>CM031235.1:729931014-735353514 GCA_018340775.1 Taxus wallichiana var. yunnanensis | reverse complement strand
CTGTGTTTTCTAGAAATGAAAATGGGTGCCGAATGACTTACCCATGTCGAAGAGTAGTATTGTTACTTTGATTAGTGTACTGGTTGTCTTCTTCTGTTTTGAAACAACCACTTTGTGGTCGATGCTTTATATGTTTAGATTCTTTCAACTCCATTTGAATCTTATTATTGTATAATAACTAATGATAGCTATGAGTCTGGGTTTCATCAAACCCAGAATATGTCGATATGGCTTGTTGTTAGGAGAGTTGTGGACCTAGTCAAAACTCATTGTGCCGAGTCATCATTATCTGCAGGATTTTTAGATTTTGTTTAAAGAATTAACAAAGTGCTTTTACTTTTAATTTTGGAATAAATGTGTTTCGATTGGTTAAGGTAGTTTGATAATATTAAGGTATTGTGTTTTGAATATTTTATTATTATCATTACCAAATATTGGCTCTTATTATTAGTAAAGGACTAGAGTGATTTTATTCTCTTCTTCTTAAACAAGTATTTGAACCTTGATTGAAGGTTTTTGAATGGATCGCCATCTTTTGACTTAGCATAGTAATACATTTTGATGGTCAAAACAATGATGAAGGTTTGATAAATTGTTGAAATACTTACCTTACTATTATGGTATGACCCTTATTGGGTAGAAAAACATAGTTAACATGTTCCTAGAATTCGGAATTCATATTTATGATCTGCTAAGTATTCTGATTATTCTTTAAACGATTTGAGGTAATTAAATCATATATTTCCTTCTTTATGATTTATGAAAGTTAGGAAAAATAAATAAAAGGGAAATAATTGAATGATCTCTTTATGGGTTTCGAATATGATGGTTTAGTTGGATTATGTTCATTGAAATATTTTAGTGCTATAAATTGTAAAGATAAGAGTGATGACTTTTTCATGCCAATTCTTTCAAACTGATCGTTGCCTAACATTTTTATAGATGGCGGAATTTAAGTCTTATCTGGAAGATGATTTTAAAATGACTATGTTGATTCATTGATGATTATGATTGAAAGTTGTATTTATTACATGACTTGATTACAAAAGTGAGATTACGCTTCGTTGTATATTTGGTTGAAGGCATTATGGCCTCTAAAGTTATTGTATAATTTTGGGAAAAGAAATAAAATTTTTGTATTCAATTTTGGATATTTGTTGTAATAAATATCTTGGTTGATCATATAAATTATTATAGTAATTAAAAGTATAAAGTGTGTATGAATTAAACAATCTGATTTAAGGAGTTATGTAAATTCATATGGTTGATTGAGCAACATTTATGAAATAGTTTACTTATGAAAATTAGCTTTAAACAATTATGATTGAATTAAAGCTACATGAAGGTTAATGAGTTATTAACGATTAAAATAAATAAATAAGGATTATTATTTTATAGTTAAAAGCATGAACTCATTCTATTATGGTAAATGGTTGATGACTATTTAATATATAGTCATAAGAATGGAATTGATACTATTAAGTATGATTGTATTCTATTTTGTTGATGAGTTCAAATAAACATGCACTTTAGTAATAAAACGACATTGTCGTAATTTAATAATTGTGGATCGCGTTAATAAAGCAATATGTTGCCCTAATTATATTGAAGATGTGTAATGGTTGTACATATATTAACTTATGGAAATGATTAAACATTTGTTGGAACTAAGTTATAGACCTTAGGATCGAATTCATACGTGATAAAGTATCGTTGTGTTATAAAAACTAAACCTATCGTAAAACTAATTCAATGTAATGAAATAAGTTAGAAATTATGACACTCCTAATACATGGGACTCGGTAGGCCAAATTCGGATGGTTTCTTTGTAGTATAATGCTCATTCAATGACGTAATTCATTCAATGAATACTGTCATACAATAGATATTCTAAGTTGTCCCTTGACTCCACCTATTACGTATGTCATAATAAATAAGGAATTGTGTTAAGCTAAGATGCAAAGGTTGTTTGTCTTGTTTGGTAAAGTCACCTCGTACCAACTTATGTTGGAAATGGGGAATAAATTGATCGCACGATGACTCAAGTCATTACGTGAGAATTTTCTCTTCCATAGGAAACCTAAGTTGGCACGTGTGTGCTTCATCATACGAGGGGAACAAGTTTTATACCTTGCGCGTAACTTGAAATTAATTTAACTTATCTAATTGATTTAAGCTTGATAACCGATCTATGTGGCATGGTGATGGGACATGTTTATGTTAATGAATGTGTTGTCTAGAACCGAGCATGTGACACATCACTCTTAAACTTTGGCTAAAGTAGTGTAAGTCATTACATTGTTAGGATGCACCTAGTTCTAACAAAAGTGTGAGATGTCGGATGGGATTCAATTGACTGAATTCCAGGTAGACACTTAGAACAACACTTGTAAATCAATACCGAGAAGGGCATTAAATGTATACTATGTATACCAAATCGAAAGAGTAATCTATGGGGGATCAATGGATCCAGTTGACCCATAATTATGCATATGTTTAAATTTATTTGTTATCAGAAGAATTTTAATTATAATGTTGTTTAAATGTTAGGTTTTACATTAAAATCATTGAAGGAGTATGTTAGCTTGGGAAGAAAAAAAATATTTCCCATAATTATGAAGTATTGAAAAGTAGGTGTTCTGAGGCACATCCATAGTCATTTAGGAAGCAACCACTATAGGTTTTAAGTTTATTACTAGGTTAAGGAATCAATTTATCTCATCCACAAGCACTCAAAAATCTCTTCTCCAAGTATTTTAGCAAGATCCAAACTCAACTCAAGCATTTTTAAAGAGGTTTCCAAATCTAGTTACATTCATTTAGATATCACATGTTAGGTGGAGAACAACATGTAGTTTGAGGCCTCTTTGAAATAGTGCCAACATCGGTGGTGCACAGGGGTCAACTTGTAGGGTTTCCCATCCATGGTTAGGGTTTGAGATCTTGTTTAAAATGTTCAAAGGGCTTCACAACATGACCGCTAATTAGGGTTTGACAACGATAAACATTTTCAAGCAAGTGATAATCTCGGAAGTTGCAAAGCCAAAATCCAAGTAGGTCCAAGACCACACAAAAGGGTCAAGATTGTATGGATGGTCCTAGCAGATTTTTATGGTCCTAGCCTAGACTAGTTTCTAGTTATAGCCCCTGCTAAAAAGTAGCATCAGTCTCAAATATCCCGGCTTCTAAGAATGTGAATACCCAAACTTCCAAGTGTTGGCCATTTTGTCTTAGTATTGTCATTAATGTCAAATCCATTGATGAAAAAGGGTATGTAGAGGTCATGTGAGTCTCCATGAGGTGTCAACCATGGTCAAACATGAAGGTTGGTTGGTAATGACATGATTTGATGAGTTGTCATGGTGTTTTGGTATGGTTCTAGCTTGCATAGTCATTGTATGAGCCCTCTAGATTTGATCAAAGGTTGTCAGGAAGTCATTCATGGTTCTAGAGGTGTGTTACATGTGTTAATGAGTCCATAATGGGTCATCAAGGTCAGTTCATGGGATGTCATTGGCTGTAGTAGTATTTCTAGGCCTATTCCTAGACATGGACCATGTGATTTGGTATGGTGACTTCAGAAATGGAGCAAGTAATTCATGGTAGAGGCATGGAGAGCATGTTTGGAGAGTTTTTACGCACTCACATGATATTCAAAGTGTAGATATAGGTTAAAGACTCAGTTATAGGTGCTCATCTAAACCTAATCTAGGTGTTTGGAGGCCAAATGAAGCATGAGGATCGATTACAAATCCATGTGGGATCATGGAACCATGTAAGTGAGTTAGACATGATTTATCAATTTGTTATTAGGAAATTTTGGAGAGGTTTCATCTTTGAGGTATAATGTTGGTTCAATTTGGTATGGCCTAAACTATGCAAAACCCTAAGGGCTAGTCATGTAAGTCATGGTGGTGATGAAGATGGAGGGATATTTGAGCTAGGATGATGATTAGAGATGATGAAAAAGGTTGTCTTAGATTTCTAATCAAAATTTCAAGTATTACATAGAGAAATTTGCAAGTTAGGAAGTTTTAGGCAAAACATGATCCAAGAAAGTGTGTTTTCCAGCTCGATAGGCAACTTTAGATGCTCATTGTGAATTTTTATTTTTCATGGGCCCCAAAGGATTTCACGGATATTTTTCCATTAAGCTAATATCATTTCATAAAAATAATAGAGTGGTTTCATCCTCATGTTTTTATGAACAATCATTGATAAGTTAAATTGCTTTTTATGAGTTTGAAATTATAGGTTGAGAGCGGTAGGATAAATCATCTTGGTATGGACACAAAATATATTTTTCTTGATAATGTGATGATTTGAGGTTGTATAGTAATCCTCCATATTTTGAGAAAGGTATGGTAGAGCTTGTGATAGTTCGTGGGCCCCACTTAAAATAACAAGTTTGTGAAGATTTTTAATTTGTAAAGCAAAGTTGTCTAAAGAAGGTATTGACTAAATCACCATTTATGGAATCTTGGAATTTGTAATATATTTCCATGGTGGTTTTGGGTCATGGTTAAAGTCCTATAAGGGAAAGTTTGCCCTATCTTTGAATACTAGTTTTTGGGCTTAAAAGGGTAGTTTTGAGCAACAGAAAGATTGACCTAGTTGAAGGCCTTCCACTTAGAGTTGAAAGAAACTTCAAGATGTTTTGGAAATTATATTCATATAAATTTCTAATTATATATGGTTTATTTCTTGATGAGGTGTTTTGATAGGTGAACCATCTCATTGTTTGAAGACCAAGTTTGATTGTGTCAAGACAAAACTGCTTTGGTTAGAAGATGGATGTAAAAGACTCATATTTGGGATTATCTGATGCTTTCTATCTATTGGAAAGTGAAGAGGGATGAATTTTGTTTTTATTGAATGCATTTATAGGTCTTGCAAGTGACATCAATGGTGTAAAATGGTTGAGTTTCCAAAACTCGCTACAGGCGAGTTTAGTTTTGGTGAAGAGGAAAAGAGGTGTGGTTTGCATCAAGTTGGATGTTTCATGAGGTATAAAAACATGGATGTGATCTAAAGGTAATTAGATTTATAATAAGTGGTTATATAACATAGTTGAGGTGTTCTTGTGTGATCTTGAGCATGTTAGGTGAAGATTGGTTCTTGGAAACAATCTGTTTTGAGTAAGAAATGGTCCTACTTGATAGAGTTATGAAGAAAATGATTGGTGAAAGGTAATGTGTGAGAATGTATGATGTTTTTATGATATATTTGACATGTGTGAGGCCTTTGGAGGCTTGAAAATCATGGTGATGTGTTTGGAGGTCTTTGATGAGCTAGGTGATGGGGTTTTGAGCCTATTTTGGCTTGTTTAGTTGTCTTGGTGCATGGCCAACCTACATGGGTCCATTTATGAATTTGTATGAGTGTGGTGTTATGTTTTTAAGTTTTATTGGTTGAGATATTTGGTCTAGACTGACCTATGTTATGTTTTTGAGATGAGAAGCATATAAAGTGAGTGTTTTGGTTCAAATTTGAACTAATGAAGTGAGAGGGAAAAATTCCACCTAGGTGAAAGAGATAAACTAAATTAAGGGCATCAAGATAGAGCCGAGGATGTGTGTAAATGTATGAAGAATGATGAGGAACTAGTGTGCAAGATTATTGATCCAAATCAGTTTATTAAAGTCCAAGTTTGAGTTGAATTAGTGGTCTTTATTAGTTGTGGCAGAAACAATACTTTAGATATCTTCATCTAAAGGTGGTTGAGTTGGTGCTTGATCATCTTAGAGTGTTTTATCCTCCTTGTGGATTTGGTGCTCCTTGTAGGGTTGGTGCTCTACTAAATGAGGGGTTGGTGTTCCTTGTGAAGTTGGTGCTTCACTAAATCTCTTTGCTTTGTGTTATATAAGTAGATTTTTAGTGGTTTTTCTTCCCCTTGAGGGTTTCCCACTTATATTTCATGTTCACGTATACTCTTTCTTGGTTGTGCTTATGAGGTTGATTCTTTTATATTATTAAATTCCCATTAATGGATGGTTGAATGTTAATATTGCATGTAAGTTAATTTAAAATTGTTTTAAGGTTTTAAAGAGCTGATTCATCCTCCCTCTCATTTCATTGTGCTTCCAACACCAAGATCCATATGTAATCATCTAAGTGAACTCATCCTGTTGTATTTTCAAGTTTGTATCTTGTTTCATACATTAATTGTAAGTATTAATGCATTGTTATGATATTGGATAATTAATTAGTTATAATAACCTTATGTAGCTCCCCTTATATTCTTTCGTGAACTTAATTCACTAATTCTTAAATTTCACATAATCTAATAAGGGTGTAAACATTTTGGTGGACCCAACATTGAATCTTACACCATTTTCAAACTCCAATTTCCTTAGGATTCTATATCTACATTTTATATTGATATTCAAACATTATTTTCATCTATCGTCTACCCTAAGTTTGGTTTCCACAATTTTCTCAGGGTCTCATGGTTGGTTCTATCCTTTGGGTCTCTTTTTAAGGCTCCTAATTGTTGAATCACATTTTGTTCCATATCTCAAGCATAATGGATAGATATTTTCAAATTACTTTGAGGTTATTATTACTTTTTTTTTAATATTTAACAAACACCTCTTTTTTACCCTACTTTTTAACACACTTTTAGAAATTCAAAATTACTATTTTTAGTAATTAGGGCATAATCAGAAAAATATACACTTTTGGGAAAATTCCTTGAGTATTTTCTTCCACATAATCAGATTCAAAAATACCTCTCTCATTTTTTTCAAAATCAATTTTTCTTTTATATTTTATTAATTTGACGATAGTCACTTTTTTCTCAACATCACTTTTGGGTCTTATCTCCTATGATCTCTCCATTGTCAGCCCTCCATGTGCTGATTCTTATTATTTATTACCTAATTGGAGTTTCTTATATCATTTTTTATCCCATCATGGCCCATGCTACAAACTCCCAGTCTCCTTGTATGATTTACTTCAATATCATTGAACATTTAGAGACACTCTCACAAAACTAGTACAAGAAACAATGTTCCTTAATAATATGACACCTTCTCATGTAGATCAAATTTTTAGACATATTTCAACTCCTTCTATCAATAATGGTGACACCTTCCATAAGGAAATCTTAGAGTCTATTCAAGCTTTACAGCATGCTTTTCACGTTTAATTTCAAACTATAAATACTGAGATCACATCTCTCAAGAGTGAGGTAACACATCTAGAGGATTCTTCCAATACCCGTGGCTATATTTAATTTACACATCATGATCAAAATATTTGTAAGCCTATTGAGAAGCAATGTGATACAGACATTATGTAAGATACATGCACCCATACAAGTGACGTGAAAGTCCTACATAGAGGCACCAATGTGTATGTTCCACAAGATCAACATGAATACTAAGGTAACCACAACAACAAACACCTATTCTATTTGAAAAGAATGCTAGAAAACATGATAGTCTATATGATCTACTCAATAATTACTTAATCACTTTGTTACCTACTCATTACAACCCCCACTACAACCATTTTATAATTATCACTGAATTACCAAACATCATGATAATGATTTCTATGCTCTATAACAATAAATCTAGCAACTTAAGTATAAGGGATTTATACCCTTTGATACAAAACATTCTCCTATGCCATAATCTCAAGTTGCAAAACCTAAATAAGTACTAAAAGTTATAACACCTATATCCAATGAGCATTATATGATACTAAATGATACACCTTTGAACATACAACAAGAGTCATATAATCACATAGATAATAAGAATATTAGACCTCCTTTACTAGAGCCACCACCAATTAACAAACTACACCATCCTATTGTGCAAACAAAAATCACAAAAATATCATTTGATCATGAATAATTACACACCACCTCAAAAACACTTAGAGCATATACAAGCACAATCGGGATACCACAATAATGAATACTACCACTATCTTTGCTTCTCCACAAAAGACAGGAGACAAATTCTAATTTAGATGATGCTTTCGATTGGAATGTTAGGTACATGCCATTGTTAGGAAATATATAATGCTCATATTATTTTTATTATTGTTAGAGCTAGATTATAATGTATGAATTAATTATATTTACATAGTGGTAAATATAATAAAGTGATGTAAATGAGTTGTAATAATAGCTCATATTATTATTTGAGAATGATTTGGTTGTTAAACTAAATTCATGTAAATAAATAATGTGGAGAGTGTTGTTAAAACCTCTTAGAAAATATGAACAATCTCTCCTATAAAATTGTAATGTTATGTATGATTGAAAATAGAGAAGCAAAATATTATAACGCATACTATACCAAATTAGCATTTGGTATCGTAGTAGATTGGAATTTTTAAAGGAAATGATGGTTTGAAAGGTTTACATATTCGGGAGTTCTATGACTTTGCAAAATGGTATTTTGAGTTATGAAGGGGCAACACCTATTTTGTGTTGCCTCTATTAATGTAAGATGTCTTTCAAAGTATTATATTTTATTATCAAAGTGCTTAGTTTCTTAAAAAAACCTCAAGGTTGTGTCATTTACTGCGAGCAAGATTTTTAAAGTTTAGGTAATTAGATTCACATATGGAGAGTTAAATTTTTATCCTTTTCCATGCCTTCTATGTAGAGTTAAAAATATATGGGTATATAGTAATACCATATACTACCTGTTCATCGAGTTATTCCTTGTTAGTACCTGCCGCGGAAGGATACTATTGTTTTTACTATTGGGCATTAATTGCAATACGGTGGGAAGTTGGGGTGCTATTGGCTAATTATTTCCAATATGATGTTTCTGTCTAAAGTTCAAAACCAACTCTAATGAAGACTAGTTTAACATTGGAAAATGTTTTATTTCCTTTGCTTTTTATTGGTGCCTGCTCATTTCTTCATTGTTGGGCTTTGTATTTTATTAGGATTTATTATTTTCCTTCATTCTCAACTACGACTGTCACATGTTTGTTACAGCTATGGGTAGTTAGGCCTATGCATGTGTCATACCATGTCTTCCCTCTGCTAGACCTGGTTGGCACATGGTGCAACTCTATCATGTGCATGATTTTGCTACGTGCCTGTCTAATGGAAAGCCTGATTTTACGATTTGGATGAGAATACAACATTCTAGCTAACAACACTCAGTGCATATCTTCAGCATCAAACTTCCGACCGTCGTGGTTGTTCGATGGTAAATTCCCATTCATCACCGACTGTGGCTTCAATTCATATATTGGCATACCATTCAGTACAATACTGAAGTCTTGTTTGATATTTTCTAATTACCTCTGTTATTTCTTGTTATGTCCTCCATAGATTTGACTTTTTCCATCTCAGACTATGCCCACGCTTCTCTTGATTTAGATGCAGAGTTTTTTCCTTTTGTTTCTCCATTCTGTTTCCTTCTCTTGATTTAGATACGGAGTTTTTTTTTTATTAAGTGAGTTTTGCAGGTCCATTATTTCCTCAAAAACGATACCCAACTATTCAGAATTTAGTATATCTCATATATATTTCTTTATAATGTTCGATTCTGACACCTTGTCTTCCATTGTTGTGTTCGTTCCTTCCAGTGTTTATAATTACTAGGTGGCCAGGGTTCTCTTGATTTGGATTCAGAGTCTTTTCCTTTGGAGTATCATTTGTTCCATTGTGTCATGCCTAAACAAACAGAATTTTTAATATGTTTACAATGTGTTCTTATGTGTTTTGGGTGCCCAGATCTTTCTATGTTTTGTGGTACTGTTGATTTTGCATGCCCTGTTTTGTGTTTTGGGTGCATGGGTCTTTGATATTCTGTCTTCTGTTTTGGCTGGGTGAAATTGCCTGCTACCCGAGACATCCCTGCAGTATAGGTTGGTGTCAACTTCCTCTTCTGTTTTCCAGCCTTTGCTGCTAGGGAAAATTAGGCATTGTAGCTTTGAATAAAACCATGTGACTTTCTTTCAATAACAGGCAAACCTTATTTTGAATAAGGCAATGCTGATTTCTCTTTTAATATGGATTCCATCGACCCTCTGTACAAACAAAATTGACATACACACCTTACCTGATGTATTTCAAAAATCTTATTATGGGAACATGTTATGGTTTCAGAATGATTTTCCTCAAAATGGACTGATTTTCCCTTGTTAAAACAAAGTTTGACATATTTCGCATTGAAAATCTCCTTAAAATTAAAAAAGTCCTGCAACTGCCTCTGCATGACAATTAGATGCTCTGAAAACTTCAACCAGCCCCAGACTGTTATCTGGTATTATGAGTTCAACAGATTATCAAAATTGATGGAGTTGATTCTTTAGTTGCACAGACATTGACTTGACTCTTCCTCTAGCTTTAATTCATTATTACTTTGTAGCTTCAATTCCCTCGAAATATTGTTTTCCAGTGTTACAAAGATGGGTCTCATTCATAACAAGTCCATTCTTGATGACACGGCACTGTGCAATGTATTTCACTGAATAATAATTGTTTACATAGCATTATTATAGCTCTTCAAACTAGACCCTGTCCAAGTTACAATATCTTTTAGATTCACATTCATGTAACTCAAGGTATAACCGTAATAATATTGGTTTGTCTATTTTGATGACCAATTTGTCATTTAATTTCATAACAATGTCTTCCGCTTCATCTGTCTACTATGACTTTTGACTGCATACTTTCCCCTCTGCTATAAAATTTGGTTTACTAATGAGCCATCAACTGGTTCCTGTGAAACTCACTTATCCTGTTCATTTGCTCCAGCTTGCTCCTTCACCAAGATAATTCTCTAATGCAACCCTCAGTCTCAAACTAAAACTTAAATCGACAGTCTAAAATTGAAAGGAGTTACAAGTTATAGTTACAATGGAATCACCTCATATGCACACAAAGTTATAGGAAAATGTTTTTTATAGTCTCATTTCTCTATTTGACCAGTCTTATAAAGTCTGATGTCAACATATGATTATTTATTTGAGGTTCTCTCAAGATATGCTAGATCATTTTGTCATAAAATACCCTGTTCTATCATTTCTAATACGAGTGAGCATCCAAAATGAATTGTTATACATTCATACAAAAACCTAGCAATCCCTCCATGATTTTTCATATGAAGATCTTGTTTCAACTCCTTCCAAGTTTAATTAGATATTCTGTGACAGTTAGGTTTTAGTATGTACTACTGTGCCTAAATGTTCCCTTCCTGGATGGATGTTTAAACTGACCTACAAAACCAAACAACATTTGAGCCATAATCAGGTTAGGAGGCACAAAATATTTCTACAAAGGCTTGTTTCTCCTCTTGTGAGTATCACAAACAAGCACTCAATCTTTGGCATCATGAAACAAAATTGGCCACAGTGATTCAGTCAAAAAAAAACTTTAATGCTACCTCCTTCTGTCTCATGAGCTTTCTGGCCATTCCTGTTTAAGGCTCCTCATTTTAGATTAAGTTATGTGCAACACTACATAAGATTTTTTGAGATGCACATAAAAACAATTTGAGATCTACTTTAATCCAGCTGTGTCGAAAGGTACTTACCCTTTAACATCATCTTCTAAACAAGATTAACACCTAAACCTTCATGATACACTATAAACATTAGTTCAATCTCTGTACAGGTTCTAGAATTGATTTTTCTTCCTATCTGAAAAAATGAGCATTCCCTTGGTCTATATCTTGAGATCCTCATCCTGTCAACCTCCATTTCGTCCAATTGTACCCCTCGCCTCTCAATAAAAAAGGTCTGCTCATAGAATGATATTTATTTCAAGTCGGCACCTTCTCTTGCTATAATTTTAAATCCGTAACCCAAAGCATAATTCTTATCCTTTAGGGACCCATTTTCCAGCCTATGGCCATACCTTGAGATGTTTTATCTACCAATGAGAAAATGCCCCATAATGATTAGCAATTCAAGCCAAAAAAGTTGTATTTTAAAATTGTCTCACTGACGTATTTTTGGTGGAACCCGATGTCCTGGATTTTGGGAGAATAAGATGAAGAATATTGTAGTTCTAGTGGATTTTTAAAGATCACAAAAGAAGAAAAATGTGCCCCTAGACCCCCGCTTTGGTGTTTTGGAGCCAATGCAAAAATTAGTGGGGAAGTTGCACCGATAAAAGACAATGTAAATTTTATCTTGTTGAGTGAGAAACGTTAATTGGAGAATGGATGCACGGGAGGTTAGAGGTCGATCAATGACCTCTCTTCACTCACTAATGATGGGGTTGTAAGAAGTTGTAGTGGAATTGTGTTTTAGTTGTGTGTGTTATGGTGTGCTTCATCATTATATTATTTGTATTTGTTCATGTTCATTTCGCAAGTTTGTAATAACCGAGAATAATATCCTATGTAATCCCCTGATGTGTAAATGTAGTGGAAAGATAAAATCACAAGGAGGAAGCAACGTCATGATATTCAAGTTATTGGTTATCCTGTAACCATCCTTCAGTAGGTTGATGGTTGTCCTGTAAAACCATGTTTCGATTATCGGATGTCTTGTAAAACCATTTGTATGTTTGGGTTATCGGTTGTCTTGTAAAACCATTTGTATGTTTTGGTTATTGGTTGTCTGGTAAAACTATTTGTATGTTTGGTTGTTGGCTAACCATTTGTAAAACCATCTTGTTGTGGTTATTGGTAAGCCACTGGTAAAACCATTCTTGGAGGTTGTTGGCTTTCCTGAAAAACCATTCAAATCATGAGTACACAATTGCAAAAACTACGAGAAGTGCGCCAATGTTTTCTCCATGTTTGCACTAAGGGGGAATGTTAGGAAATATATAGTGCTCACATTATTATTATTATGAGAGTTAGATTATAATGTATGAGTTAATTATATTTACATCATGGTAAATATAATAAAGTGATGTAAATGAGTTGTAATAACATCTCATATTATTATTTGAGCGTGATTTGGTTGTTAAACCAAATTCCTTCTAGAAAGTAGAGCAAACCTCTCCAATAAATTTGTAATGTTCCGTATGATTGAAAAATAGAGAAGCATAACATTATAACGATATTATTATTTGCAAATCTCTACAAAATTAGCAAGCACATATGAATGATCTCAATTATTATGAACTATTTGATATGTCGGATGAATACTAACACACGTTGAATTTCAATCCCATTGGGGGAGATGAATTTGATTTTGATGCCAATGATGATGAACAACTTGATACCCCAAGTGAGCCTTCTATAGTTATCTCTACCCCTCCACAACATACATAAAGGTAATTTACATGTCTACCTTTTTCTCCACACATTATGCTTTAACAATTACTTGTGTGTAATATTGTTTCTCTCCCTCCATTGCTTGAGGTTGATACAAGAAAGAACCATAGTAAGAGATCTCGATGTTAATTCTTATGTGATTATCATAATATCGGTGGTCACCTCACTGATCAATGTGTCAATCTTCAAAATGTTATACAATATCTTATTGATACAAATGTAATTGAATGAGACTTGCCTACTAAATCTTGATCACGATTTGCTTACTAATCTTAAAACTAACAAGTCTACTTTGAAAGTGCCCAATTCTCCTCATGTGATACTACCTACACAAAATTTTGATCACTCCTATTAAGGATAATCTATGTAATTTCAAAGTACTTCACATACTACCCATGCATCTACTTTGTCTCCCATGCCTTCTTTGGAAAACATTACTACTACTTGTACCACTTACATTTGAGTCACAATTAAGGTTTGAGACTTCATTTTCCCCAACAATTTCTCCACCTCTTGGGAGGGTATCATCGAGATAGATTTCATGTTATCCTTGTTTCTTATACATAGATCATCATTTCAAAATAACAAAAATAATTAACATAGTTTTAAAATATAAAAACATTCATATATTTGTAAAAATACAAAATCAGGACTTGTACACTTAGTTTGAGTTGTTAGCACTTTACATTACACATGTTGTTTATCATTATGGATTTGATATATATCATATCTCTTTCTTCTTTACACACATATGCTCATGTGGTATATCAATATTGATGTAAGACATACACAAAGTGGTACATGATGACATGTGTTAGTCGGCCCTTTACCCATACTTCATATACATCTAAGGGAATCTATTATACACTACACACATGTGTTATTGTTCTATTATAATTCCTTTCTATTTCCTCATTATGTTTGATCACATAAAATTTGTACATGTTATCTTTTGAGCTAACAAGACTAACACATGTGTCTTGTACAATGTTGACACCTCTTGCTTCACATGTTTCTTTCTATATCAATTATTGTATCATTTCATCATGTTGTAACACTCTTAGTTTTTCATACATACTTGCTTGTTGTGTATGTTGCTACTTGCTTGTTTCACTGATTGTGTCCTGGGCGCCTTGTTTTTCTTGCGACACCATCGGTGTCCCATGTTTTTGTATCTATACCTATCTTATGTACTCTTGTTTATAGGTTGAAAAGCCTTGATTGTTTTGTGACATTATGGGTGTCCTATGTTTGTAGGCTATATGCCTTTTGCGTGGCACAATTTGCATACTATTGACTCGACTCCATTGTTGTTGCACTTTTTTTCTTATACATGTCTTATTAATACTATTGTTATAGTCCTTATTTCTATTTGTTCCTATTATTTCTCTTATTGTGTGCTGTGGTTTCCACCATGCACAAAATTTTCCTTCATACATGGTATAAGTTCTTCAAGGTAGCCACCTCTTCAACATCCTACATTCTTCCACAAATTTAAAACATATTGTGCATGGTCATACATCTATTATTTTGAGCCATGTGCTTAACATGGTTTTTCACATGTGCCTCAAAATATGGGACATTCATCCAAGTGTATTCTATACCTACAACATACAAGTGTATAATTATAAGAAAACATATAGGTGCAAATAGGGTACAATTACTTAGAAACACATTCTAAAAGAAAAAAAAATTAGGAACATGCTCAAAACCATACAATTTGATCAAGACCGCATAAAAGGTCTTGACCCTTTCACACAATTTTGTCTAGGGGCCAATTACATCAACTTTATTAGTAGTTTCATATCTACTTTACTCGCTTCGAGGATGAGTTACGGGGAGCATGAACTAATTCACTCCTTATTGACCATGACGATTCAATTTTAGGAATTTTGAGGGCATGAGTCTCCTTTTTTATCTATATTTTAGTACATTACAATTTATACTCGGTTGTGTGGCACATGAGAAGGGTATGTGGGAACTCATTCTCTTTTACTACATGTCCTTATTTCCAAATTTGGGCCTAGATCCATCTACATTGGTGTGGTCTATGGGGTTGTGGAAGGTATCAAAGCAGATAATTTCTTCATAACTAGTCATTCCTTTCCTCTTACAATTAAAGGGGAAGATATCGAGTTAATGAATGAATTTTATACATGGTATAATTCCTTCATAGGGTGTTTTGGTACTTCACTCTTCTTCTCTCTCTCTCTCTCTCTCTCTCTCTCTCTCTCTCTCTCTCTCTTTTCTAATTCCATGTTGGGTTGCATACACCCTGTACACAAGAGAAAATGCAAATAAAGAAAGTATCACATAATAAAAATGAAATAAAACCTTCCCGGAAAACTCCTTGCAACCTCATATTAGACCAGCTGAAGAGTGGGGTTGAGTAACACATTTGTTGAATCTTGATGAGAGATTGGATTTTCTTGATACATGGCTACTCCAAGATATTTTTGAATGGAAGAAATCCAAGTTGTGAGCAATGGAGATTGATTGATTGAGTGGTTGAATAATTGGGAGATCAAATGGATAGCATAATGGTATACAAGAGTGATTTCCAATGGAAATTTGGTAGAGTAACAATCCAAATTCCTCAAGATTCTAGTGATGATTTGAGAGGAATGAATCTTCTTATTTATAGATGCAGAAGAATCCATGGATTGAAGAAGGTGGAATTTACTGATTTGTAAGATATTGATTTCATTTTCTTTATTTAGCATGGTTGATTTATTCTATGCAGTTGGCCCTTTGAATGAGAAATAAATTTACTTTATTTCAAATTAGTTGGCTCTTGAATTATTCTAAAGTGTATGTGCATATTTGCTTCCATGTTTTTAGGATTTTAGAACTTGAGTGGGGTGACTAGTCAACTTGAGTGAGTTGGCTAGTGAAGTGGAGATGAGTGGAAGGTGAGTAGATAATTGATTTTTATTTATTTAAATAGCTAATTAAATTAGCCAAATGGTGTATATTGTATAGTGAGTGTAATAGAATTAATTAAATTAATTATAAAAGTGGGATATGGGTGAATAATGGATTTAATATTATTTTTGGACGTTATAATGCATACTAGATATTTTTAGGGTCTATACATTTACCCCTCTTTAAATTGTTATTACAAAGTAATAATATTTTCAAGATAGTAAATGTGTGTAGATCAATGATTAACTAAAATGTGGATAAATGGTAGTTAATATAAATAGGAACAACAATAAATAACAGTACTAAAATGATGTAAATAACAACTAAATAAATATAAAAAGTGACCCAAACAACCAAACTAACGAAAATAGAAACCTTAATATGTAAAGAAGGGTTAGAAGGAGCTTAATTGATTTGGCGAACTTGTTGGACTATGTCGCAAAGCTGACTAGATAAACAAGAGGAGGAAACGACTATGTCGAGGTCCAAAAACTTGCAAATTCAGCAATTTGAGTGGTGGGGCACTGGGAGAGTATTAGGGCTCCATTTTCTACGTTATGGGTGCCCTAGTCTATGCAGGAGGTCCAAAAACTAGATTTGAAGGGTCGTTTTATGATCTGAATCCTTTGCCACTGTCGCACTAACTTCGTTTGCATTGTGTTATATATTGATGTTAATCAATAATGAAGAATAGACTTGCAAAATCCCAAGACAAGCATCAAACCTTAAAAAAGAAAGATACATATGAAGGGGTCGGGCTGTCCTCAACTGCCACAATGGTGGACTTACTAACTAAGCACTGCACTACATCTCAAACCCGATGTAGTTCTATGTACAAGTGTGTGCAATCATGCCCTAGGTGCTCTTGTTCCAGTCACACTTTGTGAAAGTAGCGAGCAATAACTATGTGTAGAAAATGTAATAGAATGGTGGATGGAATAGAATAAACTTCCCTCCTATGCTTGTGTGATGCAGATGAACTAACCTTGTGCCTTGTGATGGAGCTAAATGAATGCAAATAGAGCCTTTGATGGATGCAAAATTAGGTGATGATAGTAGTGACTAGTGTTTGGTCCCTCATTATGGTTTCATAACTTTATATTTATATGGTTCTATTGTTCTAATTTCATAATTAACCTCGAAAATGCCGATCACAAGAAATATGAAATGTCAAATGGTTAGAAAGTGCCCAAAAAGTGGTGGGAAAGTGGAAAGAGGATTAGGGTGCTCGACTAGGACAAGGGCACATGCGGGCGCCCCAATATAAGCATGGGCACCTCATTCAAGGCTAAAATGACGGAAAATGATGAAAATAGACTAGGCAAGTGTGTATGGGAGGTTGGTAGTAATGACATAAATCAAAGTAAAATGGCCAAAAGATGGGGGTTAATTAGTACTTTTTTCACTCAAAAACCATATAAATAGAAGCATGAGACCGAGACTAAATAATGTCTAAAGTGTGTGATTTTGTGATTACATTTTCCCCACTTTATGTTGGTGAGCGGAAAGCTCGGTAATATAAAGTAGATAGAGATGCGTACCTGATAATCCATGTAGAGTGATGTAGAAATGCGCTAAAGGACTAGATAAAGTATTGAGAGACAAAATGATGATAGAGCGTGGAAACTAAAAATGTAAAAGCGTAAAAAGTGATGAGAGTGAACCTAGGTGGAAGAAATGCGTGTGTAGTTGTTGATGTGTGTGATGTACCTACATGGTTAGTATGGTGTGTGCTATTTGTAAAATGTTGTTGTTTCCCCCATTATTGTAGTTGTTGTTGTTGACTACTTGTTTCTCATACAATCATACCTGTAAGGAGAAGATGATCAAGAAGTCAAATACACATGTATATATGTCAAAAACGCATGTAAAATACGTATGTATATGTAATGAAAATACTGAAATGAAAGTATGAAAAGTGTAAAAGGAACATGTGCACTGATCGTGATGAGAGAAAGGGTGTAGAAAGAGGATATCTTGTCCTGGGTTTTTGGGCGATCCGACACCATAGGCCAAAGAAGTGTAGGGAGGAATTCTATGTATCCTCCAACCTGTAACTGCTTCCCTGAATATGTGTGAAGAGATCTCTGTACTTCCTAGTTTTTTGGGCAATTTGATGCCATTGGATGAAGTAGTGTAGAGAGGAATTCCATTATATCCTCTAACCTGTAACTACTCCCCAGAATGCTAAGGACAACCATGTCCTATAAAATTTTTTGTGTATGGGGTTCGTAGACTAGTCTGAACCCACTCGCTGTATAACCCACAATGCCAAGGGAAAACCGAACTAAACCGAACAGTGTAGAAGCATTGTCATGTATTATGTAAACCACAAATCATGCCCCACATTTTTTTGGAGCATATGCAACGTTGTTGATAGGAGAATGCAGCCCCAAAAGAGGACCAACCACATGAACTTTATAACTCTACCCTGCAGGGGAAAGGAAAGCACTTGGTAGAAACCAAGGCACACACAAACAAGAGGCTACCGAAAGATAAGTGTTAGGACAAATAAGCATGCATGTATTAGACAATGTGTAATATAAGAAAACAATGTATATGCTACCAAGTAATATAGTAATGTAAACACATATGAAGAAAAAGTAAGCCACAAGAAAACAAGATGCAAACATGATACATCACTCATGATGTCGCAAACACGCAAGGTCATCAAGGCCGCATACAACAAAAAGTGTGCACACCAAACAAAGGGCAAGGCCAACATATAATTGCAAACAAAACAAAAAAGTGTAAACAAAAGATAGCCATGGAAGAAAATAATCCTCAGTAAAACAAATGTCGTACATGAAGTACCTATTATCATGTTAGAAAATAACTCATATGTCAAAAGCATGTATAAGCAAGTAATGTAAAGTGCTAAGTACAAAATGAAACAATAATGTACTGTGAGAGATAAATGTGGATTCCCCCAGCGACAAATGTAGGATGGGTAGAAGGAAAGCATCTATCTTTGCATGGGAAATACCTGTATTTGTGATCGAAATAAACAAAGGCATGAATGCACATGTGTGTATGGTATAGATAAATGACATATAAGAGATATAACTAGCATGTGTAATAAAGAGACCATATACAAGCAAATGTAAGAAAGAGTAAAACAACCAAGATATGCAATATGTTGTGGATGGATGGAATGGAATGCAAGATGGATGATAGGAGCCACGTGCCCCCCAAGTGGATGGAGTTGTATGTAGTGAGGTTCATTTGGTTTTCCCCCTCAACAGTCAAGAATGAACCGTAAACAAGAGTGCATCATCGGGAAATGGTCAAAGTATGTGTTGTGTCTAATGCATTGTGATGAATGTGTATGTGTATTGATGAGATGCGACCTAAAAATGATGTGTCATCAACCCTATAGCCAAAGCATGTATGATGACAAGATGATCGAAAGAGTGATGATGTAGCCTAAAGCATATATCACTACAAAATGAAGGAATATGTGACCGGTTATACTAAAGCGTATGTCACTATCCTAGGTATGTCAAATGGAGAAATAATGAATGATGAATTTGTAATGAGGATAAGGTCCATTTTATTGGTAAACCCTCAACAGTCGAGTATGGACCAAGGAACTAAAGTGTGTCATAGGGTAATGAGTGCAACATGATGAAGACGATGTAGCATGTGTAATGAAAGTAACTAACCATATAATGTGTAGAATGTGTGTGTGATATGCCATGTATGGTATGCAATGTGATGTTTAGGTAGACTAATAATGTAGAGATATGTGCTACGTAGTATATAGGTTGTAGGTTGAGTATTATGTAATGTTAGAGTAGAAGTGTGACACATGTATGGTGAATACTAGTATGGTGTATGATGTAGGATTGTGTAATGTAAGATGTGTATGTAGACTAAAAGTGTAAGGTGTGTAGTATGTAAGATGAGAATCATATAATGTAGGCCCTAAAAGTGTGATGCATGTATAATGATGACTAATATGATGTATGTTGTGTAGATACCAATGTCAAAATGCTATAGACTAACTGTAGAGTGTATGATGTAAAGTGTAAGACATATGATGCAAGATGTGTTAATAGATGTAGTGTGTAGTAACTATTATGTGTTGTGTGGGGTTCATGTGAAGTAAGCCCTCAACAATCAAGTGTGAACCGCAAAGCACAAGAGTGTGTCATCGGGTACTAAAAATTCTAAAATGTGTGATGAATATGTCTATGTGAGGATAGTGATGTATGACTATGCAAGTATGAGAGATGTATTGATGCTAATATGGGGAGGGGGTGTGTTAGATGTTATGCCCCCCAAGTATGTGGTTATGCGTGCATTATCCTATAAATGATGTTGAACAACAAATAGAGAAGTGATGTATGAAGGTGGTGAAGTATCATAGATTTTGTAAGATTGATTCAATTATGGGATGAATAATAAGTGATTGTATGGTATGCGTGACAAGGGATAGATGATTTTAGATGTATGTATGTATGAGGGATCATGTAATAGAGAGATATGTTAATGTAAGATGAGAATAGGTTCTTTATAGGCCCCTCAACAATCATATAAGAACCATAAGAATATGAGTGTGTCATCAGGTGGTGACGATACTAGTATAAGTGTGATGAGTGTGCAATGTGACGAGGATGCGAGATGTGTATGCTAGAAGTAGGATATGTTGTGATGTACGATGGTACTAGGTTGGGAAGGGGGGTTATATGTTATGCCACCTAAGTGTGGAAGATGAAGGATGGATCATGTAATGTCATATAAGAGATCGTCAGTTTTAGGGTCAAAGTCATATGGATAGGCATTAGAGACTTGATAAGCAATAGTATTCGATTGATCATGTAATGAACCATTGAGGCGTAAATGGTACACACCCATGTCATATTCCTCATCGGTGAATGGAGGAATTAGACAACCGTGCGCATACCAACAAGTGAGATTTTACGTATAGCCAAGAAAGGAACTATTGCAAATGAATATGTGACTGAAGGGCATATGAAATGAAATATCAATGTGATCAAGATCCAATGTTCTGATATATAAGTAAGCCAAGACTCTCCTAATGTGAGTGGAGAAGAGCGGGGAGTGCGTGCTAGATAGAACATAAGATGAAAGACACATAAACCATAAGCAACAGTGATGAAGCCGTAATATAGATGAGGATCATGATTAGGAGGATATAGGTCCTCGAAAGTGAAACTAAGTTGAGCTAGACCATCATGTGAACATATAGTGACATCACAAGTAGGATCAAATGTGATATTTTCCCAATATGAATCATTCATGAAGAGCGTGCAAGTAAATGGTGGGCGCGCTAATGTGGGTGGGACATGTGAAGGTATAAGTGATATAGTGACGTCCATAGAATGAGCACGCCCCTGATAAGGAATCATATTAGTAGCAATAGTAGGTGGCATAGAAGAAGCTACATCTATCAAATAAATGACACCTTTGAGTGGTGGTAAATGAGGTTGTTTGTCCATAGGTTGAGGATCATTTGTAGTATCAGTACATGGAATAGGAAGACTAGTATTAGGATCATGAACACAATATTGGAATGGGTCGTAGTCATGAAGAATAGTATATTCAATGCCTTCATGGAGGAATTTAACACAATGATGCACAATAGATGTGATGAATTACATGGCATAAAGTAATGGCCACCGAGTAAATAGTTATAAGATCTTTGGGAAATCAATGACGAAAAACATAGTGGGGATTGTTTTGGGCCCTACAATGATAGGTAGTGTAATGTGACCAACACATGGATGAACAAAACCATCATAAGCATGTAGTGAAAGACAAGATGGACTAACGTCATGAGATGAAAGACTCGAGGTGTTGAAGGAATGACATGGGACATAGATTTAGTTCAAACCCGTTATTAATTAAAGTGCACTTAATACTTATATTGAGAATGCGAATCATAATATGCAAGGGTGGGTCATTATCAAAAGTGTTGAAATTAGTAGGAAGATTAGATTTGAATGATAAGTGTTGAGAGAATGCATCTACAAAATTTTGATATACTGAGTCAGGATGCATGTCGGCACGAATGTGGGTAGTAGCTAGAAGATGTTGGACTCTATACCGTACATCAGGGTGTGTAAGCAAATAATCAGTAATGGAGATATTCATGATGACTAGACTCTAGGATGACAAAGAGTAAGGATCCTATATGCGTGAAGATCGAGTACGGGTTCACCAAAATGATTAACTAAAATGTGGATAAATGGTAGTTAATCTAACTAGGAACAACACTAAATAACAATACTAAAATGATGTAAATAATAACTAAATAAATTAAAAAGTGACCCACGTAATGAAGCTAATGAAAATAGAAACCCTAATATGCAAATAAGGGTTTGAAGGATCTTAGCCGATTCAACAAACTTTTTGGACTATGTTGCTGAGATATGACTGGAGAAATAGAGGAGGAAGAAACTATGCCGAGCTCCAAAACTTTCGAGATCCAAACAATCTAAGTGGAATGGGGCACTTGGGAGAGTATCAAGGTGATTGTGGGCACCCTAGTCTATGTTTTGGGTGTCCTAGTTTGTGTAGGAGGTCTGAAAACCATATTTGTAGGGTTGATATATGATATAAAACCTTCACCACCTATTGCACTAACTTCGTTTGCACCATGCTATATGTGTCACTTGTAATCAATAATTAAAAACATACCTACAAAACCCCAAGACAAACATCAAACCTTAAAAAAAAAAGATGCATATGAAGGGGTTGGACTGACCTCAGCTACCACAATGGTGGACTTACTAAGTGTTGTACTACATCTCAGACCCGATGTAGTTCTATGTGCAAGTGTGTGCAATCATGCCCTAGGTGCTCTTGTGCCAGTCACACTTTGTGAAAGTAGTGAACAATAACTATGTGTAGAAAATGTAATAGAATGGTGGATGAAATAGAATAAACTTCCCTCTTATGCTTGTGTGATGCATATGAACTAACCTTGTGCCTTGTGATGGAGCTAGATGGATGCAAATGAAGCCTTTGATGGATGTAAACTTAGGTGACTATAGTAGTGACTAATGCTTGGTCCCTCATTATGGTTTCATAAATTTATATTTATATGGTGCTCTTGTTCTAATTTCATAATTAAACCCGAAAAGGATGACCACAAGATATATGAAATGTCCAAATGGCTAGAAAGTGCCCAAAAAGTGGCGAGAAAGTGGAAAGAGGATCGGGCACCACGGACCGGGACCATGGCACTGCGGCAGTTCCCAATATAAGCATGGGCGCCCCAGTCAAGGCTAAAATGATGGAAAATAGTGAAAATAGAATGGGAAAGTGTGTATGAAAGGCCGAGAAAGTAATGACAAAAATCAAAGTAAAATGGCCAAAAGATGGGGGTTAATTAGTACTTTCTTCACTCAAAAACCATATGAATAGTAATATGAGACCGAGACTAAATAATGTCTAAAGTGTGTGATTTTGTGAATACAATTAGTGAACGAATGAGAAAGAAGTGTCATGGATTTCCCAATTTTCCCGGTGAAGCATTTGGATGCCCCAACAGATGTATATTGTGTCAAGGGAGTACCCCTCGAGCGGATGGGTGACATGATAAAGAGGTGGACAACTGCTTGATAGGAGGAATAAGAGAGCATCACATGAGAGACATGAAAAATGGGCTCGAGAAAATTAGAAATTGAGGGTCAAAGGCCAAAATTAGGGTTTTGGGACGTGAATTAGGGTTTGGAAATATGGTTAAATAAAAGGGTGGGTTGTTTAAAGGCACATTGTTATTTTATCATGGATGTATGTCATTTTATTCATGATTTGATATGATGTTGAGTTGATGATGTTAGATGATATAAGATACATATATGCCGATAATTATTCGTTGTTTGATATGATATCGATTGTAATGAAATGATGATGGGACTGACCTTGCTCGTAGCTTTAGCTTCCATTCAAATGTTGTAATTTACAGTAACCTACTTTATTTTTACATAATATAACAAATACCATGATTATTAAAGAACCATGATGAGTAACCCATACTGTGTGTAAAAACAATCACACAAGAAACATAAAAGTTAAAAAAACCCAATATACATAGTAAATGTATGCACCATGGCTACAAATGAACCAAGATAACAAACAATAAACTTGTAATTGGTCAAAAACTAACTAAGAAAAGTAACAATGCAACACAAATTTACATAAAGACATTTAACTATGTCCCTAATGTGTTCCATAGTGATGATTAATTGATTTATTTTTCCCCCAAGCAAGGATGCATGCAAGGGGTAAGATGATTCGAGATTGATTGGGTCATTACCCCCAAGAAAGGATACATGCGAGGGAGAAAATGAGAGTTGATATTGCCCCAGTGAGCATACACACAAGAGATTTGGATTATGATGTTTTGAGGATAGGAGCCAATGTGTTGTTTTTTTGGATTTTTTGTTTTAACAAATGTTTAGGTGTTTTTAGATAGTTGCTTTTAATTTTTGTAGATTTTGACTCATTTTATATGTTTTTGGTAGTTTTGGAATATTTGATTTTTTGGGATTTTTGACTAGGTATCGATGTGAGGGACTAATTTAACAAATATGGAATCATGCTAAACCCTAATTATAGAGTCACGTATGATAAATAAATGCTAAAGTACATATATGACATGAGTGATAAGATAAAGAAATATGAAACCCTAAGTGCAAGAAAGAGAGAGAGTAAAAGACTTAGCTGATTTCACAATTATTCCCAAAGTATTCTAGACTAGAAGAATGATGAATAGGAGGAGCATACTATCAAAATCGAACACAAAAATCCTAGAATTTCCGGATGAGCATGGACTAGGGTGCTTGGAACAAGATTAAGGCACCTAAGCACTAGATACCTTTCTTTAGGCACATGTGACTACACGAAGCTCGAGACACTTAGTTTTCTCGGTGTCACACCAATTTCACTAGCCTTCACCTTTGATCACCCTGTATGTCATTGGATGATTGCTGAATTCTCATGTAAACGAAAAATAAAGGATATCTGAAAAACCTCAAACTACATTAAATCCTAAAAAATAAAGATGTAAATGGGGAGTCAAACTGACCTCGGTAGTCACCTGATAGGTGAACTTACAACTAAGCATTTTACTACCTATTAGATTCCATGTAGTTCTTATGAGTGTGTGATAAAATTGTGCCTTGGGAAGCCCTTGTGCAAGTGCACATGATAGCGGGAAATAACTAGATGAAGCGATGTAAATATATGTGTGGATGGAAAAATGAACTTCCCCTCCTATGCGTGTATGCAGAAAATGTAGTCCTTCATCCCTTATATAAAAGCTAGATGAATGCCTTTGATGCTATTAGATACCTTTGGATGCAACCTTAGGTGGCGATAATAGATGCTTAGAGCTTGGTCCTTTATTTTGGTCACATAACTTTGTATTTATATGATTCCCTTGGTTGAATTTTGTAATTGACAACTAAAAGGCTAACCTATAAGAAAATAATATTCCCAAAAGATAAAAGAAGCCCAAAAGAGCGAGTAAGATACAAAGAGGTTGGTGGCACCCAGAGGGGACAAGGGCACCTTGGCGTTGGCGTCCTGGTGGGTGCTTAGTGTCCGAGTCATGAAAGATACGAAAGTGAAATACCAACTGGGATGTAAAGTGTGTAAGACCATAAAGAAGACTAGAAACAAAGCAAAAAGGCCAAAGATAGTTGTCAATTACTAGTTTTCTCGCTTAGGAATCATATGATTGTAAGTATGTTCTTAGGACCTAGAAATGTGTAGACACCTAAAATCTGATTACGTAGTTTTATTGCTAAAATTATACTAATTATCCTCTTTCCTATCATTTCCATTATAATTAGTGATTTCTCACTAATTAACTAACGTTTCCCTCTATTTTTGTGAATTAATGATGCTTTGTTAATTAACTAGCCTTTATCACATTCCGGATGCCAATTAACGACACTTCGTTAGTTAGAATCCTCCTTGAATTGATTAATTAACTATTATGAGTTAATTAAACCTATTTAACAATGTATTTAATCAATAAACCCTTTTATTGGCTAAATCCCTCTTTCAAATGCTTCAAATCATATCACATTCCTCCTAAATCACTTCCAACTAGCCTAAAAATATTATTCTAGTCTATTAATGAATCATAGTTCATTAATTGAATGTTCTCCAACTCCCATGTGTTTCTAATCACTTGTTAATTACTCTAATCAAGCTTAACAAGTCTAAATCTACTTTATCCTTTATCCCACATTCACTAGTTTGTAAGCTTCTCCCAAATAGGAAAGCTATATAAAGGACCCTCCTACATCCTTCACACCTTACACCACACTTTTGCTAGTGATTTATACAAGCTTATGATAAGAGCCTTCTCCATTCTTTGGAATAGCTACTTCATCTTTGCATCCATTCTACCATTGTTGAGTAGAAAGGAAGATCCAAGCTTGGCCTTGTAGCCATTTCTTGGTGAGATCCTTCCCTCTCTTTGGAGATCAAACACATAGATTTGATTACTCATGATCTAAAGAGGCTCATGTTTTAGAAGTAATCATACATTAATAGAGTAGGAATGGTTAGCATTAGGTGATTTAATTCATGTTTATGTAAAATAGCTAGTTTCCTTTAAGCTCTAATCATAATGTTAATGTTAGATTTAGCTTTTCTTTGAAACTACTAGGTGTTGGCTAGTTTAACACTATCTATGTTTTCTATCTCAGGCCTACATTTTTTTGAAGTAGGCTTGTAACATCTGTGCTCATACTTGCGTTACCATTCATAGGATTGAGCTAATATTCCTAAGCTTGTACTAACGTGTTGTGTAAAAGTTTGGCTCAATTTTGAGGTTTCAGATTCGGTTTTGATGTTTTTTCTATTTTATAGGTTTTCTTAACTCTGTTTTACAGGTTTTAACATTTATAATCATATTTCTAACATGTTGATAAGCTTTAATGAATATCATATTTCCATGCTTTGCTTAAGTTAGAATAAAGTTTGTGTATTCTCTTCTCTTGCACCTTAGGGTGATCTTGAGAATAAAAACAACTTTAGTTTTCATTTTTCTAACATTTGGTTGATTAAAAACTTAATCTTTTATTTTTCTTAAGGGAATGAACAATTTATCAAGCATTGTTTAAATTTCATTTGATTTAAATTTTTCTTTACATTTATCTAGTTGAGTCAATTGTTGTGTATGATATTCTCTTGTGTCATTAGATGATCTTGAGTACAAAGTAACTTTGATTCAATTTCTATTAGAAAATACTATTTAGTGTGCATGACCTAACGCTTGTCAAATTCTTAGGATCCAAACAAACTCTAACTACAAGTGTGTTGTAGGTTGCCAATGGTGTGCTAAACCACATTTTAATCAAAAGATAAAAAAACACCACTTTATTCAACACATTGTATTTGTAGGTTTTGGTTAAGAGCTACGACTCGTCCACTTTAAACTGGGGAAGTGTCTTGGCATAAGCTATAAAACAAATTATGAGGATTAACCCAGAACCCCAAAGTAGTCCACACCTTGAGAGAACTGGTGGAAAAAATAAAAAGTGCCCCGCTACCCACTTGACTAGTTGAAAACCTTTGTGAGAAAAGCTTCATGTTTCCCATATGGGGCCCCATTCATTAATTTTATTATGGGGTAATGGTATATTATCTAGAATAAATTATAGAAATACGTACCTCCTTTAGGAAAGAATTGGCGAGTTTTTGAATAAAAGCTTAGGAAACCATTTGGCATTGGGGCCAACTTGACTTTATCCATTGTGTTATAAATAGATCTCACAAAGAAAAAACTTCTTCAAAGTCAATAACTTGTTAGTTGAATAAGGGGAGAGTTCATTGAAGTTTATGCCACGTGTTATTCATCATGAAAATTACAAGGCATCACTTTGTCCTAGTTTCTACCTTGTCCTAAGACAAGGAAAAACTTTGCCAAAGTTAGGATAAGTATTTTTCATCACCACTTGGTCTACTCCTTTGTTTTCTTATTTCTCTTTTTGGGACAAAAGAAAGAATATACATTGATATTGCTAGAAATAATCATGTCCACCACTTTTTTATTCTACTCACATGACTAGGTTGTAATGCCGAATGTGAGTGTTGAAAGTGTGAATGGTACGTCTTCATGTTCTAGTAGGCCCTTTGTCTCACACCCATATTGAGACTCATTATCATTGTAGCTAGGTTGTCTTATCATTGAATTCCTTTGAGTTGTTATGCTGCCCGCATTATATCAATACAGTTGTGATACTTACATCTTGTTTCCTTTGTGAAACTTGATCTAAGTCTCTAAGTTGTATTATTACGTTGCTTGCATAAATAACAACTTCTTGATATACTTAGACTTAGTTTTGATCCCAACATTGCCTTGAGTTTTGGAAAGTGTCGTTGTTATACTGCTCGCATTGTGGTAACATCATTTTGATACTAAAATCTTGCTTTGTCTACAAATCTTGATTAAAATTTCTAAATAATGTTGTTGTCTGCTCGCATTTGTAGCCTCAATTTTCAAAGACTAAGAATTTTCCTGTATTTGAACTTATTTTAGTATACCTTATTTGGAGATCACATCAACACCTTCTTAGCATTTAGGTCTTGTTTATTCTAAAAGTAGACCTAAGTGTTGATATTTATTGTGTTATCATTATTTACACCAAACCTATATTTGAGATCGTAGGGAGTAGTTATTCTTGTGATTGGATCATAGTCTTGTACTTGATTGTTTTGTTCTAGATACTTCTTGTTATATGATACCTTATCATGGGGGTCATTATTTATTCTTTGGTATCCTTGGTTCATATTGCCTTGATCCTTTGGATTCATTTCCATTTTTATTTGACATTCTTTGTGATGATTTGATGTCATTATGCTTTGCTTGGTTTTCCTAGGGTCCATTTTAAATTAATCTTAGTAAAACATTTCTCATCATGCCTCCTATGAAAAGGATGGGGCATCGGAAATTAGGGTCAAATCCCTTTGTAAATGACAAGATAAATCCTCTTTTTGAAGATAACACCATGGTTGATCATAGTGGTGGTGAGGAGAATTCTCCTTAGGAAGAATTTGAATTTATTCTCACCCAAATAGATAACTTATTGTTTCAAAATAGACATGAGGTTATTATGTGTGTTATAGAGTTAGGGGAAAAGTTTCCACCTACGTTTGATCCCTCTCTCCTTTTAGAATGGTTTAGATAGAGGAAAAAGTAAACGTTCTCCACGTAACATTGATGAAATCTTAAACCTAGGACATGCTTCTACTTCCATCCAAAAAATGAGGAAGAAGTGCCTTCTCAAAATGATGGAGGATATCACATCCTCATTGTCAAAATTCATTGCAAGGATCATGAAGAACATGTTAATCATGAACAACCTCCTCCTCGTGAGAATTGCGAAGAGATACCAACCTAAGAGGTTACCTTAGAACAACAAATACAAGCTCTTACTCACCAATTGGAAAGCTTGGCTTCACATGTTAATAAGGAACCAATGAAGACTCTAGAAAAAAACCTAGAGCTTCATATCACAAGTTCTATACCAAAACTCCCCATCAGGAAAAAAATGTAAAGAGTCATATGAGGAGTTATACACAGACAATAAAGGTGGTGAAACAACTAGACTTAACCGCTTATATAGGCCAACACCACCTACACAAGGGAAACTCTTCGACCAAGAGTGGTTATCCATGAAGAATGCCCTTACTGCTTTACAAGAAGGCAATGTAGGCCATAGTAAAAGTATCAATTTGAGGAGCTATGCCCATATCCCTTTGACATGGCTATGTTGCAAGTACCTTTCCCTTGTCACTTTGATTATCCCAAGTTTGAAAAATACAAGGGAAAAGGTGATCCAAGAGACCACATTAAATAATTTTACATGGCATGTCAAGAGGTAACTTTTAGTGATAATTATCTCATTTTCCTTTTCCCATGGAGTCTAGGGGTCAAGCACTCGAATGGTTTTTACATATACCTAAAGGGTCCATTTCTACATGGCCAAAATTAGTAGAACACTTTATGCATCACTTCTCCTTTAACATGGAAAATGATTACCATGATAGATTTGTGCAATGAAAAACAGAGAACAATGAAAGCTTCACTAGTTTCTTACAAAGATGGTGAGGGCTAGCTAGTCACTTCCCTTGCTCCATACCATAGAAATAGTTAGTCAGCATATTTGTACCTAACTTACACCCCGAGATTACTTTCCACTTGTAGATGCATTGTGGAAACACATTTAAAGAGGTCATAGAAAAAGGTAGTCAAATTGAAAAATCATTTTTGTCAAAAGGACTTTAAAACCCTTCTCACGTGATAATCATGATTCAAAGCCTAATGAAAAACCAAAGTTCATTCCAAAAAATAATAAGAACATCATAGGTGATAGTATAATAGACTCTAAATGAGTACAAAGTTGTTCAAAACCATGCTCCTTTAAAACTTGCTAAGGGACCTCCGGCCCTGAGTATAAACATCGTACTTTCACCCCTTTATCTGACTCTATGTCATCGATATTAAAATAGTTAGAGGTAGTCAACATGGTTAAATACCCAGAAACTATACCCTATGGAGATGATGCACCTAAGCCATCATGGTTTAGAGAAAATGAATATTGTGGGTTTCATCATGTCGGGGTCACAAAATTGATAAGTGTTTGAAGTTGAAACACTTCATCCAGGACTTAATTGATAGTGGTGATGTGGAAATGGATTCTCTTGCCCTTAGTAAATCTTCCAATGCAAACTTGGGAATTTACAAAGAACCTTTCCCCAAGCATAACAAAGGAAAGGAAAATTTAGATCAAGGACAATCATCCCAAACCAAAAATGCCAACTATGTTGTAAAATAAATAATTCTTTTGATGCCCTAATTGGTTGTGTTAACCCACCTTTTGAGCATATCAACACCATTAAGATTAAAATGAAGGAGTGTGCCATGGAAACACAATATTATCACCTTGTTATCTCATAACCTCCTCTGTCTACCCCTCAAGACAGTCATTATGATGTTTTAGAGCAACTTGAGAAAACTACTGCTAATATTTCGATCTTAGATCTTCTCAAAATATCTAATGTTCACAAGGACATCCTTTGTAAAACATTACAAGGGTCAGGAGTGTTAGTTGATATTGACCCTACACACTTCCAAGCCATGGTCACATAGATTGCTCCAATGGAGCACATAACCTTTAGTCATGAAGAGATTCTTAAAGAGGATCCTACCCATAACTTACCCTTACACATTAAGGTCATTATCAATCGTAAGAAGATAAAAAGGGTGCTTGTGGATGGTGGATCGGGCTTGAACATTTGTACTTTGAAACTAGTTTGATAACTAGGTCACATTGAGATTGATCTAGAAACTAAGGTCATTACCATCAAGGTGTATGACAATGAAGAACGAAAATAAACCGACATGATCACTTTCTTATTGGGAGTAGGGCCTACTACTCATGATACTAAGTTCCATGTTTTAGACTTGGAGCTTCCTTACAACATACTGCTTGGTCACCCATGGATTCACACCATGTAGGTCATACCTTCTACATATCATCAATGTTTGAAGTTATATCATGAAGGAAAAACTATTACTATTCAGGGGATTCTCAACCCTTTTCTCATTACAGAGCATTGTCAGGTTATTTTCCCATGACTTATAAATGTCCTTCTATAGAGATGACTATTCCAAATTAATCCAAGGCTCTTGCCTTGCACATTGATCCGAATACCTTGGGTTCTTGTGATGAAAATGATTCTACATTAAACCCTTCCCTTTTCTTCATGGGAGATGAAAGTTGTTGAAAATGGTTGTAGATAATATAATCTTTAACATGCCCTTTTAGTTTCAAAACTCCCCTATAGACCAAGACACTGGGGAGGCCTAGATATAAATATCAATGGTCCTGAGAACATTGTAACATCAAAAATTTTACTCCTGGTGGTCTATTAGTAGATGAGAAGATGTTTAACAATATTATATCCCAACCTTTGGATGATGAGATGGCTCCATGCTATCAATCACCTAAATATGTTATCCCAAATAAAATGATGTATGTTATGGGATACAAAGGATATGGTTATAGCATAAATGAACAAGGTATGTGGGAAGCTCTTCCGATACCACATCGTAAGGTTTTTAAGTATGGTATTGGTATCCAACCATATGGGTCCAATCCTCCAGAGGTCAAAGAAACCTCTTCTGAATGAGAAGATAGTTCATCTGATTTTGAAAGTGAAACAAATTCTAGTGTAGTCTTTATGAAGACCTTGCCTTTACGAACTTATTTTATGAAATGGCTATATTAACCATATCCCTTGGCAATATTGAATTAAAACTTTTATCCTTCCCTTTTCCATTGGGACCAACAACAACATGTACCAATCGACTCTTTGAAAATGATGAGGCAATTGGTGAGTTTATGGGTCTCCGTGATGACATTCCTAGTTGGTGATCATAAGAAGGGATTATCCATTAATCTTGATGCATGCATGTACTTTGGGGAGGAGGATAAGCTTCATGGACATCAAAATCGAAAGAAAAAAAAGGAAAGATATCCTCTAGAGAATCCTTATACAAAGAAAAATTCCAAGTCCTATAGTGAAAACCTCTTTGAGGCACTTACGGACAAACAAATAGAAAAATCATTGGACATAAAAATTGACCATGCTAAAGGTGAAAATCTCATTGAGACACCTTTAGAAGAATATCTCAATCTCCCCCTCGATCCTATACATGGAGGAAGAATCCAAGTTTTTGTGGAGGAGACCATAGATGTAAACATTGGTATAGAGGAAATACCTAGAATGGTCAAGTTGGGAGCTTCACTCTCAACCCAAGAACATAAGACCTTTGTGTTGCTTTTGTGTGAATTTTTATATATCTTTGTTTGGTCCTATGTGGACATGCTAGGGTTAGATCCAGCATTAGTATTATAACCTATTGTGCATGAGAGGAAAAGTCTATAAAATAAAAGCTCAAAGATGCATCCTCACATCACCTTATTGGTAAAAGAAGAGATGGAAAAATTATTGGTAGTAGGATTCATCAGGCCTATTGATTATTCAAAGTGGATTTCAAACATAGTCCTTGTACGAAAAAACCCATCAGTATTAGAATCTGTACAAATTTCAAAGATATAAATAAATCTTGTCCTAAGGATGACTTCCTCTTCCTAACATTGACATGATTGTCAACTCAACAAGCTGGTTATGAAATGTTATCACTCATGGATGGATTTTTAGGGTATAATCAAATTAAAATTGCTGAGGAAGATCAACACAAGAAAAATTTTACAACCCCATGGGGACATTCTGCTATCAAGTCATGCCCTTTGGCCTCAAGAATTCAGACACAACATATCAATAATGAGCTATGACTGTCATCTTTCATGATATGCTAAATGATATAATGGAAGACTATGTGGATGACATCTTGGGTAAATATAGGACTAGAGAAGATCACCCAACTATCTTACAATGCATCTTTCAACGTCTTAGAGATTATAAAGTCAGACTCAACCAAAGAAATGTGTCTTGACGTGCTATTAGGAAAATTGTTAGGTTTATTATTTCAAGGAGAGGAATTGAAGTAGATCCTAAAAGGTCTTAACCATAACAAAGATGCCTACTCCTAAAAATATCAAACAACTGCATAACTTGCAAGGAAGATTCAAGTAATTAGAAGATTCATCTCTAGCTCATAGACAAGTGTCACTCATTCACACATATTCTAAAGAAATATGTTGAATTTCATTGGGGTCTAGAACAACAACAAGAATTTTCTTTGCTTAAAAGGAATATATCTAAACCCCTGTTCTAATGTCACCTACTATAGGAAAACCATTTCTATTATACATTTCTGCTACTCAATTTGTAATTGGTGCATTGTTGGCCCAATATGATATAGATCAGAAAGAAAAATTTGTTTACTACCTTAGTTATACGTTGATTTCTTACGAGCTCAACTACCCACAGATTGAGAAGGATTGCTTGGCCATTATTTTTGCTTTTCAAAAACTTCGTCATTATTTTCTGAATAATAATACCAAGCTCATATCAAAAGTTGACCCATTGAAATACTTATTATCAAAACCTGCACTTATAGGAAGGATGGCCAATTGGATCATCCTACTTAGTGAATTTGATATTGAGTACATCCATCAAAATCAGTTAAAGGGTAGGTGTTGGTAGATCAACTAGCTGAAGCCCCTTTTCTAGGTACTAAACCATTGAGTTTGGAACTTCTAGATGCTTCTACAATGTACCTTGAGGAGTCCATTACATGGTAAATGTATTTTGATGGATCCTTTAATTTTCATGGTTTAGGAGCAGGAGTTGTGCTCATCACTCCATCAGGAGACCTGATTCCACAAGCATTTAGACTTGGTTTCCCATGTATAAATAACATAAAAAAATATGAAGCCCTTATTATAGGGATGAAATTGGCTATCAAGTGGGACATTAGACAAGTGAATGTAATAGGTGATTCTCAGTTAATCATCAAACAAGTAAATGATGAATATAAGGTTAAGGATGAAAAACATCTTCCTTATAAGAAATTAGTTGACACTCTGAAGGAGTTCTTTGAGAAAATCACATTTGAAAGATATCTCAGAGGACAAAATCATTCAAAGTGGATGTTATATCCATAGTTGGGTCTATGTTACACATCCCACTTGGAAATAATGACATGTCGTTCTTCATTGAGAACATCTACGAATACCAACATATGACATGTTGAAGTCTATTTGGTATGTGAAGTTGTTGGTCCCCTTTTCCCTTAGTATAGTGACATTTTTAACTATCTTCATGATGGAACCTTCCCTCTAGAAATTTCCCATTATGAAAAATAAACCTTATCTAGCACATAGCCCACTACACCTTACTTGGGGGAACTCTCTATCGTAGAGGCTATGACGGGAATTTGTTATGTTGTCTTAATTCAAATGAATCTATCTTAGCAATTAAAGAGGTGCATGAAGGCATATGTGGGGCCCATACAAGTGGGATAGTCCTAGATAAAAATATACTGAGAGTAGGCTATTATTGGCCTACCATGGAAATTGATTGTTGCAAGTATGTAAAGAAATGTTTGCTATGTCAGAAATATGACAACTTGATATATGCGTCGTTGTAATCATTGTAACCTATTACCACACCATGGCCTTTTTCAAAGTGGGGAATTGATCTCATCGGTAAGCTTACCCCTACATCCTCTGATGGCCATATGTTCATTATTACTACCACTGAGTACTTCATGAAAGTGGGTAGAGGATGTTCCTCTCACCTATGTCACTGGTGTGTAGATATCCAAATTCATAATGAACCATATCATTTTTACCGGTATGACATCCCCTTTGCCATTGTAGCTGAAAATGGTAAGTCATTCAAGAACAAAACTATGAAGGTGTTGTGTCAATGCTTTCAAATTTGACTCAAGTATTCAACCCCCTATTACCCTCAAGGTAATGGACATGATGAAGCCTCAAATAAAACCCTTGTTCATATTATGGAGAAGATGGTGAATAAAATTGGTCGTAATTGGCATTTGTAGATTCATCCCACCCTTTGGGCTTACAGAACATCCATCCGCACCCCTACTGGTGCTACTCCATATTCCCTAGTTTTTCAACATAGAAGTCGTATTACCCCTTGAGATCAAGCTCCCCTCTTTGTGCATAGAGCTAAGAGATTACTTGGATAAAAGAGGACTACAAAGTGGCTGAATAGCAAAGTTAGAGCAACTAGATGAGAAGTACCTTCATGCCCTTGATCACATCAAAGTGCATCAGAATCGAGTATGCATCGAGGTTATAAAAAAAATTATACCTCACCAATTTGAGGTAGGAGACCTTGTTCTAAAGGAAAATAAATTCAATACCACTAAGGATCGTGAAAAGAAAGGTAAGTTTGAGCCTAACTAGTTAGGACCATATGTTGTGGTCGCTAAATTTGGTTTAGGTGCATACAAGCTTTGACTTTGATGGTGATGAACTTAGGGAACCCATGAATTCCATGCATCTCAAGCATTTCTATGCTTAAGTATGGGGTCCCTCAAATATTATAAAATCAACAAAAAAATAAAATATATAAAAAAACAGAAAAAGTAAAGAGAAATCAATGCATCCAAGTGTGAAAACCACACAATTGTGGCACTTTGGACAAGGTTCTTTGGTGAAAACTAGTTTTCAGGTGCCATTGGAGGGTCCATTGTTCACAAAAATCTCATATCTAGGATTATGATGGCTTTATCCTAAGCTAGTTTTCCTATGTCTGAGATACTTTTGAGCCTATCCCTCTTGGCCTTGATCTGATTGATCCTACTTCTATATGTGAATATTTTTCCTTTGTACATTCCCATCTAAATGGGGGTAAATTTTCATCATCACTTCTTTTCACATATGTGTAGCATTCTACCCTTGTACATCCCATCTATCACTGGGGGCATCCACGTTTCTTTGTTTTATTGCACATAGCTTTGGAAAACTTCTAGAAAATCGTAAAAACATTCATATAACTTTTGAAAATACCAAAACATTCAAATATATGTTTGTTCGAAAACCTCTAAACATTAAATATAGGTTTCATAGAAAACTAAAAAACAATATAACATTGTCTCGAGATAATACCCAAAAAAATAATCAAAACATTTCAAAATTGTCCCACAAAAATAAAGTAGTAGTTTTCTTACTTTAGTTGTTTGTTTGTACATAGTTTTGTTGGTTTTCCTTTTTCATATTGTGTGCTTTAAATTGGATTCATTTTCTTACTTAGATTAAGTGTTACTTTAATATGTTGTGGAGTTCATTAGGTTCATTTTTATCTTGCATGCTTGTATATAGTTGTGTTGTTTTGATTAGATTTGATTAACTTGTGCTTGTCTTGTTTGCTTGTATAGTTTGTTATCATATCATCATCGGTATCATCTATCATCACATCTAAACATCATCACATATCAATAAATGCTAAGCTACATCATCATACAAATGAAAATTACACATGTATGCTAAGCTAACATCATATAATATCATCAAATAGGGGCAAGAGGGATTATCTTTATCCCCCTCATCATAGACCATAATAAAAACATGGGCTAAACATGTTATCTCATAAACACAATATGCGATAAAATAAACAAGTCCATCATCATATATCCATATCAAAAACAATTTCCATGTAAAAAATGTGTCTCGATATACATCATTAGATACAATATAGGCCATCATGGAAATGGATCATAAAACAATGCCTTCATCTCGAGGCATGATAAAAAATAATATATATACATCCGATCAAAATTGTGCCTTCATCATGAGGAATACATCAATAAGAGATTCAACCATGACTCATGTCCACACTAGGACTACCTCTTGGCCGACTCAAACTACCGTCTTGGAGCCATGTGGAGGTATCTACTGAGATGGACCTTGTGGTGGAAAAATCTATTGTGTTAAACCTCCCCACTAAGGTGATGGCATATTTACTAACCTAGATGACCTGGATGGCCTGCAAGATCTGGATTTGGACCGCCTACCTGACCACATTGATCAAGGGTGTGGTCCTTTCTCCCTCTAGATAAACCCCATGATATAACGATCTATAATAGGTAGCCTCACTAGTGATTGTAGCAAAATCAAAGACTAAGTCCGAGAAGCTCTGTTATGGCCACATGTTAGAGCGCATTGCACTTCGTGTTATTCTAGCCACATCGTCTAAAGTGTGTGCACTCAATGACTATTGATCCCTTTTAGCTATGATATTTTGTAGTTGATGCCTCAAGGCATCCCGATCTCTGTGCACCTCGGTCAATCTGTCTAGAGGGGATCTTTGTGGTGGTCTAGGTGGTGGAGACCCCCATCCATCTCCTCCATCCCCACCCATTGCCCTATGTGGACTCACTACTAGAGGTGATGAGGTTGGCATTTGTATAATCACCTATTGTACCATATGTATATAAACATGTGGCTACTCGCGTGGGTCACTGTGTTTGTCATTTGTGATGGTATATGCTAATGTGGAGGAACCTATGGAGGAGTACCCAATGGCTATGCTTAGCTGCCCTAGAACCTATACCACTGGAACCTACTATTGGGATGGCCCCTATGCTCTTACCCATGCCTTGGCCTCAGGATGACCCAATCTTGCTTTATCTCTCAAAGCATGGTTGTGTAGCCCTTGTGCTGTTATAGCTATACCCATATCTATGGTGTTCTACGGTATGGTAATTTTCAAGGGAAGAATTGTGTCATACCAGAGACCATAATCTGGTGTGGTCTTGGGGTCTACAATATGAGGTCGTGATACCCATATATGTAGCAAAACAATTGTGAAATTGGCTTGGGCTTGACACTGTCTGATCCAAGGTACGAACTCAAAGGTATCTCACACTCTATACATGTACCACATATAATCACCTGGAAAGCATTGAACATGGCTTGAATTTTGATGTACTCGGTTAACCATGTACCACTCAATGATGTGATTGTGGCTACCAATAATGAATTGGTCCATCTCCATAGTGCTAATCTCTACACCATCCCCTCTCCATTGATATAGTCTTTAAGGCCGTCAAGTGATCATACGGAGCTGCATGTCATCAAATTCTCACCTATAATATGTTGTATCACCCATGTGTGAGTGAATATCCTCACCCACTAGCTCCCAGCCCATGCAAGATGGTTGTGTCCTGGAGTCGTAACTCAGAATCTTGTTAAAATAAAAATGGACCGAGAGGGGCGTGAATCAGTCCTTACAAAACTTTAAATTCATATTTCAAACTTGCATATACAAATATTCATAAACATTCAACCATCCATTAATGTGTGCATACATCAAACAATCACATGTGCAAGAACCATAATCAATATCATCAACACAAGGCAAAAGATATAAGTGGGAAAACCTCAAGGGGGAGAAAACCCACTGAAACATAATCTTATATTGATATGATTTAGAAATTAGTGAGCCACCAACCCCAGAAGGAGCACCAAACCCTAGTTTAGTAGAGCAAAAACCCTATAAGGAGCACCAAACCCTAATTTTGTGAAGCACCAACTCCACAAGGAATACCAACCCATAATTTTGTGAAGCACCAACTCCATAAGATGGCTACAATCCCTAAGATGATTAAGCACCCACTCAACTACCTTAATATGATCTCGATATCTGATTTTTGCTACCACAAATGATGGAGATCCAATATCTAGCTCACACTTCTTCAACAAAACCCTAAGTGATCACACTTCACAAAACAAACTCTTCAATCACTCTAAAAATCATCAAACTCTTTCTCTCATGTTATCTCGATTTTTATCAACCTCGCAACACACTTGAATCAGCCTTAATTCATGCTCAAACACCTGCAATCAACTCTCACCTAGGTCACTCCACTTGTACACACACAACTAGTTCCAAAATCACCAAAAACATGCTTTTATATGCTTCTCCTCATTTCAAACTTAGGCACAACATTTTCCCTCCTTTTGGTTTGACCCATACATCAAGGAAACATTTAAAATTTGAAATATAATAGTCACAAGTGACCTAATTAGGTCGGCCTAACTAAAACCCTCATTACAAGTGCCAAAAATGGCTCAAAACCCCATAGGCACATTCTTAAAAATTCCCTTACATTAAATGTATACATATTCATGACCAAAAACCCCTTACATATGATTAAAATATCATAAAACATTCATAAATGGTTGTACATTTGATCAACCAATCAAATTATTTCATTTATTGGGCTCAGTTCCTTTGCAATTCTAAAAATAGTTATTTCCTACACCCTTCAACACCCTCGAAACTTCATAAGGACACCAAATCACTTCAACAAGAGTTTTGGGTATATAAAAAGGGGTTAAGTTTTGGGCGCATGAATGTAGGGAGGCTGGAAGAGCGCGTGGCACTATAATATGGTCAAGCGCCTAGGATAAAGACTTAGCCGTTTCTGTTGCTAAGGCTATTTTGGAGTTAGCGTATTGAGCACACAAAGACATGAATACTTGTAGTCCACATAAGGGTATTTTGGGAACAAGCATCAGCCAAGAACCATGCATAGTTTAGGATAATAATAGGATTTCTACTCAGAGTTAACTATAGGAAGTCTATTGTTAGAGCACTTGCATGTTTTGCATCCTTTTGTAAAGGCACATGGCTATTATTAACATGTGGCCTATTTTGAGATAGTGCATGGGTAGTGAAGGGAAAGTTCCCACCCCTATATATATGTATTGATTTGCATGGTTAAGTAAGTGTCAATTATTGTAGAGTTATGTTGTTGGTCTTATCACATGCATGACTCATGAAGATACCTTTATAATGTATGAAGCTTCGTGTTTTACAATATTTAATACAATGGATCATATTGGTTGGATAATGGTGTTGAACATGAATGAAACTGGTTCTTTTGTGGTAAATCTTGTTATAGTCATTGTTTAGTTCATATTTTATATATTCTAAGATCTAGATCTGGTTTATGCATTGTGGACTTGTTTACTATTGGTTATGAATTTGAATATACATATGCACTATCATGCTAACATTTTGTACAAGAAACTCTAAAGAGGGACTGGTTCCTTTGCATGCTTTAGGTTAGCTCTCAACTCAGGCTGAGTGATGTGCCAAAACACAGGTCATTTACAGTGAATTCTAGGCTGCATCATTGGTTTTGTTTCGTGACCTCTTTCTCATTTGTTTTTCAGGATGTTGCATGATGAAGACATATCGGTTGACCTTAACAAGTGTTGAGGAGTGGATAGTAGATCTGGAAGAAGAATATGCTCAGAGATTTAGCACTTGGATCTGAGTTTGATGCATGCACATGGGTTGAGTAGAATTTGTATGACTACTTATATGAGAGCTTCTTTGCTATTTTCCCATAGAGCTATACAAGTGGCTAGTTGCTTATGCATCTAAAAGGAATTGGAGGTTTCATACACTTTTTTGGACGCAAGAAGAATTTTAGGCCCTTTATGATGTTGATCTAATTTGGATGTGCATGTTGTGGATACTTGGTTCCATGGTGTTCTAAATAGCTATATTTTGGAGTACTCAATCTCCACTTACTCTTGTCTAGAGGTAGTTGAGTTTCAATTTTTACGTTATCCCAGGGGATCATATCTACACAAAATTCCACTAGCAATCAAGATCTTAATGGTAACCTTGAATTTAGAAGAGAAGCTGATGGCTAGCTAAACCCCACCACACACGGGGCATTATCATGTGTGTGAAGGATGGAAGACATAGCGACATAGAGAGAAAAGAGAAGAAAGGTGGCTTAAGTTCAATGAGGCATGTGAGAGGGATTTAGAGAAGCAACATGAGGTTTTAGAACACTTGGTGTTGTGGAGAGATATGACTCGTGAAGGATTTAGAGCTCACACAAATGATGTGGAGCCTGAGCATCTGGAACTCCACCATTTGGGAAATCATGATAGGGAAACCTCATTGGCCACTTATGAGAGTGCACCAGCAGAGACAACATGGGCCGCAGTGCACATCCAATCTACTTGATGACCTAGCCCTTGTGCTTGGTTTGCTAGTTTCTAGTACAACTAGTTGTTAGCAATCTAGTTTGGGCAGTAGAGTAGCAAGAGGTAAAGTTGACTTATCAGTAGGTTCAAGAGTAAATCAAATAGCAAGTTAATTTATGGCTAGGTAGATGTTTTAATTTTTATTTGGGGGTCTAGTTGGAGGTACCTTTTCAAGCACGTCATCTACACATAACACTATCACACAAAAATTTAGACTCACATATGGGAGTAGTGCAACTTCACAGACTATGGGAGTTCAATTTAAGCACCATTGTTGGGACACAAGGCAAAGTGCATCTTCTAGTTTAATTCCTGTTACAAGGGGAGGATCTGGGAGGCAAAGGTGGCCCAGGATCTCGGCATGATCGAAGGATCTGGAGGTGGAGGTAACACTAGAGGTTATGGATCTGGTGGGTATGGTCCTCACCAGCCACATAATATTTACATGGAGATGTCACTTCATCTCCAAGAATATAGGGGAATAGAAGATGCTATTGAGCATGTCCATATGTGTGAGATATTGTGGCATGCAAAATGAATTACAACTTTAGAGTGCAATGCCAGTCAATTTGTAACTACATTGCAAGGACACGCACATAGTTGGTATAAGAAGTTTGACCCTGATAAGAGTTGTGTGGATTATACGATGTTATGAGATGCTTTCCTTAAAGAATTTAATATCCCTGATTTTGATCAGAAAATTATAAGCGCTAAGGGTATCAAGTAGGGAACTACTGAGAGTTTTTAGGAATATGATGCTTGTTTTAAAACAATCTTGTCTAAACTATCTTATGATATCCATGCAAGTCAACATGCACAGTGGTTCGTCAGAGTCATGATCACACATTTTAGGAGGGAACTCTCACATAAGACTTATACGAACCGCACGAGGCACTTGAAGGAGCTTTGCGTGTTGAGGTAGTCGGGAGCATAGACACTGGAGTGAGCCCATTCTTAGAAGCTCAGATTACAAAGAATGGAAAAATAGTTGGAGAAACTATCAACCAATACAACACATGAGACACACACTAGAATTTGGTGCACAAATTGTGAAGTAGAGGGGCATACTAAGGATAAATGTCCTCACAGATCGGTGCACTCCTTGTTATTAGATTGTGAGATATGTCATTTAGACCATGATGCAAGCCGCTTCCCATTGTTGCAATGCGATAAGGAAGAACGTGTCCTACTACTATAATATTTTCCAGTCCACAACTCACAATATTGAATATTGTAGGTTGATTGATCAGATCCATGATGCCATTGATATTGGTGTACAATAGACTGGAGTTGTGAATAACTCTAAGGATAAAAGTGAGCAACATGATCATGATCACACTCAAGGGCACTATGATCATAATGAAGGGTGTTTTGAGGAGGCTGTGGTAGAGGTCGAGGATACCATGGTGGATTCAGAGGCCGAGGCGTGGCGGTGGTGGACGAGGTGAGTTCCCTAATGGAACATGTTATACGTGTAGATATCCTGACCATTACAAGTGTGAGTGTCCTTAGAACATTACTTGTTATTTTTGTGGAAAGAATCATAACTATGAAGAGTTCCCGAATTTATATGAACATCTAAGAAAGAAGCAAAAAAAAGGAGAACAAGGGCACATGGATGGTTAGAATACAATGCGTTGTGGAAAACCAATGGATGCTGAAGTTAGCACCAGATCTTGAGATGGTACTTGTGAAGATTACTACATGAGTTGAGGCTATGCGTGCCTAGAGAAATGTTGTAAAGAAGCCTACCATTACTAAGGAGGAGGTTTTACATGAAAAATATCCAAACCCTACACATCAGAAGGAGGTTTATTAGGAAACCATGGAGGTACTAAAAAATATCCAGGTGAAATATAGTGTTTAAAGGAACAATCGCGGAAGTTGGAACAGAAGAAGGAAGCTGAGACTTTCTAGTCGGATGTTGATGATCTGAAGGAAGTATGCAAGATGTTGCATTAGGAGAACATTATTCCATTACTAGGGAGTTGGTTAAAGGAAACACTCCACGTGCTAGTATTGAGAATGGACGGAAAATTTTACATGCTAATCTCCCTCCTCATAGCTTGGATTATGACAAGGAGATCACTCTGAATGTTGTTGTGGATGGATGACTTTTGAGCAATATTTTATTGACACATGCACAAAAGTGAATGTGCTTACTTTAGATGCATGGGTTCAGATGGGAAGACCTCCATTACAACCATCTTCTAATGTATTATATATGGAAAATCAGACTAAGGCCATGCCAATTGGAGTCTTGAAGGATGCATCCATTACTATACATGGAGCCAAGTTCACTAGGGAATTTGAGGTATTAGTGCTTAGAAGTGGATAAACTTCCCATCTCTACTTGGGCACCCTTGGTGCTATGAAAATAATGTTTATCTATGGTTCAATAAGGGATATATCAGTTTTGAGAACAAGGAATAATGAGTTATTATCCCTTTAACAGATGGGAAATCTGCACCTTATGTTGAGTTCTTAAGTGAAGAAGATCTAAACAAAATTTATGTGTGCACCATTCGAGACCCGAATTACTTGAGCTATCTAAGGAAGGATTTATCCAATGGGATGATGCATAGTCCATCAGTGATACTACAAGTATTTCCTATGATAATTGGGAAAATGACACTTATGAGATGGTTGGGCGCAAGGTAAGAAAGCAAAATCACGTGCGTAAGTAGGCCACATTGTGTTAGGCAGTTAGGCAACAACCATATACCCTGGTACACTAGCGAAGGAAACCCTAAGGTATTCTTGTGAGCCATGGAAGTATAGTAGAAGGATCAGGTGGAAAAAGGAACATGTTAGTTTATACCGCATGTGGGACAACAACATGTTGGTGAATGGTTCATAGGGATAATCTCATAGAATGGAGAGAGGTGAGAATCAATCTATCAACAAGGTTTCTTAGAAGTAATGCACCTACTCAAATATGTTAATACCATGGTAATAATCCTATTCAACACCACATTTAGCAGTATGAGAGGATATTGATAGAGGGGAAGGAAGCTTTACCACCTTCTTTGTGGGTGCACAAACTTTATTTCACCTTGTGAGGTTGTGTGCGCATGGTATGTTTATGTGGAGTTAAATAGAGACAATAGAAATTGGAAAGACTTGACTACAGGAATGATCTAGACTTTTGACTACTTCTCCACTAAACCTCCAGTGAATGAGGCATTATAGGTTATGAAGTGCTTGACTATGGGAGATAGTGTAAAAGATGAAGAACTCATTCAGGAGTTACTTGGTGAGTTAGACCTAGAAGTGCATTTTGAAGAAGTAGATGAGACAAATGCAAAATGCTTGAGTGCTTTCCTAGAGAAGGAGAAAGGAAAGATGGTCTACATGGTGGATGATGAAGAAGTGGAAAATTTGGACATAGATCATTCAGAGGGTACATGTAAGGTCTTAGATAGTGCGGATGAGAAGGTGCACACCTACCATGAACCTATGAAGATGAAGAAAGTGAACATTAGAATGAATGTTGAACCTAAGGAGGCCATAATTGGAGATTATTGGTCTGACTCTGAAGTGGCTAAGATAATTGAGTTATTATGTAATTTCTAGGACTTATTTCCTAGAGGCTACCATGAGTTGAAAGGAGTGCATGAATCTTTGGGTGAGATGAAAATTAAGTTAAAGGAAGGTGCACACCCAGTTAGGAAGAGACCTTACAAGATGAACCCTAACTTGCATGTAAAAGTTAAAGAAGAAATTGAAAAGATGTTGAAATTTGACATCATTGATCCCATAGAGGAATCAGAGTGGGTTAGCCCTATGGTAATCAGCATAAAGAAAGATGGAAGAATCAGGATTTGTGTGGACTACAGGGAGCTGAATGTTGCATGTGTGATTGATCCTTTCCCTACACCATTCACTAAAGAAATATTGGAAGGTGTTACAAGGCGCAAAATTTATTCTTTTATAGATGGATTTTTGGGTATCATCAAGTAAGAATTTCTAAAGAAGATCAAGAGAAGACAAATTTCACCACTGAATGGGGAATTTTTGCATACACGGTGATGCCCTTTGGATTGAAGAATGCACTGTAGTATTTTCATGCATTGTTGTTCAAGCATTCTAGGATTTTATTCACAAATTCTTGTAGGTTTACTTGGATGATTGGACAGTGTATGGGATTTTCAAGGATCATTGTGACAATTTGAGGTTAATGTTTGAGAGGTGAAAATAGTTAAGCATCTCTTTAAATATCAAGAAGTGTGTATTTTCTACACCTTTTGGAACTCTATTAGGGCATATCATCTGCAAGGAGGGTTTGTTAGTAGATCCAACTAAGGTTAGTCATCTTAGGCTTGGAGGAGCCTACTAGTCAGAGTGAGGTGCGTAGATTCTTGGGCCACACAGGGTATTATAGAAAATTTATCAAAGGATATGCTAAGATTTCTATGCCCTTGGAGGAGTTATTAAAGGGTAAAGGCAAGTTCTATTGGGGAGAACCGCAACAGCGCACATTCGAAGCACTGAAGGAAAGGATTACTATGGCGCCTATTCTACATTTTCCTTCATGGAATATACCTTTTTACATACATATGGATGCCTCTAGAATGGCCATTGTGTCACAGTTCTAGCTCATCCTGGAGAAGGTATTGTAGATCATCCTATTTTCTTTGCTAGCAAAAATTGACTCCTGTAGAATAAAATTATACAACTATGGAGCATGAGGCTTTGTCAATGATCTACACACTTTATAAGTTATGATATTACTTGCTAGCAAAAACTTTTTTTTTCTATACAGATCACATGGCATTGAGATACTTAGTGAAAAATCTCGTCTTACATGGGAACATATGCCAATGGGTTCTATTATTCTAGGAGTTTGACTTTATAGTGGTGGTAAAGCCAAGTAAAAGCAATTCTGGTCCAGATAATTTGTCAAGGATTCAATCAGGAGAGGATGCACAAAGTATTGAAGATACAATGCCATGCATAGTTATACAAGTTAAATCATGTGCCCTCAAAATTAGAGGATATTGCTATCTTTTTACGCACAAGTATGGTGCCCGAAGGAATGAAGGCCTTGGAAAAGAAATAACTTACAATTCGTGTCGCACCTTTTATGTTGATCAGTGGTGACTTATACAAACTAGGCCGAGATGAAGTATTGCGATGGTGTGTACTAGAGCATGAGTGAATGACAATATTGGATGAAGCTCATGGCGGTATTGCAGTGGAAACTATGTAGGTGATGCCACCGTGCACAAGATTCTACTAGTTGGTTTATGGTGGGAAACCTTGTACAAGGATTACAAAGAATATTGTAAGGCGTGTGATCACTGTCAGCACCTTGGAAAACCTGGGCAGAGGGATGAAATGCCTTTGAGGCCTATTACTAGTGCAAAACCTTTTGAGAAGTGGGAAATTGACTTTGTGGGTCCTATTTCCCCAACCACACGTAGAACTAGATCACGCTACATCATCACTTGTACATATTATCTTACAAGATGGGTAGAAGTGGAACCTACAAAGGATTGTACAATGGCTACAATAACAAGGTTCTTGTGGGAAAATATTCTTACTAGGTATGGATGTCCTTTAAGTTTGATAAGTGATAAAGGAACTCATTTCCTTAATGAGACCATCAGGATATTATTGGATGAATTTATGGTTGCACACCATAAGAAAACACCCTATCACCCTTAAGAAAATGGGACTACTAAGGATTTCAACAAGATATTGAGCCAGAATTTGACAAAAAATTGTGATGTTGGAAGGAAAGATTGGGATGATAAAGTTTCTTATGCTTTGGGCATATAGAAAAACCTACAAATGGTTGAATAAGGCAACACCCTTTCAGTTGGTTTTTGGCACAGAGGTAGTTCTGCGCATGGAATTCATGTTACCTTCTTTGCGTATGCACATGTAAGATGTGTGGTTGATGAACAAACATTGGAAGAAAGAATTGACAAGTTGATAAAACTAGATGAGAGGTGCGTAATAACACGATGGAGTTAGAAGCAAGAAAAATCTAGGCATAAGGAATGACACGACATGCACATCAGCAAAAAGAAGCTTGAGGTTGGGTAGATGGTACTTTCTTTATGATTTAAAGTTTTTGTGCCACCCAGGTAAGCTTAAGGTGCATTGGTTGGGACCGTATGTTATCACTCATATACTTGACTTAGGAACTTGCCAGTTAGAGATGCTTGATGGAACACAGTTGCCGGTTGCTTTAATGGGAGTACACTCTGAAGCCTTGTTATAAATAAGCATTCTTGGTGTTTGTAATAAGGATGTATTTCCATTTATATTAGATTTCCATTAACATATCTCCTTTAGATGTGTTTCCTTCATCGTTGCTATGCTTTGTCAATTTAGTTTAGTGTTATGTGTAATAAGCACACTTGCACATTGGAAGTTGGTTGCAAACTAAAGTGTTTTCATGTGTAGAGAACTGCACATACCCTTAGTGTGGGGTGGATAAATAAGGTTAGTATGGTAAAAAAAAAAACTCACGGGTGACCATAAAGGGAACAAGATTTCAAAATTAATGAAAACTTTAGGAGAAATTGATCAAAGTTAACACCACCGTAAGGCGATGAGTGCTCAATATAAATCAAGGGGCTGCAACATTAGAGACTACGTATGTTGGGTCACATTGGATAAACTACTTTGGCATAAGGAAATGCGGGTAGAGGAGATCTGTGATAGATAAGTAGTGGCGTGCTAGAAATTTCGACTAAGGCACAAAATTTTGAGGCGCGAGAGATTGGGGCGTAGGAAAAAGAATTACAAAACAAACTTAATGGGAATTAATGTCATGTACGGTGGTAGGTGGAGAAATTAAGGAAGGGGATTTTTGAAACTTGTAATAAAGTCGGCATTTGTAACGTCATTTGTTACCTTGCGAGTTTAAAGAAAATTGAGAAGTGCAAAGAAGAGTTGGAGACGACGAGCACTCTGTAGATTGAGTAAACCTATCAAGATTTGAAGCATGTTGTTGAGCATCTAGGCAAAAAGTAGGATTCAAGTGGTGGTGCATGTGCATGATGAGGGGGTGACTTTGGTTTCATTCACATGGCAGCTAGGTTTCATTCACACTTACATGATCGAAAGGAGAAATGGCACCACGAGAGGGCTCCAGCTATGGAGAAGGAGGTTGATGACCCAACAAAAGAATGATTGGTTGAAATGTTATACCTAGAAGAGGTGATTGAGGGGTGGCCATGGAAGAAAAAAATAACACAATGTAGGGTTTCAAAAATCAACCACTAAATTGAGAAGTGCTTGAAGGACATTACAATAGAAGTCTACAGGAAAACTAACCGGTGGTTGGCGGACGACACTAGGGTTTTGGAAACCTGTGAAAAGGTTACTCAACAATGTGGGGGTCATGCAAATTCTATAATTACCCTATTTTGGGAATCTCGAGAAGTTTTATTAATGGCTCATGTCACACGTGCATGAAGACTTTTTCTACTTTGTGGGTAGGAGAATGAGGATCACCGCCAAGTTGATTGGGAAGGTGATAGGGTTACGCGACTCGGGATCGGAGATCATTGGTGATTTATCAGATGATGAGGGAATTGATGCAACGACCACCATATATTAGTATAATAAGGGGGAAAATCCTTTAAAGTAACCAACATTGTAGACATGGCCACCAGGGTTGCAACACGCTTAGTAGGGAGCAAGTTGGGTGCCACTGAGCAATGGAATGAGGTAAATATGCACTGGTTACATATAGCACACAAGATGGTAAATAAGACATACTACAACATTGTTGGGTACATTGCAAAAAGCTTGGTGAATGAGGTGTGCGTCAGGAAGATAAAGGTGAGAAAATAACTTGGGGCACCATTTTGTTGTTGATTGTATTTAGTGAAATTGGCATACCCGATGGACCAAGGGAGAACATTTTGGAGTTTCGTTGGAAATCAAATCCCCAACAAAGAAATATGCTAAGTATACTCTGCATGGGGATATTTCTAATACATATAAGGAGTGCCTGGAGAAGTGGTTTAGAGGTTGCACATGGCATTTGAGGGAGAATGACACATTCCATCGAGTGCCCAAGGTCTTTGGATGAGGAAGCTGAATTTATAGTCTACCAAAGACTTCAACTTAGGGAACTTCCATATGAAGTCTGGCGAGAAAATATTATGGTGTAAGTTTCCATTCGCCTTTACTGTAAGGTACTTTAGTGACTTTGTGAACAAATTCCATGCTACACACAAAATCCAATTTGATGTGGATAAAGTAGACGTAGATGTTCACATTCTGTGCAAGACCTATGTATGGCCAGGTAAAGAGGCCTATGTTGAAACAATGGAGTCTGACAATGTGGACATTATGCTAGAGAGTCTGGTCATAGGAAAAATTTAACTAGCGTGCGTGTACATCTATCTGAGGCCAAGGTTCAAGGATGGAAAGGTGGTGAAGGGCACATATATGACACTACTAGGACCTCTGAAGAAGGGTAAAATAGTAGGAACCTTAAGGCAAGTTGCATCGGCACCCCCTACTCAGGAAGATTTAGTGCGTACTGGGTTAGAAAATGTCTGTAATGTCCCCTTTCTGTAATGTCCCCTTCTTATTATGCCAAATGGCCCAAGGGCCAAGTTGGGCCCAAAACCTGGTCAGACCCATGGGGGTTGTGGATGCTAGAAGCTTGTGGGAGGGGCCCCATGGTTTTAATGTCCTAGTTTTGCATTTGGGGGTCACTTTTGGAAACGACGACTCAAAAAGGGAGAAAGTAATTATAGATACTTTTATGTTAGTGGCCCCTCCATGGAATGAAATGTGCTAGGGTTGTGGGGGCTTGTTTTCCAAGGAAAGGTATATATGGAGACGAGGAAGGAAGAAAAGGCACTTTTTGTCACATACTCTTAGCCTCTTCTCATGTAGCTACTGCTATTGCATTTCTACAGCTTGTGGAGTCAAATCCCACAGGACCCTAGCTTCGAGAGGTGAGAGACCCTTCCCTAGCTAGCAGGGCATTCTTCGGTAGTGAGAGATCTACCCTAGTCTATCATCTTGGAGCCAGTTTTCTGGGCCGTACTATAGAGATATTTCTAGAGGGTCAGAGGAAGGGTTTCAAGGATTTTTGGGGGATTTCGGGGAAGATAAATCAAAGGGGTTCTAGATCCGATTCACGGCAGCCATCTAGGCTGGGCATAACATCACGTGGAAGGCACCTCCCTCATTTCATGACTCCATTCTTAATGTGGCAACTTGCAACCTCTATTTGGGGGTTTTTCCAGTCAGCCATGTTAGATCTGTAGGTGGTAGTGCTATTCCCTATATCTGCCATTGTTATTTCCAAAGACCCTTATTTTGCTCTTGTATTTAGAGGGTCACGAGACCTCTGAAGTTGTCTAGCTGCCTAGGGCTTTCTATACGTTTTCTAGCAGCAATATATTATCCCATAAAATGTCTTCATAGTGTTTATTATTACTGTTGCTAGCATCCCTCAAATTTCCATGCATTGTGGGAAAATATTTTGTGTAATATCAATTTAATACCATTCGTTGTCCTAGCTGGACATTTTCATTAAAAAAATTAGTATTTTACTTTGCTGCAATTTTTCTATATTTTGTGCATTTTTAAGTGGTATCCTACAAGGGATATTTCAGTGGTATCAGTGGTTGTTTCTCCAGCCTGTTGGGATTGAAAGATGGGGGACAAAGACAGTGAGGATATAGGGGTGGAGCTGATGAAACAATTGTTCACCAACATGGTAAAGCAACAAGAGACTACCAATCTCTATTTGAGCCAGCTCACTAGGAGATTAACATAGGATAGGTCTGATACTCATGTGGAAAGAGGAGAAAATAGCAACAGGGGACAATATGGTCAAAGAGGTGAGGGTGGAAATTTAGGACAGCAGTCCCCCATTCTTCTACCAGGCCTCTAGGGTCTCACGAACCTTCTTTCTTGAAGGATCTAGAAGTTTCACAGGTACGACAACTAGGGGATGTTGTAGATGAGGAGTCTTGTTGGGAAAGGTACCAGACTTTAAGTGATGGATTTTGTGACAACATGCCATTCCAGGAATATTGCAAAATGAAGATTGATAGCAGCCTAGGAGAGATTACCAGGCACAAGTACCAGAGATGCAAAGGAGGTTGGGACAGATTTCTGTTCCACATTTCGATGGTTCTAAGAAGTGTACTGCACAGTCTTGGGTGTAGAAGTTGAAGACATACTTCGACCTGAATCCAATGCGGGAGGAAGATGCAATTAAGTTTGTAATCCTACATCTAGAGGGAGACGCTCATGATTGGTGGCATCATGGGTTGATTACACAAGGACACATATACATCACGACTTATGCAGAGTTCACAAAGAGGCTAGTGAGAAGATTTGATAAGAGGGACCCCGACGGGTATTTTAGAGAGCTGACTCATCTGAGATAGACTGGTTCTACGTGGATCAATATATCACTAATTTTAGAGACTATCGGTCATGGTACCTGATATTATAGAGATGAGGCTGATTTCCCTATTCATAGTAGGTTTGATAGATGCTCTCACTAGATTTGTGAGGGCATTTGAGATTTCTTTGTTGCATGAGGCTATTAGGGAGCTTGTGACCTAGAGCTATCCACTCCTAAGTCGAGGTTTCCACCTTGAGTGCATCCTAAGGGTTTCCCTTCAAGAATCGGGGGTTCACAGCCGAAGGTACCTCCACCTAGGAAGGATACAACCTGGAGACCATTTGGAGCTACTGAGGAAAAGGAGGAATTGAGGTGAAAGAAATTGTGTTTCATTTTCCGTGCACCTTGGGTCCTAGGACACGATTGCAAGGGCAGAGGGAGGGCCCAATACATAGAGGTCTTCGAGGAGAGTGATGGTGATGAAGAGTTGAACACACAACCATTAGAGGATGATGATGATGAGGCATCAGATGGTGCGGGTGTGGAGAAAGATAGTGAGACTTTCCGTAGGAGACTATTGCCACATTGTCTAGTACCCCGAGGTACAAGGCATTCAGAGTTAGGGGATTTTTTTAGGGACAACGAGAGGTTATACTCATTGATAGTGGGGTAACCCACAACTTTATTGATGCCTCATTGGTTGAGAGGCGGGGTTACGAGATAGGAATTTGAGGGCTTGGCGTGGTTGTAGCCAATGGAGAGTCATGAAATGCACACGATAGGTTCCCCAATTGAGCATCGTGCTGGGTAACTATATAGTTACTAATTATTTCTATATTGTTGGAATTGGAGAGACCGACATAGTGCTTGGGGTACAATGGCTCCATTCCCTTGGTGAATTTTGAACTAACTTCCAGATGATGGAGTTGAAGTTTAAGTCCGAAGGGAGGAATGTGATCTTGAGGGGTTTATCCTTGGGGCACCCCGAGTTGTTACGACAAGAGGATTGAGAGGATCTATAGGCATAATGAGGTGGATTGGGCAGTACACTACTTGGTTTTGACCAAGAAATCAGAGGAGGGACAACAACAATACCATGTGGATATACAGGGCCTATTGGACAAACACAGTGTCGTGTTTGGTGACATACCTCCAGGCATACCTCCAGATAGGGGATTTGAGCATGTGATTGAGCTCGAGGATGCTAGACCGGTGGTCATTTCTCCTTACCGCCACCCAAGCGGTTTAAGGATGAGATTGAGAAGACTATACATGAGCTCATGGATATGGGGCATATTAGACGAGTTCTATCCATTTTGCTTCTTTGATGGTTTTGATGAAGAAGAAGGATGGGACCCTGCATATGTGTATGGACTACTGGGCCTTAAATAATAAGACAATAAAGAACAAGTATCCCGTACCAAACATTAACAAGTTGTTGAATGAGCTACATGGTGCAATCTATTTTTCAAAAATAGATTTACACTCTAGATATCATCATATCAAAGTTAGGGAGTAGGATGTGCATAAGACAATGTTCAGATGCCATTATGGTCACTTTGAATTCTTGGTGATGCCTTTTGGATTGTCTAATGCTCTAGCAACATCCCAGTTTTGCATGAATCATGTGTTCAACCGCCACTTGCAGAATTTTTGTTAGTTTTCTTCAATGATATTTTAGTCTACAGTAGGACTTGGGAGGACCATATCAGGCACCTGGGTGAGATATTGGGGATATTAGAAGCTAATTCATTATATGCGAAAGCTTCTAAGTGTGATTTCAGCATGACCAAAATTCTGTACTTGGGATATGTAATTGGTGGGGGTACAGTGAGGGTAGATAGAGAGAAGATACGAGAAATCCTATATTGGCCCCCACCTAGAACATTGACACAATTGAGAGGATTCGTGGGGTTGTACACATACTACTGGAGGTTCATGAAGAATTTCTCTTGGTTGACTACTCCATTGACCAATTTGACCAAGAAGGGGGATTTTTCTTGGTCAGACGTTGCTCAACAAGTTTTTGACCACCTTAAGGAGGTAATGAGTTCGTGTCCCATCCTCACATTACCAGACTTCTCCCGCCCATTCATCCTAGAGTGTGATGCTTCAAGAGAGGGTGTTGGGGCAGTTCTCATGTAGGATTGACATCCCATCACCTATGAGAGTCGAAAATGAAACCTGTGGAGAGAGGGTATTCAATCTATGACAAGGAGATGTTGGCCATTATGCATGCCTTGGCCAAATTCAGACAGTACCTTGTGGGCAGCAAATTCATGGTTCGTACGGATCACAACAGTTTGAGATTCTTCTTGGGACAAAAAGAGCTCAACGATCACCAACAGAGATGGGTGAACAAGGTGCAAACATATGACTTTGACATTGAGTACACTCGAGGTAAGAATAATATTGTTGTTGACGCTTTATCTAGGAGGCCTTACCTCACTGCTATGCTTAGTTCTATGTCTGATATTTCAGTGGATTGGAAGGCTCATATACTTGTTGAGTATTCCAAAAATCAGTTTGCATGTGGGATCATGGATGGTATGATACAGGATGACTGATACAGAGTAGTGGATGATCTCATTTTCTACAAGGATAGGATCTTCCTTGTACCAGGATCCAAAATGAAGGGGAAGATCCTTCGAGCAGTACATGATACACCACTAGCTGGACATCCTGGGTATTTCAAAACATACAAGTTCATCAGGGAGATATTTGCATGGAAGGGGATGCAGGACAATGTCCTTAATCATGTCAGAGAGTGTATGGTTTTACAACAAACCAAATCTGAGCGTTCTTTCCCAGCAGGATTACTTCAGCCTCTCCCCATTCCCGAACAGAAATGGGAAAGCATATGTATGGAATTTATCACAGGGCTTCCCTTGGTGCATGGGAATAGCTACATTTATGTTGTAGTTGATTGGTTAACTAAGTATATGCTCATTTCTTTTCCCTACCCAAAGGGCACGAGGCCATGGATGTGGCCCATATCTTCTATACCGGTATTTTTGGTTAGATGGGTTGCTAAAAATATAAATCGTGTGACAAGGAAAAAATATTCATGAGTGCCTTTTGGCGGGAGATCTTGAGAATAGCAGTACGGAGTTAAATCCTAGCACTAGCTACCACCCACGTAGACATATGGGCGGGGCGAAGATAGTCAATAAGTGGATAGAAGGCTACTTATGGAGTTACGTGATAGGACACCAACAAGCATGGATCAAATGGTTACACATGGGTGAGTATTGCTACAATACCACCTACTAGATGAGCATAGGTATGACCCCTTTCTGAGCCTTGTATGGGTACGATGCAAGGACATTCGTAGATTTGGTATTACTAGATAGCTGAGCTCCCAAAGATCGAGATTGGTTACGGGAGAACCAAGATCTTCGAAGGCTCTCAAAGAGAATCTTCAGAAGGCACAAATTCAGAAGAAGGTATATGCAGATTGGCATAGGACAGAGAGGTCTTTTGAGGTTGGGGATCTAGTGTTCCTATGTTTACAGCCATATAGGCAGTCCTTATCGAAGCGAAGGGTGCAAAGAAATTGAAACCACAATTTTATGGTCTGTACTGAATAGTTCGTCAAGTAGGGGCAGTGGCATATGAGCTAGAGCTACCGGAGCACAATAAGATACATAATGTCTTCCATGTTTCATGCCTTAAGAAGGTGCTTGGACCACATATTGCACCATCTACAGAGCTACCGCCACTAGATGAGGAAGGGAAGTTGGTGCTAGAACCGGAAGCCATTATTGAAATGAGACGGAGGGGGCTCAGGAGTAGAGTAATCACCGAGTATTTGGTGTGATGGAAGGGACTGCCACTTGAGGATGCTACTTGGGAGGGGGAGTAGATTTTGCAGCATCCTAATTTGTGTTTGCTTGAGGACAAGCAAATTTTGGGAAGGGAGGACTGTAATGTCCCCTTTCTGTAATGTCCCCTTCTTCCTACGCCAAATGGCCCAAGGGCCAAGTCGGGCCCAAAACATGGTCAGACCCAAGGGGGCTGTGGATGTTGGAAGCTTGTGGGAAGGGGCCCCATGGTTTTAATGTCCTAGTTTGGCGTTTGGGGGTCACTTTTGGACACAGTGACTCAAAAAGGGAGAAAGTAATTATAGATACTTTTATGTTAGTGGCCCCTCCATGGAATGAAATGCGCTAGGGTTGTGGGGGCTCGTTTGCCAAGGAAAGGTATATATGGAGACGGGGAAGGAAGAAAAGGCACTTTTTGTCACATACTCTTAGCCTCTTCTCATGTAGCTGCTTCGTTGTTGCATTTCTACAGCTTGTGGAGTCAAATCCCGACCCTAGCTTCAGAGGTGAGAGACCCATCCCTAGCTAGCAGGGAATTCTTTGGTAGTGAGAGATCTACCCTAGTATTTCATCTTGGAGCCACTTTCTGGGTCGTACTATAGAGATATTTCCAAAGGGTCAGAGGAAGGGTTTCGAGGATTTTTGGGGATTTCGGGGAAGATAAGTCGAGAGGATTTGGAGTTGACTCACGACATCCATCTAGGTTGGGTGTGGCAGCACGTGGAAGGTTCCTCCCTCATTTCCCAACTCCATTCCTAACGTGGCGACTTACAAAATCTATTTGGGGGTTTTTCTAGTCGGTCGTGTCAGATCATTAGGTGAAAGTGCTATTCCCTATATCTGTCATTGTTATATCTAAAGACCCTTATTTTTCTCTTGCATTTAGAGGGTCACGGACCTCTAAAGTTGTCTAGCCACCTAGGGCTTTCTTGTACATTTTTGGCAGTAATATATTATCCCATAAAATGTCTTCATAGTGTTTATTATTACTATTGCTAGCATCCCTTGAATTTCCATGCACTGTGGGCAAATATTTTGTGTAATATCAATTTAATACCATTCGCTATCCTAGCTAGACATTTTCATTAAAAAAATTAGTATTTTAATTTGCTGCAAATTTTCTATATTTTGTGCATTTTTAAGGGGTATCCTACAAGAGGATATTTCAATGTCCTAGAGCGGGAGGAATCAAAAGACAATGCTAGACCGATTCATACAAGGAGAGTTTTGTGGAGAGGGTGCACATCCAGAGACACTAGTGCAGGGACTTCGTAGCCGATAAGAAGATCACCATGCATAAATCCTATGAAGAATGAGGAAGAAGAAAGGAGAAAAGGAAGAAAATATGTTTAAATAAAGAATAGTGAGGAGGATTCCCACGGGAAGTGTGAAGAAGAAAGGAGGCCAATCCAAGTATGGGAGAGCGTAGAGTAGAGGCCATTCCCAATTTGGAAATGTAGGAGGATGAGGATCTTTGGAGAGTGAGTAGTTTATGAGACTATATACCAAAGCATGAGTGCCCATGAATAATGCTCGAGTGAAGGGGAAAGAAAGACCAGGTGGAGACACGAAAGTCTTATTATGCCCCGTGCTGAAGGAAGGAGAGAATGAAGAAGAAGTAGACTAGAATGTGGGTGGTATTGTGTAGTAGGATGCAGGCATTGCGGTACAACAAGATGAGGGTGCATCTATTCATGAGGATGTTGGGGAACATACAGGTTGACATGAAGATGAAGAGGTAATAGGTACTCATAATTTAGGCTATATGGATGACCCGTAAAAATTATTGCGCCCGATTTTAGAGCACTCTACCCAACAAGAAATTGTATGGCTAGGATTAGATGGACCTAGAGATGGAAAATATGTGCACTCACAAGCAATTATCATGGAGTATGCAGACTCACATGGATGAGCCCTATTTTTATGTCTATGAGGAGGCGTGTAGTTTGAAGAAGATGAGGAAGGTGCCACATACACACCATATGACCATCAAGCCCACATAGTTTTTCAGATGAACAGGTGAGTAACACATTGGTTAAAGTGCTAACAAAATTAGTGCATCATAATATTAATAAGGCAGAAACAATACGGGTGTTGTTGGATAATAAGAAGGATAAAGACACAGAGATCAAATGACTTAGCCAAGAGTGGGATAATGTAGTGGTTAAGGCATAATAGATAGTGGTTGATGCACAATATAGATAGCGGATAGTGGATAATGTAGTGAATAATGAAGATGGCCGAACAAATAGCGGATGAGATCTTATAGAAGAGGCCCGATTTTTAGGAGAAGGTGCCATGGGATTTTGAGTCTAAAATACATTATCTCGCACACAATAGTTCATATACTTTTGGATGAAGGACCAATGCACCTCCCTAAACAAAAGGATGCTATGGAAGAAGCATTGAGGGCCAAGGTTTCAATTACACGGAAGATATCTATCTATGAGGTTGTTTTTCAAGCCTTGAGGATGAAATTGAAGTCGATTCGGTGTTGGCCATGTGTACAACACCTGATAACTTAGTCAGAAAATAATGAAAGTAGAGGAAAATGAAGTTTTTAGGTAGCAAAAGATGAAACACTTGGGCACATAGAATGAGTTACCTTGGTAGAAACAAAGCGTGACACATTGGATGCTACAAGAAACAACATATGGATCGGATCAAGAGCATTGGGAATCTCATTTCCATAAAGATGGATGTCATGGAAGGGATGGTCTCAGGTATGGCCAACATCCTTATAATTTTGAAGAGTGAGGGTGGAAACATGACTCTAGATGAGTTAGATGGTGTCGTTGTGGACATCCTTGATAAGACAAATGCAATGCTTAAGGACTGGTATGAGTTTGAAGGGAAATTCAAAGTGAATATCCAAAATTCATTCTACCAGAAGAAGAAAAGGGTACATAATAAGATGACTCAATGTATTATTTATTCTTTATTCTTTCATTCATTATCCTATATTATTTGGAATGACAAGGTGATTACCCATTGTTGGGGTGGCAATCCATTTTAGTGTGGGGTAATGTTGGATGGACAAAAAGGGGCTAAGTGTTGGGCGTGTGAATGTAGGGCATTGGAAGAGCGTGTAGTGCTACAATATGGTTGAAGCACCCAGGATCAAGACTTAGTCATTTCTATTGCTAAGGATATTTTTGGAGTTAGCATGCTGAGCACACAAAGACATGAAGACTTGTGGTCCACATGCAATGGTATTTTGGGAACAAGCATCAGAGCACCATGCATAGTTTAGGCTAATAATAGGATTTCTACTCAGAGTTAACTATAGGAAGTCTATTATTAGAGCACTTGCATGTTTTTCATCCTTTTGTAAAGGCGCATGGCTATTATTAGCATGTGGCCTATTTTGAGATAGTGCATGGGCGGTGAAGGGAAAGTCCCCACCCTATATATATGTATTGATTTGCATGGTTAAGTAAGTGTCAATTATTGTAGAGTTATGTTGTTGGTCTTGTCGCACGCATGACTCATGAAGATACCTTTATAATGTATGAAGCTTATGTGTTTTACAATATTTAATAAAATGGATCATATTGGCTGGATAATGGTGTTGAACATGACTGAAATTGGTTCTTGTGTGGTAAATCTTGTTATAGTCATTGTTTAGTTCATCTTTTATATATTCTAAGATCTAGATCTAGTTTATGCACTGTGGACTGTTTACTATTGGTTATGAATCTGAATATACATATGCACTATCATGCTAACATTATATGTAATCAACTCTAAAGAGTGACATTGTGCCTTTGCGCATTGCGAGTGAGTGCTTAGCTTAGGCTGAATGATGTGCCAGCGTGTCTAGGTCATTTATAGTGAATTCTAGGATGCATCAAAGATAAAAATATGACATGTAAATTTTTATGTAAATTAAAAACCTTTATAACACTTATAAGCAAGTTATAAGTCATGAAACATTCATCTCTTCAAACCACAACTACTTTTGCCTTCACCAGATCAACCTGCCAAAAACGTTGTTTCCAAAGGTTAGCTCATAAAATCATTTATACAAATATTCAATAAAAAAATTGATTCATTTGATTCAAAATTAATCCCTCTTAACATTATATGTGATAGGAAGAATCACCCAATCCATCTCATGCTTCAAATAACATCAAACTTTCACTAGAACACATGCTGTCTTAAATTGCCAAAAATATTCCTAACCAAAGAATATCATAGAAACCATTCTAAATGACCTCATCATGAGTAAAACCTTATATAACTGTAAATTTATATGAATCCTCTTTCCAACACAACTTTAATCACCTTCAAAATCCACATGTAGCTCAAGTTATGCTCATTTTACTAAGCACTACTATTTGAGATCCCAAAATTGCCCTTTGACTAGTCAACTGTTTGGACCTCAAAGCACCTTGTAACTACATGAAATTTTCCTAAAACCAAATGCACATAAATAAAAACTCCCAATCATCATGCAACATAAATTTTTCATGCTACTCCTTTGGACCATCTTGTCCTAAAACCTTCTTCTTCAGAAACTACTATTTTTAGGTGGGGCCCACTCATCACCATGACCTCAACCATACATTTATGGAAATATAACAGATTCCTATACAACATCCAATCATAAATTTTTATGAAAAAATAAAAAATGGGTCATTATACTTCACTTTTTCTCAACTTGCTCCTAGCTAGGGTTTAACTAGGGTTTTAGACCACTTTACCTTCTTAACATTCGTTCATAAAATCTTGACAATAAAATGACCTCATTATTTTTGTGAAACCTTATAAATGTACCATAGAATATTCCTTGAAAGGTACAATGTACCATGCAAAGTAAATTATTTGCAACGAGCATATGAAGTTAAACTTGAAATGAAATACACTAGATTTTGACCCTATCTTACATAAACAATCATATCTTGCAAAAATTCACATCATGGGAACCTAAAATTTTTCTCAAAGCATCATGACTCATCCCTATAACATCTCCAATCATCATAATGTCAAATACATACCTCAATCTCTCTAGTCACTAAGACTTACCTATGCTTACATGTTAGATCTTCACTATAGAAGCTAGGGTGATAGAAATAATACACTAAATGACTATAAAACCTTTGAAAATAACCCAAAAATACATAATATGCCATGATATGCCTACATTCATGATTTTATGAGTGCATATGGCTCTAAACCACATTGTCACACCTCTAAGCTACAAAACATGGTCCTAAAGAGCACTTGTTGTAGACACCCCAAAATTACACTGTTTCCACTTGTTCCCAGTGTTATCCTAGTACACCCTATTATTCACCCATTTGTGATTAATTGATTAAATTAATTAATTTATACACATTGTACCCCTTTGGATTAATTAAATTAATCCCATGTACCCTTTGTACCCCTTTGGCTAAATTAATTATTATTTATTAATTAAATAATTAATTAATTAAGTGTGTGCACATCCTAGTCATCTGCCACTTGATCAAACTCCACCTAGACTCCACTTAGACTCCACTTGGACTCCCTATCCTTATCCTAGTTAACTACACTTCTAGAATCCTAGAAAGGTGGGGGCAAATTAAATTACACGTACAACCACCTTTCCGGATGCAAATTTTTGCAATTAATTCATTTACTGCCCCCAACACTATTGTAACTTCCCACAATGCTATTTTTAGCATATTCATTTATCCATGTATAACCAACTTTAACTGATTTTTCCTCTATAAATTACAGGCTTACCTTCCTTACAAATCCTCTTGAATTTGACATACAAAAACTCTGTTGAATTCACTGTATGCTGTAGCATTTGCATTCAAATTTTGGAGAGTACTCAAGAGCATCCACAATCATTTATGACATTCATTTGCAAGGTTTCACAGGAGACCCTTATTTGAGGTTTGCATAGAAGGTTACTTGAAAGGTTTGCATTGTTTGTTTATCTTTCATTCTCAGGTAATTTTTCTTTGTTTACACTGTAACATAATGAACCGCTCTGTATTTACATCGTACGAATCTTGTGAGTGCCCAAGCACCCTCAAATACTTCTCTCCATCATGTCAAAATTCTTCTTAAGCATACAAGAATCTTTTTCTATCATCTTTGCATCTCCTAGGCACTTGAATAGGCTTGCAAGAGCAAATAATCCTCACCGAATCTCATTGTACCACCAAGTATACATCTAAAACACCATGTTAGCATCATGTACATCATCATGACATCATAATACAACATTCACTTTTTCATTAATGTGGTTTTGCATCAATGACAACACCTAATAGGACCACATGCCAACAATCTCCCCCTTTGTCATTGATGGAAAACACCTGAACTTCTCCCCCTTTTTACATTAATGACAAAGGCATACCTATAGCTCATATTCTTTACCTACCTCATCTTCATACCATCATGATTTGGTTAGAAACATCAACCAAAGGTCTCAAACAATCTCCATCTCTTGATTTTTTCACAAAATCTGAATTGCAACCTTTATTTCAAGCATGTAAATACCATGCTCCCCATGGGATAATCATATATATCATTTGAACATCATCAATCAATCATGAAAGAAACATATTCATACCTTTTTTAGAGCTACAACACCTTATTTAACCTCCTAGGCATGCAAAATAAACAATTTTCACTATCACCCTTGTTTTTACCTTCTTGGAAACATTGTATCAACTCCGATATCGAGTCATTCATATCTTAGACCTGCCAAAAAGCCGGTTCCAAGCTTATTCAAAACATTATATCACCTTTCTTGACCACAAACCATCTTTTCTAGGCCTAAGACAAGTAATACCAGGAAAAAACGTGCTCTTCATACCATACATGGTGCTAATAGCCATGAATAGTCTTTTTAGTGCAATTTCAACCAATTTTCTCACACTAGAATATGTCATTCATACCTTGAATAGTCAAATACACACCCCGCTAGACTTTAGGCAACTATCTCAAGCCCACAAGTACAAATACAAGCTACTAACCTTGACTACTTGGCTATAATTCACTCTTGACACTTTTGCAAGGTTCCAAACCATTATCTCAGTCTTATCAATCATATTTGATTGCCTATATGCATTCAAGAATAAAAAAACACCGAGATGAAGTCCATAACATACCTCACATGTCTTAATAGTCTTCATTTCACCATCTACACTTTCTAGAGAGAAAAAAAAACATGCCCCATGTCCTTGATGGAATTATACATAGATAACATACCCTTTTAAACACTTATAGACATGTAGGATTCATCATGATCTTCCTCTTGCAACAAATATACTCATAGCCAACTAGTATAGCTTATGAAGCAAGACACTCACCTTGACAACATTTTCATGATTTCTAGACTTCAAGCACAATAGAATAAGTATTCAACAGATCCCCAAGATCTCAAACCCATCAAATATTGTAGTAGACAATGTACATACATACATGTAGGTACTCTCTTTCCAGATCGAGGCCTTTGTTATTAACCTTGCCAAGCAACTTCTTGTTATTCTTATCAAGCTAATCACACAACAACTCAAGAGACATCATGTCATCTTAGAATTGAACTTGTACACATTATATGCATATGAAGGACTTCCTTTGCCTTACATGTTTGTCAAGACACATTCTCGGACACTGAGAATACTAAAGATTTTATGTTTCCACCTCTTCACTTTGTAGATCACTCAGTAAATGCTTACTTTATACTTGTACTAAGATAGTTAGGTCATTATACTCAACATTGGATTCCTAATCAAGCCTTGGAAAACATCCATACTTCTTCAACTACCTATAGAATATTCTTCATGTATATACCATATCATAATAGTCTTCAAACACCTTTCAAGAACTTCATACTAGTTGAATCACATTCACTTTTCCTCTATTACTACATGTATGGGCTCACATAGATACAACTATGATCAAATTAACACATTTTTATCATCTACTAGACTCCAAAACACCTATCAAATTTGCTTTAAACCCTCAAGATTGACAAATACTTCTTACAGTGTGAAAAATACCTTTACAAATCCCCAAACTCACTTTATCGCACACACATAATTGTAGCTTCATGATTCACCTTATTTTACTTAAGAGAGGAATCCATAAATTTTACTCACTCTTAATGAGCTTCACAGATCAGTACTTCAAATTTTTTTCTTCACATATGCTCTCACTAATGGTGTGCTTTAGATGCACACCTACTGATCACAACCTTAGGTTTAAAAACCATGTTTCGTTAAATACTTTGACACCCATCACAAACCTCGACTTGGATTTTGAAGAATCAACAAGCATCATGACACCTTGATCACTACATAAGATATTGAATCTTACCTCCCCTGCCATGTAGATCACGTTTAACATGTAGCAAAGAAATTTTCTCTTACACTATGAAATTTATTCATCAAACAATGGTGTGACTCACACACAGAGGAGACATACACTTTATGAGCTACTTGATCTTTCAAACACCTCTTGTATTTTTACGAGATCAAATGCACATCTTCTTCTTCGAGGATGTTATACTTTTTCAACATATACTCTACCCTAATACCTTAATGGTTTATAAGATTAAACCCTTCAAAGTACATTCACTTTCTTGAAACAAATTAATCTGATTTTGAAGTACATGTACACAAATTTTGAGAGCATCATTTCACTCTTACTAAAAATGAATGTCCTGTAGAAATGTCTTTTTCTTGTATCTCCCTTCATATTTACTGGTTCTACAGGTATGCATAGTTCAAGTCCTAAATCAATGCTCTGTTATGATGAGTGCATGATTTAAATCACTTGTGGCTTGAATCCTCATGAAAACTTATACAATTTTGATGACCAAGATGGATCAATTGGCACTTTTGTGCTCAATTTTGACAACATACACATACCATTTGACTTAACACAATACTTATGACTAGAATGACACTCAAGTTAATGACTAGATTGCCACTCAGGTTAAGACCTAAACACCTAACATGGACTCTTCAAACTAACATCGTTTACATTGTGGATGAATGATACTTGCACTTCAATATCTGTGACACCCCCTGAGACTAAAATCTCATTACACATGACTCTTTTGTCCACTTTTGACAAGAATGCATGATTTATGAGAAGACAAATCCATACTCTTATGAAGCTCTTGAAAACATTATGAATAACATGACAACTAGGGAAAAACATACATAGTCACACTCAGGTGAGAAATACCATTTTAAACTTCCATACTCACTCTTACACTTTGAATTGGAATCATTTCACAAAGACACAAATTCAAGGTCATGAAAAAGACAACACAAACCCTTAACACTTTGAAGAACAAGACATACTTCCTCAAATTAAGACACATTTTAGACATCATGATATCAGACAAAGATAAGGACATAGTTCCATAACTTTACTGTGACATATGATCCAAATGATGAATGATAGAATCTCAAGGACAAGCTTTTGATCATTTTATAAACATTATACTGATAGACATAGGCATCATAACTCAAGGAATAAAGAAAAAAAAACAACCTTTTATAACAATCCAAACCCACATATGAGTATGAAAATTATAAGACACCTTTCAGAATTTCCCAACCTTAAACACATTATTACAATTCCAAGGAGAGAGAGAGGATCACAACTAAGATTCAATACACCTTGATAGTTTTCCAAGCTTGGAATCATTTTCTCCATGAACACAAGATGCAAGAGACAATATATTTTATACATACTTGAACACAACTAAGAGTACATATAAACTCATCAAGAATCCACTAAATAAGACACACCACAAATCACTTTCCATGATCATGACTTCTTGATACTCACTTCTTTTAAAGATTTAGGCCTTGACACAAATCATAGACTCTTTTATATGATAGAGGAAAACATGGAACCTTTCCTCAACAACATATTTTTGTCAAATATTAATAATGACACAGAATTTTAAATATACACAAGATTCATGGACCATATTACATCATGTCATAGATCAAGAAGAACAAACTAGGATCATGAAAATAGACTTAGAGACATACCTTGACCTTATGGAGGAGGCATACATTGACTCAAACAAATCCCTCTCACTTGAATGCTTCATAGGTACCTATACACCTTAAAGAAGCATAGTGAAGGCATATGATTACCAAGAAGACCTAAAATAAGGTATTGAAGAGGTCCCAAGCCCCCTTAGGTGCTTGAGAAACTCCTTATTCTTCTCTTTTCTGATCTGATCTCTATAACACACCTTTTCTTCCACCATCACTAGTTCTCATTGAAGTATGAAGATCTCTTCTTGGTTCCCAAGTCCTTCTTGGACCATTTTCATGTATTCTAGGCCTTTGAAGACCCCTTCCTTGTACATTAGGACCTTGAAAACCCTTGTTTTGACTTGAGAGACCTTGATAGCAATCCTTGCAACATGACCAACTTTGTTATAGTTATAGCACACTATTGTATTCTTCCTCTTGAAACTATCAATATATCTTGGTGGATCATTCAAGAAAAACTTAGCAACATGTCCTTATTTATTGCAATTGTAGCATACAACACTCTTACCAAACTCACCTCTATTGTCTTCCCATGACTGAGTACCTTTAGGATAAGATCTCTTGATGAATATCCTCTTACTTTTTCTAGGCTCAAACACTCCTAGATTCCATCCAAAATCCTTATATTTAATACCATACTCACAACATGAATGAAATTCACCATGAAAGGATCCTACATCATTCCTAGGAGGCCTTGTCTCGCATTCTTTATCTCTATGACCAAAACATGACATGAGAAACAATAGCCATTGAATGATCTTTCATACCTTGATGCATTAGGTTGCCTAATAGGCTTGGTCTTCTCATTGTCCTTGGAGCGAGTCACCTTATTTTCTTCCTTGTTACTTGGTTCACCATCTTCCTTTCTTGAAACCATGTCCTCTTTCCTCAATTAATTGTCCTTGAGTCCCAAACCATCCTTATCACCTATTGGTCTTTGTTGGCTAAGAATATTATCTAGGTCATTCGCACTTTTCTCAAACATTTTCAATTTTCTTGAAACTAGATCAAGTCTTGAATGTAGAGATTTCATGCCCATTTCATACTTGATGCACTCATCCTCCTTAGTCTTGAGTTTTTCATTGATCAAAGCAACTTGTGATTTCAGCTGAGTACATTCTTCCTCTTTGACCTTTAGGGTTTTAGACACACTTTCCAATTGAGATTTCAAATCCATGATGGCTTGATTATGATTTGTATCCATGTCCTTAACCTTATTTTGATAGCCCTCAATATATAACTGAGATATTTCATTCCTTCTTCTCAATATATCCTCAATTTCTACATACTTACCCATTTCTTTTGCTTCAAAGGATCTCCTTCAAGTTGCTAAACTTTATTCACAAGGACCTGATATGATACCAATTGTTAGAAGAAAAATGGAATAAGAGGGGTGATGAATCAGTCCTTACAAAACTTTAAATTAAGATTTCAAAATTGCATATACAGATACTCATCAACATTCAACCATCCATTAATGTGTGCATACATCAAACAATAATATTTGCAAGAACCATAAGTAAGATCATCAACACAAGACACAAGATATAAGTGGGAAACCCTCAAGGGGAAGAAAACCACCGAAACATAAAATTATATTGACATGTTTCTGAATTTAGTGAGGCACCAACCCCACAAGGAGCACTAACCACTAATTTTGTAAAGCACTAACTCCACAAGGAGCACCAACACCTAATTTTGTGAAGCACCAAATCCACAAGGAGGCTACAAACCCCAAGACGATTAAGTACCCACTAAAACACTTTATGATGATATGATCTCTAATTTTTTTCTGCCACAACTGATGGAGATCCAATATCTAGCTTGCACTTCTTCAACCAAACCCTAGGTGATCACACTTCACAAAACATACTCTTCAATCACTCTAAAAATCATAAAACTATTGCTCTCACGTTCTCTGATTTTTCTCAACCTAAAAAACACTTGAATCAGTCTCAATTCATGGCTAAAAACCTATAATCAACTCTCACCTAGGTCACACCACTGCACACACACAACTAGTTCTAAAAAGCACCCAAAAACATGTTTTTATATGCTTCTCCTCATTTCAAAATTAGGCACAACCTTTTACCTCATTTTGGTTCAACCCATACATCAAGGAAACAATTAAAATTTGAAATACAACAGAACAAGTGACCCAATTAGGTCGTCCTAACTAAAACCCTCATTACAAGTGCTAAAAATGGCTCAAAACCCCATAAACACATTCTTAAAAATTCCCTTACATTAAATGTATACATATTCATGACCAAAAAACCCTTACATATGATTAAAATATCATTAAAAATTCATACATGGTTGTACATTTGATCAACCAATCAAATTATTTCATTTATTGGGCCCAATTCCTTTTGTAATTCTCAAAACAATTGTTTCATACACCCTTCAGGACCCCAAAAACTTCATAAGGCCAACAAATAACTTTAATAAGAGAAAAAAATTCCATGTAACAACTTGATGTAAATGTTAGAACCTGTAAAAACTTCTAACCATGATATAAGTCATTAAACATTCATATCTTCAAACCACAACTATGTTTTCCTTCATGAGATCAAACTTCCAAAAATAAATTTCCAAAGGTTAGCTTATAAAATCATTTATAAAAATATTAAATAACTCAAAAATGATTCATTGGATGCCAAATTCATCCCTATTAACATTCCTAGTGATATGAAACATCACCAAATCCACATCATGCTTCAAATAACATAAAATTTCACCGAACACATCCTATCTTGAACTTCTAAAGATCTTCATGTCCAAATAATGCCCTAGAAACCTTATCAAATGACATAATCATGAGAAAAAACTCATCTCATTGTAAATTTATCTGAATCATATTTCCAACATAAATTTATTCACCTTCAAAATCCACATGTAGCTCAAGTTATGCTCATTTTATTGAGCACTACTATTTGAGACCCCAAAATTGCCCTTTGACGGTCAACCGGTTTGGATGTCATCACCAATCCGGCACTATGATAATTCTTCACCGGGAACTCCTCGTGCTATGATTATTTACTAGTGCACATCCTTTAGTTTGGTGGACGTAAACTGAAACAAAACAACAACCGAACACAAGAATACCATCGAATATGATAAGACGGAATGATGAAAAATCTGAAATATCAAAGTAAATTATAATATTAACATGAAATTGTTACAATCTCACCCATGAGGTACTTCAACAAGACTATGGGAGAAACTTTACAATTACGCCTCTTGATGGCTTCTTCAACACACCTTTAATTGATGGCTTCTCTCTGCACACTTCCTACAATATTTCTCACTACTTCTTTCTATGCTAAATGAGGGGGTGGCCTCTCTATTTATAGAACTTCCGGGCTTATCCATCTTATCTCTAAGATAAGATAAGAAATCCACTCGACGAATCATATTCCATACCTTAACTCTTATTTGTACATGTAGGCTTATCTGTTAAGATAAGATAAACCTTATCATTTTACATGGGTTCCACATTTTTAGACTTTTTACAAATAAAATACACAAAATATTTATGACCTCACCCCTTGTCTTTATTACCAATATAATATTTCTAATTCCTAATCATGTAGACCCTACTTCTCTAATTACCCAAACTTTGACATTTTAACATTACCGGACCACTTACGACAAATATTTACTTTTTACAACATTCCTATTGTACTTTGGTATTCTACCGTACTCCACATTATTGGCGACACCGTCTTGTGGCGCCATTATCTTCTATCAGACGCTACTACTAATTATACTTAACAACATCCTATTCCTAATACATACATTAATGAAATAGAAATTATGGAGGAAAATTTTAGTGTCGACATCTTCCCCCTTCCTAGCTTCTACTCCATCCTCGGAGTAGACTATTCTAGTGCTTGGAAAATCTTCAACTTGTCATGGTTGACCCATTTTGTAATGGGAGTGCCATCCAATTCCTCTAGTTGGTACGTACCATTTTCATGCATAGCTGCTATTTTGTAGGGCCCCATCCATTTTGGAAGAATTTTTCTCTGTCTTCTTTTTTTGTATCTGGAATCATATACTAGAACCAAGTCATTCACTTGAAATGGAGACCACCAGATCTTTTGATCAAAGTACTCCTTACGCTTCATTTTCTTCTTATGGCTTGTATCCTTTGCTATTTCCCATTTCCCTCTAGCAAATGAAGATGTACCAACCTTTCTTTTACTGAATCACTTTCATCCATCCTTTCATTTTTCATAACTCTCACAGTGGGAATATCAAACTCAATAGGAAGAACTGGATCAATGCCATATGCCAACTGAAATGGGGAGTATCCTGTTCTTGACTTTGATGTTGCCCTATATGCCCACAATCTTTGCATGAATCCTTTTATCCCATTTATGTACCTGCAAGGCTGCATCTTTTGCTAGAATTTGACATAGCACAAAATTTGTTCGTTCCACCTATCCATTTGTGCTTGGCTTGTATGTTGTTGCCTTCTTGTGCTTAATAGAAAACTTATTGACTAGGGCTTCTACCACCTCATTAATGAAGTGGCTTCCTTGATCTATTACAATTTCTAATGGACAACCAAATCGGTGACAATGCATTCATATATGAACCTTGCCACTTCATCCATGGAAGTTGTTTTCAATGGCCTAGCTTCAACCCACTTGGTTAAATAATCTGTGGCAACTACAATATACTTATTTTGATGTGATGTAGTTGGAAGTGGACCTACAATGTCTATTCCCCATTTTTCAAAGGGACCAAGGGAAGAATAGGACATAATGGAGTGATGAAGTCTTACGGTTACCATGTGTTTGACAAATATCACATGTCTTACAATAATTATAACAATCTTTAAAAAAGAGTGGGCGGTGATAACTTTGCATCCAAGATCCTTCTTCTTTGTAAGTTTTCCAAAGAAGTGCCCTCCACATGTACCATTGTGGAATTCTTCTAGCAGAGCTCCTTTCCTTGATCACATCCAATCGCCCTCTTGATCTTGTCCATCGAGTCCTATTCGAAATAATGCTCCATGCAGAATAGAATATGGACAACTGGCTTGAGTAATCTTTCTCTTAGTCTTTGCATTGGCACCATCAGGAAACTTGAATTCATTCAGATAATTCCAAATATCTATGTATTCACTAGGGATTGTGTCAAGGGAGAACAATGCTGCATCGGGAAAATCATCATCATCACAAGATGATCCTAAACCATCATAGGCTCGAGAGAGTGCATCTGCATTGACATGCTTCTTTCCTGGCCTATCTATAATATCAAATTCAAATTCTTGTAGCAAAATTATCCATCTTGCTATCCTCCCTGATGGGTTAGGCTTATTGACAATATATTTCAGAGCCTGATGATCCATTACAACTATAAATTTCTGCCCTAGCAAGTAATTTCTAAACTTCTTTCTGACAGAAAATGATAGCAAGTAGCCTTTTTAAACTAGTTTACCTCAAAGATTGCTCATTTATCTGCTCCCAAAGTAAATTGGATGTTCATTCCCATTTTCATCCTTTTGGCTCAAAGTACTACCTAGTCGTGCATCGAGGCATCGAGTGTACACAATGAATGGCTTGCTCAATCTGGATTCTTCAAACGGTGAAGACACTGGGGCTTGATTGTCCAAAAGCTTCATGCGCCTTGTTTCCTGGTTCATAAGCAACATCCTTCTTCAAGAATTGGGTTAGTGGCTGTGCAATCTTTGAGAAATTCTTGATGAACCTTCTATAGTAACCCACATGGCCTAAAAATGATCTCAACTTACTTCTATTCATAGGAAATGGTAAATCTTTGATTTTTGAAACTTTATCAGGATCAATACCTATACCATCTCTGGATACAACATGCCCTAACAAAACACCTTTAGAACATCCAAAGACACACTTTGTAGGGTTTAGTGAGGCTTGTGCTTCATCTAACCTTTGAAATGGTGTCTCCATCTAGTGCAGGTGGTCCAACTTGCTCCCATAAATGCAAAAATCATCCGAAATACTCGATGAAGGTCCCAATGTAGGGTTCGAACACCCTATTCATCAAATTTGGAATGTTCTTTGGAGCATTACACAACCCAAAAGGCATAACTCTATAAGCAAATGTTCCACAAGGAGTGGTGAACGTGGTCTTGGTGATCTTTCTCTGCTATATGAACTTGGTGTTGTAGCCGCTATATCCATCAACAAAACTATAACACTCTGCAAAGCTACTTTGTCAAGATCGATCCGAAAATGGAAGAGGGTAATGATCCTTCTTTGTTGCCTTATTGAGCTTCCTGTAATCAACACAAATGCGTAGCTTCCCATTATTTTTTATTGAGATCACAATGGGAGAAACCCATTCTGAATTCTCCACAGCAAATATGAATCCTGCATCAAGCAACTTATCTATTTCTTCTTTTACAGTCTTGGAAAAATTAGGATTCATTCTATATGGCATTTGCTTTATGGGCTTAGCACCATCTACCAACTCAATACAATGTTCTACCCAACTTACTTGACGGAGTTCCTTGTAACCAAAAGTGAATAGGTGTATGTACCTTGAAAGAGTGGAGGTAGGATTCCTTCTCACTCTCCATCACAAACATCACCAATCTTTATTTGTTGGAGACGATCATCAACTTCTTCTTGAGATAATTTTATGGGGTCATGAGTTGGTGTAGTGGAAGGATATCCATGACTGAAACATCCACCTCACTTTCTTCATCTTCAGTGTCCACTTCACTGGTACTAGAGTAATCAGAGGATGTCCAATCATCAGTTTCATCACTTGAATCCACAAGTTCTACCTTATGATGTCGAGGGATCACGTTTATCTTCACCCTTTCTCTACCACGTCCAAGTGTCATGAAACCTTCATTCCAGTAGTTTCTTGCATGAACTCTCCTTAGCCATGGTCTTCCCAGCAGCATTGGGTATGCAACAGTACCATTTTTCATCACCTGAAAGTCTACCACACATACCACACCATAATGAGATATTACCACATTTGAAACTACACCTTCTCGGTTTAGTTTTTCCTTTATTTAATGACCTTAACATAAGTGTTGAAGGGCGATCAATTTTAAACCCAACATATTCATTACTGAGACTTGGTCATTACATTAATCGCAACACCTCCATCAACTAAGACATCATGAATTGAAATACCATTACATAATACCTCACTTGTGGAGCATAGGGATCTCGCCTCTGCCTCCCAAAATAGGGACCTCAACCTCCTTCCTTCTTGAGCATTGAGTCCACCTCGCAACTCCCGCCTCTTCTCGAAGACATAACCAAGAGTTGACCATATGTAATATTTGCAAGCCTTTTGGATAGATCTTCCAAGATGGAGTATGGTCCTTGCCCTGTGAAATCGAGAAAATCCTGCACACCCAAATTTCTTCCTATGTTTCTTACTAGTTTCTTCTTTCATCTTCTTAGGATCACTTCCATCTTGATTATCTTTTTCTTTCTTTCTTTTTGTTACAAACACATCTACTTCATTATTTCTACTCTTATCTACTACATCAAGAGAATTCACAGTGCTTTTCCTTTATCATTATCTCTGTACCGGATGTAGAAGCTCTATCACGGACAATTATACTTATAATGACCCTTTTATAACAACCATAACAAACAACTTCAGAAATATTTCTTTTGGACCTCTATCTCCTCCCCGAGAACTAAATTCCTTTCCTCAAGAAGATTAATAGTTAACTCGACCCATCTTCCTAAAGCAGATCTTCATACTCGGTAGATGTACTAGGAGAAATATTTGTGCTCACCGGGAGTGGTTGTGGATTCGGACCAAAGGCTTTGGTGTAGGCTCTATTTTAACAACAATTTCTTTGGGCTCCTCTTCCATGCTTTCTTCTTGCCTTCTTGCAATCTCCTTTGCTTGTTCAATGGTAGTGTGCGGTCATACTTCACTCGTTGTCGATCTCGGCTTCATCCCAAGAATGAAGTGCTTACAGAGGAGATTATCCACGCCATTCATCAACCCATCCGCTAGTCCTTCCTTCCGGATCTGGGCATCAAGCTTCCTCCTTAGCTCTAGAACACGAGCATGATAATCCCTTATCTTCTCCTTCTCTCCTTGAGATAGCTTTGTGATATCGATCATGAGATCTGCATATTTCTGTTGTTCACCAAATTCTTCAAGAAAACTTTCGGTTAATAAATCCCATGAATTTTTCACATTATCACCTAGTGTTTCAAACCACCTAAGTGTTGAACCATCCAAAAAGGTAGGAAAAAATTCAGTCCATTGTTCCCTTCTTATAAGGCCATTACAAATACAAGATCGTTTAAACTCTTGAATGAAAGAAGAAGCATCTTCATTAGATTGAGCTGAAAAAACAGGAATCTTTCCCATTTTCAAAAGTAACCACCGTGAAATACCAACCCACAAGTACAATTAACAAGACTTATGTGCACAAATAATTGGAATCACTATACTAGAAAGTGACTTTACACCTTTCTACAGTAAAATAGAAATGACCACGGTAAACTATGGTAAAACTTGACTTACTACGGTAAAAACTGACTTTACTGTGGTAAACACTATTCACGGTAAAAAGTGAAGTTACTGCGGTAAATACTATTCACGGTAAAAAGTGACTTTACTGCGGTAATTACTATTCCCAGCAAAAAGGACTTTACCAGGGTAACTACTATTCATGGCAAAAATGACTTTAACATGGTAACTACTATTCACGGTAAAAATGACTTTACCATGGTAACTACTATGCACAGTAAAAACAAGGTTACCCTCCAATTAATTTTTGCCTAAGTGGGAATATCTCTCCAGAAAATCCACCAACGAGGAATGGTCCCGGCAACGGAACCAAAATGTCATCACCAATCCGGCACTATGATAATTCTTCACCAGGAACTCCTCGTCTTTATGATTATTTACTAATGCACAGCCTTTAGTTTGGTGGACGTAATCTGGAAACAAAACAACAACCGAACACAAGAATACCATCGACTATGATAAGACAGAATGATGACAAATCTGAAATATCAAAGTAAATTATAATATTAACATGAAATTGTTACAATCTCACCCATGAGGTACTTCAACAAGACTATGGGAGAAACTTTACAATTACGCCTCTTGATGGCTTCTTCAACACACCTTTAGCGATGGCTTCCTCTGCACACTTCCTACAATATTTCTCACTACTTCTTTCTATGCTAAATGAGGGGGTGGCTCTCTATTTATAGAACTTCTAGGCTTATCCATCCTATCTCTAAGATAGGATAAGAAATCCACTACGACGAATCATATTCCATACCTTAACTCTTATCTCTGTATATGTAGGCTTATCTGTTAAGATAAGATAAACCTTATCATTTTACATGGGTTCCACATTTTTAGACTTTTTACAAATAAAATACACAAAATATTTATGACCTCACTCCTTGTCTTTATTACCAATATAATATTTCTAATTCCTAATCATGTAGACCCTACTTCTCTAATTACCCAAACTTTGACATTTTAACATTACCGGACCACTTACGACAAATATTTACTTTTTACAACATTCCTATTGTACTTTGACTGTTACCGTACTCCACATTATTGGCGACACCGTACTGACGGCGCCGTTATCTTCTATCAGACGCTACTACTAATTATACTTAACAACATCCTATTCCTAATACATACATTAATGAAATAGAAATTATGGAGGAAAATTTTAGTGTCGACAGGACCTCAAAACAGCCTATAACTGCATGAAATTGTCCTCGAAACCTTGATGTACATAAATTAAAACTTCTAATCATCATGCACCATCAATTTTTCATGCTATTCCTTTGGATCATTTTGTCCTAAAACCTTCTTCTTTAGAAACTGTTATTTTTAGGTGGGGCCCACTTATCACCATGGCCTCAACCATACATTTGTAGAAATATGATAGAGTCCTATACAATATCCAATTATAAATTTTTATGAAATAATAAAAAATGGGTCACTATACTTCACTTTCTACAAACTACTCCTAGCTAGGGTTTAACTAGGGTTTTAGACAACTTTACCTTCTTAACATTTGTTCATAAAATCATGAAAATAAAATGGCCTCATTATTTTTGTGAAACCTTCTAAAATCAACATATAATATTACAGAAAGGCACAATGTCTCTGTAAAGCACACTATTCACAATGAGCATCTGAAGTTTAACTTCGAGCTGGAAATACACTAGAATTTGACCCTGTCTTACATAAACAATCATATCTTGCAAAAATTCACATCACGTGCACCTAAAATTTTCTCAAATCATCATGAATCATCCATCTCACATATCTAATCATCATAATGTCAAATCCATACCTCAATCTCTCCAGTCACTAAGACTTACCTATGCTTACATGTTTGATCCTCACTATAGAAGCTAGGGTCAACTGAAATAATGCAATAAATGAATATAAAACCTCTGCAAATGACCCAAAAATACATGATATTCCATGATATACCTTAATTCATGCTTCCATGAGCTCATATGGCTCCAAACCACATTGTCACACCTCCAAGCTGTCATACATGCTCCCAATGAACACATGTAACATAGTGAACCACATGTATTTGCACCATTCCACTATTGTGAGTTTGTAAGAACCCTCAAATAATAATATCCATCATGTAAAAATGCTTCTCAATCATCCAAGAAGCTCATATTTTCATACTACATCTCCTAGGCACCTGAATAGGCTTGTAAGAGCAAGCAATCCTCATCGAACCTCATTATACAACAAATACACATCAAACACCATATTAGCATCATGTACATAGTCATGAAATCATAATAAAACATTCAATTTTTCATTAATGTGGTTTTGCATCAATGAAAATACCTAATAGGACCACATGCCAATAAGTAACACTACATGTGGGCGCTACCAAAGCAATGTGGTTCCAGGTGTAGATCTGAATAATATAGATGGTCACACTCTCCTCGAGCCTCGATATGCTATCAAATGTAGGTAAAATTACATGTGGGCCAATATGTAATGATCCCAATAAAATACCTCACAATCCATAAGCCTACACATAACTCCTTTCATGTCAAAGGGCTAGGTAACAATTGGTAAAAAAATCATTTAAAAAAAAAAAAATTCAAACAAAAAAAATTCCAAAAAATCCATTTTTTTTGTAAAATTTTTTAAAAATTCAAAAATTGGTAAAAGGCATGCACTAAGTTGAAGCATGTATTGGATGCGTTGTCCTCAAACATCGAAAATTTTCCTACAAAACATCTTTCTTTGGTCCTCATTTGTTCTCAAATAACTCACGGATCATTGGATCTATCTCCATTAACAAAGCTAGTTTGCTTACTATATATGTACTCCCTTACACAAATGAGTTGTTTGGTAGTATTTCATAGTGCACGATTGCTTTTTCATAGGACCCCTGCATCCTCTATTTATTCACCTCACATGTATCTTTGCTTGGGGTGCCATTTTTATGCCTTGTCATTAACTCGAACATTTGGGAACTGAAGCTTGATAACAAAAACATTGGTGTAACTATCTTAAACGTTTGTTTGTTTGAGTATGTGTGTTTGTAATTGTTTCCCTGTTAGGTTATCTTGTTTACTTTCTCATATTGCATTACGTAATGTATGTTACATTGAGTTAGTGTTTTAGCAATGAAAAATATTTTTATTAATGGAAAATAGTTTTGAAGGGACTATACCATGATACAAAAGAGGCTTAACAACCTGACCGGATAAACATGGGAAAGTAGAAAAATAGGATATGAATCGATATTACAATGATAGGACAGAGTCAAAAGAGAAACTACTAAGAAAAATCAAGACATGGATAAAACTGTAAAGAAACAACATAAAAACAACATACTATCAACAACAAAATAGAAACTTGTTCACAACCATCCCGCTCTGAAGAATTTATTTCTTCGAAGCCCTATCAATTCTTGATTTTACCTTCAGTAAAGAGGTAAATAATGTTATGTTTGTGGAGCCTATTTTCATGTTAGAGTGTGGTACACCTTCTATGTGTTACACTCGGGTATTTTTACAGCGGTCCCGCTCAGGTGAGCGGGTCAAGGGGTTAGGGGGTGAAGCCCCCGAAGAAAATTTTCATGGGTGGTTTATTAACCCATGGGTAATGGGTAACCATTATGGGCTATTTTTGGGCCCATGGTTTTTTGGTACCCATTGTTTTGATACCCATAGTTTTTTTCCCATGGTTTTGATACCCACGGTTTTGTATCAAAGCTAAGCAATTACCTATTTATATGGGCTTTATGCATATGATACATATATAAGAAAATGCATTCAGATGTGCTTTGAATTTGGGTGTGAATTCTGTAGAGTTTGTTGAGCATAGATCTAAACGGATTTGGGTATTGTATTGAGAGAGTGGAGGCTTGTAATAAAATCTGAGCAAGTGATTCTTGGTGGACATAGCCCAAATTGGGTGAACCACGTTAAATACTGTCTTTCTATGTTGTGTTATTTATTCTACACTTTTATTTGAGATCTATAATATTTTCTGCATATTAGTTTCTACTATTGCGATTTTGTAAGGGATTATTCCTCATATTTTATCACTTACTTCCTAACAATTGGTATCGAGCACGGCTTTGGTTTTTTGAAGTGTTGAATCACACGGAAAGTTTTATCTTGAGTGGGAGATATGGTAGATGATGGAAGATCTAGGGTTGATAAATTCAAATGGGTAGAATTTCAGTCTTTGGAAGATACGAGATGGAATATTACCTTTATCGAAGGATCTTTATACTCCTTTGTTCGAGAAGGTGAACAAACCCTCAAGTATGACAGATGCAAAATGGGATTTGTTGGATCGGAAGGCACTTGGAATGATCCGGTTGTGTCTTGCACCTTCGATATTATTTAATGTTTCAAAGGAAAAGGCTACAAAATATCTAATGGATGCATTAGGAAGTTGTATGAAAAACTCTCTGCCTCTAACAAGATATTTTTAATGAAAAATTTGTTTAATATGAAGATGTATGAGAATAGTTCAGTAGCAGATCATTTAAATGATTTCAATATGGTTGTGAATATGCTAGCTTCGGTTACAATAGAATTTTATAAAGATGTTAGGGCTTTATTAATTTCCGTGCTCTTTACGAAAGTTGGAATAACACAGTAATGGTGGTAAGCAACTCGGTTCTAGCTAACTCAAAATTGAAGTTTGAGGATGTTGTAGGGGTGATTCTAAGCGAGGAAATGTGAAGAAAAAGCTTTAGGGAATCTTCTACTTCAAGGAATGCTTTGACGGTGGAAACTAGAGGGAGACAAAAGAATAGAGGAAACCGTGGAAAATCGAAAGATCAAGCAAGGTCAAAATCCAAAAGCAAGATTGTATGTTGGAACCTGTGGAAAGTATGGGCATGTAAAGAAGGATTTGTTGGGAGCTTCGGGTCAAGAAGAAACACCATGAAGAAAACAAGGAGGCAAATGTGGCATCGGGTAATGTATGTTAGGATGCTTTGATTCTTTCTTTGCATAATATTCTGAATCTTGGGTTTTAGATTCAGGGCTTCTTTTCATGCTACTCCACATAGGCATTATTTTGTTGATTATGTTGGGGATTTTGGGCATGTTTTTCTTGGTGATGATGAGCCTTGTAGTATAGTTGGAAAAGGTTATGTTCGGAGTTAAGATGCGAGAATGGGAATGCATGGATATTGAAGGATGTTAGACATGTGCCTATATTAAGGAGAAATTTTATATTGGCGGGGCAATTGGGAAGTGATGGTACATCTTGTGATATTTCTGACTGACTCTTGGAAGGTTACAAGGGTGCTCTTGTGGTGGCAAGAGGTAAGAAGGTTGGAACCTTGTATTTATCCTTGATAGTACTAATGATTGTAATCTTGTGGCCTCGGATGTAGATACAACATTATGGCACTATATGCTCGATCATATGAGCCATAAGGGCATGGACATCATAAAGAAGAATTTTCCTGGATATACAAAAATAGGTTTGGATTTCTGTGATAGCTACATATATGGGAAACAGAAGCGAGTAAGGTTTTCAAGGTTGGACCTACGAAGAAAGAGAGTAAGTTAGAGCTGGTACATTCTGATGTGTGGGGGCTAGCTCAGGTATCATCTCTTGGGGTTTCAAGTTATTATGTTACTTTTATTGATGATGCAACAAGGAAAGTTTGGGTTTATTGTATTAGAAACAAATCGATGTATTTTATACTTTTGTTAAATGGAAAGCCTTGGTAGAGAATGAAACAGGTCTTAAGTTAAAATGTGTTAGGTTAGATAATGGAGGGGAGTATTACAGTAATGAATTTGATGATTATTGTTCTAAGAATGGAATCCATAGGCAAAAGGTGGTTCGGGGAACCCACATGCAACATAATGGGGTGTCGAAAGGATGAACAGAACAATAATGGATCGTCTTTAGGAGCATGAGGATACATGCAAGACTACCTCTTTATTTTTGGGCATAAATGGTGAGCACAGTTGTGTACTTAATAAACAGAGGACCCTCAAGTGCCTTGGATGGAGGCATACCTGAGGAGGCTTGGTACGGTAAGAAAGTTGATTACTCATTTCTTAGAGTCTTTGGATGTGAGGTGTTTGTTCATATTGACAAGGATGATAGGACCAAGCTAGAGGCTAAATAAAAAAATGCACTTTTATTGGTTATGGTGGTGATGACTTTGGATTTAAATGTTGGAGTATTAAGGACAAGAAAATCATTCGGTCTAGGGATGTGGTCTTTAATGAGAAAGTCATGTATAAGCAATAGTTGCAGGAAAACAGGGAAGAATCCAAGAAAGAATATGTAGTGGTAGAGGATCTTCAGGATGGGATAGTGACCCATGAATTAGTTCAGGAACCTACTCAACAGGAACCCCAAACTCCTACAGTGAGGAGGTCTTCTAGGGTAAGAAAAGAACCTGAATTTTTTTCTCCTTCTCTTTATTATTTATTACTCACTGATAGTGGAGAGCTAGAGAGCTTTGATGAAGTAATGCAGGTAGATGCTAGTAAGAAGTGGGAGCAAGCCATGGATGAGGAGCATAAGTATCTCATGGAGAACCAGACTTGGTATTTGGTGAAGCTACCGGAAGGCAAAAGAACATTGCAAAACAAGTGGGTGTACAGAGTTAAAGATGAAGGAGAAAAGAAAAGATATAAGGCCTGGTTGGTGGTCAAGGGGTTTGCATAGAAACAAGGTATAGATTTTGATGAGATCTTTTCTCCTGTAGTAAAAATGACTTCTATTAGAACTATTCTTGGAATAGTGGAAGTAGAAGACTTGCACTTAGAACAGTTAGATGTAAATACTACATTTCTCCATGGTGATTTTTGGAGGAGCTATATATGTAGCAGCCGAGAAGGATATGAAGTCAAAGGTAAAGAGGAGATGGTGTGGCTGAAGAAGATATTGGTTGGCACGAAACAAGCTTCACATCAATGGTATAAGAAGTTTGATAGCTTCATGATGGAGCAAGGTTATATCAGATTTCATTATGACCATTGCATGTATACAAAGAAATTTGAGGATGGAAGTTATATTATCCTGTGTTTGTATGTTGATGAGATGCTAGTTGTAGGTAAAAATATGTAGGAAATAAAAGTACTCAAGAAACAACTAAGTGAATCCTTTGATATGAAAGATTTGGGGCTTCCAGGACAAATCCTTAGTATGAGGATAACTCGGGATAGGAAGGAGCGAAAGTTGACTTTATCTCGGGAAGAGTACATTAAGAAGGTATTGGATAGGTTTAACATGCATGATGCTAAACTGGTTAGGAATCCTTTGGCGAGGCCATTTTAAGTTATCAAAGGAGTAGTGTCCCAAGACAGAGCAGAAAGAAACCATATGTCCAAGGTACCTTACTCATTAGTGGTCGGCGGTTTGATGTATGTTATGGTATGCACTAGGCACGATATTGCCCATGCGAGTAGGAGCTATGAGTAGATTTATGAGTGATCCGGGTAAAGAGCATTGAAAAAATAGTGAAAGTGGATCCTTGATATTTGAGAGGACCATGGGGACAGTTTTATGCTCTGATGGATCGAGACACCACTTTACGTGGTTATGTAGATTCAGACATGGCTAGAGATGTAGACAGTAGGAGGAGCATGACATGTTATATTTACACTATAGGTGGGACAACAGTAAGCTGGATTTCATGACTACAGAAGCTGGTGGCTTTGTCAACCATGAAGGCTGAGTATGTTGCTACCATAGAGGAAAGCAAAGAAATGATTTGGTTACAAAAATTGCTTGAGGAGTTGGGGCATAAGCAGGAGGAATGTAAGCTACATAGTGATAGTCAGAGTGCTATACACCTAGCTAAGAACTCTGCTTTCCACTCTAGGATGAAGCATATACAGTTGAGATATCACTTCATCAGGACAACTTTGGAGGAAGATAAGTTGAAGTTGGAGAAGATTCATACCATTAAGTAAGAATCCTGCATGAGACATGATGACCAAGGTCGTCACAAGAGGATAAACTAAAGCTATGTTCACTTTGGTTGGCCTTATGAGATGACAGTGAAGGGTTGAGAAGCTTTCTCAGTGGAAATCAGTCTCCAAGTGGGATATTGTTATGTTTGTGGAGCCTATTTTCATGTTAGAGTGTGGTACACCTTCTATGTGTTACACTCGGGTATTTTACGATGGTCCGCTCGCCGGTGAGTGGGTCGAGGGGTCGGGGTGAAGCCCCGAAGCAAATTTTCATGGGTGGTTTATTAACGCATGGGTAATGGGTAACCGTTATGGGCTGTTTTTGGGCCCACGGTTTTTACCCATGGTTTTGATATACCCACGGTTTTGTATCAAAGCTGCTTAAGCAATTGTCTATTTATATGGTTTTATGAATATGATACATATACAAGCAAATGCATTGTAGATGTGCTTTGAATTTGGGTGTGAATTCTATAGATTTTGTTGAGCATAGCTCAAAACGGATCTAGGTATTGTATTGAGAGAGTGGAGGCTTGTAATAAAATATGAGAAAGTGATTCTTGGTGGACGTAGCCCAAATTGGGTGAACCATGTTAAATATTTTCTTTCTGTGTTGTGTTATTTATTCTGCACTTTTATTTGAGATTTGTAATATTTTCTGCATATTAGTTTCTACTATTTCGATTACGTAAGGGATTATTCCACATATTTTATCACTTATTTCCTAACAAATAATGCAGTGGTGACATGCGTGGGGTCATTTACATCTAGCTATGAGATGATTTGGTTTCTTTCATTTTCTATTCCCCAAATGTCCTCAGGGACTCCACTCAGCATAGTGATGCTTTTGACATGTTGTTCAAGAAAATCACATATAGCCTTGAAAATGGACATATTGTGATCATGTCTATCCTTAGATTTCCCAAGTCTATTATCCAGGGAATTCAATTTCTTGTAAATTTCATTTGTCTGATATGCCCTAATATCAGCATCCTCATTCAACTTTCTTTTCCCCTTTTGCTTATTTAGTTGATGCAGATATTTTTGATACTTTCCACCTCTTTTTCCAATATTTCCATTCTATGAAGAAGATTCTCCTTCTCTTGTTGAGTAACATTGTCTTGCCCTACATTACTAATATGTAATAGATTGTGGGCAATTTCAATATCCTTGCTACTCCTAAGGACTCGATCGGAGGAAGAGGGGATCACTTTGGAGAATGAATGGTTTTTTGTCTTGACATTTCTATGGCTAGAAATGGTGATCGGGTTAACAGTGGGAATATGGTGAATGGGAATGGGTGGGGCTGACGGGGGTAGCGGGAATGGTAGGGTATTTGACGAGGCAATGTTTTTAAGGATGAAGATAAGCCCCTGATGGAGGAGAATGTCCCTTGTATGATTTTGAAAGTCAAGAATGGAATGCTCCATTGAATTCAAAAGATAGTGGGAAGCATATAGAAATATTTATCCTAAAATGATTTAGAAAAATCAAGTGTTTTTTGGGGACAATGATGTACCTACCTTCAAGAGAAATAAATCAAACCATCATTCGGTAATTTCATCAAAGGGTTCTAATATGGAACTTACCTTAATTTCAGTTATACAAAGAGGAGCTCCTCCCTGTTTCAACAAACTTCTTCACTTTTGCATTTTTGTCCACCCTTTTGCTGAAAAACCTAGTTCCATCCAATGCTAGACCCGTAACCTTAGCAATAAGCTCCTCATTCACCAACACTTTTTCCCTCCATACTTTACCTTCCACTCTTTCCAATCTGTAGAAAAATGCACCGATATGTTCTAGTTGTGGCCTTGGATTTTCTCAATAAAACTGGTGACTCCCCCAATCTGAAGATAATTCCACATCTCAATGTTATCTTTCCATGTGGGATCACAGTTGGGTTCTAACTAACATGGAGCTCCCCCATTTTCCTTCCTCTACGATTATCCTGCTTGAAACCACCCGTAAATAAGTTGTTTTTATCTTTCCTAAACCAGTTTTAACCATCCATTTACAAATCCGTGGAGCATGTGAATTTAGATGATTATAAATATAGGTACTCCTCTCACATGTGCTAACTTTCATTTCCAATAAATCCCATGAAATCCCATTAGTGATTCTACATAAGATGTAAATGCTCATATTTATCCTTGGTAATAGATTTTTGTACTTCAATAGGGGTGTTATTCTCATTATTCCAAGTGATGAAGTTATTATTGGTACCATAATTAGCTAAGGTGTTCGCACCCTATTTCCCTCTCTATAAGTATGGCCAATTTTAATATTATTGAAGGTATGGCAGATATTAATAGATTCCTAAATGAAATCCTTAATTTTCCAACTTGGAGGATGTATCTGATTAAGATGATTTATTACATTCAAGGAATATCCTTCAACAATAATGTTCTGAATGTTGCAATCTTTAGCAAGTCTTAGTCCCCATAAAGCTGATAAAGCTTCAACATAGTGATTGGTCTGATTTCCCATTCTACTAGCATAAGTAAAAATTAAACAACCTTTGTGATCCTGAATTATTCCTCCACCAGCAGCTACCCTTGGGTTGCCCTTAGAGGCTCCATCAAAATTGAGTTTATACCAAGAATTAGGAGGAGGGATCCAATGTATTGAAGACCTATCAATGGTTGGAGTTCTTTGTTTCTAAACATTTTTAATGTCAATCTTCCAATTTGAAAGTATAATCATTCAATCTTTAGGAAATTTCTTATTCTTGGGTGGTTTAAATCTTTCTAAATTTTCTTTAACTGCATTACCAATTTTATTAAAGCTTGTCTTGCATGTCTTCTTGTTGTTTCGAATATTATGTCATTTCTATCTTTCCAAATCCTCCATATACTATGGGGCATAACCAATTTACATAATCTCCTAATAACACAGTGATTATATGGGGGATCCCACTAATCCAAGTTTGAAGAAATTCCTTTGGCACTGTCCAAAACACATTGAACTTTGAGAAAGCATAACTCCATATCTTTGAAGTGAACTCACAATGTAATAGAAAATGCTTGATGTCCTCAGCCTCTTTTTACATAGGCAACACATGTTTGGCATTATAAATCCTCTCTTGATTAAGTTGTCATTTGTGAGAATTATTCCTCTGAGAAAAATCCAAAAAAAGAAATTTACTTTGGGAGTTAGTTCAGGCATCCAAATCCTGCTCCATTTGAAATCACAATGAATATTTTCAAAAAAGGAATTGTATCCTGATTTGACAGTGTATTCTCCATCACATGAGTTATTCCAAACAAGCTCATCCTTGACATCAATTTGATTCAGTGGGATGTTATCCAACTACTCTTGAAGTGAGGAAATTATGGAATTTAGTTCATTCATCTCCACCTTAAGCTTCTTCCATCTTTTTCTATTTCCCTCCATTTCAATGTAGTCTTTGACTTTAGTTCCATACTTTTGGGCTAAAATATCTTTGATAGAGCCAAATTTATCATTTAAACTGAAGCTAGTCCAGTTATCACTCCAAAATTGAATATCCCTACCATTTCCCACTTTCTATTTACATCCTTGTTTGAATCAAATTATTTAGAAAAATATAACCTTGAGGTGGCTCGATCATCATAAAGGAAATAAGTCACTTTTTGCTTGAGCTAGATATTTGGCCTTAATTAAATCGATCTAAGGTTACTCCTCTGTAAGCATTGTCAACCAAATTTTGTAATTAAAGTCATATTCATTTTTCTGATATCCTTTATGCCTATCCCACCTATTATTTTAGGTGTACATACTTGATCCCATGCCACCAAGTGGTATCTAAATCTTTCCTCCATTCCCTACCACAAAAATGCTTCTGTATCCTTTCAATTTTGTCCCTAAAAATAACAGGAATGTTGTAAAGAGACATAATGTAAATAGGTAAATTTTGCAGAGTGCTTTTGATTAGGAGACACTTTCTAGCATTGGATAGAATGGCCCCTTTCCATCCAACCATTTTCTTTTGAAATATTTCAAGTAAACCATTCCAAACTATAGTAGAAATTTTTTTAGTTCCAAGAGGAAGACCCATATATGTTGTGGGTAGAGAATTGATTTTGCACCCCAACATTTGAGAAATTATTTTTCACTTTCCAGTGGAGTGTTAAAGAAGAAGATGGAAATCTTATCAAAATTTATCTCTTTCCCTGAGGAAACCTCATTAAATTTTAGAATAGACTTGATAGCCTTAGCTTCAAGGATAGAGGCCATCAAAAGTAAAATTGTGTCATCCAAATTTTTTTGATGTGAAGCTCTTTGGTTTGCAGAAGTAGGCCTAATTCCTTTTAAAATCCCTTCATTAACAACTTTGGTAATGGATCTGATAAGGCTATCAACCATTAGAATGAAGACTAAAGGGGATATAGGATCTCGCTGTCTTAATCCCCTACTGCTAGCAAAGAAGCCCACTGACTCACCATTAACCACCACTAAAAATCTAGATATAGAAATACAAGCCTTAATAATTATTCTAAATTTATTATGAAAACCAAATTTAGCTAGAAAATTGTCAAGAAAGTGCTAAAAGACTTTTTCAAAATCCTTGTTCATATCAAGTTTCATTACCATACTAGATTTTTATTATTTTCGATTAAATCTCATGCACCATGATCACCTCATCTTGAATTATCCTCCCTTTTATAAATCCTTTTTTTTGCTTTGAAATTAAATTATCAAGAATAGACTAGAGTCTTGTTGCAATAATCTTAGTAAAGATTCTATAAATTACATTTACCAGACTAATAGGGCGGAAGTCCTTAAAATCTTTAGCATCCATTTTTAGGAGCAAGCACAATGTGAGTGTTATTCAACTCTTTAAGGAGATCACCTGTTATATAAAACTCATTCAATGCCTTTAATACATCACCTGAGCATATTTCCCAAAACTTACGAAAACAATTAGCGAGAAAATCCATTAGGACCTGGAGCCTTATACCCTTCAAGAGAAAATACAACTTTTTGCAGCTCCTCCAAAGTGATTGTTTTAGAAAGGTTTTTGAATATTTTCTCATCTATTCTGTCATTCAGAATGACCTCTAAAAGAAAAGAGGAGCCTCTTCATTATCCACACTATTCTCCTTGAGAAAATTTTCATAAAATATGAGAGCTTCATCCTTTATATCCTTAGGATCTTTGATAACAATACCATTTCCTTTTGAAACTTCCGTTATCCTATTGCAAGCTCTATGTTTCATAGTGGTCATATGAAAGAATTTTTTGTTTCTATCTCCCTCTTTCAGCCAAATTGCCCGGATTTAAGCCTCCAAAAGTTTCTTCCCTATGCGGAAACTTAGATAAAAAAATTCTTTCGAGAGGCTGATCCTCCAATGTCATGCCCTTTGTAGATATTTGAGATTCAAGATCCTAAATTTTTTTCTTTAATTCCTTTTTCCTTTCAAAAATATTTCCAAAAATTCTTTATTCAGATTCTAACTTGCTTTTTACATTTTTAATTTTGAATTAATCTATATTGAGCAGTTCCTCCTCCATCCCATTTCCACCATTCTTTAATCCGATCAGAAATGTCTTCATGCTCCATCCACATATTTTCAAATTTAAATGAGCAATGCATTGGTTTAGCCCAGTTGAAAATATTTAACACAATCATATTATGATTAGAGCCAATTCTGGGTAAAGAGGATAGATGAAAGTCCTGATGCAGAATCCAGTTGGAAGAGATAAGTGCTCTATCTAATCTAACCGAATCATGTCACTTCCCACTCTTTGTTTGTCCAAGTGAATTGATTACCATGAAGTTCCACATCCATGAGATTTGAATCAGAGACAAAATCAAAAAATTCATCCATGCCATTAGAATATCCAGAATTGCCCCCTTGCTTTTCTCAGGATTTAAAGGGGAGTTGAAGTCTCCCATAACAAGCCAATTGTCATTTTTATGATGACTTATAAAGAGATTTAAATCTTCCCAAAGATTCCTTCTTCCATTTATAGTATTAGGTGCATAAATGTTTGATAGGATCCAAGTAAAATTATTATCAATAGCATAAAAATTAACATCAAAATGGGTGTTGGTGTCAAAAATCAGCATACCAGTAAGAAGCTTTTTATCCTGAAAATAGCCAAACCACTGAAGCTCCCTGAGAATCAACAACAAAAATTTCCAAGTTATCCCAGAAAATATTTTTACAATTTTCAAGGACATTTGATTTCATTTTAGTTTCTGTAAAATCAAAATATTAGGTCTACTTGAAAGTCTTAACTCTTTGAGTATTCTTTGCTTAAAGCTTCCATTCAACCATCTAATATTCCAAGAGATTATCTTCATCTAAACAATACGTGGGATGTATTTTTCAGATGGCTTAGTTGACTTTGAATTCCATTTGCAATATCTTTGTCTGTTTCCTTCTTTCTGAGTTCCTTCTTTGAAGGTCTACCTTTTTTAAGTTGCTTCCAAAATCTACTATCCTTCTAGTAGACGATCTAGTTATTCTGGATGTTGAGGCTCCCCAATTTCCTATTTTTATCATTATATAGCATATCCAAGATCTCCTCAAATCCTTTCATTCATTTTTTATTTAACCTCTATAAACCCATTGATCGAATCAATATCACAATCTAGAAAGTGTCTTTTCCAGGAATGGTGTAAATTCACCCTCCTCCTTTTCTCCTTGTTCCTGATCCTTGTATGGCTGTGAAATTGTTGCTTTATTACTGAATTGAAGTTGAACACCTATGGGTGAGAGATTTTCTGTCATAGAGAAATTTTCCTCCATGAAGAGGTCTAGTTCCTTATTTTCTTTGTCATCATACAACTCTTCCTCTATGGTAGATAAAGGATCATTCTTACCCACCTTTATCTCTTCTATCTCTGATTCAGATCTGTTCTCATTTACTTGATCCATCAATCCAGTCTGATCTTTCATGTTCAACATGCAATTTGTATCCTTGGAAATGAGATTAACTCTTATTGTAGCAGTCTTTTCATCTACATCCATAATTACCTTCACTGGTGTTTCCACTGCTAGATCTCCTTTTATACTTGGGATTTCTCCTACTAGTTTTGTCATGGAGTTTTAGGGTGCAGAGTTTCCTACATACCAAAGGTTTCTTGATTGGAGTTTGGAACCCCTTTTTTCCTTTCTTATATTTTAGATATGGCTGATTCAAAGTAATCACTTCCATTTTTTCTTTTTCCCTTCTATCAATACCATATCTTTGGGATCCTATGCTCATTCTCTTTCCTTGTTTTAGGTGCCTATGTAGATCCAATATTTAATATGTTATTTTTACCCATCATATTATCCTAAAGTAACCCTTCATCCTTGTGTTTGGCCAAGGTTGGAAATTTTCTAGTGAAATGTCCTATTCTATGACATTTTTTCACATAAAATGAAAGGTTTCATATTCAATCTTTTGTTGCCATGTGCCAAATTTTGATTGTAAAATGATATGCTCTGGGAGTTCCTGTTCCATTTTAGAAGAGATGCTAGAATCTTGCATAAGCAAGTCAGGTCTATTCCTCGTTGGTCCATCAAGCCCAATCGGAGATCCAAACATTTAACAAGATCTCATCATCCCAAAATTGAAGGGGTAGACCAAGAAGTCTACACCATACAGGTATAGTGTGTATATTCTCAGTATTGGGATCAAACCCTAGATACCACCTTTTCAAGAAAAGACCCATATTTCCCATGCACCAAGGCCCTCCCAGAAGCACTGATTCCAAATCAATCTGTTGATTGAATTTAGCCAAGAAAAACCTCGTGACATGGTTGTAATATTTAGATCTCCCTTTGGTTTCCACCTTCTCAAAGCCCATTTCCTAATAGCATCAATATTAGGTCTAGAGCCCAGAAACTTACCCACAAGTGTAAGATTCACTTTACCCAATGCCCGATATAGACATCCATCTGGCACACTGAGGTGGGTCACACCTTCCTTATCCTTTACACTTGTGAATTGCACCTTTGTAGGTGATTGAGGACCCACATTCTTGTCCAGAGGTTCTTTGAGAATCTTATTCCAAGAAATAGGTGTGGATGCCTTTTCTGTCCCAAAATGCGTGAGCAACTTTTCAACCATCCAATTCGAGGAAATAAATAGCACTTTTGCAGCCAGATTTGGCTAAGAAAAGAGACATTCTACGGCTAGAACTACGACACAACACTCATTGTACATCCATTGCTCTCCATCGCTCTCCGGTTTTCCACAAGATTTTGCAATGAAAAAATGTTAGTATTATAACTTTTCATGTTATTTTACACTTTTGTTGTATGTGTATATTTTAATAAGAGATGATGATGTAGATCATATGAGAAAAGTGATGAAACAAAGTTGTTTATTAAATGAGTTGGATGAAAAATCTATTTCCATATTCTTCACCATCATGTCTTATCACTATCAAATTTTCTTCCAAAACATTTGGCACAATAGGGATCATTTTTATCCTCCCTCCCCACCTTGTTTCTTCTATCTGTTTCCTTCATATTTTCGATATCACCCTATCGACACTCGAGGGGGAATCCTTCATTCTACTATTTTTCTTCAAAATTTACTTGTTTATACTTGTCTACTATCTTTGAAGTGGTGTCGATTATACCACCCCAAAGAGGGGATAATGTAGACACCTAAAATACGCTTATGCAATTTTATCACTAAAATTTTACTAACTATCCTTGTTCCTATTATTTCCATTATATTTAGTGATTTCATGCTAATTAATTAATGTTTCCCTCTATTTTGGTCAATAACATCACTTTCCAGATGCCAATTAACATCACTTTGTTACTTATAATCCTCTTCTAATTGATTAATTAAATATTATGAATTAATTAAGCCTTTTTACTAATGTATTTAATCAATAAACCCTTTTAATGGCTAAATCCTGTTATCCATATTTCACCTCGGTCGAATATCGGATTAGTCACAACCTCGCATAAGAGGAACCTGAGAAAAATCATTCAGATCTTGCAAATTGGTCACAAAAGGACTCACCCATGGAGTGACAGGGGCAAGAGAGACTAAGGGACCCTGTACGAAAGAAATGACTCTTTCGGGCCATTTCCATGTCTTAAATCCATTCTCCAAGTTACAGGTAGACTCAACTATGAGATAGTAGGGTCAGAAAAGAAGGGGTGATGCTACAGAGGAACCGAAACAAGAAGGGGAAGAAATGGAAAAGATCCGAAGTCCTCGAGCTCGAAATGGTTCAGGAAAAAGCCCAAAAAATGACTAAGTATGGAGGAGGCAATGGAAGGAGCCACGTGTCCTAACGGTGCTTCTCCAAAGGTGAATCCAAAAAGGGGAACCCAAACTTGCACTAGGCTTCCATGCATCTAGAACCCCAAAGAAGTTGCAGGGCGTTGAAAATTCTTCAGCTAAGAGAAAGCGTGTCAGGTGTCAACTTGGCACAAATTTAGAAAGGAAGCCTAGGGTGGAGACTCAAACTTACACCAACCCTCCATGTAGAAAATGGTCAAACAGAGTCAAAAGGTGGGCTTCAAAATTGGCTAAGTATAGATGTATCAGTGGAGAATGCCAAGTGTCAGTGTGGCGCATCTCCAAGAGTTGGTCTCAAGGTGGAAACCCAAATGAGCACGAGCTCTCCACGTAGCCCAAACTATAAAAAGACAAGAGGGATCATTGAAAATTCTACAGATCAGCAGAGGTCGACAAGTGTCAACTCGACGCTCCTCCAAAGGAAAACCTTGGGTCGGGTTTTCAAACAAGTGCGGTGCCTCCACATGTTATTCCAAAAGGGGCGAGTTAGTTGAATAGTCAATGCATGGGCCAGGCCGGTAGAGGCTACCAAGTGTCTTAATAGCGCTAACTTAAGGATTAAATTGAGAAAAGGTTTCCAAACAAGCGCTAGACTGCCACGTGTCCCAGGGGAAAGTGGGCCATTGGGGAAAATTTGGTTCTTTGCCCCTTGTTATCTCAAAAGGGGTAAAAGTTGCAAAATGACCTGCAACTCCGCTTAGGGAAAAGTCAGCATTTGGGCCCGAGTCAAAGCCAAGGTGGGGAGTCGAAGAAAAAAGTGAAAGTTTGCATTTTTCAAAAGGCAACAAGATAAATATGGAAACACATTCCCCAACCAACCCAAAAGAGCCACATGTCTAGGCGGAGCTTCAGAGTGCGGGAGGTTTTTGAGTTTTATGTTTTTTTTGCACAAAAGGGAAAAAGATAAATTGCAGACCCGTAAGTCGATTTTTTCTCTAATATGGCTGCCACGTGTCCCATATAAAAGGGGGACCCATTTTTCAAATTTTTTTCCCGCCCATTTGTATGGACTCGATATGAACTTCGAAGGGGCATATCTTTTGACTCAGTGCTTGAAATATTATGAATCTGACACCATTGGAAAGATCTCGGCCTCGTCCATGCCATGGAGGCCTAAAAATTTGATTTTGAGGAAGTTAGGTGAATAAAATGGAGGAAACATCTTTGATATTTCAATGTACGATCCTCTTTCCTCAACAACCAGATCAGATTTGATTTGTTTTGTCGTTTCTTCTTCCTTCAAGGTCCTGAACCAAGGATTGATGCGAGTAAAGATGGATTTGGGGGCATATTTTATATGAAGCATTAACAATGAGTGGTTGAGCTTGGACCTACTTTTCCGCTTCTCTCTCTCTCTTTATTTCTTCTCTTTGATTGAATCTATAAATATGGGGCAAGATTCATCGTAAAGGGTTGGACATTATTTTTTTGCGAGACTCCTTCTTCTTTTAGCAAAGGGATTTATGGGGTTCGAGCCTTCATTAAAATTGTGATACATTTTTCCTTTGGCTATTTTGTAATGAACTGGACCAATCCATAGAGCAATAAAACACGTATGTGATTGATATTAGATCATTTCTTGTCTCTTTTGCTTTCATTTGGTCTCCCATTGCAGATCGGCTATTTGTGCTTATTATTGTATGCATTTTGTTAATGTGTGTCTACTTTGGAAAAATAAGTGTTCATCATTCCTTTGGTTCATCACTTGGTAGTTTAGTTATTTCTTATTTCTTATACTCTTTGACCCATATCTCCTTGGCAAGTTTTAGATTAGTTATAGGGATAGATACTCTACAAATCATCGTGTATGCACCTAAACAGAGGAATAAGGAACCAACCTTCAATCTAGAGAACTTTTTCATTTTTGCAAGGTCTCACACCTTGGAGAAAGTTTGATCTTATCAATCGCACCAAATGACTCTGCCTTAGAAAAGTAGACTTGTATAACTCATTTGGGGGGGCTGTGATTTCACACTAATAGTTTTGGCACGCCTAGTGGGACTAAGAAGTCTCCATCTTATTATAGTAGAAATTGATGTACACTTGTTGTGATTCTAGATTTTAAGAAGCCTTAAAATTGTACATCTAGTGACTCCAAAAGAAAAAAATCTACTAGTTTCAGTAGTCTAAGAAATTTCATGAGAAGAATACAAACACGGTCAAGAAATAGAGAAGAGGGCTGTTTTTCTATCTAGACTTATCCCTAGATAGAGGGAGAAGAGGAAGAAGAGCCCAGAGGTCTCTATCTCCACCAAGTAGAGCTTTATCAACACCTCCTCCTGGTAGACCATTCATTCAATCAAGAGGGTTCTCAGACCGATCAGAATGGCTCAGCCAAATCCTTATGTTAAATTCACTAGCAGTAGTCTACTTGCCTTGAATGTAAAAATCCAGTTCTATTGTAGCATTAAAGAGAATCCCATATTTCACTGGGGAAAATCAAACTTCTCTGGGTGATCATGTCCAAGATATTACAAATGTCTGTACAATCCACGAGATTCATGAGATGGACATTGCAGTCAATCTACTCACCTCTTCACTTAAATGGAAAGCTTCACAAGGGTTCGGGAGTCTTGAGGCGGGCTCTATCCGAGGTGGAATAAGCTATGTAAAACTCTTCACAACTAGTTTGGAAAGAAGGGTGATAACTTATCCTTGTTGTAAGCAACTAACAAAAATCAAGAGAGCCTTGAATGAGCAGCTGACAGACTTCAACCCTAGATTCTAGCGGACTTGGGACAGGATTCCAATAACGGTAAAACCCATAAATGAAGGTGCCTTCTTATACTTTCTTAGGGCTTTAAATTCTAATATTTCTTTGATGATTCAGTTAATGGGGGGCACTACATTACCTGCAACCTATAGCCTTTCCATAGGGGTTGAGAACCATTTGATTCATGCTAGTAAAATCACTCCTAGGCCATCCATGCCTCTATACCCTAAGTTAGGAAACCCAAATGCTAGCCAAACGCCCACATTAGCTCCCATACCCACCCCTAGGAGTCAAATCTCAGCTGAAGCCTCCACCTCATCATCTAACACCTCTAAGGAACTCTAGGAAGTCATGAAACAACTTCAAAACTTGGGAAATGAGCTAGTAACCATCAAAAGACAACAATCTTAGAGTTCTAGGGCGTATCAACCTCAGGCTCAGCCCTAGGCTCAATATCAAGCTAGACCCCAGTATCAACACAATAGGCCACCACCTCAAATAGTAAATCGAGCGGAACTAAGGACAACCTGAAGTTGTTAGACCTTCGAGTTGTATGATCTAAACATGGCTTCAACATTAAGGGCATTGGTTCTAACGTAGGAATATGATTGACATTTTCCATGCGTCAACCACAACCAATCAATGTGTTTTAATGGTGCTCTAAATCAGGCCTTGATGGTGCAGACTAGTATGGTGCCACAAGAACATATCCAAGAGGGAGATCAGTAGCAAGGAGATTAACAAAGTGGACCTCTAGGAGAGACTATGCTAGTGAACTGGCAGGCTAAAGACTTTTGTGGGATGAATCAGTTCCCTTCTCAAGGTGTAGCTGCCAATACACGGTCCAAAAAGAGAAATATTAGAGAGGGCCAACCACCGAACTCGATTGACCCCCTCAACCTTCCATCACTCCACAAGGTCCTGGTTTTCCAAGTGTAACTCCCAACATGCAGAACCAATCCAAGCCACCTCCAAAATCTAGTCAGACACTGGTTGTAACAAACCATGTGCAAGAAAGAAATGTGTCTAGGAAGGGGAAGCAAAAAGATATCTCATTCAATATTATTGAGCAAATGAAGAGGACAAGTGTGAAAATTTCACTATGGGAGTCACTGGCCATTCCAAGGTAGAGGGATCTATTGCAGACTACCATGTAGAATTGGTCAAGTTCAAATCAACCCCCTAACCAACAAGAGAGAGTGCTTGCCAATGTAGTTCAACCTGGGAGGAACCAAGGAGAACAACAAGGTAAGAACCTAAGACCTCCTCCATTCTATGTCTCATTAATTATTGGAGACAAATTAGTACACAATTGTATGATTGATTCTGGGGCTAGTAGTTATGTAATTCCCAAACAAATAGCTGATCAGTTGGGTCTCCAATATGAAGTCATCTCTAGAGGGGTAGTGCAATTAGATGGGACAACAATGAAAAATATGGAAATCATCAAGGATATGAGCCTCACTCTGCATGCATGCCCCAATGTGACTGTTTTACTGAAACATGTCCATCTTATATTTGCCACCACATTTTGTTTTTGTGTCCTGTCTCAGGGACTTCACCGCCAAAATATGAAGCTACATATCTATTGATTGGTCACATATGCTCTTTAGGACAAGGTATGGGGCAAAGGCCATAATCATATCTAAACCCATTGCAGACTACCACATTGAGTCTTATGTTCTAAGCCCAATCAATGCCAACCGCTCAACTTATGATCAAGAGGACCTCCTAAGAACTAATGAAGCAAATACCAAGGTGGGATGCATCCCTTACTTGACTCTAGATAAGTCAAACAACAAAAGACATGCTTTTCACCCCTATAAGGAGATGGAAGAATCTGAGCTGGGTGTCTACTATCTACATGAAGAGAATCATCCTCTTCCTGACATAATTAAGCCATAATTCAAGGACGACAATGAGGTATGGCAATTTTTCTTTGATGGCTCAAAGGGTAGATAAGGATATGGAGGAGGAGCTATGATTGTGTCCCCCAAAGGTATGAAGTACTATTTAGCCTTTAGATTCCAGTTTTCTTGCTCAAATAACACTATTGAATATGAAGCTTTGGTCCAAGGTCTTCATTGGGCAAGGAAGCTAGGAATCAAGAACTTGCAAGTGTTCGGTGCCAGTGAACCGGTTGCCAATCAAGTCGAGAGGACTAAATGTTAAAAACGACCTACTCAATAACTACAAGAGTAGGGTATGGGATCTCGTGGATTTCAAGGCCTTCAACATTGTGTTTATACCTAGGAAAGAGAATGAAGCTGCTAACAAAATTGCAGCGGTGGGAGCAACATTTGACGTGGTTAACAAAATCAAGAGAGACAAAGAAAAACCACACATCCATATAGTTGTGAGGTCGGAAATGTCGATAACAACACATGCTAGTAGGTGTTCAAGAATGATCAGTAGATCATTAGCTTTTTGCAAGAAGAAGTTGAATTATTAGCTAGAAACCAGAGAAGACTAGAGCAACAATATGGGAATCAAATAATACAACTACATATAAAAAAACTTCCCAAAGGCTTAGTGACACTGGAATCTATTTTCAATCCTAATGATCAGTTTAGAAAGGAGAAGGCTAACATACAGATCAAAGGAGAGGATTTAGAGTCAATCCCAGTTAGAGAAGACAAAACACTTAAAATTAGAAGAGTGGCCACCAAGTAAGAAAGGTATGAATTCATAAAACTTTGCCAAGAGTTTCCAGATGTGTTTTCTTGGAGCTATGAAGACCTAAGAGGGTTCAATACAAAGCTAGAACAACACATAATCAAACTAGATCCAGCTGCTCAACCCATTAGGCAGAGGTAGAGGCCAGTCAACCCACATATTGAGCCTCTGATAAAGAAAGAGTTGAACAAGCTGATAGAGGCGAGTATCGTATTTCCAATCAAAAACTCAAGTTGGGTTTCAAATCTGGTCTCAATCAAAAAGAAAAATGAAGAAATTAGGCTATGTGTTGACTTCAGGGATTTGAATAGAGCCTCCCTCAAAGATCACTACCCACTCCCTTCGATGGAGCAGATCTTGCAAGTAGTGTTTGGATCAGAGAGGTTCTCTCTCCTAGATGGTTATTTTGGATACAATCAGATCATGGTGAAAGAAGATGATCAGTTCATAACAACTTTCGCCACCAAATGGGGCACCTATGCCTACAACAAAATTACATTTGGATTGTCCAATGCTGAATCCACTTTCCAAAGAGCAATGGATATGGCATTTAAGGGGATAATCAAAAAAATAGTACTGATCTATCTAGATGACATCACTATTTTTTCCAAAAATGTAGCAGATCATCTTTTCCACCTAAGGAAGGTATTCCAAAGATGCAGGAGTTTTGGGGTGTCATTGAACCCTAAGAAATGCATATTCTTGGCCCCTGAAGGCAAGCTGCTAGGCCATATTGTATCAAAGGAAGGATTGGTAATTGACCTGGAGAGATTTCAAGCACTAAGAGCATTTCCATTGCCAAGTCACAAGAAGGCCCTTCAAAGATTCTTGGGAAAACTCAATTTCATCCATGAGTTTGTTCCAAACTCTGCTGCCTTTGTTAAGCCAATAACGTTGATGTTGAAAAAGAACTTAGAATTCGGGTGGACAGGTTGAGAAAAATCAAGCTTTAAGGCTATCAAAGAAGCCATATCACAAGTCCTAACTCTTGTGAATCTAAATTTTTCCAAAGGCTTCATCTTTGTATCGTTTGGTGGCGTGTGAAGGATTTTTGCAATCTTGGTTCAACAGAACAAAGAAAGTGTAGAACACCCAATTGCTTTCTTCAACCAGAGTCTAGAAGACTATGAGGTAAGGTACTCCTTCATTGAGAAGAAGGTCCTGGCAGTGATCATAGGATTGAAGAAGTTTAAGCATTTGGTTTCAAACAACAAAATCCAACTATTTGTCTCTCATGCGGGAGTTACTGAGAATTCCTTCTCGCGAGGACTCGAATGAGAAGTGTGCAGGATGGATCACTCGTGTCATGGAATATGACATTGAGATCAAGGTCACCAAGTTGGTCTACTGAGAAAGGGGTGTGTGAACAACTAGCCTCGGAGTTAACAAGATGAAACAAACGGTGAAAAGGAGGTAGTTCTTGTTCTACAAGATAATCAAGAAGATGGGAGAAATGATGTACCTACTCCTTGTTGGACCCAAGACATGGCACACTTCCTTCAAATATGCCTATGTCCTCATGGGATGAATAAAGAAAAGAGGAGACATTTCAGGCTACAAGCCATCCCATATGTTCTTATTGATGGTGTCTTGTTCAAAAGAGACATCAATGACATTCTATTGAGATGCATTGGGACAGATCAGGTGGAAAGAGTGCTACAATAATTCCATGTTGAAAAGTTGGAGGCCATTTTGCTCTAAGAGTGAAAACAATAAAAATCATGAAAGCAAGATATTATTGGCCCAGAGTGTTTAGTGACTGTTACATGTGGATCAAAAGGTGCGAGAATTGTGCATTCTTCAAAGGCAAAGAGAGGCTAGCAACACTTCCATTGCACCCAATCTCAGTCGACCAACCTTTCATGTAATGGGGATTAGACTTCATTGGAGTCATCAATCCAAATTCCAGCCAAGGCCACAAATGGATTTTGATAGCGACAGATTATTTCACCAAGTGGACTGAGGCAGTGACACTCAAGGAAGCCAATGAGTCTAGTATCCTAGATTTCTATGAAGGGATAGTGGCTAGATTTGAAGTACCATCCACCATCATATCAGAAAATGCATTAGCATTCATAGTTTCTAATATCACGGGATGGGATGTCACGAATGGGACTTATTTGAGTACTTCATCAAACTATTACCCTCAAGGTAATGGCAGGCTGATTCCGCAAACAAGAACTGCCAAAGATCATCGAAGAACTCTTGATGAGAATCGGGGACCTAGCACACAAAGCTAAAAATGACCTTATGGGCTGATAAAATAACACCCGAGAGATCTACAAGTAGCTCCCCATTCAAGCTTGTCTATGGGAAAGAGGCAAGTGTTTCCTATATCACTCAAGTTGCCAACATTAGAGCTCGTGAAGAAACTAGAGATGTCTGAATTTGGACCAATGGAGGCCAGGTATGTGGAGCTAATAGAATTAGAATAAGTCAAAGAACAAGCACTCTAAGCAATAGAAAAGAATTATACCTCAATCAAGAAATGCTTTGATAAGAAGGTAAAAGTAAGGACCTTCCAGGAATGAGACCTAGTTTTGAAATGGGATGCAAATCGAGCAAAACCAAGAAGGCATTCCAAGTTTGATGCCATCTAGAGTGGCCCTTATATGGTCACAAGATGAAAAAGTAGCAATGCTTTCCAAATTTTTACGTTGGATGGTGAAGAGTTGCAGATTCCAGTAAAAGGGATCTATCTTAAGAACTGCTAGTAAAAGGGGAATTCTCACCCTGTACATATTAGTCTAGATTTCTCTTTCCTCTAAGTGCTTATGCACATTGTCTTGTTGTAGTGTAGATTGATTTTATCCTAAGTTCTTTGCACACTCTGCATGTTCTATTTGGAGCATGTATGATTTCAAATTTTGTACATAGTTGTGGTGCTATTTTGTTGCTCTTATGTAGTCCATTTGGAGAGATAGATGAAGCCCCAGGTCAAAACAATTTTCTACTCTTAGAAACCTTCATTTTGAGATTTCTTATAGAAATTGAGAGTGCAAAAAGCTGAGATCATGAATCGGAGGCGGACTGGTACCGATCTGTCTTTCTTGACTCCATGCCCAATGGATATGACAAGGCAATTGGTCTTTTCATCTAGTAGGTAGATACCCCTGTGAGTCACCAAATTGTTATCCATATTTTACCCCGGGTCAAATATTAGATCAGTCACAACCCCACATAAGAGGAACACGAGAAAAATTATTCAGATCTTGCAAATTGGTGGTAGGACTCAACCATGGAGTGACAGGGCCTGCAGAAGATTTTTGTGAAGAAAATCAATTAAATGCATAGAAACATGAACTTATTAAAACTCACTTCCCTTGTAGATCCATAGGGATAAGTAGGGAGGAAGTTGTCAATAGAATCCTTGCTCGTATGTAGGCACAATCTAACTAAATGAACAAAAGAAAGCTACAGGTGTTTTGATTATGAAGAAGTGAAATACTTTGTGCACAAGAACTTCCTCCAAATCCTTCCCAGACAAATCCACAGGGATGAGATGAGAAGAAATCCTCAATGGAATCTACTTATAGGAAATTTAGCTAGTTGCAAATTCTACTTCCTTAAAAAAATGTTTAAATTTATTACATAGTTAAATCTAAACTAAAACAAATAAATCTTCTAGGAATGTAAATAACTCCTATAACTAGGAAATGTAGTGCAAAGAAAATTCCAATGTTGGTTATGATTTTGATCCCCTCACCTTCTTTTCCAATGAGATATAAAAATGTGTTAAGGGAACTATCTTTGGAAAAGTGTATAAGAAATGAAGGATTTTTAGAGCTACCCGGTTTGTAGGCGGTTTGGTAGAATGCGAGCAAGAGAATAACAAGGAAAATGAATTGTGTTTGCTTATGTATTTCTTGGAAGGATTTGAAGCATAATAATACAATTCCATATCAAAAGACTCTAACCAATGCTTCGGGAAAAACCTTGGTTTTTGTATAAAGTTAGTAGGGATATTGTCTGCACACTTAGAAATAAAGAATTTCTAGATCGGACAAGGAGGGAAAATTAACTTACTAATAATAGTAAGTAGGGAAGAAGAAGTCTATACACATCTAAAAATCTCAAGAACAACTGATTTAGTCAAGAAACGTGCGATAAAAATGAGTTGGAAGAAGGAAACACACATTCGTAACACACCTTTGGAAAAGTCTCGAGTTAAATGCTCAGAACTATCGGTTTACACACCGGTGGTTACGAAACCACCTCTCAACGTAGACTAGAGGTTCTGGCTTGAATCAAGTCAAATGTTAGGAAAAGGCTGCAAAACAACTAAGGAAAGTGGGAAAAACTTGAAAATAGATAAGAAAAGTACAATAAGCTACAAAAACATGCCACAAAAGATAAATTGGACTTGGATATCATTGGAATTGATATTTTATCATCATTGGGGATTTGAACTATTCGACAATGTAGCACCATGCAAATTTGGGTGCGTACAAGTTCCTATCGTCAAATAATCATCCACACCTATTAAAGCTCAAACATCCAATACAAATCCCACATCTATTATAAAATCCATGTATTACTCTAATTCTTTCAATATAATTAAATAATTGGAAAAGACAATTGCAAAAATCTCTCTCATGGAGTTCCTAAAATATTCTCCCATATTACAATATGTCCTTACTCATGCCTTGCATGAAGCATGTGTTACTAAGGATATGTTGGTAAAATAATTTGTCACATGGGAAAATTAGAGGTATCTCACCAATAGTGTGGGACTAAGTCCCTTTTCTTGAATGGGAAGCTCCATTTATTGAAAATAGAGAAATTATATACACTATTATAATAATCGAGGTGGTCTTTCGACTGGGGATCACACAGGGGTGCTTCCCTACAACCGTTGTAAAATACTTGTAGATACTACAAGGGAGAAAATAACTTGAGAGAGAGGCATGAAGAGAATAGTGAGAGGGTTTTGCACAATAAATAACACAGTAGAGTTTATTTCTTAAAACTAGAATATATCCATGATTTCAATGAGAAGACACCATTAACATAGAACAAGGAACATGATGCAAATAACACAAAGTATAAGTGCATACATTCAAAAATTACATGCTCATGGAGTGTAGTTGAGATGGAGAGGAAACATAGACAAAGGAGTTAGAGTAATTTGATAACTTGTTCCTAGAAATAATATGGGAGCTAGTAAACAAGAATAACCATCCTTTGAAATGAGGAGGCTCTCCCAATTTATATATTTACAATGCAACTCTTCATCTACCCCCCACATGACTCTTCATGTCCCATCACTTGTGAATTTTCAATTTCCCTTAGAAGAGAAAAATTAATTACCTCTCTTATAATTTGAGAGATTTACATTTGAGGAATTAGAAAGGGGGGGAGAAGAGGGGAAAGAATGAATAGAGGAGAGAAAATATGCTCCAAAGTGTGGATGAAGGTGCATCCACACTTGATGAAGATCAGATTCGATGATGATGAACATGAAACCTTGAAATGTGATGACCCTCCACTATGGTGCTTCGTCGATGAAGATTGATCCTTTGGAAACTTTGCCCCTTCAAGTCCTACCTAGAATGAAGCTCCTTTGTAGTACATTTGCACTCATTGAAAAGAGAGTTGATGAAAATTTGACAACTAAATATAATGAAGGATGCTTTCCCTCACTTGAAAAAACCTTCCAACCTTTGAAACACTGGCATGCCTCCAAACTACCAAGTTCTTGATGTAACTTGAGACCATTGCCTGCACAATTCAACATGATGATCCTGGCCCTTGGGAAATGGAGTGACCAATGAGATGAGGCAAATAATATTCATGAATTGAGATGATTGAAGGTAGGATATTAGATGGAATATTATTTGAGCCTTTAATCAACCCATCGATGAAGTGAGAATCACACCGAGACCAAAATACACCATTGTGACCAAAATTGGGAACCGAGAGATCCCCTCTTCTTCTTGAGACACAATTCAATTTTCCACCCATTTTTCAACATGATTTTTCCTCCATGAAGGTTATTATTAGTGAGGTATGAAGAGGATGAAAAACCATGACCATTTTGAGAATTTTCATGATACTTACTATTTTTAGTAAGTTCTTCTGGGTGACTGATTTTGGCAATTTTGTCGAATTTTCACTTTTGAGAACTTTTCCTCTTGGGGAATGAATTGAGTGAATTGAATCCATTCATACTTCAGAATTACTATTATTAGTAATTGGATTGAATAGAACCTTACTAAAAATATACATTGGCCACGGAGTTTTGGATCGGAGTAAAAATGGATTCCAAAAATTCTACTTCACACTAGGAGGCTTTACTCCAATTTTTAGGGTTTCTCTCATCCAAATCTTTGTGAAAATGAAAATGAAAATGAAAATTTCAGATATGTTTTTAATTATTTAGACAATACATAATGTAAAAAAATAGTTTTCTATATCTTCAATCATACCTAATTTCATGGGGCAAGCAAGTTCTCATTAGAAAGTTGTTTTTTGTCTATCATTGTCTCGATTTTGAGGCAATTTGGATCGTTGCAACTCCATAGATCTAAGGAGAATCTTTTCATGGCTAAAAATTCATAATAATGTAAAAATGGATGATAGCATTAACGAGGGAATGTAAAATCTCTTTCCAAATGTGCTCTCATAGGGAAACTATGGTTTGAGTTTCAAGGCCATTAGAGGTGGGGTTTGCAAATAATGAGCAAAAATGTGTTTTGGCCATGGTGGATGCCTGGTTTTCTTGACACCATAACAACAATGGAGGGTAGTGAGAAAATATAGATAAACATGGAAAATTTTCTAAGTTTTGAGCCATGTTGATATTTAAATTCCTTGAGCCATTTTCAAATGAATTTTCCTCCCATTTGTCAAGTTGACTCACCTTGCTTAACCCGGGTTAGCGAGACTCAAGGGTGGGGTCAAAATTTTATAAATGGGTCACAAACCGCCTCATCTCCCTTTCAAAATTTATTAATGTACAAATGGACATATCCTCTTCAAAAATGTGTCATGGCTCTGCTCATCATGGGAAGGTGGTATGGGGGTTTGAGTTGTGAGGTTGAGAACACATGCCTAGTGCACAAGTCATGAGTCTTAAGTGATGAAGGAGGAGATCCTCATGTGTTAATGCACTTTTTTTCCCTTATGTCCCCTTAGAAAAGGGACATCATGGTCTCCCAAGTGTGCATAGGGTTATATTGTCATGAGGAAGGGGCCAAATTTGAGAGTGAGGTTAAAAACATCCCCTAACCACTCAAGTTGTCACTTAACTGATGCAACTCATAGTCTCTATGTGATGACACATTATAATGTTCCCCATGTACCCTTAATAAATGAAAAATGGACGTCACCCCCTCATAAGTGTGCATAGGGTCTTCTTATCATGAGAAAGGGGCCAAGTCATGTTGTGAGTGGAAAACACTTTTCTAACACCCAAAGATGCAACTTAAGTGATAAAACTTCAAATTATGAATCCTCCTCCTTGGTGGCACACTCTTGTGTCCCCCATGTTGCCTTTGGTAAAATGGAAAAATGGACATAAGGGGTCTCCAAGTGCACATTTTCCACTTTTGGAAGTTGGGTGTCACCATTGCACTGCTAAAAATAGCATGCCGGAGTTCTTTTTTTTCTCGAGAGATTCCTTGATGTTAAAATTACCACATTTTTAGGATCCAATTATGCCTTAAATTTTAAATTTAACCCATTTTTCAATTTTAGTCACGGGCGGTTCTGGAAGGTTAAAGCTGCTGCTTTGAAGGAAAATCTACCTTTTTGTCCAACTCAACATATGGGACACATATAGGGTCCCATTTTATCCACTTTTTCATTTGAATCATATAAATATTCCAAATCTCCTTAGAAATATCAACATATTCATTTTAATCTTCACGAGATTGAATTTCTTCATCTATCTTGTCCAGCCAATATCTGTAAATATACTCCTCAAAATCTCTTGAAACATTTTGTAAAATTAATTAGACACTCTTATCTTTCCAATGAGTATTTCTTTCTTTCCAAATCCTCTTGAGGCTCTTGATATGTCCGGAACAAGCCAACTATATTTTTCACCACTTTCATTTCCTTATACCATGCTACAAATAGCCCGGTATTACATAATTTGTTCCTAAACCTGAAATTTATTCCAAAAATTTCCTAAACAACTTAATTATATCTTTTATATCTTCTTCACAACTCCCAGGTGGGTTGTCCCTAAACATTCATCTTCTGAGGGGTTTCACACCGGTGTGAAATTTTTTGAAAATATGCCTTTTGAGCCTCAGGAGCAATTCCTTATGAATGATCTTGAATGAATCCATGAATCAACTCCCTACACATGAAACACACTTGAAAATCATATTATAAAATTCTTGTTGACCATTATGAGGGTAACACAGTAACTGAGTTGGTTGGAGGATAGGTTTACATTGACTGGGAGATGTATTTTCAAATGAGGTCTAGGTTTTCATGACCAAATTTTTGAATTTTTCATGCAAAACATTTAACATCACAATAGGATATCAACACCCAAAAAATCCAAGCCTTGATTGTAAATATTTCACCTAATAGTCATATCCTATCATTTGGTCCTCACAACCTTTTGAACCCAAATATAACAAATAATAATTCCTTATATATTGAAGCATTCATTACTCATCATAAAATCAAAAGAGTGCTTATATATAATTGTAGACACCAAAATTGGGTCACACTCCCCTTGGTCCCTCGTCAAATAATCACCTTGAACACACTCACCTAACCATGGACCCTTACACCCCACACTAATATTAATTTAATTAATTATATTATATTAATCCATGATCTCATGATATTTATTATTTAAATATCCTAATTAAGATAATTCTCACACCACCACCTCACCTAGCCACCTCACCCCAAATCTATTCTTAGTATGTTGCCATAACTAACTAAGACCTACCTAAACCCTAAAAATCAAATCCTACATTCCCTCTAACCACATTCCCACCCGTTACAAAATAAGCTTCCATTCTAATCCGCGAGAAAATGAACAAGATCCAAGAAATCAAGCAGATCTACCCATTTTAGAAAACCTAGGAAATCCCGCCCTAACCAACACCGGTCACCCTAAACCGCCACTAGTCAACCCAAAACCATCGTCGGTTACCATTTATTCCCCAAAAAAACCTTATTTCAAGGTTGACACATTGAGAGAGAAAGAAACGAGACTAGAGCTGCATGCAAGTAGAACCAACATTTGCACATGCATCCGAACATCCACAACCAACATTAGAAGCGACCACAAAGCCATTTTGCATTCACGGGAGCATCGAGGAAGTGCCATCACCACACCAAATTCCATCCATCTGATCAACTGTCATTGCCATCCAACCATCAAGCTCATACAACAAAGTAAGTATTTTGTTAACCAACATTCATCTACTTTCATTTTAGTAGGCTCTATTACCTCTATTATCAGTTTCTACTTGCACTCCCATTCTCCCACCATTTACCTTCATGCAAGTTTGATCATTCCTTCACCCACACCACTAAATTTCCCATACCTGACTATTAAACACCTCTGAGTATACCTAAGATCTCCATAGACCTTTCCATTGCCCTCTTCATTTCCATTTAGTCTCATATCTATCCTTACACCAAGATTTTAATAATTTTCTATCACCCGACTATACCGACACCGGTTATCCATGATCATCATCGGTCCATCCAAATACCGATGTACTGATGATACCATCATTGGTTACACTAGACCAATGTCGGTCTCTGTGTTTTACCCTCAAACCAAGAACAGAGCCTAAATTCCCCACCAAATACCCAAAACAGCCCAAAACCAGACCCTGACTAGTACCAGTACTCTGACAGAGACCTTTCCCTTCAGATTCAATCATAGCTTAGCCTATTGTGAATGAATTTTCTTATTGTAATTGAATGAGATACCTAAATCATTTTAACTACAGTAGGATTTCATTTATTGTTAACATTGAATTGTTTTAAATAGTGGATTGACAACCTTCTAGGGAGTATCACACTTCCGGAACTAGCATATGCTAGGCAGTCCACTGTCATATGCTATTTAATCTCTTTTGGTGGTCTTGTTGTTCATTTCAGGTAGTTCCTCCTAGCCAAAAGGAAGCTCTCATGATCAGTTGTGGATCAAGAAGTCATACATGCGCAATAACCTTCAACCAACTTTAACAAGTATTCCTCCTAGCCCTTTTACCCTTATCTATTTCATCACATTCGAGAAACGCTCTAAGAATTAGGTGAAACATTTTGGCATGCCCAGTGGGACCCATTCGGGGTTCCTTACATTTCTTCATTTCTAGGTGAAAAGTTGTATGTTTGTTTCCTTTCCGAAAGGTTCTCACATTAAATTTCTCCCTTGGAATCTTCTCTTCTTTCTATTGTCTCAAAGCAATCGTGTTTTGGTGCTATAAAAAGAATTCTTCTTTTCTTTCACCAGTATTGCATTAGTGAAAGATCATATTCTCTCATGTTCATCTTTTGTGACATCAAATTTAATATTTTGATTTGGGCTTAAAATTAACTGCATTTCATTCTGCTTTATTGCATTAACTCACATTAAATGAGGGCAACCTATATGCTAGAAGTCATGCCCAGCTGATGGTTGATAAACAAATCATAGAAAAGCACTTTCTTTCTCTTTCTCTCTCTCTGAGTCTTACCAAACATAAAAAAATTGAAAAATACACACATTCTTAAACAACATCTCACCCGGAAGAAGTTGTAGGTGATCACATGATCATGACATAGTGGGTACCCAACTCTTTACTTCTGTTGAGTCATTATCTCAAAGGACGACCCGCCCCCATCATAAAATAGCCTGAAACTCTCCTTGTAGATCTCCTTCTTTGTAGGAAGCCTTCCTCACCACAAACTCTATTCTAAAGTTCATGAGTCAGTCTTATAAATAGCATAAGTTAAACCAACATAAAGGAAAGAGCACTCTTAGGATCGTATTTCTTAGTGTTTCTAATTGACTTGTGTTTTGAGGTGAGAGGACACGTTCTTCATCTTTTTATTTCTCCTTGCATGCTCCTCATCATAGTTGGTGTATTCCAACTTCGTTTGAGTGTGCTGGACCCCATTTTCATCATTCTCATAATTCTAGGTTTGATTCCACACTTGATTTTAAATCACAACCACCTTTTCTTCATCTCTGTTTCAATTTCACAGTAATTGGTGTTGGTCTAGCGACCGTCATCAGTTACCCTCTGACCGTCACTAGTTTTACCCAACCGACATTATTTTATTGTTCTTTTGGTTAACCTACCCAAAAGGACACCTGTTTCATATTCTTTGTTATTTAGAGTCTCTGTAACTCTCATCATCTTCTCTATTGGATAAAATCCATCTACAACTTATCTACCTAGTAGATTATTAGCCTTTTACCTTATTTTGCAAACTGTTCTTTTTCCACAGTGACTGACCATGGTTACCTATGACCGACATTGGTTTACCCTAACCGACATCGGTTAGCCTATTCAATTTTCCAGCTAACATTTTTACCCAATCCACCTACCACCACCTATTTTTCCTATTTCTGTTGTATTTCTGTGTCATTTATAGAAAATAGTCCCACCAAATCAAGTACTTGTTCACATGGTGCTGACTCGTAGCCAAGCAAACACACTTATATTCCATGCTAGTTGTCAACCACTCCCACCTAGTCCTTCACCACCTTCCATTCTATCACCCATGGATCCTACCTAACCTATCACCATCACCATAGGTGATAAGAAGTTCGCACGAATCCTTGACCGAGAACCCTGTCGCCTTAAATTTTTATCTTTCCCACTCATCCACTTTAGATGCCTCGAGTCAGTTGATATACGACATGCCCGTATCTAACCCCGACTCTTGTTCCTACTTCGCGTCGGTCCCTTCTAGCTCCATGCTACCCTGCACTGCATTACCCCAAGTTATTTCGTAGATATGCCCTATACCTACTATGATGCTAATGCCTCGCCACATCTATTACACCCACAACTTCCACTATACCTTCATCAACCACCCAGAACATAATTTCATCCACACCTATTGTCTCACATATACCCATAGCAACACAACCACCCCCGGTGTCGATGACCCCTACCCCATTTCAAAACATTTTCCTTTCTATTCCACAGTCCTTAGCCCCCATCGCTACTAGAGTCACCTCGACCCTTCCACCTCCATATACATACTATCAGTAGCCTCCTGTTTCATCTATAATTCATTCAAGGTACACACCCCTATTTCACTCCCTCATTCTCAACCTACCTATGTGGCATCTCCATATATTGGAATGCCACCTCCTTCATATGTCCAACATCAACCCTCTTATGCTACATGAGGTACCCATCTGTCACCACCTACCAATGACCTCGTCAAGTTAATGATGGACAAGATGTAGACACTAGAGGTATCGATTTCTGGCTCACACAACTCTCTCACCTATGATGAAATTTTCAATAAGCCCATACATCCATCCATTCCTATTTGTCCATATCCCATACATTGGGAGATTCCTAAATTTAATTGCTTCAACAGCAAAGAAGACCCACAACAACATTTACGGTCTTTCAAACATGGGTGTTATTTGATTGCCCATGATGACACTTTACTTCTAAGGACCATTCCCATGTCTTTCGATTGGGCCCACATTAGACTTTAATAGTGGGTACCTAGACATTCTATCTACTCATTTAATCAGGTAGCCCAAGCCTTCTTGGATCACTTCTCCATCAACATTGTTAAGAAGGATACCATGACTGACCTCTACTCTACGCGTCAATATGATGATGATTCTATCACAGATTTTATCGCTCATTGGCGTAGCGTGATCAATCAAATCACATTCCAATTACCACAAACCGAACTCATAGAGCTCTTCACACGGGCTTGTGCTAGACATATTTCATCAACCCTGTAGGTGCAGAATTTCTAAACCTTCGATGAGGCATTCACCATGGCACGAAAGCTAGAGATTCGGGCCATCGAAGAAAAGAAAATCCAACTATGAAATAAGAATGCAAAATTTAATTCAAATGATACCTCTTCTTCTTTGAAACCACAGAATAATTATTCAAAATCCAAGGGAACCGCTAACGTAGTGGTACTCAAGGCCGGCCCAGCTCATCCATCAAATCAAGCTAAGCCCTCATCTAATCTTTCTCATGTCTAGACTTTTCAATTCAGACGAGAATAATGGAAATACACCCCAATTGGGGAGCCTTATTCTTTTGTTTTAGAAAATCTCATTAAATGCTGGGGCCATCACCCTTCCTCCTATAAAACCACACACTGGTTTTGATCCTGCTCGCCCCACACCTACATGGTACAAAGAGCACAAATTCTGCAACTATCATTGGGTAAAAGGTCATAATGATAGAAATTTCATCAATTTTAAGAACATTGTCCAAGAAATGCTTGAGAACAACGAGTTAGTCTTGGATAATCAAAATGCACCTACTAACCAAAACCCACACATCTTCAAGAAACCATTTCCTAATCATGCCCCTTCTTCGATCAAAGCTGGAGAGACCTTAACGAATGATAGCCATACCCGTGAGGTCCATGGTATTTTCAGTGATGCACTAGTTGCTTCCCAATAACCTCATATTCCTTCCATAGAGGAAATCCTAGCTTGAAGTCCTCAACCTACACATGAACCCACTTCACATATTCCTCCACCCACAGAGGAACACCCTTTGTCTCCTCCCTCACTTGTGAAGGAGCCTTCTATTAACATCGAGACCACTTCACCTTTGGCTTCTCCACCTAGAGAACCATCACCAGTAGTACCTCTCCACCCATGGGAGACACTTGTTCATCTCCTCCACCCAAAAAGGAGCACCCATCATCTCCTTTGCCTATCAAAGATCCAGTAGAAATTTCGTTACCTCTAGGTAACCATTCTCCATCAGCCACCCAAGATCTTATTGACTTACTTTCGGCTCTCTTACCCACAGAGGCTGAAGCTAGTGATTTCCCCATTTCTAAAACACATTTTATGGGAATCACCATTAGATCCACATCGACCTCACCCACAACAGTATTGTTCTCATGCTTAGCTGATCACCTAGATTATGTGGATATAGCTTTACTTTGGGGGTGTCTTCTACTTCCTGTCTCAACACAAATGCAGATGTAACTTGCTGACACCTCCACTATCTATCTAAAAGAGTTTGACTAACAGAACCAAACACAACCACAACTATCACAAATTCTCCCATGATACCACTTATGGCTCAACTCATACCTCTACCCATAACCCAACATGCATCTACATCCAAACAAATCACTACTTTAGGGGTCATCCCAACAGCTAGCCTTACTCATCCACCCATCAAATTAGATTTAGCTACGTCCTCCAAAACTAACACCAAACTTAACCCAGCCCCTAAATAGAAGAACCAATCCCTAGATCTCATACCCCAAATTTGCCAACCACACCCTTATCACCTTCACCTCTTAGTCCATCCTAGGACCTCACCCCTCGACCATGGCTAAGAAAGCTCCATCCACTGGTAAACCAAAAATGTAGCAACCCATTTCCTCGTCACAAACCTATAATATACCCAAGCACCCGACATAACCTCCACCCACACCTGTAACATTTTTACCACCCATACCTCCAATACCATCAATAACGTCTTCACTACCCATGACACTTGCATCATCTACCTCCACAGACACCTCGTTATTCCATGGGTAACCTGCCCTCTTCCACCATCTGCTTTTCCCTCTACATCTCATGTGCCCATATCACCTTTACCTAAGAAGGTGCAACCTAAAGGCAAAAATCCGCTACCCTCCAATAAGGTAGTCAAACCAACCACACACTCTATTGCTAGTTCATCTACCATGCCCTTACCCAAGCAAACATGACCAACACCTAAGACCATAGCTCAACCCACTCCCCCTCTTGTAAAGAATCTTCCTATACAATCAGCCGCACCTACACCCAAACCCACATTCACCTCCCATTGTGATCCACTAGCGGGATCCTATGCCAAAATCTTAACCAACCTCCTCAAAACTTTTGTCATCACATTACCACCTCTTAGACCTTATGACCCACTCAAACCCAAACCAAAAGGGTTTGACAAAACCAAAATTTACACCTACCATCGTGTGTCAAGACACGATATAGAGGACTATAAGGCTTTGAAAACCGTTCTTATCTAGTTATGTCCTCCTAAATAAAAATTTGACAATGATGACCTTCTCGACGAGGACCCCATTTTTTCAGCACCAATTTCCATAGTTCTTCCCTCATTTCCTACTCAGTGACCAAGACCTCCACCCTCACAACTCTTAGAGCCACCCCGAGATAAGAAATTAACATGGTTCATATTAGAACTCGCCAAACCTCCACCCAAATGTTTCTGTGCCCAACTCATTTCACAAGGTTCCTTCCCACCTCTTGGCTTTTTCCCTTCCGTCGCTATACCTTTCATGGATCACCTACTTCATCTACCTCCCCGCCTCAAATCAACATGATCCACGTTGCTACCCACGCTCAGAAGGACAAAGGTAAGGAAAAGGAAACCGACCCACCAACTAACCCTATACCCAACATACCATCTACACCCACACCTAAAGTCACTATTTGTGGCCCCACATATCTTATTTCTAATGGGGTTACACATCGCGTGATGCTTAAACAGTTACACCAATCCTTTCTCAAAATGTCCCTATATGACCTCATCCAAACCTCTGAATCACATCGCCAAGCTCTCATGGAGGTTATTCAGTCTATTGAGGTTTTACCTAATGACCCTACACCTGTAGCATCCATTATTACACCTCATCATGTAGCTTCTCTCACCAAATTACCACCTTCTTCTACACCTCCACCTAATCACCAAGTAGCCATGCTCAACTTCTTAGATGAGGAAATCGCACCACACCAAATGGATGACCTTGATCCAGCCCTTTTCATCTCCATCCATATTGATAATATACGTGTACGACATGTTATGATCAATGGGGGCACTAACACTAACATCATCTCCTTCCATGCCTTCGACCAAATGCGCATACGACAATTACATTCATAAACATCCCATTATGTTACATTCATTTAATGATGCTATCAATTCCACACTTGGCATCATCATCCTCCCTATTTGTGTGGGCCCCGTATTGTTCCAGAGTTATTTTAAGTCTTGGAGGGGGAATTTCAATATAGCATGTTGCTTGGTAGACCTTGGATTCGTGTCATGGGTTATGTTCCTTCCACTTTGCATTGTTGTGTGAAGTTTGAGCATGAAGGGCACACCTATACCATTCTAGCTAACCCATCACCTTTCAAAACTTGCAACATGCTTTACTCGACCCAATGACATGCTTGTACCCATTAAGGCATCTTCATCCATGACCACTTCCTCTTCACCTACACCTCCACTCACCAATGTTGTCGCTACCTCAACCGCACCTAAATCCTCCATTCCTACCACTACCATGACCTCCACGACCAACCCGTCAACCTCCCAATCAGCTGGCTCCACCTCCAGCCCAACCTCACATTGTCTATCCAAACTACCCATATATCAACCACCGATCCCTTGGAAGGTGTTTTTCAATGCCTCACTCTAGGGAGTATCACCTATATAATGTCAACACATTCCTTACTCCACAAGAGTATGGAATCCTTCACCAACACCCTCACTATGATCACTACATAGGAGAACGTCTCCTTTATGGTCCTCCCCACCTTCGCACCAATCTCACCTATGGGGGACTTAATACTTCCACTTATACACTGAACCACCATCACAAACCCACCCCTTTTCTACTGACCTCTAGTCACTCACCAATCACTATTTCACCCACACCTTCTTGCACCAATGTGCATGGAAAGGTTTTTGTTTTGGATTTTACGAGCAAGGCCGTCACATTGTTATTCCATGTACTACCCGTAAACATAACGATTGTAGTGGTATCGGCTTTGCTTGAACTACCTACCAAGAAGGCTCACATTGAACTCATTAAGGATATCAACCCTTCATCACCTACTCCACATTCTTCACCACCTTCACCGACAGAGTCGATGGATCAGAATCCATTCCTCCTAATTTTTTTTTCATAAACACCATTTCCTTGGGGCCTTTGACTTATCAATACGAGGGCGAGGCTCCCTCTTCTCTTCCCTTCCTGTATCCTAAAATGATCAATGATGATACACCTTCTATTAATGTCGTTCAATGTCAGGATGATGAATCTATACTCACCTATCTTGGTGCAGAAGAATCATATATTCATCGGTCATTACCATCTAAGATGCAAACCATGTTGAATGAATCAACTATCAAAATCAACATCCATACTTAGGACGACCCACACATTCTAAAGATTGGCCAATCTTTAGATACTATTGAACAAGAAGCCATCACTTCTTTTCTCAAAAATCATAACCATGCTTTCACTTGGTCTTACACTGACATGCCTAGTATTGACCCCACCATAGTGGTCCACAATATCGTAACCATTCCTGATGCCAAACTCGTAAAACAAAAGCGAGGAAAATGCACCCTCGCATTGCTCTTCTGGTCAAAAAATAACTTCAACGCCTTCTTTCCGTTTCCTTCATCTTACCCATTGATTATCCCCGATGGATTTCTAACATTGTCCCTATCACTAAGGTGACAGGGGGACTTTGCATTTACACAGATTTCCATGACCTCAACCTAGATTTCCTAAAAGATGATTTTCCTCTACCCAGTATTGACCAACTGGTTAACCTTACAACTGGTCATGAGATGTTATCACTCATGGATGGTTTCTCGGGTTATAACCAAATCTTGCTTTCCCCAAAGGATCAACACAAAACCACAATCATCGCCCCTTGGGGGACCTTCTACTATTGAGTCATGCCTTTTGGCCTTAAAAATCATTGGTGCCACATATCAGTGGGCTATGAATTACATCTTCCATGACATCATGCACCATATATTGGAAGATTACGTAGAAAATATCCTTTCCAAATCTAAACGCCACTCTAAGCACCTCATTGTCCTAAAAACCATCTTTGACCACCTCATTAAGTATTGTGTTCACCTTCAGCCCAAGAAGTGTGTCTTCGTGGTTCTCTCGGGAAAGCTCTGGGATTTATCATTTCCTTACATGGTATAGAGGTTGACCCTACTAAAGTCAAGGCCATTCTCAAAATGCCTCCACCCACTAACCTGCAGAAACTCCATAGCCTGCAAGGTAAGTTACAGTCTATTCACCATTTCATTTCACAACTTTCCGATCAATGTCAGCCATTTCATCATCTTCTTAAAAGGATGTCTCCTTTAAATGGGATGATGACTACCACAAAGCTTTTGAGGCCTTGAAACAATACCTTCTCTAACCACCCATACTCATTCCACCTAAAGACGATCAACCCTTTTACCTATACATCTCTGCTACCAATCACTCCTTAGGGGCCATGCTCACTCATTGCGATGAACAACATAGGGAGCATGCGGTTTATTACATAATCCGTACTCTTTTGGACTATGAAACCCGATACACCCATGCCAATTTTTTTTTCTTAGCCTTAGTTTTCATTGCCACCAAACTCTGCCATTACCTACTTAACCACAAAACCTATGTTGTGACCAACACCAACCCCTTACACTTCATGTATGCCAAACCTTACCAAAATCAATGGGCTGCACGTTGGCTTATGCTTCTGGCCAACCTCGACCTCAAATTCATCCATCAAAAGTCCATCAAGGGCCAAGCTATCGCCGACCAATTGTCGACACACCTATTTCTAGGGATCAACCCTCTAACTTTGACTTTCTAGATGATTCAATTGCTAACCTTTCCCTGGACAAACCCTCTTACCAAATGACACTCTTCTTTGATGGTTCCAAGTGTCAGCGTGGGGGTGGGTTTGGTGTTATCCTCATCTGATTGATGGTGAACCCATGCCTTTGTATTTCAAACTTGATTTTGATTGTACAAACAATATTGCTAAATACGAACCACTCGTATTGGGTCTCAGCTGCTTACACCTTAGATGTTAAGTCAATCAACATCTTTGGTGATTCGAATTGGTCATAAACCAAGTTAATGGTATATACCGGTGTTGTAATGAGATACTTCAAAAGTATAAGAAACATGTGGACATACTTTTGACCACCTTCAAACGTTACACCCTTTAAATCATCCCACGTTCTACCAACAAATTTATAGATACCATGGCCTCCTTGGATTCTCGGATACTCGCTTCTCTCACCGACTCTAAAATCTTTGTCACCGTACAAAGACTCCAATCATCCTCTTATTTACCTCATGAAGTTTACTTTATCGAACCATTGCTCCCAACGCTAGTGACCTTTGGTATAAACAATACTCGACTATCTTTCCTCTCCATCTTGCCTCCCGACCTCACTCATAATGGACAATGTGCCTTTCTTAAAAAGGTATCTCATTACATCATCATGGGTGGCCTCCTCTATAAGAATGGATTTGATGGTATTCTCTTACGATGCCTTACGAGTTCTAAAATTCCCTATACCATTAAGGAAGTTTATGATGGCATATTTGGGGGTCACTTGGTGGCCTTTGCATTCTTAAGTGTATTCTTCACCTAGGCTATTACTGGCTGACCCTTAACCATAATTGTTGTGACTATGTTAAGCATTGTGTAAAATTCCAACAACATGCTAATCTTCATCATACACCTAGTCATGCCTTACAAGTCACTCGTGACCTTTGGCCTTTCTCTCAATGAGGTTTGCATCTAGTTAGAGAGATCAATCCCCATTATTACCAACGACATCAATGGATAATCACGCTACCAAATATTATACCTAATGGGTTGAAGCCATACCTCTCATCTCCACGAAATCGAGAAAATATGTGAGTTCATCAATCATCACATTATCTCTGCCGCTTTGGTGTCCGCGTCACCTCTCATCATTGACAACGGAAAACAATTCAAAAATAAAACTTTATGGAAACTTTCGCAATGCCTTGTGTATTCAACTAAGTTTATCGTCACCATATTACCCACAAACTAATGGCCAAGCCGAATCCACTAATAAAACCCGAACAAAATTCTTATAAAAGTGGTTAATGATATTGCGAAGGAATGACATACACACATTCCTTTCACCCTGTTGGTGTACTGAACTAGTATTCGCACTTCCACTACTGCCACTCATTTTTCTTTGGTCTACGGTACAAAGGTTGTTCTGCCTCTCGAAGTCCAGATTCCATCTCTTTGTATTTATTTCCATGACATGCTCAATGATGATTAATTTCACTAGGACCATTCAACAAAACTCTAGTTACTAGAAGAACGTCATCTTAATGCTCTTGACCATCTCCAAGTTTACCAAAAATGTATCAAACGTTCCTATGACAAACGTGTCCATAAACAAACCTTCCAAGTTGGTGATCTCGTCACGAAGGAAAATTAATATGTAACCAAAGCAGAAAAAATTAAACAAGGAAATTTTTATCCTAATTGGCTTAGACCATACATCGTGACTCATGCTTATGGATTAGGTGCTTGTCATTTATCTTCATTAGACGGTAAACCCAAACACTGAGCCCCTTAATGACTTGCATCTTCGACCATTTTACTATTGACTTTTAGTCCTCCCTCACCTTCTGCCTCTTTTCATGCTTGTTGCTTGAGTTCTATTCACTTCCCTCCTTTCATTATGCCGTCCCAATGATTAAACAAGAATCATGTGCATACCCATCACTCTTTTACCCTCTCTTAAATATGTGTACTATGGCTCTACACATGGCATGATTCTCATGGATACTTTTCATCTACTTTTAGATGAGATCCCATGGTCATTTCACCTTACTTTCGAAAAATAATCTGATTCTTCACCTTAGTCTTGTCCATGACTTAAAATCCCTCACATGGGATCCAACTCCTTGAGTCAAACTTCCGATAAAAAGATGACTCCCTCAAAAGGGACATATTTCTCTCTACATCGCTACTATAAATAGAATGCTCCCTTGAAGGACAACTATATAAAAACCGCTTAAAAATAGAACAAAACAAAAATTGAAGCTTCCCGCATCAATCAGCTTTGTGAAGACCTCAAGGATTTAATTTCCTCATCCCATATAGACTTCCCACATTGATCAGTCTATCTCAAATACAAGTCAAATAGAAATATTTTTTTGTCATGGAATTGCTCATTGTGATCTTGGATCTCTTGCAAAAAGGCATGCTACCTCATACCATATAAACTAACCACTTTTCACCTTCTCACCATTCGCACCTTCATTTCCTACCACCTCAAGGGACCTGCTGGAACTATGACATTTGGTGATCATGTGACTATTCTTCACCTTTAGAATAATCAATCATGCAATGTCTTTAGGGTCTTACGTTCACTAGCCTATCTAAGGTATGATCCAACCGTTATGATCCTCACCAATCAGGTGGCTCTCTTGCCTCCTCTTATCTTTTAACTTCTTCATTACGTATTGATCATCCTATACAGGACTAGACCCTCGACGCTTATCTCTGGGAAATTTTCCTCTTTCACCATAATCAACTTAAAATCACCCATACCAATGTTCCCACAATTCAACCATGCCTAACCAAAACCTAGACTCAATCATGCCTATAACCTACCGACCCATTTTCCTACCTTCTCACATTTTTCCCTAAACATGGTAGAACTACATCTGATTTGAGATCCTATTCGCCGAGACTATGTAGGTAGTACTCCGAGGGCATGGGGCCCTTGGAGGTTAGCTCGGCCACTCTCTACCCTAACCAATTCCCTCTCCCATTTTCCTAGTCACATGTTACCCTAGTTAGTTTCCTTTTTATATCAATAATTGGAAATTAAACCAAACAAACCACAAGTTCTTCACATATTTATCATCATCATTCATACATTCATTCTATCTACCATTTCTTTACCATTATCATGTATTTTACTAAAAACATATTAAATTGACCCATATCATCATTAATTACACAAACTAATGAATTACAAACTCAACCAATCTTAACTCAACCATACCTAAACCAACCTAAACTTCATCATACCTAAACCAATACAAAATTCATCATACCTAAGGCAACCTAACTCAATCCATGCCTAACCTAACTCCATCCATGCCTAAACCACAAACCTGACTCAATCAATGCCTAAGTCAAAGCCGACTCAATCCATGCCTATGACTTGATTCAATCCATGCCTAACCGACTCCATCCATGCCTAAACCAAAAACTAACTCAATCCATGCCTATGACCTATCTCTATCATCATGCGCACACAACTTAATTTCCATCACATATACAAATCAAAATAGCAAGTTAAACACAACCATATACACATCATGCCATAATCACCATCATCTCTATAAATCAATCATCTAAACATGTGTATCCATATACATGAATCTCAAATATATTTGGCATGCAGGCCGGTGTATATAAAAAAATCTCAAAAACTCTCATGTACATCCTCACTATCTTTGCACGTAGGTTGGTATACATATGTCAAAAATTTGATGCCAAAAATAAAGTAATCATGCATGGAGATCAATCATCTCCCCATATGATATTCAATCTTGTCTCATCTATCTCCTCATCCAATCCTCTAGCCTAGTGTTTGGTTGACCTCCCTCTACCTCACCACAGTGCGGCTCCGATGGTCTTGCCTCTAGAGCTGGTCTCTGTGCACTAGTGGCCTCACCCTAACCCAACCCCTAGGCTCGGCGGCCCCCGTGTGCTCTCCACACTAGGTGTGTGAGATACACTCCTCTCACTTGAGGCTTGCTAGAGTGCGTGCTTAGTGTACAATAAGACATATATCCCCACTACCATCAAATGATTATGATAGTATCTCACCTCACCCATGACGTCTCTCAATCTAGCAGTGGGTATTGTCTGCGGTGGTGCCATCGGCCTCTAACCCTGCAATGATTCTACGAATAACAGGACCTTGTCCACTGTGTCGTGGCCAACTGGCCCTGTAAACCTATCACCAACACCTGTAGGTTGGCTACCTACACCCCATATCCATATCCACCCTCTCCCTCTCCCTCTGGTGTGGGTGTTGGTCCTTATGCTATCTATGCATGAAAAGTGACCACCTGTGCCTACAGGGTCACAACCTGTGTCTCGTCCCCTGTTAGATGTCCCTATACTATGCCCAACTGGGTCACCAGGGTAGCCACTCGCCCCTGTAGGATGTCTCTATGCACTGTGATGGTTGCCAAATCTAGCTGCCCTGACCTCGGTGGTACTACTCGTAGCTATGTAGCCCACCAATATCTGTACCTATTTGTTACCTCGACATCATCTATTTGTCAATCGACCATTTGCTCCTCCTACCGTGACATCATCGGTTGTGGTGGAGACATAGGCCTCTCCACATCATCTCTCCTATATTGAGGGAAGGGTGGGGGTATATCCTGTGGTAACCCAAACTACCATTTGACCCGGTCTATGGGTATCATCTCATGCTCCGGCCGACTACCCTCTATCCACTTGTAAATTTGTAACCCATCCAACTCCGCTGCCATCTTCTTGTATGAAGGATAGCCTACATATGGCCTCCAAATAATGTCCACACCAGTCAACCCTCTCAGTAATTGCCTGTAATAGGCTACATCATGTGTCACTCTCACCACTCGGCACTCTCCCATAACTGGAACCCATCGCTGTAGCCCACTCAAACAAAACCTGGCTCAAATGCATCGGCCCGGGGCATACCAACTAGGTGCACACACACAATGTGTTCATAGGCCCAACAATGTAACAAGAATGAACATTTTACCTTAACATTTTACCCTCATATTAATCAAACTTGACCATACCTACATGCAACCTTGCTCCCTACTCTACCGCTTACCCTACCTACCTCAACCTTTCACCTATTTTTATGCCCTTAATCAACACCACCTATCTACCCATGCCTCAGACCCTCACCTATTTTCATTTTACCTATCTACCCATGCCTCGGACCCTCACCTATTTTCATTTTTCCCCTCTCATTGATTTTCCTTATTCACCCACCTACCCATACCCATAAATTCTCCCCTACCTAACTCTCCCTACCCCTACCTATCTGTCCATAACCCATCCATTTTAGCTCCTTGAGGGATTTCCTATTTAACCTATTGACCAAAGACGGTCAAGCATCAACCGATCATAGTCCAAAAATAACTAGCATCGATCGTCACATTTATGGTGATACCGGTCCTTACCCACCCACCGACCAACGGCTAAGAGTGAACCGGCGTTGGTCACCTTTGCGATGTGACAAACACGCGACACCCTATCCTATTTATCCGTACCCTTCTCCTTTCTACCCATTTAACCCACCCATACCTACCCAATACCTATTCCCATTCCTCATTGCCCTAAATCTACCCTACCTTGTTCCCCTTTTCTCATTAAACCTTCCACATTTCAATTTTAATATTTTCCCCAAAACAAACCCATTTTCCTCCTACCTGATTTCCCTCCTCCACCTACTCAAAAAAACAAACAATCGGAATAGGATCTTACCTCATCACACTGCCATCTGCGTGGTGGCACCTCGGGCCACTACGCAGGTCCACCCGATCCCTCTCCTGCCTTTTCCATCACCAATTTCCCACTGGATCAATCAAATCAAACAATCACCTAATAAAATTACCGCACTTTTCGTAGACCACCTATTAACCAATGATCACTCACTTTGTGGCTCGCTAACTCAGCTCTCCATGTCATTTGGTCACTTTCCACCTCTTTATCATCAAACTCACCTCCCGGACTTGGGTCCACCGATCTCTCTCTGCCTTTTCCATCACCAATTTCCCCTATGGATCAATCAAATCAAAACAATCACCTAATAAAATTACCGCTCGTAGACCCACCTATTAACCAATGATCACTCACTCGTGGCTCGCTAACTCAGCTCTCCATGTCATTTGGTCACTTCCCCTCTTTATCATCAAACTCACCTCCCGGACTATGTCTTGGAAGAATCTAACCCCAATCAAGCCCACATCCGCGTGACATGGATCCACTCATCACATTTTGTGCTCCCATGTATCTCCACGAGTAAGGGAGGTACCTATCCCTCATCCATAGTTGGTCCTTGGCCTACATCTGACCAATCATACTATTAAACCTTGATCACACCTACATGCAACCTTGCCACCCCCACTATATCGCTTACCCTAACTAAATAAACCTTTGGGGACTCATTATTTTACCCATACCTTGGCCCTACCTATGCCTTGACCTAGCTACTTGGACTGGACCATTCTTAGGACCTATGACCTCATGTGCTTGCTATACCTTGTGACACTTTGTTACCCATGTTGTTGGGCCTAATGACCTTACCTTTCCTTTTACCATGATTTTTTATCCTGACGCAACCTTTGATGTACCAGAACATACCTAAACTTTCCTACACATGACCTGTGATGTGTTTCTTGACCATATCCTGTACCTTGGATACCGGAATCACCTCAACCTTGTTTGGATAAACCTATCGACCTTAGACAATGTAGATTTTGCATGCTCTTCAACTTTGTTATCGTCTTTGTAGTTTATATGTGTGGGTGCGTTTGATATTACTACCTTTGACACGACCCATTACACGGATTCTTGATTGGACCCTTACCCCTTTACCCTCGTTGCCCACCTTCCTGTTCACCACATTCACCTTTTATCAAACCACTCACCGATTCTGCCTTCTGCCTCATCAGTTCCTAGTTTGAGGGGGATCACCTTCACCCACACATGGGGCAACCACATCTTATTTTTGTCAGCGTTGCTTACTAATACAAGCTATGAAACAAAAAGGGGAAAAATGTAGACACCAAAATTGGGTCACACTCTCCTTGGTCCCTCGTCAAGTAATCACCTTGAACACACTCACCTAACCATGGCCCCTTGCACCCCACATTAATATCAATTTAATTAATTTAATTAAATTAATCCATGATCTCATGATATTTATTATTTAAATATCCTAATTAAGATAATTCTCACACCACCACCTCACCCCAAATCTATTCTTAGTATGTTGCCATAACTAACTAAGACCTACCTAAACCCTAAAAATCAAATCCTACATTCCCTCTAACCACATTCCCACCCGTTACAAAAGAATTTTTCATTATAATCCATGAAGGAAAGTGAACAAGATCCAAGAAATCAAACAGATCTTCCCATTTTAGAAAACCTAAGAAATCCCACCCTAACCGATGCCGGTCACCCTAAACCATGCCACGTCAACCCGGAACCATCGTCGGTTACCATTTATTCCCCAAAACAACCTTATTTTGAGGTTGGCACATTTAGAGAGCAAGAGATGAGACCAGAGCTGCATGCAAGCAGAACCAACATTTGCACACGCATCCAAACATCCACAACCAACATCAGAAGTGATCACAAAGCCATTTTTCATTCACGGGAGCATCCAGGGAAGTGCCATCACCACACCAAATTCCATCCATCTGATCAACTACCATTGCCATCCAACCATCAAGCTCATACAAAAATAAGTATTTTGTTAACCAGCATTCATCTACTTTCATTTTAGTAGGCTCTGTTACCTCTATTATTAGTTTCTACTTGCACTCCCATTCTCCCACCATTTATCTTCATGCAAGTTTGATCATTCCTTCACCCACACCACTAAATTTCCCATACCCGACTATTAAACACCTCTGAGTATACCTAATATCTCCATAGACCTTTCCATTTCCCTCTTCATTTCCATTTAGCCTCATATATGTCCTTACACCAAGATTTTAATAACTTCATATCACCTAACTATACCGATGCGGTTATCTATGACCATCATTGGTCCATCCTGAATTGTCATTGGTTACACTAGAATGACGTTGGTCTCTATGTTTTACCCTTAGACCAAGAAAAGAGCCTAAATTCCCCACCAAATACCCAAAATAGCCCAAAACCAAACCACGACCAAGTTCAAGATTACTCTATGAGAGACCTTTCCCTTCAAATTCAATCATAGCTTAGCTTGTTGTGAACAAATTTGCTTATTGTAATTGAATGAGATACCTAAATCATTTTAACTATAGTAGGATTTCATTTATTGTTAACATTGAATTGTTTTAAACAAAGTGGATTGATAGCCTTCTAGGGAGTATCACACTTCCTAGAACTAGCATACACTAGGTAGTCCACTGTCATATGCTATTTAATCTCTTTTGGTGGTCTTGTTGTTCATTTCAGGTAGTTCCTCCTAGCCAAAAGGAAGCTCTCATGATCAATTGTGGATCAAGAAGTCATATGCGCACAACAACCTTCAATTAACTTTAACAAGTATTCCTCTTAGCCCTTTTACCCTTATCTGTTTCGTCACATTCCAAGAAACGCTCTAAGATTCAGGTGAAACAATAATGGAGATGCATTAAATATATGCTCCATGAAAATTTTGTGATGCCTTAGCTATATTGAAGAAACTCTTGGTACTAATGTCATAACTATTCATGGGTATGATAATCATGAGAGACAATCCACATGAATAGTCACACTATCACTCAAGATTGGACCAATAACCTTAGAAACCTTGTGTCATGTTGTGGACTTGGAAGTTCCTTATAACATCCTCCTTGGTCACCCATGGATCCATGTCATGTAAGTCATCCCATCTACATACCATCAATGTATTAAATTCCCCTATCAAGGTAAATAAGTCATGTTACACAAGCAAACCAAACCTTTCAAGTATTGTATAGAAAAGAGAACTATTTCCCATCCACAGAAAAATCCACTCCACCACGTATCATCCCATTTTCTAAAAGCACACATATTGATCCTTATACACTTTCAAAGATTCTTCCAAAAGTTTTCACGTACAATCTTGATAGTGACTTTGTATCTTCTAAATCTAATAATCCACCTTATACATTTGCTAATAGACCTTTTACATGCACTAATCCACCTTCTACATCATCTAATACATTTGTTAATTCATATAAGTAAACATCCACATTTAAAATCATTGATAAAGGATGTGGTGAGTACCAATTTCAAATTGTTGAAAATTCTTTTCACATTGGAAACCTACCTTTATCACCACACAACTATGGAAAATAAAATTCTTCCCATATAAAAATAACTCCCATATACAAACTTGGAAAATGTGTTTTTCATGATTTGGATACTTAGAAAATGAGAAATTCCAGGTTTTAAGAGCTCTTGGTTGTATGATGATCAGATTCACTACATGTTATCAATCACCTGAACATGTCATAGGAAACAAAATCATGAAAAATATGAAATAAAAGGGTAAAGGTATTGGAAATAATGAACAAGGTCATCTAGATCTTGTTATCCCATCAGAAAATCTTAACTCCTATGGTTTAGGTTACAACCTTGATGCTTCCATGTGTAAAACATCAGCATCGATACAATGATTAATGGTGAAGATATTGAATTTGATGTTGAGACAAGTTCCACACATGACCTATTTGAGGACCTCACTGATACAATAATTTTTACCAACTTTCCATTCACACCATCACCTTTGACATTATCTACCCTACCCTTATCGATCAGGACCAATCAAATCACATTTCTATGGACCTCTTCCAAAATGACAAGGCCATTGAGGAGTTTCTCAGAACTTGAGATCACATACCCCCTTCTAGTTAGAATAAGGGATTAAATATTAATTATAATGCTACAAATTATTTTGGTGAAGATCTTGAAAACCCTCATCCACCAAAATTGGAAAATCAAAAAGGAAAAAAGGAAAAAAATCTCCCATAGTGAAAACCTCATCGAGACATTATACGAGAAGAAATAAATGAAAAATAAGAAAATTAGAAAGGACATCCCATAAAAAAACCTTTCTAAGGTTGTGGTGGGAGGGGAACCTCAAACAAAAACAACATAATATCTGCATCAACCTATGGCATCCTTCACTGATAAGGACACATCTAAAATGTCGGTAAAATAAACCATCGACATCAATACTAGTACAAATGAACATCCTAAAATATTACATCTTGGCATTAATCTAACAACAAAGGAAATAAAAGTGTTCACCACACTTATTAAAGAGTTTTAATATGTGTTTACATGGACATACAAGTATATTCCAGGATTGGATCCCTCTCTAGTTGTGCATCATCTTGTGCTTCATCTTGATGACAAACCAATTAAATAAAAATTGAGAAAAATGCATCCTAAGATTGCATTATTAATTAAAGAGGAACTCTAAAAACTCTTGGAAGTAGGGTTTATCAAACCTATTAACTATTTAAACTAGATATCAAACATTGTATTATTTGATAAAAATATTGATGAAATTAGAATCTGCACTAAATTTTGTGGCATTAACAAAACATGTCCAAAAGACAAATCTCCTATACCTAACATTGACATGATTGTCGACTCAACTGCAATTCATGAAATGATTTCCCTTATGGATGTTTTTTATGGCTATAACCAAATACAAATTGTAAAAAAGATCAACATAAAACTACATTCATCACACCATGGGGTACATTCTATTACAAATTCATGCCTTTTGGCCTAAAAAAGTAGGTGTTAACTATCAACGAGAAATGACTGTCATCTTTCATGACATGTTACATACAATAATGGAAGACAACGTTGATGATATTCTAGGCAAGTCAAAAACTAGAAAAAAACATCCAAAATTCATCTATCACATCTTTAAATTATTACGTTCCTAAAAGGTTAGTCTAAATCTTAAAAAAGGTGTCTTTTTTGTTCAATCAAGAAATTTTTTGGGATTCATTGTTTCAAGGAGAGGTATAGAAGTTGATCTCAAAAAGGTCTTATTTATAATGGAAATTCTTCCTCCCCAAAATATAAGACAACTAAGGAGTCTCTAAGGAAGTATCCAAGACATACAACGCTTCATATCACATCTAGCAGACAAGTGTCATCACTTTAATCAGTTACTTAAAAAGGATGTTCAATTTCAATGGGATCAAGATTGCCAAAACTCGTTTTCCAAGCTAAAATCATATCTAACTAGTCCTTTGGTGTTCATGCTACCTATTCCATAACAACCAATTCTTCTTTATATTTCAGCCACAAACTATGTTATAGGAGAGTTACTCATGAAAAATGATGATTAAGTACATGAACAAGTGGTTTATTATCTCAAAATAACCTTGATGGATCATGCACAAAAATATTCACATGTCGAGAAATTATGTTATGATATAATTTGAGGATTCTATTAACTACGGATTTAATCAATTAAATTATACAACATTAATAAACTATGCAATATTAAATCAATAAACATCACATTATATTGCATAACAAATAAAGAAATACTTACAGAAAGTAAATAACAAATGACACATGATTTATAGTGGAAAACTTGAAGGTAAAAAACCACTGTGAAAAGTAACCTTTATTGTAGAGAACCCTTTTACATCCAGTAAATTACCTCCTCCTTTAGAAACCCTAATCACAAGGGTAAAAACACCTTTGATATATATTTTCCAATATGTCAAATGAGGACCCAAAGTCCTTTTTATATGAGGTGATCGGGTATGTCTCCCGACCCACCTTTTCAACCTAAATGGTTGACACATATACCAAGGTTTAAAATATTTAATAATAGAAATATAACTATTTCTTATTATTAAATATTTAACCTAAATTATATCCTAGGTTTGAATATTTAATAATAGAAATATAAAGATTACTTATTATTAAATATTTAACCTATAGTATAATGTTGGACCCATATTTAATTAAGGGGTGACTAGCCCACTTAACCATTATGTTCCAACATGTTAGACCATGTAATTTTATTTCCATAAGTTACACCACTATTTTCTAAATCGTACCACTAGACTCATTGCAAAATTATATCCTCTCAAGTATCTTCTATCCAAGATAGTTCTCATGGGAAGGATGTCTAGTTGGATTTTCCTCATTAGTGAGTTTGACATTGACTTTGTTAGTTAGAAGGCCATCAAGGAAAATCCCTTCCATATCAACTCACCATAACACCTCTTCGAGGTCGAACCATTACACTTTTAGTTTCCCAACAAGTCTCTCATGTTTATTGATGTTACTCCCTCATGGACACTCTACTTTGATGGCTCCTACAATGTTCAAGAGCCAAAATAATTTTAATCACACCAGATGGAGATGTCATTCCCAAATCCTTTCACTTGGTTTTTCCCTACACAAACATTACTACAGAATAAGAAGCCCTTATCATTGGGTTGAATTTTTCCATTTAGTGGAATATCAAAGAACTAGTAGTCATTGGTGACTCTTAATTAATCATCAAACAAGTTAGGGATGAGTATCAAGTAAAAGATGAAAAATTAATACCCTATAATAAAATTGTTGAAAACCTTAAAATATAATTTTAGCTAGTCACTATTGAGAATGTGTCCTTAGAACTCAAAAAAAATCATAAGATGTTATGAAAACTATCAAATCCCTTCTTAAGATCACAAAAATAAAAATAAAAACCAACTCCTCATAGAATATCCTTTAGATCCTAATTAGGATTTTCCAGGAGACTACCATGGTATGTGAGATAGTTGGTCCGATAGCCCGTGGTACCACAATATATAAACCTTAATTCATGATAACACCTTTCCTCCAAATACAAAATCCCCTTAAAAATGTGCATTAGCACTACGTGTTTCTCACTATACTATCTTAGAAAATACCTTGTATCAAAATTTTCATGATGGAACTTTACTTAGATGTCTTAATCAAGAGGAAACATCTCAAACCTTGCTGAAGTGCACATAGGAATTTGCGGTGTGCACACAAGTGGGATGTTTTTAGCCAAGAAAATCCTACGTGTCGATTATTATTGGTGCACCGTGAAGACTTACATATGACACGTGTCAAAAGGTGTCTAACATGTCAAAAACATGTCAAGCTTATTCGTGCACCTTCCCAATAATTACAACCAATCACGACACCTTGGCCTTTCTCTCAATGGGGTCTTAATCTTATTGGAAAAATAAATCCCACATCATCCGATGGACATAAGTTCATCATCACAGCCACTGAGTACTTCACTAAATGGGTAGAGGTTATACCTCTCACTTATTTCATTGGTACTCAAATTTCCAAATTCATATTCAATCACCGATATATCATTTTTAATCCCATCCTCCATTGTCACTAACAATGGTAAGTCCTTCAAAAATCAAATTGTCAAATACCTTGCTAAATGTTTCCACATTCGCCTTAAGTGGTCCACTCCATATTACCCTCAAGGTAATGGCCAAACTGAAGCAACTAATAAAACATTAAAAAGCTTCATGGAAAAAATAGTTGACAAACATGGACAAAATTGAAATACCTGGTTTATCCCACCCTTTGGGCCTCTCCTACATCATATCATACCCTGCATAAGAGCCACTCAACACTCCCTCGTTTATTGTGAAGTCATCTTACCGGTTGAGATTGAGCTCCCATCCTTGAGAACATCCCTTCAAGACTTAATCAATTAAGATGAATATAGAAAATCACACTTTAATGAGCTAGAAATTCTTGATGAAAAAATCTTAATGTTATAAGCCATCTCCAAATCTATCAAAATAGGCTATGAAGTATCTATAACAAAAAGATAAAACCTAGAGAGTTCGAGATCGATGACCTTGTTCTCAAAGAAAGTAAAAATGTGACCAATGAAATATAAAAGAAAGGAAAATTTGAGCCCAACCTGATTGGGGCCCTATATAATCACTGCCAAGTTTGGTTCGGAGCATATAAGCTAGCCACAAAAAGAGCCAAGAGCTTGATGAACCTATGAATGCTACTCATTTGAAGAATTTATATTCCTAACCACCTATTTGTAGGTACAAGAGGCCATTTGTAAATTCTTCCCATCTAGATCATCTAAAAACAATTCTAAACTTTTCATTCCATTGACATATATCCCAATCATAACATCTTCACAATTTTTCACACTCTTCACCTATTTATTTCATGTCATTATGAGACAAGCATTAATATTTCTCCTATCGATATGTGCATCACATACCTCTCATGGGCTCTCCCATTTCGTAGATAATTACACCTATGGTCTTATCTAGAAGCTTCATAATGGTAAATAATCCTTCTTGATTAATCTAAAATGTAAATACACAAGCCTAATATGATGTTATAGTAGTAGTAAATAAATGTAATAATGAAGTATAGAAATATACCAAAGAAAATTAAGCAATAAATAATGAAAACCTAATGTGAAAAGAAGGGTAAGATGCCTTATCTGATTTGTAATGTTGTTGAAGGTGTACATGACTAGAAATTGGAGAAAGCCAAATCATTGACCATCACACCATAGCACAAAAATTTATATTTGGATAGATAAGCTAGACTCAGCGCTTGGAGAGAGACAAGTGTGCCCATGGGTGCTCGAGTACTGATTCTAGGTGCTTGGGTCTACAGAAATGCTCAAAAAAATTGATTCTTAGGGTCGCAAGATGTTTTTTGATACTCCCATTTTTTTTGGTATGGATTCGCATAATGATCTTTGAGGTTGTAATAAACCTGCAAAAATCTCAAATAGACATCAAATCCTAAAAATGAAAGATGTAGAAAAAGGGGTCGGGTTGTCCTCAACTGCCACAATGGTAGACTTAAAACTAAGCATTGTACTACATCTCATACCCATTGTAGTTTTTTTTTTTTTGTGTGTGTGTGTGGAATAGTGCCCTAGGTTGCTCTTGTACGTGTCACACTTGAATTAATGAGCAAGTAGCTAGATTAGAATGTAAATAATGTGTGCATGGAAAAAAAAGACTCCCTTCCTATAAAGTGTGATGAAGATGAACCAACCTTTATCCCTTGTGATGGAGCTAGATGGATGTAAAAGAGCTCTTAGATGCCTCGGTGGATGTAACTTTAGGTGGAGATAGTATATGCTTAGTGCTTGGTCCTTTATTATGGTCACATAACTTTATATTTATATGATTCCTTCACTTAAATTTTGTAATTAACCCCGAAAAGGCCAACTACCAATTATATAAGATGTGTAAATGGCTAGAAAGGACCAAAAAGTGTGAGTAAAGTACAAAGAGAACAGGGGTGCCCAAATTAAATGAGGGTGTCTAGCGTTAGCGTCTTAGTGCAGGCGCTAGTGTCTAGGATGAAAAATTCTCAAGTATGAAAATACAGATCGAGAAATAAAAAGTGTAAGAATAAGAAAAGTGATAGAAAGGAAAGAAAGGTGGCTAAAGATATTGGTTAATTAGTATCATTTTTACTAAGGAATCAAATGAATAGTAGTATGTGATCGGGACTAGAAAATTATCCAAAATGTGTGATTATGTGTTTACATTTTCCCCACTTTATGTTGGTGAGAGGAAATCTCGGTAACATAAAGGAGATAGATATGTGTACCTAATAACCATGTAGATCGATGTAGAAAAGCATGCCGAGGGACTAGATAAAGCACGGAATGATAAAAATGTCAAGCGTGGATGCTAAGGATGAGGAAGTGCAAAAAAAAGTGATGATGAAAATTAACTTAGGGTAGAAACATGTGTAGATGTCATTATGTACATGTTGTTGATGTTAGTGTGTGTGATGCTTTTTTGTTGTTATGGTGATGTTGACTCTGCTTCCCATATAGACGAACCTGTAAAAGAGAAGCCAACAAGTAGTCAAATATGTTTGTATATGATCAAAACATGTAAAAGTGTGTAAGGAAAATATGTAAAGTATGAAAATGTGAAAAAGGAACATGTGTACCTGATCCATGATGAGAAAAAGGTGTAGAAAGGATGCAAAAGTTTCCTCTTAGGGGCTATGAAGAGGTCTTAGAGGGCGCTATCTACATTGAACAAGTGGTGATTGATAGCGGACAAAAGAATTATGGTCCAAATGGGAAATTGGTCATTCCCTCTTAAGGTAATTCAAATTACCCTAATGGTTCAAATAATAACAATCAAAGATGTAAGGTCCTTAAAAAGAACCATGGTGTTATAATGGATGGTGTGACTAATCAACCTACGAAGTCAAACGTTGTTAACACTAGTAACATAACTAACGAAAATAGCAATGGAAATGCAAATAACCAAAGGAGTAATAAATTTTCTCCTTCTATTAATATGGTTGAATTCATCCTCCCTCCTATTCCTCCTCAAAGTTTCAGGTCTAAGGCCTGGTTCAATACCTAAACCAATATTTGAACCTATTTCCAAATGAGTATGAAACAAGGCCATAGACATATAAAATTCAACTACAATAACCAACATAAGAATAACAACAGAAACTATGGGCTGCAAAAAAACCAAAACCAAAGACCTCGTGACTACGATCCCAACTTATATTGTGGTTTCCATAGGGTTATAGGACATGATGCTCGGACGTGTCGTGATTGTAATAAATTCATACAACAGATTCTAGAAGACCATAGACAACTCTTCATTGAGATGTTCTTGGCTAACCCCATGGTGCCTATGTAACATACTAACTTGGGGCCTATTACTCCACAAAATGCTACTCTCAAGGTTTATAGAGACCCCCTCCCAATGTTCCCTAAAAATGGGAAGCTTACTCATCATGGCACCGATAAGGGGGATCCTATGGGAAATAGTGATCATGAAGCCTCTATGTCTACATATCCTCAAGTAACTCCTTTGGACTACCGAAATTAGGCTAATATTGTAGGCCTAGTTGAGTTAGAAATTGAACCAAAGGTCCATGTGGTGACTCACACACGTAATTATTCTTCACAGACTCTTCCCATTTATCCCTCAATGTCGATGATATGTTAGTAACTCGATCTTATGATTTGATCGCACATCCGACTAAGACCTTTGATTCAACCTAGAATTCACCAAGTAAAATCCAGGTGTGTTGGAACATCTTAGCCTAGACTGAGTGCTCACCCAAAGTGTGCAAAGGTACCAAGCCCCTCTTTAGGATTCCTATTTCAGTATGTTAGCACAACAAAGAATTAATGCATTCATATCCATAACTAATATATCATTCTACAATGCATGTTCGAGATCTAGATCTAGAGAATAACAGACTTAAATGATACCATGATGAATTAAATCATGCAAGAACCAATTATACTCATGATTTGATACTCTCATTCAACCAATACATTCCATTGCATTAAACACGATAAATACATAGAAGCTTATTACAATAGATAATACCATGGTTTATGCACACATCAGATTTAGTAGCATAACCTCACAATAACTCAATTCTCACATGCCACTCTCTACTACGCAGTTCATTACATATTTATAAGGGTGGGGAATTTCCCTTCACCACTTATCTAATCCCAAAATAGGTCGCATGCTATTATTATCCACGTCATTACAATAATAACCACACATGCAAGTGTGCTAACAATAGACTTCTTCTAGTTAACTGTTAGTAGTAAATCTATTCTCATCATGTACCCATGCAAAGCGCTTCGTAGCCTGATCCTCCAAAAATAGCCAATACATGTCACACAAGTATTTAACTAGTTTTTGTGCTACACACACTATCTCCAAAAATAGCTCATACTCGTGAAAATGGCTAAGTCCCGAATCTATGTCTCTTCTTCGCGCACGATCCTTTCCCGACTCTTCCATGCCTTTGAATGCACTTTTTTCTTCCACGTGAACCTTATGTATGTTTTTTTCTAAGTGCCATGTTTTGAATGACCAACATTATCCCACACTAATTGCATTATCTCCTCGGAAATGGTGGTCTCCAAAATGAATCAACGAATAGAAGAATAGAAAGAATTTTTATGAATAAAATAATTACTTTACCCTGCAACATCTTTTGATTCAACCGAAGAATCAATTATGGATATTCTTCTTTTATTTCTGCCTCTAAATTTTTCCAATCATTGAGTGTGGCTTCTACCTTTTCTAGGATATCTACTACAATTGACTCTAGCTCATCTTGTGCAATTTCTCCTTTCTCATTTTGCAAGACCAAAACAATGTTAGACATTGTAGTCATTCTTCCTTATAATAAGTCCATATTTTGTGTGATGATTTTCCCAAGCTCATCTAGCATTTCCTTGTGTGGTTCTTGTGTTGTTGTAATGGCCTCGTGCTTCTTCTTGACAAGTGCTAATCATTTTGCATGTGGCCCAAGGTCTCATCCTTCATGGCTTTCAGGACTTCATTATCTTCTATAATGGTCCTAGTTCTTATAATGGCTTCTGGGGCTGTATAAATATTCAACGCTTGATTTTCTTTCTTCAGTTCCTCATGCAAGATTTGGAGTAATGTCTCATATGATGCAATCTTCCTCATCACCGAATCCTTTTCTCACTCTGCTTCCTTCTCATGATTCTTTGGTGCTGGCATGTGCAAAGGTCCATCTTCAAGCACCTTATATACCAAGGTTTGTATATAATGCATTCTTTGAAGGAAACATTTTGGGTACCTTAGGCTCTAATTGCAGCTTTGATTTCATGGTATTGTCCCCAATTTCCTCTTCCATGCTGATGAAAATAGTGTTCTTCTTTTGTGCCAAGTATTTTTCTTGATTTAGGACGCACTATTTCTACATCTTTAGTTTTGAGTTCTTCTCTTAGCACCCTAATTGTTGCAGCCTTATCCACATTTCATCAAGCCACCTTTGTCAAGACTTTTACCAAAGCATTACTCACTTAATTCATCGACATAATGGTAGGCTTTATATTATGTGTATGGCCTGAGGTGTCTTCTTCAATCTCCTTGATACACATGACTCTTCACATACATCAAAGTCTGGTTCATCCATGTGTGTGTACATCGACCATGACAATTGCTTCCTTGTGTGCATGGTTACCATATCTTCATCCATTAGCTCCCACCCATACAACTCCTTTGGTGTCACTGTTCTTTGAAAATGAGTGTGGACAATTTTACATGTGTCCTCAGTATAGCCCATGATCGGTGCAACATATTCTCCACTTGTTCTTTTCGATCTTGCCCCTTAGGAACCTAAGCATAAAGATTTGGAGCTTGTTCTGCTATGCCTTGAGAAGTAGTCCCTTGTATTGTATTATCTACCTCCTTTACTCCTTCTTCTCCATCCTTCATTTCTTCATCCTTTAGCTCTTCCACGTCCTCTGAAGGTGTAGGAGATTTGGGTGTGCTTTCCTCAGACTCTTTTTCCTCCTTGTTCATCTTCAACTTCCTTCTTCTCTTCACCTCTGGCTCCTTTTTGTGGAGAGAGTTGTGGTGATTTGTGCACTGATTGTGGAGTAGCACCTTGGGTTATTGTTCTCCTGAATACCCTTTTGAAGTGGTGATCTCCTTATACTGCATTTAGATCCTCATCTTCTTCCTTCCCGCTTCGAAGGTGGCGTAGTCGCTTGCTCTGTTTCTACCTTGTCTAAAGGATGTCTTCTTCCTCTATGCTCTAGGCCACCACTATTTTATCATTCCTCTTCCTCTTCATCCACCACTATAGTTTTTGCAGGTTGTGGAGTTGGGACATTTTCTACTGTATGCTTACCCTTAGGAAGCTTTGGAAGTGTGAACTCATTCTCCACATATTTGTTGTTCTCTAGCTTGGGCTTGAGTTAGAGATACACAAGTGCTGCTCCAACGTATCCTATTGCAAGATTACCACCTTTATGTTTATTACATCTAAGATTCTCTCAATGTAGGTAGTCCATCCTAGATATACATATGTTTTTCTCAAGGTATGGTAGTCACAATCTACCTTATCTGCATTGAAGCTTAGGTGGTGTGCATCCAAAAATAGTGAGTGATGCCTGAAATATCATGTTGTGAAGGCATATGGTAATTTACACCATGGGCTCCAAGCCCCATCTTTCATGGTGAACCACACGATGTAAAAGTGTTGGTATACCGCGAACTGCACTGCCTTCCCTACTACCGAAGGTAACTCCTTGGGTATGCGCCATTCTTCTTCGAACACTACATGGAGCCTATCATACCACTTCTCCACCCTCTTCTTAAATGGTCCGACTCATTGATCCTTCACACAAGAACTTGCCAAATATTTCTACAAGTGACTTGTTCTCCATAGGGTATTCCCAGATTTTCTCCTTTGGCCCATCGGCACCCCGATTTCCATAAACACCAGAGACAATAAAACAACCCCAAAACTGATTTTCTCTCATGTGCATGCTTCTTCAATGATAGTTTCCATGATGTAACTGGAGATGTTGTAAGTCACTCCCTGTGACATCTTCTTCGCAATGTGTAGCCACATTGTGTTTACTTGTGACCATCTTTCTTGGTCATTCAAATTTTTCACTAAGTGTGTAGTTGCTTGTATGATTGGGTACTTCTTTAGTTTATCAATGTCCATGCCATGTGGACCCTTGGTATACCCCAACTCCTTCCTTATCTCTAGGATTGTCAGCCTTATCAGTTAAATCACCATTTAGATCTACCCATGTGCCTTTCAACCTTGTTACTATTGAGATCAACGTGGTTGTGATCCTTACCCTGCATCCTACAAAGTAGAAGAAATCTTCATGTACCCTACTCATCAACCACTAGTACAAGGGTTCATATTTACCAAAGTAGGGGAGCTCATACAACTGGTAAAATCCAATCTACTTCAACAACTTCTCCCAATGTCATCATACATTGGCATGTCTTCTGTTGTGCTTATTTGTCTTTATGTTTAATAACACATCCAGATCCTTCTTATTTTCAATGTGTACGATGGTTGTAATCATTGATCTTTCTCTTTGGATGTGGGAATCCCATTCTGACCCACAATCACACCCTTGATATTGCATTTTGATAAATTACTCTCAGAGTCATTTCAACCTCTACTTCCACTTTCTTCTTCCCCTTAGCTCCTATGGTAGGTGCTTTCTTTGGTGTCATCTATAACCTGCAATATTCTAACTTCAAATACTCACCTTTTATCTCCTGCAATGTGCAAACCCAAACCCTAGCTCAATTCAACATGCCCTAGTTGAAATTACGTGCCCTAGCTCTTTTGCAATGCCTTGCTTCACTCAAACCCTTCGCAACTGGGGATGTAAGCTTCCTCTGTGCACAAATCTACTGTCACATGTCTTGATTCACACTCTTCACACCTGAATACTCTTCTCACAGCTCGGTCACACTTGGCTCTTTCAAATTATCATGATTGTAATGGTAAGAATGAACTTGCATCCCCTCCTTTTATAGATTTTCAAAAAGTTAGTGTATTTATTTTCCTTCACCTACCAACAATCCTCTCATTAATCGACCATTTTCATTCTTTCCGCGTAGTACATCTTCATGCCCAAGCTATAACCTTCTAGTGTGCCTTCCTACCTTCTAGCCATGGAATTCTCTTCAACGCACCTCCATGCACCCAAGTACCTCACCACTACACCTTCCCTTGGTAGTTCCCATGGCCCTGCTTACCTCACGTTATACTTGTTTCATCATTTATCTCCATCTATGGTCATCTTGTCTAGAAGCAATCTCTTTTCTAACAATTCTCCAACTTTGAATAGCACCCGTAGTAGTTTGTTCCTTTCATGTGTACTTATTTTCAATAGTCATGTACATGGATATCAATAACACCCCACACTAAGGGTATGTGCAGTCCTCTATGCATAAATACGCTTCAAATAGTAATTAGCTTTTGGCGCACAAATGCACTTTATTACACAAAAACACAACTAAATTGACAAAGCATAGTGATGAAGAAGGAAATACATTAAGGAAATGTAGAATTGAAAACCTAATCTAAATGGCAACACCGCCTTATTACAAACACCAAGAAGACTTATTTATAGTAGGCTTTAGCCTACTCCCGTTGAAGTATCCAGGTAAACACCAAGAAGACTTATTTATCAGGCACTACTCTAATATTCCATCAATTGCCTCTAATTGATAAGTTCATGTTTCAAGTATGTGAGTGATAACATACGACCCCAACTAATGTACCTTGAGTTTTCCTGGATGGCGCAAAAACTTAGAATCATAAAGGAGCACCATCTGTCCAATCTCGAAATTTTTATCCCTGATGTTCTTGTCATGCCATGCTTTCTACCTAGCCTTTTCTTGTTTTTGACTCCAACGTGCTATTGCTCATCACTCATCCAGCTTGATTAACTTTTCAATCCATTCTTCTAATGCTTGTTCATCAGCTAAACCTCCAACATGCGTAATACACAAAGAAGGTAGCATGAATTCTATAGGAAGAACTGCTTCCTGCGCCAAACACTAACTGAAATGGTGTGGCTTTGTTCAAACCTTTTATATGTTGTTTGATATGCCCAAAGCACTACAAAAACTTTATCATCCCAATCCTTTCTTCCAACATCATAGATTTTTGTCAATGTCTGGCTCAAAATTTTTTTGAAAGCCTCAGTTCCATTAGCCTGAGGATGATAGGGTGTAGTCTTATGGTGTGCAATCATGAATTCATCCAATAAAATTTGATTATCTCATTAAGAAAATGTGTGCCCCTATCACTGGTCAAACTCAATGGACATCCATACATTGTAATAATATTTTCCCATAAAAACCTGGCTATTGTAGCCATTGTACAATCCTTTGTAGGTGTTTCTTCTACCCACCTTGTTAGATAGTTTGTGCAAGTGATGATATAAGCGATGATCCAGTTCTATGTGCGGATGGTGAAATAGGACCCAAAAAATCGATAACCCATTTCTCAAATGGTTCTACACTAGTAATAGGTCTTAGAGGCATTTCATCTCATTGACCTAGTTTCTAGATGTTGATAGTGGTCACAAGTCTTGCAATATGCTTTATAATCTTTATACAGGGTCTCCCACCATAATCTAGTGAGTATAATCTTGTGAGAAGTGGTATCACCTGCATAGTGGCCACTGCAATACCACCATGAGCTTCCTCCATTATATCTGTGTGCTCATGTTCCAGTACACAACGACACAATACTTCATCCCGACCTAACTTGTATAGGTCACCGCTAATCAACATATAGGGTGCCATGCATGTATAGCAAGTTGTTTCTTCTCCAAGGATTTCATTCCTTCTGGTGCCATACCTATTCATAGAAAGACAACAATGTCCTCTAATTCTAATGGCATGCATTGTAACCTGTATAACTATGCATGGACATGGTATCTTCAATGGCTGTGCTTCTTCTCCTGACTGTATTTGGATAAATGGTCTGGTCTAGAATTACTTTTCCTGGTTTTACCACAACTGTAAAATCAAATTATTGAAATAAGAGTACCCATCTACATATGCACCCCTATAAAATGGGCTTGTTTACCAAATAATTCAATGCCATGTGATCTGTATAAAAGAAAAATGGTGTAGCTAGTAGGTACTGTCTGAATTTATGTAGCATAGATCATTGACAAAGCTTCGTGCTCTGTAGTGGTGTAATTATATTATGCAGAGTCAACTTTCTACTAGCAAAATAGATAGGATGATCTATAATACCTTCTCTTGGATGAGCCAATACCACGCCAATGGCCATGCCAGAGGCATCCACATGTACATGAAATGGTTGGTCCCATGAAGGAAAACACAAAATAGGTGCGGTAGTAAGTTTCTCTTTCAATATCTCGAATGTGCGCTATTGCGGTTCTCCCTAGTAGAACATACTTTTCCTTTCAATAACTCCTCCAAAGGTGTGGAAACCTTAGCATATCCCTTTATGAATTTTCTATAATACCCTGTGTGACCCAAGAATCTGCGCACCTCACTTTGACTGGTAGGCTCTTTTAGGCCGATAATGACTACAACCTTAGTTGGATCAACCAAAAAACCTTCCTTGTAGATGATGTGTCCTAACAGTATTCCAAATGGTGTAGAAAATATGCACTTCTTGATGTTTAAAGAGATACTCAATTGTCTACATATTTCAAACATTAAGCATAAATTGTCACAATGATCCTTAACAAGTCCATACACCATCCAATCATCTAAATAAACTTGCAAGAAGTTGTGAATAAAATCTTTAAACGCCTAAACAACTATGCATGAAAATATAACAGGCACATTTTTTCATACCAAAAGGCATCATAGTATAGGTGAAGCTACCCCATTCAGTAGTAAAAGTAGTCTTTTCCTGATCCTCTGGGCAATCCTAACTTGATGATACCAGAGAACCCATATGTAAATGAATAGATTTCACGCCCTGCAATGCCTTCTAGTATTTCCTTAGTGAATGGCGTAGGAAAGGGATCTGTCACACATGCAACATTCAGCTCCCTGTAGTCCACATAGATCCTAATCCAACCATCCTTATTTATACTGATCACCATTGGACTAACCCATTCTGACTCATCTAGGGGCTTGATGATTCCAGACTTCAACATTTTGTCAATCTCTTCCTTGACCTTTTGTGCAAGTTGGGGTTCATCCTATAGGGTCTCTTTCTAACTAGGCGTGCACCCTCTTTAAGCTTTATCTTCATCTCCCTAATGATTCATGCATGCCTTTAAGTTCATGGTACCCTCGAGGGAATAAGTCCTGATAATCCCGTAGTAACTCTATGATTTTTTCCACTTCAGAGTTTGACCAATAGTCTCTAATTATGGCCTCCTTAGGCTCAGTATCTAATCCAATATTCACTTTCTTTGTCTTCATAGGTTCATGATAGGCATGTGTGGTCTTATCTGCACTTGTCCAACACCTCATGCCTACTGTTGAATGGTTTACATCCATATTTTCTACTTCTTCATCATCCACTAAGTAGACCATTTTTCCTTTTTCTTTCTCAAGGCAAGCATGCTAAAGTAGTGTGGCATCAACCTCTGTTTCTTCAAAAAAATGTGCTCCTGAGTCTCCTTCATCAAATAACTCTTGAATGATTTCCTCCACCTTGGCACTATCCCCATAGTTAAGCACCTTATAACTTTTAATGTGTCTTCTACTGGAGGTGTGGTAGAGAAGAAGTCAAATGTATGGATCATTCCTATAATTAAATCTTACCAATTTCTATTCTCTCTATGGAGTTATGCATAGACATACCAAGCATGCACGTAACCTTATAACATGGAATAAAACTTGTGCACCCATAGTGAAGGTGGTAAAGCTTCATGTCCCCTCTTTCTAGAGTCTCTCACACTGTTGAACATGGTGCCAAACAAGTTGATAACCATGATAAGTATAGATTTGAGTAGGTGCATTGCTCCTCAAGAACCTAGTAGCAAGAGCAATCCTAATTTCATTCCATCCTACAAGATTATCCTTGTGGACCACCCACCAACACGTTGTTATCCCACGTAGGGTATATGCTAGCATATTCCTTCTCTCCAACTGGTCTACCCACATTGTTCCTCCATGGTGTGTAGGAACACCATAGGGTCTCCTTCTCCGATGTAATGAGGTACCAAGTTGTTACCTATTCTCCTGATATAACATGATCTATTATCCTTAGAAAATATATGCTTTACTTCATGCCCCACCAACTCATAAGTGTTATGAGCCCAATTATCATAAGAAACACTTGTAGTATCGCTGATAGATTGTGCATCCTCCCACTGAATGATTCCTTCTTTAGATGGATCAAGCACCTCTAGATCTGGATGACACATACATAAATCCTATTAAGGTCTTATTCACTCAAGGGCTCAACATAGGGTGTAGATTTTCCATCTGTTAATGGGATAATAACCCTTTCCTCCTTATTTTCAAAGCTGATATAACCCTTGTTGAACCAAAGATCAACATTATTTGCATAGCACCAAGGATGCCCCAATAGAGCTGGGAAGCTATCTCTACTCTCGCTAGCACTAAGACCTCAAAATCTCCAGTGAACTTAGCTCCTTGTATGGTAATAGATGCATCTTTAAAACTCCGATGGGAGTGGCCTTAGTCCGATTAGCCATGAACAATACATTAGAGGATGGTTGCAATGGGGGTCTCCCCATTTGTACCCATGCATCTAAAGTAAGAACATTGACTTCCATGCCTATATCAATCAATATATTACTCAATAACCACCCATCCAAAAAAATTAGAGTGATTTCCTTGTCATAATCTAGGCTATGAGGGGGAAGATTCGCATGCAGGATCTTCCATCTAGTCTTAATACTTACGTGCATGGAGTGTTTCCCTTTAACCAATTCCCTAATAGTGGAATGATATTCTCCTAGTGCAACATTTTGCACACTTCTCTCAAGTCATCCATATCAGTTTGGACCATCTCTGATGCTTTCTTTTGCTCCATCTTCCATGATTTCTCTTTTAAATATTATATTTCACCCTGAAGATTTCGAGTACCTCCATGGTTTCTTGATAAACCTCCTTTTGATGGGAAGGATCTGGGTACCATGCATGTAAAACCTCCTCCTTAGTGATGGTAGGCCTCTGCTATAATGCCTCTTTGGCATGCACCACTTCAGTGTGGGTAGTGATCCTTACTTGCAATGCCTCATATTTTGGTTCCAACTTAGGAATCCACTAATTTTCCACAAGCGTTGTATCCTAACCATCCCGTGTCTTTGTTTTCTTGTTTATGTTGCTTGCTAAGATGTTCATACAAGTCCTGGGAATTCCTCATAACTATGATTCTTTCCATAGAAAGAACATGTAATATTTTGAGGACATTCACACTTGTAGTGGTCAGGAGATCCACATGTATAACATGTTCCATAAGGAACTCACCTCTTCGCCACTACAACCTTTTCCTTCATATCCACCATGGTATCCTCATCATCTTCCACGACCACCTTTAAAACGCCCTTCATTCCGATCATAATGCGCTTGATTGTGATCCTAATCCTGATGCTCATTATTTCCTTTAGAGTTATCTAAAACTCTTGTCTATCATACACCAATATATATAGCATCATGGATCTAACCAATCAGTCAGTAGTCTTCCATGTCATGAGTCATGGACCTACAAATTTTACAGTAGCATGAAACTTTCTTCCTTATTACACGTTGTAAGTAATGGGGAATGACTAGCATCATGGTTTAAATGGCATATCTCATAGTCCAACAACAATGAGCGCACTGATCTACGGGGACAAATATCCTTTATGTGACCTTCCACTTCATAATTTGTGCACCAAATCCCTGTGTGCATCTCATGTGCTGAATTTTTTGATAGTTTCTCCAACTGCTTTGCCATAGCTACGATCTGTGCTTCTAAAAATGGGCTTACCCCAGTGTCTATACTTCCAACTGCCTTAGCATGTAAAGTTGCTTCAAGTGCTGCGTGGATCAATGTATGTCTTATGTGATAATGCCCTCCTAAAAGGGGTAATTAGGCCTCCAACAAACCATTGTGCATGCTAGCTTGCATGAATATCATAAGAAAGCTTGGATAACAACATTTTGAAATGAGCATCATACTCTCTGACACTCTCAGTAGTGCCTTACTTAATATCCTTTAGTGCACTTATACTCTTCTGTTTAAAATCAGGGATGTGAAACTCTTTAAGGAATGCATATTTTAAAGCTGTATAGTCTACGCAAGTCTGATCAGGGTCAAAATTTTTGTACCAGTTGTGTGGGTGGCCTTGTAACGTAGTAGAAAATTGGATTTCCCTACGCTCAAAATACATGATTAATTTTGCACACCACAATATTTCACACACGTGTATGTGTTCAGTAGCATCTTCTATGCCCTATACTATGGGAGATGAAGAGACATCTCCATGTAAATATTCTGGGGTTGGTGCGGACCTTTCCCACCTAATCTAGAACCTCCTGTGTTTCCTCTACCTCCAAGAACCACCAGATCCACTGGAACTAGAGCCACCTATGCCTCCTAATCCTAAACCTGTAGTTGGGGTTGGACCAGAGGATGTGCTTCTTGTGTCCCAATAGTAGTAGTCTTGAACTGTACCCCAAAAGTATGCAAAGTGTTACTACTCCTAGAAGAGAGTACAAAAATCGTGTGCCTAAATTATGTGTGGATGATACACCTAAAAAGGTACTCCCATATAACAATGAATACATTTGTGTTGCCATCAATTGTGCTTCTTATATGACTCACTCTGCTCTCTCACTAACTAAATTAGCTTTCCCGACTATTTGTTGTACTAGATACTGGAAGACCAAGTGCAAGGGAAAAGTTTCTAGGTGGATTCAAATGTGCGCTCATGGCCAAGATCACCTCTGTTGGCATGCTTTTGCGTGAGGCCGAGGAGGGTTCCCTATCATGCTTTCCCAAATGGGGGAGTTCCTGATGCTTGGGTTCCATGTCTTCGGCGTGAACTTCAAATCCTTCCCAAACTATCTCTCTCCACAACGTCATTTGCTTTATAACCTCTCGTTGCTTCTCTACCTCCCTCTTGTGTGCCTCATTATACTTAAGCCACCTTTCCTCTCTTTTCCTCTCTACCTATCTTTACCAAGTATGCCATCTTTGGGTTTAGTTAGCCATGGTTTCTCCAGGGTTACCATCAAATTTTGAGGCAGTGGAATAAAGTTCCCTCTGGGATGGAAATTGAATTCTCTACCTCTGGGCATGAATAAGTGGAAATTGAGTACTCCAAGACTATTCAAAACACCACATAACCATGTATCCACAGCACTGGTCCAAATTATATCAACATCATACAGGGTATAAATTATTCCCATGTCCAGATAAGTGTGTGATACCTCCAATTTTTTAGATGCATAAGCAACCATCCACTCGTATAATTCTACTGGAAAAATAATGAAGAAGCTTTCATACAAACAATCATACAGATTTTGCTCCACCCACGTGCATGCGTTAAACTCAAATATGGTGTTGAACCTCCATGCGTATTCATTCTTCTAGGTCATGTATCCACTCCTCAACACTTTCTATGGTCAACCGGTATGTCTTCATCGTGAACCATCTTGAAAAAAACTGAAAAAGAGGTCTCAGAATGGAACCAATGATGCAACCTAGAATTCACCAGTAAAATCCCAGGCGTGTTGGCACATCACTCAGCCTAGACTGAGCACTCACCCAAAGCATGCAAAGGTACCAGGCCCCTCTTTAGGGTATTGCAGGATGTTAGCATGACAAAGACTTAATGCATTCAGATCCATAACTAATATATCATTCTACAAAGTGCATGTTCATATCTAGATCTAGAGAATAACAGACTTAAATGATAACCATGATGAAATCAAGCATGCAAGAACCAATTATACTCAGGATTTGATACTCTGATTCAACCAATACATTCCATTGCATTAAACATGATAAATACACAAGAAGCTTATTACAATAGATAATACCATAGTTTATGTGCACATCAGATTTGGCAGCATAACCTCACAATAACTCAGTTCTCACATGCCACTCTCTACTACGCAGTTCATTACATATTTATAAGGGTGGGGAATTTCCCTTCATCACTTATCTAATCCCAAAATAGGTTGTATGCTATTATTAGCCACGTGCCGTTACAATAATAGCCACACATGAAAGTGCACTAATAATAGACTTCTTCTAGTTAACTGTTAGTAGTAAATCTATTCTTAGCTTATACCCATGCAAAGCACTTCATAGCTGATCCTCCAATAATAGCTAATGTGTGTCACAGAAGTCTTTAACTGGTTTGTGTGATCCGCACACTATCTCCAAAAATAGCTCATATTCATGAAAATGGCTAAGTCCTAAATCTATCTCTCTACTTTGCTTGTGATTCTTTCCAAACCCTTCTGTGCCTTTGAATGTGCTCTGTTATTCTGTGTGAACTTTTTGTATGTTTTTCACTAAGTGCCATGTTTTGATTGACCAACACATTTTCCCACATTTCCTTTTGGGTTTGTTACATAATTCCTACATGCATCTATCTCGCTTTATTAGAAGTGCTAGAGTCTTAGCTATCTAATCCACATCACCCTTGTAACACCTTTGACAAAACTATTATATTTCTCTTTTACATTGCAAGCATTGACATGTGATTCTCTTGAATGAGGTGTGTTCCTTTGATTGTTGAAGATCATGCTTGCCACGGATAAATCATTTCTACTCTTGGATTCATTAGACTGAAATGATATGGTTTGCAAAGAATCCATTTTCACATTTGGTAATAATGGTTACAAACTTATCTCTATTAACTGACTCATCCTTGGATCAATTCCATTGATCCAAGGAATGTTTTAAATCTCCTACCTGGTCTGAATGGTAAATTGACATTCAGAGGTTGAGAGATGTAACAGACTGAACTTTTGTATGTTTACAAATTCTTTATTGTCTTGTAAGATCGTGCCTACATTCTATTGTATGTTTTGTGCTCGGATCTTCTTGATTGATCTCAGCAGGATGCTTATGGTGTTAAGTGAAATGAGGCCTACTTCAGGACTATTGAGGAACAATCTAAGTCCTAGACCTAAGAGATCTATCCTAATGGGATTCTAAACTAAGGTAGATGTATCTATTTTTCTAGCTCTGTCTTGTATTCGGGACAACATCCTTTCCCTAAGTTGCATGTTCTAAATTGAGGGAACCACCTAAGGTGATACTAGGTCTTTTTCTAATCTAATACCTAATGCTATATGGTTGTGAGCTATGACCTAACCTAAGGTGGCAATTACTTATTGAAATTTTTTTAAACCTAAGGTTATTATTTCTAAACTAGCCTAAGGTCTTATCCTAAACTCATGAAATGTGGAAAGGGGACCTAAGGGTCATATGGAAAATGGGAGGATAGGCGGAGGTTCCTAAGCTATTTATGAGATTTGATTTTTGTATTAAATGTCAATGAACTTCCAGATTAGGTGGAAGCATGAAAAGTTAGTGGGACTTATGTGGAGTCTTCACTAAAGTTAGCAATGCATGTAAAAGTTGAAATAGGTTTCACCAATTCTGGATGGCAGTGGTATGGAGAAATAGGTAGGAATTTTTAATGAATGGCATTAATGAATCTTGATTTTTGTGAGCAAACCGTCTCGAAAAAATGAGGGTGGATTTGTTGGAGGTTTTGGGTCTTGCATGCTTTTCAATTTTTGCTCTGCGTGGAGCTATCTCGGTTCTTTGAACCAACGGTTCGATTTTCACTTTGTGGCTATTTTTGGTTTCCCTGGTCTATTTTCAATTCAGGGGAAAGTATAAGAGGCCTTCTGGGAAAGAGATGTTTTGTTTTCTATATTTATTGGAGGAGAAGAAGAGTTGGAAGCTCGGTGGAAGTCTCCTTCGAATTGGTAGAAGCACTATCAGGCATGATAGGCTCTACCCATTAAGATTTCTTTCTTTCCTCTAAATGTTTCATTAAAATAACTCTGCTCTCATGAGATATATGGTTATCTATTTTTCTCTGGTTGTTTACTTTCATGTTGATGGAATCTCTATGATTTTTGGATATGAATCCATTGCATGATAATATTGGTTTTGGTTGTTTTCTCTTTGAGTAAGTTTAATGGTGAAATGCATATAGAACTTTCGAGACTTTTGTGTTTTGATTAGAATTTGTATTCTAGACTATCTACCCAAAAAAGAGCTTGAGTAAATGGTTTTTGGTTTGAAGTTTGAACTGGAAGTCTCTTTAAAAATTCTCTTTGATGCATTTTTGAGTTTGAAAAATTTGTAGTACTTCTATCTCGATCAGATCTTGTTTTCTTTGAACATGAACTTGCGTGAAAACGTGTAAGGATATCTTGTTTCCTCTGTCTGGGAAACCGCATCATTTTTAACTGAAAGTTTTGATTGTTTTGAAAGATAGGTGATTATCCTTTTATAAAACCGTAGCTGGTTTTGGGAAGATAGTACTTCGGATTGTATGGTATACTTTGTTCTTCATTATGAACTCAAACTTTATGTTTCTTTTTGGTATGGAGCTGTGTAAGCACTTGTAGTTGGAATCATTGCTACAGTTCAAATTCGTGAGGAATAAAGAACAATGTTTGACTTTAAACTTAGTGTTGGGTTTTTGTATTCTCTTTCAGATCCTTTTGAATGGATTTCTAGGTTTTTAAAAGAGAAAGGAGTTGAATACTCTTGTAAATTGTATCTTGTTTTGCTAAGATTTAGTACTTTTGCTTTTGTATTGTATACTTTACTATAGTATGAACTCAAACTTGTGTTAAAACAATGATGAATAGATGAATGTGGATTTTGGCATTGTATGCGTCCTAGATTTCTATTTGTATATGAACTGGGTTAGTGTTGGTATTTGATGTTACTGATATGGTTTGAGTTCGTAAGGAAAATTGAAGTAATGTTGACATTAAAAATTCATGTTTGGTTTTGTATTCTCTTTTGGAACTATCGAAAGAACTTCGGGTTTTAAATGGGATTTGGAATTCAATTGATGAAACAATGGTGAATGAATTCTAGGTTCAGATCCTTTCTATTGAGTTTCCTTTAACTTTTGGGAAGTTAAGTTTTGTTTCTTGAACTACTCTATAGATTGACTCTCTTCCATGTTGTAGAGTGTTTACCATCCTAGGCCTGTTCGAATTCTTGAGTTCAGATTTTTTCCCTTTTGATCTTGGATGAAGTAATGTGAACTCACTCTTCAGAACTGGAAACTTCCTTGTGGATTGTTTAATTTAACTTGTTACTAGTTGATTGTGGAAAGTTCATGGGAATAGTAGTATGTTCGAGACAAATTTTGGGGACTATTACTTTTTGAGTACGGTGGAAAACCAAACTATCCCAGTTTGTTCTTTCTTGATCTCAGTTAATTTGTATAGAGTCAATTTTCATGTCGATTCAGGAAGTGTACAACTGATTCTGTCATGTATCATTACTAGACTGAATGTTTTGAATGAATGAGTCATGCTTCATTAGGATATTGTTTCAGGATGGACTCCTCTCTGTGCACTAAGTAATAATAAGAACCTTCCCTGGATGGACACGAGTAAGAGATAATCCTTGTGTAAGTCTTGCTTTGATTTATGGAACGAATAGTTTTAGATCACTGAATGATATCTCCAATAATGTGGAGTAATACATAAGTCTTGCAAGTAATATGATGACTGTCTTGTTTCTCTCCCTTCTCGGATTGGTTTGGGATTCTTGTTATCAGATGTTGTCTCTTAAATGGTGAATCGTGGATAGCCATATTGATTCTTCTTCTTATTTATTTAAGTTGTAGGATGAATCATCCTAAATATGTCCTATGCTGAAATGAACTCAAATCGGACATGATTTACGGAAACTTGGTAAAATGACAATAAGGTTTTTGCACTGAAAGTAAATCTTTTTGTTACATAGTAAAGTTAAATTTTGTATTTCAAATTCAGAAAGAATTATGAAATGATTAAACGAAAAGGGTTGTTGTTTGATATAAATAGGTAATTGTTTAGGGACATTACTTAGCTAGTATAATGTAGTAGTTGCTGATTATATTATGGTCTTTTCTTAAAAGTGAATTCTAATTTATTATTTGTACTTCATTTATGGTTCTTTATTACTTATGCTTATTGTATGATACATTAATTGTTTCATTAAAGAAGAGTTTTTTAATGGAACAATTAGTGGAATGCACTTCATTTTAATGCTTAGTGCTTATCATGCTTAGTTCAATGAACTGACCCATGCTAGAAATTTTTGCAGATGGACTTCGTAAGTGATAAAATAAGGCAAAAACTTTTATGATGTATTGGCTGATTTAAAGTCTAGTTTTTGTAAAGAATTCCGATTCATTCATGAGTTGTATTGAAAAAGAAAATTTATATTATTTTATGATCTTAATGTTGTTTGACATGTAGTATGCCTGAAATGCATAGTCTTGTAAAGTGTATACTTTTATCTTGATGAATTGAAAAGTTGGAGGCTGACTTGAAATTGTGGTGTAAATTCTCTTGTACTTTGTACGAAGGAAATTGTAATGTTGTCTTGTCGATATTCTTCATATATGTTTGTATACTTATTATTATTATCTTTTAATAAGTTGGATTAAGGGAATAGTTAAATCTCCCTTACTAAGGTGCAACTTGATAAGTTGCATAAGATTTCGTTCTCTATCTAAGAAGTTATGTTATAATAATGAAATGTGTAATGGACATACAATTAAACTATATGAATTGTGAAAGATAAAAAGGGTGTAATAACCCTAACATTTAATCATGTAGAGGAAGACTCTTCCTATTTCAGAAGAATGTAAAACAAAAGGAATGGTTTTTATGATAATTAATCATTGTACTTCATTTCCATGAAGTCTACTCTATTTGAAACTATGTGGATGCTACATCATCTTGAATAGTAAAGATATATTAAACTAACTTTATGATTTTGCTACCTGTTTTGGATAACTTCTCGTTATGCCGAGTTAATAAACATAAAATTGATCATGAGTTAATGAAGTTCTTAATATTAAAAGATTAATTATGGAATAAGAACTTAATGAATGTTGGAATTAGGCTTTGCAAGTTCTGTAATCTGAATCTTAATCCAAATTTAATTATAAATTAATGTTGACCAAGGGGTATGTACATTGTGATGAATTAGTTCTAACGGATGTTGGCACATGATAAGCTGGAGACTGTACCTTCAAAAAGACTAAGGGATTCTTGAGGATATAGTGTTGCAGTTGACATGTGGCAACACCCTTCCGTATTTGTTCATCTAGATCTACACACATCTGGACTTGAACTTAGTTTCTCTCTAGGTCAAGTTAATAACATGATTAGAATAGGAATTATCTTTCTATGACTCAGGGTACCTAGGCACATTGGGTCAACTTAGGTCGGTCGAGTATGCCCATATACCCTAAGTAATCGTAAGCGTCTCCCTATAAAAAATTATGTCGCTAACTTTGGGTTAGGGTCAAACTTTAGGTAAGTGGTGACTGGAATTGAAGTAAAGACCAATCTAGATAACAAAAGAGTGAAGTGAAGCACGTATTCTGATGTGATGAATATGCCATCTAGGAATAGTAACATGAACAGTATGTTGGAAATATTTGGCCAAAGTATCGCAAGCTACTAGTTGTGTTGTCCTATGTCACCTAGTTTAAAGAAACATGATGTCAAATGAATATTGGTAACAAATATTCAGATAGGTTCTTTAAACAGATCACTTAGTACCCAGAATAGGGTAGGAAAACCAAGTATACGTAGTATACATAAAGTATTCTATACTTAAAGACAAACATGAGAGATTGGTTAGTAACCAAGTCATGAAATGAGAGATTGGTTAACTCGAGTCATGAAATGAGAGATCGGTAATTTACCAAGTCATTTACAGCTGCATATGGTTATCTATTATGAGATTGATTGGCATGGAATGTGTGTTCTAAATGATGTTTTATTTAGAACAGAGAACATTGTGTAATTTTTTTCCCTTGTTTCTAAAGTCTTAAAATGGGAATGTTACAACCCCTCCTCTGGAGGCCCAAATCAACCATATAGACTTTGATGTTTGTCCCTAGGGGAAGCCTAAGAGAGATGTCATATTTTTGTTTGATATCAACAATATTCCTACTGATGTTGAGCTAGCGTTGAGAGGCAATCCCATGTTATATTTGCAAGTTTGGATTTATAACAATTATGTTAAGCGAGATATGATATGTGATAGGGTTTCTGTTAATATAGTATCTTTCTCATTTTTGAAAAGTTAGGCTATGGATAAATGAACTTTTCCTACACGAAACATCTTTGAGAGGCTATGATAGTCTCAAAGTGACCTTTATTGGAACCATACTACTTCTAGTTACTCCTGGACCAAAGATGGTGTTGACTAAATTTTATATTATAGATTGGTAAACTAACTATAATAAGATTCTTGGCTGACCCTAGAATTATAGAATAAAGTAAATACCTTCTACATTATTCCAAGAAGTCATATTCTTACATCTAGGGAAGGTCTTCATGGCTTAGGGAGGCCCGAAGTTATTTGATATCCATTTGGCCAATTTGAAGAAGAAACCAACGGTTCATACCGAATACGGAGTTCTGTCCAATTAGGTAAACAAGCCACAGGGATCAATGCATGCATCTAATATTTTTGCTACTAATGAGTTGGAAATCCCTAAGCCAATCGAAGGGGTGGATTTCAATGAAAAAAATTCTTTGTGGTAGAAACCGTGTCAACAAAATCCACGAGTTGAAATTTTTAATATTTTGGATAATTATTTGCATATTTTTATTTGATTTTATTCTTTGGGAATAGATCATGCTCTTGTAATTACCTCTCTTCCATCTAATGTCTTTGATGAGATATGTATGGTTCGAAGGTATCAGAAGTTAAGGAAGAAGACTCCAAGAACAATAAAATTTTTATCTTCCCCGATGACTGTTGGACTCTCAACTAGACAATGGTGCAAAGTGCTGCTTTGGCATTGGGGTAAGGGTGATCCTCACTTCTCCTAAGGGGAGGATCATGTATTTTCCTTAAAATTGAACTTTAAATGCAAAAACAATGGAGTTGAATGTGAATCTCTATGTCTTTATCGATCGTGGCCAACATAATGGGTGTGAATAATGTCAGATTCTTAGGTGACTCTCAACTCATTTGTAATCAAATTTCAGAAGTCTAAGAGACCAGAAAAAAGCACCTATAACTCTAAAATTTCCTCATTCTTGAGCTTTGCAATGGTTTTGAATTTATCTCCATAGAAGTTATTCCATGAGAAAAAAACCTATTGAATGATTCTATGATTACTTCCTCCTCAATTTTTTTTCCGAGTGAGGAGTTAAAGGAAATTGAATTCATTGTTTGATTTGAGCCAAGATTTCATTCAAAGGATGCCAACCAATGTAATTTTGGCATATGTCAAGGTTGAGAATGATCCCATCACATTGGATTTCATGGAAAATGACAAGGTGATCTTAGGATACCTCAACTCTTACACCGACCTCCATCCGTGCACCATAAGAAGGGATTTTCCCTTATACCTCACCCTTCCTCCTATTTTTAGGATCGCATGATGAAATATTCCTCATCGAAATATTTTGAGATCTATGAAGTTGAGGAAGAAGATTTGGAATTACCTCTAGCCCCATATGTGTTTGAAGAGGTTAATAAATCTTTGATAGAAGGAACAATAGACAAAAACATAGGGACGGAAGAAGAAACCAAAATCTTGAAACTTGATTCTTCTTTGTCTCTATAAGAAGTACAAGTGGACACAAAGGTTCTTAAAGAGAATTTAAAAGCATTCACATTTATCTATAAGGAAATTATGGGTATCTTCCTTGATGTCGTAGTGCATAATCTAGTTACAAAGCTTAATGCTAAACTCGTGAAGCAAAAATTGAGACCCATGAAGCCAAAATTGGTTTTAATGGTTAAAGAGGAGGTAATAAAACTCCTACAAGCATGGTTTATTGATCTTGTAGATTATTCCATGTGGGTTTCAAACATCATCCCAGTTAGCAAGAAGAATGGGAAGATACACATCTGTATTGATTTCACGGACATTAAAAAGGCTTGTCCCAAATATGATTTTTCACTACCTTCGATTGATGTTATCATCGACACAACGACTGGGTATGAGTTTTTGTCTCTTATGGATGGATTTTCTAGTTACAACCAAATAATAATTTCTGAGGAATAATAAATGAAAACTACCTTCAAAAATTCTTGGGGAACCTTCTTTTACGTAGTCATGACTTTCGGCATGAAGAATGTTGGAGCCACTTAGCAACGGGAAATGATGTAGATTTTTCATGATCTTATTCATAAGATCGTTGAATCATCTGTTGATAACCTATTGGTAAAATCAAAGAAATGTAGTGATCACCCTAAGGTTTTGCATGTCATTATCTCATGCCTAATTAAATATGGAGTAACGCTAAATCTTGAGAAATGTGTGTTTGGAGTAACATGAGGCAAGTTTTTGGAATACATCATTTCATCCCAAGGCATTGATGTTGATCCAATGAAGATTCAAGCAGTTTTGGAGATGTCCCCACCCATAGATGAGTCAAGCATCAAGTCTTTCTTAGGTAAGCTTGGGGAAATTTGTAGGTTTATCCCTAACTTAACGTATGCCATTCACCCTATCAATGGCTTATTGAAGAAATATTGTTATAAAATTTGGACAACCAAGTGTCATGAAGCATTTGAGTCAGTAAAGTGATTTGTTATGTCATTACCTATGCTCATGCAACTAAAATCTAACCATCCCTTAATTTTATACTCTTGAGCCACGATGTCTCGATTGCATGCATCTTGTTGGCACAAGAGGATGATGATGTTCGTGAGCGGGCCATTTATTTCATCATCCATACTCTTCTCAATCATAAGACATAATGCACACAAGTATATAAGGAGTGCTTGGCTATATTATTCACAAAAAGAGGTTAAGGCACTACATGCTTAACAACAAGATGCAAGTGATAGTTAAATCCAACTAGTTGTGAACATTCTTAACCCAGGATGCTTTGTATAAGAAGGTTGGTTGTTTCATTACACTTGATGGGTGAGTTTGAACTCACCTTTGTTAACCAAAATTCCATGAAGGGACATATTATCATTGATTGGTTAGCAAAAATCCTATAGATTGTGGGGAACTAGTAGATTTAGATTTTCCTGATGAGTGTGTGTTCCTCATAGAGGCAAAGCTCCATGTTGCTTCAAGTTCATGGTATGTCAATATTTTCAATCACATTATGGATCGAATGTATCATGAGGGAGAAACCTTATAGAAAAGACAACAACTACGTTTCATAACCACCAAGTACGTAATTATGGAAAAATTTCTCTATCGCAGAGCCTTTGATGGTATGCTATTAAGATGCGTTGATGAAGAAGAGTCGGAGAAAATCCTCTTTGAAGTCCATATCGAGTATGTGGTGGCCACTTCAGAGGACATGCAACCACTCATAAGATTCATTTCATGGGCTATTTTTGGCCCACTTTAGAGCATGACGTTGTAGAGTATGTATGCAGGCATCAAAAATGCTAAGAGTTTTCACATGAGATACATATTCTGCTTAGGATTTATAGCCCATTTGACACCTTGGCCCTTCTCTACTTGGGGTATTGATCTATGATAGGGAAATTCTCTCCCTCATCATCAGATGGTCATAACTTCATTATCATAACATTGAGTATTTTAGAAAGTGGGTTGAGGCCATACCTCTTACTACTGTACCTAGATCCATAATTGCCAAGTTTATTTTAAATGGATCATTTGAGGTACTGAGAGTCCCACAAGTCATTATTTCAGATAATGGCATTCCTTTTAAGAACAAAAAGGTGCCATAATTATGTGTGCAATTCAAAATATCCCATCACACAACGTCTCTATAATATCCTCAGGCTAATGAACAAGTTGAGGCTATAAACAAAACCCTAAATTCCATTCTCCTTAAGATGGTTAAGGAGTACAAAAGAGATTGACATTTGAAGTTATTTATGGCCTTGTGGGCCTATAGAAATTTGGTGAGAACACCCATGGGGGAAACACCTTATTCTTTAGTGTTTGGATCTGAAGTGATCTTACCATTCAAATTAGAGTTTCCTAGTCTTTGTATATCCCAACAAGTCATTTTGGATGAATACAGATATCGAGAAACACAATTGGTTGAACTAGAAACCCTTAATGAAGCTCGACTTAGAGCTGATCAACATCACCATGTTTATGTTGACGGTATGTGCCGTTAGTATAATAAGAAAGTGTATGAGTGTGAAATACACATAGGATATCTAGTATTGAGACTTTATATTTAGATTGACAAAAAGAATGACGAATGAAGGAATTTCAGACTAAAATGGTTAGGCCCGTACCAAGTGATATAAGACTTTAGGAATGGTGTGTACCACCTATGTACTATAGAAGGTGAAGAATTTAGTGAATTGGTTAATTCACTTCACCTCAAATGCTTTTATGCATAGTTAATTTACATCTCCACTTGTACATTATTACATCCATATTGTATATCATCTACATTATCATATTGTGAAATTGTAAATCAAGAAACTTAATTTTCAAGTAACTTTTAAAATTGTCAAGTATTGGAAATAACATTTAATCATACATCTTCAATTATCCATCATATCATCTCCAAATTGTTTGAATATATTCATCATTTCAGAAATTAAGACATAATTTATACATTAGTCCTACCAAGGCTTGTGCACTTAGTTATATTCATGGTTTCTTCTAGCTCAGGTGTCTTTTCCCATAGTCTATTCTAAAAGATTCTTGATGTCACATCTTTCCCTAGAAACCTCTCTAATAATAGAAGAATTATAAACATTTCACTTGGATCTCTTGTCCACCTATCTCAACCTTTGGTGGCGAGCCCTCGCATCCTATTGGTTGCATGGGATTGATGCTAGGGTCAATTTTTTCTTTCCAAAAGCACGTGTCTAAAATAAATAAACAAAAAAGATAAATCAATAATAAATACAAAAATGCTTTCATTTCAAAATAAAACTACACTTATTTTCCCTACCAACCTTTGGTGATGAGCCCATGCTTCTTCATTGGTAGTGTGAGGTTGGGAAAGGAGGGAAGTTCCCTTACTCACCTATGTATTATCCTTGGTGATGAGCCCATGCTTCTTATTGGTAGCATGGGGAAAGATGTAGGGGGTCCCATAAAATAAATCAATAAGTTGTAAATAAGTCAATGAATAAAAAGTTCTTTGAAATCTTAAAAATCCCAAGAAAATGAGTTAGATGTGTATGTTACAAGAGATTTAATCCTTAAAGTCATAGTTTTTAAATCAAAACACCATCTTCAAATCTAACTCTAGATAAACTTATAAGATAATCAAATTATGAACTGGTTAGTTGACCTTTCTTAGGCTTGAGTTGTAGGTTCCTAATTGGATCCTTGTCAAAATATTTTCTTCTTGTCATCATCTCCATTCTTTAAAAATCACACAACTCACATTCTTCCTAACTCTCGGTGTGACAATCCCTCGTATCTTACTTTGGTTGCATGGAGTTAGGAATGGAGTGGGTTAATATTCTTACTATATCACATCCATCACATTTTACCAATAAAATAGAAGTTTTAAATGTTGCTCGAAAACCAAATTATCTAATTACAACTTGTTCTAATGTGTATCATATATATATAAAAGAAATAAACAATCATTCTATTTACACATTTGCATCATCATCATCCATAACATGCATCCATAAAAGCATATAAAAAGCATCAGAAATTCTAAACATCTAAGAGTACACAGATAAAGCAAACCATGATCAAGTCAACTCTTACAGAATAGCTGAACTAAAAATAAATGTATATATGTATATCAATAACATCAAGTTTCATGTACAATGCCATCATACTCTAGCAAGTATGGTCATAATTATCATCTATGAACTGAAAATCCAAAAACAAAATCGATATATACACATAATGATCTCAAAAATAAAACAAATGTAGCTTATCCCTATGATGAGTTGTTTAATTCTCTTTCTAAACAACTCATCCTATGTATTTTGTTGATCCATTTGTAGCCTTACACTTGTATTCCCCTGTTATACTATTGAGACATTTCATTATAACCTGAACATTATGGCATGAATACTTATTAATATAGTTATCACTAATTAGCTTTATTTTGTGGTATTGTGAGTACATATTTATTCTCTTGATTTAAATAAGATGTTTGATTGATGATGCATGTGATGCCTCTTATTGTAAGCAACTTGTCTACAAAAACTCACATGCAGCCAAAGGGAATCATCTATAATGAAGGCACCATTTGCATCAACTAGCATACACCAAAGAAATTATCTGTAATAAAGCGGCCCAGTAGCCAAAGGAGGTCACACACGTGAATAAGCCATGATCGTGAGAAATTCATGGAACATGGACATTACACTTGAGTCTACACATGTTGATAGAAGAAGCAATTACAATTCAAACATGAGAACTAGGAGATGAATCAACTCTAACATCTGATTATGTGTTACTAACTTAGTAAGGAACTAACTAATTAGATTCATGATTTAGGAACTGATGGATCAAACTGATCGATTACTTAAGTTATGTGATTGACATGTAAACACTTGTTGATTAATTATGTTGCATGCATCTAGTCTCTGGATTGTTTGGTTAAGATATTTTACTTGATCTAATTTGAACTCCTAGTAGAACTCTGTTTCTTCATACTTTTGTTGTAATGAGATATATATAAAGGAAATATTAATTTTTAGGGGATTGATTAATAGATAGAGGAATTGTTGTATTTCCAATTGTAATCTTCATGCCAATGCAATAAAAAGTCGAGTTATGTTCATTAGTTGTAGTCATAGGCCTTAGGAGGGATTAACACCCAAGGCAAGGCCCACTTGTGGTTTTCTAACCCTCTCCTTTGTTTGTTGATTTGATTTATTGCATGAGTAGATTAGCAAATCCATTCCTTTATCTATATTTTTTTACATGCTTTTCCTTAGACTTAGTATTTACTTCAGTCTAAATTTAGTTTGTTTCTAAGCATTGTTATTTCTAGAATTGTAGTGACAACAATTTACCTTCCTACCTCTTGAATATTTGTAACTGTGCATACAACATTGACATTATTGAAAGTATACGTCCCTTGGTTTGATAATTAAATGACTATAGATTAATGAACAACATACTAATTGCTGCAAGTTAATTTGCACCATAAATTTTGGTGTCATTACCGGGGATACTACCAAGTTATAAGGTTTTGAGAGGTTTTTATTTCTTAGAAGCATATTAGGTTTTAGAAAATTCACCTCCATACCCCCCACTAATATATGTTGAGTGATTTGAGTAGTTGATGCATGCACCATTCGAGAGATACCCATGGTATATTTTTATCTAATCTACAAGTAGCACATATCTCTTCATACAATTATGAGGATTTTGAAGAATATATACTCTCCTCTGTATAAGGTTTTATGTTTGAAGAACATCTTCAAAGTGAAAATCCTGAAGCTTCTCCTGAGAAACTAAATATGGTGGAAGAAGTAGACCAAAATTCTCAAAATGGGGCAACTACCTTTGAGTTTCCCATTACCGATAATGATGAAGCTACTACTATGAAGAATATTTCTCCCTCATCCTTGCCTAACTTTCATGGATCCATAACGAAGACCTAGACACCTTTTCTGTTTGAGTTTGACGTTTTATGCAGGAGCTATGATTATACCATATATGCACATAAATTGAAGCTATTTCCTACTACACTCAAGGATGCAACCTTGAGATGGTTCATGGGTTTAGGAAGAAATGTCATAACCACTTGGGCATAGATGAAGGAGAAGTTCCTCAATAAGTATCAAGACTATTGTAGGTCGAGTAGTAGAGGAGGTGATGAAATCTACAAAATGGCATAGAAGGAGGATGAACCACTGGAATACTATCTTAAAATATTATTGTTCTGCATTTAAAAGCCAAGGCACACAATACTACCTCATGAGTATCTCAAACTTTTCTTTTGAAGGGACTTAGAGAGGAGGACATGGATGTTATGGATTTGTTTAGATTAGAAGACATTTCAAAAGCTACCTTTGAAGAAATATGTGAAGCCTACAGAAATTACTCAAGAGCTACTATGAAGAGGATAATAAATGTAAGATCAAGAGGTGGATCAACTACCAAAACAATTGGGGACATATCCAAGTTAGAGATTGTCAACATGTTTAAGAACATGAAGCATGATATTTTCAATGACATGGACACTCAATTAGATGATCTGCATGCCAAAAATAAAAGGGAAGATGTAGAGGAAACACTCATAGAGTTTTTCCATGCATGTAGAAGAAATAAATTTGACTTCGAAGATGTAGAGGATTAGCCAGCATTGTAGAAGAAAAGGAGGATTCACTTGAATTTAGGATGATAGAAATAGAGGATGGGAAAGTGTTCTATGTTTCTCAAAGGAAGCCATGGCTGCCAAGGCAAGGAGGTATGTCACAAGACCCTATACCGTAATTTAAAAATTTCTCTAATAATCCATATATATAACCCCACCTTGGGATAATCCTCAAGGTTGGGCTCCATATCCTAACCAATATCAACAACAATGGCAACTTCATTTCAAGGCCAACAACAATGGAAACAACCTCCTCAATCATGGAAACAACCTTAGAGAGGAGGGAAGTAATGGAATAACCCACCTCCTAATTACCAAAATCCTACAATCAACCTCCTTACCCTCAAAGCAACAAGCTCTGATGCCAAATCCCCAAGAAAACTCTCAACCAAAGGTAACTCAACTACCAACTCAACCAATGCCTAACCCTAACAATAAAGTTACTCAGCCATCCTACACCACTAAACCAAATCAATACCCTACCTATTCATTTGATGTTGACAATATCCATCTATTCTTAGGAAGAGAACTTCCTCCACCAAGTAGACTCACTATTACAAATATTATGGATGAACCAAACTGTTATAAAGCCGAACCGCAACAAAGAAAAAATGTGTTGCAGACTAGTTTATAGCAAAGCTAGGAGATGATGTAAGTTGATCCGTAATAACCTAAGCATAATTCTAATAAGGATAAAACACAAGCTAATGATCCATCATTTCCTAAAAGACTACAAGAAAAGAATATTGACCTCAAATTAGAATTTGATTCTGATTTTTTCAACCAGTTGAAGGATATTTGTGTCAAAATTCCATTGATTCAATCCATTAAGGATGTGCCAATTTATAACAAATTGGTTAAGGACCTATGCATAAAGAAACCAGGTAAAAAGAGAAAGGATCCATCTACTGTACAAGTTATTAGACAACTAGCTGATATTATGCTTGGAAATTCAATCTTTCCCAAATATATAGATCCAAGTAGTCCATTGGTAAATGTTTCAATTAATGGCACAATAATAAAGAACACTCTGATTGAATTGGGGGCAGCCATAAATGTCATGACCAATAAGATCATGGATGATTTGAATTTGGAAGGGCTAAGGCCAACAACTATAGTATTACAACTTATAAATAGATCAATAGTGAGACTGAAGTAGTCTGGAGGACATAGTGGTAGTGGTAGACTCTTGGGAGTACCCTGCTAACTTTATTGTTCTTCAACCAAAAGCAAGCTTAGGAGGATATCCTATCATCCTAGGAAGACCATGGTTGGCCATTTTGATGCATTCATAGGATGTAGATCTGGTAATATGATTATTTCTAATGGAAGTGACACTAAAAATCTTATGCTTTATCCTCCATGCACAACCGTTGAATGAAGAAGATCAAACCATTTGGGTTGAGGAACCAGAAGAGGATCAAAGTTCTATACAACAACTCATGATGCTAGAAAATTCATGTACAATTGAAGGATAAGAAGAAGATGTTCTTTCCAACATCCTGCAGAACAACTATGGAAGAAACGAGGAAGTGGATAACAGACTAAGGTGTTTAAGTTGTCCCTATGATCAAGCTTACCATAAAAAATCACTATGGATGTTCTAGGTAAGAATTGCATTCTTCATCAACTCCTTCCCCATGACTATATACTAAATTCTATGAGTAGTAATGTGTTCTCATGATAGATCTCTCCAAGCAAGTGGAGATAACCTCAGGAAGGCCACTGAACGTGAACAATATGCTCAATACGCAACAAGAGAAGTTGTTAATAACTCTTCTTCAAAATCATAGAACAACATTTGCATGGGAATATGGAGACATGTGTGGAATTCATCCTAAGCTCTGCACGCATAAGATTTATATCAAGGAAAATTGTAAGCCAATCAAGAAGCCATAGAGAAGAATGAACCCAGCAATGAGGGATATTGTCAAAGGAGAATTAAAAAATTATTGGATGTTAGATTCATATATCCAATTTTAGACATTCAATGGGTATCACCCCTTTTCATTGTGCTAAATAAGAATGGAAAATGGAGGATATGCGTGGATTATAGAGAGTTGAATGTCATTTTCCTTTTCCCTTCATTGATCAAGTACTTGACACTCTAGTTGGTAAGAAATATTTCTCTTTTCTTGATGGATATAGTGGCTATAACTAGATTCAAATTACACCAGAAGATCAGGACAAAACTACCTTCACATGTCCATGGGGAACTTATGCTTATTTAGTTCTTCCTTTTGGCTTATGTAATGCACCTGCTACATTCCAAAGGGTAGTTTTAAGAATTTTATCAGATCTAGCAAATGATTGCATGGAGGTATACATGGATGATTTCACAAGTACATGAAAACACCTTTGAAGAAGCCATGCTAGAATCTAGATAGAGTCTTGAAGAGATGTAAGGAGCATAACTTGTCCTGAGTAATGAAAAATGTTACATGATTATGTCTGAATGAATAGTTTTAGGACATTACCTTTCTTCTCAAGGGATACATGTTGATACCAAAAAAGGTATTTGTTTTCATCAACCTACAAACACCAAAGAAGTAAAAGGATATTACGTGGTTTCTTATCCATGCTGGTTATTATAGAGGATTCATACAAGATTTAAGTAAGGTGACATCTCCATTGTTTGCGTTATTAGGAAATGATGTTGTTGCATTTGATTGGACTAAAAAATGTGAGACTGCATTTCAAACCTTGAAGCAATCTGCTAACCATAGACCGAGGTTCTACGATTAGAATATTCCATTCCACATTCATCGATTATTCATACCATGCCATTAGATTTATTTTAGGATAGAAGGTTGGAGTTCTCAAATATTCAATTTATTATGTTAGCAAGAACTTGCAACATGCTTTGAACTCAACTACATAGTAACAAAGAAGGAGTTCCTAGCAATTGTGTATGCTATCAATAAATTCAAGCACTACATCATAGGTTATCCAATATTCATTCATACTGATCATGCAACAATTAAATATTTGATCAATAAACCAGTTGTGAGTAGTAGAATAATTAGATGGTTGTTACTCTTACAAGAGTTTGATGTCACTATTGTGGATAATCTGGTAAGGACAACATTGTAGCAGATTTTCTTTCAAGAATGGATATTAATGATGAAGAACATGTGGTTGATGAATCTTTCCTAGATGAGCACCTATTTTCCATTACTACCAAAACACCTTGGTATGCTGATATAGCCAATTATTTGGTCTCAAGTAAGACACCTCCACACTACCTCTATTCTGAAAAGAAATACATAGTTGAGAAAAGTGTGCATTTTTCTTGGATAGCTGGATTTCTATTTCACATAGGGTAGGATAATGTCATGAGAAGATGCATTGATGATGAGGAAATATATGATTTCCTCAAATCCTACCATAGTGAACTGTGTGGAGGACACTTTGCTGCAAAAATAACAGAAGGTGTTGACAACATATTATTACTAGCCAACACTACATAAGGATGTAACACTATATACGAGGAGGTGTGATAGATGTCAAAGAATGGGTAATCCTACCAAATCAGATGAGATGCCATTGCATCCTTAGCTACTCTTGCAACCATTTGACAAGTGGGGCTTAGAATTAATTGGTCCTATAATATCAATGAAGGAATAAATCTTGGTGTGCACAGATTACCTCACTAAATGGACATAAGTGAAAACATTTCCAAATCAGAAGAGTGAGAAAGTTTCCAAATTCTTATATGACCACATATTTACAAGGTATGGAGTACAAAGAGAGATTGTTATAGATCAAGGTACACACTTTATTGCTGAAGTTATTTATGATCTAGCTAAGGAGTATGAAATCAGACATAGGAATTCTACACCGTATCATCCCCAATCTAATGGCCAAGTTGAGGTAACAAATAGAGAAATAGAAGTTATCTTGACAAAGACTATTGCACTCCACATGAGAGATTGGGTAGATAGGCTTCCAAAGGCAGTATGGGCATTCAACACAAACATGGAAAAAAAAACAACAAGTTTCACACCATTAGATATTTTTTTATGGTAAGAGTGTTGTTCTCCCTATTTAATTTGAGCATTAAACACTAATTATTGAACTTGAACTAGGCATAGATTTTTCTGAAGCTCAGAGAAAGAGAATTATCTAGCTCAATGAGTTGGATGAAATGAGGAGACAGGATGTGCATAATACAGAGGTAGTAAAAAATCAAAGGATCAAATGACATGATAGGTTCATCAAGAAAAGGAAATTTGAAGAGGGTGATTGGGCCTCTTGTTTGACTCAAAGTACAAAGACCATATGGGAAAACTCAGGAAAAGGTGGCTAGGTCCATATGAGATTGAGAAACGATTTCCCAATGGAGTTGTAAAACTCACGACCATAGATCCTGTGAGGTTCAAGCTATTGGTCGATGGTCATAATTTAATGTTATACACGAAGCCAAATGACAAAAGCACCTTCATGCAACAGTTTAGAGGAAGTCAAAAAAATATGGAGATAAGGGCATCAAGTTTAAGATTAGAAGTTGAGCCTTTTGGTTCATCTTCTGAGATTTCAGAGGATTGAGATATTTTAGTGGCCTTGGTATATTTATCTTGCTGAATACTCTAATGGTGAATAAAGGTATTGTGATCAGCCCTCTTGATGATCATTAACACTCAGCTAACATATTTTATTTTTTTCATATTTTTTTTGTAGGACTTGATGTATATATTGCAAAAGTGCATAATCTCTGACGTAGGTAGATAATGAAAAGACTGGATGTTCAATTTTCGAAGCATGCAAAAAATATCTGTTTTGGTTTTCATGTTTGGTAGAACTCATGATTGCATGAAGAAAAATAAGGAACAATCTGCATGTGTGAGTGGTGATCGAGATAGTTGGTACTAGAACAGGTCATCATTCCCTCTCCAGAATTATCTGATTTAAGTAAGGAGCCTACAGTATGAATTACATATACACTTGCAATAACAGTATATATCATCATAACATATCAACATGTAGCAAGGGTGCAATTACCACAATGCATGTGCAATCATCATCCTAAATATTCCTCGAGATAAGTGCACTCATACCACTTTATTAAAGTATCATTAGTATAATTATTTTTAATTAGTATTTATGCCATGCCATAATGTATTTAATTATAATTATACATTGCCACCTTTAACCTATGAGTTGTCACTCCATGTCATCCCACTCCATCACACCACTTTACCTCACATGCTTTTTGCAATAAAATAAATTAAATTCATTTCCTTTTATGATGCATGTGATTGGTATAAAAATTCAAAAACAAGGCACTCAAATAATCTACCACACTTCTATTTGTGCAGCATTCCTCCAAAAGTTGTCTAATTGCAGTACCATAGCCAAACAAGCTACATAATTGAGAATGGGGGAGAATTAATCCACCATAAGCCAACATAGCATTCCTAGATTCTCAACTAGCCACAAATTTTGTAGTATTTTCAGAATAGTGGATGGATGGACTACATTGGAAAATTCCATGGTTTTAATGAATCTATGGTTGAAGAATTTCTGCTACATTGAAATATGGAGAAGCTAAGGTCAAGGGCTTAACAAAGTGAAGGTGAATGATGATATCTTGGCTACAGTTACTAGACTTCCTACGAGAAGGTGAACCTTTCCCTGAGAAAGCCAATCCAGATGCAACTCGACAAGACTTCACTGATGAGGATGATGCTTTCATAAATGATCACTAAGGTACATATAGAACCTCTCTCAAACCACTCTGGGCTGAAATTGCCAACTATATTATCAAGTATTTTACTTGTGAGGGTAGATATTCTAGACTCAATACAATCCATTTCAAATTGCTTAATCATCGAAGAATGATAGGCATGTTAATGTACCTAATTTCTTAAATGAGAGCTTGAAAAATATGAGTAAATAATCACATAGAGGGAGGTCAACACTTTCACACCACTACCTTGTTACCCTGGTTATCAAACACACATTGGAGAGAGAACATCCTGAATTGAAATGGGAGGATTTTTAAAGGAAAAACATATTGATGAATTATTAAGGCATAGGAAGAAAAGAAGAATAAGAAATCTTGGAATTTCTTCCACTCATAGTTAAACCCGCATCTTCCACATCTCGGCTGGACACACAACTTCCACTTATTTTCTTACGAAACCCCTATTTTTAAAATTCAGCACATGTTGAAGAGAACCCTTTTCATGTATCTCCGAGAGGATTCTAATTTCGAAACCCTACTTGGATTTTCAACTCCTGAATCATCCACCTCAAAGGGTAAGATAAAATCTTCCTATTACCACTCCTAAATCTTCCAAGTCTACTCCTACATCTTCCAAATCCACTCCTACACCACCTAGGCATTCTCATCAACTAAAAACTAAAAATCCAAAAACATCAAAACCCACAAATCCCTAAACCATATCACTTGATAGTGATAAAGAAGTTGTAGAAGATAATATTGAGGCCACATCAATGGACATAGACCAAGGAGGTGTTGATGTTGAAATTCATGAGAAATAGGTCCTAGAGAGACCATGGATTGTATGGAAGAGAAGAAGGGAGAAGAAAGTGGTGAGAAAATGGTTCAAGAAAGCTTTGCCAACAGATGGAAGAATAGGAAGAGGTATTTCATGTTGGGGTAACCCATGAAGAGCATGAAGGAAGAGGATTTGAAAAGGGAATTGAGGACACAAATCATGTAGCCAAGGATGATGAAGAGAGGATCGAGGAAGGACATGACCATACAATGCTTTAAACACATAACGATGAAGTATAAATTAGGGATGATATACCCAACGTTATTAAAGGAATTATTGAAAACATTGGCCATGAAGTTGAATAAAAAAACATCTAAACAGTTGAGACATTACAGGAGAATCTTCCTAAAGTTATAGATGCATGGTTCATTTTAAGACCCCCTCCAAAAAATTACTTTAGAATTGGTAGGGAATCTTCAAAATTGACTTTTACATCGTGGAAAATTTCTAAAAACTATTTTGTGGAAAATCCGAATTGGTGGGATGGCCATCCATTATCTACCGTAAAACCTAGGTTGGATGTCATCTAACCCAGGTTATATGGTAGATGATGGATGGTTGTCCAACCTAGGTTGGACGGTCTTTGATTGTCTGTCATCTAACCCAACCATCCAATTTAGGTTAGAGGGTCATTCTATCTAACCTAGGTTGTATGGCAGCTGATGGATGGCCTTCTGATCTGGGTTAGAAAGTCATGCATTGTCTCTCATCTAACCAAGTTGCGAACTTGGGTTGGATGACTGTCCATCGTCTGTCGTCCAGCCCAACCATCAAACCTAGGTTGGATGACCGTACATTATCTATTGTCTAACCCCGATTGTCAACCTAGGTTGGACAACCATACATTATATGTCATCCAACCCGGTCATCCAACCGGGTTTGATGAATTTCCATCGTTTGCCGTCTAAACCAACTATCCAACCTGGGTTAGACAACCATACATTATTTTTCATTCAACCCGTGTGCTAACCTAGGTTGGATGATCATACATTTTTTTGGTCCAACCAAGTGTCTAACCTGGGTTGGATGGTCATACATTATCTACCATCCAACCCAACTATCCAACCTGGGTTGGACAACTATCCATCATTTTCTGTCAACCACCACCATCCAACCCGGGTTGGATGACCATTAATTATCTGTTTTCCAACCCACCATCCAACTTGGGTTGGATGACCATACATTATCGGTTGACAAACCCGCTTGTTTAACTTGGGTTACATTATCTATTATCCAACCCATCTATCCAACCTAGGTTGGATGGTTGTACATTATCTATCATCCAACCCAAGTTGGATGGCTAGGTTTAACGATAGACAATGGATAGCTGTTTAACCTAGGTTGGATGGCCATCTATCATCTGTTGTCCAACCTAGGTTAGAAGGAAGACAATGGTTGTCCATCCAACCTAAGTTGGACATGTGACAAATCACTAATTTTTGGATGCCATTATTAAATAGCTACCCCTCACAACTCCCCATGTTATGTATTATACCTCAGCGAATACATGTATAAGTTAATTTTTACATATAAATAGTAGGTGAAATGACCCATACAAATGACTTGTTTCGGCTGAATTTTTGGCAAACTAGGTGGTAATTGACTGTTGAAAATTCACCATTTCCAATTTCCAAAATCCTAATATTTGTGAGTTTATGAAAATCACCACTAAATTTTTCACTTTATCTTGATCAAATAGTTGATCCATTAGTAGAGCCCACTCCACCATTTTTGCCACATGTTAGCATGCAATAGTCTTATATGGCCCCATTGTAGCCACAAATTATCATTAGAGAAGTTGTCAAAGAACCTGCCAAACTAGTTTGCAAGAGAATTGGAACACAAACAATGTTGCTATATTATTGGGTCCATCAGTTTGAGACCTATGTTGATAGGTTGCAAGGCCGAAGGGAGAGGGAAAAGGAAGAACTTATTTTCCAACACCAGCAGGACATGGAGGAAAAATAAAAGGAACTTAAGGCCAAGGATAAGGAGATTGAAAGGATGAAAAACAAGTAGGATGAGACACTTAAAGTGGCCTATGAAATAATCAGACATATGCCTCCTTCAAATGTCTATGTTATTTTCCTAAAGGAGAAGATGTTGTAGCTCCATCTTACCTGTATTAACTCTGACATGAAATTTGACATCAATAGATCTAGGAATTTCTTTACATTATATTTGAATAGTCCCCAAGAAATTTAGTTCATGTGTGAGTTATACATGCATAATTATGCCCTTGAATATGATAGGGATTGGATTCCAATCCTCTACGTTGGAGATATCCCAGTCAAAGCACTTATTTCTTACTTCATGAATGAATTGGAAAGAGAGAAACAAATGGACAAATACAGAAACCTACAAAAAGTTCAACCATTGATGGTCATGGAAGAGGCTTACAACCCACATGTAGTCATAGAAGAGTATAAAAGTATATGGAACATAAGGAAATCAGAAATCAAGAATGGAAAATGAGAAAAGATGCACATGAGAAAGTAAGGAACATGATATCAATAGTGGAAGGGAAATAGTAAAAGCATGTTGGATGCGTTGGAATGAAATGACCCCTAAAATGCAAAGGAAGGAGATGCACTCCTATCCTAATATCATACCAACTCTGTGAAGGGTAAATTTTTACATTGACTTCTCTATTAAATATGCAAACACTTGGTTCTTAATTGGTTATCACCCACCAATCTTCTACTTTCCTATACTGCATTAGTCCGGTGATACACCTGTGAATGACACAAGTCAAGACATGGCTTGGGACAGGTACATATTGAACGATGCATACTTCTCCACTGATCCAATAGGGATAGACATGCCAATATATTTCAGATGCTTATGCAACACCATACAGGAATACCCAAAGCAAGTTGAGGAACCTACAAAATATGAATGAGGACATTCAAGGAGTTAAGTCTAGGGGTGTGATAAGTTGTTTAAATTATATTTCTAAACAACTCATCTTATGTATTTTGTTGAGCCATTTGTATCCTTATACTTGTATTCCCTTGTTATAATTGATACATTTCATTATAACCTAAACATTATGGCATGAATACTTATTAATATAGTTATCACTAATTAGCTTTATTTTGTGGTATTGTGAGTACGCATTTATTCTCTTGATTACAATAAGATGTTTGATTGATGATGCATGTGATGCCTCTTATTGTAAGAAACGTGTCTATAGCAACTCACATGCAGCCAAAAGGAATCATCTACAATGAAGGCAATGTCCGCAATAAATTACATGCTTCTAGTAAAAGTACTTGTCTGCAACAAAGTGTCCGCAGCCAAAGGAGGTCACACACATGAATAAGCCATGATCTTGAGAATCTCATGGAACATGGACATTACACTTGAGTCTACACATGTTGATGGAAGAAGAAATTACAATTCAAACATGAGAACTAGGAGATGAATTAACTCCAACATTTGATTATGCATTGCAACTTAGAGAAACTAACTAATTAGATTCATGATTTAGGAACTAATGGATCAAATTGATTGGTTACTTAAGTTATGTGATTGACATGTAAAAACTTGCTTTGAATAATTTTGTTGCATACATCTAGTCTTCGGTTTGTTTGGTTAAGGTATTTTACTTGATATAATTCGAACTCCTAGTGGAAATTTGTTTCTTCATGCTTCGTTGTAATGAGATATATATATACGGGAAAGATTAATGTTATAGGGAGGGTCGACTAAGAGATAGAGGAATTGTTGTATTTCCAATTGTAATCTTCATGTCAATGTAATAAAAAGTTTGAGTTATGTTCATTAGTTGTAGTCATAGGCCTTAGGAGGGATTAACACCCAAGGCAAGGCCCACTTGTAGTTTGTTAACCTGCTACTTTATTTTTTGATTTGATTTATTACATGAGTAGACTATAGGAATCCATTCCTTTATCTGTATTTTGTTTTTACATGTTTTTCCTTAGACTTAGTATTTACTTCCAGTTTGAATTTAGTTTGTTTCCAAGCATTTTTATTTCTAGAATTGTAGTGACAACAATTTACCTTCCTACCTCTTGAATATTTGTAATTGTGCATACAACACTGGTATTATTGAAATTCTACATCCCTTGGTTTGATAATTAAATGATTGTAAATTACTTAACAACATATTAATTGTTGTAAGTTAATTTGCACCACCACCATCTCTCTAAGATCCCACCGAGGGTGTAGGGTAAGGGCTCTTACTACTACTACTCCCGGTGACAAGAGTGACTCTCTGAAGTGTGGGAACCTTGATGTTTTGATCGGTGAGAGTTATTGTGAGTGTGCACATGTGATGGGTCATTTGATCTACCAAAGTCTTGGTAGTGGCTCCACTACGAGAATCGTCTCACCTATATCTCTTATCGACTAGCTTGTGTGTCACCTGAGGCTAGTTTTTGTCTAGATCATGGCCTCCACATCGTACCATTCTAGTATGAACACATTTGTGTGGCATCTTCCCATCATTAGGCGTGAAAAATCTACCAACAACTTCTCATGTGTCTTCCTGTAAGGATTCCAAAGGTGTCTAGGAGAAACCTTTGAATAACATCTCACCATCCATCAATAGTAACTAAAAAGTACAAATGAAAACAATGACGAGTTAGAAAAATTCTTAAAAAAAGAGATAATGTGTAGTTTTCTAACAATCTAAACTAATACATAAATTTGGAAAAGGGTAAATTACTTACTTAGATCTCCAAGCATCTAGGATGGATCAACCACTAGTGTCGGTGTAGGATCTATTACATGCACCTCCTCTACTCTAACATCCTCCACTACGATATCCCCTATGCCAATCTACCATCTAAAGATTGAATTCCCCGCCCCCTAGTCATCAAAGGTTCCTTTGAGTACAGTGTCTCTACCTCAGCCTTTGCCTCAGCCCCTAGCTATCATGGAAGCCTCTCCGGTGCCTACCCACTATGTGTCACTCTTTTTCTCTACCTCTTCCTCCAGCTCAATATCTTCCTCTGCCTCTATCTCAGCCTCATCCTCCTCCTCTCTGTTGTGCAGGTTCTACCTAAATCTGCATAATTTGTACTAGCCTAGCTTCATCTTGTGTGACATGAGGCATGTTGATCGGAACTCCAGGAATGATGATGGTCCACTCAAGCTTGATCCTCCGGCCAGCTCTAGCCTCTCAGATCCCTCTATACACTGTCAGGACTATTAGGAGGGCATAAAGATAAGGTAACCCAAACTGCTGCGGTACCCTATCAACTGGATGGGCTTCTACTCTACTAGTCCAATCCACTAACTATGTAGTATAACTACATGTAGAAAAATTAATAGTCTCCTCACCCCATATGCCATTCATGTCCTAATACAACCATGCAATCATGTCATCTATAGTAAGTGTGTAAACCAATTGATGTGGATCCTTGAGTAGAGCCATGTCAACCCATCTCATTACTCTAATTTCCCCGGGATCTGCTATCTCAATTCCCCTTTGATAAGGGATCATACGCTCATACACCTAGCTCATGAAAAATGTGGGATGACTAAGGGCCTTACCCTTTAGTTAGATAACTCTGTACAAATCATGGTAAGTGGCACTAAGGATATCGATGCCCCATGCATATATGTGGTCATTTTGTTTAATGCTTTGTATGATGGGTGCCCAACAATAGAGTAGCTTGTCTCCACCTTTGTCCCCAACCAAGTGCAAAGCCAATATACCAATAATGGTCTTGTGAAAGGAAGGAATAGGTGGGGAGGTGAATGATAGTAATATCATCCCATACTTAGCACCTGTTTTATGTTTCTATGGGTCTCCCATGTATGTTTCCCAGCTATGGGTATGTACTACTGTACTCATACTAGCCAAAACCAACTTCTTTCCAAAGGTGAAGTAATTAATCCATTAGATCTCCTCTAAAGTGATCATCCACTCTCCCCTAACTCTAGGAAGCTGGAAAGTGTTCCGGTATACATCCTAGTATCTCATTAAATTACACAACAGGTGAATAGTAGATGCAACTAGCAGCATCTGTGATATCCTCCATATCTCAGCCATGTGTAACAAGTCCCTCTCATCCTGGGTTGGTGCATCCAAAATCGGAGGCAAACAGTCAGACTTGTGAGCTCTAATTCATATGACACACCTCCCCTACATTTATAAACATCAAAAAATTAATTTATAATCATATCAATGTGTAATAAGATCGTAAAAACATCACAAAAACAATCAAAAACTAAAAAATTTGCAATACTTAGTCAAAATCTTGAAACTTCCTTGACAGTTACATAACCACAGCTCTATGCAAAGCGGCGGTTGCATAACTGCCACAATAATTCCACATTTTTCATGATCTTTGGAGCGGTTGCATAACCGATATGGTGGCTACGCAATCTGCCATTATGTGTATAGTGGTAAATGCACAATCACCATGGTGGTTCCATTTGCGAAAAGCAGGTCGTACTCTAGGGCCCAAAAAAATTCAAAAAGACAAAAATAAATCATTTTAAATAAAACAAAATCCACATCCCATGTGGTGCCACACTAATAGTCGGTTTCACTATAAAATTATCAAAAATAACCCCCTATGTCAAGTTTTTCATATTTCCTACATTTTAGGGTAGAAATAAACAAATGCGAGATAACTCACTTATTCGTGACCCGTTGCTCTATCATCACCAATCTGGCACTATGATAATTCTCCACTGGGAACTCCTCGTGCTATGATTATTTACTAATGCATAGCCTTTATTTTGGTGGATGTAATCTAGAAACACAACAACAAACATAACACAAGAATACCATAGACTATGATACAAAGGAATGATGACAAATTTGAAATATAAGTGTAAATTATCATATCAACATGAAATTGTTACAATCTCATCCATGAGGTACTTCAAGTTTTACTGACTTCACTTTCCTTCCAACAATAACTATGGGAGAAACTTCACAATGGATTCTTTAACACACCTTCTAAACGATGGCTTCCTTTACACACTTACTCATACAATATTTCTCACTACTTCTCTCTATGCTAAATGAGGGGGGTGGACTCTTTATTTATAGGAATTCAGGCTTATCCACCTTATCTCTAAGATAGGATAGGAAATCTCTTTTGGCCAATCATATTCCATGTCTAAACTCTTACCTTTACATGTAGGCTTATCTTCTAAGATAAGATAAACCTTATCATCTCACATGGGTTCCACCTTTTAGACTTTTCCACAAATAAAATACACAAAATATTTATGACATCACTCTTTGTCCTTATTACAAATATAATATTTCTAATTCATAATCATGTAGACCCTACTTCTCAACTTACCCCAACTTTGACATTTTAACATTACCGGACCACTTACGACAAATATTTACTTTTTACCAAAACATTCCTATTGTACTTTGACTATTACCGTACTCTACTTTATTGGTAGCACCGTACTGATGGCGTCGTTATCTTCTATTAGATGCCACTACTAATTATACTTAACAACATCCTATTCTTAATACATACATTAATAAAATAGAAATTACGGACGAAAATTTTAATGTCGACATTTTCCCCTTCCTAGCTTCTACTCCATCCTCGGAGTAGACTATTACAGTGCTTGGAAAATCTCTAACTTGTCGTGGTTGACCCATTTCGTAATGGGAGTGACATCCAATTCCTCCAGTCGATATGTAACATTTTCATGCACAACTACTATTTTGTAGGGTCCCATCCATTTGGGAAGAAATTTTCTCTACCTTCTTTTTGTATACGGAATCATATACTAGAACCAAGTCATTCACATGAAATGGAGACCAATGAATCTTTTAATAAAATTATTCCTTCTACTTCATTTTCTTCTTATAGCTTATATCCTTTGTTGTTTCCCTCATTTCCTCTAACAAATGAAGATGTACCAACCTTTCTTTTACTGAATCACTTTCATCCATCCTTTCATTTTCATAACTCTCACAGTGGGAATATCAAACTCAATAGGAAGAACTGGATCAATGCCATAAGCCAACTGAAATGGGGAGTATCCTATTGTTGACTTTGATGTTTCCCTATATTCCCACAATGTTGCATGAATCCTTTTATCCCACTTATGTACCTACAAGGCTGCATCTTTTGCTAGAATTTGACACAACACAAAATTTGTTCGTTCCACCTGTCCATTTGTGCTTGGCTTGTATGTTGTTGCCTTCCTGTGCTTAATAGAAAACTTGTTGACTAGGGATTCTACCACCTCATTAATGAAGTGGCTTCCTTGATCTGTTACAATTTCTAATGGGCAACCAAATCTAGTGACAATGTGTTCATATATGAACCTTTCCACTTCATCCATGGAAGCTGTTTTTAATGGCCTAGCTTTAACCCACTTGGTTAAATAATTTTTGGCAACTACAATATACTTATTTTGGTGTGGGTAGTTAGAAGTGGACCTACAATATCTATTTCCCACTTTTCAAAGGGACCAAGTGGAAGAATATGGCATAATGGAGTTGATGAAGTCTTACGGTTACCATGTGTTTGAAAAATATCACATGTCTTACAATAATTATAACAATCTCTAAAAAGAGTGGGCCAGTGATAACCTGCATCCAAGATCCTTCTTGTTGTAAGTTGTCTAGAGAAGTTTCCTCCACATGTACCATTGTGGAATTCTTCTATCAGCTCCTTCCCTTGATCACGTCCAACTACCCTCTTGTATTGTCCATCAGGTCCTATTCGAAATAATACTCCATGCAGAATAGAATATGGACGACTGGCTTGAGTAATCTTCCTCTTAGTCTTTGCATTGGCACCATCAGGAAACTTGAATTCATTCAGATAATTCCAAATATCTATGTATTCACTAGGGATTATGTCAAGGGATAACAATGTTGCATCTGGGAAATCATCATCATCACAAGATGATCCTAAACCATCATAGGATCGAGATAGTGCATCCGTATTGACATGCTTCTTTCTGGCTTATCTATAATATCAAATTCAAATTCTTGTAGCAAAATTATCCATATTGTTATCCTCCCGATGGGTTAGGCTTATTTACAATATATTTTAGAGCCTAATGATCTATTACAACTATAAATTTCTGCCCTAACAAGTAATTTCTAAACTTCTTTACAACAAAAATGATAGCTAGAGCCTCTTTTTTCAGTTACAGTATAATTTACTTCAGCATTGCTCATTTTTCTGCTCCCAAAGTAAACTGGATGATCATTCCCATTTTCATATTTTTGGCTCAGAGTACTTCCTAGTGCTGCATTTGAGGCATCAGTATACACAATGAATGGCTTGCTCCAATCTGGATTCTTTAAAACAGGTGAAGACACCAAAGCTTCCTTCAGTTGTTCAAAAGCTTCATGCACCTTATTTCCTGGTTCATAAGTAACATCCTTCTTCAAGAACTGGGTTAGTGGCTATGTAATCTTTGAGAAATTCTTGATGAACCTTCTATAGTAACCCACATGGCCTAAAAATGATCTCAATTTACTTCTATTCATAGGAAAGCGATAACTCTTTGATTTTGAAACTTTTTCAGGATCGGTTTAATACCATCTCTAGATACAACATGCCCTAACAAAACACCTTTAGAACATCCAAAGACACACTTTGTAGGGTTTAGTGAGGCTTGTTCTTCATCTAACCTTTGAAATGTTGTCTCCATCTAGTGCAGGTGGTCCATCTTGCTCCCATAGATGTAAAAATCATCTAGAAATACTCTGATGAAGTTCCCAATGTAGGGTTCAAACACCCTATTCATCAAGCGTTGGAACGTTTCCGGAGCATTACACAACCCAAAAGGCATAACTCTATAAGCAAACATTCCCCAAGGAGTGGTGAACGTGGTCTTCAGTTGATCTTTCTCGCTATACGAACTTGGTTGTATCCACTATATCCATCAACAAAACTATAGCACTCCTGGCTAGCTACTTCGTCCAAGATCTGATCTGAGAATGGAAGAGGGTAATGATCCTTCTTTGTTTCCTTGTTGAGCTTCCTATAATCAACACAAATGTATAGTTTCCCATTCTTTTTTATTGAGATCACAATGGGAGAAACCCATTCTGAATTCTCCACAACAAATATGAATCTTGCATCAAACAACTTATTTATTTCTTCTTTTACAGTCTTGGAAAAATTAGGATTCATTCTATATGGCATTTTCTTTATGGGCTTAGCACCATCTACCAACTCAATAGAATGTTCTACCCAACTTACTTAACGGAGTTCCTTGTAATAAAAAGTGAATAGGTGTATGTACCTTCGAAAGAGTTGGAGGTAGATTCCTTCTCACTCTCCATCACAACATCACCAATCTTTATTTGTTGGAGACGATCAACAATTTCTTCTTCAGATAATCTTATGGGTTCATGAGTCGGTGTGACTGGAAGGATATCCATGACTAAAACATCAACCTCACTTTCTTCATCTTCTGTGTCCACTTCACTAGTACTAGAGTAATCAGAGGATGTCCAATCATTAGTTTCATCACTTGAATCCACAGGTTCTGCCTTATGATGCCGAGGGATCACATTTATCTTCACCCTCTCTCTGCCACATCCAAGTTTCATGAAGCCTTCATTCCAGTAGTTTCTTGCATGAACTCTCCTTAGCCATGGCCTTCCCAACAACATTGGGTACGTAATGCACAATACCATTTTTCATCACTTAAAAGTCTACCACACATACAACACCCATACAGATATTGCCACATTTGAAACTACACCTTTTGGTTTAGTTTTCTCTTATTTAATGACCTAACATAAGTGTTGAGGGTGATCAATTTTAAACCCAACATATTCATTACAGACTTGGTCATTACATTAAGCGCAGCACCTCCATCAACTAAGACATCATGAATTGAAATACAATTACATAATACCTCAGCTTGTGGAGCGTAGAGATCCGCCTCTGCCTCCAAAACGGGTACCTCAACCTCCTTACTTCATCAAGCATTGAGTCCACTTCGCATCTCCCTCATCTTCTCATAAAACATAGCCAAAAATTTACCATATGTAATATTTGCAGACCTTTTGTATAGATCTTCTAAGATGGAGTATGGTCCTTATCCCTGTGAAATTAGAAAATCCTGCACACCCAACTTTCTTCTCCTATGTTTCTTACTAGTTTCTCCTTTCATCTTTTTAGGATCATTTCCATCTTGGTTATCTTTTTCTTTCTTTCTTTTTGTTACAAACACATCTACTTCATTATTTATGCTCCTATCTATTACATCAAAAGAATTCATAGGTACTTTTCCTTTATCATTATCTCTTGTACTAGATGTAGAAGCTCTATCTAGACAATTATACTTATAATGACCCTTTTTATGACAACCATAACATACAACTTTAGTTATATTTCTTTTTGGACCTCTATCTCCTCCTTGAGAACTAAATTCCTTTCCTTGAAGAAGATTAATAGTTAACTGACCCATCTTCTTGAGCAGATCTTCATACTCAGTAGATTTATTAGGGAAAATATTTGTGCTCACCGAGAGTGGTTGTGGATTTTGGACCAAAGGTGTTGGTGTAGGATCTACCTTAGCAGCAATTTCTTTGGGCTCCTCTTCCATGCTTTCTTCTTTCCTTCTTACAATATCCTTTGCTTGTTCAATGGTAGCTGGGCGGTCATACTTCAATCGTTGTCGATCTCGGCTTCATCCCAAGAATGAAGTGCTTATAGAGGAGATTGTCCACGCCAATCATCAACCCATATGTTAATCCTTCCTTTCGGATCGGGTATTGAGCTTCCTCCTTAGCTCTAGAACACGAGCATGATAATCCCTTATATTCTCCTTCTCTCCTTGGGATAGATTTGTGATATCGATCATGAGATCTACATATTTCTATTGTTCACCAAATTCTTCAAGAAAACTTTTAGTTAATAAATCCCATGAATTTTTCACATTATCACCTAGTGTTTCAAACCACCTAAGAGCTGAACCATCCAAAAAGGTAGGAAAAAAATTATTTCATTGTTCCCTTCTTATGAGGCCATTACAAATGCAAGATTGTTTAAACTCTTGAATGAAAGAGGAAGCATCTTCATTAGATTGGGCTGAAAAAATAGGAATCTTCCCCATTTTTAAAAGTAACCATAGTGAAATACCAATTCACAAGTACAATCAGTAAGACTTGTGTGCACAAATAATTGGACTCACTACAATAGAAAGTGACTTTACACCTTTCTACAGTAAAATAGGAATGACCACGGTAAAACTTGACTTACTGTGGTAAAAACTGACTTTACTGTGGTAAACACTATTCATGGTAAAAAGTGAAGTTACTGTGGTAAATACTATTCACGATAAAAAGTGACTTTACCATGGTAACTACTATACAAAAACAAGGTTACCCTCCAAATTTTTTCTAACTAAGTGGGAATATCTCTCTAGAAAATCCACCAACAAGGAATGGTCCCAGCAACGGAACCAAAATGTCATCACCAATCCAGCACTATGATAATTCTCCACCAGGAACTCCTCGTGCTATGATTATTTACTAATGCACAACCTTTAGTTTGGTGGATGTAATCTAGAAACACAACAACAAACATAACACAAGAATACCATAGACTATGATACAAAGGAATGATGACAAATCTGAAATATAAGTGTAAATTATAATATCAACATGAAATTGTTACAATCTCACCCATGAGGTACTTCAAGTGTTACTGACTTCACTTGCCTTCCAACAATAACTATGGGAGAAACTTCACAATGGATTCTTTAACACACCTTCTAAATGATGGCTTCCTTTACACACTTACTCATACAATATTTCTCACTACTTCTCTCTATGCTAAATGAGGGGGTGGCCTCTTTATTTATAGGAATTCAGGCTTATCCACCCTATCTCTAAGATAGGATAGGAAATCTCTTCCATCCAATCATATTCCATGCCTAAACTCTTGCCTTTACATGTAGGCTTATCTTCTAAGATAAGATAAACCTTATCATCTCACATGGGTTCCACCTTTTTAGACTTTTCCACAAATAAAATACACAAAATATTTATGACATCACTCTTTGTCCTTATTACAAATAGAATATTTCTAATTTGTAATCATGTAGACCCTACTTCTCTACTTACCCCAACTTTGACATTTTAACATTACCGGACCACTTACGACAAATATTTACTTTTTACCACAACATTCCTATTGTACTTTGATTGTTACCATACTCTACTTTATTGGCGGCACCGTACTAATGGCGTCGTTATCTTCTATTGGATGCCACTACTAATTATACTTAACAACATCCTATTTTTAATACATACATTAATAAAATAGAAATTATGGAGGAAAATTTTTAATGTCGATGAGCTCCTCCCATTGGTTGGGTTTCCATCGCATCGAGAAGACACTTCATTTTGACTTTAATCTCTCGTGAAACCATCACGGGTAATCCATAGCTCAAATTTCACTAAGTGGTTAAGTGCAAATCATTTCTAAAAATGGTAATTTTGAGATATATATATTTATATATATATATATATATATCATATTTTAACATTATTTTGAGTGTGTGTGTCTTTTTACGGTGTAGGAGCATTGATGCGGGTATACTTCTCCTCACCGCATATATGGTAAGTGTTAGAAATGAAAAGGAATGAGAGGCAAGGTGAATCCATCCCTAATAAATCCTTTTTATTTTCTATTTCAAGCATCAAACAAAACACTCTCATAAACCTCATACATTAATGTTTGATCACCATTAGATATAGTTCATCATGAAAAACATGCATAATAGGAAAACAAGATATACTCAGAGTCTTTCTTCATTGATATTCAAACAAAGTAGAGTACAATGACTTGATATTCTCATCAAAAATATACAATGTACAATCAAGAGCTCATAAATATTGTACTAACATCAATATGTTGAACATTAGCATTCAACTACAAAACACCAAAACTTTGCTCTCCTTCATCAACTTGATATTACATAGAATTCAACATCTTTATTCCACTACAACCAGCTACTAACCTAGAAGAAACTTCTAGGGGTTTGGGCTATGCCAAAGAGTTTTGATTTGCAGCAAAGTTTTCTTCAATAGAAGATAAAGGGGTTTTTCATCAACAACAGCACATAAACGTGGAACACCCTTTTAAGAACAAAACCTTCATGAAGATGACCCTTACACTTCATTTTCCACTTGACTCTTCAAATCCCTAGCATTGAATTTGAATTGAGAATTGAATGGAATAATAAGGAGTTAACAACTAAATATTTCTTCTCGCATATATGAAACATTCCTCCTACAACCGAATCTGATAATATTGACTTGTTTTTGTAAGCGCTATTCGATTTTGTCTTCTTCTCCAAGTGAGCTCATATTTTGTCTTCTAGATCTCAAAATTTTCCACAAGGATTCCAAATTTTAATTCATGTGGTACATGGTCAAACCAAACCAAATAATTCTCTTGTATTCTTATAAACTCACCACATTAGCCAAGACATTCATTTAGGCTCCTAGGTGTGCTTAAATCAACTTCTACAAAAATAGTTCTAAAAAACCATCTAACTAGACCACTTCCACTCATCTTCATGACCCAATTAATATATAAAAATTAATATTAGGAGGTATAATTTCATTAAAATTTACCAGAAATATCCAAATCAAGACTTAACACATCAAGAAACACCACTTTGCAAAACTTTCCTAGTTGGTTTCAACATATCTGAATTAGGTCTTCAAGAATTGAGTTGATACATACCTCAAATATCTTCATCATGAGGAAAGTAACCTATCAATGGAAATATCATGAATTATAATATCTCATCCACTTATCATAAATCTCCAATTCATGGCATAAGGCTTCCAAAATCTTGGATCTTTGTAACTGGTCTGGCTGATCTTGAAGACACAAAAACTAGTCTTCCACATAATGAAGTCAAACACCTCCAAAGCAGTTTTGAAAGATACATATCATCTATAAAACTTAAATTAGGATGTATAAAAAATTTTCAAGCATTCATACCCATAGGTAAAATGGATAAAGTCTCACCTTCATACTCATTCAGACATGTTTCTCAAATAGGCCTAATAGAGTAGTTTTGGCTCAATCACCTTTAAGAAAGAAATTGACTTTAAAAATAAACCATGAACTTCCACACATCATATGACACATGAAAAGAATGATCAAGGAAAGAAAAAACATCAATTCAATGCAATTCAACATGGTTACCTTCATTCTTCTTCACTAGCTTCTCAAAACAAGCTCCTTTTGTCGGTAAGCTCAAATATGCAACCATTACTCCAATTTTCTCCAAATTAGTAACCAAAGTGACTTCATGAAGTTGAATAAAACATTACCAAAATCATCCACATAAAATTTGAGTAGGGGTTCCTTTGCAATTTTTCTCCGTACATGAAATCTTCACAAAACACTTGTTTTCTAGTGGGGCCCACCAAACATCATGAACTCAAAATATCATGGAAATGTGACCTGAGGATTCCTATACATTTTCAAATAGGTTTCCAAGAAAAATATTTGAGTTAAGACACCTACCCAACTCAATTTTCCAAAACTGGTCCAAATTGGGGTTTGGAGGGTTACAAACATGCTCACAAAATAAATGGAACTTCTAAAATACTCAACCAATCACTGAAATAATTTTTACACCATAATTTTATCCCAATTTACTCAATTTTTTTATCTTATGATTTATCGATAGAGGATCCACAATTTCTCTTGATGTTAAGAATTTTTGTAATGCCCATTAAAACAACCCACTTAAGACCCAAGAACAACCTAGGATTAGTTAGGAAAATTATGGAATAATTATTTTTGTTTAAAAGAATCTACAACCATGTTACAAGACAATAGTTGTCACTAACAAGTTCGGAACAATTATAATCTACTAGAATATAATTTTCTTTTATTAACAATTATTAGAGGTCATAAGGTCCAAAATTTAGGGTTAGAAGTTTCAATTAGGTTCAGGGGTAATTCCTCACCATACCCACTCCTTAACAGGCTTAAATTTTTTACTTGATTTTTCTATAATTTAACACATTAAAATTTTTCCTAAATCATTTTCATTGGGTAGGAAATTTCCTCACCTTTCCATTGATATAAAGAAGTCCTCATAACTCCTCATTTTTTCTCAAGTTATGGGTCGGCGGGCCTTGGGGTGAAAATTTTCCCCAAGAGCGGGCTGCGGGCCCAGGGGTGAAAATTTGCCCAAAGGGCGGGTTGGCGGGCCACGGGGAGACTTTTGGAAAAATTCCCATGTAGGAAAAAAAAACAATTGCACTTATGCTTCTGCGGGTCCGCAGGTCCACAAGGGACATATGGCACTCCCTAAGGCAACGCGGGGAAGCAGGGTGGTGGGGGACAATTTGCAAATTCTCCCGCGCGGGGTGAAAAGTCAGTTTTATGCCCGCGCTCCTGTGAGTCTGTAAAGGACACATGGTGTCTCCTAAGCTAATGTAGGGAAGGCGGGGTGGCGGGAGAAAATTGACTTAACACCCCAGAAGGGCTAAGAGGGTACATAGACCCGCGCCTCCGCTGGCACCTCGTGATGCCACGTGCGGCAGCCCCGATTGGCTATGGGCTGGCGGAATAGTGGGGAAAAATTGGAAAATATTCCAAAATATTTTATGAGATGTAAAGGACAAAAAGGGACCCATTCCTCCGCTGATGCCTCGTGACGCCATGTGGCATCACCTGATTGGTTGCGGGCGGCGGGGAAAATTTAGAAAAATTTCCCAAAATTTTCCAAAAGCGCTAAGTTAAAAAGGGGATCCGCCCCTCTGCTGACACCTCATGGTGCCATGTGGCAGCCTCTGATTACTGTGGGCTAGTGGGCCGGTGGAGAAAATTTGGAAAAATTTCCCAAAAAATTTCCTAAGTGCTTAAGGGAAAAATTCGGGTCGTGGGCCCGCCAAGGAAATTTTTCCCAAAATTTGACGCCAAGGAAGAAAAACTTCAGAGGGCCATAAATTTTGATAGAGAGCTTAGTTTTGGACAAATAAGGACTTTCGGAAATATCTCAACGTCCTCTTTACTCAAAGATCATTAATTTTATATTTTGATAAAGTTTAAGGGGGTCAATTTTAATAAAATGGCTCTGAGGCTTTTACAAAGATCGAATGGTAAATTTTAACTTGTTAGATTTATTCAATTTGATCTTCCTCCTCTCTCAACATGTCAAATAGACATGGAGGATTGTTCCTAAATGGATTTAAGGAAGGATTCAAGGTTCAATTTTTCTAAATGATTTACAATTTGAACATTTCCGTTTCTTGAAAATGACTGCAAAACAGTTTGAGCCCGATTTTGTTAAGTTTTGAGATATTTCCTTACGTTTTTTTTTGTCTATTTAAACTTGTTTAGGGCCTAATACTTAAATTCAATCATTTAATTTTTTATTTTATTGTTACTGAGTTTGAATCTGTGCATTTTTGGTTTAATTAATTACCAGTTTTAAAATTACAAATAACAGGGATCAAATCTTGATGGGTCTATTTGCCACTTTCTTCTTCCAAGTATTAAAATTCATTCCAATTCCAATCTAACACATTTTAGTTGATTCAAATCAAACTATTCAAGACCAAAATGCAATACTAATTTCCAATTTTTTCACATTTCAAAGAGACAAAATACTATATTTTTCTCACACGCATTTCTTCCTTTCAAATAGAGATTTCAATACATTGATATGATCAGATTCAATACAACAATGTAATTTGAGAAAAGCATTACATTCATTTATTGATTCCAAAAGACAACTTACAACTTCCTTCTTTCATTTCTTCCAAAATCATTTATTGTATACAGGGTAGAATAATACATTTTCTTTTCACATGTTCCACTTTACCACTTTTCAAATAGAGATTTCATAGAGTATGCTAAACATGATTTCCAATGGAATAACATCATATGGACAAGATAAAACCATTTTCATTAATTCAAATGAACTCTTACAACTTCCTTTCCATTTGATTACAAAATACAATATACCAAACACGTATCATTCTTTCACATTCTTTCTAAACAGAATACAGAGTATAAATATTTTACATTTCAAATTTCACTTGCATATCTCAGTACAACATCTTTCCATTACAAACATTTAAAATATCATCCACTTCAAGTGAAAAATTTATAATTAGATTTCATTTCATAAGGGACTGTCAAACTATCTTTTCTTAGCTCCGAACAGCAACATGCATTCTTCTCATTACTCTAAATTGATCACAATAGGAGTAGGGGAAAGGAAACTCTCTCCACCCAGCAAGACATCCAATGAAGAGGAGAAGCCATCCTTATTCATTGTCCTCAAGACCCAACCACAATGCAATAAAATATGTGATCCAACTCACGAAAACAACGAGCTTCCACAGAACATACACACAACATTTTCACAATAAAACATAGTCAAAAAAATGTAGTTTACAACTACATTAACACATGACAAACAATACTAAGGTTTCATCAAGTAAGCCAAAGGAGCAAGAAGCTATGGGGATGTTGCTTATGCCTCCCAAGGGGAAAAATAGGTATCACCACCTGAGTATAACCCACCAAATATATATATATATATATATATATATATATATATAATATATATATATATATCATTTCAAACCCTATCATGCCCTTATGCCTCCCCCAAGTACCCCTTATTACTCATGTTTCCTTATATCTCCCCAATCCTCTTATGGCACCCCATAACGAGTAAAGAAATGCAAGCTATTTCTTTGTAAGGTGGAACCCAAATTCCTAACTCCCTCCACCCTTATACCTCCCTAAAACCACTTGTGCCTCCCACAAAATAACCCCATAGTCTTCTCCTACACCATTCCTAGGCCATCTACCCAACAACCCACAATATATACCAAAACATTCACACAAGAACATTTACATAAATAAAAGAAGAGCATTTCAAGAGCCAAGCTCTTACCTCTCCATGATGGAGTTGTTCCTAGTTCAAAATAGCAAGGTCCTTCCAATGTAAGAAATCTAAAAACAACCAAGAACAAGCATGTAACAATCTTCTAAAAATCCTTCAAGCAAGAGCTCCCAAACAGCAAGAAAATTCACCCAAAATGAAGTCTCCCAAAAGTGAAGCAACCCAAAACGAGGCAAACAATTCAAATTTTATAGAAGAGGGAAGAGAAGAGGATGAGGCGGAACCATGTAGGATGCCACATCACACATCCTCAACCCCAAACACAAAATCAACTTCATTCTCCAATGCATAATAAATAGGTGGGTGAATAATATGACATATTACTTACACACTCAAATCCAACCCACACCCCAAAGGACTGAAATAAGAACATGTAAGAAAAGTGCAATTAAAACCTATAATTTGTCTTCCCAAAATGCATAATAAAAGTATGATTTTAACTCTCCAACCATAGGTATGGTTGGTAATTAATTTAATAGGTATGGGACAAGTTTAACGTGTCCCACAAGCCTCTAAGGACAAATTCAAATTTCTAAGAAGGTAGAGTGTTTCAAACTCAAAAGTTAACTTACACATTACTTACACACTTTAAAACATGGACAACAACTCTATTAATTACATTCTTATGACATCATTTAATTAATTAACTAAACGATATGATTACTCACAATATTTACACACCATTAAATAAATAATGAAAGGGGTAAGTGCAAAACAAAATAAACACATGCAAAAATTAAATAAAAGGGACAAAAAATAAAAGAAATACATAAAATCCTTTGGTCAGATTTAAAGGTGATCCCCCATGGGGATCCCTAACACTAACAAACACACACACAAACAAAACTAGTTGCCATGGTGACCTTGTTGAATTCATCTAGAATTCCAATGTGGTTGGTCTCCAATCCCCCAATGTTTGTTGTGATAGTTTAACCTGTAAAACACAAACACCTCCTTCGACCTCGTGGCCATATCGAACATCCAAAATAATATAAATATAATTAAAATTCCACAATCATCTAGATATATGAATCACAACAACATCTAGGAAATCTAACAAAGATCATTTATATTTTTATCAACAACTATATCATCATCCAATAATTTTCCATTTCTAGATCCACTCACAATATCCAAATATCACAAGTCCGAACAACATCCACCATATAACCATGTCCAACAAAGTATAACATCATCAACATATAAAGTGTCTCTAATAATCATCATGCATCATATATGAATCGAGTCAACAATAATCCATGATCGACATCTAACACCATACTAAATCAAAACTATAATAATGTCCATAATATAGTCAAATGTATCATGATCAATATCAAAATTGTCGAAGGGAAGTGGCCACTACAAGTTTAGTGCTCAATTTCCATACTTTGAAAAACCCAGTTTTGGAAAAACTTGAACAACTTATAAAATATCCATCCTCATCTTCTGAAATATTTCTCACACCTCAAAGACACATCCCTCTAATACCTCAAAGTGATATTTTTCTCTGGTTCATCCTATATATTTCCATCCCATCTCATATAGGTGCCCCTTTGGTCTCGATTCTCAGTAGTTAAGCTATGCTAACATGTAGAAGTGCCTAAAACACTTCAATAACTACATGAGAAGTCTTGTATACACCATATATCACCATTCCATGATTTTTACATCATCACACCTTGGGTCAAAATTTCACACCTTGTTTGCTTGTGGATTGGCTTAAGAAAGCTCCATATTGACTTGTTTCAGTCTCATGAACCTAGTTTATCTCTTGTATCTCTTTCTACACCTCCTGTTCCACCTCATAGTGATCTAAACTTTATTTCCCTTCTTTTTAGTGAATTCTCATTTTTCACTCGATTTACACCATGTATTTGCACTAGGCCAAGGCCTAGAATGACTTGACTTGACCCATATACTTCATGAATGGACCATGTGGACATGTTACAGACTCATTGACACATCTCACTCACCTCATGGACCTTGTTTGACCTTCATACCACCTTTGAGAGACTCAAGCCACACATATGCACCTTTGGAGACCCTAGATCACCTAGCCATACTCATATATCACCTAAACAACATACCCAGATCACCTAGACCGTTGTGACATCAATGAAAAAACAAGTGACACACACTTCCAAAAACTCCCCCTTTGTCATTGATGACAACCATCCTAGAAATATTGATGGCAACTGTGAATGCACACACATTTAGATGACCTCATTTACATGTTTCTTATCACACTTCTCCCCTTGAAATCTATGACAAAGGTATTCATGGACTTGACATGGAAACAAATGACTCACATTTATAATGAACCTCATGAGGATAATAGAAATACAACTTACATGAACATAGCTCCCCCTTGGACAATGATTTCTCTAATTTGACTCCAAAATAACATAACAATATCCTCTGGACCAGTATAAAGATCCTCCTAAGCTGACCCACCTCCTTTTTAGCCTTTATTCATACTTTAGATCGCCTCCTAGGTATATTCAACACTAAATAACACCCAATTTTTCTTTAGGTCTTTATTCTTCTTGACATCTCTCATCCTTTGGGACTAATTTCCTTGATCTTGAAAGAAAGACTTCATATCAAAACTTCAATGCCACCTATATCATCTTGAAGCATATGCTCATGCTCCCCTTGTTATGATATACCTTTGATTTACAAGTCTTGTGCTTACTTCTAGAAATCTTGAGATAAGATAACTCAAGTCTCATGGATAGTCCTTGAATGAGCACTTCATGCCCATGGAAACTTCTACACCTTGCATATAGCTCCATTTATACCACGAAGCATTATATCAAGAAAATATGAATCCTAGAATCCATCTCTTTGATCAAAAACTAAGTCAAGATCATCTCCAATATCATATTGAATGACCCATCCTTGGAAAGCACTTAAGAAAAAATAACCTTAAGAAATGGCTTCTTCCATGCTCAAGCATCACTTACAAGTCTGTAGAAACTTGATACTATGCCTTAAGCACACTATACCTTCATAATTAAATAATTTGAGAAATAAAACACCCTTTGACTAAGATCATTTTCCTTTCTCTTCTTCTAAGGGCATGACACTTTCACAAATGTATAGAACAACTTCTTTAGGATTATACCCATCAAGAATGCACTATGTCTATGCCTATATCCGTAGGTGCCCAAAACTAGCCTATAGATTCTTGAAAAATTGTCCTCTAAACATATTTGAAACCTTTAATTGCAACCTTGAAAGCTCATGCTAAAGGAGAGTATCCATAACTTGTGTATTAGTTCTTTTTATTAGGTCTTCCAATCACAATGATTGTTAGCTTGAACTCTTCATTCGGACTCAAAGTAGAAGCTTATCTTTCTTCATTGTTCTCGACAGAGCATATCCTTATAATCTCTACATCGACAATTTAGAATTTTTCATTCCCTTGCATCTAATCATATCTTCATTTCTAAACATTTTTCTCATTACAAGATGAAGATGATGATCAAAACCTGTAGTGACACCTTAATACTAAATTCAACCTTGTCAACTAGATAATTAGTCACATGATATACTCTTTGATTATTTCATTCACTTTGTACCAATTTGATCCTTCAAGCAAATTCTTATCCACTTTTGAAAAATATTTTGCAATACATTCAAATTACTAGCATATAATCTTATATTTAACCCTCATTACAAGATAGTCAAACATACAATCATCTTCCTTGGATAATATTGTCAATATCTTGGCATATTACCTATGGATCCATAAGTGCGAGGCATATACTTAGAGAATGTACATATTTTCAACATTTTATTGCTCAATTTTCAAGATCCTATATTTTTCATTTAATTTTCTGAAATATTTGTATTTGAGTGTAATGTCATTTCCTATACATCACCTTTTCCACTCTTTTTAACACTCTATCTTCATCAAAATGTGTGCATTTCATTCTCAATCTTGATTTTTGAGTAATTAAAACTGATGCACACTTACTTTGACGCTTCAAATTCTCCTTTTGTACACACTTTTTTATTTTTAAGTCATAACAACCTCTTCATCTTCTTAATGTCCCTCATAGGCTTTTCACATTCTATATCACACACCTCAATACTTCAGTCTTGATCGAGCTCTTCCAAAAAGAAAACAACCATTCAACTTCTTTACAAAATTTGGACTTTTATACCTTTTGTCTAACCATTGTGTTTAACCAAGAAAAAAAAACTATTTGTCTACTTCTTCAAGATTGATGAGGAGAATTGGAGCTTGTAACTGACATGAGACACTTGACCTTCTCCATGTGTCCTTTTACTTGCAACAAATACATTTCATGACTTTACATTTTTGTATTTTGATCAAATAGGCCTAAACAACTCTATTAAGGTTTCATGACTTTGGACTGTGACAACTTGAGTCATTAAGAACCCTTACTCAATACTCAATTTGTGACCATGTAACCCAAAATTTCTCAAGGCACAAACTACTTGAAGTAAATTTTGATTTATTCAACCAGCTGAGACAAAGATCAAAAGCTTTGGTTTACCATTTTCTCAGTGTTACATACTTTTCACGTTTCCACCCTAATTCGAGATCACAAAAAGATTAGGTATATCATTTCTTATCATTTGAAGGGGTTGCATGAAGACTCTATCCTTAAACCATGAAGAAAAAACATTAAAGGCATATATCAGCACTGTAGTAGGGATGGAGGGTGTTCTTCGAGACAACTATAAGATAATTCTTCACAATGGTTTGATGAAATGCTATAAAACTTGAAAAATATGAACCATGGTGCCAAGAAAGAGATATATTTAAATATTTTTTATTTTTCATTGGGTAAAAATAGAGATTCAAATATTTTTCTTTGTCTAACCCTAGAATTAGGGTTACAGTCACTGTGAGGGCCCGAGAATGATAAAAAAATTATTTCTTGTGCAAAAATTAATGAAATTTGAGAATTTCAAATGTTGTGACTTTTTCTGCCCCTTCTCCATCTGTTCAACACAATTTGCAAGCTTGAAATACTCCCAATCACTCCCAACAAGTATGTTCAACATAATTTTCAAGCTTGGTATTGAAGTTCTTCTTAGGTTCACTTACACAAAGTTTTCTGATCTTCAAGCTTTGGCACACTTTGAGTTTGAGAACCAAAGGAGCCTTGTACCTTTTCAAACTCCATTGTTACTACCTTGTTAACACTTGATCTTCTTTGAGTAAATCCCTATCATGAGTTATTGTCACTCTTTTTGTGTGAAATAAAATATGGCTTCTTGACAATCACATAGCAAAAGACACTTCTCTAAAGAAAGATAGTATATCACAATTGATAATTATTTGTAAGGAATATAGGTCACCTTGGAGAGATCTTCATGTAATCCAACTCCTATACCTTACCATGCTTTTTTAGACAACTTTGTAACTTTCAACCTTAAAAAAATACATCCATTCTACCTGTAGCTCTTCATCACTTCATGGAGCAAACATTTGACTCTTGATCCACTGACTGCCTTAATGAACCCCTTTTCTACCCTGTAGAATGCATTTTGGACTTCTAGGCCTTAAACCTTGCAATTTTTGTGTTTATAAATTTGAGTATCTTTTATCACTTTCACAACCATTTTAGAGATATTTGTCATAAAATTAAACATTGAACAAACGTTTCTCATCCCATTTCATGTATCTTGGATGATTAAATTTTGCATATGCTTCTATCACATAACACCAACACATTCTAGAAGTACATATTACATTTCTTAGTATTATATCTTCATTAAGAAGTACTCGGACCATATACACCTTGTAATACACATAGGTTTTGACCTTTTGAGGCACAATAACATCCTTTTACACCACAAGAGTAATCTTATGACACTTTGTCAAGACTCGATTTTAACACCAAGATTCTCACAAACCACATACACTTTAAATATTATTTAGGAAAGACTCATATATTATAAACCATACTTCATGAGTTCAACAACACTTACATACTCATTACATGACCATGATACTCATGAACAACCACAACTGACTTAGATAAGAAAATTCATCATGATTAGACTAACATAGATGATAGGAACACCTACATGAGATATTTATGACCACTCATATGAGATCATGACTTTTCACACAAGAATACCCAAATAGAACCTTGAAAACACACTTAGAAACACAAGATGACATACCTTATGCACCATGGATAAGACTCATATTAACTTAGACAGCTCCCCCTCACTCCAAATCTTCATTAGCACTATACACCTCTAATAATCTGAGTAGATGTATATATCACCATGGAGGATCTTGATGAGAGATGTAAGAAGGTCTCAAGCCCTCTTCTTGCACCTTGATTGATTTTACTTTTTATGAACCTAATTTTTCACAGTAGATCCCTTCTTTTCTCAGTCACACTCTTGGAATCCTCTTTAGCACTTTGACTAGCTTCTTCCTTCTTCTTAAACTTCTAAACTTGTGGCTTGGGTCTTTGAATCTCTTTCTTCAGCTGACCTACATCACAAAACCTTGCAATGTTCCCTATCTTGTGGCACCTAAAGCATTCCACTTGTCTTCCTTTACACTCAAAAGCCCTATGTCCATATTCATTGCAAGCATAACAATAACCATTGAACTTTCTTACATACCTCCTTATGTTTGATGGTTCATTTTTTCAATACTTTGCTAGATGTCCTTTCTCATGACAATGATAACATTCAGCTCCATATCTTTGACCTACTTTTTTCTCTTCCTTATTTCTTTTAGAGTGTTGTTCTTGATTTTTCTCTTTACATTATTCTTTCTTTTCAACCTTAGAACTACACATACTAGCTATATGTCCATAAATGCCACACTTGTAGAAATTTTCATGAAAAACAACATACCTATATACATTTGGGTGTCGATGGATGATCTTCCATGAGATGAAATTTGTGTACTATCTCCCTTGCTTGATTGTATTTTTCCATTTGATTCTTGACTTGATTCACCTTCATTTTTCTCTATATTGCATGAATATTCTATGAAACCTAGGCATGTTCTATCACCATATGCCTTGTTTTCCTAATATCTTATTCATATTTTCTGAGCTCTCTTGAAAAGATAATACCTTGCTTGTCATGATGCTTAACTCTTTCTTTAGTTCTTCTTTCTCAACTAGGGATTCCTTGAGTTGAGTTTGTATACACTTGATTACTTCCTCATGGGATACACACAATTTGTCCAAATTCTCTTTACAAATCTCTACTTCCCACCTTATGTAATCAAGATCTCCCATCCTTGTCACCAAAGATCTCCCTCTAGCTTGTTAAGGTTACTTCCAAGGGCCTGCTTTGATACCAATTGTTAGAAATGACAAAGGACTGAGAGGGGGGTGAATCAGTCCCTAATAAAACCTTTCTATTTTATATTTCAAGCATCAAACAAAATATTTTCATAAACCTAAAACATTAATGCTTCATCACCATTAGACATAGTTCATCATGAAAAGCATGCATAATGAGAAAACAAGATATACTCAGAGTCTTTATTAATTGATATTCAAACTAATCAAACTATAATGAATTGATCTTCACATCAAAAATATACAATGTACAATCAGGATATCATAAATTTTTTACTAACATCAATATGTTGAACATTAGCATTCAACTACAAAACACCAAAACACTACTCTCCTTCATCAACTTGATATTACATAGAATTCAACATATTTATTCCACTACAGCCAACTATTGACCTAGAAGAGACTTCTAGGGAGTTTGGGATATGCCCAATGGTTTTTCTTTGTAGAAAAGTTTTCTTCAATAGAATATAAAGGGGGTTTTTCATCAACAACAACACATAAACATGGAACACCCTTTTAAGAACAAAACCTTCATGAAGATGACCCTTACACTTCATTTTCCACTTGACTCTTCAACTCCCTAGCCTTGAATTTGAATTGAGGATTGAATGGAATAATAAGAAGGAGTTAAAAACTAAATATTTCATCTGCATATATGAAATATTCCTCCTGCAACCTAAATTGACAATTTTGACTTTCTTTTTGTAATTGTCAGTCAGATTTTGTCTTCTTCTCCAAGTGAGCTCATCTTTTATCTTCTAGCTCTCAAAATTGTCCACAAGGATTATAAATTTTCATTCATGTGGTAAATGGTCCCACCAAACCAAATAATTCTCTTGTATGCTTATAAACTTTCCACATTATCCAAGACATTCATTTAGGCTCATAGGTGTGCTTAAATCAGCTTCTACAAACATAGTTATGAAAAACCATCTAACTAGACCACTTACACTCATATTCATGACCAAATTAATATATAAAAATTAATATTAGGATGTCTAATTTAATTAAAATTTACCAGAAAGATCCCAACTCAATACTTAATACATCAAGAAAAACCACTTTGCAAAACTTGTCTGGCTGGTTTCAACATCTTTGAATTAGGTCTTCAAAAATTGAGTAGATACATACCTCAAATATATTCATCATGAGTAAATTAACCTATAAATGGAAATATCTTTACTTATAATATATCATCCAATTCTCATACATATCCAATTTATGGCATAAGACTTCCAAAAATCTTGGATCTCTGCAACTGGTAGGGTTGGTCTTGAAGACACAAAAACTAGTCTTCCACATAATGAGGTCAAATGCCTCCAAAGAAATTTTAAGAGATCCATATCACCTCTAACACTTAAATTAGGATGTATAAAACATGTTCAATCATTCATAACCATATGTCAAATGGAGAAAGTATCACCTTCATACTCATTCAAACATGCTTCTCAAATAGGCCTAATAGAGCAATTTTGGCTCAATCACCTTTAAGAAAGAAATTAAATTTAAAAACTAAACAATTCACTTCCAAACATCATATGACACATGAAAATATTTATCAAGGAAAGAAACAACATCAATTCAATGCAATTCAACATGGTTACCTTCATTCTTCTTCACTAGCTTCTCAAAACAATCTCCTTTTGTCGGTAAGCTCAAATATGTAACCATTACTCCAATTTTCTCCAAATTAGTAACCAAAGTGAATTAATTAATTTTAATAACACATTAAAAAAATCATCCACCTCAAATTTGAGCAGGGTTTCCTTTGCAATTTTCTCCTGTACACTGAAATCTTCACAAAACACATGTTTTCCAGTGGGACCCACCAAGCATCATGAACTAAAAATATCATGGAAATGTTCCCTAAGGAGTCCTATACATGTTAAAATATTTTTCCAAGAAAAAAATTGAGTTAAGACACCTACCCAACTCAATTTTCTAAAACTGGTCCAAACAGGGTTTGGAGGGTTATAAACATGCTCACAAAAATGGATGGAACTTCTAAAATAATCAACCAATCACCAAAATAATTTTTGTACCATAATTTTATCCCAATTTAATCCATTTTTTTAATCTTATTATTTATCCGAAGGAGGCTCCACAATTTTTCTTGATTGCTAAGAAGTTTGGTGCTCAATTTGCATACTTTGAAAAACCCGGTTTTGGAAAAACTTTCACAACTTACAAAATATACACCCTCAACTTCTTATTTTTTTATCAGACCTCAAGGAAACATCCCTATAACACCTCCAAGTGATATTTTTATATGGTTCATCTTGAATCTTTCCATATTATCTCATCTAGGTGCCCTTTGGTATCTAATTCTTAAAAGTTAAGCTATGCTGACTTGTAGAAGTTCCTAAAACACTTCAATAACTAATTAAGAAGTATTATAAACACCATATATAACAATTCCATTCTCATGACATTATTTTTTTCATCATCACACCTTGGGTCAACATTTCACACCTTGCTTGATTGTGGATTGGCTTAAGAAAGCTCCATACTGACTTGTTTCAGTCTCATGAACCTATTTTTTCTCTTGTATATATTTATACACCTCCTATGCCACCTCATAGTGATCCAAATTTTATTTCCTACTTTGGTTTGAGTGAATTATCATGTTTTCTTGATTTACACCATGTATTTACATTATGTCAAGGCCTGGAATGACTTGAATTGATCCATACACTTCATGACTGGACCATGTGGACATGTTACAGACTCATTGACACATATCACTCACCTCATGGACCTTGTTTTACCTTCATACCACCTTTGAGAGACTCAAGCCACACATATGCACCTTTAGAGACCCCTAGATCACCTAGTCATACTCTTATATAACCTAGCCAACATACCTAGATCACCTAGACTACTATGACATCAAGGGACTTGACATCAATGACAACACAAGTAACACAAAATTCCAATAGTAAGTACTCCTATCATTTTTTCTTAGAAATATTTTTTTGATTATATCATTATATTTACACTTGATTCCCATTTTCTCTTGCAGGTAGTGGGAAGCTTGGATCGACATAAGTATCAATACACAGACGTGTCAGGTATAATTTATAACTTTCCCATCCGGGAGCGCCATACTTAGAATTCATGTTTTACTCCTCTCCATGGATAAAATAATTCTCGAGGGGGTAATATGTAAGCACCCAAATTTGCATAGTCTACATTGTAAGAACAATTCAAACCCCTAATGATGATAAAATATCGATTCCAATTATATCCAAGTCCAATTTCTTGTTTTCAACATGTTATTGTAGTTTATTATACTTTTCTTATCTATTTTCCATCTTTTCCCACTTTCTTTAGTTTTTTTACAGGATTTTTCCTAGCATTTTGACTTCAAGTTATGGAATCATGTCAAGTGTTTGCGTAACCACCACGCATTGCATAACCACCGGTCTACCTTGAGCAGCGGGTACACAACCACCGATCTCGCATAGACTGGAGGTTACGTGTGTATTTAATCGAGACTTTTCCAAAGTGTGTTCTGAACGTGTGTTTCCTTCTTCTAACTCATTTTTCTCACATGTTTCTTGACCAAATCAGTTTTTCTTGATCTTGTTAAATGCGTATAAACTTCTTATTATATACTTACTATTATTAGTAAGTTAACTGCCCCTCCTTGTGGTGATCTGGAACTTCTTGGTTGCCAAGTGTGTTGACCATCTCCCCTGCTAACTTTCTATAAAACCAAGCTTTTTCCCTGATGCATTTTTGGATTCTTTTGATTTGGAATCGCACCATTATTGTCATTCTCCTTGTTATTCTCCTTGTTATTCATTTTCCTTGTTATTCTCTTGCTTGCATTGCTACTAGACTACCTATAAACCAGCTAGCTCCAACACTCCTTCATTTCTTCTACACATTTCCAGCATAGTTCCCTGGACACATTTGGATATCTCATTGGAAAAGAAGTTGAGGGGATCACAAAGCATAACCAACATTGGAATTGTCTTTGCACTACATTTCCAGGTTGGAGGTGTTATTTACATTCCTAGAAGATTTTTTTTTTTAGTTTAGATTTAAATTTGTAATCAATCTAAACATTTTCTTTATGGAATTAGAATTTTCAATTAGCTACATTTTCATATTGAGGATTTCTTCTCAGCTCATCCCTATGGATTTATCTGGGAAGGATTCAGAGGAAGTTCTTGTGCACATATTACTTCACTTCTTCATAATCAAAACACATGTAGCTTTCTTTTGTTCATTTAGTTAGATTGTGCCTGCATACAAGCAAGGATTCTATTGAAAACTTCCTCCCTGCTTATCCTGTGGATCTACAAGGGAAGTGAGTTTGAAGAAGTTTCTGTTCTATGCATTTCATTGAGTTTCTTCACAAAAATATTATGTAGGAATTTTAGTGTTTTACAGGGAAGTCTCATGGAAGAAATTTCTTCTCAGAAGCTTTTCAATCTTCCCGTGATTCTCGAGATAAAACCAGAAGAAATCATATCCACAATTAAAAATTAGGAAAATCTTCATTTTAATTAGATTATATTAAATCCATTTTGCAATAGGAAATAACCACATCCAACTATTTTCTTGTTTATTTTATTTATTTTTAGGATAGAAATAGTTTCCATTTAATTAGAAGCAATTGTATTGTCTATGTATATTTCTTTTTTAATTCCAGAAAACCAAGAAAATCATTAAAAATAGATTAGATTAATTATATTTGTTTATTTGTCTTATTCCCTTTCATTGAAAATACAAAAACAAGTAGATTAGATTTACTTTATCACTTCAATTAATTAGTTTCCTTTTGTTAAATTAATTAGTTGCACATATTTTTAATTAGATTCAAGGAGAGTAATCAATTTGATTTAATTAAAATATTCTTGCATTTCTTTGTTAATTTAGGCACATAGATTTAATTAGACGGGAATTAACACAACTCCCTATGTTTCCTTAGTTGGCTTAGGTTACCCAAACATTGACCTTTCCTCTTTGATTCTTTGCATGTTTGTTTATTTCCTTAGATTAATTATTTACACATCCACATGACCATCCAAGGCCCTAGGAAACCTAGACAAAGAGTGTGTGATCCAAGAGTGCCACAACCCAACATTGCAACACAATTGATTAACATAGATCATGGCCTTAGACAACTCATCTTCTAAACCACCCAGTTCCACCAAACATTATCTCACCATTGATATCCTTGAACAAAAAATGGATAATTCTAATGAGTTATAGCACAATCAGCCCAATCAAGACTATATTCCACAATCCATAGATTTTTCCTTCCCACACGTCTCTTCTCACACCTCCATGACCTTGTCTGGATATTTTTACACAACAGACACAGGATAATTCCCACGTATCCCACAACCCATTTGAGGTATATTTGGTGATTCTGATATTGACCAAAACCTTCGTGTATCCATTATCCTTAACCATTCCATCTCACTCGAACAGGTTAGACATACATTCATTGCCTTAGATGAGCACATTCTCGTAGTTCCCGTAGTAGAAATTCATCTACCTTGATCTTCCTTTTATCCATTTTCATCTATTTTCACATATTCCACCTATGCATTCTATTTATCCATTCCATAGCCATCTTTCCATCTCATATCAGCCATCCTGGCACGACCTTGGGAGGTCAAGTTCATCCTAGTCTTACGTGTTGACTCTTATGTGTACAACACCCAAACCTTATTTTGTCTAGTTGTAAATGCACCGTCCGATTTTTAATTTTAATGGTGTCAATTAAGTTGGGTTTGTGATCGATGGATGATATGATTGATTCATACTCAACGTTGTTTGATGTTTGTCCCATATCTTTTTGAGCTCTTTTTTTTTCATCGTGTTTTGGAAAAGGGTCTTGGAAAAAATTTAACTTCTAATTAGGATTTGTATTTTTGATGTGTTTTGACTTCTATATCTCTCGTAGTAAATTAGATCTTGAATATAATGTCGGAGTTTTATACAATGATATGTATGGTGTCTATTTATATGATGGTAATCATAATATTATTTTTCTTTGTTCCATGTTTTTTTGGTTTACCTTGTTCATAGGGTCTTGAGATTGGATAATTGATCATATTCGTAATTGCTAAGTGATGAAATACGCTAGAAAGGATTTCTCCAAGTGGTGTTAATTGTCTTCGTTTGAACTCACAAGGATTGGTTTCCTTTCTAGTAATGATAATTGGTGGACTTTTTTGAATTATTTTTATTATTTTGAATGTTTTGAACATGGCAAGAATATGTGACCCCGCTGTTCACAATGTTATGATTTATGTTGAAAATTTTGGACTGTCTTGGTTTTGATTGGTGTCTTTATTAGATTTATCTCTAGAAGGGATTTTGATGATCCCTTTTGCAATGAGGGATTTATCAAGTTGAGTTCCTTTCTCAATTACTTCCTCAAAGTTGGTTAAGAAATGCATTTGCATTTGGAATGATAATTCAGATTGAGATTAGGTATGAAAATGCTCACTAATTGTTTCTCAGGAATTGAACAAGGAATCGACTTGTGATCCCTCACCATATTTGGATAAATGATGTGAATGTTTCATTACTTATTTTCTTTGTGTTGTAAAGGTCCATCATAGTGACCTCAGAAGATAAGTTAAAAGAAAAGTATTTGACAATTTTTTTTAATAAGTCGGTGAAAGTAGTAATGGATCCTTTAGGAAGGTGTAAAAACCAATCTAAATCTTATCCTCCTAAAATCTTAGGGAAAATACACAAGAGGTATATGTCATTATAATATACTTCTTGGCATGCCATGAATAACTCTTTTACGTGTTCTCTTGGGTCATTCTTTCCTTTATATTTTTCAAATTTAGGAGTTTTAAATGATGGAGGAAATGGTATATGCAACATGTATTTATCAAATGGATAAGGAAAATCTCTTCAAAGTTAAATTGTTTGGTTTGTTTTTGCAATCCCATGATTGTCACTTTCACACCCTTTCATTCTTGTGTGAATGGATACATTTTTGAGGGGTGTTTGTGACTTCATTAGTTTCTTGATTGGTTTGTTTTGGTTTTTCATTATTTGAGTTTTCGACAACCTTAGAGGCCATATGAGAGAGTTATCTCATCTCATAGATTTTATCTAATAAGGCCTCATTCAATGAATTCTTGGATTTTTATTTATTTTTCTTGATTTAGGTTTTTCTAGGAGGCGTTTCAAGTTATCTTCTTTGAAATTTGAGGGTAGCTTCACTTCCATTTCTAGGATGTGAAGAAGATATTGGTTTTTTTTGTGTCACAATAACTTGTCTACTCTTTCTTGTTCAAGTAAGTTAAGGTTGTCTAGCTTTGTTCTCTTCATCATAATTATTTTTTCTAAGAGGGTTGAATCTATCAAAGTTATCATAGATATTTTGGTTTTTGTTGTGAGTAATAACCATTTTGCTAAAGGTACTAACCTAAAGTGAAGTGTGAGTTTGTGATTTTGACAAGCTTAAGAGTTGGTTAAGTATTAGATAATGTTTAATCTCAAAGGATAACATTGGATTTTTGGATTTTTTTACTGATAAATGTGTTTAAGGAATCAAGTTTGATTTTATTAAGGGTGTGTATCTGAAAGATTAAATTTCATTTTGGTTTGGATTTTTATTGGAATGGATTGTATTTTATTTTGATTTGTTGTGGAACACAAGTTTTGATCTACAAGTTTTTATTAGAAATAACAATTACTAATAACCAAAAAGCAATTTTTTTATTTTTGGCTTAAACACAAAATACCGTAGGTAAATGTAAAGTTTTATGATAATGCAATCAAGAAGAATGTCATGAAATGAATGAATGAAAATGATCATATAACTCCAATTGATGTGTATTTCGATATATCCCAAACCTGATATACTAAATTTGTATGGGGATAGAAGTGGTATGGGGAACCCTTGGAATACTAAAATAGACTCACCTAATCAAGTAATATCCCTCTTAGAGGAGTGAATCACCACTCCAATGATGGGTTTTATGATTAGGTGGTAGGGTAATGAGGGAATGAAATGTGAATGATTTCCTTATTTCTCCCAAAGAATTTATAGGGATAATGCCACAGACTTCATTGTTACAACTATTTTAGGCATATGCTCGCAGTAACCCATCATGAAAAACGTGAGTGGGGGACAGAGGTGAGGAAAGCATCAAACTTTGTTTGATACTAGGTCTAAATTACAATGCAATGTAATATGAGGGGTGCATGGTAGTGAAGGCTATGTTACTAGTGTAGCTAAGTGGTGATGAAATCCATGTCATTACTTGATAATACAAGTGTGAGTAATTAATATGTAAGTTATTTCCAAATTTGACAAAAATGAGTGCAAAAATGACAAGCATAAACCAAAGTTATACCTAACTTTTTAGAAAAAATGAACAAAGTTTGAAGCAAGAAGGTCATGTATTTAAACATAGTAGTAATATGATTTGTTTTTGAATGATTTTTTATTAGTTTGGAAATATTTGACTTAGCGATCATGCAAAATAAGATTAACCAAATACAAGATTGATATAAGATAACTTCAATCATTTCTGATTCTCAAGTTCACCCAAGGGGTGTGAGAGAAGAGCATACGTGGTTTAGGTTGTATAAATGAAATGTCATAAAATAAACCAAATTATAAAATAAAGCAAACAAGAAATTAAAGGAGTTGGAAATAAAACATGTTAGATTAGAAATGAAACAAACATAAGTAAATATATATAACAATCCTAATCACTTTGATTCTCAAGTTCACCCAAAAGGGTGCGAGAGAAGAGCATACACGATTCGGGTTATAATAATGAAATGTTAGAAATGAAAGAAAAAAAAGAGACAATGCAACTTGGCTAGAAAAAATGATCACAAGACGTATTTGATTATATTTTTTGTGAATTACCTATAGGAAATTTTAAGAAAATGAAATAAAATAGTAGGTGATAAAAATACAAACATTCCGGAATTAAAAAAACTTTTACATAGAACACTAACATAGGGAATAGAACATAAATGAAATTTTAACCTACGGAAACACACTTGAATTACTACCCAAACACACCTTGGAAAAATGCTAGTGCAAAAATTTGAACATAAATATAAAGGGTTTGATGGAAGCATAAATGACGTAAAGGATAAGATATAAATGGAAGTAGAACCTATAGAATAGAAATGCAAGGGGTTTGATGGAAGATTAGACATGCAAAAATACAAAACATAATCATGTCGGCATAGATCATGAGCTTCACTAGTGTAAATAAGGAAAAAAAAAAATCACTCGTAGTAAAAAAGTTAGAAAACAACCACAAATGTCTATGTTTTTAAAATGCTCTTGAACTGTTAGGAAATAATTATATTAGTGCTCCATTATGTTAATGTGTGAGCAATATTATATTTTGTATATTGTTTATATGAGTTGATATTATAACAACTCATGTTATTTGTTTTGTATTAGTTTTAGAGTTGTTACGAGTTGTTAAAACAACTTGTATAATTTAGGTGAGTGGTTTCCTATATTATAGGAAATATAATTCCTATATAATCATTTGTATGTAATATGAAGATTGACGGAATATCAAGAAGAAATATGAGAATTATTATTGTGTAAATCTGACACTGTGCTATTATTTGGTATCAGAGAAAATTATCTGATTCCCGTGATGTAGATGCAATTCTATTTTTTTAGTATGTTCCTCTTACATGCTCATGCATTAGAGGGATCTGATCAATTAATACTCGAGTCATTGGATTACACTTGCAGCTGCATTTGTTCTCGCTCCGAGAGGTTGTGCCTTGCGTGTGGAGACCTATTTGTTGGTATTACGACCTCTATAGGTGGTGGATTCCAAAAACTACCCACTGATACAGGTATTAAAACTTGTATGCCAAGTTCAAATCATCTACATCAAATTCAACATCGGCGTGAACAGTTATTTCAATACAATGATCCTGCATTTGCATCTTTCAACAGTTGTGATCTGCATGCGTATTTGATTGATATCAATTTTCACTAGATTCTTCTCTTGCTGTGAACGTATAGTATGAAAAGGTGTCTCGTATCAACACCCCAAAACTACACTCACCTGGCCGATCTTTAGCATCGGAAAGATAAGGAATATCCTTTCCACGTGCATTTGACTATTTGGCATCTTTCGACCATTCAAGAAATTTTTGTTCATGCATTCACCGGTTTGAATGGATTTCGGAGTTGTATTGAATCCTGCCAGATTTGTCCAAATGATATATGCGCAGTCTACAGATTCCTTATTGTTCAGATTTTCTAGTTGATGCCATTATCCAGTATATGCGTGCCAAATCATCTTCAGTTGACACCATTTGTAAAAGGAAATTGATATATATCAGAAGACTCATGTCTTTTATTCAGAGGTCGGTCTTTATGGCTTTCGGGATGCTTGTTAGATAAGTTTGCTGCATTTTTAAAAATAGCTAAAATTTAATCATCCGTCTCCTAATATGTTTAGGAATAAAGTCTATGTTTTGTTGTTAATAATTTTCTTGTCTCTTATATAAAATTAAATTTTTGTATTATTAGGAGTGTCAAGTCAAAATTAATTTGTCAAATAGAGCATGTTGTTACTGGGTTTATTAATATATTTTTCATCATTGTATCGTCAAAATATGTTTAGGTGAATAATAGGTTGTATTTCATATAGGTGATTTTAGGATTTTTTATCAAAAGTAATCAAAAGAATCAAAGTTGTTATCATTTTTCAAGTTATTGTTGTCTTGTCAAACATCAAAAGTGTTGTTAGAATTTTTTTCCCATCTCACAATGGAAGTCCCTCTAGAAAATTCAATGGGCTCAATTTTCATACATGGAAAGTGAAGATCCAGACAAAAATGATGAATAAAAATCTCTGGCGGATAGTCGATGGAAAAGAACCAAAACCTACAGATCTGACCAAATTGGCAGAATGGGAAACGAGAGATGATAAAGCCAAAGCCATTATTGGTCTTGCTCTCTCAGATACTGAGCTACACTATGTTGATCTCGAGAAATCGTCTCATGAAATGTGGGAAAACTTGAACAAAACCTTTGGTGCTAAAGCAATGAATGCAAAATTTTCTCTCAAATTGCAGTTGTTCAAGTTAAAAATGGGTGAAGGAACTACAATGTCCAGTCATATTAATGATTTACGGTCTCTTCTCCGACAGCTAGCAGAAGTAAAAGCTCCTGTAGATGATGAAGATGCAAAAGCTATTCTGTTAAATAGTTTGCCTCCCAAATACAGTAATATTGTCTTCACACTTGGTCAAATGCCTTCCAACTCATTAGAAGATATGATATCAGCTCTTCTAGTTGAGGAAAAAAGGACTAAAGAAGGTGTAGAAGAAGAAACTGCATTGTACTTAAAAATAAGTACAAGAATTTCTCCAAAAATAAGGAGGAAATTGAATGTTTTTACTGCAAGAGAAAGGGGCATAAAACTCCATTTTGTAAAAATCGAGCTCGTGATCTTCTAAATGGAACAATCAAAATGGAAGAAGCAAATATGGGCATAGACGATGAATCTGATTATGAGGAAGAACAAGTAAATGAAGACAGTGGCTCTGAAGACTTCTTGTTCTGAGCATGAAACCGGAGGCAGGAGGCATCGGAGGTTGGAGGTCATTCAGCGACCTCTCGTCAGTTGCCAATGATGGGGCCGCATATCAGCTTTGGTGACATGTGTGTGTGTAGTTTGATTTTAGTGCTTCCAGTGTGGTGTGCCTCAGTTTGCAGTGATCCTGTTTTCAATAAGTGGAAATTTCACATTGAGGGGGGGAACATGATCCAATGTTCCATTTCCAGTATGTCAGCTTTCTCTATGTATGTATGAGCAACAGATTTCAGTAGAATTTCCTATGTTATTCCCTGCAGTGAGATAGTGATGAGAGTTGTTGATACTACTGCATCATCATGATATCGTGGTTGTTAGTTATCCAGAAAAACTATCCAGAGGTTGTTGGTACTGTCCTCAAAAACCATCTGTTGTGTGGTTGTTGGTTAACCACTTGGAAAACCATCCAGAGGTTGTTGGTATTGTCCTTGAAACCATCCAGATCATGAGCATGCTACGTAGCGGCACGTTGCAGTACAAAGCAGGTTTTCCCATGTTCGCACTAAGGGGGGGAATGTTAGGAAATAATTATATTAGTGCTCCATTATGTTAATGTGTGAGCAATATTATATTTTGTATATTGTTTATATGAGTTGATATTATAACAACTCATGTTATTTGTATTGTATTAGTTTTAGAGTTGTTACGAGTTGTTAAAACAACTTGTATAATTTAGGTGAGTGGTTTCCTATATTATAGGAAATATAATTCCTATATAATCATTTGTATGTAATATGAAGATTGACGGAATATCAAGAAGAAATCTGAGAATTATTATTGTGTAAATCTGATACTGTGCTATTAGAACCAACTTATGGAATGATCTGAAATAAATTTAGTGACCTCCAAACAACAAAAAGAACATGAAAACAATACTATATTTATAAAATATGCTCAATTTTTGTGGGGGTCCCACCAAAGATGCCAAAATGTATACAAGAGAAAATGCAAATAGAGAAAGCAACAAACAATAAAAAGGAAAGAAAACATTCCCATAAAATTCTTGCAACCTCATATTAGACCAACTGAAGAGTGGGGTCGAGTGACACTCTTGTTGGATCTTGATGAGATATTGGATTTTCTTGATATGTGGCTGCTCCAAGATATTCCGAATGGAAGAAAGCCAAGATACAAGCAATGGAGATTGATTGATTGAGTGGTTGAATGATTGGGTGATCAAATGGACAACATAATGGTATGAAAGATTGATTTCCAATGGCAATTTGGCAGAGTAACAATACAAATTCCTCAAGCTTCTAATGATGATTTGAGAGGAATGGATCTTCTTATTTATAGATGTAGAAGAAGCCATGGATTGAGGAAGGTGGAATTGACTGAGTTGTAGGCTATTGATTTCATTTTCCTTATTTAGCATGGTTGATTTTATTTATACTGATTGACCCTTTGAATGATAAATAAAGAGGCTTTATTTAAAATTAGTTGGCTCTTGAATTATTCCAAAGTGTACGTGCATATTTTCTTCCATGTTTTTAGGATTCTAGAACTTGAGTGGGGTGACTAGTCAACTTAAGTGAGTTGGATAGTGAAGTGGAGATGAGTGGAAGGTGAGTAGATAATTGATTTTTATTTATTTAAATAGATAATTAAATTAGTTAAAGGGGTGTATAGTGTATAGTGAGTGTAATAGAATAAAAGTGGGATATGCACTAATAATGGATTTAATATTATTTTTGTATGTTATAATGCATAATGGGTATTTTTAGGGTGTTGACACACCCAACAGTTTAGTTCTCCTCAAAGACAATTAGCGATTGATCACCCCCATCCTTTAGGAAGTTTGGAAATATAAATATTCAAGTAAAAGCAAAGCACAAGAGCTTCTCCTCAAAACAAAAAAGTGTATCCCTTCCTTGTTTGCATATCTTCTCTTACTTTTTATGCAAACAAAAATCTTTCATGTTACATTTTACATTTGAGTTAACGTTTAATTATTTACTATGGACATTGACTACACAATGTGTTCCATGTTTCATCAAGGAGCATGCCAACACCAAACACAATAGAACTCTATAAAAAAATTCAAGCAAAGACAAAGTGTGTCTACACACTCGGGTATATTTTCCTTTAATCATGTAATTTTCATTTCATACTTAAAGGAATGGAAATGTATACACTCAAATTTGGTAATTTACTCTTTGAAAATTCACTCTTAATAAGATAAACACAACCTTTTAATTTCCACTTAGTACATCTCGAGGTCTCTTATCTATCTTGTTTATAATTGCGCATTGATATGATGACACATTATAAGAGTATAATGCATAGAGTGTATATATTGAGTCAACCTAACAAGATGCAAACTTCATTTAATATGTTTTCATCCCTTGTTAAGGTTTTATGGTTTGGTCAAGAATTTATATTCAATCCTTATCCATCTGTATGGTTTTACATTGGCATATTCTCCATTTTTTCTTATAGTTCTAAATTCTCTTATGGGTCCTTTACTCCCTCTAAGAAGGCCTTTCTTCGATAATTTACCTTCAAAAATCTATATAACCAAGTTAACACTACCCCATTTTCTAACCTAGAAATCCTACAACACTACATTGATACACTCGGTTTTAACACTTGTAAAAGACACCCAAGGATCCCTAAATCTTGTAAGGCACATCCATAGTCATTAGGGTAGAAATCACTACAGGTATGAAGTTTATTATCATGTCAATGCAGTAGTCTCTTTCATCCACAAGAAATAAAACATCCTCTCTCCAAGTATTTTAACAAGATTCAAACTCAACTCAAGCATTGTCAAAGAGGTTCCTAAATATAGTTGCATTCATTCAGATATCATATGCTAGGTGGAGAATGATGTGTGCGGTTTGAGGCCTCTTAGAAGTAGTTCTAATGTTGATGGTGCATAGGGGTCAACCCAACTAATTTTTTTTTGGTTTTTCCCATCCATGGTTAGGGTTTGAGATCTTGTTCATAATTTTAAGAATAATTCACACCATGAATGAAAACTAGGGTTTGACAATGAAAAACATTTCTAGGAAACAAAATTCTTAAGAAGTTGTAGATCCAAAATCCAAGTAGGCCCAAGATCATACAAAAGGGTCAACACCATATGAACAGTCCTTGCAAAGTTGTATGGTCCTAACCCAAGTAAGTTTCCAGCCATATTTCTAGATATAAATTATCATCAGTCTCAAATATCCCATTTCTAGTAGTACGCCTACCCAAAACTTCCCAAATCCATCTATAATCAGCTAAGTGAACTCATCCTCTTGTGTTTTCAAGTTCATATCTTTTTTCATACATTAATTGTAAGCATTAATGCATTGTTATGATATTGGATAATTAATTTTGGAAGTTAACTAATCAGAATAACCTCTTATAACTCCCCTTACATCTCTTAGTGTACATAATTCACTAATTCTTAGATTTCACATAATCTAATAAGATTTTAAACAACACTCGACCACATCGCTTACATATATCTTATACCCCATGTAAATATTTTGTAGATTTCAATTTAAATTAGTATATCCTTATGAACAATACTTCAATTAATTAGTTTCCTTTTGTTAAATTAATTAGTTGCACATATTTTTGATTAGGTTCAAGGAGAGTAATCAATTTGATTTAATTAAAATATTCTTTCATTTCTTTGTTAATTTAGGAACATAGATCTAATCGACGGGAATTAACATAACTCCCTACGTTTCCTTAGTTGGATTAGGTTACCCAAACATTGACCTTTCCTCTTTCAGATTCTTTGTGTGTTTGTTTATTTCCTTAGATTAATTATTTACACATCCACATGACCATCCAAGGCCCTAGGAAACCTAGACAAAGAGTGTGTGATCCAAGAGTGCCACAACCCAATATTGCAACACAATTGATTAACATAGATCATGGCCTTAGACAACTCATCTTCCAAACCACCCAGTTCCACCAAGCATTATCTCACCATTGATAGCCTTGAACAAAAATGGATAATTCTAATGAGTTCTAGCACAATCAGCCTAGTCAAGACTAGATTCCACAATCCATAGATTTTTCCTTCCCACACGTCTCTTCTCACACCTCCATGATCTTGTCTGGATATTTTTACGCAACAAACACAGGACAATTCCCACGTATCCCACAACCCATTTGAGGTATATTTGGTGATTCTGATATTGATCAAAACCTTCGTGTATCCATTATCCTTAACCATTCCATCTCACTCGAACAAAGTTAGACAAACATTCATTTCCTTAGATGAGCACATTCCTGTAGTTCCCGTAAGAGAAATTCATTTTCCTTGATCTACCTTTTATCCATTTTCATCTATTTTCACATATTCCACCTATTCATCCTATTTATCCATTCCATAGCCATCTTTCCATCTCATATCAGCCATCCTGGCACGACCTTGGGAGGTCAAGTTCATCCTAGTCTTACGTGTTGACTCTTATGTACAACACCCAAACCTTATTTTGTCTATTTGTAAATGCACCGTCGGATTTTTAATTTTAATGGTGCCAATTAAGTTGGGTTTTGATCGATGGATGATATGATTGATTCATACTCAACGGTGTTTGATGTTTGTCCCATATCTTTTGACCTCTTTTTTTTTCATCGTGTTTTGGAAAAGGGTCTTGGAAAAAATTTAACTTCTAATTAGGATTTGTATTTTTTGATGTGTTTTTGACTTCTATATCTCTGTAGTAAATTAGATCTTGAATATAATGTCGGAGTTTTATACAATGATATGTATGGTGTCTATTTATATGATGGTAATCATAATATTATTTTTCTTTGTCCCATGTTTTTTTGGTTTCCCTTGTTCATAGGGTCTTGAGATTGGATAATTGATCATATTCGCACTTGCTAAGTGACGGAATACACTAGAAAGGATTTCTCCAAGTGGTGTTAATTGTCTTCGTTTGAACTCACAAGGATTGGTTTCCTTTCTAGTAATGATAATTGGTGGACTTGTTTGAATTATTTTTATTATTTTGAATGTTTTGAACATGGCAAGAATATGTGACCCCATCATTCACAATGTTATGATTTATGTTGAAAATTTTGGACCTGTCTTGGTTTTGATTGGTGTCTTTATTAGATTTATCTCTAGAAGGGATTTTGATGATCCCTTTTGCAATGAGGGATTTATCAAGTTGAGTTCCTTTCTCAATTACTTCCTCAAAGTTGGTTAAGTGATGCATTTTCATTTGGAATGATAATTCAGGATTGAGATTAGGTATGAAAATGATCACTAATTGTTTCTCAGGAATTGAACAAGGGAATCGACTTACGATCCCTCACCATATTTGGATAAATGATGTGAATGTTTCATTACTTATTTTCTATGTGGTGTAAAGGTCCATCATAGTGACCTTAGAAGATAATTTAAAAGAAAAGTATTTGACAATTATTTTTAATAAGTCCGTGAAATTAATAATGGATCCTTTAGGAAGGTGTAAAAACCAATCTAAATCTTGTCCTCCTAAAATCTTAGGTAAAATGCACAAGAGGTATATGTAATCATAATATACTTCTTTGAATGCCATAAATAACTCTTTACGTGTTATCTTAGGTCATTCTTTCCTTTATATTTTTCAAATTTAGGAGTTTTAAATGATGGAGAAAATGATATATGAAACATGTATTTATCAAATGGATAAGGAAAAATCTCTTCAAAGTTAAATTGTTTGGTTTGTTTTTGCAATCCCATGATTGTCACTTTCACACCCTTTCATTCTTGTGTGAATGGATACATTTTTTTGAGGGTGTTTGTGACTTCATTAGTTTCTTGATTGGTTTGTTTTGGTTTTTCATTATTTGAGTTTTTGACAACCTTAGAGGCCATATGAGAGAGTTATCTCATCTCATAGATTTTATCTAATAAGGCCTCATTCAATGAATTCTTGGATTTTTATTTATTTTTCTTGATTTAGGTTTTTCTAGGAGGCATTTCAAGTTATCTTCACTGAAATTTGAGGGTAGCTTCACTTCCATTTCTAGGATGTGAAGATATTGGTTTTTTTGTGTCACAATAACTTGTCTACTCTTTCTTGTTCAGTAAGTTAAGGTTGTCTAGCTTTGTTCTCTTCATCATAATTATTTTTTCTAAGAGGGTTGAATCTATCAAAGTTATCATAGATATTTTGGTTTTTGTTGTGAGTAATCACCATTTTGCTAAAGGTACTAACCTAAAGTGAAGTGTGAGTTTGTGATTTTGACAAGCTTAAGAGTTGGTTAAGTATTAGATAATGTTTAATCTCAAAGGATAACATTGGATTTTTGGATTTTTTTTATTGATAAATGTGTTTAAGGAATCAAGTTTGATTTTATTAAGGGTGTGTATCCGAAAGATTAAATTTCATTTTGGTTTGGATTTTTTATTGGAATGGATTGTATTTTATTTTGATTTGTTGTGGAACACAAGTTTTGATCTACAAGTTTTTATTAGAAATAACAATTACTAATAACCAAAAAGCAATTTTTTTTTATTTTTTGGCTTAAACACAAAATACCGTAGGTAAATGTAAAGTTTTATGATAATGCAATCAAGAAGAATGTCATGAAATGAATGAATGAAAATGATCATATAACTCCAATTGATGTGTATTTCGATATATCCCAAACCTGATATACCAAATTTGTATGGGGATAAAAGTGGTATGGGGAACCCTTGGAATACTGAAATAGACTCACCTAATCAGTAATATCCCTCTTAGAGGAGTGAATCACCACTCCAATGATGGGTTTTATGATTAGGTGGTAAGGTAATGAGGGAATGAAATGTGAATGGTTTCCTTATTTCTCCCCAAAGAATTTATAGGGATGATGCCACAAACTTCATTGTTACAACTATTTTAGGCATATGCTCACAGTAATCCATCATGAAAAATGTGAGTGGGGGACAGAGGTGAGGAAAGCATCAAACTTTTTTTTTTACTAGGTCTAAATTACAATGCAATGTAATATGAGCGGTGCATGGTAGTGAAGGCTTATATCCGTGTAAAATTGACAAGGGCAATTTACCGATAACCATACCAAAAATTTGTTCCGATCCCTCATTAGGGATCCCTTGCGTTCGGAACGTTGCAAAATCCCTTTTCCGGGAAATCTGGTTTTCCGAACTTAGTCATTTTTGGTCTTTTTGGTTGGGTGCATGGAATTGCTATGTAACATCACTTTTTGGTGCACCCCCTTTAAAACCTTTGGCGCGTATTTTCCTGTGTCAACACATCTTTTGGTGTGCCTTGATATGTTAAGTCTTCCCTGCGTGCGCCAAGGTGCATGCGCCTTTGTGTTAGCACACCTTTTGTTGCACCTCCTTTTGGTGCGCCACAGGCGCACATAATATCATGTCGACACCACTTTTGGTGCGCCAAAGGGTGCACTTAGTTCCATGCTGGCAAATGCTTTGGTGCGCCAAAGGGCGCATGCTTTCCTATGTCGATAGTAATTTACATGCGCCCTTTACAGAGTTGGTGGTGCATTTATTTACTAATATATATATATATATATATATATATATATATATATATATATATGTGTGTGTGTGTGTTTGTGTGTGTGTTTGCGCACCGCAAATGTCATTATCTCCAAAGTATCACGTTTTTAATCTCTCGAGCCTGTTAGCCCCCCTGCCTTGTCATTTTCAACACGTTGTGGACCCGTTGCACGATTTTCACTATTTATCCGGTAAGAGGTTCTTATCTCTTTCATGTGTTTGGCATTTTTTTGGTTCTTTATATGCTTATTGTTTGGTTTTGGGTGTGAAATATTGATCCGGCCCCCACCTTGATATCTTCCATATCCTTCCTCCCCTTTCCAGATCTCGTTGGTAGGGAAGTTATTTTTCAAAGCATGGTGTAATCCCTTTTGATTAAACCATTTCATTACCCAAATAACCCCGAAAAGAAAAGAAAAAGAAAAGCTAAACCATGTAAAAGACCCTCTCGAGGATAATCTAAGCTCTAAAAAGAGACGCTTTTTTTTCCCTTTCGCGCATCTCGTCACCCCCTCGCAACATGATCAAAATTTGTGCAATGGCGCACCCATCATGCCCGTTGCATTAAGAACTTTTGCGCCCTCAAGGCGCGCCTCCTTCACATGCTGCAAGTGCTAGCCTTGCGCCCTCCTTAGCCACCTCAACCTTATTTGTTACATCACGTATACATGAGCCTCCTCGCGCACCCCGCATTTGTGCAACATCAACTTAATCCGCGCTAAGTACAAAGTTTCAAAGGCGCAGGTGCCTTCCTTGTTGCAAAAACATCATGTTGTGTAAACTCTCCGTGCGCCGCGCCATGTTGCCTTTGGCACACGAAAAGTTCCTGTTACACAAACCATACATGCGCCAAAGGGTGCACCAAATCCCCATGCAACATGAAAAATCTATGCGCCTTTGGCGCATCCTGTCTCTATGTAACACAATGTCTCCATGCGCCCTTTACAAAATGTACCACAAAGTATCCATGCGCCATGCGCCTTTGGCGCTGATTTAACCTTTGCAACACCTCTTTTTTGTGCGCCTTACCTATTTAGCCCTATAAGCTGCAGCTTTCATGCGCCATGCGCCCTGAGCCTCAAAATCACTAACTCTTTCTTCTGTTAACATTTCAATGGAAGATCAAATGGCTAATACAACCTTTTTGGATTGGGTCTCACTTCTTCTTCGTGCAGATCAACAACTAAGCTCAGAAGAACATATGTCTACATCAAGCAAGAGACCTACCAAATCCAAAGGCAAGGCCAAACTTACAGAAGAAGAGATGAAATACAAGTATCAGAGAGTCAGAATGCCTGACTCCCAGGCCGAATGCGACCTAGATATTAGGGACTCAGAGTTGGGTCACATTGATATGGAGGAATTCTGGGTCAGAACTCAGAAGGTAACGAGAAGTCCATGGATGGAAAACCGATAGCAAAGGCTCTACACTTCACCGGAGGAATCCCGGTCAGCGCTGTCGACAATGAATTCATGATGGTGGTCACCCGGTGCTACAACAAAGACACAAGGTGTGTCGTAAATGACAAGGGCGAGGTCGTCATTAACCTCACTGCCCGCCACTTCGAAATAATACTTGGCATCCCTCATCACCAGCACTTTGTGGCCGCACACCGAGAGGATCAGTATTAAGGCCTGGGATGATAACGAAGATCAGTGTATGCAACTGATGAACGAGGTCTATTTGAAAAATAAAAAGGTGGTGACCCGATGGCCTCAAACCATCCACCGCAGCGACTTCTCAGAGGAGCTCAGCGACACTATCACATTCCTGAGCAGAGTGTTTGGGCTTCCTGACGCCCACTTTTTCCATAAATGGATGCTGCGATACTTAGAGACCATGAACAAGAATATGCCCGATCAACGCTTTTGCTGGGGAGAGATAATAAGCAGCACAATCTCTGAGCAGCTTCAACAATTTCTTACAACGGGAAGATTCTACATGAACTCCTATGTTGTCTATGCTGCAGCATCAGAGAGAGACTACCTAGGCCTGATACGAAGTGGAGTTTGGCCTCGTGTCAAAATATATGAGTACTACCTGACTGAGGCCGAGAATAGCATCTCTCTCAATTCACAAAGATTAATGATGTGTTTTTCTATCACATCATCTACCTGTTGAGGCCGAATATGACTTACGGTCGCACGACCAAGAGCATAGTGGCAGCTACTGAGAAATGGGGGGCCTTGTTCACCCAATTTCCCACATTCACCTATCTGAGGGCAGCCAACTTCTTGGGAGAGCCGACCAGACTGCCGAGGTATGCTGGGCCTAAGCTGATTTTGCTGGAGCTGTCAAGACAGCTGATCACATATCACGAGAAGTGCCTCAAAAGAAAGAAGGGTGGAACTCCTTTCCCCCTCACAGTAGGCCGATATACATGCCTTACCCACCACAAGGCAAAGGACATGTTCGCAGAGCTGGAGCTGCTCAATTTGAGACATGATTTCCCGGCCAGGCCTACCTTCGACCCAAGGAATTGTCTGCCAAGGGCAAAGCTCGATCCAATCCATGTCCCTCAGATAGAGGACATCTACATCGACGTCATCCATGAGGTTGAGCTCAGGAGAAAGGATCATTCTCGCTTAGCCTTGGTAGAAATCATCCAATATGGGGTAGCAATTGTCCCCAAAGGCTTCCAGACTACGGAAGATGAAATAGACCAAGTATATACTAACACGGATGGGGACAATTGGCCTTTTCCAGCCATTGATAGAACTAAGGCACCTCAGACGATTGAGGAGAGGATCAAGGAGACTCTGCGATACAGACAGAGCATTGGTGCCGGATGAACGGGCTAATCTACCTCGGGGTTGATTTCACAACCTCCCCATTGGGTAACACCTCCTCGATCCAAACAGCAGCCTAAAGGCAAGGGCAAAGGCATAGAGGGTGAATCCAGCACCACTCAGAAGAAGCTCCAGCGAGTCCTCCTTCCACGGCACCCGAACAGGTTATAACTCTGGCTTCACCAGAGAAAGAAGCAGAAGAGGATGTTCCAATAGGCCCATCCACTCAGGATGTCGGCATTACTACAGCAACCGAGGTCCCTTCTATCCCTTCTTCTTCCCTTCCTTCCCCTCCTCGAGTGACTCAAGCAGCCATTCCTTTGGTCATGTCCTCTCCCCCTTCTTCTACTCCTCCCCGCTTCTTCATCTATCTTCTCTTCCTCATGCGGATCTTTCCTCCTCCATTTCTTCCCTCATCTCGAGCTCCCTTCCCTTCCTATGTCTTCCGCACTGCAGATCCCTTCCTCCCGTGGGCACTTCTTTGGCTATTCTCTCCATGCCACCTCCACGTGTCTCCACGTTTTTCCTCCACTACTCGTAGCTGCCCCTTTTCCATTTCTCGGCCCTTCTCCCATAGGTCCAGCCTAGATCTCCCAGCAGCTAAGTCAAAAAAAGAGGAAAGTTACCATCACTCCGATGGACTTTTCTGTAATCCCATCTAAGGGGGAAAAGAAGCAGAAGCCCGTCACACGCTTCTCTCAAAGTGTTGCGGGAGAGAGGGTTATGGAGATCGCGTATCCCAATCCCCTCAAGGAGAAAAAGGATCTGTCTCCGACAGATTTTACTGTGACCCAAGTCACAATGGGGACATCTTCTGAAAGCCTTCAGGGGGAAGCCCTTTCTGCAGTTGACACCCTCTGCAAGAAGCTTCAAGAGACAAAGGAAGAGAAAAGGCAATTGAAAGAGCAAAACAAATATCTGCTCCAAGCCTTACAGAAGATGGGTAGTGCGCCCCACAACTCGCCGCCGAGATTTCGAGCTTCTCACCAGAGAAAATTAATGAGTACGCAAAGATCGGCGAAAGGTGGTATGGTCGTTTCCACTGGAGGAGCCAAATCCTCAAAGACAAGTGAAAAAGTAATCACCGAGTTCTCTAACTTGTATTTGAACATCAATAAGGTGAATAAAGAGCTCCAAGCGTTAGTAGGGCCCATATCGAAGAAGAGCTGGAACATGCTAGATCGCAAAGACGAGACCTTCCAACAAATGTTCGACTGCTCAGTCAAAGATCTGGTCAAGTTCGGCGTCTTCGGCCATCCCAGGGCCCTCAACAAAATCATGTCCACTCTAGACTACCGGGTGGATCAGCTAGAATTTGTCTTAGAAAAGATTGACAAAGTGAAGGAAGAAGCCCTGGACGCGATGCATCAAATGGAACGGATCGTTCTTAACATGTCGCCAAGGTTACTTACTCCTTCCTTCACTTTAAGGAAAGCTGATGAAACCACCCAGATCTTTAAAGAGATCATTTCTCAAGGGATGGGGCCAGAGGTCACTTTTGACGCAGAGTCTATCAACAACCTGCTGGCCTGCCGAGACTTCATTGGGTTACTCATTGAAGCGGAAAAGACTATTCCAAGCTCCCTGAGAAACTCACAGATGAGCGGGAAACTTGTGAGGCGATCAGTGATAGGCACAAGGATCCTTCCCAGGATCAGCTAGGGCCAATGATCAACAAGTTTATGGAATACCGCTCTCAATTCCATATCTCGTCACCTGAGCAACAACAAAAGCAGTCCACCCCCTTTCGGCCGCAGGATGACGACGACGAGTAGCTTCTTCTTCTTCTTCTTCTTCTTCTTCTTCTCTCTCTCTCTTCTTCGGCTTTCTTTTCGAGAATATCTGAAGTATGTTGATACAAATGATGACATCATCCATGTTGCATCATGGGATGATGTCATCCATCAAGTTGTAAAAAGTCAACATGACTTTTAGATATTTTGTAAATATCTTTGTAGATAAGTTGTTGGCTCCTTTTTGCCTTCTTTTCTCTTCTTCTTCTATAAATACCCCAATACTTGTTGTATTATGGATGGATGAATATCTTTCAGATGAAAAATAGAAGTGGGGAGAAAAGACTTTGAGCTTTTTGTAACAGAAGGAAAATATTAATACAATATTTAGACTTTGTGCTGAATACATGTGTTATGTGCATTAGATCTTTCTTACGTTAGATCTGTGTGTTTATTCTGTGGATCTGCTTCTGTTTTATTGTCATTTATTTATCATCAGAATATTGCTTTGCTCGTTTATGCAAGTAGGTTTGGCTCTGTTTACTACCAATCCCAAAACATAAACCTTCCGACCTTTCTCGCTTTGAATTCATTTCTTTTCTCCCTTCTGACTCGCTCTTTCTCATCCCCTCTTCCTTTCCTTTCTTTTCATAGTCGAAACACCCCTATCGGGATGAGATCCCAAACCCCGAAGGTAGAATTTGTGAGACTTGCATGTGATTCCCGATGGTAGAATAGCAATAAACCGGGCCGCTTTGCACGACTCAAAGAGGGGCTATGCCCCGCACACCGTTGGCTCGTTTATCCATAGATCTCGCCCAAGCGATGATTTTCGGACCAACAGCTTTTGGTGACTCATTTGGGAATGAGCAGATCTATCGGATCTATGATAGTGGTAGGATAGAAAATCGGGAAAATAAAAAATCACTATCTCTGTTTGCAAATCTGAACTTTTTGTTAAAAATCCAAAAAATTTGCAAAAGTGCTCCAAATTGAAAATTTTCTTCTGAGATCCATAGATCTGGCCTAGTTGGAGACCTTTAGTTCACTGAGTTTTTATAAAAATCAGTATTTTGCCATAGATCTGAGTTTTTGACTTTTTACCAAAAGTTTGAAACCCTTTGAAAAAAGTCAAAATTAGATCCGAAAATCAGCTTACTAATCTTCTCTGCCATTTTATCCTCGTTGTTATTTGTCATTAACTGCAATCGGTTTTCTGAAGAGGATAGTTTTTAAATATTTAGAAAGGTACATGCTGCTGGTTTTTGTCAGAAAAGCCAGAAAATCAGCAAGTACAACCAAAAAGAAATTTTAAATCTGCTCCATAACATCGCAGATCTGGGAGGTACGCTGGCGGGTGAACCATTTACTCGTAGTAGGAAAGCCCGTGGAGAAGTCGATCCTACTTTCGATCTGCTTCAAAGGCACAATTTTAGTGTAACACCGACACATTTTTCAACGCTAAGCTCGACCGACCGGTCATCCAGGAGTGTCTCACCTCCACGGAGGAAACATCTTTCACAAGGGGCATCCACATCCCTTTGTAGCGCCTTGCTGCTCAGTGGAACCATGCTTCCAGCCCGTGTTCTTTTTCCAGCCTTTCAAATGGCGGTACCATGGGGAAATGCTATGGGTCCCTTGGCTTTACCACATCCAGTTCACGCGCTCCCTCACGGAAACCAAAAGAATTTTCCCAAATTCGATGGGAGCGGAAATCAAAGCATGATTCCCACATATCTACATTCATTATGTCATGCAGTATCCTGGATGTAACTCACGAGGACGTGTCGGTTCGCCTTTTTCTGGAAACTCTACAAGGGCCCGCAGCTGAATGGTTTCAGCATTTGCCGGCCGGATCTATTACGAGTTGGGCCACCTTGCGGGATGCTTTTGAAGACAGGTACAAGCCTTCAGAAGATGCATTTGCATTATTATCACAGATCACTCACCTGAAGAAGGAGGCAAATGAAACCATGCACGATTTTATCGCTAGGTTCAATGCATTAATCAATCGTGTCCCTGTTGCAATGCTTCCAACACCGGAAAATCAAAAGTGTTTCTTCGTAAACGCTATGAGCTCGAAAGTTAGTTTCTTTCTCCTTCAAGAATGAGTGGCCTACTTGATTCTCGCCAAGCCGATGCCATTCGAATAGAAGATAATTTGATAATATATGGAAAATTGAAAAGGAATCATCCAAGCCTAAATCTTTGGGCCCTTCGCCCACTACTTCGTCTGATCTAGCCTTTCAAAAGATGGCGAATGACTTGCTTGCATTAAAGAAGTAGTTGGCCCAAGCCTCCCCCAGTTCCTCATACCGGGATATTCCACGGAGGAATTTTGTTCCTAACAATGTTTCTCAAAGGCCGCGCTTACTCACAATCAAGCTCCGCGGTTGGCGCCGAGGCCCCTCCGGTCAACGCTCTAGTGGAAATCGAAGAAGAAGAGCAAGATATGAAGAACCTTCATCTCAGGGCGAAGATGATCAAGATGTCGGTGAACCGACTGGCGACTCTACTATCGGGTATATGGAATTTGATGAGGAAGAATCTGATGAAGAAGAGGGTACCCAGGGATATGCAAGCGGATAGTCATACACTGTTTTTACCCGCTCGCAAGGAAAAGAAGCGGAAGTTGCTGCCATGTCCAGCAGGAGAAGGCCATGTCAAATGCGCTCCGATCATTGCTAAAAGAGGTAATCCTCTTCCTACTCAACTCCCTGGCAAATCTTTTACAAGGAAATCCTTTCCCCATCTCTCCTCCAAATCAGTCCTCTCATGTTCCTACCAAGACCAGTAATCCTGTTACACCATCGCGAAGTGAGGGACTCATTCCTTCACCAACGCAACCCTTGGCCGCATTTGATATCATAGATCATGCAAAAAATACCAAGATCCAAATGTCTCAAGCCGAGTATCTTCAGCCAAATCCCGAACAGCTTGTAAGATTGACCAAGTATATTCAAAGTCAAGTTGTTGTATCTAAGTAGGTTTCCCCAAAAGGAATCCTTTCCACTCCCCCTGAATCCCACATAAATGTTGCTTCAACATCGGCATCAGGAAAGATAAAGCCTTTCTATCTCTCCCTCCTAATCAATGGTCACAAGTTGAGCAACTGCATAATTGATTCCGAAGCTTCTGATAACGTCATGCCAGAAAAATTTGACCATGCTTTGGGCCTCACTCTTACCAAGCCTTTTGGCAGATGTTATTCCTTGGAAACCAAGCAGGTTCCGTTAATTGGCCAAATCAAAGACGCGCAATTTGCATTTGCGGCATTCCTAGAGAAGAGAGTAAAGATGACAGTCCTCGTTGCTGACATTCCAGCAGCCTACGGAATTTTGCTGGGAAGAAGTTTTTGCAGCGAAGTTGGTGGAGAGATTCATATGGACTGGTCTAAAGCTAGAATTCCCGTCAAAGGTGTAATGCAGACTTTGGAGCCGGAATCACAAAAGAAGTACTTGGTTACTAGCTCTGAGGACCCCAAAGCTCAAATCCTTTTTGAATCATTAGGAATGGGGAACTATTTCCTGTCTACCGAGTCTGACAAAATGGTTCTTTTAAGAAGAGCAACAATGGGGGACAAGAAGTCCCTCCTCTTTAATGGGAGAGGTTCCCTTATTCTGAAATGAACTTATTTACAAATATACAAAACATGATTTGTTGGTTAAACTTGGATACCACGAAAGTGTTTTCTATGAAGGTCATCAATTACAAAAGGACTGAGGAAATGAGAGCATGGAAAAGAGCAGAAAGGAAAACATGCAGAATTATAGATATCAGAGTAATTCTTTATGTATGCGAAGTCACCGTGAATTGAAAACAAGATCATTCGTATAGAACAAGTAAGATGGAATTTAAAGACACAAAGTTCTGTAAATAACATCTGCCAGAACGCAAAGTTTCTTAACGTAACACAGATTCATTATCAAGGAAACAAAGTTCCTTCTTGGTTATGCAAGATCACCGTGCTTGCAAAGTTGAAGAGTATGCAATCGATGAGACTAACGAATTTGAGATAAATGATCTTCACAAAGAAAACAAATGAAAGCTTAGAACAGACAGAGATCAGATAGACAAAGAAAGGAAAGTCCTTCTGTATTGATTTCTCTATAATCTATTTACACTTGCAGAAAATATGCCAAGTTCTTCCTCCTCAAAATGGCGCAAAGAAGGCCATTATATAGCTTACAATTCAGTTATTCTTCGTAACCGCTTCTTTAACCGAGAATAGTTAAGGACCGCCAATCGTAACGCCTTAACTTCTTACAAAGAAAACGGAAAAAGAAAGGGAAGAAGAGAAAAGAACAAGGAGAAGAAGACAGTGGGGCCAGTCACTGAGAGGGACCCACCGTCTTCGGAAACCGCTGCTTGAATTTTCTTCCACGTATCAGCTATGTCCTTGCCACGAGGGACACACCAAAATTTTCATCTTGAGGATGACAATGAATATCTTTGAAAACTGATGTAACCAGCGTCTTGAGAGCTTCGTCCTTCTGCCAGCTGTCCTTGAAATTTGATCTTCGGATTGATAGCATCAGAGCCGCAACTTAAATTCATATTTTAGCATATTCGGGTCGAGCGGGAAAAACTAAGTATGAATTGCATTAGGTTCACTTGGGACATGTGAGACGCGAATGCGAAACACGCGGTTCGGCCGATTCGGGTGAAACAGGGAGAAGACGCACAAATGCATTTTGGGACATTTGGGATGAAAACGCGCGAAGGACGCGGTTCGGGTGTTTCGGCCGAAATTGGAACAGTTTGCATTTTTTTTTGATTTGGGACAAAGAGCTCTGAGGTACGCGACTCGGGAGTTTCGGCCGATCGGGGAACAGAGAGCAATTTGGAACTCGGGACAGTTGGGAAAAAATTGCACGAAGGACGCTGGGTTCGGGTGAATCAGCCGAAAATGGAACAGTTTGCCCGATTAACTTTGGGACATTTGGGACATGAAAGCGCGGTTCGGGCGAATCGGCCGAAAATGGAACAAAAGGCCCGTTTGAACTTGGGACATTTGAGACAAAAAGTTCCGGAGTACGCGGCTCGGCCGGTTCGGGTGAAAATGGAACAACTCGCACTTTTTGATTTGGGACATTTGGAACAAGAAAGTGTGAAGTACGTGGTTCGGGTGATTCGGCCGAAATTGGAACATCTCGCACAAAATTTTTGGGACACTTGGGACAAAAAGTTCCGACGGGCCCGAAAATGGAACAACTTCGGGGATTTCGGCCGATCGGGGAACAGAATGCACTTTCGTACTTGGGACAGGCGGGACAAAAATGTCCGACAGGCCCGAAATACATACAAAATGACCCAAAACACAGATTTTCTCAATTTTCACGGCTTAGGCACTTTAGAGAAAACACTCATAACTCAAAATTTTGAAATTTTACTTTTATCAGAGCAGGGAATTTTGAGTGGACAACAGCTGGCTCCTTCTGGGGATGACTTGGCATAAATTCAAGGAATGAGGCAAGGCAAGAACCTAGACAAACTCGGGGAAAGCAGACCAGTGCCTTATCCATTGGGCCACGGAGTCAAAAGAACACCAATACAGAGGGCAACACACCAAAACAACAAAAGGAAAACACACCAAAAGCAGAGAAGCAAAAACACTGTACAGAATATACAAGGGACTCCCTAATCACCTAGGACTTGAACAACTTGAGATACTGCCCACTATAAGGAAGTGGGAGAGAAGAACCATCCATGTAATCAAGATAAAAGGAATTCTCACCAGCAAAGTGTCTGATCTTGAAAGGTCCGAGCCACAGGGAATCAAATTTTCCATGGCTGCCACGAGGTTCATGTCTTTTGTCCCATAACAGTACGATGTCTCCAACTTGGAAATCTCTGAACCTAGCTTTCTTGTCAAACAGGACCTTTACCTTCTGCTGGTGAACAGATATCCTATCAAAGAACCACCAATCTATCTTCATTCAATTTTGTGCAGTACATAATTCTCTTGTCAGAGCATCTCTCAAACTAGTATCCTCGATGGCCTTCATTAGATGCAAGGCCGCAGCTCCACTATCACCGGCAATTGAGCTTCAACTCCATATACCACTTGAAAAGGAGACATTCCAATAGCTCTCTTTGGTGTAATCTTGTCGCCCAAAGAGCATCATAGAGCTTCTTGTGCGGGCCACGAGACTCATTGACTAACTTCCTTATGATAGTCACCAGATTTTTTGTTAGTAGATTCTCGCCCGCCCATTTCCTCGAGGGTAGTAATCAAGAGTGAGCCAAAGAAATACCATACCCATAGCAGTAAGTCCATTATCTCACCAAGAGAAATTCGAGGCATTTATCTGCTACAATCTTGTTAGGCACACCATACCTTACCAAGATGTTCTCTTTGATGAAGCTGCATACCACTTCAGAAGTAGTGCTCTTGACCGGAATAGCTTCCACCCATTTGGTGAAGTAGTCAGTGGCAGTAAGTACATGAGTGTGACCAGCACTAGAAGCAGGATTGAGTGTACCAATGAAGTCCAAACCCCACTGTTGAAATGGCTCCTCAATCACAACTGGCTTGAGAGGCAAAGAAGCCAATTTAGGTCTTCCCACAAAGGTCTGGCAGGCCTCACATTTATCCACCCACTTGGATGCATCTCTGAACAAAGAAGGCCAGTAGTATCCTCCACGGAGTATCTTGTGAGCAGTGACCATTGATGAATAGTGCCCTCCACATGCATGATCATGAAAAGCTGAGAGCAACTTTCTCTGCTGTTCCTTGTCTACACACTTCAAAAATCTCCCATCTAAGCCACGCTTGAACAAAGCATTTTCCCATAATACATATTGCGCTGACCTCAATTTAACAAATCCCTCTTTTTCTTGGCGCTTAAATGAGAGGGGCATTCCCCATAGGTGAGAAAATGGGTGATGTCAGCATACCATTCATCAACTGAACTCAGGAACAGAACAGTAGGAAGGTCAACTTTCTCCTCAAGCAACTCATGTTTGGCTCCTTCAGCAATGAGCTCACAAAGACCTTTTCCACGAACCAGCTTGGTCGGTTTGATATCAATGTCATACTCTTGGACCTTAGCCACCCAGTTCCCTCTCTTGGATCCAAATTCTTGCTGTGTAAGAATCGACTTAACAGTTGTATCTGGAACCAGCACCATGGAGTGAGAGTTGAGGATATAGAAACGAAATTGTTTAACAGCTTTGACCACTGCAAAAGCATGTTTCTCCATCATGGTGTATTTCAACTCGTGATCTTTCAGAATATAGCTCATGAACGCAATCGGTAGCTCATGTTCATCAGAGTCTTCTTGAGTCAAGACAGCAGCCAAGGTATTATCTGTAGCATAGCAATAGATGATGAAATCTTTGCTGAAATCAGGACAGGCTAAAACTGGAGTTTTAGCGATAGCTCTTTTGATACCTTCAAAGGATTCCTTTCCTTCAGAAGACCAACCAAATGTTTGTTTCCCTTTCATCATTTGAGAAATATTCAAAGTTAACTCTGCAAAATCAGGGATGAACCTTCTTAAAAAATTGATCTTACCGAAGAAGGAGTGCACCCCTTTTACCTTGGGTGGGAGAGGAATTTGCTCGGATGGCTTGAACTCGCTCAGATCAATCTTAATACCATCCTGGAAACGATGTGTCCTAATAACTTTCCCTAGTGACACAAAAGACAGATTTTTAGGTTCAAGAGAGATCCCATGCTCTCTGCATCTCAGCAGAACTGTCTCTAGGTGATCAAAATGATCCGCTCTTGTCTTGGAAAACACTGTCAGGTCATCAAGGTAGATGACAATACACTTCCCTTTTAAGCTTCCAAAAGCTAGATCCATAGCTCTCTGGAAAGTGGCACCAAAGATTAATAAGCCCAAAAGGCATTCTCTTGTAAGCAAAGGTGCCCCAAGGAGTAGTGAAAGTTGTTTTATGTTGATCTACAGTATCAACCTCTACCTGATTGTATCCAGAAAATCCATCAAGCATAGATAACATTTCAGAGCCTGTTATTGCTTGCAATATTTGATCCATCATGGGCAAAGGATAATTATCTTTCAGAGAAGCCTGATTCAGGTTCCTGAAATCAACACAGATGCGGATCTCACCATTTTTCTTCTTGACAGGCACAATGTTTGCAATCCATGTTGAATGGTGAATAGGAAAGATAATTTTAGCTTTCAACAACTTCTGTATCTCCTGAAAGATGGTGTCAGCTACTTTGGGGTTGTATTGTCTCTGCTTTTCGCTTGAAAGGCTTAATTCCAGTGCTTGAGGGGAATAGAGTGCCGCATATCTTTGGTTTGAAAGCTTTCAAATCTTCATAAGAGTAAGCGAGAACATCTTTATACCTTTTTAGAAGATCAATTGCTTTTCTCCTCTCATCTGCTGAGCAACATTTTCCAATGTTCACGAACTTGGGGTCAGTAGAACTCCCAATATCAATCTTATCATACTCAGCTGATTGCTGAGGCCCAGAAGAAGCTCTAGATTTCACATACCTGTCATGCTTATCAAATAGTTCCTCCAAACTCACCAGCCCTTTAGGAATCTTGTTTCCTTTGAGCTTAATGCACCCTTCCTGATCTGTTTCTTCTCCTTGGGTGACAGCTTGGTCAAAGGACACACTTTCACGAGGCAGGTTGTCACTTCCCTCAAAATACAGTTGTTCAAAATTACCTTTGAGTTCCAGGAAGGAAAGCAAATGCTGATCATTATTGAAAACCTGCCAGTTATTGGCATTATCAGGTACACTAGGCCGATGGACCATCTCAATGGTGAATTTATCCCGAGAAAAGTCAGGATGAGGAATCAACAAGTGACCCGAGACAAAGCCTAAACGAATCAGCCTCGTTGTTCTTTTCCCTGTACGCTTCAATAGAGAAAGCATCAAGGAATTCAATGGAATCCCAAACCCGATTCCGTAATGCTTAACCTTCCATTTTTACTTGAAAAGGTTTCGACGACTCGCTTTACAATCAATTCTCGCATCACCACGAGCCGTAAGATTCTTTACACCTTGTTTTTGGCCACTGCAATCCAAGAATGAGAGCCTCATACTCTGCTGTGTTATTAGTGTTTTCGAACTGCAACTTAAACGAAAAAGGATGAAGGACACCTTCCGGTGACACCAGCAGAACACCAGCTCCAGAACCAGCCGAGGAACAACTTCCATCAAATTCTAAAATCCAAATACCATTAGGATCTTTAGGTGACATTCTGGGAAGTTGGATTTCATCAGGGGACATAATCATGTAATTGCCATGACCCATATCCTCATAGAGTATTTATGCTCTAGGATCATCCGTTTTCTCGCACAATATACTGATCGCTTTCTCAGCAACAACTTCTTCATTTGTCCATTGACAGGCACGAGTGCATGCGACCAGCCCATTTGGATTTCTCCACCCACATCTTTGCAGAAGTTCCTACTTAGCAACATCCCGTATGAAGGAGGGATATCTGCTACTAAGATAGTAGCCAACACTTTCTTTTCAGGAAAGGCAAGCAAAAGCCACTTGTGCATCTTTAATCCTCCCGACCAGGGGCACTTCTTTGCTTTCCATGGAGTAACAGGATCCATAAGTGCGAGTGAGGGTCAGGCCTAAAGCATGAGCTACTTTAGCAGGCATTACATTATCTGAGGCTCCTGAGTCAATGACACAATTACTGAGCCTATGGCCAGCTATAAGAAGTGTTACATAAAAAGGTTTAATTTTGTCACCAGAGAGGTGACAAGAGCCTACTGTACTAGCTAGGTGTGGTGCAGAAGAAGGAGTAGGCAAAAGACCTTTAGAGGTGGTCTTGGAATGGGAATTAACAAATTGAATCATCTTGGCAAAAGCTTTGGGATGGGTTTGATAGTACTCAGCTTCTGAGATTTGTACCTTGGTCTTTTTCAGGTGATCAACAATATCAAAGGATCTAGAAGTGGACGGGCCATCATCATTTGGAATTCTAGGCTTATCAACTTTAGGAGAAAAAGAAGAAGCAATTTTGGTAACTGGATTGATAGGACTCACCTTCTGTGTAGACGAAGTAGGGATAGGAGATCCTCTTCTTGCAATTACAGGGATAGTTGCCGACTACTCCTTGGATTTCTTAGGTGGCTGGGTCACCTTCTCCCTCTGCTTTGTCTGTTCTCGAGTCATGACAACAAAAGATTTGTTGTTCATGTCTGCTACCACTTCATCATAATCATCAATGCCCTCAGTGGTAAAGAAATTCACTCGAGATCCCTCAAGTTCCTCTGCCTCATCATCAAATTCTCTCACAAACTCTTCGCAAGCTTCGTTATCTTCATCATCATCTGGTTCTTCCACCTCGCAGGTCGCATTGACAGGGACTCTAACAGGAGGTCCTTCAAGTGCTAATCTTGTTTGAGAAGCAGGCAAATGATTCCTGGGCTGGAAATTTCTCCTCGGAACGTCTGCATAAGGAGCGTGCTGAGCCAGTTGTTTCTTTATAGCAAGAAGATCATTCGCAAGCTTCTGAACTAATGGGTCAGTGTTAGGTCCAGGGGTGGAAGAGGAAGAAGCAGCAGACTTAGATTTGGAAGTGTCTCTTCTCAACTTCCCTGACATGATCAAGTCATCCTCGACACTAACAGCCAGTTCTTGATCCAGAGCTAACGTTCCGAGATTAGCCCTTCTTAGTGCATAACTAACTTTAGGTGATTGGGCATTCAGAAGAAACACTTTTGAATTTGATCAACAGGCCGAGTATTTGCAGGAATTTTATTGATCAACCTGTTGAATCGGGCCACAAACTCTCTCATGGGTTCTTGCGAATCTTTCTTTATCTGAGAAATTTGGGCAAGCAAAGCATGCACATCTTCTGCCGGCTTGAAACGGTTTTCGAACTGAGTTCTCATTATGGTCCAGTCGGTGATAGCGTTAGCCGGAAGGTGGTAGAACCAATCAGCAGCATTGTCTTGTAACGTCTCAACGAACAGCCTCACGGAGACGTCTTCATGTTCGACTCCCAGAACTCCACAGGCAACAATGAAAGCTGCGATGTGTTCATCAGGATGCACTTTTCCATCGCCTTTGAATTTGGGAAGTTCTTCCGGTTACCTCTAGGTAACTCATGCAAAGGTTGAGTAAGGGCCAGGGGCCCGACACGATGATCCCATGGTAATGGCGCCGCCATTCTTGAAAAACGGCTTGAGAGGAACTGTAACACCAGCAAGAATCAAAGCTTGAAGATCGGGGCTAGCAAGCTCTGAAGGAATACCACCCGCAGGACTTCTTTCTTGAACAGGTGGTGTGCTTGTCGAACGAGTCCTTCTATTTCTTGTTGAAGGGAAAGGAAAACCCTGCTGCTCCAAAAGTTGAAACTGAGAGTCTTCAATACCAAGGGTCCTTCTCCCTCGAGTAAAACGCTGAGTCGCGAGATCAAAAGATGATCAAAAATTACGAATCGAATGTGATTTTCCCCAATGAGTCGCCAAAATCGTTGGTTTTCAAATAGGACTTTTAAGAAGAGCAACAGTCAGGGGACAAGAAGTCCCTCCTCTTTAATGGGAGAGGTTCCCTTATTCTAAAACGAACTTATTTACAAATATACAAAACATGATTTGTTGGTTAAACTTGGATACCACGAAAGTGTTTTCTATGAAGGTCATCAATTACAAAAGGACTGAGGAAATGAGAGCATGGAAAAGAGTAGAAAGGCAAACATGTAGAATTATAGATATCAGAGTAATTCTTTATGTATGCGAAGTCACCGTGAATTGAAAACAAGATCATTCGTATAGAACAAGTAAGATGGAATTTAAAGACACAAAGTTCTGTAAATAACATCCGCGTAACGCAAAGTTTCTTAACGTAAATATTCGTTATCAAGGAAACAAAGTTCCTTCTTGGTTATGCAAGATCACCGTGCTTGCAAAGTTGAAGAGTATGCAATCGATGAGACTAACGAATTTGAGATAAATGATTTTCACAAAGAAAACAAAGGAAAGCTTAGAACAGATAGAGATCAGATAGACAAAGAAAGGAAAGTCCTTCTGTATTGATTTCTCTATAATCTATTTACACTTGCAGAAAATATGCCAAGTTCTTCCTTCTCAAAATGGCGCAAAGAAGGCCATTATATAGCTTACAATTCAGTTATTCTTTGTAACCGCTTCTTTAATTGAGAATAGTTAAGGACCACCAATCGTAACACCTTAACTTCTTACAAAGAAAACGGAAAAAGAAAGGGAAGAAGAGAAAAGAACAAGGAGAAGAAGACAGTGGCCACCATCGAGAAGGACCCACCGTCTTCATAAACCGCTGCTTGAATTTTCTTCCACGTATCAGCTATGTCCTTGCCACGAGGGACACACCAGAATTTTCATCTTGAGGATGACAATGAATATCTTTGAAAACTGATGTAACCAGCGTCTTGAGCTTCGTCCTTTCCGCCACAAATTGTCCTGAAATTTGATCTTTGGATTGATAAGATCGAGCCGCAACTTAAATTCATATTTTAGCATATTCGGGTCGAGCGGGAAAAACTAAGTATGAATTGCATTAGGTTCGCTTGGGACATGTGAGACGCGAATGCGCGAAACACGCGGTTCGGCCGATTCGGGTGAAACAGGGAGAAGACGCACAAATGCATTTTGGGACATTTGGGACGAAAACGCGCGAAGGACGCGGTTCGGGTGTTTCGGCCGAAATTGGAACAGTTTGCATTTTTTTTTTTTTTGATTTGGGACAAAGAGCTCTGAGGTACGCGACTCGGGAGTTTCGGCCGATCGGGGAACAGAGAGCAATTTGGAACTCGGGACAGTTGGGACAAAATTGCGCGAAGGACGCGGTTCGGGCGAATCGGCCGAAAATGGAACAGTTTTCCCGATTAACTTTGGGACATTTGGGACATGAAAGCGCGGTTCGGGCGAATCGGCCGAAAATGGAACAAAAGGCCCGTTTGAACTTGGGACATTTGAGACAAAAAGTTCCGGAGTACGTGGCTCGGCCGGTTCGGGCGAAAATGGAACAACTCGCACTTTTTGATTTGGGACATTTGGAACAAGAAAGTGTGAAGTACGCGGTTCGGGTGATTCGGCCGAAATTGGAACATCTCGCACAAAAAGTTTTGGGACACTTGGGACAAAAAGTTCCGACGGGCCCGAAAATGGAACAACTTCGGGATTTCGCCGATCGGGAATGTAATGCACTTTCGCATTTGGGACAAAGGGACAAAAATGTCCGACAGGCCCGAAATACATACAAAATGACCCAAAACACAGATTTTCTCAATTTTCACGGCTTAGGCACTTTAGAGAAAACACTCATAACTCAAAATTTTGAAATTTTACTTTTATATTACCGGAATGCGGTATGGGATAGCATTGAAGAGTTTGACGCTTTTTCGATTGAATCCATTCCAAGAGCCCAAAATGACATGGCCGATTCATTGGCTATTTTATCATCCCTCATGCTCCTCACCTGTGTTTGAAAACAAACAAATACACCATTGAGGTGGTTTTCCGCCCGAGAGCGTGCTGATAATTCTCAAGACTGCAAGTATTCAATGACGATAATCAACTCATTGCCTTTCTAGAGAAGGCGGAAAATTTTAAAGAATTGCACTTTGAAGGATCTACTTCCACTTGCCGTGAATCAGCCACCAATCAAGACGATGAATCAAGGAACGACAACATATGTCACTCAAAGGAAATAAAATTCCAAAGAGCCTCGGTTTCTCTGGGAGCATTGTTCGACAGCATGACCGTTTTGTGAAAAAGAAGAGGCGAGATGACCCTTACTCATCCCGTAAACCGAACCGGTCAATATAGGTTCAAGAGCACCCACTGCAATTTGTGAACATTGGAAAATGTTGCACGCCAAGAGAAACAGAAATTTGTCAAGTTTTGAAGAAATATATGGATGTATTGGCATGGTCCTATGCCAATCTAAAGTCTTTTAAGCCAAAGGACGTTCAAAGATGACATCCCGTTGAAAGAAGATGTCAAAGCCTTTCACTAGAAGCAAAGGCACTATAATCCTAAGATCTCGGGTACTATCCAGGCTAAAATTTAGAAGATGTTGGATGCGAGAATCATCTTTCCTATCCATCACAGTACTTGGGTAGCAAATATTGTGCCAGTGCGCAAGAAAAATGGCGAGATACGCATATGCGTAGACTTTCGCAATTTGAATCAGGCTTCCTTGAAAGACAACTACCCACTTCCGATAATGGATCAAGTTCTACAAGCAGTAACTGGATCAGAGATGTTGTCCATGCTTGATGGTTTTTCAGGCTATAATCAGATTGAGGTTTTTCCTGAAGATCAATTTAAAATAGCCTTCACTACTCCTTGGGGTACATTTTCCTACAGCAGGATGCCTTTTGGCCTAACTAATGCTGGCGCCACTTTTCAGCGGGCCATGGACTTTGCATTCAAAGGTATGATGGGGAAAGTCATTGTGGTTTATCTAGATGACTTAACCGTGTTCTCTAAACAATGAAATGATCATTGTGATCATTTGGAGCAAGTATTGGCCAGGTGCCGAGAACATGGGATTTCCCTAAACCCAAAAAAGTCTATTTTTGGAGTCACGGAAGGAAAGTTGCTAGGACATGTGGTTAGCAAAGAAGGAACAAAGATAGATACCGAAAGAGTTAAGGCTATTCAAAGCCTTACTCTACCTACAAGCAAGACTGGTGTTCATTCTTTCTTCGGAAAGGTGAACTTTCTCAGGCATTTTGTTCCTGACTTTGCTGAAAAGACTCGTCACATATTGAACATGATGAAGGGGTCACCAACTTTCAGATGGAGCGAAGAGGGAAAAGGTCATTTGAAGAAATAAAAGCTTCCGTTGCTCATGCACCAGTCCTGGTATGTCCCGATTTCTCCAAGGACTTCATCATGTATAGTTACGCATCTGAGCATACTGTGTCCGCAATCTTGATGCAAAAGAATTCGGAGGATGTTGAATCTCCGATTGCGTTCATGAGCTCTCCCCTCAAGCCTCACGAACTAAAAATGTCTCAACTGGAAAAGCATGCCTTCGCCATTGTCAAAGCAGTGAAGAATTTCAGGTATTACATTCTAAACTCTCATACGGTGGTGCTGGTCCCTGACACGGCGGTGAAATCAATTCTAACTCAACAGGAGTTAGGAAGCTTGCGAGGAAATTGGATTGCAAAGGTCCAGGAGTATGACCTGGATATTAAACCAACCAAGTTGGTAAGGGGCAAGGGCCTATGTCAGCTTATGGCTGAAAACAAAGATTCAGAAAACCCTGATGAAAGGGGTGACTACACCGATAAAGCACAGGATCGGCTGGAAAAACCCGATTCACTGCCTCTAGTCCTATTTGTTGCGATTTAGCGATAAATGGTATTCGATATCGCTTTCTTCCTCACCTACGGCGAATGCCCAATGCACCTAATCGCAAAGGAGAAGCGCACTATAAAGCTCGAAAGCTAAATATGTCATCTGGGATGATGGTTTATATAAACGTGGGATAGATGGCGTCTTTTTGCGATGTGTTGACAAACCACAACAGGTAAAGTTACTCGAAAGTTTTCATAATTCATCCCGTGTGGGGTCATTTCTCTTCCTCCGTGATAGCACATAAGATCATCCGAGCAGGTACTATTGGTCGACGCTCTTTCAAGATACACCACGGGTGGAAAAGTGTGAACCTTGCCAAGAATTTCGGCAAGCCAAAGTTGGTTGCTTTTCCCCTTAGACTGTCATTGTCAATGAACCATTCGTGCAATGGGGAATTGATTTTATTGGTGCACTCAACCCTCAATCGAGTGCCGACATAACTATGTTCTTATAAAGAACGGATTACTTCACCAAGTGGGTGGAAGCCATACACCATCAAGCATGCCACTTCGAGGTGGTTTGTAATTTCATTAAAGAAAATATCATTGTCAGGTTTGGCGTTCCAAAAAAAATCGTTGCTGATAATGCTTTTAACTTCTCCTCAAGGGAAGTTATTGGCTTTTTCTATGAATACGGAATAACTTTGGCTCACGCCTCAGATTATTACCCTCAGGGAAATGGTCAGGCAGAATCCAGTAACAAGAACTTGGTGACCATCATACGAAAGTTAGTGGATGAGAATCAACGAATGTGGCACAAGTCTTTGTACGACGCTTTGTGGGCCGATCGTATTACTCCCAAGAGGTCTCTCGGCATGTCACCTTTTCAAGTATTATATGGCACTGATGTCGAGCTTCCCATTTCGCTGAACTCCCGCTCTGCGTGCTTGCACGAGCTATCGAAGATGAAACTTTCCAAACTTCTCTTGAAAAGAGAATTATGTATTTGACAAAGCTCAAAGAAAAGAGAGTGAGATTGGTCGACAGGATCACCGAACATCATAATTAAGTCAAGAGATTATTCGATAAGAAAGCAAAGTAAAGGGATTTTCAAGTAGGAGACCTCGTCCTTCGTGGGAAAAGTGAAGAGAGCCGAAGGGCATGCACGGAAAGTTTGATTCCTTGTGGAGAGGGCCCTTCAAGATCAAGCAGCTCAATGGAGAGAATAGCTTCTATCTCTCATATCTGGATGGAACCGAGCTCCCGCTTCCTTATAGCGCGCAACACCTGAAAATTTTCAAGAAGTAGAGCTTGCTCTCTTCTTTGTACTGATTGGCTTTGGTTATGTGTTTGTTTTTTTCGTGTGTTTGCTTTTTGTTGTGTGTTTCTTTTTCTCTCCCTCCGGTCGCCCTTGTTTTTGACTCTGTTACCCAATGGATAGGCACATGAGATCTGGGATTATCTACCCCCAAGTTTGCTCAGGGATAGTCCCCAGAAAGAGCCAGTTGTTATCCCGTAAAATTGACAAGGGCAATTTTACCGATAACCATACCGAAAATTTTGTTCCGATCCCTCATTAGGGATCCCTTGCGTTCGGAACGTTGCAAAATCCCTTTTCCGAGAAATTTGGTTTTCCGAACTTAGTCTTTTTTTGGTCTTTTGGTTGGGCGCATGGAATTGCTATGTAACATCACTTTTTGGTGCACCCCTTTAAAACCTTTGGCGTGTATTTTCCTGTGTCAACACATCTTTTGGTGTGCCTTGATATGTTAAGTCTTCCCTGCGTGTGCCAAGGCGCATGCGCCTTCGTGTTAGCACACCTTTTGTTGCGCCTCCTTTTGGTGCACCACTGGCGCACATAATATCATGTCGACACCACTTTTGTGTGCCAAAGGGCGCATTTAGTTCCATGCTGGCAAATGCTTTCATGCGCCAAAGGGCGCATGCTTTCCTATGTCGACAGTAATTTACATGCGCCCTTTACAGAGTTGGTGGCGCATTTATTACTAACTCATATATATATATATATATCTTTGCGCGCCTGCAAATGTCATTATCTCCAGAGCATCACGTTTTTATTCTCTGAGCCTGTCAGCCCCTGCCTTGTCATTTTCAATGCATTGTGGACCCGTTGCATGATTTTCACTATTTATCCGGTAAGAGGTTCTTATCTCTTTCATGTGTTTGGCATTTTTTGGTTCTTTGTATGCTTATTGTTTTGGTTTTGGGTGTGAAATATTGATCTGGCCCCCCGCCTTGCTATCTTCCCATATCCCTCCACCTCTGTCCAGATCTGCTGGTAGGGGAAGTTTTCTGAAAGCATGGTGTAATCCCTTTTGATTAAACCATTTCATTACCCAAATAACCCTGCAAAGGAGGAAAAGAAATGAAGAAAAGGAAGACTGTTTTTCTCTTTGGTGCATCGGCGAGTCCTGCAACATCAAAAACAGTTGTTTTCTTTTACGCCCCTTTGGCGCATCTCCCCCTCGCAACATGATCAAAATCTGCGCCAATGGCGCACCCATCATGCCTGTCACATTAAGAACTTTTGCACCCTCAAGGTGCGCCTCCTTCGCATGCTGAAAGCGCTAGCCTTGCGCCTCCTTAGGTGCCTCAACCTTATTTGTTACATCACGTATACATGCGCCTCCTTGGCGCACCCTGCATTTGTGCAACATCAGCTTAATCCGCGCTAAGTACAAAGTTTCGAAGGCGCAGGTGCCTTCCTTGTTGCAAAAACATCATGTTGTGTAAACTCTTCGTGCACCGCGCCATGTTGCCTTTGGCGCACGAAAAGTTCCTGTTACACAAACCATACATGCGCCAAAGGGCACACCAAATCCCCATGCAACATGAAAAATCTATGCGCCTTTGGCACATCCTGTCTCCATGTAACACAATGTCTCCATGCGCCATACGCCTTTGGTGCTGATTTAACCTTTGCAACACCTCTTTTCTGTGCGCCTTACCTATTTAGCCCTGTAAGCTGCAGCTTTCATGCGCCATGCACCCTGAGCCTCAAAATCACTAACTCTTTCTTCTGTTAACATTTCAATGGAAGATCAAATGGCTAATACAACCTTTTTGGATTGGGTCTCGCTTCTTCTTCGTGTAGATCAGCAACTAAGCTCGAAAGAACATATGTCTACATCAAGCAGGAGACCTACCAAATCCAAAGGCAAGGCCAAACTTACAGAAGAAGAGATGAAATACAAGTATCAGAGAGTCAGAATGCCCGACTCCCAGGCCGAATGCGACCTAGATATCAGGGACTCAGAGTTGGGTCACATTGATATGGAGGAATTCTGGGTCAAAACTCAGAAGGTAACGAGAAGTCCATGGATGGACAAACTGATAGGCAGTGCCCTACACTTCACGGAGGAATCCCGGTCAGCGTTGTCGACAATGAATTCATGATGGTGGTCGCCCGGTGCTACAACAAAGACACAAGGTGTGTCGTAAATGAAAAGGGTGAGGTCATCATAAACCTCACTGCCCGCAACTTTGAAATAATACTCGACATCCCTCATCATCGGAACTTTGTGGCCATCAGCCGAGAGGATTGTATTAAGGCTTGGGATGATAACGAAGATCGGTGTATGCGGTGATGAACGAGGTCTATCTGAAAAATAAAAAGGTGGTGACCCGATGGCCTCAAACCATCCACCGCAACGACTTCTCGAGAGGAGCTCGGCGACACTATCACATTCTGAGCGGGTGTTTGGGCTTCTGACGCCCATTTTTTCCATAAATGGATCTTTGCGATACTTAGAGACCATGAATAAGAATATGCCCGATCAGCGCTTTTGCTGGGGAGAGATAATAAGCAGCACAATATTTGAGCAGCTTCAACAATTTCTTACAATGGGAAGATTCTACATGAACTCCTATGTTGTCTATGCGCCGCAAAGATCGAGAGAGACTACCCAGCCCGATACGAAGTGGAGTTTGGCCTCAGGTCAAAATATATGAGTACTACCCAGAATTGAGGATGGAGAATAGCATCTCTCAGTTCACAAAGATTAATGATGTGTTTTTCTATCACATCATCTACCTGTTGACGCCGAATATGACTTACGGTCGCACGACCAAGAGCATAGTGGCAGCTACTGAAAAATGGGGGGCCCTGTTCACCCAATTTCGATATTCACCTATCGAGGGCAGCAAACTTCTTGGGAGAGCCGACCTGATTTGCCGAGGTATCTTTGGGCCTAGGCTGATTTTCTTTGGAGTGTCAAGACAGCTGATCACATATCACGAGAAGTGCCTCAAAAGAAAGAAGGGTGGAACTCCTTTCCCCCTCACAGTAGGCCGATATACATGCCTTACCCACCACAAGACAAAGGACATGTTCGCAGAGCTGGAGCTGCTTAATTTGAGACATGATTTCCCAACCAGGCCTACCTTCGACCCAGGAATTGTCGCAAGGGCAAAGCTCGATCGAATCCATGTCCCTCGGATAGAGGACATCTACATCGACGTCATCCATGAGGTTGACTTCAGGAGAAAGGATCATTCTCGCTTAGCCTTGGCAGAAATCATCCAATATGGGGTAGCAGAATTGTCCCCAAAGGCTTCCGGACTACGGAAGATGAAATAGACCAAGTATATACTAACACGGATGGGGACAATTGGCCTTTTCCAGCCATTGATAGAACTAAAGCACCTCGGATGATTGAGGAGAGGATAAAGGAGAGACTGCACGACAGACAGAGCATTGGTGTCGAATGAACGGGCTAATCTACCTTGGGGTTTATTTCACAACCTCCCCATTGGGTAACGCACCTCCTCAATCCAAACAATAGCGTAAAGGCAAGGGCAAAGGCATAGAGGGTGAATCCAAAGCACCACTCGGGAAGAAGCTCCAGTGAGTCCTCCTTCCACGGCACTGAAAGTTATAACTCGGCTTCACCGGAGAAAAGAAGCGAAGAGGATGTTCCAATAGGCCCATCCACTCAGGATGTCGGCATTACTACAAAGCAACCGAGGTCCCTTCTATCCCTTCTTCTTCCCTTCCTTCCCCTCCTTGAGTGACTCAAGTAGCCATTCCTTTGGTCATGTCCTCTCCCCTTCTTCTACTCCTCCCCGCTTCTTCATCTATCTTCTCTTCCCTTGCGGATCTTTCCTCCTCCATTTCTTCCCTCATCTCTAAGCTCCCTTCCCTTCCTATGTCTTCCACAGCTTCAGTATCCCTTCCTCCCGTGGGCACTTCTTCGGCTATTTTCTCCATGCCACCTCCACGTGTCTCCATGTTTTTCCCCTCCACTCTGTAGCTGCCCTCTTTTCTGTTTCTGGCCCTTCTCCCATAGGTCCAGCCTAGATCTCCCAAAGTAGCTAAGTCAACAAAAGAGGAAAGTTCCCATCACTCTGATGGACTTTTCTGTAATCCCATCTAAGGGGAAAAGAAGCAGAAGCCCGTCACACGCTTCTCTCAAAGTGCTGCGGGAGAGAGGGTTATGGAGATCGCGTATCCCAATCCCCTCAAGGAGAAAAAGGATCTGTCTCCTACAAATTTTACTGTGACCCAAGTCACAGTGGGGACATCTTCTGAAAGCCTTTAGGGGAAGCCCTTTCTGCAGTTGACGCCCTCTGCAAGAAGCTTCAAGAGACAAAGGAAGAGAAAAGGCAATTGAAGGAGCAAAACAAATATCTGCTCCAAGCCTTACAGAAGATGGGTAGTGCGCCTCCCACAACTACCGCCGAGACTTCTGAGCTTCTCAGCCAGGAGAAAATTAATGAGTACACAAAGATCGGCGAGCAGGGTATGGCCGTTTCCACTTGGAGGAGCCAAATCCTCAAAGATAGTGAAAAAGTAATCACCGAGTTCTCTAACTTGTATTTGAACATCAATAAGGTGAATAAAGAGCTCCAAGCGTTAGCGGGGCCCATATCAGAAGAGCTGGAACATGCTAGACTGCAGCACGAGACCTTCCAACAAATGTTCGACTGTTCAGTCGAAGATCTGGTTAAGTTCGGCGTCTTCGGCCATCCCAGGGCCCTCAACAAAATCATGTCCACTCTGGACTACCGGGTGGATCAGCTAGAATTTGTCTTAGAAAAGATTGACAAAGTGAAGGAAGAATCCCTGGACGTGATGCATCAAATGGAACGGATCGTTCTTAACATGTCACCAGGGTTACTTACTCCTTCCTTCACTTTAAGGAAAGCTGATGAAACCACCCAGATCTTTAAAGAGATCGTTTCTCAAGGGATGGGGCCAGAGGTCACTTTTGACGCAGAGTCTATCAACAACCTGCTGGCCTGCCGAGACTTCATTGGGTTACTCATTGAAGTGGAAAAAGACTATTCCAAGCTCCCCGAGAAACTCACAAATGAGCGGGAAACTTGTGAGGCGATCAGTGATAGGCACAAGGATCCTTCCCAGGATCAGCTAGGGCCAATGATCAACAAGTTTATGGAATACCGCTCTCAATTCCATATCTCGTCACCTGAGCAACAACAAAAGCAGTCCACCCCCTTTCAGCCGCAGGATGACGACGACGAGTAGCTTCTTCTTCTTCTTCTTCTTCTTCTTCTCTCTCTCTCTTCTTCGGCTTTCTTTTCGAGAATATCTGGAAGTATGTTGATACAAATGATGACATCATCCATGTTGCATCATGGGATGATGTCATCCATCAAGTTGTAAAAAGTCAACATGACTTTTAGATATTTTGTAAATAGCTTTGTAGATAAGTTGTTGGCTCCTTTTTTCCTTCTTTTCTCTTCTTCTTCTATAAATACCCCAATACTTGTTGTATTATGGATGGATGAATATCTTTCGGATGAAAAATAGAAGTGGGGAGAAAAGACTTTGAGCTTTTGTGATGTGAAGGAAAATATTAATACAATATTTAGACTTTGTCTTTGAATACATGTGTTATGTGCATTAGATCTTTCTTACGTTAGATCGTGTGTTTTATTACGTGGATCCTCATACATTTTATTGTCATTTTTTTATCATCAATGTATTGCTTTGCTAGTTTATGCAAGTAGGTTTGGCTCATTTACTACCAATCCCAAAACATAAACCTTCGACCTTTTCGCTTTGGAATTCATTTCTTTTCTCCCTTCGGACCTGCTCTTTCCTCATCCCCTCTTCCTTTCCTTTCTTTTCACAATGGAAACACCCCTACTTGGGATGAGATCCCAAACCCCAAAGGCGAGAATTTGTGAGACTTGCACAGTTCCCTATTTGGTAGAATAGAAATAAACTAGTTTCGCTTTTCTTTGACTCAAAGAGGGGCTATGCCCCGCCTTTGTTGGCTCGTTTATCCATAGATCCGCCCAAGCGATGATTTTCGGACCAACAAGGTTATGTTACTAATGTAGCTAAGTGGTGATGAAATCCATGTCATTACTTGATAATACAAGTGTGAGTAATTAATATGTAAGTTATTTCCAAATTTGACAAAAAAAAATGAGTGCAAAAATGACAAGCATAAACCAAAGTTATACCTAACTTTTTAGAAAAAAATGAACAAAGTTTGAAGCAAGAAGGTCATGTATTTAAACATAGTAGTAATATGATTTGTTTTTGAATGATTTTTTATTAGTTTGGAAATATTTGACTTAGCGATCGTGAAAATAAGATTAACCAAATACAAGATTGATAAAAGATAACTTCAATCATTTCTGATTCTCAAGTTCACCCAAGGGGTGTGAGAGAAGAGCATACGTGGTTTAGGTTGTATAAATGAAATGTCATAAAATAAACCAAATTATAAAATAAAGCAAACAAGAAATTAAAGGAGTTGAATTTAGAAATAAAACATGTTAGATTAGAAATGAAACAAACATAAGTAAATATATATAGCAATCATAATCACTTTGATTCTCAAGTTCACCCAAAAAAGGTGCGAGAGAAGAGCATACACGATTCGGGTTATAATAATGAAATGTTAGAAATGAAAGAAAAAAAAGAGACAATGCAACTTGGCTAGAAAAAATGATCACAAGACGTATTTGATTATGTTTTTTGTGAATTACCTATAGGAAATTTTAAGAAAATGAAATAAAATAGTAGGTGATAAAAATACAAACATTCGGAATTAAAAAAACTTTTACATAGAACACTAACATAGGGAATAGAACATAAATGAAATTTTAACCTACGGAAACACACTTGAATTACTACCCAAACACACCTTGGAAAAATGCTAGCGCAAAAAGTTGAACATAAATATAAAGGGTTTGATGGAAGCATAAATGACGTAAAGGATAAGATATAAATGGAAGTAGAACCTATAGAATAGAAATGCAGGGGGTTTGATGGAAGATTAGACATGCAAAAATACAAAACATAATCATGTCAGCATAGATCATGAGCTTCACTAGCGTAAATAAGGAACAAAAAAAAATCACTTGTAGTAAAAAAGTTAGAAAACAACCACAAATGTCTATTTTTTTAAAAATGCTCTTGAACTCGTTAGGAAATAATTATATTAGTGCTCCATTATGTTAATGTGTGAGCAATATTATATTTTGTATATTGTTTATATGAGTTGATATTATAACAACTCATGTTATTTGTTTTGTATTAGTTTTAGAGTTGTTAAAACAACTTGTATAATTTAGGTGAGTGGTTTCCTATATTATAGGAAATATAATTCCTATATAATCGTTTGTATGTAATATGAAGATGACGGAATATCAAGAAGAAATCGAGAATTATTATTGTGTAAACTGATATCTGTGTGCTATTATTTGGTATCAGAGCAAATTATCTTATTCCCGTGATGTAGATGCAATTCTATTTTTTTTTGCGAAGACGTTCCTCTTACATGCTCATGCATTAGAGGGATCTGATCAATTAATACTCGAGTCATTGGATTACACTTGCAGCCGCATTTGTTCTGCTCTGAGAGGTTGTGCCTTGCGTGTGGAGACCTATTTTCTTTGGTATTACGACCTCTATAGGTGGTGGCTTCCAAAAACTACCCACTCATATGGGTATTAAAACTTGTATGCCAAGTTCAAATCATCTACATCAAATTCAACATCGGCGGGAACAGTTATTTCAATACAAAGATCCTGCATTTGCATCTTTCAACAATTGTGATCTGCATGCGTATTTGATTGATATCAATTTTCACTGGATTCTTCTCTTGCTGCGAACTTATAGCGTGAAAAGGTGTCGCGTATCAACACCCCAAAATTGCACTCACCTAGCCGATCTTTAGCATTGGAAAGATAAGGAATATCCTTTCCACGTGCATTTGACTATTTGGCATCTTTCGACCATTCAAGAAATTTATGTTCATGCATTCACCGATTTGAATGGATTTCAAGTTGTATTGAATCCCGCGATTTGTCCAAATGATATATACGCAAATCTGTAGATTCCTTATTGTTCAGATTTTCTAGTTGATGCCATTATCCAGTATATGTGTGCCAAATCATCTTCAGTTGACACCATTCGTAAAAGGAAATTGATATATATCAGAAGACTCATGTCTTTTATTCAGAGGTCGGTCTTTATGGCTTTCGGGATGCTTGTTAGATAAGTTTGCTGCATTTTTAAAAATAGCTAAAATTTAATCATCCGTCTCCTAATATGTTTAGGAATAAAGTCTATGTTTTGTTGTTAATAATTTTCTTGTCTCTTATGTAAAATTAAATGTTTGTATTATTAGGAGTGTCAAGTCAAAATTAATATGTCAAATAGAGCATGTTGTTACAGGTTTATTAATATATTTTTCATCATTGTATCGTCAAAATATGTTTAGGTGAATAATAGGTTGTATTTCATATAGGTGATTTTAGGATTTTTTTATCGAAAGTAATCAAAAGAATCAAAGTTGTTATCATTTTTTCAAGTTATTATTGTCTTGTCAAACGTCAAAAGTGTTGTTAGAATTTTTTTCCCCATCTCACAATGGAAGTCCCTCTAGAAAAATTCAATGGGCTCAATTTTCATACTTGGAAAGTGAAGATCCAGATGCAGTTGATGAATAAAAATCTCTGGCGGATAGTCGATGGAAAAGAACCAAAACCTACAGATCTGACCAAATTGGCAGAATGGGAAACGAGAGATGATAAAGCCAAAGCCATTATTGGTCTTGCTCTCTCAGATACTGAGCTACACTATGTTGATCTCGAGAAATCGTCTCATGAAATGTGGGAAAACTTGAACAAAACCTTTGGTGCTAAAGTAGTGAATGCAAAATTTTCTCTCAAATTGTAGTTGTTCAAGTTAAAAATGGGTGAAGGAACTATAATGTCCAGTCATATTAATGATTTACGGTCTCTTCTCCGATAGCTAGTAGAAGTAAAATCTCCTGTAGACGATGAAGATGCAAAATCTATTTTGTTAAATAGTTTGCCTCCCAAATACAGTAATATTGTCTTCACACTTGGTCAGATGCCTTCCAACTCATTGGAAGATATGATATCATCTCTTCTAGCTGAGGAAAAAAGGACTAAAGAAGGTGTAGAAGAAGAAACTACATTGTACTTAAAAAGAAGTACAAGAATTTCTCCAAAAATAAGGAGGAAATTGAATGTTTTTACTGCAAGAGAAAGGGGCATAAAACTCCATTTTGTAAAAATCAAGCTCGTGATCTTCTAAATGGAACAATCAAAATGGAAGAAGAAAATATGGGCATAGATGATGAATCTAATTATGAGGAAGAACAAGTAAATGAAGACAGTGGCTCTGAAGACTTCTTGTTCTGAGCATGAAACCGGAGGTAGGAGGCATCGGAGGTTGGAGGTCATTCAGCGACCTCTCGTCAGTTGCCAACGACGGGGCCACATATCAACTTTGGTGACATGTGTGTGTGCAGTTTGATTTTAGTGCTTCTAGTGTGGTGTGCCTCAGTTTGCAGTGATCCTATTTTCAATAAGTGGAAATTTCACATTGAGGGGGGGAACATGATCCAATGTTCCATTTCCAGTATGTTAGCTTTCTCTATGTATGTATGAGCAACAGATTTCAGTAGAATTTCCTATGTTATTCCCTGCAGTGAGATAGTGATGAGAGTTGTTGATACTACTGCATCATCATGATATCGTGGTTGTTAGTTATCCAGAAAAACTATCTAGAGGTTGTTGGTACTGTCCTCAAAACCATTTGTTGTGTGGTTGTTGGTTAACCACTTGGAAAACCATCCAGAGGTTGTTGGTATTGTCCTTGAAACCATCCAGATCATGAGCATGCTACGTAGCGGCACGTTGCAGTACAAAGCAGGTTTTCCCATGTTCGCACTAAGGGGGGGAATGTTAGGAAATAATTATATTAGTGCTCCATTATGTTAATGTGTGAGCAATATTATATTTTGTATATTGTTTATATGAGTTGATATTATAACAACTCATGTTATTTGTTTTAGAGTTGTTACGAGTTGTTAAAACAACTTGTATAATTTAGGTGAGTGGTTTCCTATATTATAGGAAATATAATTCCTATATAATAATCTGTATGTAATATGAAGATGTATGGAATATCAAGAAGAAATCGAGAATTATTATTGTGTAAATCTGATCTTTGTGCTTATTAGAACCAACTTATGGAATGATCGAAATAAATTTAGTGACCTCCAAACAACAAAAAGAACATGAAAACAATACTATATTTATAAAATATGCTCAATTTTTGTGGGGGTCCCACCAGCATGCCAAAATGTATACAAAAGAAAATGCAAATAGAGAAAGCAACAAACAATAAAAATGAAAGAAAAATTCCCATAAAAATTCTTGCAACCTCATATTAGACCAGCTGAAGAGTGGGGTCGAGTGACACTCTTGTTGGATCTTGATGAGATATTGGATTTTTTTGATATGTGGCTGCTCCAAGATATTCTAAATGAAAGAAAGCCAAGATACGAGCAATGGAGATTGATTGATTGAGTGGTTGAATGATTAGGTGATCAAATCGATAACATTATGGTATGAAATATTGAATTCCAATGGCAATTTGGAAAAGTAACAATACAAATTCCTCAAGCTTCCAATGATGATTTGAGAGGAATGGATCTTCTTATTTATAGATGTAGAAGAAGCCATGGATTGAGGAAGGTGGAATTGACTGAGTTGTAGGCTATTGATTTCATTTTCCTTATTTAACATGGTTGATTTTTTCTATACAGTTGACCCTTTGAATGATAAATAAAGAGGCTTTATTTCAAATTAGTTGGCTCTTGAATTATTCCAAAGTGTACGTGCATATTTTCTTCCATGTTTTTAGGATTCTAGAACTTAAGTGGGGTGACTAGTCAACTTGAGTGAGTTGGATAGTGAAGTGGAGATGAGTGGAAGGTGAGTAGATAATTGATTTCTATTTATTTAAATAGATAATTAAATTAGTTTAAGGGGTGTATAGTGTATAGTGAGTGGAATAGAATAAAAGTGGGATATGCGCTAATAATGGATTTAATATTATTTTTGTATGTTATAATGCATAATGGGTATTTTTAGGGTGTTGACACACCCAACAGTTTGGTTCTCCTCAGCACAATTAGCGATTGATCACCCCCATCCTTTAGGAAGTTTGGAAATATAAATATTCAACTAAAAGCAAAGCACAAGAGCTTCTCCCTCAAAACAAAAAAAGTGTATCCCTTCCTTGTTTGCATATCTTCTCTTACTTTTTATGTAAACAAAAATCTTTCATGTTACATTTTACATTTGAGTTAAAGTTTAATTCTTTACTATGGACATTGACTACACAATGTGTTCCATGTTTCATCAAGGAGCATGCCAACACCAAACACAATAGAACTCTATAAAAAAATATTCAAGCAAAGACAAAGTGTGTCTACACACTCAGTGTATATTTTCCTTTAATAATGTAATTTTCATTTCATACTTAAAGGGATGGAAATGTAGACACTCAAATTTGGTAATTTACTCTTTGAAAATTCACTCTTGCTAAGATAAACACAACCTTTTTATTCCCACTTAGTACATCTCGAGGTCTCTTATCTATCTTGTTTATCATTGCGCATTGATATGATGACACATTATAAGATTATAATGCATAGAGTGTATATATTGAGTCAACCTAACAAGATGCAAACTTCATTTAATATGTTTTCATCCCTTGTTAAGGTTTTATGGTTTGGTCAAGAATTTATATTCAATTCTCGATCCATCTCGTATGGTTTTACATTGGCATATTCTCCATTTTTCTTATAGTTCTAAATTCTCTTATGGGTCCTTTACTCCCTCTAAGAAGGCCTTTCTTCGATAATTTACCTTCAAAATCTATATAACCAAGTTAACACTACCCCATTTTCTAACCTAGAAATCCTACAACACTACATTGATACACTCGGTTTTAACACTTGTAAAAGACACCCAAGGATCCCTAAATCTTGTAAGGCACATGCATAGTCATTAGGGTAGAAATCACTACAGGTATGAAGTTTATTATCATGTCAATGGAGTAGTCTCTTTCATCCACAAGAAATAAAACATCGTCTCTCCAAGTATTTTAACAAGATTCAAACTCAACTCAAGCATTGTCAAAGAGGTTCCTAAATATAGTTGCATTCATTCAGATATCATATGCTAGGTGGAGAATGATGTGCGGTTTGAGGCCTCTTAGAAGTAGTTCTAATGTTGATGGTGCATAGGGGTCAACCCAACTAATTTTTTTTTGGTTTTTCCCATCCACGGTTAGGGTTTGAGATCTTGTTCATAATTTTAAGAATAATTCACACCATGAATGAAAACTAGGGTTTGACAATGAAAAACATTTCCAGGAAACAAAATTCTTAAGAAGTTGTAGATCCAAAATCCAAGTAGGCCCAAGATCATACAAAAGGGTCAATACCATATGAACAGTCCTTGCAAAGTTGTATGGTCCTAACCCAAGTAAGTTTCAGCCATATTTCTAGAAACAAATTATCATCGGTCTCAAATATCCCATTTCTAGTAGTACGCCTACCCAAAACTTCCCAAATCCATCTATAATCAGCTAAGTGCACTCATCCTCTTGTGTTTTCAAGTTCATATCTTGTTTCATACATTAATTGCAAGCATTAATGCATTGTTATGATATTGGATAATTAATGTTGGAAGTTAATTAATCATAATAACCTCTTATAACTCCCCTTACATCTTTTAGTGTACTTAATTCACTAATTCTTAGATTTCACATAATCTAATAAGATTTTAAACAACACCGACCACATCGCTTACATATATCTTGTACCCCATGTAAATATTTTGTAGATTTCCATTTAAATTAGTATATCCTTATGAACAAGACTATATAGGCTAGACAAAAATACCATATGATTATGTCCCCCTGTTATATGGTTTCATCTTCTCGTGAACCAATATTCAAATATTCTTATGCTTATATTCATTCCCCTCGTAGGTTGGCCTTAGTGCAAGATTATATCCCATGGAATGGTATAAATACAAGTTAAGCATATTCATTTAGTCTCTTGGAACTCACCTAGTATTCTTAATATCTCATCTAATAATATATATCCAATCTCAATAATTTTTTTCATAATCTTCCCTACTTTAAGGGAAGACATTAGGAATAGCCTCTATGATAATCTAAAGCACTCAAAACAAGGTTAGGAACAAACCAATCCAATTAAATATCCTCTCAAGAAAATTCCAGAGCTCATTATCAACTAATTTCTACACATAAGCACTTCTAAAATCACTACAAAGGGTTACTTTAACAAACATCTATCTACAAGCATGTATTTTCAACATCCTATTAAACATTCAAGTGCATATACATAAACTATATTTAGCCAACACTTTTTTTAATTTCAAAACACAAGGGAAACCATATGGGAGGGCATTCTAGAATTACATCCACTTTTTTACATGCACTAGGAGAAGAAAATGGAGTTTGACCCCTCATTTGGGAAAGGTAGTGTAGTGTTTATCCCAAATCAATGAGGCAATTAGACACTAAGGGTAGTTAAACTCAGCCATTACAAATACTTTTTTATCTAATGTGTGTTCTATTGTTAGTGAAGGAATCTAGGGTTTGACCATTACATGTGCACACATGAGCATTACCGAGATAAATGAAAGTACATGAAGGAACTATATATGAATGCAAAGAAACCCAAATAATTATAGAATTGCAAACTACAACAATAATGTATAAATAGTATACTTTAGTTTCTAAACTTGGCACGTGTCCTTCATGGTTTGAGCACTCTCCTTTAAATACAAAGCATCTTCAACCATTTCATGGACTACTTTATCAAGATTCCAAATCAACATGTGAATAATCATAAAAGATAAGTGGATCTATCCTCCAATTTTTAACTATATGTAGCATGTGCTTAATAGATCAAATTATTATCAATAATTTATTGTATGTTCATATGTGTATGTGAATTCTTAATTTAATAATACGAATGTATATAGGTTATATATTCCAATCCTAAATTAGGTGCTTTAATTCACCGTTCAAATTTTAGGGTTGAATCAATATAGTATCAAACTATAAGATTGGGTGTTGTAACAATCTTAGAACCTATTTAAGAATTTACATGGTAACAAAGATGTTAGTGCAATGTTCTACTTGTACTAAAATTAAGCTGACTTAGGCTAGCTTAATTATACTAGGTTTTGTTTGTGCATACTTTATAGGATTAAAATATGATAAGTGGCATTTTTAATCACTTCCCACTTCTCACATGTCTATTATGTGTCCATCACTTCATATATGGGTCAGTTACTTAAAGTAAAAGAAGGTTTTGCTCAAAACTCTTTCTTTATTTTTTCAAAAGCAAAGTTGGAACTAAAATCTTGTTTTTGATATTTATTAACCACCTCTATTTAAATATTAGGTCGATTGAGGAATAATATACTAAATTGTCATTATTTAACCATATGTATTTTTGTAGCATATTATCAATTATTCCATTGTTCATGTGATCGCATGTTGAGGGGTTTCCTAGGTTTCAACAATTCTTATATGGTACTGAGCCTTTCTCCATCAAGTGGAAATTAAAAATTTATAAATAATGTTTTCTTCTCTCTTCGCACATGCTTCTCTAGCCACTTTCCATTTTTTTAGCACAACTAGTAGGTGGGGCTTCCAAAAACTATGTATTTTTATTTTTTTCTACAAAGATTTTTTTGGTTTTCTATTTTTTTGAATTTTTGGAAAAACTAATATTTTTCTATGTATTTTTATCAAACTACAAAAAAAAATCTAAATTAAAAATTGTTTTTAGCTTCATGGATTCTTCTGTGAATTGTTTAAGTTCCAAATTTGCATGTAAACAAGGAGAAAAATGTGTACAATACAAATTTGTTTAAAAATATACGTTGAAGGCTCAAATTTTCATTTCCAGATTCTTCTTTTTGAGATCTTTCTAGAAGTCATAGTTCCAATTTGTTAGAGTAAAGTATTATGGGTACCCATGACATCTAGTTGAATTTTTCAAAATAAATGGCGAATGAAAATTGAGGGGGTGTCTTATTCGTTCTAGTGGATTTATGAGGTGGTACCTCCCATTTCCACCACCTTCACCCATGTGGCCACTTGCACCACCACCATCGCTGCCTTATTTAGTCTCAATTGTCACATTTTTATTCACATGTTAGATAGCTTAATTTTGTTAAGCCATTACTTCCCAAGATATTAGGGTTTTATTCCCTCCAACCCATTTTTTTAAATTTAAAATTCCCCTTCAACTCCTATGTGACCACTCATTGGTTTTGTAGCCCTTGATTGCCTAATTGAGTTATAAATTTGTGGGAGCCATATCTATTGATCGGGTAGGCTTAGAGTTTGAATTTTTCACCCTTCATATTTTTTTGAGTTCTACACAACCATGTTATATTTGTGTTAATTTTTGGCAATGTTTCTAATAGATTTCAATTTTTGGTAGAGGTTTCCCCTCATCCCTTGTTTTTGGATGTTTGGAGGGCCATATCTTTTGATTCATCCAACGATTTCATGCCTTTTTGAAAGTGTGTATTTTTTCACACTCTTCATATTCAGAGCTTCAGATTCTATTCTATCATGCATCATAATTATACTTTTTTTTTTTTTTCATAATTAAACTAAAAATCTATTATAAACACACAATTTTATAAAGTTTTACTTAATTTTAGCTAGGGATTCATTTTTATATATTAAAATAGTTTTTGGGTTGGGATTATTTGATTTTTGAATTGTATTTCAACCATTTTATCAAGGCATTTTTGTTAAAACTACACCAATATAACACTTTGAGAGGTGATCCATGATTTTGAGTATGTTTTCTTTCTAAGGTTCTTCCAAGGTATTTTTATCTTGATATTGTAAATGGCTTCTAGCCATGAATTTCACACTCTTACTTGATTTCATAAATTGCCACGCTCTTTTCAAAAGTATGTTCACTTCAAGAAGACACATGATTAGATTTGTTATCGTAAACATATAAAATGTCAACATGATTAATTACGATTAATTTGTCCCACAAATATCCCAACATCATCTAAATCCATATAATAATTAATCGCAAGGTTAATTATTATTAATCCATTTTATCATATTTCCCCTTTATCATTTTATCATCATTTATCATTCCATCATTAATCCTTTTAATTCATTATTATATCCCATCTTCATCCATAATCCTTTAATTCATTAATAATATCTTATTATCTCACTAATAATCCATATTAACATTTTCTAGGAATTTAATATTCATATATCTACCTACCCACCTACCCTACACATCCCTACACCTAGTCTTTCCATGTAACCTCACCCCTAATCATCATTTATTAACCTAATCTAATTCTAATCCTAATCACATCCTCACACCTCTAAATCTAGAGGCTTATATTTCTAGAAGCCTCTCTAAATCTCTTCTTCCATTGAATTTTTCATTAAATGGAAGATTATTCCCTCCATGAATTTTGAATTCAAATTTCTAGATTCTTCCACTCTAGAATCATCTAATCCTCACATGAATTCTCCACCCTTGATCCAAATCCAACATGGCTTCATCTTAGCCATTGAATCCTCCACTCCTTAGCTATAAATTGAGCTCTCCTCCTCCATGAGAGCTAGTTACATGAACTTTGAAATCCATAACCAAAATCTACTCTTTTATTCATCCAATCTATCAATCAATTCATCCTTCATCAAGCATCTAGCAATCCAAGCACAATCAAAGGAGGTGTTGTCTAGGTTTGTCCACACAAATCTGAAGCAATCCAAGAGCAATCAAAAATCAATCAAGAGAAAATAAAACACATAAAAGGAGGATATTTGCAACTTGTATGTAATTGTAATTATTTTTCTCTCCCCTTTCAATCCATTTCTCTATCTAGGTGTATTGTTGAAGAGATTAGATTAGCGAAGCAAATTTTACTTGTTTTCTCATATTTTCACAACTAGTATTTTTAACATATAAATTTTGGTAGCCATCGTGGGGCTTACCCATAATTTTTACATAATTTATAATATTTTCTGATCCCTTTTATAGGCTGAAAATATTTCAAGAACTTTCATTGCCATTTACCCCTCGTAAATTTGTAATTTTCGAGCTAAAATTCAATTTCCAAGGCAAAACAACACTTTTTCTCTATATATTGTCACCTATGTACACAAAATGGAACATATGAACATAAAATTTAACATATGGCTTGAATCAGTGCCTATGTCCTACTTTGGCACCTTTGCAGATACATCAACGCCTATGTTCTAGCCTTCAAACTCAGTCTTTTACCTATTTTGACTATTTTGACCCTATTTTCATCCTTTACACACATAATGGAACATATGTTCATATAATGGCACCTATTTTCATAAAATGGTGCCTATGACATGTAGTGGTGCCTTTACAGAAACTTCATCGCCTTTGTTTTGGCCTTTGAAACTCTAAAATTATAATTGTTTGCATGTTTTTGACCCTATTCCCATATTTTATCACATAATGGTGCGTATGTTCACATAATGGAACCTATGTTCATGAATTTGTGCCTATGAAATGTATTGGAGCCTTTGTAGATACTTCAGTGCCTTTGTTTTAGCTTTAAAACCTTGTTTTTGCCATTTTTTGACATGTTTTCGTGCTTTTTCTCATACATCGCGACTTTGCTACATGTAATGGCACCTATTTCCTAAAGTGGCACATTTTCTATACTTTAGAGCCTTTGTAATAATTTTTCACCTATGTCATTTCATTTAGTGCCTTTGCATAATCATAAGTTTTTCTTACGACTAATAAATCAAATCTTGTTTTCAAGTATTTTCTTTGACTTTTTACAGTCTAACATTATGTTTTTTCAATTTTATTGCATAAAAATGGGATATTACATCCATTTTGAAATTTATATAAATTTTATTATTATTTTAGGATTGAAAACTACTAATCCTTTTATTTTGTAGCTCATTTGATCTAAGAGATTTGGGGTTAAAACCAAACTATTAACCCTTATTTTGTAGGGCCTCCTCAAGACCCACTCATCAAACTACTAACATTTATCATTTAATTTTATCATATAGCATTTAATTATATTGTATTTATAATCATTTTGTGTGTCTTTCCTTTGTTGGTGATCATCTCGAAGGTGAAACGTGTATGCTCTCCTCTCACGTCCTAGGACGATCTTGAGGATCAAAAGCGGCTAACCTTCCCATTTTTATATTATAGGGGCAATGTGATGTGGGATTTATATTCATTAACTTTTCATCATCCTAGGGGATCATGATTGGGATTCATCTCCACACACGTAGACACACCCCGTGTTCCGGTGAGGTATATAAATTCTTGGACAATTGTTGTTATTGGCTAAGCACTTGCTTGTTTTAAGAGTGGCGTGAAGTGAGGGGATTCCACATCCCAATACCCAAGAATTAGATAACATCTATGTAACACATACTTGGGCCCCATGTACAACAAGTTATATTGGGAATTCCCTAGTGAGCTCATGCATACTATACTAGGCAACCTCTTAGACGCATATTGAGATATAATGCAAGGATGTCGCATTCCCCAAGATCACTTGCTAGCCGACCCCACATTGAAACATAGGTGGAGAGCCAATTATGGCACCATCATTGGTGTGTGGTATTGAAAGTGGGATATAGCTTGATTGTAATCCCACTTGACTAGTTAGGGTGTGTGTTACATTTTTTGTGTGTTTGTGAACACCCTTAACCATCCCATCACATTAAATTTTTAATCAATCAAACAAACATCCTTAATCAAACAACATCCCAATCCTAATCCCATCACCATCCTTAATCCACAATCTTAATCCAAAACTAATCCCCCACACATCTTATCTAACCATGGCCTTTTATCCTCAATCCACATCCTCTCCAAACCAACATCCAAACCCCTACCTCTTTTCTAAATATATCGACGAAGCTATCTCATCATACCCCACCCATCTAATTCAACCATCTCGCTTTGACCATGAAGTCCCACACACCATCCAACACCTTAGTAAAAAAATCTCAAATCTCACATCCTACCTCAACCAATCCCATTCTCGCCATTCAAATCAACCATCCCTTGTTGATCCCAACATCCTAAAAACCATCCAAAAACTCAATCAACAAATATCTGATCTTAAAACATGTATCAACTAATCACCTCCTAAAACATCATCTCCCAACCACTCCTATCCACAATTTCCCTTCCTAAGATCCCTACGGATCACCATAGACAACCACACCCTACTCCTTATAGTATTTCTTGGTTACAAAAAGGAAATCAGATATTGGTTAATGATCAATGTCTAGTTGAGTTTCAAATTGAAAACTATAAGGATGAGGTCATTTTTGACATTATGTGCATAGATGTTTGCCATGTGCTACTTGATAGACCTTAACAATATGATAGAAAGGTAGTACAATATCAGATAACTAATACTTAGACCTTGGATAAAGATGGTAAGAGGAACACCTTGACACCATTAAAGAACAATAATGAATAATTTGATAGTAGTTCCAAAGCAATAATGATGGATGATAAAGAGTTCTTGAAGAAGGAAAGGAAAGATGAAGATAGTTTTTCATTGGTTTCTAATTAGAAGATACAATCAAAATTGAGAGAAGATGAATTCTTGAGAGTATTAATGGAAGATAAAGACCATAAAAATGACAATGTGGAAGTTCTACAATTATCTCAAAGGCAAACCATGTAGGTATTAAATGCAAATTCAAAAGGAGAATCACCTAAAAGGTTATATGGTGTGATAGAGAACAAGGTAAGGATAGTTAAGAAACTATGGCAAATGGTTAGTGAAGAAGGAGAGAAAAGAAGCCAAAAATAATCTTGTGATAATATTAAACAAGTGACAAGCCATGAAGAAGAGAACAATGATGAAAGAGAGAAGGTAGAGTTGATTAAGTATCACAAAAGTACATGGAAATGACTAAGTGGAATAGAATAATTTCAAAAGAGATCAAAGAAAGAAATGTATGAAGCTAAGTATGTGTCGAGTAGTGAACACATAAAGGAAGAAAAAAAAAGGTTCTTGTGGAAACACGACATAAGATAAGATGAGAAAATAAGAGAGTGTATAGTGTAACATGAGGAACAAATATCAGAATTATTGCTTGAAAAAACACAAAATGAAGGCATAGCAACAAAAGAATCAGATTGGATGATAGAAGGAGAAATGTTGTTGAAAAAATAATTTAGAGAGACTAAGGAGTCTCCATGTTTTACATTTAATATTTTTTCAAGTTGTGTATGTGTAGGTACATCTATTGATGAAATGAAGACACTAGAATATGCCATGAAGGTAGAAGAGCTATAATCACCATGTGAACTCATTAAAATGATACAACAAGAAGAATCACCTCAAAGAGTGCTCAAATATCTTAACAAATAAAGTAGTGTAGCAAAAATAATGGGGAAAACATCATTCATCCATTAATTTTTAAGGAAATGGTTGAGTAGAGAACCAAAGATATAGTCAAAGAGAGATCAAGGAGTCCAAAATAATGAAAATAATTTAGAGAGTGAATAGGTCTTTTCTAAAGAAGGTATAAATTCAGTTTTAACTCATAAACCTCAAGAAAAGGAAGAAGAGTTGGTGCTATAGCTCATAGATACTAATGAAGGCATGAGTAAAAAGGTAAGACCTACTATGGTTCACGATAATTAGTAAGAGCTAAATATTATGTAGATAAATATATATATCACCTTATCAAATCTAACATGAGAATTCCACATATGGATGATGAACAAATGTCCGAGATGAACTGGAAGGAAAGAAAGAAGAAAGAAAATATCTCATGAGCAGGCGCTCATGAATATTTTCCTATCTTGTGTGTCTAATGAAGGGGAATACTCTATAGTTTGTAAATAGGGACTAATTCTGGTTGTGTTGAGGTCTTAGACAGTCGGACCTTATTTTGGCCAATAAGTTTTGTTTCATGTCATTTCATTTGGTTTAGAGATTTTAAACTAGTTTGAAATAGCTTTCCCTCCAAAATGTGTAATTTAAAATTTTGAAATTTCAAAGAAGGATAAGGTGTCACATTGGGGGTATATCCTTGTATTATTGTTCATAATATCTCAATGGATACCAATGACATATTGTTAATCTATTTGGAAGGTGTAACCCATATCCTATCACCTTGCTACATAATTTATCTAACTTAACCACCATTCTCACTCATAGGAGGGTTTATATTTAAGGATTTATTTGAAAATTTTCCCTAGAAAAGTGAAATCTCAATAAATATATTTGTATACCTGTGTGTATGGTATGAATTTCATCTAGAAGGGTGGTAAAGAGAATTGGAATATTAATAAAGTGGAAATTTGTCTCTTAAATCGGGAATTATTTTCCTTTTCTCGAAATCCATCTGTGTTCATGAACAAATCTTTGTGTATTTTCTGAAATACATGTTTATCTAGTTTTATCACAACTTCCTAGTTATATAGGTATTCCATAAGTTTTGTGGTATAGTTAATCACTGGAAGAGATGAGAAAAAGCTACGTGAAGCACATTATATACTTGGTACATCATATTCATATTTATTCTCTATCACGAGTCACTCGGGTTAGTTATTTATCTAGATTTATTTGTATAGTTTGGTGTGGATAGAGTTCTTATATATGGTGATAAATGGAGTAAATTAATTGTATGGAATGGAAATTGACTATATTTGGACCTTAAATAAATGTTAAATCAAGCACCCTCTGTTAACCCCATACTAGACCTTGTTACAATAATATGTGAATAATACTTTAAAATGTCATAATTAGGGAACAAATGAGGAATTATGGCCCTCTAACTTAAATTATTAATTCTCCATAACAAGATAAGGAAAATTTTGACTTATTTGGTGTGAAGGTAACACACATGTAGAGTTTGAAAACTCAATACCACTCAGAGTAGACACAGTCTTAGAAATATTAGGAACCATGATAAGACTCCTTTCTAATCATCAACCTGTAGACACCCCCAAATTACCGTTACACAATATAAATGTTTAAAATCCCATTACATTTCTTGTCCCTTCTTTCGGATTAATGTATTTAATTCTATTTACACCTTATTAGCTCACATAGCTATTTTTATTAGATAATTTAATATCAAATTAAATAAATAAATCCACGTGTCCACTTCCATATTTAAATAAATTAAATATATTAAATAATACTCATTTCTTATCCACCTCCTTAGCTCAAGTCATGTCTAAAACTAAAAATAATTATTTTAATCAAGAAAATGTGTTCAAATTGACTCAAATCAGTATTTGAGTTAACTGAAATTGTCTCCCAAGTCATGGTAATCCAAAATCAATCCACCTTCTTCCAAAATCCAACTATTCACAACACTTTTTGGGTGAATAAAATAACATATATAAAATTAAAAGCCAAAAACATGTGCAACCCCTTGCCAACTCAACAATGAATCATCCATGCAAATCTAGAACAATAGTCTAACTCTCCAATCAATCTGGAAACTCAACTAAACAACTCAATCATGTTTAGTTATCTCCAAATCAAATCAATCACAAATTAGCTTTTGGATTCACTTTCCTTAGCTATAAATCAATGATCCTTCCTTTGAAAATCATCCACCAAAAGATTGAGAGTTCATGTTGTCATTTTGTGCATTTTCTTGGTGAATCAAATCTATTATTTCATACTATTATGCTTCCCACATAATGTAAAATCAATCAATCATGCTTGTATCTTGATCCAACATCCATTCAGAGTATCTTGGAGCATCCACAATCCATAAAAGATCTAACAAATATCCTCACAAAACCATGCTCTTTTAGTCATATATAATCTAAGGTTGCTTTGGGATTTATAACAAAAGGTTTGCATTTTGTTATTGTATTGATTTTCCTCATTTCTTATATTTTCCATGGTATACATTCTAACACACTCAGTGGGACTCCCACACATATTATCACTTTTAGATTGTCTTTCACTACTCTAACATTTCCTTGTTATTTTTGTTGTTTAATATTAAGCTGTTAAAAGTTCGAGTCCGTAGTGCTGCAAATAAGGAAAAATAAAAACCAGTCCTTCGATGTATTTATTCAAATATATCACACCCAAAGTGGGACTCCCATGCATATTATCACTTTTACGTTTCCTTGTTATTTGTGTTTTTTAATATTAACTGTTAAAAGTTCAAGGTCGTAGTGCCGCAAATAAGGAAAAAATAAAAATATCAGTCCTTCGACATATTTCTTCAAATATATCCATCTATAGGTTATACGCGCTAGCGTCGCACATGATTTTCACTAGTGTATCATTGCATGTGCTAGCATCAAAGTGCACACGCCAATGTCGTATTTCACATGTTTCGTAAAACTAATTTTTTCTAATGTAGTCTTATATGTTCTACTATAACCTATATTTTATTTGCTCACACTAGCATAGTCTTATACATGCTATTGTAACATTATATTTTGTTTGCATGTGCTAGCGTAGTATTATACACGTTATTGTAATTGTAGTCATAAAATCATGCACTTTAGATATTATTTATCTCGGTCTCATACTACTATTTAGAAGGTTCTTGAGTGAAGAAAGTACTAATTAACCCCATATTTTGGTCATCTTATTTTATTTTATTTTCTTCATTACCGACCTCTTGCACCAATATGCCTAGTCATCTTCTGTCATCCCGTGTTATTTTAGCCTCGAATGGGGTGCCCATGGGCGCCTTGGTCCAACCAGGGGTGTTCTGATCCCTTTTGGACTTTCCCACCATCTTTTGGGATCTTTCTAGCCATTTGAGGTCCTTATCATTTTGATGGTTGGCCATTTCGGGGTTAATTATGAAATTATATCAAGAGAACCCTATAAATATAAAGTTATGAGACCATAATGAGGGACCTAACATCATTCACTACTATCATCCATCTAGAGTTGCATCCATCTATTGCATTAGAGATCATTTACATCCACATAGCTCCATCATCAAGGCATAAGGCTAGGACATCTACATCACACTTCATAGGGGGATGGATTCTATTCTATTCCATGCACATATTCTATTACATTTTCTACATTTAGTTATTTCTCACTACTTCACAAAGTGCGATTGACACAAGAGCACCTAGGGCACATTATGCACACACTCACCAGAAATACATTTGGGTCTAAAATGTAGTGTAGTGATCAGTTAGTAATCCCACTGTTGTGGTAGTTGAGGTCAATCTGACCCATTCATTTACATATTTCTTTTTTTAGGGTTTTGTTACTTATTTCGGTATGTTGCAAGTCTTTACATCATCAAAATATTGGGACATATGTTACAAGATAGTGAGTCTCATGTGACACACAATGAGGGTTTTGGAACACCTCTCATCCTTGTAAGATTTAGTTTTAGAGCTTTTACACAGACCAAGGCACCCAATTTGTAGACCAGAGCACCCGTATGCACCCTAGTCCCTCTCCAAGCATTCTAGTCTAGATAGATACTCCAGATCCATCCCTTTTGGAGCTTACGCATGGTCATTTTTGCTTCCATATTCTCCATTCATCTCTACGACACAGTCCCATGAGCATCTTCTATTCAGCTGAGTTTTTTCCTCTTCTCTCTTGCACATTAGGGTTAGCATTTTCTTTTTGCATAGTTGTTTGGTCATTTATATACTTCTTTACTGCATTTATTTAGTTTATTTACATTTGTTCATAGCTTAGATTAACTATCCACATACTACATATTAGTTAATTTTAGTTAATCATTTTGGTGAACCCGAATCGATCATTCACACTTATAGATTCTTCATTCATTTCTTGTCACCCTAGGGTTTGATCATCATGAGTATCTCAATCAATGATTATTTTCTTACCAATCTTGATTTACTACATAGAGTACAACATTTTCTTGCTACTACTTACATTCGTGTTGACATGCATCTAGACTCGGTTTATCAAGCCTTTTCTCGATGCCTTTTCTTCACATATCGTATTCAAGTCTAACCTTCCCTTTGATGTTCACACTTTTGATAATGACCTGCCTCTGCATATCATCTCTTGTATTTATAATGTCGTTATTAAGCGTACTTTGATTGATAATGGGTTTGAACTTAACTTGTGTCCTATGTCATTCCTCAAAGTTTTAGGCCTTTCACTCATGATGTCAGTCCATCTAGTATTTCATTGTGTGTTTATGATGGTTTGTCTATCCTTGTCTCGGTCACGTTGCATTTCCTATTATTGTTGGTCCAAAAATATTGTCCACGCTATCATTTTTGTTGTTGATTTCCCAATCTCTACAATTGTCTTTTGGGAAGGCCATGGCTTCATGCCATGCAAGTTGTCACCTCTACTGTACATAATTGTGTTAAATTATTACATGAGAGCATGGATTACATTGTTTTTCATGACTATGATCCATTTCAATATTACGACTAGGATCCTAATACTAATCTTCCTATCCCACACATAGATATTACAGATGAGCCCCAACCTAGGGAAGAACCACCTCACTTACCACCACTTGATGGCACCATTTGTGTGATAGATGCATTTTCTTTGTGCCACCTACTACTACTACTACTATGATTCCTTATCAGGAACCTTTCCAGTCCATGGACATCGCTCTATCACATACGCCTTCACATGTACCATCTCCCTTAGCACACCCACCATTTACTTGCACATTCTTCATGAATAATTCATATTGGGAACATATTCCATTTGACCCTACATGTGATGACACTATATGTACACATGATGGTTTGGCTCACTTAGGATTTAATTTTGAGGACCTTTATCCTACACCATATGCTTCTCATCTTTATTATGGGTATGTCATCATCATTGCCACTTATGGTCTTCGTATCTTTCACCTCATGATATTTCTCACATGTACTCCTCGATCTTCACCACTTACATTAGGAAAATCATGGCTTGATTATATTGGGGGAACTCTAGATCTTGATCATATAGAAATTTCATTTCATATGCCCTTTGGACGTGTTTTCATTTGCAATAGCTCTTTCCTAGGATACACTCAAAATCTCACTCATTGGTATGCACACGGTTGTCCACTTCCTCCATTCACCGATGAGGAGTATGCTATGGGCATGTACAACTTATGCCTTCATGGTTTATTACATGATCAACCAGAAATTATTTCTTATCAAGTCACTAATGTTTATCCATTCGACTATGATCATGAGAGGATGATCTCCTAGATGACATTACATGATAACCTCCTCATCACGCACACATTGGGGGCATAGTATTTACATCCCCCTCTCTTATCATCATATTATCATAGGAACATTTATTATCTTTGCATTATCATTCATTTACATCCTTACATAGTGTTATATCATACTCCTAACATTTGCACATACCTTTCCTTAGCATCGTTATTCATACCTCTTATCATCATGTGTTATCATCATCACATACATAGAATAACCGACCTTTGTTATTCACTATCATTGGTTCGTTTACTCATTCATATACACTTGGGGGCATCACATCTCATACATGCCCCCACTCACCCTGAACATCTATCATATTTGCATTTTAAAATAGGCATCTTCATCACATGTTTTAGCATCGACCATTACCCGATGACACACTCTTGTGCTTTGATTCACACTTGACTATTGAGGTCTTACTACACATGAACCCCACACACACCGAACCTATTCATACATTACCCATCATACACCATACATTATACACTTAGTTTGCAAAATTTTTTGACATTCGTGCATTTATACATCATCCATCATGTTAGTCATCATTAGATATACACCATCACATAATGTCATGCGTCTTACATCCTACTCTACTTATCTTACATTGTATTATTCATTTATCTACATACGATGCATTTTACACCACGCATTTTCACATATATTCTACGTAATATACTAGTATTCATCCTATATGAGTCTAGCATAACATCATCTTACATACTACATTACTAGTCCATCTACATACATGCCATTTTACACATTCTACACCTCTTGCATTTCCATTCTACATATTGTGTATTCACATGTTCTATTCATCTTGTATTTTACACATTCTACGCTGCATTTTACACATAGCATATGTACACATTCTACTCATCACATGGTTATCACTTATACTATATTCTTCTCTTTACTATATCATTGCACTTTCTCTTACCCATGATGTACTTTACACCTTTAGGTCATACTCATCTTTCATCATGTCGAGGGTATACGCTTTAGGTTGAATGTCACTCTATCTCATTTACTATTTGACCTTTCATCATGTAAAATTTCACTCATCCATTCATCTAGTGATATATGCTTAGGATAATCATCACTTATACATTCAATTTGGTCGTGATATACTGCTTCGGCTATAGGTTCATGCACACATCATTTCTAGGTCATGTCTCATCAATATACATACACATTCATCACAACATGCTAGACACAACACACACTATTCGACCATTTCCCGATGACACACTCTTGTTTACGGTTCATTCTTGATCACGAGGGGAAAAAAATTAACCTTATTGCATACATTTCATTCACTCATGGGGCATGAGGCTCCTATCATTCCATTTTGCATTCCATTCCATCCATCCACAACATACTACATATTATGGTTGCTTCTTACTCTTGCTTACTTTTGCTTATTCATTATCACTTTATTTACACATGTTAGTTATCTTACTTATATGTCATTTATCTATATCATCCACACATGTGTGTTCATGTCTTTTTCTTAGTAGTGATCATAGATACAAGTCTCTTGCACACATTATAGATGCTCTTGCCTTCTACCCTTCCTACACTGGTCATTGGGGCATCCACATTCGTCTCTCACAGTGTTATTGTTTCATTTTGTACTTAGCACTTTACATTACTTGGTTATACATGCTTTTGACATACTAGTTATATTTCTAACATGCTAACGAGTGCTTCATGTGCAACATTTGTTATGCAGGGATATTTTCTTCCATAATTGTTTGTTACATTGTTTGTTATTACTTGTTTTTGTATGTGGGCCTTGCCCTTTGTTTGGTGTGCACACTTGTTTGTGTTTCCGTCCATGATGGCCTTGTGTGTCTTGTGACATCGTGAGTGATGTCCCATGTTTTCAACCCACTTTGTGTGGCTTTTTCTTCTTGTGTGTTTACTACATTTCTTGGTATCTTTTACAATTTTTGCATAGCTTACACACTATTTTCTACATGCATGCTTGTTTGTACTAACACTTGTTTTTGGCTAGCCTTCTTGTTTGTGTGTGCCTTGGTTTTACCAAGAAATTTCTAGGGTACAATTCATGTGGTTGGTCCTCTTTTGGGGTGCATTCTCCTATCAACGATGTCACATGCACCCCCAAAAGGGGGGGCATCATTTGGGGTTTACATACTAACACAATACATTTATAGTGGTTCAGTTTAGTGTACTTTCCACCCTTGGCATTGTGGGTTACATACATGAGTGGGTTTAGACTAGTCTACGAACCTCGTATATAGTGGATTTTACAAGACATGGTGTCCTTAGCATTCGGGGAAGTAGTTATAGGCTCAGAGGTTACAAAGTGGGTGTGCCTTCCTACACTACTTCAGCCAGTGGCATTGGATCTCCCAAAAAACTAGGACATACAAGATATCTCTTCACACACATTAGGGAAGCAGTTAGAGCTTGGAGGATATGGCAAAATTCCTCCCTACACTTCTTCGGCCTATGGTGTTGAGATCTCCCAAAAATGCCGACAAGTATAGGATATCATTTTACACTCTCTTTCTTGACATGGATCAGGTGCACATGTTCCATTTACACTTTTTCATTTGCGTACTTTACATTTACATATTTTTACATGTGTCTTTTACATTGTGTTTTTACACATACATACATACATATTTGACTACTTGATCATTTTCTCCTTACATGTCCGATCATATGAGAAACAAGCAGTCAAATGGGGGAAACAACAAAACATCAACAAAACTTCACGATACACACACCATACTAACTATGTAGGTACATCACACACGTCAAGTAGCTACACACGCGTTTTCATCCTAGGTTCACTCTCATCACTTTTTTGTGCATTTTTCATCTTTAGTTTCCACGCTCCTCCATATTTTTTGTCATTCCATGATTTTTCTAGTCCATCGGTGTGCTTTCTACTATAATCTTCATGGACATCAGGTACGCATCTCTATCTACTTTATGTTACTGAGCTTTTCGCTCACCAACATAAAGTGGGGGAAAAATGTAGTCACAAAATCATGCACTTTAGATATTATTTATCCTGGTCTCATACTACTATTTAGAAGGTTCTTGAGTGAAGAAAGTACTAATTAACCCTCATCTTTTTTCCATATTGTTTTATTTTATTTCTTCATTACCAACCTCTTGCACCCATATTCACTAACCAAGCTTTCTATCATCCCATATTATTTTAGCTTCTTGATTAGGGTGCCCATATTAGTATGGGTACATGGGGTCCCACCATGGGTGCCTTGGTTCCTTTTGGAATTTCCCGCCATCTTTTGGGCTCTTTCTATCCATTTGAGGTCTTTATCTTTTTGGTGGTGAGCCATTTTGAGTTTAATTACAAATTAGATCAAGAGAACCCTATAAATATAAAGTTATGATACCATAATGAGGACTTAACATCATTCACTACTATCATCCATCTAGTTCATCCATCTATTTTCATTGGATATCATTTGCATCCACATAGCTCCATCATCAAGGCAAAAGGCTATGAAATCTGCATCACACTTCATAGGGTGAGGGATTCTATTATATTTTATTCTATACACACATTCTATTACATTTTCTACATTTAGTTATTTCTCACTACTTCACAAAGTGTGACTGACACAAGAGAACCTAGGGCACATTATGCACACACTCACAAGAACTACATTTTTTTCTCTCGAAATGTAGTGAAACACTCGATTAGTAAGCCCTTTGTTGAGGAAAGTAAGGTCATTCCGACCCATTCATTTGCATCTTTATTTTTTAGGGTTTTGATACTTATTTTGGCTTTTGCAGGTCTTTACATCATCTTGGATTATTGGTGACATCCGTTATAGGACAACAAGTCTCATGTGACAAACATTGATGGTTTTGGACAACCTCCCATCCCTATGATATTTAGTTTGAGCTTTTTTACATACCGGGGTGTTTCGGCTTTTAGACTAGAGCACTGTAGGCACCCTGATCCATCTCCAAGCGCTACCCAGTCCAGTGGATACTTCAGATCCATCCTTTTCAGATATTCTACATGGTCGTTCCTACTTCTAGATTCTCCAGTCATCTCTGTGACATATTCCTAAAAACATATTCTTTCTTTCCTCTTCTCTCTTGCACATTAGGGTTAGCATTTTCTTTTGCATAGTTACTTGGTCACTTTATATACTTCCTTACTACATTTATTTAGTTTTATTTAAATTTTTCATAGCTTACATTAACTATCCCCACATACTACATATTAGCTAATTTTATTTAATCAATAACACTAAAATCGATCGGCATGTGCCTACGTACATCTACACGTGCTCATCGTTAGCTGTTACGTTAACACACCCAAGTGCACGTGCTTAGCGTTATGTGTCTATATTTTTACTATTTTCTTCATTTTCCAATGTGTTAACTATTTTCTAATCACTATTATAGTTTTTTTTTCCAATCATTTTCTTGCAGGTTTACATACATAATTAGTTCAAGTGTCTCAATTTATTTTAATTTCTACTTAATCTAATCAAGCCAAACCCACCACATATGCTCTTTTCTCACACCCTCTTGGGTGATCTTGAAAATTAGAAATGGTGAAGTTTTCCTATATTTTTTATATCTTTATTTTGTTCTAGGAAAAATACTAATGTGTTGATTGTAAGACCACATCGTAAAGAGATTACCTTGATCGTTCAATCAAAATTCTAACTACAGGTTTCCTTGATCATGAAAAAACCAAACTTTATTATAGAACTTTATAAACTTGTATTGCAAGTTTGGACAAGGGTTTATTCCCATCCACTTTGAGTATGATAAGTACTTGGACAAGATCTAGAAACTCATTGTGAGGAGTACCATAGGAACCCCAAAGTAGTTGATACCCCTACCTACCTAACTAGTACACCTGTGAGATTTAGATCCAAGGGTACGGCCCTGGTTTGATTCTTTGAGCCTAGAAAATCCAACTTACTTAATTAATGGGGGTAAAGTAAAGTTGGTAGCTATAAATTTTCTAGTGTACCACTCTCATTCAGATAATACTTGGTAATTAGGGAGAGATCCAATATATAGGAATCTTAACTGATAAAACCAAGTTACTTAAATGTTCTTTCTACCACCGTTATTTTCATCCAAGCTATGAGTCACATAGTTTATGTTCCATATTATTTTCTATCACTACCATAAAAATATCTTCTCAAACTTTACAAATTATTTTCTTTTGGATACCCATATCCTAATTTAAGCAATCCATTTCAATCCAAGTCTTGTCCTTTGGTATTCACTTTATCAAGGTCAAACACAATCACAATTTCTTTTCATGCTCAAAGTCTTATATCTTAACATTTACTTTGTTGAAATTTAAGCATTCCCCTTTCTTCTATAAGTCTTATATTTTAACATTCACTTTGTTAAAATTTAAGAAATCCCTTTTCTTCTCTAAGTCTTATATTTTAACATTTCTAAAAAAATTTAAGCAATATCCTTTAATTCTCTAAGTCTTCTATTTTAATATTCACTTTGTTAAAATTTAAGAAATCCCTTTTCTTTCTTCAAATATTATATTTTAACATTCACTTTGTTAAAATTTAAGTAATCCCTTTCATCCCTAAGTCTTATATTTTAACATTCACTTTGTTAAACTTTAAGCAACCTCTTTCATTTCTAAGTCTTTTATTTTGGCATTCACTTTGTCAAAATCTAAGCAATTCATTTCATCACTATATCTTATATTCTGACATTCACTTTGTCAAAGTGTAAGCGAAATCATTCTCTTTCTCCATGTCTCATATTTTGACATTCACTTTGTCAACATTTCATCAATCCATTCTATCTCTAAGTCTTATATTTTTACATTCACTTTGTCAAAGTTTAAGCACAACCATTCTTATCTAATTCATCTACCTTGACATTCACTTTGTCAAACATTATGTAATCTATTCCCTTTCTAAATCTTATATTTTGACATTCACGTTGTCAAAGTTTAAGTCAAATCATTATCTTCATAATTATTATACTTTGACATTCACTTTTTCAAAATTTTAAGCCAAATCATTTCCTCATTGTCCATTTATTCTCATCTTATCGTACTTAATAAAAAAACATTTTCAACTTCCATATCTTATATTTTGACATTCTTTTTGTCAAAGTTTAAGCTTTATTCTTCGTATCTCTACATCTTCTACTTTTACATTCACTTTTTCAAGTCTAAACACATTCATTCTTCCTATCTAATCCTTATACTTTGATATTCATATTATCAAGTTTAAGAAAAACCAATCTTAACACTTCATCTTATATTTTGACATTCACTTTGTCAATTTTTAGAGCAATCACATTCAATCTCAAGTCTTAGGTAATTAGATATTCACTTTATCCAAACTCTAAGAACATCTCACCGTATTCTCAAACAAATTCCACGTTACCACTTCTTTATATAAAATGGTATAAACATGACATTTATATTATGATCTCTTCGAAAAAAATATAGAAACCATTTTCGTATTGACAGTTTAGATGAAGTGGAGGAAACTAAACAACTTGAGGTTTCACAAGTAGAACGAGAACAACTTGATGTTATTTAAAGACATAACAAAGTTCAATTTATTCTTTCCCTCTTTGAAATGGTATCCAAACTACCTTCATAATTTGGTGATGAAAATTTGAAACACCTTATAGACCAACCTAAATCAAGTAAAAAAAGACAAAAACAAAGAAAAATCTAGTGCTTCCACAAGTAAGTCAAACCAAGCTTTGTTAGAAAAAATCAACGAAATGAGAAAATAGCTAGCTTCCATGGATTCAAAAGTCCCCAATGATTTAAATGAAAAAGAAATAGAAAACCAATAAAAAATTGATGATATATCTATTATTCCACAAACCAATTCCCCATTCGCACAAGAATGGAAGAACATGAAAGAGATTGTCTTAGGGATGCAAAAATAATGAAAAATAGATTAATTTTGAGGAATTGTTCCCTTATCCATTTGACAAGGACATACTACGCTTACCTTTTCCAAAATATTTCAAAATTCCCAAATTTGATAAGTATAAAGGAAAGCACGACCCTAGAGAACACATTAAATAATTCTTTATGGCATGCAAAAATGTGGCCTATAACGACGTGTATCTCTTGTTTTTGTTCCCAAAGAGTTTAGGAAAACAAGCCTTAAACTTGTTCCTTCATCTTCCAAAAGGGTCAGTTAAAAACTTTGCAGACCTCAAACAATTTTGTTAAACATTTCTCTTTTAATTTAGACTCCAAGATTACAATGATGGACTTGTGTAACACCAAACAAAGGACAAATGAAAATTTTTCTCAATTTCTACAATGATGGTAAGGAATCACGATTCAATTCCCATGCTCTATACCAGAGAAACAACTGGTTAGCATCTTCATTCATAACCTCAATAATGAACTATATTTTTAAATGCAGATGGATTGTATTACTATTTTTTTAGGAATTCGTTGAGAAGCGGACTCAAATTGAAAAATATCTCATCACAAAAGGGCTAATCAAAACTCCTTCCAAGGATCATATAAAAATAAAAACAATCATTCTCAAGAAAAATCCAAGTATATCAATTGAAACTATAATTCTATTAACAATGGGGTCATCGATAATCATAATGTGCACAATGCTCAAAACAATCAAACAAAAACATCTAAATCAAAACAATCAATTGTTGTTCAAAGAAAAGAGGCTACTCCTCATGGTTATAAATGAAAACAATTAACACCTTTAGGAGAAATTATTTCGAGTGTTCTACATCAACTACCAAGTGCCAACATGGTTACTTACCCAATCACAAAACCATTTGAAGAAGGGAATCCAATACCATCTTGGTATAAAGTAAATGAATAGTGTGATTACCATCACATTGATGACCGTAGTACAAATCACTACATAAGACTTCGCCATTATATATCCAATATTTCATCGATAGTGGAGACATCACAATCGAAAATCCATCGTCTATTAAAACACCAAATGAAAACTTAAAGGTGTTTCAAAACCCTTTTCCAAATCATGGTACAAATTATAAATCTTAAGATAAAGGCTAGTCATATTGAGTTTAATTCAATCATTTCATTTATCAAAGAAACACCTAACTCAATTGCCACAGTCAAGTTTCCCACTCCTAGCTATACAATGGTCATGAAACATAAAAAGGTTTAGGTTCCTACAACTAAGCAACCATCCACATCAACCATGCCTCAAGTGTCAAATCTTACAACTAAAAATAATCCAAAACCAACGTCTAGTGCTAAATATTCTTCATCCAGCTTTATGACCTTGTCCAACAGTTAGAGACAACGCCCGCACATATCTCCCTCATGGATTTACTTAAAACATTTTCCATAATTCATGAAATCCTTACTCATGCTCTTCATGAACCATAATTTCATAAGGACATCAACACATATTAGTTTGAAGTACTCATTTCTAATCTTTCACCTAATAGTCCTATATTGTCATTTGGTCCTTAGGACCTCTTAAACCCTAACCTTCAAAATAACAACTCATTGTACATTGAAGCTTATATCACCAATCATAATATTAAAATATATATTATTAACAATGGAACTTCCTTAAATATCTACTCTATGAAGTTGCTAAGACGCGTCTTGACCATATTGAAGAAATTTTGGGAGCTAATGTTCTAATTATTCACGGGTATGACAATAGTGAATGACAATCTTGAGCAATAATCACCTTATCTATACAAGTTAGCCTACAAATGCTATACACCTTTTTCATGTTGTTGATATTGAAACCCCATACAATATCCTTCTAGGTTGGTCATGGATACATGTCATTCAGGTCATGTCTTCCACCTTTCACCAATGTATAAAATTCCCTCATAATGACAAAGAGTTCACCTTTTTTCAGATGTTAAACCATTTAAATATTGTAAGCTTTTAAAGTAAAGGTATAACCATACAAACTATTTTCCATATGCATACAAATTATGCACCTCGTGTTATACCCACAAAGTTCATAACCACATAGACCATGACACACTTTTTCACTCTCAACCTTCTACATCCAATCCACCACCTGAACTAAAAATCTCTCATAAAGGTATTGGTGAGTACGATCTTGAAAATGTTTTTCATGTTGGTAAGATGCCACTATCTTTGTGTAGTTACAAAAGACATAACACTCTCCATCTAAAAGAGGATCTTTTCTACTATCTTGGAAATAATCTATGGAAATGGTATGGATACTTAGAATTTTTGATCAAATAACACTTGACAGAGAAAGCACACAAGAAGTCCATGCGGGAAAGCAAGTCATACAAAAAGGTGCAAATGGATAGGAAGAACGCATACATGGAGCAAAGGTTCATTTTTCAGGACTTAGCCATTTTTGGTCATGAAGATCTATTTTTAGAAGATGGTGTGCGAACACACCAACAATGCAGAGATGTGTGTGCCACGCATTATCCATTTTTAAAGGATCATATTCGAGTAATTTTTCATGGAGACAGTCTAAGAATAGGATTGTCACCTCGCTTAAACTATCAGTAGTCTATAGATAACACACTTGTATGTGTGGCTATGCAAGAAAACGGCGCATGGCTACTAATAGCGTGCGGCCTATTTTTGGAACAGATAAGCGGTGAAGGGAAATTCCCACCCTATATATATGTAGTGAATTATCCGGTAGGAGATGATGGATATAGAGAGATAGATAACACATTGTACATGTTTATGGATTACCGTATCAAATCCATGTGCACATCGACATAGATTTTCAGTATTCTAAGAAGCTTCGTGTTATTGTGATAATTAAGAGATGGAAGATATTGAATGAACCTAAGTGTTATTCCTCTATGTAATTGGGTAGTCCATGTTCTTATTTCTATCATGATTATTTTTAAACCTATTCTTTCCTTGATCTAGATCTATCATGCACTATACAATGATGTATTAGTTATGGATCTATCTACTTTAAGTCTTCATCATGTTACCATTTTGTTATAAAGAACCCTAAAGAGGGACCTAGTACCTTTGTGCACTTCGGTGAGAGCTCGGCCTAGGTTTAGTGATGTGTTAGCACATCTAGGGTATTATCTAGTGAATTCTAGGCTGCATCATTGGTTCCATCTTTGGGACCTTTTTTCATTTGTTTTCATGATGGTTCGCGATGAAGATGTACCAGTTAAATCTAGCAAGTATTGAGGAGTGGATACATGATCTGGAGGAAGAATATGCATGGTGGTTCAGCATTGGATCTGAGTTTACCACATGTACTTGGGTAGAATAGAATCTACATGATAGTTTATATGAGATATTTTTTTGCCATCTTTCCATTAGAATTATATGAGTGGCTGATTGCTTATGCATCTAAACGTAATTGGAGGTATCGTACACTTTTCTAGACACAGGAATAATTTCAAGCCCTTTATGATGTTGATTTGATTTGGACTCGAGCTATGGACACGTGGTTTCATGGTGTCTTGAACAGTTATATCTTGGAGTACTCGGCCCACTTATTCATGTCCGTAGTAGCTGAATTCCAGTTCTTATGATATCCAAGAGGAGCATATCTGCAAGGTATTCCATTGACGATCAAGATCTTGATGGTAACTTTGAACCTAGAGAGTAAACTAATGGCTAACTAAACCTCACCACGTGTGAGGGTAGGAGCAGCTTGGTGCAAGATAGCATACCTAGCAATAGAAAGGTAGAGAGAGGAAAGGTGGCTTGAGTATAATGAGGCACGTGAGAGGGAGATAGAGAAGAAGAATTCCATTATAGAAATTATGGCGTTAAGGAGAGAGATGGCTCATGAAGGATTTGAAGCTCACGTAGAAGATGTGGAGCGCAGTATAGAGAAATCCCCATCTTGGAAAGCATGACAGGATCCCCTCTTGGCCTCACATGAAGTGTGCTAGCAAATACAACTCGGGACATGGGCGCACATCTTAATCCACCTAGTGACCTATCCCTTGTGCTTGGTTTTCCAAAGATCTAGTACAACAAGTAATCAACAAGTGAATTTGGGAAACATGAGAACCAAAATAAGTCAGAGAGTAAGTACATCAATGGCAGGACAAATGACTTCAATGTTATTTGGAGGAACATTTTCAAGCGCATCATCTACACATAATGTAAGCGTGTCAAATTGTGGATTCACCTTTGGAAGTGGAACTACCACACAAACCGTAGGGGTTCAAAGATAGTAATACTATCGAGCACATGGGAGTACATCTACAGTCCTATTCTAGCTAAGGTGGAGGGTCAAGAGGTATAGCTGGTTCTAGTTCCACCTGGATCTAGTGGTTCCGGGAGGCAGGGGAAACACAAGAGGTTCTCGGATCGTGGGAAAGGTTCACACCAACCCTAGAATATTTATATGGAGACGTATCTTCTTCTTCTGGAGTATAGGGGCATAGAGGATGTTGTTGAGCATGTGCATATGTGTGAAATATTATGGTGCGTGAAAGGGATCATGGCTTCTGAGTGCAGAAGGCAAGCCAATTTGCTACTACATTACAGGGACGTGCACACAACTGGTATAGGAAGTTTTACCTTGATCAAACATGCATGGATTATGCAATGCTGAAGGATGCTTTCTTGAAAGAGTTCTATATCCTGAATTTGAGCAAAAGAGTATAAGCACCTTCAAGGATATCAAGCAAGGCACTACTAAGAGTGTACGTGAGTATGATACCCATTTTAAAACACTCCTATCTAATCTTTCTTATGATATTCACGCAAGCCAAAGCATGCACAATGGTTCTTTGGTAGATTGATTACACCATTCAAAAGAGCACTGTCACATAAGACATACAATGATCCGTGCAAAGCACTGGAAGCAACTTTGTGTGTTGAGGAAGTTGGGAGCATTGACACCGGTGTTAGTCCATTAGAGGCATGATTGTAGCTATGGAAAAATAGTTAGAGAAGCTATCAGAAAATTCAACCCATGAAATGTGCCCAGAAATTTGGTGTACAAATTGTGAAGTGGAGGGTCACACCAAGGATAGTTTCCTCGCATATATCTATACACTCACATCGTTGGATTGTGAGCTCTTTCATTTGAATCATGATGCTAGTCACCGTCCTTTGTTACATCACGCGATAAGAAAGAATGTATCTTGTTACTATAAAAATTTCAGTCCACGACCCATGGTATCGAAGATTGTCGATTGATTGGTTAGATCCAAGATGATATAGACATTGGGGTACAATGTAAAAACATAACGGATAATTCTAAGGGTAAAAAGAGCACCAATATTAGGATCATAGTCAAAAGCGCTATGACAAGAATGAAGGGCGTTTTGAAGGAGGTTGTGGAAGATGACATGGATATCACGATTGATTATGGAGGATGAGGCTATGGTGGAGGAAGGGGTGAGTTCCTCATGGAACATGTTATACGTTCGGATCTCTTGACCACTGTAGGCGTGAATGTCCTCAAAATATTGCATATTCTTTCTATGGAAATAACCATAGCTATGAAGAGTTCCCAAAATTATATGAGAGTTTTAGTAAGCAACATAAGCAAGAAAATAAAGTCACGGGATGGTTAGAATCTAGCGTGTGGTAGAAGATCATTGGATGCCCAAGATAGCACAGGACTCCGAGGCATTAACAAAGTGAATATTACTACATGAGTTGAAGTGGTGTGTGCAAGGAGACATTACAATATAAACCTACCATCACTAAGGATGGCATCCTTCATACCCGGTACCCAGATCCCGCCTATTAGAAGGAGGTTTATCAGGATACCATAGAAGTGATAAGGAATCTTCATGGTGAGATACAATAATTAAAGAAATAGAAGACAACATCAAAGATAGTCCAAACCGATATCAATGATCTAAGAGAAGTGTGCATAATTTTGCACCAGAGAAAATCATTCCACTATTAGGAAGTTGGTTAAAGGGAACACTCCACACACAAGTATTGAGACCGGATGACAGATCCTGCATGTAAATCTTCCCCCTGATAGCATTGAATATGACAAGGAAATTACTCTGAATGTTGTTGTGGATGGATGGCTACTGAGCAACATATTGATTGATACTAGTGCAGAAGTGAATGTGCTTACATTAGATGCATGGGTACAAATGGGGAGACCTCCATTGCAGCCATCATCTAATGTGTTGTTTATTGCAAACTGGACTAGGGCCACTCCCATAGGAGTTTTGAAGGATGCATCTATAACTATACAAGGGGCCAAGTTCACTGGGGATTTTGAGGTATTAACACTTACAGAAGCAGACAGTTTTCTAGCCTTGCTTGGCCACCCTTGGTATTATGTGAATAATGCTGACTTGAGATTCAATAAGGGGTATATCAACTTTGAGAACAAGGAGGAAAGGGTTGTGATACCTTTGACAAATGGGAATTCTACACCATATGTTGAGCCTCTAAGTGAGGAGGACTTAAACAGAATCTATGTATGTGTTATTCAAGACCCAGAGGTCAATGAGCCATCAAAGGAAGGCATCCTATAGTGGGAGGATTCTCATTCTATTAGTGATACTATGAGTATTGCTTGTGACAATTGGGCTCATGGTACATATGAACTAGTAGGGTGCGAGGTAAAAAGTGTGATTGCATGCAAGAATGGACTTCATTCAGTTTGATGGATAGGTAGCAAGAGCACTTGGTATACAAAGGCGTAAGATCTTCCCGTATTTTTGAAAGCCATGGAAGCATAGTGAATGATCAAATTAAGAGAAGAGACATGTTAGTGTATAGCTTGTGCGAGATAGCAACACGCAGGTGGGTAGTCCATAGAGATAATTTTATAGAATGGGAGAATATTGGAATCAATCTATCTACTAGGTTTTTAGGGAACAATGCACCTACATGGATATGCACTTATAATGGTGATCAACAAGTTCAAGCATCACATTCAACGGTTTGAGAGACTCTGGACAGCCGGACAAGAATCATTACCACCTTCACTTGGGATGTATAGATTATACTCTAATCTACAAGGATGCACACACGCCGGTATGTATACACAAAACTACATCGAGAGACCGGGATTGGTATAATTTGATTCAGGAATGCTCCATAATTTTGACTACTTCTCTACTAAACTTCTAGAAGAAGAAGCATTAAAATTTCTCAAGTGCTTAACTATGGGAGATAGTGCAAAGGTAGAAGAACATATTCAGGAATTATCTGGTGAGATAGAGTCTGGAGCACATTTTGAAAATGAAGAAGAAATGGACTCCATACTACTTGAACACACTTGCGCTGAGAAAGAGAAAGGAAAGATGGTTTACATCGTGGATGATGGGGAAGCTAAGATCCTAGATATTGAACATTCACAAGGGGTTTGCGAGGTATTGGAAAGTGTATAAAAGGATACGCATGCCTATCACGAACCCATGAAGACAAAGAAGGAGAATATAGGTTCGAAGGATGAGCTAAAGGAGGTCATAGTTGGAGACTATTGGTCCGAATCGAAGTGGCCAAGATCATTGAGTTACTCAGGGATTATCAAGACTTATTCCCTTGAGGGTATCATGAACTTAAAAGTGTGCATGAATCACTTAGAGAAATGAATATAAATCTTAAGGATGGTGCACACCCAGTTAGAAAGAGGCCTTACAGAATGAACCCCAATTTGTGTGAAAAGGTCAAATAAGAGATTGATAACATGTTGAAATCTGGAATTATCAATCCCCTTGATGAGTCAGAATGGGTTAGTCCAATGGTGATCAATATCAAGAAGGATGGAAAAATTAGAATATGTGTGGACTACAGGGAGCTGAATGTTGCATGTGTAACAGATCCATTCCCTACGCCATTTACTAAGGAAATACTAGAAGGTGTCATAGGTGTGAAATATATTCTTTTACGAATGGGTTCTCTGGGTATCACCAAAGTTAGAATTACACGGGAGGATTGGAAAAATACTACATTTACTACCGAATGGGGTAGATTCACCTATATTGTGATTCCTTTTGACTGAAAAATGTGCATGATGTATTCTCACGAATAGTTGTTTAGGCATTCAAATATTTTATTCACAACTTCTTACAGGTTTATCTAGATGATTGGGAAGATATGGGCTTGTAAAAGATCATTGTGACAATATGTGCTTAATTTTTAAACAAAGTGGACAATTGAGTATCTCTTTAAACATCAAAAAGTGCATATTTGCTACACCTTTTGGAATATTGTTAGGACATATAATCTACAAGGAAGGTTTGTTGGTTGATCCAACTAAGGTTGTAGTCATTCTAGGCCTAGAAGCGCCTACCAGTCAAAGTGAGGTGTGTGGATTTTTGGGTCACACAGGATATTATCGGAAGTTCATCAAAGAGTATGCCAAAGTTGATGCACCCTTGAAATAATTACTAAAATGGAAAGGTACATTTTATTGAGGAGAACCGCAGCAGTGCACGTCTGAGATATTAACAGAGAAACTTACTACCGCACCCATTCTGTGCTTCATCTCACATGATAAACCATTTCATGTGCATGTGGATGCCTCTGGCATGGCCATTGGTGTTGTGTTATCTCAATCTGGTGAAGGTATTGTAGATCATCCAATTTGTTTTGCTAGTAGGAATATGACTCCCGCTAAATAGAATTATACAACTACAGAGCACAAAGCTTTTTCAATTATCTATGCATTGCATAAGTTTCATCAGTACTTGTTAGTAGACCCATTTGTGTTTTATATAGATCACATGACATTGAAGTATTTGGTGAAAACAAACCGTCTTACAAGGGTGCATATGCAGATGGGTACTTCTATTTCAAGAGTTTGACTTCACAATTGTGGTGAAGTCAGGGAAAAGTAACTCGGACCTGACCACTTGTCTAGAATTCACTCAGAGAATAAGCATGCAGACGATGAAGAAACCATACCTGCATGCACGCTTATATAGATTACAATGCATGCCATCATAATTAGAATACATTGATGTATTTTACGGAATGGTGTGGCACGAGAAGGAATGAAGGCATTAGAAAAGAAATAGCTTGCTATACGTGCAAAGCACCATTTATGATAATTAGTGGTGACTCTACAAGTTAGGTAGAGATGAAGTTTTATGTCATTGTGTATTAGAGCATAAGTGCAAGGATATTATGGAAGAATCCCATGGTGGTATTACAGGAGGCCACTATGCAGGTGATGTAACTCGCCTGAAAGATCCTACTTGCTAGATTATGGTGGGAGACATTGTATAAAGATTATAAAGCATATTACAAAGCGTGTGACCATTATCAAGCATCTACGTAAACCATTACTAGTGCTTAGATGCCTTTGAGACCAATTACTAGTGCTGAACCATTTGAGAAATGGGCCATCAACTTTGTAGGACCTATTTCACCAGCCGCGCGTAGGACTGGGTTGTGCTATATCCTTACTTGTATAGATTATCTCACAAGGTTGGTAGAAGCAACACCTACGAAGGACTCGTATAATGGCTACAACAGCTATCTTTCTATGGGAGAATGTTCTTACAAGATATGGATGTTCTTTAATCTTGACAAGTGATAGGGGTACACACTTTTTGAATGAGACAATCAGGATCCTATTAGATGAGTTTATGGTTGCACACCATAAAACTACACCCTATCATTCTCAGGAGAATGGAACTGTTAAGGCTTTCAACAAGATTTTGAGCTAGAATTTGACAAAAAATTGTGATGTTGGAAGAAAGGATTGGGATGATAAAGTATTAGCTGTTCTTTGGGCATATAGAACAACTTATAAGAGATTGAACAAAGCCACACCATTTCCATTGGTGTTTGGCGTTGAAGCCATTTTCCTATAGAATTTATGTTACCTTCTTTACGCATTACACACGCTGGAGGTCTAGCTAATGAGCAGGATTTAGAAAAGCGTATTAAGAAAATGATTCAATTGGATGAGTGACGAGCCATAACACAATGGAGTCAGAAGTAGGAAAAGGCCAGAAAAAGCATGTCATGATAGAAACATCGGGGATAAAAATCTTGAGATTAGATAAATGGTACTTCTCTATGACTCTAAGTTCTTGTGCCATCCAAGAAAACTTAAGGTACATTAGTTAGGGTCGTATGTTATTACTTACATCCTTGAAATAGGCACTTGTCAATTAGAAGCACTAGACAGAACATGGCTACCTAGTTACTTCGGTGGGAGTAGGCTGAATCCCTACTATAAATAAGCCTTCTTGGTGTTTGTAATAAGGTAGTATTGCCATTTAGATTAGGTTTCCATTTTGTATTTCCTTAATGTATTTCCTTCATTGTTGATATGATTTGTCTCTTTAGTTTTTGTTGTTGTGAAATAATCACGCTTACGCACATGAAGCTAATGACTACATGAAGCATGATTATGCAAAGAGGAATGCACATCCTTTTAGTGTGGGGTGGTTGTTGATATCCAGGTACAAGATTGTGGGAATTGAAAGATGAAAAGAATAAGTTGCTACGGGAGTTTTCCAAAGTAAAAACATTTCTTCTCAAAAGTGACCAAGGATGGAGATGAATGAAAGAATAGTATAATGCGAGGTAAGCAAAGGCCATGATAACTATCAGGATAAGGTACAGTGATGATGAGGTACTCAAGTGAAAAGATGCACACTTAAGAGAATTTTGTGACCAGAGGGTAGGAAGGCGCACTAGAACATTATAAATGGGGCATGAGGATGTAACATGTGGAAAGGATGGAATTGGTCAATTAATGAGAGGATATTTGGTAGGTGAAGGAGAAATGAATGTATCAAAATTTGAAAATCTATATAAGGATGGGATGCGAGTTCATTTTTACCATTGTGATTAAGAGTATTTGAAAGAATCCAAGTGTGAAGATCCGAGTGATCATTTTAAGGTGCGAGAGGTGTGTAACCAGTCATGATGAAGAGATTTGTGCATGAAGGAGCTTGTGTCCCTAGTGGTGAAGGGTTTGAGTGAAGCAAGGTGACAAAGATGAGCTAGGGCACATAATTTCACCTAGGCACACTGAATCAAACTAGGGTTTTCTTCGCACCTTACAGAATTTGAGTGGAAAGGATCTACAAAGGATTGCAAGGTAGAAATGGCACCTAAGAAAGAAGTTGTAGCATGAGCTAAGGAAAAGAAGAAGGTGGTAGAAGAAGAAGAGAAGATGGCTCCAAAAAGCAATTTTTCTAAAATGTAATATCTAGAGGGCATTATAGTTGGCCATGAGTGGGATTCACACATAAGGAAAAGTAAAGTGAGTGAGTACAATCACTGTACCATAGAGAATAAGGAGTTTGATGCATTGCTGAACACGAAGACAAATAAATGTATAGCGGAAGACATGCTGGTGTATGATGATGTTGGTGAGAAGATCTTACAGAGGATAGGATTTTACCAACTTTATGAGCTCCCTTACTATGGGAAATATGAGCCCTTGTACCAATGGCTCATGAGTAGAGTGCACAAGGACCTTTTCTACTTTGCAGGTCACAAAGTCAAAATTTCAGCCGCGCTCATCTCCATGGTAACGGGGTTGAAAGGCATAGGAGATGATTTATGAGATGATCTGACAGAAAAAACTGTAATATTGGAGACAGAAAGGAGTTGGGGTATACAAAGGGTCCACATGGTATGGACATCAACAAACTGAAGAAGTATCCATTTGTGCAAGTGGCCATACATCTTATTACAAAGCTGAATGACCAAGAAAGGTGGTCACAAGTGAACACCATGTGGCTGTACATTGCCAAAAATACGTCTGAAGGAGTATTCTACAACATTTCGTGTTATATTGCAGAGATAATCATTGAGGAAGCATACACAGGAGGAAAGATTAGCTTTGGATCTGTTCTATTATCACTGGTGTTCATGGAGATCAGAGTACCTGATGGACCGAAGGAGAAGGTATGGGAGTATCCAATGGAATAAAAATCACTTGTAGAATGCTTCAAGAAGTGCTTATGTGAGGGATCCATGATAGAGAAGGTTAAGCAATGGGCTGAGAAGTGGTATGAAAGGCTCCATGCGGATTTTGAGGAAGAATGGCGCATCCCCAAGGACTTACCTTCGGTGGTTAGAAAGGCAGTTCAGTTCACTGTATACCAGTATTTCTATATAGCACAGCTTGCCATGAAAGATGGAGCATGAATCCCTTGGTGTAAGTTGCAATATGCATTCACAACAAGGTACTTCCAGGTGCTAGTACACAAGTTTACAGATGTGCGGTGACAAACATTCAACGCGGATAAGGTAGATTGTGACTACCACACACTAAGGAAGAAATACGTGTATCCGTGGCGAGGTGTATATTTTGAAAGACTCATTTTAGATGTATTGAGAATTAAACCAATAAGTTTTGTGATGGGAGATATTGTTGTAGCGTTGGTGTATCTCCAACTAAGCCAAAGGTGGATAATAACAAGTATGTAGAATGTGAGTTCACACTTCCAAAGACCACCAAAGGGAAAGCATACAATGGAGAACATCCCAAAGTGCCTAATCCCATAGAGCCAATTGAAGTGGAGGATGAGAGAAAATATAGTGGTGGTTTGGAGCATAGAGGTAGAAGACATCCTACAAATAAGGATGAATTTGAGCATGCCACTACACCACCTCAACCACAAGAGGGGGATGATGAGGACTTGAATGTAGTCCAAGGGGAGCACAGATCTAAAAGGGTGTTCAGGAGGACAAGGACCCAAGGTGCTACTCCAAAAATGGTGTGCAAATCACCCAAACTCTTTCCATAGAAGGAGGCAACCATGCAAAGAAGGAGGAAACTGAAGTTGAATGAGGAGGAGGAAGAGTCAGAGGAAAGTGTGCCTAATTCTCCTACACTTCCAGAGAACATAGAAGAACAAAAGGATGAGGAATCGAGGGAAAGAGGAGATGAAGAAAAGGGACCAGGGAGACAATGCTACAGATACTTCTCAGACATGGAGACACAAGTCCCAAATTTGGAAGCTAAAGTCCCTAAGCAAAGAATGGTCTAGAAGAACAAGTGGAGAGCACATTCCACTAGCTATGGGATATGTAGAGGATGCAGGTAAAATTTTTCGTGCCCATTTCTAGAGCACACTAACATAGAAAGACGTATATGGATGGGAGATCATAGACGAAGATATGGCCATAGTGCGTATGATGATGTAGTTTTCATGGTCCATGCACACACACATGGATGAGCCAGATTTTGATGTATGTGAGGATTCATGCATATCACGGAGGTTGAAGAAGACACCTCAGCCGGACACATGACAAGAAATCCTATTGTCATGTCGGATGAACAGTGAGTAATGCATTGGTCAAATTCTCAACAGAGGTGGCAAGGTGAAATATGGACAAGGCTACCACAATTAGGGTGCTCAAAGAGGAGATTAAAACTAAGGATGGATAAATAATGTTCCTAACGCAAGAGAGGGACTTAGCACAGAAGAAGAACGTTGTATTTATCAACATCATAGAGGAGATTCGCGACAATGTCATAAGAGCTAGGCCACATTTGGAGACCAAGGTACCACAAACATTTCCTTCAGCCATACATTATGTAGGAAAGTTGGTGGACCTGGTACTTAAAGATGAACCTCTACACATGCCAAAGCACCAAGGATCGAGTAACAAGATGCAAAATGAGAGAAAGCTTTAGTGATGCAAAATATTACATCTTATGAGGGGTGCAAAGAAATTGTTATAAGAAGAATTGAAGAAAGCGGACTAGGATTTAAACATCTGCACAACTCCAGAGGCACTTATCAACATAAAGACCCTGGAAGAAAATAATGAGGTCCAGAGAGAAATGAAGGATGAAACATTGGGCTGCACAGAAATATTTTCAATGGTTGCTGCAAGCGTGAGGCCCAAGTGCAAAGAACACAAGAACTGCACAAGACTCGGCTGGAAGAGCTTGGGAATCTCATTACGTAAGATGGATTTTCTAGAGGGAAGAATGACCTCAATGTCCAGCATTGTGTTAGTCTTGCAAAATGAAAAAGGGAGATTGCGAGGGATGAATTGGAGTCTATTGTTGTGGACATTCCAGAAAAAGTAGAACAAGCACTCATTGAATGGTAGACCTTGGAGGCTGAAATAAAACAAGAATGTCTTGAATTAGTTTCTTAGGTTGAAGAAGAGACTTTAGGGTAAAAATTCTTTCATACATTTTTTCATTCTTTCCATTCTTCTATTCTTTACTTTAGTTTTTGGAGATACCCATTGTCGAGGCGGCAAATAAATTAGTGTGGGGTAATGTTGATCAAAGAACACTTGATAGAGAAATCACACAAGAAGTCCGCGGGGGAAATAAATTCATATGCAAAGGTGTGAATGGATAGAAATAACGCACGCATGGAGCACAAGTTCAATTTTTAGGACTTATCCATTTTTGGGCATGAAGATCTATTTTTAGAAGATGGCATGTAGAACACACCAATGATGCAAAGACGTGCGTGCCACGCATTGTCTATTTCTGGAGGATCGGATTCAGAGCACTTTTTACATGGAGACATTCTAAGAATAGGATTTTCACCTCAGTTAACTATCAGTAGTCTATAGATAGCACACTTACATGTGTGGCTATGCATGAAAATGACATGTGGCTACTAATAGAATGTGGCCTATTTTTGGAATAGATAAGAGGTGAAGAGAAAGTCCCTACCCTATATTTATGTCGTGAATTATCTGGTAGGAGATGATGTATAGAGAGAGATAGATAACATAGTGTACATGTTTTTGGATTACCGTATCAGATCCATGTGTGCATCGGCATAGATTGCTAGTATTGTAAGAAGATTCTGTTATTTTGATAATTAAGAGATGGAAGATATTGAGTGAACCTAATTTTTATTCCTCTGTAATTGGGTAATGCATGTTATTATTTTTATCATGATTATTGTTTAAATCTATTCTTTCCTTGATCTAGATATGTCATGCATTGTATAATGATGTATTAGTTATGGATCTATATGCTTTAAGTCTTCATCATCTTAACATTCTGATATGGCAACCCTAAAGAGGGACCTGGTACCTTTGCATGCTTCAGGTGAGTGCTCAATCTAGGCTGAGTGATGTGCCAAAGACGTCCAAGGTATTATCTGGTGAATTCTAGGCTACATCAAGAAGATAAACACATTCATTCATTGCTCTTCGTGCTCTTGTTTATACAATGATTGGATGGTTAGTTGTTATGAATCCTTTGACTATAGTAAGGCTCATAAAATAATGAAGAAAATATATATCGTCATGGTCAAGATTTTGAAATTTTTGAAAAGAATCGGTAATATTTGATATAATGACTAGTGAGGAGGAATTTGACTCCAACATTGAGATAGGTTCAACACATAGCATCTTTCAAGACCGTCTGAAACAAATATGTTCATTGAAAATATTTCCATTTGCACCCTTGACTTTGACATCATATATCCTATCATCATCCATTAGGACTAACTAAATCACATATCCATGGACCTCTTTCAGAACGATGAGGCCATCAAAGAGTTTCTTGAGACTTGGGACCCTATACCCCTATCGGATCACAAGAAGGGATTCGATATAAAAATTGATGTTTCATCTTATTTTGGTGAAGAACTCGAGTACTCTAGTCCCTTAAATAAAAAATAAAAAACAACAAAAGGAAAAATACTATCTCTCATAGTGAAAACCTCATTGAGGCGTTATTTGAGAAACACAAAAACAAGAAGAAATAAATAAGAAAAGGAAAATGACGCATCTCCTAGTGAAAACCTTTCGAGGCACCAAAGAGAGGAGACTCACTTCTAGATCAAACAGGTGACCTACATCAACCTACAACATCCTTTCAAGACATAGATACATAAAAAATGTTAGTAGAAGAGAATATCACAATTAACATCGATACAAGTGAGAATCCTAAATTATTACAACTTGGAGAAATTTTATCGAAATAGAGATAAAAGCATTCACAACACTACTTATTAAGTTTCAGGATGTTTTTACATGGTCATACAAATACATGCCAAGTTTATATCCTTCCTTGTAGTGCACAATCTTGTGGTTCACCCAAAATTGAAACCGGTCAAGCGAAACTTAGGAAAATGAACCCTAAAGTTACATCATTGGTTAAATTAGAAATTCATATTTTGCTAGAAATCGATTCATTAGATCAATAGACTATGAAGAATGGATATCGATATGGTATCTATTGTAAAAAAGACACCTAGGATCCAAATCTACACAGAATTTTTGTGATATTAACAAGGCTTGTTTGAAGGATGATTTTCCCTTTCCCAATATTGACATGATTGTTGATTCTACATTGGGGCATGAAATTTTATCTCTAATGGATGGATTCTCGCATTATAATAAGATTCAAATTTCCAAAGAATGCCAACATAAAACAAAATTTATAACACCTGGGCATATTTTGTTCTAAGGTTGTGCCTTTTGGCCTTAAAAATACATGAGAAACAAAAATGATTGTCATATTCCATGATTTAATTCATGACATCATGGAGGACAATGTGGATGACATTCTTGCCAAATCAAAAACCAGAGTTGATCATCCATCCATTTTGCGACACATATTTAAGAAATTGCAGGAGTCTAAGGTACACCTTAAACTTAAGAAATGTGTATTCGATGTCACTTTAGGAAATATCTTGGGATTCATAATATCACAGAGAGGAATTGAAGTTTACCCCACCAAAATAAAATAAATCATGGAGATTCCTCCCCATAAAATCTACATCAGGTACAAGGTCTCTAGGGAAAAATTCAATCTATTTGGCATTTAATCTCGCAGATAGCAAATAAATGTCACCATTTCAATCAGTTGCTCAGGAAAGATGTACAGTTCATATGGACTTAGAATGTCAATATTATTTTACCAAGCTAAAATAATATTTATCAACTCTATTAGTACTAATTCTACCTATTCAGATAATCATATGTTTCTCTATACATCCACTAAAGAACATGCCATAGGGGTATTGATTGCATAACACAATGAAAAAGGGAAGGAACAAGAAGTCTATTATCTTATTATAACTCTTATAGCTCATGAAATCCAATATTCACAGGTTGAAAAAGTATGTTTGGTAGTAGCATTCACTTTTCACAAGTTACATCACTATCTGCTCAATCATATGAATCTCATTATTGAAGTAGATCTTCTTAAATATCTAATATCGGACCTATTTTAATAGGCCAAATGTCCAGTTGGGGTTTTCTCCTTAATGAGTTTGATATAGAATTTTTCAAGTAGAAGGAAATCAAAGGGTGAGCTCTTGCAGATCAACTTTCCGCAACACCATTGTTAGGCTCGAACCGCTTCATTTTGAATTCTCAAATGAAGAGTTGTTGTATGTGGATGCGGTTTCTTCATAGACTTTATTTTTTATGGATCTTATAACATTCACATATCAAGATCTGGAATTATATTATGCACACAGATGGATATGTTATCCTAAATTATTATCGCATTGGTTTCCCTTACACAAACAACATCTAAAAATATGAATCCTTGATAGCCGGTTTAAAATTTGATATATCTTAGTGGCTCTAAGAATAAATATTTTATGGGGATACTATTTTGATCACTAAACAAGTCAATGGATAATATCAAGATAAGGATGAAAAACATGTTCCCTACAAGCGCATGGTCAATAGTCTTAAAGGTTACTTTCAGCTCATCACCTTCGAACAAGTTCATTTCCTTCAGAATAAATCAATGGATGTCATGGCTATTATATATTTCCTTCTTAAATTTGATATAAATCAAATGCAAAGTGAGTTTCTCATTGAACATATTTTTGTGCCTACATACAATTTTCCGGAGTCAACCATGGTATGTGAGATAGTTGATCCTGAGAAGCCATAATACCATGAAATATATACCTTTATCCATGATAAAACCTACCCTAAAAATATGAATTCCCACAACAAAAGAGCCTTAGTACAATGTGCTTCGGACTACACCATCCTAGCTTACACCCTATATAGAAGAGGTTATGATGGGAATCTCTTAGGATTTATTAATCAAGATGAAGCTAACTAAACACTAGTTCAATTACATTCAGGTATTTATGGTGCAAACACAAGCAACATGGTCTTATCCAAAAAGATCTTGCGCATGAGTTATTACTGGCCCACTATGGATTTTGATGCATGTACCTTTTTCAAGAAGTGCCAATTGTATCAAAGGCATGGTAATCTTATTCATGCACCTTCCTAATCCCTTCAACCAATCACTTCATCTTTACATTTTTCCCATTGGAGGCTCGACTTAGTATGAAAAATAAATCCCACATATTATAATGGTCATACCTTCATAATCATTGCAACTGAATATTTTACCAAGTGGATAGAGGAAATTTGCCTTTAACCTATGTCACTAATTCAAATATATCCAATTTTATTTTTAACCATATCATATTCCATTTTGGGATCCCTACCTCCCTTGTCATAGATAATGGCACATCCTTTAAAAACAAGAATGTCAAAGAGTTAGCCAAACGGTTTCATATCCAACTCAAATGGGAAACTCCATATTATATGCAGTGTAATGGACAATCCAAAGCATCCAATAAAATGATAAAATCAATATTGGAAAATATTGTTGATAAGCGTGGTCACATTTGGCGATACAACTATATCCCGTCCTTTATGCCTATCAAACCTCGTATCATACTCTAACCGGAGCTACTCACTTCTCCTCAGTATGTGACTCGAAGCTATATTACACATATAACTTGAGTTCCCATCTCTTCACATATCATTACAACACTTGGTCCATGAAGATGATTTCAAAAAAATGTGCCTTACATAACTAGAGCTCTTAGATGAGAATCAGGCTCGTACCTTTGATCATTTAAAGGTATATCAAAACAGACTCCATGGTATCGAAAACAAAACAATGAAACCAAGAAATTTTGAAATTGGTGATCTTGTTCTTAAGGAAAACCAAAATAATACAACCAAGGAGAGTGAAAAACAAGGAAAAATTAAACCTAATTAGTTAGGGCCTTACATTATTACTACTAAATTTTGGTATGGTGCATATAAGTTATCCTTTGAAGATGGAAAATATATCAAAGAACCCATACATGTGGTTCATCTGAAGAAGTTCTATTCTTGAATTCTCTGTGAGTATACCTCATGTTGGTGGCATGTCGACATAACCACTTGTCTCCTACCTTCATTTTGTTCCTCTTACTACTTCATCTCAAACCACTTTTTGTCACATGTTCCTTATAGTTAGGATGTGTATCCCATGTTACAACAACCATGTTCAACCACATCCATTGTATTTCATCCCTTGGTCTCAATGATCTTATTCATTTGTACAATGTTTGGTATGGTCTAAGGCCACATTTTATTTCTCATTGGCATTCATATATTTCAAAATTTCAAACAAAAACAATACAAAACGTTAAAAAAAAAAATCAACATATTCAAAATAAAAATAAAAACTTTCAAAAATCCAAAAAAATCGAACAATCAAAATCCAAAAATATGAAAATGTTCCAAATAAATCTTAGCAATTGTCAACATAATTAAACAATATCACACTTTTGACTACAATCCTAGTGATCATTCTAGACTATCCTATGATTATCACTTTTCTTACTCCTTAGATATATCCTTGCTTGGCGGCACAACAATCAGTCAAACCCTTGTGTGTATCATTACTTGGGAAATCTTGGCTCTCATGTTATTCCTCTCATGTATCCTTGCTTGGATGATTTGACCCAATCAAATTACAGATCAAGTTTCAATGGATCTAACAAGAGTGTCATTAGGAGTTTCTTAGCTCCACTCTTGATCTGATCTAATCCCCTTGCATGTATCCTTACTTGGGGGCATTCAAATATGCTTACTCTTCACTATGGAACACATTAGGGGCATAATTAGATGTGGCTATTTCAAATTATGTTTCATTGTTCCTATTAGTTGACCTATTTTAAGTAACTTTGTTAGCATTGTGGTTTGTATATAACCTTGGTTGTTTGTATTCATTGTATAAGTGACTTTTTGCATTTTAATCCTTGTTTCCGAACAATTACAAGAAAATTTCTATCATTTGGGTTCATTCATAACCGTAATGAAATCATTTTTATTTGTCTATTAAGCTTGGTTTCAAATTTCATTCTTATTTTCGATTTATTGCTAGTATTTTTTACCATCTTGGCTCATTGTTAGTCTTGGTGTAATCATTTTGCTTTGTATATTGGACTTGTTTTTAAATTTTGTCTTCATTTTAGACCAATTACAGGTATATTGTTAGCATATTAGTTTATATATTACTTTAGTGTAATTAATTACTATGTATATTAGGTTTGTTATGCATTTTTATTTTTCATTTTGACAAATTACAGGTATTTTGTTATCATCCTGGTTTATTCATAGCCATGGTGTATATTCATCTTATTGTGTATATTGGGTTTGTTTTGTACTTTTTATCTTTTCTTTTGAACCAATTACAAGTATTTTGTAAACATCTTGGTTTATTTATAGCCATAGTGTACATCATCTTAATGTGTATATTCATTTCTTTTCTATTTGTCTGTGTTTTTTATGCACATGTGGGTTACTCATCATGGTTTTTCAATAATCATGGTGTTAACTCTAAATGTGCAATAAAAAAATAGGTTTCTCTAAAATTATAATCATCTAAATGGATGTTAAGCTACGTGCATGTCATCACTATCATCTATCAACATCTAATCAAAATATGATACCATCATGTCAATAAAACAAAAAGTAAAAAATAAAATAAATCATCTTATCATATATATAATATCAATGTCCATATCCAATGTATACATCTCAAAATGTCATATATATATATATATATATATATATATATATATATAGACACACACACACACACACACATCAAAGTGTCATCAAGGGCATCTATATACAAAAATGTGTTCCTTCATCATGAGGCATATATCAAAAATACAAAATCTATATCCATCCTACATTGAGTCATGGATGACTCTCTCCAACACTGGGACTATCTCGGTCTCTTATCCCCACCCCTTGGTGTCAAGCATATGCATTAATCTCACTTATCTCTAAGGCCTATGTGATATTCCTTTCTGTTACATGCCCTCTCGACTATAACCTAGAGCCCGATGACCCTCAAGTATCGATACCTCATATAGGGCTCTATAATATCACACTTCTTGTGATATAGCAATCAGGTCATGCATCATGTCTCCCATCCCACCTACCTTCACCACATGGCAAGTGACATCTCTCTTCACTACCATTTGTTGCACCTATTTGGAAAATTAATATCTCTCCACTATCAATTGTTGTATTTATATAGTAACTCGGTCTCTCTCAAGTAGTCACCAAACCTACTCATTGTAATCGTCTGTAAGACATAATTATAATAGCGTCCAACTCTTGAGAAACCTTGTATTTTTGATCCGGTAGTGATAGCTCAGCTAATGATTCTATAGGTGGTACATGTGCAAGTTTCTCCTAGACATTCTCCTCTCCCTTCTCTCCCGTATGTCACCATCTATGTCTCCAAAACCATCTTTTTTTCCTTTCCCTCCTATTAGGCTTGGTGGCTATGATGGTGATAACTGTAATGGAACATGTACATCTTTGGAACCTACGTCAAAACTTGTACTTGTATTAACACCTACACACAAACTTGTATAGCTTATAGAGGCACTTATCTAACCGATATAAAGTCCGAACTCTTACCTATGCTTGTACCTAAACTGTTCCATGACCATGTAGTTGAGACTCCACCTCTTCTTGACCCAGTCTATCTCCACCTCTACTTCCTCTCTATTGTAATCCACCCCTGGTTGTTGTTGTTATAGCTTAGATGGAATCATAATAATTCGGGACATAATGTTTGCATACCATGTAATATAATACGTTGTCATCCTTGGATCCGTGACTGGGCTCGTGCATCCCAAGACTATGGAATCACATCTCGAAACTTTCCCCGACAATCCGTTATATAATCTAAGCTCAAAAATCCATTGTTTCGGCGGCGTATCTTGCACGTGTCAATGCTCTCCTTGAGTATGCCATGTGTAACTCCCAACCTGTCTCATGACCCTGTCTCGCCTATACCTCTCCATAATGTGCCCATCACTCCCAATCTTCTAATGGTCAACCTATACACGGTCACCAACTCGTATCAAATAGAATCCACATGTATCATCTATATGGTCTCCATGTGACCATGCGTACTTATAAATCATCAAAGGAACATATTTAAAACTCAATGTCTCCCTGGTGACCTCTGTGACCACCACCTACTATCTCCCATAAAAATTTGAAGACTCCTTTGGTTGTCTATCCCTCTATATCCCTCATGGTATTATGATAGAAATATGATCCCATGATTAGATTTGTAGCAATGTAGCCAAACCCAAGATCCTCTATTCTTTGTATACAACTAAATTTGAATATCTATACAAATGATCTATAATGCAAGGCCCCTATGTAAACATTTTGGACTCCATCAAATCTTCAACTATACTAATCACACCTAACTGGAAATGATTGTCAGTCTTATCAAGAAATAATTAACTTTCGATAAAGAGCCATAAGGTAAATTGGAAATCACATTATTGTCGCATCATTCACACACTCATATAAGTGAATGGTCATGCCCTCCCATTGTATGTCCTCCAAGTACAAACAATAGCCAAATGTGTCCCCGATCCGCATAGAACTACCATCCCATTGTACAAGTCTCCCCGTATCGACACCCACAAGATTTGGTATATGTCCTCTAGTGTCATTGACATCTCTCCTATGGCACTCATAAACTTTGGCTCTCACTATGCTATCGCTCAAAAGTGTGGTCAGAACATGATGATCTAGTATAATGTTTGGAAGTTGAGCTATGTACGTAAGACTGTCACCTCCAACAACGAGTATAAACATATATGTTGGCAAATTTTTGGGTGAAAAAATCTGTAAATTTGATCACCAATAGTTTTGGTGCCCACCGTGGGGCAGATTTAGCAACATCTGCACCCAAAATGACTGGAAAAATACAAAAAGATTAAAAATATGAAAATCAAAAATTGGAATTTGAAAAGTCACCGAGCCTTATGTCTTCAAACCATGGCTATTCCGAGAAATCCTCCTGTTGAAAGACCTGAGTTACTTTTTCACATTCAAGAGGATATTGCTTCATATTTGTGAGAGGCTATTTGGCATAACAGAAAAGTTTCACCCAATACTTCATTGCCACGAGAGTACTTGACCTCGAAGAAGAATGCGCTACTAAATTAGAAAGACAAAGACAGACTCGAGACACCACAAATAAGAGTATAGATTTTCAAGCTGGTGGATAAAAGGTACACTCGACAACAAAGACAATGAGGAAAAATTGATCCCATCTTTGAATAAATTCAAAGACAAGAGTTTCTCAGAGATAATAGGTCTCCCCTTCATCAAGAACGGGTACCATTGAGAGTCCAAGTGTTGTCAATCCATTGGACGTTTATTTTCCATACATCAACGAGAATCTTGAAGATTTTACTAACGTAGAGACCGAAGAAGAAGCTAGAGAAAGAGAAGCAAGAGTTGAAGCATAAATAAGAGCTCAAATTGAAGAGATCAAGAGAGCTCAAGCTGAAGAAAACACATGATTAGCGGTTGAAGCTACATGCCTTAGAAAGTTTAGAGGTGAGGATTAGAAATAGAATGGTGGATCGTGGTCATAAAGAATGCATCCAAATGTGCCATGGGGTGGAAACACTGGCCCACTTTCTCTTCCTCAACCACTCCACAAGCTACCAAAAGGCTTGAGAAAAAACTTCCCAAAATTTAGAGGAGATGGTTCTTAACTTCCCGAGGAGCATGTAACAACATTCATCACCGCTTGCGGTGTATTGGGTGTAGAACATGAGGATGTGTCTGTCAAACTCTTTGCAAAAGCACTATAGGAGAAATTTGTTGAATGGTTCTATATGTTACCCCAAGGTTTGTTACTTGTTGGGAAGACATAAGAAGTATATTTGAGCATAGGTTCAAAACCACTAAATAATTTTAGGACCTCTTGGTCCAATTGGTACAAATGAAGAAAGAAGCTTTTGAATCAATGAGAGATTTCATTGCAAAATATAATAGGATAATTAGAAGAATCCCTGAAGATATTGTGCCTCCCGATAATAACTTGAAAAGGTTCTTCATCAGTTCACTACCACCAAAATTTGATTTCTTCCTCAGGAGATCCTAACCTAGATATCTCAAATAAGCACAGGATTACGCAATAGAGACTGAAAATGACTTAATCTTTCCGGGAAAAGTGAAAGGTCCCAATGGAAAACATAAAGGCAAAGGTTCAAGCTCATCTCTCACTGATCCTACGATCCAAAATATGGCCAACGAAATGGCTTTCATGAAGAAATAATTGTCTCAAATCACCATCGGAATGTTATAAGGGATTCAAATCCTCCGATCTAGATGAGAATCACCCTCGCCTCCCTGTAGGCTTTCTCTCAAAGCACCGCCGATCAATGCTACGTGTGACAAAGGTGATGAACCAAAAGAAGAATAAAAAATGTGATGATGGAGACTACCTTGAGTTCAAATAAGTTAATGGTGAGACTCAAAATGGAATTATTAAGTATGTTGAAGGAAATGAAGACGAAGATAATGGAGAAGCTCCAAGCTTCTCATGTGCAGTGTTCACACAAGCTCAATCAAATAAAGTAGCTTCATCTTCAAAAATACAATGAAGAATAAGAAAGAAGATCCTCCCATTGAAATTCCACAAAATAAGATCATCAAGAGGTTCATCACTACCACCTTCAATGGAACCGGCTAAAGAAAAACTAGACCCACTGGTTAGCAAGAATCACACTGCCACACCAAGTAAGTCTTCTATTCCTTCCCCTAGTTCTAAAGTTTCTAAGAATAATTATTCTTCAAATGTTACTCCTACAAAATCATCTAAAGTAGCAACAAATTATGCTTCCCCATCCCCTTCTAAACCAGTTACCACACCTGTTAAAGAAAATCAAACTCCCAAGGTAACCACACCTTTTCCATGTAAATATTCCATCACCCCAGGAACTTCAAACTAATCTAACATGACCTTTTTTTATTATGTAGAATACGCAAGTAAATCCAAGGTTCGATTAAAGAACTGGAGTATTTTTAAACACACCTTACTCAATTTGATAGGTTAGTCAATGTAGTATGTGGTGGTAGTGTTAAAGTGTCAAGCTCAAATTCTAAATGCCTACTCCCCACACCATCCATGCCACCTTCACAAAACACACTATCCCTTTGTGCCTCCAAAGTCGATAAAGTTGAACCTTTTACCTATCACTTCTCATCAACTTATTTCAATTCAATAATTGCATCATAGATTATGGAGCATCCGACAATGTGATGCCCACAAAAGTTACAAATTCATTAGGCCTTGCCTTGACCCAAGAAAGTGGCTCTTATTATTTAATGGAATCCAAACAAGTGTCATTGGTGGGAAGAATCAAGGATGAAAAGGTAGCACTAGATGATTTTTTATAAAATAAGGTGCTCCTTACTATCTTGGTAGCGAAAATTTCAACATATTTTGGGATGCTACCTGAGTTTAAGCTTGTGAGAGAGTTGTGGCAGAAAAATCAAAATGCATTGGTCATCTCGCAACCATACACCGTGAAAGGGGAGATGAAGAAATTATTGTTGGTGCGAAGATGAAATACACAGTACAAAAATCAGATGATCCAAGGGCGAACATTTTGTTTCAAGGTGGCGGGATAGGAAACTATTTCCTCACATCGGAGAGAGATGAAAATTTCCTTTCCTCACCATGAAAGAAGAAGAGGAAATTTTTCTTATGGAAGATGAGATGCAAGATTTGTTTTGGCACGAAAGACAACTCATCGGAGGAGTAACATATTCAATAGAGGAAAATCCTAGCTGCATAATGGATGATTTGATGCTTTTTGAAGACTCCACTGATGATGAAGAAATACAAAATGATGAGTTTGGGGTGTTCATGAGTAATCTATTTTTAGAATTTGATTTTTTAATTAATGACAGGATGGAGATATGTGAAGAAGTAGAGATAGTTGAGGAATCAAATTATCTTCTTGATTCAATCATGGATGAACATATGGAGGAGGCCAATTTCATTCTCAAAACCAAGGAGCAGGATGATTATCATGAGGACAATATGGATTTTGAGCTCGAAGGTGTGCCATTTCCACAAAGCATGGACCTCTTCTCCTTTTTGGAAGGGTTCATAAGTTATAATTGTTTGTGCCTACATGAAGGAGAGCCTTGGGGAACACAAAGCACAAAAGAAGCAAACGGAATTTATTCGAATGAATCATGGGAAGGTATGGATCATATTTTTATCACTCCTATGAGTCACAATATAAAAACTATTTTGAAAAAAATATGAATCTATGATGAATTTGGAAGAGCCATCTATGCAATATATTTTGAAAGTTGTAGAAGAAATTGAAAATCCTTAGCTTAGCCTTGAAATCTTGACTCAAGCCATGGAGATACAAGATAGGTGTGAATCAATGAGTGTTCCTTGTTTCGATACACCAATGTTTAATGTGGAGATGGAGTAGTTAGATAGGTTGGATGACTTCCTCAATGGTGAGCATGAAAGCAAAAACATGTCTATTTCTCCCACATTGCACGAGGAAGTTTGTGAATGCAAAAGAAGAAAATTCCTCGAGCCTCTTCGGAAATTTCTAATTTTAAAGGAAACACCTTCATCATGGTGGGAGATGATAGGGAAAATATTGAGCCGACTCATGTGGAAGAGAGTTTTCCGCAGAAAGAACATTGGGAATATGTTCAAAATCAACTTGATCACATCACTTTGGAACTTTCTGCAAATACAAAGAATGAATATGGTAATGAGAAGAGATCAAAAGATTTAAAAAATTAAAAAAATATCAGCCCTAGAATGATGATGAAATGTTCAAATAAATATCGGTGTTATGGATAAGCATGGAAGGCAGTCAACACTCTAGAAATGATCTCAAAGAACGTAAAGGAAAGGGAATTTCTGGGTGAAGGCCTGAGAACCAAAAAGCTCATGTAGGATCACTCCTATAAAGTACACAGAAAATCATGAAAGCACTTGGATTTCATAGGAATTTGAGGAAAGGAGGCTACTTCCTTGAACCAATCAACATCTTTGTAAGACATCGCATCCTTTGTTACCTCTTCGGGGTAACCTCCGAAAGGAAAAGTGCTTCAACAAAATTGGGTTGTCCCCACCTTGTACCATATGTTATTATTAGGTGTTTTTTCCTTTCTAATGTGTGTATCTTTACCTTTCTATGTGTGTTGTGTGTTTCCTTTCGTTGTTTTTTTCGGTGTGTGTGTGTGTTCTTATTTGTTATCTCTATCTCATAAAGTTGTAAATGACTCGCAGGCCCAATGGATAAGGCACTAGTCAACGTGTTATGTGTTGAGATTATAGGATTCCTCATATCATGTATTCATTGTGTTCATTCCATAACATATCCCCAAGCTAGAGCCATTTTTTGTCATGCAAATGTGCAATAGGAAAATTTCCAATTTTCAAGCATGACAATGGACCCTTGTGTCAAAACTTTCAAGTTTTACCTTTCTAAGACACCCCAGGTCTACCCATTATTAACACCAAGCCTTACTCAGTCTATGTAATGGTCCTCAATTTTATTTCCATCCAATCCCCTAGGTGATTTAGGAAAGCAAAGTCAGTCCCCTAGGTGATTTTAGGAGCTTTTAGAGAATGCCAATTTTTGAGCAATTTTGGGAAGGGCTACCACTAGCCTTCTTGGGATTAATGCACCCCCTGGAGTGAAACTAAGGATAAAAATTCAACATGGAGATGAATTCAAGTTCCAAGAACATACACAAATAGGTTTTGGGAGATTTTGGAAACTTTCGGAGGTTTTGGAGCCAATTTAGTAAAAGTAGGTTTTGGGCCTAAAGGAGCATACACCGCAAAGGAGTGCTTGAACTTCAAGTGAGGATTATGGGATATTCATGAATATTAAATAGCCCTAATAATTACCTATGGAAGTTATTTTACATGCATTAAATGGTTTAAAAAATGAGATATCATGAAACATCATGCACCTCCCTAGGCAACTCATTCTTCTGGCGCGCAATTTGGGGATCCCGAGAAAAAATGGGTCATTTGGATGTTATTAATTTAGAATTTAAGATCCAAACCATCACCATTCAACTCATTGGGTTTTTTCCAATCAAATTCATATAAAATTTCACCTCCTAACTCATCCAAAAGCTCGAGTTATCGCCGTCGCAAGTTGGCTCAAGGTAAGAGTTTGATACTTAGCCAATTTTTGAAGAGGACACGTGTCAGCACCAGGAGCCTGGTAGGATTTCATGTCCCTTTCTTCCCTTTGGAAAAGGTACAAAGGGGACACAAAAATTTCCCAACCATTTTTGTCCCATAAGACACCAACATGACCTAATGGATTGCTAGTTTAGGCCCCAAGAGCTAGTTGGAGCATTTCCTCTCATTGCATGGATGATCACCAAGTGTTGCAACCTAGCACAATGTGGAGATTGATCTCTCTTTAATACTTTCAGCAAAAAAGGAAAAAAGGGGGGAAATTCCCAGCCCTATTTATTCCTTTTGGTTCTCCATACACCCAAAACTCAGCCCCCAAGTGCTTCACTCAAACTCCCTCACTCAAGTGCATGTCCAATCAAATCTCACCAAGTATCACAATTAGGCAAGATGGGAAATTTCATGTCCCTTTCATCCATTTATAAAATGGACATAATGGACACAAAAATTCACCCAAATCTCATGCTTTCATTTCTGGATGAATAAAGCACAGGGCTTAGTCATTTTTCATGCATGTTTCATCCCCCACATCTCCACACTCTACCAGAACTCTGGAAATATTTTCTCAGCATCCAAACTAGCATTGCTGAACTCAACCAGCACCAAAAATTCCTTCTCAAATTTATAATACACATATTTAAGAGGAAGAATGGATCTAAAAAATGAGTAACGAGAAAGAACGAAAAATGGTGAAGAAACGAAGTTTTTTTCGAAGAAACCCCGAAGTCACCAAATGAAGATTCATTCATATCTTTCAAACCGTTCAATGGATTAAGATGAATTTTTTTGCATACCTCCTCATTTTCAAAGGCCATCATGATGCAATAGAGGTAGGGATAAATTATTCTCTAGATTATTTCCTACAAGGAAAATTTATTTTGGTACCCTAGTTGTCATGTGTCAAATTTTTCACCAATCTGACGGTCGGATCGAGCTAAAAACTTACACACAGACTCCAAATGAAAAACCTATCACAATAGAGTTAATTTCATCACGATCAGAGGTAAAAACCATACCTATAAATTTTGAGCTCCATTAATGGCCACCATGATAGCTCCATGCCTAAAGCCACTACCAGTGAAAATTTTGTTTTTTATTTTCAAGATTTCTAGCAGGAAAAATCAAGTGAAATTCGGAGGATAAGATTATGATGACGAGCTAAGTTCAAAAATATGTGTTCGTTATAAACCGAGTAATGGAAATCCACTTTCCAAAAATAGTAAGTTTTCCTATACAGACTTGTTATGTTTGGAAATTCATCATCAAAAGTGGTTGTGGCAAAGATAGTGTGCATCCAAGATAACCCGAAGTCAGAATGATTTTCCAAAGTAGAAAATAGTGAAAATGAATTCTTACTAAAAATAGTAAGTTCCCTATATGGGTGCTTACTAAAAATAGTAAGTCACCCCAAGAAGTGGTCGAGGTGAAGGCAGTGTGCATCAGGAGTGAATGAAGAAGTTCATCACATCAAGATGGTCAAGAAGAGGCAAAAATCACCTCTTACCAAAAATAGTAAGTCTCCCATCTGGGCACTTGCTATTAATGGTAAGTCACACTCAAAGGGAAGTTTTGGCACAATGGGACATAGAGGGATGATCATTTGGGTCAACATCATCATTCGGGATCATCATAGGAATTTCTCACAGGGCATTTGAGATCCATCTCAAGGAACTTGATAGTGTCTTTTGACACTCACTTCATGGTTTAGGGCACAGGTATAGCATGTGTAGGGTGGAAGTTGCGGTCATCGTGAAACAAGTTCATTCAACTTGACAGGATTGGTTTTGAGCTCCTATCTCTTCGGAAAGGATTTTTATGAGTCATTGTTTGTGGTCATCAGTGAAGTCATTTAACAAGTTTTTTTGAACACTTAACTCAAGGTGTCCTTGAACCATCCAAAGGAGCTTCTCGGGATGCAAATAGTTCAGGGATTCAGAGATTGTCACATTGAGACATTCCATCGAGCCATCTGGAAGGAACTATGAACTTCATCAGAGGTGGGTCTTTCATTATCAACATCATTCTTCCCCCCTTCTTCTTCCTTCTCTCTCTCCTCTCTTCCTCCCCCAAATTTCTCTCTTCAAATGTTCTAATCCTTTGTTGGGGTTTGCACTTTTGATATGCCTTTAAGTTATTCAAAAAAATAACTTTAGAAACATAATGTAAATTAAGTCACCTTGATTATATAAAAGGGACTTAATATTTTCTTAGGAATATCAAGAGTCTAAAGTTAGAAAAAGGCATATGAAGTGTCATTAGGAAGATGAAGAGGCATCTCTCTTCTATAAATTGTAATGAGCCCCTCATTTGGGCTTCTTCTTAGCTGGTTTTCAATTTGTAATCTCATGAGAGAATAATTCTTGTGAAGGAACAAAGAGATAGCTGAAATTATTCTATTTTCCCACTCTTGCATTCCTCTATTCTTACTATGTATAATTTCTGCTTGAGCATCAATACAAGGAGTTTATAGCCTTTTTTGACTGAGGGATTTACTGATTCTTTGTGCTCATAAGTCCTAATTGGTCTTGTTGCCATTTGTAGGGTTGTTTCTTCTTAAATTTAATGTGTGTTGGAACTTTCTAATTAATGGGTGTGGGACTCTGATTTTCTACCCACGACATTAATCCCCTCCTCTTTCTTTTTCTCACTCCCTTTCCCTTCTCTTGACAAAGTCCTCTCTATCAATCAAGCTGTTAGCTTTGTTGCTGGCAGGTCAATGGAGTGCCCCTGTTAGATCCTTGGTCGAAAGACCACCACAAAAATCACTTTTCACACACATGTAAACATGAAAGCTACACCATTTAAGTAGAGGGACTTCGATTCCCAGAGCGTTGGCAAAAAACCCAAAAATTGTCCACCGACAAATTTTCTCAACAACAATATCCTTTCCCTCCATGTCATACGTCTCTCAAACAACCGTAGTCATCCATGACACTCTCATATATATAATGTGGCCAATATCTCCTACAATAACATCAAACTACATTGTTATACCCTTAACCCATTCTCAATTCTTCGAATTAAACCCTTACTTTCTTCTACATCTTCTTAACTACACTAGCACACTTGTTTCTACACTAGCGTGTCTACTTGCATGCTAGCACATCTACGCATCTTTGCGTACACCTCTGCACTAGCACATACACTATGCAACACTCATGATCTTACTTCTACGATAGTGTGATCAAGATGGTATTAGACTTCCCGCTTCATGCCTATGCACATACACGTATACTAGCACATACATTGCTACGCTAGTGCACATCACAAGTTACGCTAGTGTACCTAAGTGCATACATTAGCATTATTTTTCAGTTTTCCCCAAGCCTAAAAAATAATAAATGTACTTAAAAGTAAAAAAATGGGTTATATATCGTTCACCTTCTCCCTGTCGTTCGTCTAAACTCTCGGACGCCGCACGATGTTTACGCCGTGAACGTCAAGCCATATCTCTCCAAGCTTAGAGAAAAATATCAAGCAAGGGAAAATAAACTCTAATAACACAAATGAACTATGATATTTGCAACCCCTCCCACCCATCTACTTATACCCTTCTCCTAACCCTAATTCTTCCATTTTGGCCTCCAAGACCAATTCGCTAACTTTTTCAATTATTTCTTCCACTCATTTTCTATGACTTCTACTCTCTCCTATCAATCGGTTGTCCGCCACTTTTTTTGTCACCCACCCACTCAAGGGGGAAATCCCTCGGTACTAATCTAGAATCGTTGAGCATCTAAATGCTTTACTAGGAAAAATCAAGTAGTCCTTTACACTTTGTTATCATTCATCCACCATTTTACATGTGTCTACTATCTTTAAAGTGCTATTACTCCATAATAACACTTTAAAGAGGGGAAAATGTAGACACCCCAAATTACCACTACGCATTATAAATTTTCAAAATCTCATTACATCCCTTGTCCCTTCTCTAGGATTAATTTATTTTATTTTATTTACACCTTATCATCCCCCTTAGCTAAATTTATTAGCTAATTTAATATTAAAATAAATAAATAAATCCACATGTCCACTTCCATATTTAAAATAAATTAAATAATCATCAAATCCTATCCACCTCCCTAACTCAAGTCTTGACTAGAACTAAAAATCATTATTTTAATCAAGAGGATGTGTTCAAATTGACTCAAATCAAAATTTTAGTTAACTGAAGCTATCTCCCAAGTCATTGAAATCTAAAATAAATCCACCTTCTTCCAAAATCCAACTATTCATGACACTTTTTGGGTGAATAAAATAACATATATGGAATTAAAAATCAAAACCATGTGCAACTCCTTGCCAACTTAGCAACAACTCATCCATGCAAATCTAGAACAACATTCTAACTATATAGTCAACCTAGAAACTCAACTAAACAACTCATTCAAGTTTAGTTATCTCCAAATAAAATAAATCACAACTTAGCTTGTGGATTCACTTTCCTTGGCTATCAATCAATGATCCTTCCTTTGAAACTCATCCACCAAAATCTTAAAGAGTTCATGATTTCATTTTGTGCATTTGCTTGGTGAATCAAAGCTATTCTTTCATACGGTTATGCTACCCACATAATGTCAAATCAATCAATCTTGCTCATATCTAGATCCAATATGCATTTGGATTATCTTTGAGCATCCACAATCCATAAAAATCTCACAAATCAAAAGGATTCAATAAAGAGCCTCACAAAAACCTTCTCTTCTAGGCAGATCTAATATAAGGTTACTTTTGGATTTACAACGAAAGATTTGCATTTTGTTCTTGTATGGATTTTCCTCATTTCTTGTGTTTTCCATGGTAAACATAAAACTACTAGATTCTATTTTCCATTTTTAATCCTCTAAAGAGAATTACTTAGTTTTGAAAGATATAGTGAGAGGAGAATTCAGGAGGAAAGTAAACTAGGTTTGAATTAAGAGTTCTAGTGTCTAAGAGGTATTTGTGATAATTTGTTTGGGATTATAACCTACATATCGATGTAAGATCACTATTTTCATAGCCATTTATGATGTTCTCAACTTTAAAGATTCATTGAGACTCCACATTCCTTATTAGACAAAGTGTTTGTAGATCTCCAAAACTTGGCATTATTTTGACTTCAACAGAACTTTGGACTTGGTTATAAATTGTACACCTTTGTCTATATCGATAAACATGATTGTAGAGTCGAATATGAATTTATAACTTGATGTCCATCATAACAGGTGAAGGTAATAATGTTTAAATTGGGACCCCATCAAGAGCCTAAGAAGAAGAAAATATTAAGCACGTGCATGTGAAGATCAAACTCATTTCTCTTGAAACTCTATTGTTGGTCCTTTAACAATGATAGTATATTTTTAAATCTTGTTAAAAAATTTATTGTCCTATTCTAAATACTCGAAGGATATTTGAAGGACATATTGAGTTATCATTTTATTAGAGTTTGAGTGGAGAATTTTGGTTTATGTATCCATAGTTTTGTAGAAAACTCTATCGACCTATCACTAATGACCTCTCTTCGACATCAAAACACCACCTACTTGTGACCTTATTTATGTTAAAAATTTATTGAACCTATCATCCCAACCAGCTAACCAAATCACAAATCATCCAACTTCTTTAAAAATTACCAAACCATCACTAACATCGGGGAGTCTATGAGGATATACTTCTAGAAGACCTTGCCTTAAGCTTTGACATAGACTTGGACACACAAGATTACCCTAAACAGAAAGCTAAACCTATTCATCCAAAATTATCAAAACATCCACAATTAAAACAACTGAATCACAAAAATCAAACCCAAACATAAAAAAAATTAATCCCAAATATAAAAAATTCAAACATCTTTCAAAAAATTGAAAAAAAACAATTTATTCCAAAAAAAAATAATGATTCATCGTATGCAAAAGGATGTTATTTCATTCAAATTCATCCTTCCTTCTATTACACCTGATCCCTTCACATATCACCCACTCCCATCATATAATCCATTCCCATCCACCTACAATCCATTCGTGTGAATACTTGAACAAATTTTTCACACACATTGTAAGTCAATAATCTCTACTACAGTAGTGTGACCTTGGTCTATCATTACCTAGAATATTCAAGTGTAAATTTCCTCCTAAAGATCCAACCACTTTGAAACAATTATTCAAATTGTGGTGAAGACCCTTGGGCATATCTGTTGATGCTATTTAATGTCATCTCCGCACTCACTTCCACTCTCCCATGAAGCCACTTGTGATTCTTAATCCCTTGAGATTTTTCAAGAGAGTGTATTATCTTTTAAAAATATAAAATAAATCATTAAATCAAAAGGAAAAAATTAAAAAATAAGAAAATTAACATCCAAAATCCTAATTAATATCCATCTCGAGACTCTCTCTAGAGGTGTTTCCAAGATCTCTACTAGGGTTATGGATGTCGACACTAACCGTAGATAAATGTTGTGCTAATAATTAGATACATCTCCATTGGGCCTATAGATTCCTAGATGGATACAAATAAATTCATGACTTCAATTAGCCTACTACCCATCTCTCCATCCACATTTTTAAATCAATCATTCATATACATTAGCTAGTTTTTCTTCACATACTTCATATCAAGTCTTCACTTCAAGCAGTAATTAACAATCGTGATCACACACATTGGATCTCGATGAGATATAGGGATAGTATATTTTTAGGAGTTATTTATACCTTGGTAACAATTTGTATTACAATGTGTACCTTTCACTTGATCTCATGCTCATCATCAATCATATTTCAAACCATCCATCCTTAGCATTTGTGATAACCACATCCTATTTCACATGGATTGAACATTTATGGGAAGTTGATGACTTCTACTTTCATCTAATATTACATGTATCCATCATTACCGTGAATGGGGGAAACATTTATCTCATTCTCTCTAATCATGGGGAATCATCTACTTTATCCTTTCCCGATCTCCTACATTATTCACCATCTTCAACACCCTACACATATCATCTTACCCTACACGTGGGGCATATCACCTTCTCATCCTACATTCCTCACATTTATACTATCATATCCTATCTTCACCCATATTATCCCAAAATTCTTATAATAATACTTTGGGGTTTGTAGGATAATTTCAAGCCAAGTTCAACCTTATCCTACCTCCCTCGACCCCATCCTATCTTACATCCATCATATCCTATATAATCCTTCTTTACCCTAGTGAACCATCTTATCTTATCTTTCCCATCCTATCCCGAATATTTTCAACCAACCCACCCTAAATCCTATTTATCCCCTCCTTCATCTACTACTATAAAATCCAAAACAATCATAAAATCTAAAAAAGTCAAAAAATCATTAAAATCAAAAAGACAAAAAAAAAAAACTCAAAACTCAAAAAAGTCATAAAAACCTAAAAATCCACAAAAAATAAAGAAATCCAAAAACATCACATATTTTATTGTTTGTGTCTATATTCTTTGCTTGTATATTTATCTTTTTATTACATCAATATTCATCCAATGATATGATGACGGTTTTTTTTTTTTTCCCTTTCTAATTTATCCAATGATATGATGACAACATCATATGAAAATCATGCGATCATGTTTTTTTCCATATCATGGTGCATATTTCTCTATGCCACATCAATAAGGTATCTAATGATGAAAATAATAGGTGATTTATGTAATGTGGTGATAAAACCCCCTACATTATAATCATCCCCTCCCATAATCTCTTATAATCAATTATAAACCACCCAATTCATCTAAGCTAACCATATTTCTATATCATCACTTATCATTCTTTTTATCCTTCAATCATTGATATCTCAATCACATCCTCATTAAAATGTTCTCGCTTAAACACATTATCCCTATTAACATAATCATCACCTATCCTATTAAAACATCTAACAAACATCATATATCCATCACCACTTATCCATCCTACTAATCCTCACACCATCAAATCCTCTTGCTATCAAACCCCATTCCATCATCCTCTGTTTGGTTAACTATCAAAAATATTTATTTCGATATAATCTAATGATCAATTGAGTTAATCCTTAACTTAATACATCAATATCTCTATCATAAATCAATTGAACTATCAATAATTCAGTCAATCATTCAACAACTATCTATCAAACTATCAATAAATCAAACCATCTACCAATCTATCTATCTATAAATCAATCAAACACTACAACAACCAACTTATCCACCTATCTTTAAATCAATGAATCAAACATCGTCAACCTTTCTCCCTTCCATATATAATTGATGGGGGAACCTATCAATCAAACAACCTATCTATCCATCAAGTAAACAAGCTACCTATCAAGATCTTTATTTATCTCTTTACCAACCTCTCTATCAATCTATCTATCAATCAAACACCTTGAACCTATCAAACAACCGGTGTTTATGATTTCCTCCTCTCACATATAATTAAATGAGGCATTTACCCAGCATTATATCAATCATTTTCATAAAAATATTTCTCCCTCACATATATCATTTCATTGGGTACCATCTATTACACAATCAATCAATTAAACAATCAAACTAACACGTGCATATTTCATTTCATGGTGCATTATAAGTCTATCCACTTATCAATCTATTAATTTATTGATCATTATTCAATACCAAAAACCTACTAACCATATCTTAAACCACATCTTATCCTTATCATCACATATTGATCTTATCATCCTTTTGATTAGTCATTTGTCTCATTTCCCGCATGACCCTTGAGGGGAATCACCCTCACCAACCTGAATTTTTCTTATATCTTATTTGAGAAGTCATTACTTCATACTTTGAAATAAATATTTAAAGAGGGAAATATGTATACACCTAAAATAATTCCTTTTAAAAATTATATCTTCAACACATCTAACCTTATAACATCCCGAGAATACCCCTTTATCATGATTAATTTTCCCAATCCATTAACTAATACCATCTTTACATATTTTTGAATTTAATATTCATTAACCTACCTACCTACATGTTGAAATGGTTTCATTGATTTCAAGGTGATTTTTGCATGGTGGTGTCATGGTTTTCATTGATTTCAAAATGGAGATTGTGCCTTTTTGATGTCAAAGGATGATATAGATAATGTTGATGTTAGATGATTTAGTGGATTGATGTCAAAGGTATGTATCTTGTTGTGCATGGTTGGTTGATGTCATGGTAAGCTTGAAGGTTTATGTCAAAGGTTTATAAGGTCATCTTAAGGATAGAGATAGATAATTTGAAGACAATGTGATTTGTCAAGTTCATTTTGAGAGTGCGTGTTATTGTTGAAGTGTGTTCAGATGCTTGAGAAGCCTAGTCATGGTCTAGTCATGGCATGAAGAGATCTTGTGAGAAGGTATGAGCATGGTATCTTAGTAAGATGAGTGAACATATGTATGAGAGGTTTTACATAATTTTCTATGTGGCTTAGAATGTATAGATAGAGGTATTAGAGTTAGTTTCAAGTCCTAGTAATGCATGAAGACCAAGATGTAGATGACATAAGGATCAGTTTCAAGGGTGGGTATGCAAATGTGAACATGATGACAGAGGTATGTCATGTTGTTTTAGGTATATTGGTGAAGTTCCAAGTGTTATATTTGAATTATTTTGCACTAAAGTGAGTATTTAGTCTTATCGAGTTCACGAATGGAGAATGCAGCCGCAACATAGCCACAATGCATCCAAAACCCATCCAGTACATCCTAAATTCAATTTATCCCACCTATCATTATTTTCCACCTTAGTAATCTATTATTCATCCCTAATCATGTTTAGTTAATTATAAACACCCATTTAATTTATTTCCTCTTCTTAAATATTCTATTTTATCCTTTCTAGGCCATTATTTAATGATTTCACCTCTCCATGGCCTTTATTTAATAATTTCCACCCTCCACCTACCCATTTACTCATCCTAAGCAACCCTAATTTATCTTAATCCTTCAAAACCCTAGTCCCGCATAAAATGGTATCTTTTTCTTGAGATTACCACCTTCCCATCGCCCAAATGAACGGGTCCCCACAATCGGCGGTGACCCAACTACGTTGTCATTGATCTTATAAAGAAGCCCCTACCCCTCCTTTTCTTAGGATGCAATTTTGTAATCTTGGATCCTTCTTGTGATCTTTCCTTCATTCTTGAGTATCTTTACAACTACCACAGCCATCGTGGGGTCCTCTTAGAGATCTTGTCCTTCAACCTTGGAGATTTGGGGAGATATATTTCACCTTTACATACGTTACTTCTTTATTGCAATATTATCACTAATATCTTATACATATTCAACTATTATCAAGAACTCCTCCATGTCATCCTTCTCATCCTTTTGTTTTCATCTACAAGTCTTTTGTTGATCCATCCATTTTATTCCAATCCTAGATCAGTCCCAATCACCACCGACCCACCTCTCCATTTTGTTTCCTTTTTCCATTTAGACCCTTGATCATCTATTTTTTGTTTCCACAACTTTTTAGCACTTAGATCCTGTCATTCTCGGTTTCTTCCATCTTAGATATGCTCTATGTATCCCCAATCACCGTCGACTTATCCCGGTCGTTTTCGGCCGGATCTATATTCATACTACTCACTATCATTTTTCATAGTTTTCTTGTGTCCTTTTAATCAAATCCTAATTCATTATGTTCTCGCAATGTTCGTCCTTCAACTCATATCCAGTTTCAAATCCAGCTATAGGATGTCTTTTAATCTTGTTTTTCTACATTTTCTTCTCATCCTACCTTGGTCACCATCAACCATGCTCTGCAGCCTCGGGTCACCATCGACCCACCCATGTTTGATTTATTTTGCATGCATTTAGATCAAATATGCATCTTTATCTTATATCTAGCATTTCAATTTTTGTTTTAGTTCAGATTTTGCTACATCCAATTTATCAATATATGATTTTATCTTATCTTTATCAAAATGAGGGTTGACATCCATCCTAGGAAGTTTTCACTTCTTGAGACTAACATTATTAGGAAACCCTCCCATCTATCTATTAATACATCCTCTGTTGAGTTTCTCTTTATTTACAGGTCATCTAGCTTGTTGCGAAGAAGTATCACTCATTTATGGTTATACACTTCTTCATCCCATCTCAAGGTACCCTAAACCCTCGCATATTTGGAGTTACTTATTTTATTTAGTACTAGTTCACTAATCTGAGTAGGAACGAGGAAATTTGGTCAACAATTACTCTAAAAAGCTTTTGAAATTTGAATGTTATAAAATCAAAATTCAATGTGTCATCTCTCACCCTATCTGATTATTGAAATGTAATGGTTTACTTGTGTAAAATACAATTAGTGTTTTCTCTCTATAATCTCTCTCTAAATTTTGAAAATCAATTATGGTTTGAAAATATGAAGAAAAAAATGTAATTATGTTTCTCTTTCTTGGTATTGATATTGTAAGTCTTGATAGTGTGTTAGATGGGAGGGTTGGGTTTATTCTAGTGTTTTTGTTGACTCGTGTTTAAATAATCTAACAGGTTGCAAGTAGCATGGTGGGACTAAATGTTTGATCGAAGTCTGAGCTTAAAGTTGTTTATGGCTCATAAAATGTGTAATTTTGATGAAATAAGAAATGTATTTTATATGAGAAATGGTAGTACAATTGAAATAAGAAAAGTTAGTTTATAACATGTTTGTATTGTAATTGATATGAATTTGTAAATCATACATGGTATTTTATAGTTCTATTACATCAAAGAATTGTACTTTGTTATCATGGTATTTTCTTATATGTTGTACCTTAATGGTTGGTAGTAAACTTAAATACTTTAACTTTTGAAAACTAAACAAGCTCTCTAAACTTATCCAACATGTTCCTTCCCTCATTTAACTTTGGTGTATGAGGGAACAATTTGAAACAATATCCTTTGTAATGAATCAGGTCCCTCAACATATCTAGTACTGGGACTCTCTTGCAAGTGATCTTACTAAACACTTTAGGCAAGATTGTGTACCTTGAAAATGGAAAGGAATATTATGGGTTCAAGAAAAGGTTTTTGCAAGATAAGAATGCGTAATTTTCCCCTAGTGGTGTCCCTATAGTGGGTTGGGGAGCTTGTGTATTGGAATAAATTCATCCTTATGCCCTTCAAGTATGTTTTTGAATAAACTAAGTGTAAGTCACCTTAAGGGGTCATTTGTGATTGAAGTTATGGAAATTATATTCAATGTCAACCACTAAAATTGTGTCCCTTGTGATAATATTGGAAATGGAAAGTGTTAATGCACCTACGATAAGGAAATGGCGTTAATTGTACTAATTCCTTATGAGATGGGTGTGTTTTATGTTTCTATCCTTGACCCTATATTAGGTTGTAGATGTTTTGATTAACGATTGAATGGTAGTTTATTTTGTACCGTATGGAATTTGATTAGTATGTTAAATCCATAGTGTTCTTTCATTTTATTTTAACGAATAAAAAGATAATCTTAATGTGTAAAGTTTGGTAGAACGAGAATAATGTGATAAAATTGATTTTGATCCAATGTAACTAGAACACGACTTAATCTCAAGACCTCTTAAGAGGTTAATAACAGTGATTTAGAGAATGGGGTGTGAGGTGTTTACTCTCCTAATAGCTAAAAAATTGAATTTTAGTTGCCATGGGCCTTTGCTCCTGGAGTTTTCTGAGAGCCATCGTTTGGCTACAGATCCTCCTAAAATCCTTGTGGCGATGGAGATTCCTGAAGTACCTTTTCTTGAGGGACCCATGGAGAAAAATAATGAAGTCTCTACACCTAATGGGCCACCCAAAGTAGAGACCGTGGTTTCTCCACTGAAAATTGTGGGCCACATGAAAGTGGGGACAAATATTACTAATAACCCCATACATGTTGTCCCCATACTGACCAGACCAGGCACGTGGTTGGGAATTTTCAAAAAGGACTCAGGACAAAATGTGGACCCCAATACAAAAGGTTCCCCCTGTGCCCCCTCTATTTTCTCAATCTCCAAGGATGATAAAGGCATCCACCATATCAATATTCTTGAGATCTACCTAAACAGAGCAATCCAAAAGAATCAAATGGTGCTAACGGGTAAGTTTATGGGTCCTAGACCTAACATTGATGTTGTTAGAAGATGGGCTTTAAGGAAGTGGTGTCCTCTTGGGGATGTGATTGTCTCTTCTATGTCAAATGGTTTTTTCTTTTTCTTATTTACTACTCAAGAAGACATGGATGTTGTTTTCTTGGGAGGTCCTTGGTGCCTGGGAAATATGGGTTTTTTCATCAAACAATGGTACCTAGGTTTTGATCCTCAAAAAGAAAACATCAATATTTTTCCTCTCTCGTGTGACTTTCTAGATCTCCCACTAAATATTACTAGATTGATTGGATCTCCCATTGGACCGGATAGCTCAATAAGAAACAGATCACGGCTGGTTTATGCTGATTTCTATGTCTCTACGAGATATGGAACAAGAACTTTTGGACCAGATCATTCTTCAAGATAAATTTAGTCCTTGGATGCAATCTGTGATCTATGAATCTTTTCAAATGAGGTGTGCAAATGTCATAAATTAGGGCATTTCACCGTAATTACCCTAATAAAAATCCTCGATGAAAATAATAAGAATAATAAAAATATAGAGAATTAGGCACCAAATAAATATCACTTAAAGGAAATGGCCTTCAAAACACCTATCAAGAAGAAGCCAACTCAAAGATCTCTCTAGGTCCCCAAGACTTTGTTCAACAAAGCAAGTTTACGTGAAGAACCTCTAGATTCCAAAGGTGCATAGGAAAAATTAGTTGTTCTAAGCCTCCATGCGGAGGAAGAGACTCAAAGCAGTCAAGGTTATTTGTAACCTAACACAAAGTGGCCACATTTCAGATCTTGGTCTAACTCATATTCAAGAAGAAGCATCTATCTCAAAGTCACCCTCTAAAATAGAGCCTCAAAATTAGGAAAGTGGCCCTTCTATAGCTCCAGAAAAGCCCATACCTGAAGTTGAGTCTTTGACTTTGAAGGGAATCCCTCCTACATCTTTTGAGCACTTCGGCCAAATCCTTGTTAGTGATTTTCTCAACATGAAGTGTGGCCAAATCTTTATATCTCAGTAGTTCGATGGGGAGAAAGCAAGAGCACACTACGGTCAAAGGTTCCTCCAACAACTTTGTAGTTTCTCGTTCTAATGACATAATGTAGGTTATTGATGGATTGGTGAAGTCCCCAAACCCCGATAACGAGGATGGGTAACTTATCCCACCTTGATTCCTATTCTAAAGGACTCCACAAACTCTCCCGAGTTTACCCTTGTTTGAGAAAAAGAAAAAATCTAAAGGGTATGAAAATATACCAGACGCCCTATTTTTTGATAAAAATAAGTCTCCAAGAGCTGGGTCACTTCCACCTCAAGGGTTACCAGATCCACTATCAGACATGATAATACAGGTGTTAATACCACAAATGGGATACCCTTTAAAAATGATCAAAGAAAAAGGAGATCAACAAAGCTCTGGTTGATGGCACTCAGATCTTCCTTGGACCATCTGGTCCACTCCTCTCCTCATATTTTTTAATGAAGATTGTTTCTTGGAACATTAGGGGCCTTAACGGAAGTGGAAAACAACGTATGCTCAAATATTTGAGAATAATTTATAACCCTTCTATTATGGCCATTCAAGAAACCAAAATGAGTTCTGAGAACTTAAAAGTTTGTTGTAAGAAAGTTTGGAAAAGGTTGATTGGGTTGCGGTGGATTCAAGAGGTGCTTCAGGAGGTATGGTGGTCTTCTGGGACCCTGACAAGGTAACTAGTAAGCTGATCCTATCTTCTCACTCCCATTTGGTTCTCTCCTTTCACACTCCTGATAAAAAAAGTCATTGGATTTTTTTGGTTATCTATGCACCCAATACTCTTCATGGTAGAATATTGTTTTGGAGGGATCTATTAATTTTTCAAAACTTCGCTTCCGAGTGGAACTGGTCACTCATGGGATATTTCAACTCCCCCCTTTCAACTTCGAGAAATGTGGGGAGCTCAAGACCACAATTTGGAATGGATGATCTTGCAGATTTCATTAATCAGGCTAAATTGTTGGATCTTGAACTCAATGGGAACCCTTTCACATTGTCCAACAAGAGACTTGTCTCTAATATCATTTAGGCATGCCTAGATAGAGCCCTCATTTCTTCCAATTAGCTCTTAAGATAATATTTTCACCTCTCTTCTCTTCCTAGAATTGCCTCGGACCACAACCCCATTGTTCGAATATGTTAACTAATGAGAGACTAGCCCAGTCCTCATTTAAATTTCAAAAATGTGGTTCGACCACCCGGATTTTCTTGATAAAATTAAAGAGTGGTGGGGGATTCAAGTGGAAGGAACATCTCAATACATATAAATTCAAAAACTCAAAAATATTAAAAGAAAATTGAGGGTCTGGAACAAGGAAGTCTTTGGCAATATCTTCACACAAAAAAAAAAGATCAAAGAGGACATTGAAGAACTAGAGAAGAAATTGGCCGCCTTTGGTATGAGTCAAGAAGATTTTATTCGGGAAAAAAATCTCTTATCAGAGTTCCATACCATTTGCACAAGAGAAGAATCCTTCTAGAGGCTTGAATCCTAGAGAAATTTGGCTTAAAGATGGTGATATGAACACAAATTTATTTCATATGACAACTTTAAAACATAGGGCTCACAATAAAATCACTAAAGTCACCAATCAAAATGGTGAGATGACATCAAATCCTAACTCCATCAAAGAAGACGTTGTTAATTTTTACAAGAATCTACTTAATGATAGTCCCTCATTGTCTTAGGAAGTTGTTAACAAGTTGTTTGACTCCATCTCGAATAATCTAGTTAGCCCCAGAAGATTTTGGCACTCTTGCTAAACTAGCCACCTTAGAGGAGATCCAGAAATTAGTTTTCTCCATGGAGAGAGATAAATCCCCACGTCCGGATAGCTTCTCAACCTTTTTTAATCAAAAATGTTGGGAGATCTATGCGGATGACCTTATCAAAGCTGTGAATGAATTCTTCAAGATAGCAAGACTTCTCAAGGAAATAAATAACACTTTTATCGTCCTAATTCCTTAAAATGTAGGGGCAAAAGAATTCAAGAATTTTAGACCCATCAAGTATTTCCAACGTGCTCTATAAAATCTTCACCAAAATCCTCACCTCCAGGATCCAACCGCTTCTTCCGAATATTATCTCAAGCCAACAGGAGGATTTGTAAAAGGAATACTTATTCAAGATGGAGTTGTCATGGTTCATGAAACTATACATTCCATGGAGAAAAGTAAAAAAATTGGCATGGTGTTAAAGCTTGATATGAACAAAGCTTTTGACAGAGTTTCTGGTCTTTTTCTGGATCAAGTTATGAAAAAAATTGGCTTTGACAATAGGTTCTTTCATATGGACTTGTATTTCATCTCCCAAATTCTCCATGATTGTCATGGCATGGCAGCTTATACTGGTGGGATTCTTCTCAAGTAGTCGTGGTATCCATCAAGGTGATCCTATCTCTCCCATTATTTTCATTTTAATGGTGGACAATCTCATTCGTACCATCAATAGAGTTGTCTCTTTGGGCTACCTCAATGGCTTCAGACCTTTGTCCTTCGATATCACGGTATCCCATCAACAGTTCATTGATGACACTATTCTTCTCCTTCTTGCCTCTATCTTGGAAGCCAAAACTATGAAGCACATTCTGCAGCTTTATGAAGAAACATCTGGATAAAAAAAAATTAACTTTGACAAAATCTCTTTATACTTCTTCAATACCCCTCCTACCAGACAGAGGAAGATTGCACAAATTATGGGTTGTGAGATTAACTCTTTACCTACTACCTACCTGGGTCTTCCTCTCAGTACCAACAAGGTCCATATGAATGTGTGGAATTCCTTGCTGGACAGGTTCTAGAGAAATCTTGCGGGTTGGAAGGGCTCAATCCTTTCAAGTGCTAGAAAATCCTTCTTATCAAAAGCACACTTCAAAATTTGTCGATCTACATCATGTCCTTATTATTTATTCTCATTGCTATTGTGGAAAAAATTGAAAGAATCCAGAAAAAAATTATCTAGAAAAGGAATAAAGACAATAATAGGATGCACTTGGTGGCTTGGGACAAGGCATGTAAAGCAAAAAGGAGGGGGCATTGGCATAAAAAAAATCCATACTATGAATGCAACACTGGTCTCTAAAATGGGTTGGCATTTTGTTAAAGAAGAACAACCATGGACCAATCTTATTAAAGCTAAATACCTCAATCAAGGAAGTGTTATGGACTACTTCAATAATACCAGTCACCCGTTGGGATCAATTTTCTAGAACAATATAGTCAAGATCATAAAAGAGCTTGTTGCAGGTTGTAAATGGACTCTGGGCACAAGAGAAAGCATTAGCTTCTGGAAAGACAGCTGGGCTGATTTTAGCACAATTTAAAATAACGAGCATTGGGATACTCTCAAAGACAACCTTATTACATCCTTGGGACAATAGGTGAGTGACTACATCCAAAATACCGATGGTAGAAGATATTGGAAAAATATTGAGTCCATCACCCCTATACACAAGGAGCTTCTTAGGAACTTCAAACCACACTGAATCTCATTCCCATTAGTCAAACCCAAAATCAAGATGAATTCAATTGGGTTTCTTCTTTTGATGGTAACTATTCAGTGAGATTAGGGTATTAAATGTATGCCAATGAACTTATCAGTAACTTTCCTTGGAACAAGATCTGGTTCAAAGAGCTTACTCCTAAAATCAATCAATTCCTCTAGTTCATGCTCAATAAAGGTATTCTCACCATTGAAAATCTCATCAAAAGAGGGTCTACCATGCCGAACAGGTTCTACCATTGCAAGATGGATAATGAAACTATCCAACATCTTCTTCTTCACGCCCAATTGCTAATTCTCTTTGGAAGCTCATTTTTAACAGATTTGAAGTCAAATGGACTTTCCTAGAGGACATTTTATAAGCTCCTGGCTATAATGGAAACCACCTTTTAAGCATGTTATTCTTTTCAGTGTGGAAAATTATTTTCCCTCATACCATCTGAATAATTTGAAAAGCCCACAATTCATTCATTTTCAGAGACACTAATAGAACCATCAAAAGTATCCTTAATGAAATCACGGTGGCTACTAAAGAAAACATTCTGAAATTTAAACCTCCCAAAAATACTTATACCCCTAGGAGGAGGTCAGATATCTTAAGGCCTAGAACATTGATATTTAGCAGTGTTTTTCCCTCATTCAAAGCATTGATAGGTCTCTTGTACAGTGGATTCCCCCTTCTGAAGGTTGGGTTAAGCTAAACTTCGACGGTGCCTCCAAAGGTAACCCAGGTCTAGCTGGAGGAGGTGGTCTAATCAGAAACCACAAGGGTCACCTAATTGCAAGCATACATTGGTCCCATGGGTAAGAAAACTAATCACTACTCTGAGGCCCTAGCCACTCTCTCTGGGGAATTAGACTTGCTAGGAATCTCAACATGGGAAATATTATTGTTGAAGGTGACTCAATGAACATTGTCAATATTCTTTCTAAGTCCCTAACCCCTAGTTAGACCATTCAATAATTTATCAATGAAGCCCACACTTTATGCAATGGTCTAAACATCATTTTACAACATGTGTATAGAGAAGGGAACAAATCAACGGATTCACTAGCAAATATTGGAGTTTGTATTAATGATTACAAGGAATGGCATGATTTCAATGACACTCCCTCTAAATTTAGTAACATCATTTCAAGTGAAGCAAACACTCTCATTAGTACTCCTTAGTCCACCTTTACGCACGTGCGTAATCCACATGCTAGATCTCTAAGCTAGTTTGGGCATGCCCGAATTTATTCCTCCCTAACTTCAAAAATTGCAAGTATTTTTTCACTTTAATCAAGCTTGGATAAAGGAAAGATATTTCTTCTCTGTAACTCACAGGATTACTGGTTGTCGGAGGGTTGTTAGAAGGTCTATAGTTTGTTGTTTTCAATTCAACCCCTTGAAATCTCATGTGGTTTTCAAAATGGGAGGTGCCCCTTGTAGAGTAGAACCCATTTTCGATCCGCAATGGCAGGAATAGATTGAGCTCTAGGAAATCATAAATATAGAGGGTTTCATTGATTTCATCTAGAGAATTAAAGGGCACGACCAATACATTTCTTTATAATTCGTGGAGAATTGGAAAGTCTGTAATATCTCCTTCGGAGATAGGGATTTCCAAATCACTAAAGAATTCATCTCATTTATCATAGGATTAAGCATGGAGGGGAACAAATTCTTAGGAACAAAATGGATAAGGAAGAAGAGGAAAGGCTCTTTCTGGATGATGGTGAAATGTTGGATATCAAGAAGGAAGGCATTCTGGTTTCCTCTATCCTAAAGCCTTATGACGAGGTCACCCGAATGATGGTCCATTATGTTACTTTAGAGGGAAGATTCTCCACCATTCCTCAACATCACTTGGTCATGCTTAATCACTTTTAGGCGTGAGGTGAAGGTGAGTCTTTCCTACTACATTCTTTAGTCTATGGAAAAGACTATTTTGGAAGTTCAGGGTCACAAGAGGACTGTTCCTCTCCACCAAGGTGTCATTTACCTCATCAATCAAGTACATTTCAAATGTTGTGGCCATTGACCCCTGCCCTACTATGATCTCTCCCCTTCCCAAACAGACCCGCATTCACTCTCAAAACCCCATGTACCATGATTTTGTCTCGGAACCACCCCCTAAAAGAATCTGCATAGCAACAGAAAGGTAAGGAAATTGTGGGTACCATCCGAAGGACAAAGAAATCTTAGTGGAAGACAACCCTCCCATAGTTCATCCTACCATGGAAGATGACCCTATTTTGGAAAAGAAATTCAACTTGCAAGCTGAGATTGTGAAAACCCTTGAGGACAATGTGGACTTTCTGCTAAAATCTGTTGTTAAGGAACAAACACAAGATTCTATCACCGGCCTCAAAGAGGAAATTTCCACCCTGGATTCCAAGATGAAAGCTCGGAGGAAAAACACAACAACTACGTGGCCATGCACAGTGCCACTCTAGACCTCATGCAAGTACACATTCGCTAGATTTGTGACTCCAGTGACATACCGGCCTCAAAGCATGGAAAACGGGAGGATTACCAAAAATTTTAAAGCCACAAACTGGGACCCCACTATTGCCATTTCCCTGAAGCTCTATCAGGCTCTCAGGGTTACTCTAAATGTTTTCAATAAATCAGTTGGTTAGTGTTGTTGTCTCTTTGTTTTCGATGCAGTTATCTTGGTGTTGTTTTTAGCTGTTGTTTTGTTGTTTTTGGTTCGTTGTTGGGATCTTTGTTTGCAGATGGCCCATGCCTTTTTTTTCTTGTTTCTTTCCTTTTGGTTGGGGTGTGGCCCCATGGATAAAAAAACCACACTGCTTTACTCTGTTTATCTTGGTTGATGAGCCTCTAGTTGTAACTCTGGGTAAGGTCCCTCCAAAACCTTTTACCAATAATAAAAAAATGTGGATAAAACCTTGTATTTGAATCCAACTATCAATTTTTTTAACAAGATGTTGTGTGAGGGGTTAATAGGAAACTTGAAGTTGTACTTTCAAACTTGACATTAAACCCCTGATTACCAATAAAATTATAATGAATGTTTCATGTGGAAGCACATGTCTTGGTAACATAATCCCAACTAATAATTGAATTACGGAAATTAATTGTGGTAAGGAATCAAAATTAATGAGGTGAACTAATTATGAGTAAATGTTTTAATGAAATGAGAAATATGCAAATGTGAAATGAGAACATATGTGTTTGTGTACATCAAGGTGGCAAGATTAATGATGTAAAACATGAAGTCTTTCCCCGCTTCCAAATGGTACCTAATAATATAGATTAACATAAAGTGAATTTAGCTTTATCTCTTATAATAGGTGGTCAACCTTACATTGTTTAATAATAGTTAAATGACTCATTCCCATGTTGGGACATGTCTCTTGGGAACATGAATTCCCTACTCGTAACAAGTGCTACATGACTCGTGTGAACTTTAAATGATATCAAAATGAATAAAATGTTTAACATGATTGTAATATAAATGGAAGAAAATGAGTGTATTCTTGGCAATTAAACATTATGATGGAGTGAAACTCAAAATTTGTAAATGATAATGTATGATTTTAATAAGCATTACATGTGGGATAATATAATGATTTTAACACAAGGTAATTTAGTAGTGATGAAAATGTAAATCATGGGACCTATGTACATGGTTGTTAAGGTCTTTATTTGTCTCTCTTATAGTCCCATCATTGTATTGTGTTCACTCATGTGAAGCGAATGTGGCATTGTTGATTGTTGCCTCATCCATGAGCTTATAGGTGCTTGTGAATGTTATGTGTCATTTAACCAACTTATAACAAAAGGAGTAAATTGAAAAATATATATGGTGGATAAAGTCCTTATTCTACCTCTCCCTTGTGGTTTATGGTTATTGTTTTTGTTTCACTCTTTTGGAGCCAATGTGAAATTGTTTTATTTTCGTTTTTCTTGTGTGGATGTATGAAAGTATGGGGGTGGGGTACATCATTGTTTATGGAGGGATAAGTGTGATGTTAGTGAAGGGAGGAATAAGGAGTTATTTGTTCATATGGAGGAACCAAGGGGATTTGTGGCTAGCCTTAGTGGAGCGATAAGTGGTCTCAAGTGGAGGGATAAGTGTATATTTGTTATATTTTATTGCATGTTTAATGGGAGGAACCAAAGGCTAGCCAAGATTTCCTAGTGGAGCGATAAGTGGTAATTTACAATGATGATCCCTCCCCTTTGCAAGTCTTGTAAGAAGGTTTGATAATGTGACTCATATTATTAATGAAATGTCATATCTTGCATGCATGGGTATGTTTATGTATGTGTATGTTGGGGACTTGTATTTCCATGATGGAGGGATAAGTGTTATTATGGTGTATGGGTTTGCTTATTTTTGGAGGAAACAAAGGTTGGAGAGACTAGCCTTAGTGGAGGGATAAGTGTGGAGGGATAAGGGTGTTTTCACATAATAATGGTATAGCTTGATCATGAAATAGAATAAGATTATGACCAAAGAGGGACAAGCCTCACAAATAGATTGATCATGAAATTAGATTACATTATGCAAGAGCTATAATATTTATAGATATTAGACAACCTCATATGGATAGACATGATGACACCCTAGCAGACACCAACTACGAGATGATAAGACCCATCTCACATGCATGTACATGTAATTACAATACTGAATGTTATCCAACATAACAATATTGAATGCAAGTCACTAGACTAGAGTGCACATGTTGCACATTATTAAATAAAAGACAATAAAAATAAATATGCCTATGCTAAATTATGCTAACATTCCCCCCCTTAATTTTGCATAGTTTCCAATGAAGTGGAGAGGAACTTCAACAAAGGTGAATTTGTCACGTGCAAGTGACTTAGTGAAAATATCTGCCTTCTGTTCAGCTGTAGAGGACGAATGGAGTTGTATGTTGTGCTTCAAGACATGCTCGCATATGAAATGAACCTGTACTTCAATATGCTTGGTTCTCTCATGAAATACTGGATTGCGAACAAGCTTTAGAACTCCTTCATTATCAACATATACTGGAGTAGATTTCTGTTGTGGTAGACCAATTCCTTCCAGTATTCGGCATAGCCATATTGCTTCACAAACAGCTTCACCTGTAGCTCGATACTCTGCTTCTGTAGAAGAGCGAGAAACAAAGTTCTGTTTCTTGCTTCCCCATGATATCGGTCTAGATCCCATAAAGAAGACGAAGCCTAATGTTGACTTCCTATCATCCATGTTTCCTGCATGATCTGAATCTGAATATCCTGTCAAGAAGAAATTGTCATTCTTCTTGTACTCTAGACCAAGGTCAAATGTACCCTTTAGATATCTTAGTATTCTCTTTACTGCTTTCCAATGACATATTTTTGGTTCTTGCATGAAGCGTGATAAATAGCTGACTGCAAAGTTGATATCTGGTCTAGTATATGTCAGGTAAATGAGACTCCCGATCAATTGCCGATAGAGAGTTGCATTCACCGGTGGTGATGGATCGGAACGAGATAACTGAAGTCTCGCTTCCATAGGTGTAGCAATAGGAGTGCAGTCCATCATCCTAAATTTCTTGAGTGTTGTCTTGGTGTATTTCAACTGTGACACAAAGATATGATTCTCTTTTTTCCATACTTCCAACCCAAGACAATAGTGCATGAGCCCGAGATCTGTCATGTCGAACGATCGATTAAAATCCTTCTTTGTTGCATCGATCATCTTCACATAACTGCCTGTAATGACTAGATCATCGACATAAACAACCACAATGACAATCTCCCCCCCTTGCTTTTTGAGGTAGAGATTGGGGTCATAAGGATTCCTTTCGAATCCATGACTTATGAGATGCTCATCAATTTTGATGTACCATGCCCGGGTGCCTGTTTTAGGCCATATAGAGATTTTATGAGTCTGCATACCATCATCTCTTTTCCTGGTATTACATAACCCTCTGGTTGAGTCATATAGACTTCTTCTTGCAAATCTCCATTAAGAAAGGCACTTTTCACATCCATTTGGTGGACTTTCCAACCAAATTGTGTAGCTAGAGCAAAGATCATCCTGATTGTCTTGATCTTGGTTGTGGGAGAAAATGTCTCCTCATAATCAATGCCTTCTTGTTGTGCATACCCCTTTGCTACAAGCCTTGCTTTATACTTGTCAATAGTCCCATCTGATTTGTACTTAGTCTTGAATATCCATCTGCATCCAATGGGTTTCTTCCCTGGTGGAAGGTCGACAAGTTGCCATGTGTTGTTCTTCATCACTGACTGATACTCTGAATCCATGGCATCTTTCCAAGATTTTGATTGTAGGGCTTCCTAAACTGTAGATGGCTCAACTGTTTCAACAACTCTGCTCATTAGGGCATAATTGACCTCTTCACGAGCTTGACTGCGAGTTCTAGGTCTAGGATTGGATGATGTGCTAGGTGCTTCATCCAAATTTGCATCTCTTATTAATTGAGTATACCATTTAGGTAACTTCTTAGTTGTTCCATTGGCTTGTGGTGGATCCAAGTTTTCACCATCATCCAATTCATCATTGTCATCTTCAGTGGGAACATCAAATTTTGTCTTCACAAGAGGTGTATTCTGAATGTTTGTTGAGTCGTTGAGTGGAGCATCTACTTGTTTCTTCTCAAAGAACTCAACATCCCTACTTGTGTATACTTTCTTTGCTTTTGGATCCCATAATCTGTACCCAAGTGCTTCTTCACTGTATCCAATGAATATCAATTTCTCAGCTTTCATATCCAACTTGTTCCTGTTCTTCTTGGGTATGTGCATGCTAGCTTTACACCCAAATACTCTTAGGTGTGTAATTGATGGTTTCCGATTTGACCATGCTTCTTGAGGTGTCACTCCTTCAAGAGCTACTATGGGCACTCTGTTCAACAAATAGACTGCAGTTCTTGCAGCTTCTGCCCAAAATGTCTTTGTTAAACCTGAGTCATCAATCATACATCGCACCATTTCCATGATAGTACGATTCCTTCTCTCAACTATACCATTCTGCTGTGGTGTGTGAGTAGGAGGCATTTGTCTACGAATCCCATGAGCTTCTGTAAGTCTTGAACTCATTGCTTGTGAATTCCCCCCCTCGATCTGAGCGGAGAGTTTTGATCTTGCGACCAACTTCATTCTCAACAAGTGCTTTGAACTTCTGAAATGTCTCAAAGGCTTGACTCTTGTTTCTTAGACAATATATCCACATCTTTCTTGAGTAGTCATCAACACAAAGCATGAAGTATTGACATCCATAATGACTTGGTTGCATGGGCCCGCAAAGATCGGTGTGCACCAAATCAAGCTTTCCCTTAGCTCTATATGTGTTCTTCGGAAGGGTACTGTGTTGCTTTCCACTAGGCAATTGTGACACTTCGGTGTTGTGCTTGAGTGTAGGCAATCCTTTCACCATGTTGCCCTTTTGAAGTGTTTGGAGATAGCCAAAACTGATGTGACCATATCTGCGATGCCATAGTTCTGCAGATTGTGTGTCTTTGGCCACTAGAGCTTGATCATCCTTGTGGACAAAATCAAGTTGGAACATGCGTCCCACATTGGAGGCTCTTGCTACAATCTTGGAACCTCTTGACTTATCTCTTATCAAGCACACTTTTTCTCCATTATTACTGTCAAAATCTAACTTCAAGTTGTGATCAAGGAGTTGACTAACTGATAGCAAATTCTTGGTCAACCCAGGTACATACAATACATTTGTGATTTTGCAGTCATGCTTTCCAAGAGGTAGTGAAATGTTTCCAATCCCCTTGACACTGTATGATGAGTCATCACCTAATGACACATGGTTCTTGTTAGGTGAGTCACGTAGTGTGTAGAACCAATCCTTGCGTCCAATCATGTGTCGAGTTGCACCCAAGTCAACATACCAGATATCTTGTGTGGACTTGGTTTTTTCATCAAATTGAGCAGAATACATGTGGTGTCCTTCATCTGAATCATCCTCATGTTCAGCAATGTACCCTTGTTGTTTGGGTTTTTTCACAATTACCATTTTTCGCCCTTGATTGTTGTTGTTGTTGGACTTCCCTTTATTTGAATTATTGTTACCCCGATGGTTATTGGGTTTTGAATTACTTGATGAACCCTTTTTATAGGAATTGTACCAACAATCTTTGATGTCATGTCCCCTCTATCGCAAATGGGACACTTCTTGGTGTTGTCTCGTTGACTTTGGTTTTGTTGGGACTTCTTGTGATTGGATTGAAATTTTCCCTTTCCTTTATGATGGAAGATAGTGCTTGCTCATCTTCATGATCTTTGTTGTTCATCCTCTTCTTGTTGGAGTAGATTGACCAACTTCTCAAAGGTGACCGTGTGTTCACTCATATGATTGATAGTTGTCACAAAGATTCTCAGTAGAAGGAGGAAGTTCTCGCAACACAATTGGTACGAGGTCTTCATCACTTATCTCTTTTCCCAATGCCAATAGAGATGCCCTCAAAGTAGCAACTCATCTCAAAAAAACTTCAACCTTCTCATTGTGCTTGAACTTGAGAGTATGTAGTTGTGATAGTAGGTTGAGGATGGCATTCTTGTTCTTTGCCTCATAGATCGTGGCTCAACTTATCCCATGCATCCTCGCCGATGTGGCATCTCTAATGTGGGGTTGCACATCGTCTGTTACGCTAAACAAGATGATCAACTTGGCCTTTTGATTTGCCCTGTCAAATTGAACTTGTTGTCTTCCATCATCAAGTGATCTTGTTGTTTGTCCATCTACAACTGTCCATAGGTCTTCAAACTCAAGTAACATCTTGATCTTCGGTTTCCATGCAGCATAGTTGTCTCCTCTAAGCAGTTGTGAATCTGGCAAGAAGAACTTTGGTGCTTGTGCACCCATTTTTGCAATCTGAATTCTGAAACTCTGAATTTCGACAAAGGGTAAGGCTCTTATCACTCCAAGTTTATGGTCTCCCTCTCAATATACCGTCAGGCCGATATACCAAACCTTTCTATATACGCTCCCTTCCGATATACCCATCAGTACGTGGAAGAAGATCACCCTTTCAATATACCCACAGTACGGAAAGAGGTGTTAACGCACATGAAAGAATTTAGTACATGGTACTTAGACAGTACGGAGAGGGGTTTGTGCAAGCACAAACGGATGGGAGGGCTCAAATGTGTGTGTATTGTGTCCTTATTACTCCCCGTCGATTTTATAGGGTCGATGCCTAGATGACGTTTAGGCAGCTGTGTTAGGCATTAAGTGCAGTAGTAGTCGCGACGGCATCACCCGTAAGCGCTTCCTAGAGGCACCGTATATACCGAACGCTGCTATGAGATCAAAGATCTCGTGTGATAGAACCAAACATAAAATAAAAAATGTACTTTTTTTTTTTTTTTTTTTCACTTTATGCACCAAGATTAGTACAACATCCTCTCAAAGTACATTAAAATGAAGTTTTTGTGTCCCCCCTCTTTACAAAAAAGGGTCTAGAATCACAAAATACACAATTTAGGCCAAAAATATTTTTTTACCCCCAATAGGTGTTTTTCCGCTAAATTTAGTGGTGGCTCTAAATGTGTTTGGTGAGCTTCTAAATTTAGAAATCTCCCAAAATTTAGTAATTTCTCCAAATTTTCCAAAAAAATAATTTAAGAAAAATATGGAGAGAGTGGGAATTGAACCGTTGACCTGTTTGTTCCCAAGATCCAAACAAACAATCAATATTGTTTTCACCTTTTCTCACAAAGCGTGATCTGGGTTTTTCTAAAATTTTGACAACAACATCATACAATATTTTTATTGAAACCCATAAAATTTCAGAAGAATCGGAATCTTAGTTTTTAAGATCTTACCAATTTACTAGCCTAGATCTGATTTTTTCGAAAAAAATGATCCGACTTGCATGCACTTTTTTCGTCATATGTAGAGGCTGAATCAAGATGATGTAAACTGAAAATTTTTGCATCTCCTTCTTATATTTCCATAAAAAAAAAACGGCACATCAATCGACATTGTATGAAAAAGTTACGTTCTTTTTTCTAAGAGCTATCTGCTGGAATTTTGTTGACGGGACTGCTTCAACCTTTGCTCCCGAATTCTTCACACCTCCACTTTCAGATCTGATTTTTTTTTTTTTAGATCTGATTTTTTTTTTCTTTTGATCTGCAATTTTTTTCAAGATCTCTCCTTTTTTTTTTTTTTTAAGATTTTTTTTTTCACAAATCTTTTCTTTTTTTTTTTTAGATCTGCAATTTTTTCCAAGATCTTTCTCCTTTTTTTTTTTTAAAGATCTCCAAATCTGAAATATTCCGCCAATATGTTAGATCAATTGGCTATGCCAATGACTAATAAAAAAATTTACCTTCCAAATAAGTGGATAGGTCAAATTTTAGTTGATGGATGCTTGGGAGGAATGGAGGCTGCGGGATGCTTCAATGGCTCTCCTTTGATGCAGATCTTCTTCTCCAATGGATCCTCTCCAATAGTGCTCCTCTTCAACCTTGCTTGGATAGAACCTGCTCTGATACCAAATGATAATAATGGTATAGCTTAGATACCAAATGATAGAATAGAATAAGATTGCAATGACCAAAGAGGGACGGAAGCCTCACAAATATTATTGATCATGAAATCAGATTACATTACAATGCAAGAGCTGTAATATTTATAGATATTAGACAGCCTCATATGGATAGACATGACACCCTAGCAGACACCAACTACGAGATGATAAGACCCATCTCACATGCACATGTAATTACTACTAATACCAATATTGAATGTTATCCAACATAACAATATTGAATGCAAGTCACTAGACTAGAGTGCACATGTTACACATTATTAAATAAAAGACAATGCAGTAAAATGCAATAAATATGCCTATGCTAAATTATGCTAACATTTTCATGCACGGTTGCATGACTATTTTGGAGGAACCAAAGGCTAGTCTTCCTTCCTTAGTGGAGGGATAAATGGAAGTAATGGCATCATTTTCACCTTGACAAGATATTGGATGGCTTTGTATTATACATTTTCATTTATGTTGATTTGTTGGCATCACCTTCTCCTTGTCTTGGAAATATATATGAAGTGATGCATGTTGTGTTATGGTTCAGGCATTGTGTTATTGTTATGTGGGCCCAAGTGATATTGTTGTTTAATAAAAACGTGTGTTTTGGCCATGTGTTTCTAGTGTGGGCGTTACAGAATGTAGAGATGAAAATAGAATAGTCAAAACCTATTTTGGCAAGGACATGGAAAGAATAAGTTATGATTCTTTTTTTCAATTCCACATTCTTTCATTTGCATTCTCACCAATTTAAAATTTATGAAGATATCATGAAGTGTGTCAAAATTGTTGGGGCTTCGACTAATAAGCTCATTATTCAGTTTCATGCCCTCTCATTTCATCTTGTTTCCCAATGAGTTTTTCAATGTTGTCCATACTTCCTTAGGTGTTTTGGCATGATTATATGAAAGTGCAAATCCGATGACACAGAAAAGCACAAGAATACATAGGCTTCATCACACTTGTCAAACCATTTCTCTTTCGCAACGGTTGTTGGTTCAGTTTGCAAACCCATAGTTATCCTATAGAGCTTCTTATTTCGCAAAGCGAGTGACATGGAATTCTTCCATTCATGATAGTTGAAGGAGTAAGCAAAAAAATGAATTAGGATCCATTTACATATTTGTGTGTTTGCAAAAGAAAAGAATGAATGTGGAAGGAATCACAACAATAATACACCACCTTGAATTAACACTTTTATACCCACCCGATTTGGCACTTCATAATTTTAGTTTGTTTTAAAAAATAAACTATTCCAATAGAACAAACATGGAAAAATATGCACTTTTAAAAATGCACTCGAATCCGAAAGTTACCTATCAAAAGTTACAAGCCTTTATTTTTTCCGCTATTAAAGTCTATTTCAATCTGCATTAAATAAATTTAAATGAAATGGAGGGAAGAAAAACAATATTTCAAAATAAAATCATATAGGGGTTGAACATAAGCACACACTATTAAGAATCCTTTGATTTAAGCCCCTATGTGACCATCCCATGTGACCAAGGGCTAGAGCAAGCGATGTCACTTTCCTCCTATGATGCCACTTTTCACCAAGTTAACTCTCAAAAACCTTGATTCAACTTGGAGAGTGATGGATGCATTAAACAAGAGGGAAACTTCACATAAATAGTGTTTCTTTCCATGGTCTCAAATTTGACATGTTTGAGGTCGTCATTCGGGCATATGCATAGGTCTCTTGCTTTGGCCCAATCCACTCATTGTCTACATAAATTGAGTGATACCCACAAAGTTCTTTTGTGTTGTGAAAAAAACCAAATGTTTCTCTTCCTGCCATGCAGAAGGTGCAGATCGATGTAAATGCAAATCATTCCTATAACCAAAACACACCCTTTTCTAGAGATGATGACCATATATGGATCTAAACGTTGGAACTCACCAAATTCAAATGAAAACAGAGTTGTGTAGACCGAATGCAATGCATACACAATATGTCACGCTCAAAAAATACGCTCACAAACACATAAGTGTGTGTGTGTGTGTGTTGTCGGTGGAACAATTACCTCTTACACACACAATTACGTACAGTCTACACAAATAAAGAAATACCCGAAAAATTCCATGAAAAACCCAGGAACAAATTAGCCCTCTAATAGTTATATTCATTGACTTTGAATAAAAATATCAATAAATTAAAAATCAAATAGCTAAAATAACACAATCAAGTTCCCTAAAAATTCTCCACAACATAAATCTAGCTAGAAAATGATAATTGCTTAATTTATCTTGCTTATCCTTCTTAGAAAATGAAAATTACAAGTCAAGGGATATGTTTTTGGTATGGAGACATTCATCGGATAGATTTCTCTTGGGCCCACGAACTTGTCCAATCTAAACTTATAATTATATATGAGATATGAGATAGTTTGTAGATAGTCCGAAGATAAATTATGTAGAATTTGAAATTATTCTTGAATCTTAAGTTAGAGAAATAGTTATGAACCAATGACCCAGGGTATGGGATAGAGTAAGAATAAGTAGGTAAATGGGATAATGTCAAGATGAATGCCAAAGTGATATTTCCAAGTGCACATAACCAAATTTTAGGTAATACAATTACCCCCAATTAATCTAATATTGAAAAATAATTATTAAAAATAAAATATAAGATGTCTATTAATTCTAAATATAGATATCAAAAGTAGCATATGAAAATTTGAAATACATAAAGTGAAATAAACCATAGAATGACTAACTTGATTGGTCATGCCAAACTATCATTCAAATTTGTTTAGGCAAATTGCATAAATATATTATTTGATGCTAACATTAGGTTGATTGTACCATTATATCAATATAGGGCCATTGAGAGAGCAAGTTATAACAATCACGGCCCTTAAGAGAGCCAAGTGTGGCAGCCATTGAGCCATTGGGATAACCATATGTATTAAACTTTGGGTTGTTAAATGAGCCAAATGTAGGTGTCAAAAGAAAGTGTATTATGCCATGAGAAATGTCATTTTTGTTGTGTAGAAGCATATAAGTATTGAAGAGGATATGTACGGTGATTACTCTTGTAAGTGTGAGTAAGGGGATCATAGGAATGTTATCCTATGATCCCATTTATGGGGTGATTGTATAAATGTATTGTATCAAGCGGTGTGATAAGCATAGGATTCCAAAGAGAAATGCTAGATATATTATAATCATCATCTAAGCCTAAGGTGTAGCCAAATGTGATATGGTATCCTAAGATATACGTATCTTTAAATCATTATTAATAGTTGTGGGTACTTTTTTTGTGGTAGACTCGGTTTTGTTGGCTCCCTATTGGAACACCTCATACCCGTCTACATCATTGATGATGGTGATGAGGATACAATCATAATTGTAGATGATGGTGATGAGGATACAATCATAATAAATTAGTGTGTTCCTTTCAAGATTGATTATGGAAGCTTATATATGTATATAACTTTTTAAGCTTTAGGGTGGCCCACATAATTTTCTTACCTTGAAGATGTTAAGAATCTCTAATCTTCATGTTTTGGCTCTATGATACCATCCTTTTAGGGATAAATTGCTAACACATATTGAATGCTATGTATAATAGATGATGGATTCAAGGTATCCCTTGATGGTTTTCAATTGCTTTATAAACTTCTCAACATATGCACATGCACAACTAATACAATTTTGCTTCCAATAATTTGTATTGATAAGCCACATTGTAGACACATTTGAGAAGGTCCAATTGCACACATTAGAGATGGTCCCCCATTGGACCATCTAATTGTAGGTTGGAATTTTGAGTCCTTGTCATTTCAAACTTGTGTATAGATTGATAATGAGGAAGATAGAAGGTTGATCCCACCTTTTCTTTCGGGCATACAACATGATTTATTTGAGAACTTTATTGTTTCTAGATTCTTTATTTGTGGTCTATGACGACACATATGTTTGGTGAAAAAAAAAATCAGATTGATGTTGTTGATAATAATAAGGATTTGAGTTGGAGGAAGCATTTTAAAAATTGACATCGCATAAGACTAAATTTAATGACAATAAAATAATGAAAACATTCATATACTTTCTATTCGCATGTAGGGGCGGTCGATAAATTCCCATGGCGTGCCCATCAAAAAAAACTAAAAGCTATGTAATCATAATTCTAGAAGCATTCTTTTTTTTTTGGGTGTCGTAAATCATTCGATTGGAATGCATTTCTTACCAAAATTCTTGTAGTATTTGTAATGAGTTGGCAATACTTGCTCGGTGGGTCCTTACATCTATATTTTGGTTGTTAGGGTGACCAACATGGCAACCACCTTAGCATGCGATACAATTATGGTATGGTATGGTAAATATGTGTTTTATTATGACTCTTATGGCTATGTTGGTGCATTTTGGTGCCGAATAGCTTTCGCCCATACATTTTACCTCTCTTCTTTTTGTTGTCTTTTTACTTAAAATGTAAACATACAATATATTTCATCTAATTCTCCAAAGAAATTGGTAGTAATAAAATATAAAAACTTTTTACTTCTACGAAGCTAGAAACTTCTAGATAAATGTAATAAATATATGTCAAAGATTTCTTTGAGTTACTCATTATTTGTTTATGTTTATTCATTTGTTGATGGTGTTTCTTATTTTCGATCTCCATTTAATTTGTTGAAATTATTTGTGAGTTCCACAAGGCTATTTTTTATCTTATGCTTATATGTGTTACTTATTATGTCTTGTCTATTTTTCATAAGTATTTACTTTATGATTTGTCTTTTATTTAACTATAATTTCTAATTCCCATTTGATTTGTCAAAAATATGTGTCATTTTCCTTATCTTGTTTTTATTTTACTCTTATTTATGTTGTCTATTTTTCTTGAATGTTTACTATATGATTTGTCTTTTATTTTATGATTGATCTATTTTCTAAGCTTCTCCCTTATTAGTTTGATGAGAAAACACTTGTGATAATCCATTCATAATTAATGTACTATGATGGAAAGAGTAGATGATCAATGCCCTTTTGTTTGCCTCCATCTAGCAAACTCGTGAAATTTTCAAAGTTAGTGACTCAATTACATGTTATTTATTGTTTACACATGAATTACACATATATAATTGTTGCAAATATTTGACATGAATACAAATGATATGAAAAATTCAATGATATTACAAAGCTTTAAGAGTTTTCATTCTTATGTTAAGTATCTAATCTACAATATGCCATGATATGAGATACAAAAAGTGGTGTATGGTCACTTCCTATGAATTTGTTTCCTTGATTTTTCTAAAGTACTTTTATAACCGTCTACCTTGTGTTTGTTTGAGAATTAGGGCACACACATTTTTACATGTATGTCACAAAAATGCACATGGAAAGAGGCATAAGTTGATTTTTTCCATGTGGTATTAATATGATTAGCAAGACAAATGTAGAATCTTTAACATGTCATAGGTTCATTATGACAACTTCACAATGGAACAAGGGAAAACTCTTTATCCACTCATGTATGATTGATATTGTCTTTCTACCTTGGAAGGCAAGCCTATTTTACAAGTCTAAACATTATGTATATGAATAGTTTTCATGCAAGTTACACGTTGCTTTGTGTTGCCATGTTACTTCATGCTTATTTTGGGGCAGCATGGGTGAAAAAAGTGTTTACATGTGCAATTACTCCTTTATCTTTATGCCAATGTTTCAATGATATTGTCGCTAAAATAGTATTCATAATGCATGCTTACTATATGCATGTTATTTGTTACTACTAACATTCATTGTGATATAGGATTTGTATGATATGTGATTGTTAGACAAGTTTGCAATGACCCAATGTTCAAATGTGATATTTACAATTTGATTTCTATATAGTATTATTGTTATTTCCATGTTGCCTTGATTCTTAGCATGCATCGTGTTTATGTTGTGCCTATATTACACATTATGTTTGTTGTTTTTAGAGTTTGCTTTTCACATTCATTGTTCTTATGTGCTAGCTATGTTACCATGTTGTTTATCATACCCATTGTGCTCATGCATTTGATGTGCTTATGTGTCTCGTGAGCTTATGTACCTAGTGTGCATATGTGTTTGCTATGTTACTTATCATGTCCATTCTACTATTGTGTTTTGTTATGAATCATGTCAATCTTGTGCTTCGGTATGTTGCCATGATCCTTATCGTGTATATATTGGGGTAAAATTATTTGCCTTTCTCATGTTGCACATTGTAATTATCTTTGTTGGACTAATGACTTGTTGTTATGAAAATTCAATGTTATGCTATGATTGTTATATTTTATATTACAATCCCTTTAGGTGGCCCGAATATTTCCCTTGAATGGGGCTAAGATATACTAATGATGACCTATGATAATGATTTTCATAATGTTGTCTTCTCGGGGTCAACTTTTCTTCTTCTCGAGATACAAGTCTTGTCATGTTCCATGCACTCCACTCACTTGGGGGCAACCATATTCTACATAAATATTACAATCACTATTTTGATGTTTATCATGTCTCTATGTACTCAGATTATTCGTGATGATATGGGAATGAAGGCCCCTTGCTAGATGACTTCAAGGCTCCAACCTCAATTCCCAAAGTGCTCAATGACACATATTTGCTTTCAAATGTGTAGTCTTATTTCCTAACAGCGTAAAAATTTACAACTCCACTCCATTTTTATCTCCTTCAATGGTATGACTAACCCATGGGACTTCCACTACATGATAGGTACAATGGAAGTATTTTGATCTCAATAGAGTTCTATTCAAAATTTATTATTTTATAACTCATACAAGTAAGATACTTTCTTAGCAAGTTCCAAGACCAAGTGCCTAGAGATCTAGATCTACAATATCTTTCTTGGAACCCTTCTCATGTGTTTTACGGTGAAGTGTGTTCTTACGCCACCTACTTTGTGGCTTGTGGCTAAACACACCCCTCAAATAGGTGCAAAATGTAAACAATTAAAAATGGCTTCTTGGAATTTATTATATGTGATCTAACAAGAGTTGTTGCATTTGTGTATGTGTGAGTGGTTTAATCCAAATAAGCTAGTATTCCATTGTTTTGGCTTGAAACCTTCTTTTTCAATCCTTGAGCTATCCATCGTGAACTATTTTTAGTTTCCTTGTCCCTTGCTTGGGCCATTTGTTGGGTAATAAGACTTTTTCCCCTTCTCTTAGCTAGATGGGCCCATTCACCCCTTTCCACCTTTAGCATTTCTAGTTGTTGGAGGTTATCATGTATGTGAATATCACCAAACTTTGAATCCAAACTACCTATAAACAGAAAATTGATTAGGCGCATTTGATGGAAGGGATAAGAAGTGCAGACTTGAGCACTTCCCAATTTTTGGTTAGCATTTTATTGTTGAAAACTTTTGTCACACATAAGAGTTAATTTTCGTTATGCAATATTTACCTATTGACATTTTTCTTCCAATCCAAGAGGCGTGAATATTAGGTTGTTAGTTAATTCACACTAAACACCCAAGCCCTAACAAATGCCCCCAATTTTCTTTTTCCATAGCACTCTAAGTCGAGTGAATTCAGCTCATTACAGGAAAAGGTGAGTTGTACTACATGAAATCAGTGTGAGGCGGCAGAGAAACAGTAGGTCAACATTCTTGCAAACCATTTTGCAAGTGATTGTGAATGAAAGTGTTTTTGTAACTTGACAGAAATTTTTGTACAGCCCTGTTAAGTGTCTTACAGCTTTTCCTTATTTTTGTGTGATAATCGTGGTGGCTGAATAGGAGAATTTGCATTGTCTGATCAAACTTGTCAAGAGTGTACGGTCCTGCCAACAATCTCAAAAAACATCCATATTTCTGTATAATAATCATGTTGGCATCTGATACACATTTTCAGCTCCAAATTTAGTGATAGTGCGTAGCTACGACAAGAACCTTGTGTCTCTTATTTCCTTACATGTTTGATTGAGCATTTTATTGAACATTATAGTTATATTTTTTCATGCTTTGTAACACTTACTTTGAGGTAGTTTTAATGTGTATACTACACATAAATCAATAGAGCCTTCAAAAATTAGACAAACCCCACACGACCTCATTTAAAATGAAGATGATGAACAATGCCCAAAGATTTTTCTTCCATACATTACAAGGACCGCTGAGGAAACTTAATGAAGACAACCTCTCTTCTTATGTGTGTCGTCAAAAATAAAATAACGGTGTTTAATTGTTTCCTTCTTTTTGTCTACAAATAGAATTACAAAATACTGGAGGATGTACAGCATAGCCAGCGAAAAAGTCTATGCTTCTTAAACACTCACAACATCAAACAAATGCGATGTTTGCATATAAATTATGTAAAAGACCTTGACAAGGTCACCCACTGCATGAAGGGGCAAATTATAGACAGCAAATATAACATTTGAATAACATCCGCAGGGATGATTGTTGGGGCTTAAGAAATAATAAGGGACCATCATCTGCAACTGCAATTGCTTTTTCATGGCTGGCCAACCATTCTCTTGCATGAAGGCTTCATAAGGATTTACTTTATCGAGTGGATACCCCTAGATAACAAGAGAGAAGTAAAAGAAAGCATAAAGGATGACTAACATGCTATTCAAGAACGATAATTTACCTTCATTTGATACACAAATAAGATTATTTAGCATGCCATACAAATTCCACCTGCCCAAGCCAAGTACAATATATATAGTAGATTGTTTCTTTCGCTAAACCTAATCTAAATTTTGTGCAATAACTCACAGATCGGATTTCTTTTGCAGTGACACAAATATCATCTAGTAGTAGTAATTAATTCATACACAAATCAGAACAAAACCCCTAGGGTCGGATTGATTTCGAGTTTGTAAAGACCTAGCACTCTCCTTGTGAAATTATCAAAATAGTTCCGTCAACTGTCAAAAAAATTGCATAGTCAATGTTGTAGGTCACTACTCAGACCATTATGTCCAAATGATTGGGTCTCTTCACTTTCCTTCGACAAATTAAGTCTGGATGACGGGTCAAAAATAGTGGCCCAAAATGTAAATCTTTGTAAGAAGCTTTCAAGCATGAGCACCTTCGGCACTTTGATGGTATAAAATTGTGGCTAAATTTGCAAATTGGAAAGTAGTTTTGTTTATTTTTGTATTTCAATGAGAGATTGAATTTACCTGGATTACTAATGTCTAACAGCAGGAATATTCTGGTATTATTAGTCCAGAGCATATTAAAATGTCTAGGCATTTTTTTATTCTGGTAGGCAGCTATCAGCAAAATATTATGTATACATCAAATCCTTCACCACCATACATAGAGTCATTTAGAACATTTCCATGAAGGTATTCAACTCAACTTCTGCTCTCCACTTCCAACCTGTAATGATGCTGATCTCCCGTCCCATGCCGGTGTTTTGATTGAACATATACCTCTCAACATATAATTAAACCATATTTTTATTTCTCAACAGTCTGCTAAAAGCACTGAGGTGTAATTGGTTCCATTCACAGTTCATTGAAATTGCCTTCAGAACATGAACAATATCTTGAACCCGAAGTCTTTATTTTGCAACTTTACACCCTGATGTCATTTTTTGATGTATAATATTTGTGGGAAGAAAAAAGAGCAGTAAAAATTAAACATTTTACCGCACTTATTTCAGTAGATCAGCTAGCTTCCACATTGTTAAAATGATGCTTTGTCAGAAACATCTGCTGTAGAATTCGTTCAACAGCAAAAGTTGCTGCACGGTTTTCCTAGTTCAAATAATCAAACTACAGATAATCTTCTTAGTTCAGCACAGTTTTCCATGCTATAATGCAACTGAAACATTTTAATATAAATGCCATTTGTCTAGAGCAGTTAAACATAATTTATGCACAGCCTAGAGCAGTTAAGCATAATTTATGCACAGCCTAGAGCACTCAACATTAATGTTATCAATTCATAGCCCTGGTGTATATTGCGAAGGCATAAAATTATTGACTGTCCAAAATTATTTGCAATGAGTATTAGACTGAAAATGATATAATTTAGGTTGATAATGCTAAGTAATAACATATCTAAGTATAAAATAACAAACTTGGTAGTAAAAATGAGGAAATCCAATCAAAAAATGAATTTTTTCTTCAATATTTTACCTAGGCCATCAATACAGAATGGATATATGTGAGCATAACAGCAGCAAAACTCCTAGAGTTGACATACAGGAATACAAAGCACAAGACTGTTGTACTAAATGATAAAAAGAACATCAATAAGCCAAAATATTACATCAGAAGCAAACTTGGATTCCAATGGTATTAAACCTTCCTATCACCCAGTAATTTTTTGTTTAAGCTCCTCAATAGTAGCCACTAGTTCCTCTCTGCTTTTCTGTGCAGCAGAAATAAGAGCATTATGTTCCACCCTTTTGCAAATATCTAATCCAAATTAGGTATATCAGTTGGGAAGAATTCACCTTATAAAGTAGATAACGGTACACAAACCAAACTGTGTAGCCAAAGCCAACAAACTCCATAGCTTTTGGAAGCTGTAAATTCAGTACAGATTCAGATAGAACATAAGCAGCCATCATCAACTTATTATGAATTCTGTAATTTTGGTTTCTTTAATTCCAGAAACCTTAGCTTTTCATCTGTATCTATGAACACGGAATCCGGTACTTGCAGAAACAACATTCAAACGTCCAAGTATGTTATGGGAGACTATAGAACATTCTAAACTATGAGACGATAAAACATTTAAAACTATGAGACTGTAAAACATTCAAAACTATGTACCAAAGGAATGGAGTCGATTGCATTAACAACAGCTCCCGAGACCAATAAAGCCACCACAGCAGCACTGCCATAGATTAATAATGTTGATTTGTCCTCAGTAGCATCAAACTACAAGCAACAAAGTAAAGTTGAGTCCACATTTGTCATGACAAACCTATAGTATCAGCAAATAATTAAGATTAAATTTTGCATGGGATGAAAGAACAATAATTCAAGAAGCATCCAAACACAGAGGAAACATAAATGTTTCTGCTAGATGAATATTGTTTTTGGCATTTTTAAATCTGAAAAGCATCTTAAAATAGAAGGGATCAAGGAAAGCACAAAATTAATTTAATATACAACAAGAAAGCTCAATCTATTAAAGAAGATTATCCAAACCTTTCTCTTCAAGTCAGCAAATGTATTATCAAACAGTTCTGTTACATCAGATGAACTTTCTTCAGGTATTTCTTCTCCTGCAGACACTACTTCAAATGGTTGCGATACATCAGCTGAACTTTCTTCAGGTATTTCTTCTCTTACAGGCAATGCTTCAAGCTGCTTAGATACAACAGTTGAAGTTTCTTCTGATGTTGTTGCTCTGGCAGCCACATAAGCAAACCCTGAAAATAGTAGGAGTACATGAATTTCTCTCCAATATAAAGGAGATTTATCCATATTTGTTCCAAAAATCTTGAAGAAAAATTTATCCTAATCTCTTTTTCTGACATTGCCTTACCCATAGAAATATGTAATCCACGAGGCATACTTTGCTTATTTATTTCAATCGAGGTAATCTAGAGAAAAGGAGGAAGGACAACTAACATAAATAGGAACAAAACTTTTGTACCCCTGTAGAAATTTCTTGAATTGTCGTACAAATTAAATTGATATTTTTCTCTTGTGCTCATAAGAGGCTCAAGAGAGTTAAAAGAGCTAAAGAAAAGTAGGCATATGATCTGCTGATATTTTGATTAAAGTTTATGGTGCGTTTTGCAGAAAAAAATTCTTATCAAAGCCCAAAGTGATACTAATAAGAATACAAAACAATAAAAAAGCTAATATGCCTACGTGAATGGAAGTTTTATCAGCTGATCGAAACGGGAAAGAGGAACACTCCATGTTAATAGCCTCTACCAATAAGCTATATAGCAAATGCCTGACTTGCATTTGCAATTTTCTTGTAACTAACAAAAATACATGAATAACGAATTACTGTAGTCATCACCTTCTGCAGAAAGACCTTCAAGATTATCCAGACCTTACTGAAAATATAGGTAACCTATAACTGTCACATACAATCAATTTAGTAATTTTGGACATTTTTAGGTATAGGATCTCTGACATTGTGGACTAGAGATACATCTCCAGTAACCCAATGACAAGGCTAAGGGTTTTGGACTTAATCCCATTTGAGAGATCTTGAACCATCTTGTTTTCTTTTCCAGCATTCCTTGGTGTGATAAGGCTAGAAAGAATGTTTGAATTATAGAGTGAAAAAGTATGCAATCAAACTTCTTGCAAACCTAACATGCACAGAACTTGAAAACATGTTCTGTGATGATTAAATGCAGGATCCCATGATCATCAGAAAAGGAAAACCCACATGCATCCAATTTAACATGCACAAGAACTCTCAAGGATATTGGTGGATTCTCCTAAGGAACCCCAGAACACAATATACTCCATAAAATCAGAAAGAATGAATGTTAGATATAATGGATGGATATGGGAGGGGAGAAGCCCTCTACTTACACACCCAATCCTAATAATGTAGGGTAAATAAACACTAAAGAACCTATTGTGCTGACATAAATATTAAGGCATTACATAACTATATGAACTGTAAAACCCAATAACATGAATTTTACGACTCTTGGCATATTCTTAAAACATTGCTTAGAGGGCCTATAGAAAGACGACTCAGACACAACCACCAAGCAGTCACCAAATGCTCCTCAGCGTGTGCATGAACTCCTAAAACCAGCACAATCCATTGATCCATGCTCATTAATTGAGGCCAAGAACCACCTGCCATCAACATAATCTGCCACAAGCACCCCACAAATGGGTGAGGTCCTTGCAACCTTGAAATTATCACTAAGCCAACAAGTTGGGTGGTGTGCAATGCCATAACAAGCCTCAAACAAACACAATGATCATTAACAAACAATGAAGCCAATACTTTTGGCTATGTAGCCAATACGTTTTAAAAACGGGTACGAGTATGGGTATGGAGTATCCGATACACAGATACGGCTAAAAAGATTTTGGCCTGGATACTGCATTGATACGGCCGTACAAAAATATATAAAAATTATAAAATATATAAATTCCAGCCTATTAAATAGGAATTAAGTTATTAACCACATACTATACATATGAAGACAAAATATTAAAATAACTTATAAGTTATAAGCTAAATAACCACAAAAGACAACTCGTAATTTGTTAAAAGCTTAAAAGCTAAATAAAACACAATGTCATGATATATTAAAAATGATCAAAGTTCAAACTATCTTTCAATATTCATCATATTCCTCTTCATCAAGAGCATCAACATCAACATCATTATGTGGTTCATTAGAGCCACACGAACTCAAACCACTTCCACTAGGGCCACTACCAAGAGCACCCCTTGTGCATGTAGGTCTCGCGATGCCAAAGAAGTCTCCAATCCCTCGTCATCTAATGACAGTGGGAAATGGAAGCATCCAAGTCAACCATCTCTGGATCAATATCCCAATATTTTGTTGACCCTTCTTTGTACTTTGGTTGCTTATGGGATAGAAGACACAGTTGGAATGTATGTATACCAAGTCTTCGGCTTTTTTAGCCCCCAACTTGTTGCGTTTTCGTGAGTGGATAAAGGTATGGGTATCTCGAACTCGCAACCTATTAAGGCAAAGTCAATGCAAAATCAAACACTCAAACTCGAATTTAAAAAAATTAAAGTTGCAACAAAAAGGAAAGAAAATAAGAAAATAAAAAACTTACTTGTGTCAAGACCTTGATTGCAAGAGGTCAAGTACACAAATGTTTGACCATGGAGGTACCACCACATATGAGCATCCATCTTGTATTTGCTCCGAAGAGTGAGAAGACTATGACCTGTCTCCGCTATGAAATTGGCAAACTCTATCATAACCATGTCCTCTGGCCTCAGGATCAAGGAAGAGCCTAGACAATGCCAACATATATCCCTCACTGACTTCGCATCCTGTATGGTGCCATCCTCCCCAAAGAAAGAAAGGATCTTTGTGTTGTAGAATCTAGGAGTCAATGCAAAGGCAAGTAGATGTAACGAGGTGGTCATTTGTTCCACCGCTCAATGAGGATTAATTGTACTTCTTTGAAAAATTTCTCCTCAAGATCTTGTTCTTTTGCATTTATGATGGACTTTATCTTCTCAATCATTGAGTCGATACCATCATATATCTCTCCTAGACATGGTTGATCCATGTCAGTAAAGCGGATCATGCTCATAATGGGCTCAAGTAAAACTCAACAAATATTCTACTTGATCCCACCAAGTGTCATCTAAGATCATTGCCTTCACTTTTGGGCTCCTACAAAGTGTTTGATTGCCTCCATACAGCCCATAGGTTAGAAGTTACCATCCCGCTAAGTGTCTCTCGCACCTTCACAAGTCATCTTAAGACGATTGTGTGTGATGCGAATCAAGTCTCAACAACCTAATAAGAAATGAGAAACAATTTTTTTAACGAAAACTTTTGAATACTATATTTTAGAAATAAAGAAACTGAGATTATAATTTATAAATAAAAGAAAGATAACTACCCTTACCTTCAACAACTCCAAATAAGAGAAGGATCTAAAGATGCCTTACGACTAGTGATGGTTGGTCACAAACATTTGGATCTCTTCACCCTATGTATCCTCCTCTTTCCAGATAGATGTATCAAAAACAGATCTAGTATGAATACTTTTGATTTCTCCCCATGGCACTAGCTCTCCGCGACCGTGACCATGGCTCTTCCGCGACTCGCGATTTGTGATCATGCCCTCGAAATTCCGTTGCATTGGTTTGTTTTGTGCCCTCGAAACTTTGAACTCGATTGTAGTTTCTGTCCATCTCAAGCTCCCTTCATAGTCTACATCCCGTGTCGAGATTTTTTCATAGCCCCGCATCCTACGACTTCCATAGGACTCGCACCTACGACCACGAATTCACTTGCGACCATACAACTACACATGCGATCATTTCAGCTTGGCTTTGGCGTCGAGCTAGGTCATGAAGTCAAGCTTGGGCTTCGACGTCGAGCTTGGTATTGGCGTAGAGTTGCGTTTGGTTTCGGGGTAGGCTTCGAGTTGGAGTTTGGTGTTGTGTCCTTGCTCTTGTGTCGTGGCATTGGACTCCTGCAACCCCTAATCCCCGCCTCTTGCATCAAGCCCTTGTGACAGTTCGTCTTCCCGTCGAACAACTTGCCATCCTTTCTCGTCGAGCCAGTTCGTCATTCACCCTGCTCCTTCCGGGTAGTTCATGAGCCATTCGTGACTGTGTCTCCCTACTACGGTGTTGCTGTCAATACTTCCTAGGTTGTCCATTGTGTTGGGCCCCTATTGTTTGTGCACTGATGCCTTCTAGCGGTTCCTCTTCTAGCCCCCTCTCCATATCTCCCTTATAGGTTATCTATCAAACACACCTACGTGCCAATATGGAGTACTAGGCGTAGGGAGGCAAACAACATGACCTCTCGTATAACAACCGGCAAACACAACTCAGACGAGGAGCCCCACGATGACGCAGATTCCCTACGATAATTGCTTATCCGGGTTCAACGGATGGAAGCTGATAACTAGGCCCTCCACTCAGAGGTTCTTATCCTTACAAACTGTATGGCTGAGGTTGAAGCTGAAAATGCAATGTTGAAAGAAAAGATACTCAACAATGTAGACAATAAAACCTCTCCCAATGACAAAGCGATAAAATACAAGCCGAGACATGAACCTCAAAATAACCAGGAGGAAATCAGATTACAACAAGTCTCGCTCAAACAAGAAACCGAATCACACATTCAGTCTTGGGCTCAGGTGGTTGGAGGCAAGGACAAATCCTCCCCACCTTTGGTTGTTGTTGAAGAGGTAGTCCAAGCTAAACTGGTAGAAGAACGAACCAGGCAGGATCGTGAGCTGAACCTTAAGGTTAGGGGGCTCCCCCCACCCCAACCATCACAGGACCCCTTGACAGTTGGGAACTCTTTCATCAGAGAGACCCTTGGTATCCACGATATTAAAAGCTAGACCATGCCTGGCTTGGGTATGAATCAACCCTCTTCATTCAACTCCGATCAGCAGCAGACAGGATGAGGGCTCTCTGAGCCAAAAAGCCGCTCTTCTCACTTCCAAACAAGATCGGCTAAACTCAACCACTCCAAAGAACAAGTTATGGCAGCAAGGAAGGCGGGAAATGGGCAATTATTCGAAATCTCTAAGTTGTTATTAAGACACTTTCCCTCTTTGGGTGGGGTCCTGCCCTGGGACTTCCAAATGACAGGGTTGGAGGGAGGGGCAACAGAGCACAGGCATGACTATTAGGTGTTGGAATGGGAACGGGTCTTTTTGGTCCTCACCGGGCCTTGTTCAGGATGCTCTTGGACCCGCTAGCATCCTCTTCATCACAGAGACTCATGAGAGCCCTGTGCGGCCTCTCCCTAGTATCACGGGGTGTCAGTGGTACTCCGCATGTCGGTAGGAGACTAGGAGCTCAGGCGGTGTCAGAGGGTCAAGTGGTGTCGCATGTTTGTACAGAGATTCCCTGCAGAGCAGAATTTCCTTAGTTGCTAGAGATGAGTTCGCCAAGTTTCTTTGGGTCCGTTTGCAGGGAGTAGCTCATTGTTCCAGGGACATCTATATCGCAGTGTGTTATTTTCCCTGGCCTCCTCCCGTATGCCATCCACAATGGGGTTGATGGTGACCCTTTATTGACTTGCATGATAGCATTACTCATTACTCAGCAATTGGTGATATCTTCATGTTGGGTGATTTCAATGCCCGCACCGCACCAAAACCCTTCAGGTCCCTCTATACGACTGCGGTGAAGATTTGCTCTGCACGTAGACGCTTGATCCAGAGTCTGTTGGTCTGCATAGGACCTCGGAGGATGATTCGGGACCCCTCACACCTATGGCAGGCACCTCTTGCACTTGGTGAATCACAAGATTTAGTGATCCTTAACAGGATTGCCTACTTTTCAGACTCGCATCTCTTCACTTGCCGACCTCATGGTGGGGGTGCGAGTGTTGTTGATTATGTCCTTTCGAGCCGAACTCCTTATCCCTCGTCAGCCACTTTTCTATCTCATCCATCCCCCTTGTTGATCATGCTCTTCTTTCCCTTTCCCTCGGTTTGACACCCCCTCTCATTAATCCCTATCTTGGCCCCCCTCACACCACCTTCCGGTTTGACGATGGGGACTCCAACACCTTCTCCTCCCACCTTCGGGCCCTTCTCCTTCGGAGTCCCTATTCTTTTCCATGGATAGTGTCGTTGCCAAGTACTCCTGTCCACCATTTGGGAGGTTGCCCTACTTTCTTTTCCTAGCTCTACTCGTTCCCCCTCCACTTTCCACCACCAAAAGGCTTGCCCCATGAATAAGTGGTATGACGACGAGTGCAAATCCCCCACCGCCAATTACGACATGCTTTCTACCTGGCCCACCCCTCTTATCCTTGAAAATCTCTTACCAATGTCTCCTCCACCGCAAAAAATGCCTTTATATCTCCCAATGCAGACGAGCTCTTTGTGCTTCCCTTCGATACTCGCCTAAACTTTTTTGGTGCAGCATTTTCCCTCGCACTTCTCTTCATGTTGATCTTAGCCCTAGAGCCATGCTCTCCCACACTTCCAATCTTTATGATATCCCTGGCCAGCCTCATATTCAAGTTGATAAGCCCCCTTCCTCTTGTCACCTATTTACCTCCAGGAAAATCAAAGAGGCTATCAGAATGATGAATAGCAGCAGATCAACAAATGAAGAGGGGTTTCAAGCAAAATTTTTTAAGTATGGGGTGGGGGTACTTGGCAGCTATTTGGCTGACCTCTTTAATCATGTTGTGTGCTCGGGTTTTCCACCACATGGTCACATCATACCATTCACCCAATCCACAAGTCGGGCCCCAATTCAGATCCCAATAACTACAAGACCATTATGGTGGGTCACACTTTCTCCAAACTTTATGCTATTGTCCTCCATATGCAGCTTTCCGAGGAGTTGGAACGAAGACGCCTTAGAGCTAGGGGCAAGCAGGGTTTCGCCCTGCTCACCAAACTATTGATCACATCTTCACTCTCAGGGCTATCGTTGAGGAGGCACGCCACCACTCGGCAAAAGTTTATTGTTGCTTTGTAGACTTCCGGAAGGCATTTGATTTCGTTCCGCACATGGCACTTTTTTTAGTGGCTCAGGGACATCAGCATTTCAGAAACCCTTCTCAAGGCCATCATGTGTCTTTATGAAACAGTTCTGGGCCGCCTCCACATGGCACATGGGGAATTGAATTTCATCAAGCAGTATCATTGGGGTCAAACAGAGGTGTCCTCTGTCCCGACTCTTTTCGGTATATATATCGACGAGCTCAAGTCCTTCCTCCGTGAACACATACAGGACAGCAATGGGTGTCTTCTCCATCAGTTTTGATTTACATTCTTGTTTCCGGATGATGTGGTTTTCGTGCCCACATTCATTCTCGAGACAGCCCTTCGCCCATAGTCAATAAGGGTTATGGTTCCTTAGCCCTCCTTGAGAGACAGTGCTTTCGCCATCATTTCCAGGATGTCTCCTCCAAAATGTCCCTCATGGAATCTCTCATTAGGCCCATTGTCCTTTATGGATTTGTTGTTTGGGGCCTTCCTTACTCGAGACAAACTGGGCTTCGGTCGAGAGAGTCCAGACTCTTCTCCTCTCGCCGGTTTATCCGATGCAAGCAAACCGTCCCTCATCATATTATTTTGGCTGAGTTCGGTGCTCGTCCTTTCAAATTGGAGGCTATGTTTGATTTGATCTCTTTCCTGCACCGCATCAAAGGCTTCATTGTTTCAGTGGAGGGGCAGGATAGGTACCCGTTCTTGGCCTACTGCTCTTCAAAGGCTATTGCTTGCTCTGATAATCCCCGCCGCAGTCACTGCTGGTTTACGAAGGTTTATGGCCTTTTGGGGGCAGTTGGTATTCAAATGGATCGTCTCCCTCCTTTTCAGTACTCCTTAGATGCGCAACGCCACCTTCTTCCCACTAGACAGGTACTGAACAGGGTCATCAGTGAGTATATCTATAGATGTTTCATCCTTACCACCTGGGCAAAACCCCAAGGGGTCTTTGCCCCAAGATGGCCTTTTACGCCGAACACTTTATGGAGATGAGCGATGGCCTCATTATTTGTCCACAGTATACTCACCATCACTGGACGCATGCGCTCTGCATCGCTCTTGGCCAGATCAAAGTTGGTTCCCACAGACTCCGGTGCGAGACAGACCACCACCTTGATCGTTCTGACAGGATCTACCATCTATGTAATCTCCAGGAGCTCGAGACAAAGATGCACTTTATTTTCAGATGCCCCATATACTATGCGATCAAAGGGAGGTTTCACTGTCTCTTTAGAGGGGCACAAACTCTTTCGGACTTCTTCAGATATGAGGATCAAAATGTCTTGCTTTATACATTCAAGAGGCCATGAGGCTTCGTGAGCACACTCTTCAACTACATTCCAGACCAGATTCTACCCAATTGATCACTTCCTTCTTCATGGTGCTACCTTCAGTGAGAGGCACCAAGCGCCAATGGATGACTAGCTCCGCCTCGGACTCCAGATCGGTTCATCCTAGGGATAACACTCATAGTTCACCGAGCCATCATCTTCACGTCGGTACTAGGCTCGGTACTAGGCAACTGACGAGACTTAAAAATAAAAATAATAAAACCATAGTTACCTAAGTCTCGGGGACGGGGGACAGGGGTATGGAGAGACTGGGTTTCGGGATGCAAAAATCCTAAATTTGGGGACGACAAGGGGACGGCTATTAAAATAATACATAAAAATTAATATTTCAATATTTTTAACTTTTTTCAATGACATTTAGGGATTTAAACTGTATTTAATGTATTTTAGGTACTTTTAAGATTATAATTGAATGCTCTTGGTAAAAATAACAACTTTTTAATAGTAAAAACATCAGAAAACTTTTGAAAGATTTTTTAAAAATTGGGGACGTCCCCTCCAAGTCCCCAAGTCCCCAAAACGTTCGGGACGCCCAGACGTCACCAAAATCTAGGGGACGCGTCCCCGCGTAACATCGAATAAAACATAAAAAGAAGCATGAAGTGTGTGAAAGATTAAAAACAAAACGAAACAAAAAATTAAAATCAAACTTGAAAGTTAAAAACTTAAAACCTTACCTTCAATGAATAATCCACAAATCCTCCTCCTTTGAAGCTCCTCAATGACCTTGGCAACGAATAGGCACTCGTACTAGCTTAGGAAAATGATTGCAATGCTTGTTGATGAAGTATCAAACCCTAAATGAGCAAAATGAAAGCTTAGAGAGGCAAGTATGCAATGAGGGAATGAGAGGTAAGTTTCTTTGCTTTTATGTTTTACTTTTGTTTTATTCATTCTAGTTTACTTTTAGGGTTACAAATAATAAAATATTATGTTTTTTATGTTACTTTATATATAAAAAAGAGTTTAAAAAATAAAATAAAAATAAAAAGACGGTTTGGTCTTGGAAACGTACTCCAGGTGCGGCTAGGGTGCAGTCAGGTACATCTGTAGACCAATACAAGTTATTGGTACCATGTGTATTTATGAAGCGTTTTGTGGGTTTATTGGGAGCATTTCTGAGGGGCCGCTGGAACCAATTTTTGGGTCTATTAGGAATTCTTTGTCATTTATGTTTTGTTTTTGTCATTAAGAATGAGGATTGTAGAATAAGAAATATAAGTACCCCACTTTCAAAAGAAAAAAGAGATAAAGTGGGAAATTAATAGTTAGTTATAAATAGGCTTTTAAATGTCAGAGTAGGGCATATTTTGGAAAGTGACTCTATGAAGACTATTTGTTGACCATGTGTAGGGATGATGCTGCACTTAAAGAGTCTGTTGACCTAAGTTGGTGTCCATGGCTCCACGAGAAATTTCTTCTCTCCTTTCATCTATGTATTTTTGAGCTCACATTTCAAGTATTGCAGTTTTATTCAGTATTATTTTACACAATTTGATATTTCATTAACAAAATTCACTCTTGCAGCCTTCAAGAAAGCATTCACAATTTCAGATTCCAGTTCTTTGGTTCAGGTTGTCAATTTTTCAACTTAAGGTTTATGCCCTATGTTTTACAGCAGTTATAGCAATTTTAAGTCGGGTTCATAACAACACTTAATTTCTGTTTTTTTATCTATTGATTTGTTGTTTGCACTCAGTATTTGTATGAGACATTGGAGGTTTTTAAACCTTATCGATTATACCTGAGTTTACAGAGACTCCCTGTTTCTGTATCCAGTTTTTGTTCTTGCTTAAGTTACCAGGAAATGGGTGCAGGTCCGAAATGCGGAAACCTCAATAATCTAAAAACCCTAGGATTGAAACAGCACGGAAACGTCCGTACAATATATTATTTTTAAATATATATATATATATATATATATATATATATGCATAATACTCATTTTTAGTCCATAAAAGATTAAACACTAAAAATATTTTGAAAACACTTCAAATATTTTGAAATGAAATGAAATGTATTTTGAAAAGATAATACTCAAGCTCCTAAATTTGCAAAAACTGAAAATCTGAAGTGGTGTTCTGTTGTTTTGTTTTTTTGCTTTTGAGTGTATTATTTTAATTTTTGGCATTTAAAAAGTAAGTGCCGATGAACGGCTTGGGGCACGGCAGAGCCGTACCTGGGATTTAAAGGCATTTTTGAAACATACCTGGGGTGTATCAGTTCCCATACCCATATCGGGTACGTCCCAACATGGGTACGGGGCTTCCTAGGCAATTCCAGATATCCGAAGTTCTCAGCCTTACAAAGTTTGGATTTGAAGGTAGAGTTAGTTGGTTTTTAGTATGCATTTTTAAATATATGGGGCATTATGTGCATCCTTAATATGTCTTTGGGATTGAGAAATTGGGCCCCTCTCCTTTTAAAAAACGTATTCCTGTTGTCTTTGCCACCAGATATGGTTGTGGCATCGTATTTTTACTACTTAATATTACTGATGTTGTTTGTTTAAGAAAAACATAATTCAAATGTCTACTTGAAATATTTAGTTCAACCAAATAATTTGCAGACTTCCACAAATACAGGATAATAAAAAGATTGATAAAAATTCTAACTGAACTGTCGCAACATGGTTTAAACTTTAATATAATTCCAAAACTATAGAAAGGATCCTTTAATAATGTCCATACCGTTTTCACAAAGAGTAAGGAAGCAAGTATCACATATTTTTGGAGCACGTGGAACTTTTTCTTTTTGCTTGGGAAATCTTAAAAGTGCGGTTAAGGGCTATCTTTATCACGGTGTGAGGTAAGTTTGAACCATGTTTTTGCTGGATAAGTTTGAATCACTTTCTTAAAATTTTATACCTGGATCAAACTTGAATGTACCATCTGTTCATTACACCAAGCCTACAAGACATTCATTTGGATCACCCTCAAATATACCCGACACCTCATTATGGTGAACATTGTTTGAACTTAGGTCGTGCTCTTACTGATGTACCACATTACCATCACACCACAACCCCTTGGAAAAAAGCAAATGCAATTATAAATAGAAATAATCAACTCATTTATTCTCTAATTCTGTGTATGTAAAAAAAATATCATATAATCTTATACCCATATTTTTTGTATCAAGAACATTAATGAATCAAACAATCAGTGAATTTGAAAGATATAAATAATAGTAACACAAGTAATCTATTCTCTAAATCTAGAAATCTTGACCCAATAAAAAAGCAAGAAAAATATTTTTATTTTTTAAGATAAAATTTTGGAGATACGGCAATGATCCAGCAAGAAAAGGCGCAGTGTGACAGGTGGAGATAACAATGGCTAGCTTTGTTTGGAGCAAACCAGTCATCTCAAGTCCTTTGCCTCGCAAAAGAAGGATTTCTGGCCTGGTCTGGGGCAAATCAGATTTTGATTGTTAGGGGTAAGCTTGGGGATGGGCCGATTCCTGGAGTTTTGAACCGTTAACTCTTCCATGAGGACTGTCCTGCTGAGGGCCCTTTGGATTCCACCACAGTGAACCTCACTATGAATGCTCCTATTTTGACCAAGGAGATTAATAACCTAAAGAATCTGACTGGGATTGATAAATTTGCTAGAAAATGGCCTGCAGAGTTTGCAGTAGAACAATGGGTGGAGGAATCTTAGTATGGGAATCATGCCCTAGAAGGTGCTGAACTGTTTTTACAGGATTGGAGCCTGAATTTTACCCATTTTGGGGTAAATTGGGCGAGGCCTCCATACAGGTTAGCCTATATGCCTTAACCATAGACTTCTGGAGTGAGGATCTAAGCAGGAAAATTGGCAGTTGCCTTGGGCACATATTAGAAATTGACAAAAACACGGCGGAGCGCTCTTTAGCTTCTTTTGCCAGAGTGTGCATTTTGGTTAATTTGGCCAAATCCCATCCCAGGGAAAATAAGTATTTAAACGATAGAGGGGGTTTTGCATCAGAAATTTGATGTAGAAAAGGTGCCATCAGGTGCTTTTTCTGCCACCCATTAGGACATGTGAAGACAGCTTGTCCCACATTTAGGGCATCTCAGGCAACCAACAAAATATGTCAAGCTAAATCAGCGGTCCCGTTGGCTTCCTTCATCTGGCGAATTGAGGGTTGCTTCAAATTAGAAACTGGGTCAGTGCCATCTAATGTTCAAGGCCAGAAAACAGCTTCAAACAATCAGCAGGAGGTAGGGCCTAGGAAGACATCTGATAGAGCTAACACCATGAACAATGCTCAAGGAAAGTGAAAATATTGCAGAGGAATCCAGTGAGATTGTAGCAATTCTTGAAACAGGATTAAAAGAAGTTCAGGGAACGATTCCCGAATAAGGAGGAGGTGCGTGACTTCCAGGACAGCTTCTTAAATGTGACTACATGGGAAAAAGAGGGGGTTGATTTAAAATTTTAAATTCAATGTAGGAATTGACAATCTTGCAAACAGAAAGCCAAATCAAACAAGCCAACTGTTAACCTAAGGAAAAGGGGGAAGAAAATCACGGAAAAACAATACTACAGCGCCTGTTGTTGCAGGAAAATAAAACACAATCAATACATTCTCCGGTCCTGGAGAGTGGGGGTGGATTCCCCCTGCCTTGCAATGAAGATTGTCTCTTCGAATGTTAGGAGACTCAATGACCCTAACAAAAGACACTTGATAAAGCATCAATTAATAACTCAAAAAGGGGAGCTCTTTTTCTTCAAGAAACCAAGATGAATGATGAAGAAGCTTTTCAGCCCTTCTGGTGAAGAAATGGTCAAGACGGAAAGGCTGCTTTGCTAGCTCGAGGGTGCTTCTGGAGGTTTGGGGATCATCTAGGACCCAAAATCCGCAGCCATCACATGCATTGATCAGGGAAAGAAAACGCATTAGCTGCTCTGCAAGACAAAATCGTGCATCTCTGATATCACTTTCTTGCTGATCAATGTTTACGGTCCAAATAGTCCCATCCTTCAAAAGAGGTTGGGATGAGCTCTCAAATGCAATGTGCCAACATGATGAAATTCAAATGGTTCTAGAAGGAGACTTCAATGCAATTTTATCAGGGAAAGATAAGCAGGCAGAGATCTTTAGGGCCTCCCAATTTCATGTAGATTTTATGGAGTGTTTCACATTCAAAGTTGTTGGACCTGGAACCATAGAGTTATTGGTTTTCTGGACAAATTAGAGGGTAGGGTTTAGCAACATTGCAAAACGCCTAGACAGATTTCTCATAAATTCTCCCAGGATGGATGATGATTGGGTCCTGGAAAGTGAAATTCTACCGGTTTCAGGGTTTGATCATGCTCTAGTGGCTTTGACAATCTTAGCAGACAATTCTTCCCTAAATGTTCCTTCAAATTGAAAATGATGCGGTAAACTGATCCAAATCTAGCAAGAAAAATGGAAGAAATGTGGAACTCGATCCCAAAATGCAAAGGTTTGAAAATGCTCACCGTAGCAAAAAGCTATCTCACATCAAAGCCTGTCTAAAGAATTGGAACAATAACTAATTGAAGAACTTTTTGCATAAAAACTCCGAGTGGAAGTGGAGATAACAGATCTAAATGAGGTAGTTTTTCAAATGGGAATAAGTGCAGATTCTTACAAAGAGAAAATTCTCCTTGCTGAGTTAGAACAATTATGGAAAAGGGAGGAAATTAATTGCAGGTAGAAATCCAAGTAGTTTTGGTTAAAAGGAGATAAGAACACACATTTTTTCCATAATACAGTCAGAGCTCACAGAAGTACAAATCAAATCTCTATAAACAAATAAAATGAAGGGGGAACTGAGGATCAGAACTCAGAAATAAGAAAAGAAGCAGTGAATTATTTGGAAAAGTTGTTTGCCAACAGAGAGGCCTCTAATTTGACTGCCTAATGCATTCTTCGTAACAATATTCCATGCCTCGTCACTGAACAGAAAAAAAAATCTTTGACGGCTTCTTTTTCAGAGTAAGAAATCAGAGGCATCCTTTTTACTGCAAAAAGGCTCCAAGTCTGGATTGGATTCCTGCAGCATTCTTCCAATCTATTTGGTACATTGTGGGGAAAATCGAAAATGTCTGTAAGGCAGTTCAAGAATCAAGGAAATCAAAAAAAAGAACAAAAAGTATTGTTGGATTTCAACAGCACTTTTATTTCTCTCTCCTAACTCGGAACAGCCCACCTTGTTTAGGGAGTTCAGGCCAATCTCATTATGCAATACAATTTACAAAATCATATCCAAAGAAATCGCACCGAGATTGAAACCTCTTTCGACAAATTTATTCTCCTCTGAGCAAGGAATTTCATGCCTGGAAAATCAATTTCAAACGGGGTTGTCATTACTCGTGAAATTATTCATTCCTAGCTAGTTCACCGCAAGAAGGACATGCTCATCAAGCTAGTAACTAGACATAAGTAAGGCTTATGACAGAATGAAAGTGCTGGAAAAGTTTGGGTTCAACAAAGTGTGGGGAGAATGGATATTCAGATGTATCTCGTGTCCAAGACACGCGATCTTGGTGAACAGGAGCCCTGTTAGCTTGTTTGAATCCACTGGGGGACTGGGGCAGGGAGGATCCTCTATCTCCTTATCTCTTCATTCTAATGGCAGAAGCTCTAGGAAGGTCTGTTGTGGCTGTTAGTTTACAACGCGCTATCGAGGGAGTGAAGGCAGCTGAGCTCGTGCATGCCTTGCTTCAGCAGTTTGCAGATGACACGATTCTTTTTGGCGTGGCAAAGAAAAGGGAAGCAAGAACTTTCCAAGGAAATTCTGGAGAATTATGCCAACACTTCTAGCCAAGTGATCAATGAAATTAAGTCTGATTTTTCTTTCTAAACACTCCCCCTTCAAATCAAGATAGTCAGCATCCCTAAGCTACAAAATTGAATCCCATCAAACAAGTATATGGGAACTCCTTTGTTTGTTGGGGTTCGGAAAGCAAGCCTATGGAAGAATCTTGTTGATTTGTTTCAAGCTAGGCTTAGGTCATGGAAAGGTAAATGGCTGACTTTGGATGACAGAATCACCTTACTTAAAGCAGTTTTAAATGCCATCCCAATCTATGTGATGTCTACATTGAAATCCCGTGCTTGCATTATAGCTCGACTGAACAAAATTATACGAAATTTCTTATTGCAATTGGCAGAAGGAAGGAAGAAGAAGATTTCCCTGCTCAGACGGGACAAGATGTGCACTTTTAAATTGGTGGGGGTGCAGGTATAAGAAATCTTGAAATCCAAAACCGGGCTTTGGGTGTCAAGATTATTTGGTGTATGTATTCACAGCCTCAGGCCAAGTGTTGTCTACTTCAATGCAAATATGTGGACTCTGCAAAAGCTAAGAGGATCCTCTCCACAGCCAACCCACCCCAAGGATCCCAGTTATGGAACTTTGTGATTAAATGTAAAACCATCATCACAAGCCATGTCTCTTGGGAATAGGAAGAGGAGACGAGGCAGATTTTTGAGAAATGACGTGGAATGGCCATAAGCCATTAGAAAGCTGCTAGAATTGATTGAGGCCAAATCTATTCTATCAGTTATTTGACTAAAGTCGGTAAGAAACTATCTGAAGTTTCAGCCCTCAAGAGGAGCAAGGCACTCCTGATGGAAAGATTTAAGCAGGAATCCCATTCCTCCTGCCCATAAATTATCTTAACTGGAATTTTGGCTAGAAGAAGAATCCACTCCAGCCATGAAAGTGACATGATAAGATGGCTGGAATCAAAATCATGGGACTCTGTAGTGAAGCTCAGTTACTTTTTGACTGCTAAATCTTCTCCTAATTTGGAGTGGCCCAAGAAAGGTTGCTGGTACAAGGCTTGCTTGCCTAAGACTGGGGCTTTTGCTTTGTCGGCCCTTTAAAGGGAAGATTCTCGCCCATGACAGGCTGCGTAAGATGGTTGTTGTCTATGTACGCAAGAAGAAGAAATAGCCAACCACCTTTTATTTACTTGTCCATTTGCAAGAAAATGTTAGGATTGGCCAATAGCCAATCTCAACTGAACTTGGGTAACTCCTGCCTCTCTGCTTTAGGTTTTTCAAGCTTGGCATTCTCTCTACCCAAAAGATGCCTTTGCTTCAATTTGGAAAGTTAATCCCTCTATTCTCAAATAGAATATATGGCTTCAAAGAAACGTACGTATTTTTAGAGGGAAATCCTATTCAATAAAGTCAACGATTAGTAAGATTGAAGTGGTCATTTCAGAATCAATTATGATCCATTGTAATTCAACAAACTCCAAATTGACGGTTTGGGATCATTCTCTCCTTACAAGGCGGATGCTGCTAACACCTTCCCCATTAATGGGTCAAGCAATTCTTCTATGAAAAATTTGAAAGTACATAGATTGAATAATTCAAAGTGGCATGCTCCTTCCTCAGACATTTTCAGATTAAACTTTGATGGAGCCGCCAAGTGCAATCCTAGTGCTTTTGGGGCTGAGTGTGTCAGCCATGATTGCGCTAGTTCCTTAATTATGGCGGTCTCTTTGAAGCCCATTGAAGGATCAAACAATGAAGTTGAAGCTCAGGCATTGGTATTGGGTCTTCAAGTAGACAAGCTAATATTAGAGTGAGACTCAATGATGATTATAAGAGCTAACATCAACCAGGGATTTCAATGTTGGAAGGTAGAAAACATCTCAAACAGGCCTGGCAGCTGCTCCCGATGTTCAATTCCTGGACAGCTCAGCATTACTACCATGAAGCAAATGGAATGGCGGATCACTTCAGGAATGCTGGGATTGATCCGAATTGCAACTTAATTGCTGATAACATCATAGACAGACAGAATGGATTAGGGGATTGTTGGATGGGGAACCTCATGCATCCAACATCCCACATCTAATTCTTATGTCATGTCTTTTCTCAAATCTCCACACAAAGATTATTTCCATTACTATGTCTTATGTCTTTTCTCAAATATCCCAGCAATGATTATTTTCATTTCCCCCAAGTGGATAATCAATGCTCACTCATGCCACAAAAAGTCATATGGCTCGAAGCCATGCCCTCCCATCATTTTGACTCTTGTGGCTACACTGCAGATTAATGATGCATATATTTGGCGATATTATAGAGGGAAGGGATTTGGAGGAGATATTCATAGTTTTCAACATTCCTACTTCCGTTCTTGGTATCGGTACTCAATAGTTCTCCACTTGAAATTGTTTTTGATAACAAAGAAGCAATGCTTGCGGATCACAGTTGGAAACTAAAATGAGCCCGTCCAGAGAGTTAAGGCAATATAGACTAAGTATGGGGAGCTGTTAAAACCGGTGGAATTAGTAATAGTGCATGTATTCATCAATGTGAGATATACAAGCTTGGGAACCATATTGGAAATAGACCCTCGAATCAATGAAAATTCCATAGTTACGTGGGACGATCCCCCAAATTTGACACGTTCAAGACGCCCTAGACGCCCTAGGGACGGGGAAGCGTTACCCCGTTTCCTTTTTTTTTTCGGGAAACGCCCTAAGGACGCTCGAAAATGTTGGGAAACGCCCTGACGGGAAACGTGGGGGACATCTAGACGTCTCCCACGAATTTATTTTTGGCATTTCTTTCCATTTTTGGATTTTTGGTGAAAAAAACACAAGGAGAGAAAAAAATTGCCATTTTTGGAAAGGGTCCGGGAAGATGTAGCAAAAAAACTTGCATGTGCCATAATTTTCATTCTCGTGGCTCCGTTTGTGCCGCTTTCTAAAAGCGCATATTTTCTTGAGCTCTATGCATTGATGGCAATATTTTTCTTATTTTCATAAAATTAATTTTTGCACCTTTTTGGACCAAGCAACTTCTTGCAATCTTCTAAAAGAATCATGAGTATTAAGGAATGTATTTGATGTTTATGAGTTCAAGTTTCACCTTATTTAAATCTCAAATGGTTTTATTTCAGCTTATTTATATAATTTAGTCACTATATCTTTATATTTTAAATATTTATATATTTTTTAATTAGCCGTCCCCGCCATCCCCAAAATTTAGAAATTTTTGTTGTCCCAGAAACCCCGTCCCCCCGTCTCATGTAACCATGGAAAATTCTGCAAAAATGATCTCTCCATATTTGAACTCTATCAACACTTTATATATATGCACATTCGTTGTCAAAGGAGCTGATGATTATGTTTTGTGGAGACAAAATGAACAAAATGAATAGCTTTGGTGATTCACCGAATGGTCTTTAATTTCTTCACAAATGGAAGTGCATGGCTAAGAAAAAAACATAGTCCCCCTGTTAGAGCCAATATACAAGCATAATCAGAGATGATAGTATAAAACATACACAATATACAATATACAAGCATTCTTGGTAGCTATAGAACATGCTCAAGATGGCAAAATTAAGTGCCAATAACTAATTTTCACGGCAATGAAACAACCAAAAAACACAATGGGAAGTATAATATGGGGTTGTAATGAATAATAATCGCCCTCTATACAACATACTCTTCCATCACAAGGACATGACACAATCGTTTTGATACCAAATAAAGTTTTGGTAGAGTAATTACATAAAGAAATGATTTGTTTACAAAGAAAAGTAATATATTTTCTTCAATCTAATAATCATTTGAACACCCATACAAATATATAGGAGAAAATTCTCCTATATCCGAGGAGGTTTCTCACAACTCAACAATCGTAGAATATCTCTCTCCATAAATCACTCACCGAATCCTATTCTAAGGGTGAGCTAAATCACACAAAACTAATAGTGATATTACAATAATATCCTACTAACAATATGAGTTATTATTACAACTCACTTACAAACACTTATATTATTCACCCAAATATAAATGTGAGCACTAATTAATATTATTCCTAATAAAGTGTTCCTACTTTACTATATAAAATGTAACAACACCCATTGAACACATCCAAGATGTAGCAAATATATGCTCAATATATCATGTCACACAAGAAAATGTAACAATTAGATTGTTGGCTACGTCTTTTAAAGGAAAAGATTTGCAATGGTATAGAGGTTTGAGATTGAATTCTATTAGCACTTGGGATGAATTAGGAGAGGCCCTTTGCAGACAATTTGAAGATAAATCAGACCATTTGTCTTTGATAGAGCAACTGACTACAACAAAGAGGGCATCACATGGGATGTTGTCGACATTAATATTAGATTTCAAAGAACCTGGGATAGAATCCCACAAATGGTAAGGCCTACACCTCAATATGCCTTTTTATATTATTTGAGAGCTTTAAACAGTCACATTTATGTCAAAATCCAATCCATGGAAGATAAATCTCTCCCGATGCTTATGATATTGCCAATAGGGCAGAGAATAGTCTTATTCAGGCCGGTAAAATTGTACCGAAGTGTCCATTTCCCATCTTCCTAGAGGTAGGAACATCTATGCCTTATCATACACCTGAATTGGCTCCTAGTCCAACACCAACCAGTCATTTCACAAACTAAGCTACAACTCTCCCAAGTACCTCTAATGAATTATAGTTACATGAAGTTTTGAAGCAACTGCAAAACTTTGGCAATGAGTTAGTAACCTTACAAAGACAACATGCACAAAAGTTAAGACCTTATCAGCCCCCATATAATCCAAACAAGCCTTCTTATCCGCCCAATAAGCCTCCATACTAAGTAAATGATCAAAATCAAGGTCAAATCACCCACGTGAAACCATTCCAATCATACAATCCTAATGCAGTCAGCTCATCTAAAACAATTCTTCTAGTATAAAACAACCTAGTGTAGAATTACAAATGGTGTTTTCCTTGCAACCATAAACCAAGAAACTTGTCTAAATGGTGTTTTCCTCGTAATCAAGAAACTTGTCCAAATGGAACTATAAAGCAAGCTTTGATGGTACAAAATGCTTCTTTCTCCCAAGTTGTATCAATAGAGGCGTCTCCACTGTAAGAGGCTACTCCCGAGTTGCAAAATGATACCTTGTTTGTAAATTGGTAGATGGATGAATTTTGTGGAATGAATCAGCTTCAGGGGACAAACCAAGTTTCTCCTTCAGGTGTAGCAGCTAACACTAGGTCCAAAAGGAGAAAATGGAAGTAAAATCTCCATCTCCCACTTCATCCATTTTGCATCTCAGAAATGGATGACCCACATACTTAGGCAAAATTTAGGCTTCATTGAGTAATCCGCGGAATATAGAAAACCCACGATATACTACAGACTTGCAAAACATTGTGGATTTGTGTGGCAAAGAATTTCCAAGGACAAGAAAATTCAATGTTCGAGGCTAATCCACGGAACATAGAGACCGCTCCACCCAAAGAGCTTCGTGGAACAGATAAGGAAGGAGAATGTCACCCCTTTATTGTAAAAATCAGCAGGTACCCCCTTCAAAAAGATAATGTGAACATATAAATGTGGGAATCTCTGGTTATTCTTAGACAAAGTGATCTTTTACAAGCTGCCATGGTTGACCTCTCCCCTCAAATGAATCATCCAAAGAGATGGCCAAAGTTTTGCTCACAAATGCACCTTAGTCAAAAGATGATCAACCAAGTAAGAGTATGAAACCACCACCTTTCTAAGTATCTTTGATTATTGACAATTACTTGGTTCATAATTGCATGATTAACTCAGGGGCAAGTAGCTCGCTTATGTGATAAGGCCAAAATATGTCTCGTTAATGTGCAATAAATGATCTTATTTTACTCTCCTTTTTATCAAGTTTGATTGCATTTTGTGACTCTGTCCATCTTTTGTTGGATTTAGTTCTAACGTTTAAAAACTCTGTAATTCCTAATAAAGTGTGTGGAAATTCAGTTTTTGTAATAAAACAGGTCACAATCAGTCAAAAGAACGAAGTATGAAGCAATCAACACATTTTTGGGAGCATTGGCTTCAATACGGATTAGTTCTAGAACTTCTAGAATTAGTTCCGAACTCCATCACATAGCTAAGGAGCTCTATCACTCGGTTTCGGAACTCCAACACTTAGCTCCGGAACTCCTGTGCATAGCTCCGAAACTTTCACAGTTAGATCTGGAATAGTCCCCTTTGGCTCCAAACTTCTTCAAAGTTCCAGAGTCAATGAGAATCTGTTTATTTTGACAACATCCATGATGATAGAGCAATCAATGGGCCTTCCAATTAGGAGCAGATCAATAGATTGCCGATTCTTCATACTCCAGATCCAGAGATAACTTATCCGACAAACAGACGTCCAAAGAAGGTTTCTACAATCCACATGAATCGGTAGAACAACTATGGTTGTAAATGCATCTTTGGATGATGAAATATACATAAATACTGTAGATAGGTTTAATATATATATATATATAGAGATACAGAGAGAGATATAGAATAAATACGATAGAGGTACAGTGAAGTTTTGTAAGACAAAACATTTCAGTAATAAAATAGCCACTTCGTTTTGAGAGAATCATACTTTGTCAAATCCTGATTCAAGGTGGAGCAAGGGCCCACTCCTCCAAGAACCAGGATCCTTGTTTTATTGGTATTTATATTTCTAAGCAAATCGTGTAGATCTGTTAATTCTATAAATGCTTTTGATTATTTAGTTGAATTTTGTTATGTACTTGTCACTGCAGGTGTTATAGACTAGACTCTTATTTCCTTGCAAGCATTTTCACAACATTTTCAACTATGTTTATTTCCAAGCAAGTGTGTTTACTTCGTAACGTGTGTTTATTTCCAACAATTTATTTCATTCTGCAATGTGTGTTTATTTCTAGCAATGAGTATTTATTTCAGCAAGTTTCTTGTAGCATAGATATAATAAGGCTTTGGCCATGGAATCCTAAGGACACTGCAAAAAACCCAGAAAATAAAATAACAAATACCTACAGTCAATTACTAGATCACTAGGATTCTTCTTGTTGCATATAGCTTCAGACACACCCCTGGTTTGAATATGACATCAACAAAGAATTGATTAAATGAAGGGAATAACGACACCCATCATTATGCCCAAACAGATAACAAATAATCTTGGTTTAAAATATGAACCTCTCTAAAGGGGTTGTTTAGATGGATGGAACATTAGTAGGAAATCTTGGGATTATAAGAGGTTTTAGCCTCACATTGCACGTGTGATGAAATTACTTAAATAGATATGAATATCAGCAACAATATAAAACCAAATAATACCTAAAATAGAGAGAAATGATTATAACATGCAAGTAGAATAGCTCAACCACTTCAAGGAGCAACATCCAAACCATACAATAAGACTCAAGTGTTCAATATGATGATTAACTACTCCTTACTACCACCTATATATATCATTACTACACTATGGCCAACACCAAGGCCGACCTACTAAACATATGAAAGTATAAATAAATGACATATGAAAGTATAAATAAATAACATATGACAAGAAAATAGATTATGTAAGCCATAAGTTGGCACTACATATCCAATATAACGTATAGAATTAAGGGCATAACATGCCCCTCCCCTTCGAAGCAACATTATCCCCAATGTTGGCCAACCCTGGATGCTACTGCAGAAATGCTTCATCTTCCCATGTTACATCTTCACTATTCATATTCTTCCACTTGATCAGATACTTGGTAATCACTGTTCCTTAATATTTTGGTGCATGTCGAAGGATCCCTTCAAGTTCCAATATGATCCTTCCCTCCTCATCTAGTTCAGGAAGAACTGATTAGGTTGAAACATGTTGCCCAATGACTTTCTTCAAGCAAGAAACATGGAAGACTAGATGTATTTTAGTTTCTTGAGGGAGCTCCAAGTTTATATGCTACACTACAAATTTTCTACAAAACTTGGTAAGGACCATAGTATTTAGGTGTAAGCTTATTATCCTTCTAATTTTTAATGACAACTACTTATATGGCTGCAACTGTACAAAAAAAGTCTCCCACTTCAAAGTATCACTCACTATGGTGTTGATCAACATGTTGCTTCATGTAGTTTTGTGCCATTGCCAAATTCTCTCTAAGGATAGAGAGTACATCATATTGGTGTTGAATGTGATCTTTGATTTCTCTCACCTTAGGTTTGACCTTCAAGCTAGAGATGAGTGATAGAGGATGGTACCCGTATAGTGCCATAAATGGAGACATTTTGGATGAAGTATGAAATGAATTATTATACCACCATTTTACAAGTGGCAACCATTGCACCCAATATTCTTGTTTATCTGAAGTAAAACATCGAATATACCCCTTTTAACATTTATTTACCACCTCAATTTTCCCATTTGGTGGGGCGATAAGATGAACTCGGGCCGATTTGGTACCCAAACAAGAGAACAAATTAGTCCAAAAATTGATCGTAAATATTGGATCGCGATCATTTACTATAATTTTGGGCGTGCCATGGATTTTTTGAACTGTCTCTATAAAAGAGATGACAACTGTACTAGCTATGAAAGGATGTGACAGGGAAATAAAAGGAGCATACTTAGTAAGTCTATCGACTACGACCATGATTACACTTTTCCCTTCTGATTTAGGTAATCTTATTATGAAATTCATAAATAACGCTTCCCATCTCTCACCAGGAATAGAGAAGGGTTGTAGGAGACCCAGTGTCTTAATGGTCTTCCCCTTATTATGTTGACACACCAAACATTCTCGCAACAAATTTTTGAGCATCCGCTTTAAAACCCTCCCAAAAGAAGTCTTTTTAACTCTATGATAAGTTTTCAACAACCCAAAATGACCACCTAGTGGAGAAGAATGAAGTTTTGACAGAACATGGTGTTTAAGTGTAGCATTATTACATAAATACAACATGTCCTTCTACCAAAATGTATCATCCTTCCCTATAAATTTTTCGGATATGGTTGGATCCTACCTGGAGATTCGAATGATCGTGTGGGTCTCGTGCATCTTTATTCCATTCTCCCCTTACTTGATAATACCCAATTTGCCTTTAGTATAGAGATGGCACATAAAAATGCTTCTGTAGACTCATCCCTCCTAGATAGTGCATCAATGACCACATTTCCCTTCCCTTTCTTATAAATAATCTCAAAGTCATTGTAGACACCAAAATTGGGTCACACTCCCCTTGGTCCCCTTTCGAATAACCAACTTAAACACATTCACCTAACCATGATCCTTATACCCTACATTAACATTAATTTAATTATTTATAATTAAATTAATACCCATCCTCACCCCATTATTAATTTAATTACTTTAATTAAATGAATGGACACCTCACCTAGACACCTCACCATAGACCTATTCATAGCATGTTTCCATAAATGAATAAGACTTGGTCCAACCCTAAAAATCAAGGCCTATTATTCCTCTAACCACCTTCCCGCTCATAAAAACATAATGTCCATTCTGATCCGCGGATAAAGGAACAAACCCGACGCATCATTCCGCCTTAACCGATGCCGGTCATCCCGAAACCGACGCCGGTCAACCAAGAACCGTTGTCGATTACCATTTATTCACCTTGGCAACCTTGTTTTTGGGTTGGCACATTCTGAGATCAAGGAGAGGAGGAGAGAACTACATGTAAGCGAACGAGCCTTTTCGTATCTACGAGCATCCATAGTCAACACTAGCACAAATCCGTATATTGCACTCACGGTGACATTCCGGGAAGCATCACTACTGCATCAAGCTCCATCCCACCAACCAATCACCACCACCACATAGTCATTAGACCTGCAACACCAGTAAGTACACTTTTTACCTGCATCATCTATTTCCACTTCAGACTGTTAGGTTCTTCTATTGTTGTTATTAGTTTCCACTTGCACCCTCATTCCCCTACCATTTACTTGCTTGTAAACCCAACCATTCCTCCACCCACACCATAAAACCACCCATACCCGACCTCTATATATTTTTGAGTGTTCCTAAGATCCCCATATACCTCGTTATGCCCTTTGTCATCTCTGCCTAACCTCAGCTCAAACCCCATTAGCAAATCTTAGTGAATCTTATTAGCCCACCTCTATCGACGCGGTTACCCATAACCGTCATTGGTTCTGCCTAACCAAGTGATCGGTCATACCTCGACCGATGTCGGTCTCTGTGTTTGCCAATACTGTGTAAACCAACAACCACTTGCTTATCAAAAACAACCCAAACACCTCACCCAACCCTGTTAAGACCTGTTTGTGACCTGTAGAGCACGTTCCTACCTGTTCATCATTTGCTTCATCGAATGTAATTTGTCGATTTGGATTTAAAATTAGTTGCATTTCATCCTTGTATGTTGCATTTAGCTCACATTAAAATGAGGGCAACCTATATGCTGGAAGTCATGCCCAACTGATGGTTGACACAAAGAATCGTAGAAAAGCACATTCTCTCTCTCTCTATCTATCTAGCCAAACTGCACAAAATTGAAAAATACACATCTTCTTAAACAACATATCACCCGGAAGAAGTTGTCAACGATCACAGGATCAGTGGATTGACAAAGTGAGAACCCAGTTGGTTACTTCTGTCCAGTCATTACCTCAGAGGACAACCCGCCCCGCCATAACATAACCTGAAACCTCTCCTTTTAGATCTCCTTCTTCATAGGAAACCTTCCTCACCAAAACTCTACTCTAAATTCATGAGTCAGTCTTCTAAATAGCATAAGCTCAACACATTAAAATCACTTGTTGGATATGTGTTTTTAGTGTTTGATTGACGTGCGTTTTGAGGTGTGAGGATACGTTTCTCCATTTTCCTTTCTTTTTCCTTGCACACTCCACAATCACAGTTGGAGTATTCTGACTTCTTTTGAGTGTGTCAGGACCTCATCATATCATCTCCGACTTCGGGTTGATCGCTCATCCGATCTCGATTCACAAACAATCTATTTTCCTGCATTTCTCAAATTTTCACAGTAACCGGCATTGGTTTATCCGTCGGCGTCGGTTTACACCTCACCGTCATCGATTCTACCTAATCGCCGCTTCGGTTCTACCTAACCGCCGTCGGTTCTCTCGTCCTTTTGGTTAGCTTGCCCAATGGACACCTATTTCATCTTCTTTATTGTTTAGAGTTTTTTTCGAGTCTCTCGTATTATGATAAACGATCATCATACAGCCTTACCTATCTCGACATTCATCGCTTTTTGCCTCGTTTGGTAAAACTGTTCTTTTCTCATAAGAATCGACCTCAATTACCCCGAACCGTCATCGGTCATCCTTAACTGGCGTCGGTTACCCTGTGTTGATTCTCAAATGATACATTACCCAAATCCACCTACAAACACCTATTTTTCTCATTCCTACCGCTTTCTATGTCATCTACGGATACAACATCACCTGATATACATTCATTCACATGGTGTTGACTCGCAACCAAGCTAACACTCTTATATTCCACGCTAGTCATCAACCACTCCCACCTAGTCCTTCACCACCCTCTGTCCTGTCACCCATGGATCCAACCCTACCGCCGCCATTGCCACAAAGCGACGAGGAGTTTGCACGACTCCTCGATCAAAATCCCGCAGCCTTACAATTCTACCTTGCCCACTCTTCCACCCGGGATTCCTCAGGTCAATTGATATATGGAATGCCCGTATCCATCTCTCCTGCCCTTATCCCCACTTTTGCATCAGCCCCTACTAATGCGGTGTTACCTTCACTTGCTTTACCCCGGTGGTTTCACGATTTAGGCCCCATACCGCGCATGACACTGCATCCGCAACATCGGGCCGCACCTATAGTATCTCGTTATTCCTTCATGACCACCCGAGACCATAACCCCATCCACGCCCATTATCTCACATATACCAATTGTAACACAACCGCCCGTGGTGTCGGTGACCCCTACCCCATTCTAGAATCTTGTCCTCTCCATCCCGATCTCTGCCCCAATCGCTACTAGAGTCACTGCAACTACCCCACCTACATATACATATTATCAACAACCCCCTCTCGTCGTCATTCATTCTGGGTATATGCCCTCTATGTCGGTCCCCTATTCTCAACCTTCCTATTCGGCACCACCATACACTGGAATGCCACCCACATCACATGTTCAACACTAGCCCTCTTACGCCACAGGAGGCGCCCTTCTATCACAACCTACCAATGACCTCATCAAATTAATGATGGAAAGGATGCAGACACTAGAAGCATCGGTTTCGGCTCACGCAATTCTCTCACCTACAATGAAATCTGTAATGAGCCCATTCATCCATCCATTCCTATTCGCCCATACCTTGTACATTGGGAAATGCCAAAATTCAACCGCTTCAATAGTAAAGAAGACCCATAACAACATTTGTGGTCTTTCAAACATGGGTGTTACCTGATTGCCCATGATGACGCTTTACTCCTATGGACCTTCCCAATGTCCCTGACAGACCTGCATTAGACTGGTATAGTGGGCTACCCAGACATTCCATCTACTCGTTTAATCAAGTATCCCAAGCCTTCTTAGACCACTTCTCAATCAACATTGTTAAGAAAGTCACCATGACTGATCTCTACTCCACACGACAATATGACGATGAGTCTATCGCTGACTTTGTCGCTCGTTGGCGCAACCTAATTAACCAGCTCACATTTCAGTTACCTCAAACTGAGCTCATAGAGTTGTTTACTCGGGCTTGCGCTAGACACATCTCACCAACCTTACAGGTGCAGACCTTCCGCACCTTTGATGAGGCATTCACCATGGCACGAAAATTGGAGATTCGTGCTATCGAAGAAAAGAAAATTCAGCTACATAACAAGAACATTGCGTTCAAATCAAATGATGCTTCTTCATCTTCGAAACCCCGAACAACTATTCAAAACCCAAAGGATCTGCCAACACCGTAGTTCTCAAGGCTGGACCCTCTCACCCATCAAACCAAGCCAAACCTTCTTCTAATCTCTCTCCCGTCCAAGCTTTCCAGTTCAGACGAGAACAGCAAAAGTATACCCCAATAGGGGAACCTTATTCTTCTGTTTTGGAAAAGCTTATTAAGGCTGGTGCTATTACCCTTCCACCTATAAAACCACACACTGGTTTTGACCTTGATCGCCCAATGCCCGCATGGTATAAAGAACATGACTTTTGCAACTATCATTCAGTTCACCTATCTCTGTCAAGCAGCTAAAATATGTCGTGTTGCAGGCAGTGAAAGTGGTGATGGGGATAGACTGTATGGAGATGGAAATGAGGATTCAGGTTAACTCAAAGGCCACTTCCATGTTCATCTAAAAGAAAATTTATTTCCTCCCGACAAAATCTTGGTGCAGGCAGTTTCCAAACATTGTATCAGACCTGAGCATATGAGTGGTTTGGAAAAAGCGCTGGAGGTAACCAATCTCAACTGCAGAGACTTAGTCTCTATGGATTCTTTTCGTGGGATGGAGGGGAGCTTTTCCTGCTGGTGAACTCAGTACAGAGTATGCAGGCTTTCCTTTAACTTGGCAGAGCAGTGGCAGAGGAGAGCTTTCCTCTTGTTGAACTTTCTCCTCTCAAGCATCCAGAGGTGGCCGGTCACCCGAATATGAAGAAGGCAATGGAGGCTGTTGCAAGGCCTGTGTGTCTACTGGTAAGGCTTGCTGGTCTAACAATGCCTCCTGGGTCTGGAAGAAATGCTGGGACTTTGCCTTCTGCTGCTGGTGCTTTGTCTTCGGCTGCTGTTGCTGGTGTTTTATCTGCTAATCTCCAATTATTGGGTGGTCTGTCTTTAGGCTGTGGTGGTAGTGTATTGTATTAGTGTTTTATACAGTTACTAAAATATCCCTTTTGAGGCTGGTCTGAATGTCTCATCCATATCTTTGGCCTGTTAGTTTGGAAGTAGCTCCGCATATACAGCTATCCTTTTGGGTTGTGAACTGAAAGTCATGGTTTCAAAAACAAATTCATATATATATTCTCTCTTATCGTAATGCCACTTTCACTGTTTTTGCACCCCGTGTCAAAAATGACCAGCAATGAGCATGTCAAGACTTGGTATGATTTCAGTTAGTGTAGTTATTCTACAGAATTATTGAATCAAGTTTAGATGACTATAATTGTGAGTGTAAAATAGCTATGATTGGCCTTCTTCTGGAATACTAAGGCCTATTTTAGAATAATTTTGAAGCTCAATGAAAATTACGATGTAGAGAAAGTCTTGCTCAGAACAACTTTAACAAAGGTTGATTTTATTTAATTAGTATCTCCAGATAGATGTTTTGAAATAATACTTACCAGAATGGTTACCAATGTTAACGAATTTTACTTAGACCGGACAACCCTTGCTTTGAATATCCTTATTTATCTTGGTATATTGGGCAGTGGAAACAACCATATCTATAATATATAAAGGGGTTAGTTAAGATATTCTCCAATGACTGAGCTTTTTTAACCCTAATTTCTATAATTACGAGTTACTGTAAAACTAATGACCGGAGCTCAATTACTGATGCTAAAATTCACCTGCCATATGTATCTCCATTTAGCAGGCCTTCTGGTGAAATAAAACCCAGGCCCTTCAACAAATCATGCTGTCCATTGAACTTACTGAGAAGAAATTTAGATCTGCTAAGTTTGTTTGAAACGACGAACCTGATTTTGGTGAAGAAAACCCTGCTGATGATATAGAAACTGAAAGGCCCCTTTTGGAAAGCCTCCCGCAGAGTGAAGTGGAAGCGGCATGAGGGGTTGTTCTTACTGCTCCTGCTGAAGATGAAGGAAAATAACAGATTGGTGTGGACGTCGAACAAGTCGCCATTGCTGCTAAGTATACCTAGTCCACACAAAGTTGAAGAGGGATTGAAAATTGTGAGAAAAGTCAGTCACCCTGAAAATAAAAGCTGCTTTTCGCACACTAGATGGGTAAAGTTCAATGAAGGTTGGTTAAATTTGTTTGTGGCCAGGACGGTATTATGGAAGGTGTGTCACAAGTTCAAATCTTGTAGTGGGTTTAGAGTGTATATATTTCCTAAGGTGGAAGTCACAATTCATGTTTCTTAGTGTTAGTTCACTTTGGTGTTCTTCTATGTTAGTTTGATTTAGTGTTTCTCTATGTGAGTTCGATTCGAGTTCGGTGTTTTTTTGTGTGAGTTCAATTCAATTTGTTGTTTTTTCGTGTGAATTTAATTTGGTGTTTCTTCGTGTGAGTTCAATTCAATTCAATTCAATGTTTTTATTTGTGAGTATAATTCAAAGTGTTTTCTCTGTGAGTTCAGTTTGGTGTTTCTCTATGTGAGTTCAATTCAATTTGGTGTTTCTTCGTATGAGTTCAATTCGGTGTTTCCCCTTATAAGTTCAATTTTGTGTTTCTTCTCGAGTGGTCAAGACACCTTTAGATGTTGTGGAATAACAAAGATTAAATCATTATATTGTCGGGGAAGGTAGGTATTTAGCCTTCAACTTTACATTACTTTATTTTAATACTAGTGAATCGTATTTGAGCATTTTGTGTCTTTAATTTGGTCATAAAGTTTTTGAAAAATAAATAACTTTTTTGTTTTCTAAAAAGGAAATTTTCCTTTTTCTCATTCGTTGAAATAATTTTAAAAACTTCTCCACAACTTTGATTTTTCTTTAGCTTATCAAAGTACACCATATGGAAAAAATTGTTCATGGATTATAGTTTAAGGAAGAAAATTATATTTGATTTGATAACTTTTGTTGCATTAAATTTAACACCATAAAAACAATTAATGCCCGCCATAATCTCTATCTCCATGTCATTTCATCTTTATACATCTCAATCACGATAATCTAGGAAAAATGGATTTTTATTTTAGTTAGCCTTCTTCTTCCATTTAAAATCTCTCAAACAATTTTGAATCGCTTGATCTTCTCACACATTAGATGGGTAAAGTCCAATGAACAATTAATGAGTTGTTTATAGCCTAAACGGTATAGTGGAAGGTAGGTCACATGTTCAAGTTTTGTAGTAGGGTAGAGTATGTATGCATCTTATAGTGTGAGTTCAATTAAGTGTTTCTCCATGTGATTTTGACTAGGTGTTTCTTCTTACAGTTGAGACCCATTATATGTTGTGGGATAATTAGAATTAAATCATTTTATTTCTACTTAGGATCGTAGTGGTCTCACTCATCTCCCCTCTTAACATAGGAGTTTGCAACATGGATTCATTGTCATAATTATTTGGGTGTATTTGATCCACTATTTGGAACCTCGCCCCAATCAATTAACCATTAGTTCACATGGTCTAATAACCAAACATGTTACTAAAGATGGTTCAACAAACTCGACAAATGTTATGTTTGCTCCTTTATCAAATCTCTCATTGCTTCTCCTCTAGTCCACACCCTCAATGATTGCCTTCTTTGATTATTTTCCATTCTTTGCTCTTTTAATTTTAATCATTCTTTTTCCCCTGCAATAAACTTCCCTTCAAGTTGAATGTGTCCCACCTTTCTTCTCTCGCATCGCACTATACAAACTTTTGTTGTTTGGGAGTTCTAAGCTCAACCTACATTATTGGTAGGTTGGATTATTTTGTGGGAAGTTACCATGGCTAGAATTGTTAAGTTTCTTAAGGGATATGGAACACATTGCTAAAGAGATCTCTCAAAAAAAGAATCTACCCTAAAAAAGCTTGCTCAATTCTATATGCCTCTTGAGGACCATCCTTGCGACACTTCATTGCAAACGTTTATCACCAAAATTAAATCTAATCTCAATTTTTTTGAAGTTTATAAGGCAAGGAGCCAAAATTCAACCTTGTTTATTTTGGATACACCATGGGGACCAAGGCTCGTACTAATTTTTTAAATACCAGCTATATAAACATCCTCATGAGTAAGTTTCTTCTATTAATATATAAAATGGAGAAGAAATTTTCTCAATCAAGATCTCGGGGGAGTTTTATTTCAACATTACATTCGTAGACACCAAAAATTTCTAATTAGGTGCTTGATAATGTTGATTTGGCTTATATCCCTTAATTACGACCCATGCGTACAAGTAGAGCTTAAACATACTATCGTATTCCTTCCTAAGTATTGCAGATACTTCCTAATCACTCACTCTATAGCTCAAATACATGTATGACTAATCTCATTACACATAAACACCATACATCTTATGTCAAACTTATCCAAATATTCACTTGCAACATTTCACTTCCCTATACATCAATGTTTAGATCTAGACATGACTAGCATGTGGTTTTATCACTTTTTGGCATTTTATCCTTCAAGGGGAAATCGTCAAATCTTCTTATACTCATCTTATTTCCTCTCCTAGTTGTCCTTAATGTGAAATTTCATCTTGTGGAGTGATATACAAGCAAATTAGACACACTCATTTACTCATTGGCATTTTCAAGAATTCCTTTAGTAAACATATATCAAGTCTTATGAAAAGTTTCCCTAATCTTCCCTAAATCAAGATCAGACATTAGAAGCAACCTCTATACAATTTTAAAGCACTAAAAATAAGGTTAAGTGCATACCATGCTAAGTTAAGAGCATCTCAAAGTTAAATCAAGAACTATCAAGCACCTACACCAAAAGGTACTTCAAAAGGTTTTGTTCTAACTAGGGATATTTATCTATAAGCAATCTATTTTGGTACTCTAATTTAGCATTATATCTAGCACTCAAGAAGGGAATATTTTTTAACCGTAGTTAGTTATATCCATTATTAGTGTTGAGACATGAGGGAAAATATAGGGGAGGCACCTAGAGTTCGCATGCATTCTCGCATGGACACCGGAGAACTACATAGAGTTTGAGCCAATCATTTGGGCATGTGATGTAGTGTTTGGTCAAAATCAACAAGGGGTTTAGCCTCCATGGGTATTCCAATTCCATTACACACTACTTTTTGTTATCTAATGTTTATTTGAATGCTTGCATAGGAAATGAGGGTTTTGATCATTACATTTACATGCGCGAGGATTACAACATAAGTAAAAGGGAAGGAAGTAATTAAAAATAGAGATGAAACAACCCAAATCAAAGCAAAAAGTGCATAATAACACTACTAGTATGAAATAAGACTGAAGCACCACATGCTAGTGTCCAAATGTGACGTTAGTGTCTAGTGAGGATCTAAGGTTCCATTTCGAGAGATGGAGCACATTGAGCCTTGTCAAAAAAAAAATTGACCAGTTATATACCTAGATTTAGGTCATCCTACAAAGAAACAAAAATCTAAATAAACTCATATTTTTGTGTTTTATTGTATTTAGCATGTGTTCTAATTAAGTGCAACTTATTTATAAAATTTTACATGTACTATCAAATTTGAATGTTGTAGTGTTTCTTTATTAATCTGATTGCACATTTATACATTTAATATTTCAATCCTAATCAAAGCCCCCTTTGAAGTAATTTAGGGTAAATCATTTGGTGAACCCATTTATTGATCTTACACAACCTTCCCTATCCTTTAATGTTTTAAATTTATTTCTCCTAAGGTGTTGTTTTTATTTTCATTTTGATTATTATATCTTAAATTTGACTCTCTAAATTTTCCCTAAGGTTTCATCCTTGTTATACCTATTCTATTTTTACACACCCTTCATGACTACTAGGGTCACTTTATGTGCCCTTTATCCAAAACCCTAAATATCTTTGTGGTTTTATTTTGTCACATAGCTAGTACCTTATACCCCTGTCACCTCTTTTCATAGGGCTTGGGCCATTATTTCCTTTGATAAATGCATCAAGGAAAAACATGCCTTGCACATGTCGCAAGCTACTTTCTTCTCCAATCCTTATTGTAGTAATAGTCATTTTGAGGTAATCCTTGTCACCAATTTATACCTATTCACATTGTTAATGATGCAACCATGTCTTGTGATTAAAAGGTTACTCAAGTGTAAACTTGTGTCTCTCTCTCTTACCATAGAGATTGATATGATCAAACCTCAACCAACTTTATTCAATCCTTGCACATATTGTGACTATCGGTGGTACATGAATCACTCTATAAATCATTTCTTAATATTAAAGCATGTTATTCATGAATTTATTGAAAAGAAACTATAAATTTGAAGCTAAATCGGTTTCTCTATGTACTAAACATGTACAATCATCATCTAACCATGCCTTGGTCGAGTCTCAATTCTATTATATAGTAACTCTTGATTTTAACATACAACATCTTATCCACTCATCAATGTGTAATAATATTCAATCTGAGGTACTTCTTATTACTACTTGTTGCTTTATAAAGCTTGTATGTAACATTTTATTATGTCACCCCTCAATCTTCATATTCTATTAGTTATCATCTCGCCCCCACTATCAAGCCCCAACGCATATCGGGATGTGTGGTCCATGTTGTAAATACAAAGTGAGGGATGCCACTAAATGGGGAAAACCAACATAATCCCCCCTCTACCTCCTCCTATTGTCAATTAACAAGTTAGTCAATCAATAAGTTATGATTTATCGGACCAATTACAAAACATTATTCGTAAACTTTATATTCTTGAGTTGTTAGAAAAATCCCCTACATATAAGGATATATTATATGAGGTTATGTTGAATATTACCCTCCCAAGTAATATATTGCATGTGGCTTTCAATTCGATTATGAATAGAGTTAAAAGCATTAATAGGGTTCATACTTTTTAAACTAAGGATTTACCTCTTAAGCATATGCATGATAAAATTAGTTGTTGCACACTATAATTCACATTTAAGGTTTTCTAATTAAGAGGGTTTTAATCGATAATGAATCTAATCTTAATTATTTTCCTAGATCTTTATTATACAAATGGGAATCTATGTAAGGGCTATTAAAAAATCATCTCAAGTTATTAAAGAATTTGATAGTACTCTTTAGCCCACAATGGGTGTAATCACATCAAACATATTATTGGGGTAAAAAATGATGCCTAATACGTTTAGTGTCTTGGATAGTCCTCTTGATTACAATATTTTATCGGGAAAACCTTGGATTCATAATATAAATGAAATCCTATTAATACTTAATTGATGTGTTAAATTCATACATGGTGGATGTGAGTAAAATATTATGGCAAATGAGGAACGTCTTAAATATTTTCAAATCAAACAATTCTCCTCTCAAGATACCTCTATCATACATCCATCACATCTCACTCTAATTGATAAATTGTGCACTAATGAAGTAGGCTAATTAAACAATGGCGGTGATAAAAAAATAATCCACGAGTTCACCACATGTGAAAACGTATAAAATAGTGACCGTTGGTCAAGAAAATGGCTAAGTACTAGTCATTGAAAAAGTCAAGACTACACGCGGGAATATGTGTGCAAGGTTAGAGAATAGGAACAATTTAGTGCGTAAGGGATTTGTGCCTGCATACGAGATAAGGAATTAGCCAATTTTTGGGATGCCGCTTAAAAATAGAAAAACAAAGTGGAGTTTCGCACAAACAAAGGTTAAAAATAAGACAAAGCACATGCAAGACAAAGATGGAGATGGCGCATACGAGGCGTCATTTATAGGATTAAATAATGTTAAAGAAAGTTATTTATAGCTTCATCTATTGTTAAGACAAAGTTGAAAAAGCATGCAGGATAAGAATAACACACCTATTATTAGGAAAGGTGTAATTATTTACAATTTTTTTTTCCTTTTTGATTGATTGTGCCTTGTTTTTAGATTATGCTTATTAGGAATTAATTTTTTCCCCCAAATCTCAGCCCCATGTGACTATTAGGACATGAGGGCTCATCATCGAAGACTGAGACGGGAAGTTAAAAGATCCATGTAACAAATTTGTAGAGTTTTCTTGTTAAGGAGATAACTTCTTTGGAAGGAGGATTTTCCATCAGGAAGCTTCTATACAAGACCATAGGTGAAAATATCTGAAATGGGAGAAACCACAAGAGGGATGAGATGCAAAATACCTAAGTAGGAGCAATATTAACTCTTGTCTCATGATGACATGGAATAAATAGGTGAAGAGTGTGAAGAATTGTGAAGACACTATGATTGGGATATTTTCCAATGTATGAAAAGTTTAGAATTGTTTTTAGATGAGCTAGAATGAATGATCAGACAAGCAACCTCTCGTAGTGTCGAGAGTATCCATGGATAAGCGGTGCTTGTTTTTCCATTTTTATTTTCAAATAACACCTTGGTGATGTGTTGGTTATGGGAGATGTTTTTGTTCTTTTGTTTCTTTTTTTTTTTTATTTGTGTGGACTAGGGTATTCAATGGACTCGTCATTTTGGAAGAGGTTCATGACTATGTGATTTGATTGTTCCTAAGTTATGAGACAAGGATGGATGATGTTAAAGTCAATGGTGTTGATGGAAAGGTTTTTGGTGAATAGATTTATGTTGGCTAGGTCATTGAGGAGGATATGTGTGGAACATATCTTAACATCCGAGTTAGTATCCTCATCACTAGTCGAGACATCGATCAATGTTAGCATGGTTTCAATGATCTGAAACATAAACCATAATGATAGATGTTTTATGTATACATGATAGGATCAAGGAAACCTTGTTCATTTTTTTTGAGTCACTTACCTTTCCACTACATATTCTTCATCATTTTATTAGCTTTACTTTATTCAAAAGATTCATAACATGTGGCTAATTGATCATCATATAACCACGAGCTCTTAAAACCTTGAATGTTTTCATCTTCTAGATATATGAATTACTTCCAAAGTGAATTGCCAAGGTTGTAAATGGGAGCCACTTTGAGGTGGGAAACATTAGGTTTTCCATAACTACGTGGAGATAAAGGTAATTTACCAATGTGGAAAGTATTTTGGAGTTCATATTCTCCAATACCTTTGTCAAGGATCTTGAGTTTAGGTGGAGAGGAAGATGTAGAGGTTGGAATTTCGAGAAGGATAACAAGATCAATACGGAATGTACTTGGTGAAGAGAATGATGTGTGGAGCTAAGGATTTATCTGTTGAAGGGCAAAAATTTGCATGCTTATGTCTCCCCTCTAGAAGTTTACAATATTCAAAAGGTTTTATATTATATTGTAAGGTGAATTCTTTTCCTTCGTGAGGGAGCTTAATATAGTGATAAAATGTGGAAGTAATGGCTTGTATGAAATAGAACCATGTGTGACCAAGAAGAATGTTATAATAGGTTTCAACATCCATGACATGATAAAATGTTTCCAATGTTTGTGGCCCAACCCTTAGGGATAATGTGATTGTTCCCAAGGTTTTTCTTTCATTATTATCATAACCACAAATATATATGACATTAGTTCCTAGAGTTTCGTCAATATAACCAAGATATATTAATAGCTTTATGGAACAAATGTTTAGCGTTGCTCCGTTATCAATAAGCATTTTTTTAATGACAAGTAATGAATCCTTCAATATATAGGGAATAATTGTTTTTGATATTTGGGTTCAAAAGGTTGTGAGGAAGAAATGATAGGATAAGAATTTTGGGAAAAATATTTGCAATTAAAGCTTGGAATTGTTGGGTGTTGATATCCTTAGGAACACGTGCATTATGAAGTGCACGAGTAAGGATCTCTTGAAGTACGGGTGATGACTTAAGTAAATCCATGAGGGAGATTTGTGTAGATGTCTTCTCTAATTGTTTGATAATATCATAGGAATTAGAGGAAGATTTAGCATTGGATGCTTGTTTTGGATTAGGAATAGATTTTGGTTTAAATGTTTGAGGAATTATGGATGTGGACAGTTTCTTTATTGTAGGTATCTAAAAAATTTCTGTTGTGTTGTTACCATGTAATTAGGAGCATGGCTTTTGACAGTGACCACAAAGTTAGGTGTATGTTCTATAAGTGAAATGATAGAATCAAATTCAACATTGTTTGAGGATTGACCCTTTTCTTTAGCTTTATTGTTTGTACCATGTTTTGGAAAGGGGTCCTTGAACACCTTTAGTTTCTCATTTGGTGTTTTAGTGTTAGATGTGTTTTCAATCTCAATATCACCATGATCAATTAAATCTTGAATGAAATGGAGGAGTTTCATACAATGATCTGTGTGATGCTTGTTTATATGATGATACTCATAATATTCATTTTCTTTGTACCATGTCGGTTTTAGTTTCCCTTCTTCAAAGGGTCTTGATATTGGGTAAATGATCATATCCACACTTGCTAAGTGATGGAATACACTATAAATACTTTCTCCAAGTGGTGTGAATTTTTGTTGTTTGAATTCACGAGGAGTGTTTTCTTTACTAGGAATGATAATTGGTTGATTAGTGGATTTGATTGGTTTTGATTGAGGTGTTTGAACATTTTAAAAACATTACGAGAATCAGTGATCCCATCATTCACAACATTGTAATTTCGATTTGTCTTGATTTTGATAAGTATCCTTATTAGGTTGATCCCTAGAAGGAGTTTTGATGAGGCCTTTAGAACAATGAGGGATATCTCGATTTGTGTTCCCTTCTCAATTACTTCTTCAAAGTTGGTTAAGAAATGCATTTTCATTTGAAATGATAGTTCAAGATTGAGATTTGGTATGAAGATGCTTACTAATTATTTCTTAGGAATTGAATAAGGGAATAAACTTGCGATCCCTCACCATATTTGGAGGAATGATGCGAATGTTTCATTATTTCTTTTTTCTTTTTGTTGTAAAGGTCCATCATAGTGACCTCAAAATCTAAGTTAAAGGAAAAGTGCTTGACAAATTTTTCTGATAAGTTGACAAAAGTAGTAATGGATCCTTTAGGAAGGTGTAAAAACCAATCTAAAGTTTGTCCTCCTAAACTCTTAGAAAAAGACGTAAGATGTATATGTCATTGTAAGCTACTTCTTGGCATGCCATGAAAAAACTTTCACGTGTTCTCTTGGGGTCATTTTTTTCTTTATGTTTATCAAACTTAGGAGTTTCAAATGATGGAGGAAATGGTATGCGTAACATGTCTTTATCAAATGGATAAGGACAAAGCTCTTCAAAGTTAAATTGTTTGGTTTGTTTTTGCATTCCCATTAGCATTTCTTTCATGTTTTTCCACTCTTGTGCAAATGGATATTTTTGTTGAGGGGTGTCCATGGTTTCATTGGTTTCTTGACTAGGTTGTTTTTCTTCTTTGTTGTTTGAGTTTTTAGCAACCTTAGAAGCCGTATGTGAAAGTTGTTGTCATCTCATGGAATTTTGCCTACAAGAATTCTTTGGATGTTTTTGTTGAATTACTAGATTTTTATTTTTGTTTCTAGATTTGGGTTTGTCAAGAAGATGTTTCATTTTTTCTTTCCCAAAATCCAATGGTACTTTGGCTTCCATTTTTATGATGTGCATAAGATATTGGTTTTTGTTTTATCTCAATATTTCATGTATTTATTCTTTTTCTTCTTCAATGATTTCGGGTTGTATATCTTATTGTCTTCTTCATCAAAAATTATTTTCCAAGAGGATTGGTTCTATCAAAATTATCATAGATATTATGGATTTTATTACGAGTAATCACCATTTTGCTAAAGGTAGGAGTCTAGAAGGAATTTTGTATGAATAGTCCTAGTAAACTAGGAAAATGGATAAGCGTTGGATTTTGGATAGGTTTGCATTGTAATAGTGTTTAAGATAGTCAAATTGGACTAAATGTTCAAGGTTTGTATACCAAATGGTAGGATTTGTTTGATAGGATTGGTTGGATTTGTTGATCAAAGAGTATGTACCCAAAGGGTAGAACTTGTTTTGGATTGGTTGATTTGATTGGATTTTGATGTAGGATGTGGAACACAAATTTTTGACCTAGTGATTTGACTTAATTTTTCTTGTTAACAAATAACAAGAAAAAAATATGATATGATTTTGATTTGTTTTGGATTAAAAGGTAAAAATATCGTTAGGAAATGTAAAGTTATTTATGATAATGCAAACAATCAGAATGCATGAAATGGATGGATGCAAGGCTCTTATAACTCGATAGAAGCATATTTTGATATATCCTAGACTGATATACCAAATATGTATGGGGACAAAAGTGGTATAGGGAACCCTTGGAATACTGAAAGAGACTCACCTAATCATTACTAGCCCTCTTAGAGGAGTGAATCACCACTCCAATGATGGGGTTTATGATTGGGTGATAGGGTAATGAGGGAATGATATGTGAATGGTGTCCTTATTTCTACCTAAAGAATTTATAGGGATAATGATACAGACTCGTTGTTACAACTATTTTAGGTATATGCTTGTAGTAACACGTCACGAAAACTTTACCTATAAGTGGGGGACAAAGGTGAGGAAAGCGTTATTTGAGACTAGGTATCAAGTGCAATGCAATGCAATATGACTTGTGTGTGCTAGTGAAGTCCACATTATTTATGTAACTAAGTGGTGGTGAAATCCATATTGTTATGTGTTAATACAAGCATGAGTGTTTAAAGACAAGTTCTTGAAATTTGACAAAAAAATATGTACGAAAAGGATAAGTGCAAATCAAAGTTATACGACTTTTTAGAAATTTTCTTAGAAAGAAGGTCCTGCATGAAAATGTATTAGTACAATTAGATTTGTTGTTGAATGATTTTGGGTTTTGTTCGGTAATCCTTGACTTAGTGATCTAAAAAAAAAAAAAGATTAACTAAATGTAAGAGTGATAAAATACAACTTCAACCATTTTTATTCTCAATTTCACCCAAGGGTGTGAGAGAAGAGCATACATAATTTAGGTTGTATAAATAAAATGTCATAAAATAAAAAAATGATATATTAGAAATGAAACAAGCGTTAATGAAGCAATATAACAATCTTAATTACTTTTGATTCTCAAGTTTTCCCAAAAAGGGTGTGAGAGAAGAGCATACATGATTTGGATTGTAAGAACAAAATGTTAGAAAATGAAAGAAAATAAGAGAAAAAGTGCAACTTAGTTAGAAGAAAATGATTGAGAGATGTGTTTAAATTATGTTTTTCTATGAAAAACCTATAGAAAATTGCAATAAGATCATAGAAAACAACAAGGAGTCAATTGTTACAATTATGGAAATATGTAGATAAGTTAAAATTTCACATAGAACACTAACGCAAAGAATAAGAACATAAACAAAGATAAAATATATTCAAATGCACTTAAAAATACATAGACTCTCCTCTAAAGAATGCTAGTGCATACAATTGAACGAAGAGTCACAAAGTTTGATAGAAGTATATATGATAGAAACACAACAAATGCTTTGCAAACGTAACTTGAAAAATAAAAATGCAGAGAATGCCATGTAAATGTAGAGGCTTTAATGGAAACATAGGGTCTTAAATGGAAGCATAAACCTATAAGAAAAATTCAAAAAGACAAGCTAGCTTAGAAAAGAGAACATAAACGCACTCCTATCACGATGACATAGATTAGGTAGCAAAAACACATCTAATAACACACAAACATGTGTAATTTTATAAACGTAAACTATAAGTTCTTTAGTGCATGAACTTCAATAGTAGTGCAAACTTATAAAAAATAGAAGTGCACTAGCATAGATCACGACCTACGCCAAAGTGTAAAGGTTGTTACGGAAACACAAATCACCCGTATCTTTAAAACATGTTAGAACATGACAAAACGTCTGTTTTTTACAATCTAATTTCAAACCCGCACATGGAATCACTTGAAAATTGGTCAGTGACTTTAAACAACACAAAGAACATGAAAAGAATGTTATATTTGCAAAATATAATCAAAATAATGTGGTTGTCTCACCGGGTTGCCAAAATGTATACAAGAGGGAAAAAAAAACAATAAACAAAGTGCAAACCTTTCTCAAACAAGTTCCTTGCAACCTTAGATTGGACTAGCTGAAGAGTGGGGTCAAGTGACACTCTTGTTGGATCCGGATGAGAGATTGATTTCTTTTGATTTGTGGATGCTCTAAGATATTCGAATGGAAGTGAAGCCAAGCTATGAACAATGTGGATTGATTGATTGAATGAATGAATGGATTAGTGATTGAGTGATCAATTGGACAACATAACAATATGCAAGAGTGATTTCAAATGGAAATTTGACAGAGTAACACTTGTAAATTCCTCAAGCTTCCAATGATGATTTAAGAGGAATGAAGCTTCTTATTTATAGATGCAGAAGAAGCCATGGATTAAGGAAGGTGGAATTGACCTGAGTTGCATGCTATTGACTTCATTTTACTTATTTAGCATGGTTGATTTATTTTGTGCAGTTAGCTCTTTGAATAAGAAATTAAGAGGCTTTATTTCAAATTAGTTGGCTCTTGAATTCTTCCAAATTGTACATGCATATTTGCTTCCATGTTTGTAGGATTCTAGAACTTGAGTGGGGTGACTAGTCAACTTGAGTGAGTTGGCTAGTGAAGTGGAGATGAGTGGAAGGTGAGTAGATAATTGATTTTTATTTATTTAAATAGCTAATTAAATTAGTCAAATAGATGTATAATGTATAATGAGCATAATAGAATTAATTAAATTAATTTTAGAAGTGGGATATGTGTGAATAATGGATTTAGTATTGTTTGTGGACGTTGTAATATGTAATGGGTATTTTTAGGGTGTCTACACTCACTATTTGAGGTATTCCTATTGATTTAGAACAAGGATGTAAGCCCGATGAATTTTATTAATCTAGAAATATTTGATACAACATGAGAGGGCTGAAATAATTATATGTGTTGAATAACCATGAACAAACAAAAATATGGTTTTACGAGTTTAACAACCCATCCAAAAATATAACAAAAATAATATCAAAAATATGGTTTTACGAGTTTAACAACCCATCCAAAAATATAACAAAAATAATATGGGAATATAATTCCCACAATCAAATAAAAATGATTACAATTATTTAGTTATAACCATATAATAAATTTCCTATGGTAATAGTAAGAACATAATTACTATGTAGAATTAACTATATGCATGAATTTACCCAACATTCCTCCTTAATTCTTTGTTGTTTCAAGTGAACAAGAAATAAATTATCTCAATGTCTCGAATTTATCCCGTGTAAGTGATTTTTTGAATACATTTGCACGTTGTTGATCAACTAGGCAAAATTAAAGTTGAATGTTGTGTCGTATAACATGTTCATAAAACACTGGATTGTGAACAAGTTTTAGAACACCTTCATTGTCAACATATAAGATGGTAGGTTTCTCTTGTGGTAATTCAAGTCCCTCAAGTATGTGATGTAGCCATAATGTTCATGAAAGCTCCACCTACAACGTCATATTCAATTTCTATATAATACGAGAGAAACAAAATTTTGTTTCTTGCTTCCTCATGATATTGGACTAGATCCCCAAAAAATACATATCCAAAAGTGGATTTCCTATCATCAATGTTACCTATATGATGTGAGTTTGAATATCCTATCAAGAATAATTGATCATTCTTCTTATACTCTATGCCAAAATGTATGGTTTCCTATGATGTATATCAAGATTCCTTATATCTTTGCTTTCTAGTGAAAAAATATTGGTTCATGCATTAATCATGAAAGATAGCTGACCACAAAGCTGATCTATGGCCTAGTATAGGTCAAGTAAATGAGACTCCCAATCAACTATCGATAAAGAGTTTCATTTACTTGTGGTGATGGATATATACAATATAGTTGAAGTCTTGTATCTATAGGTGTGGCAATGGGAATATAATCCATTATCCAAAATTTCTCAAGCATAGTCTTGCCATATTTCAATTGAGATACAAAGATGTGATTCTCGTTCTTCCATACTTCTAAGCTAAGACATTAGTGCATCAATTCAAGATCTATCACATTGAACGGTCAATTAAGATCTTTCTTTGTTCCATTAATCATCTTCAATGTTTTTCTAGTGATGACTAGATTGTCAACATAAACAAAAACAATCACAATTTCTACCCCTTGCTTTTTGAGGTAGAGATTGGGGTCATAAGGATTCCTTTGGAATCCATGTTGAATGAGATGCTCATCAATTTTGATATACCATGCTTGGGGAGCCTATTTAAGACCATATAATGATTTGATGAGTCTACATACCTTTTTGTCTTCTTTCTAGGTATGACAAAACCTTCTAGTTGAGTCATGTAGACTTCTTCCTGCAAGTCTCCATTGAGAAAGACACTTTTCACATCCATCTGGTGGATTTTCCATCCAAACTATGTAGCTAGAGAAAATATTATCATGATCGTCTTGATCTTAGTTGTGGGAGGAAAAGTATCCTCATATTTGATACCTTCTTTTGAGCATACCCCTTTGTTATTAGTCTCACCTTATACTTGTCAATGGTCCCATCTACTTTGTACTTTATTTTGAAAATCCATCTGCATCCAATGGGATTCTTCCCTGGTGGAATATCGAAAAGCTACCATGTGTTTTTTCATCATTGATTAATATTCAGCATCCATGACATCTTTCCAAGCTTTAGATTGTAGGGCTTCTTGAACTATAGAGGGCTCAATAAATTCAACAACTTTACTCATTAAGCCAAAATTTACCTCATCACAAGTCTTGCTTTATAAGTCTATGGTCAGAGTGGATGTTTATGGAGGACCATCCAATTTGGCATCTCAAATAGTATTAGTATACCATTTAGGAATATACTTGAGTTGTTCTCGTGTGTTATGGTCTTGTCAAATCATCACCATCATCCCCATCATCACCGCAATCATCAATGGGAACATCGTCTTTTGTCTTCACAATAGGGATGATTTGAACATTTGGTGACTTTTTTCAAGACTTATTTCTTCTAAAAACATCAACATCTTTTCTCGTGTATAATTTTATGGTCTTCGGATCCATCGCTCTATATCCAAGAGATTCTTCACTATACCATATGAAGATGTATTTCGCTTTTTCATTTCAAGCTTCGTTATTTTCTTCTTGGGAGTGTGCATGCTTTTTTTGCATCTAAATGCTATGATATGTGAAATAGATGGTTTCCATCATGACCATGATTCATGTGGAGTTACCCCATCAAGAACAACGATGGGAACTCTATTTAGCAAATATATTGTTGTTTTATTTGCTTCACCCAAAGGTATTCACGAGTCCCGCATCATCAATCATACATCATACCATCTCCATGATAGTATGATTCCTTCTCTCAATGACACCATTTTTCTATGGTGTATGTGGAGGAGGCATATATCAAAAATTCCATGAGATTGAAAGAATTCTTTAAATTCATTACTAGTGTATCCCCCTCGATCTAAGAAGGGAGTTTTGATTTTTCAACCAAACTTTGTTTTAACTGAAATTTTGAACTTCTTGAAATACTCAAAAGCTTCATCTTTAGTATGAAGACGATAAATCACCATTTTTCATGAAAATTTATCAACAAAGAGCATAAAATAATGGAGTCCAGAATGACTAGGTCTCATGGGTCCGCAAAGATCGGTATGTTTTAGATCAAGTTTACTTGGATCCCAAAATGTATTTCTCTGGAATGGTGCTCGATGTTGTTTACCTACTAGGCAATTTGGGCACTTATCTGTATTCTTATTAAGAAGTGGAAATCCTATCACCATGTCATATTGGTGGAGTTTTTCAAGATATTTGAAATTGATGTGGCTAAATCTTTGATGCCAAAATTGTGTTGAGGAGGTGTCTTTTGTCACAAGTGTGTGATTATCTTCTTTGGAAAAATCAAGCTAGATCATCCATCCCACATTAGAAGCTCTTACAACATTTTTTGAGATACTAGATTTATCTCTGATTAGACACATTTTATTTCCACCTTTATAGTCAAAATATATTTTCAAATTGTGATCTAAAACGATCGATCGATAATTTTTTTAGTTAAATCGGGGACATATAAAACATCGATAGTCACAATTTCATGTACTAAGGGGTAAAGAGACATTCTTGATACCTTGGGTATTGACGATGAATCATCACCCAATGAAACATGATTCCTAGAGGGTGTGTCTTGCATTGTGTAGAACCAATCCTTGAATTTGATCATGTGTCGAGTGACACCTTTAAATCAATGTACCAGATTACACTTGTATTTATCTGGTTTTTTTACTAGATTGGGAAGCATATAGGAAGTCTCCATCATCCAAGTTATCTTCTATTCAACAATATTACCTTGCTTATTGGTGTTTTTTTCTCAAGTTTCCTTCTTCTTCCCTTGCTTATTTTTATGTTTTCCTACTAAGATTGTTGATTGTTTGGTTTCATGTTTCTTGACACCCTTTTTGAATGTGTTGTACCAATAATATTTTAAATCATGGCCTTTTTTTCCACAAATCAAACATTTTTCTGCTATTTGTCCCCTTGTTGATTATTTTGCTTCTAGGACTTATTGGAAGACCATAATTATTTATTCCATTTCGGTGAGAAGCGAGTGCTTGTTCTTCTTCTTCATCTTTGTTGAACATGAACTCCTCTTATTACAACATATTCACCACTTTTAAAACCCGATGGTATGCTCGAGACAAATAGAACGTCATCACAAATATTATGTATGAGGGAGGTAGTGCTCTCAGAATAATAGGAATGAAAGCATCATCTGTGATATCCACTCCTAGTGCTAGGAACCATCCCATCAATGTTGTAACTTAGCCTAAGAAATCCTCCATTTTATCATTCGGTTTGAATTTGAGTATGTGAAGATGACTCTATGGATTCAAAATGGTGTTCTTGTTCTTGGCCTTGTACATAATGATGAGTTTGTCCCATGCTTCTTTTGCCATTTTGGCATCTCAAATGTGTGGTTTCACTTCTTCAAACACTTTGAACAAGATGATCAAATTTACCTTTTAGTTGGCTCTGTCAAACCGCCATTGCACAACAACATCATTTTCTAGATGAACTAGAGTACCATCCACTACACTCCAGATGTCTTTAAACCCAAGATGATTTCGTATTTTGGTCTTCCATGTGGCATAATTGTTGTGATGGAGGAATTGTGAGTCACGCAGAAAAAAATTGAGAGCATTGTTGGCTATTGTGGGATACTTACTAGTTTCTTGACTAAATGGCTCGTTAGTAAAAAATTTGAATAAAAAGCATCGAAAAATCACTTTAGCTTTGTTTATGGAAAAAATGTTTGGTAGGCAATTTTTTTTTATTTTGGGCCTTTTGGCCTCTTGAGTACCACCCCTTGAATGGAAAAACTTACAATTTTTCTATTTTCCCGTACAATATTGCAAAAATAAGTCAATTCGGGCTCTATGGCCTCTTATGTTGCTTTATAATTTGACTATGTGTCAATTTTTTTAATTTTTTAAAACCAATTTTAGGGGTTTCTCCCCAAAATTGCTTCTAAGGGCGTATTAATTGGTGGGCTTGGCTATATCTATCATTGAGATTAGTGTTTGGGTGGGGATTGACCCCCAACCTTTAGCAAAAACTGTTATCACCACTAGAGTGGTGAAACCATGTAATGCCCTATATTTTATTTAAAGTTTTGGAAGAAATGAAATGCTTTAAAAAACAAGAGCAAAATGTTGCGAAGTACTGCCGGAGTTGAAATGTTCATCTATGGTGTAAAATGTGAAAATTGAAATGATTTCATAGGAGCCCTGGCAGTTGCATTTAGAGAATTGTCCAAATGTTGCTGGTATAAGGATTTCAAATACATGTGGAATGCTCGAAAATGTGAATAATGAATATCTATTTTAAACTTAATTAAGTAGTGTTCATATCGTCATTGCAGTAGCCCAGTAATCTGAGTATATTTCTATACCATAGATTTCCCAGCACGTCCACCTCCAGTATAATGCCCGGCTCTTACACTTGTAAATCTTTGTGAGATTTCCATAGCTTTTTGACAGCTACAGTCAGTTCAGTCAGCCTGCATTAAACGAAGCATTCCTGCCCTCGCCCCATAGAGATTTCCAGTGGATTTACACGTACAGTCCATTCACTGTCTGCCATGCTTGTGAGTATAACCTAATCTTGTTCAGTAGCATTCTTCCTGTCTACAGTAGCAGCATGTCTTCTGGTATTAACAAAGGCCACACGCTACAGCTTTGCTCTTTTTATTAGCTCTGGTTTATTACGCATGGTGCTGCAAGCAATGCCGATATCATTTGCATTAGCCATATAACCATTTGGTGGTGGCTTCCCAGTGATGGTTGGAGGGAAACGGGAAGATCTTATGGTATTTCATTACCAAGTCTCTTGTGAAAATATCTGTGTAATCATTTACTTTATTAAAAGATTATATTTATTATGACATGATGCTTATATTAAATGTTATGACATCATTTTTTTGGGTTTGAAACTACTAAACGCACCAATAACATGTTAAAGATTGTGGAGTTTTAATAATGTTTATCAATATGAACATTATATTTTTTAATGAAAATAATAAGAAATATGTGATTGGTTTAAAACTAGAATCGCACGTGAAATGTGCGATGTGAACGCCGAAGGGAAAGTCTAAGATGAGGTTGATTTTGACGGATCAAAACATAAGAGGAGGAAGAGGGTTGTAGAAGAGGGGATTAGAGGGAGGAGAAGGAATTAGGAGAGGATAATGTTGGGGGGAACCATATTGTGGAAGCTATGCTTATTTCGAGGAGGAATAATATATTGTGTTAATCCTAAGGAATATGGAGCAGCCACCCAGTAAGTGTCAATAACTTGTCCATAAGTTGTATGACACCATAAAAATGGTTGTACACAATTGAAAGCAATGCAGAACAAGAGCTTAGCGGAATGCATTCTGGATTTTGTAATCCACGATAACAAAAGGATCTTGAAGTATACTATATATCAATATATGTATCATCTAAATTAAACATATCACATTAAATTTGAAGGACACATCATGTGAGCCATAAATAAAATGAAAAAAAAAAAGATCCATAAATGATAACCCACAAATACAACAATAATAATTAATATAAACTAGACTGCACCAACACAAACAAACCAAAAAAATTAGACATATCACATTAAATTTGAAGGACACATCATGTGATCATTGAGTTTAAACAAGAATATTGACATGAAGAAGTTAAGAGCATCCCATGAAAAAAACATGACCCAAATAAATGTCACATGAGATTATAGAATGAAAAAGTAATTGGGTAAATATGTTTGTCATGACATATTAATCACTGAAAATCATGACTGTGTGACTAAGCATTAAAATTTTGTTGTTACATTGACAAAACATAGATTCCAGTCCTATAAATCGGATAATTTCAAGTAGAATAAGGGAAGTGCTTACTTGTTGTATGTGTGGCAGCTGATATTCATGGGATGAATCTCCATTTTGCCTCTGAAGAGACTCAAATGTCACACATTTTCTTTGGAGAAACCACAAAGCCCAAAGTAACATGGATGGATCTCAAAGACATGCAAGGAGGAATCTGTATATGCTCCACATCAAGACATATGTGTTTTCCTTCACACCAAAGGTATACATAATTATAGACATCCGCAGAAAAGGCAGTATCACATCCTTGACATCAACATCCTCCAATAAAATATATAAAGCATAAAATTTATCATAATGGGATATGCAACGGAAGGCAACAGAGCCCCTCCACTTTATTTATATCAGAAAAGAAAAGAGAAACTAACCATTGCATGGAAGCAATCTCCATAATCATGGGTGGCTGCAAAAACATGATCTACCCCTCCACTGTAATTCTAGTAAGGGATGACCTCCGAAATATAATCCACAGCAGCAAGTGAGCATGCCCAAAAGACGCAAAACCATTTGCGTTGCTACAAAATTACATGAAACACACATGGGAGCGGAGAAAAAATCGGCTTCCAGAGGATCAAACACGCACACATAACTTCCCAACAAAGCATGATGTATAACAACATCTACGGAAAATAAATGGTTGCTTCACATCACTCGACAATCATGTTCTCAAAAGCATAAAACGTCAACTCCTGAGCTTCATTTTTTTGTTTAAAATGTAAAAGGAGGTTCGGTAAAAATATATGCAATACACCAGAATCATCAGAAAACACATTTTTGTGGAGGTAATCGGAGTTAAATCTCTCCTCCACCAAAACGCTAGATGTGAGATCATGAGATCGAACCACCGACCTTTGAACACCCCCTCCGAAACTGCTATTTTTTTGTGGATTCCAATCTGAAGTGAACGACGAGCTGCAGACATAGAGGAACAGACAAATCCACACCTTGTACTAAGCACAGAGGACATGAACGGTGACACAAACTGTCAGATCTAATTAAAATATTAATATGTCGATGATGTACGCATGCTAATCTTCGTCGTCCACATCATTGTCGATGTCATAGGGGGAAGCCTCAACCCAACTGTGAATGCCTTTGGTGTAAAGACAATGAAATGAACAGGGAGGTGGAATTAAAAATGTGGGAGGTAAATACTTGTTGTTTCAACGTAATAAAATAAATGAAAGAATGCAAAATAACATTGAATCACAAGTCGAAACCCATATGTTCAATCCCCAACACCTTACAAAGAGCTAACGGTCAATATTTGTGAAATATTTGATGGTGAAGATGGTAGATGTTATATGTCGATCTATCTTTACGAAATAAAGTTTGTTGATTAGACAACATTTAATTTGTTACGTAAGACAAATACATAGACGGAAAGTTAAAAATAAAAAGGTGGGAAGAAAATACTTGCGACTTAGGTGTAATAAAAATGCAATAATATAAAATAACTTTGAATCAAAAGTTAAAACTTAAAACCCATCTTTTCAATTCCCACCACCTAACAATCAAGATTTACAAAAGATAACAATCAAGATTTGCAAAAGATTTGATAGGCACAAGTTGATAAAGAGTGGAAAAAGTTAATAATCTACATCTAATTGAATAAACCAATTAGGAAACAATATGGTTTGCATGCTAAAAATGATTTTGTTAGCTTTGAAGGGAAGGATGGAATGCAAAAGTTGAAGGAAGAAGGGAATGAGGTTGGGTGGCTATGGTGGTTAGAGAAGTGAGAGGTGAAAAGAGGCTCGAGGTAGGTTTCTAACAAAGGAACACAGGTTGAATCCCCACCTAGCACCATCTTAAAAAGGCAAGTTGTTGACTTGTTTGTATAACATATATTAAAAATTAAACCAAACATGATGGGGTTCAGAACCCTAAATGAATTGCTATCAAATGTTAAATTTAACGGTCAATAGTTGTAAATCTTAAATACTTATAAATTTCAAAAAATAGACATGTATGACTTGAGTATTTAAAATATGTCTTTCATTTTGTATATATATTTATATACAAACCATATAAATATACATAATGTATTTGAAATTTTTGTAATTAATAAAGTTAAACTTTTTAATGTTTTATCAGCCATTTATGTTTAAAGGACAATATTGAAAAACAATTGTCACATAGTAAACTAAATGAATGTGAGTTGGTGCTTTATTGAAAATTTCTCCATAAGCTACCACTCATGGTTGTTATTATGTGGACATTTTAGATCTTTTAGTTAATCGGGAGGTTGCTAAACTAGGTTTAACCAAACTTGAGTTTTGTCTGAATGATCCAACCCATGGGTCAATACAATGATGTATAATAAGTTACAAGAAAATCATAGCAAAATTGTATTGTTGCCAGGTGGTCATGTGAAGTGGCTCCTACCTTCCCTATGCAAAATATTTGAATTGTTACCCTCCTTATGACAACGAGAACCCTATACCCTTCATGTTCCCTAATACAGACACAAATCTCAATGCACCTAGTTAATATGTTCGAGTGATTAAGGACCTTCCAAAAATTAACCACCAAATTAACATCCACTATATCTAATGCAATACCCAATCATTACTTTCTACGGAAATGACTATGATTATATCAAATACCATCAAACAAACCCATTTATTCCCTATGACACTTGCCAAAAACATCAATATTCTTTAACTTAAAAAATAACTTTGAAAGACCTCCAAATAATGCTGATTTCATTTTACTTTGAGTTCTTTTCATTATTTTTAGTGCGGCATTCTTTGTCTATTGTGAACGGTCTTGATTGATTGATGATCGAGCGGTGGAGGCTCTAGAGTGCATCATGCTGCGATCGCCCAAAACCCACCTCCATTTGTAGGTAGTAGCTCATACTGATGTGACCCAAAAAAATAATATTATGTCTGCTGACTGTACATATAATAATCTCACTGATGTAGACCTCCATACCTGCACAGAGATCATCAGCCCTCTTACACAAGGGAACCGTGCTACTTAGACAAACATTTCCATCTCTTCACGCAGACATTAGTGGCCCTCAAAACCTTGGAAACTACAATCAATGTAGGGCTCCACAGGTGTAAGTATGGTGATTTCAAATAGAACTAGGTTCGGTTCAAGGGTCTTTGACAGTGTAAATCCTACCACTGTTAAACTTTTGGCATGGATGGCTGGATTATGTCTCGTAATCAACATCCTCATGTACCATTTCATCTCACCCATCCCTTCTTTGACATGGGTCAGAGCTCCCCCGGCCTCAACCCAACTATAGATACGCCTTCGACGTAAATATAGTTAATAAGAACTAGTTATGCAAAGTTGAAACCTATAGTTGCTCTCGCCTTCGGCATTACTAAAAACAAAACTTGTCGACCTTTTTAGAAATGGGTGATGTGACCACGTGGTATTTTGGGAAGGAATTTCTTGATTTTCTAGGGTTGAGTTGGCGTTAAACTCATTGGGCGCCATTACTTTGTGCTAGATGCCTTAAAATTCTTTTCATCACCTCAAAAGCTTCTCTACATAAGACATTTGGGCTATGTAGCTACTTTTCCATCTGTTTGTGCCTTGGCTAATTTAGAGGTTTGCATTTGTCAATGTGTTGATACTTAGCTATGACCGTCGCTTCTTATCTTTTACACGAGAGGATGTTATGTGGGATCAATGCCATTTGAGTTGTATTGAGCCACATGCTAGTGAAAGAATGAGGCTCTTTTGGATATGTTATTGTTGTTTAAGCGGTTTATGGCCACTGCTCAAGACTTAATGCAAAGATGATCAAATAGGAGTGTTTTGCAATGCCACTTCTTTATATCAATTGTGTAGAATTTGTATTGTCATGCCTTGAAGTCTTACGTAGAGGAGTGTATGGATCATGCTCTCCAATGCCTAGCTCAACTCACTATTATGGGGTTGAGCTATGCCCTCAAAAAGAGTTGTTTGCTCTCAAATGTTTTGAATGATTTGTCTATTTTATTAACTCCTTTGTGAATGCTTTGGACCCCGATTAATGTTATTCCTTTTAGCTGAGACCTAATGTTTGTTGTAGGAGTTAGCGCAATGCCACACACCAAAAGAAGATCTCGCCAAATATTATGTTCTATCCTGCTAAATGCATTGGAAGGCTAGAGTTAGATATCATTAACTTTGTCTCTAAATTTACGACAAAACCCCTATTGGAGATTTTTCTAAGAAAATTGAACCGGGTTGTCTAGGGACAAGCTTGATTTAGGAGGTAGTTCCCTGGGTGGCTCCTCCTTGTCCATTCGCATAGATAAAATCCCGCAAATTTCTTCTTAAGATAAAAATAAGATTGTCAAGTCCTGGTAGTGATGCGGGGAGTGTGAGAGGATGAGAAAGGGGTGGGAAGAGGCAAAGGGTTGCAAAGGATCCTTTTATGTTGCTCAAACTTCTCCAAAAGCTTCACAATTTTCTTATAACCTCTCCTTCACTCCAGGAACATGCTTTGATACCAAATGTTTATGTAAAATAGGGTATATGGCAAGCCAAGAATGTGTCTCAATGGCTTGCACTCCTAGGTCTTCCATTCTACAAGGGTATGAGGCAACGAAGAAGAGACACACATGAACCGACACACAATTGATTGATTTAAAAGGGAATACAATGAACATTAAGGTCACATATCCAAAGGGCAATGATCCCTACACTAGGTCAACCTAGGGTTTCCAAGGCCCATAGTTAAGATAAAAGAGGGTACCCTTCTAGGATATCGTTAATGGGGAGAGATATAGATCGATAGAAAGATAACACAAGCATGCATAATCTATACAACTAAAATACAAATAAAGGAAAGCTAAGGAGCTGATCATATAAGAGTAATATGCTAACTAGCACCGATGTACATACAATACTAAGCTAACATAAAGAAATGGGAAAGGAGATGAACTAATCTATGCAAAATGAAAAAGAGGGTTAGAGAACTTACTTGTGGGGTGGTTGTTAATGCATCTATCTCTCCATAGAAACAATACGCCGAGAGAGAATCACTATGGGTAGAGAAGGGGAACACCATTCCTGTCCTAGACTCACTATAGATGACCCAATCATGCAAGCAATCCAACAACCAAGAAGAGTGTCCAATCCAAATCAAATGCAAGATAGACCAAGATCAGAGCTAGCAGATGAGAAGATGGCGCAAAAGAGCAAAATAAATGATTGTTTGTTCATGTCATTCCTTCCTTTCTCATGAAATGTTAGAGTGTTGCGTGCATATATACCGATGCCATAGCCCATAGGTGATGATGTTGGCCAAGGGAAATCCTAACACCGACACCATCGTACATGAGCAATGGTGTCACCAAGGATAATCCTAATGTCAAGTGGGGTAAAAATGTGTCATGGATCAAGAGCAAGTCAGTGGAATAAGTGTCAATGACGAAGTCAAATGCAAGCAAGTGTTGGGAGTGCTAGTGTGTGTAACATAAAAGGACTGACAGAGACAAGGGTAACTAAGGTGAGGGATATGTGGAAGTATATCTCTCTGTGTATTATCTCTAATCCCACAATGAGCATGTGTATAGTCATACCACATTCCTAGTTGGCCCTTAAGGCACCCGCTCAAGAAATAGATGCATCAATGAACCTTATCTACAAAAAGAGTTAGTAACATCATAAAAATTAGGTGTATACATATGCCCCAACCGTTGATCACCGCATGTCACAATAACTAAACATGAGGTGGTCAACAGAATAAAATAGTCTGTAACATTGAAATCGAAAGTAAATACTGAAAGTAAGTGCATAAAAGGAATGTTGAAAGTAATAAAGGACCAACAATGCATACCGATAGTGTTTCTCATCCCGCCATGTGTGCGCTTGCAATCAATGCTGTGAGAACCCTAAAGAAGCAAAACTAAAAAGAAACACTAGAGGATCATCGGTAAAATAAGACATAAATCACCTAGCTAGGGGCCCACGATACAGATGTCATGTTATAGTGTCAAGATGTCATAATTTCATAGTGTCATAATGGTATGGAAAGGTGTCAAAATAGGTTAAAATTAGAATTCGCCAAACGTATACATGTGATAAGTTAAAACAAATGACTCAAGGTTATGGTCACATCACAATAAATGGTGCATTTTCGGAGCTTAGGAGAAAAAGTGGCGGTTGTTAGAAGTTTCTTTAGGGTTATAACAACTAAATTTGAATAGAAATGTCATTTTTATATAAGTATTTTATTTGTTATTTATTCATTGCTATTTTTGGATTTGAGAAATTTGAGCTTTGGTTTCCAAATTTGGGTATGTTTTATGATGACATGCCACAAGTATGAGGTGGTGGTAGGGGATGAAAGGGTGGTGCACACGATGGGGTGCGACCATGGGTAAGTCGTTGTATTTAATGCTATTGAGTATATTAAGTTTCATTTTTTTTTTTTGCATTTTTAGAGTCTTTAATGTGTCAATTTTGTCCAAAATTGTGTCATAGGGTAGGTTAGGACAAAATACAAGTGGGTTTGGGGGATTTGAATTTGGTTTTGTCATTTTGTAGTCTTTTTGGATTTATTTTTTGAAATTTCACAACCGTGTTTGTGAAAACAACATTGGCCCCTTTGAAGGAATAGGGCTGATGGTGTTAGAGTTTGCACATAATTTTGGTAGGGGCCAATGACATCGACAAAGGGTCGATGGCTTCGATAAAGGGTTGATGGTGTATGTGTATTTTTATTTTTATTTCACGTACTTAATCAATTTTTCAAGGTTCTAATTCCTATTTTTCTATCATTTTGTGTATGCGGGGAGATCGTAAGATTTGTTTATGGAGGATTGTTGATGTGGCACGACTTAGTGGATTGATTGCTAGTTTGACCAAGGTAGATGTGGCCTAGTTATAGGGTTAGGGCTTTGGGAACATCATGTAGATGCCAAGATACCTCTAGATCTAGATTTGATCTAGATGTTTTATGTTGCATGGGAGACTAGGTCTAACACCTTTCGGTGGTGGATGGGATAGAAACCATGGAGATGGTGACCTTACTGAGAATGTCCATGGGATTTTGGGATTAGCCATTGGAGGGACCCATATGTACTATGATTTGACTCATGATTTTGTAGAGAGGAGGGACTTAGTCGTATGGGCTACTAAGAGCGAGACATACAATGAGGGCATGTTGTGTGTCTAAATCAATGTAGTTTATGCCTCGGACATTCTAGTTATTCGAAAAGTGGTTATGGGGATTGTTGTGGCACGAATAGTGTGTCACAAGGTAGATGGAGCCATTCCATTATTTTTGATAGCAATATGCAGGGATGTGGTAGACCATGGGGTGTCCTTCAGTTGGGGCACCACCATATGGGTACAACTAGTGCATGATCTCTACAGGGTTAGATGAAGAGGATAAAGGGTCATGAGATCTATCATTCTATTGATAGCTGGATTTATGAAAGGTTTCATATGTATCAACAAATAGTACACCTCTAGTGATATAACAACAAATGCCTTGAGAGTATTCCAGTGGGCACAGGGGCCGACAATGAGAGCACTTCGAGCATTTTGGCCACTAGCACAGGTGGGTCGGGATGATATCATATGACAAACCTATGCATAGAATGTGGGTCAATGGCCCAGTTGGCTAAGATTAGAGCACATAAAAACCATTATTGAGGTGATGAGGCATTACTTATATTGGGTGGAGGCAAGCTCAACGAGTAAGGTCCCGAGATAGTTTAGGTGACTAGTGCTTGTGATGGCACAACCATTACCACCCTACCGATGTCAACACATTAGGGAGGGCATAGGAGGAGAGGAAAGAGTGCCAACAAAGATGACCTCATAGGGTATGAGTGACATGTGGATATGGTCGGAGGAAATATAGGCATGGAGGATATGTTCAAGTTCCACCACGAATGATTTAAGATGTAGTAGATAATGGTTCAAAGGAGAGATCTCGATGGAGGATCTGCTTTGCCGAGAAGGGTCCATAGGGTGGAGGCACAATTGGAGACGGCCTTAGCACCGGTGGGGTAGTAGAGGGATAAATAGAAGGTGGCTGAGGGAGTGGCATAATGTATTGGTCGGGAGGAGGTGTCCTGATGCCTATTGGAGAGACAGAGGCCTGAGACCACGGGGTGCAACGGGGACATTATAGTAGTTCCTCGAGACAAGTGGGCACGATTTATAAGAGCGAGATCTCATGATGATGATGATGAGGAGGAGGAGGTACTAGGCAGATGAGGAGACGATGAGACCATCATGGAGAGGCCAGCATCAAGGTATGCATGTAATTATGATATTTACATGTGTTGAAAGTAGTTTGGGTGTTATATTTGTATGCTTAATGACATGTTTCTATGTCCTTGGTTTCGCAAAGCGAGATGGTGGAGGAGTGGTACTCCCGATAGAGAGTGCCCATCACGAGATCCTAGAACTTGTGTTAGATGTCCAAGATACTATAGTGATGGCCAATCTAGTGACACCATTGGCGGGAGAATAAGTGGGTGCTTTCCATCTAGTGTGATAGGCATTAAGAAACTTGTAAAGATTATGGTTGCACATGCACTTGTGGCCACATGTAGCATAGATGTGATTCTATAGAGTTTATTGCAGGCATAGGCATCCTTGGTATATGAGAAGGATGCATGCTTATTAGATTCCCAGAGAGCGGCCAAGAGGATTACTTTATTAGAGGCACAACTAAGAAACATAGGAAAGGCCTCTTGATCCCGATTTAGGCAAAATCTCTAGCTCGCATAGCCAAAGCTACCAAAGCATGACCCCATCGAACCAAATCATTTAGAGACCCCTGTAAGGGGTGAGGGTGTTTGAGCTATACTATAGATAGGTCGATACATGTATCATTTTGTTGATGTATAAAATTGATTCGAGACACACACAAATACATATATACATACATACATACATACATACATATATATATATATATATATATATATATATATTGAATCAATGGACATTTTTTCATTAGATGTTAGTAGTGTATACGTTAGTTTTCTTATCACTTTCATGTTTTCCGCATGCATGTATGTGATGATACTCATGGTACTTAGGAATAATGATAATGTCATTAGATAGGTAAAACCGGTGGGAGGGGAGAATCGTAGGATAGCCCAACCCACACGATGTGAAGAAGCCAAGGGGTAGAAAATGACCATGAAATCCAATGATGTCAGGGTGTTTCTAGGTAAATAAATCCAAGAAAACCATAATCCTAAGCGAGGATGCACATAATACCATAGTGATCCAATGACAAAACCAATGCATACAAAAACAAAATAGGAAGAATCATGATTACGACACTCCAACAATAGGAGGAGCCAAGGCATAAGGGATGGTAGATCCAAGTAGGGTACTTGGCCCAAGCGAGGATAAAGTGAGATACAAGGAAATGTGTGAGAACCCAAGTGGGGGTTGAGAGCCCAAGCAAAGGCGAGAGCTCAAGCCAAAGAAGGAAATAATATGTAGTCAAGGTATTATAGATAGCTAGCCATGGGGAAAAATATCGTAAGGTGTCAAGTGATGATGTCGTTGACCTGGTGTAAGATGTGATCTCTAGCTTGATACATGAGGTCCTTTATGGCATGTGTGTAATAGAGACTTGCTGATGAACTTCAGATCTAGTGGAAAATAGGGTACCATCGATTCGATCCTCTAGTCGGGTGAGAATGTCACGTTGAGTATCATCCATAATAGTATAAGGATCGGGATGAGGTGGTGGCCCATTCAGTAGGTTATGGTCTATTTGGTTGAGGTGAAGGTGGTTGGTTCTCGAGAGGAGTCAATTCTACACTTCTTACCACGGGAAGATGACTTGGGAACCTGATGTTTGTACACATAACCCAACATTCACCGTTAGTATACGCGAAATACCCATGATGAGAACAAAAGAAGGGAGATGAAGTAGAAGGTTGTGTAACCTTTCTAGTTTGGTATTGTTTGACCTCAACTTTGAGCTTCTTCATGTGTCATCAATAATCTCTACATTCTCGAAACATCACATATCCCGGTACCTTGTGTAATGTGCAATATGGCTCGATCGTAGGGGACCAGGGTGCCATAAGGGGAAGAGCTAGGGAGGGAAGTATCACAAGATGTGGAGAGCTGATGAGAGTAGGCGAGGAAGGTGCTGATGTAATGAGTGAAGATGACACCGATGGAGAAATTTACAGCTTAGTCATCAAGACACATTAGATGGGGTCACCACCCACGAGGTCATTGGATTCATAGGTGAAACTAGTGACACAATTATCCACTTCATGTAAGGGAAGATGGGTTCAATATATGGATGGTAGAGTGCGGAGGGGTAGTATGAGGTAAAGAGGTTGGAGGAGAGATCTCGAGGCTCGAGAACTAGACAACTAGGTGAAGTATCAATGTGTACTTGAGGAGTATTATTTTATGAAGATGGTTTTTATGTCATGAACATGTCGTGTATGAAGGGTCTCTTGGTAATGAAAGACTTACCTATCACAAATTTTGGCATAGCTATCAAGGTTTGGATCATGTAAAGCTAACTATTGTCGTAGTATGATCTTTGAGGTATCCACCAAAAAGAGTTAACTATAGTCTCTAATCGGACCACATACTCTAATGGAGGATGTGGTGTACATGGGATAACAGTGGGAATTGAAGGTGCCTTCTTGTGAGAACATGGTTGCAAGGAAGGAGGTAACTAGGATATGATAAGCTTGGGTAGATTGAAGTAATAATTCTAAGCATGATTTCATCGGGCTTGTCATTATCATAATCCAAGAGATTGGGAGGTGTATGCCTAACCAATTTAGGATGACCGACATTGTTGTGGAGAGAATCTATAGGATAGTTGAAGTGTTGATACTCTAGAAAGGGGATGGCAAATAACTCATCTAGTGTTGGGAGTTTATATGTCCCCATTTATTGGAGTTTTTGTAGTTCCAAGGATTAAAATCCCTTTGAATATTATAGATAGATCCTAGTTGATAAAATTTTACATAATGGCAAGCAAAGGAAGTGATTACGTGCATGCAATGAGTCCAAGGCCACCCTAGGAGGATATTATAAGATAGGGGAAAGTTGAAAATCATGAATTTAACACAGAAAATCCTAGGAGGTATGGTGATGGGTTATCGATACACCCTATGGGAGGCATATGCCGAGGTCCTACCTGGTAAGTGCTACTGTAGATTTTAAGTTGTCTATGAAGTAGCCAAGAGCCTTAATGAAGTCTAATGAGGCAACACACATGCTAGATCCTTCATCGATGAGAGAACGGTTGGACGTAGTGTGGTTAAATTGGATCGAGATGAAAAGAGGGGGATCATCTACATGAAGCATGAGCTCGTCAGGGATCATGGAGGCTATAGGGAATCGATACAAGATCAAGCATCTCGTGGAAATGTTGGTATGAATGGAGAGTTCTTCACACTAATAGAAGATACTTTCCCTCGAGCCATGTAATGTGGGATTATGCCCCAAAATAGGAGGAAAAGAGATGTTCATGTCAAATAAGGATGTCATGAGATGCTCGTGGTGGCAAGGTGATGTACGCATGAGTTCAAGAAAATAGATTTAGCTAAGAAGCTAGGAAAGTGTTTTAAGAGGATCACACTTGTCATGATTGAGTTGTGCAGTGGGATAAGAGTGATGGGAGTCCTCAAGAATAGAGCTGAAAGAAGCAGGTGTAATTAAGGAGACTTCATAAACTATCTTTTTTTTCTTAGCTTCTACACCATCAACCTGCAATTTTCCTTTTAATAAGGGTCAATATGTCATCCGTAGAAGTAGTGTTAGATGCCATCGGATTGACAAGATATTTTCCACAGGGATTGATGGTGTTTGTAGCTACAATTTTTTTTTTAAGTGCCATTGGATTTTTAGGAGATTTTTTACAGGGGATAATGGCGTCTGGAAGAGGGATATTTCTATCTTGGGAGGAATAATTTTGAGGTATAGAATGGTACACAACCATGTGAGTTTGAGGGTGGAATGATGTGGGATATTCGGGTTTTATATATGCTATGACGTGCTTAACATCATTCAAGGTGTGATTTCGGGAGGATAGTCTATATCAAACACATTAGTCATAGCTTGTTCTTTATTCTTGGAACTCTCGCTTGTATTATAGTTAGGCATAGGGTTAAAGAAGACATGTAACTTCTCATCAGCTTGCTTAATTACCTCATGACAATATTTTCTTGTCGTGCCGCATCACGAGCTTTGAATGCTTTAGTCAAATGTTCCTGAGTGATGGTGTCATGGTTAAATTGGGAGCCTAGGAAGAAGTTTATGGAAGTCATGTGTAGTGTAGGTCAATTATCATGTGAGTGACCTCAATTAGCATGCCCCAAACAAAATTTACTTTCATCATGCCATTGAGTAATAGGTCGAGAAGGATCTAAGATCATGATAAATGGCTTAAGTAAGTGATGTTTTGACTCTTACTTGTTTGATGGTTGATGATAGGATGATGTTTTTGTTTTTAACTTGTTGATCAACGTTGAAGATGGTCCTATTTAAAGAAGTGAAAAGGCTTGACATCCGTGAGTTAACTTGACCGTGTGTTTTGACAATTCCTTGTTTGAGTTTCACTCTTTCTCTAATACTTGGGAAGGGTCCCTTTTCTTGTTTATGGAAAGAATATGGAGACTCCTAGACCTAAGAGGAGGCTCTAGACACTGTAGAGGGTGGTTCCCTAATTGATTTTCATCAATTAATTTGTTGTCTAGGAGTATTAAGTTTCTTTAGTGCTTGTTTTAACATGAGGAGAACATAAAGTGTTAGGACCTTAAATGAGGTATGATTGACTTGCTTATATATGATTGTAATGGTTGTTTTTTTGTCATAAAAGGATGACCAAGAGGGAGTATTATTCCATATGAAGATGATGGAATTGAGAGTTTGGGCCCAATTCATGTCAGTCTGAAACCATACAATAAGGTTAGGATTACCATGTGTCAATTCTAATCAAAACTGATGGTTTTGAATGAGAACGAAAAAACACAATTTAGCTTTCTAGGTCTCGAGGAAAATGTGTTTAAATGCATTTTATGCTATAAAACCATAGGAAATGATGATAAAGAGGTGTGAAAAGATAAGAAAGTAATTAAAGGGATATTATGGTACGTTAAGCAAGAGTGAAGAGAGTGTATTTGTGCATGCAAGTGTGCAAGGTCAAGATTAGTATTGTCAAAGGATATATTTCCAAATTAAGTATCTACAATAGTTATATTACAAATTTCCTAAGATTTCTAATGCTTTTGTTGAACATTATTTTTTAGGCTCAAAATTTAATTGAGGAATGGATAATTGTTGTTCAATAATGTCTTGATATCATTCTTTCTAAGATATTACCCTCATCTTGGATACAAATTGATTCTCCACTCACATTAGAAGAACTTCATGTGGATCTCGCAATGTATATCCAACAATAAATCCATGAGCATTGATGGTTTTCTCTATGAGCTTTTAAAATATACTTGAGCTTTGTTAGTCTTAAACTACTCCAAATCTACAAAAGGAATTAGGAAAACAATCCTCAAATGATTTTGTTTTTTGAAAAATGAAGATCAAATTCATACCTAAGTCTAGTGATCAGGAACTCATTAACAATTGACATCCCATCACATTTATCAATGTCTTGTTAAAATAATTGCTAAGGATTTAGTATTGTGCATTCACTACATTCTCCCTTCCATTTTCAGACACAAACATACAATTTTTATAAAAGGATTGTATATTCTAGACAACATAATTGTTGTTTAGGAAGGAATGGAATGTGCCCATGCTTCTCATCAATGGAATGTATCCCTTAAATTGGATTTTGAGCAAGTTCATGATCACATCGAATGGGCATTGATCCTCACCATGCATTATGCTCTTGGTGTTGGTGAAGTTTTTCTTTGGGTTGTACAAACTCTATTCTTTGATGAATTTGCTTTTCTTACTATAAATGGTCACAAGTCCAAAAGCTTTGGCATTTTTCACTTTATATGACATGTTTTTCCATTAGCTTCTACTCTATTTGTTTGGTGGTGGAATATTATGATATATTTTTACCCACAAATATTCTAGGGATTAGATGGAATTTACATTCCATATTATTCCACTTAGCTTATCAATAGTCATTTTGTAGATGAAACTTTCCCACTCTCACTCAAAATGATTTCAAAGAATCTATGCATTGTCTTGATATTATTTGTATAACTTTTGGGTATAATCTATAACGAACCAAATCTATGTGTTGTAGGAAAATATGTCTGTCCATGCTGGAATGGATTTTACATTATCCTTGTAAGTGGATACAATAAGGAGAGTAATTCAAATTTTTGGTATTCCTTTTCTCGGGTGATGTGACCTTTCTCTCCACTAAAAAATTTCAAATTTATACCAAGACTAGTTTTTCTCGCTACTCATGTTTATTGCTCTTCCTATTGAGTCCCTCTTATTACAAGTTGGCCAAACATATACATGATTTTATTTGGATGAATGCTAAGAAACTAGGGGATTTCGTTGTGTTGCTTGTGATGTTTGCTTGCTCCCTAAAAAAAAAGGTGATATGGGCATCATATATTTTTATAGGAAGATATTAACACTTTGTGCCAAATGGATTAGTAAATATATTAAACGTATCAAGGCTTAGAAAATACTCTTAAGACATTGCATTATTGTAAGTGCACCTTATGGAAAAATGTGTTAGAAGAAAAATTTCCTTCATACTTTACTTATTGTTGTAATGCCTATTAAAATTGAGGGATCATTCATTTCAAAAGCTTATGCAAGGACTTAAAAGTGGTCAAACCACATCTTTGTTGGGTTGTTGATGGCTTTAGATACTGAGCTCTCCTTAAATAATCATAACATTTGGTGGTCACTAAATATGACAAGGAATTACATTCCTTTGATAAGACTAATGAAATTAAGGATATTTAGTTATATAGTTCAAAGGATCAATTCTAATTAGAGTATGGTTCATTTTAGAGATAGGACCTGGTGGGCTCAACAAAATTACATATAAGTTGAACAACTTATGTACCTTTCTTCTATCCTTAGAATTCAAGAACTCCTCCCATGAGTTATTTTACATAAGATCAACCTTGAATCACCAATTTCTTGGTGGTGGGATTGGTGTTGGAATTTTGATACCTTGATTAAACACTATTCCCATGATCGCTTTATAATCTTATGAGCCCCTTCTCCTATGTTATCTATAAGATGAGTTCGATTGGAATCTAAACTCCTCTCCTAGATCTTGCTTTGATTGCCTCAATCATGTCTAGAACTCCCATTTAGAACCTAATATTGTACACTTCTTGTAGTTCTTTAGGTCACTCAAGGCTTTCCACGAGGAAAGATACTCAAACATATTAGGGTCTCCACACTTAAATGTCATGTTTGCAATCGATTTGATTCTTTTAAACACCTAGATTTTGATTTTGTCCCCATACGAGAAAGATGCATAGACTTGGACCAAATCCCTCTTCCACCCTATCATCCCAAGCCTAGCAAAACTTCTCATTGGCTTGCTTATATTACTTTTTGTGGCAATTTATAGACAATTATTCTAATTCATATTATGGAAAGCTAGAAATGTTTTTTTTAAAAGCATGATGTTACTTTGTAGCATTTACAAACTAATGAAAAGATCATTTTCATCTCTTCTATATGTCAATAGATTCAAAGACAATCCATGAAGGTAACCTTGGAGTTTTCGCATTTATAAGAGCTTTTTGCTCATTGGGGGAGCACCCCTTGTACCATAAGTTGGGTTCAAAATCTTTTATAACTAGGTTCTTCACCACTTTTTGCAAGTGGATGCGAAGATGTTCATGATAGAATCTCATCAATGGTGTGTGGTTTCCTCTCCACCTTTCCACCTCGGCGGTGGGGCCCTTGGAGCCCACCACCTTGTCGATGAAGGCACTCTCTTGGTTTGTTTGTCTCTTCTTTTCCCTAGTGGTTCTCTGTGATATAAGGTGGTACTATTGTTGTTGGATCTTTGCTTCTTGGGTAAGGAATTGTGATCCCCTTGACTATGCAAGACCCTCAAAATTTGGATGAGTGGCCCATTTGCACCCTTCATTGATGAGTTGACTAGACTAAGAACTCTCTCGTTGGGATGACCTACCACCTCCCCAGTACATTTATTGGGATGCATGCTTAGCTCTTTGCCTTCTATCTTAATGTAATCGCATTTTTAGCTGGTCCACATGCGAATTTTTGTCTCTATTGAGTTGTGTGTTTTAAATTGATATGGATAGCAGACGGTGATTTTTCGAGCCACCTTTTATAAGAACCATGTATATTGAATTTTTATTAATATATTGATGCATTCCAATAAAAATATGTAAAATTTATTAAATATTTTAAAGATTTTTGTTTGAATTTTTTTGGCCCCATTGTGAGACACTATTATGGATGTGAAAAATCATCCAAAAGCTTGAGCAATCATCATTGAATTGTTTCTTTAGCTATGTGTTATGTGTATTTCATAATGATTGATTGGTTGTGGGATGAGTATGTTTGTTTGTTTGGACTTGTCCTCTCCACCTTTACGACTTCATAGTCGAAAAGCAACATCCCATAAAACTAATTATAAATAGGCATTTTCGACAAGAAATCAGATATGCCTCTTCAATACATCTTAGAATTGCTTCCATGACTCAAAATCCCTATAAGTGACTTGTCTCCAATATATATTTTGTTTATAAAACATAAACCAGCTGGTTACAACCATATGGATAATTTAAAAAAATAAAAAGATCAATGGAGACAATGAATGCCTAGTTGCAAAAGAACTGATCTTTATAGAGCTGCTAGCATATAAGGTCATATGAGTGTGTTTAAACTAACAGGATAAACACTGCATAAATAAAACCTTTTATCCTTCCCTTGATTCGAGGTTGTGCTTGCTGTATTCAAGCAAACGCACTTAAATTTTAAATGGTAAACCGTACGGTATTGAGCTTCTATACCTGAAGTATGACTCAAAAGAAAAGAAAAGAAAATGTTAACATTAGACAAAATGCCATGCTTATTTCAAAAAAACAAATGAAAGAAATGGAGACTACCTTTCTCAGATCTCCGTCTTGAATTAATTCATCCTTTCAATGTTAGTAAGATTGAACTCAGAATTCAGATCTCACAATTTAGATTCATTCATTTTGTAAATGTAAAACCTTTTAAAACTTATTTGACATAGAATAATAATATCTGAATCTTATCTCTCGCTCAAACAATTTATTACTATAAAACGATCTGTTAATAAAGTTTTGAATACATAACTAAACTTGTTCACTTTTTAACCGACTAAACAAATTAAGTCTTGTATTCAAAACTTAATAAACAGATCTTGGCAATCAAAGGAATGCCTGAACCGCCTGGAAAAATTATGGTACTGTTGAATATATTTATAATACAATAAAAAGGAAGATATCAATATGAACTGGAGAGCTACCAAATTTGGAAAACCACAGGAAAAAAATATTCGTTGCACTCTCCCAAAATATTTTATATGTTCATCAGTCAGAAGCAATGTAGTTAATTATTTTTATGCACATGGCATCTTTTCTATGCACGTGGATTCTTTTTAATATTCTTTAGGTCAATGTCTATGATCTACAGCATCTATTTTCTTTTGTGCGTGGTTATTTCTACAAGAACTTATATATTCAATTAGAATTAATATGGTTTTAATAAGGAGACAGGGTTGAGAGCACACCAAGTATATATTTATTTATTTGGTAGTCTAAAATTTGTTAAACCTTATTTTAATTTGAAGGGCATTTCTCGTCTTTAAAGATTTGTTTCATTGATACTATTATTTGATCCCCGTAAGGTGAAGGGGCATGGGCATGGTCTAGGCAAATTGAAATGGGCTCTTATTTATAGGGTTTAGACCATTATATTTTAATGTGTAATATTTTTGTAAATTGATGGTTCTTGAAGAAGATTTTGTAAGTCTTTTTATTGTAGTGTATTTTTGTTCATTTTCTATTTTTACAAATTTAAATTTATAGGAACTCAACTTCAATTGTGTTGACATCTTATTTATTAAACTCTACATTTTTAGTATCACTTTGACCTCTTTATTCCAGTAGCTCAACCAAAAATGGATTTCTATATTAAACACCTTTTACATATACATGATGGAATTGTCACCCACCCCTAATTTAAGTGTCATTGGTCTCATGGGACATGGTTTAACGGGTTGGAAAAGTGAGTTGTGATTCCCACTAGCCAAGTGGAATATGAACCCCTTACTCTTTATGGTCAAATATATTTGTGTATCATCTTTTCCTCTCAATAATTGAGGGGAGTATAATGTTATATGTAGATGCACTATCTCTTGTGATATTTGGGGATGGTATCACTACATATACAAAGATTCGATTACTCTTCATTATCTACTTTAATTCAATATCTAGACTACAAATGCTTAACCTTTTTTTCTTCATGAGGTTGTTATTTCTAGGCACATGACATTATTGAATAATTCATTGACTATCATATTGATTACCTCACATTTTTAACCTATAGACATAATATTGGAGCATTTCGAATAAGTAGAAAATTGTGTGGAGCTTTAAAAATACGATTACAATAGAGGTCACATTAAAGATCGACCCATGTACATCATCTCTATATCAAAAACTTATTTATTTTTACCTCATCATGAAGATCGAAGGAAATTTCATATCAATTCCCCCTCCTCATTAGGTAGTTTTCTATGAATTTCATCACATATTGTACCTTGACTCTTTTGTAGGAATTGGTGATGATAAATATTCTATTTTCAACCTTCTCTTCATTGTTTCAAGCTCGAACTCAAATGTTTGTCACCCTTTGGTTTGATACTACTATTAAGAATGTCACCATTTCGATTTCTCGTAGTTCCATTGTTAACAATATTTTGAATGCTTCGACCATTCATTTACATTTAAGCCTAAAGATTCAACATGGATTTTGCCAACACCCATCTAACTACATTAGGATGAGTACTCCACTTTCTAAAGAAAACTCATATAATGTTTGATAACTATCTCTTTAATATTACAAGTGACTATCCATCTTTTACAAGTAGTTCTAAACACACGATGGCGAGGATTTAGAGCTGCAATTATTTTTTAAAATTACACTAAAGGCATTTTTAATATTAGAATTGAATCTTTCAAATTATTACAAAGCACACATATTTGATAGCTCCGAATGCTTTGTTGATTGAAGAATGAATGAGTCAAAAAAATTGTGCCCTATACATATTTTATAGTATACAAAGAAATTCCTCGAAAAAAATGAGGTGGTTGTAGGAAAGTATGAAAAAGCATCAAAATAAAAGCAAAAACCTCTTAAACCTTGTGTGCCCTATCAAAATGGTGAACAAATGCCACATCAGAAAATGTGATCTCCATTATGTTCCTCGTCATCTCGCCGAACAAGAAGACACTCTACGGACTCAACGAAGAAGCAAACTCAAGATGAAAGGGGTTTTGCGCACACACATGATAATCTAACATCTACATCAACATTAATAGATCAATCTCGTCCTCTATGTTGGATGATGTTTGCACTCTATTTTCATATCTTTTTAGGATTTTATCCAAATTTAATGAGACTCAATAGAACAAGTGTGACATTACGATATGTGTTGAAATGTATTGTTAATATACCATGTTTTATTGGTTTTGAAGTATTTTTATTTTCAATGTTTATGTTAACAACATATCTAAAAATGTAAGATATTTTTAGTTTAATAAGACATGAGTCCCATATAGGGGGCAAGATAATAGATTTTTAGTAGGTGCTTTGTATAGATTTTTTAGGAAACATTAAGCGAGCCCAGTAGTCCGATGTACTCTTAATATTTTCTCTGAGCCAAAATGTACAAGGAATGATTTTAAGGAAACAATTTCAAAGGTAAGCATATTTTTATAGGAAATGCTCTTGAACCACTACTCGATTGACAGGTGGATGAAAAAAAAAGAATGTTGGGAAAACAATCGCATCCCCCACCCTATGTAGCCACTCAAATTGACCTTCTTATGCAGATGATGCTCCACCTTTCCGGTGAAGATTCTATTTTATGCAGTAGGCAAAAAAATTATACGAGACCACTTGCACTGCAAATTTATTGTGGGTGCCCCACGCATGGGACCACTACCTTAGTTCAACACTTAAGTTAATGAAACATACAATAATGTAATATTCTACGTTGTATCCCAATTTTTAATGCTAAAAATTCACCGTTGTTTTCTCCCATCCAAAATATGAAGACTATGAAAAATCACAAATAACAGATTTCTAAAACAATATCTCAATTAGATTTTTATACATTCCCTTTCAATTGAGTATCTATATGTTTTGCATGGCATTTTGGTTTTGGATAGAGGAAATATTTTTTTACGAATGTGGGAAATCTGAATTAAATCTCCCACAACCTCACTTTCCTCAAAATTTAGGTCACCGCCGCTAATTACACAATTATGGAGTATTAACCATAGGGGCCCATGAAGAGTTGTAACCGTCACAAGTTTCATAATTTTTGTGAGTGCTAGTAAATTCTTATTGTAATTGAATTCTCCTTCCTATGATTTTGACTCCATGAATAAGATAACAATGACTAATATGTGATTTAATGTTGTGTCAATGTCCCCTACGTTATGATGTATGCAAATTATATTTTATAAATAATATTTTTTTTTTTGAAATTTGCCACAACCGTTGATGAAGAAAATCGTAATCTTTACCTTAAATGCCAAAAATAAATCCTAATCACAAACATGCATGAAATCAATGGAAGAAGGACCCTAGACATAGAGTTTCCATTTGTAACCTATGTAAAATTTATAATTAAAACATATGGAAGTTTCACTATCTACAAGAAGTGGCAAAAAGACGTTGCAATGTGACCACTGACCAACTCTCCACACATTATATGAATGGGTGTCACTCAAGAATAATTAGTATTAAATATTATATTTGTCAACCAGTCAGTGGGGTAATCACTATAAGAGAATTACCAAGATGCATGTTCAAATACTAAAAATAACATTACTAGAAGTAGAGATGTTGAAGAAAGAGTAGTGGTCGTTAAAACCGTGTTCTAATATAGATACACATGACAATTCTTCAAATTTAATATGTTGAGAATTGAGAATGTTAAGGAGGTTGTGTCAACTACAAATCCACAAGGAAAACTCTTACAGATGATATATCTTGTTTCCTACGTAAGCACAAAGAATAGTCTAAGATAATATTCTATAAAGGTGACACAAAACCACTTGACCACCCATGTTTTGTAGTTATCAAATTCAGTGACTACATTGCCTCAACAGATGTAGAGTCCCCTCCACATATCCCTATCTCTAAAGTGTCCCAAGATACACACAATTGAATTCCCCTTGAATAGGTTGTATTATAATTACCCACAAATATAAAAAGATGACATTCGCAAACAACTTACACCACACCCCTTTTCTTCTTCAAATTAATGACAAAAATGACACATGGTGCATATATGCCTGGTTCAAAAAAGAAGATTTTCGCATATGTTCCCCTCAACATTTTCTATACACTGGGCATCACCTCCCTCAAACCCCTTATTCATTACCCGTCTTCTTCGTACAATGTTTCACTCCTTAAAGTTTAACTTTTTCAAAGTATCCTCTTTGACATCTCCATTACACTATTCGCACGTAATGCTAGTAATATTTAAATTATATTAAAAATCCATCACAAAAATATTAAATTAACTTTATTTCAAATGATGAAAGAATATAAAATCTCAATTAAAAGGGGGTTTACTTAATATAGAATCGAACAAGTGCATAACAAACAATTTTTTCTTAGAATTTATAATCCTAAAATTTGAAGCATAGAACTAACACTTTCAAGGCGACATTAAACCTCTTATGAAATTTCCATACCATTTAATCCTCAAAATTCAAACAAGTCATGATTTTTTTATTGAACCTGTATTTTTGCACGGGTGAGGTGCACAAAATTCTTAGGCTTAGATGCCAAGGATTGAGGGGTTATCTATTCGAAAAATTCCCCGGGGCACGATCCCGGCCTCATCCCTTATTACAGTATCTCCGGGCCTTTGCCCTCAACAAGAATTGAACCTGGTGGGCTCTTTGTGAGCCAAACAACTTCGCCATTGGGCCAATGGCCATTTGATTAATATTTTGTAAAATTCAAAACCAATTACCTAGAAGTAAATTTAATTCAACCATTAGATGTAATTTAAAACAACTCGAAGTTAATAAAAGTGTGTCAATTGATGTATGAAACAACAAGAAACTACAATATAGTTGCCATTTCCGATTTATTATTAATATATATTTTGGAGAGTATATTATAGTAATGGTTAGGTTTTATTTGCAATTAAATCACATACATTCAATTAATCGAATTTATTTAGAAAGGACATTTTCTGTCTAATAAACTATGATGAGAATAATGTCGATACATGTAAAGTAGTTTTATATTAAAAGCATGTATTTAAACTAACAACATAAATTGCAACTTATATTTAAACAAATATACTTAGTAAATTTGAATCTAATTGCATTAAACAATCATTTTTAGAGTAATAATGATTGATACTAAGGGTTTTAAAATAAGCGTTTGTATTAATTTTGAGAAAATTGAATTAACACAAGGTTAGATAATAAGGTAAAGTAGACAAAACAAATATGTGAATGGAGATAGATGATAAAAATTGTACAATTAACCATAACATACAATTGACTAAAACCATATGGAACATTTCTAGAAATTGTCAAATATGATTTTTTTTGATTTGATGACCTTATTCACTTGCTTGGGGTTCTAATAACCTTGATCATAGTTATTCTATAATTCTCATTTGATCTCATGGAAATTTATCTCCTTCCTTCAAACTTTAATCTTGTGAGAAATCCTTGCAAATATGTAGCAAAAAAAACAAAGAATGCTTTATGTTTCTCTCCATTTTTATCATGCCCTTTAATATGAATAGTTCTTTGAAGACACTACACTAAGTATAAGGTGGAATAATAAATAGTCCAATGTAATGGAAGTCTCTAAAATTTTATTACTTTCCAACCCAAACTAATATTGATGCAATAATAAATATTAGAGGCGCTCTTCAACTTTATTTTACTTGTTTGAATTATTCTATTGATTCTTGTAACTTTTTTATCACAATAATGTTTTTTATCACTCAAATTGATAATTCATTCCTTGTATTCTTATCTTTTTTAGATGCACTAATTTGTATTGACATAACCATAGATTTCTTAAACTCATATTAAGATTTAATTGATGCTTATCTTTGACATACAAACCGAGGGAAAACTCAACAAAGAAGGGCCAAAATCACGAAGAACCCAAATAAGGTTGAAAGGATCTATTCACACCATTTTTAAATTAATAAATGCTATGAATGCCCTAAAAGAGGATGTAAGGTTTGTTACAAGGGTTATTTTTATTAATTAAATTTGAATTTAATCATGTAATATCATAACAATACATTAATACATACAAGTAGTGATAACAATATGCTATAAACTCAAAAACACAAGAGGAGAGATGGACTTAGCTATACAAAATGAAACTTAAGAGATGTGGGTGCAGAGACTAGAAAATATGGGAGTACCAAATCGATAATGTTGGGTGAGTACAAATTTTTTTCCCACTTATTGAAATCCATAGGGGATGCATGACAAGTGGCATAAATCACATAGGTTATGAACGTAACTTAGACAAGCTCACATGGTCGTACATGGTAGCTACGGTTATGGTTATGGTTGTAACCCATACAATCATAAAACTTACATTTGTAACACTTATGGTCGTAAGGGTTATGGTTGTAACATAGCCAACTTTTATAAACCTAAATTTACCAGCGCATTTGGTGTTACAACCAAACATTTGATAGAGGCATAGGTAGTGGATGGTGTTGGGTAGGGGAAACAACGAGTATTGGGTAGGTGCATATGTTTTTAGGTGTTGGGTGTGGTGAGTTTTGGTAAGGTGCGAGATGATGTTCGGTACATTGGGTGTAATGAGTATTGGGAAAGATGAGTGTTGAGTAGTGGTGAGTATTTACAATAATGAGTGTGTATAGGTAAAGATTATAATTTAAATTGTTTAATTTATAGTTCAATTAATTTGATAATCTTTGATGGACAAATGTTTACAAAGGAAAGGGTTTGCATGTAAAAATTAGAAATTATATTTTTACATTTGAAGTTCAATTTGGTTTTGTTTTGAAATTAAATTTGATTTCCAATTATAAAAAAGAAAATCAATATATTTTCCTTTAAATATTTGATTAAACCAAGTATGGCCATACTCATAAAGAATTTTTCTTTTTTCTTTTTGGCTTTATAGTAAATCTTGTTTAATTGCATAATGTTGTGTGTGGCATATGTTGGCTCAAAGGATCTTCATTTTTTTATTATTGGTAAATGGTTTTGAAGGGTACCATACCCCGGGATACAAAAGGGCTTAAAAGCAAGAAGAAACATGAAATCCCAAGTGGTTAAAGACAAGTGGGGACCACCCTCTGCGAAGGTTTGCGAAGCTAGATACACGACTTTATTTTTTTGAGGGAAAGTCATCAAAAATATCTATGTTGTGATATGCTACACTAGCGGATTATGGCACATTTTGACAATTTTGGTGGCCAAAAGCATTAATCTAGGGCCCAATAATCGGGTTTGATGTCTTCTTCCTTTAATTTTTAAAAAATCAAACATGGGGAAAGAGACATTTAAAACACATACAACCATTTTTGGGGGAATTCAACAAATTTCATAAGGGAAAAACTATTCATTCATCCATGAATATGGGAAAATAGTAAAAATTAGCCCAACTAGGAGATGGGAGATTCAAAGGGAGAAGGAATATAATAATTTTTTTATTAATGATAAAGGTTTTTTGACTAGGGCCATACCTGTACAAAAAGGCTTGAAATCCTAGATATAAACAATAACACACCAAGATACAAATAGAAACATCTACCCAATAACGAAAGAGACATCTAGGTAGGAAAAGCAATTTTCTTTTGAATGGATTTTTTCTTGGTGTGTACCATTTTTCACCTTTCTAAAACCTCCTCAATAGAAAGAATAACTTCAATAACATCAATCAGCAGATATGTGATTTTTTTACAAGGAGAGCAAGGAGGGACATTTTCCTTTGCCACTTTACATGAATTTTCTTCAACATTTTTGATCTTCTAAGACTTCTTCTTGTTTCCTTCACTGGAATTTCTCTTAGAGGGGTTTCTAGTACTAATTCAAATACTTCCTCCGAATCAAGATCTCCTTATAATCAAATATTCAAATATCAAATGTCTGGGATGGCATTTCTCCACGATTCTCTCTCTAATTTTTACGCTTTTCCATCCCGCAATCAATGTAATGCTCGCTAAAACGACCACTCGAGACCCAAGAACAACCTAGATGTAGACACTAAAATTAGGTCACACTCCCCTTTGGTCCCTCAACAAATAAGCACCCTTCATCACATTAACCTAGCCATGGCCCCCTTCACCCCACTAACTTTAATTTAATTAATTTTATTAAATTAATTCATTATCCTCACCATATTTATTATTTACATATCTTAATTTAAATAATATCCACACATACACTTCACTTAGACACCTCATCAAGCCAACTCACCCTAAGACCCATTCTTAGTAAGTTGCCATAACTAACTAAGACTTACCCAAACCCTAAAAATCAATGCCTCGCATTCCCTCTAACCTCATTCCCACATGCTTACTGAGGAAGCTACCAGTTTAATCTATGGGTTAACGACACGAGATACGAGGAAATCAAGAGGATCTCCCTAGTTTAGTAAACCTAGGAAATCTCACCTTGACCGACGTCGGTTACCCCTAACCGTCGCCGGTTAAGCCAAAACCGCCATCGGTTACCCTTTTAACCCCAAAACAACCTTATTCTCAAGGTTGGCAGAAGGTTGGAAAATGATTGGAAAGGTTGGCGAGCATTAACACATCTCAGAGAGATAACACATCTTCAGAGAGTGAATTCCAGTGAGAACACACATGCAAGGAAGGAGATCAAGCATCTTTTCCTGCACAACCATCTCACCATGATCTGATCTAACCAAGCAAAGAGGAATGTACATGCAGCCCATGCAGAAGCTTTCTTTCAGTTGGTGATCACTTGCAGCCTTCAAACCTCTCATCAAGCACCTCCATCCCTCACTCATAGACATCCAGGACCAGAATCCCAATAAGTATAGCATCATACTTCTCTGGTTTATTTCATTTCATCATTATTTTATCATCTATTGTTTACCTACCCACCTATTGACCTTCTCCAACACTTCCACCTCCATATACCCATTAAAATCTCACAAAATCCTACCCAAGTCACCCAATACCTCATCCCGACTAAAAAAATCCTTTGTGCAATCGCAAAGGAGACCCAAAACCCATTCTGCGACATTCCTAGTTCTCGATAGTAACTCTTTTTGTTACACCTAACCACCATTAGTCACCCTTAACCGACATCGATCTTTGTATTGGCCCATACAACCCAAAACAGTGACCTATCCACCTAACTCCCTCTCACCCTCATTCACCTGTGATCTACCTGAGACTTCTATCAGACCTGCAGAGACTCGGAACCAGTTATTTGACCTTCGGATCCTATTCTAGCCTAGCCTATTAGATTAGATCTATTTCTTATTGTGTTTTAAGTGAGATACCTAAATCATTTCGAACTACAATAGGATTAACTTTGTTTACAACATTAAATTGTTTAAAACAGTGGACTGACAACCATCTAGGAAGTATCACACTTCCCGGATCTAGCATATGCTAGGCAGTCCACTGCATATATTGTTTAACTTTTTTTGGTGGTCTTGTTTTGTATTACAGGTAGTTCCTCCTAGCCAAAAGGAAGTTCTCACAATCAGCTATGGATTCGGAAGTCATACGCGTGCGCAATAACCCATCAACCAACATTTGAACAGGTATTCCTCCTACACTGTTACCCTATTTGTTTCGTCAATACTTCAAAGAAACGATCTAGAAACGGTGAAACACTAGGTTTAGATAGAAAAATTATGGAATAATTTTTTTCTTTCCTTTGAAAAGTGTGACCATTATCAAGCTTTAAGCAAATTGTCACAACAAAGATTCAAAGTCAATTATAATTAATAAATAAAATTTTCCCATTATAACAAATATTAAATCCACATCACAAATTTAATGAGTGTAATCAATCCAATATAGTTAAATTTCTCTTAGGTATTAATTTAATAAATAATTAAATTAACATTATATTTAAATGTTCCTTAATTAATTTTAGAGGGTCAAAGTAGGCCAAAATAATTAAATGCCCAAGGTATTTAATTTTACTACTTCTAAACAATAACCAAGGTCCTATTTACATGGGTTAAAAAAACATTCTCTTATCCCTAGCGTGACCCTTCAAAAAGGTCAACCCATGCTCTAGAGTTACTCATGTAAGTTTAAAAGGGTAATTTCCACTTACCCACTCTCGACTCATCTTTGCACTTCAACCTGATTTTTCACATATTTAACACACTTAAGGTTTCAGAAAACAATTCCATTATATAGGAAACTTCTTCCCCTTTCCAGTGATATAAAGAATTACTCATAACTCTTCATATTTCTTAAGTTACAGGCCGACGGACCTAGGGAGGAATTTTTCCCAAAGGCGGGCCGGCGGGAGACTTAAGATTTTTCGCCCTTTTTCAAAAAGGTAGAGTTTGAAGGTGCGGGCCCGCAAACCTATAGAAGTATATTTTTTTCAAAAGCGAAGGATGCGGGGCTATGGGGCCGCGGAGGAACTTGTGACTTTTGCATTCTTGCAAAAATTACCTAAGTAATTTTCGGGCCCACAGATCCGATTTGCAAAAATTCCTCTTTTTTTTTTTTTACAGTTAGTTTTTTTTTGAAACCAACCAAAGTAAAAAAAAACTTCAAAAGGCCATAACTTTCAATTGGAAGCTCGATTTGGGAAAATGAGGACTTTTTGGAAAGGGCTGGAACTCCACTTTGCATGGGAAACTTCAAAATTCATTTTCATCAAACTTAGATGGGTGAATTTTAAGAAAATGTCTTTCCTGCCATAAAAATATGAACTGAACTTTTTCAACTGCCAAAATTGGTCTAATTCACTATTCTTTCTCCTTCAACACCCCAAACGGTGTGGAGAAATGTACTTGAAATATTTCTAATGGATTGCAAGGATTAATTGATTATTGTTGAGATTTCAATACAAATTTCTTTTCTTTTATGTGAAATGACATTATTATGCCTCTTGCCCGATTACTGGAGTTCTGAATAAATTACTAGGGAAATGTAGTTGTTTTATGATGTGCTTTATTCATCCTTAGTTCATTCCAAAGTTTCATTTTTTCTTTCAAGTTGCAGAGTACTCTGTATATTTTCTAATATTTATTTGCAGGCTTTACAAAGAATCCAAATGGAAAAACATACTTAAGCTCGAATTTATCTAATTTTTGTTATCATACTTAAGATATTTAAGTTCATTCCATTCTAATTTTATAATGCTTAACTTTACTTCAATCCATGTGTGAAAACCCAAAATATAGTTCTACTTTCAAAACATGCATTTCGAATGAAACAGAGAATGTAATATTTCTTCATACGTACTTTTTAAAAAAAAATTCAAACAGAGATTTCACAATATATTTCAAACAAAAATTTCAAATGAAAACCATATCATCCGGGGTTCCTTACATTTCATTCATTCCTAGGAAAAGTTGTGTGTTTGTTTCCCTTCTGAAAAGCATACACATTAATCTTCTTCCTTGGTAACCCACCTTTTCTTTCTATTTTGCTCTAAAGGAAACCTTTCTTTTGGTGTAATTAAAAAGAACCATTTCTTCATGTTTTTTACATTGTAGTGAAAGAGAATCCCTCTTCCTCTTCATCTCTTTGTGTCATCCAACTTCACACTTCGATTTGGGCTTAAAAATAAGTGCATTGCATTCTGATTTATCGCATTAGCTCACATTAATTGAGGGCAACCTATATCGCTGGAAGTCATGACCAGTTGATGGTTGACAAACGAATTGTAGAAAAGCACTTCTTTCCTTTTCTCTTTCTCTGAGTCTTACCAAGCCTCACAAAAAATTCAAATATACACATTCTTAAACAACATCCTACCTGGAAGAAGCTGTAGGTGATCACACGATCACGGTATAGTGGGCACCCAGCTCACTGCTCTGTCAAGTCATACTTCAGAGTGAAGCTCGCCCCCACCATAACATACCTGAAACCTCACCTTTTAGATCTCCTTCTTTGTAGGAATCCATCCTCACCAAAAAAATCTATTTCACAACTCATGTGTCAGTCCCTAAATAGCATAAGCTAAACAAACATAATAGAAAAGGGCACTCCTAGGATCACATTTTTCTTAGTGTTTCTGCTTGGCTTGTGTTTTGAGGTGAGAGATCACGTTCTTCATTTTTTTGTTCATCCTTGCACACTCCTCATCATAGCTAGTGTATTCCAGCTTCACCTGAGTGTTCCTAGGCCATATCATCATCATTCTCAGAATTTTGGGTCTGATTCTACATCAAATTTTAATTCACAACCACTTTTCTTTCATCACTATTTCAATTTCACAGTCGTCGTTGGTTACCTCTAACCATTGTCGGTTATACCCAACCGATGTTGGTTCCAGGTCCTTTTACTAACCTACCCAAAAGGACATTTTATTCATCATCTTCCACTTTTCACAGTCCCTGTCACTACCATCATACCCATTGATGTTGTAAACATCATCAAATTTGGCATACCTGTCAGATTTCACCTTCTACTTTATTTTTCACTCACTATCCATTTTTTATTTTATTTTTTATAGTGACAGTAAGTGAGTTACCCCCGACCGCGTTAGTTTTCCCTAACCAGCATCGGTTAGCCTATTTCACATTCCAACCATCATTTGGTACCTAATCCACTTTTTGCCACCAGATTCACCTGTTCTTGCTGTTCTCTGTGTCATTTACAGAGAAGAAACCCTACCTGATTAGTATTGGTTCACATGGTGCTGACACGAAGACAAGAAAGCGCACTCGTATTTCATGTCAGTTGTCAACTGCTCCCACCTAGTCCTTCACCACCTTCCATTTTATCACTAGCCATGGATCCCATCCAACCTATCACTATCACTATAGGAGATGAGGAGTTCACACGACTCCTTGACCAAAACCCTGCTGCCTTGCAATTTTACCTTTCTCACTCATCCACTCGAGATGCCTCGAGTCGGGTTGATATACGACATGCTCGTATCTATCCCCCGACTCTCGATCCCATTCCTACATCGGCTTCATTTGGCTCTTTGTTGCCCGCATCTACCTTACCCCAGTCATTTCACAGCTAGGTCCTATACCCGCTATGACTGCCGCATCTGCCATCTCCGTGGCACCCATTACATCCACCATACCCTCGACAACTACCCCAAACACAACCTCATCTCGCCCCTAATGTCTCACACATACCCATAGCTACATTACCACCTCCCGTGTCGGTGACCCCTACCCCATTTCAGAATGTGGTCCTTTCCATTCCACAATCGTTAGCCCCTATTACCACTAGGGTTACCATGACCCTTCCACCTCCCTATACATACTACCAACAACCTCCCATTTCATCCATTATTCACTCCTGTACATACCCCTATTTCACTACCTTCTTCTCAATCAACCTACATGGCAGCCCCATACACTAGAGTGCCACCCTTGTTATATGCCCAAAACCAATCCTCTCACGCTATAGGAGGCACCTAATCATCATAACCCACCAACGACCTAATTAAATTGATGTTGGACAAGATGCAGACATTGGAGGCATCGGTTTCAGGCTCTCACAACACTCTCACCTACTACGAGATTTTAACGAGCCCATCCACCCATCCATTCCTATCCGCCCATACCCCGTGCATCAAGAATAACAACATTTGCGGTTGTTCAAACATGGGTGTTATCGATCGTTCATGATGACGCTTTGCTATTGCGAACCTTTGCCATGTCTCTGATTTGGACTCGCATTAGATTGGTATAGTGGGTTACCTAGACACTCCATATTCTCATTCAATCAAGTAGCCCAAGCTTCTTGGATCGTTTCTCTATCAATATCATCAAGAAGGTTACCATGACTGACCTATACTCCATGCATCAGTATGAGGATGAATCTATCACATATTTTGTCGCTCCTTGGTGTAGTTTGATCAACCAACTCACCTTCCAACTGCCACAAAAAAACTCATTGAGCTCTTCACATGGGCTTGTGCTAGACATATCTCACTCGACCTTGTAGGTCCAAACCTTCCGAACATTCAATGAAGCATTCACTATGGCACAAAAGTTAGAGATTCGGGCCATCGAAGAGAAGAAAATCCAATTACGCAATAAGAATTCAACATTCAAGTCAAATGATACCTCTTCTTCTTCCAAACCACAAACCAATTACTCAAAAGCTAAGGGCACCACTAACGCAATGGTACTCAAGGTTGGCCCAGCTCATCCATCAAATCAAGCTACCCCCTCATCTAATCTCTCACCCATCAAAACTTTTCAATTCAGACGAGAGCAATGGAAATACACCCCAATTGGGGAACCTTACTCTTCTGTCTTAGAAAAGCTTATCAAAGCCGGGGCCATTACCCTTCCACCCATAAAACCACACACTGGTTTTGACCCTGCTCGCCCCATGCCCGCATGGTATAAAGAACACGACTTCTGTAAATATCATCGAGTAAAGGGTCATATGCATGCACCAACCCATCAACCAAAATTTTTACGAGTATTCCTCCTACGCCCATTACCCTATTTGTTTTGTCAATACTTAAAAGAAACGATCTAGAAATAGGTGAAATTTTTGAAGAGCCATTTATTTATGATGGAATTTTGTAACTATCATCGAGTACATGGTCATAGTGAGGGCAACTGCATCACTTTCAAAAATATTTTCCAAGAAATGCTCGAGAAAGGTGAGTTAACCGTGGATAATCCTAATGCACCTGCCAACCAAAACCTACACATCTTCAAGAAACCATTTCCCAACCATGCCCCTTCATCTAATCAAACCTGGTGAGACCTCAACTCATGATACCCATACCCGTGAGGTCCACGCTATCTTTAATGATGTACTGTCACCTCCCAATTACCTCACATTCCTTCCATAGAGGAAATCCTAGCCCAAAATCCTCCTTTCGCATCAGAACCAACCTCCCCTATTCCTTCACCCACAGAGGAACATATTTCATCTCCTTCATCACCTATGGAGGAGTCCCCCACTAACATTGAGACCATCTCACCCCTGGCTTCTCCACTTAGAGAACCTTTACCCACAATACCTCCTCCACCCATAGAGGAGCACCCATTACCTCCTCCACCCATAGAGGAGCACCCATCATCTCCTCCGCCTATCATAGACCCAGTTGAGATACCGTTGCCTCTTGGTGAGCATTCTCCATCCGCTACCCAAAATCTTATAGACCTACTTTCAGCTCTCTTACCCATGGAAGCTGAAGCTAGCCAATTTCCCATCTCTAAGACACATTTTATGGGAATTTCCATTAGGTCCTCATCAACTCCACCTACAGACATGTCATTCTCATGTTTGGTCGATCACTTAGATTATGTGGATAGAGCCTTACTATGGGGGCACCTTTTGCTTCCTGTCTCAACGCAGATGCAGAGGTCACTTTGATACCTCCACTATCTACCCAAAAATATTTCAACCAATCGAACTAAACACAACCACCTCTATCATAACTCCTTCCATGACACATGTTATAACTCAAACCACACCCTTACCCATAACTCAACCTACACCTAATCCTAAACCCACACATATGACATCATCATCGACTAAACCTATTACCACTTTAGGGATCACCCCAACTACCAGCCTTACTCATCCACCTATCAAACTGGATTTAGCTACATCCTCCAAAGACAACACCACACCTACTCCAACACCCAAACAAAGCACCAAACCCATAGAACTCATACCCGGCTACGCCAATCACACCTGCACCTATCCCATCCGTCTTAGGATCTTAGCTTCCCCACATGGTCAAGAAACCTCCACCCACCAATAAACCAAAAACACAATAACCCATTCCTTCCTCACAAACCTCTAATCTCCCCAGATGCCCAACACGACTTACACTAGCACCTGTAGCATCTTTACCACCCATACCTCTAATACCCTTAGTTATTGCTTCACTACCCACTACACTTTTGTCATTTGTCTCTCACACCCCAAGCATGACCGCGTCATCTACCTTCACAACACCCCCGTTATCCCCATGGGTAACTCACCCTCTTCCTCCATCTACTTTTCCTTCTAGACCTCATACACCCACATCACCTTTACCCAAGAAGGTGCAACCCAAAAGCAAAACTCCACTACCCCACAACAAGGTAGTCAAAACAACCACACACCCTCCTACCCATCCATCTACTATACCCCTACCTAAACAAACATGATCGACACCTAAAACCACACACCGGTGCCTCAACCCATAACTCGATCTGCTCCTCCTCTTCCAAAGACTGTTCCTCAACAATCAACTACACCTACACCCAAACCCACGTTCACTTCCCATTGTGATCCACTAGCAGGGTCCTATGCCAAAATTTTAACCAATCTCCTTGAGAATTCTCGTGATCACATTACGCCCCCTAGGCCTTACGACCCCCTCAAACCCAAGCCAAAAGGGTTTGACAATACTAAAATTTCTTCCTACCATCATGTGCCAGGGCATGATGTGGAAAACTATAAGGCCTTAAAAAGCGCCTTATCCGGTTGTGTCCTTGAAGCCAACTTTGACGACGATGACCTTCTCAACGAGGATCCTGCTTCACCAATACCCATTCCCACACCGCCCACTCAACAACCACAAACTCCACCCTCACGGCTCCAAGAGCCACCCCCAAGATTTTAAATTAAGATGGTTCGTACAAAGAACTTTCCACGCCACCACCCCAATGATATCGTTGCGCTGACTCACCTCACCTCACAAGGCTTTTCTCCTCCAGTAGGTTTTTTCCCGTCATGTCATTATACCACTCACCCTACACCTTCTCCATTTACAAACTCCTCAAATCAACATGATACACGTCACTACACGTGCTCGAAGGATAAGGGAAAAGAAAAGGAAACTGACCCACCAACCAATCCTATACCCAACATACCATCTGCACCCATACCTAAAATCACTATCCGTAGCCCCATGTACCCCATTTCTAATGGTGTCACACATCGCACCATGCTCAAACAATTACATCAATCTCCCCTCAAAATGTCCTTATATGACCTCATTCAAACCTCGAGAATCCCATCATCAAGCTCTCATGGAGGTTCTTCAATCTATTGAGGTTTTACCCAATGACCCTACACCCATAGCCTCCATTATCACACCCCATCATGTAGCATCTCTCACCAAATTACCATCTTCATCTTCACCCCACCCTATTCACCAAGTAGCCTCCCTTAGCTTCTCAGAGGAAGAGATCGCGCCACACCAAAATGATGACCTGGACCCAACCCTCTTCATCTCTGTCCACATCGACGACATACGGGTATGCCATGTGATGATTGATGGGGGCGCTAGCATTAACATCATTTCATCCCATGCATTCACTCAAATGCGCATACATGACAATTACATGCATAAACATCTCGGTCATGTTGCATTCATTCAATGATGCTATCACCTCTACACTAGGCACCATCATCCTCCACATTTGTGTGGGCCCCGCACTATTCCAGAATTGTTTTATGTCTTGGAGGGGGAATTCCAATATAACTTGTTGTGGCAGACCCTGGATCCATGTCATGGGTTGCGTTCCTTCCAATTTGCATCGTTGTGTAAAGTTTGAACATGAAGGACACACTTATACCATTCCAACTGACCCTCACCTTTCAAAACATGCAACATGCTTTATCGACCCAATGATGTGCTCATACCTATTAAGTTGTCTACCTCCACAACCGCTACTTCTTCACCTACGCCTCCACCTACCAGTACAGCCATTGCTTCTACCACACATACCTCCTCCATTCCTACCACTACCATAACCTCCACAACTGACCCATCAGCTTCCCAATCCATTAACTCTACCTCAACATCAACCTCGACACTTTATCCATACCAACTACCTACATACCAACCACTAATCCCTTAGAAGGTGTTTTTCAATGCCTCACTCTGGGGGAGTATTGCTTATATAGTGTCAACACATTCCTTACTCCACAAGAGTATGGAAGCCTTCACCAACACCCACATTACAATCACCGTATAGGAGAACGTCTCCTTTATGGTCCTCCTTACCTTCGTACTAGTCTCACCTATGGGGGACTTGATACTATCACTTACACACCGAACCACCATCGCAAACTCACCCCTTTTCCACCGACTTCCAATCACTTACCAATCACCATTTCGCCCACACCTTTGCCTACACCGATGTGTGTGGAATGGTTTTGGTTTTGGCTTTTACGAGCAAGGCCGCCATACTGTTATTCCATGTACCACCCACAAACATAATGACCGTAGTGATATCAGCTTTCCTGAACCACCTACCAAATAGGTCCACATTGAACTCATTAAGGACACTAACCCTTCTCCACCTTCATCACCACCTTCACCGACGGAGTTGATGGATCTTGAATCTATCCCTCCTAACTTTTTTTTCATAAACACCATTTCCTTGGGGCCTTTTACTTATCAACATGAGGGCGAGGCCCCTTCCACTCTTCCCTTCCTGTATCCTGCAATGATTGACGACGATACACCTTCGATTAACATTGTTCAATGTCAGGATGATGAATCTATACTCACCTACCTTGGTGCAAAAGACTCATATATTCATCGGTCGTTACCTTCTGAGATGCAAACCATGTTGAATGAATCGACTATCGAGATCAACATTCATACTCAGGATGACCCGCACATCCTAAAGATCAGATAATCTTTAGATGCTACTGAATAGAAAGCCATCACTTATTTTCTCAAGGATCATAACCACACTTTCACTTGGTCTTATGCAGACATGCCTAGTATTGATCCCACCATAGTGGTCCACAATATCGTAACCATTCCCAATGCCAAAACCATTGAACAAAAGCTGAGGAAAATGCATCCTCGCATTTCCCTTCTTGTCAAAGAGGAACTTTAGAACCTTCTTTCCGTTTCCTTCATTTTACCCATTGATTATCCTCATTGGATTTCTAACATTGTCCCTGTCACTAAGGTGACAGGAGGACTCCATAGTTACATGGACTTCCATGACCTCAACCTAGTATGCCCAAAAGACAACTTTCCCTTACCTGGTATTGACCAGCTGGTTGACCTTACCGCTGGCCATGAGATGTTGTCACTCATGGATGGCTTCTCGGGTTTTAACTAAATCCTAGTTGCCCTAGAGGATCAACACAAAACATCATTCATCACCCCTTAGGGGACCTTCTGCTATCGAGTCATGCCTTTTGGCCTTAAAAACACTGGTGCCACATATTAGAAGGCTATTACTTACATCTTCCATGACATCATACATCACATATTGAAAGATTTCGTGGATGATCTCTTGGCCAAATATAAACTTCACTCCGATCACCTTGCCATCCTCAAAACCATCTTTGACTGTCTCATTAAATATTGCATTCGCCTTTAGCCAAAGAAGTGCGTCTTCGCGGTTCTCTCAGGAAAGCTCCTGGGATTTATCGTTTCCCTCCGTGGTATAGAAGTTGACCCTGCTAAAGTCAAGGCCATTCTCGAAATGCCTCTGCCTACTAACCTTAAACAACTCCATATCCTGCAAGGTAAGTTACAGTCTATTCACCATTTCATTTCACAATTATCGGATCGGTGCTAACCATTTCATCATCTGCTAAAAAAGGATGTCTCCTTTAAATGGGATGATGAGTACCAAAAAGATTTTGAGGCCCTAAAACAATACCTTCTCCAACCACCCGTACTCGTCCCACCTAAAGATGATCAACCTTTTTACCTATACATATCTGCTATCGATCACTCATTGGGAGCCATGCTTGCTCATCGCGATGAACAACACAGGGAGCAAGCGGTTTATTACATAAGCCATACTCTTTTGGACTATGAAACCCGATACACCCATCCCAAAAACTCTGCTTAGCCTTAGTTTTCATTGCCACCAAACTCTACCATTACCTACTCAACCACAAAACCTACGTTGTGACCAACATCGACCCCTTACACTTCATGTATGCCAAACCTTATCAAAATCAGTGTGTCGCACGATGGCTTATGCTTTTAGCTGATCTTGATCTTGAATTCATTCATCAAAATTCCATCAAGGGCCAAGATATCACCGACCAATTGGTTGACGCACCTATTTCTAGGGATCAACCCTCTAATTCGACTTTCGGGTGAGTCGATTGCTACCCTTTCCCTGGATGAACCTCCTTACCAAATGACACTCTTCTTCAACGGTTCCAAGTGTCGCACATGGGAGGCGAGGCTGGTATTATTCCTCTTGATGGTGAACCCATGCCTCTATCTTTCAAATTATATTTTGAATGTACAAACAATATTGCTGAATACGAAGTGCTCGTACTAGGTCTCTAAGCCACCTATGCCCTAGATGTCAAATCAATCAACATCTTTGGTGATTCTCAATTGGTCATATTCCAAGTCACTGGTATGTACCAATGTCGTAACGAGATACTTCAAAAGTATAAACATCATGTAGACATAATTTTGACCACCTTTGATCGTTACGCCCTTCAAACCATCCCACGTTCAACCAACAAATTTGTAGATACAATGGCCTGCTTAGCTCCCCAAATACCATCTTCACCTGCCGATTCTAAAATCTTGTCATCGTCTACAATGAATCCAATCACCTTCTTATTTACCTATGATGTTTGCTCAATCAGAACCGCTACCCCTTACTTAAGTGACCTTTGGTATAAATAATACTCACTACCTTTCTCTCTCCATCTTACCTCCCGATCTCACCAGTAACGGACAACACGCCTTCCTTAAAAAGGCCTCTCGTTACGTCATTTTTGGGGCCTCCTCTATAAGTGTGGCTTTTACAATCTTCTCTTATGATGCCTCACAAGTTCTAAAATTCCTTATACCATTAAGGAAGTTCATGATGGCATATGTGGAGGCCACTTCAAAGTGGCCTTGCTATTGTTAAGTGTATTCTTCGCTCGGGCTATTCTTGGTGACCCTTAACCATGATTGTTACGACTACGTCAAATGTTGTGTAAAATGCCAAAAATATTCCAATCTTCATCATACACCCAGTCATGCCTTACAGGTCACTCGAGACCTTTGTCCCTTTCTCAATGGGGTTTGGATCTTGTCAGAGAAATCAATCCTCATTCTTCCCAACGTCATCAATAGATCATCACTGCTACCAAATACTATACAAAATGGGTGGAAGCCATACCACTCATTTCCACAAAAGATGAGAAAATATGTGAGTTCATTAACCACCACATCATTTGTCACTTTGGTGTTCCTCATCACCTCATCACTGATAATGGAAAACAATTCAAAAATAAAACATTGTAAAAACTTTGCGATGCCTTTGACATTCAACTTAGTTTATCATCACCTTATTACCCACAAACCAATGGCCAAGCCGAATCCACCAACAAAACTTTAAACAAAATTCTTATGAAATTGGTTGATGATACTGGGAAGGATTGGCATACGCACATTCCTTTTGCCCTGTGGGCATACCACACTAGTATTCGTACTTCCACTGCGGCCACACCCTTTTCTCTGGTCTATGGTACAGAGGTAGTCCTGCCTCTCAAAGTCCAGATTCCCTCACTTCACATCTCTCTCCATGACATGCTCAATGATGATGACTTTCATCAGGACCGTTTAACACAACTAGAGTTATTAGATGAATGTCGTCTTAATGCTCTGGATCACCTTCAAGTTTACCAAAAACGTATCAAACATGCGTACGAAAAAAGTGTCCATGAATGAACCTTCAAAGTTGGTGACCTTGTCTGAAAGAAAATCAACACGTAACCAAAGCGAGAAAAAAGTAAATGGGGCAAATTTTCTCCTAATTGGCTTGGACCGTACATCGTGATTCATACCTATGGATCAGGTGTTTATCATTTATCTTCACTCGATGGTAAAACCGAACCCGAGCCCCTTAACGCCTTGCATCTTCGACCATTCTTTCATTGACTTGTAGTCCTACCTTACCTTTTGTCTCTTTCCATGCTCATCCCTTAAGCGCTATTCACTCCATACACCTCACCAATGATTAAACAAGAATCATGTGAGTACCCATCACTAGTTATCTTCTCTTGAATATGTGTACCACGACGCTTCACATAGCATGATTCTCATGGATACTTTTTGTCTACCTTTAGATGAGATCCCATGATTGTTTCACCTTTCCTTTTGAACAAGAGTCTTATCCCCACCTTGGTCTTGTCCATGACTTCAAAGACCTCACATGGGACCAACCTCCTTGAGTAAAAATTCTAATAAAAAGATGACTCCCTCAAAAAGACATCTTCCTCTCGATGACTACTGCTATAAATAGACTTCTCCCTTGAAGGACAACTATGTAAAGCTCTTCAAAAAAAAAAAAAAATAAAAACGAAAGCAATTGAAGCTTCCCGCATCAATCAGCGTCACGAAGACCTTAAGGAGTTCAATTTTATTCATCCCATATAGACTTCCCACATCGATCATTCTATCTCAACTATAAGTCAAAACACTCAACCTTTTTGTCATGGACTTGCCCATTGTGAGCTAGGTTCTCTTGCTTGAAACGCATGCTACCTACACCATATAAAAATTACCCACTTTTCACCCTTCAAACCATGCCCACTCTCACTTCCTACTGCCTCAAGGGACTTCTGGGAACTTAGACATTTGGTGATCATGTGACTACTTTTCACCATAAAATAGTCCATCATGCAATGTCTTTAGGGTCCTATGTTCATCACCTTCACCAAGGTATGATCTACTCAGTATGGTCCTACCCAATCAGGTGGCTTTATTGCCCCTCTTATCTTTTGGCCATCTTTATTTACATTTTGATTACCTTATACAGGACTTGGTCCTCGACACTTACTTTTGGGGTAATCTTCTTCTTTCACCACAATCACCCTCACCTACATCATTTTACCTATAATCTACCCACACCTGACAAACCTAAACCCACAACATTCCTAAAAATCTACCAACTCATTTTCATACCTCTTCATATTCTTCCCTAGCTTATGGGAGAACTACATCGGCCTGAGGTCCCTTTTTCACCGGGACTATGTAGGCAGAACTCTGAGGGCATGGGGCCCTTGGAGGTTAGCTTGGCCATCCTCTACCCTAAAAAATTCATCTTCCATGTGCCTCACATTACATCACACCTAACTTTGTTTCCCTTTTATATCCACATTGGAAATTAAACCACATACATAACACATTGTTTCATATTTTAAACATTATCACAACATATATTTACTATGCCTACCATTTCTATATCATCACTATCCATAGATTATACCACATCTCACATATGACCCTTAGTATCATTCATTGCAAAAAATAATGAATCACAACTTCACCTACTTTCAACATAGCCATGCCTATAACCCGAAAAACCATGCCTAAACCTGACTTTGACTCCACCATGCCTAACTCACCTAATTTCTATCCATTTATTATTTGAATATTTTATTTAAATAATATCCACACATACACTTCACTTAGACACCTCACCAAGCCAACTCAACCTAAGACCTATTCTTAGTAAGTTGCCATAACTAACTAAGACTTACCCAAACCCTAAAAATCAATGCCTACATTCCCTCTAACCACATTCCCGCATGCTCACAAGAGGCTCTCAGTCTAATCCATGGGATAATGACATGAGATCCAAGGAAATCAGAGGATCTCCCTAGTTTAGTAAACCTAGGAAATCCCACCTTGACCGACGTCGGTTACCCCCTAACCATCGCCTGCCAGTTAAGCCGACCACCATCGGTTACCCTTTTAACCCCTAAACTACCTTATTCTCAAGGTTGGAAAACATTGGGAGAAGTTTTGATGAGCAAGAACACATCTCAGAGAGATAACACATCTTCAGAGAGAAAATTCTAGTGAAAACTCACATGCAAGGAAGGAGATTGAGCATCTTCTCCTGCACAACCATCCCAACCATGATCTGATCTATCCAAGCAAAGAGGAGTGTACATGCAGCCCCATGCAGAAGATTTTTTCAGTTGGTGATCACTTGCAACCTTCAAACCCATCATCAACACCTCCATCCCTCACACACAGCATTCAGAATGGAATCCAAGTAAGTATAACATCATACTTTCTGGTTTATTTCATTTCATCATCATTTTATCATCCATTGTTTATCTTGCCCCCTATTGACCTTCTCCAACATTTTCACCTCCATATACCCATTAAAACCTCACAAAGCCTACTCCAATAACCCAATATTTCACCCGACTCACCAAAGTCCTTTGTGTAATCACAAAGGAGACCACAACTTGTTCTGTGACATTTTTAGATCTCACAGTAATCGCACCGGTTACACCTAACCGCGTTGGTCACCCCTGACCGACACCGGTCTCTGTATTTTCCCACACAGCCTAGAACAGAGACCTACCCACCTAATTTCATCTCACCCTCATTCACCTGTGATCTACCCGAGACCTCTATCAAACCTGCAGAGACCCAGAACCAATCATTTGACCTTTGGATTCTATTCTAGCTTAGCCTGTTAGATTAGATCTATTTCTTATTGTGTTTTTAAGTGAGATACCTAAATCATTTTAAATAACAATAGGATTTACTTTGTTTACAACATTAAATTGTTTAAAACAGTGGATTGACAACCATCTAGGAAGTATCATACTTCCCGGATCTAGCATACGCTAGGTAGTTCACTGCCCATATTGTTTAATTCCTTCTGGTGGTCTTGTTTTCATTACAGGTAGTTCCTCCTAGCCAAAAGGAAGCTCTCACGATCAGCTGTGGATTCGGAAGTCATACATGCAACAACCCATCAACCAACATTTGAACAGGTATTCCTCCTATGCCCGTTACCCTATCTATTTCATCAACACTTCAAAGAAACGATCTAAGAAAAGGTGAAACATTTTGGCACCGGTGGGACCCATCTCGGGGTTCCTTGCATTTCATTCATTCCTAGAAAAAAATTGTGTGTTTGTTTTCTCTTCGAAAAGTGTACACACTAATTTTCTTCCTGGTAATCCACCTCTTCTTTCTATTTGCTCTAAAGGAAACTTTTCTTTTGGTGTAATTAAAAAGAACCATTTCTTCATTCATTTTTTTGCATTGTAGTGAAAGAGCATCCCTCTTCCTCTTCATCTTATTGTGTCATCCAATTTCACATTTTTGATTTGGGTTTAAAATAAGTGCATTCCATTCTGATTTATTGCATTAGCTCACATTAATTGAGGGCAACCTATACGCTGGAAGTCATGCCCAGCTGATGGTTGACAAATGAATCATAGAAAAGCACTTCTATCCTTTTCTCTTTCTCTGAGTCTTACCAAACCACACAAAAATTCAAAATACATACATTCTTAAACAACATCCTACCTGGAAGAAGTTGTAGGTGATCACATGATCATGACATAGTGGGCACCTAACTCACTGCTCTATCGAGTCATACTTCAGAGTGAAGCCCACCCCCACCATAACATACCTGAAACCTCACCTTTTAGATCTCCTTCTTTGTAGGAAGCCATCCTCACCAAAAACTCTATTTCACAATTCATGTGTCAGTCCCTAAATAGCATAAGCTAAACAAACATAATAGAAAAGGCACTCCTAGGATCACATTTTCTTAGTGTTTTTGCTTGGCTTGCATTTTGAGGTGAGAGATCACGTTCATCACTTTTTTTTTGTTCATCCTTGCATGCTCCTCATCACAACTGGTGTATTCCAGCTTCACCTGAGTGTGCCTGGGCCATATCATCATCATTCTAGAATTTTGGGTCTGATTCTACATCAGATTTTAATTCACAACCACTTTTTTTCATCACTATTTCAATTTCACAAGAATCGCATCATCGGTTACCTCGACCGCCATCATCGGTTATACCAACCGACATCGGTTCGTGTCCTTTTGCTAACCTACTCAAAAGGACATTTTACTTCACTTTCTTCCACTTTTTTCACAGCTCCTATCACATCACTATCATTATTCCCATTGATGTTTTAAACATCTCGATTTGGCATACCTATCAGATTTTACCTTCTGCCTCATTGTTTACTCACTGTCATTTTCTATACAAGAATCAGCAAAGTGGTTACCCCTGACCAGGCGTTGGTTTTCCCTAACCGGCATCGGTTAGCCTATTTCACATTCCAGCCACCATTTGGTACTTAATCTACTTTTTTTCACCAGATTCACCTATTCCTGTTGTTCTCTGTGTCATTTACAGAGAAGAAGCAACCCTACTTGATCAATACTGGTTCACATGGTGTTGACCAAGACAAGCAAGTGCCACTCATATTTCATGCCAGTTGTCAACCACTCCCACCTAGTCCTTCACCACCTTCTATTTTATCACCAGCCATGGATCCCATCCAGCCTATTACTATCGCTACCAGAGATGAGGAGTTCGCATGACTCCTTGACCAAAACCCTGCCGCCTTGTAGTTTTACCTTTCCCACTCATCCACTCGAGATGCCTCGGGTCAGTTGATATATGACATGCCCGTATATCTATCCCCCCGACTCTCGCACCCACTCCCGCATCGGCCCCATCTGGCTCCATGCTACCCACATCCACCTTACCCCCAGTCATTTTGTAGTTAGGTCCTATACCCGCTATGACTGCCGCATCTGCTACCTCCGTGGCCCCATTACATCCACCGTACCCTCGATGACTACCCCAAACACAACCTCATCCACCCCTAATGTCTCACACATACCGTAGCTACATTACCACCTCTAGTGTTGGTGACCCCTACCCCATTTTAGAACGTGGTTCTTTCCATTCCACAATCATTAGCCCCTATTACCACTAGGGTTACCATGACCCTTCCACCCCCATATACATACTACCAACAACCTCCTGTTTCATCCATTATTCATTCCGGGTATGTACCCCTATTTCACTACCTTCTTCTCCACCACCCTACATGGCAGCCCCATACACTGGAGTGCCACCCCTATTATATGCCCAAAACCAACCTTCTCATGCTATGGGAGGCATCCAATCATCACAACCCACCAATGACCTAATTAAATTGATGTTGGACAAGATGCAGACATTGGAGGCATCGGTTTTCGGCTCCCACAACACTCTCACCTATGATGAGATTTGCAATGAGCCTATTCACCCATCCATTCCTATCCGTTTCATACCATGTGCATTGGGAAATGCCTAAATTCAATCATTTCAATAGCAAAGAAGACCCACAACAACATTTGTGGTCATTCAAACATGGGTGTTATCTGATCACTCATGATGATGCCTTGCTTTTGAGAACCTTTCCCATGTCCCTCACTGGACCTGCATTAGATTGGTATAGTGGGTTACCTAAACACTCTATATTCTCATTCAATCAGGTAGCCCAAGCCTTCTTGGATCATTTCTCTATCAATATCATCAAGAAGGTTACCATGACCGATCTATATTCCACACGTCAGTATGAGGATGAATCTATCACAGATTTTTTGTCACTCGCTGGCGCAACTTGATCAATCAACTTACCTTCCAACTGCCACAAACTGAACTCATCGATCTCTTCACATGGGCTTGTGCTAGACATATCTCCCGACCTTGCAGGTCCAAACCTTCCAAACATTCGATGAGGCATTCACTATGGCATGAAAGTTAGAGATTGGGCCATCGAAGAGAAGAAAATCCAATTACGCAATAAGAATTTCAGCATTCAAGTCGAATGATACCTCTTCTTCTTCCAAACCACAAACCAATTATTCAAAAGCTAAGGGCACCACTAACAGCTAGTGGTACTCAAGGCCGGCCCAGCTCATCCATCAAATCAAGCTACACCCTCATCTAATCTCTCACCTATCCAAGACTTTTCAATTCAGATGAGAGCAATGAAAATATACCCCAATTGGGGAACCTTACTCTTCTATCTTAGAAAAGCTTATCAAAGCCAGAGCCATCACCCTTCCACCTATAAAACCACACACTGGTTTTGACCCTACTCACCCCATGCCCGCATGGTATAAAGAACATGATTTTTGTAACTATCATCGAGTAAAGGGTCATAGTGATGAAAATTGCATCACTTTCAAAAATATTGTCCAAGAAATGCTCGAGAAAGGTGAGTTAACTATGGATAATCCCAATGCCACCCCCAACCAAAATCTACAAATCTTCAAAAACCATTTCCCAACCATGCCCCTTCATCCAATCAAACCGGTGAGACATCAACTCATGATACCCATACCCGCGAGGTTCACGCTATCTTTAATGAGGTACCTGTCACCTCCCAATTACCCCATATTCCTTCCATAGAGGAGATCCTAGCCCAAAATCCTCCTTCCACATTGGAACCAACCTCCCTATGTTCCTTCACCAACAGAGGAACACCTTTCATCTCCTTCATCACCAATGGAGGGGTCTTCCGCTAACATTGAGCCCATCTCACCCCTAGCTTCACCACTTAGAGAACCTTTACCTACAGTACCTCCTCCACCCATAGAGGAGCTCCCATTATCTCCTCCACCCACAGAGGAGCACCCATTACCTCCTCCACCCACAGAGGAGTGCCCATCTATTCCTCCACTTATAGAGGAGCTCCCATCATCTCCTCCACCTATCATAGACCCAGTTGAGATACCTTTCCTCTTGGTGAGCATTCTCCATCAGCTACCCAAAATCCCCGCCGACCTACTTTTGGCTCTCTTACCCATGAAGTGAAGCTAGCCAATTCCCCATCTCTAAGACACATTTTATGGGAATTTCCATTAGGTCCTCACCAACTCCACCCACAGACATGTCATTCTCATGTTTGGCCGATCACTTAGATTATGTGGATAGGGCTTTACTATGGGGGTGCCTCTTACTCCCCATCTCAACACAGATGCAGAGATCCCTCGCTGATACCTCCACTATCTACCCAAACACATTTTGACCAATCAAACCAAATACAACCACCTCTATCACAACCCCTTCCATGATACTGTTAGCACTCAAACCACACCCTTACCCATAACCCAACCTACATCTAAACCCAAACCCACACCTACAACATTTGCCTCAACTAAACCTATTACCACTTTAGGGGTCACCCCGACCACCAACCTTACTCATCCACCTATTAAACTGGATTTAGCTACATCCTCCAATGTCAATACCACACCTACTCCGACACCCAAACCAAAGAAACAAACTCATCGACCTCATACCCCGACCACACCAATCACACCCACACTTGTCCCATCTATCTTAAGACCTCAGCTACCCAACATGGTCAAGCAACCTTCACCCATCCATAAACCAATAACACAACAACCCATTCCTTCCTCACAAACCTCTAACCTACCTAGGCACACAACATGACTTACACCCACACTGTAGTCTTTTACCACCAATACCTCCAATACCCTCAGCTATTGCTTCACTACCCACTACACTTCAGTCATTGTCCCTCACACCCCAAGTATGACCCACGTCATCTACCTTCACAACACCCCCATTATCCCCATGGGTAACTCACCCTCTTCCTCCATCTACTTTTCCTTCTAGACCTCGTACACCCACATCACCTTTACCCAAGAAAGTGCAACCCAAAAAAAAACCCCACTACCCCACAATAAGGTAGTCAAAACAACCACACACCCTCCTACCCATTCATCTATTGTACCCTACCCAAAAAAACATGACCGATACCTAAAACCACACCAGCACCTAAACCCATAGCTCGACCCATTCCTCCTCTTCCAAAAATAGTTCCTCGACAATCAACCACACCTACACCCAAACCCACGTTCACTTCCCATTGTGATCCACTAGCAGGATCCTATGCCCAAAATTTTAACCAACCTCCTCGAGACTCTGTTATCACATTACCACCACTCCGACCTTACGACCCCCTCAAACCCAAGCCAAAAGGGTTTGATGATACTAAAATTTGTGCATACCATCATGTGCCAGGGCATGATGTGGAGAACTACAAGGCCTTGAAAACCATCCTTATCCAATTGTGTCCACTAGAAACCAACTTTGATGATGATGACCTTCTTGATGAGGATCCTGTTTCACCGACACCCATTCCCACACTGCCCACTCAACAACCACAACCTCCACCCTCACCACTCCTAGAGCCACCCTCAAGATTTGAAATTAACATGGTTCACATAGAGAACTTGCCACGCCACCACCCAAATGTTGTTGTGCCCACTCACCTCACAAGGCTTTTCTCCTCCAGTAGGTTTTTTCCCTTCATGTCATTATACCACTCATCCTACACCTTCTCCATTTTCCAACTCCCCTCAAATCAACATGATACACATCACTACACATGTGCATAAGGGAAAAGAAAAGGAAACTGACCTACCAACCAATCCTATACCCAACATACCATCTGCACCCATACCTAAAATAACTATCCATGGCCCCACGTACCCCATTTCTAATGGCATCACACATCACACCATGCTCAAACAATTACACCAATCTCCCTCAAAATGTCCTTATATGACCTCATCCAAACCTTGGAATCCCATCATCAAGCCCTCATGGAGGTTCTTCAATCTATTGAGGTTTTACCCAATGACCCTACACCCGTAGCCTCCATTATCACACCCCATCATGTAGCCTCTCTCACCAAATTACCACCTTCATCTTCACCCCATCTTGTTCACCAAGTGGCCTCCCTTAGCTTCTCAGAGGAAGAGATCGCGCCACACCAAAATGATGACCTGACCCAGTCCCTCTTCATCTCCATCCACATTGATGACATATGGGTACGCCGTGTGATGATTGATGGAGGTGCTAGCATTAACATCATTTCATCCCATGCATTTTCTCAAATGTGCATACCTGACAATTACATGCATAAACATCCGGTCATGTTGCATTCATTCAATGATGCTATCACCTCCACACTAGGAACTATCATCCTTCACATTCGTGTGGGCCCCACACTATTCCTAGAATTGTTTTATGTTTTGGAGGGGGAATTCCAATATAACTTGTTGCTTGGTAGACCCTGGATCCATGTCATGGGTTGTGTTCCTTCCACTTTGCATCGTTGTGTAAAGTTTGAACATGAAGGACACACTTATACCATTCCGGCTGACCCATCACCTTTCAAAACATGCAACATGCTTTACCGACCTAATGATGTGCTCATACCTATCAAGCCATCTACCTCCACAACCAATACCACTTCACCTACACCTCCACCTACCAATACACCACTGCTTTCACCACACATACCTCCTCCATTCCTACCACTGCTATAACCTCCATGGCTGACCCATTAGCTTCCCAATCCATTAACTCCACCTCCGCATCGACCTCCGACACATCATCCATTCCAGCTACCTACATACCAACCATTGATCCCTTGGAAGGTGTTTTTCAATGCCTCACTCTGGGGGAGTACCACCTATATAGTGTCAACACATTCCTTACTCCACATGAGTATGGAAGCCTTCACCAACACCTCGCTATGATCACCATATATAGAGAACACCTCCTTTATGGTCCTCCTCATCTTCGTACTAGTCTCACCTATGGGGGACTTGATACTACCACTTACACACCTGAACCACCATCACAAACCCACCCATTTTCCGCTGACTTCCAATCACTTACCAATCACCATTTCACCCACACCTTCCTGCACCACTGTGTGTGGAAGGGTTTTGGTTTTGGATTTTATGAGCAAGGCCGCCATACTATTATTCCATGTACCACCCACAAACATAATGACCGTAGTGGTATCGGCTTCCCGAACCTCCTACCAAACAGGCCCGCATTGAACTCATTGAGGACCCTAGCCCTTCTCCACCTTCATCTTCATCACCACCTTCACCCACTCCACCTTCATCACCACCCTCACCGATGGAGTCGATGGATCCTGAATCTATCCCCCTAACTTTTTTTTTTCATAAACACCATTTCCTTGGGGCCTTTGACTTATCAACGTGAAGGCGAGGCCCCTTCCACTCTTCCATTCCTGTATCCTGAAATGATCGATGATGACACACCTATAATTAACATCATTCAATGTCAGGATGATGAATCCATACTCACCTACCTTGGTGTAGAAGACTCATATATTCATTGGTCGTTACCCTCTGAGACACAAACCATGTTGAATGAATCGACTATCGAGATCAACATTCATACTCAAGATGACCCACACATCCTAAAGATCAGACAATCTTTAGATGCTGTTGAACAGAAGCCATCACTTCTTTTCTCCGAGATCATAACCATGCTTTCACTTGGTCTTACGTAGACATGCCCGGTATTGACCCCACCATAGTGGTCCACAATATCGTAACCATTCCCGATGCCAAACCTATCAAACAAAAGCTGAGGAAAATGCACCCTCGCATTGCTCTTCTCATCAAAGAAGAACTTCAATGCCTTCTTTTCCATTTCCTTCATCTTACCCATTGATTATCCTCATTGATTTCTAACATTGTCCCTATTACTAAAGCAACAGGGGACTCTGCATTTACATGGACTTCCATGACCTCAACCTAGCCTAGCCTACCCAAAAGATGACTTTCCTTGGGTATTGATCAAATGGTTGACTCACCACTGGTCATGAGATGCTCTCTCACTCATGGATGGCTTCTCGGGTTATAACCAAATTTTTCTTGCCCCAGAAGATCAACACAAGACCGCATTCATCACCCCTTGGGGAACCTTTTGCTATCGAGTCATGCCTTTTGGCCTTAAAAATGTTGGTGCTACATATCAGTGTGTTATGACTTACATCTTCCATGATATCATGCATCATATTGGAAGATTACGTGGATGATCTCTTGGCCAAATCTAAACATGTCTCCGAGCACCTCACCATCCTCAAAACCATCTTTGACCACCTCATTAAATATTGTGTCCGCCTTCACCTAAAAAGTGTGTCTTCGTGGTTCTCTCAGAAAGCTCCTGGGATTTATTGTTTCCCTCTGTGGTATAGAAGTTGACCCTGCTAAAGTCAAGGCCATCCTCGAAATGCCTCCACCTACTAACCTTAAACAACTCCGTAGCCTGCAAGGTAAATTATAGTCCATTCACCATTTCATTTCACAATTATCTGATCGGTGTCAACCATTTCATCATCTACTTAGGAAGGATGTCTCCTTTAAATGGGATGATGACTATCACAAAGATTTTGAGGCCCTAAAACAATACCTTCTCCAACCACCCATACTCATTCCACCTAAAGATGATCAACCTTTTTACCTATACATATCAGCTACCGATCATTCCTTGGGAGCCATGCTCGCTCATCATGATGAACAACACAGGGAGTAAGTGGTTTATTACATAAGCCATACTCTTTTGGACTATGAAACCGATACAACCATCCATAAAAACTTTTCTTAGCCTTAGTTTTTTTGCCACCAAACTCCTACCATTACCTACTCAACCACAAAACCTATGTCGTGACCAACACCGATCCCTTACACTTCATGTATGCCAAACCTTATCAAAATCAGCGTGCCACATGATGGCTTATGCTTTTAGCTGATCTTGACCTGAATTCATTCATCAAAAGTCCATCAAGGGCCAAGCTATCACCGACCAACTGGCCGACGCACCTATTTCTGGGGATCAACCCTCTAATTTTGACTTTCCCGATGAGTCAATTGCTACTCTTTCCCTGGATGAACCCCTTACCAAATGACATTTTCTTCGATGGTTCCAAGTGTCAAGTGGTGGGGGTGGGGCTGGTATTATCCTCATTCCTCTAGATGGAGAACCCATGCCTTTGTCTTTCAAACTAGACTTTGAATGCACCAACAATATTTCGAGTACGAAGTGCTCATACTAGGTCTCCAAGCCGCATATGCCCTAGATGTCAAATCAATCCACATCTTTGGTGATTCACAATTGGTCATCAACCAAGTCAATGGTATGTACCAATGTCATAATGAGATACTTCAAAAGTATAAACATCATGTAGACATACTTTTGACCACCTTTGATCGTTACACCCTTCAAACCATCCCACGTTCAACCAACAAATTTTTGCCGATACCATGGCCTGCTTAGCTTCCCAAATACCCACTTCCCCTACCGATTCCAAAATATTTTGTCACCATACAATGCCTCCATTCACCTTCTTATTTACCTCATGATGTTTACTCAATCAGAACCGACACCCCTGACCCGAGTGACCTTTGGTATAAATAATACTCGACTACCTTTCTCTCTCCATCTTACCTCCTGATCTCACCCGTAATGGACAACGTGCCTTCCTTAAAAAGGTCTCTCATTTCATCATTCTAGGGGGACTCCTCTATAAATGTGGCTTTGATGGTATTCTCTTACGATGCCTCACAAGTTCTGAAATTCCTTATACCATTAAGGAGGTTCATGATGGCATATGTGGAGGTCACTTTAGTGGCCTTGCTGTTGCTAAGCGTATTCTTCACCTAGGCTATTACTGGCCGACCCTTAACCATGATTGTTGTGACTATGTCAAAATGTTGTGTAAAATGTCAACAACATTCCAACCTTCATCATACACCCAATCATGCCTTACAGTCACTCGTGACCTTTGGCCCTTCTCTCAATGGGGTTTGGATCTTTGTCGAGAAATCAATCCTCATTCTTCCCAATGCCATCAATGGATCATAACTGCTACCGAATACTACACAAAATGGGTGGAAGCCATACCACTCATCTCCATGAAAGCCGAGAAGATATGTGAGTTCATTAACCATCACATCATTTTTCACTTTGGTGTTCCTCATCGCCTCATCACTGACAATGGAAAACAATTCAAAAACAAAACATTGCAAAAACTTTGTGATGCCTTGGCATTCAACTTAGTTTCTCATCACCTTATTACCCACAAACCAATGGCCAAGCCGAATCCACTAACAAAACCTCAACAAAATTCTCATGAAAGTGGTTGATGATACTGGGAAGGATTGGCATACACACATTCCTTTTTCCCTATGGGCATACCGCACTAGTATTCACACTTCCACTACGGCCACACCCTTTTTTCTGGTCTATGGTATAGAGGTTGTTCTACCTCTCAAAGTCCAGATCCCCTCACTCCACATTTCTCTCCATGACATGCTTACTGATGATGACTTTTTGTCAGACCACTTAGCACAACTAGAGTTATTAGATGAACGTCATCTTAACGCTGGATCACCTTCAAGTTTACCAACAACGTATCAAATGTGCTTATGAAAATGTGTTCATGAACGAACCTTCCAAGTCGGTGACCTTGTCTTGAAAGAAAATCAACACGTAACCAAAGCAGAAAAAAAGTAACGGGGAAAATTCACTCCTAATTGGCTTGGACCATACATCGTAACTCATACCTATGGATCAGTGCCTATCATTTATCCTCACTTGATGGTAAACCCGAACCTGAGCCCCTTAACGCATTGCATCTTCGACCATTCTATTGTTGACTCATTGTCCTACCTCACCCTTTGTCTCTTTACAAGCTCATCCCTTGAGTGCTATCCACTCCATACACCTCCCTAATGATTAAACAAGAATCATGTGAGTACCCATCACTTGTTATCTTCTCTTGAATATGTGTACCATGGCACTGCACATAGCATGATTCTCATGGATACTTTTCATCTACCTTTAGATGAGATCCCATGGTCATTCCACCTTGCCTTTTGAACAAGAGTCCTATCCTCCACCTTGGTCTTGTCCATGACTTCAAAGACCTCACATGGGACCAAACTCCTTGAGTCAAACTTCTAATAAAAGATGACTCCCTCAAAAGGACATCTTCCTCTCGACAAAATTGCTGCTATAAATAGACTAGCTCCTCGAAGGACAGCTATGTGAAGCTTTAAAAAAAAAAAAAAAAAAAAAAAATGAGAGAAACCAAAGCTTCCCGCATCGATCAGCTTCACGAAGACCTCAAGGAGTACCATATTATTTATCCCATATAGACTTCCCGCATCGATCAGTCTATCAAAACAAAAAAACTTTTTAGTCATGGACTTGCCCACTGTGACCTAGGACCCCTTGCCCAAGGGCCCTATCACTCAAAACATATAAAATTAGCTACCTTTCACCCACCTTACCATTTCCACTCTCATTTCCTCAATTGCCTCAAGGGACATCTTGGAATTTAGACATTTGGTGATCCTGTGACTACCTTCATCGTAGAACAATTAATGCAATGTCTTTAGGGTCTTATGTTCCTCACCTCCTCCAAGGTATGATCTACTGGTATGATCCTACCCAATCAGGTGGCTTTATGCCCCCTCTTATCTTTTAACCATCTTTGTTTACATTTTGATTACCTTATATAAGACTTGGTCCTCGATGCTTACCTTTGAGGTAATCCTCCCTTTCACCATAATCACCTTCACCTGCATCCTTTTACCTATAATCTACCCACACCTATTAAACCTAAACCCACAACATGCCCAAAAACCTACCAACTCATTTTCATATTCTTCCCTAGCTCATGGGAGAACTACATCGGCCTGAGGTCCCTTTTTCCGGGACTATGTAGGTAGCACTCCGAGGGCATGGGGCCCTTGGAGGTTAGCTCGGCCATTCTCTACCCTAAAACAATTCATCAACCATGCCTAACTCACCATTTACATCACATTTCACTTAGTTCCCTTTTCTAACAAAATTGGAAATTAAGCCACATACATAACAAGTTGCTTACCACAACATACATTTATTACACCTACCATCCTCTATCATCACTATGCATAGATTATACAACATTTCACATATGACCCATAGTATCATTCATTGCCAAAATAATGAATCATAACTAAACCTACTTTCAACTCAACCATGCCTAACCACCTAACTCAACTAACTCAACCATGCCTAAACCTAAACTCAACCATGCCTAACTAACCGACCATGCCTATAACCTAATTGACTCAACCATGCCTAACTAACCTCGACTCGACCATGCCTAACCTAACCAAACCTCGACTCGATCCATGCCTAACTCGACGATCCATGCCTAACTAAACTAACGATCCGACTCGATCCATGCCTATAACCTGACTCGATCCATGCCTATAACCTGACTCGATCCATGCCTAAACCAACCTAACTCCATCATGCCTAACTCACCTAATTTCAAACCACATTAAAGTAACAAATCCATATCTCATCTAATACAAGCCATAAACCAATGTCTCATACACACATCAACAAATCATGAAATACCATGAATCTCATCATACAAATCAATAAATATGTATCTCAATATACATGTCTATCTCATCTTGTCCATCATCTCAAAAATGTCAAGCATGCAATATATATATATATATATAATACAAAATGTCATCGCACACAAGCGTCGGTCTCATATATACAAAAAGAATGAATGAATCAATACAAAATATCTTCGCACACGCAGCCGGTATATGCTCAAAATATATAAAAAAATCACTCATACATCCTCACTATCTTTGGCACGCAGGCCGGTATGTGATAAAAAATACAACTACCTTCGGCACGCAGGCCAGCATATATATCCAAAAATCACTAGTATACATCAAAAATCAGGTGACCACATCTCAGCATCTCACCAGATGTCCTCCATCTCTGTGTCACCTACACTCTGGCCTCCTGTGTCCCTGCTAGCACATCACCTAGCTCTGGTCACCCATGGCTGGTGGCCTCTCCCTGATCGGGCCTCAGAGCTCTGACCTCCTGTGCTCTCCACACTATGTGTGTGGGATCTCATCCTCTCACTGGATGCCTGTTGTGCTCTGTACTCTCTCGTAGGATAGGAAGTCTATCCCGCCACCATGAGCTGATCCTGATAATATCTCACCTCACCTAGGGCATCCATAACCTAGATATAGGCATGGTCTGTGGTGGTCCCATAGGTCTCGGCCCCTGTACCTACCCCCCGCCTAGCTACCTACGCCTGCCTGCCCTGCCTGTGAACTGGTGAACTGCCTCTGTGTGGTGGTGCCCCCCCTGGTGCCGTGGTGGTGGCCCCCTACCCTCGTATCTAGGCCTGTAAGGCCCCAATCTATGCCTGGGCTGTGGCCAACTAGCCCTGTAAACCTGCCACCTGAGCCAGTAAGGCTGCCACCTGACCATCTCTATCTCCATCTCCTCCTCCTCATCTCCTCCTCCTCCTCCGCCATCTCTGGGCCTGCAGAGCCACAGCCCACTGTACTCATAGCTCTACTACCTCTACCTCTGACCCCTCCAGCTGTGTCTGTAGTATACCTATCTAGGTAATCAAGCATCGCTACCTACCCCTGTAGGGGTCTCTCTACACTGTAATGGTAGCTAAGTTAAAGCTGCCCCGGTCTAGGTGGTATGGCTCATAACTGAGCCACCCACCACTGCCTATACCTATCTATACATCCAGCATCATCTATCCACCGATCCACTGGCTCCTCCTCCTCCCCTGTAGGCACTGTAGGCTGTGGTAGAGGTAGAGGCCTCTCCACGTCATCTCTCTCGATACTATGGGAAGGATGGAGGAATATCCTGTACAAGCCCGAACTGCATCACTCACCTATCTACCGGGATCATCTCATCCTCCCCAACACATGGTGACCCTATATCCACCTCTCTAGCTGGAGCTCAGCTAGCTCCTCATGCATGTGCCTATATGAGGGGAATCCCACATATGGCCTCTAGATAATGTCCACTCTGACAACCCCTCCAACAACTACCAAAAATGGGCCACATCATATGTCGGCCTATCCGATCTCTCCACTCTCCTACAACCGGCACCCATCTCCTGTATCCCACCCACACACATCTCATGGGAAATGCATCTACTCTGGGGCATCCCTATAGGTCAAACACAGACTATGTGCTCGTAGGCCCAACAGTGCAGTATAAATGTACAACACAGGCTAAACCTGCGCAACCACCCATATGCCCACAACTCTCTATATAGCTACACCAAGAATGTTGGTGCCCAGGAAAAGCATGTCTCATGCACCATCATATCATGGAGCACCCCATCAGTGATCGGGGAAAGCATCCACCCTCTCTACATCTGGCAAGTGCATAGCAACACACTACCTCCATCAATAGAACCACTAGCCTCGTCTCATCCGGATGGGCTAGGTACATCTCGCCATAGCTCAAACTAGCACTATGGAATCTCAGATCCACCACCCCCTCACCAAAAACTATCCCGATCAGCTCCTTTGAGGCCTCGGAGGAGATAGAGTAAACTGGGCACCCAATATGGGTAACCACAAAATCTGGAACACGTCCTCCAGGGTGATAGTCATCTCACCCATCGGAAGGTGGAATGTGTTGGTCGTGGAGTCCCATCTATCGATGAGTGACCATCAAGTTGGGCTACAAACAACATGTCAGTAGTACCAAATCCCACTCAAGCCCACTGCCTCCATGTGCTGCAGCTCCAAAGGGGTCGCTAAGCCATGCAATGTCACCAGTAGAGGTGGAACCCTGTCCCGCATGTGTAACTGCACTCTCCCCTGCATCCAATCCAAACACGACATTAATCCCTATTTACCATGACCATATTCACCAATTATCATTACCCTCCACCCTATTTTTACCCTACCCATCTCAACCACCTAACCTACATCACTTTTGCACCCTTGTGCCTAAAATCCTGACCGGTACCGGTTTATTCTAACCGACTTTGGTCACCTTTAAACCAGCATCGGTCACCTATTTGTGACCACTATTTGGTTCTACTTGACCGACCATGGTTACCACTTACCGCATCGGTCACCTATTTGGTGACCGATCCCGGTTCTACCCAACCGACGCCTGCAAGCTTGACTGCCATCGGTCATAGAAAATTCTGTGACTTCCCAAACCCCCTTTTTATAAACCTCCCCCTGCCCCTTTTACCCCACCTACAATGACCTAAACTACCCTTAGACCCCTACCCACCCCACCTATACAATTTACTACCCCCCCCTCTTTTTTCCCATTATTCCCCCATACCCACATTTTATTTTTTAACCACCCACAAAAAACCAAAACCCACAAAACCCTACAAATAACAAATACCAAAACCTCTAATCTATCTAATCACCAATCTAGAGTTAGGTGCTTACCTCTCGCGCTACCGCCGTCTCGGTGGCATGTCTGCCCCTGTGCCGGTGGTCCACCCGATCCCTCTCCAGCTCTGCCATCACCGAATAACTACTCACAACCTCCGACCAATCAACTCTCTCGCCCTGATCCCATGGACCCGCTACTCACCAACCCAACCCTCATCAAATCAGACTGCCAGCTCACTGTCCCATTTCTCTCGAGATTTTTTTTCTCTTTTTCTCTTTTTTTTCATTTCTTCACTTCACAAATAACAAATGAATAATAAAAACATGGATTTTTTTTTTTTTATAACCCACCCGACCTAACCGACGCGTTGGTTACCTTGACCGCATCGGCATCGTCATGCCCTACCTAACCATCATTTTAGTTTTCCTATACCGACGTTGGTTATCCATGACCGCCATCGGTCACCCTCACCTACACATTGCCCTTACTTTTCCATTTTACCCCACCCTTTACCTTGCTCCTTTACCCCATCCAACCTTTACCCAACCCATTACCTTACCTTTCCTGACCTCATCACTTCCTACCTCCATTTTTCCTCCTTTGGGGACTTCTTATTCTTTACCCCTACCTTGGCCTTACCCGTGCCGTGACCTAGATATTTGGACCTGGACCATCGCTAGTGACCTTTGACCTCATGTGTTCGCTATACCTTGTGGCATTGTTACCTGTGTTGATTGACCTAATGACCTTACCTAGCCTATTGCCATGACCATTTATCCTGACCCTACCTTTGGTGTACCGAACATACCTAAACGTTCCTGCACCTAACCTACGTTGTGTTTCTGACCATATCCTATACCTTGGATACCGGATTCACTTCAACCTTGTTTGGATAAACCTATCGACCTTAGATGATGTAGAGTTTTCCTGCTCTTCAACCCAGTAGTAGTAGCGTGTTATAGTTTATATGTGTGTGCGTGTGTGCATTTGACTATTGCTACCTTTGACCCTGACCCATTACCTAGATTTCCCGAGTAGACCTTTCACCCTTTTCCCCTGTACCCACTTGCCTTTTCCTCACATTTACCTTTTATCAAACCACTCACCACTTCAGCCTGCTACCTCGTCAGTTCTTGGTTTGAGGGGGATCACCTTCACCCACACATGGGGCAACCACATCTTATTTTTGTTAGTGTCACTTACCAATACAAGCTACGCAACAAAAAGGGGAAAAATGTAGACACTAAAATTAGGTCACACTCCCCTTTGGTCCCTCGACATATAAGCACCCTTTATTACATTTACCTAGCCATGACCCCCTTCACCCCACTAATATTAATTTAATTAATTTAATTAAATTAATGCATTATCCTCACTATATTTATTATTTGAATATTTTATTTAAATAATATCCACACATACACTTCACTTAGACACCTCATCAAACCAACTCAACCTAAGACCTATTCTTAGTAAGTTGCCATAACTAACTAAGACTTACCCAAACCCTAAAAATCAATGCCTACATTCCTCTAACCACATTCCCGCATGCTCACAAGAAGCTCTCTAGTCTAATCCATGGGATAATGACATGAGATCCAAGGAAATCAGGAGGATCTCCCTAGTTTAGTAAACCTAGGAAATCCCACCTTGACCGACGTCGGTTACCCCTAACCATCGCGGTTAAGCCGACCACCATCGGTTACCCCTTTTAACCCCTAAACTACCTTATTCTCAAGGTTGGAAAACATTGGGAGAAATTTGATGAGAAAGAACACATCTCAGAGAGATAACACATCTTCAGAGAGAAAATTCCAAGTGAAAACTCACATGCAAGGAAGGAGATTGAGCATCTTCTCTCCGCATACCATCCCAACCATGATCTGATCTATCCAAGCAAAGAGGAGTGTACATGCAGCCCATGCAAGAAGATTTTCTTCAGTTGGTGATCACTTGCAACCTTCAAACCCATCATCAAGCACCTCCATCCCTCACACATAGGCATTCAGAATGGAATCCAAGTAAGTATAACATCATACTTTCCTGGTTTATTTCATTTCATCATCATTTTATCATCCATTGTTTATCTTGCCCCCTATTGACCTTCTCCAACATTTTCACCTCCATATACCCATTAAAACCTCGCAAAATCCTACTCCAGTAACCCAATATTTCACCCCGACTCACCAAAGTCCTTTGTGTAATCACAAAGGAGACCAAAATCTTGTTCTGTGACATTTTTAGATCTCACAAGAATCGCACTTACACCTACCTAACCGCGTCGCTGGTCACCCCGACCGACACACCGGTCTCGTATTTTCCCACACAGCCTAGAACAGAGACCTACCCACCAAATTTCATCTCACCCTCATTCACCTGTGATCTACCCGAGACCTCTATCAAACCTGCAGAGACCCAGAACCAATCATTTGACCTTTGGATTCTATTCTAGCTTAGCCTGTTAGATTAGATCTATTTCTTATTGTGTTTTTAAGTGAGATACCTAAATCATTTAAAATAACAATAGGATTTACTTTGTTTACAACATTAAATTGTTTAAAATAGTGGACTGACAACCATCTAGGAAGTATCATACTTCCCGGATCTAGCATACGCTAGGTAGTTCACTACCCATATTGTTTAATTCCTTTCTTGTTTTTCGGTGGTCTTGTTTTCATTACAGGGTAGTTCCTCCTAGCCAAAAGGAAGCTCTCACGATCAGCTGTGGATCGGAAGTCATACGTGCACAACAACCCATCAACCAACATTTGAATAGGTATTCCTCCTATGCCCATTACCCTATCTCTGGTTTTTGGCCAACACTTCAAAGCCCCATTGGCTACTCCTCCTCCCCTATGGGCACTGTAGGCTGTGGTAGAGGTAAGGGCCTCTCCACATCATCTCTCCGATACTATGGGAAGGGCGGAGGAATGTCTGTGAGAGCCTCGAACTACCATCGACTCTATCTATTGGAATCATCTCATCCTCCCCTTGCACGGTGACCCCAGTATCCACCTCTCTAGATGGAGCTCATATAGCTCCTCATGCATATGCCTATATGAGGGGAATCCCACATATGGCCTCCATATAATGTCCACTCTAGACAATCCCTTTAGTAATTGCCAAAAATGGGCCACATCATGTGTCGGCCTATCCGATCTCTACTCTCCTATCACCGACACCCATCTCCTGTACCCCACCCACAAAAATCTAGGTGGGAATGCATCTACTCGGGGCATCCCTATAGGTTGCACACAAACTATGTGCTCATAGGCCCAGTAGTGTAGTATAAATGTACAACACAAAGCTAAACATGTGCAGTGCCAATATGCCCACAACTCTGTATATTGCACCAAGAATGCTGGTGCCAAGGAAAAGTGCGTCTCATGCACCATCATGTCATGGAGTACCCGATTAGTGATCGGGTAAAGCATCCACACTCTACATCCGGCGGTGCATAAGAACACACTGTCTCCATCACAGGACCACTAGCCTCGTCTCCTTCGCAGACGAGGCTAGGTACATCTCTCCATAGCTCAAACTGGTGATATGGAATCTCAGATCAGCCGCCCCCTCACTAAAAACAATCACAATCAACTCCTCTGAGGCCTCGGAGAAGATAGAATACACCTGAGCACCCAATATGGGTAATCGAAGAATCCAGAACACGTCCTCCAGGGTGATAGTCATCTCACCTGCCGATTGTGTGGAACATGTTAGTCGCGGAGTCCCATCTATTGATGAGCACGACCATTAAGTCAAGACTCTTGAACAACATGTCTATAGCAGCGAAGCACACTTAAGCCCACCGCTCGCACATGCTACATGCTACACTCTCCAACGGGTTGTTGATCGCGCATTGTCACCGTAGCGGTGGGACCTGTCCCGTATATGTGTAATCGTGGTCTCCTCTACATCCAATACAAACATAACATTAATTTACTTGTATCAATCCCTATTCACCAATTATCATTTTCCTACACCCTATTTTCACCCTACCCATCTCAACCACCTAGCCCACATCACTTTTGGACCCTTGTGCCCACTAATCCGACCTGCACCGAATCATCCTAATCGACCCGGTCACCCTTTAATCAAGACTTAGGCCACTGTTTGGTGACCAATACGATTCCCCTTACCGACCACAATTACCCCTTAACCGGCATCGGTCACCTATTTGGTGACCGATGCATCTGTTCCACATAACCGACGCCACCACACTTGATCGACGTCGGCCATCACAAAAACCTGCGACTTCCCAAAACCCCCCTTTTCTAAAAACCTCCCCCCTGCCCCTTTTACCCCACCTACAATGACCTAAACTACTCTTGGACCTCTACCCATCCCACCTATACTATTTACTACCCTCCCCATTCCTCCTTTTACCCAATATTCCCCCATTCCCAAATTCCATTTTTACCCACCCACAAAACCGAAAAACCAAACAAAACCTAAACCAACACTATAATAATCCTCTAATCTATCAAATCAACAAAGAGTAGGGCACTTACCTCGTCACGCCGCCTGTCTCGATGGAAGGTTTGGCTGCTGTCACCGATGGCCCACCCGATTCCTCTCCGGCCTCTGCCATAATCGAATAGCTACTCACAACCTCCGACCACTCAAATCTCTTGCCCTGATCCCGTGGACCCGCTGCTCACTAACCAATCCCTCACAAATCACACTACCAACTCACTGTTCCATTTCGTCTGGACACTTTTCTCTCTTTTCTCTCTTTTTTGTCATTTTCTCACTTTGCACAATAACAAATGAATAACAAAACATGCAGATTTTTGTTTTTATAACCAACCCAACCTAACCGACGGTTACCCTTGACTGGCATTAGTCACGTGCCCTACCTACCCATCATCGGTTGACCTATACCGATGTTGGTTATCTATGACCAGCATCGGTCACCCTCACCTACACATTGCCCTCAATTTTAACCTTTACCCTACCCCTACCTCCTTTTTGCCCCACCCAACCTTCACCCTGACCATTTACCCCACCCCACCTTTACCCTACCCACTTACCTCACCTTTCCTGACCTCATCATTTACTACCTCCCTTTGTCCTACTTTGGGGACTCATTATTCTACCCCCACCTTGGCCTTACCCATGTCGTGACCTAGATATTTGGGCTTGGACCATCGCTAGAGACATTTGACCTCATGTGTTCGCTATACCTTGCGGTATTGTTACCTATGTTGTTGACCTAATGACCTTACCTAGCCTATTGTCGTGACCGTTTATCCTGACCCTACCTTTGGTGTATCGGAACATACCTAAACGTTCTTGTGCCTAACCTACATTGTGTTTCCTAACCATATCCCAATCCTTGATCTTTGGAATCACTTCAAATTTGTTTGGATAACCCTATCGACCTTAGACGATGTAGAGTTTTCCCGCTTTTTAGCCTAGTAGATTGCTGCAGTTTATATGTGTGTGTGTGTTTGATCACATACTACCTTTGACCCTGACCCATTACCTAGATTTTCTGCGTAGACCTTTAACCCTTTTCCCCCTTGTTATCCACCTTTCTTTTCATCACATTTACCTTTTATCAAACCACTCACCGATTCTACTTGCTGCCTCATCAGTTCCTGGTTTGAGGGGGATCACCTTCACCCACACATGGGGCAACTACATCTTATTTTTGTTAGCGTCACTTACCAATACAAGCTATACAACAAAAGGGGAAAAATGTAGACACTAAAATTAGGTCACACTCCCCTTTGGTCCCTCAACAAATAAGCACCCTTCATCACATTAACCTAGCCATGGCCCCCTTCACCCCACTAATATTAATTTAATTAATTTAATTAAATTAATTCATTATCCTCACCATATTTATTATTTAAATATCTTAATTTAAATAATATCCACACATACACTTCACTTAGACACCTCATCAAGCCAACTCACCCTAAGACCTATTATTAGTAAGTTGCCATAACTAACTAAGACTTACCCAAACGCTAATAATCAATGCCTAAATTCCCTCTAACCACATTCCCGCATGCTTACAGGAAGCTCCCGGCTTAATTTGTGGGTTAACGACATGAGATCCGAGGAAATCAAGAGGATCTCCCAAGTTTAGTAAACCTAGGAAATCCGCCTTGATCGACGCCTGGTTACCCTAACCGTCGCCGGTTAAGTCGAGAACTAGTGTCGGTTACCCTTTTAACCCCAAAACAACCTTATTCTCAAGGTTGGCGTAAGGTTGGAAAATGATTGGAAAGGTTGGCTAGCATTAACACATCTCAGAGAGATAACACATCTTCAGAGAGTGAATTCCATCGAGAACACGCATGCAAGGAAGGAGATCAAGCATCTTTTCCTGCACAACCATCCCAGCCATGATCTGATCTAACCAAACAAAGAGGAATGTACATGCAGCCCATGCAAAATCTTTCTTTTAGTTGGTGATCACTTGCAGCCTTCAAACCTCTCATCAAGCACCTCCATCCCTCACTCATGACATCTAGGACCAGAATCCCAGTAAGTATAACGTCATACTTCTCTGGTTTATTTCATTTCATCATTATTTTATCATCTATTGTTTACCTACCCACCTATTGACCTTCTCCAACACTTCCACCTCCATATACCCATTAAAATCTCGCCAAATCCTACCCAAGTCACCCAATACCTCATCCCGACTAACAAAATCCTTTGTGCAATCACAAAGGAGACCCAAAACCCATTCTGTGGAATTCCCAGTTTTCCACAAGAATCGGCTGCTACAGTTAACCTAAGCTGTCGTTGGTCTCCCTTAACCGACATCGATATCTGTATTGGCCCATACAACCCTGACCCAATGTGACCTATCCACCTAATTCCCTCTCACCCTCATTCACCTGTGATCTACCCGAGACCTCTGCCGGACTGCAGAGACTCGTAACCGATTATTTGACCTTCAAATCCTATTCTAGCCTAGCCTGTTAGATTAGATCTATTTCTTATTGTGTTTTAAGTGAGATACCTAAATCATTTCGAACTATAATAGGATTAGCTTTGTTTACAACATTAAATTGTTTAAAATAGTGGACTGATAGCCATCTAGGAAGTATCACACTTCCGGATCTAGCATACGCCAGCGAGTTTCTTGCATATATTGTTTAACTTTTTCGGTAGTCTTGTTTTGTATTACAGTAGTTCCTCCTAGCCAAATGAAGTTCTCACAATCAGTGTGGATTCGGAAGTCATACACGCGCAACAACCCATTAACCAACATTTGAACATGTATTCCTCCTACGCCTATTACCCTATTTGTTTTGTCAATACTTCAAAGAAATGATCTAGAAACGGGTGAAAGACTAGGTTTAGATAGAAAAATTATGGAATTTTTTTTCTTTCCTTTGAAAAGTGTGACCACTACCAGGCTTTAAGCAATAATTGTCACAACAAAGATTCAAAGTCAATTATAATTAATAAATAAAATTTTCCCGTTATAACAAATATTAAATCCACATCACAAAATTAATGAGTGTAATTAATCCAATATAGTTAAATTTCTCTTAGGTGTTAATTTAATAAATAATTAAATTAACACTATATTTAAATGTTCCTTAATTAATTTTAGAGGGTCAAAGGGGCCAAAACAATTAAATGCCCAAGGTATTTAATTTTACTAGGTCTAAACAATAACCAAGGTCCTATTTACATGGGTTAAAAAAACATTCTCTTATCCCCTAGCGTGACCCTTCAAAAAGGTCAACCCATGCTCTAGAGTTACTCATGTAAGTTAAAAAGGGGTAATTTCCCACTTACCCACTCTCAGACTCATCTTTGCACTTCAACCTGATTTTTCACATATTTAATGCACTTAAGATTTCAGAAAACAATTCCATTAGATAGGAAATTTCTTCCCCTTTCCAATGATATAAAGAAGTCCTCATAACTCTTCATATTTCTTAAGTTATAGGCCAACGGACCTGGGAGGAAATTTTTCCCAAAGTCGGGCCAACGGGGAGACTTAAATATTTTCACCCTTTTTCAAAAAGGTAGAGTTTGAAGGTGTGGGCCGTGAACTGCGGAATTATATTTTTGTTTCAAAAGCGAAGGATACGAGGCTATGGGGGGCCACGGAGGAACTTGTGAAATTACCCTAAGTAATTTTCGGGCCCACGGATCCGATTTGCAAAAATTTCCTCTTTTTTTTTTTTTTGACAGTTAGTTTTTTTGAAACCAACCGAAGTAAAAAACTTCAGAAGGCCATAAATTTCAACTGGAAGCTCGGATTTGGGAAAATGAGGACTTTTTGGAAAGGTCTGGAACTCCACTTTGCATGGGAAACTTCAAAATTCATTTTCATCAAACTTAGATGTGTGAATTTTAAGAAAACGTCTTTCCTGCCATAAAAATGTGAATTGAACTTTTCAACTGCCAAAATTGGTCTAATTCACTATTCTTTCTCCTTCAACACCCCAAACAGTGTGGAGAAATGTACTTGAAATATTTCTAATGGATTGCAAGGATTAATTGATTAATGTTGAGATTTCAAATAAATTTCTTTTCTTTTATGTGAAATGACATTATTATGCCTCTTGCCCGATTACTGGAGTTCTGAATAAATTACTAGGGAAATGTAGTTGTTTTATGATGTGCTTTATTCATCCTTAGTTCATTCCAAGGTTTCATTTTGTCTTTCAAGTTGCAGAGTACTATGTATATTTTCTAATATTTATTTGTAGGCTTTACAAAGAATCCAAATGGAAAAACATACTTAAGCCCGAATTGATCTAATTTTTCGTTATCATACTTTAGATATTTAAGTTCATTCCATTCCAATTTTATAATGCTTAAATTTACTTCAATCCATGTGTGAAAACCCAAAATATAGTTCTACTTTCAAAACATGCATTTCAAATGAAACAGAGAATGTAATATTTCTTCATACGTATTTTAAAAAAAAAATTCAAACAGAGATTTCACAATATATTTCAAACACAGATTTCAAATGAAAATCATACCATTTTTGGCAATTAAAAAAATTCTATTCTTTTACAACTTCCTTTTTCATTCATCAAATACAACTTACAAAATATACATCTCTCACATTCAAATGTAGGTTCCATTTCCAAAACAGAGCAACTTTCCACCACAAATAATGTTACAATGCCATCCACTTGAAGTGGGAAATTTCACAATAAGGAACCCAAGGAGAAACTACAAAATTTGTCTTCATCCTCAGCTCTAGAACAACAACAAGAAGATCCACCATATATCTTTTGATCACAAAAAGGAGGAGAGACAACGCTCTCCACCAAACCAAGAATTCAAATGAAGAGGAGAAGTCATCCTTCTCATTGGCCCCGAGCCCCAACCACAAAGCAATAAGAAATATATTTCAACTCATGGCAACAAAATGGCTTCCACAACACAAAAATAGTTTGCACAAATAGAACACAGTCCAAATACATACTGTAGTTTACAACCACAAGAAGAACAACAACCAATACTGGTTTCATCATGCACAAGCCAAAGGAGCAAGACCTATGGGGGAAGCTGCTTATACCTCCCAATAAGGAAATGGGTGTCCACCTTAAAATCAACCTCGCCAATATATACACACACACACACACATATACATGTATATATTTCATCATGCACAAGCCAAAGGAGCAAGACCTATAGGGGAAGCCGCTTATACCTCCCAATAAGGAAATGGATGTCCACCTTAAAATCAACTCGCCAACATACATACATACATACATACATACATATATCCATACATATATATATATACACACACACATGTATATACATATATACATGTATATACATATGTATGTATATATATATATATATACATGTATATACATATGTATGTATATATATATATATATATATATATATATATATATATATATATATATATATATATATATACATACATACATATGTATATACATATATATATATATATATATATATATATATATATATATATATATATATATATATATATATATATATATATATATATATATATATATATATATATATATATACATACATGTGTATATATATGTGTGTGTGTGTGTGTGTGTGTGTGTCATTTCAAAACCCCTACCCTTGCCCTTATGCCTTCCCAAGTACCCCTTATACCTCCCATCCTCTTATACCTCCCCAAAACTCTTATGCCTCCCCACAAGAGATCCCCATAGTCTTATCCTACACCATACCTAGGCAATCTACCCAACCAACCAACAACATACCAAAATATTCAAGTATTCACATATGCATAAAAAAAAGAGAACATTATAAAGAGCCAAGCTCCTACCTCTCCATGGTAGAGTTTGCTCCAAAGGTTCAACAACAAGATTTTTTCCAATCCAAACAGTCCAAAAGCTCTAAAGAATCCACAAGCATTCAAAAAAATCTCTAACTCTCTTCCAAATTACAAGAGCTCCAAACCAAAAGAAGTAACCAAAAATGAAGTCACCAAATGAAGTAACCCCCTCCCGTAACCCCCAAAACAACAAAAGAATTCGAATAAATAGAAAAGGGAGGGAGGAGGATGAGGTGGCTCCATGTAGGATGCCACATCACTCATCCTCCACTCCACCTCACAAGTCAACTTCAAACTCCAAAGAATAATTAAAAAGGTGGGTGAATGAATGACATTTTACTTACACACACACAATCCAAGTCCACACCCCAAGGACCAAAATTAATTTCATGCAAGAAGGTGCAAAAAAAACTTACAACTTGCCTTCCTAAAATACATAATAAGGCCTAGTTTTGACTCCCCAACCCATAGGTAGGGTTGGTGTATCAATTTAAAAGGCGTGGGACTAGTTTAACTTGTCTTACAAGCCTCCAAAATCAGCCCCTAAGGACAGATCTGAATTTCAAAAGGAAAGTGGAGTGTTTCACACTCAAAATTACTTACACATTACTTATAACACATAATCCAAGAGCCATCAACTCTAATAAATGTATTCTTTTGACCCATTTTAATTTATTTAACAACATGATTACTCACTAATCTAAACACAAATAAAATAAATAATAAAGGGAAAATACATCACTAAAATCCACATACTAAATTTAAACAAAGGAACTAAATAAAAGAATACACATAACCCCTTGGTCACATTCGAAGGTGATTCCCCCATGGGGACCCCTAACATCAATTCAAACACACACACATAACAAATACATGTTGCCATGGTGACCCTTGTTGAATTCATCTAGGATTCCAATGTGGTTGGTCTCAATCCCCGATGTTTGTTGTGACATGTTTACTTGCAAAACAAAAATACCTCCTTTGGCCTTGTGGCCACATCAAATCATCCAAAATAATTATACAATAATCTCCAAGGTCATATATATATAAATCCAAACATCATCAAGCAAGTAACGACATCATTTACAATTTCCTCAATAACCATATGATCATAAAATTAGTTCAATTTTCTAGGTTTACTCAATATGACAACATATCACATGTACGAAATATATATATAAAACCATGCCAAGCATTGTATCAACATCAATATAAAATGTCTCTAATAATCCACATGCATCATATATGAATCAAATCAACCATAGTCCATGATCTCTAATGTCTAACATCATACTAACTCGAAAGCTATAGTAATGTCCATAAGTATAGTTGACAAGTATCATAATCAATAACAAAAGGTGTCGAAGGGAAGTGGGCACTACAATCAACATCTTGAAACATCTCATGCATCTCGAAAGGTTTTCCTTTATAGTCCAAAGGTCGTGTCCATGTTATGTTTTGAAATTTGAGCTCAATGTGAGCAAAAAGGTTCTTTGAGGTGTCAAGCTCAACAAGAATTCTAGCATATGTTGTGTGTGTAAAATCAGTGGTTTGGGAGTTGATGTTTAGAATGTTTCCCAAAGCATTGCCAAATGGAGATAAGACAAACACAACCCCGTAATTGTAGAGGTAGATAAGGTAGTCTAATCCAAATCGGTTTACAAGAAAACGATTCAATGGTTGGGTTAAAAGAGGGAAACCATGGTTTCATGACAAGGTACCATTGTTGACATGCCTAAAGATTTTCAGCTATGGTGTCCTTATCAGATATAGAAGAAAAACTACGATAAATGTTCCCTTAGCACATAGATAGAGATCTAACCTATCATACATAAGAGGGATACAATGTTTGGAGATCCATTCATGAAGAAAAGGGAGACTAGACCAAAGACCGCTAAATCTGCAAATCAATGTGTGATCTTGGTAGAAAGATTCGACTTCCAGCACTTTGTTTCCAAAGGTAACACTAGAGTTGCTGGAAGCAGGAACCAAGGGTTTGAATCCACTCTTCCCTGCAAATCCTCCCGAAAAGAATGGTTAGCCTCATCGCTTAGCGAATCCATGCCTTTTTTCGAACAACATCGTCATTACGAACAGGGGAAGCTTTCGCCCAACAACACACACAGGTTAGATTTGTTACTAAGGACATGGTGAGCAAGGAAGCCCTACCATAAGCACCTCCCACACCATCATTGATATGTTCTAAAACAAACCCGATGACAACAGGGCTAGCAAATCCGCAATCATCACCTCCTGCAGGCTTTGAGGCAAAGTGATTCCGCTTAAAGGTCAACGAGGATTTTAGTAGGCCTTCTGCACCATGAACATGGTTCTATCACCTTTACACCCAAGTCAAAAGGGGAGGGCATCGAGGGCATCTTGAAAGATCCTCCATGCAATGTTTCTATCTGCACCTTGTGCGGCCACCGAGCTTCCTTGTTGTGAGAGGCGAGTCACCCCGCCTCCAGCTCCCACATGACCACTAGATAGGTAAACACATCCACCCACCTTCTTCTACAATGTCCCTTGAATTTGCAGCCACGCTCCACCTCCGTCATGCTCCAAGAGAGAAATGCCATCACGATTTGGTTTAGGGCTAGGGTTCATGGAAACTTGAGCGATCATTCAAAAACTTGAAACCTAGGGTGGGAGTAAAAATTCATACAAAAGAAAATTTTACCAATAATAATCATTAGAGGAAGTAAGGTCGAATATGGCTCACATAGAGAGAAATGTGAATTTGATATGTGAAAACAGAGTTGAAGTTACAAAATAATAATAATAAAACAAATAGAGAGTTGATAAAGATTGTTAAAATGCGTCAAAAGAGCCTAATTTGGAATAATGAATTATAAAAGCATAAATACACTATCGTAATAATTAACTAGTCATGTACAAAAATTATGTGTTAACACATTTAGTTCGATAGATAAAAAGTATCCATAATACAATATATTAAAACCATATAAATATAGATTTGCTAGACCAAATATGTTTAAGTATGACTTGACAAAGTATTTGATTAATTATTAGCTGCAAACTACAAAATAAAATATAGAATCAATAAAAACATAATAAAACTGCAAAAGATCAATACAAAGATCAAATTCATATAAAACATAAAAGAAACATGTTAAAACCAATACATTTGTAACAAAACACAAATATACAAAAACTTGGAACAATTAACTAATGTTGTAGCGAAATAAGATACATATTTAAACAAATTAACACTCCTAATTAGAGCAAGATTCGATATAGTGTCAACTATATCTCCTTATAAGAAATGATCAATTATTTCTTATATTAAATAATGAAAAACGAAAGAAGAGTGCATGAGAAAGATGCCAAATACATAAAACAGCAAAAAATACAAATAAAGATGCCATCGTGCCTCGCATGCTACATATACATAGAGTTGAGTTCTATACAATATTTTCTTGGTACTGTTCAAAACTAGTCGGGTCTTGGGGCAAACAATGAATTTCATGTAATATTTTCTTTGTACAGTTCCAAACTGGTCAGGTCTTGGGGCAAACAATGAATTACATTTTATATGTTGTTTGTTTTTAGTACTACTGTTTTATATGTTATTTGTTTTCTCATATATTGATAGCAGAATTTAATTAGCTAAGAACTATCATATATATATACAGACACAGCGGGAAGATCTTCCCCTTCTCTCATGTTATATACTCATAACATTTGCAGGAGATTCAGGCTTTTCTTGGATTGGAGAGCTTTCTTTCATTGGCGAGGTCTGTTTATTAAGTCTTGAAAACATGACCAAACATGCTTACTGTTACTGTGGGATTCCTCTGGAGAACAAGTTTGGTTATGTATTCAAGACTTTATTAACAGGCTATTCCACAATAATAGTTTTTCATGGCCAACGGTTTATCTAAAAAATATGGTTTAAGGTATCGGTATTCTCTACTTCTTTTCTCTTTTTCTTATTCCAAAAGGAAAATCTGCAACATCTGGCTTTGTTGTTGGATATATTTGCAGCTTCCTCATTTGGGGTACACTAAATTCAGTTGGAACTTGAATGTCTAATTTCAGCATCTAACAATAGATTTTTGGGAAAAACTGTCACAAAATTTTGAATCAATGGTTTTAATCATTGCTCACTGTCTTATCCATGATTAGAATGAAAGAAGATGTAGATCTTGAATTCATGTTTTTAACGCTGAACGCATTTAGGAAGCAGTGCCGCAAACTTAAGTACGCAGCACTCCACTACCATTTGCTTAGTATCTGTTTTAGGGGCAGCGGAATACTATTTGACCAGCTTGCTGGTCACTGTTCATTAAAACAACTAATGGCTGACCGACGATCTTAATCAGAGCCGTCTTGATTACTTTTACGCTCTTGTTTGCGGATTGGGATTGCTGAATATGGTCTATTTCATGGCATGGGCTCACTGGTATAAATATAAAGCAAAAATATATGAAGCCCAAGATAGATCCACGCCTGAAATATCCCATCTTTGTTAGTACAATGGTTCCCAAAAATAGTTTTTCAGCAAATGGTTGGAAAATGCAGCAAAGTGGTCAAAGGAAAATGGATTTAAAAGACGTTACTGCTTGGTTGTTTAAATTAATGTGCTTTGACCGATAATATTCCATAGCATATAGGGTTAGCCTATCAACAAAAATTTTACACTACCTATTTTTCATAACTTGTAGATGGCTTTACAAAGTATTGCATTCATTGTTAATTTATGTTGCCAAATGTAGTTCTTGGCTGAAATATAATTCGTTGAAACATTCTTAATTACAATTTAGTTCTTTTGTTGAAACTCTAATCTTCGCTAAAACATTCGAGGTTTCAGGTGTATTTGTGTACTTCATTAGATGAGGCATGTATATTGTGATTTGTATGTCAAACGAAGGGAATGTTGAGTTTTGGAATTTCCTAATGCAAATTCGGTCAGCCATCCAACTAAATCAGCTCAGTCCAGAGTTCTGTACTTCTACTTTGCTTTGATAATTGTAGCTCTTGAGGAGAAATGTATTCCCATTAGCATCTATGTTATAAACCTTCGCAATGGAGGGTCATTCGGGGCCTTACTTCAAGCACATGTGGCCTCTTTGTCATGTCTGTTCTCATGTCTTCTACAATTTGTAACCCATTTAGGATAAAGAGGCAGTACCTTACATTCCTGGTAAAGGAATAAAAATAACATATTGTAGAAAATGTAAAAAGGAACGTTTATTTCTTGCAACTAATTCCTCAAATTGTGATAAAAAGCTTGGTGACATTAGGAAAGTGTAAAGTGGATTGATTTCATTATGTGTGAGAAAGTTGTTCATGAGTGTGGTTCATAAAGAAAAATGACTCGCTTAATAATAACATCAACATACGATTGGTTTGTTTGTTCCACATAAATATAAAAATTCTAATATATCATTATTGATCTTATGTCAATAAGGGTGATGTCACTATGAAAGTGGTCCTCTTAATACTATAATGGTTGATAAGTTGGGATGATTATGTTTTCTTGCTTGGTCATTCCCTCTCCTCCTCCATGACTTCAAAATCTTGTAAAATTCCCCTTAGATACATGGCTTGCCACCCAGTCCAAAATTGTTTCTACACCTCTAAAAATCCTCTTTCAAGCAAAAAAATAATTCTGCGTTGGTTGGCTAACTTGGTCCACGACAACGTATAAACACAATATGTCATAATCTTCATGTTAGGGGTGATGCCACAATGGAAGTGGCCCACTTATGAACATAATGAATGATTGGTTACTTGCACAACTCTATAAATCCTCATTTGATCACAATTGTTTAGAATAGCAATTAGAAGTGAGTAGTGCAATGGAGACGCTAAAAGGGATGTGTTGAGTAACTTAAACTCAAAGAAGTGAAACATTACAAGATTAAGAGGGGCAATGAAAGGGGATTGAGAGAGGATTTTTCTAGGGGCATGGAAAATGTTGTGGGGAATGTATGTAAAATTCTTCTATCTTCTGAGAAGATAAATATAAACTACATGCAATTTTTGTCAATTGTTTGAAGGAGGAACGAGGTGTGGTGCACAAATCGTTGAGGCAATGTACTTTTCAGATATCTCAAAAAACAAGTCTCTTCGATCAATATTCACAATGTCAATAGTTTTTTTACAATGACATCCATTTTGTTTTGTGGATAGTTAGAGTACATGGAGATTAAATACTAACATCCTAGAATTTCGATATTAGGCATGTTTTTTGGGTTCTTGGGTTATGCGAGAGAAAAATAGTGTATTGGAGACATCCTTAGCCTCACATAAATTTGATGAATCCACAAAAGAAAGAAGCTTAAACATTTTAGGGAAATCAACATTAAATAATGAAATGTTTTGATACAACGAGTTTCACAATTTACACCCTACATTGTATTTCTAACAATGTCTCTCACATGTAGAATGAGGTGCACACTTGATGCAAGTGGAATCACAAGGGATCCAATAGATGAAATCATGCAAGATGGACAACCTAGTTAAAAGCTTGTAATTGCTTAAATCACTCCACCATCTATCAAAGACAACATATAAACATAACCCTCAAGAGAATATATTATTGTGTAAACATATGAACAAGATATTTAGTCACAAACACATCAACTTAAAAGAAGTATATTGATAATGAATTTTAATGTATGTGTCAAAAACAAATAATTTTTTAATCAAAGAATGCGTTGATTTTTTGACGTAATCGATACCAACACCACATTATCTTAATTGTTTGCCATATAAATTTGTAAATAAGAATGCTTCATCACCTTCTTCGCCACTATAAGAACACAACAATCTCAAGAATCACCTTCATGCTCACATAATATTTTATAAATTGGATCTTGCTTCATATTTGTGTCAGTGTTGACTCATTTAGAACAATAAGATAGGTGGTTTCTTGGTTAATTACATGTTTCACATAGGGATAGGAGGAGATGAGCCATAAAACATAGGTGAGCTTCACCAAGTTGGTGCTTATCTTGGACAAAATGAAGTCAATGATATTTTCTAAGAGAAAATTCTCACACTAGCAAGCCTTGTGGGCGTGAGTTGTAGTATTTTCACAATCGTCACCAATCGGGACAAGAGATCCTGCTTCGAACACTCTAAACTAGGCAAAATCTCATTCCTTTTCCGACATATGATGTCTAACACAAATTCTTGTACCACCACTAACACCATAGTGAGATGTTATTATGACCCGACACTGAGCACACCTTCACATTCCATACCAACAAATTGGACCAACCGCCTTCTGCACATAGAGATTGGTTGCAACGTCAAAGGCTTGAGATAAGTTATAGATGGGTAGTGACACGTCCAATCGGGATATTTTTTCTATGGGTTACAATGTGTCCATGTATTTAATGCATGGTTATTACATGGCATCAATGTTAGTCCTTACTTTCACCGCTTTATACCGAATATACATTAGAGTTAATACACGACACTTAATGTTATTATTCTTTTTAAATTATTGTTTAACATATGGGTGTTATAATCATATTCTAGTCTTCAACTACCACATGTAGGGAAATGGTATCTAATGTTCAACTATCTCATAATTATTATATATAAAGTTTGATATTGGTCACGTCATTAAAGAAAAAGTTCATAAACAACACACATGACATTTTTGCATCATGAATTCGGTAAGTTTAATGTATGTCGGTGTTGATGCTTATGTAAAATCTACTCTAACATCATTGTATTTGATATACACTCTACCATCTAATGAAATCACCAATCTTCCAACCAATGGGTAAAAGTTCACATTCGAAAGACAAATCAAAACATGAATACAAACACACACACACACACACACACACACACACACACACACACACACACACACACACACACACACACACACACACACACACACACACACACACACGACATAAAATCAATTGGGTAATAAAATATTGGTATCTCTCTCGAGTGTATGCAATACATTTTTGGAACACATTTTAATCCTCCATGTGTGAGCCATACCTTTTTATAATTATTTGATTGTCTCGTTGATATCGCCCATTAGCATTAACAATTACAACATTCCTCGTAAATGCACTTTCCATTATACCTTGTTAGATGTCCACACCACATTTTAAAGCTCCCATTTTGGAATGGGATGGGAGTATGTTGAAAAAGGGCATTGAGTCTAGCTTTACACATATGAAATGCACGGGATTGAAATATTAACATGCCTCTTAAGCATAACTCTTTTGTGTTTATCTTGCTTTCATTGCATTCCACGAGACCACATCTTAATGAGGTATTTATTCAAATATTTAATGTGCCTTGTGTATTGTTCCTAGTTAGTTGCAACTAAATCTAAAAAGTTAGCTTTCCATTATGCTTTGATGGATGTGCATGTCCTATTTTAAAGCTCCTATTTTGACACGGGATGGGAGGATGTTGGAAAAACTGCCAATTGCATTTATTATAAACTTTCCAAGCCCTTTTCAAAAACCCAATTTTTGCATATCATGCATTAATTGCATACCAAAAGATCACATCTCATAGAGGCATTGTGATTATTAGTTCACATGCCTTGTGCATAATTGTATTTTTTCATGTGTCTCTACCAAAGTGCACTTACAACTACATCTAACAAATATCACCTTTCTATCATGTGTTGATGGATTTTTGTGTCCTATTCTAAAGCTCCTGTTTTGCAAAGGTGGTAGGATGCTAGAAAATTCGGCATTTACATTTTCCTAAAAGTTGTACAACTGTACATCTAAGAAATTTTATATTTCCATTGTGCTTTGATGGATGTCCATGAACTATTGTAAAGCTCCCATTTTGACATAATGTGGGAGGATGCTAGAAAATCCTACCAAATGCATTTTCCAAAAAGCTTATAAGGCTTTTTCAACAAACTCATTTAGTGCATATTCTACAACTATTATAGCTCATTAGGTTGAAGTTGTTTCAGGAATTTTTAAAAACAATGCACATGCCTTTTATATTCTTATGCATTTTGCATACATGTGAGTAATGGAACCCATAGTTGTAACAAACAAAAATTAGCTCCCATTATGCTATTTTGAATATCCATGCCCTATACTAAATCTCCCATTATGAAACAATCTAGAAAGATTGTGGAAAATGTTGTGGGGTTTGGATTTACGTTTCCAATTTACATTTGTCGGAATATTTCCAAGGCTTTTCCAATAAACAAAGTTTATGCATATCTTGCATTCATTGTAGTTCATGGGACCATATTTCCTTCAAGAGTTTTTTTAAACAATTTGCATGCCTTGTGGATGATTCTACATTTTAAATACATATTTTTGAGTGCACCAACTACAACTCATGTGATAGAAAATATGAACCCATTAGGTTGAACACCTTTTTGTTGCATTCACCAAAATAATGTCAATGCTTTGTGAGGATGCCAGTTTCCTCTATCATTTTATACATATCCTACAATCAATGATGTTGTTTTAACACATCTACCATGACACTTGTAACTACATCTTAAGCAAAACAACTTTCCATTATGTTATGATGAAGATCCATGTCATTTACTAAAGATCTTATTATGAAACATGCTGAAAATATTGTGGAAAACATTGTGGGGTTTGGATTTATGTTGTCAGTTGCATTTGTTGGAAAATTTCCAAGGCCTTTCAACAAACCCATTTTACGCATTTCCTAGATTCATTATAGTAAATAAGATTGTATTTTATCCAATATTTTTTTGTTGAATAGTTCACATGGCTTGTGCATGCTTCCACATTTACGTACATATATAAAAGGAACTTACAACAACATCTAACAAAAATACCTCCATTTAATAATTTGAATTTTAGTAAAACTCACATGGCTCTAGACAATTTCTCTAGAGAAAAACTTTAAGTAGGAGAAAATTGTCATCCAAGAACTTCAAATCATAGAGATAAACATAGTTCTTTGTTAAAATTTTAGGCTCCACAAGTATACCATCCGAGAAAAGCATGTCTATTACACCTCATTTCCTACTAATATGACAGATTGGGCAACACTAGAAAATGATCTATTCTAAATCTCCCATTTTGATAGAAGTTAGTGGGATGCTAACAAAGGTTGTGGACTCCACTACTATCCATGAAACCACATATATTTTACGCACTTATTTGAAAAATTCACATGCTTCCACATTTTGAGACATATATCCTTGAGTGGATTTCCCATTGTTTTCAAGGAGAAATAAGCCACTTGCAATGAAAAGATGTTCAATTGCCCATGAAAACAACAATAATTGTTAAAGTGAGAAGAATAATATTTTTTCAGAATGTTTTGAAGCACCACAAGGATAGTGACAATGAGGCAAGGAGGTCTATAAAACTTAGAAAAATAGCTACTTATAAATTTGAGTCCACCCTCAAATGACACAACTGAGTCCTTTAATGAGGAAGTCATTTTTTAATAAATTTGGCACCACACCCAAGCACGAGTAAGGCATGTAATCCACACACGTGCCAAACCCACATGGCATTTACATTTACAGAGTTTAAAATTATGATTCAAAGGAGATTTATGAGGTACTCATCGACCAAGTGCTTTACCAATCCAAAAGAAAGAACTACCACGCAAGTTCTTAGGTTGTGTTAGATCTCTAGGAGTGATGCTATAATGCAAGTGGTATTCTTATTAACACAAAGTTTGATTAGTTGTGCGATGAGTATGTTTTTGCTATTAGCCTAAAAAATCATGTTCAAATTTCTATAAATATATGTCTTACTACCCCAAGTCAAATATGTCTCTTTAGTTGACTTTCAAATAAGTTCAGTAACTCTAAAGTCCTCATTTATTCAAGATCTATTGTACTAATTTGTTTTTATAGTGTTTGTGCATGCTTATTAGATCCCCATTGCTTTATAGTTTTTATTTTTGTGTTTTGTTTTTAAGTAAAATTTTTAAAGGATATTTTGTTATTCTAATGATGCAATATGCATAGTAAAAACTTTTATATGCTTCAAGAGTGTCTTTCTTTATTAGTTTAGTGAATAAATTTTGAGTTCGTCATGTTATTTCTTTAATATATTAATGTTTTTAGTGGAGGCCAATGGTGCTACTAGATAGATATATAGAGCACGAAGCTCTTAAAGACGAGATTGAAGAAGTAGGACTATCATTAAGGCATATTGCATATATTGTCTTATTAACTCATAGGAAATCCTTAAGCTACTTTTGATCTCCAATAATTTTGTGATATTTCTTATGCTTAAAAGATATCGTATCGATATTTTAAAAAAGAAACATTTACTTGGTTTTGTTGACTCAAAATGCACCCCTTGCAATTTTTTGCAACTTATCAAAGTTTTAAACTTAGGCAACTAATTTTTCTCAAGATCTACGGAATGGTGGAACAAAAGGAATGACTTCGGGAGGCCAAAAATTAGATGAGTATTAAAGCCACGAAGACAAGCTATGGAAAATATAGCATTCTACGAATTCTCCTAACCCGCGGAATGAAGAGTGCGGTTTTGGTCTTCCGTGGAACAACAAATATTGACTTCAAGGAAGAAATGTATGGAAAGGTATAGTGTGAGGGAACCATGCTCATATAATTATTAATTTTGATCACAATTGTTTTCAATAAAATAAGATAAATTGTAAAATTACAAGAGTTTAAATGCCCCTACATTTATTTTTAAAATTTCTTGTGAGTGAATTTTGTGTAAAAAATGGACTCACCATGGGTGTCATTATTATTGGTGAAAATAGTATACAATGAAGGCATCTCCATTTTTTTGTGCCCCTATCATCCATACATAAGGAATTGAAGTTCTCTATTGTATTTGTTGTGACATCGAAAAACAATGCCATAATAATTCATTCAATCAGTGTGCTTCCCATTGCTTTGTTAATGAATACCCTTGGATTTGTCATACTTAGTCATATTTTTATTTGTTAACAATATTATTGTTGCGATTTGAAAACATGACCTAACATTGCTCTTATTTATATATTAATAATTGATAGGAACAATTGTCATGTTTAATGTAACACTTGTTGAGCATTAAATCATCTTAGTAACATCCAACTTAAAAAGCCTTACTTATTAATTATTTCATAAATTATTAGGATTGCTGCAATTACATTAGGACGAGTTTTGATAACATAAGTGTTAAACAAATAAAACTAATTTATTTTGTAAAAATAATGAAATAGAAGACTTCAGAATAGAAAAACTTGACATATTAGAATAAATTTCAACACATATTATAAGGGTAGATAGAAAGTCAATAACTTCAAATATTATTAATATAATATATGTTGGATACATCGAGATGTAGGTAATATCAACTCTCGACATATAACCAATCAAAAACATTTCTTTGGTTGTTGTAAAATATAAAATGCTAGAGCATTATTTACAAAATTGAATCTTCAATTTTGGTCAAAGATTCAAAAGGAAAAACTTTTGTACACATATTCACCACCCCAATAAATTATGTCATTATGAATTCAATACATTTTTTAGGGGGGATTTCAACTATTAAAAAACATGGGGATGGGAGCCCCTGTATTTTCTATATCTTGCAAGCTTTTCATGACTGTATCGCTTAAGCTAACCCCCACACTTAAGTTGTCTTTCCACTTCTTGTGTTGTTATCATTAGGATTTAAACACACGACCTAGTATTGCTCTTATTTATATGTTTATAATTGATAGGAATGAGTGTTCTATTTAATGCAATGTTTTTTTGAGTTTTAGATATGTCTTAATAGCCACCAACTTCAAAAACCTTTTTTTTTAACACCTTTATAACATTTAAGGATTGTTGCAATTACATTATGTATTTCAACAACATAAGTGTTACACTAATATAGCCTAAAAATGTAAACATAAAAGGAAATAGAAGATAAATCATAATAGAAAAACATGGTATATGATGTAAAGGCGATCCTGAAAAAGCACCTTCATTATAGTGGTTCTATGATCTTCCATTCCACGTTTTTGGACTACGCTTACACTGACACATTACTTACCAAGATCTTTCCGAGAAGCCTCAAGGAGCTTTCATTATAGCGACTCTATGATTTTCCCATTTATTCACTTCGAGGTTTAAGCCCTATAACTAATCAATTTCTTACATAATTATCTATCAATATCGCGGGCAAGGTTTTGAAAAGATATACAAATCAATATCAAATCATCCTAAATAAAGCTAAGCTACCTAAAATTTCACTCTTCCTAATATCTAAACTTTTATGTAGTACAAATTGGGTAAAATTGAAGAGGTCTTGAGTTTTACTCCTTACCACTTCTCACAAAAACATTATAATCCTAATGTAAAATTCACATCGACAACAATTTTAGAATGAGAAATTGTACCTAGGAGGTGCAATGGAGACATCGATAGGGGTAATGAGGTATGCATAGGAAAAATTAGAATGAAAAATAAAATGAAATAAATTAAAGGATGAGAAGAAAGGAATGTGTGAAATCATACCTTGCGAGAGTAAGTGAGGGAAGTCTAACTCTGGCTATATTGTTGATGTTTCATATGGGGAGTTAATCCATCCATGAACAACAATTGTTAACTTCAAGGAAGGCATGTATGATAAGCTACATTGTTAGAGAACCATTCCCATACAATTTTCAAGTTTGATCACAATTGTTTTCTAGAAAAAAGGACAAAGCGGAGAATTATAAGGGTTTAAATACATTGTGTGTTGGTTTTTAGACCTATCTTAATAGCCACCAAACTAAACAACTTATTTTAATGGTTCTGTAGCATTTTGGGATTGTCACGATTACATTATTATGTGCTTTAATACTATGAGTTTTACATTAATATAGCTACAAAAATATGTAAGAACAAAGAAAATAGAAGATACTTCATACCAAAAAACATGGTACATTAAGAATAAATGTCAACACATATTGTATGGGAGTTGCTACAAATTCAATAATTTTAAATATTATTAATAAAATGTACATTGGATACATCAAAATGTAGGGAACATTGACTCCAGACACAAAACCAATCAAAAAAATTCTCTAGCTATTGCAGAAGTGAAAAAGCCTGAGCAATATTTGGAAAATTAAATCTTCAGTGTTGGTCAAAGATTCTAAAGGAGAAACATGTGTAGACATATTCGTTGTCCCTACAAATTACATAAATATTCTCTTAAAAATCATTATATTCTTCCTTAGTACAAAAAAACAATAAACTGTGAATAGCACTAGATGACACCCTTGTGAGGGAAACAACATGAAGTGGATATGTCATCTCACAAGACAAATTTAGGGGTTAGATAAACCTACAAGACGTTGGTGATGGGGAAGCCACTATAAATAATGTAGCAATTTAGCCACCCTATATTGAATGATGGAGAGCTTAGAACCTTCTCTAGGAAAAACCCAACACTTGTGCTATACATTCCATCAGCGACATTAATATCTTAGGTGGAGAGGCGGACCTAGTTGGAGACCATTTGACTATTACACATGTTTTCCTTGAATAATAAAAGACCTATAAATTATTCAAACACTTACATCAATACACTATAATTTTGATATGCTTTTATGCCAATATATCCCTACCATGAGATGTCATCTATGAATTTTCTTAAATATATCAAAGCTAATAATAATAATAATGGTTTTTACAGTCCACGATGTCGGGCGGCTTGTTTTTGGGTCTACAAGTGGCTTATAGCATATGGGACTACCTTGTACTCACATGCGGGAGGCAACTAACTTTGCTACAAACAAGGCGTACATACCCTACCCCCTGCAGGATTTGAACTTGTGACCTCTATTTCAAGAGCACATGTTCTTCACCATTAGGCCAACTCAGGGGTACAGGCCAACTCAGGTGTACAGGCCAACTAAGAACCTTTCAATATACATCCGCGGCTCACCACCTCCTTGGTAGATGCCACGTGCCAGTTTTTGGTCTTTTTCCATTGACCGTACTTTCTTTTTATTTATAATTAAAATCATGTAAAGCGGAAAATTTTGATACGTCATATACTTTGAAGTGATTTCAAAATCTTTAAAATCCGTAATTGAAGGATGTCAGAAATGATTGAGATCGTAGCAAGGGAAACAGAAACGGAAACAGTTCAATCGAAGTTTTAAACGGTTACGGTAATAGTTCAATCGACGGAAGTAACGGCTGTTAATTTACAGGTTTAACCTGGAGAGGGACCCACCTTGCCACGTCACATAAAAAATGAGAACATACCGGCACGTTAAGGCACTCCTGTTTTTAATCCTTGTTATCTATTATTATGTTGTTAATTAAAAGCTCTTAATGATAGACATTAGATTTTGAATCAGTGTTGTTAATTATAAGCTCTTATGCTTTTGAATCAATATTTCCAAATTCCAATCATAGGCTGCGATTTATCATAAAGAACCTTTGACCTTTTGTATAAACAAGTCTAATGGCCCACCAATTCGCTGTAAAATATTGGTAAAAAATTAAATATACTAGCAATCATGTGTACAATGTAATGTGAATGTCGAACGATATATGTTATTTGATTTATAGGGATAGTTATTACTTTTTTAGTTGATGTCGATAACGGGTGTGATTGATTTTGTACGTGTAAGAATATAGATGAAGCATTACATTTAAAGGTTTTATCTCTACATTTCAAATTTGTTGCAAATTCATACATATGCATTTGCAAATCTTATATCATGAGTGGTAGCGTTTTGCGGACTATTTTATTTGAACTAAACATGAATACATGAAGACTTCCAAAAATATTGGGCTCCAAACTCCACTATATGGGTAATATGGTACACCATTTGTCGACTTCTCCAAGTAATAAAATAAAATAAAATTCCTTAGTGATGACAAAATAGATGTCGAATTTAAAGTTGAAATTGCCCTAAGATGGTCAAACAAACATCATATTTAAGGTCAATCAAAAATTAAAAACTCACCACATAACACTCTATCCCTCACTCCTATTGTAAAATGACTATCGACATAATTAACATATAGAGTTTTGTGCCACATTGTCAACACATAGTGAACAATGATTTCATCTTTTACAAAATAAACATCGTTGGCACGCCACCCTTGTGTAGGTAGGGCCGACAATGCAAAGTAAAAGACAAAATTTATATACACTTTCGTTCCAAATGAAGTGGTGTTATGTTTGTTTTTGATATATAATCTGGTTGAATGTGGCCATGTATGAACAATTTCATTTCTTTTTCAATAGTTGTTGATTTGCTCATTCTAGTTAGTTAGTTGGTTGTTTTACATAAAATTAGGATTGTTGAAATAGAAAATAAGTTCTTTCCATTTTATTTTTCATAAATGTATCTTAATGGAGGCATTTTCTATAGGAAATATGGGAGGAATGTAGAAAAGCTTGATAATCCACAACAAAACACTCTTGAAAACCTTACAAATCTGCAAGGCATGCATAGAAACGAAGAAGATGAATTATTTCACCGATATCGCGTAAACCAATAGCAATTGGAAATAATCATTAATTGGATACAAGTTCAAGTGCAAACATCTCTTTGATTTACAAGGCTGAATTTTTACTAATGAAACCATTAAAGTGTATTGTGTAATGTTTAGGTCTTAATGTGATTCCTTGTTTTCTTAATTTAAGATATGATATACTTACTCTAGGCTAAAGCAACGGGTTTCCTGCCTATTCTAGTTGTGGAATTCATGAAGAAAAGTAGTAGTAGGCATATATAAATCAAAAAGTTTGGAACTTCAAGCATGTCATTCAGGTGACCTTTATCCCCCCACGATTGTCTGCCTGTACAAGGAAGACCACATTGGTAGATTTCACGTAGGGGCCTCTGTTCATAATGTGGGTCTCTATCCCCTTTTTCATCTCTCCTTATCTCCATGTACCTCTTCCCCTTCATTGCTTCAATTTTAACTTCTTTAATGCCTCCCTTTCAACGTCTCCATTGTACCACTCAGGTGTGATTGGTAGTCTATTTTTTTCATATTGGAGACATTTCCAATCTTTCTTGTTCATGTAATAAGCTTCCCATCCAACCTCATGCTCGTATTAAATAGTGAACTACTACAACTATTTAAAAAACCCACCATTCAAGGAAACCCATCACACTCATGTTACCTACTTTATCTCTGATCAATAATTGGCTTGCCTTATTAATGAATGGATTCATTAGATATCATTTTTTGATTAATCTATGTGATCAAAAGTAGGTGCACTATGGTTACCAAATTTAATCAGTTTCCGTCTACAATCGTTTACCTGTACAGGTCTGACGGAATGAGTTGAATAATTAAATAATGTAAACATGTGGGCATAGGGTTTGTAATTGTGTGCAAGTGAATTGAATCGGATCTCTGGTAGATGAAATCTAATATCTATTGAGATCTCTACTTGCTTTGCGAAGGGTGGTTGAATTGAAAGGAAAAAGTCATGAGATCGAATCTGGGGCACCCCTCCCCACATTACCACAATACCCAGGTGGGCTGCACTGAAACTTACTAGTTCATTTTCACAAAATGCACGGATTCCCTTTAGCAAGAGAAAGAGTAAAGCTACCAATCAGAGATCTGATTCAATATTGTAATGATCATTTTCACGAGCCGATCACCATTTGAATAAGTTAAGGCTCTCATCTTCCTGCCTGAATGTCTCCTCCGTCTCACCAAATGCGACCACACGCACATTGTTGATTGAGAAAACTAAGCCCGCAAATCAAACTGTAAATGTTTTCATGCTTTAGCACAAAATTACAGAGAATATGCAAAAACGTCACAATGCCCGTTTAAACCATCAATACGGCCGCCAAAGTTAATTGCATGTAAAAAACGTCCAAACAGACGTCAAATTTAACACAAAAAGAGGGAGAAGATGAGGAGCGATTGAAAAAGGGTTTGAGAGAGGGAATTGCAACTGTTCCATTATTTTGTCTATATTTGCAAAAGACGAAAGTAACAAATTACTCCACATAATAACCTAGTGATCTTACATATATGTTGCCCAATGCGTAATCATGCCTATAGCCAATTTGTGGAGCTCAATTCAAAAGCTTCAAATAGTTTTAACCACAATAATACATAATTCATGGTAGAAACATTTTATACAAACCACTTATATAGTCTATTTGTGGATAATTCATTACTTGTTAAAATGTCTATTGTGGTTCAATGCAAATTTCTAAAGGATTGGAGGTGGCCTAACACTCCTAGGCTAGACCACTTTCCCCTTGATTGTGTTGATCAAAACTCCTTCATGGGTTGTCTTTGGAACAAAGGCTTAATTTAAAATGGATATACAAACTTATTAGAGTTAAGTGGCGACACCTTGGAGCTGCCATTTGGATGTCCAAAACTGAAGTTATGGTTCAAATTGCATCCTAGAAGCTACTCTTTCACAAACTTCCTATTGGTGACATCATTTGATTTCTAGCCACTAACCCTCTTAAATGTCCATTTTGCGATCTCCTATTTTTTAGAGATGTAGATTTGCAAAAAAAAATGGGCTATGGTGCACAATGACTTTCCTGATATTTTTGGACATTGAATGTCTTAGAAACAAGCTCTTCTAGGCCTTAAAATTTCTCATAATGTGATTGCTGAAGTTTTTAGACAAATTATTATCAGCCACTTACAGAAGAATATATGCATTGCTATATTTAATAACTCATGTATTCCTTTTACAGTTTCAATTCAAAAGTTTTGCTCTAACTAATGTTTATAGTTGTGTACTCTACTTAGGTTACTCTAGAAGGATCTTGTCCACCACTGATCTAGCATGGAAAATGGTGAAATTTGAGAAGTAAATTAGAAAGGTTGAAGATGATCACATGAAATTTCTTAGGAAGTTGAATTTGTAATTGTCTTTCTTTTACTGTCCTTTCTATGAGCTTCTGGTCTTGCAGCTCATGTTGCTATTGTAACAGTTAACATTTTCAATCAATAAATAAATAAAGGGAAGAGATGATGTATCATGCTGATAATCTATTTAACTGTGTAGATAATGAAATCAATCTTAAAATCGACTCAAATTAGAGCATGTTATTCAATATTGATATTTTGCATCAATTACATACAAAAATGTCATTTGGGCTTTCATTCACAGGTAAGAGCAAGTGTTTAACCATAGCGATTTAACACATCAAACTCTTAAGCATGTGTTGTACGTATGGCAGAGAAGGGGCTAAATTTATATTCAATGTTTGAATTTACCTATAGCTGTGCTAAAACACCATTAATGGTACATGATTTCAGCCCTTTTCAATCAAATTGAATGCTCTCTTTGAGATTTTAATTTGTTTTTCTTTCAATTTTAACACATGGGTTGTAGATGAGAACGCTCTCTCCTAGCAAATAAGACCAGATTTACTGGATGAATACATGAAAAAGAGATTAGAAGTTACCTCTATTATCTATATGAATTAGTATGTTGAAGAGTCACTAACATAGGCACTGCTTCTAAACAATATAACCTTTGATGGTTGACAGTGTGCAATAATAATTTTACTTGTTAAATGCATTAATTCCCAGTGATTCTGAAATGAAACTAATAGATTTCTGCCAAAGCCTTAATACAGGAAGGTATGAACTTATCAGTCTACATAGTCTGTATGTATCTTTTTAGAAGAATAACACGTATACTGTATGTAGTTTCAATGGTAATTTGGATCTCTAAAATAACATTGATAATAATCATAACTATTTAGATGAATGAAGGGGAGCTAAAATATTCCACAATCCAAATTGGGAATGATGAATACACATTACACTGGCATTGTCAATGGATTCTTATTAGTCCCCAATTAGGCAGGGACTAAATTTGTCTTGTTGTTCTTGTTAAATTCAAGGACAAGAGACTTTGAAGATAGCCAGACAGAGAAACATTTGGAAAAGAAAAACAGACCACATAAAAGTCTGATTGTCCCTGCAAATCACAAATGTTACCTTTATATTACTGCTTGGTGCAACAAACCATTCCTTTCCAAAACCTGATTTGGAATGAAACAACTTACAAATGTTAATTTCCAATAACAAAAGTTTTAAAATTAGGGTATGCAACAATCACATATTCAGAGGTGCACCATGTTTCCATTGAAGCATCCATTCCTTTCATCATATTTATATATCCCAACACCATTTTCAATGCAAAATATCCTACTAGAGTCATCTTCCATGAGTAAGAATGGAAGAGAATTCTAGCACCCCACTAAATATATTCTTCAATTTTAACTTGAATCCCTTCTCTTGCATGTGGGAACAAAAGATAAGATCTATGACGTCATGACTCTCCAATGTCTTCTCAGCAAATATCTTCACTACCTACCCCATTGTTGGTCTTGTTGAAGCATCAGCTTGAATGCACATGGAAGCTACGCTTAGCAATACCTCCACTTCTTTCAGATCATATTCACCTTGCAAGATAGGTTCAACCAATTCTCTAGCCACCTCTCCATTGCTTTTCTGATCCTTAACCACCCTCCAAGCCCAAGAGGGGTAATGCCTCTTTTCTTCATCTTCAACACTGGCATCCATGATCTTCTGTCCGCAAATCAACTCAAACAACACCATTCCAAAACTATACACATCACTCTTGCTGCTAATTCCAGTATCCAGCAACAACTTTGGAGCTAAATACCCAGGCAATCCCTACATCATTGTTGAAAGGTGAGATTTCTCTCTCTCCATCGGAGTTGACAGCCCAAAATCTGATAGTTTTGCCTTGAAATTTTCATCCACAAGGATGTTTTGGGGCTTGATGTCCAAGTGAAGAATGCATTTTCTGCAATCCTCATGTAAATAAGCCAACCCATGAGCAACTCCAGCAACAATTTTCCAACACTGGTTTCAGCTAAGGGCTAGGGAACTGCTACTAGCATGAAATATCCATTGATCTAACGAACTGTTGGCAAAAAATTCATATACAAGAAAAAGTTCATTTCCCTCAGCACATACCCCCAACAGATGCACTAGATTCATGTGTTGGATGTTCCCAAGAATTTCAATCTCTGCCTGAAAGCTCTCCTTCCCCTTCTTTGAGGATTCCACTCTCTTCATTGCAATCTTACCATCTCCTTCCACACATCCCAAGAACACTGTGCCAAACCCGCCTTCTCTGACCTTTGTACAAAACCCCTCAGTGGCTCTGTCAAGTTCTTTCAAACTGAATCGCCTAAAATGTCTAGTAGGATGGTAACCCTTGAATTTCTTCTCCACCTCAGCAGAATGCAAATCTAAAGTTCACCCTCTCAAACGATGGCAAATGCATATCACCATTAGAACAATTGAGGTAATTCCACTGATGCTTAGCCCTATAACTAAACCAACATAAGATTGAGATTTGGATTGCGGCAATTGAATTTTGAGATAAGCCATTTGGGTTTAGTTCTCAGTGTTCTTTAGACTTTCAAGACTTGTAGTGGTGTGGCAGTAAGAACCAGTGTCTTTCCAGTAAAAGGATTCCAAACAAGAACAGTTATATAACCATGCATCTTTATTATTTTGTTCAGTAGAATCATTAGTAGAGGCTATGATGTATTTATTGGGAAAATAGTCTATCCCTTTTTAATTCTCTTGCGAGATGGTTGTGCTAGCACATGAAGAACACCTTTTTTTCTGGGCTTCATGAAGGTCTTTGTCCCAATCGCTGAACACACGGATATATCGATGATGGCATGCTTGGAGCAACACATATTGAGTAAGAACATCCTTTGTTCCCTGCGATAATTGTGCACATAAATTATTGCAAACAGAAACGAGACAAAATTGCATATGAGAATGGATACAATAGTCATATGAAAATTATGGAGACAGATCAATAAAATAGACATGAGGCAAGGAACGAGTAAGCTAACAAGTCGTGTCCATACCGGAGCTGTATAGGTTCATAATTGTAATTTGTGTGGCTGATGTTAAAATAGGGGTGGATGCCGAATACTTGGATATTTGAAAGCGCCAACCTGAGTCACACCATTAAAATCAACCTTACTTTCAAATGCATGAAGCACAAACCGTGCGAATAATTAAATCACAATGTCAACAAGTGTCAAAGAACAATAAAGACATGTAGGCAAGTAAGGCAACTACGGATGGATGTGCCTAATGATCACGCACATTAGCACAACCTGGACCAAAACTCAAACCCAGGACCTCTGCAACTCCACTGCCCTTGCCAACCATTGTGCCATAAATTTTTTTTTGGTAATATTTTGAAAAAATAGTTATTTGTCGTCAGTTGCCAACGTATGTGACAGTTAGGTTGAACAATTACGAATGACCATTAATACTATTATGAAAAACATAGTTACTTTCTTCAAGACATCAAATATTCTATGGCTTTGCCAATTAAATTTTATTAGTACAGTATAGTAGAAACTTCCACCAGGCAGCAGTAGGGAACTAACCGTATTTGTCCATTGTATAGTTTGACATGTACATCAATGCGGCACATTCCATGGCCCAAAATATACCAGTACTAATTGCAAATGCTATACATTAGAATATAATGCTTATATTTCGAAATACGTACCGACTACTCTACACTTATTAAGAAAAATCCCACCCGTAAACCTTGGCTGAGAACTGAGGATGAATTTGGGGAATTGAAGGATGTCATTGCAATTACAATAGCACAGAGTTTCTGTTGTTTCCATTATGTTCACATTAGGGGGTGCATACTATGGAAACTTTGTTGAATTTCAAACTTAGGATTTCTTCACAAACTCTTTTATAGAGGAGATAACTCTTATAAGTGGGCTAAAGATGGTGAATCTGGGACCTGTAACTTTTAGGTCAAGAAAATATTGGTAGCTTCTTTTATTTCCCTCCCCTTTACTTTCAGAGAGAGTAGCAGGAGGGTGTTGAGGTTTTATTATGAACCCCAGATCAGTGATTCCCGTGCCCTTTGGAACTCTTGATGGAGACTTTACTATCTTCATTAGTGATTGGTATACCCAGAGTCACAAGGTGAGATTGGTTCCTATGGACTCCACTTTTCTCAAAGGGAATAGCAAAAGAACCTCTTCTTGATGCTCTCAATGATTTCTATTATAAATATTTCTCACTTTGTTTACAACATAGCCCTCAACAAAAGATATCAAGTTAAAGTGGTAGAGACAGGGGCTTTTCCTCTTGTGGTGGAGATGTTGGTTGAGAGAGAGGACCATTTATGAGAGAGCGTTGTTGGTGTTGGACATCCTCTGTAATTGCATGGAAGGTCGATCCGATGCATCATCCCATCCTTAGGGCTTGGAGTCGACATCGAGACCTCTATTGGATTCAGTACCAAATAGGGAGCATGTTCAGGAATTCCATATACAAATTTAGCTTCGTGAAAAGATACATCTAAACTAATAGACTGGGCACCATTCATATGGATAGGAATGCTTTCCTCCCAATTTTCAACTTCATTCTTTTATCTCAATTGTTCAAAATGAAACATGCCTTTTCTATTAAATGAAATTAATCACTCCTTACCTTTGCAAATATAAATTCTAGCACCCCACTAAATATATTCTTCAATTCTAACTCGAATCCCTTCTATTGTATGTGGGAACAAAAGATAAGATCTATGATGTCATGACTCTCCAATGTCTTCTTAGCAAATACCTTCACTACCTACCCCATTGTTGGTCTTGTTGAAGCATCGGCTTGAATGCACATGAAATCTACGCTAAAGAATACCTCCACTTCTTTTAGATCATATTCACCTTGCAAGATAGGTTCAACCAATTCTCTAGCCACCTCTCCATTGCTTTTCTAATCCTCAACCACCCTCTAAGCCCAAGAGGGGTAATGCCTCTTTCTTCATCTTCAACACTAGCATCCATGTTCTTCCGCCCACAAATCAACTCAAACAACACCATTCTAAAACTATACACATCACTCTTGCTGCTAATTCTAGTATTCAATGACCACTTTGGAGCTAAATACCTGCATTCCCCTCATCATTGTTGAAAGGTGAGATTGCTCTCTCTCCATTGGAGTTGACAGCCCAAAATCAGTTAGTTTTGTCTTGAAATTTTCATCCAAAAGGATGTTTTGGGGCTTGATGTCCAAGTGAAGAATGCATTGTCTGCAATCCTCATGTAAATAAGCCAACCCATGAGCAACTCCAGCAACAATTTTCCAATGCTAGTTTCAACCGAGGGCTAGGAACTGCTACTAGCATGAAATATCCATTGATCTAACGAACTGTTGGTAACAAATTCATATACGAGAAAAAATTTCATTTCCCTCAGCACAGAACCCCAACAGATGCACCAGATTCATGTGTTGGATGTTCCCAAGAATTTCAATCTCTGCCCAAAAGCTCTTCTTCCCCTTCTTTGAGGATTCCACTCTCTTCACTGCAATCTTACCATCTCCTTCCACACATCCCAAGAACACCGAGCCAAACCCGCCTTCTCTAACCTTTGTACAAAACCCTCGGTGGTTCTATCAAGTTCTTTCAAATTGAATCGCCTAAAATGTCTAGTAGGATGGTAATCCTTGAATTCCTTCTTCACCTCAGTAGAATGCAAATCTAAAGTTCGCCCTCTCAAATGACGGCGAATCCATATCACCACTAGAACAATTGAGGCAATTCCACCGATGCTTAGCCCTATAACTAAACCAACGTAAGATTGAGATTTGGATTGCGGTAACTGAATTTTGAGATAAGCCATTTGGGTTTGGTTCCCAGTATTCTTCAGACTTTCAAGACTTGTAGTGGTGTGGAAGCAAGAACCAAGTGTCTTTCCAGTAAAAGGCAGCCAAATAAGAACAATTATACAAACATGCATCTTTACAATTTTGTTTAGTAGAATCATTAGTAGAGGCTATGATGTATTTATTGGGAAAATAGTCTATGCCTGATAACTCCATTAGAGATTGTTTTCCGGTGCAATTGTCCTCTATGGGAATTAGACGTCTGCAATTATCTGTGGTAAAAATGCATCCATGGACTTAGTAACCAGACATGTGCATTGTATAAACGATTGTTATGAATCGCTGCTACAAATACCATAAGAAATGCAAGCAGATGGCACAAAACAAGGATCCTGCAGATACTTGTCTAACTCAAATACATTACTCCATCCTGAAGAGAAGGAAGCCTCCCGCAGTACTCCATCAGATTAGATCTTGAGATATGTATAAGGATCGGGATCAACACCGCCGGAGTTTTGGAACAAGATCTCATTATAGCCAATATAGTTGATGGAATTATTTATGGTATTGGGAGCACGCTTAGGGGAAAAGCTTGTTAACCTGAAACTTGTGGGGATCATTAACAACCCTCCAAAACTGCAACTGGGGTCTTGGACTCCCACTGTATTGTTCATTCTGTTTAATGTCCACACACAATAAGGCAAAGGCGTAGGCATTGGAGGGTTGTTATAATAGAGTACAATTCCATAATTCTCCACCATGAGAGAGTAGCTTCCTTCTGATAAATCTGTGGAAGACTTGTTGCTTGTCAATTTCATGCCAATCTCAAGACTCTTCCTAGGGATGAGTGTGTCGTGGGATAGGAAAACAATTCCCAAATAGATCCATTGTTAGCATCAACAAGCTTTAAATCTCCTCCACAGATAGACAATGCGGTGATTCCCATTCTAGATGTATTGGTGGACCAAATCCTTTTTCCATCTGGGGTCTCAAGTATGAGATTCCCCCTCCTGTGAACTCTAAAGAAGAGTTCTCCAGGGATTGGGCTGCTGCGGTTTGTTGTCCAAATTAGTTTGGCAACATTCATAATTGAGGAGTTTTTATCAAAGGCCACCATGGATAGATAGTATGCATTTGGGATGAAGGCTGAAAACATTAGGCAGTAGCCCTCCTCTTGACTGCAAGCCTGTGTGGGAATAAGTGTGAAACCTCCTCCATCATTTGCCTGCACAACCCTAGAACTATCTGCTCTATAGACTTCCAACCAGTGGAGTAATTGCAAGCAGCTTCTGATGTTGGAATTAAAAACGCTAGTAATAATAGCAGCTCCACCATGATCGTGATATTAGCTAATGGCAATTTGACTGTCATAATAGAACCAAGGAAATAACAGAGGAAAGAATCAAGATGTTCATACCTTTGTAGAAAAGAATATATTGTTAGAATCAGGATGCCTGGAACTTCCAGGGATGTGGCCCTTGTTGAAATATTAAACATGCATCATTCTAATGGGAGGAAGGCAAAGGAGAATCAACAACATAGAGAAATGGTAAGAAAGTGCTTCAAGAAGAAATTCACTATGATATCTCTAATCTAATTCATAGACTCAGAGAGCTAAATTCAGTGAGGAAAGTTGATCAGATAGAGGGAGGGGTGCAAGTTATTACATTGTTAGGAGAAAACAGAGGAGGCACCATGGATTTTGGGTCTGAGGATGGCATAGTGGAGATTCATACAAAATACAAGTTGAATCAAGATGATATGAGTAAAGAAAATATGAATGCAAAATTTAAAGCCAGAAACATAGATTTTAAGGGTAAGGTCAAATTGAAACATTGATGTAAATAATGTTTCTTCAACGATGACACTATTGTTGCTGCTGAGGAGGAAAAAAACAAAGAGATAATTGTGGATGAGAATCAAACCCTAGACAATCTTGAGATGAGGCAAGTTGAAGAAGAAGTAAGTTGTGGGGATGCAAAGGATGATTCCATCGCGGAGGTTCTGCAGCTCGGTGGAAAAAAATCCTCCGCCTCAGACTTGTGGGGCTCCTCGTCAACATGCAACTACCCGTCAAATGAGAGCCAAGAAAAATGTGACCAACCAATGAAAACTACACAAAGGAGCTCGAACCATGGGCGCAAAGTAGTGCAGACGGAGCCGAGCATGCAGGGATCTAAAAATGGTTAAAATAGCCGAGAAAATGTGAGAACATCTAGAGTACCGTCAAACCGTCAAATATAACATATTTGGAGAAATGTCCGAAAGGGCCTTTCCCATAGGGAAATTCCTTTGGCGTAATAATTAATAGGGAAACATGGGGTTTAGATACAACGAATTAAATCAAGGAAAAACTAGAGGTATTTGCCTAGTAACCTCAATAAAGTTACGATCTAATATACTATATTTTATCTTATAATCTTAAATGTATAGTCTGCTATCTATTATACATTTTAAGAATACGACGATTTCCTTTCCAATTAATTTGAATTTTTCTCCATTTTTTAAAAATATAGTAAAAGTAATAGAACAGTGATAGTAATATACCTTGTTTATATTCTTGTTCCTAGAAACGAAAGACAAGATGTGATGGTGTGACCGTAACGTTTTATTAGCTATATTAAATTTGACGTTTATTTAGTTGTTGCGTAAGGTAATTTTCACTATAAATTTTATGTCTACATGATTTTATTTTCATTTTTAACTTTGAAAAGTCAATAAAAAAATATTAGTATCTTGGTCATTCCATAGATTTTGAGACCCTTTTGTTTTGAAAAATAATTTTTCCATCATTTAATAGAAAATATGAACGTAACATAATAGAATTATTAATCAATACAATACTTGTAAAGTCCAAAACAAAAACCTTGAAACTGATATCTATCAATATTTTTCAAATAGATGTATTTAAAATATCTCGTACTAGTTTATACTGAGATGATAGAGTAACTAGAGATACTATTAATTGTAATTGTGTGTAATCTCATGTTATAAATACGTTGGTTTTAATATTTACACTATTGAAAAACATTGGAAACTATTGTGAGAGATGTGATCTACACCCCGTATCATTATCTCATGCACCATAGAAGTCCCAAGAGCCTTGCAATTTCATAGGTAAATGCATAATATCAAGATGAGTCTCTCCTAAAAAGAGAACTTGAAAGTGTAATATGCCTTGTTGCACATATTTTGAAGGTTTCTTGGTTTTATAGGTCATTTTCTAGTTGTTTGTGCCATGATGTTAACTTGCACCAAAGATGAAAAGCTTTATGCCACCCTTTAAGATTTATATTCTAATAATACAAAGACACCTTAAATGAGTGTCATTTACTTGCATAATACCTCTAGATTGTGAAATCACAAGTTTCTTCTTTATGGAAGTAAATACTCTTTTTGCGCCAACTTCCTGGGGACTTATCTAGTACTAGTAAAATATTGTGGGCCTCTCTAAAGGACTCTTCCAATGCCACATAAAAATTACTTAAAACATAAAATCTACTCGATAATTTTTTCATTGATGTAAGATATTGCATGTAAACTAGGATGGTCCTTCATCAAATACCTAGCATAAGAAAATGTGTGTGCTAGGTGCTCATATATGGGATGAGTTGTATAACGACCATTCGACCTTCTAGTAAGGCCTTTTTGACTTGTTGGGTTCTCATATACTTGGCTTGGGTTATATCCCCATATTCCAATTATTTTTGGTAGTTGGGTATGAAACATACCTCCTCCTCCTATAAGGATCTTTCCTAGTTTTACTCATGTCCCTACACTCTTTACATTGACCTCCTTTATATTCATGGCATGTCTCTTTCCTTTTCCATCTCTTTTGCACCGTGTGACATCTTTACATACCACCTTCTATTGAAATATTTATTGCTCATCCTATTGTGTATTATTTCCTAGATATGTTACTTCCTCTCACATTTCTACATATACTTCATTTACGATTCAAATTATAACACTTCTATATTATACCATGCACACTATGATTTCTTCATCATATTATATTTGATTCGCTCCACACATAATCAAATGAGTAAATCCAAAGGCCGATTCATCTCTTTCCCAAGAACTTTAGAATTAAAATCTCTCCATCCTTCCACATGTTACTTTATTTCCTCCCATCATAAATCTCCTAGTCAAATTACTAGAACTTCCCAAAAAATATGGCACATATATTAGAAAATCATTTTTCACGAGCCAATCAATCTTCATCTTTCCTCACATTGCTTCTACACATTGCCACTAGCTTTCCTTATACCAACCAAATCACTATATAATGATCCGGATGTGGTTTGCACCCCAATCCTAACTTCCCCACCATTTATGTGGATACGAAATTATCATTTCTCCCATTTTCAGCCACCACTACACAAAATTTACCAATCTAATATTACATCTTATTAAATAACTAGTGGTTGTTCTGGAGGAGAAGGTCTACGCTGACAAGAACTTTGATGGGAGCTTCGGTGTCGATTATGGTACAATTTGGGGAGTTTTCCTTTTTTGAGTGGAGTTGTTTTGTGGGTTTTTTTGTTATTTTGATATCGTGGAGAAGGTTTGTGTTGGTTTTATTGCATACACTAGTTACGTCGTAGCTTTAGTGTTTGTTTGGGAAAGGGTTTTTTTAATTTAATTGTGAGTAAAAGAGAAACTATATGAGGGAAGAAAAACTATTGAATGGGTATGGTTTTTTTACTATTAGCTAATCCCGAGGACTCTAAATATGTCTCCATTGGTAGCATTTTCATGAAGAGCTTGTTGCCAACATTTGATGGCCTTTGCATCCGTTTTTTCATACAAATGGGCTCTAATATCTGCATTGAGAATGTGTTTATCTCAAGAAATGATGTCATCTCTGGTTCAGAGGGTATACCAATCCCCACAGAGAGCATCTAGTTGTCTTAAGTTGGAAAACAATATAAATAGGTAAAATAAATGTTGGAGAAGTCTAATTTAATTGGCATAATTTTTGTTAAATTAAAAGAGATTAACTTTATAGACCTTATTCCTTACAGTTGAGCATTGATTTGATAGAAAATTTCATTACACCACGGTGAAGAGAAGTGTAGATAGAAACCAGAGGTTCTATTATATATGGGATAAACATAATAACAGAGAAGTTTAACTACCGAATTCGCTTAGAAAGACCAACTAGAGGGAGAAGAGGTTTGAGAGGAGCTCCCTTCCATTCATCAAATTTGTCATTATCATATCTATGTAAATGTTGTTAGAATGCCTTCGCCTATGGGTTTATGGAAAAGGGGGAAAATATTGATGGTGCGCTACATATTGTGCAGATGCCAGAATGCCATCATCATTTCTCTAGTTTACAAAGTGCAGTCATGTCATGTTCGACGCGGAAACATGTATGAGTTTAGCACAATGTAGTGTTTTTTTTGTAAAGTAGTAGATGGACAATGAAATAGTGAGGTAATTAAATGGAAGTGGGAATGTTGGTTGGGATGACATGTGTAAATGTTACCTTTTGTTTTTTCGTACAGTGTGTGTGGGCACTGTATCAATGTAGCGTGCTCATTTGTGAGTGTAGTTTTGCCATGGTTTTAGGTAGGTGGGTGCTAGTATGTGTTATGTAATGTAAATGTTTTTGTTTTAGTGAATGGTAACTATATTTACATGTTATAAAGTAGTTGGTATATATATTTGAAGGCCTGTAGAGGTGTGCATTGTTTGAAGATGGTTATTTATGGGGTGGGTTTGTAGTACTATACATATAATTGCTCTCTTGAGGATGTTTTGGGCATCCTCAACTGTGATTACTGCTTAGTGCAACATTTGTTATTCCTACTCTTATTTGTTTGAGTGGGAAGCATTGCAAAAATTGTATCTTCGACAACAAGGGTGCCTCCTTGAGGTCTTCTACACATTCAGATAACAAGTGTTGTATGTAACTATTGTTATTGTCGATATGTGTGGCTATGTTGTAGAATTTGTCTACCATATTTAGTGTGCCTACATATGGATTGGAAAGAATTTGTATATTAGAAACACATGGTGAGGAAAATCATAAGTGTGCCTTATGTAATGAAGTATTTCAATTTGTGTACAGTGATATATGTAGAATGCATCGGAGGTGAGGTATTGTTAAGAAAGATGAGTGATATGAGAAATAGAGTGTAGGTCCGGCTTGTGATTGAACATATAAATTAAGTTTTTAAAATTAATTATGCAAGCAAGAGTTGTACAATGAAAGTAAGAACATTGAAATGTAACCACAACGTAGCAAGCTAATTTTTTTTTACCGTAAAGCTATCATGGTGTTGTAGGATCGATGGAGGAGATCATTTTTTTACAATGATCAAATGCTTTCTATGACAAAAAAATTTAATACTTTTAATGTATACCTGTACGAGATTCATTGCAATGTACATGGTAATGGTATTTGTTGATCCCATGTTAATAAGCATTTTCTACAAATTGGCTGTATTTAAATTTGAATTAAAGGACATATTGGCTATCTAAATTAAGGCCAAAATTTAAGTTGGATGACTATGAATGATAGAGTGTAGCTATATTAATTATCGTAATGGAGGTGTATGTTCTCGGTTCCATTGTGGATGAGAACACCGACCAATCCCCCATCTCTATCTACATAAAACGAGAAGATTTATTACACAAGAAGCAAAGCTGAAAGATATAAGTGTTGTTTATCAAGTAAATTATGAGCTGCATGGTTCTGATGTCATGTTAAATTTCAAATCATGGTGTGCAGATATGCACTTATAGTGAACTAAACCTTAACTCCTCCGAAAAACTAGGTATTATCAGCTTAGAAATGTGGACTGATAATGCTTAAAAATAATGTTGTAAAGCGGGAAGATTCCTCACTTAAACAAACACTTGTGTATATTAGTCACACAAAGAAAATTACAAAATACTATGCTTAACTAAATGAATAAGTCACCCACCTTGGCTTGCTTTTATATATGGAGAAGTGTAGAGTTGCAATATATTTAGATAGTATAACAACGAAAGAAAATTTAAATCTAAAAACATGTCTTCGATCTGGTGTAGAATCAAGGTGATTTTTTGTGGTAATATAGAGGCTATTTCAATATGAGCAGGGTTTGAGTTCAAGTTGCATTTGAGGGGTCAAATGTTGGTAAAAATTTATCAATTGCAATAAATTGAGGTTAGTTTTTGTATATGTTATACAATTTTAAACGTGCTTATTTGTTCCAATAAATTCATATGTTAGTTTATACAAAAAGTACAAGACATTTGCATTATGTATTTCTTAGTTTCAAAAATAGAGTATTGTGTTAAAGGAGGTATAGAATGTTCGATGACAATTCAAAGTAGCTCTATAACTCGCTCTATAACCTATTAATAAAATGCCTCAATTATGAGTGTCCCAGCTATTAGGATGTGATATGTGTCATAACATCATTTGTTCTACCAGTGTGGGAAAAATCTTGTAGAGAAACCTTCAGAGTTAGTGGGCTTTTCTCCTACTATAATGTTTGTCCTCATTAGCCACTCGGTGGAGAATTCATTGGAAAATATTTGATTTTTACCCATTTTTCCTACCCACTTTCTGTGAATTTTCGACAGCTTAAGAAATCTATGTAGTTCAATCATACCCATGTTATCTTGCAGGTACTTCTTACTTTAACTTGCAATATTTCCTCTCTTGAAAGGTCCAACTATGAAATTCCATGAGGAGAAGGTGCGCATGCAAAAACCCACTAAACATCCCTACCTGGCATGCATGTGTGGGTAAAAAATGTAGTGCCCACTCCTCTTCAACACTATTTTCATTATGATGATATTATTGTTGGATTGATACTTAGACATTTTGATTATTATATTTTGAGCAGTAGATGATAGACTATGCAGATATTTGGACTATTGATATGTTGTGATTCACATTTTGATTATGATACACTAGATGACACTGGTAGACAGTTCGATATATGTTGATTTGTATTATTTGGATTTTATACTGACATGTTATACTCTAGATGTTCTGAGTAGAATTATGATCTCATGGATGTTAGAATCGAATTATTTGATATGTTGATAGATGATAGAATTACTTAATTTTGGATGACGATTATTGATTTCTATGTATATATTATTTCTCGATGTTGTTGATGTGGCCGTGAGGCCAGAGAGGTATTTTGTTTGTGTTTGCAGGACATTATATCATACATCGAAAGGGGATAGGGGACCAACCAGAAGAATGTTGGGTGTTTTGCAACATGGCCAAATTTGACAACTTGTGTCTAATGTTTATGTTGTGTTATTGCATGCCTAGTTAGGAGGTTTCCCATGGGGGTGACCTCACATGTGTGGCCATGGGGTGTAATGTTTTTCCCTTTATTTTAATTTTGTGTGTGTTTTATTTTGTGTTATATGTATTTAATTATTGAGAAATTTTAGTCACTTTATTAGCAATTATTAATGTGTCTTAATTAGCTAATCTAACTTAATTTGTTAACTAAAATAAGGATGTGACAATTGGATAATTATGAGGGTAGATGGTCCTTGAAATCTTATGGATGTAAATTAGATTTGTGTTGGGTTTTGTGTTGTGTACTCCTTCCCAACTTCAAAATTCAGATTTTGACTTGGGAGGATTTTTTGAGGCTTGTGGGACAAGCTAAACTTGTCTCATGCCTCTTAAATTCATCCAAAACCATACCTATGGTATGGGAGTTAATTTTAGGCTTAATTATGCATTTTGGAGTGTAAAAGTGAAAATAATTACACTTTCCTACTTACCACAATTAATTTGTCCTTGATAGGCATGGTGTGCAAGTTGGAGTGTCATGTGGGCTTGTCATAAGTCTTACATGTTCATTTATTGTCTTGGGCATGGTGTTTGAATTGTGTGTTGGAATGGAGGAATGATGAAGTGACATCCTACATGGAGCCACCTCATCATCCTCACATCCCATTTCTATTTATTGATTGAATTTGAAGGATTTTGGGTTACTTGTCTCATTTCTTCTCTTACACTTTTGGAAATTTGGTCTTGAGTTGCATGCTTGGAGCCTTTTTGGAGTTGCATTTTGGATTGTGCTTGGTTTGAAGGTGTTGAAATATTTTTGGAGTGAAGATTTTTGGAGGCTTAATGGAGAGGTAGGATCTCCACCTTTGTTATTTCTTTATTTATGTTTGTAGATGTGAAAATTGTGTTTGTATGAGTATTTGCATGGGTGTTGTGAATGTGATATATTGGGGTTGGGTAGCTTGCCTTAAGAAGGGAGTGGGAGATGGAAGTATGGGACCATTGGGGAGGGAAAAGGGAGTTGTGAGGCATGCATTTTGGAGGGAGTGTGATTAGGAGTTCCACCTATGGGGAGTGAAAAGGAAAACATGGACATATTTTTGCATATTTGCAAGGGGGAGATAAGGATGTATTTGAATGTTTTGTATTGTGCACATGGAGGCTTTTGGGTGGAACTTATACTTCACTTGGGAGGAAAAAGGAGGTGGTTCCCATATTCCTTGCTCCTTTTGGCTTGATTTCAAGCCTATGTGTTGATTGAGAAAGTTGTAAATATTGTTGAGTATGTCCATTTGAATGTGTTGTATGTTTTGTGGATTGTATGTTTTTGTGGAAGCCATTTTTGTAAAGGTTTTCAAATTTGCATTATACTCCCCATTGTTATTTGGTTGGGGCTCGGGGGCCAATAAGGGGATGGCTTCTCCTCTTATTGGATTAAAGGTTGGGTGGAGAGTGTCACCTATCCCCTTTCTTTGTATTATGATCCAAGTTTTTTTGAAGAGTTGATGGATGTAATTTGAAAGCTAAAAGTTGGGAGATGACCTTGGAAAGAAGACTTGTGTTTTGACCTTGTTGGAAGAATTATCTATGTTGTAAATCATATTATTGTTCCCACTTAGAGTGGAAGATTGTAAATTTTGAAAGAAAGTTTTGTAATATTTCATTTATTCCAAGTTGTAGTGATTTAGTGAATGAAGAAAGAAATTTTGTTGTATACCTTGTTGGAAAGGACTAGTTTTATTGAAAGAAATGGATTAGAAGTTCTTGTATTACAAAAGAATGTTATTGCAACTTGTAGTTTTCATATTTGTATTGTATGGTTACAAAGAGAAATTCCAAAGTATGTTTAATAAAAGAAAATTTACATTTCATGTTGTTGAAGGTTGTATGTTTGAATGGAAAAGTTATGCATTTGGAAATTTTGAGTTATGAAACTAGATATATTATCAATCTATCAACTAATGAATGGAAGACACCTTAATTAAAATTAATATTGCATTAAACACCAACTTAAGTAGAAAAATGTTGAAAAATACATATATTGAAGGTTCTGTTTTTGGGAAACATAACCGCCATCCCATGCAGAGTGGCGATCGATGAACCACCCCCCCCAGCAGGTGGCTGGCGTCACTTTTGATGGAAAATTAAAAATCTAGACTGTGAAAACCCATATTGAAATTTAATTGAAATCTAAGCTTAAAACCATCAAAAGGAAACTACCAACAACTAGTAATTAATTAAATTTAATTGTTTAAGCCTTTCAATCCTTTTATAGACACCCAAATGTGTAAAATTCATAGATTAAATGAAATGTGGTTTTCCCAATTGTTGAACTCAAAGAATGTTTTCATTAAATAACAAAAACATATCCATGGTGGGATCTCTACATTAAGCAATGAGAATATACAATAGTAAACCCTTTACAACTAAAACCAAGAAAATTTCTCCATGGTGGCACTTCTTGCTCTCATGTCTTCTCCTTCTCCTCTTCCAAAACCCGTAAAACAAGAATGAGCAAATGAGGTTGTTTTGGGGAAAATAGAAATAAAAGAAAACCCATAAGGATATTTAGGGCAACCCAAATCTAAGGGCTAGGATAGATTCAATCCAATGGCCCAAATTAAACCCTACCTCACTTAAGTGGGAGGTATTTTGTGGGAATGAAATTTAATAAAAAAAAAGAACATGGGTAATGGGGTGAATGGGGCCACTTAGTGGCTAGAAAAATATATTAAAATTCTTATGTTAGAAAATAAAGTAATCTTGGTGCATGATAACTAATTAAACTAATGGAGCTTAGTAGATGCTTTAAACCATAAATATATCTTAGGAAGTAAATTAATAATATTTAATTATTAATTTAATTCCAACTTTCACAAGCTTGTGTAGAAAGACTTTAACCAAGAAATTTATTAATTGTGGAAATGTCTAACCTTGTAAACCCCTCTTCTTAAAACAAAAAAATTATTATCGTAAATTTGACTATTAAATTATTAGTTCTATTTTGTTTTGAGAGTAGAATTTTGTGGGCATTACAAAAAGGTCAAAGAAAACATGAAACATGTGTAGTGTTTGACAAAATACAATAACCTCGGCCATTTGCCCACAACGATTGTTGGATATGCACAAGATGATGATAGGGAAACCAATTAAAATGCCTCCCTATTTCTATGCAAAATATACAGAAAGATGAATTTTGTAATTTTTTCCCTGTATACCCATTCAGTAGCAAATTTTCCTCATTAGAGTTTTCCAAAAATTTTAATAAGTAAATATTATAGATTATTGATGCACACCCTCAAATGTGCTACAAATTTTTTGTTTTTCATTATTTTTTTATTCTTATTGTAGGCGCTATAATTCTAGATCTAGTATTTTGGTATTGTTCATCCCTACTCAAAGTCATATAACTATCTCAAACTAACAAGAGTTAGGCTAACCAATTAGAAAACAAACCATGGACCATCAGTGGTGTCATTTCCAGCAGAGCACTACAAATCACCAAGCCTTGGACTAAAGCCAACCGGGGGAAACACAAATGGATCTTTACCAAATAGCACATATGTAGAATTTGTAAGGCCACAACCTCCATTGCAAGCCTGCAACTTTTGTATTATTCTTATATGACAACCTATGGTATAAGCGTAGGATGTATTAGGGTGGAATGAAGCGATGTAAAACAATGGTCTATTTTTTTAGAGGATAAGCCCTGTAGCCGAAACAGTGACAAGACTATGTAAATGAAACCCAACAAGATTAAGCAAAACTGTGTCAAGGGTGTATTCTTTAAATGAAATATAGAATGGTAAATAAACTTCATCAAGAATTATACATCGAAAGGAAATAAAGAATACATGCAAGCTTAAATACCCAGTCATAAAACTAAAATAGTCCACAAGCGACATATCCTAAAAATGCACTAAAAACAAGAGATGAAATGAGTAGGTCTAAAACATGCAAGATTCTTGAATCCAAAATACACAAATTGAACACACCATAATGATAAGAACATGAACTGGGAAAATACATAGCCATGACCCAACAAATGTTAAATCTATAATGGTCCAATGACAAAGAATATGTACTTATGATATCAAAGTTGTAATGATGTGCTAGGAAATTTAATAGTGATAAACTCCAGACAAGCTCACCAGTGACAATTTTAGTTTAAATGAGCAATACTTACAATTCAGACTAAGAAAAGAAGGAAGACAAGGAACATGTAGGCACCTCATCTAGACCAGATGGAAGATATTATCATATTACCTTACCTATTATCATAATCTTGTTGAAACATTACAACAGTTAGAAAACATTCTAGGAAACCCTATTCTCTTCAAAATTATATGAAAAATCCTATATCAATAATAAAAGTGTTGTTCTTGAATGAAATTTCTGCATTTTGTGCTCAGCTAAATGGTAATCACAAATAATTAGACATGTTCCCCTGAAAAGTAGAGGGTAGAAAATTTAGACTTCAATCCAAAAATAAATAAATAAATGTAAAATTATTACAAATTTATAGGTGAAACAAACAATGCAAAGCGATGGAAATCCCTACCCCTGGGCATAATAATCTACAATAGATTTTGGTAGACCTCACTTCCCTACAGAAGGAGATTTCCATTGAGGTCATTGTTTTATAGCTCAATAGAGTAGTTTTACATTAAAGAAATCCACAGGGTATACATGTTGAAGTATTTTTCCCCGTCTCAAGTCATTTTAAAATACTTGTAAGAGCTTAGGGTTTGTGTAATATGGTTGAATAAGATTTTTTTGAGAAAAAGAATTTTATATAACACTGTAAAGCTAACAATGCAATTGCAGTCATTTCATGTTTGAAAAGGTAAAAAAACACCAAAAAAAACAACCTAAGTGTAATTCGATCATTCTAAAATTAAACCATTTAATGGAGATGATAAACCATGGTAATACACCCCTCAATGCAATCGAGGATCATCCGGTTTGGGGTTGGCACCTATTAGTATTCATAAACTGGGCCACTATGTGGTGTTGCGGGGTGACATGGTATGAATGCTATTTCTTTGAGATTTTAAATATAGTAATAAAAGAAAATCCATTTTCTCAGAGCCTACAATTCCTGCAGTCACGAGACCACATCTCTTTGAGGAATTTTGTAAAAGCAGTTCACATACCCTATGCATACTTCCACATTTTGCATACATAGCTATTGAGACAAGCCTCTATAAGGTGAGCTTATGTGGTATTTTGAGTGAAATGTTGCACAAATATGTGGGTCTTGAGCAAGTTGGAATAGGTGACAAGTTGTTAACAATGGTAACCTACTCGAGCCGCACACAACAAAACCTCGGTCAATATGCACACCGTCGTCATTGGGATCCAAATGGAGGGTAGCCATGCCTCGTGTGTAAATATGTCTACCTTCTTACAAAAATTCATCTTTCCTTCCCAAAATCTTTAAGACAATGTCCTCAATATATGTAACATGTCTCATTTTTCAAGTTCCTCTTCATGCATACTAGTCTCAATACAATATATATTCTCTTGAACAAATTTCTGCTTCCATAGTTCCATTTCATTCCACCCTCTCCATGCACATGAAAACACTGAGAAAACTAACATGTACAATTTCAAAATTATTTTACCCAAAGGAATGTAAAGCTAAATCTTTGAAGAGCAATATATCTATCGTAGAAGTGGTTCCTCCTTTTTCTTTCTTCATTTGCACATGATGCATAAATTCATCAATTTCCTAGTCAAATTCAAAGTGGTTCATTACCACCATTGAGATTCAATTTAGACCACACAATAGTAGGTTTTAGGGAATATTTTTCTCCACTCTTAGGGCATATTGATATGTTTTTTTTTCTAGAATTTGCATTTAAAATTTTTTAATCTCATATTTAATTACCCACTAGTCAATTTATATACTTCTACCTTATCTTCATCCATTTGATATGACTAAATCGAGTTGTGATCATGTAAAATTTTTATGTGTATTCTTTCACATTTAACTCATTTTGTAATAAATTCTACAACCTCTTAAATAGATCTATTTGGTAATCACCGAGAAAGAAAACCCCTTCCAACTTTGTAACTCCCATAATATGATGTTTTTTTACCTTTCCTATTACAATCCAACTACACTCCCTTCATTTATAATCTCACATGACCCTTCAAATAGGTATGTATGATCCTCATGGACATGTATTCATCCAATACATCAAAATCAACATATTCTTCCATTTTTTGCGAGCAATCAATGAGATCCATTGCAATCAATGTCCTTGAAAAGTGAAGAACATCTACTCATGCTCCTCTTCTAATATTTGACATGGATTTAAGGATCCTTTATTCAATTTCATCCAAACAACCTTATGTTTTATGTGCTTATTCTATTCCACCCTAAAGAAATTCTTGTATTTATTCATCTACATCATGGACATCATCCCTCAAGAGGAATCATCTTCTTTTATGTAGCTAATTCAATATGCATTGTTGCACCATTTCAATAATATTAGTAATCCTTCCGCTTGATTAATAACTAATGCATATCCTTTCCCTATTCTTATTGAAATTATCTTTACTTTTCACTACGTAACCTACTATTGTATCTCCTTGAAAATATATGCAAGTCACACCACTTACTTGGCTCACTACTTTCTATACCTACCTTACAAAGATGGATAGCTTCACCAAATATCAAATCAAAGATGTTCCTCACTGTAATACCAAATGAGGAGCTCATATTTAGGGGGTAGATGCATGATAATAAGGGTCAAAAGGAGGTAGGGGTGGGGGGGGGGGTGGCCACTTTTTCTTCATTCAAAACTAGCTATTTGTGAACTTGGAGAGACTTTTAGGGGCACCTAGTCAAATAATTTTGTGATATTGCAAGAAGATAAATTGTGAAATTTCAAACCTACTTTCTAAATAGCTATTTTTTGCAATACCCTGATGAGATAAGTATGTGAATTTATGCATTTCTAAAAGTGAAATGGAAAGTTTTGTGAAAACATTGAAAAAGTGCATGTGTACAAACACACATTTTTGAAGCAAATGAATGAATTTTTAAATGGAATTTTATAAAATGGATCAAAAAGTGTTTGAGATTGTTGAGAATATTTTTTCAATTAATATAATAATTTTAAATAATTTTACAAGTCAAGAAAGTAGGAAAAATGAAAATAGAAGTGTACAGACAACTTTTTGAGCTTAAATTCATCGATATGGAATTTTCATTCTTTTCGAATTGTATCTAAAGATGTGTAGATTGTTAGGATATAAAGTTTGTAATGCTTTGGTTGATTTTAAAAAATTATTCAACTATTAATTAGTAACAATACACAAATGAATCCTAATGATTTACATAATGTAGAAATAATGGAATAATTCAAACACTAATCTCATAAGTAATTTTTTTAGAAAATAGATTCTCCCCTCTATAAACCCGAACGAATTATTTTTTAAAATACATAAAGATGACGAATATTTTTTTCCTATAAAGGAGAAGTTTTTCCCAAACTATTTAAAATCCATGGTGGTTTTTCTAGTGGAGTTCCAAATCTTAGGTTCGGATCCCCAATAAAAATACAAGACTATTTTGGGAGGGTAAAAAAACCATTTTAAAAAAAACCGTAAAGCGTGCATGTCTTTTGAAAAGGGTGCATGCACTTTATAAAATGCATACGCCTTTTGAAAAACATTTAAAAATATTTTTTCAAAGGGAATGCAACCTTTGTAAAACAAAATTTTAATTAATTTTGGATATTTTATAAAGGGCGTGCATCCTATGTAACCAAAATGATGGATGCCTTTTGTTTTACATAAGGCATATACTATTTTGGTTTGGATTTTACAAACCTATTTTTATGAATTTTTAGAAATGACATGAAACATTTTTTAAAATTTCATATTCCCTTTGTAAAAATTCACAAAAATGGTAACAAAGTTGACCCCAAATTTGTGCATTTAACCTAAAGGCCTCAATGAACAAATTCCTTGGATCAAGAAACCTACTAAAAATATGCTTATGTAGTGGAAATTATAAAAATAGTACTTTTTTATTCATCAACAAAGGATATTACATGTATGGCCTCACCCAATATCAATATGGATATTAAAATGAATATCTCAGAATTCATGCAGATTATGAAAAACTCAACATTGTGGTGTTTCTCTAGGTGATTAAACCTTATGGCACTACCCCAAACATACATGCATGTCTCAAATTGCATTATCCCTCACAACCAAAAACTATAACATTTCTTCATGGGATTTATAAATGCAAAATTATCAACTTTATTAATGTGTTTATATAGATACACAATCAATTTCGCAATACCATAGTAATGTGTTTATGTAGATGCATAATCGAGTCCTTACAATCTTCGGTTCCACTACATATTACTCATAAGCTCATATTAAATGTATTATAAATACTAAATAAGAAATAAGGCCCAACAAAACCGTAACATAACATAACATAGCTTGATGCAAACATAAGTTGACCAAAAGAAAACAATTTTAAAGTAGCTAATTCATTATCATCTCCCATTGGTAATATCATGTTTAAATCTAATGATTTTTCTATTTGCATTATGAATATTATGTGCTCTTGCACGATAATTCTATGTGAACCATGTCCTCAAGTATTTCCTTTATGGAACTCCCAATAATCTTACTTTTCCTAGGTAAATTAATGGTGTTAAGATGATATTTTTTATCCGAATGCGAGCCTCTAAAAGTGCAATATGTGTTTCCACACATTTATTAAGGTTTTCTAGTTATGTGCCTGTCAAAATTTATGGTTTATGTAATCTTGAGCCACCCACATGTATTTTGTAGTGCCCCAAACCTCTCATAATCCAGTTGACAGATGTAAAACCTAACTCCACTACCTTTTCTTGTCAGATCGGTGCAAATATCAGAGAGTGGAACATCTTACACAGCCTTTCAGGCCTATCACATCACTTTCAAAATAATGCAAACACTTTAATTAGTATCCAATGCGTTAACCACCTGTGAAACCCAAGTTTAAGTTGTAAACATAGCAGTAATTGGATGGTGCCAGCGAGTGAATCCTGCATGCATAATTTAAAAAAAAAAGATAGAACCTACGGGGACTGTGCTAAGTGGAGGTCTACCAATTAACAACCTAAAATCAGTCCCATTCTTGGTTCTTTAAAACCACGTAGGGAGAGATGTGTAACTCTAATATCTCATCATGTTCTAAACATGAATCGGATGTTCTGTATTTGTATCTATTTTGTAATGGGTTCATTTGGCTATGAGAGGATCTATTGATGGTCACTGGTCTGATTATTGCGGCGTAAGAGGTTTTAGGATTAGATGGTGCACAAAATGTCCTTGAAAATATGCTTGAGTTAAATGATTTTCCCTAGAATGTAATGATCACAGGATATGTGGAAGGAAGATGTTTTGACGAGGCATTGCGGTGCTTTAGAGAAATGAAATTTCCAGGTGTAGCCCAAACTCCATGACCTTTTCTTGCACCCTCTCTTCTTCTGCAGTCTCTCAGCTTGTGCTAAATGGGATTTTTTGAGTGGGACATGGACATTTCCACAAAGCATTTCCACCATTTCAACAAATTCAGCCAACAGGTGTCTAACCCAACCTTTTATCTTTGCCAGGATTGCCATGCGTGTGCCAAAATAGGAGCTTTGGGACATAGCATATTAGATTCTTTAAATAATTAGTGGCATCGAGCTTCATTAAATGTGGTGGTTACAATATATTGTTTTACATAAACTGTAAAATGTGGAGCCATACAAAGGGCAGCTGATATGTTTGACAAGATATCAAAAGATAATGTGGTTTTTTTGGATATCAATGAATTCTAGTTGTAAAATATGGGTGTGTTGATATGCCTTAGAAACCTAGAAATAGAGTGTGGGCATCCACCAAACAATTTTGATGCTTTGTTTTTTGGTGCGCTAGAAGACATGTATGCAAAATGTAGAAACATAAGCAAGCAAGTGCACTATTTGACATAATGCGTAGAAGACAAAAATGGTTCCACAGAATGCCATGATTGTAGGATATGCACATAATGGATTCATAGTACACATGGCATTTGTTTGCTATCCCAAACACACTGATAAGCCTCTTTACCATGGGCTTGTTACTCAGCTGGAGGCACTTGTTGTTCCTTTCTTGCCACTAGAGGATTTTCCAATAGAACTGGCCACTGATTTTGACATTATTGTGGATGTTATTTTTGGGTTTTCCTTCGTGGCTGCAAGCAAGTGAAATCAATCGGTGCGATGTCAACTCCTCGACTTCTGCCTCGCCAGTTCATTTCCAGGCATGGTTCATCTTCCCTTACCTCTCATAATTCTCATGTTTTAGTTCTCTTTTACAACTTAATAGAATTTTAAAATATTAGGATTTTAATACAGTTAAATGTTTATATCAACTCATTGAAAATACAATGAAATGTTGTGTCGTAACTCTTCGCATTAAAACATGAACTTCCACCCTCATTCTGTGGTGATTTAGAAAACTTCCTACCCACCTGGATCACTTCAATATTATTTTCTCGACAAGATGAAATTGACTTCCCATTAATAAAGTTGATCTTCTCCCTATTTAAATAGTTAATTTTTACATTTTTTGGAGACTCATTAAGTACCCTTCGTAACTCTAAAAATGAGATGTGAAGCTTCATTCATGTACCTTGGTATGTGTGGAGTCACCTTGACCTTTGGATTGACCCCGAACGAACATATGAGATCTTTTTGACGCTCTTATAGGAGCCTTGTTACACTATTTTACAGTAGTAGAAAGTTGGCTTTCGTTTTGAACCGCCATTTGAAACCTGGATAGAGAAATTATTTCCCATCTTTGCAAACCTCTAGTGTTTATACTAGAAAATTGCATGGAACATTTAGTTTAGGGAAAAACACTTTTTGGATAGTTTGGCAAAGCCATTTTGTAGGCCTTTGGTCGCAGTTTGACGAGGTCAAACTGGACCAATTTTGACTTGTCACTCTAGAAAACTTATCGCCGTTTGAAAATGGTTTTTTAGTTCTCATTCCTGTCGACTCTGATGAATTCTCCTTATATAGGGAACCTATAGGAAGTGTCTCATTGCATGCTCATCCATCGAACGTCGTCATGGATGTGGTTTTTTGGGCCCTCGAGCTAAATTTTTTTCATTTGCAACTGGATCAACTATGACCAGTAGCCCTGGAAAACTAGCCGCTAAACGCAAACTGTTCACTTTTTCCCAATTCTGTCAGTTGTTATGAACTCTTGGTATATATGTGAATACGTAGAAAGTTGATCGTGGTGTGTGTTCTCATCGGAAGATAAATTTTGGAAGTGGTCTCTTAGCCTCGAGCCTATTTTGAATGTTTTGTAGCTAGTGAGAAAATGTTAAAATAGAAAGTTGTGGGACCCTTGTAGGGTTGCCAAACCACCCTGGAAACTTTTAACACATGTAAATAATTGTTTAAAACTCTATAGTGTAACTGTTGTGTGAAATAGAAATTTTGACAAAATGGTGTTTTCTCTCTCTTCCCTTCTCTTTCTCTCTCCTGGGTTACAAAATGAAGTGAAATGAAATGCATTGAATACATGTCTCTAAACTTTTTCTCTCACTTGCAAATTGTAATTATTATTATATGTAAATGGGAAACTGAAAAATGATAATTATGTTAGATTAGGGTGGATGCCATGCCAACGAATTATCGCTGATATCTTGCTCACGTGGTTTTATAGGATGAAAGAATGATGGCGTAACGACGTTGTGTAATGCATTAATTATCATTGTAATTTATATAGTTCATTGTTAAATGGATAAACGTATAATGTAGTCTCATGTTACAGAAGGTTATAATTGATAATTTGTTGATATGTATGAAATGCTAGTTTTAAGGACATCTAGGAAATGTGCATTTAATCATAGTTCAATTTTGATTTATAGTACACCTGGTAAAAAGGTTTGATATTTATATAAGGTAAATGAATTTGAAGTAATATCTTGTAGTGCATATTTAGTGTTCAATAAATGATTAATGAGTCATCTTGTGCATTCATACTTTGTAAATGTAATAAAGAGAATTAAATCGAAACACTCTACCCTTGTTCAATATCGGAGCATAACTTTTTTTTCATGTGTGATACTCCTTACCGTAGAAGACATTGAAAACCGTAGGATGAACTTAATCTTTTCTCTCGATGGAAATCTCCTAGCTTGAGTAAGCAAGAACCCGAGAATGGGCTTATCGTCTTAGTTAGTATGTTTAGTGACATTGTCTTAAACCTGTCTATTAGGGGCACACAAAGTCAAACTTTTCTTGGAGTGTGTAGAGCTAACTCCTCCTTCGTAGCCTAGTAGACTACCTTGTCATCCGAAGATAGATTTAAAATCAAAGTTCTTCATCGAGTGAAAACCCTGTTGGATCCAGATGACATGGATGGAGGTTGTGACTTAGTTGTTCTAGGCCTTAAACTCTTGTTAATGAACTCCTTAGTTCCACGCAGCTAAATGTGTTACCTTGGTTTCTCTCAACATAACACCTTGGTCCTTTCATGAAGGTGGTTTAGCATAAACATGTCCTCTCACTTAAATCTCTTATATAGTTGAGGGGTAGACCCTTAGGTGAAGTTGGAACTAATCTAAACCACAGTTGACTCGGATGTTAACTTAGGGTTTGTGTGTAGCTTCAAGTCTCTTAATCATATATGTCTTCAAGAGGTTGGACAAACACTTCGTATCTCCTTTTACAAGACAATGCTAATAATAAGGCCATAACGTGACGTAGAAAATAAAGCATATAAGAGTAAAAATGGGATTTGAGGTTCGGAATAATGCCTCTCTTGGAGACCTTATATCTCGATTTAAAAATACTCTTTTGTTTCAGAGAATATGAATTGCCTTGGTGTGTTCAACCTTCGAGCAAACAAAATACATGTATATAAAAAAAAATGGAATTTCACAAGTCATTGAATTAGAATAACTATGGTAGAGAAATAGCTAACCCGTGATCGAGGTATGTTTTCGGTAAAAAGTTATCTCATGTTTTAAATCTCCGTTAAATCCTAATATCACTATATGGACACCAAGTCACATTCACATGGGTTGTAAGAGTAAAAAGGTAGACATTGAATATATGTTCGAGAAGAATATTCTTCACATAAGAACAAGATAATTAAGTATTTTGTACGCATTTGAACTAAGCCAAATAAGTATGCAAGTTATGGAAACTTTTGTAAAGAATAAGAAACCAACTATAAAGGGGTGAACGATAATTTAACCGTGGTATTAACTTAAGAATCTGTGGGTGGACAAACGATAAATTTATCCTTGCACAATAATGTTCTTGGAGTGTTAATCGTAACTAAAATACAATTAAAGAAATGATGTGTGTGGGTTTTCCTATCCTTGGGTCTTCTTTCTGTGGTTGGGGCATTGCTAGTATTCATTCATTGGGAAAAGTGTGGCATCGACATGCCTATGTTGTTCTCTCGTGTCTATGTGAGTCGATGACCTATGTGATTGTCGTGTGAGTTGAGTTTTGGTACTTGGATCCCTTGTTGTGTTGTGTGTAGTGAGCAATGTAAGTCAAAAAAAAATTATCCTAGTATTTTATGGTTGTAATTGTGTGTGTAAAATGTGGGCACTACATATTTCAAACTTGTTTTCCCCTATCTTTTATCTAACTAACTCGAAATGAATTTATTCATTTTTTTGGCTTTGGATTATTTTGTATTTTTCCTTTAAATCCACAAATAATGTGGCATGTTTCGGCCCTCCTTATTGCTTTGTGTGACCGAATGTGAAGGATACAAAATTAGTAGCTAATAATTTGTCAGTGTCTGAATTTTAATTCAATAGTCCCAGGAGTAGACACATGGCTAAATTTTATGGAGTCAATGTTTAAGTTAAGCCAATTTCTGGGGTTGTGATGTGAATCCAAAACCAATCATAGATAAGCATGGATGAAATACAATATGGAAATCTAAAGTATATGGAGCACTCTCATTGGCTCATACTTCACATCCTGACAAAGTCTCTATAAGAAGACTGACAAGTGTGAAGGGCATGGATCTTTCCCATTGGACGAGGCTTCATATACTGATAGGGTCTATAAGAAAATATGATAGCTTCGAGGAACATGCATCTTCCTCATTGATTCTAACTTTACAATACCGACAAAGTATATGGATGAAGACTGAAAATTGCGAGAACCGTAGAGTTATCTTATTGGCCAATGTTTTGCGTGTGTCAGTCAGAGATCAAAAGGGTCTAACAACAAAGAAGGGAATGGAATGTTTCTATTGGTCTCGTGCTTCCGCACTTTGACATGATCGATAGAAAAAGGTAAAATGTGAAGGGTACATGGAGCTATATCATTGATCTTAGCTTCACATCACAATTTTGAGGATATATAAAGATTGACACCACAACCAGTTAAAGAGATATATGGAAACATTTTCGTCTAACTTTTGGAAATGGATTTGAGCATATTTAAATGCCACGAAGAGTTGGAGATAATTTATTTTTAGGTCCATGTCGAAGGTCAATGTCTTTTGAAAGAGACAGGAGCTATATAAATGGCCCCGAAAAATATAGCAGAGAAGAGATAAGAGATATATGCAACAACATACAGAGAAGGATAATACAAAAAGATAGAGCCATAGCTTGAGGTTTTATTTAAATGAATAAAGACACATGCAGTAGCAAAAAACCAAAAGGAGAAAGAATAAGATTAATATTCAAAGAGAAAATATAGAGGAGTAGTGTAAAAGAAGAAAAAATAATGTACACGTGAGTTGTAGCTCTAAATTTGTAAAATATTTTTGAATTGAATATGATATATATATATATATATATATATATTGTGTGTGTGTGCTTTTGTGTTTTGGATGTCTTTCCCTGTGTTGGTTGTTGGTTGGAACAAATTTTTTCCAACAAACTAGTATTAGAGCAGAGAGGTTGTTGGAGCAAATATACAAAATCTGAATATCTCGTGGGTTTGAGATTTCATTTTCTGGGTTGATTTTTAATGGCTTCTACAAGCAAAAACTTGTGGCAACAGCCCCAATATTTTATGGGAAGAACTATGATATATGGTGTATTAAAATGAAGACATTTTTCTCTTCTCAAGAGCTATGGGAACTAGTTGAAGGAGGATATGCAAAGGTAGTAAACCAAACTACATTTAATGCATTAACACAAGCTCAAAAGAATGCATTGAAGGAAAATAGAAGAAAGGATGTAAATGCTTTAAATATATTCAAAATTCAGATCACCGATTCATTTTTCTCAAGAATAAAAACAACTATAAACTCCAAACAAGCATGGGAAACCTTGTAGAATGATTATCAAGGAAGTGATAAGGTGAAGATAGTTAGATTGCAGATGTTGAGGAGATATTTTGAGACCCTTCTCATGAAAGAGTCATAATCAGTAAATGATTTTTTCACAAGAACAATGACCATATTCAATCAAATGAGAACTAATGGAGATGTGGTTGAAGATCATAAGATCATAGATAAGGTATTGAGGAGCCTTCCAACCATATTTAGTCTAGTTGTGGTCAGTAATAGAGGAGTCTAAATATTTTAGGTAAATGATAGTTGATGAGCTAATGGGTTCTTTGCAAACCCATGAATAAAATATGAGTAAGTCAGCTAAATCCTCCAATGAACAAGCCTTCAAGAAAAACAAAAATGTCAAAGGTAGGGGGAGAGGAGCCTATAATAAAGGAAGAGGAAGAGTCAACAACCAATAAGAAGGTGGAAGAAAAAATCATCAAGAGCCACAAACAAGAGGAAGAGGTAGATGAAGGAGGAACACAACTTCCAGAGGTGGTTCTACACAAAGGTATGACAAATCAAATGTACAATGCTATTATTGCAAAAAGTATGGACATTATGCAAGTGAATGCAAAAAGAAAGAATATGATTTGAGAAATCATAATCATAATGAAAGCTTCTCTAATGCAAAATAAGATGAACCTGAAAAGAATGAAAAGAGTGGAAGTTTCTTTCTAACTTGCAATGTAGTTGAGCAAGGAAATAAACAAGTATGGTATTTGGATAATGCATGCAACAATCATATGTGTGGAAACAAGGAGATGTTTAATCACATAGATGAAGTAATTAGATCTGAAGTGAAGATGGGAACAAAGATAAGGTTCTTATCATTGGTAAAGGCATAGTATCCATTCTCACCAAGCAAGGAGACAAGAAGAAGATTCATAATGTTTTCTATGTCCCAGGATTGAAGTATAATCTTCTCAGCATTGGGAAACTTGTCCAAAATGGATATAAGGTGAGGTTTGAAAATGGAGAATGCATTATATATGATAGAAGTGGAAGCAATAAGATGATTGCAATAGTGAATATGACACAAAATAAAATGTTTCCTTTGAGGATGGAAAGTGTAGCAACAATTGCACGTTCAAAACAATAGTCATTGATCAATCCACTCTTTGGAATCTCACATATGGAAATTTCAGTTTTGGTGGATTAAATGTTCTCTATAATAAGAAAATGGTTAAATGACTGCTTCCTATTAAAAACCAAATAAGGTTTGTGAGGCATGCATATTGGGGAAGAAACATATAAATGTTTTTCCCTCAAGTAAATCTTGGAGAGAAAGCTCACCTCTTGAGCTAATACATTCATATTTGTGTGGTCCCATGAAGACTCCCTCCTTGTCTAAAAATGTGTATTTCATTTTATAGATGAATTATTTTTTTGCTAATGTTACCTAGGAGAGATCCCTAGCACTTTGTGGCATCAATAGCCCATATCTGGCCGTGGAACCATCTAAGGATGGAAGTTTAAGCTCTCAAGCTAGTCCACAAATTAAACCACATTATCATGGTCATTTTATAGATGAATTCAACAAAAGGACATGGATTTATTTCTTGAAAAATAAATCGAAACATTTTAAGTATTTAAACAGTTCAAGGCCATGGTTGAGAAGCATAGTGGCCATTATATAAAGACATTGAGAACTGATAGAGGGGGAGAGTATATATCAAATGAGTTTTTAAAATTTTGTAAGGATCATGAGATCAAGAAACAATTGAAAAACATGTATACACCTCAAAAAAATGGTGTAGCTGAGAGGAAGAATAAAACCATTCAAGAAATGGAAAGAATTATGCTCAAAGCAAGAGGATTATCTGGTGAAATTTGGGTTGAAGCAGTTGGGACAACAATCTATTTTTGAATAGATGTCCTACAAAGAGTGTGAGGAAAAAAATACCTCAAGAAGCATGGAGTGGAAGAAATCCAAGTGTTGAACACTTGATATTTTTTGGGTGTGTAGCATATGCACATGTGCCCAAGAAAAAAATATAAAAATGGGATAACAGAGGAGAGAAGTGCATTTTTATTAGATATAGTGAGAAATCTAAAGCTTACATATTGTATAATCCAATTACAAAGGAACTGATAATCAACATAAATGTTCAATTCATTGAGGAAACATCTTGGGGAGATGGTCAAGAGGTGGATCAACCAAAAGAAAACGAAAATGCACCTATTATTATTGTTGAAGCAACATATATTACACCAAACAATGCACCTAGTTGGGAGCCCATTTCACAAAGGAATCTTCTCATGGCAGAAGGCAAAAAAACATGAAAGGACCAACAAATGAAGCATCTTCATCATCATCTAACTCATTCCAAAAAAAAGGAAGAATGAGGAGTGTTCAATAGATCTATAAACAATCAAGGTATGAAGAAAATGAAGATCAAATGATTAATTTTTCTTTATTTTCAGAATATGATCCTTTTTACTATGAAAAAGTAATTAAGGATCATAAATTGTGTGAAGTAAAGGATGAATAAATGCATACAATAGTAAAGAATCAAATATGGGAGCTAGTAGATATTCCTGAAGGAAATGAATTCATTGGAGTCAAGTGGGTTTATAAAACCAAAACTACTCCTCGAAGGAAAAATTGAAAGACATGAGGAAAGCTTAGTTGTCAAAGGCTACAAACAAAGGCTTGGATGTGATTATAAAGAGACATTTTATTCAGTAGTAAGGCTATATACTATGAGAACAATTATTTCCATAGCTTCTCATCACAAATGGAAATTCCATCAAATGGATGTTCAATCAGCTTTCTGAATGGATTATTGGAAGAAGTAGTGTATGTGGGACAAACACCTAGTTATGATATTCTAGGGCATGAGAGAAAGGTATACAAGATCAAGAAATCATTATATGGACTCAAAAAAGCACCAAGATCTTGGTATAGTAGGATAGATTCCTATCTGATTAGTAATGGATTTAGAAAAAGTACCAATGAGACCACACTCTACATCAAAGCAAACAATGGTGACATTTTAATTGTCGTTTGTATGTAGATGATTTAATTTTTACTAGAAATGTAAACAAGGCAATAGATGAATTTAAATCACCATGAAGAAGGAATTTGAGATGACTAATTTGGGATTGTTGAAGTATTTTCTTGGCATTAAGGTCAAACAAACAGAGAAGGGCATATTTTTTTCTCAAGAAAAGTATGCAAAAGAAATCTTGCAAATATTATGAATGTTGGATAGCAAACCAACATCTACACTAGTTGAGTTAAGTTTGAAATTGATCAAAGATGATTGCAATAACAATGTGGATCCTACAAGATATAAAATCATGGTAGGAAGTTTTATGTATTTAACTACAACAAGACCAAATATAATGCATGTAGTTAGTTTGATTTCTAGATTCATGGAGACACCAAAAGAGATACATTGACAAACAAGAAAGCATATTTTGAGGTATGTTAATGGAAAAAGGAATCATGAAGTTCTAAATGCTGCTAATAATAATTTGTAATTAGTTGGATACACAAATATTAATTGGGAAGGTATCTTGGATGATAGAAATAACACATATGGATATGTGTTCAATGTTGGATCAGGAGTCATTTCACGGGATTCAAGAAATAATTAGTTGTTTCATTATCTACAATGAAGAAAATTATATTGCAACAAAATCAGCCACTTGTCAAATGATATGGTTAAGGAGAATCCTCTCATAATTGCATGAAGATAAACAAGGAGGTTCTATAATTTTCTGATATAATATGTATTCAATTGCATTGTGTAAAAATCCAATATTTCATGGTGAAAGCAAGCATATAGATATCGGTATCATTTTATTTGTGAACTGGTTGAGAAAGGTGAAATCAAGCTCAAGTTTTGCAAGTCAGAGCAGTAGCTAGCTGACATTTTTACCAAACCTTTATCAAAAGAAAGGTTTGAGCATTTAAGAGAAAGTTTGGGCATTGTAGATGTCTAAGACTTTAAAATCAGTCCTTGATTTGATTTTTTTGGCTCAAGATTAAGGGGAGTGTCATAATTTATGGTGTTTGTAATCTTGAGCCACCCTGTAGGTATTTCAAACCTGTTTTCCCCATCTTTTATCTACCCATCCGATGTGCATTTATTCATTATTTTGTTGTTGGAGTATTTTGTATTTTTTTGCCAAAGCCACAATCCACATGGCATGTTTCCAACCCTCCTCATTTCTTTTGTGTGACCAAACGTGAAGGCCCTTGAATTGGCTATAGCTAATAATTCATCGGTCTGGATTTTAGTTAACCAATTTTATGGCTCCAACGTTTAAGTTAAGCCAATCTCGTGGTGCGATGTGAAGTCGCAACCAATCATAGATAAGCACATACACAAGAAAGGTTGACAACCAAGTACATGGACCACTCTCATTGGCTCGTACTTCACATCCCTGACAAAGTCTTTATAAGAGTAATGAAAAGTGTAAAGGGCATGGAGCTTTGTCATTGGATAGGGCTTTGCGTAGTAATAGGGTCTATAATAAAAGAATGAAAGCTGCGAAAAGAACGGGAGTTGCCTCATTGGTTTGGGATTCACAATATTGACAAAATATATGGATGAAGACTCGACAACCGTGAGAAACATGGAGTTATCTTATTGGCCAATGTTTCGCGTGTGTCAGTCAGAGATCAAAAGGGTTTGACAATACAAAAGGGCATGGAACATTTCTATTAGTTTGTGCTTTCACACTCTAAAAATATCGATAGAAAAAGGTAAAATTTGAAGGGTACATGGAGCTATATCATTGCTTTTAGCTTCACATGACAAAGTTTGAGGATATATAAAGCCCGACACCATGCAAAACCAATTAAAGACAGACACATGGAAGTATTTCCGTCTAACTTTTGGAAATGGATTCAAGCAAATTTAAAACCTGTGAAGATTTAGGGATAATTGATCTTTCAAGTCTGTGTCGAAGGTCAATGTTTTTGAAAGACACAGGGAGCTATATAATTGGCTCGAAAAATATAACAGAGAAGAGAGAAGAGATATATGCAACAACATACATAGAAGGAGAATATAGTAGAGATAGAGCCATAACTCGAGGTTTTATATAAAATAAAAAAGACACGTGCAAGAAAGCACAAAACCAGAAGGAGAAAGAACAAGAATAATATTCAGTGGAGGATATAGAGCATTAGCTCGAGGTAGATATTGTAAAAGAAGAAAAATAATGTACAAAGTTGTAGCTTTGAATTTGTAAAAGCTTTTTGAATTGAATATAATATGTATTTTGTGTTTTGGCTATGTCTTTCCTCTCGTTGGTTGTAGTTGGCACCAAAGTTTTCCAACAGTGCCATGTTCTAGTTGTTCGTGGCATGTTATGACATTTTATCAAAGATTAAGCTTTGTTCCAACATTTGATAGTATAAATATAACACAAAAGGTGCCACATTTCCTGAAGAGTATCCTTTACCTACGCAAGACCTTATTATGAAATCACCATTTCTTATTTGTGCCAATTAATATCCCTTTGTGCCAAATTATAGGACTTCTATTTGATGAGGGAAATGCTGCATACCTTCTTAAAACAATATACTAATGATACTCACTACATACATACATACATACATACATACATACATACATACATATATATATATATATATATATACATATACATATATATATATATATATATATATATATATATATATATATATATATATATATATATATATATATATATATACATATACATATATATATATATATATATATATATCTATATATATATATATATATACATATATATATATACATATATACATATATATATATATATATACATATATATATATCTATATATATATATATATATATATATATACTATATATATATATGTATATATATATATATATATCTATATATATGTATATATATATATATATATATGATATCTATATATATATATATGTATATATGTATATATCTATGTATATATATATATATATATATATATATATATATATGTATATATATATATATATATATGTATATATATATATATATATGTATATATATATATATATATATATATATATATATATATATATATATATATATGTATATATATATATATATATATATATATATATATATATATATATATATATATATATATATGTATATATATATATATATATATATATATATATGTATATATATATATATATATATATATATATATATATATATATATATATATATATATATATATATATATGAATATTTGAATATTTGAATATGCCTAAATCTCCTTTAAATGATAGGAAATTATCCCTCCTCCATAGATTTTAAAGCCTCAAATATGTCAACGTCTCTTCTAAATGGTAGAAAGTACATCTTCCTCATCTAATCTTGAAGGTTGGAAAATGTTCCACTCTACTATCAATAATAGAAAATTAATCGTCCTTATTTGAATCTTGAAAGCTTGAATGTGTCAATCTCCTTCAAATGACCTAGGAAAGGAGCATCTAGGTTCATGTCCGATTTTGCATCAATACACACACACACACACACATAATACTTTACTTGATTGTTATTGATGCAAAATCGGACATGAACCTAGATGCTCCTTTCCTAGGTCATTTGGAGGAGATTGATACATTCAAGCTTTCAAGATTCAAATAAGGAGGATTAATTTTCTATTATTGACAGAGAGTGGAACATTTTCCAACCTTTAAGATTAGATGAGGAAGATGTACTTTCCTACCATTTAGAAGAGACGTTGACATATTTGAGGCTTTAAAATCTATGGAGGGAGGGATAATTTCCTATCATTTAAAGGAGATTTAGGCATATTCAAATATTCACAAAAATAAAATAGGGATGGGTTCTTTCTCAATAAATTATTATCCCATAACACTATTAAACCTTTTAGTGGGAGCTATGAAATATATAAGGCCCTAGGTTGAGTGAGGGTCTACATGTAGAGGGAGTTCCAATACCAATGAAAGGAGAATATAAAACCCAACACTTATATATATATATATATATATATATATATATATATATATATATATATATATATATATATATATATATATATATGTACACATGTATGTATGTATATACATACACACACACACACATATAGACATATAGACATATATACATGTATATATGTATATATATTATATATATATGTATATGTATATATGTATATATATATATACATATATGTATATATGTATATCTACATATATGTATATATACATATTATCTACATATACATATATGTATATATATATATATACATACATATATATATACATACATATATATATATATACATACATATATATATATATATATATATATATATATATATACATATACATATACATACACATACACATACACATACACATATGTATATGTATATGTACATATACATACATACACATATATGTGTATATATGTATATGTATATGTACATATACATATACATATGTATATATACATGTATATACATATATACATACATACATATATATATATATATATATACATATATATATATATATATATGTATATATGTATGTATATATGTATATGTATATACATATATACATACATACATACATACATACATACATACATACACACATACATACATACATACACACACACACACATATAATCATTACTCAATCTAAACTTCATACATACAATCAATCATTACTCAATCTAAACTTCCCAATGGTTAATGAAAATTTTGGTGTGGTAGAGGACCATAATGTGTGTGTGTGTTTCCTCTAAAGAAGCATTACTTAATCTGAACTTCCCAATGGTTAATAAAAATTTGGTGTGGTAGGCGGACCAAAAAATGTCCATCATAACTTGGTTCCCATGTGGATATTATAGACAACCACATTGGTTCGAAAAAATATTAGGAAACCACAAATTATGCAACAATGAATATGTAAAAAGTTTAATAACAAAATACTAGTTTACAAAGATAGAGAAAAATTAAATATATAAAACACCAAACATGCAAGAGACGAACACCATATTTATGTGGTAAAACCCCACTGAGTGTTTAAGGAAACATCCACAAAGGCAAGATATCAAGTTTTATTAACTCAAGATGAAAAAATTACATGCGAACTCATTATAAGAAACTTTAGATCTCCACAAAAATATATACACCTAATTGGAAAAGTACCGTTAGGATTTCTCCTCCTAAAATTACAGTGGAAAAACAAAATTAGGATTTTCCTTTCTAAAAATAGAATTTGGTTGAATTCTTCTTTCTAGAAATAAGGGATTGACTCCTTAATTTTTTGCTTTAGGGGCTCCATAACATGCCTCCGAACCTTCCCACAACAAGAGTGGGGGAAGCCCACCCACAACCCCTTTTAGAAGTGAGGTACAAACCACGCCGCAAAGGGATCCAAAATTTAACTTTGTTGGCATATATCTAACAAAAATATAAGTAAATGATTTTTCTATTTAAATATATATTTTAGATGGTGAAATGTTAGTGCGACATCCCCAAAAGTATGTCCTTAAAATGCCAAAAATTAAACAAACATTGGGATGTGAATTTGGAACCACCATTTATAAATGTAAATGTAGTGAGTTCTAATAATGTTGTATATTAATGAAGCATTCATAGATAGCTAGCATTGGAAGCTATATTTATTATCTCCACCATGGAACCTCACCCATCTCCATTAATACTTATAAATGGTATGAAGGGATTCCTTTGTTGTATTTAATCTTGAAAAAATTGTTGGCTAAGGTATCTAAAATTTAGAAACATCCATGTCTCTTTAAATTTGTGTGATGCTTCACATTGATTTGTAAGCTATGATGCCATTCTATTTGTAATGCCCCGTTCGGCGGTTACCCCGTTCTTGTCGCAGTGACCCTTTTTGTTGAGTGTCGAACGACTGTGTGTAATTCTCGTTGTCTTAGACCATGTCTCAGTGATGTTTTAGCACCTTCCCTCTCCTTCTTGCTTTCTCGAGTCGTTAGCGACACCTCTGTATGTGGACGTGTAATGTCCTGTGCGTTATCCCATTTACAGGAGGATCTTGTTGTCGCATTGTTAAGCTCAATCGTTGGTCATTATTAATGTGGGTAGAAATTATATATAATTATAATATATAATGGTAATAATGTTTTTTTAATTTAATTGTCGATCGGCCCTTATTTTATAAGTATTATTATTTTACCTTATTTTCGATTATCATCGATATTTTATATTAATTGTCTCTATAGCATTTTTTCTAGTTGTTTCATCTGATCGTGTTGTAGGATGAACCCCATCCCGTGCTGAAGAAGGGGTTGCCCGTCTTGGCGCCATGGTAGTCTTTGCTCCGTGTTCATCTTTGAGCGTAACCTCTAATTTGTTCCCCCTTCGTGTTGTTGTTGCCGATGCTTCCTGTGCTGGCCTCCGCGGTGACCGTTACTTTTCCCCTATTTAATGGAAATTTGTGTTTTCAAAGCCTGGTAGACGGCTTGTATGGCAAGTTGGTATTTTAGGGCATGTCCCTTTTTAAAAGAGATTCTTATATTTGTATTTATATAAAAAAATATGATTGTTATGAATAGTCGATCATTGTCTTCTATTATTATTAGTGTCGATCTGGACTGTCGACATTATTAATATTTCAATAGTTATTCCTAAGTTGTTTTAAAAAAAAAAAAAAAACGTGATAATGATAATGAAAATAATATTTAGTTATTGTCGTTCGGTGACTTTTTCGTTTCTTAATTGTTGATTGTTAGCAATAGCTAACTAACTGCATTAAGCTATTCTACTTAATTGATTGATCCTTCCTGTCAAGCGAGCATCGATTTTTGCATAAGAGGAGGATACCCTTTGTGACGTTTTTGGTTACGCAAGTTCGTCCTTATTCCTAGGTTTTGGTATTCTTTTCGGTTTGTTTTTTTTTAAAACCAAGTTAACTGGATTATTATGCTTTGAAAATATATATATATATATATATATATATATATATATAAGATGAAATAAAATAAAATATAAATAAAAATAAAGAAATTTAGTGGTTTGCGTGGGTTTTAGCTGGAAGTAGGTAGAATTCTAGTCGCCCATTTTAGGGTTTTCAATGCGTGTAGGTGGAGGAGTGTTGGGCACATCTTCTTGGGATGCAGGCCCTTGGGAAGGAGGGACGCATTTTTGGGATTGTTGCCTCTTTGACCTGCTCTGGACTGGCCGCATCATTTTAATGGTGGTTCAAAAAAAAACCTGCCCTTGGCTTTATTTCTAGCGACCTGCTCAAGCCCTTTGGGCGCTAGCTGCTTGCATCCTGTTGTGTGGGTGGAGCAGGTTGGAAACCTTGCATTGCATATGGTGGTCAGGGGACTTTTTGTTTTAGTAGATCCTTTGTGCTTACCCTGCTACGTGGAAAATGCGTTGAGGCCACATCTCTTTGGGGCAGTTTGTCAAACAGTTTTCTTCCTCGTGGGTACTTCCACACCAGGAAAAACAAGAACAAAAAAAAATCTGATTTTCCATTGTGCTGGATGGATGCCTCTTCTCCCCCCACATTTCCAGCTTCCTCCATACCGGCATGTTTTAGATGGGTGCATGGTAAGAAAAACAAATTGCTGGCCGTTTGCTTTGTATATGCGCCCTTCTCTGGTAGTTGATGGATGCGTGAGTGGTTGGTGAGGAGTTTTACAGAAGTGGACGCCTTGTGGGGAAAGGTGCTGTTGTTGGAGAAGAGTTGGAGGCTGGGTGACTCGTAGAAGCTCCAAATCAGGCATGTTAAACTGCCCCTTGCAATCTTCTGCTGTCATTTTATTTTGTCATGAAATGAATGTTCTTTCCTCTTCTGTTATGGCATCTTGAAGGGGTTTTCTGGTAGTTGCTTTAAGCTTCCGCCTGTTTCAAACTTGGTGAATCAATAGTCTATGTTGTTGTATTAGTTGGAATGATAAAACTTTTTTGGGTTCCAATGTTTTCCTTTAAATCGATTTCCTATATCAGTCTGTGACGCCTAAGCATAGTGTGCTACAGAACTTCTGGATCATTTTTGAGTTTGAAGTGATTGGTAGGAAAGTATATTGTTTTGACAATGCTGTGGCATGCATGTGGATCTCATAATCAATGGAGGTTGCATTTTGGAATTGAAAACCGAGTACCAATATGTGTTCATAATAAGTTTGAGTTTTGTAATTTGGTTGGTATATTTTAAACCCTTATGCAAGGTTTGGGTAAATTCTATTATGAGGAAAATATGATAAAATATGAGGATATAATCAGATTCCTGAAATATTACTTCCTATGGAAATAACGTTAAAGGGTATGTGCTACAACTTGTATTATGAGTAACTCCGCTGAGCATGGATGAATGTCTCATGGGCAGGAAATTTAGTATATTCTATCCGGTTATATTTTATCACTCTCCTTATAGGAAATAAGGATATGGAACGTTTTTGTGGGTTGTTGTTGGTATACTGATTTTTGTATGAATACAGTCTGAAAATACGAACTGGGTAATCATTTTTCTATTGATTCTAAATGCGGGTTGAAGTTCACTTTTTTTTTTTGGGTTACATAAACAAGTCACTGTAGAGTATTTTGAATGAGATTTTTGTTTGTAGCCAAGTTTTTGGGCTCTGGAAATGATTATACGCTAGCATGAATTTTAGGACAGCGCATACTATTTTTTTACCCCAATAAATTAATGGGATGAATACTCATTTCAAGTTTTTGTACTAATGAGGATTGGGAACTTGGGTCGATCTTCCTTCCTCTTTTAACCGTTCAAAGGAGGTAATGTCACATGTGTGTGCCATGTGTTTTGCAACAGATTTTCTGGTATTTGTTTTATTGGCATGATCATGTTTCCCGTGGCTGAGTCCGAAATGAATAATTTATTACTCATGTATTAAGATAACCCAGTTTGGGTATAGGTATAATACGTATGGGTATATTTATATGCGTATCAAATTTATATAAAAAAAAAATTAATTAAGATATGGGTGTAAGGATTCCACTGTGTTTTCTGTTGGAACCCTTGGGGTTTTTAAATTATCAATGCTTGATGATTTTGAGTTAGTCATTAATTTGTTCTCGGTTGTAATCACCTAAATTTTTATAATGGAATTTTCTTGTTGGGCTGGACGGAATAATCTGTTATTTATCCGTCCATTGTGGATAATGATCAGATTGTTAGAAGACAATTTAAGTCTATGATTGGTTTCCTCGTGAGCAGCCATACCGGTTTCAAAGTATTAAAAGTGGCCTATTAAACATGATTATGATTGTATGTATATATATATGAATGTTTTCCTAAACAAGTTAAAACGGTTAAAAATAAAACTATAGAAAACTAAATCGCTATGGAACCTCACTCTTGGAAGGATGGAATAATCTTGTGTTGTTGTGCACCATGGATTGTTACTAGCATGTTTTGGCTTATCAGGTTTCTTTTTGGAGGGATTGGGTATTAGATTTCAATCACGTAATCCATCGGATTACATGACTGAAATCTCAATACTCTCGGCCTTGTTGTATTTCACCAATCAGGTCTTACCTTGAATAATTTTGGAATATCTGTCTTACTTGATTAATGGGATTCCTCCTTGTTGGCTGGTATAAAGCTCTCTATCGTGTGAAACATATTGTTTTAGTGGTTTGTGAATTGACTCATTCTTGAATTCAGAATTTTTCCTTTCATGATATTATAAAATGTTAGCTCACTGTTGCAATGGGTAGTCTTAACATGCTCAGTTCTAGCGAACTGACTCTAGCTAATATTTGTGCAGATGGATTAAGTGAGTAGACTAAAGGAAAAGAGTGTAAAAGTTGCAACAGTTCAAATTATGAAGTTCCTTGTAAAAATGTTCAATGTGTTGTAAATTTTGTAACATTGCTTGCAAAAGAGTTTATAAGATCTCTTGCCTGGGATTGATCGGAGATTACGTGATGAAGTTGTTTTGTCCTTTTTGTAATTTGGTGGTAACTCATCTTAGTGAGAAATGATATTCAATCTTTACATTGGCATAAGTATTGTAAAACCTTGATCTTGAGAATTAAGTGTTAAGTTAAACCTTTCTAAGACTTTGTATTGATGTGTTATATGTAAGATAAAATGGGGTGGTTAATCCTTACAGAAGTTACCTAAAAGTTTTATTCAAATAAATTTATTGTAGAGGTGATCCACTTGAGAACAAACAATGCCTTAAGTAATCAAAGGCGAGACTATCCTTGCAAAGTGAAATTATATAACGTGATATCCCTAGCTAAACTAGTGAACACTACTCCTTTTTGGTGAACTCTTAAAACAAGCTTAAAGGAAAACAATGGTTAGTTTCTAATAAGATTTAACAAGTAAGAGAAGAAAATTTAGAAACCACTCAATTTATCTCTCAGCCTATTGGAAAGTAAATAGTTTCCTTTTGTTAAGCTCTTTCGGTGAAGCCTAAGTAAAATCGTTAATAATTACGTATAAAACCTCAAGCTCCAATTAAACCTTGGTAATAACTAATGACGTCTTAAGGAGGAATTCAACTTGACCTTATTCTCTTAACTCTTTCCCAGGGTGCTTTGTAATTTCCTCTTAATTATGTTGAACACGAATCCTTGTTGTAACAAGGTGATGAGCGAATTTTAGTAACGTAAGTAGGGATAGATGGCCTTGTGGAATTAAATTATCTCCTTTATTAAATAATAATAATAAAAAATTGTCGTAGAGGAGAAGACTTTAAGTGAACTACTCTGCAATGTATAATAAAATGATTCAGTTTGGTAAGATGAATTATGTGAATCATATCTTGAATCTCTCTGAAAACATAAGTTAAGAGTAAAAGAGTGTGTTATCGAAATATAACCTTTAATAATTTCTTATTGTGGCTTGCCCTAGCTATAAGAGTATCATGTGGTTGGACTGTTATGTTGTCCTGTCAAAAGAAAAGTATATTGTCCTTGTTGGGTGTGAATGTTTCCGTGCTACCTTTGTGGTCATCCTCGTATCTAGTGGTTCTCAGAGTTAGAGGTAACCTTGGTGACGACATGTTGTGTCGTGTCATGTTTCCAGTAAGCAAAAAATAAAAATAAAAAATTATCCCGTATGTTTTCCTATGTAGTCTTGTGTGCCTGATATGAGGGTGTTACACTATTGTTTTCCTTATGTAACATTTGAAGGAACTAATGGTACACTTGTGCCTATACCTACATTTGTATTTTTTTATCTCTTATGGATGTGTTAACACTTGAAGCATAGTGGTTTTCTAGATGCATAGGAGATTCAAAATCTAAGGCATTACCTATCACATGAGGTCATATAGGGGTTTTCAATATTAACCAAAATGGACCCACTATGTTGCCCCATATAAAGGGGTATACAAGATTAAAGTATAAATGTTTTAAAAACTATATTGGGGGAGTATATGTTGAGAAATACGGAAGAAGGAGAAGTTTTTATGCGGTAGATGAAGAAGCCCTACATTCAAATCATTTTCATTATGGGTATTGTTGAAGTAGTGGCATGTTTTAGAGAAACAAAATGTATTTTTTTAGAGTAATGGTACTACATAGCTATCAATAGCTGGGACATCCTTCAAATTATCATTACTAATGATTTTTTTGTCATTCGATTTAATTTTTCAAGGAGAATGAATGTCACGAAGATTAATAAGTTTAACTAACAATAATGCAATGGCATATGACCCTTCACATTACTATATAAAATTTAATTAGCGTGAAAATGTAGATAGAAAATAATGGAAGAGAGATATCAAATTACACATAAATCTTAGGTTTATACTTTTGAGTCCAATATTAATTTGATAAAGGTTTTAAGTTTAAATATAATTATACATGTGAAAATGTAAGACATTGAATCCAATACTAAAGAGATGGAAATACAAATGGGCATTAAATGTCAATGGACAAATGGGTAGTTTGGATAAATTGTAAACTAAGGGATATATTGAATTGAAAAATTATATTCGGAGGGGGTATTAATAATAGAAAATTGAGATATAAATATGTAAATAGGGTATTATTCATCATCTAATAAACACACATGATAGAAAATAAGTTTACATGATAAATCCCCATGGATAGGCACAAATTATACATAAGAGGATAAACATAAATTATTGAATTTTCTATGTTGAGTCTCTTTTTTATGTGTAACATGTGCTATCAAAAATGGTGTTTTAAAACATGTCTCAAAAATGGATTTCATTTGTTTATCCTTCAACATATATACATCATTTTAATATGGAGTAATAACAAAATAGAATTAGGTTCTTCAGATAGGAAACGCTTTTAAAACCTCAACGAGGTTATGTCCCATACAATCTATTATGATTAAATGAAATGTTCTATTATTATTTTTTTAAATATTCTTGAGTATGAGTATGTTATTATGTTTGTTTGTATGAGTATAATTCTGAAATAAATGATTAAAATTTAGTGTTAGTTACATTTATAGAAACACATGTTTGGATAGATGCTTATTTAATATAGTCTAGTGAGAAAAGTATTCTTGTTAATTATTCTACACATGCTTGTAGATTTTTCAACACATGAAGCCTAGTTTTTGTAAAGAGATAAAATTAATGTCATTGGGAGGATTATTTTATTAAAGAAGATATTTTTATCACCCAAATTATTTTTTAATGGGAAAATCAATGTAAAATTGTATAATTATAAGAAATTTATGGGGACAATTTTTGTTACAAAAATTTAATTTTTGGAGCCACTTCAAATGTCGTGTCAAGGTCCCCTTGACCCCACTTGGGGCTTCCACCCATAGACCACGTTGTTTGGTCCACTGCATAATATCTTCTCCGGTGCCATTTTGTTCTTGATGTTGAATACTAAAGGGTGAGGCCCAGTTTGATAGGTGGTCAAACCCCTCACAAGACAACAATTTTTCTTCCTTCTTGCTTCATTTTTTAAGCTAGACTAGTGGTTCGGAGCTCCCTTTTTTTTTTTTGTCGGAGTTACGCATATTGGTCCTGGAGCTAGGATATAAGATAAATGAAGGACTCCATAGTGTTTTGGATGCATTTTCAAGAGATCTCAACATCCTATAGTTTTGGGTGTTGTGTTATTGCATTTATCATGGATTCATACTACGATATCTCTACTTTACAGTCTGAGAATGAGATGTTCTTTACTTAAGTTTATTCCATTCAAGAGGACCTAGTTAAATTTTTGGATGAAAATAGATTAGTCAAGAAGCAAAATTATCTTCCACAAGCCCTCGTTCATTGAAAAGGTGATCTTATAGACTTCGGGATAAAAAATTGCTAGCCTATGACATCATCCTCACATTGTGGAATTTCATACTGCTACTCCTAGTCCTAGTCCATCTCGTAACTATTGCTCCTATACACACTACCCTTGATTTGTCAGCTTTCTAAGACTACTCCTTATCCTTATATTACTAATCATATTAGAATTGTTCTTCTGCATCTCCTACTTCCACACCTAAGACTATTACAAGAACACACTCGTGTATCCCATTTCAGCTCCTACTGCTCACTTACTTGGCTCTTTTGAGAAGCATACCACCACATTTGGTTCTCGTAGTCTTTGTTCGATGTGTTATTTTGGTAGAGGTATTGAAAGACATTCATAAGGTATTTATTCACCTATACAACCTGTTAAGTGGTATTCTTGCCACGGTATTGGTTTTTGAGTAGGTAATTCATTGTGATCACATGATGATAGAGCTTCAATTTTTGTTCGCTTGAATCTTCATGAGGATCATGAGCTACACCCTGAGTTTTGTACTTTCACTTAGGCTTGAGAAACTTGAGATTTCAGTTGTTAGGAATGATCAACCTGACACATATTTTTATGTCTCCTTACATACTCCAGCTTGTGCATTTTACTCGAATCATATGCATGTATCGTATTCATCTATTCTTGTTGATTTGGGGTGGATTTCTGATCACTCGTCGTGGTAACATAGGCATTCAAAGGAGAGGACTCTATAGGCATGGCTCCTTAACCATTTGGATTCTTGCTCCACTTTCTATACCATCTAAATTTTAATGCTCCTTTTTTTGAGAAATTTTCTTTAGCAGGTGTAGTATATCTCTCTTATTTTTAAAGATATTTTCTATCCGAATTTTTGATATTTTTTTAGCATGTTAACAATATATCTTGTGGGGGGGGCTATTCTGGTGAAGCCTAGTATTATTTTTTCAGGTGTTTGAGTAGTTGTTTTGACAACTCATACATATTTATAGTGTCATTCCACCCATTCAAAGACTATGGGAGGGTATGGTGTTGATCCTGATTCTTTAGGTTTTATGTCCTTTCCTTATTTCCTTGGTTGTTCTTGGATCGTGGCACTCCTATTACTTTGGATTATTGTTCTTGGATCGTGGCACACCTATTTGTAACAGCTTGATTAAATTATGTTTGGTGTTTTTTACACTTTCGACATCACTCCATTGACAATATACTTGTATGGAGCTATTCTAGTGCAACCTAGTGTCAAATGTTTTTGAATTTTATGATCGATCAATGGATTCATAACATAGTGCACACAAAAATTCTTCAACATTGTACAAGTTTTTTGAGCCAAGCTTCTTGGGATGCCTTATAGTGGGTTTTTTATCTCTCTACTTTGTTATTACTTGTTTTGGGTACCATGTGGTGTCCTTTATTCCTAGTTATTTTATGTGGATACCTCATTAGGATTTATTGCTAGGACCCACCTTATTTTCCACCCACATAAGCTACGTTTACGAGGGTGTTAGTGTAGGTTATTATTTATCCTTTTATTTGTTTATTAGGATAATTATTGCACTTGTGTTAGCTCTACACTTATTTTGTTATCTTTCTTAGGTGTACCAGTTGCGTTGAGTTATCTTATCAGCTATGTTGATTTGGATTACTAGTTATGTGGAGTCACTTTATTCACAGATCGTTAGTGAAAGTTATTCCCTATTGATCTAGGTGGTAGTTGCACTTTCCTCCTCCTATATGTACATCACTTACATCATTCTATTATGTAGCATTGAGTTGATTTTATGTGCACTCTTCATGGTTGTGGTAATGTTTATTCTTGTGGAGTGATCATCGGATGCTTCTTTGACATGATGGACGTGGATTCTTTATAAGATGTTAATGCTAAATGTTAAACATACCTTAAAAGAAAACAAGGAGCATTATAGACTTTTGATGGTTTTCTGGGTTGTTTCTTTATGACATGCAATACGTGTTAACAAAAACAAAATGGTGTTTTTCAAAATGTGCATATATGGATTTTATTTGTTTATCCTAAGGCATTGATCTCATTTATTTTGGTTAAGTGAGAATAATATACTAACAAGAATGATTAATATGCATATAATTCACACACAAATGATTTACTTTATTTAAATTCAAACTACATTCAATAAAACATTATTATCAATAATACCATATCATATGGGAAAAACAATCTAAAGCATACAATTGTATATTTAGTGTATTCAATAAATTTGTACAAATCAACAATTTCATTGAAAAAGGCATATGATAATATGGTTTATATTTTAAATAAATGACTTACATGGCATGACATTAGATGTGAATGGAAATATTGGGGGTGTAAAACAAGATCCATCTCCCATAAAATATCATTCATATAGAAAAAATCTCAAAGTAATTATCCTAAATTCCCATAGATTTTATTCTCACATTTGTTTGAGACATTTTGTTAGGCATCAATTTTATAAATTTTTCATCAATTTCAATTAAGTGAATGGGTTTTATGTGCAAAATGGAAGTAGGTGTTCTAAGAGGTAAAGATTCATTAGCAGGATTACTTTCTTCATTCAGTGTTTCCATGCAAATTTTAGGATTAACATTTGGAATCTCAAATAAAGGTTCAATATTATCATTCATACCAAATTATTTATCCATAACAACATTATCATTCAATTCATTATCAATACTCATTGCAAAATTATTATTCTTCTCAATTTCATTATTTATTTCATCATCATTTTCTAAAACATCATGTACATTTGACATAATAGATGTACCTTTCCTCCACGAAGTTTTTGCATTTGCTTCACTTTCTTTATTTTATCCTATTATAATCTCTCTGGTGTCTTGTTCTTGACCTTCTTACATCTTTACATCAGATTTTATCCCCCATGATTAGAAAAAAATATAGAGAGTGGGGTAGGGGACAACCTCAACTACTCAAAATGCGTGCAAGAATGTACAGGAGTATGCAGAGCAGGTAGAGTGGGGAAAGAAATGCCTTGAAAGAGGTGGAAAAGGTTGTTAGAGAGAAGGGAATGTGTAGAAAGAGGAAACACGTTGCGTTATGATGTGCTCATGTTTCCTTTCTGCATTTTCCAAGGCCCAAAGATCTCTTACCTTGGAAAATGCTAAAATCCGACTTCCTCAACTAAAAATCCCATAAAAATGATCAACACATTTATTAAAATTTTTCCTATGATGTCAAGAAAACTATCCTCTTTCTAAATATATGATTTTTCAATTTTTCTGACTAGTATAAGGTTTCCATACTTATTGTTTTCTAACTATGTCTTTTTATAGCTATTTTTTTTTAAATTTATACACATCTATCATTCATCGTGTATCTTTTGATTCGCTCATCCAAATTGATAAAAAATTATACAATCACAAACTAGGACTAATTCTACACACATTAAAAAAATCTAAATTTTTGATATTTTTGGGGTAGCTAGTGGGGAACGGTTGGATATCCCTTATTTTTCAAAATTATATATATATATATATATATATATATATATATATATTGAAAAATCATAAAAATTAAAGACCGACTAAAAAAATCTTTAAAAATTCTATCACAAACTAGATGCTCCTATCTATCTTTCTACCAAAGGGTTTTCAAAATTACTAAATAGTGTTCAAAAAATGGAGGGAGGGGGGCATGACCAATTGTCTCGCTATGTTTTTTTGACAAAAATAGGATCACCTATTGGTATTTTAGATATTTAAACCACTTACACTTAACCATTTAAAAAAAATACTAGCTTATAAACTATACTCAAAATTCTACGATTCATGTTCTTATAACATGTTACAATTTTGAGTGCAAATATTTTAAATTACTCGTAGAAGTTGAAATTTTTATTTTTCGAAAAAAGTTTCCACTTTAGACCCCCTTTTCGCCCCCATTTCCATGCACTTACCTTGAATGCATCTCTAATTTTATCATTAGATGATTCTCGTGTGCTATAATTGATTTCAAAGTGTTGGAGGACTTATTAGGGTCTTAAAAAAAGGTTTATAAACATTCACATGCATTCACTACATAAACTTGAGGCCATTTTGGTGTATATTTATGTAGCTAATTCTTAATAGGTGGATGATGTTGAAATAAAACTAATCCATTGATTAATTATGTCAGTTATTCTTTAGTAAGTTATGGTTGCCTTCATGGCATCGGTCGATGGTTCTCCTTCTAACTCTGTCGATCTGCATTGTGTATTTAGTCAGCATGATCATTGAATGTTAATTCAAGGGTATGAATAATTTTTATTCTTATTTCTTCCTTCATTGATCTCAAAGCATAATGGGGACTAGGGAGTAAGACCAAGTATTTTACACACATGGAGAATTAAAATTCTTTCCTTATGTGTGGTACACGTAACTACATTTGTTTCTCTCTCCTACACTGTGACTACACATTTAGCATGGAAAACTATTCAAGAGAGGAGGACATCGACTTGTTTGCGTGGGATTTGGTGGCTTAAGGAAGGTCCTCGAGACTCGGAGAAAATAAATCATGCATGACCTGGATTCACCATTCAAGGCAAACAAAGCCAAGCGACTTGGACATGGCAGCAAATGTAGTCAAGGGAAAATGTGTCCAGAGCATGGAAAAGACAAAAGCATTATTTCCATACATGGAAATCCAAAGACCTGCTTGTAGAAACTCAAAATTTGCACACTCATTTCTTCGCTATACCATTATTTCTTACAAAAATCCATACACTCACCACATCATATTATTCTTATGAAAATCATACATTTATCACACCATTTAATCACACCATATTATCAAAATAATTTATCCTAAGTTTAATATTCCCGTGTCCGAGTCCGCTAGACCCCCTTCATTATCACATCTAATCCCTATACTAAGTCATATAAAATCTACACCCCTCATCACCCTCATCCTTAATTAATTAATTAAATATATCAACTCCCCATATCCTAAGTCATATACTATACCCCTTTATCTTTATTCAATCAATTACTTAAATACATCGATATTTCATACCCACCATTTAATCACACTACATTATTAAAATCATTTATCCTAAGTTATACACCATATCTCTCACCTTTGTCTAATTAATTAAATATATCCTTATTTAATTAAATCAACATCCCATATCCTAAACCCATTCTTATTTAATTAAAATTAATATCCTATCATTATCACACTTATCTCATGATTATCCTTTCGTACGATTGATAAATCCTACTTAATCACCTAGAATCTTCTTAAAACTAAACATAAATCAAAATTAAATCATATCTAACTAAATCTAAATTAAATCATATCTATCCTATTCAACCACTTGGAATATTCCTAAAATCAATCAAAATTAAATCATATCTAATCTAAATAAATCATATCTAAATCAAACTAAATCAGAATCAAATCATATCTAGCCTATTTTTCAACCTCCTTAACCATTCTCCACCCAAAATCACGTGCAAATTATATTAGAAAAATCCAAAAATGAAATACATAACCTCTTAACTATTTAATAACATTCCCATACCCGTATAACCACTTACAAACCCAAAATAAATAAAATCAAAATAAAATCTATAATCTCTCAATGATTTAACAATATTTCCAACACGTATAATCATTTTTCTAACACACTCCCTTCATTTAAATAAAAAAATTGCTCAAATTAGGAAATTTTTCCAAAACAAACTCAAGAATCCCAAAATTTCTGGCAATTTGTTAAATTGCCAACGATCATTTAAGCCCAAATTACAACCTCTTTACAAGATATTCTCACACTTTTGAGCCTCAGTCTTCCATTAAGCCTTTTGTACATCATCATTGAACACTGAGACAGTAAAATCAACATCAAGTGTTATCATTTATCTCTATTGAGTATCTTGGAGCCATTCTGGATCACTTGTAGCTAGCTCCATATCACTCAATCTGTAGACTTCATCAACACATTCTGAAGCTCAAATCAGTGATCCCTTTGGATGTCTACAGCTCTAGGTAACATCTACTCTCAGCCTTATCTATCATTTGAACCGGTATGCACCTTATTTACACATCATTACTTTAATCATTCGTCGTTTAAAATTTTTGATCAATTTTGTCTCGACCTTTGTCAACCTGTGTATATTTGGCCCCAATCGCCAACGATTTTCCCAATCACCAGTAATTCTTGTCTATTAGATCCCTTTACCATGATATCTTGACTTTTTGACATTCAGACCCCAATCTTGACCAACACTTTGTCTCTGTGAGTCTCTTTCAGTCCAATCACGCTCCTCTAAGCCATATCCAACTCCTTTGAGCCATCCTTTGCATTATCTCAATTAAACACATCATCTCGCTTGCCTTTGTGAGTGTATACACATATCCAGACACTAGCCTTTGCCATCATTATGCCTTTGTAGGTGCTTATCAGACCTTTTTGAGCTCCTTTGAGTCATCTATCGCATTTTATCACTTATCCAAATTAGATTCATACTTTCCTTTGCAAATCATATACAAGTTTGTATCATTGCTCCTTCGAGCCATACTGTGATTCCCGAATCCCTTTGGACCAAGAATCACCATCAGACCAACATATAACCCTGGACCACATCATTCCCTTTTCCTTTGCATTGAATGGTTATATCGTCTTCTTTTATTTTATTATCAGTTATCAATTTATCATATCATTATCAGATTAATTTCTCAAAAGCATATTGACATCCTTGCAAGGAAGTCCATTGACTTCCGGGGACTAACCTTTTCTAGGCAATCCGCCATATATTTGTTTAATCTGTTTTGTGTAGTGTTTATGAGTGCAACATCATTATCAGAACAAGAGCTAATTTATTTGATACATGAAGCACAATAATCAAACATAGTCCATCCACATCCACGGGTACCTCTAAACCCCGCCATTTCAAGGTTTAGTAAGTTTTATCATCTTTCGTATTAGGTTAAGTTGAAGAGGTAAAATTTACTCGAACATTGTTATCTTGTTATCGCATAGGGATCGAAGGAGGATGTGAGGATTGTCTTGACATGGAAGAAGTTTAGATAAAATGTGTAGGTTAGTTTTAATGGAAATTATCGATAAATATTCTGGTTTAAATTTTCATACATGGAAGGTTAAAATACAAATGTAATTGATGCATAAAAATTTGTGGGGCATTGTAAATGGGGATGAGAAACCACCTACTGATGCAAGCAAGTTATTGGAGTGGAAAACAAGAGATGACAAAGAAAAAGCTATTATTGGCCTTGTACTTTCAGATTCTGAGCTACATCATGTGGATTTAGAAAAATCATCCAAGGAAATTTGGGAAATGCTTAACAAATTGTTCGGTGCAAAAGCGGTAAATGCCCAATTTTCACTGAAATTGTAATTATATAAATTTAAAATGGATGATGGAATTACTATGTCCAGCCATATAAAAAATCTAAGGTCTCTTATTAGGCAGCTTGCTGAGGTAAAAACTACAGTTGAAGATTAGGATGCTAAAGCTATTTTATTGAATAGTCTGTCATACAAATATAACAATATTGTATTTACTCTTAGCCAAATACCATCACAATATCTTGATGATATGATTGATGCACTAATCCCATAAGAAAAAAGGGTTCTGTAGAAGATGAGGGTATTTCACAAAATGAGAATGCACTTTATTCTCTCGAATTTTCATAAAAAGTCCAATATTGATAAAAAGGAAATAAAATGCCACTATTGTAAGAAGAAAGGTCATACAACATGGGATTGTCCTATTCGAGTGAAATATGTTCTCAAAGGAAATTTCAAGTCCAGTGAAGATAAAGTTGATCAAGTAGAAGAACCATCAGATTCTTATGAAAGTGAAGAGTCAGGTGATGAGGTTTCCTTCACTTCACATCTTGTGCTACAAAGTATGTAGTGGCAACTTACTAGAGGCTGGAGGATACAATATACATAGAGGTTGGAGGAAAATTTGTGTCCTCTCTTCAATCACCTACGATGGGGTCACATCATTGCTTTGGTGACATTTTTGTTAGTGTTTGTTTTTTTTTTTGTGCGTGGTGTTGCTTTGTTGTGTGTTGTGTGTGTTGTTCAATAAAGATGTAGAGCATTTTCCAGTTTGGTACCTCCTGAATGAAGGAAATTGTGAGGAGAAAAATCACTAAAGTAGCACTTGGTTCTTGTGTAAAGGGTTTGTGGAAATTTAAGAAACCATCAAATGTATAGTTGAGAAATCCTGTCACCTCTAGGTTCATGGTGAACCTGCAGTCGAGAAAACCATAGGGGTTCGTGGTAATCCATGGAAACTAGAAATCACCGAGGATATATGAAGAGAGATGTACTCATGTCACTTCCAGGTTTGTGGTAATCTTGTAGAGAAAAACCAAGGTGTCACCAAGACCATGAAGCCACAAATATGGAATTCCACCTCAAAAGTGAGCAGGCTACACAGAGAGTGTAATAAAATTTTTAATGTGTTTGGAATAAGGGGGTCCACTATTTGGAAATATGATTTTTGTAAAAATAATGTATTAAGGGGGAATGTTGGAAAAAAAACTAATCCATTCTTCCATTGATTAATTGTGTCGGTTATGCTTTGGTAAGTTATGGCTACCTTTGTGACATCAATCGATGGTTCTCCTTCTAACCTTCTTCTCTCTTCTTCCAATCATCCATCCGCACTATGTATTTATTTGCATGATCATTGAATGTTAATTCAAGGCATTGAATCATTTTCTATTCTCATTTATGCCTTCAGTGGATTTCATAATTAGTTTGGATATTTGGACTTATCCCTTTTCACATGCACAACATACTTGGAAGAAAGGTTTGTAAAAAGAATAAGCCACTTAAAATATCACAAATGTTATCATATATCCCAAATACATGGAAACATGTATACCATATTTGAGAATTGTGTTGTATAGTTGAATGCCAAAAGACACAATCAACCACGGGGTGATGAAATTACTATGCAATTTTTGTCTATCTCGGGTAATTGTCTAGAGCGCATTCCCATATCCTCATAAAAATAAAAATTATTATACTCTACTCATCCTAATCTCATAGTTTTTCAACATGTTTAGATATGTAGACCTCATCAAATAAAGCAATATTTATAACCCTAGCCCTATTCTTATTTATATAGATTTGATGATGCAGTGTCCGGGGTGAAGAGAAAAGTTTGTCCCATATGATCAACCAAAAATATAACCCAAAAAAATCACGTCAATAATTCTATGAGTGTTTGGGTCAACACCCCTTTCCTTAATCCTCTTCTCACATATTTTACGTTTTTTCTAAGTACAATTTAACATAATTAGCCATAAACGGGGTTAACGCAGACCCCATTACAAGTGAACCCACTCAGTGGCACCAATGTGGCCTTTTTTTTCCCATGAAACCGATCTAGAATATTAACATTGACCTAAAGATGCCACTTTGGATATTACATATTTAATCCTACTAATTAGTTAATAAAATTATAAAATCTACAATTAAATAATTTGCTTACAAGATTTCAAAAATATAATTTTTGTGCTTTAAAATTAATCTTTACTATTTTTCAAATTATTAATAAACTAAGGGATTTTAGGAAATTCAACATCTTCTCATTGGAGACACTATAAAAAATAGTAAAACATTAACAAAAATTGAATTTTTTTTTAATGTTTCACGGTCTTCTTTCCCATGATGAAAAACAAAATCAAATTTGAAAGAGCAATAAATAATTATAAATATTAAAATCCTTTTATACGTAAATCAACTAAGGTGTTAAAAACAAAATTATTAAAACCAATATTAATAAAAAAGTCACAAATAATATATGCATGTTACACCTTGAAGTCCAATACATATCTAAAAACCTTGAAAAAATAAACTTTCTCATGACTTTACTCACCATGGGAAAATTGTCACTCTACTATTGAGAAAAATTAATAAAAAGCAAAAAAATTCTATTATTTAAAAAATAAAAACACACATGCTTTATGTACTCAAAATGCGACATCTCGCTAATTTATAACATTTTCAAATTATGTATGGTCTACTACCAATCATCTTTGCAGTTTAAGAAATGTCAAAACTCGTATGTAGAGGTACAAAAGTGGCGAAAAGTGAGACACACCGATGCTCTTTGAACCTTGATCGTATTTTATCATCGCATGAATTACAAATTATTTACGTACTATTTTTCTATATTTACAATTTTGAATCGTAGTTCAAATATTGAAGTAATTAATCTTAATTACATTAACCCTAATTTGGAGATTGCATTTTGGTGAACCCAATTGATTTAATCTTTCCAAAAAAATTCCTTCATTACTCCCCTAAGGGTTTTAGATTTCTATGATATGGTATTGGTTTTCATATTACTTCTTTAGGGTTTTTAATAAAAACCATAAATACATATAACTTGTTCATATGACAAAAGATAAGCTTTTAGCATGGAATATTGAACCAAAAGATAAACTATTACAATCGATCTCTATGACCCTAATAATATTTCATGTGTCTATACTACTCATATATTGGACCAGAGTAAAATACCAATCATAGGGTGTAACAGATCATCATTAGAGGAAAGAGGAGGCATAACACCATAAACACAATCTACTTACATAGTATATTTAGTTTTTTTGTGATCATAATTTGGGTCTTTGAAAAGTAGTTTTGTCTTATCATAAGTAGTATTGGATTATACATTGGGAATGTCCAATTAATAGAATTAGCATAAATAATATCTTGTATCACAAGATGAAATTTAATACATTGATTAGTAGAATGATGAACACATATATGATAATAAAAAGGCATTAGGATTGAAACTTTTATCGTGATACTTTAATTTATTAACCTTAAGAGCCCAAAGGAGAGATACAATATTACACTCAAGTAATTTTATAACCATTGGTTAATGCGTGGAGGAAAATAGTTTGAATTACCATTGAGGAGCTTGTAATTGATGCTTTATGGCTTGAGATAAAACATTAACAATAAATTTAGCTTCATTTTTATTAAATTAGATTTTATTTTGAAATAATATTTTCCTTCAAACTTAAGATTAGATGTGTTATAAGCATCGGTAACATATTTGATCTTTTCCATGGTGAGAATATTAGCTTCATACTTTTTTATATGTGATATAAGTTATAAAGTGAGTGAAATTTTTCAAGGATAACAATGAGTATCAACGTGGTTGAGTAATATGAATTTGAGTAATAGGATATTATATCTCACTATCAACTAGAATATTGTTCATCTTTAAAGCATAGTCTTGAACTTATAGAAAATAAATATTATCGTGTTTCTTAGAACCTTATCACATTTTATACATTTGAGAAAAGGATAACTTATCGCCAATATTGATATGGAATTGTGAAAGAAATTGATTATCTAAAGGGGTAAAGGATTGATTTGAATGAATGATAATATCTTATAATCATTGTAAAGAAAAATTCTTATGGCTTTGAGGAAAGATCTTGGTGAAAATTATGTCACTCTAAGCATAATATGAGAAAATGGTATGGAAAGGACAAACATGGTCTTTATGATCAAATTTTCGAAGAAAAATAGGAATATTAGGAGTGATAAAACCCATGGAAAATTTATATGGAGCCACTTTAAGTATATTACATCTATGATTCAATTGAGATAAGTACAAGACTTGAGAATAAATATAGTCTCCTTGATGTATTTATAAGATTTTATTTTGTAACCTATGCAAAATAATTTTATAATGTTGTTGTTAGAATAAGAGGAATGAAAATCACTATGGGTTTATATAGGAGATGCACGAAAAGTAATAGACATAGGAAGGCACATAGTAAGACCGTGAGGAGGGGTATTGTGTGACCTTGAGAATATAGGCATCACAGAGAAAACACTACTAGATGTATATATAATAGAACATGTAATAATAAACATGGGAATCAAGGATAGATTAAGGTATTCTAGTTTAGTTGATATTGATTAATATATAAATGTGAAATGATATCATGAGGATTGTGTTGTTATAGTGTGTATATTGTATCTCAATATCCTCATGTATAATATGGGTATGAGTATAAGATTCAACATGGTATCCTTCTCCTATGTAATTCTCAATAATGATAGTAGAGATGGTGTTAGTAAAAATAATTATTATGATATGTTCGGTCATAAGTATCCTCACATGTTTCATCATAGTCATAATGAGAAAAATCATTAATATCATCGTATAAGCACATAATGGTGAACGCTAAAATGGATTTCTTAAATTGATATATGCATGATAAATTTATTATAGATTAATCCATGAAAACACAAAAATTAACAATCCTAGAGCTCAAAAAAGGACCATACACCACAAAAAAAGAATAACACCTAGGGAAGCTAGGGTTAAAGTGATAAGTTTGATCAAGTGTTAGGTTCACCATATGCTTAGACCTTAAAATCAATAATATTTGTGTAAGGGTTTGCTAATAGTTCATTCCTTTTATTTTGGAAAAAATATTACTTGGTTTAATATGCAATTTAGTAATATTTATTCTAATTATCATATTTGTGTCCTGTTATGAACTTGATGTGTGAATTCACTAAAATCTCAAAGTTTTGGTGTAACTATTTGTTACATTCGGTATTAGAGTGACATATCGTGTTTGAATCCCACTCTATTCATTATGAAGTGTACAGGGCCCATGAGTCACCTAAAATTTGCTGAAGCGGAGCTCATACATATGGGAATGTGGGTGAAAATTCAGCCCAAGGTTGGGATCTATACAAACGTGGTGGGATGTTATGATCTTGGTGTGCAGATTCACTAAAGCCTCAAGGTTTTTTTAAATGGTTTGTTACATGTTTTCTAAAAATTATGGCTTATAACATCTACTAAATTTTTATAGAACTTATGGAAGAAAAGGAATCTTGATATATTTTAAGGAAAAACTAGGGTCTTTTTTGGATTTCTAAGAAAATACATTAGCATAATTGTCTATTGCAGGTATATCTATAGTTAAAATTTACAAAGGATCATCTTGGAGGGTTCTTAAAAATAGGTTCACTAAAAGTAGCTACTAAACATATCATTTTCCTGGGATGTTATATAAGATTTAGTCCCTCCCCAAATTGGCATATCCTTCTTCCTATAGATAACTCAATCAAAATTTTGGATTATTGATGGGATTTAATCAAACACTAATAATTTGATCGATGCATACGTGGGTAAGTGCAACAAGTTGGTGGAAAATTACGTGGACATAAAAACCCAAAATTTAGGTACCGCAATCACGGTTTCTAAACCACGGTCATGCAACTATTTTATATAGGTTTGGTGAATTCTAAACCTAAAACCGCGATTGCATTTTGAAACCACGAGCATGGTTTAAAACTATGCTCACGGTTTCAAATCGCGATCACGGTCCTCTCGAGACAAAAAAATAGACTCGTTGGATCATTCCCCAAGCTGTGGGACTTGCAAATGGGAATGACCCTCCAGAGAAGGCTGGTTCCTCTTCCTAATCTACCTGCCACAAGCTATTCCAGTGTAGGCAAGCTAATCTAATCCTAATATAACTTCCAAGGAGACAAGGAGAGAAAGAAAACAAGAAAAAATAGAGCCTACACTAAAACGGTGATACACCAGAGAAGGAAAGTGTTGATCATCTACCAAAACTGCCATGGAACAAGGAGAGGTGAGCAATGGAAAGGATGGACAAGTGCATCACAAACCAGAGATGGATTTCACATAGAAAATGTTCCAAACTCCATGAACACAACTCCCAGATCTATAAATAAACATTCAAAACATACACAAGATACCCTACAAATGAAGAGAGGCAAGAAGATGCAATAAAAATGAGCAAAGGATGGACAAATGCATCACAAAAACATGTTTTATTACTTCATACATTTATACATAGAACATCATTCATGAGCAAGAGGAAAAAATTTCATTTACAGAGTGTGGGAAGAGGTTCGAACTCCATTTCAACCTACGGGAAGAAAAGAAGGGAGAGGCAGAGAAGAAAATGAACAAAAACTAATTAACCTTTTGAAATGATGCCTCTATTACAATATATAGAAGAATGGGAGAGAGAAGAAGGAAAGAATCGAATCCTACTCCAACCACTCTGAGATATGCATTGAATCCCATTTCGAAAGCTCAACCATTAAAAATCAATGCCTTTTGCAAATCTGCCCACAATATGTCACTTTTGGTTCCCCAAGCGGATCGAATTGAATCGATCTGGTAGTTGAAGAGATTGGATTTTGCGTTAATGGCCTGGAAGACTTTTCTTCATTTTTCACCTACCAAGGCCTCTTAAAAAATGATTTTCTATCCTTCCATGGTGTAGAGGACATCGAGACGCTTCCAATGGTATCAGATTCACTATATTTTGAGCCATGAGTCGAAAGATATGCCTCTTCGAAGTTTACATCGGGTCCATACAAATGGGTAGGAAAACTAGTTTGAAAAATGGGCCCTCTCTTTAATATGGGACACGTGGCAGCCAGATTGGAACAAAAATTAGGTTTGTGGGCTCAGAACTTAACTTTTCTCCTTTTTGCAAGAATCACAAAATCCAGAGAACTCCCGCAGCTCCGCTGCTCTGCCTGGACACGTGGCTCTTTTTGGTTGGTTGGGAAATGCACTTCCATATTTACTTTTATGCCTTTTGGATAAAAGGAAAACTTTCACTTTTTTCCCCGACTCCCCACCTTGGCTTTGACTCGGGCTCAAATGCTAACTTTTTCCTCTTGGTGGAGTCACGGGCCCTTTTGTAACTTTTACTCCTTTTGGGGAAAAGGGTGAAAAATAACTTTTCCCCGATGCCCCACCTTCCCTGGGACATGCATTAATCTACTTTGACACTCGCTTGAGAACCTTTTCTCCTTTTAACCCTTGAAATAGTGCCCTTAGGACACTTGGCAGCTTTCACCGGCCTGGCTTATGCATTGACTATTCAACTAACTCTGCCCCCTTTGAGGACACGTGGAGGCACCGCGCTTGTTTACAAACCCAACCCAAAGTTGCCTTTGGAAGAGCATCGAGTTGACACTTGTTGACCTCCGCTGCTTTGTGGACTTTTCAATGGTCCCTCTTACTTTTGACTTTGGGCTACATGGTGAGCTTGCACTCACTTGGGTCTCTGCCTTGGGACCAACTCTTGGAGATGCTACATTGACACTTGGCACTCTCGCACACATTATACTTAACCATACTTAGCCATATTTTGAAGCTTTTTTTTGACCATTCCTTGAATCTTTTTAACCATTTGAGCCTCTTTATGTGGATTCACTTTGGAGAAGCACCGTTTAGACACGTGGCTCTCTCCATTGGCTCCTCCATACTTAGTCAATTTTGACCTTTTACTGAACCATTTCGAGCCCAAGGACTTTGAATCTTTATCATTCTTCCTTCTTCTTGCTTTTGGCTCCTCTGTAGCATCTTCCCTTCTTGTCTGACCCTGCTATCTTATAGTTGAGTCTGCCTGTAGCTTGCAAAAATAGATTTAAGACATGAAACGACTTGACAGAGTCGTTTTCTTTGCATAGGGTCATTTAATCATTCTCTGCCCCTACCACTCCATTTTAAGTCCTCCCTTAACCCTTTAAATAGATTTAAGATGTGGAATGCTCAAAAGAACCATTTCTTCTATTTCTTCTTGTGCAGGGTCAAATTTGACTTTTTGGGCTTCTATTTTCACTTTTCCTAGTTCTAAAACATGAGCTCGTGGTCTGTATCATTTCCCTTCATGTTTTCTTCATGTGTAGGGCTCGTTCTGACCAAATTTGTCCGGGGTGGTGAATTTGGGATAACAATTTGGTGACTCACGGGGACATCTGCCTGCTAGATGAAGAGACCAGTGGCCTTGAAGCATCCATTGGGCATGGAGTCTACTTGATAAACATGGAACTGATCCTTGAGCCACTGTGAGCCTGACTGCAAGCCTTTTCTATGTCTTTGCTTGTCCCCGAGCCTGCACTCTCAATTTTCATAAGAAAACCTTGAGACAATGATTTCTGAGAGTAGAAAATTGATTCAACCCATGGTTTCCATCTGTCCCTCAAATGGACTGTCTCAAAACAACTTTTAGTTGCTCTACATTTGTTCCCTATTTCAATTTGCAACTGTCACAAGAAAACATGAGCCTTCTTTCCTTAAATAGTTTAAGAGCCTAGCCTCATGCCCCTCTTAAGCAATACAAACAAAACTTATATACAAAGATCAAATCATACATGCCTCAAATGAGACATACAAAGAGCGTGTATAAGCACTTCTTCTGCTGAAAAAAAACCTACCTACACTACTCTAACCAAGAGAAAAGGGAGCTCAAACAAAGCCTACAACTGGCAGGGAGAAATAGCTTCCCTTCCTCAAAAATGGCAGCCATGCAACTGATTTGGCACTGAACATGGCTGGTTGGATGAGTGAAAAACTAACTACAAGTTGATCTTCCACCCAAATCACCAAAGTATCAACTAAAGACAAAACCAATACCTCTTTTAGTTTCTCTACATTTGGATTGAAGAGGTATGGTAGCTGATCCTTGGTGCTTTGTAGCTCATCCTCATGCCCTGAAATGGGCATGACCAGATTTGGCTTCTCCTTTGGCTCCAATGAAGCCAAATACCTGATTGGGCAAGGTCTGATCCATTTGATATGACCATTGCTCTGATTTTCCACTCCAAAGATGGAGTCCTTTTGCAGACCTTCAAGAGTGGATGGCATGGAAGAAGTGGTGGGATCTTTCTACCCTTTCTCTTCCTCCTCCTATGAAGAGCATGGAAGATTTAAATCTTCCAAACTTGATTCCAAAAGGCTGCTATAAGATGTAGGCTGTTGCAATTGAAATTTCTCCTCCATGACAGCAGGTTCATGTGTTTGGAAGGTGGATGATGAAGGAGAAGACAATAGGAACTCAACTGGTTCTTCCTCATCAAAATAGTCCTCCAAATCAGACAGATAAACTGCCTCATTGCTGCCCTGTTGCAAATGTTCAACCTCTTCCATGATGTCCTCCTGATCTACAATTTGATCACCATGGTTCTCCTCATCCTCAAACATGAAGTTTGAAAGATCAAACTCTTCCTCAACCTTAGAGATTGAAGGAGATGAAGTGGGAGGAAGAACTGAAGGTTCCTTTGTGGCCTGCTCCTCACTTGTAGCCTCTGAAACTATATGGTCCTCCTCCATCATATGTTCATTAACCAAATCAGGCCCTTCGAATGAAAGCAAGGGATCTTCAATGATGCTTTCTTCATTGAGTGGCTTCAACTTGATTTGATCTCTCCCATATGCTCCTCTTCTATGGGACTTGGAGCTGATTGTCCCTCCTCTTCAACTAGTTGTGCAACTTGGGTTAGATCAGTATCTTCTTAGGAAAAGTGCCATAAACAGAATGTTGATTCTTTTCCTCTTGTTCTTGTTCTTCTTCTGCTGCAAAATCAGCCTCAACTACCACTGTTTCTTCAACTCGAACCTCCTCCATTGGTTTAACCATCAAAGGAATCTTTGTAAACCCAAATTTGGCAGCCCAACTCTTTAGATTGTTTGTCATTTCTTTTCTGTTGGGCTCCTCTTCTTGTTGTTCTCCTTGAATGGTTTCTTAGGTCTCTTCCCAACATGGACTTGGGAAAGCAAGAGGAGTGATAGGTTGGGGTTCAACCAACCTTACAATTGTTTGTGGTGGGGAGGGAGGTGGAAATTTTGGTTCATTTAGAGGGGATGATTATTTGGGAGGGAAAGGGGAAAAGGAACTGAAATGGGGTGGAAGACTAGGGAATGGAGAAATGGAATCAACACTTGGGGCAACAACTAGAAGCTTGGAAATTGGAGCTTGGGTTGAGATGGTGCTGCTTGAGAAAGAGAAAAAGAAAACTATGAGATGGTGGACTTACCCATTGACAAGGTTGTCTTGACTCCAACTCATAAGCCTCGATCTCCTCAATCCATTGTGCAAGTTGGGGCAGCATTTCAACCATGAAGTCTAGCTTCTCCTGAGGGCTGTAATGTCTTGAAAAGGACCTTCCCATGGACAAGGTGCCTGAAACCAATCTGAAATGCCTTCATTTGTGCTATACCCCTTGACTGAACCATGCCAACCTCCATTTTTTGGATCTTCTCCAGTAGACCAACATCTTGTATTTGATTGTCTTCATTTTTTGCATACCCCTGCTCTTGGAAAGCTCCATGGCCAAACTGACTTTGGCACTACTGCTCATAGGGGTAACCATGTTGATTTTGGATTTGCTCAAAATGTTGATTTGAAGGAGTTGTAAAGTACATTGGAGGTTGAATATACTGTTGTTGTAAATGTGAATTCCATGGTGGAAATGAAGTCATGATTACACAACTTCATGGAATGGAAAGGATGAAAGAGATGGAAAGAAGAATGAAATGGAAATGGATGGAAAACAGGTTTGCAACTTAGAGATGGGTTGTAAACTAGATGGAGTCACCAGATATGCAAATTTAAAGCTTCTCATAAGCTAGAGATTGCAACAAGTGCACATCAACCTTGTTGCAATGAAGTGAAGACCTCTAAGGTCCCACCGGGCATGCCAAAATTGTTAGTGTGAAATCACAACACCCCCAAATGAGTTATGGATATGCTTTTCTAAGGTAGGGTCATTTGGTGTGATTTACATAACATTGGATCATTCCCAAGCTGTGGGACTTACAAATGGGAATGACCCTCCAAAGAAGGCTGGTTCCTCTTCCTAATCTACCTGCCACAAGCTATTCCTAGTGTAGGCAAGCTAATCTAATCCTAATATAACTTCCAAGGAGACAAGGAGAGAAAGAAAACAAGAAAAAAACAGAGCCTACACTAAAATGGTGATACACCAGAGAAGGAAAATGTTGATCATCTACCAAAACTACCATGGAACAAGGAGAGGTGAGCAATGGAAAGGATGGACAAGTGCATCACATACCAGAGATGGATTTCACATAGAAAATGTTCCAAAATCCATGAACATAGCTCCCAGATCTGCAAATAAACATTCAAAACATACACAGATACCCTGTAAATGAAGAGAGGCAAGAAGATGCAATAAAAACAAGCAAAGGATGGACAAATGCATCACAAAAACATTTTATTGCTTCATACATTTTCACATAACATCATTCATGAGAAAGAGGAAAAAAACACCATTTACAAAGCATGGGAAGAGGTTCAAACTCCATTTCGACCCTGGGGAAGAAAAGAAGGGAGAGGCAGAGAAGAAAAATGAACAACAACTAATTAACCTTTAAAATGATGCCTCTGTTACAATATATAAAAGAATGGGAGAGAGAAGAAGGAAATAATGAATCCTACTCCAACCACTATGAGATACAAATTGAATCCCATTTCAAAAGCTCAACCACCGAAAATCAATGCCTTTCTACAAATCTGCCCACAATATGTCACTTTTGGATCCCTAGTGGATCGAATCAAATCAAATCTGGTAGTTGAAGAGATTGGATTTTGTGTTAATGGCCTGGAATATTTTTCTTCATTTTTCACCTACCAGGGCCTAAAATTTTTTTTATCCTTCCATGGCATAGAGGACATCGAGACGCTTCCAATGGTATCATATTCGCTATATTTTGAGCCCTGAGTCGAAAGATATGCCTCTTCGAAGTTTGCATCAATTCTGTACAAATGGGTAGGAAAACCAGTTTGAAAAATGGGCCCTCTCTTTAATATGGGACACGTAGCAGCAGATGGGAATAAAAATTAGGTTTGGGTCCACACTTAACTTTTCTCCTTTTTCATAAGAATCACAAAATCCAGAGAACTCCCGTGACCCCACTGCTCCTCCTAAACACATGGCTCTTTTTGGTTGGCTGGGAAATGTGCTTCCATATTTGCTTTTATGCCTTTTGGACAAAAGGAAAAATTTCACTTTTTTCCCCGACTCCCTACCTTGGCTTTGACTCGGGCTCAAATGTTGACGTTTTCCTCTTGGTGGAGTCGTGGGCCCTTTTGTAAATTTTACTCCTTTTGGGGCAAAGGGTGAAAAAATAATTTTTCCTCGATGCCCCACCTTCCCCTGGGACACACATCAGTCATGGCGCTAACTCAGAACCTTTTCTCCATTTAACCCTTGAAACATCACCCTTAAGACACTTGGTAGCCTCCACACCTTGGCTTATGCATTGACTATTCAACTAACTCCGCCCCTTTGAGGACACGTGGAGGCACCGCACTTGTTTGCAAACCCGACCCAAAGTTTCCTTTAGAAGAGCATCGAGTTGACACTTGTCGGCCTCCATTACTTTGTGTACTTTTCAACGGTCCCTCTTACTTTTGAATTTGGGCTACGTGGCAAGATCACGCTCACTTGGGTCTCTGCCTTGGGACCAACTCTTGGAGATGCGCTACGCTGACACTTGGCACTCTCTGCTTACACTTTCATACTTATCCATTTTTTGAATCTTTTTTCGCTGCCCCTTGAATTTTTTGACCATTTGCTATGTGGAGGATGGCTGCAAGTTTGAGCTCCCCTTTTTTGGATTCACTTTGGAGAAGCATTATTAGGACACATGGCTCTCTCCACTGGCTCCTCCATACTTAGTCAATTTTGACCTTTCCTAAACCCTTTCGAGCCGAGGACTTCGAATCTTCTTGGTTCTTCCTTCTTCTTGCTTCTGGCTCCTCTGTATCATCTTCCCTTCTTATCTGACCCTGCTATCTTATAGACTTTGAGTCTACCTGTAGCTTGCAAAATAGATTTAAGACATGAAACGGCTTAACAGAGTCATTTTCTTTACATAGGGTCATTTAATCGTTCTCTACCCCTACCACTCCATTGTTGAGTCCTCCCTCGACCCTTTAAATAGATTTAAGATGTGGAAACACTCAAAAGAACCGTTTCTTCTATTTCTTCTTGTGCAAGGTCAAATTTGACTCTCTCGGGATTCTATTTTCGCTTTCCCTGGTTCTGAACGTGAGCTCATGGGTCTCGTATTGTTTCCCTTGTGTTTTCTTCATGTGTAGGGCTCATTCGACCAAGTTTGCTAGGGCGATGAATTTGGGATAACATTTCTCTTTCCAACCATGATTTCTCCTAGACCTTTGGCATTTACACTTTGAATATCCCCTAAAAATTGCTCTTCAGACTTGTAGATCATGATAGTTTTAACCATGTCACCAAGAAAAAGAGGTAAGCCCTCGATTTTGATAAAAAAATTTGCATTTTAGGTTATTTTTTGTGATTTTCATGGGTTTTTGAATTTTTTGTTATGTATACAATTTTTTTGTTTTTTCAATTGCTCAAAGAAACTCGTAATCCCGTAAACCATTGAAATATTCCCTAAAACCCTCCAAAAATTCCTCAAAACCCTCCTCTAAATATAGATCCACCTTCTTTGGCTCCTTATGTCCCCACGGAACCAACATGAACATAAGCTGATATCGTTGGAAGAATCCAACAAACTAAAATTGTCATTGAGAACCTTATTTAGACTATAAGACAAAATCATGCCACAAACGCATCCCACATGATTTTAGCTAACACATTGCAAAAATTGATTGGTGAAGTCGACTCGCAACCAACCAAATAGACAGATGGAATACCTTTAGAGGTGATTGTAGGCGGTGGTATGCAAATAAATTATCCCATGTGGCCGTAAAAGACAATTTTTTGGAAAAGACCGCATTTATGCATTATTTATTGACCCAAGAACCAATGCCCCCACAACTACTTGCAAACGGTTCCCAATCCATTGGTGCCACAATGAATGAATCAAGAACAATTTTTGGGACCGATGGTGGATGGTTTTTGATTATCTACCATGCAACAACAATGAGGTTCCTCTCTATTTTTTGAAGAAATTATATTGCGAGTTTGTGCTTAATGAGGTCCCAAATTATTTTGACTTTTTTGAGTTTTATGGGTGAGGAGGTGGCTCTGCACAGAGTAGACCTGGTGCATGTGTAGGTCAACCAAGGATCCCCCATGCCCAAAAACCCCCACTACCTTCAGTTATCCCTCCTACAGTGAAGGAGGTTGTGGAGATTGACACACTACATGCATTGAGGGAGCTCACTGACACTCTGACACAACATAGTGACCAGATTGCATCTGGTGATGTTGGTGGAGCGCACCAAACCATCGTGGATCATGTGATGCCATATGCACCTTTGTGGTGAAGCATCATTTATGGATCACATGATTTCTTTTCTCTAGATGAGATGATGGCGGATGTTTTTGGAATCGGTGTAAAGGATCTTGGTCTTTCACAGGTAATTGTCAAAATATATATATATATATATATATATATATATATATATATACAATAGTTTAATTCATGTTTGAGATTTTAATAAATATGTATTTGATTGTATGCTATGTACATACATGTAAAAACTAATTTTTATTTTATTTCAAAATAGCAAGAGCCGATGAAGGAAACATCCAAATGGCCGACATGCTAGCTACTACAATCGGGTCTATTACAAATGTAAGTTTCAAGTTGTACTTAAATTTCAAATTTCATTTGATTGTGCACTTTTATTATTATAATGTTTCACGTGTACATGTACATATTAATATATGTTTGTCTTTTATACGTAAGAGCCTGGTGGGTCATCATCTGCTCTGGGAACTGAGGCTACTAGCATGCCTCACGTGACTTTTACATAGGTTAGTTTCTCTTTACACTTTGTTTCTAATTGTGGAAGTTCACGTGGATTATGATTTGGGTCTGTTATGTGGTAGTCATGTAGATTAATATTTATTTTTACATATTCTTTTATAGCTTATGACTTCCAGAGAGACTCCTCCATATATGCAGACTGTGGAGGCTACTGTAGATACTACCATAACATCTGTAGATCCACTAACTGAGGTACAATTTTTCAAATTTGTTAAATTTTGGAGGAATTATTTCTTATTAATTAAATCTAAAATATCAAATTTTGTACATGAAATATTTTATTTGAAATTTAACTATTTATATGTAGCTAACCCCTCGTGAGTCTACTATTGTCCCTGCTATGTGTCAACAACAAATTGATAGGGATCATGACATTGCGGTAAGATTTCACATGCATTTTAACTAAATTCTAAGTTTCTAAATTTTGAATGTATTTTAAAAATCTGTGTGTTAAAAACTTGTTGTTTATGAATGTGCATGTTAGGTTGCAGGCCTGCTTAGAGATGCCTACGACCACACAGATGAAATCCCTAGTGGCATCTCCCTCCTCCCTAGGTTGTGGACATGTTGCCTTTAAAGTAGGGTGAAGAGAGGGAATATGTTTCATGATTAGATTCATAGGACCTGGATGTACATAGATATATATATGGGCCATCTAGTCCTAGTTCATGATTCTTCATATAGTCCATTGTATATATAGCCTTATGCGACCACATGTGGTCCTATATGTATGACACACTTAGTTCGAGATGTACACATGTTATGAACTTATATTTTCAAAGACGTGCATCCAACACACTTAGTTCAAGATGTACACATGTTATGAACTTATATTTTCAAAGACATGTGTCCAACACACTTAGTTTGATACATTATATATCCATGTGTTGGTTTTCATAATGATATTACTTCTATGTTTGATTTGATTTCATTGCACATGATATCCTTCTATGTATATTAGTTCTATATGTATGTTTGATTTAAAATTAAAAACCATGTCCTAGAGCACTACATGGTACAATTGTTAAGCAAACCTATTCCATTAAGAAAAACCTATGATAACCATGCTAGGTGAACTACAAAAGGGCAATACATAATTAATTTTTTCACAGTAATTACGTAGGGTGTATGTGCAACTCTAATTATTTTCCCGCCTCCTAACAATGTGCACATCTTTGAAAGAATGGTTGTGAGGGAATTTCTATAACTAACATTTTTATTTTAAAGCTAACACTCATCTGTTGCATATCAACTAATATGAACATTGTTAGAAATAAGTGAGGTAGAGTTCATCTTGAACTATATGAATATAATGTTACTATGGTGCAACATTGCATGGTACAATTGTTAAGAAATTAAGGGAAGCATTTATGTATTGTTTTAGAGATTATCCCATTAATAGGGCTTATCCCATTGATCAATAGATACACCTTAATATCTCTTTATAATTTGGTGTTATGCCAATCAACTAAGAAGTTACACATGATTTGATTATCGTAAGTAGATTCACTTCCCTATTAAGTCCTATATGTTTTTGTATTCAAGCACACACTTTAAAAACCCCATTTTTTGTATACCCTACAATCCTTCTTGTCCAAAATACACATTTTTGTGAGGAGGTTTATCAAATAATTCACATCCTTACCATTCCAAGGTATTTGAAAAAATTTCAAGGTTCTTCAATGAATTTTAAAACAATATATCACTTGGAATTTGTGAACATTCTTTACATATTTATTTAGGATGTTTGTACATATGTTACGACATATCAATCTAGATAAGAACACATAAATATGTATGTAATGTATATTGTAAAATAATTCACATCATGGCAGGCTCTAGGGAGGCTTGGATTGGTGTCAGACCACCCAATCCGGAGCCTTCCTGGCATTCCTTGAGCCTTCGTGGCATAAATGTTTACAAACTGCCTTTTCTAGGTAGTCCTAGGAAATGAACGGAGGTGAAGTCATGCCTCGGGACATCATGGCACTGAACTGACTATGCCAACAAATTTGGTTGGCTAGGTGAATGCTAGAGGAGGTGTCGTTTTGGTGTGCGACAACGTCGTTTCTTTCGGGCTACTTCGTTCGGCATAGTCCCTTAAGAGCCCTAAAACCAAAAAAATGTTCAACTTCGATGGGTGATTACGCGCACTCCTGGCACCTAGAGATATCTCGTTTGATCCTACACCTTAGCATAGGGACCCTCTACAATAGCATGTCTTGGTTTTTTTCTTCTCCAATCGGTGCTCTTGCTGCCCTATTGTTCACAAACACGTGAAATAGTGTAGTTTGAAACAATGTAAGGTTGTCGAACAATATATTTTACAAAAGGTGGGTCGTGGCACCAAACCGACTACGCCAAAACATCTGGGTGGCCAAGTGAACGCTAGAGGAGGCATCATTTTGGTGCATGACAACTGCTTTCTTCCGAGCTACTTTGTTCGGGCATACGCTTTAAGAGCCCCGAGAACAAAAATCGTTCAACTTCGACGGGTGACTACACGCACTCCATGGCACCTAGAGACGTCTCATCTAATCCTAAACCTCAGTGTAGGGACCCTATACAATATTATGTCTCACTTTTTTCCTTATCTAATCGGTGCTCTTGCTGCCCTAGTGTTTGCAAACACGTGAAATAGTGCGATTGAGATGTTGTAAGGTTGTCAAACGGTATATTTTACAAACAGTGGATTGTGGCACAAAACTGATGTTCTAAAACATTCAAGTGGCCAGGTTAATGCTGCAGGAGGCATTTATTTGGTGCGTGACAACGTCATTGCTTCCAAACTACTTCGTTCGGGTGTAGTCCCTTAAGAACCCTGAGACCAAAAAATTGTTCAACTTCAATGGGTGACTACACGCAATCCATGGCACCTAGAGATGTATCTTCTAATCCTACACCTCGGTGTAGGGACCCTCTACAATATCCTATCTCATTTTTTTCCTTCTCCAATTAGTGCTCTTGCTGCCCTATTGTTTGCAATCGCACGAAATAGTGTAGCTTGAGCAAATGTGTAAGGCTGTCAAACACTATATTTATCAAACGGTGGGTCGTAGACCGAACCAAATGTGCTAAAACATCTCGGTGGATATTTGAATGCTAGAGGAGCCATAGTTTTGGTGTGTGACAACGTTGTTTCTTCCGGGATACTTCGTTCGAGCATAGTCCCTTAAGAGCCTTCGAGACCAAAAATTATTCAACTTCGACGGTGACTACACGCACTCGTGGCACCTAGGGATGTGTCATCTAATCCTACATCTTTGCATAGAGACCCTCTATAATAGCCTATCTCAGCTTTTTTTTTTCCGTCTCCAATCGGTGCACTTTCTCGCCCTATTGTTTGCAAATGCATGAAATAGTGTAGTTTGAGCAAACAGTAAGGCTATCAAACGGTATATTTTACAAACATTGGATCGTGGCACAAAAATGAATGTGCTGACACATTCAGTGACCAGGTGAATGCTAGAGGAGGTGTCATTTTGGTGCGCGACAATGTCGTTGCTTCCGAGCTACTTCGTTCGGGCATAGTCCCTTAAGAGCCCTGAGACCAAAAACTCATTCAACTTCAACGGGTGACTACACGCACTTCATGGCACCTAGAGATGTCTCGTTTGATCCTACACCTTGGCATAGGAACCCTATACAATATCCTATCTCAGTTTTTTCCTTCTCTAATCAATGCTCTCATTTCCTATTGTTTGCAAACGTGCAAACTAGTGTAGTTTGAGACATGTAAAGGTAAGGTCACAAACGGTATATTTTGAAAACGGTGGGTCGTGGCACCAAACCAACTACACCAAAATGTCTGAGTGGCGAGGTGAATGCTAGAGGAGGCATCATTTTAGTGCATGAAAATGTCATTGCTTGTGGCTACCTCGTTCGAGCGTAGTCCCTTAAGAGCCCTAAGACCAAAAAATCGTTCAACTTCGACGGGTGACTACGCGCACTCCGTGGCACCTAGAGATGTCTCGTCTAATCCTACACCTTGATGTAGGGATAAAATAGCTTGTCTCAAGTTTTTTTCTTCTCCAATCGGTGATCTCACCGCCGTATTGTTTACAAACGCATGAAATAGTGCGCTTTGAGACAATGTAGGGTCACAAACGCTATATTTTGCAAACGGTGGGTCGTGGCACCAAATTGAATGTGATGACATGTCCGAGTGGCCAAGTGAACACTATAGTATACGTATTTTTGGTGCGTGACAACATCCTTGCTTCCGGGATACTTTGTTCAGGCATAATCCCTTAAGAGCCCTGAGACCAAAAAATCATTCAACTTCAACGTGTGACTACATGTAATCTGTGGCACCTAGAGATGTCTTGTCTGATCCTACACCTCAGAATAAAGACCCTCTACAATATCCTATCTTAGTTTTTTCCTTCTCCAATTGGTGCTTTCGCTGCCCTATTGTTTGCAAATGTGTGAAATAGTGTAGTTTGAGCCAATGTAAGGCTGTCAAACGGTATATTTTGCAAACGGTGGATCGTGGCACCAAACTCGACTATGGTGACACATCGGGTGATCGTGTAAACACTATAAGAGGTGTTATTTTTGTGCGTGACAACGTCGTTGCTTCCAGGATACTTCGTTCGGGCATAGTCCCTTAAGAGCCCTGAGACCAAAAAATCATTCAACTTTGACGGGTGATTGCGTGCACTTTTTGGCACCTAGAGACATCTCATCTAATCCTAAACCTTGACATATATATCTTCTACATTATTCTGTCTCATTTTCTCTTCTCCACTGGGTGCTCTTGCTTTACCCTATTATTTGCAAACTCGCAAACTAGTGCGTTTGAGACAGTATAAGGATGTCAAACGGTATATTTTGAAAATGGTGGGGTCGTGGCACCAAACCGACTATGCCAACATGTTTGGGTGGCTGTAAATGCTAGAGGAGACATCATTTCGGTGCATGATGATAGCGTTTTGCTTCTGGCTACCTCACTCTGGGCGTAGTCCCTCAAGAGCCCTGAGACCAAAAAATCATTCAACTTTGATGGGTGACTACACACACTCCATGGAACCTAGAGATGTCTCATCCAATCCTACACCTTGGCGTAGGGACCCTCTACAATAGCCTGTCTCGGTTTTTTCCTTCTCCAATCGGTGCTCTTGCTGCCCTATTATTTGTAAATGCACGAAATAGTGCAGTTTGAGCCAATGTAAGGCTGTCAAACGGTATATTTTACAAATGGTGGGTTGTGGCACTAAACCAACTGTGCACACACATAGGGATGATCTTATAAACACTTGGGAGGTGTCATTTTGGTTCTCTAAGCTCCAGGTGCTTCTGGGCTACCTCCTCCAGAGCCAAGAACCCCCTCCATAGGTACATAAATTGTTGTTAATTGCTTCTCTTTTATTGTAAAACAATGAAATCTTCTCTTAGCTTCGAGAATTTATAATTCTCTACTAATAGTGCCAACCACGTGAAGGTGAAAGCTTTTTTGGTACTACTAACCTACACATAAAAGTGTTAGTCAAAGAAATTTAAGTTTCAAATCAAAACCATACTAGATATATACAAAATACAAAAATTTAATAAAATATATGAACTTAAATTTATCTAACTAACAAATTCATATATACCAAATAAATTATATATACCAGACATGAGCATTGTAAATTCATTCCAATGAACCATCAGGATCATATCTACTCTAAATAGCGGACAAGATTGCTTCATGATCTGACTCTCAAACCTTCTAAAGAATCTTGTTATTAGGCCTTCCTCGATATCTATACAGCTGAATATTTTTCGCTAGAACTAGATGTGAATATAAGAGTATTTTCCTGTGTGTCTCAAAGTCTTCAAACACCCAAACAAAGGATTTTTTTAATGGATACCGTCAAGCCAAGTTCCAAAGAATTACCACTGACCATGTAGGGTACTCAATATATTCGCCATCTATAATGGGAAAAGTTAACTTATTTCTTTCCTCGATGCAATGACATAAGAAATAGTTTATTCCTTCTTCATTGTCTTCTCGTCAGCAATAATCGTAAACATGTGTCCTAAAAAAACAAAGGTTTCAACTCATATTTAAATTGTACATATTAAAATTTCAATGGACATAACTCAATACAAAAATACTAAATAACCATAAATACCTTGTCGCACCAAAATCAAAATTTCACAAAGTCCTTGGATGTTAAAGTTCGTCATCCTACAGAGCAAACAAGTCCTAATGCTTGTGGAGGTTGATAGATAGCTAGGAAGCAAAGTTAGAGGCCTACAAATCCATCCATCCACCCATTCTTGTGAATCACACCCAAAGCAGTGAAAATTTTGATACAAGATACATAAAAACATGTCAACTTTCTTGTCCATGTGGCCCATGAAGTAGCATCTGAGCTACAAAATGAATGCATATCACTTTGGACCCAGTGAGTGTCATACAATCCTCATAGTTAGTAATTTGTTATTCCTCTATCAACCAAAAATATCTACGAACTGTTGAATTTTCTTGAGAACCTCAGGCCATGTTGTCAATACACCATTCCACTATGCTTTTTGAATATTTCAATTTAGCACCATCTTTGTACTTCAACTCTTCTCTTACAAGAGCTCTTTTCACACATTCCAATGTACCATCATGCTCTCCTTTTCCATGTTCAGCCTCAGTGAAACTCCAAATATGTTTCACACCCATCTTGATGTGCATCTTGCTCATCCAATAAAACATTCGTGCATTTTTAAACCGAGATGTGTAATTATCGACCATATATAATGTTTTTTGAAGTGGATGTCCCTATCGAAAAGTTTCCATAAAATAACCTGGAAACACCCTTGCAAAAATTCAATAGAATGAGTATGATCATCACCGATATACAAGTGGTACTCTCTTAAAAAAATTAGATCATTCTCTCGTATTGTCGGAGAATGTATAAATGCTATATGCACAAAAATGACAACTTGTACCGAGTTGTAATATTGTGATTAAAACTCTATTTTTGGTTGTAATGTGTAATTCTCTATAAAATCGACCACTGAAACAATAGTACCAATAGGAAAGGTGTCCTTGCATATCTTGAACTATTCATCCAACCATCGAGCTCTGTGTGTATGCCTAGCATACTCATAAACAATTTCATCCTTAAATTTTCTCATAAATTGAAAAACAGGACATATGTTCTGTAACTAGCTCACACCGTTTAGACTTTTTTCCATCTTTCAACTGGTATGCAACTGATTTATATTTATCAAACTCAACTAAATTATGTCCTATTGCACCTTCAATTTGCTCATGGATGCAAATTTCTAATTTAGGTAATCCACCGCATGTACCACAACTTCCATCTAAACAATCCTGACTATAAAAATTGTCTAACTTATTTTTCACAAAATACCATAGGAATGAAAGACCTAGAAGATATTGGTGGAGCTTGAACACCACATTTTGATAACATAGTTTCAGAATGAAAATTAGAACGAATACGTAAAAATTTAGCATAATGCATCATAAATTCAACATGTTGCCTACAACAAGTGGTGCGAGCGTGGTTTATTTTCACATATAATGGCTTCAAAATTAAAAAAAACGTTGAATAATTTTAATTTTCAGATGCTCTTGTTCAAACTTATGAAAAAATTGAGTTTGAGTCATATCTAAGAAATGCTTTGGATGTGGTTCGCGATTAGTAGAACCAACTCTCTGTTTTACAACATCTCTTGTATTAGGTGAAACTCTAGTGTTATCATGCCAAAATTGAATAACTTCTCTTATAACATCAAAATTATCTTTGTCATTACTTTGTGCTCTAGCAGAAAATCTCCAAAAATCGGTGTTATTGAGTGATTGATGGATATTACGTCTTTCATTGCTTTCATTAGAGTTTTGATTAACTGCAACATTCGACTTGTTTACGTAATCAAACATTATTTTTGTATTGATTCACTTATAACACTAGTAGCAAGTACACGACACACAATATTACTATCCCTAGTGCGTCTTTTGACACCAACACTGTGATATACATCATGAAGGTTTTCAACAATGTAGAGAGGTTTGACCACGTATATTAGATGTTGTCAATCATAAGGTGTTTAATGAAGGTTTTATTTTAATCAATTTCATAAAACTAACCAATAAATGACATCTTTGGGAATCATTTGAAATTTCAAAATGATTATCCCAAATTTCAATGGCTTTTCTTCTGATTTTCCATTCATAAAGTTTGTCAGACATTGGTTTCAAAATGTTTTCATCAATTTCAATAAAATAATTAGGTTTCTTATTGAAAATCCTAGGTGTTTTTGTCAAATTTTGCTTGTCTACAGTTTTGACTTGAATTTCCTTATTCACATTTTCATTGTCTCCTTCAATTTTAACATTTGCTACATCACGAGTATTTAATTCTTCTTCAACATTGATAGTAAAAACATCTTCATCACGAGTATTTAATTCAACTTCAACATTGACAGTAGAAACATTACTTGGTTCCTCATTGCTTACAATAGTAGGGGTTGAAGATGAACCTCTTCTTGATTCATGAAGATTCCACATTCGCTTAGCATTTTGAAATCTGTTTGCCTCTAATTTTTTTGGTATTTTTTTACTTAATGAATTCCTTTTTTGACTTTGTTTCTTGTCTCTCATGATGTTTTACTTCCAATGATAAGAAAAACATGTAGAAAATGACATAATTTCATAGTAATTTGTACGCTAAAGTCAAACAGTAAAAATCACATGGTAATTAGAGCATTGGGATGTGTTTCAATATGATTTAAGAATTGCGATCACGCTTTACAAATTGCACTCGCGGTTTATAAAGCGTGATCTCGGTTCTTGTTATAAAACCCGCAATCGCGGTTCTATCTGATCATCAAATCCGACCCTAAGGCTCAGGAAATCTTTGTTTTTCCCAACCAAAGCTATGAAAGGTCATTATGAAGTGTAAAAGGTCAAAAAACTTCAAATTTTCTCTTCCACAGACTTGAACCATGCTGAAAAACTGAAAACATTTCACAAAAATGGTGCCATCGCATAGGGGAGACTGTTAGCTTTGTAGAAATATTGATTTTAAAGTGAATATAATAAGATAAATATCATTTTATAATTTTTTACTAATAATAGGTCTTTAAGACATTTTTTCCCGCGAATGTTCATGTCTATGTTTAAGACTACAACTTTTGTTTCGCTTATCAAAATGTGATAAAACTTATACCATCCCAAGCGTGGAGAAATTCTATACACGTTAAAAAATATATATATTTGATTTTGATATTTTTTATATAGTTATGGCGGCAAACGGAAAGCGCTCCGTTTTCTAAATCTTTTCATCCACTTTCAAAGATATATATATATATATATTGCTCGAAAAAATATAAAATAAAATCCATCCCAAGATAGACAACTACATCTAACTTTTCACCAAATGAAAAAAAAAAACAAGATTTGGTCATCCAAATCGCGGGCAAACGGACTACAATCTTATAGGTTTTTTTTAAAAAAACCAAGTCATATAATTTTAAGTGTTTAATATAGCTAAACTTGTCCATTTTTAAAAAAATTAGTAGTTTAGAAACTAGATTTTGGATTCTACGATTCATATTTATATAAATTTTTCTAATTTTGAGTGCGTGTATTACTAATAATCCCTACAAGTTGAGATTTCATTGTTTTTTGCAATATGACGTCCACTTATGACCCCTTTTTGTCCACCAACTTGTTGCACTTACCCACGTATAAAACCTCAGTTGTTTATCGAAGATGAAACCGACTCAAAAGATGAGGTTTTGGAAGTTTACATGTATATAACTTCAATTAATTCCCTAAAAAAGTTCCTTAGTAAGATATCTATAGGGTGATAAACCTTCATTTGACAACAATATTTTTGAGACACAAAATTTTGATGGAAAACATTCATAGGTGAAAGAAAGCCATTTTTGACTCAAAATTCGAGGTATTATGGAGGTGCTAAAGTAAATTTTCAAAAAAAGATGAAAATAAAAGAAGCAAGGAGAAATCGAAAGCATGTGGTTGAAATAGGTAAATAACTAGAAAGTGCAAACTTGGAAAAATAAATGAAGGTTTCCATAGAGGAAAGATAGGGAATTGTGCTTGAAAAAAATAGATTTGGCCCAAATACTTTGTTCATATTTAGGAATTGTAGTAGATAAACAAACTATGATAAATGAAGAAGAAAATTTTAAAGTTCTTTTCATGCTTTAGTATATGAATGACATGTGTTATATTTCCTCTAATCTTATGGAGTTTTTCTATGTGATTGTTCATTAAATTTGTTGCTTATGAGTTTTTGCGACCCATCATTTTGGGTTTGTTCTAGACTATTCATATTATCATATTGTCCCATTGAGTCATATTTTGTTTTGTTTAATATATTGTAATATAATAAAATAGTTCTTTCTTTACTTATTATTACGTGTAAGAATGTTGCACTTGTAGAAAATTCTAAATAAATTTATCAACACTAATAATACAATCTAGAATAACTTAGATAATAATACAATAAAAAATAATAAAATGATGAAATAATGACATGATATGATATAAGTGATGAATACTTAATTGTTTGAGAGAGGCATAAAAATGAATTGGATTTCTATACTCGTAACGCCGCAAAAATTGCCCACACGAAAGCCAAGAACAACCTAGGGCAAGCTAGAAAAATAATGGAATAATTTTTTTTTTGAAAAACATGCTCAAAAGAAGGTTTTGAAATTACAAATGTCACATTCTTGTTTCTAAGTTACTTTAAATTAATAATATCAATTTCCTTTCAGAACCCCCAAATAAGATAACCATAGAAAATTTTTTTGGACATATCTCTTAAAATCCCCTTTAAAGGAGAATTTGGGTTTGGGCTTTCATTGCATGAAAGCATGTTTCTTGCATGTTACATGTCGATGTTCCTGAAACCCGAAACCCGATTGTCTTAGCAGTGTGTCGGGTTTTCGGAACTCCCAAGCATCAGAAACATGCTTTATCCAATGCATGTTTCATGTCGTGTGATTCCCAAAACCAAAACCCGAATGAAGCCTTTGTGTCGGGATTTCGGGACTTAGAAGCATCTCAACATCTCATGCATCATGCTTCATGTTTTCCAAAACCAAACTTGAATTAAACCAAACCCTTTGTATCGGGTTTTGGAGGCTCAAGCATGATGACATGTCATTAATGTCTAGTTGTCTGGTAGTTGGCACACATGTCAAGTGATGTGTAATTAATGTTAGGGTTTTATAAATAGGTGGTTTTCCATGTCATTTGTTACTTGGTACATTTTTGATGTGTTGGATTTTTGTGCATGCTTCTTCCACCTCGGACCGATTGAGCTTCCCGGTTGATTTCACCATCCATTCTTGATCATTTTTGATCTAGTTGAAGGTATTCTTCTCTTCTTTATATTTTGGAGCTTTTGGGGTTATTTATGAGGTGTTTTGTTTGGGGTTTTCTTTTCTTTTTCTTCTTCTTTATTGTTTTAGGGTTTTAGGTTGTTTTTCTTGTTTCTTGTCTTTTTCATGAGGGCTCTCATTTGGAATTTACCCCTTAGGTTATTTACTTGTTGTAAGTTGTGGATTTCAAGGTTCTAAAATTCCTAAGTGATCATGAGATGGGGATTTTTCATGTTCTGATGGTAGAAACCCGATATATTGATTTCGGGTTTTGCAGGGTGCTCGACATCATCCAGTTTCTGCCTTGTTTTGGGTTTTTCTAGTTGCTCGACATCTCACTTTTTCCACCTTGTGTCAGGTCTTGTCAAGTTCTCGACATCCTCCAAGTTTTGTAGTGTGTCGGGTATTTTACTGCTCGACATCATCTCACTTCCGCCTTGTGTCGGGTTTTTGTCGATGTGTCACATGCCCTAACTTCCGACATACACCCCGCCAGTGTTTGGGTTTCTCAAGGTGCTCAACATCCTCCAAACTCCACCAGTATTTTAGGTTTCCATTGGTGTTTGACACGGCCTAATTTTGACATACAATCTAGTCTATCAGGTTTTGAAGGTGTTTGCAAGTTTCAAAACCCGAAAGGTGTGGCGGGTCTGTGCACTTGTCCAACAAGATTTCACACTCGATTGCTCTTCAGAAGTCATCAAGGCATTTTCAAGACTCCTCATGTCGGACCCTGGCCCATCTAAGGATAAGTTGGATAAGTTAAGAAAATGAAGTATAAGTACCAGAAGATGGAATCTTCTTCTTATGTAAGCTGCAATTATGACATCAGGACACGAAGCTCGGTAATATAGATATGGAAGACTTCTGGAAAAGAATTGAGGATTCTTCTCAGAATTCATGGATGAAGTCAATAGCTGGCAGTGGTCTCCCTCTCGCAGCAGGATTTTGCAATATCATCTCAATGCCCTGAATTCATCCTGGCTTGTGCTTCCCACTATGACTCAACCTCTCGCTCAGTGAAGAAATCAAGTAGGGAATCTATAGTGAAATTGGATGGAGATTACTTTGATCAACTCCTAAAGTTTCCCAACTTTATGGAATATGTTGATTTAGACCTTAAATCAGCACAAAAGGCCTGGGACAAAGATCAGGAAGATTGCATCAAGCACGTAAACAAGAAGTTCTTGATCAAGGCTAAGCCAGTTGTTTCTAGGTTTCCTAAGTCGGTCCCTAGAAGTGATTTTATTCTTGAAGTCAGCGATATCATCACCCTGTTGAGCTAGTTATTTGGACTCCCAGATTCAAAATAATTCCAAGGGTGGATGTACCAGTTCATGGTCATCATAAAGAAAAATGACCAAGGGATTGATTGGGGTAGCCTAATAAGTAATGAGATAGACTCCCAAATGAAAATGGTCTTGTCTACTGGCAAGTTCTATATGATGTCATACGTCACCTATGCGGCAATAGGCATGAGAAACTATCCAGGGCTGGATGCAAAGGGAAACCGAGAAATGGAACACATATATCGGTACTTCCCACAACTGACAATAAAAGGGTCTAAAGACCAATTTAGAAGAGTGAATGACACCTTCTTCTATGAAAACATTTGTAGATTGGATCCTGATCTGAGGAAGAGAAGGGTTTCGATGAAGCATGGACAAAAGTGTCAAAATGGGGTTGCATCTTCTTGCAATTCAAGAAGTTTACTTATCTTTGGGTGGTAAGGTTCCATGGTAATCCTTTCCATTTTCCCAAGTTCCTAGGTGACAAACTGATCCTTATGGAGTTGGTCAAACAATTGTTGGATTTTCACAAATTCCAACAAAGTAGGCACAAAGCCGCCATCTCCTTCCCCATTTCCATTGGAAGGTATACATGTTCCACCATGGTTAAGGCCAAGAACATGGTGCATGAGCTTTAGGATAAATTGAAGAAACATATGAAGATGAGGGAGGGATTGACATCGAGGAGTCCTCAAGTCATATGGAACCTTTGTACTGCATGTGCCCACTGTGGAAGATATCTGGGTTGATCTTCGTGATGAAGTTTCCATCAAAGAAAAGACAACAACAAACTAACACTTGAATAAATTCAGATGTTAGATCTGGCTGATATCCTGAAGGCACCATGGACAATGAAAGTGTTCTGGAACCTAGGTATGAACAGTCAGATGGAGACCAACTTGGATTCCTAGCCATTGATTGGTCTGTTGCTGAAAAGGCTTCTATCACTGAAAGAGATTCTCAGACTCTTGTCCGCACTAAGGCATGGCTCATTTCTTGGGAATGAGTTATAAGGAAAAGATATTTTCAAAAATAGCTACTTTAGAAGTGGGACCCTCCAAGGGAGAGAAGGAAAAGGATAAAAGCCCTACCAAGAGGCAAATAAAGTTTAAGTTTGTCTAGAAAAGGAGAAAAGCAAGGGGCCGAATCATCTGCTACTCCTACACAAATAGTTGAGATATTGGATTCACCTCCTCCACCTAGAACAAGGAGAAATTCTTTCAGAAATTGAGGTTGGTCAACCTCTTATTTCTCCTTTTGTTGATTGCTCGTCGGAAGTAAGTCTTTCTCTTACTTCTCAAGCTTTGGCTTTAGAGTCTTTACCTCCTCTCTCCCAATCTTCCTCATCTCATATTTCTACGCCACTCTCATCAGCCATGGCCAACATTTTCTCTAACCTCTCACCTCTCTCTGCTGGACCTACGATGGCCATAGAAATGCCTCCTCCTTCCACACCTTCATTCCCTGAATCTATTCCCATAGTCACTACACTTGCACTCATTACCACTCCACAAGTAAATCTTCCCCACTGCAGATACAACCATAACACCTCCGATTGGGGAAACTTCTTCCATTGTACCTCAATGGTTGGTTGATCAGACTCGAGGAAGAGGAAGGTGGTAGTTCCCCTACCAGCCTTGATTTTAGTTCACTCAAGGCTTCTCCTGCCAAATCTGCCAAGAAACCTAAAACAGTTTCTAGGGTTTCAGTGGATGCCTCAGGGCATAAGTTTGCAGAGATTGCCACTCCCATGGCCTGACAAAACCAAGGAGGATATAGTGGTGACTGATTATCATATTACAAGGGTTGATCTGGGAAAGGTAACAATAGAAGGAGCACAACAGGATGCGTAGGATGCCATGAATGTGCTTTTCCAGAAGTTGAAGGAAACAAAGGTAAGTAGGGATGAGCTAAAGGAGAAAGTTGAACAGTTGATGGAGGTATTACTCAAGCTTTCAAAGCCTTCTCAGTCAACACCATCATCTTCTACCCCTACTCCTATAAGGTTTGATTTCTCATCGGTGCCTATGATTGAAAAGATCAATGAGAAGGGGAGAAATGGTTGAAGAATGGATAAAGAGGCTACTCCTACAAGGAAGAGAGGTCATAGATGACATAGTGGAGGTTTATAAATCCTTGGAGGAAATAAAGAAGGATGGTGAAAAAATGGATGATGAATTTTCATAGGAAGTTGGGAACCTTGAATTAACTTTGGAAGCCTCAATGCACTGAAACAGGTTCCATCCGGATCTTAATGGAAGAAGGAATCATTCCACATGGGGATAAGCATTTCCAGCTAGCCAAAGCCATTAGATTTAGGATAAAGATTCTCAGTGAAGCTTGTAGCAAGTTGAGGGAATCTAGAGATCAGTTGGTTGATGCCACCAATGACATAGAAGAGGAGTTGTCAGGATCTTTGCCAAGGTGTTGGTGAAAGCTCGAATATTCTACTCTTGATGATCTCTATAAAAAAATTCAGGAATTAATTCAGCATGAACCAACTTCCATCTTTGATCTTGAATCATCGATAAGTTCATAAGGATCGAGAATGTTTTGGAATCACTAAGGAAACTCAACAAGAAATTGAAGAAACTTCCTGGTAACGCAAGTGACACTCAGGAAACTTGTGAGGTCCTAAGTGATTATTCTAGTGTGCTAGATGAAGATGAGATGTAGGGCATAATCAGAAGTTCCAAGAATTTTGAGACAAGTAGGCTTCAGTTGGAAGAAGACAAGGATGATGAAGTAGAATAAACATAATGTTTCATGTCATTTCTATCAAGAAATTGTCATGTCTTTTTCATTTTCGTTTCGTCACATAGGAAGCAAATTTTGACTTGTTCTCCTACGTGAGAGTCAAGAAAAATAGGACTCTCATTAAAAGACTATTTTCTAGGATTTATCCTATTTTCTCTCTGCTCTCTCTATTATAAATAAGGGATGCTTGTGCATTCAAAAGGGAGAGATTTTTGAATATTAAGAGCTATTGTGAAGAAGAAGAAAAACTTTGTATTTTCTTTTTAATCATTGAAGAATAGAACATGTGTTATTTTACAAACTTTGTGTTGTGGGATTCATCTATCTTGAGAGATTGTTCTTACGTCCAAAATCTTGAGCTATTCTTTGTTTAGTATTCTTGATCATTTTAATCATTTCAAAATATTACACTCATTATCTAAAACTCGTATAAGTATTTCTTGATCTGTGTTTGCTTGAAAGAAAATATGTTCCTCTCATTCCCTTCCCACTTTGTTTCATCTATAATATTTTCCTTCTAATCCATTTCTAATCTAAAGTTGTAACATCTCCATTTCGTGTTGATATGGATTTTGGGATTGTATCCCAACCCCAATGGTTAGAATAGTGTGGATATTGTATATATTATTTCTATTGTGTTTTAGATTAGTAATAAATAGGAAGCCTCACCTATCTTTGAGGAGGGATTTAATCCCATGTGCACTATGGTTGAACCTCATATTTTGGCTTGAAAAAATATCCAACCAATAGTTTTTGGTGACTCTTTAGGGATATGGATTGATAAGACTATGCTTATCCTATTGGTGTCTGGTGACTCCGTATTTGCCTTATTTTCAGAAGATCCATTTTCAGTTCAAGCTGGCTAGAAATATCTTCACTCGGTCAAGCTGAGCCAGGGGTGAAACTGATCCATTCTTTGATCTACTTCAACAACATAATTTTAGACTTTCCCCCAATAGTGTTGCATCTAGCCGAGAAAGAAGTTCTTCGCCTATCGAAGAACTCGGGTTCCTCAAGAACAAGAAGCTTCTGCAACCTATCATGCATTATTCTTGTCTGATACTCGATTCTGTATGCACTTCATTTAGAAGGATGGTAGCACAACCTATGCCTTGGGGTGCAGCTATTGGTCCTCTTTCCCTAACTCCATCATTGCATGATCTACCTCATGGATCTCGTAAGAATATTCCTAAGTTCAATGGTGATGGGAAGTAGCACCCTGATGAACACATCGCTTCATTCTTTGTCACATGTGGCATCCTTGGGGTTCTCATGAAGATGTCTCTGTTTGACTCTTCATTGAAACATTGCATGGTGTAGTAGCAGAATGGTTCTACCATCTTCGAATGCATGCATTACCAACTGGGCTACCATGAGATCCATATTTGAAGCAAGGTTCAAACCAGCTGAAGATTCTCATGCCTTGTTAGCACAACTTACACATATGAAGAAGGAGTCTTATGAACCCATGCGGGACTTCATAGCCAAATTCAACAAGTTGATTCGTAAGATTCCAGATCTAGCCATTCCCACTCTTGAAAATCAAAAGTGTTTCTTCATCAACACTCAACCCCCTGATGTGAGCTTCTTATTAAGAAGGTATTGTTATCCCCGATTTGGCCACTACTCAAGCTACAACCACTGAAATAGAAGATGATCTCATTCTGGCTGGAAAGATCAGAAGAGAGTCATCTAAGCCTAAAAATCAGAGTTCTTCTCAGTACTACTGATCCTATGATTTAGAGGATGGCCAATGACTTGATCACTTTAAAGAAACAAATGTCTCAACAAGTGACCAACGTTCCTTATTGGGATATTCCTAGATGGAATTTCAACAATACCAATAATGGCGCCCCCACAAGAGATAGGAATCGGTTTGATTCTGCTCCCACCAAGCTGGCCATTGAAGCTCCTCCTATCAATGCAACAATAGTTGAAATAGTTGAGGATGGATGAAGAACCAGAAGATCAAGATTCTCATGAAGCTTTTGAAGCTTCAGGATATGTTGATGAGTCTTTTGATGATTCAGTTGGTGACTCAGCATTGGGTACTTGGAATACGAGGAAGATGAATGTGAGCATGATGGTCAATCATTTGTAGTCTTCACTCGATCTCAATCCCAGAACCCAGAAATTCGGTTGAAGGCTCTAAGGAGAAAAGTAAAGAAGCTCCCGTGGTTATGGCTAAAAGAGGCTCTCCTATCTCAGTGCAAACTGAAAAGGAGACAACTAAAAAGGTAACTTCATCTTCTAACTCTCTTTCTCCTTCCCCCAAGGCCAAGTACCTCATCTCAGACTAGTGTAACCAGAACTGATCCCACCATCATTCCTTCATATACCACTTTTGACATTATTGATCATGCAAAGAAAACTAAAATCCAAATGTCGGAAGTCGAGTACCTTCAGTCAAATCTGAGCAATTTGAGAAACTTGCCAAATTCATTAGAAGCAAGGTTGTTATCCCTTCATCTTCAAAAGGCATTTTTCCTAGCCCCACTCAGCCTTTACCTCAGAGTAATATGACCTCTGCTGCTTCTTTGGGAAAGATTGAACCATTTTATTTGTCCTTACTTATAAACGGTTTTAAACTCAGCAATTACATAATTGACTCAGGAGCCTCTGATAACGTAATGCCCAAAAAGTAGCCCATGCCCTTGGACTTACCTTGACTAAATCTTATGGGTGGTGTTACTCCATGGAAACTAAACAAGTCCCCTTGATTGGCCAAATCAAGGATGCATAATTTGCATTTGTTGCATTCCCTGAAAAGAGAGTAAAAATGACTATCCTGGTTGCTGATATCCCAACTGCTTATGGTATTCTCTTAGGAAGAGGTTTTTGCAAAGATGTTGGAGGAGAAATCAATATGGACTGGACCAAAGCTAAAATTCTAGTAAATGGAGTTCCTTGTGTCCTCCACCCGAAGCACAGGTGAAAAGTACCTAGTCACTAAATCAGATGATCCCAAGGCTCAAATTCTCTTCGAAGATGCAGGCTTGGGTAATTATTTCATGACATCTGAGGTGCCTCTATAGAAGTCAAGGAAGAAGATCCTAATGTTGTTTGGACCCTCAAGTTGATGGGAGTTGTTCAACTACTGGGTTGGGTGCTAGTGTGGTTCTTATATCTCCAGATTTTGAGATTTTTCCCTTCACCTTCAAGCTGTAGTTTGACAATACTAATAACATGGCTGAATACAAAGCTTTGTTATTAGGATTAGAAATGGCAAGGAAAAAAGGAATCCAAAATCTCAAAGTGCAGGGAGATGCCGAGTTGATTGTGAATCAAGTAAAGGGGATCTATCAAGTGAAAAATGATCGCCTAAGGCATTACAGGAACAAGGTGTGGGACAACATAGAATGCTTTGATGCTTTTTCCATTAAGGCAGTTTTGAGAGATCACAATGATAAAGCTGATTCTTTAGCCATATCTGCATCTCTTCTCCTTCCTCACCCAAAGTTCAAACATGACAAGTATACCATTGAGATTGTGTATCGTCCAAGTGTTCCAGATAATGCAACACATTGGCAAGTGTTTAATGATGATCAATAATTATTGTCTTTTCTTGAAAAAGCTGATAATTTTAGTGAGCTTTATTTTGAAGGATCAGAATCAGATTTTCGTGAGTCCATCTGAATTCATATCAAGAGATTGATGGTGAATTCATCCAGCTCAAAGGCAATAAGATTCGAAGGGAGTTAGTTTCTCTGGAAGGTCTGTTTGACAAGCATGACCATTTCATTCAGGATAAAAGGAAAGCTGAAGGTGCTTCTCTTGAGAGGTAGATCAAGTTAATCTGGGCTCTTCTGACCAACCATGGATGGTAAACATCGGGAAATGTTGTTCTCCGGAGGAGAAAGAAAGATTCACTTCACTCCTGAAGAGATATATGGATGTCCTAGCATGGTCATATGTGGATCTGAAGTCTTTCAAGCCCAAGGATGTGCAACATAGCATCCCTTTGAAGCCTGAGGTTAAACCCTATAGGTAGAAGCAAAGGCATTATAACCCAAAGATCTCAGGGACTATCCTTGTAGAAATTCAAAAGATGTTAGACACAAGGATTATCTTTCCAATCCATCATTCCACCTAGGTTGCTAACATTGTCCCTTAGAAAGAAGAATGGTGAGATCGGATTTGTGTTGACTTCGGAACCTTAATCAATCTTCATTGAAAGACAATTACCCATTGCCTATCATGGATCAAGTATTACAGACTATCACTGGATCAGAAATGTTATCCATGCTTGATGGATTTTTGGGGTATAATCAGGTTGAGGTAGCCATTGAGGATCAACATAAAACAACATTCACCACCCCATGGGGGACCTTTTCTTATAGGAGGATGCCTTTTGGTTTGATTAATGTCAGAGCCACGTTTCAAAGAGCTATGGACTTAGCTTTTAGAGATTTGATGGGAAAGGTCATAGTTGTATATTTGGATGACTTGATGGTCTTCTCTAAAAAGTGAAGTGATCATTATGATCACCTGGAGCAGGTACTCTTAAGGTGCAGGTGTCATGGGATTTCATTAAATCCTAAAAATTCCATGTTTGGAGTAACAGAAGGAAATTTTTTGGGTCATATCATGACTAAAGAAGGAACCAAGATCGACCCAGAGAATGGGTGAAGGCCATCCAAAGCCTTACCCTACCTACAAGAAAAACTGGGGTGCATTCCTTTTTGGAAAGGTCAATTTCCTAAGAAGATTTGTACCTAATTTTTTGATAAAACCAAGGATATCCTTGGGATGATGAAAGGTAAAACTCCATTTTGATGGAGCACTGAAGGGAAGCTTGCTTTTGAAGAAGTCAAAAGAGAAATTTCTCATGCTCCTATTCTAGTATGCCCAGACTTCAAGAAGGATTTCATCATGTACAACTACGCTTCCACACATATAGTATCAACCATCCTGATGTAGGAGAATGAAGAAGGAATCGAAGCTCCCATTGCTTTCATGAGTTGCCCACTAAAGGAACATGAATTGAAAATGTCACAAATTGAAAAGCATGCTTATGTAGTGGTGAGAGTGGTGAAGCATTTCAGGTATTATGTGTTGAGTTCTCACACTCTCGTTCTCATTCCTAATACTATAGTTAAGTCCATTTTGACTCAACAAGAGTTGGGTAGTCAACGGGTAACTGGATAGCCAAATTCCAAGAATATGACTTGGACATCAGACCTACCAAGTTGGTATGAGGAAGAGGCTATGCCAATTGATTGTAGAAAACAAGTCTGAGATAGAATGCGAAGAAACTAAAGATACTTCTTCAGAATTCCCATGGTGCTTTTTGTAAGCACAACCGATGAATGGTATGTAGACATCACTTTATTTTTAACTTATGGAAAATGTCCCCATGCATTTGAGCCAAAAATAAAAGAGGATAGTTAAATTAAGGTCTGCAAGATACGTTCTATGGGATAATGGTATATACAAGAAGGGCATTGATGGTGTATTCCTGCGTTGTGTTGATAAGTCTCAGCAGATAAGGTTGCTAGAATCCTTTCACAATCTAGCATGTGGAGGACATTTCTCTTCCTCCATGATGGCTTACAAAATCTTATGAGCAGGTACTATTGGCCTACTCTCTTTGAGATTCAATAGAATGGGTGGCTAAATGTGAAGCTTGTCAACATTTCGTTGGTCGTCCTAAGCTGATAGCTCTTCCCTTGAAGCCTGTGATAATTGAAGAACCTTTTCACCAATGGGGAATTGATTTCATTGGAGTACTAAATCCTACCTCTAGTGCTGGTCATAATTATGTGCTCACTACCATAGACTATTTCACCAAGTGGGTGGAAGCTGCACCAATCAAAGGAAACCTCTCGAAGTTGTGTGTAATTTTCTCAAGGAGAATATAATTGTTAGATTGGCATTCCTCACAAGATTGTTGTTGACAATGCTTCAATTTCTCATCACATGAGTTGAATAATTTTTTTATGGATTTGGGATCACATTGGCTCATTCATCTGATTATTACCCCCAAGGAAATGGTCAGGTTGAATCAAGCAACAAGAACCTAGTGACCATAATCAGAAAGATGGTTGATGAGAATCAGAGGACATGGCACAAAGCATTGTATGATGCATTATGGGTAGATCGGATTACTCCTAAGTGAGCTATTGGAATGTCCCCATTCTAGGTGTTGTATGGAATTGATGTTGAGATTCCTATCTCTGTAGAATTCCAGCCTTACGGTTGGCTAAAGCAATTGAGGATGAAACTTTTCAAAGTTCTATTGAGAAAAGGATAATGTACCTAGCCAGGCTAGAAGAAGAATGGAGCAAGGTGGTGGATCACATTGCAGATCATCAGAGAAAATTCAAAAATATATTTGACAAAAAATCAAAGCAACGTGATTTTGATTGGAGATCTAGTACTTCTCTGGGATAAGAGAAGGGAACAGAAAGGGATGCATGGAAAGTTTGACTCTTTATGGAAAGGTCCTTTCAAAATCCATCAGCTGAATGGTGAAAATAGCTTTTTGTCTATCATATCTTGATGGAGAGTTTCTCCCTCTACCTTTTAGTGGTCAACATCTAAAGTTGTTCCATCAATAATGCAAGATGCTCTCTTGCATTGTATTATAATTTATTTTTGTTATGTGTTTGCTTTCTTTCTTTCTTTCTTTCTTTGTTTGTTTGTTTTTGGTTTTTCTTCTCCGACTCCATAGCCCAATGGATAAAGCTTTTTGATTCATGAGTTCTCTTCCTTTGATGTTTCAAAGAAAGTCCCCAACTGGAGCTAGTTGTTATCTCGTTTTAGTGATTCCAACTAAAAATGAGATAACCATAGAAAAATTTTGGACATATCTCTTAAAATTCCCCTTTAAAGGAGATTTTTGGGTTTTGGGTTTTCATTGCATGAAAGCATGTTTCTTGCATGTTACATGTCTGATGTTCCCGAAACCCGAAACCCGATTGTCTTAGTAGTGTGTCGGGTTTTTGGAACTCCCAAGCATCGGAACATGCTTTATCCAATGCATGTTTCATGTCGTGTGATTCCCAAAACCTGAAACCCGAATGAAGCCTTTGTGTTGGGATTTTGGGACTTAGAAGCATCTTAACATCTCATGCATCATGCTTCATGTTTTCCAAAACCCAAAACCGAATTAAACCAAACCCTTTGTATCGGGTTTTCGGAGGCTCCAAGCATGATGACATGTCATTAATGTCCAGTTGTCTGGTAGTTGGCACACACGTCAAGTGATGTGTAATTAATGTTAGGGTTTTATAAATAGGTGGTTTTCCACGTCATTTGTTACCTTGTACGTTTTTTTGATGCGTTGGATTTCTGTGCATGCTTCTTCCACCTCGGACCGATTGAGCTTCCCGATCGATTTCACCATCCATTCTTGATCATTTTTGATCTAGTTGAAGGTATTCTTCTCCTCTTTATATTTTGAAGATTTTGGGGTTATTTATGAGGTGTTTTGTTTGGGTTTTCTTTTCTTTTTCTTCTTCCTTTATTGTTTTAGGGTTTTAGGTTGTTTTTCTTGTTTCTTGTCTTTTTCATGAGGGTCTCTTGTTTGAATTTACCCCTTAGGTTATTTACTTATTTTTACATAGTTTGATTTAGATTTCAAAAGATTCTAAAAATCAATAAGTGAAAAGATGGGAAATTTTCATGTTCTGACAGGTCAGAAACCCGATATATTGATTGGGTTTTGTAGGGTGCTCGACATCATCAGTTTCCGCCTTGTTTTAGGTTTTGCTAGTTCTCGACATCTCACTTTTTCCACCTTGTGTCGGGTCTTGTCAGGTGCTCAACATCCTCCAAGTTCCATAGTGTGTTGGGTATTTCTACCTGCTCGACATCATCTCACTTCCACCTTGTGTTGGGTTTTCATCGATCGATGCTGCATGCCCTAACTTCCGACATACACCCCGCTCAGTGTTTTGGGTTTCTCAAGGTGCTCGACATCCTCCAAACTCCTAGTATTTTGGGTTTCCATTGGTGTTTGACATGGCCTAATTTTATGACATACAATCAGTCTGTCGGGTTTTTGAAGGTGTTTTGCAAGTTTCAAAACCCGAAAGGTGTGGCGGGTCTATGCACTTGTCCAACAAGCTTTCACACCCGATTACTCTTCCAGAAGTCATCAAGGCATTTTCAAGACTCCTCATGTCGGACCCTGGCCCATCTAAGGATAAGTTAGATAAGTCAGGAAAAATGAAGTATAAGTATCCAGAAGATGGAATCTTCTTCTTATGTAAGCTACAATTATGACATCGGGACATAGAGCTTGGCAATATAGATATGGAAGACTTCTGGAAAAGAATTGAGGATTCTTCTCAGAATTCATGGATGAAGTCAATCGGTAGCAAGTGGTCTCCCTCTTGTAGTAGGATTTCCAATATCAGCTCAATGCCTGAATTCATCTGGCTTGTGCTTCCCACTATGACTCAGCCTCCCGCTCAGTAAGAAATCAAGTAGGGGAGTCTATAGTGAAATTGGATGGAGATTACTTTGATCAACTCCTAAAGTTGCCCAACTTTATGGAATATGTTGATTTAGACCTTAAATCAGCACAAAAGGCCTAGGACAAAGATCAGGAAGATTGCATCAAGCACGTAAACAAGAAGTTCTTGATCAAGGCTAAGCCATTGTTTCTAGGTTTCCTAAGTCGGTCCCTAGAAGTGATTTTATCCTTGAAGTCAGTGATATCATCACCCTGTTGAGCGGTTATTTGGGCTCCCAGATTCAAAAGAATTCCAAGGGTGGATGTACCAGTTCATGGTCATCATAAAGAAAAATGACCAAGGGATTGATTGGGGTAGCCTAATAAGTAATGAGATAGACTCCCAAATGAAAATGGTCTTGTCTACTGGCAAGTTCTATATGATGTCATACGTCACCTATGCGGCAGTAGGCATGAGAAACTATCCAGGGCTGGATGCAAAGGGAAACCGAGAAATGGAACACATATATTGGTACTTCCCACAACTGAAAATAAAAGGGTCTGAAGACCAATTTAGAAGAGTGAATGATGCCTTCTTCTATGAAAACATTTGTAGATTGGATCTGATCTGAGGAAGAGAAGGGTTTCCGATGAAGCATGGACCGAAGTGTCAAAATGGGGTTGCATCTTCTTGTAATTCAAGAAGTTTACTTATCTTTGGGTGGTAAGGTTCCATGGTAATCCTTTCCATTTTCCCAGGTTCCCAGGTGACAAACTGATCCTTATGGAGTTGGTCAGACAATTGTTGGATTTTCACAAATTCCAACAAAGTAGGCACAAAGCCACCATCTCCTTCCCCATTTCCATTGGAAGGTATACATGTTCCACCATGTGGTTAAGGCCAAGAACATGGTGCATGAGCTTAGGATAAATTGAAGAAACATATGAAGATGAGGGAGGGATTTGACATCGAGGAGTCCTCAAGTCATATGGAACCTTGTACCTGCATGTGCCCACTGTGGAAGATATCTAGGTTGATCTTCGTGATGAAGTTTCCATCGAAGAAAAGACAACAACAGACTGACACTTGAAGAAATTAGATGTTAGATCTAGTTGATATCCTGAAGGCACCATGGACAATGAAAGTGTTTTGGAACCTAGGTATGAACAATCAGATGGAGACCAACTTGGATTCCCAACCATTGATTGGTCTATTGCTGAAAAAGGCTTCTATCGCTAAAAGAGCTACTCAAACTCTTGTCCACACTAAGGCATGGCTCATTTCTTGGGAATGAGTTATAAGGAAAAGAGATTTTCAAAAATAGCTACTTTAGAAGTGGGACCCTCCAAGGGAGAGAAGGAAAAGGATAAAAGCCCTACCAAGAGGCAAATAAAGTTTAAGTTTGTCAGAAAAGGAGAAAAGCAAGGGGCCGAATCATCTGCTACTCCTACACAAATAGTTGAGATATTGGATTCACCTCCTCCACTAGAACAAGGAGAAATTATTTCAGAAATTGAGGTTGGTCAACCTCTTGTTTCTCCTTTTGTTGATTGCTCATCGGAAGTAAGTCCTTTCTCTTGCTTCTCAAGCTTTGGCTTTAGAGTCTTTACCTCCTCTCTCCCAATCTTCCTCATCTCATATTTTGATACGCCACTCTCATCAGCCATGGCCAACATTTTCTCTCGACCTCTCACCTCTCTCTGTTGGACCTATGATGGCCATAGAAATGCCTCCTCCTTTTGCACCTTCATTCCTAAATCTATTCCCATAGTCACTACACTTGCACTCATTACCACTCCACAAGTAAATCTTCCTCCACCTACAGATACAACCATAACACCTCGATTAGGGAAACTTCTTCCACTGTACCTCAATGGTTGGTTGATCAGACTCGAGGAAGAGGAAGGTGGTAGTTCCCCTACTAGCCTTGATTTCAGTTCACTCAAGGCTTCTCCTACCAAATCTACCAAGAAACCCAAAATGGTTTCAAGGGTTTTAGTGGATGCCTCAGGGCATAAGTTTGTAGAGATTTCCACTCCCGGTGGGCTGACAAAACAAAGGAGGATATAATAGTGACTGATTATCAGATTACAAGGGTTGATCTGGGAAAAGTGACAACTGAAGGAGCACAACAGGATGCACAAGATGCCATGAACGTGCTTTGTCAAAAGCTGAAAGAAACAAAGGTAAGAAGGGATGAGCTAAAGGAGAAAGTTGAATAGTTGATGGAGGTATTGCTCAAGCTTTCAAAGCCTTCTCAGTCAACACCATCATCTTCTACCCCTACTCCTATAAGGTTTGATTTCTCATCGGTGCCTATGATTGAAAAGATCAATGAGAAGGGGAGAATGGTTGAAGAATGGATAAAGAGGCTACTCTACAAGGAAGAGAGGTCATAGATGACATAGTGGAGGTTTATAAATCCTTGGAGGAAATAAAGAAGGATGGTGACAAAATGGATGATGAATTTTCATAGGAAGTTGGGAACCTTGAATTAACTTTGGAAGCTCTCAATGCACTGAAACAGGTTCCATCCCGGGTCTTAATGGAAGAAGGAATCATTCCACATGGGGATAAGCATTTCCAGCTAGCCAAAGCCATTAGATTCAGGATAAAGATTCTAGTGAAGCTTGCAGCAAGTTGAGGGAATCTAGAGATCAGTTGGTTGATGCCACCAATGACATAGAAGAGGAGTTGTCAGGATCTTTGCAAGGTGTTGGATGAAAGCTCAAATATTCTACCTACTTGATGATCTCTATAAACAAATTCAGGAATTAATTCAGCATGAACCAACTTCCATCTTTGATCGAAAATCATTGATAAGTTCATAAGGATCGAGAATGTTTTGGAATCACTAAGGAAACTCAACAAGAAATTGAAGAAACTTCCTAGTAACACAAGTGACACTCAGGAAACTTGTGAGGTCCTAAGTGATTATTCTAGTGCACTAGATGAAGATGAGATGTAAGGCATAATCCGAGAAGTTCAAGAATTTTGAGACAAGCAGGCTTTTTGGAAGAAGACAAGGATGATGAAGCAGAATAAACATAATGTTTCATGTCATTTCTATCAAGAAATTGTCATGTCTTTTTCATTTTCGTTTCGTCACATAGGAAGCAAATTTTGACTTGTTCTCCTGCGTGAGAGTCAAGCAAAATAGGACTCTCGTTAAAAGACTATTTTCTAGGATTTATCCTATTTTCTCTCTGCTCTCTCTATTATAAATAAGGGATGCTTGTGCATTCAAAGAGAGAGACTTTTTAGAATATTAAGAGCTATTGTGAAGAAGAAGAAAAACTTTGTATTTTCTTTTTAATCATTGAAGAATAGAAACAGGTGTTATTTTACAAACTTTGTGTTGTGGGATTCATCTATCTTGAGAGATTGTTCTTACGTCCAAAATCTTGAGCTATTCTTTGTTTAGTATTCTTGATCATTTTAATCATTTCAAAATATTACACTCATTATCTAAAACTCGTATAAGTATTTCTTGATCTGTGTTTGCTTGAAAGAAAATACGTTCCTCTCATTCCCTTCCCACTTTGTTTCATCTATAATATTTTCCCTTCTAATTCTTTCTAATCTAAAGTTGTAACATCTCCATTTCGTGTTGATATGGATTTCGGGATTGTATCCCAACCCCAATGGTTAGAATAGTGTGGATATTGTATAAATATCCAACCAACACAAGGTCCTTAATTTAGCACAAGGGTTAGAACAATAATCCCACCCCCTACACAACTAAAGTGGCCCCCTAAAAGTCAACCCATGCATTTTAAATTTAAAAATTTGAATTTCTGTCACCCACTCCCCACCTAATTTTTGTAGGGATGAATCTCATCCATTGGATGGATTCATTTGGGGCCACAAGATCTAGGGATTCCACTAACCCTAAGTTTTCTTATGAAAGGCTTCTCTCTCTTTGTTTGGCTTATTATTTCTTTGTTTTGTTTTGCAGATTGGTGGAGGAGGATGAGGAAGCCATGAGAGACCACCTCAATATTTTGGAAGGATACACATGCTTCATCTATTTTCTTGTTTTATTTATACCCTTACCTAGGGTTTCAATGTATTTATTTATTTTATTTATCTCATTATTTTAAGATTTTCCCAAATGGGCATATGGGTTTTGCCCCATTTTAGTGATATGGTTAAATCTGGTATGTGTTTTCATTTGTGTGTAAAAGAATATATGTATACATATGTACACACACACACACACACACACACACACACACACACACACACACACACACACACACACACACACACACACACACACACACACACACACACACACACACACACACACACACACACGTGTATGTATGTAAAACTATTTGGCCGTGGCTAAGAAGTTTTACGTAGTCCGCAAAGATTAATGTAACTATGGGGGTGTTTGAATATGTTTAGTGGCCCAAGTATTTGGGTGGGTTTTATTTAATTTAAATAGGGGGAGGGTCACCGACCCCACCCCTATCCCATACACTATGGGGTGGGGGTGGGGTCGGCGACCCCCGCCCCTTTCCCCACAACATTACACGCTTCAACCGTGGGTATAACCCATGGCCTCTTTAGATTTTTTTTTTTATTTAAAATTTTTGGCTTAACACTATAATATTAATTTAGTATTAAATTACTACAATATAATATTAAACCATATATATATATATATATATATATATATATATATATATATATATATATATATATAATAACAATATTAATAATAATTTGTTCTAATAATATTTTAATAATTACTTGATATATTAATATTAATATATTTTAATATTAATAATATTTTAATATTAATAGTATTCTAGTATTAACATTATTTAAAATATTAATACTATTTTAATAAGCAACAATAATTTTATTGTTGATACTATTAGCCATTTACTCTTGCACAATTTTTTTCCTTTAAAATTTGATAAGTATACATTTTTTTATAAGAGATCTTAAATCAAGCCCAAATTTCACTCGATGTTACATTAATCTCACTAGGTTTTAAGGTAAATTTATAATCACTTGATAATAAATTTACATACTCCAATGGAGCTATAGTCTAATTTGTAAACAAGTAATTTCTTTACTCCAATAGATTAAAAGGAAATATGATGCATTTGTTGACAAAACCCCTAATCAAAGATTTTTTTTTTTTTAAACATTTCCATAGCCACATATGGGTTTTAAGCTTTTCTTGACCAAAGAGTAAAAAAATAAGATCTACTAGCCATCAAATGTAAGCATATCAATAAGAATGAATCTTTCCTTTTGCCAAAATAAGTTTAAAATCATTCCCACAAGCAATTTATACAAGATTCCTCATGGTTTTAAAATAAGAACTACTAATTTTCCAATCGAAATACACACCCAATTGAGACAAAAAACCAACTAAAATGAGGTCTAAGTAGATTTACTTTCAATCTAAATTTCATTATACAAAACTTAACTTGCTAAAATTGCTTCTTTATCAACTTCATTTCTATTTTATCAAACTTGTTTCACTAAAATTACTTTCAATCCCACATACATTACAACCTTAATAACCAATAATCAATACCACTTTTCTTTCAAAAATAATACAATAAATCTTCCACTTGAAGTGAGAATTTTACAAGAAGGTAACTACAATAGAGGAATGTTTAGTCTTCTACAAGTGCTCCAAGTATCAAATCTCCAACATGGCTCCATCTTCCTTCACTTGATCACAACACCAAAAAAATGGGGAGAGGCAACACTCTCCACCCAACCAAAACTCCAATGATAAGAAGAAGCAATTCTTATCATTGGCCCCTAAGCCCCAACCACAAGGCAATAAGGGATGGATCCAACACATGGAAAATATACAATGCTTCCACACTTACTTTCAAACAACAACACACAAGAAATATAACCACAAAACACTTATTTTTAAGCACAACTTCCCAAACAATGGCTCTAAAATAGCCAAGTAGAGATAGGAATATGGGGGTGCCCTTGTGCCTCCCAAGGGTTTGGATTCCCACCTCTAAAAATCCTCCAAAACACAATCAACCCCAAAATCTCTTATGCCTCCCTACAACAACAAAAATATGTCTCTTATGCCTCCCTCACTCTTATGCCTCCCTCTCTCTTATGGCTCCCACAATGCACAAAATAACAAAAGAGAACAAGGTGGGGCATCCAAAACCCACTCCCTCCTAAACACACAAAGAAGATCTTATGTCTCCCAACATATTTCATCCCCATTTCACCATCTCAACACAACCTAAAGCCATTTTACTACCCAACACTTCAAGAAAGAAAACACATCCATACAACACATAACATATAAGAAAACAAAAAGAAAACAAGGGTGCAAGACCCTACCTTGCCATGGTAAAGCTCCACTTTCCAAGAAAGTCCCAAATGCTTCAAACACAAACAATTTCCAAGCACCCTTAAACTCCAACAAGAAAGCATTCCCAAAAATGAGAGAGCTCCAAAACAAGTGAGTAACCCCATTTACTTCCCAAAAATTCCAATAAATAGAAAAGAGGAGGAGGGAGATGATGTGGCTCCATGTAGGATGCCACATCATTTCTTCTCCACCCCACATCACCCAAGTCAAACCCATACTCCAAGGCAAAATAAATGGGTGGTTGAGAGGTATGAAAAACCTCTTACACACACCACTCCAACCCATACCCTTTTAGGACTAAAATTTAAACACATGTAAGAAAGTGCAATTAAAACTCACCTTTTGCCTTCCAAAACACATAATGGGGTCTATTTTTGACCCCCAACCCATAGGTAGGGTTGGTATAAGAAATTAAGAGGTGTGGGACAAGATTAGCTTGTCCCACAAGCCTCCAAAATTGGCCCTTAAGACCAAATCCGAATTTCCAAGATGAGGTAGAGTGTACACCACTCAAGATCACATACACTCAACATAAAACACATAAACCAAAGAACCATCTAGTCTAATAAATGAATTCTTTTGTCCCATCCATAATTAGTTTAGTAACATGATTAATTTACTAATCTAGACACATAAATTAATTAATGATAAAAAGAGAATTACATCACCAATTAAATCACATACACCAAAATTAAATAAAAGAAAGGAAAAGAACTACACACACACCCTTGGTCACAATTGGAGGTCATCCCCCCATGGGGACCCCCTAACAACAAATAAAACACACACAACATAACACAAGTTGTCATGGTGACCATTGTCGTATCCACCCAGTATTCCATTGTGGTTGGTCTCCAATCCCCCTTTGATTGTTGTGATATAATTACCTGCAAAAATCTCACAATACCCCTTTGGCCTCATGGCCATATTAATGACGTCGAACTAATAAAACGTTTATATCCACATATCAATTTTGACATCAACTATGATAACTACTATTGTTAAGACCAAGTAATTCAATAATTTCTCTAATTTTCAACATTTCAATTCTACTCATACATCAATTTGCAACTAAGATTATAAACCAACTGAATCATATGATTTAAGAAACACTTTCACTCATTCACAATTTCTCCCATTCTTCAATATCAAAGAAATCACAAAATAACTTTGAACATCGTAATAAAATCAATACAAAGAAAATTCAAAATATCAATATATATCTAAGATGACAACACATCATTGTCTTCCCTACTGAGTATCTATCAAAAGTTAATCGGTTCGATTCTGATGATGTCTTCCTTTGATTTCCATATCAAAATGAGTAAATTTGTTCATCTATTAATATCTGCACAGGAATAATGTGCAATAATGTCTATGTGTCCAGTCACAGAGATAAATCAAATACAATAAAGCAATATCGAAGAGTAATGACATCACAATTAATTTATAACAAGGAAACCATTCTAGATCATCATCATATCCTTAAATTCCCATCAAGTCCACAATACAACCATACAGTCAAAATAATAACCAAAACACAATAGTAATCATGATGTCCTGCACATTTTATTTGTATGCTAACTAGAATACAACAGCAAGGTTTGAGATTATAATCAATTCGAAATTGATAACACGGTTCATTCAATGTTGAAGAGGAGTGGGCATTACATCCCCCTCCCCTTAGATTTTACTTCCTCCCGAAGTCATGGAGAAAGAGGTAGGAAATAATGCAAAAGAAATAGGATCACATCCTTTTTGGAATTCTTTGCTTCAACAAGTGTGGGTCTACAGAACCCAAGTTTGGTCCAATGCAATTCAACAAGAAGAAGGGAGATTGAAAGGGATGAGTCCTAAACTTTCTTCAAGTAAGGTTGCAAACATTTAATTCTATAGAGTAACTCTACATGATCAACCAAGCTCCAACACATAGCATCAAAACATGAAATGGTCAAAGGAGTCTCAAAAATAACCACCAAGTAAAGGAATAATCAGGAGAATTTCGTGAACTTGAAATGACCATATAGTCTCCCATGGATCCCACATACTACAATAACAAAAGTTAAGGCTTCCACTAAGGTTAAGTTATGCTTTCAAAGTTCGTTATTTAGACAAGGCTAGCAAATATCAACCATGACCATCAATTTATATGAGAAAACATGTCTACTCAAAGGTCTCACAATTTTGAGATCACACAAGATGAGGTTTAACAACAAGGAAGGTCACTTAAGTTAGCCAAAACATTTAAAATCAAGAACTATTCATGGGAAGCACTCCTATAACTCGAAAGGGGTATAATTAAATTTTCATGGTAATACTAAGAAGAATCATGACCACAAGGTTTCCTATAGCCTGATTTTACACTTTAAAATGAACACACAACACTAACCTAATTTAGAAACATCAACCATTTAGAAAATGTTTCCATTAGAAACTAACATATCAATACAAGGAGCACCACTCACTATAACACAATGGGCTTATTTGAACCTATAAATGCTTCTATAGTGAGATTGAATCGGAAATTTCTCTTCTTTGGAACCATACAACTCTTGTTTGGGTATAAAACATTTTGCTATTAATTAATAGGGTTTCAAAACCTATGAATAATGAAGTTGTGTAACTTTGGGTGTCTTTCACTAGTCTAGAACTAGAATTTTCTATCTATTACTAGGGTTTTCATGTATTTGACACCATTTCAAATGACTTGCAACATAAACATATTCCTATATACCTATAAAAAAATTCATAAATTCATGTCCGAGCGAGGTTAGACTAACCCTAACACTCATCCCATGCTAAATCAATATGGGAATTGAAATACATCCCATTGAGTGAAATAAATCCTTATGTAATTCTCCTAGTGTTAGTGCAAATAGTGTATGAAATCTAATCCAACCCCTTACCATTCCTTGTGTCTCGGACACAATGATTAGTAGAACAACCATAGATTGAATAGAGATTTACGTCGCATGGTAGTGATATTGTGTGATGTGCTTCAAATGTTAAACAAATTCCCTTTGTCTTTTAAGACCTTTGGTAATTCTTATTAAAGCGAGTTGATTTTTTCTAACACATAGCTCTAACACCCTTAAATGTTTGGTAATGGAGGGAGCTAGACTCTTCAACTTGATTTGAGTCTCTCAAACCTATATGTGGTGCATGTTCTCAAGGGCATGCCTCTACTTTTGGAAGATTTAGGAGATTTACAGTGCCTTATTATTACTATTTTGTAATGGGATTGCTTGATACTCTCATGTGAGTTATGAAGTCAATTTGACTTACTTATATAATTTTATGTAGGTTATATATCACATTAAGGTAAAACTAGTGGAGATGAAATAATGCATATAAGTTATTAAAATTAATTAAAGTGCAATTAAAATGTGGTGTACATGATTGTATAAGTTGTCCAATACCATATTACAACCTAGTCCTACATTGTATGGTCACATACTGAGGACTTAGTGATGAAAATCCCAAATTCCAAGAAATATCCCTAGGGATAAAGTACTACATTGGAAAATTGAGTTTGCATGAATGAATGACACAAAAATATATAGATATTATCATTTCATATGGGAGAGAGAAGGATATCAAATTAAGCTAAGAATGTGAGCATAGGTCACATCATACCCGAATAAAACAAAATGTTTTATTGCGAATGGATAAGTTACCAAATTTTTATGCTCATAGGTTAAAGTGTGATCCATAGACCACCTACAATAGAGCTACTTAAAATAAACATCATCCCTCCATGAGCTCTCTCAAAACTCACTATAGGTAAGAACATGTTTAACATTTGTGGTTATCTTTCATGTAAATTCTTTTGAATCTATCTTAGAGTCTATCCATTATTTTCACATGACCACTATGTAAAGGCTATTAATCGGAAAACAACTTTCTAAATGAAAAGTTAAGGGAGAAAAATTGAATTTATTAGAAGGTGAATAATATTGTGTACTTATTACAAATTTCATGTGTATGACACATTTTGATGAATATTCCAAAACAATATTCATTTTAGCTTATGAATATTACACATTTAAATTATTTTAAAATACATAATTAAATGTCATTTAATGCTATCTATATTACATATATCAATTTTTAAGAAATATTTTATAATATATTTTAAAGAAAATCATAATGACAATGGATGTTATTAACATACATATATTAGATGGATCTATGTAAAAGATATCTAGAGATTCATTTTCAAGGTGTCTATTCCACTTATGATATGAATTTACTTAAGGTGTCCCCATATCTTTGAACATCTTTTACATAAATTTTCTAAGATATATATGTTTGTTTGTAAAATAGACAATAGTTTTCTCAAAAATAAATTCAGTAATTATTGTTCTTATGCGAAAAGTTATAATCATTCATTTAATGCGAATTTTATTCTCATTTCATTCATTTTCTATGCAGGTTTCATTCCATCTATTTATAACATCTAACAAAAATGATTTCGATGCAAATCACAATTCAAGTGCAAGGTTTATCATTTTTAAACAATTTTTATTACTATTCATAAGGTAAATTGGTGACCGTCAAATTCCAGGCTCGAGGGCGAGCTCCAAAGCCCTTTCTTCTGGTTTGCTTACATTTTTGGAAGCCTTCTTCTCCCCATATAAATATGCGGCGAATCCCCACCAGGCCATCGCCAGAGCAACGCCTTTCTGCGCATTGAGTTGCTGTTTGTATAATAACACTCCGATGAGTTCATTCACAGGAATCAAAACGCCTATAATTACACCACATAACAGAGAGGAAGTTAAGAAGATGACACCAAATAACGCAATATAAAATATCTCCCAGCACATTGCATTCCACACAAAAGCCACACAGAAATGTAACATCCCCAAATCGGATGCCTGGATCTCCTCTGCAATAGTCTGGAAATCCCCGCTCACGAGCATGCATATTGTGAAGAAAACAGTGGAAACAAAAGAGATTATGAGCTGCATCTCCATCACCATGATGTATGTTATTTTGGGCGAGGTTTTCCTGTAAGTAAACTCAATTATAAAAGAATCAGTCCGTAGACTACAGCTGAAGCGATTGTGAGCACGAACCCGAACCAGTAGAGGGGACTCGAGACGTCCTCAGGCATGGCGCTGCCGGTTTTGAAGAAGAGAATAAACGTACACACTGCCGTCAAAAATATTGTATTGATGGAATAGGGGGTGAGCTTTTGTCCGGCCAAGAAAAATCCAAACATTGCATTTTCGGCGAGCTGACTGCTAACCAACACAACTGAGAGTGACGCAGGCAGGTAGACGATCCCCAGGCATATAAGAAACGAGATATGCTTTGGAGGATACCCACCCCAACGCATGCAAGACACAGGATGGGACTCGCATGGCTGTCTGAGCCGAGCTGCTTCTTTCTACGGCAGGAAATCCAGATGGGCAGAATGAGCAGAGGCCAAGCAACTGTCTTTAGCCAGACTGACAGCCATTTGCCATGCACTCCCTTGTTGAAATAAAATCTGCATGTCCAGGGCGTGGTTGTTGTGCTTATTATTAACGCCACGCAGTTAAGCACCACCAGAATCCACTTCCCTGTGCTCTTCTCCTCTTCTTCTCTGGAATCCATCCTTATTCTATGCTCATGTGCTCTGTTTCTGTAAGGAAAAATTGTTGATTCGTGATCTCATACTTGGAAGGAAATATAGGACCAATAAACATACAACTAAATTACCACATAATGTGTAACATTGTTATGGTATCCCATTTTTATTATTAGAAAGATTATTCACTTTTGTTGTTTTTGGTAGGTTGTTGTAACACAGTTAAAACAAATTAATATATAGTAATCTGTTTTGATTGCAGATCAATGAATTGCTTATATTGTAATCTGTCGTGGTGTTTTAATACAACCCATTATTATCATATTTTATTATTTTATTTTTATTGAAGTTTACAAATAACCGGAATTTTCAGAGAATTTTTCTTATGCCGAGAGGTATATACATTTATACATATTGAATGGAGTTTTCAGATATCATGTCCATGAAAATAAAAATGTAGTGTCTACGAAATAAAAAGCAAAACGGAATATAATCTAATAAAATGGTTTTTTTTTTTTTATATGGAAAATAATCTAGTAAGTAATTTTTTTAAATACTACAACTAAACATTGGATATGGAAAATAATCTAATTAAAATAGATTTTTTTATGGATCACTTACAAGATTAAAGTAAATTAATTAATTAAATAGCTAGCATATTAGGTAAATACCTAAGTAAATGAATTATTTAACTAGGTAAATAAGTTAAACACATTAGATAATAAATAAATACATATAATATGTTAAGTAAATAAATTATTTAAATAGGTAACATATAAGGTGTATAAGTAAATACATACAAAATGGTCCCATACTTTAAAGACTAGCAATCGCATGTGCACCATGCAATGTGAACGCCGAACGGTATATGTTATTTGATTTAGAGGGAAGTTATTACTTTTGTAGTTGATATTGATAAAAGGTGTGATTGATTTTGTAAGCATAGGAATATAGATGAAGCATTACATTTAAAGGTTTTATCTCTTCATTTCAAATTTGTACATATGCATTTGCAAATCTTATATCATGAGCAGTAAAGAACATGTCTTATTATTCTATGTAAATTTTAGGAGTTTTGAGTGCATAGTAGTAAAACAATAAACAATTGCAAAGTAGAACAAAATTATTTAAAATCTCATACAAGTAGCATAAATTCATTTTAATATTTATTTGAGTCTCGGGAAAACTCCAGAGCAAAAATTCTACGATTTAGCAAACATATAACACATTCAAAAAAATTTCAGTAGCACTAAATTCCTCTCTAAACTTTCGGGAAAGAGTATACAACAGACAAAAAGACAAGGTTCTTATTAAAAAGAAAAGTCATAAATGTAAAGAAGAGGACAACTCTAGCACAATATTAGGTATAGTGTTGTGGTAATCAAGGCCAAGATATACATACATATATTCTACTTTCATTGAGGAAGTAACTTTGGAAACATTTGTGGCAATCAAGGCCAAGGTGCGAGATAGAGATATTCTATTTTCATTAAGAGAGTGAGTTTGGAACAACAATGCTGATAATTCTTGAAAAATATACACATTCAAAAAAAAAAAAATTGGAACACTAAATTCATCTCCTTACTTAAGACTTTAGAAGAAGCGTACAATTGGTCCTACAAGAATGTCTATACTAAATGAACATGAACACGCACATGGAGACAAGTTAAAGTCGTTTCAAATATTTTGAAACACCAAGGTTGTTCTTCAAAATCAAAGTCATAAATGGAAAGAATGGAAAGAATAGAACAAATATAAGACCTTAACTATTATAAAAAGTAGAACAACAAAACCTCGCAATCTGCAATAAGGAAAGATGAAAAGATTAGAATGTCAAATAACTCTTCCTTGTAGACCCAATTCCTTGAAGGCATAACATCCACACATTTTAAATATATTTAAATGTAATTTCCATTGGAAAATCATAACATGAGAAGATTTTTCAAAAATAAGTTTGCATCCACTCAACTGATTTAAAATCCTTAAGCCTGAATAGGGAAAAATATTATCCTAATCGAAATAAAAAATGAAATTCAGAAATTCAAGACTAAAATTAAAGAGGACACACATGAAAAGTACAGATAGTGCGTCCCGAGTTCGATTCTCTGTTGCTCTCGTCTGCATGAAGACTTAAAAGGTGGATTTGTAGGTAAAGTATTACAGATCGACAACTTCCAGACCTAAAGGTGAAAAATAGAGGGGGAGGAGGGTTTGAATCCCACGTAGAAACCCTCACGCCACATATGTATACTTGTTTAATGAATCACAACGAACAACGGATCTGAAGGTTTCTAGAGGAATCACCCTGAGACAATGCATTTGAAGGAAAAGAAAGCCCGAAAAAAAGCTCAAATTATCTTATTAACATGGTTTATTCTCCCACGACGGAAAACCCTAACCATGTAAATACCTCTTAATTGCGAAACCCTAGTTCAGAAATCGCAAATATAACATGTAACTGTTGTTGTGGACAAACAGAAGGCCAATCCTCCTTGGATATCATCCATCTACTAATTTCACATCAAAGGTGATGTGAATGAATTCAGTCTCCTTCCCACTGCACACCCTGGAGAGCGCCCAAGTAGGAAAAAAGCACCATCCCAAAGTTGTAAACATCACTCTTTTCAGTAATCACACATTTGAAAAGCCACTAAGGAGCAACATATTTCGATGTGCCTCTCATGGTGATCATCAAATGACTGTATTTTCTTCTCATCAGAGTCGCCATTCTGAAATCAGAGACTGTATTCCTCGTGGAGATATGCCAGACCCCACACAGTGCCCAATATGATGTTGAATCTGATGGGTCTCATCAATTGTTTTTCCTTTTTGTTGAAAAGCCACTGATGTAGAGATCCATTGGCCACATGTTTGTACACAAGGATCTTTTGACATTTCTATGAGTAGAATCTGAGCAATTGAACCAGATTCTAGTGGTGGATTAACCCCATAATTGCCACCTCCAAAAATAATTCTTTTTTCCTTGTCGCGCGATCTCCAATCTCTTGATGACCACCTTCATCCCATCCACCAGAAGGTCCTCGTATACCATTCCAAATCCACCCGAGCCCAAAACCTTACTAAAACTCTTGGTCATTGTCTCGATTTCTTTGAGTGAGAAATTCTTGGTGGTCAAATCTGACAAACTTGACATCAAATGGTTATCTAAACTATCTGGGTAATTCTACACCTATGGGTTTGGATCATTTTTATTATCAAAGAAGCCACTTTTGAAAGAATAAGAACAAATTAAACTCACAGCAGCTGCAAACATAGTTAATGCAACCCAAATGGCCACCTTTTTCTGATGAGATTTACAAAAGCAGGAAAAAAACACCATCCCAAAGTTGTAAACGTCACTCTTTTCAGTAATCACACATTCGAAGAGCCACTCATGAGAAAGGTATTTCAACGTGCCTCTCATGGTGGTCATCACACGACTGTCTTTTCTACTCATCAGAGTCACCATTCAAATCAAAGACCTGCATTCCTCATGGAGATACGCCAGACCCCATGCAGTGCCCAATATGATGTTTGTAGTGCCCACTTCCCTTTGACACTTTTTCGATCACGATCATGATACTGTTGATTATATTATGGACGTGATTATGGACTTTATTATAGTATGATTTTAGATTTTAGATCATGGATTATTATTCACTTGATTCGGTTATGATGCATGATGATTATTAGAGACTTTTTGGATATTGATGTTGATATCTTGTTTGACGTGGTTATACTATGGATGTTGTTCGGACATGTGATATTTTGATCTTGTGAGTAGACCTAGAAATAGAAATTATTTTATGATGATATAGTTGTTGAGTAAAATTGCAAATGATCTTGTTGGTTGCTTGGATGTTGTTGTGATCCATATATCTAGATGATTTTGGAAATTTATTTATATTATTTTGAATGTTCTAATATGGCCATGAGGTGAAGGAGGTATTCATGTTTTGCAAGGTTAAAATATCACAACAAACATCGGGGATTAGAGACCAACCACATTGGAATTCTAGATGAATTCAACAAGGTCACCATGACAACTAGTATTTGTTTATGCGTGTTTGTGTGTGTTAGGGATTCCCATGGGGGATCACCTTTAAATGTGACCAAGGGGTTATGTGTATTTATTTATTGGTTCCTTTGTTTATGTTTTCATGTGTTTATTTTGTGGTGCATTGACCCTTTCATTATTCATTAAATGGTGTGTAATATTGTGAGTAATCATGTTGTTAAGTTAATTAATTAAAATATGTCATAAGAAAGTAATTAATAGAGTTGTTGGCCTTGAATTAAAGTGTTGTAAGAAATGTGTAAGTGATGTTTGAGTTAACTTTTGAGTGTGAAACACTTCTTTTTCTTGGAAATTCGAATTTGTCCTTGAAGGCTAATTTTGGAGGCTTGTGGGACAAGTTAAACTTGTCCCATACCTCTTAAATTCATTTACCAATCGTACCTATGGTTGGAGGGTTGATTTTAGACTTTTATAATGCATTTGTGTAAGTCAAATTGTAATTTTTAATTGCATTTTTATTACATGGTTTAATTTCAATCCTTTGGGGCGTGGGTTGGATTTGAGTATGTAAGTAAACCTGTCATATTATTCACCCACCTATTTATTATGCTTTGGAGAATGAATTTGAATTTTGGGGTTGAAGTTGAGGATGTGTGATGTGGCATCCTACATGGATCCACCTCATCCTCTTCCCTTCCCTTTCTATAAAATTTGAATTCCTTGCATTGTTTTGGGTTGCTTCACTCTGGAGACTTCATTCTTGGGAAAACTCCTTGTTGTTTTGAGAGCTCTTACTTTTGGAGAAGTTTGAAGATTGTTACATGCTTTTTTTTGGTGGATTTTTGGATTGTTGCTTGGAAACAATTGCTGTTTGGAACTTGGGAAACTCCATCATGGAGAGGTAAGAGCTTGGATCTTGAAATGCTCTTCTTTTATGAATGTAAATGTTAATGTGTGAATGTTTTTGTATGTTGTGGGATGTTGGGTAGATGGCCTAGGAATGGTGTAGGAGAAGACTATGGGGTTTATTTTGTGGGAGGCACAAGTGTGTTTTAGGGAGGTATAAGGGTGGAGGGAGTTGGGATTTGGGTTCCACCTTACAAAGAAATAGCTTGCATTTCTTTATTCGTTATGGGGTGCCATAAGAGGTTGGGGAGGCATAAGGAAATGAGAGGAATAAGGGGTACTTGGGGGAGGCATAAGGAATGTCAAGGTTTTGATATACTATATTTTGGCGGTTTGTAATTCAGGTGGTGATACACATTTCCCCTTTTGGGAGGCATAAGAAGCATCCCCCATAGTTTCTTTCTCCTTTGGCTTGCTTGATGAAGCCTCGGTAATGTTTTTCATGCTTTAATGTAGTTGTAAACTACATTCTTTTTTTAGACTGTGTTTTTATTGTGAAAAGGTTGCTTGTGTGTTTATGGAAACCTATTGTTGCCATGAGTTGGATCACATCTTTTATTGCATTGTGGTTGGGGCTCGAGGGCCAATGAAGAAGGATTAATTCTCCTTTTCATCGGATGTCTTGGTTGGATGGAGAGCCTTGCATTTCCCCTAATCTTGTGGTGATCAAATTAGAAGAATGTGAAATTTGCTTCTTGTTGTTATGGAGCTGAGAAAAAGACAGTTTGATAGTTCCTTGTGAAATGAAACCGTATTGTAACCTTTCCCACTTGAAGTGGATTAACTTGTAAATGTTTTTAATGGAAATATGTTGTATTGATTTGAAATTTGTATATTGTAATGTGAAAGAGATAAACTATGTTTTCAGTGTTTGAAGGAATGTGAAAGAATTGTATTTTGTATGAGGAATTTGAGGAATGAAAGAAAATTTGTAAATTTGTATTTGAAATCAATAAAGGATTACACTACCTTCCTCAAATTGCATCATTGTATTGAATTTGATCATCTAAATGTGAGTTGTAATCTCTGTTTGAAAGAAATAAATGCGTATGAAGGAAGTGTAATACTTTGTCTTTTGAAATATGTAAAATTTGGAAATCAGAGATGTATTTTAGCTTTTGAATAGTTGAATTGAATCAACTAAATGTATTAGATTAGAATTGGAATGAATTCTAATACTTGGAAGATGAAAATGGCGAATAGATCCTTTAAAATTTGATCTATGTTTTGTATTTTTAAACTGGTAAATACTTTATCCAAAAATGCACAGTTTGAACCTGCAACAATGAAATAACAAATTAAATGATTAAATTGAAGTAGTATGCCCTAAACAAATTCAATTAGACAAAAATACTTAAGGAATTTCTTAGAAAACTTAGCAAAATTGGGCTCAAACCATTTTGCTGTCGTTTTGCTATCAAGGTTGTTTTTAAAAATTGGGAATCAATAAAACAAACTTACCTTCCAAATCTATCATAAATCCATCTAAGAATAGTTCTACATGTCTAATTGACATGTTGAGAGAGGAAGAAGGACAATTGATTAAAATTTCATAAGTTAAAATCTACTAGCTTGCCTTTTAAAAGCCTGCAGATTGTTTTCTTGAAATTGACTCCTTAAACTTTATCAAAATAAAAATTTAATGATTCATGTGTAAAGAGGACGTCAAGAGCTTTCCAGAAAGTCCTTGTTTTCCCAAAATTGGGCTCTCTATCAAAAGCTATGGCCTTATGAATTTTTTCTTCATTAGGTGTCAATAAAATAATTCTAATCAAAAAAAAAAATGGGAAAATTTTCCTAATTTTCCTATGCTCTATCATTGTCCCACTGACCCAATCAAAGGCTATCATGTGGCACCACGAGGCATTGGCGGAGGAGTAGATCCCTTTTAAACTTAGCGCTTTGATTTTTTTTGGGGAAAATTTTCCTAATTTTCCCCATCTCCCGTATTAACTGCTGACCAATCGGAGAAAGGCTACCACGTGGCACCACGAGGTGTTGGTGAAGGAGCGGATCCCTTTAAATTAGCGCTTGGAAATTTTTTTTTGGGAATTTTTTTCTAATTTTCCCCACCACCTGCTATCCATGACCAATCGAGCTTGACACATGGCGCCTTGGGCATCGGTGGAGGCGCGGACCATTTTGAGCCCTAGCACTTTTCGGCCGAAAAGACATAATGTCTTAAATCACTCCAACGGCCTAATTTTCCACCGGGGTGTTGTAAAGCTGACACGTGTCCTCTTTAGGCTTGGGCGGGCGCACAGAGGTAAATCACGCTTTTTCCCCGAATAAGGAAAATGTGCCAAATTTTCTCCTGGCTCCGCCAGCCTGCGCATGGGAAAATTTTCTTCCCTAGGCCCGCTCTTGGGAAAATTTTCCTCCCAAGGTCCGCTTGACCTATAACTTGAGAAATATGAGGAGTTAGGAGGACTTCTTTATATCATTGGAAAGGTGAGGAAATTTCCTATCCAATGGGAATGTTTTAGGGAAGTTTTGAGAGTGTTAATTCTGAGAAAAATAAAGTTGAAGATTTTAAGCTAGTTAGAGAGTGGTGTAGTGTGAAATTACCCTCCTAACCTAATTGAACTTTCTAACCCTAAATTTTGACCTTGTGACCATTAATAAAGAAAAAAATACAATCTAGTAAATTAGTATTGATCTGGAACCTTATTTGTGACAAGCGATGTCTTGTAACACGGTTGAAGACACTTCTAAACAAAAAAAAAAATTCCATAAATTTCCTATCTAATCCTAGGTTATTCCTTGGGTCTCAAGTGGGTTGTTTTACGAGTGTTACAATGTTGAATCTGATGGGCCTCGTCAGTTGTTTTTCCCTTTCTTCATTGAAAATCCCAGCGATGCGAGAGATCCATTGGCCACATGTTTATACATGAGGATTTTTGACATTTGTTTGAGTAGAATACAAGCAAATGAACCAGATTCAAGTGGTGGATTAACCCCATAATTTCCACCTCCAAAAATAATTCTTTTTTTCCCTATCGTGTGATCTCCAATCTCTTAACACCCACCTTCATCCCATCCACCAGAAGGTCCTTATATACCATTCCGAATCCACCCGACCCCAAAACCTTACTAAAAATCTTGGTCATTGTCTTGATTTCTTTGAGTGAGAAATTCTTGGTGGTCAAATATGACAAACTTGACATCAAATGGTTATCTGAACTATCTGGGTAATTCTACACCTGTGGGTTTGGATCATTTTTATTATCAAAGAAGCCACTTTTGAAAGAATAAGAACAAACTAAACTCACAGCAGTCGGAAACACAGTTAATGCAACCCAAATGGCTGCCTTTTTCTGATGAGATTTACAATTCACGACGACTAAATCCTTGTTGCACAGTTTTATAAACATGAAGGAGTTCTCATTATTTGTGCGTGAAAGTGTTCCGACCCGAGATGAAACGACATAGCAAGATTTGGAATCCACCAAATAGAAGGATGCTTATCAAAACTAATTGCATTGAAAAAATGTCCAAACGACTGTCAATTTTAATATAATCGCTTAAAACAACCAGAAGGGCCTTTCCCATAGGGGGAACGCCTTTGGCATAATAAATTGTGAATTTGAACTCTTAATAGAAATGAGGAAGAGTAAGAGAAGAGACACACATTATAATTTTATTGGAGTTATAAATGTAGAAAAAGAAATCTATTTATTATAAAATTTTATATAAATCTAAAACAATAAACTTATAAATATTGATGTCTTTCTTTCTAATAAAAAGAAATATATTTTATAAGGATAGACAATAAACTTATATTGTGTGAAATCCATAGGTGAAGAAGCGCTTTATAAATTCATGCTGAATCTGCAATGGCCTCTACGTAGAAATAATTCGATCTTCCATAGAAAGGCCTCGCCGCTGACATAGAAGGATTTGATTCGTTGCAACCCAAAAATGACTTGATCGTAGTTTTCCTGGTGGAAACCGCGGAAGCCAACAGACGGTTAATCGCCTTCTTCATTTTCTCCCACACACAGAAAACACGAAGCCTGGGGCGAGACCCATGTATCCTGCACCTCAATCTCATTGCCTCGTGACTCCTGCATAGCCTGAGGCCTCCTCGATTCATTCTCACCATTTCTGTTGCGCACTGAGGTTTGTTGTTTGAATCGTCAATCGACAAATTTTTTTTTGTTAGAACAGTACACAGATTTGTTTGTAGTTAAAAGTGGAGTGATCCATTCTGATTGTAGAAATTTGTCACAAGATGCAAAAAGAAAGTAGTCGGAGGTAAGAAGGAATGAATATAATTCTTGACAAATAAAGATTACGAGATGTAAATAGAAACCTGAGCCGTATTTTGAAACTCTGCTTCTGAACTTGTTCCAGATGAAGTGAAACAAATTTGTGGAGACTTCGATCTTACTTCCAACAGTGTTGAAGAATGCATGTATTTAAAGGCTATTGCATGCAAAAGTTAAAAAACAAAACTTTAAAATAGTAAACCCACTACAACATGTAAAATTGGAAAAACAAAATTGTTAAAAATAGCAAAAGTAAAATTGTTAAAAATAGCAAAACTATCATTTAAGCCATCAAATTTGACACAGTCCCATGAATGTCCACAAAACCTTTTCCCATAGGGAGTAACGCCCGGTGTAATTAGAAAGATATATATATTGGATCACTTAAAGATTAAAGTAAATAAATTATTTAAATAAATACTATATTAAGTAAATAAAAAAATTAAAAATAGGTATTACATTAAATTATTATTGGTGAATAAATAGATAAATAAATTATTATTATAATATATTAACATTAATCTATAAATTATATTATGATATATACATTATAGTATTATATATAAATAATGATTATAATATATTAATATTAATTTATAATAATTATTAATACTTTTTATTAAAAGATTAATTATTACTAATTTTAATGTTGTTATTATTAATATTATCGATATTATATTGTTATTAGAATTTTAATATCATTGAAGTGACATCATGATCGTCAGCATCATTATTATCGTCATGTTTATTGTCATATTCTTCATTTTCATCGTCATCATAGTCATTGTTCTCATATTTGTTGGCATCATTATCATCATCATCATCAGTGTCATCTTAATTGTCACCATCATCATCATTGTTGTCTTATCATCATCGTATCATACATGTTTAGAATTTAAGGTGTAGAAATTGTGGTTTTGTACAATTTAATGTGTTGTTTAGAATGAGTGCTAATATTGGGAATGTCACACCGGTTTTTAGGGATCCAATGAGATTTTAAGGTTTGACATTATCATTTATGATGTATCGTTGTCATCATTCTCATTTTTGTTGTCATCATCATCGTCATTCTCACCATGATCATCATCATTGTCATCTTAATTATCACCATCATCCTTGTTGTTTTCCTTGTCATCATCATCACAATTGTCTTCATCAGCGTCTTCTTCATCATTTTCATTTTCACCATCATTGTCATGATTTTCATCATTGATATAATCATTTTCATGATTGTCATCTTCACAGTCATGGTCATTGTCATCTTCCATCATCATCATTATCATCACCATCGTCATCGTACATGATTAGGGTTTAAGGTTTGCTATTTTTGTTTTTATACGATTTTTTGTGTTGTTTAGGATGAGTGCTAATATTGAGAATGTCACATCAAATTTTTAGGGATCCAATGAGATTTTAAGGTTTGACATTATCATTTATGGGGTATCAACCATGTGCTATTAGGGTCTACCGTAAACTGTAAATAGCACGAGTAAAGAAAACCCTACATGTGGAATCCTAAACACTAAACATGATTTTTTAACCTTGAATTCAAAAACTAAACACTAACATAACTCTATAAACACTCATGCAAAGATCGGAATACAAAACCCTAGACACAAACCCTAATCTCGAGCCCACATTTAGGATTTATGGTCACCATCGTTTTTGTGCATATTTAGGGTTTAGGGTTTACAAATTGTGGCATATTTGTCATCTTTTTCATCATCATCACTATCATTTTCATTGTTGTCATCATTATCATCATCATCATTATCACCACCATTAACATCTTCACCATCATCATCATCTTGAACATTAATCTTATTGATATTATTATGTGAATTTGTAAATAAATTAAATATTACAATCATCATCAGATCATGATTATGATTGTCATGATCATGGTCATTGTCATTTGTCATCATCATCATTATTGTCACCATCATTATCATACATGTTTAGGTATTCATTTCACCATCATCATAGTCATTGTCATGATTATCATTGTCGATATAATCATCATTAGATCATGATCATGAATTTCATCTTCACATTCATGGTCATTGTCATCTGTCATCATCATCATTATCGTCACCATTGTTATCGTGCATATTTAGGGTTTAATGTTTACAAATTATGGCATAGTTGTCATCTTTGTCATCATCATCACTATCACTATCATCGTTTTCATCATTATCCTCGTCGTAATTATCACCACCATCAACATATTCACCATCATCATCATCATCGTGAATATTAATCTTATTAGTATTATTGATATTATTATGTGAATTTGTAAATAAATTAAATATTACAATCATCATCAGATCGTGATCATGATTGTCATGATCATGGTCATTGTCATTTTCATCATCATCATTATTGTCACCATGGTTATCGTACATGTTTAGATTTTAAGGTTTATAAATTGTGTTTTTGTACAAGTTTTTGTAAATGGAGCTCTAGGATATATTCTAAGCATGATATACACATCGGTAGTGGTCCACCAAAACCACCAACATATGTAATGGTTGAATTTGATAATTACTTCAAAATACCATTTGAAGATATAAATCCACGTACCATCCCAATTACACCAATACAAAGGGGATGCACACACCAATTACCCTTATGGCTGGCATGGGAATTTACAATACATAAATCGCAAGATTTGACTCTTTCCAAGGCTATAGTTGATATAGAAGAAAGCAGAAACAATGAGGTTAATATTTGTGGCTATCTCTCGAGTAAATTCATTGCAAAGTCTAAGAATATTTCTGCCATTTACATATGACCGCTATGAAAATATGAACAAGAGAAAAATACTTTTGAAACAGAAGGTAGAGGAAGAAATTCTAACGTCCTTGGAATATAAATAGTGTCCCCTACATAATACGCATTTCATTCTATGATTTTTTTAATTTCATTTGATGTATATTTCACATTTTGATTCATATGAAATAATGCTTTATTTTTTTAAAATGATAATATCGTTACTAATAAAATCCATAAGAACTTTGTGTATTATAGACCTAGAATTTTTATTACCCATACTTATTCTCTTAAGAGAGATCATTCCCTCTTTAAATGCCTCTATGATGTCCCTTGTAATATATTTGAGTCTAAAAGGATTAATTGTTAACATTTTCTCATTTTAATTGATGTTGATGACATTTTGATCAAAATGAATATTAGAAAAGATTATTAAATATTTGTCTTTCCATGAAAATTTGATTATATTATCTTGGATATTGCTTAATTTTAATTTATATAAATTATACCTTAAAATAATTCAATCAAATTCATTAGGAATTCTTATGACTCAAGGAAATATTAAATATAAGGGATTCAAATGCTCTCTTGGTAGAAAGAATCGTTGGTTTCACCAATGAATTACGTGGGCCAAGATCCATATTATTAATAATATAAATCTTAAGTCACCCACTGGAGAGGTTCTCATGGAGGTCTTTAATGTACTAATTAAATGCCCATCTTCTTTTCCTGACTTTGTTTTTGGTATCGGCTTATGTCTAATGCAATTCCCCTTGAGATCTTCGCTAGCATACCTATCTTATATTAATACATGTAAAATATGTCGAGATGTATATTTTGAAGGGCCAATTCCACTTAGGCTACACATCTAAAATAGACACCTCGTGAACACCGCCTCTTGACATATTTTACATACATATGTTTTGGTTTATGTTTATATAAATCTATGTATGTAAAATATGCCAAGAGGTGTAGTTCATGAGGTGCCTATTTTAGATGTGTGGCATAAGTGGAATAGGCCCCTTGAAAAATATACCTCTCGACATATTTTACATATATTAATATAAGATAGGTATGTTGGTCCTAGTTGGTATTTATTAAACTGTATTTAATTATGGAAGATTTCGATATAGATATACACTTACTCAACAAGTGTAAATCAGTTGTATGTAATCTCCAATTTATCATATATAATGTTGGTTTCAAAAAACGTCTTTTATTTAAGATTTAAAATATTTTAAATTATAAATTATATATACAATTTTAGTCACATCTCTTTAATCCCATTAGGCATAATTAAACTCCAATGAACATAGAACTAATTAATCTAAATTGAATTATGTTACTAGAATATTCTAGTTTGACACTTCACGTATTCCCTATTTAGGAGAGTACCGTGTTGGATTCAATTTGGGTTGATCAAGAATAGAATTTAGTCTAGCTAGATATTTATGTTCATAAAACAAATATAATAAGTAAACAATTTACTCCATTACAATCATGGTTGTTATTTTAGGAATATTTCGGAAAAATTATGTGAGGCATAAACTAAAATTGAGAGTAATGGGAGTCAATATTTTATATCTCCTATAATTATGATGAAAGGTGTTGACAATGTCATCCAAGATATGATGTTGTATTATAATATCGTGAGTGTGTTCATTTTCAATACTAATTTTATATTTGGTATCCATTTGATTATATTTATAGAATGTTAATCAAATATCATAATATCTTAACCATAAACAACATATTTCCTTTTTCACTAAAAATATTTTTTAAACTTCGCACACTAATACGTCTAAGTTTACATCATTTTCATTAATTATAAAAATATCATAACAAAAATGAAATTATTAATAATTATAATATTTCATTTCTATTAACCATTAGTATTAGTAGATAACCATTAGTGTTGCAAATTATATCATTCTAAGAACTTCTTTATAAAATTGATCTTAGTAGGCGTAAGCAACAAAGCATAAGGGGTGCATTTTGCATTAATAGTGAAATCTCCTTTTCATGTTATTTATAGTGCATGTTGTCACCTATTGTGAATAAATGTGGGTAGCATTTATGTGTGTAATATTTAAGCATGTTAAAACAAGGAAATATAGCTAAATCAAGTGAGAAAATTTTAAGTAGCTTCCACATTAACAAATATATTTCTAGACATGATTTATTATCGAATCGCACATTATCTTAATAAAAATATAATATATTTACAAAAATAGGGGTGACCGAACAAATCACGGTCCCACAAAAGGTCACGAAGGCACAGGGAAATGCCCAAAGGGAAAGCACAAAAAAACACCATGAGGGCAAAGATCGGCACCACCTAAAAACATTAAACCGAGAAAATATCAAGCACACATTTCCGCACCAAGAGGAGTAGGAGGATCATCCCAAGGAGACATGTAAACTCTACCGGAAGGCTCAACCGACGGTGGATTAATCTGCCACCATCTTGATTGGGAATTTGGATTTGAAAAGGAGCCACAATTCCCCAACCAAGGGACAAGAACCAGAAAATGATTGAGCTCCATGAGGAGGAGAGGGCAACGATGGCAGAGAACTAGCCACTACATTCCCTTAAGGAGGAGGACTCCAACCTCGATGAGGAAGGATCTAAAGGGCAACCCTAGGGAGAGAAGGAGTGATGGTTGCGAGAGCAGATTCTACGACGTGGACCTTGTGGAGGTTGTTGGCATGGCGGTGATGGCTGAGGTGGCGGTGGAAAATGTTGGTGTGAGTTATCCTATGTGTCCTCCTCACATATTGGAGGGTCATCTCACATGGGTTAGGTTTAGGGTTTGTTATTGAGTCATGCACTAGGGTTACTCAGACCCTATATGTACCCTTTAACTATTCATTTATGAGCATGCCAAGACACTCCGTTGTCTTTTTCTTATGAGCAAGCTTTATTCTATTATGCAAGTTATTCAATTGTTGATCGATTCTTCCTTGTGATTACATTGGAGCCATTGTGATTCAACTTGAGTGCAACTTCATTGTGGTGCACAGTTTCCGATATGATTCGTCAACTCTTTCATGGTATCAGAGTTACACAACTTGTCGTCACACCAAAAGCTCGAATCGATGGTGGAGAGGGATCTCATCGTGCTAATCAATTTCTACATCAATACCCTCCCGCACGATGGAGTCGGGTATACACCCAATTAGGCCTAACAGCATTAGGAGGATGTGACATCGGTAATTTCCCAAGAGGTCACCCATCCTAGCACTACTCGGGAGCCGGTGTGCGCTTAATCGCCCGGTATCGAGCTACATGACTTGCCATCACACCAAAAGCTCGAACTTATGGTGGAGAGGGATCTCATCGTGTTAAACAATGTTCTGCTATGCCAACAAAGTATTCTTTAAAAGAGGGAAAGTATTCTTTCAATTTTTTTAATATTTTATTTAATAAGATATTAATTAATCATATTTAATTTTAAAAAAATAGATATTAATTACTCGTAATTAATTAAATTTATTTGCGATTATAATTCACGATTAGTAAAGTATTAATTATCGGTATTTACAATAATGATATACTCATTTTTGGTCCTAAACTGCTCTAAATTTAGCTAACCTGGATGTTTCCGAACGATACTTTATTACACGTTATTGTCGATTTTTTCTCTAATTGTGCGTTCAAGTGTGTAGCGACATTCTGGGCCTACTTTTGTCTTCCAGGGCGTTTTCAACCTTCTAAAGATCATCGGGATTCTTTTTGAATCCTTTTTCAAAACATTGTATTTTACCCTTATTATTGCTTGTGACTAGTGAGCGCATCCGCCACAATCTGTAGCAAGGGGGTACTCTTTGCGACATGAGACATTTTTTCTCACAACCAGGATTTGCTTTTACCTCCTTCCTTGTTTCTTGCTTTGTGCTTGTTTACGGTGTCCTTTTGTTTGCTACACTCCACGAAACACTATTGTGGTCTCCTCTCGTGTGCATTATTACGCTGATTAAAAGACAAGTTACCAAGTGTTTCCAACCACACGCATGGACCTAATTGTAATCAACACACTAAACTATAAAGTGCCGAAAGTAGGGGGTTTTTATATTATCCTGGGTGGTTGTGTTTCTCTTTTGCATTTCCTTCTCTCTCTCTTCACTATGGATGTACTTTCAATTCCTTTGCTTATGCCGTTTAACTTTTCGAATGGAGATCGAAAATAATAATGAAACTAAGGGGTAAAGAGTTATTTTACATCACCATGGGAACTGAGATTGAACCAAATGATGAACCTAAAAATCTAAGTGGTTAAACCATAGTGATGAAGCTTTAGGTCTTCTTTGCATGTCTGTTTCTCCTGAATTTCTCTTCCACATTGAGTCGTCTGAAACACCTAAGTCTGCATGGACAACATGATGACATGAGAGCGCATGAGTTGGAAAACGAACTACTAGGGTTAAATCCTAGTGATTTTGAAAACCTACAAGAATTCTTCTCAAAGTTTTTCCACACTAGATCATTGTTAAAGGAATGTCAAGTAGAGAAGAAATATTCTCAACTGATCTTTTCGATTCTCTCTAAGTTAGGTCCTGAATATTTTGTCTTTGTGTCAACTTTTTACGCTACAAAATTTGCCTTGGGCAAGGATTGAAATATGCCCTCCTTTGACTGTTTTTCATCCCAACTCATTTGAGAACAGGACAAACTCATTCAAATGGGGTCTCTCAAGTCCAAGTCACATGCCCTTGTAGCAAGTACTAGTAAGGAAAAGAAGACTGATAATGAGATAGAGAAAAAGGATCAACCTAAGAAAGAAACCAAGACCAAAACTAAAATTAACACAAACACTTCGACTTCTGAGCCTAGAGCATAGAAAGATAGGTATTTGTGTTCCTATTGCAAGAAGTCTGGTCATGACGAGCACCACTATTTTTGGAAACAGATTGATCACTTATCTCATTTACTTGAGAAGAATAAAATAAGTGTTCCTGAATCCATAAAACAAAATGCTCCAAAGGCCGAGTCTTCCACTACAAAAGGTTCTAAATCTGATAAGAAGAAAGGAAAGGCCCTCGTAGCTCAAGTTGCTCCTTCATTGACGTGGATTATAGATTTTGGTGCCTCACACCACATGGCTTCTTTGCATGTTGAGTTCTCCAACATTGAACCTTGTGATATGTCCCAAATCACGTTGGGTGATAACACGAAAGTGTCGGTTTCCGGTAGTGGATCAGTAGAGATAGATGGGGGAACATTCAACCAAGTGTTGAGTGTTCCTGATCTCTCTACCAATATCCTATCAGTTTACCAAATTACTCACCTTGGTGAAGGAATGCGAGTGGAATTTGGTCCTAACTTGGTGATTATTCGTGAGCTTAACGATGACACTATAGTGGCTGAGGGAAAGGCAGATCACCATTCATAGTTGTATACCTTTTCCCACTTTACTTTTGATTCGACTTCTACTTCTCTACCTACTGAGGTTCTTCAGCTCTCTGATTCAGACTCTGACTCCTCAGATGATGATGTTGTTGAGCGTGCTCCTCTTCATGACTCTCAGACTTTTGAGTCTTCCGATTCTGACAGTAGTGATGATGAGGACTATGTCCCTTCTCACTCGAGTGAAGAATCTTCTGACTCTGAGCTTGATTCTCCTGGTCCTCTTTAGGCTAGGAAAACTTTGCAGAGTGCTGGAGATTTAGTTGGAGATACTTGAATATGAGACATACTTGCTTAGATTTCATTGGACCCCACTCTTTCTTTGCCTCTACTTCTGATTCAGTTGTCTCCTCTATTTCTTTGTGTGATGATAGTTCCACTGATACAGACTCGCTTGGTTCTACTTCTGATGATGAGGATTGTGCACCCATTCTGATGTCGAGAGTACTACCGAGGACTCTTCTCCTCCTTCTCTTACTATTCCAGAAAGTATTGACACATCCCACATCTCATCAGATATTAAGCAGTCTCCTATATAGTACACTTGTGATGTACTATATGTTCTTCATCCATCTATAGGTATTTCAGAGGAGTTCATCATCTCCGTTGTTAGGAGTGCCCCTTCTGGGACTCTTGTCACTTCCACTTTTCCAGATACTTTCATTAATCCACCCTTGTTTGTGGATCCATTTTCTGTCGTGGGGGATGTTTTATTGCCTTCACATCAGTTGGAAATCCTTTCTGCAGGTGTTCACCCTTCATACTCTGATAGTTCTACATTCGTGGCATTACCCTCGGCTCCTTCGCACTTACTTGCTAGACCTAAGTCACACTTTCATAGACCAGACTCAGAGTTCTTCATGTTACTGCCTTTAGTTTCCTTCGTGGAGTGGGAAAATTTCCAACACATATTTTTCTATCCTTCCTAAGGGCAGACACACAGTATGGTGTAGATGGCTATTCTTCAGTCCAGAGACAGAGGATCTCATCATCAACATTATTTTGGGAGACTTCTTAGAGTTGCAGAGTTCATATCCATCCATGGCATCTTCCACATCCATCTCATCTCCCTCATCTTCTCTCTTTTTCATCTTCGAGAGATTTCCCCTTTGTATATGAGTACCTTTACTGAGGCTAGTCTATGGCTGGACCCGTCTTTAGCATCTTTCTTAGATTAGAGAATTTTTTTGTTCTCTTGTGGTGGATGTTTTTCCCACTGGGTTTTCCTTCACTGCTTGGGACTTCTTTTGTACATGGGTACCTCATCAGGCTTTATGTCGAGACCCATTTCTCTTCTTCTTATTCTTCTAGGAAGATGTTGTTTGTATATGGGCACCTTATCAGGCCTTTAGTTTCGAGCCCCATTGACACATCTTTCTTAGTTGTTTAGGATTGTCTTCTCTTTCCATCTGACTCATCATAGCCGCTACCCCAGACTTTGATGAAGGGGGTGTTGGTGTGAGTTATCCTATGTGTCCTCCTCACATATTGGAGGGTCATCTCACATGGGTTAGGTTTAGGGTTTTCTATTGAGTCATGCACTAGGGTTACTCAACACCCTATATGTACCCTTTTACTATTCATTTATGAGCATGCCAAGACACTCATTGTCTTTTTCTTATGAGCAAGCTTTATTCTGTTATGCAAGTTATTCAGTTGTTGATCAATTCTTCCTTGTGATTACGTTGGAGCCATTGCGATTCAACTTGAGTGCAACTTCATTGTGGTGCACAGTTTCCGATACGATTCGTCAACTCTTTCGAGAAAAGGGTCGGGAAGAACTTGTCTTATCGTGTATGGAGCACTCCTCCATTGAGAAATTAGTTCTTCTTTGGTGAGAAAACTCAAGAGAAAAATTTCGGCTTCAACTTGAATCTATATTTTCATAGCAAAAAAATAGTCACTATATCATTAGTGGATAATCATTGGGCGTTCATTAACTAGAAAATATCTTATCACGTTCATTCATATTGAGGTAATTAAAATTGATAAAATCAAAGTCAATATACCGATAGACATTAGGGGGTGAAAGGGTTTAATTTACTAATATTTTGAATTAGGTATTGAGGGTAGGTTAGAGAGGTTGTCCAAACGAAATGTGAGGTTAATTTAAACATTAAACTAAAATATTTGACCCCTAGTTTTTAACACTAAATATCTTAAAATTGCAAAAGGAGTGTTGCCATGAAGTTAAATTATAATCTCTTTTTGAATAAGGAAATCTCAATTAGCAAATTCTTAATTGTAGAAAAATAGGATTGAGTATAGTTTTCAACAAAAATGATATTATTTCACTATCTTATTTTTTTAGATAAGGTAAAAAAATTGATTTTGAAGGGATAAAAAAACCCTTTACAATAAGAGAAGCGAGGTCATGAATGAATGAATAAAAGAAGACACCAGGGATAAAACTTGAAAATAAACATGGCTAAGATCGAAGAAGCCTATACCGCAAACCAAGACAAAGAGGCTTGTCCCAATCAACAATAAAGAAAGACCTCAAGATCCATCATAGGAAGTCACACAACTAAGGATCCTCATCATACAATCCATCCAAAATTGTGTTTCTTAGGAGGACTGTTTCCCAACCTTCAAGTCCTCCAAAGATGAGATTCGAGTGATCCCAACAAGTCAACACCATGAGGCTCTTCAACATTCGTCTTAAGAACCACTTTCGGCCTAGCCTCTACTTCACCCGTCATTCCGTCTCCTAATTGCCTCCACTGTCATACCAACCGAGAAGCTATAAAAATCATTTGGAAAAGATCCATCTCATCACATTAATGATGGATTTTGAATCCTACCACCCAAACCTCCCATGAAAACTTGAACATCCGGAATGGTCATCTCGCCACATTCTCGCACTGTCACTGTCACTACAAACCGGCTCCAATGACCACCAAACCAGCATCACCAAAGTGCCTCCACTATGCTCTACCTCCTCGAACATGCCCACCGTACTCTCCAATATCTCCCCATCCCCTTTTGCGTTAGCTTTAATCCACTTCTAAATCTGAATCATCGACCTTAGGAATCTTAATTATTTGAAGAATTATTGATAAATGAATAAAGTTTAACATTAACATAATTGGTAATATGTCTTGAATGACTTCCAAATATATTTATAGAGAAAAGGAATACTACGAAAATAATAATTGAGTGGAAAACATAATATATTTTCGATTTGATATATTAGGGTAGAAATAAAAAGGTGTAAATAAAATTGTAATGGAAAATAAGGTTAGTAAGGTACATGGAAAAAGTAGGGGTATTTTTATTCTAATAATATAAGCTGGAGGGGGTATTATTAATTGAATAATTAGAGGTAAAATTAATATTAAGTTTATTTTTTAATACCCTTTGAGCGAACGTGTTATACCATACTTTTACTAAGTGAACCCCTCGTTTGGAGAATAAAGCACCAAATATATCATTCGGAAGATTACACTATTGCGAGCCTTCCAAATTTGAAACAAAATACAATCTCTAGAAAAATGCCACAAAGATTCAATATAGGATGGCCAAGGACTGAAATCTCCAAATAAAGCCACCCGCTAATGGAAGAAGTCTGGCTTATAAGGTCAAAAAAGGAATGTATCCAAGATAAAGCAACTTGAGCATGGATTCAAGACCAAAACAAATGTTTAAAAGACTTAGGCTAAGAACGGAAAGGGCATTTAGGATTAGGAATTCCAATGTGACTAAGCCATTTTCCTAAAGGAAGACCTTGATAAATGAGACACCATAGAAAATGGTTAACTTTGGGTACTAATAGAGGGTCCCAGACACGGGTAAGACGTCGAAGCCAAGTATTCAGGAAGATTAAAGCCCCCAATGAGCATTGATATTGGAGATGCCACGCAAAATAAAATTCAAAAGCTAGTAAGTAGCTCTAACATTATAAATGAAAAAAGTAATATTATGATTCCACCCCAATCCCACCACCAAGCATCCGGAGGTTTAAGACCCAATTTGTAAAGCATGACATCTGGCATCAACTCTTGAATTCTGTGGATAGATAAAAGTTTTGAATTGGAAAGATTGAATTTCATCTTGAGCTAGGGCCAGGGAATCCAGTCTCTATGGAAAACCAAATATTGAATGGTGTTAATTCATTTACGAGATAAATGGAAAGATTTGATGCCCGAAGTTACAACAAGTGATATACTATCCTCTGTGATAATGGGAGACCACTGGATACTATGGGATTTGAAAGAAATCCTAGTGTGAAATCCATCTCCAATCCAATGAAGCAGAGGCCTCACAACTTCAAAATACTTCCATATACTCTTGGTGATGAACATGCTAGCAATTTTAATAGGTGCCTTAGTGATAATTAAGGTATGTAACCCTACATCATTCCAACATTTTTACCATAAGGATAACTTGAGACAATGCAATGGCGAAGAATAAATTTCTAAGCTTGATTACCCTACAGGAAGCCCACAACCCATTTAGAACACAAAGAAATCCTTTTCCGATGAAATTCAATAATTCCCATACCACCTTGATCATGGGGAGGACTAAAAACATCTAAAGTGATCCAATGAAATCCCCTAGAACCATGTTATGATACATAGAAGAAGAATGAGCTTTGTTTTTGGGTGCTTGTTCATGGTTGTCATGTTTATGAGTAGGAGTTTTAGGTGATTCACCTTGATCGGTTGCAAGGAGTCTCGATCATGATAATGTATACCTTGGTTAAGATGGGGCATAGTCATTTCCCAGGCATCGGTAGATATGTTTCAAAAACCTCCATCTTTGTTAAGGTTAAAGTACTCAATGTTGTTGAAATTCTTAATAATGGATCTAGGATCTATTTTCTTAACCTCCACCACATTACATTCTATTGAGTGACCTTTCTCGATTGATCGGAGGGATAAGGTTGGGGAAGTATATTTTTCATGAGTGATATTAGAGTGACTAAGAGGAGTAGTGCTTGTAGGATGAGAACTAGAGCATCTAGGAGTATGAAGAAGATATGTAGGAACAAAGGAATATCCCATTTAGAAGTTCATAAGGTTCATTTGTGCTAAAAATATCCTCGAGAGGTGACATCTTTGTAACTTGGCATATGAAAACAAGGCTCTAGAAATATATTCTTTAGAGATTTAATCAGCCATGTAGAATGTTTACAGAGGGGTGATAGTGTTAATAAATAGACTCATAGAGTAATAAAAAGGATTTGATCTATCATAAATCTTGAACAAGGGATGATGGTGTCTCATGAAGTGTAAAACAAGAAACAAACAAAATTGACCATGTAATAGGGTCTCGCATGAGGATCGAACATGTCTAGAAGAAGATGTGATAGGAACAAAAAAATCACCCCGGGTGAATGTATATGTGCAAAAAAATTCTAAGGGTTTTATGGTTTTGGATGCTTATATAAATCGAAATTTCAACTTTTAGCGAGTTGTGCTCAATCGAAGTTCTAGGATTCACATCAGGTTCATTAGAAATGCATGGCAAACCAAGAATATGTCTCAATAACGTGCACTCCTAAATCATCCATTCTATAAGGGTATCGAGGCAATAAGTAAGAAAATCACATGACCCGACATAGAATGGATAGATTTAAAGCAACAACAAGTGCTAGTGTTGCATATCTAGAGGGCAATAATCACTACACTAGGTCAACCTAGGGTTTCCAAGGCCCACAATCAAGATAACAGAGGGAACCCTACTAATACATCAATATTTGGATGAGGAGATGGATGGATCAATGATAGATAAGAGGAACATGCTCAATGTAACTGAAATGAAAGTAAAGTAAAGCTAAGGAGTTGATCATGAATATGAGTATTATGCTAACTATTATCGAAACACCTGTAATGATAAGTTAACATGGCATAATAAGGGAAGGAGATGAACTTATCTATGTAAACTGATAAAATATGGTTAGAGCACTCACCTTGTACTTAAAGGGTGGTCACTTATGCATCTATATTGCCGAGAAGTAGTACACTAAGAGAGAATCACTATTAGGTGGATAAGGGGAAACATTGTTCCTATCTTAGGCTCACTATAAATGACCCAGATCATGTAAGCAAACCAACCAAGAATAAGAGTGTCCAATCCAATATAAGAAAATTTCATGATGAAAAAGAGTTGAGCGAGAAGATGTGAAAATGGCATAAAAGATTAGATCATACGGCAGTTCCTAATGTCTGAGCTTCCTTTCCTTTGAATGTCAAACTGAGGTGAGTATATATATAAGATGTCATCGCCTGCAGATGATGGCATCAGCTAAGAGAAACATAACACCAACACCATCGCCCATAGATGATGGCATCGTCCAAGGGTGATAACAAGAGGTGATTTGTCATGGAAGGAAAAAGAAAGGTTGTTTAAATCACGGACATGGATAAATAAAGTATCAAATAGTGAGAAGCAAGCAAGAAGTTTTAAATGCAATGTGTTTGAGACCTAAGGGGAAAAGGACAAGTAGTGCAGGGACAATTAAGGTCAAGACCAAATAATGACACTCTCTCTGTGTACTGTCTCTAACCCATAATAGTTCCACAATCCCAGAAGGCCTCTTAAAGAACTTGTTTAAGAAATAGATGCATTAGTTACCCTTATCTGCATAAAGGAAATTGTTAGTAACATGTATGAAAGATTAAAAGTGAAAAATTAGGTGTATACAATATTTTCCTATCTTCTCGCCAATGCCACTCAATGTGGCTTGGTGAAAGGAAATTTACTACCAAATTTACCTCCTAATCATCTTTTCAATGGTCATTTTTTTTTATGATTCATTTCATCCCTTAATTGAAGGTGAGGATAACCGATAATGTTTAACTAGCTTTATCATGTCTCGCATGTCTATTGCCTCGTCTAAGGTTTGAGCATCCAATGATAAAAGACTCATTGTTATAGGTAGTCTATTCGTCACCTCCCCATGGTTATCTCTTCTTCAATGGAATTGGATTCAACATGCAGAGATCATCTTATTTTTGGGCATTCCTTTTGTATTCCAAGAAACTCTTTCTCGGATCTAGCATTATGTTGTGGATCAAAGTTGAAAATAAGTTGTCATATTAGATCTCATTAGCAAGTAAATTTGAGATTTTTTTTGAATTCTTATGGCTACTCATGTTTACTATTTTTCATGTTGGTCCCACTCTCAAGCCTTTTACAAAAAGATGTTGAAATTGCTGTAATTTATTATGGGGCACCTCACAGCTTGGTAAGTATTTTCATCAAGTTGTTTAGGAGTATTACTATCTTCTAAAAGACTCTGAGGGGATAGGTTTGTTAGATGTTGGATACCATGGATCTTCCCTCTATGCCAATTGGATTATTCATTCCATAGATGGAATGGAGCAATGGAAAAAAAATTATATAACTTTATTGATGAGAGCTCATCTCACGGTCGTAGGACCTAGAAGGGTTTGGGTCTCCTAAATTTACTTCTTGTCAAATCCTAGGATCAAAAATTTGTTGGCTCATTTGTTACCAAAATTATTTATAAATATTGCATGAGAACATCAAACCCTGTCTAGTTTTGGATGGTGATGAGTTCAAAACAAGGTTGTTTGTGAATTCCCACTTGGTATGGTGGTCACCGGTCATCACCTTTCAAATTGTGCATCTTAAAGGCTACTTGAGTGCACACCCTTAAGTTTTTCAAATAAAGGGATTTGTTCATTCGCATGATATATTTAGTCATCCATGTCCACGTCTTCGACTTAGCCTAAAGCTAAGGATACATTCTCACTAGCTAATGGAAATCGTAGCTCTTATTAAGCCATTCTCAAATATATTCCCACTAAGATGTTGCACAAAATTTGGATTTCCTCCTCAACACCTTTGTAGAAGGATTGGAAATGGTTTCCAGATATACCATTTCTTAATTATTCACCCAAAGAAAGGATATATTCTATTGTCTACTAGGGTTCTAATGTCACGAATAAACACAATTTTCATTTGTCCCTTCATTCTTTTGATTGGTTTTGGAAACACAAATTTTCTACTATTTGGTCTGCCATTTTGGAGCCCAAGCTTGCTCATTTTTCCTAGTGTTTAATTTATCAAGGATTACCCATTGGTTACCAACTCATTCAACTCGATGTTCCGATCCATGTTGTCCAAGTCTTTCAGGACGTGTATTTAAACCCTTCTATAGGTCTTTTTCGGTTTTGCTAAAAATCTCAAACCATCTAGGCCTGGATTCATGAATTGTTTCAACGATTTGGCTAGAACCCTTCCTCTAGAAATTTTTTTACTTGAGGATTGGTCCAGCTTTCCCATGGCCTTCACCCAACTTCGGCATGCTCTCAGAGTGAAAATCCTTTATTATCTAGAAAGAGAGAATTATTCCTCTATTTTCTCATATAGTTGTAGATTGCAATCTTTCGACTTTCAATAAAGCTTGTTTCTAATGTTTTCTTATAGATTCAAGTCCAAGCTCGGAAGGTGGCACTGGATGTGTCCCACCTCTAGACTCTTCTGGACCATTGGGGCAATGTCCCTTGCACAATTTCTCTTGATATGCCATCCTCTTCTAGTCGAGGCTCCCTCTCTTAGGGTATGAAGTCGTTGACGAGTCGCTCTCATCATTGCTCGTGTAGTTGTTCCGGGCTGCGCTCGCCTCCTCATTGCTACTCTCCTACTGCCGCTTACCGAGGAATGTGGGGTTCATTGCCTCACGATCACAAAGATGTCATCGCCACCGAGATATTAGCATGTTCCCTCAACTAGCTTTGGCCATTTCACCACCCTAGTGGCAAAATAATCAAACTAACGATCCACGAGAGGGATCCATTGTTAATGCCATTGGCAGGAGCTCATTCACGAAAAGCAAGACCTTTTGGGTAGCGGATGGGTCAAGCCCGATGACAAAGATCCTCTGCCTTCAACACTCTATATGGTACTGACCTCATATTTTGATTTTACAGGTTGATTTTTGTATGCAAGCTCCGATTTTATTGTTTTTATTTCTAGTGTCTTCGGGCTGATGTGGACTTGAGGCTTGCTTCCATACCACCTCCTTTTTTTTATAAATAGTTGAACTATGTTATTTATTTGTAACATAGAGACTATATCAATAACCAAAAAAAAACAAAGAAAGAAAAAGAAAAACAAACCTTTAAAGTAAACGCCCCTTCAAATTAAACTATATATCAGAGATTGGCGTCTTCCATTGCCGGCACCGTTAATGTCAATGGAAGAGTCAGGTTAAGAGTTTTTAAAATTTCAATGGTTTTCATCCGAGTTTAGGTATGATAAATACAAAATCGACAATTGCAATAAAACAACGTGAAAATTCCATGGTCGGCCGGCCGCTGGAGATACAACTCCCTCGATTTGTTATATACACATTAACTATCTACCTTCTGTGCAGAGTAGAAGGGAACACCATGGCCGAAAATATTCCTGTTTTGGATATGTCTCGCTGTGGAGAGAAGAAGGAATGCATAGAGAATATTAGACAGGCTTGTGAAGAGCTCGGCTGTTTCCGTATTGTAAACCATGGAATCGCAACGGATCTTCTCCGTCAAGCGGATTTGGTATGCCGAGATGTGTTCAAGCTTCCCAAAGAAACCAAGATCAAAAACGTCTCTCCGGTTCCATTCGCAGGTTACTATGGTGGTGTATCTCATGATCGTGCCTTCGTCCACGAAACCCTGGGCATTGCAGAGGTTCCAAATCCGGAGGCAATCAGAGACTTCTCCAATCTCATGTGGTCTCACGGGAATCAAAACTTCTGGTGGGTATTTTCCTCTTCGACAGTTTACAAATCAAGTTCTTTATATTCACACATAAACATCATATATGTTTGTAAAGCTGACAGATCAACCAATCAATGGTAAATCCATCACAAAAAGTGGTAAATAGTCCATTGGTTGGTTGAGCCGTGATAGATAGGTTCTTCCGGATTAAGAATTTTGTTTTCCTCTATTAATTTTAGATAGTTTGAAATGAAGTTTGTCTCTAATTTTAAAAGGATTTGTGAGGCAGTAAGATCATGGAAGAATATACATATAACATGATGCAGCTATCAAAAAGACTGCACCAGATAATTTTAGAGAGCTTGGGATTGAGCAAGTACTATGACTCCCACTTCAACCATGGCAAGACCATCTTTCGCATGAATATGTACGATGTGCTACATGAGTTATCATTGGAAACAGTAGGTCTTCCACCCCATACAGATTCTAATAGCATTACCATATTATATGAAGATGAAATTGGCGGACTTCAAGTTGAGAATAAGACAGGCGATTGGATTAATGTTAATCCCATCCCTAACACATTTGTGGTCTTCATAGGAGATTCCTTTGAGGTAAATATGTATTTCTCTGTCTATTTGATTTTTATACCTTCTGAATGATGTTTATGACTGGAGATCTGAATATATTTCTTACGTTGTTATTGTCTTTTTGAATAATTTTTAAATGTTTAACTTTGTAGGCATGGAGTAACAGAAGGATCCGTAGTGTTAAACATCGGGTAATTGTAAAAAGACCAAATTCTCGTTTGTCTTTAGCTTTCTTTAATACTTTTCCCGAAAAGATGGAGATAAAGGCGCCACCTGAACTAGTTGATGATGAGCACCCACAATGCTATAAGGCATTTCTATATGGGGATATGATCAAGTATAGGATGGGAGATGGCAGAATGATCCAGAAACCTCTACTCTCATTTGCATTCTAGGGAATTAGAAGATGCATGTTTCCTTACTTGGTTAGTAATTCCTTTATTTTAGAAATAAGTTTTCTCTCATCAACTCCATCCTTGATTCAACATATTCAATGTTTAAATTCAATATGTTAGACTAAATTTATTATGTGTTAGTGTAGATTTAAATGCAGCTACATATATTTCAAGGTACATGTGTATCAGTTATATTTTGTATTGGTTGAAATGAAGCCTTAATAGCAATTATATTTTGTAATTTAATAACAGGTACTTTGGCTAAGATCATGGATTCTATTGGTCTTCTCCAGAACAGCTTCCGACGCAAGTACCATTGAAAGATTATGAGGATATGTTATCTTAGTTTGTAATTCTCTGTAGTTTGGTTTTGGGCTTGTCTCTTCATGTTTTTAGTCTCTGAGATCTTGATTACTGGCACTTTATTGTCGTTGAAGTATAATTTTAGTATTTTTTAAATTTGGGGTGCTAGACAAGGTAATTTTCTGGCCCCCAATTTCTATTTGTTTCCTAATATGAACAATGTAATTTTGCATTCTGCAGTTGTTTTGTTGTTTAAATTTTACTGCAGGTGTTTTGGTGTTTAAATTTTATTGGTGAGGTCCCTTTCCCTCATTTGTTCATTCAAGAAAAAGGTGGTTTAGCATTTGGTTTGTCTTCCAATTTGTGAGTATTTTTAGAGTTAGAACCTGTTAGGAAATCATAGACTATGCAGCAATGAATACGTTTAGAGTCGGAGTTTGTTAGGAAATCACAGACTATGCAACAATGAATACATATAAATGTGAATAACAAAATAACAGTTTACAGAGATAAAGATAAATGAAATATACGAAATACCAAACATGTAAGAGATAACACCAAATTTATGTGGTAAAACTCCAGCTGAGTGCTTAGGGAAACATCCACGGTGCAAGATATCAAGCTTTATTAACTCAAGATGAACAGATTACATGCGAACTCGTTATGAGAAACTTTAGATCTCCACAAAAATATATACACCTAATTGGCGAAGTACAGTTAAGATTCCTCCTAAAAATAGAGTGGAAAACGCCATTAGGATTTTACTTTCTAAAAATAAAATTTGGTTAAATTCATCTTTTTAAAAACAAAGGATTTTCACCACCGCCCTGGAAGCCCCCGCAACAAGAGTGCGGGACAAGCCCCCACACCCCCTTTAATAAGTGAGGTACAAACCGCACCACAAATGGTTCCAAAAATTAACTTTGTTGGCACATATCTAAAAGAGCCTTTATTTTTGAATGTATATCTTAAATTTGTTTAATACATTTTATATTTATTTATTTATTTTTATTGATAAAATGAAATGATTTTTTTTTTCCAAATTTTCATCTACTTCTTTTAACATTCTAAAAATGTTTATAATTAAATTTAAATGAGAATGAACATGCACTTAACCCTTTACAAAATTTCCTCATTTCTTCACCTTAATTTTTTTTTACAATGATTTGCATGCCTATTTTCCTTTACTAAATTAAGTGGCAATTTAAATAAACTATACAAATATTTTGTACACAAAACACAATTCAAGTCAGTAAATTATAGGCAAAATGTTAGTGGTGATGGGTGTCATTTAAATAAACAATTGTATGATAATACAATGAAATTTATATTGAAATTGAGAGAAATGCGGGTCATTGATGGTGTATAAATACAAATTTGGATAAGGGACTTTTGGATGTTATGCATGCGTCATAATTAATTATATATTGTATTGTTATATGAAGGTCAATGGTCTTAATTATAAAATTTATTTAAAGTTTCAAAATTATATAATTTTTGTTTTCAAATATTGTTGGTAATTTTAGATTTAATTTTGTATCACAAATTTTTATAAGAGTTGTGACTGAGTTGTTAGAGTTAGTCCACACTATTTTATCAACTTTCAATCTTAAATTAGATTCTTGAATAGTAAGATCCCCAATAAATTTGACTTCAATTGACAGTTTCATTTTCCATTCTCTCTATTAAAAAAATACATATACATATACATATACACACACACACACACACACACACACACACACACACATATACACATATACATATACACATATACATACATATCCAACTTAATTGAATCAAGTTAAATTTAAATTTTGAGCTTAAACTTAATTTAAAGAAGAAAACATCATAAACAAAGACCATTCTAAAAATTTGAACATATGTAATACAACCATTGTCAATTTAAGCATTTTGTAAGGGAAAATCCCAAGCTCATTTATACAAATAGTAAATACGAAAAGAGTTAGTGAGAGAAAGAACCTTTAGCGACTCCAATGGTATTATATGATAATTTAGATAGAATTTGCCATAAAGCCTCTTAATGAAGGTAAAAGGAAACGAAGACACTAATATAATATAGATCTTAGAAAAGAAGATGTATAAGGATAGTCAAATGGCTTCTTAAACAACTAAAATCCTCTTTAATAATAGTTCAAAGTGTAAAACTATGGTGATAAGGATTGAAGTTTTTGTAAATATTTCCTTACCCCTTAATCTAAGAATACCACTTTGTAAATATGCATGTATTTTTATATTTGTAACTGTCCACACATTTGTTATTGTAAGTCCACGCCAAAACATTATTGGCTACGTTTATTTGTTCATCCGGTAAATTGACAAGAAGTAAATTTAGGAGATCCAAACCTTTCTAGGTCTTACGACCATAAGCCGAGCTCTCATCAATACAATTACATAATTGTTTTTCCATTGCTCCATTCCATCTATGGAATGAATAATCCATTTGGCACAGAGGGAAGCTCCATGGCATCCAACCACTACAACATATTAGATCTTTTACCACAATTTTTCAACAATATTTTTGTGGTTATATAGTATTCCAAAAATTAAAATTGTGGCATTAGAAGTGTAGCTAATCCACATTTTGATATATTATTGTAGTTTTTCTACAATTCATTATATCGTGGATGGTCCACAATTCATAAAATTTATAGCTAATCTCCATTTTTTTAATTGTACATTGTCCACATTTCGTGATGTTTGTAACATTTCTACTTTTTTGTTTTTGTTGGTATTCCACAATTTTAGAAAAATTGTATTTTTCTATAGATTCAATCTTTGTAGAAATTCAACAATTTAAAATTTTGTATCTCTCATCAATGTTATATTTGTGGAAATTTCAACATTTTTTCTACAATTGTCCTTACCACATAAAACATGTAGGTGGAAGCTACAATTTGATTTCCACAATAATTAATTGTGAAATTATCGTTTTTTCTTTTTAATGTAGAAAAGTTACTATTAATATCCCATTTTCAAATTCATTTAAATAATTCTTTATGTGAATTGTCTACATTTAAAACACACATAAATTTACTATATGAGAATATATTTTTAGAAAAAAATGTTTTTCATATTTATATATTGAATGATATATTAAAAAGAAATATTTACTATTCATATTGCATGATCTAAATAAAACTATTTATCAATCTAAAAAAATCCTTCTATTTATACCTTCATTATTAATTTGAAAGAAATATTTAAGTTAAAAGTAAAAAAAAAAAATAACAAATTGAAAAGATCATGTGTTGGGAGAAAATTTGTTTTTTTATTATGGAAAAAGTACACAACATTATATTTTAAAACTTTCCTCAATATTATCAAATAAATGTAACATTCAAATAAGTCTTAATAGTTATTTTTGAATCCTTATAAAACTTCAATAAACAAGAAATTTACACAAATACATTTTTTCTAGAAGTCCACTATTGTTTTTCTTTTTTAGGGGGTCAATCTCTATTTGTTAAATGTGCCCATTATACTTCCAACATTGCATGATCAACCAGATCGAACGAGTCATACCATAACTCCATAAATGTTATTCGAACATTTGTTATCACTCTGTTTTATCAACATGGTCGGTATCAATTGATCCTTTCATGTAAAGTACATGTATGCAATTTAATTCCTTGGATTGTACAAGCAATATTGATTGAATCCATCATAAATTCACAATTTTAATAAAACATCTTAGGAAAAAGGTATTCTTGTAACGTTTTTTCTTATAGTCTATACACAAAATATCCATGCCCTCTTTCATGGTGTCTTCCTTTCATTCTATGCTAATTTGAATTATGTCTCTCTCAAATCTTGTACACAACTTGATGCACTATCAATGCCCAATTCTAAGTCGTCATCTTCACTCCTTTTTCTCGAGCCTATAGATGTTTAGTTCTCCCTCTCTATATCCATCAATTTGTTATATGCATATCTATAAGATGGAGATCGGTTTACCATCATCATCCTTGAAAACAAGGGTATGTCTGTAATAAACATGCAATGCTCATTTTCAATTCTAAAAACCCTCTAATTACAATTTCAGCTCCCGATGCAGAGATCATTGATGAATTGGATTTGTTGCGAATTTGGTTCATGCTACGAATGGGGTCTTAATTCGTAAGACACGATCATGCAGCTGAAGAGCCCTATATTTATAAACCTTGGAAAGCTTCTCCATGCCACCAATTAGAAGGGTATATAACATGTGATAAATTCCCTTCAATTCAATGCTTCATACTGTAACAACAAAATAATAAGAGAAATAACAGTAGACAACGGAATTGCAGACCCCACGGGATAAGAACATGACACTCACATGCTTAGCAAAGGATTCCTAATTACAAACACATAATAATATCATGGAAATTTTTAATCTGCATAATCCATTCATGTTGGTTCCATCTTACCCAATAATGTATGAGGTGCACGTGGTGTGAAGGTTGTAAATAGTCTCTAGATCCTAACAAATACACGTTTTTCGTCTCCATGGCCTCATCTCGTGCACGCATGAGCTTCACTTTGGACCATGCATTTAGGTCAATGTCACAACGCGTGAAGAAGCACTGCACAACAGGCACAAACTGTCCAACATCAACTCAAGCTCCGAGTAAAATTGCGAGGAGGAATTTGAGTATGAAAACTCTTGTTCTTTTAATATTCATCTTCCTGATTCTTGTTTTATCGAGACCAATAGTGGCGAATCAACACGGAGGCGTGCCCATGCTAAATTCTACGGCGGAAGGAATGCTCCACCCTCCACTATGTATGATATTTTAATGTAATTTCACTGACTGCCTTCAATTTGGCCACGGACGTCGGTGATTATAATGATTTACTTCTAGTGCAGGAGGAGAATGTGGTTACGATGCGTATGGAACGTATATAATAACATTGAGTAACACATTGTTAAGAGACGACATTGATCATAGAGTTTTCCATGCAATTGACAAGTTGTAAAAATAATGAACACTGACGTAGGTGTGATGAGATGAAGAAATTAAGGAACAATATTTTAGAGGTGATCATATAACAACACATAGGAAAAAGCCTTCGGAAATCGTGAGAGATATTTTTATTCAATAAATAATTGTACATGCAAATGTTTACTGAGGATGATATATTGACAAGTGGTGAATAAAGGTTGCATGAATTGGTAATCAATTTGTGTTTGAGAAAGTTATAGTCCCATTTTATATTTAAACTTAAACTTATTTGCCCGCAAGTATGGGATTTGTAAAAGCTTATGATATTATTTTGAGAAAAATATAACTCTTCAAGAAATAATTTATATTATTGGTTTTTCACAATATTCAATTAATATTTTTTTAAGAAATTTATTTATATTAATAGGAATAATAAAAACAATAATTTTAATTATACATTTATTATTTATAAAAGAATGATTATGTTTAGAAAATTATTTATAATTACATAAATAATTATAAATATTATAAAGATAAAAATATATTCTTCTTCTTAATATATATTAGAATAAACATATTTTTATGTAATTGGTTTTCCATCTCTCTCTCTCTCTCTCTCTCTCTCTCTCTCTCTCTCTCTATATATATATATATATATTACATTTCAAAATTATTTAATATTAAATTTTAGTATTAATATAATTTTACAATCAATTTTAGTTATATTTTCTAAAAATTGTGGAATTTCTATGAAGAGTGGTTGGATATGTGACTTTTCTACAAATTATTATCACTATATGTAAATTGTAGAATATCCACAATACTTAGAAATGACGAAAAGAAATTTTCATAGAGATGCTACAAGTACTCTACAATTCTTCTAAATTGTGGCAATATTGTGGAATAATTGTGGTAAAAATGCATCTTTGTTGTAGTGAACATCTAACAAACCTAGCTCCTTAGAGTCTTTGGGAAGATAGTAATACTCCCAAACAACCCGATGAAAATCCTTACCATGCTATGAGGTACCCCATTGTAAATTAGAGCATTTTTGCCATATTTATGTAATAGGCTTGAGAGTGGGACAAACATGAAGAATAGTAAACATGAGTATCCATAAGAATTTCAAAACAAATCTCAAATTTACTTATTGATGAGATCCAATATGAAAACTTATTTTCAACCTGATCCACAACATAATGCTAGATTCGAGAAGGATTTTCTTGGAATGCAAAAGGGATGCCCAAAAATAAGATGATCTTAACATGTTGAATCCAATTTCACTGAAGAAGAGATAGCCATGGGGGAGGAGACATAATAGACTACCTGTAGCATTGTGTATTTTATCATTGGATGCTCAAACCTTAGACAAGGCAATAGACATGTAGACATGAGAAAGCTAGTTAAATATTAGCCTCATCTTCAATTAAGGTATGAAATGAATCATCCAAAAATGACCATTCACAAGATGAGTAGGCGGTAAATTTTGTAGTAAAATTCCTTTCACCAAGCCATATTGAGTGACATTGGTGAGAAGATGGGAAAATCCTGTATACACCTAATTTTTCACTTCTAATCTTTCATACATGTTACTAACAATTTCCTTTGTGTAGATAACGGTTAATAATGCATCTATTTCTTCAACGATTTCTTTAAGAGGGCTTAGGGAATGGGGAATGATTATTCACATAACCATTTTAGGTTAGAGACAGTACACAAAGAGAGTGTCATTATTTGGTCTTGTCCTTGCACTAGTTTTCCTTGTCCCCTTAGGTCTCAAACACATTACATTCAAAATTTCTTGCGTTTTCTCACTATTTGACACTTTATTTATCCATGTCCATGATCTACGACACCTTTCTTTTTCCTTCCATGACACATAACCTCTTGTTATCACCCTTGGGACGATGCCATCTCCCGTGGATGATGGTGTTGGTGTTATGTTTCTTTTGGTTGATGCCATTATTTACAGGTGATGAAATCCTATATATACTCACCTCAGTTTGACATTCAAAGGAAAGGAAGCTCGGACATTAGGAATTGCCGTATGTTTTGATATTTTATGCCATCTTCACATCTTCTCACTCAAATATTTTTTCATCTTGCACTTTTATTATATTGGATTGGACACTCTTATTCTTGGTTGGTTTGGTTACATGTTTGGGTCATCTATAGTGAGTCTAAGATAGGAACAATGTTCCCCTTCTCCACCTAATAGCGATTCTCTCTCGGTGTATTGCTTCTTTGGTGAGATAGATGCATTAGTGATGACCCTATAAGTACAAGGTGAGAGCTCTAACCATCTTTTGTCATTTTGCATAGATTATTTCATCTCTAATGTAGTGAACTTTAACACATACTCATTACTTTGCAAATATATTGAACTAAAAGAGAATAAATCTCCTTCTTCGTTATTCAATCATGGTTTGGTTACACATTTGGGTCATCTATAGTGAGCTTAAGATAGGAACAATGTTTCCCTTTCTCCATCTAATAGCAATTCTCTCTCGGTGTACTACTTCTCTGGTGAGATAGATGCATCGATGAGCACCCTATAGGTACAAGGTGAGTGCTCTAACCATCTTTTGTCATTTTACATAGATTAGTTCATCTCTAATGTAGTGAACTTTAACACATACTCATTACTTTGCAAATATCTTGAACTAAAAGAGAATAAATCTCCTTCGTTATTCAATCATGGATTACAATGCTTCATAAATAGGAAAACAACTCACAACTCAAGTTTCCCATCAAACTCTAACTAACTTTGACTAAATCTACTCTAGATGGCGAAGTTTACTATTTTTAGCAGTTTACAAGAACTTATTATTCTTAGTAAGTTCGTATGCTTATTTGTATGAGCACAAATTTTCATGCATCTTCTACATGCCTAAATTAGAGGAATTTCCAACTTTATAACCTACCATACATTCAAGAGACTAAAATTAACTAATGCCCTAAAATAGAAAACTGAACTAAAAATTAAATCTTAATTTTTCGGCCCCTAGATGGCAAAGTTCATGCCTGAAAATGTATTGAAACGTGCTCTAACAGAAAGGCGGGTTGATCTATGCGTTCGTCACATTGAAACAGGTGGTTTAAAAAAAACGAACTCAAACAAACACCTGAAGCACAAGTTATGACATTTTCAAGTTCCTACTAAAACTAGTGCATCAATCTCCTTCCCTCATTATGCTATGGTAGCTTAGCCTTACATGTGTTTTGATAGTAATTAGCATAATACTCATATTCATGATCAGCTCCTTAGTTTTACATTACTTTCATTTCAGTTACATTGTTCATTCTCCTCTTATCTATCATTGATCCATACATCTCCTCATTTAACTACCAATATCTTAGTAGGGTTCCCTCCTCTATCTTGATTGTAGGCCTTGGAAACCCCAAGTCGACCTAGTGTAGTGATTACTACCCTTTAGATATGCAACCCTATTGCTTTTTGTTTCTTTAAATTTATCCATTCTATGTCAGCTCATGTGTGTTTCTTACTAGTTTCCTTTATACTCTTATAGAACATATGATTTAGGAGTGCAAGTTATTGAGATATATCCTTGGTTTGCCATACATTTGGTGAACTGACGTGAATCCTACAAAAATTTTGACCGAGCTCAACTCGCTAAAAGTTAAAATTTTGATTTATCTAAGCATCCAAAAACCTTAAAACCCTAAGAATATGTTTGCATAGATACATTCGCCTGGGGGTGATTTTGTTTGTTCTATCCCATCTTATTCTAGATACCTTCAATCCCCGTCTGCAAACCCTATTACACGATCGATTATATTTTTTTCTAGTTTTACACTTCATAGACCCATCGTCACCTAGTCAAGATTTCTAATAGGTCTAATCCTTTCTATTCCTTTATGAGTCTATTTATCAACACCATTAGCCCCTGTGTAAACATTCGACAAGACTGATTCCGTCTAAAGCATACATTTCTAGATCCTTGTTTTCATCTTCCAAGTTACAAAGATGTCACCTCTAAGGATATTTTTGGCAGAATTGAACCTTATGAAATTCTACATGGGATATTCCTTTGTTCCTACATATCTTCTTCATACTCATAGATTCTCTAGTTCTCATCCTATAAGCACTACTCCTATTAGTCACTCTAATCTCACCCATGAAAATATGCTTCCCTAGCCCTATCCCTCTAATCAATCAAAGAAAGGTCACTCAATAGAATGTAATGTGGTTGAGGTTGAGAAAATAGATCCTAGATCCATTATTAAGAATTTCAACAACAATGAGTACTTTACCCCGACAAGGATGGAGGTTTTCAAACATATCTACCAATGCCAAGGAAATGATTGTGCCCCATATTAACCAGGGGATACCTTATCATGATCGAGACTCCTCCTTATAGGGTGATCAAGGTGAATCTCCGAAACTCCTACTCATAAACATGGCAACCATGGACAAGCACCCAAAAACATAGGTCATTCTTCTTCTATGGATCCTAACATGGTTAGGGGGATTTCATCAGGTCACTTGGGATGTTTGTTGTCTTCCCTCGATCAAGGTGGTATAGGCATTATTGAATTTCATTCGAAAAGGAATTCTTTATGTTCTAAATGGATTTTGGGCTTCTGTTGGGTAATCAAGCTTGGAAAATTTTGCTTTTCCATTGCATTGCCTCAAGTTATCCTTATGGTAAAATATTTTGGAATAATGTAGGGTTACATACCTTAATTATCACTAAGGCACCAATTAAAACTACTTGTATGTTCGTCTGACGTCACCAAGAGCATATGGAAGTCTTTTGAAGCTATGAGGCCTCTATTTCGTTGGATTGGAGATGGATTTTGCACCGGGATTTCTTTCAACTCCCACAATATCCAAAGTGGTATCCCATTATCATAGAGGATAGTATACCACTTGCTATAACTCGGGCATCAAATCTCTCCATTTATCTCATAAAGGAATTCACACCATTCAAGATTTGGTTTTCCACAGAGACTAGATTCCCCGACCCTAGGTCAAGATGAAACTCAATCTTTCTAATTCATAATTTTTTTCTATCCATAGAATTTAAGAGTTGATGCCACATGTCATGCTTTACTAGCTAGGTCTTAAACCTCCAGATGCTTCATGGCGGGATTGGCGGTGGAATCACAATATTAATTTTTTTCATTTATAATGTTGGAGTTACTTACCAAATTTTGAATCTCAATGCTCATTCGGGGTTTTAATATTCCCTAAATACTTGGCTTCGACATCTTTCATGTGTCTCGAGACCCTCTATTAGAACCTAAAGTTAACCATTTTTTGCGGTGTCTCATTTATCAAGGTCTTCCTTTAGGCGAATGGCTCGGTCACATTGGAATTCCTAATCCTAAACACCCTTTCTGTTCTTGGCCGTGGTCTTTTAAACGTCTACTTTAGTCTTACACTCATGCTCAAGTTGCTTTGTCTTGGATGCATTATGTGTTTTGACCTTACAACCCAGTCTCCTTCCATTGATGGGTGGATTTATTTGAAGATTTTAGTTCTCGGTCATCCCGTATTGAATCTTTGTGCCATTTTTTTAGAGCTTGTATTCTCTTTCAAATTTGGAAGGCTCACAATATTGTTATTTCCATAATGATATATCTCGGTGCTTTATTCTCCACACCGGGGTTCACTTAGTAAAATAATGGTATAACATGTTCATTTGAAAGGTATTAAATAATAACATTAATGTTATTTTTACCTCCGATTATTCAATTAATAATACCCCTCCTATTATATTTTTAGAATGAAAATACCCCTATTTTTTCCATGTACCTTACTTACCTATTTTTCCATTACAATTTTATTTACCCCTTTTTTATTTCTACCCTAATATATCAAATGGAAAATATATCATGTTTTCCACTCAATTATTATTTTCATAATATGCCTTTTCTCTAGAAAGATATTTCGAAGCCATTCAAGACATATTATCAATTACATTAATGTTAAACTTTATTCATTTATCAATAGTTCTTCAAATAATTAAGATTCCCTCGGGTTGATGATTTAGATTGAAGTTGATTAAGAAGATGACACGAAGGGGATGGGGAGACATTAGAGTGTACGGTGGGCGTGTCTCGAGGAGGTAGAGCATAGTGGAAGCATTGGTGATGCTAGCTGTAGGTCAAGAGAGCTAGTTTGGTAGTGACATTGTAGGATGTGACAGATGACCATTCCAAAGGATCTGGTTTGGGTGGGAGGATTCAAAATCCATCATTAATGTGACATATAGATCTTTTTCAAACAATTTTGATAGCCTCTCGGTTAGTACAACAAATGGAGGCACCTTGGAGAAGGGTGATGGGGTGAAGTGGAGGGTAGGTGGAAGTGGTCCTTAGGACATACATTGGAAAGCCTCATGGAGTTGACTTGTTGGGATCGTTGAATCCCATGATGGAAGAGGAAGGTTGGCAAACGGTCCTCCCTAGGAAACACAATTTTGGATCGATCGTATGACAAGGAGTCGTAGTCATGTGACTTCCTATGACAGATCGTGAGGTATTTCTTTCTCGTTGATTGAGACAAGCCTCTTTGTCTTTATTTGTGGTGTAGGCTTTGCTGATTATAGCCATGTTTATATTTTATTTTTATACCGGGTGTCTTCTTCTAGTCATTCGTGACCTTGTTTGTCTTATTGTAAAGGGTTTTGATCCCTTCAAAATTAGTTTTTTTACCTTTATCTAAAAAAATTTAACATAGTGAAATAGTATCATTTTTGTTTCAAACTATACTCAATCCTAGTTTTCTACAATATTATTTCTTGGTTAAGAATATGCTAATTGAGATTTCCTTATTCAAAAAGAGATTATAATTTAACTTCATGATAACATTCCTTTTGCAATTTTAAGGTATTTAGTTTTAAAAACTAGGGGTCAAATATTTGAGTTTAATGTTTAAATTAACCTCACATTTCATTTAGATAACCTCTCTAACCTACCCTCAATACCTAATTTAAAATATTAGTAAACTAAACCCTTTCACCCCCTAATTTCTACCATTATATTGACTTGGATTTTATCAATTTTAATTACCTCAACATGAATGAACGTGAAAATATATTGCCTAGTTAATGAACCCCGGTGATTCTCCACTAATGATAAAGTGGCTATTTTTTCTACTATGAAAATACATATTCAAGTGAAGCCAAAACATTTCTCTTGAATTTTCTCACCATCAAGAACTCGCTTGCTCATTGGAGGAGTGCTCCATGCACAATGAGACGACTCCTTCCTGACCCTTTGCGCCGCCACCTCGGCCATCACCACCATGCTAACAACCTCTACAAGGTTTGCTTCGTATAAGCCACTCTCGCAACCATCACTCCTCCTCACCCCGGGGTCACCCTTGAGTCCTTCCTCCTCGAGGATGGGTTGGAATCCTCCTCCTTAGGGAAGGTTGTGGGTAGATCTTTCTGCAACGGGCCTCTCCTCCTCATGGAGCTAAGGAATTTTTGTTTCTTGTCCCCCGATTGGGGAATTGTGGTGCCTCTGCAAATCCAAATTCCGATCGGGATGGGTGGCAAGTTGAACCACCGTCGACTAAGCCTTCAAGTGGAGTTTACATGGCTCCTCAAGATGATCCTCTTACTCCTCTTGGTGCGGTGACATGTGCTTAATATTTTCTGGTTTGATATTTTAAGGTGGTGTTAATCTTTTCCCTCATGGAGTTTGTTTGTGCTCACCCTTTGGGCATTTTCGTGGCCTTTTTGTGGGACCGTGATTTCTTCGGTCACCCCTAGTTTTGTAACTATATTATATTTTTATTTATATAATGTTCAATTCCAATAATAAAGCATGTCTACAAATATATTTGTTAATGTGTAAGCTAACATGATTAAATATTACACACATAAATGTTACCCACATTTATTCACAATAGGTGACAACATGCATGATAAATAACATGAAAAGGAGATTTCACTATCAATGCAAAATGCACCCCTTATGTTTTGTTGCTTACCCCTACTAAGATCAATTTTATAAAGAATTTCTTAGAATGATACAATTTGCAATTCCAACGGTTAACTGTAGCCCCCGCCCCCACACACACACACATATAATCCTTGCAAGTAATTATAAAAATGTCGTATTTACACATGTGGTTACAAGGAAATAATAAGCTTTGAAGACATAAGTGCACAAATGGGAGATATTATAAAAAAATTGCACCAAAAATAAATGAATATCATAAAATATAACATGGAGAGAGTAGTAAATATCATGACTTGCAACATTTAAGAGTCTTCTTTTTGTTGGAATTAAGTGTTAAAAAATAATGAAAAAGGAAGAGATTTATCTGCGTTTTGAGAGATGTAAATTTGAAATTTTATATTTTAGTATTTTAAATATTATAATTATTAATAATTTCATTTCTTTTATGATTTATTTTTATAATTAATGAAAATGATGTAAATTTAGATGTATTAGTGTATGAGGTTTTTAATAATATTTGTAGTGAAAAAGGAAATATGTTGTTTATGGTTAAGTATTATGATATTCGATTAACATTTTATAAATATAATCAAATGGATACCAAATATAAAATTAGAATTGAAAATGAGCACACTCACAATATTATAATAGACCATCATACCTTGAATGGCATTGTCTACAACACCTTTCATCATAATTATAGGAGATGTGAAATATTGACTCCCATTACTCTCAATTTTAATTTATGACTCGCATAATTATGCGACAAGTATTCTACAATAACAACCGTGGTTGTAATGGAGTAAGTTGTTTACTTATTATATTTGTTTTTGATAAATAATTTTGTGTATTTATACTACACTAACATAATTAAATAGACACCTTAAAATTGATATTTATTAATATATTTAAAATATCTATACGGATTTTAATTACGCCAAAGGTGTGGCTTATGTGCACTTGATCGTTACGACGACGCCCTAGTACAGCTTAAGATGTTTGTCATCGTGCCCTCGTGCTTGACCTTCCTATTGCTAGGAGTGTACGTGTTGTTGTCCAAAGGTGGTTCGTATGGTTGCCTTTGGCTTAGATATGTTCTCACTTTGCATATTTGGTTTTCCCTATTTTAATTTTCTATCAAATTGTTTATGGCGCCCTACTTCGAAGCTTCTAGCACAACTTTCTCTTGGTAATTTCCCTGCGTGCTACTATATTATTTTGATTGTTCTCTACTATTAATTATAATTATTTTACTAAAGTACACTTTATTGTTAAGATTAAGGGGGTTATTTAATTTAATGTCTCCATCAGGAAATACCCATGTTTGTTAAGATTGACACCATATGGTAGGAATAGATAGAGTAGGGAAACGACCGCCTTAGTGGCTCTAATGTTGGATGTACAACACTCAAACCTAGGGTTGAAAGGTGATTCTTGGTGGGTAAACCAGCACCCCAAACCCAAAATTATTTGAGGATTTATTTATTAGATTTTTGAAATCTATACGAGTCTCAACAATTTTCATGAGGTGATTTTCGCATAAAGTTTAGCATGTTGAGGGTTACATCTTATGTTGTCAAAGCTTTAGAATCTTTATGAAAAGTTTCAAGAGAATGAATTAAATTCGGATTAAACGGTGCTAAGTGTAAAGCCCTAATATTATAAGGGTTTGAGGTCCCCTCTAAATTTGGCGTAAAGGATACCCTATTCCTCAATTGAGATTAAGGAGGTCACTTATTCATACAAGGGAAAAATAATATTGTGAATTTGTAATAAAGTGTAAGAGTTTTAAGCAAAAAGCAAAATATATATTGTAATAAAGTGTAAGAGTTTGAAGTAAAAATCAAAATATATATTTGTAAATATATTTGATTTGCTTAAGGTTTTATCACTCTCTGCACTTCCTGTTTGGAATAAAAGTTAAACAACAAGGATTGGTTATTTTTTTAATATTTGTATTGTTTTCTTTTTGCCTAGCTTTTAAAATTATGGCCGCATGTATGGAAAGTTAAAAACAAAATTATCCACAAATCCAAGTTTGGCCTGCAAATTTGGTTGAAAGAACCAAGATGTTAATAACTAATGTTCTATTAAATTTGCTCTATTTATATTGTTTTAAAACAAGGCTACAAAGTGTGGCACAGTACCTGCTGGCTGTTCTGGAAAAAGAGGAAAAACTTGCAGCAGAGGAGGAGGCAATGACATGGTGTGGAAGAAACAATTGTTGAAAAAACAAGAAGCAGAATTTCCTTGAATGCGTTGCTGGTAAAGAGGAAGCAAATATGGTGTGGAAGAAACAATTGGTTCGATAGCATGAGTGCCTCTTACAGAGGCATGCCAAGAATTAATCATTATGTTTGCATGACTGAAATTCTTGGCCGCACCGGCTATGCTGAGCAAACTGCAAACTTTATCATCAACGTGCCAATTAAACCTGAGGTGGTTGTGGGGATGTGTTTGCTTGGTGGTTGTAGAGCACATAGAACATATGGGCCATTATTATTTACAACAACTCTTCTTTTGAGTTGGATAATGAAAATGTTGCAACTTTTGTTCTTCTGTCAAACATCTACTTAAAAGTGTGCATGTGGGGTGAGGTTCAAATGATAGGAGATTGATGAAAGATAGATAAAAGGTCATAAAATGGTGCATGGATTTTTGTAGATGAGAGATCACACCCACAGGCACAAGAGACCGATGTAGAGTTGGGGAAATTCAGAACATGTACCGAGCAAATGGGAATGTAAAAAGTACTCCTCTGCCATCATCGTGTGAAGTCGGAAATTGCATTTGGATTGTTAAACATACTGTACCAAGTTTTTGTCCAAGATTGTTGCAAAGCAAATTGTTGGGAGAGATGTAAAGCTGTTGCATCACTTTAAAAGAGGAAAATTTTCTTGTAGAGATTATCGGTAATGCCATGTGAGGCAATCTGCAAACATAGGCTGAGACTATAATAAGGCACATTGTGTCAGGGTTGCAGTGATAAATAAACTCTTCAACTCGTTGGTTGGATCATGTTTTTCCATCAACTGATTCGGTGTGTAGGCTAGATTTCAAGAAATATTTGGTCCACGTATACAATTGAACCTCAAGGAGCATACCCTGACCATGTAAGTTTTTTTCCATAATAAACAAGGTGGGACAGAACCGTTGCCAACAAACTGTAAAGGATTAGAACAGAACATTAAAACATTAGAACATAACAATCACTAATCTTCTACTCATGGAAGACAAGAATATGTTGAAGATTCATCCAAGGGGCACATCAATGGTGCAGAGTACATTATAGCTATGTTTTTCTACCTTATGACCTGAGAGCCATCAATCATCATAAAGAACATGTACTTAGATTAGCTATGTGGGACTGGTAGTCGGGACTGAAGCCAGATGGTAGGACTTCTATTAAAATCGCACTTACATGCCTTTAAAAGATCTGAAACCTGACACAAAACTTGGCATAGCCATTTACTTCGTGCCTATTTTGTTTTCCCTAACCATGTAGCCATACAAGTTCACTCGATGAGGGTTATAAATACTTTGATGGCATGAGTTCCTCTTAAAGAAGCATGCCAAGAATTAGTCATAATGTTTGCATGATTGAAATTCTTGGTCGTGCCGCCTATGTTGAGGAAATTGTAAGCTTTATCACCAAAATGACAATTAAACCTAGGTGGGTGTTTGGCTTCAAATGATAGGAGATTGCTGAAGGATAGATAAAAGGTCATAAAATGGTGCATGGTTTTTGTGTAGGTGAAAGATCCCACCCACAGGAAGAGGAAACCTATGTAGAGTTGGGGAAAATGTCTTGGGCGATGAAGGTAGCAGATTTTTTTAAAGATCCAGAACATATACTTGAGTAAACGGAAATCAAAAGTATCCCTCTGCCATCATCGTGTGAAGTTAGAAATTGCATTTGGATTGTTAAACACACCTTGCACCAAGTTCTAGTCCAAGATTGTTGCAAAGCAAATTGTTGTGAAAGATTTAAATCAGTTCCATCAGTTTAAAAGAGGAAAATGTTCTTGTAGAGATTATCGGTAATGCCATGTGAAGCAATGTGCAAACATAGGGTGACCCTATAAAAATGTTATTCATCAGGGTTTGGGAAAGCCAAGGCTACATGATACCGCTTTAGGGGTTGACCATACAGATAGCCAAACATTACTTAGCCGCAACAATTGAGGATACATAAGTGAATGAGTGTTGATTTTCTTTATTACTTTAAAATTCCACATCGCTTCTACACAATGTGGTGTGGTTTTGCATCTGATAAATATCTCCATGCTCTATTTTTTCCAGGCTTATACAAAATTGCGGATGCAAGGTATGGGTTGATTGTTTAACTAGGCACAATTTAAATGGGCCAGCTAGGAATAATGCCTTCGGTTGGCTCTTGTTGCCATTTAAATCCAACATTTTAAAAGCGGGAAAAAGTATCATCTTTGTAACAAAACAACAACATTCTTTCCCTATTATGAAATTAACTTACAAAAGGCCCCCTTAAAGTTGATATTATTTTAGAGAAACAAACATCAATTAGCTATTTAATTGTCTTTTTAGTTATTGTTGGTAGGCTTGGCAGATGTTTGATTCCTACAAAACTTCGTATCTCGCTTTACTTTTCATTTGTTGGCATGACACGGGTGTTTGTTTACGATTCCTCCAATCTTATAGGATTCACTTTCCCATATACCTTAACTAAAACATTTAAAAGATTTAAAATTAATAAAACTAGTCGTACAATTTAATTGGAGTTAAATTTAAAAACTAGCGAATAAAACTAATGTCATTTAAATTTTTGTGTACGTTCTCATTTAACTTTTCTCTTTTGTATAAGTTACTCCCCTTTACGCAATTTCTAGAGTGTTTACTCGAAATTGGTAGTAGCTGGAAACAATGGCAAACACTTCTCCAACAACATCGCTTGGAAGGCCAACAACTATTAACAAATTACATCCATATCATATGGCCTGGATATTGGAAGTGAGAGTGATTCGCAAAGGAACGATACATGATTATACCAATGCAAAAGGGGAAGGGCAGGTCTTCAATTTCAATGTAATTGACACCCTTGGTGACGACATGAACGTTACGTGCTTTGGCAAAGCTGCAACTTATTACCATGCAAAAATCCGGTAGGCACAATTTACACAATCTTGAAGGGTACTCTCAAATATGTAAAGGTAGGCTACAGAGACTCCAGTAGCCCATGGGAAATCATATTAGGTATGGATTCTATTTTAGAAATATGTACAAAGCCTACCACCTTGATACCGACAACTGCTTTCCATTTTACACCAATCAGTGCAATCCAACAAATTCCCCTCAGATCCATAGTGGATGTTATTGGTGTGGTTACTTCTTGCTCTAATATTTCTATGACTACCCAACCAGATGGGAGCAGTACACCGCTCTCTACAATCACTATAAAGGACCACACTGGATATTACATAACCATAAATTTATGGGGTGCTCTGTGACGAGGCCATACATATTTTACAACCACAACATGGTCAACCTACCATCAAAATGCCAATTCTAGCTATTCGAAAAGCTAAAGCCGCAACATTTAGAGAAAAAACACTAACTACAGGGCCTACTACCCAACTATTTCTAACACCACCAGTACCAGAAACAGAATCACTCCAAATTTGGTTAACCACACAGAAGCATCAACTAGCTTAGCTTCACTCAAGACACTGTGCACATGTGGAGACAACAATTGTTGATATTCATGCTTGTAGTAGCCCCAATCCTAACTAGTAGATTGTAACCATTGCGACTATTATATATCTCAACATGGAAAACTATTGTTAGCTACCCCGCTTGCTCATGGATTGTTAATGGTAAATAGTGCTTAGGAAAAAGCTAAGTTTTACTTCAAATTCTACATGACATTGTACCAAATGCAACTTACCCACAACTACATGTGATTATAGATATGCACTACACATGATGGTCAAAGACGATGGGACTATATGGGCAACAAATTTTGATGATGTGGCACTAACACTACTTGGTGTATCTGTTAATGCTCTTAAAGAGCAATTGAGGAGTACAGATGACTTATGGAACATTATTAAACAGGTATTGTTTCATACATACAGGTTCATTTTCTTTGTGTCTCCGTCTACCTATAAGGGCAAGGAACAACTCGCTTGCATGACATGTACAGATACATGCATGACTGCCATGTAGAAAGACTTAGACCATGCAGAGTTGGTAGAAACATTTCTGGAGTCCACATAATAAAAAACAACACTTGTATATCTTATGTATATGTAAAGCTTAAAAAACACCAGGCCCTATTGTAATATGATGTTCATATCTATAAATATAATTTTTTTGTACAAGCAAACAACTTTTGTTTTACATTACTAACCCACTTACAAGAATGTATTTATAGAATATCCACTTTTATTTTATCAACACCCTAACCACAACATGTAAAATACATGATTAACCATATATGCAATCTGGAGATCATAGGGGAAAAACAACAGATTATATATACTACATATATGTACAGCTTAAAATTTTACTAGGACCTCTTTGTAATATGATGCATATCTATAAAAGCAAAGTGTTTATGTACAAGAAAACAACTTTTGTTGCTAGACAACAATTGTATTTTCAAAGTGTATTATTGTTTGTTCTTTTGCGATGTATCCACTTACGTAAACTTGCCCAACTGAATATATATTCAGCCATTACAAAACAAAGCGTACCCAATCGTTGTAAATATTCCATTTAAAAACTAGGGAGAGGACCCTATAACCGTGCACCTAACTTTAGGGGCACGCAAATATATGTAGGTATGTCGGTAGCATAAAAAAATTATATCATCGTGTAGCGTATGATCGTGCCATATTGACATTTTCGTTTCGTGTGTTAATTTGGAGGGAAAAGTAGTTTTTGAATTGATTTAATATGAAGAAAATCAATATAAAGCATTTGAAAGAGGGACCAATGACCGAGCGCCCTATGTGTCACATTCTCATTAACTCTTAAAAAGTGTAATCAACCAAAAAGTGAACAACTATTGGTGCTTTTGTCAACAACCTATGGTGAAAAGAGATGTACATGTTTTGGTACCCGCTCGGTTATAGGGTCCTCTCCCCTAATCCACCATTCTCTGTAGTTTTTAAAAAAGCGTAGAAAGTAAGAGGCCATTTAAAAAAGTTAGTATTCACCAAAAAAGTTGTGCAAATAATTTCAAATTAGAATTTTAAAAAAGAAACTTAATTTCCTCGACCAACCAACAAGTAGATTCATGTCGAGTTTGGTTTCACGTCTTAACACGAGAGTTTAATAAGAAAAATTTACTAGCATTATTGTTAACTCCTAGACTCCCGATCATTAAATTTCAATACCAAAATAGCCACAACCCTTATAGAATTATTTCAGTTGCTTTCCCCATGAGGGAAAAAAATTGCCTACTTGTTTAATGTTACTGTAATTAGTATCGATAATCGAAATGCTATAGGCAATTTCCCTCAACTCCTAATCATGGGTATTGTATCTATAAATTATTTCTCCTTCCTATTCTTCATCTTCTTTTGTGATCTACCGGGAAAACTTTACCAGCTTGTTATTGTTAAAATTCCTATTACAAGAATGTAATACAACTTGCACGTTCTAACATATATATTTTGCCATTACAGGTATCCACTTATGGAAACAAACATGATTAATGCTCGGCGATGATTGGCCTATAACTAGAATAAAAAAACAATAAATGAAAAGTGTTGTCAAGCTCACGTTGTGCATAGAGACACCCTCAACAAAGCCCGCCGCAACAGCTTAACAAACAAACTCTTCTCCCCTAGGCCAGTCTACCCCCTTTTGTGAAAATCCCAGCCTTCCTCCTTTGAACAATGTTCAATACACATTATGAGTCCGCTTAGAATCCCTTCTTCCTGGTGAACCTTGTTCTATTTGCAAATAATGCTACCGAGGAATGCAAAAAGATTAGCCCAAGTTGAGGAAATTCTTATTGCTAGAGTAGCCCATTGTTGCAAGCGACACATGCCCACAGAGGCCAATACATGTATACCGGCCACACCATTAGTTTCCCCAAGACATTACCTCCATACTGTTCTTTTTGCCCCACCGCCTTGAAAACCTAGACATTCTAATCCTTAAAAGATTAGGCGTGGAAATAAAATCTTATGATTGTTTTGTTAGTAGGGCCCATGTCCGAAATGCACTTTCATACAAAATCCTACATGACCCATACTATAGTGACATCCTTATAGATGAAGCCGCCTTGCAAGTTTACCAATACCCGCAACTAATATCTTCGACAACCTACCCCGTATACTTGAGTAGGCCACTTCGCCAAGACCCCATCAACTGAAACACATGAGGCTGACCCCAAACCATTAGACCCAACACTTTGCAACATCATTTGTTGCAAGCCTCCCCCTACTCGTACAGAGGTTTCCCAAATTAGGGCTTACGCACTAGCCACTCCAACCACCAACCCACCATCAATTGAATGGCCCCAAATAAGTTCAACTCCCATCAACGAATATTCAACAGAGGGATTATTCTCTATGGCCTTCCCAACTCTATTCCCATTGGGTGCAACTATTTTTTCCAAGCCCGCCCCATAGAGATCGAAATGCATGTGAATAGGTTCTTCATATACTATGTTACCACAACAATCGATTTGGAAGCCATCCTCGATTCTCAGTATTTTTTGCTTAACCTTATGATATGCCACAAAATTCAGCCCTATTGGGAATTCGGGACTTCGGTATAGTGCTATGATTTAATAACAAACAAAATCATACACACTTTGGATCTAAAAATTTCCCAAAGATCTACAACATTGTAAGTATAAATGAGAATATTCCAAATCAAACAAAGTATACACACATAACACAACATGTATAGTGGTTCACCCAATGTGGGCTACGTCCACCAAAGATAGAGATCTCATATATATTCTATAACAAGAGTACAAACCAACTCTTCAACACAAGAGTACAATGCATCTCTCACTGTGCAACCAAGCTCTCTCCTGTGAACTTGCAAATAAGACCTCTCACATGGCTCTATCAAAGTGTAACCATTACTATGCACCAAGAAGTAAGTTTGTCTCTCCATCTTTGCATCAACTGTGTAAACATGAAGAAAACCTCCTCTACAATATCTAGATAATATATGTATCCACAAGCTCTCCAATGAGCTACAATACTAGATTCCCATGGATCAACAATACAATATGATCTCATGAATCTACAATACAAGATCTCACAACAACCTATGGATCTACAATATAAGATCTCACAACAACTTGTGGATCTACAAGATGAAATACTATGTGCTTTGCATACTATGCAAGCCATTACATTTAGACAAGACAATACAAAGGAAATACAGAAGAATACATAACCACCTTCTCACCATTCAGATGTACCTATTATTTCCTTCTTTCCATCTCCTCTCCATTGAATCTCTATCTTCATGCAACCTTTTTCTTTTTTTTCTTCTTCTTCATCTTCAACCAAGGAGAATTAACATTCTTCCTCTATCCTTATGTTATAACCCTAGTTTTCTAGCTTATATAAGCTTAGACAAAATTAGGGAACCTTAGCTATGCATTTACAATGTAATGAAATTACTTGTATAATTCAGATTATGAGCACAAATAGAACACCAAATAACACAATATTTGAATAATGATCTCAATATGTAACTAGAATAGCTTTGCCACTTCGAGGGGGCAACCTCCAAACGATAAAATAGACTCAAATGATCCAATGATGATTCATCTACTACCTACAATCCCTATATATATATATATATATATATATATATATATATATATATTATTCCTATGTTATGGCCATCACCAAGGCTGACCTACTAAGCATGAGAAAGTATAAATGATATAATAAAATGATATGGTAAGCCACAAGTGGCTACACATATCCTAATATAAGCAATAGGTTAAGGGCATAGCATGCCCTTCCCTTTCAAACCAATGTTGTCCTCAACATTGAAAAATCTGGATGTTGTTGCAGAAAACTTTCATTCTCCTGGGTTGCATCTTCTATGCTCGATTCTTCCACTTGATCAAATATTCCTTAATGTCCCTAGTTCTCAACCTCTTAATACGTGTTTGTAGAATCTTCTCTGGCTCCAAAATGATTCTTCCTTCCTCATCAAGTTTTGGTAACTCTGTCTGGGCTTCAAATTTATGTCCAATAACCTTCTTCAGGAAGGAAACATGGAATATTGGGTGTATGCATGAAGATGGAGGCAACTCTAGTTTATAAACAACACTACTAATTTTCTGTAGAACATGATAAGGGCCATAATATTTAGGAGCAAGTTTGTTGTCTTTTTTTTGTTGCTTTAGGGACATCTACTTATAAGGCTAGAGACGTACAAAAACCCAGTCACTAATTTCAAAATGTCTTTCACTATGGTGTTGATCTGCTTGTTGTTTCATCATATTTTGTGCCAATGCTAAATTCTCCTTCAAACTAGCCAAAACATGTTGTTGATGTTGAATGTGTTCCTCAACATCTCAAACCTTAGTTTACACCCTCAAGGAGGAAGTGATAGAAGGTGGATGGTAACCATATAATGCTAAAAATGGGGTCATTTGAGAAGAGGTATGAAAAGATGTCTTATACCACCATTTTGCAAGTGGTAGCCATTTAATCCACCTTTCCTTCTTATCTGATACAAAAAAAGTAGATACCCCTCTAAGAATTTGTTGACCACTTTTTCCCATCGGTTTTAGGATGATAAGATGAAGCGTGAGCTAGTTGAGTACCCAAACATGAAAATAATTCCTTCCAAAAATTACTTGTGAAAATAGGATCAAGGTCATTTACAATTATCTTTGGGGTTCCATGTAGTTGTTGAACTATTTCCAAAGAATAGTTACGACTGTACTGATTGCAAATGGATGTTATAGGGCATAAAAATGGGCATATTTTGTGAGCCTATCCACAATCACCAAAATAAAATTCTTACCTTCTGAACAAGGCAATCCGATGATGAAATCCATGGAAACTTCCTCCCATCTCTGGCTAGGAATTGGTAAGGGTTGCAACAGACCTGGTGTCTTAATTGTTTCCCCTTTATTTTGTTGGCACACAAAACACTTTGATACAAACTTTTGTACATCCCCCTTGAGTCCTTCCCAAAAGAATTATCTTTTTATTCTATTATATGTCTTCAAAAACCCAGACTATCCTCCAACAGGTGAGGCATGTAGCTCTGCAAGAATCTTATGCTTCAACTCAAAATATTTACTCAAGTATAACCTATCCTTGTACCATAGCGCATTACCTTTCCACTCAAATTTTTTAGATGTTATAGAGCCTTGCTTGAGATTATGTATTAGGGATTGTGTATCCTTGTCTTGATCCCATTCAATCTAGCTTCATCTACCCAATCAATCATCAACATGGACATTTCACATAATAAGGCATCTCGTGGATGTATCCCTTACGGACAACACATCAGCTACTACATTTTCTTTACCCTTTTTGTATATGATTTCAAAACCATAAACCAAAAAATTTTTACCCACTTTTAGTGTTCCTCGGATGATAACCTTTTCTCCAGAAAGTATTTGAGACTATCATGATCAGTTTTTACCTTTAAGTGTCTACCCATGAGATAGGGCCTCCATTTCTTGGCCACATGAAGAATAGCCATCATTTCTTTCTCATAGACATGTTTGAATAGATATTGTCCTTTGAATTTGAAACTCTCAAATGCAATTGGTCTTCCTTCTGCATTAGAAGCTGCTCCCGAATCCCGATCACGAAGTGTCACATTCAACAATGAAGGTTTTTGAGAAGTTCGGAGTAGCCAAAATTGGGGTGTTGCACATGGCTTGCTTTAGCTGATTAAAGGATTTAGTGGCTACATCTATCTAATGGAAGGCATCCTTATTTAACAATGTAGTGAGTGGGGTTGTTATTCTACCATATCCCCACAAAAATCTTCTGTAGTACCCTGTTAGTCCTAGGAAGCCACAAATATTTTTGAGAGTTCTGGGCCTTGGCCATTCCACCATAGCTTTGATCTTTTGAGGATCAACTTTGACACCTTCATGGGATACAATGTGACCCAAGTACTCTACCTCTTGTACACCAAAAGAACATTTGGATGGCTTTGCATAGAGAGTATGTGTCTCCAAAACTTCCAACACTTTATTTACATGTTGTAAGTGTTCTTCCCATGTCTTACTGTAAATCAATATGTCATCAAAGAAAATTAATACAAATTTCCTTAAAAGTGGCCTAAAAATAGTGTTCATCAAGCTTTGAAAGGTTGAGGGAGCATTTTTTAGACCAAAAAGCATTACCAAAAAATCATAATTTCCCTCATGAGTCTTGAAATCTATTTTATGAACATCTTCCTCTCTTATTCTAATTTGATGGTACCTCGAACGAAGATCTAATTTTGTGAAATAAATAGCACCATGCAATTCATCAAATAAATCATCAATTACTGGAATAGGAAACTTATCTTTGATGGTGTACTTGTTGAGTTCTCGGTAATCTGGACACATCCTCCATGTTTCATCCTTCTTACGTACCATGACCACTGGCGAAGAATATGCACTCTGGCTATGCCTGATGATACCTACCTTCAACATTTCCTGTACCATTTTCTCTATCTCACTTTTCTAGGAATATAGGTATCTGTATGGTTTGATGTTAGGTGTTTGTCTCTCAAGAATCAACTGAATGGCATGATCATGATCCCTAACTAGTGGTAGTCCCTTTGGAATTTCATCAAAAATAGACGAGTGAGCATCAACAATCTTCTGAAGATCGGGTGGCATTGAAGACTCTGTATTTTGTACTTATATGGAAAATAACTTTAATATAAATCCATCTACTCCTTTTCTGAGAACCTTCTAGATATGATGAGAGCTAATAATTTGTGGAGACTTAGCTACCATCCCATTCAATTTTATTGTCCTTCCATCTGAATGAAATCGCATGAATAATTCTTGGAAATTCATCTCTATAGTACCTAAGGTTGTGAGCCATTGGACACCCAACACAATATATGCCCCTCCCATACAAATAGAAAACATAGATGAGTCTAATAGGTAATCTCCCATGGAAATCTTGAAACTATGGAAATTTCTTGTGCACTTGACTTGTCCCACCATCCATGATCATAACTTGCATTTTCGGGAGTGGGTAAATAAAAAAATTAAGGCGGGTAGCTAACTTACTATTTATGAAGTTATGAGTGCTCCCCGAGTCAATCAACACCGTCACCTTCTATTTTTTGAGGTATCCAATAACCTTGAGTGTTTGAGGAGTACTAATACCTGACAATGCATGGCAAGAAATTGTAGGTTGGTGATCCTCTACTTCATCTTCTACTAGTTCCTCAACCTCTCCTATAATTTCAATTTCCTCATTACGTCCATCAATATAAAACAACTTCTTCTCAACACATTTGTGTCCCCCAGTCCATATTTGTTGTCACAGTTAAAACATAATCCTTTTGTTCTCTTTTCTTCCATTTGTTGAGGATTGATCTAATTGGCACGGAAAATGAAGGGGAAGAGATACTACGTTCTCTGTTGTTAATGAAAGGCAACCTCCTACTACAAATAACTTTTTCCTCTACTTGATGTGCCATTATAATAGAATCGAAAGATTGAGTGGATTAAACATATGTACCTCATGCTCGATGTGGTCCTTAAGACCCCAAGAAATAGGTCATTGATTCTCTTGGAATGTTCTCCACCCTTAAGGATAGGTTATGGAATTGATGCACACAATATTTGGTGGTCCCATTTTCCGTGACTTTGTTAATTAACTAAAGTAGTTCTCTCGAAACATTGGAACTATAGTGCATTTTGCAACTCCTCGGTAAAAATTGTCCAAGTGGCACTAAGACCATTTTTTTACCTCCGAGAACATAACCATCAATACCAAACAAATTGGTGCAGTTCAAGATATAGGGATACCAATGTCACCTTTTGTCTTGATGGTGTTTGACGTAACTCAAAGAATTTCTCTATTCGATTTATCCAATTAGGGGACCCTTACCATCAAATTTGCGCATAACCACTTTCGACATCATGTTCCATGGTTGTGAATAATTTGGATTCTGATGGGGCTAGAAAAGTGATCCAACATGGTTATTTTGTCCATGATTTTGAACTAAATATTCTCCTTGGTTGATATGGGGCAGATTTTGGCCATACTGTTTACCCTTTACATGTTGCATGATATCATCCAACCGTTGATTGATTTGGTCTATGTCTCCTTTAGAGGCCATCTCAGATTGTACATTTCACAGCTCATACTCAAGTTGGCTCACTTTATGATCAACTGAGGTAAACCCTAGTCTTTGAAGAATCTATATTTACCCCTTCGACTTCATCTCTTAAATTACTACCCCCTCTTTATCGGGTTTTTACCCGGAGTAACTTGATTCTTTTTGCTCTTGTGGAAAGCCCCACCATGATGTCAAGCCTTAAGGTTTAGGGTTTTGATACAAATTTGGCGAACAGCAGGAAAAAACACAGAGAATATACTAATACTATTGTTTTGAGAGCTTTCGAAAATGTAAATATCTTGATAAAATTTCACAATTTTCACCCTAAGGAGCGATTTTATAAAAAACCATAAATTTGCAATAAATTTTGCAAAATAAATCAAAAAAGTCTGAAATTTTTAGGGAACCTTACTTGAATGTTTTGCAACTCTATAAAAATATCTCCTACTAATTCGCTCTGGTTAGAAATATATGGCGGAAATTTAAAAATAGGGTTTTTGCCCTAATTTTGGCCCAGATCGCAGCTATGATACCACTTGTAATGAAATTACTTGTATAATTCAGATTATGAGAAGAAATAGAACACCAAATAACACAATATTTCAGAATAATGATCTCAATATGCAATTAGAATAGCTTTGCCACTTGGGAAACCTCCAAACCATAAAATAGACTCAAATGCTCCAATGATGATTCATCTACTACCTACAATCCCCTATATATATTATTCCTATGTTATGGCCATCACCAAGGCTGACCTACTAAGCATGAGAAAGTATAAATGATATAATAAAATGGTATGGTAAGCCACAAGTCAGCTACTCATATCCTAATACAAGCAATAGGTTAAAGGCGTAGCATACAACCTTTAGATCAACTTTATAAAAAAGTTAGATCTAATTCCTATGAGTTAAATATAAACTTTTATGCACATTTAATTGGTGTCGATTACCCTAACCGGTTCAAGTTACCTTGATGTTGGTAGCGTCGGTTACCCTCGACCAACATCGCATTCTTGAGTAAACCAACAAGTTGTAAATCATGCTAAATGTGAAGAAATTCAGCTCCACAATCATAACAAGGCCATCTCTATTGTTTTTACAAAACAAAAGATTGAAGAAAACATGCCCAAAATAGTACAACACCTCCACATACTTTTGAAAACTTTACCAGATGAACAAATAAATAATAACACATTGGAAACTTCACCGGATGAACAAATAAAGAATAACAAAATAATTTAACTACTAAAATCCTCTTTAATAATAGTTCAAAGTGTAAAACTATGGTGATAAGGATTGAATTTTTTCATAAATATTTCCTTGCCCCTTAATCTAAGAATACCACTTTGTAAATATGTATGTATTTTTATATTTATAGAATGTCAACAAACTTGTCATTGTAAGTCCACACCAAAATTAATGTTTCTTGGCATAGTCATGCCATTTCCAAGTGGGATTTTATCTTGGGTGAAGTAAGTTTTGAATGTAATTCCGCAAACCAAGTTAAAGGGTTGGAATTTAAAGTTTTCTTGATGAAATATGTTAAAAACTTGCTATAATGGATACGATCATGGATTGGTCTTAAAGCGAGTAGAAAAAGGGTAGAACCCTTCCGTCGTGTTGAATAAAAGCCTTTCTTTTGGATCCAAGTTTAATCGAGTGTAGAATTGGGAAGGAATTTATAATGGTGTGTATAGTGCATGATAACCAATGTAAATCATTTCAAGTCCCGTTTATGACTACTTTTTGTTAGGAAAGGACCATTGAATCTTATTCTTTTTATGTCATGACTTCTCCTTAAAGGTAATTTCTCTATAGGAAATTTCGGAAAGTAATTACATGATATTAAGAAAGGAGTTAGTCATCCTTGTTAGTGGCCTACATGGTAAGATTCCTATAATTATCTTGAGGATGGTGTATTCATACCTATCAAGCAAATGAAATCATGCTCATATGTTAATAATTGAGATTTTGTCTCCTTATTGTGACATTAGAGGGCTTAGAGTTATGTGTGGAGAGATATTTGGGTGAATCTTAACTTTTTTTTTTGAGAAAGGAAGTTTCATAGGCATTTGAGTATCTCGGTAAGTGTTCTTCTTAATAACCCATGTTCGTGTGTTAACCTTAAATGAGTACATCACACTCTTGAATGTGTTATTCCTAGTGACAATTTTGATTACAAACATCACCTTATAAAGAGAATGGATTTTGGTCTTAGTGATATGGGAAATTTTTTATTTTCCTTGGTCACACTCATGCGTTAGTCAAGCATCTCTATTATACCAAATTAAGAGAAGGTCAAATTGTGTTGACCCTACTTTTGTACTTATGAAACCCCTTGATAAGAAGTACATGGACCTCATGAAAGGCATTTCGAGTTAAACTCGTCTCCCTTTGCATTCTTTGAATTGCATGTGAGCAATAATTAGTAGAATAATGATGGTTGGGGAGTCTGTCCATGGGTTAAACAAATTATTCATGTATACCTCACTTTATGTGTAAGAGCTAGAGTTTGTAGCGATTCTAGCCAAGTTGTGTACTCTTAAATCTAATGTTTTTGGTGTTTAAGAATGGAAAATGACATGTATGTCTAGATATCAGTAGTGTGAGAAAAAATAAAGAATTCTAACATTGGAATGGATCCTAGAATGAGATGTAACTAATCCTCATTATAACATTGTGATTCCTACCAACTTAAATTGTGCTTCCATGAAGGTAACACTTTTAGAGTAATAGAATGCAATGATTGCACATGTAACAATTGTAGTTTTTAGTATGTTGATTTATTGTAAGATAAGTATTGGTGTTAAGTACCTATTGTTTAGTGCAATGAATCTTCAATATTGCATCATTTGATTTCACAAAAATAAAATTGCCAGTTGTCGGTTACATTTTCGGTGGTAAAATAGTGGGTGTTACACTTGGTATCAGAGCGAAGATTCATGCTCTTGAACCTCTGGGACAGTTGTTGTTGTGATGATTAGGTATGATGGTGGAGTATTTTGAAGAGTAATGTGATACTATGTTTTTATGTGACGTTATTTATGTGTTCTTGGAAAAATCGTGGGATACTTATCAAGTTAAAAGCATAGCATTATGTGGGAAGACTTGTAGGGAATAAACATTTTTCATGTTCTATCATACATGTGTCGTATTGGGTAGTATCAGTGTTTATGTGAGAAATACGTAACCATTTATTGTGAACATAATGTGAAGTCACACCATTGAGTCACTTTATGTGTTATTGTGTAAATCTTGTATAGTGTTGTTCATTGTACTTTTATTATTTTTCTGAGTCATTCTCTATGCCATACAAGGCTTGATGCCCTTTTTAGGATGTTAAGATGTACACTTGATGTCGGAGAGATCCGATGTACTTGTGATGTTGCATATGTTATTATATATTTTACGAGTTGAGGCTCAATATTCGAGTGCCAAGCAACTCGATGAGTACCCCTTGGGTGGTCATATAAGGCCACATAGTGATTGTGATGTGATATTTCTTTATACGTATGTTATTCGTAAATTTGACTTTTATTTTTCTGTTCTTTTTTTGAAACCAAAAAAATTATTCTATTTAAATTTTGGTTGAGTTACTACTTGCAAATTTTGGGCATATAAATTGATTATTGCATAAACATAATGGTTTTCACACTAACTGCGGCTAATTAGCCATTTATTTTTCTTACATTGAAAGTTGAATTTGAACTAATTTTTTTTTCCTTGAGTTTCAAATTTATCTTCTCTCTTCACCCAAGGTGAATGAATTTGATGCCAACTAGAATTTTTTTGTTGTTTGACATGTTGGTTTTAATGATGTTATGTGAGGTAATAGGGACATAAGTTCACCATGGATTGGTGATACCTATGGGCCGCTTCGTTGTATGGGGTACGCCCCAAGGAGTTACAGATAACTGGTGTGGTTTTCGAACCACAAGTTATTATGTCACTTGGGTTAGAGGTTCCTAGACTCTATGTGCCTAGGGCCATAGGGTGACCAACCTCTTTGGTGGAGAGAAAAGGAAAATTTGTTTCATTTTGTTTTGGTGGAGGTGGTAGTCAATGCTTGATACTTGAGAGATATTATTATTTGGAGTTGGATACCTATTGTGTTATGTTGTATTGTGGTGCACATATGTCTTTATGATTGTTATGTTGTGATGTTGGAATTCATGTGCTCATATGTATGTTATGTTGTCTATTATGTGTCTAGCCTCTTTGGGTGGAGAGAAAAGGAAAGGTTAGCCTTTATGTTGTTTTGGTGGAAGTGGTGGTCTATGCTTAATACTTGGGAGATATTGTTTTGGAGTTGGATACCTATTGTGTAATGTGGTAATGCAGTGCACATATGTCATTATGATTGTTATGATGTGATGATGGTATTCATGTGCTCATATGTATGTGGTTTTCTATTACGTTGTGGGAACATTGTGATATCATAAAGTGTGTAAAAGCTACGAAAGACAAAATTGCTTAACTAAGAGGATTTGAAAAGGTGAGTTACATAACATGTAGGTATCATGTTGAAATAGAGCATAACCATGGTTAAATGATGTGAAAAGGACAAAATGTAACTTTTGTGGTGGTGAAACACCATTGGCGTTGACTTCATTGATATAAAAGATACATAAATTATGAACTTTTGTAATGTGAATTCAATTGAAATGCTTCAAATACTGTTTTATTTTGGAGGTGATAGATTTAAAACATGATAATGATTTATTTTTGGAATAGTTATGAAATTGGAGAAGTAATTGAGAATTTTCAATATTCAAAAAATAGGAAGAATAGTTTAAGATTACAAAAGTTTTATCTTGCAAGCGGTTACGTAACGATGGCATGGTTTGTTATCCTATTTCCGAAAATGTTACTCTCCTACACCTTTTTTTCTTTTTACCTTTTTCACATTGAGGAAAATTATTTATAAGCGGAGGGAGATGTAGTGCCCCCTCCTAGATTGTAGTGGTTTTCCCTTAACTTTGGGCCTGTCAATAACTTTAGAATGTCATTATTTTTTGTGTTTCTTGTTACCTTGTGTATTATGTGGTGGAAGGGTTCCAATTTCCTTGTGTTACCAAGAAGAGTATTCAATTATTAGATAATTATAATGATATTATATTAATAAGATATATTAAAATACCACAAAGTTGAAATGGAGTTCAAAAGAAATGAAATAATGTAAAATAATTTACATTTAAAATTATATATATATAAAGGATCAACAAAAGACTTTAAAATATATAAAAAATATAAAAATTGAGGTAAATGCGTTGAGTGAATGCATGGTTGTAATCTAACTATCCCTTTGTTACTTGGATTTGTGGAGAGATGGATAGCACCTTCAAGAGGATTTGATCTATCCTCACTATTTTAGGTTGTGCCTTTCAACCAAGGTAAGAGAACCTATTTTGTAACCTCTGTTATTGAAGAACAATGATAAATCCTTCTTTTGCATAAACTTATAGAGAAGACCTTGAGAAAATATGATCAACACACCAGATCTGACTCTCATGAGTTGTCACTTCCAGATCATGGAGATATTTCACAACAAGGCAAAGGTTACTAAAGACATTTGAGACCCCTGCCTTTTCTGCATGTTTAGGTGATGAGGATTGTGCATTGGCATACACACATGACAAACAAGGGTAGGATGGGTAAGATTAGTTGTTTTTGAATGAATTTTTGGTGGGAGGTGGGGTAGGGTGAAACTAGATTCACCAGATCCTTGAAGAACCTTACAAAATGGAAAGTCAGACCAACAAAATGCCACATAATAGCTAAAATGTTTCTTCAACTAGAATATGTGCTTCAATGGAGGCCCAGATTAGCACTCTTTCACACAATCTCTGAGATTCTATCATGAAGGCTCGAGTTAGAAAACCCAACAAAGCATCAAGGTCTAAGCCAAATCATGCCTAAGGTACACCCAAAGGCTTACAGACAATCTCTGTCAACAGATGAGAGAAAAGTGATTTTAAATCATTTATTCCAATCCCAAATGAAAGATCTTTTGAGAAATGGAATTACAGATGCCACTAAACTATCATAAGGATTGAGGCCTATGTGATTGAATCAGATTTTAATACAAGATTGCAACAGAAACAAGAAAAACTATTTGCATACATTCAAAAGTAAAATCAACACATTTTGCTCAAGACAACAGAAATAACTCGAATTTGATTAAATCTATCAACAGGGGAAAGTTTCTAGAATAGTCTCAGAGCTTGTCAATGGCTGTACACTTGCAACCACCTTGACATGATCAAATTTTAATACAAAAGAGATATACAAGCTTCTTGAATGGTTTCTCAAAAGGGATGGGCTCTATCAAGCTTTGATTAGAAAAATCAGTCCAGACCCCTCACACTCCAACCATTTGCATGAAAAATTTGTGCCATTTATAGCATTTACAACAGAGCCTCCTCTCCTCCAAAAGACAAAAAATGTTTAATGCACAATGCTCGCCATGATTCTTTCGTGATTCAAGAATCAGATCTGCAAAAGTCTCTAGGTGCTCGAGGGGGTAGATTTCATCGAATGCCTCCCGCATTCAACTCCTTTCTCTAGTAGATCACTCTTCCTTCAATTTTCCAACCACTTCCACCCCTAATCTATCAAATCTGGCCCCTTGCATGCTGGGAGAGGAAAAAATAGAAAATCTGATCGGGCATGAAAGTCAAGACCATTTTAATGGTGAAAGACATCCTCCAGATCTTCCCACCAAACTTTAGATATCAACATTAACTTCCTTCTCTGCTTGGCATGTAGAAAAGACCAAGAAATCATGGAGACTCGCACTTCTAACATGTGTTTTAGAGAAAAAGGGGGAAAATCAGATTTAGACTCACACAATGCCGTTGATCTTTACTTTGAATTTGGGCCATCCACGTGGTAGATTCAAACTTTAGAAAAGACCAGGGGCTTCCCTTGAATTTTTACAACTTTTTGAAAAATGGAAAAATTTCCATTTTTCCACACCTCCACCCTGGGAAATGAGCCTGACACGTGTCCAAATATGATTGGAGTGGAACCACACTCAAATTCTACCATTTTACTCTCTTTTTGGAAAAAGGAAAATTTTCCAAATTTTCCCCATGAGCTCCGCCCTCGGGAAATGAGCTGACACGTGTCCAAATGTGATTGGAGTGGTGCCGCACTTCCTTTTTTACTTTTGACTCTTTTTTCTCAAAAGGAATTTTTTCCAAATTTCCCGAGAGCCCGCACCTCCGCCATTGACTAGGAAAAACATTGACCTTTTCCCTCATCGGGCTTGTGGGCCATTTTGAAATTTTAATCCTTAAGGAGGAAAAAAATCCAAGTTTCCTCCGATGGCCCACCTCCCCACCTTTTTGACTTTTCAAACTACCACGTGTCACCATGGCGCACCTTGAGGCGGTCCCAAAATTTGATACCTTGAACGAGCGCGGGCTCGCCACGTGTCCTATTCGGAAAGGTTTTTCCTGAATACTTGAAGCTCAGTGGAAGGTGCCACATGTCATGCTCTCGAGGTAGTCTCCTTTTGGCCATTGAAAATTCTAAGTAAAATGCAAAGCAAGCGGAGGCCTCCACGTGTCATCTTGGTGCACTTCTTTAAAATGAAACTCAAGGGCCGGTCCCCGAACATGTGTGGTTCCTCCACGTGTCTCCATGGTGCAACTTCAAGATGGTGCCCAAAGTGGAGACCCTAAATGAGTGTGAGCTCACCACGTGTCTATTCCACCAAACTACTCCAATTGCATGAAAATTTGTCTAAGTCTGGGCCAAGCAACGGAAGCCTCCACGTGTCCTCTGGCGATGCTACTCCAAGGAAAAACCAAAAGTAGATCTTCAAATGAGCGCATGTGCCTCCATGTGGACACATTTTGAGTTGAGGATTTTCATGAATTTTTCTAAGTACCCAGCTGAGCCGTGTCCAACCAAAAGGTGCCACGTCTCCCTGTAGATACAAGGATGTAAATTTGACTGGGAGAAATGCCCGTCAAACCGTAAAATATAGAAAAATGACCATTTGAGCCTGGGAATGAAATTTTCTTCAAGGACAAAAAGTTTAGAAATGTTACAAGGCTCAAATACATTCTTTAAGGACACATCCATTCATTTTCTTCAAGTACTTAGGGAAAAAATGACAGGGAAAACAAATCTCCCGACTGTGGAGAATAAAAACATGGGGAAACCAAGTTTTTGAAGGAACAGAGCATGAGAGACTCAAAATATAGACTCTTAAGTGATTTACAACCCAGAACCAATTAAAAATGGCCACAAAGATTAACCAAGCACAACACGGGAAGGAGAAAATGACAGAGGCCGTAAATCAATAAGTTTTCAAAGGCAAATTGGGGTGAGACTATTTTGAGCACCAACATCGGCTCCGACTCGGGGATGGGCACTCCCTGCGAGTGCCACAAGAAAAAAGTAGACCAAGTGCCAAAAATATCCATTGGGAAATGGATTCATCTTGCAGAGAGAGAAATAGAGCCATCTTCAAAAACAAATAGAGAAACCAACAAAATAGGTCACCGAGGACCAAAATGAGAAAAAACACAAAAAATAGAAACTAAACAAAAAACTATACACTGTACACAAGATTTATGCCTTGATTCAGGGGATCAATCAAGAAATGCTTCAAATGCCTACCATTAATAGGAAACTTGAGAAGTTCACCATCTAAGTCCTTGAGGAAGAAGGTATGCTCCCAATTCTGATATCAATAGAGTAAGGGCCCATCCATAATGAGTCAAATTTGCCATGCTTGCCCTTATCCTCATGTCTGTTATCCCATAGCAACACAAGATCTCCAACATTGAAGGCTCTGGGAGTGACCTTCTTGTCAAATAACTTCTTTAGTTTTCTCTCTAAACTTTATATGCCTCTGGTGGGATGCCCTCCTCTCTTCATCAAGCTCAACAATTTGGTTAATACGAGCATCATAAGGACCTACCTCTTGATCTTCTAGTTGTTGGATGAACTGATAAGAAGATAATTACATATGAAGGGGCAGCAAGGCCTGAGTCCCATACACCAACTCAAATGGACTCTTTCCAAGTGACCCTCTTGACAAGTGATCCTATCTGCCCAAACAACAAACTTCAACTGTTCACCCCACTTTCTCTTGTTTTGCTCCAATGTTCTTTTGATGATCTTCAACAAATTTTTATTACTGGACTCAGCTTGTCCATTTCCTTGGGGATTGTAATTGGAGGCATATGTCAAGTTGATTCCATACTCTTTGCACATTACCACCAAAGGTTTAGCTCTAAAGCTCATGGCATTATCAGCTACAATCTTGACTGGTATCCCAAACTTAGATGATGTTGTTCAACACAAAGTCCATGACAACTTGGTGTGTTGCCTTCTTGGTGGGGATTTCCTCCACCCATTTAGTAAAATAATCAGTTGCTACAAGAATCCATTTGTGGCCAAGCACTTGAAGGGTCTGAAATCTCACCAATGAAATCCATTCCCCATTGCTTGAATGGAGCTTCAATTGATACAGAGCTGCAAAGGAAGGGAGCCTGAAGCTTTCATCTTAGAGAGAGAAATGTTAAAAACTCTCACATCTTCTAACCAACAAGGTTGTATCCTTGAAAAGAGTTGGCCACCAATAACCAGCCCTCAGGATCTTATGTGTTGTGACTCTTGCAGCAAAGTGCCCCCCACAAACTCCTCCATGGAGATCAACAATTATCTTGGGGGCTTCTTCTTCAGTAATGCACCTTAAGAGGACTCCCTCTGGGTTCTTCCAAGCTAACCCATAATCAGTGATGACATATTTTTGGGAAGCCAACTTAAGGGCTCTCTTTTTGGTTCTTACTTAAATGCTCAGGGTAGCTCAAATGTTTGAGATAAAAGATTACATCTTTATACCACTCAAGAATTCATCAACTTTTGAAAATACACCTGCCCTTTCTTCTTCTACCTCATTTACCTCAATATTTTGCAAGTTTCTCAGCCATAAGCTTAGCCAAGCCCAAACCTCTAACCAACTTCATGGTTTGGATGTCCATATCATATTCTTGCAATTTTTCACCCATCTACATCTTTTTCTTGAGACTTCCATCTCTGATAAGATGTCCTTTACCATGGTATGGGGAACATAAGCAACAACCTTTGAACTTAGAATATAAGGTCTGAAAACCTTTGTTGCTTTTACCAAGGAAAATGCCTACTTTTCCATGATAGTGTACTTTAGTTCTGCCCCTGCAATGCCTTACTAAAAAAGGCAATTGGCCTCTCAGCCCCTTCATTATCTTTCTTTCTGCAACATAAGACAAAGCAATAGTGTTTTCTGAAGCAAAGGAAAACATTGGAAAGGTTTCTTATAATCTGGGGCTGCCAAAACAGGGGCATGCTTCAATGCCTCTTTGATTCCATTGAAAGCTTGGATGAAAAGCCTCCTCCCATTTGATGACCTGGTCCTTCTTTAGCATGGAAGTGATTGGAATGGTCAACTCAACAAAGTTTGATATGAATCTTCTAATGAAGTTTATCTACCCAAAGAAGGATTGGATTCCTTTCTTGGTTCTTGGAATTGGGACTTTGCTAATGGCCTCTACTCTTTCTGGATCAATCATCACTCCTTCTTGTGACACAATGTGACCAAGAAACTTTTCCTTCTGCACTCCAAAATGGCATTTCTTTGGATTAAGTGAGATGCCATATTCTCTACATCTCATCAACATCTTCTCCAAGTGCAGCAAGTGGTCACTTCTCTTCCTAGAAAACATTGTTACATCATCCTGGTACACAACAATAAACTCATTGATGTAACCAGCAAAAGCAACATCCATTTCTCTTTGAAAGGTAGCTCCAACATTCATCAGACCAAAGGGCATCCTGACATAAACATAGGTCCCCAAGGAGTAGTGAAGGTTGTCTTGATCCTTTCTGATTCCTTCACCACAACTTGGTTATAACCAGAGAAACCATCCAAGGTGGAAAGTAACTCAGAACTAGTCACTAACTGCAAGCATGTGCTCCATGTTTGGTAAAGGATAGTTGTCCTTCATTGAAGCTTTGTTCAGATTCCTGAAGTCCACACACAACCTGATGTCACCATTTTTCTTTCTGACTGGTACTAGGTTTTCCACCCAAGAGGAATATCTCGTGGGCTGGATAATCCCTCCATCTCTTAGTTTCTTCAGTTCCTCTTGCATTTTAAGAGATAGAAGTGGATTGATTGGCCTCTTCTTCTTACCTGAATGGTCTTGCATTGGGCTCCAAGGGAATCTCATGTTGAAACAAGTCTTCTCTGTATGCTTTGAGCTCAGAATAGGTCCAAGCCAGGCAATCTTGGTATTTTTTCAACAAGTTGGATGTATGACTGCTTCTCCTCCTTGCTGAGATTACTGCCTAACCAAATTTTCCTTGGCTTTTCCTTTGTACCAAGATCATGCTCCTCAATATCCCTTGAGGTTACCATACATCTATTAACAATGCGATCAACATTATCAAAATTGGATTCAAGAGCCACTAGCCCTCTAGGAATAGTGTTGGTCTTTAGCTGGATGATACCCTTGCCAAACAAGGTTTCTTTTCCCTCTATTGTACACACCATTGGCTCCAAATCAATGCATTGATCAAAAACTCTCCTTGTTTTGCAAAAATCTTCTGATTTGAGCATCATCATCAAAAACCTGCCAATGTTTAATATTATCAGGGACAAGAGGGTCTTGTCAATACCTCAACCTCATACTCACAATATGGGGGACACTATACAATTGTCAAAGCGAGACCCCAATACTGCAAGCTTTTCTGCCAAGTCATTGAATCTCCTATCATGATGCAAAATGTTGAAGGAGTCAAACATCTCAATAAGATCCCAAACTGCATGTTTATACTTGTTTCATTCATTGATTTTTGTAGCATACAGTCTTCTGACTTGTTTGACAACTAACTCTGAATCTCCTTTGACAATAATGTCCTTGACACCATATTTCCAAGAAATTCTTAAACCTAACAATAGTGCCTCATACTCAGCAATGTTGTTAGTGCATTCAAAGTTGAGTCTTGAAGGAGAAAACAAATTTTCCTGGCTGGAGAAAGTAGAACAATACCAACACCATTCCCAAATTTGGAGCAAGCTCCATCAAACAATAGAGTCCAGGGAGAGCCTATTTGTTCAAGGCATTTGCATTCTCAATCTTGTGCTCCTTTCCATCAGCAAATCCCACAAAGTTGTCTACATCAACATTTGTGTACAATACCTCATAGGATGCATTGTTGGGATCCTCAATAAGATGCAACATTTTCTTTTCCCATACAACCTAACAAGGCTGCCCTCAATTGGAATGGTGGCATAAGACATATCCATTTGGACACTCCCACCAACACTTGCAGCCCATTTTCTTGATAGCAACATGCCCCACTTGGTTGGGCAATCAACTATGACAACATCAAGTTTTAAGTTTTTACTGGGTAAGCTGCAAGCTGCACCACCAAACCCTTCACACATCCCACTACTTGGCACTTCTCTGGAGTCCATGGTAGTGCATTTCCCATATGTTGTTGTTACTTTGATGTTTAGCTCATTCATGACCTCCAAAGGCATGACATTGCATGATGCCCCTGAGTCAAACATGCAGTTATGGAGCAATCTATCCTTTATGATCAAAGTGGTGAAGAATGGATCCACATTCATTGAGAGTCCACCAAGGATGTTCCCAAATAGACCTCAGGTGGTTCATCTAGCTCTTCTGATGTTGGTGGTGCTTCTGGTTCTTCAATGATTGGAGGAGTCTCCACAATATTTACATTTCTGCCTAGGGAAGTCTTCTCTTCTTTCAACCCCAAGTATTCAAATGCTCTCTTTTTGTGCTCAGGAATCCTAAGCAACTCAAAAATTGGGACAAGAGACTTTGATTTGACTCAACACTTGGGAAATATCATATGGGACATTTTTGGCAAGGCAGTATTGGAAGGAAAGCCAACACACTCATTAGATGGCATAAGATTCTTGACAATTTGGGCATGGGAGGAGTATGATTCTTGTTTGGAACTATGCAGGATTTTGGCAGATGTATCTTTCTCTAGGAGCCTCTTTAGGAATGTTTGAAAGTAAGGGAGCTTTAGGCTTGGCTTGAGGCCCTACCCTTTGACAACCTTACTTCTTGTGTTATATTCCTCTCTTGACCAACAACAACATTCATCAACAACTGTCTATCTTCCTTAGATGGAATTCCTCCATCATACTTTTTATCATTAAAGCCCTTAAATATTCAAAGTCATTATTGGGAAATTCAAAATCTTGTACATTATCTACTTCTAAAGTATGAGAAGGGGAAGAATATGTACCCTATGAATGCAGTCCCAAAAAGTGGCAGCAGTTCTAGCACTTATCACCTCAGTTGAGGTTGCCCCTTGTTGTGAGCTGGTGGAGCATCCCATCATGCAACATCATTATCATTATCATCATCAGCTTCTTCTTCTTCTTGTTGATCTTCTTCACAAGGAGCATGAGGCATGAAACATTTGTCACACCAATCAATGACATTGTCTCCTCCACCACAACAACTCTGGTAGCCAAAGGATCAGGCACCATTCTATTTTCTCTGCCTTGGGGCTGCCTATTTCCAAACCCAACAGGTCCTTTGCCTCTGTCATCAGTTCTTTGATGATTTGTGAATCTATCTTGGCCTTGTTTCTTGTGTTGACCTTGTGAGCTCTTCCCAATTCCTTTCTCAGCTCGGGCTAGCTTTTGTAGGAAATTCTCTTTGACCCCTGCCAAAGTCTTCACAACTTCTTCCAAATCAAGCAGCCTTTCTTGTTTGAGGTTTTCTAGGTTAACCAACTTTACACCTTCCCTTTTGGAGGCTTTCCAATTGCCTTGATATTGTTCTCTATTTGTAGAGCCATGGTGAAGGCCTACCTCAAATTTGTGGGGTTCTTGTCTCTTAAGTAATATGCACCTTTTTATCAAATGCATCAAGTATATTTGATCAAACATGACTCATCACAAGGCCTTATCCTGATAGGTAATCTCCTCAAGGTCTTATTAAACCTTGTGTTGAAATCATGTATTGACTCATTAGGGTTCTTCTTGATGTTTTCAAATTCTTTCAAAAGAAACCTAGGGTCATTTCTATCACCATATTGCAATCTGAATGCATTACTCATCTCAGTCCAAGAATCAATAGAGTTATCTGGAAATGCTTTATACCAGTCCCTAGCATCCTCTTCCAAAGTATGGATAAATAATTTGATATATACATCTTCATGTTCAATCTCAAAATCTTCCATCATATTGATAAAAAGCTTTAGATGTTGATCACTAGTTATAACATTGTTTCCTTGGAACTTTGGCATTTTGTTCCTTACATCTTGAGGCACTGCATTTGGGTAACCAACCATTCCCACAAAATTTATAGGTCCAAAAGTGTTTACAACAAATGGAGGCTTGGGTTGAGCCATATTGATTTGAGGAGGTGATCTGGAGGGGTGAAAATTGATGGGGGTAGAGGGTTCTTGGAACACAGGAGTATAATTTTCAAAATGGATACCCCCAAAGGCCTTGTTTCTTGGAAATCTCTATCAACCCTAGAAAAAATAGTGTGAGTGTGAAGCAAACCTTTCAAAATCAAATGAAGGCCCCTCTCCAGTTGGAGAGTTCAATTCCACAAAGAGGCTACCTGATTCAGAGTCACTTGAATGGCAGTCTTCAATGATAGGCCGATCACTTTCATCAATGGAGATCCTCTTCTTGTTTGCTGATCTCCAACAACTCTCCAAGATTTTCTTCCTTGATTTTTCTTTTCCTAGCTCTGGAAACAATGTCCTAGTAGGATCCCTAGCAAAGAAAGATCTTCTTCCTTCCAGCTTTGCAAATATTAGTAACAAATCTGATTTTGACAGAGTTTTAAGACACTGGTACTTATTAAAATCAGATCAACAGGGAGTCACCACTAAGGATTTCCACCTTAGTTGTGAAAATGCACTAAATGCACTAAATATCTGTCAATGACTTAGAAATTGGGAAATGGAAATGACCTTCTTTACCAAGATTTATCAATGCAAAGAAACTAGAAATGGAAAGATTTGACCTTTCTTTACCCAAATTTATCAAATAAAATCTTGTGTTACTAGTGTGTGAAATAGATTTAAAAAAGAACTCGCAAACATAGCACTTAGAGCATACAAGAAGTGTTTTACAGGTTTTTGATGGAATGAAATGAATCAACATGATGTCCCCGAATAATGGTTGTTGCCACTAAATAGATATGTTGGTATCCAAATTTGTTCTCCTTTTCAAGCCAAAAACAAAAAGTGTTGGTATCCAAATTTGTTCTCCTTTTCAAGCCAAGCAACAACACAGATTCAACAGGGGGCTTAGAGGCAGCTAGATCACAAATATATGTCATTTTGTAGCTAGGGGAGAAATCTAACTATCCCTTTGTTACTTGGATTTGTGGAGAGATGGATAACACCTTCAAGAGGATTTGATCTATCCTCACTATTTTAGGTTGTGCCTTTCAACCAAGGTAAGAGAACCTATTTTGTAACCTCTTGTTATTGAAGAAAAATGATAAATCCTTCTTTTGCATAAACTTTATAGAGAAGACCTTGAGAAAATATGATCAACACACAGATCTGACTCTCATGAGTTGTCACTTCAGATCATGGAGATATTTCACAACAAGGAAAAGGTTACTAAAGACATTTGAGACCCTGCTTGCTTCTGCATGTTTAGGTGATGAGGATTGTGCATTGGCATACACACATGAAAAACAAGGGGTAGGATGGGTAAGATTAGTTTTTTTGAATGAATTTTGGTGGGAGGTGGGGTAGGGTGAAACTAGATTCACCAGATCCTTGAAGAACCTTACAAAATGGAAAGTCAGACCAACAAAATGCCACAAAATAGCTAAAATGTTTCTTCAACTAGAATATGTGCTTCAATGGAGGCCCAGATTAGCACTCTTTCACACAATCTCTGAGATTCTATCATGAAGGCTTGAGTTAGAAAACCCAACAAAGCATCAAGGTCTAAGCCAAATCACCTAAGGTACACCCAAAGGCTTATAGACAATCTTTGTCAACAGATGAGAGAAAAGTGATTTTAAATCATTTATTCCAACCCAAATGAAAGCTCTTTTGAGAAATGGAATTGCAGATGCCACTAAACTATCATAAGGATTGAGGCCTATGTGATTGAATCAGATTTTAATACAAGATTGCAACAGAAACAAGAAAAACTATTTGCATACATTCAAAAGTAAAATCAACACATTTTGCTCAAGACAAACATAGAAATAACTCGAATTTGATTAAATCTATCAAGTAGGGAAAGTTTCTAGAATAGTCTCAGAGCTTGTCAATGGTTGTACACTTGCAACCACCTTGACATGATCAAATTTTAATACAAAAGAGATATACAAGCTTCTTGAATGGTTTCTCAAAAGGGATGGGCTCTATCAAGCTTTCGATTAGAAAAATCATTCAGACCCCTCACACTCCAACAACTCCCAACCATTTGCATGAAAAATTTGTGCCATTTATAGCATTTACAACAAAGAGCCTCCTCTCCCCAAAAGAAAAAATGTTTAATGCACCAGTGCTCGCCATGATTCTTTCATGATTCACATAATCAGATCTTGTAAAAGTCTCTAAGTGCTCGAGGGGGTAGATTTCATCGAATGCCTCCCACATTCAACTCCTTGCTCTAGTAGATCACTCTTCCTTCAATTTTCCAACCACTTCCACCCCTAATCTATCAAATCTGGCCCCTTGCGTGCTCGGGAGAGGAAAAATGGAAAATCTGATCGGGCACGAAAGTCAAACCATTTTAATGGTGAAAGATGTCCTCCAGATCTTCCCACCAAACTTTAGATATCAACATTAACTTCCTTCTCTGCTTGGCATGTAGAAAAGACCAAGAAATCATGGAGACTCACACTTCAGATGTGTTTTAGAGAAAAGGGGGAAAATCAGATTTAGATTCAAACTTCGTTGATCTTTACTTTGAATTTGGCCATCCACGTGGTAGATTCAAACTTTAGAACAGACCCAGGGGCTTCCTTGATTTTTACAACTTTTTTGAAAAATGGAAAAAATTCCATTTTTCTCCACACCTCCACCCTCGGGAACGAGCCTGACACGTGTCCAAATATGATTGGATGGAACCACACTGGCCAAATTCTACCATTTTACTCTCTTTTTGGAAAAAGGAAAATTTTCCAAATTTTCCCCATAGCTCCGCCCCTCGAGAAATGAGCCTGACACGTGTCCAAATGTGATTGGAGTGAGTGCCGCACTTCCTTTTTACTTTTGACTCTTTTTTCTCAAAAGGAAATTTTTCCAAATTTCCCCGAGAGCCTACACCTCCACCATTGATCGGGAAAAACATTGACCTTTTCCCTCATCGGGCTTGTGGGCCATTTTGAAATTTTAATCCTTAAGGAGGAAAAAAATCCAAGTTGCCTCTCGATGGTCCACCTCCCACCTTTTTGACTTTTCAAATTGCCACGTGTCACCATGGCGCACCTTGAGGCGGTCCCAAAATTTGATACCTTGAACGAGTGTGGGCTCGCCACGTGTCCTATTCAGCAAGGTTTTCAATGATGCTTGAAGCTCAGTGGAAGGTGCCATGTGTCATGCTCTGAGGTAGTCCTTTTGGCCATTGAAAAGTCTAAGTAAAATGCAAAGTGAGCGAGAGGCCTCCATGTGTCACTGGCGCTTCTTTAAAATGAAACTCAAGGGCCGGTCCCCGAACATGTGGTTCCTCCACGTGTCTCCATGGTGCAACTTCAAGATGGTGCCCAAAGTGGAGACCTTGAATGAGCGTGAGCTCACCACATGTCTGTTCCACCAAACTACTCCAACTGCATGAAAATTTTTCTAAGTCCGGGCCAAGCAGCGAAGCCTCCATGTGTCCTCCCGGCGCTACTCCAAGGCAAAACCAAAAAGTAGATCTTCAAATGAGCGCCATGCCTCCACGTGGACACATTTTGAGTTGAGGATTTTCATGAATTTTTCTAAGTACCCAACTGAGCCGCGTCCAACCAAAAGGTGCCACATCTCCCTATAGATACAAGGATGCAAATTTGACTAGGAGAAACGCCCGTCAAACCGTAAAATATAGAAAAATGACCATTTGAGCCAGGAATGAAATTTTCTTCAAGGATGAAATTTATAAATGTTACAAGGCTCAAATATGTTCTTAAGGACACATCTATTCATTTTCTTCAAGTACTTAGGGTAGAAATGATAAGGAAAACAAATCTCGACCATGGAGAACATAAAACATGGGGGAACCTAAGTTTTTGAAGGAACAAAGCATAGGAGAGACTCAAAATATACTTTGGAAGCATGTGCAAGGCACTGAATAGTTTGATAGAATGCCTTCAAGAAATTTGGTTTCATATCTCTTTTCTATCCTTTGTAGCTGCAACATATTTGGCCTCTATAGTAGACAAGGCCACAACCTTCTACAATCTAGAAATCTAGCTAGTTGTCATGCCATCTACTTTGTGAATACATATCCAAAGTGGTGCTCCTCCTACCTTTAAAATATTCATCCATATCGAATCAACATATCCACATAAATAATTATCTAACCCTTCATAACATCACCTTTGCATGCTAGATGTCCCTCTCAAATACCGAAAATCCATTGGATTGCTTTCCAATTCTCTTTATCGGATTTTCCATAAATCTGCTCACAACTCCCCTGCGCTCTGCAATGTCTAGTTTGGGACAAACCATAACACACATAATACTTCCAACTGCTAAATCATATGGAACTCGTGCCATGTACTCGACCTCCTCATGTGATGTAGTAAACTGATCTTTGCTTAATTTAAAGTGTCCAGACCATAGGTGTACTTACAAGTTTTTAATTTTGCATATTAAAACTTTTGAACACCTTATTAATATATGTTCCTGAGACATAAAAATTATTGTTCTTCCTATCTCTAAGAATTTTTATGCCAAGGATTTTCTTTACAACTCCTAAATCCTTTATTGCAAATGTATGAGCTAACGTTTCTTTAATCTCAACAATGTCCTGCATACTTGATGCAACCTAGAATTTACTAGTAAAATCCCAGGTGCATTGGCACATCACTCAGCCTAAAATGAGTGCTCACCTGAAGCACACAAAGGTACCAAGCCCCTCTTTATGGTTGTTGTTGTAGGATGTTAGCACGATGAAGACTTAAAGCATTCAGATCCATAACTAATATATCATTCTACAAAGTGCATGTTCAAATCTAGATCTAGAGAATAAAAGACTTAAATGATAACCATGATGAAATCAAACATGCAAGAACCAATTATACTCAGGATTTGATACTCTGATTCAGCCAATATAATCCATTGCATTAAACATGATAGATACACATAAGCTTATTACAATATATAATACCATAGTTTATGCGTGCATCAGATTTGACAACATAACCTCACAATAACTCAGTTCTCACATATCACTTCTCTACTATGCAGTTCATTACATATTTATAATGGCGGGGAGTTTCCCTTCACCATTTATCTAATCCCAAAATAGGTCACATATTGAAAATAGCCATGCACATTTGCAATAATAGGCTTACATACAAGAATGTTAATAATAGACCTCTCACAGTCTAACTATCAGTCGTAATTCTATATGTATCCCATATCCATGCAAAGTGCTCCTTAGCCACTCTTCCAAAAATAGCCCATGCATGTCACACAAGTCTTCATCCCATTTGTGTGCTCTGCACGCCATCTTCCAAAAATAGATCCTACTCGTGAAAACGACTAAGTCCTGAATCTATCTTTGTCATCGTGAGCGTGATTCCCACCGGTCCTCCCACACTTTTTAATGCGCTCTACCCTTTCACATGAATATTCTATACAACTTATGCTAAGGGTTATACATGGTCTACTCAATATTATCCCACACTAACTACATTTCCGCCTAGAAATGGATACTCCTCAAACAATAAAGAATAAAGTAATGTAAATAATGTTAAATAATTCTATACAAAGAATAGTTTGTTACTCTGCATCATCCTCTGCTTTGACTGGAAGGATGATCTCTGGATATTCTTATTTTATTTCTTCCTCTAAGGTCTTCCATTCACTTAGCGCGACATGTGCCTTTTCTAGGATATTCACTACAATAGACTCCAGCTCATCCTACACAATGTCTCCCTTCTCATTTTGTAATACTAACATAATGTTAGCCATTGCAGACATTCTTCCTTCCAACAGATCCATCTTCTAAGATATAGCCTTTCCTAGTTCTTCCAATCTTTTCTTATGGGGTTCATGTCTTTGTTGTAAGGGCCTTGAACTTTTACTTCACTACTTACAGTCTCTCTGCACGCCCCAATGTTTCATCCTTCGTAGCTTTTAGGACTTCATTGTCCTCTACCATTGTTCTTATTTTGATGACTACTTCCGGAGTGGTGCAGATGTTCAATGCTTGATCCATTTTCTTCAACTCCTCCCGAAGGGTTTGAAGCAGTGCCTCGTACAATGAAATTTTTCTAATCTTTGCATCCTTTGACCTCTTTGCCTCCTATTCAGGGTCTTTTGGCACTAGCACTTTAACTAGTCCCTCTTCAAGCACCATATCAACCAAAGTGCGCACATAGTGCATAGCCGAAGGGAAATTTTTGGGTACCTTGGGCTCTAAGTGTAGTCTTTCTTGGAGGATGTGATCCCTAATCTCCTCTGCCATGCCAATAAGAACCCCATTCTTTTTCTGCTCTAAGTCCTTCTCTTGTTTCAAGCATGTTATCTCTGCATCCTTGGCCTTGATCTCTTCCCTCAGTTCCCTAATAGTCGCATCTTTATCCACATTCCTCCTTGCCACCTTTGTAGATACCTTCACCAAGGCATTACTTTCTGTTCATCTGACATAACAATAGGATTTACCATTATGTTTCTAGCCTGCGGTTCCTTCTTCAATCTTCTTGATACACAGGAATCTTCACAGACATCAAAGTCTAGTTCATCCATATGTGTCTTCATTGACCAAGATAGTCATTTCCTTGCACACATTATGGTCATGTCCTCATCCATCATCTCCCATCCATATAATTCCTTAAGTCCCACCATGCTTTGCAAATAAGGGTGGAAAATTTTATTGGTGTCCTTAGCGTAGCCCATGGTGGTGCAATATACTCCCCACGTGTCCTCTTTGATCCTGGTCCCTTAGGAACTTGAGTGTCAAGATTTGGAGCTTGTTCTACTATTCCCTTAGCAGTCTCTTGTGTTTTCTCATCTGCCTCCTTTTCTTCTTCTTCTTCATCCTTCATTTCTTTGTCCTTTAACTCTTCCACATCCTTTGGAGGTGTAGGAGATTCGGGCATGCTTTCCTCAAACTCTTCCTCCTCCTCATCTAGATTCAACTTTCTCCTTCTCTTCTCAGATGTCTCCTTCTATGGAGAGAGTCGAGGTGATCTCTGCGCATTGATTGTAGAGTAGCACCTTGGATTTTGGTTCTTCTAAATACCATTTTCAAATGACAATCTCCTTGTACTACATCTAGGTCCTCATCATCTCCTTCTTGCACCTGAGGTGGTGTAGTCACGTGCTTAGTTCCTACCTTGTCTGTAGGCTTCCTTCTTCCTCTATGCTCCAGGCCACCACTATCTTCTCGTTCCTCTTCCTCTTCATCCACCACTATGGTCTCTGCAGGATGTGGGGTTGGTAAATTTCTCTATTGTATGCTTTCCCTTAGGTGGCCTTGGAAGCGTGAATTCATTTTCCACATATTTTTGTTCTCCAGCTTGGGCTTAAGTTGAATATATACAAGTATTGCTCCAACATCTCCAACGGCCAAGCTTACTAGCTTCATGCTTATTATATCTGAGATAAGCCTCTCAATGTAGGTAGTCCATCCTGGATATACATATGTTTTTCTCAAAGTGTGGTAGTCACAATCTACCTTATCTGCGATGAAGCTTAGGTGGCGCACATCTGTGAACTGGTGAACTGATGCTTGGAAGTAGCGTGTTGTGAAGGCATATGGTAGTTTTCACCAAGGGCTCCAAGCTCTGTCCTTCATTAAAAATCATGTAATGCAAAAATGTTGGTAGACTACAAACTATACTACCTTACCCACCACCAAAGGAAACTCCTTATGTAAGCGCCACTCTTGTTCAAACACCACATGAGCCTATCATACCACATCTCCTTCCTCTATTTAAATGGCCCACTCATGGTCCCTTCACATAAGTACTTACCAAATCTTTTCGCTAGAGATTTATGTTCCATGGGGTACTCCCAAATCTTCTCCTTTGGCCCATCAGGAAATCCAATCTCCATAAACACCAAAGAAAATAAAAAAGCACCAAAAATAATTCTTTCACATGTACACACTTCTTCAATGATTGTCTTTGCTATGTGATCTGCAATATTGTAGATCGCTCCTTAAGAAAACTTCCTTGCAACATGTAGCCACATTGTATTCACCTGCAACCACCTTTTTTGGTCATTCAACTTTGTTACACGATGGGCATCTTCCTATACTACTAGGTACATCTTCAATTTTCTAATGTTTATACTGTGCAAACCCTTGGTATATCCTAGCTCCTTCCTTGTCTCTAGGATTTTGCTTTATCTGTTAAGTCACTCTCTAGATCTGCTCTTGAGGCCCTTAATCCTGCCCTGTTGAAATCAAGGCAGCTATGATTCTAACCCTCTCGTATGGCGAAGTAGAAGAAGTCCTCATGGACTCTACTCATCAACCACCGATACAATGGTTCATACTTTCCAAAGTATGGTAGCTCGTACAACTGGTAGACTCTAATCTAATTTAATAACTTCTCAATAGTGTCATCATACACTGACATGTCTTTTGTTGTGCGCTTGTTCATTTTTGTGCTCAATAACACATCTAGCTCCTTCTTATTATCTGATGTATGATGGTTGTAATTGCTGATTTTACATTTAGGAATGTGGGAAACCCATTCTTATCCCACAATCACACCCTCCGGATATTACATTTATGATCAATTACTCTCGTGAGAAATTACTTCGACCTTCTTCTTTCCTTTTACTCCTATTACAGGTGCTTTCTTTAGCACCATTTGAAAAATCTCTCCTTTCTATCCTCTGTAACAAGCAAGTTAAAACCCTAGTTCAAATCTTCATTCCCTAGTGGAAATCACATGCCCTAGCTCTTTTGTAATGTGTTTTCTTCACTCAAACCCTCACCTATGGGGACACAAGCTTCTCATGCACACAAATCTTCTCTCCATGTCTGGTTTCACACTCTTCACACCTCCACATGATTCACTCGGCTTGTTTGCACTTAGCTCTTTTCAAATTCTCACAATTTCAATGGTAAGAATGAACTCATATCTTGTCCTTATATAGATTTTTAAAAATTTAGTACATTTATTGTTCATTCACCTACCAATAATCCTCTCATTAATCGACCATTTCCATTCTTTCCGCGTGTTACATCTTCGCGCCCAAGCTATAACCTTCTAGTGTGCCTTCCTACCTTCTAGCCACGGACTTCTCTTCAGCGCCTCCATGCGCCCGAGTACCTCACCACTGCACCTTCCCTGGTAGTTCCCATGGCCCCTGCTTACCTCATGTTATACTTGTTTCTTCATTTATTTCCACCTATGGTCCTCGTTTTTAGAAGCAATCTCTTTTTTTTAACAATTCTCCAACTTGGATAGCACTCGTAGCAGTTTGTTTCATGTGCACTTATTTTCAACAGTCCTATACCTAGATATCAATAACCACCCCACACTAAGGGTATGTGCAGTCCTCTGCACATAAAAATTCTTCAAATACTAATTAGCTTCTGGCGCACAAACACGCTTATTACACAAAAACACCAACTAAATTAACAAATCATAGCGATGAAGAAAGAAATACATTAAGGAAATACATAATTGAAAACCTAATCTAAATGACAATATTGCCTTATTACAAACACCAAGAAGACTTATTTATAGTAGGGCTTCATCCTACTCTCGTTGAAGTTCTTGGGTAATGAGTGCTCCATCAAGCACCTCTAATTGGCAAGCACATGTTTTAAGTATGTGAGTGATTACATATGGCCCCAACCAATGTACCTTAGTTTTCTTGGATGGTGAAAAAACTTAGAATCATAAAGGAACACCATCGTCAATTTCAATTTTTTTATCCCGATGTATTTGTCATGCCATGCTTTCTACCTGGCCTTTTATTTTTTTGACTCCAACGTGTTATTTTTCGTCGATCATCCAACTTGATTAAATTTGCAATCCATTCTTCTAATGCTTGTTCATCACCTAGACCTCTAGCTCATGCATGCAATACACAAATAAGGTAACATGGATTTCAGAGGAAGAGTTGCTTCGCACCAAACACTAACTAAAATGGTGTGGCTTTGTTCAACCTTTTATATGTTGTTTAATATTCCCAAATTATTGTGGATAATTTATCATCCCAATCCTTTCTTCTAACATCACAGATTTTTATCAATGTCTAGCTCAAAATTTTGTTGAAAGCCTCAGCAGTCCCATTGTCCTAAGGATGTTATGGTGTAGTCTTATGGTGTGTAATCATGAATTCATCCAGTAAAATTATGATTGTATCATTCGAGAAAGTGGGTGCCCCTATCATTGGTCAAACTTAAAGGACATCTATACCTTGTAATAATATTTTCCCATAGAAACCTGGTTGTTGTAGTTAATATACAATCCTTTGTGGGGGCTACTTCTGCCCACCTTGTAAGGTAATCCATGCAAGTAATGATGTAGCACGATCCAGTCTTGCACGTGGCTGGTGAAATGGGACCCACAAAATCTATAGCCCATTTCTCAAACAGTTATGCACTAGTAATGGGTCTTAGAGTCATTTCATCTCATTAACCGGGTTTCCTAAGACACGGCGGTGATTACAAGCCTTACAATAATCCTTAAAATCTTTATACAGGGTCTCCCACCATAATCCAGTGAGTAGAATATTGCACACAGTGGCGTCACCTGCATAGTGGCCACTTGCAATACCACCATGAGCTTCCTCCATGATATTTGTGTGCTCATGTTCTAGTACACAACGGTGCAATACTTCATCCTAGCCTAATTTTTATAGGTCACCGCTAATCAACATATATGGTGTCACGCGTATAGCAAGTTATTTCTTCTCCAAGGATTTCATTCCTTCTGGTGTCATACATGTTCGTAGAAAGACAACAATGTCCTCTAATTCCAATGGCACGTGTTGTAACCTATATAACTATGCATTGGGCATGGTATCTTCAATGGCTTGTGCTTCTTCTCCTGACTGTATTCTAGATAAATGGTCTGGTCCAGAATTACTTTTCCTTGGTTTGACCACAACTGTGAAATCAAATTCTTGAAATAAGAGTACCCATCTACATATACGCCCTTGTAAAATGGGCTTATTTACCAAATAATTCAATGTCATATGATCTGTATAAAAGAAAAATGGTGTAGCTAGTAGGTACTTGTAAATTTATGTAGCACATAGATCATTGACAAAGCTTCATGCTCTGTAGTTGTGTAATTCTACTCTACAAGAGTCATCTTTCTACTAGCAAAACAAATAGGATGATCTATAATACCTTCTCCATGCTGCGATACAATACCACACCAATGGTTGTGCGGAGGCATCCACATGCAATGAAATGGTTGGTCCCGTGAAGGAAAATGTAGAATAGGCACAGTAGTAATTTTCTCCTTTAATGTCTTGAATGCACACTCTGTGTTTCTTTCGATATAACGTACCTTTTCCTTTCAGTAACTCCTCCAAAGGTGCGGAAACCTTGGCATATCCCTTTATGAATTTCCTATAATACCCCGTGTGACCCAAGAATCCACACACCTCACTTTGACTGGTAGGCTATTTTAGGCTGATAATGACTACAACCTTAGCTTGATCAACCAACAAACATTCCTTGCAGATTATGTCTCCTAATAGTATTAAAAATGGTGTAGCAAATATACACTTCTTGATGTTCAAAGAGATACTCAATTGTCTACATCTTTCAAACATTAAGCGTAGATTGTCACAATGATATTTAACTAATCCATACACCATCTAATCATCCAAATAAACATGCAAGAAGTTGTGAATAAATTCCTTGAATGCTTGAACAACTATGCGCGAAAATATAGTAGGCACATTTTTCAGACCAAAAGGCATCACATTATAGGTGAAGCTACCCCATTCAGTAGTAAAATTAGTTTTTTCTGATCCTCCTGGGTGATCATAACTTGATGATACCTAAAGAACCCATCTATAAATGAATAGATTTCGCACCCGCAATGCCTTCTAGTATTTCCTCAGTGAATGGCGTAGGAAAGGGATCAATCACACATGCAGCATTTAGCTCCCTGTAGTCCACATAGATCCTAATCCAACCATCCTTCTTGATACTGATCACCATTAGACTAACCCATTCTGACTCATCGAGGGGCTTGATGATTCCAGACTTCAACATTTTGTCAATCTCTTCCTTGACCTTTTCGCACAAGTTGGGGTTCATCTTGTAGGGTCTCTTTCTAACTGGGTGTGCACCCTCTTTAAGCTTTATCTTCATCTCTCCTAATGATTTATGCATGCCTTTAAGCTCATGGTACCCCCAAGGGAATAAATCTTAATAATCCCATAGTAACTCTATGATTTTTGCCACTTCAGAGTCTGACCAAGAGTCTCCAACTATGTCCTCCTTAGGCTCAATATTTGATCCAATATTCACTTTCTTTTTCTTCATAATTTCGTGATAGGTGTACGTGGTCTTATCTCGCACTATCCAACACCTCATGCCTACTGTTGAATGGCTTATATCCATATTTTCTACTTCTTCATCATCCACTAAGGAGAGCATTTTTCCTTTTTCTTTCTCAAGAAAATCACGTTGAAGTAGTGTGGCATCGGCCTCTATTTCTTCAGCAAAACATGCTCCTAAATCTCCTTCATCCAATAACTCTGCAATGAGTTATTCCGCCTTAGCACTATCCCCCATAGTTAAGCTTTTTATAACCTTTAATTATTTTTCTACGAGGTTTAGTAGACAATATGTCAAACATGTGGGTCATTCCCGTAATTAAATCCTTCCAATTTCCATTCTCTCTATAGAGTTTTGCATACACATAACAAGCATGTGCACAACCTTGTAAAGTGGAATAGAAATTATACACCCAAAGCAAAGGTAGTAAAGCTTCCGCCCCTCTGTCCGAGTCTCTCACCTTTGTTGAACGTGGTCTTTGAACAGGTTGATTACCATGATAAGTATGTATTTGAGTAGGTGCATTACTCCTAATTTCATTCCATCCTACAATATTATCCTTGTGGACTACCCACCAGTGCGTTGCTGTACCGCATAGGATATATGCTAGCATATTCCTTCTCTCCAATTGGTCTAGCCATTGTTCTTCCATGGCATGTAGGAACACCATAGGGTCTCCTTCTCTAGTGTAAAAAGATCGAGTTATTACCTATTCTTCGATATAACATAGTTTGTTGTCCCTAGGAAATATGCTCTTTAATGCACACCCTACCAACTCATAAGTGTTATGAGCCCAATTATCAAAAGCAACACTTGTAGTATCCCTAATAGATTGTGCATCCTCCCAATAAAGGATTCCTTTCTTACATGCCTCAAGCACCTCTAGATCCCGGATAGTGCATACATAAATCCTATTCAGGTCTTCATCACTCAATGGCTCAACATAAGGTGCATATTTTCCATCTGTTAAAGGGATAATAACTCTTTCCTCCTTGTTTTTAAAACTAGTATAATCCTTGTTGAAACGAAGATCAACATTATTTGCATAACACCAAGGATGCCCTAATAGAGATGGGAAGCTATCTCGACTCTGTTAGTGCTAAAACCTCAAAATCTCTAGTGGGCTTGGATCTTTGTATGGTAATGGATGCATCTTTTAAAACTTCGATGGGAGGGGGCTTAGTTTGATTAGCCATTAACAAAACATTAGAGGATGGCTGCAATGGAGGTCTCCCCATTTGTACCCATGCATCTAAAGTAATAATATTGGCTTCCGCTCCTATATCAATCAATATATTACTCAATAGCCACCCATCCACGACAACATTTAGATTTATTTCCTTGTCATAATGTAGGCTATGAGGGGGAATATTTGCATGCGCAGGATTTTCCATCCTATATAAGTACTTGTGAGTGGAGTGTTTCCTTTTAACCAACTCCTGACAGACAGTGGAATGATATTTTCTGGCGAAACAATTTGCACACTTCTCTCAAGTCATCCATATCATTTTGGACCATCTCTCGAGGATTTCTTTTACTCCATCATCTGTGATTTCTCCATTAAATATTGTATTTCACCATGAATATTCTGAGTACCTCCATGGTTTCTTGGTAAACCTCTTTCGATGGGAAGGAAGCTGGGTACCATGCATGTAAAACATCCTCCGTAGGGATGGTATGCTTCTCTGCTACAATTCTTCTTTGGTGCGTGTTGCTTCAGCGTGGGTCGTGATTTTTACCTGCAATGCCTTGGATTATATTTCCAACTTGGGTATACACTAATTTTCCACAATGTATTGTATCATGACCATCCTTGCACCTTTGTTTTCTTATTTATGTTGTTTACTAAGATGCTCATATAAGTCCAGGCATTCCTCATAACTATGATTCTTCCCCAGAAAGAACAAGTAATATTCTGAGGACATTCATGCCTGTAGTGGTCAGGGGATCCACATGTATAACATGTTCCTCATGGGAACTCACCTCTTCCACCACCATGGCCCCGTCCTCCAAATCCACCATGGTATCCTTGACCTCTGCCACGACCACCTTCAAAATGCCCTTCATTCCGATCATAGCACACCTGATTGTGATCTTGATCCTGATGCTCGTTCTTACCTTTAGAGTTATCTGAAACTCCTGTCTGTCATACACCAATATCTATAGCATCCTAGATCTGACCAATCAGTTGGTAGTCTTTCGTGTCATGAGTCGTGGACCTACAGATTTTGTAGTAGCATGAAATGTTCTTCCTTATTGCACATTGTAGTAATGGGTAGCGACTAGCATCATGGTTTAAATGGAATATCTCACAGTCCAATAGTAATGAGCACACTGATCTATGGGGACAACTATCCTTTGTGTGAACTTCCACTTCACAATTTGTGCACCAAATCCCTATGCACGTCTCATGTGTTGAATTTGTTGATAGTTTCTCCAACTTCTTTTCCATAGCTGCGATCTGTGCTTTTAAAAATGGGCTTACCCCAATGTCTATACTTCCAACTGCCTAAGCGCGTAAGGCTACTTCGAGTGCTTTGCACAGATCAGTGTATGTTTAATGTGATAGTTCCCTCCTAAAAGGTGTAATCAGACCTCCAACAAACCATTTTTCTTGTTGGTTTGAATGAATATCATAAGACAACCTAGATTACAAGCATTTTGAAACACACATCATACTCTCTAACACTCTCAATAGTGCTTTGCTTAATATCCTTGAGCGCACTTATACTCTTATTCTTGAACTCAAGGATGTGAAACTCTTTAAGGAAAGCATCTTTTAAGGCTGCATAGTCTACTCTGATCAGGGTCAAACTTTTTGTACCATTTATGTGCACTCCTTATAATGTAGTAACGAATTGACTTTCCCTACGCTTGGAAGTCATGATTCCTTTTGTGCGCCACATTATTTCACACATGTGTATGTGTTTAGCATCATATTTTATGCCTCTATACTATGGGAAACGAAGGGACATCTCCATGTAAATATTTTGGGGTTGGTGCGGACCTTGCCCACTTGATCCAGAACCTCCTATGTTTCCTCTACCTCTAGAACCACCAGATCCACCAGAACTAGAGCCACCTATGCCTCTTAATCCCAAACCTGTAGCTAGAGTCAAACCAGAAGATGTACTCCTCTATGTCTCAACCGTAGTACTAAAGCGCACCCCGGAAGATAGTCCAAAAGTCTACATGCCGAATTCTATGCGGATGATACACCCAAAAAGGTACTCCCATATAACAATGAAGCCATTTTTGCACTGCCATCATTGTACTTTTTATATGACTCACTCCTGCTCTCTCACTTCCTAAATTAGCTTGTTAACTATTTTTTTACTAGATACTGGAAAACCAAGCACAAGGGCAAGGTTTCTGGGTGGATTCAGATGCACACCGGGACCCTGTGTCATCTCTGCTTAGCACATTTCTATGTGAGGCTAAGGAGGGTTCCCTATCATGCTTTCCCAAATGGGGAGTTCCTAATGCTTAGGTTCCACGTCTTCTACATGAACTTCAAATCCTTCACGAACTATCTCTCTCCATAATGCCATTCTCTCTGTAACATCCCGATGTTTCTCTATCTCCCTCTCGCACACCTCATTATACTTAAGCCACCTTTCCTCTCTTTTCCTTTCTGTCGCTAGGTCTTCCATCTTTCACCAAACCTACTCCTGCCCTTGCACATGGTGGGGTTTAGTTTGCCATCGGTTTGTTCTCTAAGTTCAGGGTTACCATCAGAATTTTGATCGCTAGTGGAATGCCTTGTAGGTAAGTTCCCCTAGGATATCATAAAAATTGGAATTTAGCTACCTCTGGGCATGAATAAGTGGAAATTGAGTACTCCAAGATATAGCTATTCAAAACACCACGGAACCACATATCCACAACGCGAGTCCAAATCAGATCAAGCATCATAAAGGGTCTGAAATTATTCTGTGTCCAGACAAGTGTGTGATACCTCCAATTCTTTTTAGATGCATAAGAAACTAGCCACTCATATAGTTCTATCAAAAAGATAGTGAAGAAGCTCTCATACAAATAGTCATATAGATTTTTCTCCACCCACGTGTGTTTGTCAAACTCAGATCCAATGTTGAACCTCCGTGTGTATTCTTCTTCTAGATCGTGTATCCACTCCTCAACACTTGCTAGGGTCAACCGGTATGTCTTCATCGCAAAACATCCTGAAAAAACTAAAAAGAGGTCCTAGCAACAGAACCAATGATGCAGCCTAGAATTTACTAGTAAAAGCCCAATCACACTAGCACATCACTCATCCTAGACTGAGCACTCACCCAAAGCACACAAAGGTACCAAGCCCCTCTTTATGGTTTTGTTGCGGGATGTTAGCACAATGAAGACTTAAATCATTTAGATCCATAACTAATATATCATTCTACGGTGCATGTTCAGATCTAGATTTAGAGAATAACGGACTTAAATTATAATTATGATGAAATCAAGCATGCAAGAACCAGTTATACTTAGGATTTGATACTCTGATTCAGCCAATACAATCCATTGCATTAAACATGATAAATACACATAAGCTTATTACAATAGATAATACCATAGTTTATGTGTGCATTAGATTTGGCAGCATAACCTCACAATAACTCAGTTCTCACCTATCACTTCTCTACTACATAGTTCATTACATATTTATAAGGGTGGGGACCTTCCCTTCACCACTTATCTAATCCCAAAATAGGTCACATGCTGAAAATAGCCATGCACCTTAACAATAATAGGTTTACATACAAGAATGCTAATAATAGACCTCTCATAGTCTAACTATCAGTCGCAATTCTATCTTCAGCCCGTATCCATGTAAAGCGCTCCTTAACCGCTCTTCCAAAAATATCTCATGCATGTCATGCAAGTCTTCATCCCATTTTTGTGCTCCACATGTCATCTTCTAAAAATAGATCCTACTCGTGAAAACGGCTAGGTCCCGAATCTGTCTCTGTCCTCAGCGCGTGATTCCTTCCCGATCCTCCCGTGATTTTGAATGCACTCTTCCCTTTTACGCAAATATTTTGTGTGACTTCGATAAGGGTTATACATGGTGCGCTTTCAACAATATTAGATCTATAATAAGCATATCATCTACATACAATAACAAAATAATATAGCTTCCATTTTCAATCTTCTTGAAATAAACACAATGGTCAGATTCGCATCTCATATAACCATGCTCATGCATAAAACTGTCAAACCTCATATACCATTGACTTGGGGCTTGCTTGAGCCCATAAAAGATCTTTTTCAACCTGCACACAATTTTTTCCTTACCCTTGACTTCATAACCATGAAGTTTTTTCATATATATATATATATATATATATATATATATATATATATATATCTTCCTCCAAATCACCATGAAGGAAAGACATCTTAACATCAATCTATTCTAAGGGAAAATATTCTATAAGCCTTGCCTTGTATTTTTTTGTTTACCTTCTTCTTGTTTGATCCTTTAAACCCATTTGTTTTGCAATGTCCTTTTACCTATTGGCAACTTGACCAAATCCCATGTATGGTTCTATTCCAAGGAGTCCATCTCCTTATCCATGTCATGCTCCCATTGCTTGTGCGTCTCGTCCTGCATTACTTCTTCAAAACTTTTCGGTTCACCAATATCAAACAATAATAAATAAAATAAGGAAGGTCTAAATATTTCTAGAGATTTACTTATCGCTATGACCTTCTTACATAAATGCGGGGTGTCGGAGGCTCATTTTGCTCATTCTACAAATTTGTATCAACCTCTAACATGACCGATGCGGTGACTGTAGGTGATGTTGGTCCATACGGCGACGTTGATTTGGCTCTTCTGTAGCTAACGTTGGTTCTAGCTACCAACGCCGGTCTGGTGTCAGTCGACATCGGTTGCCCTCACCGATGTTGGTACCTGTAGATGACTGTTTTTAATCCAATAATGCATTTTCTTCAATTAGTTCATCTTTATATATCAAAATTTGATCCATGTACATTCTCTTTTCATTCCATTCAATGTCACGACTCTTAACAATCTTAGAATATTCTAAATACAAAAACTTTAATCCTAAACCACCTGAGCCATGACCAATAAAAGTGCATCTCTTGGATTTAGCATCCAACACTTTTCTATTTTCTTTATCAACATGCACAAAATATTTGAACCAAATACTCTAAGAAAAGAAATATCTACCTCTTTTCCAGTCCAAGCTTCTTCTGGTATTCCACCATCGAGTGCACTTGAAGACCCATGGTTGATTAAATACACTATCATGTCTACTGCTTCTACCCAAAACTATAAGCACAGTCCAACATGTATCATCATGCTTCTTTCACGTTCCATGATAGTTTTGTTCATTATTTCAGCAACACCATTCTCATGTGGTGTTCTAAGAACCGTTATTTCTCTACGTATTCCATTCATTGAATAATAATCATTGAAAGCCTTGTTGCAGTACTCACCACCATTATCATATCTAAGGAATTTTAATTTTAAATTTGATTCATTTTTCACAAGGGATTTCCATCTTTTAAAAGTCTCAAAAACATCATATTTACACTTTATACAATAAACCCATACCTTTCTTATGGCATCATCAATGAAAGTAACATAATATTGGGATCCTCCATGAGAAGCTACCTGGGCTAGTCCCCACACATCTGAGTGCACAAGCTCCAATTTTTGCTTCTTATTTGTTGCCCCAACTTTGAGAAATATCACTCTCTTTTTCTTTCCAAATATACAATGCTCATAGAAATCAAGATCTACATCTTTCAAATATGATAACTTACTCTTTGCCTTTAAGATCTGTATTCCTTTTTGACTCATATGGCCCAGCCGATCATGCCACATGCTTATATCTAAATCTAAAGTAGATAGCACAAAAAAGGAATCAATAATACAAGTAGATAAATACAATTTTCCTACCTTCTTTCCTCTTGCTACAACAAGAGTTCCCTTGGTAACTTTCCAAGAGTTGGTTGTGAATGTAACCATGCAACCACATTCACCGAGTTGTCCTTCGAAATTAGATTTATCCTGAGGCTTGGCATATGCCTCACATCTTTCAATATCCATGTATTTCCATTCTACAATTTAGGATGAACTTCCCCTTTACTAATAATATTGCATGGTTCATCATCTCCTCAATAAACATGCCCAAAATTTTCTTGGACATAATTTCGAAATAACCACGAGGTAGCATGGAAAGAAGCTCCTAAATATAAAACCTATGATTCTATTTTGTTATCCAAGGATAGAATAAGGGCATCTTGCATTACCTCTATAGATGCAACATTTTCCTATTCACCTTTCTCGGTACATTAATTTTGTTTTCCTTGAACCAACAATCCTTTTTTTTATGTCCTTTCTTTCCACAATTCTAGCAGGTTATTCCTCTACCTCTGGATTTAGATATACCATTCTTAGAATTTGATTTCCCATTATTCTTTCTCTTGGATCTCTCCTTCTACCTTCCCCTTCTTTATACATTCAAATCATTTCTAGATGATGATTCTCCTGTACTTTTCCTATGTATTTCTTCATTTAGGATTATACTAACCACATCATCAAACTTCAAAATATTAGTAGCAGACATTGTATTACTAACAACCATTACCAAGTTATCCCAACTATCTGGCAAAGAGCACAAGAATAAAAGTTCTTTCACTTCATCCTCAAATGGAATATTAACTAATTTTAATTGATTTACAATAGACCAAAAATCATTTAAATGGTTTGATATAGATCTGCCTTCTTGCATTTTAGAATTAAATAATTTCTTCATGAAATAAACTTTATTGGAAGCACTTGGTTTTCTATATAAATTAGCTAAATATTTCATCAAATATACTTTGATTGTTTGTTCGGTAATATTCAAATCCACGGATGTTGTTAGACTTAATATTATATATCCTAGAGCCTTTCTGTCAAGAATCTTCCATTCTTCATCAATCATGTTTGTAGGTCTTGCCTTCTCATCCAATGGTAAATATAAATTTTTATGATACAGATAATCTTCCACCTGCATCTTCCATAATTTATAATTATGGCTTTCAAATTTATCAACTCTGTATTTTCCATCTCCTTCCATTATTGTAGCTCCCACTCAATCGAAATCCTTCTATGAGTAAATCTGTTAACACACAAAACCATAAAACAAAAAATCTTTGATACCGTTTTTTGGGGTTAATCATACCAGTTGTGTAAATATATATTCAGATCTAAGCATGCAAACTATAAATACAAAAATAAGCCAGAAGAAATAATACACAAGATATAACATGGCTCACCCGAGTGTGGGATACGTCCACAAAGAAACAATCAATCTATTAATATTTTCTTTATAGAGGAAATACAATGAAGATCTGCAATCTTCCGCACCTTCTTTGGATGTAAATTATTTTTTCTTCTCTCAACTTCTCCAACAATTCACTCTTACAATTATGATAAATCTTTCACAATCTAACCTTTCTAACCCTAGCTTTCAAGCTTATATAAGCATATGCATACTTAAGGCACTTTAGATATGAAATTAAAACCCTTAGATCACCTTTTAATCAAAGGTTAGATCAAATCCCATGAATTTAATAAAAACATTTCATGCACACAAGACCGATGTCGATTACCCCAACCAATGTTTGTTCCTACTTAAACTAATCCTACCCTAATATTTCTAAGGAGATAAGGATAGAAGAATGCATAAAATTAAATCTACTCTAAAGGAAGGTGATGCACCAAGAAAGGGTGAGACGATCTCGAGTGAGTGAAAAAAATAAATAAACAAGGTGAGAGAGGGTGAGTAGAGCGCCACAATCTAAAACAATATTCAATCTCCCTATATTCATAAAAGCACAACAAATTAAAGGTCTGCAAAGATATATAAACATGCACAATATACCTACAAACATAATGGAAGGAAAAAAAATATGCAATATAACTGAATTAGGGAAAAAAAAGCCACAAAACACCAATTTTATTCTTAAAACATGCACAATCCATTACAATATAGGCACAAGGAAAAATCCTTTACAATAAGCCCAAATTTGAGGCCTTTAGCTCACAATAGCTCTGGAACAATTTTGACAGAGTTCCTTTGCAAAACAAAATGAATCCCTCAAAATGAGGTGGATTTTACAATATATAGGCAATTTGGGTCACCAACCAAAAAGGATGCATTAAAGAGGTATGGGAGCCATATGATTTGGTACTTTTCTTGCATGGGTAGTCATGGGTGCCATGCCTCATTAATTCTAGTTGTTGAGTTTTCATTCACCCACCTACCTTTCTTGGCACTTGTGACTCATCCAACCATGTTGGTCTTCAAACCATGTTGGGTTGGATGGACATCCATCCTCATTGGGTTGTATAACCTCCTTTGAGAAATTACCGCCCCTGAGCTCTCTTCTATATATTTGGTTGGGACGCCATCTAACCATGATCCATACAATTTTTGAGTAGGTCATCTAACCTCATTTGTCACCCAACCTGGGAAGGTTGAGATGACATCAAACTTCTAGGCCATACATTCTTTTGGTCACCGACCAACCTGGGAGTCACCATCTTCACACCATGGGCCATCCAACCTGGGAGGTTGGATGACCATCTATCTCTCGAATACATGCTGATGGGGTTGGATGATCGACCTATGTCCATATGCCACCACCATCCCTAATCTGATGTGCCATCATGACCGGAAAGGGGTTGGATGTCGGATGTCTAATTCCTTTGATGACGTTGTTCCAACCCGGGGTTGGATGATCCACCACCAATCTTGTGGCTTGACCTAACCCAACCCATCATCACATCACACAGGGGTTGATGCCACCATCCATCATGCATAGCTACCACCATCCATCCATCCAACCATGAGACCACTTTGACCACCATCGACCAACCAACCCACATGGCCAACTCAACCCATCCATATAACCATCCACCCCAACCCATGACCTGTCTCAACCATATGTCATCCAACCCATCCAACCATCGCCAACCAACCCCGGATCCACATCCAACCCGACCATGACCATCCAACCTAGCATCCAACCTAGTGAAATTTTCATCAAACTTCCAATTTTACAATAAGCCCGACCACCAACTCCAACATTCACCATGGCTCAGCTGCCGTGAGTTAAAGACCAACTTGGCCAAGCCAAAACATGAGCTACCCTTGAAGATTGCAAAGAATTTCCTTTTTCCCATTAAACTCACAATGCTTGACTCAAACCTACTAAGTTGTCCATTTTGTAGGGGGTGAAAAAATGGATAACAATTGGTGACTTTGGGATGATCTTCCTGCTAGATCTGAAAGACCAATGACCCTAGAGGATCCATTGGGCATGGAGTCATATTGATTGTTGAAACTAGTTTGTCACTTGAGAATTTATCCTTTAAACTTTTGAAGCACTACTGGGGCTTTTCATTCCAAAAGAAATCTTGGTTGAGGACTAGTTGTTTCTTCACCAAACTTTTCTAAAACTAGAAAGTGCAAGAGCAACAAAGGCACAACTATATACAAAGATAAAAAATCATACACATCCCAAATGGAACATGTAGAGAGTGCATAAGCACTTATTACAAAATCAAACCTAAACTAAACAAGCAATGTGCTAAAAGCACTTGGAGGAATTTAAAACCTAAACTAGTATGTACAAGGGTGAGAATTTTCTTTCAATAATAATGCTTGAGATAGATTCCATTGACTGGAATCTATAATTCTTCTCCATCAACTTGGATAGCTGGAAAGCATTGTTGTTTTTACATTTTGTGACCATGTAGGGCCACTCCATATGGCATCAAATTTGGAATGCCTTCCCGATTTTTTCCCTATCTGCATCCCATTTTAGGACCAAGTCTCCTTCTTGGAATGTTCTATTTTTGGCCTTCTTATCAAAGCTCATCTTGATTTGAGCTTGGTCCTTTTCCATTGTCTTCATGGCTCGATTTCTGAGTTCCTCAAGCTCCATAAGCTCTACATACCTCACTTCCATGGGCTCAAATTGGATTTCTAGCTACTTCATGAGCTCCAATGTTGAAACTCAAGTGATATAGGTAGCCTTTCCTCCCTTCCATAGACTAACTTGTAAGGAGAGTTCCATGTTGACTTCTTGGGAGTAATCCTATCAGCCCACAAGGCTGATTTCAACTTGGTGTGCCATGTTCTTTGATTCTCATCTAGAGTCCTCCTTATAATCCTCAAAATATTTTTGTTTGTGGACTCTTGCCTACCCATTACCTGAGGGGTAATAATTTGAGGAGGTGCTCAAATAGATGCCATTTTTCACTTCCCATCTAGATATTTTGGTCCCAAGAAAAGCCAAGGCATTATCTGATATATAGGTGAAGGGACTCCAAATCTAGCTACAATACCTTCATAAAAATCCAAGATGTTGGCCTCATTTTGCTTCCTTGAGTGCAACCACCTCCGTCCACTTGGTGAAATAATTTGTGGTTATAAGGATCCACTTGTGTGACCCAAGCTAGAATTTGGATTAATCACCCCAATAAAGTCCAAGCCCCCATTGCATGAATGGTTCATTTATAGAAATGGGGTGGAGTGGAAGGGTTGCTAGCTTCTCTTTACCTGTGAAGAAGGCACATTTTTACATTTCCTAATCCATGCATAACAATCATTAAAAAGGTTAGGCCAGTAATAACCAGCCTTCATGATCCTAAGAGTTATTGCTTTTGAGGAAAAGTGGCCACCTATTTCTTCATCATGAAACTCATGTAATACCCTCTCCACCTGATCTATTTTGATGCATCTTAGGAGGACACCATTCACATCTCTTTTGAACAAGATGTCATCAATAAGAACATATGGAATGGATTGTAATCTGAAGTATCTCCTCTTTTCTTTGCTCAACCCTTGAGGACATTGACCTATTTGAAGGAAATGGACTATATCTGAGTCCAACAAGGATCGGGTGAGGCATTAACTGATTTGCTCTTGATCATCTTGTAACACCAAAACAACCTCTTCTCTACCACTTGACTCAGTCATGTTGTCCCGAAGCTAGCTATTCACATAATCCCTTACCCTTGACCAACTTGGTCACCTTAATATCAATGTCATATTCCATGACCTTGGTTACCCAACCAACTCTTTTTTCATTGAGGTCCTTGTTTAAAAGAAATTATTTTATACCAACATGTGTGACTAGTAGATGAATCCTATTATTTGACACTAAATGCCTAAATTTCTTCAAACTTCTAATCACAACAAGGACATGTTTCTCAATGAATGAATATCTTACCTCATAGTCCACAAGGCCTTGGTTGAAGAATGCAATAGGTTGTTCTAGTCCTTCTTTATTTTTTGCACCAAGATTGTGGAGATGGTATCCGAACCACCAAAGGCATAGAGAAAGAAGTCTTTGGAGAAGTATGGATTAATGAGAGTTGGAGCTTGAGATATGGCTTGCTTGATAGCTTTGAAACTCTCTTTTCCCTCTATTGTCCATTTGAATGCCAAATTATTCTTCAACATCATTGTTAATGGCTTCACAAGAGTGAAAAAATGGCACATGAACCTTCGTACAAAGTTAATCCTCCCCAAGAAGCTTTGGAGAGCCTTCTTGTGACTTGGAAATGGAAATGGTAGAGCATGGATGGCTTCTACCCTTTATGGATCAATAGTCAACCCTTCTTTAGACATGATATGTGGCCTAGGACTTTCCTTCATGAGCCAAGAATATGCATTTTTGGGATTCAAAGACACTCCAAACCTCCTACACCTTTGGAATACCTACCTGAGGTGAAAGAGGTGGCTTTCTGCATTCTTGGAAAACACAATGATGTCATCAAGATAGACAAAGCACTATTTTTTCAAAATCCCTTTAAACGCCATATCCATAGCCCTCTGAAATGTTGCTCCGATGCATTTGACAACCCGAATGGACATTTTCTTATAGGCATAAGTGCCCCATTTTGTGGTGAAAGTCATTTTAAATTGATCTTCCTCCTTCACCATGATCTGATTATAGCCCCGAATATCCATCAAGAGGGAGAATATTTTTTGAACCAGCCACTACCTGCAATATCTACTCCATGGAAGGAAGTGGGTAGTGGTCTTTGAGGGAGGCCCTGTTTAAATCCTAAAAATCCATGCACAACCTGATTTCCCCATTTCTTTTCTTGACCGACACCAGATTTTCTACCCAACTTGAGTGCTTGATGGGAAAATGATGCTCACCTCAATGAGCTTGTTCAACTCCTTCTTCATGAGAGGCTCTATATGAGGATTGACTGGCCTTTTGCTTTCTTCCTGATGGGTTTAGCTCCCGGATCTAGTTCAATCATGTGTTGTGCCAACTTAGGATTAAATCCCTTCAAATCCTCATAGCTCCAAGTGAAGACATCAGGAACTCTTGGAAAAGTTGTATGAATTCAGATTTTTTTCTTGATCCATGCTCACCTTGCCAATTTGGAGCATTTTACCCTCTCTCAACTGAAATGGGCTCTGAATCTTCCCTTTTACTGAATGTTGGCCTTCTCTTTTTGGAATTGATCATTTGGGTTGAATATTGACTCTAGAGTCACTAAACCCTTTGGAAATTTGTTTTCTGCAGCTGCACCACTTGATCCCCATACTGCTGCTCCAATTTCTCCTGATTTTTAGCTGAGAACTCAGCTCCTCCTGTAAAAAATTAATGATTTGTTGATCATTCTCAAACACCTTCCAACTTTGTGTTATTGTCCAGTACAATTGGCCTCACAATTACATGAATATGTGGTTTTGTTTTTATCTCTTGATATTGTCAACCACATCAAATGTTGCTCCAATTTTCGCAAGCCTATCTGCAACCTCATTCTTCTTCCTCGGTATGGCTGAATATTGAATGCTTCAAGGTCTTCAATTTGATCCCATACCCGATGTTTGTAGGCTTTGAGAGAAGATCATTCTTAGTACAGCATGTTGTCCTCTAACCTGGTTGACAATTAACTCACTATCCCCAAACACTTGCAAGTTTTTGATACCCCTCTTTCTTGCCCATGCAATCCATGGATCAAAGCTTCATACTCAGTTGTATTGTTTGAAAAAGAAAACTAAAAATGGAAAATTGAGTAGTACTTCATACCTTGTGGTGAAAAAAGCATTGCACCTCCTCCACACCTGCCTACTCCTCGAACCATCAAAAAAAAATTTGCCACACTTCATTAACATCCTCATTTTCTGGCTTGGTGAGGTTGGGGGTGGGTAGGTTCTCCTCATGTAGACAATAAACACCTAACTCAGCTTCTTCCATCTCCTTGTATGGATCATATCCATGCCTTTTGTGAGCCCACTCATCAAGTTAGATCAAGAATAGTCCCAACCTTGGTGTCTGGTTCATAGGCATCTAAACAATCCTCCCATTCAAACACTACACAATTAGCATTTATTGGACTTGGCACATGGGGTTCAATGTGAAAATGTGTGATTGGTTTCCGACCTGATAGTAACCTTAGCTCCATACCTTGTTCCTAAATAACATGTGGGACCAATCAGCTGATAGGTACCCACCAATCTTGGTTGTAAAATCCCTGAAAGGCACAAAGAAAATAGTGTGGAAAATCAATCATTGATACATCTTGTAAAACTGTGACATTTGGGAAAGCATGGAGCGTAAGGCTCAGTTCCTTGATCACTCCAACTATCCCTACTACTATTATCCCATCTAATTGCACTACTCCCCTCAATATTGGCTCATATTTTAAGCCCAATTTATCTATGATTTGCTTTGGCATTACTAAGTTGCTTGCCCCTGAGTCGATCATGCAATTGTGTACTAATTTATCTCAATGATCAATGAGACATAGAATGGTGGAGGCTTCACATTCTTACCTGAATGACCTTCTCCTTGTTGTACTAGTGTTAGTAAGAACCCTCTCTTGATTTTTGGATGGCTCATTAGAAGGGGACCAATTTTCCATAGTTGCTTGCAATAAATCTTGCTTTGCCTGGAATTGCCAATGATTCCCACATGGAAATGTTGACATTGGTCTTCTTCATTTGATCGATGATATTGAATGGAGGTGGGTTTTCCTTTTGTTGTCCCTTGATGGGCATGACCTTTTTGGCATTTGGATTGGTCCATGAGCTACTACAACTGGTACCTGGACTGATTCTACACATTGGGGGACTACTACAATACAACAATTGCCTTAGGCTGGTTTTGTACATTAGGAGCTGCATTTGGTCTTGTTAACTCCTTGTGTGTGTGAGAGTGGGATGAGAAAAAACTAGACTAGATGATTTCCCCTCCTCTATGTTCCTCTTCTTTGATGTGTGTTAGTAACTACACCCTGGAAAGGAGATTGATTGATTCCACAAAAATCTTCTACTTGTCCAATTGACCAATGTGGTTTTTTAGTTTGAGGAGCCTCTGTTGACTTGACTTTCTTACTAATTTTTTCTTGGCTCACCTCTTGAGGCACACCAATGGTCTACACCACTAGAGCCTGATTTGATGGATCTTGAAAGTATGTTGTTTGATCATAATAGTAGCCATATGAGGACACCATTCATATTCTTGTGCCATATTGTTCTGGACTGGAACTAGAGCCCTTGATGTTGATGTTGCATTTGGATTATAAGGCTGAAAGAAGGTTTGGCAATAGGAGGTTTCCCTTGATTTTGATTGGTAGCTTGAGCGGGAGCCCTATTTTGTTGATATGGGGGCCTAGCTTGATATTGAGCTTGAGGCTGAAAGGGTCTGAAATTTTGGGCATGTTACCTCTTGATGTCACTAACTCATTCCCAAAATTTTTTTGCCCCTTGATTATTTCCTGCAACACTTTCTTAAGTTCTTGGCTTTCAAATGGGTACTAGAAGAAGTAGAGGCCTCTTTATTGCTTTGATTTCTAGGGGTAGGAATAGGGGCTATTTCAGGTGCTTGACTAGTAGAGGGGTTTCCCCATTTCTGGATATAGGGCATAGGTGGCCTAGGTGCTAGTTTACCGGCTTGATTAGACAATTCTCAGCTCTAATAGTCATGGCATAAGCATCTGGTAAGGTTATCCCTCCCATAGATTGTATCATAATAGATATATCAGAATTTAAAGCTTTAAGGAAATAGAGAAATGCACCTTCAACAATGGCCTTACAAGAATCGGGATCCGATCCCATGTTCGCTGAAATCAAAAATTAAAGTTTGTCATTTGTTCATTGGGAGCCCTCTTGATTGTAGTCAATTGCTCCAATAGGGACATATTATCTCCTCTTTCTCCAAACTGGTTGTACAGAGGGTTATGCATATTTGATCCCAATTTGTAATGGACCCCCATGCTTAAGCTCCTGAACCATTGCAAGGCCTTTCCTTTGAAAGAGGAAGCCAAAATTTAACTGCAACATCCACTTCATTGATCTCATGAATGGTACAAATATTCACAATATCTTGAATATGGTCAAGGAGTCGTGTGGTTCTCCCCGTGAAGTAGGGAATATTTTTAATGCTGCAACCGGAATAGGGTTTTGGGCATTGAGGGAAAGTGGACTACTTCATGTGAAGTGGACATAGGGATTTGGTGGTCCTGGTGGTGGTGGTTGATGCACCATCTTGATTGGCCTGAGAACCCTAGTTGATTGAAGGAAGGGTCGACCAGGTGGAGGTGTGGATAATGTTCTGTTTGGTGGAGATGGAGACCTTTGTACTCTTCTTCCTCTCCTTCCTCTTCCTAGTGATAACTGCAAAGTATTCAAAGACACCTTCTTCTCTTTCTCTAGACCGAGTTTGGATCCTTCTCATGTACTTGGGCCACTAGTACTACTAAAACCAGTTGAAATATGACCCTGGGAGTCACCAGATGTGTTTTCTAAAAGCCTCCAAAGGCTGAAAATTCACCAAGATGCACATCAATCTTGATAAACCTAGAAAAATTGACTTTTGTCCCACCGGGCATGCCAAAACTGTTATGTCAAAATTACAACACCCTTGATTGCTTGTGATTTTGTGTGTGAGGCAATCAATGTAACCTACATAACATGGGATTATCCTGTAGTGTGGGACCTGCAAGTAGGATAATCCTCAGAGAAATCCTTCTTCTCCTAACCTAGTGCCAACTTCTCCAAAGTGTAGAGAATGGAAAACTAAACTAATCCTACCCTAATGCTTTCCAAGGAGACAGGATAGAAGAATGCATAAAAGTAAATCTACTCTAAGGAAGGTGATGCACCAAGAAAGGGTGAGACAATCTAAGTGAGTGAAAAATAGGGAGTAAAAAAGGTGAGAGAGGGTAGAGAGGAGTGCCACAAGTCTAAAACAATATTCATTCCCTAGATTCATAAAGCACAACAAATTAAAGGTCCTGCAAAGAGATATAAACATGCACAATATACCTAAACATAATGGAAGGAAAAAGATGCAATATAACTTGAATTAGGGAAAGAAAAGCCACAAAACACCAATTTTATTGCTTAAAACATGCACAATCCATTACAATATAGGCACAAGGAAAAATCCTTTACAATAAGCCCAAATTTGAGGCCTTTAGCTCACATGGAAAAATTTTGACAGAGTTCCTTTGCAAAACAGAATGAATCCCCTCAAAATGAGGAAAATTTTACAATATATAGGCAATTTGGGTCACCAACTAGTAGGGTGCATTAAAGAGGTATGGGAGCCATACGATTTGGTACTTTCTTGCATGGGAAGTCATGGGTGCCATGCCTCATTAATTTGGTTGTTGAGTTGTCATTCACCCACCTACCTTCACTTGGCCTATGACTCATCCAACCATGTTGGTCATCTAAACCATGTTAGGTTTGATGGACGTCCAACAGGTCGTTCGGCTTGGGAGGTTGGATGGCCATCTATCTTTTCTCATGCAATGTGCTACCCGATCATCCAACCGAGATCTAACCCCATGTCATCTAACCTAAAGGGGTTGGAAACATCTAACTCCTCCATACGTTGTTGACTCATCCACCATGATCTCATCACCATCTTTACCACAATAGTTAGTCAACCAACTTGGTTCGACTAACCTATCCATCCATCTCAATCGACCAACCCGGTGACATACCCATCCGACCAACTGGTCGACCAACCTCTTCCGTAAAATTCTCCACCCATCCAACCCATGCATCTAACCATATGTCATCCTACCCCTATGCCAACAAGTCATCCATCCAACTTAGGTGACAAACCATGGCGTATAACCTAGTGAAATTTTCCTCAAACTCAGCTAATTTTCCAATAAGCAGTCGCGAACTCCACCATTCACCATGGCTCTCCGGATCTTTGTGAGTTAAGACCAAATCGAGCGAGCCAAAACACAAGCTACCCTAAAGATTGCAAAGTATTTCCCTTTTTCCATCAACTGCCAATGCTCTAACCTACTAATTTTTCCATTTTGTAGGGGTGCGAATAATGGATAACACCGACATGGTCGCAAGTTTACACAAATGGTTTGTTATAATGTCAATGGGGAATCGAATAAAACTCAATTAGCAATCCCAAATCTAATCTTCACTTCCCTTAAGAGCATTTTCGTTTACTGTGTGAAAATGGAGGCTTTATGACGATGTGTAGTTGTAAAGCGGATAGCTTGAGGTTGCACACAAACTATTTGGCAAGATGCGGCAATGAATGGTGGACTCAATGGATTGCGATTGAAAACCACCTAGAGCCCCCACATACCCTACTCCATTCACAAACAGGCATGGTCATCTTATCCCTATCTAGCATGATTTTAACAATTCTATTTTTCACTTTTAATGGTATTATAAATCAAATCAAAGGAAGAATATGTTTTCGGTTGGTTAAAATGAACCATACTACTAAAGCATCAAACTTTACCTCCTCTTTCCTTCACAACAAGAATGACTCCTGAATGTATTAACCTTATCATTAAACCACACCTAGAGATGAGTGGTAAACTTAGATAACACAACTAGATAACACTAACCACTCGACATGGTGAGTTAAGTTCAAGTTCCCAGTTACACACACATTTCCCTCATTGCCTCATCAATTGCATGCATGGTTATCTCCCTTCATATTTATTGACTTACGCATTCTTATTTTTCCTCGTGTATGGTTATTGAAATAAAAACATTCATGCTTGTGCTTCAGTGAATTTTTAATGAGTTGTGGTACCGTCCGTTAAAACAATTTTCCCCCTCATACACTACTTTAGAAGGAAATTGTGTCACATACAAACACTATTCATGTTTTACCTCCGTAGAAGTTTGGATAACTTTGATAATAGTAATAGATAAAAAAACACACAAAAAAAGTAACGAGTTCAAACTTGATCTCTAGCTTAAAACAACCCTTTTTTGTTTACCTTGCAAGGTAATAAAATCGTAGTTTTTGGTGATTCGCAAAACACCTCTCTGAACCCCAGAAATGGAAAGTAAAGTTTTAAATTTGTTCCCTATCATGTGGAGTGTTGATTCCAACCTTATATTGCCATCAAATGACTATATGTGCTTTTATGTCATCCCTCTAGGAACCTTGTTAACCCATCTTGTCGTCTTGGGAAGTTATTGAAAAGTAAAAGTTGGGTTTGGTTTTGGCTTGCCATTTTCGCCTTGATTGAATAAATGGATATCAACCTATGTAAACCACTAGTATTTTTCAATGATAATTTCTTGCAACCCTTAGTTCTGAGAGATACACCTCACTAATTACTTTTACAAGGGGGTTTTGTAGGCCCTCTGGTCACTCAGAACTAGTCCGATTACGACCGGTGGATTTGTAAAATAGTCTCCATTCGTACCTTGTTTTCCATTTCTAATTTCCATTAACTCCAGTGAATTCCCTGCATATGAAAGTGTATAGGTTTCTTCTTGTGGTACATTTTACCATCAAAAATTAGTTTTCGAACGCACCTCCTTAGCCCTCGAGCTAAATTTGGTCATTTTCGTAAAATAGTAGGTAAATGTGGAAGATTTTTGTGTGGCCTTTACGGGTCAAATCACCAATGAGAAAAATTGTAGAAAATTATAGATGAATTTGTATGGAACCCTCTTTTTGGCTTGTCTTAATAAATTTGGCTATCGAGAAAATGGTCTCTCTCTAGGAAATGAAATGAAATAAAAGGAATGTATCTCTAACTCTCTCTTGTTGTGTGCTAAGTATTATAATCATATGAATGGGAAAAATATGATAACATGAATTATGTTATATTTTGGGTGGATGTAATGTTAGTGTTTATTTGGATGACCATGTTTACACTAACTTGACAGGTTGCAGGTAGTGTAAGCAGGATTAGAATGGATGATGGAAATCTAAGTTTAATGTTCATTACTAAAAATGTGTAATCAGGATGGGAATAGAAATGTATCTTATTTTAACAATAGTACATGTTGTATTATTAAACAAAAAAACTCCTTTCATTTTACATGTGTGTTAAATAAAGAAATGGTGAAATTTCATTTTGTAACCTTACAATTCAACTGCATTGTAGAATAGTGTAATTAGTCAATTGTGGTAAATCCTTGTACTTTTGAATGTTGTATGGAAATGAGCTAAAACTGGAAAATTATTAGTTTTGTAAGCTTGTAAAGAAAATAAACAGGGTTTTTTTATAGCATGGCTTGTGCTCATCCCTTAACAACCTTATTTCACCTTTACCGTCTTGTTGAAGAAGTCATGTGATTTCAGGATATTTTTTTATTCCACTTATCTTCTTGCATATCATTCATAATATTAATTTTACAAATGGGAAGATAAATAATCAATTGATATGTGTTGTTATGCCACTCGATATATAGTTGATCAAGGTTACCTTTTGTTTCTCTTAAATAGTTTTTCCTTTATAATAGCCATGGACACATCCTCACTTTGCGGGGTAAACTATATTGTCTCAAGTATGGAGTAGAGTCAGTGGGAATCTCATCATCTAGGTGATCCTTAGTGGCCTCATCCTTACATGAATATTCTTGGGTGTCAAACTTTTATGAACTCACAAGTAGTATTAAAATCAAGATAATCATCCAACTCAAGGACTTGGTAGATTATACAAGATAGTTATCAAACGAGGTGTCATCTTGAATGTAAGAGAATAACATGTTAATTTTTGGTAACGGAAAGAAAAAGGACATTATATGGTAGTGAAGGAATAATGTTATATGATTTAACAATATGTGTAAGGATGATATACCTTTAAATACAAGGAAATTGTAAATTTGAAACTAAGCTTTGTCTTGATCATGGTTAATTCACGTGTTGACGTGTATCTATAGACATTGTAGATAATGTATAATGTGTAGATAATCCTTTTCTTAGTTGAGAAAATAAATCTAGAAACCTGCATGAATTGTGTGTTGTATGGCCTTATGGATCTGATTTGAGAACCACTTGTACCCACGTAGGGAGGATGTTTCTTATAAAGGATGTGTTGATGGAACTTCCTTGTGAAGTAGAACCTAGGAGAAGATTGATAACCAATACAGACCCAAGTAAGCAGATCAATGAACAATGCATATCTAGATTAAAAGAACCAATCTCATGTCATGATAATCTTATAAACCTTTATCTCTCTCTTAGTCGTTAGTTACCATAATATGTGAATGTGGGATTTTAAGTTCAACTAACAAGATAGTTATGGGGTAATGGTATCATTTAAATAATAATTTATATATAGTTAAAGGGTTTGAATTTAAATTTTTTCTTGATGAAATATGTTAGTAACTTGTTATAATGGCACTATCTTGGATTGGTCTTAAAATAAAGTGGAAGTAGGGTGGAACCCTTCCGTTGTGTTGAATAAAAAGCCTTTCTTTTGGATCTAGGTTTAACCTAAGTGAAGAATTAGGAAGGAATGTATAATGGTGTGTATAGTGCATAATAACAAATGTAAATCATTTCAAGTCCCATTCATGAATACTTTGGTAGGAAAAGACCTTTCAATGTTAGTCTTTTCATGTTGCAAAATCTCCTTAAGGGTAATGCCTTTATAGAACATAAAGGAAAGTACTTCACAGATCTTAAGAAAGGAGTTAGTCATCCATGTCACTAGCTTACATGGTAATCTTCCTTTAACTATCTTGACATGGTGTAGTCATACCCATCAATAAAATTAAAGTGTGTTTATATGTTAATACTTTAGATTTGATCTCCTTACTATTTCATTAGAGGGCTTAGAGTTATGTGTGAAGAGATATTTGGGCCAAGCTTAGCTTTTGTCGTGAAAGGAAGTTCCATAGGCATTTGAGTAGCTTAGTAAGTGTTCTTCTTCATAACCCATGTTCGTGGGTTAACCTTAAATGATTACCTTATACTCTAGAATGTTTTGTTCCTGGTGACAATTTTGATTTGAAACATCACCTTATAAAGAGAATGGATTTTGGATCTAATGTTTTTGTGTTTAAGAATGGAAGATGACATGTATGTTTGGATATCGGTAGTGCGAGAAAAAATAAATAATTCTAACACTGGAATGGATCCTAGAATGAGATGTAACTAATTTGAATTGTAACATTACGATGCCTAATGACTTAAATTTGCTTCTTTGAAGGTAACAGATATGGAGTAATAAAATGCAATGCTTGCACATGTGACAATTGTAATTTTTGGTATGTTGGTTTATTGTAAGGTAAGTGTTGGTGTTAAGTGCCTATTGTTTAGTGCAACAATTTTTAGTGTTGTGTCATTTGATTTCACAAAAATATCAGTTTTCAATTACATTTTGGGTGGTAAAATAGTGGACGTTAAGGTCAAATGATGAGGGGGTTAAATCTTTTAAAGATGAATATGCTATCACACAAAGAAATAAAAATCAAAATCTCAAAGAGAGCTTCAAGATAAATTTAAGTGGTTAAGGTGTGCATTATATGAAGGAAAAAGAGTTATGAAATGCATATATTATGAATCAAATAATTCATTTGGACCATGGGGAGGTGATAGTGGGTGCACCTCTTTACAACATGATGTAATTATTATTCATGGAGATTCAAACATCTATAAATTTTCATGATAAAAATGGATATTTTGAAATGAATGGAAAGTAAAACCTATAATAGATCACATGTACCAAACATTGATGTTATTAATATGGAAATTTTCTCTACTCTCTATATACGCCTGGCTATCTATCTATATATAGTGGCCCGATGACAACCCACCCCCAACTAAACTCTATATGACGGACCGATCTCTCGAGAAATATCCCTTCTCTCCATTGAGAAGTTTGCTGTGCAGTGCTGAGCCCTATCTATATATGGTCTCTCTGGGGATCGAGATGAACCAGACTAGACTAGTGATCGAGACGTCTCGATAAGGGCTCTCCCCACCTGACCCAAGGGGAGAGGGGAGCAACCAGCCATATTTATATAGAAATTAGACCAAATCAATCTATAATCTTGATATAGAGGGTTCATCTATATCTCTATCTATGATAATGATAGATACTAGATACAATAGAGGAGTGGGAATATCTATCTCTACATGGCTCTTCTCTACTCTATCTAGATTAGATATGGTCATGCTCTCTCTATCTCTATGGTTCATTGTTTGGCCTCGCTATAGAGAATAGAGATAAATATAGCTTACCTTCCTTCATGCACCCCTCCCCGGATGAGCCTGAGGGACCATCAATATAATAGAGAGGTAGGGATAGGGATCCCTCTATAGATAATGATATGGGGATTAATATCTATCAAATAGATGAGAAAGAGAATCATATATAGCTAGCTATATAGAGAGTAGTCGGGTTGACACCCTCTAGTTCTTATAGCCCTAACCCTAGATATTGATAGGGGGCCCCCAAATATAGATAGATGGGAGTCCCTCCTCTCCCGCTGCCATATAGAGATATAGGGACCCCCGAATCGGGCGGGGGACAGATCTCTCTAGATGGGGCATAAGGTGTTAGTATGTACCGAGGTATCAAGTGGTGGTGGGAAGGATAAGATAAGCTAAGCGAGTAATTTAAGTTCCATGACTATCTCTCACAACATGTTATGAAATGACCCCAACCATGAGAAACTAGGGCATCACATCAAAGATCAGATGGGAGAGATGAACCTATATCTAGTAGGTTGGCTTGTAGTTATAGTTATAGTCTTGTCATATTCGGTTGGGGAATCGCGAATAAATTGATTCCCACTTTTGGGGTGGGATTTTTCTCCAATAATTAGATAGGGTGGGCATAGTGGGATCTAGTACCTAGCCTATCTATCTATATCTATATGGGACCCTTATTGGGTGGCCATCTTGGGATTGGGTGTATAGTCTCAAGGCTTATAGGTGGGAAAGATAGAGAGGAGGCGGGTGCCTATGGTAGAGCGGTTTACAAATGTCTCGTGGCGGACTTGATTTTACCATTGGGTCACCATTAAGATTTGGGATCTAAGTTCATGCATCACTTTGTTCAACTAGAGGGGGCACCCGATAGGATGGCCGGTTGGTTTATGAGCCCCTTCTCTAATTGTAGTAACCCCCATAAGATCTATATGGATCTATCTATATAGATAGGGAGAGAAAAGTGCCCCTATCTATATAATTGTGAAGGTGCCTTTGGGTGACTATCCAAATAGTTGCCCATTTTAGGGTCATGGGCAATCGAATAATTTGAAACTATTCATTTCATATTTTTAGTTATCGGTGAGCATTACAAGACAAATCAGTGGGATTTTCACAGGGGTATCCTTTCCCCCCCTTTTTTTTTAGTTGTAGTTACCCCGACTTTTGCGCTTTTTTATGTATAATCAGATGCAAGCTTGAGCACCACCGCGCACAGTGATTGGCTTTCATTCATCCCATCGGGCGCCCCCCCCCTCTATAGATTGTTATATTCCATATTCATTTGCAATCTAATCCACAACCGCCCGCCCCGGCTCCCGGATCGGAGCGCCTCTATATAGATATGGGACTGAGCTGCCCCTATAGAACTCTATCCTTATGGCAGTCTATCGGGTCCCAACCCAAATCAAGATAGGGGGCCTCCGCTGGGCGCTCCTTCTTCTCGCCTACGATCTATACTTATCATATCCCCCTATCTATATATCTCAGCTATATATTTAACCTCCCCTTGCCCCTATAACCCTTAAATTGTTAATCAAGACTCCTCAAAGAGGAGATCACTTCACTTTTTGTATAAGTGACTATCTAGAGTCTATTCGTTCAAACACTCTACCGTATCACCCAAAGGGATAGGTGGAATAGTTCAGCCTTGTTTTTCGTTGGCCTATATATATTATCTTCCTTTTTTATCGTGAAGAGACTCGACACTCCCTCCCTTGAGCTATCTATATGGCGCGACCCCCTCACCTCCCCTATATAGATCTTAGATCTAATGTCTTGGTTGATGAATGATATCACCCATCCAAGTCTCTTACGTATTTATGACTCAACCCATCGATAATTGACCTGACCTATACAGTCTATGCCCCTTATCTAGAATAGATGGGGTATGCGAGAACCAAACCCCTATCTATATAGAGGATTGATGTGCACCATATATAGATAGGGACAATGTGATGGGCCTCTATAGTTCAGAATTAGAAAGGGTACTTCAAATCCCTTACCTTTTGGAAAGGGGGACTTCAAATCCCCCTACGAAATAATCGAGTGATAAAGCAGGGGACTCAAAATTCCCCAAATCAAGATCTAATTGATCTGGGGATGGCGACATAGCCAAGTGGTAAGGCAGGGGACTGCAAATCCCCCATCCCCAGTTCAAATAATTATCTCAGGAGGGCCCCTATCTAGGCGTAGCCCCCCTCTATAGATCCGATCCCCCTACCCGGTGGGAGGTGGGTGAACCACCCCCCCCTAGTTCAGATTGTAGATATGGCGGATAGGTAAGATAAGATATAGAGAGAGGGGAGAGGGGGGCTTGCACCCCTCTCTCTCTATATGGCGAGTGCCCCATATAGAGAGAGGGGGCCCTCGCCATATAGATAGATAGTACCAAACATTGATGCTATTAATATGGAAAGTTTTATTATAGTTGTGAAATTATTTTATTGGGTTCTACAAGAATATTTACCTCTTTTAAAGTATGAGTCCCTTTTCTCTCTTGAAAATAATTACAAGCACTAAATATGTGAAACAATAACGATTTACATATCATACACAAATCAATGGGTGAAAATGAATGTGAAATGAGTTTTTTTCTTGAAATGTAAGTACCTTGAATGAGTAAAAATGTAAAAATGTTAGGTAGTTTTGTGTTTTCTTTGACTATGGATGAAATTATTGATGTGGTTTAGAAAAACACCTTATGGTGTATGCTAAATTTCTATATTCAAACGGGTTTGTACCATCACTTTCACAATTCTTAAAACTCAAAGTTTTTTTATGGGAGAGAGAAAACATTATATGATGGAATTAATTTTCTAAAGGAAGAAAGGGATATATTAAATAAAATATTAATAGAAATTTCTCTATAGATGGTGTTTTATCCATGATTGGCGGTGAAAATGGATTTCTTACACTCTTACATAAATATGTACCTAATATTTTAGTTGTTCATTTTATTACTCATCATGATGATTTTGGTACATTTGATGCTTCTAAAAGCCTACATGAGGTCTTATTTGTTGATAGAGTAGTGAATAAGGTATATTATTGGGTCAGATTCTACTAAAATATAATGAATTTATATCTCTAAAAGAACTCATGGAATTGGAAAGTCTTCAAGCTCTTCAAATTCATGGACTTAGGTGGCTACTAATAGGATATGTTATAGAAATGTTTGTTATATTAATGACCCCCATGTTGAATTTATAGAAAGGTGAGAGAGGGGATCATGCTATGGTAAGGAAGGAAATTATTCATTTTATTTTACTTACATGTTCTTGCATATTTAATTAGTGAATTAAACAATTTAAATTTAAAAATCAAGAATATTGTGTGGATTCACGTATTGGGGAAACTATAGACGTTGTTATCCAAACATTAAGTAGGTGGTTTCACAATAATGACATATTTACATATATGGAACATATTCCTTGTTTAAATTTTTGATGTATCTAGATTTAGTTATTTATAAATTAATGACAAATAGAAATTTTAGTAGACAAAAATTTGGTTTTTGAAAATTATATACAGACATGATGGTAATATTGATATACATAGAAAAATATTGAAGTTGTTTATTGATAGTTTAAAATAGAATTGTAAAAAATTACAAAGGAATATGTTCAAACACTTGTAGATTCTTTGAAGGCAAGATTTCCATAACTTTCTTTCCTTAATTCTTTGAAATTGTTTGATCCTTATCATTATATGAAGGATGCTAGTCTTAGAGAAAATAATTCAAATTAATTCCTTCTTAATAATTTTTGGAACCAACATCACATACTTTATGTGAAGGAGAAGAAAATCCATTACATGATTTCTAATCTTGTAAAAAAATTGCATAAATTGTTGGATACTCCTCATTTCAATTGGGAGAGATTACACATAAACGAGGCTTTGAGGGTCTTTTGTGTTACAAAATCACATTGAATATTTCCATATATGCTAAATTTTTGGTGATAAATACTTATTATTCCTCCCATTACCATGACTTTTGGAAGCGGTTTTTCAAGACAAAATAGTATATATGATATATGAAGAACAACGCTCTTATTGAACACATTAGAGTTATTGATATAGGTCATATTAACATGGCCTCATTTATCATTAGTGGAGTAGAGAATGGTGTGTGTAATTTGAAGTGATATAAAACAAAACGGGATATAAATGTTTTAGGGGGAAATTTTACCTATTTTTAATGGAGGTGCATCCCATATGATGCAAGACTATGAATATATTTTATATTGTAAAAGTGTAATTTTTATATAATAATATTTTTTTATTTTTATTTATATAATAAATTAACATCATACTTATAATTTTGTAAATAATATAATAGTTACATAAATTTGTACCATAGTAATATATTTTATTTGAATATTATGTGTTGATTAATAAATAAAGGGTTATAGGGTCCCTTTCCTTTCTTAAATTAAATATTTGTAGAAAAATATTTAACAATCATGTAAGATTCATTAAAGATCTAAAATTTTCTAGATGCAAAACAACAACATCCTTAAATGTCAAGGAATTTTAAGTTTTCATATTCAAAAACATAATTTTAGTAGCTCTTGTAGTATTCATCCAAACTCCAACCCACAATTCTTTCCTTATATAACCTAGCCTAACCACTTTCTCTTCTATAGCTCAATGAGCAATACAATTTTTGTGTAGCCATGGCCACTGGTTGTCTTTATTTAGTGCATGTTCACAAAATTCCCTAAAATCACACAATATAGTATGGGGTGCTTCTTGAGGATATAGGAACCCATTGTTGTCCATAATAATTCCTTGTATCTATGGATCCTTCTAACGTACATGATACATGGCTTTTCTCCAATTTTTAAGAGGTAAAATAATGGGAGAGAATTGAAACTTAATCCCAATCCATTCAATGCAATGTTAAGCAACTATATCAACATAAAATTACATCTTATGGACTTTATTTAAAATATGGCCTAGAGAATTTGGGTCCCTCGTCTTCATCTCAAAATGCAAAATTGACAATTTATTATAGCCACATCTATAAATTTATTGAAATACTCCATCATAATCCTAAAACTTAAATTGCATGGGTTCTAACTAACCTCAATATGATTAAAACATTTATTTTCCCTTCTCAGAAATCAAATCTTGGGATGATAAGAGGAAGGAAAATCTTGCTTGGTTAGAAAAGGAAGTGCAATGTAGATAACTTCCTAGTCTATATTTATAAGTGTCTCAATTTCACTAGCCTCCATAGATAAAACTCCCTCTTACTTATTAATTTTATCCATCCTTTCCTCAATTTTGTTCTTCATGTTTCTCTCATAAGATTATGGGGTTTCTATTTAAAGGGGAACATAACCAGCTAGAAACAAAAAACCTCCCATAAAACTTGAATTATTTCTATTTTTTCAAGATAAGTAGTTTAATCAACCCATGATCATCCAAGGATACATAATATTTCCATTCCTAACCTCCCCGACAATTGTCTTACTCAATTTCAACATAAAAAATGAGATATTCATTAACTAACCATGCCTAAGGTGTATCGATAATTGGAAGTTATATCCCAAACAATTTAAAAATATACCCTCACATCTTAGGTATTTCATCATCCATTCTACCACAATATCCCAAATTAATGGTGGAGAGGTTTGATAAACGTCGTTGCCTATGTCCTCTACCTCCTCCCTCGGTAGAAGTAAATCCTATACTAAATTTTTGAAGATAAGTAGTTTAATTAACCAATGACCATCTAAGGCCATAACATTTCCATTCCTAACTTCCCCAACAATTATCTCCACCAATTTCAACATAAAAATGGGATATTCATTAACTAACCAGCTTAATGACTAAGGTGTATAGATAGTTGGAAGTTATATCTAACAAAAATTAAATATACCCTTACATCTCGGGTATTTCAAAATCCATTCTATCACAATAGCCCAAATTAGTGGTGGACGGGTTTTATAAATACCCTTACATGTGTCCTCCACCTCCTCCCTCGGTATAAGAAAATAGTATACTAATTAAGTAATTCTTGGCTTCACCATATACCACCAATCACCCGTATAAGGTATCCCCATGAAGCAATAAATGGTTTCTTTTATAACTAGTATCTTAAATTCCTTTACAAATGGCATTTATCCTGCATATATTTACAAAAAATATTACCATGTCCTAATCAAACCACACAATATATCAAAGAAAGTTAACCATCCGGTAGTTTGATTCAACTCATAAACTTCCCTAATATTTTAAAATTTGAACGGTCCTCTAGCTCACTCTCCTTACCCTTCCCATTAATCCTTAAAATCATAACCCTTATTCCATTTTTTCATAGTAAATCAGCATTAAAAAATTCACTAGCAAAAGGTATTTATCTTAAGTGTTGGGGAAATAATGGAGCAACGAGAATAGTGTTATGATTTAATAATAAACAAAATCATGCACACAGGATCCAAACAACCCCAAAAAATCTACAATAGTGGAAGTATAAACTAGAATAATCCAAACCACACAAAAGTACACACATAACAAGCATGTGCCGTGGTTCACCCAATGTGGGCTACGTCCACCAAAGATAGAGATCTCATATATATATAATATAACAAGAGATTACAAACCCACTCTTCTACACAAGAGTACATGTATCTCTACAAGAGTATCTCCTCCTCCCAGATCCCCAACCGGATCTACCTGAGTACACTAAACCATGCCTCCATACCACCACTAGCAGATCTCACATAACCAGGAACTACTACATCTCTGAACTGTGACCAAGTTCTCTGTGGATCTGCAAACAAGACCTCTCACATGGGTCTACCAGATGTGCAACTAAGACAGTGCACCAAGAAGTAAGTTTGTCTCTCCATCACTGCATAACTTGTGCAAACATGAAGACGACCTCCTCTACAATATCTAGATCCACGTGGATCTACAATACAAGACTAGATCTGCATAGATCTATAATACAATATCTCACCAACATGTGGATCTACAAGAAGAAGCCCTATGTGCTTTGCATACTATGCAAGCCATTACATGAGACTAAACAATACAATGGAAATATAGTAGAAGGTGTTTCCCTCTTCTCACCATTCAGATGTAACTTCTATTTCCTTTTGTCCCGCTCCTCTCCATAGAGACTCTATCTTTTTGTAATCTTTTCTTTCTTTTTCTTCTTCTTCGTCTTCATCCTCTCGGTCTGGGAGAGAATCGAGGATCTAAAGTGATCCCTCTTTTTGACTCTTCTTCTCAACCCTAACTTTCATGCTTATATATAAATATATAAACTTAGGGCTCCTTAGTTATGCAATTACATCCAATAGATTTTCTTTAAACAAAATCTATATTTAAAGCCCGTGACTAAAAATAAAACACATCGCACAGTAACCAAGTGCGGTTAGACCTAATCACGGCCGGTTCCACTTGCTCGACCAATGTCATGTCACTGTCGGCCGATGACGGGTCACGGTACCCACTTTCTCTCCGACCAAATTCGGGCCTATCGATCGATGAGTTTTGGTTAACCGTGTCGGTTCCCCTATGACCAATGACAAGTTGTTGTATTACAGTCACTTTCATTGCATGCTAATTGTGAAGCAATCTAGCTCCACAACCTCACAATCTCCCACTTGAAGATAAATTGTTGAACCTCTATACTGTGCTGTACATCACCATCCTCTACACATCATGAAGATTTTTATACTTTCCTTCAACAATTCTCTCAAAAAATAAAACCAGGAAGATCAAACCATCTTCTCAAACCAATAAGATGAAACCATGACTTACCAAATGTGTAAGAAGCTACAACTGATCCGTGATAACTGAGCTGTCTATACATCAAGCTCCCACTGAATCATAACACCAAGCCTCTCATGTAACCAAGCCATCATGACTAGCACACCTACAAGAGGTCCCACTCAAACTGAAGTTCTAATCCTCAATCGCATCTGTAGCCATGCCTGTAAAACCAACCATGTTCTCCATCCATCTATCCATGTCTCCATGCAACCACCAATGCAACTGACCAAGACAAGTCAAATTGGAATATGTGAAATCAAAACAAGATCCTGGGTAAAGATCGCCTAAATGAGTTCTACTCATGACGGTGGGTGATCAATCCACAAACCTACATAACTCAAAGAATCCAAACACTGCAATCTACAAATCCAATCCTGCATAAACAAATAGCATGTCCAAGACAATCATCTATAGATAACATCTCTCAAGGAGTAACATAGTAACAAGAGGAAATACAAACATCCCCTACTCATGCTCAAAGCATCCATGTGCAAATCAGACATCTGCATCATCATAGACTCACAAAATTGAATCTATCCAACATGTACAAACTCACCATGTACATCCATCCATATCACCAGCTCTCCAGAAGCTCCAAGTCTGCCACCGACTAACTCCAAAGCTGAATATGAATCTTGTGCTCATCAATGTCAATAAAAACATCCATGTTGAACCATGCCACTAATACCAAGTGTAAATATCAGCATACATGTCATCAACATACAACACAGATCAACCAAGATGAAAGCAAAAATAAGGGCACCATCTAAAAATGGTAAATAAACACTACTGTTAAACATGTGACCAAACCGACCACAGTTTCCTAACCGACACCGGTCACTTCTTGACCAACCACGGTTACCAGATGACTGACCATGGTTAATCCTAACTGACACCGGTCTCTGTAACAGTCATATTTTCTCTTTTAACCCTTAAAACTCTGAAAAAATTCTCTATCATCTTCACCCAGCTAAATATAACCATCAACTGTAATCCCATAGGGATATCCAAGCACCACAAAATAAACCAGAAGTGACATCACAAAGTAATAAACTCGATATACCTACAAATCTGTGACTGTCCTCCAAAACCAACTAGTGCCTCTGCCACTCGAATAGTAGCAATCTCCTCTCACTCTGCATGTGCATCATGTATTCAATCCTGCAATGCCAACAACCATGGCTTGCTCCCACTGAACACGAAATCCCTTGACTCAAAGTCTCAAAGGACTAACCGAGCCAACTCCGTCCTCTTTCTGATCCAAACCATTGAAGTGATCAACATGATTTCTTCATGTACACACTGTTCTAGAAACTTGATCCTCTAAAACAAGACATAGAACCAACTACCCTCTCTTGCTGCAAAAAACCCTGTACAGATAAGTTGCCACAAAGACCAACCATGGTCATCCCCTAACCAACCATGGTTAGCTGACTAGTATCGGTTCCTCTGTGACCGACCTTGGTTCTCAGACCGATGTCAATGCTGCTGGAATGAACCCAACACCACACAATTTGGCATAGCACACCACACTAGGTGCCTACTTTGACCGAAGCCAATAGTTAGAGTGAGCCAGTCATTTCAAGAAGCATCCAAATCTCGTACAAAAACAATACAACAAATCCATGCAATAAATTGCATCAAGATGAAATACATCACCTTACCAAGCACCAAGACACTCAACCGCATCTTCAATTGAAGTACATGCTTCTCTGATGGAATCCTCGTCTTTGTTTTGTGCTACTACCTCTCTACCAAAGCTGTGCATCTAACTGCACCAAAGGATGCATAACTACTCCTTTTCTCATTCTCAGATCTAGATCTGCAGTCCCAAATATGCATGTGCAACCAAAATAATATAAGCACTGCAATACCAAGATAAAACCATACCTCAATAACCAGATCTACAATCTGACCAACATGCTTGTGCCTCCAAGAACTAGGGACACCTCAGCAAACAAGATACATTCTATGCATCTTTCCATTTCTTCATATCTGTGATTTTTGTTTATAACCAGGCTGCTCAGTAACCGACCATGGTTACCCTACCAACATTGGTTGCCACTTAACTCGACACCGGTCACTGTGTTCTCCAACAACCTTACTCTTCCAGCTCCCACTTGAGATTAAATCTCTTCTTGTGATCTTCTCATTAGGAAAAACAAACGTTGCTCTGATACTAGTTGTTGGGAAATACGGGAGCAACGGAATAGTGCTATGATTTAATAACAAACAAAATCATGCACACAAGATCAAACAATCCCCACAAAATCTATAGCAATGGAAGTATAAACTAGAATAATCCAAATCACACAAAAGTACACACATAACAAGCATGTACCATGGTTCACCCAATGTGGGCTATGTCCACCAAAGATAGAGATCTCATATATATATATATATATATATATATATATATATATATATATATATATATATATATAAAGAGATTACAAACCCACTCTTACGCACAAGAGTACATGTATCTCTATAAGAGTATCTCCTCCACCTAAATCCCTAACCGAATCTACCCGAGTACACTAAACCTTGCCTCCATACCACCACCACCGATCTCACATAACTAAGAACTATTGCATCTACGAAGCTGCGACCAAGTTCTCTATGGATCTGCAAACAAGACCTTTCATATGGGTCTACCGGATGTGCAACTAAGACCGTGAACCAAGAAGTAAGTCTATCTCTCCATCATTGCATAACCTATGCAAACATGAAGACAACCTCCTCTATAATATCTATATCTACATGGATCAACAATACAATATGATCTCATGGATCTACAATACAAGACTAGATCTGCATAGATCTATAATACAAGATCTCACCAACATGTGGATCTACAAGAAGAAGCCCTATGTGCTTTACATACTATGCAATCCATTACATGAGACTAAACAATACAAAGAAAATACAATAGAAGACATTTCCCTCTTCTCACCATTCAGATGTACCTGCTATTTTTTCTTACCCCACTCCTCTCCATGGAGACTTTGTCTTTTTGTAATTTGTTCTTTCTTTTTCTTCTTCTTCATCTTCATCCTCTCGGTCTAGGAGAGAATCGAGGATCTAAAGCGATCCCTCTTTTGAATCTTCTTCTAAACCCTAACTTTCACGCTTATATATAAATATATAAACTTAGGGCTCCTTAGCTATGCAATTACATCCAATAGATTTTCTTTAAACAAAATCTATATTTAAATCCCGTGACTAAAAATAAAACACATCGCATAGGTAACAAATGGTGGCAGTTAGACCTAACGCGCGCGGTTCCCACTTGCTCGACCAATTTCTATCTATCCGATCGATGACAGTCGCGGTAACCACTTTCTTTGGTCTGAAGTTAGGCATGTCGATCGATCGATGATTAAGGTGACCGTGTTGGTTCCCCTTTGACCGATGACGGGTTGTTGTATTACCAGTCACTTTCATTGCATGCTAACTGTGAAGCAATCTAGCTCCACAACCTAACATTAAGAAAGTTTTACTTCAAACTTTGTCACAAAAACCTTCATTTTCTTTGATGAAAATCAATCCCATAAATTTTACGCCATGTGCAAAATCCATATCTCTCTATTTACAAGGTAAAATGATGTGAATCTATGATGTGCATCACCCTTGGAATGCATGTCATTTTTCCTCTTTTCCACTATTATTTATAATTAGTACCATTTATCCCAAAAATTAAATATCTTAAATTCACATGGGAGATAGATTAGAGGCTTATCATCCCCTCTTATAGATATATCCTTTTTTAGTCATAGAAAGTAAAATTCTACCACATTTTTAACACCGCATTTTCAGCACTTTCATCAAATCTTCATCCAATTTTCCACTTTGAATGTTTGGTTCCCCTCTTATTTCCCTTTTGAGATGAATATGATAAATGTAATTTTACTCCCTTAATTTAGGACATTGAAATCATATTACTAATTTTCATGTACTCAATTATATTGGGCCATTCTCTTGAACATTTTCACCCCCTTCCATAGCCATTATGAACCATATATAGTTCCATTTGAGGACAATACTACCCCAATATTGGATCTTTTACTTCCCATCCTAGATGAATAATAACTTCAATGGACTCATTTATTAAGGATTATTTTATGAAGGAGAGACACCTGCTCAAATAATCCTTAAGCATGGAACCAACATCAACGACCCTATGATTGGAGAAATCCAAACCGTCTTCCAATTCTTGGTTTCCTAGGTTGGAATCATGGTATTCAAGGATCCTAAATAAGTTTCATCACCAACTACCCAATACTCATTCACAACCACAAATTTCTTCCTTTTCTAAACCATCCTAGGATGAGAGAATTCATAACCCCTAATAATTTCCTTTAAATGATGGTTAGGTTATAAGAAGAAAGAGATTTTAGTGTTTCTCTAATCCTAAGATTAGAAATATACCCTTTATCCTTTCTATAGTTTAAAATTCTATACAAATACTCATATTCAATTTGTTACACCAAATATTTCCCATTTAATGTCAAACAAATAACTTGAGGAAAGGTTCCCATTAGCTCTAATTTCATCTTCATTCACACAAAATCAAATTTTATTCCTAGAGAGCTTGGAGCCCCTATGACACAACCCACCTAAATAATCGTCAATAGTTTGGAAAACCTCCTTCTAGTACTACAATGATAGTGAGTAAAATCTTACCCAACAATATTACAATGTAGGAGATAACTCTAGTTTCATTAAATTTGATTGTTAAGGTTATATGTGCATATCATTCCCATAAAGTGATTAGTTCCTACTAAGGATTGAGTCCTTCTTCTCGGGGTATTAAATTTCCCCAAAAATCATCCTTTTACCATATACTTTAAATTGGACCTAAAAAATCTAGCCCAATGATTTTACACATGATTCAAGATATCCTCATTTCCACGGTCACTTCAGGGATTTCCCTAATATTTCCAAAGACTCCAAATTTTAACAGTCTTCTTCGATAAAATCTTGAGGAATGTCAACTCTCTTGACATGTTGAAAGTAATCTAAAGAATATATATTATAAGGGTTCATCTAGGGAATATTCTTTGGGTGAGTTAAATTTTTTTCAATCAGGAGGATCAACCTTCATTGGGTCCTTCAAAAGGAAATCTTCCTTCACCATCGATTGACACCTTTATCTATATATCTTCCCATAAACGATCCATAAAATTCCTCTATTAGATTCTTACTTTCATCAAAAAGCATTTATAAATTCCATATATGTTATACATCGTGTCTCCATTCAAATTCTGAAAAATAAAAGAAATATCATAAGGATCAACTTTCATACCACAAGAAGTATTAATTCCCCTATGTGCTTTTCGAGCTAAAGCAGGGCATGTAGATACTTTCCCTACGCAAATGCCATGTTCCATAGCTGAATATAAATCGGTGCCTTCCTAAAACTAATCTAGGTAAAAATCAATAGAAGTCATCCCTTGGCCATTATCACTTCCATCTCGGCTAAAACTCACGTCCCATATCATCACCTCCCGATCACCTAAATCTACCATGTAGAACTTCCATAGCCACTACATATTTGTCCTCCTCATCTTTGAAACCCAAAATCTCCCTTTAATGGTGTCATCACAATTTAACTCTTACACATTTAAATTCATTCATTATTGTATTATAATATTATATGAAATAATATTATATTATTGACTATTTTTATATCAATAATTATATTTAAAATGATATATTTGAGTTATTTATAAAACTAGATGTTATTTGAAAAGAATGTTTAGAAACAAAATTCATAATTATTAAGTATAAAAATAACAATATAAATTCCATATGAGATCAATATTTTAATCAAATCCCTTTAAAAAATTCTTGAAAAGTGTACATGGTCAGTAAAACTTCAGACCTAGGTGGAAAGAAGTATAATTCCTCTATTTTCTTTATTACATCCCCATAAAACCCTAATAATACCTCCAGCAAGAAGCTTGCAAATTATTGGCTATCATTAACAAGTTGCTCTAACCCCTTTTTCTTTATTTCATATTTTTGAGATGATCCTTGTTGGGACCCAATTTTTTGAAGAAAAATAGAATTTTTCGCTAAGTATTCCCTCCTCGGTGTGTAAGGAACTTCTTTTATGGCACTCACATAATTTACTACTTGTCAAGTTTTGATGGCATGCACTTCCAAAGTCATAATGAAACCTGGACTTGTGTGGGTAGAAAGATTATATGGATATTATAGGTGGACTCATTTGGTTTCAAAAATTTTTATAACGTGCACATACATAAAGTGGGATACTTTCAAAAAATCACATTTAAGAACTAATTGAAGAAGTCTAATTAAGAGGAGTTACATGGAAATTTAGCTATCTATTTTGGGTCACGTACGTGTTAAAGTGAAGATCAATGGTGCACTATGGTGAGGTAGATGTAGTTCATAAATGGGAAAGATTTGGAATTATACAACAAGGAAAATGTAGTGCATTAATGGGGTAGAGTCCATGCAGATCTATAACCCAATAGTTGCACATAAGCACAAGGAGTTGTGCCAATTTTCATACACGCTACCTTATTGACTTATTGTTAGGTGTTGTAAACACATCTCAAGGGCAAGACGACTGATTTTTGACCACCAAAGGGAAATACGCCATTGGTATGTATTTCCCTTGAGTTTTTGTGTAAAGGGTTGATTATTTGAATCTTTGTGAAGCTTTTGGTTGATAGTTTTCAAAATTAAGTAGTGTTTGATGTATTAATGCAAGGATATTGGTACCTTGAGTAAGTAATAGGTTAAAGTTGGTATTTGTGTTTTTGTGTACATATATTATTGTTTGTACTAATCTAATTTTTGCCCTAAATAAGTGGAAATTGATAGTACTTCATCATTCACGCCAAAACTAACGAGGGTGGTAATTTCCTCTTTCCTTGGGTGATAAATCAATGATCATGCTTGGCTTGATAGGCCCATGTAGGATTTTGCAACAACTTGCAGCGGCGGGCACAAGTGGAAATAATTCATGAACACAAGACTAGGCTTAAGAAGGAGAAATTAAGCATGAAACATTTTGATTATAATGTCAAGTCCCATTGAAATTTTGTTGATATGATGAGGTGGGAGATGGATTTTTCTTATAACTCAAGAAAATATTAAGCATTGGTTGGATATCGTGTAAGAAATATTTTCATAAAAGTATGCTAGTCGTATGTGTCTTCACCGAGGACTTGGGGAGAGAAACACCTTTATGGCTCACTCTATGAAAAAATTAGTATTGAGCCACCTATTAACTTATGTGTTTTATTGGTTTCTTGTTTTTTAAATAAAATCATGAATCTAGGAAGAAATATATTTGGACTCCATAATCTAGTAGAATACTTACACAAAGACAAAGTGATGTAGACATGCATGGTAGAATTTTAGTGGAGAGGAACACTTCATAGCTACATGACAGAATAATAGATTCCACCTACTTGTGCATTAATGAGGTGGAATTTCAGTTCCTCCATAAGGCATGTGGATCCTATATAATGAAGGATCATCCCTTATAAATCAAAAACCTAATGGTCAAACTTGTGATTGAGACTTTCCACATAGCCAGTTGAACTCCTACATGCATGAGCAACACACAAGGTTGAGGAAGGGAAGAAAAATTTAAACTATGACATGGATAGTTTGTATGAGTTCTGTTGAGGTGGAAATAGTATTAATAATATCATAAAAAAGTAATAGATACAAATAGTCTATATCGGGAGGGCTAATCAACCTCAAGAAATGTCGCAAAGACCCAAGGTGAATGGGAATAAAAGGAGGAAGATTATAGCAAATAGGGATACCCAAGGAGATATTAGATGTAATGTAGTAGTACGAGATCCGGAGGATGATGATACGGTATAATTTTGATGGCATACTTTCCCAACCTAATGAACATGTTCATGTTCACGGGTTTATTGACATTGATAATCTAGTAACTATATAAACCGACCTTTGAAGAATATTCAAAGAAAGAGAAAGGGAAACACGTAATAGATTATACATTCCCTTACGTACTCAAATAAATTTCTCAATTAAAAAAACCAAGAAGGATCTCATTTACATAACCTCAAAATATACCCATTGTTTATCGATTTGGAATGATGAATAGTGGATAATTGATTCAACCTAGTGGACACACGTAAAGACGAAGCACTAGGAATTTAGTGTCAAACTAAAAGTAGCAGTAACACATCTAAGTGGGGCCTTCATGTGTGCCATAAATACAAATATTATACCATTCAGCTATAGAAGTGGAGGTAGTGTGGAAAATAAAAATCTCAATAGAAAGCACAATGGCACAAGGAAGGATTATGGATTCCATGCAACCTACTCTTGTGCCCCCAAATATTCTATGAGATGTCATTACATCTTGTTGTGTACAACACATCTCCATGATTCATTAGAAATTATGGGGCCCTCTAACATATTTTATAGAATATTTAATAACCATTTAACCTTGTTATGAATAATTATGTTACTTAGATACAACTTTATCACATTATTAATTGTGGTTTGAAGTGAAGGATGTTTCATGAATTCTAACTTGCTTATAAGTGTTTTACAGGTTTTGCCTTTTCTTTTGAGTGGTAGTTTGGCATGTTTTGGCTGCGTATAAGTGATTTGATGATCAGATGATTTTTTTAGGGTGTTGAAGGGTGCAGGAAATAGTTGTTTTGAGAATTGTAAAGGGAATTGGGCCCAGTAAATGAAATAATTTTATTGGTTGATATTAATTGCGACCATGTATGAATTTTTATGATATTTTATTCATATGTAAGGGTTTTGGGTCATGAAAAAGTATGGTACTAATGTTAGGGCAATTTTAAGATTGTGCCCATGGGGTTTTGAGCCATTTTTGGCACATGAAATGATGGTTTGAGCTAGGATGACCTAATTGGGTCACTTGTGACTATTGTATTTAAAATTTGAAATGTTTCCTTGATGTATGGGTCAAACCAAAAGGAGGGAAAAGGTTGTGCCTAAGTTTGAAATGTGGAGAAGCATGTTTTTGGGTGCTTTTTGGAACTAGTTGTGTGTGTGCATGTGGAGTGACCTAGGTGAAGTGTGATTATAGGTGTTTGAGCATGATTTAGATCTAAAACAAGTGTGTTGCAGGTTGATAAAAATTAGAGAACATGAGAGCAAGAGTTTGATGATTTTTAGAGGGTTTGAAGAGCTTGTTTTGTGAAGTGTGATCACCTAGGGTTTGAGTGAAGAAGTGTGAGCTGAATATTAGATCTCCATTAGTTGTGGCAGAAAAAAATCAGAGATCTACACATCATAAGGTGGTTGAGTGGGTGCTTGATCATCTTGGGGGTTGTAGCCTCCTTGTGGAGTTTGTGCTTCACAAAATTAGGGGTTGGTGCTCCTTGTAGGGTTGGTGCTCTACTAAAATAGGGGTTGGTGCTCCTTGTGGGGTTGGTGCCTCACTAAATTTAGAAACATATCAATATAAGATTGTGTTTCAATGGGTTTTCTTCCCCTTGATGGTTTCCCACTTATATCTTGTGTTCTTATGGTGTTTCTTTGCTTTCATGGTTACATGCTTTATTGATGGTTTATGGTGTGCACACATTAAGAGTTGAATAAGTGGTTATTGTGATTGTATGCTTATGGTATTTTGAGTTTTAGATCTGAAATATAATTTGAAGTTTTTATAAGGACTGATTCACCCCCTCCTCTCAGTCCATTGTGTTTCTAACAAGGTCATGTTGTTGAGTATTACTTTCAAATATGAGAGGCTCATGCAATGGCATGACCTGAGGTTCAACTATATGACATGTAGTGGACATAGATTGAAGATGAGATGTAGAGGAGAAAAAACATGATCTTGATAAGCATCCTTAAGTTGTTGGATTTCAGATTTGAGAGATATGATTGTGGATTCCATGTATGTAAACTTGTCTTGAAACAAAGAATGTAAAGCTTGAATTGAGTCTAATAAGGGTTAATTAGATGGAGGATCACTAGGGTTGGTAAATAGACAAGTGAACATAGGAATTAGTTCGTGTGGCGGCGTATTGTCATCAAAATACTTGGTGTCTAAGGATTTTTGCAAAGTAGCATGTCAATTAGGGTATCTCCTAAATAAATCACATAAAGAAACTTGACCTGTGATAGAGGAAAAATGAGGATCCTAAGCGTGAAAGATGTCGGGTTCACCAAAATGATTAAATAAAATTAACTAATATGTGGTATATGAGGGTAGTTAATCTAAGCTATGAACAGTTGTAAATAAAGTAAATAAATGTAATAAAGAAGTATGTAAATGAGCTAAGCAACTATGCAAAAGGAAATGTTAACCCTAATGTGCAAGAGATAAGAGGAAAGAACTCAATTGAATAATAGATGCTTCGGGACTATGTCGCAAAGATGACTAAAAAATTTGGAGGTATGAACAAGCGTGTGTAGAAGCTTCGAAAAGGAAGTATCTATCTTTGGAGCGCCTGAGAAGGGACTAGGGCACCTGCGGGCACCCCAGTGTCAAACTAGGCACCCGATCTTTGCAAAAGCTCTGGCCCGATCTTCACAGGGCTAAGAGGTGGTTTGAAACCCACGTTATTTGTCTCATCATATTTGTTGCCATGTATTGAGTGTCGCCAATAATCCAAGATGATGAGAAGACCTGCAAAATACCAAAAGAAGTATCAAAACCTTAAAAAGAAAGATGCAAATGAATGGGTCAGACTGACCTCAACTACCACAATAGTGGGCTTACTAATTGAGCATTGCACTACATTTTGGACCCAAATGTAGTTTTGGTGAGTGTGTGCATAATGTGCCCTAGGTGCTCTTGTGTCAATCGCACTTTGTGAAGTAGCGAGCAATAACTAAATGTAGAAAATGTAATAGTATGTGTGCATGGAATAGAATAGAATCCCTCCCCTATGAAGTGTGAGGCAGATATCCTAGCCTTGTACTTTTTGATGGAGTTATGTGGATGCAAGTGATCTCTAATGCAATAGATGGATGCAACTCTAGGTGAGTGATAGTAGTGAATGATGTTAGGTCCCTCATTATGGTCTCATAACTTTATATTTATAGGGTTCTCTTGATCTAATTTCATAATTAACCTTGAAAAGGCCAACCACAAGAAAGATAAAGATCTCAAACAACTAGAAAGAGCCCAAAAAGTGGCGGGAAATTGCAAAAGGACCGTGGCGCCCCTAGTGGGACCAGGGCGCCCATGGGCACCCCGATACTAATATGGGTGCCCCAGGCGAGGCTAAAATAACGTGGGATGACAACACCTGACTGGACATATAGGTTCAAGAGGTCGGTAATGATGAAATAAAATAAAACAAGATGGCCAAAAGACGAGGGTTAATTAGTACTTTCTTCACTCAAGAACCTTCTAAATAGTAGTATGAGACCAAGACTAAATAATGTCTAAAGTGCATAATTTTGTGTCTACAGATTGGATACTCAACAAACATTGCATTAATACTGATAGTCGTTTATATTTCTTATTAACATGTAATCTTGTAGCGACACTTATGTACTTTTGTAGTAAGATTGGATGGTTTTTATTGATAGAACCCTTTCATAAGGCATATTGTCATAAATTTATATTTGCAATTATTATAATACCATTAGTATAATGCAATGATGGCAATGATTAAGTCATTTTTGGTCTAGTTTGCAATCTAATTTTTTTATTATTGGTTTGTTGACACATACATATTTAATTTATTATCAATATACATATTTTGAAATCATTTGTGAACTTTTTCCTTTCATACCCTACTTTACATATTTCATGTGGTTTTGTTCGTGAAACTTGTGGTAATTTATACAAAAGTTGTTTCTTTTGAGTGGAAGAGATGCTTACGGAACATGGTCTTGGGCATTTGTTACCTTGTTGACCTTTTGGATAGGTTGCACTTTTAAGCAACCCTTTTCCCCTCTAAATTCAATGCAACAATATTTTCTAATGAATGAAGAGGGATCCATTGCCCCCCTTTACAAGAGATTTAAGTAAGACTCCTCATGAAATGACACTCATCGAGGATATACCTATGTATGTTGGCCATTCTTATGGGACAACCCTTTGGAGAAGCTTTTAAAGCATTGTTACATTACAAATAATATTTTGAAGGGAAGGATCTAACCTAAAAAAGTTTTTTTCTTTTTGTGTATTGCTTCATAATATAAGGAATGTTGAAGCCTACTTCTGCGACTAGGAAATTCTCATGTCAAACACAAATTCTTTTTTATGTAGTACAACAAACAAAATTAGATTCCTTATTGTGTCCCATTTGTTTGCAACAAAAATCTATTTGATGAGCATAACAAAGAAATGTTGAAATCTTTGAATGTTTCTACTACATGTTGGAATGCATATTTTAGAAGATGACACTCTTCTTCTAATCCCAACAATGACTAGTTGCAATCCTAGATTCTACTTTGCAAGCTCATCAAAAGATGATGCTTACTTGCAACTTGTGGGTTGAAGTTGGACTTATCAATAGTTCTATTGGGCAAATGGTTTCAATTGTCTGATTTTGGTTTGAGGCCCCCTAGAAATGCCTTTGTTCATCTTCGTCAATTTCAACAAATACATTGGTCTCACATGGGATGTGCACAACCCCTTGCATGTCTCTATATCTCTAATTTTCAAGGGAACCAAAGGCAACTCCCTCTAAAGATGGTTGTGTCTCTTACAATCCACAGAGCTTGTGGCTTGACATTACCTACAATTGCTATTGACATTGGAGGTTCTAAAACTAAGCGTTAACTTTCACAAAGTCTCCGAGTTTACTCCATCGGCGACCTTCACATATCACCTTCCTTCTCCTTTGAGCACTACTATGAGATACTACAAGGGACATATTCATATTAGAAAAATGGAAGAAGCATGCATCTAATCACTCCAACACTCCAAAGGAAGCGAAGGCACTTCAGCCAATTCACGGTTATAATTATGTTTCATAGATTTTTCATGGTCTTTTTATATGAAAACACCTCTCCATAACTTGTTGCTCACAAATTCTCTCGGACAAAGATTCTAGTTTGTATTGTGAACCTTCCTATAAACATATCCATTACACCTCTCAATTACGATTACTAATATTATCGTGAATGAGGTGGGGCATGCCTGAGAAGGAACATTTAAGGCGGAAGGAACCTTTAATGGTGGAAGGAGGTAAAATTTCTCCCAATAAATACTTTGGCAGGCTTCTGGGTAGCATTAAAAACTTGCACCAACCACTGTTATCTGTTTAATATGTCCGAGACGAGTCCCATGTTTCGTGGAGAAGCGACAACTCTTTTAGAACTGTGAAGTTTGAATTAAATGAGAAGGCCGAATGTCTTTTGGCTTTTTATTACAAGTGCTGAAACCGTCATAAAAACCCGTGACTCGTAACTGTAAGCCGTCACCTCCTCCTCCATGCCATTGCCAGTGCAGCCAAATGTCATCATCATGTCATATTGCCAGTTTTAATTATATACTTTGTCTGCTATTGGAAGGTAGCATTTTTCTAAGAGATGCCTTTGATAAGTGATTTGGATCAGTGGATTACAATTAAATGAACACATAGAAGAAGATAAAGACGATTGATTGATCGATCCATAGAATAAAAAAGGGATTGGAGATCATATCTGTATGGCAAGGAGTCGGGTCATGCCCATTCCATATATGCCATATTGCATATATATATGGTGTGGCAAAGTATATTGGGCAACATCTAAATCGAAGATCAAATCCTTATTTCGAACGTTGTATCGCTATATCTGCTTGATGCGAGTGGGAAGGAATTCAATCACTCAAATCACATTGATAAGACCATTTCAGAGTCGACCTGATATGGAATATAAGGTAAGAGTATATTAGATGTGTGACACCCATATAGATATATACGCACAATAGATAGATACAAGTCATATATTCCCATATATAGACATAGACAAAGAGATGGCTCTCCGTCAATCATATCTATGACATCCTAACATATGGATTTCATAAATAGATAGGGGACCTATCCATAATCCCACCTAAATGGGTTTGCCCATCTCTCACCTACCTATATAAATCAAAGAGAAGCCGATATATATATAGAGAGAGCTCTCGCTAGCATATATCATCTATAGTCCGGTTCTATCAAGAGGATTTATAGAAAATTTAATTAGGGAGAGGCCGAACTCAACTATAGAAACTATATACTATCTAATCTATCTATATGGTCATTTCCAAATCTATAGTCATAGGTGGAGATCTTGTAAATTTAGATTGAGCAATCGATCTCAACCCATATAAGATCCCCTCTCCCCCAACCCACCATAGTTCAAAATTCTAGATAGGTGTCACTAATGCCCGATGTCGTCGAGTCTCTCCCTTCCCATTCATTCCATTCATTGGATGGGTTGTTGATAACGGTGATATGATGAATAGAAGATTCCAACTCTAGGCTCTATCTTGCCCAACTATATCCTAATCTACATTCCTCCAATCTATATATGGGCAAGTCCTCAATCTACTAGCCATATTATTTCTAGTTGGGCCTAACAATTTAGTCACCCCTATCTGATTATAGATATGGTTAACCCCCATATGTATAGATAGGTTGGCGAGGGTCATTCTATCATCATTGTAAAGGGAAGGACCGGTTGAGAAATTAGGCCGACCCTTTTACCATGATTCAACTCTTGTGGCATGTATCAATGTTTTATACAAACTATAATATGATGGATAGCCATCATGTGTAGGTGTGATTTTAACAACTTAGTAGAATCTCCTAATTGAATAAGATTCTATCAGATGAGATAATGATTCTATCAGATGAGATAAGCTGTGTCCTATTTTTGTATTATCAAACCTGGATATGAACAAATTCATCTCGAATATTGAACCATCATGTGCCTCCATTCTCCGGTCACCATGTATATTGGCAATAAGGTATTAAGGTCGATCTACTTTAGTGTAGCCACAGTTTGATTCTTCCCCTTATGTGTCATGGTTCCTAACAATGTTGAAGAGTGCAAAGAAGGAAGGAGAGTGCATCGATTATATACATACGCATAATTTCTATGCATCGATTCAATGTTTGTCAAGTACTTCTAATTTCAATGCATCTATCCAACGTTGGCAATAGATAGGTTGCAACATATATATGGTGATGACCTATATATATATATATATATATATATATATATATATATATTGCCCTATATGAGATCCATCCTTCAAACATATGTAGCTATACAATCAAAAGTTCTTATGTTTTTTACTTTCTTTGACTAAAATATACATGATTCCTTTACTTTTGGAATTTCAAGTTGTTATTGTTTAGTACACCATCTAAACCTTTTATCATTATAAATGTGTGTTTCTTATATGGTTTAAGTCTTTTAAGGCACAATGATGTGATCATGGAGTCCACAAAGGATTGTGGCTATTTATGTTCCTCTTTTTTATAATTATTATGTTGAGATTAATTGATGTAGGAGCATCCAATGTCTACAAAGCAATCCTGCGAAAAAAATTTGGCTAAGTGTGGGTGCATGTAAGGATGGAAGGCACATGGGATGAAGAGAGGAAGCCCATTAGAGTCAAGTGATGATTGCACTAGAAGTGTGCAAAGACTTTACACGATGGCTAGTAGTAAGAAGTGAAATGTGCAAGATAAGAGGACGTGTAGTACTGTGTGGGAGGTTTGGTGAAGCGTGCAATATTTTGAGAAGGAAGGAAGGAAGGCATGGTGTGTATAGGAATTTAGGTTGAGCATAGAATTTTGTCCAATTAATATGACTAGAGGTGCATAAGGATTGCGACAAAGTTATGCACAATGGCAAAAAAAGAGCACAATAGGCACATGAGACTGAATGAATGGATTGCAAAGGGGGCGCGTGGATGTTTTTAAGAAGGCCCAAAAACCCAGAGATATTGCATAGAAAAAAGGAGAAGGTGAAGTTGGGCATAATAGTATGAGGCACAACAAAGAAGAGGCATGTCAAAATAATGCAAGCAAGGAGTACACAGAAAAGTTAGCGAGTTAGAAGATAAAACAAATGGAGTTGTCCAAAGGTGTCTCGATAAGAAGGATAACTAGGATCAACGCTTAGTTGAGCCCAATGACCATATCAATATGGCACAAGAAGGTAACATCCAAATGAGGTTTCTTGGAGTATTAATGGCTCAATTTAAATTCAAATATGAGCAAGAAGTTCGGGAGCATCTAGAAGTTACCAACATGCCCAAAGGAAATTCAAATGAGGATAGAGAAGCAGAAACATTTAAATCAAGGAATAAACCAAGATATGTTAGGTACTTAGGAAGATACACCAAAGTCTGTAAAATCTCCATGAGATATTTTGTAGCTCCACCGTGAGCATGTGCATGTAGATGTCATTAAGGCCATTGAGTGAATAGAATAAATATTCAAGTTTCATTTCATTGTGTGAATTGTATAATGGCCCAAGGTTTTCTTGACTCTTGCATTACCATTAAAGTTGTATCATAGCAAGTTAATTTCCTAAAAGTGTGGGAGAAGAGAGAGTTAGAAAAGTGCCAAACATGAGGAAACTAGAAAGATTTTGTTCTCCACTATGAAGAAAAGGTGGGTAGGGTATGCAAGAGAGATACCAAAGTGAAGCGACTAAGAGAGATAGATATCTTGTGTGTGGAGGGTAAGTGTTTCCAAGAAGGAAGGATGTATCAGATGTGGTAGTTGTATAGATGTTGGGGAAGCTAATAGAGAATCTAAATGGTGTAAGTACAGAGACTAGAGTGCATGGAGGAAGACCCCGGAAGAAAAATGGTCTTGTAGCTCGAGGTATCTAGAAGGAGATAATGGACTCAATGACGAGTCAACAACACAAAGAAGATTTTAGGATGAGATCATTCTAGAGCATAAGAGTGGAGAGAGATCATGCACATAAGTACAGTCATGGATGGTGCAAGTAGAGTATAAGAACAAAGAGAAAGCATGAGTGGGAGCACCGCAAAGGAAAGCACGAGAGATATCACATGTGAAGACCTTACAAAATTAGAAAGAGATGAAAGAAGAATTCACCTCTAGGAGAATGTGGTAGTGTGTGAGATTATTGCACCAAAATAGGAGACTGCTAAGAAGGAGAAGATGGTCGTTATAGAACATGGGAATGTGGAAGATTGTACAAAAGTGTAGATAGAAGTGGAAGAACAAATAAAAGAGAGGGGAGATAAGATTGTGTAGCTAGATGAAGAAGAGCGCATAGAAGGAAAAATCCTAGCAAGAGGATCAGAATTTGTTATAGATTGTGCATAAGAAATGTTCTAGAGGAAGGATCGAAGGGGTGTGTAGTTGAGTGCATGAAGGAGAAGACCCTAATGGAAAGAAAGGAGAGCAGGATATTTCACAAAAGAAGAAACTCCTAACAAAAATATGAAGAGCATAAAGATATATTTGTGCATGGCAATGGGAGCACCATGCCAAAGGAATCTAATAAGAGGAAATAAGAAGTATCCCTAAAGGAAATTAAAGAGGAGTGGTCCAAAAAAATATTGTAGGAGTGAACAATGAGTAAGGCACACGAGAGGGGTACGATAGGAGTAAGGAGTCACTGTGAGGAGAAATTGAGGTTTCACTATGTGCAACATGAGGAGAGGAGTAATGCAAAGAAGAATATACATAATATTTGTGGAGTGAACCATTCCTAAAGGAAGAAGTGTAGAAAAGCAGAGAGTGGTTAGGAGAATTCTTCCAAGGGAGAGGGAGAGATGTGACCCCTAGACACAAAGGAAGATTGTATGGTGAAGAAACAAGAGAAAAACCAAGAGATAAGGTGTAGAGACGAGTGTGCTAAAGTGGAGTGCATCATAGAGAAAAAGTTGATGAAGTATCCATAAGGAAGAGAAAAATAGAGTCTCGCAACAAAATAGATAGAGGCGTGTCAATGTGTAGGTCGTGCATAGCAAAGAAGATTCAAATTTGGTGGAGGCGGTTGATATGCGGCCTAGAGAGGGTCGAGAGAAGGATAAGGGAGAGATAATCCGCCAATAACATAATGGGTAAGAAGGTGAGAACCTGCATGGAGAAAATACGTAAGGGATTGGGAAAAGGAAAGTTGATACACATGATAGAGAATAGCCCAAGATAGATAGGGAAAAATGTAGAGAAGAGGAGGAGGATGAATGAAGGTGGTTCAAATCCCACAATTTTGTAGAGAGATGGACATGCAAATGAGAAAGGTACAGAAGAAGATAACACTAAGGATAACAAACAAATAAGATTTGCAAAGGATGGTGCAAAAGGAGACATGAAGAATATTACATATGAGAGAGGTCATGGAAGAAAGACAGGAAGAGGACAGAAGGAGAAAAAGATGAGGGAATTCACGTAAGAATCCCATAACGAAGATTATGGCAAAAAGAAGGAAGGCACATGGAGGAAGGAGTATGCAAAGAATGAATGTATCAAGGATGAAGTCCCATAGATTATATGGGTAAAGAAGAAGAAAACTCCTAAAGACTTTAGGTGAAGGTGAACAAAAATAGGCAAGCACAAAATTGCAAAGGAAAAGGTTATTATGAGAATCCTTAGGTTGAGGTGGTAAATCTATTGTGGGTAGAGGCTCACAAGTGTGTGCAAGATAATACTGAGGAGTCACATAGAGGTGACTAGGCAATAGAAGAGACGCGTCAAAAGAAGTGCCAAGCCCATAACAAGGCTTATTGGATGAATGAGCCGGGACTATCTTTTCTAATAGTCCAAAGGGTGGTTCTACCAATCACACAGTATACTTGAGGTGGAACTCACTTTTTAAGTACCTCAAATGTTTGATGTAGGAGCATCCAAGGTCCAGAGTAAACATTCAAAAATTTTGGCTAAGTTTGGGTGCATGCAAGAATAGAAGGCACGTGGAATGAAGAGAAGAAACACAACAAATTCAAGTGGTGATTATGCAAAAGTGTGAAAGGAATTTTCACAATGGCTAGTAGCAAGGAGCATAGTGTGCAAGACAATATGGTGCGTAGTATTATGACTAAGATTTTGTGAAGCATGCAATATTTTGATAAGAAAGTAAAGTGTGAAAGAATAATATGTAGTGGTTCACATAGGAATTTTGGTAGAGCATAAGATTTTTTCCCAGCCTAGTGACTCGAGGGAACACAAGGATTGTGAAGGATTTATACACAATGGAAAAGAGTGTGTAATAGGATCACAAGACTGAATAAATGGATTGTGCAATAGTTTGGATTTCAAACGAGGCACATGGATGTTTTGAAGAAAGCCTAGAGCCCCAAAGATAGTGTGCAAAATAAAGGAGAAAGTAAATTCAAGCATAAAATTGCATAGCATAATAGAGAAGATGCATGGAAAAGGAGTGCACGGAAATGTTAGTAGTTGGTAGATAAGATAAAAGTATGTGTAAGAAGGTGTCTTACAAGGAGGTTGAATAGGATCAATGGTTAGTTGAGCCTAACGATCATATTGACGTGGCTCAAGTAAGTAATATCTAGATGAGGTATCTCGTATCATTAATGGCTCAATTCAAATATGAACATGAGCTAGAAGATCATGGAGCATCTAGAAGGTACCATCACGCCCAAAGGAAACTCAAATGAGGAGAGAAAAGAGGGAACACATGACTATAGGAGGAGGTCAAGCTCATCATTTCAGGGTAGTACATGTAGGATGGAGGTTGAGCGGTTGAAGGGAGGAATATTTAAAGTTGTTAAATGTGCATATAAAATCCAACTAAGAACAACTAAGTCTTTATAGGCCATTAGAGTCGAGTAAAGGTAGAAATAAATCTAGGTTAGATCCTTAGGAAGATACACCAAAGTCTATAAAATCTCCATGAAAGACTCTATAGCCCTATAGCGAGTATGTGCATGTAGATGCCATTGATGCCATTGAATGTATATAAGAAACCTTCAAGTTTCATTACATTGTGTGAACTATGCAAATGGACCTAGGTCATCCCGACCCTCGCATCATCATCATTAACTAACATTCTACATTTGCAAACTCTCCTTTGAGAAATAGAAACAAATGTCGATATAAATAGGCCCACCACTATAAATATACTTGAGTAGATAATGTGAAAGAAGCCACTAACTTATTAAATGTTTATATATAACATTTAATGCAATAACAATTTGAAGTATTTTGCTTAAATATAATTGATAATTTTAAATTTTTGATATTAGAAAAATAGAACATGTTGTAAAGGCATTATTATATAATATGTTATTATTATGTCAACACTTTATATTATTAATACAATAGTAATAATATCTATTATAAATTCATTCTTACCTTCAAAGTGAAAACATAAAGAATATGTTACTTAGGTATTGTGACAACTAAATGTTCCCCTCAATATTTTATAGCTACTTGAATCTATTCTCCTTATTGTTATTCTTTTATATCTCTCTTACCCTTGTTCTTCTTTCTATTGTCCATCAAATTGATTTCACTTTTTAAGTGATTAATCTCAACCTTTTAAGCTTTAGAATGTTCCTAAATAACATGCATAAAAAGGATGAATTATTGTTACAAGAGGATATTTTGATTTAATTAACTTCCAACATTAATTGTACAAATCAGAATAAATGCTTTATAAAGAAATTATTGATCTAACAATTATCAAAACGCAAAGGAGGAATTACACTTAGTTGATTATGTGTGGATCTAGAGAAGTTTGAGTGATCTCGAATGCTCGAAAAAACTGGTCTAAGGCTGGAAATGCTTCGTTATAAGAACTGGTACCTAAAACTAGACCTAGGAAATATTGTATAAATAAGTCAATGTCGTCCATACAGCTTCTAACCCTATTATATAGTCTTGGACCTACTTGAATTTACGCCTATCACTTCCTAATTGATTCACCTACCTAGAAATGACTAACTTTGTATGTCAATCTTCTTTGCTCAACTTTGTAATGGCTCTAAAAATATGCTTAAACCCTCAAACCCTTGTAGTGCAAGATGGAGTTCCTAGAAAAACAAATTTAGGTGGGTCATGGGCACCCATGTGCACCACTAATTTCAACACTACTCCTAAGAGGGATAAAACTACACATCATTCTCCTAGCATGTGATATCTACCATAATGTAATCAAAAATGACACCCGTGTTTTAACAATCCTTTGTTTGAGTTTCACACTTACTCAAATACTTGGGAAAGGTCGTTTTGTTTAATTGCGAGAAAAAAGTTGGAGACTCCTAGACCTAGTAGGAGACTTCAAACCTATAAATGTTGTTGTTATAATGGATTTGCATCAGTTACTTTGTTGTCTAGGGATATGTGCCTTTTATGCTTATTTTAACATGAGGAAAACATAAAGTGTTAGGACCCCAAATGAGGTATGATTGACTTTCTTATATAGGCTTCCAATGGTTATTTTTTCATGAAAGGTTGACCAAGAGGGAATATTATTCCATATGAAGATAATGAAATTGAGAGTTTGGGCCCAAAACATGTTGTTCCAAAACCGTATGGTAGGGTCGGGATTAACATGTGTCAATTCCGACTGAAACTAGTAGTTTTGACTAAGAGGGAAAAACATGGTTTAGATTTTTGGGTCGGGAATGGATGTCTTTATATGCATTTTATTTTATAGAACCTCGGGTACTAGTGATAGAGAGGTATGCAAATATAAGTAAGTAATCAAATGGATATATTAAGGTGGGATAAGTAAGAGTTAAAAGAGTGTATTTGTGCATGAAAGTGTGTAATGTCAAGATTGGAGATGTCAAAAGATAGATTTCCAAATTTGAGTGTCTATGTTTTCCCCCTTTAAGTATGAAATGAAAATTACATGCTTAAATGAAAATATACCTAAGTGTATAGACACACTTTTTATTTGCTCACAATAACTTTGTTTTGTAGTATCTCATTATGTTGGTGTTAGCAAGATCAAAATTGAAACCTACAACACTGAGTATAGTCAATGCCCAAAATAGGAAACTGAACTTTAACTCAAAATTTAATGAAAATATTATAAATAAGAGTGCAATAATAAATGCTAAAAGAGATGCAAAACATGAAAGGAATGCATTTGTTAGTTTTGCAGAGAAAATATGCTCATGTTCATGTGCCTTGATTATTTTCGATTTGTTGAAGTCGATGAAGAATTAGGGATGACCGGCCCCAATTGTGCGAGATAGGTCTCGTGTTAGGTGTATCGACCCAACACATGAACGTTGAAGAGAAGAACTAAAAAGAGGAGTTGAAGCACCCCTATCGAGGAGGAAGATCATGTATCAAATCCATTCAACAACTCGATATCTTCCCCTTAAGTGCAAAGAGGGTATGAAATCCTGCCCACGAAGAACTTAGTTACTTTGCTACCTTCCATAACCCCACGAACCATACCATTGTAGATGGTTATGAGCCCAATTTTGTAACTTGAGACACACCATAGAAAATAGAAATAAGTGCCCCATACTCTTCCCATGTACCATACAATTGAATAAAACTGAGTAGAAATGATTGCATGTTGAAATTTAAGTGGAGAAATGCGACACATGCCCCAATGTGTCTAAAAATGGAAGTGAAACTGAGTACCGTGGAGAAGGAGAGAATGAAATACTTCATTCCCCCTGAATTTGTGTCAATATGAGTATGAAACCATATAATAATTTTATAATAATGATGATAAACCAGAAAAATGATGACAAATCGGGAGAAATTACCCCTGGACGGATGACTCCATATGATAGGTCGAACCATCCGTATGGTCCTAGCCTGCATGTATATTCCTAACCATGTGTGGATTTTTCCAATTTTTGTTCTTCAATCCAATTCTAATTAATTTTTATGTCTTTGCATATGTCTATGCCCAAAAAGTTGTATATGCCTACTGGAAATGTAGAATAAAACCCTGTGTTTACCCCGCATTTGAGATGTGTGCGATGAAGAAGTTGAGTGTACGACTCAATAGGAAAGATGTAGACCCATATCTGAGATGTTGATAACCTCTAAAAATTGTAATGGTACATGTTAAAGGGGATGTGCATGGTAGAAATTGTGGAGCAAAACAATAGTAACAAGAACAAGAAGCATGATAACAAAAATAATGTCAATGCAACAAAAATACATAAACTCAATATATTATGGTGTGTTAGTAGGAAGCAAGTGCATACAATGTAGAAACAATTGAAAACATGCCAAATATGTCACACAAAAGGTAAAGGTGCTTAAAAATATGGGACACCCATGGTGTTGTAAGACAATAAAGGCCCTTAATTCGAAAACAATAGGTGTATAACCATACATAAGGCCTTATACCCTAAACATGGAAAACCCACGGTTTCATGAGATAATCAAGGCTCGTAGGCCATAATCATACTAGAAAAAAATCATACATACACAACTAGAAAACATGTATGAAAGGCAAGCGTATCAAGATATGATAAAAAGTATATGATATGTGATGTATGAAACAACTAGCAATAATTGTAATCACTGCGTAAGACACGTGTTATTCTTGTTGTTCCAAGAGATAGAAAATACACAAGATATATATGTAACCAAGCATAATGAGGAAAGAAAGGAACTATAATAGATATATAGTATAGCACTTGGATGTATAAAGCAAAAATAATATGCTGAGAGGTTAGTAGTCCTGGGTAAAGGGCAGGCCAGTACTTATCATCATGTACCACTCTTTGTATGTCTTGCATCATGGTTAGTATACCACGTGAACACATGTGTGTAAAGAATAAATGTTATCTATCAAACCATATGAGTAAAAAGCATGTTATAATGTAAATTTTAAACAATATTTGTTATAAGAACATGTCCTGATTTTGTGTTTTTGCAAATATTTGAATTTTTGTGTTTTAGGCCCTCCATGAGGGCATAAATGAGAACCTATTCTATTAATAGAAGGAATGGTTATCCAATAATTCCCACATGGAGGGGAATAGATAAATATGATGCAACTAAAGGATGGGAAGCAATATTTCCCTCTAGTTTGTGTGTGCAAAGTGATGTTCGAGTATAGAACCGCTCCTCAACAATCAAGTTAAACATATAGAATTATTGTGTCTTCGGAAAATTAGAGGGGAATATTATGAGATATACCAAATAATTTCAAGGAGATCATTGATGGTAGGATTAGACCTAATTAGACTAGGATTAGCCATATTAGTAAATGTGTTGAAACATCTATCGATAAAAAATCTTGTCTTATATAAGCAATTAAGTGTCATGATATATTCCTCATTGGTGCAAGAGGGACCTTTTGCATGCATAATATGAGTCCAATGTGTCATAGTAGGTTGATAGTCGAAAAAGAATCATTGTGAGTAGTGACCGTGCAAAGTAGTAATTTGGAAGGTGATGTTAGTTTTGTGTTCATCGACAATACCAAAAATATGTCGTATCCTACATCTACCAAAATCCAATGGGGTAGGTTGGGGATTAAGAGCAACCCAAAATTTAGTGGTGATAACATGCAACCCAAAAGTTATCATGAGTGTAATATATCCTTGAAACTTGATAGTAGGAGTGAGGGAAGGTGTAATGTCATATGGTGTGAGTCCTAGAGTAGTCAAAGCCTCATAATTGTAAATGTTCTTATTTCGATTGAAGTTGAGCAGCACATGTGGCTAATATTGTTGATGGATATACATAGTACTAGTAAAAGTATCAAAATGAGGAGTCCCAATAGGAGGATTAGGTGTATCATGCAAGATAGTAATGGTGCCATTATGCTTGAGAGTGTTGATTTTATCGATTAAGTCCTAATAGGGATTAATGCCATGGCCCATAACACAATGGTAATAAAAAAATGATGATTGGGTTATCTTAAAATATTGTGACTAGAAATATGATGCTTAGAAGGTAACGTGATGAGACTTTGATCAATTAGAATAGAAAGTAATTATTGTGGTGTATCGAAATGAGCTGGAATTGTAATAGATGTGACATGAGCCGAAGTGTCTAGAGTATTGATTGCATTGACCATAGGATCAATATGCATATTACTAGATTCAACATGATCAAGAGGAGACAAAATACTAGCATCAAAAGAAGTGTCCTTAAGATGATAATGTCTAGGTATAGTAGAGACAAAGAGGGAATGAAACATAGATTCATCCACATCAATATGATTAAAATTGAGTTTGCATAAATTATCATTTATGAGTGTGATTTTACCATCATCACTATCAATAGCATATTCAAGTGCATCAAGATGTTGTACAACACCATCTAATAGATTGGAACTATAAAGTGGTGGTGTGCTTAGGATAGAAGATGCTAGTGGATTTGTGAGAGGAGTGTCGGTTTGTGACTAGATATGTGGAGGTATATCTAATGAATGTTTTATAGTAGCACTAGTCTCACTAATAACATGTGTATCTAGCTTTTCTAGAGGAATAGGTTGTAGTGGGGAGTGACTAAAGGTGATTATGGATTAAACATATCTACTTTGTAATATTAATAGGGATCAGGATCAACATGTAGAGTATACTCATTTTCATTATGTAGAAATTTCTTACAATGATGGAAAGGATAAGAGATAACTTGCATATCGTGGAGCCTAGGATGGTCCAAAAGAAGATTGTATTGAAAATTGGTGTCCATTATGTGAAATGTTGTGGCTGAAGTCTTAGAACCAAAAGTATGTCAAAAATAACGGTGACAAGTGTAGAATGTAAGATGTCATCAAAGCCTAAAAAATAGTGGGAGAGTGGTTGATTGCAAGGGGATAATACCCATATTTGTAATCACTAATTTAAGACATGTGTTGAGACCCGATCCATTTTCTATTAAAAACCTTTTGAGAAAGAATCCTTGAATACATGTAGTAATGAATAAAGGTAGACATTGCTTAATATCAGCATTAGGCGGGATATCAATTAAAGTAAAATTAATAGCCTTGTCAAGTGCATTGATTGTATCCATGAGAGATGAAAAGGTAGTGGGATGGGTATCATTAGCTAATGTGAAAGAGTGCAAAGTATCTTGTAATATGTCTTTGTAAACAAGGGATTTTTGAAGCAACTCAAGTATAGATATCTTAGCATGGGTATTGTTGAGTTGTTCAATTAAATCATACCCTTTAGATGGAACATTAGCTTTAGGCATAGGAGTAGAGGGTAGGGGAGGAAAAAGTGGATCTTCCTAATATTTTTTTATTGTGTCGGTGGTTACCACATTGACTCTAGTAGAAAAAAATTGATATGGATGGTTAGTCGTAATATGAGTGATCGCATATTGGATGTCAATATATGCAGGAGTAGTATCATCACATAAAAATTGGGCTCAACATAAGAACCCTTAGTCAAATGTACAAGTATGAGCATGCACCTAGTGATACTGAGATAGTAACCCCTACTCACAGATGACTTAGGAACCCTTGGTCAAAGATAAATATCATATAATTTAATGGATAGTGACACGATAAAGATTGAATACCAAAACCAAATAATAAAACCCTAGAGTTGTTGTGTGTAAATTTGCAATGTTCTATTATAGCACGTTGGGTTCACCAAATGAATTCACTTTTTAAGTGATTAATATCAACCTTTTAAGATTTAGAATGTTCCTAAATAACAAGCATAAAAGGATGAATTAGTATTACAAGAGGATATTTTACTTTAATTAGCTTCCAACACTAATTGTATAAATTGGAACAATGCTTTACAATGTGACTATTGATCTATAAACTGTCAAAACAAAAAGGATGAATTGCACTTAGTTAATTCTATGTAGATCCGGAGGATTCGAATGATCTTAATGCTAAAAAAGTTGATTTGAGACCGGAAATTCTTTGTTACATGAATTGGCTTTGAAACTAGACTGGTAAAACCATATAAATAGGTCAAGATCATTTAGATGGTTCTTACCGTATATCTGCACGGTCCTAGGCCTACTTGGAATATGGGCATGTAACTTCCTAAGTGCTTTGCCCTCCTAGAAATGATTTTCATTTTACGTCGGTATTCTTCACTCACCTTTGGAATGGCTCTATAAACTTTATTCAAACCCTCAAACCCTTGTAGTGCAAGATAGAGTTCCTACAAAACAAAGTTAGGTGGGTTGTTGGAACCTCTACATCTCCAACATCTCCACTAAACCACAGATGTCTCAAACTACACGTCATTCTCCTAGCATGTGATATCTATTGTAGTGCAATCAGAACTTGACAATCGTGATTTGACAATACCTTGCTTGAGTTTCACACTTGCTTAAATACTTGGGAAAGGTCACTTTATTTTCTTGTAGAAAGAAGATGGAGACTCCTAGACCTAGTAGGATAATTCATACCTATAGAGGTTGCTTCCTTAATGGATTTGCATAATTTGTTTCATTTTCTAGGTAGCAGTAAGTGCCTTTTGCGCTTATTTTAACATGAGGAGAACATAAAGTACCAGGACCCCAAATGATGTATGATTGACTTGCTTATATAGTCTTCCAATGTCTATTTTGTTGTGAAATTTTTACCAAGAGGGAATATCATTCCATATGAAGATGATGAAATTGACATTTTGGGCTCAAAACATGTCAATCTAAAACCAGTATAGTAGGGTCAAGATTGACATGTGTCAATTCCGACTGAAACTGGTTGTTTTGACCGAGAGGTAAAAAATATGGTTTAGCTTTCTAGGTTGGGGGATGGATGTATTTAAATGCATTTTATACTATTAAACCTTAGGGACTCATGATATAGAGGTATGAAAATATTAAAAAGTAATCAAAGGGTTATCAAGGTGTGTTAAATAAGAGTGAAAAGAGTGTATTTTTGCATGCAAGTGTGTAATGTGAAGATCAATTTTGTCAAAGGATACATTTCCAAATTTGAGCGTCTACACAAATATTCCAAAACAATATAACTTCAACCTCCTTATTTGACTAGAGAAACTTATCTCCAATTAAGTACACTACACTATATCATAGAAACTTTTGACCATAGAATGTTTGCTCCAATCAAACACTTTTTGTACTCTTTTCAATCTTGTAGACCATTTTTCACCTTTGTAGACATTACTATTATTATTGTATCTTATTTTACACTTCAAAATAAATCAAGCATGGATGTTTAGTTTTTATTAATCATGATCTATCATTTACATGTATCACCTTCGTCTCTTCATTGCATAGGGTCATAAAACAATTGTCATTTCATCATGCATTTCCAGAGAAGAATGAATTTATAGCCCTTGATTCATAAAATCAAAATCCTCGTTTATATTAAGATTATTAAGAACTTTTTTAAGAGGTCCTATGGAAACAAGGCCAAACACTAACCCACACCTATTAATCATTTTGTATGAACATGCAATTCATAAAACAAAATACATAATCATTTTGATATTACTATTTTTTCAATATTTAAAATAAATATAAGTATGTATATATTATTGTGAGTCCCTCAAATAAACCTAATTAATTATTATTAAATTAATCATATAATTATATAAATATTAAACATGGATTTAATTTTTTCCAAGGAAAAAATTGTAAATTTTATTCATAGGGAGAATAAAAATGCATTCTTTATGTGTTCATGGCACTAAACAAGATATCGGATTGTGTAAATTAGACTCCATATATCAATAACATAATATTTTTGAAGAAAAAGTGGGAATAAAAGTAGGAAGTGAAAACCTGAGTATGGCAACCATAATGGGGCGATGTGTGATTTAGAGAGTATGCATAAATGTTAGTAAAAGGGGTATAAAAGCGGGAACAAGGAAAAGTTGCAAAAGCTATGAAAATGGGGCAAGAACACTTATGAGACCCCAAAGATTTAAACAAAAAAATCAATGGACCATCATGATAAGAAATAAATAAGGATTCATTACTTTGCATGCATCAATCTTGAAGTAAACAAGCAAACCTAACATGTCTAATTATCCTTTATTCTTGAAAACTTTGTAAATGAACCTAATAAAGATTCTAAGAAATCATTTTATGATTATGAGAATGGGATCTCACCATTAATGGCTAAAAATCCACATGGTTCTTCTCATTTACTCAAATTTTGGGTGTGTAGTGCAATAGCAAAGCAAATAGCTCAATAAACAAATGAAAAGAAGCTCTTAATCCTAAACAAAATACTATAGTTTATGTTAGAAAGGAGGAAGTGTTCTTAGAAATGGTCTAGGGGTAGTGGGGTATTTATAGGTTTCTAATTTCAGAAATGGAAGACTTTGGGTGCATGTGGGACAAATGAATAAGCTAATAAACACTTTTAGTGAGTCAAAGTAAGATTTGACTAGGCTTAGAAGAGGTTAAACATGCCTTAGGTCTGGTTAATATAGGTTTAGGTTAATGAATCCTTATTAGTGACAAATTAGGAGCTTGAGAGAGTTGTGAGAGAATTACTCAATCCAATGAAATGGATTATAAATCTAGGAAGCTAGTAGAAGCGGTTTAGAAGGAGATTAAATGGGGATTCAGCTAATAAGAGGCTATATCAGCCTAGTTAGTCGATTATAAGAGGAAAATGACCAAAAGGATGTCGTAAATGGAGAGTTAGATAGGCCTAATTGACGAGGTGTCGTCCATTTTCAAGGAGGAGGATAGTTAGTGCAATAGTAAAAATAATAGTGTAGTGATCAAACTACGGGTGTCTACATTTGCCCCTCTTTGGGGAGGCATAAGTTGTGCCACTTCAAATAAAGTATAAAAACACAAGTGAATACAATTTTTTTGAAGGAGTGGAAGAAAAATTAGTAGAGTGAAGGATGCCCCCTCAAGTGTCAATAGGGCAATGAAAGGGTTCAATCAACGATCAAAAATAAGAGATGGAAGAGATAGAAAAATGGGAAGGGTTAGGATGATCTGACGTGACAATATAAGACTAAAGAAGAAAGAAGAAAATAATAAGGAATAGATATTGAGCTATCAGCGATGTTGTATTGCATAAAATAATATTTATTACATCATATTGCTAAGAATCTTCATCATCGAGTCCTTATTAAAAATATAAGCATACGACAAAGGCGTAAAATGACATGAAAATCCAAGATACAAACAAATGTCCATTGCTAAACTGCCAACTCCATGCAACATACAAAATGTAATGCAATACAAGAAGTAAACAAGCTTACCTAATAGGGAAATAAGTACAAACACACACACTCAAACCAACAACGTTTAAGATAGTTACAAAAATATTTTGTTATCAAGATGTAGTCCCAAATGATTTTGATAAACAACAAGGTTTAAAAATGATGTCCTAAGAAAATTCTACATGCAAGGCACATAATAGAGGACACTTAGGTCCTATGAAAAAATAGTGTGCACTACGAAGCAAAGCACTGTGCAACTTGTTGTGTCATAGAGTATAGAGGAAGTAAGTAGGTGAGCTTTTGTAAATGATTGGAGATTCATATGATCTACGAGTTGTTATTTCAAAATATTTGAAAACACCAAAGCAAGGTACACGATGAGTGTCATGTTAGAGACACTGATTTCAGCTGCGTATGAGTTGTTTACCTATTTTTATCACTTGTTTTAACTTTTACAATCTTTTCGATTTTTAAATGTTTTTATGATTTTTATAATTTGTAACATTTTTGATTGGTCAGAAGAATTTAGATTATGGAATATCACCTAAAATCACGTAGAATGATCCATGGGGAAGAAACGGGCATTGGGTAGCAAAAACATGCCTTGACGAGAAGAAAATGGGTAAAAATGATTATTTAATAAAATAATCATCACGATGGTGAAATAAAAGAAGAAAAAAATGAAAAACTCACTTGGAAACAATAAAAATTCCCAGGGAGAAGAAATGAGTGCTAGGTGGCAAATAATGCCCCAGCACAGTGGAAAAAAAAAGTGAAAAATATTTATCATGGCGGGTATAAGGAGTTAGAATGACCACGATGGTCAAATTAAGCATTTTGGCCATCATGGTGAGTGAGAGGGAATCACAACGGGTTAAAACAACCCCATATACCCCTCCCGAGGGGGGCCGAGGGGGTTAAATCATCACGGTTAGTTCATTTTCTATGGAGTTCTTGCGAATTTTTACCGTGAGAGAGTTATGAGCCACGAGAGAGATGGCGAGAGTTCAGAGGTGGATCAAACATGTAGACCAGATTCAAGAGTACCTTCAGGATGATTCGATGGACCCTATGTGAGTACCCTATATTTTCTAGTCAAATTTTACATTTAATGTCAAATTTTTGGTGTTTTTTAGCATGTTCATGGTAGATGTAGGGTAGGTTGAACATGTACGTGCACCTTAGCAATGCGCAGTGTCACTGGACGTGTGCATATGCATCAAAAAAATGGGTACGTGCATGTGTACGTGTTGGGAAAATCGGTATGCCCACACATACATGTTAGAGGGGACGTGTACATGTCAAAGGGAATATGCGAATGTGTGCATGCACGTGTACTAAATTATATGCGTAGGCGTCATACCGAGATGCATATGCGCTAGGGAGGGATAGAATACAATAGAAGAATTTTTGGGGATGTATGCCTCATGATGGGTGCATACGCATTGGAAGGGGCACGTGCATTCCTTAGGAACATATGTGTTATGATTGGCATGCGAGCATCCATAGGGGCATGTAGGTGCCAAAAGAAAGACTTAACTAATTTTTAAAGAAAAATAGGATAAGTAGAGAAGGATGTGGGCTAGATTTTGGTAGAAGAAAGTTGAAAGTGGCACTTAGAAGAATATGGATAGAATTATATCATAACAAGTGTACTGTTATTTTAGAGAAATGATTACCAGTCCTTCATACTAGAGAGCGGCATGGGTGCTTGGCTATCATAGCAGTGGATTTCGAGGAGGAGGATAGTGAAATTTTGGGCATCATCTTTTACGTTACTGGTCTAGATCACGTGGCCAGTATGCCATATATTACTATGGACCATGGCCTCCTCACAGCCTTAGCTGAGAGGTGGCATAGTGAGAGCCAGTGTTTTCGGCTCCCGACCGGCGAGACATTACTATTACGTTGGATGATGTATAGAGGATTCTACAGGTGCCCATTTAGGGTCAGCTAATCACATACGAGAGTCATAGGACTGATATCTCAGCTTGTTTATTTGATTTATTTAGAGTGGAGGACATACCTCACCTAGGAATGGTCATTAGACTGTCTCAGTGCATAGCAGACCTGGAGTTAGATCGAGTGGTGGTTTATTTGATGGCCTTTGTCAGTGGCATTCTACTTACTAACAAGATCGGTGCTACATTCCCTCTTGGTATTATCGGAGTAGTACATGGATTGATCGAGGGTTAGAGGTATTGTTGGGGCCAGTGTATAATGGCACATTTATACTGGGATCTCCGTCTTATCACCTACTACCATTAGAAGATGCTAGGCCTGATGAGATTATTGCAAATATGGGCCTAGGACCACATAGCCATTGGTCATCCTATAGGTTTTTTACAATTTTGTGCCCCCAGAGGAGCCATCCGGGTTGGGTTGGGTTCCAGATCGAGAGATGATGTTTGGCCTACTATGAAAGATACTTATCATTATCATCAAGAGTTTGATGAGCTCTAGTATGCATAGATAGTATGGAGGCCCTATAGAAACTTTTAGTGGCCAGACAATGGTTTAGAGCTTAGTGTGGCCATGGTAGATCATTTCATGTTTGGGAGCCGACATTATATATGGGATTTTTATAGAGTGGATAGATGTCAGAGGAATTTTTGTCTCATTTAAGATGTTCCACAACATGATATTTGGTATGCACACAGGGCCCGAGAGGTATTTGATATGGTTCCTCATATTCATATGGATAGAGCTAGGGTAAACAATGAGCAGATGGTACCAATACCATGGGTACCATTGAGGCAGGTTAGGGATCCTGGATGTTCAGTTGAGTATGGACCATGGTATTTGACAGTGTTACCTCATTGATTGGCCATTCCATGGGAAGCATGGGACACAGGAGTTAGGCCACCTCCAGAGGGGCCACCAGATAGTGATGATGAGGATGAGGATGGAGATGATGATGATGATCCCTTTGATGGGTAGCATCATGATGGGGGTGGGAGACAGGGTCCACCACCACGTCAGGTACATGGACAGGGGCCGAGGATGAGACAAAGATAGGTACCTATGGCACCTCATATGTAGTTTCCTCCGGTTGGTATACCAGCTAGAATTCTCATTCCATTACATCATATTCATCCAGTGATTTAGTAGGGTCCTCCCCCTCATGCTCCAGGGCAACACATTCCTAGACAATAGGCTCCATAGCAGGGCCTCCTCCTAGTCCACCACATGATGGTGGAGGAGACGATGGTAGAGATAGAGGCGATAGTTACGTTAAAGTATATTAGGTTATAGTTGTGCATCTTTAGATGATGGTTGAGAGGGATCATGCTAGGGTACAACTTGGTAGTTACCATAGAGCAAGACCAAGCTAGAGCGAGATATAGGTTGTGACCTTAGAGAGAGATCGGAGTTAGGTCCCGGGCTAGTCAGGGGAGGTGGTAAAGATGGAGCCGCTTGGTTCCAACAGATCCAGAGCTAGCTTCTCATAGTACACATATTATGGGCTTGTTATAGCAGATTCTACAAGCACATGTTCAAGCCATTACCATAGAGAGAGACCGGTTGGTGACTGAGAGGACATTGGGCTAGGTCAAGATGGTGAGTATACAGCAGAGGTGGGTTCATTTTAGCGGGTGATGGAACCACTGTGACACCTAGGAAATACATGGAGTTGGCTATGGTGAATGGTAGGACCTCCTAATACAAGGCCATGTACTACGATGCCATTCTAGAGGGTCAGAGAGTACCCAGTTTCAGTGAGAAGTCGATGGGTAGGTCACAAAGATCACAGAGACTAGAGACATCGGCTAGAATTGTGGAGCAAACACAAGATCGGTAGATACAAAGTGATATACAGGAGAGTAGGGTACATATGTGATGAACCCTCAAGCAGATCGTAGACCTCTAAGTCCCCATGAGGGATTGAGTCAGACATGACTCATCTTTTGATCATATACCTATGTATGTATTTCTGATGTATGCCTCTTATGAAGGCTCAGTTTTGATCGATGATGTATGATGCATCTTAGATTATATGATATGATAGATAATATTTGTGAAATATGTTATTATGAAAACAATTGAACAATCAATTTACAAGCATAACCTAACAAAACTTGAACACAAGAAAAATATTTACAAGTATGTAAAATGCATTCAATGCAAAAACTCAAATCTAAGTAAGGAATTGAACTCAATTTTAAACATACAACACAATGCAATGGAAATTGTTGGTCATTCAAGATTTAGAACTTAGCGGAAAACATACAAAAGGTTCACGTGGAAGAGAAGAGCACATTCAAAAGTGTAGGAGGATCGGGAAGGAATCACATGCTGAGGACAGAGACATATTCGGGACTTAGCCATTTTCATGATGATGAGCTATTTTTGGAGATAGCATGCCGAACACACAAACTGGTTAAAGACTTGTGTGACATGCATTGGCTATTTTTGGAGGATCAACTATGAAGCACTTTACATGGATAGAGGCTGAGAATAGATTTACTACCTGTGATTAATTACAAGAAGTCTTTTCTTAGCGCACTTGCATGTGTGGCTATTATTGTAATGACATGTGGCTAATAATAGCATACAACCTATTTTGGGATTAGATAAGCGGTGAAGGGAAAGTCCCCACCCTTATAAATGTAGTATAGATATAGAATGTAAGAACCGAGGTATGGAGAGGTTATGCTACCAAATCGATGCACGCATAAACTATGGTATTATCTATATTAATAAGCTTTTGTTTATTTATCATGTTTAATGCAATGTAGTGTATTGGCTGAATTAGAGTATCAAATCATGAGTATAATTGGTTCTTGCATGCTTGATTTCATAATGCTTATCCTTTAAGTCTGTTATTCTCTAGATCTAGATCTGAACATGCACTTTGTAGAATGATATATTATTCATGGATATGAATGCTTTAAGTCTTCATCATGCTAACATCCTACAACATCAACCCTAAAGAGGGTCATTACCTTTGTGTGCTTCGGGTGAATGCTCGGTCTAGGCTAAGTGATGTGCCAACTCACTTGGGCTTTTCTTTGGTAAATTCTAGGCTACATCATTGGTTCTGTTGTCGGGCCTCTTTTTCAATTGTTTTTAGGATGGTTCACGATGAAGACGTACCGGTTGACCTTAGCAAGTGTTGAGGAGTGGATTAAAGATTTAGAAGAAGACTACACATGGAGTTTTAGCACTAGATTTGAGTTCAATGCCCGAGCATGGGTGGATAAGAATCTATATGATTGTTTGTATGAGATCTTCTTCATTATCTTTACAATAGAACTATATGAGTGCTTGGTTGCTTATGCATATAAACAGAATTGGAGGTATCGCACACTTTTCTCGGATTCAGGAAGAATTTCAAACCTTTTATGATATTGATCTCGATTTGGAATCACGATGTGGATACATGGATCTATGGTGTTTAGAACAATTGTATCTTGGAGTACTCAATTTCCACTTATTCGTGCCCGTGAGGTATTTGAGTTCCAATTTTTACAATAACCCAAAGTGCAACTTACCTATAAGGCATTCCACTCGTGATAAAAATTCTGATGGTAACCCTAAACTTGGAGAACAAACCGATGAAAACTAAACCCCACCACATGTGGGGGAAGCATTAGGTTTGGTGAAATATGGCAGACCTAGTGACAAAAAGGAAAAGAGAGGAAAGGCAGCTTAAGTATAATGAGGCACGCGAGAGGGAGATAGAGAAGCAAAGTGAGATGTTGCAGAGTGAATGGCATTGTGGAGAGAGATAGTTTGGGAAGGGTTTGAAGTTCACACAGAAGACATGGAACCCGAGCATAAGGAACTCCCCTTTGGGAAAGCATGAAAGGAACCCTCCTCGGCCTCACGTATAAGTGCGCCAAGAGAGACAACCCGGGCCACAAGTGCGCATTTGAATCCACCTAGAAACCTTTCCCTTGTACTTGGTTTTCCAATATCTAGTACAACAAATAGTCAACAAGCTAATTTAGGCAATGGGAGAGCAAGAGTGAGTCATATAAAAAGCACAATGATGACAACGCAAACAACTTCATTGTTATATGGGAGTACCTTTTCGAGTGTATCATCCGCATAGAGTTAGGGCAAAGTGCATACTTTTGGACTATATTTTGGGAGTAGTAACACTTCACGACTATTGGGGTACAATTTAGTACTACGGTTGGGACACAGGGAAGTACATCTTCTGGTCTAACCCTAGCTACAGGTTTGGGATTAGGAGGTATAGGTGGCTCTAGCTCTAGTGGATCTGGTGGTTTTGGAGGTAGAGGAAACACAGGAGGTTTTGGATCAGGTGGGCAAGGTCGAACCAACCCCAAAATATTTACATGGAGATGTCTCTTCATCTCCCAGAGTATAGGGGCATAGAAGATGTTGTTGAACATGTGCACATGTGTGAAATATTGTGGCGTGTAAAAGGAATCATGGTTTCGAGCATAGGGAAAGTCAATTTGCTACTACGTTATAAGGGTGCGCACATAGTTGGTACAAAAATTTTGACCCTAATCAGACTTACGTAGACTATGCAACCTTAAAAGATGTTTTCCTTAAAGAGTTTCACATCCCTGAGTTTGAGTAGAAGAGTATAAGTGCACTCAAGGATATTAAGCAAGGCACTATTGAGAGTGTCAAAGAGTATGATGCTCATTTCAAAACACTATTATCCAAGATTTCTTATGATATTCATGCAAGCCAACATGCACAATGGTTTTTGGGGGCTAATAACACCTTTTAGAAGGGCGTTATCACTAAAGACATACATTGGTCCATGCAAAGCTCTCGAAGTATATTTACGCGTTGAGGTAGTTGGAAGTATAGACACTCGGGTGAACCCATTCTTTGAAGCACATATTGTAGCTATGGCGAAGCGATTGGAGAAGTTATCAACAAATTCACCACATGAGACGCAAAACAGGATTTGGTGCACTGATTATGAAGTGGAAGGTCACACAAAGGATAGTTGTCCCCACAGATCAATGCGTTCATTGTTGTTGGACTGTGAGATATGCCATCTAAACCATGATGTTAGTCATTACCCATTACTATAATGTGTGATAAGGAAGAACATTTCATGCTACTTGAAAAATATGTAGGTCCACGACTCATGACATGGAAGACTATCGACTGATTGGTTGGATCCATGATGTTATAGATATCGGTGTACAATAGACAAGAGTTTTAGATAACTCTAAAGGCAAGAACGAACATCAGGATTGAGATCACAATCAAGCGCGCTATGATCGAGTGAAGGACATTTTGAAGGAGGTTGTGGTAGAGGTCGAGGGTTTTGAGGAGGATATGGAGGCTGAGGCCATGGTGGTGGAAGAAGTGAGTTCCCTCGTGGAACGTGTTACACATGTGGATCTCCTGACCACTACAGGCATGAATGTCCTCAGAATATTACATTTTCTTTCTGTGGAAAGAATCATAGTTATGAGGATTTCCAGACTTGTATGAGCATCTTAACAAGAAAAATAAATAGGAAAACAAAGGCGCATGGATGGTAAAGATACAGTGTGCTGTGGAAAATCAGTGGATGCCCAAGTTGGAAGCAGAATCTGAGGCATTACATGTAAAGATCACGACCGCGTTGAATCAATGCATGCTAAAGACAAATTACAGCAGAGGCCTACCATCACAAAGGAAGAGTTTCTACATGCACAAGACCCAGATCCAACCCATCAGAAGGAGTTTTATCAGAAACCATGGAGGTACTCAGGAATCTTCAGGGTGAAATATAGTATTTAAAGGAGCAATCACACAAGATGGAGTAAAAGAAAGTATTAGAAAAGGTTAAAACTAATATAGATGACTTGAGAGAAGTGTGTAAAGTGTTGTGCCAAGAGAATATCATTCCACTATTGGGGAATTAGTTAAAAGGAAACACTCTACGTGCAAGTATTGAGACTGGATGGCAGATATTGCATGCAAATCTTCCCCCTCATAGCCTAGATTATGACAAGGAAATAACTCTGAATGTTGTTGTGGATGGGTGGTTATTGAGTAATATATTGATTGATATAGGTGTGGAAGTCAATGTTCTTACTTTATATGCATGGGTACAAATGGGGAGACCTCCATTGTAGCCATTCTCTAATGTATTGTTCATGGATAACCGAACTAACGCCACTCCCATCAAAGTTTTAAAAGATGCATCCATTGCCATACAAGGAGACAAGCTCACTGGAGATTTTGAGGTCTTAGCGCTAGCAGAGTCAGATAGCTTCCTAGATCTATTGGGGCATCCTTTGTGCTATGAAAATAATGACAATCTTTGGTTCAACAAGGGTTATATCAGCTTTGAAAATAAGGAGGAAAGATTTATTATCCCTTTAACAGATGGAAAATATGCACCTTATATTGAGCCCTTGAGTGAATAAGACCTTAATAGGATTTATGTCTGTTCCATTCGGGAACCAGAAGTGCTTGAGTCATGTAAGGAAGGTATCCTTCAATGGGAGGATGCGTCTATTAGCGATACTACAAGTGTTTCTTGTGATGATTGGGCTCATAGCACTTATGATTTGGTAGGGCGTGAAGTAAAGAGTATATTTCCTAGGGTAATGAACCCCATTATATCGGGAGAATAGGTAACAATTTGATGCCTTGTTACATAGGATAAGGAGACCCTATGGTGTTCCTACACACCATCGAAGAACAATGGATAGATCCGTTGGAAATAAGGAATATGCTAGCATATACCCTACACGGGTTAATAGCATGCTAGTGGGTGGTCCATAAGGATAATCTTATAGGATGGAATGAAATTAGGATTGCTCTTGCCACTAGATTATTTAGGAGAAATACACCTACTCAAATCTGCACTTATCATGGTAATCAACTTGTTCAATGCCACGTTCAGCAGTTTGAGAGACTCGGACAAAGGGGTGAAGCTTTACCACCTTTGCTCTGGGTACATGATTTTTATTCCACTCTACATCATTGCGCACATGCTTGGTATGTATATGTATAACTCCAGAGAGACTAGAAATTGGCGGGATTTTATTACAAGAATGACCTAAACGTTTGACTTCTTTCTCTACCAAGCCTCGGTGGAAGAAGCATTAAAAGTCATAAAGTGCTTAACTATGGGAGATAGTGCCAAGGCTGAAGAACTCATTCAGAGTTATTCAATGAAGGAAACTCAGGAGTGTGTTTTGTTGAAGAAACAAAGGTCAATGCCACACTACTTTAATGCGCTTTCCTTGAGAAAGAAAAAGGAAAAATGGTCTACTTAGTGGATGATGAGGAAGTAAAAATCTAGACATAAACCATTCATTAGGTAGGCATGAGATGTTGGATGGTGCAGATAAGACCATGCACACCTATCATGAACATATGAAGAAAAAGAAAGTTAATATTGGATTAGATGTTGAGTATAAGCGAGGCCATAATTAGGGATTATTGGTCGGACTCGAAGTGGAAAAAATCATAGAGTTACTACGAGATTATCGGGATTTATTCCTCGAGGGTACTATGAGCTTAAAGATGTGTATGAATCATTAGGGGAGATGAGGATAAAGCTTAAGTAGGGTGCGCACCCAGTTAGAAAGAGACCCTATAGGATGAACCCCAACTTACGTGAAAAGGTCAAAGAAGATATTGACAAAATGTTGAAGTATGGAATCATCAAGCCCCTCGACGAGTTAAAATGGGTTATTCCAATGGTGATCGGTATCAAGAAGGATGGACGGATTAGGATCTGTGAGGAATACATGGAGCTAAATGTGCGCAAGTATGACCTGATCCCTTTCTTACGCCATTCACTTAAGAAATACTAGATGGTGTTGCAGGCACACAATCTATTCATTTACAAATACATTCTCTGGGTATCATCAGTTCACATTTCCTAGGAGGATCGGAAAAAACAACTTTTACTATTGAATGAAGTAGCTTTGCCTATATTTTCTAAAAATGCACCTCGTATTCTTGTGCATCGTTGTTTAGGCATTTAAAGAATTTCTTCACACTTCTTATATGTTTATTTAGATGATTAGATGGTGTATAGATCGGTCAAAGACCATTATGACAATCTGTGCTTAATGTTTGAAATATGTAGGTAGTTGAGTATCTCTTTGAACTTCAAGAAGTGCATATGTGCTAGACCATTTGGAATATTGTTAGGACACATAATCTACAAGGAAGGTTTGTTGATTGATCCAAAGAAGGTTGCATAGTCATTATCGGCCTAAAAGAGCCTACCAAGAAAAGTGAGGTGTGTGGATTTTTGGGTCATACAGATATTACTGAAAAGTTTATTAAAGGATATGTCAAGATTACCACACCTTTGGAGGAGTTCTTGAAAGGAAAAGGTATGTTCTATTGGGAAGAACCACAACAATGTGCATTCGAGACATTAAAGGAGAAACTTCTCGGGCACCTATTCTCGCATTTTCCTTCGTGGGACCAACCATTTCATGTACATGTGGATGCCTCTAGCATGGTTATTGGTGTGGTATTGGCTCATCCTGGAGAAGGTATTATAGATCATCCTATATGTTTTGTCAGTAGAAATTTGACTCTTGCAGAAAAAAATTACACAACTACAGAGCGCGAAGATTTGTCAATGATCTATGTACTACATAAGTTCAAACAAGACTCTAATAGCTACACCATTTTTTCTTTTATACAGATCACATGGCATTGAATTATTTGGTAAACAAGCTCGTATTATAGAGGCACATATGCAGATGGGTACTCTTATTCCAACAATTTAATTTCGAGTTGTGTAAAACCAGGGAAAATTAATTCTAGACCATACCATTCATCCAAAATACAATCGGGAGAAGAAGCATAGGCAATTAAAGATACCATGTCGGATGAAAAGTTGTATAGGTTAAAATGAGTGCTATCGAATTAGAGGACATTGTTGTCTTTCTACGAATATGCATGGCACTGAAGGAATGAAATCCTTGGAGAAGAAATAACTTGCTATACGCGCAACACCCTATATGTTGATTACCGGTGACTCGTGCATAAATTAGGTTGGGATGAAGTAGTGTGTCGTGTGTGTCTTGGAGCATGAGCATATATATATTATGGAAGAATCTCGTGGTAATATTGTAGGTGGCCACTTTACAAGTGACGCCACCGCACGTAAGATTTTACTCATTAAATTATGGTGGGAAACCCTATATAAAGATTGTAAGGCATATTGCAAGACTTGTGATCACTATCGCACTTGGAAAACAAGGACAACATGATGAAATGCCTCGAGACCTATTACTAGTGCAGAACTATTTGAGAAATGGGCTATAGATTTTTGGGTCTGTTATCCATATTTCACCCCAGGCAAAATATTTCATCATGCCACGACCCCGTATAGAAGGAACCCGAGAAATCTCGTTTGGATCTTGTAAACAGGTCACATAAGGACTCAACAATGGAGTGGTGGGGGCTAAGAAGGACTAAATGACCCTATGCAAGAAGAAACGACTCTGTTAGGCCGTTTCCATGTCTTAAATCAATTTTTAAGTTACAGGTAGACTCAACAATGGAATAAAGCAGGGTTAGAAAAGAAGGGGTAGTGCCACAGAGAAGCCAGGAGCAAGAGGGGGAAAGAAAGGTGAAGATTTGAAATTTTGGGCTCGAAAGTTCAGAAAGGAGTCCAAAATCAACTAAGTATGGAGGAGGCAGCAGAAAGAACCATGTGTCTATGCGGCGCTTCTCCAAAGTTGAATCTAAAAAGGGAAGCCCAATCGAGCACCAAGCTTCCATGTGTCCAGAGCCATAAAATTTGCACAAGCTGTTGAAGAGTCTTCAACTAAGAGGGAAGGTGCTAGGTGTTAGCTGGATGGAAATCTAAAATGGGAGCCCAAGGTGGAGACTCAAACTTACGCCAACTCTCCATGTAGCAAATGGTCAAACAGAGTCAAAAGGAAAATAGGGCGGGCCTCAAAATTGGCTAAGTATAAAAGTGAAAGCAGAGAATGCCAAGTGTCAGTGTGGTGCATATCCAAAATTTAGTCCAAAGGCGGAGACCCAAATGAGCATGAGCTCTCCACATGGCCCAAAGTCCAAAAAATCAAGAGGGACCATTCAAAAGTCCACAGACCTGCAGAGGCTACCAAGTGTCAACTCGGCGCTCCTTTAAACATAAAATTTTGAATCGGGCTTTCATACAAGTGTGGTCTTTGTCATTACCAATCTGGCACTATGATAATTCTTCACTGAGAACTCCTCGTGCTATGATTATTTACTAATGCACAGCCTTTAATTTGGTGGATGTAATCTAGAAACAAAACAACAACATAACACAAGAATACCATCGACTATGATAAGACGAGAATGATGACAAATCTGAAATATCAAAGTAAATTATAATATTAACATGAAATTGTTACAATCTCACCCATGAGGTACTTCAAGTGTTATTGACTTCACTTTCCTTTCACCAAGACTATGGGAAAAAATTTACAATTACACCTCTTAATGGCTTCTTCAACACACCTTTAAACTGATGGCTTCCTTTGCACACTTCCTACAATATTTCTCACTACTTCCTTCTATGCTAAATGAGGGGGTGGCCTCTCTATTTATAGAACTTCAGGGCTTATCCATCTTATCTCTAAGATAGGATAAGAAATCCACTCGATGAATCATATTCCATACCTTAACTCTTATCTCGTACATGTAAGCTTATCTTTTAAGATAAGATAAACCTTATCATTTTACATGGGTTCCACATTTTTAGACTTTTTACAAATAAAATACACAAAATATTTATGACCTCACTCCTTGTCCTTATTACCAATATAATATTTCTAATTCCTAATCATGTAGACCCTACTTCTCTAATTACCCAAACTTTGACATTTTAACATTACCGGACCACTTACGACAAATATTTACTTTTACAACATTCCTATTGTGCTTTGACCTTCTACCGTACTCTACATTATTGGCGGCACCGCATCGACTTGCGGCGCCGTTATCTTCTATCGACACTACTACTAATTATACTTAACAACATCCTATTCCTAATACATACATTAATGAAATAGAAATTATGGAGGAAAATTTTAGTGTCGACATCTTCCCCTTCTAGCTTCTACTCCGTCCCTGAGTAGACTATTCTCGGTGCTTGGAAAATCTTCAACTTGTCATGGTTGACCCATTTCATAATGGGAGTGCCATCCAATTCTTCCAAATCGGTATGTACCATTTTCATGCACAAATTGCTTATTTTTGTAGGGCCCCATCCATTTTGGAAGAAATTTTCTGTCTTCTTTTTTTGTATCGGAATCATATACTAGAACCAAGTCATTCACATGAAATGGAGACCAACGGATCTTTTGATCAAAATATTCTTTCGCTTCATTTTCTTCTTATGGCTTGTATCCTTTGCTATTTCCCTCATTTCCTCTAGCAAATGAAGATGTACCAACCTTTCTTTTATTGAATCACTTTCATCCATCCTTTCATTTTTCATAACTCTCACATTGGGAATATCAAACTCAATAGGAAGAATCGGATCAATGCCATAGGCCAACCGAAATGGGAGTATCCTGTTGTTGACTTTGATGTTGCCCTATATGCCCACAATGCTTGCATGAATCCTTTTATCCCCTTATGTACTGCAAGGCTGCATCTTTTGCTAGAATTTGACACAACACAAAATTTGTTCGTTCCACCTATCCATTTGTACTTGGCTTGTATGTTGTTGCCTTCCGTGCTTAATAGAAAATTTATTGACTAGGACTTCTACTACCTCAATAATGAAGTGGCTTCCTTGATACATTACAATTTCTAATGGACAACCAAATCTAGTGACAATGCGTTCATATATGAACCTTGCCACCTCATCCATGGAAGTTGTTTTCAATAGCCTAGCTTCAACCCACTTGGTTAAATAATGCGTGGCAACTACAATATACTTATTTTGGCGTGAGGTAGTTGGAAGTGGACTCTACAATGTCTATTCCCCACTTTTCAAAGGGACCAAGTGGAAGAATAGGACATAATGGCGCGATGAAGTCTTATGGTTACCATGTGTTTGAAAAATATCACATGTCTTACAATAATTATAACAATCTTTAAAAAGAGTGGGCGGTGATAACCTTCATCCAAGATCCTTTCTTTTGTAAGTTGTCCAGAGAAGTGCCCTCCACATGTACCATTGTGGAATTCTTCTAGTAGTTCCTTCCTTGATCACATCCAATCGCCCTCTTATCTTGTCCATCGTGTCCTATTCGAAATAATACTCCATGCAGAATACAATATGGATGACTGGCTTGAGTAATCTTTCTCTTAGTCTTTGCATTGGCACCATCAGGAAACTTGAATTCATTCAGATAATTCCAAATATCTATATATTCACTAGGGATTGTGTCAAGGGATAACAAGGCTGCATCGGGGAAATCATCATCATCACAAGATGATCCTAAACCATCATAGGCTCGAGAGAGTGCATCTGCATTGACATGCTTCTTTCCTGGCCTATCTATAATATCAAATTCAAATTCTTGTAGCAAAATTATCCATCTTGCTATCCTCCCTGATGGGTTAGGCTTATTTACAATATATTTTAGAGCCTGATGATCTGTTACAACTAGAAATTTTTGCCCTAGCAAGTAATTCCTAAACTTCTTTTACAAAGAAAATGACAAACTAGAGCCTCTTTTTCAAGATTCAAGATAATTTACCTCAAAGACTACTCATTTGTATCTGCTCCCAAAGTAAAGCTGGATGTTCATTCCCATTTTCATCCTTTTGCCTCAAAGTACTTCCTAGTGCTGCATCCGAGGCATCGGTGTACACAATGAATGGCTTGCTCCAACTGGATTCTTCAAACAGTGAAGACACCGTGAGCTTCCTTGATTGTCCAAAAGCTTCATGTGCCTTATTTCCTAGTTCATAAGTAACATCCTTCTTCAAGAAGCTGGGTTAGTGGTCATGTGCAATCTTTGAGAAATTCTTGATGAACCTTCTATAGTAACCCACATGGCCTAAAAATGATCTCAACTTACTTCTATTCATAGGAAATAGTAAATCTTTGATTTTGAAACTTTATCAGGATCAAGTACCAATACCATCTCTGGATACAACATGTCATAACAAAATGCCATTAGAACATCCAAAGACACACTTTGTAGGGTTTAGTCAGGGCTTGTGCTTCATCTAACCTTTGAAATGTTGTCTCCATCTCAGTGCAGTGGTCCAACTTGCTCCCATAGATGTAAAAATCATCAGAAATACTCGATGAAGGTCCCAATGTAGGGTTCGAACACCCTATTCATCAAAATATTTGGAATGTTCTTGGAGCATTACACAACCCAAAAAGCATAACTCTATAAGCAAACGTTCCCCAAGGAGTGGTGAATGTGGTCTTCACCTGATCTTTCTCGCTATATGAACTTGGTTGTAGCCGCTATATCCATCAAAGAAAACTATAGCACTCTGGCCGCTACTTGGCCCAAGATCCGATCGAAAATGGAAGAGGGTAATGATCCTTCTTTGTTGCCTTATTGAGCTTCATGTAATCAACACAAATGCGTAGCTTCCCATTATTTTTTATTGAGATCACAATGGGAGAAACTCATTCTCGAATTCTCCACAAAGAAATATGAATCCTGCATCAAGCAACTTATCTATTTCTTCTTTTATAGTCTTGGAAAAATTAGGATTCATTCTATATGGAATTTACTTTATGGGTTTAACACCATCTACCAGCTCAATAGAATGTTCTACCCAACTTACTTGACGGAGTTCCTTGTAATCAAAAGTGAATATGTGTATGTACCTTGAAAGAGCTGGAGGTAGGATTCCTTCTCACTCTCCATCACAGATCACCAATCTTTATTTGTTGGAGATGATCATCAACTTCTTCTTCGAGATAATTTTATGGGGTCATGAGTTGGTGTGACTGGAAGGATATCCATGACTGAAACATCAACCTCACTTTCTTCATCTTTAGTGTCCACTTCACTGGTACTAGAGTAATCAGAGGATGTCCAATCATCAGTTTCATCACTTGAATCCACAGGTTCTACCTTATGATGTCGAGGGATCACGTTTATCTTCACCCTCTCTCTACCACGTCCAAGTGTCATGAAACCTTCATTCCAGTAGTTTCTTGCATGAACTCTCCTTAGCCATGGTCTTCCCAAAGAAAGATTGGGTACGCAATGCAGCAGTACCATTTTTTGTCACACCGAAAGTCTACCACACATATAACACCCATAACGAGATATTGCCACATTTGAAACTACACCTTCTGGTTTAGTTTTTCCTTTATTTAATGACCTTAACATAAGTGTTGAAGGGCGATCAATTTTTAAACCCAACATATTCATTACAGACTCGGTCATTACATTAACTGCAGCACCTCCATCAACTAAGACATCATGAATTGAAATACCATTACATAATACCTCAGCTTTTGGAGCATAGGGATCCACCTCTCGCCTCTAAAACAGGGGACCTCAACCTCCTTTCTTCGTCGAGTATTGAGTCCACTTCACGCCTCCCGCCTCTTCTCGAAGATATAGCCAAGAGTTGACCATATGTAATATTTCGAGCCTTTTGGACAGATCTTCTAAAATGGAGTATGGTCCTTGCCCCGTGAAATCAGAAAATCCTGCACACCCAACTTTCTTCTCCTATGTTTCTTACTATTTTCTCCTTTCATCTTCTTAGGATCATTTCCATCTTGATTATCTTTTTCTTTCTTTCTTTTTGTTACAAACACATCTACTTCATTATTTCTGCTCTTATCTACTACATCAAAAGAATTCACATGTGCTTTTCCTTTATCATTATCTCCTTTACCAGATGTAGAAGCTCTACTTGGACAATTATACTTATAATGACCCTTTTTATAACAACCATAACATACAACTTCAGAAATATTTCTTTTTGGACCTCTATCTCCTCCCGAGAACTAAATTGTTTTCCTCAAGAAGATTAATAGTTAATCGACCCATCTTTTTGAGCAAATCTTCATACTCAGTAGATGTACTAGGAGAAATATTTGTGCTCACCAGAGTGGTTGTGGATTCTCGGACCAAAGGTGTCTGGTGTAGGCTCTACTTTAGCAACAATTTCTTTGGGCTACTCTTCCATGCTTTCTTATTGCCTTCTTGCAATCTCCTTTGCTTGTTCAATGGTAGCTGGGCAGTCATACTTCACTCGTTTTCTGATCTCTGGCTTCATCCCAAGAATGAAGTGCTTACATAGGAGATTATCCACGCCATTCATTAACCCATCTGCTAATCCTTCCTTCCGGATCTGGGCATCGAGCTTCCTCCTTAGCTCTAGAACACGAGCATGATAATCCCTTATCTTATCCTTCTCTCCTTGGGATAGCTTTGTGATATCGATCATGAGATCTGCATATTTCGTTGTTCACCAAATTCTTCAAGAAAACTTTCAGTTAATAAATCCCATGAATTTTTCACATTATCACCTAGTGTTTCAAACCACCTAAGTCGTTGAACCATCCAAAAAGGTAGGAAAAATTTAGTCCATTGTTCCCTTCTTATGAGGCCATTACAAATACAAGATTGTTTAAACTCTTGAATGAAAGAAGAAGCATATTCATTAGATTGAGCTGAAAAAACAAGAATCTTTCCCATTTTCAAAAGTAACCACCGTGAAATACCAACCCACAAGTACAATCAACAAGACTTATGTGCACAAATAATTGGAATCACTATACTAGAAAGTGACTTTACACCTTTCTACAGTAAAATAGAAATGACCACGGTAAACTATGGTAAAACTTGACTTACTACGGTAAAAACTGACTTTACTGTGGCAAACACTATTCACGATAAAAAGTGAAGTTATTGCGGTAAATACTATTCACGGTAAAAAGTGACTTTACTGTGGTAAATACTATTCCCAGCAAAAATGACTTTACCATGGTAACTACTATTCATGGCAAAAACAAGGTTACCCTCCAATTGATTTTTGACTAAGTGGGAATATCTCTCCAGAAAATCTACTAACGAGGAATGGTCCCGGCAACGGAACCAAAATGTCATCACCAATCCGGCACTATGATAATTCTTCACCTGGGAACTCCTCGTGCTATGATTATTTACTAATGCACACCTTTAATTTGGTGGATGTAATCGGAAACAAAACAACAACATAACACAAGAATACCATCGACTATGATAAGACAGAATGATGACAAATCTGAAATATCAAAGTAAATTATAATATTAACATGAAATTGTTACAATCTCACCCATGAGGTACTTTAAGTGTTATTGAATTCACTTGCCTTTCACCAAGACTATGGGAGAAACTTTACAATTACACCTCTTAATGGCTTCTTCAACACACCTTTAAACTGATGGTTTCCTTTGCACACTTCCTACAATATTTCTCACTACTTCCTTCTATGCTAAATGAGGGGGGTGGCCTCTCTATTTATAGAACTTCCAGGCTTATCCATCTTATCTCTAAGATAGGATAAGAAATCCACTCTGAAGAATCATATTCCATACCTTAACTCTTATCTGTACATGTAAGCTTATCTTTTAAGATAAGATAAACCTTATCATTTTACATGGGTTCCACATTTTTAGAATTTTTACAAATAAAATACACAAAATATTTATGACCTCACTCCTTGTCCTTATTACCAATATAATATTTCTAATTCCTAATCATGTAGACCCTACTTCTCTAATTACCCAAACTTTGACATTTTAACATTACCGGACCACTTACGACAAATATTTACTTTTTACAACATTCCTATTGTACTTTGTATGCTACCGTACTCTACATTATTGGCGGCACCTGCATCGACGGCGCCGTTATCTTCTATCAGACGCTACTACTAATTATAATTAACAACATCCTATTCCTAATACATACATTAATGAAATAGAAATTATGGAGGAAAATTTTAGTGTCGAAAGTGCTTCCACGTGTCCAAATTCTAAAGAAAGGGGCAGAGTCTGTTGAATGGCCAATGCATTGGGTGAGCCTAGAGGCTTTCAAGTGTCTAAATGGTGCTGATTCAAGAATTGAATTGAGAGAAGGTTTTCAAACAAGTGCCAGATCACCGGTGCCCTTGGTCAAGGAATATGACCCCACCAAGCAAATAACTTAGCTGAAAAATGAAGAAATTGAGTGAGCTAGCGAAGAAAGCCATGTGTCAGCCCAGCACCATTCCAAGAGAAAAATACAGGGGCCTCCTTCAGACCAGCGCAAACCCTCCACATGTCCCAGAGGTCAAAAGGAGTCCCATTTTTCAAACTATTTTCTCTCCCATTTGTACGGACCCGATACAAACTTTGAAGAGGCATATCTTTCGACTCAGGGCTCGAAATATTGCAAATCTGACACCATTGGAAAGATCTTTGCCTCACCCACGCCATAGAGATCTGAAACTTTAATTTTGGGAGGTCAGGTAGAGGAAAATGGAGATAACATCTTCAGGGCCATTAATGCCACATCCATCTGCCCCAACAACTAGATCAGATTCGATCTCGGTCTGCTATTTCTTCTTCCTTCAAGGCGCCAAACCAAAGATTGATACAATCAAGACAGATTTGGGGGAAGATTTTGTCAGGGGCATTTAACAACAAAGTGGTTGAGCTTCAACCTACTTTCCCACTTCTCTCTCTTTCTTCTCTCTGATCGAGTCTACATATATTGGGTCAGGACTCATTGTAAAGGGTTGGACATTCTTTCATCTTTTGCAGGCTCCCCTTCCCTTTTGGAAAGGAACTCGTGGAGTTCAGACCTTCCATTAAAACTGTAATACATTTCTCACCTCCTGGCCATTTTTTTCTTTAATGTATTGTATTAGTCTACAGAGTAATAAAACATGTTTTGTGATCGATCCTAGATCCTCTCTTGTCTTCTTTGCTCTCATCTGGTCTTTCATTATGAATCCAGGTTATCTGTGTTTGATTATTGTATGCATTTCATTTGGTTTGTGTCTATCAAAGAAAATAAATGTTCATCATTCCTTTTGTGCATTACCTTCTAGTTTAGTCATTTCTTATTTCTTATATCCCTTTCATCCTTGTTTCCTTGGAAAATTTTAGATTAAATATAGAGATAGATCCTCTGCAAGTTCTCACATATGCACCTAAATAGAGGAATAAGGAACCAGCCTTTAATCTGGAGAAATTTTCCATTTGCAAGGTCCCACACCTTGAGAAAAGTTCAATGCTATGCGGATCACACTAAATGACTCTACCTTAGAAAAGCATATCTATAGATCTCATTTGGGGGTGTTGTGATTTTGCACTAATAGGTCCTATTTCACGAGTCACGCGTAGGACTAGATCGTGCTACATAAATATTTGCATGGATTAACTTACAAGGTGAGCAAAAGTAGTCCCTACAAAGGATTGTATAACAGCTAGGTTTCTATGGGAAAATATTATTACACGGTAGGGATGTCCTTTAAGTTTGACCAAAGTGATAGGGGCACACACTTTCCGAATGAGACAATAAGAGTTCTATTGGATGAATTTATGATTGCACACCATAAGGTTACACCATATCATCCTCGGGAAAATGGCACTACGCCGAGGCTTTCAACAAAATTTTGAGCTAGACATTGACAAAAATCTGTAATGTTGGACGAAAGAATTGGGATGATAAAGTATCTGCAGACTTTGGGCATATTGAACAACATATAAAATATTGAACAAAGCCACACCATTTCGAGCTTAGTGTTTGGCAAAGAAGCGGTTCTTCTTATGGAATTCATGTTACCATTTTTGTGTATTGCACACACCGGAGGTCTAGCTTATGAGAAGGCATTAGAAAAATGAATTGAAAAGTTAATTAAGCTAGATGAGTGATGAGAAATGGCACGTTGGAGTCAAAAACAAGAAAAGGCCAGGAAAAAATCTTGGCATGACAGGCACTTCAGGGATAAAAATATTGAAATATGACAGATGGTGCTACTTTATGATTCTAAGTTTTTGTGTCATCCAGAAAACTCAAATTACATTGGTTGGGGCCATATGTTATCACTCACATACATGAAACATGTGCTTTCTAAATAGATGTGCTTGATGGAACATCATTACTGGTTACTTCAATGAGAGTAGGTGAAGCCCTACTATAAATAAGTCTTCTTAGTGTTTATAATAAGGCAATGTTTCCATTTACAATAGGTTTTCAATTTCATATTTCCTTAATGTATTTCCTTCTCCATCACTATGCTTTGTCAATTTAGTTGGAGTTTTTTGTGTAATAAGCATGTTTTACGTGTCGAGGATAATTACTATTTGAAGAATTTATATGTGCAAAGGACTGCACATACCCTTAGTGTGGGGTGGTTATTGATATCCGTGTAGAGGAATGTTGAAAATAAGTACACATGAAAGGAACAAACTATTACAGGTGTTATTTAAAGTTGAAGTATTGTTAGAAAAGAGATTGCTTCTACACTAGATGACCATACATGGAGATAAATGATAGAACATTATAACGCGAGGTAAGCAGAGGCCATGAAGACTACCAGTGGAAGGCACAGTGACGAGGTACTCGGGCATAGTCAAAAGGTAGGAAGGCACGTTAGAAGGTTATAACTTGGGTGCGAAGATGTACTGTGCGGAAAGAATGAAAATGGTTGATTAATGAGAGGATTGTTGGTAGGTGGAGGAGCAATAAATGTACTAACTTTTTAAAAATATATATAAGTATGGGATGCGAGTTCATTTTTAACGTTGCAATTGAGAGAATTTGAAAAGAGTTAAGTTAAAACAAGCCAAGAAATCATGTTGAGGTGCGAAGAGTGTGAAACAAGACGTGGATAAAAGATTTTTGCACATGATAAGCTTGTGTTCCCATAGGTTAAGGGTTTGAGAAAACAGACGCATTATAAAAGAGTTAGGGCACACATAGAGATTTGAACTAGGGTTTCAACTTGCTCGATTATAGAGGGTAGAAGAGAGAGATTTTTCAAACAAAGACTATAAAAAGCACCCACAACAGAGCAAAAGGCAATAAGAAGGTACAAGAGGAAGAAGAAATTACTCCCGAGAGAAATTTCTCAAAAACACAAAGATATCTAGAGTGAGTGATTGTGGGACAAGAATGGGATTCCAACATCCATCAATGTAAGATCAGAAAATACAACCATCACACATCGGATAATAAGAAGGAACCAGATGCGTTGCTAAGCACAAAAATAAACAAGCCCACAACATGAGAGGATATGCCAAGATACAATGACGACTATCTGGTGAGAATTTAATAAAGCCGATTGGAGTCTACTAGTTATACGAGCTACCATACTTTGGAAAGTATGAACCATTGTATCGATGGGTTATGAGCAGATTCCATGAGGACTTCTTCTACTTTTCCGGATAGAGGCTTAGAATCATAGTTGCCTTGATTTCAACAATGAGAGGACTAAGGGCCTTAGGAGAAGATCTGGAGAGCGACTTCACAGATAAAACAATGATCCTAGAGTCAAGGAAGGATTTGGGGTATACCAAGGGTCCATGTGGCATGGACATCAACAAATTAAAGAAGTACCCAGTAGTTCAAGTCGTTGCACATCTTGTAACAAAGTTGAATGGCCAAGAAAGGTGGTTCAGAGGTGAATACTATGTAGCTGCATGTTGCAAGGAAAATGTCTCAAGGAGTGGTCTATAATATCGTAGAGAACATAGCAAAGACAATCATTGAAGAAGCATGTATAGGTGACAGAATTAGTTTTGGCGCTATTTTATTGTCTTTAGTGTTTATGGAGATTGGAGTGCCTTATGGGCCAAAGGAGAATATTTGGGAGTACCCCATGGAACATAAATCTCTAGCGAAATAATTGGTAAATACTTGTGCGAAGGGACCATGGGTGGGACATTTAAACAGAGGGCGGAGATGTGGTATGATAGGCTTCGTGTAGCATTTGAAGAGGAATGGCACATACCTAAGGAGTTATCTTCAATGGTAGGGAAGGTAGTGCGGTTTGCGGTCTACCAAAGCACTTTTTCATCACGTGGTTTGCCATGAAAGATGGGGCTTAGAGACCATGGTTCAAATTACCATATGATTTCACAACACGATATTTTTAGGCATCGTTCATCGGTTTTTGGATGTGGGATGCCTAATATTCATCATAGATAAGGTAGATTGTGACTACCACACTCTGAGAAAATCATATCTATATCCAGGATGGACTACCTACATTGAGAGGCTTATCTCATATATAATAAGCATGAAGCCGGTAGCTTTTCCGTTGGATACATTGGAGTAGTGCTTGTGTACCTTCAACTCAAGCCCAAGATGGAGAACAATAAGTATGTGGAGAATGATTTCGTGCTCCCAAGGCCGCCAAAAGGTAAGCATACAATGAAAAATGTTCTAGCACCTAAGCCCACAGAGACAATACAAGTAGATGATGAGGAAGAGGAGCATGAAGATAGTTGTGGTTTGGAGCACATAGGTAGGAGGAAGCCTACTGACAGGTAAAAGTTGAGCACGTGACTACTCCACCCCAGCCACAAGAGGGAGATGATGAGGACTTGGATGTAGTACAAGGAGAGCATCATTTTAAAAGGGTATTCAAAAGAACCATAACCCAAGGTGCTACTCCACAATCAGTGCACATATCACCTTGACTCTCTCCACAGAAGGAGACAACTGAGAAGAGAAGGAGAAAGTTGAAGCTAGACATGGAGGTGGAAGAGTATGAGGAAAGAATGCCCAAATCTCCCACACCTCCAGAGAATGTGGAAGAGCCAAAAATGAATAAATAAAGGATGGAGAAGAAGGATAAAAGGAGGCAGATGAGACAACACAAGAGGCTACTCAGGGCATAGTAGAACAAGCTCGAATCTTGAAGCTCAAGTTCCTAAGGGGCCAAGATCGAAAAGAACAAGTGGATAATATGTTGCATCGGTCATGGGCTACACTGAGGACACAGGTAAAAATTTTCGTGCCCATTTTCAAAGCACAGTGACACCAAAGGAGTTGTATGGATGGGAGCTAATGGATGAAGATATGACAACCATGTGCTCTAGGAACCGCTTGTCATGTTCTATGCACACGCACATGGACGAACCGAACTTTGATGTATCTCGAAGATTCATGTGTATCAAGGTGGTTGAAGAAGACACTCAGTGAAACACATAACAAGTAAAGCCTACTGTTATGTCAGATGAACAAGTGAGTAATGCTTTGGTGAAAGTCTCGACAGAGGTGACATGATGAAATGTGGATAAGGCTGCAATAATTAGGGCATTGAGGGAAGAGATCAAGGCCAAGGATGTAGAAATAGTGTGCAAAAGCAAGAAAAAGACTTGGCAAAGAAGAAGAACACTATTTTCATCAACATGGCAGAGGAAATTGGGGACAATATCATGAAAGAAAAGCCACACTTAGAGCCTAAGGTACCCAAAACGTTTCCTTTGGCAATGCATTATGTACAAACTTTGGTAGATTTGGTGCTTGAAGATGGACCTCTGCACATGCCAAAACCAAAGAATCCTAAGCATAGAAGCAGAGAGATAAAAGGCTTTGGTGATGAGAAATATTGCATCATATGAGGGATTTCTCCAAAGCTTGCAGGAGGAACTGAAGAAAGAAGATCAAGTGTTGAATATGTGTACAACCCTAGAAGCCGTTATAAGAACCAAGACCATTATAGAGGAAAATGAAGTCCGAAAGCCATGAAGGATGAGACCTTGGTCCACGCATAATGATTAGCACTTGTCAAGCAAAAGTGTGAGGCCCTTACAACACCACAAGAACCACACAAAGAAAGGCTAGATGAACTTGGGAAACTCATCGCACAAAATATGGACTTATTTTAAGGAAGAATGACTACTATGTACAACATTGTTTTGGTCCTTAGAATTAGAAATGAGAAATTGCAAAGGATGAGCTAGAGTCAATTGCAGTAGATATCCCAGAAAGGAAGAGGCTACGCTCAATGATTGGAAAACTTTAGAGTTGGAATTAAAAGAAGAATATCCAAAATTTATTCTTCCACTTGAAGCAAAAGATGATGCAAGGTAAATTCATTCTAAATTCATTCTTTTATTCATAAAAATTCTTTCTATTCCTCTATTCATATTATTTGATTCATTTTGGAGACAACCATTGTTGGGTTGGTAATGTAATTAGTGTGGGGTAATGTTGGTTAGTCAAGATTTGGCACTAAGCAAAAACATACAAGGTTCACGCAGAATATCGAGAGCATTCAAAATCATGGGAGGATTGGGAAGGAATCAAGCGCGAGGACAGAGAGCAGTAGGGACTTAGCCATTTTGCAATGATGAGCTATTTTTGGAGATAGCGTGCTTGAACACACAAACCAGCTTAAAGGCTTGTGTGACATGCATCGCTATTTTTGAGGATTGGCTATGAAGCACTTTGCATGAAAAGAGGTGAGAATAGATTTACTACTGATAATTAATTAGAAGAAGTCTTTTCTTAGTGTACTTGCATGTGTGGCTATTATTATAACGGCGTGTGGCTAATAATAGCATGTGACCTATTTTGGGATTGGATAAGTAGTGAAGGGAAAGTCCCCACCCTTATAAATATGTAGTGAACTATGTAGTATATATATAGTATGTAAGAACTGAGGTATGGTGAGGTTATGCTGCCAAATTTGATGCACACATAAACTATGGTATTATCTATTGTAATAATCTTTTGTGTATTTATCACATTTAATGTAATGGAGTGTATTGGCTGAATCAGAGTATCAAATCCTGAGTATAATTGGTTCTTGCATGTTTGATTTCATAATGGTTATCCTTTAATTATGTTATTCTCTAGATCTAGATCTAAACATGCATTGTAGAATGATATATTAAGCATGGATCTGAATGCTTTAAGTCTTCATCATGCTAGCATCCCGCAACAACAATCCTAAAGAGGGGCTTGGTACCTCTGTGTGCTTTAGGTGAGTGCTCATTCTAGGCCGAGTGATGTGCCAACGCGGGCCGGGCTTTTACCTTGGTAAATTCTAGGCTTCATATGTTTCGTTGTGGGACCTCTTTTTTAGTTGTTTTTAGGATGGTTCGTGATGAAGACGTACCAATTTACCTTAGCAAGTGTTGAGGAGTGGATTAAATATTTGGAAGAAGAATATGCATGGAGGTTTAACATTGGATCTAATTTCGACGACGCACATGGGTGGATAAAAATCTGTATGACTATTTGTACGAGAGCTTCTTCATTATCTTTCCAGTAGACCTGTACTATTGGCTAGTTGATTATGCACCTAAACGGAATTGGAGGTATCACACACTTGTCTAGATGCATGAATAATTTCAAACCCTTTATGATGCTAATCTGATTTGGACTTGTGCTGTGAATACGTGGTTCCGTGGTGTTTTGAACAACTAAATTTTGGAGTACTCAATTTCCACTTATTTGTGCCCAGAGATAGTTGAGTTCTAATGTTTACGATATCCCTGGGGAACTTAGCTGCAAGGAATTCCACTAGAGATCAAAATTCTAATGGTAACCCCCGAAATATGAGAACAAACCGATGACGAACTAAACCCCACCATGTCACTAGTATATACTCCAAAAATGCCTCCATGCATTTCTTTAATAGTGTGGACTAACTCGATAGCATCCAGACAATGTAGTAGATTCCAGTCATAGCCACAACATTAGAGGGTGCTTACTAGGAGGTTTTAACGGAATATACGGTGAATAAGGAATTTCTTTTGGTATGGAAAATGTTTGGGGAAATGTGTCATCTTGTAGATAATTAAATATGGAGTCGTACCAGGGTGAGAACGAACCAACAACTTCACATGCCAAACAAGATTCTAGCATGTCGTATGTGGGAACTTGTAAGTGCTCCACAAATAATGGCATTTTACTTTCCTAAGGTGGAATGTGTAGTAGAGATCCTATTATAGCCATCACATTTATCGATCGGTTGTGTGATCTTGGTCTTTGTTCAAAGACAATCTGTACAAATTATTCTTTCAAAGTTTCCACCAATTTCTTGTATGGAACAATATTTTCATCTTTGACCTTGTATTCATCATTAACTTGTTTAATGATTAGTTGGGAGTCACCAATGACTCGTAGCTATCAAATATTCTAGGTGATAGCTAACTTAAGGCCGGTGATGAGCGCTTCATACTCTGCAATGTTATTTATACAAGGGAATCCCAAATGGAATGCTCATGTAATAACCTCTCATGTGGGAGTAATGAGTACCACTCCTACTCCTGATCCATGAAATGTGAATGACCCATCAAAGTGGACTTGCCACATGATGGACTCCTCAATATACATCATAGATGCATCTAGTAGATCTAGACACAATGGTTCCATTCCTACTATGGGATCTTCATCTAATCGATCCGCAATACATGTCCTTTCAAAGACTTCGGTTAATGAATTCAATGTCAAATTAATTAATGAGAATGATCCAATTATTCATTCATCCCATAAGGGAGAGTTTAAATAAAAGGTACTTGAGAGGGTCAACTTTATATATTAGCTTGATTTTAATGTTAAGGAGGTAATGGCGAAGTTTTTGGAAAGTAAAGACTATTGCAAGCTAGGCATTTTCAATTTTCAGATGGTTCAACTCATATGCGATTAAATCGTGGATCGAGGTAGTAAACCACCCTTTCTTTGTGATTAAGGTTGTATTGGGAAAGTAGTGCACCAATAGTGAAATGAGTGGTTGAAATGTATAGTAGGAGGGGTTCACCTAGGCTAGGTGGCATGGTAATAGGCGGGTTGATTAGATATTTCTTAAGTAATTCAAATGTCTTCTGATAATCTAGTCCCCAATTGAAGGTAACATATTTCTTTAGTAGATGCATAAAAGGATGGCACTTATCCGCTAACTATGAAATAAATCAATGGATTGCCTAGATTTTTCCTTATAGACTTATTAGTTATTTAAGGTTCGTAGGTGGAGAAATCTCTTTTATAGATGCAACATTAGCTGGATCTACCTCTATCCCTCTCAGTAAAACAATAAATCCAGTATTTTTATTCATAATACATCAAGACGCACTTTTTGGGATTCATACAAACTTTATAATCTCAGAGATGCTGGAAGATACATCTCAACACTTCATGGTGCTCTCCTCTCGGTTTTTCATTTTTTTAAGATATTGTCAACATAATCTTCCATGGTATCATTCATCATGTCATGGAAGATGACCATTATGCACATTGATATGTAGCCCCGACATTCTTGAGCCCGAAGGCATGACCTTATAGAAAAATTTCCCCAAGGGGTGTTGTGTTGACCTTCCTCTACAATCCCGATTTACTTATAACTTGAAAATTGATCCATTAAAGATAACATTTCATAATCGGTAGTTGAGTCTACAATCATGTCAATATTAGGCAAAGGGAAGTTGTCCTGGGACATGCTTTATTGATGTCGCGAAGTCATGCATATTTGTATATCGATCAATTCCTTTGAATTGGAACTATATTGGATATCCAATCTGAATATTCAATGGGTTTGATAAAATCGATCGCTAATAGCTTTTCTAGTTCTTCTTTAATAAGAAGTGCAATATTTGGATGCATCTTTATTAATTTCTGCTTGATGGGTTTGGCATCACGGGTGTAAAACAAGGTCGGTACGACCAATTCGGGTCCAAACCGGGCATATCTATGTATGACCATGCAAATATATCTGCATATTCTCATAACAATGCCATGAAAACTTTTTGTTCTTGTGCCGAGAGTGAAGCTCCCAACTTTATCATTCTAGGCTCTTCTTCTAAACCAATATTAACACTGATTGTTTCTTCAACAAGCATCTTAGATACATCTTCCATCCATGTAGGATCGAGGAGGAAGATTAAGATCAACCTCTACAGTGTCTCATCATCTTTGAGTGGGTACACCACCTTTTCCATGATTTCTTCGTTTTGTTTTTCCACTAATGCCTCAAAGAGGTTTTCACTATGGGACTTATACTTGTTTTTCCTGCAAGTTTTTTTAGAATTACTTTTTTTTTTTTCACGATCTTTTTATTCAATCAACCACACATCTCTACTCCTTCCCAAAGTACGTGCAAGTATCTAGTTTGATAGAGAAACCTTTCTTATGATCTACATTTGGAATGGTATCCCGAGTCCCATGAATTCTCAAATTCCTCATAATTCTCAAAGAAATCAATTGGTACGTGAAGTTATTGATCACAATCTATAAGTTTGGGGTATACAAGGGTAACATGATAATTGGCTTGGGAATCAGATCCGGATAAGTTGAAGATAGTTAAATTTGAAAATAGGTTAGTGGAGGAAAGATCCTCATATAGACTACACCGGGAATCTTCATCACCGTTTGAATGAGAAAAGCCATCCTCACGTTTAGAAGAGGTAGCGTCGATCTCAGAAGGTGGATCATCATGAGGCCTAATACCAAGACCTTGTTTGTTTGATTTGAAGCAAGGAATAAGAACGGGTTCTAACCTTTCTTATGCGTTTATGTCACATCCAAATCCATTATATCCCATGACACATAACATGTAGTGGCCTTTTATATATTGTAGAGCTTGATGGAATGATGTCATAGTGCCTTTAGGTATCCAAGTAGTGGGTGTATCTAACATCTTCTCTTCATAAGAGGCCACTAGGAATAAATCTCTCAAATGGTTCAGGGAATTTATCCTAAGTGCTTTTGAACTAAAAATATGGTTTACCATGTGTCTTGGGTGACACTGAGAGGTCTAATATTAACAAGGCTCTGCTGAAGAGTGAATTTTTCACTTGGGCCATACTTTGCAAATGTTTCCTCCCATGATACAAAGGGGTTGACCAATGTTGGAAAGTTATTATTACAAGTACTAAGTGTATCCGGGTCTATACGTTCTTTCATAACCTCTGTTTACAATGAGACAATGATATCTACTTAAGGAAACTCATATGTGCAGACGAGAAAAATTATAAGTGCTTGACAATGCATGAATGGTTTTGATCACCAGAATATCTATTATTTTTCTCTCATGACACAATTTGATGAACTAATGAAAGGTAGACAAGAATGGCCTATTTTTCATGAATACATGGGTGTCACAGAGCATGTTATAAGGTAGATCTAATTCAAGGACATGGAACTTCATATCATGATATGTTGTCCCTACTTCCATCGGAACCACTATAGTTCCTACTGATTCTTGCTCTTCATTATCATAGGCCATGATGGTAATAGTTTTAGCACCCATAGATACTTATGAATGGCCTAGCTTCTTAACCATCTTCAATGTGCAAATATTTAATCCAAATCCGTCATCCACAAGCACTCTTTTGATTTTACAATGAGTAACAACAACCTCTATGTGTTTTCACGACGAAAAAGCGTGCAAAGGCTTGACAATGTATGAATGGTTTTGGATCACCGGGAATATCTATTATTTTTCTCTCATGACACAATTTGATGAACTAATGAAAGGTAGATAGAATGGCTTGTATGTCATGAATACATGGGTGTCCCCAGCATGTTATAAGGTAGATCTAATTCAAGGACATGGAACTTCATATCATGATATGTTGTCCCTACTTCCATCGAAACCACTATAGTTCTTGCTGATTCTTGCTCCTCATTATCATAGGCTATGATGGTAATAGTTTTAGCACCCATATATACTTCTGAATGGCCTAGCTTCTTAACCATCTTCAATGTGCAAATATTTAAGCCAAATCCGTCATCCACAAGCACTCTTTTGATTTTACAATGAGTAACAACAACCTCTATGTATAAGGGTAAGTTGTGCTCAGGGTTATTACATGGGATTTCACTTCAATCAAAGGAAATATGGTCATTGGGATCAAGCTTAGCAACCATCACTTGAAGGTGGGTGAGATCTATATATGTGGAGACACCTGGACTATGAAGCATTTTATACAGTATATTCTTATGAGTAGTGGAAATCTTGAGGAGATATAGGATTGAAATTATAGCTGGGATTTTCTACAATTTTTCTATAAAGTTATATTTCTCTTCCTAAGGAATGGGTAAAGGATCAGGTATTACCAAACGAGCACGTCGTGTGCCTACAACACAATTGTTGCCTAAGATCTTAATGGTGTTCACTTGTTCATCAGATGAACGGACACAACATATAAGCGAGTCAAATGGATTATCATTTGTTGGATAGATGTAGGTAGTGGTTTTATAGTCATTAGAGGCCTACCCATGATATGGCTTTCTGTTCTTCTTATCCTCGTGATTGGGAAAGGGTTCTTTGAATATACCCATTTTCTCGTTAAGACCTTGTCTTGAGTGGGATGGTGAATCTACTGTAATTTTACTCTCTTTGATGCAGTCTTGTATAAAATTCCGCAATCTTAGGCATATATCAGTCTTGTGTCCTTTGACATGATGAAAATTACAATATTCATGCTCTTTAAACCAACCTAACTTAGGTGCATCATCTAGATATGGTACTGTTACGGTTGGGTATTGTACCATATTTACAACATCTAATTATTTAAGTATAGTGGATAATGACTCAGTTAGAGGTGTAAATGTACGTTTCGTGGGTGCCTTTGGGTAAGCTCCTTGTGATAGCTTTAAAAGTGGACCAATCTGTACATCCTAGACTCTTTTGGAGTCTGTAATGCCATCGCCAATGACATGTTTTTTCTTATTAAAGAACTTTGGTTTGTTCTACGGGTTTTGACTCGTGTTTATCCTTTGTAATAGGTTTGAGCATTCCCTTTGCAATGAGATCTTTCTCAATCTTATTGCCTTTCTCTATAACTTCTTCAAATTTAGTATCATAGTGCATCTATAAATGGAAGGCTATTTCTGGGTTCAAGTTGGGGATGAATATGATTACCATTTGTTTTTATAGAAGGACACAAGGGAAACGACTCGCCAATCCACACCATCACCGTAAGAAGCCTTTAAATGTCTCATTGGGTTTTTTTATCATTTCATAGATCGTCCATGGTGATGTCATTCTCCATATTGAAAGAGAAATGTCACACAAACTTTTCAGCTAGTGCGGGCCATCTCATGATATATCCCTTAGGTATACTAAAAAACCATTCCAATGTCTATGCTCATAGGCTATGAGGAAACAAATGTATCAAAAATTTATCATTGTAAGCGAATTCCTCGCAAGCCATATAGAATTCTTTGACATGATCGTGAGGATCACCTTTTCTTTTATAATTTTCAAATTTAGGGATATCAAAGTGTTTAGGAACACTTGGCATGGCATGTCTTTATCAAAGGGGTAGGGACATAGCTCTTCATATATATATTTTTTGTTATGTCCTACATTAATCTCTTATAGAGTGGTAAGGGTGTTTTTCATTGATTGTAACTCTTGTTTGATGAGTTTATCTTTTGTGGGGGATAGTGGTCTATTCACTTTAGCGACTTTGAATGTCACGTCATCATATGGGTCAATGTGAAATTCACCTAATTTAGTCTTGAGTCTATCCTTATGTGTATTCCTGCTTAAGGAACCTAAGGTTGCTAGTTTTGGCCTAAGATTTAATATTTATCATGGAATTATTTCTTCTTCAATTAAGTGATCATCCTCATCGTCAAATCTAGGAGGAGGTGAGTCTTTGTGATCATGCTTAATTTTGACTCTACGTGAAGCCTTAAAGTAAGGTCTCCTCAAATCCTTAGTTTGTTTTGGCATTTCACTTTCAACATTTTTTTACACACACCTGAAGTTGAAGCATATCTTGCATCCAAAGGATTGTCCATGTCAATGAGGGAAGGTTGTAGTGGATCTTTCATTTCACAGTTGATGTTTTTAATTACCGCTTCGTGCTCTAGTGGTATTTTAGCTCCAAGTTCAAGGACTCTTGTGAGTACTTGATCTCTATTTTAATATAGGATATCATCAAAGAGAACTAGATCTAGTTCGTGTTGGTTTTTAGATGAATCATAACCCTCTCCACTATGGTCAAGAAATGGTTCAATGTCTTTAACCTCTAAAAATAGGAGTACTAATTTATTTTCATTAAATGGGTCCATCGAACTAAAAGGATTTATCTCTAAGTGATGATCATCTCATTTAGACACCATCTTTGTAATTCTTGGCATCACTAGTTTATGTGACACTAGGTTTTGTCTAAGTGTATCTAATTTTTAATGACCGAGGTGTATGCGGCATGAGTTTTTTTAGAGTCTTAATGCCTCAAGTATCCTACGACAAGAACATGTAATTTATACTACGAACAATGTATGCAAAATCACTAGAAAATTCAATCAAATCACTCAAATTGTTTATAAAACACTATACCCTAAGTTATAATTCCAAATATAGGTGTAAAACATATAGTGACAATACCCTATCACCACCTAGGTTGAGTTTAAATACAAACAAGACCTAATCACTAAAGTTGTATTGACGTGATCTCCCACAAGATATAATACAACCAGTTTAGATGTAAACAAAATATAAGTTTTTGAAAATGGAAGTTACAAATGTGAATAGCGTAACAACACTACCTCAATGCGTTAACCAAGATCAGAATAAGCGAGGTGTTAGTATCAAGATGATGTTATTGTGATATAAAATGCAATATAAACATTCTCAAAATACTTAGACGTTGTTGGGATCGAAACTAAGTGCAAGTATAGAAAGAATTTATTAATCGTGTGAGCAATGTAACGATACAATATAGAAAATTATACCAAGTTCTCATAAATGAAAGCAAGGTGTAAGTGTTGTAATTGTATGGCTAGAATATGGAAAAAATAACAACTCAAAGGGAAACAATGATGAGATCAAATCTAGCTATGAAGATGATATTGAAATCAAGTTCAAGTGGCTATCAAAGATGTAAGAATGTACCCACACACTTTAAACATTTAACAACTCACCACAAACATGGATGAGTGTAAATGGAAAAAAATTGGTAAAACCATCTATGATAACACTTGCGAGAGATTTCTTCCCCGTGTCCCAAATGGGCAACAAGAATGCAAAGTTATAGATCAAATGGGGTGGAAATGAACTAATTGTTACTTGGACAGAGTTTCACCTCATTCTAAGGCAAGAAAAAGCTAATCTAAGTAATACGTTGTGAATCTCGTGATAAGTGACACTTGGATTTAACTTAAGTGGACTCTTTTCCTTGTTTGAAAAACAAGGTTTTGACTCCAAGTAATTCATCACTTCATGAGATCTTGACAAGACATGATGGTTTGGACTAGAAAAGTGGGCTCCAAGAAGATATGGCTTTCCTAAGTAGTTCGCTCAACTAGGTGTCACAAGTTTATCTATTACGAGCTCAATTTGCCAAGGTTTCCCAAGGAGTATCTCAGCTTTACTTTACCCCCTTCAAACATGATGAGCAATGAATGTGTTCATGCGTGTTCTCACTGGGGTTGCTATACGGATAACTTTGAATCTAACTCACAATGTAAAAACTAATCAAGTGGGTATGCAGAGCACTTCCTGTTTCATCCACGAGGTTACTCAGTGGTGGAATAATTTAGGGTTCCTATAACCACCCCCATTTTTATAGCTTAAGGCATTATGCCAAAGGGGTTATGTTCTAGTTAAGCGAGATAGGGACATACCCTTTTCCAAACCTGCAAATACAAAGTGTGATGAATATGGTGTTTTTTTATCTTTTTAATTTAGTGTGGTTTTTACATAGCACACCTTTTGGAAACTTGTGTCAAACATGTTAGTATTGTCTTAGCCTCCGATTCTTCGACACGTGATTTTGGTCCTACACACCAAGATTAGTAATTTCCAAAAGAGGATAAGATGCTTCTTTTGATTTATCATATTTTCCTAAGATGCAAGGAAAGAGCATACACAACAAGCTATCCTACTCAAATGAGGAAAGAAATGGAAGATACTTTAAGAAATTCGTTAAAAAGATCCCCTTTTTAGCCAACTTTGAAAATTGATCCTTTAGAAACTTAAATTGAAGTGTTTAGAAAGAAAAGAGAAGTTTTTGAAATGTTTTTGGTTCCCAAAATCACCTAAAAGGTGTGAGGGAAGAGCATACACATTTCAAAAGACACCTAAAAACAAAAATGTAAACACTTAACTAAGTTTAGGCTAGATATAACATCAAAAGAACTTTCAAACCACTTTTAGAAACCTGCAAATTGTTAGAAAAATATGGAAATTCGATTCTAGAACTTGCAAAAAAAATTTCTTATTTGACAGTGACACCTACACACCTGTAATGATGGGTACATGCCCTTTTCAATGTATGTGCACTCTAAATGGTAGATACATGTGTCTATAGAAACCAACTGTGTGTGGCTTTACACTTGTGCAGAAGAATGACACATACACGTGGGTTTTAGCGGATACATGTCCCAAAAGGTAGGTATGCTTGCAAGGTAAAATGTGAAGTCAACATAGTATAGGAAGAATGCATATGCATCCAAAGAGGTAGTACTCATGCAGTTATATGCCTACACGTGAGTAAGGACGTATACATGCCCCTTTGTAAAATGAGTTAACAAATAAAATGCCGGTTGTAACATCTTTGGAAAACTATTAATTTTTTCCTCTTTGACTGCAAACGTTGATATGTGATTTGTCCTAAGAAGGTGTATTCTTTTAACTGTAGAAAATCATGTTTGCAAAGGATAAATTATTGTTGTTCATGGATTCATTTTGTTGTGTTGTTGTTTCTTGGAAATGAAACCATCCTTCCTTGTGATTCTGTAAAGTTGTGAACTGGTATTGTTGTTTGCATACTTATTTTTAATAACAGCAAAACCTTGGATCAATTCCATTGATCCAAGGTATGCTTCAGTTTTCTTACTTGATCAGTTTAATAAACCGACATTCTGAAATGGAAGGTAATAAGGGAATTGAGTCTTGTATGTTTACAATGTTATGGATCCTTCTTTTGAAGTCCTTGCTTTACATTTCCTATAAATTATGAACTTGGATCTTCTTGTTAGTAACTTTTAAGACATTGAACAACGTAAGAGGGATAAGGACCTACTACAAAACTATTAAGGTAAAACCTTAGTCCTTGTTGTTAAGATCTATCCTAACTGGATTCTAACCTAAGGTAAACTAGACCTACCCTAGATCTATTTCTAAACTACGCATGTTGCACCTGTTGATCGATAAAAACTTAGCGTAACTCACACACACGAGTCCACGTGGAAAAATAGGATGGGATCAAAGGCGTGAAGGAATAGGAAGGCATCGCATGCGGAGGTGTAGAGTCATACTTTCAGGACTTAGCTAATTTTGTAGATCAAGTCTATTTTCAGAGGCTGGCGTGTGGAACACACAAAGCGATGCCGAGACTTGTGTGCCACACTTTGTCTATATTTTGAGGATCATATTGAAGCACTCTTGCATGGAAGTAATCTAAGAATAGATTCATCACTCTAGTTAACTTTAAGTGATCTATATAAAGCATACTTACATGTATGGCTATAATTGTAAATGGTGAGTGGCTATTATTAGTGTGCGACCTATTTTTGGCATAGTTAGCGGTGAAGGGCAAGTTCCCCACCCTATATATATTAGATGAATCACATAGTTGATATACCATATTGAAAGGTTAGAGATTTATGAGTGCATGAGAATGGATAATTATAACAGATCCATGCGTGCATGACTATTATTGTATCAAGCCTTTGTATTGTTGTCATGTTTAATATATGAAGAATATTGGCCAAACCAAAGTGTCTTATATGTGTTATCATTGCATGCTATTGATTTCTTGATGATTTATACTTAAATGCATGCCTTTATAGATCTGGTTCGGTATAACTGTGTAATGATGGATTAGTTTCTAACTATATGTCCTTATCGCTTCACCATGCTACCATCCTACTACAACAACCCTAAAGAGGAACCTGGTACCTTGGTGCACTTTAGGTGAGCACTCAGCCTATGCTGAGTGATGTGCCAACATGACTAGGTGTTATCTAAGAATTCTAGGTTGCATCATTGGTTCCGTTGCCAGGACCTCTTTTTCAGTTTTTTTCAGGATGGTTCACGATGAAGACATACTGGCTAACTTTGGTGAGCGTTGAAGAGTGGATTCATGATCTGGAGGAAGAATATGCATGAAGGTTTAGCACTAGATCCAGATTTAATGCACACACTTGGGTAGAGTAGAATTTGTATGACAGTTTGTATGAAAGCTTCTTTGTTATCTTTCTCGTAGAATTATATGAGTGGTTGACTGCATATGCGTCTAAGTAGAATTAGAGGTATCACACACTTGTTTGGACATAGGAGGAATTTCAAACACTATATGATGTTGACTTGATCTGGACTCGCATGGTAGATACCTAGTTTCACGGTGTTCTAAATAGCTATATTCTAGAGTATTCAATTTTGACTTATTCATTCCCGAGGTAGTTGAGTTCCGGCCCCATGGTATCCTAGAGGGATGTATTTGCAAGGTATTCACTGGTGATCAAGATACTGATGGTAATGTTGAACTTGGAAGATAAGCCCATGGCAAGTTAAAAATCTCCATGCGGGGGGGAATAGGATTGGTGAAAGATGGCAGACCTAGCGGCGCAAAGACGTCGAGAGGGAAGAGAGGTGGCTAAAGTATGATGAGGCATGTGAGAGGGAATTATGGAAGAAGAAAGAAGTTGCAGAACAGATGACATTGTGGAGAGAGATGGATCATGAAGGATTTGAGGCTCATGAGGATGAAGAAGAGCTAGAGCATCAAGAACTCCCCCATCTAGGAAAGCATGATAGAGAACCCTCTTCGGCCTCACATGGAAGCGCACCATTAGATATGACCTGGGCCGTAGGTGCGTATCTAAGCCAACCTGCTGACCTAGCCCTTGCGCTTGGTTTTCTAGTATCTAGTACAATAGGTAAACAAATTTTTCATTTAGGAAGTGAAAGAGCATAAACAAGTTAGATAGTAAGTACATCAATGGTAAAGATGCACAACTTTATTATTCTTTGGGGCTATGTTTTCGGGATCATCATCTCGCATGAGAATATGAGCACACCGAATGTGGGATTCACCTCTGGAACTGGGACTACTTCAAAAACTATAGGGGTTCAACATAGTACCACTCTCGGGACATAGGGGAGTGTATCTATGGGCCCTATTCCAACTTTAAGAAGAGGATTGAGAGGTATGGGCAGTTCTAGTTTTGGTGGTTCGGGTGGTTTTGAAGGTAGAGGAAACAAGGAGGTTCTGGTTTGGGTGGTCAAGGTGCGCGGCAACCCTAGAACATTTATATGGGGATGTCTCTCCCCAGAGTACAGAGGTATCAAGGATCTTTGTTGAACATATTCATATGTGTGAAATATTGTGGCGCATGAAAGGTATCATGGCTTCGAGCTCAAGGTAAGTCAATTCACTATTACATTACAAGCGTGCGCACACAAATTGGTATACGAAGTTTAATCCCAATCAAACTTGTAATTATTATGCAAAGCATTAAAATATGTTTTCTTAAAAGAGTTCCATACCCCTGAGTTTGAGCGTAATATTATGAGTGCACTCAAGGATATAAATCAAGGCACTACTGAAAGTGTACATGAGTATGATGCCCATTTAAAACACTTCTATCCAAACTCTCATATGATATACATGCAAGTCAGCATGCATAATGGTTTGTCGGGGGATTGATTACTCCATTTTGAAGAGTAGTGTTGCATAAGACTTATACCGACCCACATGAAGCATTGGAAGCAGCTCTACACGCTGAGGCAGTTGGGAGTATTGACACTAGAGTTAGTCCATTCTTGGAGGCTCAGATAGCAGCTATGGTGAAATAGTTAGAGAAATTATTAGCAAACTCAGCTCATGAGACATGCTTAGGAATCTGGTGTACAGATTTTGAAGTGGAAGGCCACACCAAGGATAGTTTCCTTGCAAATTTATACATTCACTGCCATTAGATTGTGAGATTTTCCATTTGAATCATGATGCTAGTCACTACCCCTTACTACAACACGCGATCAGGAAGAATGTATCCTCTTTTTGTAAAATTTGTAGGTCCACGACCCATGATACTGAAGATTGTAGATTGATTGGCCAGATCCATGATGCCATTGATATTGGGGTGTGACAGGTGAGTGTGGCTGATAATTCTAAAGGAAAGAATGAGCATTAAGATAGGGATTATAATCAAGCACGCTATGACAGAATGACGAGAAGATTTGAAGGAGGTCATGGAAGAGGACAAGGATATCGAGGCAGATATGGAGGATGAGGATGAGGCGGGGGAAGAGGTGAATTCCCTTGAGGAACTTGCTATACATGCAACTCACCTGACCATTATAGGCACGAATGCCCGCAGAATATTTTCTGTTCATTTTGTGGAAAGGGGCATAGTTATGAAGAGTTTCTGGGCTTCTATGAGCATCTCAGTAAGCAGCACAAGTAAGAAAACAAAGGCACAGGGATGGTTAGAGTCTAGCATGCAGTAGAGAATTAGTGGATGCCCAAGTTAACACTAGAACCCGAGGTAGTAACAGTCAAGATAACCACACGAGATGAGGTGGCACACGTGAAAGAGGTATTGCAACAGAAGCCGACAATCACTAGGGAGGAGGTTTTGCATGCTAGGTATCTAGATCCAACTCATCAGAAAGAAGTCTATCAGGAAACTATGGAGGTCCTTAGAAACCTTCAAGGTGAAATACAAGTGTTTGAAAGAGTAGTCTCGGAAGTTGGAGCATAAGGATACAGAAAAGGCCCGTCTGATATTGATGACATCAGAGAGGTATGTAGAATGTTTTACCAGAGAATATTATTCCTTTATTGGGAAATTGGTTGAAGGGGAATACTCCATGCGCAGGAATTGAGACTGGAAGACAAATACTCCATGCGAATCTCCCCCGATAGCATTGACTACGACAAGGAGATCACTTTGAATGTTGTTGTGGATAGTTGGTTGTTGAATAATATTTTGATTGACACGGTGTGAGGAAGTGAATGTACTTACATGGACGCATGGGTGCAAATGGGGAGACCTCCATCATAGTCATCCTCTAATGTATTGTTCATGGCAAACAGAATAAAAGCTACTCCCATAGGAGTTTTGAAGGATGCATCTATCACTATACAAGGGGCCAAGTTCATAGGAGACTTCGAAGTGTTAGCACTTGCAGAAGCAGATAGCTTCCTATCTTTCTTAGGTGCCCTTGGTGTAATGCAAACAATGCTAATTTGAGGTTTAACAAGGGGTATATCAGCTTTGAGAACAAGAAGGAAAGGGTCATAATACCATTCGAGATGGGAAATCCATACCATATGTGGAACTTGTGAGTGAAGAGGACTTAAACAGAATTTATATATGTGTTATTCGAGACCCGAGGTCAATGAGCCATCTAAGGAAGGAATCCTTCATAGGGAATATTCTCATCAATCAAGTGCTATTACAAGTATTGCTTATGATAATTGGGCTCATGGTACTTATGAACTAGTGGGGGTGTGCAAAGTTAAGCACACGGTTTCTTGCAAAAAGGTTTTTCACTGCCTTATGTATAGGTCACTCAAGACTCGATATATTGGATCTGAAGATCAGGTAGATTCTTGCAGAGAACATGGAGGCAAACTGGGCTGACAGATTAAAAGATGAGATATGTTGTCATATACTTTGTGTGGGACAGACAGCGTGCTGGTGGGTGGTTCACAGGGATAATCTCTTGGAATGGGGAGAGATTGGGACCGCCTTATCAACCAGGTTTTCAAGAAGTAATGCACCTACAAATATTTTCCCTTATCATGGTGATCAACCTGTTCAACATCATATCCAATAGTGTGAGAGACTCTAGATAGCAGGACAGGAAGCATTACCACCCTCACTTTGGGTGCATCGGTTTTATTCTACTCTACAAGGTTGTGCGCATGCTTGGTATGTATATGCTAAATTACATTACGACACTGGAAATTGGAAGAATTTGACGCGTGAAGATCCAAACTTTTGACTTCTTCTCATCTACACCACCAGTGAACAAGGCTTTAAGCTTTATCAAGCACTTAACCATGGGAGACAAAGTGGGAAAGTGGAAGAACTTATTCAGGAATTATTTCGTGAGACAGAGACAGGGCGCATTTTGAGGAAGAAGTAGATGATACCATACTACTTGAGCATGCTTCTCTGGAAAAGGCAAGGGGAAGTTGGTTTACATAATTGATGATGAGGAAGTTGAGCACTTGGAAGTTGATCATTCACATGGAGCACATGAGGTGTTAGACAATGTGGATGTAGATATGTGTGCATATCATGAACCTATGAAGACAACAAAGGTAAATATTAGCAGAAACGTGTTGAACCTAATGAAGTGATAATTGGGGATTACTTGGTCGAGTCGAAGTGGCAAAGATCATAGAGTTACTTTGAGACTATGAGGACATATTTCCAAGAGGATACCATGAACTTAAAGTCATTCATAAATCACTTGGAGAAATGAAGATAAAGCTTAAGGAAGGTGTGCCCTATTAGGAAGAGACCTTATCGAATGAATCCCAATTTGTGTGAGAAAGTAAAGGAGGAAATTGACAAGATGTTGAAATCTAGGATCATTCAACCATTAGATGAGTCAGAATGGGTCAGTCCTATGGCCATAAGTATCAAAAAGGATGGTAGGATTTGAATTTGTGTTGATTATAGAGAGTTGAATGCAGCATGTGTTACAGATCCTTTCCCTATGCCATTCACAGAGGAAATATTAGGAGTGGCTATGCGTAAAATATATCCATTTACAAATATATCAGTGGTATCATCAGCTAGAATTTCCCGTAAGATCAATAAAATACCACCTTCACTACTGAATGGGGAAGCATTGCCTATACTATGATGCCCTTTGGATTAAAGAATGCACCTACTGTATTCTCAAGGATAGTGGTGCAAGCATTCAAGGATTTTATTCACAACTTCTTGCAGGACTATCTTAATGATTGGACCGTTTATGGGCTAATTAAGGATCATTGTGACAATCTGTGCTTAATGTTTGAAAGATGTAGACAGTTGAGTATCTCGTTGAATATCAAGAAGTACATCTTTTCTACTCCCTTTGGCATACTTTTAGGACACATAATCTGTAAGGAAGGGTTGTTGGTCGATCTAGCTAAAGTTGTGGTCATTTTAGGCTTGAAAGCACTCGCGCCATGAGTGAGGTGCGCATATTTTGGGTCATACAGGGTATTATAGGAAGTTTATAAAAGGGTATGCCAAAGTTTCTACACCCTTGGAAGAATTACTCAAGGGGAAAGGTACATTCTATTGGGGGAGTTCGCAACAGCACGCGTTTGAGATACTGAAGAAGAAACTTACTACCACGCCTATCTTGCGCTTTCCTTCATGGGATAAACCTTTTCATGTTCACGTGGATGCCTCTGGCATGACCATTGGTGTTGTCTTAGCTCAACCTAGAGAAGGTATAGTTGATCATCCCATTTGTTTTGCTAGTAGGAAGTTGACCCCTGCAGTAATGCATTAATACCACTACTACAGAGCGCGAGGCTTTATCCATGATATATGCCTTGCACAAATTTCGACAGTATCTATTGGCCACACCTTTTTTGTTTTATATAGATCATATGGCATTAAATTATTTGGTGAACAATCCCATCTTACAGGGGCATGTATGTAGATGGATACTCTTATTTCAAGAGTTTGACTTTATAGTTGTGGTAAAATCAGGGAAAAGTAATTTTGGACCAGATCACTTGTCTAGAGTTCAACCAAGTGAAGAAGCACAAACAATAGAAGAGACCATGCATGATGCATAGTTGTATAGGTTATAACACACACCAACAGAATTAGAGGACATTATTGTCTTCCTAAGGACGGGGATGGCACCAGAAGGCATGAGGTCCTTGGAGAAAAAGCAACTTGCTATACGTGCGGCACCATTCATGTTAATCAGTGGTGACTTATACAAGTTAGGCAAAGATGAGGTGTTACACCATTGTGTATTAGAGCATGAATGAAAGGATATAATGGAGGAATCCCATGGTGGTATTGCAAGTGGCCACTATGCAGGTGATGCTATAGCGTGAAAGATCCTACTTGTTGGTTTGTGGTGGGAAACATTGTATAAGGATTGTAAGGAGTATTGTAAGGCATGTGACCATTGTCAGCATCTAGGTCAACCAATACATAGGGATGAGATGCCTTTACAACTAATTACAAGTGCATAACCCTTTGAGAAATGGGCGATAGACTTTGTAGGGCCTATTTCACCAGTTGCGCGTAGGACTGGATCGCGCTATATCATTACTTGTATAGATTATCTTATGAGATGGGCAGAAGAAACACCTATGAAGGACTGTATAGTGGCTACAGCAGTAAGGTTCTTATGGGAAAATGTTCTTACCAGGTATGGTTGTCCTTTAAGTTTAACTAGTGATAGGGGCACCCATTTTTTAAATGAGACAATCCAAATTTTGTTAGATGAGTTTATGGTTGCCCACCACAAGACTACACCCTATCACCCTCAGGAAAATGGAACTACTAAGGCTTTCAACAAGATTTTGAGCCACACATTGACCAATATTTGTGATGTGGGATGAAAAGATTGGGATGACAAAGTATTTGTTGTTCTTTGGGCCTACCAAACAACATATAAGAGATTGAACAAAGCCACACCTTTTCAGTTGGTGTTTGGCATGGAAGTTGTTCTTCCTATAGAATTTATGTTACCTTCTTTATGCATTACATGCACTGGAGGTCTAGCTGATGAGCAAGCTTTGGAAGAATGGATTGAGAACATAGCTCAACTAGATGAGCGTTGGGCCATAACACGATAGAGTTATAAATAGGAGAAAGTGCGCCAGAAAGCATGGCATGATAAGCATATCAGGGATAAGAAACTGGTAGTCAGATAAATGGTACTTCTTTATGACTCTAAGTTTTTGTGTCTAGGGAAGCTTAAGGTGCATTGGTTGGGGCCGTATGTTATAACTCACATACTTGAGTCAGGTGCTTGCCAGTTAGAAGCCATTGACGGAACACATCTGCCCGATTACTTTAATGGGATTAGGTTAAAGCCCTACTATAAATAAGTATTCTTGGTGTTTGTAATAAGGCAGTGTTGTTAGATAGATTATGTTTCCCTTTCTGCATTTCCTTAATGTGTTTCTTTCATCGTCGCTATGTTTTGTCAATTTAGTTCTTGTTTTTGTGTAATAAGCGCGCTTGTGCACATGAAGCTAACTACAATATGAAGCATGTTGATGCGCAAAGGACTACACATACTTTTAGTATGGGGTGGATTGTTGGTGACTCCCAGGTATAATGTTGTGAAGATTGGAAGGTATAATGTTGCGGATGTTGAGGAAGTAAGCTGTTAAAGGTGATTTACAAAGGATTGCTTCTCAAAAGTAACCAAGGATGGAGATGAATGAAGGAAAATTATAACGTGAGGTAAGCGGCAGCCATGATAACTACCAGGAGAAGGTGCAAGTGACAAGGTATTCGGACACTAGAGTGCGCTACCAAGAGAAGTCCGTGACTAGAAGGTAAGAAGGTGTGGTAGATGGTTATAATTTGTAGCGTGAAGATGTAACGCACGTAAATGACAAAATTGAGTAATAAATGAGAAATATTTGGTAGGTGGAGGAGCAATTAATGCATCAAAAATTGAAAATATATATAAGGACGGGATGCGAATTCATTTCTACCCTTGCAACTATGAGAATTCGACGAAGAGCTAAGTGTGAAGAGTTGAGTAAGTGATTCAAGGTGTGAAGAGGGTGAAACTAGGCATGAAAGGTAGATCTGTGTATTGGAGAAGCTTGTATCCCCGTAGGAGAAGGGTTTGAATGAAGTAGATTGATAGAGTAGAGCTAGGGCACGCGATTACAATTTAGGGCACGATTGAATTGGGTTAGGGTTTGAAGTAAACCATTAAAGAGTTACAGAAGAAGGTGTAGAAACACAACACAAAGGGAAGAATGGCTCCAAAGAAGGAAGCAACAACAGCAAAAGGAAAGAAGAAGGTAGTAGTGGAAGAGGAGGAAGAGATGACTCTTGAGAGCAATTTTTCAGAGATGTAGTACCCTGAAGAAGTAATTGTGGGCCAGGAATGGGATTCCCACATACAAAAGAGAAAAATAAGCAAGTACAACCACCGAACCAAGGACAATTAGAAGAAGTTGGATGATTTACTTAACTCCCAAACGGACAGGTAAACTGGTGATGGGATGCTGATATATGATGACACAGGGGAGAAGTTACTGAAAAGGATTGGTGTTTACCAATTATATGAGCTCCCATACTTCAAGAAATATGCACCATTATACAAGTGGCTGATGAGCCGAGTCCATGAGGACTTCTTCTATTTTACAAGGTCAAAGGGTAAGACTAACACCCATTTTAATTGCCATGGTAACAAGTTTAAAGGTGATAGGTGAGGACATCAAAAATGACCTAACTGACAAGGTTTCCATATTGGAAACACACAAAGTGCTTGGGATACCAGAAAGGACCGTGTGGAATGGACATAGATAAATTACATGATTGTCTGGTAGTAAAAGCAAGCAACGCACTTGGTTACAAAATTGAATGACCAAGATCATTGGTCACAAGTAAACTCAATGTGGCTGCATGTGGCAAAGTGCATGTCAAAAGGGGTTATTTACAACATTGTCGGCTTTATTGTAGAACAAATAGTAGAGGAAGCGCGCACAGGAAGTAAGATAAGTTTTGGTTTTGTCTTACTTTCTTTAGTATTCATGGAGATTGGAGTACCAGATGGCCCGAAAGAAAATATATGGGAATACCCCATGAATAACAAGTCTCCAACTGAAAGATTCAGCAAGTATCTATGCAAGGGGTCTATGATAGACGAGGTAAAGGAGAGAGCGGAGATGTGGTATGACAGGCTCTGCGCGACTTTTGAAGAGGAGTGGCGCATACCAAAGGAGTTGCCCTCGGTATTGGGGAAGTAGGCTCAATTTGTTGTTTACCAACACTTTTGTATTACACATTTTCCAATGGTGGATGGATCATGGAGCCCTTGGTGCAAACTACCCTATATGTTCACAATAGCGGTATTTTCAAGCTTCCGTTCATCGGTTCACTGATACAAGGAGGTTAGTATTTAATGCAGACAAGGTGGATTGTGAATACCACACCTTACGAAAGAAGTATGGATATCCAGGGAAGAATGCTTATAATGAGAGTATTATCTCGAGATTTTGAGTATCAAACCAGAAACACTTGTTGTTGGGGATATCGGGGCCGTGCTCATATATCTCCAACTTAAACCAAAGATGGAAAATAATAAGTATGTAGAGAATGAGTTCGCGCTCCCAGGACCACCAAAGGGGAAGCATACTATGGAAAACATCCTAACACCTAGGCCTTCTAAACCCATGCAGGATGACGAGGAAGAGGATGAAGAGCATGAGGATAGTGGTGGTTTGGTGCGTAGGAGGAAGCAACCATCTAGCAGACAGGAGGAGGAGCATGTGATGGCTTCACAAGGAGAAGAAAATACTAAGGTAGCACAGGGTGACCAAAGGTTCATAAAGGTGTTCAAGTGCACAAGGTCGCAAGGAGAAGCCCAAAGCAGACAACAAGGAAGTCACCGTGACTCTCACCGGTAAAGGAACCTAAGGAGAAGAAGAGAAGAAGAAAGCTCAAGCTAGATGAAGAAGCGGAAGAGTCTGAGGAGAAAGCGCTTCCATCTCCAATCCATCATAGGGTAGAAGAGGAGCCTCAGAATGAGGAGGAGAAAAATTGAGCGGAGAGGAAGAAAGGGAGCAATCAGAAGCTACACAAAGCAAGGATGAGGATACAGCCAATATTCCTAACCTTGATGCCACCATTCAAAAAATGCCAAGGTCCCATCGAACAAGTGAGGACGTAAGGGTACAAATAATGGGGTATGCAAAGGACCAGGAGATGATTGTTCATGCTCGGTTCCAGAGCACCGTTGCGTAAAAAGCTTTATTCGGATGGGCGCTTATGGACGAAAACAAGGTGACATTACGAAAATGAAAATAACTTTCATGGTCGATGCATATGGATATGGATGAATTGGATTTTGATGTCTGTGAAGAATCATGTGTGTCTAGATAGTTGAAGAAGGCACCAAAAGTCTGACACATGACAATTAAACCAACTATTATGACAGATGAGCACGTAAGCAATGCCTTGGTGAAAGTATCTGCTGAGGTAGCTAGAAGAAACACTGATAAATCTGCTACAATTAAAACGCGACAGAGGAGCTAAAAGTAAAGAATGTGGCAATGGCGTGTTTAGTGCAGGAGAGGAATCTGAGAAAAATGAAATATGAGACTTTTGTTAGTATGGCGGAGGAAATTGGAGATGATATATTAAAGGTATGCCCGCATTTGGAATCACAGGTACCAAAATAATTTCCTTCTGCGATGCACTATGTAAGAACAATGATAAAAATAGTATTGGAGGATGAAAAGGTGCATATACCAGAGCAGCCCAAGGACTCGCGAGAAAAATCACATGCTGCAAAGAGAAAGGAAGATTGCTACATATGAGGGCCTACTACAAGCACTCCGAGAGGAGATGAAGAAAGCCAATCATGCCTTAATGATATGCACAGCTCCAAATGTGCTAATAAGGGTAAAAACACGCGTAAGACAATGAGGTGTAAAAGGCCATGAAGGATGACACACTAGGCCATGTTGAATGACTAACTATGGTAAAGCAGAAGCGCGAGGCATTGGCCGTGGCACAGGCACTGCATAAAGAGAGGTTAGATGAACTTGGAAAACTCATTGCTTAGAAGATGGATGTGCTAGAAGGGATGCATACATCTATGTCAAGCATAATGCTTGTAATATAGAATGAGCAAGGAAAACTAACTCAGGATGAGCTGGAATCTATCATTGTGGATGTTCCAAAGAAAGCAGAAAAGGCATTAACGGAGTGGGAGAACTTAGAATCGAAATAAAGGAGGAGTATCCAGAGATGATACTTCATAAAGAAACAGAGGAGCTTGAAGCCTGAATAATTCTTTGATTCTTTAATTCTTTTCTATTCTTTGTGTAAGATTCATTCAACATTCTGTATTTCAACTATTCTTTACTTAGTTGTGGACATCACCATTGTCGGGGTGAAAATGAGATTAGTGTGGGGTAATGTTGATCAGATAAAACACTTAGCAGAACTCACACACAGAGTCCGTGTGGAAAACAAGATGGGATCAAAGGCACGAAGGAATAGGAAGGCGTCACGTGTGGAGGTGTAGAGTCAGACTTTTAGGACTTAGCCGATTTTGTAGATCAAGTCTATTTTTAGAGGCTGGCATGTGGAACACACAAAGTGATGCTGAGACTTGCGCGCCACACTTTGTCTATATTTCAAGGATCATATCAAAGCACTCTTGCATGGAAGTAATCCAAGAATAGATTCATCACTCTAGTTAACTGTAAGTGATCTATAGATAGCATACTTGCATGTATGGCTATAATTGTAAAGGGCACATGGCTATTATTAGTGTGTGACCTATTTTTGGCATAGTTAGCATTGAAGGGAAAGTTCCCCACCCTATATATGTTAGATGAACCACCTAGTTGATATATCATGTTGAAGGGTTAGAGATTCATGAGTGCATGAGATTGGATAATTGTAACAGATCCATGTGTGCATGACTATTATTGTATCAAGCCTCTGTATTGTTGTCATGTTTAATATATGAAGAATATTGGCCGAACCAAAGTTTCTTTTATGTGTTATCATTACATGATATTGATTTATTGATGATTTATACTTAAATGCATGCCTTTATAGATCTGGTTCATTATAACTATGTAATGATGGATTAGTTTCTAACTATATGTCCTTATCACTTCACCATGCTACCATCCTGCTACAACAACCCTAAAGAGGGACCTGGTACCTTGGCACGCTTTGGGTGAGCACTCATCCTATGCTGAGTGATGTGCCAACATGACTAGGTGTTATCTAAGAATTCTAGGCTGCATCACACCCTAGCCTAAGTTTGTATGCTTTACGGGTGTGGGTTTTGAAATCACCTAAGGTAATGTAAGACCTATCTATGATCTATTACCTAATACTAAACTACTATGGGTTATGACTTATTCTTGGATGGCAAGTTTATCTTTGGCAATGTTGAATGACCTAAGGTAAATAATTTTTATCTAGCCTATGGTCGAATCTTAAAATAATGTCTATCTAACCTAAACTAATGTTAAGATGAAAGGGGACCTAAGGGGTCGCATGGAAATTAGGAGGTGGTGGCAATAGTTTCTATGGCATTTAAGTGATTTGATTTTGAATTTATGAAACTTGGTACTGCCATTTTTGGCAAGGAGGCCTAGAAAATAGATGGAATGCCTAGTTGGCATCATCACTAAAGTTTAAAAATGCATGCATTGATTGAAATTGAGCTTGCCAATTTTAGATGGCAGTGGCATGGAGATTTAGGTGGGAGATTTGAATGCAATTGCATTAATGAGCATTGGTCTTGGCGAAGAAACCACCTTGGAAGCCATGCAAGCAGATTTTTGGGAGGTTGTTTGGTCATTTGCTCATGGCGATTTTTGCTCTACATGGGGATTTTTGGTTCTTCAAACCAACAGTTCTATTTTCAATATCTTGCTATTTTTGGTACCTCTGGGCTATTTTCAATCCAATGGAGGTATAAGAAGCATAAGAAGAAGAATTTTTGGTTGTTGACTTCATTTGGAAAAGAAGGAACTATGGAGGCTCGACTGGAAACCTTCTGTGAATCAACAAAAGCACTATCAGGCATGATAGGCTCTACCCATTAAGTTGTTCTACTTTTTACTAAATGTCTTCATTAAAACAACTCTACTCTTAGAAATAGATGGGTTTTTATTTTGTGATGGTTATCTTGCATTCTTACTTGAAATTTCTCTGTGTTTTTCTGATGATGAGCCTCTGTTTGATAATATGGAATGTGGGTTGTTTCCTGTTAAGTTTAATGGTGAATCGTACCTTAAATTTTGTTGAGACTAGAATAATGTCAAAAACGTGTGAATCTTGTTATCTGTTCAAAATGGATTATGGAAAAATATTGTTGCTTTTAAGTTTTGAACTGGGTTTCCTTTCTCTATTGGAAGGAGGTAAGAAAGGTACTTTTCTTAGCTGCAACATTTTTTTTGGAGTCTTTATACTTTTGTTGAAACTGTGTTGTCTTGGGTGTTTGAATTCAAGTGTTTTTGTGAATTCAACCTGTTGAAAACAACATTAAATGAGTTATTTTTACAGTTGCAACTTCTATTGCTTTGAACTTTGTATTTCGGTGGAAGCTGTGTTGAAAAGGTTGTTTAGATTTATTTTTTTAGCAGATTCAAACTTGTTTGGAAACAACAATGAAAGAAATATTCCTCATACATTTCAGTTAAAACTTAGTTGTTTCAAATCTAGTTCCTCCTATGGAAACTGTGTGCTAATGGTTACTTTGATGCAAATATTTTCAAATCATCTTGTTTGAATATAGCAATGAATGAATTCTTTCTTTCTAGAACTTGTTATGTTTTGGGTTTTTTAAGCCTCGGAAGACTGAACTAAAGTTGGGTAATTGAAGTTCTGTTATAATTAAGGATATTTTGAGCGTTGGTTTTGTCTGAGCTAATATTTGGTTTTATTCACGTTAGCTCTTTCTTGAGCTTGCATGATGTCGACCTCGTTGTCTACCTTCACTTTTAAATTTAGAAGATGGTTCAATAAGACTTACCTGTTCTTGATTTGGGTAATCCTCTTGATTTAACTTGCTAGAGTAGGTTTGTTAAAAACCTTACTGTTGTGGTTTCGAGAAGATTTAAAGAACGTATATGCGTCTTGTGGGATGACTTTTCATGATCTGTAACTAACCAATCAGTTTAGTGTGAAGGTTTCTAGATTCTTCAATCTCTATGATCTTTGGGTAAAGTTGAAGGAATAGAATGTCTTGGTAAATTAGTAGATTTCTACAGTTGAGTTTGTCCATAGGAATGGAACGAAAGGATTTTAGTTTATGTAAACATCCTTTAATTTTGACTTGTACACCTGTAGCTAAGTCATGTCGTTCTTAATTTTTGCAACTTCTTGAAATTGAAGCTAGGTGGATCTTTCTCTTTCCATCCAAAGACGGTTTCTCCTACCTCTGAGAGGTTGTGAATGTGAGTCGATCTTATTGATTGTATCATTTTCATTTAGAAAAGATGATTAGGCCTTGGTCCCTCTAACTGAACTTTTCGATGATTTGGAATGTCTTATGATGGTTGATATTTCATGTAAGTTGTCTAGCAAATTCTCTTAAACACACCTGCTTCTTGTTGTAGCTAATGTGCTACTATTACTATTCTTGTTATATTGGGAGTACTTCATCTTTAAGATATGACTTGCATAATGCAGTCGCATAATTCGGATTAGTATCATTTAGTGCATGTCTTCTTTGTTTAAAAGAGTTCAAGGATTTTGTGATTGGGTCTATACCATCTTTTTATGACCCTCTTTACTTGGAAAAGAATGATGGAATCTTCTTCTAATCTTGTTGATTGACTCCTTTCTCTTTTTCTCCTCTGAGGTAAAGTTTTCATCGTTGTTTTCTTTGGAAACTGTAGGAGATTATATGTTGTACTCTCTTCTCTGAGTTGTGAAATGTAATTCAAATCTTACTAAATTGGAAGAGAAGTTTTGTTTTGTTTTCTCTCTGTTCGTCTTAACCCTCTATTGTGTTCCTCTTGATAAAGAATTGATCGGTTCAGTTTGTATTACTTATCAGGATTACAAATGAGTAGCTAAATTTAATCCTACTTATTTACTTTGACTTGTGTTGAATGGAAACAACCTTTGGTAATGTGTGACTAGTTAAATGCTAGTAGAGGAATGAATATTTTCCTATTTCTAACCTGTGTGGCCTAACCTGAGAACTTAGGCTATATCTTGGGCTTTAAATTGGATGTAGCACCTGAAATAGGAATCTCTTATTTTATTATGTTAATGGCTCAACCTAAAACTTTCATGAAGGTTGAATTAGCTTGGCTATTGATGCTTTTAGTTGAAATATGCTAATGCTAAGTTTGATGGTTCTTGCTTATTAAAAGTAACTCTATTTTGGAAAATATTGGATTTAGTGTCTTATTGGTAATTTAGGTTGAATGAAGTAAGAAATAAATAGTAGGTATCTTTGATGGAATGAGATAAGTAATTAGAATGAAATATTATTTATCTGATTAATTCTTTATAAAAATAATGATTGAAGAGTGTTGATTATATCATGATATTTTCTAAAAGTTATGTTGGTTGATCACTTGTTCTTCCTTTTATGATTGTTATTTCTTTATGATGTATCCAACTTGTTTAGCTTTACTGTTTCATAAAATTAGAGTTGGTTTTATGAAACATTTAGTTGAGAGCACATTGTTTTAATGCGTAGTGCTTATCATGCTCAGTTCAATGAACTAACCCATGCTAGAAATTTTTTCAGATGGACTTCGTAAGTGATAAAGGAAGGCAATAAATTTTATGATGTTAATTGTTACTTAAAGACTGGATCTTTTATGAAGAAATCTGATTCATTATGGAAATGTATTGAAAGAGGAAAATTTGTATTCATTTATGATCTTGAAGATGTTTGACATGACATATGTCTGAAATGCATGGTCTTGTAAAATATGTATATCACCATGATGAATTGAAAAATATTGAGAGTTACCTTTTCTTGTTGTGTCATCCTTCTTGTGCTTTCGTGAAGGAAATTTGTAATCTTATCTTAATTGCTCTTATTCTTATCTAAATGGATCCTTTCTAGTTGACATTAAATAAGTTGGATGGAAGGGAATTAATTACTATATCCCTTAATCGAAATGCAGCTTATTAATTTGGCATGCATAGATGTTCTTTTACCTAAGTATTTATAGTTAATTAAAGATGTCAATGAAAGTGTAATTTAATTATGATAATTTGCATAATGGAAAAGGAATAATGAACCCTAACTCATGACAAGAAAGAGGAAGGTGTACTTCCTCTCGAGAAATACCTTGATAGGTATAAAGTAGATGTAAGGAAAACAAGAACATTTATCAATTAGACTTCTCTCAATGAAGTCTACTATAATTGAACCTATTATGGAACTTAAACCGCTATGAATGGTTGTGTAATTCTAAGTAAATATTATTGAGGTTGTTGTTCTATTTTTAATTAACTAAATCCTAAGGTAGGAGGTTAATGAATAAAAAAGGGGGTGATAATGAAGTTTTTGCATCACTCAATCAGCTCAAATGTGGATGTTAACCTTATGGGCTAATGGAATTAGGTTCAACAAGGTTGCTACAATTAAATCTTAATTAAGAAACATATTTGTATAAATAACTTCTTGTTGGGGTATGTACATCAAGATGGGTGAGTCTGTCGGATGTTGGCACACGCCAACTGTAGAACAGTACCTTCGTGAAGACTTGGGTCTTCACAAGGATACAGAGTTGCAATTGACATGTTGCAACACCCTTCAGAACTGAATCATTTGGATCTACATAAACTTGGACTTGTTCTTAGTTTTACTCTAGGTCAGGATAGAAACATGTTTTGGTACAGGGGATAACTCACGATGACTTAGGGTAATTAGACACATGTAATCAACTTAGGTTGATTGAGTATGTTTGTGTACCCTTGGTCACCGCGAGCAATTCCTTATACCAAATTATGTACTAACTTGGGCTATGGTCAAACCTCGAACAAGTGGACTAACAGGAGTCGGTGAAGACCATTCTAGATAACAGATGAGTGGGGTGAAGGACGTGTTCCATTTGATGAGTATGCCATCTAGGAATAGTAACATGAACAATATGTTAGAAATATTTGGCCAAAGTATCACAAGCTACTAGTTGCGTTGTCCTATGTCACCTAGTTTAAGAAATGAGATTTCAGATGAATATGGGTAACAAATATTCAAATAGGTTTCTTAAAAAGAACACTCAATACTCAAAAAAGGGTAAGAGGACCAAGTATACTTAGTATACAACACCTTTAGTTAACATGAGAGATTGGTTGGAAATCGAGCCATGAAATGAGAGATTGGTAGTTCACCGAGTCATTTATAGCTGCATATGGTTATCTGTTATGAGATTGATTATCATGGAATGTGTGTTCTAAATTATTATTATTTAGAACAGGAACATTATGTATATAAAAAAATTGTTTCGAAAGTCTTAAAATGGGAATGTTACATCACAGATAGGTGTGTGGCCAAATGACATATACACGCCCATGTCGATGGATACGCTCTGGGTCAAGATGCCTACATGTACCCCCGCAAAACTAGAAAAAACCATGGAAATGAAAATTTCAAAAAAGCAAACAGTTAAAACCTATTTCTAGCTTTAACCCATTAAACATTCATGCAAAAGGGAAATTTTAGCCCACCTAAAGTAAGAAATCTATTAGAAAACAAGATATTTAACCCTAAAACCATGATAACGGTTAGATATGGAGATGAAAAACTGAAAAACAACTTCTAAAGGACTATGGAGTAAGTCCCATCGGGCGTGCCAAATATGAACAAGGAAAAGTTGCAAAAGCTATCAAAACGGGCAAGAACACTTAAGAGACCCCAAAACTTTAAACAAACAAATCAATGGACCATCATGATAAGAAATAAACAAGGATTCATTACTTTACATTCACTAATCTTGAAGTAAACAACCAAATCTAACATGTCTAGTTATCCTCTATTCTTCAAATCTTTGTAAATGAACCTAATAAAGATTCTAAGAAATCGGTTTGTGATTATGAGAATGGGAGCTCACCATTAATGGATAAAAAGCCGCATGGTTCTTCCCATTTACTCAATGTTTTGGTGTGTAGTGTAATAGAAAAGAAAATAGCTCAATAAACAAATGAAAGGAAGCTCTTAATCCTAAACAAAATACTATATTTTACGTTAGAAAGGAGGAAGTGTTCTTAGAGATGGTCTAGGGGAAGTGGGGTATTTATAGGTTTCTAATTTCAGAAATGGAAGACTTTGGGTGCATGTGGGACAAATGAATAAGCCAAAAAGCACTTTTAGTGAGTCAAAGTAAGATTTGACTAGGCTTAGAAGAGGTTAAACATGCCTTAGGCTAGTTAATCTAGGTTTAGGCTAATTAATCCTGATTAGTGAGGAATTAGGAGCTTGAGAGAGTTGTGAGAGGACTACTCAATCCAATGAAATGGATTGATAATCTAAGAAGCTAGTAGAAGCAGGTTAAAAGGAGATTTAGAAGGGGATTCAGCTAATAAGAGGCTATATTATCCTAGTTAGTTGATTACAAGAGGAATACAACCAAAAGGATGTCATAAAAGGAGAGTTAGATAGGCCTAATTGACGAGGTGTCGTCAATTTGCAAGGAGGAGGATAGTTAGTGCAATATTAATAATAATAATGTAGTGATCAAACTATAGGTGTCTAAATTTTCCCCTCTTTGGGGTGGCATAAGCTGCACCACTTCAAAGAAAGTAGACAAACATAAGTGACTAAAATTTTTTTTGAAGGAGTGGAGAAAAATTAGTAGAGTGAAGGATGCCCCTCGAGTGTCGATAGGGCGATGAAAGAGGTCGATCGACGATAGAAAAGAAGAGATGGAAGAGATAGATGAATGGGAAGGGTTAGGATGATTCGATGTGAAAATAGAAGAAGAAAGAAGAAAGAAGAAAATAACAAGGAAGAGATATTGAGCTATCAGCAATGTTATATTGCATAAAACAATATTTATTACATCATATTGCTAAGAATCTTCATCATCGTTCCTTATTAAAAATATAAGCGTACAATAGAGGTGTAAAATGACATGAAAGGCCAAGATACAAACAAATGTACATTTCTAAACTCGCAAGTCCATGCAAGGTGCAAAATGTAATTCAATATGAGAAGCAAACAAGCTTACCTAACAGGGAAATAAGTACAAATACACACACTCAAATCAACAACGTTTAAGATAGTTACACAAATATTTTGTTATCGAGCTATATTTTCAAATGTTTGTGATAAATGACAAGGGTTAAAAAGGATTCCCCAAGAAAATTGTACATGCAAGGAGCAAAATCAAGGACACTTGGGTGCTTTATGAAAAATAGTGTGCACTACAAAATAGTACTGTGCAACTCAGTCTTTGCAGAGTACAAACGAAGTAAGTTGTTGAGATTTTGTAAATGATTGGAGATTCATATGATCCACGAGTTATTATTTAAAAATATGTGAAAATTCCAACAAGGTATGAGATGAGTTCCATGTGAGAGACATATTTCAGCTACGTATGAGTTTACCAATTTTTGTCAATTTTTTGAAATTTTACAATTTTTGGATTTTTAAATGTTTTTATGATTTTTGTAATTTTTAAAAATCTTGTTCAATCAAAAGACTTTAGATTATGAAGATCACCTAAAAGCACATGGAATGCTCCATGGCGAAGAAACGGGTGTTGGGTAGCAAAAATGTGCCCCGACGAGAAGAAAATGGGTGCAAAATGATTATTTAATAAAAATAATCATCACGACGGTGAAATTGAAAAATATATCGCCGATGGGGTGGGAGTGGTACGGTCAAGTCACATGGTTGTGTGCTTTCCCACCCAGTTTCAAATCCCCCCGAGGCACGATCCTCCTCGGAGGTGGTTTCGTCGCTGAGGCGGCTTCTCCGCTTGGCCGACACCGGTGGTTACTCCTCACTGCTGACGTTGGTGGCTGCTCCTCTCGTTGTCGACGTTGGTGGCTCCTTCTCCTCTCACTACTGATGCTGGTGGCTTCTCCGCTCACTTGTTTCTACTCGTCTCGCTGCAATCGTGGCTGCTCCTCTCGCCATCGACACTTGTGGCTGCTCCGCTTCTTGCGCCGATCATCGGTGGCTTCTCCTCTCTTGCTGCCAACACTAGTGGCTATTTTAATTGTTGTCCCACTCACTACGATCGTTTTCGATGGTCGTTGCATCTTCACTACGGTTTCATGGTTGCTTCAATTGGGTTCCTAATAGTGATCCCCTTCATTGTAACCAGGTTGTGGATCCTCTCAAAAATCCTCAAGTGTACAAGGATGTGGGTCCTTTCAAACACCCTCAATTTACCCTCAATCCAAAAAAAAAGAAATTGAAGAAGAAGAAAAAAATGCAAACCTCTCCTAGAAACAATAAAAATTTCCAGGAGAAGAAACGAATGCTAGGTGGAAAATAATGCCCAAAGATAGTGAAAAATAATTATTTAATAAAAATAACTATCACACAGCAGGTAGAAGAAGGGGTTAGAATGACCACAATGGTCAAATTAAGAATTTCAGCCATCACGGGTGATATGGCATTGCGACGGGTTAAAAACCCCATATACCCCCCGAGGGGGTAAATCATCACGGTTAGTTCATTTGTTATGGAGCTCTTGTGAATTTTTACCGTGAGTGAGTTGTTAGCTGCAAGAGAGATGATGAGAGTTTAGAGGCAAATAAGATGCATGTACGGGATCCAGGGGTACCTTTGGGATGATGTCATACACCTTACGTGAGTGCCCTATCTTTTTCGGTTAAATTTTATATTTAATGTCAAATTTTTAGCTTTTTTTAGCATGTTTAGGGTAGATGTAGGGTAGGTTGAATGTGTACATGCACCTTAGCGACACGCAGTGTCATTCGATGCACATAGGCATTAGGAAAATGGGTACACGCACGCGTACGCATTGGAGGGGATGTGTACGCATCAAAGGAGAATATGTGGATGCACACGCACGCGCACACCAAACTTTACAAGTATGTGTCATCCTAGACGTGTATGCGCTAAGGAGGGATAGAAAAAAATAGAAGAATTTGTTAGGGGCATACGCATAATTATGGGCACATAGGTGATGGCAAGGGCATGTACATGCCTTAGGTATGTACATAGGGGCACGTAGGTGCCAGAAGAAAGACTTAGCCAATATTTAAAGAAAAATAGGATAAGTAGAGAAGGATGTGGGCTAGATTTTTGTCGAAGAAATTTGAAAGTAGCACTTCAAATAATAAAATAGAAGAACATGGATAGAAATAGATCATAACACGTGTATTGTAATTTTGCAGAGACGATTACTATTCCTTCATACTAGAGAGTGGTATGGGTGCGTGGCTGCCATAGTAGTAGATTTTGAGGAGAAGCATAGCAAGCTTTTGTGCATCCTCTTTACGTTACTTGTCTAGATCACGTGGCCAGTATGCCACAGATCACTGGTCTAGATCAATAAATAAGAAAGGATTTTCTTTCTTTTCTTGATGATGGAATTAATGAGACTTTGTGTTCATAATTTCATCTTGTCTTGGTGTTAGTAAAAATGTTTTTTTCTCTTTCTAAATATGTGTGTTGAGATACTCTTATTAATCTTTACAGGCATCTAAAATTTCTACCTATAATATTAAGTCCCCACCCTAATTTAGCACTCCTTTTCCCACCTACTCAAAATTCCTCCCATACAATAAATTATAAGCATTTTCTACAAGTTCAGTGGAGTGTCCCTCTTAGATCCCCATGCTCTAGGCCAAAAAAAAATTCATTTTCGTTCACACATAATAAATGGAGCTTCCCCATTCAAGTAAAGGGACTTAGTCCCGAGAGTATTGACAGAAATCCACCAATTTTTCCAATGAAAAACTTTCTTTCCAAAAAATTTTGGCCCACGATGGGATAGACTTGGCATAATATTCACTTAAATACAAATCACAAAAATGCAAAAAAATCAAATATATCAAAAACATAAAAAAAACGGAATTTGAAAAGTCATTGATCCTTATGTCTTGCACCAATGGCTATTCCTAGTAACCTTCATGTCCAAAGACCTGAACTGTTATTTCACAATCAAGAAGATATCATATCTGACTTGAGGGAAACTATCTGGCATAATAGATAAATAGTTTCACATCATTTCATAGCTATAATGGTGTTATATTCTGAAGAGCAATGTGTTGAATAATTGGACAGAGCAAGACAAGCTTGAGTGAAACAAAGGATAGCTTAAGTCAATCCCTATTTTATAAGTTGGTTGATCAAAAATACACCAGGTCCTAGAGACAAGGAGGATATTTTGACCCCATCTTTGAAGAGCTCCAAAGAAGGAAATAGCTAGTCAAAAATTCACGGCACTCCCTTCATCCTAAAACTTCTCTCATTGGAGGTCCGAACGGTTTCAACCCATTGGAGATATAGTTTCCAAACCTCAATGAATATTTTGAAAATTTTGTTAAAGTAGAAACAGAAACAGAAGCTAGAGCAAGAGTATAAGTTTAAGAAAGAGTAGAAGAAAAATCAATAGCTGAAGTTGAAGCAGAAGAAAAAACCAGAGCTAGATCAGAAGCAAGAGCTAGAGAAGAAGTGGGAGAAGAAGCAGTAATGGGTAACAAAGAGAGACCTCAACCAATTGTCTCATGGGGAAGGAACACAGGCCTACTTTCCCTCCCATAGCGTATTCATGAATTTCCATGAGGTTCGAGAAAAAAACTTCCCAAATTCAGAGGAGACGGTTCACAACTCCCAAAAGAACATGTTACAGCATTCATCACTTCTTGTGGTGTACTAGGGGTAGAGCATGAAGATGTGTAAGTCATATTGTTTGTGGAATCATTGCAAGAAAAAGTTACATAATGGTTCTACCTCCCAGTAGCTAGATCAATCACTTTTTGGGATGATATCAAAATTGTTTTTGAGGACCGATTCAAATCCACCGATAATTTCTAAGACCTCTTAGTGCAATTGGTACAGATGAAGAAAGAATCCAATCATACCATGAGGGATTTTGTAGCTCGATACAACAAGTTGGTCAAGAGGGTACCTCTCGAAGCTATTCCCTCTTATGATAACATTAAAATATTCTTCATAAATTCTCAACTACCCAAAGTTGGGTTCATTCTCAGAAGGTCCATACCTATAACTCTAAAGGAAGCTCAAGACTATGCCATTGATACAGAGGATGATCCAATTCTATCTAGTAAGGTAAAGAATCCCAATGGAAATAAAAATTCTCAAAGTTATAGTTCCACCTCTATAGACCCCTAGTTCAAAAATTCGCAAATAATGTAATTGATCTCAAGAAATAACTTCCACAAAGTACCATAAGAAACTTCCCAAAGAAGACAAATCTCCCAAACAAACAAAGGATTACTCCACCTCCCCACAAGCTCACTGCGAAGCACCACCAATCAATGCAACCTTTGATGCAAAAGAAGAATAAGTGGATGAGCCAAAATAAGATAATGAGGATGACAATGTTATTGATATTGAAGAAGTTGAAGAAGATGCTCAGATAAATTTACTTGAATAATGCTCGTGAAGTGATGATGATGATGATGAAGAGGCACCAAGATTCTTGTGTGTAGTGTTTACCCACTCCCAATCTCAAAGTGGATCTTCCTCCTCGATAATTGATGCAAAGAATAATAAAAGGATGATCCTCAGGTGGTAGTCCCATAGAACAAGATAATCAACAGAGGATCCCCACTCCCGCCATCAATGGAATCAATAGAGGAAAACCAGATCTAATTGTAGGTAAGAAGAAAGTGACTGTGACAAGTAAGTCTCTCCGGTTTTCCCCTATTTATAATTCTAAAGCTAATCCTTCACCCAAAGCTAGTCCTGAAAAATCATCTAATGTTCAAAAAAATTCAACCACTCCTTTCGAAAATGCTACCCCATCCAAAAAAAGTACTCAAGATCCCAAAGTAACATCACCTCCATAGTGTAAAACTTCCACTATCCCTGGGACATCAAGTTCACCCACCTCAACTCCATTTGATATCATCAAACATGTGAATAAAACCAATGTTCATATTTTCAAGTCTGATTTTTTGCAAACACACTCGGAGAAATTTGAGAGGCTCTTCAATTTTATCAATGGTGGAAGTCCCAACCTTAAGGGCCTACTACACCGACACCACCCACACATTCTATGCAAAACATGCTTTCACTTAGTGCATCTAAAACTAATAAGGTGGAACCCTTCTACCTATCCCTCTTGATCAAAGACCACCGGTTAAATAATAATTACATCATAGTTTCAGGATCCTTAGATAATGTGATGCCCATCAAAGTTGCCAATTCCTTAAGACTTACTCTAATATGAGAAAGTGGATCTTTCTACTCTATGGAGTCTAAAGAAGTTTCGCTTATAGGAAGAATCAAATATGCCCAAGTGGCCCAAAGCAGACTTCCCGAGACAAGAAGGTTTTGATCACGATCTTGGTGTGAGACATTCTAGCATCTTTTGGCATGTTGTTGAGTAGGAGCTTCTCCAAAGACCTTGGTGGCAACATACGAATTGATTGGTCCTCTATGACAATACTAGTGAAGGGTGAAATGAAGAATTTTTACCCATATGGAATATGAATTACATAGTTTAAAATTCGAGAGGATCCAAAATCTGATATCTTGTTCCAAGACAGTGGGATGGGTAGTTACTTCCTCGCATCAAAAGAATAAGATAATTTTCCTCTCCTTACGAAGGATGAAGAAGATTAACTCTAGGCCATGGAATTTTATAGAATCCATTCTAGTGTAGGGTCCGAAGATGGAATTTTCCTGACCTCTCCCTTGAGAGAGTTCTTTCTATTTGCATACAAACTATAATTTGAGAACACCAATAACACTGCAAAGTATGAGGCTCTTCTCCTCAGAATGGAAACTGTTGAATCCATGGGCATCAAAAAACTCAAGTTCCTTGGTGATGCTGAGGTGATTTTCAAACATGTGAAAAATTAGTAATAGGTCAAGAACCTGAGACTTAGGAAATGCAAGAATTGATTTCAGGACTATATTGAATCTTTCGATGTTTTCTCCATTCAAGCTATGCCTCACAAGCAAAATAAAAATCCAAATCTCTCACGGTCTCGTTTCTTTAGTGACTCCACACATGTCCTTCAATAAGGACAAAGTGAATATCAAAATTATTTTTATACCAAGTTGTAATGTCCCCTTTTCATGTGCCAAAGGCCTAAGGGCTAGGTCGATTCCTAGTCGTGGTCAGACCCAAGGGGCCATGGACACTAGAAGCTTTTGGGAAGGGGCCCCGTGGTTTTAATATCCCAGTTTTGCGTTGGGGGTCACTTTTGGACAGGGTGACTCAAAAAGGGAAAAATTAACTATAGTTACTCTTATTTTATTGGCCCCTCCTTGGAATGAAATGCGCCTAGGGTTATGGGGCTCATTTTCCGAGGATAAGTATATAAGGAGCTAGGGGAGGAAGAAAAGGGACTTTTGCATATATTTTTATTGACCCCTTCTCGTGCAGCTGCTATTGTCATGCATCTATAGCTTGTGGAGTCAAATCCCATAGGGACCCTAGCTTTGGTGGTGAGAGACCCATCCCTAGCTAGCAGGGCATTCTTCGGTAGTGAGAGATTTACCCTATTCTTTCATTTTGGATCCGTTTCAAGGGCTTTGTGGTAGAGATAATATCAGAGGTCTCAGAGAAAGGATCTCACAGATATTTGACTACATTAGGAGAGGATAAACAGTGGGCTTCCATATCAGAATCATGAAGTAGATCAAATCCACGGCAGCCATTTGGATAGAGTGTGGCTGCTTGTTGAAGGCATCTCGTGAATGATTTCATGGGTTTTGGGGGCATATGGGGAAGATAAGCAGAAGGGACCCAATCATATTCACAGTAGCCTTTTGGGCTGGGTGTGGCAGCATTGAAGGTGCATCCATAATTTTCGACCCCTTCTCCAAAGCATGGTGACCTGCAGCCTCTATTTGGGGTTTTTCCAATTAGTCATTTCAGATCTGAAGGTGGAAATATTATTTCCTTTTCTGTTAATGTTATTACCAAAGACCCTTAATTTCTACTCGGTATTTGGAGAGTTACGAGCCTCTGAAGTCTCCAGCTGTCTAGGGCACGTTGTGCTTTTTCTGGCAGCATTTTAATTTATGTAAAACTCCAAAAATAGTGTTATTATGTCCTTTATAATAATATCAAGCCCTCTTTAAGTTTTCAAGTAATTTGAATGAATATTTTGGGAGATATTGATTTTATTTAGTTCGTTGTCCCTACTGTAGAAATCTGCATAAAACAGTATTTTATTTGGCTACAAGTTTTCAATATTTTATGCATTTTTAAGTGGTATCCCATTAGGGATATTTCACAAGTGTACCGGATAATGTAAATCATTGGAAAATTTTCAATGATGAAAGTCATCTCCTCACTTTCTTGGAGCAAAGAGACAACTTTAGTATCCTCTTCTATGAAGGAAGTGATAATCCACATCGGGAGCCAGTGGCAAAAGAGGATCCGGAAGGAATAGATGGAGTTGACTTGAAGGGGGTAACCAGGCTTAAAGGGAACAAGATCCCAAAAGGTCTTGTGTCTCTGGAGGATTTGTTTGAAAAGTATGAAAAGTTCATAAAGGAGAGAGAAAAAGAGTTGTCTCGTTGTACATCTGATTTTGATAAAGAAAATATTGGCACCACAGAGAAAGCTAGGATGGTGAACATTGGAAAGTGTTTCTCACCTAAAGAAAAAATAAGGTTCATCTCATTGTTGAGGAATTATTATGATGTCTTGGCATATTCCTATGATGAACTCAAATCTTTCCAACCCAAGGAAATGCACATCTCTATTCCACTTAAGCCTCGAAGCCAAGCCTTTAAAGAAAAAGAAATGGCTATACAATCCAAAAATTACATATGCCATAAAGGAATAAGTCTTGAAGATTTTTGAATCCATGATCATCTTCCATATCGCCACTCCACGCAGTAGCAAACATTGTCCCAAAGTGTGGAAGAAGAACAGCGAGATAATAATTTTTGTATTCTTTTGCAACCCGAATGAAGCCTCTTTAAAGGAGAACTACCTTGTCAATCATGGATCGCATCCTCCAAGCGGTCATAGGATCAAAGATGCTCTCATTTTTTGAAGGTTTCTTGAGGTATAACAAGATTGAGGTGGAAGAATAAGATAGATCCAAAATAGCCTTCATAACACCTTGGGCAATTTTACATACAACATCGCCTTTTGATTTGATCAATGCAGAGCAACCTACAATGGGAAATTTACCTATCCTTCAATGACCTCAAGCACTACATTGTAATCTACCTAGATTACCTCACAGTCTTCTCAAAGAAGTGAGGAGACCAAATACAACATCTTAAACAAGTATTCATCAGATGTTGGCAACATGAAATATCTCTCGAATCCCAATAAATCCATCTTTTGGGTTACTGAAGGGAAAACCCTTGGATGCATTGTGAACAAAGAGGGGCTAAGATTGATCTAGAAAGGATAAAATAAATCCAATAATTTCCCTTTCCAATAAGAAAAAATGGATTCCATTCATTCTTTGGAAAATTCACCTTTCTCTGGTGCTTTGTCCCAGACCTCACCAAGTTGACCAAGCATATCACTGTCATGATGAGACCCCAAGAAAGCTTCAAATGGAACAAGGAAGGAAAAATGGCATCCGAGGAAATAAAAGAAGCAATATCAAAGGCTCCTACCTTTGTGTGTCTTGATTTAAATAAGGACTTCAACTTGGTGATCAAAGAACCCTTTCAATAATGGGGTCTAGATTTCATCAGAGTTATAAACCCCAACTCAAGTGTAGGACATACCCATGTGGTCACAACAACCAACTATTTATCAAAATTGGTAGAGGCAATCCCATCCAAGTAGGCCAATTCTGAAATGGTGTGTAATTTCATCAAGGAGAACATTATTGTTCGTTTTAGGATCCCCAAAAGATTTTGGTTAACAACGTGACATAATTTTCCTCTAGAGAGATGACTAAATTTTGATACAGCTATGAAATCTATTTGTCACATGCATTAGATAATTACCCATACTTGAATGGTTAGGCTGAATTGAGAAACAAAAATATTGTGACCATAGTCTACAAATTGGTTGATGAGAATCAAAGGAATTGGCACAAGAAGCTCTACGATGCATTGTGGGCAGATAGAATAACTCCTAATAAATCAATCGGCATGTCAAAGCATTCCAATTTATCTACGAGGTAGAGAATCCAATCACCGTGGAGATGCCAACACTCGATTTCTCTAAGCACTAGAAGATGGTCAATATCATGATTCTATTCACAAAAGAATTTTTTTCCTTGAAAATATCAAAGAAGATAGGTTCAAGGTGGTGGAATGTATAAAATAACATTAGTTGAAGGTCAAAAATTTGTTTGACAAGAAATATAAATCTATGAATTTCAAAGTAGGAGACCTTATTTTTCTCTCGAGATAAGTGGAGAGAACCTAAAGGAAGACAAAAATTTTGAATCTTTTTGGCTCAGTCCATTCCAGCATTCAAAAACTTGCAAACAAAATGCTTTTTATCTATGTATCTGGATGGTAAAAGTTGGAGTTGGCCCGTAGTGAGTAATACTTGAAATTGTACAAGTAGTGGCGGGTTATCCCCCACATTGTACCATAGGTGATTTAGTTGTGTGCTTCCCTTTTCCCATTGTGTGTGTTTTTTCCTTTTCACTTGTTTGTTTCTCTTTTTTCGTGTGTGTGTGTGTACTACCCTTCATTCTATTTGTTGCTTAGTATGACTCTGTGAAGCCCAATGGATAGGGCACTAATCCAGATTATATGCTAAGATTCGGGAGTTCATTCTCATCTTTTCCTCACTTTTTTGATCCAGAATAAGTACCCAAGTGAGAGCCAGTTGTTGTCCTTTGTTTTTGCAAGGGAAAAAGTCAACTTGAAAACAAGACAACTCTACCCTAGTGTCAAATTTTTTATTGTAGACCTTCCCAAACACCCTCCTAGATCATTTCATACCATATTTCAAGCCTATACCCACTCATGTAATGCTTATGTCTGTGGTCTTAACCTTTACCATGTGTTGAAAAAATAAAAACAAGCTCGCAAGATTCTCCTGAGGTAGTGTCTTTCAAGGTGGATCTTTCAAGTAGGATTAGGAATTGCTATTTTTAGCCTTTCTAAGGCTTGTGCATATTCTTAGGAGCATATTTCAAGGCCCAAATTCATCAAGGAATGGTATTAATGAGAAAATATCATTGTTCAAGTGATTTAGGAATACTTAGGAAATATCCAGGGGTTTAGGAGCAAGTTCAACAAAATCGGTATTTGAGGTCAATGGAGCATGCACCTGCAAAAAGAACATGAGCTTCGAGAAGATGATTTCGGGAGCTCTAGAATGAGTTAGAGGTAAAACAAGATATCAATGGAAATCTGATATAACTCCCTACATGGTCTAAGTTTCATAATTTTCAAAAGGCTTGTGTATTTATTTTTAAAACTCCTTGGAAAGAACAACTAGCAACCCGATAAAAAAGGAAATTTTTGAGGAGGTTTCAAGATGAATTAGACCTTGAGACCCATCCCATTCTTCTCAAAATTCCTTTTTTAGTCAATTTCATATAAATAAGTGCCCAAAAATTAATCTGGGATCTTTGGCAATGTCTTTTTCAATCTCCTTCCCAAGGTACAAACTTTGTCCTTAGTCAAATTTTCAGTGTCACGTGGCAGAATGAGGATGAGGTGCACTTTTTTTTCCCCTTCGTCCCTTTCTAATGGGACAAGGGGTACATAAATATTTTCTACCCCCACCTTAGACCTCCTAGACCCACCACATGACCCCCGGGTGGCTCCTGTAAGCACCTTTTGGAAAATTTCTCGCCCCTGCTCCATGTCATGCATGGCCACAACTTATCACCATGAGGTTGAGGAAAAATTTTGTATCCCATTTGACATAATCCAAGGGGATAAGGGGGATAGAAAAATTTCCCCCACCTTGCTCCCATATGATTCCTCACATGACCAAGTTTAGCTCTAGGGTTCGAAAATAAGCCCTTTCCTTCCTCTCCTTTGCTAGTGCATGCTCGCCGCATTTCCTCCTAGGGATACGGTGCACTTTTTTGTCCCCTTCATCCCTTTCTAAGCCCTCTAAAGGCATGTAAAACCAAGGAAATAGCCTTTTTTCATCTTCCCCAATTTTGCTCCAAATCTACCCAGAACTCTAGCGAAAGTTTTCCAGATTCTTCTTCTCGACATTTTTCCTTTTCCATTCCTCCTTCCTTCATGCCTCCATAATCATATCAAAATAATTTCAAAAAAAAAAAAATCAATTTTTAAAAGCTCCAGTACATTTTTTTGCTAGAATGACTTCATAACTCATGCAAATGTGAAATCTTCATATCTTACAAACCGGTGGTGAGATCAAGGTGAAGTTTTTTTGTTCATCATAATTTCTAGGTTCCTTCAAATCACAAGTGATAGTATTGACATGCATGTTTCAATTTTTTACAAAGAAAAACCCGGGCTCCATGCCCTAGTTTGGTAATTTTTATTTCCGCCATTCAATTGATTGGATTGAGCCAAAAAATGTACATAAGATCAAGGGAAGAAACCTATCCCAATGGAGGTGGTTTCATCGAAATATGAGGTGTTGAAGGTAAATTTCCAATAATAGTAAGTCTTTATACAAGCACTTACTAAAAATAGTAAAATCTAACAAAGGGCAGATTTCTTCAAGGCAATGTGCACAGGGAAAAACCAACGCAACAAAGAAGGTGGTCAAAAGTGAAAAAGGTGAAAAAGGAAATTTACTAAAAATAGAAAACCCTCATTCCAGTACAGAAGGGGTGTCATCGTCAACCATGAAATTAAAATTTGTAGGTCTTGAGCCTATTTTGGCTCTCTCATCTAAATACTTAGGTGTGGGGATAGTGATGTCACCCTACATGGATCTTAAAGACCTCGAGGATTGTATGCTTGGAAAACCAAGAGAGCCAGTGGTAGAAAAGGTTTTCATGAGTGGGTTATATGTGGCAGGTGGGCATCTAGTGTTAGTGCAGAGTGTATAATTGGTGTTGGTATGCTCCCATCACTATGAGCCAAACACCTGAACCATATGAGTAGATGATAACTCAAGCCCGACAATTCTCACTCCCAAAGCCATCTCTCATTCAATGCAAATCCCAACTTAGAACAATATGGTGATCATCTCAAAAGATGTTGCAAAGCAAGTGAATGGTATAAAACATACTCCTACCTTCAGGGCCTTGCATTGGGTTCATGGTTAAAACAAGTAAGAAATCCTTCCCACGTGCTAAAGTCTTTCTCATGGAGTGAATTTCATGAAGGCTACTCAGATACGATCATCCTTTTCAGTATGGTGATAAGAGAAGAAACAAAAAAATAATTTCAAGATTGGATGGCCTTATTCATTCTCATTATCATTGAAGGAAAGCAGAGAATTAATTGGGGGAAAATCATTAGCAAAAACTTGCATCATCAGTTTCTCCAAGTACCGGTCTCCAAGAATTTTTCAATGACTTCGTACCTTGTGTACTCTCTTAAGAGCTCGAGACCATTCAAATGGTTGAAAATTGCACAAAATATCTCCTAGAAGGATTACGCATTTGAAAGGTATGCAGTTGATCTTAAAGGAGAGAAATCAACATTTCACGAGGGTGAACGATGCATTCACAATGTTTCCATCAGAACACTAAAGGAAATCCTCACTCAAGGTTGTCATTGCAAGTGAATTATTTGATCATAAACTACGGTCATATTTCTTTTAGTTTCCCACTTTCTCCTACATCAAAGTATCCAGTTTTGATCCTTCTCCATGAAGGTTACCACTATATCTCAAAGCAACAAGGTCGTATTATTCAAGCTATGTAGGAAACTTGCCCATGTTCACAGTAAGATCAAGAACCATAAAAGGAAAACTATCTCTTTTCCCATCTCTCTTGGAATATTCTCTTGAAAAAAATTGGTTACAATACATGCCTAGAAGTTGCCTTCACCCCGTTAAGTTTTTATTAATATACCCCAAGGGTGGACTTCAACATCTGAAGTGATCCATACACTTTTCACCTTCAAGAGTCATATCATGTTCCATAGATCGAGGACTATTGGGTGAACTTCATAGATGATTTTGATGTCAAGGAAATATACCACATGCAGATGACCATTAGGAAAATGAAAAGGTTCAAGTTTATGAAGAAGGCATTCACGATGATGGCACGAGTAATTGTATGATCCAGAATATCAGTAGTAAAGGCTTCGCCCTTCTACAGGTGACATGAAGTGTTCAGGAATTGGGAGATATAAGTGAGTGGGTGAGGTTGTCATCAAGAGATCAAAAGAGTGGTTCAAAAAGAAGAATAAAACCTTCATTTCATTTGGGAATTTCCCCACTCTTCAAAGGTAGGCATCTCATCACTCCTCTTTGAAGTTCATGGAAGCACTCAGTTCATTCGGAGATATTTCAAAGTGCAAGATAGTGGAATCCTAAGCCCCATACTACATGAGGTTACACAAGAAGGTCAAAATATCAGATGAACCCGTGGTAGAAATGGAGCTTGGGGATATTGATCTAGTCGAGCATTCGGTTCCTCAACAACCCTATATATTCCCACCTTTCACTTTCACTCCTACTCCTCTTGCACGAGATGTACCTTCTCACCCCAAGTAGGAAACAACAATCATGCCAATTGTCGAGCCAAAAATGAATGAAATGTTCCCTTGGATGAAATAAACTATCACAAAGGAGACATGTACATTCCAACAGTGTGAATCCCGATTGCTCATTCATATCATCATTCGTCAAGGGGAAGAAGAAAAAAATTCTCGTGCCTCAGAAATCAATATTGGGAGGAATTCATGCCAAGGGTTATTAATCCCATTGAATAAATGACCTCGATGACTATGAAATGAGCACCATTTCCATAGGCCCAACCACTCATGAGGGAGATTCACATCTATTCTAGGATTCTTCCACTCTCCTCCTCACGAGAAATCAAGAGTATAAAGAGAAAATTGATCAATTGGAAGACCATGTGCAAACACTCACCTCATACATGCAACATTTCATGGACCTGAATGCTTCTTCATATCTCCCAATTAAATAAGTTACTCCCATCATTAGCTTCAATCCGATTCCATTTGAAATATGCAAGGTTTCACCATGTAAGGTCGAGCTAGTGACAAATGGCTGAACAAGATCATAAAGAAAGGGAAAGTGTTGCTTCCAAAGATGATCTCATTGTACAAGTACATGTTTGTTACTTCCAATAAAAGTTAGGATGATGAGGGAAGAAATTGAGGAAGAAAAATGACATTGGGATCAACCACATACACTAGTGGTGAAGATGAAAATATTCTCTTTCTTAGGTGTTGGTAAACAAGAAAGTGTTTGATTCTCCATCCGAGAACTTATCACATGTATGAGTGAGAACTCTTATCTCTCAAAAAATTTTGGTTTGGGCTATTAATGAGTTGGACTCAAATGAGGAGCATGCCTCCAAAATGCAAGATGATGTCAACACCAGATACAGAAGCTTGGAGTTCCCTCCATTGATGAGAACACCTCAATAGATGAATTATTGAATCCATTTGAGGAGTATGTCAAGAAAGAATTCAGGGACCCATTTTCTTTCAATGAGGATACATTGGATTATCCCACTAAGATTAGTTCCACAATTTAAACCATTACAGTGAAACATAAGTCTTGGTTTCTAAACGCAAGAACATCAATGATATCTCATATGGTTTACTCGAGTCCTTGAGGGTTGTCTGCATTCCTCAAGATGAGAAAGTGCACACTGGGGTGGCCCAAGTATAGCAAAGAGTTCAAGGGAGTGGAGATTTCTTTAATCGAACTTGGAAAAGGTCCATCGAGACAGTGAAGCAAAATTAGCAAGGGCGGCATCTCCATCAGACTAGTTATCTCTCTTCTTCTTTCTCTCTCTTCTCTCCCCCTTCCCCCTCCTCCTTCATGTTCTATTTCTTCATTAGGGGTTGCACTTTTCATTTTGTCTCTTTCCTTATTTTTTCCTATTCATTTAAATGTGACTATAGTTAACATTGTAATAAGTCACCCTTAATTAATAAAAGGGGACTTAATTCTATTCCTAGGAATATGAAGAGTCACATGTTGTAAAGGACAAATGAAAGTCATGTGGGGGTAGGTGAAGAGTCTTTCTCAAGCCTATAAATTGTAATGACTTCCCCATTCTTAAGGGTTATTAATTTTGTATGTTCAAGAGTAGATAACTACTTGTGATAAGTGATTATGCAAAATTTTGAAAAAGTATGCCTAATCTAATCCAAGTTTACGATAAGAAATAAAGGAATAATAAACTACGAAATAATACCCAAACAAGAGAAGCTAGAAAATATGAGACCCTAATGTGCAAAGAGGGTTAGAAGATCCTTATCTGATTTGAAAAGGTTGTTGGATTGTGTTGTAGTGCGAGACCAGTGAACAAAGATGGAAACCCATTGCACAAAATCCTAGAAAGTTACATATCTGAGTGATTCAACTGGACTGGGGTGCCTGGAGAGGGATAGGGGTTCCTTTGGCCACCTTAGTCTAATTTCTGGGTGCTCTAGTCTGTAGAAATGGTCAAAACCTAGTTCCAATATGTTCATTAGGTGTTTGTACTTCTTCGCTTATTGTCACATGTATGTCATTGAACTTCATTGGATGTTATTGTAAACCTGTAATGAATAAATTACCTACGAAACCCAAAGAAATGTATAAAAACCCTAACAAAAATAAATATGCATATGAAGGGGTCAAACTATCCTCAGCTCCTAAATTGAGGGACTTATCACTAAGCGTTGTAACACATCTCAAACCCAATGTAGTTCTAGGTGTGTGTGTGGAATTGTGCCCTAGGTTGCTCTTGTGTCATTTGCATGTGAAGTAGCGAGAAAGTAACTAGATGTATAATGTAAATAATGTGTGCATAGAAACAATAGACTCCCCTCCTATGAAGTGTGATGTAGATGAACTAGCCTTGTGTCCCTTGTGATGGAGCTAGATGGATGCAAATGGAGTTATATATGCCTTTGATGGATGTAACCTTAGGTGGTGATAGTAGATTCTTAGTGCTTGGTCCCTTATTATGATCACATAAATTTATATTTATATGATTCCTTCACTTGAATTTCATAATTAACCCAAAAAGGCCAACTACCAAAAAGATAAGATGCTGAAACGGCTAGAAAGGACCCGAGAAAGTATGACCAAATTATGAAGAGGAAAATGGAACCCAAAGGGGAAGAGGGTGCCTAGCGCTATCATCCTAGCTAGGCACTTGTGTCCGTAATGAAAAATGTCAAAATGTGAAAATACAAGATGAGCAAGTACAAGTGCAAGACTAAAAGTAGAAGCATAAAGAAAATAAAGGTGGCCAAAGACATGGGTTAAGTAGAAATTTTATTACTTACCAACCATGCAAATAGTAGTATGTAATTGAGACTAGATAATGGCTCAAAGTGTGTGATTTTATGTCTACATTTTCCCCACTTTATGTTGGTGAGAAGAATGCTCGGTAACATAAAGTAGATAGAGATGTGTACCTAATATCTATGTAGATTTATGTAGAAAGTGTGTCAAGGGACTAGACAAAGTGTGGAGTGATAAAAAGATGGAGCATGGAGACTAAAGATGCAAAAGTGTAAAAGGTGATGAAAATGAACCTAGGGTGAGAACGCGTGTGTAAATTCTAATGTGTTTGATGTTCTTGTTGTTAGTATTGTGTGTATGATGTTGTTGTTACTACTACTGCTTGCTTCCCATACGGAAAGACCTGTAAAAAAGAAGACGATCAAGTAGTCAAATATGCATGTATATGACAAAAGTGTGTGTAAAAATAATGTAAGGAAATATGCAAAAGAAAATGTTGAAAATGTGAAAAAGAAACATTTGAACCTAGTCCACGATAAGAAAAAGAGTGTATAAAGGATCTTGTAAATGTTGATGAAGTGCAAGTTTTTTGGGCTATCTTATGTTACAAGCCAAAGAAGTATAAGGAGGAAAGTCTAATTTATCCTGCAACCTTTAACCGCTTCCCAAATATGTAGAGATCTATGTATTGTATGGTTTTGGGTGATCCAACACCATGGCGAAGTAGTGTAGAGAAAAAGGTATGGTGTTATCCTATAACCTTTAACTGTTCCCTGAAATGAAACACCATTGCAGATGATGTGTACCAATACATGTGCTAAGGACAACCTTCCCTATAAAATTTGTTGTGTATGAGTTATGTAGATTGTGTTGAACCTAATTTCGTATAACTACCCCTAGTTATGTGCGCTCCAAGAAAGGCATTCTTTGTCTAATGACCCAAGTTTTATTATGAGCCCTAAACTATGTTGTACCGATAGTGTGTTGTGTTTGTATACTTGTTATTGGGTGACTAATTCACCCATACGATTCCCCCTCTTTTAAGGCACATGCGATGTCGTTGTAGGATTATGTAGCCCAAAAGAGGACCAAGCACTGAAATTGTGCCCTTAAGGGGGAAAGGGATGTGCTTGGTAGAAACCAAGGCACATGCAAACAAGTGGCTAGGAAACAAGTGTTAGTACGAATAAGCATGCATGTAGAAGACAAGTGTAAGCTATGAAGAAAATGTGTAAGAAGATAATGTAAACACCTAAGAAGACAAGGTAGACCACGAAAAGTGGGTCACAAACATAGGACATCACTCACAATTTTGTAAGAAAATCAAGGCCGAGAAACCAAAAACATACAAGTGTGCACATAAGACAAATGGAAAATCCCACAAACAATGGCAAATAATGACAAGTAAGTACAAGAAATGTAATAGATGATGTAGAAACAAGTAAGCATGCATAAAAAAATTGCACATGAAGCACCTGTTAGCATGTTAGAAAGATAAAAAAGTATTTCAAAGTGTGTATAATCCAATGATGTAAAGTGCTAAGTACAAAATGAAACAATAGCACATGTAGTGTACGAAAGTGGATGCCCCCAAGAGTCATTGTGGGACTGGTACTAGGTATTGCGCCAAGCATCCATGCTGCATGTAATGGCCCTGTATAATCTATGATCACATATAGAAATCAAGTGAACGCACATGTGTGTATGGAAATATAATGAGATACAAGATATCTATCTAGCATTTGTAATAACGTGAACATGTACAAGTAGATGCAAGCAAGAGTAAATGCAACCAAGATATGCGGTATGTCATGGATGGATGGAATGGAATTCGAGTAAATGATACGATCCGTGTGCCCCGAAGTGAATGGAATTTGTATGCGGTGAGGTTCATTTGTTTATACCCCCTCAACAGTCAATAATGGACCATAAATAGGAGTGCATAATTAGGAAATGGTCTAGTTATGTGTGTGTGTGTAGCGTGATGTGATGAATGTGTAGTGATGATATGCAACCTAGAGATGATGTGTGAGAACGTGTGATGATGTATCCTAAAGTGTATATCACAACCAGAGATAACATAATAAGTGATGATGAATCCTAAAGTGTATATCACTAGAGGATCCTAGAAGAAGTGATGATGTAGCCTATAGCATATATCACTAATGGAGGAATGTCACATGATAGAAAGATTGAATGGTTGAATGTGTGAGTGTGATGAGGTCCATTTGATTTGTATACCCTTAGCAATCAAGTATGGACCAAGGGAGTAAAGTGCATCATAGGGTAGTGAGTGCAACATGTATAATTAAATGACTAATATTCATAATATGTGGAGTAGGTGTGGCGATAAGAAATTTTCATGTTATGTTTAATGTGTAGTGTGCAATGTAGGATGTATAGTATGTAAAACAAGATTCATAAATGAGATAAGATGTGTAGGTGCATAATAAATGTAAGACGTAAGATGTAATATGTAGGATGTATGTATGTAAGATGTGTGAAGATGTGTGATGTGTAGTGTCTATTGTGCAGTGTGTGAGGTTCATGTGTATAGGATGCCCTCAACAGTCAAGTGTGAACCGAAGCACAAAAGTGTGTCATCGGGTAGTGTGATATGAGTGTGTGTCAAGATGTATGTGTGAGAGGATATGTACATGATAAGGTAAGTGTAAGACATGTGTCAATGCTAGGGGAAGGGAATAAGTCGATTCCCCCCTCGAGGGAATATGATGAAGAAAATAATCATGTAATGTCATCTAGAAGGTCATTGGTATTAGGGTCAAAGCCAAATGGATAAGTATTAGAGACTTGGTAAGCAATAATGTCGGGTTGATCACGTAATGAGCCATTGAGGCATAAGTTGTACATACCCATGGCATACTCCTCATCAGTGAAGGGTGGTAATGGACATCCATGTGCATACCAATGAGTGAGATTTTATGTATAGCCAAGAAAGGAAAACTACTGAGATGAATACTGACAAAATAGCATGGGAAATGATATATCAATATGATCAAGATCTAGCGTGCCCCCAATGTAATCAAGCCAATATTTCCTAATGTAAGTGGTGAAGAGCGAGGATTTCACGCAAGGAAAACTGTGAGATGAAAGACACGTAGACCATAAGTGGTAATAATGTGAACGAATCCATGATAAAGATGAGAAGAATGTGGTGGAGGATAAAGATCCTCAAAAGAAAAACCTAGTCGATTCAATCCATCATGTGTACATACAGTGTCATCACAAGTAGGATCGAATGGAATATGTTCCCAATAAGAATCATTCATGAAAAGTGTGCATGTGAAAGGAGGTCGTACTGATGGAGGCGGTACATGAGAAGGTGGAGTAGCTAGAGTGATGTCAGTTAGACGGATAGCCCCGATAAACAATCATAGCAAAAGGAGAAGCAAGGGGAGGCGTAGATTCAGTTGGTATAGAATCTACCATGCAAATGGAACCTTCAACTAGTGGTAAATGTGGTATCTCATCTATGGGTTGTAGGTCATCAGTAGTGTCAACTCTTGGAATACGAAGTGTGGTATTCAGATCATGGTCGCAATATTTTTAAGGATGACATTCGAAAGAACAGTATACTCAACACCCTCATGTAAAAATTTGACACAATGGTGCACGGTAGAGGAAACATATTGTATGGCATGGAGTCATGGCCTACTAAGTAAACAATTATATGAAACCAGAAAGTCAATGACAAAGAAGATTGTGTTGAGATTTTTTTGTCTGATAGTGATATGTAAAACAATGTGACCTATGCATGGATGAATAGAGCCATCATATGCATGAAGAGAGAGACATGATGGACTAATATTAGCATCCAAAAAACCAATATTTTCAAGGAATGACATGGGGCATAGATTAAGTTCAGATCCATTTTCAATTAAAGTACACTTAATACCCATATTGTAAATGTGAATCATGATATGCAAGGGTGGATCATTATCAAAAATAGAAATATCAACATGAGGATTAGATGAGAAAGCAATATGTTGAGAAAATGCATCAAAAAAGAATTATATATGGAGTTTGGATGCATATCAGTAGGAATGCGAGTAGTAGTAAGGAGATGTTGTACTCTATGTCTTAAATTAGGATTGGCAAGCAAGAAGTCATTAATTGAGATACTCATGATGATAAAGCAATAAGGATCCTAATAATGTGTAGATCGAGTCGATTCACCAAAAGATTAATGTAAAATATGAAATATTATGCCTAATCTAATGCAAGTTTTCAAAGTGAATAAATGAATAATGAAATACTGAAATAATACCCAAGAAAACTAAGCTAGAAAATATGAAACCCTAATGTGCAAAGAGGGTTAGAAGAGCCTTAGTTAATTCGCAGAGGTTGTTGGATTGTGTCGCAGTGGAGACCGGATGAACAGAGATGGAAACCCATCACACATAAGCCCAAAAATTATATATCCGAGTGATGTGACTAGACCGGGGCACCGGGGAGAGGGTTAGGGTCCTTGTGAGCACCATGGTCTATGTTCTGGGTGCTCTGGTCTATATGGTCGAACTCGGTTCCGGTATTGGTGCTAGGTGCCTGCACTTCTTCTCTTATTTTCGTGTGTATGTCGCTAAATTTCATTGGATGTTATTGTAAACCTGCAATGAATAAATCACCTGCAAAACCCCAAGTAAAGCATCAAAACCCTAAAAAAATAAAGATGCATATGAAGGGGTCAGATTTTCCTTAGCTTCCAAATTGATGGACTTATCACTAAACATTGCACTACATCTCAAACCCAATGTAGTTTTAGGTGTGTGTGTGTGGAATTGTGCCCTAGGTTGATCTTGTGCTAGTATCACATGAAGTACTTGAGCAAGTAACTAGATGTAGAATGTAAATAATGTGTGCATGGAAACAATAGACTCCCCTCCTATGAAGTGTGATGTAGATGAACCAACCTTGTGTCCCTTGTGATGGAGCTAGATGGATGTAAATGGAGCTATAGATGCCTTTGATGGATGTAACCTTAGGTGGTGATAGTATATGTTTAGTGGTTTTTCCTTATTATGATCACAAAAATTTATATTTATATGATTCCTTCACTTGAATTTCATAGTTGACCCCAAAAATCGACTACCAAAAAAATAAGATGCTCAAATGGATAGAAAGGACCCAGAAAGTGTGACCAAAGTATGAAGAGGACAAGGGCACCTAGAGGGGATGGGGGCACTGTGCTTTGATGTCCTAGGCTGGTCTTTGGTGTCCGAATGAAAATGTCGAAAGATGAAAATACATTTGAGCAAGTACAAGTGCAAAAATTAAATCATAGCATAAATAAAATAAAGGTAGCCAAATACATGGGTTAATTAATACTTTTATTACTTAGGAATCATGCAAATAGTAGTATGTGATCGAGACTACATAATGACTCAAGTGTGTGATTTTATGTCTACAATAAGAAAAGGAGATATTTATTTTCTTCCATTCTCCTTCTCATATGTTCTTCCATTCCTCTCTTTGTACAACTTTGTGAGAATGTCAATAAATAAGAAAGGAGTTTCTTGCTTTTCTTGATGAGGGAATTAATGAGACTTTGTGTTCATAATTTCATCTTGTCTTGGTGTTAGTAACAAGGTTGTTGTTATTTCTAAATATGTGTGTTGATATAATATTATTAATATTTATAGGCATCTAGTATTTCTACCTATAATATTAATCCCCCTTCCTAATTTCCCACTCCCTTTTCCCACCTACTCAGTAAATTCCTCCCTTGTAAGAAATTGCAAGCATTTTCCGCAAGTTTAGTGGAGTGTTCCTGTTGGATCCCCGGCCTCTAGGCCAACCACATAATTTCATTTTCATTCACATACAATAAATGGAGCTTCCCATTCAATCAAAGGGACCTAGTCCTAGAGAATTTGTGGAAATCCACCAATTTTTCCAATTGACGAATTTTCTTGCCAACACAAAGCTTTACCAGAAAATTGTATATGTTTAATTCCCTATCTACCCTCACTTTTTGGTTTAGCTAAATACTTCCACTTATCCAAATGTGGACCGATCTGATCTCTCTTTCCCTTCCAAAATAAATCAAGGCAGAGCCTTCTAATCTTCTCAAGTAATCCATTTGTAATGTTTGCAAGTGAGTGTCAATAAACTATAACGGCTTTAAGGACATACTTTACCAATGTAAGTCTCCCTCCCACAAAGAGCCATATATTGCACCAAAAATGAATTCTAGTTTTAATCTCACCTATCATTCATCCCCAATCCTACTTACCATAACCATTGGGCTTTAAGTTAAAACCCATATATTTCATGCCACCTTTGAAATCATATATATATATATATATAATTGTACCTTAAAGATCTGTAACTCCACATATTTCGTATTGATGAAAGAAATTGCAAATTTAATAATATTCATCTCCGTGCCTAAAGCTTTACATAAAATTTTAAGGAGTTCCTAGAGTTTTCTTCCCTCTCTCACCCTACCATTTTTGAAGAGGAGCATATCATCAACAAACATTAGGTTTTTAAGACGTACAATACCTCTAACATTGAACCTATGAAGTAGAATTAATATTTTCCCTCTATGATCCATCTGTTCATTCCCTCAGTGACAAGTAAAAATAAGTAAGGAGAGAGTAGCCATGTCAAATTCCCTAGTAACCTTAAATAAAGTTGATGTTACCATGTTAATGAGGATATAAAAAGATACAAAATTCACACAACAAGTAATCTATTTTACAATTGGGAGACAAAATCCCACATGGAGTAGTAGTAACCTCAAATACGATCCAACACGTTTTGTCCAAATCTTTAGAAAATTCAATCTTAACAAAAATTTATGATATCCCTTAGTTATGATTGAATGCAATCCTTCTTGAGATGACACTATGGCTTCTTGAATTCACCTTCATTTGAGAAAACCAAATATTTAAAAGAGATAACACCAAATATTACTTTCTTTGGTCTCATGGCGAAAATGTTAGAGATGATCTTATAGACTTGGTTACATAGAGAAATAGGCTTATATTCATCAAAAAAATTAGGTATATCCACTTTTTCTATGAGTGCTAACAAGGGATATTTTAAAGAACTAAGAAATTTTCCATTAAGTCTCACCTCTTCCACCACCCACAACAAATCAAGTACCCAACTATTCAAAAACCAAGTAAAATTCAATAGTTCACCCATATAGTCCAAGACTTGAACTTTTGGAAGAATGAAAACATGGTCAATAATTCATCCAAAGAGAATTTTTCAAATAACATCAATTTCTCTTCATCGAAACAAATTGTGAAAAAAGTGGTCACGTTGACAATTTCAATGATATTAACATTCTTAGGATCTTTATATAAAAACTTGAGATGTCTAACTCCCAAATATTTAAATCCTTTGAAACTACTCACAATATTTGCCTATTCCATATGGTATTGATATTTTCTATAATTATCGAACCGATGAAAATATTTAGTGTTTTCATCACCTAATTTTAGAAAAAAATCATGGCTTTTTATTCTCCACTCCACCTCTAGCTCATTCAGCAATTTCCTCTTTCTATCCTCTAATTCCCTCATCTTAATAGTTTCAATTTCATTGAGAGTTCCCTCAATATTTTCATAAAATGACTCCTCTAGATCCATATAAACCTAATTTATGAGCTTAAATTTATTAAGGTGTCTTTCACTAGCCCAAGTGACAACCTTACTTTTGAAAACTTTGAGTGACTCAACAATAAAATTGTTGGCATATGCATCAAGTTCTTTGTTGTAGTGTTTCCAAGTATTTTTACAATTTCTGAAATTATTCCTCCAAGATCCATCCAGATTACATTTCAAAGGACTAGATGGCTTTTGATTAGATAATTCTAACTAAAGAAATACAATGATTGTGATTTGGAATCCTAGTAGCAGTGCACTCATGTCCACGATCTATACACACTTTGTGTAGTTCCTCATAAACAAGGAATCTATCAAGGCATTATGAGATGGAATCCAAATTTATTTTTCTCCAAGTGGGTCTAATGGAGATGGGACCCACATCAACCAAGATAGCCAAGTCAATCTGGTGAAGGAAAAATAGCCATGTTATCAACCCTTGGAACATCCCCAAAACTTCACTTCTATTCAAAGTAAAATTTATATTTCCCATGAGAATAAGAAAAACACTCCCAAACACCAGCAAAGTAAAAAAAAATCCCAATTTTTTTTTTTCACTTCATAAGGATTGTAAACATTCATCACAGATAAAGTTTGTACCAAACTTTTGCAAGTGAATTCATTACAAAAACAAAAATAATAAGGGAGTTTGTCAAGATCGTACGCAAACATCACCTAGTGATAATACCTCTTGACTAGCCAATGAACTCCAATGAAATTAATTCATAATCCGTAAGTTTCTTCTTTAATCATTTTTAAAAATCACCACTTCCCATAGTCTATTGAATAAAATAATCTTTGGTTTCTTAAGCTCAATAATCTTGGCTAGGTTCATCCTTTTAACATAGTTTCTCAATCCCCTAATATTAAAAGATAGGATAATCATTATGTAACAATTGTGGAGGGATTATATTCTATACGAACCCTCAAAATAAGACTTTTTTACCCCCTGCTAAATTCCAATTGCTGCAATCTCATTATCCTTTTTAATATATTAATTTCCACCAATATTAGTATTATACCCACACTTAGGAGTATCCAATCCCAAACCCTCATATTGTGCCCCCTCAAATTTTGATTTCAATATCTTGGACTGTAAGGAATATATACAATTTCCCTTACCTTTAGAAATATATGCAACATTCCATGGACTGGTTTATCTTCAATTCCAACATTCTCGAGCTTCTGTGTTCATTGTAAAACTAGAAGTGGAAATAAAATTTCCCTTCTCAAATGGCATCAAATCTAGAAAAGGAATATCTTTTTGTCACCTTTCTTACTATTGGAAGCACAAACACTAAGAGGGGGTTGAATCAGTGTCTTTATAAAATTTTACTTTAGTTATCTTTATACATTCATCAAACCATCATCATATGAGAAATGTTAACTTAGTTAAGCAAACCATCAAAGCAACTTATCAACCATTCACATGAGAATGCAACAATAGAGAACACATGAACACAATATTTAGGTGGGAAACCCTCAAGGGGAAGAAAACCCATTGAAATTTTCTTATATATAACAAAATTCAATATTTAGTGAAGCACCAACTCCATAAGGAGCACCAACCCCTAATTTATCTAGCACCAACTAGACTTTAGAAAACACCAAATCACAACGATGCACCAACACTCTAATTTATTAGGCACCAACTTGAATTTATCAAGCACCAGCTTGTAAGGAGGCACCAACCCCCTAGGTTTTTATTGAAGCACCAACTCCACAATGAATACCAAGCACCAACTCAGCCACCTAAGAATGTTCTCCACCTTCTTTTTTTGCTTACTCAAAAATGATAAAATTATTTACACTTATTCTCTCTTCTTATTGGTAAATCTTTATATCTAATATATCAACATGCACTCAAGCCTTTAACACACATTCTAATCCTCAAATGCTAGCTACTCTTAATACACAAACTCAACTTCCCTCGAATACACTAAAAATGCCTCCTTAGCTCACTCCCTCTTTTTCTTCTTCACCTTCACTACGCCATGGATGAAATTCCCTTCATAGATTTATCACTTTGGATATTTAACTTACATGAATTATTCATGGTATTTAAGACCCCATACAATCCTCTCAATCCTCTATAGGTCTCTCATAGTCTCCACTTCTCAAACTAGCAAATAGGCCTAATCTCCCTTACTTATATACTAGTCACAAGCACTCAAACACCATATTGGTATGTCATGATGAATTAGGTCAGCCATGATAGATAAAAACACATATGATAATCATGAAAAACTCATAACATAGGCTCCTTCAAGTCAGCAATAGATACATTATGTATTTTTCCTTCATTAGGTCTCAAGAAGACCTTCTTCAACTAGGTCTATTATCATCACTATCCAATATGAACATTATGAGCTCACATGCTCATATTCAAATCTCAAATACCTTTCAGTAACATTTTAAAATACATCTTATTACCTCCTACATGCATAGAAATCTCTGCAACTTCATTTCATACCATGAAACCACCTCAAAACCAAGAGTGTCTTATTAGGACTGCATACCTAGAAAATTGCCTTACAAAAATGAAGCTTGTACAACCTTCAATCACTCAACCATTCCAAATGAAACATGTGAATAGGTACTAAATGACTCCAAAATCATAACCAAGTACATTAGACACTCCAACACAGAGCATAAGGCTTCAATATCAACTTTTTTCAAAGACCACTTAGGATTGTTCTATTACCCAAAAACTAGTCATGAAAAATTGAATTGGTATGACAAATAAATGACTAAAAATTGTCTAGAAATTATCATATAAAAGTATCATGAGTCCATATCATCCTCAAACATCAATTTATTCAGTTTTTCCTTTGCACAACTTGATCAAGCATGAAGAAAATATCCATAAACAAACCATTTTTAGTGGATCCACTAACTCATTTGAATACGCAAAACCTCTTGGAGATATCTATGAGAGTCCTCTACATGATCCAATCATCAAACTAGAAAAAAAAATCAATTCTAATCTTGTTAGAGAAATATCTTTCATATAGACTTGAAACTAGGTTTTTTAGCGAGTTTTTGTGTTAATGATTATTCATAAATCTTTGTCATTCAAACCCAAAAATAATGCCAGTAATTTTAACTAGGCCACATACCAACATCTCCCTAAGATATTAGGTTCCCCTGCAGAATATTCACGTACCAACAATCCTGAAAAAGTTGACGTTGATTTGGGAAACACTATTTTCAAGAACTTGATTTGACAAAAATTGCAATATCTTACTTGTTCTTGCAAAATATGACCTGAAAATTGGTCCACACCTCTGAAACAACATGCCAACACAATTCCCATTCTCACATTTTCATATTGGTATAGAAAAGTTATCAACTTACCTCATTGGGCAATGCTTTTTCACCTTGTTTAGTCTTCATGCTAGAACGTGACCTTCATACTTTTGTTTATGAACTCGAATCACCTTCTCAAGCTTAAACACCATCTACATACATGTATCTACTAATTTAACCAATATTTCATGCCCATACCTTCTCACAAGACCTATTTGTCTTCAAATTCTCTCTCTTTGTACTCAAGATGACCTCGTAAACAAAGTGACTTCCACCATGAATACATTGACATCGTCATTATGCATCATTTGAAATTATTTGAAATCAATGAAAACTCACACCAGACTTTCCTCATGATCCTTTTGGGATCAACAAGACTCAAAAAATAATGTCATCACTTCAACAATCTCATCATGACATCAATGACCATACCATGCCAACACACTCACCTTGACATAAATGACAACATTTCAACAATATCCCCCTTTGTCATTGATGACAAACACATTTATGGAAAACACATTACAAACTAAAAACATTCTAAAATTATACTTTGCATATTCTCATTCTCCCCTATCGTACATAAATGGGCCATCTACTCATTCTCCCCCTTTTGACATAAATGAAAAAGAATTAATTACTTTTTGAACTAAACTTCAATGATGAACAATAAAATACTAACTCCAAATGTTTGATACCAATAGTTGACACAACACACTCACCTTAGGAAAATAGAGCACAAGATATCATCTATAGGAAACAAAGCATGCTCCCCTAAGTCTGAACATTCTACCAAAATTGTTCTTACATGATCATATGTGTACCAAAGTCTCAATACACAGAAATGAAGAAAACTCCCCTTATTCAAAATATGCCTTCTTCAAATGAACTCATCTTGTCACTACACAACTGATACTAGTGCCAATTCTCAAAATAGATCAAGTGTTTCTTAGTTCATGACTAGCTTAACTCGTCACCTTCTTGACCTCTTGAAACCAATAAATCATGCTCTACTAATTGCTACCAAATGATTAGAAACAAATAACACGTGTTGGTACCCAAATTTGTTCTCCTTTTCAGTCTAAGCAACATCAAAGATATGGCATGAAGCTTGAAGACAGATAGATCATGATGTATGTCATTTTGTAGCCGGGGATGTGATCTAACTGGCACTCATATTTGTGGAGAGATGGATAGCACTCAAATAGGACTTTATCTTGTCCTAACTATTTTAGGTTGTGCCTTTCAACCAAGATAAGAGGACCTATTTTGTAACCCTCAAATGGTGAAGGAGATGAAGATATCCCTCAATTTGTGTAAATAGTATGAAAAGGGTCTTGGGAAAATATGATCAACACTCCAAATCTGACTTTCACAAGTTGTCACTTCCACATTATGGAGATACTTTCAATGCAAGGCAAGGGTTACTGAAGACATTTTGAAATCCCGATTTTGTTCTGCATACTTTAGCAAATGGATTTTGATCTTTTGTGGGTATACATGTCAAAATAGGGGTAGTATGGGGTAGGATTAGTTGTTTAGAATGATTTTTGGTGGGATATTGACAAGACAAACTTGACTATGCCAGATCTTTGACAACCTTTACAACATTTGAACAACTATCAGATAAAATGCTTCAAAACAGTCAGGATGTTCTTTCAACCAGAAGAGATACACAAATGGAGGCCCAGGTTTTCACTCTTCACACAATCTTTGAGACCTCAACACAAAATCTTGAGTTAAAGGACTCAATTAAACATCAAAATATCTAATCAAATCATGCCTAAGGTACCCCCAAAGGCTTATAAGCAATATCTATCAAAAATGAAGGTGAAGTGATTTTAAACTACTTATTTTCAATGCCAGATGAAATCTCTTCTGACAAATGAAATTACAAATGCCACTAAACTATCAATAAGGATGAGATCTGTGTGATTCCTAAAGATTTCAATGCAAGATTGCAACAAGAAAAAGGAAAACTATTTGTAAACATTTAAACATGATAACAAACATCATATTTCCCAAAATAACATAGATTAATTCAAAATCTTGTTAGATTCATCAACAAGGGAGAGTTTCAGGAACAATCTCAGAGCTATGTGATGGCTATACACTTGTAACCAACTCAACATGAATGAAGATCTAACACAGAAGACATTAACTAGGTTTTTTGGAGGGTTTCTCAGAAGATGAGCTTCTCTCAAAATTTTCTCATGATTTTCAATTTCCCAACCTTTTGCATGTCTAAAAACATGCATTATATAACATTCTATTACATTTGATCCTTCTTTCCCAAGAAAAGAATATCCCAAGCATCAAGTTTGTTACAAATTCACTCATGACTTTCTGAAAGTGACACTTAACCAATTTTACGAGGAGGAGATGCTAGGCATGCAAAAAAGCAAATTATTACAAATCTTCATCATTCCTTGTCATGGGAGCATGTATTCTTCCTTTTCGCACCATGCAACATCTTCCTCTTCCATCATTTCACCTTTACACTTTCCAAATTTGCCTCTGTAACTTTTGGATCTAGTATTTCATGTTTCTGCCGAGCCCAAACAAAATTTCATTTCAAAAGTACCTCAGATCACATAAATTGAATTTTCAAATTGATTCCATTGATCCTTAAAGGCAAAAACGACATGAATTTACCAAAAATTTGGTGAAAATTGATGCAAAAATCACATCTCCAAGCTTCTGGAGCTCAAATGGCGGCCAAACTGAAAAATGCACAGTTACCATTGATTTGCCTTTCTCCCTTCAATCTGAGCCCTCCACGTGTCAAAATGCAATTGGAAATGGGTTTGGGATCACTTTTTGATATTTTAACACTTTTTGGAAAAATGTAAAAATTTGACATTTTTCTACGCCCCTTTGCCCTTTGAAAATGAGCCGACACGTGTCCAAATGTGGGCCCCATTGGAATCATGGCTCGATTCTTCACATTTCTACCTTTTTGGAAAAAATATTTTTTCCAAAAAAATCTCTGTGGGCCCACATCTCCGCTTTTGTCCCTGACATGTGGCGATTGTTGATTCGCAGGGCCATAACTCCCTTTTTTGCTTCATACTTCCCTCACAAAATTTCAAAAAAATTCAAAACTCACCGCGGCCCGCACTCCCTTCTACCATTGCTTTTGACACGTGTCTCCCTCTAATTCATTGTGGAGCCATGCTTCAAATTACCACTTTAACTCATTTTGCCAAAAGGCAACATTTCCCTTTTTCCTCCGGCGGCCCGCCACCCGTGCAAGCCTTTAATTTTCTTCTTTGTCGGGGTCGTGCCTTCTTTTAAGACTTTAACCCTTTTTAGGAAAAAGGTTAAAAATCTCAAACTCTCCTGGATGTCCGCGCTCCGCTCTACCCGGATCCTGCCACATGTCCTCTCTTGATTGGCTTGACGGACCCGGCCTTTTCACAACTTTTCTCCCTTTCACCAAAAAGCAAAATTTTCTAAGTCCTTCACTAGCCTTCCATCCCACTTTTGATGAAAACATGACACATGTCCACCTCTAATTAGATGCGGGCCTTAGGGGATTTTCTTCATTTCTATGCATTTTCCAAAGTGCCCTAAGGCAAAAAAACAACCCACCCATCCACCTTCACTCTACCTGCGACACGTGTACCTCCTCTGGGGCTGCTTGAGAGTGTGGGGGCAACTTGCACTTTTTCCAAAACATAAAAATGTTAATTTTTTTAGCAGACCCACCGAATCTTGTCCAACCACAAATGGCCATGTATGAGAAGATGTTTGAGCTAAAATTTGACAGCAAAGGATGCCAAGTATGTTCGCCAAACAATGCAGAAATTGCCAGCGATGCCCTAGAATGCTGAAGATGAATTTGATGGGAAAATGACGTTTGTTTGACCATCAAAACACAGAAAATGCCAGGGATGCCCTAGAATTCAATTTTTTCTGTATGGGTGAGGAAATTTTTATCAAAGGACAAATGGAAAGTGATTCAAAGCAATTTACAACCATGGCAAGGGATTTTTGAGGGCAAATAAGTATAAAACAAATAATTTCAAGCTCCAAAGGTGGAAAACACGGGAAAAATGGTAGAGGCATTTGATCGGAAAAATTAGGGAAAAACACAGGGAAAACTTAAAGATTCCTTCAAAATGGTGCAAAAATGGAGAAAACGAACAACTCAAAGCATTCAAATGTAGATACAAGTTGTTTTTTCACCAAATGCAAAGGATGGGAGAATCCAAAGCCATTTTTTCTCATAAATAGGGCAAAAACACACTTCTCCTTAGCAAATTAGGGCAAGGTAATGAGTTTTCAAACAATCCAATGCACAAGAATGGAGCTACAACTTCACATCATTGATTTCATGAGGAAAAAATGTTTGAGCAAAGAGCAAAGGGGAAACATGGAAAAATGGTAGAGGATCAAAATGGGCACCAACAACACATTTTACTTACCTTTCATATGCAACAACCCTCTAGATATATTCACATCCTTCATGATTTTTTATGTCATCAACCTACCTTAACATTGTTTTCATACACTGAACTAATAATATCTTCTTCTCTGGATTTATAGAATGTGCCCAACCAATGTGTACCCAGACTTATGCAAGAAAGAATGGAACTAGTCTTATAAACAAAAACTTACATACCTTGTTCCAAGAAAATAAACTAGTAGAGCCAACAAACTCCCCTAAGACCATGATTTCCCCTTGAGCTACTTACATACAACAAACTCTTCATGTCAAGTACCTACAAAATGGTTTTCATGCTTTTCTGTCTTGTCTGCATACTCAAAAAATTGAGTTCTTCATGCCCAGATTTTCCTTTTTAACATTCCCTTTATCATTTTTTCTCACATTCCTTATCACAATATCACCAACACACCTATAGCCCTATTAGTTCTTCATGTCACTCATATAGGCTTATAGCACAAGGTCATATTGGTCTAACAGACCAATCTTCACTCAAGAGTCGACCTTAATTAGGTCTTTAAGATACAAATCTAAGCTCATCACATTCTCTAAATAGTCAATCTACATCTTGTATCTTCATAAACCCTTTTGATGTTCATCGCATAGCTCCATGAATGTAACACAATGTCATAAATGTAACCAAACTTGTAACGCAACTATTGACCTTCTCTCGGTTGCTTCAAGTATTCAACATGACTACATACCTTAATACACTCTTCAAATAGTATATTTTACCAGCCAAGACTTTATTCACCTTCTTGATGTACTTCACCTCTACCTTCTTCGAGACATGTTATTCCAACATATAATTTGGACCTCTATGCACAATTAGCACTACATTATGCGATGAGAAACTTTGCACCTATAACCTACATACCCAAATTTGACCTCAATTATCTTGCTTACTTCATGAGATGTAACCTAATAATGTATACACATATGCCTTTATCTTTTTGAACACATAGAAACACAACACATCGTGATGATACATGCAATGAACAACATAGCAACCTTACTAGTTTTCATGATTTTACTGTGCATATATAGATTTAAGTAACTCGAGTTGTTGTCTTACCTCTAACTATCTAATTATGACCTCAAGAACACTTCTTTAGGTCTATTTTGATCTTTAAGTCATGAAAAATCATATAGGCTCAATGGCACAAAAACATATTGGTATTTACAGACTAATCTCTTACTTTTCAGGTCATAGACCTAAATTAGGTCCAAAACACAACCCTAAGCATTATTACGAACACAACACTCCTTCAAACTATTTATTTATCCTCAAGAAATCTCAAAAATTCTTGATAACTCCATGATAGTGACATAATTACATGATTGTTAATGATCAGATCAAGACACGGACTTTCAAGGATCTCAGACCTATATTAGACTTCAATAAAAACTCATTTACTCAAAATATACTTACCACATTCTCCAAATTTTCTACCTCTATCTGTCAAGACCTTATAAACTTTCTTGAAGCCCATCAACTTGTAATATAATTTCCAAAATATATTAAGTCATCATACATACCTTGTGGTTTAACTTCATGACTATGAGAGGATTAACATCATTCACAGCTTGTTCAAATCTTCATAAACTTCTTGATGCACTTCATTTATCCTTCATAGTTTCCTTCTTGAAACTCGTGAATAAATCTCCATCCATGACCTCTTCTAAATTGTCTTGAGTCTTCATAAACATGAAAATTGCCTTCATTTCTTCTAATGGATGATGAATGCCTCTATGAAGCCTAATAAAGACACCCCTGATTCCTTAGGGATCTAAAGCATCATGAACTTGGGAGATTCCAAGATCTCCATTCCCTTTTCCAACACATTGAATTCTTGAGTTTGATGGTCTATTTTTAGGATTCACTTGTTCTTCTTTCATACCTCAAGATTTATGTCAACTTCATCATTGTTTTTCTCAACTACTTGAGTTGATAGCATATACTCTTGGCACTCTTGGAACTCTTCAATCTTTGGTTCATGCTCTATCATGGAAATTAATCCATGTTTGCTTCATGATCGATCATAATTTGACTTCTTGACTATTTTCTTCAACTTATCTTCATAATTAGACTTCATAATGTATGTCTTCTTGTCTTGAATCTGTAGGGTCTTGATACCAATTTTTTTTTTTTTCTTGAAGGACCTTGATAACAAAATTTTGCAACATGACCAATGTTTTGACAGTTATAACAAACATCATTTTTTTCCTTTTGACTAATATGAACTGATTTTGCTTCTACAATCCATATCCCTATGACCATATTCATTACATGAATAATAGTATCCTTTGAAATAAATTTCATATTCCCAAGAATGCTCGTTACTTAAGAGACTTATTATACATTCTCTTGCTCTATGACCAAATTCATTGCATGAGTAACTTTAACCATTAAAATAACTAGCATACCTTATAGAATTTAGTTATCTGATTTGGATTGTTCCTTTTATTTCTCTTGAAGTTAACATAAGAATCCTCATTTTGATCTTCATTGGAACTAGGACCATCATTGTCATCTCCATTGCTCTTCTTGTGGTTTTCATTGGACACAAGACCTTCCCTGTCACCATCAAACTTCTAACTTCTCAACATATCATTTAGAGCCCCAGTGCTCTTCTCAAATTTCTCAAAATACTTCAACTTGTTAGATGCCTGATCATACTCTGTCTTCAAAGATTCCATTTCAATATTAAACTTGATACACTCTTCTTCTTTGGCCTTGAGACTAGCTGACATACCTTCAATCTGAGATTCCATCTCCTTGATGATCTTATCATATTCATTATCCATGCAATTGATTTGATCCTCATACTCCTTGATCAAGGTCTTCAACATCTTTTATTTCTTTCTTTATATCCTCATCTAATCTAGGGCACTCATCAATTCAACCTCTAAGTATTCCTTAGTATCTTCATCTTCTGAATCTTCCATGAAATCATTCAAACACTCATTATTTACTTCTTTGGCCATGAATATGACTTCATTGTTATCATCCTTGTCATTTTCATCATCATCAATTCCATTTTCATTGTCACTAACATCAGAGAAGTTGTCACTATAATCTTCTTTGGAGTATAAATTCTTCTTGTTCTTGGATGATCTTTGTTTTCCATCAAGCTTCTTATAACTCATTTTTTCATGCTTATGATACTTCTTGTCCTCATCATCATGATAATATCGCTCATTTTTCTCATCATGCTTATCTTTATTATTTTTAGGACATTTATTTGCAAAATGACCAATCTTACCACATTCAAAACACTTAAAGGGAAATTTACCTTTGTAGTTACCTAATCCTCTACTTAGCCTTGTAACAAACAGCTTTTCTAGCTTGTCATCATCAATATCTAAATCAAATTTATCTTTTACCTTCTCACCTTGTGCCTTATTTTCAACCTTGAAAGAAACATCCTTCTTGGGAGGTCTTCCATCATTTTTCTCATCTCATAGGTTGTCAAGATCCCATGAAGCTCATCCATCTACGTAGGGTACATAAATCTTTGGCTTCTTCTACAATTGATACATTAGGATCAAATTTGGATGTTAAGGACATCGGTACTTTTGAAAAACTATTGTTTCCTCCATATTCTCTCCAAGACCTCTGATTATATTGACAACTTCATCAACTCTCAGTAGATAAACAACAATTTTTTCATCTTATTTCATTATCAAACTCTCAAACTGTCTTCTATAGGTCTACAACTTAGCCAACTTGACCTTGGATTCACCTTCATAGATGGTTTGTAACTTATCCCACATTCCTTTGGTTGTATCATGGTGCATAACCTTCACAAACTCAACTTCTAAAAGGCCACATATAATAGAATTAATTGTTTTGGAATTAATCTCATAAGCTCTCTTACATGTTGCATCAATTGGAGGTATAGCAGGTATAGTATATCTAGCTTTCATTGATTTCCATATGTCAAAGCCTATATAAATTAGATGATTCTTCATCCTAATGTTCTAAAATGCATAATTACTTCTATTGAAGAGAGGATCCTTGTTGGTTGAGAAACCTCCTTGAACCTGATTGTTACTCATACTTGTGCTTCTTGGATCTCCTTCAAGTTGTTAAACCTTCGCCAAAGGACCAAGATTTAATACCAATTATTAGAAGCATAATCACTAAGAGGGGGTGAATTGGTGTCTTTATAAACTTTAAATTAATTTATATTTATACACTCATCAAACCATCATCATATGAGCAATGTTAACTTAGTTAAGAAAACCATCAAAACAACTTATCAACCATTCACATGAGCATGCAACAATAGAGAACACATGAACATAATATTTAGGTGGGAAACCCTCAAGGGGAATAAAACCCATTTAAATTTTCTTATATATAAAAAAATTCAAGATTTAAGCACCAACTCCACAAGGAGCACCAACCCCTAATTTATCTAACACCAACTAGACTTTAGCAAACACTAACTTATAAGGAAGCACAGACCCCTAACTTATCAGGCACCAACCTAAATTTAAAAATCACCAAATTGAAAGGAGGAATAAACCCCTATGTTTTTATTGAAACACCAACTCTATAAGGAATACCAAACACCAACTCAGCCACCTAAGAATGTTTTCCACCTCCTTCTTGTTGCTTACTCAACAAATAATGGACTTATTTACACTTCTTCTCTCTTCTTCTTGATATGCTCTTTGTATTTGATATATCAGCATGCACTCAATCCTCTAACACACATTCTAATCCTCAAACATCAACTACTCTTCATACACAAACTCATCTTCCCTTGAAGACACTCAAAACTACCTCCTTAGCTCACTCGCTCTTCTTCTTCTTCACCTTCACTAGGTCATGGATGAACTACCCTTCATAGCTTTATCACTTCAGATATTCAACATCCATACATTATTCATTGTCATTAATACCCCATACGATCCTCTAGAGGTCATTCATAGCCTCCACTTCTCAACACTAGCAAATAGGCCTAATATTTTGTATTTATATACTAGTCACAAGCACTCAAACACCATATAGATTGGCCATGATGCATTAGGTCGACCATGATAGATCAAAACACATATGATAAGCATGAAACACTCATAAAATAGTATCTTCAATTCATCAATATCTCCATTAGGTATTTTTCCTTCATTAGGACTCAAGAAGACCTTCTTCAACTAGGTCTACTATCATCACTATGAAATATGAACATTATGAGCTCGCATGATCATATTAAAAGATAAAATACCTTTCAATATAATTTTAAAATAATTCTTCTTACCCTCCATGTATACAAATCTCTGAAACTTTATTTCATACCATGAAACCACCTCAAAACCAAGATTGTCTTATTAGGACTGCATACCCAGAAAACTACCTTGCAAGAATGAAGCTTATACAACCTTCAATCACTCAACCATGCCAAATAAAACATGTGAAAATGTACTAAATTACTCCAAAATAATTTCCAAGTCCATTAGACACTTCAACTCAGAGAATAAGGCTTCAATATCAACTATTTTCAAAGACCACTCAAAACTTTTCTCAACACCCAAAAAACCAATCAGGAAAGATTGACCTTTTATGACCACTAAATAACTAAAAATTGTCCATAAATTATCATATACAAGTATCATAGGTCCATATCATCCTCTAATATCCATTTATTCAGTATGTCCTTTGTACTACTTGACTTCTACAGTAAAATCTCCAAAAATAAGTCATTTTTAAGTGGGTTCCACTATCTCATCTAATCACACAAAAACTCCTGGAGATAGATGGGAGATTCCTCTACATGATATAGTCATCAAAATAGAAAAATAATTAAATTTTGATCACTTTTTATAAATATCTTTCATCTCAACTTGAAACTAGGGTTTTAGAAGGGTTTTTAAGCGTTTTTGGTTAACGATTGTTCATAAAGCTTTGGCCTTCAAACCAAAAAATAATGCCATAAATTATTAGCTATAACACATACCAACATCTCCCTAATATCTTAGGTTCCCATGCATAATATTCATGTACCAACGAGCATCACAAAGTTGACCTTGAGCTAGGAAACACCATTTTCAAGAACTCGATTTGACCAAAAATGCAATATCTTACTTTTTCTTGCAAACTATGACTTAAAAATTCATCCAAACCTCTAAAACAACATTTCAACACCCTCCCCATGCTCACATTTTCATATTAGTACATAAAATTATCAACCTACCTCATTATGACATGTTTTCTTCATCGTTTTTGGTCTTCATGTTAGAACATGACCTTCATACCTCTATTTATGAACTCTAAATCACCTTCTCATGCTTAAAAACTCTATACATACTTGTATCTACTCATTTAACCAATATTCCATGCCCATGCCTTCTCACAAGACCTCTTTGTGTTTAAATTTTCTCAATTTGTACTCAAGATGACTTCACAAACAACTGACTTCCACCATGTAGACCTTGACATCATCATTAGGAATCATTTGACATCAATGAAAACTCACACAATACTCTACTCATCATCATTTTTGCATCAATAAGACCCAACACAACAATGTCATCACTTCAATAGTCTCATCATGACATCAATGACCATACCATGCAAACACACTCACCTTGACATCAATGACAACTTTTCAACACTTACTCTTATGGTAGAACTGAAACAAGGAAGTAACCTCATCAAGATTTGGCCTAGACTCTAGTAAATTTTGTTCTTAATCAATTGGATCATAAGTATAGGAGGAATGTAAATTTCTTAGTTTATCTTGATTGTTTCCATATGATTGTTCTGAGTAATAGAAACATTTATATGCTTCTTGTTTTCAGCTAGGACAACTTGTAGTTATTAGAAGCACAATGGACTGAGAGAGAGGGTGAATCAGTCCTTATAAAAATTTCAAATTATACTTCAGATCTAAAACTCAAAATACCATAACAATTCAATCACAATAACCACTTGTTCAACTCTTAATGTGTGCACACCATAAGCCATCAATAAATCATATAACCATGAAAGCAAAGAAACACCATAAGAACACAAGATATAAGTGAGAAAACCTCAAGGGAAATAAACCACACTGAAACACTATCTTATATTGATATGTTTCTAAATTTCATAAGGCGTTAACCCCACAAGGAGCACCAACCCCTAATTTAGTGAAGCGTCAACTCCACAAGGAGGCTAAAACCACCTAAGATGATCAAGCACCCACTCAACCACCTTATGATTTGTAGATCTCTCATTTTTTCTATCACAAATGATGGAAATCCAAAGTATTCATCTCGCACTTCTTCACTCAAACCCTAGGTGATCAATCTTCACAAAAAAGCTCATCAAACCCTCCAAAATCATCAAACTCTAGCTCTCATGTCCTCTGATTTTTCTCAAAATAACACTTTTTTCAGCTCCAAATCATTCTCAAACACCTGAAATCACATTTCACCTAGGTCGCTCCACATGCACACACACACAACTAGTTTGCAAAAGCACCTTAAAACATAATTTTATATGCTTCTCCACCTTTCAAACATAGGCCTAACACTTTCCCTCCATTTTTTTGACCCATACATCAAGGAAACATTTAAAATTTTAAATACAATAGTCACAAGTGACCCAATTATGTCGGCCTAGCTAAAACCCATATTACAAGTGCCAAAAATGGCTCAAAACCCCATATGCACATTCTTTAAAATTCCCTTACATCAATTATATAATTTTTCATGACTAAAAACACTTTACATATGAGTAATACATCATAAAACATTTATACATGTTCACAATTAATATTAACCAATCAAATTATTTCATTTACTGGGCCCGTTCCTTTACAATTCTCAAAATAGTTGTTTCATGCACCCTTCAACACCATAGAAACTTCACCTGATTACCAAATGACTTATACTCAACCAAAACATGCCATGTGACCACTCAAAATAAATTTAATAACCTTTATAAAACTTCTAAGAAAGTTATAAGTCATGAAAAATCCTTCACTTCAAACCACATCTACTTTTGCCTTCACCAAAATAACTTGCCAAAAACATTGTTTCCAAAGGTTAGCTCATAAAATCATATATACATACATTCAAGACCTCAAAATGGATTCATTGTATTTCCAATTCATCCCTCTTCACATTCCAAGAAATATTAAGCATCACCCAATCCATATCATGCTTCAAGTATCATCAAACTTGCACCAAAACAGCTATTGTCTTGAATTGCCAAAGATATTCTTGCTCAAAGAATGCCTTAGAAACCATGTAAAATGACCTCATCATGAGGTAAGACTTATATCACTATAAATCTATCTAAATCCTATTTCCAACACATCTTGAATCATCTCTGGAATCTACCTATAGCTCAAGATATATCCATTTTACTAGAGCCTACTATATGAGACCCCAAATTTACCCTTTGACCAATCAACCTGTTTGGACCTCAAAACATCATGAAACTACATTAACATGTCCTAAAACTCCATGTAAATCAATAAAAACTCTCAATCATCATGCACCATCAATTTTGTATGCTACTCCTTTGAACCATATTGTCTTAAAACCTTCTTCTTCAAAAACTAGTATTTTTAGGTGCGGCCCACATATCACCATGACAACAACTATAAATTTCTAGAAATCCTTAGGATTCCTATACAACATCCAATCACCACTTTCGATGAATCAATCAAAATTGAGTCACAACACTTCACTTTCTATCAATTATTCCTAGCTAGGGTTTAACTAGGGTTTAGACCTCTTTACCTTCTTAACATTTGTTCATAAAAACATGAAGATAAAATTAACTTATTTTTTTAAACCTTATAAACTCATCTTATAAGCATCTCTAAAAGAAAAAAGGTCCCATGTAGAGCACATTTTTCACAACAAGCATCAAAAGTTCAAATTCGAGCTTGATTTCACATTCTTGACCTTATCTCACATAGATTCTCATAACTTGCAAAAATCACATCAAGGAAACCTAAAAAAAAATTAAATCACTATGACTCGTCCCTTTAACATATCCTATCATAATAATTATAACATTGTATCCCAATCTCTCCAGTCACTAAGACTTACCTATGGTTTCATTCTAGATCCTCATAGTAACAACTAAGGCCAACTGAAATAATGCAATAATCTGAACAAGAAAACTCTAAAAATGACCCAAACTTACCTCATATGACATTATATACCTATTTCATGTTTACATGATATCAAATGGATCCAATCTACTATGTCACACCTCCAAGTTGTCATACCTGCTCTCAATGAGCACTGCAACATGATGAATCACTTATACTTGCATTGTGCCACTATTGTGAGTGCTCATGAACACTCAAAACCTGTTATCCATCAATTCAACATTCTTCCGAAGTAACAAAGAAGATCACACTACCAAGCAACACCTCCTGTGCACCTGTATAGGCTTGTTGGAGCAAGTAGACATCATTTGAATCCAATGTAGTAGCTAATAAACATCTAAACCAGTATGTTAGCACCACAAAAAACATCATGAAATCATTCTAAAACATTCACTCTATCATTAATGTATTTTTACATCAATGAAAACACTTATTAGTACACCATGCCAATGATAATGGAGACACTTTCTAATGCACCTCTCGGAGCAACATATGAAGTAATAATGTTATTATGAAATTATTCTTTAGAAGTAATTGTGGGACCTTATTTTTAAACTAATGTTTCACCTAGTGGGTGGCTCCTACTCAATCATTTTATGTCTTTACCCCTCCGAAATAATTTTATTTTGTAATGTATCAACTATTCCTCAGTAACCAAGTCCATTCTCCAAAGAAAATGTCTTAGTGTGAAAATTGATTTCCTATGCCACTATTAGTAGACAAAATGGAAGGAGAAATCAAAAGGAACGTGACTTTAGAGATGGAAATGAGTACATCTAAAAACAATGTTTTTATAATCCGTAAATTAGGAGTAAGACTCGAATCCCAATCACAAGCTCCAATTTTTCAATAATATCTTCTCTATTATCAATATCAACAAGTAATTTGAATACACATCATTGTAATTGGATAATAAATTAGTGTTTATGCTTAATGTCCTTCCAAGTGTGTTACCCACCTCCTTTAAAAACTTATCTTTCCAAAACTCCAAAGGAAGTCATGATAATTTAACCCAAATTGGGAAACTAGTTGTCGGATCCAAACGTCGATCGAAGATAAGATGCTAGGGTTTTAGTGATAACGAGGCGAACCCCATAACTAGTAGCCTCCAAGAATGGTTCGCATCATGAAATCTAAAAATGGATTTGTGCTTATAATTATATACACATTTATATTGAAATAGTTATATTGTTAAGTTCAACTTAATTTTAGAAATTCTAAAATTAAGTCTTGGGTCACTTGATTTGTTCAATTCAACTAAATATGATCAACGATCTAGTTGAATAATGTTTTCAAGGTCATACCTGGTCTCATTGTCAAAAAAAGACATTTTGTATCTAGGTTCATTACGATTTTAAATCCAATGACTTATGACAAATAGTTTTAACTATAAAAATTCAACAATCCACTTTCAAAAATCACTAATTTATTGAATAAATACTCAATTCATATTAATGAATGTTGTATCAAAACCTAGAGTTAGGTCCATATTTAAATCGATCAAATAATGAAGGAAAGAACAAGACATAACATCTATAGAATCCACCCTTTCCTAGGAGATCACAATTTATGTTAAAATAGGTGAATTAACATCCCCTATTATACCACATAATCAACATTATATTACAAATTTATCTCCCTATGACACATATGTCATTTAGTGCAAGAAAAAATATCTATAAAATATGGTATTAGAAAATGGGATGTGAAATCATTCCCCTCCTGGGAAAATTCATCTCTTAATGGATATCAAATAAAATAAAACCAAACTTACAAGGGAAAGTCTCAACAACTTCCTCATAACCATCTCTTATAACACCCACCTTCCTATCGGGAAGCCTCTACCAAATGTTGATTAATATATTTCACTTGTTCTTCTGTTTCCTTCAACATATCTAGAACACACTAATAACCTTGTCTTTTGTTTGGTCTAGAATGATAGAAGAAAAACATTCCTATCATATAATGTCTCCAATGGATCCAAACCAATATTCAAATGTTGAAAAAATTATATGAAAACTCTAATAATGCTTATCACTCCTCCCGCTTATACTATTGATCCATGTCATGTGCATGAATTGTATTTCCCAAAATATGACTAACTCCTTTATGTTTGACTATCTATATCACAAAGTGTGACATGTAAAATAGAACTTAAACTTTGTACTTGAACTAGGTATATAAGGGTTTACAAAATGTTAATGTATGAGTATCATGATCATGATTAATCTTGTAGGGTACTTTGTGCAATCTAAAAACACAATTACCCTATCCAAAGCTATAAAATCATCTGATAGATTACCATGGATGAAATAAGAATCCTTAGTGAGCATTTACATCATAACTAAAATATATTACATGATTTGTTCAATGACATACAAATTGGTTGAAAATAATCCATACTAATAACCCACCACTTCTATATCATATCCTCATGAGGATACAACAATCATGTTGGGTTTACATGTTCATATTATACTTTATCATACTTCAAATAACTTGACACGAAATAAGAGCATCCTTCTTGAGTCCAGATCAAATGTATATGTACTTGAGATCAGCCATAATCTTAATAAAACTTGGATGATCAAACTCGGGTATAGTGAATGCTTCTCAAACACTTTCATTATCAAATTTCCATGGTAAAAAAAAAAGTATTTCCTTTAATATAGGAGTCTACCTCATTTGATCTTATAAAACTTAAATCTACAATCATGATTATCTATATCAAGTGTAGCCTCGAATTTTCCATACAACTCAAGTGAAGTTAATGATTAAAAATATTTTGGTTGAATTTTTCCTCACCATTGTCATGACAAAGATTGAGCCTTCTTTGAATAAAGGCATCCACCATAGCAAAATGAAACATAAAACCATAATGATCATAATAGATTTTATAGTGGAATTTATGCTTTGATACCACGTTATAACAAAATTTCTATAAGATACTTGAAAAAACACCAACAAATAATTTTTTTCAAGTAGATCTAGTAATCACTAACCAAGAATGGCACTCTATATGCACATCGATCCCTAGTTATATGATCTCATAATTAAATAATTAAGATTAAAACATTAAGTAATAAAACACTTTACATATAAATATGAGTTACTACTTATTACTTCTATCATTTTTATTATTTATGTTATTCTATATATATTACAAATAAAAAATTAGTAGACATCATTCATCACAACTCTTTCAATAATGGAAATAAATAATTCATTCTCAAATAAACTAAATTATAATTTTTACGTATTTATTAAGCATAAAAATAATAACCCTTCCCAAAAAAATCTCTTAGTACTCGCATTTCCAAAATGAACACGCAATCCAAAACTAATGTTTCATGATGGAATAGAAAGGGGAAGATTCAATAAAAAAATTAGTAAGAGATATTTTTTATGAGACTTTTTTGTTCATGAAGTTTGGGAACACAAACCAACAACCATAGGATTGAATGGGTTGTTAAACCTCTCATTTTAGGATTACCAAAGGGTGAACCAACACACAAGTTACATTATTGAATTCTCCTACCTAGTCTATTGAAAATAGAAAATGCAATGTGATTCAAAAGTTCCCATGAGATAATTTAACATTTTTTTAACCTATCCAATCAATATGGTTGCATCACCTCAATTGACTTGTACATTTTCAATGAAGCTAAAAAAACATAAAGATGGAACAGAGAAAAAAACAAAAAGGGAAAAAGAGTAGGACAAAAAAATGATTCCATAATTTATTGCAATACTTTGATTTGAATGATGTCTCATGGACCATGATGAGGTTTTACCATTACTCTAAATAGTATGCCATACACTCAAACTAAAATAGATAAGGTATATATAGAGGATCAATTCTTTGTGAATATTAATCTTTCACAAACTTGCAATTGTTTGATTTATTGCTATGGAAAATTACTAACATACTTCTATATGCAACAATTTTATCAGCTATAAGAATTATCACAAATCAATCATACTAGCATAAGCTCACTAACTAGGTTCACGATTTAACTTATTTCATTTTAAATCAAAACAAGAAAGCATTAGAAAGAAACAAAATTTTGAAATATATTTCCACACAAAGCTTTCATTAACTATTTCTTTCCAAACTCCTTACAAGGTTTTTTAAAATCTATTTATATAAATTTCTACCACTCAATTAAAATATGGGGACCTTTGAGAAGGCTAGAGACGTGACATTGAAAGCCAAGGAAAAAGGAATATTTTCTAAGTTTTCTATAATATATACCATTGTTGGTTGTTGAAAATGTGTACCCTAAGGGCACCAAATGAGTGTTAATGTCCGAACATCAACAATGGTAATTCCTCTAAGGTGTGGAAACTTGGATCCTTGAGTCATACCTCTAGAGAAGGCTAGATCTTATATATTCTATACTACCACTACTCTACTCTAATATACCAATTCAAGGGGAAAGGGTGGAGATAACATGGAAAATAAACAAGGCGATGCACCAATAAGTTAAGGAATCACTCTCCTTATATGATATGAGAAGAAAGAGGGAAAAACACAATGTCAAAGGGAATATATATATAAGCCACAATAAACATGCATTCAAATCATACTATCCCCCATCTATATCGACATTATGAATTCAAACATTGCATGTACTATAAATCACAAGGAATATCAAATATATAGGACACAATAACACAAAAATAAATGGAATATATTAGCCACAATGAGAGTTATATTAAATCTTGAGATATACACAAAGTTATTATAATAAAGGAAAAGTATGTTTTCCTTTAGTTCAAATATCTATATATAGAAATGATTAGCAAAATTAGTGTATAATGCAAAGAAACACACACACACACATATCATTTTTTTTCTAAATTTTAATATATGATAAATACTTGAAAAATAACCATCCCAATAAAATCACGAATAGTCAAGCATAAGATAATATAACAAGTGAATTGTTTCTTACCAATGGGTCTTGAAAATTCATACATTATAATGACATCTCATAATTCTCATGACTCGTCAAATAGAGGTTCAATACATCAATACTTTTTATTTTATGTCTACCATGCACCAATAATGGCAACATTAAATTTTCCTTATGAATCAACGATAGAGGAATATTATATTTCATCTATAGTATTGGCTAAATAAAATAGCTAATTGACATATTAGAAAAGGGGTTGACATCATCCATTGTCAAATCAAACCGTACATTGGATAACTTGTCTCTAACATTTTCGAGGCCAAAAAGACTCAATTTGCATCATTGCATTTCAATCTAAAGGAACACGCTAAACTCCATCATTGCTTTTATTCTTGTAATGCCATGACATTAACTCTATAAGTGACTTGCAATGGAAAAGACGGTCATCATCATCATTATCATGATCAAATAAAGGGTGTATCATGTTTTGAAGTCCAATGGAACATTTTCATTAGAAGTCCTCGGAAAAGGTATTTGTTTCACCCACCACCCCATCATTTTCTTTTAGTAAAGTCTCTTACGAGCAGATTTATAACCCCTTGTGATGTTCTTAAGATGTAATTTATTATTAGGATGACACAATGGGAGGATGTACTTTTCCTTTTTCTTTGGTTGAACCCGTTCAACATCATAATAACTATTTGAATTTTCATTCACATATGTTTGCATATTAAGTTAATACTAGTTCAATATCCTTATAGAATGCATCAATAATATGATGGTTTCATTTGAACATAATATGTTAAAAATTAAATGTACCTCATATTATCATATACCAAATTTTATTAAAAAATGTAAGCCCAAAAGTCAAAAATTTGAGATGTGAAAGCTACATTATCCCTTTGTGAACATTTTATCTTTTGGGACTTAATCATTTTTCTAATTTTGGGGATACTCTGTGTCAAATATGATTTTAGAGGAACCAGAGGAATAGTTCCTTGGTTCCTAAGGTTATTTGATTGGTTGATTCTCATGATCAGCAAAGCGGTGTCGGATAAGGAAGATCATAGTGGGGCATGAAGAATAGTTCCTTTTTCCCTTCCTCCCGCATTTACCGATGCTTATTGGCTTGTATGTCAATTAAGTCAGATCTAGATGACACCGAGAGAATAGTTCTCGGTTCCATTTGTCTCTTGATTCACTGCCAGAGTTGGGTGAATAGCTTAAATCGACCAAAGTAACCTCGAGAAACATCATTGGAACATTACCTTATATCCTCTTATTCATTGATTTGTCACTTTAACTAAAAGCTAAAAAACACACCCTAGTGGGCCTTCCGATCAATTTTAAATATGCATAGTGTATTTTTCCCAATTTATTTCATTTATAAATTCATTTGGTAAAAATATGTTATGCCCTCGTGTTTTTCCCACATTGCACTAGTTGTCAATTTTCCATTTGTACTTTCATTTTCAACCTGAAATTTAAAATTTGAAATATCAACAAAGTCATTTTGAGGAGAGATTCATTTCCTCCAACCAAGTAAGTATTTTTGTTCTTTTTTTCCTTGTTTTGGTCATTCCTCCTCATATAGTAGCCCATTTTCCCGTGTGTTTCCTAAAGTCCTTTATGTGGTTTATTTCTCCTATTTGTTGCTTCCATAGGATTTAATATATCAAAATGAAGTTCCAGTATGATGGACATGAACCTGCTTTTTTCTTGGAAACTATCATTATGAAAATGGGGACAATGATGTCAAACACATGGATTTTGGAGCGAGAATGAGAGAGGAAAAAAGAACTCCATTGGCTCAAAGGATTTTGGATAGTGGATTGGCGCATGCAGGTGGTTTTCCTACCTTAGTCAAGTGCATAGAAACTCATCTAGCTTGTGCATCCATATTTTATCCACATACAAAGGAATTTAAGGATTCCCGAGGTCCGTTAATTTCTCAACTTGATTCCCATCATATATAAATTTAGCTCTTGGAATTCCTCCTCTTATAAATGCCAAAGTTTTAACCCTTGAAGAAGCTTATAAATGTTATGACTTAACCCCAAACAATTATCAAACCATGATTTCCAAATCTTGGTTAAAAGCTAAGAAACAATGAGCTTCAAAACTACCCAAAACCCTCTATGTAAGTGATTTTATTGAAGAATTATCATACATTTTTAACCTTCTGGCTAGAGTAATGGGTCTTTCCTCCATATAATAATTTCAAGAGTGGATGTGTGTTTTTATCAATTTGATATGTGAAGGCAAACAGGCTCTGAATTGGGGTGAAATTATTTATGGAAATTTAACCAGACAACTCACCCAAGTGCATCAAAGTAGGTATTTCTACTTGACTTCCTATGTAATGTACATCATCATAGGATATAGGATTTGGGTTGGCATCTCTAGTCAAAGCAGTAAAAATATCTCTCACTCTATTAATGAATACTACACCTAGTTTACCCTTTTACGGTAGTAAAATCTACTTTAAAAGGGTAATGATGCCTTTACCATGTTCATAGTTAGGCTATTGGAAGGGTTTACTACCGAGAGGGTTTTCAAGAAGAAAAGCATCAAAGTGCATCCAACAGGGTAACTAGAAAACTCACCCAAGTGCATCAAAGTAGGTATTTCTACATGATTTCTTATTTAATGTACATCATTGTAGGATATAGGATTTGGGTTGGCCTCTCTATTCAAAGTAGACCAAATCTCTCTCAACCTATTTATGAATACTACACCCAATTGACCCTTGATAGTAGTAAAATCTACTTCATAAGGGTAAATGATGCCTTTACCATGTTCATAGTCAGGCTATTGGAAGGGTGTACTACCAATAGGGTTTCTCAAGAAAAATAATAATTAATTACTCAATTTGGCAGTCTCTTCATCCAATTCCAGATATTTTCCTATATCATGGTTGTATGGTTTCAAGCAGCCCCATAAAAATTCTCAATTTATTATAATGATAAGATCATCCTAATTGAGTTTTGTAGACAATTGGATACTCCATAGGATCTGCAGAGATAATAAATTATCATACATCTAATTTCCATTATCCCTTGAGAATTATATTTGCAAGTTAGGAATTGATGCTCAAAATATTGAGAGAACAATTTCTCCATTCAACATGCATCCTTTTCAAAAATAACATCCTTTTATAGTAAAATCTTTGGCATTCATAATATCCATTATCATACTCTCATGTTCCAACAATTGAATATTACTAGGAAGACTGTGATGATGAATTTGAAGTTAGGAGGAGATTATTTGGAAGAATGAATCTTTAGCATATTCAAGATTTTAAATTATATCAAGTACCTGAAGGTATGATTGATAATGGGTCAAAATTGGTGGAACTGTTAGTGCCATTTCTGAGCTTGCATTGTGTGCCCTAATTTTTCATGTCTAATTTTTCTCAGAAGCATTTTATTTCTCAAATTGGTGATTTGTAATTTCTCCCCCTTGTTGAAATGCTTCAAAAATGCCCATAAACTTGTTGTTCTGCCCTAGTTTAAAAGAGAAATCCATGTGTGCTCTTATTTGTGCCCTAGGTTTTTCCAATTTTCGGGTTGTGTCGTTTTCCCTTTGCCAAATCGTGCAAAAATCGAAATTGATCAAATCTAAATTGTATGGGTTAATTTCCCAATCCTAAGGTTGAAAATAATGTCAAAACATGATTCAGTTGATTCAAAATCAAAAAAATTGCAATCCTTGTTGAAAAATTTGATTTCTAGGGAATCCTTTAAATTTTTCATGATTTGACAGTCATACGGGTGTCGTTTGCCCATCAAATTTATCATCGCAAGGTAATGGCAACGTGGCGGGTTCCTATTGGCCGGGGGTTGGGAAATGTCTCTAACTTATCATTTTTTGAAATTTTGGCGAAGGGAAAATTTTGATCTCGGCTCGCCTTCTGCAATGAGGTGCCTATGTGGCACATTTTGATTGGTTAGGGGATTGGCGGGATTTCCTTAGGAAATTTTGCTTTCATTATGTAAAATTTTCAAAATCAAATTTCGCCCAAAGGCCCACAAAGTGAATAGGGAGAGGACACGTGGCACGAGGGCGTGCGGATGGCGGAGGGACTTGGAGAATTTTGATGTTTTTGGCTCAAAATGATGAAGTGAATTTTGGCCCAAATTCCTAATCATCGATGGACACGTGTCCAGGAAAGGATAGGATGGGGCAGCGAGTTTTGCAATGAATTGGAAGTTTTTAACTTCAAATGGTAAAAATAAAATTTTGGGCTGAAGCTCTGCAACAAGTCAGGAAGTGACACGTGTCCAAGGAAGAAAAATGGAGGCAGAGGTTCGGACCTTAGGGGACAAAGTAAAATTTTTGCCTTTTTGGCAAAAGGAGCTAAAGTGTAAATGGAAGCGTGCCTCCACAGCCTATCCATGATGGACACGTGGCACATTCTAAGAAGTCAAAGGAAGAGCGTGGGCCCGCGGTAAGTTTTAAATTTTTCAAATTTTGCAGGAAGGTTTGAAGGTAGAATAGGAGGCTTGGCCCCACGGCAAATCGGAGAGTGCCACGTGGCAGGAAGAGATCGGGCATCCGGGCCGTGGAGGTTTTGTGAAAAATTTCCTTTTTCCACAAAAGAGGAAAAATTGATAGAATTGGTCTACGGTTTCAATGGGACCCACCTTTGGACACATGGCGGGCCCAGAAGGCAGGCAGAGAAAAGTGGCAAAATTTTCCAAATTTTCAAAAGGTCGCAAATGCATTTTTTAAAGGCATGGGCCCGATCTAGTCATTTTTGACACATGTCCCACCTGATCCAAAGTTTAAAAAGGTAATATTGAGCTTATTTTTAAATGGCATTTTCCACGTGGAGGGCTGATATTAAAAGGTGGATGAGATCGATGGTTACTATGCATTTGTTTGTTTAGGCCACCATGGGAGCTCCAGGAAACTTGGAATCATGATTTCTTCATCAATTTTCATCAAATCTTATATGATTTTGTGTCGTCTTGGCCTTCTAAGAACATTGGCATCATTTTCATGACCTAATTCTTCGATCTATGGTGTTTTTGATGTAATTTTGGCTCAGGCCCAAGAAAAAACGTGAAATGTCAACATCAAAAGTTACAGAGGTAAAATTGAAAAGGGGAAAAGGTAAAAATGATGAATGAAAGATGCTTGCATGCTTGAATGATAAAAATGTGCCCCTGGGGTGGATAATGATCTGAATTTGTGTAATGATTTAACTTTTTGTGCATACCTGGCAACCTGCGAGTTGTTTTTCTGATTTGGTGTCACTATCATTAAATCATGAGGTTTTTTGTGACAAATTTGATCCCATAGCATATTCTTTTCTTGGGAAGGAAGACTCCAATGTGGTATGAGGTATATAATGCATTTTGGAGAAATTATAAGGTCAAGAGTTGAAAATCATGAGTAAATTCGAGAAAAAGCTCATTTTCTGTGAAAATCCACCAAAGAACCAGGTTAATGTCTCATGTGTTGGAAATTCATGTATGTGAGTTGGTTATAAGTGTATAGCCATCACACAACTATGAGATTGTTCATGTAACTCTCCCCTGTTGTTGAATCTAACAAGCTTTGAATTAAATATGTGTTTTTCTTTGGGCAATATGATGTTTGTTATCAATTTTAAATGCTTGCAAATAAATTTTATTGTTCTTGTTGCAATCTTGCATTGAAATTCTTTAGGAATCACACAAGATCTCCATTTCTAGTTGATATTTTAGTGGCATTTGCAATCTCATACTCAGAAGAGCCTTCATCTGATAAGGAGATAAACAAATTTAAAATCACTTTACCTTCCTTGACTGCAGATATTTCTTGTAAGCCTTTGGGGGTACCTTAGGCGTGGTTTGATCATGGGTTTTTGTGTTTAATTGAGTTCTTTACTTCAAGATTTTGTGGTGAGTTCTCAAATATTGTGTGAAGAGTGCAACTTGGGCTTCCATTTGTGCCTCTTCTGGTTGAAAGAACATCCTAATTATTTTAGGTATTTCATCTTATAGTGGTTAGAGTATTGTATAGATTATCAAAGATCTTATCTATCCCAGCTTTTTCTTGTCAAATCCCTCACCAAAAATCATCCAACAACAAATATCCTATCAAGTACTATCCCTAATTTGCATGTTTATACCACGAGAAGATTAAAATCTATTTGCAAAAGTATGCATAATAGATAAGGATTTCCAATGTCGCTAGTAACCTTTGCCTTGTTTTGAGAACATACCCATGTTTTGAGAAGTGACAACTTGTGAGAGTTCAGATTTGGGGTGTTGATCATGTTTTCATCAAGGTCTCCATCATAGAATTTCAAGCAAAGAGAAGGGTATCTTCATCTCCTTCACCATTACAAGGTTACAAAATAGGTCCTCTTACCTTGGTTGTAAGGCACAACCTAAAACAGCTAGGACAAGATCAAGTCCTATTGGAGTGCTATCCATTTCTCCACAAACCTGAGTGCTAGCTAGACCATATCCCCGGCTACCAATGACATACAACATGGTCTAATCTATCTTTAAGCTCCATGACATAACTGTGGTGCTGCTCAGACTGAAAAGGAGAACAAATTTGGATACCAACACAAGTGATCGTTGTTGTCGGGGACTTCTTGGATTTCCTTGGTGTTTTTGAAGTGTTTGAAGAGTTTGAGAATTTATGTATTCAATTATTTGAGTTGCTACATTGTTAAAATATCATTCTATGCTTCAGATCTGCAAGCTTTAAGCAAATTTTTCAAGCCCTGTCTGCCATTTTTCATTTCCCAGCAGTTTACACACTTTGGTTGCATTGTGATTGATTGATCTAAGAAGAATAAGGTCTGATTTATAAGGCTTTGCAAAGTTTTTCAGTGCTAGCAAACATTTGACAGATTATTTTAGTGCATTCTTGCACAACTAAGGTGAAATTCCTTAGTGGTGACTCCATGTTGATTTGAATTTGGAAATACCAGTGTCTTAAGCTTTCTGTCATTTATTTTTGTGTTGTTGATCTCTGCAAAATTGGAGGGAAGAAGATCTCTCTTCCTTAAATACTCTACTAAGAAATTGTTCTCAGATTCAAGAAATTTAGAGTTGGAAGGGAGAAGAGTTTGGAAAGTGGTTAAAGGTCAGACATCAGGCAAAGATATAGCCATTGGTGAGAGAGATCAGCCTTTGGTAGAGGACTATCACTCTTCTTCAAGTGATTCTGATTCAAGCAATCCTCTCATAAACTTGTTTGCCTCAGCTAGTGAAGGTCCTTCTGTTGTACCCAGTAAGTTCCTTCTCCAATCTACACCTCTATGTTTTAATTCGAGTAAAACTTTCCAAGAAAATCAGCACTTAGAGGATACCAGTCTTGTGAATCACATTCTTGAGCCCCAAAGATATAACACTCCTCATCAGCTTGTCTCACCTCCAAGATCACCCCCACTAAACAATATGGCTTAGCCTAGACCTCCATTTGTTGTTAACACCTTTGGTCCTATAAATTTTAGAGGAATGGATGGTTACCCAAATGTTGTCCCACAGGATGTCGAAATAGGTTGCCAAATTCCAGGGTAACAATGTTATTACTGGTGATCAGCATCTTAAAATTTTTGATAATATGATGGAATATTTTGAGATAGAGTTTGAAGATGTGTATATTAAGTTATTTATTCATACACTAGAAGAATATGCTAGGGATTGGTACAAGGCTCTACCTGATAACTCTATTGATTCATGGACTGAAATGAAAAATGCATTTAGGTTGCAATATGGTGACAAGACTGATCCTAGATTTCTTTTATCTGAGTTTGAGAATATCAAGAAGAACCCTAATGAATCAGTCCATGACTTCAACACAAGGTTCAACAAAACTTTGAGAAGGTTGCATGTTGGTTTGAGGCCTTGTGATGAATCTTGTTTAATCAAATATGTAGATGCATTTGATAAAAAGGTAGCCTATTACCTAAGAGACAAGAACCCAACCAATCTAATATAAGCTTTCACCATGACACTTCAAATTGAGAACAATATTAAGGCTATTGTTGATCATTTGTATGTCGCACTATGTTCACAGAATTTTCCCATAACCTACAAAGAGAAATATAACCCGCAAAACTCCAAAACACGTCAAATCCTACAAAGAAAAGATGCAAATGGGGAGTCAAACTGACCTCGACAGTCACCGACATGGTGAACTTACCATCGAGTGTTGCACTACATCTCACATTCCATGTAGTTCTCATGTGTGTGTGTAGAAATCGTGCCCTAGGTAACTCTTGTGCAATATGCACTTAATATCAAGTTATAGCTACATGTAGCAATGTAGATATATGTGTGGATGATAAAATGATCTTCCCCTCCTATGCATGTATGAATTAAATGCAGTCCCTTGTCCCTTGAGTAAGTTCTAGATGGATTCCTTAATGCTCTTAAAATTTCTTTGGATGCAACCTTAGGTGATGATAATAGATGCTTAGAGCTTGGTCCTTTATTATGGTCACATAGCTTTGTATTTATATGATTCCCTTGTTTGAATTTTTAATTGACAACTAAAATGCCAACCCATAAGAAAATAAGATGCCCAAAAGATAAAAGATGCCCAAAAAGAGAGAGTAAGATACAAAGAGGTCGAGGCACCAAGAGGGGACGAGGGCGCCTGGACACTGGGTGTCTTGGCTAGACGCTGTGTCCATAGTCAAGAAAGATAAATTAATAAAGGTTAAATTGGGTGGAGTGTGTAAAACCAAATAGGAAATAATAAAGACAAAAAGATGCCAAAGATAAATGTCAATTGCTATTTTCCTCGCTTAGGAATCATATGAATAGTAGTGTGTGATTAGGACCTAGAAATGTACCCAAGTGCATGATTTTGTGTCTATATTTTTCCCCACTTTATGTTATTGAGTGTTCACTCAATAACATAAAGTAGATAAGAGATGTGTACCTAATAACCATGTAGGTCGATGGGAAAAGCATGCCGAAGAGACAAGAAAAAATGTGGAATGATAAAAATGAAGTGTGGAAGCTAAGGAAGAGGAAATGACCCTAGGGGTGAAGTGTATGTGTTGTGTCGTGGTGTACATGTTGTCATTATAGCTTAATGAAGGGTCATTTATTATTGCATATTAAGGATGGACCTACAAAATAAGAGCAAAAGAGTAATCAAAGTCATGTATTATGAAAACTCTATAAAAGTATGTAAATGTGAAAAAGTAGAAAAGGAAAGTGTGCACCTAATGATCATGAGTGTAAAAAGGATAGAAAATGTCCTGAAAATGTTGTAGAAGAGCAAGTTTTTTAGGTGATCTCATGCCAAGAGTGATTTTTTTAGGCAATCTCATGTCAAGAACACATTTATTGGGTGATTTCACACCAAGTGCGAGTTTTTTGGGTGATCTCACGCCACACTAAAGACTATTAGGGAGAAAGGTTTAGTGTTATTCTCCATCCCTGACTATTTCCCAAATTTATACACCACTTTAGATGGTTTGATCCTTCTTTGTCTCGTGTTGTTCCAGTTTGATCCAAGGAAGAAAAAAGGAGATAGAATGCATTTTGATTCTGCCTGGAGGATTGTTCTATACTATGGAAATTGCTCTATGAAATGCTGAAAATTACATCGATCCGAGAAAGTGGTCAGAATCGCCCTACAGTCATAGGCGCCCAAAAAGGGTCAAGAGTGCCCAAGTGCTTGTGTTCGTATCTAGGCACCGAGAATCTATGTCGTATTGAGGAGCTAAGTCGATTCTAGGTCGCTTTCAAACCAGTAACTCCGTGTTGATTCGTGATGAACTATATTGTGTGTAGCTCGAGTTGTTGTATGGGGTGACCAATTCACCAAATGTATGCCCCCCTCATTTAGGGTGCATGCGATGTTGTTAGGAGTATGTGACCCAAAGGAGAGGATTGAATGCCGACTTGAAATTGATACCGTGCATGGGGAGGGAATGTGCTTAGTAAAAACCAAGACACATGCAAACAAGATGGATATAAATCATGTGTTAGTGAAATCAAGACAAATATGCATATAGAATAAAATGTATAATCTAGCAAGCAAGAAGACAATGTAGACTACAAAAAGTGGGTTGTAGAAATGGGACATTGTTCACAATTTTGCAAGACAATCAAAAAAAGCAACCAAAAACATACAAGAAATGAACAAGCAAGATATAGGGCATAGCCCCTTACGAATAATGGCATAAAATGAAAAAATGGAAAACATTATCAAACAAAGTATCATACAACCATGGTAGCTAATACTTCTTGCAAGGCAAATTCGCACATGAAGCACCCATTAGCATGTTAGAAAGATAAAAAGTATTTCAAAGCATGTATGGTTTGATATAGAGTAGTGTGATAGTAAGAATATGAAGTAGTACAAAATGAAACAATAACACATGTAGTTTGTAAGAAAGTAGATTCCCCCATGAGCCTCGGTGGGATTGGTAAGAGGTACAATGCCAAGCATCCATACTTTGTGTGTAAAGGATTTGTAGGAAGTATGCATTCACAACTAGAGAGCAAGTGAATGTGCATGTGTGTATATAGAAAGATCTTGACATACTAAGTATATGTCTAGCATGTGAAACAAAGTGTATATGTAACAAGTATATGAAAGCAAGAGTATGTACAACCAAGATATGCAATATGTTGTGAATGAGTGGGGTGGAATGATATGTAATGTGAATGTGATATGAGTAGCGTACCCCCTGAGCATATGTAGATGAATATGTATGAAATGAGATTCATTTATAAAATACCCATTGACAGTCAAGAATGAACCATAGAAAAAGAGTGTGTCATCGGGAAATGGTTTGAACTATGCACTTGATAGATAGATCAATGAAGCATAGAGTGTACGAGATCATTAATGTGTGGAGGTTCATTTCAGATTTATACCCTCAACAGTCAAGTGTCAACCTTAACACAAGAGTACATCATGGGGTAGTGTGATATATGAGAAGATAGTGTGAGTAAGATGTAGTGTAAAGTGCGAGCATGAAATGTGCAAAGTGTGTGAGGCTCATGAATGTAGTATGCCTCAATAGTTGAGTGTGAACCATAACACAAGAGTGTGTCATAGGCTAGTGTGATGTACGAGAATACAATACGAGTAAGATGTATCATAAAGTGTGAGTGTGAAATGTGTAGTGTGTGAGGTCCATGGATGTAGTGAGCCCTCAACAGTCAAGTGTGAACCATAGCACAAGAGTGCGTCATAGGGTAGTGTGATGTGTGAGAAGACAATGCGATTAAGATGTATCATAAAACACAGAGTGTGAAATGTGCAATGTGTGAGGTTCATGGATGTAGTGAGCCCTCAACATTCAAGTGTGAACCATATCACAAGAGTGTTTCATAGGGTAATGACGATACAATATGTGTGTATCAATGTGTGTATGATGATTGAGAAAGACTAGATGTAAATCAAGGAGCGTAATAGTAGAAATGTGAGACACATAATAATACTAGAAGGGGGAAGTAAGCATGATGCCCCTAAGTGTGCAATGATGAGTAAGTTATTATAAAAAAGTGAAGGGCAAGGGTCCTCCACTCGATGTTTACAGAGATAAAGGCGTGTAACCTTGCTCTCCGAGATCATTGATGTATGAGACAGATGATGTGTCGATGAATGAGACCTGTGTGCATTAGACCAAGGAGGTGATGAATACCTATGTGAAGGATACCAAGGAGGTGATGTGTACCTATGTGAAGAAGATCGAGGAGGTGATATGCACCTATGTGAAGGAGACCAAGGAGGTGATGTGCACCTATGTGAAGGAGTCATCTGAGTGGTGGACCTAGACTGATGAGATGGACTAATGGACCAATGAGACCAAGAGGTCGTGTACAAATAAGAGAGCTAGGAATAGAGTGTGCCTTAGATTTGAGAGGTCCATGGGGCCTAGATGCTCTAGCTTGTGCAATGGAAACCTCAAGAGTAGGTCATGCCACGGTGTGCATGGCGGAACACATTTGATGGTGATTAATTGTTAATTGTGAATGAACTTTAGACATAATTGGTTCATGGAAATAATAGCTTAAGAAGAATGGAGCCAAAGAATACCTAAGATTATGTCACACCCTTTGATTGAAGGTGCCATGACAAATGACACAAGCATGGTAAGAGGCCCGATCAGAATGGAAGCTTGATATAGCTGCAAGATTTAGGAACTGGATATGAAATATGAGATAGTGGATAATTAATAGTGACCAGAAGTGCAATAGAGCACACACTCATATGAATCGATAGATTGATCGTTGTATTATTGATATCATGAGGTCCAATGAAGCCTTGATATGTAATGTGTCTGAAGATAATGTAGCATGATAATCATGAGCAGAAAATGTAATGAGTGGTGGAGATGCATCAGCGTGAGAAACTAAGAAATCAAGATCCCCTGATGAAGGAGGAGGCACTGCATGATATGTATGATTGACCGAAGAGTCGGTTTATTTATCGTGTTTAGGAAGAGGATCAATAAAGATTTTTAGCTTTTTCTTTTCATTAACCGGCATAGATGTCGAAGGCTCAGGAAGCTCAATTGCATTATTGTCTATAAGATCTTGAATGAGATGCCTAAGTTTGAAACATTGATCGGTAGAATGCCCAATGCATTGGTGATAGTCACTTCTAAAATTTTCTTTATAGTTGTGACCTTTAGGGTGAGATGAATCTAGATTAAGTGGGGAGGTAGTGTAGTAAGATTATTCTCAATAAGTTGTGGCAATAGAATATGTGGAGCACAAGGCAATTTTGTGAAAGTAATATTTGAAGGCTATCATTGTAGCTTTTCGGGAGTAGAAACGGTGTTGATAAAGTAGCCTTCTCTTCAAAGTGGGATTAGTAGAATGATTCAAATTAGATTTTCTTTGAACTTAAGTAGAAGATGAATCCCGATCATGATATTTAAGCTTTCCTAGATAATAGTTTGTTTTCGTGTAAATTAAGAGTATTGTTGGTGTGTGTGACATGCCTAGTCATCATCCACATCACCTGGTGAGTCATCTCACCTTGCGAGTCATAGGTCTTAGGAAGTCAAACGACAAGTGTCGATTCGTCCTAGAATCTGTCTCATTGTCATTTGCGTCAGTGCGTCATAGGAGTTCTTGTGGCGTATCTTTCCCTCCCCGGGTAAATCAAAACCCGTCGCAAAGAAAATATGACGCAGGGGCCGCAAAACCCGACACAGGACAAACGCGGGTTTAAGCGGCGGAAAAGCATGGCAGAGAGGCAGCGAAGAAAACATGTATGCGGGCCTCCGAAACCCGACGCCAAGGAACATGTCGGGAGGTCGTCAAAACCCGACACAATGCAATTCGGGTTTCCATGGCGCAAAAACAAGTCGGGTTTGCACGTCGAAGAAGCATGTCGGGAGCCCGCCAAAGCCCGACACCAAAAGACATGTCGCAAGGGGTAGAAAACCCGACGCACAAGGAAATCGGGTTCATAGTCGGGTTAACAAGTCGGAAACACACGGATCAGAGGCATGTCGAGCAGTCCTCTATACCCGATGCAAATGCACAAGGGAGTTCCGAACCCGACAGGCGTTGGGGATCTCACCTACCACCATGGTTGTTGAAGAGTTAAGTGCAGTTTTGGAGGTGGTTGGAAAAGGGGGGCGAATTTTTCTCCTCTCATTTTTTCTTCTTCCTATATAATGTAAAGGAGAGGCTCTTATCAAGGTCGAACATTTTTTGTTTTGTGCCTCCTCCCTTCTTCTCTTTGGCAGGCGGAGTTGTGGAGCTCAAACCTCCCATTTGAAACTGTAATGCACCTTTGCCTCTGGGCATTTTTTGCAGTGTATTGTATCAACCTTCGGAGCAAATAAATGCATGACTGTGGATGTTTCTCAACCCTCTATGTGTTTCATTTTGCATCCTCCTGATCTTTCACTGTGAATATGTTTATCTGTGCATAATATTGCATTCCATTTCTGTGGTCTGTGTTTAATTGGCAAAACATGTGTTCTTCATTCCTCGGTGCATCACCTCCTTAGCTTAGGTTTATTTTTATGCATTTCTCTCTCCCTGTCTCCTTGGTAGTTAGATTAGGTTTTTGGGTAAACCTCGCATTTTATTGTGTGCATCCGAACAGGAGGAATAGGAGCCGGCCTTCATCAGGAGAGCTTTTCCGATTTCGCGAGGTCCCACACTTGGGAAAAGCTCCATGTTGTGCAATCGCACTGGGAGTCTCAAACGATCGCGTTGCGGAGTCCCAGGGGTGCTGTGATTCGACACCAACAGTTTTGGCACGCCCGGTGGGACCAAGAGGTCATTCCATCAAAAAATTTGAAGGAGTTTTTATGAAATTTGCACTAAAAATTGCAGTTTTTTACAAATTTCAGATTTTGCACCTCCTAGCCTGAACCCCGAAATCAATTTTCAAGGGCTTAACTTGCTCAAAACAAGTCAAAATTTCACCAGTTGGTAGATCCGACTGTAATCTTCAAAAGGGTATTCTTAGTTTTTTGAGATTTTGATTTTCAAAATTTCAGTATCTAGTGATTTTGGATTTGGGATCCGAGAGCATCAAAGCGAAGCGATAGTGTTTCGGGTTTCGGGGATGCATCGTGCATGGTCCTACCCCCGTGTGATGATTTCAGGATTTCGGATCCGAAATCATCAAAGCAAAGAATCAGTTTTGAGGGTGTCGGACATGTTCCAAGTTCCGACACATAGCAATTCGGGTTTTGTGAGTTGCATCGCATGACCTGAGTTCCGACTGTGCTTTTCGGGAATCCGCAGCTGCACAACATGACATGAGTTCCGAACTGAAGTTTGCATTCCTCCGGGTCTTTCAAATTTTAAATCTCGATTTCGATATTGTCAAGTTTGGTGTGTAACTTGGCAACATCCAGCCTTTTAGAGGCATTTTCAAAAAACACATCTGGCGACTCCACCTGATCAGCAACCCATTTCTCTGAGTTACAGACCTGTTCCCATCCATTTCCACCCATCTTTCTTTCCATCTCTTTCATTCTTTTCCATTCCATGAGGTTGTGCAACCATGACTTCATTTCCATCATGGAATCCACATCAACAGCAGCAATATATCACACCTCCAACATGTTTTACAAATCCTCCAAATCAGCATTTTGGTCAAGTTCAGGATCAACATGCATACCCATATGAGCAGCAATGCCAAAATCAGTTTGGCTATGGAGCTTTCCAAGAGCAAGGGTACGCATGCAATGAAGACAATGAAGAAGAAAATGCAGATCTGCTGGAGAAAATCCAAAAGATGGAGGTGAACATGGTGCAATCTAGGGCTCAGGCACAAATGAAAGCATTTGGAATTGGTTGCAGAGCACCTTGTCCATGGGTGGGACCTTTTCCAAGGCATTACAGCTCTCAAGAGAAGTTAGACTTCATGATTGCAACACTGCCATTACTTACAAGGTGGATTGAAGGAATAGAGGTGTATGAGAGAAGTATTCTGCAACCTTGTCAATGGGTAAGCACACCACCTCATACTCTTTCTTTTCCTCCTTCTCAATCTATATCATTTCAGCAGTGTCAAGTTTTAAACTCACCATCTGCTGCCCTAAATGTTGAATCCATCCCTCTACCCCCTAGTCTTCCATCCCATCTCAGTTTTTCTGCCCTCTTCTCTTCCAAATCCAAACCCCCTCCACAAGAGCTAAATGAAGTACCTTCCACTCCAAAGAAACAAGAGGTTTCACCGCCTCCACCACCACACAAAATTGTCAAATCAGTTGAGTTTCAACCTATCCCTCCTATTGCATTCCCTAATCCATGTTGGGAGGATGAAAATCAGAATGCCAGCCAAGGAAAACCACAGCAAAAAGAGAGTGCCAACAAAGAGGAAGAAATTCAAAGTCTGAAGAGTTGGGCTCTTAGATTTGGGATGACAAAGATCCCCTTGATGGTTAGGCCTACAGAAGAGGTTGGGGTTGGAGAACAAATGGTGGTCAGGACTGATTCTGTTGCAGCAGAAGAAGGAGATCTTGCAGTCCCAACTTGTCCTCTAGAGCAGCAGATCGAAGAGTTTGACTTGACGAACTTCATGCTGGAGGAGGAGCTCATTCAAGAGCAAGATTGTCTTCGAAAATTGGAGGAAGAAGAAGCTGCTCCAAAGGCAAAAGAAGAGGAGCACATCCTAGTTGTGGAGGAGAAAATTGCGGATCCAAAGGGTTTGAGCACAAAGCAGGTTACAGGAGAACCTTCAGTTCTTCTTTCTACTTCACCTCTCTCAAGTTCCAGTGCTGAAAAGGAGTTTGATCTCTCAAACTCAATATTGGAGAGTGAAGGAAACCATGGTGGTCAAGTTGCAGATCAAGAGGACACCATGGAGGAAGTTGAACACGAGCAGCAGGACAGCAATGAGGCAGTTTACCTGTCAGATTTGGAGGACTGTTTTGATGGAGAGGAACCGGTTGAGTTTTCACCATTCTCTCTTTCATCATCCACATTCCAAACACCAGAGCCTGCTACCATGAAGGAGAACATTCATTTGCAGCAGCCTGCATCTTATAGCAGCCCTTTGGAATCAAGATTGGAAGATTTTAATCTTCCATGTTCTTCATCGAAGGAAGAGAAAGGACAGAAGGATTCCACCATTTCTTCCACATCATCCATTCAAGAGGGTCTACAAGAAGACTCCATTCTTGGAGTACAAAATCAGAGCTATGGGCATATCAAACGGATCATGACCTTGCCCAATCAAGTATTTGGCTTCATTGGAGCCAAAGGAGAAGCCACAACTAGTCATGCTTGCTTCTGAGCATGAGGGTGAGCTACAAAGTATCAAGGATCAGTTGTCATACCTCTTCAACCCAAATGCAGAGCAACTAAAAGAGGCATTGAATTTTCCTTGGTGATACCTTGATGATTTGTGTGGAATACCGACTTTTGTTGATTTTCCACTCATCCTAACAACCATGATCAGCTCCAAATCAATTGCATGGTTGCCAATTTTGAAGAAAGGAAGCTATTTCTCACAACCAGTTGCAGGGTTTGTTTAGCTTGCCTTTGCTTCCAGTTAGAGTAGAGTAGCTAGGTTTGCTTTCAGTAGAAGAAGTGCTTGCAAGCACACTCGCATGTTCCATTTGGAGCATGTATGATTTTAGTTCTCGTACATAGTTTTGGTGTTGCGGCTCGCTCTTTACGCTTCGTTTGATGGCATTTTGGTGAGAACAACTCCATGTCCGGTGGGATTCAAGTGGCTCGAGAGGGAAGTTTTCAAAGTTCGATCGGGTTTTGAAGCTTGCATGACTCCATGCCCAATGGATTGCTTCAGCTCATCGATCATTCACTGGCAGGCGAGTAACCCCGTTGAGTCGCCAAATTATTGCGTATCTTTCCTCCCTGTAAATCAAAACCCCCGCAGAAAGAAAATATGACGCAGGGGCCGCAAAACCCGACACAGACAAACGTGGGTTTAAGCGGTGGAAAAGCATGGCAGAGAGGCAACAAGAAAACATGTATGCGGGCCTCTCAAACCCGACGCCAAGGAACATGTCGGGAGGTTGTCAAAACCCGACACAATGCAATTCGGGTTTCCATGGCGTAAAAACAAGTCGGGTTTGCACGTCGAAGAAGCATGTCGGGAGCCCGCCAAAGCCCAACACCAAAAGACATGTCGCAAGGGGTAGAAAACCCGATGCACAAGGAAATCGGAGTTCATAGTCGGGTTAACAAGTCGGAAACACACGGATCAGAGGCATGTCGAGCAGTCCTCTATACCCGATGCAAATGCACAAGGGAGTTCCGAACCCGACAGGCGTTGGGGATCTCACCTACCACCATGGTTGTTGAAGAGTTAAGTGCAGTTTTGGAGGTGGTTGGAAAAGGGGGGCGAATTTTTCTCCTCTCTTTTTTCTTCTTCCTATATAATGTAAAGGAGAGGCTCTTATCAAGGTCGAACATTTTTGTTTTGTGCCTCCTCCCTTCTTCTCTTTGGCAGGCGAGTTGTGGAGCTCAAACCTCCCATTTGAAACCGTAATGCACCTTTGCCTCTCGGGCATTTTTTTGCAGTGTATTGTATCAACCTCTGAGCAAATAAATGCATGACTATGGATGTTTCTCAACCCTCTATGTGTTTCATTTTTCATCCTCCCGATCTTTCACTTGTGAATATGTTTATCTCGTGCATAATATTGCATTCCATTTCGTGGTACGTGTTTAATTGGCAAAACATGTGTTCTTCATTCCTCGGTGCATCACCTCCTTAGCTTAGGTTTATTTTTATGCATTTCTCTCTCCTGTCTCCTTGGTAGTTAGATTAGGTTTTTGGGTAAACCTCGTGTTTTATTGTGCATCCGAACAGAGGAATAGGAGCCGCCTTCATCGGAGAGCTTTTCCAATTTCGCGAGGTCCCACACTGGGAAAAGCTCCATGTTGTGCAATCGCACCTGGGAGTCTCAAACAATCGCGTTGGAGTCCTGTGGGTGCTGTGATTCGACACCAACAGCTACATTCCTCGCTTGGAATTATAACTCCTCCTTAAGTGGTGTCATATGCATCAATCACGTCATATGCGTCAGTGGCGTCTTTAATATTCTTTCCTTGTTTAGGCATGGGGGTTACATAACACCCCTATTTGTACTTCCTTTTTTGATCTATGAGGATGAGCAGACATGTTTTCTTATTTGCATATTCTTTCCATTGTTCAAATCTTTCTTATTGCGTTGGAGCTTGACGTTACCATCAGAGTGAAACTTCGTTGTGGTGCATTGTTTTCGACATCGGTTCTTGTGAATCCCTCTTTCATGGTATATCGAGTGGTTTTCGAAACGTGCACTCTTTGTTTATCAATTTGCTTATTACTTTTGGTTTCTTCTTATTTCCTCGTGCAAGTTTTTTTTATTATTACTTTGGAATCATGCTAATCTGCTTAACAGTTTGCTCTTGGAGTTTGTGCATTTTTTGGGGGTTTGTGCATGTTCTCTACTTGCATTTTTCAAGGGTTTTGTTCAAGCTTGTGTGGTCCTTGACCATTCGGAGGTGCAGTGTGTTTATTTTGGCTCGGTGTTTGAGGTTCACTCAGGCCTGTTGCATTGAAATTACTACATTTGAACCAATTTCCAGCTTTACTTGTTGTCCAACTCGGTTTACTTTACTCTTGCTTCGACAGTTTTGATATTGCACTTGGGACCATCCCCTGCATCATGGCATCTCTATGTTGGCCACTCTGTGTGCATCATTCCTGCTTCGTGTTTGTTTTCACTTGGCCTGAGCTCCTTGTTTGGTGACCTTCTGGTTCTCACCATTCCTCCTTGTTGTTGTCTTGAGCTTCTGGTCCGTTGTTTGCATAGCTCTACATGCTCTTCGGCCCTTGCCCTACACTCTCTCGCACATTGCTCGCTCCAGCCATCTCGAAGCATTTTAGCCGTTGTACCCACTACGACTCAGGCCCGGAAAATCTCCCTTCCACCTGCGTGCAGCTCTTGGTCATGGTTCCTTGTTGGCTCGTGGACCTAGCTTGGCTCTCAAACCCAACTCCACCGCTCCAACTCAGCCCTAACACTTGACCGCAGCAGATTACACCAAACATGACTCTAGGAGTTGTGTCAAATATGGCTCGGAGTTTCATTTGCTCGCAGCAGTTACACCCGACATGTGGTCCATAACCCCTGCTCACCACACATTCACTCGTGATCGTCATTTGGGACGTGGAAACGCTAGCTCTCTCCGCAGTCCAACTATTACCATTCGCTCATTTCGGTCAACGTGGGCCCCTTATCCATCCGTTAGGATTAATCATTGGTAAATCAATCTTTCCTTTTAAATATTTTAAGGTGTAAAATTTCTATTGGCATTGTAAACCTTTTTGGGGTATTTTTGCTAGTTTTAATATCCTTCCTTCGAGTGTCAAAGACGGAGGGTGAGGTTTGGGGTTAGCAGGAGGCTAATCCCCCTCGCAATAAAAACAAACCCTATCTAAAATTTGATGTCATTTCCAACAAGCATACATACGACACCCTTTGCATGCGTTTAGGGAACTTTTTTAATCTGTTTGCAGAGCTTATTAGTATTTTTCCATCGACAATGGGAATTGTTTTTCGCTATAACTTTTAACTCATTGCTTTCGGTTTTGAGCACTTTTTTAGTCAAAGTTGCATGTTTTTCATACTCTAGTTCATGGGATTATCAGTTTTATAAATGCACTATTTTATAAAGTGTCATATTATGGGGGTGTCTTTGTATTGCTTAATTCAGCTCATTTTGAATCATCTTGAGCTTTGTTCTATCCCTTTTATTTCTTGTGGACTTGTGAGCATGTCCGCCACAGTCTTACAACAAAGGGATTATTTCGTGTGATGTGAGATGCTATTTCTCACAAATCCCTCTCTTCCCCTTCTTTTTTCTCTCGTTCTTGTGCTTGCTTGTCGGTGTCGATCTACTACACCCAACGAACCTTGATTGTTGTCTCCACTTGCGCGTTATTACATTGATTGCAAGGTGAGTGACAAACTAGTTCTCAACACACAGTCGCATCTGATTGTAATCAATGCACTAAACTATAAAGTGCCAAACTCGGGGTGTGATATTGTTCTAGGGTGGTTGTTTCTTTTCTCTCTCCTTCCTTCTACATCCTTTGGTTCTATCTCTTCATTATGGATATCTCTAAAGTACCGGTGCTCACACATTTTAATTTCTTCAATTGAAAATCTAAAATTATATTGGTTTTGCAAAGTAAAGGGTTATACCGTGTCACCATGGGGTTAGAGACCGAACCTAATGATGAACCCAAAAATCTAAGTGGTTCAACCATTGTGATGAAGCCTTAGGTCTTCTCTGTATGTCTATCTCTCCCGAATTTTTCTTCCACATCGAAACTTCCTCGACACCGATGTAGCGTGGAAAATGCTTGATGATATGTTTCGGAAGCAAGATGATATGAGATTGCATGAGTTGGAGAATGAACTATTAGGGTTAAACCCTAGTGAATTTGAAAACCTACAGGCCTCCTTCTCAAATTTTGTCCACACTAGACTGCTTCTAAAGGAATGTAAAGTGGAAAATAAAGACTCTCAATTGATCTTGTTGATTCTTTCTAAGTTAGGTCTTGAATACTCTGTCTTCGTTTCAACTTTCCACACCATGAAATCCGCCTTGGGTAGTGCTTGGAAAATTCCCTCCTTTGATGTTTTTTGTCCCAACTCATTCGAGAACAGGATAAACTCATTCAAATGGGGACTCTAAAATCCAAGTCACATGCCCTTGTGGTGAATAAGGGCAAGAAAAATGAAAAGAAGAAAGAAACTAAGAACCAACCTAAGAAAGAAACCAAGACCAACCAAACCCCAACTAAGCCCAACACTGACACTTCGACTTCTGAGCCTAAAACAAAGAAGGAAAATTTTAAATGCTCCTATTGTAAGAATTCTAGCCACGATGAGCATCATTGTTTTCAGAAATAAATTGATCAATTAACTCATTTTCTTGACAAGAATAAAATAAGTGTTCCTAAATCCGTTAAAAAAATTCTCAGAAGGGCGAGTCTTCTAAAGCAAAGGAGTCTAAAAATGAAAAGAAGAAAAGTAAGGCCGTCATAGCTAGATCATCTCCATCATCAAGTAAGATTGTTGATTCTGATGCCTCGCACCACATGGCTTCTTCAGAGGTTGAATTCTTGAGCATTGAACCATGTGGCATGCCACAAATCATGTTGGGTGATGACACTCATGTGTTGGTTTCCGGTAGTGGATCGGTAGAGATAGAAGGTGGAACATTTAACCAAGTGTTGAGTGTTCCCAATCTCTCTACCAATCTCCTATCGGTTTACCAAATCACCCACCTTGGTGAAGGAATGCGAGTGGAATTTGGTCCTAACTCGGTGATCATTCGTGAGCTTAACTCTGACTACACTATGGTTGAGGGAAAGGTAGATCACCGTTCATGGTTGTATACCTTTTCCCACTTCTCTTTTGATTTGATGCCCAATTCCTTGCTCACTCATGTAAATGAGGTTAGCAAGCTATGGCATGAGCATTTTGGGCATCTAAATTATCGTTACCTTGAACAATTGAGCCAAAATGAAATGGTCAATGGGTTACCCCAAGTTAAGTTTTCTAAAGGTCTTTGTGAGGGTTGCACCCTTGGAAAGCACCCTGAAAAAAACTTTGATAAGGGAAAATCCTGGAGAGCTACTTGTCCCTTGGATCCTGTTCATAGTGATGTTTCTAGCCCCTTTCATCTCCTTCTTTCACTAGAGCTCTATATATACTAACCTTCATTTATGACTTTTCACGCAATACTTGGGTATATTTTCTTAAGCTTAAGTCTGAAGTCTTTGAGAATTTTCAAAACTTTAGGGCTCTTGCTGAGAAACAAGTGGAACGGTCTATCAAGGTTCTTCGAACCAACAATGGAGGTGAGTATGTGAGCAATAGGTTTGAGTATTTCTACACTTTTGAGGGGATTGCTTTGCAGCGTACAATTGCTTACATCCCTTCCCAAAATGGAGTTGTAGAAAGAAAGAACCAAACTCTAAAGGAGATGGCTACTTGTATGGTTCACTCGAAGTCCCTTCCTCTGTAGTATTGGGCTAAAGCAGTGAATTGTGCTTGTTACATTCAGTAATCATGTTCCACACAAGGTAGTAAGAGGGATGACACCCTTTGAAGCCTGGTTTGGACACAAGCCTGATGTTGAGCACTTTCGAGTCTTCAGATCCAAGGCTATGGCTCGGATTCCTAAGAAGAAACGCAAGGCATTGGATCCATAATCCAAACCTTGTATCTTTGTCGGGTATCCTAATGGCATGAAGGGATATCGATTGTTGAACCCTACTACCCATGAACTCTATATTAAGAGGAGTGTGAAGTTTGATGAGTCATCCTTGACTTTGACTTCCACTAAGGTTCTTTTGCCCATCGATTTGATTCGACTCGCCGATTATAATGTTGTTGAGTGAGTTCCTCCTCTCCCTACTCCTCCCAATCCTCAAACTTTTGAGTCTTCTGATTCTGACAGTAGTGATGATGAGGACTATGTCCCTTCTCACTTGAGTGAAGAATCTTCCGACTCTGAGCTTGAACCTTCAAGACCTCTTTGGGCCAGGAAAACTTTACAAAGTGCTGGAGATTTAGTTGGAGATCCTTCAGATGAGAGACGTACGCGCTTGAGTTTCGTTAGACCCCACTCCTTCTTCACCTCTGCTTCTGATCCACCATCTTTCTAGGAAGCTTCTGGGATTCCGGAGTGGGATTCTGCTATGGATGAGGAGTATTCCTCACTCATAAAGAATGACACTTGGGATCTTAACCCTCTTCCGAAAGGAAGAAAATTCATTCGGTGTAGGTGGATATATCGAAAAAATATGGAGCCAATGGAGAATTCGAGAATTATAAAGCGCGACTTGTAAGGGTTTCTCCCAGGATAGTTGAGGTTGATTACTCGGAAACCTTTGCTCTGGTTGTGCGAGATGACTTCCATTCGACCGACCCTCGCTATCATTGCTACCGCGAATGTGATGGGAAGTCCACCAGATAGATGTTAAGAGTGCCTTCCTTCATGGGGACCTAGAAGAAGAGATCTATATGGAACAACCTCTCGGGTTATGTCCATGATCCATCCCTTGTTTGCAAGTTAAAGAAGTCTCTCTATGGCCTTAAACAAGCCCCCTCGGGCTTGGTATGCCAAGATGGACTCCTTTCTACTTGCATCAGGGTTCACTCGGTGTCACTCTGACCCAAATGTGTATATTTTGTGGCGGGGGTGACTCCATGCTTATTCTTGCTCTCTATGTTGATGACTTGTTGATCATGGGTAGCTCTTGCTCTATCATTGATTCTATGAATATCTCCTTGGCCAACAAGTTCTCCATGTCCGACTCAGATTGCTTCATTACTTTCTTGGGATCCAGATTTCACAATCTAACTCGGGAATTATGATCTCGCAAACTAACTACTCTCTTGATTTTCTTTCTCAGTTTCACATGTCTGATTGCAAGTCCTCACCTACTCCTTTTCTTTCCAAGGTCAAGTTGGTTTCTAATTGCTCTTCCCCCTTGGTTGACGGTACCCTTTATTGGCATTTTGTGGGGAGCTTGATCTACCTTACTAGCCGATCTTTTGTATGTTTTCAGGATCGTGTCCAGATTTATGCAGGAGCCTCATGAGCTGCATTTAAAAGAAAAAAAGAAGATCCTTCACTATGTTCGTGGCACTCACACAAATGGTATTCATTACTTAGGAGGGACTGAGATTGACTTGGTTGGATTTACAGAATCCGATTGGGTCGGTGATCTAGATCATCGGAAGTCTACCTCAGGCTATAATTTCACTCTTGGTTCAGGTCTTGTCAGTTGGTCCAGCAAGAAGCATATTACCATTGCCATATCATCGAAGAAGCATAGATGAGGAGCAGTTAACATTGCCACGAAGTTGTTTGGTTATAGGGTATCTTGACAGAGTTTGGCATCCACTTTGGTGGCCTACCATTATCTACTATGAAAACATGAGCACTATCTCGATTTGTAGAAATCTAGTTCAACATCAATGGATGAAGCACATTGAGATTCACATGCACTTCATATGGGAGTTGATACATGAAAACATCATCAACATACAATATGTTCAGACAATTGATCAAGTTGCAGACATATTCACCAAGCCCTTCACTGAGGTGAAATTTCTTCACTTGCAGGTCTCTTGTTGGGGTGAGATCTGCGGCAGCCACCCATCTTCTTTGGGCTATATAGTCCTCCTCCTTCTCCTCTTCTTCTTTCCAGAAAGATGTTGTTTGTATATGGGCACCTTATCAGGCCTTTAGTTGTCGGGCCCCATTGACACATCTTTCTTAGTTATCTAGGGAGTCTTCTTTTCTATTCTGGCTTACCATGACCTCTTCCTCGGCTTCGATGAAGGGGGTGTTGGTGTGTGTGACATGTCTAGTCATCATCCACATCACCTAGTGAGTCATCTCGCCTTGCGAGAGTCATAGGTCTTAGGAAGTCAAATGACAAGTGTCAGATTTTGTCATAGAATCTATCATTGTCATTTGCGTCAGTGCGTCATAGGAGTTACATTCCTTATTTGGAATTGTAACTCCTCCTTTAGTGGCGTCATATGCGTCAGTGGCGTCATTGATATTCTTTCCTTATTTAGGCATGGGGGTTACACAAAGACCCATATTTGTACTTCCTTTTTTCGATCTATGAGGATGAGCAGACCTGTTTTCTTATTTGTATATTCTTTCCATTGTTCGAATCTTGCTTATTGCATTGGAGCTTGACGTTACCATCGGAGTGCAACTTCGTTGTGGTGCATTGTTTTCAACATCGGTTCTCGCGAATCCCTCTTTGAAGTATGGCATAGCTGATCAAATGATGGAGAGGTCTCAAAGATGAAACTTTCTTGTAAAGGTGGTAAGAGACTTTGGACAAATAAATATTACAATTCAGAGTCCGCGAGTACATTAGACATCTTAGCTAAGTTGTTCTTACATTGTAATATGTAATCCGCTAGATGCTCGTTGGATCCTTATTTGACTTGTGTGACTTGAGCATATGATATATTTGAACCGATATTGATTGAAAAATGAGTGAGAAAAGCATTGTCTAAATGCGTAAATGATGTTATCGAATGGATAGGTAGATTGTAGAACCAACGCATAGTATAATCTTAAAGACTTATAGGAAAGAGCTTTGCTAATAAAGTATGATCATCCACATAATCTAGACATGCCACATGAAATGCTCAGAGATGCTCTTGAGGGTCACCATGGCCATTAAAGGTGGGTAACTTGGGAGTGACAAAGTTTGGAGGAAGTGCATAAGTGGAAATGGCGGGTGCAAAAGGAGTATGAAGTAGTAATGTGGAATCAAGAGATGGAGACACACGAGAAGTAGCCATTTGTAGTTAACGGATTTGAACTGGAGATCCTGCAGAGAGGCTAGGTATTGAGTGCCAACGGAAGAGGCTTTCCGCGCATGAGAAACAAGAGGCGGAGTGAAGTGATTGGTGGGAGTAGGAACAGATACAGGAAAATTAAAAATGGGTGGAAGAGTGGAAGTAGGGGGTTGAGTAGTAATAAGCATAGAAGCGGGGATGGATGTAGGAACATTAAGTTCAATAAGATTGGTGGCCTCCTCATGAGCGGCGAATAAGATCTGTATAGATCTTGTGGGTGTTCAACAAGATGAGCATTAAGATCATGAAGGTCCTCATCGCAAAAGGTACAGACATGATAAAAAGGTGACAAAAGGCCTAGAAGCAATATTGGGTTCGAGCGACAAGTTCACCAAATGATTTTACAAACATTGAAGTTATGTTAAACCCTAGATATTTTAAATTCACATATGATAAATAAAATGTTGAAGTAAAGATTTGATGCAAGCAATAAGCAAAGTAAGTATAAAACCATAAGTCCAAGAGAGGGAATAGAAGACTTAGCTGATTTTGCAATGAATCCCGAAGTGTTTTGGATTGGAAAACTGATGAACATGAGGAGGATATTGAAGAACCGTATGCAAGAAATTTTGTAATTGTCGGATGAGCCTGGACTAGGGTGCCTGGGTAGGATCGGGGTGCCTAGGTGTTAGAGACCTCTGGTAGGTGCATGTGATTGCGCAAAGCTCAAAATATGGTTTTTTTTGTGTCGCAAGGTGGTCGCTAACCTTCGTTGTTGGTCACCTATCGCACTATGTCCACATAATTCACCTGTAACCTGCAAAGAGAAAGATAACCTGCAAAATGCCAAAACACATCAAATCCTAAAAAGAAAAGATGCAAATGGGGAGTTAGGCTGACCCTGGCGGTCACCTAACATAGTGAACTTACGATCAAGTGTTGCGCTACATCTCAAACTCCATGTAGTTCTTATGCGTGTGTGTAGAAATTATGCCCTATGAAGCTCTTATGGAGATGCACTCGATAAAGAAGTGATAACTAGATGTAGAATGTCGATAGATGAGTGGATGGAAAAATGGACTTCCTCTTATGTGTGTATGCAGAAAATGCAGTCCCTTGTCCCTTGAGTGAGTGCTAGATGGATGCCTTGATGCTCTTAGAATAACTTTGGATGCAACCTTAGGTGATGATAATAGATGTTTAGAGCTTGGTCTTTTATTATGGTCACATAGCTTTGCATTTATATGATTCCCTTGTTTGAATTTTTTAATTAACAACTAAAAGGTCGACCCATAAGAAAATAAGATGCCCAAAATATAAAAGAGGCCCAAAGAGAGCAAGTAAGAAATAAAGAGGTCGGGGCGCCCAGGAGGGGATGAGGGCACCTAGGCGCTGGTGTCCAAAGTTAAGAAATATAAAGCAATGAAGATTAGACTAGGCTATGGGGTGTGCGAAACCAAAGAGGAAATAAGAAAGACAGTAAAAGATTCCAAAGATAAATGTCAATTACTATTTTCCTCGCTTAGGAATCATATGAATAGTAGTATGTGATTAGGACCTAGAAATGTACCCAAGCGTGTGATTTTGTGTGTACAAAATTATGGTTCCATATTATGATGTTGTGGATACACTTCTTAGTACCCCGCTCACAAAAAAACTAAAACAACTTCTCACCTTGTTAGTGACACCTCAAGACAATAATGTTTTGAAATTACAAGATAAACAGTTGATAAAGGTGAACATGAAATCACTACATCTGATTATGAATTGATGAGAATATCACTAGGATAATCTTCTCCTAAAGGAGATGTACACAATTTGAGGGAGATAGTTTCCAAAATTATTGAGAGAGTAAAGAAAGGCAAGAAGACACAAGAACAATTAGAAGAATAAGTGCAAACTCTCTCAACTTATATCAGATATTTTCTCTATCTAGATCACACTCCTCTCACATCTCTTCCATCTTCCACCTCTATAATTGATATTGATATGAAGGTGGTTTCATAAGTTCACAAACAAACCAAACAAGGAAAATTCATCGAGGCTTGGGTTGAAATACTACCTTTGATGAATGGGTTGAAGTTCATTGATGAAGAATATAAAGCATATGAGAAATTAAGCTGTTGCTGAAACAAATAAGTTTTAGAATTGATTACATTGAGAAATAATCCAAGATTTAGCTCGGGGTAATTCAAGATCTTAGAATCATGGCAAGAACTTATAAAAATCTCCTTCTTTTTGAAAATATTTTTGAAGATCCCAAAAGCAATATTTCTCGAATTTGGTCACATAGTGTGGAATGGAGACTCAAGGTTCTTGAAGAAGCTTCTACAAATCTACAAAACTCTATTCAAAAAGGTGAATCTCTAAAGTATGAGATCTTTGTTGATTTCAAAGCTCTTCGTTGTGATCTTTTCCAAGACAATTCCTCTCAAAGAAATACATTGGATGAGATCAAGGAACAATTCAAGAAGTTGATTAAAGAAGAATTGTTTAAAACAGATGATCTCAACCAAGATAAAATGGATGAACTTTCTAAGTTGAATAATGTAATAGTAGAAGCTTAAGAGTTTGGCTCAGTTGGGTCGAATGAGCTCTAAAATGAAGAATACTTTTGGGAGTAGGATGAAGAGCGTAAAAACATATTGATCCCGAAAGAATCAGATATTGTTGTTGTGGTGACAAATTTCATAATGAACGTGCTCAAGCTTAAAGTATCGCTTCTTCATTTCCCTCTCAAGTCCTAATTGATAACAAGTTGTTATCTTTTTGTGTTGCACTTTTTGTTTCAAGTTGTTAAGAATGTAAAAGTCACTTAAGTGGCTTAATCAAACAAAAATGCACTTTCTAAATGATAATTAGTTATTAAAGGTAGTTATAACTTTTTTTTAAAAGGTGTCTCCTCCTTTGACAAGAGAGGTTGGTTGGTTTTTTGTAAAAAAGAAAGAAAGATTGAATACAAAAGAGATTTCCTCCTTTCCACTATCTTGGAACTCTCTTTCTTACTATTCTATGTCGCAATCATGTGTTATAGAATCTAAAACTTTGTGTTCATTTTTGTTTATTGTGAGTCATTGAGCTTTGTGTCAGGATTTGTTTATGGACAAAAAAATTGTTACATGGTATTATATACATTTTAAGCTATTGACATGCACAAGTAGAATAAGATCTATTTTTTCTTATTTGAAAATATTGTCACCCTTTTCTTTCCCTCTGCTTTCTAATCTCCAAGTCATAATACCTCCTCTTTCCCGCATTTTATCTAATATATTTGCACATGATAGCCATCGCCCTTAAGAATGAAGACAAAATGAATGTATATGTTGTACATATCTTTAGGAAAATAAGGGAACCTCCCCATCAAAGAGGAGGAATTGTTGTCCTCTCGAATTGTTGACAAATTTCCTTTGAGAAAATTTTCTTGGCAACACCTCAAATGAAAAAGTGTAGTTCGAAATCGCCTACCAATACGTCTCCCTTCTCTTCGCTTCTTCTATTTCAACCCCGACTCAACCACGAGGTTGTGATCTCGCATGCACGCATGCACGCACGCACGCGCACGCACACGCACACGCACACGCACACGCACACACACACACACACGCGCGCGCGCACATGCACACGCACACACACACGCACTCCGCACCCCGCATGCCCACACACACCCGTGCACACCCACGCGCAGCATTACACGCGCGCGCGCGCACACACACACACCCCCCCAGCCTCACAAGACGCACACGCGCGCGCGCGCACGCGCACGCGCACACGCGCGCGCACACCGCACACGCACGCACGCACGCACGCACGCACGCACGCACGCACGCACACGCACGCACGCACGCACGCACGCACACACACACACACACACACACACACACACACACACACACACACACACACACACACACACACACACACACACCCACACCCACACCCACACCCACACCCACACCCACACCAAAATAACTTATATTAACATAGAAATAAAATTACCTATACAAATTTATAATTACTTACCAACTCATACTCTACATGTATACTTGTTGATGAAAAATTGTGTTCCAAAGAAGTAAATCTTTGCACGGATGAAGAACTTATATCTACCAAAGTAGACCTTTCAGTAGAGAGGATGATGTATACATAGTTGACAATGACGTAGTATCTATAAAATAATGAACCACTTATTTAAACAAGTATAGGTTTATATAAAAATAATATCTCTATTATGGTATTTGAATTTGTAAGCTTTGAAAAAAAAAACTTGTATAAGAAATCATGTCAAAATAATAAATTATTCACCTCATTGTCCATAAATTCGCCTTGTGACTTTTTGATTTGAATTTCAACACTATTTTTCGGAAAAATTCAAAGTGTGATAAAGCAAGAGCAAAATGAGTTTGTTATATACCCTAATTTTTTATTATGTGATTTAAGATGCCCTTATTATGTATTATTTGATTTTAGAAATATGAATTATTGTGATGCACCCTAATTTTATATTAAATGCAAATGGAGAAATGGAAGTAGGAAGTTTTTTTTTCTATAGTGCAAATTTTGTACCACTAATTAGTGTTATTATTATGCCACTATATGAACAAAAACAACACAAATTATGACGTTATTTGCACTATATGTAGTAGTGATTGTATTACAATAAACTAGGTTCATACCTCTTTAGCAAAACTCGTATGCTCAAGTTCAATTAAAATGGAGCAAAACGATGTGGATTAAAGGCTATAAATAGTGCTTCTTATGGTTATTCTTCTTGTGTGCATTTAGATATAAACATTTCTTTACAAGGCAAGATCTTGTAGATATAATTGTTTTTGGTATCCATTATCATCTTCTTCCTTACACACCCATATAAATTGTGTATGGAATAACCACAATAGACTACGATTGTTAGTATTTTTTTATTGTTTTACATTAAATAAATTAGACCACAATTGTTTCTTGCATGGAAACGGTTTTTAAATCTTTGTTCATCATTCTCGTGACTTTCCATCAAATCATTATATAACAAAAACATATTATAGTTAATAAAATATTAAAAAATCTTATGTTAAAAATACACGACAATTTAGACAATAAAAAAATGATTATCAAGAATATTAACTCTTAAAAACTTATCATCCACATATCAACAATCAATCAACAATCAATAAACACATGAAATTAACTAACCCCACACTAATAATTAATAAATTTACACATAATAATATAACAATAAGGTAACAACTAACTAATCATATGTCAATGATCAACAATTTTTATTAATGCAATTATATGTATATAAATAAATGGTCAAAATCAAGGTCTTGAACCCTCCTCTCCTTTTTCTTTTGGCGTGAAAAAGCCACTAGATTGCACTTGTTTATTTATAAATCTGATTAATAAATTAATCATTTCACATTACGTTACAATTATTAATATTAACAAGCATATGCAAAATTAAAAGTCACGTAATGATTATCCATTAATTTTCAAAGTGGAAAACAGACATTTGTAGGTCCCCTCAGCCCTCCAGTTCCATATTTCCCATGGACAATGTCACAGTGACCGTACAAACAGGTTCACAACATTAATGCCAGCCCATTTAATTCGTACCATTTCAATTAATGGCATCCACAAAAACCAAAGTACAAATTTATTATAAAGCACTGAGCACTCCATAATTACGGAGATATGGTCAGGTTTGGTCAATCTGGCAAACAGTAAATGGTGTACCATAAGTGGGGTACGTCTCATTTTGTCTTGGGATTTCTCTACTACTTCGTGATCTTTGGATTTTTGCTATTAGAATTTGGCATTACTGGAACAAAAATCAGAGCAGCCTAAGTAATCAAGGACAGGATCTATATTTGTCACTAGTTGGGTTCACCATGTACAGTTTGGTTGTTTGATATGGTTTTTAATTTGATTAAATGGTGAGTATGTTCAATTTGAAGCGGTCACTGCTAAGGTATGATATTAGAGGTAATTTTTAAGATATTTTTTAGATTATAATATTGCATTTAACGAGAGGGAAAGACCAAGCAAATAAATATACTCATTTTGTATTAGTAAACATAATAATAAAGGATAGTTTTAGTCAGCTTACATGATTTTCTAACATATAATGTCAATATAGAGTGTACAATTAGTGACCTCAATGTTTGAGGATGGGGAGTTGGAAAATACAAAACATCTTGAGTGTGAAGAGAAGATATATCTTTTATGCCCGTCAAATAAGGTTGAGATAAAACAACACTATATCATGGAGTGATATTCAAACTAGATGTACTTGGATAGTGTTGTGCATAGGAATCACATGTGTTTGTCCCCTGTGCCGTATTAAGGTTACCGAGCACCCTAGGCAAGAGACTTGGAGCTTGAGCCCCCCTCCCACCAGATTCGGTGTTGAACTTGATTTAAAAGGAACTTTAGGCTTTGGAATTTGGAGAAAGATCTGATGCAAGCGCCTATTAAATTTTGCAATCTTCCTCCCACCGGCGAGTGGCGCAGCAAAGTCCGGACCAACTGAAGTCTGAAATTTTAATATGGTAATACTTGATAAATTTTAGTTCCCGAATCCCTTCAGGCTTCACAGTTCATGTGCTCAATGTTCACAGTTCAGCGTCGCAGTGAAGCTCAATTTCCATAGTCCACTGTCCACAACTTACAAGTAGATTAAGATATATAATTTTCCTTTCCGAATCCCAATACAGAAAGGCAAAGCATACAATCGCGATCAGTGCCTCGACCCTCAGCTTGTGCAGTGCATTTGATTCTTGAAAAGAAATAGATTCTCATTCAACTTTCAAGGTAACCGTAAGTTGTACTTGTAACCGTGTCTCGTCCTCGGTCGGTGGTCTCGTAAGTTGTAACTCACCGCATAGTACAAAGAGTGCAACCTATAGGTGCTGGGGAACAACTATTAGTCTATTAGTCTATTGAGTGGGTGAATTCAGAATGATTTCCAAGTTCCAAGAATCCAATTGGCAATGGCAGTGAGCAGTCGCAGTGGAAGAAACTATAAACATGAATGTGAACAGTGGAACAGTAAGTTGTTGTGATACCACGACACGATCGACAAAGTGGACTATCTTAGACTCTTAGTCTATGTTGGCTTGCAGTTGAGTGCCAATGGGACTGTAGTAGTAGTCTACTGTAGTGTCTATGGATAGACTATAGTGGCCCGTGGGAGTTTGGCTCTAGAGATTAGAATCTTAGATACGCCCACAAACCTCTCAAAGCAGAGCTGCATACTGACCCGCCACTGGGAGTGGCCCGTGGGAGATACAGATAGTCAGAATTTAGATACTGTAGTCTGTGAAGTGTGAACAGTGAATCGTGATGATGATCACTGATAGTAATACAATTATACAGCCTGGGAGTGGGAGTGGCCCGTGGGCCCTGGGGACTGGGGTCGGGGTTTGAACTTTGCCATTTGAGTGGCCCGTGCGGTCGGGGAGGGAGATCCAAAACTCAGTTACTCACTGAATTAGAAGTCTAAAGACTGAAGTTGCAATGTATTATGTCAATGTGGGTCATGCCGGGTGGCCTGTAGACGTGTAGCACGTAGTTCGCTGGAGCCTGGAGTTTGGAGTCCTGGACTCGATGCAGCCTGCAGGTCCGCAGGAGACTAGAGAAGTGAACAAAAGTAGACTAAGGAGAGCCATGCCGCATGGAGGAGAGTCGGAGATAGTAGACTGTCACTGAGTCCAACACTGTCCAAGTTTTTATATTAATCGTTGTTTCAAATTACAGTCACTGAAAGTTGAATTTGAAACTATAAACTAAAACAATGATTGAGATGAGATTCTATCATTCCCTGTTTACGGTTTAATAGCAATTTTTTTGGTAAAAATAATAAAATTTCTAAGCCGACTGCTTAGGCCCTACTCGTAGTCTAAGTCACCAACCTGCCAGAGTTGGAATTTGAAATTTAAAAAAAAAAATTGTTGCCCTCTCTTTTGTCTGCCCTAGGCAATTGCCTAGGTTGCCTAGGGTAAGACATGCCCTTGTCTTTATGTGTATGCATGAACTTTATGTTACTATACAATAATATCTATAAATGGGTTGATCACTATTAAGTCTTCAGATAAATTATTTTAAAATTAAATTCTAAACTTAACCGACAAGAAGGAAATTTTTAGATTCAAGTGCCCCTTGATGGTCGACACCCTAGGCAACTGCCTAGTTTGCTTAAGGCTTAATCCTCCTCTGGTTTGTCCAATCATTTTTAAATTATCAAGACTATGCAACTAGTAAGCCACGGGTCTAAAATTGAAGTTTTATTGACTTTGTTTATAGTATTTACAAACTTGTGTGATATTTAGGCTTTTCCCTGAACAACCTAAAAATAGTGTTTATATCCAATATCGTTAAAGCAAAAAGCACGAGTAAAATCAACACTTTTTATCTAAGAATTATAGTACCTAGGAGAATAAGCCTTTGGCCATAACATCGTCATAGGCTTGTGAATTAAGATCTACCTACTAGTTTTTTTTTTTTTTTGTTTAACTTCTTCATTATGCTTTTACTTCTTGAGATGTCATAAAATAATTTAGGCACATTATTAAAATTTATATCCATTTTAACATTTTAAACATCTTAATTATCAAATCTAAAATACACAATAACTAATTCCTAGCTAAGGGTGCAAACCCACTAACCCCTTCCTATAATTTTTTAGATGTAGCAAAAGTTCACAAGTTGCGCAAAGAGTGACCCCTCTTCCCACATCATCTTGCAGGCCTGAACAGTTATAACATGAAGTGCACGGCTACTGATCCCACTCCCTCCCCACACTATCTTGACAGCAGGGACATACATCTCTAACTTTAGTAGGGATACGTCTGAATGAAAACTGACTGTTGATACATGTGACTAGCAGAGTAGTTAGTGGGAGACATGTTCCATCAATCACACAAGTGTTGAAAATGAAGCTAGCCATAAATTAGATTAAAGATTATGTTTGACCCGGAGATAATCATTTTCCTTATGATGAACTGTATAGTCATGAGGGGTAGATATTTGTAGAAAATTGCTGAAGATATCACCATGATTTGCTGCATGGAAGGATGCTTATAATTCACTCAATCATGTGTATAAACCGGAGGGACCCATATTTGTACAGAAACAGGGTAGCGTATCGATTGCCAACCTTGGGGGGCACACTAAATGCCTCGTTTGGATAAAGGGGTAGGGAAGAAAGTATGAATGCAATGTGGCAGGTATTGACAAAACATGGCAGAAAGCATGCTTCAACAACAACGCATGCATGAACTCTCCCTTTAGTTTTTATTCTTGGCGGCTTTACATGTCCACCAAATAGACCACCTGTCAGGAAATTCTCCACCCAAGTGTCCTATCCATGAAAATAATAATGGTCCCTTACAACACTTGAAGAGCTTTCCAAATGAAGCGAAGTCCAACCAGTGGAGAATGTCCAAGAGATATTTGCTTATGTGTGAGACTGTCACTGCCTCCATCCCCAATATTTTAGCATTTATTGTAAGAGACTGGTCATTCAGACATCTAATAACTCAAATCTAAAACATCGTCTCTTATTTTTCACTAAGTCACGAGAACTTACTACATTACATTTATATATAAGAAGATTGATTATTGATATATCAACCAAATACTAATCAGTTACGAGCTACATTGAGGCTTCAAACCCTCCTCTTTTAGCTTAGAACAAAACCATAGACCCAATACCATCTAGTTGATTAGTTCTCATGTTTTGGGAGGTGATAACCTCCTTAAATCTTAATGTTATTTGCGGCACTGATCCATCTAATATATTAGTTATTTGTGCACCACCACCATTACTATCTATCAAGTAATTTGCTCTCGTGATTGAGAAGAGTTCTCTCCTAGACATTCCTTTAATATTTTGTTCAGGAGAGCTTTGAGAGTAGACACACTTGACATACTTTGTTCTCATGATTTTTGTTCTCATGTTTTTGAGTAGATGTTGTGAAACATCTGTCACTAGTTTGAACTTCGGTAGATGGAGAGATTACTTGAATGCATTTAGTATCAATTAGATATGAGCAATTTTTACAATATATTTTTAATAATTTAGAAGGATCGAATAAATACCCAACAACCATGAGCAACTTTTACAATATTTTACTTAAGGAGCCAAATGACATTTGTACCTATATTTTCTAAGTTTTTGTAGATATCGACCTATTATTCATATTCTTATCAAGTCTGAGCAGCTTTGTAGACACCCAGTATTCTAAGTCTTTATAAAAACCTTTTATTCATGCTTCTGATTAGAATAAGCTAGTTTGTTCCTTGGATTTTAGACAACTTTGTGGATACCTGGTACTCAAAAGTCTTTGTAGATACCCATCATTCTTGCTTTCTGATGCCAGTAAGTTAGTTGCTTCTTGGACTTTTTAGAGAAATACATATACCAATAGACCCTCCCTGTACTGTAGCACTAATCTGAAAGAGACATCTCCTCAGTGCCTTAAAACTAAAGATGAAAGTGACGGATTAGTAATATATGTGATAACAAGTTCGTTTGTTTTCCAAACACAAGTAAAAACAGTTGAAGAAACGTGTAGCGTGTCCATAAATGGATCCAGCTGGTTCTAAAATTGTTTTGTTTCTGTCGTGGCACTGTTTAATAGAATAAAAAAACACAGTGGCAGCAGCAGAAGCTTCAATTTTGCAACCATGTAACATAATCATTTTGCATATTGTCTAGTGAAATCAGATAGTAAAAACAATTTCACTTGCATATTGTCTAATAAACGCCGTGATTTAAATAAGGTTTCTAGCTCAGAAACAGTACTAGATGGGTTTGAGTCACAGTTCGGTTTTTAAACATCCTCCTGCATTATGATCCGCTATAGAATATAATCTGCTATAGAATATAATCTGCAAGCCTCAAACATTGGCAGATCGTATGATAAATAAACTATAAATATCAATTCGATGGGCGGGCTGATATCTGGAATAAGATACTGTGTTTTTTTTTTTGGCTTTTGTTTAGATAGAATAGTTGAGCACCGCTTCTTCACACAGCCAACCCATGCAGCCCAATGGTTTAACAGTGGTAACCTGAATAAACATCGCCATTTCTAACCCTTGATGGTCAGAATGCCCAGTAAATAGTGACGATGAACCATTTTGGATTTGAACTTTTAAGCCCTGAAATGTGCTTTTATCCCTCATGAATTGCAGTAAACCAAGAAGCAATCACCCGGCATTGCAAAAAGATTCAACCTTCTCCTCTTAGACCCATTCATGGCAGGAGGGTTGACGCTGAGAGTAGAGCCCATGGTGGTTTCACTGTTACAGCTCAAAATTGTGGCATCCAAAACACCAACAGGGCTCTGAGGAGTGGTGAAAGATAGAGACCCACAAGCCCGTTTCTTCCACGTCGGAACCCTGTCAATAAGCTGCTCTTGCATAACATTGTAACAACTATATACCCTTTCCTGGAAAACCCCATTCAAAAGCCTTACTGTTAAAGCCAGTACACATTAGGTATATACATTTCCTTAAATAAAATGATTTGAGTGTTTTTGGCAGGACCCATCAATCATAACCCTCATGATGGATCCTGTGAGGAAACAAGACTCAAGACCTCATAATAGCCAATTAAGCTTAATTCATTTTAAAATCTTATAACACCCAGTTCTGCTAAATTCATTAAAAACTCATTGCAAATTATCTCTCAAACAGAAAAGCACTTACTTTATCTACAGAACCACAACTCAGCAATGCCCTCTTGAAATCCATTGCTGAAAGAGGCACAACTTCCTCGGCTGCACAAATTACAGCCGAAGCTGCTATTGCCGACGGGCGATGTTCCAACAAGTCCATCACTGTAATCGGATAGGAAAACCTATAACTCAGCAACTTATCTCTACAAAACAGCTACAAACACACCACATTCCAAAAACCAGAAAAAAACAAAAAACAGGTTTCTTAATACCTTTGCTTGTGCCAAGAATGAGATCGATTGATCGAGCTATCAGAGCCCTAGGAGCCGGACTCTCACCTGTTGCCGTAAGGAGAAAGTTTTCAATAAACGAAAATGGTGTAACTGAACGAAGCCTCCACCCAAGTGTGCTCAGAACCAGACACTCCATCCTCTGAATGGTTCGAGCTTCGAAAATGAATTTAACATCCCCAACCTGCAGCCAATATTATCAGTATATCAATATGCCCATCTCTATGCATTTGCCCAAAATGCAAGAAAAATGATGATCCTTGTAAGAATAGTTTCAGGATAGGGCTGAAGCCTTATAACATAGGCTCTAAATATGACTACCTAATAGTTTTCAGTTCCTTCATGATGAGTTCAATGGCGGACTTCAAACTAAAACCTATTCAGAAAGTATATACGGAAACTATATTACATTATTACGGCACTGTAAACATCAGAACTACAATAAAAACTGGTATGGAGTCACATCCAGAAACTGAAAAACATGAAATCCTTAAATCACAAAACCTAACCTGCAAGTCTAACAACAAGGGAACATGGGTTTCCTCCATCTTGGCTGCCAAGGACAAGCAGGCAACAGACAGAAGCTGAATCATCCACACCTTACCTTCCTGCATTCATACATTCACAAGGCTGCGTCATGTTAATGTTAAATGCTTGTTCATGCTATCCAGACGTTCAAAATCACACCAAATATAGACGCCAGAACAACAAAATACAAAGCATTAAGCAATAGGCCTTACAGGCAACTGGTAACTGGACAGAAAACGATCCAGGTAATTGATGGCCAGATAGGCCGTCGGAGGCCCAAAACTATAGTGTTCATGTACCTGTGGGAGACAAAAACAGATTCTTATATGTAATAAACAAGAAAACATGATTTGATACCTGCAACATTAGGTGTTTCCTACCTTGAGAATCCAACCCAAAGCATTCTGACGAATAGATGGGTCTAGAGTTCGAGTCCGGAATCTATGCAAGTAGCCCTCCTGAGGCATATGATCACACTCTCTCTCAACAAGAGCGGATATGTATTCATCATCCTCCGCCGGAAACACAGGCAGAGAATCCACAGTTTCAGGATGCCCAAAACCATGGCGGACATTGTCAACATTATTGGCATTGTCAACTTCATCGCCATCATCCCAGGCCACTAAGCCGGCATCTTCGGCGCACAGAAGATTAGACACACAGTCAAAACCGGGTGCCATGAATCCCTGCTTGCAAAGCTCCACAACCTTCAACAACAACTCATTCCATTGCCGTTTAAGGAATCCACAGACCTGCTGTTGAAGGTTTTCCCAAGGCCCGTGTTCGCTGTCAAAACAGCGGGCCTAACCATACATCACAATCCTCGGAGAGCCATTGCTCAAAAAAATGCAGCCAAAACCCAAGAACGTTTTCACCACAACCCACAAACCCAACTGTTATCTTGATCACAAACAGGCCTGAAAATGCATGCGCCTGCGCTATGGTGAGCTCCACTGCCAAATGCCCCGCTAAAATAAGCCACCCTGGTTAATTAAAATTTAGATTTCCCGGCAATCCAGCCCATTTTCCGGGTGGAAACTTGGATTCCGGAATAATTAGGGCGCCCTCCTCCGGCTCTGCCCACCTCCACCAAATTTATCTCTGCCTCGAAGCATTCATTTTGAAAGTAAAATAAAAAAGAAAATGAAAAAAGATTTAACATCCCGATGCGTGAATGGCGCGAAGGGGCAGTGTGATATACACACAAACATTACCGTTTAACAGCAAAGTGGCGGGCATTTCTATTATATAAAAAAATCAGTGTTCATCAAACGTGTGTGAGATGCTGCTAATGTTACCCTCATCTCTAGCCGGGTGTAAAACATTACTTACCCATAACAATGGTAGTTTGGGTTTTGTTTCACCTAACGTCCACTTGGGTAGGGCAAACTCTTTTTCCTCATAAATTGGTAATTAGGTTTATCATAGATTGTAGGTAAATAGATAATTTGTGTAAAATTCAATTGTATATTGATATATTGAAGTGGCGAAACATAAATTTCAAATAACTCTTTCGAGGGAGATGACAAGGTCGTAGTATAGACTTCGACTCTCAAAACAAATGCAAGTATCTCGTTTCGACATACTTCTTTATTTGACTCCATGGAAGAATCAACAAAACTCAAATGCAACATAAGCCCAACAAGCAATGGAGTATTCTCCACAATTCTAACAATTGCATGTGAGTTGGATTTGCCCAATGCACATTGAAGATGCTCAATTATAGTATCATTGTGAAGAGCTCACATAATGAAAAGTTGAACTTTTAAAGAAACCTATTCATAAGTTATGATGTGAATATCATAAATTTAAAAAAATAACTCCGTGAAACTTTAGTATGCTTACTCCTTTATCTCTCTCTTAGATTATTTTCCATGTTCTTACAATCTAATGGGGAACAAAATACAATAAAAAAGAAAGCCACAATGTGACTAATCCTTGTTTAGTTGAGACAGAATTAACAATTATATTGTGAATAGAAAGAATTGGAGACAATGAAAATAACATTTATCTTGCCCAAACATTAAATAAAATAAATTGATTTATTTTATTAAAAAAACTAAATTTAGTATATATTAGGAGAAATGACAAATTTTGTATATATAAAATAATTAAATAAAAGGGAGTGGCATTAAGGGTCGCACTTAATGGTGTACTAGTGTAAATTTTTATTAGCAACATTAAATTTGATGTCCATTTGATTGTCACTTACAAATTTCTTCTTCATTTGTGGCTCTTATTTTGAAAAGTTTTTGTGGTTAGTAAGAGAGAGATATGAAGAAAATGATATAAAAATATTAATCAATGTGATATATGTAAAATCCAAGATAAAAACTTAGATTGAAATATATGAACATTTTTCAAATATATATATTCAAGATATAATATTTTAACATATATATTCTAAATTATATAGTTTATTTTCGATGGTGGATAAAAATTCATATTAACTTATTTGAAGTGTCATTTTATATTTTATATATATATATATATATATATATATATATAATGTATCATGTTATGATAAATTATTTGAAAATTTAATATTATTTTTTATTTTGTAATAAAATTAATTAGAAAATAGACAAATACATAAAATAAATATTTCAAAAATTTAAAAATATTATATAATTTTCATATCCCAAACATCATGATTATTAATATTAATATCATTTTAAACCTTTCATTAACTATGGCTAAAAATTAATCGATTCAAACCTTGGACTACTAATACATTATAAATAATAATCTATACAATATGTTTTTAAAACCTAATAATTAAACATGGACCTTGAAAGTTGTTAAAAGAAACCTTGGAATACAACCATCTAAAAAAATAAAGTAGTATGGATTTCCAAAAATATATGGTTTTCCTATTCAAAATATAAGAATAAGAAAGACAAGCCAAAGCAAAAAAATAATCGAGCAAATAATACGCCAAAAGTCAATTAAAATTTGGAAAAATAACGAATAGCTGAGCTAAAGTTAATTAACATTTGGGCATAGACACCACCTTTAAAATGAAGAAATGTATTTAATTACTAAATAGTAGATCGAGCCACCTTAAAAAAAAAAGTAGGACGCCAAGATCAACAGCCGCATAATCCAATCCGAAAAGAGACAGATCGGCCAGTTTTATAATGTTTTATATTTGTAACAATCAACTTCGTGTAATATAGAATATTTTATTGACATTAATTGTGAGGTGTATATTTTAGAATTGTTATAGGATGTTTTAAATTGAAAGATTTTTTATTGATTCCAGATCTATTGTATTTTTATAACTAGCAATCGTTTGTGACATGTAAGATGTGAACGCCGAAAGGGATAAGGGAAGAAGTGAAATAAGATGAGGAGAAATAAAGGGAAAGGAAGAGGGGTGTGGAAAATGGCGTTTGAGGGTGGAGAAGTGGATGAGAAAGGAAAGAAGAATGGAGGAGACAATGTGAAAATATATGAAATACAAAGAGTACGACATATTTGGTAATCTTAAAAAATATAAACCCCGTCTTGTGGTAGACGTCGACGAAAATGTAGAGGGATATATATGAAAATGCAAGAAGCGGATGGAAAATGTTGTCGAGGTGAATACTTGATTAGTTAGACAAACCAATAAATAAATATTCTCCAAATTGCACCTGTATCATTAATAAATTGTTAAGTGTTAAAAAGTTGACGTAAGAAGGAGAAGAAGATATAATTTGTTTTTTCAGATAATACGTTGTAGGAAGGGATGATTGTGCCCCCTTCGATTTGGTTTGGTTTGGTTTGGATCCACACACGTCCGAGGCATGAAGAGCTTCGAAGAAATATTGCAAAGGCTTATCCATCTTTCTATGAGCAATTATAGACGAAAATCAAAGCTTCTTGTAGAAATTCCACGGAGGGGGCGAGAATTAGGGATAAACTCGAATAAAGCTTACGATCGCATGGCTATGCATGTGAGTGTTATTTATTTATTTCTTTTGAATCATTTCTTTTAGGTCTAATCGATTATGGTTCTTTTATTGAACGGAAAAGAACAGAAGCAAAAAGATAAACAAAACATATACACCACCGTTGATCACCAAAATGTCCTTTGACAAATTAATCTTGTACATGCCATTTCTGCGAGCAATTATAGGCAAAAAAATCGAGCTTCTTGTAGAATTTCCGGGGTTAGAACCGGGGCTACACTCTAATAAAGCTTATGATGGCACGACTCTGCCTATTCGAGTTATTTATTTTTGAATTGTTTCTTTTAGGTCTAAACGATTTTGGTTCTTTTATTGAACAAAACAAAATGAAAGCAAAAAAGACAAACAAAGCATATGCTCTATCATTGATGACTAGAATATATGATCTCGCAATGTCCTTTGACGAACCAATCTCGTACATGTCGGAATTCGATCGATAGAAAGAATCCTAGTGCACAACTCAAAATCTTGATGCAATTGTTTATACTGATCTATCATATGGATGGTGGCAATTACAATATATTGTCAAAGCCCTCAGGATTTTTACCTGTAAACACGCCTTTCAAAGTAAATATCTATAATTATTTTATTGGATACTTATATTATTTGTATAGAGAGTTTTGTAATTGCCCTTCGTGGGAATATTTTGTCATCAACCATGTTTTAAAACTCTAGATATATTGTTATTGCATCAAACAGGATACCTTATTTAACGCCTATGGACAACCACTTGTTGTGGCATTAGCTACAAAACACTTGCATGTTATCTAAAATCATGTGGCTTGTGAAGGCTCGGATGCCACTTGACTAGACAAGATGAACACCCTGCGACTAGTAATGTGGGGATAAGTAGCGTGCAAGGAAAAATAGTTTGGGGATTCACATTAGAGCTTAAGAGTATGCGTAAAAGGTGATGTGATCGGGAAATTTATGTTGCGCGTAAGAAACACATCTCTTTATTCACATGTAAACGAAAAAAGTATGCAACGTGCGTGATTATTAGTAAGGGATAAGTGGCATGCAAGGAAGAAGTGTTTGGGGATGCGCACTAGAGTTTGAGAGTATGTAGAAAAGGTGAGCTAATCAAATATATCAATGCGGGCATGTGGACATGACCTTCACAAAATTTTACATTAACACATGCACAATATAAGACATATCAACCACCCATGTTATGATTAATGGAAGCATCAAGCACCCTTCACCCTCGTGATAAGAGAACGAATGAACGATGAAAATCTAACCATAATCAATGCACGTGCAAAGGTTTATTGTGAGCCGTCGATTTCATGTTAGAGTAGGTATTTACCTTAGCTCATGTTCACCTAGGTACTTTATTTACCTTTATTGTATTTATCCTCGCCCACTTATGTGTGTGGATATTTCTTTTATCTTATTTAGATATTAGGAGATATTATCTAGTTGTTAGGTATAGTTCTTTCCTTGATCTATGGTATTGACTAGTTCTTTCATTGATCTATGGTATTGACTAGATCCTTGATGTCTCAGTTCTCTTCTAAATCTATGGTCTTGACTAGTCCTTTGATGACTAGTTACTTCCTTGATTTATGGCTTGATCTACGACCTTGGTGGTTCTTAGATTGTTATTCCTTGCCTATTTAAGCAAGGCTCATTCTCAATGTATTACATTGAGTTCCATAATAATATATGATATTGTTGCTCATTTATTTGTAAAGGTTTTATGTAAAGTTATTCTGGCAAATTTCTTTCATCTTATTGATCGTGGTGTTTGATTAGCATTTGTGTTCTTAGCTTGGTACGATCTGGTTATCGTTCCTTTTATGGTATCAGAGTAAGAGATTGTTGTTGACATCCGTCTATAAGTTTTATTTTGTAAATAAATTCATTGTATATTCATATATTTGGGATTTGGTCGTATTTTGTTGCTGCATGCATTTTTATGCAAAATAGAGGCTTCCATTGGATCCGGAAGGCGTGAAAACCCTAAGACCGATCAGTAAACTTGGTTGTTTTCGCAAAACAGTCATTTTTGTGGTTTTTTGTTGTTGCAAAGAAGCACTTGGTTCGCCTTGGGATTCATGCCTACCATAAAGGAAATCACGGGATTATTTTTTTGGAGTGCATTGGATTTTTCAAGATCTCGCATTGAGTAATTTTTGTTGCATGACGTATTTGTCTTGGTTTGAGCGCAAGAAGGTTTTCGTTTTGTTATTTCGGGCAAATCCGCAGGTTGCTATTTTTGGCAATAAAGGTCACTGTCTACATAGTCCATAAATAGTAATTTTTACCGAAGAGGTAGTTGTGCAAACACCCATTTATTTTGTTTTAGTGGCAACTACAATAAATAACAAAGCAAAATAGTAAAAAACTTGTAACTTTTGATCGATAACTCGGTTTTGAGTGCCGTTTTTTGCAAAAGTGCTTGTTTTTTCATGCTCTTTCCATTAGAGTTATTTATTTTTAGACTTGCACTATAATTATAAAGTGCCAAATATGGAGGAGTGTTGTAATCAATTGTGGACGTAATTTCAGCTGAGCCTGATGTCCTAAACTTTTGGGAGTTACATTTTGTATCTATCATGGATTCTGAGAATGATATACTTTTCTCTGAAGTATGTGGACTTCAAGAGGATATTGTAAAATTTGTGGAAGAAAATAGATTGCTCAAGAAGTGAAATTCTCTTCTACAATCACTCATTCACGATAAGGATACAATAATACACTTCATACAGAACAAATTTGCTATCCTACAACATCACCATCATATTGTGGACAGCCATATCCATGCTCCTAGTCCACTTGCAGCTATTTCTCATGAACCCACTGACATTGATCTGTCTCTTTGAGTCTGTTCCTACTCTTGATGCTCATACACCTATAAAGCTTGTTACTGCATGCTCTTCCACATCTGTGCCTATTACAGTACCACATGTTGTGTAACTTATTTCTGCTTAGTTGCATGGCTTTTTTGAGAAGCATACCACTACATTCAGATCTCGCATGCTCTGTTCTATGGGTCTCACTAGTGGAGTCATTGGCAGACATTCACAAGGTATTTTTCCTCTATTCCACATGTTAAGTGGAATTCTCATCATGACATTGGTTTTTGAGCAGATACTTCATTGGGATCACACATTGATAGAGCTCCTTTTTGTTCGCTCGACTCTTTCTAAGGATCATGAGCAACACATGAGTTCTACACCTTCACTCAAGCTTGAGAAACCTAAGATTTCAGCTGTCAGCCATGATCAACCTGACACACATTCTGATGTTCTTTTGCATGCACCCATTGTGCATTTTACACCAAGTCATATGCAGACATCTTCTTCATCCATTTGTGTTGATTTGGGGTGGATATCTGATCACTCGTGGCGGCGACATAGGCATTCATTGAGAGGACTCTATAGGCGTGGCTCCTCCACCATTAGGCCTCTTGCTCCACTTTCTATACCTTATGCATTGTGATGCTTCTTGTTTTGAGCATTTTTCTTTAGCAGGTGTAGTGTATCTCTCTTGTTTGTTGAGAGATTTTGTATCTGTATTTTGACACTTTTGGCATGTTGATAGTATCTCTTGGGGGATCTATTTTGGTGAAGTCCAGTGTTATTTTGTCAGTGTTTGAGTAGTTGATTTTGGGCAACTCATATAGATTTGTAGCGTCACTCCACCCATTCAGTAGTATGGGAGGGTGTGGTGTTGATCTTGCTTCTTCGGGTTTCATGTCCTTGCTTTGTTACCTTGGATTTTCTTGGATCGTGACACTCACGGAGTTTGTGTCCTTGCCTCACGCTTTGGTCTTTATTCTTGGATCATGACACACCTATTTGTAGCAGTTGATCAAATTATGTTTGGTGTTTTTTTGCACTTTCGACATCACTCCGTTGACAGTCTCCTTGTATGGAGCTATTCTGGTGAAACCCAGTGTCAATTGTTTTTGAGTTTTGTGATCAAGTAGTGGATTCAGACCACAGTGCACACCAAACTTCTTCAAAGCATTGTACGAGTTTTTTTGAGCCGAGCTTCTTGGGATGCCTTGGAGCGGGTCTTTACTCTCTTTACTTTGTTGTTACTGGTTTTGGGTACCTTGCGGTGTCCCTTTTTCCTAGTTATTGTACATGAGTACCTCATCAGGCCTAGTTGTCGGGACTCATACTATGGACATGCCACTTCTATTTTGGCCCCTAGCTTCACTTAAGGGGGTGTTAGAGTAGGTATTTACCTTAGCTCATGTTCACCTAGGTACTTTATTTACCTTTATTGTATTTATCCTCACCCACTTATGTGTGTGGATATTTCTTTTATCTTATTTAGATATTATGAGATATTATCTAGTTGTTAGGTATAGTTCTTTCCTTGATCTATGGTATTGACTAGTTCTTTCCTTGATCTATGGTATTGACTAGATCCTTGATGTCTAGTTCTCTCATAAATCTATGGTCTTGACTAGTTCTTTGATGACTAGTTATTTCCTTGATTTATGGCTTGATCTACGACCTTGACTGGTTCTTAGATTGTTATTCCTTGCCTATTTAAGCAAGGCTCATTCTCAATGTATTACATTGAGTTCCATAATAATATATGATATTGTTGCTCATTTATTTGCAAAGGTTTTATGTAAAGTTATTCTGGAAAATTTCTTTCATCTTATTGATCGTGGTGTTTGATTAGCATCTGTGTTCTTGGCTTGGTACGATCTGGTTATCGTTCCTTTCATTTCACTTGTAGCTGTCGAAATTAGGAATCCTATCGGCATAATAAATTGAAATTTTAGATGTGAAACCTAGAAACATGTGGCATGTGACTTTACAATGTATGGTTATTAAACACGTTGCAGAAGTTGTGGATACAAAGACTGCTAAATTACTCACCTGAACACCATGTGCCCCTATGCGCCTAAATTCCCGGGCCCCGAATGCCATGTGGTCGATGTCGGTTCTCGAGCAGGTCATGAAAACCAAAGTTTAATATACATTCAAATTTCATATTTAAGATAGAGTTTAGCTATGATGAACCATAATTAGGAACATGAAGAGCAATAGAGAAATTATAATGGGGAAGATAAGGGAAAGCCAGGAGAATCCATTATGATCGGCTAGGTCTCTGTTTAATTTATTTTAAATGTATATGTGAAAAAGGAAGTATTAGATAAATTGGATGTTGATTGAAGAGCATGGTATATTGTTGTTGCAGGTTCTGCAAGCGGCTACAATGAACACACGAGATGAGTCGATTGATGACAACGATGCTCAAGGTGTAGTATCTATTGGAAACATGGGAGTAGAATTGAATTATCTGGTGTTGGTTACGAATATAGGGTCGGATGGAGACGTGGTTTTGTGAAAATAAATGGGTCACAGATGGGATGGCTGGATATGAGTCAGAATTGGGGAAAAAGTTTGCAGTGCGAGGTGAACCTGATTAGACAGGATCTTTCTTTTCAAACCACAAGTAATGGTGGGAAGATGATGACTTTTCACAGTGTTTCTCCACCAAACCGGTAGTTGGGCCAAAGATTTGAGGAAAACAGATTCGAAAAATTCTTACAAATCTAATTTTTTGATTATGGGTACTGCTAATTTGGTCGATCATGATTTTGATTGTCTTAACAAACGACATTGAATTGTTTCCGGTTTTGCTAGTCTCTGTACAAAAATAACAGGAGTTGAGAATTTAAATGTCACACGTTGGCTCGTACTAAAGATGCGATGGATGTACACCTAACACCGTCCATATACAGCAAGTGGAGGTGGCTGGAATTGAATGCGGGTGGGTTAAAATGGATGATGTTTCACAAAACATCAATGCTTTGGACAAATTTACTTCGGGAATGTCGGTGTACGCGGAGAGCAAAGAATCGTAGATCTCTCAAATGTATGTCGTCGAAACATGAGGTCTCATTCCCCTTTGGAAAATGCCTTTCGACATAAATATTTTAGTGATTAAAAATTTATGTTATTTTAGTTGTATTGTTTTGTTAGATTCGAAAAAAATCATTATATGTCAAAGATGTTACAATTTTTTTCCTTGCCTTTTACTATATATTAGTTAAATACACGTCATATTTAAGATCAATCATTTTTATTGACATTTTATACTAGTATACTCCCACCGCCCAAAACTATGAATGTAAATTATCTTTTCTACATAAATAACGAAAACTTTGAATGAATTTCTTTTATTACACATTATTAATGATCAATGCCTATATTTTTGCAAGTTACGACAACCCTTCATTTTATTTTCATTGTTTTATTAGGAGAATAAATGAAAGTTTACCGAATTAGAAGATCTTGAAATTTTTAAAATCTCATTCATATATGGGAGAAGGAGAGGGTACTACCAAAGAAGCCATGTTGTATATTTATGCCATAGGTGTTTTAACGGTGGGGATGACTTGAGAGGTACAAGTCGATAGACAAATAGATAGTCATTTGGATGCAAGGGCAACCATAGAAATGATCGCAACCATCGAACTTCCTAATATTATTTCATATACAACAATTAACAATATCCAGTGTCACCCATGCCTCGCATAGGCATGTAGTGGGACCAATTTTTTATGATTTGAGGGCTCGTTGGTCTACCATCATCGAAGGACACCTTATGGAGGGGGATCCATGCTCCTTTATATTAGTGTTGCGGTGATGGAAGGGGAGACCATATTTTTGCGATAAAGGCAATCGGATGCGAAAAGGATGCACGGATAAACCTTGTAAAAATCCTTGACAAAGTATCCGCCTTGAAAGGAAAATTTGAGATGTTTAACAAACATGTTATTTTGTTGCAAAAGGGATGGACACAAAATAAAGTGTTACCAAAACATAGGGTTCATACGTGGGTAATGGTAGAAAAATGAAATGCATCCCTCCCTTTATTTCATCAATAACTATTTTTCCCTACTATAACGATTTTAAACAAATGTTTGTGATGTTATTGTAGATCAATTTTTTTAATATGCATCAATGATTTCCCTTATTGGCCTTGTTTTATAAAATATATGGATTTTTTTATTCCAATATTCTACTTTTATATGAAGTTATGGTTTTAGATATTTTACTTTGTTCTTATTTTTATATGAATCCAAAAAAATCTTATTTACAATGTTCTCATTTTTTTCATCTGTTTTTATGTTAAAGTTGTAAGAAAAAACGAGAGAATCTCATTAGTTACAAGGAGTCTTACTTATGGAGGCATATTCATGTTCTTATCTACAATTTTGTATTTTCCAATAATATGTATTTGGAAAACACAAGCATTGAGGAAGTGAACTTTACTAATCCAAATAATCTTGACCACTACCCCATACACACTCTTTGTTGGTATTCCATGTATGAAGATGAGAGGGGCTTAACCCTCACCATTCTTATTCCATTTAGAAATATAAGAGGGGTATAACCCCGACCATTGTCATTTCATGTGTTATCTTTCCTCCCTATCTACATAGACCTTATATCCATGTGGAAAAAATGTTATACAATGTCATAAATCATTGTAATATAATGTTGTTTATTTTGTTTCAAAATTGTGAATGTGGTTAATTTAACTAAAAGATGAGTACGTGTGGAAAGGTGTGGATCCCTTTATTTATTTTTATATTAGTGTTAAAAATTACATATATTCGATTAATTAATTTAATAATATTTTATATATCAAAATATATTTATTAGCAATGTGTAAGATAGATCAATCGAACAAGTGTTAAATGAAAGAGGATATAAAAGGAGAGATTGTAATGGAATTACTTGTATAAATCTGATTATTAACAGCAATATAACACCAATGAACACAATATTTCATATAAATGATCTCAATATGCAAGTAGAATAGCTTAGCCACTTCGAGGGGGCAACCTCCAAACCAAACAATAAGACTCAAATGCTCAATATGATGATCAACTACTACCTACTAACCCCTATATATACTATTCCTATGCTATGGCCAACACCAAGGCTGACCCACTAATGAAAATATAACATATATGAAAGAGATACATAATGATAAGAAGTTATGATATCCACAAGTCAACTATATACATTCAATATAAGATATATGATTAAGGGCATAGTATGCCCCTCCTTCAAAGAAACATTGTCCCCAATGTTGAGAAGATCTGGATGCTTTGTTGTAGGAAATTTGCATCCTCCCAAGTTGCATCTTCATTGTCTAAATTTTTCCACTTGATCAAATACTCAGTGATGACCCTTGTCCTCAATCGCTTAGTGTGTGTCTGAAGGATGCATTCTGGTTCTAGGATGATTCTACCCTCTTCATCAAGCTCGAGTAATGATGTCTGGGTTGATATTGTTTGTCCAATTACCTTCTTTAGGCAAGATACATGGAAGACTAGATGAATTCGAGTAGCCGAAGGAAGTTCCAATTTGTATGCTACATTGCAATCTTCTGTAACACTTGATAAGGGCCATAATACTTAGGTGAAAGCTTGTTATCATTTTTATGTTGTTTTAAGGACATTTGCTTATATGGTTGTAAACACACAAAAACCCAATCACCGACTTCAAAATGTCTTTCACTACGATGTTGGTCTGCGCTTGCTACTTCATATGGTTTTGTGACATGGCCAAATTCTCCCTGAGACTAGAAAGCACCTCTTGTTGGTGTTGAATATGTTCTTCAACTGCTCGAACCTTTGGTTGGAATCTCAAAGATGAAGTGATAGATGGTGGATGGTACCCATATAATGCCAAGAAAGGAGACATTTTAGATGAAGTATGAACGGAGGTGTTATACCACCATTATGCCAGTGGTAACCATTGGACCCATCTCGCTTGCTTATTTGACGTAAAACAACAAAGATATCCCTCTAAGCACTTGTTTACCGCCTCTATTTGCCCATCAGTGGGGACGATAAGAGAGGAACTATGAGCTAGTTGTGTGCTCAAGCATGAGAAAAAGTCACCCAAAAATTACTAGTAAAGATAGGGTCTCGATTTCTTACTATAATCTTCGGTGTCCCATGTAGCTTCGAATTGTATCCACGAAGGTTATTGCTCTTTGTACTCATCGCAACAAATGGATGTGATAAAGCACAAAAATGGGCATATTTGGTGAGTCTATCCACCACCACCATGATTACATTTTTACCTTATGATTTAGGCAATCCTGTGATGAAGTCCATGGACACCTCTTCCCACCTCTGGCTAGGAATAGATAGAGGTTGTAAAATACCTGGGGACTGAATTGTTTTGCCCTTCTTTTGCTGACAAACCATGCATTCTACCACAAACTTTTAGACATCCCCTTTTAGCCCTTCCCAAAAAAAATCATGCTTGATTTAATGATAAGTCTTTAAGAATCTAGAATGACCCCCTACTAGAGAAGCATGGAGCTCAGATAGAACCCTATTTTTAAGGATTGAATTCTTACATAGATATAATCTATCTTTATACCATAAAGCATCTCCTTTCCATACAATTTTTTCTGACATGCTTGGATCTTGTTGGAGATTCTGAATGAGATTTTGTGTACCTGGGTCATTTTTCCATTTAAACCTTGCATCCTCTATCTAATCCTCCTATAATACAGATATGGCACACAACAATGCCTGGGCAGATTCATCCTTCCGAGATAAAGCATCAAAACTACATTCTCTTTCTCTTTCTTGTATATTATCTCAAAATTACATCCCAACATTTTTAGACCCAATTTTTTTGTTCTTCGATGATAAAAGTTTCTCTAAGAAGTATTTCAAACTATCATGATTTGTCTTTACTTTGAATTATCTTCCCATTAGATATGGTCTCCATTGCTTCACTACATGAAGTATTGTTAACATTTCTTTCTCATAAACCGCTTTAGATATATTCTTACCTTTGAATTGGCGGCTCTCAAAGGCAATGGGCCACCTTCTTGCATGAGTGCACCGCCCCCATACCATACCCGAACCATCACATTCAACAATGAATTTTTTTGAAAAATTTGGGGTGGCTAGAACTGGAGTGGTGCACATGGCCTCCTTTAACTTCTCAAAGGCCGTAGTAGCTTGCTCGTTCCAATGGAAAGAGTCCTTATTCAATAAAGTTGTGAGTGGTGCTACGATGCTGCCATAATTCCTTACAAATCTACGATAATAACCTATAAACCCCAAAAATCCTCGGATATTTTTAGGGTTTTGGGAACCTTCCATTCAAGCATGGCTTTTATCTTGTTAGGATCCACTTTAACACCTTCATAAGAGACAATATGACCCAGATATTCAACCTCCTTGACACCAAAAGAACACTTAGAAGGATTTGCATAAAGTTGATGTTGTTCAAGAGTTTCCAACACCTTATTTACATGATGCAGGTGTTCCTCCCATGTTTTACTATAGATTAATATATCATCAAAGAACACTAAAAAAACTTTCGAAGAAATGGCTTAAAGATGGAATTCATCAAGATTTGAAATGTAGAGGGTGCATTTGTTAGTCCAAAAGGCATTACCAAGAAGTCATAGTGTCCTTCATGTGTCCTGAAGGTTGTTTTATGAATATCTTCATCCCTGATTCTAATCTAATGATATCCAGAATGAAGATCAAGTTTTGTAAAGTAAACAACACCATATAACTCATCTAGAAAATCATCAATTACAGGAATAGGAAACTTATCTTTAATTGTGTACTTATTGAGTTCCATGTAATCTAGACACATGCGCCAATTGTCATCTTTTTTTCGTACCATCACTATAGGAGAAGAGTAAGCACTCTGACTATGATGAATAAGTCTTGCTTCTAACATCTCTTGAACTATCTTCTCAATCTCACTCTTTTGCATATAGGGGTACCTATAAGGTCTGATGTTGGGTGGTTGACTCCCTGGTACTAGCTAGATGGCATGGTCATGGTCTCTTTTTGGAGGCAAACCCTTGGGCATTTCTCCAAACACCATTGAGTGCTCATCTATAATTGTTTGCATATCTATGGGTATAAATGTATTGGAATGATGTGCTTCCAATGAAAATATTTGTGCCATAAACCCTTCTGCACCTTTGTAAAGCAATTTTTGCATCGACGAGAACTTACCATTTGTGGGGACTTCACTCTTAGTCATTTTAGTTTAAAAGTCCTCCCTTCTGATTGAAATTGCATGAACAACTCTTGGAAATTCATTTCAATTGTTCCCAAGGTGGTAAGCCACTGAACTCCTAACACAATGTCTACTCCTCCCATGGCAATGACATACATATTGCTAGTTAGAAAGTAATCTCCCATGGCGAGATTAATGTTATGGCATTTTCTTGAACAACTAACAGTTTTCCCATCAACGATCATGACTTGACATTCTAGAGTTGGATAAACAAAGCAATTCAAGTGTACCACCAACTTATGATTGATGAAGTTGTGAGTACTACCGAATCAATCAACATTGTTACCCTCTTTTTAAGAATCCAACTACTTTCGAGTTTGGTGAGTGCTAATACCAGAAATTTCATGGCATGATATTGTTGGTTGGGGATCTCCTAATTCCTCCTCTAGCTCTACCTCTTCGTCTTCTTCATTTACTTCTTCTTCAGTAGGCCCCTCAATGTAGAACAACTTCTTTTCAACACACTTATGTCCTGGTCCAAATTTGCCATCACAATTAAAACATAACCCTTTGGCTCTCTTTTCTTCAATTTTTTGAGGTGTTAGCCTAACTGGCTGAGAGAATGATGGTGGAAGGGTGCTACGATCTCTGATATTATTGACAGTTTGTTTCCTACTGGAAATAATTTTTTCCTCTGCCCTATGTGCCATGATCATAGAGTCTGAAACTTTATGAGGATTAAACATACACACCTCAATTTCAATTGTTTCTTTAAGACCCCCAAGAAATAAGTCATTCAAATTCTCTTCAGGAATATTTTCCACCCGTAAGGAAAGGTTTTGGAATTGATGGATGTAATCTTTGATTGTTCCTATTTGTCTAAGCTTTGCTAATTGACTGAAATAATTCTCTGACACACTAGAACTATAGTGCAATTGCAAATCTTCGGTGAAGACTGTCCATGTAACATTGAGGCCACTCTTTTTCCTTTGAGCACATAACCATCGATACCAAATGAATTGGTCAAGTTCAAGATACAACGATGCCATGGTAACCTTTTGTCCCGATGGAATCTGATGAAGATCAAATAAATTATCCATTTGGTTAATCCAATTGAGTGGATCCTTTCTATCAAACTTACGCATTTACACTTTTGGAATCATGTTACGGGCTTACTGAGTGTTTGTATTTGGATTGGTCATGTTTGCATATCCACCTTGGCTAGTTTGTCTATTACTTTGACCTAAAGATCCACCTTGGTTAATATGAGTATGATTGAGTTGTGGTTGATTAGGAAGGATATGATGACCCATGATATTGTAATTAGATTGGTGAATTAAATCCTCTAATCTTGTCTACATCTTCTTTCTTTGGCCACTCTACCCTCGAGGTTTCGCAACTCTAACTCAAGATAGTGACCTTATGGTCCGTTGAAGTAAACCCTAACCCTGAGGACTTTGTAGATACCCCTTCTGACTCTAACTCCTCAACTATTATCTCATCCTTATCATGGGTTTTACCTAGAGTTATGGGATTCTTTTTCCCTCTTATCGAAGGCCCGACCATGATGCCCCAAAATGGTAAAATTTAAGGATCAAGATCGAAATTTAGGGTTTGGGATTTCAATAAGAATTCGCCAAATTTTATAAAACTCAAAGAATGAAATCAAACTAATTTTTTTGATTGAAAAGCATAACCATGTATTAAAAATAATGAAGTACAATGCTAATCATACAAAATCGGTGGAAAAGATCACACCCCGTATGCAGGATCAAAGTAGCCATAAAGGCTACGAGTAGCAAAGTGTCATGTCAAAAGACGCATTTTCAATCAAAAAAGCTTAAAACAGAAAAGCCGAGAACCAGAAAAACTCCAAACATGGAGCTAAGCAGCAACAGCAAACATGGAGGAAGGTGGTGGAGGTGGTGGGCTTTTGGATGGTCACCCCAACCACCAAGAGTAGTATCAGGGGCTTCATCAGGCTGCTCCCAGCCATCAGTTTGCTATTGTTCCTCCTTGTTTCCCCACTGGGAAGGTGAGATAGCAAGAGAAAGCCATAGAAACTTTGATCGATTAGCGCCCGCCTCCCGGAACCACCATTTCGAACCCACCAACCAAACACCTTGGGAGCAATCAGAGTCCAAGATGGAGGCAGAGAGACCCACCGATGGGGGAGGCACTACGCCACCCATGCGCGGACCTTGGTCGAAGTTGCGCCACCCATGGGATGAGTAGTGGCCTTGCGAGCGGGAGTGGCGGTGAGGGGAATCAAGCGGGACGTAGCTAACCGCATAAGGGGCACTCCCCCAATGGTCCAAACAGCATTTACAAGTGTTCAAATTCAATGCGAGACTTTCTCCACCTGAACCTGGATCTAAAGAAAAACATTGGAGATGACAACAAGCTTGTTAGAAATAGCAAAAAATCTATCCATTGTCTCTTTATTAAAAATAACAGCATTTCTAGATTTCCATATGTGATATAAAATAGCCGCTCTGAAACAATGCCAAATGTTGTAAAATTTTACAGGAATAAAAGTTGGATCCCCCAGAAGAACCATTTTCCATGTGAAGAAGGTGGGCAAAAAAGGTTGAAAAAGGGTATGAATCTAGCGCTGTGTAGATCGTGCATGAGGCAGAACCAAAAGAGATGAGGAAGAGTCTCAAGATGGTTATAGAATGGGTAGCACCATGGGGAGCTCCCAGTAGAACAAGGCGCTTGCCCATAGGAAGCCCTTGATGAAGAATGCTCCAGAGAAAATGTGCAACTTTGGGCTCTATAGGAATGGCCCAAATGACTTTGAAGTGTTGCTTCCACCCAAAACGGGTGGAATGCAGGCTCCATCGAGCATTTAACTTTTGGAGAGGAAGATGCTTCTGGGTGAGAAGCTTGTAACCCAACCGAGGTTTATAATTTCTGAAGGGGGTGGCGGAGGGCCAGTGCCAATCAAACCACCACGGGCGCTGTGTAGTAACACCAATTTTATGCAAACAATCACCAGGTATGAGATCTTAAATGATAGAAATGGCTTGTTTGTCATTGTCATGTAGAACAAATTTAGCTTTTAGGCTATCCCATGGAAGCCAATCCCTGGTGATGGGACAAAAAAGGTCCCGAGTATACTGAATCCCTTTTTTGAAAAGACGCAAACCCTTGAGCTGCAAGGAAAGAGCAAGTGGTTTGTCATGAAATTGAAGCACCGGATTCCACCACAAATTAAGAGAATTAAGAGAGAGCCCGTTCCGGAAACCGCCACCCTGCCAGAGCAGATGGGGTTTGAGAAGCTCCCAAGCTTTCCATATGCTTTTTGCCACAAAAGAGCCACCTATTTTAACAAAGTAGTAGGGCATAGAAGTAAGGAGTAGTAATTCAAACCCTGCCATGCCCTTCGATTAAGCGGAGACCCTTGAGATATACAGTTTCTGAGAAGGATTTTCCAAGATTCCTCACCTTCAAGGCTGCGAATAATCCATTTGGCAGTGAGAGCAAACCCTTGCATATGAATGTTGATTAGGCCAAGTCCACCAATGTCCTTGGGCGTACAACATATGTCCCAAGCAACTCTGTGAAAACTATGGTTCCCTTCGGAGTTAGCCCACAGGAAATCACGCAGAATTTTCTCCAACCTGTGATAAGCGGCTTTAGAAGGTGCCCAACATGATGAATAATAGACATGAGTGGTGGCCAGAACCTTGGAGTAGACTTGGAATTTTCTAGCAAGAGACAAATGCTTGGTAACCCAAAAAGAGATTTTTTGCTCAACTCGTTGAATCACATAATTCCACATATCAACAGGGGATGCCATAAAGGCAAAGGGGATGCCTAAAAATTTGAATTGAACACCAGGTTCAATCTAAAGCCATTGGAATCCCTCTAGCCAAGGAGGTTTGGGACCCATCGCCTGTCTGTAACATTGGGTTTTCTTCCATTGGATAGCAGAACCAGAGGCAAGACAAAAAATATCAAGGCATTTCATGGCATTAGTGACAGAGGCCTCTGTTTCAGCCAAAGTGAGAAAATAATCATCAGCAAAGTGCCCATTAATCAACTACTTGGGAGAGGAGGGTAGTTGAATACCTTTAACAAGACCAGCATTGGCAGCATTAGCAAGTAAGTAGCTCAGACCTTCAGCAACAATGACATAAAGAGAAGGAGCAAGGGGGCAACCTTGCCGGATAGAGCGATGAAGAGAGAATCTCTCAGAATGCTGACCATTGATAGTAATACAAGCACCTACATTTTGGAAGAGCATATTGACAGAGCGGATGAATCTGGGTCCAAAACCAATAGCCTGCAGCATGGCCAGTATGAAAGGCCACTCAACTCGTCATAGGCTTTTTCAAAATCAATTTTAACAAACAAAGTTGGTTGAGAAGTCTGACGGGCATATTCCATGCCCTCCCAAACTGCAATAATGTTGTCCAAAATGTATATGTTCTTGATAAAGCTGGTTTTCTCACTTCTGATGATCAGGGGCAGGAGATTAGTGAGCCTGATAGCAAGGGCTTTGGCAATAATTTTGTATGAGACATTGAGCAGAGTTATTGGCCGCCAACTGGTGATAAGCTCGGGATCCCCAGACTTGGGAATGAATTTGATGTTTCCTTGGTTGATCAGATCACCCAGGGTGTTGGAGGACATCGCTTCCAGATAGACTTGATGCAGATCTGGACCAACAGTCATCCATAGAGACTGGTAGAACTCACAAGGAAAACCATCAACACCGGGGGCTTTATCAGAGGCCATCTGCATAACAGCTTCCTTCAAGTCATCAAGAGTGAGAGGTCTATCACAGGCGATGCGCTAAATTTCAGAGAGCTTGCAAGGAACAACGTCAATGCATTAGAGGAGAGCAGCCTCACGAGTCGGGGTAGCAGGTTGAGCAATAAACACAACATGATAGTGATGCACAAAATCTTGCAGAATGTCAGGTAAGAGAGTAAGTCTTTGATTGCCATCCTTGATTGCTTTAATTTTGGTGAGACTTTGATTAGTTTTAAGGGAAGCAAAAACTCCTTAGAAACTCTGTCACCAATGCAGAGCCAGTGTAGATGGGCTCGAACTTGGGCTCCTCTAGCCTTATAGTGCTCCTCAATTTGAAGCTTATGCTTCCAGTGAGCAGCTTGCACTTGCAGGTGGGCATTGAAAGGAGATAGATTAAGCTCTTGAATAGCCCTTGAATATTCAACATGGGAGGCTTCATGAGCATTCTTGCGAAATAGAGCAGCTTGTTTCCCATAAAGCCAAAGGAAAGAAGTGGTACAAGTGATGGCGTGAGACCACTAGTCAATCTAGCCAATCCCATCAACAGGTCTCGGATCAAGATTCCAAATACATCTTATATAATCCAATGTCTTGGGATGAGAAAGGTGGGACGTATTTAAATAGAATTGGGTGGACTTGGGCTTGGGGCACTGGGAGCTCCATTGAATCCCAAAGAAAATAGGCTTATGGTCAGAAACCAAAGCATTGTCCACCACCGAGACCGGGAGGCTGTATGAAGAATCAAAGGAAAACCAATGTTACTATGAAAGCAAAGCTCTGTCGAGACGCTTATAGACTCTATCATTGCCAGCTCTAAAATTAGACCAGGTGAACCAAGGAGTGGCAGCAGAAGAGTGCTTGTGGTGGTTGGGATAAAAAAGACAAAGCTTATTGTGCAAATAGAACTAGGCTTCGTGTTCGCCCGTACACCATTGCATTAGAAGCCGGCCTAACTTGTCATCGGGGGATTTGACCATGTTAAAATCTCCACAAAGAAGCCAGGTAGCAGAGGGCAGATGATCAGCCAGCCACCACCAAAAAGAAGATCGTTTAGAGGCATCATTGGAAGCATAAATATTGGCCAACCCAAGAATGTGGCCGTCAAAATCAAAAAGGGTCCACACCACCCGATGAGTGGGGTTAGAGCCCCAAGATATAATATTGGAGCTAAGGTCGGGGCTTAAAAGAGTGACAACACCCCCTCAACCATTATCATGAGTGACATCCGGCGTAAAGAACAGCGATGGTACGCATAGCAGCAGAAAGATGGAAGCCAGAGATTTTGACTTCCTGCAGACACAATACCTAAAATTTTGCAAAATGCTTGCAACTGTCTCTGACAAGATATCTGTGAGTCAGATCAGTAAGCCCCCTGACATTCCATGAGTAGACTAACATGGATAACTATCAAGGTGCATGGTTTCCTCCTCGAGGCCGGCTAATGCTCCAAAGTGGTTAGAGAAAGTGACTTGCCGCGCATTCCCATGAATAAAATCACCAAGTTTGAACTATCGGCGGGGTCTCTATGAGAAATCTTCCTTGGAAGGAGGGGAAGGACTTTGGGAATAGCATAAGGTAGCCTTTCTATCTATCTGTGGAGCCGAACCACCGGCCGTGAGATCTAGAAAGCTTGCGGTCTCAGACAATGAGGGGTGTGAAAGAGCTGAGGGGTGAGGGCTGATGACAACAGCAGCTTGCGGAGACCGAGAAATGGCGGGCGTGGGCTTGGGAGGGATCGCAGCAGATGGCTTCAAAGGAGCAGAAGCAGGGGTGGCCACCAGTTTGTAAGTAGCCTGTTGGTGCTTATTTTGGGTCGAGGCAGAAGGTTTTCTGCCATTGATAATAGTCCATCCATCGAGAGGAGAGAGGCTTTGGATTTAGGGTTGATCGGGGCTTTCTCTGGCGGCGGTGGAATTAGGTTCATAAGAGGAAAATCCTTGATCATATGGTTAATGATCATTGGCACCGAGAAACAAGTGTTGGGTAGATTGATGTATAGAACTTTCTGCGAAAAGTGCGTGTCTCCAACCTGGATATCAAGGGTATCTTTGAGGTCTTTTGAGAGATCAATTTCAACACAGACCCATTTTGGGGTCGAGCCAAGTAAAACTTACTTTTCTCATGGCATATGAGGCGTCCCAAGGGTTTGATAAGTTGGTCAACGAAACCCCACAGAGGCAAAGGGAGGCCTGGAAATTCAACCCAAATAGGAATTTTGAGCTTGGCTTGCTCAAAGACTTGAAAATCTCGAGTCCAGTGGGAGAAAACCACAAGGGTATTACGAATAAACCAAGGACCGTGGTTAACAATGGCTTTGTAGTGTTCGGCATTGGTAAAGCGGAACAGGAAAAAACCCTTGGTCATGTTTTGGACTCCCTCGACCTTGACTCCATGGGGTTGCCAATGATTATGAATCCATTAGCGGAGGATACCTTAGGGAACTCACCAAAAAATAAGCAACAAGAGAAAAATATTCAAAGTAGTTACAAGCTTTGTCAAAAGCTGGTAAATCAAGACCAATATTCGGGGAAGGAGTATCAGTATCCTTACCTCGTCGAATACTTTCGGGATGAATTTCCTCGCTCGTTTCAGCACCATTGTCCATAGTTCCTGCGATAAGACCAGATCAATAGATGCATGGCCCGAGGAGGTGGTCATTTTATAAGCCACCACCCAAAGGGTGGATTGGCGATCAATACAAAATTAATGCAGATAATCCCGCCTGGATCTACATATCGGCAGATCGGCGGTGTGATGCGATGGCGGCGTATGACAAGGCCGAGCATTCACTGCGAAAATAACTTGCTAAGCCTAAACCCTAGTAGAGCTCCTCTATCATGAAATTAATATTCTATGGTAACCTTCTTGATGATAAAAATTAAACGAATTTTTAATCTTCTTTCTGGAAATGTAAATAACTTTGAAAATTTCCACAAATTGCACCCTAGGTAGCCAAATTATGAGAAAACATAAAACCGCTATAAATTTTGCAAACCAAGTCGAAAATTCTTAAAATTTAGAGTGGAAATTACTTGATTGATTTCACCATACCACAAAAAAATTATAGAAAAATTAGCTACCGATTTTGATATATGGTCAAACCTTCACAATTAGGGTTTGACGCAATGCTAGCCGAGTTCAAGCTCTGATACCAATTGTAATGGAATTACTTGTATAAATCTGATTATTAGTGGTAATATAACACCAATGAACATAATATTTTAGATAAATGATCTCAATATGCAAGTAGAATAGCTTAGCCACTTCGAGGGGGCAACCTCCAAACCAAACAATAAGACTCAAATACTCAATATGATGCTCAACTACTACCTACTAACCCCGTATATACTATTCCTATCCTATGGCCAACACCAAGGCCGACCCACTAATGAAAACACAACATATATGAAAGAGATACATAATGATACGAAGTTATGATATCCACAAGTTGGCTATATACATTCAATATAAGATATATGATTAAGGGCGTAGCAGAGATGCACTCAACAATGTTGTCGATCTTATTGTGAAAGAAGGTTTGAAGGAATAGAAATGATCTTTGAATGCTTCACTTATGGTTTTAAAAGTGTAGGGTGAGAAAGGATGAAATTTTTACTTATGTATCGAACAATTTGGTAGTTTCACATTTACGACGAGATGGTTACATTTGGTAACTTTCTATACATGTGTGATTGACTAGAATGTACTTTTCTATGAAACCCTAGGTCTCACAAATGTGTGAAACCAGATCTATATATCCCAAAAATAACTTCCAACCCTAACCATGGCTAGAAACCCCTACAAATAGGTAGTGGTTGAGTTAAAGTACAATCCATACACCACCTATGTTGGCACTACTTCGAAGAGGCCTCAAATTGCACATAGTTCATCATCTAGAGATGTGATACCTATATGGATGTAATTAACTTTGATAACATGTTCACTCGATAAAGTTTTATAGTGTTTTTGATGTGCTAGACTTGTCTTGGAGGGATTGCATGTTGGGAAGCTAGACTCTTGAACTTGGTTGGGAGTGCTTCAAATTAGCATAGGGGTTGTTTTTAAGGTGTGTCGTTGTATTTAATAAATTTAGGAGAGATTGTAGTTCTTTGGGGTTTATGTTTGCAATCGCTTTTAAAAGTGTCAGGTGAGTAAATAAGTGCATTTGACTTGCTTATTTAGGATTTCATAAGTTTTATATTACATTAAGGCAAACCTATAGGAAAAATACCAACTCATAAAAATATATCAAATTGATAAAATAATTGTTAGGTAAATTGGAATGAAACCACTAGTTTCAAACCAAACTATTTGGTGGTTTAGTCCTTATCGACGGTCTCATACAAGCATGGATTGAGGTACTAGAAAGTTCTAGGCATGACACTTGGAAGTGATAGATTGTTGTGGATTGATGTAAACAATTATATGAGTGACTAAACAATGTATTAAATAGAATAATTCATGCAATAAGGTTAAGGATAGGAAATTGAGCTCATAATGTGATCGCAAGTCAAAAATTAGGGATTAAGGCAATATACTAACTTTATCAAGTGATAAATTACCAAATTCATTGTCTATGTTTACCTCACCTTTAAACTAGGAAATGAAATTTGCTTTCTTAAAAGAAAATATGCCTAAGTGTGTAAGCACACTTTGCCTTTACTTGAGGTGCTTGATTTTCTTGAGTGTTGACACAATATCCACAAATGAAACATGCAATATAGAGTGTAGTTGGTGTCCATAAAAAGAGTTGAACTTTAACTTTGATTTTAAAAATGTATTTGAAACTTACAAATTTGAAATGTGAAAAAGTAATGGAGTACACTTATTTGTATTACCAAAGGAGAAGATCCTTGATGAAGTGCTTGGAGAAATGGATTAGAACTAAGCTACTTTTGGAGGTTTGGGGGCGATCAATCCCCATCCTCCGAAGGATAAGCTAGAGCTAAAAGGGAATTGGGTGTCACTTGACTCAATACCAGAAGAAGGATGTCATATGGCTTTATAGTCACCCCAAATAACCTTCTACAAATAGGAAGGGTGTCACCAGATTTCTATTCATCCCAAAACTTCCAAAAAGTGAGAAGATCAATGCCATATGGCTTTCTAATCACCCCAAATATCTTCTAACCACATAACCACACTTTTGTAGATGAATCTAAGTCCCAAATGTGTAAAATAGTGCAAATTCATAAAGGAATGAAGTATGCTCATGCCCCCACTATGTGATGTCCCAATGTGTTAAGTATACAAATTTGAATATAGAAGAAGAATGAGGCATGTGTCCCCATACCATGTATTATAAATGTGCTCAATATGTACAAACTTGAAGGGAAATAAAGTAGTCATGCCCCCTCACATTCTATACTGAAATTTAGTAAACTTTACTCTAGATTGTGCCAATTATCCCTAAACCTATAAATATTTGTATGTTCCAAAACATTATGAGTTTCTTGTTGAATTTTTTCCAAGATGAAATTGTCCATCCTAGAAAATAACATGTGATGGTTATGTCCCCTATTATATGGTTTTATCCCTATGTAAATTTTGATCTTGATATGTAGCTATTCATGTTCCTTGTATATATGCACCCTATTCCATTTTGTTCTAAATTTTGTATTATGTCTATGTGCCTAAATTGCATAGATATATGTGTGTGATAACCCCATTGAATCCTCTTTATTTTGAGGTAAGTGAGATGTGTAATAGATTGTTTGGCTAAAAATAAGTGAAGTGTGTCCATGTAAGATGTAACATATAATAAATGCTGGATCACATTGAAGGCTATCAGTAGGTGGCCAACATAGAGATCATGTTCCTGCAAAAGAGTGTATAGTAGAATCCATGACACGAAGAGATATAAAAACAAACATAAAAGCATTCAAGCAGACAATTATACATGCAATGTCACTTATGTTAGCCATAGTAAAAGGCCAAAGGCCACATACAAGAGGATAAAAAGTTGTTGCACAAACAAACAAGCATAAGAAAAGGTAATAAAGGCTGCAAATTAGGGACACCAAAGTGTCTCACATGCATGCATAGAAAATACCATGGGTTGCATACATAAAAAAAAAAGATTACAATCAAGTAAGTGAATACAATAGTATATAGTATCCTAGAGGCACGTAGATCAAGAGATACTAGTTTTACATAAGGCTCATGTGTTATCCACATTAGTTTGAATAAATATCATGTAACACAATATAGATAATGAGCATGATGAGAATGTAAAATAACACTACGTAATGAAACATTATCACTTGATAGCGTAATAGATGCCCCTAGATGTAGCATGGCCATTGTATAAGAGGAGATATCCAATGTTTAAAAGCATTGCAAAGTCTCGTGTACATCTCACATCATGCTCAAATACCTCATGAAACTCACGTGTGTAAAGAGCATGTTGAATATGATATTTATTAACTCATGTGACAAACAACATATATGTAAAGTAAAGAACTAGAAAATCAAGTCACATGCAAGTCCTACTTTTGCATTTTTATAATATTTGCTTGTGTTTGGGTTTATTATATTATTTGAATATTTTTTACTTTTATAATATTTTTGTTTTGTGAAAAGCAAGTGTTACTCTCGTGGTAAGATCATGAGGGAGAGGATGGGAACGTATAGGTTTAGGAGGCATGGGTATCAATACTACATTGTGTGTGATAGGAATATGAAGTAGTGCTTGACTCAAGGATGTAAACATGCATAAGAGATTCAATGCATGTGGGAGGGACTCATGAGAAGGCATATAATATATAGATCTTGTAAATGTGGCATAAATAGATTCATGAGGCATAAACATATAAACTAGCTTATTAGTATAAATAAGAGTAGGGAAAGGATCCTCATAAGGGATATTCCAAATTTAAAAAAAAATTATTACAAAATGTGTCTTAGATGTTCTAACAGAGAGTATAAATAGTGATCCTCCATATACAAATCCATGGTAAAAAAGTGGGTCACATGTTTGAAATATAACAATAATATAGAAAAGTGTAGCCATAGTAGAGGAGTCCACAATACTATAAGAATAACATTTCCAATATCTCGAGGAGGAGAGTGTGTGTTATATCAAACATGTTGCTCAATTTAGCCCATAAATGTAAGTAATGTAAGAGTACTTTGGTTATCTCTAGAATTACAGCCAATGAAACCATTGTAGATAGATTAGTGACTAAAAAAAGCTTGAATGTAAAGCACCTAAGAAACAATATCATTAGCACAAGTAACATCACGATCATAGTCAATAATCAAGCCATCTTGTTTCTCTAGTAATGGTAACTCTTTGATAATTTCATGTGCAAGTGGATTTAGTGTCATATACACCTCAACTATAGAGGTAGGCCTTTGCGAGGGCTCATAGGGTGGTAGCATAAGAGGCTTATTGTTACTTCTAGAACTTGAATCTTTGATCTCATATGTACATGACTTACCAAAAGCAATGAATGATTTCAAAGAGGTGATAATAGGCTTAGTATCATGACCAATGATTGATTTACTAACCACAAATGTGTGTAATTGATCAATTAGAATAGAGTGTTGTTCTAAAGGGGTGATATTAGGTTCATTAGAAGCATAATATTCAACATTGTAATACCTGGAAAGGCTCTTTATTTGTAGTAAGAGTTTACTCATATCCATCTTGTATAAATTTGAGACATTGATTAAAATAGACGGTATGGCTTCCATTACATGAGTATAAGGTCCTCTTAAGAGGATATTATAATGAAGATAATTATCTATAGTAGAAATAATAGTGGAGACCTTTTTAGGGCCAATTTAAACATCCAAAGTAATTGTACCAATGGAATATCAAATGATATTTTCAAATCCTCTAACAATAGTGGTAGTCCTATTAATTGCGCTCATGGAAATACCCATTCAATGGAGTAAGGAGCCAAGGAAAACATTCAAACCAAATCCATTATCAATCAGCTCCCATTTAATTAGAAATCCTTATATCTATGGAATAATAATTAGTAATGGATATTGATCCAATATATGTTGAGGAGGTAACTCGATAGGACAAAAAGTAATATCCTTATCCATGTTTTGAGATTGATTTGCAATATGATGAATAAGATATGGTTGGTTAATGGTAGGAAGAATATCATATTGTTATGGGGTACTTATAAATGTGATAATACAGGCATTAATCAAATATTGTATAGTATGTAAGATCTTGAAACATTTACTATTGGCATGGCTAAGACATCTATGGTAGTCACAATAGGAATTTTAGTCGAAAAGTTTAGCTTAAGGCTTGTTTGTATCAACTTCTACATGTGGAGGGAGGGATACAAGGTTACAATAAATCAAATTTTGTAAGATAAAAACATGGTGAAGAAGGAAAATGTGTGAATATTATGTAAGTGGGTAACTAATACTAGGCTAAGGGTGAGTAGGATCATATATGTGAATCTTAACACACTCCATATAAATAAGAGCAGACCATCAAAGGATATTAGAGATGATAGAATAGTAGTATTGATATCTTCCTTAGATAGAACAAAGTGAGTAGTGAAGATGGTATGGAAAGCCATGAAAAAAACAAATGAGAACAAACCCTAGAGATAGGAAAAGGTTCATGTATCAAGGAATAAAATGGAAACCATGGGGAAACTAGGGTTTAATCTAGCTAAGGATTCGATTAAAAAAGTGGGTTCAACAAATGATTTAACCTAAAAATGAATAAGTGTGGGAAGGTATGGATTCCTTTTTTATATTATTTTATATTAGGGTTAGAAATAAGATATATTTTAAGATTAATTAATTTAACATTAATGTGCATATCAAAATATACATATAATAGTAATTAATAAGATAGATCAACTAAAACAAGTGCTAAATGGAATAAGATATGAGAGGAGAGATGTACTTAAACTATTATATTACTCTTGAATCTCATTTGGCTATAAACAAATGTTTAAAAAATTATGATAGTATCCAGATAGTTTGTTTCTAATTTTGGAAGTACATGGTGAGCACAAATGAAACCATTATGTATGTTTGAAATCATTTGGTGATTGTATACGAAAAGCTACAAACATTTTGTTACTTCTTTTTCCTTTGTAATTGACTAGAATATGCTTTTATGTGAAACCCTATGTCTCTAAAATGTGTGAAAACCCTTTGTATATCCCTATAATTTGTAAGATATAAACCCCTATAAAAGGGTTAATGGTTAGGTTGAAGTGTGATCCGTACACGACATATATTGGCACTACTTTGAAGATGCCTCAAACAACATGTAGTTCTCTGCCAAAAGATGTGATATCTATATGGATTAAACTAAATTTGATAACGTGTTCGATTTAAAAGGATTTGTATTGGCTTGGTGTGTGTTTTTTTGGACTTGGTTTGGAGGGCTTGTAACTAGGGAAGCTAGACTCTTAAACCTAGTTAAAAGTGCTTCAGACTTGAGCGGGGGGTTGCTCATAATGTATTCTTCTACTTACATGTAATTTAGGAATGTTAGAGAGTTATTAAGGCTTAGAAGACGACTTGATGTATTTTATATATATTAGTATAACTCAGTACAATATCTAATGTATACACATAACATATACAAGACAAAATGGAGAACATGTAAAGCTCATCTACCCAAGGAAATAAAGATGAAAAAATCCTTCATCTTAAAAATGAAAGATGAAGGGACCGAAAGGAAAAAAATACCTCAATTTTTATAAAACTATGTAACATTTATGTGCAAAGGGTTCAAATTTTTGGTTGTTTATTCAAAACAATTATAGAAATTTAATATTGTGGGTTATCATTATCTCTATTACATGCTTCCAATTCTGAGATTCCCATTTTGTATCTTATTTTACAATGCTTTAGATGTGATGTTGTAGACATCATAATTAGGTCACCCTAATTCCCACACGTGTGTATGCACCTTAGGAAACCCCTTCATAATCCCACATAGTTAATTTACCCTTCTACTAACTTACATTCACCATTTTACCACCTGTGACCACATGTATTTATAGACACAAAATCATGCACTTTAGTCTCGGTCTTATACTACTATTCATATGGTTTTTGAGTGAAGAAAGTACTAATTAACCCCTGTCTCTTGGTCATTTTTATTTACTTTCTGTCGTAATTCTTGACCTTCACCACACATATGCCCAGTTTGTTTTTGACACTTTCTGTCATTTTAGCCTTGATTGGGGCACCCGGGCTAGTTTTGGGGTTCCCGTCAGTGCCTTGGTCCCAGTTGGGCACCCTGATCCTTTTACACTTTCCGCCACTTTTTGGGCACTTTCTAGCCATTTGAGCTTCTTATCTTTTTAGTGGTTGACCTTTTTGGGGTTAATTATGAAATTAGAATAAGAGAACCATATAAATATAAAGTTATGAGACCATAATGAGGGACCAATCATTAGGCACTACTATCATCATCTAAGGTTGCATCTATCTAGAGCTCATTTGCATCCCTCTAGCTCCACCACAAAGGCACACGGCTGGTTTATCTGCATCACACTACATAGGAGGGAAGTTAATTATATTCCACTTGTCATTCTATTACATTTTTACACATAGTTATTGCTCGCTACTTTCAAAAAGTGTGAATGACACAAAATCAACCTAGGGCATGATCACACACACACAAAAAAATACATCGTGTCTAAGATGTAGTGCAACAATCATTAGTAAGTCCACCATTATGGTAGTTGATGTCGTTTGACCCCTTCATTTGTATTTATCTTTTTTAGGGTTTGATGCTTGTTTTGGGGCCTTTTAGGTCTTTCTTTCATCATTGATCATTGGTGACATCATGTCACAAAGTAGCGAAGTTACACGGAATAAGGAGTGAAGGATTCATATCATCTTATGATCCTCCGAGCTGGTTTTGGAACTTCCTACATAGACTAGGGCACCCAAAATCCATACTAGGGCACTCACAGTGCCCCGATCCTCTTCTAGGCACCCCAATCCCCTCAAACAACTAAGACCCATCCTTTTTGAGACCTCTGTATGTTCGCTCATGCCTCCGGGATATTTAGTTGTAACTCCACACACAACAATTGACATTGATCGTGTGGATTGATACCAATCTTCCAGATTGACACCAATCCCTTCCAAAATATTCCAACTTTACATTTTTGGTACATTTTGTATATTTGCTCCATATTTCGTAATCATGGCCAAAACTCTTTACTTGTAAGTTTTTACTTCTATTGGATAACCATTCCATGAGAAAATTACGAGCTAGACACCACTTACAATCTACCCATAGTCCATCAACCAATCATCTGGGAGCAATCGACATCAAGTACAAGTTAAACATATGCATCATTATCCTCACACCTAATCTAGACGACATTCCCGAGTAGTTGGACATTCTCCCGAACACGGTGAAAAGGCCAATCTCTACCGAGACAATGTTATTAATCATCTCCCAACCTATTATCAAGGATTTTGATTGAGTTCGACATCCGGGCATTATATATCTATGATTTTTCATCTCGTGCCACTTTATATTATCTATAATCTTACCATTATTTCTAGCTTAATTGTCTAAAAGTGAGTTAACACCCATCAAAGGAAGCCCTTTGGTTCTTGGAATTGGCCTTTTCCAAGTAACTCACCTCATTATTATCTAATATCTCTCTTGTCAAGTTGTCTACATGTGTGTAGGTTTTCAATTCCTTGGGAGAGGAGCTTTATGCGCTCATTTGGATCCGTCACCTTCCATCATCATCCACACAGGTTTCACTAAACCTTGTCATTTACGTTTTAGTGGTTTGTTTCATATAGTAAAATCAAATCCTAAAAATATACTAAAACATTTGGCATGTCTGGTGGGGCCTTAGTCCCCTTTCATTAAAAACTACATTTTCATTAAGTAGAATCCATTTTCCTTTACTTCTTGCAAGTTAGCTAACTTTTCAACTCGGGCCCTGACAAATTCCTAGATGGTGTAAACTAAAAAGTTGTTGGAGCTCAAAATTGCACCCTACCCTAAGTCATGGACAATCCAGGATTTCGAGGCAACATGGGACTACCTCCAAGTTGTGGGACTTACTACTTGAGACAAACCTCCGAAGAAGTTTGGCTTCATTTGCCTATTCCTAATCCTAAACTATTCCTACAACTGCAAATACAACTATCTAATATTATTCTAACAATCCAAGGACCAATGGTAAAAGGAAATATATAAAAAGGAAATCATAAACTAAGTGGAGGTGATAGTACCAAGAAAGAGAAGGAAAGACACTTTCAATGAGGGAAAATGGGAGAAAATGAGCAAAGAGAGGACACACTAGATTGCCATAGACCCAAAACAACACTTGAACTTCCATTTTTACATAATGCATAATAGAAGCAAACCGTGCATAAGGTGAGAAAACATACACAACACATCGAAATGAATGAAGAGGCAAGATAAAACAATAAAGAACATGCTAGAGCAGAAAACATCCAAAAAGCATGAATTTTATTTTCCTTATGAGGATGCACAATCCATTAAATTGAATCAAGAAGGCATAAACATCTTGCAAAAAGTCCAAATATGAGGCTTGCAACTCATAAACACTTAGAAAACACTCTAAATGAAGCCCTTGTATTCTAAGAGGGCACAACCTTTACAAATGAACATCATTCTATAATATATAGAAGATGAAGGGAGATGTCAAAGAAAAAGATATTGAAACCTAGATTTCAAGCTCTAACCACCAACAACATGCATTAATTCTCTGAAAAAAATGATGGACAACACTTTTAGACCATTCCTTCACGTCATTTTTCTTGTAGGAGAAGGAAAGAGCACCATACTTCATCAATTGGTGGTTGAGCCATCTGTAACTTCATCATTAAATGCATGGATTATTTTACCTCTATTTCACCTACTAAACCCTACCAAAATTTGAATATGATGATGAAAAATCGAAGGGTTTGAGGAGGCCTTTCCAACGAGACCAATTCTACATGATTTGGAGCTATGAATCGAAAGATATGACCATTCAAAATTTTAAAACTTGAGAGGAATGAGACAAAGTTCCCAATGTCACGTGACAATTTTTGATTTTCTTTGAGGATTACCTTTTCCTACGTGTGCATCACCCATGTGTCCTTCTCAGATTGGTTGTTGACCACCAACTAACCCACCTTGACCCACCGCATTTAGACGGTGATTGGTTGTAGGGTTGGACCCTTTGATCGCATGTTTTTGGGTTGGGGAATGTTTAACATATAACATGTTGGCATGTGAAGATGCTTCAATACAAGAAAGTCTTACGAGACCAGCTGATGAGACCGTTAGAGCTCGGGGCGTAATGAAGATTTGGACATTGCATGATCGATTCCCCTGTATGTTATACCTAAGCATCGAATGACCTCCATGTGTCTAATATGCAATCATGACTCGATATCCAAATTCATTTTGAATTTCTAGTGTGAATTTATGAATTTTAACCCTACACATTGTCTCCCAATCCACACGAGAGACACTACGTGGTGTTAGGTGGTGGAGTTTCAAAAGCAATTTTCACTTTTGCAAACACTGTGAATATGCAATGTGTGAGATAACTCGCCAAGCCCAATAAGTATTGTCGTCAGTGGCTCGGGGTGCGTTTTGTTAATTTACATGTGTAAAATTGTAAATTCACGAGAAAAGGCCCACTAAAGCTCGAAGAAGCATCTTAATCCAAATCTCTTTTTGCAAGTTGTTAAAATAGCCGTGGGGTATTTAAGACAACATTTTTGGTGAATTTGAATGGTCATATGCTTGTTAGATGGAGATATTAGTGTCCTTGAGCATCCATTGGGCATGTAGTCAAGCCTAAAAACATGAAAATTGATTTGAAACTTTGAAGATCTTACCCCTGAGCCCACATGAACTTAGCACTGAAGTAAAGCCACATGAAGAGATCATTCTCAATATAAGAATTAATCTAATTGAGCTTAATGAGAGTGGAAAAATGTTTTGAAATTGTTTTTCTACCTAATTTCTTGGGAATCCATGAGTAACATTGCCAACAATATCCTAAATATGTGTAAATGCTAGAAGATGAAATGAACTCTACCATGTTATTTCTTATGCAACTCAACTCGCCACCTTGAACCCTATTTGAGACATACCTTCCTTTGAATCCTTCATGAACCATTGTCCAACGAAAAATGCCAAAATCAATAAGAGCAGCATGTAGAGAACTTAGGAAAGGAAACTACACTACCAATAAGACAATGTGCTAAAAACACTTGGAGAAATTACAAACCGATCTAATATGTATAAGATGTAATTAAAACAACTTAACATGCATGTTTAAGATAAATCCCATTGAAAGGGATCTATAATGTATATTCATCAAGGTCGGATAACTCAAAAGAGTTGGCAACTTGGCCTCTTTACAAACACTAATGATGGCCCACTCCACAGTGCATCAAACTTAGAGTGTCACCTTGGTTTATCTCTATCTACATACCATTTCTAGACTAGATCAACTACTTTGAAAATACGAGCCCCGACTTTCTGTCAAACCATTATTTAATTAACTCTCGATGTTGTTTTAACTTGAGCATGGTAGAATTCCTCAATTCTTCAAGTTCAACTAGTTCTATTCTGATTTGTCTTTGATTTGCACCTTCCAATTCCATTTATTGGGCCAACTCTAGTGAAGGTAATTCAAGTGATGTGGACCACATCAACGATGCAGAGACACGTGTGCCATGCATTGTCTATATTTGGAGAAGTGGTTCAAAGCATCTATGCATGGAGACAAGCTAAGAATAGAATTGACACTTCAGTTAACTACAAGAGGACTATAGATAGCACACTTGCATGTGTGGCTATGATTGTAAATGGTGTGTGGCTAATAATAGCATGCGACCTATTTCTGGAATAGTTAAGTGGTGAAGGGAAAGTCCCCACCTATATATATATATATATATATATATATATGTTAGGTGCATATAGAGAGATTAGGATAGTAGATGTATGTATCACAGAGAGTGGTGTATGTATGATTTGGATGTATGAATGTGTGTATCAGATCCATATGTGCATTGATATAGATTGAAAATACTGTAAGGAGCTTCTGTATTTACTAATAGATGGAAGATATTGGCTGAATCTAAGTGTCATTGTGTAATTGAGTAGTGCATGTTAATGGTAAAATCATGATTACTATTTAAGCTTGTTCTTTCATAGATATGAGGATAGCATGCATTATAGAATGATGGATTAGTTATGAATCTATATGTTTCTTCCTTCATCATGTTAACATCTTGTTACAACAACCCTAAAGAGGGACCTGGTACCTTTGCGTGCTTTGGGTGAGTGCTCAGTCTAGGTTGAGTGATGTGCCAACGTGACTAGGGTGTTATCTTACAAATTCTAGGCTGCATCATTGGTTCCATTATTCGGGACCTCTTTTTTAGTTGTTTTAGGATGGTTCGCGATGAAGTCTTGGTTAACTCTAGCAAGTATTGAGGAATGGATACATGATCTGGAGGAAGAATATGCATGATGGTTCAGCAGTGGATCTGAGTTTAACGCATGCACTTGGGTAGAACAGAACATGTATGACAACTTATATGAGAGATTTTTCACTATCTTTCCAGTAGAACTATACGAGTGGCTTACTGCTTATGCATCTCAGTGGAATTGGAGGTATCGTGCACTTGTTTTGGACATAGGAAGAATTTTAGGCCCTCTATGATGTTGATATGATCTGGACTCGTGTGGTGGATACGTGGTTTTGTGGTGTTCTAAATAGTTATATTCTGGAATATTCAATTTTGACATACTCTTGCCCAGAGGTAGCTGAATTCTAGTTTTTGTGGTATCCAAGAGGAACATATTTGCATGGTATTCCACTGGTGATCAAGATCTTAATGGTAACTTTGAACCTGGAGAGTAAACCGATGGCTAACTAAACTTTCACCATGCACGAAGGAAGGAACAGGTTTGGTTTAAGATGGTAAGACCTAGTAGTAGAGAAAAGAGAGAGGAAAGGTGGCTTAAGTATAATGAGGCACGTGAGAGGGAGATAGAGAAGCAACGTTCCATTGTAGAAAGTATGGCATTGAGGAGAGAGATGGCTCGTGAAGGATTTATAGCTCACGTAGAAGACGTGGAGCTAGAGCATCAAGAACTCCCCCATCTTGGAAAGCATGATAGAGATCCCTTCTCGGCCTCACATGGAAGTGCACCAATAGAGACTACTTGGGCCATAGGTGCATCTTAATCCACCTAGTGACCTAGCCTTTGCGCTTGGTTTTTAGTATCTAGTATGACAAGTAACCAACAAACTAACTTGGGAAGTAGGAAAAGGAGTAAGTCAGGGATCAAGTACATCAATGGTAGGACAAGATGGCTTCAATGTCATTTGGAGGAGCATTCTTAGGTGCATCATCACATAGAATGTGAGCAGTGCACAGAATGTTGGATTCACCTCTGGAAGTGGAACTACCTCACAGACTGTAGGGGTTAGTATAGTACTACTGTTGGAGCATAGGGGAGTACATCTACAGGTCCTATTCCAACTATAGGTGGAGGATCAGGAGGTATAGGTGGTTCTAGTTCTAGTGGATCTGGTGGTTCTGGAGGTAGAGGGAACACAGGAGGTTCTAGATTAGATCAGGTGGTCAAGGTCCATGCAACCACAAAATATCTATATGGAGATGTCTCTTCATCTCCCGGAGTATAGAGGTATAGAGGATGTTGCCGAACATGTGCATATGTGTGAAATCTTGTGGCATGCTAAAGGGATTATAGCTGTTGAGTGAAAGGCAAGTCAATTCACCACTACATTTAGGGGGCATGCACAGCATTGGTATAGGAAGTTTGACCCTGATCAAACTTGCGTGGATTATGTAGCATTGAGAGGATGCTTTCTTGAAAGAGTTCCATATCCCTGAGTTTGAGCAGAAGAGTATAAGTGTGCTCAAAGATATCAAGCAAGGCACTACTGAGAGTGTACGTGAGTATGATGCTCATTTTAAGACACTTCTATCTAAGTTATCTTATGATATTCATGCTAGCCAACATGCACAATGGTTCGTTGGAGGATTGATTACACCTTTTAGAAGGGTGTTGTCACATAAGACATACATGGATCCACATGTGAAGCACTGGAAGAAACTTTGCATCATTGAGGTAGTTGGGAGCATTGACACTAGTGTTAGTCCATTTCTAGAGGCACAGATTGCAGCTATGGAAAAGTAGTTAGAGAAGCTATCAGCAAATTCAGCCCATGAAACACATGCTTAGGAATTTGGTGTATGATTGTGAAGTGGAAGGTCACACCAAGGATAGTTTCCCTCATAGATCTATATGCTCATTCATTATTGGACTGTGAGATTTTCCATTTGAATCATGATGTGAGTCACTTGTCCTTTGTTACAACATGTGATAAGGAAGAATGTATCTTGCTTTTGCAAGATTTGTAGGTCCACGACCCATGATACTGAGGATTTTTGGTTGATTGGTCAGATCAGGATGATTTATAGACATTGGAGTATGACAGACAAGTATAACAGATAATTCTAAGGGTAGGAATGAGCACCAGGATCGGGATCATAATCAAATGCATGCTATGATAGGAATGAGGGGCATTTTGAAGGAGGTCGTGGAAGGGGACGTGGATATCATGGTGGATATGGAGGATGAGGGAGGTGGAGGAAGAGGAGAGTTCCCTCATGGAACATGTTATACGTGTGGATCTCCTGACCACTATAGGCAGTGTGAATGTCCTCAGAATATTGCATGTTCTTTTATGTGGGAAGAACCATAGCTATGAAGAGTGCCCAGAACTTATATGAGCATTTGAGTAAGTAGCATAAGCAAGAAAAATAAAGGTCGGGATGGTTAGAATCAGTGCGTGGTAGAAGACCAATGGATGCCCAAGATAATAGAAGGACTGAGGCATTGATAGTGAAGATTACTACACATGTTGAAGCACACGTGAGAGAGGCATTGCACCAGAAGCCTACGATTACCAAGGAGGAGGTTTTGCATGTGAGGTACCCAGATCCTGCTCATCAGAAGGAAGTTTACTAGGATACCATGGAAGTGCTAAGGAATCTTCAAGGTGAGATACAATACCTAAAGGAGTAGAAGAAAGCATCGGAGATAGTCCAAACTGATATCGATGATCTGGGAGGTGTGCAAGATGTTGCGCCAGGAGAACATTATTCCACTATTAGGAAGTTGGTTAAAAGGGAACACTCCATGTGCGTGTAAGTCTTGAGACCGGATGATAGATTCTGCATGCAAATATTCCCCCTGATAGCATTGACTATGAAAAAGAAATTACTCTGAATGTTGTTGTGGATGGGTGGTTTTTGAGCAACATATTGATCGATACAAGTGTGGAAGTAAATGTGCTTGACATTAGATGCATGGGTACAAATGGGGAGGCCTCCATTGCAGCCATCATCTAATGTGTTATTTATGGAAAACTAGACTAAGGCCACTCCCATAGGAGTTTGAAAGATGCATCTATCACTATACAAGGGGCCAAGTTCACTGGGGATTTTGAGGTATTAGCACTTGTAGAAGTAGACAATTTTCTAGCCTTGCTTGGATGCCCTTGGTGTTATGCGAATAATGTTGACTTGAGATTCAATAAGGGGTATATCAGCTTTGAAAACAAGGAGGAAAGGGTTGTGATACCTTTGATCAGATGGGAAGTCTATGCCATATGTTGAGCCTCTAAGTGAGGAGGATTTAAATAGAGTTTATGTATGCTATTCAGGACCCAGAGGTCAATGAGCCATCAAAAGAAGGCATCCTATAGTGGGAGGATTCTCATTCTATTAGTGATACTGAGTATTTCTTGTGAAAATTGGGCTCATGGTACATATGAATTAGTAGGGTGCGAGGTGAAAAGTGTGGTTGTGTAAGAATGGATTTCATTCAATTCGATGGATAGGAAGCATAATAACTTGGTATACAGGGACAAAAGATCTTCCTGCCTTTTTGAAGGCCATGGAAACACAAGTGGGTAGACCAAGTTACAAGGAGAGATATGTTAGTATATACATGTGGGATAACAAACACGTTGGTGGGTAGTCCACAGAGATAGCCTTATAAACTGGGAAGAAATTGGGATAGCCTTGTCTACTAGGTTTATAAAGAACAATGCACCTACACAAATCTACACTTATCATGGTGATCAACCTATTCAACATCACATTCAGTCAGTGTGAGAGACTCTAGACAAGTAGGACATGAAGCATTACCACCTTCACTCTGGGTGCATAGATTGTATTCCACGCTCCAAGGATGCACACACTTGCTTGGTATATATATGTAGAACTACATAGAGAAACTAGGAACTGGCAAGATTTGACTGTAGGTATGATCCAGACATTTGACTACTTCTCGACTAAACCTCCTGTAGTAGAGGCATTAAAATTTGTCAAGTGCTTAACTATGGGAGATAGTGCAAAAGAAAAAGAGCATATTCAGGAATTATTTGGTGAGATAGAGTTTGGAGCATGTTTTGAAAAGGAAGAAGAAATGGACTCCATACTACTTGAGCTGTGCTTGCCTTGAGAAAGAGAAAGGAAAGATGGTCTACATCGTGGATGATGAGGAAGTTGAGAACCTAGATATTGAACATTCACATGGGGTGTGTGAGGTCTTGGATAGTGTAAGAAAGGATGCATGCCTACCATGAACCCATGAAGACAAAGAAGGTGAATATAGGTTGGAGGCTGAGCCTAAGGAGGCCATAATTGGAGATTATTGGTCAGACTCGGAGGTAGAAATGATCATCGAGTTACTTAGGGATTATCAGGACTTATTCCCTCGAGGATATCATGAACTTAAAGGTGCATGAATCACTTGGGGAAATGAAGATCAAACTTAAGGATGGTGCATGACCAGTTAGAAAGAGACCTTATAGAATGAATCCTAATTTTGTGAAAAGGTGAAAGAAGAAATTGATAAAATGTTGAAATCTGGAATTATCAAGCCCCTTGATGAGTCAGAATGGGTTAGCCCAATGGTGATTAGTATCAAGAAGGATGGATGGATTAGGATATGTGTGGACTAGGGAGCTGAATGTTGCATGTGCATCACAGATCCATTCCCTATGCCATTCATTGAGGAAATACTAGGAGTTGTAGGGCGTGAAATATATTCTTTCACAGATGGATTTTTGGGTATCATCAAGTTAGGATCGCTCAGGAGGATCAAGAAAAGACAACATTTACTACTGAATGGGGTAGTTTTTCCTATATTGTGATGCCCTTTGGATTGAAAAAAAATGTGCTGTTGTATTCTCGTGCATAGTTGTTCAGGCATTCAAAGATTTTATTCACAAATTCTTACAGGTCTACCTAGATGATTGGATAGTATATGGGCTTGTGAAAGATCATTGTGACAATCTGTGCTTAATGTTTGAATGATGCAGACAATTGAGTATCTCTTTGAACATCAAGAAGTGCATATTTTCTATGCCATTTGGGATATTGTTAGGACATATAATCTGCAAGGAAGGTTTTGCTAGTTGATCCAGCCAAGGTTGCAGTCATTTTAGGCCTGGAAGTGCCTACTAGTCAAAGTGAGGTGCGTGGATTTTTAGGTCATACAGGATATTATAGAAAATTCATAAAAGGGTATGCAAAATTTTGCACCCTTGGAAGAATTATTGAAGGGGAAAGGTACATTTTATTGGGGAGAACCGCAAGCAGTGCATGCGTTTGAGATATTAAAAGAGAAACTTACTACCGTGCCCATTCTGCACTTTCCCTCATGGGATAAACCATTTCATGTACATGTGGACACTTCTAGTATGGCCATTGGCATTGCATTGTGTTAGCTCAACTTGGTGAAGGTATTATAGATCATCCAATCTATTTTGCTAGTAGGAAGTTGACTCTCTTGAAAGGAATTATACAACTACAGAGTGTGAAGCTTTTTCAATGATCTATGCATTGTACAAGTTTTGAAAGTACTTGTTAGCAACACCATTTGTGTTTTATACAGATCATATGGCATTGAAGTACTTGGTAAACAAGCCCATATTATAGGGTGCATATGCTAGATGGGTGCTCCTATTTCAAGAGTTTGACTTCATAGTTGTGGTGAAGCCAGGGAAAAGCAATTCTGGACCAGACCATTTATCTAGAATCAATTCAGGAGAGGATGCACATAGAACAATTGAAGAAACAATGTCGGATGCATAGTTATATAGGTTACAACACGTGCCCATGGAATTAGAAGACATTGTTGTCTTTCTACGAATAGGTATGGCACTAGAAGGAATGAAATCATTAGAAAAGAAGCAGCTTGCTATATGTGTGACACCATTTATGTTAATCAGTGGTGACCTTTACAAGCTAGGTAGAGATGAAGTATTACGTCGTTGTGTGTTAGAGCATGAGTGCAAGGATATCATGGAAGAAGCTCATGGTGGTATTGCAGGAGGCCATTATGTAGGTGATGTGACTACCCGGAAGATCTAATTGTTGGATTATGGTGGGAGACATTGTATAAAGACTGTAAAGATTATTGTAAGGTGTGTGATCATTGTCAGCACCTAGGAAAACTAGGGCAAAGAGATGAGATGCCTTTGAGACCAATTACTAGTGTAGAACCATTTGAGAAATGGGCCATTGATTTTGTAGGACCTATTTCACCAGCCGCACGTGTAGACTGGATCACGCTATATCATTACTTGCATAGATTATCTCACACGGTGGGTAGAAGCAACACCTACAAAGAAAGATCTATACAGATAGCTACAACAAGCTAGGTTTCTATGGGAGAATGTTCTTACATGATATGGTGTCCTTTAAGCTTGACAAGTGATAGAGGTACACACTTTTGAATGAGACAATCAGGATCCTATTAGATGAGTTTATGGTTGCACACCATAAAACTACACCTTACCATCCTCAGGAAAATGGAACTGCTGAGGCTTTCAACAAAATTTTGGGCACTTTGACAAAAATATGTGATGTTGGAAGAAAGGATTGGGATGAAAAAGTGTCAGTTGTGCTTTGGGCATATAGAACAACTTACAAGAGATTGAACAAGGCCACACCATTTCAGTTGGTGTTTGGCGTGGAAGTTGTTCTTCCTATAGAATTTATGTTACCTTCTTTTGCATTGCATTGCATGCGTTGGAGGTCTAGCTGATGAACAAGGCTTTAGAAGAATGTATCAAAAAGATGATTCAACTGGATGAGTTGAGCCATAGCATGATGGAGTCAGAAGTAGGAAAAGGCAAGAAGAAGGCATGGCATGACAAAAACATAAGGGATAAGAAGTTTGAGATTGGACAAATGGTACTTCTTTATGACTCAAAGTTCTTGCGCCATCAGGAAAGCTCAAAGTACATTGGTTGGGGCCGTATGTTATCACTTCTATACTTGAATCAGGTGCTTTCCAGTTAGAAGCACTTGATGGAACATGCTACTACCGGTTACTTTAATGGGAGTAGGTTGAAGCCCTACTATAAATAAGTCTTCTTGGTGTTTGTAATAAGGTAGTATTGCCATTTAGTTTAGGTTTTCAATTATGTATTTCCTTAATGTATTTCCTTCATTTTGCTATGCTTTGTCAATTTAGTTGTTTTTTTGTGTAATAAGTGCTTGTGTGCATGAAGCTAATTATTGTATGAAGAATGTTTATGTAGAGGACTGCACATACTTTTAGTGTGGGGTGGTTGTAGTTATCAAAAAAAGAAAAAGACTGTGGGATTTGAAAGATGAAAGGAATAAGCTGCTACGGGTGTGCTTTAAGTCAAAAGAAGATTGTTTCTCAAAAGTGACCAAGGATGGAGATGAATGAAAGAATAGTATAATGTGAGGTAAGTGGAGGCCATGATAGCTACTACAAGAGAAGGTACAGTGATGAGGTACTCGGGGTGCAAGAGAGCGTGTTGAAGAGAAGTCTGTGACCAGAGGGTAGGAAGGTGCTAGAAGGTTATAGCTAGGTGTGAAGATGTACCACATGGAATGAATGGATTTGGTCAATGAATGAAGGGATATTTGGTAGGTGAGGAGCAATAAATGCATCAAAATTTGAAAAATTTATATAAGGATGGGATGCGGATTCATTTTTACCATTGCAACTAAGAGTATTTGAGAGAAGAGCCAAGTGTGAAGAGCTGAGTGATCGAGTTAAGGTGTGAAGGGTGTGAAACCAAGAGTGACAACTAGATCGTGTGTAAGAAGCTTGCATCCCGGTGGTGAAGGGTTTGAGTGAAGCAGGGAGATAGAAAAGAGTTAGGTTATGAAGTTTCCACCTAGGGCATAATTGAATCGAGCTAGGGTTTGATTAGAGTTGTAGGTTGAAGAGGAGACATTTGCAAGGTAGAAATGGCACCAAAGAAGGCATCTACAACATAGTGGTAAAAGGAAAGAAGAAGGTAGTCATTGAGGAAGAAGAGATGGCACCGAAAGCCATTTTTCAGAAATGCAATACCCAGAAGGAGTCATCATCGGCCAAGAGTGGGATTCACCCATTAGAAAGAGAAAAGTGAGTGAATATAATCACAGGACTTTGGAGAACAAGAAGGAGCTTGATTCCTTGCTCATGGCTAGAACAAACAAGTGCACATGGAGATGACATGCCAGTATATGATGATGTAGGTGAAAATATTTTAAAGAGAATTGGGGTCTATCAGTTGTATGAGCTTCCATATTTTGGGAAGTATGAGCCCTTGTATCAGTGGCTCATGAGTAGGGTACATGAAGACTTCTTCTACTTTGTAGGACATAGAGTTAGAATTTCATCTGCACTTGTCTCATCAAGTGACAGTCTGAAGGCCACAGGGGAAGACATAAAAGGTGACCTTGTAGATAAAGCCATGATTTTAAAGACCAAACAGGAGTTGGGATACAGAAGGGTCACGTGGAATGGACATAGATAAATTGAAGAACTATCCAATTGTACAAGCTGTGCACACACCTTGGTTACCAAGTTAAATGATCAGGAGTGGTGGTCGCAGGTAAACACTATGTGGTTACATGTGGCGCGTAAGATGTCGAGAAGGGACAATCTACAACATTACAGGCTATATTGTAGAGAAAATAGTTGAAGAAGCACACAGGAGGAAGATCAGCTTTGGGGTTGTTCTACTATCACTGGTCTTCATGGAGATTGGAGTACCAGATGGACCAAAGGAGAAAATATGGGAATACCCCATGGAGAACAAGTCCCCAGCTGAAAGATTCAACAAATACCTATGCAAGGGGACCATGATAGATGAAGTAAAACAAAGGGTGGAGAAGTGGTATGATAGGCTCCGCGTGGCATTTGGGGAAGAGTGGCGCATCCCAAAGGACCTACTAGTAGTGGTAGGAAACAAGTTCAGTTTTTTGTATATATCCAGCATTTTTACATCATGTGCTTTCCAATGAAAGATGGAGTCTAGAGCCCTTGGTGCAAGTTACCTTACGCATTCACTGCAAGGTATTTTCAAAGAATTGTTCATAGATTTACAGACACACACATGATTGATCTTCAATGTAGATAAGGTAGACTGTGACTACCATACATTGAGGAAGAAGTATGTATATCTTGGCAGAAGTGCTTATATAGAGAGAATCATTTTAGAGGTTTTGAATATCAAACCAATAAGTTTGGTTGTAGTAGATGTGGGGGCAGCATTGGTGTATCTCAGTTGAAGCCAAAAATGGAGAATAAAAATATGTGGAAGGTGAGTTTGCACTTCCAGCACCACCAAAGGGAAAGCATACAATGGAGAACATCCCAGTGCCTAAGCCCATAGAGCCAATTGAAGTGTCAGGATGAGGAGGAGGAGTGAAGATAGTGGTGGTTTGGAGCATAGGGGTAGGAGACATCCTACAAGTCAGAGTGAAGTTGAGTGTTGTTACCCACCTCAGCCACAAGAGGGGATGAAGAGGACTTGAATGTGGTCCAAGGGGAGCACAGGTTTAAAAGAGTATTTAGGAGAACAAGGACCCAAGGTGCTACTCCAACCACTATGTGCAAATCACCCTGACTCTCCCCACAAAAGGAAGTGACCGCACGCAGAGGAGGAGGAAGCTGAAGTTGAATGAGGAGGTGGAAGAGTCAGAGGAGAGCATGCCTACATCTCCTACACTTCCAGAGCACACAGAAGAAGAATAGGGTGAGGCATCAAAGGAGAAGAAAAAAGAAGAAAAACTAGAGGAAATAGCTATAGAAGGATATTCAGGACATGGAGATGCAAGTCCCAAATTTGGAGGCTAGAGTTCCTAAGCAAAAAAGGTCTAGAAGGACAAGTGGGGAGCACATTCCACTAGCCATGGGGTATGCAGAGGATGTAGGAAAAATTATCACACCTTTGCTTCTAGAAGCACGATCATGCGAAAGATTTATTTGGTTGGGAGTTGATGGATGAGGATATGGTGAATTGTGTGCACATGAAAAAACTATCATGGTCGATGCATACCCACATGGATGAGCCTGAATTTGATGTGTGTGAAGAGTCATGCATTTTGAGGTGATTGAAGAAGGCACCTCAGGCTAGACACATGACAGTAAAGCCTACTGTCATGTCAGATGAGTAGGTCAACAATGCACTGGTGAAAGTTTTTTTGAGGTGGCTAGAAGAAACATGGACAAATCTGCCACAATCAAAGTGTTGCACGTGAAGAGTTGAAGACAAAGGACACGAGAGATAGTGCATGCATAACATAGGAAAGGGACTTCATGCATAGAAGAAGAATGAAGTGTTCATAAGCATCGAGAGGAGATTGGGGACAATGTAATCAAAGCAAGGCCACACTTGGAACCCAAGGTACCACAGACATTTCCTTTCAAGATGATACACTATGTGGGAAAGTTGGTGGACTTGGTGCTCGAAGATGAAACTCTCTATGTATGCAAGTGCCAGAAAGATCAGAACAAGATGTCGAATGGGAGAAAGCATCTGTGATGAGAAAAATCACATCTTATGAAGGGTTGTTGTCAGGCATTACAAGAAGTATTGAAGAAAGTGGACCAAGCTTTAAATATATGCACAGCTCCAGAGGTGCTCATCAACATTAAGACCTTGGAAGAGAATAATGAGGTCTAGAAAGCAATGAAAGATGAGACATTGGGCCATGCGTAGAAAGGTTGTCAATGGTTAAAAAAGCACGAGGCCTGGCGAAGCAGCACAAGAGCCACACAAGACTGGTTGGAAGAGCTTGGAAAGTTGATTGCGTAGAAGATGGACCTTTTGGAAGGAAGAATGACATCCATGTCTAGTGTTGTGTTGGTTCTGCAAAATGAGAAAGGAGAAATTGTGAGGGATGAGTTGGAATCCATTGTTGTGGACATCCCAGAGAAAGCAAAACAGGCACTCACTGAATGGTAGGTTTTGGAGGCCTGCAATAAAAGAGGAGTATCAGAGCTGATACTACAAACTGATACAGAGGAGGTTGCCTAAATAACCTCATAAAAATTCTTTATTTATCCACATTCTTTCATTCTTATTCTTTCATTTTATTCTTTCCTTCAAATTTTTGGAGATACCCATTGTCGGGATGACAATGAGATTAGTGTGGGGTAATGTTGATCAAAGAATACTTGTCTAAAATCACATGAGGAGTCCGCATGGGATAGAAGGCCAAGAACAAAGGGCATGGAAGGATAGGAAGGACCGTGCATGGAAGGAAGGCAAGTTTAGATTTTAGGACTTAGCTGATTTTGAGCATGAGGATCTATTTTTGGAAGATGGCGTGTGGACCACATCAACGATGTAGAGACATGTGTGCCATGCATTATCTATATTTGGAGAAGCGGTTCAAAGCATCTATGCATGGAGACAAGCTAAGAATAGAATTGACACTTTAATTAACTGCAAGAGGACTATAGATAGCGCACTTGCATGTGTGGCTATGATTGTAAATGGCGTGTGGCTATAATAGCATGCGACCTATTTCTGGAATAGTTAAGCGGTGAAGGGAAAGTCCCCACCATATATATATATGATGTTAGGTGCATATAGTAGATATATAGATGTATGTATCACAGAGAGTGGTGTATGTATGATTTTGGATGTATGAATGTGTGTATCAGATCCATATGTGCATTGATATAGATTGACAATATTGTAAGGAGCTTCTATATTTACTAATAGATGGAAGATATTGGCTGAATCTAAGTGTCATTTTGTGTAATTGAGTAGTGCATGTTAATGGTAAAATCATGGTAGCTTCCTTGAGTGCCACACATTCTATCTACCTAGTAAAATCATCGATTATTGTCATGACCCATTTATGACCAACACTTGATGGAGGATTAATCATGCCAATGAAGTCAAGACCCCATTGGGAGAATGGATGATCTGCTTGAATTGGATGAAGTGGAAGGGCATCCAACCTCTTTTTACTAGTAAAGAAAACACATTATTTTTATTTTCTAACCCATTTGAGAGCTTCAAAAAATAGTGTGGGCTAAAAGTATCATGCCTTTATGATTTTAATTGTTGTTGCTTTGGTAGAGAAGTGTCCACTAGAGAAACCATCATGGAATTATTATAATACTTTATTCACTTGTTCACCTTCAATGCACCTCAATAACACTCTATCAACATTTATTTTGAAAATAATTCCACCAATTAATTCATAAGGGATTGATTATAATCTCAAGTGTCTTTTTTTCTTTGTTTAGGTCGAGAGGGTACACACCAATAGACAAGAATGAGGCCATGTCATTGATCTAGTTGTGGAAATTGGGTGAATCCGCTTTATCTTGTTGAGTTTCAACATTGTGTGGAAGTTCCTCATCCATAAAGAATTAGGTTTCTTGATCATTTTGAACATCCAAGGCCAACTGCTCACAAAGTTCTCTTCCTCTTACTAATTTTTGGTTTTAATACTCATATCATATTCTATGATTTTAGTCACCCGTCCAACTCTTTTCTCACTGATTTTTGCTCCCATAATGAAGTCTCTCACACTAGAATGCGAGAGTAGAACTTTATTGTGATTAGTGGCAAACATACTCTTGAATTTCTTGAGAGCTCTCATGATGGCAAAGACCCGTTTTTCAATGTGATTGTATTTTAGTTCATAATCCTTCAGTGTTTGACTGAAGAATGCCTTAAGTTACTCCAAACCTTGATCATTTTTTTGTTTTAAAAGAACAACAATATTGGATTCAGATCCATATGCATAAAGGATGAAATTATTTAAATAGTTAGGATTAATAAGTGTGGGAGCTTGAGAAATTTATTATTTGATCTTGGAAAATATTTCTTTTCCTTCTGCTGACCGCTTAAACACTTGAATCTTTCTTGAGCATTAGGGTGATGGGTCTAACCAATCCTACAAATTTAGGAATAAATCTCCTAACAAAGTTGATTTTTCCAAGGAATGATTGTAAGGATTTCTTGTGAGTTGAAAAGGAGAGAGAGAGAGAGAGAGAGAGGATGGCTGCGATTCTTTCTGGATCAATGGAAATACCCTCTTTTGAAATAATGTACCCCAAGAGCTTGCCCTTAGGAACTATAAAATTACACTTCTTGGGATTCAAAGACACCCCAAATTCCCTACATCTCTCAAAAAAATTCTCAAGATGACTAATATGATCTTTACTCTCTTTTGAGAAAATGGTGATATCATCTAAATAGACAAGGATAAATTCATTGATATATGTTTTAAAAGTAATATCCATTACTCTTTGAAATGTGGAACCTGCAATTGATTAAGTGAGGGAATATTTTGATATGTATACGCTCCCCACTTGATTGTAAATGTAGTTTTTAAATGATCCTCTTTTTGACTTTGATCTAATTGAAACTTAAGTAGACATCAAGGATAGAAAATATTTCAGCTCCTACTACTATTTTCACAATATGTTCCATAAAGGGTAGGGGTAGTGATCCTTTAAAGAGGCCCTATTTAGATACTTGAAATCAATATAGAGTCTGGTTTCTCCATTCTTATTGTTTACCAGAACTAGATTTTCCACCCAAGTAGAGTATTTGATGGGAAATATTATTTTTACCTCAATCAAATTAGATAATTCCTTCCTCATGAGGGGTTTTATCTTGGGATTGACAGGCATGTGTTTTTTTTTATTGGCTTAATGTTAGGATTAAGGTCAATGGAATGATGAACAATTCTTGGTCAAAACCCCTAAGATCTTCATAGTCCCATGAGAAGACATCATTATATTTTGAAAAAAGGAGATAAAAGATTATTTTTCATCTTCCGTGTATACCTTTCTAAGCAATAAATCCTTACCTTGTGCAACCTTTCCTTGCTACTATATTCTTCTCTTCTCCTATGAACTCAGCAATAGGACTGAAAATATTCTCCATAGTGGCCAATTGTTTAGGAAAATTATTTATTTTAAACTGAATAACTTGATCACCATAGTTTTCATGTAAATCAGATTATAAATTTGAGGATAACTCAACTTCATTCTAGATGAACTAAACAAATTTTTCATCACTATCAAATATCTTCCAACCAATTTCATTGTCCAAAATTGATGGCCTAACCACCAACTTAACATGTTGTTCATTAGCTTAAGTGAGGTCCTCAACTGGTGAAAATTGTGACCCAATGAGTTCCATATGGTCTGCTTATTTATTCAATATCCTTGGCACCACTTGTAAGTTAGCAACATCAAAGCTTTCCAAGAGGTCCTAAACTCTATGTTTATAAGATTTTAAAATATTATTCTTAGTGGTATATTTCCCTCTCACTTGGTGTATAATCAATTCATTATCTCCAAATATCTATAAAGTCTTTATTTTTCTCTTTTCAACAATTAGGAGACCATGAATCGATGCCTCATACTCAGCCACATTATTTGAACAAGAAAATTGTAACCTATAAGAAAAGAATATTTTCTCATTCATTGGAGAAATCAATACAACATTTGCCTCAACTCCATTTTTACTTCTAGAACCATCAAATAACATTTTCCATATTCCAATAGCACTATCCTTTTCTTTCTTGAGTGGTGTGGGGAAAGTAGATTCTTCTTCATGAATGCAGTAGGTTTTAAGTCTAGTTTCCATAGTTGTATCATAAGGATAAAATTCATAATTCTCCTTAGCCCATTCATCTAATAAGAGACTAGGAATTGAAGGAGGGATAGGCTACTCTATTGAAACTGACTCATGCTCATGATCTTCATGTATAAGATAATTAGATTGGAGAGGAGAAGGGTCATAAGACTCAACATGATAGGAGAAGATTGGCTTAGCTTGGATGGTAAATATAGTACCATATCTAGTTCTTAGGAGCATATGAGACCAATCAAAATACAAATAACCACCCACTTTATTTGTGAAGTCTCTTGAAAAATAAATGGCAAACAAAGGAGAAAAGTCAATGACTGAGACATCTTGAGTTATGGTTAAACTTGGACAAGCATGAAGGGTTAACTCAAGATATTTGATCACTCCTAAAATGTTGAAAATTGAGCCATCAAGTTGTAAAACACCTTTAGAAACAATGATGTACTTAAGACCTAGGATATCAACAATTTTCTTAGACATTATAGAGGAACTAGCCCCCGAGTCAATCTTGCAATTATGAACCAAGTGTTTGACCATTATTATAGACATATAAAAGGGTGGGGTCTTCTTAACTTTACTTACTTGTTCTTATTTTTCTTGGAAAAAATTGACTCAGTATGAGCTCTTTTAATAGTTTGATTATATTGAGGGAGCTACTCGAGAGCTTCATGTAGGATATCTCTTTGTGATGGAATAGACAGGGCATCCCACATTGTCACATTTACATTTTTCTTCTTCATCTACTCAAAAATGTTGAAAGGGAGGCCAATGGATTTGTTCATTTGAGGTATGGTGTTCTCTTTTCTTGATTGTTCCAATGTTGGAACAGGTGCCTTTGGCTTAGAGACAATATCCTTCATCAAGCTAGGTTTGTTAGGAATCTCAGGCAAACTGATTTTGCTCAAATTTGTTCCAATATTCTTTTCTTCATGAAGAGGATAAGTTTGACTGGAATAAGATGAATTTTGAGTATCTAACACTCTTTTCTTAGATCTTGTGTTATCAACAACATGAGTATGATGCCTATTGGAAATATCCATAGCTTGATTCATTGCACAAAACTCGTCAATTCCAAAAAACATTAGATTGGTTTCATGATTATCTTATTGAGTTTCCTCCATACTAGATTTGATTGTTTCTATTGATGATTCATGTTGACTAGAATAAATTTTGACCATAAGGGCATGAAATTGCAATGCTTTTGCACAAATATACTAATTATGTACCTGATTACATGGAAACACCACTTTATTTCTTGTATCACATTATTTTGCATTGGAACCAATGCTTTACTCGAGCTAACAATAGGAAGTGACTGAGTAGGAATGACTGTATCTGTAGAGGAAGGTGTCAATTTTTACATTACCAATTATCATTTTGCTGATTCGACCCATATCTTTGATTTGGATATTGATTTCTATAGGGATGATGACCTTGAATGAATTATTGGTTAGAAGATTACCCTTGGTTAGGATTTGGGTAATTTCTATAAGATTGGGCTTGTTGTTTCTCCAATTATATAAATTTATTTGACAAATTTTTGATCAAGGATTTAATTTCATCACCATCCTTTTGCATTTACGAAGAATAGGATGTGGAAGAAGTGGGTTGGGAATTTTTCTCAGGAATGGGAGTAATAGAAGGCTGTGAAGATTGACACAATTCGGGAAACAAATGCATGGGTAATCTAAGGGATAACTTTCTAGCTCATGTCAAATAATTTTAAACCACGATGGCTATTGGATATGCATCATCTATTTGGATAACTCCCATAGATTGTATCATAAAAACAATAATAAAATTTAAAGCTCTTAAGAAGTAAAGAAAATCACCTTATCTTCCATGAAGTAAGAAGAAGTCTGACTGCAACATCATCCTCCATGACTAAATGAAATAAACACACATTAACAATGTCTTGAATATGATCATATGGGGAATCTTGTGGTTTTCACTAGTGAAGAAAGGGATACTTTTAAAAGTAGCCATTGGTATGTGTAGACACAAAATAATGCACTTGGGTACATTTCTAGGTCCTAAAAGCATACTAGCATCTATATGATTCCTAAGTAAGAAAACTATTGATAACTATTTTTGCATCTTTTCATTATCTCTTATTTTCTATTTTGTCTTACACACCCTACAAGCCAGCCGAACTTTACTTGTCTATCTCTCACTGCTTCGAACACCAACGCCTAGCCAAGACAACAACACCCATGCCCTCCTACCCCCACAGGCGCTCTTGACCCTTTCTTACCTTACTAGCTCTTTTTGGGTTTCTTTTATCTTTTAGGCATCTTTTTCACTCATGGGTCGGCCCTCCAATTTTCAATTACGAAATTCAAACAAGGTAATCATATAAATACATAGTTATGTGATCAAAATCAAGGAACATGAACTAAACATCACCTAAGCTTGCATTCCAAAGGTACTAAAATACTCGAAAGGCATCCATCTAGTATCCATTTAAGGGACAAGGGCTGAATAGACTCTGCATATGCTACGTAGGAAGGGGAAGTTCATTCTATTCCATCCACACATTCTACTACATTGCTACATTCTAGTTACATCCCATTATCAAGTGCAAGTTACACAAGGGAATCCTAGCACATCATTTCTACACACATACGAAAGAACTACATGGAGTATGAGATGTAGTGCAACACCCATCATAAGTTCGGTCTCGGGGTGACTGTCGGGGTGAGTCCGACTCCTGTTCTCGCATTTTCCTTTTTAGGTTTGATGTGGTTTATGGGTATGTGTAGGTGAATTTCTATTTTACATGTTATAGGTACCTTTGGTGATCTAGGAGAGAATATAAGGTGATCAATAGGGAACAACAATGAAGACCTTGCGACACAACAAAAACTAGATTATGAGTATCTACACAGTCTACTAGCCCCAATTCCGGTCTCCAACACCGAAGCGCCTCTGTCCTACTACGAAGCACGTGTCCGACTCTATTCTTGCGCTCTAAATTTTTCATCGACCAATGACGACCTTGTTTGTATTCTATCCATCGATCGCACCTTCCCAAATCATCTTTCTGTCCATTCGAAACCAACTAAGTACTCATATCTCTCTTCCTTGCTTAGGGTTTCATAATTTACATCTTAGTTTGCTTGTGTCATTATTGTATTTCAACATTTGTATATCATTTATTTCAATAGTTACTCTGTAATTATATTTAATTCAAATTAAATTAAATTAAATTAGATCATTTTCGGATCGTAGAGGAATCAGCTAAGTCATTTATCTCTCCCATTTACTTATAGTTTTACATTGCTTGAGTGCTTAACATCTGTATCTTTATTGTATTTTATCATATTAGTTACTCTGAAATTAGATTTAATTCTATTTTTGTTAAATCATTTAGTGAACCCCACTTATGATCGGTCATTTGGATCCTTATTCTACCCGATCTTCTTTCATGGCTCCTAAAAATCCTCTAATCTCCTTGCATGACTTACTTCAAATGCACCCACCTTGCAAAGATGTTCTCCAAAATCCCTAGACACTATGTATCTCCCTTGTAATACGCCACCCACTCAAGTAAGTTCCATTTTTGATCATCTATCTAATGACTCTATTGGTCCTAATCCTCCATCCAATCAACCCATCTTAGAGTCAATTCAATCTTTACATTGTTTATTTCAAGACAAAATTCAAGCTATGGAAACAATAATTACATCTCTTAAAGCTGAAATCCAACATCTCAAGGATGCTTCTCAAGCCCATGCTATTTATCCTTCTACATCTCATTCTACTTCTATGTCTGCTACCTATGCTCATATAAGTAAACCCTAAGTCTTATCACTCCTCGCACCTCTCAAGTTTGATCTAAATGTTAAGCAACATGATATTCTTCTCGAGCTCCTTAATCACCAATTGATCAACTTGCCAACTACTCATTATTATCCTCCTTATTAGCTTACAAAATACATTGGTCTCCCATTTTGTAATTATCACAGACTTAATGGACATCATGATGATGATTGTTATGCTTTAAAACGAAGAATCAAGCACCTTGAGCATCAGGGTTTTATTTCATTTACTTCACAACATCTTACTACATCTTCAATTGCTAAATCCCAATGAGATCCAAAATCCAGCTCTTTCATGTCTAATGAGCATCATTTCATAGTTACTAATATTCCTCCTTTAGTCAGTCAAGATCCACATGTCTAACCCATTCCAACTAAGCAACCTCCTCTAAAAATTAGTCCATCCCCTCTTCCTCTCAAGCCTTCTATAGTGTTACCAACTCCAACTAAGAAACCTCCTCTAAAAATCAGTCCATCCCCTCCTCCTCTCAAGTCTTCTACAACATTATCAATCCCAAATAAGCCACCACCATTCAAGATCCCTCTCCAACCTCCTCCAATTAAGCATCTAATTCTTTTTTTCAGACAAGCTAATCCTTACATTGATGGCCGAGACACATTTCAAACTCCGCCACCATGACATGGTCCTTCTCACATCACCACATAGATCTCCATCACTCACACACTTGGGGGCATCATGCTTTCTTCCCCCTTCCAATCACTATCAATTCTCTCTATTACTATACTTTGTGCTTTGTGCACCCTAACTTTTACACTCTCATACCCTTTGATACACACATTGTATTGTCATTACCCTATGACACACTCTAGTTCCATGGTTTATACTCGATTATTAAGGGTATGATTTTGAAATGAACCTCACCTCCACTACAATTCACTTCATCTTTTTCATGCGGGAAATATCCAAATTAATTTCCTAACAATGCGGTTAAGGATGAAAATAATGTAACATTTTATTGAGTTTACATAATTTTTTTATTTCAACAAGAGCCTATTCAATTTCCTAGAAACCGTACTCTAAAAATCCACTCCAATGCCCTCTAAAATGCTATGAGTAGTAAAATCAACAAGCTACAAGGAAATGACCAAATGTAAAATTGAAAATATAATGCTATGTGCTTCACAATACATATTTCTAATATCTATCTTCACACCACACATTACCTAATGACACACTCTTGTTCCATGGTTCATTCTTGACTATTGAGGGTTCCTATAAATGAACCTCATATCATACAAATTTGTTGGGGGAAAGCTATTCCTATCATATTCACATTTTGTATCTCATACCATCACACTCATATATTGCATCTGCATATCTTGGTTGCATCTACTTTTGCTAAGCTTGTTCTATTTACATGTTTCACTTTTCTTTCCATGCTAAAAAAATTCTTAGTATATCATTATCATTATATATATATATACACATGAGCGTTCACTTGGTCTTTTGCAGTGAAAGTAAATCTCTTACATGCTACAATGATGCTTAGCACTATACCTTTTACCAATCCCACCGAGGTTCCTGGGGACATATACTTTCCCTACTATTATATACATCACAGGTTCTATTGCTACATTTTTTTACCACTTCTCATTACAAGTTACTCTATTTTTTGTTGATTTATACATGCCTTGACATACTATTTATCTTTCTAACATTCTAACGGGTGCTTCATGTGTATCATTTTCCTTGCAGGACTATATACAACCATGGTTATCGATACACTATGTTTGACATTATTTCCCTCTTGTATGCTATTTTTTTGGGCTTTGCCTATGTCTTGTATGATCATTGTATGCTTTTGGCCACTTCGAACCTGATTTTATTATGACATTGTGAGCGATGTCCCATATTTGAAACCCGATTTTTGCGGTCTCTCTTGTCTCGTAAAATTGCTTATTCTGATGTCTTCTTTCGCATGCTAGCTACTTTTACTAATAACACTTGTATTAGCTACTTTTTTTGTATGTGCCTTGGTTTCTATCATGCACATCCCATACCCCCTATAGGTATACACTTTAGCATAACATCGGGTCCTCTCCTTTGTTCCACATCCTCCTACTATTGTCACATGCACACCAAACGAGGGGGCATACATCGAGTGAACAAATCACCCCTATGAGAACTTAAATCTACATAAAAACACAAAATAATACAGAAAAGGCACAAGAACATAGTCACATAGTGGCCCAAAATCTGACTTGGGTCCAACACACAACACAAAAACTAGCACCCAAAATCAAATAATAACACTTGGGTGCTTGTGTCCTCCCTTGGGCGCTAATGTCTTGGGGGTAGATACAATCATCTTCTCATATCAACATAGTTCACATAAGTCTTGAGTAATTCTATAGTTATAGAAACAGTCCTCCTGTCACTGCAGAATGCATTTTATCTCCTTTGATCAGTACAATCAAAACTAATTGAGTAACAATAGGGATAAAAATAACAATAAGAACTAAATCGGGATGCACCATTTGTAGTGGTGCTTATTGGGAAGAGTTGTGGAAGGAGAGTAAAACTATACCTCTCTCCCAAACTCTCTCTTTGGCATGAGATCACCTAAAAAACTTGTCATTGGCGTGAGATTGCCCAAAAACTCACCCTTGGCATGAGATCACCTAAAAACTCACTATTGGCGTGATATTTCCCAAAAACTCACTCTTCACAACATTTTAGGACACATTTCTATCCTTTACACTCTTTTACATCAGTGCACACTTTCCTTTACTACTACTTCTACATACTTTTCTTAGATTTTTCATATACAAGATTTTGACTACTCTTTTCTCTTCTTTTGCATGTTTGTCCTTAATACACAACAAGAAAAAACCTACAACAAAAATACAAGTACAACAACAGGTACAAGCAATGCATATGCTTCACCCCTAGGGTCACTTTCCTTTCCTAGTCTCTATGCTTCACTTTGCAATTATTCCATGCTTCACTTGTCCACTCGACTAGCTATTCACCACACACTCTATAGGAACATAAGGTACTCATCTTCTATCTAATTTATGTTATTGAGGATTCACTCAAAAACATAAAGTGGAGGTAAATGTAAACACAAAATTTTATGTTTATGGAGCTTGTTTTCATGTTAGAGTTTGGTACACCTTCCATGTGTTACACTCAGATATTTTTACGGCGGTCCCGCTCCCCAGGTGAGCGGGTCAAGGGGGTTCGGGGGTGAAGCCCCCGAAGAAAATTTTATTGGGTGGTTTATTAACCCATGGGTAATGGGTAACCATTATGGGCTATTTTTGGGCCCATGGTTTTTCGGTACCCATTATTTTGTAAAACCTCCTCTTCGGCTACCTATTAATGTACTTATAAATAGATGGACATACAATAGGATTTATATGAGTGTGTTTTGTGAAGGTGAATAGTGTGTGCAAATTCAAGTGTGAATTTGGGAGGGTTTGTTGAGTGCAGCTCCAAATAAGATCTTATTATTGTAATTGTGAAGACTGTTGGCTTGTAATAAAATCTGAGAAAGTGTTCTTGGTGGATGTAGCCCACATTGGGTGAACCACGTTAAATATTGTCTTTGTGTTGTGCATTTTCATTTATGTAATTCTATTCATACTTCTTATTATTGCGATTCTAAGGAATTATTCCGCATTAGATATTATTAATTCCTAACACAAAATCACACACTTGGGTACATTTTTAGGTCTTAAAAGCATACTAGCATTTATATTATTCCTAAGCAATAAAACTAATGGTTGACAATTATCTTTGGCATCTTTTTATCGTCTCTTGTTTTCTATTTTGTCTTACACATCCTACAACCTAGTTGGAAATTTACTTGTCTATCTTTCACGGCTTCAAACACCAAAGACCTGACCAAGATAGCAACACCGTGCACTCATGCCCCTCCTAGGTGTCCTTGGCCCTTTCTTATCTTACTCATTGTTTTTAGGTATCTTTTATATTTTGGGCATATTTTTTACTTATGGGCCGGCTTTCCAATTTTCAATTACGAAATTCAAACAAGGGAATCATATAAATACATAGTTATGCGTTCAAAATCAAGGACCAAGCACTAAACATTACTATCATCACCTAAGCTTGCATTCCAAAGGCACTAAAGTACTCTAAAGGCATCCATCTAGCATCCATTCAAGGGACAAGGGATGCATAAAATCTACATACACTACATAGAAAGGGGAAGTTCATTCTATTCCATCCACACATTTTACTACATTGCTACATTCTAGCTATAACCTCGCTATCAAGTGTAACTTGCACAAGGGCATCCTAGGGCATCATTTCTACACACACACAAGAAATACATAGAGTATGAGATGTAGTGCAATGCTATGACATAAGTTCACTCTCGGTGGTGACCACTTTGGGGTTAGTATGACTCCCCATTTTGTATTTTTTTAAAAGTTTGATGCGTTTGTGGGCATATATAGGTGAATTTATATTTTATAAGTTACAAGTATCTTCGGTGATCTAGGAGTGAATATCAGGTGATCAACATGGAACAACAGTGAGGACCTTGTGACACAACAAAAACTAGATATTGAGTATCTGCATAGTCACCAATGCCCGATTCTGGTCTCTAGTGCCCAAGTGCCTCTGTCTCCGCTATGGGCACTGTTTCGAATCTGTTCTTACACTCCATAGTTTTCAAAGTGACCAATGACGACCTTATTTGTAGTCTTTCCATCACTCGCATGTTCCCGCATCATCTTCTTGTCCATTCGAAACTAGCTAAGTACTCCTATCTCTCTTCCTTGCTTATGGTTTCATACTTTACATCTTAGTTTACTTGTGTCATTATTGTATTTCAACATTTGTACATCATTTATTTCAAATAATTAATCTGCAATTATATTTAATTTAAATTAAATCAAATCAATATGTCATGTTTTGTATTGAGATCTAAAGGACAACCACCATTGAAACTGACAAAAGGAAAATTTAGTTGTTGTGCCATGATTCAAATGGGCCTTAAAATCCTAGAGGATAACAAGAAGGGCCTACTAGAAGGAGGAGTAGAAAGAGTTCTATTTGGAGGAGATGGTGATATTTGAACTGCTTTGTCTCTTCTTCTTCTCCTTGGTGATAACTACAAATATTTAAAAGCTTCACCACTTGCTGCACTTTTTCTTATTTGTATTCTTCTCATGAAAATTGACACTTTAGGTGCTGAAAATAGTAGATTTGAAAGTTGCGAGTCACTAGATTTGTTGAAAGAAGCCTTTAAAGGTTAGAAATCACCTTGTTACATACAAAAAATTATGAAATTTGTTGTAAAGTGCATTAAACTCTCCCATCGGACGTGTCAAAATTGTTAGAGCTCAAAATTACACCCTTTCTAGAGTCATGGAGAACCCAAGAGTTTGAGGAAACATGGGGCTATCTCCAAGTTTTGGGACTTGATGTTTGAGACAAACGTCGGAGAAGGTCAGATTCCTCTACCTATTCCTAATGTTATACTACTCCCTACAATTGCAAATACAACAATCTAATCATATTCTAACAATCCAAGGACTAGGGTTAGAAGGAAATGCATAGAAAGGAAATCCTAAACTAAGGGGAGGTTAAAACACCAAGAAAGAGGGGGAAATAATCTCTTAATGAGGGAAAATGTGAGAAAATGAGTAAATAAAGGGAAGAATAGAGTGCCACAAACCTGAAACAAACATTTAAACTTCCATTTTTAATAATGCATAACAAAAGTAAACCATACAAGGTGAGAAAACATACACAACACATCTGCAATGAATGAAGAGGCAAGAAAAAAAATAAAACACAAAGCTAGAGCAAAAACAACCACAAAGCATTAATTTTATTTTCCTTATAAGGATGCACATTCCTTTATGGATAGATGGCTACGAAATGGATAAATAGGGATAGATGGAATAGGTGAAAAGTGGCTATGAGGTAAATTAAGGCAAACAAATGTCTTCTACGGGCACAATAGGAATTTTATTGTTCAAGGAAATGAATGTTAGTATAACTTGTTCGGGTGAAATGGAACGATCAAGGATAATGGCCGCACGAAGATTTCGATCAATGTCTGTAGGGCCAAATAAACCTCTAGTGGGTTGTGGGACACGGGGAAATCATCCTTCATTTCTTGTCTACTGCTCTCTAGAGAGGGTCATGAATATGAGATGAGAGATGGATAAAGGATTATTATAGTCTCTAATAGGATGATTTTCTCAGAACTCATTGGTGTTATCTGCCTCATTGTTTAAAGCAATCAGCTGTTGTATAATGCTAGGTGGGATAAGAGTGGTTTGAAAAATGAGTTGTCTAAGGCCCTGATCAATGTCGGTCAATTGTGTAATGGTGTTTGGTTGTGGTACTCTTGGATCACACACTCTTTGTCTTGGTTATCTGGGGCCTTGGATGGTCATGCAAACATGAAACACATAATATATGGAAACAAACAAAGCACACAAAGAATCCAAAAGGGGCTAAGGCTAATGTTCAGGTAACTTAAGCCACTAAGGAAACATATGGAGTTTGTTTTAATTCCCATCTAATTAAATATATGTTCCTAAATTAAACAAAGTTGATTACTCTCCTTTAATTTAATTTAATCTACTTGCAAATAATTAATTTACACAATGAATCTAATCGATTAAAGCAATGGAACTAATTAATTGAAACAATGAAGTTAATCTAATCTATTTGTTTTTTTGTATTTTCCAAAGACCTTTTAACATGAAAGGAAATAAGACAAATAAAGAAATCTAAACTATTCTAATCTATGTTTTTGAGGATTTTCTGGTTTTATGGAATTAAATAAACAAAAGCTACACAGACAATTAAATTACTTCTAATTGAATGAAAACTACTTCTACTTTAAAATGAAATAAACTAAACGGTGAAATAGTTGGATGTAGCTATTTCTCTGTTACACAATCAACTAAATCTAATCTTATTAAAAAAAAGGATTTCTTCTAATTTACAATTGTGGATTTAATTTCCTCTAGTTCTGCCTCGGAATCACGAGAAGATTTAGAAGCTTCTCAGAAGCAACTATTCCCCTAAAACTTCCCTAGTAAAACACTAAAATTCCTACATAAGCTTTCTACTATGAAGAAACTCAATTAAATGCATAGAATCAAAAGATTCTTCAAACTCACTTCCCTTGCAGATCCATAGGGATAAGCAGGGAGGAAGCTCTCAACAAAATCTTTCCCACATACACATACAATATAACTAAATCAATAAAAGAAAGCTATGTGTGATTTGATAGCGGAGAAGTAAAATATTCTATGCACAAGAAATTCCTCCAAATCCTTCCCAAAAAAATCCACATGGATGAAATGAGAAGAAATTTTTAACGGAAGCTACTTACAGGAAATAAAACTAATCTTTGAATTTTACTTTCCTTATAACAATTGTTTGAATTAACTACAAATTTAAATCTAACTATTGAAATAAAGCTTATGGGAATTTAAATACACCTCCAACCTAGAAATGTAGAACAAAGATAGTTTCCAATGTTGGTTGTGCTTTTATTGATCCCCTTAGATTCTTTTCCAATGAAGTATCCAATGTTCTCCGTGGAGCTATCTTTGGTTAGTATGCAAGAAGAAGATGTAGAAGTGCTAGAGCTACGGTTTACAGGTAGTCAGTAATAATACAGAAAGAGAGTAACAAGGAAAAGGTTCTATATTTTCTTGTGTGCTTTTTGACAAGATTTCGATATCATAACGATGTAATTCCAATTCAAGAAACTCTAACCAATGCTTTAGGAAAAAGCTTGATTTTTATAGAAAGTTGGTTGGGAAATGGTGCAACACACTTAGAAACCAAGAAGTGCCAAATCACCATATGAAGGGGTAGTTGACTTACTAAGAATAGGAAGTGGAGAAGAATAAATCTATACACATCCATCAAGATCAAAAACATTTGATTTGGTCAACAAATGTGTGAGAAAAGCGAGTTGGAAGAATGCAAAACACATTGTTTAAGTCCCAGATAAAATTGCATGAAACCGCCTTGGTCTCGTGTAGAGCGGAAGTTACACAACCGTCCCTCTGGGCCAAATGGTAGTTGTGTAACTGCCATGATTACATAACTTAAGGCCAAAATGTTAAGGAAAAGGCCAAAAAAACAACTAGGAGAGCGGGAAAAGCTAGAAAATAGATAAGCAAGGTAAATTAAGCTACAAGAACATGTTGCAAACAAGAAATTGGACTTGGATATCATCATTTGTATTGGAATCAAAATTTATCATCATTGGGAATTTGTATTATTTTGACAATGTAGCACCATGTAAATTTGGGTGCGTACATATTTCCTCCTCGGAGAAGTGTTTTAGCCATGAAGAGGCGTAAAATGTGAAGTCCAAGTGTAGCCCTCCCAAATTGAAAAGTTAGATATTATACCTAACACGTTAGTGTGTTGAAATTACGCAAACCCAAGCTTCTCACCACCTACAAGAGAAAATGGGAATCAAGTGAAGATAAATATATAATAAAAAAAACACTGAAAACTAAAATGACAAGAGGACTTACCATGTCCATGGGGAGGAGAAATATACCTGCACTAGTGCTCCTGCCCTGCAAAACAAGAACTCAAAACAATGTTAGAAAACATGCTATATATATCAAAATTACTATTTATAGAAAATCATTTGCACTTACCCACTTAGTGAAATTTGAGCTCTAGATTACTTGTGACCGTTTCACGTGTGAGTATAGTTGAAACAAAGAGAATTATGATATGATGGCAACATAATCAGTGGGAGGAGCAGCGGGTTAGGATTAGGTCAATTATCTACATTTGTTTATTTTCACCCTAAAATGTAGGAATTGGTTAAAACTAGGCATAAGGGGGTGATTTTTGATAAATCTACAAGTGAAAATGACCACAAGGGGGCACCACCTAGGTTTTGACTTTTGTTTTATCTAAAATGGTATATTTTTGCTTTATTTTGACTTTTTGGGGCCTTAGGGTACGACCCGTATTTCGCGGGAGGAACCGCTATAATGGTTGAGTTTGATGTCACTCTACACAAAGTGACGGTTGCTACACCTCCATGTCGGTTACACAATTTTCACTCAAAGCAAGTGAAAAATATGAAAATACCATGGCGGTTACACAACGTCAAAGTTAATTCTCCGAATTTGACTAAGTATTGAATTTTTTTAGTTTTAGATTGTTTTTGCAATGTTTTTGTGAGCTTATTATGCATGTATATGGTTCTAAATTTTTGTTTTATTGATGTTTTGGATGTAGGGGCAATATATCATATGGAACAAAGCCCTCAAGTGTGATTCGTTGCCTCTGATTTTGGAGGCATCGATTCAAGGTGAGAGGTACCTACTTCATTGGGTTGGAGTTTGGTAGATATCGTAGACAAATTTGGTTGCACTTGCCAACCACTAATTGTGTGACCTATTGACTTACTAGGATGCGCACCATAACAATTTCTAGTTTCCTGGAGTTAGAGGTGAGTGGATGATCACCTTGGAGGATGTTTATTGGAACTTGGTGGTTCATGTCACCGACAGGAAGTTATTTTTGACTAGTGCGGGTTCGATTGCATAGGCTTACGGTTGGGCTACTTACATGGGGGATGCACAAGCACCTGACATTGGTGCCAAACATGGGATGAGATTATTATCATTTACCTATACTCTTAGCCCCACCCTACACAAGGTCATTATCGACATCTTGGCCTCGTGTTTGGTTGGGGACAAGGGTGGGACAAACTACTTTATTGTTGGGCACCCATCATATAGAGTATTGAGCAACACGACTAGACATATGCATGGTGTGTTGACATTCTTTAATCTTGTCGACACTAAAATTTTCCTCCGTAATTTCTATTTCATTAATGTATGTATTAGGAATAGGATGTTGTTAAGTGTAATTAGTAGTAGCGTCTGATAGAAGATAATGGCGCGTCAGTACGGTGCCGCCAATAATGTAGAGTACGGTAACAGTCAAAGTACAATAGGAATGTTGTAAAAAGTAAATATTTGTCGTAAGTGGTCCGGTAATGTTAAAATGTCAAAGTTGGGATAAGTAGAGAAGTAGGGTCTACATGATTAGGAATTAGAAATATTATATTGGTAATAAGGACAAGGAGTGAGGTCATAAATATTTTGTGTATTTTATTTGTAAAAAGTCTAAAAATGTGGAACCCATGTGAAATGATAAGGTTTATCTTATCTTAAAAGATAAGCTTACATGTACAGATAAGAGTTAAGGTATGGAATATGATTCGTAGAGTGGATTTCTTATCCTATCTTAGAGATAAGATGGATAAGCCTGGAATTTCTATAAATAAAGAGGCCACCCCCCTCATTTAGCATAGAAAGAAGTAGTGAGAAATATTGTATGAAGTGTGTAAAGGAAGCCATCAGTTTAAAGGTGTGTTGAAGAAGCCATTAAGAGGTGTAATTGTAAAGTTTCTCCCATAGTATTGGTGGAAGGCAAGTGAAGTCAATAACACTTGAAGTACCTCATGGGTGAGATTGTAACAATTTCATATTAATATTATAATTTACTTTGATATTTCAGATTTGTCATCATTCCGTCTTATCATAGTCGATGGTATTCTTGTGTTATGTTTGTTGTTTTGTTTCCAGATTACATCCACCAAACTAAAGGCTATGCATTAGTAAATAATCATAGCACGAGGAGTTCCCGATGAAGAATTATCATAGTGCCGGATTGGTGATGACAAAGACAACATATCATTACTTGTACAAAGTTGTGCGACTAAATGGAAAGTCCCTCGGTCATCATACGTTGGTTATGAGTCGGGTTTATGAGTGAATGATCCCTACTGCGAGGGGAATTGAGATAACAAATCCCGGGGTAGTTAGAGCATCCAGATGGGTCAAAATGGCTCTGCTCAAGGTGCCATATCAGTTAGTTTCCACACTCACCACATATGACATGATCACGCAGCCATATCAGGACATGACTGGTATATGGGGTGAGGAGACTATCATTTTTACTACGTGTAGTTCTACAATGTAATTAGTGGAAAGGACTATTAAATTAAAAACTCATCCAAATTCCTTAGGGTGCATCAACAGTTTGGGCTACCCTATATAGACACCCTCAAACAATACCTATATTATACAGGCATCCGAGAGATGAGAAGCTGGCCCAAGGGGCAAGCTAGAGTGGACCATCGTCACTCTCGGAGTTTCGATTGGCACACGATGGGTTACTACAAATCTAAATGTTGGGAATCTATTAGGCCCCGAAAAATATTTATAATAGAGGCGGGACTCAAAAAAAATGGAGAGGAGGGGGAGGAGGTTGAGACCGATTCAAGTATGTGATGAGGAGAGTGACCTAGAGTGGGAGGCCACTAGAGAGGCCTCAACGAGTGCTAGGGCCGATGCAGAGGGAGAGGAAGAGACACTACACACGGAGGAGGAGCTGATTGCAGGATGTGGCGATGAGGAGTCGGTCCATCCTCATCATATGGGAGAGGAGGTGAGAGTAGAGGAGTATATCATGCCGAATCCTACACCACCACTAGCACCGGTTGACCCAAACTAGATGCCCAGAGATCTAAGTAAGTAGAATACTCTTCTCTCAACTTTACCTTCGAGACTAGACTATTAGCAAGCTATATACTATCTCTCTTTTTGTTTTGATTTTAAATTTTTGTTAATTTTTCATTCTTTAATTACACTTTATAGCTACCGTAGATGGCTAGTGAGATCTTATTCATTGAATTCTTCGAATACATTTGCAATCCCCACTAGGATGACACAGAGAAGCTTAGTAGATACTAAACATCATACTAATGTGTTCATGCCGACTTGGCATGTATTTGAGACTATGCTCTAGATGAGGACCGATATTTCTAGATACGAGGTGGTCGAGAGGAGGAAAAGGCAAGATCACACACACAATGGAGATACCACCACTAGCCGCTCACCCGCCTCAATGCATGGACACTCTCACATGTCCGCGCATGGAGGATCTTAGGTTTCACCCAACCTGTTCTCACCATAATATTTGTAGCAGAGCCCTTACCCCGCACTTTCACAGGATCTTGCAGAGAGGGATAGGCCACATGCCTTTATTACTTTGAGACCATTTTTGGACATATATCAATTTTTTTGGATTTTCGGCTCATAGATGAGCATTTTGACCACACTCGCTAGAGTGTGATGGAATTGAAACTTGACAATATTATACATATAAACTTGACAATATATATATATATATATATATATATGCACAAACATCTATATTTTTCTTGGTGTTGACATTTTATGCAAGATTTGACTTGGTCATGATTTATCTCATATGTGTACTCTTAGATAGTTAGAATTTTTGATGCTTTTTATATGTTTTATGGATGCATGCTATGGATGATGATGATGCAAATGTGATAAACAAAATGATTTATTTATTTTATATATGATGATGCATATGAGAATAAATTGTAACTTAGACACTTTGATTTTCAAGCAATATTTAGCACTTCTATTTTATTGGAAAAATATGATGAATGTGATATAATAAGAAGATGAACTCACTCCATCCCTAACTCCACACAACTAGTAAGATGTGAGGGCTCATCACCAAGAGCTAAGAAGGATGTGAGTTGTATGACTTTGAAGAATGAAGATGGTGACAAAATGTAGTCACAAAATCACACACTTACTATTACATTTATACCACTAAGTATGTTATTTTGTATATGGATCTTGTGTAATAAAAGTATTCACTAATAACTCATCATGTAGTCTTGTCATCAATTAGTTAGTCACCATAATCATTTGTCTCTTCAGTTTTGGTCATCTCTTAGGAGTCTTAGGTGTCGTAATTTTTTTGATTGTCATCTCCGACCCTTGGTGGGGTGTCTAAGGTAGTGTTGGCGCACCCATGGGCACCCTGGTCCGTGATTTTAGGCGCCTTAGTCCCTGTAATACTTGGGGTCTAATTTAGCTATTCAAGGTTGGTCTTTGTCATTTTACCGTTCATTACCCTACGTGTTAGTCGGCATGTCGGGTCATTAGTGTCAAAATTTGAACAAGATATCCCTATATAAACATAACATACTCACTACATTATGGGTGGAAGATCATCTGTCAAGGGATAGCTATCTACTAAGGTAAGGGACTATATTTGGGCATATTCTACATATACATCACACAAGCATAGGGGAAAGGGTTACATTCTTTCTATTCCATCCACCATTTGCATCTTTACATCTAGTTATTGCCCCTACTTCTATGTCATTGGCGCTAGGGCATCCTAGGCACAAAATTACACACACAAGCACATAGAACTACATTTGGTCTAGAATGTAGTGCAACACTTAGTCATTATTCCACCATTGTGGTAGCTAAGGCCGTTCAACCCCTTCATATGTATCTTTCTTTTTTTAGATAGTTGATGATTTGTATGGGGATTTACAGGTAAGTCTTCATCACATAACTACAATGACATACACGAAGGTATTGCAACAATAGAGCGATGAAGACAAAGATATTACGAATACTTTGTGACATTTTTGGATTCAGATCCTGAGATTTTCTACAGACTAGAGCGCCCAGATTACAGACTAGGGCACCCACAGGTGCCCCAGTCCTCTCCCAGGCACCCCGATATAGATAGATCTTCACTTGCTACAATTTCCTGGGTAACAACATCATTCCTTGTCCTATCCACACATCATCCTATCTAGTCCTGCACACAACGAGGTAAGTTAAAATTAGGTTAGTACCTTATCCATTCTATTTCATTTATTTTACTTCATCTAAATATCAAAATAAAATATTTAGCATTTGTATTTCATTTTATATTAGTTATTCCCAATATTGTTTCTATTTAGATTAACTTAGAATATAGATTCCAAATACATTATTTTAGTTAATCACAAAAGGACAATATTTTGACAGAGATCCAATTAGAACCTATATCTCAACCCTAAGCAAGGTTAACTAACCAGCTCGAGAATGTATTACCGCTTGCAAGTTTAACTTGACTTAGATTTGTAGATGGCCTTTTGATTGACAAAATATGGCTTTAGGAATTGATTCTCTTGTAACATATACATCTAGCTCATTTTCTAGGGATTTTAAAGATTTCAAAGCAATTTTTATTTCTTGAATTATTTACAACTTAGTAATTTATTTGATGGGACCCCATACGTCTTGCCCCATGATACTAATAAGAAGCACAATCTCATCACTAAGAACAAGACATAGGTGAGTAAGGGCACTTCCCTCATTTCCCAACCTCACGCCACCATCAAGAAGCATGGGCTCATCACTAAAGATTGGTAGGGCAATGAAGTGTAGTTTTATTTGTAAAGAAAGCATAATTGTATTTATTTTTTGTTTATCATTTTTTTGTTCATCAATTTTTGACTCGTGCTTTTGCGAAGGAACGCTTGCCCCTAGCCTCAACCCCACACAACCTATAAGATGTGAGGGCTCACTATCGAAGGTTGAGATAGGTGAACAAGAGCTTTGGGTGAAATTTTTAGATTGTTTCTGTCATAAGAGAGATTTTTAGGGAAAGATGTGACATCAAGAAGCTTCAAAGTATGCAGGACTATGGGCAAAGAAACTTGAGCTAGAGGAAACCATGAACATGACTAAGTGTACAAGTATTTGTAGGATCAATGTTAAAATTCCATCTTAATACCGAAATGATAAAGAGATTTGAATAATTTGGAAATAATAAAATGAATACTTGAAGAGGTATGATTAAATGTTTTTGCTAATATTTGAAATTTTTAAAAGTTTCTTGAAAAGTAAGTTTCAGTTTTACAATTTGAGAAGATGATAATGCATAGAATAAACAATATGGATGTAATAATGTAAAATGTGGAAATGCAAGTAAACTATGCATATATGTGTTTGACGTGAAGTGAATCAACTGACTCACTAAATTCTTCACCTTCTAGAGTGCACATGTGATATGCACCATTCTTGTAGTCTTCCATTACTAGTACGTGCCTAACCACTTAAGTCTAAACTTCCTTCCTTCACCGACCTTTTTATCAATAAGGCTGTCAAGTCTCAATACTAAGTCTCCTACCTGTATTTCATGCTCCTAAACTTTCTTATTATACTAACGACACATCTTGTCAACGTAGACTTGATGATTTTTTTCAGCTTGAAGCCACCTTTCATCCAAGCCTTTTAAGCTAGCCAATCACATTTCTTGATACACGTCTTCATCAAGAATGCTTTACAAGGAAACATGAAGAGATGCCAATTCTACCTCAAGAAATAAGACCACCTCGACATCAAAGACTAAAGAAAAGGGTTTGCCCTTGTGGGTGTTTACACCGATGTTCTCTGAGACCCATAAAGCTGAAAATAACTTTAAATTCCAGTCTCTTTTGTTCTCCTTAACTATCTTAAGGAGAATGGAATTTAATGTCTTGTTCGTAGCCTCACTGTCCATTGGCCTGAGGATAGTATAAAGAGGTTGTGTGGTGGGATATTTTAAATTGCACACAAAACTCACACACCTCTTCATTCTTAAATGGTGTGCCATTATCTGAGATAATGATTTGTGGGACACCGTACCTACAAATGATTTGATTTAAAATGGATTTAGAAATCACGAACTAGGTATGGTAGTGAGAGGAATGACCTCAACCCACTTTGTAAAATACTCTATGGCCATGATAATGAAGTTATGGCTATCCAAAGATGAGGGAGATAATTTCCATATCAAATCAAGACCCCAAGTAGAGAAGGGCCAAGGTGTCACAATTAGCTATAGATCTTGGGGAAGAATGTGTATGTCATATGAGAACTCTTGGAATTTTCGACACTTATGCACATACTCTAAAGCATTGTGCTCTAAAGTGGGTCAAAAATAACCCATCTAGTGAATCTTACGAGTGGTCAAGTGCCCTCAAAAGTGACCACCACAGATTCCACTATGGGCTTCAAAGAGAAATTTTTCCACTTCTTGCTCATCCATGCATCTCAAAAGCATGCCATCAAAGGCTCTGTAGTAGAGCACTTCCTCTACGATTACATACTTTTTCTGTTGTGACACGCAGCCACCGCCTCTATTGTGAATTATATCCTTCAAGGTATGATTAGTCTATGATGTGATTGACAATGTCAGTGTACTAAAGGAACAAGGCAATGATGGTTCTTTCCTCTATATAAAACATGCATTCGTCGGTGAAATATAGGTCGACTATATGTCCACAATCTATAGGGTTCTCTTCCAACCATTACGTGATGATTTGTCCCTTAATAGACTTTTGGTTGACAAAGGTGAGTTCAAAATCACCCATCAACATGATGAAATGACCAACCTTCTTGGACAAGGCTGCTTAAGTTAAGAATGTTCACAACTGATCAGATTTGACAATTACTTATGTCTCTTGGTTAAACATGTAATGCCTTTAACTTTTTATTGTAAAAACTATAACAAAACACTCCTTCTCTTCTTGCATATATCCTTTCTCGTACTCAAGAAGAGTACACCTAATGAAATAAATGGCCCACTCACAACCATCATTGTCCTCTTGTGCCAACATGAATGTATGTTAGTGGTTAAAAAATATAAAATCAAAGGACAATTAACTTTTAGTGGCATGAGTGTGGCAAAGTGACATAAGGAAAAACTTTACGAGAATCAAATGATTCGTGACACTCGATCATTTAATATTTGCTACAATCTTTCTTGAGAAGTTGTTAATGGGGTGAATGGCGTACGTTAGGTCAGGGATAAACTTGTGAATTTCCCCAATCTTACCTAGGAAAGATCTGATGCATGACTCATCTATGGGTGGGGAAATTTCCAAAACTACCTAAATTTTTTTGGATCAAGTCAATGCCCTAGGATAAGATGATATAGCCTAACAAATTAGCCCCTATTACTCGAACATGTACTTTTCTAGGTTCAATGTTACACCATATTTGATTAAGTGCAAGATAATGATACAAAGCACCTCGGGATGATCACCACATTTCTTAGCTTTTTCCAAAGAAATCATCAACATATGACTCCACAATCTTATGAATAATATCATGAAAATGTATGTCATTTCCCGTTGGTAGGCGGCTCAAGAATTCTTCAAGCAAAAAGGCATGACAACGTAACAAAATGTTCCCTAAGGAGTAGTGAAAGTAGTCTTCATTTGGTATTCCTCAAAAATCCTTATCTAGTTGTAACTAGAAAATCCATCCATAAGAGACAACAACTCATACCCAACTGTTACGTCAACTATGACATCAATTGAAGGAAATGGAAAATCATCTTTGGGACAAGATTTATTAATTTCCCTAAATATGATACTAATGCGTATCTTCCCGTTCTTTTTAGAACTGGGATGATGTTTGACACTCATATAGAATAATCTATTGGTTTGATAAACCCTACTTGAATGAATTTCATTACATCTTCCTAACCATTAAAGAACATTTTGGTTTCATGGGTCTCGATTTCTACTTTATAGGTTTAACATCGGATTTGTAACAAGTTTATGTACAACCACATCGGGAGAAATGCGTGTCATCTCTTTATAGCTAAAGGTGAAGGACTTTGAATGATCTTCAAGAACCTTTGTGTGTGTTTCTATCTCTTCTCATGACAATGAAGAACCACGTTTAAGAATTTTGGGTTCCTCTTCCATCCCTATGTTAATGTCTATCATTCCTTCGATCAAAGAAGTGTTACCCTCTTCAAAATTAGGTGGGGTTGGAGGCAGATCCAAATCTTCCTCGACTTCATAGATCTCAAAATATTTAGACAAAGAAGACTTCATTGTACGATCTCTGAAGTAAGAGGAAGGGTGAGGTATAAGGGAAAATACCTTCTTGTGGTGTGCAAGATGAAGGTCTATGTAAGCATTGAGATATATGACAATTTCCTCATCATTTTTTGTGAAATAGAATGTAACGAGATCATTTTTAGTCTCAATGTATGCCATAATTACTTTTATTGACATCTTTGAAACCAAAGGCTCAGCTCAGACTAAAATGGTGAATTCAATTTCCTTTAAGTCCTCACTTGGACAAAAATGAGAGGAGGAAGTGGTCATAAAATCATCCAGTTGGTTTTGTTCTCTTGGAATGGCTTCTATGGAGATAAATTCAAAACCCTTACAAATCTTGAGAATGACAGACTTGTAGAGTTGAAGGTGCTATGCTATGCTCTGGTCTCATAGACTTCTGAGACTTGATTGGAAATGAGTTGTGAGTCACCCAAGACTTTGACATTGTTCACACCCATCCTCTTAGCCACAATAAGATGAAGAAGAGGAACTTCATACTCAAATCTGTTGTTTGTGCACTTGAAGTTCAACTTGAAGGTGAAAGGGATGACCCTCCCTTCCGAGGAAGTAAGGATCACCCCTGCCCCATCGCCATAATGACACTTTACACCGTCGTAGTCGAGGGTCCAATAGTTATCTAGGAAGATAGAGGTTTGATTTCCTTCGAATCTTCTTCCTTAACTTCTGAGACCTCAACCATGCAAACCTCTCTAATGCCATTAGCTGGAAGAGAGGTAGTTCCAAGAGCATGACCTATGCCCAAGGAATCAATTGGGAGAACAATCGGTAAAGCATTCTCCAAAAGTTGTATGATTTTGACTATAGTTTTTATCGACATAGTTTCTACTACACCAACCTTTTTTTCATTAACATCCACCCCTTCGATTTTCGTGGGTGGTTCTAACTTAGTCATCGACACAAGCTTGGATGTGGGAATTAATCCCTTAGAAGAATTAGGCCTGTTTAACTGGTTAGTCGGGAGCTCAAATTTAGTGTGAACCTCGGGTTTCTTCTTAAGGTTGGATAAGTGGATATCGAACAACTTTGGGTCACCTTGAGCCATAAAGACCTTCCCTAGATGCAATAATATAACTTCTTGGAATAGCATGGAAGGGATGGTTTTCATCCTATAAATCCAAGGTCTTCCGAGAATTATATTATACTTGGTTTCTTGATCTATGATATAAAATTAGGTCAAAATAGTCTTGGGTCCAAGGGTGACTGGAAGCACTATAGTTCCAATAGATGTTACTTTAAGGCTATCATAGCCTCTCAATGTGTTTCGAGTTGAGGAACAATTAGTTTCCCCATAGCATCACTTTTGCAAAAAGAGAAGGGGAATATATTAACAACAACCCCATCATCTATCATGGCTTGCTTAACGTAATTGTTGTAAATACAAACATGTAAGTACAACACGGGATCACCTCTCTCGGCCAACTCAACGTCGGTAAGCATCTTGCCGATATCAAACAAAAATATGGTATCTCTCTCAAGCTACCTTAGAGGATAGACATCGAAGTCTATGTGATTGATTTGGGCCTTCAAGGAGGGGTGACATGGATTAAATGGAAAATACCTAGCACTTCTACTAAATTTGATCGATGCGTAGGGGAATTATTTAACAAATCTAAAAATAAATGTGGGAAAAGGTCTTAGTCAGGTATGTGATTGAATCATAGGCTCCTACTGGCTTAGGAACTACTGACGTATCATATGACATTGAAGAGTAAATGGGGAGAGGTTGCAAAGAATAATCGTGCATGCAAATTGATGTGTGAACCTCGGCTCGCTTTCTAATTCAACTAGGTCCACAATCTTAGGCTAATTTTAGTTGTCCAAAGGAGGAGCTAATGACAGATCCTTGAATGCGGAGAGGATTCATGATCATTGTTCCCTACAAGATTCCCCTTATTGGTGCCATGAGGATTAAGTTTCCCATTTTCAGGATGCGTTGGGAAGGGGTCTTTATAAATCCCAAGAGTAGCATTCTCATGAGGAAATAGGCCCCATGTGAGTATTTTGTGTAGGTGTTGTGGGATTATCTAAGAACATCTCAATGAAGAGCTATCTTTGGTATTCTAGAATCCATTGTATGAACTTATTACAATCACGACAAGAATGAGCATCATGACCTATTACCCTATAAAATCCCCAATATAAGTTAGGATCATATTCCCTTAGTATTTGATTTTGATTCTGATGTGGTCCATAGTTTCTATTATTATTTCTCTACTAGTTATTGTAATTGAATTTTTGAGGCCTTTGGCCTTGATTTTGATAATCTTGGTTAGAAACCGGTTCAGATATTGGTTTGGGTATTGAAACAAGCCTTGGGTCGAACTACCAAGGAGGAATGAGAGGACGAATAAAATAAACCATAGTAATAGGAGTAAAGTTGTTACTCCTTTGGTTGCTCACATTTGCATTGTTATTTTTGTTATTTGTGTTACTATTGCTAACAACGTTCAATTTTTTAGGTTGATCCATTATATTGTCAGTTGTAGCACCACAATTCTTGTTGAGGACCTTGGGTCCTTGATTCTTATTGTTTGAGCCATTTAGGTAATTTGAATTACCTTAAGAGGGAGTGTCCAATTTTCCTATTTGGACCACACGTCTTTCATCCGTTATCGATTACTGCTTGGTCAATGTGGAGAGTGCCCTCTAAAACCTCCTCATAGCTCATAAGAGGAAAATTTTGTACCTCATCCTTAGTTTCTCAATTGAGGGAGTGGATGAATAGATTACAAAGATCTATTTTATCCATGTTTGGAGCACTAGAAGAGGAGTAGAGATTTTTTCACCACCTCTGAATGAAGTGGGTAGCAGACTCATTATGCTCTTGTTTAATGTGTAGGAATTCTTTGATTCCTGTTCTTAAGAGCTTGTTCATGTCAAAATCCTTTATGAACTTGAATACGAGTTGTTTAAAAGAGTGAATTAAGGATTTTGGGATTCTATAATACCATTCAAGAGTAATCCCTTTAAGGGTCTTGGAGAGTATCTTTGCTACAACCGCATCCCAAGGAGTAGCTCTCTAATGGCGGTTGCGTATGCTTTAATGTGAGAATTAAGATCCCCCTACCCTTTGAATTTAGGAATATATAAAAATGGCCATGGGAGAATTACACTCCATATGATAAAATTCAAGGGGCTCCTTGAGATACTTGAGTATGTTCCCACTGCATAGGACTCAACCATTGATGATCCTTGATGGGGAGGTGGAGGTGGAACAAAAGTTTGATATGGCATAACATAGGCATTGGTCGGGGCATAAGGAACCCCTTGTTCTGAAGATACGGACTAGGATAAAAACTTGTCCGCTTGTGGTGACTTTGAATACATATGAAGGTATGGGGGAAATTATTTAGATACGGATTGATAGGCACAAAATGAGGGAACATCACATTGACGATTAGAAAGGCATTCGAGAACACACTTTGGGTGACCCTTTGATGGATATCTATATGGAGCGTTAAGGGGCATGCCTAGTGTGCCCAACCCAGTAAGGAGGTCTCTAAAGCTAGGAACACCCATGTAGACCCGAGAAGGTGATGGTGCATTAGGGATATAATTATAGTTCTGAACATGGTGGGGAACTTTACCTTTCCCTATGAATGATGTTGATGTGAAGGTTGGGCAAGTTTTAATTCCCTAATTCTATCCACCAACATTGAGATCACATTGCCCGATGAAGGTGTTGTATTTTTTGGGGCATGTGTTGAGCCTTGTTGGGTTCCAAAGGCACATGTTGTCCTATTATAAATTTATCCTTTGTAGATCACCCCTCTTTAGACATATGTTCTATTGTAGAAGGAGGGGTAGAAAAATTGTTTTGAATAATGACATTAGTATACCCTTGCATCCTATCCAAGGATTGATCTATAGCATTGAGACGCTCACCACTTTGGGAGAGATGTGCTAGGAATTCATAATTTGGAGCTAGATAAGAAGAGAGGAATCAACTTGCATGATGATTTGAGGCCTAGATAAGATTACAGATAAAACCTTTGTTCTCTTGTAAATGTCATGTTATTAGAGTTGGAGAACTTTGGTTGTGCACTATGATTGGGTTGGTCAATCTCCTCAATCTTAACTATTGAGTGAGTATTAGAACCTTGAGGAGGAGGTGTGTAAGGCGTAACAAGTTCTACGACTAATTATCAGCCCACCCTAACAAAGAGGGCGATTGTTGCATACCCATTTGGTGGTAATAGGATTTGAGACCTAAAATGGGCCTATCATATTCCTGACTCAACATATTTGGGGGTGTAAAAACATCCACAAAATAACGAGAGAGGGAAGGATGGATGAAAGAAAAGAAAGAAAGGAGGAAATGAAAAGGAACTAGTTCTTCACGTCGGGTTCACCAATTTTGTATGCCTAAGAATCAACATGTGACTCAAGGTGCACGTGACCTCACGAGGTTGTGCCAGGGTAACCACAATGAGATGGATAGATGGCTACAAAATAGATAAATAAACAAAACCACTTTATACATCTCATTGTGGTTATGAGGTAAATAAAGGTAACCACTTTATATAATGAGAGGTTATTCTAATCTATGTTTTTGAGGATTTTCTTGGTTTTATGGAATTATATAAACAAAAGCTATACATACAATTAAATTTCTTCTATTTGAATGGAAACTATATGCTTTAAAATGAAATAAACTAAACGGTGAAATAACTAGATGTATTTATTTCCTTGTTGCACAATCAACTAAATCTAATCTAATTAAAACAAAGGATTTCTTTTAATTTTAAATTGTGGATTTAATTTCCTCCGGTTTTACCGAGAATCACAAGAATATTTAAAAGATTATGAAAAAGAAATCTTCCCCTCAAGCTACATAATCTTTCTCTGTGAATAAAATCAATGAATTGCATAGAAACAGAAGCTTCTTCAAAATAAATTCCCTTGTAGATCCATAGGGATAAGCAAGGAGGAAGCTCTCAAGAGAAGCTTTTCCCACATATGCATACAATCTATTTAAATGAATAAAAGAAAGTTACATGTGATTTTGAAGAAATAAAATATTCTATGCACAAAAAATTCCTCCAAATCCTTCCTAGATAAATCCATAGGGATGAGCTAAGAAGAAGTTTTCAATAGAAGCTACTTACATGAAATAAAATTAATCTATGAATTCTACTTTCATTAAAAAAATGTTTGAATTGACTACAAATTGAAATATAACTATTGAAATAAATCTTCTAAGTATTTAAATACACCTCCAACCTAAAATATAGAACAAAGATATTTTCCAATGTTGGTTGTGCTTTTGTTGATCCCCTCAAATTATTTTCTAATGGAGTATCCATTATTGTCCAGGAGTTGTCTTTGGTTGGTATGCAAGAAAAGTATGTAGAAGTGTTAGAGCTAGATGGTTTGCGGGTAGTTTTGTAGCAATGCACGTAAGAGAGTAACAAGGAAAAGGTTCTGTGTTTGCTTGTGTGCTTCTTGGAAATATTTTGGAAGTAGAACGATGCGATTCTAATTCAAGAAACTCTAACCAATGCTTCAGAAAAAAGATTGTTTTTTATAAAAAGTTGGATGGGAAATGGTGCAACTGTATGTACCCAAAAATTTAGGTATTGTACTACCGGAGAGAGATTACAGAGACCCCAATGATGATTCAGATCTCTTCGCAAGGTGTTTGGAATCCAGAAAAGCTCGCCAAGTATACATTTGCATCCTAGAAAGCCTTGTCTAGATTTTGCATGTTTTGTTCTAACCTCTGCCCCCTTTTCCCTTGAATTTTGTCTTTAAGTTATAGAACCACCGCCCTACCGGGTGGCGGTCCGTGACTACCACCCAAGACAAGTGCGGCGGTCCTCAGAATCGCTTCTTCGCACAGTGGTAGTGGTCATATGCACGTTTTCCACAATGTTCCAACGATTTCATCAAACGTAAAAATTCAAATTTCACCCACATTTCTCAACCACTAAAGCTTGCATTTATGTTTTGGCCACCCTAGTAAATAGTGTTTTCCCTTTGTTTAATAATAGAAGAGTTCAATTTAGACTTACCCTCTGGTAAATCCAAATGCTATAAATACCCAACTTGTCCACAAGCAAATGGCCCCTCTCCTTCCATGTTTGATTATTCTGTGTGTTCTAAAATTCTTCCATAAGTTTCAATAGGTTCAGGTTTTACATAAATTCTCAGCTTCTCCCTTCTACTTTAGAGATCATTTGATCTTCTTGCTTTCATCTTACTTCATTGCTGTCCCATATAGTCAGCTTAGCATAATGTAGTTTCACTTTTAGATTAGAATCCATTTGATAATATTAGAGTTGTAGGTTTTGTTTTATCACAAGAAATAGATCCCAGAATTCTCGGCATTTTGCATTGTATTCTCGAAATAAATCCTTCTAGGAATTGCATAGTCAAGCTCTGTTCACTTGCACTATCCCTCTCTTACTTGTATTGTATTCGGTTTATATCCAAAGCTACCATTGTTCAAGGATCTTCTTCTGTTGACACTATCACATTCATAATTTTCTAGATTCACGAGAACACAAAGGAACGAGGAGATCACACTAAGGGGACAAGTCATGACACAACTGGATTTACCACTGTTCTGTAAACTCTAGGTTTGAGCAATCAAAGTTATAGTTACAATATATCAAATAGAGTAACAAATCATTTTATTTCAAGTTAAAGTTCACTTTCAATATTGTGGGGAAGTTGTGGGGAATGATAGTTTCTGAGAAACTATGATTCATTCCTCACTTTTGAGGTAGGATTGGAAATCTTTCAATTAAACTAGTTAGTTATTTAAGTATTTAGGATAAATTCACAACTACACAGGCAAATAGCTATACCAGGCTAACTTGCTTGTTTTAATTCCATCATTAGACTAATTGTCCATTATCTGAATATATTAGAATAGCTGCTCTTTTAATTTCCTTCAAATACACATCATTAAAAATACAAAAATAAAAGAAATATAAGCATAGTGTAGATATATCTTTCATAGTTAATTTACTTGTTTCAGTTAAAGTTTGATTACATTTTGCATGACAATTACGGGATCTAGAGAGCCCAGGGATTACGTATTTGAACCGGTATTTCCTTAGCCAAATATCTTCACAATATTAAAGGATATAGATCAAGGGCTTAGAATTCGGTTTTTCAAACGACAACAAACCAACAAGCAATTAGTGGAAAATTGAGACAATCGAATATTGAAGACAACAAAGCATACACATTCTAGTCAATTCAACCCAACTATAGATCGCCCGATAGGATATCCACATGACCATACAAGAACCTAAAAGAGGACAAATATTTGGCTATGATCCATTAGTTCCACAAATGTGACGCAGAGAACTTCTCATCGACATAGATACATGGTTGTGTATACAAGTTGCGAGTAACACCCGTAAAGTATTCGAGAAAATCACACAACTCCGTACTAAACATAGAAGTTGAAAAGGATTATGACCATTGGATAGTTGGAAGAAGTAATTGATTCTTCACATGACCATAACAGGTCCACAAAAACCACAAACTCATGGTTGTGATCCTCAGGTCCCACAAGCCAATGGGCCTCTAAGTCAATTAAATATTGATACCAGTTTACAAACGCTGGTATTTAGATCCTCACCACTCTGCCGATATCATAATGCACTTTTCCGTATTAAATATAGAAGCCAATCAATCCAACATTTTCTGGGCTAGACCAGAAAACCACCCATAGTTTCTACAAATCCACTGCACCTCTCACTACCATTTTCCATGACCTTGTTAGGAAATATAAACGAAGCACCTACATGCCACTTTCCACGTATCCAACAGCCAATAGATAGGATCTTGGTAGAGCTCGACATTGATTGGAGCCTCCGAGCAACCATTATATCGAACGATCCATTACACCGGTTCAAAGTTAGGAGAGATTTCTTTTCCTTATATTCACAAATCCCATTATTACGTGTTGAGGATATAAGATTGTCCAACTAGTTTGTCTGTATCCACACATATTTCATTTTCACCGGCTGTCTCGGCACGACCTCAAGAGGTCGGGTACAAAGAAGAGCTACTTGTAGATTCTCATGCTCGCATGTCACTTTTATATCATACAACAATATACTTGACAACCAAGAAGTTCCAAATCACCACAGGAAGGGGTAGTTAACTTACTAAGAATAGTAAGTGGAGAAGAAGAAATATATATACATCCATCAAGATAAAAAATAATTGATTTGATACAGAAACGTGTGAGAAAAATGAGTTGGAAGAAGGCAACACATGTATATAACACGACGTTTAAGTCCCGGATAAAAGCACACAAAACTCGCTGTCTCGCACAGAGCGGTGGTTATACAAATTCCCATCCGGGAAGACCGGTGGTCATGTAACCATTGTGGCAAGTTGCACAACCACCGTGAAAATTACGTAACTTAAGGCCAAAATGTTAAGGAAAAGGCTGAAAAAGCAACTAGGAGAGCGGGAAAAGATAAAAAATAGATAAGCAAGGAAAATTAAGCCATAAGAACATGTTAGAAATGGGAATTTGGAATTGGATATCATCATTTGTTTTGGAATCAAAATTTATCATCATTGGGGATTTGTACTGTTTTGACAATGTAGCACTGTGCAATTTTGGGTGTGTACAGAGACCCAAAGTGAGGAGACCGTTAGAGCTTGGAGGTGAAATGTAGATTTGCACATTACATGTGGACTAGTTCCATGCATGCTATACCCGAGTATAAAAATGACCTCCACGTGTTCAATATGTAATCGGGCCTCAAAGATTCAAATGCATTTCATAGTTTTATTACAAATTTACGAACCGCAACCCTTTATTCGGGCTCCCAATCCCCACAGAGATGTTATGTGGTGTCGGGTGGCGAGTTTCAGAATTAGTTTTCACTTTTATAAACACCGCAAATATGCAATGTGTGAGATAACTTTCAAGCCTAATAAGTACCTCCTTCTAGGCTTAGGGTGCATTTTGTAAATTTGCACATGAAAACTCGCAAACTCACAAAAAGGCCCGCCAAATCTTAAAAAATCATCTTAATCCAAATTTATTTCTCCAATTTGTTAAAATATTTCATGAGTGTTTTAAACAATAAGAGTATCTAGAAAATAGAGGTATTTCCCTTTTTCTTATTTCTATCCTCCTTTCAGTATCTTTTCGACATTGCATTTTTTGTGTTGTCCTCATCAAAAGTGAACTTTTACTTTGTGACTTAAAACAAAATTGCATTCTCATCCATTCTTGATCATCTATTCTAAGTAAGGGTTAAGCAATACATTCACCACTTCCCCGCACACAATACCAAACCATTTATAATCAAACTTGCATTTTGAACATCCCCTCCCAGGTCTACCTACTTGTATTTCATCACCAAGGGGGAAGTTAACTCAATGTTCTAGCTGAGTATAAATAATTAGTGGGTGGTATATTGGCTAATCACCCAACACCCGTATTGTTGAGGGACCATGAAGTGAGGGGGTATGCCCCAATATGATGCCTCATGTTGACACCAACATAGATACGAGCCTCACCTACCTTCGGGTATCTTGAGGACTCTCACCTAAATGCACCTCAAACCAACCATAGTAGGCCTAATTATTAGTAGATTCTACAAGTATTTTCTCTTTTCACATGATTTTAAAAATTAATCAAGAAAATGAAAACTTTTCTTGCTGATTGTGTGATTTGTATTAAAAAGCATCTTTTGTTTATTGTTTGCTCACTATCTCATGGTTCTTACTTAACAATAGTCTTGAATCCAAAATACAAAAACATTTCATACCCATACATCAATCTGTAGATGAAAATTAGGAATCTCCTAGTGTTAGATTAGACACATTAGAAATTCCCGATCTAACCTTGTCACAGTTCTTTGCTAGTGGAGATCCTACCTTCATGGAATTTCTAGACACCAACCATATCTCCCTTAGTAGTTACCTTTCTTCACAGGCCATCCGCATTCACCATCACAATCCGAGCCATGACCACCTCTTAATACCATTACTTATGACCACTCTAGACTCATCGACCCCACCTATTAGCCGATCATTAGATAAGTTGCTCCTTATCCTACCCTCGGTCATATAGAAACATCCACACCCATCTCATCAACCCCTTTAGTCAGCTTTGAACTTAATACTATCTCATCACAAAACATAGTTAGCCAACAAGGGCCCCTTCTATTTGCCTCTTTAGCTAACACTCACAGTGTACAACCTCATATGACTACTCCACTGCCTATAATTAGTCACACATAATCCACTTCTCCTCCTCCCTTGATGATATCCTTTAGTATCCCCCATTATATGAGTTCCCGGTCATGTCCACACTTTTTATCTCCCAAAGACTCCTCATCCACAATCCAAAACTTAGTTGTATATATCCCTACATCCTTATTTCTTATTAACATAAGTGATATCACTAGCATTCGTCCCCTCTCCCAATCAACACCCACATTTGGTATCTTGCAATACAACTATATTCCTCCTAAAAATTCCACAACCCTCACATCCCTCCCCCAATCTTACTAGTATATCTACTTTTCCTCACAACCATTAGTTTCCCAACAACCTTGCAATATACTAGGAAGTTCTGTCCCTTTTCGAACTCTCTTTTACCATATCAATAGTACCAATCAAATCCCCTTTATGTATGGACAAGCTAATCTTCCTAAAAAAATATCCAATGCCCTGAGAATGATCCCATGCAAACCTTAATGAATAGAATCACAAGCCTAGAAGTCACTACCATGGGACCTAAAAATGTATTCTCCTACAAAAAAATTTGTAACAAACCCATCAATCTAGCAATACCCTTCAAACCATACCCTCCACATTGGGAACTCCCAAAATTCACCAAATTATATAGCAAGGAAGACCCATAATAACATCTCAGGGCCTTTTGACACTCTTGTTACCTCATAGCTCATGATTAATACCTTATGTTAAGGACATTACCAATGTCACTAGTTGGACCCGCTCTTGATTGGTATAACAACATCCCTCAACATTATTTATATTCATTCACACAATTAGCTCAAATATTCCTAGAAATTTCTCCATCAATATCACATGTAAAATATCCATCACCAATCTATATTCCATCTAACAATTCAAAGACGATTCTATCATCGACTTCGTCGCTAGGTTGCAAAGAATCATCAAGTAATTATATTTCTCTCTACCACAAAATAAATTTATTGATTTGTTTGCTTGGTCTTGTGTAAAACACATATCTTCCACTCTCCAAATCCAATCATTTTAGACATTTTATGAAGCCTTTACCATGGCCCAAAAATTGGAACTCCGAGCCCTTGAAGATGGTAAAGTTAAACTACGATCTAAAAATCCTAAGCCCGATTGATTTAAGAATTTTTCCAACAATGTGGATCGAAAGGCTCAAAAATGTAGTTGTCTTGAAAACTACATCTAAGGGTCTCTCGAGTCTAAACGATCCCGACCTCCTTGAAAATACACACCTCTAGGGATTCTTATAGTTTTATCTTTGACAAGCTCATGACTGCCTATTTGATAAACCTTCCTCCTATCCAACCTATCAATGAATCCAATCCTAATCAATCTTGGTATAGAGAATAAGACTATTGCAATATCACCGAGTTCACATCCACGACATTGAAAGATGTCACTCCTTTATAAACTTCCTCCAAGAGCTTATTGATTGAGGAAACCTATAACTAGACAATCTTAATGTGCCTCCCAATCAAGCCATATATATTCAAACAACCTTTTCCAAACCATCCCCTGAAAAATAACATATTCTAGCCTAGTTCCACAGACCTCATAATCCCGTTAATCATGTTATCAACACCATCAATCAAATTCCCTGTCTCGAAAAAACTACATCTCCGCATCGAAGTGCCACTTAAACAAGAAGACCCCTTTGACCTCCTTATTGTTGATGCCCTAAATCCAACAACATCACAGTCAACAATCTTAATAGTAACCACTCCCACATATATCCCCGATCTTATCTCTAAGGGTCTCGCAAAAAGAGATTCCCGTTGTAGAAATCATAGGCATCCCTCCCAAATATAAGGTCCCTTAATGCTAGATAAAAATCTCAGTAGTCCTATACATGAATTATCTAGTCTCCGAGGTAAGAAGTTGGAACTCTCATAGAACAAACAAAAAATAATCATACCTAAGGATGTCACATCACTACCCTTTATTCCGAGATTGCATCCTTCATCGAACCTACATTTTCCATCTAAGAATCAGAACCCATCCTTAAGAATGCACCTAAGCTTGTTTTTCAAGAAATACCTCCCGTGCCCCTGTACTCTTAAACCACCTAATGAAACCCAAGACCCTACATACTCAACACCATCTCAACAAGATCTCGTCAGTGGTACCATATCACAATCCTTTAAGAGCTTGTTCAATCATCGGTCATATCACTACCCCCGATCAAGCCCTCCAATCCTAATGGATGGAAACGTACATGGTATAAGTATGATGCACTTTGTGCTTATCATAGGGTGTTATGATACCACACTAAGGAATGCAAAGCCCTTAAATACATAATCTAAAATATTTTCAAGAAGAATGTTCTCCTAAAAAAAAGATCGTCATGGTCCACCTACCAATCATAAAATGAAGAAACCAAAATACCAAGTTAAACATGCCCCAAAAAGACTCGAGATTAATACTCTTAAACTATCACTGATAACCCATACAAGTAAAAGTATGGCCTCCTTTAGTGAGTCTTCTTTCTTTTAAATTTATGTTATCTACATAGCCACGAGAGGTTGTGTCCAAGACTTAAAATTTCAGTCTTAAGACATGCCTAAATCCTCCATCTCTGTAACCCCACTTGAATCTCTTAAGCCACCAGCTTCTAGATCCAATGTATCCATCCTTGCATCCCCTCATACTTAATCCACAACATCCATACATAACAACCTTATTAGATAGTTACATCAAGCATTCATAAAGATGTCTGTACGCACCCAAAATAGCACAGTGCTACATTGGTGGAACGGTAAAAATCCCCTATGATGATAAATTTCATTTCGTAACAAATGATGAGGTCTAGGTCCCATTTCCTTGTTTATAGCATGCCTATGTGACTTATTCTTCTTTACTTCTCAGTTCCTTAGCTTTTCTTACTTTTTCAAATGATTTTCACCCCTTTTCCTTAATGTTTTCCCCTTAAGTTATGTAACCATTGCGGAAGTTGCATAACCGCTAGTCTTCACGTAACAACGGTTCCATGCACTTTTATCCGAGACTCAAACTACAAGTTTTGTATGTGTGTTGTAAGCTTCTCAGTGTCTTTCTCACATGTTTCTTAACCATTTCCCTTGATTCTAATCTTGTTGGATACATATGGAACTCTTCTTTCCTTACTATTCTTAGAATGTTGATTGCCCCTTCCTAGGATGATCTAGAATTTCTTGATTGCCAAGTGTGCTAGACTTCTTCCCTGTTGTTTTTCTATAAAAACCAAGCTTTTTCCCGAAGCATTGGTTAGATATTATTGATTTTTATTACATTGTTACTCTGCTGAAATCCTTCTAGAAAGTACACAAACAACTCAGTCTTTTCTTTGTTGCTCTTCTACTTGCATTTGTTACTAGTCTACCTACAACCGGTCTGCTCTAGCACTCTTCCTGTTCCTTGATTTTCTTCCACAACCAACATAGCTCCCTGAACTGATTAGAATCATCTTTGGATAAGAAGCTGAGGGGATAAAGAGAAGCATAACCATGCTTTGGAGTCATCTCAGTTCAATGATAACTAGGTTGGGGATGTTATTTAATGTCCTTTAATTTTTTTAATCTAGAATTAAATTTGTTGTTAAATCAATATCTTGTTTTAAGTAAGTATAATTTGTAAGTTGTTTATTGCTTATAAGTAGCTTCTGTTGATATTTCCTTCTTAGCTTATCCCTATGGATTTTCTTGGGAAAGGATTTGGAGGAAGTTCTTGTGCACATAATTTCTTTATTTCTTCATTTTAAAATACATGTAGCTTTCATTTTCTTTATCAATTAGATTTCACGTGCATACAAACAAAGCTTCCATTGAAAACTTCCTCCTTGCTTATCCTTATGGATCTGCAAGGGAAAGAAACTTGAGGAAGCTTTTTGTGTGTATTCTTGTTGTTGTATTTCTTCAAAATTATTCTTGTGCAATTCATTATTTGATTGGGAAAGTCTCGGGAAGAAGAAATTGCTTCCGAGAAGCTTTATTTCTTCCCGTGATTTTGAGGTAAAGCAATTAGAGGAAATAGAAAATCCACAATCACAAATTGGAAAAATATGTGTTTAATTAGATTAAGCTTTACATTTAGCAACAAAGGAATAGCCACATCCGGCTATTCCTTGTTTATTTTTATTTTAGTGTAGAATTAGAATTTAATTAATTTAGAAGCAATTTCCCTTGTCTGTATATTTCATTTTGTCTTAATTAATTTAGAGTAGATAAATATTAATGTTTGTTTAGTTAGCTGTTTTCAATTCATTTCTTTTCAAACAAATAAATTAGATTGTTCATTTCATTTTGGATAATTAATTGGGAATGAATTTAGCTAGTTAAAAGATTAAAACACATTTGTATTCTATTCAAGCTATATTTACTTTTCTTAATTATTTAGAACAAAATTTTTAACGTAGTTTATCATACAATTAAAGTAAGCAATCAAACAATACAGAACTTACGCTACTTGTACATAACCTCGATTCCCCTCTTGCTAACTCATCTACTAGGAATGCACACTACCCGATCTTAGTCCCTGATTCTCCTGTAGTTTCCCATCAATATTCCCACAATACTTCACATTCATGCTGTCCCGAGACACGACCTCAGGAGGTCAAGTGTGTCTAGAGTCATGTGTTGATTCACCAGCATACAAAATTGGTGAACCCGATGTGAAGGACTAGTTCCTTCTTGTTTCCTTTTAGTTTCATTTTCAATAGTGTACCTTTCCTTCTCTTCCCCTATTAAATAGGTATTTTATACTTTCCCAAATATTTCTAGTAGATATTTTGGTGGGCCATTTAGCTTTGATAGATACTACACCAACGTTCAACCACAACAATCCCCTTCCCTTTTAGGATGGGTTGATAACTACACAAACAACGTGTAGGCATCCCCTAGCTATGTCTCAAACATTGCTATTCACGTGAAAATAGAGGAGGTCAATCAACATTTAAACATGCAATACAATCAACCCAATTCAAACAACATAAACTTTACAGGTGAAACTAGACCTTACAATAGAGTCCTATCGAGACCTCACATTAGTATGCAATCAACAGAAGATGACATTTTTATATGAATTTATAATCCTCTTTGACAAATAAATGAGTCGTTGGATAGGATGAAAATCCATACCTTTGAGAAGTTCAACAATTATGTATCGACTACCAATCCTAAGATTCCTATTTTCGAGGAAGACAAGAATGACAACAATGAACAATTCATAAGATGGTATCACGTGTCCTCCCAACCAAACCCTACACCGTAGGCACCCAAACAAGGGACTCAATCCTCACCCCATGATGTTATTTCTACCTTAGTAGGGAGGATTAAAAACTAGGGAGTGTCTAACCTTCACAACCAACTTATTTAATATGGAAAAACATGGCATATCCTATCTACAATAAGGGATACACCCCTACCAATGCACAACAAATTCAACATCATGTGTAACAAGGTTATGTAGTCAAATCAAATTCGGGTGATCTTCTCACGGGTTTCAAAATGCTAGGGATGGGTCCTCATCTATCTCGCACTTATCCTATGCAAGGGTGGATGGAAGTGTGCTCTCAAATTCCATTCCTTCGAACAATGTGGCATTCCTTGTTTCACGCCCACTAGCCCATATTCTAGTGATTTTCCTCCTTGCTTGCATATGTACTTGAAATCCCCTACGATGGACATGTATAATTTCCTACTCCTTATAGACAGAGTATCAAAGAGTTGTATATGTTCCACTCAATGCTCACATTGTGGCTTATCCATCTCCTCCTCCTCCTCATCATCAAGAGGAGTTAATGGTGGAAGCTTATGTGATGGTAACTTACGCTAAGTATTTGAAAGAACCCCTTGATTTCATAATACAAGGTGTCATGCTTCCACACCCATTTCTTGATCTTCCTAAGTTTAAGGGAGAAGGAGACCCAAACGCTAATATCAAGGCCTATGTTACTGCCATTAGGTAATTGCTTCCTTGGGATTCTATAGTAGCTAAAATATATTTGAATAATCTCAAGGGAATTGTGTTAGATTGGTACTATCAGATTCCAAAATCTTCTAGACATTCCTTTAAACAACTTGTTTATGAATTCATTAGAGCATTTGATATTAGCAAGTTGATACGAATAGGGATTAGGGAATTTTTGCATATTAGGCAAGAAAAAAATGAATCTGCTACCCATTTCATTCAGAGATTGTGTCAAGTTATTTAATCCTCTATAAGTTCACCTAACATGGAACAAATGGAACTTTGCGATCTCTTCCTTCACTCGCTCAACCGAGAGACCAAGGAGCAAGTCCAAAAGTTTCCTTTACATAGTTATGAGGAAGTGCTAGAAGATGTGCTCTGAATCAACCAAATTGATATTGTTAGTGAATGTAAGAATTACAATATCAATGGGAAATTGGTGTCCCATAATAAAAAAAATGTAAAAAATTTAAAAAATGGAGCTAATTACCAACAACCTAAAGTTTTGAATCGTAATCGCAATGCTACCATAGATGGTGTTACCGACCATGAAAAGAATGTTGGTTTCACAAACAACAACATGAGCCATTAAAGGGGCCCTAATTTTATTTCCTCTTTCAACATGGTTGATGCCAATCTCCCCCTACTCGACATGATCAATCCTAAGGCTTGAACCAATATCAAAACTCTTGCCAAGGGGAAATGAACTACGGTTATAATAACCAGTTTCAAAACTACAATCAAGGTTATAATAAACAAAAAAATTGAATCAAAGGCCAAGAGACTATGACCCAAATATATATTTAGGTTTTCACCGAGTTTTTTGGTCATGACGCTAATACTCCCGAGAATCAATGACAACTCTTTGTGGACATGTTCTTAGCAAATCCTGAAACAAGCTCGCATTGAGTTATACAGACTGTTGCACCTCAAAATGCAAGCCTAGGCATTTATCAGGATATGTTCCCTAAATTTCCTGAGGATATTAAGGTAGATCCTCTAAACATTAATAAGGGTATTCATGTCAGGAACAACGATTATAAGGCCTTAACTTCTAATAACTTTTGAGTTGTTCCTAACCTAGGCTCAAACAACAATACAAATATTTTGGGATTAGTTAAGTTAGAGGTTGAACTAGAGACTAATGCAACAATTCGGATGAGGGAGTACATTTCACAACCTCTTCCTATCAATTCTCTCTTGTATTCCATGATGTTCTTATAGTTTCAAAGCATGTAGGACTTTATGATTTGATTTTGGATTTGAATAATACCTTTTCTCACATATCCTTTCTAGATTTGTTGAAGAATTCCCCTATGCATCTTTCTACATTATTAGATGCACTAGGTATTGATCACATAATGCATGTTATTCCCCTATGCATCTTTCTACATTATTAGATGCACTAGGTATTGATCACATAATGCATGTTATTCCTCCACCGGGGCTCAAATCAATCATAGTGGCTTCGACATACATCCTCTAGGACATAGTGATAGGGATACTTGAATTTTTTCGTGATATAAGAAAGATGTCATATGATGCTGACATAGCCCAAAGAAGGGATCTTGCATTATATCTATAAGTATGGGTCTATAAAAATTGCATCAAGAGAGCTATGATCGATGACATGGGCAGGTGAATGTAGTTCCCTTCTCTTTCTTACAAAATTTGGGATATGGGGAGACTAATTGCTCATCTATGAGAAACACGTAGTGATGGTATGACAAGTCTCAAGTCAACATAAATTGGGACTATAATTATTCCTATCTCCCTTGGGTGAAGCATATTCTGACTGATTTTTACATCATTGATAAGGAAATGAATTATAATACAATCCTTGATATACCAAGGATTCACCAAATGAAGGCTATTCCTTTCGCCTTGTTCCAAGAAGTTAGATTTCTCCATTTGGGAAAATTATTCATCGCTTAAGGGGATCCTAAGCCCTTGAATATACATCTAGAGAACCTCAAGAAGAAACCAAGGGTCCTTTTAGAATATGAGCTCCTCAATGAACCGGTTAAACAAACCACTCCCATTAAAAGAATTGGTCGTGACCTTCCCAAATGTTATGAAAGTTGAGGTTAATGACCCAAAACATCGAAGTGGTGAAGATGGATAAAGGTAAAGTCATATGTATGGAAATAGTTTCTATGGAAACCGAAACAAAGATTATAAAGCTCTTAGAGAGTGATGAGCTGACCATTTGAAGTGCAAGGAGTTAGCAATTTTCTTGGTTTAGCCTCTCTTCTTGACGATAGTCTCGGTCTAGGCATAAACATGATATAAATAACATAAGAAGAGGATTTTGAAAACAAAATAATACTCACCAAATATTTTTCTAGGGCCTCTTCCATTCCTAACCTTGGTCTAGATACAAACATGTTAGAAACCAAACTTTTCATGTCCATGAGGCACGACCTTATAGCATAATAAATTCCAAATGTGATCATTACTTCCCATGTAGGAACAAAGTAGAACAATTCCATCAAGCTCACATGAACATGATCATGTCAAGAGCAATATAAAGAGGTTTACAAAGGCCTCGTGAAAATGGATATTCATACACCAAAACTAGATATTTAGATGAATATGATAGTAGGAAAGGGTTGTAAGTTTAAACCCAAGGTAGTAGGCCCTTGTCAAGAAAATGAAAAATTCAAAAATCCTGTGTATCATTTGTGTACCTTGGGAGGTGAGGGGTTTGATGAAACCATCAACTTACATCACCATGATACATTTATGTATATAGTCACTTGCATTTCCACATTGTACATTATTGCATTCATATCACTTTGTCATTTGCATTATCATCTTGTGAAATTGTAAACTAGAAACTTAATTTTCAAGTAACTTTTAAAGCTTTCAAACATTGGAAAATATATCAAATCATATCTCTTCAATATTCATTTCACTTCTTCAAACTACTCAATCTATCTCATCATTTCAGTTCATGAGAAAAAATCTTGACAATGATTCTACAAGGGCTTGTATACTTAGTTATCTTCATGGTTTCTCCCAATTTGGGCCCTTATTTCCTATGGTTTTCTCTAGAAGCTTCTTGATGAAAAATCTTTCCCTAAAAATATCTCTCTATGACATAAACATTCTAAACATTTCACCCGAATATTTTTTCACCTATCTCACCCTCGGTGGTGAGCCCTTGCATACTAATGGCTGGGTAGGGTGGAGGCTAGGGGAAAATGTCCCTTCCTAAAATGATAACTCAAAGTCAATTAAAAAATAAAAAAAAAAAAAAAAAACAATAAACACAAAATTCTCTCATTTACAAATAAGACTACACTTCTCATCCCTACTAACTTTCGGTGATGAGACCATACTTCTTATTGGTAGCACGAGGTTGGGAAAGGAGGAAAGCGTCCTTACTCACCTATGTCTTGTCCTTGGTGATGAGACCTTGCCTCTTACTAGGGGCATTGGGCAAGATGTAGGGGGTCACAATAATAAATCACAAGTTGTAAATAAATAAACAAATAAAAGTGCTTCTAAAAATCCCCATGAAAATGAATTAGATGTGTATGTTAAGAGAGAATTGTTCCTCAAAACTAGATTTTTTCAATCAATAGGCCATCCATGAATCTAAGTCTAGACAAACTTGTAAGCAAAATTCATTTTGAACTAGGTAGTTTATCTTGGTTAGGGTTGAGTTACAAGTTTCTAATTGGATCTTTGTCAAAGTTTTGTCTCTTGATCATCATTCACATTCACATTCTTCAAGTCATATAACTTGCATCCTTCTTAACTCTTGGTGATGAGCCCTCACATCCTACTAGTTGCGTGGAGTTAAGAATGGAGTGAGTTCATCTTTTCATCATACCACATTCAACACATTTTTCCAATGAAATAGAAATGCTAAATATTACTTGAGAAACAAAGTATCTAAGTTACAATTTGTTGTCACATGCATAATCATACAAATTCATTTTGTTTACCACATTGCATCATCATCCATAACATACATTTTAAAACATAAAAAACATCAGAAATTCCAAACCATATAAGAGTACACAGATGAGATAAACCATAACAAAGTCAACTCTTACAAGGAATGTCGAACCAAATTTTTTCCTGTATGTATATATATGTCAAGTTTCTCATGTTTAATGTCGTCCCAACATAGGACAAGTATGGTCAAAATGCTCAACTATGAGCCAAACAAATTTCAATAAATGCATAAAAATGAGACTAAGCAATAAAGGAACTTTTCCTATCCATCTCTTCAAGACCCTTATGACCATTTCGGTTGAATTTCGAGAAGTCCTTCTCAACTGCATTAAAAAAGTAACATCTAAATCCTAACGTAAAAAGACCAAATCTCTTGCATTTAACCCGTTGCTAAGCCCCTTCCACTTTCATTGGGTCTGACACCATTGTTTCTAAATTCCTTCCAATTCAACCATATTCACGAATGAAACATTTGCTAGAAATTAGGGTTCTAAATTCAACAAACTTACAAAACACAAATGATTTCTAAAAATAGTAAAAGGTAATATATATAGCACAATTTTGGTTTTCTAATGTTGATTTGAGTAGGTTTATGCAGGTTCGGAGTGTTAGTGCAGGTATATTTCTCATCCCCGCCGATATGATAAGTATTATTTCATTATGTTTTATATCTACACTTGAATCCCATCTTCTCTTGTAGGTGGTGAAAATCTTAGATGAATGAGGTATAATTTCAAACTTTCCCATTTGGGAGTGTCATACTCGAACTTGACATTTTACACCCATTCATGGCTAAAATGATTCTCCGAGGGGGCAATATGTACACACCCAAAATTATTGGTCTTACATTGACAGAATAGTAAAAATCCCCATGATGATAAATTTCATTTCCAAAACAAATGATGAGGTCCAAGTCCTGTTTCCTTATTTACATCATGCCTATGTGACCTACTCTTCTTTACTTATAAGTTATTTAGATTTTATTTCTTTTGCAAATGCTTTTCGCCCCTTTTCCTTCGTGTTTTCCCCTTAAGTTACATAACTACCATGGTGGTTATGTAACTACCGATCTTCCTAAAGTAGTGGTTGCATAACTTCCGGTCTACGTGACTGGCGATTCCATGTGCTTTTATCCGAGAGTCAAACCTGCAAGTTGTATAAGTGTGTTGCAATCTTACATGTATTTCTCGCATGTTTCTTAAACATTTCCCTTGATTCTAAGCTTGTTGGATACATATGGAACTCTTCTTCCTTCTTGTTCTTAGAATGTTGACCACCCCTTCCTAAGATGGTATGACATTTCTTGATTGCCAAGTGTGTTGGACTTCCCCTATTATTTTTCTATAAAATCCAATTTTTTTCCTTAAACATTGGTTGAAGATTCTTGATTTTGATTACACCATTACTCTACTAAAATAATACCAAAAAGTACACAAACAACTCAGTCTTTGCTTTGTTTCTCTTCTACTTGCATTTGTTACATGTCCGCCTATAACTAGTCCTGCTCTAGTGCTCTTCCTATTCCTTGATTTTCTTCCACAACCAGTGCAACCCCCTGGACCAACTAAACTCATCTCTGGAGAAGAATATGAGGGGATAAAGAGAAGCATAACCATGCTTGGGAATCATCTCAGTTCAATGATAACCAAGTTGGGGATGTTATTTAATTTCCTTTAAAGTTTTTTAAATCTAGAATTATATTTGTTGTTAAATCAATAGCTTGTTTTAAGTAAGTAAAATTTGTAAGTTGTTTATTACATGTAAGTAGTTGTTGTTGATATTTCCTTTTCATCTTATCCTTGTGGATTTTCCTGGGAAATGATTTAGAGGAATTTCTTGTGCACATAGTTTCTTTATTTCTTTATTTTAAAATACATGTAGCTTTCATTTTCTTTATCAATTAGATTTCGCATGCATACAAACAAATATTTCACTGAAAACTTCCTCTCTACTTATCACTATGGATATGTAAGGGAAAGAAACTTGAGGAAGCTTCTATGTCTGTGCTTTTTGTTGTATTTATTCATAATTAGTCTTCTATGTAATTCATTGTTTTATTGGGGAAGCCTTAGGGGAAGAAGACATTTCTCATGAGAAGATTTATTTCTTCCTACGATTCTGAGGTAAAGAAATTAGAGGAAATAGAAAATCCACAATCACAAATTGGAAAAATATCGTGTTTGATTAGATTAAGCTTTACATTCATAATAGAGGAATAACCACATCCGGTTATTCTCTATATACTTTATTTTAGTGTGGAAGTAGAAGTTAATTAATTTAGAGTAGATAAATGTTAATGTTGGTTAAGTTAGCTATTTTCAAATACTTTATTTTCAAAAAAATAAAGTAGATTGTTCATTTCATTTTGGATAATTAATTGGAAATGAATTTAGCTAGTTAAAAGATTAAAAAATGTTTGTCTTTTTATTCAAGCTAGATTTACTTTACTTAATTATTTATAATGAAAATTTTAACATAGTTTAACATTCAATTAAACCAAAAATGAAAAATAGGGAACTTACGCTACCCATATATAGCCTCTAATTCCCCTCTTGCTAACCCATCTATGAGGAACTCATACTACCCGATATTAGTCCCCGATTCTCCTATAGTTACCCATAAATATTCCGAAATCCTTCACATTCGACTATCCTAGCATGATCTCGGGAGGTCAAGTGCATCCGGAATCACTTGTTTATTCTCAAGGTATAAAATGTCCCTTTATGAACTCATTTGAAATCCCCTCAACATCGATAAGTTATGATAGAATCTCTCAAGCCACCTCGGTACAATTATACAGACTTAAATAATTTACTAGATTTGTTGGCACCTTAAAAACGTCTGTAGCCATCACATTTGACAACTCTAAGATCCCATATTTGTAGCCTGAAGACCATGATATCCCCCTATTCATCACTTCCCAAACCAATGATAACCTTATTAAAAGAGCCATGATTAAAAATGGGGCCAACATCAATATCATCTCATATGTTGACAAAATTCCCTCATTCTGTTTCAAATTGGTGAACTAGTACTAAAGAAAATAAGTAACTCCAAATATGCGAGGGTTTAAGTTACCTCAAGGGGGATGACAATGATTATGGGAGAAAATAAGAGATATTCTTTTCGGTGAGCTAGATCACTTGCAAATCAAGTAAAATCAACGGGAAAAACATTGTATTAGTAGATAGATGGAGGGTTGTCTGACAATATCAGTCCCAAGAAGTGAAAAATTCCTAAGATGGATGTCAATCCTCGTTTTGAATAAAGATGAGATAAAATATTGATAAATTAGATGTAGCAGAACCTAAGATAGGACAAAAATTTGAAATGCAATAAATATAATAAAATGTAGATCTGATCTAAACAAAGTAAACCAAACCTATTCGGGTCAATGAAAACCTAAGATCTGTAAGGCCCAAATGGGCCGGTCGGCGCGACTCGAAAGCGCATCAACTAGAACAATGATGGAAAATGTAAATATGAAGGCCTATAAGTTAGATCTAGAGTTGATGATGAGATGAGATGGCAGACATGAACCGTATATATGGATAAGGAAGAATATATGTATATGGAGATAGAGATTTGAGAAGGTAGAGATAGGGATCCTAAATGCTAGTCAGAATCGCACAAGATCTAATGAAAAATGGATGATAAATTACACAAATAGATTCAAACATGCAAAAGCGAGAAAGGGAGGCTTTAAATATTGAAAGGTGGACATAATATATCCAAGAGAACTCTAAGAGAGATGTGGCGGTGAAAAGATACCAAAGAATGAAGGTAAGAGCGCACAAAGGCTTGAAGACTCCAAAATTACATCCTGGAAAAGAGAGGGGAAAATTCGTATTTATAGGGTTGATGGTGACCGGGGTAGGTTCTTTGGTAGTGACCGTGAAGAGCCATCCATTTAGGCGGTGGAAATGTGATCAACTCAAGAGATGAGGCCCATAAGAGGTAATATTAGGGATTAGAAGTGTTAGGACGAATTATGGTTGCTTAGGATGAGTAAATGGGTAGGTGGAGGGTGGAAAATATTAAATAAAGGCCATGGAAAGATGAAATCATTAAATGATAGATGAAAAAGGATAAAATGGAAGATTTAAGATGAGGAAATAAATTAAATGGGTGTTTAGAATTAACTAAACATGATTATGGATGACTAATGGATGAATAATGATAGGTGGGATAAATCATATTTAGGAGGGAAGAGGGATATTCTAAAGGGAAGAGAGGTATGTATGTGAAAATATGATAAAGAACTAATGTGGGGTGAGGGGTAGCGATATCAAAAATTGGTGTCTACATTTTCCCCTTTTTGTTGAGTGGTTTGTGTTGGGCAAGCCATGAGACAAAAATGAGAAGAAATGAGAAGATGATTGATGAGGTTCTCCCCCTCAAACTAGGTACCGATGACATGAAGGGGAATTGGTCACAAATTTGAAAGAGATGGATGAAGGGAGAAAGAGTGGAAAGGATGAGAAAAGAAATATGATGACATAATATGCCCCAGACGAGGATAAACAAAAAATGAAAAATGGCGGTGATTTTGGAATCACTTTGGTAGGGAACAAAGTATGACCTCAATAGAGATGATGGCAATGTCCTACGAACTTGTGAGTCGGGAAAACCACTACAAGATGGAGGGAATCCAAAGGGAATTTGATCAAATGGATGTGCAAGCCATGAGACTAATAGGCCAAAGGATGCAATCAAAAGGGAATGCACAAGCAAATACAAGGATGGTCAAGACAAAGGTTTGATAAGGCGCTGAGGGAAAAATATGTGATATCCTTCATACATGAGGAATCATGTAAACATGCATCCAGGTGGGATGGAGATGAAAATGGCCACGGAGGTGGACTTAAGATGAGATATGGTGCCCTAATATGGAACACAAAGATGGCCACAAAGGTGAACTTAAGATGAAATAGATTGGATGAGAGTGGATGAAATGCGATAAGGTGAGATAAAAGATGTGACTTGATAAGAAGTGACCAAAAGATAGAAATGACATTCTATCATATTAAGGAGTGCACGTAGGATTGATGCTTTGAACCGGATGGAGGTAAACATGACAATAAATGGGATGAAATAATATACTTGCAGCCAATAGCGGTGTTAACACAATCAATGATAGTTAGTTATTCCAAGGATCATAAAGAGAATATGTAAGGTGATCTTATGAACCTAATGTCAACACGACAAAGGGATTTAGATGTAACTCATACGTGGGAAAATAAGTTCTTCATAGGTAGGTGTTCCTAGGTCTATTCCTCACTTTTGAGAAGAATGGTGTAACCGATCAATGTGGGAAGTTTGCTATGGATGAGAAATTTTATCAATGTGGGAATATTTCTTTGGATAAGTGACTTCAAAATTTATGCTTTTACTTTTGAGTATATAGGCAGACGGTGATCAACGTGGGAAGCCTTCACACCATGGATATGAGATGATAGTAATCCTTTGAGGGAGTGGTCTACATTTTGTTTGATGCTTTTGGATTTTGGATTTTCTTTTATGAATGGTAGGATAAGATATGCATGATAACTATCCTTCAAGGAATCGAGTCTATTATTTCTAGTATTCTTACTTTATGAAAATTTTCCTTTGAGGGAGCAGTCTATTTTCTTTGGATAAGATAGCTTTTAGATGAGCATCCAAAATTTTGAATTTTTATGAAAGATTTGGGGATAACTTGGTAGAACACTTAGGAGAGGATGATAAGATGTACAAGTGACACCTATTGACCCTTATCATGGTTCCAATAGGTTTATAAGAGGGTGATGGATGTAATGATTGTGAGGTTCCCTCCAGAAGTAAGAACTCATCCATAAGGAAAATGATATGAACAAAGCCGTGGTGTCCATATGGAAGGTCATAGATAGGAAAGTGATGGTAGACCACATAATTTCAAATCACTATTTTTTTTGTTTAATAGATTGATGATATTTAAAGAATCACCTTCAATTATAATATTCAGAATATTACAATCTCTGGTAAGTCTTATACCCCAAAGAGCCGCCAGGGCTTTAGAGTAATGATTAGTCTACCTGCCCATTCTCCCAGAAAAAGCAGCAACAAAACAACCTCTTTGATCTCTAATGACTCCCCCTCCTCCAGAGTCCCCTGGATTGCCTTTTGAGGCCCCATCAAAATTTAACTTGTGCCAATCAGTGGGAGGCTTAATCCATTAGACTGTGTTTCTATCAATACCATTGTTATTCTTATTGACAGTGTCAATATTCCAATCAGTCAGGATGTATTCTTCCTTCTCAGGGTAAAGCCTATTTTTAGGAGGTTTAAATCTAGCAATATTATCTTGCACAACAATGATAATTTCCTTGTAGACTTTGTTACATGCCTTTCTATTGTTTCTGAAAATGTTATCATTACGAGCCTTCCAAACTCTCCACATAGTGTGGGGTAAAACAAGTTGCCACAATCTTTTCACCACACAATGCTTAAACGGAGAGTCCCATTGTTCCCAGGCCTGAAGACAGGTAAGGGGAAAAATCCATCTCTAGATTAAACTTTACAAAAACAAGCTGCCAAATTTTGGAAGCAAACTCACAATGGAGGAATAAATGCTTTATATCTTCTGCCTCTTTCTGACACATGCAACATCTATTCGGCATGATGAATCCCTTCTTGATGAGGTTGTCATTAGTTAGGATCTTGCCATTAATGATTAGCCACCAAAAGAAGTTCACTCTAGGGGTTAACTCCGGCATCCACAGCTTGTGCCACTTAATTTCACTTTCCATGGATACAAAGAAAGAATTATATCCTGATTTAACAGAGTATTCCCCATCAAAAGAATCTTTCCAGATGAGTTCATCCTTAAGATTTTGATTACTTATATGGATTAGAGAAAGTTGATTCTGTAAAGATGAAACATCAGCCTGTACATTATCATTCTCCACTTTTAGTTATTTCCATTTTCTTTTGTTTCCATCCCTCTCAATGTACCCCTGGATTTTGTGCCCATACTTTGTAATTAAGTTGTCTTTAATGTGATCATAAGCAGAAATCCAGTTAGAATCAGTCCACTTATCTAGTCCAGAAGTTTATGTTTTTCCCATCCCCAAGCTTCCAGCTACACCCCTGAGAAAGAATGTGTCTGCTGCGAAGAAGGTTGTTCCAGAAAATAGAACCACTCGGAAGAGACTGATCATATATGAAGGAAATCTTGTTTTGGTTTGAAAGATATTTGATCTTAACCAACTCTGTCCAAGGTTTGTGCTCTTTTATAAGCCTCCAACCTAATTTTGCAATAAGGGTAGCACTCATATGTTTGATATCTTTGATGTCTAACCCCCCAAGTCTCTTAGGTTTACATACCTGCTCCCAAGCCACAAGATGATATCTGAATCTGTCCTCAGTACCGTGCCATAAAAAGTGCTTTTGAATCTTTTCAATATTGTTCATCATCAAGCATCTTGGTATCTTTGAACATTGACATGATGTAAATAGGCAAGTTTTGGAGTGTGCTTTTAACCAATAGGCACTTGCCTGCACTTGAAAGTACAGCTCCTTTCCAGCCAGCCAACTTTCTTTGAAATCTCTTAATAAGATCATTCCATACCTCCATAGAAATCTTGCCAGTACTTAAAGGTAAACCTAAGTAAGTAGCTGGAAGAGAATTAATAGTGCATCCTAGAATATTAGCAATCTTTCTTTGCCTTTCCAAAGGAGTATTGAAGAAATAAATAGAGCTTTTGTCAAAATTAAATTTTTGTCCCGAGGCTTCCTCATAAAATCTAAGGACAGTTTTGATAGCCTTTGCCTCAATGATTGAGGCCATCAGGAGAAGCAGAGTGTCATCAGCAAACTATTGGTGTGAGGAGATCTGATTGCCAGAAGTTGGAGGAAAGCCTTTTATCATGCCAATGCAAATAGCTTTGGAAATAGATCTGCTTAAACTGTCAGCCATAATAATGAATAATAGAGGGGAAATTGGGTCACCTTGCCGGATACCTCTATTGCTGGCAAAAAAACCCACAGGTTCCCCATTAACAACCACTGAGAATCTAGAGGTAGAGATACAAGAGTGAATGATTTTTCTGAATTTGATTTGAAAACCAAACTTGGATAAGACCTCATCCATGAATCTCCAGGAGACTCTGTCGAATGCTTTATGCATGTCCAGCTTGATAGCCATCCCCACCTTTTTACTTTTATCCATAGAATGTATAGTTTCATGAACCATGATAATTCCATCTTGAATAATTTGTCCCACTGAATAAATCCGCTCTACTATTGTGAAATGATCTCCATAATAGGTTGCATTCTAGTGGCGAGAATCTTTGTGAAAATCCTATATATAACATTAACTAAACTGATAGGCCTGAAATCTTTGAAGTCCTTTGCATCCAACTTTTTCGGGGCAAGCACAATGTGTGTATTATTTAGTTCTTTAATGAGATTTCCGTTCTGTAAAACTCATTAACAGATTTCAAGAGATCTTCAGAGCATATTTCCCAACATCTTTGGTAAAAGTTCCTTTTTTAATTCCTCAATGGTGACAGTTTTTGAAAGACTTTTAAATCTCTCAGCAGGTATCAGATTATTAGGAATGGAGTCTAAGAGGAAAGAGGCCGCTTGTTCATTGTAGGAGTTATTCTCAGTGAGGAGGTTCTTGTAAAAATTAAGTGCTTCTGCTTTGATGTCCTCTGGATCCTTAGTAATGTTTCCATTGCCTTTAGCAACCTCAGATATTCTGTTACAAGCTCTATGTTTGAGGGCTGTCAAATGAAAAAAATTTGTATTCCTGTCACCTGCTTTAAGCCAAAGGGCTCTAGACTTCATTCTCCAAAAGGATTCTTCATGGCTGTTTATATTATGTAGATCTGAGAGGAGTTTTTTTCCCGCTGATGATCCTCTAGAGACATACCTTTCATGGAAACATTTAGCTCAAGCTCTTCTAGCTGTTGCTTAAGTTCTTTCTTCTTTTCAAAAATGTTTCCAAAAACCTCTTTATTCCAAATTCTAATCTTTTGTTTAACATTCTTCAACTTCTGTAGAAGCCTGAATTGGGCCGTCCCTGTGCCTTCCCAATACCACCACTCTTTAATTCTGTCCAGAATATCTTCATGCTCGAGCCACATTTTCTCAAATTTGAAATCATTATTATGAAGGATGGAAAAAGGCTAATGATGGATGTATGACCATGGAGATGACTAAGTTCACATTGGTAGGTATGTTAACAATAGAAAGGCCAAGAGTGTAAGGTGTTAAGAGGTTCCATTTCTAGTTTACCATCAAGGGAATCTAAACGATAATTCCTAGATCCATATGCGTGATATAGTCAGTACAAGGTACAATCCAGTTAGTAGAAAACATTTCATGTTGACTCCTTTCCAGAGTAGTGATGCTATGATTTATTTAAGGACAAGTTCATTGACATTAAAGTTGAGATCTTTTAGGTGCTCGTTATATGGGGGAGTGGAAGGGATAAGATGATAATTTATAGAAGATTGGATGAGGTGAGATAAAGGACAAGAGATAAAATATTATGTGTTATCCTTCAACCATGAGAAAGCAAGGAAATATGCGTCTTGGTGAGACGAAGATGGCCACAAAAGTGGGCTTAGGATGAGATATGGTAATAGATAAGTAGATTGGATAAGATGATATAAAAAATTGGATGAGATGAAGGATAAGTATATTTAGATGGGATTTGGTGAGATTAGATAAGAAAAATGGGGATTAAGAGGAAGAGAACTATCCTGATAGTAGACCGGTCCTAGAGTGATTGCAAATTTTAAAATAAGTTAGGGGGAGGGATGCAATGTCCTCCATGTCCATGGGGTGGTTGGATGAAGAAGGAGATGGATCAATGTGCATGGGAGATGTAGATGAAGGAGGAGACGTAATAAAATTATGTGTGAGGGCTAGATACTCACCTACCGATAGATGTTTCATCGCATTAGGTGACATAGATGTTGAGGGAGATGGGGTAGGCTTGTTAGAATGAGCAGTGATGATGACTTTGGGTTTTTATTAGATAGATGATTAAGGATTATGAGGATGAGAATGATTGGTAATATGAGCAACATTGATAGAAAAATGAGCCTTTGTCTTTGGAAGAAGTAAAATTTAGAAGAGAAATAAGAATGAAGGTCCTAGATGAATGAGGAGACTTAGAGATCTTGGTAGATGAGGATTGGGATGTGGAAGTGGGATTGGTTATGGATGAACTGATAGATGGAGGAGGGTGACCCCCTTCGATGAGAAGATCATAGTATTTAATGATACTATGGATGAGAGCTTGAAGGACCTATAATATTTAGTATTATGCCCAAGGGCACGATGATAAGCACAAACTACATTAAAATCAAACCAAATGGGTTTTTGTCTACGTGGGTCAAAATAATTGATGGGAGGAAGGATGATTGTTTAGGCTTGGAGTAAGCGTTGGAATATTTCAATGTATGATCTGATGGGGGTTGTTGAAGAAGAGGTTATGGATGAAACAAATTTACGAAAAATGGATTAAGGTAAGAGAGATGGTTTGCTTTGATGAGGCTTCATGAGATCCTTTAATTTTGATTTAGTCTTGGAAGAAGAAGAGGGAAATTGTGATTTGGTGTAATTTTTGATGACTAGGGACTTAGATGGCTTGGATTCTAATTTTAAAAATGGGGATGTGGATGGTTTTGGAGGAGAATCATATTTAGGAGGAGGATTATATTGTTTTGATTTAGATGTAGTGATTATGGAGGTCTTAGATGAAGGTCGACCCTAAGATGGATGGAGATACTCCTAAGAGTGATGATGTAACATTAGATTGCATAGGACGGTTATACTTGGGAGGAAGAAGCTCCAACCTTTTGTGAGGATGTATAATGGATTTTTGAATGGGCACGCCAAGGTTCTTAGTATTTGGTTGCGAGGATTTTCCTTTGGCATGAATGAGGATTATTTCAATCGGGAGTCTTTAGGGTAGATCTCGATGATGCGGAGGATGTTGTAGATGTGGATATTAAATATGGAAGGGTTTTTTGGATGATGTGATTGATGAGATCAAGAGGGGTTGTAGATTTTATAGGTCTAGGATTGATTGGTCTAGAGATGACTGAACTTGTGGATGGAGCAAGGTATCATTGATAATTGTGTTAATTGGGGATATCCACGTAGTATATTTTTAAAGAGATGGTATGGATGTGGATATATATTTAGATTTTGATGTGGGTATGGTCATGATTGTAGATGTGGTTGATGTGGAAGTGGGGATAGATGTAGGTGTGTGTGGTGAAGATGTCAAGATAGGTGTTGGGGTAGTTGTAGGTGAAGGAATAGATGTGATAGGTTGGGATGTAGTAGATATGGATGGGGTAGTAGGTAGAGTTGAAATTGATGTGGATGTGATAGTTATAGATGTAATTGGTGTAGATATGATTGAAATATATGTGATAGGTGTAGAAGTTGGTTTGGATGTTGATGAAGTTATGGACATAGGAGAAATGTCTAGAATAGTCATAGGTACAATGGATGAAGAGGTGATAGGTGTAAGTGATGGCGTTGGATCTTGATGTATGATATTGATTATGTGGGCATTAGATATATAATATTTTGGGGTGGAATATTATTTTTTGTTGGATGATTAGGTAAGGGTTGTTTAAAGACCTTAAGGGGATGATTAGGTGGTGCATTAGGATTGTCCACTTGGAGGTCACCACAATCTATATATCGTTGGACGAGAGTTTTGAAGGAGCGACATTTCTAAATGTCATGACCATGGACTTGGTGGTATTTAAAATAATGCCCTTGCAATACCATATGGGTTTGGGTTTGATTCATAAACGGGTCATATGGGAGGAAGTTGAATAAGATGGACCACCATTAACTTGTCAAATATTGAACTATATGATTTCCTAAGAGGGGTATAGTTAGGAAGCAATCTAGGAGTACATTGTGGAGGCATCATATGAGAAGTGGACGTGGAAGAATTTTTAACCATGATGGAATTAGAGGTGTTGTTAAATTTTTCACCATGTGTGGAGGACTTAGTAAACTCGAGTTTGGGATGATTGGATCGAAGTTTGAGATGGCCTTTCTCAAGGACGTAAAGTTCAAGGTTACGAGCCATGGTAAAAGCCTCTTCAAATGTTTATAATGATCGAATTTTTAGAATGGAGGAAATATTATTCACAAAATAACATGAGAAAAGTTCAATAAGCTCCGTCTGTGGAAGGGAGAATGATAGTTGGCTAGTGATGCCACATCATTGTGCGAAGAAATTTGTGATAGATTCATCATCAAATTTTCTAATGGCATAGAGGTATGTGATAGTGATATAACATGTAATATTGATAAAAAAGTGTTCTAGGAATAACTGTATGAGTTGGGTGAAGGAAAATAGAGAATGTTGTGGAATGCCATTATACTAGTCCAAAGCGGGTCAGCCAATGACATAGGGAAATCATAAAGCATAAAATCTTGGTCATGAGAAATTAAGTAGCATGTGGGCCTAAAGGAATGTAGATGTTGTTATGGATCCTCATTACTATTGAATTTAGAGAACTTAAGTAGTTCCCAATGAGGAGGATAAGGATAAACTGAAACCAAGGGGTTGATGGGTTCATTGCAAATTTGATCATATGAGAATGTAGTTTTGGAGCACAAGGTAGTGGCCTTAAGATTACCATTGTACTTAATAATACATGCATGTGATCATTAGATGTATGGGATTTAGAATTTGAAGGATTATATTATGATACATATGAGGTGGATGGGTTAGGCTATTGATAAGTTTGATATGTTTAGGGATGAGTAGGTGTTGGAGGAAGTGGTTGATAAGGGAAAATGTAATTAACGAGTTGCGATTGAATGGGTTGAGATAAAGGTTATTGTTGAGATATGGGGATGTGATATGATTGGTGAGATTGAGTCGGATGTTGGGAGATGGGGATATGATGAGTTGGGATATAAGCAATGTGTGGTTGAGATGCTTGAATAGATTGGTTAGGAAGTACATAACTAAAGGCACCTCGAGGAGGAGGTTGATGGGTTTGAGTTAATTCATATGGATGAGGTTGTGAAGTGGTTACATTTGTATGAACATGGGAAGTGGAAATAAGGGATAAGTTCAGATTATGTTATTTGAATGGAGGAGGAGGTAAATGAGATTCTTTTGGATCTTGGATAGGGGTATTGATGGAAACAATGGATGGAGTGGGGATAATGTTAATACGAGATAATTTGGGTGGAATGGGCTCCACCAATTGAGTGGATTGATGGGATTGGGGGATCATAGTTGATTTACAAACTAGATAGTCATAAAGGGCAATATGATTAGTGTCAAGGAGTTATTGAAACTCTAAGCATCCATGAGGGATGGTAGGAGGTCCAAGGGTCTCTAAAGGACCAACATATGGGGCATATTTGGTCAGAGGAAATGGAATGATGAGAGACAGAAGGATTGGTTTCAAGATGAGGATTATTTTGGATGACATGGGTCTTGTGAAGAGATACCATAGAAACAAGGGGTTGGGAGACCAAAGGCATGGTGATCATAGGTGTAGAAGAAGAAATGACAAGTGTGGAAGCTTGTTGGGAAATATCGTTAGAAGTGAAGATATTTGTTGGATAAGGTAGATTGTTATGTTTTCTTGGCCTAAGAATGAGTGATAATAGGCATGAAACAAAAAAATAACTCTATATTTTATTAATAAACAAGTCAAGTAACAAAATTTTGATCATCTTGATTATTTAGCAAATGTGAAAAAAAGAAGAAAAAATGGGCTCAAAGGGAACTTAGGAGATGACAATATATGGATGGAGTCCTCGATATACCTGAAGTTTCATGAGGAAAACATTTGTGACGACTACCAGTATGGGGCCTACCCCCTCACTTCACGGTCCCGCAGTGCTAAGGGATTCAGGTGCTTAGCCAATATACCGATAGCCAAAAAATTTGTAATGCGGCCAAAATACCGCAACAAATTTCCTATTGGGTGATGAAATCCCAATAGTTCCATCTAGTAGGATATGTTTAGATGTATAAATTTAATGCATGTGTTTTGGATGTGTGTGATAAAGTGTATGCAAAGAATTAAGACTAGATTTCCAAGAAAGTATGAAGGGTTCTTTTTAGATCCAAAATGAAATGTGTAAATTCGATGAAAGCAACAGACAAGATATGTAATGCAATAAAAGAAAGAGATAGGGAATAAAAATAAGGAATACCTAGATAACAATTTTCCTTTTTATCTAAAATTTTAAAACAGCAAGAAAGAAAAGAAAATCCAATCCAAGAAACGTAATCCAATACAAGCAAGAAAAGCAACACTCCTACTTACAAGGTTAGTAGAAGATAGATAAAATAAAATGAAAATGAAAGAAAAAAATAAAAGACTCACCAAAGAAGGGTGCATCCCAGGCGTGCCATAATATTGAACAAATTCCCTCATTCCGGTTTGATTAGTGAACTAGTATTAAAGAAAATAAGTAACTCCTACTATGCGAGGGTTCAAGGTACCTTGAAGTGGGATGATGATGTGTACATGTGCAAACAAGAGATCCTTCTTCACAACTAAACATGATTAGGGATGACTAATGTACGAATAATGATAGGTGGGATAAATTAATTTTAGAAGGCAAGAGGGATATTCGAAAGGGAATAGAGGTATGTATGTGAAAATATGATAGAGAGAGAATGTAGGGTGAGGGGTAGTGAAACCAATAAATTGGGGCCTACACCCACACTCTCAAACAACTTCAGCTACTTGAAAGCTGTCATCACTTAGTTGGCTAAATTTAGCCGTCTTATTGGCTAAATTTAATGCTCACTAAACATACAACTTAGGAAGTCATGGGATGAATCCCCTTCATTTAAAGGTGAAGCTTCCATGTGATATATTTATTTATTCTATGACCTTTTATTTTATATTTGGGGTATTACTTTAATTGAGTAGCTCACGAAACATAAACAAACAATTTGCAGCAAGTAAGTAGCTATTGTGGGAAGTTGTGACTGATAGTAATGAAAAGGAAATACTAAGTAATAACAACAATTAAGGGAAAGGGAAGTATTTCATAACAAGTAGTTCACAGAGCTCGTTATATCCATACCGAATAAACAAATATTTAATGATTTCCACAATTATTAGTGTTCAGAAATATTTCTACTCCAACTTGAATTAACAAAACAAGAAAATAGAAATATATCAACCTCAAAAGATGTGGGGTTTGGCGATACCCGTAGATGTTGATTGATAATGCTCGATGTTGCACTCCGTGAAAGATATGTATAAGATCCTTTCTTGCAAAGAAACCTGTGATCAAAGACACTACACAAGATATGATTAATAATATAGATAAGTGAGTTGTTCAGAAAAGGCTGATTCCAAGAATCAAAAGGTCTTCCTGAAGGATGTTAACTCGTTGTTTAAACAATCAAGTGGATTGAAATGAATAAACAATACATGATAAATCGATACAAGATGTAGATATGAAAAATGATAAGATAATACAAATGCTAATCAAATAAGATATGGATAAGAGACAAATCTGAAATAATTATGGCTCAATTCAAGCTCGAAAGGGATATCCTGTATAGCCTCGAATGCAGGCCAAACAAGTTTAGCTTTAATGAGTATGTAGTCAAAGTATGCTCGCTAGTAGTCTTTTACCGCTTGACAGAGTTCATGAGTGAACTAAAAAATGTTGTCCAATTCATCTAAAGGAGCATTATGGATGGCACACAAAGTTAGATCATGCAAGATATCATATTGTTCCCAATAGAAAGGGTGTTGAATTATCGGTAAGGAATGGATGTTGGTAATTTCATGAGAAGGGCCACCAATTGCCATCTAAAAGTAATCCATGCTCAAGAATATGTTATAAGATTTTTTTTAATATGATTGATAAAAGGTACAAGATGAAAATTGATAAAAAATTATAGGAAGGTAAAAGTGACAGGAATTGTTGGCGATTGGGCCAATCGTTGGCAATTATGGTAGTTTTGAATAGTTTAATAAAATCAAATGTTTGATGATTTAAACTTGATCTTTCAGATTAACATAAGATTATAAAATACGTGAATAGATAAATTAATAGATAAAAATACCTAGAAAATGATATGGGGGTGAGAAGTAGTCTTTGACCTTGATGAAAGATGATGCAGGAAGTTGGTGAAGCCTATAACTGGACTGATGAGATGCTGATCTACAAGGACTCTGAAATGGCCTAAAAATGCTTGATGATTGTAAATAATGATGCTAGATGATAAATCAAGTGACTTGATGCTCGGTGAGGACTATAGAAGATATTAACTCGAGAAGAAAGCTAAGATTTGTGAATGCAAGTTGAGGATCTTGAGAGAAGCTAGATAACTAGTTTAAATAATTGTTGGTGATTACGAATCACTAATGATTTTGGGATTTTGAGCTTTGTGAGGAAAAATGGTTGAAACAACTTCCAAATCAAGGCTATTTGGTTTGGATTTCAAGGTGTAATTTTTAAGTTTTTGGGGGATGTGTTGTGTTTGTTTTGGAGGGTGATAAAATAGGTTAGATATGATGACAAAATAAGCTAGATATTGCCTAGTTGGTTTTAGAAAGATTCCTAGGTGATTAAGTAGGATTTATCAATTGTACGAAAGGATAATCATGAGATAAGTGTGATAATGATAGGATATTGATTTTAATTAATTGAATAAGGATGGATTTAGGATATGGGGTGTTGATTTAATTTAAATAAGGATATATTTAATTAATTGGACAAAGGTGAGAGATATGGTGTATGACTTAGGATATGAAATATCGATGTATTTAAGTAATTGATTGAATAAATATGAGGGGTGTAGATTTTTGGTGTCTACATTTGCCCCTTTTTGTCTAGATTTAATGGAAAAGTGTTAGAAAAAAAATGATGTTTTTGTATGGGTGATCCCCCTCAAAATGGGGTGACTGCAACGCAGATACATGGAACACCATTTGTTTGTAGTTGTGATTATATAATTTTGTTGTGTTTCTTCGAAAAAAGTTTCCCGAGTCCGAGGGGTATCAAAAAAGGAGGATATGCTACGAGGAATCAAATGATAGGGAACCAAAGGGTTTGATACCTATAGACGTATGATCCATGAAGGTAGGCTAAATAGATGGGAAAAAGTCAAGTGATGGGGGCTAAAGGGCACACGTCCCATAGTCATATGACGAATCCCAATGTTGATTTATTTTATCAATTTTAATGTTTCAAGGACTAGGGTCCTTTGAAAGAAACAATTTTGTGAAAAAGTGATAATTTGATAAAAATGGGCATAGATGCAAAAAATGGGATGAATCACTAACGATTCAAAGAAATCACCGACGATTTCGAAATCGCGATGATTGCGTCGAGGTCAAATTTGGGGCTATAAATACCGAGGCGAATGTAATATGTAATATGGATCATTTTAACAGAGAAAAAATATGTATTTGGAGTGAAAAATGTTATTTTGAGTGGAAAAGTCGAGATTTGGATGTAATGGCTTCATGAGCATGCATTCAAAACCCCATTATGCAGCAGAGGTAGGTCGTTTTAACTTTGCTTTGTTTTGTTTTTGTTGATTTTTGGTATTTTTTAGAATTTTTTTCATTTTGGGGTGCATATGGATGCCCTAATTTGGAAACACAGGAATCACTAGTGATTGATTCATGAAATCATCGCGATTGATTGAAGTGAATCATGGTGATTCACCGTGACATAGACATTTTTTATTTTTGATTGATAAAGTATGGGTTTTAGGGAATTTTAAAAATGTTTTAGATGTTGTTGGTGTTTTTGGTGATGATGTTGATGTTGATGTTTTAATGTAAATATGTTTTGATATGTTTTGGATGATATTTTTGATATTTTGGTGATGATATTAATGTTTGTTTATATGTGTTTGTATTTTACAGGTAGATGTGCAGTTGACTATCCATGATCGTATTCCATTGATTTTAGATGAGGTGAGAGATGATATGACAAATGATGATTGGGAGCATGTAGAGGCTATTGGTTTGGTGGTATGAGGGATTACTGATGGATCCATAGGTGTAGAGTTTGTTATTGGCCTTATTAGAGTGGTGGAATCCTTCCACCTACACTTTTTGGCTACCCACTGGGGAGATTACTATTACTTTGGAGGATGTTCATCACATCATGTGATTACCTATCCATGGAGAGGGAATTTATATTATCAGTGAGGTAGAGAGGCCAGATGTGATGATGAGATTGTATGGTGATGAGGTACAACATGTGAGATATGTGTCAGGGGCATTTGAGTACCAGGCGTTGTATGAGCCTGGGAGGGATGGTTGTACCGGATGACCATGATGATGATGGCCATCTCATGTTTTTATTTTTCAAATTCAGGAGGTGGCATATTTCCTTGGATGATGATTGGGGTTGTTACTGAGATGATGGAGATAGGACCATTTTTGAGTGGGGACCTACTTTTCTTGCTCAAACATTTAGAGAGTTATGGGCTTGGAAGGCCCATAAATGGTATGGGATTGATGTTGGATTTTTATTATAGTGTTGGGCATATGAGCATATTGTTATTTGCTCATCCATTGGGCCTACCATGGGGTATTGATGAGAGTCATGTGGTTTTATGAGATGGTAGTAGGACAAGGGACAAGGGAAGAAGAAGAAGAGGGATACCTTTTATAGAGATTTTCTATCTGGGTTATAAAGGTGGTGATGTTATTTGGAGGCCTTATTTAGATTTTCATGATTGGCCTGGTTGTGAGCATGAGTTGGTGGGAATGCAAGAAGGATATATGGGTTTAGGAACGTAGGGTAGGAGAGCATGAGATATTGTCATTTTGATCGGGTGAGGAGGCAGTTTGGATTAATTCAAGGTGTGCTTAAGGAGATCGTGTAGTATAGACGAGATGATGGAGATGATGAGACTCAGAGGAGGGTAGTTATAGTGAGGCCCATGATCATTGTTGATGAGAAGGGGCTATGGGCCCTAATGATGATGGTGATATTATGCCACTTGATGATGTGGGGTCACTCCAAAGTATAGTGCATGGTGAACATGAGCACTGAGAGCATTTGATAGGACCTGAGTAGTACAATAGGTGAGAGGCAGTCAGTGCTTGAGTGGAGGGAGGAGCATAGGCACAAGATGTTATCCAAGTTTCTAATGATGATGATGATGATGAGGAGGAGGAGGAGGGTGATGATGATATTGCAACAATTATTACGAGAGGTGTGACCAGAAGGACATGATGGGAGAGAGGGATGTGGCTCGAGAGAGAGAGAGTGATCTCATGGGAGTATGGGATTCTTTGATTATTGAGTGAGATAGCATTGTGATTGAGCGAGATGGACTCAAGATATAGTTGGATCATACTACTACAAATAGAGATAGATATCTTCAACGAAGAGATGTACTAAAGAAGGCCTTAGGGATTATAGGGTCTTCTATTTTGGTGCAAAGTTAACAACGATGGCCCAGGCTAGTGAATAGAGAGAGCATGTTAGTGAGTAGAAAGCAACATCTGCAGCCTCTGGGATGATTTATATGGCCCATTATCAGAAAATACGGGTAGAGATGCAATATTACATTGATATGGTGATTTGTGATTACCCGGATGTTGTATTATATGTTGATCATTTGGCCACAAAGGTGGAATGCCCTAGTGTGAGTGTAGGGAGTGTGGGTCACCCACCTTAGAGATCAGAGAGAGGAGGTAATAGTGAGGGAGGATCCGGTGGCGATGCTGGAGCTATTGGTGGTGTAGGTGCCCAGGGAGGAGAGGGAAACATTGTCCCTGCTAGTGATTTTCTTGGAGATTTCTAGTTTACTGACTCATGATATGTATTGATGATAGATTTTGATGTACGACTCTTAGAAGCCTTAGATGTATATGACATTGTTATTTTGATATGACATCGATGATGATGTATGAATTTGTTATTAGAATTGATTCATATAGGATATATATGATGATGATGATGATGAGGTTTATGGCCTATATATCCTTTGATTTACATGTGTTGATAATTTATGTTGTGTTATATGTTTTAATTTAAATATGTTAAAGTATGATGGGTTTTGTTAGATAAATGTGATTATAATATGGTGAAAATGAATAATGTTTTTTGTATGACATGCAGACTTTAAAATGTGATTTTAAAAATGGATTCTTATCAAAATGTGACTAATAAGATAGGGTAAAAATAAAATGATTACCTAATTATGGATTTGAGACATACACGATGGGTTTTGAAAATTTGAAAGCTCTTACACTTGTAGCTTTAATAAAAGTTAAATGAGATTATCAATAAGTAGTTACACAAGATTTTGATAAAAAAATGGGATGAGATAAATGGACCCTCCTAAGACACGAAAGGGGTTTTGTATGTGTAAATTAATATGGGGAAAGGGTTCTCTTTTCAATGGGTTCATAGGAAATGTCCCATCCTTACATATTAAATTTGGATACAAACCGATCAATGTGGGAATTTTTTATAATGGGAAAGCTGATCGATGTGAGAAGCTTTCCTAAGATACTTTTGATATTTGAATTTTTGAAGGCTGATCAATACGGGAAGCCTTATACATGGGTAGCCATCCTTCGAGGGTATGGTCTAAGATTTTATTTTTACGAGATAGATAGTCCTTTAAGGGATTGGTCTATGATTTTAATTGGTAGCTATCATTTTAGGGATAGTCTACTTTTTACTTTTTTTTATAATGATTTTATATTTTGAATAGTTGTCCTTTGAGGATCAATCTATTGTATTTTTGATTTTTTGATAAGAAGCATCCAATGAATTTTACATAAATTTTGAGCTAAGGGAAAGACCCTAATAGACCATTTTGAGGAGGGGAGAAGATGTATATATGACCTACACACATTGCCCCATGTCATGTTTTTAGTTGGTACAAGGTAGGTGGGTATAATGATTAAGGGGTTCTTGTAAAAGGAGGAACTTGTCCATAGTGAAAGATGTAATGAATAGAGCCGTGGTGCTCATCTTTAAGGTGTATTTAGGATAATGACGGATAACCACATGCTTTCAAATCATTATTATGATAAGGTGGATGGTTGATGAAGTGATAAAATCTTAGATGTAACTACTATCATGGTGATCAATCATTTAACAATAGAAATGCCACAAGTGTAAGGAATTCAGAGGTTCCTTTTCAAGTTTACCATCAAGGGAAGTAAGATGATATGCTCCCGAACCATACTTGTGAGTGATGATGTATGGATTGATCCAATTAGGGAAAACTTTCCATGTTTACTCAGTATAGTGTAGTGAAATTTGATTTTATTTTAAGTACAAGTCACCGATTTTAAAATCAAACTCTTTGATATATTTGTTATAAGCTCTTTTACATGTTTTTGATAGACTTGATGATGTTTGAGGGCCATTAAACATTTTTCATCTAATAATTCAAGTTGTGCTAAGTGGTCTTGGCAATATTCTTTATCTGGGATAAAATCTTTAAGTGATACACAAAGTGATGGGATTTGGACTTCAAGAGGTAGGACAACTTTGAGTCATAGATGAGTGAAAAGGGCGTAGCTCCTGTAGGAGTATAGATGCTAGTTTGATAGGCCCAGAGAGAAAACAATATTTGGAGATGCTAATTCCTACCTACATCGTCTACTATTTTCATAAGGATTTTATTAAGCATTTTATTAGAGGCTTCATCCTATCCATTTGCTTGAGGATAATAGGGTGATGAAAAGATGATTTTAATGTTGAAGGTTTCATAGAGCTTTTTGAGTTGTTTATTTTAAAAGATTTTCCATTGTTTGTGACAAGTTTATGGGAACGCCAAAACGACATATGATGTATTGATATATGAAATTGGTGATAGGTCCTGATTTAGTCGAGGTTAAAGGGATAACTTCAACCCATTTAGTGAAATACTTTAGTAGTTGTGATAATGGAGTGATGTTTTTGAGATGATTTTGGATTGATAGCACCAATGAGGTCTAACCCCCATTGAGAGAAAGGCCATAGGTCTTGAGTGGGTTGTAATGCTTGAATAGGGACATGAATAAGGTCTAAATGAAGTTGGAATTTGACACATTTATTAACATATGCACACTAGTATTTAGTGATAGTAGGCCAATAAGTACCTATCAATTGTATGACACGTTTAGCAATGAAATTTCCATTGAAATGTCCTCCATAAAAACCATTATGGACTTCTTTGATTGATTTGATTGATTCATGTGATTTAAGGAACCTTAATAGAATATCATCAAAACTACATTTATAAAGGACACCACCTATGATGACAAAGTGAGTGGTGCATTGAATAAATGATCATTTAGCTTTGCGTGATAAGTCGGATGGGATTTTAGATTCGGAAAGGTAGTCATAGATTTGCATATACCACAAATCAATTAGATCATTATCAATAACGTTGATAGGAGGGAGTTCATTTTGATCGAGGGTAATCAATAATTAAACGACCACAAATACTTGGGTGTTATTTTTAATTATTTAGTTTCTAATGGGATGAGGGATCCTAAAGAGGCCATTATATCTACAAATTTGTTAGAGGATCATGGGATGGTTTGGATGGTGTAATGATCAAAGGTGTCGAGGAGAAAGTCAACATTGGCTTTATATTTTTGCAAGATTTCATTTTTACATTGATATTCTCCTTTAACTTGACTAATGACGAGTTGTGAGTCTCCATATATTTCTAAAATGTGAACACCTAGGAGAATAACGGTCATAAGGCCCATGATTAAAGCTTTGTATTCTGCCATGTTATTGGTACATTCAAAGTTGAGTTTGAATGATAATGGAATGGGAATACCCCAAGGAGGTATGAGAAAAACACCGGCCCCTCCCCCTTGTTGGAACTTAGAACCATCAAAGAAGAGGTTCATTTTGATAGGGATAAATTCATATTCATCGACATTGCTAATGGATTCATCAGGAAAGTATTCATGAGGAAGTTGATTGTCGGGAAGGGAGCGTCAAAGTGAGTTGGTCTACAATAGCTTTGACCCTTAATAGATTTTTGTGATATGAACTCAAGGTCAAATTCAATCATAAGCATAAGCCATCGAGTGATACAATCACTATGATATGGTTTAGAGTGCATGGTTTTGAGTGGATTGAAGCTAGTGACAACATAAGTTTTGTGATTGAGAAGATAATGACGAATTTGGAAGTGGTGAAGTATAAAGCACAACATAGTTTTTCAACTTCGGTGTAATGAGTTTCATATTCATGGAGTGTGCAACTGATATAGTATATGATTGTTCATGACCTTGGCTATCATGGTGAGAGAGCATGGCTCCTAGAGTATGTTTTAAAGTAGATATGTATAGATAAAATGGATCTCCCTCACGAGGTGGAGTAAGCACAGGTGGTGATAGGAGATATTTTTAATTTCGTCAAAGGCCTTCTAACAATAAGAATCCAAGTGAAAGTCTACGTCCTTGTGAAGAAGATGATGAAATGGTTGACAATGATCAAAAGTTGTGATATAAAACGTCGGATGGACTGTAGTTTACCTTGAAGGCTACAGTTGTTTAATATTGGATGGAGGAGGCATTTCAATGATGGATTTAACCTTTTAAGGTCAACTTCAATACCTCGAATAGATATGATGAATCCTAAAAGTTTTCCACTGAGAACACAAAAAACACACTTTATAGGATTGAGACGAAGACAATATTGAATGAGACAAGTAAAGATAGATTCAAGGATGAAAAGGTGATATTTACGTTATTTGGATTTTCCTAAGAGATCATCAACATAGTCTTTGACTATTTTGTGGATGAGGTCATGAAAATTTAGGTCATGGTGCGTTAGTAAGTAGCTGCTACATTTTGAAGACTGAATAACATAACATGGTATCAGAAAGTTCCCCAAGGAGTGATGAAATATGTTTTATGTTGATAATTGATGATGATAAGAATTTGATTATAACATGAAAAATCATCCATAAGGGAGAGCATTTCATGGCCGGATGTTAGGTCAATGAGCTGATCTATGTTTGGAAGAGGGAAATCATCTTTAGGACAAACAAGATTGAGATCCCTAAAGTTTGTGCAAATGCGTAACTTGCCCAAATATTTGGTTACGGGAATGATATTAGAGACCCATTTTGGATAATCAATGGGTATGATGAAGTTAGCGAGATAAAAGACATTGCAACTCTTCTTTAATAAGGAGAGCTATATGGGGATACATCCTACAAAGTTTCTATTTAACATGCTTAACATGTGGGTGCAATGGAAGTGCTGCTAGCCTTTCCTTGCCTTTGAAGAATGCACAATTCTTGCACCTTTTGATCCATGTGTAGCAGTCACTAAACACTCTGGGCCAATAATATCCTGCTTTCATGATTTTGAGTGCTGTCACTCTTAGAGCAAAATGGCCTCCAACTGCTTCAACATGGAATTCTTGTAGCACTCTCTCCACCTGATCTGTCTCAATGCATCTCAACAGAATGCCATTGATGTCTCTTTTGAACAAGACACCATCAATAAGAACATATGGGATGGCCTGTAACCTGAAATGTATCCTTTTTCTTTATCCATCCCATGAGGACACATGCCTATTTAAAGGAAGTGCACCATGTCTTGGGTCCAACAAGGAGCAGGTACATCATCTCTCCCTTCTTCTTGATCATCTTGTAGAATAAGAACAACCTCCTTTTCACTATCTATTTCATCTTGCTGACTTGAGGCTAGTTGTTCACACAACCCCTTCCCATGGACCAGCTTGGTGACCTTGATCTCAATGTCATATTCCATGACATGGGTGATCCATCTTTGCACACTTTTCATTCAAGTCCTTGCTGAGAAGGAATTCTTTAACTCTCGCATGGGAGACTAATAGTTGGATTTTGTTGTTTGAAACCAAATGCTTAAACTTCTTCAATCCTCTGATTACCACCAAGACCTACTTCTCAATGAAGGAGTACCTCACCTCATAATCTTCTAGAATTTGGTGAAGAAAGCAATTGGTTGTTCTATACTTTCTTTGTTCTGCTGCACCAAGATTGCAGAAATTGTGTCGCTGCCACCAAAGGCATACAATATGAAGTCTTTGGAAAAATATGGGTTCACAAGAGTTGGGGCTTATGATATGGCTTCTTTGATAGCCTCAAAACTTGATTTTCCTTTAGCTGTCCACCTGAATGTTAAGCTCTTCTTCAACATCAATGTTATTGGCTTAACAAGGGTAGAAAGTTTGGAACAAACCTGTAGACAAAATTGATTTTTCCCAAGAAGCTTTGAAGAGCCTTCTTGTGACTTGGCAATGGTAGTGCTTTTATTGCTTCAACTCTCTCTAGGTCAATTGCCAGACCCTCCTTAGACACAATATGGCCTAAAATCCTACCCTCATGGGCCAAGAATATGCATTTTTTAGGGTTCAAAGATACCCCAAATCTCTTGCATCTTTGAAACACTTGCCTTAGGTGAAAAAGGTGGTCTGTTGTGTTTTTGGAGAACACAGTGATGTCATCTAGATAGATCAACACTATTTTGTTGATTAGCCCTTTGAATGCCATATCCATGGCTCTTTGGAAAGTAGCCCCAACATTAGACAGTCCAAATGGATTTTTTTGTATGCATAGGTGCCCCATTTGGTGGTGAAAGTAGTTTTGAATTGATCATCTTATTTCACCATGATCTGGTTGTACCCTGAGTAGCCATCTAGGAGGGAGAACCTTTTTGACCAGACACTACTTGCAAGATCTGCTCCATTGAAGGGAGTGGGTAGTGGTCTTTGAGGGAGGCTCTGTTTAAATCCCTAAAGTCAACACACAACTTGATTTCTCCATTTTTCTTCTTGACTGGGACCAGATTTGTAACCCAACTTGAGTGTTTGATTGGAAATATGATGCTTGCCTCTATCAGCTTGTTCACTCCTTCTTCATCAGAGGCTCTATATGTGGGTTGACTGGTCTTTTCTTCTACTTGATGGGCTGAGTAGCTGGATCCAGTTCGATTGTGTGTTGTGCTAGCTTTGGATTGAACCCTCTTAGGTCTTCATAACTCTAAGCAAACACATCAGGAAATTCTTGGAAAAGTTGTATGAATTCATACCTTTCTTGCTCGGTGGCCACTTTGCCAATTTGAAGTGTTTTGTCTTCTCCAATTGGGATTGACTCTGAATCTTCTCCTTTGATCTGCATGTTAGCCTTCTCCTTTCTGAATTGATCATCAGGATTGAAAATAGATTCCAGTGTCACTAAGCCTTTAGGAAGCTTGTTTGTATGTAGCTATACTATCTGATTCTCATACTGCTTTGCTCTAGTCTGCTCTAGTTTATAGCTAAGAATTTAGCTTCTTCTTGTAGAAAGTTAATGATTTGTTGATCATTCTCAAACACTTGCTAGCATGTATTATTATCTGGAACTATTGGCCTCACAACCACATGGATATGTGGTTGTTCTCTATCTCTTTTGATGTTGTCAACCACATCAAACATTGCCCCGATTGTTGTAAGTATGTCAGCAACTTCATTCTCCTTCCTAGGTATGGACACAATACTAAAGGCCTCAAAATCCTCCATGAGATCCCATACCCTACTCTTGTAGTTCTTGAGTAGGTCATTTTTGACATTAAGTCCTCTGACTTGATTGGAAACCAACTCACTATCACCGAATACTTGCAAGTTCTTGATTCCTAGCTTCCTTGCCTAATGAAGACCTTGGACTAAAGCCTCATATTCAACAGTGTTATTTGAGCAAGAAAACTGGAATCGAAGGTTGAATAATATCTCATACCTCTAGGGGACACAATCATGGCTCCTCCTCCAGCTCCTTGTCTACTCCTTGAGCCATCAAAGAATAATTTCCATACCTCATTGTCATCCTTGTATTTTGGCTTGATTAGGTTAGGAAGAGGTGATTCTCTTCATGTAGATAGTAGACACCTAGTTCAGATTCCTCCATCTCCTTATAGGGGTCAAAATCATGTTTTTTGTTGGCCCACTCATCTAGGGTCAAGTCTAGGATACATCCCACCTTGGTATCTATTTCATTAGTGTTTAGGAGGTCTTCTTGATCAAAAGATGAGCAGTTGGCATTGATTGGGATAGGCACATAGGATTCAATATGATAATCAACAATAGGTTCAGATCTGATTGTGATCTTTGCTCCATACCTTGTGCTAAAGAGAATATGTGACCAATCAGTAGATAGGTAGCCTCCAATTTTGGCAGTGAAGTCCATGGATAGAGACAAGGTAAAATGTGGTGGCAAGTCTATGATTGACACAATTTACAAAACAGTCACATTAGGGCAAGCATGTAGAGTGAGACTCAGATTCTTGATGATTCCCACAGTAGTCACTTTTGTCCCATCTAATTGGACTACTCCTCAAGAGATGACCTCATATTGGAGACCTAACTGATCAGCTATTTATTTGGGCATCATAGAACTACTAGCCCCAGAATCGATCATACAATTGTGCACCAATTTGTCTCCAATAATCAATGAGACATAGAAGGGAGGAGGTCTTAGGTTTTTACCTTGTTCTCCATGGTTTCTCCTTGGTTGAACCACATTAGCAAGCACTCTCTCTTGCTGGTTAGGGGTTTTTTGAACTTGACCAATTCTGCATGGCAATCTATGCATGTGAGATCCCTCCGCCTGGAATGGCCAATGACTCCCATAGTGAAATGTTCACACTTTTCCTTTTCATCTACTCAATAATATTGAATGAGCTATCTTTTTGCTGCCCCTTCCCAAACACATTTCTTTCTTGCACATGGGTTGTTACAACCGGTGCCTGACTGGGTTTGGAAGGTGGTCTAGATTGGTTCAAGCATGTTGGGAGTTACACTTGGAACACCAGGACCTTGTGGAGTGATGGAAGGTTGAGGGTCACTTGAGTTCAGTGGTTGGCCCTCTCCAATACTTCTCTTTTTGGACCGTGTATTGGCAGCTACACTTTGAGAAGGGAATTGATTCATCCCATAGAATTCTTCAGCCTACCAATTTACTAGCATAGTTTCTCCTGAAGGTCCACCTTGTTCAACTCTTTGTTGCTGATCTCCCTCTTGGATAGGTTCTTGTGGCACCATACTAGTTTGCACCATCAAGGCCTGATTTAGAGCACCATTAAAGCACATTGATTGGTTATGTGGTTGATCGCATGGAAAACACCAATCATATTCCTATGCCATATTGTTCTATCGTTGGGACCAATGCTCTTGATGTTGAAGCTGTGTTAGGATCATACGGCTTGAAAGGTCTAGCAACTTGGGGCTATCCTTGGTTCTAGCTCTGATTCACAGTTTGAGGTGGTGGCCTATTGTGCTGATATTGGGGTCTAGCTTGATATTGAGCCTGAGGCCGGTATGGCTGGAACTCTAAGCTTGTTGTCTTTTGATGGTCACTAGCTCATTCCCAAAGTTCTGAAGTTGCTTCATCACTTCCTGAAGCTCTTTAGAGGTATTAGATGATGAAGTGGAAGCTTCAGCTGAGCTTTGACTCCTAGGGGTGGGTATAGGAGCTAATGTAGGCATTTGGCTAGTATCTGGGATTCCTAACTCAGGGTACAAAGGCATGGATGGCCTAGGAGTAATTTTTCCAGCTTGAATCAAATAGTTCTCAGCCCCTATGAAGAGGCTATATGCTACAAGTAATGTAGTTCCCCCATCGACTAAATCATCGAGAAATATCGAATTTAAAGCCCTAAGAAAGTATAAGAAGGTACCTTCATTAGTGGGCTTTATTACTGTTGGAATCCTATCCTAGGTTTGTTGGAATATGAGGTTGAATTCACGCCACTACTCATTCAAGACTCTCTTGATTATTTTTAGTTGCTCCAACAAAGACAAGTTATCACCTTTTTCCCCAAACTGATTGTGAAGATTCATGCACAACGGGTTCTAGTTCTAGATAGAGCCTCGCTTCAGACTCTGAACCATTGTGAAAATTTTGCTTTGAATGAATAGGTAAGTAGCTTGATCGCAATGTCCATCTCATGGATCTCATGGATTGTACAGTCATTTACAATATCTTGGACATGGTCACCAGGAGAAGTTTGATTTTCCCCAGTGAAATATGGGATGCTCTTTAATGCTGCAATCGGAACTGGGTTTTGTGCATTCAAGGCGAGTGGACTACTGTTGGTGAAGTTGACATATGGATTTGGTTGTGCCATTCTGATTGGCCTAAGAATCCTTGTAGACTAAAAGAAAGGCCTTGCAGGTGGAGGTGTTGACAAGGTTCTGCTTGGTGGAGATGGAGACCTCTAAACTCTTCTTCCTCTCCTTTCTCTACCTAGGGATAGACGCAAGTATTCAAATATACCTTCTTTCCTTGCTCTAGACTAGGTTTTTCTCATGAATCTCCCAAGCTTGGGCTGCTGAAACCAATAGATTTTTTTCTTTTAGAGTCACAGATGTATAATTTTAAGGCTTCTTAAAATCTAGAATCACAAAAAGTGTACATCAATTCCTACTGTAATAAGATGGAGACTTCTTAGTCCCATTGGGTGTGCCAAAACTATTGGTGAAAAATCATAGGACCCCCAAATGAGTCGAAAGATATGCCCCTTCAAAGTTTGTATTGGGTCCGTATAGGAGGGCAGGAAAACAACTTGAAAAATGGGTCCCCTTTTGATATGGGACACATGGCAGCCAGATTGGAACAAAAATTGGGCCTACGGGTCCACAATTTAACTTTCGCCCTTTCCTCCGATTCCCGCTTGGATTTGACTCAGGCCCAAATGCTGACTTTTTCCTTAGGCGAGTTGTGGGCCATTTTGCAACTTTTACCCCTTTTGATAACAAGGGCAAATAACCAACTTTTTCCTCGATGGTCCGCTTTCTTCGCTTACACCTTTATACTTAGCCAATTTTGAAGCCCTTTTCTATCCATGTTTTTACTTTGTTTCCTTTTATGTGGGATCGTGGTCGATCCAATATTTGGCATGGGGAAAAATATGGATAACACTTATCGATACCTATACGTCCAACAAAGTTCCAAATTCAACATCTATTTTGGGCATACTTGAATTGGTAGAACAACTATGGTTGTAAATGCATCTTTGAATGAAATATATATATATATATATATATATATATATATATATATATATATATATATATATATATATATATATATAAACCTATAAATAGATTTAAAAGGAGAACATATACATACATATACATAGAGATAGAGATATAGAAAGATCTAGTACGTTTTTGTAAGACATAATATTTTAGCAATAAAATAGCCACTTCATTTTGAGATAATATCACTTTGTCAAATCCTAATTCAAGGTGGAGCAAGGGCCCACTCCTCCAAGAACCAGGATTCTCATTTTATTGGTATTTATATTTCTAAAGAAAATAGTGTAGATTTGTTAATTATGTAAATGTTTTTGATTCTTTAAGTTAAACTTTGTTTTATACTCATCCCTGCAGGTGTTATAGACTAGATTTTCATTTCCTTGCAATATTTTCACAACATTTTCAACCGTGTGTTTATTTCTAAGCAAAGTGTGTTTACTTCTGCATTGTGTGTTTATTTCAGCAATCTATTTATTCATGTATGTGTGTTTATTTCCAACAATTTATTCCAGCAATGAGTGTTTATTTCAGCAAGTTTCTTACAACATAGAGATAATAAGGCTTTGGGCATGGAATCCTAAAGACACTGTAAAAAACCCCAAAAATAAAATAACAAATACCTACAGTCAATTACTAGATCACTAAGATTTTCTTATTGCATATAGCTTCAGACACACCCTTGGTTTGAATATGACATCAACAAAGAGTTGATTAAATGAAGGGAATAATGACACCCATCATTTTGAAACCGTTGCTTAGGGACCCAATAGTTAGAATTTTCTAATTAGGTGTCAACAAGAGCAAAAATCATACATCTAGTAATTGAAGAATCTTCCCTACGTCATCATAAAATTTATGAGTAGACCAAGAGACTCCAAGGGTAGATTCCTCCCAAAAATATTTGAACAAGAATCATCAACATGTTCTCGATCAAATAAGGAAGTTGACCAAGAATTAAAAGCACCATTATCCCTTGCTACACAAGAAGTAGAATCGCCACCTTTATAATTCTTGGATCAGTCATCAAAAGGAAGTGGAACCTTTAAAAAGAGGATTATATCCCAATACCCGTTTAGAGAAAGTTTTAATTCACAATTGAGTAGTCAACCTCCCACTCTTGACTTTTCACCTTCCCCAAAATAAATCACATACCATATTTATAGGGAGAAAAGTCTAGAAGGTACTGTAGAAATGGCATGAGAACCTGAAAAAGAACTCCGATAGGACCTTTAATTATCCAATTTCGTTGGATGATGATGATATACCCATGAATAATATTTCACCTGCACATTTACCCACATTTAGAGGAATGTCAACTGAATATCCTAACCAATTTCTATTTGAATTTAAAGTATTGTGTCGGACTTATAATTACAAAAAAAAAAATCGAAGCTCAAGTTGTTTCCATCCACCCTAAAGGATGTAACAATGAGGTGGTTTATGGGATAAACATCTAATTTTATTACCACTTGGGCACAAATGGAAGTTTCCTTCCTAGAAAAGTATCAAGACTACTGTAGAGGGAGGAATAGGAAGGAAGAATTTTTCAAAATCAAGCAGGAGGAGGATGAGAATATGGAAGATTATTTAGATAGATTCCTCTTTGTAAGAAAAATATGTGGATTTGTACTACAAGAACAGCTAAGCAAAACCATTTTTCTCAAAGGTATGGATGATGAATCTAGGGAAGCCCTTGATTTTATGGGAGGTGGAAACATTGATAAATTAAGAATGAATGATATTAAAGACATTTGTAGAAGCTATTCAAGAACAAGGGGTGGACCTAGAAATGGAAAAATAGTTAAAACTTTGAACCCAGATATGAAAAAATTGATGGATGAACTAGCAAACTTTAAAACAAAAATTTTAGTTCAATTAACCTCCACCATGGATGGATTGCAAACAAAAGTAAATGCTAAAACTGAACCATTAGCTATGTATTGTCCTAGATGCAAGAAGAAGCATGCAATAAGATTTTGTCCCCTGGATAAAACAGAAATGTGTCTTATCTGTGAATCTAGGGACCATGAGAGTAATGCCTATTCTCTTCTTCCATTTATTAAAAATCATCTTAAACAAACTAACACTCCATCCACATCAGAAGAAGTAAATTTTGTCCAGAGACAACCTAGCCAGGGAAGTTCATGCCTAGGTCAGTTCCTAACCCCTAGATGATGCCATGGGAAGCTCAGATAGTACCACAAAGTTGGGGACAACCACCTTGGGTCCCTCAACCAACATGGAATCCTCAAGATTGGTCAGAAAATATTGGTATGCCCAATGACACCAACAACCATGGTTAGGTCAAGGTAACCCGAATGGTTGGTCACAACCTAAGTGTAACCCTAATAATTATGCTCAAGGGAGGACATATCCCAATCAGAATCAAAAAGCCATAATGGGTTCCCCAACACAAAATTCACAAAATAAAAATGTGGTTCAAAAACAAATGCCAACACAACCAGTTGCTAATCCTAGAAACAAACAAACAACTCCATGTCTATGGGATAGAACAAGAAAAACTAGTGGATCTAAATGCCATGGATTGTAAAGATATTCAAACCAGATCTGGAAAATTAATTAGCAGCCCACCTATTATAATTACTGAAATGATAGAAGAAACTGAAACCCCTAGTGCGGTTGTTCCCAAGAAAGATGAAAAGAAAAAGATAAGGAGTCAGGTAGCAACTCTGCTGAAACTCCATTCCCAGAGAGATTTCAAGAAGTTATAGGGACCAAGGAATTTGAGTTGGTGTAGGAGTTGAGGAAATTAAATATTGAAATACCATTGTTACAAGCAATCAAGGACATTCCGAGAGTTGAACAAGTTAATCAAGATGCTATGTTTAAGAAGACCTGGAAGGAAGAAGCAATACCCTAGGACTATTAAAGTAGATGGGAAACTTGCTGATTTATTAGCAAGAAAACTCTTACTTCCCAAATATGGAGATCCTGGTAGCCCTGTTATTTCTGTCTCTATAGGGAATAAAGATATACATAATGTTTTGGTTGATTTGGGAGCAACTATAAATGTGATGACAATGGAAACTTTGAAAACATTACCATTAATAGGTATCCAACCTACTAACACCATATTACAGATGTTAGACCACTTTGTAACAAAACCAGAAGGAATTATTAAAGATTTTGTAGTTAAGGTGGAGTCATGGGGATATACAGTGGACTTCCTTATATTACAGCCAAAAGGTAAAACACTTGGTTATCCCATTATTTTGGGAGACCATGGTTAGCTATAGTTCTTTACCTTAATTGATTGTAGATCAGGTGATATGACTATCTCAAATGGTAAGAGTTCTAAGAAAATTTCTTTATACCCCTCTACATGACCTTTTATTGATAATCAAGAGCAATTGTGGGTTGATGATCCTAACACTAATAAACAAAATTTGTCTTCTTTGGCTATGATAACATTGCAAGATCATGTATGGGAGATGGAAGATATGATTAATCAACCATTGAACAAACACCAAATGTCCTTGGAACAATCTGGGTTAGTTTGAACCATCACATTTAGTTCTAGAACCTTCAGACTTATCTCCGGAACCACAACAACAACGATCCCATGCAAATGCAAATAATTTCACTTTGGAGGAATGAGATTTATCTTGGGGAGGAGCAGAAATAGCTACAAAATTAGTAGTTTTAGTTTTAAAGATATCAGGAAATGGTGGGGAATTTTTGGAAAACAACAGTGACAAGGAGTTTGACCGACAACAAGATAAGTATCATAACTCTTCCTACTATCCTTTGTCTAGTATTCTTTCTCAAGGGAATTTTGGAGATGTTGTTGCATATCATATGTTATTACCACATCCATGTCCACTAAACACCTTAATGAAACCCTTTCAACAAATCAGTTCATCACACATTGGAACCAAACATGTTGAGATTCAACCGGGTAAAATTTTGAACATTAATAGTTGGTTGAAGAATGATGAAGAAGCTAAATTGTTTGATGTTCTGAAGGATCATACTAGAGATTTTTCTTGGGACTATAAAGACATGAAAGGAATCCATCCAAGTATTTTCACTCATCACATCTATACTGAAAACATTAAACCAATTAGGCAACCTCAGAGAAGGATTAATCCAACCTTAAGGGACATAGTCAAGTAGGTTTTATCTACCCTATCTCAGATAGTCAATGGGTGTCTCCTCTTGTAATTATGCCTAAAAAGAACATAAAATGGAGAATTTTTGTTGATTATAGGGAGTTGAACAAAGCCACACTGAGAGATTATTTTCCCTTACCATTCATAGATCAAGTTTTGGACAACCTTACGGGTAAAAATATTTTCCTTCTGGATGGCTTTAGTGGATATAATCAAATCAAAGTTGTTGCTGAGGATTAGGATAAAACTACATTTACTTGTCCATGGGGTACCTTTGCCTATAGGGTATTGCCATTTGGACTATGTAATGCTCCAACAACCTTCTAAAGAGCTATATTAGCAATTTTGTAGACGAATGATTGTGTAGAGGTATACATGGATGACTTTATTGTACATGGAAACACATTTGATGATGCTTTGAAGAATTTGGATAGAGTACTAACAAGATGTGAGGAACACCATTTGTCTCTTAGTCATGAGAAATGTTTAATGATGGTTGATGAGGGGATTGTATTAGGACACCACATTTCAAAAAGAGGAATTCAAGTTGACCAAGACAAAATTAGGATTATTTCAAACTTTCCTATTCCCCAAACCCTCACAGATATCAAGTTATTTTTAGGGCATGACAGATAATATAGGTGTTTTATCAAGGATTTTAGTAAAATTTCTACCCCCATGTTTAGTTTACTTACCAAGGATTGTGAATTATGTTGGGATGAAAAGTGTCAACATGATTTTGAGGAAATTAAAGAAAAATTAATCACTGCCCCAATATTGAGAGGACCTAATTGGGAGAAACCTTTTCACATCCAAACATATGCCTCAAATAACTCAATAGGTGCAGTTTTGGGACAGAAAGATGAAGAAGGGAAAATGTATGCTATTTACTACCTTAGTAAAAATCTTACTCCCACTGAAAGAAATTACACTACCACTGAAAAAGAATTTCTTCTTTGTGATCTATGAAATTAATAAATTCATATATTATATTACATGGTACAAAATATTTGTACATACAAATCACTCAAGTAATTAGATACTTAATGAAAAAACTAGTGGTTGGAGGTAGGATAATTAGATGGTTATTACTTTTACAAGAATTTGATATTACCATAGTAGATAATCTAGGAAAATCTAATGTGGTAGCTGATTTCTTGTCAAGATTGACCACTATAGGGGAGCAAGATCTAGTTAAGGATAACTTTCAGATGAACAATTGTTTTCTATTTCAGCTAATACACCATGGTTTGCTGATATGGAAAATTATCTTGCAATAAGGAAGTTTCCTCCTTCTTTCACTAAGAAACAAATGAAGAAGTTGATCAAAACCAGTGCACAATTTAAATGGTTAAATGAAATGTTGTTTAAATGTGGTCCTGATTTGATTTTTCTGTAGGTGTGTGAGAGAAGATGAAATATTTGACATACTCAGGGCATGTCATGATGAACCAAGTGGAGGACACTTTTTAGTAAAAATAACAACTCACAAGATACTTGGCACTAGCTATTATTGGCCATCTTTGTATAAAGATGTGAAGAGATATATCAAGCGGTGTGATCCTTGTCAAAGGATAGACAACCAACCTTTACCAGTGAAATGCCTTTACAACCTCAAGTAGTGATTAGACCATTTGAAAGGTGCGGGATAGATTTTGTTGGTCCCTTTAGTCATCCTTCACAAGGAAAGGAGCACATTCTTGTGTGTACTGATTATGTGAAAAAGTGGGCAAAGGTGCAGGATTTAACAAATGCTTTGAAGAAGTAGTTGCTAATTTCATTTGGCACATAATTATGATGAAGTTTTTGCACTAAGGAGTATAGTTTCAGATTAGGGGCCACATGTTCATGTTTAATATGATCCAGGCCTTCACAATGTACTATCATATCAATCATAAGAAGTCATCTCCCTATCACCCACAATCAAATGGACAAATAGAAGTAACAAATAGAGAATTGGAAAACATCCTTACCAAAACAGTTGAATCAAAGAAGAGATTGGGTAAAGAGACTACCTGAGGCTATTTGGGCTTATAATACAACTTAGAAGACTACAACAGGTTTTCACCATATGAGTTAGTCTATGGGAAAAATCCTTGTTACCTATTGAATTTGAACTACAAACATTGAGGACAATAGCTAAAGTGGGTATTGAGTTGGATGCAGCACAAAAGGAAAGAATTCTTCAACTCAATGAATTGGATGAGTTGAGAATGGAAGCACTTCAACAGACAAAGATAATCCAAGATCAAAGGAAGCAGTGGCATGACACACATATCAAGAAAAGGCAATTCAAGGTAGGAGATTGGGCATTATTGTTTGATTCTAAGTACCAAGCAATTCAAGGGCAAGTTGAGAACTAGATGGTTAGGACCCTATTAGATTGAGAAGATATTTGACAATGGCTCTATTCAGCTACTTCCCATTGATGGCAACAAAAGGACACTTTTGGTCAATGGAAATAGGTTAAAAATTTATAGGAAGCCTCCTACTAGGGATGAATTCTTGAAGCAGATTGAAGTAGAAAAAGAATTTGATCATATGGAAGAACCCAATTCTTCCAAAATGATCAAATAATTAGATGCATGGATCCAAAATAAAGGGAAGAGAATGAAAACCAGCAAATGGTGTTCTCTTCCCAAAAAAAAGAAAAAGAACAAAAAGAACAAAGAAAAAGAAAAAATAAAAAGGGAAGGAATGAAAACCAGTAAATGGCATTCTCTTCCCCAAAAAAATCTCTCAAAGATCAATTGAAAACCAGAAATGGTGATTGGTCTCCTCAATAAATGGCTAATGAAAAATAAAAAGAATTTGTTTGAATTCCAACTATCTTTTCTAACCGTTTTTCCTTTTTCACTTTTAGGAATGATGAGTCATCAAGACAGAGGGATTACATCAAAGAAAGGATGGTAATTATGTCTTGAACTTATTAAAGGTTAAATTAAAAGTTCACATGTGTGATTAGACTTGATTTAAAAATTTGGTATGATGAGTCATTTATTGTGCATTATGATTAAAATCAAGTAATCATGAGGTTGATGTTGATAGAATAAGAAAGTGTCAGTGTATTTATAATTACCTATCATTTGGGCGAATAAAAAAATTTGAGAAGCGGTTTGTTATCCCGTAAAATTGGTAAGGGCAATTTTACAGATAACCATACCGAAATTTTGTTCGATCCCTCGTTAGGGACTCCTTGCGTTCGGAACGTTGCAAAATCCCTTCCCGGGAAATCTGGTTTTCGAACTTAGTCATTTTTGGTCTTTTTGGCCGGGCGCATAGAATGACTATGCAACATCAACTTTTGATGCACCCCCTTTAAAACCTTTGGCGCATGTTTTCTTGTGTCAGCAGCATTTTGGTGCGCCTTTATGCTAAGGCTTCTTGCAGATGCACCGAGGCGCATGCGCCTTCCTGTCGGCATGATCATTTGTTGCGCCTCTTTTTGGTGCGCCAAAGGCGCACATTTCCTCTGTCAACACCACTTCCGGTGCGCCATAGGCGCACATATCTTCATGTTGACAAGTCTTTCGGTGCGCCAAAGGGTGCATGTTTTCTCATGTCGACAGCTCATTTGGTGCGCCCCTTTAAAAAGTTGGTGGCGCATTTATTGCTACCTCGCATATATATAGGCACATCTGCGCTGTCATTGTCACCGATGCAAAACACATGATTTTTCTCTGAGCTTGTCAGCGCACCAGCCCCGTCGCTTTCGAATCGCTTTGTGGACCCCTTTCGTGCATTTCTTCATTATAAAAGCCGGGTAAGAGGTCCTCTTTCCTTTCTGCTTCATGTTTGTGGTTTTTGGCTGTTTGTGGGTAGGATTGAATTGGAAAAAGAATAAAATTCATGATTTTGCTTTCCCCCTGCTGTCCTTCCACATTTCTTCCTCCTCTTTCCAGATCTGCTGGTAGAGGAAGCTCTTTCCTAAATATATATATATATATATATAGCTTGGAACCCCTTGGTTTAAAGCCATTTCATCCCACAATGAACCTTGCAGAAAGAGAGCTTAGCCATATGCCAACCCCTCAGTGATTTTTCAGGGGAATCAAACCTAAAAAGAAACTGTTTTCTCCTTTGGCGCATGAGCTCACCATGCATTATCAAAAACAGTCGCGCCCTTGGCGCACCTGTCGCCCCCGTTACATCATGAAAAGCCGCGCCAATGGCGCACTTCTCTCGCTTGCTGCAAATGCTTTCCATGCGCCCTCTTAGTGCATCAAACTTGGATGCAACATTGCTTATTCTGTGCCCTTTGGCACACCCAGCATCCGTGCAACAGTCGTTTCCCATGCGCCAACTGCTAAGCTATAAAGGCGCAGGCACGTTCCTTATCGCAGAACATCATGTTGTGCAGACCATCCATGCGCCGCACCAAGTTCCCTTAAGCACGCCAAAAGCATATGTTACACAAACTCTATATGCGCCTTTGGCACACCAAAGTTCTATGCAACATGAAAGATACATGCGCCACGGGCGCATCCTGTTCCCTTGCAACACCCTTTTCCTGTGCGCCTTACCTATTTAGCTCTGCAATCTGCAATATCTATGCGCCATGCGCCCGAGGCCTCAAAATTGCTAACTCTTTCTTCTGTCAGCATTTCAATGGAAAATCAAGCAGCTGACACGGCTTTCTTCGATTGGGTTTCACGTCTTATTCTTGCAGATCAGCAATTAAACTCAGAAGAACATATGTCAACATCAAGCAAGAGGCCTACCAAATCCAAAGGCAAGGCCAAGCTCACAGAGGAAGAAATGAAGTATAAATATCAGAGGGTCAGAATGCCCGACTCCCAGGCCGAGTGTGACCTGGACATCAGAGACTCAGAGTTGGGTCATATTGATTTGGAGGAATTCTAGGTCAGGACTCAGAAGGTCACAAGAAGTCCGTGGATGGACAAGCTAATAGGCAGTGCCCTGCACTTTGTTGGGGAATCCCAGTCAGCGCCGTTAACAATGAATTCATGATGGTGGTTGCCCGGTGCTATAATAAAGACACAAGGTGTGTCGTAAATGAGAAGGGCGAGGTCGTAATCAACCTCACTGCCTACCACTTTGAGATAATACTCGGCATTCCTCATCACCGGCACTTTGTGGCCGTCAGCCGAGAGGATTGTATCAAAGCCTGGGATGACCATGAAGATCAGTGCATGCAACTGATGAATGAAGTCTATCTGAAGAACAAGAAAGTAGTGACCCGTTGGCCACAAATCATTCACCGCAGTGATTTTTCGGAGGAGCTCAGTGACACCATCACGTTCCTGAGCAGGGTGTTTGGGCTTCCTGACGCCCACTTTTTCCACAAATGGATGTTGCGGTATTTAGAAACCATGAACAAAAATGTGCCTGATCAACGCTTCGAATGGGCAGAAATTATAAGCAGCACGATATCAGAACAGCTGCAACAATTCCCCACAACGGGAAGATTCTACATGAATTCCTATGTTGTTTATGTTGCAGCTTCTGAAAGGGACTATCCAGCTCTGATGCGGAGTGGGGTTTGGCCCCAAGTCAAAATATATGAATACTATCCAGAATTGAGGTGGAAAATAGCATCCCTCAATTTACCAAGATCAACGATGCATTTTTCTACTTCATCATCTGCCTATTGAGGCCAAATATGACTTACGGTCGCACGACCAAGAGCATAGTGACAGCCACTGAGAAATGGGGGGCCCTGTTCACCCAATTCCCCACATTCACCTATCTGAGGGCAGCTAACTTCTTGGGAGAGCCAACTAGACTGCCAAGGTATGCTGGACCCAAGTTGATTCTACTAGAGCTGTCAAGACAGCTAATCACCTACCATGAGAAGTGCCTCAAAAGAAAGAAGGGTGGAACTCCTTTCCCCCTCACAGTGGGTAGATATACATGTCTTTCTCATCACAAGGCAAAAGACATGTTTGCAGAGCTGGAGCTGCTCAATTTGAAACATGACTTCCCAGCTAGACCCACCTTCGACCCGAGGAATTGTCTGCCGAGGGCTAAGCTCGATCCAATCCACGTCCCTCAGATCGAGGATATCTACATCGACCTATATCATGAGGTGGAACTCAGGAGGAAGGACCATTCTCATTTGGCATTGGCAGAAATCATCCAATACGGGGTAGCCATCATCCCCAAAGGCTACCAAACTACTGAGGAGGAAGTGGATCAAGTATATCTTGATACAGGTGGGGACGATTGGCCTTTTGCGGCGATTGATAGAAACAAAGCACCTCAGACAATTGAGGAAAGGGTCAAGGAAACTCTGCGCAGAACAGAGCATTGGTGCCGAATGAACGGACTCATCTACCTCGGGGTCGATTTCACAACCTCTCCGTTGGGTAACGCACCTCCTAGATCAAAACAGCAGCCTAAAGGCAAAGGAAAAGGCAAAGAGGGTGAATCCAGCACCACTCAAGAGGAAGCTCCTGAAAGTCCTCCTTCCGCTGCACCAGAACAAGTTGTAACTCTGGCTTCCCCAGAGAAAGAAGTGGAAGAAGATGTTCCAATAGGCCCATCCACTCAGGATGTCGCCACTGCTACAACAACCGAGGTCCCTTCTGTCCCTTCTTCTTCTCCTCCTTCCTCCTAATTGACTCAAAGCGACCATCCCTTTGGTCGTGTCCTCTCCCCCTTCTTCTACTGTTCCTCCCGCTTCTTCATCTATCTTCTCTTCTCTTGCAGATCTGTCCCCCTCCATTTCTTCCCTCATCTCTGAGCTCCCTTCCCTTCCTATGTCTTCCTCTCCTGCAGTATCTCTTCCTCCCGTGAGCACTTCTTCGGCCTCCCTCTCGATGCCGCCTCCAAGTGTCTCCACGTTTTTCCCTTCTACTACTGCAGCTGCCCCCTTCTCTATTTCTGGCCCTTCTCCCATAAGTCCAGCCTGGATCTCCCAAAGACTTAATTCAAAGAGAAAAGGAAAGTTCCCATCACTCCGATGGACTTTTCCGTAATCCCATCCAAAGGGGCAAAGAAACAAGCCTGTCACACGCTTCTCTTAGAGTGCTTCGGGAGAGAGGGTGATGGAGATCACATACCCCAATCCCCTCAAGGATAAAAAGGATCTGTCTCCTACAGATTACAGTGACTCAGGTCACAATGGGTACGTCTTCTGAAAGCCTTCAGGGAGAGGCCCTATCTAAAGTTGACACCCTCTGTAAGAAGCTTCAAGAAACAAAAGAAGAGAAAAGGCTACTGAAAGAGCAAAACAAACATCTACTCCAAGCCTTACAGAAGATGGGTAGTGCACCTCCCACAACTGCCGCCGAGACTCCTGAGCCTCTGAGCCAGGATAAAATTAATGAATATGCAAAGATCGGCGAGCAGGGTATGGCAGTTTCCGCTTGGAGGAGCCAGATCCTCAAAGACAGTGAAAGAGTGATCGCCAAGTTCTCTGATTTATATCTAAACATCAAAAAGGTGAATAAAGAGCTCCAAGCGTTAGCAGGACCCATATCAGAAGAGCTGGACCATGCTAGGCTGCAGCATGAGACCTTTCAACAAATGTTCGACTGTTCAGTCGAAGATCTGGTCAAGTTCGGCGTCTTCGGCCATCCCAGGGCCCTCAATAAAGTCATTTCCACTCTGGACTACCGGATGGATCAACTGGAGTTTGTCCTTGAAAAAATCGATAAGGTAAAGGAAGAAGCCCTGGACACGATGCACCAAATGGAACAAATCATTCTCAACATGTCTCCAGGGCTGCTTACTCCTTCCTTCGCCTTAAGAAAAGTCGATGAAACCATCCAGATCTTTAAAGAGATCATGTCACGAGGGCTGGGGCCAGAGGTCTCTTTTGACGCAGAGTCCATCAATAACTTGCTGGCTTGTCGGGACTTCATCGAGTTCCTCATAGAAGCAGAGAAAGACTATTCCAAACTCCCAGAGAAGCTCATAGATGAGCGGGAGACTTGCAAGGTGATCAGTGAGCAACACAAGGATCCTTCCCAGGATCAACTAGGGCCCATAATTAGCAAGTTCATGGAATACCGCGCTCAATTCCACATCTCGTCACCTGAGCAGCAAAAGCAGGCTACTCCCTTTCGGCCACAGGATGACGATGATGAATAGTGGCTTCTTCTTTGACTTTCTTTTTGTAAATATCTGAAGTATGTTAGCACAAATGATGACATCATCCATGTTGCACCATGAGATGATGTCATCCATCAAGTTGTCAAAAGTCAACATGACTTTAAGATATTTTGTATCTCCTTGTAGATATTTTGTAAATATCTTTGTAAATAGGTGGTTGGCTCCTTTTTGCCTTCCTTTCTCTCCTTCTTCTATAAATACCCCAATACTTGTTGTGGTGTGCATGAGTGAATATCTTTCAGATGAAAAAATAGAAGTAAGGAGAAAAGACTTTGAGCTTTTTGTAACAGAAAGAATTATTAATACAATATTTAGACTTTGTGCTGAATACATGTGTTATTTGCATTGGATCTTTCTTACGTTAGATCTGTGTGTTTGTTCTGTTGAATTTACTTCTGTTTTATTGTCATTTATTCATCAGTATTGCTTTGCTCGTTTATGTAAGTAGGTTTGGCTCTGTTTACTACCAATCCCAAAACATAAACCCTCTGACCTTTCTGCTTTGGAATTCATTTCTTTTCTCCCTTCGAGACCTGCTCTTCCTTCGTCCTCTCTTTCATTCCTTTCTTTTCACAGTTGGAAACACCCTACTGGGATGAGATCCCAAACCCCCGAAGGCAGAATATTGTGAGACTTGCACAGATTCCTGTTGGTAGAATAGCAATAAACTAGTTTTGCTTTGCTGACTCAAAGAGGGGCTATTCCCTGCACACTGTTGGCTTGTCTATCCATAGATCTGCCCAAGCGACAGATTTTCGGACCAACACAGTTGTAGAAGAATTTCAAAGAAGAAGCCAAAGAATTGTATTTGAATTCCATAGCTAAACCTATGAATTACACAGATAAACACAACAGTTCCATAGCTAAACACAATTGTTCCATAGCTAAATGCAAGTAGTTTTGCAACTAATTTTGAATTTGAAGAAATAAGAATTCGAATCGTCCTCTTTTCCATGGGGATTAAAAATAAGTTAGAGCTAGAGGATGATACCCAACTTCTTACAGATGAAGAAGTGGCAACCATTTTTGGACGAGTAGGGTGGCTAGAGTTCCTAAAAAAGTTCTCGAGGTATAATGACGAATTAGTAAGGGAATTTGTTGTAAATTTAGAATAATCCAGAACTAAAAGCATTATAATTCCTTTTATTGTCAATACAATGAGTAATGTGTTTGGAATACCAATTGTGCATGTCCCAAATCCTGTCAAGGGAACCCTTAAAGATCTGGTGGAAACCTTGATACAAGAGGGGGAATATGAGCCCCAATATATCTATAACACCAAGAAAATAATAAAGGGGTCATAAGGGCTAGCTTGCCCAAAGCCTTTGACAGGCAACATTTTGGATAGTTAAGTATTTAACTTGCGATGGTCAATTTGGGACTGTGGGAAGAGAAGTCCTTAAGATGTTAATATATCTTAGGTATGGGAATTCAAAACTAGAATATATAGTAAATCTTCCAGGATTCCTTTTTGACTCCATCTAGACAATGGATCAGAGGTATTCCGGGGAGTTGGAACAATCAGACATCATGGGTTAATCCATTTGGTATGCCAACACCATTTTCTTTCAAAGAAAAATGGAGAAGAAATATGGGAAAAGTTTCTTAACAAGTTTAAGCAAAACCCTGATATTATCAGGAGGGGAATACCAACCCCTTTTTCTCCTACAAGTAATTTGGAGATTGATGCCCCTATAGAGGAAAAGAAAGAAATAGGTGGGGGTAATGTACCAAAAAGAAGGAGATCTGGAAGAAGGATTAAAGCTATAGAACCTATTGTGCCTGTCAAAGAAACTCCTTCCTCTACAATAGTACTAGGAGAACTAATATCTGTCTCTAACAATGATAGTTCACCTAAGCTAGAGCATGAAGTGAAAGTCAAAAGAAGCTCTAGGAGGAAACCCATTTCTAGACATTTTGAAGCTCCCAAAGAAGAAGAGTTCATAAGAGATCTAGGGAAATTCTAAAAGAGATGGAAGAATATGATGGGTTGGAAAAAGAAGTTGCGATATTTTGGGTAGCATGGCCATGACTCCTCTTGAGCCAAGCCAAACTGAGGTGGAGAAAGAAGATTAAAGATTTGAAGAAATGCTTTTCAAGAGTTTGGTTAACTAGCAACATCATCACGTGAAGAAGAAGAATTGACATCGTGGAAATGGAAAGGGAAATCCCCTTTGGTAGAAGAGGAATGCTCATTTCCCAATGAAATTTTAGAAAAGGAGGAAAAACAACACTTAAAACAAACTTTTTTTTGTCTAGAGAAGAACTCATCATTAGAGATAAGGATGAGGAATTAAACTTCCTCAAACTCAAGATAGAACAAAGGGAAATGCTCATTGAGCAACTAACAAATCAACTCACAAATAGGACTGAAGAATTGATAATGGTCAAATAACAGATGATGGAAAAAGAAGAAGAATGTCAATTTTCCAGAAGACCAAGTGCTATGTCAATAGTATCTACACATAGACTGAACTACCTTACTGGCCACTCAAGCAATTTTGGGATGATACCAGGGAACTTAATGAATTCAAAACATCAAATGAGGACCTAAGAAACAAGATGGAAGAAGAAAAGAAAGCAAGGAAGAAATGGGAAGAAAAATTCTACAAAGAGGAAGAAGACAAATTTAAATGTCTTGTAAAAATACAAATGGTTTGCATAATGAGTGAAAAGTTACTCACATGCAGGAGACCTTCTCCTACATACAATATCTTTTTGGAAGAATAATTTATTCGCTGACAGCTGTCAAGAATTACATGTGGCCTTCCACATGAAATAACACATGAATTTGATAGAGAAGAAAAATCTTCTCTATGAATTCTATCTCTGTAACCTTATGCTGGAAAAGAACACAGGCTTCATGATCAATTTGTATGTAGGGGAAAGCTAGCTGAATGCATTTGTTTCTGTTCTTAAAAATTAGGTTGCATGGAAAGAAAGAGATTATGAGAATCTATTAAAAGCTAGTTCATCTGGTCTTTGCATGAGGGCTCACTATGGTAAACCATCTTCCTTTGTTATACATTTTAGATCCCATGCCTTTGATAGTCGGTTCAAGGCACACTATCTAGCCAATTTATAGAAAAGTATTGATGCCTTCACCTCTTATGAGGAGGAGAACTTTGAAGAGATTTATGATGGATGTTTGAAAAGATGGGAGTTTCTCACAGTTGCATTGAGAAGAAGAGAAGTGATATCTCCCACAAAATTAATATGGAGCTTAGAAAGAGCTAAAGCCTTATGCACACTAATCCCTCAGGTCAATGAAAAACATAGGGGCATATGGATGGGAATGAGAACAAGGCCTCCCCTTCTTCTCACTCCCATGTCTCCATGGAAAAACAAAGAGCCTCAAGATCCCACTCAATTTGAAGAATGGTAGAGGAAAGTAGAAGCAGGATTAGGGTATATTATTTCTGAACAAAAACATTGGGATATTCAGTTTCAACCATTTGACCTGAAAGCATCAATTGGAATGCAAAATACACAACCCAATATTTGAAGAGTAAAGTTTGTAAGGGGACTTACAAACAAGTAAGTACGGGGAGATGATAAGGCAAAAATATGTCTCGTTAATGCACAATAAATGATCTTATTTTACTCTCATTTTTATCAAGTTTGACTACATTTTGTGACTTTTGTTTGATCTAATGTAAGTTAGGATGTAATTTTCCATATTTTTTGAATTTAGTTCTAAATTTTAAAAGCTCTGTAATTCCTAACAAAGTGTGTGGAAATTCAGTTTTTGTAATAAAATAGGTCATAATCAGTTAGAGAATGAAGTATGAAGTGATCAACATGTTTTTGGGAGCCTTGGCTTCAATACAACTTAGTTTCAGAACTTCCAGACTTAGTTCCAGAACTCTATCACACAATTTATGAGCTCTATTGCTTAGTTCCGGAACTTTCGGACTTAGTTCCGAACTCCAACACTTAGTTCCAAAACTCCTGCGTTTAGCTCTAGAACTTTCATGGTTAGATCAAGAACAGTCCCCTTTAGTTCCGGAACTTCTCCAAAGTTCGGAACCAATGGGAATCTATTTATTTTGATGACATCCAATGATAGAGAAATCAATGAGCCTTTCAATTAGGAGCAGATCAAAAGATTTCTGATTCTTCATACTCGAAGATCCATGGATAACTTATCAGATGAGCTATACATCCAACAAGGTTCTAAATTCAACATCTATTTTGGGCATAATTTGGTTCCATCTGAATCGGTAGAAAAACTATGGTTGTAAATGCATATTTGAGTGAAATATATACATATATATATATACACACACACACACACACTTGTAAATATATTTAAAAGGAGAACATAAACAGATAAATACATAGAGATCAAGATATAAAAAGATCTAGTACACTTTTGTAAAACAGAATATTTCAACAATAAAATAGCCACTTCATTTTGAGAGAATATCACTTTGTCAAATCCTGATTCAAGGTGGAGCAAAGGCCCGCTCCTCAAAGAACCAGGATTCTCATTTTATTGGTATTTATATTTCTAAAGAAAATAGTGTAGATCTGTTAATTATGTAAATGATTTTTGTTTCTTTAGGTTAAACTATTTTTATACTCATCCTATGCAGTGTTATAAACTAGATTTTCATTTCCTTGCAATCTTTTCACAGCATTTTCAACCGTGTGTTTATTTCCAAACAAAGTGTGTTTACTTATGCATTGTGTGTTTATTTCAGCAATCTATTTATTCATGTATGTGTGTTTATTTCAAGCAATCTATTTATTCCAGAATGAGTGTTTATTTCAGCAAGTTTCTTACAACATAGAGATAATAAGGATTTGGACATGGAATCCTAAAGACATTGCAAAGAACCCCACACACACACACACTTGTAAATATATTTAAAAGGAGAACATAACGAGATAAATACATAGAGATCAAGATATAAAAAGATCTAGTACACTTTTGTAAAATGCAGAATATTTCAACAATAAAATAGCCATTTCATTTTGAGAGAATATCACTTTGTCAAATCTGATTCAAGGTGGAGCAAAGGCCCGCTCCTCAAAGAACCGGGATTCTCATTTTATTGGTATTTATATTTCTAAAGAAAATAGTGTAGATCTCGTTAATTATGTAAATGATTTTTGTTTCTTTAGGTTAAACTATTTTTATACTCATCCTCGCAGGTGTTATAGACTAGATTTTCATTTCCTTGCAAGCTTTTCACAACATTTTCAACCGTGTGTTTATTTCCAAGCAAAGTGTGTTTACTTCTGCATTGTGTGTTTATTTCCAGCAATCTATTTATTCATGTATGTGTGTTTATTTCCAGCAATCTATTTATTCCAAGTAATGAGTGTTTATTTCAGCAAGTTTCTTACAACATAGAGATAATAAGGATTTGGCCATGGAATCCTAAAGACACTGCAAAAAACCCCAAAAAATAAAATAAAAATACCTACAATCAATTACTAAATCACTAAGATTTTCTTGTTGCATATAGCTTTAGACACACCCCTAGTTTGAATATGACATCAACAAAGAGTTGATTAAATGAAGGGAATAATGAAACCCATCGAGATAGTGGATTTGTTTAGAAGAGTTGACATGTCTAGTGGTAGGGATTTATGAAGGAAATGATCCTTAGCTCCCATATAGGAAAGGATGTCTTTATTGTCATGACATTTAAGGATATCTATAGTAGGTAAATCTTCTTCAATCATTTTTGGCCAAATGAGCGAAGTTGTTTAGTGACGTGGTTAGATTGATAAGTTAAAGGACCTAAGGAAATAGTATTAAATTAAAAAAAGTTAGGCGGGATGGATACGGTGTCGTCTATGTCCATAGGATCTTTAGGGTTCGTAGGTGATGACGGTTCAAGTTCAGTGATATGTATGGATGTAGTGGGTTTGGATGGATCAGAGTCGGGTTTGTCATAAACTAGGCCATATTTCTCATAAGTTTAAGGGATCATTAGAAAATCAAGTCATATATTCCCTGTTCATAACGACCAAGGCTGCACAACGATGAAGATACAAATAAACAAAATCTGGATTATCTAAGGATTTGAAGTCTAATGTGAAGGGCATGATGCGGTGTGGATTGATATAATGGGATGAAGGATGATCACGTCCCCCATAGATAAGGTTTTTAAGATAAGCGAGATGATAAGAGATAACATACCCTACATTAGGTTCGTACATGGGTTTCTTATCAGGATGACCATAATTCTTAGGTGAGGGGATGAAGTTGAGCATGAGAAGGTGATACTCCCCAACATGAGGCATTGTACAAAATCAATAAGGGAGGAATCATCTGGTAGTTTTGAGGAAGGTATGGGCATGCTAATAGAAGCTTCATCAGATGATTCTGAAGTGGATTTAGGTACAAGGACGTCATTTGGGTGATATGTCATGTAACAATCGACAAAGGGATTTGGATCTGTGGGGACTATGAATGTTTGACCCTCATGTTTGTACTTGAGACACCGACGAAGCATAGAGGGAATACACCTCATAGTGTGTATCTAAGGGCATCCTAATAACATGTTATATTGGAACTCTCCTTCTATGATGTGAAAGAGTTCATGTAAGGTCTTAATGATTACTTTAAGTGGTAGGATAAAAGTACCTAATGTCGTAGTAAAACTAGAGTTTGACCAATGATGGAAGGAGATAGTTTAAGTTGATCAAAAGTAATGGATGATATAATGTTGATTGCTATGACCCCATGAAACATGACCCTTCTGATGAGGACATCATTGATTTGAGCAATGATAAAAAGCGGTAAGTCATGCTCTTCAAGCCTAAGCGAGGTAATCTCAAATGGCTCGAATGATATGGCTGTGGATACTTTAAGGGCCCCTACAAAGTTTGTGAAAGATGAAGGGTCATCTACGGATATGGTTATTAATTGGAGAGCTTCGATCATGGCTTGTTTATGAGTAGGTGATGTTTGTACTAGTTTTTAAAGTGACATTTTGACGGGAGTTTGGTGTAATTGTTTAATAAAAATATTATGTATTGAGGTGGATGATGAGGGTGGTGCGGTGAGTATTGAAACCTTGGCTTTGGGTGACGTTGTTTGATTAGATACTTTAGGAGTTATGGAGATAGATACTTTAGGCTTATCAGATGAAGCAAATAACTCAAGAGGTGGAGGTATGGCTATGAAAGTTTTGGCTTTCTTAGGCTCGGATGGATCCATGTCATAGTTCTGTGAGAAAGTGGTTATGTGCACAACATCAACCTAATGGGGAGATATTTTGGACATGGGATCTTTAGATTTAGACAAGGATGATGATGTTGTGTGTAACTTAGAAGGAGGGAAAGCCAAATTACCAAGTTTTTGAGTGATTAGATGAAAGGCCTTACAATCCTCTATGGAATGACCTCGTGTCCTATGATAATTGCAAGAGACATTGAAGTCATACTAAGTGGGTTTCCATCCTTGAGGGTCAAATAGTTTGGGAGGTGGTAATGTTATAAGTGATTATTGAAGGAGGTCATCTAGAATAGTTGCATAATGCCCCCTAGGTGCAAATGTGGATGGTAATGAATTTTTTTGTATCTTATCCTTTGGAGGAAGTAAGACTTTGATTGTAGGTTGTTGGGTTGTTTTTTGCTGAGGAGTCTTAGATGGTGTGACAGATGAAGGATGAGGGCCCAATGTGGAGGCTTGGTAGGTAGGCCTTGGTCTTGACATGACAGGGTGATTACTAGGAGTGGAAATGACCTTTCTAAGAGGAGGTGGAAGAAAAGACCGAGGACCAAAAAAACAATATTGTTTAGGGAAGGTATAATAAGAGATTTTGATAACTTGAACAACACCTTTTTATGAGGTCATTTTTTTGTTTTGGATAAGCTAGGTGTGGATGTAGAGGTAGATGTTAATGATGGATGAGAAGTTTGAATGATTTGATTAATAGGTTTTATGGATTTTGTAGATTTTGGATTAGTTGGTGTAGAGATAATTGGTTTTGTAGATGGGGGATGAATACGGTTTGTGGTTTCCTTAGGTGGAGGTGTTTGTGTCATAAATGTTTCAAGAGGTATCATAGTTATATTTAAAAATTGAGGCATAGACATAGGTGTGGTTATGCTAGAATATGTGATTGGTGTGGAAGTGGATTCAGTAATAACATGTGACAAGGATGGGAGAATGGTTTCAGTAGTATTCTTAAAGATGAGGACTTGGTGGATGTTAATGTAGGTTCAGTAGATGTTGATGTTGGTTCTATAGATGTGGATTTAGATTCAATAGGTGTTGATGTGGACTGAGAATGGGTAATGTTTTAGTGATGGTGTTGATAGTATGGTGAGCGTGAATGAAATTTGTTTGTGGTTGATCGATATATATATGGGATGATTTGGAAAGGGTTGTTTGAATATGTCAAGATTTTGATTTGGGGGTGCATTTGGATTGTCTAAGTTAAGTTCACCCTTATCAATCAAATCTTGAAGGACATTACAGAACGTGTGACACCTTTCGATGTCGTGTCCCTTAACCCTATAATATTTACAATAATCATTATCTTGATACCAAGAGGGTTTGGATACATATGTATCAATAGGTCGGATGGGTGGGAGAGATATCATGTTTGTAATGAGAAACATGTCAAAAATTTCACTATAAGTTTCTCGTATGGGTGTATAATTACGTTGTTAATGGGAACGCTCGGTAGTGGACTTTTCGTTAGAATCATATTTGAGTACTACAACATTAGCAGATGATTTGGATTTTTCAGGATTAGATGATGACTTAGATGGGAATTCAGTTTATGGTTTCTTAGGACAAAGTTTAATTTGACCATATTCTAGAGATCACAATTCCAACTTACGGGCCATAGTGAAATCTTCATCAATTATCTAGAAAGATTTGATTTGTAGTGTTGATGAGATGTGTTTGGAACATGAGTGAAAAAAATTTCAATCAGTTTGATTTGTGGTAATGGGAAGGACAATTGATTAATTATACCCCTCCAGCGGGAAAAAAAGTTGGTAATGGATTCATCCTCAAATTTTTTAATGGCATAGAGGTCGGTGATAGTGATTTTACAGGGATATGTTTATGGAGAAGTGTTCTAGGAAAAGTTGTGCGAGTTGTGCGAATGAGAAAAGGGAATACTAAGGGATACTATTATACCAATCTGGGTAGGACCAGCGAGGGACATGGGGAAAGTCCTTAGCATGAGATCTTGGTCATGGGATATTAGATAAAGCAGGCATGACAGAAAGCATGGATGTGTTGTTGGGGATATTCCTTGCTATAAAATTTGATAAACTTTGGAAGTTCCCAATGGGGTGGATATGCTTTATATGGTACTGAGGGGTGAATGGGCTCATTTAAAATTTGGTCATAAGAGAGAACATTCTTGGGCCCTGCAAGGCAACTTAAAGATTGGATATGTGGTTCATGAGGGCTTGAAGAGGATTGGGTTGTGTTGGTTCTTTGCGAGGATGAGCCAAGTTGAAATGAAAACTGGCTAGGTTGTGGGTATGTCTGAAACTATTGAGGAATGTTTTGTTGGGAATATTTTGTTGATAAGGAATGTTTTTTTGAGATGGAATGTTTTGTTGAGGAATGTTTTTGAGGAATTTTTGTTGATATGGGATGTTGGTAGGGATATTTTGTTGATATGGAATGTTTTGTTGAGATAGAAAAATTTTTGAGGAATGTTTTGCTAAGGAATATTTTGTTGATATGGGATGTTTTTCTAAGGTGGGATGTTTGTAGGGATGTTATAAGTAGGTTGGGACACTAATGGTTGTGATAGTTGAATATATTGATAAGGATGTGGGATAGATGTGGTGGTAAAAGGTTGTGAATAAGGAGGTGGTTGTTGAAAGTATATTATAGAGGTAACAAAAGATGGTGCTTGTTGTGGGATATTCTAAATAGGAATAGATTGTGGTATGGAAATTAATGGTTGTGATGGTTGTGGAATATGTTTTGGGACAAGGGGTATAAAGGATTGGACTGAAATAGGATGAGTGGTCGTGATGGCACTAGAACTGATTAAGGGAATGGATGCAAGAATGGACATAATGATGTTTTGAATGGAAGTGCTAACTAGATGAGAATGCGTTGGATGAGATATAACAACAAAAGTGGCGGTAGAACTTGTTGGTGGTGCACAGGTAGCTCAAGATGTTGAAGGGGTCGATGAGGAATCATTGATATTGTTTTGAGGAGGTGTGGAACCAATAGAAGGCTTGGGTGAAGATGTGGTTTTTTGGGTAGATGTGTCTTGAGAAGAGATCATATGGAGGATGAAAACATGAACAAAATACACAACACTAGATGTTTCAGGTTGATTGATAGGAATGAAGGAATCAATATTTGATGTTTCAGATTGACTAAAAGGAATGGAAGATTCAACATTTGATGTTTTAGATTTAATTATGGGTTGATATGAATGTATTTTTTGATAATGGGTTATTGGTTTGAATCAATAAGATGTGCAATACTAGATGAAAGATCAGGAATGTATGGTTCGGATACAAATGGTTGGAGTTAGACACCCCTAGTTACAAGATAAGCATTAAGGGAAACATGGTTTGAATCCAAAATCTCTTTAAAAACAATGTCTCCTCAAACTAAGAAAGGAGGTTCAGATGATTTTGATTGAGAGCTGGGAGAATATGGTTGTTTGGTTTCTTCTTGCTCAGGTTTATGGAAAATTTGACTATGAAATTGGCGTGTAGAATCTAAGAGATGTTGTCACATTTCTTCATTATATTTCTCCTTTATTTCATCCCAAGCTTCTTTATCATCAATAATAGGAGTGTATGTGATTGGTTGAGAAAATGGGTCATGCTGTTGTAATGGTGTAGATAATGGAATAGATAAGGGATATGTTGTTATAATGGTGTAGACATGTTTTCTAAATTTTGATTACAAGCTTGTTGTCTAGTAAGCACCATAGTAAACAAACACACAAGCACCTAAAAATTAAGAATAACTAAGTGGGTTGATTACAAACAACAAACAAAATAAGCAAAATAAATTTTTAGATTATCTTGATTTAATTAAGAAAAGTGAAATGTGAAAAATGGATGATGGGTCCTAGGAAATGACTAGTTTATGGCTGGTTTCAAGAATGTTTATGGTTGGTATCCTTAATATACCCAAAGGTATGTGAGACCCAAATCTATGTTGTTTTTGGTACGAGGCTTGGTATTGGGGCCTACCCCCTCACTTCACGGTCCCACAATGATAAGGGAGTCAGGTGCTTGGCCAATATAATGACATAAAATTATTTATACTTGGCCAGAACAATGATTTGGTTTCCCTATTGGGTGATGAAATCCCAATAGTTATCACCTGGGAAGAATTTTAAATGCGTGTTTGATATTTTGAGTGATTTGGTTGTGTGAGGGGAAAGATAAAGTGAATGCAATCGATTAAATTTCCTAATTAAAAATATGTGAACAAGAAGGATGCAATGGTTCGTTTTAAGACCCAAAATGAAATGTTATTTTTGATGAGAAAAAATAAGAAAATAATGCAATACTGAAAGAAAAATAAGGTTTTAGGACTCACCATGATAAACGATTCCTTTTAATTTTTTTTTCAATTTTTATTTTAGCAATAAGAAATCAAGCAAACCGAGCCTCTAGAGACAACAATCAGTAAAACCAAGTTAGCATAAACAATAGGAAACAACGAGAAAATAATGGTTAGAAAGAAGATTGCAAAGTAATAAAAAATATTTAGAGAAATCATCGGCGATTGACCAAATGATTGGAAATGCACCCGATCATTGGTGATTAACCAAATCGTTGGCGATTCATCATGAGTAGAAAAACCAAAATAAAATAAAATAATGATATTTTAATGAAATGAAATAATAAACCAATGAAATGAGGTAAGTAGGGTGTCCTACTGGCATGCTAGAATGTTTAAAAATATTTCCAATCCTTCAACTTGAGTTAACAAAGAAATAAAATAGAAATATACCAACCTCAGAAGACGCGGGGTTTAATGATACATGTAGATGTTGATTGATGATGCTCGATGTTGTGCTCCATGAAATATGTGTACAATCTCCTTTCCTGCGAAGAAACATGTGATCAAAGACACTACACAAGATATGATTAATAAGATAGATAAGTGAGCTTCTCGAAAAAGGCCAATTCTAGGAATCCAAAGGGCTTCCTCGAAGGATGTCAACTCACTATTTAAACAATCAAGTGGATTGAAATGGATAAACAATACATGATAAATTGATACAAGATATAGATATGAAAAATGATAAGTTGATACAAATGTTGATAGAAGATAGATAAGAGATGGATAAGAGACATATCATAAATAGACTATGGCTCAAACTCAAGCTCGAAAGGGATATCTTGTTTAGCCTCATATGCAGCCCAAACAAGTTCAGCTTTGATGAGTATGTAGTCAAAGTATGCTCACTAGTAGTCTTCTAATACTTGATGGAGTTCATGAGTGAACTCAAAAATGTTGTCCAATTCATCTAAAGGAGCATTATGGATGGTGCAAAAAGTCAGATCATGCAAGATATCATATTGTTCCCAATAGAAAGGGTGTTGAATTATCGGAAGGAATGGATGTTGGTAATTTCATGAGAAGGGACACCAATTTCCATCTAAAAGTAATCCATGCTCAAGAATATGTTAGAAGAAAATAGTTTAATATGATTGATAAAATAGGTACTGAATGAAAACTGATAAAAATTGTAGGAAGGTAAAAGTGACAGGAATCGTGGTGATTGGGCCAATCGTTGGTGATTCTGGTAGTTTTGAATAGTTTAATAAAATCAAATGTATGATGATTTAAACTTGATATTTCAGATTAACAGAAGCTTAGAAATGATGTGAATAGATGAATTAATAGATAAAAATACCTGGAAAATGATATGGGGGTGAGAATTAGTCTCTGAACTTGATGAAAGATGATGCAAGAAGTTGGTGAAGCCTATAACTGGTTGATGAGATGCTGATCTACAAGGACTCTAAAATGGCCTGAAAATACTTGATGATTGTAAATAATGATGTTGGTTGATAACTCAAGTGACTTGATACTCAATGAGGAATTGCAGGAAGATATTGACTTGGAAGAAGAGCTAAGAATCATGGATGCAAGTTGATGATCCTGGAGAGAAGCTAGAAAACTAGTTTAAATAATCGTTATCGATTAGTTGAATCGTTGGTGATTTCAATCTATTTGAGCTTTGTGAGGCAAAATGGTTGAAACAACTTCTAAATCAAGGCTATTTGGTTTGGATTTCGAGGTGTAATTTGTTAAGTTGTTGGGGGACGTGTTGTGTTTGTTTTGGAGGGTGACAAAATAGGTTAGATATGATGACAAAATAAGCTAGATATTACCTAGTTGGTTTTTAGAAAGATTCCTAGGTGATTAAGTAGGATTTATCAATTATACAAAAGGATAATCATGAGATAAGTGTGATAATTATAGGATATTGATTTTAATTAATTGAATAAGGATGGGTTTAGGATTTGGGGTGTTAATTTAATTTAAATAATGATATATTTAATTAATTGGACAAAGGTGAGAGATATGGTGTATGACTTAGGATATGAAATATCGATGTATTTAAGTAATTATTTGAATACAAATGAGGGGTATAGATTTTCGTTGTCTACACTTAGCAAATGAAAATAAGTGCACTTAGATGAAATTTAAAGATAAAGCAAAGTTTACCATTAGCTTTCATAGTTTACACAACAAGACTTTAGAAGACACAAAGTTCCACAAAATATTCCTTCTTCTTATTCAATTTTCAACTGTTTACAAAATGGACATCTAATTATTTCAACACAAAGTTTGAAACAACCATGTACAAAGTATAACAATAGTTTTCCAAAATTCCTAGATCCCTTGACCCATAGGTCTCTCCTTCTATTTATAGTCTCCATAAAGAAAGTACAAAAGAGATAATGTTCATTATACTTCCATAAATGTCTAACTACAAAATTGTGAGGAGTTGAGAACTTTTCTCCTCAAAATCCTCATTGCATGCCACATATGAGTTTGGAATGTTCCATCATTTAAATGAGAAAAACTAACTCACCACTATCATCAAGTAGTTGAATTTATCAACCAACTTAAAGTAACAGTGATTAACTCGAATTACTTTAGTCGTATAATAAATTACATTACTTGATTACATTGAGAACTAGATGAAGAAAGAGAGAAGAATAATAAGAATAATTATTCCAACTACAATGCTTTGGTCTCCACCTTGTCCTTCTCCTCAACTATATCCTTATTATTTTCATGGTACTTGGAATATTGATCCAACATGTATTTGATCACATTATTATATGTTTTGCAATAGCCTCCATCTCTGTCTCAAACTGGAGTAATTCCTTCTCCAAGATTTTACACCATCCTCTTACTTTCCCAATTCTAGACGCAAGGTAATTAACATCCCCTTGAAGCTTTGATAAATTTTCCATTGATTCTCGACCGAAAGGGAGTGGTAGCATTGTTCATTTCTCTATGAAATAATTGAAGGAACTCTTCAATATTCTTTGAAGGTTTATCAATATTATATTTTGTGATATCATAGATGCCATCATCGAGCTCATCCATGGCTTTCTCTACCTCTTCTTCTAAATGCTTCATACTTTCCATCACTTGATTAAGAATCCTTTTTGGAATGAAAGAATAAGCTCTTGTTATTTCCCCTTCTTCATATACCCTTTGGGGCAATCTACTCTTCAATTAACACATTATCTAGAAGCAAACCTATTTCTTGTAAACTTTGAAGTTGAATTTCCGCCATTACACATTCATTATCAAATCCCTACCTCAAACCCTTTACTTTATCCCATTTATCTTGGCATTCTTTCATTTTTAAAAGTATTTCTTTGTAGTCCTTAGCTATTTTGGTGATATTAGCTATCCATTCATCCACAACTTTAGCCTTTTCACAAGTTTCTTCCATTATAGTGATCACTTGGGGATTCACCTGCTCTTCTGTCAATACTAGCTAAACTGAAGACCTTGCAACCTTCATAATTATTTCACATAACTTAGATGTTTGTTCTTTTAACTTGGTATTCTTAGCTTTTTCCTCATCAATCTTAAGAAAAATACTATTAATCAATGTTTGCGTATCTTGCTTAAGGCCTTCAGTAGTTACCTCACCTAGAGGCACTCTTGTCACCATCAGATCTTCCTTAGTCAATTCATCTTTTCCTTAACTGCTATTGGGGTAGAAACTTCAAAAAAAAATTGTCCCAAAGGTTCAATTATCAGCCTCGAAGTCACCTTGGATGTTTTGGAATTTCTTCCCTTCTTCTCAATACTCTTCAACAATTGTAAATCCATTTCTTCCAAATTGACTACTTCCTTAGCACTAGGAAGTGTCTGTGATGCCAACCATGTAGCAAAGTCTTGTCTTGAAGAGACTGGGGCACTAGAATGGACCACCATCTCTTAACTAGTCATTTCCTTAGATGAATGTACAATCATTTCTTGTTGTTCCTTGGGTACTTCAGTAGTAGTATCTTATAGCAACACCTTTTCAAATTCATCATCTTCTGAATTACCAATTGATTTTCAATCTCCTTCTCCTCCTCAATTTTGGTGTCAATATTACATTCAAATTATTTTTCTTTCTCAACCTCCTCCTGCACTAAAGGTTCCCAAACAAATATTCTTGAATTATTTGCAAATGAATATGCTCTCCACTTTATTTTTAACCTCTCCTTTTATCTCCATAGTTTTCATTAAGTCTTTACCTCTCTCTAATGGTTGAGACACCTCATGAAGTGAGGATCCTTCCATAGTAGTATCATGCATCTCCTCTGGCTGAGTAGTTGACTGATCTTCGAAGATGGAGGGGGAGGATTTCTCGGTGGAGAGAAGGGAGGAGGACAAGGAGATGGAAATGTTGAGACATTTGAAGGAAAAACAAATGTAAAGAGTCAAAGGTGGCACCATAATTTATGCCTATGTAGAAGGAATTTGTATAGTAGGGGTAACAACAGATGAAGACACTAATGAGTGAGAAGCCTCACTTGGGGTAGCTTCTAAAATTGATGTTTTCTTCAGAGGTGCATGTTCTATTCTTGATTTCTTAATTGGTTGTAACTTAGTAGCCCCCACTACCCTCCCATGTCTCTTAGTGCTCTTTTAGCTTATATCATTCATCACAGATTCCTCAAGACAATAAAATTTACTAAGAAGCTAGTTAGAAGTATAAAGAAGCACCCTAGATGTTCTTTCCATGATTTTTTTTGACTTATTAATCATAGATGGAAACAAAGCATCATACACTCCTTCCTCATAATATGCATCTAAATAAATTTTGCATCATCGAGAGCTTCTTGGGAATGTTTTCCAATCCGAAGCTTATAATCATTGCTTTGTCATTTTGATGTAATCTCTACTTCGATTTTGAATTCATCAGTGGAAATCTATCCAATAATCCTCTAGTGTTGTGAGATGTGTGTGATCCAATGAGACTGTCTTCTATGCAATATTTCTGTAATCAAAATTTATTCTATCTTTATAATATGCTTGAGTATAATTGTGGAACATTTCTTTAGAAACATTTTGAGATTTTTGGATGTTGGCACAATGATAACTCCTAATGAACAATTAGAAAGAGAACCACTGCTCTATGAATCCTTGTTGCAAATCATGAAGTTCCACCAGTTGTCTACATAGTTCAAGTAAAATCCACCTATCACTAGGATACCTTGGGAGCTTTAGTGGTTTTCCGAGAAACCACAAACCCTTAGATAAGTGAAATGAGAGAATTGAATAAAAATGCATCCATATTGAACAACTGCATTCCATGCAACATCAGACACCCTCTTTGCCTTCAACTTAGTATCAAGCTTACAGATAAATTCATAGAAAAATAAATCATTGACCTGTCTATACTCCTTGAAATAATTAGGCAAGGCCAATTGTGGATAATATTCATGAATTGGATTCTCAACTGAGGTACCTTGGCTCTGAACTTAGAAAAAACACCATTTTCTGTTGTAACATATACTAGATAAGAATTCATCTTGAAATCAAGTGTTTGAATGACTCCCCATAATTGGCTATCAATATTATTGCTAATAATCTCATTCTAATTAATCAAAGTACTAGGTTTTACTATCTCAATCATTCTGATAAAGTAGTACATCCATGTAGAGAAATGCTTAGCATTCTTCTCTCCATTGATCCTGCATAATAATTGAGTTATATCATCCGCCTCTTGAACAAGATTAGATCTTACAATAGACTTAGGAAATCTTGAGGGATGCTTCTTTTCCTTTAAATAATTTAAGTTCATGATCTGAATGGCATCAGCCATGTTGTTCTCCCAGTATTCATTAGCCTTCTCCATACTAACCCCCAAGTGTTTTAGCTTTATTATGGATCTTCAAGAAAAATTTAAAGAAATGGATGTCGAGCCTCACTACCAGATTACTAGAGGTGTCCTTGATTGAACTTTTTGAGAATCATAATGCTTATCACATTCTAGTATAAACTCGGGTAATTGAGCTATACTAGGAAAAACAACAATTTGTATTAACCCACTTCTTGTAAAAGCCTACATGAGAGATGTTTGAATTTTTGCCTTAGATCTTCCAATCAACTCACTAATGAAGACATGCCCCATATTTGTGTCACTAATTTCAGTAAGCTTGGACACAATACAAGACTCCACTGGATAACCTTTATACTCATACTTCATCTTTCTTCCTTTGGCTTCACCAGTTTATTTAGACTTAGCCTTCCCTTTACCTTTCTTGGCCTTGGAAGTTTCTTCAATGATAAGATTAGGATCTTCTTGAATAACAACAACTTATTCTTCCTCTAATGAATTCTCACTTACTTCAATTGATTCTTCCCTTGCCTCAGACATTTGTTCTCCTTCAAGTAATCAGTATGCTCCAACTACTAAAATATTAGCAACAACCCCTACTTTAAATATAGAATTCAAGTCAAGTCACATTATTTCAATTCCATGTAGATATTCAAATTCAATCTAGTCATGAAAATACATTAAGATCCTCTTAGAAGTGAAGTTCAAAGTTCACTAGAAGTGATCAAGTAAAACAACTCATTTTGCATTACATTGCGGGTTTTTAGGATGCTCTTACTTGAGACTTGAAGTTAACAAGTAAGAGTAATTCAATTGTGCAATGAAGAAGAAGTAAAATATTTTTAAAACATGACAATACATGGGAAGAAATTTCCCCTCATAAACCCACAATGTATAGGAAGTAGTAACCCATCGTTTTAGCACAAAGCATATTAAGAGCATTAAGAAGTAACAAGGGGGCAATTTAGCACACCTTACGGGCCTTACGTAAAGAGTTGTTAAAACCTACAACTCATTATAAGTATAAGTAACTCAAAATGCCACAACGTATAGGAAGTAATGAGTAGTCGGTTTAGTGCAACTTAGGCTGGGAAGTAGAAGTAGTTCTAAACAAAGAATAGTATTGCAAGTAACAACTATTAAAATCCACACAAATGAGAAGGAAGGTAATGCGGTGTTCTAGGAGGTGATTACTTTGAATAAGTGACTACCCCTAAACCGAGTTGAAGTAATACGAAACCCATAATTCTAGATGATACAGGAAATGTAATGCGGTGTTTCCAAATTACTTTTCTTTCACAAAATAGAGAAGTAAGAGCAATCCTAAACTCCATGCAATTCATAGGAGGTAATGAGTAGTTTGAATGATGAGTAGGTAATGCAAAAGCTTAACTACTTGATACTCGTGAAGGAAGAATTAAGTACCCCATAGAAATCCATAAGATCACTAAGGAAAAACCAAGGTTTTGTAAATGATAGAAAATTTAAAGGCATTTCATCAAAAGGTAACAACGATTCAATGGAACTAGAAAACCCTAATCCCATTTTACAAGAATGTCTTAATTTCAACCCATTTCACAAACCACGGAGAGAAGCCAACAATCTAGAAGGAAAAGCAACAAACTAGACCAAACAACAACAAGCAGGAAGAGAAAAACAAGAAAAGAAGAAGGAAAAATGAAGTACCAACCTTTCCTTGTAAATGGGTGAAGTTGGTTTGCACAAATTATTCTCCAATTGGTTGTGTGAGATCACTCGGGGTTCGAGAGATCAAACAAATTTGATCTCGAGTGTGTACAATGTATGGATATGACATGTAATTTCTTAGGATTTTATATATTCCAACTCATTTAATGTGGGTCGTACTGATGCCACGTTAGCATTCCTTATATGTGGGTTTTTAAGATAGCTTAACTTTGTTACTTTTTAAAAGAAGTAAAGCACCTTCAAAACACCAATAACTTATGTGTTTAGTTATGCAACCTTTGAGAAATGATTTACTTTCTTTACTTTTTGAGAAGTAAAGTAACTCGGGATTTAACACAATGAATGGAAGTAATTGGGTATCCATTTAACGTAATGAAGAGCTTAACTTTGTGACATTCTAAGATTACCTTACTTGCTTAAGGTTAAGAATTAAAATATTTTTGGTTTAGTGCAAGGTTAAGAAATAATATCATTTTGGTTTAGTGCAAAGAAGAAGGTCTATGTAAATCGGGTTTTGGAGGTCTATGTAAAGCACTCTAAAAACCTAATTTCTTAAGAGAACATGTAATTGACTTTTCAGGGGCTTTTAGAGAACTTTGAGCACATGGGTATTTTATCAATCACCCCAAGAAACCTCTTGCAACCTCTTGAATAATTATAAAGCATTCCTGTAACCCAAATTAGTTAAGGAAATAACCTAAACATACTAAACAACAACTCAAATAGCTATAAACAACATGAACACAACTCTTCATAAGACATGAAAACTCAAAATTTTCAAAGGGGTACCCTAAAATTTCTAAGTGAAATCTTGGGGACACCACATCTTACATGATTTCAATGATACTGTCACTCCCACCTCTGACATGATAATCCTACATATCAAAGTAGCCGTGACAATCCTCCATGAACTATTCTACCTTGTATAAGATAAATTTAAATAGAATATAATATTAGGATGTCATTGGATTCACACCATGTGCTATGTCCCTTCCACTCTACATTGGTGCTTGAAATAAAAACATGAAGGAAATAAATTTATAGTCTTTGTCGATCCTAACCCATTCAAAGTATTTCATATGAGCTATATTCCAAATGATGTATTGATTCCTATAAAAAATACGACCCCTTCAAATCAAGATTCCACAAGTTCCTCTGTCCCCAAATCCAAATTACTTGATCATCATTCATTCAAAGATATGATGCAACATCATCCTTTGGGGAGTATTGATTTCGGCTCTCAATAAAATCCCTACACTAAAAAAATAAGGGAGACCCAATAAGGATCCTCTCTACCATCCTAATGTTGGAAATATCATCTCCTTCGCTCTCCCTTTATTCGAACACAACTTGTCTATGGAGGAATCGACCACCCTATTCACATCTCAAAAATCAACCACATGCTAAACCATTCACCTTGGAATTATCATTCCTAGATAAGGCTTAAATTTCCTAAACCTACCTTCACCACCGAGCGTGAAGGGTTTTTCCTAGGAAGATATGAGCAAGGTCAAAATGAGCTATTGTTTAAAGATTTGAGAAAACCCCATGAAAAACATGAACTTAGCTTCAAAGAACATCCCTTGAATCCACCACCATCAATCTCATAGTCCAAACCCTCCTCTTCAACATCACCATATATCCTCTTGGACATAAACGACACCATATCTATACCTCATCACTTTTATTAATCAATACCAAAACTCTTGCACCATTGACTTATCAAATTAATGGCAAGATCAAGATCCTTCTAGTAGTGTTACCGATATGATAAAAAGGATTTTCCCACTATCCATGTTGTCAATGTGAAGATGAAAATTCCATCCTAAAATATACTCTAGAAAACCCTACCTCCCGACATGTCTACACTCCTCAACAAATCCAACATCAACGTTAACATAGGAACACCACATGAGCTAGATATAGTTAAAGTTGGTCAAGATTTAAACTCTTAAGATCTCTGCGAGTTCACAACATTCTAATCCAATCATATTCAAGCCTTCACATGGTCCTATAACGAAATGCCTTGTATTGACCCTAATTTTGTTGTCCATAATATCATTAACTTTTCTGATGCTAAACTAGTGAAGCACAAACTTCATAAAATACATCCTAACGTAACATTATTAATTAAATAAGAACTTTAACATCTCCTCTCAGCCAATTTCATACTACCCATTGGTTATCCAAAATGAGTTTCTAACATCATACTGTGACCAATACATATGGGAAATTGTGTATCTGCATAGATTTTGAGACCTTAACCTTGCTTGTCGAAAAGATGATTTCCCCTTACCTAACATTGACATTTTCTTCGACCTAATGGTTGGCCATGAAATTTTGTCTCTTATGAATAATTTCTCTAGTTATAATCAAATCCTCATTACACCAGAAGATCAACATAAGACATCCTTTATCACTCGTGGGGAACCTTATGTTATAGAGTAATGCCCTTTGGCTTGAAAAATGCAGGAGCAACTTACCATCATTTATGACCTATATATTTCACGACCTTATCCATAAAACCATAGAAGACTATGTAGATGATCTCTTAGGTAAGTCTAAACACCGAAAGGACCATCTTTTCATCCTTGACGTAAATTTTATAAATATTTGAAAATTAATTCTTTGGCTCAACCTTGCTAAATGTGTATTCGAGGTCCTAACAGGGAAAATTTTAGGATTCATAATATATATTAGGGGACTTGAAGTCCATCCCACAAACTTTAAATCCATAATCAAAATTCCTCCTCCCTTTAATATTAAATAACTTGAAGAAGTCAAGGAAAAATTTAATTCATTCACCATTTCATATCTCAATTATCAGATCGATGTCAACCCTTCCATCACCTCCTTAGAAAGGACATCTATGGGATGATGCCAAAATGCCTTTGATGCACTTAAACAACATCTGCTATCACCTCCAGTGCTCATACCTCCATGTGAGGGAGATCCTTTCTATCTATACATCTCTACCACCTGACCATGGTTTGGGGGCTATGTAGCACATCGAGACAAGCTACGTAGGGAGAAAGTCATATATTATATAATTCATACACTTTAGGGTTATGAAACCCACTATTCAAAAGTAGAAAAGTTATGTTGTGCCTTATACTTTACAACTTCCAAAATTTGTCATTACCTCCTCAATCACAAAACCTATGTAGTCACAAGTGTTAATCCATTGAAATCAATACATTTTAAGTCATATCATAACAACTACATAACTAGATAGATCATGCTCATGACAAAGTTTGATCTTGAATTCATTTCTCAAAAATCCATTAAAGGGCATGTTATTTCCGTTTCAGCTTGCGTAAGCTCCCTTACTAATAATCAACTCCCTATGAACAATTTCTTGACAAATATATCAATACACTCAATCATGATAATACTCCTCTCAAAGCGACCTTATTCTTCAACGGGTCTAAATGTCGATAGGGGGTGTTATAATAGTTATAATACCTCATTGGGGGACTCTTATTCCACTATCTTTAAAATTAAATATTTACTACACAAATAACATGGCTGAATATGAGGCCCTCATCATGGGTCTTCAAACTGTTGCACTTCTTGGCATAAGAATCCTTGACATCTATAGTAATTCCCAACTCATCATCAATCAAATCAAAGGAACATATCAATGTAAAAATGAGACCCCTGTAAAAATATAAAAATCATCGTTGAACATCTCCTTAAATCCTTCGATCATTATGAAATCAAACAACTCCATGCTCATCTAATAAATTTACAGATACCATAACATCTCTTGCATCCCTCATTCCTTTATCTCTAGATTATTCTAAACTCTTGTCATTATACACAAACTTGATCAACCATATTATACCAACATTGATCTTCCTACCATCTATCATATAGAAGATAGCCAATCTGATATTTGGTATACCCAAATACACAACTATCTTTCCAAGAGAAAGATACCCTCCAACCTATCTAGAAATGACAAGATTTCCTTCCAAAAACATGCCTCCCACTATGTTATACTAGGAGGTATCCTTTACAAAAGAGGGTTTGATGACCTTCTCCTTTGATTTCTTAAATCTCCGTGAGGCTAGATAATCTATTCGAGAAGTCCATGATGAAATATGCGGAGGACACTTTAATGGTTTATCCATCATTGAATGAATCTTGTGGATGGATTACTATTGGCATATGCTTAACCAAGATTGTTGTCAATATGTCAAAAAATGCATCAAATGTTAACAACATGTTAATCTTACACACATCCCCAATCATGCTCTTCAACCAACTAAATATTTACAACCTTTTTCACAATGGGGACTTGACCTCATTGGCCTTATTAACCCTCGATCATCCCAACAACATAATTCCATCATCACGACTACTTGAATATTTCACAAAATGGGTGGAATTTATCCCTCTTATCTCCAATAAAGTAGATAATATCATTGATTTCATCCATCATCACATCATTTGTCGCTTCGACATCCCTCATAAAATCATCACAGATAATGGTAAATCATTTAAAAATAAAAATTTCAAATTTTTGTGACACCTACAATATCAAACTCAGATTCTCCAAAAATAATATCCACAAAAGCCAACGGACAATCCAAAGCATCTAATAAAACCCTTACCAAGATCCTTACCAATATTGCCGATCAGGTTGGTAAAGATTGACATCTCTAAATTTCATTTACATTATGGGCTTACCAAACTAGCATTCAAACCCCTACGAGCACTACTCCTTTCTCTCTAGTCTACATCACCAAATTCGTTCTTCTGCTTGAAGTCCAAATTCCATCTCTACGAGTTTCTATTAAAAATTTTATCTTTGAGGAAGAATATCATCAAGAACGTCTATCACAACTTGAATTATTAGTCGAATGTTTACTAACCGCCCTAAAAATCTCAATTTCTATAAAAAACGAATGAAATGTGCTTATAATAAACATCTTCAAGAATGTGAATTTGGCATTGGTGATCTTGTTCTTAAAATTAAATCAACATGTCACAAATATGGAAAAAAGTAAATGTGTAAAATTTTCTCCAAATCGGCTAGGACCATGTATTAAAAAACACAAATATGGGTCTAGGGCATATCCCTTAGTCTCTCTTGATGGGAAACATGAAAAATATCCTTTTAATCCCTTACGCTTGTGACCTTTATCTGTTAACATATCTACTGACATGACCTTAGTCTAACTAAGATCCCCCATCCTCAACACCCATAAATCTCCCTTACCCTAGTAATGATTTGCAATTATGTGGTCTCTTGTCAGTATGTCCAATATGACCTTAAATATGGGTACCATAACCCTACTCATAGAATATTATGCATGGATAAGTCCCCTTGATTACAATAGGGGACCCCATAATCATTACTCCCTTCACCATATCTAGTGACAAATTACATGTTCAACATACACATGTTACTTTGTATACCAAACCCACCCTCCTTAAGTGGTCTCTTAGGCCCACCCTCAACTAAAAGAATCAAAGTCGTTATGGGATGAAAATCATTATACAAAAATATATACTTCTCCCTCAAATGTTAGCTATTAATAAATAACATAGATCTGTTATCACCATCAAAATCCAAAAATATTATTGTAGACCATTCCCTCAAAGGATGGCTACTCAAAATTCCACATACATGGTGAAAAATTGAAAGCTTCCCGCATCGATCAAATTTCCTAAATATGTCTAAATAATTTATCATCCTAGGAAGGCTTCTCACATCAATCATCTTTCCCTTTGATTATGCAAGCTTCCCGCATCTACCAGCCTACACAATCTAAAAAAAAAAAGGTGGGGTAAAACTTAAAAACCACTAAAAGAGAACACAATTCACCATATAAGATGCGTATAGATCCTAAAAATGTTAGAAGGAGGAAGATATCATATCTCATCTCATATTATCTTAAATGAATCATATAACCTTAAATAGACTAACCATTGTTTGTTATATGTTACCACCCATTAGGGTTCCAAGTGCATTAGCATTGAAAATTTTATCACATACATATAAATGCCAAGTCAAATAAAGGATCAAACACATCCCACAAAATGCTTTAACTACATCATACATATCAATAAAACCAACACCCATATAATACAATCACACCTAACCTATACAATATTCACCATGATAAATTAAATCATCAGATTCATACAATTATATTACATCCACATCTCACCACAACTATAACCATCATCATATCTAAATTTATCCATAAACTTGTATAAAACATCACATCAAGTCGTGATAACACATTTAAGCATCCAAATATTTGAAAAACCACACACACACACACATATCTAAGTCGATAGACATCACAAAAATCAGGAACTATGGCCCATACAATAACCACATAGTAAAATGTACATCCGAGAGCCCCAAACCACCAACTCCACCCTCGGACTCCCTATTTGGCCCTTCGATGCTCCTGTGCTAGCAATAGGACCTCATTGAGATTCTGCCGCTAACTCACCACATGTTCTGCGTATCATGAAACCTTTGGGAGCCTATCCCCCACCACACTCTCATAATATCTCAGATTTGCATGCAACGTCTAGTATCGAGGCAAGATCATTGTCCCTGATGACCCCATCTCCTCCCTAGATAGCTCCACCCACCCCTTCTTGATGTTCCTACTCTTCTTGACACCTATACTTTTGATACAACCGGCCCCGATCTTTGCTAGTGTACTAACTGTCACTTGAAATCACTCCTCAAGAGCTCATGATGACAGAGGTACTTATCCTCGTACTTCACACCCCCAGCATCTCCATCTCTAAAGCCGTCACAAGCCCATCCCTCTCTTTCGGATGGTACATCAACCTCACTACCTCCTCCTATAATATAGTCACTTGAGCATCTCTCTCTACTAAATTTTGCATCAACTACTCCACCTATGCCTCCAACCCACCCCTGCTCCTTCCCTCCCATCTCTAAATCCTCACCTCCCCACTCTCATTATGCCCTCATAGCCCTCTCTCCTTGAGCCACTAAATTCTCCCCGCCACCACACCGTATACTCGGATATCACCCCGACATCATCAATTTCTGTCACAACTACCCCTTGCTCTGTCATCTCCTTAATATTTCCCATCTATGCCACTAACAACTATATATATACAAACTCTCTTGTAGAAAATAATATTTCTTGGTACATCCTATACTAGGCTAAAACTGTCACCTCACTCATCCAAACTACACCACCTCAACCATATCCTCCCATTGTCCCCCATTCACCTCTCCTATTGCATCATACAAACTCATCTCAATCTCTTGGCCACATAGGGAGTCATACATATGGCCTCTAAAAACATTTTACTCCAATCCATCTAGTAACCCTGCACGCTACACCAAGCTCCAGAGATCGCATCTCGGAAAAATTTTCTATGCCACCTCATAAATTCAACACAGTATATGTTGTCATGCCTCTGGTCCATGGAAGACCCCGTGGCTGAATCACTTTGATATGATCATAATCCCAACACTGTAATACAAAAGTCATGTCCAATCTAAACCTCCTCCATGTAGGCCACTCCTATAGCTCCTTATAAACTTGTGCTAGTAAATATAGCCCCCAAGAAAAATTGTTTGATACTCCACCATATCCACCACAACCCCTACCAACGCCCATGGAAATCAACCCCCTCTTGATTCCAATAAAGCATAACAACTAATCCCTACCATAATCATGTTAATCAATGAACTCCCGACTAATCCATCATCCCAAAATGACTTAAAAGTAAAACCCCTGCAACATATGTCACATCTAAAACAATGTCACCACATAATCTCATCATAGTTTCCCCATGTCATGTCTCATCAATAGGAAAAATTAGCTCATCCTAAATAGGCAGCCAAAAATCATGTACACATCCTCTAGGGTAATGGTAACCTCCCCTATAGGAAACCAAAATGTCCCTGTAGCTGCATCCCATCACTCTAATAGTTCCACTATCATCTCTAAATATTGATGGATGCACCTATAATGACGCAGTCCACCCAACCCCAATACCTCCAAAATGTCCCAATTGTCATCATCTATGTACTCACGTAACCTCTATAATAATGGCAATGTCTAATCCCTCATCATCAGGATTTCTTCACTTGTATCCATAAAATACAAAAAGAAACTATTAGCCATGACAACAAAAAAATTATCCACATTTTATAAACAAACAAAAACATATCAAATTATAACCGATCCATACAATCGACCCCAATTACATGGATTAGTTCCTAACCAAATTGGTGCCAATCCTAGTAATCAATGATGATCCTATATCCTCATATATATATATGTATGTATAATAAAATACAAATAAATGAACCTACCTCTATCCGAGATGACCATCGCCTCCTCATCCACTCTACTGCTAGCCTCCATCTCTCAAAATGTCAAAATCACAAATTTATAACAATAAACATAATGAGCATAATGAACTTTCATGATTACTTGATTTCTATATATAGGCTTCCCTCTCCAATTGACGTCAATTTCTAATAGGTGTTGATTATGTTGGAATCAAAATCGTTTTTACAAATTGACAATGATCCCATTAAAATTGCACACTTTCCAAATTTGTGCTTATTTTTGGTCCCCAAGACCCTCATAAAAACTAAATTGCATTCAATTTCATACTAATCCTATATTTCCCAACCCACCATGGATTCCAAAACCTTCCAGAACTATTTCCTTCCACTTCCAACAAAGTCATATGTCTATAGGTTGATAACCCATTGGTTCACATATCACTTGACTTCTCGGACGCTTAAGCCCACCTTTGTGGTAATATATTTCATGCCCTTTCTTGAGGCACCTTAAATCAAGCATATCCATCTACAAGTGCAATATTACACAAACCTACAAGATCTTTCATTTATTCATCCACCATCCACTCAAACTAGTGTTCATCACACTTTCTTAAGATAACCCCCAGTTTGAGGGGGATCACATATCCAACACAAATCTAACTATTTCACTCATTTTTTCCGACGACTTGTCCAACACAAACTATTTGACGAAAAGGGTACAAGGTAGAAACCAAAATTAGGTCACCCTAATTCCCACACATGTGTACACACCTTACAAAACCCCTTCATAATCTCACACAACCAATTTACCCTTATATTGACTTACATTCACCATTTTACCACCAGTAACCACTAACAACCATCAATAACTACTAATAACCACCGATAACCACAAAACAAACAAAAATAAATAAAAACAAAATAACTTAAAACAACCCTAACCCCCTAACAAACTCCCCATGAGCCTAAAAAGCATTATAAACCTTGAAAATGCCAAAAAGAATATGGTTGAAACCAAATTCAACCATTCTCCTTGAAAAGGAAAAAAATCGGTGCCGATTAGTGTAGGTTGGTCTTGAATGTGTTGAAACGACATCAATCTTATAAAAATCAACCCATGCCATTTTCCAAGGATACAAAAGATTCACATGTGATAAGGCTCATAAATTAGACGTTTAGACAAAATAGAGACTCCTTGCCAATGTGAAGGAACTAAGACACTCTCAATGTATCATTATCCTTTTGGAGAAGTTATCCTCTCGATCGATTATCTAAAATCACCATCATCCCTAGAAAAAGTATGCTCGGACCCTAAACCAATCGAATTCAATATCTAGGTCCGATAATCAACGTGTAAGTTGTGAACAGTCCTATATTTTCAGTCCCCTTAAGAATTTTTATCACTTCACATTTGTGACTCCACACACAATGATCGACACCGATTGTGTGGGTCGATATCGATCATGTGTATTGATACCAATCTACGGATCGGTGTTGATCCCTTCCAAAATAGTCTAACTTTGCATTTTTGGGACATTTTGTATATTATCTCCATATTTTGTAATCATGGTTAGTAGTATTTTGTTTGTAAGCTCTTATTTTTGTTAGGTGACCATTCCATGAGAAACTCATGATCTTGACACCATTTACGACCTACCCATATTATGCCAACCATTAATGGGAACAAACCGACATCGAGAAATATATAAGCATATGCATCATTGTCCTCACGCTAATCTAGATGACATTCTTGAGCATTTGGAAATTCTCCTTGAATGCAATGATGAGGCCAATATCTACTAGGAAAATGTTGTCAATCCTTTCCCAGCCTATCATCAAGGACATTGATTAAGTCCCGACATCTAAGCGCTACATATCTATGATTTGTCATTTGCATAATTTTATATTATCTATAATCTTCCCTAATTTCTAGCTTAATTTTTTAAAAGCGAGTTGAAACTTATCAAAGGAATTCCTTTGGCTCATGGGATTAGAATTCACTAAGAAACTCACCTCATAATTATCTAAATCTCTCTTGTCAAGTTGTCTATGTGTGTGTAGGTTTTATTTCCTTGGTAGATGAGCTTCTTGCACTGTTTGGATCCATCACCTTCCATCATCATCCACACAGATTTCATTAAACCTCATCATTTATGAGTTTTTGTGGCTTGTTTCATAAAATAAAATCAACTTAAAAATGTACTAAAACAGAGATAGTTGTTGAGATTATGTCTTAAGGCACACTATTTGAAGGACTATAAATGGAATAATTCTATAAGACCCTTAAAATGAAACATTAACATGTCTTAATGAGTGATTTTAGGGACCAATTGTAACAATTGCTCCATCGCCAAGACCCAATAATGTCAATATGGCTACTGAGATAAATATGGGGAAAAGTGGATAGAGGAGAAAATTAATAGTTTTACTAAACATGAAGCAATTGTGATGATAATTTCTATATAAAAAAGATCAAACCAGACCATATATATGACAACATCCATGATTTTTTTATTGTGAGCTTATGGAATAACTAGCTACACAACTATTTATGTATGCATGTTAGAGAACCTAAGATAATATAATAAAGTGTCTAACACCATGTAAATCCTAGATCAATTCTTTAATCAAATACATCAAGATAAAACATGTAAAGAAGCAAAAAAATTGCAAAAACATTAACCAACAAAGAATGTAAAACCTCATTTTTAAATTAGACGCACTTTTGATATGTAGATATTTCTTTGTACGCCAAATGCAAGCCACACATGATCAAGGATGTTACTAAAGGGAAGAGATCTCCTAAAAATGGCTTAAAGGCCATGTTTGAATCTTCTCCTACTAAATTTAGCAAATAAGGGGTTTCTCAATTTGACAAGCCTTCCTATAATAGAAATTATATTTTGAGTAAGATGTATAAGATTGTAAAGGTGTAAGGTTTAGACTGGTAGAAATATATTAGGATGCTTATATAACTTTCCAATTTGGGAGAAGCGCATGACCTAGTGAATGTAGCATAATAGAGATGTAGAATTAGAGTGGATAAACATGTTTAAAAGAGATTAATTAGCAATTAATTATCCATGGGAATTAGGGGAGACTTAATTAATTAATTGAGATTAATTAATAGGTCATGTTTAGCTTGTAAAAAGTGATTTGGGGATGATTTCAAGGGAAATGAGTGGAATTTGAGGGGTTTGAGAGGGGGAATTCAATTAATAAGAAGGTTTATTAATGAAATACAATATTTTGAAAGGTAATTTATTATTAATAGGTAATTAATTAATTGAAAGAGGGTGTTAACTAATGAATTAGCGTTAGTTGACATCTACTTTGAGGGAAAGGTAGCTAATTAGTGGAATGTCGATAATTATAGTTTGATGACATGAAGAGGAAAATTAGTGCAATTTTGGTATTAGAATTGTGTGATGGAAATTAGGTGTCTACATTTACCCCTCTTTGATGTGGTGTAGCACAAAAGACACCATTTCAAAGATTGGGAAAAAAATTATTTTGTATGGGTAGAAGAAAAATTAGTAGGATGGATGATGCCCCCTCTAGTGACAAGTGGAGTGATGGAAGAGGACGAATGACACTCAAAAAGGAGAGAAAAATTATCATTACTAAAGAAAATCCCATCGTGGCGGCTTGTAGACCATCAAAACGACCGAAACCATCACAATGAGGGCTATAGATAGGGTGGGAGGGGTAAAAACAAGTCATTTTCACCCTCTTGATTAGTAGAAAATAACTTTGGGTGATCATGGTGAGTAGAGATGACGACACCATATTTTATCCATCGTAGCGAGTGAGTTTAGGAGTACCAATGGATGCACCATCATGAGGAAGATAGGCAATGCTTTGCATTTTAATTTTTGTATTTTGTGTTACGAGTTTTGAATGCTTTACATTCCCTAAAAATGAGGGTGTGTGAGGCCACTAAAATTGACCTCGCTATGGGATTGGTGATGTCACTACAAGTTATAATGACCTCCCTTGAATTGGTGACCTTGCTATGACTTGTAGCAGCTTCAGATCTTTGTCATTGACCTCACTCACTACAACTTGTAGCGACGTCACACACATTAGTGGAATTGTGCCATTTAACAATGAGCTTGTTAAAAATGACAAGTATTGTGCTAGATAGCAATGACCTCACTCAAAAATGGTGGCCTTGTGCGATAAAGCAACATCCTCGCCAATTTAAGTTATAGTTAGCCTTCTTTGATGTTTTTTAGAAATTTTTACAAAATGGATGTAGTCTAATACTTGATTTTCTCGTGTTTTGTAAGAGAAATTAGGCGTGATTCGGTTTCATGAGCACCAATCTCATGCTCTACGATCCTAATGATTGGTCATTGTTGGATAACTTGGTTCTAATGTATGTTTCCATGATCCTATCCCTTCGACTGGACAAACCTTTACTAACAACATTGATAGAGAGATGACACTTCGACATGAGTAATTTCTAGCTCTTGAATAGGGTTATGGCCACGACTTTAAAGGATTTCCATCATTTACTTTGGATTCCAATTACTAGGGATTACTTCTATTATGACACTACGACCATAGATTATGAGATGCTCGAGTGATAGGACGATATGACTTACCTAGATGATAGAGACCAACATAGTGTTAGTGAGATCTATAAACAAGATATGATTGAGGATTTTCCTTGGGATTGATGGCTCTTGCCAAAGTGGTATCTTGTTGTTTGATAAGAGTGGGTGCTATTTTGCAGTAGGTTACATGTGTTTCATAACAAACATGATGGATCATGGCCGAGTATTTGTGTGGGGTACCATGTTTTGAATCAAATTTACAAATATTTATATTTGGTTGTCCATAGGATGGACAAAGCATAGGCCACACCACTCTTTTACACATCTGGGCATGAGAGAACATAGCAATGGGCCGACTAGTTGGGCCCTTTGAGGTACTAGAGGTTGATGAGCCATGGGCATTCCGATGGATCGATTCAGAAGGGATTGTTAGGGCTACAGAGACCTACTCATGTACATGAGGGATTTTGATGAGATAGTTCCTACGGATATTATATGGAGGTTATACCTAGCCATGTGATCTTGGCTAGAGATTTATCCAAAGTTGGTATATGTGCACATAATGTGCTACTTAGTGGGCTATCAAGACTTTATCATAGAGTTCTACCATCCATACAAAGTTCTGAGGAAAATTTTCTATACACAGGGGGTTCCTACCATGCCACATGTGTTTACACACATGATTGAAGAGATCAAGTTCTGAGGATCTTTGATAGATGCAGCTATAGCTGCAAAGGATTGGGCCAATCTAGCCTAGATAGTTTTATATATAAGGAGATCTGTAGTGAATCCCGATACTACAAGTGAGTACTAGGTGTGGTATCAAAAGTTTCACCCAATTAGAGTTACTTTATCAAGACAGGGGTTGATTACGTAGCTGAGGCAGTCGTATTAGTTTGGAGACAATGACATCCATATACAACATAAGGCATAAGGTTGAGATAGCCAGGAGTGTGGGTAGTTAGGGTCTAGAGGATAGAGGAGCAAGTGATAGGTAATAATGTAGAGACACTAAAGTCGGTAGAGCTCGATTAGCTTTATAACGTAGGGTCCTACCAACATTAGTCATAGGGTGCATGGTTTTAATAACATAGACACCAAGAGGAGCTTCACTATAGGAGGGAAATGTAGGAGAGTAGTCTTTGTAAGTAGTGGATCCGAGGATGAGGATAGAGGGAGTGCATATGCCATGATTAGGGCTCTTGTTGTGATGATCACAACTCCCATAGGTGGATGGGATGGATGGGGGATATCCTAGGAAGAGATGGGGGTATATGGGGGACCACCGTATTTACCATAATATAGTTTCCTTGAGTAATTACAATATGTTGACAATTACTAGCACAAGTGTAAGGCCATAAAGTACAATATCGATGCTCTCATGTGTTGACCATATAATGGATCTTTGAGATATCATCCTAGGAAGCTTAGATAACATGGTTATTAGGATAAACACTTAGTGCGTAGAGATAACCCACCTATCAACAAAGGTGACTGAATGACAATGACCTTGACTCGAGATAACTATAGACTAGGATAACGCTATATCATAGTGATATGTCGGTGTGTAGTGATAGGGATAGCATCCGATCGAGCATTATAAAGTACACAATTAGAGGGATGTTACTTGAGTGTTATAACACTATCTAAATATGAGAGAGACACAACTTGAGTAGTGGTCGAGCTAAGGGCTTCACCAATATGCTAGATCGCATTACGCGGATCTAGTAAGAGGTTACCTACTACATGAACTTATACGAGCTATCTGTTGCAATAAACTAGAGGGATATGAGTTAATCATAGAGGAAATTAGTGAGTGGGTCATGATAATGATTAGCATCGGTGAGATCATGAGCTTGAGTGAGTACCCCTTGACTTTGGGACCACCGGGGTCATTAGTTCTAGGAGGATCGAGGTGACACTCACCATCTCCATAGACATATGGAAATGAAACACCATGAGAGATTCATGTAGAGAGATGACTCTTTTATATATTGGATGATATCTAGGATTTTTTACCGTTCCCTGTTGGGACGTATCATATTGTTTTGAGACCATTTTTGTAAACTCAAGCTCCATTTGGCATCCCCATATATATAGAGATGATTTTTTGGATTCTGTCTATGTGTATGCCTCTAGTTGGATTATGATGTTTTGATTTTAGCTCATGATAGATGTATAACATTGTTTATTGTGATGTTTTTGGATAAATGATTGTAGATGGATGTATGATTAGATTTGATGTGATAAGAATACAATGATGTTATATCTTGTTTTGTCACTTCCTAGATATATTATTTCTACATTTGTGTTTCTTTTTGTTATATTTGGATAAAGTATCCATTTTAGTTTTGATTGCATAACCTATCTGTTGTGATACGTAGAGTAGAAGAAAGTAATGGATTAGTTAGAGGAAATTTCATTTAGACGTGGATTAGATATGATGACGTATAGGAAGATCATAACATATCTTGGGTACCGTTTTGGCTTAGAAATAGCTTTTTATTTGATGTAAACATATTAGAAAAAGGTAAAATGACATAAAAAGTTGTAATACCAATATTTGTGCAATGTTAAGGGACCAAATCAAAGAAAAATACATAAGCAATGCAATATGAAAAAATAAATAAACAAGCAAGAAAACCAACAAACAAGTACAAGAAAATACACTTAAACAAGCAAGCAACATACAAGACGATTATACCAATGTTTTTATTATCCAACTTTTGTACCCAAACGTTCAAGTTATACGACAAGGGTTAAGATGATGCCCCAAATGAGGATACACATAAGGGAATGAACGAAGGAAATTGAAGTCCCGAGAAAATAAAAATGCACTATGAAACTACCCCAAACAACAATATATGCCGAGAAGACAAACATAGTAATCTAAAAGATTTTTTATGAAATAAGATCATAAGATGATCTATATGTCATGCACTAAAATTAGTGAGTAGTAAAGTAGGATGTTTTTTGGGTATATTTTTGAGCTTTTAGTGGTTTTGCATTAGGCATTGTTTTGGGGTTTTTGTGAGTTTTATGATGTTCTTGGATTTTCTAGGTTTTTTGAATGTTTTAGATTTTCTAGGTTTTCTAAATTTTTTGAATTTCTAGGTTTTCTAATTTTTTTGAATTTCTAGGTTTTTCGAATGTTTGGGATTTTCTAGGTTTTCCAAATGTTTTGGATTTTCTAGGTTTTTGGAATGTTTTGTATTTTATAGGTTTTTTGAGTTTTTAGAATTTCTAAGGTTTCGAAAATATGTACAATAGAAAAATACACCAATATTCCCCTAACAAGAGATGAAAATATACAAGGATGAAATCCCATGCATATATACAAGCATATGACAAGCCGGATCAAGGCTAAGAGGGATAGGTTCAAAAGATTAAGAACTCAAGCTAATGAAAATCTAGGAAGGAGCGATCATGCCCCCAATCGGGAGGTGCTTGTGAATAAAAAAATCCTCATATGGCAGCGTAAACCAATTTTCACCAAAGGATGCACCCAAAGTGCTAAAATTGCATGGTTTTCACATTTGAACGAATTTATTTATCTTTACTATTTTTGTGATTTTATGATTTTTTAAATTTTTGAAATGTATTTAAACATAGATGTAGAATTGCCTAAGGTCCATGACATTCATGAGATCCCAAAGTTTTGAACCATCGGGATGGGTGAGCTTTTAAGATCCTGAACCAAATTTAGCTCCCATAATGTATGACCTTAACCGGTTAGATCAAAATTTCCTTTCTTTTATTGTTTCTTAGTCATGTTGAACTTTTTTATTTTAGAAAAATATCTCCAACCTTGAATTCATGAGAAATAATACACTTGTAACTAGCGCGGATCCAATTCTAATACACTTTGAGGTTATCTAAGGAATGAAGGCATTTTTCTTCAAGCATCTCGAGCTCTTCCATTCTAGCTACTCTATAATCCTCTTCATTATCTAGATAATCATTTAGGAATATGTGTAAAGAGGGAAGCTCAATCTATAAGGGAATGATAGATTATGTGCCAAACACAAGGAGTATGGGGTTGCACCTATAGGCGTGCGAGACGGAAGTATAATAAGCCCATAATGTAGTATAGATTTGGAGGTGCCAATTATGACCTATTTTATCGGCTATATTTTCCACAATGCGGACAAGCATTTTGTTAGTGGCCACATCTTTCCCATTACCTTGAGGGTAATAAGTGGTAAACCAATTTTGATAGATCTTAAAGCATTGAAAAAGGGTCTTCACTTACTTGTTCTTAAAGTATTTACCATTGTTAAAGATAATAGTAGAGGGGATGTCGTAACAACAAATGATATGGTTCATGATAAACTTGGATATCTCGAGAACTGATAACATAGGTGAGAGGATCCACCTCCACCTATTTGGTAAAGTAATTTGTAGTGGTGATGATATGTTTATGGCCATCATATGAAGTAAGTGTGAGATTCCCTATAAGATCAAGCCCCCATTTGGAAAATTGCCACAATATAGTGATGGTATACAAATATTGAGATGAGGCATGAATCAAGTTGTTATGTTTTTGACACAAGAAACATATCTTTAGATATTGAAAAGAATTTATTTCCATAGTAGGACAATAATAACCCACACGTAGAAGTTTCTTTGATAGAACCATGTCACTTGTATGAGCACCATAAATGTCTTCATGTACCTTTTTGGTTATTTGGATAGCCTCTTCCAAATTAAGATAAGCGTGTGTACATGTATTTGTTAGCAATGCAAAAAGAGTTAGAACTAACACCTAGTAGTCCTAAAACAAATCTAAATCAAATTCAATGCACCATCATGCTTAGAGCTTAAGAAAAACTAATCTACTAACATCATTACATTAGAACATGAACAAATATTCAAACTAACATGTTAATCCATTAATATCTATCTCTATTGAATGCTAATCAAATGAAATGAACCTATTTAGATCCTTAGCAATCAAAGGTTTGATTATATGTTTGAATCCCAAGGTTTTCAAGAATGGATTCTTGTCAATCCATGGCTACAAGACCATTTGACATATCCCCATATGACTTCAAAACTTGGATGGATGAATACAAGAAATGAAAGTAGCTAGCTTCTCCAATGAAGAATTCTCCAAGATGACAAATGGCTATAGCTTATTTGCTATATGCTCACTTTTTTTTCTCAAGGAATAGGTGTAAGTGTAAAGGTATGAGGAGGTATATTTATATAGCCCAATGGATAAAGGAATCATTACATCCCTTTTCATGTGGGATAATAGAGATGTTGAGTTAGTTGTGGATAAGGGGGTTTAGATAGGGCCGAGTTAACTTCATGAGAGTTTAGCTTGTCCTTTCGTGACTCATGTGGATAAAGGGGGTTTATTAATTGATCAAGATGATTAATTAATAGATGTGCAAGATTATAAAAGCTTTTTAGAGGAATATTAGCATGATTTGGGATATAGAAGAGGATTAAATCAATTAAATATTGATTTATTGGTTTAATGAAAGGGGAAGCTAATTAATTAATAATAATTAATTAGTCTAGATAGAAGGAAGGATTTATTAACAGAAGGTCGTTAATTAGGGTATTTGTTGGATAGGTGACTTAATTAATTAGCGTAGTGTAATTAATTAACGATGATAGGAGAGAAGGTGAGCGCTTTTGACGATATGTCACCAATTTGCGGGAAAGGAGATAATTAGCGCAATTTAAGTATTTAAATTGCTCGGGTGTAATTATAGGTGTCTACAATAATGTAACAAAGTCCCATTATAGCCTCGATAATAGAGAGTTCCCCATGGAGGGTATAACACACTATTTTTGTATAAGGGTTCATTTTTGTGAACGAGAAATGTCAAGTGGGAAGATACCATTTTACAAGTAATTATATATGTCCACGTACTTAGAGGGAAGATGGAACAAAAATTTACACACCAAACATGATTATGTCATGTCGTAGGTAGGGACCATTAAGTGTTCCACAAGAAAATGAACTTCTTTGTTATCCTATGGTAGGCCTAAGAGTGAACCGATCATATCCATGAAATCCACATACTTATTCCAAACTCTTAGAATTTACTTAAAAGAGATTTTGATGAAAGTCTTTGAGACTGTTCACCATATGCTTATAAGGGATAAGATTATCATCTTTTACATTGTACTCATCATTAACTTATTTAATAATGAGTTGAGAATCGCCAATGACCTGAACTTGTGTAATGTTCCATTTGATGGTGATTTTGAGACCAAAAATAAGGGCCTCATATTCAACAATGTTATTGGTACAAGGGAAACCAATCCAAAGCTCTTGGAATCATATTACCTGTAGGGGTGATTAGGATAACACTTGCACCTGAACCATGGAAGTTAAAAGATCCATCAAAGTAGATCTTCCATGTGGTAGATTCTTTGATGAACAAGATAGAAACATTAGGTAAGTCAAGGTTAAGTAGTTTTGTGTCTCGGTAAGGGATCTTCCACGAGTTGATCTTATCCGTAAACTAACACTGAACCCATGTATAAATAGCTTACTAAATATATCCTTATAAAATAATAATTTTCCCACATTTATTGAATAGGAATTGATTAAAATATGATCCAAAACTGATTAAATGTGTTTAAAACTAAATCAAAATTGATTATAAACTTAATCATTTCTAGTTGCACATTTAGACAAATCAAATACATTTTTCCCTAAAATTTTGTAAAAGTGTTATAATTACACCCAAATTCAATAAAAAAACCTAATTTAAATCTACATAAAATTAGAATAAACTGATGCAAAACTGAACACAAAACTCCAAATTGATAATGGAGTACACCTATTGATTGGGCTATGTCTCGAGATAACTTATAACAGTACACCTACCGATCGACTATGTCTCCGAGATAACTTATAACACCTTCCGATCCATTAAAAATCAATTTACAAGTACAATGAATAAAATTACAAATAATAACATATCTATACCTAAAATAATGCGCTTATTGGACCTTCAAAAGACATTGATCTTAATCGAAATTTCCTCCACCTTCCAGTAGAGAACTTGCACAATCATCTCCCCTTTTTTCTATGTTAAAAGTGGAAAAAAATACTTTATGATGACATCAAATGAACACCAATTGAGAAAATAAAAGGTTCAAGCACAACATATGGAAATTTGGAACAACTCTCCGGTCTACGAAATCCTGAAAATGCCATATAAAGGACCAAAATCGACCATGTTTACAAACCGACATTAATTGGCTATACATGGTCACTAGCTCCCCACTTCAAATACATCGAAGCTCATTTTATATTATTTACAAAGGCATGGTGTATTGGCTAGGTGCCTTATCTTTTTGACCCGTGTCATGGGTTCAATCCTTCTACAAGCACTTTGGGCCACATAATGTGCTTACCCTTACCAATTTCGTCCCACATTGGGTACGTTTAGGTGGATGAGGGCACTTAAATAGTGGGTTGTGGCATATGGTTATTGGATTTCAAGCCACTTTTATTGCCATGTATGGTATGTTTGGAATGTATGAGGTGCATTGTGGCTTAAGTTTGGAGCACTTGGTTGGAATGGTGGCCAAGCCTATAGACACAAAATCACACACTTGGGTACATTTCTAGGTCCATAAACAAATACTCGCATTCATATGATTCCCAAGAGAGAAAAATAATAATTGAAAACTATATTTGGACTTTTTTCTTTGTCCCTATTTTTCCTTCTAGTCTTTCACACCCTCTAACCTAGTCAATGCTTTATTTATTTATTTGTCACGACTACGGACACCAACACTCATAAAGATGCCAATGCCAAGGCGTGCTCATCCTTCTAGGTGCCCCGACCTCTTTGCATTTTACTTGCCTCTTTTGGGCCTCTTTAAACTTTTAGGCATCTTTTTTTCTTATGGGTCAAACTTTTAGTTGTCGATTACTGAAATTCAAACAATGGAATCATATAAATACAAAGCTATGTGACAAAAATAAATAACCAAGCTAGCATTTATTATCATCACCTAAGGTTGCATCCAAAGGAATTCATCTAGCTTCATTCAAGGGACAATAGACTGAATTTTTTGCATACACATATAAGAGGGAAGTTCATTTTTCTATCCACACATCTATCTACATTGCTACATCTAGCTATCATCTATTATCACGTGCATCTTGTACAAAGGATTCCCAGGGAACAATTTATACACATACGCACAAGAACTACATGGAGTCTAAGATGTAGTACAATGCTCGGTCATAAGTTCACTATGTCGAGTGATTTGCCAAGGTCATTATGACTCCCCATTTATATCTTTTTTATTTTTAGGATTTGATGTGTTTTGAGGTTTTTTAGGATATCATTCATTTTGCAGTTTACAGGTGAATTATGTGATCATCCAACGACACACAAGTGACCAACAACAAAGGTTAGTGACCACCTAATGACATAAGATAAACTAGTTTCTAAGGTCATGTGTAGTCACAGTGCCCAACAAAGGTCTCGGCACCTAGGCACCCTCACCCTAGTCCGAGAAACCCATGTCCGAGCTCATCTAGAAATTATAGAATTTTCTCGGTGTGTTTGTGATAGTCTCCTCCTCTAGTTCATTAGTTTTCCAGCCCGAGAACACTTCAATATTTATTATGAAATCAGTTAAGTATTCATTTCTCTCTCTTGCACTTAGGGTTTCAATTTTCATTATCTTATTACTTGCATCAAATATGTTCTGTAATGCTTATTCATCATATGTGACTCGAAATATCTAGGGTTTACCATAATTCTATATATTTTAAAATTCATTTGGTGAACTTGTCTATTAAAACCCTACCTTCTAAGCATGTATCAAAATCTCTCTTCTTCTTCTCAATTCATGGATCAATATTCTTATCCTTATTTCACCCCAACTAAGGTTTTGAGAATGGTTATAACCATTTCGATTTCATACAAGTTCTTACTCAACATCCTCCTTGCTTTATTATGCCCATAGTTGATTCATCTATCAATGTAGTCACCACTCGTCACACTCAACTTCTTACGGCTCAGCCTATTTCCATTCCACCACCTATCACTTTTGCAACTCCTACCACCACTTCTAAAGGTTATGACATCATAGAAAAAATTAAGAATACACTGGAAAAATATATCTTTATGATTTATTACGTAGTAAACATGATTTTTATCAAATATTAGAGGCCACCCTTCAATTTATTCACATTTAAAGAAATAACTCACCAATGTTCTTCACACATCTTTTAAGTCTCTCAAAAATATACCACATGCTATATTATTTAGTGATGAGGACATACCGCCATCTGCTATTGATAATCCATGTGCACCTTTTCTTATCACTACTATCATTGGCACCATTTGTATCAAGCATGTACTCATTGACAATGGATCCTCCATTAATCTATGTGCTCACTCCCTTTTAAAGAAAATTGGCATTAATGATAATCTAATTACTAAAAATTCCACTCTTATTCATGGCTATGATTCCACTACTCACACATGCTTAGGCACTATCATGTTACCTATACAATTCGGGCCTAAGATTGTTCCTACAATATTCTTCATTATTGATTCCTCGTTTTAGTTTAATATCTTGTTGGGTAGACCCTAGATTCACACAATTCATGTTGTCCCATATAATTTACATTGGTGCATTAAATTATTATATGATGGTTATGAACATACCATTACTTCTGAACTTGATCCATTCAAGTTCTGCCACATAAACCTTGTTACTATTATGCCTATTCCTCCATCACAACCTATTCCATATAGCAATATTGGTACATATGATATTGGTCAATCTAGTGCTTCACAACCTTCTTCCACATCTACAAGAATATCATCCATTTCCACTCACACTACTAATATCATTTCACCCACCATGTCTACTCCAATACCCACCACTACTCCACTCACTAAGACTCCTCTCACTCCTACATCTAGCTCACTTCCTACCAATATCCTTGATACTACTATCCAACATGACAATTCCAACACTGATGATTATGATGACGAGGTCGATATCGTTGAGCTCACTAATGAAAAATTACACAATATTAATTTGAATCCTATCAAGATAGATGAGTCATAACTCAATGATATTTTTTTTACTATTGGCCTTGGTGAATATCAATTTAAGAAACCCACTCCTACTAATGCTATGATCATTTTCTAGGGCTCTATCCATACATTGGATGCCATTTCACCTTCTTTATCTTCTCATGAGCAACCTACATCTGCACTTCCTCCTTTCACATGAAATTTTTTCATGAATAAATCTTATTGGCAACATATTATATTTGATCATACTTTCCCTAATAATATTTGCACACATGATGGATTGTCTCGACTAGGATATACACGGAATGATATCCTCCCTCCATTTCATTCTCCTCATCTCTATCATGGATATGTTCATATTATTGCTGCTTATGGCATCCACATCTTCCATCTATCTGTATTTGTTACATGTATTCCTCGCACTTCTTCACTTACTCTTGGGAATTCTTGGCTTGACTACATTGGTGGCACTCTAGATCCTGATCATATTGATATCACATTTCCCATGCCTTTCGGTCACTTTTCTATCTACAATGATTCATTTATCAACTATACACAAAATCTTACTCACTAGTATGCACATGGATGTCCATTACCACCTTTCACTGATGAAGAGTATGCAATGGGCATGTACAATTTACGTCATAATGGCTCCTTATATGATCAACCACATACTATTGCTTAGCAAGTCTCCGACGCTTCGCCGTCGAGGATTCGACCATGACAATTATCATCTTTTATAAAATGTTACTTTATTCTTCTCTACATATTATAATTGGGGGGCATCATGTTTATTCCCCCTCCTAGCTTTATCGGTGTCTTTCATTTATACTATTACGTTGTGTGCTTCACATCTAATCTTTCTCATTCATTGTACACACATTCATACACGCAACTTGTACATCATTACCCTATGATGCACTCTTGTGCTACGATTCACCTTTGATTGTTGAGGGCATACTACGGATAGATAAAATCTACCTACGAAGTTTTAATATTAAAATTACACTAATTATCCTCTTTCCCATAATTTACATTATAATCAGTGATTTCTCGCTAATTAACAAATGATTCCCTCCATTTCAGTCAATTAATGACACCTTTTTAATTAATTAGGCTTTCACCCATTCCGGATGCCAATCAACGACACTTCATTATTATAATCCTCTTCTAATCAATGAATTAACTATTATTAGTTAATTATGGCTTTATAACCTTGTATTTAATTAATAAACCTTCTTATTAATTAAATCCTCCTCTTTTAAATAATATAAATCCTACCTATTTTCCTATAAATCCCTCTAAATAGGTTTCTAAGCTTATCCATTAATCAATCCTAGTTCATTAATTAATTCATCCCAACTCCCATGAGTTGTTAATTCTACTTAATTCTTTCTAATCATGCTTATCTCTTCTAATTCTACTTTATCTTTTATCCCACATTCACTAGGTTTCTAGCTTCTCCCAAATTGGAAAGCTATATAAAGAACCTACCTCCTTTCTTCACACCTTACACCTTTATATGTCCTTGAAATAATTTTGCATAGGATAAAATCATTCTCCATTGTTGGAATAGTTCCTTCATCTTTGCATCCATTCTTCTCATAGTTGAGTAGTAAAGGAAGATCCAAACATGGCCATTAATCCATTTTGGTGAGATTATTTCCTCACTTGGAGACAACATACAAATTGATTTCTTATGATCTAAATAGGTTCATGTTAATTAGCAATCATACATTACAAAACACATCCAATTTCAAGGGATGGATTAGCATTAGATGTTTTATTCATGTTGATGCATTAGATTAGCTATTTCCTTTAAGATTTATCATTGATGTTCTTATGTTAGATTAGATTTGTTATTGGAACTACTTGGTGTTAATTTCATTTAATTATCTTAGCTTCTTTATATGCATACATTTGGCATGCCTGGTGGGACATACTCCATTGTCTCATGCACTTATTTTCAAGTTTTTGTAGTTTAGTTTCATTTTTTCTTTACTAACCCTCTTTTAAGCATTTATTGATAAATCTTGTATTTCTTAACTTGTTTTGTTAAGTTTGCATGTGTTGAGTTTCTCTTTATAGGTATAAGGGAGGTGAGGTGCTGCCAAATTTGAAGCTAATCAACAAATATTTGAGCTTTTTGACATTCTTTTTTTCAAAATCCCATGTTTTTGAAGTTGCACAGGTGCCTTGCATTAAGCTTAAAACCTTTAATGTCAAAATTAAAAAGCTTGTTCAATCTGTTAAGATTCTTACACTACCATTGCTAGGCAAATACATGCTATTCTCTAGAATTTCTCCTTTGTGTAGCTCACATACTCTTTGTTGAACTAGCCTCCCATTACTATTAAATCTCACACGCTAGTCTAACTACTTTTTTATCTACATAGAGAATTACCCCACTATATTTTTTTTCCTTGTGTCTACGTTGTTTATGAAATGCACAAACATAATATCCCTATGTTACCATCACAAGGCTTGTGCTAGTGTTATGTGTAAAATTTTGGCTCGGATTTCAAGAAATTCTACTAGTATGATTTTTTAATGCTTTTGTCATTTTGTAGTTTTTTACTTACTGTTTTTGCAACTTTTGTGTTGAATCAATTTTCTAACATGTTTAATGCTTTGATAAATGTTGTTTTTCCATGTTTTACTTGAGTTAGGATAAAGTTTGTGTATGCTCTTCTCTTGCACCTTTTGGTGATCTTGAGAATCAAAAGTAGATTTAGTCTTCTTTTCTAACATTTGGATTATTTTGAACATTTCATCTTTCACTTTTGCTTAAGGGAATAAACCTTTTTACAAAGAGTTTTAATGGTCCTTTGAATTAAATATTTCCATTTTGATCTAGTTGGATTAATTTTTGTGTATGCTCTTCTCTTGCATCTTTGGATGATCTTGAGAATCAAAAGCAACCTTTAATCCTCTTTCATAATATTGTGAATTTTTTGGAAAATTACTAAATTTTGAGTGTACGACCTAAATTCAATTGTCAAATAATCAAGATCTAAACAAAAAATAATTAAGTGTGTTACAAGTTGCTAATGGTGTACTAAACCTCATTTTTAATTCAAGATTAAAAACACACCACTTTATTCAAAACACTATATTTGTGGGCTTGGATAAGGGTTAAAACCCGTCTCGCTTTAAACTATGAGAAGTATCTTGGCATAAGCCATAAAACTCATTATGAGGATTACCACAAGAACCCCAAAGTAGTCCACACCTTGAGGGAACTGGTGGATGAAATGAGAAGTGCCCCACTACCTACTTGACTAGAAAAACCTGTGAGGAATGCTTCAAGTTTCCCGTATGAGGCCCCGTTCATTAATTTGATTGTGGGGTAATGGTCCTTTGTCTAGGATTTATTCTAGAAAATTACCTCTCTTAGGTAAAATTGGAAAGTGTTGAGAAAAAAAGCTTAGGAAACCATTTGGCATTGGGGCCAACTTGACTTTATCCATCGTGTTCTAAAGAGCCTTCACAAAGAAACAACTTTCTCAAAGTCAAAACCTTGTTATTAAACAAGGGAGAGTCCATTAAAGTTGGAGCTGCATGTTATTCATCATGAAACTTACAAGGCATCACTTTGTCTTAGTTTCTACCTTGTTTTAAAATAAGGCAAAACTCTGCCAAAGTTAGGCTAAGTATTTTTCATCACCACTTGTTCTATCTCCTTTGTTTTCTTGTTGACATTTTTGGTCAAAAGAGAGAAACATATGTGGTATTACCAAAAATAATTATGTCCACCACTTTTGTATTCACTTACATGACCATGTTGTGGCAGGAATGTTAAGTGTTGAAAGTGTGTTGGTACATCCTCATGTTTTGGTAAACCTTATCTTGATACCCATATCAAGATATCTCATTGTAGTTAGGTGATCCTACCTTGATTTACCCTTTGCATGCATCATTACACTACTCATATTATAGAAATACATTTGTGATACTTACATCTTGTTTTCCCAAACTTGATATAAGTGTCTTGATTGTCTTGTTATGTTTTTTGCATTGTATTGATTCATTGATATACTTGGACCTAGTTTTTATTCAAACATTGCCTTAAGTCTTGGAAGGTGTTGTCGTTACATTGTTCACATTGTGTCAATCCTATTTTGATACTAACATCTTGTTTTTTTCTTGAAAACTTGATTAAAAGTATCCAAGTAGTATTGTTATGCTACCCACATTTGTAACCTCCATTTCCAACACTTAGAATTTGTTTATATTAAACTAAGTTTAGAGTATATACTTTACATTGTTACTCTAGACACATCACCTCAACCCCTTTTTAGTATTTACATATTTTTTATCCAAAACTTGATTTAAATACTGAAATTGTGTTGTCATCTTGTCAGTAATAATCTTTGAGATAAGTTTTTAGACATAGGAGTAGAACTCTTTCATGATTGATCCTTTTTGGGATTTTCTAGATATTCTTTCCTTGAGGTATTCTTTCATTGGCAACATTTGGTCGTATATTTGTATCCCTTTGGGACATTCTTTGTAGCGGATTAGGACATTATTTAGGGAATTATTTAGGATATTCTTTTGACATTCCTTGTGACATTTGTAGTTGTCATGCTGCTTGATTTTTCCTAGGGTCATTATAGTCCTTGTACACATTTTTCAAACCTTAGAAAAAACATTTCCTATCAAGCAACTCTTGAGACAATTTGAACATTGGAAAAGTTTATTTTATAGTCGTTGATACTAAATTTTAATTAACCATTTTAACATTTACACTTATAACTTGTTTTACAAACCTTGTTGATTTTCAAAATTGTGTCATCACATGTCTATTTTCCTTAGATTCCCTTTGAAAATCACATGAGCATCCCCATATTTACAAAATGTCTAGTTGGTTTCTTTATGCTACCCGAATGACATGGAACTTCCTTCCATTTGAAGGAGTTTCAATCATACAATCTAGGTCTAGGAATTTGGTCCCAACGATGCCAACCATGACTAACTATTGCATGGTTCCTCACACTTATGACAATAGGGAACCTAGGTTTAGGCATTCACATCAAAATATGCCTATCATGACTAAACCTTGATTGGTTCTTCACACTAGAGAACCCGTTTGGTTACCCCTTTCACCTCATAATCGGTGGTATGATTATGATGATTCCAATCCATGTTATTCTTTTGATTCCCCTCAGTATCTTATGATTATTCTAATCCAAACTATTATTTAGATTCCCCTCAGTCTCTAAGCCTCATCCGATCAAATTTATTCTAAGGAATAATCAGTCACCTAAATGATATCTTCCCCCTTTATGAAGATCCATGTGAATCTAATTTCCTCCAATTAAACATCTAATTTGACTCTTGAGTCATGGTCCTCCCTTTCTTCATAGAGACCCCTTTATCGTCACCTCAATGATGTCTTCCTCCTTTTAAGATCTATGTGACTCAAAATTCCTCTAATCAATCATCAAGTCAACCTTATGTCATAATCCTCGACTTTCTTCTACGTGATCCTATTTTTTACCTACATTATGTCATCTTTCCCAATCCAAGGAAAACCAATACCAACCTATTACAAATCCACATCTTCTTCCACTCATGAGACATCCAAATACAAATATACTTCATCTCTCAAGTCATCTTCTTCTATCAATAAAAATCCAATCCCTCTTTGGCCCTTGAGAAATAAGGTCAAACCTTCCCCTCATCTACATCATCAAACATCTTCTAAATCTTCCACACTTTTGGACCTCTTTCTTCAATCAACCTACTATGATCAACCAATAACAACCCATACCAATCGATTTATTTCAGAATGAAGAAACATAAGATAATTCATGGGGCTACATGATGACATTCCTCTAGAGGATATTATGAGCAAGGATTCTCTTTTGACCTCGATGCATTTCATGTATTGTGGGGAAGAGGTTGATTCCTTTTTCAAAAAATAGAGGAAGATCCTAAGATCATCAAACTTGATCCTCCTCTTATTCTTCATTTTCACATTCCCCATTACATGAGAAACATGGGTATGTATATCCCTTATCCCTAGCCTATCTTCTCATCACCCAATCATTCCTTACATATCACAATTCATCAATCAAAAATCTTTATCTCCTTCGGTCAGTCTTCATCATCTTCTATATGTGGGTCACCTCTAAGTATCCCTATCATCTTCTATATGTGGACACCTCCTAGTATCCCTTCATCTTCTATTTTTTGATCACCTCTGGGTAGCCCATCATCTTCTATACTTGGGCCACATCCTAGTATCCCTTCATCTTATCTATGTGGTCACCTCTATAGATAGCCCATTCTATCTTCATCTTATATATGGACTCATAGCCCTCTTCATCCATTGGGCCACATCCATATCCCTTCATATTATATATATGGCTCACCTTGGTATAGCCATCCTTTTCAACTTGGACCATATCCCTCCATCATATCATCCTGATTCTTCTATCATCAATCCTGATAAACCCACCATCATTCCTAAAATTTATCAATCCTAAACATCCAATTTCTTCTCCCACTGATCGGGATAAAAATCACACATTAGCTTATATGAAACCCAAACAATTTCTTCATCAAGATAAGATCAAAAATCCAAAGAGCTCCAAAGCTCCCAAAAATTCAAACAACCATAAAGTTAAAAATCAAACGTGATTCAAGAATGCACACCAATGTCAACCATCAAGTATGACAAAAGTGCAAAACCTATGGATAGGGAACTCAAGATCCCACATACAAAATCCATGTTGAAAGATAAGTCACAGTCACTTATCGAATATGATCTCACCATGATCATCGAGATTGGAGATAATATTACTCTTGATAAGAAAAAATCCTAGTCTCCCTTATAAATAAATCACAAACATCATTGTTGGATCTTATCACGGGAGTGACATTTTGGTCCCAAATTCCCAATCATTCATCTTCATCATCTTCTCCCTTCATGGTTTTCCCTTCACAAAACCATCAAAAATCTAAAAAAAAAAAAAAAAATAACTCAAAATACAAAAAAATGAGAAAAACATTACAAAAAAATCAAAGGTACAAAGATCAAACATTACAATCAGGTATTGCATACACATGGATGTTATTTCTTCCCTTTCTTTCCATTCCTCTACAAGTCATCCACCATGTTCATCCCTTGATGATATTTTGGTTGGTCTATTTGCACTCATTTTGTGACATTTATCTCTATAGTATCCATTTGACCTTGGTCTTTCATCACCTTGGTAAATTAAAGAATGACTAACCTCTTAGAGATCATATCACTATCTACATTTAATAAATTTTTGTGAAGAAATTTTGGGCATATTTGTTGACACTAGCCAATGTCATCATCACAATCACTTCCACATCCTTCCATCAAGCCATATGTGGTTCTTAACCCCTTATCAAAACAATCGAGAGAGTTGAAATAATTTTTAGAAATAAAAAAATCAATCAAAAATTCAAAAAAATAAAAAAAAAAAATCAATATATAAAACTCTCTCTAGGGGTATTTCTAGTATCTCTATCAAGGTTATGGAAGCATGACTGGTAGTAGAGAAATGTTGCAACTAGAATCAAATACATCTTCATCAGGGCTATGGATGCTTGGATGGTAGTGGAGCAATGTACAACTCTCCTTCCACCCTCCATTCACAAATCACCTATCAAAATAAATCATTCCTACACATTGGCTAGTTTGTCTTCACTTATTTGCCTATCAAATATTCACTGCAAGAGGTAATTAATTTCCATGTGCACACATTGGATCTCGATGAAAAACAAGATTAGTATGTTACCAAGTGTTGTTTGGACCTTGTTCAAACTCTTGCTTTAGTCTATATCTTGTCTCACGATTTGTTCCTTTGGCTAATCACCTTTTCATCACCAATATTCTAGCTACATTTTCCATATCCTTCATAACATTCACTCTTTTCTTCTACTTCATTCAGAACATCCATGTGTATAAGATTTCCTTTTACCATGTTTGAGGGAAAATTTGTCCCTTCTTTCAATAAAAATATTCTAATTCTTTTCTATCATCTGTTTCTTGGTCAAGCTTGCACTGGAGGCATGCTTTCCTTCTTAGCACTTCATTGGCTTGAGTTCATCATCATGTTGAACCTATCCATCTTGGCCTTGATCTAGATTATCTTCTTATTGTATATATGCACTTATAAATTTTCCCTGTAAATTCTCACCTCTTTGGGGTGTATTTTCATTTGCATTTTCATTTACATAGCTTCGGAAAACTTTCAAAAACCCTAAAAATTCACAAAATCGTTAAAAATCCAAAAAAAATTAGTAAAATTCAAAAAAATGGTAAAACATCAAAAATCCCAAAAATGGTAATAAAGCATTCACGCATCTAAATCATTTATTGGACACAACATCCTCAAACATCAAAAATTTTCCTACAAAACATATTTATTTGTCCTCACTTGTTCTCACACATGACTTGTGGATCATTTGGATCTACCTCCATTAACAAAGTTGGTTTTCCTACTATGTCTGCCCTTCCTTGCACATCCATTTTTTGGGCAATTTCATAGAGCACAAATGTTTTTCATAGGACCCCTATGTCCTCCGTTTATTCACCTTGCATGTATCCTTGCTTGGGGTGTCCATTTTTAACCCTTTCATTAACTCAAACATTTGGGAACTGAAGCTCGATAACAAAAACATTGGTACAATTGTCTTGAATGTTGTTTGTTTGAGTATATTTGTTTTGCTTTTTTGTTTCATTGTTTTGCTTGTTTAATTTCTTGTATAACATTACGCTTTATGTATGTTACTTTGTAAAAGTGTTAGTATTCCTTGCATATTCATATTAAATAAAAAACCGATGACATAGATCATATAGAAAAATGATGAGACAAAGTTTTTCTAAGCCAAGCTAATATGTTTGTTATCTCCATATGCGAGTTTTCTTCATCTTCACTTTTCTTCATCACCACTTTTATTCATCACCATTTTCTTCAATCACAAATTTTAGAAATAGGGATTATATTTACCCCTCGGAGAAATATTTTCTTCTATCCATTTAAACACATTATTTTATTTCCTATTCACTCACATTGCATGCTCATCTCGTAGGCTTGTGTCGAATCTTCTTTTTCCTTCTTCTTTTCGATCATTGATTGACATCTTCCATCACCCCATTAACACTTGAGGGGGCATCCTTCATTCTACTAATTTTTCTTCCACTCCTTCAAAATTTAATTATTTATAATTGTCTACTATCTTTGAAGTGGTGTTTACTTACGCCACCCCAAAGAGGGGAAAATGTAGACACCTAAAATTTTCCTGTGCAGTTTTAATATTAAAATTACACTAATTATCCTCTTTCCCATCATTTCCATTATAATTAGTGATTTATCTAATTCCCACTAATTTGAAATTAATTAACTAGTTTCCCTCCATTTCGGATGCAATTAACGACACTTCGTTAGTTATAATCCTCATCTAATCAATTAATTAACTATTATTAGTTAATTAAGCCTTTATAACCTTGTATTTAATTAATAAACCTTCTTATTAATTAAATCCCCTTTTAAATCATCTAAATCCTACCTATTTTCCTCTAAATCACCTCTAAATAGCTTTCTAAGCTTATCTAGCCTATTAATTAATCCTAGTTGATTAATTAAATCATCTCCAACTCCCATGAGTTGTTAATTCTACTTAATTCCTTCTAATCATGCTTATCTCTTCTAATTCTACTTTATCCTTTATCCCACATTCACTAGGTTTCTAGCTTCTCCCAAATTGGAAAGCTATATAAAGAACCTACCTCCTTCCTTCACACCTTACACCTTTATATGTCCTTGAAATAATTTTGCATAGGATAAGAGCATTCTCCATTATTAGAATAACTCCTTCATCTTTGCATCCATTCTTCTCATAGTTGAGTAGTAAAGGAAGATCCAAACATGAACATTAAGATATTTTGGTGAGATTCTTTCCTCACTTGGAGACAACATCCAAATTGATTGCTTATGATCTAAATAGGTTCATGTTAATTAGCAATCATACATTACAAAGCACATCCAATTTCAAGGGATGGCTTAACATTAAATGTTTTATTCATGTTGATGCATTATATTAGCTATTTCCTTTAAGCTTTATCATTGATGTTCATATTAGATTAGCTTTGTTATTGGAACTACTTGGTGTTAGTTTCATTTAATTATCTTAGCTTCTTTATCATGCATACAAATACTACATACATTAACCTCACAAACCTGAACATTTCACGCTCCGTACTTCGTGATAAATCCTTCTAACATTCCATTCGCACACATCATACTACCCTATGACGCAATCTTGTGATAAGGTTCACACTCTATTGTTGAGGGTCTTAATCTGAAATGAACCGCACCTTCTACCACATTTCATGCTATGTGCTTCAGTGATCTATCTTTCTAGTGCACAAGTTCAAACCATTTCTCGATGAAACACTCTTGTTATGGTTTATTCTTGACTCATTTCATACATGCTCATCCACATCCGCTCGGGGGGCATGTTTCTCCTATCACATTCACATTGCATATCATTTTATCTCACTCATTCACAACATATTGCATATCTTGGTTACTTTTATTCTTACTCACTTATACTAGTTACAAGTACAATTTGTTTCCATGCTAGACAAATACTTAGTATGTCATTATCTTTCTATATATAAACATGCGCATTCACTTGTTCTATAGTTTTTAATCCATATTTTTTACATATCCTTTCACGAAGCATTGATGCTTGGCATTGTACCTCTTACTAGTCCCACCGAGGCTCCTGGGGCATCTAATTTCTTACACACTACAGGTGTTATTGTTTCATTTATACTACTTCCTATTCTTACTAGCACATTACTCTATCAATATATACACATCTTGACATACTTTTTATCTTTCTAACATGCTAATGGGTGCTTCATGTGTAACATTTTCCTTACAGGAACTATTTTCCACCATGGTTGTTTGATACTTTGCTTGATACTATTTTCCATTGTTTTCCATTGTATGCGATTATTTGAGGCTATGCCTGATTTCTTTCTTGTCAATTTCTTATATGTTCTTGGTCAATTCAGCCTGATTGTCTTGTGACATTGTGAGCAATGTCCCATGTTTGAAACCCGATTTTCGTGGTCTACTTTGTCTACACTATTGTTTGTTTACATTGTCTTCTATAGCATGCTTGTCACTTTTCTACTAACACATGTTTCTAGCCATATTGTTTACATGTTCCTTGGTTTCTACCATGCACATTCCCTCCCCTGCAAGGTTTCAGGTTTAAACTCAACATACGGTTCTCTTCTTTGGGCCACACCCTCCTAGAGACATCACATGCACCCCAAACAAGGGGGAATTTATTAGGTGAATGTCACCTCATACACAAGCTCATAGATATAACGCATAATCAACATAGTGTAAAATTACATAAATGTCCTAGTAAACGACTTGGGTCCTAATTTCAACATAAACGCCAACACCCAAATAGAGACACTAGTGCCCTGGGTGTTCCCGACCTTTCTTGGGTGCCTATGACCAGGGGGTAGTTACATTTATTTTCTCATATTAGATTTTTTTTTCATCATTTTACAAAATAATTTTCACAAGATACATGCACATTCCTCCGGTGAATTAGAATACATTCTATCTTCTTTTTCCTTGATCAAATTGGATCAAAATAGAACAACACGAGAACAAAATAGAATCATAACATCTGCGGTGGTGTATAAATTTGAGAAGAATTCATGGATGGAGAATAAAACTAGACCTTTCTCCCCAACACTCTTCTCGTCATGACATGAGATCACCCAAAAACTCGTTCTTGGAGTGAGATCGCCAAAAAAACTCAATCTTCTACAAAAATTCAAAACACGTTCTATCCTTTTACACTTTTCGCGGATCAAGTGCACACTTTCCATTTATTAATTTTTCACATTTACATACTTTTACAAAGTTTTCATAATACATGACTTTGACTACTCTTTTGCTCTTCTTTTGCAGTCCTGTCCTTAATACACAATGAGAAACAACCCTAAAGCATATAACTATGTCCCACTTTTTTGTAGTTTTTGTACCTTCAACAAAATATGTCTAAAAAACAAAACATGACCAAACACATATAAAATGACCAAACATGTATTTTTAAGAGTTTAAATATACCAAGTGCGGGACATCAAGAATTTACTTGATTTTTAAAATTTATAATAGTATTTTTAAATATTTAATTACTAGTGAGATTTTAAAATATTTTTGGCCACCAAGTGGGACACACTTATGCATGTTGACTATACAAAACCAAACACAACATGGTACAACTCATACGCTTCACCCTTAGGGTCACTTCCTCTTCTTAGCTTCCATGCTTCATTTTTATTACTCCATACTTTCACTTGTCTCCTCAACACACTATCACCATCACGGTCTACATGATTATCGGTACACATATTTTATCTACTTTATGTTATCTATTATTCACTCAAAAACATAAATTGCAGGTAAATATAGACACAAAATCACACAATTGTGTCCATTTCTAGGTCCATAAACACATACTTGCATTCATATGATTAATAAGCGAGACAACTAGTAATTGACAACTATATTTGGCATTTTTTCTTTTTCTCTAGTTTTCTTTCTGGTATTTCACTCCCTACATGTTATTCGATGATTTATTACTTTATCTTTCATAAATCTAGACACCAACGCCTAGGGGCCCTCATCCTTCAGGTGCCCCCAACCTCTTTGTATTTTACTCATCTCTTTAGGGCCTCTTTTAACTTTTGGTCATCTTGTTTTCTTATGGGTCAGCCTTTTAGTTGACAATTACAAAGTTCAAATAAGGGAATCATATAAATACAAATATATGTGACCAAAATAAAGGACCAAGCTCTAAACATATATTATCATCACCTAAGGTTACAACTAAAGGCATCCTAAGAGCATCGAGAGGCATCCATCTAGCTTCATTCAAGGGACAAGGGACTACATTTTCTGCATACACTCATAGGAGGGAAAGTTCATTTTTCCATCCACACATCTATTTATATTGCTACATCTAACTATTGCCCGTTATCACATGCATCTTGCACAAGGGCTTCCTAGGGCACAATTTCTACACACACACATAAAAACCACATGGATTATGAGATATAATGAAATGATTAGTCATAAGTTCACTCTATCGGTATTTGTCGGGTTAGTCTGAATCCCCATTTGCATCTTTTTATTTTTAGGATTTGATGTGTTTTAGGGTTTTGTAGGAGATCATTTGTTTTGTAGGTTACAGGTGAATTCTATGATTATCCAGTGACACACAGGTGACAAACAATGAAGCTTAGTGACCACACGATGACACAAGAAAAATTAGTTTCCAAGGTCCTGCATAGTCATAGACACCCAACAAAGGTTTCTAGTACTTAGGCACCCCCACCCTCATCAAATTTCCTTAGTCTAGGCTTATCTAGAAATTACACAATTTTTTGAGTGCATTTGCGATAGTCTCCTCCTACGATTCATAACTTTTCTAGCCCATAACACTTTAGGATTTATTGCGAAATCAGCTAAGTCTTTTATTCCCTCTCTTGAACTTAGGGTTTAAATTTTCATTAGATTATTACTTGTGTCAAATCCATGCTTTAGCGCTTATTCATCTTATGTGACTACGAAATATCTAAGGTTTAGCATATTACTATATTTTTGTTAAATCATAGAGCGACATATAAGAAACCAACAACGAAGGTTAGCGATCACCCTTTGGCACAAGAAAACTAAATTTCAAGCTTTTACATAGTCACATGCACCTACGAGTGGTCTCTAGTACCTAGTCACCCAAGTCCTTCTCTAGGCACCCTAGTCCTAGCTCATAAGGAAATTACAAATTTTTCTAAGTGTAATTTGCAACCATATCCTCCTTCTATTCATTAGTTTTCCATTCTAGCATACTTTGGGATTAAGTGAATATTACCTATGTCTTTTATCCTCTCTCTTGCACCTAGGGTTTAAAATTTTCATTTTCTCATTGCTTGTGTTAGATCTGTGCTATATCGTTTATTTATCATATGTGACTTCGAAATATCTTAGGGTTTTAAAAATTCTATATTTTTTAAATCACTAACCTTCACTATTGGTGTGTTGGGCATGTATGAGGTGCATTGTGGCTTAAGTGTAGAGCACTTGGTTGGGATGGTGGCCAAAGCATGACATAGTGAGTTGGCATGTGCACAAGGTGAATTAGCATGTGGATAATATGAGCTAGTAAGTGGAAAATAATAATAACCATTGCATAATTTATTAAAAATTTGAAAATTTAGTCCCACATGCACGGTGGGATAGAAAAATGGTACATAAATAATAAGTTGTCTCAATCTAATATGAAGAAAAAGGAGGCAAAGGCATCCCTCATCAAAAATAGTGTGTCGAACATGGCCGAGGGTCTCGAAAGCGTCAAATAATGGAGGTGAAATTCAAAACCCCAAAAATTATTTTTCACCATATCACCACTTGTCACAAGCTAATTACTTCACTTGGAAAAATTTCATGAGTCCACATCATCTCAAACATGCATGTTTAAGTTTTACCGGGTTGTCTAGAATTTCGTCGTGCGATAAATTTAACACGTGATCTCTATTTTCCACATTCGTATGCCATTGGAAAGCTAACATTGTGATCTTTTGTACTATAATAGTTTAGGGAGAATTAGGGATCTTCTAACTACCTATAATGTCATCCAGATCATGATCGATAAAAATTTCCCCTTGACTACTTTATGATTTACATAGTCAATGTCAAATTCACTAAGTAATATAATCCAGTTAGCCATCCTCTCAGTAAGATAGGGTTTAGATAAGAGATACTTAAGTGGGTCAACTTTGGATATAAGTTGGTTTGTTATTAAGCAAGTAATGGAAAGTTATTTAGAAATAAAAAACAACAACTAAGAATAAACCAACAAAAAAAATTCCAACAACACGGTTCTAAAATCAACCAAGTTTGGAGAATAAGTTTCAAATGGCTAAAATTTTGGACGTTTTTTTGGTTTTCAACTTCAATAATCAAATTGATAATACATGGTTGTGATGAAAAACACGTGACTCAACTCGGATAGATCTTTGCCTTGTTTTATCACTAAAACAAGGTCTTGGCTTAAACAAAGTTTTTCTTTGTGAAGTTTTGTGGATGATAAAGTTTTGAATTTGAAAAAGTAACATATTTTATAGTTTTGATATTATTTTCATGCAAAATGTGCAACAGGAAATTGAAAATTTCAAGCATGACAATGATACCCCCTGTAGCAAAATTTTCATGTCCTATCATTCCAAGACACCCGAGTCTATCCAATCAGTCCAAGTGACCTCTTGACTAATGTTATCTCATCCACCTAGGGGATTCAAGAAATTCCATTCATTCCCCCTAGGTGATTTTAGGAGTTCATTAAAAATTGCAAGCTACAGGCAGTTGTGGGAAGGGTTATCACTGGCCTTCCTAGGTTGGAGCAACCCCATGGAGCAGAGTATAAAAGCCAAAGTGGACATGGAGGTGATTAAAAGGTATTGGGACATCATGGAAATGATTCAGGAAGATTTTGGAAGGGCTTGAAGAAGTTGGGGCAGTTTCACCAAAATTAGGGTTCACAGGCCTAGTCAGTACACAAGCAAAAACAACCGCCGAGCTTCGAAAGGTGATTATGGGAGCTCCAGATGGATTTAGGAGAAAAAAACATCACCAAAAATATAATTCTAATACCTAAAAGATGGTGAATTCATATTTTTCACAACACTTTGGTGCATTATGTCTGCAGGCAGCTTTTCTCAGGCACAGGTGGAATGCCAAATCAAAAATCTGATTTTTCAGGGATCAAATGGAAAAAAAAGACATAAGACCCCCATAATTTGATTTAAAAGGTCATTTCCAGTCATGATCATATAATTTTTTTTTGAAAAATTCCATCGGGAGCTCAAGTTATCATCGTCGCAAGTTGTCCTCTTGGAGCAAGTTCAGGACTTAGCCAAATTTTGGGAGGAAATGTGTCGGCTCAGAGGCTCGACACGATTTTATGTCCTAGAAGTCCCTGAGGTCAGGTACATCAACCTTGGAAAAATTTCCCAGCCCCCATGTGACCTCTGGAACCCCATGTGACCATCAAGATTGTCAGTTTAGCCCCCGGGTGCAATTTGGAGCTCAAATCCCCTATCGTCGGATCTCCACCACGTGTTAGCTCTAAGATCACTGTGGAATTTGATGTCCCTCATGTCCCTCATAGGTCAGGGACATAAAACCTTGAAAAATTCTCCCATCTCCCTAGGAGAGACTTCTGGTCACACATGTGACCCGCCCAAACTCCTCGGTGCTTTAAAAACTAATTTTGGATCACTCACTCCCTACCATTGGATCGTTACCATGTGTTGCCTTCTTTCACACCATATAAACGGATGTCCCTCACCTCAAAGGGAGGTGAGGGAAGTCGAGTAAAATAAAATTTACCCAGCCCTCTTTCAGCATGATTTTAAAATTTTAAATATTTACCTGCTCCCCCACTTTTAACTTCTTACACTCCGTGCACAACCATATCTCCATACTTCCTTTGCAACCTTCTACCATCACTCCGCCATTGAAAATTATCAGAACATCTTAACCAAGGCATTGAAATACCTTTCCCATGGTAATATGCAGGTCTCATAAGGATTTTTCATCAAGATAAGAAGGAGAAATGAAGAACAATGACGAAGAAGAAAACAGTGAAAATCTTTATTACCGTAAAACAAAAATTCATACAAATCTTGCAAACTAGTGCATGAAGAAACAAACCATCATTTTATGTTTATTCCTCTATCCAATACCATCAAAACATACTTTCAAACTCTCCTCTCGTGCAATAGAGCATTCATAGTGAAGAAATCTCCTTTCGACTCAATGAAGAAAAAGTTGAATTTCCCATCAAATTGGTTGTCGGATTGAAGTAAAATTTTGTGTGAAGTGCGAAGAAAAAACCTATAGTAATGGAGTTGATTTCATTAGGAATGGAGAAAAAAATCATACCTGAAAATTTCAAGCTCCATTAATGGCTGCCATGACACAAAGTAGTGGAAAAAATCAGTGAGCTACCTCTCCACTTCTTAGGGTTCCAGTGGGCGAAATCACATGAAAATTGGAGGGAATGATCATTGAAAAATCTAGTTTCATGTGAACTAGTTTTCGCGCCATGAAGTCCCTATTTTTTAGGGATATGGAGGGCTGTGTTTTTATCAGCATTCTTCCCTCTTCAAAGAAATTCTCAAATTCTTGAAGATTCGACAGTGAAATCATCTGAAATTCAGAGGGAAGGGTCTCTAAAACATCTAGTTTCTCTTAAACTAGTTTTTACGTGATGAAGTTTCTAGTTTTTAATATTAAGGATTGATTTTTATCATTATTCTACCCTGGTAGCTCCATACCCAAAGCTCTTACAGACATAAATTTTCATTTTTCATATCGACCTTTCGGAAAGCGAATCATGATGAAAATTGGAGCACAAGTTCATGAGCGACGAAGACCCAAATCCAAAAACGTTGTTCTGTCGAAACAAAGTTTGTTTTCACCAATCACTAAAAATAGCATATGTTATAATTCCTCGCATGCTATAAATGATGATTCCCACTAAATTACAAGTTCGATCACTCATGACAATCAGAAAAGGGGTAAAATAGAAAGTAAGATTGAAACGAATTCTTTCCAAAATAACAGTTCCAAATAACAACCTGCTAAAAATAGAAATGTGCTATAAGGAACAAAGGAGGTTGGAATATGGTATATGGTTCAGAAGGTGAAGCTGGAGCAAGATAGGTGATATGCCCGAATAGCAGAGCACGGGTTCATATTCTAAAAATAGAAATTTTTCATATGTGAATTTATCTTCATCACTTAAGGAACTGAGTAATCCAAAGTGAATTGGTCAAAACAATTTCAACAAGTCAAAGGGTTCATCAACCAATTTTCAAGGAAGGTCATCATGGGCATTGTATGTGTTCATATCAAGCTTGCAGTGGTAAACAACATACCAATTTGTTTCTACACTCATTCTATAGTCTAGGATGTCCATGCATCATAGAGTTTACGGTCATCACTAGATTGGGAAAATGATTCAAAGTTATTCAAGGAGAAATCTTCATCAGTGTAGAAGATCACCAGTGGTAGAAATCCTCGCTCAAATTTCATGGTTGCATCAAGGCATTCAAAGCATTTTATCATGAGGAGTGTTTTCCCCTCCATCCCTTCCCTCTCCCTCTCTTTCCCTCTCTACTTTCTCTCTCCATTCTAATTCTTTGTTATGTGTCATCATTGTATTTCATCCTATTCACTTAAGTGACCTATTTTAAATTTGTAAAAAGTATTTTCTCAAAATTATAAGAGAAATACTTAATTCATGGAAAACAAAAGGTCACTACGTGGAATATGGAAATAAAGAGTCATGTGAGGGAGGTGAAAGGAAAATTTAGATTGCTATAAATTGTAATGAGATCTTCATTCCAGGGGTTTTAATTCTAAAATTATTCTAGCTGGTTGTATTCTTGTAAATTCATGAGAGATATTTTGCTTTCTTATGAGTGAAAAGAGTTAGTCACGTTCCCTATTCTCAATGTCTTCCATTCTCACATTATGTACAAATTTTGTTGAAGCAATCAATACAAGAAGGAGTTTCCAAATTTCTTTGACTAAGATATTTCATGATACTTTGTGACAATCAAATTCTATTTGGTCTTGTTACTATTTACAAAGTTGTTTCTTCTCATAAGTGCATGTGATGAAGTTTCTAACTAGTGTGTGCAGGAATATGATTTTCTACCTACAACATTAGTTCCCCTACCTCATATTCTCACTCCCTTTCCCACATCCAGAAAAATTCCTCTCTATCAAGTGATTGCTAGCTTCACCACCTGGGTGATTGGAGTGCCCCTGTTGGATGCTCGGTCAAAAGACCACCACAGAAATCCACATTTTCTCGCACATGCATATACACAACAACTTGCACCGGTTAAGTAGAGGGACTTAGATTCCTAGAGTGTTGGCAAGAAATCCACAAGTTTGTCCACCCGATAAATTTTCTCGCCAATGATATGTGTAGTCGAAGTATGGAGTAAGTATGTGAATTTAGTAAAAACAAAATTGGTCTAACTTGGATGAAGCATCACCTTATTTTATTTTCCAAACAAGGTTCTGGCCTAGTCAAAGTCTCACCTCATGAGTTTTTGATGAGTCAAAGTTTTATTTAGAAAAACACCCTTGGTCTAACTTTGAAAGAGTTTCACTTTGTTTTCTTGTCAAAACAAAGGTATTAACTCATAAAAAGGTTCACCTCATGGGTCTTTGTGAATCAAGGATTTTGGACTAAGTATCGGTCTTTGGTTTGAAGTTCTTTACAAACACAATTTTTGGGAGAATTCAACTAATCACAACCTATTCCTAAGATTTGGCCATCTAGTTAGGATAGACAAGTGCTTTAAGGTGTCCAGGAAATAATAAAACAATAATATATGGTAGAATGAGCCACAAACACAATATTTTATTGCTTAAGGTATGCTTAGGCCATTACATCAATGCAAAAAGGTAATGAATGTGTTACATAGTCCAAATCTATGGTTTGGAACTTGTGGGAAGTTGGCCACCATTTTGGCATGGTGTCATTACAATCAAAAGAGGGATCCCTTTTTTAAAAAATGAGTTCCATACTTATAGAGAAAGAAGGAGAAGATGGAGAGAAGAGGCATTATTAATTCCTACAAACTTGGAAAGGGGGAACCTAAAATCACTTCTACCACATGCCATCGATTCTATGGGTCAAGGGATGTGTATCATTTATGATTAAATTTGGGTTGGTGAATTGGTTAGGCATCCATTTGAATAAAACAAAAGTGGCTTTGAGGTACTCTACAAAATTGTGAGTTAAGACCGTAATCCACAACTTGTAAGACTTGCATGATTGCAAATTGTGTCTTTTCCTTCATTTTGCATCCTTATGTGGTTTTTGAACTTGACATGTTACGTAGCCTTCTAAACATTTCCCGGTTTTTTGAATTCATCACATGACTTTTATAATGTTTTGTGGCTTTTGAACTTGAGATGTCCCATGGACTTAGAAACCCACGAGATACCAAATTTGACATATAATCCATGAAAATCCTCACTTGCACTCTGCAGACTTTAACTTATCACACTCGGTCCCTTGCACATCCTGCTCTTTTTGTACTCACACTTTGAAAGTTGCAAATTATTTTATTTCCTTTTCTAAATTCACTCGTCCAGCGGACTTAGAAATATGTAGAAAACTACATTAGGAAAACCTACGAAATTACTATTTTCCATGAAAAACCTTCGCACCATATCTGGGTGACACAACATCCTTCTCTCGATTTGCAGATGTTGTCTTTCATTCTTGCGCTTTTTTATATTCCATCATTATTCGATTTTTACCCTTTATAAATGTGAACACTTTTCGTCCTTTGAATCTTCCTCATGAAACCCGTGGTAGGATACTCGACATTCGTGGAAGACTTAAATTGCACTTCTTCATTATGTGGATTTGGAAAATCCATGAGAACACTACATTTTCTACATCTAGTCTCTACAAATTTTATACTTATTCAGATTTCAACCTATGATGTCATTCCTTTTTATATGGGTTTTAAGACTCTGCGAAACACTAAGTTCCAACAGTACATATATTTCATGCCAATGTAGCCTATAATTCATTGTAAATGACCAAGGTGTCTTTGGCACATCATTTATCCTGAGTTGAGTGCTCACTCGGCGCGTAAAGGAACCAGGTCCCTCTTTAGAGTTGCTTGTACAAAATTTTAGCATGATAGTGCATATGTATATTCAGATTCATAACCAATAATAAACAGTCCACAATGCATAAACCAAATCTAGATCTTAGAATTTATATAAGATGAACTAAACAATGACTATAACAAGATTTACCATACAAGAACCAGTTTCAGTCATGTTCAACACCATTATCCAACCAATATGATCCATTGTATTAAATATTGTAAAACATAGAAGCTTCATACATTATAAAGGTATCTCCAAGAGTCATGCGCATGACAAAACCAACAACATAACTCTATAATAATTAACACTTACTTAACCGTGAAAATCAATACATATATATAGGGGTGGGAATTTCCCTTCACTACCCATACACTTTCTCAAAATAAGCCACGTGTTAATAATAGTCATACGGCTTTACAAAAGGATGCAAAACATGCAAGTTTTCTAACAATAGACTTCTTATAGTTAACTCTGAGTATAAATCCTATTATTACCCTAAACTATGCATAGCACTTAGCTGATGATTGTTCCCAAAATACCATTGTGTGGACCATAATTCTTCATGTCTTTTTGTTCCTAGCATGCCAACTCTAGAAATATCTTGGATCCACACAATGACTAAGTTTTGAATTCAAAGTGTTTTGGGGTGCGCTTATTTTTCTATTCCTCCACGCATTAAAAATGTGCCTTGCTTTCGTGTGTGCATCCTTTATGTGTCTTTACTTTAGAGAAATATTCCATCTACTCAACATTACCCCAAAATAAAGTACATTATCATCATGGTAATGGGAATTCCCTCTTATTTCTCGAAAAAAGAATACAAAAACAAAAGAATGAAGTTTTACTCTGTAGTCCCTCTTCTATAGGCATCATCAACTCTGGATATTCACCCTTAAGCTTGGCTTCCAATGTTTTCTAGTCACTCAGTGCGTCCCCTATTTTCTCCGGAATGTCTGTCACTATGGCATCTAATTCATCCTGAGTTATCTTCTCTTTTTCATTTTATAGCACTTGGAAAATATTGGTCATACTTGACACCATTCCTTCCATGAAATCCATTTTCTGCGCTATAAGTTTCCCAATCTCATTGATCTGATCCTTGTGTGGATCTTGGGTTGTTGTGAGGGCCTCATGCTTTTGTTTCACCAGAGCTAACCTTTCTGCGTGTCCAAGTGTCTCATCCTTCATTGCCTTCAAAACTTCATTATCTTCTACTCTAGTTCTGATCCTTATTATCACGTTTGGCACCGCACACATTTTCGTGAGCTTGATCTCGCTTTCTTGACTCATTTTTTAAGGTTTAGAGAAAAGTGTCATAACTTGAAACTTTTCTGTCAATATTGGACTTTTCTCTTGCTTCTTCTTCTGTAGGATCTTTTGGTGCGGTCATTCGAATGGGCCCTTCATCTAAAACTAGGTTTACCAGTGTGCGCAAATAATGCATTACAGAGGGAAACTTTTGAGGAACCTAAGATTCTAAATGAGGCCTTACCTTAAGAATATGGTCACCAAGTTCCTTAGCCATGCTAACAAAATCCTCATTATTTTCTTCTTCTTGTTCCTTCTCTACTTTTAGGTGTTTTATCTGTGTAGTCTTATCCTTATTATCTTCCAATAGCACTCTAATTATTTCGCTTTATCCACATTCCTCCATATAACCTTAATAAATACCTTGACCAAGGCATTGCTCACTTGTTCATTAGACATTATAGGAGGTTTGACAGTCATGTGCCTATTTTGTGGTGCCTTCTTCACTTTGTGTGAGACACATGATTCCTCACATACATCAAAATCTAGTTCATCCATATGTGTTTGCATGGACTAGGAAAATTGCTTTCTAGTACGTGCAGTGGCCATCTCTGGATCCATCAACTCCCATCCATATAAGTCCTTTAGCCCTACGGTGCTCTGAAATTGGGTGCATATAATTTTTCTTGGGTCTTCTACATACCCCATAGCAGGAGCCACGTATTCTTCACTCGCCTTCCCCTCCTTTGATTTCTACCCCTTAGGAACTTGGGCGCCATAATTTGGATTTGGTCCTTGGCTCCGAGTGGTGTGGGGCGTGCTAGATGGCTCACCCAATTCTGCTTTTGTTTCCTTTAACCCCTCCTCATCATTCTTCATCTCCTCATCACAAGGCTCCTTTGTATCCTTAGGTTACACTGGGGTTCCTAGCGCACTCTCCCCGGACTCATCCTCCTCATCATCCTTGAGCTTCAGCACTTCCTTCTGCTCTTATTCTAAGGCGCTTCCTTCGAGGAGATATCCGAGGTGACCTTTGCAAAGATTTTGATGGTCATATGCCCTAAGTTCTAGTTCTTTTGAACACCCTTTTGAATTGGTGCTCCTCATTGACTAGGTCTGAGTCCAAGTCTGGCACATCTATTTCCAATACTTCCTCCTCTTCTTGCTATTGTGGAGGAGTAACCTCGCACTCACTTTCATTTTTGTTTATGGGCTGTCTCGACCCCTGTGCACTAAACCACCACTATCCTCATGTAGGTATTCTTCCTCTTCTTCTTCTAGGACCAAGGTAGGATTCTCAGCTACCAAGTTTCCAATTATATGCTTCCCCTTAGGTGGGCTTGGTAGCATGAATTTGTTCTCCACATACTTTCCATTTTCCATCCTAGGCTTAAGCTGAATGTAAATTAGCGTGGCCCCACTATCACCAATGGAAAATCTTACTAGCCTCATGGTTATATCATCTAAGATGAACCTTTCAATGTAAGTAGACCTACTTGGGTAAGTATAGGTCTTTCTCAAGGTATGGTAGTCACAGTCTACCTTATCTGCATTGTATATCAACTAGCACGTGTCTGAAAACCTATGAACTGCATCCTAGAAGAACCGTTTTGTGAAGGTGTAGGGTAGTTTTCACCAGGGACTCCATGTCCCATCCTTCATCGCAAAGTATGCGATGCAAAAGTGTTGGTACACTACAAACTATACCAACTTGCTTATCATTGAGGGTAGTTCCTTAGGAACTCTCCATTTCTCTTCGAATGTTGTGTGAAGTCAGTTGTACCACATCTCTACCCTTTACTTAAATGGACCACTCATAGATCCTTCACAGAAATATTTCTCAAACCCTTCTGCGAGAGACTTGTTCTCTATAAGATACTCCAAAATCTTATTCTTTGTCCCATTGAGAACTCTAATTTCAACAAACACAAGAGATAATAAAATAGCACTAAAGCTTATTTTATCACCTTTGCATGCCTCCTCAATTATTGTATCAACTATATATCCTTCTAGATTGTATATCTCTCCCTATGACATCCTCTTAGCGATGTGGATCCACATGGTGTTCACTTGTGACCATCTCTCATGGTCATTCAGTTTTATAAGCGGTGAGCTTCGCTTGCATAACATGATACTTAGTTTATATATTTCCATGCCACATAGACCCTTTGAATAACCTAGCTCCTATCTAGTGGCCAAAATAGCTTCCTTTTCAGTTAAATCACTACTAATTTCTATACATGTACCCTTTAATCTTGTCAGGCTAGTAATTAAGGGCATTGTGATCCTCATCCGCTACCCAAAAAATAAAAGAAGTCCTCATGGACTCTACTCATGAGCCATTGGTAGAGTTTTTCTGGTTTTCCAAAATAAGGGAGTTTATACAACTGGTAGATCCCTACCTTATTCAAAAATTCTCTCTAGCATCGTCGTAGATGGACATATAATCAATTATTCATTTATTGGTTTTTCTGTTCAACAAGTGCATCTAACTCCTTTTATTAGTTGTTTGATGATTATAGTCACTCACTTTGCTCGACGGATATGAGAATCCCAATCCTATCCCATGATTACTTCTTCTAGATATTGCATCTTAGAAAATTTACTTTCGGGGTATCCTCTATCTCAACTTTGGTCTCTACCTTCTTCTTCCCCTTTGTCCCTGCTCCAAGTGCTCTCCTTGGTGCCATAGTAAGAAAAGGGTGTGCCTTTTTACTTTTGTCAAGCTATGCAATCCAAAATCCCATGCCCTAGCTCAAAATGCATGCCCTAGCTTCTTCTCAAACCCTAGTGCTCTATTTCTCCTTTCTATGCACCTTTTCTTTGCTCAAACCCTTCTCCAATGGGAATGCAAGCCAATTTTGTGCACACTTTTGTTATCCTCGCTTGGTTTCTTAGCTCTCTGCACTTTAACGCGTCTCACTTGGCTCATTCACAAATATCTCGCTCAAATACTCATAATCGTAAAGGTAAAATTGAACATGCATCCCATCCTTATATAGATTTCAAAAAATTTATCACATTTAATCACATTTATTGCTCCTCCACCTACCACCGATCCTCACATTAACTCACCATTTACCAAATTTTTGCATAATACATATGTGCGCCATAGTCATAACCTTCTAGCGCACCTTTTTACCTCTTGGTTATATACCTCCTTTCGCATGCTCCCATGCGGTGAAGTACTTTTCCATTGTTCCTTCCTCTAAGTAGTTTCCATGGATGCACTTACCTCGTGTTACACTGTGTGCATTCATTTTTTTCTCACCTATGGTCTTCATTAGGAGCAATTTTCTTTCTAGCAACACCTTTCCATACCATCTGCACAAATATTTCCTTATGCATACCCAAATTTGGATGAAAACTACCCCACACTAAGGGTATGTCTAATCCTCTATGTATGTGTAAAACTCTAGATTACAATCAGTTTCCTGGTGCGCAAGCAAGCGCTTATTACACATAACATAGAATGAAATTGACAAAGTATATCGACAATGAAGGAAACACATCTAAAGGAAATACAAGAAGGGAAATATAATCTAAAAGGCAATACTACCTTATTACAAACACCAAGAAGAGTTATTTATAGTAAGGCTTCAGCCTACTCCCATTGAAATAACCAGAAACCATGTTTTATCAAGCTCCTCTAGTTGGCAAGCGCCGAGTCAAGTATATGAGTGATAACATACGGTCTTAACCAATGCACCTTAAGATTGCTTGGGTGGTGCAGAAACTTTGAATCATAAAGAAGTCCCATCGCCCAACCTCGAGCTTTTGTCCCGATGTGTCTATCATGTCATTCCTTCCGCCTAGATTTTTCTTGCTTTTGACTCCATCATGTTATTGCACGCCTCTCATCTAGTTGTATTAACTTGTCAATTCTTTCTTCCAATGCTTTCTCATCAGCCGGACCACTGTGCGTGTAATACACAAAGAAGGTAACATGAATTCCATTGGTAGAACTACCTCTACACCAAACACAACTGAAAGGATGTTGCCTTATTCAACCATTTGTAGGTTGTTTTATAAGCCCAAAGTAATGCGAAACTTAATCATCCTAGTCCTTCCTTCCAATATCACAAATGTTTGTCAACATTTGGCTCAATATCTTATTGAAAGCCTCAGTAGTCTCATTTTCTTAGGGGTGATAGGGTGTTGTCTTATGGTGTGCAACCATAAATTTATCCAATATTATCCTTATGGTCTCATTAAATAAATGAGTTCCTATATCACTTGTCAAACTTAAAGGACATTCATACCTAGTAAGAATGTTTTCCCACAAGAACCTTATTCTTGTAGACAGTGTAAAATCCTTTGCAGGTTCTACTTCTTCTCACCTTGTAAGATAATCTCTACTAGTGATGATGTAGCATGATCCATTTTGCAAGCTCGGGAAATAGGACCCATAAATTCAATTGTCCACTTCTCAAAAGGTTTTGCACTAGTAATCGAGCTTAAAGGAATTTCATCTCTCTACCTAGGTTTTCTAAGGCTCGATAAGCGGTGATCACACAAATTACAATATTCTTTAAAATCCTTGTACAAGGTCTCCCACCATAAACCAACTTGTAGGATCTTACGTGCGGTGGCATCCCCGCATAGTGTCCACTTGCAATATTGCCATAATCCCCTTCCATGATTGTCATTCTCTCATGCTCCGTAACACACCGCGTAATAATTCATCTTGGCCTAGTTTATATAAGTCACCACTACTTGACATGAAAGGTGCAACATGAATGGCAAGTTGTTTCTTTTCCAAGACCTTCATTTCTTCGAGCGCCCTACCCGTGCGTAAAAAGACAACAATATCCTCTAATTCCAAGGGTGCACGGTTTAACCTATATAATCGTGCATCTAGAATTGTATCTTTAATAATCTGTGTGTCTTCTTCTAATTGAATCCTTGACAAATGATCTGGACCATAATTACTTTTACTCGGCTTTACCACCACCGTAAAAGAGTAAATTTCACACCCTGCAATGCCTTCCAATATTTCTTCAGTGAATGGTGTAGGGAAAGGATCAATCACACATGCAACATTTAAATCCCTATAGTCCACACAAATCTTGATTCTTCCATATTTCTTTATGTTGATTACCATGGGGCTAACCCACTTTGATTCCTCTATGGGCTCAATGATGCGAGTTCAACATCTTGTCAATTTCTTCTTTAACTTTTACACGCAAGTTAGGGTTCATCTTGTAAGGTATCTTCCTAATCGGTGACACACCTTCCTTTAACTTTATTTTCATCTCACCCAAAGATTCATGTAATCCTTTGAAGTCATGGTAGCCTCTAGGAAACAAGTCCTGGAAATTGTGGAGAAACTCAATTATCTTAGCCACTTTAGAGTCATACTAGTAATCTCTAATTATGGCCTCCTTAGGTTCAACATTCATTCCAATGTTCACTTTCTTTGTCTTCATAGGTTCATGGTAGGCATGCACCTTCTCATCCGCACTATCTAATACCTTGTGCGTACCCTATGAATGATCTATGTCCAAATTTTCCACTTATTCATCATCCACCATGTAGACCATCTTTCCTTTCTCCTTCTCTAGGCAAGCGCACTCAAGCAATTCTGCATTTGTCTCATCTACTTCTTCAAAATGTACTTCTAGATCTCGGCTCACCAAGTAACTCTTAAATGAGTTCTTTAGCTTTTACACTATCTCCCATATTCAAGCACTTCATAACCTATAATGCCTCTTTCATTGGAGGTTTAGTGGAGAAGTAGTCAAAAGTCTGGATCATACCGATAGTCAAATCTTGCCAATTTCAGTCTCTCTATTGAACTCGACATAAACATACCATGTGTGTGCGTATCCTTGCAAGGTGAAATAAAATTTGTGCACCTACAATGAAGGTGGTAAAGCTTCCTACCCCTTTTTCTAGAGTCTCTCACATTGTTGAACGTGGTGCTAAATAGTATTATTACCATGGTATTCACATATTTAAGTAGGTGCATTACTTCTAAGAAACCTTGTTGATAGGGAAATTCTCACGTCTCTCAATTATATGAGATTATCCCTATGAACCATCCACCAGCACGTTGTTGTCTCACGTGGGGTATAACCTAACATGTTCCTTGATCAATCTGATCCATCCACTATACTTCCATGGCTCACAAGAATAACTCAGGGTTTCCTTCGCCAATGTACCGGGGTACCGGGTTGTTGCCTAACCGCCTAACACAATGCGACCTACTTATGTGCACATCTCGTGATTCTTACCTCACACCCAACCATCTCATAGGTGTCATGTACCCAATTATCACATGCAATACTTGTAGTAGCACTAATGGACTGTGCATCATCCCACCAGAGAATTACTTCCTTAGATGGCTCAAATGCTTTCAGATCTTGAATGGTGTGCACATACATTCTATTAAGATATTCATCACTTAAGGGCTCAACATAAGGTGTAGATTTTCCATCTATCAAAGGGATAATAACTCATTCTTCCTTGTTCTCAAAACTGATATATCATTTATTGAACCATCTATCAACATTATTTACATAGTACCAAGGGTGCCAAAGTAGAGATGGGAAGCTATCCATTTATGCAAGCACTAGGATCTCAAAGTCCCTAGTGAACTTGGCCCCTATATAGTAATGGATGCATCCTTCAATACTCCAATTGGCGTAGCCTTAGTCATATTTTCCATATACAGTACATTGGAAGATGGTTGTAAGGGAGGTTTGCCCATCTGAACCCATGCATCTAAAGTAAACACATTCACTTATGCACCTATGTCGGTCAAAATATTGCTCAAAATCCATCCATCCACAAAAACATTCAGAGTGATATCCTTGTCACAATCCAAACTATGAGGAGGGAGATTAACATGTAGAATCTGCTTTCTATTCTCAATACCAGCACGCAGAGTGTTTCCTTTTAACCAACTCCCTAGTAATAGAATAATGTTCTCCTAACGCAACATCTTAATACTTCCTTCAGATCATCAACATCCGACTGGAAAGTCTCAAATTGCCTTCTTCTGTTCCAACTTCCACAACTATTCCTTTAAACACTATATTTCACCCTGCAGATTTCTAAGTACCTCCATGGTTTCCTAATAAACCTCCTTCTGATGTGTAGGGTCTGGATATTTTTCATGTAAAACCTCCTCCTTAGTAATGGTAGGCTTCTATTGCAACATTTCTTTGGTGCGCATAGCCTTAGTGCATGTAGTAATCTTCACAGGTACCACCTCAGGATCCGGTGCTAACTTTGGCATCCATTGGTTTTCCATGGCACACGTTGTATTCTAACCATCCATGTGCCCTTGTTCTCTTGTTTGTGCTTCTTGCACAAATGATCGTACAACTTTGGGCATTTTTCATAGTTTTGATTCTTTACGTAAAAAGAGAAACTAATGTTTTGAGGGCACTCGTGCTGTAATGGTCAGGGGATCGAATGTATAACATGTTCCATGAGGGAACTCACTTCATCCATCGCCACAACCTTGGCCTCGAATCCACCATGGTATCCTCGATCTCTACCATGGCCTCCCTCAAATTTCCCTTCATTATGATCATAACACCCTTGAGTGTGATCATGATCATGTTGCTCACTTTTATCCTTAGAGTTATTCGCAACTCCAGTCTATCGTAAACCAATATCAATGACATCATGGATCTAATCAATCAACCTATAATCTTCAGTATTATGAGTTATGAACCAAAAACTTTTACAGTAGTAGGAAACATTCTTCCTTATCACGTGTTACAATGGTAGCGGCTTACATCATGGTCTACATGAAATATCTCATAATCTAGTAATAAGGAGTGCACCGATCTGTGAGGAAAACTATCCTTAGTATGCCCCTCTACTTCACAATTTTTGCACCAAATTCCAGTGTGTGTCTCATGTGTTGTATTGGATGATAGTTTCTTCAACTTTTTTTCCATTACTGTAATCTAAGCTTCCAAGAATGGGCTCACTTTGGTGTTTGTGCTCCTGAATACCTCAGCGTGCAATGGTGATTTAAGTGCCTCACATGGGTATGTATAAGTCTTATGTGAGATTTCCCTCTTAAAGGACATGATCAAGGCCTCCGACGAACCACTGTGCATGCTAACTTGCATGAATATCATAAGATAGTTTAGACAAGATTGTTTTGAAATGAGCATCATATTCCTAAACACTCTTAATAGTTCCTTGCTTGATATCCTTGAGTGCACTTATACTTTTCTGCTTAAACTCAGGGATATAAAATTATTTGATGAAAGCATCTCGTAACGTTGTATAATCCACACAAGTCTCATCATGGTCAAACTTGTTATACCGGTGTGTGCGCGTCCCTACAATGTAGTTACAAACTGACTAGCCTTGCACTTTGAAGTTGTAATTCCTTTTGCATGCCACAGTATCTCACACATATGGACATGCTCGGTAGAGAATCTTAAATTCACCTATACTCGGGAGATGAAGTGACATCTCCATGTAAATATCTCGGGGTTGGTGAGGACCGGGCCCACCGAGATCGTAACCTCTGTGTTACCTTTGCCTCTAGATCCACCAAATCCGCTAGATCCCAAGCCATCTGTGCCTCCTGATCATCCTCCTGTAACATGAATTGAACCAGAGGATGCATTACCTTGTGTCCCAATAGTGGTGCTAAACTAAACTCCCATAGTCTGTGAAGTTGTACTACCCCCAGATGTAAGTCCAAAATTTTACATGCCTGTGTTCTCCGATGATGTGCCTAAAAAGGTACCTCCAACCGGACCTCCAAATAACAAGGAAGATGTCTACCTAGCCATAGATGTACTTGTTATTTTTTTACTCTTGAATCTTTTGATAAGTCAAGTTTACCTCTTTCTACTCTACTGCCCAAACTAGCTTGCTGACTATTGGTTGTACTAGAAACTAGAAAACAAAGGACAAGGCCTAGGTTTCTAAGTAGGTTCAGATACATGCTCGTGGCCCATGTTGTCTCTGATGACACACTCTCATAAGAGGTCAATGAGGGTTCCTTGTCATGCTTTCCCAAATGGGGGAGTTCTAGATGCTTTGGCTCTGCATCCTCTTTGTGAGCTCTAAATCCTTCATGAGCCATCTGTCTCCACAACGTCATCCATTCTGCAACCTTGGGATGCTTCTCTAAATCCCTCTCATGTACCTCATTGAACTCAAGCCACCTTTATTTTCTTTTCCTTTCGTCGTTAGGTCCTCCATCTTTGACCACGCCTGCTCCTGCCTCCACACGTGGTGGGGTTTAGCTAGCCATCAACTTCTATTTCAAATTCAAGGTTACCATCAATATCTTGATCACCAGTGGAATTTCATGTAGATATGATCCCCTGAGATAATGTAAAAATTGAAACTCAACTACCTTTAGACAAGAGTAAGTGGAAATTGAGTAATCTAAAATATAGCTATTTAGAACACCATGAAACCAAGTATCCATAAAGCACATCGAAATTAGATCAAAGCATCATAGAGAGCCTAAAATTCTTCTTGCATCTAGAAAAGTGTGTGAAACCTCCAATTCCTTTTAAAGGCATAAGAAACCAACCACTCATATAGTTCTATGGGAAAGATAATAAATAAGCATTCATATAGATTCCGCTCAACCCATGTGGGTGCGTTAAACTCGAGATCAAGTCTTTGAATCTTGGAGCGTATTCTTATTTCAGATCTAATATCCACTCCTCAATAGTTGCTAAGGTCAAGTGGTACATCTTCATCACGCAACATCCTGAAAAACAATTGAGAAAGAGGTCCCAGCAATGGAACTAATGATGTAGTCTTGAATTCACTATAAATGACCCAGGCGCACTAGCACATCACTCCCTAAGTGAGAGCTCACCCAAAGTGTTCAAAGGCACCAAGTCCCTCTTTAGAGTTGCTTGTCTATAATGTTAGCATGATAGTGCATATGTATATTCAAATTCATAACCAATAGTAAATAGTCCACAATGCATAAACCAGATCTGGATCTTAGAATTTATATAAGATGAACTAAACCATGTCTATTGTTAAGTTAGCACACCGGTTTTACAGACAATATATCAAATCTAAGCATACATGCAAATAAAAGTAGATATTCTACTAGAATAATTATACAAAACAAGAGACATAAATCAACACCAGATTTAACATGGTTCACCCAGTGTGGGCTACGTCCACCAAGAAACAAGCCAATCTATTATCCAAAGCTTTGACAAGATATACAATGAAGATTTACAATCTTCTACACTTCTCAGATGTTCAGTACTTTCTTCCTTCAAGCTTTTTTATTCTTCACCAAGAATTCTCTCTCACATAATTATCTTGTAATTATGATACATTCATTACTTCTAAACCCTAGATTTTATGCTTATATAGTCGTTTATAGACTTAGGGCACTTAGCCATGCAATTACAATCAATAAATCTATTTTAATGCTAAAAATAGATATAATTCTTGAGAGTTAATTAAAAATTCATCACACAGGTAACCGACGCCGGTTCTACCTAACCGTGGCCGGTTCCTTACTTGCTTGACCGATGCCGAGTCTGCCCTGCTGATGTCGATTACTGTATTTTCCAGCAAGTTCCAATTACATGCTAAAATGAAGTAATTAAGCTTCACAACTCAACAATCTCCCACTTGGAGTTTAATTACTACACCATACATGTACAACATCATTCTTGGATCCTTCCTTAGCTTTGTTTCTTCCTCTTCAAGTCTCAAACTTGAAGACCAACAGAAGTGGAGTGTAGCTCCAACTTCTCCTTTGCTAATGGCTTCGTTAGCATATCTGCAAGGTTTTTTCTCATATGAATCTTTTCAGATTCAACTGTCCATCCTCTAATACCTGCTGTATGAAGTGATACCTCAATTGAATGTGTTTCATTCTCAAATGAAATGCGTTGAGTTCTTTGCCAAATGAATTGCACTTTGACTGTCACTAAACAATTTACAATTACTTTACTCCTTTCCCAACTCTTCCATGAACCTACTCATCCATATCATCTCTTTGCTAGCCTTTGTAGCTGCAACATACTCTACCTCTATAGTAGACAAAGCCACAACCTTTTGCAATCTTGAAATCCAGCTAATTGTCATTCCACCTACTGTGAAAATATATCCAGTAGTGCTCCTCCTACCATCCAGATATCCATCCATATCCAAATCAACATAGCCACGTAATGAAATATTCAAACCTCCATAGCATAACTGCATGCTAAATGTCCCTTTCAAATACTTTCCAATGCTCTTTACCTGGATTAGCCATATATCTACTCACAACTCCCACTACATGTGTAATGTTTGGTCTTGTACAAACCATAGCATACATGAGACTTCCAACTGCAAAAGCATATGGCACTCGTGTCATGTATTTAACATCCTCATGTGATGAAGGACATTGATCTTTACTCAATTTGAAGTGTCCACCATATGTGTGCTACTAATGTTTTTCATTCTACATGTTGAACCTTCCTAACACCTTGTAGATCTAATCCTCCCGAGACAAATAGAATTTCTTATTTTCCTATCTCTATGTATTTGCATGCCAAGGATTCTTTTGCAGCTCCCAAATCCTTCATTGCAAATATGTGAGATAGTTTTCTCTTAAGCTCACCAATGTCCTACATACTAGATCCTGCAATAAGCATATCATCCACATACAATAACAAAATAATATAGCTCCCATTTTCAAGCTTCTTGAAATAAACACAATGGTCAGATTCACATCTCAAGTAACCATGCTCATGCATAAAACTATCAAACCTCATGTACCATTGCCTTGGAGCTTGCTTGAGCCCATATAGGCTCTTTTTCAACCTGCACACTAATTTCTCCTTACCCTTGACTTCATACCCAAGCGGCTGCTGCATATAAATCTCTTCATCCAAATCACCATGAAGGAAAGTCATCTTCACATCTAGTTGCTCTAAATACAAATCTTCTATTGCAACTAAACTCAATACAATACAAATAGAAGTCATCTTAACAACAAGAGAAAATATTTCACCAAAGTCAATACCTGCCTTTTGTGTAAATCCCTTTACTACAAGCCTTGCCTTGTACCTTTTCTATCCACCCTCTTCTTCCTTAATTTTGTAAACCCACTTGTTCTGCAATGTTCTCTTTCCTATTTGGTAATTTAACCAAATCCCAAGTCTGGTTCTGTTCCAAAGAGTTCATCTCCTCATCCATGCCATGCTCCCATTGAATGTGAGTTTTATCCTACATTACTTCTTCAAAGCTTTCTGGTTCACCACTATCAGTCAATAATAGATAAAATAGAGAAGGTGAAAATCTTTCTAGAAGTTTACTTACCCTTTGTGACCTTCTCACAAGAGTTTGGGGTACCGGAGGCTCAATCTGGACCTCCTGGACATTAGTATCAACTTCTAATAGTGACCGACATCGGTCACCTTTAACCGACGTTGGTTTGGATAACCAACACTAATTTTGATTCTCTGTAACCATCGGTAGTTCATCTGACCGATGTCGGTCAGGCCTAACTGACCACGGTTATTGTGTATTTCTGAAGGTGTTTCTTTAAAACCTGCGAGTTCATTTTCATCAATAAACTTCTTAATTTTCTCATCCTTGGGTACCAAAATTTGATCCTGTACATTCTCTTTTCATTCCATTCAACATCACGACTCCTAACAATTTTAGAATTCTCTAAATCCCAAAAATGAAAACTGAAATCACCAGATCCATAACCAATGAAAGTGCACCTCTTGGATTTTGCATCCAACTTTTTTCTATTTTCTCTATCAACATGCACAAAAGCTTTTGAACCAAAAAATTTAAGAAAAGAAAGATCTACCTCTTTTCGGTCCATGCTTCCTATGGTATGCCTCCATGTAGTGAACTTGAAGGGCCATGGTTAATCAAATAAACCGTTGTATCAACTACTTACGCCCAAAGCGCAAGGGCAATCCGAATGTATCCTCATACTCCTAGCACGCTCCATGATTGTCCTGTTCATTCTCTCTGTAACACCATTCTCCTGTGGTTTTCTTGGAATTGTTCTTTCTCTACGTATCCCATTCATTGAACAATAATCATTAAAATCTTTGCTACAGTATTCACCACCATTGTCAGATCTAAGGCACTTTAACTTAGAATTTGATTCATTCTCAATAAGGGCTTTCCATCTTTTAAAAGTTTCAAAAACATCATATTTGTATTTAATACAATAAACCCATACCTTTCTTGTAGCATCATCAATGAAAGTAACATAATATTGGGATCCACCATGAGAAGCTACCTGAATTTGGTCCCCACACATTTGAGTGTACAAGCTCTAATTTCTGCTCCTTCTTAGTTTCCCCAACTTTGAGAAATCTCACTCTCTTTTTCTTTCCAAAGATACAATGCTCACAAAAATCAAGATCTAAATCTTTCAAATCTGATAACTTACCCTTATCCTTTAAGATTTGCATTCCTTTTGACTCATATGACCCAACCAATTATGCCACATGCATGCATCTAAATCGAAGTCGATAATGCGAGAAAAGGAATCGATGTCTAAGGTAGATAAATATAACATTCCTACCTTCTTACCTCTTGCCACAACAAAAGAACCCTTGGTGACTTTCCAAGAGTCTCTGTAAAAGTAACCATGCAACCAGATTCACCTAGTTGCCTGCAGAAATAAGATTCCTCCTGAGGCTTGACACATGCCTCACATATTTCAATACCCATGTATTTCCATTCTGTAATTTTAGATGAACTTCCCTTTACCAGTAATACTGCAAGGTTCATCATCACCCAAATAAACATGCCCAAAATTTCCCTAGACATAATTTCTGAAATAACCCTTATTAGGGGTTGCATGGAAAGAAGCTCCTGAATCTAAAACCCATGATTCAATTCTACTATCTAAAGAAAGAATAAGAGCATCTTGCATTACCTTTGATGCAGCAAGATTCACCTCTTTACCTTTTTTTGGTTGTTGGTTCTCTTTATCCTTTGACCAACAATCTTTCTTTACATGTCCTTTCTTTCCACATTTCCAACAAGTAATTCCCTTACTTATGGATTTAGATCTGTTATCCCTTGACTTTGATTTCCCATTACTCTTACTCTTGGATCTCTCCTTCTACTGCCCCTTCTTTCTACATTCAAAGCATTTCCAGATGATGTTTCCTCTGTACTTTTCCTACAAATTTCTTCATTCAAGATTATACTAACCACATCATCAAACTTCAAAATATTATTAGCATATGTTGTATTACTAACAGCCATTACCAAGTTGTCCCAACTATTAGGAAAAGAACATAAGAATAAAAGTTCTTTTACTTCATCATCAAATGGTATTGAAACCAATTTTAACTGATTTACAATAGATCAGAAATCATTCAAATGACTAGAGGCAGATTCACCTTCATGCATCTTAGAACTAAAAAGTTTCTTCATCAAATAAACTTTATTTGAAGCACTAGGTTTTTCATATAAATTAGCAAGAGATTTCATTAAGTCTACTGTAGAAGCCACTTCGTAATATTGGAAGCCACGGATGTTGCCAAGCTCAATCTTATAGATCCTAAAGCCTTTCTGTCAAGAATCTTCCATTCTTCATCAATCATCTTCGTAGGTCTAGACTTCTCATCCAATGGTAAGTACAAATCTCTTTGATACAGATAATCCTCAATCTACATCTTCCATAATTGATAATTTCGGCCATCAAACTTCTCTACCTTGTATTTATTATCTTCTATCATTGTTGTAGCTCCCACTCAATCAGAAAACCCTCTGTGAGTAAATATGTCAACACACAAAACCCTCAAACAAAGCTCTGATACTAGTTATACAAACAATATATCAAATCTAAGCATACATGCAAATAAAAGTGGATATTCTACCAGAAGAATTATACAAAACAAGATACATAAATCAACACCAGATTTAACATGATTCACCTAGTGTGGGCTACGTCCACCAAGAAACAAGCCAATCAATTATCCAAAGCTTTAACAAGATGTACAATGAAGATTTACAATCTTCTACACTTCTCAGATGTTCAGTACTTTCTTCCTTCAAGCTTTTTTTATTCTTCACCAAGAATTCTCTCTCACATTATGATACATTCATTACTTCTAAACCCTAGCTTTTATGCTTATATAGTCGTTTATAGACTTAGGGCACTTAGCCATGCAATTACAATCAATAAATCTATTTTAATGCTAAAAATAGATGTAATTCCCGAGAGTTAATTAAAACTTCATCACACAGTAATCGACACCGGTTCTCGCCTAACTATGGCCATCTCCTTACTTGCTTGATTGATGTCGGTCTACCCCGATCGATGCCGGTCGATCTTTAACCGATGTCGATTCTTTGTATTTTCCAGCAAGTTCCGATTGCATGCTAAAATGAAGTAATTAAGCTTCACAACTCAACATCTATAACAAGATTTACCATACAAGAACTAGTTTCAGTCATGTTCAACACCATTATCTAGCCAATATGATCCATTGTATTAAATATTGTAAAACATAGAAGCTTCATACATTATAAAGGTATCTCCAAGAGTCATGCGTGTAAAAAAACCAGCAACATAACTCTATAATAATTAACACTTACTTAACCGTGCAAATCAATAAATATACATAGGGGAGGGTACTTTCCCTTCACCTCCCATGCACTTTCTCAAAATATGTCATATGCTAATAATAACTATGTACCTTTACAAAAGGATGCAACACATGCGGGTGCTCTAACAATAATATTGTTAACTCGAGTAGAAATCCTATTATTAGCCTAAACTATACATGGCGCTTAGTTGATGCTTGTTCCCAAAATACCATTGCATGGATCGTAAATCTTCATGTATTTGTGTTCCCAACACTCTAACTCTAGAAATAGCTTGGACCAAAAAAATGAATAAGTTTGGAATTCAAAGTGTTATGGCACGTGCTTGTTTTGTTATTCCTCTGCGTATTCAAATGCACCTTGATCCCATACGTGCATCATTTATGTGTATTTACTTTAGAGAAATTTTCCATCTACTCAACATTACCTAACACTAAAGTACATTGTCACCTTGAAAATGGGAATTACCTCTTATTTCTCTGATAACAAAGAATAAAGAAATGAAAGAATGAATTTTTACTTTGTAGTACCCTCTTCTATAGGAATGATCAACTCTAGATATTCACCCTTAAGCTCGGCTTCTAATGTTTTTCAATCACTCAGTGAGTCCTCTATTTTCTATGGAATTTCTATCACTATGGCATCTAATTCATCTTGAGTTATCTTCTCTTTTTCATTTTGTAGCACTTGGACAATATTGGTCATACCTGACACCATTCCTTCCATTTAATCCATTTTCTACACTATAAGTTTCCTAATCTCTTTGTGTGGATCTTGGTCATTGTGAGGGCCTCATGATTTTTTTTTCACGAGCTAACCTTTTTGCGCATCTAAGTGACTCATCCTTCATTGAATTCAAAACTTCATTATCTTCCATTACAGTTCTCATCCTCATTATCACGTCAGTGCCGCACACATGTTCAGATCTTGATCTGATTTCTTTAGCTCATCTTTCAAGGTTTGGAACAAAGCCTCATAACTTGAAATTTTTCTGGCAATATTGGCCTTTGCTCTTGGTTATTCTTCGATAGGATCTTGGTGTAATCATTTGAATGAGCCCTTCATCTAAAACTAGGTTTACCAAAGTGACTCTTGTGTTTGTGGAAATTGGAGTGCCCAATGGGTCAAAGAATAAGATTTGAGAGTATCATATAGAGAGGAAGTATCTCATAGAAAGGTTTGAGAAATATTTATGTGAAGGATCTATGAGTGACCCATTTAAGCAAAGGGAAGAGATGTGGTATGACTAACTTCACATGGCATTCGAAGAGGAATGGAGAGTTCTTAAGGAGCTACCCTAAGTGGTAAGCAAGTTGGTACAATTTGTAGTGTACCAAAACTTTTGCATCACACAATTTGTGATGAAGGATGGGACATAGAGTCCCTAGTGCAAACTACCCTACACCTTCACAACATGGTTCTTCCAGGATGCAGTTCATAGGTTTTCAGATGCACATCAATTGATATACAAGTCATCAATAGTTTCTTTTAAACATCACAACCATAATCTTCAAAAATAAAGAGGATTTGGTTGGGGTCGAAATCTTGCTACCTACAATTTTTTTCTATAATGTAAACCATTAAAAGTTGCATGAATATACAGGTAAAATTTATAACTAAGTAATACCAAGAGTGTATAATTCCTATAATATACAAATATTCTTGGATATTGTTATATGAGTGATACGTGTTCCCAATACTTTATATGTATATAAATTTTGAGCATAAAATTATAAAATCTAACGCAGCTTGTGTTTTCCATTGTATAAGTAGGGAATGATCATTTTGGCTATGTCGATTCATTATGAACTATTACAATTATACCATTATTTTATAGCATATGTATCTTAGATCTTAATGCTTGAAAATTATTAGTGTCATGGCTAGTATATTATGGTAGTCACAAAAAGGTTTACATGGTTTCTTGGATAGTTTACTAAATGCGTAATGAGGCATAGTAAGTAACAATAATAAACCATGATCAAGCAATAAATCTAAGAGCTCATGTAGTATGTATGATTATTCAAAAATGGTAATAGAGATAGGAGTGCATAAAAATCAATATTATTAACATAATAATGCATAATACATGGATTTACATGATATAGTATTTTTACAATTTAGGTATTCTATAGTTGACCCAAAGATACCACTAGAGGCATGAGATTAACAAGATTACAAGAGTCGGTAAATATTTTTGTTTTCTCTAGGGTAATGGATTCCTTAGAAGGAGAAGTGTTCTTAGTTTTATTCATAGAAGGATCAAATCAATAGTTCTAGGGATATTCAATGTAAAATGAAACATATAATTGTCCTTGTCTATAGGATTAAAATTTATCTCGCTCAAATGGTCATCAAATAGATCTATATCATTGCCATCATTGTCATAGTAATAGGTAATCAAGTCATCATGTTGTTCTAAATTAACTAATAATAGTAGTTCTTGGATAAATTTTGATTCAAGTAGTTGTGGTGTAGTACATTACACTTGCTTCGAATGTGTAATATGCACTTCATCTATGTTTACATTTGGTTGTGTCAATTGACTTTTCTTAGGTGTAATGGTTGATGACATGAGAGGCATAATATAATTATTTTTTCTTAAATCACAAATCTCATACGTGTGTAACTTATTAAGAGGGATAGTCTGTGTTGGAGGCTTGATAATAGAATCATGAGAAGCAGTATTTTTAACTTCATTTTGAAAGGTTATTCCTTTGTTAGTATAGTATACACATGTCCATCATAAAAAAAAATACATATCAATGAAGGGTAGATGAAATGGCTTCCATATCATGGATCCAAGGGTGAACCAATATGATATTGTACCAATTATAGATCACCTATGTTATCAAATCCTTTAACAACATTAGTAGTCTTATCAATAGTGCTTATGGAGATACCCATTTGTTTGAGTAAGGAATTAGGGGAGACATTTAGTTTGGATCCATTACGATCAATTAACACCCTTTTAATTAGAAACCCATGAATATGTGTCATAACAAGTAGTGGTTGACAATAATTTCTTATATCTTAGGAGATGATTATGAAGGTCTAAAAGTGATAGCCTTATCCATGTATTTAAATGTATTCATGATAAAAACAAAGGAATAAGGATGTGTGTTGATAGGAAGAGAAGTAGATTGTAGTTCCTCATATAGAATGCCCTCATAAGTGGTTGATCAATTAATTAAGTCTAAAGAAGATATCTTAATAGATGTATTTCTCAATTGGTCCAATATTTCATAACCCTTTGATGGAGGAATAGATCTAGAAGTAGGAAAAGGAGGTGGTGGAGGATCAGGTTGATTGTCCCAAGTGGGTTGCCTTACTCATCTTATATTGATAACATGAAAAAAACATTCCAATATAAGCTTAGGGTAATTAGTGGGAGTTGGATGGTATTTATATAAATATGTGATCAAGGAGGAGCCAATGCAAAGAGTACATATCGGCCCTTTGGTGTCGAATAATAATAGGATGACCTCACATTGAACATTGATATGAGTAGGAGTAGGCGAGGAAGTACAAAATGAGTATAAAGACATGTAATATGGAAGGTTTGTTCCTTTCTTTCAAGATAACAAAGGCACAAACCCGATTAAGGGATGGTAGCACAAACTATCTCAAGGGAAAAGAACATTATACTTCATGTAAATTTTAGAAATGATTTGCATAGAGGATTTGTAGGCTATGGTAAATAAATAGATATAGACAAAGAGAAGTAAAAACCCTATGAATAGGATCATGCACGAATTGATAAATAGAAAATCATAATGATAATTAGTGTTATAGATAAAATTACTAATTTTGGATAGGGTGGCCTAATCCAAATAGGATTAAGATTTGATCAATTAATAGGTGCATTAAATAATGTACCTATAAATAAATAAGATAAGATTGTGTGGATTCTTACTTATTTAAATTTGGATTAGGGTTATAATAAGATATATGTTTAGATTATTAAATAATCACTAACATTCAAATTTGAACATGTATACATAATATATTACAAGGTAAATCAATTAGAACATGTTCTAAATATAGATAAATAGATAAATCATAGTGTACTTATCTTATTAGAAGGTCCGGAAGCTGATATGGTTGTGAAAAGGGTATGAACGGGTTGGAAATGTTCTAAAAATGCTTTGTCTCGATTCTAGAACTAAATTGTGCTCATAGACAACCAATTTGTGCATGACGGAATTGTTGAACAATTTATCCTCCTGAACAATTTTTACGGGCTACAAATGATGCTCTGTAACTTGCATGACATCTAAAATTAATAGGTATATGGCCCTCTATGAATATGAAATCTAGATCATGTGTTAAACCCTATGAAATTAGTCACCTTGGCCCAAAATCATGACACAAGGTTCACTCACGGAATTAGAACACAAGGTTTAGAAGAATTTTTCTTCAATTTGAGTAGAAGGATCATTTCAAGTAGTCTCTCAAAAATAAAAGAAAGAGTAAAAGGTTTGTGAGTAAACCTACAAGAAGCTGGAAGATAAGCCCCCCTGACCAAGGTTAATTTAAGTGATTATTGAACTTTATTATGTAGTGTTTCACTCCTACAAACTATTTTTCCCAAGATGGTAGCACCAGTCTCTTGTGGAAAACATATTGGGCCTCTAGCTTTAGCCCAACTACTCCAAAACTTGAAAATGGAAGCATAAATAGTATTCCCAAGTTCAAAGGTGATGGGAAACAACATCCCGATGAACATATTATGGTGTTTTAAATTTCATGTGAATTTTTATGAGTTTTTCATGAATATTTCTATGTTATAAGTTTTATCAAGAGTATACAAGACAATATGGTTGAGTAATTATATCATCTCTCACTCAATACTATCACCAATTGAGATACTAAGTGGAAAAATTGAGGTCAAACTAGTAGAATATGTTCATTATCTCCTAAAGCATAACTCACTCAAATGAAAAAGGATCCTTATGATCCTATGGGGGAATTTTTGGAAGATTTCAATAGACTCGTACATAACATCCTCGTTAATACTTAGATAAGAACTAAAAATCACAAATTCTTCTTCATTAACGCTCAACTTCCTAAAGTTGATTTTTCATTGAGGATAGTTCGGTTGATAGACTTAGATGATTCTCAATAGTTGGTTATCATTATCGAAGACAATCTTGTCATGTCATGGAAATTGAGGAAAGATCTTGTTAAAATTATATCTCAAAGTTCTAGTTAGACTAGTTTTGATCCACTTTTTTATTGATAAGGTGGGTTGAAGGGACTCGTACCCTGTTCAAAAATCGAGGCTAAATCCTCGGGATAACAATAGGCTTTATTAGCCAAAATTAAACTACAAAGAACAGTTGATTTCTAGCTTCGACGTATACAAAAAGTAATATATTAAACATACTAAATAATGATTAAACCAAAATTACTTCCCACCCTGCGATGGAAAATAATCTTCAATGCTACCCATTTGTCCCTTTTTTCTTTTCCACTTATTTACTTATTTCCATTTTCTGTGTCAAATGAAATAACTATAAGGTCACTTTGGGATTTGTCAAGCAATCAAATTCTCTAATACTGTAATCCGGTTAGATTCTAAACTTTATGAAGATTGTCTCCTTTTGTTCCACCTACTACCAGGTGATTTTCTTGTATTCCCTTCTCTATGTCATCCTTATCTATAATTATGTTACCCTCGATTTAGGATTATGTGGAACATCCTTGAAATTTAAGCAGATACCAAATCTGGGTTTAAAGAACCCCATCCACTAGAAGAAGTTGATCCATTCTTTTTTACAGATTTTTGGTTTTTATTGAAGGGACAAGAAGCTTGCAGATGACCCATATTTCTGCATAATCTACACCAAAATGTAGTATTCTCATAGTCTAAGACTTGGGTATGCTGAAAATTACCAAATTTAAGATTAATTTGATCTGGTATTCCTTTGCTCAAATCAATTTCAATGCACAAATGGGCATACAAACACAAACCCGAATGTGTTATATCCAAGTATTCTTTTATAAACTTTCCCAAAACATTTCCAATATCTTCTAGGGCATACCATAGATGCAAGGGGAGGTTAGGAATCCTAACCCAAATAGGTGTTTTGGTAACCAAATAAGTATTGATTGAAATATGGAAACCATGGAGTTACAAATAAACTAGCATGTCCCTAGAACCACATACCATCTGTCAAGCAACGCTGATAATCTTTAGATTCCCTAAAATGGACAATAAAAATCCCTTGGAACAAAGAGAGATTTCACACTTGTTGGTCCAGTTCTCGAAAACCCACTGATATAGTGCGGAGGAGGAAGGCCAAAAACCGTTAAACCTTCCAATCACTGCATCTCGTGATAAATTTTTGTAATATTCCTCCACTTTAGGAATATCCTCGGCCAAATCAACTAGGTAGGCCGGCCAAATTGACAAGATAGGCCTAATTGTTTTATGTTTGCTTTCCGGGAATCATCCGCCTTGATTTTCCAGCACGTCTTTGAAAGAAGTTGTCTTATGGGAGTGAGCCGAGCCTTGAATTCCTGTAGCACCGCCCCCATTACTCTTGTTACAATCTTTGCCTTGCACACTAACCCCAAATGAAGTTGTGGACATTTTTGAAGCCCTTAGATTAGGGTACATATCTGCCGTAGTCTTAACCCAACCATCATTACCTTGTTCTCCTCCACTAACCCATATCCCCCTAAGACAGGCCATGGCCATTCAATTCCCCTTTTAAATCCTGCGTATCTTCACAATTATAGAAATTGACTTCTCCATTGTTCGTTGTTTTCTCACTTTTTCGCTCCATCCTCGCATGAACGAGTCCCTCTGTAGAGAAGGTCTCTAGTTTTGATCCACTTATTCATAAGTTGGCTAATGATTTAATTTCCTTAAAGAAACAAGTGTCTCAAAACATTCTAGATAACATGTATAAAGATATCCCAAGGAGGAATTTTGGCAATAGAAATGATCCACCCATTGTTCAACCATGAATTTCCAATGAATTTCCTCATGTCAAAGATCTAGTCAATACATCCCTGTGAAATTCAATAAGTAGAAGATGATGAAGCTACCACAAGAGAATTTGAGGAATTTGAAGAAGAGGAAGAGGTTGAAGAAACTATTTAAGATTATTTTAATTTTTATTATGAATTTGTTGAAAATGATTACGATGAAGGGGTAGAAGATATAAATATATATTCTTGTGTTGTTCTAACCAAATCGTATCTAACTAAGAAAAATGAGATTACTCATCTAGGAAAAAAATTAAAAAACCAAGGATTATCCCAAAACAATCACTTGACATTGCTAACAAAGGGTATCATCTACCTATTCTTCCCAAGCTAATAAACAAGAAAGTAAGTACTACTTCTTTCGCTTCTAAAAATATTCTATCTCCAAGAGTTTTAAGTGTTAAAAATTTTGTTCATGTTTCTTAAGAAGTTACTTATTCATCGTCTTATTTTTACATAATTTATCATGTGAAAATATCTAAGGTACTAATTTCTAAAGCTAAATATTTTCAAACCTGTCCTAATCAATTTGAAAAATTGGTCAAATATATCAAAGGTGCCTCCTTGAAGACAACTCAAATTGCACCATCTTCAAAAGGAATATTTCCAAGTCCAAAATCTTATCCCTCGAAACAATTTCTAGCATCATACCCATCCATCTCAAGAAAAAATTGATCTTTTTATGTAACATTTTAAAATCAAAGATCATAAATTCAGTAATTGTATTATTGATTTTGGGGCTTCCGATAATGTAATTCCTACCCAAGTTTATCTTGCTCTTGGTCTTACTCTCACCGAAATTTTTTCCGATGTTACTTCATGGAAACTAAGCAAATACCCTTGGTTGGGTGAATAAAAATATCATGTAACTATTGGAAGCACAACAATTGGGGGTGAATCAATGGCCCATTAAAACTTCCATTCACTTAAGCATTAACATACATCAACCATTCTATGCATTCACCAATCATTCATCAACATAATGATTAAAAAACACACAAGAATGCACCATGAGAACATAAGAACACAAGTACACCATATTAAAGTGGGAAATGCTTATAGGAAAGGAAACCCACTAAAACAAATATTTAATACATAAATTAATCAAATTTAGTTAAGCACTAACCCCTAGGTTTAGTGAGGCACCAACTCAATAAGGAGCACAAACCCCTAGATTTAGTTAAGCACCAACCCTATAAGGAGAAACAACCCTAGATGACTTGGCACCAACTAAATCCACTTGATTTCTTTCTTACCTCTAGAATTTTGTACCAACAATTGATGATGACACTTATTTAGCTCTCCTTCCTTCTATCTTCTCCAAATATGCCTTTCTTGCTAACTAGCTCAAGAAATTATACTTCAAGTCAATTAGTTCTAATGACTTATCTTTCCAATAGCAGAACAAACTCTAGAACATCACAACATAAGCATTTACCTCTTTATGGATAAAGACCTTTTGCACCTCCACAAACTGCCCTCTCACTCACACTTTTCCACCCTCACTAAACAACAAAATAAGTCACTAAGAACATGCTTAAATACCTAACTTAAGCATCTAATTCATCTAGGTCAGCCATAATAGGGAAAATATCATAAATCAAAATTTAAAAAATCATAAGGATATCATACAAAGGACCACTTAGGTTGGAAATATAATCTAGAAACATCATTTCTCCATTAGGACCTAACTAGGCCTAATATACCCAAACCACCCTCTCGCCAAACTCAACCTTCTTGAGCCAACATGACATTTTCCAAAACTTATAAACCACTTAGACATATTTTCTAAGTCCACTTTGTGCCTCATATAATATTATTCATCTCTGCACCATCAAACATGCTATGAAGTCACCTTTGGGAGCAACCCTCCTAACTAGGTTTATGACCTACAAAACTAGTCCTCGGAGATGAAGCTCAAACCAGCACCAAAACACATCAACCATGAAAGTGTAATATATGGATGGAAATCTCATGACCTCAGGGTAATTACCAACTCCATTAGACACTAAAACTTGGAATGAAACATTATGAAAACACCTTTGCAACTAGGACCACCAAAACTGCCCTAAAACTAGTTATGCAAGAATGACTTCCAAAGATCTAAAAATGAGCCAAAATTGTTTTGAAACCACTCCTGACATGTATAATGACTTCCCACCTTCCTCAAACACCAATTTATCTAATAGTTCTAGTGAAAAACTTTGTAGAAAACCCACTTCTTCATAAAATTACAAATTGATGTGGGGTCCAGACACTTTCATGACACCTATATACCATATGGATAAATTTGAAGGAGTCCTATACAAAATCCAATCACTAACCAAGAAAAAACAATCCATTATAGGCCATTATGATTAATTTCTTCTCCATCACTTTTCAACTAGGGTTTAAGAAGGGTTTTAGACCTCCTTAGCTTCTTAATGATTGTTCATAAATATCTAACCCTTAAAATATGAACTAATCATTGGAACATCATCTTAGGTCCCTTCCCCAACTACCATGAAGAGATAGGTCCATCATGCAAAGTTTACATGTGCCAATGAGCACAATAAATTTTATTTTGAGCTATATTTCTCACTTCCTTGAGCTTGGTAGTTCTCAAAATGCTACATCTTTATTTCTCTTTCAACCCGAGACCGAAAATTTATTCACACACTTGAACTAACATGACTCACCTATTTCCATGCTCATAATTATATATTCATGATGAAATAATTCCAAATCACCTCATTAGGCCACCTAGGGCTTGAGAATAGGTCTAGTGTAGACCTAGAAAACATGACTTACACATGTACCTACATTATGATACACTTGTGGGTGTCTCAAAACTTCATCCACATGCTCTTCTTTCTCTCACCATGCATAACCAGATACTACATACTTGTATTCCATCATGACATACCTCATACAAATTACTATACCTTCATACAAGGCATCTAGACCATGCTTGCACCACAAATGGTCACCTCTCGTGAATTTTCCACTCTTTCCAACCTACGAGAGCCTTCAATACATGTCATGAAAGCATCACAACATTGAACTATCACTACAATACCTCTGCATCACTCCTAAAATTCATCACACTACTCAAAACACCATGTTACAACATCAATGAGACCAATACCAAACAACACAACATGACATCAATGACTCGACGCACTCAATCAACCTTAATGTTACTTTATCCTTTTGACATCAATGACACTTATTAACATCAATGACAACAATCTCCCCTTTTTCAATGATGGAAAACACATGAAGCTTACCCTGTCAAGTCATTAGCTCATTATCCCCCTTTTGACATTAATGAAAAAATATCATACCTGCAACTTCTTCTAGTGATGTCACAATAAGCTCACCTTTTGGTTAGAAACATCAACCAAATCAGACAAGGTCTATTGACCTTATTCTTCTATGTTTGGACTCTTTGCTACATTAGAGCAACATAGCTCCCCCTTAACAAATGCATACCTTCCAAATCTGACTCAACCTTTATCAAGTACCTCTCAACACATAACCGATACCAATAGGTCAATGAAAAATACCAATAGATTGGAAAGAATGAATAATTTTCTTACCTTCCATACATCATATCTTAGCTCTGTTAGCATCCTCATCTTTTCTTGACACCTTACATACCTTCTTGAAACAACCCACATTCTCATGGAGCTCGCTCACCTCCCCCTCATACCTAAACACCTTAAGACTGATTTCAAATGTAATATTATGCAAAACCATATTCACATGATCTTTAAAAACCTTTTCAACCAACATCAGACCTTCTACATTTTGAATTCATCAAACAAAATTAGAAGTTATTCATGAAAGGATCAATTTTTATACCTTAATCATCAAATCATTGAGCTAAATAGCTCTCTTTGAGGTCAACCTCACTTCTTTTGAGCATAACAATCACTACTCTGTCAACTGTAACTATTACATGCATATTTCACTATGACAGACTTCACACCATCATGACTTCTTCATGATATGCTAGAAAACACTTCAATTTTGTTTTCTTCAAGTTGAGACCAGATCTGTCCTTTAAAATCAAAATTCTCTTCCAATAGTTACATGATCATGACCTTAAAAGTACTTAAATGAATCCATTAGGATCTTTAAATCCCTTATAACATTATATACTTTTATATCTCAAGATCATGTTGGTCTTAACAGACCAATCCATTACTCATAGACTCAAAACTCGGGATACTTCTTAGTCAAGCACATAACATATTTCAAAGCTATCAAATAACCTACCAAGCCTTCTCAGACCAACTTGAATCCTATCATAATACATCATTAGTCATTGACTAAATAAAAACATACCTCTTATGTACGTTCACACAATTATCTTTGAGTCTTCAACATGACTCCAACCCTGTCAAATCTTCACAATCCTTCACAACAAGTAACATATCTTTATGAATGAGATTGAATATGCATTTTGTTGCAACTTTTAGGTCTTGTAATAAAATTTATTCAACCTCGCAGTCACAATAATACAAACCACTGCCTAGATTTTCTCATACCACTCTCGTGCACACAATCATACTTCAAATCAGTCTTATTACCTTCAAAAAAATTAAACTAAAAAACAAGCACGTTACACTCCTTCATCATGTATTCTTTCACTTGGACCTAAAAGATGACTTTATTAGCTCCCCTTGAGTCCTTGACTCCATTAATGATTTTTGGGTGTAGGAATCACACCCAATTCCATCCTAAGGTGTTCAAAATATTCCTTTGGTAGTGGCTTGGTCAAAATATCAACAATTTGATCCTTAGTTGATACATATTCAAGCTTGACACTTTTTTCATTCACTTTCTCTCTTAGAAAATGATACTTGATAGGAATGTGTTTGGTCCTTGAATGCATGACAAAGGTTTTTTGACACACTTATTACACTTGTGTTATCACAAAAAATAGGAATGTGACTATTATACTCTACCTTGTATTATTTTAGGGTATGTTTCATCCAAAGCACTTGAGTGCAACATGAAACAACTGTAACATACTCAAATTTACAAATAGACAAAGTTACTCACTTGTTATCATGAAAATGTGTAGCATAAAAAAATCAAACTTTCAAGCATGAAAACTAAGCCAAATTTGGGGTTATCTAACTAAGCATGATGACACTTAGGTAGGTGAATATCTAGGATAAGATGATTAATGGGATAAAGGTTGAGATTATAATGTAGAAGCAGATGGTTTTAATCATTCAATACTAAATTTCTAGACTCGATACCCCAAAAGGAGCATGCGTCTTATTCTTAGCAGTTCATATGACGAGGATGATGATATTGGCTGCAACAAGGATGATCAACAAGTGATGGCTCTAACTAAGGTTGCTTTGAATCGGGGGCCAAGTTCAAGAACCAAAATCTGTAAGAAAAATAAATACATTATCAGAAATTATGTTGACCGTATCTTTGGTTTGTTTTTCCTCGTGTCTATGTTGTTGTTGGTTTTCTCCGGTCAGTTTGTAAAAAAATGTATTAAAGGTTATATGTGCCTTGTCTTTCTCTGGGATAATACTTTAGCCAATATTTTCACCTTGCCATGGCCCTAACTTATTGGAGGGGTGGTTATCTTCTCTCATTTTGCTATGTATTGTGGGTTTAAGGCCCCCTCAAACCAATATATTTACCAAATAAAAAAACTAATCCAAATTTGAAAATTTTCTCCTAAGTATTACCGATTCCCCCTCCATGGTCAATTTTCCTTTTATACTATACTCATCCTAACCTTTTAGGTCCTCCCAATTTTTGAAAAATATTTCCTTAGTGTTTAAAATTTTGTGGAAGGGTCATTCATCCCATTCGGTAAAGTGCTTCCAAAGGCTAGCTCTCTAATAGGATAGGAAAGGCTAATTTTGTCCTTTCAGGATAGGTGTGCATCCTCTAGGATGGATATGAAGGCCCAAAATCATTCAGAGGTGGTATTGGAGAATTTTACAAGTTTGGGATTTGTTGTAGGAATATTTAGGGATCTTTTGGAGGATTGGTAACAATTGTTGTGAAAATGCATTTTTCAGGGGCAAGGAACATGCAGTCAAAATTGGCACCTAAAAATTTATAGAGAATTCCAAGAGTTCTATAATGAATTTGAAATAAAACAAATATTAATTTGAAATCTTAAAGAATCATCTACATTGTGGAATCATATGATATTTCACACAGGGAAAATTTTAGTGGCGAATATTTGTTAATTCACGAATATTCCAGTTTTTGAAATTTGAAACTGGTGAATTTTTGGGGTACAATTTAGAACTAGTTCACCAAAATTTTCAGGGTACAAGTTAATTTTAGGGGTCAATCCGACATTCCCGTGAAATAGAAATTCAAAAAATTTACTGAATGTAGTCAATTGGTAGCATATTTTTATGCTACCGGCCAACAACATATAGTATGATGTTGGTCGGTAGAATAAAAAGTTCTACCGGTCGACAACATTTTTATGCTACCAAATTGACAACATAACTTTCAGCCATTAACATAAAAATGCTTTTGACTAGTAGAATATTTTATGCTACTGACAACATACTATATGTTATCGGCCAGTAACATAAAAATATGCTACCAACCCGGTAGTATATAAAAAGCTACCTACGGTAACATTTAATAGTGATGTCGTGATGTCTAGATATTCACCATTCATGTGAAACATAATTTTCACATATTCTCCAAATATATTCTAAGGTTTTTTGAAGGGGCCCTTAAAATTTTCCTTGATTTCACAAGACCCGGTGGCTTCTTAGGTTAGCTCAATTTTTGCAGAAACACCTTGTTTCTGAAGAAAAAATGGGCAATTTTTGTAAGATTCAAGAAATATTGGTGTCAAAACCCATCCCATTATTATTGGAATGGTCTTGGGAGTAAAAATAAAATAAATCTTCATGATAAAATACCTTTTGGAGCTCCAGGAATCATCTCTTCAAGTTTTCTCTCTTACAAGTATGCTTCTCATAGTTAGTCAAATTTTCAAGTGACACATGTCACCTTTCGGTGAGGGAACAATTTTACATCCCTCTTGTCCCTATTCCCAAGAGGACACAAAAATTCACCCCTCCTCAGCCTTTACATGTTAATCTTCATATAACCAAGTTCAACTCTCTGAATGGCTTATCTAATTTATCTTGCCTCTCCCATCTCACAACCTATGAATGACATATGAAAGCATCCGGTGAGGGCACATTTTGATACCCCCTATTATCCCCATTCCCAAGGGGACACAAAAATTTCCCTCTCTATCTCATCTTCATGTTCTTCACTTGACTTTATGATAAGCCCCGGAGCTAAGGCACACTTTCCTCCATCTCTCCATCCTTATAACTAAAGGCGCCACTTGTCCTTACTCAGAGAGGGCACATTTTTCTATCCCCCAACATTCCTAAGGGGATATAAGGGACACAAAAATATTCCCCATGCCAATCAATTGTAAACCCTATTTTGTGTCATGGCAACTTCAACCTTATTTGTGAAGAAAATTAAGCTGTCGTGAAGCTTGAAAACATGAATTTTTTTTTTTACAAGCTCATTTCTCCTCACATTTTGACATGCCATCCATTTTTAGGCCATTTTGACCTAAGACCTGACACAATTATGGGTCTTGTAAGTTCATTTTTCCCAACTAGAGCTAATATCACAAAAAAAGATAGCTCTCTCTTTTAAAATAATTTTTATCCTTTATTAAGCATGAATAAGCATACCACTCAACACATCAATGCTTTAAACCACATACATCACACACACGCATGTACACACACATTCACGCGTGCACCCACACACACACACACACATCACAATCACATAAAATTTAGAAATATATGTTTATATCAATTTTTTCATATCCCTCATTTTTTAAATTGATTTCTCTTTTTCTTCTCCATGATTATATCATCTCTTCTCATTCATTTTCATGATATCCTCTTCCCCCTCATTTTACATCATTATATAGCCTTTAAAAGGAAAAATTTATGTCTTTTCACTCATAATGACTCATGGTAACCATTGGTTAACTCTTATTTACATTCTTAACTAGTAATTAGTGGATATTTACATATATATCATGGTGTTTATGCATTTTACTTGTGTAAACTATTATATATTCTTCATTATTATCATTTTAATATTTTTCTTGCTTCCACGGTCTATTATAATGCTCATATAAATTCCATAAAAATCATAAAGTAACTTCATAATATGAAGAACCCTCTCAATAGCCATGAAACCTACAAATTCTTGAGATCACAATCACCATGCTGCAAAATTCATTCCGTACTAGCCATGATTGCACTCTCAAAAAAATGAATCTTGTCTCACATTTCTTTATCCGTAAACCCTGATTGCACCAATGTTTAAATTGATTTTTATCTGCTAAATGATCTATAGGATCCTCATTGAGAAATACTAGTCTATAATATTCTCAAAATAAATCACAAGAAGTTGCATTGGGTAGAGAAAATTGAGAGCTTTTCGATGGTATCTTGTTTTTCGAAAATGAAGCCCGTATGCAGAAGATATAGTCCATTGAAATTTTTGGCCAACTAGAAAAATATGGATAGTGAGCATGTGACATGTATACATGCACATCCACCATATGAACCAATGAAATTGTGAAAAATTGTCAAAAAGTGGTATGAATTAAAATTTGAGTTTGCAACGTTAATCTTTAATACTTAGTTGTGAACAGGTGGGCCTAACTATTTGCTAGTTGGGGGCCGTCAACCAAGGATGACACACTCTTTTTACGGAGGGGTACCTTGGCATTTAATATTCATATTACCATTGTTGAGATTCAGATATTTTCTTATGTTATTCATAACAGGGTGAATGTGGGATAATTCACTATGCATTGTAAACATTTTGTATTAGATCGGCTCGGTGAACAGCCCAACTCGGTGAGTCGAGCTGACCTAGTTTGGCTAACTGAGTTGACTCGACCACTTCACTATTTAACCACCACAACTCACTATTCCATCTACCATACATTTTCAACCTCACCATTATTTTCTTCGCCAATTGCCTTATCTCCTCACCACCTCACCTTATCTCCTTAGCACATCTACCTTATCTCCTCCAACTAAGCGCTAACTTCCACGTAGCCAAACTTAGCCCATTTACCAACCAACACACAATGTGGCTTTAGAAAAAATGGTCTATTGACTGATTAAACCTCAACCACCACCCACATTTAAACATTTCCTTCATGTATACCTCCGCACATGTAGGACTAAGTCCCAATATGGAAAATAATGTGCGTATGGGGAGGCTTAAACATTAGTTGATCAGGTCAACTGATAAGGGTTTGACCATTTCACCTGCTATGTTAAACTCTATAGAAAGAGAGTTAGTGCTATTTGAAGGGTAATTTGCGAACTTGTGTATACTTAGACGTTGATTGTGGGAGCTAGGGACATTTTTGGGGAAATTTTCCAAAGGAGACTAGGGCTTATTTTTCAAGAGGAACAAAGTAAGGAGATCTGAATCATGTGATACTTCTTTGTAAGTGTTATTTTTAATGATTTTAATATATTGGTCCCTTTAATTGGACCCAGATTCGTAGGATTTAATGACAAAATCCGTTATCATGGATGGTGTCAATTTCTTGTCAATTTTGCTTTGGTTTTTGTCTTATTACCATAGATCTTGTATATTTCTAATTTTAATTAAAAATAAGGAATATGTAATGTCAAATTTACTCCATAAAATCATCGTTTAAAGAAAAATTTTGGATGAATGTTGCATTTTTCTTATGATTTTGGATCATTTGGTATCATAGATGATCTATGATCAGTTTAACAGTGTTTGGATTACAAGTTGTGTTGAATGATAACAAGGTATCATTCTAGAAAGGGTGAAGGATAATTAGTAGGTGTTGATCTAGAAATTAGTTCAAGAAGATCACGAAGCCCAAATATGGAAGAATGTGAAGAAGAGTTTCATCAATCATTCCTTCAAATGAAAGAGATGGTGGAGGAATTGTACCGAGATAGGAGAAGACAGATGGAAAAGGAAGCCCAAAAAGGTAAAAAGAAATATGGATCTGATTCTGATTCTCCTAAAGGTGAGAAACAAAAATCTAATTTTCCTAAAGATGAAGCACAAAAATCTGATTTTCTTCCTTCATTAAAATTAGATATAAAGTTTGAATTGCCAATGTATAATGGGGAGCTTAATGTAGAGAAGTTGGATAATTAGATCAAGTAGATTGAGGTATATTGCAAGGTTCATAAATTTTTTGATGATGAATCAAAATCCATTTGGAAACTCTTGAATGGGTGGCAAAAAACTCATATGGTGGGAGAGTAAGCTTCAGGAAGTAGATGAGAAAAAAGGTAAAGAAATCACTTCTTGGTCTGATTTTTTTCGATCTAAGACAACAATTTTATCCTCTAGGATATATGCAACAAGCTATGATGGATTAGAAAACTTTGAGACAAACTAAGGGACAAAGTGTTCAAGATTATACACAAGAGTTTAGGAAAAGGGATCTTATTCTTAGTATTTCTCTCCATACACAAGAAACATTGCTTAAATATATTGGTGGATTACATAGTTATCTTGAGACATATGATTCTCGTTCTTAATCCTACTAATCTTGATGCGGTGTGTGCAAGCTACACATTTGGAAGAAAGAGGGAAATGGCTAAGGATTATTCCTCCTCAAAACACAAGAACAAGCAATCTGAAGGAAAAGAAAAAGGTTTGAAAAAACAAGGAAAAGGAAAGTGTAAGAAAATAAATAAACTATGTTATTAAGAAAGAAGATGAAATTTTTTTTTGCAATCATTGTAAGAAGAATCGTGATGAATCTGAATGTTGGAAATTAAATCCTGAAATGAAGCCTAAGTGGTTTAATAATAAGAAGGGAAAAGAGAAGAAAATAAATATTGTGGTCCATGATCTTGGGTCTGATTCAGGAGATGAAACCAAGATCATGACCATGAGTTTTCAAGGTTGTAATTCTTCCTCTTCTTTTAACACTAGTTCATCAAATGTTGCATCTTCTTCTAATCAACAATATATGCATGATGAAAAGAAAATAAATGATATTTTCCACCTTAGATTTATTTCTAAACATACAAAAATAGATACTCTATTTGATATTGGATCTCAAGCTAATCTAATTTCATAGGAGGTTGTGAAGAAATTAGGACTCAAAACCAAGCCACATCCTAAGCCTTATCCTTTGGGTTGGGTTTGTGATGATGCAAAGTTGCAGGTAACAAAACTTGTAGATTCATATTTTCATTACAGACAAGTTTATTGATGAGGTTTATTTGGATGTTGTTCCTTTAGATATTTTTGGTGTGGTTTTGGGAAGTCCTTATATTTATGATCATAAAGCAATATTCTACATGGAAGAGAATAAATACTTACTTATTAAGGATGGGATTGAATATATTGTTAGAGCTCATCATGTGAAAACAAGTCTTTCCTTGGTTACTACAAGGTAGATGAAAATGCTTGTCAATTCAAGAAAAATTTTGTACTCATGGTGATCAAATCCAAAGAGAAAGATCACGAAAAGGATTTTGAGGATTGTGATCCTAAACATCATAATGAATTGGTTAAAATTATTTCTAACTATGATGATGTTTTTCAGGATCCATAGGTTCTACCTCCTAAAAGAGGGGTTCAACATGAGATACAGTTGTTGTAGGATACACCTCTTCCTAACATTGGTATGTATAGATTTTCTGTGGTTAAAAATGAGGAAATCAAGAAACAGGTGATGGAACTATTGGAAAAAGGAATCATCCATCCAAGTTCATCTCATTGTGGTTCACTAATCATATTGGTTCCAAAGAAATATGGCACATGGTGAATATGTGTTGATTTTTGTGCCTTGAACAAAATTGCAATGAAAAATCATTACCCTCTTCCTCGTATTGATGATTTACTGGATCAATTAAAGAATGTTATTTATTTCACTAAGTTAGACTTAAGAAGTGGTTATCACTAAGTAAGAATCAGTGAAGGTGATGTGTGGAAAAATACTTTTAAAACAAAACAAGGTTTATTTGAATGGCTTGTTATGCCTTTTGGATTGTGTAATGCACCGGCTACATTCATGTGTGTGATGAATGATGTTTTTAGGCCATTCATTGATGATTTTGTCAGTCTACTTAGATGATATTCTGATTTTCAGTAAATCATGGGATGATCATATCATTCATATTCAAAAATTCTTATATGCTTTAAGAAAGGAGAAATTATTTCTAAAGATGTCTAAATGTGAATTTGGGAAAACATATTTGGTTTATTTGGGTTATGTTGTGGGACATGGTGAATTGAAAATTGATCTTGCAAAATTTGAGGTCATTGTTAATTGGCCTAAACCTAATAATGTAATGGAAGTTAGAAGCTTTCTTGGTGTAGTACAATACTAGAGAAAATTTATTGCTAAACTTCTCATTTATTGCATATCCTTTGCATTCTTTGACTAGTATTAAACAGGTCTTTGGGGGAGTAAAACATCAAAGATATTTTGACACACTGAAATATAAAATCAGTGTCGCTCATGTCTTAGCATTTATATAATTACAACAATCATTTGAGATCGAAATGAATGTCATTGAATATGCAATGGATCATGTCTTGATGCAAAAAAAGAAAACCTTTTTGTCACCATTCAGAGACCTTCACGAGCGCGGTAAAAAAAATTCCAACCTATGATGAAGAGTTATATGCATTGGTTCAGAGTGTAAAGAAATAGAAACATTACTTGATGGGAAAAGAAACAATGATACATATAAATCATCAACCCATCCAATACCTACAAACACAAACTAAACTACAACAATCTAGACACTTTTTTTGGATGGGATTCTTGGAGAAGTTTCATCTCATGATTAGGTATAAGAAAGGTATACAAAACAAGTTTTCTAATATGCTATCTATACTTCTAGTTGTTGTTGCATCTATTCTTTTCTGAGAATAGTTCTTTGGACCATGATTGTTATAAGGAACAATATGTTTATGATGTTGATTTTAAAGAAGTGTATGAAGATTTAATGAGTGGAAAACAAGTAGGAGAATTGGATTATCATGTGCATGATGGAATTTTGTATCATTTTGGTAAACTTTGCATTCCACAAAATGAAAGAGTGCATATGATTAGGAAGATACCTCTCTTATATTTGAATATTTTGGTGTTGGTAAAATAGTTGCACATTTACAGATGTATTGTTATTGGCCTAGAATGCAGGAACATGTAACTAGGTATATACTGAGGATGTGTAATTTGTGTCATGATAAATCCTAGAAATAGGAAGTTATGACTTTACATTCTCTCTTGCTTTACACATCTATGGGAAAGTATTTCCATAGATTTTGTAGGAGGTTTGCTCATGTCACGAAGGAAACATGACTATTTATATGTAGTTATGGAAAAATTTAGCAAGATGTGTGTGTTAATTCCTTGTACTAAACAAAACTTGGTGAAGGGACTAAACATTTGTTCTTTCGGTTTGCATTTTTGGTTTTCCCACTTATATTCTTTCATATCAGGATTCCAAGTTTCTTGGGAAATGTTGGTCAAATTTTTGGGTTTGATGGACACAAGCTGAAGAAAAGCACTGCTTTTCATCCACATACCGACGGTCAAATAGAGGTTGTGAACTACATAGTGGTACATTTGCTCAGGGGCTATTGTGGTAAACATCCTAAATTGTGGGATGAACATTTGTATTATGTGCAACATGCTTATAATTGTGCACTACATTATTCTACTATGAAGTATCCTTTTGATACTTGTTTTGGTTATCTACCTAAATCTCCATTAGATTTATTTTTTGGGGAAAAAACTGTTGTCGAGTGGACTTAGTGATACTAGCAAAGATAAAAAAGTTTATGCAATGAATACAACAGGTCCAATAGTTTTTCCAAGAACAATTAGAGAAAAGTCAAGAAAAATATAAAGCTATGAATGATAAAACAGTAACTGATAACAAGTTTCAAGTTGGTGATTTAGTTTGGATTCACATCAGCAAGGAAAGGCTGACATGTGAAGGAAATAAGTTAAAACCAATTCCATATGGTCCATTCCAATTTTGGAGAAAATTGGTTATAATGCTTTCTGGTTGGGTTTTCCTCCATATATGAAAATTTATTCAATTGTAAACGTTGAAAATTTGAAGTTATATGAACCACCTATGATTATCAATTGTGATGCTAATATTGTACCTTATGTTGATGATTTTACACCTGAGTATTTGGATGATTTATAGGAAGATATCATTCGGACATAAAGGTTAGAACTTCACAAAGGGGTAATGTTGAATATATTTTTGTGGAAAAGGCATGCATCCAAATAAGGTGAAATAGATGGAATCTGGGAAGGTGGGAGAGAAGTACCCTCACCTCTTTACTAATTAAAATAAATTTTGTAGGTCTAAAAAAATTTTAGTGTGGAGGAGTGATCCAAAGGATATTTATTGAGAAGTGTCCATCTATAATCTTCTAAAAATAAGTCATTAGAAGATGCATTGCGTAGAGAAAAATTAGAGCTTTCAACGATATCTTGTTTGCTAAAACGGAGCCCATATGCGAAGATATAGCCCGCTAAAATTTTTGGCTAACTAGAAAAAATATGGATTGCGCACATGTGACATGGACGCATGCACATCTGCCAAATGGACCAATGAAATTGTGAAAAGTGGCATAAGTGGTATGAAGTAAAATTTGGGTTTTGCAATGCCGGTCTTCGATACTCGGTTGTGAATAGGTGGGCCCCACTATTTTTTGGCTAAGAGCCCTCATCTAGGGTCAACACACTCTTTTTGTGGAGGGATGCCTTGGCCTCTCGATCTTCATCTTACCATTGTTAAACTTCTGTATATATTTTATTATATTATTCATAGCAGAGTGAAATGTGGGATAATTCATTATGTATTGTAAACATTTTGCATTGGACCTAGCTTGGTGGATATCCCAACTTGGGGAATCAAGTGACCAAGCTCGGTCGACCAAGTTGACTTGACCACCTCACTATTTAACTTCCAAAACTCCCATTCTATCGACACGCACCTTCCACCTCAACGTTATTTCCTCCACTAAATTCCTTATCTCCTTGACATCTCACCTTATCTCCTTAGCACATCTACCTTATCTCCTTCAACTAAGTGCTAACCTCCATGCGGCCAAACTTATCCCATTTACCAACCAACACACAACATGGCTTTAGCAAAAGTGGTCTATTGACCGATTAAACCTCAACCACCACCCACATTTAAACACCTCCCTCATTTATACATCCACACATGTGGGAATAAGTCCTAATATGGAAAATGATGTGTGCATGGGGAGGCTTGAACCTTGGTTTGTCGAGATAAAATGATTAGGTAATTTAAAGAAGTTTGTGTAAACTTGGAGGCTAATTGTGGGAGCTAGGGACATTTTTGGGGAAATTTTTCAAAGGATACTAGGGCTTATTTTGTAAGAGGAACACAATAAAGAGATCTGAATCATGTGATACTTATTTTTAAGTGTTATTTTTAATGATTTTAATAGATGGGTCCCTTTAATTAGACCCGAAGACGGGCTTTAATCTTTGAACTACGTTATCACGAATGGTGTCAATTTTATTGGTTTTGTCGATTACCATAGAGCTCACAAATTTCTAATTTTAATTAAATACATTAAAAAGTTGAAATGTCGTATTTACTCCATAAAATCATTGTTTAAAGAAAAATTTGGCTTAATGTTGTATTTTGCTAAAGATTTTGGATCACTCAAGCTCCTTGTGATCAATGATGCTCGAGCCTCCATTAATGACTTCCATCACATATTCAAACATGAAAATCATGCCATAGAATTTTAATTTTTGATTTGCGATAATTCTAGAGGTGGAACACAATGAAAATAAGAGCATGGGATCACTTGTAGCAGAGTGAATCGATGATGATGTTTTTTCATTGTAACAGATTTGGTAATTTCACTTTCTAAATAATGAAAGTGTTTAGTGCTACCACTTATTTAAAAAGTAACCCTCTGAAAATTAAAAGCTCCAATCACTTATCATATATGAAAATAGTGCAAAATGACAAGCTGGGTAAAACATGCCATTTTCTCAAAATAACAGGTCTAGAAAAAATAACTTGCTAAAAATGGTAAAACATCATCAATCGAGGTGTATTTAGTGTTCCAAGAGTCTTATAAGATACAATTTGAGAAAAAAGGAAAAATTTCCTAAAAAAACCAGCTTCACGACCCACCTGCCAAAAATATAAAGTCTCAGTTTTTAATAAAAAAAGTTGTAGTTGGCTCCATTTTCAATCATCTCGCTTCTTTTTACGTCCTCACAAGGTTGAGATGTGATTTCATATCTTAAAAGGAAATGAACTCTCTACATTGATCCGGAAGAACCATCGTGAACACAATTGTGTCAAAGAGCAAGGCATGGTATATCGAGAGACAACGAGGTGAAAGCCGAGAGGCATTGTGCATTTGAAAAAGAGTTAAAACAAAGCTAAGAACTCCATTGAACCTTAAGCTAAAGAATCATTAGGTCTTGATCCACCATCATCTCTCCGATGAGCTGGTTGAGTGGGTGATTTGATTGAGCTAGCCAAGTCAAACGAGTTAGTCAAGAGCTCATCCATTTTCCATGAACAAACACATAAAAATATGATCATCCAACCGGTGACCCTTCTCAAGTAATCCATTCAAGGGTCATCCCTTTCATCTGCACTATGAAGGCCTATTTCGGTAAGTGAAGGATAAGTATAAAGAAACTTAAGAACCATTATTTTTCTATCATGATCAAGGGCCAATGGTGAAAGCCTAAGGAACAAGAGAGTGACCCTCACTCTCACTATGAGATCAAGAAGGAACCATCATAAGTTATTTCCATGTTTGTCTCAAGCTCACATCAGAAGGTCTCACAAAACCGTTTCTAAACACTCATTCGGAAGTCTATGTTGACTATGCATCTTGCAAATGGAGGATATTTTGATCACCATGTCTCATATCAACAATTTCTTCATCAACAACATATCAATCAATCCCTTTCTTTTCTCCTTTCTCTCTCTCTCTCTCCATATTCTAATTTTTAATTGAGAATGTACTTTTTGCTATTTTTTCCTATTCACTTAAGTGACAACAAAATATTTGTAAATTGTAAAAGTACTCTCTCAAAATTATAAGAGAGGTACTTAATTTGTCTCTTCTAAGGGAAATTGAAAGGTCACAAGTGGAATAGGAACATGAAGACTCATGTCGGGGTAGATGATAGGGAAATCTACAATGCTATAAATTGGAATGGCTATTCCATTCTAAAGGATCTTGAAAGTTTATTTTCTGTAAAAATTATGGATTGTTGTATGGTTGTTGAGCTTTGTATCACCAACACACAATAAATATAAGCTACATTTCTTCCATATCCTTTTCATATGTTTTCCTCTACTCTCTCTATTTTCTATAACTTTTCAAGCATAGTTATCTTGAATAACCAAGAAGGAACTTGGTGTCCTTGATTGATGAATCTAAATAATTGTGTCTCTAGTTTATCGGGATTTTTAATTGCCTACATTGTTTATTTCCTCTAATTGAATGTAAATCTACTCTATTTATTGTGTTTGAACTCTGCTAGTTCCTACTCACAATAATAGCCTTCTCTTTCCTAATTTCTCTCCTTTATCCTTCATTGTTGAAACCCCTCCCTTGTACCCGTACAAGCACTTTTCCACAGGAACAGTGAAGTGTTCATGTGTGATCCTCAACCTATTTGGCCACCCCACATAAATATATTAGTTTACATTAAATAATGGGAGCCTCCCCATACACAATAAGGAGTGGAATAGCCCTGTGAGCATTCCTGGAAACACATAATTTGCAACACGACAAATTATTTTAGTAACAATTTTTTGCATCTCTACTAGGGAGATATCTACCCTTGTGCACATTTCAATATCTCTAAAAATACAAAGAAATAATATATTCAAAAATCCATAAAAATTAAAAACTGAAAAAAACTATATATGTTTAAAAGTCTTATTGCAATCCTTTTGAGAAACCTACACTTTTAGAGTTTCTTTCCTTCCTAAGTACTTGAGAAAACCTAGTTGAAAGAAGATATACTAGATTGAATAGATTGAGAGGAATCATTGACCCTTATTTTGAAGCTTTGCAAAATCAGCAAGAGGAGTCGAAGATAATCCATATTACTTCTCTCGGGATTCATCTTCATCGATACATCAAGTGATACCCCTAGAAATACTATCCAAGCTCAGATTAATACTCCCCTGCAAATCCTCTTGATTCTCCTATATTTCACCCATCATTGAATTTTTAATTCCCAAAAGAAGAAGAATAATAAGGAGGAGAAGAATAATAAGGATAAATTCATGAGATCTACTATCACTTGTAATCAATCCACAAGGTTAGAATAAACCAAGAGCTCAAAAATTGCCCCTTAAGCCTCCATTGTTTAATTTCTTCAAGTCAAGGTCTTCCAAAATCAAGAAATTTTTTGATTTACAACCTTTTTTCTCTTACCCAAGAATTATATCATGTCAATAGAACTTATCTTGAGTCAAATAAACCATTAAAAATGATTCAAATCAACCAAAAGTTTCAATTTTCTTACCTTCTTATAAAAGCGACATTCTAGTGCTTCTTAAGGATTTGCCTCGCTAGGTTTATGTTTGCAATGATCTACAAGACCCAAATAGTATGAATACATATTTGGATACCCATTTTCCTCCTTGAGGCATGGGCAAAATTTCTTGTCTCAACTCTTAGTGCAACTCTCTTAACTCCATTATCTCTCTTGTAGGCCTAACTTTATTCCTAGTAGCCCTGCCTATGGTGTTTTTCAACCTTACCTTTTGACTCAAGGACTATTTATAGAAACTAACACCATTCTAGGATACCCATCTAGGTTCTTCAACTCTATGCAATAATTCATGGAGACTTCCTTTGCAAAATTTCTTCCAAATCCTCTTTTCTAGTGCATCAATTAGGCCTTCATAATTGTATCTTGTTGTGACTCAAGATTGTCAAAAGGCCTGACACATATTTGCTAAACCTACACCTTCCAAATCTCCTTCATAGGCTTCTAGTCATCATATAGATGTAATCTTGAAAATTTTCAAGTTAGAGCTTCCTCTTAAAGATCTCGATGATGTTCAAACTTGTAATTAGGTTTTCCAATGATTTACCACCTACATGCGTACTGCAAATGGTAGTCGTAAATTACAAGAAGTTGGAATCTTTTCCAGGGCTAAATCTTTTAAAATCCCTTTCAAGTCTTCCTCAAGGTACTCACATACCAATTTTATAACCTAATTCACCTTTAAAACCTTACAATCACAAATGATATCAAAACCCTAATGAGGGTTTCCTATAAAGCTAGATAAGGTAATTTTTCACCAAATCCCTCACACGTACTTTCACATCCTAAAACCACTTTAACTAAGTTTTAACTCTCCTTATAATACCTTATTTCTTGACATTAATCCTGAAATGGAACTTATACTTTCAATAATGGTTTAAATGTGATTGTATTCGCACTTTAGGATAGGGGATTTTTCAAGATTCTCTAAGGATTAAAATGAGAGAATGCCTTTCTCCATCATTGATAAGAGTCATTGAGATTTTTTAGAGCCTAGGTTACCTAACCACAAGATTCACAAATCATAAGCTTCCAATTTTTCTTTTTAAACCTCGTCTAAATGGCCTTTTGGACCCAACAATGCTAAATAAATACCTACTTTACAAATTAATGGAATCAATCTAACAAATTATTTCCAACAATGTGTGAAATAAACTTTCAATTTTACAAAACAAGGATTACAATATCTTACCCATCATAAATTTTTTTCTCAATGACATGCATTGGATTGATTAATCGAGTAAATGCTCACACAAAGTCATTCCTTAGCAAGACAGAGTCTAAGTTTTTGTGAAACCTTGTTCCTTTGACTCCTCTTCACACTCCTTGAAATATCTTGTTTCAATAATGTTTATTAGAGCTTCATTGCCATAAATAACCTACCAATGAATAAATTAGACTAAGCTGAACATAAATGAATAAGCACATATTTTTAAAAATAACAATTGTTTGTAAACTAATTAACTAAAAAAGGAATTTTATATGTTAATCTATACTAGTAACAACAATGAAACACACGATATAAATGCAATACATAAATCTTGAATACTTTTATTTGATATTTTAATGGAAATGAGAAGGGATAGGGTACTAACCTAAAATTAACTTACCTTATTATGTGTAGGACTAGACAAGATGATGTGTGGATAGGGCAGGGAATGACGGTGCTACCAAGGAAATTGCAGAAAATGAAGATTTGTTCTTATTGGGGTGCACAGGAGAGTATTGGGGCTTCTGTGGGTGCTCGATCTATAAAGCTGGGCACCTTGATCTATAGAAAATATTAGGATCTAAATCGATAGTTTCGTAAGGTCTTCACAATATCCTTTTTTTGGTTGCTCGGTTGTCGTAATACCTTCGCTTATGTCGTTGTAGTTGTGTGATGAAGACTTACTTGCAAAACCCCATACAAAGCATCAAATCCCTAAAAATGAAAGATGCAAATGAAGGGTTCGGACTAAACTTAGCTACCACAATGGTGGACTTACAACTAAGTTTTTACTACATTCCGGACATATTGTAGTTATGTGTGCTTGTGTGTGCAATTGTGTGACTATGGTGCCCTAAAGCGTCGATGATGCATAAGTAAGGGAAATAAGCTGGATGTAAGATGAAAATGGTGGATGGAATAGAATAAATAAAAACCTTTCCCCTATGCTTGTGTGATGCAGATGTAGAAGATTCCCAAATGCAGTCCTTTGCCTTAGTAGATAGCTAGTTCTTGATAGTAGATTGTCTGCCCACAATATAGTGAGTATGTTATGTTTATATAGGTATCTCTTGTTCAAGTTTTGACACTAGTGGCCCGAAAATACCGACTAGCACCTAAGGGAATGAGATAATAACCCATACATACCGACATCAAAATTTTAAATGCAAACAAAGTGTAGCTTAGTGATTGAGGTGCCCAAAAATAGGACTAGGGCGTCGATGGGCACCCCAACACCTTTCTAGGTGCCCTATCAGAGGCTAAAGATGAAAAATGACCAAATAATGACAGCTAAGACCTCTGACAAATGACTAAAACTATGCGAGATAAGAGTGACTATTTCGAGAAAAGTGATGACAATGACCAAGTAAGCGACGACAAGACTAAGGGATGAGCGAAAGCTCTATAACATAAAGTAGATAGAGATTTGTACACGAGAGAAATCCGTAGAAGCCCATATTGTAGTAGAATGTGCGGATGTGTAGTAGAAGCATGTCAAAGGAACCAAAAGCGTACCAAACCATGGATCACGAGTTGACCCATGCAACGTAGTGAAAATCATAATGTCGTGATGATTGTAATGTTATATGGTTTCAAATGTTGTATGATGACGATGAGATGGGGTAGGGAGTGATCATTTCCCAATCCGAATGTGTGTATACGAATTATTAACCAAAGGATCTGGGCATCCTGTCGCCATAGGAAGAGTGTAGGAAGAAAATTGTGTTATTTTCCAATCTCTAACTACATCCTCAATATCTAGCCGCTATAGACGGACTCAGATCAAAAATTTGTGGTTTCTAGATCCAAGAAAATTTTGATCAAATAGTTGACCCATATAAGAGTGGTATAGGAAAGGCACTCTTGCCCCCACTCCACAGGTGTCACCATAATGTAATAGCTTCCAAGTTAGGTCATTTGGAAGTGAACATGCACAATGAGAAGGCTTCCAAGTTAGGTCATCACGGAATTGAACATGAAATGTAAGAAGGTTTCCTAGTTAGGTCATCTACAAGTAAGCACAAAATGTATTAATAACTTCCCAAGTTAAGTCATTTGAGAAAGCGGTGAATGTAATCTCCTTAGTTAGGTCATCTAGGAGGCCGCACGTAACTCTTAAGTTTGGTCATCTAGGATGCCAATTATGTTACATTGTATTTGATTAAATGTTATGTTTTTTATTATTAGAAACTTGAACATGTTAATTGATTGATTAATTGATTACTCATGGAGAGGTTTTACGCTAGTTTCCCCCAGATTAGGTAATTAGGGGGAATCAATATAAATTGGTGAATGATCTCATGGAAAGGTGTTTAATCATTTATTTCCCCTAGGTTAGGTCATTAGGAGGAAATGATGAAATTTCGTATAGAAAAGTTTTATATTTGTTGCCCCCGGATCAGGTCGTTAGGGGGAATTCATGGTGAGATGTCATGTTATGAACTAGTAATTGTTTTGGAATTATCACATTGGTAGTGTTTTAAATACATGGTGATACAAGAGGAATCATAGGATTACCCAAATGATATGCCTCCCTTTCGGGGAAAGGGGAAGTGACAAGAAGAACAAACATTAAGACAAAAGTATAGCTGATATGTGGAGAGTGGCAAAAATCATGAGAATGTGGATAATTCGTATAGAAAATAACAAAGAAGAGAGATAATATGTGCATAATGTGAATAGTAGGATGGTATGCGGAATTATGAAAATAACACCGTAAAAGGGTGTAAATCGAGTAGAAAAGCTTGAGATTTTATCTAAAGCTGTGTAATGTGTATTAGTAGTGGAAATGCACCGAAATAATGACTATAGTAATGTAGGTGAAAGAGGAACTATAAATAGTAAAGTGAAAAATTAATTAGTCAATTTATTTGTTGTTTACATGATTGTGGGAGTGAGCATGAGGTGAGTGAAAATGCTACAAGTGAGAGCATAACGTTCTAGACGATTTGAGAAGGTGGCGATTTATGTAGCATCACACACATTGCGAGTTAGTAAGTGCATTGTTTTTCAAAAAAATATACGGTGTAGTAGTCATTTTCAGTGAATTTTTGTAAATTTTTATTTTTGATTTTCTCGACATTTTTGACCTAGACAATAGCTTTGAGGGTGCTAGTGGACCTTGGGATAAGCACACCCAGATATAGGAATTAATGTCCTTATTTTGGGTGCCCCAGTCTTGCATCTGGGCACTGCAGTCCCCGAGAATGTGTGTCTCTAGTCTAGAACAATGAAAAATGAGATTTTGAATGGATGTAAATGTGATAATTGAGTGTGTTTGTATTTGTAAGGTGTTCTAACGTAGTGTTTGTTGTCTTTTTTTGTGTGCAAAGGGATATTCTCTTGAGGGATTTTCGTGGTGGGCATCATTTCACTACGTTGCTTGGATTGGGTTTTTAGATGATGATTGGGATGTTATGGACTGTGTCGGCCTGTGGCATATAACATGGATGGGGGATGTGCCCCATAATATGTTGATGTTGACTACCCTATGTGACAGATGGTGTGTAGACACATGTACATTTTGGTTGCCTACAGGGGAGATGACTATTACGTTGGAGGATGTATATCATATGTTGTGTTTTTCAATTGTTCGGGGAGGGTAAAAGTGATGCCATTAGAGGACATGGATAGGAAGATGTGAGCTGCGAGACGATATTTTGTAGGGACTTGGACACCTATCGAGGCTCATATCAGTCTAGATGCTATTCTGAGGTCTAGTGTTTCACGTTTATGGAAATTCATAGTGGTTGTTATTACTTCATCTATAGTGGTAGAGGGAGGTGGTGTGGGCATCTTGTATAAGATGCATGACATATGTCGGTGTATAGAGGAGGAGAGTACTAGATATGCATGGGCACGGTGTGTATTGGCGCATCTATATAGAGATCTGTATCATTTTACTCATGATGAGCATGGAGGTGGGATAGGAGCTACTATGTTATTACATGTGTGTGTATATGAGCACATAGCAGTGTTGAGGCTAGTTGGGGGTCCACAAGTAGAGTGGGCCAAGCCCGAGATATACGTGAGGAGGTGGATTAACATTCATGTGTACATGATGGATACAGATACCTATAGGGCACTAATAGATAGGATGGGGCCAAGGCCATCACATGGAGGCCATACCGTGATTATAGAGGATGGCCCGAGGATGTCGTAGAGCTACGATGTATTCGGAGGATGATGTGGCTAGAGGATAGATTTCTAGGTGTGGCGGAGATCTTCCAGTGGAGCGGGTATCACGTTAGTTTGGTATGGCAGGATGTTCCCCTAGAGCCATATATATGGTTGAGAGCTATCGAGCGATGAGGATGGGGCCAGACCAGGGCCCACAATAGAGCAGCTAGCACCTCCCAATCCGGATGAGGTAGATGTAACAATAGAGGTTATAGATGTAGATTATGCTAGTAGCACATATGAGTTGAGTGCATAGTGGGTGGCACATCGATGGGTATTGTTTTTCCCATTATTTGCAGATCCAGTGGGGTTACCGTATGTAGGAGTAGGAAGAGTGGAGGAAGCATATGCCCCTGACCCTATGGTAGTTGTTGTAGCTGAGCATGAGTATCTACATATAGTTATGTTATGTATGTTATTTATTGGCTTATGTTTTAGTAATGGTTGTCTAATGCGTTGGTGTTGTTTATTTTGTAGGTGATGTGTATTGGTCCTTGATAGTCGACACATCCATCCACACATTGACGTGGAATGTGCCAACCGACATCCTTGGTGGAGGTATATTGGAGTGAGTGGATGATATCGTGGGTGAGCATGCCCATCTATTTGAGCCAGTAGTCGTGGCAGCAACCACATGTACTATATTAGTAGTTAAGAGGGATGAGGCATGCGAGGAGACTCGTCGAGCCCACTGAGGTTTTGGGTGGTAGCCCTTTAGTGCAAGATGTATTTTTACGGTTCGTGGAGTTGTAGTGTCAATTTGTGGATTAGTCTACGGAGAACACCTTATTGTGTAGGCAAGTGGAGCAATATCGAGGTTGTGAACAACGACGTAGAGTGAGTTGTGAGGCATCTAGTTCTAGGGTTTTCACGATTGACACGAGAATAATAGTGATGATGAGATTTTATTATCATGATTGTATATGATGTATGGGAGTTACCCCCATTGATAATTATATTTTCTATCTATGTATGGACACATGTGATTTATGTGGGATGATTATATTTTGTGTTGTATTGGTGTTGCGGGAGTTAGTGATTATTATTGGAATGTGTGTGATTTTTTGTGTATTATTAGTGGTAATTTATGTAATATTCACGTGATGATGAAAAATATAATGTGATGAGTTAAATGAATTTTTATTAAATAGAATGTGTAACACATAGTTAGTATGATGATGATAGTGAATTGAATGTAAAAATAGGTGATGTATAATTATTAAAGTAACATATTGTGATGAGCGTATGCCGTAATAATGTAATGTAATCGTAGCATGTCGGTGTGATGAATGTTAGGGGAATAGTGATGCCCCCACCGGATTTAATGATTAGGTTCATTGTAGTTAAGATCCCTCAATAGTTAAAAATGAAGCTGTGAAAAATATGAGTGTATCATCGTGAAATGATTGAGAGGTGCACCGGAGTGAACAATGTAGCACATGATGAAAAATTCTTAAAGAAAACCCTCAACAGTCATGTAATACCACAAGTGCATTATCGAGGGGTAAGGTGATAGTAATCACCTACCACAAATCAAGACAGACTTGGAGTGGTGGAAGCATGTGGAATGGAAGCAACATGAGTGTATGAACCAAACTGAATGTCATATGGAGTTGTGGTGGGATGTGCAAAAGTGGGGTGATGATAACCAATGTGAAGTAGCGGTGTGATACATTGGATAGCTTGAATGTGATAGATAAGGTGGATGAAGTTAATGTGATGGATGCGGTGGGAACGCATATGTATAGTAGATTGCGGGTGGTATATCATAGTTAAAGTACCATAAGAAGGAGATGACTCAATCGTAGTAGAAACTCTCTTATGAGATAAAGGAGATATGGTTCATTGATGTGGTCGATAACCAAAGGATATGATGCCCTTATCCTCTATTTGTTGCAATTTATCTTGAAGGGCAAGACAATCATTGTCTCTATGGCCATTTATGTGATGATAATTACAATAGTGTTGGTCACGTTGACATTGTAATTGGTGTTGTGGATGATGTTGGTTGGAAGGTAAGTGAATTAATTACTCGTTGAGTAATACACACAACACATCATGTGGTCATGCATGGTGAGAGAAGTGTAAAGGTTCACATGACCTAGGTGGGGTGGTAAGAGGAGTATCTTGTCATGGAGCCGGAGGAGTATGCTTTGGTGGCGAAGTGGGTTGAGCATGTTTACTTTTCTTGGGAGGCAAAGATGGAGACTATGTAGGATGCTCTAACAGAGAACTAGATGAGGCAATAGCCGTAGAGGTATGTGGAGGATCTATGATATGTGTGGAGAGAAGATCTTGTTCTAATTCAATAACCTTATAGCATAGAAGAAGGAATGAATCACATGTATCATACTGTAATTGTTGCTTGAGTGGAGGAATGAGGCCATGATAGAAAATAAATTGCTTCTCAAGATCTATGGGTTAGAAGACAAGCTGATGGATATAAGCATTGAATCGTAGAATATAATACTTGATAGGTTCCATGGAGCCCTGATGTAGAGTAGGTAACTGGTCATAAGTAACCTTAGGGCCATTATTTATTATAAATTGACAGAGGAAGGTGTCCTCCATGTCATAAAAATTACTAATGGATCCAAAGGGGAGATGAGTGTACCATTGTAATGCCTCATCGGTAAGACTATAGTGAAAGTCCTTAAGTAATAATCTATCATTAGAATAGGAGGCCATAGCCCTACTGATAATGTAGAAGATGAGCATGAGGGTCACCCATACCATCAAAACATGTGAAAGTAGGCATGGTGAAATCATGAGGGAATGTAGAATTATGAATCTTCTTAGGGACCAAATTTCCATGTAATGAATTGTTGTCAATGGAAGCATAATAAGCCCTACTTTCTAAAGTGAGAGACTAAACCTGAGATTGTAACTATCCTATGGTGTGCATGAGAGAAAGGATATCTTGTGAAGGGATGGTGGAAGATGGAAATAATGTGTTAAGTGGTTGCAACTTGCCATTGTGAGTGATCATAGGGATATCCAAAGGTGATGGAGAAGGGTCTGATGCTAAGGGAACACTAGTAGTAGGTGTTGAGGAAGCTATAGTATGAGATATAGATGGAATACCCATAGAAATGGTTGGACTAGCATCAAAAACATCCATAATAGGTGAGGAAACTTCTATGTACCAAGAGACATGATGCAGCCTAGAATTCAATAATACAAACCCAATAAGACCCTAGACATGTTGGCACATCACTCAGCCCAAATTGAGCACTCACCCAAAGCACACAAAGGTACCAGGTCCCTCTTTAGGGTTGTTGTTGCAGGATGTTAGCATGATGAATACTTAACACATGCAATTCCATTACTAACACATCATTCTATAGAGCATGTCAGATCTATCTCTAAGGAGAACATAATTAAGTATTAACCATGATGAGATCAAAAACATACTAGATTTAGATACACACAGAACTAACACTTAGATTCAGCCAATATCCTCCATTATATTAAATGCAATAAGTATACAAAAGCTTCATTACAATAACAGTAGTATATGCGTGTAAGATTTAGCAACATAATCTCCCTATGTATGCATATATCTATCCCTCTCTACCTTCTTTCTACTACATAGTTTACTACATACTTATAAGGGTGGGGACTTGTCCTTCACTGCTTATCAATCCCAAAATAGGTCACATGTTATTATTATCCATGCACCGTTACAAAAATAGCCACACATGCAAGTGCGCTAACAATAGACTACTGGTAGTTAACTAATAGTAGTAGATCTATTTCTGGCATGTGTCCATGCAAAGCACTTCGTAGTTGATCCTCCAAAAATATCCAATGCATGATGCGTAATTCTCTAATCGGTTTGAGTGCTCCGCATGCTATCTCAAAAAATAGATCCTTGTTGTGAAAATGGCTAAGTCCCAAACTGTTTCTTTTCTTCATGCCCAAGTCTTTCCGATACTTCGCCTTTGAATGCACTCTTCTCTCCCGCACAAACCTTTTATATTTCCTTTACTAAGTGCTAGGGTCTAACTGATCAACATTACCCCACACTAGTTGTATTTTCCCCAAAATGGTTGTCTCCAAAACGAATCAAAGAATAGAAGAATAGAAAGAATTTGGATGAATGAAATAATGTTTTTAACCTACAGTTTCTTCTTTTGCAACCTGACAAATTAATTCAAGATATTCCTCCTTAATCTTGGCCTCCAAGGTCTGTCACTCAACGAGTGCTTCCTCTACTTTTTCTAGAATTTCCATAGCAATGGACTCAGTTCATCTTTCGCAATTTCTCCTTTCTCATTCTACAAGACCAACACAATGTTGGACATTACAGTCATCCTTCCCTCTAGCAAATCCATCTTCTATGCAATGAGTTTCCCAAGTTCCTCTAGCTGATCCTTGTGTGGTTCTTGGGTTGTTATCAAGGCCTCACGCTTTTGTTTAACCATTGCTAATCTTTCTGCATGGCCCAATGTCTCATCCTTCATGTCCTTCAGGACCTCATTGTCTTCTAAAATGGTCTGGTCCTTATAATAGACCTCGGCATTGTGAGATGTTCAAGGCTTGGTCTGCCTTCTTTAGTTCTTCCCATAGTGCTTGCAGTAGTCCTTCATATGATGCAATCTTCCACATCACTAAAGCCTTTTCTTGTTCTGCTTCTGTGTTGGATCCTTTTGGCATTGGCATGTGCATAGAGGTTCATCTTCAAGCACTAATTCCACTAATGTACTTACATAGTGTATTGCCAGAAGGAAACATCTTTGGTACCTTTGGCTCTAAGTGTGGCCTAGCCTTCATGACATTATCACCAATTTCCTCTACGAGGCTGATAAATACAACATTCTTCTTTTGTGCTAAGTCTCTTTCTATGTTAGGCATGTTATCTCCTCATCCTTATTTTTAATCTCTCCCCTTAGTGCCGTAATTGTGTAAGCTTTGTCCATATTCTACACGGTGCCACTTCTATCGAGACTTTTACCAAAGCATTGCTTACTTGTTCATCGGACATAATAGTAGGCTTTATTGTTATGTGTCTAGCCTGAGGTGTATTTTTCAACCTCCTTGACATGCATGACTCCTCACACACATAAAAATTTGGTTCCTCCATGTGCGTGTGCATCGACCATGATAATTGCTTTCTTGTGCACATTGTTGCCATATCCTCATCCATTAACTCCCAACCATACAACTCCTTTTGTGTCATTGTGCTCTGGAAGTGGGCGCGGAAAATTTTACTGTGTCCTCGGTGATAGCCCATGGCTAGTGGAATGTATTCCCCACTTGTTCTTTTCGACCTAGGCTACTTAGGAACTTGAGCTTCTAGATTTGGGACTTGTGTTTCCATGTCCTAAGTAGTCTCGATAGTTGTCTCATATGTTCCCTTTTCTTCCTCTTCTCCTTCCTTCATTTCTTCATCTTGTTGTCCTTCTACATTTCTCTGGAGGTGTAGGATAATTAGCGCACTTTCCTCTAACTCTTCCACTTCCTCATTCAATTTTAGTTTCCTTCTCCTCTTCTCGGTTGTCTCCTTCTATGGAGAGAGTCGAGGTGATCTGCACACTATTTGTGGAGTAGCACCTTGGGTCCTTGTCCTCCTGAATACTCTCTTGAATCGGCGCTCTCCTTGGTCCACACCTAAGTCCTCTTCATCCTCCTCTTATGGCCGAGGTGGTGTAGTTGTGCACTCAGCTTCATCCTTATTTATAGGATGTCTTCTACCTCTGTGTTCCAAACCACCACTATCCTCATGCTCCTCCTCTTCATCATTGACTTGAATAGTTTTGTGGGATTGGGTGTTGGAATATTTTCCATTGTATGCTTACCCTTTGGCGGCCTTGGGAGTGCAAAATCATCCTCCACATACTTGGCGTTCTCCATCTTGGGTTTGAGTTGTAGGTACACAAGCACTGCTCAGTGTCCCCAACTTCCAAGCTTACATGTTTCATGCTTATAATATCTGAAATAAGTCTTTCAATGTATGCATTGCACCCTGGATATACATACTTCTTCCTTAGAGTGTGGTAGTCATAATCTATCTTGTCCACATTGAAAGTTAAGCGGTATGCATCGAGAACCGATGAATTGATGCCTAAAAATACCTTGTTGTGAAGGCATACGACAGTTTGCACCATGGGCTCCAAGCCTTGTCCTTCATCGCAAATCGCGCGATGCAAAAATGTTGGTATACGGAAAATTGAACTATCTTACCCACCACGGATGGTAAATCCTTTGGTATGCACCACTCTTCTTTGAATGCCACGTAGAGTCTATCATACCACATCTCCTCCCTCTACTTAAATGGTCCACTCATTGATCCATCGTACAAGTACTTTCCAAACCTCTCCACAGATGACTTGTGTTTAGTGGGGTACTCCCAAATCTTCTCCTTTGGTCCATTAGGCACCCCAATCTCCATAAATACTAAAGACAATAATACAGTGCCAAACTTATTATGTCACATGTCCACCCTTCTTCAATAATTGTCTTTATCATGTGATCTACAATGTTGTAGACCACTCCTTGAGACATCTTCTTGTGCAACGTGCAACCACATTGTGTTTCCCTATGACCACCTTCTTGGTCATTTAGCTTTGTCACAAGATGTGCAGCTGCTGCACTATTGGGTATTTCTTCAACTTGTCAATGTCCATACCACGCGTACCCTTGGTATATCCTAACTCCTTCCTCATCTCCAGGATCGCAGACTTATCAGATAAATCATTATCCAGATCTGACCTTGAGGCCCTTAGTCCTGTCACCATTGAAATTAAACCAGTTGTGATTCTTACCCTCCATCTAGTGAAGTAAAAGAAGTCCTCATGGACTCTTCTCATCAACCATCGATACAATGGCTCATACTTTCCAAATTATTGCAACTCATTCAACTGGTAGATCCCATTCTGCTTCAAATTTCTCACTACGCATCATCGTATACTAGTATACCCTCGTCCGTGCACTTGTTTGTTTTCGTGCTCAGCAATACATCAAGATCCTTCTTATTATCCAACGTTCGATGGTTGTAGTCATTGATTTTACATTAGTGGATATGGGAATCCCATTCTTGTCCCACAATCATGCCCTCTGGATATTGTATTTCTGAGAAATTACTCTTGGGAGCAATTTCTTCTTCCATTTCAACCTTCTTCTTCCCTTTATCTCCTGTTATGGGTGCTTTCTTTGGTGTCATTCGAAAAATATCTCTTCTCTTCCTTCTATAATTGAGCAATTTGAAACCCTAGTTGAAATCTTCGTGCCCTAGTGGAAATTGCATGCCCTAACTCTTTTGTAATGCATCTACTTTGCTCAAACCCTTCTCTTATGGGAATGCAAGCTTCTCTACGCACAAACCTTCTCTCCATGTCTAGTTTCACACTCTTCACACCTCAACACGATTGCTCGGCTCATTCACACTTAACCCTTTTCAAATTATCTCAATTGAAAAAGTAAAAATTAACTCGTATCCCATCATTATATATAATTTCAAAATTTTAGTTAATTTATTGCTCCTTCACCTACCTAATGTCCTCTCATTTATTGAGAAACTTTGTTCTTCCATGGTGCATCTCCACACCCCAGATTATAACGTTCTAGTGTGCCTTCCTACCCTTTGGTCATAGACTTCTCTTGATGTGCTTCCTTGTGCCCAAGTACCTTGTCCTTTGCACCTTCCACTGGTAGTTGTTATGGCCTCCACTTACCTCGCATCATATTTTCCCTTGATCCACCTCCATATTTGGTCACTTTTTAGAAGCAATCCTTTGACTTGAATAGCACCCGTAACAGCTTATTCTTTTGTCACCTTTCAATTCCAGTAGTCTTGTACCTGGATACCAACAATCCACCCCACACTAAAAGTATGTGTAGTCCTCTACACATAGAAATTCTTCAAACAAGTAATTAGCTTTCGGCGCGTAAACGTGCTTATTACACAACACACCAACTAAATTGACAAAGCATAGCAATAAAGAAGGAAACACATTAAGGAAATGCAAAATTGAAAACCTAATCTAAATGGAAATACTACCTTATTATAAACACCAAGAAGACTTATTTATAGTAGGGCTTCAACCTACTCCCGTTGAAGTAACCGGGTATTCATGTTCCATCAAGTGCTTCTAACTAGAAAGCACTTGTTTCAAGGATGTAAGTGATAACATACGGCCCCAACCAATGTACCTTAAGTTTTCTGGATGGCACAAGAACTTAGAGTCATAGAGAAGCACCATTTGTCTGATCTCAAACTTCTTGTCCCTAATGTTCCTGTCATGTCATGCTTTCTACCTAGCCTTCTCTTGTTTTTGACTCCAACATGCTATGGCTCGTCACTCATCCAACTTGATTAACTTTTCAATCTGCTCTTCTAATTCTTTCTCATCAGCAATACCTCCAGTGCATGCAATACACAAAGAAGGTAACATAAATTCCATAGGAAGAACGGCTTCTACGCCAAACACTAACTGAAATGGTGTGGCTTTGTTCAATATTTTATATGTTTTTCGATATGCCCAAAGTACTGCAGATACTTTATCATCCCAATCCTTTCTTCCAACATCATAGATTTTTGTCAATGTCTAGCTCAAAATTTTGTTGAAAGCCTCAATGAGTTCCATTTTCCGAGGATGATAGGGTGTAGTCTTATGGTGTTTAATCATGAACTCATCCAATAAAATTCTGATTTTCTCATTAAGAAAATGTGTGCCCTTATCACTAGTCAAACTTAAAGGACATCCATACCTTGTAATAATATTTTCCCATATAAACTGGCTGTTGTAGCATTATACGATCCTTTGTAGGTGTTGCTTACGCCCACTTTGTCAAATAATTTGTGCATGTTATGATGTAGCATGATCCAATTATGCGCCCAATTGGTGAAATAGGACCCAAAAAATCTATAGCCCATTTCTCAAACGGTTCTACGCTAGTAATAGGTCTTAGAGGCATTTCATCTCGTTGACCTGGTTTTCCAAGACGTTGACAATGATCACATGCCTTACAATATTCCTAACCATCTTTATACAGGGTCTCCCACCATAATCCAGTGAGTAAGATCTTACACACAGTGGCATCACCGGCATAGTGGCCACCTACAATAAAACCATGAGCCTCTTCCATAATATCCGTGCTCTCATGTTCCAATATACAATAGCACAATACCTCATCTCATCCCAATTTGTATAAGTCACCTTTGATTAACATATATGGTGCGATGCATATAGCAAGTTGCTTCTTCTCAAGGATTTAATTCCTTCTAGTGTCATTCATGTTTGTTGAAGATAACAATGTCCTCTAGTTACGATGGCACTCATTGTAACTTTGTATAAGCTGCGCATCGGACATGGTATATTAAATTGCCTATGCTTCTTCTCGATTCTATTCTTGATCGATGGTATGGTCCATAATTACTTTTCCCTGGTTTTACCACAACCATGAAATCAAATTCTTGAAATAATAGTACCCATCTGCATATGTGCCCCTGTAAAATGGGCTTGTTTACCAAATACTTCAATGCCATGTGATCTGTATAGAATACAAATGGTGTAGCTAGCAGATACTATTGGAACTTGTGTAATGCATAGATCATCGACAAAGCTTCGCGCTCTGTAGTTGTGTAATTTTTTCTCTGTAAGAGTTGACTTTATACTAGCAAAACAGATAGGATGATCTACAATACCTTCTCAGGTGAGCTAACACCACACCAATGGCCGTGCCAGAGGCTTCCACATGTACATGAAATGGTTTTCCCACCAAGGAAAATGCATAATAGGCATGTTAGTAAGTTTTCCTTGATGTCTCGAATATGTGTTGCTACGGTTCTCCCTAATAAAACGTACCTTTCCATTTTAGTAACTCTTCCAATGGTGTGGCAACATTGGTATATCCCTTGATAAACTTTTTGTAATATCCTATATGATCTAAAAATCCACACACCTCACTTTGAATGGTAGGATCCCTTAGGCCTATAATGACTGTAACCTTTGTTGGATCAACCAACAAACCCTCCTTGCAGATTATGTGTCCTAAAAGTATCCCAAATGGTGTAGCAAATATGCACTTCTTTATATTCAAAGAGATACTCAACTGTCTACACCGTTCAAACATTAAGTGCAGATTGTCACAGTGATCCTTAACTAATCCATACACCTTCCAGTCATCTAAATAGATCTGTAAGAAATTGTGAATAAATTCCTTGAACACTTGAACAACTATGCGAAAAATACAACAGGCACATTTTTCATACCAAAAGGCATTACAGTATAGGCAAAGCTACCCCATTCAGTAGTAAACATAGTCTTTTCTTGATGCTCTAGGAAATCCAAAACGATGATACCCAAAAATCCATCTATAAATGAATAGATTTCGCACCCTACAATGCCTTCTAGTATTTCCTCAGTGAATGGCATAGGAAATGGATCAGTTACACATGCAAAATTTAGCTCCATGTAGTCCACACATATAATAATCCTTCTTAATACTGATCACTAATTGACTAACCCATTCTGACTCATCAACGGGTCTGATAATCCTAGACTTTAACATTTTATCAATCTCTTCTTTGACCTTTTCATGCAAGCTTAGTTCATCTGTAGGGTCTCTTTCTAACTGGGTGCGCACCTTCTTTAAGATTTATCTTCATCTCCCCTAATGATTCATGCACGCCTTTAAGTTCATGGTACCCCCTAGGGAATAAGTCCTGGTAATCCCTTAGTAACTCTATGATTTTTTCCACTTCAGAGTCTGACCAATAGTCTCCAATTATGGCTTCCTTAGGCTCAATATCATTCCAATATTCACCCGCTTTGTCTTCATAGGTTCATGATAGGCGCGTGTGGTATTGTCCCCACTGTATAGTACCTCACACCTCCCTGTTGAATGGTTTATATCTAGATTATCTACTTCTTCATCATATACTAAGTAGACCATTTTTCCTTTCTCTTTCTCAAAGCAAGCACATTGAAGTAATGTGGTATCGGCCTCTAGTTATTCATAAAATGTGATCCTGAGTCTTCCTTATCTAATAAATCTTGAAGGAGTTCTTCAGCCTTGGTGCTATCTCCCATAGTTAAGAACTTTATAACTTTCAATGCTTCTCCCACTAGAGGCTTTGTAGAGAAGAATTCAAATGTCTGGGCCATTCCTATAATTAAATTCTGCCAATTTCCAGTTTCTCTATGGAGTTCTACATACACATACCAAGCACGCATGCGCAACCTTGTAAAGTGGAATAAAACTTGTGTACCCATAGCGAAGGTGGTAAATCTTCCTTCCCTTCGCCCGAGTCTCTCACACTTCTAAACGTGGTGCTAAACAAGATGATTACCATGATAAATACTTATTTGAGTAGGTGCATTGCTCCTAAAGAACCTAGTAGTAAGAGCAATCCTAATTTCATTCCATTCGATAAGATTATCCCTGTGGACCACCCACCAACATGTTTTTGTTCCACATAGTGTATATGTGATCATATTTCTTCTTTTCCAAAGTGTGTTTATCCATTGTTCTTTATGGCGCACGGGAATACCATGGGATCCCCTTCTCCTGTGTAACAAGGTACCGAGTTGTGACCTATCCTCCTGACATAACGCGGTTTTATGCCTCAAGGAAAGATGCTTTTTACTTTGTGCCCTACCAACTCATAAGTTTTGTGAGCCCAATTATCACAAGCAACACTTGTAGTATTGCTAATAGACTATGCATCCTCCCACTAAATTAGTCCTTCTTTGGTTGGTTCAATCATCTCTAGATCTCGGATGGCGCGTACATAAATCCTATTCAGATCTTCTTCACTTAAGGGCTCAACATAGGGCGCATATTTTCCATCTGTTAAAGGGATAATAACTCTCTCCTCCTTGTTTTCAAAACTGATATAGCCCTTGTTAAACCGAAGATCAACATTATTTGCATAGCACCAAAGACACCCTAATAGAGTTAGGAAGCTATATGACTCTGCCAGCACTAAAACTTCAAAGTCTCTAGTGAACTTGGCTCCTTGTATGGTAATGGATGCATCTTTCAGAATTCCAATGGGAGTGGCCTTAGTCCAATTAGCCATTAACAGTATATTAGAGGATGGCTGCAATGGGGGTCTTCCCATTTGTACCCATGCATCTAAGGTAAGAACATTGACTTCCGCACTTGTATCAATTAGTATATTACTCAATAGCCACCCATCCACAACAACATTCAGAGTGATTTCCTTGTCATAATATAGGTTATGGGTACTCACGCACGAAGTGTTTCCTTTTATCCAATCCCCTAATAATGGAATGATATTTTCCTAGCACAACATTTTACACACTTCCCTTAAGTCATCTATATCAGTTTGGTCTCTGATACTTTCTTTTGCTCTATCTTCCATGATTGCTCTTTTAAGTACTGTATCTCACCCTGAAGATTCCTTATAACTTCCATGGTTTCCTAATAAACCTCCTTCTGATAGGTAGGATCTGGGTACCGTGCATGAATAACTTCTTCTTTAGTGATGGTAGGTTTTTGTTGCAATGTGTCCTTGGTGCGTGCCGCCTCAGCGTGGGTCATGATCTTCACTTGCAACTCTTCGGACTCTTCCGCCAACTTGGGCATCCATTGATTTTCCATAGCATGTTGTATCCTAACCATCCATGTGCCTTTGTTTTCTTGTCTATGTTGCTTACTCAGATGCTCATATAAGTCTCGGACTCCTCATAACTATGGTTCTTTCCACAAAAAGAACATGTAATATTCTGAGGACATTCGCGCTGTAGTGGTTAAGAGATCCGCATGTATAACATGTTCTGCGAGGGAACTCACTTCTTCCACCACCATGGCCTCATCCTCCAAATCCACCATGGTATCCTCGACCTCTTCCATGACCGCCTTCAAAACGCCCTTCATTTCGATCATAGCACGCCTGATTGTGATCCCGTTCCTGATGCTCATTCTTTCCTTAGAGTTATTTGAAACTCATGTCTGTCGTACACCAATATCTATAGCATCATGGATCTATCCAATCATCCGAAGTCTTTCATATCATGATTCATGGACCTCACGGATTTTACAGTAGCTTGAAACGTTCTTCCTTATCACGTGTTGTAATAACAAACAATGGCTAGCATCATGGTTTAAATGGCATATTTCACAATCCATCAGCAACAAGCATACTATTCTACGAGGACAACTATCATTTATGTGACCTTCTACTTCACAATCTGTGCACCAAATCCCTATGTGCATCTCATGTGCTAAATTTCTTTGATAGTTTCTCTAACTGATTTGCCATAGCTATGATTTGTGCTTCTAAAAATGGGCTCACTCTAGTGTCTATGCTTCCAATTGCCTCAGCATGTAAGGTTGCTTCAAGTGCTTCACGTGAGATCAGTGTACGTCTTATGTGATAATGCCATCCTAAAAGGTGTAATCGGGCCCCAACGAACCATTGTGCATGTTGGCTTGTGTGTATGTCATAAGAAAGCTTAGATAACAGTGTTTTAAACCATGCATCATACTCTCTAACACTTTCAGTAGTGCCTTGCTTAATATCCTTGAGCACACTTATACTCTTCTACTCAAACTCAAGGATATGAAAATCTTTAAGGAATGCATATTTTAAAGTTGTATAGTCTACGCAAGTCTGATCATGGTCAAACTTTCTGTACCAACTGTGTGCGCGCCCTTGTAATGTAGTAGCAAATTGGCTTGCCCTACGCTCAAAAGTTGTGATTCCTTTTATGCGCCACAATATTTCACACATATGCACATGTTCAAAGCAACATCTTCTATGCCCCTATACTCTGGAAGATGAAGAGACATCTCCATGTAAATATTTTGGGGTTAGTGTGGACCTTTCCCACCTAATCCAGAACCTCATGTGTTTCCCCTGCCTCCGGTTGCACCAGATCCACGGGAACTTGAGCTACCTATGCTTTCGATCGTGAACTTATGGTGGGTCGGAAAAAAGATGTACTTCCTTATGTCCCAATAGTAGAACTGAACTGTACCCCAACAGTCTGTAAAGCGTTATCATTCCCAGAAGATAGTCGAAAATCAGCGCGCTTATATTCTACGCTGATGATACACCTAAAAATTACTCCCATATAACAACAAAGTTGTTTGTGTTGCCATTATTGTACCTCTTATAATACTCACTCCTACTCTTCCACTACGGAATTAGAGTGTTGACTACTTGTTGTACTAAATGTTGGAAAACCAAATGCAAGGGCAAGGTTGCTAGGTGGATTTAGATGTGCGCCAACGGCCTAGGTCGTCTTTCGTTGGCACACCGATACATGAGGCCGAGGAGGGTTCCCTATCATGTTTTCCCAAATGGGGGAGTTCTTGAGGCTCGGGTTCCACGTCTTCTGCGTGAACTTCAACTCCTTCCCAAACTATCTTTCTCCATAATGCCATTTTCTCTACAACCTCTCGTTGCTTCTCGATCTCCCTCTCGCGCGCCTCATTATACTTAAGCCTCCTTTCCTCTCTCTCGGCTTTCTTCCACTAGGTCCTTCATCCTTCACCAAACCTACTCCTTCCTCGCGCGTGGTGAGGTTTAGTTATGTTACAAATATATTGTGTAACATTATTAATATATTGTAATATTATTAATAATGAGTTTATATAACTCATATTAATAATATAGTTAGTGTGAGTGTGTTGTGATAAACAACTCACGTAGCTATTTTGGAGTGTGAGTGATCCTAGGGATAAGCTTGAGAGATTCATGGAGAGAGATATGAGGAAGACTAAGTGATAAGACTTGACTCCTAGATTATAGGATCAAGCATTTGTATAAGAAGCTATCTCTAGATGAATACAATATTCGGAGGAATACAATTTGAATATTATTATATTCGGTGTTAATTATGAATTATTGTTCTAAATTTCATAAAGAAACTCTAACAAAATATTTCATTTGGTATCGAAGCAGGTAGCATTGAGTTATGGTTCTCGTATTATTTTTATGTTTGTTATGATTTATGATTGCGAAGAGGATTATCAATAATATATTTGTTCATAGTGAATCAGTCGAGGCATATTCTACCATTTTATAAAAGTCAATATTCAAGTATTTGCATGCAATCTTCGAAGGATACCTCATGCTTTGGCCACATGTAAGAAAGAATATTTGTGCAAGTGTATTGTAGAGACGTCTAAATCTGCAAAGCATATGTGTGGATCTCAATTACATATGATCAATGTCCAAGGTTATTACTTCACTGTAGATCGACTCCACCAATTCGATTGTTCTACCATCCACGTCAGTCATCTCGTCATCTATCAAATTTTTGTGGCAATCTATGTAGTGGATGCATACACCTTTGAAGCAGTGTATGCATCAGATCCATTTTGTGCAGATCGACCATCTAAATATCATTTTTCAGCCGTCCACCCATAAATCAATAGTGTGTTGTCTCCTTCATGTTGATCTATAAGGAAATGATATATTTAGTGATCCGCTAAGTCGCCGGAGTTCGTGTTCGTGTTCGTGTTCGGCGAGGATTAAATTCGGATTAAGTTCGGCAATGATAAAATTCGGCAAAAAAAATCGTGATTAAATTCGGCTGTTATAATTTTCATTTTTTTAAAAATAAGATATAAATGCACAATTTTTTCAAAATAGCTAAAACATTATTATATAATTATATAAACTTGAAATCTATATAAAAAGATGTCTCTGTTACATTTATAAACCATGCTTATCAAAGTTAAACTATCAGGAACATATGAAATCGTCAAAAAGTTACAATTAAGAGTCAAGACTCAAACTTAAACAAGTTCCAAGTCATCAAGAGCACTTGGTTGAGTTGATGCAATATCATCATCACTAGATGCAACACTCAATTCATCATCCAAAAAGTCAGGCTCATCTGCATCCATTGTGTTATCTGGAATTTTATGTTGCAAAAAGAGGTGGAGTCTTTTGTTGCATTGTTCATAGACAATTGTAAATTGCTACGAATATAAACAAGATCTCCCAATTTTCTAGACAACAACTTGTTCCTCTTTTTAGAATGGATGTGGTCAAAGCAGCTCCAGTTCCTCTCACAAGCTGATGAACTTGCTCCTTGACTCAATATTCGAATGGCAAAGCGTTGCAATTCAGGTGTTTGTGCTCCATATGACTTCCACCATCTGTACCCAAGCATGTCAGCTTGTGACATGTCATATTTGGCTGCTGACATTCCAAACATCCCTTCTCCTGCCTTGTATGCCCAACACTGCTTTCTAATTAGACATGCGGTTGTTAGATCTGGTTCGAACTTCTCAATGGCTTCATAAAGCCCTGTCATAACCTCACGATCACTATCTCTATCTACCTGAAACAACTTAGGCTCCAAATAGCATGCTGCTGCATGTAAAGGTGTGTGCATCATTTTCCATCTATAATCAATTGTATTCCATATCTCCATGTAGTCTCCTTCCACATTATTTAGTGCTTTTTGAATAGCTTCCTTGCAACGGTCCATGCTCTCATAAAGCATACCGAGACAAGGGTGTCGCCATCAACCATGCGAAGCACATCAACAATTGGTTCACACACATTTAAAACCTTTGTTGCACTTTCCCAAAAATTGCTATTTAAAACAATTTTCTCTATGTTCTTCCCCTTAGGACCTTTAGCAAGCACTGAATTTTCCCACTCATTGGAACACATAACAAATCTTAGAGCTGCTTTCTCTTCAACCACTCTTTTCAAAGTGATGTAAAATGAAGCAAACCTTGTTTCACATGGCCTCAACAACTCCCTTGATGCATGCTGCTTGTAGAGATTCAATGTGAGGCGGTGATTTCTGATAAAATTTGCAATTGCTCTCCCTCTATGAATTGCTTCATGTATCCATGGATATTTAGCCAAGTCATGTAACAACAAATCCAAACAATGTGCTGCACATGGGCTCCAGTATATTTGTGGGTATTTCTCTACAATTAGCTTTCCAGCTCCCACACAATTTGCAGCACTGTCAGTAACCACTTGAACCACATTTTCCACACCTATTTCAAGAATGGCTTCCTCTAATATTTCAAAAATATACTCTGAAGTTTTCTTATGGTTCATGGTGTCTATCACCTTCAAGAACACAACACCTTGAGGGCAAGCCACCAAAACATTAATCAGTGGTCTCTGACATATATCTGACCATCCATCACTCAATATTGTGCACCCTGTTGCCCTCCAAGAGGCTTTGACCTCAGATAATTTCTCAGTCACCCTATCTTTTGACCTCTGTAAAAGAGTTGTTCTCAAAGCCTCTGAAGAAGGAGGTGTGTAGCCTTTGCCAAACTCTGCAGCTTTCTGAATTGCGTCTCGAAAATGTGGATTCCTAGCTACATTGAATGGAATGGCACTTGAATAAAATAAATCGGCGAATGCATCATCCACATGTTGCTTTTCTAATGGTTTCCACAAATTTTTCAATGTTGCACTCCCCATTGATCCACCTATTGAGGTGTTGGGCATACTGGTAGAAGAAGACACAACAGATGTCGTGAATTTAGACATGTTCTCTTGGACTCTCTGTTTCTTTTGGGCCAATTGCATCTTTCCTACAATCGAAGAGGACTGCTCTTTCTCTAGAGCAACTCTAATCTCTGGAGTCATTGATCCACATGCTGTAACCCCTCCTCCCCGACCGGCTGAATTCCCAAGTAAGTGGTCCACTGCCCTTGTCAAACTCCCTGTAAAAGCATGACCACACAAGCGGCACTTGAGGTTGTTACCGTCGCGGCTAACATGTTTCCATGCCTCAGCATTTGATTTTGGGGGTCCCATCGAATTACAATCTGCATTCAAATAACACTATTCAATAATATTACAAATTTACAACGAAGTTAAATACATTTTAAACAAGTTTAACTTTTTAAATTTAAATATATGACTACAAAATTCAATTAATTTTGTACATACATATTTTTAAATAGTTAAATCAAAATGCATTATAAATTTATAAATATGTAAAATAATATATTTTACAAATAAATGTTTTTAAAATTCCTTTAAATTTTAAAATACTAAAAATGTTAAATATTTTTACTAATATTTTATCGTTAAAATATAATAATGTTATGTTATATTTCATAAATTCATAGTTTAAATTTTAAATGTTAAATAAATTTGAAAAAATTAAAAAACTATACACCTTCAAAATTTAAAATTTAATTTAAAATATACATTTAAAAATGAATATTATTTTAATATATTTAAAAAATTAAAAATATATAAACAATTATATATTTTATTAAAATTAAAACATTAATTAAAAAAACAATTATAAACGTAATAATAGAATATATAAATAAAAGATAGAATATTAAATATGAATAAAATTATAAATTATACATTATAAAATGTAAAATATAAAACAATAATAAATTACTATATAAATTATAAAATGTAAAAATAATAAATTATAAAATGTAAACCTAACTAAAGTTTCGAACCATTTATGAATTATAATTTATATGTAAATATTTTAAAGTTTTAAACAAACAAAGGAAAACGAAAAATACACGGCAATACTGTAGTGGCGGCCACGGAAGTCACAGAAGCTCGGGCCGAAGAAGACACGGAGGTCGAAGCTCAGGCCGAAGAAGACACGGAGGTCGAAGCTCAGGCCGAAGAAGACGCGGAAGTCGAAGCTCAGGTCGCAGGCCGCAGAAATCAGCAGAAATCACGTCGAAGCCTCGCAACTCACGTCGAAGCTCACGTCGAAGGCGCGCGGAAATCGGAGTCGCGCAGCGCGTGAAGCGTGAAATCGGATCGCAGGCGCGCGGAAATCAGGTTGCAGTGGAAGCAAGTCGATAGAAATCACTAACTCGCCAATAAAAACAACACTGTCGTCAAACGCATTTGCACTCGGAATGATCAAACCCATACTCCGACCGCTTTTTATAAACTCAGACTGTCGTTTTAGGGTTATGTTAGGGTTTTTTTAGGGTTTTTTGTAAAGCGTTTTAAAAGATTTTTTTAATAGCGAATAATAACGAATATTCGGCGATTTTTTGGAGGTCGAATGAAGTTCGGCGATTTTCGAACTTCATGTCCAAAAATCGCCGAACCCTGTGACACAGGTGATCCGTATAAATTTATTTTAATATACTTTATCCAAGTCAAAGTAGTCTTTGTCTGTTTAGAAATTTAAAAGTGGTGTCACATTTTTAAGTGTGATTTTTAGTCATTTTATTGAATGTATTTATTTATTATATAGATTTTTAAAAGTATGTGTAATTTTTATAAAGTTTGTTTTGTTTTAGTTTTTCTAAAAATATTTAAAAAGTGAGTAATACGTCTCATTTTAGTTTATAATGTTTAGGTTTTAATATTTAGTCTAAGTTTTTCAAAATAAGTTTTTTTAATTTATTTTAAACTATATCAAATCATATAGTTTCGTTTTAAAGTTTTTATGATTTTTTAAAGTGATTATTGGATAGTTTTTATTTTCATTGTTTTGTTTATTTTATTTTTATATTATTTTATTTGTTAATATTATTTGTGTCATGTCGATTTTATTGTTTTATCAGCGTTTTAATTAGTTGTGTATCAAAGTCTTGAGAAAGTCAAATTGTGATATTGTATTGTTTTGTCATTATGAAAGTTAGTCAAATAGTCAAAAAATTTCCCTTACGCATGTATTTTCGGGTAATGACATCCGATTTGTAATCAATATGCTATTGAGCCTCAAATCAATTTTTCCTAAGTAAGTAGCCTCTTCCATGGAGGATGGAGGCAATGGAGGAAGGAGGTCAATCAACGACCTCTCGCTAGCATGGCAGCACGGGCCGCACAATGAAGTTGTGGTATTTTTGATCGTGTGTTTATTTTCCACTGTGTGAAAATAAGAACAGATGTCACATTCATGTTCAATTGTAATGTGTGAGAAATTCCTATATGTAACCTCTTAGAAGAAAACATTGTAGAGTATGTCTCTAAGTTTATTGTAACACTCATATATTTGGAAAGGGTTGGTGGTAGATCCAGAAAACCACATATGTAAAAAGGTAGATAAAATTTTACTGATGTAGCAGTCCTCTGACTGCCTTCCTTCTTTATGAAGATGATCCGCCAGTGGAATGTCGAGTGTGTTCTTTTCATGGAGTAAATGTGGGATGCATTCCTTCACATAGTTGTGGTCATGTGCGGCAAAGCGATTACCAACCAGTTGGAAGTTTACATGCCTTTCTTTGATCCAGTTATGAGGCAAGCCCATGCAGCACGTTGCAAAAAAAGGAGTTATATTGTACCATGTCAACATTAGGGGAGTGTATATTGGAAATTAATAATGTTAACAATAGGGGAGTGAATGTTACAAATATATTGTGTAACATTATTAATATATTGTAATATTATTAATAATGAGTTTATATAACTCATATTAATAATATAGTTAGTGTGAGTGTGTTGTGATAAACAACTCACATAGCTATTTTGGAGTGTGAGTGATCCTAGGGATAAGTTTGAGATATTCATGGAGAGAGATATGAGGAAGACTAAGTGATAAGACTTGACTCCTAGATTATAGGATCAAGCATTTGTATAAGAAGCTATCTCTAGATGAATATAATATTTCGGATGAATACAATTTGAATATTATCATATTCGATGTTAATTTTGCATTATTGTTCTAAATTTCATAAAGAAACTTTAACCAAATATTTCATTAGCCATCGGTTTACTCTCCAAATTCAAAGTTACCATTAGGATCTTGATTGCCAGTGGAATTCTTTGCAGGTAAGTTCCCCTTGGATATCATTAAAACTGGAATTTAGCTACCTCTGGACATGAATTAGTGGAAATTGAGTACTCCAAGATATAACTGTTCAAAACACCATGGAACCATGTATCCACGACTTAAGTCCAAATCGGATCGGTATCATAAAGGGCCACGAAATTATTCATGTGTCCAAACAAGTGCGCGATACCTCGATTCGCTTAGATGCATAAGCAATCAGCCACTCGTACAATTCTACTAGAAAAATAGCGAAGAAGCTCTCATATAAAATTTCATAAAAGTTTTGTTCCACCCATACACATGCGTTAAACTCAGATCCAGTGTTGAACTACGTGCGTATTCTTCTTCCGAGATCATGTATCCACTCTCAACACTTACTAAGGTCAACCAAGTATGTCTTCATTGCAAACCATCCTAAAAACAACTGAAAAAGAGGTCCCAGCAATGGAACCAATGATGCAGCCTAGAATCCAGTAATACAAACCCAATAAGACCCTAGACGCATTGGCACATCACTCAGCCCAAACTGAGCACTCACTTGAAGCACGCAAAGGTACCAAGTCCCTCTTTAGGGTTGATGTTACAAGATGTTAGCATGATGAAGACTTAACACATGCAGTTCCATTACTAACACATCATTCTACAGAGCATGTCAGATCTATCTCTAAGGGAGAATAGAATTAAGTATTAACCATGATGAGATCAAAAACATACTAGATTCAGAAACACACATAACTAACACTTAGATTCAGCCAATATCCTCCATTATATTAAATGCAATAAGTATACAGAAGCTTCATTACAATAACAATAGTATGCGCGTAACAGATTTAGTAGCATAATCTCCCTATATATGCATATATCTATCCCTCTCTACCTTCTTTCTACTACACAGTTTACTACATACTTATAAGGGTGGGGACTTTCCCTTCACTACTTATCCAATCCCAAAATAGGTCACATGTTATTATTAGCCACGCGTCGTTACAAAAATAGCCACACATGCAAGTGCGCTAATAAGAGACTAATGGTAGTTAACTAAAAGTAGTAGATCTATTTCGACGAGTCCATGCAAAAGCGATTCGTAGTTGATTCTCCAAAAATATCCAATCTATGACACGCAAGTCTCCAATCAGTTTGAGTGCTCCGCACGCTATCTCCAAAAATAAGTCCTTTTCGTGAAAATGACTAAGTCCCGAACATTTTTCTGTTCTTCGCACGCAAGTCTTTCTGATACATCTATGCCTTTGAATGTGCTCTACTCTCTCATGCAAACCTTCTGTATTTCCTTTACTAAGTGCTAGGTTCTGAATGATCAACAAGATATAGGTGAACTAGCGATAGGAGATGGAATCTAGGAGGAGGAGAAGTGATAGATGGCAGTGACTCATGCGTAGTCTTAGATATGATCTCAAGAGAAGATAGAAATGGATTAGGTGAGTCACATTTGGTAGTATGGAAAGAAGGAGAATCATGACCTTCAAGTGCCTCACCATTATCTGATAGAGACTCAGAAATGAGGATATCACTAAGAACACTATCAATAGGATCATCAACATAATGTGAAGGAGTATGTAAACTAGGAGGGGATGTATCATGAGAAGCAATGTCAGAAGAGGTAGAGCCATGAGAGGGAACTATGTCAGTAGTCGGAGAATTAGTATGCTCATGTGAACGAGTGTCAATACCAAGCAAGTAATCAATAAGAGAATCATCTAATGTTTCTTGTGAAAGATTAGAAGGTGGATCACAAGTAGCCGTATAACATGGAGTACAACGAGTAAAGGCTACTTAGATCATCAACAATGTTAATTCCTATAGGATAATCTTCAAAACAAGTAGGCACATGTTGTAGTCCATCTTGAATTTATTGTTTGATATGGTCGGGTGTAGTGATGGGAGAACTATATAGAGCTTTAAGCTCAACAATGGCAATCGTACGATGGAAAAGTGACAAGCGAGATGGGAATCTACAAGTAACTCTTCCTTGCACCCGACCTCCCAGGTCGTGCCGGGAGACACCGGCGGGGATGGAATATGTATGGGATGCGAGACAAACTAGTTAGGCAATCTAATGTCTTCAATACGCACTAGCGGAACTTGCGAATCTAAGGTAAAGAAGGCCCTCCTAACACCGTGGTGTGATAGATCGATCGCCAGGATGATGCTCTTTCGAAGGCTCAATCAATATCGAGCTCTAGCGTGATTCAATCTATAGGTTTTAGAATACGTGGAAAATGACTTGGGATAGTTTAGTGTATGTCTCAGAAAGGTCATAAGATGAATGATGGATATAGTTATTTTATGGGTGATTCTCGGCCTAGTCCGAGAATTCCCTAGCTTCGTTGTTTGTTGTGTACAAGAAGGATAATTGTTCGATGATGATAGGTGGAAGTGGGGTAGATCTAAATACTAGTGTGCGTAGGCCAGTGTCTATGTCTGATGTACTCACGGATTCGTTAGGCTGTGGGATTTGTGGGTCACAACCGTGGACTCGTAGTTGTTGTGGTCCTGCTATGGTCATGTGCAGAATCAACCCCTAATCCCTAGTATCCAGTAATCGTATGCTTTCTCAGCTTCTATATTTAGGATCAATAACTGTGTGATTTTCTCAGAATATCTTACAGGCGTTCGTGCAACCTAGATTCTTAGGCTGGTATCTATATCTATAAGAGTGTCTCCTACATCTGGCTGTGGGACCAAAGGATCACAACCAAAGGTTTGTTCTCTTTCAAGCCCTTCTACAGTCATATGAATGTTGCCTAGGGTAATCTGTAGTTCGGTTGATTTGACCAAAACGTGTGTGCTTGGTCGTCTTCTATGTTTAGCCCGCTCAACTGGGAATTGATTTGTTGCAAGCTTACCGTTGTTCGGAAGACTTGGATCCTAAGATTTTGATCTATATCAATTATTGTTGTGATGAGATTGGGTTGAGGCACGATTGGCTCGAATATGTATTCCTGGGCTCCCTAGGTCTGTAATTGTCATACAAAAGCAACAATGTAAATTGGTATGTAGCAAAATGAAATTTAACTACATGAAGTATATCTATAGCATATATGATTTCTCTATTTTTTTGTGTTTTCTGATGAACTATATGAATTTAAGAAAGTAGCTATTTAAAATATCTAGAATTGACAACTAAAATAACAACCTAAAACAAACAAAATAAGCGAGTATAGCTATTTGTCTCTGTGTAATTTGTAGATATATTCTAAAAACAATGAAATAACTTATCTAATCTATTTGCAAGACTCTCGATCCTACCTCAGAAGTGAGGAGTGAATCATAGTTTCTCAGAAACTATCAATCCCCACAACTTCCCTGGCAATATCGAGAGTAGAATTAACTGAAATAAAGTGATTGGCTACTTTATTTGATATGTTTCTAACTATAACTTTGAAAGTGGAACACGGATTCTGCAGAATGTGGTGAATCCGATGGTGTGTGTGTTCTCCTCGTTCCTTCGTGTTCACGTGGATCCAAAAAGCGTGTAATGCTAGCATCAGAAGTAGATATTGGGATAAAGGCAACTTAGGATACAGACTGAATACAATGCGAGTAGGACAGGGATAGCGCAAGAGTATAGAGCTTAGCTTATGCAATTCCTAGCGGGATTTATTGCGAGTCATGCAACTTAGAGAATCCAGAACCTGAAACTATCCTGTTTGAAGAACAAAACCTACAACTTTAATGGCTTCCTATTGAAAACAAGCTATTCTACTCCAATGGATTGGATGAAATATCAACAAAGCACTTGCACAAGATGGATATGTGGCTTCTTAACAGCAAAACAACACTAACTAAGCATGCAATGAAAGAAACTAAGAACTCTAAGCAAAATGAAAACTAAATCTATTGCAAAGAGAAATTCAGAGGCAAATTTGAGGGGCCATTTGCTTGAGCACAAGCCAACTATTTATAGCATTTGCATTTACCCAAGGTAAAAACCAAATAGAACTCTTAAACTATAAACAATGGCAAAACACTATTCCAGGGAACCAAAATCATAAATGCAAGCTTATGGCGGTGAAAGAAAGCTGGTAAAACGTTGAAATTACGTGAGTCATGTTAAAAGAGCTTTCTGGAAAACATGTAAAGGATCACAACCACGAGAAGAGGCGGCGGTTCTGGATCGCCACCTGTTCGTGGCGGTGAAACACGAGACCGCCGCCTTGAGGCGGGGGCAGGCGGTTTCGTCACTGAAGAGCAAAAGGCCAAGAAAAGAGGGGAAAAGGGAAAAACAAAGCACGTGGGGGCTAAGCGGGGCATGCGGGATGTTAACACACACTTGGAGAGATTTTCCGGATCCCGAACACCTTGCGAGGAGACTTGTATCATCATTGGGGCACGTGTCACGTTGTTCTGGCAGTACAGTACCTTACAATTTTGGGTACGCACAACAACCTCATCATAGATAGGGTTGACATTGAAATGAGACATGATGGGTGAAGAAGATGAACTACTCTTAGCCATTAGGGTTTTAGCGGATCCTAGGGAAATGTATTCTAAAATTCGGGTTCACCAAAATGATTAACTAAAATAGGAATTTTATATGTTAATCTATACTAGTAACAACAATGAAATAACTGATATAAATGCAATGTAAATACTAAATAATTTTATTTGATATTTTAATGGAAATGAGAAGGGATAGGATAATAACCTGAAATTAACTTACCTTGTTATGTGCAGGACTGGACAAGATGATGTGTGGATAGGGCAAGGAATGATGGTGCTACCCAGAAATTGCAAAATGAAGATCTCGATTGTATCTTGGGGCACCTTGGAGAGGATGGGGTGCCTAAGGGCACCTGGTCCGTAATCTCCGAGCGCCTGGTCTACAAAAATCTTAGGACCTAAATCCGACAATGTCACAAGGTCTTCACAATATCTTCATCTTGGTCACTTGGCGGTTGTCGCAATACCTTCGCTTATGTCATTGTAGTTGTGTGATGAAGACTAACCTGTGAAACCCCATACAAAACATCAAATCCCTAAAAATGAAAGATACAAATGAAAGGGTCAAAGCGGCCTTAACTACGAGAATGGTGGACTTATGACTAAGTGTTGCACTACATTCTAGACCCAATGTAGTTCTGTGTGCTTGTGTGTGCAATTGTGTTCCTAGGGTGCCCTAGTGTCAATGCACAGGAAAGTAGGGGCAATAACTAGATGTAAGATGAAAATGGTGGATGGAATAGAATGAATACAACCCTTTCCCCCTATGCTTGTGTGATGCATATGTAGAAGATTCCCAAATTCAGTCCTTTTCCTTAGTAGATAGCTAGCTCTTGATAGTAGATTGTCTACCCATAAGATAGTATGTTATGTTTATATAGGGATATCTTGTTCAAATTTCAACACTAATGGCCTGACAATGCCAAGTAGCACCTAGGGGAATGAGATAACAACCCATAAATACCAACCTCAAAATTCTAAATGATAAAAAAGTGCAACCGGGATCGAGGTTCCCAAAAAGAGGACCGGGCACTAACAATTGTCCCAACATCTTTCCAGAACCCTATCCAGAGGCTAAAGACAACAAATGACCAAATAACGAAGCCTAAGACCTCTAAGAAATGACTAAAAGCGTGTAAATAATCGATTTTATTTCCAAACAAGTGATGAGAATGACCAGCTACCGGCGAAAGGACTAAGGGATGAACCATTAGTGAATACTCTTCTTACGTGAGATCCATATATAAAATAACATACTTGATAGTAAAAATGTAATAATAAGTGTGTGATTTTGTGACTACACAAACAAACCTCTTCTTGGAGCTCTCCTCTAATTCTCATTCGAATGGAATGAGTCAAGTTAGTTACATTCAAGGCTTAAATATGCTCTTAACTCCCCTTAACCGAGGTTTGGAGTCTCGTTAACCCTTTTTAAACATAAGGTTGATTTAACTACATGATTACGAGACTCTCTAATCAAGACCTCTTAAGATCAAGCACAAACCATCTTGTCATGATTCCTAACCTTAGAGAGGACCTAAGACACTCTTTTTATGCCTTATTTCATCCTTTACAAAGCTTATTTTCTCCAATAAATACATTATAACTCTTAAACCAAGCCAAAACGGCCTTTAAAATTCAAATTCGTAGTTTTGAAGGGAAAGTGTATAATTCAAATTTGTGAAGGAATAGACTAAGTCTAACAACACTAAATGACTCTAAATTCCTCCCTAGACCTATCAAAGACACTTATAAACCAAAATTTAATGTTACAATCCATATTTACATGCTATGAGTGATGCTCTGAATCATACTCCTAAGGAAAGAGAAATTTTCCCTATAATTTGTGTTGTGTTATCTTTTCTTCTTCTTATTTCTTTGTTTCCAACTGATGATGATCTTATTAAGGTGGATCTTGACTGCATAACATACCTTCCATGTCTACATCAGATCCTTCATGTTGTTCACATGCTTATTTTTCTTGCATTGACCATATCCTTGAGTAGAGTTATGGTTTTAGCATTGTTTTTGTTGTTCTTCATCTCTTGCTTGAAGGTATGTACATGTTCCATCTTTATATGAGATGTTTCTTCATCATAATTCTTTGCTACAGTGTCCATGTCATCCTTCTTTGGTCTTATTTGAGTATTCATGTTCTTAAAATCTGAATCTAGGCTATTTTTTTGAAAGAATCATCTCCTTATAATTGTATTTTTATTATCTCAGTTTTCATAATTGTATACTCAACTCTCAAAGAAATAATAGACTGAAAATATTGATCTTCACCCACCACCTTGTCCAACATTTCCTTATCACATTTTCTTCCTTCTCGAATTTTCACTTTCCTTTCTTCTTGGGCTATTTTTGCGCATTTTCCAAGATTGTTTTTACCACCTTCAAGGTTTGATTGTCTTCTTGATTCATCATGCTTTGTTCCTTCCTCAACCTTGCTTAATTTTTGTGCTCCTAAGATCTCTTCTTGGTATCCTTCTCCCTTGAGATCTGTAGATCTTTCGTTTTCACCTTCCTTATTCATTTCTCTTTGCAAATTTCCTTTAGTTTGTTCTTACCACTCTATATTCATCATAACTTTGATAAAAAAAAAAAAGGTTCAACCCTTCATTTAACTCACTTGTACATGCACAATCATAGATCAAAACAATGTTAGATTCAAAAATAGGAGGCTTGAATGCCTCTTCTACCTTCTTCATGACATGTTCCTTCTCACTTACATTCATGACTTCTTCACACAACATGTTCATTGTATTTTCCTCTATCTCACTTTCCTCATAACCTCCATCAACTTCATCTATTGACTCATCATCCAATAGACATTCTTTTGGGTCCACAATCACTTCATCATGTGCTTCTTCACTCTTTCCCTCACCTCTTTCTTGTTTCACTACACCATATCCTTCTCTTTTGACCTCCTCTTTCCTTGAGGTCTTCTTAATATCTTCACATACCTAATTCTCATCCTCTATTGCAGCTACATGTTCCATTCCTTTCACCTCTTCCTTGAACCTTTCTTCACCTTCCTTCTTAAGTGCCTTTTTTTGCATCATATCGTCCTTATTTTCATAAATATGTAAAAACATATATAAGGCCTCCTCTAAGACCTCTTCATCCTTTTGTTACTAATGTAATATATTTTTCACCAATGATAATCTCATTTAAACTATTTTCCTTCTCTTCAACATGTGAATTGAACAAATTTTCAATAACTTTTAGTTCTTCTAACATGAAATCACTCATTTCTCTATTATCTTCATCATATTTAGGATTGACAAATGTGATTTCCTCTTCTCCTTGTGTATTTACAAATAAGAAAATTTCATTTTGCATATAACCTTGTCCACATACCTTATTTACATGTTGATCTGTTGTTGCATCTTCTTTGTCTTAATTTTCCTCTTCAAACTTTTTATTTCTTCAAGTAGTTCACCTTCTTCAGGGTAGCAATAGACTACATCTTCTTCACTAAATTCTTGTCCATGTTCTTCTTCACTTTCCCACTCATCCTCTGCTTCTAAGGTGTCTTATTCATCTGTATTTTCTTCTTCTATGTTCAACATCAATTCCTCAAGCCTCTCTACATCCTTTCTAAGCTTTCTGAATTCTTGTTCAACCAATAAATCTAGTTTTCTAGCTTCCTATTTCTTCTTGGTTCTTTCTTCTCTTTCATACCTTTCATCAATTTCTTTATCTCTTCCATTTGGTCTTGTTTCATACCAATTTCCCTCTTGACTTTTTTATCTTCCTCTTATTTGATTTCTCGACCAAACAAGTATTTTTCACTTTATTTTTCACAACCACTTGTCACACTTCACAAGAAACTTACACAAATATTTGTTAGAATAATCAAAATTATATTTTAAAGGCCTAACCTCGATCGATACCAAATGATGCGAGTTACTATCACTGCAATAAATCCATATTGTTAGAATCAACCAAGAACTCAAAATTTTCCTTAAAGTGTTCACTATTAGCAATTTCTTCAAGTCAAGAACTTCCAAAATAAAGCGAATTATTTATTTACAATATTGTTTCTCTTACCCAATAATTTTGATGAGGGTCGTCAATCCTTGCCATTAAAAATATCAATCTAGGTTGGTGTCCAAAGGTTGTATGCATTAAGAGAAGAAGATCTTGGAAAACAAATCCTTTAAACACAATCCAAACTTGCATAAAATAAATCACACATGCAGAAATTTAAAAGCACACTTGCAGAAATGTAAACACACTTGCATAAAGGAAATCACACTTGCAGGAATATAAAGGCATGCTTGCATAAAGGAAATCACACTTGCATAAATTGAAATTTCTAAATTAAAAGTAAACATAATTGAACGAAACACCTGCAGGTTTACAACAGACTGAATTTTCACAATACAAAGATAAAAACAATACAACAAAATGAATTAAAGACAAATGAATAAACATAAACATAAAAACATATATCCATCTTCCTTGGAATGAGTGGCCAGCTCATTCCTTGGAAGAGGATTTAAATCATACTTCTGAGATCTCAAAACTACAGAATATTTGAGAGGAAAGAATAGATCTTTATTTCTTTGGAGAAAAGCATTACATATCTAAGTGTGGAAGGTTGCATTTATAATTCATGCATCCAACCAACTCCTTATTTTAGGAAATACAATCTGATCTTATATTTATTCCAATCCTAACAACTAATATCTCCATCTCCACAAAATATGGAGAGAGATATATTATTGAAGTCAAAGTTTTATCTTACTTATTTTAGGAAGATTTTCTCCCAAATATTCTCCTTGATTTTCGGTAACAAGAATCATAATGATTTTATTCCTCTACATTATTGGAAGGAGGATTTCCCTCAAAATATTATTTTGACCAAATGCCTTTCTCAGATTTTCCATTTTACTTTGATGTTTTTGATTTGTGAAACTTTTGATGCTTATGTCGATACATGTTTTCCTCGATGCAGAGTTCACTAAAAGTTAGATTTCTCTTGATTGGTAAAACCTGTAGAAAATATGAATGATTTTTTTGTTAAACATATTTCTATGAACAAAAACCTCTCTCATATTTTCCATTTGAATTTTCTATTTCTGTTTATGGAACTTTTAGTGCTCGTCTAATACACGTTTCCTCATACTGCAGCTCACTAAAAGTTAGATCTCTCTTCATTGGTAAAATCTATAGAAAATCTGAATGAGGTTTTTGTTAAAAACATTTCTATGAACAAAAACCTCTCTCATATTTCCCATTGGAATCTCTGAGTTTTCACAATCCCTCAAAAATTGTCATTTCGTTGATGCAAGTTCCGGAACTAAAGTTGTCATTCCTTTTATGCAAGTTCCGAAACTAAATCTGCAAGTTCCGAACTAAATATGATTTTTCCACGAATTGAAAGTTTTGGAACTAACTTTAATTCAATTGATACAAGTTCGGAACTAAATATGTGAGTTCCAGAACTAAACCTGCAAGTTCCGAAACTAACTCTGTGAGTTCCGGAACTAACTCTACGAGTTCCATAACTAACTTAAAACAACTATAACTTTTGCATGCAACCTCAGATTGAGATGATTCCTTTTTTGAACTTGTTAATTTTTTAAAGGAATCTGAATATGAAATCATATCTTGATTTTAAATGTACTATTCATGATCAATTCCACTTTTCCCAATACTAGCATTATCTTTCCTTTATGGCTGCATACACAAGACTTTGCATCTTTTCCCAAATAATCAATAGGATTAGTCAACAAAATAGATAACAAAAGATTTATAAAGAATGAACAAGATATATATCCTATATTCTATCTTAAGCAAACTATAAGTTCTAGATTACATTTAAATCCACTTTCAAAGGTAACTTGGAAGGACAAAATAATGGTAATTTATGGCCAATTTATGGCCTCATCAAATTCTATCATGTCAATAGACCTTATACCAATCCAAATCAACCATTAAAATTATTTAAATCATCCAAAAGTTTCAATTTGCTTACCTTCTTCTAAAAGCGCCTTCCAATGCTTCTTAAGGATTTACCTCTACTAGGTTCGTGTTTGGAATGATCTACCAAGACCCAAAACATGATGAAGGCATTTTTGGATACCCATTTTACTCCTTGAGGTGTGATAAAAATGTCTTTTCTCAACTCTCTTAGTTCCACTATCTTTCTTATAGGCCTAACTATATTCCTAATAGCCACGCCTACATGGTGTTTTTCAACCCTACCTTTTGACTCGGGAACTCATTTGATAAACTAAAACCATTATATGATATCCATTTGGGGTCTTCAAATCTATGCAATATTTCATGGAGACTTACTTTGCAAAATTTCTTCCAAATCCTCTTTTCTAGTTGTCAATTAGGCCTTCATAACTATGTCTTGACTTGTGACTCAAGGCAGACAAATTTTCTAAACCTACACCTTACAAATCACCTTCATGGGGTTCTAGTCACTATCTAGATGTAATATTGAAAATTTTCAAGTTATAACTTCCTCTTAAAGACCTCCAACAAAGTGCTCAAACTTGTAATTAGGCTTTCCAATAGTTACCACCTAAACACTTGTAAATAGGTCATCACAAATTGCAAAAAGTTGGAATCTTTTCAAGGGATAAAACTTTTAAAATCCCTTTCAAGTCTTCCTCAAGTATCTCACTTACCAATTTTAGAACCTAATTCACCTTAAAAACCTTGCAATCACAAATGATATCAAAACCCTACCGAGGGTTTCCTATAAACTGGGTAAGGGAATTTGTTCACCAAATCCTTCACATGTACTTTCAAAGCCTAAAACCACTTTAAATAGGTATGTAGTCTCCTTCAAGTACCTTATTTCTTGACAAGTAATCCCGAAATGACACTTACACTTTCAACAATGGTTGAAATCATTTGACCGTGTTCACACTAGGACAAGGGATTTTTCAATATTCTCTAAGGATTCTAATGAGGAAATGCCTTTCTCCTTCATTGATAAGAATAATTGAGATTGTTTAGAGATTGGGAGGATATGAAGAAAACATTTGAACCAAGATTCAAGATTGCTAAAGATTCTCATTCTCTACTTTCTCAACTTACTCATATGAAGAAAGAACCACAAGAGTCCATGAGAGACTTTATGGAAAAACTCAACAAGTTGATCAACAAGATTGCCACCATTGCTCGTCCTACTATAGCCAATCTGAAAATAATCTTCATGAATGCCAAGTTACCTTAAGTTATTTTCATTCTATAGAGATTACGAGACTTGGAAAACACTCAATAAATTTCCATTGAAGTGGAAGATGATCTTGTCTTGTCAAGAAAGATCAAGAATCCTTTTAATGAAGGATAAATAAAAATGTTTTAAAGATGAGATCATTGACTCAATATTGTGAAAGTTGGCTAATGACTTGACCATATTGAATAAATAAGTTTCTCAATGAGCATCTCATCTAAAATGAAACAACAATTAGATTACAGGATCACCCTAAAGGCTTGCCTTAGAAACTCTACCATCAATGCGGTATGCGCTGATGAAGATGAAGGAAAACAAGATTTTGAATCAAAAATTGAAGATGAAGGAGAAGAATAATTTTCTCAGATTGGATATTGTGAATTTACACTTGATGAAAAATTTGAAGAATCTACAGATAGCTACTCCTATGCAGTATTCACTCTATCACAAAAGGATAAAGTAGGCTCTTCTTTTGCTGCCCAAGCCAAGAAATTGAATCCTCAAATGACAACTCCATGAAAAAAAAATCTGAAAGGAGAATCATCAAAGTTCGCTTCAATAGGGGCAGTGAGAAGAAGCATGAGACTACTTCAACCAATAATCCTTCTTCCTCTTCAAGTAAGTCTCATTCAAATTCCTTTGAAAAATTAGTTTTTGTTGATCTTAAGAACATCCATGTCAAGGCTACCATAACCCTCGATATGCCTACCACTCCATCATTCTTTGATATCATTAACCATTTCAAAAATCCAAAGTTCAAATATACGAGTATGAATACTTGAAAACCCATCCCAAGAAATTTTATAGGCTTATTCAGTATATCAAAGGAAGTAGTTTTGTTTCATGTTCTAAAGATTCCACTACCAAAGAACTACCTCATAGCTCTCATTCCACTCCTTCCTTGAATTGTCTCTCGTCCACACCCTCCACCTGTAGGAAGGTAGAATATTTCTATATAGCCTTGTTGAACAATGGGTAAAAACTAGATAAGTGTATTATTGAATTTGGTTATTTAGACAATGTCATCCCTATAAAAGTTTCTAAAGCCCTCGGCCTCTCCCTCTCTCCTACCTCTGACCATTTCCTCTCCATGGAAATGAAATAAGTACCTCTCATTGGGCATATCAATGATTCTTAGGTATTATTGGCAGATTTCCTTGACAATAAAATCATAATGAGAATACTTGTAGCAAACATGCCTACCTCATATGGTATGTTGTTGGTCTAGATTTTTATCAAGATGTTGGAGAGGATAGGCATCTAGATTTGTCGCATGCCACCATCCTGGTGAACGGTAAATAAAATAAACTTCTTCCCATCAAGAAAATGAAATATATTGTTCAAAGACCAAATGAGTGAACGGTAGATATCCCGTGTCAAAATTCAAAATCTTACAACTTTTTCATGACCTTCGAGGATGATCTTGAGCTACCCATGTTGGTGGAATAATTTCCAAGCATCACGGAGCCAATCAAAGAACATAATGATGATTTGATGAAATTAGAGTTTGAGAGTATGTACTTCCCATTGGATGAGAGCATGAACATAATTTCTCCACTAGATGTTGATGATGGTCATGAAATTATTGACTTACAACAAAGTAATATATAGGTAATGAGAAATACGGAACAAGAAAAAGGAGTGATGCCCGGTAACTTCTTGTTAGGTGAGTTCAATGTTTCAAATCATGTTCTCAACATTCATCATGATTTCTTATTCATTGAGTGTGCTTGTGAATACAAATAATTCTCCTTCTCGTTGGGATGGGAAGAAAAGGAATGCAAGAGTGAAAAGATGTTTCAGCCCTCTAAATTCCAATTCACTCAAGGAGATGATGATTTCATCACAGAAATGGACTTCCTAGTTCTCGGTAATCAAGATTGGGAAAGTGATAATTTAAATATTTCAACTCGGGGTTTTTTTCATTCCCTTTTCATGAATATGGATAAATTATCAACAAAAATGGATAGATGCAATGGTGCTTGATTCTAAGGTTGATTTTGTTAAAAATTAAAATATCCTCAATAGGCTTCAAGCTTTCAAAGTGTTCACTCTACTCAAGAAAAATATGTTTTCACTATGATTATGGTTGTCAAAGCTCAAAATGGACAAGATGAAGAAGATGATAGTCTCCATGTTGCATACCCAACCCTAATCTCATTCTCTTTCCAAGATGATGATGTAATTTACATGCCACATTTTATAGGGAAGCATGTTGAGAAAGATCCAAAGTATGAGAAAGATAATTTCTTGGTCCAATTGAGAAACAAAGAAAATCAAGAGGTTAGTGATAATGTTGAAATTTCCAAAGAATATGCTAAGAATCAACCCATGGAAGTGGTGGTCATGAAGAAGATAGACAATGAAGAAAAAATGTCTTGGTATGAAAATGATAAGCCAAGTGTGATCAAGACTCTTCTTCACAACAACAATGGAAAATCAGCAACTAGAATTAACTTGGGAATCAATTAGAAAATGGAAATAATATGTCAAAGAAACAGAGGTAATGAATTGAATAAGTGGGTCATCAATTACAATAACAATCATGCTAGATTTCTCAAGAAGATGAGGAAAGGTTCATATTTCAGTGAGCCTGTCAATGGATTTGCGGAAAAGAAAAACATTCGGTGATACTCGTATATGGGTAAGCACTCAGTTTGAATTGGTGCTTCAATGAAAGTGGGTTTTCCCTCACATGTACATAGGTAATTTAGGGCTTCTCGTTGTGTGTTTCTCTTCTCTTTTTTTGTTTCATTTTACTTATATGTGTTTGTTTCTTGTTGTGTGTGTGTGTTCAATAAAGGAATTTTCATTGTGTATCTTTGTGGTGACTTTGTATAGCCCAATGGATAAGGCATTGGTCCACACAAGTATCTTAATTTTATGGAGTTTTTGTTTTTCTTTTCCTCATTACACTCAATCCATAACAATTCCCCAAGCTAGAGCCAACTATTTTCATGTAAATGTGTAGCATGAAAAATTCAAACTTTCAAGCATGATAACTAAGCCAAATTTGAAAATTTGCTCCTAAGTCTTCTGATTCCCCCTCCCGATCGTTTTAATTTTGTACCATACTCATCCCGACCTTTTGGTTCCTCCCAATTTTTTAAAAAATCTTTCCCTGGCATTTGAAATGTTGTGGCAGGGTCATTCATCCCATTTGGTAAAGGGATTTCAAAGGCTAGTTCTTTGGTAGGCTTGGAAAGGCTAATTTTGGCCTTTTTAGGATAGGTGTACATCCTCCGGGATGGATTTGAAGTCCCAAAATCATACAGAGGTGGTATTGTAGAATTTTGAAAGTGATGGAATTTTTTTAGGAATATTTAGGGACGTTTTGGAGATTTGGGAACAACGGTTGTGAAAGTGAATTTTTTCAAGGGTAAGCAACATGTAATCAAAATTAGCACCTGAACTTATGCGAAGAATTCCAGAAGTTTTGTAATGAGTTTTAATGAAAAAAATAGTCATTATAAATATTAAATAATCCTCTAAATTATGGAATCATAAAATATTTCACAAGACTTGATGGCTTCTCATGACAACTCGGTTTTGTAGACACACCATGATCTCCGAAGAAGAAGGGGACAATTTTTGGAGATGAAGGATGCATTTTGGTATGAAAACCATCCAATTTTTCTTATAATGGTCTTGGGATTCAAAATAATATAAATATTCATGAGAAAATACCTTATAGAGCTTCAGGAATGATCTCTTCAAGTTGTCTCTCTTGCAGGTATGCTTCTCACAATTAGTCAAATTTTCAAGTGACACATGTCACCTTTTGGTGAGGGCACATTTTTTAGTCACTCTTGTCCACATTCCAAAGGGGATAGATGTGACATAAAAAAATTCCCCTTTTCATCCCTTCGATCTGGTTCTTCATATGATTAAGTTCAACTCTCTAAAGGGCTTATCTACCTTATCTCGCCTCCCTCCCTCATCTCACAACTTGTGAATGACACATGACAACATCTAGTGAGGGAAAAAATTTCTACCCCTCTTATCCTCATTCCCAAGGGAACATATGGGACATTAAATTTTCCCCTCTCTATCCCCTCTTCAGTTCTTCACGTGACCATATCACAACCCCCAAGATCTAGGGCACATTTTCCTCCATCTCTCCATCCTTGCACCTAAAGGCGCCACTTGTCCTCACTCCTGGTGAGGGCACATTTTTATGTCCCCCTTGTCAAAATTCAAAAGGGGGTATAAGTGACACAAAAATTTTCCCCATGCTAAGCCATTATAAACCCTATTTTGTTCCCTAACAACTTCTACCTTATCTCGTGAAGAAAATTAGTTATCGGGAAGCGAGAAAACATGAAAAAAATTGGCACGCTCATTTCTCCTCACAATTCGACCTATCATGCATGTTTTAGGCCATAAAACCTAATAATTATTTATATCACAACCACTATGCTACAAAATTCATTTTGTACTAGCCATGATTGCAAAAATGATGCTTTTCTCACATTTCTTCATCCAAAAACCTAATTGCACCAATGTTTCAATTGATTTTTATCCTCTCAATCTTTTTGTGATCGGTGAATGTATGAGCCTTAACTAATGGCTTTCATCACAGCTTCAAATCTAAAACATATTCCCTAGAATTTTCTTTTTTGATTTTTGATAATTATAGTGGGCGGAACACAAAGAAAATTGGATCATGGGATTATTGCGTAGATTCGAATCCGATGATGATGTTTTCGATTGCAAATAGAGACTAGTAAGTGACCTTTCTAAAAAAGATAATTTTCAGTGCTTGCACTTACTAAAAATAATAACCCTCTAAATTTTAAAAATTTCAAGTTGCAATTTCTTGTCATATCCGGAAATAGTGAAAAATGGCAAGCAGGGTAAAACAGACAATTTTCCCAAAATAACAGGTCTGGGAAAAACAACGTGCTAAAAATATAAACTAGAATAAAATGGTAAAGCATCATCAATCGAGGTAAATGGAGAGTGCCAAGAGACTCAAAAGATAAAATTTGAGCAAAAGGGAAAATTTTCCCAAAAATAACTCTAGGTGACTGCAAAAATAGAAAGCCTCGGTTTTCGGTACTAAAGTTGCGGTTGGAATTATTTTCACTCATCTCACTACTTTTTGAAATCCTCACAATGTTGTAAGGTGATTTTATAGTGAAAAAAGGAAATTAACTATCTACAAGGATCCGAAATACCGTCTTGAGCACATTTGTATCAAGGAGCAAGGCAAAGTATATTGAGGTGCAACAAGTGAAAGCCGAGGCATTGTTCATTTTTCAAAGATTTTAAAGAGATCTAAGGACTCCATTGAAACCCAAGCTAAAGAATCATCAGGTCTTAATCCACCATCATCTCTCTAGTGAGTTGGTTGAGTTGAGCTAGGTGAGTTGATTAACCTGGGTGAGCTAGTTGAGGTTGGTGAGTTGGGTGAGTGGGTGAGCTGATTGAGCTAGCCAAGTCAAGTGAGCTAGTCAAGAGCTCATACTTTTTCCATGAAGAGACACATGAAAATTGAGATCATTCCAATGGTGACAACTTCTCAAACAATCCATTCAGGGGCCATCCCTTTAATCCACATTGTGAAGGCCTATTTCAGTAAGTGAAGGAGAAGCATCAAGAAACTTGAGCACTGCAAGTTGTATATCATGATCAAGGGCCCAGTGGTGAAAGAATAAGGAACAAGATAGTGACCCTCAATCTCACTATGATATCAAGAAGGAACCATCATAAGTGATGTATATATGCTGTCTCAAGCTCGCATCAAAAGGTATCACAACAAGTGTTTCTAAACACTCATTTGGTAGTATGAGGTGTGCATCGTGCATCTTACGGATAGAGGATATTGTGATCACCATGCCTTAGATAAAAATTTCTTCAACAAAAATTAGTCAATACCTTTCCTTTCTCCCTTCTCTCTCTCCATATTCTAATTTTTAATTGAGAATGTACTTTTAGTTGTTTTTTCCTATTCACTTAAGAGATAAAAAATATTTGTAAATTGTAAAATTATTTTCTCAAAATTATAAGAGAGTTACTTAATGTATCTCTTCTAATGGTAATTGATGGGTCATAAGTGGAATAGGAACATGAATATTTGTGTGGGGGTAGATGACGGGAAATCTACAATGTTATAAATTGGAGTGGTTATTAAATTCTAAAGGATCTTGAAAGTTTAGTTTTTTGTAGAAATTTTGGATTTTTATATGGTTGTTGAGATTTGTATCACCAAGACATAAGAAATGAAAGCTTCATTTATTCCATCTCATTTTATTATGTTTTCATCTACTCTCTCTCTCTCTCTTTTCTCGCAACTTTGCAAGCATAGTGATCTTGAATAACTAGTATGGAACTTGGTGTCCTTAAATGACAAATCTAAAGAACTGTGTGTGTCTAGTTTGTTAGTCTTGTTAATTTCCTACATTGTTGTTTTCCTCTAATTGAATGTGAATCTACTCCAGTTATTTTTTGTGAACTCTTCTAGTGCCTACTCACAATAATAACCTTCTCTTTCCTATTTTCTCTCTTTTACCCTTCATTTCTGTAAATTTCTCCCTTGTACCCCATAAAAGAACTTTGTCACAAGTTTAGTGAAGTGTTCTTATGTGATCGCTGACCTATTCGGCCACCCCACAAAACTATATTGGTTTACATTCAATAGTGGGAGCCTCCCCATACACAAAAAGGAGGAGCGTATCCCCGTGAACATTGGTGGAAAAACATAATTTGTAACATGACAAATTATTTCACCAACATGACCCTTGTTTCTTGTTTGATCATGAAAATAGGAAATCTCCTAGGAAGAAATCCCCTCCACTAGTGCTTCTCTTATCATCTTGACTTCTTGCCTAGTCAACATCAAAGTATAAGCTATCATGTAAAAACCAATCCATACTCCATAGTCCCTTTGAGATATCTAAAAATCCTCTTGACTGATTGCACGTGATTGTTCTTTGGATCATATTGATATCTTCCTATAAGTCCTACTTCTTGCATGATATCAGGCTTAGAAGCGAGTGGAATACAAAAACTTCCAATCACGAGACCTATATATTTTCTAATCCACCTTTGGTGATTCATCTTACTTGCTTAGATTATGCCCTGTACTCATAGGTGTACTAACATGCTTGTTATCCTCCATTCCAAAAAAATTCAAAGTTTCTCTAATATACTTTGATTGTAAAATGAAAATAGATTTTTCTGATTGAATAATATGCAAGCCAAGAAAAAATTACAACTCTCCTAGCATAGAAAGATTTCAGTTGGAAAATTGTAACAAAGTATAGCTTTCATATTTTAAAGAAATTGAACAAACATCTTATTCTATCATTACCAAACTTTAAGAAGGTATTCCAATTTTATTTTGATGCAAGTGGGACAACGGTCGCTAATGTTTTCATCAAGAAAGTAATATTTTTACTTATTTTAACAAGAAATTTAATGAAGCTAAGAAAAATAGTTAGCTTATGATCAATATTTTTATACAATTGTTCAAATTAAAGTGGAAACACTACTTTTTACCTAAGGAGTTCATTTTATACATGGACCATCAAGCATTGCAATTTATAAACAGCCAAAGTTAAAACCAAAAGAACATGAAATAGAGTGAGTTTCTTCAAAATTACTCACTTGTTTTGAATCATAGAAGTGGGAAGTTGAATACAATTTTTAATGCATCGAGTAGGAGATGTTTTTCATTTCATGACATGAGGATATAAGTATTGGGTTTCACTATATGAGAGAGTTTTATGAGGAATATTTAGATTTTGGGAAAACTTGGGTTGTGTGAAAGAGCCCAACCAATATGGATAAGTCTTTGTTGTTGGATTTCTTGATCTACAATAAGGGTTTTTGTTTAAAGAATATCCAAGGTGTATACCTCATAGTTTAGTGAGGGAGAAATATATAAGAGAAAATCATAGAAGTGGATTAGCCAGAAAATTTGGAGTAGATAAAACAATGGTGCAACTAAGTGAGAATTAATATTGGTGAGGATAGGAATGAATGTGAAGATTTTTGCAACATTATAGGATTCATTATTATTCAAAAGAGAAAAATTAGAGTACACGTTTGCATCAACCATTGCTAATACTATAACAACCATGGGAAGATATGAACATGTAGATTTATTCTTGCGCTTAAAAAGAAATTAAAGAGGTGATGATTTTATCTATCTTGTTGTGGATAGATTCTCAAAGATAACATACTTCATAGCTTGCAAAAAGACTAATGAGGTCACCCATGTTGCAACTTTGTTTTTCTCGAACATAGTAAGGTTGTATGGTTTTCCGAAGAGCACTACCTCGAATAGAGATATGAAATTTGTTGGGCATGTTAAGATATCTTTGTGGAAAAATTTAGTGTCATGTTGTAGTCTAGTAAGATAGCACAACATAGTCGAGCACCTTAGAACCCCACTTAGACATAGGTCTAAGTGCTCACCCGAAGCATGAGCAACTCCACCAAGTTCCTTCTATGGCAGAAATCAAGACATGGTCCCTATAGACATGATTAACACAACATGAAATATATGTTCCATATGCAAATTATATTATATGCACAGATAATTGATCATAAAGGAGCTTATATTCATTCATCAACATATATAATTAGTAATAGAATCTGGATGCTAATTACACCACGTGCATATCTTCATAGTTTGGAAATCCATTACAACACATCACTCGAGATACTTAACGAGTGCACATACAAACTCACACATCCTTACATACAGATCTGGACACACTTACAAACACATACACATATTCACCACATACACTACACACACACACACATGCTCCTTCCCTTTACATGGAAATCTATACATATTTATAGGGTGATAATTTTTCCTTCGCCACTTTCATACTTTAATGTATTAATAAGTAGTTCCTAAATATAATTTACATGTTCACGCTTTCCTATAATTAGGTTTCATACTTTGGTCTCCATAAGACACTTGTTGTGTTCTATAAATAGCCCCTGCTTTACCCCAGTTGTATGCGCTATAATTAGATCTGTCCCCACACTATAAATAGCTTGCTTTATTTCCCATGTCATGCTATAATTATCTTTCTCCATCCATAAATGTACTATATTTATCTTTCTTTGTTAAACATGTCATCTCTACTTTTGTCTATTTTTAGCTCATTCCACAATTCTAGCTAACTCTTGTTCTTTCTTCCTTGTGCATGAACCTTTCGTGCGTCCTCTTCTCACACCTTCACATGCTGACTTCAAAAAAATGTGTTACTTATGCAAATACTTCCTTCATGATTACACATGCACCTTCATGCATCCCTCTGCGCTTCGCCCATGTCTTCATACTTAACTACTTCTTCAATCTAACATTACCCCACACTAGGGATATTTTCTATCCTCAAAAGTAATTCAATCAATGAATGAAGGAATACATAATATTTTCCCAACAAATAATTTGGAAAACTCCTAAAATAATGTAAATAATTTGTACTTTTGTGCGCTCTAAAACTAGGCTCGAGGCATTAGTAGGAGTTCAGGAAATTCGACATTGATTAATGCCTCTAGTTTTTTCCATTCTTCCAGCATAATCTTTGACCTTCTTAGTGTTGATTCAAAAATATTGGGAATCTTCTCCGGGGGTAATTTTTCTAGCCTTATCTTACAACTCCTTAAAAATAACATCCCATTCTTCATCCATACCTTCCAAGTTATCTACCCTCCTCATTACCATGGTTTGCAACTCTCCTAGCCTCGCCTCTATCCTATCACACTTAAACCTTATTAAATTATTTCTTTTCCGCTAGTTATTACAAAAAAATTACACACGACCTTATTTCCCATGTATAAAAAATCCTACAAGTGCTCCAATTCTACTTCATCTTCTATGAGGCGTGCGCTTATTATTTTGGTGTCTTTAAACTCGCCTTAAAAATTTTCATACCCTTGCATGGGTTTCTTCATTACTGAGATCCTTGTTTTTCATACACCTTGAATTTTTGGTCCATCTTTTCCATCTTCTCTTGTGCTAAGTCATATGATGTCGACCCTTGTCCCTTATTTTCATTCTCAATCAATAATTCAACTAATTCTTCAAGGGTTTCAATTTCCTTGATTTTGTTCATCTATGCCTCGAGACTATGTCTGGCATGAATTTCCAATGCACATTATCGGATGTGCCACTTTGGTATTTATAGAGGTTGGCTAGATTTTTACTTATTCAATTATACAACCAACTTCTTATTATTTTTACTTATATCTTTCAGTCCTCTTAGGCATCACACAATGCTACTCCCTTATTGATATTCATTCTCCCTACCTTGTAAACTATTTTATTCAAGGCATCATTTGCCTACTCATTTGAAAGTTGAGTTAAGTAAAAATTGTAAAGACCTTTGATGGGTCCTTCTTCCCATGTAATTCAATGACTGACTCTTTCTTCACCTCAAACTCGGCTCCTCAATGTGTATCTGCATCGCGAAGGAAAACATCTTACCTATGCACGTATGGTATTCATTCTTGTTGAACATATCCCAAAAATATAATTGTTGGGTTTCCACAAAGCTTTGAAATATTCCTATGATAAGCTTGGTTGTATCATCTTGGTATGATAGGATTGGGTGAGGAGATGACCTTGGTGGAGCACATCATCCTGATCCCACTATTATGAATTGATGTATGGTGTTTTTGTGCGGGACCAACATCCTCTTTCTCATCCTCTCCTCTAAGTCATGAACCCTCTTGTTCTTCCTCATGTTCTTCCTCCTCTTCATGATCCTCTTCACGCTCCTCTTTTTGTTCCTCTTTGCACATGTTTGCTTCATAATAGAATAATCTCTCATGTTCATACTCCTATTCATGCTCCTTTTCATGCTCTTCTTCATCAACAATGTGTATCACTTTGGAGATCCCCTTCTCCTTTGCATGTCTTCACCTATTTAAAGGGTTTATTCCTCATGATGCTCCCTCGCTGTTGTTCTTCTTCCTCTTCGTTGGAGTTGGGCCTTCACGTTTCTCTAATTGGGGCAGTTGGAGAAACTTGAGGAGTGTGTGATGTGCTTGCTTCCTATTTCTTCTCTCGCATCCTCTTTCATGTGTTGTGGTCTAGTTACCATTTTATCTATTCTTCCTCTTCTTCTTCTTTTGGAGTAGGCTCACACCTATACTTAGGTATTCTCATTTTTTTCCCCTTGATGGGGATGGTGCAAGAACGGTGATGCACACTTTAACCACCTTACCATCCTTTAGCTTGGGATTCAAGTAGATGTAGACCTAACATGCCTCCTTCCCTACCACTAATGTCATGATGGGATTAAGGTCCATCATATTAGACTCCATTATCTCCACGTAGGGTGCCTTGGTCTCATATTCGTATGTCTTGTGCATGGTGTGGTAGTAAACATCTACCTTATCGAGTGTTGACCTTAAGAAGTTGCATGTCTTGGATCCTTGATGCTCTCTTGAAGTATTTGGAAGTGAATAAAAATAGTAGTTTACACCAAGGGACCATCTCTCCGTTTAATAGCAAAACCTTTCTAAGGCTGAAGTGTTGCATAACCATGAAGTATGCTTGCCCTCGTAACTTTGTTGGTAGCTCTCTAGGCATGCATCATTCATTCTCAAAGGTATCATGTAATCTGTTAGCGCAAAATCACGGCAGCACTCGGATGCTGGTCAGGTTTCTAGGTTGACCATACTATCATCCAGTGTGATTGCGTAACATTGAATCCTTTCTTCAAGTGTGGGACTTGAAAAGTGAGAAAGGATTCTCTCTAGAGAAGGCTAGTTCCTATTCCTCTGTTCAGATGCACACGAAATATGTAGAGGGTTTGCTCGAAACCTAATCTAATCTGCCAAGGAGACAGGGTAAGAAGATGCATAAAAATAAATCTAAGCTAATAGAGGTGATGCACCGAGGAATGAAGAACACCTATCTTTCTAGTAAACACAGACCATTCAAATGTGATATAAGATCATGCACAGATAACAAAACTTGCAGTGAAAGACCAGGAGGATGCAAAATGAACACAGAGAGGGTTGAGAATCATCCACAGACATGTATTACTTGCTCCAAATATTGATACAATACACTACAAAATTCCAAGAGGCAGAGTCATATTACAGTTTCAAATGAGAGGTTCGAACTCCACAAATTCACCTGATAGGAGAAGAAGGGAGGAGCAAAACAGAAAATGTTTGACCTTTTGAAAGAAGCTCCTCTTTACAATATATAGGAAGAATGAGAGAGGGAAAAGAGAGGAAATTCAGAATCTACCCCAACCACTTCTAGGTCATATTTTAAATCATCTCATTATGGAAAAAGCGGCATATCTCGCAAAAGCGGGTGCATCTAATGTAAAAGCGGCGAACTGTCTGCTGCATTAAAGCTGGTTGTTGAAGCGTCACTTCTGGCATTACCACGCGTCAGGGACGTTTTCTCAATTTTCTCTCTCTAGACTACACCAAAATGCAAGATTGACCCCGAATCATGTGGAGAATTTCAACAGCTTTCCGTTGATATAAAGAACGTGCAAATCCGAGCTCTGGACCAAAAGATACGACGATCCAAAGATTTAGGGAAAAAACAGGTTGGCGGGAAAATATTTGAACTTTCCCCGCGCTCTGCCACTTGGATGACACGTGGCAGGCTCTGATTCGCTGAGTAATTCTCTCTCCTCCACCTTCCCACGGGTTTTCCTTTGAAATTTCCTTGTGGGCCCTTAAACTTGGACACGTGGCACTATTTCATTGGTTCGGGTCAGTGCTTGAAACCTCACCCTTTGACTTCTGGACTTTCTCCCTCATGACACGTGTCATGATTTGATTGGTATTTGGGTCTTCCAGCTTTTCGCGTCCACTGCATCCATTTGTCTCGGATGTCCCAATGCGTTGTTTGGGACAGAAACTTCCGATCCGCCCGAAATGGGCTTCCCTGTCCCTTTTCTGCTGGTGACACGTGGCGTTGCTTGATTGGCTTTCGGCTCCTTCGGCTATCCGCGTCCCACGCGTCCCTTTGTCCCAACTGTCCCTTTGAAGTTCCCGTTTTGCCAAACTCAGCCGGTTCGCATCCTTCGCGTACATTTTTTCCAACTGTCCCGGACTATCTGGGACAAATTCTTCCGAACCGCCCGAAATGGGCTTCCTTTGCTCTCGACCACTTCACCTTTTCGCGTCCTTCACGTCCTCGCGGCTCAGATGTCCCAACTGTTTGTCAATTTTCTTCTCCTTCGGCCGAACCAACTTTCCGCGTCCCATGTGTCCCTACGACCCGATTGTTCCTTTGCAAAAGTTCTCCTTTTCGGCCGAACCGGCCGGTTCGCGTCCTTCGCGTACATTTGTTCCAACTGCCCCTTTGCTCTACAGACTGCATCGCTAATAGTCTTTTCACCGATTTGCACCCAGATGTCCCAACTGTCGCAAAGGCGGCCTAGAGCAGGACTTAGCCAATTTTCATGATTTTCTCCTGAATCAATCTACTTGCTTGGAACTGAAAACTCTGATGCATGTTATCGAAATTTACCCGGGGGTGAATTTTGGATAACAATTTGGTGACTTTTCGGGGTCACCTGCCTGCTAGGTAGAAGATCAGTGGCCTTAAGTAGTCCATTGGGCATGGAGTCATCAAATATTCTGTTCAGAACCCTAACTGACTCAGAAAGTGCAAGGAGGAAGATGGAATGTTACCTGATGAAAGCAAGGATTGCTAAGCATCTCCATGGACAGCAAGTTGTGCCAAAGCACTTAGGGAAAACAAGACTAACCTACAGCAAAACAATGTGCACAAGCACTTGGAGGAAAGAAAATCTAATCTAATATTTATAGAGGTAGTGAACTTCCCTCTAGAAGCAACGCTTGAGATAGATTCCATTGACTGGAATCTGCAGTTCTTCACCCTCCAGTGAGGCTAATTGGAAAGCATTGTTGTTCTTGCACTTTGTGACCACGTATGGGCCACTCCAAATGGCATCAAATTTTGAATGCCTTCTCGGTTTTGCTCTGTCCACATCCCATTTCAACACTAGATCTCCAACTTGAAAAGATCTATCCTTGGCCTTTCTATCAAAGGTCTTCTTGATCAAAGCTTGATCCTTTTCCATTGCTTGGGATGCCTGATTTCTGATCTCTTGCAGCTCCATCAACTCTGCATACCTCACCTCCATGGGCTCAAATTCAAGCAACTCCAGCTACTTCATGAGTTCCAACATTGGCAACTCAAGTGACATGAGCAAGATTGCCTCTCTTCCATAGACAAGCCTGAATGGAGAGTTACTCGTGGATCTTTTGGGAGTTATCCTATCGGCCCATAAGGCTGATTTCAGTTTGGTATGCCAAGACCTTTGATTCTCATCAAGAGTCCTCCTAATGATCCTCAACAAGTTTTTGTTTATAGACTCGGCCTAGCCATTACCCCGAGGGTAATAGTTCGATGAAGTGCTTAGGTAAATACCGTTCTTGATGCCCACTACTCACCCCTGGATCCAATGAATGCCAAAGCATTATCGAGATTATTGTAGTAGGTATGCCAAATCTGGTAGTTATCCCCTCATAAAAGTCTAAGATGCTAGACTCATTTTCCTCTTTGAGTGCTACGTCTTTGTCCATCTAGTGAAGTAGTCTGTGGTCCAAAATCCATTTATGCCCTTGGCTAGAAATGGGATTAATGACTCGATGAAGTCCAAACCCCATTGCATGAATGGCTGGTCAACTGAGATTGGATGCAATGGAAGGGCAAGAAAACTTCTCTTTTCCTGTGAAGAATGCACAATTCTTACACCTCTTGATCCATGCATAGCAATCACTGAAGATTTTAGGCCAATAATAACCAGCCTTCATGATTTTTAGAGTTGTCACTCTTGGTGCAAAATGGCCACCAGCTGGTCCACCATGAAACTCTTCCAACACCCTTTGAATCTGATTTGTGCTAATGCATCTCAGCAGCACTCCATTCACATCTTTCTTGAACAAAACTCCATCAACAATGGCATACGAGACAACCTGTAATCTGAAGTGTCTCCTTTGGGTCTTGTTCATCTCTGGAGGGCATAGGCCTATGCCTAGGAAGTGCATAATACCTTGGGTCCAACAAGGAGTGGGGGAAGCATTGTCTTCTTCATGATTGCCACTTGGCTCATGGCTGTCCTGGACTGTCAAAACAGTTTCTTCTTTGTTGCATACTTCTTTTTGCTTCCCCAAAACCAGCTGCTCACACAATCCTTTCCCTCTTACCAGCTTGGTGATCTTGATCTCAATGTCATACTCCATGACACAGGTGATCCAACCTACCCTTTTCTCATTCAAATCCTTGTTGAGGAGGAAGTCCTTAACCCCAACATGTGAGACCAGCAACTGGACCTTGTTGTTTGAGACTAAATGCTTGAATTTCTTCAAGCTTCTGATTACTGCAAGTACATGCTTTTCAATAAAAGAGTACCTCACCTCGCATGGTCATCTAGGCTCTGGCCAAGAAGGCAATCGGCTGCTCATCATTATCTTTGTTCGCTGCACTAGAATGGCGAAATAGTGTCATCACCTCCAAATGCATAGAGGATGAAATCCTTGGAGAAGTTTGGGTTGATGAGAGTTAGCTTGAGAGATAGCTTCATGATTGCTTCAAAACTCTCCTTACCTTCTCGCTATCCACTTAAAATCCATGTTCTTCTTTAACATTTTGGTGATGGGCTTGACAAGGGCTACAAAATCGGGACAAACTCGAAGACAAAATTGATCCTTCCCAAGAAGCTCAAGGGCTTTCTTGTGGCTTGGCAATGGTAGTGCTCTTATGGCTTCAACCCTCTCTAGATCAATTGCTAATCCCTCTTTCGAGACAATATGGCCTAGAAGTTTCCCCTCATGAGCCAGAATATGTATTTTTTGGGGTTCAATGATACCCCAAATCTTCTACACTCTCGAAATACCCGCCTCGGATGAAAAGTTGATCCACCGCATTTTTGGAGAATACGGTGATGTCATCAAGATATATCAAAACTATTTCATTGATCAACCCCTGAATGCCATATCCATTGCCCTTTGGAAAGTGGCTCCAAGCATTTGATAGGCCAAATGGCATCTTCTTGTAGGCATATGTTCCCCATTTGGTTGTGAAGGCTGTCTTGAACTGATCTTCCTCCCTCACCATAATCTGTAGCCTGAGTAGCCATCAAGTAGTGAAAACCTTTCTGAACCAGCTACAACCTACAATATTTGCTCCATGGAAGGGAGTGGATAATGATCCTTGAGAGAGGCTCTATTCAAGTCTCTGAAGTCGACACACAACCTGATCTCTCCATTCTTCTTTCTGACTGGGACTAAGTTGGTGACCCAACTTGAGTGTTTGATGGGGAAGATGATATTGGCCTCAATAAGCTTGCTTAACTCTTTTCTCATGAGAGGTTCAATATGGGGATTCACTGGCCTTTGCTTTTTCCTGACAGGCTTGGATTCCAGATCCAGCTCAATAGTATGTTGTGCCAACTTTGGGTTGAAACCTCTTAGATCTTTATAAGTCCAAGCAAAGACATTTGGGAACTCTTGACAAAGCTGAACAAAATCAGATTTCTCTTGTGAGGTACTTACTTTGCCAATCTGCAATGTTTTGCCTTCTTCCACTAAAATAGGCTCTAAATCTTCACCCTTTACTTGAATGTTCACTTTCTCCTTCCGGAACTGATCATTCGGGTTGAAGATTGACTCCAAGGTTATGAGGCCTTTTGGTAATTTGTTAGTTCTCAGCTGCACCACTTGGTCACCATACTGTTGATGCAGCTTGTCTTGATTCCTGGCGGAGAACTCAGCTTCTTCTTGTAGGAAATTAACAATTTGTTGATCATTCTCGAAGACTTGCCAACTTGTATTATTATCTGGAACAATTTGGTCTCACAACCACTTTGATATGAGGTGAGGTTTTTCACTTTTGATATTTTCTACAACGTCAAATGCAGCCCCAATTGCTGCCGATCTGTCAATGCTTCATTCTTTTTCTTGGGATGGAATTGATGCTAAAAGCTTCAAAATCTTCAATAAGATCCCATACCCGATTTTTGTAGTTTTCAACGAGATCATTTTTGGCAACATTTTCCCTTTGACTTGGTTTACAATCAGCTCACTATCACCAAATACTTGTAAATTCCGATGCCTTTCTTCATTGCCTAGTGTAGTCCATGAATTAAGGATTCATACTCTTGTGTTGTTTGAACAGAAAATCGGAAACGGAAGGCCGAGTAATACCTTATATCTTGTGGTGAAATGAGCATAGCTCCTCCTCCCCGCACCTTGTCTACTCCTTGACCCATCAAAGAACAATTGCCATACTTCATTCTTGTCTTTATGATCTCGGCTTGGTGATGCTTTGGGGAGAGGTTGATTCTCTTCATGTAAACAATAAAATCCTAAGCGCAGATTCTTCTACTTTTGATAGGGATCAAAAGCATGTATCTTGTTTGCCCATTCATCAAGAGTTAGATCCGGGATGCTTCCAATCTTGGTGTCAGCCTCATCAGTGCTAGGGTGATCTTCTTGATCAAATGCTGAGCAATTGGCATTAATCTGACTTGGAGTGTAAGGCTCAATATGGAATTTTGTAATAGATTTGGATCTGATTGTGGCCTTAGTTCCATATCTTGTTCTGAATAGCATGTGTGACCAATCAGTAGACAAATACCCCCCAATCTTGGCTGTGAAGTCCCTTGACAAGCAAAGGGCAAAGAGTGGTGGAAGGTCTATGATTGATACATCTTGTAAAACAACAACATTTGGACATGCATGCAAGGTAAGACTCAAGTTTCTAATCACTCCAACTATTGCTATTGCTGTTCCATCTAACTGCACTACCCCTTTGGATGTTATTTCATACTGGAGCCCTAGCTGATCAGCTATTTGTTTGGGCATGACAGAACTACTTGCCCCGAATCAATCATGCAATTATGTACTAGCTGATTTCCAATGATCAACAAAACATAGAAAGGAGGGGGCTTCAACATCTTACCTTGTTGTGCTCCATGACTTCCTTCAGGCTGGGCAGCGTTTGTAAGCACTTTGTCTTGCATCTGAACCCGCTGATTTGAAATTGGCCAATCCTTCATGGCAGCTTGCAGCAGATCTCTTTGTCCTGGGATGGATAGGGATTCCCACATTGATATATTGACGTTAGTCTTCTTCATCTGTTCAATGATACTGAATGGGGATGAAGTATCCTTTTGTTGTCCCTTGGTTTGCACATTCACCCCTTGCACGTGGGCAGCAACAGCTGGCATTTGAGTTGGCCTAGGGGCTGTTCTTGGCTGCCCTTGTGCATTTGAAATTGGATTTTGCTTGCCAACCACTTGTGGAACCATGGGAGGTTGTGGATTGGCTGGGGCTAATGGTTGTTCTTCACCCAAATTTCTCCTCTTTGACCTTGTGTTGGCTGCAACACTTTGAGAAACTGCTTGATTCATGCCACAAAAATATTCTGCTTGCTAGTTCACCAATGTGGTGTCATTTGGGGCTGATTGCTGTTGTAATGTTTCTTGTTGTTGGTTGTTTCCTTGACTGCCCTCACCCTCCACACCAATAGTTGTCACCATCAATGCTTGATTGAGAGCACCATTGAAGCACATGGATTGGTTATGAGGCTCATTGCATGGAAAACACCAATCATATTCCTGAGCGATGTTGTTCTATGTTGGCACTAATGCCTTAGAGGTAGATATGGCATTTGGATTATAGGGCTGGAATGGTCTATTGGCAGGAGGCCTTGTTTGATTCATATTTGCAACCTGGATTAGGGGCCTTTGTGGTTGGTATGGCTGCCTATTAGGTTGAGCTTGGGGTTGATAAGAAGGTCTAAAACCTTGGGCTTGTTGCCTCTTGAGAGTAACTAGCTCATTTCCTAGGTTTTGCAATTGCTTCATGACCTCTTAAAGCTCATTTGGGGTACTTGGAGATGTAGTGGAAGCTTCATTTGAACTCTGATTTCTAGGAGTGGGAGAGGGAGCCAAATTAGGTGCTTGATGGGTGTTTAGGCTCTCTAAACTTGGAAACAATGGCATGGGAGGTCTAGGGGCAAGTTTTCCATCTTGGATTAAACAATTTTCAGCCCTAATGGCAATACTATATGCCATAGGGATAGTTGTGCCTCCCATGAATTGAATCAACATAGAAATATCAGAATTTAAAGCTTTGAGATAGTATAGAAAAGCACCTTCATTGTTGGCCCGATCGCCACCTGAATCCTATCCCAAGACCTTTGAAATCTAAAGTTGAAGTCAGTTAGCTGCTCGTTGGGAGCCCTCTTGATAGTTGTCATTTGCTCCAAAAGAGACAAGTTGTCTCCCTTCTCTCTTAATTACTTGTGAAGTGCAATACACAAAGCTGATTCTAATTTTTTATAGAACTAGCTCCAAGGCTCCTAAACCATTGCAATGCTTTACCCTTGAATGAAGATGCCAAGAACTTGACACCACTTGCATTTCATTGATTTCATGGATTACACAAAGGTTAGCAATATCTTTAACATGATCACCGGAGTAGTCTTATTTTCTCCGGTGAAGTAGGGAATGTTCTTTAAGGCTGTAATAGGAATCTGGATGTTGTGCATTGATAGCAAGTGGGATGCTAACTATGAAGTTGACGTAGGGGTTGTTCTGAGCCATTATAATTGGTCTTAAAACCCTTGTATACTGAATGAAAGGCCTATCAGGTGGAGGAGTTGAGAGAGTTCTATTTGGTGGAGATGGAGACCTCTGAATCCTTCTTCCTCTTTACCTTCTTCTCGGAGATAATTGCAGGTATTCAAACAACACTTCTTCTTCTCTCGACTCTTGACCTTGTGATTCTTCTCATAAGTTTTCAGGCCTGCACTGCTGAAACCAGTTGATTTTTCCCCTTGGAGTCGCCAGATATGCAAATAATAGCTCTTTTTAAGCAAGAAAAATGCAGCAGATGCACATCAACCCTGCTACAATAAAAATGAGACCTCTAGGTCCCACCGGGCGTGCCAAAACTGTTAGTGAAAAATCACAGCACCCCTGGATGCTGGTCAGGTTTCTAGGTTGACCATACTATCATCCAGTGTGATTGCGTAACATTGAATCCTTTCTTCAAGTGTGGGACTTGAAAAGTGAGAAAGGATTCTCTAGAGAAGGCTGGTTCCTATTCCTCTGTTTAGATGCACACAAAATATGCAGAGGGTTTGCTCAAAACCTAATCTAATCTACCAAGGAGACAGGGTAAGAAGATGCATAAAAATAAATCTAAGCTAATAGAGGTGATGCACCGAGGAATGAAGAACACCTATCTTGCCAGTAAACACAGACCATTTAAATGTGATATAAGATCATGCACAGATAACAAAACTTGTAGTGAAAGACCAGGAGGATACAAAATGAACACAGAGAGGGTTGAGAATCATCCACAGACATGTATTACTTGCTCCAAAGATTGATATAATACACTATAGAATGCCAAGAGGCAGAGTCGTATTACAGTTTCAAATGAGAGGTTCGAACTCCATAATTTCGCCTGATAGGAGAAGAAGGGAGGAGCAAAACAGAAAATGTTCGACCTTTTGAAAGAAGCTCCTCTTTACAATATATAGGAAGAATGAGAGAGGGAAAAGAGAGGAAATTCAGAATCTACCCCAACCACTTCTAGGTCATATTTTAAATCATCTCATTATGGCAGAAGCGGTGGATCCTGGCAAAACGGCGGGCTGTCTAACAGAAGCGGCGAACTGTCTGTTGCATTAAAGCTAGTTGTTGAAGCGTCACTTCTAGCATTACCACACGTCAGGGAAATTTTCTCAATTTTATCTCTCTAGACTACACTAAAATGCAAGATTGACCCCGGAATCATGTGGAGAATTTCAACATCTTTCCGTTGATATAAAGAACGTGCAAATCCGAGCTCTAGATCGAAAGATACGACGATCCAAAGATTTAGGGCAAAAACAGGTTGGCGGGAAAATATTTGAACTTTCCCCACACTTTGCCACTTGGATGACACATGGCAGGCTCTGATTCACTGAGTAATTCTCTCTCCTCCACCTTTCCGCGGGCTTTCCTTTGAAATTTCCTTGTGGGCCCTTAAACTTGGACACGTGGCACTATTTCATTGGTTCGGGTCAGTGCTTGAAACCTCACCCTTTGACTTCTGGACTTTCTCCCTCGTGACACGTGTCATGATTTGATTGGTATTCGGGTCTGCCAGCTTTTCACATCCACCGCGTCCATTTGTCCCAGATGTCCCAAAGGTCTTTATTTGGGATGTGAAACTTCCGATCCACCCGAAATGGGCTTCCCGTCCCTTCTCTCTGCTGGTGACACGTGGCATTGCTTGATTGGATTTCGGCTCCTTGCTATCCATGTCCCATCGTCCCTTTGTCCCAAATGTCCCGGTGCTTGAAGTTCCCGTTTGGCCGAACCGCCGATTCGCGTCTTCGCGTACATTTGTTCCAACTATCCGGATGTCTGGGAAAAATTCTTCCGAACCGCTTGAAATGGGCTTCCTTTGCTCTCGGCCGCTTTACCTTTTCACGTCCTTCGGCGTCCTCACGGCTCGGATGTCCTAAGCTGTTTGTTAATTTTCTTCTCCTTGGCCGAACCGGCTTTCCGCCCCACACGCCCTCTGACTTCGATTGTTCCTTTGCGAAAGTTCTCCTTTTCGGCCGAACCGGCCGGTTTGCGTCCTTCGCGTACATTTGTTCCAACTGCCCCTTTACTCTGCAGACTGCTTGGCGGTCTTTCGGCCGATTCGCGCCAGATGTCCTAACTGTCCCAAAGGTGGCCTGGAGCAGGACTTAGCCAATTTTCACGATTTTCTCCTGAATCAATCTACTTGCTTGGATCTGAAAACTCTTATGCATGTTATCGAAATTTACCCTGGGGGGTGAATTTTGGATAACAAGATAATTTTTATACCATTTTTCCAAGTGTGCCTTATAAGTATTTGTGACCCTACCATCACAAGTATATTTGGTAAATCTCCTTGTCGGCGATCAATCGCTCTAAGGGATGCTCCCATTATTTCCATTCTGGTCCATCCCACACTCTGATCTCCTAGAATACTATAAGGATAAAAAATTGACCCCCATGGAATCTTCTCCCCTCTGTCATGTTGGATTTTCACCTCTTCGATGATGCCCTCAGCGATGTACTGAGAAATATTGTATCTAGTACCTTACATCATCTTATGCACAATGTGCAAGAATTTATTATTCACTTCATTCCATCACTCATAGGAGCCTAGCTTGCACTTACCAAGTATGTCACTACTCTCATCCCAAGGTCCACAATGTTAGTGAAACTAAACATGTGGCCTCCCAATGATAGTGCAGTTTGGTTTTTGTCTCCTCCACTACGACCTCATCATGTATATATAAAGAAATTTATGTGCCTCTATCACACAACCTCGGTCACTTTGCCAATAAATTACACGGTGATTTGCATCCTTCTTCTCGTGAAATAAAAGTGTTCTTCATGGAATTTTAATATTAGTCATTAAAATAGGTGTGTGGGCTTACCAAAGAATGTTAATTCAAAAAATTGTAGGACCCCGACATTTACCAAGTTCTTACGCATTTCGTCATCTATCAAATTTTCCTGTCGTGGTTAAATGAAGTGTATTTGTTATGACATCATTTCGATCTCACTTTTGTGCCTCGGTACATGGTGATTATACTCACTAACTTTACACTTCAAGATTTGTGACGTCTAAAGTCTTCCAGCCTATTACTTCCTAATGGTATTACATATTTTGGGACCCTTTCATCATGGGTTTCCTTTATTGGATTTTTTAAATTAGGTGCCCTCTTCACTAGTGTCATTACTTACTTGGTGATCTCTTTATCTACTATCTTTGCTAATTACGTGCCTTAGGTGCTCAATCTTCCATAAAATGTGAATTTCGTGAAACTACAAGTCTTAGTTGCTTAATCCTTGAATCTACCATGTGCCCAATCCTGGAAACTAGATGAGCCAACTTTGTACTTATTAAACCCCTCTTACTGACTTTTAAACCCTTCTAAGTAGCTTCCACTTTGTTGTTTTTCATAAACCCAATGATCTCTCTAGTTCTTAAACTGATTTGGTCACATTCGCCGTTGCTCAGTCACAACCCACATTGGTTCACATTGGTTGCATTGGTTTGCAAAAGATCTAATGAGCACAAATTCTCAATTCGCAATGTGAAAATGAAAATGTCACTTTCTCCCTTTTATATATTTCTAATTTTCTATCGCATTAAATGTGCTCACCTACCACTACTTTTTGGATTTAATACATTTTTTTGGTTTTCCCACCTTTTCTATATAATTTGGTATTATCGTAAAATTCTACCACATGCAACACTCCATGATATTCATAACCTTCTTTCACACGTGTAATGTGATCCTTAACCTTCTAGCGAGCCACTACTTCTTAAGTTTCGAACCTCTTTGTGTGCACTTATTTGTGTCATACATCTTCCTTTGCGCCACTTACCAAGTAGTTTACCTCGATGCCTCTCCCATATTATACTACTCGCCACTCCCTCATCACCGGTTTCCATATGATAAAATCTACCAATCTATGTACACTCGTGTCTTATCAAGATAATCATCATAATAATTTCTCTAGAATGCACACGGTTAGCCACTTCAAGCATTTTTACATCGCTCGTCTTTTTCACCTACCGCACACTAAAAGTATGCACATTCCTTTGCATTGTTAGAATAAAAATGGAATGACATGGGGTGAATCAGTCCTTTAAAAATTTAAACAATTTCATATTTACTTGCTTAAAACATAAATCATTCAACCATTAATGTGTGCACAACATCATACAACATACATTCAAATAACCATGAACAGAGAGAACACCATAACACAAGATATAAGTGGGAAACCCTCAAGGGGAAGAAAACCCATTGAAACTTCTGATTATATTACTCAAATAAAAATTATTTAGTGAAGCACCAACTTCACAAGGAGCACTAACCCCTAGTTTAGTAGAGCACCAACCCTACAAGGAGCACCAACCCCTAGTTTAGTGAAGCACCAAATCCACAAGGAGGCTACAACCCCCTAAGATGATCAAACACCCACTCAACCACCTTTTTTTGAAGATATATTATTTCTTTTTGCTGCAACAATTGATGGAGATCACAACTTTAGCTCACACACCTTCAAACCCTCATGGACTCAACTTAATATATATCTTTCTTTCATCACCTGTCTTATCTTCAAAACCTTACACACATGTTATATATCACTCCTAAACCTATCAAACACTCTCTCAAATCTAAATATATTCTCTCATACATGTTTCACTCTTACACTTGGGTCACAATTTTTCCTCTCATATAACTAGTGTTAATTTGAATTTAAACTTCACTTTTATATGCACTCAACATAAAAAAACATAAAGGAGGCCAGTAATTAAGATTTATTTAGACAAATAAATTAATAAAAAAATCCAAACACATTCATAAAAACATTCATATTGGACCTATGTAGGTTAGTCATGCCCAAATGCACCAAACTAGCTCAAAACCCCATCACCTAGATGAGCTAAAACCAAAAACACCATAACCATGATTATTCAAGCTCAAAATTTCTAAAACATGTCAAATATGACATTAAAACATCATCCATTGTCATTAATTATATTTCACTAATCAAATTATTCATAACTTAACCCCAAAGGCTCATATCCTTCACTAAACAGTTGTTTCCAGAACCAGTATTCACCTTTGGGACTCAAGACCACCCAAGAACACCTAAACTATGGCATGTATCCACTCATTGGAATAACCTAAAATTATAGATCACATCCATGCTCTTTATAGCTCATGAAAAATCCATATGTGCAAACTACACCAATTTCCTCTTCACTAAATTGACCTTCCTAAAAGCAACTTTAGAAACACAACTAGTTTACACTCTTACTTGTTATTCTAAAGACCTAAAAATTCCTTTAATAGGAAAAAAATTCATCCCTATTCACTCTCAAAATTATATCAAACATCAACCAATCCATATCATTCTTTTTCTACCTCATTCTTTCAAAGAAAAGCAATCTTGTCGTGAGAAACAAGAAACCTTATTCTTCACAAAATGAGTTGGTTTACCTAACAAACCTCATCATCAAGACACAAAAATTATACCATTGGAAATACCTATGAATATAATTTCCATAACATATTACATTTCCTTCTAACTCTAAGTGGAAGGCTTTCAACCAAGTCCATCTTTTAAAACTACCCAAAACATTTGCCCCAAAACCGCCTTAAGACTAGTCTTCATAAATAGGGAGCTGTTGGTGAGAAATATTATCAATATGAAAAATTAGGTGTCTCTACCAATGTTCATGTGGATACACCCCTCTACATTGAATGGTACAAATCTCATTATTGAATGTAACTAATCAAAACCCTATCTAAATGTTGTGGGTGGTCGAATTAATCGGTGATCACACAGGGGACACTCTCGACCATGTGGTAAAGTGATTGTACGGAGGTACAAGGGAGGAAATTATAGAATTGAGGGGAAATGGGGGAAATTATTCAAGGAATATTATTGGTGTGAGTGGATTATAGATCTCACACCCAAGAACCAAGTAAGTACAACATCCAATATAGAAGAAAGCAATAATGAAGCGGTTAGTGAGACAAACCAAACCCACATAGACACAAAGTTATTTGAGGCTCATTCATCAAAGACACAAATCTCTCTTTGATCACCATGCTTACAAATTTCATTCAATAGGGAAATAGAGGAAAAACAAGAAATGAAAAATAGAATAAGTGTAGCTTTTATTTCATGTGTAGTGATGAATACAAAGCTTTAACCAAGCTACCACAATTCACAATGCTATAGAGTATAAGTTCTTCAAAATTTAGAATCCTTTGGAATGGATAAGCCATCCCAATTTATACAACTTGAATTGAAATTTCATTTCCCTCACATGACTCTTCATATTCCTATTCCACTTGTGACCTTTCACTTTTCATTAAATTAAGTATTTCTCTTATAAATTTGAGAAACCTCCTTTGAATTATTTCTAGACAACTCCAATTGAGATTTTAGAAACTTTGTTGAATTTTTTTCCGTAATTCGAGCAATCACTCGAACCATGAAGTGTCATCATTCCTTCATTCTTCGGTTACACACTTGACCAAGAAGTTTGAAACAATCACTCAATAGAGAAAACCATGACAATCCCTATGAACTTGAATTTCCGGTCCCTGGGACACCTTATTGCATTGAAAAAGGCAACTTACTATTTTTAGTGAGTGTTAGAATTCATTTTTCTGGATCCAAATTGATGATGTTATCCTGGATGATTGCCCCTCAATATACTCTTCTCGTGGAAACTTATATTTTAGTATGACTTACTATTAATAGTAATCACCCGTATGGGATACTTTTTATTTTTAGTAAGTGGTGATTTTGACCCTTTTTAGCTCGCCGCTGAAATTATTCCTCTAGACCACTTATATGCACAATGTTTATGTCGAAACTGCCTTCTATGTATACTTGCGAAAAATAATGTATCTATGTAGGAGGATTACTATTTTTGGAAAGTGAGTTTTTGGACCTCGGTTTCCAATGAAACAAAAAAAATTGAAATGGGTTTTTTTTATTTTTAGTGCACCTCGAAATTTCAGTCGACCTTGTCTAGAAATGGAGATTTTAAATTTCAAAATTTTCACCATAGGAAACAGAGGTTTCATCACTTTGCAAAAATATGGGGTGTGTTTTCGAATGCTTTCACTTATATTATAATTTCCTCTAAAATTTTTGATGATTGCAAAAATTCTATGTCAATTCGTGCACCGGTCTTCAAGTTACAAAGATTTTTCACTTCGCGGGTTACAAAGTCATTCGGCTAAGAATGAGCACGGATCCTTCAAAAAATTCATGCTTTCTTTTTTTTTATTCTTTTGATAATGATGAAATGACAGCAATGGAGGAAGGATGAAAATGGTGGAGGAATATTTGAGCAAAAATCTGGTAGAGTTTTGACGGTGGATGGAGAGATGGTGGGAGAAAGAGCGAAAAATGGCTAATTCGCCTTTCAAGATTTTGAAAATGAATAGAGGGGATGGGGTATATTTTTTTTCCCATTGTCCCTTTATTTTGGGTACAATATGTGCACAAAAATTTTCCTAATCCTGGTGTTTCCAAGTTTGACCAATCATTCATTTGAGAGGAATAGAGGAGGGGACTAAAAACAAGCACTTGGATGCCCAAAAATGGTTGTATGAGGAACATGGAAGCTAAAAAGGGATGGGGTGCCTTTTCTTGTCCCTATTTTTCCCTTTGAAAGGTGAAAAATGTGCTCAAAAATTCACCCTAGCCTCACAGTGACAAGTGGCGCACATGTGAGAGTACTTGGAGGAGCAAGTCAAACTGGTCAAAAGAGCTTAACAAGTGTTGTCATGGTCATATGAGTGTCTAAAAGGATAAATTGGGGTGGCACGTAATTTTTTTAATTTCATGTCCCTTTTTTAAGGTGTAATGGGGACATTAAATTACACCTTAACCTGGTTATGCCAAGTGTCCCTTTTGAAATTTCACTATGTATCGAATAGCATACTTGGGAGGGCAACTTGAAAAGACCATATCTCAAGCTCCCAAATGAGTTTTTGGGTTATTATTTATATTATTTTGCATGAAAAATACCTTTGGAGATGAATTAGAGGGGTCCCATGAATTTATTCAGCTTGAAATACCTCTAAAAACCTTTGTTTTCTTGAGATCTCATTGTGCATACAAAGAATGACTCGGCTCGAAAAATGCATGGTGCTTTTGGTATATCTAATTTCACCACCATGTGGGGGATTGAAATTATTTCCAATTATATATTTTTTGGCTAATAACTCATTCTAGAGCTCCATAAATCACTCCTTTAATTTTAGATACTTTTTACTTGCAACCTCCTTCACCCTCAAAACCCGCTTTTTAGTGAATCGACTCCTAAACCTCCGAAACTTCCCAAAAATTTCCTAAATAAGTTCCTTGAAATTTATTTCTCTTGAATACACCTCTATGATGAATATAATTTCCCCATTCTTCTCTTATGATATTTCACCTGGCTTAGAAAGGATGATGAAATCCCCTTCTAAGTATGCTTGTAAACTCACTTTGAAAACCATTGCTCCAACATGCTTGAATGATCTTGTTTGTTCCTAAATCACCTAGGGGAGGATTGATGACACCATAGATGGAATCTTGGGATACAATGATGGGCTTGACAATGAGTGGTAGGTTGATGCGGGAGTGCCGGAGAGGTATAACATGAAATTTTTGACACTAGGGTATAGTTGTCTTGTTTTCGGGTGAATTTTTCCCATGCAAAAACATAGGACAAACAGTTGGCTCTAGCTTGGGGACACATTATGGATCGAGTGCAACAAGGACATGAAGTGAGAAATCCCAAAATCTCAATTTTATTCATGGACCAGTGCCTTATCCATTGGGCTATAGAGTCACTTAGAAAGATATGTTACACAACTTCCCTTATTGAACACACACACACACACAAAACTAAGGGAAACACAAAATGGGAAAGGAAACACATAAAAATAACAAGGGAAACAACCTAAATCACCTATGTACATGTGGGGACAACCCGCTTTCATTAAAGTGTAAACTTGAATTGAGTGCTTACCTATAAACGGGTGTCATTGAATGTCATTCTTCTACAAATCCATTGACAGGTTCACTGAAGTATGAACCTCTTCTCAACTTCTTGAGAAATCTATCTTGATTGCTAGTCTGCTTATATGTTCCACCACCTTTGTTGCTTTGATACATTTTTATTGGCTCCTCATCACTTCTCAGATTCATTCCACTTGTTGATTTCTTATCGCTGCCATGAAGATATTCCTTGATTGTACTTGACTTACCATTTCCATTACAAGACATTTTTTCTTCATTATGCATCTGCTTCATGACCACTACTTTTACAGATTGATTTTCAGAAAATGTCTCAGAGATTTTGGAATCATTACCCACCTCTTGATGTTCCATGTTTTTCAATTGTTCCACAGAGTCATCTTTCTCATGCTCCAAATCTTTTTCATGCACTTCCCTATATAGTGTGTTCCTTGTATTACTTTACCTTATTGGAAAGAGAATGAATTCAAAATTGGTCTCCAACCTAGAAATGGTCATCTTCTTGCCTTGTCCATTTTGGGATTCATCCTCCATTTTTTTAGTGCATCTATTTCTTGAAGGGAGTGAGCACTGAAAGGTTGAATTATATTGAGAAGGTTTCCATTTTGAGCAAAATCAACCTGAGGAACAAGCAATAATCTGTTTCTCCATTTTTCATTTAGAATGTTTCCATCCTCATGAAAAGGAAATGAGCACAACACTGGAGCTGAAATTTCATCATCTTCATCTTCCCATTCTTGATCGCCGAGAATTGAGAAGTCCATTTTCATAATGAAATCATCTTCTTCTTGTCTCTATCCCATTTCAAGAGGTGGGGTGTACTGCAATTCTTGCTTTTCTTGCCTTCTTCTTCCAGTGAGAAAGAGAAACTTTCAAGCTCACTAATATACTCATCATATGGAAACTCATTCTGATTCTTGGAAACATGATTGAAAACATTAAAGTTATCTTTCAAGAAGGTACTAAGAATATTTTCTCTTTCTTGATTCACATCTCTCATCACTTCAAGATTTGCTTTGTTACAAGTCAAGGTCCACATCACCAACCTCAGATCCACCAAAGTAATTCATTTATAAGTACACCTTTTCAAACTCATCTTTCATCAACTCTTCATTATGTTCTTTGATTGGCTCTGTGATGTTTGGACATTCCTCCACCAATAAGGGAAGCTCAAGATCCTCCTCAAAGTTCATGAAGAAGTCATGAAGTTTGGAATTTTGTCATGGAATGTTTTTCGATGGGTCATTTGGTCGTTGAACAATATACTTCATTTTTCTGATGGGAAGTAGCTTCTTTGTTTTACCGTTGACTGGGATGGTGGCATGTGACCAATTCAACTGCATATCTCCTCCAACATCTCTGGTAAAAGCTTTAGCCCAACAACATGCCATATGAGGTGGGCATGTCTGCTACAAGGATTCTCATTGTGATTTTCTTGTCAAGGAAATCTACCAATGCTACCTCAAAGTATCTTTGACTTGTCTAACAAGAGGCACTCGTTTCATCTCCATGGAGAGACATTTACCAGAGGTAGGGGAAAGGGAGATACCCAAAGATTTAGAAAAAAATTTGGGCATGATGTTGTCCAGGAACCGAGTCAATGATGCAATTATTTATCTTGTACCTGTTGACCAACAAGGCTATGTATAATGGATCAACCTTCTTAGAGGTAGAGGGTGTGGAAGTGAGGAAATTCAGAGATGGAGTGGATTGAGATGCATGCGGTGGTTCTTTAGTGGAGGCATATTTAGAAACAAGGCTACTTCCTTTGACATGTTGAATGAGTCTCTCCAATTTTTGGGATGAGTTCTTAAGTATTCAAATGCAAACATTTGGATCTTGGACCTTTTGAAATGATCAATGATGTCTAAGGATGAAGAGGTGGTGGGAAAATCATGGGTTATGGTAGCATTAACACAAATGTTTTTAGAAACTGATTTTCCAAGAGAAGTAGAAGGGGACTTACTTGAAGAGGCAAAAGGATTCTTGGTTGGGGTGGCTTCATGCTTCTTCTCAACTATCCTTATTGAAGCAGGCTTTGATGATCCTCCTTTTGTTGTTTTTCTTGGAGTTTCCATTTGAGGATTTAATTTCTTAACTTGGGAAGTGGAAGAAGATCCTTCTTTCTCCTTTTGGGATTGGGTGAATACCATATATGAATAACTGTCAATGGATTCTTCATCATCAAGTGTGCATTCACAAAAATTGATCCTATCATATTCAATTTCTCCTTCCTCTTCATATCCAAAACTTTCTTCTTCATCATCTTCATAGTTCTCACACATTGCATTGACGGTGGGGCTTCCAAGGCGAGCCTTCGGGGTGTTCCTATGATCTGAGAGATTTTCTTCTTCATAGAAATCATATCATTATCCATTTTTTTGAATCACTACATCAGTGGTCATTAAACCCAAAATTTGACCTTTCTATTTACCATTGGGATTATTTACCTTACTAGACAAGATTAGATCGTCTTCCATTTCAATAGCATAATATTGTGCTTCTTTCAAATTTCTAGGTTGTGATCTTCTGAGGAAGAATCCACTTCATGGTTGCATAAGACGATAAAGAATATTTTTATATTATTTTCAAGAGGCACAACATCTTCTAAGATTCTTCTGATTAACTAGTTGTATTTATCTACAAAGTCTCTCACTGATTCTATAGACTCCTTCTTCATTTGTACCAATTGAACCAAGATATCCTCACAAGCTTTAGTAGATTTATATTTGGCTTCAAATTTGGTTCTTATATTATTCTAGCAAGTGATAGACCTTGTTGGTAAGAGATAGAACCATTCATCTTCCTTTTCTTACAATGACTCCACAAACAATCTAACAGATATGTCTTCATGTTCGATGCCTAACACATCATATGTGGTGATGAAATTTGATACGTGCTCTTGAAGAATTTATGTGTCATCACCTTTGAACTTTGGAAACTTCTTTAGGAACACATCGAAATATTATGAAGAGAAAGTGCAAGAGCAAGTGGACCTATATTCCTTCCCCATGGAACAATGGGTTGGGGTCTTTCTCTTTCTTCATTCACCATTTTTTCTTTTGCTTCAATTGCTTCTTTTTTGAATCTTGAAAAATGTAGATTTCTCAATCAGGATTGCAAAGAGGATTTTGATTATTCAAGTACTTTTTTATTTTTTATATTTTTTTATTTTATGGGCAGAGATCCTTTTTGGGTGCACTTGGGAAAATCTCTCCTAGTAGAGTCTTTAAAATTGTTAGTGAGAAAATTTGTCGATATGAAAAATTAGGTGTCTCCACCAAAATTCACGGGGCTACACCCCTTTGCATTAAATGGTACATCTCCCATTATTGAATGTAAATAATCCTAATCCTATCTAAATGTTTTGGGTGGCCAAATTATCTAGGGATCACACAGGGACACTCCACTGAACCTGTGGAAAAGTGCTTATACGGAGGTACAAGGGAGGAAATTACAACATTGAGGGGAATGGGGGAATTATTCAAGGAAGATTACTTCCGTGAGTAAATTATAGAGCTCACACCCAGTAACCAGAGTAGTTCAACATCAAAATAGAAGAAAGAAACAATGAAGCGGTTAGTGAGACAAATCAAACCCACATAGACACAAATTTCTTTGAGGCTCATTCATCAAAGACACAAAGCTCTCTTTGATCACCATGCTTACAAAGTGCATACAAGAGGGAAATAGAGGAAAAACAAGAAAGGGAAAATAGAAGAAGTGTAGCTTTTATTTCATGTGTAGTGATGAATACAAAGCTTCAACCAAGCTACCACAATTCATAATGCTATAGAGTAGAAGTTCTTCAAAATTGGAATCCTTTGGAATGGAGAAGCCATCCCAATTTATACAATTTGAATTGACCTCTCATCTCCCTCACATGACTCTTCGTATTCCTATTCCACTTGTGACCTTTCTCTTTTCATTAAATTAAGTATTTCTCTTATAAATTTGAGAAAATACTTTTACAATATTAAAATAGGTCACTTAAGTGAATAAGACAAAATACAATGATGAGGCCCAATGAAGAATTAGAATGGAGAGAGGAAGAAGAGGGAGAAAGGGATAAAGAGAGAGAAAAATATGCTTTTGAACATGGATGAAGAACACTTTGCCTTTAATGTAGATCAACCCGTTGGTGAATCAAAGTGAGATTCTCCAATGTAATGAACTTTGAATCTTCAAAAACTTGAATCTTAAGAAACCTCCTTTGAAGGATGTCTGGACACCTCAAATTTATTGTTTAGAAACAGTGTTGAATGCTTTTCCCGCAAGTCGAACAATCACTCTGAACCATGAAGTTTCATCATTCCTTTGTACTTTTAGTTACACACTTGACCAAGAAATTGAAACAATCACTCAAGCAGAGAAAAGCATGTATATCCCCTGTGAACTTGAATTTCCTTTTCCTTAAGACACCTTCTTGCACTTTGAAAAATAAAACTTTCTATTTTTAGCAAGTGTTAGAATTTACTTTTCTAGATCCCAACTGATGATGTTAGCCTGAATGATCACCCTTTAGTGCACTCCTATGGAAACTGTTATTTTGGTATGACTTACTATTAATAGTAAGCACCCATATGAGATACTTACTATTAATATTAAGCACCCATATGTGAGACTTACTATTTTTAGTAAGTGGTGATTTTGACCCTTTTTCCAGCTCTACCCACTGAGATTATTCCTCTAGACTGCTTATGTGCACATTGTTTATGTTGAAACTACCTTTTGTATATGCTTTCCAAAAATAGCAGTGTTTGTGTAGGAGGCTTACTATTTTTGGAAAGTGGGGTTTTGGACCTCATTTTTTGACGAAACAAACTTTTTTGATGTTTTTTCTCTTCAGTGCACCTTTGAAATTTCAAGTCTACCCGGTGTCTAGAAATGGAGATTTTAATTTTCAAAATTTTCGTCATGGGAAACTAGGGTTTCTTCTTTGTGAAAAATGGGACATGTTTTCAAATGCTTTCACTTGGATTATAATGGCCTCTGAAAATTTTATGATCGTAAAAAATCCCATGTTAACTCGTGCACCGGTCTTCAACTTATGAATATTTTTCACTTAGCAAGTTATTGAGTCATTTTGGAAAAGAACGAGCTCGTAGCCTTTAAAAAATATGTGTTTTCTATTTTTTTCTTCTTTTGATCATGAGGACATGACAAATGGATAAAGGATGAAAATTGTGGAGGAATATTTGAGCAAAAATCCAGCTGAGTTTCGATGGTGGATGGAGAGATGGTGGGAGAAAGAGCGAAAAATGGCTAAGTCCCGCCTTTCAAGATTTTGAAAATGAAGAGAGGGGATGGGGTGCATTTTTGTGTCCCCATTTTCCCTTTGGTTTGGGTACAATAGGTGCACAAAAATTCTCCTAATCCTAGCGTTGTCAAGTTTCATTCAATCATTCAGTTGAGAGGAATAAAGGAGGGGGCTAAAAACATGCACCTAGAGGCCGAAAAATGGTTGTATGAGGAACTGTAGACTAAAAAGCGGTGGGGAAAATTTTCTTGTCCCTATTGTCCCCTTTGAAAGGTGCAAAAGGTACTAAAAATGTGCCCTAGCCTCACAGTGACAAGTGGCGTGCATGCAGGAGTAGGTGGAGGAGCAAGTCAAACTGGTCAAAGGAGTTTAACAAGTGTCGTCGGGGTCATATGAGTGTCCAAAAGGCTAAATGGGGGTGGGCGCAATTTTTGCACCTCATGTCCCCTTGGTAAGGTGCAATGGGGACATGAAATTACACCTTAACTTAGTTATGCCACGTGTCCCTTTGGAAATTTCACTAAGTATTGAATAGCATACCTTGGAGGGCAACTTGAAAAGACCATATCTTGAGCTCCGGATGAGTTTTTGGTGATTCTTTATATAATTTTGCATGCAAAAGAAATTTTGCAACAAATGGGAGGGTTCTCAGTATGCACCCAAATTTACACATGATACATAGTTGGAAATGGTTCAAAATTCCCTAATGATGATTCATGTCTTTTCCAAAGGTGTTTGAGCCCCTTTACCTCTTTACAGTTCATATTTGTATCTTAGATTACCTTACTTAGCCATTTCCTACTTTTCCATGGATTTCTGCATCATTTTTCCTTAATTTTTGGCCTTAAGTTACACAACTACCACCCTACCTAAGCGGCGGATGCACAACCACCACCCTACTTGGCGGTGGTTGCAAACGCCACCCGTGTAGACCGGAAATTCCATGTGAATTGGCCGAGACTTCGCAGTGTGAATTAGACACATGTTAACTCACTCTAGTTCACATGTAGCGCACATTTCTCGATCATTTTGGCTGATTTTAAGCTTGATTGATTTGTATCAACCTCCTCTTCCACTTCTAATTTTTGATTGAGAGTTAAACTACCCCTCCATGTTGTGATCTGGAATCCCATTGCTGCAAATGGCTTAGACCATTTCCCAGCCTATGTTCTATAAAACCAATGCTTCTTCTGAAGCAAATGGCTAGAGATTTTAATGTGATTGCACTATTATGCTACTAAAATATTTCTAGAGACCACACAACCAAGCATTGTTCTCTTGCGTTGTTCTTCCTCTACTGCATTGCTACTAGACCACTTACAAGCCACCATTGCTCCAACGCCTTCTTCTTTGCTTCCTCTGCATTCCTAGTTCCCTGGACTCATGTGGACATAGAAGATTGGAAAATATAACTGAGGGGACACAAAGTGATACCACAACTGGCATTGCCTCAGCACTACAATTTCCAAGTTGGGGTTGCTATTGAGTTTCTTCATTTCTTCATTTCTTTATTTCTAAATCTGTACGCACACTTATTTACTAGAGTAGAAAAAATCATTTCCATTTCAATTGCTATAATAGATAGATTAAATATTGTAGCTTCCATTTCTTTTGAAAATCTTATGGTGATAGATAGCTTCCCTACCTATCCCTGTGGGTTTGCAAGGGAAGTGTGTCTGGAGGAATGCTTCTGCATTAATTTAGAATCAACTACAATATCTTTTCATTTGTAAAACCTCCATTGAATCCTTCTTTACTTTTTGGGGAAGTTACAGGGGAAGAAAAGATTCTAAGAAGCTTTGATTTCTTCCCATGCCTCTGAGAGAACAGAGGATTCACATCCACAATTACATTTTAGAAAATCTTTGTTTGATTAGGATAGATTAGATATACTACTGCATAGATGTTGGGGCCCTAAAATATTGACTAAGTACAAAGAGGTGCATAAGTGCACAAGGCCTAAGTTGAGGGGTGGGTGCACAAGGAGAAGGTGTGCAAGGCAGGGCTCTAGGAGGGTTTTAGAAGGACCCATGATATGCATTGGCAGAACAAGGTCTCGAGACTTAGCCATATTTGGTGTATCGGGCAGGACATGAGAAAAGCGTGACCCGCCTGCACATGATGAATGGATAAGGTGCCAGCCTAGTGACAAGTTGGCCTAGGAAGGAATATGCCCTATGATGGAAGCTTCTAGAAGACCATCATGGCAAGGAGTGGAGAGCTCAAGGCCAGAGGAGCATGCTCCCATGGAGGACCACATTTGGACACTTGGTGACGGATTTGAAGCCTTAGAAAGGTGGTTTGGCAGTTCAAGGGGCCTATAAATACAAGCACCTACAGAGGAATAAAAAAGGAGAGAGGTCAATAGAGAGCGGAGCTCTGCAGAAATGTTGCAAGGAGTTGTATTGGGTTGGGTAGATGAAATATAGGAGAAGGATGCATCAAGGGGCTTGGGATTGTAAATTTTATTTTTAAGAGCTAAGGGATGTAAATCCAGTTATGATGTATGACTTTGGTTTGCCTTACTGTGATGTTTTGTAATGGATCTAACGGATGTAATGAGGTTATCAACTTATTTGAATATGATCATTAATGATTTTGGTCCATACATATATCTTCATAGTTCTATTTCATGTATGTTTATGGAATGAATATGAATCCTTATGCATTTTCCTTTCTGTTTTGGTTCAGTCTTATAATCTATTAAGTATCTTTTTGTTTAGAATGACTGCACTGATCTAGAAGCCGTTCTGAGCTCTATGATGATTGCATGTCTCATTTCCAATCACTCTCTTTAAGTTCCTATCATAGGTGATATTTCCCTCTAAACTCACATAAAGGAGAGACTCGGCGCCGCATGTGCCTCGGGTGAGCGCCCACCGCCTGCTGGGTGATAGGCCGACGTGCATGGGATTCCCTTGTTCTTTGGTGGGTGTAAAAATGACTACATCTTGGTTCCATTGTCGGGACCTCTTTTCAAAGTTGTAGTGGGAAATGGCATACATCATGATCTATGCAATGAGTGATGATAGAGCATTTAACTTTGGAAGGTGTTGAAACATGGTTTAAGAGCACGGAGGATGAATTTTCTCAAAGATTCAGCACTAGACTGAGTTTGATGCACATAGATGGGTAGAAGAGAACCTCTACCATGATTTGTATAAAACCTTTTTCTTTTACTTCCCAATAGAGATGTGTGAATGGCTCTTAGCATATGCGTCTAGATCAAGCTGGTTATAGATCATGTGTATGGACCAATAAGAGTACCAAAGGCTATAAGATGCAAATTTGATGTGGAATCGTGTTGTGGATCATTGGTGGAAAGGGGTGTTGGCTAGCTACACCCTAGAATACACTATTTCCACATATTCTTGTCTGAAAGTTGCTAAATTTGAATTTCTGCGGGGGCCCAAAGGATCATTTCTATGTGTTATTCCTCTGGTAATGAGTATTTCTATTGTTACCTTGAGTTTAGAGGCATTTCCAATGGTCGGCTAAACCGTTCTAAGCGCTGGGTGTGGAAGCTAGGGTGGAGGAATATGGAAGATATTGCGATCGAGAAACAAAGGGAGGAAAGACGACTCAAGTATAGTGAAGTGCATGAAAGGGAGATTGTTAGACAAAGCGAGGTTACAAGTGTGATGGATATATGGAGGTAGATGTTGCGGGAAGGATTTGAGGTTCACGCAAAGGACGTGAAACCTAAGCAACTGTCCTACCCATCTTGGCAAGCACATAAGAGAGACTCATTTGGCTTCTAATGACATTTCATCAAGCAGAGAGAAGATTCATTGGCACGCATCTAAACCCAATAGGTGACCAAACCCTGGCACTTGATTTTCCAGATCAAGGGAGGAGTATTGATGACCCAGTTGGTATCAATGGAAGTGACAGATCTGAGCCCAGGAGATACAATTTCTCGTTTGGGACTTCTATGGCTGCATATACCATTCCAGTGTTTGAGAGATTTTTGGGAAAAGTGCAATCACACTTGGCTTGGGTAATGCATTGGGGAGTGGCGTGGGACACACATCGGTAGTGGCACAATCTCACGGATGGTTGGTGCATAGTTCAAAGTGGGACATTGGGACTGTACATACCTGAAATTATAGGGTACTACACCACTGGAACAATGTTACACATACCCCAATGATGATACATGTCTCCTTGCAAGGTGTTCGGAATCTAGAAAAGCTCACAGTGCATATGTTTGTATCCCGCATGCCCCACTCAGCCTCCGCATGCTTTGTTCTACCATTTTCCCCCTGTTTTCTTACATTTTTCTTTAGTGATGAGACCACCGCATACGCCTGGCGGTGGTCCAGGACTGCCGCCAGACAAGGCGGCGGTCAGAATCTGCGCCGCCCCACAGGCGGTAATTTTGTTCACATTTTCTAGATTCTTCTGACAATCGCGTCAAACGTAAATCTTCAATTTCACCCGCTTTCTTTAACCACTTTGGCTTGCATTAATATTTTTGGTCCCCTGGTAATAGTGTTTTCCCTTTGTTTATAGTAAAAGAGTTCAATTGGGAGTTACCCTCTAGTAAATGCATTTGTTATAAATAGCCAGCTTGTTTTCAAACAAATGGCCCTCGCCTTATCAATTCTCTTATTCGGTCTTTGAATTTCTTTCTTAGAATTCTATCAATTTCATGTTTTTCCTTCATTGTTGGTCTTTTAGAAGTCATTCAATCTTCTTGTTTCATCTTGTTCCATTCTTGTGTCATGCAAGTCACCTTAGCATAGAATAGTTTCATTTCTAGATTAGAATCCATTAAAGTTACTAGTTTTTTTGTCACAAGGATAGATTCTAAAACTCTTGGTACATTTGCATTGTATTCCCGCTAATAATTACATAGTCGGGATCTATTCACTTGTGCTATCCCTCTCCTACTCGTATTGTATTCGGTCTAAATCCAAAGCTGCTATTGTTTGAATACCATCTTTTGTTGATACTATCATATACACACTTTTCTAGATTCACGAGAACACAAAAGAATGAGGAGACCACATTGAAGGGATGAAATCACACACAACTGGATTTACCATTGTTCTATAAACACCATGTTTGAGCTATCAAAGTTCTAGTTACAACGTATCAAATAGAGTAGTGAATTATTTTATTTCAGTCAAAAGTTCACTCTCAATATCGCTAGGGAAGCTATGGGGATTGATAGTTTCTGAGAAAATGTGATTCATTCCTCACTTATGAGGTAGGATCGAGAGTCTTTCAATTTAAAATAATTAGTTTCTTAGATATTTAGGATAAAATCACAACTGCATAGGCAAATAGCCACACCAGGCTACTTTTTTTGTTTTAAATTCCATTGCTAGATTAGTTGTTCATTTTCTAAATATACTAGAATAGCTGCTCTTTAATTTCATTGAAATACGTCATCGAAAATACAAAAATAGAAAAATGCTTGCATAGTGTAAATACATCTTTTGTAATCAGTTTATTAATTTTAGTTAAAAGTTGAAACACTTTGTATGACAATCACAGTCCTAGGGAGCCTAGAGAATATATATTTGAACCAATAGTGCCTCAACCAAATCTACCCACAACATTCGTTGATATATATCAAGACCTTAGGATACAGGTCTTTTGAGCAACGGAAAACCGCAGTAATTAGTGAACAACTGAGGGGGTTAAATATTGAAGACGAAAAAGCTTACACCTTTTGCTCAAATCATCCTAACTATAGACTACCTTGATAAAATATCTGAATGACTGTACAAGGATTCGAAAGAGAACAAGTATTTGGTTGCGATCCTTTAGTTCCACAACCTGACGCAGGAGACCTCCTCGTTGACATAGATACTAGCTTATGCATTCAAGTTGCCAAAACACCTGTAAGGTATTCTAAGAAAATTACACAACTTCTAGTTCCAAACATAGAGGTTGAAAAGGCATATGATTACTGGATAGCCGGAAGAAGGGATTGATTCTTCACATGACCTTAACAAGTCCACAACAACCACGCACTCACGGTTGTGATCCCCAAGTCCCACAACCCAACGGAACTACAAATCAGTTAAGTATTGACACCGGCTTACGAATGTTGGTATTTAGATCCTCACCACTCCTACCATATATTATAACACAGTTCTTTGTATTAAATATAGAATCCAATCAATCTAATATTTTCTGGGCTAGACCAAAAAACCACCCATAGTTCACTACAAATCCATTAAGCCTCCTACCACCATTTTCATGACCTTGTCTGGAGATATATACAAAGCTCCCACAGGTCACTTCCCACATATCCAACAACCAAGAAACATGATCTCGGCAGAGCTCGACATTGATTGGAGCCTCCGAACAGCTATTATATCTAATCGATCCACTAGACCAATTCAGTTAGGAGGGCCTTTTCTACCTTAGATTCGTAGATTCCATTATTGCGTATTGAGGATATAAGATTACCCAATTAGCTTTTCTATATCCATTCATATTCAACATTCACTGGTTATCTCGGCATGACCTCGGGAGGTCAGGTATGAGGAAGAGGTACTTGTAGATTCCCATGCTCACATGTCACTTTTCCATCGTACAAAATTAGTGAACCCGACGTGAAATAAACAATTATTCCTCTTTTATTTTCATTTCTCTTATCCACCTTCGCTCTTTCCCATTATTCTGTGGGTATTCATATACCACCCAAATATTTCGGGATATGATGCATATGGCGGAGACCTCTCTCAAGTCTCGAAACAAACTATAGTCAAACAAATAGATAACCATCACCCTCGCTTTTTGCATGGGCTGATAACTATTCAAGTAATTACTTGTCATCTCAAACTCCCCCTCACAGAACTAGTTCTAGTTCTTCGTTTTGAATTGAGGAGTTAGATTAGCTTGCACAAACACAACAACTAGATCCATCAAGCTCTAACAATATGACATTTATTGGAGAATCCATTTCATCTCCTTGGGTCTTGTTCAAACCACAGATCAGTAGACAGTCAAACCCACTCCCATTTTTGGATGAGGAGTACTTAGCACGCTATGCTAAAAGTGAACAATGTTTCCAAAACATGCATCCACCTATAGGGAGTTTACAAACACAATCTGATACCCTATTCCAAGAAAACACCCCCATTCCTTGACCTATGGGAAATACCCTCGATGAAGCTTGGTAGGGTAACGATCAATTCATAGTGGGGTATCATACCCCTTTACAACCTCAAGGTATACAACAAACTCCATTAAGGCAAACCACTGTGTCTTCACCAATAGAAGTCATTTCAGCCTTAGTTGAAAAGGTTAGAGGTGGCACTTGCTCAAGCAAACCAAAATTCATATTTTGGGCAAGCAGGATCCCAACCCTCCACATCATCCCGGTCAAGTTGACCTCCTTACAGGAACAGGCACGTTAGGCATGCCTCCTCAACATCCGTATAATTACCCATAAAAACGCCAACTAAGACCGCATTTTCAAACGCCGCTCCAGCAGAAAACATGACACCTCCCGTATTGGCACCAAACAACCCATACCGAGCAATACTCCTCCTTACTTAAACATTTATTCAAAGTCACCACAAGGAGACATGTTCTCTTCTCCGGGGATATTAGTTCAACCACCTAGATTCCCTTATGCCCCGGAAAATACATATGATATGCCATATCGACAAACCATGCCACCCCCACCCCCTCACCAAGCACCATCGATGATCGAGGCCTACGCAATAGAAACTTATTCAGAATATTTAAAAGAGCCCCTAGACTTCACCATACAAAGTGTTATGCTTCCAAGACCTCTTCCTAATTTTCCCAAATATAAAGGGGAAGGGGATCCAAACGCACACATTAAGGCCTATGCCATAGCCATACGGGAGTTACTCCCTTGGGATGGGGTTTTCGCTAAAATATTCCCTAAGACCTTAGAAGGTATTGCCCTTGATTGGTATTACAGAATACCTGAAGCCTCGATACACTCATTTAAACAACTCATGTCAGAGTTCATCAAATATTTTGACATGAACAAATTGTTAAGAATGGGAATCAGGGAGTTCTTACATATTAAACAAGAACATAATGAATCCTGCTCATTTTATCCAAAGATGGTGTACGGTTCTCTACTCATCAACAAGTGCTCCAAACATGGATCAAATGGAACTATTTGATTTATTCCTTAATTCTCTCAATAGAGAGATAAAGGAAGAAGTCCAGAAGTTCCCACTAAGAACTAATGATGAAGTACTCGAGCGCTCTCCGAATCGACTAAGAAGCGATAGATAGTGGTCATAAGACATATGGAACAAATGGGAAATTAACTACTCTCAATCAAAACACCCCAGCCTATCCTAATACCGGGAATGCTAATCAAGGGCCTAAGATCCTTAACAAGAACCGCAGAGTCACAACAAATGGAGTAACTGACCAAGTTAAAAGGGAAAATGTTGTAAACATTTCGCCACATGTTAACAATCAGCGAAATAACAATTTTACTCCAACAATCAATGCAGTGGATTTTAATCGTCCACCGTGACCACAACAACAACAACAAAAACAACGACAAATCCAAACAAAAGGTCCAAATCAAAACCCAACTAGATATCAGAGTCAAAACCAAAGGCAACAGCCTCAAAATTTTAACTCTAACAACCAAAGAACCTTATGATAATTTTGGGCCACGACAGGTTTTTTTAATCAATGACCTCAAAATTATAATCCCAATTTGTATTGTGGCTTCCACAAGATTCAAGGCCATGATACTAGGACTTGTCATGACTACAATAAATTAATGCAGTGTTTGCCAAAAGATCAAAAACAACTCTTTATAGATATGCTTTTAGAAAATTTTGTAGTACCCATGCCAAAGACTTATATGGGGGTAATTTCCCTCAAAATGCACCCCTCAAGATCTTTAATGATCCACTCCCAAACCATTCTAACAATAACAGGTTAGATCCTAACGGAACAAACAAGGGTGTTATAACAGGAAACAATGATCATGAGGCTTCAACTTCATTAAATCCACCAGTTGCACCCCAACTAGGAACTCAACCCCAAACTAAGATAGTTGGTTTGGTAGAGTTAGACACCGAGCTACCCGTAGAAACCATAACAAGAACATGGGATTATTCTTCTAAACCAACTCCAAGCTATCCATTGGAACCAGAGAACATTCAACAAACATTGGTAAAACCCATAGGCTCCTATGATTTAATTAATGACTTAACTAAAACCTTCTCTCACATCTCCTTTTTGGATTTGCTAAAGAATTCTCCCGCCCACAGGGCTGCCCTCTTAGAAGCGTTAGGCCTTAGTCATTTAATTACATCACTCCTCCTCTAGAAACGTAAGTAAACCATGTAGACTTTGATGTTTATCCTCCAGGGCGGTGAGATAGGGATATTGAATAAATATTTGGTATAAGTAAAATACCAATAGATGTTGAGATTGCATGAAGAGGTGACCCGGCTTTACATTTGCAAGTATGGATTTACAATAATTATGTTAAACGTGCAATGGTTGATGATGGGGCAGCAATTAACATAGTATCCTTCACTTTTCTTCAAAAGTTGGGATATGGAGAGAAAAATTGTTCCACAACACGAAATACACTAGGATGTTATGATAGCCTCAAAGCCACTTCAATTGGAACCATAGTTTTACCAGTCACTTTAGGACCCAAGACGGTCCTCACCGAGTTTTATATTATAGATCGGGAAACCAACTATAATATGATCCTTGGTCGCCATGGATACACCGCATGAAGGAAATCCCTTCCACGTTATTCCAAGAAATAAGATTTCTACACTTAGGGAAAATATTTGTGGCACAAGGTGACCCAAAACCCTTCGATATACACCTAGCTGATTTGAAGAAAATACTCGGGCGTTCACTCCGAGTTTGAACTCCCAACAAATCAACTCATCAAACCAATTAATTCAAAACCAAAAGAAGATTTGATACCCACCATAGAATTAGAAATTACAAATCCAGCCGAGGACATTCCAGCACTCAAAAATGAGACCAATGTTATAAAAACAAGTGTCACTAGGGACTACCACAAAAATTGTTGAGTTGCTAGAGAAGGACTTACCTATTCTCCTACCATTTGATTCTATGGGTATGGGACACACCCTGGGAATTTCTTCTCTTCCATCAGACAAAATTTTTATGGTAGAAGTAACCGAAGCAAAGGAAATAGATACAAAGATATCCCAACATCCATTTTTCCAAGCAGTATTGGATGCTCCACTTCGATGGAGCTAGATGTCGCTTTGGAGCTGGGGTGGGAGTAATCTTTACTTCACCCGAGGGAAAGATCCTACCTTTCACCTTTAAATTAAACTTTGAATGTACAAACAACGGGGCTGAGTACGAAGCTCTCCTCCTTGGCCTCATCCTAGCTAAAAGAATGGGTGTCAATGACATTAGAGTGCTAGGAGACTCGCAACTAGTTACAAACCAAGTCTCTGAGGTATATGAAACTAGGGCTGAACATTTACAACTATACAAAACAGCAGTGTTAGATCTAAGAAAGGGATTTAAATTCATATCAATTGAAGCAATCCCACGAGAGTAGAACCTTCTTGCAAACTCGATAACAACCTCAGCTTCTCGTTTCACTCCAAACAATGAGTTGGAAGATACAAATTTCACAGTATCACTTCGTACCAAACCATTAGTGCGTAAAATATCAAAAAACTCACTCCTGACTCATGGAGAAGCTGAGGATGATTTTTCTATCATTGATCACTTTGATGATGATAGAGTCACTCTCGAATATCTAAACGCCTATGCAGAGCTACACCTTGCTCACCGCATAGTTGATATTTCCCTAATACCACATTCCTTTTCATATTTTGGAAATCCCATGGTAGAGTCTCCTCCACTGAAGGATCTCAATATCTATGAGATAGAAAATAGAGAAAGATTGGAATTACCTCCAACACCACCTGAGTTTGAAGAAGGTAACACTTATTTAATAGAAGAAACCATTGACATAAACATTGGAATGGAGGAAGAACCAAAAATTTTGAAGTTAGGATCCTCGTTAGCTCTGAAGGAGATAGAAATACACACCCAAATCCTCAAAGAACATCAAAAGGCTTTCGCATTTAACTATAAAGAAATGACAGGTATTCCGCCACATGTCATGGTACATAATCTTGTCACTAAACCAGATGCGAAACCAATTAAATAGAAGTCAAGACCAATGAATCCAAAATTGGCTCTCATGGTAAAAGAGGAAGTAATAAAACTTCTCCAAGTGGGATTCATCAAGCCCATTGACTATTCACAATGGGTATCTAATATCGTCCATGTTCTAAAAAAGAATGGGAAGATATGCATTTGCATAGATTTTTGGGATATTAATAAAGCTTGTCCCAATGATGACTTCCCATTACCATCCATTGATGTTATCGTTGATGCAATAGCTAGATTTGAACTATTATCCCTCATGGATGGGTTCTCAGGGTATAATCAGATTAAAATATCTAAACATGATCAAGCCAAAACTACATTCATAACTCCTGGGGAACATATTGCTACGTTGTCATGCCATTTGGTCTTAAGAACGCTTGAGTCTTACATATCGCCGGCAATGACATACATATTCCAAGATCTCATCCATAAAATTGTAGAATCCTATGTGGATGACTTGTTGGCCAAGGCCAAGAAGTGTTGTGATCATCCAGAAGTGCTCGTATCATCCTCTCACGATTAATTGAATATGGTGTCACATTAAACCTAGAGAAGTGCATGTTTGGTGTGACAGGAGGCAAACTTCTGGGCTATATTATATCTTCACGAGGGATTGATGTTGATCTAGCCAAAATATGGGCTGTTCTCGAAATGATCCCACCATCAGATGAGTCTAGAATCAGGTCATTTCTTAGGAAGCTCGGTGCAATCCAAAGGTTCATCCCAGATTTAAGTTTTTCCATTCATCCAATCAACAATCTATTAAAGAAAGATTATAGCATTAATTGGACTGAAGAATGCAACGAGGCCTTTGAAGCAGTTAAACACTTCTTGTTTTCCCCACCCACGCTAATGCCTCCCAAAATAGACTGCCCTTTCATCCTATACTCACGAGCCACTCATGTCTCGTTAGCTCGCATGCTTTGCCTCAAGAAGACAATAATAAATGGGAACGTGTGGTCTATTTCATTAGCCGAACGTTGCTTGATTATGAAACATGTTACACACGGGAAGAGATAGAATTTCTTGCCATAGTCTTTGTAACAAAACATTTAAGACATTACATGTTAAACAAAGAAACGATGGTCATTGTAAAGACATATCATTTACTAACATTTCTCACGCAAGGGTCTTTGTCTAAAAAGGTTGGATGTTTCATAACCTTAATGGGCAAATTCGAGTTGACATTCGTAAACCAAAAATCTGTTAAGGGACAAATCATTGCAGACTGGTTGGCTGACAATCCACTAGATGGAGGTGATCTGGTAAATCTGGACTTTCCTGATGAGTGTGTATACTTCGTCGAAACTAGGCCCCCCATCTATACATGTCCCTGGTACACTGATATCATCAATTTTATCATGGACCATACATACCCAGAAGGTGCCACATCACAACAAAGAAGGTGGTTACGCATTATCACCGCTAAATATGTTGTTTTAGAACAATTACTATATCGTAAAGCCTTCGACAACATGCTTCTAAGATGCGTTGACGCAGAAGAATCTAAAAAGATTCTTCATGAATCCCTGATGAGATATGTGGAAGCCACTTCAATGGTCACGCCACTACTCACAAAATACATTGGATGGTCTATTTTTGGCCCACTTTCAAGCATGATGCAGTGGAATTTGTACGTAAGTGCCACAAATGCCAAGAATTATCTCACAAGATTCACATGTCAGCACAATCCTTGCAGCCAATAGCGACCCCGTGGCCCTTCTCCACGTGGGGTCTGGACTTGATAGGGAATTTCTCTCCCTCATCAACCGATGGCCATAATTTTATAATTACAACCATGAGATATTTTACCAAATGGGTGGAGGCCATGCCTCTCACTCTGATGCATTCGAGTTCGGTAATTTCCAAATTCATTCTAAACCAAATTATCTGCAGGTATGGTGTCCCACAAGTTATTATCTTAGATAATGGCACGTCCTTTAAAAACAACGAAGTCTGTGAGTTATGTAGAAAATTCAAGATAAACCATCACATGGCCTCTCTTTACTACCCTCAAGCCAATGGGCAGGTCGAAGCTGTAGACACCAAATTTGTGTCTTACGACCCCCCGTGCCCCACATCTCATTTCGTAACCTAGCCTCACCACCTAAACCTTGCACAATTATTTATTAATTACCTTATAATTAATAAATCCACATCTCCAAACCTCCCACCACATTTCGCCACCTCATCGATGACCTATCCCTAACCCTAAACTAACCTAATTAAGACCTATAACTTGGTCTACATCCACACCCATGACTAATTACTCCTCACCCGCACCAAAATCAACCTAATAATGACTTGACCAAGCCCACAACTAATTCCTCAAGAGAAAAGGAGGGAAAGTTGGATACTTTACTAAAAATAGTCCACTTTGACTTAACCGATATCGGTTCTACTCAAGCCGCCGCGGTTCACGTAACCGCCATCATCGGTTCCTCGTAAATGACCTCCCCCAACCAAAAAATGGAGGACCTGGAATCTGGAATAGGGAAATTCATTGGAAAGATCAGAATTCACTTGGCCGAGCAGAGATAAGTGAAGGAAAGAAAGGAGTTTGCAGAGAAGGACATCAAGCCCAAGACTGCAACTGAGTAACCAGAGCCTAGTGACACTCATCCAAGCATTGGGAGAGAAGATAGCTCATCTTTGATTATCCAATCATCCTACCTGAGCCCTGCCTTCGTTATCACAGTCTTTGGACCTGTATCTTCATGAGGAACTAGTAAGTAGTATCTTGTATGTTCTTTTGATAACATTTCTTGAACTTCTGAATCACAGCAATTATAAGTCTATTCCTAGATCTACTACCCGGTAACACCCTACATCTAACTATCATTCCTCTACCCCTACACTACCCCAAGAATAGCTCCCATACCCTCTGAGCCTTCTCCATCACCCCATTACCTATCCCTAATCATTTACTAGTCTTATAAACACCATAGCCACCTTATAGCCAACCTTCACTAAAAGCCCTAAACCATCGCCCCTACCGATATCGGTTAGCAGTAAATCCAGACGTGTGACATGTGACCAGCATCGGTCACCTTTGTGATTCAAAACCAAAACTAGCCCTTTCCTCTATTGTTTTAACAAGGTAATTAAATTGTAATTTTGCAATAATTTGTGTTAATTCATATTAGCAGGGGAACTGACCACCTTCGAAAGGAAGTTTAATACTTCCTGGGCCCAAGGCAGTTCCCTCATTTATTGTCTAATTAGAATCTGGTGGTCTTGTATTCTTACTTCTGCAGTAGTCCTTCCCAGGACAAAAGGAGTTCTTCGCAATCAATCTCGATCTCTCTCTACGGTACGCACACACCCTCCAAACATTGGTGTATTCCTCCTAGCCCTAACCCTTATCTATTTCTCAAGAGAATGAAAGGATAGAAGCAACTCTATTCTAGGAACTGAAAACCTCCTCTGTGTGAAACATTTTGGCACGCCCGGTGGGACCCATTTTGGGTTTCTTTCTTTCTTTCTTGCTTTCATATAGGGAGCACACTTGCTATTTTCTTCTTCTAAAATATTCACAAGATATTTTGTTACCTTTTGGTAAAAGAGTTTTTTTGCTTTCACATTTTTGCATTAGTGAAAATCATCTCCTTGCTTCATCGAATATCATTTTCGATTTGGGTTTAAAACACGTGCATCACATTCTTGCTTGTTGTTTTCAATTCTAGTGAACATAGATTAAGTAACAAGTCGTACACGTGGGGGTGATATCCACGGTATTGACAAGAAATTAATCTTACTTTCACTACACAACACATACCAAATCACGTCATAATCAACACAACAACTCAAACATCCCCCCTTTTTCCGCGGTATTCCTCCGCCCAATTGAGGTAACCTTATAAGCCAAAATAAACTTGAAATTTCCCCTAAGTCTTCTATTTAGGATTGACATCATCTTCCATCTAAGGCATAAGCCCAAAGTGATTAAAACTAATACTAGGGTTAGTCTGTTAATTTGCTTGTGCATCTTGTTTCTTTTTAGTTATGTTTCTTTGTCATACATGCTTTTCGTGATCACTTGTAACAATTTGGTAGGTATACTAAGCATCGTTAACCCCAAATCAGCAACTTCTTACAGATTCTTACACCAGTCCTATTCTACCGACATCGGTTTACTTACCGACGTCCGCTATAGTCTGACCGACATCGGTTACCTGACCGATATCGTTCATCTTGTCTTTTGCAGTTCCCAAAACCAGCAACCTACCAATTCTAACATTTTTTTGCTGCTTCTGTTCCTGATAGATTGCATCCTTACTGTGTACTCTTGTCCATGGTTGTTATTACTCGGAAACAAGCTACAGCCATGGTTTCACATGCCTACTCCGTGCCTTTGCTCGAATCACCCCCTTCACATCTCGTGGGAATCCTACGGACACCAAAGAAGGTTCCCAAAATCCTGTAGGAGATAAGGAATTTGCGAAATTTTTGGACGCTAATCCTAGTCTTTGCATAATACTATTTGTCTCATGCCCTCGACCGTACACACGACGGTCAACTCCTTATTGGTATGCCTATTAGTATAACCGCTCACTTAGGTCCTTCCTCACCTGATAACTCGCCTTGCCTTCTTCATCCTTAGCCCCGTCTCCCAACTCAGTGGCTTCAGAGGTTCTTACCACACAGATTGGCTTTCCTTTTGTTAATCTAGGGCCCCACATATCATTACCGCCAACTGTTCCTACCTCGTCTCTCTCGCAGACTACTCCTTTCATAACTTGCTCTCTGCCACCTATCCACACGAGCTTTCCTTCTCAAGCTCCGCCCACCTTTTCATTTCCACACACTTATCCAGTGGCTTCAACACCTTATATAGGACATCCCTATTCGGTTGCCTCAACATATTCATCCTCAATACCTTATCAACATTTAGCCCCCCCATTGTCTAGTGGAGGCCCTTGGCCCAATCCTCCACCTTTTACAACAACCGCACCATCATCTCATCCCACCACTGATTTCATCAAACAAATGATGGAAAAAATACAAAAACTGAGGCTTGCTGTTTGAGGAAGCCGTAGCACCCTGACATACGAGCAAGTTTTTCAGGAGCCTATTCATCCTTCTGTCCCCCTTCATTCATATCCTCCTCAATGGGAATTACCAAAATTCACTCGTTTTAATAGTAAGGAGGATCCTCAACAACATTTGCGATCATTTAGACATGACTGCTGCTATCGATTGCTCATGACGATGCCTTACTACTCCGCACCTTTCCCATGTCCTTATCGGGACCCGCCTTGGAGTGGTACAAAGATTGCTTTAACCCAAAGACTCAATCTTCTCTTTTAACCAATTAGCCCAATCTTTCTTGGATCATTTCTCCATTAACATTGCCAAGAAAGTATCTATCACCGACCTCTATGCCATCCGACAATTTGAAGATGAATCTATCGCAAATTTCGTTGGACAATGGCGGGGCCTTATCAACCAACTTACTTATGCCTTGCCTCAGGCCGAACTTATCAAACTCTTTACGCGGCCTGCGCTAAGCACATTTCTCCTACCCTCCAAATTCAAACTTTCCGCACATTTGACGAGGCCTTTACTATGGCTCAAAACTAGAAATTCAAGCCTTAGAGGAAGAGAAATTGCGGTTGCGCAACAAAAACCCCAATTTCTAAACCCAAGACTCCACCAACAAACCTAACACCACCAATCCTCACGCATTGACTGCTTCGAAATCAAAAGGAGTTGTACACGCGGTGATGGTCAAATCCCAAACACCATCTAATACCCCGCCAAAAACCACCTATAAGTATAAAGCCGAGCCCATCAATTACACTCCCTTGGGAGAAACTTATGGTGTGATATTGGAAAAATTTCTCAAAGCAGGAGCTATTACCTTACCTCCTGTTAAACCTCACTCTGGGTTTGATTCCACCCGTGCTATACCTTCTTGGTACAAAGAAAATGACTTCTGTAACTTCCACCACGTGAAGGGACACAGTCATGAAAACTGCAAGATGTTGAAAAACATAGTGCAGGAAATGGTTGATGTAGGGGATATAACCCTCGATAATCCTAACGCCCCTGCTAACCGAAATTTGAAAATCTTCAACAAACCATTCCCAAACCACTCTTCTAACAGTAACATAAACCAAGATATCTTAGCTGAGGAGAGTGTTCATGAAATCCATGTGGTCTTCGACTCCCAACCAAACACTTCTATCGAGAAAATTCTGAATCAAGCCTCTTCACTAACGCAGGGACCCAAACCCCTTCACCACCATCAAGACAAGATGAAATCCTTGCCATTCCTTTACCCATAAAGGACTTAACCGCCCAGAGTTCTCTTCTCATAGATGAGCCTTCTTACACCACATCCTTGCAAGACTGTGAGCGGATGTTATCTAACTTATCTATTTCCCAAACATCTCCTTCTACCACTCTTGCTGTACAAGAGGAAGGCTCGCCGCTTTTTTCATCATCCTTAGACGATAAACCCCTTGAATCGACATCACCAAATTCTTTAATCATGATGGATCCTCTCAAACATGCCCTCCTACCTATTAGTTCTTCATTGCCTAAATCTTTTCAGGACTGGTTGACCTCTTAACGCCCATTGATACAGTGCCTCATTTACCCCCTGTATCACACCCACAGTGGACCGGAATCACAACCCACCTTTCTTCCATATAAAAGTTCCTATTCACACGTGAGGATTATCATCCCTCAGAAGATAAACGAGTCCTATGGGAACATTTGAGTACACCATATTCTACTCAAATGCAGATGACCGATCCAAACGCCTCTACCATATACCCGAAGTGTTTACAAAAGCTTAAAATGCCTATGTCCTCATCTTCAACCCCCTCATCTCTACCAAATACCTCATCCACCTCTATTGACCTAACCAAACCTTCCCCTACACTTGGGACCTCACCAATACCCAGTCTAACACACCCACCTAAACGGTTAGATTTATCCAAAAGTAAAGCCGTCCATCCACTTAGGAGACAGGCCCAATCTCCTCAAGTCCAACCTATGTCTCTGTCACAACTAAAACCCTCACCATCACACCTACCTTCTATATTGGGACCTCACCCCTCCACCTTGCCTCAATACATCGTACCTCCTGTGTTTTCTTTAAAACAACCTACACCTTCTACATCCATACAGAGATCCTGTCCACCTATCAAACCTAAACAGACTCCATCATCAAAAGATTTGTTTGTTGTCACTCCTCTTTCTCCGTGGTCATTTCCTGATACCATATCATCTGTGGCCTCATCATCTAACCAGCTAAACATAACTTCTGCGCCGAAGAAGCCACATTTAGTTAAATCCAATTATCAAAACCCCTTGTCTAAACCACCATCCGTACGAACCAACCATACCCAAACATTACCAAAACCCACCCAATCAATAGCTTCATCTTCCTCTGACTCTAACCCACTTAAAGGATCTTACGCTAAGATCCTTGATATGTTGGTGGAGAATGCGACCATTTCCCTACCCCTACTCAGACCTTATGATCCATCTAAACCTCGATGTATAGGTTATGATGAGTCTAAAATATGTGCTTACCACCGCACACCAGGACATGATGTAGAGGGATGCAAAGCATTGAAAGCCATACTTCGTCAGTCACCTCTCTCGGATAGAAAGGTTAAGAAAGACAACTTACGAAGGGAGAAACCTTTAGCTTCAATCTCCTCTCCTATACCACTTGTCCCCGCCTCACCAAAATCTATCATTATTATAACCCCACCTCTCAAAGACCATGACTTATCCCTACTGTCTTCCTCCTCTCGTGTTCACGAGATCAATATGATTAGTGTTGCTACTCGAGGGCAGAAAAACAATGGGAAAGCCAAAGAAAGCACACTGCGGCCTCTCTTTCTCCGTCCACCATCCCAATCACACCACCACCTAAAGTGGTTATTTGTGGACCTACCTACCCCGTCTCTAATGGAGTTTCCCACCGAACCATGATCAAACAGCTTCACCAATCACCTGTAAAAATGACCTTTGTATGATCTCATTTAGGCCTCGAATCTCATTGACAAGCTCTCGTTGAAATCCTTCAAGGTATAGAGGTCTTACCTAATGAAACCTTGCCTGTTACCTCCATCTTAACACTCAACCACGTTTCCTCTCTCACCAAACAATCTACCACTTCCGTCCCTGTACAGCAAACCGCTACTGTCAGTTTCTCTGAAGACAAAATTGTTGACTTTGGTGCGGAAGATCCGACCCCCGCTCTTTTCATCTCAAACTTACGTCCCTGGGACATCTGCGTACGTCGTGTTATGATTGTGAAGTCTAGCCTAAACATCATCTCTTCCAAAGCCTTCCAACAAATGAATATCCCCTCTGTTTGCATGTGTGCCAAGCCCACCATGTTGCGTTCATTTAAACGATGCTATTACTTCTATCTTAGGCACTTGTGATCCTTAACATTCGTGTAGGGCCACGTACCTTACCCGAACTCTTCTATGTCCTTGAGGGATAATTCCAATACAACATGTTGTTTGGCCACCCTTAGATCCGGCTATGGGATGCGTTCCCTCCACCTTACATAGATGCATAAAATTTGAGTACGAGGGTAAGTCCTACACCGTAAAAGCTAATCCTCCCCCTTGAAACCTGCAATATGTTATATCACCCTAATGATGTTCTTGTACTCAGTTAAGACACCCATTCATCCAACCCAACCATCCACTTAAACTACACCTCTACCATCCACCTCAACCACACCTACACCTTCAACCAATGAAACCGTTGCCGTCATGAAATACCACTTCCTTTCCCACGGACAACATCCCAACCTCAGACCCATTAGTAGATGTTTTTCAACGCCTTACGCTGGGGGAGTATCACCTATATAACGTTAGCTCTTTCCATACCCCACAGAGTACGGACAGTTACATGCACATCCTACCTACGACTGTCGTGTGGGGGAGATAATCTCCTACGGACCACCTAATTGCCGCACCAACCTAATGTATGGGGGTGTCGACGCATCCTCCGTTACCCCTGAACCTCCCCTTGGTGTGGTTCCCTTCCAATCCGATTTTCAATACCTGACAAATCGTCATTTCACCCTCACCTTCTTGACTCGTTGTGCTTGGAAAGGTTTTGGTTTTGGTCTTTATGAACAAGGCCGACATACAATCATTCCCGTGACTACACGCAAACACAAAGATCATAGTGGTCTTGGATTTCCTGAAACACTTACACCAAAGAAAACATCGCATATCCATTGTATCCAGGAAGACGACGAAGTCACCCCTTCCGAACCATCATCACCCATTTTGCCATTGTCACCCACAGAGTCGATAGACCCTGAATCTATCCCTCCTAACTTTTTTTTTTCATAAACGCTATCTTCCTAGGTCCTCTCACTTATCAACGTGGTAATGAAGACCCATCTTCTCTTCCCCTTCTGTATCCAGACATGATCGAAGAGGACTCACCTTCAATTAATGTTGTTGAGTGCTAGGATGACGACTCCATCCTCACTTACCTTGGTGCGGATGACTCTTATATTCAATGCACCTTGCCATCTGATACTCAAACCATGTTGAATGAGTTGACTATAGAAATCAAAATCCACACCGAGGACGATCCTCACATTCGAAGATCGGACAATCTCTTACCGCATTAGAACAAACTGCCTTCACTACTTTCCTCCATGCCCGCAACCAAGCTTTCGCTTGGTCCTACGCTGACATGCCAGGAATTGATCCTGACATTGCTGTCCATAACATTACCCTAAAACCCGATGTCAAACCAGTTAAATAGAAACTGAGAAAAATGCATCCACACATTGCCCCCTTAGTCAAAGAAGAGCTTCAACAACTCCTTTATGTTTCCTTCATCTTACCTATTGACTATCCTCAATGGATCTCTAACATCGCACATTACTAAAGCAACGGGGGACTTTGGATATGTACAGATTTCTGAGACCTTAACCTCGCTTGCCCGAAAGGTGACTTCCCCCTCCCAAGTATTGATCAACTTGTTGATCTCACTCGAGCCATGAGATGCTTTCTCTCATGGATGGCTTCTCGGGATACAATCAAATTTTGGTAGCCCGGCCGATCAACATAAAACCGCTTTCATAACTCTTTGGGGAACCTTCTGTTATCATGTCATGCCATTTGGCCTTAAGAATGGTAGTGTGACCTATCAGCAGGCTATGACTTACATTTTTCATGACATTATGCACACTATCCTTGAGGATTATGTCGATGATCTTCTTGGCAAATCTAAATATCTCGATATTTTAACCATTATTTTCGATCACCTGTTACAATATTGTGTTCGTCTTAAACCAAAGAAATGTGTCTTTGGTGTCCTTTCAGGAAAACTTCTTGGTTTTATTGTCTCTTTACGTGGCATCGAGGTTGATCCAGCTAAAGTCAAAGCTATCCTTTAAATGCCCCCACCTACTAACCTCAAACAATTGCGTAGTTTGCAAGGTAAACTCCAATCTATCCGGCGTTTCATCTCCCAACTCTCGGATCGATGTCAACCTTTCCATCACCTCCTTAAAAAGGACATTGTCTTTCAATGGAGCGAAGAGTGCCACCAAGCCTTTGAGGCTCTTAAAGCCTATCTCTTGCAACCACCTGTGCTTATCCCACCTCAGGACGATCACCCTTTCTACCTTTACCTTTCTGCCACCAACCATGCTGTAGGAGCCATGCTCGCACATCGTGACTCCGAGCATCGAGAACAAGCCATTTATTACATAAGTCGTACTCTCATGGATTATGAGACTAGGTATACACATGTAGAAAAGTTATGCCTAGCCCTATCATTCGTAGCCACTAGACTCGACACTACCTCCTGAATCACAAAACTTTTGTCATCACCAACGTAGACCCCATTCATTATATGTATGCCAAACCTCATCTAAACCAACACATCACCCGATGGCTTATGCTCCGCTGACCTTGACCTTGAATTTGTACACGAGAAGTCAATCAAAGGACAAACTATCGTAGACCAACTCGCAGAAGCCCCTTTACCGGGAGCAATTTACCAATTTTACTTTCCCTGACGAACTTATTACCACTCTTTCACTCAGTGAGGAGTCGTATCCAATGACCCTCTTCTTCGATGGATCCAAATGCGGCCCGCGGCGGTGGAGCCGGCGTTGTTCTCATTCCTCTTAATGTTGAGCCTATGCCTCTTTCATTCCGGCTCGATTTCCCCTGTACTAATAATACAGTAGAATATGAGGCCCTTGTTTTGGGTCTCTAGGTTGCGTTATACTTAGGTGTCAAGTCTATTAACATTTTCGGTGACTCCCAACTGGTAGTCAATCAAGTTATGGGCATCTACCAATGTAAAAATGAGGAACTTCAAAAGTAAAAACATTACGTGGATTCACTTTTGACCTTATTTACTCATTATTCTATCCAAACCATTCCTCGCTCCACTAACAAATTTGTGGATACTGGCTTGCTTAGCCTCACAAATTCTGCATCACCAATCGACTCGACATATTCGTCTTGGTCCAACAACTCTTTGCCCCATCTTACTCCGCCCCAGATGTTTGTATGATAAATAATGTGTCTGCTAATTCACAGGATACCTGGTATCACCAATTTCATGACTATCTTACAACCTCTATTCTCCCACCTAACCTTACTAGTAACGGAAAACGTGCTTTTCTTAAAAGTGTTTCTCATTATGTCATCATGGGGGGACTCCTCTATAAACGTGGATTTGATGGCATCCTCCTTCGATGTCTAATCGGTGCAGAGGTCACCTATACCATCCAACAAGTCCATGACGGTATTTGTGGTGGACATTTTAGTGGCCTTGCCATGGCCAAATGAATCCTTCGCCTAGGCTATTATTGGCCTACTCTTAATAAGGATTGCTACAAATATGTTAAGCGTTGTGTTATGTGTCAACAACATGCCAACCTTCAACATACTCCTAGCCATCCGCTACAGGTCGCACGAGATCTTTGGTCTTTCTCACAATGGGGTTTAGACCTTGTTATCCAAATTCACCCCCCAGGGTTAATTCGATAACATGCATCAGAATTCTCAAGTCCCAGGAAAATGGATGGATTCAAGGCAAAAAAAATCATGTTTCCAGGGTCCCCTTAGATTTTTTCTAACTCTCTTGTCTAGGTTGAAAAGAGAAAGTTCTAAGAAAAGGTAAAAAAGCGCAAAAAAAAAAAAAAAAGCTTGGGCAGCGAAAGAATTGTGAAAATTGGCTAAGTCCTAGTCCTCGCAACAGTCGGGACATTTGGGATGTTGGGGCGCGAACCGGCCAAAAAGTAGGAAAACCCACGGGACAGGGAAGGAGAGAGAATTACGCATCCAATCAGTGCTTGACACGTGTCATCTAGGTGGCAGAGCGCGGGAAAATTTCAAAACGTAGTTTCGCCTGTTTTGTGCCCTAAATCTTCAGATCGACATATCTTTCGATCCAGAGCTCAGATTTGCACGTTCTTTATATCAACGGAAAGCTTGTGAAATTATCTATATGATTTTAGGGTTAATCTTGAGTTTTGGTGTATTCTAGAGAGAGAAAATTGAGCAATGGCTCTGACACATGTTCATGGCCAGAAGTGACATTCCAGCGACCAGATTTAACGCAAAATGGGTCGCATTCTCCTATAATCCAGTCAAAATGATAGAGTATGGGTTTATAAGGTCCCCCATGCCATTTTAATGCATCTACAGTTGAGGAGGGATGGGCTCTCATGTTTTTGTACGTTTCTGTCTCCTGGGCTCGACCCATGCATGTAAAAGCCAGTTTTTGGCTCATTTCTAAGGGGGAACATTTTTGGGCATAGCAGACTTCTTCTTTCACCTCCAGCAAGTGATTGATGCAAGGATTAGACCTCTCCAAAGATTGTAACAGTTTTCTTTTACCTCTCTGAGGGTGTAATGCGTGTTTTTGACACTGAAATGATAATGCAAGCTCTGTGAATGGGTTTCAGTCCTCTGTTTGTATTATTTGTTTCATTTCAGATCCTAAATTATACCTTATCAGTCTGTGTATGTTTTATGCTGTGAACTTTGATCTGTGTCTATTTGCATGACAAATATGTTTCACCACTCCTTTTGGTGCATCACCATCTTTAGTTAGTTTCAATTTTTGCACTTCTACCCCTGTCTCCTTGCAAGTTAGAGTAGGATTAGGATCTGAACCTCTGTAGTTGTGCAAGCATTAGATCTAAATCAGAGGAGTTTGAGGAACCAGCCTCTAATCTAGAGATTCCTCTCTCAGTCTCACAAGTCCCATGCTTGGAGAGAGGTTTCCATGTTGTGCAATCACACTGGATGCTAGAGTGATCAACCTAGAAGCCTGATCTGCATCCAGGGGTGCTGTGAGTCGCAACAACAGTTTTGGCATGCTGGTGGGACTAGAGGTCTCATTTTTATTTGCAACAAAGTTGATATGCATCTGCTACAATTTTCTTGCTTAAAAGAGCTATTATTTGCATATGTGGCGACTCCAGGGAAGAATCAATCGGTTCCAAGCTCGGGCCTGAAAACTCATGAGAAGAATCACCACAAGGTCAAGAGTTGGAGAAGAAGAAGTGTTGTTTGAACACTGCAATTATCTCAAGAAGAAGGCAAAGAGGAAGAAGGATTCAAAGGTCTCCATCTCCACCAAACAGAACTCTCTCAACTCCTCCACCTGACAAGCCTTTCATTCAGTCAACAAGGGTTTTAAGACCAATTAGAATGGCTCAGAACAATCCCTACGTCAACTTCACAGGCAAAGCAGCCCACTTGCTCTCAATGCACAACATCCAGTTCCTATTGCAGCCTTGAAGAACATTCCCTACTTCACTGGAGAAAATCAGACTACTCCAGGTGATCATGTTAAAGATATTGCTAACCTTTGTGTAATTCATGAAATCAATGAAATGCAAGTGGCTATCAAGTTACTGGCATCTTCCTTCAAGGGTAAAGCATTACAATGGTTTAGGAGCCTTGGAGCTGGTTCTATCACAAACTGGAATCAGCTGTGTATTGCACTTCATGAGCAATTTGGAGAGAAGGGAGACAACTTGTCTCTTTTGGAGCAGCTGACAACTATCAAGAGAGCCCCCAATGAGCGGTGGTCGACTTCAACTTCAGATTTCAAAGGTCTTAGGATAGGATTCCGGTGGCCAAAGCCAACATGAAGGTACTTTTCTTTATTACCTTAAAGCTTTGAATTTCGATATTTCTATGTTAATTCAATCTATGGGAGGCACAACCTTACTCACTTGCTTATGGCATTTCCATTAGAGCCGAAAATTGTTTAATCCAAGCTGGCAAACTTGCCCCTAGACCTCCCATGCCATTATATCCAAACTTAGAAAATCCAAGCACTAGTCAAGCACCCACTTTGGCTCCTGTTCCCACCCCTAGAAATCAAAGTTCAAGTGAAACTTCTACTTCATCCTCTAGTGCTTCAAATGAACTCCAAGAGGTCATGAAACAGTTGCAAAATTTGGGAAATGAGCTGGTTACTATCAAAAGACAACAAGCTCAAAGTGCTAGACCGTATCAGCCTCAAGCGCAATACCAGGCTAGGCCCCCATACCAACAAAATAGGTCACCAAATCAGGCTGCAAATCAAAATCAAAGCCAAGTAAGGCCTCCCGCTAATAGACCATTTCAGCCCTATAACCCCAATGTCGTATCTACTTCTAAAGCATTAGTGCCAGTCCAAAATAACATGGCCCAAGAATATGATTGGTGCTTTCCATGCAACGAGCCTCATAACCAATCCATGTGTTTCAATGGTGCTCTCAATCAAGCATTGATGGTGACAACTACTGGTGTGGAGGGTGAGGCAGTCAAGGAAACACCAAAAAAACAAGAAACATCCAACAAAGCAATCAGCCCCAAATGACACCACATTGGTGAACTGGCAAGCAGAAGATTTCTGTGGCATGAATCAGGCAGTTTCTCAAGGTGTTGCAGCCAACACAAGGTCAAAAAGGAGGAATTTGGGTGAAGAACAGCCATTAGCCCCAGCCAATCCACAACCTCCCATGGTTCCACAAGTGGTTGGCAAGCAAAATCCAAGTTCAAATGCACAAGGGCAGCCAAGAACAGCCCCTAGGCCAACTCAAATGCCAGCTGTTGCTGCCCACGTGCAAGGAGTAAATGTGCAAACCAAGGGACAACAGAGAGATCCTTCATCACCATTCAGTATCATTGATCAGATGAAGAAGACAAACGTCAACATATCAATGTGGGAATCCCTATCCATCCCAGGACAAAGAGATCTGCTGCAAGCTGCCATGAAGGACTGGCCAATTTCAAATCAGCGGGTTCAGATGCAAGATAAAGTGCTTACAAACGCTGCCACTGGGAAATCATGGAGGACTAGCAAGGTAAGATGTTGAAGCCCCTTCCTTTCTATGTTTCATTGATCATTGGAAATCAGCTAGTACACAATTGCATGATTGATTCCGGGGCAAGTAGTTCTGTCATGCCCAAACAAATAGCTGATCGGCTAGGGCTCCGAGATGAAATAACATCCAAAGGGGTAGTGCGGTTAGATGGAACAAAGAGTAGCAACAGTTGGAGTGATTAGAAACTTGAGTCTTACCTTGCATGCATGTCCAAATGTCATTGTTTTACAAGATGTATCAATCATAGACCTTCCACCACTCTTTACCCTTTGCTTGTCAAGGGACTTCACAGCCAAGATTGGGGGGTATTTGTCACGTTGATTACTCACACATGCTATTCGAGAACAAGATATGGAACTAAGGCCACAATCAGATCCGAACCTATTACAAACTTCCATATTGAGCCTTACACTCCAAGTCAGATTAATGCCAATTGCTCAGCATTTGATCAAGAAGATCACCCTAGCACTGATGAGGCTGACACCAAGGTTGGAAGTATCCCGGATCTAACTCTTGATGAATGGGCAAACAAGATACATGCTTTTGATCCCTATCAAGAAGTAGAAGAATCTGTAGCTAGGAGTTTATTGTTTACATGAAGAGAATCAACCTCTCCCCAGCATCACCAAGCCGGATCATAAAGACAAGAATGAAGTATGGCAATTGTTCTTTGATGGGTCAAGGAGTAGACAAGGTGCAGGAGGAGGAGCTATGCTCATTTCACCGCAAGGTATAAAGTATTACTCAGCCTTCCGTTTTCAGTTTTCTTGCTCAAACAACACAATTGCTGAGTATGAAGCCTTAATTCATGGATGCACTTTGGGCAATGAAGAGAGGTCGGGAATTTATAAGTATTTGGTGATAGTGAGCTGGTCGTAAACCAAGTCAAAGGAAAAAATGCTGCCAAAAATGATCTGCTTAAGTGCTACAAAAATCAGGTATGGGATCTTATTGAATATTTTGAAGCTTTTAGCATCAATTCCATCCCAAGAAAAAAGAATGAAGCCACTGACAGACTTGCAGCAATTGGGGCTGCGTTTGATGTTGTAGAGAGTATCAAAAGTGAGAAATCTCAGCCTCATATCAAATTGGTTGTGAGACCAGTTGTTCCAGATAACAACACAAGTTGGCAAGTCTTCGAGAATGATCAAGTAAATTGTTAATTTCCTACAAGAAGAAAGCGAGTTCTCCACCGAAATCAAGACAAGTTGGAGAGCGGTAATATGGTGATCAGTAGAGTACAGTGAGAACTAACAAATTACCAAAAGGCCTCATAACCTTGGAGTCAATCTTCAACCCGAATGATCAGTTCCGGAAGGAGAAAGCAAACATTCAAGTGAAGGGTGAAGATTCAGAGCCTATTTTAGTGGAAGAAGGCAAAACATTGCAGATTGGCAAAGTAAGTACCTCACAAGAGAAATCTGATTTTGTTCAGCTTTGTCAAGAGTTCCCAGATATCTTTGCTTGGACTTATAAAGATCTAAGAGGTTTCAACCCAAAGCTGGCACAACATACTATTGAGCTGGATCCGAATCCAAGCCTGTTAGGCAAAAGCAAAGGCCAGTGAATCCCCATATTGAACCTCTCATGAGAAAAGAGTTAAGCAAGCTTATTGAGGCCAGTATCATCTTCCCCATCAAACACTCAAGTTGGGTTGCAAACTTGGTGCCAGTGAGAAAAAGAAATGGAGAAATCAGACTGTGTGTTGACTTCAGAGACTTGAACAAAGCCTCCCTCAAGGACCATTACCCACTCCCTTCCATGGAGCAAATATTGCAAGTTGTAGCTGGTTCAGAAAGGTTCTCACTACTTGATGGATACTCAGGCTATAATCAGATAATGGTGAAGGAAGAATATCAATTCAAGACAGCTTTCACCACTAAATGGGGCACCTATGCCTACAAGAAGATGCCATTTGGCCTATCAAATGCCGGAGTAACATTTCAACGAGCTATGGATATGGCATTCAAAGGCTTAATCAACAATATAGTGCTGGTATACCTAGATGATATCACTGTCTTCTCAAAGAATGCAGCAGACCATCTCTTTCACCTCAGACAAGTGTTTTAGAGGTGTAGAAGGTTTGGAGTATCATTGAATCCCAAAAAATGCATATTCCTAGCTCATGAGGGGAAACTTCTAGGCCATATTGTCTCGAAAGAGGGACTGGCAATTGATCCAGAGAGGGTTGAAGCCATAAGGGCACTACCATTGCCAAGCCACAAGAAGGCCCTTGAGTTTCTTGGGAAGGATAAACTTTATTCGGAGGTTTGTCCCAGATTTTGCATCCCTTGTCAAGCCCATCGCTAAAATGTTAAAGAATAGCATGGCTTTTAAGTGGATAGCGAGAAGGCAAGGAGAGCTTCAAGCAATCAAAGAAGCTATCTCTCAAGCACCAACTCTCATCAACCCAGACTTCTCCAAGGATTTCATCCTCTATGCATTTGGAGGTGATGACACTATTTCTGCCATTTTAGTACAGCAGAACAAAGATAATGATGAGCAGCCAATTGCCTTTTTCAGCTAGAGCCTAGATGACTGCGAGGTGAGGTACTCTTTTATTGAGAAGCATGTACTTGCAGTAATCAGAAGCTTGAAGAAATTCAAGCATTTAGTCTCAAACAACAAGGTCCGATTGCTGGTCTCACATCTGAAGTTAAGGACTTCCTCTCAACAAGGATTTGAATGAGAAAAGGGCAGGTTGGATCACCGTGTCATGGAGTATGACATTGAGATCAAGATCACCAAGCTGGTAAGAGGAAAGGATTGTGTGAGCAGCTGGTTTTGGGGAAGCAAAGAGAAGTATGCAACAAAGAAGAAACTATTTTGACAGTCCCAAGACAGCCATGAGCCTAGTGGCGAGGCAAGAAGAAGACAATGCTACCTCGACTCCTTGCTGGACCCAAGGTATTATTCACTTCTAGGCACGATGTGCCTATGCCCTCCAGAGATGAACAAGACCCAAAGGAGACACTTCGGATTGCGGGCTGTCCCATATGCCATTGTTGATGGAGTTTTGTTCAAGAAAGATATAAATGGAGTCTTTCTTTGAGATGCATTAGCACAGTCGATTCAAAGGGTATTAGAAGAGTTTCATGATGGACCAGTGGTGGCCATTTTGCACCAAGAGTGACACTCGAAAATCATGAAGGCTGGTTATTATTGGCCTAAAATCTTGATGATTGCTATGCATGGATCAAGAGGTGTAAGAATTATGCATTCTTCACGGAAAAAGAGACTTGCAGCCCTCCCATTGCATCCTATCTCGGTTGACCAGCCATTCATGCAATGGGGTTTGGACTTCATTGGAGTCATTAATCCCAATTCAAGGCAAGGGCACAAATGGATTTTGTGACCACAGACTACTTCACCAAATGGACAGGCGAGCGGTAACACTCAAAGAGGTGAATGAGTCTAGCATCTTAGACTTTTATGAGGGGATAACAACTAGATTTGGTGTACTACCACAATAATCTACGATAATGCATTGGCATTCATTAGATCGGGGGTGACTCGAGAGTGGGCTGTCAAGAACGGTATTTACCTAAGCACTTCATCGAACTATTACCCTCGGGGTAATGGCGGTGAGTCTACAAACAATAACTTGTTGAGGATCATTAGGAGGACTCTTGATGAGAATCAGAGGTCTTGGCATACCAAACTAAAATCAGCCTTATGGGCTGATAGGATAACTCCCAAAAGATCCACAGGTAACTCTCCATTCAGGCTTGTCTATGGAAGAGAGGCAACCTTGCCCATGTCACTTGAGTTGCCAACATTGGAACTCATGAAACAGCTGGAGTTGCTAGAGTTTGAGCCCATGGAAGTGAGGTATGCAGAGCTGATGGAGCTGCAAGAGATCAGAAATCAGGCATCCCAAGCAATGGAAAAGGATCAAGCTTTGATCAAGAAGACCTTTGATAGGAAGGCCAAAGATAGATCTTTTCAAGTTGGAGATCTAGTGTTGAAATGGGATGTGGATAGAGCAAAACCAGGAAGGCATTCAAAATTTGATGCCATTTGGAGTGGCCCATACATGGTCACAAAGTGTAAGAACAGTAATGCTTTCTAATTGGCCTCATTGGATGGTGAAGAACTGCAAATTCCAGTCAATGGAATCTATCTCAAGTGTTGCTTCTAGAAGGAAGTTCACTACCTCTGTAAATATTAGATTATATTTTCTTTCCTCCAAGTGCTTGTGCACATTGTTTTCTTTGTAGGTTAGTTTTGTTTTCCCTAAGTGCTTTGGCACAACTTGCTGTCCATGGAGATGTTTAGCAATCCTTGCTTTCATCAGGTGACATTCCATCTTCCTCCTTGCACATTCTAAGTTAGTTAAGGTTCTAAATAGAATATTTGATGACTCCATGCCTAACGGACTGCTTCAGGCTACTGGTCTTTTCATCTAGCAGGCAGATGACCCCGCTGAGTCACCAAATTGTTATCCAAATTCACCCCCAGGTTAATTCGATAACATGCATCAGAATTCTCAAGTCCTAGGCAAACGGATCGATTCAGGGCAAAAAAATCATGTTTCCAGGGTCCCCTCAGATTTTTTCTAACTCTCCTGTCCAGGTTGAAAAGAGCAAGTTCTAAGAAAAGGTAAAAAAGCCGCAAAAAAAAAAAAGCTTGGGCCAAAAAGAATTGTGAAAATTGGCTAAGTCCTAGTCCTCGCAACAGTCGGGACATTTTGGACATTAGGCGCGAGCAGAATCGGCCAAAAATCCACCAGCATCCGCAGTAATTGGGACGACTGGGCCATAGGTACGCATAGGACGCGAAATGCCCGAATCGAGCTGAAAGAAAGAAAATTTGTCTAAAACTTTAACCAAGAGCAAGCGGGACAAGGCAGTACGCGGCGGGACTTGAACGCAATGACCAATTGGGCGGTTCGGAAGAATTTGTCCTGCAGAACCCAGGGAGCAAGTGGGACAAAGGTACGCGAAGGATGTGAACGGCTGGTTTGGCCAAAACGGGAACTTTCACCTTTGGGACATCGGGCGTGAGGCGCGAAGGACGTGAACCAGCCGGTTCGCCGAAACAGAGAAATTTCAACTAGGACAGTTGGGACAAAGGGACGCGTGGGACGCGGATAGCCAAAGGAGCCGAAAGCCAATCAAGCAACGCCACGTGTCATCGGCCGATAAGGGACAAGGAAGCCCATTTCGGGTGGATCGAGAGGATTCTATCCCAAACAAAGCACTGGGACATCTGGGACAAAAAGACGCGAAGGGCGCGAAAAGCCGGCAGACCCGCGGACCAATCAAATCACGACACGTGTCACAGGGGAAAAAGGTCCAAAAGTCAAAGGGTGAGGTTTCAAGCACTGACCCGAGCCAATAAAAAGAGGACACGTGTCCAATGAAGCAGGAAAACCCATGGGACAGGGAAGGAGAGAGAATTACGCATCCAATCAGCGCTTGACACGTGTCATCCAGGTGGCAGAGCGCGGGAAAATTTCAAAACGTAGTTTCACCTGTTTTGTGCCCTAAATCTTCAGATCGACATATCTTTCGATCCAGAGCTCAGATTTGCACGTTCTTTATATCAACGGAAAGCTTGTGAAATTATCTACATGATTTTAGGGTTAATCTTGAGTTTTGGTGTATTCTAGAGAGAGAAAATTGACCAATGGCTCGACACATGTTCATGGCGAGTGACATTCCAATGGCGTGACAGATTTAATGCAGAATGGGTCGCATTCTCCTGTAATCCAGTCAAAATGATAGAGTATGGGTTTGTAAGGTCCCCCATGCCATTTTAATGCATCTGCAGTTGAGGAGGGATGGGCTCTCATGTTTTTGTACGTTTCTGTCTCCTGGGCTCGACCCATGCATGTAAAAGCCAGTTTTGGCTCATTTCTAAGGGGGAACATTTTTGGGCATAGCAGACTTCTTCTTTCACCTCCAACAAGTGATTGATGCAAGGATTAGACCTCTCCAAAGATTGTAACAGTTTTCTTTTACCTCTCGAGGGTGTAATGCGTGTTTTTGACTTGAAATGATAATGCAAGCTCTGTGAATGGGTTTCGAGTCCTCTGTTTCTATTTTTTTCATTTCGAGATCCTAAATTATACCTTATCGATCTGTGTATGTTTTATGCTGTGAACTTTGATCTGTGTTTATTTTCATGACAAATATGTTTCACCACTCCTTTTGGTGCATCACCATCGTTAGTTAGTTTCAATTTTTGCACTTCTACCCCTGTCTCCTTGCAGTTAGAGTAGGATTAGGATCTGAACCTCCGTAGTTGTGCAAGAATTAGATCTAAATCAGAGGATTTTGAGGAACCAGCCTCTAATCTAGAGATTCCTCTCTCAGTCTCACAAGTCCCATGCTTGGAGAGAGGTTTCCATGTTGTGCAATCACACTGGATGCTAGAGTGATCAACCTAGAAGCGATCTCGCATCCGGGGGTGCTTTGTGAGTCTGCAACAACAGACCTTATTGGTGAGATTCACCCACCATCTTCACAATGTCACCGTTGGATAATCACAGCCACCGAATATTACACTAAATGGGTGGAAGCCATTCCACTCATTTCAACCAAAAAAGAAAAAATCATCGAATTCATTAACCATCACATTATCTATCGTTTTGGCGTTCCTCGTCACCTAATAACTGATAATGGAAAATCTTTCAAAAATAAGTTGTTACAAGACCTTTGTGACAACTTTGGTATCAAACTTAGCTTCTCATCACCTTACTATCCACAAGCAAATGGTCAAGTGAATCTTCTAATAAAACCCTAACCAAAATCCTCATGAAAGTTGTTAACGATTCGGAAGCAATTGCCCGATCACATCCCCTTTGCCCTTTGGGCTTATCGGACTAGCATTCGCACCTCCACTAATGCCACCCCATTCTCTTTGGTATATGGTACCGAGGTGTCTTGCCTCTCGAAATACAAATACCCTCCCTAAGAATATCTCTCGGGATGTTCTCACCAATGATGATTTCGCAAGAGCGGTTAGCCCAATTAGAGCTTCGATGAGCGCGTCGTCTTACAGCTCTTGACCACCTTCAAATCTATCAAAAATGCATCAAGCGTACTTATGATAAGCGACTTCATGAGCGTACCTTTAAGGTTGGTGATCTTGTCCTCAAAGAGAATCAGCATGTAACCAAACTAGAAAAGAGCAAACGTGGAAAATTTGCTCCTAATTGGATTGGGCCTTACATTATCACTCATACTTACGGATCAGGCACTTACCGTTTAGCTTCACTTAATGGTAAACCTGAGCCTGAACCCCTTAATGCCTTGCATCTTCGACCATTCTACTGTTGAATTTAGTGTTATATCACTTCTTATCTACCTTGCGCTCGTCCCTTGAGCTCATTTACTACCTCATACACTTTTGTTCCATGCATCTCAAATCGAATCAAGCTCACATGGTTTGGTCATCACCTCCCCTTAAAGATACCTTCCCCTTTTTAGTCTAGTCCATGACTTAAAAAGTATCAAAATAACACGTTCTTAATTATACGCTTATGGGATATTCTTGAGTCAAACTTCCTACAAAACTAGATGCTTCATGCCAAACGGACATCTAGACCTCTAAAGTTATACATAGATTGCTCCTTAAAGGACATGGCTATGTGCAAAGCCGCATCTGTTATTATACACTAGACTGTTCCCCCGAAGGATAGCTATACACAAAAGCTGCATCTGCTACTATAAATAGACTGCTCCCTTGAAGGACAGCTATACAAAGTTAGCCTCTATCAGAAGCTTCTCGCATTGCTCAGTTTCGTGAAGACCTCAAGAACAACAAAATGCATATCCCTATGGACTTCCCACGATCGATCACCTATATCCGAGAAAAGTAAAAAGTAGTATTCCACAAAGCACTTTTGAGTCATGGACTTGTCTATTTAGGTTTGGTTCTCTTTCGTAGAATAATTACCTTATAATAAGTTCTTCGCACTCTGGCTTATACCACAGCCACCTCACCTCACCATTCGTCAACACAACAAAACTCAAGGAACATGACGTATATCCGATATATTGTGATTATATGACTCTTTTCACATATTGACTTCTCACCTATGCAAGGCCCCTAGGGATTCAAGCCCATCCTATGTTAATATGTGGTTTGTTTAGCTCTTCTCAACTACGGGACACTTCTACCTCTTTTACTCGACTCTAGGGTTATGTGTTGACCTTAATCAGGACACGGTTCCCTACTACTTGGGTAAGCTAACTTTCATTTCACCTATACCTACACCAACATCACCAATCCCTTACTAACACCAATAACATTACCCTACCAATATCAATATTTTTTTACCAACCAACAAATTACCTAACCACAACCAAATTGCCTGAATTCACCTCTCCCTAGTCCTAAGGGAGAACTACATCGGTCTGAGGCCCCTCCTTGCTTTGTGCAATGGGCTATGTAGGTAGCACTTAGGAGACATGGGGTCTCCCAAGGTTAGCTCGACCATCCCCTACCATAACCTATCATGTGTGGTATATATAAATCTATTTGTGTATTTCTATTCGCTCACATTCATCTTTATCCTTTTTCAAAACAAAACATTCAAAACACAACCATTCTTATTATTATCATAACTCAAATCAACATACATATTTAGTTTTATTTAGATGTTAAACAAATACATCTTCTCTATCATCGACGCGCAGGTCGGCATCCTTATTTATTCTTATACTCTTATGAAATTCACTTAGACCCTTGCGCCTCCTCCCGAATCAGGTGGTGATCATGATCGTCGATGCCACTCACTTGGCCTCTCCATCCTCAAAGGTGCCACTGCTATTGGTTCCTCCCACTGATCCACCAACATCTCTTGTAACATACGAATACGTCCTCTTACGTGGAGGAATCTTGCCTCTAGTCTCTCCACTCGTGACTCTGCAACCGCTAACAATCCTATTGTCTCATTCACCCACGTTTGGAGCTGATGAACTAAACCCCGCAGATGATCTCTCTGTTGTAATCACACTGTGTCGGGATGATCACATACACCTCTGGATTCTCGCTACCCACCATAATCTATAAGCCTCTGTCGCTCCTACATCCATTACCCCGCGATCGTCGCTATCTCCTCTATCCCTTCTAGAGGTGTTGTCCAGGGAGGTGAGAATGCTACCTCGACGTCAATCCTCATGTATGGTCTATAAGCCATAGGTATATCCTGAACAAATCCAAATTGTCACCGCACGTGATCTAGAGGAATCCTCTCGTACTCACCTGGCCTGTGCCCTACGATCCACCTCAATCGCTCTACACCCCTCAACTCCTCAGCTATGTGCTCCGTCACCATATAGTTCCCATAAGGTCTACAACAAATATCTGCAATCGTAACCATCTCCCATACCTGCCTATAATACTCAATGTCATCTATCACGGCCTGGGATCTCGCCTCTTGTTCTGTCTAGACCCATCGTCTGAATCCTAACCTCTGCACTCCTGTCTCTCCCGACTGGATGGGTCCGCCTATCGGTCGCACACAAACAATGTGCTCATAGGCCTAACAATGTAATAAGTATGAACAATCCAGTGTCGTCCTGTGTTTTCACCTGCAAGCCCATAAACCCCTGTATAACTCCGCCAGATATGCGGGTGCCCATGCGAAAGTCACGCTTCTTTCTATCATTTCCCAAATAACACTCATCAATGCTTTTAGAAATCTTCCCCCTCCGCCTCGGTAATGCATAATACCCCACCGCTATCATTAATACCACTGCCAACCTTGTTTCCTCAGGGTGTGTTGCATACATTGTACCATAAGTGAATGTCAAACCTCGCTGTGTCAAATCTCGTGCAGCTGAACCAAATACTGCTATTATCACTCCCCGCCCCACGCTAGGCAATGCCTGATACACTGGTCTTCCTATAATTGGGAGCCTCAAAATTCTAAACACATCTTCCAACGTCACTGTCATCTCCCCTGTTGGCAGATAGAAGGTATTCTTTTCTCGGATTCCACCTCTCAATCAACACTTGTAACATAGCATGATTGTGTGTGATTCATGAATAATAGCGGATTCAACTTAACCCCACACGGTTTATCAATGCCCATTCAGCTGGTGTTACATCCACTCGGATTCGTGACAACAAAGCTGGCACACTATCATTCATCCTCAACCCTACCTCTACCTGCATACATCAAAATGACACACAACCATTCAATAAATCAAATCCCCAAGTGTTTTTTCTCACATTCTGGAAATTCCTACAGTAACCGGTATCGGTTATAGATAACCGATACCGGTTATCTCTAAACGATATCGGTCACTGTCAATCCTATACAGCCTGCTTAAAACCACCACCTACGATAATTATTTTGCTTGTTTACTCCTCTCTATACCTATAAACATACGTGAACACCCTGCTTACCTACCCCATAACACTCACTCTATCCCAAACCCTTGCCTATCACCTTTTCTTTCTCATCTCTACCCTCTTACCTTCTCTCAGCCTATTCATCAAAACATGCAAGAATTAAAATACAACCAAACAGTTTACCTCTTGGGATGCAGCAGCTTGGGGTGGAACTTGTCTTCCCTCTCGTCCCTGCCTGTTGGATGTTTCTCCTCGTCCAGCCATGTTCATCACCCTCTTCAAATATAACTTGCCTTTCTACCTTCTTAATCTCAGCCCACACTCACTTTACCTGTCTCTTTCCTCCTTATCACTCAATTCTTTCATGCAATTACTCGATCGTACGTCAAACAAAGATCGCATTCACGTATTTAACTTGTTGCATGACTCTAAAAATAAGAACTCTAAAAATAAGACCTTAATTTGCCGCCCAAGCTTTTCTATTTTTAGAAAAGCTCGTTTTGGCATAACCGGTATCGGTTACCTAACCGATATCGGTCCACATCTACCGACGTCGGTTAGCTAACCGATATCAGTCACATGCCTCCTTTTTCTTAAACCTGGGCCTTTTCTTTATTTTTTGTAAATTTTTGTGGCGCCCGCCTCTTTTTCCTGCAAAACGACACCATTATCAATATTTGTCATCAAAATCACATCAATATATCATCACAATTTCATCAACATCATCTAGCTACAATAAAACAACCATCAACAAAATACGTACGACATTGCAATATCTACATCAAACCCCTCAAGATATACACCATTTGGATCTAACTCATCATCTATACACATTAAATTTCAAAACCATCGACCAAACAAATAAAACATTTTATACACACCATGTGGATCAAAATCATCATCTCTATATATATATCAATGTTTAAAATATACAACTTTCCCTGCATGGGGGCCTCTGTGATCTCAAAATAATACAAAGCCGGCATGCAGGCCACTATCACTATCAAAATCTCAACTCGGCTCGCAGGCCGGTCTATCATGTCAAAAATATACTCGGCTCGCAGGCCGGTATCAACTCTACAACCTATACTGCTCTGGCAGCGGTGGTATAGACAATAATAAATGAATAAATAAATCATATGTGGGCACGCAGGCCTCTATATACATAACCAGATTCGCAGACCGGTGCCTATATCCAATATACAAACAAAACACCCATCTCCACTCCAGGGATGTCTCAGCTCTCCCCACCACCTCGGCTCCTCTCCTCGCGGGTCCTGTCGTGGCTCCTCGCCTCCTCCTGCCACCGACTCCACCGGTGTGGTCACCCCCAGGATCTCTCGGCTCGAGAGGTCTCGGCTCTGTGCGCCGCATATGGCTGAGAGTCAGCCCCGGTACCATCAAGGACATCCTGATAATACCAGGCCTCCGCTCTCACCTCTATATAGCGGGCCCGTGCCACCATGGCTGCTGGGGTTGGTCCCCCGACTCCTAATAATAGTGGCCCCTATCCGGCCGATACACCATATGCCTGTACTTATGGCTATGCTTGTGCTCGCGGTGGGGCCGGTGCTCTATGTGTGTGCGGTGCTTGGTGGTGGTGCTTGTAGCTATACCTATACTGCACTGGGCTAACTACCGCCCCTATAATACCCCTCGATCTTTACTCGTGCAATAACAAGCTACCTCGTGAATAACCGTGCATCATCCTATGAGCGGTCCTCTCTGTTATAACAGCCGCTAAACTGGTTTGTGTGGGTTGTGTTCTCCTACCTGCTCTCTCCCCGCCCACCACACCAAAATGAACCGTGCACCAGCGTGCCGCCCACTGTATTGTCTCTGCTAGCCTCTCTGCTACCCAATGGGTCACCCGGGCTGCGGTGCGCAGGCAAGTGAGGCTCTACATCATCCCTCCGGTACTGTGGGAAGGGAGGTGGCTCATCCTGTCGCAGCCCCAACTACCATCGTACCCTCTCTAGGGGTATCCGCTCATGCTCTCCAGGCCTCCGTCCAGCTATCCAGAAAGTATACTGGATCCAGCGCATCTGTGCTCGGGCTCCTCGGGGCTGATGGCCTCTGTAGGGCCTCCATACAATGTCTAGCGCAGTCAAGCCCTCTAACATATGTCGGTAGTAGGCTACGTCCCGTCCTGCGAGCACCGCTCGTGGCTGGCCCACGACCCCCAACCACCTCTGAAAGCCATATCTGTATATAACCTGTGGCCCTGGCTGCTGGGGCAGCCCTACTGGTCGTATACATATGATGTGCTCATATGCCCAGCAGTGTAACAAAAATGTGGAGCAAATCCCAAATCACCTCATCCGCGATAATCCCCTGCCTCTCTCAGATAGCTGCACTAGATATCTTGGTACCTGTGCATAGCACGTATGCTCCTCTACCATCTCGTGCAGCACTCCCATCAAATCCCGTGGGAAGCGGCCTCCCTCTGAGTCCGGGAGGGCGAAGCAGGTGATACCTATCATCATCAACACGGAAAGCCGTGTCTCATGTCTGTGGGCATGATACATGTCCCCATAGGCAATGCTCACGCTATGATAAGTCAATAATGCAGCTGCATCTCCAAATACTTGAAGAATGTTGTCCATAGCCATCTCCACATCTACCTGGAATACTGCCTCCCCTACGATCAGCAGTCTCAGGATGCGATACACATCCTCCAGGGTAATAGTCATCTCTCCAGTAGGGAGATGGAAAACATTGGTTGCCGGATCCCATCTCTTGATGAGGGCAACCATAAGGCTATGGTCCCTATCCACAGCCCTATACCGCTGGACTCCGCCGAGTCCCACCTCGCGCATAATGGCCCACTGCGCTGCGGACACATGTGGCCACATCTGTCTCAATAGCGGGGGCATCCGATCCCGCATCGTAAGTTCAGCTGCTGACATGCCTGCAAAACAACCCACTTCATTAGACCTACCCTTTACAAAAACAACTACTTTAACCCTCTATACCCCCTTTTACCCACCCGACCACACCCCGACTCTATAACACACATCTACACCCACCTATCTTACCCTAAAACATCTACGATATCCCCTTTCCTTATCTCGCACCCTACCAATCACCCCGATCTACTCTCACCATCTTACTATACCCCTACCAATTTAACACCTCCTAATTCATACTCAACACCTAATCTATCCTAACCAAACCAACCACACAACCACCCCATTTCCCCCATCCCAATCACCTTTCCTATCAACTCTACCCCCTCCCTCTTCACCCCAAACAACAACCAAACAACAAAACACAAACACCAACAACGAAACAAAACAAAAATAAACCTAACTAATGACCGGTACCGGTCACCCTTGACCGGCACCGGTCCCCTATAGCACATGATATACACCGGCGCCGGTCGACATACGACCGACGCCGGTCTACCAACAACCCACTTTGCCTAAAAATTGGTGACCGATGCCGGTCACCTAGTGACCGACATCGGTCACCGCTCACTCCAGAGCCGAACCCGACGCGGCCCCCAAAACCATCTTTTTGCCTTTTTCCCCTTTTACCCACTGGAAAACCCTACAAACCTACCCACCCTACCGTTTTAGCCTAACTAACCTACCTACCCACTCCATTTTTCAAATTACATCCATTTATTCATTATTTCATTAAATTTTGGATTCCTACCCAAAACCCAAATCTAAACTTAAAATCATTAAATTCACATAATTAGAGGTTTAGAACCTACCGGTACGACGACACGTCATCGTGGTGGGATAGGTGGTGGTGGTCCAGCTGGTCCAACACCTCCTACTCCTCCTGGCTGTGCCATGGCTATAAATCTCCTCACTGGGTCCTCCACCAATCAAATTCTACCTCCTACTCACTGGGGTCTACCAATCACTCACTCCTCCACTTAACTACTGCCACCTTAGCGTACAAACTCAACAAAATCACTTTTAACACCCAGACAAGCCGTATTGGTTATCAAATTGACAATGTGACAATGACAGGCCGTATTTTTCTTTTTATAGGTTTTTTACCTATAACCGATATCGGTTATATTGTGCCCTAAACCACCGGTATCGGTCATCTAACCGATACCGGTCATAGCTAACCGATATCGGTTTAATACCTTTTTCACCACAATTTCTGCCCTTATTCACCAATCTCCCTTTCTCACCACATCGCCTAAACCCTCCTTTGCTAAATAGCCTTTTTTGACTTCATTGGCCCAATTCAAGGCCGCACCCAACCAACCAGGCCCGAGCCAAGGCCGCAACCAACCATTTGGCCCGACCCAAGGCCGCAACCAACCAATCAGCCCGACCCAAGGCCACAACCAACCAATCAGGCCCAACCCAAGGCCACAACCAACCAATCAAGCCCGACCCAAGGCCGCAACCAACCATTTGGCCCGACCCAAGGCCGCAACCAACCATTTGGCCCGACCCAAGGCCGCAACCAACCAATCAGGCCCGACCCAAGGCCGCAACCAACCATTTGGCCTGACCCAAGGCCGCAACCAACCAATCAGGCCCGACCTAAGGCCGCACCACTTAAATACCTCACCCAAAACCCGCAACTTACAATTTTATCCACCCATTATGTAGCTTTTTGTTCAATCGAGCTCACCTGTTCGTGTTTTAGCATGATTAGGGTACTTGACTTGATCAGCCAACCAACTTTGCCTAGACCGAGACCGTGACGTTTATCTCAACCAAACCAACCATTTGGTACTACCGAACATGCCTAAACATTCCTATACCTTACCCGTTATATCCCCTGGAGCTACTTCCTATGCCTTGGATACCAGGATTATATCACCCTTGTTTGGATAAACTATCGACCTTTGCCTATGAATTGCTTGTTTGCTCTTCAAATCATGTACCCTGGTCGCACTACTACATTTCAACGTGCGTCTGCTTCCTTGGACCTACCCCACCATCTTACCATCATCTCAACACCATTTACCCTTTATCAACCCTATCCCTAATTTCACGCTACCTCAATCTATGATAGATTTAAGGGGATTACCTATACCCTTAACAAGAGTAACCACTTTTTATTATTGTCAGTGCAGCTTTACAAGACAAGCTACAAGACAACAAGGGGCTAATGTAGACACCAAATTTGTGTCTTACTACCCCCCGTGCCCCGCATCTCATTTCGCAACCTAGCCTCACCACCTAAACCTTGCACAATTATTTATTAATTACCTTATAATTAATAAATCCACATCTCCAAACCTGCCACCACATTTCGCCACCTCATCATGACCTAGCCCTAACCCTAAACTAACCTAATTAAGACCTATAACTTGGTCTACATCCACACCCATGACTAATTACTCCTCACCCGCACCAAAATCAACCTAATAATGACTTGACCAAGCCCACAACTAATTCCTCGGGAGAAAAGGAGGGAAAGTTGGCTACTTTACTAAAAATAGTCCACTTTGACTTAACCGATATCGGTTCCTACTCGACCGCCGTCGGTTACGTAACCGCCATCGGTTCCCTGTAAATGACCTCCCCCAACCAAAAATGGAGGACCTGGAATCTGAAATCGGAAATTCATTGGAAAGATCAGGAATTCACTTGGCCAAGCAGAGACAAGTGAAGGAAAGAAAGGAGTTTATAGAGAAGGACATCAAGCCCAAGCTCGAATGAGTAACCTGTGAGCCGGTGACACTCATCCAAGCATTGGGAGAGAAGATAGCTCATCTTTGATTATCTGATCATCCTACCTGAGCCCTGCCTTCGTTATCACAGTCTTTGGACCTGTATCTTCATGAGGAACTAGTAAGTAGTATCTTGTATGTTCTTTTGATAACATTTCTTAAACTTCTGAATCACAACAATTATAAGTCTATTCCTAGATCTACTACCCGGTAACACCCTACATCTAACTATCATTCCTCTACCCCTACACTACCCCAAGAATAGCTCCCATACCCTCTGAGCCTTCTCCATCACCCCATTACCTATCCCCAATCATTTACTAGCCTTATAAACACCATAGCCACCTTATAGCCAACCTTCACTAAAATCCCTAAACCACTGCCCCTACCGATATCGGTTAGCAGAAACCGGTACCGGTGACAGTGACCGGCATCGGTCACTGTGATTCAAAACCAAAACTAGCCCTTTCCTCTATTGTTTTAACAAGGTAATTAAATTGTAATTTTGTAATAATTTGTGTTAATTCATATTAGCAGGGGAACTGACCACCTTCGAAAGGAAGTTTAATACTTCCTGGGCCCAAGGTAGTTCCCTCATTTATTGTCTAATTAGAATCTGGTGGTCTTGTATTCTTACTTGCAGGTAGTCCTTCCCAGACAAAAAGGAGTTCTTCACAATCGATCTGATCTCTCTCTACGGTATGCGCACACCCTCCAAACATTCAACAGGTATTCCTCCTAGCCCTAACCCTTATCTGTTTCTCAAGAGAATGAAAGGATAGAAGCAACTCTATTCTAGGAACTGAAAACCTCCTCTGTGTGAAACAGGTTTACAAACAAAACATTAAAATCTATTCTCCTCAAAACAGTCAAGGAGAACAAGCGAGATTGGCATTTAAAACTATATCTGGCCTTGTGGGCCCATCGAACCTCAATAAGAACACCAACAGGAGCAACTCCTTTCTCGTTGGTATTTGGGGCGAAGAATTTCTCCGCTTGAGATTAAAATACCCGAGTCTCGCATCTCATTACAAGGGATTCTGGATGAAGAAGCTTATAAGGAGGCACACCTCTCTCAACTAGAAAGCCTTGACGAGGTCAGGTTAAATGCCAAACAACGGCACAGAGCCTATGTTGACCGGATGTGTCGGTAGTATAACAAAAAATTCTATGAGCAAGAAATATATGAGGGGGATCTGGTTCTAAGGCTGACAAATGACCCATATCGATAAGAAAATTGACAAAGGAAGGAAGTTCCGGCCCAAGTGGTTGGGCCCATACCAAGTCATGAAGGACTACGGAAACAATGTGTATCTTTTGTGCACACTAGAAGGTGAGGAATTCAGTGAAACTATCAATTCCTTGCATCTTAAACGTTTTTACGCATAAGAAATCAGAATCACCACTTGTACATTATAGCTACCTACATTGCATTAGTCATTTAGTTGTTTCATTTTGTCCACTCATTTCGTAAAAATGGTAGTCTAGGAACTTACTCTTAAGAAATTTATTACAAATTTCTGAAAAATATTGGCAAAAGCATTCAAAACACATCTCTTCAAACATCATCAACTATTTTCAAATCTTCTCATCAAGTTTGACAGACAAGTATTGACGAAAACCATACCAAGGCCTGCATACTTGGTTTTGCTCTTTCTTTCTACTAGGTGAAGTTGTCCTTACCTACGGTCTATTCTAGAAGCTTCTTGGTGTCACATCTATCCCTCTTAAGTCTCTTTGAAAGAAAGGATATCCCAAAGTCACAGATCAAAAGTGTCAAAATCAAATAGAATCAAAATGCCAAGCAAACAAAATATTTTTTATTTTACAAGCTCCTTTTCCCCACCAACCTTCGGTGATAAGCCCACATCTCTTACTAGTGGTGCAAGGTTGGGAAAGGAAAGAAGTGCCCTTACTCGCCTATATCCTACCTTTGGTGACAAACCCATGCTTCTTACTAGTGGCATGAGGTAGGGTGTGGGGGGTCCATTCACACAAGTTAACAAATCTTGGTATTCTAGAAATACAAATCAAATTATATTAAGTAAAAACAAATGTCCAAATTCCAAAGAGATCAAATCCTCAAAACCAGATTTTGTCCACCAAGTTGCCATTTAAAGATCTAAGTCTAGATAAACTAGAAAGTAAATGGCCTTCTAAGCTTGGTGGTAGTTTTGAGTAGGGTAAGTGTGTAGGTATAAGTTTGGTTTTTGTCACTGGTTTTTCTGTCTCTCATGATTCCACTTAGTCAAGCTCATACAATTTATGCCCTTCCTAACTCTTGGTGTAGAGCCCTCGCATCTTACTGGTTGCGTGGAGCTAGGAATGGGGCAAGTTCATCTCTTTATCACTATACATTCATCACATTTTGCCAACATAAGAAGAAATCATGGACATTGCCCAAAGAGGTCGAAAGTTCAATACTACAATGTGTTAATCATCACATATCAGCATTACAAAAGCATACAAACTAAAACATTCTGTTTACTATCATTTGTTATCCATTTGCATACATTCGAAAAGCCTAAAAACAAATACTCTAAAAACATCTAGTATACATATGGAAACAAGTCACAAAATTCTAGGTACCAAGAGTCTAGATCCAAAAAGATATATATATATCGGGTTTCGTAGACAATGCCATCATGCACTAGGCATGGTCACAATGCTCAATGAGCCCAAAAGTACAAAAACACTCATATAGATATCTGACAAAACACTACAAATATGGCCTCTCAATCCCTATGGGATCCCTCGTAAGGCGCACAACCACATCTAGGACCCGGCCACACTTTGGTGCTCCAAATGCACCGAGGGCTCACGGTCACGGCTAGTAGTTGTCGTCTTCTTTATGAGAATGACTCCTCATCAAGCACTTAGCCGTCCTATATCCAAACTACCTCGGCCGAAGAGAATTCATGATCTTTGCCACATGCCGCATGACAGGTGAAAACATCAATATGCCTACCGGTTCTTTGAAGGCTCCCCACATCTACTGAGATAGCTCAAAGCCACGAGTCTTCCGAGGGGATCAACAGGTATCTCTACATACTCGGCGAATCAAGTCTCGCCACTCACTCATCGCGCAAGTAAAAGAGAAAACAAGTTAGAAAATGATCAAAGATAAAACCAAGTGTAAACAAAACAAAAAGGAATAATGACTAAGACAATTCTAAGCTAAAGCAAATGTCAAGAGAAGAGTGGCAACTCACTCGGATCACCAGGCCTCTAGGAAGGATCCCTAAGATCCGCACCTGCCACTGATGTTGTTGCTAACTGGTGTCCTTCTCCCACATCTGGGGCAATGTGAAATCCTGCAATGGACTTGCCATCTCCTCCTAAATCCTGAGAGAGAAACTCCTCTAAGACCAGAGTCACCCTCTCTCGTGCTGCTTTCCGTCCTCTCGAGCCCGTAGGATCTCTTGAGTATCATGCCACTCGGGATCACTATCATCCTCCCCACCCGTCTCACCAATCTCCATCTCCTCTATCTCCTCCTCTATCTCTCCCCAGTGAACTCCTTAGACTCGGAGTCCATGTCAATGGGCTCATCGCTGCTATGGGTGGGACCGGTGGCAATCTGAAGTAAAGGTGCTAAGGAGCACCGGTTATCCTCAAGCACGTACCACCCTCCTGGCTGTGATAGGAACACTAGGGGTAACAATGGTCCAACCCCGGCCTCTAGGACCTCCCGAGCCTCATGAATAGATCTATACACTAGCCCCACCGGAGGAAACATGTCAATATAGGGGAGGCCGAACTACTATGGTACTCTATCAAAGGGGTGGATCTCTAGCTTCCCCGCCCTATCTACCAGCTGACTGGTAGTCGAAAAGAAATCAATGTAACGGTCTCCTCTCCCCATACCCCTACCATGGCCTGATAAGGAGTGGCCTCCATGTCTGCAGTGGTCAAAGAGGCCACTGGCTGATGAGGCACTCTAAGAATAGTCATCCCTATCCACCTCACTGCCCTGATGGCCCCGAGATCCTCTACCTCTACACCTCTCCCATACGGAGTGATATGCTCATATACCCACTCATGACAAGAGTGGGGTGGCTCGATGTTGTCCCCGTAGTTAGACTACCTGTATAAATCATGGTAGGTGGTCCCGAGGATGTCTTCTCCCCAAGCATAGACACATCCATGGCCCTCAATCTATGCAATAATGGGGGCCTAGCAATATAAGAGGGTGTCCCCTCCCTTGTCCCCAATCAGTCTCGAAGCAAGGATGCCCATGATGGCCTTATGGAGCACAGGAATGTCTGACTCAATAATGGAGCAGATCCTCACTCCCTTCTTTGATCCCATCAATACAATTGCATCCCCCATGTAGGTGGCCCACTAAACCACCTGAGATCTCGATACCATTGTCTTAGAGACGATCATTTGCGCCAAGGATCGGAACCCCCAGTATACGGTAAACATCCTCCAGGGTGATGGTCCACTCACCCCTAACTCCTGAAAATCGGAAGGTGTTCGATCCGCATCCCAGTATGAAAATAAGTCACATAGTATGTGACTAGAAGGTGTAACGTGAGGGACTTGTGCAATCCTCCAAATGTCAGCCCTCTAAAGAGTATCTCACTCTGCCTGGGAGAGTGCCTCTAACACTGCTGGGAGCCAATCACACTCTCTCTCTCTCTAAGCTCCATATAATATACTCCTCCTTCTTCTGCATACACCCAAAAACACAAAAAGGATTAAGTTAGTACCAAAATCCAATTGGAAAAACTATCAATAACATGTGAAAATGCTAAAAATGTAAAAATAAGTTAAGTAAAGCATTATTTTGGCTTTCTGTCATGGACCGCCGCCCTATGTAGAGTGGCAGTTCCAGAATCGCCATCTTGCCATCTTAAGGCAGAATCGCCACGCCCGCACATGGTGGTGGTCCCGTCCCAAAATAAAAATGGCTTGAATACCCTAAAAATGCCTAAAAACAAGCAAATGCACCATTTTAGCTAAAATAGAAACCTACCCTATGGGCGCCCCCTAGAGACACATTTAAAACTAGTATTTTCAAAAATACCCCCCAAGACAAAGATTTTATCATTTCTACATTTTAGGTTTAAAAACAATAAATTGAGAAGAACTAACCTGAGACTTCGTGGGTCAATGTTCGCTCTCGGAGGCATGATCGCTATCTCACCACGAACGTTTTGACTATACTCTCCTTAAAAACTCGTCACCGTGGGTCCCAAAGCTCAAAAACTATCAAATCAATCCATGTAAATGAATAGTGAAATGAGCTCATTTTATATATATAGCCTTTTAAATTGATTTTGAATGTCTTTCGCAGGTCGAGCGTCGACGGAGGTAAGTTCTAAACCTCGCATAGATGGTAAGTCCTCATTTCATATCAATTTTATTTCTTTCTCAATTTATTTTATCTATTTGCACTTGATTCCCCTTTTTCATTTTGTAGATAACAGGATTTTGGATGGCGACTTTCCAACACACGGGCGTGTCAGGTATAACTCCTAACTCCCCATTTCGGGACCGCCATACTCAGATCCACCGTTTTACGCCTCTTCATGGCTAAGACGCTTCTCCGAGGGGTAATATGTACGTACCCAAAATTGTAGGGTATTGCACCACCGAAACGATGTTACACATACCCCAATGATGATATAGGTCTCCTCGCAAGGTGTTCGAGAATCCAGAAAAGCTCATCAGGCATATGTTTGTATCCCGCATGCCCCGCTCGGCCTCTGCATGCTTTGTTCTACCATTTACCCCCTGTTTTCTTGCATTTTTGTCTTGATGATGAGACAAGCGCCCTGTTTAGGCGGCGGTCCCGTGACCGCCGCCTGTGATAGGGTGGCGATCCGTAACCTCCACTCGCAAAGGGCGCCTGGTTTTGTTCACATTTTCCAGATCCTTCCGATGATTGCGTCAAATGTAAATCTTCAACCACTTTGGCTTGCATTAATGTTTTGGTCCCCTGGTAATAGTGTTTTCCCTTTGTTTATAGTAAAAGAGTTCAATTGGGAGTTACCCTCTAGTAAATGCATTTGCTATAAATAGCCAACTTGTTTTCAAACAAATGGCCCCTCACCTTCTCAATTCTCTTATTCAGTCTTTGAATTTCTTGCTTAGAATTCTATCAATTTCATGTTTTACCTCCATTTTTGGTCTTTTAGAGGTCATTCAATCTTCTTGTTTCAGTCTTGTTCCATTACTATGCCATGCAAGTCAGCTTAGCATAGAATAGTTTCATTTCTAGATTAGAATCCATTAAAGTTGTAGGTTTTGTTTTGTCACAAGGATAGATTCTAAAACTCTCGGTACATTTGCGTTGTATTCCTACAATAAATCCCGCTAGGAATTACATAGTTAGGCTTTGTTCACTTGCGCTATCCCTCTCCTACTCGCATTGTATTCGCCTATATCCAAAGCTGCCATTGTTCGAATATCATCTTCTATTGATACTATCATATATATGCTTTTCTCGGATTCAAGAGAACACAAAAGAACAAGGAGATCACACTTTCGAGGGACGAAATCACACACAACTGGATTTACCATTGCTTCTGTAAACACCAGGTTTGAGCTATCAAAGTTCTAGTTACAAGGTATCAAATAGAGTAGTGAATTATTTTATTTAGGTCAAAAGTTCGTTCTCAATATTGCGGGAAGCTATGGGGATTGATAGTTTCTGAGAAAATGTGATTCATTCCTCACTTCTAAGGTAGGATTGAGAGTCTTTCAATTTAAAATAATTAGTTTCTTAGATATTTAGGATAAAATCACAACTGCACAGGAAAATAGCCACACCAAAGCTACTTTGTTTGTTTTAAATTTCATTCTAGATTAGTTATTCATTTTCTAAATATACTAGAATAGCTGCTCTTTAATTTCATTGAAATATGTCATCGAAAATACAAAAATAGAAAAATGCTTGCATAGTGTAAATACATCTTTTGTAATCAGTTTATTAATTTTAGTTAAAAGTTGAAACACTTTGTATGACAATCACAGGACCTAGAGAGCCTAGAGAATATATATTTGAACCAATAGTGCCTCAACCAAATCTACCCACAAAGTTCGTTGATATAGATCAAGACCTTAGGATACGGGTCTTTCGAGAAATGGAAAACCCAGACAATTAGTGAACAACTTAGGGGTTAAATATCAAAGAACAAAAGCGTACACCTTTTGGTCAAATCATCCTAACTATAGACTGCCTTGATAAAATATCTAAATGATTGTACAAGGATTCGAAAGAGAACAAGTATTTGGTTGTGATCCTTTAGTTCCACAACCTGACGTAGGAGACCTCCTCGTTGACATAGATACTAGCTTACGCATTCAAGTTCCAGAACACCTGTAAGGTATTCTAAGAAAATTACACAACTTCTAGTTCTAAACATAGAGGCTGAAAAGGCGTATGATTACTGGATAGTTAGAAGAAGGGATTGATTCTTCACATGACCATAACAGGTCCACAACAACCACGCACTCACGGTTGTGATCCCCAAGTCCCACAACCCAACGGGCCTACAAATTAGTTAAGTATTGACACCGGCTTACGAACGTTGGTATTTAGATCCTCACCACTCCCGCCAGATATTATAACACAGTTCTCTATATTAAATATAGAAGCCAATCAATCTAATATTTTTTGGGCTAGACCAGAAAACCACCCATAGTTTACTACAAATCCATTAAGCCTCTTACCACCATTTTCATGACCTTGTCTGGAGATATATACGAAGCTCCCACAGGTCACTTCCCACATATCCAACAACCAAGAAACATGATCTCGGTAGAGCTCGACATTGATTGGATCCTCCGAATAGCTATTATATCCGATCGATCCACTAGACCAATTCGAGTTAGAGGGCATTTTTACGCCTTAGATTCACATATTCCATTATTACGTATAGAGGATATAAGATTACACGATTAGATCTTCGTATCCATTCATATTCAACATTCACCGGTTGTCTCGGCACGACCTTGGGAGGTCGGGTATGAGGAAGAGGTACTTGTAGATTCCCATGCTCGCATGTCACTTTTCCATCATATAGGGGCCCTAGGCATGACCGCTTGGGCCCATTACTAGCTACCGGTGGATTTGGAGGTGGGCTGGTGGATCTGTAAGTATATTCAATACTTTGGTGGATTTGGAGGTGGAACCGGTGGATCTCGGGAAGCACGGGACTGGTAGATCTAGTGGATCCGGCGGAGGAGGAAACACCGGAGGAAGCCGAGGAACCGGGTCGGGAGGACAAGGGCCTTAGCCAACTCCTCAAGTCTTCTTTGAGATTTCTTTACATTTTCTAGATTACATAGGTATTCAAGATTTTGTGGAGCATGTTCACAAGTGTGAGTTGATATGGCGTGTAAAGGAGATCACAACCCTAGAACGGAAGGCTTGTCGGTTTGTAGTAATGTTGCAAGGAGCACGCATAGCTGGTATATGAAGTATTACCCCCATCAGACGGTGGTAGATTACACTGCATTGAAAAATTCCTTCCTAGCAGAATTCCACATCCTTGAGTTTGAACATAAGAGCATCAGCGCCCTTAAAGAGATTCAGCAGGGAATGGCGGAGAGTGTGTGGGAGTATGACATGCGGTTTAAGACTCTCATGTCAAAGTTGTCATATGACATCCACCCTTCACAGCATGCTCAATGGTTTGTTGGAGGGTTGATAACCCTATTTAGAAGGGAATTATGTCATAAGACTTTCACAGACCCGTGCGAGGCATTGGAAGTTGCCCTGCATGCTAAAGCTTTTGGGAGCATTGATACTGGAGTTAGCCCATTCCTAGAAGCTCAAATCGCTACTATGGCTAAGCATCTGGAAAATTTATCTGTGAACTCAACTCATGATACTCGCAGTGGAATATGTTGTACAAATTGTGAAGTAGAGGGTCATGCCAAGGATAGTTGCCCTAGGAAGACAATACATGTGTAGTAGTAGACTGTGAGATTTTTCATGGGGACCATGATGCGAGAAGATGTCCCTTGTTACAGTGTGTAATTCAAAAGAATGTATCTTGCTACTCTAATATATGCACCTCTATGACCCATGATACTAAGGATTTTCAGCTTATTGACCAAATCCATGAGGCCATTGATCATGGTGTGCGCCAGACCAAAGCATTTCCGGTAGTTCTAAGGGTTATGACCGTTGTTATGAGGAGCACACATATGGAGGCACGCGTGGAAGAAGTTATCACGGAGGATTTTGTGGTTGTGGTAACCACGGATGAGGAAGAAGTGAGTTCCCATGTGGAACCTATTTTAATTGTGGATCTACAGACCACTACAAGTGCGAGTGTTTAAACTTATTGCAGTGCTCATGGTGTGGGAAGAAGCACAAGTATGAGGAGTTCCCTGAGTTGTTTGAGCACATGAGTCAGTAGCACCAGAAAGACAAGGGTGTTGCAATGGTAAACATTAAGAAGGCTGACACACAATGGATGTCATGGGTGACACCTAATGCAGGCTTGGAACCTGTTATGGTAACAACTAGAGCAGAGGCCGCATGTGCAAAGGAGATGCCAAGGCGAGATGAACCCGGCTTTTAAGGGAAGAAGTGGTACATGGGAAGTACCCAGACCCTGCTCATCAGAATGAGGTATATCAAGAAACCATGGATGTCATTTAGAGTTTATAATGAGAAATACAGTGTCTAAAGGATCAGTCTGGGAGGGAGGAGCAAAGAAGGAAGGTTCGCCAAAGGATGACTGGATGAGGTCAAGGAAGTATGTAAAATGCTAAGGCAAGAGAATATTATTCCCTTGTTAGGCGCATGGTTGAGAGAGAAGGTACCACGCGTTGGAGAAGGGTGTGAGAGGCAGGTCCTACATGTAAACCTTCCCCCTCATTTCCTTGACTATGATAAGGAGATCACGTTAAATGCGGTCATGGATGGATGACTCCATGGTACTATCCTCATTGACACATGCACGGAGGTCAATGTTCTCACCTTGGATGCATGTCATCAAATGGGAAGACTGCGTACGAGGCATCTTTGAATGTCTTGTATATGGCAAACAAAACGAAGGCGGTTCCCATCGGTGTCTTAAAGGATGCAGTTGTCACCATTCAAGGGGCTAAGTTTATTGGGGACTTATAAGTCTTGGCACTCACCGAGGTAGACAATTTCCCAACATTACTTGGGCACCCATGGTGCTATAAAAACAATGTGGATATTTGGTTTAACAAGGGATACATAAGCTTTCAAAATGAGGAGAAATGGGTCATCATACCCCTGGCTGATGGAAAATCAACACCCTATACTGAACCTTTGGGAGAAGAAGTCCTTGATATAATATATGTGCACTCAATCAGGGATCTAAAGATAATTCATCCCACTGAGATGGAGTTATCCAGTTTGAGGATGCTCATTCTCGTGAGTGATACCACAAGCATGGTGTGTGACAATTGGGCACATGGAACCTATGAATTGATCGGACGGAATTTAAGAGGATTGGTAACCAAGGTGACAAAGGCGCATATAGTCCCTGGGAGGAAGAAAACTACAAATTTACTTGAGAGGGGCTAATCCGAAAGATTTCTTGTGAGAAATGGAGGCCCATTGGAGAAATGAAAAGGAAAGAAGAGAAATTCTCAATTACAACCTACTTGGAACTATTGCACGTAGGTGGGTGATACATCGGGAGAACCTCTTGGAATGGTGTGAGGTAATAATTTCCCTCTCTATAAGGTTTTACAGAAGCAACGCGCCACGGCTATAAAATACTACCATGGTAAAGAGACCACTTCCTTCCATATCCAAGCATGTGAGACAACCTAGATGGGAAGCGTAGAAGCATTTCCACCTTCATTATGGGTCCACAAGTTGTACTCCACCCTTTAAGGTTGTGCACACGCATGGTACATCCACTCAGAGATGCGTTGTCAAACTGGTAATTGGAAAGAATTGGTGGTTGATCTCATTCAAACATTCGAGTACCAAAGTACAAATCCTACATAAGGCGTTGTAGGTTGTCAAGCACCTTACAATAGGGGATAGTGCTATGGCAGAAGTCAGAATACAAGAATTGCTAGGTGAACTGGCACGAGAGCGCGCTTTGAGGAAGAAGAAACAGAAGAGATATAGTTTGAGCACGCGTGTATAGAGAAAGAAAAGGGGAAGATGGTGTATGTTATTAATGGAGAAGAGGCAGAGAACTTGGATGTTAACCACTCTATAGGGATGCATGAAGTCATAGATAGTGTTGATGAATGGGCGTGCACCTACCATGAACCTTTAAAGATGAAAAAGGTTAACATCGGCTCAGGAGCAGAACCCAAGGAGGAAATCATTGGAGACTATTGGTCGGAGAAAGAAGTCTCTAAGATCATTGATCTTTTACGTGAGTTTTAGGATTTATTCTTGTGCGGGTATCATGAACTCAAAGGTATTCACCATTCCCTGGGGGAAATGAGAATTAAGTTGAAGTAGGGTATGGAAGAGACCATATCGAATGAATCCTAACCTATGCGTGAAGGTCAAGGAAGAAATAGATAAGATGATAGTGACATGCATAATTGAAGCTATTGAAGAATTAGAGTGGATAAGTCCAATGGTAATTAGCATCAAGGAGGCTGGAAGGATAAGGATTTGTGTTGATTACAGGGACCTGAATGCAGTGTGTATCATTAACCCTTTCCCAACCCCATTTACTACATAAATCTTAGAGGGAGTGCCAGGATGTGAGGTCTACTCCTTCACAGATGGATTCTCAGGCTATCACCAGGTAAGGATCGTGAAAGAGGACCACAGGAAGATGAATTTTTCCACTGAGTGGGGAATTTTTTCCTATATAGTCATGCCTTTTGGGTTAAATAATGCACTGTTGTGTTCTTGCGCGTTATGGTACAAGCTTTCGAGGACTTCATCCATGAATTTCTTCAAGTCTACCTGGATGATTAGACAGTATATGGGCTAGTGAGGGACCATTGTGACAACTAAAGGTTGATGTTTGAAATATGTCAGCAGTTGAGGATATCCCTCAACATTAAGAAATATGTCTTTGCTACCCCATTTGGAACATTATTGGGACACATCATATGTAAGGAGGGCCTACTAGTAGATCCCACAAAATTTACAATCATTGTGGGAATGATGGAGCCTACTAGTCAAATTGCGGTGCATGGATTCCCAGGACATATGAGGTACTAAAGGAAGTTCATCAAGGATATGCCAAGATCTCCGTACCTTTAGAATAATTTCTTAGACATAAAATTACCTTTCATTTGGGGGGAGCGCGGTAGAAGGCATTTAACACTTTAAAGGATAGGCTTATCACCGCGCCCATACTACGATTCCCCTCTTGGGATAATCCCTTCCATGTTCATATTGATGCCTCAAGAACTGCCATTGGAGTAGTACTTGCACAGCCTGGTGAAGGGATTGTTGATCATCCTTAATGCTTTATAAGAAGGAATTTAACGCAAGTGGAGTAGAATTATACTACAACGAAGCGCGAGGCATTGTCAATGATCTACGCACTTCACAAGTTCATATAGTATTTGCTAGAAACCCCTTTTATATTTTACATTGACCATATGGCATTGAAATATTTAGTGAACAATCCGTTCTACAAGGGCGCATATGTCGGTGGGTACTATTGTTCCAAGAATTCAAGTTCACGGTGGTTGTCAAACCAAGAAAAAGTAATTCTAGACCTGATCATTTGTCTAGAATCGATTCAGGGGAGGACATGCAAAGCATTGAGGATACCATGCCAGATGCACAACTATTTAGGTTGTGGCGCGTGCCCTCAGACTTAGAAGATATTGCAGTATTTCTCAAGATAGGTGTAGTGCCGGAAGGGATGAAGGCATTGGATAAAAAGCGGTTAGCTATACGCTCCACGCCCTACATGCTAATTAGTGGGGATTTATAAAAATTAGGACATGATGAGATTCGTGTCGGTGTGTGCTAGAACATGAGCGCCTAGCCATAATAGAAGAGGCGCATAGAGGTAGTGTAGGTGGACACTATGCAGGCGACGTTACTGCACACAAGATATTAATGGTCAAATTATGGTGGGAGACCCTATATCAAGACTGCAAGGCATATTGCAAGGCATGTGACCATTCTCAAGCACATGTCCCAGGACCAGGCGAAGAGATGAAATGTCTTTGCACCCTATTCCTAGTGCCGATCCATTCAAAAAGTGGTTATAGACTTCGTAGGCCCTATTGCACCAGTCGTGCGTAGGACTGGATCATGGTATATAATCACTTGCACAGATTAATTGACAAGGTGGGTAGAAGCAACACCCACTAAGGATTGTACAACAGCTATCTGCAGTGATAAGTTTTCTATGAGAAAACATTATTACAAGGTATGGATACCCTTTGAGTTTGACTAGTGACAGGGGTACACATTTCTTGAATGAGACAGTAAGGATTCTATTAGCATAATTCATGGTGGCTCATCACAAGACTACCCCTTACCATCCACAAGCAAATGGAACCACAGAGGCATTTAACAAAATACTTAGTCACACGTTGACTAAAATCTGTGATGTTGGTAGGCAAGATTGGGATGACAAAGTATCAATCATTCTTTGGGCATATAGGAAAACCTACAAGAGGTTAAATAAGGCCACACCATTTCAATTAGTGTTTGGCACAGAAGTTGTCCTACCAGTTGAATTCATGTTACCTTCTCTGCGTATAGTGCGCGCAGGAGGATTAGCAGACAAACAAGCACTAGAAGAAATAATTGACAAGTTAATGCAATTGGATGAAAGATGATCACTCGTCAGGTGGATCTAGAAAACTGAAAAACCAAAACAAAAGGCATGGCATGATCTTCACATTAAGAACAAGAAGTTTTAGGTTAGAAAGATGGTATTACTATATGATTCAAAGTTTCTACGCCATCCTGGGAAGTTGAAGGTGCATTGGTTGGGTCCCTACATCATCTCGTACATTCTTGACTCAGGTGCATGCCAGTTACAAGCGCTAGATGGAACGAGATTACCAGGACACTTCAATGGGAGTAGGTTGAAGCCCTACTATAAATAAGTCTTCTTGGTGTTTGTAATAAGGCAATATTGCTAGTTAGTTTAGGATTTCCTTTAATGCATTTTCTTTTCTTGTGTTTCCCTTTCTCATTGTTGTTTTTGTGTTGCACCTGGGGCACCAGTAACCTCATTACTTTTTCAAAGGTTGTGAATGCACAGAGGACCATGCATCGTTTTAGTGTGGGGTAGAATAATGTGGAGGAAAGTGCAAAGTATGAAGAACCAGGAAGGATTACGTTGGAAAGCCCAGTTAGATGGCCGTGTATGGAAGGAAAGGTGAAAAAGGATGGTTGGTGTCAAGTTAAGGCTACATTATGGATCCACGTACAAGAGAGGAAGAAGTACAAAAGCAACAAGAGGTAGGTGAGAGCAAAAATCATGATGGAAGTACCTTCGGTGCTAGTGACGTACACACGCAAGAGTCTCCTGTCAAGATGGATTGGTTGTGCGCAGAAGGTTGGGGGATTGTCCAAGAAAGGTTGGGCGCATGAGTTAAAGCGCTAAAGTTGGATTTTATTGAACAATCCGCATTAAGTGTTGAAGTACGGTGGTAGGTGAGGTAGCATTTAATGTTAAAAAGTGGGAATAACTATGAATAAAAGGTCGAGCACTTCATTATGGACATTACGAATATGAAGAAGGAAGAGCTTTTACAAACCGGGATTTCCAAAGTTGATCCATGTTAAGAAAAATTGGAAAAATTTAACCGTGAGTGACTAGTTTAGATCTGCAAACCAGGAGGGAAATAGTTCACGAGTGTAGAAAGAGTTATGGAGAAGTGTCATCTTGTAAAAGGGATATTCCAGTGTTGGGTTTGGCAGCTAGGGGATGGGTTGAAAAGGATTTTCTTCACAAGTTCAAGATCTAAACTTGGAAAGGATAAAGAAGAAGAGAAAGAGAAGTTGAATTGTAAAGATAAACTACAAAATGGCACCAAAGAAACCAGCCGTAACACCTAAAAAGGGCAAGGCAAGGGCAAGGGCAAACAACAAGAAACCACCGTAAGTACCAATGAAGAATGGTATGCAGAAATGTAGTACCCAGATGGGGTTTTCTTGGAAAGGAGTGGGAGTCCCATTTAAGAAACATGACGAGTAAGTGATTATAACCATCGCACAAACACAACTGAAAAAGAAATGGCATTGGAGTTAGTGCACTTGAAAAATAAGAGGACACCAGAAGGGTTACCCATTTATAGCGATGAAGTAAAAGTGAAGTTGGAGAAGGTAGGATTGTTGCAACTCTATGAGTTGCCCTACTTTGGGAAGCTTGAGTGCCTCTATCAGTGGCTGATGTCGTGCATACATGAAGACCACTTTCACTTCGTGGGGTGCAAGATGTGCATAACCCTCAGCTGATTTCAAAATTCACAGGTCTCATCTGTGAAGGAGAAAATATAAAGGACGACCTATGCAACAAAGAAACCATTGCCGCATATGCATACAAGAAGGGGTCAAGGTACTTTGATATTGCATATATCCAAGACCCAGTGATGAGAATGGTCGTGTGCCTAGTAACCAAACTTAATGACCAAGAGAGGTGGACGCAAGTGAACAAGTCATGGCTCAATGTTTGCAGAAGGATATCAGAGGGTGCCATCTACAACTTGTCCATGTACATCACAGATGAGATCATCAGTAGCGTGTAGGAAGGTGACAAGATACGTTTTGACAATTTCCTCTTAACTATTGTGTTTTTAGAGATTGAAGTGCTAGATGCGGAAGATAAGTTTGTTTGGGAGTACCCAGAGGAAGACCCCTCGCCTGTAAAGAGATTCGAGAAATATACTTGCGATAGCATGATGGCCGTTCACAAGGCACATCTTGAGAAATGGTATATGTACTTGAGGAATGCATTCGGGGCAGAGTGGAGGATCTAGGACAAGCTGTTAAAGCTCATAGAGGAGAAGTCGGAGAGATAGGAAAATTCATGCTTTGAAGAAGTTGGTGCTCATTTGTAATCTCACCCCATTAATTTAAAATCTTGCAGTCCACATGGTTTGATAAACTTTATGTCTTCCTATCTCTATCTTTCCTCGATGCCATTGGAGTTTTTCTATGGTTCTTGATCTTGCCTCATAAGTCAAAGTGGAGAAAGGTAGTGTTCAATCAAGGCCCAAATCAGCTAAGTATAGAAAGACCGCGGAAGGTGTCACATGTCTCTTTGGCGCACCTCCAAAGGCCAAGTTCAAAGCAAGATCCTAAGTGAGCACAGACTCGCCACATGCCTCATCGGTGCAACTTCAAAAGTGAGACCCAAGGGATAGACCCCAAATGAGCACCAACCCTCCATGTGGTCAGAGCCTCAAAAATTTAAATCGGTCGTTGAAAAGTCTAAGGCCAACGAGATGGCACCACGTGTCTCATCGGTGCACCTTCAAGGGTTGAAGCCAAAGGTGGTCCCCCAAACATGCACTAGCTCTCCACATGCCTCATTGGCGCAACTTCAAAGGTGCAGCCCAAAGAGAGACTATGAACTAGTGCCAACCCTCCACGTGTATAGGCTCGATAGAAGTCCAATGAGTAGTAAGTCGTTGAATCGGCTAAGTATAAAATAACCAGCGGAAGTATCCACGTTTCCCAACATTGCACCTTGAGGTTGAAGCCAAAGGTGGTCCCCCAAATGAGTGTCGGCTTTCCACGTATCCAGGTTCGAAAAAGAGATAGAACCGGCCCGTTGAATCAGCTAAGGAAAGGAGAACCAATGGAAAGCCCCACGTGTCCCTTCAAAGTGCTCTTTCAGGGGAAAATCCGTAAGTAGGCCCCAAACATACACAAGACGTGGTAAGAGTCGAAAGACAAAGCCATTCATTGAATCGGCTAAGTATAAGAGAGTTTAAACCCCACGTGTCTCTGCGGTGCAACTTCAAAGGAAGAATCAAGAGCGGAGGTACCAAATGTGTGCCAACCCTCCACGTGGACAGAGCCTCAAAAGGTTGAATCAGCTAAGTATAGAAGGTTTTTCAAAAGCCTCCATGTGTCAACTCGGCATAACTTCAAAGGTAAAATCTAGAGGGAGGTCCCAAATGTGCATTGAGACTCCACGAGTCCAGGTCCAAACATATGGCCCCGCCAAACAAAAGTGACTTAGCCAAAACACAAAGAAACAAAGCAAAGCAAAGCCATGGAAGGAGCCACATGTCTCTTTAGTGCTCTTTCTAGAGGTGAATCCAAAAGTTGCCTCGCTCAAGCCAAGGAAAAAAGTCAAATATTAAGCCCACGTCGAAAGTCAAAGCGGGAAGGTGGGTCAGCAGAGAACTTTGAGATTTGAGATTTGTTTCCATAAAAGGCGTAAAGTGATAAAGTGAACCACGCCCCGCTCATGCCAAGGAAAAATTCAAATATTAAGCCCGCGTCAAAAGTCAAAGTGGGAAGGCGGGTCGGCGGAGAACTTTGAGATTTTGAGCCTTGTTTCCATACAAGGTGTAAAGTGATAAAGTGAACCGCGACTCCGTTACTACTCAGGTAAAGCCACGTATCAGACCCAAATGTAACATGTGAAGTGGCGGACTTGTGGGGCCGCATGGAACTTTTGCACTTTTGCATCTTTTGCGCTAAAGGAGCAATTTCAATTTTGGGCCCGTGGATTCATTTTGCGAAAAATTGCATTTTCACCATTTTTGTACGGATTCGATTCAAATATTCAAATGAACATAACTTTCGCTCCAGTGCTCAAAATTCAAAAAAATTTATACTGTTGGAAAGGTCTTGGGTTCCTCTACACCATGAAAGCATAAATATTGTTTTTAGTAGGACTTGATGGTTAGAAGTCTAGAAAATTTCTTTCACACCATTAATATGTGATCTGATTGCTTCAAACAGATCAGATTTGATCGATCTTCATCCTTCCTTCTCCAACACACCAAATAGACATGGAGAACTAACTGGATATCTTGATTTGGGTGAAAATATGGAAAACATCTTTCATGCCATTAATATGTGATCGGACTACTTCAACTAGATCAAATTTGATCCGATCTTTCATCCTTCCTTCTTCAGCATGCCAAAGACATGCAGAACCAGATTTGACAGATTATAGGTAGATTTGTAGGGGCATTGATGGTTGGTGGTTGAGCTTCCAAATCAGATTTTCTTCCTTCTCTTCTTCTCCTCTTTTTGCTTCATCTATAAATGTAAGAGCTTGGCTCATTGCAAATGTTGGACTCTGATACTTTTGAAGTGTAATTATAGTTGAAAGTAAATCAATACAAAAGGATTTTCCCTTTTCTCTATCTTCCTCCATTATCCCCTCTTGCTTACCTGAAATTTGTGGATCATTTATCTTCTATGATAAGAAACTTTGTGTTCTTATTGATATGATTTCTAGAACTTTGTGTCTGTGGAATGATATCTTATGCTATGAATGTGAATGATTCTGTTATGTATCACTCTTTCTCAGTACGTATAGGGTTATACTCTGCTATCTATATTTCCTAAAAGTATTGTTATATTCTACTCTTTCCTTTCTTTAGTTCTTCCATTTGTTTGTATTGATAATATCTTTTGGTATAAAAGCATTTCAAGATGTTAGAAGTCCAGCCTTAAGATGAAAGTTGTACATTTGTATATAAGCTTTGTTGCTTGCTTTCAATAAGGGAACCTCTCCCATAAAGAGGAGGAACTTGTTTTCCCAGACTGTGGTTTTGTTAAAGTACTATTTTAAAACCCAATAGTTTTTGGTGACTCTGCTGGGGAGTTTGTTTCATACATATCTCCTTTAAAAGAACAAATTCAAGATCATTTTTTATCTTGCTGACTCTACGGTATACACGTGGGAAGAAAGCTCTTGGGGTTGAAGATTCTCATTTTCAACTTCTGGAGCAAAAAAACTTCTCTCTTCTTCTAGCAAGAAGGAACAGAGGAACTCGTTCTTCAAGCACACCTCTTGTTAAAGATAGAAATTCCAAGAATAGCATTCCTCTAGAACAACTCAATCCTAATCTTCTTGCTCTAATACTTCGTTGGTGTTTAATTCCCCTTCATAAAATCTTCCCATAGATGGCAGCACCTCTGCCTTGGGGACAATGGATTGGGCCCCTTGCTCTTCCTCAGCCATTGAATGAGTTACCCAGGAGTAGTAGGAAAGGTTTTCCTAAATTCCAAGGTGATGGGAAAGTACACCCAGATGAACACATTGCAACCTTCATTGTTGCATGTGGGATTCTTGGGGTTGAATATGAAGACGTTTCTATTAGGCTCTTTATGGAAACATTGCAGGATAATGTTGCTGATTGGTTCTATCATCTTCTGATGGGTCAATTACTAATTGGACCACCTTGACAACTTAGTTTGAGCAACGTTTCAAACTTCTTTGAAGATGTGCATGCCCTCTTAGCTCAAATTTCTCATATCAAGAAGGAACCACATGAACCCATGAGGGAGTTTGTGGCTAAATTCAACAAGCTAGTTCTTAAAATTCCACATAACACTCACCTTGTACATCAAATCCAAAAGTGCTTCTTCCTCAATGCTCAGTTACTGAAGTAAGCTATGCACTAAGGAGAGCTAACCTTACAACTCTGGATGTTGATCAGTGCTTGGCTATCAGTGTTGAGGATGATTTAATCATGTCTTTTAAAATGAAAAGAGAATCCTCCAAGTCTAAAGCATCCTCCTCTTCCTCTCCTAGAGCCAATTTAGATTAGTTAGTGCAGAAGTTGGCAAATGATCTCATTGCCATCAAAAATAAATTGGCTCAACATACTCCTTATCAAGATATTCCAAGAAGGAATTTTTCGGCCTAGGAACTGGTTACCTCCCTCTCAGAATAAATTGGCTATTGAAGGCCCACCTATCAAGGTTCCAGTCAATGCAACTTATGAAGTCCAAGAACGATGATGAAGATTTTAATGAAGACTTTGAAGACCTAGAAGAAGAGGTTGATGAAGAACTGGAGGAGTTTGGTGGATCTCAAGTTCATTTCCTTACCACTGAAGGTATGGATGATGAAGATGAATATGATGAAAGAGTGGAAGATATGAATAGTGAGTCATATGTTGTTATGACTCAAGAACAAACGAAGCAGAAAAAGAAAAAGTGATGCAACTGCTAAGAAATCCAAGGAGTTTCCTATAACTATTATAGTGGTTGCAAGAAGAGGATATCCTATTCGCACTTTCTCCACGCAACAAGTGAGTAATGCTAATCCTTTTACTTCTACTTTTTTTTCTAGAACTTCTTGTCCTTCAACTCCTAAAACTGATAAATCAAAAGTTTCTCAGGTTCCTAGTAATGATTCCCCATCCACCTCTGGATCTTTTGATATCATTGATCACCTTAATAAGACAAAGATCCAAATTTCAGAGGCAGAGTTTTACCAAACCCATTCAAAAGCCTTTGCTAAAATGGTAAACTTTGTCAATTCCAAATCCAAAGCCTCATCAAATACTTCTAAAGGTATTTTTCTCACTCCCTCTTCCTCACCTCAACCAAGCCTTGTGGCTGCAGTCACTTCCCCTAATGAGAAAATTGAACCATTTTATATGACTCCCTCATAGCTAGCCATAAACTCATAATTGTGTTATAGACTCGGGGCATTAGACAATGTGATTCCTGTAAAAGTAGCTCATGCTTTGGGCCTAACTCTAACACATGCCTTTGGTTCCTGCTATTCCATGGAGAATAGAAAAGTTCCTTTGGTTGGAAGGATTAAAGATGCACAAGTAGCATTCATTGCTTTTCCAGAGAAAATGGTCTTAGCCACTATTTTGGTTGTTGATATTCCTCCCTCATATGGTATGTTGCTGAGTAAGAAATTATGTAAGGAGGTAGGAGGTGAAATTCAGATGGATTGGTCACATGCTTTGATCTTGGTCAATGGAAAAATAAGAAATTTGCTACCAAAAAAGCAAAACTGAGTATATTGTGCAAAAGACTTATGATCTAGAAGCACAAATACTCTATGAAGATATAGGGCATGGCAACTATATGATCATGTCAGAGGATGAGGCAAGTCTTCCTAAGGGCGTGATTCATGATTCCAATGGCATTTGGACTTTGGAGTTTAATGGGAGTTGCTCTTCAGCTGGTTATGGAGCTGGTGTGGTGTTAATCTCTCCAGAAGGGAAGATTCATCCATTTTCTTTCAAGCTTCATTTTGAAAACACAAATAATACAGTTGAGTATGAGGCTCTCATCCTTGGGTTGAGCAAGGAAAAAGAAATAGGAGTAAGGAATATTTTTGCTCATGGTGATGTAGAGTTGATTGTGAAATAGGTAAGGGATATTTACCAAGTCAAAAATATGATATTGAAACATTATAGAGATATTGTTTGGGATTCCATTGAATTCCTTAATGCCTTCTCAATTGAAGTTGTGCAAGAGAAAAGAACACTAGAGATGATTCTCTAGTTGTCTCGGGAGCTTTGTTGATTCCTCATCCAAATTTCTCTCAAGAGAAATTTACCATTGAAATGATTCATAGGCCTAGTGTGTCAGATAATGCAAGAAACTGGTAGGTTTTCAATGATGATCAACACTTGCTCTCTTTCTTGGAGCTTAAAGATAACTTCAATCAGTTATATTTTGAAGGAAGTGAAACTCTTCCTAGAGAACATGTGCCCTCTAATGAGGAAGATATCAAGGAAGAGATGGATCAGGATGGTTGTATTAAGTTAAAGGGTAACAAGATTCCCAAAGGATTGGTGAGTCTAGAAGATCTGTTTGATAAACATAATAGGTTCATCAAATCTGAAGATTCTCAAGGGACTCGACAATCATTGAGTATGAGAAGGTCAATATTGGAAGTAATGATGAACCCAGGGTGGTGAATATTGGAAAATGTTGCACTCAAGAAGAGAAAAAGAAAGCAATAAACCTATTAAAAAAGTATGCCGATGTTCTTGCCTATTCATATGAAGATCTTAAGGCTTTTCAACCAAAGGAGATGCAGCATTATATCCCTCTGAAACCTGGGATCAAACCTTTCAAGAAGAAGCAAAGGAAGTACAATCCTAAGGTTGTTAATGCTATTTTCCAATAGATCTAGAAGTTACTAAAAGCCAAGATTATTTTCCCTATACATCATTCAACATGGATTGCCAACATTGTGCTTGTCAGAAAGAAGAATGGTGAGATCCGCATCTATGTAGATTTCAGGAATTTGAATCAGGCCTCTCTAAAAGACAACTATCCACTCCCCATGATGGATCAAGTTTTAATATTTGTCTCAGGATCGAGATGTTGTCTATGCTATATGGATTCTCTGGATACAATCAAGTAGAAGTTAGTACCCCGAGATCAGCACAAGATTACTTTTACTACCCCTTGGGGCACCTTTACATACTGAGAATGTCATTTGGTCTTATCAATGTTGGTGCCACTTTTCAAAGGCCAATGGATTTATCTTTTGGTAGTCTAAAAGGAAAGTGTATTGTTGTGTACCTTGATGATTTGACTATTTTTTCCAAAACAATGGCAGATCATCTTCAGCATCTAGAAACATTTTTTCAAAAATGCAGAGAACATGGAGTTTCCCTCAATCCTAAGAAGTTTGTCTTTTGTGTTACTGAAGGAAAGTTGCTGGGGCATATTTTTCCAAAGAAGGGATCAAGATAGATCCAGAAAGAGTTCAAGCAATCTAGCAGATTCCTCTTCCCACAAGCAAAAAGGGTGTTCACTCTTTCTTTGGCAAGATAAATTTCCTAAGGAGATTCATTCTAGATTTTGTAGAACTGACTATGAGTGTTTCTCACATGATGAAAGGAAAGAAAAACTTTGGTTGGACTTCTAAAGGTAAAGAAGCATTTGAAGGTATCAAGAAAGCCATTGCTAGAACCCCCATCTTAGCATGTCCTGATTTCAGCAAGGATTTTATTATCTATTGCTATGCTACAGAGAGTACCTTGGTTGTTGTGCTAACTTAGAGAAATTCTAAGGATCGTGAACTTCCGATTGCATTCATGAGCTATGTTCTAAAATCTCATGAATTGAAATATACTATGATGGAGAAACATGATTTTGCAGTGGTCAAAGTTGTCAAGCAGTTTCATTTTTATATTCTTACTTCTCACTCTGTTGTGTTTGTACCTGATATAACCATCAAGTCTATTCTTACACAACAGGAGTTTGGAACTAAGAGAGGTAATTGGGTAGCAAAAGTCAAAAAATATGACCTTGATATCAAGCCAACTAAGCTACTCTGGGGTAAAGGCTTGTGTGAGCTTATTGTTGAAGGGGCTGATGAAGAATTGTCCATAAAAGCAATTGATGTTCCTATTGTCCTCTTCCTCAGTTCAACAGATGAGTGGTATGTTGATATTGCACATTTTATTACTTATGGAGAGTTTCCATCCCATTTGAGTGCGAGGAAAAGAGATATATTAAGCTAAGGTCTGCACTTATAAAAAGTATGTATTATGGGAAAATGATTTGTTCAAATAAGGCATTGATGGAAGATTCCTTAAAAGTGTGGACAAAGAGCAATAGAAGAAGTTGTTTTTAGCTTTTCATGATCAGGATTGTGGAGGGAATTTCTCTTCTACTGTCACTACCCATAAAATACTTCGTGCAGGGTACTATTGGCCTACATTTTTCAGAGATGCATCAAAATGGGTCGATAAGTGTGAATCCTATCGGGATTTTGTTAGGAGACCTAAGTTGGTTGCTTTGCCACTCAAACTAGTAGTGATTGATGAGCCTTTTCAAAAGTGGGTATTGGATTTCATTGGAACTCTTAACCCACCTTTTAGTGCTGGACATACTCACGTGCTAACTACTACATATTACTTCACAAAGTGGGTAGAGGCTATTCCAGTCAAAAGCACTACTTCTGAGGTGGTGTGTAATTTCATCAAGGAGAACATCTTGATAAGGTTTGGGGTACCAAACAAGATTGTGACTGATAATGCTTCCAATTTTTCTTCTTCTGAGATGATGGATTTATGTTATGGCTATGGAATTTCCCTTGCTCATTCTTCAGATTATTATCCTCAAGGGAATGGACAAGCAGAATCAACAAATAAGAATCTGGTAACCATCGTTTGGAATCTTGTCAATGACTCTCAAAGGAATTGGCACAAGAAGCTCTATGATGCTCTCTGGGCAGATAGAATTACACCCAAAAGAGCAATTGGGATGTCTCCATTCCAGGTGGTGTATGGTGTTGAAGCTCAGCTACCAGTAATTGTGGAATTACCAGCCTTGTACTTAATGTAAGCTATTGAAGATACAAGTTTCACCAGTTCTTTGGATAAGAGGATCATGTATCTCCAGAAGCTAGATGAAGACAGGTTGCAAATTTTTGATAGAATCTCAAATCATCAACTGAAGGTGAAAGATTTGTTTGAAAAGAAAGCTAGACCCAGATATTTTCAAGTGGGAGACATTGTTCTACTATGGGACAAAATACATGAACCTTGAGGAAGCCATGGTAAGTTTGATTCTCTTTGGCTTGGTCCTTTCAAAATCAGACACTTTGCTAGAGAAAATTATTTCTACTTGGATTACATGGATGGATATCCTCTCCCACTTTTTATAGTGGAAAGTATTTGAGTTGTTCAAGTCTTAGGTGATTAGGCATTCCTTTTGTATATATTGTGTGTGGTGTTGTGTTTGGTTTTGCGTTTCCTTTTGGCTTGTTTCCCTTTCCATGTGTGTTGTCTTCGTATTGGTTTGGCCTTTGACTCTATTTTCCCAATGGATAAGGAATTGGTCATTTTCCCAATGTTTTTCTATGGTTCTTGATCTTGCCTCATTCCTCTATCCCAGCCAAGTCATCCCCAGAAAGAGCCAGTTGTTGTCACCCTCAAAATTCCCTTCATTTTTAAGTCAAGTTTGAAAATTTTAAGTTGGTGCCTTTGAGATATGTTTGAGAAAATTGAGAAGTCTAGAGAGATAGGAAAATTTGTGCTTTGAAGAAGTTGGTGCTCATTTGTAATCTCTCCCCGTTAATTTAAAATCTTGTAGTCCGCATGGGTTGATAAAAATTTTGTCTTTCCGTCTAGATCTTGCTTCGAGGCCATTGGAGTTTTCTATGGTTCTTGATCTTGCCTCGAAAGTAAAAGTGGAGAAAGGCAGTGTTCAATCGAGGCCCAAATCGGCTAAGTATAGAAAGACCACAGAAGGTGCCACATGTCTCTTCGGCACACCTCCAAAGGCCAAGTTCAAAGCAGGATCCTAAGTGGCGCAAAGCTCGCTATGTGCCTCATCGGCGTAACTTCATAAGTGATACCCAAGGGATAGACATCAAATGAGTGCTATCCCTCCAAGTAGTCATAGCCTCAAAAAAGTTAAATCGGTCATTGAAAATTCTAAGGCTAGTTAACGGTGCCACGTGTTTCATTGGCGCACCTTGGTCGAGGGTCGAAGCCAAAAGGTAGTCACCCAAACATGCGCCATCTCTCGACATGCCTCATTGGAATAACTTCAAAGGCGCGGCCTAAAGAGAGACCACGAACTAGTGCCAGCCCTCCACGTGTCTAGAGTCCAATAGAAGTCAAATGAGTAGCAATCCATTGAATCGGCTAAGTATAAAAGAATCGGAAGAAGTCTCCACGTGTCTCAATGGTGCACCTTCAAGGTTCAAATCCAAAAATTGGTCCCCCAAATGAGCGCTAGCTTTCCAAGTGTCCCAAGTCTGAAAAAGAGACAGAACTAGTTGTTGAATCGGCTAAGGAAAGGAGAACCAGTGGAAAGCCCCATGTGTCCCTTCGGCGCTCTTTCAAGGGACGAATCCAAAAGTAGGCCCCAAACATGGTCGAGTCCAAATAGAAAAATCCATTTGTTGAATTGGCTAAGTATAAGAGAGTCATCGGAAGCCCCCACATGTCTCAACGACACAACTTCAAAGGAAGAATCAAGAGCGGAGGTCCCAAATGTGCGCCAACCCTCCATGTGGTAAGATCCTCAAAAGGTTGAATTGGCTAAGTATAAAAGGGTTTTGAAGCCTCCATGTGTCAGCTCGGCATAACTTCAAAGGCAAAATCTGGAGGCATGTCCCAAATGTGCGTTGAGCCTCCACGTGTCCAGGGTCAGACATATGGCCTTGCCAAACAAAAGGGACTTAACCAAAACACAAAGAAATAGAGAAAATCCATGGAAGGAGCCACGTGTCTCTTTGCGCTCTTTCTAGAGGTGAATCCAAAAGCGGCCCTACTCACACCAATGAAAAAGTCAAATATTAACCCCGCATCAAAAGTTAAAGTGAGACTGATCAAAAGTGAGAGAACTTTGAGATTTTGAGCTTTGTTTCCATAAAAGGCGTAAAGTGATAAAGTGAACATGCAAGCCCACTCACACCAAGGAAAAATTCAAATATTAAGCCCGCATCGAAAGTCAAAGCAAAAAGGTGGGTCAATGAGAGAACTTTGAGATTTTGAGCCTTGTTTCCATTCAAGGCGTAAAGTGATAAAGTGAACCGCGACTCTGTTACCACTCAGGTAAAGCCACGTGTCAGACCTAAATGCAAAATGTGAAGTTACGGGCTTGCGGGGCTACGGGAACTTTTGCACTTTTGCATATTTTGCGCTAAAGGCACAATTTCAATTTCAAGCCCGTGGATCCATTTTGTGAAAAATTGCATTTTCGCCATTTTTGTACGGATTCAATTCAAATATTCAAATGAGCATAACTTTCGCTCCAATGCTCAAAATTTAACAAATTTTATATTGTTGGAAAGGTCTTGGTCTCCTCTACACCATGGAAGCATAAAATATTATTTTTAGTAGGATTTGATGGTTAGAAATCTAGAAAATGTCTTTCACACCATTAATATGTGATCTGATTACTTCAAACAGATCAGATTTGATCCGATCTTCATCCTTCCTTCTCCAACACACCAAATAGACATGGAGAACCAATTGGATATCTTGATTTGGGTGAAAATATGGAAAACACCTTCTGCACAATTGATATGTGATCGAACTGCTTCAACTAGATCAAATTTGATCCGATCTTCCATCCTTCCTTCTTCAGCACACCAAAGACATGCAGAACCAGATTTGACAGATTATAGGTGGATTTGCAGGGGCATTGATGGTTGGTGGTTGAGCTTCCAAATCATATTTTCTTCCTTCTCTTCTTCTCCTCTTTTCGCTTCATCTATAAATGTAAGAGCTTGGCTCATTGCAAATGTTGGACTCTAATACTTTTGAAGTGTAATTATAGTTGAAAGTAAATCAATACAGAAGGATTTTCCCCTTTTCTCTATCTTCCTCCATTATCCCCTCTTGCTTACCTGAAATTTGTGGATCATTTATCTTCTGTGATAAGAAACTTTGTGTTCTTATTGATATGATTTCTAGAACTTTGTGTCTGTGGAATGATATCTTATCATTGTGAATGTGAATGATTTTGTTCTGTATCACTCTTTCTCAGTACGTATAGGGTTATACTCTGCTATCTATATTTCCTAAAAGTATTGTTATATTCTGCTCTTTCCTTTCTTCAGTTCTTCCATTTGTTTGTATTGATAATATATTTTGGTATAAAAGCATTTCAAGATGTTAGAAGTCTAGCCTTAAGATGAAAGTTGTACATTTGTATATAAGCTTTGTTGTTTGCTTTCAATAAGGGAACCTCTCCCATAAAGAGGAGGGACTTGTTTTCCCCGACTGTGGTTTTGTTAAAGTACCATTTTAAAACCCAACAGATACCTAGCCTCCGAATATCATTACAAGGCATCTTAGGTGAATAAGGATATCGTGAGGCATGGCTGGTTGAGCTAGAAACCCTCGATGAAGCTCGGCTCAAAGTTGAGCAACAATATATTGTATACACTGACTAGATGAGCCGGTGGTATAAAAAAAGGTATACGAGCGTGAGATATTGGTAGGAGATCTGGTATTGAGACTTAACAAGTAGGATAGATAAGAAAACCAGCAAAGGAAGGAAATTCAAGCCCAAGTGGTTGGGCCCATATCGAGTCATGGAGGACTACAAGAATGGGGCATATCACATGTGTACATTAGAGGGTAAAGAATTTGGAAAATCCACAATTGACTTCAATTCAAATGTTATTGTGCATGATCCATATGCATCTCTGTATGTACATCATTGCATCCATACTGAATTTCATCTACAAGTTCATATTGTGAAAATTGTGGTCAAAAAACTTATTTTTCAAACAAATTTCAAACTTCTAAATGTTGTCAAAAACATTCAATCATGTTTCTTCAAATATCCACCATATTATCATCAACAGTTCTAATCATTTCTTCATCTCAGTAAGTTAAGATAAAATTTTGACATCGATTCTACCAAGACCGCATACTTGGTTCTGCCCATAGTTTCCTTCTAGCATAGGTGTCTTTTTCCATAGTCTATTCTAAAAGATTCATAATGTCACATCTTTCCCAAGAAACCTCTTTGGTAACAAAATCACTCTAAACACTCTACTTGGATCGCTCGTCCGCCTATCTCAGCCTTCGATGATGAGCCCTCTCAATTTATGGTTACGTGAGGTTGAGTCTAGGGAAAGCTCTCCTCCAACAATCACAACTCAAAGTTAGAAAAAATGATATAAGTTAATCAATAAATGCAAAAATATTTCATTTACAAATAAAACTACACTTCCTTGCCCCACCAATCTTCGGTGATGAGCCCACACTTTTCTTGGTAGTGTGAGTTTGGGAAAGGGGGAAGTGCCCTTACTCACCTATATCTTGTCTTCGGTGATGAGCCCATGCTTCTTACTAGTAGCATGGGGCAAGGTATATGGGGTCTCTTCAAATAAGTTAGTAAGTTGTAAGCAATTCATTCAATAAAAAGTGCTTTGAAATCTTAAATCCCAAAAAGTGAATTAGATGTATATGTTCAAAGAGATTTAAAGCCTTAAAACAATTTTTTTCAATCAAGAGGCCATCTACGGATCTAAGTCTAGATAAACTTGCAAGAAAATCACATTCTAGACTATGTAGTAAATTATGTGCTAGAGTTAGGTTGTAGGTTCCTAATTGGATTTTTGTCAAAATATTGTCTTTCTTTCATCATTTCCATTCATAAAAATCATACAACTTGCATCCCTTCTAGCTCTCGATGTTGAGCCCTCATATCTTACTAGTTGTGTGGAGTCGAAGTGGAATGGGTTCATTTCCTTATCATATTACATTCATCACATTTTTCCAACAAAACAAGAAGTACTAAATATTGTTTGAAAAAAAAGTTTCAAGTTACATTGTGTTCGCATAAGCATCATATAAAGCAAAACAACAAAAAGAAATCATTTTGTTAGCATATCATCATCCATAGCATGCATCCAAAAAGCATATAAAACATCGGGAATTCTGAGCATCTAAGAGTACACAAGCAAAATAAACCATATATGGGTCAACTCTTACGTAAGAATGACTGAAACAAAAAGAGGTATTTGTATATATATATCCATAATAAGTTAAGTTTGTATACAATTTGTCACACTCTAAGTGTGGTCAAAACGCTCTCAATGAGCATGAAATCAAAAAAATCATATACATGTCTCAAAAATGACATCGAAGCAATAAATGCCTATGGCCTATCCCTCCCTACGGGATCCCTGAGAAGGTGTGCGGCTAGGGCTCCTATGCAGCTCCTATGACGTGAATGTGAGCCTATGTGTCTTTGAGCGATGCGAATGATTGTGAGACGAAGCTGGTGATCTGCCGATAGTGGCATCACTATGAGAGTGGCCTAGCCTGTTGTCTCCTCTTAGCTAATCAAAATGTGGTGAGCTCGGTCCTCATCTTAGAAATAATATTTGTGGCTCGTCATACCAATGCGAAAACATTAGTGTGACGATCGGCTTGCATCACCCGCCCCACATCAGCAAAAAGCTCCTCTTGAGTCTTCCCCTGTGGGAATTATCAATGTGTTAACCAGATTCGAGAAAATAAAATATATCCAACCGTCGGTAGTGGTTGTGAAACAAAATTGAAAACAATGGCGAGTTAGAAAACTATTAAAAAATAAAAAAGAAACACAATGCGTAACTTACTAACAATTCTAGCTAATAGAGTCGAGAGAAGAGTATCTACATACTCGGATCTCCTAACACCCAGGGAGGGTCGGCTGGTGCAGCTAGTGGTGGAGCTCTTTGTAGGCACCGCCTTGAGCCTCACCCTCTTCTGAAGCAACATGTTGTCCCATCACGGACTTCTCATCGCCGCCTCCCTCATGAGAAAGTGGTTCCTCAGAAACAAGAGTCTCTTTCTCCGCCTCCGACTCCGCTCTCTCTGCAATAGAGATATCATTTGTAACCCATCACTTTGTTTCATTTTCCTCCACCTCATCATGTTCCTCCCCTCTGACCTCCTCAATCGTATCCTCACCGGTCTCGCCCTCAGTCTCAGTCTTTGTAGCTGTATGGGCCTCCTCATATTCCTCTCCGATGTGAGTAAGTGCGGCCTCAATCTGGAGGAGGGCTAGTGGTACTGGGAACTGGGATGACCTTCGTACTAATAGGTACCCCGGGTGTAACAACTTTCCAACCATACAGACCCTTAGGGCCTTCACGAGCCTCTCTGATGCCATAGTAAACAATGTGATTGGCAGGAAGTGCATCATCATATGGAAGCTCAAACTGCTGAGGGACTCTATCAACTAGGTGGACCTCCACCCTAGCTGTCTTGTCCACTAACTGGGTCACACTACCACAAGAAATCAGTATAGTCCCATCATCATGCCATAACCCAATCATATCCTGGTATGGCCTTGCAATGAAGTCATTTGTGGTCAATGTAGCAACAGGTTGATGCGCCCCTCTGAGAGAGGCCATGATTGTCCACCTCACGGCTCTAATAGCCCCCAATCTGATATCTTAACTCCCCTTTGGTAGGGGATGATCCTCTCATAAACCTAGCTCATAACCAATGTAGGGTGGCTCAGGGACTTCCCCTGTAGCCTGACAATGTGGTATAAGTCATGATATGTGGCTCCAAGAATGTCCACACCCCAAGCATAGATCCTCCCATACTGCTCAATAGCTTGAATAATGGGATCCCAACAATACAAGAGCTTGTCCTTGCCCTTGTCTCCCACCAAACACTAAGCTAAAATACCAATGATGGCCTTGCAGCATAGGGTGGTGATAAGTGCAGAGGCAGAAAGTAACCATATGCCCTATTTGGCGCCCGTATTGGGTGCCCCATCATCTCCCATGTATGTTACCCAACTCCTAGATATGGTGGTCAATCCCACCCTACCTAATGTCAATCATCTGTCGATCACAGGAACACCCAAAATCCTATAAACATCCTCAAGAGTGATGGTCCACTCTCCCCTAACACCAAGAAACTGGAAAGTGTTCTAGTCGACATCCCAGTAGCTTTGTAAATAACATAGTAAATGAATGGCTAGCGCTATTAATGTTGTCTATGAAATCCTTCATATGCTAACTCTATGTAATAAGTACCTCTTTGCTTGGGAAAACGATCAATAATCCCGAAGCCACTCGCACTCTCTAGCCCGGCTCCACCGAACGTAGGAATCCTTCTGCGTTCACCAAAACAAGAAAAAGAGCAAGTTAGAAACATGATTCAACACATAAGCTCATCAAAAACAATACAAAACAACTTAAAATCCAAAAAAAATAGTCTAAGTTGGTCAAAACAAGCTTCTGCCTTGACAATTATGCACTGTCACCTGTGCAGAGCAAAGTGAGTTACGTAATTTCCATGGAGGTTCGCATAACCACCGCCCTATGCAGAGCGGCGGTTGCAGATAACCATCACCCTGCGCGGGGTGGCGGTCACATCGTAACGCATGTCAAGCCATCCCCATGACCCACAAACTCAAAAAAATACAAAAATTGATCATTTTAGACAAAATAAAAGCTAAACCCACCTAGACGACCCCCTAGGGAACATTTTAACTAAAATATTTGTGAAAATAACCCCCTAGGTGTATATTTTTCAATTTTTCACATTTTAGGTTTAAAATGAACAAATGCAAAATACTAACCTTTCTCTTAGTCATTGGATCTCTCACTCATGGGGCCATGATCACGACGTCGTGCTCTTTGATTTGGTTGTATTCTCACTCAAAATGGTCACAAGTAGTCCAAAGCTCCAAATTCTCTATGAGGGCAAGTACAAATGAATTTGAAAATGATGGTTTTAGATATATATATATATATATATATATATATATATATATATATATATATATATATATATATATATATATATATATATATATATATATATATATATATATATATATATATATATATATATATATATATGGCTTGTTTTAACTTTGTTTTGAGTATGTGTGCTTTGTAGGGATGGAGCATTGGTGTAGGTATGTTTCTATCCCCGTGGATATGGTAAGTCCTCTTGTCATTTTAGTATGTTTTGTAGATTATATATATATATATATATATATATATATATATATATATATATATGCACATGAGTTTTGTTTGAGTTTTGCATGTAGCGGGAGCTTATATGGCACCACTTCAAAGCACACGGGTGTGTCAGGTATAACTTCTAACTCCCCATTTTGGGAACGCCATACTCGGACTCTACGTTTACGCCTCTTCATGGATAAAATGCTTCTCCAAGGGGGCAATATGTATACACCCAAATTTGCATGTGCTACATTGTCGAAAATGGTTCAAAAGTCCCCAATGATGATTCATGTCTTTTCCAAAGGTGTTCGAGCCCCTTTACCTCTTTGCAGTTCATATTTGTAGCTTAGATTACCTTACTTAGCCATTTCCTGCTTTTTTGTGGCTTTTTGCATCATTTTTCCTTAAGTTTTGGCCTTAAGTTACACAACATTGCCTTGCTTGGCGCGGTTGCGCAACTAGTGGTTCCGTGCGAATTGTGACAAAGACTTCCTGCACATGAATTGGACAAATGTTAACTCACTCCAGTTCACCTGTAGTGCACGTTTCTTGATCAATTTGGTTGATTTTAAGCTTGATTGATTTGTATCAACCTCCTCTTCCACTTCTAATTGTTGATTAAGAGATAAACTGCCCTCCATGTTGTGATGTGGCATTCTATTACTGCCAAATGGCTTAGACCATTTCCCAACCTATGTTCTATAAAACCAACGCTTCTTCTGAAGAAATTGGTAGGATATTTTTATTGTGATTACACTGTTATGTTGCTAAAATCTTTCTAGATACCACACAACCAAGCAATGTTCTCTTGCGTTTTTCTTCCTCTACCTGCATTATTACCAGACCCCTTGCAAGCCACCATTGCTCCAGTGACTTCTTCTTTGTTTCCTCGCATTCCCAATTCCTTGGACTCACATGAACACAAAAGATTGGAAAAGATAGCGAGAGGACACAAAGTGATAGCACAACCTGGCATTGCCTCAAAGACTGCAATTTCCGGGTTGGAGTTCTTTATTGAGTTTCTTCACTTCTTCATTTCTTTATTTCGAGTTCAGACGACACTTATTTACTAGAGTAGCAAATCATTTCCATTTCAATTGCTACAATAGATGGATTAAATATTGTAACTTCCATTTCTTTTAAAAAGATTATGGTGATAGATAACTTCTTTGCCTATCCCTGTGGGTTTGCAAGGGAAGTTTATCTGAAGGAATGCTTCTGCATTAATTTAGAGTCAATTGCAATATCTTTTCATTAGTAAAACATCCATTCAATCCTTCTTTAATTTTTTTGGGGAAGTTGCAAGGGAAGAAAAGCTTCTAAGAAGCTTTGATTTCTTCTTGTGCCTCTGAGGAAAAACAAAGGATTCACATCCACAATTACATTTTGGAAAAGCTTTGTTTAATTAGGATAGATATTGTTGCACAGATAAATAGTTACATCTGATTGTTTATTTGTTTAGGATATTTTAGTTAAATTAGAAGCAATTTCTTCATTTATTTTTTTAATTCCAGAAAGCTCAAAAAATAAAAAATATTAGTTTAAATTAGATTAGATTTTTGTTTATTGCTTCATTTCTTTTATATTGGAAAATACAAAAACATAGTTTTTATTTATTTAGATTAGCTTGTTATTTTCTTTCGTAGATTAAATTGCACAAATGCACACATGACCATTCTGGACCACAACAAGAGAGATTTTACAGTTTTGATCCTAGGGTCCCCCAACCAAACAAGCCTGAAGAACTCACAGATATAGACACTGGATTACGTGCCCTAGTCTTTAGAACATCCCCACATCCACCAAATATTGTCAGACAGTTGAACGTCCTAAACAAAGACACTTATAGAGATTTCACATTCTAGACTGAACCAGCTCATTATGCATAGATCTAGCAGAACTATGTCTCTCTTTTTATTCCATGACCTTTTCTGGACATCATTACGAGGTGTCTGCTTAGTCAATTTCCACGCATTCTCGCAACCCGGTCGAAAGAGTTTCACACACTGACATTGATAGACTTTTACGTGTGTGTATCATTCTTAATCGTACCATCACACTTGTTCGGAGTTAGACAAAGCTTTCATTTCCCTTGACTAGTAGATCCCTTTGGTGCCCATAGAGAATATTAGATTTCCCTGATAACTTGTTTATCGCATACATACCTATTTCCGCTACATATAGCCATCCACTCATTCTACATCGGTTGTCCAGAATGACCTCTAGAGGTCGAGTGTTCCTAAAGGTTGCATGGTGATATTCAGTCTTAGAGGGTCCAATGACTTGATTTAGCTTGAAAGACCTCGAAAAACCTTTTTTTCTCGGGATCGCCCTATGTGCATGGAAAGAATGAGCTGGCCTGAAAAATGCATGGTGATTTTGGTAGATATTATTTCACCACCATGTGGGGGATTGAAAATTATTTCCAATGATATATTTTTGGCTCATAACTCATTCGGAGCTCCCGGAATCACTCTTTGAAGTTTAGGTACTTTTTACATTCAAGTTCCTTCACCCTCAAAAATCTGCTTTTAGTGAATCGGATCCTAAACCTCTAAAACTTTCTAGAATCTTCCTAAATTAGTTCCTTGATGTTCCTGGATATTTAATACACCTCCATGATGAAAATAAGTCTCTTGTTCCTCTCTGATGATAATGCACCTGGCTTAGAAAGGCTGATGAAAGCCCCTTATAAGCATGCTTGTAAACCCACTTTGAAAACCATGGCTCCAACTTGCCTAAATGATCATATTTGTTCCTAAATAACCTAGGGGAGGATTGATGACACCATATATGAAATCCTAAGATACAATATTGGACTTGACACTAAGGGGTAGGTTGATCTGGGGGTGCCTGAAGAGGTATAACATGCAAATTTTGACACTAGGGTATAGTTGTCATGTTTTCGAGTGAATTTTTCCATGAAAAAACACTGGACAACAGGAACACTTTGCCATTTAGAGGAACCACTATGATTTAAACCATCATGGACATCAAGTAAAACTCTCATACTAAAAACAATGTCAATTTATTTTGCAACTCCTTTGAACAATCTTGCCTTAAACTGAACTTCTTCATAAACTTACATTTTTAGGTGAGGTCCACTCATCACCACATGCTCTATCTTACCTTTATGTAAATATTAATTATTCCTATACATCATAAAATAATCATACTAGCATAACCAAACAATTATGGGCACTTACCAATTAAATCTCTCATACCGCTTTTGAGCTAGGGTTTCAAGCACACAAAAAGTTGTTTACCTTCTTAACATTTAAAAACCTGAAAATGAAATGACCTCATTATTTTTGTGAAAATTAATTATTTCAATTTAAAATCATCCTTTAAATCCAAAAGGTCCCATGCAAAGCACACAATTCAGGGTAACCATCAAAATGTGCAATTCGAGCTAGAAATACTCTCTTCAGACCTTTTTCACCAAAAACAACATAACTTGCAAAATATTCTTCAGAATGACTCCAAATTTTTCTCACACCTCTAGGACACCCCTATGCATCATCTCCAATCATCAATATAGATAAAAAAATTTCTCTATATTCTCAACCCATCTCCTTTGCAGGACTAACTCTTGGGTTTTCGCATGGTTTAAGCTAGGTCAATCAACCAACACTATAACTCATCATGAAACCTCTCCAAAAGGCCCTAACATACCTGGAACAATATTTATGACATCCCTTCATGCTTCCATGAGCTCTCATGGCTCTGCAGCTCATCCTCATGCCTCCAAGCACCTAGACTAGGTCTATATGAGCACCTAAAATTGGGTCTTCAACTGTACTTGCACCACTCGAAACTCATATGAGTGCCTAAAAAATCCACAAACATGCTCTCCATGCTACTACCATGCTTCTCAAGACACCAAGAAACAAAAATCATCATGCTTTATCTCCTAGGCTAGCTAGGTCACCTGACTGGGCTTGTTAGACCAAGCCAATCTCACTAAATCACCTCATGCCATCATGAAACCAACTGAATCTCCATGTCATCCACCTACTAAGCATCCTATGATCCTTCTCCATCATTCTCTTTGTCATTAATGAATTTTTACATCAATGAAAAACACCTAGGAGTCAACATTCCAACATGTGCATCATGTCTAGAACAAATAAATCAGCTCCTAGGTGGAAACGTGTTTATTACAAAGCAATAACAAAAACAAAATTGACAGGGAAACCTAATTTAAATGGCAAGACTACCTTATTAAAGACATAAAATAAGAAGCTTATTTATAGTAGGGCTTCATCCTACTTCCATTAAAGTAACCAGGAAACATATTTCCATCTAATGCCTCCAAGTGGCATGCACCTAAATCCAATATCTTAGTTACTTTAAACGATCTTGTTTCGATATTCCTATCATGTCGTGGTTTCTACCGCACCTTCTTTGTCCTTTGACTCTATCACACAATTTTGTGTCTTTCGTCAACCGCATGAGTTTTTCAATGCACTCTTTAATTACTTGTTTATCAGCAATGCCTCCTTCCCTTCTCGTGCAATACGCAAGGACGGTAGCATGAACTCCATAGGAAAAATTCCTCTTCCTTAAAACACCAATTGAAAGGGTGTTTCCTTGTTTAACCACTTATATGTGGTCTTATATTCCCATAGCACAAGTGACACTTTGTCATCCCAATCTTTTCTTCCCATGTCACAAATTTTTGTCAAGGTTTGTCCCAAGATCTTGTTGAAAGCCTCTGCAGTTTCATTAGCATGTGGGTGATAGGGGGTAGTCTTATGATGTGCCACCATGAACTCAGCTAATAGTATTCGGATTGTATCATTCATAAAATGAGTTCCCCTATCATGGGTAAGGCTCAAAGGACAACCATATCTACTGATAATATTCTCACATAAGAAACGCATTGTTGTAGCGGTGGTACAATCCCTAGTAGGTGTAGCCTCTGCCCACCTTATTAAGTAATTAGTGCAAGTAATGATGTATCGCTCACCTATTCTCCACGCAACTGGTGCAATTGGTCCAACGAAATCAATTGCCCATTTTTCAAAAGGCTCGCACTTGTTATGGGTCGGAATGACATCTCATCATGCTGCCTTGGTTTTCCCATTCACTAAAAATGGTTGCATGCCTTTAGAAATTCATTACTATCCTTGTAGAGTGTCTCTCACCATAGTCTAGCGAAGAGTATTTTGCGCGTGATTTCTTCTCCAAAGCATAAATTCCTCCCATATTTCCAACATGTGCTTCTATCATTATTGCTTCTCTTTCATGTTTGAGAACGCACCTGCACAATACCTCATCATAGCCCATATCATAAAGTTCACCTCCTACCAGTTGATATGTTGTAGCACGTATGGCCAATTGCTTCTTCTCCGTGATATTCATCCCTTTATGCACAATGCCCGTGCACAAGAATATTGTTATATCTTTTAAATATGTAGGTGCATGCTCCAGCCTAAACAATTATGCAGATGGCATAACGTCCTCAATATTTTGCGCATCTTCTCCAGAATTGATGTGCGGAAGATGGTCAGGTCCCAAATTACTTTTCCTAGGATTAACTATCACAGTAAATTCAAATTCCTGAAACAACAAGATCCATCTGCGTATTCACCCTTGTAGTACTGGCTTGTTGACTAAGTATTTTAATGTCATGTGATCAGTGTAAAAGAAAAACAATGTCGCCAAAATATATTGCCTAAATTTGTGTAGTGAGTACACCATTGGCAACGCTTTGCGCTCTGTTGTGGTATAGTTTTGCTCTACATGTGTCAACTTCCTAATCGCAAAATAGATGGGATGATCTATCTTTCCCTCACCATGTTGTGCCAACATAGCTCCAATGGTTGTACCTGAAGCATCCACATGTACATGAAACGAAAAACTCCATGAAGGGAACCATAATATAGGTCTGGTAGTCATCCTTTCCTTCAGGACTTCCCTTTTCCTTTAGCAATTCTTCCAATGGCATTAGCATACCCTTGAATAAATATCCTTTAATATTTTGTATGACCAAGGAAACCACGTACTTCACTTTGATTATTTGGTTCTCGCAATCCCAATATCACTTGTTGCCTTGGTTAGATCAACCAAAAGGCCCTTTTTTACAAATGATATGCCCCACGAGTGTGCCAAAAGGTGTTGCAAATATGCACTTCTTGATATTCAACGATATGCTCAACTCATGCATCTTTCAAACATCAGTCTTAAGCAGTCACAATGGTCTTTGATTAATCCATAAACGGTCCAGTCATCAAGATACACCTGCAATAACTTGTGTATGAAGTCTTCAAATTCTTGGACAACAATGCGCAAAAATATTGTTGGCACATTCTTAAGCCTGAAAGGCATCTTTGTATATGCATAGAACCCCACTCTTTAGAAAAATTTGTCTTAGGTTGATCCTCGTGCACTATACGTACTGATGATATCCGGAGAAACCATTTATAAAAGAGTAAATCTCGGGACCTACCACATCTTCAAGAATTTCTTCGGTAAAAGTGTGGAAAAAGGATCAATGACACAAGATGTATTTAATGCCTTTTATTCCATGCAAATCTGGATTATGCCATCTTTTTTATGCGAGATAATCATTGGGTGATCCACACTAATTCTTATATTGGCTCAATAATACTTGTTTTGAGCATCTTGTCAATATCATATTTCACCTTAATGCGCAAGTTGGGATTCATCCTATAAGGTCTCTTCCATATTGGTTGCACACCCTCCCTTAACTTGATCTTCATTTCCCCGAGTGAAGGATGAATGCCTTTCAACTCGTGGTAGCCTCGAGGAAATAGATCTTGGAAGTCACATTGTGGTTCTATTATATTTGCAACTTGATTCGCCTAGTAATCACCAATTATTGCCTCTTTAGGTGCATCCTCTATTCCAATGTTAACTTTCTTTATTTTCAAGGGTTGGTGGTACGCGCACGCCTACTCATCCGCGTTGGCCAAGATGTAGCGCTCTTCCTCAGTATACTCAACATCTAGATCTCCAATCTCTTCATCAATCGTGTACACCAACTTGCCTTTTTCTCTTTCCTTCCGTGCGCACTCCAGGAGGTATTCATCGGATTCCATCTAGACACAAGCATTTGTGCATTCATTCGAAGAGTGTCACCAGAACCGAGTTACAAGTTATTCTACCTTCGTGTTGTCTCCTAGAGTGATGTACTTCATCAACTACAAATTTTTATGCATAAGGGGTTTAGGGGAAGAGTAATCAAAGGTATGTATCAAATCAAGTCATTGTCTTCCAATCTGTGGTCTCATGCGTTAACTCAAAGCATGTATATACCATGTGTGTGTGCACTGCGCAATGTGGAATAGAATTTGTGTACCCATAGAGATGGTGGTAATGCATTAGGTCCCTTAAGCCAATTTTGTCCACAATGTGAATATGAGCTAGTGGGGATGATGTCCCATCATAACTCGATGTCTTCGAAGGTATGTTACTCTTATCAAAATGAGTTAGGAAAACAACCCTAATCTCGCGCCACCCGGTAAGTTGTCTCTATGCACATCCCACCATCGTGTGGTCGTCCCCGAGTGAATATACAAGCAGATTTCTTATTTCTCCATCATTGCGTAGTTTTTCTTCCATGGTGCAATAACGTCTCTAGCTTCTCTTCCCCAATGAACTTCGGTGAGTGCGGTCTTCGCAAACTACGCATTACCCTAGGCCTTATCATTTTTGTGACTCTTTTGTGGCACTCTCTTCCAACCATTTCATATGTACCATGATCCCAATTATCAAATTCGATGTTGGTAGTGTCACTAACGGAATGCTCGTCCCCCACTTAAGCATCACTTCCTTTGTTGGCTCAACATTTTTTGGTTCATGCACCATTTGCGCATAGATTTGAATAAGATCTTCATTTATGAGCTCGATGTAGGGTGCAACCTTTGTACCATCCATATGAATCACGACTCGTTCATCCGCATTCTCAAAACCGACACAACGTTTGTTAATGTGCGCAGTCTGCGTTATTCGCATAAGCACCAAGGACGGCCAAGTATTGCAAGAATGTTTTCCAACTCTACCAACTCCAAAGTACCTCAAAGACTCCTCTGAATTTTTCTCCCTAAATTGTGATGCTTGCATCCTTCAAAACACCAATGGGCATGGCCCTTGTCTTGTTTGCCATATACAACACACTTGAGGATGGTTGTAATGGTGGCCTACCCATTCTATTCCAAGCATCAAGGGTAAGGACATTAACTTTTGCGCATGTATCAATCAAAATGTTACTTACCAACCAACCATCTATAACCGCATCCAGGGTAATCTCCTTGTCGTATTCATGATTCTGAGGTGGTAAATTAGCATGTAAGATTTGTTTATCCCTCTCTACTTCGGCGTGCGGCACCTTATCTCACAACCATTCTCCTAACAGAGGTATGATATTCTCTTGTCTAAGCATCTTACATACTTCTTTGAGGTCATCCACATTCTTATCAGTACTTGGTTTGTTTGGCACGTTCTTTGTCCTACACTTATTCCTTCAAGAAAAGCATCTCTCCTTACAGGTTCTATTATCAATTTCATGGTCTCTTGGAATACTTCCTTTTGTTTCCCCGTGCATGGCTATTTACTTTGTTTCACATTCTCGTCCCATCGATAAGCGGCTCCATTTTTCCCCTATTCATGTGTGCACGACACCTTTGCGTGCGACATAACCAATAACTACATTCTTGCTCTACCACAACTAAATTATTAGGTTGTCATTATCCTTCGCTGGAGCACTCAACCTGTATCATTGTTGTGCCCCTATCCTTCTTGTTTTTGCACATGTGTGCATACAAATCTGGGCGCCTTCTTACTTTGTGCCACTTTCCACGAGTATGCGCAAGACTGGTTCTTTAGACACTCATGTTGATAATGGTCTGGCAACCCACATGTATAACACATTCCTCGGTTGAACCTTCTCTGCGACCTTCATAGCCTTTTCCACGATATCCTCCTTGGTATCCTCCATTTTCGTTGTTACCTACGCCATTATTTTGTCCAACTCCATTGGTTTCTCATTCATGTCCTTGTGAACTACTTTTTGCGCTAGCCTAGCACAACCCTGTCTCACAAGCTTCATGGACGTGGTCAATCAACCGGAAATTAGCTGTGTCGTGGGTGTGTGTGTCACAAATCTTGCAATAGAGTGACACATTCTTCTGGATCGCACGTTGAAGGAGCGGGCAATTCCTGACATCATGATCCTTGTGGAAAATCTCGCAAGCTAAGAGAGGTGTGCACACATTCTTTCCCGGACTTCTATCCTTAGTATGCCCCTCTATATCACAATGTTTACACTTTGTAGTCCACTACGAGTGTCATGTGCGGAATTAGCAAAAAAACTTTTCCAGTTGTCTCGTCATAGTTCAGCAAGTTGTGCTTCTAGGAACGGACTTACTCCAGTGTCTATGCTTCTAGCCGCCTCCGTGCGTAGTGCTACCTCCAAAGCCTCGTGCGGGTTTGTGAATGTTTTATGTGATAACGCCCTTCTAAATGGTGTCAACAATCCACCCACGAACCATTACGCATGTTGACTTTGATGGATGTCATACGAGAGTTTTGAATCGTGCATCATATTCCCAAACACTCTCAAATAGTCCTTGTTTAATCTCCTTGAGCATGTTTATGCTTTGTTGCTCGAACTTAGGTTTATGAAACACGGTCAAATTGGTGACGTGCAATGCATCATAGCACACTACCATCGATGTGGGGCATACTTCTTGTACTCAACTATGTGTGCACCCTTGCAATGTGGTCGCGAATTGACTCACCTTCATGTCTGACGTTGTTATTCCCTTGGCCCTCCATAAGAGTTCGCATGTATGTGCGTGCTCTCACCTGTGTATTCCACTCCTCGGTACTCGGTAAATGAAGTGACATCTCAAAGAAAATTTGAGGAGGATATTGTGGTGGTGGGTTACTTCTTTGTCTTGGATTGCTTCCACTTGGGGGAGGACCGTAACCCGAACCCAAACCTCCACTAGGGTTGCCCCGCAGGGGAGGACCATAGCCTCCGAGCCGCCTCGATATCTACGGACCTAACAAAGTTTTGCTTTGTGTCTCTGTAGTAGAGCTAAATTACACCAACTATTTGTCCTAGTATCCCACCTATGGGATTACTACCAATGGGTAGCGTGCCAATGTTTTCTCTGGCATTACACCTACCAAATTACTTCCAAACAAACTTTGATGTCCGGCACGAGAGTCTATGCATTTCCTTTATCTATTGTGCCTCCTAAGTTGATACCAACACATATATGCTTGTATCTCCAACTCAACGTGATGATCCCCGATTACCTTTGTGCTCTTTGTCATCATGATGATCCTCTATGTGAACTTCTTATTCTTGAGTACCAAGCGCAAGGGCTAAGGTTCCAGGGTGGGTCATATGTGCACCAACTAGGGTTCAAAATTGAGCCCGTCATAGCCCTTCCCAAGGCCTCAAACCCGTCAGAAAAGGGTGGGTAAAAATTTACATGTCAAAAAAATTTCAAAATGTAAAAATTGTTTGACAATAGAGAAGTGCAAGTTACTTTTAAAACTGTCAAAAGAAGGGCTATGGTGAAAATTCTTGTCAACAATTTGTGTGAAATTTTTAAATCTTATTAAATATTTTTTTATGACTTCTACAAACAACAATCACCTCTAGCTTTCCAAGATCTACATGTGACTCACAAATACATTAGACAAGATGTATTAATCAATTATCAAAAGTTTTAATATAATAAATATACTACTATTATAATACTATTAAGGTAAAATCTCAAGTTTCTAAAGAAGTTTGCGATTCCGTCTCAACGAATATTTGAGCACAAATACCTACAAATCAAAAATTTAATTTTACCGTTTAGGGTTTTGGCCTTTGCTTGGGATTCATTCAGATGTTTTATCTATCACCTTGTATTTTTTATGCTTCTTTGTTGCAAGAGCCACCTTGAGAGGCGATAACAAAGCTAGGATCGACTTGCACACAAATATTTGCCCACTTGGGAGCCTGCACAACATGATTTAGAATAGATGGAGCATGCAAAGTGGCCACGAGCTCAAATACGGGATGAGATGGATATCTAAGTTCGAGGAAGAGCTCGGAGAAAAGTGGTAAAATGGTCGCAAAGGGTGATTTCAATTCATGACTTGTAATGTAGGGTGTCGAGTAGGCTCTATGGGAGCCATATTGGTGCCAAAGGGTGGGATGGGCTCGCAATGGTCTTGATCTAGATCGCCCAGATCAATTCAATCTCGGTGTGTAAACAAGCCAAGGGATGAGATGATTGGATTAGCTCAATTTGTATGCAATGGAGAAGGATCTTGAGGAAAAGGTAGTTGGGGCTTACTTTTAGGAAAAACAAAGGTCGAGTAATTTGAGGATCTCACCCATTATGACCCTTGTAAGAAGAAGCCGAGCTAAAAGTCAAGATATTCCCTAATGCAAAGGTTGATTGGACATATTCGAGATGGTATAATGCAAGGAAGAGGAGAGGAGCTTGTTGCAGAGAGGGAAAACATGAAGAGAAGACTCTTTGTCCATTAAAAGCACCCCTCCAAGTTATCATTGGTATCTTCTCTCTAACCATTGTTCAATAACAGTGATGTGGAGGCCAACAAGAATTTTATATTTATAGTTGTGCTCAAGACAATGTGACTCAACTATATGCCTAAGGAGTTGAGGAAGAGGGTTGTGGACAGATTCATGGAGGATTATGAAGGGTGTGTGTGTTTAATGAAGTAGTCTAATTTGGTAATACATCATTTGTGTGTAGTAGATCTGAATGCATATTGTGTACAAGGTGAAGCTCTTGGCTCAAAAATCGACCAAGAATATCTCGATGTATCTATCGGTGACATAGTTAGTGTGGGTGTTTCAATGTATGGATGCACATTTTCTTTAATTTAGTTGGAAACAATCTAATTTAATGTATTTTACTAATTAAAATTTACATGAGTTTTAATTTTAGTGGTTAAAATCGAATGAAATTTTAATTGAAGTGATAAGAATCCAAATGGGTTTTAATTTTAGCACTAAAATCCAAGTAGAAGTTAAAGTTATTTATTTTATTATTTACAAGTTTTTCATAATGATTTTGATAAGAGATCCTAGTGTCCCACACGCAGTTTGATGGTTTTTATGTGTTTACTAATCTGCATGTCTTCTCATCTAATTTCAATTGTTTGTTTATGTATTTATTTATTAAATTTATTTAATGCTTATTTTAGTTATGATGATTTTTAAGAAATTAGAATATTGCAAATTTGGGCTTTCATTACATCATAATTTGATTATTTTACCAGTTTAAATACATCTTAATTTTACACCATTTTGATTGAGGGGTCATTTTGTTTGGATTACTGATTTTTTCCTTTTATTTAAGGTGTCAATCAACTGGTACTTAATTTTTTTAAATAATTTCTCATTTTTTTAAACAATTTCTCATTTTTTTAAAATATTCATAATTTTTATGACATGGATACTTGATTTATTCTTGTCATATGAAGTGTAAAATATTCATACTACTTTTCATCATCGAAGGGTTTATCCAATATTTTCCCTTCACAATAAAATTCAGACCAACCCTTCAAATGTGATCCTTGGCCACCAACGGTTCTTTCTTCACAAGAATTGCTTTCATCAAATGTCAAGGGGGTCCTTTTATTCCGCTTCCCCAATATCAGAGGGACATGGTCCGCGATCCGTCGCTTCTCGTAGGGTTCTCATCGCGTCTACCTAGCCCCATTCCTCTTTGTCTTAGCGCTTCTTCAACTACTCTCTCTCGTGCATCGTTATACATGTGGAGTGTTTCTTCTCTCGTTGCTTCCATCTAAGTCGATTGACATCATTTCCAATCTCTTCCCACATCCTTGCACGCAGCGGGTGTTTAGCTAGCCATCGGCTAGTTTTCAAGTCCCATTTCAACCATCAAGATTTTTATAGCCAGTGGTAGCATGCGTAAATATGATCCTCTAGGCTCGCGAAGGAATGGAACTTTGCTTCCTTCGGGCACGAAAATGTTGAGATCGCGTACTCCAAAGTGTGATTTCACAAGACACCCGCCCACCAACAATCTATTGTGTGCGTCCATGGTTCATCCAAATCAGCGAATGCCTAATACTTACCCCGACTCGCATTTGCTTTCACCCAATCCTACTTCCTTCGTTCTACACATACGTTGCTAACCATTCATACAATTCCCACAAAAAGAAGCTAAAGAAAGTCTCATAGAGCGAATCATACAGGTTGTCCTCGACCCATTTGCGTGGATTAAACTTATCACCAGAGTTGTATCTTTGCGCAAACTGGTCTTCTCTGTCGTGTATCCATCTTTCAATGTTTTCTAATGACAACCGAAATGCCATAAGCTCGCCACACCTTAAGACCCTGAATGAAAGGAGCTCCCGAAAACGGAACAAAAATGTCACGTTGTAGTCTAGTAAGTCAACACAACATAGTCAAGCACACTAGTACCCCACTTAGACAAAGGTTTAAGCACTCACCCGAAATGCACACAACTCCACCAAGTTCCTTCTAGGGCGGCAATCAAGACATGGTCCCTGCAGACATGATTAACACAACATGCAATATATGTTCCATATGCAAATTACAGTATACATACACAGATAATTGATCATAAAGGAGCTTGTATTCATTCATCGACATATACAATCAATAACAAAATCTAGATGATAATTACACTATGTGCATCTCTTCGTAGTTTGGCAATTCATACCATATTATCCATTAAAACACATGACTCATATACTTAACAATACAGACACAAACTCGTGCATCCTTACATACACGTATTTACTGATTTGGACACACTTATGAGACACATACACGTATTCACCACATACACTTTTGCACGCACACACATACTCACTCCATTTACATGGACATATATACATATTTATAGGGTGGGAACTTGTCCTTCACCGCTTACATGCTTTAATCTAGTAATAAAAATTTCCTAAATATAGTCTGCATGCTTGCACTTTCCTATAATTAGGCGTCATCCTTTGGTTCTCCATAAGCAGCATGTTGTGTGCTATAATTAGCCCCGATTTACCCCAATTGTATGCCCTTTAATTATATCAACCCCTATCCTATAAATAGCTTGTTTTATTTCCCACGCCATGCTATACTTGAGCTTTCTTCGTCCATGCATATCCTATATTTAGCTTGCCTTGGTGAACACGCCATCTCTGCTTTTGTCTATTTTTAGCTCATTCCATAATTTTGGCTAACTCATGTTCTTTCTGCCCTTGTGCGCGAACCTTTCGCGCGTCCTCTTCTTACACCTTCGGGTGCACCTCGCACACTTATGTTACTTGTGTAGACTTTTCCTTCATGTTTGTGTGTCTTCCTTCATGCGTCCCTCTTCCTTCGCGCATGTCTTCATACTTAGCCACTTCTTGATTTAACGGTTGGGTACAAGGTTTGAGTTTTTGTTGACCTACCATGCCCATCCGGATGGGCAAATGTAAGTCATGAGAAAACTTGTTGAGATTTTCATTGAAACAAGCCAAGCAGTGGGATATGATTCTAGCACAAGCCGAGTTTGTTTGCAAACAACCGAATCAATATAAGTACAACCAAGAGTCTATTTCATAGTGTGTTTACACCCTAAAAGTTTTGTTAAAGTTGAGATATGCAAATGAGTCAATTAAAAAAATGTTGTAAAGAAGACTTTGTTGAGTATATGCATGAGTTACATCAACAAGCAAAGAAGTTGGAGAAGAGTATTAAAAGTACCATGTTGATCTCAAGACAATAAAACAAAAAAATAAAGTTGGAGAGCTAGTTTTGGCTCATTTATGAAAACATCAGTTCCCAAGAGGAACTTATGACAAGCTCAAGTGGAAGAAGATTGGGACATGTAAGCTTTCAAAGAAGTTTACGGTAAATGTGTATGGGATCTAACTCGAGATGGGATAGATGTCTCCAAAAATTAACGAGGATTTGTACCCTTACCACAAGGGACAAACAAGTGATGAAAGTGCAAACTCAAATTGAAGACGACAATTCCCGAGAAAGTAAGAGATGAGTTAGAGAGGGTGATTGGGTCCCAAAACATCAAGAAGGTGCGCTTAAACAAGTATAGAGAGTATGTCAAGTGGAAAGATCATACAATTAAATATGCAACTTTGTTAAGTGGATCTGAAATTTCCAAACAAGGAAGATTAGTAGAAGAGCTCACAAAATGTTCATGAATAGGAAATAATGGTTCATTTCACTCACCCAAGGTGTATGGATCCACAAGCAATCTTGCATCAACCAAAAATACAAGTAAGATTTGCATGTCTTTGTATTTTGTCACCCTAGCAACATCATGTACATTAAAGATAGACAAGTAGGTCAAGAAGCATCCCTAGAGGGCCAGCCCTCAAAACTAACTTATAGAAAGATTTCACTCATCTTTTAGGATTAGAGTGAAGACCTTTTTTGCACAAATGACAAAACTACTGATTTACACAAGCAATGGTTTTGAAACAACCGATCTCCATACACTAGTAATTACAATCAACCAGATCGCAAGCGGTGGTTTCACCCACAATAAATGTGCACTCAACAAAACATCCTAGAGTTCGAGAATTGTCAATTTTGAGCATTTTCAAGATGCTTAGGAATGTGAAGAGAGTGAGGATTTTCAAAGAAGGTAAATATCCAAAGGGATCGATTTTGAGCATTTTAAACCTCGAGCATGTAGGTGGAGAGGTAGAGGCAAGCAAGGGAGAGCAAGTTTGGAAGAAGGCTTTGGCTAAAATCTTGTAGGGGTTGTGTCCAAGTCCTAAATAGGGTAAAGACATTCTCTAAAGTCCATTCGAGAGAATGTTGAATTGAGTGTCTTCAAGTTGTTGTTTCAATGAAGCAAAGCAAGAATCTTAAAGAAGTTGTACCTTCAATAAAGGTTGTAATTTAGGTTTTACTTTTGAGTGATCGTGCTTACGTGTGTGTCCATTTCTGCAAGCGAGTTTAGGCTGCAAAGAAAGGTTGGCATTCATTTGGCTCCATCTTTTACCCACCCTAACGCTACATCACTATGGCCATTACTCATTTTGTTTCAAGACTCTTATCTATATGCTAATGACCATCATGTACGGGATCCTTTTAAAATTCAACATCAATTTGTGTCAACTCAGCCTTTTAAGGAGCAAATCTTCAAATGGTAGGATGAAGTCTTAGTTGAATTAACTAACCTTTAATCCACACAAAAACATTGGCGCTTCTTAGTGAATTACATCTGAAGGAAAACAAAGATCTTCTTGGCTAATCTGATTGGTCAACAAAGATGGTCCTCAACTTGAAAAATATCACCTTGCATGTGGAAGCTACTGGTTCGAATGATTATTTGGCTTTGTTGTAAAACTTGACAATTTGGAATTGGATGGGACTGATTTAGCAGAATATTCAAAACACGAACAATGGGCCAAGATAAAGTGCGAAGGTGAAGTGCACAAAAATACAAACTTTTTCAGGCAATGGTTAAAAGATGGGAAGAAAATATCATTTATCAAACGTTTTTCAACTTGAAAAAATTGCCTCTTGCTCTTGAGTTCTCTGCAGCAATTGCCGAGTTTCATTAGGAATTCGGGATGTCTTCATGTAAATCTTTTAATAAAAAATGAACAGTTATAATTTTACCAAAATCAAAAAGGCCTCAATTTGGGGGATGAAGAATTTAAACGCTTCTCTTCAAAACCTTTTTCAGGCAGTGGTTGGAGATGGTGGGGGAATACCATTAATCATAAGTATTTAAGCTTTGAAATAATGGCCGTAATGGCCGCTTTACAGAGCATCTTGAAATCTCTGCAGAAAATTCCGGCTTTTAAATTATCTCTGGATGTGAAAGACAATCACACAAAAATAAACTAGAACACAACCATCAACTCCCAAAGACATATCCTAAAGAATATGTTGGGATTGACCAGTTTGAATCACCAATACATCCATTGTTGTCGCACTGGATATCTTGTTGAAGTATTCCATCTTCACATTCATACTCATCAACAAATGTTTCAAGAAGGACATTAAGCTCTTCCGTTTGTTCTACATGTTATTCTTCTGATTAAAAGATTATGGACAGGTATACTTTTACCAGAGTAAAGTAGCCTCAGTTTTAGGGGATCAAGAATTTAAATGGAAAAGGTTTTTGTAATGGAGAATGAAAAATGCCAGGCTATATATGGTTTCCCCATAGAGTGTCATACTCTCATGCAACATCACACTATTTCTTTATTGTAATAGGCAGCGAAGGGTTTTTTGTAGGCAGCAATTAATGCCTGATTTAATATCCTTCGTTGAAGTTTTGGGAGAATGAAGAGCTTCTTTCTACCTAGTGTCTGTTTTCATATACAACGTCATCAATTATAAGAAACAAATTCATTGAAAAAGTTTAGGCAAATTGTCTACCTTATTATGAATTCCACATCGCTTTTGTCCCTCAAAACAAGATTCTTGATAGCATTGACTTTTTTTTCATGGACGTGCTTATTGTTCTTTGCTGCGGGACTCATTTTTTACCTCAAAAATTGATATGAAGCTTATGGCAGGTTGGAGTATGATTTTTCTCTGATTTTTTCCCGAGCATGTTATGGTAGAATAGAATCTTTCTCCCAAATGCAGCTCATTTTAAAACTACCAATGTTTCTATCCAAGTTGATGGGATTCCTACCAGGTGCTTTGCAACTACATGAGGTGTAAGACAAGGTTGTAGTTGACCTGCCTGTGTCTCATTTAATTGAGATCTTTGCATCACCTTTTTGCTGATGATACTATCCTCCTGTCTGCAGGTTCTCTAGAGTAAGCCCTACGTTGTGAAGGAGCACTTCATTGCTTCTTCACATCACCCACTCGCCACAGATTCTTTAGAGTAAGTCATATAGGTTGGAAAGCACCACTTTATTGCTTCTTCACATCACCCTTTTGCTGATGATACTATCCTACTGGGTGCGGCGCTCTAGAGTATATCAAACATTGGAAAGGAGCACTCTTTCTTTTTAGCAGCCTCCAGTGTCTGAGTTGAACTTTTCAAAAGCCTCTTCTCTTATCCAGTTTTGTTATCCAATATTTTTCTCGGGGCTGGCACATTTGAGGAATCCACCATTTGGACACAACCTCCTCTTTGTAGTTCTCAAGGAGATAGAATTGCAGGTGGAGCAATTCTTCTCAAATCAACCTTCCTCCAATTTCCCACTCATTTTTGTTCCAACATGTAATCACCAAGGTCTTTTCTTTAGAAGCCTAGTACTCACTACTCACTACCATCGTGGTCAGAAGCCCATAGCCTGATATGTGGTTCCCCTCCATAAAACTTTGGAATTAGAGACTACATGTAATCAAAGGTATAAAGATATTGTGATTTATTCAATTCTGAGGTATAGATCTGTTATGAAAATTTATTTTCCAAACTACCACCTCTACATGACTGATATTTGCATAATCACAAGAATGTTGTCCTACTTCAAATTCACTTCGAAATAACAGTTCTGAATGCTTAATGATCTTAGAAATTAGTGTTGTGTGTTGGTAGGAACATAACCAGTACTTGCAGAACTGAAAGCAACGAAACAGCACATACGCAACATAAATGAATATCACAAAACCATCAATGACACCAATATTTTCAGTTTCAAAAACCCCAAGATAGGGATTAACCAATTGGAAAGCAACAAAACAGAACATACGCAACATAAATGAATATCACAAAACCATCAATGACACCAATATTTTCGGTTTCAAAAACCCCAAGATAGGGATTAACCAATTGGAAGTAGTGATTTCCCAGACTTGCATCTTCTTATAGCCAAAGAGGGATTACAAAGAGTTCAACAGAACAAGTACAAGAAGCAATTTTTTATCTTGCTCGCTCAGCTTCCTCCCTGCTCCTTTCTCCAATCTCCTCCACAACCAACCAAAACACCAACCCTGTCATTCACACCCCAACTATCCTTCTCTGATACTCGTGCCTCATATTTATCACACTTAGGGATGTCCGTTCCTGCACTAAATGATCCCTAAACATGATGGAGAACCTAAGAGACACTCTCCATTGCCATTAATGTGCTTGTACAGTCACAGTGAGCAAACTAAAGTAAAACAAATGCTCTCCTTTTGGAGCCATGCTAGTGACTGAAACCAGATTACTTTGGTTGGATGATGAATTGGATTGGTTTTCCTGGTCCCTATGGGTCATGAAGGTACTTTCAAAACCTGGCATACAGTAATCCTTAATATTGTTTTAATCAATGATGACAGAAGTGCATAATTCAATGTTGGCTGGGTAAGTGGAGTGGTCTGCCCTTTCCTGTATCAGAAATTATTTTAAGGGATATGAAAAATTTCAATTCTTCTCCTCGAACATAACATGTACCATCTTGTCACAATGATTCATCCGCTTGGCATTTTAATCATGATGACAGAAGTGCATAATTCAATGTTGGCTGGGTAAGTGGAGTGGTCTACCCTTTCCTGTATCAGAAATTATTTTAAGGGATATGAAAAATTTCAATTCTTCTCCTCAAACATAACATGTACTATCTTGTTGCAATGATTCATCCGCTTGGCATTTTGTTCTATCTTTTAGGGACTGGTGGAACATGACTGGCATTTTCCAGGAGGAACGGTGGTAAAATCAGGTAACACAATTTCCAAAGGGGGCATATGAAGCAAGCTTTAATTGCTTTTACAACCAAGAATATTTACTAAGGCTTCAGGTCAGACAGCCAATTTTTCAACAATTAGTAATCGCATTAGATTCAGACTAGTTGCTAATCAATATTCAGTACCGTGGAGGGCATATTTTGCTGTGCATTCAGGCTCATGCAGAAATCATTTGAGTCAAGCTAACATGTAGCAATTGCCGAAATTTGCTATTTCCGCCACAGTGACTTCTAATGATGCAGATAAATGTACATTCCTTGTTCCAAACGCCTAATTAATATTGAACTTAGTAAGATTGTTGCGACAGACTCACCTGAGAGGGAATGTGATTTTAATTTCTTTCTAGTTAGCTACATCATCCACAGCTTGCCAAAATCTCGAGAATAAGGCACGGATTCTATCTATTTAGGAGACTTTGCTTTCATTTTCATCCATTTAAAAACCCACATCAAGACTTCCATGAGTGCAGAATATAAGTGGCATCCAAAGATAACCAGATCTCTACACCAAAAATTGCACAAGACAAAGCGGCTTAAACATGAGCTATTGCTGCTTCTTTCTGGAGGGTGAATCTTCTGCCTGAAGGAGATCTTACTTGAAAAAGGATACAACTGAAAACAATGTCACCCTTTAAAACAGCCTCATAAACAGCCCCTTCTGGTATGAGCACATTTACTTTCAACCTATGTTGTTTAATGTATCACACAGAGGAGATATGTAAAAGAAAAGCAACTTTTTTTTTTCTTAAGCTTCCCTGGGATGGAAGCCGCCATTCATCCACTACACTTGTGGAAAGCCCTAAATCTAAATAGGACCCAGAGAAACCATACTGTAAACGTCTAACTCACAGAGCTAATTCTCATACCGTCAAGGCTACTTTTTTAAGCAACATTTTTTCGAATCGAAACAAAAATACTGCAAAATTCAATCTTTATTGACTACACATAAGTTTTCATGTCGGTGAAAAATACCCACTTCATAAAAGAGACTGAAATATCAGATTCATATAAAAAAATAGGTAGCTGCGCTAAAACGTGAAATGGGTCTGATAACGACAATACATAGAACATCTAAATCCATCGCTATATTATATTACAGTTTCATCGAACCGTAGAGTGCAGAGAAGAGGCTTGGTCCGCTTAGCTAGTATAACGCCTGCATCGAGTGATTGCAGAGCATCCCCTGCGGTAAGGATGGACGGGGCCCCTGGCCCTGTAGCAGTTGTTGGTGTAATATGACCTCCCGCTCCGCGGCGGACACGGAACTCGATTCGCAGACAAAGCCCCGTAGCTGATGTAGTAACGCACCCGTCTGAGAAGCCTCCCGTGCACATCAGAATCCTCATTATCATAGCAATCTCCCACTCTGCCATCGCACATTTCGCCTTCCGAGGAATCGATGGCGAGATCAAGCGATGCGGAAGCAATGTCGTCGAACCAGGCCGAGCTGCTCAGATCCTGAGCTCGGCAAGCCACCGCACAGAACACCGCCACAGCCATAGCCACCGCCAGGAGCCGCATTTTCCCACGCTCCATTGAATCTGAAACCGTTTAATGGAGGAGAGGAGGAGAATGCAGGTAATATAAATAAATGAATCAAAAATTAATTAAACCGTGTAAGTAGGTACTTACAGCAAAGCGCGCCCGTGAGTAGGCTACGCGTAGAAGCGAAAAAGTACTGGATTCCACCCAACCTGGTTTCATTTGGGGAAGAGAAAATTAAATAGTCAGGGAAGGGCCCAGTGTGCACATGGGAGCACAGAATTTGTGTGGCCGGTAAAGTATTTCCTCTTTTTCGCTGAGAGTTAAGGCGCCGTATGCGGCTCCCCTTTGAAATTTGAACTCCATTCGATTCCATTATTTGCATTTTGATTCATGTCCAGCTGGCCTCCATTTTGAAATTTTTGCCGGCTACTCATTGCCGTCAAACATTTCTGCATCGTGAACAACAATAGGGGAGAGGACCCGGTTGTGGTGCAGGGTCCATTAGTGGAGATAGTAGGTGAAAAGACATTCACCTTTTAAATAACATATTTTGAATGATATGTGAAGTTAATATTACCTAACTGTATTGTATTGTATCATTATTATTTAAACATGGAAGCATGAAATGTTGAATAAGACAGTTTTTAAATTGGTCAATATTCTCTTATTCATTGATAGAACTAAAAATATATATTAATTTATATACAAGTGTACAAAAACCAAGTCTATACAGTCAACTATTCATTAAGTAATATTTTCATTGTATGTACATCATATCTATTACAGTCACTTCAACAAGTCATTTCTCAAGACTTTCCAAACCAGATCTCAACTAGCGATCGCATGCGGGGTGTGTGATGAAAACGCCGAAAGAGCGGTTGGACGAAAGAAGAAGAGAGTACGAGGAAAGCAATGTAGATCAACTTAGTGCAATAAACAAGATAAAAGAAATAGAAATATGTGCCTTAAGTTGTTTTCGAAACAAAAAGCACGAGATATATACAGGTGGCAGCGACACTAAGATGGAACGGGAATGCGGCCCCGCGAGAGCTGGAAGGAGCTAAGAAGAACGATTTACGGGGAGAGCCAGAGAAGACGGAAGGCAGCGAAGCCGATATTCTTCTTGGAGCCTGGAATGCAGAAGGGGAGTGGAGGACATGCGAGAGTAACGGGAGAAAGAGCATGTTAGCCGTTTTTGCTATGGAAAAATCATTTTTTTCCTTCTTTATCATTTGAGTTTATATATGGCAAAAAAAACTATTATAAAATTGTTAACAAACACATGAAAAAGTTAAGTATACTCCTATGAAATGAAAAAAACACATAGTAACTAAATACTAAATAACACAATCATTTAAAAACAAATAATTATCCCATAAAACAATCAATTAACTAGTTAAGCAACAAAATATGCAAATAATTAACTATAAAGACAATAGATATAGCAAGGAGTTAAAGCCGGATGACATTATGATTACGAAATTTGATGTGAAAGTATTGATTATTAAACACTATAATATATTTTCAAAATGCTATCTTGAATATAATTATGTATTAGACTGTGAAAGATTATAAATTTCGCATGAAATTCTATTTCAATAAAAACGAGACATTAGAGTATGTGGCTAATTATCCATAAATTCAAAAACAATGTACGTTGCGGGATAAAACCCACGACCTATGGTGGCTCAGGCACCGAAAATCTAAAACAATTACGAGCAAAGCAAGGAATAAGGATGACTCAATAGCAAAAAACCAAGAGAGCAATATTACATTTCCTTAATTTGTTTTTAAAATAGTTTATGGTGTCTAATGATAATACGGCATTTGCGGTTTACATTTCAAAAGCAAATTGGGCTAACGGTAAAGAAAAAGGCCTAGGAACATACACAGATCATTAATATTTACCCTGTTTGAAGACTGGGTGATTATATCAAACAAGTTCAAAGAAAATAAGAAAAAATTACTCTGCATTAACAGACATGAATAAGAATGTGTATTCAACCATTATCACCACTACAAACACCCTTCTATTTTGATCACGAGTTGTTATAAGAACTCATGCAGACCACACTTAGAGGCTAATATCCTAATGGTACTAGCCCAGACCAAGCAGATTTTGAGTATAATTTTACACAATCTTTCAATTTTTTGTTAGAATTTATGTCCCACATAAAAGGTACGTATTAAATACAAAATTCCGGGCAATTTGTAATGACTAAAACACACTATGGACAAAAACAGTTAATTCTTAAACAATATAAGAGCTGCTCAAAAATGCTTCTGGGTGATGATTGACAATGGCATATGACACAAACTGACTACTTTTCTTGTAGAGATTCGAGGTGGTGAAGAAGAAATTAAATTAATTTGGTTCTAGGCAATTTTATAGAAAATAAATTAAAGGGCGAAAGTGGTTGGAGCTGGAGCAAAACACTTTTATAGAATGGTTAATGATGGTATTTGGCACAATGTGGCAAAATTTTGTAGACAGATTCAAAAGATTGAGAGATACAAAATCCATTCGATTTCAGACAAACGTTAATGAAAATTTTAAATTTCCTTCTATAGTTTTAAAAAGTTAAAACATTAAAAAAAGCTCAAAACATTTTAAATAACAAATAAAAGCTGCCCTAAATTTAAATGAACTTGAAACTCTATATTAAAAAACTTTGCTGAAGGTTGTACGGATGTTTTGCTTTGCCTGTGCTGCTACGTGATTCTTCTTTTTCCTCCACACTATGGCGCTTGTCATTGTTTGTTTTTTCAGCTGCTATTATTTGTGACCTGCACATTTGGCAAGGTAGTTGCTGTAATGGGCTGCTCTTATTTTCTGAACAGGGTGTGCTCTAGGAGATAAATGTGATGGTTAAGATTCTCGATGCCGTTCAGTACTCATTCCTCTGTCCTCTCTTGCTAGGGCTGGTGCCAGTGATGATCCTCTCTGCATATACCATAAAATTATTTCTGTCAAGAATGTGCCCAAAATGTTGAAAATGGCAATTTAAAGCTTGAAAAAATGTGCATGTGCATAAGACAGTTATTCCATAGATATTCCCAACCACAACTTCATCTCCTAAATTACAGGATTAAAAAAACAACATACCATTTTATGCTTTTGCAATAAATGCATACATACAGAGTTTCTACTAAATTTTAATATTCATCATTTAACAGTCTCATTGGAAGTGAGAAATATAAGATTTTTCAGATCTCTGAATGAGTATTTTGGCACAAGATTGCAGGTGACAGTCAATATGCAAGTAAATCTAGGTATGAAATATAAACTCCAAGCTTCTTCGGTTCAAACAGTTGTAGCAGAGTAAAACTTAAGGAAATCAGGTTACTCCAAAGACTGGTCGAGCAAGTGAAGCTCACAACGAGCTGGGAAGGGTCGAGTTGGAGAGTGAAGGCCACAAACAACGGCCAAGCTGGGTGTAACGGGTTGGCTGAGCCAGTGAGGATCACAATGATCCAATGCAGCTGGGCTATACAAAACAACTCTCAGGCACACAATCAGCGAGCTCCCAAGAGGCCTCAACTTAAACCCACTAAAGAACACGGCACACCCTAACTCGTCTTTTATAGGCAAAGCAAAAATGCACAAATGGCAAGTTGAGCTCCCTACAGTGAAACCACAATCGGGCCATACACGAATCAACCAAGGGGATCTGAAAAATCTTATATTTCTCACTTACAATGAGACTGTTAAATGATGAATATTAAAATTTAGTAGAAACTCTATATGTATGCATTTATTCTTGGCCTGTAATATTTGTTTTGAGCATTTGTTTGGTGTGTTTAGAATACATTTGCAAGTTTATTTTGTTGGGCAGGGATCTTTCTCACCACAACTATCTCTTAGATGTCTTTATAGGGATCAGACAAGAGATATGCTTGGCAATGGTGGTGACATAGTGCTGCAAAAGCATAAAATGGTATGTTGTTTTTTTAATCCTGTAATTTAGGAGATGAAGTTGTGGTTGGGAATATCTATGGAATAAGTGTCTTATGCACATGCACATTTTTTCAAGCTTTAAATTGCCATTTTCAACATTTTGGGCACATTCCTGACAGAAATAAGTTTATGGTATATGCAGAGAGGGTCATCACTGGCACCAACCCTAGCAAGAGAGGACAGAGGAATGAGTACTGAACGGCATCGAGAATCTGAATGGGCTGAAGTATGCATCGGAGAAGAATTGTTTCGTATGTAAAGGAAACCTGGAAAGAGACAAATTATCTCGGGCTTTGATTTATTATATGTGTATTTGCTCAAAATAAATGTGAAACCGTAGGCAAGGCATGTGAACTGTTCGACACAATGCCTCAAAAAATGTAGTATCGTGGATAGTCATGATTGCAAGATATGCCCAAAATGGATTTGTTAAAAATGTGTTATAATTACTTAGAAACATTCATGCAATTGCAATTGGCAGATGTAAAGCCAAATTCCAAAAATTTTGTCAGCATCCTCCCTGCCTGTGCCAAAATGGGAGCTTTGGAACAGGGTATGGACATCCATGAAAGAATAATGGATAGAGGAATTTTGACTGATGTAGTTGCAACTGCCTGGTAGACATGTATGCAAAATGTGGAAGCATAGACAAGGCACATGAACTGTTTTAGTATGTCAAAGAGTGAGAGCATCCCTGCAAAATGCATTGTTTCAAACAGTTCATGTGCATCAGGTATGCTTCCACATTTTGTATGTCTACTAGAGCACTTGCAACTACATCTAACAAACCATTAGGCAGTCCCTGATACCACATCATTTTCAGGCATTCTTTCAAACAGTTCATGTGCATTAGGTATCCTTTCACATTTTGTATAGATGTCTAGTAGAGTAGTTGCAACTACATCTGACAAAATTCACAATTCTTGAGACAATAGGATTAAAGAATGGGGAATAGTTACATGTGTGAAAAGACGTCCATATCCTTTTCCGAAGCTCCTATTTTGCCACAGGCTGGGAGTATGTTCGCAAATGTTAACTGATTGGGTTGAAGACCTGTTTCTTGCATATGGTGAAACAATGTGAGTGCCTTGTGACAATAATCATGTTTTCTGTATGCTGCAATAATTGTATTCCATGACAAACTGTCTCGTCGTTTCACTTGGTCAAACTCTGTACATACATCTATCAAAACTTTGCACTGGACATACATTTAAATATGTTCTCTATGAAAACCATGCTCATGAAAATACAAGTCTGCAATAATTTAAAATATGTAATCTTTAGAGACGTTGTGTGCACCTGCCTCTGGCAGTGTACTATTGTTTTCGGCTATTCGTATTAGTTGCATGGATACAACATTTATTTGTTTTGACAGATCCGTGTTTGTCTTTGTTATGAACATTTGGATACATGCATTTCTCAATTTTTGTTTCTACAGAAGATAAGTCGGTTCATATGAGACCGTTTGCAAATATCTTTGTCTGTATTTTAAATTCTCAATCAAGTAAGCAATCTGATTCTTTTCTAGACAGAACCCCTCTGAATATTACATATCTTCAATTATTGCAGACCTGTATTTTCATGAGCATGGTTTCACAAGGAAAGACAGTCCACTCTTTCATTGCTCATAGGCGATACAATTATTCCAGCATACAAAAGACATGGTTATCCTCATGAGGCAGTCATCATTGTTTCACCATTTGCAACAAACAGGTCTTCAACCCAATCAGTTTACATTTTCCAATTCACTCCCAACTGTGCCAAAATGGGAGCTTTGGGGCATAAGGTATGGATATCCATCAAAGCATAAAGGATAGAGGAATTTTGTAGATGTGGTTTCATGCAACACATACAACAATAAGATGTTTTAAGATAGCCAAATTCACCCACATAATTAAGTATATATGAAAATGTAGAAGGGAAAAAATGCAAAAAAAAAAACACATAATCAATAACCAATTTTATAAACAATATGGTAGGGAATTTTCCATGAGATAAAGGGAAAAAAAGGTTATTTTGAGAAAAACCTTAAAGTTCATGAACACAACAACTACATAAAGGCAAGTGAGACACTTCGTTCACAAAGAAGAATATCATATTCTACGAGCAATCTTAAAGTTCATGATCATCACAATTATATCTTTGCATTAAACAGTCAACAATGTGCATTGAATGGAATTGTGGAGTTCTGCAAACCGAAAGGAAATAACTTTACATGAGAGTACACAAAGAAAGTAATGCAAAACAACAAGATCAGATCTGCACAAGACAATGTTTATTTCTTAGATGGTTTATTCTGCTAATACTTAAAGATATAATTTGGATAAATCAGTATAAAAACTAACCATACCGAATATAGCAAATTTAAATTAAAGTAACTAGTGATGGAATAAGCTTATAGACGATTTATTTGATTCAGGAAGAACTTTGCCAGGTAATTTTGTAAATTTTGATATGGATTGTAACTAAACTATAAATCTATCTAGTTAAGGAATATGCGGAGGAGTTAGAAATCAAGCTATCTATCTCAGTGCAAAAATGCATATCACAAGATAAGCGAGTAGACTCTTTATGAATCTGTGGTTTGTAGAATGTATGTAAGGCCATGACAAAGCATTGACAAATCCTTTTTTTTGTCAATACACATATAGATTGGAGTGGCCAAAAGGTTTTCTACCAAGGATGTCGGTTTTATGCCAGTGCAATTTTCAAACCCTACGGTAAGAAAATTAGTCAATTCTTACTTTCGATGCATCAATCGAAAGGTATCCGATATCATTGAGGTGTTTTTAGACATCAACCTCCTCCAAAGAATGAAGAAAGATATGGGGACCCTAACCTTTCCAAAAGCCTAACATGTCCTAAACGCTCTACAGTACGGAAGTATCTATGATATCATTGTTAATGCTTGGGCAATGTCAAATAAAGGCCAAAGGTTACAATACAGAAATGCATCACATTTGTGATAGCACAGAAACAGATTACATTCATTGCAGCAGAAAGATGCCTCTGTCACATAAATCTAAAAAATTGTCCTGTCAATTTTAAGCTCAAAATCATACAAACAACTCAGCAAAGGTATCTTGAGTCTAGCTGGAGAGTTTGTAGTGCCATTTTGAAAATGCCTACACAGATCCCAGCCAAACTGATGGACAGTCAAGTTTTGTGAAGATTTCAGTCTCTCCACTAATTAGTGACCTATTTTGAAAAGTTGGGTTAAATCTATTTATGACAAAGTCGTTTTTTTAGTTTATGGCTATCCAAGACACTAACTTGGCATATAAGAGCACCATTGTATGGAAAATATACGTTCAGATTCTAACGGGCTGTAGTCATATTAATTAAATCTATGGTTCATAAATACATCTCAGTTACCAAATAAAGCAGCACCTGGTGACCATTGTCAGCAAATATACTAGCAAGATTATAAAACGATATTGTCACTTAAAAAAAGCTACCGATAACTGAAATTGCAGGAAGATTGTTTCTAACACAGTTATACGAAAAAATATGTTTTATTCAGGTCTCTGGCGAAGGGCGTGCCATGGGTTGTTTCATGGATGGGCCGTCATTCTATATGCAGGTCAGCTAGATGTCTCAAAATACAAAATAGATTCATTATTAAGGTTGCAATCAAGGTAAATATTAATCAAGGCAGAGCAATATTTACTTCATCAAAGATCTTAAGTCCTTTAACAGGCCCAGCTCATTCCTCCAATATGACACGAGGAAGGCAAGTTTGCAGCCTAATAACCATGATTTATAGATAATTTTGTAAGAAAAATTACAAAGAGATATAATCCTCAACGTATCAAAGAAAATAAAATGCCTTCCAAACTTTGCCCAAGACCCTGGAATCATCCACACATACGGAAGGAGCTGGCCTCGAAGCCATCTGGACCTAATGATTTGTCCAATTGAAAGGAGAAGATGAATTTTTAAATCTCTTCAAGGTTTATTTCCTTCACTTTCTTTTTAACCCTTTAAGCTTTATTTCCTTCACTTTTTTAATCTCTTTAAGCTTTATTTCCTTCAACAGCCTCTCATTCATATCTTCTGTACCAATATTTAGGATAACCTCAAGCAGATCTTCTCGAGTCTCAATCCTGCCACTATTATCATTCAGATAATGATGTCTGAAAATGATCCTTGGCTACCTCTCTAATTGTCTTATCCTCGGTTAAATCCTCCTCACCTTCTCTTTTAACCAGAGCAATATGGTTTTGTCAGTCTGTGAGCAACCACAATCTTGTGAAAACTTTGGTATTTGCACTTCCTTGTTGAACCCATAAAGTTTTGGATCTGAGTCACAAGGAACCCTCCTCTTTCTCCAAGTTCTCCAACAAAGACGATAATTTTTTTTCTCTGTTCTGATGTGGAAGCATACCTTATGCACATGAACTGTTTGAAAGAATGCCTGAAAATGATGTGGTATCAGGAACCGCCTAATGGTTTGTTAGATGTAGTTGCAAGTGCTCTCACTCTTTGACATACTAAAACAGTTCATGTGCCTTGTTTATGCTTCCACATTTTGCTTTCATGGATGTTCATACCCTGTTCCAAAGCTCCCATTTTGGCACAGGCAGGGAGGATGCTGACAAAGGTTGTGGAATTTGGCTTTACATCTGCCAATTGCAATTGCATGAATGTTTCTAAGTAATTATAACACATTTTTAACAAATCCATTTTGGGCATATCTTGCAATCATGACTGTCCACGAAACTACATTTTTTGAGGCATTGTGTCGAACAGTTCACATCCCTTGTCTACGGTTCCACATTTTGCATACATGTCTACAAAATTCCTCTATCCTTTATGCTTTGTTTGTTTTGAGAATTTAAAATACAAACAGAGATATTTGCAAATGGTCTCATATGAACCGACTTATCTTCTGTAGAAAGAAAAATTGAGAAATGCATGTATCCAAGTGTTGATAGCAAAGACAAACACGAGTACAAAACAAATAAAGTAAAGTACCAGATAAAATATACGGTGGGCAATGAAGGGAAAGGAGGACCAAAATCCTCGGGTGTGCATTTGGAGGATTTTGTTACTATTTCAGCCTAAAATAAAAGCAAGCAAACCAAAACCCAAAGTAAATATACACGACTAGGGTTTTCTACGATTTTACAGAGATTGACATTTTGGGCATTGCTCCACTCATCCCATAAAATGCACACCAACAAAGAGAACGGGAATTTAAGTTCATCTCAAAATGAAAACAAGCACACTCCTTTTTTGAATTTGATTTTCTTTAATCGATGTATATGAAATAATGAAACAACACCAAATCCTCGAACAGGGGAACAAAGAGGAAAACCTTAAATTCATGGTTGCGATGCTGGATGGCTTCCTCCAATCACGCAATGTCCAACTCCAACCACACTCTGCAGGTGCTTCAGATCTTCTTCGTATTCACGGACTCGCGGGGTAGTTCTATAGAATAATGGGGTCTCGAAAGTTTGACTCCACCCGTGGAAACAAACCGGTTTCTCGACTTGGCTCTCGGTCTGCCTACCAGTAGCGGTTTCTCTCAAGCAGTCTGTTCAAAATGTAGCTTCTCCTCGCAAGCTCTCATTCAGCAAGCATGGCCACGCAGGTGCTGCCGTCTTCCATTGAACCCGTCAATTCATACCACCGATTGAAAATCGTAACTTGTCCTACATTTCTCCCTCGCAGAATGGCTCACCTTGTGCAGGTCATTGTCTCTGACATTCCTGCTTTTGGAGGACACGTGTAGAGTCGATTTTGTGCTGCGTGCTTCATCGACCAATTCATCAGCGCGTTGGATTCTCATTCACCGTCGGAAGGCGGGAGGCTTTCCCCATAGACCACGCCTTTCGGCGTAAATATAATGCACTATTTTTATGTAAAAGTCTTCAATCCCAAGTAAACACCTGCATAACAATAAATGAAATTATGGTCAGGCTCACCTTTCACAGTGTTTAAAAACTCAGTACCATATGAACAATAAATTGTGTAACCAACTGCATAAAATAATAAAAATGACCAACTAAAATATTATCCATTGGATTAAATCCCAATAAATCTCAACCATTTGATTGAACTATCATATTGAATCCATGTCAACTAACATCAACCAATCAGAATTTAGGATGATAGAATAAAAGCTGAAGGATGGATTACAATTCCATTTGTTCATGCAGTTTTCATCTCTCAAAGTTGAAGAAGTGAGGAGCAGTGCAGTTCAGGTAAGACACTTATGAATTACAAACTATTTCATAATTCAAGCCCTCTATTTATTTTTTCAGTGTTTGCATATTGCAGCAGAGTTGTATATGCCAATTGCATTTGCTTTAAAGTTTCTGAAGTCTTTTCAACAAATCTAATTTGTGCATATCCTGCCATCATGGCATTCTATGAGACCACGTTTCTTTGAGGAATTCTATCAAACAGTTCACCTACGTTTCCAACAAAAGCATTTTCTGCATATCCTACAGTCATTGGGGTCCAGAAGAACATATTTCTTTGTGGTATTCCATCAAACAACAAACTTTCTTTGTCCATGTTCCTGCATTTTGAATACATGTTTACCAGGGCAGTTGCAACTCCAACATCTGACACAATTTAGACATTTCTTTTTGCTTTAATGAATGTTCATACCCTGTTTCAAACCCCCGTTTTGCACGCTGAAAGTACTCTGCCAAATGTAAGCTAGTCGGGTTGGGACCAGTTTGTTGTTCCTGGTGAAATAGTGGGACTGCCTAATCAGGATACCCATATCTTCTGTACGTTGCAAAATCATAAAGTTTTTTAACCAACAAAAAAGCCTCTACAAGCCACCATTTGTGTCACAGTTCTAAAATTGAAAGTAGAAACAATTTAAAAGCAATAAACTTCAAGTAACTGTCTATAAGGTGTTCAAGAACCCAAGGCTAGACTGTTAGAGTTAAGATGGTTAAAAATAAATGAAAGAATTATAACGTTTTCATCAAGGAGCTAATTAGCAATATCAAGGACCTACTCAAAATTTTTGAAAAACAACCTTATCAGTAACATACACAGAAAATTAAGTAGGCTAGTTGGTAAAATGCCTCATACCAAAGGAGACAGAGTATCAAATCAAGAGCAGCCAGCTATGGAGTAGGTAAGTTTAATAAAGTTGAAAATGCAAATAACTAGAAAGCTAAAAATTATGCTTGGAGAATAGTCCTTTTTGGTCCCAATTATCTGTAGGATTGAAATTACCATATAAAGAATGTCTTCAGATAGGATGACATGTCTTAGTTAATTATCCTTAAAGGATGAGCCGTGAGTCATCATATTCACAAGCCACTTCAATTGCCATCAAAATCACAAAATGTAGAAATCCATTCTCTTAATAATAAATTATCATTTTTTTGCAATTTATTAGGCAGTTTACAGTCAACACAATAAAGTCAATCTAGGGTGAATGAACTTGTGATTTTTTATAGAAAAAAAAAACATAAATTCAAACAGCAATATCTTTCTCCTTACACACGGGGGTATTTTATTAGATTTGTAGAGAAAGCCAGGGAGACAGCAGATCAGAATAATGGAGGTACACCTCCACAAAGGAAACAAAGCGACTGTAACCTATAGCAAGTTGAAGAAAAATCCTATGTAACATCTCCAACCTGCAATAATGAGTTGATGACTGCTGGCATCTGGTAGGTGGTAGTTAAAATGAACCAAGAAAATAATCTCATCTGAGAGAATTCTCTGGCATGCCATGCAGTGTGTGGCCTCATGACAAATGAAGACTACCTAGTTTCGTGAGTTGCTATGACCTTGAACCAAAATAGAGCATGATATTATGTCAATAGAAGATTAGAAGATAATTAGACCCCACCAATAAGATCAAGATCAGCATGGCACCATTAGTGCTAGGAGTTAACCAGTGTTTGTAATGAACAAGAATATTTTTGTAGATAATTTAACAGGTTTGTCAAATGTAAACTGACAAATGTAAACTGATCGGGTTGGGGACCAGTTTGTTGTTCCCGGCGAAACAGTGGGACTGCCTAATCAGGATACCCATATCTTCTGTACGTTGCAAAATCATATGCCATGACAGTGCGTGCAAACAACAAATACACTTCTTTGGGAACATATATTCTTCTTCTCTAGTGTATAGTCATCACTGCTATATAGGCATAAGTTTAATTGTATACATAAAAAGATGGAAAGTATTCTAATTACATGTGCAAAATTTATATTGAAAACATAACTTTAAATTGAAAACAGTGTTGTATATTCCATCAGTGTTGTATGTGCACACTATAGTAAATTCTTTTTATGCTAAGTAAATTCTGAAATACAATATGCAACACAGCTAGGAAGTACAACACTACTGGAATATACAACTCTGTCGGAATATGACCACAACAACGTTCTATAGTCCAGCAGTGTTGTATATTGCATTTCTGAATTCACTGTATTGTTCATTTTTTCCAGATATCTCATTCTCCAGTTGAAAAGTATTTTTTCCAATCATCACTGTGATATTAGCATAAGTTTTATTGTATACATAGAAATTTGGAAAGTATTATGATCATATGTGAAAATTTTATATTGAAAACATAACTTTAAAAACTACATAGGAAGAGTCCAACGAATACAGTAGTTTGTCAAGTTTTCGTTAGAAATATGGAAGGAAAATTTTTAGTTCTATCAATGAATAAGAGAATATTGACCAATATTTAAAAGCGTCTTATTCAACATTTCATGCTTCCATGTTTACATAATAATAATACAATACAATACAGTCAATGTCTTTCACCTACTATCTCCATTATTGGACCCTGCACCACAACCGGTGCCTATCCCCTAGCAATGCTCACCCACCAGCCGTTAATGTTTTCATTATAAATTTTCCCTTCCATATTTCTAACGACAACTTAGCTTTAACAACTAGGGGAGAGGACCCGGTTGTGGTGCACCCTATCTTTGCACAGTCACCGCGCCACGTCACTGCCACCTGGGCGAGTAAAAACACTATAGATATAGGTATGTACTCTATAGATATAGGTAAAAGAGTAAATAAATGAATAGAAGGATTGTCAAACTCTATAGATATAGGTATGTACCATAATATCTCTTGCATTCATCATACAGAGTGGTAAAATTCTTATCTTCTTTGCAAAATATACATGTCTAACCATTTAAACAACTAGATAAAAAAAAATCTACCATAAAATCTTCATAAAAACCATCATATTTACATGTTTATCTGGCTACTTTTTTGATGTTACCAATCCTCTCGACAAATCCTTTTCAAAAAAATCTAATGTGACTTGATGAAACCAATCCTTTGCTGAATTGTCGTTAGAAATATGGAAGGGAAAATTTATAGAGTTTAAAGCTAAGTTGTTACCAATCCTCTCGACAAATCCTTTTCAAAAAAATCTAATGTGACTTGATGAAACCAATCCTTTGCTGAATTGTCGTTAGAAATATGGAAGGGAAAATTTATAGAGTAAAAACACCACCAATGGATGCAGCACCAAATTCTTGACCTCCAACATTGCACTGCCACCTCACTGCCACCTCAGCGCCACGTGGACGATCCACGTTTGTGGAGATGTCAAAAAAGTTGGTTTTTTTGCATGGGACCAAGTGTTGTCCACTCGCCGCGCCAGATGTTGTCCGGGCTACCGCCATGCATTGAATGCTCACCCACTAGCCGTTAATGTTTTCATTATAAATTTTCCCTTCCATATTTCTAACGACAACTTAGCTTTAACAACTACATAGGAAGAGTCCAACGAATACAGAATGAGAATGGTATGGCAGCAAAACCATGGAAAAGTCCACTACAGGCAATGATATTTATGCCATGGCAGCAAAAAACTACATAGGAAGAGTCCAACGAATACACGTGAGAATGGTCTATCATGAAAAAAGAACAATATAGTGAATTCTGAAATGCAATATACAACATTGTTGAACTATACAACATTGTGCTCATTTAGTCAAATATACATTGTCTATCCAAGCACTTTTTGTATTCAACATATTCCATACAAGTTTCATTGTCATAATGAAAACTACAAGTCAATTAATTCCTAAAAATGAAACAAAATCATTCATATTCTAGCAATCCTCTTTCCTTCAACAATTCCAAAATCATATTCCAAAGCATTCATTTTTGGTATATTTATAGTTTCTTTTCAACAATCATCTTTCATGTTGTGAATCGGGTATTTCATTTACACCATGAGAAAAGGTGCTATTCTAGAAGATCAAGGAGGCCCAAAGTGAGAGGTGTACAATTATCACATAATTTAAGTGATGAAGAGAATAATTCGGACTGTTTGGTAATGAACGAGGAATGTAGAAACCCACCCACTGTCTCAGTTCAAAGAACATCTACAACAAAAAAGCTTAGTGTCATCCGAGGTTGGACAAAAGAAGATATGGAAAAGGTGATAGATGATGTTGAGTTTAATGGGTTCTCAGTTAGAGCAAGCAAAGAAAGAAGTATTCCATTCCACCCACATCATTACACTATTGGCTAAATGGTCTCACCCACACAAAGAGGAGGGGTCCTCCAGCAGATTCTAGCGAAGAAGAAGAAAAGGAAATTGTTGAATGGTGCAAAGAAATGGCTGCTATGGGTCATGGCTTGGAGTTAATGCAGCTAAAGGAAAATGTTTCTCAAATTTGTGAAACAAGACAAAACCCCTTCAGAGATGGGTTTCCTGGTAAATCATGGTGGGCTGGATTCAGAAAACGTCATCCAGACCTTGCAATCCGAACCGATTTGAGGACTTGGACAGGATAGAGCTTTAAACTTGCGCCTGCAATAGTAACCAAATTTTATGATAATTTGGCCAAATGCTATGGAACCTATGCATACGGCGCTCATAAAATCTGGAATTGTGATGAGACTGGTTTGCAGGCTGGAAGAAATTGTGGAGTTCGTGTAATTGCGAAGGGGGTCGTAATGTCCCAAAGGTAATACCAAAGAGCAGGGAGTGGATCACTATATTGTGTTGTGTCAATGTAGCAGGTTTGTCAATCCCAGGATTTTATTTGTTCAAGGGAAAGAGAATGATAAAGAATTACATTAAAAATTGTGAACTGGAGCATGTATGGATGCACATCCAAATGCATGGATGACAAAGGAATTGTTTTTAAATTGGCTATGTCATTTTGCACGTTCAGTACCAGGCGGTGTTTCTCCAAATAATAGACACCTATTGATATTTGATGGCCATGGCAGCCATGTAGCATTACAAAGCTGTGGAGGAGGCAAACAAATTGGGCATTGATTTGATAACACTACCAAAGCCACATACTAGTCATAAGTTCTGCAACCTCTTGACGTGAGTGTGTTTAGCCCTTTCAAGACATATTTTAGAGTGAGAGGTCCAAATGGATGGCGAGAGAACAAATGTGCGAGATGTGAAAAGGAGTGACATTGCTTGAGCTTGCAAGTAGAGCCTTAAAAAGGCACAAACACCATCTAACATAATTGTAGGTTTCAAAAGAACTGGTATTTGGCCATTGAATTATGATGCTCTCTAAATGACATGGCATGTAGCCAGGCATTTGACATGCAAGGTGAGGAAGATGTTGATGCTGTCACAAACATTTTGAGCCTATCTCAACGAATAAATCCTGAATTAAATGACAGTGAAGAGGTGGTACCTGAAACTCAATTCATGCAAAATGTTGACTCTAGAGATGATATGGGGCAATTTATGACACATGGAGTGGAGCTAAACGGTCTTATTGGAAACCCAAGTAACATCATCAACAATAAGGAGGGGTCTTCAGATTTTGTAAGTAACAATGATTTGTCCTTGCCAAGTCAAGTTAACCCGCCACAATGGTTAGAGGATGCCATGAAAAACTTGGGTTACAAGCTACCATCCAACACAGAAGATCAAAGCTTAAATCTGCCTTCCTTTCTTGAAGGACTAGAACAAGAAGCAATAATTCATTACTATGCAGATGTTGGAGATGAGGATGAACAAGACGAAGTCAAATTTCAAGAGGATGCTCAAGAAAATGAAATTAACTTAGAAGTTATGCAACATAAACCTCAACACCCTGAAGAGACTGAAAACCAAGATGGACGTGGTACGTTACTTTCCCATTTTCTACGACTTCCAAGGGAGATCATAAACAAATCAAATGGTTCTATTAGACCGAGTAGAATTCATGATTTTGACCGCACTTGAGTACATGGAGCTATTGGTTGATGCGGAAAGAAAAAGGAGGAACAAGCAAAACTAAAGTTCTGAGAAAAAGAAGTGGCACAAGAAAAAAGGTTCTTTAGACTTTGCAGCAAAGAAAAGAAAAAAATTGCAGGAGAAGCTTGAAAGAGAAAGGGAGAAGCAGGCTAAGGAGCAAGAAAGAGATTGAGAAGGCACACAAGCAACAAAGGAAAGAGCAAGAGAAGAGGGAGAGGGAACTTGCAAATCAATTAAGGGAATACGAAAAGAGGATGCGTGTAAGTTCTGCAATTGATCATGAAAATCGAAGGATTTTTCAAGATATGTTAAATATTCAAATTCAGTTATGCTCAAATTGGAACACCTCCATCACTTATGAATAACTCTATGTACGAGTTCCATCTTGGTATGTATCACCTCATTTACTTTGTACAAGTTCAAGCGAGTCCTAATAGTTCATTTGCAATGCCACCATGGATGCAAGCTTCAAAGCCAGGCAACCAACTCCTCTGTCAACAAACGGTGCAAATCCCTTTTCAAGCGGACAACCAAATCCTTTTTCAGCAGGGGGACCAGATCCTTTATCAGTTGGGCAACCAAATGCTCTGTCAAAAGGGATTCTAAATCCCTTTTCAGTTGGCCAATCGAACACTGTATCGGCAGGAAAAGAAAATCCAAAAGCAGTATAGAAAGAGGGCAATATTACTTATACTAACTAAGATATTGAACATGTGCCCGTAAACAATGCTTATTACCCCATATGATGATGGTAGTAATTTTGTTGGTGATACAATTTTGCTAGATGTATTCACCGAAGTCTTCCTATGTAGTCTCTAAAGTTATATAGTGCAATATAAATTTTGCGTATGTAATCAGAATACTTTCCAGTTGTCCATGTATACAATTAAACTTATGTTAATATATCAGTATGATGATGCTCTATATTTTACACCCTATTTGGCGGTGTAATCAGAATACTCATATTAATTTTGCGTATGTAATCAGAATACTTTCCAGGCGTCCATGTATACAATTGAACTTATGTTAATATATCAATATGATGATGCTCTATATTTTACACCCTATTTGGCGGTGTAATCAGAATACTCATATTAATTTTGCGTATGTAATCAGAATACTTTCCATCATTCTATGTATACAATTAAACTTATGTTAATATATCAGTATGATTATGCTCACTATTTTAATAGTGCAGTGTTTAAAAACATTAAGGATCATTGCCTGAGTGAGAACCCTCTCATCTCTGCCTTTTCTTCTCATCTTCGTAGCAGGCCGAGCCAATGCCAAGGAAGAAGTCGGTCAGGAGTGGAGAAAACCCACGCACCCACCGATCTGCAAGATCCCAAGAAATGGTCGCTCGAGCTCTGCAACTGAACACACCAAAAACAACACTGAATGAGCTCCAACTCCATTTCCCGTGAAATCCCATGGCGCGATTTGGCGGTGGCAGGGTCCATAAACCAAACCGCGCGCATTAACGGCTGGTGGGTGAGCATTCAATGCATGGTGGTAGCCAGGACAACAACTGGCATGGCGAATGGCGTGGTGTTTTTACTTGACCAGGTGGCGGTGACGTGGTGCGGTGGTTGCGAGATAGGGTGCACCACAACCGATGCAATGCGTTACAGCAATGCAGCTCGTGGGAGCAACATGTATATATGAACCATGGAAGACACTTCAAACATTTAGACTCAAGATCGAGAGAATGCTAATACAGAAGTGAGCAATTACAATAGAAAACAATGTAAATGGCAGTAACATAGAATGGTAATGCCAAAAATGATGAAAGTTATCTTCAAACTTTGAAAGCCAAAAAAGGCATTTGGCCCATGATGGAACCAGGAAGACACTTTAAGCTAGAATACAATTTTGGGCAATAAAATTCCATAGAAAGAAAGACATTTGTATACAGCAACCGAGATATTATCTCTGGTGGTGAGCTTTTATGCCAACCCTCAACAATTTGCAATATTTATTCCTATTATCTAAATCGGATTCTGCTTTATAATTAGACCTAGAAATTGCTTAAAGGGGTAATTGGGTATTAGAAAATAGATTACTTTAAGTCCAATGATGAGGTAATCTTTGCTTAAGTACTTTAAAAAACAATTGGTACGATACTGATACAAAAGAAAACAATTGGATACACTAAGAGGTGAAGCAAAAATTACTAGATATCTTCATTAAAGTTCCTCTTGTTTCTATATAAACACTAAAAAAATTGGGTGCTTGATATGTTTCTAACTCGCACTAAACAAGATACTGTTTATTCAGTTCCTCTTGTTTCAAAATATACAAACACTAAAAAAACAATTTCTAGATATCTTCATTGAAGTTGTAGTAAAAGTTCAGTTTTCTGAAACTCTGAGATGAAGGAAATTTGGAAGCCGAATGTCTGTAATGCAGAAGAAATCAATCTTTCCGTACCATTTTCCACAGTGATAGTATGAAAAGACAGGTATGTGGTTTTTCCCATCCAAAGTAGCAGGCACTCCGTGCCAAATGGGACGCCAGGAAAACCTTAACCAACACCGTGTCGAAACCCTATAGGCATATCAACGGTTGGTCTGTTTTCAATGGTTTTGCAAGCGCATGGAGAAGTCACTCACCGTTGATTTGCACAGTGTAGGTGGATCCCCGACTGTAAATAAACGCCTATCGGTGTAAATATTTATTAGAGGTTAAGAATAATTGAGATAGAAGAAGATATTACTTGAATTTATTGTATAAAGGGAGTGTCAACTGCACCTCCAAAAATATAAGGAGAAATAAAATGAAAAATAACAATTCTAAAAGGAAAATCGCTCTCTAATTAGCAACTGAACATGAGCTCGCATAAACGCATGGCACTCATAAACGCATTAACAGACATAAACGCATTAAAAGTTACAGTAATCCCATTAACAGTAATTAGCAACTGAACATGAGCTCGCATGGCACCCATAAACCCGAGACTGGCGCTCATAAACAAGACAAATACACCAACGATTTTAAGCTTGGATTTGTAAAATAAGACGGGTGAAAAAACAAATTTCTTTTGCTGAATGGCAAACAACAAACTTTCCATAGTAGTGCAGTGTTTAAAAACACTAAGGATCATTGCCTGAGTGAGAACCCTCTCACCTCTGCCTTTTCTTCTCATCTTCGTAGCAGGCCGAGCCAATGCCGAGGACGAAGTCGGTCAGGAGTGGAGAAAACGCACGCACCCACCGGTCTGCAAGATCCCACGAAATGGTCGCTCGAGCTCTGCAACCGAACACGCCAAAAACCAGACTGAACGAGCTCCCTCTCCATTTCCCATGAAATCCCATGGCGCGATTTGGCGGTGGCAGGGTCCATAAACCAACCGCGCGCATTAACGGCTGGTGGGTGAGCATTCAATGCATGGCGGTAGCCCGGACAACAACTGGCGCGGCGAGTGGACAACACTTGGTCCCATGCAAAAAAACCAACTTTTTTGACATCTCCACAAACGCGGATCGTCCACGTGGCGCTGAGGTGGCAGTGAGGTGGCGGTGCAATGTTGGAGGTCAAGAATTTGGTGCTGCATCCATTGGTGGTGTTTTTACTCGCCCAGGTGGCAGTGACGTGGCGCGGTGACTGTGCAAAGATAGGGTGCACCACAACCGGGTCCTCTCCCTACTATTAGTAATTCTGCCAAGGTAGGATAATATACATTTCATGTCATCTAATTAATAATGTTAGTGTGAACCAATCATAAACAAGAATTTTTTTACCCATCTCAAGTTTTCTAATGTATAATTTTTGAATTGACATATTTACATAAATACAATTTCACATAAATCAATTTATTGTTATTTTGATTGGTTGGAAAGGGTGATTTGACAATTTTTTTCTTCTTCTTGAAGTACACATTTTTCTTTTTTTTTTAAGCCAAAATATTTTAAATGGCCAAGTGGCCTAGCATTTATTAACCCCTGTCGATCTATCAATTCATCTATTTGATTGTAGATAACTTACATTAAAACTGATTTGATTGAATACTTGACAATGCCAACTATCACCAATTACAATATGGCAACATTATATAGAGAAGGTGAATCTAAATAAATTTGGTATGGACTATTCTTAATGAAGATCACAGCTCCTTTATCATTAAAGTCAAATCGGTTGGTGAACCATCGGTCATTAAGGTGCAAGGCACTTTGCCTCTAGTGTAGCTTGTCAGCTGCTGGGCTCAATAGTCATGTATTATAAGAAGACATTGATACTTATTCTACAAATTTTGCACTTATGATGGGTTCCTTCCTGCAATCCACCCATTTCCGTGATTGTGAGCTGCACAGAGGATGAAGGAAATGTCCTCGCGCAGAATGTGGGTGATGCACAAGAAACGACCATTCAAAGTTTCAGGAGCAGATATTAATTACCACCAGTGTTGAATGTGTTCTGGAAATCAAAGCTTTGTCAGTGCAAGAACAATGGGAAGTGTTCAAATTCCATGTATTAAGAAACACCTACCACCAAGATTTCTATGTACATCAATGACATTAAAATGGATCTCGGGAGCCATTTGCCATTGTTGCGGGTTCTTTAAATTGTATGTTGTGAATCATTGATAGGAGTTGCCTTCTAATTTTGGAAGAGCCGGCGCATGATTTCCTACATTACGGTCGTTTTCACTGGTCGGGTTGAAGATAAGGTCCTTGAAAATTGACAAGGGGCAATGCCTAAGATTAGACATATGGCTCTAAAGAATTGTAATAACATAGAGAGCTTGCTAGTTGAGATGGAGTGTATGGAGGATCTTCAAACATTAGACATAACTAGTTCGGATCGGCTCATTCGGAACATGAGCTCCCCTTCAAATCTTTGGGGTCTTCTGTTAGGTATTCATGTCATCTCGTCCTTTTAGAAAGCTACAATATACATCCTTTCTTATATCAAGTAGACAACCAGAAAAAGATATCAAAGGGACATCAAGTCAACATTAGTTATGTAGTTGCATCATGACTAGGACATTTGATTTACTTTCAGAATGGTGTGTAGCCTTCTTATTGTGTAGGATTATGCATTCATCAATTTATCTCTGAAGCTAATTTCTTGGGGCTATATTTAGGAAGTGTGGTGACTAATAATTTATAAATAATTGATCGTCTATCATTGTTGCATTCAGTGTAGATCTGTAGGACTGGCTGAAATGCTTTCTACAACCTCCTTAGTTTCACTAGTTTCTTATTCTTCTTAAGCACGTAATCCCTTTATCAAAAATTACTAAATAGGGGAACAAACTTCAAGCTATTTTCATGCAGTTTAATGTTTTTACGTTGGCTTAAATTATCATTTTTACTTGTTTTGGTATCATGTTATTTCCTTCTAAGGTGTTACAAAGACAACTTTTTCAGTAGTTTAAATTGTATTGCTCGACTGCATCACTGATGTGTTCTTGTTCTTTTTCTCTCTCTCTATACATAGAAATCAAGATGGGCCGAATTAGATTTATAGATGTTCTAAACAAATGGCACTGGAAAATTATGAAATATAGAAGAGTGTAGAAATTATTTTCCTTTTTATATATTTACACATATAAGCAAAACCATTCTTGGCCCTACCCTCTTCTTGCCACTTTGCTAGAATGTATTGAAACTTAATATGAGAGAATATCTTTAGCATGCCAATTTAATTGACCTTGTTGAACTTTATGACTTATATCACTTTCTTTTGGTAAAAATGCAAGAACTTCTTATGCAAGGACTACTTTTGAAATGTGGTTCAAGAGATAAAAAGACAATGAAAAGCAAGCCTTTCATTCATCGAAATATTTGAAGTATTGGTTTCTTTATGACATTTTGGTTCAAGTATTGGGATACGAATATCTCTTATCATCGATGATTTTGGCCATATATTGTGAGATAGTCAATTCTTTGGTTCTTTTTTGTTCACTTTGAGATGGTCTTTAGATGTGTAGCTCATATTCTATTGTAAAGTCTATTTTGTTACAAATTATAGGGCCATTCCAAAATCTATTGTCTAAGAATTTGCACAAAAAATATCTATAAGAATGGCTTACATTATGGCCACCATACATTGTTTCACTCAAATGTGCACATATACTCCAATGAGTTATGTGTAGAGAGTCATTGCAAATCTTTTGGATGAATCTCATAATACTCCATAGTCATTACTACCCTTCCCTCTCCATCGTATATTACCATTCTCTCCTAACCAACAGCTAATGTCCACCCAATGCTATTTACTGCCACTCCATAAACTAGATTTGGTAATGTTGTTTGCACTTGACACCATTCATTTGTTTCGTACCTCAACTCCCACATACACCAAATGGTCTGATAACACTATTTTTCCATCAGTTCCAGTAAAATGAATTTTCTGTAGAAATTTTTGTGAAAACTATATTTGTACTTGCTTCGATATTTTCAGTACATTGGACAAGGCATTTACTTAAATCCAATCCAGTAATATAGACCTAAAACACTGCAGTGAACAGGGAATGACACTACTACATAATGTGAATCTGGCTTAAGTTTTGTACCTAACTAGTTGGAAATGTATATCTATCTATTGAACTTGACACAACATGAAAGAAGGCATCCGAGTACCTTTTGGTGTCATTTTCAAACAAAGCTGCTTATTGTACATTGTATGTGCTTCTCTTCATGTTTCCTAATAGGAGCACATAAAGCAACATATTATTTTCAGAGACAGTTATGTTTAAGGGATATGTAGGTATATGCTTAGTTATGTTTGGACTATACAAAATTTTCCTCGGTGTTTTAGACAAACCACATTCTTGCCTATTATAATCCGCTCATCTTTACATCTTTGATTATTACAATCTACAATTACAATTTAAAGGCGAGGAATCGCCGCATGCGCTCTTGTTATATTTATATATACAAGATGTTGTATTTATATATATCATCCATTAGATAAAGTAATTAGACAAGTATATGTAAGTATGTTAAGATTTTTTCATGTGTTCTAATTCGAGAGAATAATGGAATATTTTATTCAATCACGTTAAAAATTAATAATTTATAATGTTTTTTAATATAATATATTTATGTCGAAAGGTGTGTCCAAATGGAGACTCTCGTGCATATGGCTAGGAGGTGGCGGGTGGATCGATGGTCACGATTGTGCACCGGTGGTCATTGACGTCTGAAAAGTTTTGAACTCTAGATTTTAGTTGGAGCCTTAATAGCAAGCAAACTCTAATCACTTAAGTTTGTTGTGGTAGAGACATGTGTTGATCAAGTAGACGTAGTCTTTTGGGAAAAGACAGGGTCTCTTCCTTGTTTCGTGTGGCCAACATCCTCGAATATTTTTCATTATTTTGTGGTTTAGTTTCGAGTTCCCCTCTCTCTTGTGAGTAATAACATTGTTGAGTGTGTTGCGAATGGCGAGAAACATCATTGTCGATTTATCTCGTGGCTTGGAGGGCAAGTTTTGGAAGCATTGTGCCACACAATAAAAACCCCCTGCACTATGTGGGTCTCGTGTTGCCTTACGCCCACTTTGACCACACGCCGCCCATATCGAAAGGTGGATATTAGGCTTGGAATTTCAAATTATCTTTGCCTTTCAAATCAATTTTTGCTCTTTTAGGTGATTTAAATTCCAATTTTTTCTATTTTTTTTATGATTTCTTCATATTATTTTGAAACTCCATTCGAATACTAAGTCTTAATATTCAAGTGTTTTCAATAGCTACAAATATCCCTAAACCTATAATTTGTGTCTTTGCAACCCACTTTGGTACATTATTTGGTCACATCATATGCACGAGGATGGTATTCTAGTTGATCCCACCAAGGTTACATATAATATTTAGTTATAGGTTTCATAAACACAATAGGATGTGTATTTCTTGGGACATTTTGGATACTTTAAAAAGTTTATCCAAGAGTATGCAAAGATTTCCATATCTTTAGAGAAATTACTTTAAAAGAAAGGAATTTTGAATGGACAAACACATAAAGGAAATTTTTCAAAGCACTAAAATAAAAACTATCAAACGAGCCAATATTGTAATTTCTTATTGGAAAACACAATTTCATGTACATGTTGATGAATTTGACATGAAATTTGGTGTCATCCTAGTGCAACCCGGTAGGGGCTGCTTGGATCATTTGATTTTCTTTGCAAGTTAGAAGCCGACACCCATGGAGCAAAACTACATAAAAAAATCACGAAGGACTTTTACGTGTTGTATGCCTTTGCAAAATTTATGGTAGTACTTATTGGACACTCCATTTTTACACAAATCATATGGCATTAAAGTATTTAGTAGATTAGGTGGTTTTACATGGGCACATATGTCTTTGAATTATCCCTTTTTAGGAATTTCAATTCTCGGTTTAGTAAAACTAGGGGATAAAATGTTAGACCATATCACCTCTCGCACATTAACATTGGTGAAGAGGCATCGACATGAGAATAAGGCATGCAAGATGCTCATTTTTATAATTAAGAGAATAGCTAATGAAGTGAATGACATAGAAATGTTCGTATGGTTTGGATGTGTGCTGAGAATTGGAATGCACAACAAAATAAGTAACTAGCGGTGTGCCTGCACGAGATCTATTAAAAATCATAAGTGGGTGTTTGAAAATATGGGAAGGGATGAAGTTATGTGCAAATGTGTCATGGAAGAATAAAAAAAAATATCATGAGGGAAGTTCATGAAGGCATTACTAGAGGTCGTTATGCAAAGGACATAACAAGAAAAATACTTGTGGTATGACTATAATGGTATAATCTTTTCTAAGATACAAAAGACAACATTCAAAGGTGTGACAATTTCCATCATAAGGGAAAACCAAATAGGTGTGATAAAATTCCATTTCACACATTCATTGCTTATAAGCACAATTTGAGAAATGGGCCATTGATTTTGTTGGTCATATTTCCCCAATTGTGTGGTGAACTAGCATGATATATATAATTATATAAACTACCTTAATCATTAGGAAAAGGAAACACCCACTAACAATTATACATATGTGAATATAAAAGGGTTCCTCATGGAAAACACGACAATCCACTATAGATGCCCACTAAGTTTAACCGGTGATAGGGGAACTCATTTCTTGAATGAAACTATGTGCATCCTACTCTCCAATTTGGAAATGAAATTGGAAAATACAATCACTATATATATATGACATTGAAAGGGAGGAATGGGATGAAAAATTTGTTATCATTTTTTGGTCCTATAGAATAACTTATATGAAGTTAAATAAAGCAACCACATTTTAGTCGATGTTTGGAAATGAAGCGAGTCTAGCAATGGTATTCATGGTACCATCATTATAAATAGCATGTATGGAAAACTTAGATGATGAAGATTTTATGATGGAATACCTAACGATATTGCTCAAATTAGATGAAAAGTGCATTCATGCATATTAGAGTCAAAGTGTGGCGGAAGGCATGGCATTACTTGCCACATATAGAACAATTTGTTTAGAAAAGACACTCTTATTATTCTCCATGAATTAAATCTTTTGCAACGTCTAGGAAAACTAAAAATGCATTGGTTGGGACCATACGAAGTTCATGAAATTTTTCCTATAGGGGCATGTAAATTAAAAACTCTCAATGGAGATATGTTGTTAGGTCACTTCAATGGTGATAGGTTGAAATCCTACCACCCTTAAAGGTGCTCTTTGTAATGAATAAGGTGTACTCCACTAGTTATAATAGGAAGTCTTTAGTCATTTTAGTAGTTTTTATTTTCATGTATTTCCTTTATCATAAATAAGTGTGAATGTTTAACACATTTATAACCCTAAATGTTGGTGACAAATAATGTTTTACCATGTAATTTTAAATTCTAATACCGTTTCCTTCTTTGAAAGAGTGATTATTTTTCTTCCTTGTCCCATTCAAGTCATGTTAACAATTTGAGAAATGCTCGTGTAGAGGATAACTCACATGATTAGTGTGGGTGGAAAAAATAAGGTTCTTTGTGTATGAAAAGTTAGTGTTTTGTGCATGTAGGAAAAGAAGGAAATTCGATATCACACATTTATTAAAACATCTCAAGTATAACATGTAAGAACAAGATGTTCGGATGACAAAGGCATGAAGAGAAAAATAATTGGAGCTTGTGAAATAGAAGGTGGGAAGGAAATAGTGTGTGCGGGAAACTACATGTCAAAGAGATGTGCATGAGAATAGTAACATTAGAAGCATAGGAAAAGTGACACATGGCCCAAGAATGTAGGTGATAATTGTGGAAAAGAAAATAGGGAAAGGAAACACTTGAAAAACCCACAATGGATCGTGGTGCAAATATGCACGAGGATAATGTCATTACCCACTTGACTTAAGTTTGAAACTCATCAATTACATAAGAACTAGTAGTCACATATAATGCTGAAATCCATTGGGAAATAAATGTTGGGGTGGCAAGTTGAAATCTCAAGCATGCAAAAAATTTAATGTGATAATATGTACCCAATTTGGAGGGTATATATTAAGTGGGAAATAAATGTAGGGGGTGGCGAGTTGAAATCTCAAGCATGCAAATTTGTATAAGACTCTAAAAAAATATTCCATATCCATAATAGATAATCAAGGTATTTCATGCAGAGTATAAACTAGATCTAGATCTTAACCATATGCAAGATTACTCATACAAGAACCAAGATTAAGTTTACCATGCATGAACCAGTCACAGATATGTCAACAATCAATATCCAGCCACAAAGATCCATTATATTAATTGTTGTAAAACACATAAGCTTCATACATACATAACATAATCACCATAAGTTACACGGTGCTCATAAACCCACATAACTCTAATAAAACATGGATCCCTAAACCATGCAAATCAATACATATTTATAGGTAGTGGGGACTTTCCCTTCACCGCCTAAGCACCCTCAAAATAGACTACATGCTAAGAATAGCCATGCGCCCTTACATGATAAATACAAAAGCATGAAAGCCTATTAATAATATATTATCTAATAATATGACTACAATCTAATCCTATTAATAGCTCCAAAACTATGCATGTCGCTTGATCTTCAACTTGTCAAAATAGCCTTTTGTGCTCTCCAAGTCTTCATATTGTTGCATGCTCTGCACTCCATGTCTATATTTAGCCTCATATTGAAAATAACTAAGTCTTGATTCCTTGCTTTCCCACACGTGCCTTGTTCCACTATCCTTCCGCGCACATCTATGCGCCCTGTGTCCGCGCGCCCAATCCTTATGCGCCTTCAATACTTAGGCTACATTTCATCAGCCCAACATTACCCCACACTTGCTTCATTTCCATCCCCGACAATGGGTAATCATAACTTATCTCTCCATGATAAAGAATAAGGAATGAAAGAATAACGTATAAAAGAATGAAAGAATACTTGGGTGCCCCTATACTTGTATAGATAGAATTAATTCTGGATATTTAGCTTTGACCTCTACTTCTAATTCATTCCACTCACTCAATGCTTTATTAGTTTTTTTGGGATGTCTGCAAAGCACTCCATCCATCTCATCTAAGTTCATGTTCTCACCTTCATTTTGTAACACCCTGAGAACATTGGCCATGCTTGAGACCATCCCTTCCATCACATCCATCTCGTCACGCTGATGAGTTTTCCAATCTCCTTTATTCTTTCCTTGTGAGGGATCTGGGCTGCTGCAAGCGCATCACACTTTTCTTCTACCAATGTGAGCCTCTCCTCATGCCCAAGTGCTTCATTCTTTTTGCTTGCCTTAAGGACCTCATCCTCCTTTGTCATAGTCCTTGTCTTTATGATTACATCAAGGGTCGCACACATATTCAATGCCAAATCTGCCTTTTTCAATTCATCCTTCAAGGTTTGCAATATAGATTCATAACTAGTAATTTTTCACGCTATTGTTGCCTTGGCCTTCTCTTCCTATGTTGCATCCTTTGGTTTTGGCATGCATATTAGACCTTCCTCCATTACCAATGAACAAGGGTGCACAAATAATGCATCACAGATGGGAAATTTTTGGCACTTTCTCTTCCAAGTGCGACCTTACTTTCAAAATTTCATCCCCAATTTGTTCCGCCATACTTACCAATGTGCATCCACCTTTGCCTCAACTTTCTCCTTTTCTCTTTTAGCACTTTATTTTAGTATCTTTGTCCTTCTTATCATCCAACAATGCTTGAATAGTTTCACTTTGTCTATGTTTTTGCATGTGCAACCTTAGCAGATACCTTTGTTAATGTGTTGCTCACCTACTCATCCGACATTACAGGGGGCTTGACAATCACATGGCTGAGTGTGGCGCTTTCTTCATTCTGTGTGAGACACATGATTCTTCACATATGTCAAAGTCAGGCTCATCCATATGAGTTTGCATGCTCCATGATAATTGCTTTTGTGTGTGTGTGTGGTCGCCATCTCTACATCCATCAACTCCCAACCATATAGGTCCTTGGGCTCAAAGTGCTTTGGAACCTCGTGCATATGATCTTGGTTGGGTCATTAACATACCCAATTAGGAGTCTCATAAGTTTCTTCCTCCTTTCCCTTCCCGAGTGCTTACCTTTTGGAATGTGGATGCCTAAATCTCAATGTTGGCCCTCCATCAATTGGCTCACCAGATGGTTTGCCCTTATCTTCACCTTTTTCCATGCCAATGGTACCATTTTTGATCTCTTATTCCTTCAACTCCTCTATCATTTTTCAATTCCTCTTCCGAGGATCTTTTTCTCAACCTCAGTGTTTATTGGATTCATCGGCGTGCTTTCCTCAAATTTCTCTCCCTCACTATCCTTCTTGGGAATGTACTTGTGCCTTCTTTTCTTCTTTGGTTCTACCTTCATAGGAGAAATCTTAGGTGACCTCCTTTAGCTGATGTGAAGGTCCCGCACCTTGAGTTTTGGTTCTTCTCAACACCCTTTTGTATTATGGGTCCCAATGCCCTATTCTATATCTACCTCCATAGTGTTTCTGTTTCCACCACTTCATCTTCTTTTTGTAGTGGATGGGTCACCTCATGCTCTCTTTTCTCTCCTATAATGGGTTGTTTCTTGCGCCCATGCTCCAAGCCACCACTATCTTCCTTAAGATCCTCTTCTTCCCCTTCTTCTTCTTCTTCACAAGGGGAAAAGTGTCTTCTTCATCTTGCAGTGTGCCCACAAGTATGCTTTCCCTTGGGTGCCTCAGGTAGCTTGAACTCATTCTCTACATATTTTCCATTTTCTAACTTGGGATTAAGGTAGATATATACCTTAGCCACTCCAATCTTCCCGATTTCCAAGCTCATAGAATTTATGTTAATATTATCTAAAATCATCTTCTCAATATATGCAAACCTACCTGGTAGACATAGGTCTTCCTGAGCATATGGTAGTCATAATCCACCTTATCTACATTGAACATCAACCTTCATGCATTTGAGAACCTATGTACTGATGTTGAAAGTAAAATGTGGTGAAGGCATAGGGGAGCTTGCACCACGGGCTCCACTTTCCATCCTTTAAACCAAAATGTGCTATGTAAAAGTGTTGGTAAACTACAAATTGTACTGTTTGTCCAATACCGAAGGAAGATCCTTGGGTATTCTCCACTCATGCTCAAACGCACGTGCGCAAGTGCACTCATACCAAATTTTGTTCTTTTCTTGTAGGCTCCGCTCATGGATCCATCACATGTGTACTTTAAAAATCTCTCTGCAAGGGATTTCTTCTCTTCTAGGTATTGCCATAACTTATCCTTTGGCCCATCGGGCACTCCAATTTCTACAAATACAAGAGATAGAAGGATAGTGCTGAAAATTATTTTCTCACCTTGGTGTGCCTCTTCAACAATAGTCTGTAATGAAACCAACCAAATTGTAAATCACTCCTCCTCTGTCATCTTCTTTGCCACATGTAACCATGCCTTGTTCACTGTGACCAACGCTCTTGATTGTTCAACTTAGTAAGTAGGTGTGCTACCACTTGAATAACTAGGTACTTCTACAACTTGGGGATATCCATCTTGTGCCCTCCTTTCATGTAACCCAACACCTTCTTCGTCACTTCTATTGCCTCCTTGTCAGAGAGGTCACTACCTAATTCAATACCGAACTCCTGAGTCCTATCAATTTCCCAATTAGGGGTGTGGTAAGCCTCATTCATCACCCAACAAAAATAGAAATAATTCCTCATGGACTTACTCATTAACCATTGATATAGATTTTTTGTTTTCCAAAATAAGGAAGTTCATACAATTGCAAAATGCCTACATTTGTTAACAAATTTTCCCCACGTCATCATACACAACCATATCATTCTTTGTTCTCAGTGTTATCTTTACCACCAACAACTTGTCAATTCATCTTTGTTATCTTTGGTTCTATGGTTATAATCACTTACTTTTTGTAGTGTCGAACATGTGATTCCCAATCGCGGACCATATAAACCCCTTTTGGATACTGCATCTCTGAAAAATGGCTCTTGGGGGTGTCTCAACTTTGAATTTGACTTCCTTCTACTTTCTACCCCTTGTAGCCACTCCAAGTGCTCACTTTGGTGCCATAACAACTATAAAAGTGTGTTCTTATAACTAATTCGAGCTCTACAACTTAAATCCCACGTGCCCTAGCTCAAATCTGCATGCCCTAGCTCAAACTCAAACCCTAACTACGATTCTCTCCCGCATGCCTTTGTTTCACTCAAACACCTTCTCCAATGGAGCACCAAACAATCCTGTGCACAAATTTGTATGGTTCAAGTTTCGTATCACAACTCTATGCACTTCACATACACTCGCTCTTAGCTCACAACTTAACTCTTAGCTCTACTTCAACTCGCTTGAATTTTCTCAATCGCAAAGGTAAAAATGATTCTACAACACCACCTTTTATATAGCATTCACAAAAATTTTTTTTCCGCATTTTTTCTCTCCACCTACCATCATACTCAACATTAAATTGACATTTCTTCTTTACTTTTTCTATGCTAATTTTTCTACACCATAGTCATAACCTTTTGGCATGCCTACTAATCCTCGGCCACAGACCTCCTTTCGCATGCCTTCATGCACCAAAGTACCTATCCACTGCGCCTTTCACCAAGTAGTTCCCCATGTTGCAGCCTAGCTCACATTTACATTGTGTGTCCAATCATCCATACATGGTCTTCATCATGAGAAATCTTTTTGTATCCACACCTTTACTTCAAGCACCTACACAATATCTCTCTATGCATACCCATCTTCAGAGAACATTCAAACTTGACCCATTTATCTTGTATACACTCCACCCCACACTAAAAGTATGCATGGTCCTTTATACATGAATTCAATAGATAGTAATCAACTTCTAGCGCATGCAAATGTGCTTATTACACAAAACATTGAACTAAATTGACAAAGCATAACAACGATGAAGGAAACACATATAAAGGAAATGCATTAAGAAAATCTAATCTAATGGCAATACTTGCCTTATTACAAACACCAAGAAGACTTATTTATAGTAGGGCTTCAGCCTACTCCCATTAAAATAATCGGAAACCATGTCCCATCTAACACCTCTAACTAGAAAGCACCTAAATCAAGTATATAAGTCATAACATACGGTCCCAACCAATGCACTTTGAGCTTTCCAGGGTGGCGCAAGAACTTGGAATCATAAAGAAGAACCATATGTCCAACTTCAAGCTTCTTATCCTTAATATGCCTATCATATCATGCCTTCTACTTGGCCTTTTCTATCTTCTAACTCCATCTGGAAATGATGTGCCTTTCATCCAACTACATCAGTTTATCAATGCTCTTCAAGTGCTTGCTCATCAACCAAACCTCCTGTGCACACAATATGTAGAGAAGGTAACATGAAACTCTATGGAAAAATATCCTCCATGCCAAACACCAAATGAAAGGGTGTGGCCTTATTCAATCTTTTTATAAGTTGTCTGTATGCCCAAAGTACAACAAGACTTTATCATCCTAGTCTTTCCTTCCAACATCACAAATCTTAGTCAATGTATGGCTCAATATCTTGTTGAAAGCCTCAACAATTCCATTTTCTTGAGGGTGATAGGGTGTTGTTTTATGGTGTGCCACCATAAATTCTGCCAATAATATCTGATGGTCTCATTAAGAAAGTGAGTACCCCTATCACTTGTCAAACTCAATGGGCATCCATACCTACCTGATGATAATGTTTTCCCACAAAAACCTTTGTTGTTGTAGCTATCATGCAATCCTTTGTAGGCACCACTTCTTCCCACCTTGTAAGATAATATACAAGTTATAATGTAGCGTGATCTATTCTGCGTGTGGTGGGGAAATAGGACCCACAAAGTCAATTTCCCACTTTTCAAAAGGTTTTGCACTCTAGAAATAGGCCTCAAAGGCATTTCATCTATATGCCCAAGCTTTCCAAGGCACTGACAATGATCACATGCCTTACAATATTCTTTACAATCCTTATACAATGTTTCCCACCATAGGCCAATAAATAAAATCTTGTGCATGGTAGCATCTCCTACATAATTTCCACCTACTGTAATCCCACCATGAGCTTCCTCCATAATAGCTTCATGCTCATGCTCAAGCACACACCAACACAAAACTTCATCCCGACCTAGTTTGTATAAGTCTCCACTGATCAACATATAAGGGCACGACACGTATATATCAAGTTGTTTCTTCTCCAAACTCTTCATCCTCTCAGGCACCACACTAGTACGCAAAAAGAAAACAATATCTTCAAGTCAAAGGGCACATGGTTCAATCTGAATAGTTGTGCATCTAGCATTGTGTCCTCAATGCTCTGTGCATCCTCACTGAGTTAATCCTTGATAAATGATCTGGTCCAGAATTTCTCTTTCTGGCTTAACCACCACTGTAAAATCAAATTCTTGAAACAACATAATCCAATGGCATATGCCCTTGTAAAATGGACTTGTTCACCAAATACTTAAGTGCCATGTGATATTGTATAGAATATAAATGGTGTTGCTAGCAAGTATTGTCTAAACTTATGCAACACATAAATCATGGACAAGGCCTTCGCTTGTAGTTGTATAATTTTGTTCAATTGGTGTCAATTTCCTACTTGCAAAACAAATAGGATGATAAACAATACCTTCTCAAGATGGGATAATACATATGCCAATGGCCATGCCAGAGGTGTCCACATGCACATGAAAAGGTTTGGTCCATGAAGGAAAGTGCATAATAGGTGTTGTAGTAAGCCTTTCCTTCAATGTCTCAAATGCACACGTTGTTGTGCTTCACCCCAATGGAACTTTCCTTTACTCTTCAATAATTATTCTAAGGGCACAAAAATATTAGCATAACCTTTGATAAACTTCTTATAATACCCTGTGTGCCCCAAGAATCCATGCACACCTCATCTAGTTAGTAGGTTCCTCTAAGCCCAAAATAACAACAACCTTAGCAGGATCTACCAACAAGCCTTCTTTACAAATAATATGTCCCAACAAAGTCCCAAAAGGTGTAGCAAAAACACACTTCTTAATGTTTAAGGAGATGCTCAAATTACCAACACCTCTCAAACATAATCTTAAATTATCACAATGATATTTTACTAGCCCATAAACTATCCAATCATCCAAGTAAACCTGTAAAACTTATGAATAAAGTCTTGAATGCTTGCACAATAATGCGTGAAAAGATTGTAGGTGCACATTCTTCAATCCAAAAGGCATAACTGTGTATGCAAAACTTCCCCACTCGGTGGTGAAAGTTTTTTTCTTGATCCTCTTTAGCTATCCTCACCTGATGATATCCAAAAATCCATTAGTGAAGGAGTAGATCTTGCGCCCTGTAACACCTTCCAGAATCTCTTCAGTAAATGGTGTGGGAAAGGGATCTATTACACATGCAACATTCAACTCCATATAATCCACACAAATTCTTATTCTTTCATCTTTCTTTATACTTATCACATAGGGCTAACCCACTTTGACTCCTCAATGGGCTCAATGATCCCAAATTCAAAGCATCTTATCAATTTCTTCCTTAACCTTAATGCATAGATTAGGATTCATCTTGTAAGGCCTCTTCCTAACTAGGCACACACCTTCCTTTAACTTGATCCTCATCTCACCCAAAAAGTGATGTACCCCTGCAAGCACCAATCCATGATAGCCTCTAGGAAATAAATCCTAGAAGTTGTGCAACAACTCAATTATTTTTAGCAACCTCGAGTTAGACCGATAATCTCCGATGATGGCCTCCTTAAGTTCAACATTGTCCCAATGTTGACCTTCTTCATTTTCATAGGCTCATGATACATGTGCACCTTCTCATGATTCCACCACTATCTAAGAGTACATGTACCCTCACATTATTGACATCCAAATTATCCACTTCTTCATCATCAATCACATAGACCATCTTACCTTTTTCTTTTTCTAGGCAGGTGCGCCCAAGTTGTTTTGCATATGTCTCTTCTTCTTCAAAACACACCTCAGATCTAAGTCACCTAAGTAACTCTTGAATAAGTTCCTCAACCTTTGCACTATCTCCCATAGTCAAGTGCTTCATAACCTATAATGCCTCATTCACTAGAGGTTTAGTGAAAAAATAGTCAAAGGTTTGAATCATACATGCAATCAATTCTTGCCAATTTCTTATTTCTCTGTATCTCACCATTCTGCGTAAACATACCATGGCTAATAACCTCGCAAGGTGTAGTAGAACTTGTGCACCCATAGTGAAGGTGGTAAGACCTCCTACCCATCTGTATAGAGTCTCTCACATTGATGAACATGGTGTTAAGCATCCTTCCCATGAAATTCACATGTCTTGGTAGGCGCATTGCTCTGAAGAAATCTAGCAGAGAAGGTGATTCTCACTTCTCGCCACTCTAAAAGACCATCTCTGTGTACCATTGACGTGCCATTGTCCCACATGTAGGGTATACATTCCCACCCTTATATTCCTTATTTCCACTTAATATGTCCACTAAACTTCATAATTATGGTTCTTTTCAAAAAGAAAAATGTTATGAAGGTATTCGTGCAAATGTGCAAAAATACTTCAAGTATTTCCTTCACTAGTGTACTTTGATACCTGGTTACTACCCAAATGCCTAACACAACACGACCTCAAATTAATGCATAACTATGTTATCCTTGACCTCCATCTCTCTCCATCTAGAACCCAATTCATTGTGATTATAATCATGATGCTCACCTTGCTCCTTGGAATTATTTACAACATTGGTATGATGTACACCAATATCAATGACATCATGAATATGATCAATTAACCTGTGATTCTCAGTATCATGATTGGTAGACCTAAAAATATTACAGTAACACGACACATTCTTCCTTATCATGCATTGAAACAAGGGGCACCTAATTGAATCATGATCTAAGTGACAGATCTTACAGTCCAACAAAATGGTGCACACCGATTTACGAGGACAACTATCCTTAGTATGTCCTTCCACTTCATAATCTATGCACCAATTCTAATGTGCGCATCTCATGAGTTGAATTAGTTGACAACTTCTCTAATTATTTTTCCATAGATGTAATCTGAGCTTCCAAAAATGGGCTAACTCTAGTGTTTACGGCTCCCAACTACCTCAGTGCATAGAGCTTCCAAAGCCTCGCGTGGGTCTGTAAATGTCTTATGTGAGAGTGCCCTTCTGAAAGGTGTGATCAAACCTCAATGAACCATTGAGCATGCTAACTTGGGTGGATGTCATAAGACAACTTCAACAATAAAGTTTTAAAGCAAGCATCATACTCCCTTACACTCTCAGCCATGCCTTGTTTGATGTCCTTCAGTGCATTGATGCTCTTCTGCTCAAACTTAGGTATGTGGAATTCTACTAAGAAAGCATCACGCAACATGGTATAGTCTACACAAGTCTGGTTAGATCATATTTCATGTACCAACTATGTGCATGCCCTTGTAAAGTAGTTGCAAAATGACTTGCCTTACACTGGAGTTGTAATCCCTTTCACGCGCCATAGTATTTCACACATATGCATGTACTCAACGCATCTTCAATTCCCTATGTATTCGAGAGATGAAGAGACATTTCTAAATAGACTTACTGGGGTAGGTGTGGACCATGCCCACTAGATCCAAAACTTGTATTACCTCTTATGTTTCCTCTACCTTCAAAACCACCAGATCTGCTAGATCCCAAACCACATGATCCTCCCAATCCCCCTGTAGCAAGAAATGGACCAGAGGATGCATTGCCTTGTGTTCCAACAATTGTGCTAAACTGAACTCCCACAGTCTGTGAAGTTGTACTACTTCCAGATGTGATACCAGCGTTTTGTGTGCCCATGATGACAACTGAAAATAAACCGCAACTGCACCAAATAACAAAGATGATAATTACGCCACCATAGATGAATAAGCTACTCGATTAAATCCTGAACTTGATTACAAATTAAATCTATTTGTCACTACTCTATTTCCCACACTAGCTTTCTTATTAATGATTGTTGTAGAAACTAGAAAACCAAGTGTAAGGGCTAGGTCAGGAGGGATCAAATGTGCACCCACAGTCCTTGGAATTTCTCGCAAACTCTCATCTCGAGGTCGAAGAAGTTTCTTTGTCATGCTTACCTAAATGGGGAGTTCAAATGCTTTGACTCCACATCCTTTACGTGGGCTCCAAATCCTTCGTGACCCATCTCTCTCCATAACGCCATTCATTCCGTAACTTCACGCTACTTCTCTAAATCCATCTCCGCACCTCATTAAACTTAACCCGCCTTTCTCTCTCCTTTTCTCGCTAGAGTCCGCCATCTTTCACCACACTGATCCTCCCCCCATGCATGGTGGGGTTTATCTAGCCATAAGACGTTGTTCCAAATCCATGAGTCATGATCAAGATCTTAATTGCTAAAGGGATACTGCACAAATACAATCCTCTAGGTTCACGTAAGAACTAGAACTCAACAACCTCTAGATAAGAATAAGTAGAAATTGTGTACTCTAAAATATAGTTATTTAGAACACCACTCCACCAATGATCTACAACACGTGTCCAAGTCATATCAACATCATGTAAAGCCTGGAATTCTTCTTGTGTCCAAACAAGTGTTCAAAACCTCAATTTATCTTTAATGCATAAGCTACCAAGCCACTCGTATAACTCTATAGGAAAACAAGTGAAAAACATATCATATAACTCATGATAAAATTTTGTTCAACCCACACGCGTGCATTAAATTTAGGTCCAATGTTAAATCTATGAGCATACTCTTCCTCTAAATTGTCTAACCACTCTTCAATACTAGCCAAGGTCAACCGGTACGTCTTCATCATGCAAAAGCCTAGAAAATAACTGAAAAAGAGGTCTAGAAACAAAACCAAAATGTAGCCTTATTTTACGCACAACAGCCCAAGGTGCGTTGACACATCACCCAAGTAAAACCTAAGTGCTCACATGAAGCACACAAGGGTACCAAGTCCCTCTTTTATGGCAGCTTTTCAAGAAGTTAGCATGATCATACAAATATTTTAGATTCATAATAAATAATCAAGTATAAGAGCATAAACTAGATCTAGATCTTAACCATATGCAATATTACTCATACAAGAACCAAGATTAAGTTTACCATGCATGAACCAGTCACAGATATGTCAACAATTAATATCCATCCACAAAGATCCATTATATTAATTGTTGTAAAACAAAAACTTCATACATACATAACATAGTCACCATAAGTTACGTGCACTCATAAACCCACAACATAACTCTACTAAAACATGGATTCCTAAACCGTGCAAATCAATACATATTTATAGGTAGTGGGGACTTTCCCTTCACCACCTAAACACCTTAAAAATAGACTGCATGCTAAGAATAGCCATGCACCCTTACATGATAAATACAAAAGCATGCAAGCTCACTAATAATAGATTATCTAATAATATGACTACTGAGTCTAATCCTATTAATAGCTCCAAAACTATGCATGTCACTTGATCTTCAACTTGTCCGAAATAGCCTTTGCATTCTCCACAAGTCTTCATATTGTTATGTGTTGTGCACTCCATGTCTATATTTAGCCTCATACTGAAAATGGCTAAGTCTTGATCCTCGCTTTCCCACACATGCCCTATTCCACTATTATTCCACGCGCACCTACGTGACATGTGTCTCGCACGCCCAATCCTTATGCACCTTCAATACTTAGGCTACATTTCATCAGCCCAATAGGGGTTGAGCTTCTTTATATAAATGAAGTGTTTTTTAATCCTTAGTCACTTAAGAGAAGTAAAGAAGGTTCAAAACAAATTGACAAATAGATAAAGGAATAGTTGAGGAAGTGTGTGGTGAAGGTGCATCACTTTGTTGGAAGAGGAAGAAGTAGATACAATTAAAGAGTAGGAACTTGACAATGTAGGGTTTGTTGTTGAATAATCACATCCCAACACTTATTATATATGGTCACACGATGGATAGGTGTGTGCAATATCGCCAAACAAGAAATTAAAGAAGAAATCCAAAACCATTTCCCTATTGTGGATGTTTTCTTTGAGATGCAATACCCAAAATTGGTGTACATAGGGTGGATTGGGATTTAATGGTAATTGCTTGCAAAATCATGTAATTCAACCATCACATAACCAATCCTCGTAGGCATTATTAGTACAAAACTACATGACGTAAACAAACCAAAACACCCTTAAGGGAGGTATAATATTTGATGATAGTGTCAAGCGCACACCGTAGGATGTAAGATTGTTATAACTCTTTGAGTTTCCTTTCTTTGGGTTCCTATAGAATTGATTTGATTCCATCTCACATGTTCATGAGGGATATTTCTAATTTTGTGGCCAAATAATGAGGCTCACAACGTCGTAAGGCCAACAAATCCACTCGCCTAGTGTGCACATGAGAAGACTTCAGCCTCACTTTGTGTAACGATGATGAAATTAAAAATACCATGTAAGATATCATGTATAAAAGAGAGGGAATATTATTCTCTATCTCAAACTTTAATAATCCCATTAAAAGGGTGAACACACTCCTTGTTAGTAGAAAGAAGCTATTAGGATAAAAAATGGGTTGAAGTGAATAAAAAGTTCCATCATAGACCACATAAAATGGCAAAGGTATGCATTATAACATTGTTCAATATTTTGCTTTGAGTGTATGGTGGATGAAGTAGAGTTGATACATGTCATAGGAAGAAAGTAGACATGGGGCACAATTCTCATGCTCCTTTTAAAATTAATTTCTAGAAAGTGGCATGGACGTAGTATGGAAATTCACCTTGGAGAACAAGTCCTTAACCATGCACTATAAGGAATATATTTTCCCAAAAAAATTCAAAAGCATACAATATTAGGTTCGACAAATAGATAAGGAATTTGAAATAATCATTTGAAGATGAAATGCATGTGCCAAGGCTCCTTTTAGACCTACTACAAAATTAAGCTTAGTTTGCAAAGTGATGGAACACTAGTCCCTTGTATGTGCGTTGTTGGATGACAAAATTATGTTGTCTCTAGGAAAATCTTCCTATGGATTCATGGGAAGTTACTTTTAGAATGCATTAATTAGATAAAAAAGTCTCGTCATGATAAATTTGAATGTAGAATGCAAATATGCAAGCACCTATCTACTATGCACAAAATATGTATATCCATAGAAGAATGCCTATGTTGAAAGGAATAAATCTGACCCTGTGATATAACCCCACAATTTTTTTATTGTAAACAATAAGGCTTACCCACTTTATCACTATCTAAAACACAATAATGAAGATTAGGTAGAGATCAACATACTAAGAAGAAGACAAGGCATTATGGAACCTTAAGAAGGGGTCAATAAAGAAAAAGGCAAAAAGGATCGAGCCTATGGACGTTCCTCATGAAATACCCGAGAAAGTCAAGAAGAAGAAGAAGATTCAAATGAGATAACTTTGGAAACATCAAGGTGGGAGAAAGTTACCTAAAACAAGTGAAGGTGTTGAATCCTCCACACATGTCAAGAAAAATATAAAGAGCACATGGTGTCTAGGTTAGAGATGTATTAAGATGAGGAATGCCAATCCTATTTTGTTCTTATACACGAACCAATATAACAACCCATGTAATGTTATGAGGGAGGAACAAGTGAAGAAATTGGGAATTAGGAAAATGAGAAAGAAAAGGTAGGAGAGGAAGAGAGTTCAATTAGGAACCCACCTAGGGTAGTGACCTTGCCAAGAATTCTTATGCATAATATAACTAAGGGTCTTTTGGAATAAGGAAAATAAAATTAATCTTAAGTAAAATATCACCTCCTAAAGGAGCCCCCATGATCATCAAATTATATGGAGAGGAGGAGAATATTAAATAAAGGAATGAAGAGTGCATGCCTGTAAAGGACAAAGTGAAGGCGAGAGGAAAGAGATAAAAGATGGAAAAGGAGTAGCCTTCAAAGGAGGAATATCTCATGACAAATATTTGTGCTCAGTTCGTTAAAGGAAAGAATGATACAAAATTACTCTTTTGGGAGTATATGGAGCCTAAAAGTGTGATAAAAAAGCAAAAGGTATATGGATTATTTTATAATGGACGTATAAAAGTGAACCCCAATTTTAGATTCCAATAAAAGAAAACACTTAAGGAGGAAAACATGTTTGATAAATCAAATACATAGGTGGGGAAGACACTGTCAGAGTACAAGTAAATTTTAAATACTCCTAGAAATATGGTAATGCATTTAAATACTGGGGCATGTAGATGGACATGTTTAGTCGGGCTTATATAGGTTGCACTTACCAAGTGGCATAATTTTAAAGATCAATTATGCCAACATGTGCTAGAGATTTTGAAGAACATGATAAAGGGTTACCTAGAGTAGGTAATTGAGTTATTTTAGGGTGATGTTGTACCCATATTTTTTTGAAGTATGAAAATTTTTGGCTAAGTATTTGTTTATTCAGAGCATAAGGAATTTTTGGGTTGGTGCGTATGTACCTTTTTCTCAAGGATTGTTTGGAAGATGGCACACACTCACACATTTTAAAGGCCCTCATCCCATGTGTGCACATGAAATTATGGATTAGACTACATTTAGTGTGCCTTATAATAATGAGAACTCCAATCATCTCGTGCATATAAGAACTTGAGAACATTATATTATGGCCCATAAATAAGAATTTGAAGATTTTTAATCAAGAAAAAAGGATTGTTAATTTCCAATTAAGAGTCGATTTCACAATCGAGAGAGAGAGGAATATTTGGGGCATGACAGTGTGAGTTATATGTAGTTCACATGAAGAGTGTAGATTCAAAAGAGATAAGGCTAACATACACAAGTTAAAAATAAGGATTGGCACCATATTACATGTACAACAACTATATATTGTTGTCTAACTTGTTATAAACTAGTACTTAAGGGACAATATATTATATGAGCTAGTGAAGGGAGATACCCCATCGTATATATAACCCCTTATGGTATTAGTAGATAGGTTGGTTCACGAGTTATAAAGTCTCAAGATGCAATGAACTAGTTATCACTGTAATAAAGAACATTATAAATCAATGAGCTTAATGAACGAAGGTATCCATATTTTTGTATGTACTTATGTGTCCGGTCATTATGCTTAGTAGTTGTTTCACCAATGTTCCTATGCATATTTATAAATGAATGTGTGATTGTTGTTTGAAATCCAAATAAGTGTAAACCTTGTAAGACATAATGACACAACTAAAACTAATAAGGACTAGTCTACTATCACACCTCATATGAGCATACAAGGTGGATCCCTTATGTGATATGCCGAGGGAGGTGTTTCCTTTACAATTTTTACGTGGTGGTAACCTTTTTTTTTTTCACATGTGGGTCTAGTACTAGGTAAAACCATTGTGTAGTCACAAAATCAAGCACTTTAGACATTTATTTATCCCGGTTTCATACTACTATTCGTAAGGTTCTTGAGTGACGAAAGTACTAATTAACCCCGTCTTTTGGCCATATTATTTTATTTTATTTCATCATTACCGACCTCTTACACCCACATACCCAGTCTATTTTGTCATTTCCCATCATTTCAGCCCTCAACTGGGGCACATGGGCTAGTACTGGAGGGCACCCTTTGGTGCCCCTGGTCCTAATAGGGGTGCCCTAGTCCTTTTGCACTTTTCCGCCCTTTTTGGGCTCTTTCTATCTGTTTGGCATCTCTATCTTTCTTATGGTTGGTATTTTTGGGGTTGATTGTGAAATTAGATCAAGAGAACTCTATAAATATAAAGTTATGAGATCATAATGAGGGACCTAGCATCACTTACTACTATCAATCCATCTAGAGTTACATCCATCTATTACATTAGAGATCACTTGCATCCACATAGCTCCATCATCAAGCCACAAGGCTAGGATATCGCATCACACTTCATAGGGGGAGGGATTTTATTCTATTTCATACACATTCTACTACATTTTCTACACATAGTTATTGCTCACTACTTCACAAAGTGTGACTAGCACAAGAGCAACCTAGGGCATGTTCACACACACTTGCACATAGAACTACATTGGGTTTGAGATGTAGTGCAATGCTCAGTTAGTAAGTCCACCATTGTGGCAGTTGAGGTCATTCTGACCCCTTCATATGCATTATTCTTTTTTAGGGTTTGATGCTTGTTTTGGGGTCTTGCAGGTATTTCATTCATCTTGGAGTATTAATGACATTCAACGTAGAACAACGAAGTTGATGTGACACATAATGAGGGTTTCAGACCACCTTCCGACCTTGTAAAAACTAGTTTCAGAGATTTCACACAGACCAAGGCGCCCAAATTACCTAGAGCACCCGTGTGAGCACCCAGTGGCGCAATCCAAAGCTAGATCCTCTAGATCCAATCTTTTCATGACTTCGCATAGTCTTTCATGCTCCTGATTTTTTAGTCACCTCTGCGACACTCTCCGACAAACATCTATTATCAATTGAGTTCTTTCCTCACTCTCTTTCACACATTAGGGTTAGCATTTCCTTTTGCATAGTTTTTTAGCTCATTTACATTATTTATTTATTTACTTTATTACAGTTATTCATAGCTTAGATTAACTATCCCCACACTACTTAGTCCATTTTTAGTTAATCATTTTGGTGAACTGACGTCTTTCATACTTAGGATCCTCATTTTTCTTCTATCATGGGTCATCAAGTTTCTTTATCTAATTTTCTTAAGAGATATCCCAATTTTTACAAAAATCCCTAGACACCAAGTATTTTGATGATAATACGCCACCACACGAATTAAGTTCTATGCTTCATTGTTTATTTGTTGACCCTAGTCTTAATGATCCTCCATCTAATCAACCACTATTAGACTCGATTCAAGCCTTACATACATTATTTCAAGATAAATTTGCAGCCATGGAATCCACAATCACATCTCTTAGATCTAAAATTCAACAGACTTAAGGATGTTTCTCAATCACATGTTTGTGTTCCTTCTACATCTTATATACAATCTATGTCCACTACATGTCATCTAGCTGAACCTCAAGACATGCCATTACCTGAGCCTCTCATATTTGAGCATAATACTAAGCAACATGACATTCTTATTGCGCTCCTTAGTCATCAATTGATCACTTTTCCTCCTACTCATTACTATCCTCCTTATCGGATAACAAAGTACCAGGTCGTCCATATTACAATTATCATTGAATCAATGGACATAATGACAACTATTGTTATGCCTTACAACGTAGAGTCAAACATCTTGAGCATCAAGGGTTTATCTCATTCACTACCCAACGTCATGTTACATCTCAATGGGTTCCTAAGTCTGCTCCTTATCCATCTAATGAGCATCGCCATATCACTCTTTATGTGCATCCTTCGGTTAGTCAAGAGTTCCTAAGCAACCACCTACGACATCACCAAATCAACATAAGAAACAACCTCTCCAAATTAGTTCACCACCTCCTCCTACTCCGTCCTCTACAACATTACCAAATCAAAACAAGCCATCACTTCTCATGGTTTTCTCTAAATCATGTCCTCTTACTAAGTCATCAGTTATATTACCAATTCAAGCTAAGCAACCTCTACTTAAGGACGATCTCACTACTCCTCCATAAAAAGTACCTGCCACATCACCAAGTCATATGCAGTAATCACCGCATAAATTTAAACTTGTAATTCCAACATCCGTTATATACCTTACATATGTTGACGAATGGGACCCAGATACAACTTATTATGATGATGAAAAATCTTGATCACATACCGCCACCATCACATGATCCTATTGATGCTTCAGCCTATCATTGTGTTGGTCCTCCCTCTTATCAAGAAATAAACAATGTTCTCCCACAATAACATGACACCTCTTGTGTCACTGCATAGACCTCCATCATCACACATACACTTGGGGGCATAACATTTCACATCCCCCCACCTCATCTTCACATAGCCACAATCATCATATTTTACATTCTTATGCATTCACCTCCTCACATTAGGCATAATAATCATACATTCTAGCATCACTACCAAATGACGCATCTTGTGTGTTGGTTTCACTTGACTATTGAGGATTACTACTACACTAAACCCCACACACTACACTATAGGAATTACACATTACATTTCATCACACATCACATGCCATACACCATACACCATCCATTCTCCACGTTTGTCTATAACATTGTGCCATTTCCACATTCATACATCATACATTATACTAGTCCTCACCTTACGTGTTTTACATCATACACTATTAGGATATTTACGCATATTACCTCACATCCTATACATAGTCATATACCATACATCATACACATTGCACGTCTTCATACTATACTAGTCTTCATCGCATATGAGTCTAGAATTATATTCATCCCTACAATCTACATGTCTCATCTACTATGTATTACACTACATGATCTATACATCACATTTTACACATTTCTACACACCTTGCATGCACATTCTACACACCGCGTATTTATATATTCTACTCATCACATGGTCGTTTATTTTCATCATTGCATTGTCTTCTATGCGCACTCACACTCACTATCCCATGACACACTTTAGTTCTCGGTCCATACTCGATTGCCGAGGGTTTATAAATCAAATGGACCTTATACTCATCACACACGTGAAAATCCTAGGTTAGTTACTACACTTTAGGCTAAATCATCACCTATTTTATCATTTTGTAGTGGTATACACCTTAGGTTACATCACCACTCCCTCTTTTCATCTTATAGTGATATATGCTTAGGGATAAATCATCACTCATCCATTCATCTTATAGTGATATACGCTTAGGCTAAATCATCACTTATACGTTCATCTAGGTTGTGATATATGCTTCGGCTATAGGGTTCACGCACACATCATTTCTAGGTCGCATCTCATCACTACACCTACACATTCACCATAGCGTGCATTAGACACACATCACACAATACTCAACCATTTCCCGATGACACACTCTTGTTTACGGTTCATTCTTGACTGTTGAGGGGGAAAACAAAATGAACCTCATTACATACACTTTCCATTCACTGGGGTACACGTGGCTCCTATCATTCCATCTTGCATTCCATTCCATCCATCCACAACATATTGCATTGTCTTGGGGGCATTTACTCTTGTTTACTAGTGTTTTACATGATCACTTTACTACACATGTTAGATTGATTTATTATATGTCATTATCTATACCATCCACACATGCATGTTCATGTCTTTTTTAGTTGTGATCACTAGATACATATCCTTTACACGTGGCATGGATGCTCGCCTTCTACCCTTCCTACATTGGTCATTGGGGGCATCCACATTTTTTTTCAAGTGTTATTGTTTCATTTTGTACTTAACACTTTACATTACTTGGTTATTCACGCTTTGACATATTGGTTATTTCTCTAACATGCTAATGGGTGTTCCATGTGCAACACTTGTTTTGTAGGATTACATGTTTCCATGACTACTTCTCTTATTTGTACTTGTCTACCATTGTTTGTTTCTTGTATGCAGGCCTTACCTATGTTTTGTGTGCACACTTGTTTTTTGTTTGCGACCATGATGACCTTGCGTGTCTTGTGACATCGTGAGTGATGTCCCATGTTTGCGACCCACTTTGTGTGGCTTACTTGTCTTCTTGTGTGTGTTTACACTACTATGCTTGGTATTTTTTTACATTGTCTGCATGTACTTTACACTTGTCTTCTTACATGCATTCATTTTTGTACTAACACTTTTTTGGCTATCCATCCTTGTTTGTGCGCACCTTGGTTTCTACCAAGTGCATTCCCTTCCCCATGTAGGGAAGAGTTACAAAGTACATGCGGTTGGTCCTATTTTGGGGCCACATTCTCCTATCAGCGATGTCACATGCACCCCCAAAGAGGGGGACATCATTTGGGATTTTTACATACTAACACAGATATTCTACACTGGTTCGGTTCAGTTATAGACAATGAGTGGGTTCAGACAGTCTACTGAACCCCATACACAATGGATTTTACAAGACATGGTGTCCTTAACATTTTGGGAAGTAATTATAGGCTTGGAGGTTACAGTGGGTGTGCCTCTCTACACTACTTCGCCAAAGTGGCGCGGATCACCTAAAACCAGGACAATACAAAGATCTCTTCACATACATTCAGGGAAGTAATTAGAGCTTGGAGGACACAGAGCATTTCCTTCCTACACTTCTTCAGCCAGTGTGGTGTGAGATCACCCAAAAAATTGTAGTACAAGATATCCTTCTACACTCTTCTCTCGACATGGATCAGTGCACATGTTCCATTTACACATTTACATTTTCCATTTACATATTTTACATATACAAGATTTTTTTACATTGTGTTTTTACACATACATACATACATATTTGACTACTTGATCATTTTCTCCTTGTAGGTTCGACCATATGAGAAACAAACAAGTCAAATTGGGGGCAACATCAACAACAACACTTCGCGACATCACACACTTTACTAACCATGCAGGTACATTACACACCAGCAAATAACTACACATGCATTCCACCCTAGGTTCACTCTCATCACTTTTTCTTTGCGCATTTTTCATCTTTAGTTTCCATGCTCCTCCATATTTTTTGTCATTCCATGCTTTTGTCTAGTCCTTCGGTGCGTTTCTACTACACTCTTCATGGATATCAGGTACGCATCTCTATCTACTTTATGTTACCAAGCTTTCCACTCACCAACATAAAGTGGGGGAAAAATGTAGTCACAAAATCATGCACTTTAGACATTTATTTATCCCTTGGTTTCATACTACTATTTAGAAGGTTCTTGAGTGAAGAAAGTACTAATTAACCCCCATCTTTTGGCCATCTTATTTTATTTTATTCATTACCGACCTCTTTCATCCACATGCCCAGTCTGTTTTGGTCATTTCCCATCATTTTAGCCTCGATTGGGGCACCTATCGGTGCCCTTTTCCCACTGGGTGCCCAGGTCCTTTTGCACTTTCTTTGCCACTTTTAGGCTCTTTCTAGTTGTTTGGCATCTTTATCTTTCTTATTTTCGGTATTTTTCGGGGTTAATTATGAAATTAGATCAAGAGAACCCTATAAATATAAAGTTATGAGACCATAATGAGGGACCTAGCATCAATTACTACTATCACTCCAAGAGTTACATCCATCTAAGAGAACCTTATAAATATAAAGTTATGAGACCATAATGAGGGACCTAACATCACTTACTACTATCACTCCATCTAGAGTTGCATCCATCTATTGGAGATCACTTGCATCCACATAACTCCATCATCAAGGCACAAGGCTATGATACCCGCATCACACTTCATAGGGGAGGGATTTTATTCTATTCCATGCACACATTCTATTACATTTTATATACATAGTTATTGCTCACTACTTCACAAAGTGTGAATGGCACAAGAGCAACCTAGGGCATGTTCACACACACTTGCACATAAAACTACATCGGGTCTGAGATGTAGTGCAACACTTAAGTAATTCCACCAGTCAATCTCGACCCCTTCATACACATTATTCTTTTTTAGGGTTTGATACTTACTTTGGGGTCTTGCAGGTCTATCATTCATCTTGGATTATTGATGACATTCAGAGTAGAACAACAAAGTTGATGCGACACACAACAAGGGTTTTAGACCACCTTCCGAACCCTGTAAAAACCAATTTCATAGATTTCACATAGACCAGGGTGCCCAGATTGCAGACCAGTGCCCGTAGAGGTGCCCCAGTCCTATTCCAAGTGCCCCAAGATAGAGAAATAGTCCAAATCCACTCTTTTTCGGGAATTCTACACAGTCGTTCCTACTCCTGATTTTTCCAGTCACCTCTACGACACTCTCCAACAAACATCTGTTATCAATTGAGTTATTTCCTCACTCTCTTTTACATATTAGGGTTAGCATTTCCTTTTGCATAGTTTTTTAGCTCATTTACATTCTTATTCACTACATTTATTTACTTTATTATAGTTGTTCATAGCTTAGATTAACCATCCTCGCAATACTTAGTCCATTTTTAGTTAATCGCATGTTGTAACATAATTTACTTTGATTAGAGAATTTTTCACCACACTTGAATACACACACATTTATAATAAGAAAATAAATCCATTTCCATTACAACTAATAACACATTTCACAATAATCTCCAATAAGAAGATGATACTTGGTTACAACAGGTTGAAAATGGTCAAACCATTACAACAAAATCCAATCTATTCTCCTTTCTCTATACATACAATCATAAAATCCTTCCAAGCACAAGAGGATGTAAAGGTGAATTTAACCTCCCAACCATGAAATCGGGAAATAACCCATCCAATTTTCCCCAAGAATGCCCCTACTTCATAGTGATTGAAACACCAACATACCCAACATTCATATGGAAAACAACAACATACTTTTACACTTGTAAATACATTAAATTCAACACAACAATATTTTTCTTAGATAATGATGGAAAATCCACTTATTTCAAAATGAAAAAGCACATATGAAAAACCCAAGTGGGTTTGCAAGAGGGGAGGAATATTTATGCTACTAAACCAACCATTATACCATTGAACCACCGCATCCATCCCGGGAAATGGAATACCCAAGGTTCTAAACTCCATTTCAACATACTACAAGTATATCAAGATTCATATATATAATATCAACTTATCCTCGACAAAAATAATAATGATATCAGAAATAGGCAACCTACATATTATACCTCCTTATTCATATAAACGCTCTTGCTCACCATAACAAAATTTGGCTAAGTATTTGTTTATTCGAGCATAAAGAATTTTTGGGTTGGTACATATGTACATTTTTTCAAGGAAGGTTTAGAAGATAAAACACACCCATAAATTTTAAATGCCCTCATCCTGTTATCCAAATTATACACTCTATGACTCGAGTTCTTCATTGTATGGTTCGCATACGCTCAAGCTCCCTTGGCACATTCCCTTCTTTTCCTCACATGCCCGCGCTTCCCCTTCTCCCCTTTCCATTTTTCTCCTCTTTGTTCCACTTTTCCCTCGTGCGCATCTCCTACGCACCTACCTTCTTGCTAGCATCTATTCACCCCGCAAGCACGTGCCTTGCACTTGCTTCAATCAGCTAAGTCCCTAGCCCTCTCGCGTGCCCTGTAGATCTTTTGTAATAATTGTGCCTTGACCATGTGTTCTCCACTTAGTAGTTTGCCTCATTTCCTCGCGCGCATGTGCGCATGCATCCCTTCTATTTTCTTCCCACGCCTCATCTTTTTATGTGCATACCTTTGGGCCCTCATCTATGTCATTCCATGCCATGTCATTCTGACATGCTTGAGTGTGCCACACATGACCATCAAAGCACACGAACAGGGTGTTGGGTCCTCAGTAATAAATCAATGAGGGACACGTCTTTGGAAATGACAAAACATTTGCATAGTTGGCCATCCTTTCAACCAATCCATGCGTGCCATGTATTTTACGTGCGCCGATGAATCTAAAAAAGTTTTGACAATAACCGTATATTTTCCTATAGAGCTCCGATCGACACGTGCCTGGACTTGTTAGATAGCTACTAATGTAGGTGTAATGCCAGACATTCAAATTCAAATTCTTGGTGGACCCAATAGATGAGAAATGGAAAAACTTCTTTCTAGGCATTAATGAGTAGATTTAATTGCTTCAACCACTTGATTTGATATGATCCTCCCTCCTTCCTTCTCCAACATGCCAAATAGACCTAGGGAAGTGCATTCGATAGATTCTTAGGTGGATTTGTAGGAATTGAATGCTTCTTGTTGGTGGTTGTATTTCAAATTTGGGTTTTCCCTCCTTCTCTTCTCCTTCCATGATTCATCTATAAATGTAAGAGCTGGGCTCATTATTAACGTTGGATACTTTGAACTGTATGCATTTTTGTGAAGGACTTCATATTTTATGTATTTTGAGTTGCTAGACCTCTAGATCTGGTTCTTGCATGTGGATATCATCCTCTTTCGCCATTCAGAATAACTATGTGCATTTCGGAAGTAATAGAAGCATTGTTTTGTGACTATTCTATGTCCTAACATGTTTGCATTCCTTCTTTGTGCCTTTTCTTTTGCATTGCATGCTCATTGTGCTATTCTACATCCCTTGCAGCTCCTTATTTAGTTGTGTTCCATGAAATTGATATGGTAAATATGTTTTAAGTTGTGCTACATGTGCCTAGCCTTATTTCACGTATTTCCTTTCATTTTCTCTTAGAACATGATAGTGTTCATCCCTCTTTTTGGTGCTATCACCTTTTAATGTAGTTCCCTTTCATGTTATCCTCCTATCCCTGGTCCCTTAGCATTGTTAGCTTAGCTTTCCCTTTCAACACTAGGAGTATCAGTATTAGTAGAGATAGATAAAGGAACCAAACTTCTCTGGAGATCCGTCCCAAGTGCACAAGGTCCCACAACTTGGGGAGGGTTCCATTGTTGTCACAAACGACTCAGTTCTTCCAGATTTGAGACACAAGTGCAGGTTTGACAACTAACACATCCCATGTGTGCACATGAGATTAGGGATGATACTACATTTAGTGTGCCTTATAATAATGAGAACTCCAATCATATCATGCATGTAAGAACTTGAGAACATTATATTATGGCCCGCACATGAGAATTTGAAGAGTTGTAATCAAGAAATAAAATGATTGTTAACATCCAATTATGTGGGACATGAAAATGAGTTATCTATAATTCTGGTGTAGGAAGAGTGTAGTTTCAAAAGATATAAGACTGACATACACAAGTTAAAGATAAGGATTGGCACCATATTACATGTACACCAACTATATATTATTATCTAGCTGGTTATAAGACAATATATTACATGAACTTGAAGGGATCAATATATATATATATATATATATATATATATATATCCCCTTATAATATTAGTAGATAGGTTGGTTTGAGAGTTATAAAGGCTCAAGATATAATGAACTAGTTATCATTGTAATAGATAACACCGCAAATAAATGAGTTGAATTAATGAAGGGGTTATCCATATTTTTTTGTGTACTTATGTGTTTAGTCATTATACTTATTAGTTGTTTCACCAATGTTCCTATGCATAAATGAATGTGTGATTGTTGTTTGAAATTCAAATGAGTGCAAACCTTGCAAGACATCACGACACAACTAAAAATAATAAGGAATAGTCTATTGTTGCACCTCAAGTGAGCATACAAGGTGGAGCCCTTGTGTTATATGCTAGAGGGAGGTGTATCCTTTATAGTTTTAACATGGTGGTGGCCTTTTCTCACACACGTGGGTCTAGTACTAGGTGAAACCAAATTGTAACATAAATTAATTTGATTAGAGAATTTTTCACCACACTTGAACACACACACATTTATAATAAGACAATAAATCCATTTCCATTACAACTAACAACAAACTTCACAACACTCTCCAATAAGAAGATGATACTTGGTTACTGACCAGGTTGAAAATGGTCAAACCATCACAACAAGCTCACATCTATTCTCCTTTCTCTATACATATAATCATAAAATCCTTCCAAGCACAAGAGGATGTGAAGGTGAGTTTAACCTCCCAACCATGAAATATGGGAAATATCCCATCCAAATTTCCCCAAGAATAGCCCCACTTCATAGTGATTGAAATACCGACATACCCAACATTCATATGGAAAACAACGACATACTTTTACACTTGTAAATACATTCCAAATTCAACACAAGAATATTTTTCTTGGATAATGATGGAAAAGCCACTTATCTCAAAATGAAAACAACACACATGAAAATCCTAAGTGGGTTTGCAAGAGGGGAGGAATATCCATGTTACCAAACCAACCATTATACCATTGCACAACCTACATCCATCCTAGGAAATGGAATACCCAAGGTTCTAAAATCCATTTCCACATATTACAAGTATATCAATATTCATATATATATATATATATATATATATATATAACATCAACTTATCCATCCACCAAAATAATAATGATATCAATAATGGATAACCTACATAATATACCTCCTCATTCATACAATAAATCTTGCTCATCGAAAGTGGTGGCAACATAAAGGCCATACCATCCAAGTTTTCAAACATAGACTTGGTGAAATAGCAATGAAAACCACAACACTTAATCATAAAAGAGAGACATGGAAATAAAGTTTTCATCTTTCATATGTAGGAAAAAAAATAACAAATGGATTTTACTTACATCTTCTTAACCATTTTATAGACTTCAAAAATCCAACCAAGCCCAATCCAATCCAACAAGCTCCCCCACAACCTCCCAAAAACACTCAAATTCCAATAATTCAAGTAATGCATAACCCTCGACTCAAGTTCCAAATTAAAATTAACTAGGAAATAAGTCTCAAGTAATATACCAATAAGAACTTAACACTTAGCAAGACTCATCCCCAAAATGAGAATAAATCCTTCACAAATTCATTTATTTTTCCTTACACTTCACATGGCCTCCTAACACTTTTGACAACAACCAATAATAATTAAATTAACTACAAAATCAATCCCAAAAAGTGCCACACATACGCCACTCAAATCCCAACCACTCTCTTACATTCTTCTTTACACACACAACATTTACCCTTAAATGCTACCATTAGCTCGCTTACATTCACTCACACAAATTATCGTTTTCACTTGTAAAAAGATTTAAAGGCCATTTATAAGGTCATCTTTGGGCCTTAAAGTGGCCAAAAGGTTTAAAATACTCCACCCAACCTATATATATGGGTATGGGGATCATATGGATGTGTAAAAAAAGGTTTCCTTGTCCAAAACTCCACCCAAAATGGCCTATAAGGCTAAAATCGAGTTTATTACTCAAGGAAACCAAAGTCGTGAAAAATTAGTAAAATAAAAATTAACTATAATAATCCATAAAGTGGGTCATTAACAACAATATAAAATAATGCCAAAAAAATCAAGGGTTGCGTATGAAAATGGTTTGCTTCAATACGCTTAGAGATTTAAATAATACATTTGCAACAACCTAACTCTAAAGTTCCATGTATGGGGCGACTCTTTGTTGACAAGTGAATCACTTGGGGGTTGGTCCCCTTTGTCCTCTCGATTATTTAATGTGAATATATATATATATATACACACACACACTCATCACACACATCATATATGCCAAACACATTCTACTAAATCACTAATTACAAATAATAAGCGTGTACAATAATTCACAACCTCATATGTAACAACAATACCATTTTTCGATAAGGTTACCCATATTAATACATGAAAAGTTTATTTAAAATTCACACCATGTCTAAATATCTAAGCAATAAATCATTCCACCATTCTTAATTAAAACATGATTAAATATAATCAAATTAAATAATTCAAAATCAACTAATATTTCCATCTAGTATCTCAATGTTCAAAATTACAAAATGAAAATGGAACTCTAATAAAATCATGATCCTCATATAAGAAATAATGTCCAAGGTAAATCACACCATCTAAGCCATGATAAACAAATCCTATAAATCAATTCCTACAACTTTTTGACTCAAAATAGAGATATATAACAATAACGAAAGTGCAACTGACTCAAAATAGAGATATATAACAATAACGAAAGTGCAACTAAAATTAAAATATAACCACAAACAAATCTATAAGTTGAGATCAATAGTACGATCACAATAAATAAAGTGTAGTAGTAAATTTAAATCACCAAGGTAATCAATAAGGTATCAAAAAGTTCCAATTAATGAGTAGGTAGTTCATATAGTAATCGTGTGGCCCTTTTGCATGAGGACAACTCCGAAGTAATTAACAAAACATCCATACAAAAAAAAAACACCACGTGGATTATGGATGGCTATAATTGGTGGGGTGGCGAGACACTCCTTGAGTTTTATAAAATCAAACTCACCCTTCTTAGTCTATCTAAACTTCTTCCCCTAATATTAGAGAGAAGTGATAAGGTGCATAATGTGATAAACCTTGTATAAACCTTCCATAATAGCCGATAAACCCATGATTCTATGAACCTATGTGACACGAGTGGGTGTTGGATAATTAATTAGTACTATAATCGAGGGATAAGTAGAAATTCCTTCACCTACTATAAAGTGGCCAAGATATTATACCTTGGAATAGAAGAAAGAACAATCGGCCAAATTTCCATAAAGACAATGCTCTTAAAAAATGTAAATGTGATGTTCATACTCCCATGGTGTGTGTGTATAAATCAATTTTTTTCAAGGAAAACAAGTACAAATCGGTCTAAAATCCCCATTCATTAAACTCATGAAGACTATTGAGGCATTGGTTAACCTTAAGGGTACCATTGTGAAATCATAGTGGCCATATCCCATGAAAAAGAAAGTCTTGTGTATATCTATTTATAAAATCTTTAATTAATGATAGCTCAACTTGAGATCAATCTTCAAGAATGTGGTTTCATCATGCATTTGGTTGAAGAGGTCATCAATACTTAGGAGATGATAAAATTTTCACCATTACCTTGTTTAGTCATCAATATTCAATACACCATCTCAAGTATCTACCCTTCTTATAAATGAAGATAATAGATGTGCCCCAAGGATACATGTTAAGATAAATGAGGTCATACTCTAATAAACCATCTTGTAGACACAAAATCATGCACTTTGGGTAATTATCTAGTCTCGATCACATACTACTATTTGCATGATTCCTAAGTAAGAAAAGTATTGATTAACCCATGTCTTTGGCCACCTTTCTTTTCTTTATGCTTCTTCTTTCAATCGGCACTTATACTTACTGAATTTGTCCTTAATCTTTTGGCATTTTTCATTCTAGACACTAGTACCCTACCAAGACGCCGAGTGCAGTGCCTCCATCCCCTCCTGGGCACCCTTGTCCTTTTTGTACTTTGGTCACACTTTCTAGGTCCTTTTTAGCCATTTTAGCATCTTATCTTTTTGGTAGTCGGCCTTTTTGGGGTTGATTATGAAATTAAAACAAGGGATTCATATAAATATAAAGTCATGTGATCATGATTAGGGAACAAACACTAAGCATCTACTATATCCACCTAAGGTTGCATCCATAAAAGACACATCTATTGCAATTTTACAAAGCATCCAACATCCAACAAAGTTCGGTGGCGTGACATACATGTGACAAGAAGAGAAGAAGTGTAGACACCTAAAAAACATATCGGAAATAGGTTCCAATCATTTATACGAGACTGGGTGTCAGAACTCGGACCAAAGCGCCCATGGGCACCCCTTTCCCTCTCCGGATGCCCTGATCCAACCAAATCACTTAGATTTGCAACTTTCTGGGCTTTAGTGCAGCGAGTTTCCATCTCTGTTTAGCCAATCTCCATTGCGACACAATCCAACAACCTTTACGAATCAACTAAGGCTCTTCTAACCCTCTTTGCACATTAGGGTTTCATATTTTCATTGCTTAGTTGTTTGGGTATTATTTCACTATTCATTTATTTATTGCAAACTTGCATTAGATTAGGCTATTATTTTACATTTTAGTTTAATCATTTTGGTGAACCCACACTCGAATCCACCTTCTTTCTAGGGTTTTCTTCTTATGCTCGTCACCCGTAGTGGTCGATTTGGGTCTCTTGAGCATCTTGAGCTTCCTCTATTCTCCCATAGGGTTTTTAAATCTATGGCTAAGGTCTCTGCATCAATGGTTACAACTGAAAATCCCTTTGCTAACTCTCACAATGTTCCCCTTCACAAAATAGAAGCATTTGATAGTGAGAAATCATACGATGAGGATACTAATGTCAATCAAGACCAATTGAACACACTTATTGATTTTCGAACAAGCTTTACATAATAATCCCACCCATCTTCCGCATATTTTGCATGTTTTGGTCACTACTAAAAATACTCATGATGTTGTCGCGACCCCACTTATTGCTAACTCTTCGGCTCCCATGGCCTCCACTTAGCCTCTCGCTCCAGTATCCATTCCTACCACTACCACTCCTATCATTCCACCTAATAATCCCAATGCATAGCCTGATTCCTCTTTGAATACTCCTGATTTGACTTCTTTATATCAGGATATGCAAACACAAATTCTCCAGCTACAACTCACCACTTCTCATGTATCCCCATCTCTTGATTCCGCTTCACTTCTTCATACTCTTTTTTCACCCACCATTTTTGCGGACATGATACCACCAAAATTCAACTCTCCTAAATTTCCCATCTTCAAAGGCCATGGTGACCCACAAGAGCATCTTCGAGATTTTCATGTAGCATGTCTCGATTATGCGAATGATCACACACTTCTAGAAAAGCTTTTTCCTTGTAGTCTCCAAGAGTATGTGATGTGTTGGTTCTATGACCTACCTATCCACTCGATAACATCTTTCACGAATCTAGATGATGATTTTCTCACTCACTTCTCTATCAATATCGGCTTTAAGATCTCATATGCCTAACTTGCATAACTTAAGCAAGGACCTAAACAAGTACTTAGTGGATTATATCTTATGATACAAAAACAACTTAGCTAAGATGTCAAATGTGCTTGTGGACTCTGAGCTTCAGGACTTATTCATTCAGAGTCTATTACCACCTCTCTAGGAGAGTGTTCTTTTGAGACATATCCCTCATTCGACCACCTATGTCATACTCTTAAGCTTTGTGAAACCAAGCTTTTATCCATTGGCAAGCTTAAATATCATGAACAAACATCCTCTTCTACACGTTTTCAAAGCAAGTCAACATTCAAACCTTCAACGACAAAACCTCGACACCAAAATTACATCACATCGATGTTATCTCTAATACCAAAGAACTTCAATGGTAACCACCTTAGCATATATTCACCAATTTCCATATTGCTCCACACCTCATATTATAATAACTTCTTGAGAGCAATCTTATCACTCTTCCTACACCGCTTGAGTTAGACCCATCGCAACCAAACGAAAGAAATTAAAATGAAAAATATTGATGCGACTATCATCGATGTGTGGGACACTCTACAAATAGATGTTTCAAACTCTGCATAATCATCCAGGATCTTATTGATAATAACAAGCTTGAGTTCCCAGATCCTACAAACTCTGCACCAATCAACAAAAATCATAAGCTCAAAATATTTAATAACCCATTTCAGAACACGAAAAGAAAGCCAATGATTCATCGGCTAATCATATATATCACAAAAACCTCCTCCTCCATCAAGGGCCCTTGATTTCTTAGTTTCTAACACCAACATTTCTCCACTACTCATCTCTTTTTCTAATCATGATTATCATGCCACGTTCTCTTCTAATCACTTACACATCGTTTCCTCTATTGGATCTACCCCTATTAATAATACTAAGGTTGATCCGTCCTGGCCCATCAGTGCATGTTCTATTCCACTTCTCATCGCTATTAGTTATCTACTATCACAAATTTCATATCTAATGAACAACTCATATGGCATTGTCAAACTTTGTGTTACAGTAGGTCCTCTTACTATGTTTGTACCCTTTCTTATGGGGTAAGTAGTCGATGAGTGTGACATGCTCTTAGGCCTCAATTAGATTTGTAGGTCTCAGTCTATCATTTCCATGAACCATTTGTATTTAAAATTCATTCATAATAATCAAGTCATTTCTATCGATGGTGTACCTCCATCTACTCCATGGTCACAATCACCTCTTGCAACGACTCATGTATCATCTGCTTCATCTAGTATGCCATGACCCATAGAACCTAAAGCACCATCTGCTCCTAGTTCACCTACTTGCATACAACCTACATAGTCTCATCACTCTGCTAGTCCAACAAAGAAATATAGGCCCATTCCTTAGATAGTTATTGTAACTTCCGTAGATCACCACCACGTTTTATCCCATGTAGGTGTCCCTCACCACCATGTTCCACTTCACATAGGTCTCCATCACCTACACATTTTGTTACACCATGATGCCCACATATACACTCATCCATCACATGCACATAGGATTCACTCACCTACACAGCGTTTATCTGCTATACCACCACTCCTAGAGCATGATCACACACTTTCATCACCACAATCATCGAGTAGAGGACCTTCATCCTTTACTTTCATCGGATAGTTCACTCACCACTACACACTTGGGGGCATCGTGCGTATCCCCCAATTGACAACACACATCTTATACCACACATAAGCTAGCATCAACATTACCCGATGATACACTTGTGCTTCGGTTCACACTTGACTATTGAGGGCATCCTATACACATGAACCTCACACACTGCACAATAGACACTACACATCGTGCATCTTCACACATCTTACATACATACATTATACATTCTACATTATACATCCTACATCTTACATCTTACATCTTACATCTACTATGCATCTACACATCTTATCATCTACGCATCTTGCATTACATACTATACATCCTACATTACACACTACACATTACACATCACATGAAGATTTCTCATCACCACATCTATTACACATATCACACATTTTTTTACTCATCTACGCGCTGCACTCACTACCCGATGACACACTCTAGTCTCATGGTCCATATTGGACTGTTGAGGGTATACATCACAAATGGACCTCATCACACTCATACATTCAACCATTCAATCTTTTTCTCATGCGACATTCCTAGATTAGTGATATACGCTATAGGCTACATCATCACTTCTTCTAACATCCATTAGTGATATATGTTATAGGCTACATCATCACTTCTTCTAGCATCCATTAGTGATATACACTTTAGGCTACATCATCACTTCTTCTACTCCTTTTTGATATACGCTTTAGGATAAATCATCACACGTTCTCACACCTCATCTCTAGGTTGCATATCATCACTATGCACACATCATCATCATCATCACGTTATGCAAAACACATAGTTCAAACCATTTCCCGATGACATACTCTCATTTACGGTTCATTTTTGAATGTTGAGGGGCATAAATAAATGAACATCATTGCATAAAATCCATTCACTTGGGGGCATACCGCTCCTATCATTCACTCTGCATTTCCATTCCATCCATCCATAACATATGCATATATGTTGGTTGCATTTTTTGCTTGTATTTACTTATACATGTTCACTTTATTACACATGCTAGATAGATATCTTATATGTCATTATCTTTATCATACACACATGCACATTGACCTTATTTCTAGTAGTGATTGTAGATTATATAGGGCCATTACATGCAACATGGATGTTTGGCACAATACCTAGTACCAGTCCCACAACGACTTCTGTGGGTATCCACTTTTCTACATTACAGGTGTTATTGTTCCATTTTGTACTTAGCACTTTACGTTATCAAATTATACATGCTTTGACATAATTTTTGTCTTTCTAACATGCTAACGGGTGCTTTATCTACAACATTTGTTTTGCGGGACTATTTGACATCACAATTATCTATCATATTGTTTGTACTTGTTTGTCATTTTATTTTATCATATGCGGTATTTTCCCTTTGTATTGTGTGCACATTTGTATGATTTTGGATTAGTCATCCTTGATTGTCTTGTGACACTGTGAGTTGTGTCCCATGTTTATAACCCACTTTTCGCGGTCCACATTGTCTTCTTGGGTGTTTACATTATTTGCTTACACATTGTCTTCATAGCTTACACTTGTTCTCTACATGCATGCTTGTTCGTATTAACACTTGTTTCCCAACCACTTGTTTGCATGTGCCTTGGTTTCTACCAAGCACATCCCCTTCCCCCTGTAGGGCATAGTTTCAGTGGTTGGTCCTCTTTTGGGCCACATACTCCTACAATGATGATGTCGCATACACCCCCAAAGAGGGGGCATCATTTGGGTGAATCAGTCACCCATACAATGGTCTACACACAATATACAACATAACACAATACCAATACAACACATTTCAGGGCTCAGAATCAGACTTGGGTCCTTAGTACAAAATGATGTCTTTCCTGGAGTGCCTATAACAGGGGGTAGTTACATAATGATTGGGTTCAACATGATCTCTGAGAACTCATACACAACAAATTTTACAAGGTAGGTTGCACATGCGTTAGTACATATCATATGAAGTGGTGTTTTATTCCAAAAATTAGTTAAAGGTTAGAGGATAACACCTGGACCTTCCTCTCTATACCACTTTTTGTAGCATCGAGATCACCAAAAAATAAATAATACAAATATCTTTACAGTTTTGGGAAGCGGTTAAAGGTTGGAGGATAAATCAGACTTTCCTCCCTATACTTCTTCGGCCAGTGGCATGAGATCACCCAAAAACTCACACTTCATCGATAGGATCCTTTCTACACTCTTTCCTCTTCCCGGATAAGGTGCACATGTTCCATTTTCACATTTTCAACATTTTTTTACATACTTTACTTACACACATTTTTTACATATACATGCATATTTGACTACTTCATCTTCTTTTGTTTTGCAAGTTCGTTTATATGGGAAGAAAGTAGTCAACATAATCATAATATTAACAACAAGTACATCAGGCACATCAACATATACACACACACTTCCTCCATAAGTTCATTTTCATCACCTTTTACACTTTTGCATCTTTAGTTTTCACGCTCCATATTTTTATTACTCCACACTTTGTCTAGTCCCTCGGCACACTTTCTACATCAATCTACATGGATATCAGGTACGCATCTCTATCTACTTTATGTTATCCAACATTATTCTCACCAACATAAAGTGGGGAAAATGTAGACACAAAATCACACACTTTGAGTAATATTTAGTCTCGGTCACATGCTATTATTTACATGATTCCTAAGTAAGAAAAGTATTGATTAACCCATGTCTTTGGCCACCTTTCTTTTCTTTATGATTTTACTTTTAGTCTTACACTTGTACTTTCTTAGTCTTTCTTTACATATTTCAACATTTATCATTTTGGACACTAGTGCCCACCAAGACGCGAACGCTGTAGTGCCCCGTCCCCCCTTTGGGTGCCCTTGTCCTCTTTGTACTTTGGTCACACTTTTTGGGTCCTTTTTAGTCGTTTGAGCATCTTATATTTTTGGTAGTTGACCTTTTTGGGGTTAATTATGAAATTCAAGCGAGGGAATCATATAAATATAAAGTTATGTGATCATAATAAGGGACCAAGCACTAAGCATCTACTATCTCCACTTAAGGTTACATCCATCAAAGGCATCTATAACTTCATTCTCATCCATCTATCTCCATCATAAGGGACACAAGGCTAGTTCATCTACATTACATTCATAGGAGGGGAGTGTATTGTTTCCATCACACATTATTTACATTCTACATCTAGTTACTTGCTCGTTACTCACAAATTGTAGCAGAATCGACACAAGAACAACATGGGCGCAACTCGCATACACATACCTAGAACTACATTGAGTCCGAGATGTAGTACATTGATAAGTGACAAGTCCATCAATTTGGATTAAGGATAGTCTAATACCTTCATATGCATATTTATTTTTAGGGTTTATATTCTTTGATTGAGGTTTTATAGGTGATTTATCCGTTTTAAGTTTACAACAACATCCATCAAAGTTTAAGGACATACACACGACAAGAAGTGAAGAAGTGCAGACACCTAATGAACATATTGGAAATAGGTTTCGATCATTTTGTAGACCAGGACATCCAAAACTCATACTAGAGCACCCACAGGCACCCTTATCCCTCTCAGGTGCCCAGTCAGTCAACCAAATCACTCAGATTTGTAACTTTCTCGCATTTAGTGTGACAAGTTTCCATCTTTGTTCAACCGGTCTCCATTGTGACATAGTCCAACAACCTCTGTGAATCAACTAAGGCTCTTCTAACCCTATTTACACATTAGGGTTTCATATTTTCATTGATTAGTTGTTTGGGTATTATTTCAGTATTTTAGTATTCATTTATTTACTGCAAACTTGCATTAGATTAGGCTATTATTATTTTACATTTTAGTTTGATCAAATCTAAATACCTTTTGATCTCACACAACTTTGGATTAGTCATCATGTATGGTGCTCGAGAAAATAGGCACTAACTTAGGTAGGTAGTTATATATTATCAATGGAATAACATATAAAGAGTAACCTAAAAATAATGTTAGATGCCCGAGTGTAGGATTTACCCCAATGTGGTACAATTATCCCCAAGTGATTCCTAAGTGAAGCCATAAAGTATGTGTACATCTATGATAGTGTATAATCTATATTTGACATGTCTAAAATCACGTAGATCTTAAAAATCATGTGTCTAAAATAGATATGTAAATGCTAAAAACATGATAAGTACCAATGCCAAAATATATTTATCAAAAAAGCAAACCACAAGTAGGATCTAGTTTTTAATTTATCAAATATTTTTAATATTTTTCCTTATCTTGAATATGTGAATGTTTTTTCCCTTTTTGAATGAAATGATCATCAATCAATCAAGCAAGCAAGGCCAAGGGGAAAAAAATATAAGGGAAGTGTTCGAATAGTACATACAACATGTTATGAAAGTATAATGTAAATCATGATGTAATAACAAAACAAGTCTCAAGGAGAGTGATGGCAAGTGATATGATCCATTACAAAGGCATGCATCAAGAGGAGAGCGAGGGAAAGTGATACGCCCACATTATAACATCATGTATTATATAGTATGTGTAAAAACTCAAAGTAGGTGCATGTCCCAATTGGGAAAAAGTCAATATATATGAAAATGTCATAATGTGTGTAGACATAAAGATATAATCATGTGATATTGATGTGTTCCATGAAAAAACAACGTTGAATTTCCTATATATAGATATGGGAAAATGAAATCTTGTGATGAGTTGTAACATGCCTTGGAAAAAGTGTAAGAATTCATACTATCATAAAATATATATTTGTATATTTTGTTGTAGGTTAACTAGTGTAGATGTCGGGATGGGATAAACAATCAAGTAAGCAAGGGTAGTGCAAAAATCAATTCAAATATAAGTACTAGAAGAGTAGTCAAGTTGAAGTAATATGTACAAGGTCATAATAGATTAATAGAAAACGTTTTAATCAACTTAAGGGAGGGTGATCATGGGAACATGAAATTAAGAAATTGAGAAACTATGATAAGAACAAGTGATGTACAATAAAGTCACATATGAGCTAGAATAAGAGGTAGGTTATGAGTTATAACCTATTTTACAATTGATGGGATGCTCATCTAATAGACCTAAGTTAATTGGTCATACATGTGTGTCATTCATATCATCTTCATATTTGGGATTGGAGTTCTTGAAACTTTTATGTATAAGAGTTATAAGTGTCATTGCCAATATTATGCCTAGTTCTCCAAACCTTCCTAGAGTGTGATATAAGTTATATAGGTATCATTTATCTTCCATTTTGATATAATTTAACTTGGTTCTCTTAGATTTGAAATGTCAATGTCTTATCCATGTTATTCATGGTTGTTCATATATGATATATCCATGACTTTCTAAGTATCAAGTCATATTGAATACAAGTAGTCACAATGCATATCCATAAGTTTTTTTTTCTTTTGGCTAAATGTGGAGTTCAATTTGATATAACTTAAATATCCTTACAAATATATGTATTTGTCTCATTAATATGAATCACATCATATCTATTGAAAAAAATCCATATAACATGAATTAATTTATGTTGTTTCATAAATGAGTATTCTTTGAGTATATTTCCATTCTATGAACATGCTTATGGCTATTGGCTCACTCGTAGGTTGTGATTTTGGTATCTTAGAAGTGTTATTTTACTATTTGGGTTTTTATTCTAAATAAGAATTCTTTGTTCTTATAGGAATTTCCCTAGTTATTATTAACCTATTTTGATAAGCTCATTAATATTGTGTTATAATGAAACAAAATTGTTTGAATCATGTCTAGTGATCCTATGATAGTCACATAATGGATTATCCATATTTCTTTACATACAAGTAATCGCGAATGTTGTATATGAGGTAGAATAATATATTTTTATCAAGTAACACCTTTAAGGTGTCTTTTGGTTGATTGAGTATTTTAATTTTCTTTGATAACTTACATTATGAAAATTTTGAGTCTATTACACTTATACCTTGACCAAAGGTAAAATAGTCGAAAGTAAGCTTGCTTTTGTGACTAGATGTGTGAAATATATGTAAATATATCACCTCAATGTGGATGGGATGAGGGGGTAGAAGTGTATATTCATATTCAAATAGCTTGTGAAAAATATAGTTAAAATATGTGTAAACCTAAAGGAATGATTTTTTAAAAAGGGGGTAACAAGATATATCTAAAGATAATTTTTTTCTAGATTTTTGGGTTGGTACATTAATAAATCCATGGCATTTCTGAACCTAAAACTATTACATGAAGTACTAATAGTTCCATTTTGGTCATTTTTGCAATAGAAATGGTGTTTTTGTCCATGTTTCTTCATGGAAATCACATCATACATTGTAGTGCACCGGTGACATAGAACAACATGACAAGAGGTTGTTAATTGTGTTACATTAGATCCACCTTTGTGCCAATTTAGCACCACCTCTTTGACACCCTTAAATGAAGCTAAAATTGCATTAACATCACTATTGAGTGACACAAATATCTCTCCATCAATTAAAAACACACACACACATAATTGTAATTACAAATGTTGTAATTGCAAATATTTATATTATATTTATGTATTTATTATTTTTAAATATTAAACATTATATATTAAGACATAATTTATATTATATTGTGTACATACATACATACATACATACATATATACATACATACATACATACATACATGTGTGTGTGTGTGTGTGTGTGTTGATGTAAATTGAAAATTGTAAAATATCCTAATATTATGAATAATAACAAAAGATAAATTTTTGATTAAAATTATTCTACACTAATATATAACAATGTAATTTTGAGGAACATTAAAATGTCCTTTTCAAATTACAAAAAAAACGGATATAAAAGTACATCATAAATGTCATGTATGCTGGATTTGGATCACCTTGCAAGATGTGTTAGATGAAATTCAAAACTCAAATCAATGCTACTAAATAATAAGATGGGCTTATGTTTCCACCATGTAAAATATGAGGCACATTGTACTGTTCTTTCATTGATAAAGTGAGTTGAAATCTCAAATTCTGAACCTAAAACTACAATAAAAGACATAAAAATGTTGGTTATTTTTGTGGATAAGGGACCCGCCTTGGTCAGATCTAGATCCCTATAATTTTTCAAGATTTATAATAAGTACATGTAAGACATATAATTGATAAATGAAAATAAAAGAAATGATATATCTTATGCGGCATTTGAGGGGACTAAGACATGGTGCAAGTTTTATTTGTGGATGATTGTTGATGGTGTCTTAGCTTATTGAATGTTGTTGTTAGTCACAATCTAGTCATAGTTGTGATTCCCAAAAAATCATATGGAGGTTGCATGTCATTCATAGGCATGATTAAGATTTGTGTTGTAAATTCTACAATCTGATCATTTTGTGAGCTTTGTGGTGTCAAAATGGCCTTCTTTATCCTTTGGAAATACCTGTAAATAATAAATATATGGGCAATAGAAAAATTCTCCAAAATCTATGAGTCATCAAGGGGTTGAAATAAGGGGGTGAGTAATATTTCATAGTTTTAGGTTACATAGAAGATTCGCAACATATATGGGTGCAACATACATAGAAAGGTGAAATAATCGGGGTCCACTATACATAGAGAGCGCAAATAGGTCGGTGGAATGATTAAATGTTTTTGGTGTGTGTGTGTGGAGTGTTGTGATAACATTGAATATTAGTTGATGAGGACAAGTGATAGGGTGACATGTCTTAAATCAAACTTATTTTATATTTTTAAGTGTTTTGTGTGAATATTTTATTTTAAGGGATTATTATTGTCTTATATAATTTTTTATTTTTAGCTTAGGAGACTTTATGCACAAGGCTTGTTTTTGATGTCAACATATCCTAGTGATCGGTCTCATCCTCCCGATCCTCGATCTTGGACTCTTTCGATTTTGATTTTGATCTTAATCCTCTTCATTATTATCCTCATCATTATCATTCTCATCATCATCGTCCTTTTTTCATCCTCTTTGTCCTCCTATTTTATTTCAACCTAACAATACATAATGATAATTTTTTTAGAATTATTTAATTTTGATTTATAATTTATGTATATAACACATTAAACACTACATGTCTTACCGACACAAAGTGATTAGCTCGCCCAATGATTAAATTATATGATAATTTTTCATACATATTTTTGCATGTACCTCCTTTTTTGCTAGCTTCTTATCGCATCATTCCTACTAACATAATTACGTGATAAGTTTACACATATAATGATTTGTATAAAAAAATATTTAAACAATAAAACATAAATCCATTAATAGTTTATATAGATCTTATAAATTTATTAACGACCTTTTCTAAATTTTGTCGGCCCGAACAATAAGTCAACAACCACCCTTTCAAACTCGACTTCATACCCATTTAGCAAATTAATTGTGTTACCTAAATTGATTATAATATTTATTAAATATTTGATTATGCACTTCGAGTAATATAATTACCATTGTATTGTGATCATAGGCCATATTTGTATCTTATAATACTTGAATGATGGTCGACAACATAAAATATCAAATTAAAGAAAACATGTTTATCAACCAAAGCGCCATGCTCTAAAAAAGTCCTCTTTATAGTCCAAAGGTCAACATATATCATTAATTTTATTATCTAGCATGCAAACCTATTAGTGTCCTCTCTGCTAGTCACTTGTGACACAAACCGAACAAACATCTTTCCCTATTTTCGGGGGTCAAAGATGTCTTCTCTCTTCACCTATGTTTCCTTGGTAGTGAAATTACAAATTATAAATATAAATAACTAATTAAAAACTATACAATTATTTGTTTAAAACTCGTATTTACACAATGTAAGTACCCTCAAATTCCTCTTTACTCTCCTAAACCCTTGTGATGAAAATTTCCCAATTAACTTTAGGTCGTAGTGGGTCTTCCCGAACTCAGTAGAACTTATTTTGACCAACCTTCTACATCTCTCAAGTGGGATTGGAAACCACTCCATATGAAAATATGAATGAATAAAATATCACATTTGATAAACTATTCTTTTATAAAATACATGAAACTAAAAAAATTGAAGTCACTAAAAATGACATATAAAATAAATGAATATAACTTAAAACTAATACAACGAAAATATGAAATAAAACAAATTATCCTAAATTTAATAACATATATTAAAATACTTACTTGCCCCAAACATCCATTAATATCATCATGTCATCATTTACATAGAGGTCTATTTTGAGGTCCCCTTACACTCGGTGTTTATAATTACTATGAACAAGATGAGATAGTCTATTAATGTTTTATGCGGAAGGGGTGAAAATTAATTGTCATCCCGACTTAATGCACTCGGGAGTAGGTCATTCATACTATTTGGGGAAGTCTCTAGATATGTTTAATTTTTTTAGTGTTTATTACTAACGGGATGAGAAGGACCTACATCGACAAATATCTACAAAAATGTTCACTCATTATAATATCACTAATTAAAATCGGTGTGAATAATAATTGAAAAAATTATACCTCCACGCAAATTAATCTCTTATCCTATGATTGCCCTCATTCTCATGGTGGTTACTATGGGATATAAACTGTCATAATCAATTCATATTAGAATTGTTCAATAACAAGAGAAATTTTATATTAACACATAAATTATAAATTTATACCTTAGTGCAGGAGACTCTATAAGAATAGAAGAAGGACATCCAATCATTACAATAACCTCATCCTTCTTCCAGTCTATATTAGAAGTAGACATGTGATACACAAGTTGTATTATAGTTATTGATAAAATGAAATGATTTATTAAATTAAAAATAAATTAGAATTTTATACCTCCATTTCGAGTCCTTAGAGGTTGAGGAAAAACCATACGAATGTGGTAGTCTTCATAATATGGCTTATGTAGGTATATATAAGTAGTAGATATATTATTATCAAGATATAATTATAGTTTTTAAATGAGAAAAAATAAATTTAAATTACAAAATACATTCTAAAATTATACCTATGTGGTGGGTGTGTAGAGGTCGATAAACTTCTACTCACAAAAGAACATTGAAGTAGCTCATGGGCCTCCAAATCCCCATCCATGTCATATTATGCCAAAGCAAAAGCGATAGAGCCGCCACAAGTGAATTAATCAAACACCTTTTTAATAGATCATGTCCTCTCTTTAGTATAAAAAAATTATATAATGCATTGATTTTAGGATATGCAAAAAAATTTCGTAAAAATAATAACATAGATGGATTAGATAACAATTTTTTTATTTATCTAGCTTTTTGAGCCTTTTTGTACACAGGGTATAGTCCCTTCAAAACTATTTATCCATAATAAAAAAAAAAACAATTTTTTTATTTCAATAAACTATTCACGTTGAATTTTTTTCTTGTAAATGGGCTACCCTAAATAATTATTTTTGTAATTTATTTCATAAATTTAATTTATTTCATAAATTTAATTTATTTTTAATCCCTAAATAATTTATTTCCTATAGATTTTATAATCTCCTAGGGTTTACACAATTTACCCTATGTTTTACACAATTTAACTTTGTGTTTTTAGAATCATCATACATTTTTTTATTTAGGGTTTAAATAATTTCTACTAAAATCTATCCTAGGGTTTGCATGATTTCTCCTAGGGTTTATACAATTTACTCTAGGGTTTACAAAATTTACTCCGGGGTTTATATAATTTATCCGGGGTTTACATAATTTATCCTATGGTTTTAGAATTTATTTAGGGTTCAATTTCACATAAAATCTATCTTAGAGTACAAACAATTTCTCATAATATTTACATTTTCCTTCATACGAGTTTACATGAATTATTAACCAAATTTAGATGAAAATATGCATACGTGTAATATGGAATTCATTGCATTTTCTTCTTCTTCGATTAAGCGAGTTTTCTTGCATTAAAGGTTTAGTTTTTCTCCATGAATATGTTGGCATGACATTTTTTTATTTGTTGTCGATGTGTTGTATTTTTTCTTTTATCCTCTCCCTTATTGTTGTCCTTTATCTTTTTCCTCTCCCATTTGGTGTCCCTTTTTTATTTCCTTTTATTCCCCCGTATCCCCTTTTTATTTCTTATTTCCCTTTCTCCTTTCCTCTCATCGATATTAAAATTAAATGAAACAAAGTGGGAGGGAATGTTTTCATCCCACTTCATGTTTTTAAGGAGTTGAAGTGGCATATCCCTTTTTATTTATAATGTTAGGGGTGAGTATGGTGCAAAAGTGACATAAAGTTACATCACATTTGTGCCATGTTTCCAACACTATTATCATGTCACAATTATGTAAAATTTTCCATCGAAAATGAAAAAAAAAAACGAAATGGGAAATGACTTGAATTCAAAACAAGTTGTGACGTTATTTACAGTATATGTAGTTGTATAAGGATGCAATCACAAATGGGTTAATTAACCTTTTATTTAAAAATAAGTAAATATTTGTGCATGAGTTTAGGACCCTTATTAATGACAAAGTGGGATAAAATTTTCTCCTCAAATCAAACTAAGAGCTCATAAATACGTAGAGAGACAGAGTAGAACTAATCTAAAACACAACCTACTAATATTTTTGGAAGTTTTGAGTAATAATATTCTAGTGTATTCATAAATTTTGAGGTTGGTTGTAGAATGTGCGAGATGTACAAAGGTATCTCCAACTCCATAAGTAGAAATAAAAAAAAGAAAAATTTACATGGACATGAGGGTTTGAAGTACACTAAACACTACTAGTTGGCCATGAATAATATCGTGATTTTCTATAGAATTTGGATTGGATAGGTAAGATATGAAGTTGTTTCTACATTTCCCCTATTGCATGCATCATATAGATGATTTGACTATTTAGAAATGTATGGATAGGTTATTTTAAAGTTTTCATTTAGCCATTGATCTCAACAATTGGTTTATGTTAAGATAGATTGTAATTTTCATTACGTACACTTTTAATTTACATAAGATTTAGATAAAGGAGTTGTTGTAGACAACACTCTCCATTTTAGTAAGAAAATGGAGCCCCCTTTTAATTTATAATACAAAAACATACACTTCCAACAAGTCTTTGAAAGTATCTTAGAGGGAACCATGAGATCAAGAACCATATTTACCAAGATCTAAAGTTTAATTCATTAAGAATTTACATATCTTCTAAGTTTAGCTTGCTCATGATTTGTAATGTTTTAAATGCTTCATTGCTTTATCAATAAAAGATTTTTCATGTGTGCATTTTAGTTTCCTTTGTGTACACAATAAATTAGGAAAAGACTTGAAAAAACTTGGTGTTATTTATATAGGAATTTTTCTAAAATGTTCAATTGACATTCAAATGCCTTGACATTTTTCTATTATGAAAATTTCAAATTTAATCTAAACATTAATTCGTTGTGGAGGCCTAAAATTCACTTCTTGAGCCATGTTTCTATCATAGATAGTTTTCATTCATCAACATCTATAAAATTTTGGGGAGAATCTAAAGGTTCAAAGTTTTAAAAGATTACAAAACACTAGTCGACAAGTTTCATTCATCGAATTTCTATAAAGGTTTATGTTTGCATAAGGATCAAAGTTTAGAGGACTTGTGGTTATATAGAGCACAAATGCAAGACATATTTCATTCATTGACATTTGGCACTCTAAAAACTTAATTTAAATAATTTTTATTATCAGAATCACACGAAATGAGGCCATGTGTTGGTAATCCATTTTTGGATAGGTTCACCATTTTCAATATCTTACACCAGTCAAGACCACATGTCATTCATCCATCTATATGAAAATAGTACATGAGAGTTAGTGTAGAAGATCTTCCATATGTAGTAATATTGATGTCCTCCACGTGTCGATCATCGACACTCTGCATAAAAGAAAGGGAAGTTTAATTCATGGGGTTTAGAGCCTTATGGAGAATGATAACATAGATCTTCCCCAAATGTCAACAATCGATGACAATGGAGGTTACATAGAAAGAAAAATAAGATAAAATGAATAATTAGATAGTTACGTCATAAATATTCAAAAGCCATAGTTTTCACAAGTGATTTAATGGAGATAAACCACATGAGCCATATGTAAATCAAAAAATACTTAAAGGCTATATGGAGAAAATGAGGATGACCATATCAATTAGGCATAGGTCCCCTTGTTGACTATGATCTTAGAGTTGAAATTTACGAAATGTTGGGATCATACAACAAATGGGGATAAATTTAACATGTTGTCCTATTTGGTGGACCTATTTTAAGTTGCCCTCACTTTTAAATCCCCATTTTAAAATTGATTACCCACTTCCATTGAATTTGTGCACTAGGTATTCTCAAATTTATACAACCACAACTACAACCTTGTTATTCGGGAGATCTATGAAGAGTTCTACAAAATTTTATATTATGCTATACATGGGGTCAAAAGGCATATGATGTTCCCTAAGCTACAAGAGTCTATAAAATAGATTAGAGCCTACAATTACTATAGGGAATTCAATTTGATTATAATTTAAGGTAATTTGACTTCCCCTTACAAACCACCAAGGCATGTTCTAGAGAGATTAGTTATAATTAAAGTAGCATGACAATATGAATAGGCAATAAGAGGATGGTGCAAGTCACTATCACAAAGGTCATACCCATTTATCCCCTTTCTAGTGAGGAAATACACATTTACCACTTACCCTTTTATTCTCGGTTTCTCAAGGCAACACAAACCTTATGATCACTTAGGGTTAGTTTATATAGAAAATGGGACCCTCAAAGGAGGGTTTATAGACATGTGAGAAATCTAAGCTACATGTATCCTCATGTATATAATATTCCCACTTATATGGATGCTTTGTATAATTGGAATATAGTTTTTGTGGATGACATAGGGGAAGATCATTGCTTTAGGGTCGTGTCGTCCAAAAATAACCCCGGGATATTTTGGTAACTTATAGATTCAATTTTGGTCTTAGGAAATATTTTATGTTCAAAATCCACGGAACACTATAACTTAGTGTTTTACGGAATCAAAGAAATTAATGTTCCGCAAGTTATCCTAACTCGCGGAACAAAGGAGTTAGAGTAAAAGAGTGGGACATAGTTATGATGGAGTTAGACCTTCACGGCATGAAAAGTGGGTGTTATGCGAACTTGGAGAAATTTAGTGTTCCAAAGAGTTGGTGATAATGCCACACAAAAAATCACAAAGTCTACCAAGAGAAAAACTATGATACATGGGGAGAATTTTGAAGCTCCTTGTAGCAAAGGAAATTGGAGTTTCAAAAGTGGCTAAGTTTGGAATTCGTGGAACATTATCACAGTCTTCGCGAGTTTCCCCCAAAGAAATGTTCAGTGGAATTCAAAAGTTGTGGAATAAAGATACAAATGAATAGCCATGGGAGTTCTAAAAATTATGCCAAACAAAGAAATTTTTGTGACACAAAGCGATATGAGACATTAAGCCACGGAACAAGGTGAAATTGGTTTTTGGCCATAAATTTCACCGCGGAGCTCCAAATTGTATGAAATCGGTGGTGTTGGAACTATTTCTTCAAGGGATTCATTTTAGCATAAAGAAACATAGGATTTGATGTTATTTTGAGGGTGAAAAATTTAAACACAAGATTTATAGGGGAAAGTGCAATTTTTGCATCTATATGCATATAACCACTCTACCAACTAAATTTATTTCTTCATTGTGCCCATACTTAGTCCTAAAATTCAAATGTCGTAGAGGAATGAATTTTTTCAGGTGTCCATGAGTGTTTGTAAGAATTTATGATGTTTGGTGGGTGGTTGGCATGAATATTTGACACATCTCTCTCATTTTCCATCCTCTTTCTCCTTCCCATTTTCTATAAGTATGAAACTCATGCCTTGTAAAACAAATCCCATTTTTTTGTAAAAATACCATTCCAAAATTGTGGTAGACTTCCCATGAGTTCTAAACGTCATATTTAGACTATGGAAATATTTTTCACCTTCTTCCATGAATGTAATGGTTTGTGCATCCTTTGAGCAATAACATCTTGTGTTTGTGGCTCTCTTTATGCCATATACTCATGTTTCATTACATTATTGCCTCACATTATTTCTCTGGTATGTTGTGTGTGTTATATTTGTAGGTTTCTTCATTTTTGTGGAGAGTGATCACCCCTTCTTTTCTAGCACCATCACCTCTATTTTAGCTTAGTTTGCTTATGCTTTACCTTCTCCCTTTCCCTCTCTCCTGGTGACTTGGATGTGTTAGTATAGGCTTAGTTTAAAGGTAGTGTTAACATTAGGTTAGATAGGTAGAGGAACTAGCCTTCTCTGGAGGTTTTTCTTGAGATGCAAGTCCCTTACTTGGTGATAATCCCATGCTCACTAAAAATATTGATCTTCCATGATCAAATCCTAGGTGCTATTTTTGTGTGTTAATAGTTTTGACATGCCAAGTGGGACACGTTTAATGAAATTTACATCATTTCACTAAATTTAATATGTTCTTGGTGATATCCAACCTTTGGAGGCATTTTCAACACATCTAACAACTCCATTGATCCAAAGAACCCATTTTCTCAATCAATAGACCACTTTCCATCATTTTAGTCCTCTTTTCCATGAAGTTGTGCAATCATGACTTCATTTCCTCATTGGAATCCTCACATGCAGCAGCAATACCATTCAAATCCACCTCCATGTTCCCCAAATCTATCTCTAGGTTATCAAAACACACCCATAAATCAATTTTATGAGCCAAATCAACAGGCATATTCCTATAAACCAAACCCTACATATCAATATGGTTATTCAACTAACCATGGTGTTGTTCAAGAAGAAGGATATGTAGTTTTGGAGGCCATTTCACACCTAAAGATGATTTTGAAAGGAGAGTTCAACATATAGAGGATATCTTGCAAGAAATCAAGGAGAAATTTTAGATCATGCAAGCTAAACAACTTGGTTTTAGGCATCCCTATCTATGGGGAGGTCCTCTACCTAGTTGGTTTATTCCTCAACAAAAACTATAGGTAATGATTGAATCCTTTAATCATATGGTTAATTTTATTATATCATTACAAGAATTAGAGGCTAATGAACCCAAGTTTGAAGAGCCCTATCAATGGGGTATCCCTTCACCATCACCATGTGGGTATATGATGCCTCCTTATCATCCTAAACCATCTCAACCAAAACACAATATTCAAGTTCCTATCTTTCTTAAAGCTTCTCCTTCCATCCCTTATCCTACATAAGAAGACATTACACCTTCCCCATCATTTTAACCATTGTAAAATTAGGTAGAAGCCCAATCTTCCCCTCTTCTCACATTTCCAAACCCATTTTGTGATGAACCTAAGCAATAAACCATTTTGGGAGGGAATCCAAGTAAACAAGATAATATACAGGATTTGAAGGTTTAGAGCTCAAAGTTTCAAGCCAAGTAAGTGCTAGATCAACAAGAAAAAAATCCACCACTTGTATTTGCATCAAAACTAGTTGAAGAAACTTTGGTTGAGTTTAAAGAGGTAGAGATTGCAGAGAAAAAAAAGGAAGATGTTCAAAAATATCTCCATTATGAGTGTAGTGTGCATGTTGGCACCATATTATTAGAGGTTGTTGATTTTTCGAGGAAAAATAATATTCAAAGGCCCTGGATGTGGAGGGAATCACAAAGGGTTTCTTTCTCTTTTTTGGTAATGAAAATTCAGAATTTTTCCTTGCCTCCTTCCACTAAATCAGATTTAGAAAATCATGAAGAAGAGCATATAAAAGAAGAAATCAGACCCGCTGATTCATTTGATCTTCATGATGTGTTAGAGGATACACTTGGAATTTATAACTTCTTGATTGAAGATGAGTAAGAGAATGAGAACCCAATTGCCAAATCATTTGAGTTCTTTGAAGGATCAAAAAAAAGTTTAGTTTAGACTTCAAACATGCTTCTTGATGAGTTAAATGACGAGTTTGATATTTCACACTCATTGTTTTTTGAAAAAGAGGCACATGCAAGTGTGGAGGAAAATATGTTAAATACAAGAGTAAGAAAAATAAAGTCTAATTCAGCTGAAAAACATCTACAATGAAGAGGATAATGTCTCTACTAGCTCCATCCATGGAGTAGAATGTAAGTAATATTGGAAAACCATGCAAATCAACCAAAAATTCAAAAGAATATTTTCCCAATCAGATACTTGGCTGGTTTGGATTCAAATTCATAGTTTTCACCTGTCATGTTTACCTTAGAGCATGAGGAAGAGCTTTAAAGCATTAAAGGTCAGCTTTAACACCTCCAAAAACCAAATGTAAAGCAATGTGAGGAGGTATTCATTCTCTTTATAGCTGATGCTTTGAGGAATGAGGAAGTTCCGACCATGCTTTCATTTATACCACATGATTTAGTTGCAAAAATGATCACATGGTCCAATTTTGTAAGGAAGGGAATCTATTTCTCCCAACCAGTTGTTGGTTTTGTTTGGTTTCCTTTGCCTTTGGTTAAAGTAGAGCAGATTAGACACTCTACATGTTTCCTCTTGGAACAAGTATGATTTTCCATGTTTGTACATAGTTTTTGGGCCTTTGTAATTTTTACGAGAGAAATCAACATTAATCTTTGCTTCAAGCAAAAGAACAGCAGTTTAGAGCATGGTTCATATTAAGATATCTCATCTATCTCTTAAACACAAGAAGAAGAAGAACCATTACAATTATGCTCAAGCACTACACATCCACGAACAGAACAAATTCAAAACGTGAGTTAACTATTTCTTTCAAAAGAGAATTACCTTATTTAAGATATTCATCCAGGAAAAATTTCATTTAATCCAAGAAAGAATAGAGTGCAAGAGATAACTCACTCATCTCAAACCAACAAGTAAAGTCCTATTAAACAATAGTCTGCCAACGAACTTACATTTACAGTTCAATAAAACCAAATAATATAACCTCTTCCAACATCATTTCTACAAATGATTGTGCAAAGGAAGACCAAACAACTCATACTGGTATCCCAAGGTCAGGTTTCATTTTTGCATTACAAAAAGAATAACTAGTTCTTGGTTCAACAAATTATAATACAAAAATTATTAGAACAAAGTCAAGTAATCCCTCCTTAACAGTATACGGTACTAAATTACTAAGTTCTTCTCATAAAAGAAACTCAGAGTCTATTCTAAGAGGTCTGAGATACAAGTTTCCTCAAACTAAGAGAAAGGACTACTCCCAATTAAATACCATCAACATCTCAGGAAAGAAGAAACAATTCTTAAACTGAATTAACAATTTTATTCATCAAATGAGAACGTTTTCCTTCGATATCATGGAGGGTTTTCCCCACAATAACCCAATTATTCTCCCAATTTTACCTTGAGTGAAAACTCGACAAAAGAGTTGTAAATTTTTAAACGTTAATAATAAGTAGAACACAACTCCAAAGCTCCAGAACAGAGTCGACACAAGTCCTTAACAAAGTTTCAGATCTATACAATACACAAAACAAATGCAAATGAAAATATAAATTCCATTAATAATGAAATTCCTCTACATAAAACATAGGTACAGAGCCATAAATGACGTCATCAAAGCCTTGATTATTTCCAAAAATATAAACACGTGTTCAACACAACAAGTGAATCCTACATGAGTTCAAATCAAATGCAAAGTCCAAAGACTACCTCAACGAAACTAAGGTTTCCCACTAAGTTCAGAGTCCACATAAATAACAAAACGTGAGTGCCATGTTCATTACAACCTTGTATTAACAGTGAAAAAGATCACTAGAGAAAGACACAGGCTCTAAGCCATTTACGGACTTCAACAATAGTCCAGGTCATATACAAGTATAAAAATCACGATCCTTAAGAAAAAAGTTTTCTAACAGTTCAGGAAACGTGAGTAATAAATTATGTGAACATGATCAAATAAAAATTTAAACAACAATTGAGCTACTAGGCCTCAAACTCCGATTGAGAACAACAAAAAGCTCCTGCACAGTTTTATAAGAAAACACGAAGTCCAAATACTAGCTCAAGCAGGACTAGGAATTCCCACAAAGTACAGAGCCCACACATGAAACAAATACAAGTGCTTTGTAGTTACTAATCTACAATAAATATTTCAAATTTCAAAAGAATGTAAAACATGGTTACAGAGTCCCATATTATCTCTCAATGGAGCTAAGATATAAGTAATGAGCTTTATACGTGCTTCGACAACAGTCCAGAGATATACAAAATTCCAACATGGTTCAATACAACAAGAACCTAAATCAACAGTTCTCATAAAAACCAGAACCAGTTCTAAATCTAAAACGAGCTCGAATACAAGCTCCATTAATACACAAGTTCAACTCAAGCTCATGATAAAAAAACACAAATTCCAGCAAGTTTAGACAGAACCCAAAGATCTCAAAACTCTGAACCACATCCAAATAGCAACGAAGATTTATCTAAACAGAATACTTCAATTTCTATATCGAACATGAAAAGGCCAAGTTACAGAGATACATTTTTGCATGCATTCTTATTTTTAAGAACTGTACATGGTAAGTTTCTAAATAGAACTCTATTTACCATGAAATTCAAAACCAAAAAACATAGATTTAATAAACCCCACAAGTCAATAACCAGACAAAATAAGAAAACCGAAAATCTCATAGAGTAGAATCGTTTTAATGAGACATTTATAGGAAAGCAAGAGATGTTAAAGTTTAGAGCCTATCATGCCTAATAGTACTTCTGTGAACCCGAAAAGAATCTCCAGCCGAGCTCAAAACTTCTCCTTTTCTCCACAAAAAATCAAATAACCATGTTCTTTTTCCATCATGCCTCCTATATATTCCACGAACTGAAACTAGGTTTAAAACCTCAAAAATAGCCATCAAGTGTAGTTCTATCTGCTGGTTCGAAAAACCAGTGAGCATGCAGAGTGAAAATTGTGAACCATGCAAAGTGAAACAACCACATACCAAACTATTTGCATGCCTTCCAAGGCAGTTTGAGCACGAAGACCAAAAATAATTAATTCCCTTAACTCCTATTTTCCCGCCTATCCTCCTTTTCCACCACCTCTCATGCTTAGTCATTGCCAAATCAAATCTAACAAAGAATTCCATTTTAGTGGAGCCTCCACCTAAGCCCGCCAAATTTGCTAACCCCTGCCAAAGTTGGTAGTACCTCCAACAATTAAAACCTTATCAACATTTTTAATGCCTTGGAACCATCACCCACTATGTATGCGACCACCTAATTCCCCATTCAAACCCATTAGTTTAGGGTAGATTAAATTGTTTAGGTTAGACCTTAGGTAATTTGTAGTATATATATTTACCTTAGGTTATAACCCAAACACATTTACCACAATAGGTCTTAGCACATAGCCTAAGGTAGTTTTCACTTAGGTTAGGTTAATTTTTCATTACTATAGTTTTAGGCATTAGGTTAGATCATAATATAACCTGGTAGTATTAGTTTAGGATGCCAATCAACCAAATCAAAGTAGAATAGGAAGCTTTAGGTTAGAATAGGAATTTGTTATGTAACATAGTTTAGGTAGTAATTATCTTTTACCTATCTTAGAATTTTGTAGGATAGTTCTTCTTAGGATTATGGATCTTTCCTATGCCGTGAACAACTACAGTTAGTTTGTGTCAACATTGTCCTGGTACAATCAAACTGAAAAGATCCAAGCATGACATACCATTGAATAGAACACGTTCATACAACAATCAAAGAACTAGTATCCATCAAAGTTCAGTCATATGTCTATCAATTCCTGGAATGTCAATTTACCATTCATCCTACAGAGCAGATTTTAAAACATTCCTTGGATCACTGAAATTGATCCAAGGATGAGTCAGATTAGTAGAAAAGTTTACAATTCTTAAACTAGATTGTAACCCACCTACAAGAAATGAAAAATGGATTTAAGAAAGCCATTCCAATTCAGTCAAAGGATCTTAAGAATAGAAGATGATTTATCCATATCAAGCATGATCTCCAAAATTCAAAAGAACACATCTTTATAAGGAAAATCACATGTCAACACTTGAAATGTAAAGGAGGAAAATAACAACTGTCAAGGGTGTTACAGGAAATTTTTGTAACTTACATATTCAATTTTATACTTAGGAATTTTTTTTTTCAAAATCTATGGAATACTGAACCTTATTATTATATAGAATTAAGGAACTTAGTATTCCACAAGTTTTCCTAACTCATGGAACAAAAGAGTTAGAGAAAAGCCTTAGGAAAAATTATGATGGAGTTAGACCTTCACAACATGGAAAGTGAGTGTTACACAAACTCGAAGAAATTTGGTTTTCCACGGAGTTGGTGACAATCTTGCACATGATAAAGCATAAATTCTACCAAGTAAAATACATGATACACAAGGAGAAGTTCAAAGTATGGCATAGTAAAGGGAATCATAGTTTCAAAAGTAGCTATGTATGGAATCCATAGAACACTATCACATTCTTCTACGGGTTTCCCCCAAAGTAGTGTTCCATAGACTTTAGAATCACGTGGAACAAAGAGACAAAGGAATAGGCTACAAGAGTTTTAAAATGTTTCCAAAAAGGAAAATTTATGTGAAACAAAGTAATAACACACTTTGAAAGCCATGAATCAAGGATACATTGGTTTTTGGCTATAAATTTCACTGTAAAGCTCCAAATTGCATGAAGTTAGCAACATTCAAACAATCTCTCGAGGATTTATTTTGGCATAAATAAATGCAAGATTTGATGTTGTTTTGAGGGTGAAAATGGAAAAGGCGGGATTCACTGAGGGAAAAGTGCGGTTTTTGCATCTACAAGCATATAACCACTATACCAACCAAATTTATTGCTTCATGGTGCCCATACTCCATCCTGCAGATCAAATGGCATAGAGGAATGAATTTTTCAAGTTCCCACGAGTGTTTAAAAGCATTTATGATGTTTGGTGGGTGGTTTGTGTGAAGATTTGGTGCATCTCTCTCCTTTTCCTTCCTCTTTCTCCTTCCCATTTTTCTATAAGTATGGAACTCATGCCTTGTAAAATACATCCCTATTTTGCTATAATGACACCATTCCAAAATGATGGCCGAATTCCCATGAGTTACAAACCTCATATTTAGACTATGTAAAAAAGTTCACCTTCTTCCACAAGTGTTATGGTCTATGCATCCTTTTAGAAATGAGATCTTATGTTTGTGGATCTCTTTCTACCCTATACTCATGTTTCATTACATTCTTGCCTCATATTATTTCTTTGATATGTTGTGTGTGTTGAATTTTCAAGCTTCTTCATTTTTGTGTGTTTTCAATGTGTATAGTAGAATGTTTTACACAATTTTGGTTTGTGGCACGTGTCTTCCCTCTCCTATATGTGTTTCCTTTTATTCTTACCCTCGTAGAGAGTGATCACCCCCTCTTTTCTAGTGACATCACCTCTACTTTAGCTTAGTTTTCTTATGCTTTCCCTTCTCCATTTCTCTCTCTCCTAGTTATTTGGATGTGTTAGTATAAGATCATTTTAAAGGTAGTGTTAACATTATTCAATAGGTAGAGGAAACAACCTTCTCTTAAGGCTTATCTCAAGATGCAAGTCACATACTTGGAGATAATCCCATGTTCACCAAAAGTATTTATATTTTATGATTAAATACTACGGTGTTAGTTTTTGTGTTAACATGTTGTTTAAATACCCGAAAGAGGAATCTTGAGCTTAAATACCACTAAAATCCCTATCCAATACATGGAGATATTTAAAAATGATCATATTACAAAATATTGCTCCACCTCCTTCAAAGCATCAAGAGAAAAAATGATGACGGGGAGAGGCTTCTAGCTCTATTTAGCTCAAACCTACAAGTTAGGTGTCTTAGATGACATCATGTCCATCATCTTCAATGATTCCTATCATGATGCCAACTTTTTCCCCATAGATAAATGAAAATAAAATGAATTTTACATTAGTTCAACTTTTCATAACATACCATGCTTTTTTTATGTATGGTTCGATTGTAAACACCTATGAAAGTGACCCACACTATTCTTATGATAAGTTTTATCACCCTGTTTCTATTGTAATTACTAATGTTTCTTCTCTCATAATGGTTGTTTGTTCCAACTATTCTATTGTTTCCCCCAATTTTTACATTTAACCTTATTCTTCTCCTATTATCTCTCTGTCAATTGTTTTCTATTCCACTTCTACAACATTTCCATTATCACACCATCATCTACCATAACCTTGACAAAAATTATTATGCTTGCATTAAAAATAGTTCCTATAAATCCCTTCTATTTTATGGAGATGATGACATGAGAAGGGTTGAACATAGTCATGTCCTTGCCTCAACTATCAACTCCTCAATTCAGGCCCTCAATTCCTTTCATTCCTAGATTCCCATTACCTAAAATGTCATTACTGAGTTATAATGGGTTACCCATTGGTAGACCAGTACAACTAATTCCTTCTACTCCTCCTATGGCTCATCCCATTCAAGATCTGTCTATTCAGGTATCTTCTTCCTCAATTATCATGATTTCCTCAACTATTAGGGAAGTTTTAAAAGATTCCAAAGAGAAAGTAGAATTATCTAAACAAAATGGAAACAATAAAAAATAATGACGAGGTCCCAATCACATACTTATCAGCTTTAGAGGATTCCCTATGTTATAATGAGAAAGATAAAAAGTTACAAAAAGTAACTACCAACAAGGTCTTATCGCTCATAATAGAGGAAAATGTTATGGGTATTTCAAATAAGAGAATAAGGTAAGAAAAACCAACCATCAACCCATTCAATATCATGGAGGCTTCCCTTAAAATGGACAAAGGGGTAATGAAAGAAGAAAGAGAAGAGTCTAGTTCTACAAGAATCCAAATTTCAACACATCCTACATTAGAAATGATATAAACCCAACCCTAAAAGAATTATTTTTAATTTCAGGGAAATATCCTCGGTCAAAGACAAGGTAGACATGGTCAAATCCAACCTAGATAATTTAAAAAAGGAATTCATGGACATGAAGTCCAATATAGAGGTTATATATGAGATTGTTAAAATTAATTTATTACTAAATGCACCTTATATGAGCATAGATGATGTTATAAATATAGAGTATAAGCTAGACAAAATGAAAATTGAACTTTCGAAGCTTCAACTTATCTATTAGTTGTATGTGGACATCTAGATTTATTCCATTACAATATTATGTCTTTATTTACAAAAATAGGGCTAACTCAACTTCTAAATCTATCTAGATAAGTGTAGGTGGTAGAAAAATTTGATGTTTTTCTATAGTAGTTCATGACCACCTTTGATCAATAATTAACGGTCTCAATCCAATTAACTAAAGCAATAATGCATGATTTCATTCTTACTACATCCATGAATATTGAAAGAGTAAAAAGTAAAAAGTTATTTTTAGGAGGCATGCTCTTTGATTTTGTTTAAGCTATTAATAAGTGTGAGGAGCCATGAAAACATTTAATTATAAACACAATAGTTGTTGATCATAACTTTAAGGTCTTCCAACATACACATAATCTTGGCCAACATGTGACTTACTAAAGCTCAGTTTCTTCATGTGGAATTAGAGTAATAAAGAGGTTATTTATTGTTTTTGTAAAAAATTGTACATGCAATAAAGCACCAGCAATTATGATGATTCAAAATCAATGTTCATCTAAAGAACCAAGCCTATAATAAGGATATTTATTGAAAAATATGATAGGTTTTTCTCATACAATTTTCCAAGCTTTAGTTAGATTTAGTTCCTTTTCATTGTCTTGTTTTATTTCTTAGTTTAGATTTCCCTTTCCTAAATGAGTTCTAAATACATAGAGTGTATGTTGGGTGTCAAAAAAATGACTAAGTATTGAAGTACGTAGAGGCACACACACATGCGGAATGGCTATAGGAGGAACACAAAGATCAATGAACAAGATGAGTGCGCTAGATGACGGGGTTTACATGTGGTGGATGGAACAAAGTGTGTGTGAGGATCTATGCAGGAAGGTAGAAGGACTTAGTCATTGTTTGGGAATTAAGCTAAAAATAGACATGATGTGATGAACATGCATTAGATAAATACAAGGAGACTTAGAGGTTACACAAAATCTATTTTGGGAACATGAAGGAGTTCAAGCATCAATCATGCAAATATGAGCTAATAATAGGAATATAAATGAAGTCAATCATAGATAAACAATCATTAGGAAAAGATTTCATGCTTCTTTAGTTAGCTTTGTAAGTGTTGCATAAATATTGTAAGCATGCAACCTATTTTGAGAGTACATGGGTGGTGAAGGGAAAGTCCCCACCCCATATATATATATATATATATATATATGTATGTATGTATTGATTTACATGGATTAGGGATGACTACTAGTGCTTGGATTGTGACAAATTTATACTATTGGCATGATGTGCACATGACTTTATATTTACACTATTGGTGTATTCAACTACTATGTTTGATGATGATTTAATACAATGGACTTGTAGACACCAAATTTAGGTCACATTCCCCCTTTACCCACATGTATATTAATTTAATTACCCATAATTAAATTAATGCCCATGCTCACAATATTCATTATTTAATTACCTTAATTAAAACTAATTTCCACCTCACCTAGACACCTCACCCCACCACCTCACCTAGACACCTCATCACAAACCTATTCTTAGCATGTTTCCCTTTTACTAAGGCTCAGTATCCACTCACCATAACTAACTAAGACTTAGTCCTACCTACCTAAATTAACAAAGACTTAGTTCAAACCTAAAATCACATGCCTATTATTTCTCTAACCACATTCCCGCTTATCTAAGCGCAAGATTCTATTTTGATCTGGGAGAATAGACAAACTTGGCCAAAAAGATAGCCAGGATATGTCATTTTTAGTAAACCTAGGATATCCCACCTTAACCGATGTCGGTCAACCCTAAATTGATGTCGGTCATCCTAAACCATCGTCGGTTACCATATATTCACTTTGGTAACCTTGTTGGAGAGGTTGGCCACATTCTCGAGTTTTGGAACGAAGGATATCTACATGTAAGAAAAAACCAGAGCCCTTTCACACATCCAAATAGCCATAGCCAACACCAAGATGGATCCAAAGGTATTTGCATTCATGGTAGCATTCTGGGAAGCACGACTACGACACTGAGCACCATTCCATAGATCAACCATCACCATCATCCAGCCATAAAATCTGCAAACACCAGTAAGTGTATCTCTAACTGCATCATTTCATACTTATTCAGATTACAAAGTTTCTTCATTTCTATTTATTAGCATCCATTTACATTTTTATCCCACCAATATTACCTCCCTATGAACCCAACCATTCCACCACCCACAATCATTTGATCACCTATACTTGATTCTGAATATTTCTGAGTACTCCCAACACCTCCACATACCTAACCATTCTCCTTACCATCTCTGTTTAATCTCAGACAAACCCCAAAACCAAGTTTCATTGAGTTTCTATCATCCCGTCTATACCGATGCCGGTTATCCATGGTGTCGTCAATCGGTCATATTAGGCTGACATCGGTCTCTGTATTTGGTAATCTTTCCAATAATAGAAACTTAATAACCTACATCCAAGTAACCCAAGCTACCCAGAATCTGACCTTGACTTGTTCTAACACCTTGACTACCTACCCTACTTCCAGATCTGATCATAACCTAGCATGTTATATTAGATTTGCTTATTGTATTTGGATGAGATACCTAAATCATATCAACTATAGTAGGACATTATTTATTTATGACATTTCTTACATTAAGTTGTATTAAACAGTGGGTTGACTGCCACCAAGGAAGTACCACACTTCTTGGATCTAGCACACACTAGGCAGCCCACTGACATATATTGTTTAAATCTCTTTTGTGGTCTTGTTTTGTATTTCAGGTAGTTCCTCCTAGCCAAAAGGAAGCTCGCAATCAGCATTGGATCAAGAAGTCAGAACGCACGTACAACCTCCAACTAACCATTGCAATAGGTATTCCTCCTTGGCCCATCACCTTATCTATTTCATCAAATCCATAAAGAAAATGGTGAAACATTTTGGCATGCCCGGTGGGACCCATCAGGGGTTCTTTTGCATTTTATTCATTCCTAGGTGAAAGTTTTGTTTTTTTCCCTTTTGAAAAGCTTCCACATTAATTTTCTTCTCTTGAAATATTCCCCTTCTTTCTATTGTCTAAAAGCAATCGTGTTTTTGGTGCTTTAAAAAGAATACATCTTTCTTTCATTAGCATTGCATTAGTGAAAGAACATCCCTCTTCTGTTCATCACTTGCTACATTAAATATCATATTTCGATTTGGGTTTAAAACACTTGCATGGCATTTTGATTTGTTGCATTATATCTCACATTAAAACTGAGGGCAACCTATATGTTGGAATTCATTCCCAACTGATGGTTGGCACAACTGAATCATAGAAAGCATATTCTCCCTTCTATCTCTTTGTCAAACTGTACAAATTGGAATATACAGATCTTCTTAAACAACATCCCATTTGGAAGAAATTGTCAATGATCACACGATCAGAGGATTGATAGTGGGCACCTAGCTGGTTATTTTTGTCCAGTCACCCATCAGAGAAAGGCCCACCCCCGCTAAAACATAAAATGAAACCTCACCTTTAGCATTTCATTCTTTGTAGGAATCCTTCCCAGCCAAAAAATCTGTTCTAAATTCATGAGTCAGTATTTTAAATAGCATAAGCTAAACATACTAAATTCACTTATAGGAGTATGTGTTTTTCTTAGCTTTGTTCTTGACTTGCGTTTTGAGTTGTGAGGTCACGTTTCTTCACTTCCTTCTTCCTTTCACACTCATCATCATAGTTGGTGTATTCCAACTGTTTCCGAGTGTGTCAGGACTCATTTTTTACCATATTCAGACTTTTGGGTTGGTGTCCTATTCAATTTTTATTGACAAAAACAATTATTTCTTCATTCTATAGATTTCACGAAGAAGGCATCGGTTTACATCTGACCATCATCGGTTTACCTGACTGCTATTGGTTCTATGCTTTTGGTAAGTTTACCCAAAGAGAACTCATCTCATCTTCTTCTCTATTTAAAATCTCTAGACATCACCATATCCTTTGCATTATGATATTATTGACTAAATATAGCTTCCATAGTTGAATTTCCTCAATTTTTGTCTCACTTGCTCAAACTGTTGCTTTCCCACAAAGAACCGACATCGGTTTACGTGGACCGTCATCGATTACCCAAGAACCAACATCGGTTGGCCTAACAGTGTTGGTCCTTTTATTTTGATTTTAATCAAAGCACCTGCCAATTCACCTCTCATAATCAATTCTTTTCCATCCCTACTATTTTCTGTGTCATTTAGAATATAGTCTTACTAGGTCAACACTTATTCACATGGTGTTGACTCACAACCAAACTAATGCCCTCATATTTCATACCCACTGTCACCACTCCCACCTAGTCCATCACTTCCATCCATCCTGTCACCTATGGATCTGACTCAGCTTATCCCCATTGCTACTAGTGATGAGGAGTTCACAAGACTCCTTGATCAGAACCCCGTGGCCCTACAATACTATCTCACCCACTCATCCACCCGGGACTCCTCAGGATAGTTAATATACAACATGCCCGTATCTATCCCTCTTGCTCTCTCCCCCACCTCTCGCATCAGCCAAAGCACCAACTTAGCTCTTTGTCATCCACTTTACCACCTATGGTGTCTCAGCTAGGTCCCATAGCCACTATAATTATAGTGTCTACATCATCTATCACACCTACAACGTCATTGGTTCCTCCAAAAACCACTTTAAGTATACTCCCATCTATACCCACTACCTCACATGTACATATTACATTACAACCACCTTCGGTGTTGGAAACTTACACCTCTTTCCAGTAACCTTGTCCTTTCTATCCCATAGTCCTTACTCCCGATCACCACTAGAGTTGTTACGACTACCCACTCACTTACACATACTACCAACCCCCGACCTTGTTTATCGCTTATTCGGCTATGTGCCACCTACATCTATTCCTCCTACATATTTCTCATACTCAACACCACAATACACTAGCATACCACCCACCTTATACATTTAACATCAACCCCCTTTTTCTGTAGGGGGCACCCACTCATCATAACCTACCAACAACCTCATTAAGATGATGATGGAAACTATGTAGACCCTAGAAGTATCTGTTTATGGATCCTGTAATTCTTTAACTTATGATGAAATATGTAACGAGCCTATCCATCCATCCATCTATTCCCATTCATCCATATCCTGTGCATTGGGAAATGCCTAAATTCAATCATTTTAACAATAAAGAGGACCCACAATAACACTTGTGGTCATTCAAGCATGGGTGCTACCTAATTACCCATGATGATGCTTTACTCTTACAAACATTTCCCATGTCCCTAATAGGACCCGCCTTAGATTGGTATAATAGTTTACCTAGAAATTTCATCTACTCCTTCAACCAAGTGGCTCAGGAATTCCTAGACCACTTCTCAATCAATGTAGTCAAGAAGGTCACCACGACCGACTGTATTAAATCACGATAGTATGGAGACAAATCTATCGCATATTTTATTTCCCATTTGGCGGAATCTTATCAACCAATTAACATTCTAGCTACCTCAGATGAACTTATTGAGTTGTTCACTAGAGCTTATGCCAGAAACATCTCACCAAATTTGTAGGTATAAACCTTTCGAACCTTCGACGAAGCATTCACCATGGCACAAAAGCTGGAAATTCATGCCATTAAAGAAAAGAAAATCCAATTACAAAACAAGAACACCCCATTCAAATCAAATGATTCTTCTTCATCTTCAAAACCTCAAAATAACTATTCAAAGGCCAAAGGATTTGCCAACGTGGTATTCCTCAAGGCGGGTCCATCTCATCCTTCTAATCAAGCCCAACCTTCTTCTAATCTTTCCCCTGTCTAGGACTTTTAGCTCTGGCGCAGAACAATGGAAGTACACTTCAATTAGAGAGCCCTATTCTTCGGTCTTGGAAAAGCTTCTTAAAGTTGGAGCCATTACACTTCCTCCCATAAAACCTCATACAAGTTTTGATCCTACCCATCCTATGCCTGCATGGTATAAAGAACATGACTACTGTAATTACCATCGCGTCAAAGGCCATAGTGATGGTAACTGCATAAATTTTAAGAACATTTTCCAAGAGATGATAGATAATGGAGACCTCGTCATGGATAACCCGAACGTGCCAAAAAATCAAAATTTGCACATCTTTCAAAATCTATTCCCTAACCATAAATTGTCATCTAATAAAAATAATGAACCTTCATCCAGTGACAACAATGTCCATGAAGTCCACACGTTTTTGATATCATACCAACCATCCCGCAAATCCCACCTATTTCATCTATTGAGGAAATTCTGGTATGAGATCCTCTACCCATAGAGGAGTATACCTCTTATACTCCACCCACAGAGGAGTCTCCTTCATCTTCCCTTGCTCTCATGGAGGAACCCACGCTTTTTACCAATGCCATTTCACTATCTACTTTACAAACTACAAAACAATCAACATTGTTAATTCTCCCATCGACAAGAGAATCATCATCACCTTCTCCTCCACCAAGGGAGAAGTCTACCTCACCCCACCTATTATCTCTCCTACCCATGGGAGACTCATTAGACATGCCACTACCTATTGGGGGTAGTTCTCCTCAGCATCCTAGGACCCCATTGATATGATCTTGACTCTTTTACCCACAGAGTCCGAGGCTAGCCAATTCCCTATCTCACAAACATATTTTTCTAGGGATTGCCACCAAACCAACTCCATCCTCTTCTTTAGTAGTCCCATTTTCACGGTTGGCTAATCGCTTGGATTATATTGATAATTCCATGCTCTAGGGACATCTTTGACTCCCCTTTTTGACCCAAATGCAAATGTTGCATGAGGATATTTCCATGATCTACCCAAAGGTATTTTCAGCAACCAAATCACCACGGACCATGCCTATTGAAGCAACGTCTTCTTCATCATCCCTACCTACATCCAAACCTTTACCCATGACCAAAACCATTTCAAAACCTTAAAGCCTTCCCAAACCTATGTCTGCATCTGTAGCTAGACCCATCACTACCTTGGGTGTCATGCCGACATCAAGCCTTACTCACCCACTGTCAAATTGGACTTAGCAACATCATCTCAAACCCACACCAACATTATCCCTCCACCTAAAAAGAAAACCCAACCTTCTAGGCCACATACACCGGTCTCGCCTACCACACCTTTGTCACCTTCCCCTTTCTGTCCATCCTAGGGCCTCATCCATCAACCCTAATCAAATAGTCTCCTACCTAAGGCCAGTCAAAAGCTAAACAACCTACTACTGCATCATGAGCCTTTGTTACACCTCATTCACCCAAAAACTAAACACCCTCACCCTCACCCATGTAATTTTTACCACCTATACCTCCACTAGTTACTATCCCCTCAACTTTACCTATATGACTTCAACCCATACCGTCCACCCAACCTCAACAACCCGCCTCCACCGTAACTCGGTTGTCCCCATGGGTAACCCATCCTCTTCGACCATCTGCTTTCCCTTCTACATCCCGTACTCCCATGTCACCTTTACCCAAGAAGTTGCAACCCAAAGATAGAAACCCACCAACTTCCAATAAGGTAGTCAAACCAACAAAACCTTCCATCGCTAGCTCTTCTACCCCACCTTTACCCAAGTAGATGCCAACAAAACATAAGACAATACCACTTACCAAACCAGTAGACTAACCATTCCCCCTCCTATAAAGCCTCTTCCCTCATGATCATCCACACCTTTACCCAAACCCACACTCACTTCCCATTGTGATCCGTTAGTGGGGTCCTATGCTAACATTTTAACCAATCTCTTAGAGACTTCCATCATCACATTACCACCGCTTCGACCTTACAATCCTCTCAAACCCAAACCAAAAGGGTTTGATGAAACCAATATTTGTGCCTATCATCATGTGCCAAGACATGATGTAGAAAATTGTAAGGCTCTGAAGACCGTTCTTCTCCAAATTTGTCCTCCTAAACAAAATTTTGACGATGATGACCTTCTTGATGAGGACCATGTTCCACCTTCACTGTCACCACACATCATTGTCCTTTACCCATTCACTAGTTGGTTACTCAAACATGCACCCACATCTTAGATTTGAAAGGATCGAGGTGTTTGAGACCACAATGGAACCGTCCCCAAGTTGTGGGACCTTGCGCGCTTGGGACGGATCTTCGGAGAAGGCCAACTCCTCTATCTATTTCTACTGCTATTGCTACTCCTAGTGCTGGAAGGGAAAACTAAGCTAATGATTCCAAGCGACCAGGGATGGAAGGATAACATGAAAGGAAGCTACACTAAAAGGTGATAACACCATAAAAGAGGGATGAACACTATCTCATTCGAATTAGAATGAAAGGAAATGCGTGAAAAGGGGATAGGCACAAATAGCACAACAAAACACGTATTCACTAGATCATTCTCATGGAACACAACTAAATATGGAACTGTAAGGGACACAAGTAGCACAACCATCACACAACGCAAAAGAAAAGGAAAGAAGGAGGAATGCAAACATGTTAGAATAGAGAATGGTCATAAAAATATGCTTCTATTACTTCCAAGAATGCATAGAGCATTACAATGACAAGGAGGCCGATATCCACATGCGAGACCACGATCTAGAGGTCTACTGACTCAAAATATAGAAAGTATGGAGTCCTTAGCAAAATTCCTAAGGATCTAGAGTGTCACACATAACAAATGAGTCTATCTCTTACATTTATAGATGAATTCATGGAAGAAGGGAAGAAGGATGGAAAATCTGAATTTGAAATACAAACACCCACAAGAAGCATTCAATGCCTGCAAATCCACCTAGAGATCTGTGAAATACACTTCCCCAAGCCTGCTTTGCATGTTGAAGAAGGAAAGATGGAAGATCATATCAAATCAGGTGGTTGGAGAAATCAGATCTGCCCATCAATGCTCAGAGAGACGTTTTTCCATTTCTCATCTACTAGATCCTCCAAGAATTTGAATTTGAATTTATGGCACTGTAGTTGATGTCAGCAAATTTATGACAAGTCTAGGCATGCACCGATTTGAGCTCGTAGTAAAATATATAGTTGTCGAGAAGATGTCGAGTCTTGACACGTAAAACATGTGGCATGTGTGGGTTAGCTGAAATGGTGGCCAACTATGTAAATACTTTTCATTTCTGTCATGTGTCACTTGCTGATTTGTTGTAAGGATTCGGGCGCCTTGTTGCACGCTTGGTGGTTGCGTGAAACATACTCAAGTATGTCGAGAAGATGACAGCACGAGAAGGGTGCAAAGGAGGGCGCACTAGGATGCACATAGAAGAAGAAGAAGGAAGGAAGGCGCACAAGGGTGCACGTAGAGAGGAAATGAAGCAAACTAGTGAGTAGAGAACGTATGGTGAAGGTGTAACTATTACAAAGTAATGGGTGTGGCATGTGAGAGGGCTAGGGACTTAGCTGATTGAAGCAAGTGCGAGGTGTGCGGGAAGGAAGAAGCTGACTAGGAAGAAGGTGAATGCATAGAAGGTGGGTGCAAGGGGAAAGTGAAAGGAGGGAAAGGAAAAGGGGTGTGCGGGAAACTGTGACCAAGGGAATGTGCCAAGTGATCTTGAGCGTGTGCATCATCACAATAAATAAATTAGAGCTAGAATTTGTATGCAAGTTACCCAAATCACTAGGAGAGGTATTTGGATAACAGTTTTGGTGACTTTTGGGGCCATCTGCTGCTAGATGAAGGAGATCAGTAGCCTAGAGCATCTATTGGGCATGGAGTCTACTTGTACAATTGTAAAACTACCCTTGTATTTCTTTGAGATCATTTCTTGACTCTGTCTTGAATCTTGCAACTGCTGAGAGAAGCTCTGCATTTTGGAAGCAACAAAGAGTGCATGTAGGAAGCACGCGAGAGAAAGAACTATGTATAAATAAACAATGTGCGCACAACACACTTAGAGGAATTGAAACTACTCTAATATATATAGAATGATGCAGCAAACCTAGTGGAATGGTTTGAGATAGATCCCATTTACTGGGATTTGTAGCGCACCTCCATCAAGATGGGTTAACTCAAAAGAGTTAGCCTCCTTGCAGGAACTGATGATGTATGGGCCACTCCAAAGTGCATCAAATTTTGAATGGCATCCTGGTTTAGCTATGTCAGCATCCCATTTTAGAATCAAGTCCCCAAATTTGAAATCTTGAGGCCTATCCTTTCTGTCGAACCATTTATTCGTTGTTTCTTTGATGTTGTTCTAGCTTGATCATGACAGAGTTCCTTAGTTCTTCAAGATTAACTAGCTCGCCATTCTAATTTCTCTCTAGTTTGTGCCTTCAAATTCAAGCTCTTTGGGCAAGCGCTAATGAATTCAGCTCTAGTGCCAAAGGAAGGGTAGCCTCCTTGCCATAGACAAGCTTATAAGGTGAAGTTCTATCGCCATTTTGATTGTGATTTTATACGCCCACAACACACGTGAGACCTTTGTATGCCATTGTCTCTAGTTAATGTTAATGATCGATAAGGTTTTTGTTTGTTGATTCGCCATTTGTTTCAGTTTGAGGGTAATATTTGGAATAAGTCTTGAGTAAATACCGGACTTAGAGCCCAATCTATGATTTTAGTACCAAGGAAGGCTTTTGCATTATCGAGATAGTGGTTTGAGGAACACCAAACCTTGTAACTATACCTTCGAGAAAGTCAAGGATGATTGACTCAGTTAATTCCTTGAGCGTGATAGCTTCTGTCCATATGGTAAAGTAATCTATAGTTGCTAACACCTACTTATGTCCAACACTTGAAGGTGGGCTGATTATGCCAATGAAGTTGAGACCCCACCATGTGTAAAAAGGCTGATCCACTTAGATTGGTTGGAGGGTAAGCACGCCAATATTTTCTTCCCTACAAAGAAAGCACATTCCTTGCCTTTTGTAACCCACTTGTGTGCATCTCGCAAACAGGGGGTAGGTCAAAAGATACTTGCCATTATGATTTTTATTGCTGTAGTTTTGGCAGAGAAGTGTCCACCAAAGAATCCATCATGAAATTCTGCTAACACTTTTTTTGTGCGCCATTGATACATCTTAATAACATGCCATCAAGATTTATTTTGAAGAGAAGTCCATCAATCAACACACAAGGGAAATATTGTAACCTCAGATGTCTCATCTTTGCTTTATTTAAACCAAGAGGGTATGCACCCTCAGAAAGGAATGTGATCATGTATTTCATCCAGTCTTGCACACCAGGCTCCGTATTCGGTCAAGCTCACGTGCGTGGAAGGTATTCATCCAAAAATAATGAAGGCTCAAGTATGCTATGTGAATCCTAAGCAATCTACCTGTAGAGTGCACCACCTCTTACCAACTTTGTGGCCTTGATAGTCACATCATATTCCATGATTTTGGTCACCCATCATGCTCTTTTCTCATTGATTTCTGCTCCCATGATGAAGTCTCTGACCGAAGAGTGGGAGACTAACACCTTGATATGATTGGTGGCAAGCATACTCTTGAATTTCTTAAGCGTGCACATGATGGCAAAGACCTACTTCTCTATGTGACTATATTTTAGTTCATAATCCTTTAGCATCTTCTAGCTAAAGAAGGCTACTGGTTATTCTAGCCCTTGTTCATTTTTTTGTGTTAGGACAACAACAACACTTGCATTAGCTCCATAAGCATAAAGGATGAAATCCTTTGAGTAATCCGGGTTGATGAGTGTTGGCACGTAAGCAATTTCTTGCTTGATCTTGTTGAATCTTTCTTTTCCTTCTATTTTCCATCTGAAGGCTACATCCTTCTTAAGCATTAAGGTGATGGGCCAAACTAGTACCAAAAAGTTAGGGATAAAATGCCTAACAAAATTAATCTTGCCAAGGAAGGACTATAGGGCCTTTTTATGCATCGGTAGGGAAAGAGCTAGGATGGCTAAAACGTGCTCAGGATCAATTTTCATACCATCCTTTGAAACCACATGGCCTAAGAGCTTGCCCTATACTATTGCAAAATTGCACTTCTTGGGGTTAAGAGACACCTCAAATTCCCTACATATCTCAAAGAATTTTTCCAGGTGCGCCAGATGATCCGCACTCTACTTTGAGAAGACTATTATGTCATCAAGGTAGACCAAGATGAACTCATTAATATATCCTTTGAAGGAAATATCCATGGCATGCTGAAATGTGGTGCTCGTGTTTGATAGACCAAAGGGCATTTTTGATATGCATATGCTCCCCATTTGGTTGTAAACATAGTTTTGAATTGATCCTCTTCCTTGACCAGGATCTGATTGAAGCCTGAATACCCATCTAGCATGGAGAATCTCTTGTGCGTAGCCACGTCTCTGAATTTTCTCCATAGGAGGCAAAGGATAATGATCCTTCAGAGATGCCTTATTCAAATCTCTGAAATCAACACAAAGTTTGATTTCACCATTCTTCTTGCACACTGGAACTAGATTTATGACCCAGGTAGAGTATTTGATAGGAAAAATAATTTTTTCCTTGATTAGTTTGGATAATTCCTTTCTCATGAGGGGCTCTATTTGGTGATTGAATAGCCGTTGCTTTCTACTCCGATGGGCTTGATACGAGGATCAAGGTCAATGGAGTGTTGGGGATTTTTTTATCAAAACCTTTGAGCTCTTCATACTCCCATGAGAAGATATCACTGTACTTTTGACAGAGAGAGATGAAGGCCCATTTCTCTTCATGCACACAAGTCCTCATTTGAGAAACAACTCTATCCCACATGCAATAGTGGTGAGTAGCAGTATTCTTATGCAGCACACATGTGCTTTTCTTCACCCTTGAACTCATCATCAAGGCTAAATATTTTCTCTAAGGTGACCAGACCTTTAGGAAATTTGTTTGTCTTCAGATGTATCACTTGGTCACTATAGCTGTCATACAAGTCAGCTTGCATGCTTGATGAGAATTCAACTTCATTATGGATAAACTAGATGATCTGTGTGTCACTAACAAACACTTGCCAGATGGTGTTGTTGTCTGGAATGGATTGTCTGATCAACATATTGATATGCTGAGTGTTTCCTTCGACAAAGCCCTCAGAAGGAGAAAATTGTGAACTGAGCACGGCCATCTTGTCAGCTTCCTTGTTCATTATTCATGGCACTACATGTAGATTCAGAGCATCAAAGCTCTCAAAGAGGTCCCAAACTCTATGTTTATAATATTTGAGAAGCTTATTATTTTTTTGGCATTTGTTGGTAACCTGATGGACGACCAACTCTGTGTTGCCAAAGATCTGCATTGCCTTAATTTTCTTCTTCTCAACAATGAGAAAACCATGCACTAGTGCTTCATATTTTGCCACATTATTGGAGAATGCAAACTACAGCCTGTGTGCAAAGAAGAATTTATCATCCTTAGGAGAAATAGAACCACTCCTGCTCTCACGCCATTTCTACTTACGGATCCATCAAAGTACAACTTCCATCAGACCTGCTCGACTTTGTCTTTCTTGAGTGCGCATGGAAACATAGCTTCTTATTCTAGAATGCAATAAGTACCAAGCCCAGTTTCATAAGATTCTAGATTTTCAATGTATGGACCAAATTTATGGTGTATTTCCACCCATTCATCAAGCACTAGGTCAGGAACAATAGGTGGAGGAGATTGCTCTTCAGGAACTGAAGCTTGTTCTTTTTGGATTAAACAGTTGGCTTGGAGAGGGGATATGACATATGAATCTACATGATAGGAAAATATAGGCTCATCTTGTATGGTAAACTAGGTACCATACCTTATCTTGAGTAATATATGAGACCAATCAAAAGACAAGTAACCACCCACTTTAGCAGTAAAATATCTTGATAGACATAGGGAAAACAAAGGAGGTAGGTCAATGATTGACACATCTTGAGTAATTGTTAGACTTGGACATGCATGGAGGGTTAGCTCAAGATCCTTGATGACTCCTAAGGTGGTGACAATTGAGCCATCAAGTTGCAGGACTCCTTTAGACAAAGGGATATATTTCAGACCTAAGACATCAACTATTTTCTTAGGCATAACATAAGTACTAAGCACTGAGTCAATCATGCAATTATGCACTAGGTGTTTTTCTATGATCAAGGACATATATAGAAGGGTGGGGTTTTAACCATTTTATTTACTTGTTTCTCTTCTTCTGAGATGTTGATAGAAGTGGAGGGTTAGCTCAAGATCCTTGATGAATCTTAAGGTGGTGATAATTGAGCCATCAAGTTACAGGACTCCTTTAGACAAAGGGCTATATTTCAGACCTAAGACATCAACTATTTTCTTAGGCATAACATAAGTATTAGCACTTGAGTCAATCATGCAATTATGCACTAGGTGTTTTTCTATGATCAAGGACATATAGAAGGGTGGGGTTTTAACCATTTTACTTACTTGTTTCTCTTCTTCTTGGCAGATGTTGATGGAAGTGGAGGGTTAGCTCAAGATCCTTGATGACTCTTAAGGTGGTGATAATTGAGCCATCAAGTTGTAGGACTCCTTTAGACAAAGGGCTATATTTCAGACCTAAGACATCAACTATTTTCTTAGGCATAACATAAGTACTAAGCACTGAGTCAATCATGCAATTATGCACTAGGTGTTTTTCTATGATCAAGGACATATAGAAGGGTGGGGTTTTAACCATTTTGCTTACTTGTTTCTCTTCTTCTTGGCAGATGTTGATAGAAGTGCATGGCTTCTACATAGCTAGATCAGCGCGTGAGAGTTGCACCAAAGATTCATGCAAGAAATCCCACTGAGATGGAATGGTCAGGGCATCCCACATTGTGACATTTATGTTTGTTCTTTTCATATGGTCCACAATTTTAAATGGAAGGACCCCTATCTTTTGCATTTGGGGAATGAAATCCCTTCTTGATTGTTTAAGCGTAGAAGTCTAGATTCTAGCTAAAGCAGAGGTTTGACCTACCAAAGAAGGGGTGCATCTTTTCTGTAGAGAAGGAGCTTTACGGGGCCTCCTGCGTAGGGACTTGAGTGATTTTCTGCAAGATAAATTACCCGCATCTTTCTCGCTTCTAAGGATCTGTTTGTGTTGTTGGGATTGTGACCCGTGCACCTTACTCTAACATTCTTTTCTTGTATCTTGGGGTGTCTACAACTTGAGTGCATGGTTTGTTTGTATCTTTTGTAGCTTGGTTGATTGCATAGAAGTCCTCTGCGCCAAAGAACATCAAGTTTGTTTTTGGAGGAGCTTCTGGTCTTTCAAGGTTTTCTGCTTTAGGGGCACTTGTTGAAGGCTCACTTACTGAAGCATTTTAGATCATGAATGTTTGGGCGCATGTAACATTGACACAATGATATTGACTATGAGACATGTTGCAAGGGAAGTGCCATTCTGAATCTTGTACCAAATTGTTCTGAACTAGAACAAGCACCCGAATCATACTGGGTGCTAGAAGAGAAGGCGTGGAAGTAATAACTTGTAAGGGAAGATGTGCATTAGGCTACCATTTATAATTCTCTGGTGGGGTGTATATTTGATTTCCATATTGATTCCACCAAGGCTAATTACTTTATCCATACACCTGATTAGAATTACCTCTATAGGCTTGCACCTATTACTTTTCTAGTGATATGAACTTGTTTGATAAATTATAATTAGGGCCTTTAATTCTTCATCTTCCTTTTGCTACACCAGGAGAGTAGGATGTTTAGGCAATGGTTGACGCTTTGCTCGGGAATAGGAATAGAGGTTGTGAAGGATGGGGGTTGCTTGTGACATTTCGTGGAACAAGGGCATAGGTGGTCTAGGGCTAACTTTCCCTTTGAATAAGACTATTTTCTGCCCTAACTGCAATACTATAAGCATGGTGGTAAAGTCCTCCCTCCCATGGATTGGATCATAACTAAAATATCACTTTGTTGAGCATGTTCGGGTAATACATGAAGGAATGATGGGATGTAGGTATTACCACAAGAGGGATTCTATCCCAAGTCTTCTGAAATATGATGTTGAAATTAGTCATTTTCTCATTGGGTGCCCTCCTTGTTGTTGTCAGTTTCTCCACCAGAGATAGATAATCTAACTTATCTTCAAAGTAGTTGCAAAGAGATGTTCCAAGCTCATCCTAGGTGGTGATGGATCCAAGTCTCAAGCCTTAGTACCATTGAAGTGCTTTACCTTTGAAAGAGGCTGCAAGTAACTTGATTGCTACATCATCATGTGTGATTAAATAGAGTGAGCACACATTTGCTATGTCTTGGATATGCTCCTGAGGGGTGACTTGATTCTCACCAGTAAAGTATGGAATAATTTTGAGCACACCATTTGGTATATCATGTTGCATAGCCAACAATAAGGGACACCCTCCAACAAAATTTGTAAAGCTTCTTAATAGAGGAGGTTGTTGATGCGCCATTGTAGGGTGCACATGTTGTCTATTTTAAGGATGAGTTGAATGGGTGCGGCGTGTGGGAGATGGAGATACGCGCATGGATTTTCTAGAACAAATTCTCCTCGAGGATAGCTAGAGATACTCAAAAGAATTTTCAGCTACCGCACTTCTTCTTGTGTGCACTCTTCTCATGAAAGGCACTCAGGATTGCTGAAACAAAGATCTTGAAATGTTGGGAGTTTCTAGATGTGTTGAAATGAGCCTCCAAAGGCTGAAGCACTAAGTCTAGACACCAAAACTTAGAGATATGAAATTTGAGATTTCAATGCTGGTCCCACCGGCATGCCAAAGCTGTTGGTTTCTTAAACGTGCACCCGCGTCTTGGATCTAAAAGGATCGAGGTGTTTGAGACCAAAATAGAACCATCCCTAAGTTGTGGGACCTTGCGCGCTTGGGATGGATCTTCGGAGAAGACGGTTCCTCTATCTATTTCTACTGCTACTGCTACTCCTAGTGCTGGAAGGAAAACTAAGCTAATGATGCCAAGGGACCAGGGATGGAAGGATAACATGAAAGGAAACTACACTAAAAGGTGATAACACTAGAAAAGAGGGATGAACACTATTTGTTACGAGCGAGGATGAAAGGAAATGCGTGAAAATGGGCTAGGCACGAATAACACAGCAAAACACGTATTCACTAGATTTTTCTCATGGAACACAACTAAATATGGAATTACAAGGGACCTGAAGTAGTACAATCATCACATAGCGAAAAAGAAAAGAAAAGAAGGAGGAATGAAAATATGTTAGAATAGAGAATAGTCATAAAACGATGCTTCTATTACTTAGGTAATGCATGAATTGTTACAATGATGAAGGGGGCCAATATCCACATGCAAGAGCCTCGATCTAGAAGTGCAACTCAAAATAAAAAAATTATGGAGTCCGTAGAAAAATGCTTAAGGATCCAGAGTGTCCAACATAACAAATGAGTCTATCTCTTACATTTATAGATGAATTCATAGAAGAAGGGAAGAAGGAGGGAAAATATGAATTTGAAATACAACCACCAACAAGAAGCATTCAATGCCTGCAAATCCACCTAGAGATCTGTGAAATACACTTCCCCAAGCTTGCTTTGTGTGTTGAAGAAGGAAAGAGGGAAGATCATATCAAATCGGGTGGTTGGAGCAATCAGATCTACCCATCAATTCTTAGAGAGATGTTTTCCCATTTCTCATCTACTAGATCCACCAAGAATTTGAATTTGAATTTCTGACACTATAGCTGATGTCAGTAGATTTTTGACAAGTCTAGGCATGCACCGATCTAAGCTCTGTAGCAAAAGATACGGCTATTAGAAGATGTTAGAGTCGTCGGCACATGCAAAACATGTGGCACATGTGGGTTGGCTGAAATGGTGGCCAACTATGTAAATACTTTTCATTTTTTCCATGTATCACTTGCGATTTGTTGTAAGGATTCGACGCCTTATCGACACACTTGACTAGTTGCGTCTGACATACTCAAGTATGTCGAAAGATGACGACATAGAAGGGTGAAAATTAGGGTACGTTAGGACGTGCATGGAAGAAGACAGGGAAGGAAGGCATGCGCAAGGGTGCACAAAGAGAGAAAATGAAGAAAAATGGTGATCGAGAGAACGTATGTCGAAGGTGCAACTAATACAAAGTAATGGGTGAGGCGCGCGAGAGGCCGGGGAATTAGCTAATTAAAGCAAGTGCAAGGCATTCGAGGAAGGAATAATTTGACTAAGAAGAAGGTGAATGCATATAATGTGGGTGCGAGGGGAAAGTGAAAGGAGGGAAAGGAAAAGGGGTGCGTAGGAAAGCGTGACTAAGGGAATGTGCCAAGTGATCTTGAGCACCCACATCATTGTAATAAATAACTTAGAGCGGAATTTCTATGTAAGTTACCCAAATTTCTAGGAGAGGTATTTGGATAACATCAGCGATTAGTATCTCCACCCCATAACCATTTTATCGACCTCCAAAATTTGAGATCAACATGGTCTGTATTAGAGAGTTGGCTAAATCACCACCCAAATGTCAGTGTGCCCTACTCATTTCACAAGGATCTTATCCACCGCTAGGGTTTTGTCCCTCATGTCGTTATACCTTTCATGACACACCCTCTCCATCCACCTCCCCTCATATTAACATGGTTCACGTTGCCACCCACGCTCAGAAAGACAAAGGAAAGGAAAAATTAACTAACCCATTAACCAACCCCGTGCCCAATATACCATCTACACCCACACCAAAATCACCATCCGTAGACCTACATACCCTATCTCTGATGGGGTCACCCATCGCACAATGATAAAAAAATTACATTAATCTCCTCTAAAGATGTCTTTGTATGATCTTGTCCAAATTTCTGAATCTCATAGACAATCCCTTATCGAGGTTTTACAATCCATTGAAGTTTTACCCAATGACCCCACACCAATGGCCTCTATTATTACCCCTCACCACGTGGCCTCACTTACTAAATCATCTCCTTCTTCTACCCCCATGCCCAATCCTCAAGTCACCACCCTTAGCTTCTCTGATGAGGAGATTGTACCTCTCCACCGGATGACCCGATCCTACCCTTTTCATTTAATGTCTATATTGATAACATATGCATACTGACACATTATGATCGATGGTGGTGTTAGCATTAACATCATCTCCTCCCATGTATACAATCAAATGCGTATCCCTTCTAATTATATGCATAATAACCCCATTATGTTGCGCTTCTTCAACGACACCATTACTTACACCCTTGACACCATTATCCTTCATGTTCATGTAGGCCCTCGCCTTTGTCTCGAACTATTCTACATCTTAGAGGGGGAGTTCCAAGTATAACCTATTGCTCAATGAGACCTTGGATTCGCATCATGGGTTATGTCCATTCAAATTTACACCATTGTGTAAAACTCAAACATGAAGGACATAACTATACCATCCGTGTTGACCCATCGCCCTTCAAAACTTGTAGCATGTTGTATCGGCCCAATGATGTACTTGTAATGGTCAAGGCATCCGCTACTATCCCCACTTCTCCTTCACCCACAAGCCCATCCTCTAATTTTTCTGCCATCTCTCCCACATCTAACTCTTCTATTCCTACTGCTGCCTCAACCTCTACAACTGAACCGTCTACTTCCTAACCAACCACTACCCCTTCTGCCCAATCATCTAGTGAGTCATCTATCCCCGCCACCCACATATCGACTACTAATCCCTTAGAAGGTGTTTTCAACACGTTACTTTGGGGGAGTACCGCCTATACAATATCAACACATTTCTCACTCCACAAGAATATGGGAACATGCGCCAACACCCTAGTTATGATTACTACGTAGGCGAGGTTTTTTCTTATGGTCCTCCCCACCTTCGAACTAATCTAATGTATGGGGGAATTAATACTTCCACTTAGTCACCCAAACCTCTATCCTAAACATGACCATTTTCACATGACCTCAATCCCTTACTAACCGCTGCTGCACCCACACTTTCCTTCACTATTGTGCATGGAAAGGATTTGGTTTTGGTTTTTATGAACAAGTCCGCCATACTATTATTTCATGTACCACCCATAAACACAACAATCACAGTGGTATTGGCTTTGCCGCACCACCTTCCAAGAAGGTTCGCGTCAACCTCATTGAGGAAGATAAACCTTCTCCACCCCATTCATCAATGTCACTATCTTCACCCACAGAGTCTATAGATCCCGAATCTATTCCTCCTATTTTTTTTTTTCGTAAACACAATTTCCCTGGGACCTTTGACCTATCAATGTGATGATAAGGTTCCTTCTTCTCTTCCCTTCATGTATCCTGACATGATCGATGATGATACACCTTTTATTAACGTCATTCAATGTCGGGGACGATGAGTCTATCCTCACCAATCTAGGTATGGAATATTCTTATATTCATCAGTCGATCGTTACCCTCGAGACGTAAACCATGATGAATGAATTGACTATCAAAATCAACATTAATACTCAGGACAACCCGCACATTCTAAAGATAGGACAATCTTTAGATTCTTTGAAACAGGAAGCTTTTACATCTTTCCTCGGGACCATAAGAATGCTTTTGCTTGGTTCTATGCTAATATGCCCGGTATTGACCTAAACATTGTGGTCCACAATATCATATCCATTCCTGATGCCAAACCCATAAAAAAAAGCTGCGGAAAATACATCCTCGCATTTCTCTTCTGGTCAAAGAAGAAATTCAATGCCTTCTCTCAGTTTCCTTCATCCTACCCATTGAATATCCTGAGTGGATTTCTAACATCGTCCCTGTCACAAAAGCGACACAAGGACTCTACATTTGCATAGATTTTTGTGACCTCGAGCTTGCTTACCCCAAAGAAAATTTTCCTCTACCAGGTATTGACCAACTAGTTGATCTCACCACTGGCCATGAGATGTTATCACTCATGGATGGTTTCTCGGGTTATAATCAAATACTACTCGCTCCAAAAGATCAACACAAAACTACCTTCATCACTCCTTGGGGGACCTTTTGCTATCAAGTCATGCCTTTTGGCCTTAAAAATGTTGGTGCTACATATCAGCGAGCCATGACTTATATCTTCCATGACATCATGCATCACATATTAGAAGATTATGTGGATGACCTTCTTGCCAAATCAAACATTGATCCGAACACCTAACAGTCCTTAAGGTCATCTCTCGACTGTCTCATCAAGTATTGCGTTCACCTTCAACCTAAGAAGTGTGTCTTTACGGTACTTTCAGGAAAACTCCTTGGTTTCATTATTTCTTTGTGTGGCATAGAAGTTGATCCTGCTAAAGTGAAGGCTATTCTTGAAATGCCTCCACCTACTAATCTCCGTCAACTTCAAATTTTGTAAGGTAAGTTGCAATCTATTCATCGTTTCATCTCACAACTTTCATACCGTTGTCAACCATTTCGCATCTCCTCAAAAATGATGTCCTATTCAAATGGGATGATGAATTCCATAAAGCCTTTGATGCCTTAAACAATACCTTCTTCAACCACTAGTGCTCATTCCTCCTAAGGATGACCAACCCTTTTACCTATACATTTTTTTCTACTGACCATTCCTTAGGTGCCATGCTCATCACCGTGATGAGAAGCATAGGGAACAAGAAGTTTATTACATAATCTGTACCCTTTTAGACTATGAAACTAGGTACACCCATGACGAAAAACTTTACTTAGCCTTAGTTTTTATCGCCACTAAACTACGTCATTACCTAATCAACCACAAAACCTTTCTTGTCACTAACACTAACCCTCTACATTACATGTATGCTAAACCTTACCAACATCAACGTACTAAAAGATAACTCATGCTTCTTGTAGACCTTGACCTCTAATTCATCCATCAAAAGTCTATCAAAGGCCAAGCCATCGCGACCAACTAGTTGATGCACCTCTTTCCGAGAAATCACCCTCTAACTTTTATTTTCTTGGACGAATCCATTGCTACCCTCTCTTTAGACGACACCACTTACCAGATGACCTTATTCTTTGATGGTTCCAAATGTCAGCGTGGGGGTGGTGCAGGTGTTATCCTCATTCCTCTTGATGACGAACCTATGTCATTATCTTTCAAATTGTATTTTGAGTGTACTAATAACATCACCAAATATGAAGCACTCGTATTAGGCCTTAAAACCACCATCTCCCTAGATGTTAAATCAATTAATATAATTGGTGATTCCGAACTAGTTGTAAACCAAGTCGAGTGGTATATACCGTTGTCATCGTAATGAAATAATGCAAAAGTATAAATGTCATGTCAACACCCTTTTGACTACCTTTGATCATTACAAAATTCAAACCACCCCACGTTCCACCAATAAATTTATGGATACCACGACCTTTCTAGCTTCTAAGATACCCACTTCGCATGCCGACTCCAAAATATTTTTCATAATACAAAAGTTATAATCACCATCTTTTTATCTCATGCGGTCAACTCCGTTGAGCCATTTTGCTGCACCGACCCACGTGACCTTTAGTATAAACGGTTTACGAGACTAGCTTTCCCTTTCCATTCTGCCTCTTGATCTCACTCATAATGGAAAACATGCCTTTTTTAAAGGTGTCTCTTGGTATTTCATCATGGGTGGTCTTCTTTATAAACATGGCTTCAACAATATTATCTTACGATGCCTTACTAGTTCTGAAATTCCTTACCCTATCAAGGAAGTTCGGGATGGAATTTGTGGAGGTCATTTTAGTGACTTTGTTTTACTAAACACATTCTTTTCCTTGGCTATTATTGGCCAAACCTAAACCATGAATGTTGTGACTATTTCAAATGTTGTGTGAAATGCCAACAACATGCTAATCTTCATCACACATGTAACACCCTAAACTGTTGTTACTTCCTCCCGAGCATAAAAGTGTTGATACATGATTTCTTTTGTAAAAAGGATGTGTTCCTTTGAGAAGTCATGCTTGATATGGATGTATCTTCTTTGAGATTGCAGATCTTTGGTGAGTCGAATATGATTGGACTCTTTTATTTCTTTCATTTTACACCGAGTTTAATCGATCTCGGAATGAATTATGGAGTTATCCATCTATAAGACCTAGCCTTGGATCGGTGGTATTGATCCAGTGATGCTTTAAGTTTATTTGTGATGAATTAAAATTATAGACCTTAAGCGGGTTGCAAGGTCCGGATGCATTGAATAAGCTAGTACAGAGTATAACTCGGGCAGATCATGATAAATGAATTGGTTCCGATATCGTAATATCGGGAAGGTCTGATGATGGACCAGGTAATAATTCGATTACATTTAATTCACTAGCCTATTGGTAGTACAGAGTGAATCACATTCGTGAATGTATGTTGTAGATTCTTTTTCTGAGCATTTGAAATGTTAGACCTAAACTGGATTTATTAAGGTTAGTAACCTAAAACTAAACTATAACCTAGGGGTTAGATTAGTGTTAATCTAACCTAGGCCTAGGCTATAAGCTAATGTTCTAAGTTAGCATCTATGTGTTAAGAGGTTAGACTAAGTGTTATCCTAAATCCTAACCTAAGTTACTAACCTAACTATTGAACAAGGAAGAAAGGGGACCTATGGAAGGGTGCGAACCATGGGCGGCAGTTTCTATGGCATTAAATGGAGGGATAAGTATGAAGGACAGGTAATTTGGTAGAAGTTTTTAAACGGCTAGCTAGAGCCGACGTGGCAGGTCACCAAAGTTGGAAATGGTCTTCGAACTGGTTTTATCCATCGCCAACTATGGCGGTCGGTGGCAATGGAAATTTAGCGGGAAATTTGGAGTAAATGCCATTTATGAACTCGGTCTTCGAGCTCGGGTTTCACGGGAAGGCATGCAAAATGGAAAGTTAGTAGTTTGTTTGGTTTTTCATGCGCTCCGGTTTTCCCTCTGTCTGATCACTGGTTCTTCGCTTTTGATCTTCTTGGTGTTGCATGGCAAGTATGAGCGTAACTAGCTCTTTTCTCTCGGCAAGGAAAATTTATAAGTCATGGAAATAGCAAATTTTTGTTGGTGGATCTAACTTGGAAAAGGAGGAGAAGGTTAGAGCTCTTTCAGTGGCGCTTGAAATTTTAAGCAAATAACCAGGCATGTTAGGCCCTAACCTTTAAAAATCTTGCTCTCTTTCAAATGATTTCATTAGAACAACTCTGTTCAGATGATTTTTGGGAATTAGATGGTTTCTATGGTAGCCTTGTGTGATTTTGTTACTGTATCTTCTTGCTGGTTTGATTTTTCAATTTAACCCTTGATGGGTGTGTATTGTGTTTCGAATTGTTGCACTATTTCGTTGTGATTTGCATTCCGGCTTTAATTTGTGAAATACATGCAAGAAAGATACTAGACCTGCTCTGTGAGAACCCAAGTATTGTTCCCTTGTTGGGTTCAGGCTACAGTTGATACTTGTCGTTGATGCTTGTTGTCGATACTTGTCGGAAAAGATATTGTTGGAATTTTGATTGAATGTTCGGATAACTTGACTTACTTGTAAGTTCTATCGTGGTTATTATAGATGGTGGTTACAGAATCTTGTTGGGTTTCGCTATGATATTTAAAGTTATTTGTGAACGGATAACTGGCTTTGTCAGGTTACAATATTTCATTGTGACCTTATTGAAGTTTTTTTCCCTTGCGTTGAGGTTATGGGATTCAACCCATTCGGTATATGCAATATATAAATTTATTGTATTCAAAACGACTCTGGGAGTCCATTGAATGATTCGTATATTATGGACCACTGTTGAAGCTATATATATATTTGAATATTGGTAATTTGATTTTGTCAGAGTCTTGAAGGAGTAATGGTAATACGACCTCTGTTATTTTGTAATGAATACCTTCGTGTTGCAAGGAATTTTTGGTACAAACTCAATTGGTAAACTTATTATGTTTTCCACTCTATGTAAGCTTAGAGTGAATATTGTTGTAGGGGTTCAGTCGGATTCCTCGTTACGAAATCAGTATTTAGATTTTGTTTAAGCCTGATTGTGAATATTGACCATTGATTGGCATGGTTGGAATCTTTAACTTGTATTTATCTTGTATATCGGCTTCTGTAGAATCTCTATCGTGAATATTGTTGCTCGGATTCAGTTTTAATCCTTGATAGGTATCCAGTGTTCTACTTTTGTTTAAGCCTGATTAAGAACACGTATTGTTTTTGGCTCTGTTGGATTTCTTAATAGATAGATATCATGTATCTTAGCCCTGTAGAAGTGGGTCGTGAATACCATACTTTCAAACTCTGAATGCGTCCAGAAGTGAATACGGTATGTTATGTTTCCTTTCTGATTAATTTCAGTTAGATGTGGTGTGCATGTTGCGTGGATTTTGTTTAAAATCTCTCCGCCTAGTCATAGGGAAACGCCATTGCTTTAATGTTATTGAGTCTCTTGTTGATGCGATAAAGAGAAGTTATTTTGATTTCGACCTTGGATCTAAAGCCTTACAAAGTATTTAATAGGGATTAGAATGAGTTGTATGTTCTTTGAGAGGGATAGTTGTCGTGTTTAAACATGATTACGTCTTTGTTGCATGTATATCTAGTCTTGAGCTGAATGAACTAAGGAGTTTGCCGACCGCACCTCGACAGGTGATGTCAATGAATATCCTCTTGTATGTCGCCGTGTGGAAGGTCATGTGGAGTCTGTTTGGTTGATATTCATCACCTTTGTTTTGGCGTGAGAGCTCACTGCTTGTTAGTAAGCTACGGGAGTTTTGTTATATTTGATTTTAACAAAACAGTGATTCTTTTTGTGGCTCGTCTGACTTATTCGTATGCATGTAAGGTGAATGTTTTCCATTTAAGGAGATGGTACAGTCATGAACTTGTTGAAGGGAAATATGAATGACTTGTTTTCTTTCTCTTGTTGTAGAGTATATGTTGATATTTTTATCTAACCGTTAGAATGCTGTTTTAACATATTGATGGAATCATGATTTGTTATGATATTCCTTTTCTTGTTGAATGTAATGATCTGTCGATGTTTGCTGTCCTTGGAATTGGATGGATAGTTGTTTGGATACTTTCGTTCTTCTTGATCCCTAATATTTTGATGAAATATTTGAGAAGTATTTAGGACTATTCATAACGATAACTAGAGTTACGCGTTTGTAGTCATTTTTGTGTTACAAAAGCATACGAAACATGTATACTTGTTTGGTGAAATGATCTCATTTAAACGAGGTTGTTTAATGAAAGCTTGATTGGTGGATTGCAATTGTTTTAAGAGTTAGTGCTTATCATGCTCGGTTCATCGAACCCGACCCATGTTGACAATTTTGAGATGGTTGCCGTAAGTGGTAAAAGCAAGCAGATCGATAGGATGTTGATTGTTTAACTTGGTTTATGATGAATTACAGATTTGATTCTCTAAATGTACTATATGAGGAAAGATGTTCTTTTTCCGTTGAGCATTGTATCAAGTATTGAATGCATAAAATGTATTTGATTAGTTAGAAGGGAATGAAAATAGATATTTGATACTTATGTGTTTGCATCCGTATCTTGATAGTTTGACCTTCTTTGGTTCAAATGATCTAAAGAGCATTGTTATTATTGTTTATATTGGAGACTTTTGTGATTATCAATGTAAGCTTGCAAGAATATGTGGTGATTATTTATGATTGTTTAGCGGTTCTTATATGTTCTATCCAAAGCTAAATTGAAATTTAGATCACTTTGTCTTTCTAGAGGCTAGGGTAAAAATAAACCTAAGCAAGACACTAAACAAGTGGATTAAATTATCAATTCCTAGTCTTGATTAAGCCAGGACAACGTTTAATTGGACTCTTAATCATTATGTCTCGATACTAATAAGTAAGACATAAATTCAGTTATGAGAACTGAGATAAACCTAAAAAGGGTTCGGTTGGCAATCACAAGTGAAGATTTTGGGTTATTGTCCAATTTCATTGAATTAAGTAAATTCTATGAACTCCTTGATGGGACCATAGCCTTAATAACTTCTCTGTGTAAAGGGTTTTATTAAGAAAGGTCATTCTAAGGTGAGGAACCCGGGGATCGGAAGGCTAACCTTTAGGGGAACGTCTTTTAATATAATTTAAACTCAATGTGCGTAACACTTATTAATAAGTAGATCCTTTCGAGGTGGATTTAAAGGTTGACAAAGACAAGTCAATCAAGAGGTTGTACCTTCGAGAAGATTAGGATCTTCTCGAAGATACAACAATGCAGTGACTTATGACGACACCCTTTGCATTGATCGTTAAGATTTACACCTTTAACTCGAACAAGTTACTCGGGACTGATTAGGAATGTGGTCACATTATAAGGCTGCCTAGGAGACTGGGGTATCTTGACACACTTTGGTTTAACTAGGGTTGACCAAAGTATGTCATCTTATCCCTAGTCCTCGGGAGCATCCATATAACGTTGTCACCTTACTAATCCGTTTCGAGTGAATAACTTGGGATAAGGGGACCGATGTAAGTCGGTATAAGACATTCTATATAACATAAGAATGGGGTGAAGGACATATTCCAAATTGAGTATGCCGTTAAGGAATACGAGACATAAGCAGATATGTTTCAAATCTTTGGCCAAAGTATCGCAAGTCGCTAATTGCGTTGTCTGAGTCACCGGTCTAAGGGATGAGATGCCGATGAATAATGGTAACAATTATTCAGTTAGGTTCCTTGACAAAGCATTTTGAATCCCGAGAATAGGAAGAGAACCGCAAGAGTGAAGTGTTAAATGAAAACTCCAACTCTTATTACTTATGAATAGATCGGTAGATTACCGAGTCATGGAATGAATAGATTGGAGGTACTCCGAGTCATTACAATTTGCATATGGTTATCTCTGTTATAAGAATGGTTATTTGATTTGTGAGTTCTAAATTATGTATTTAGAACCTAGAAGCATTTATCAAAAAAAAAAATTTGACTTGTTCTAATGTATAAAATGAAGATGTTCAACACACCTAGTCATGCCTTAAAAATCGCACGAGACCTTTGGCATTTCTCTCAATGGGGTTTTGATCTTGTCAGAGAGATTAATCCTCATTCTTCATAGTGCCATCAATGGATTATAACTACTACTAAATATTACACTAAATAGGTAGAAGCCATTCCCCTAATTTCTACAAAAGCTAAGAAGATATATGAATTCATCAACCATCACATCATTTGTCGCTTTGGTGTTCCTTACCACCTCATCACTGATAACAAAAGGTAATTCAAAAACAAAACCCTATGCAAGCTGTGTGATGATTTTGGCATTTAACTCAGTTTCTCATCACCTTATTACCCACAAACCAATGGCCAAGCAGAATCAACCAATAAAACCTTGAACAAAATTCTTATGAAAGTAGTTGACGATACTGGGAAGGATTGGCATACGCACATTCCTTTCTCCTTGTGGGCTTATCACACTAGTATTCGCACTTCGACTGCTGCCACACCTTTTCTCTTGGTCTATAGTACCGAGGCTGTCTTGCCTCTCAAAGTCTAGATTCCATCTCTCTACATCTCACTACAAGACATGCTCAATGATGATGAATTTTTCTAGGACCATTTGGCACAACTTGAGTTATTAGATGAATGTCGTCTCAATGCTCTTGATAATCTCCAAATCTACCAAAAATGTATTAAACATGCTTACGATAAACATGTCCATGAATGAAACTTTCAGGTTGGTGACCTCATCCTGAAGGAAAATCAACATGTAACCAAAGAAGAGAAAAGTAAACGAGGAAATTTTCTCTTAATTGGCTAGGACCCTATATCGTTACTTATGCCTATAGATCAGGTGCTTATCGTTAGTCTTCACTTGAAGGTAAACCCGAACCTAAGCCCCTCAATGCCTTGCATCTTAGACCATTTTATTGTTGAAATCAAGTCTTATATCACCTTTTTTCTATTGATTGCTCATCCATTGAGTGTTGTTCACCTTCTATGTTACTCATTTTGAGGATCAAAGACTAAACAAGAATCATGTGATTACACATAAATTTTAGCCTTATGTTCAATATGAGTACCAAGACTCTACTCATGGCATGATTCTCATGGATACCTTTCATATTTTTCAAAGATGGAATCCCATGGTCATTCGTCACTTGAATCCATCTCTTTCATAATTAACTTCTGTGTATTATGGTTTTTTCTTCTAAACAAGAACCTAATCTTCCTCTATAGTCTTTTCCATAAATTAAACATCTAAAAAAAATGGGATTCAAATCCTTGAGTCAAACTTCTAGCAAACAGATGACTCCCTAAAAAAGGACATCTCTTATCTCGCCGCTATAAATAGACTTCTCCCTCGAAGGAAAACTATATAAAGTCATTGCAAAAATACAATAAAATGTTCAGAAGCTTCGCATCGATCAGCTTCACGAAGACCTCAAGGAGATAATATACTCATCCCATATAGACTTCTCACATCGATTAGTCTATCAAAACAAAAAAATGAATAAAATGATAACTTTTTGTCATGGACTTGCCTATTTTTGATCATGGGTTTCTTGCTAGGTAAACATGTTGTTGTACATTAAGTTACACTCAACCATTCATTTTCACCGCATTAACGTTTTACCCTAATTTCCTATCTACTAAAGGGACTCACCATAATTATGACATGTCGTGATCATGTGCCTTTCTTCACCCTTAGAATATTCCATTAAACAATGCCTTTAGGGTCTTATGTTCATAAGCCCCGTCTTGGATATGGTAGACTCATTAGGGTTCTTATCAATTAGGTGGCTCTCTTACCGCCTCTTACCATTCACCTTCTTCATTACTTATTGATTATCCTATATAGGACCATGCCTAACTGACCTAGACTCAATCATGCCTAAAACCTACCAACCATTTCCTCTACCTCATCACATTCTTCCCTAGCTTATGGGAGAACTACATCACTGAGGCCCCCTTTTCTTTGGGCTATGTAGGTAGCACTCGAGGGCATGAGACTCTTAGAGGTTAGCTTAGCCACCCTTTACCCTAACCAATTCCCCTTTCATTTTCGTATTCACATTCTACCTTAGTTTCCATTTTATATCAACAATTGGAAATTAAACCAAACAAGCACCAATTAACAAACATAACTACCTACCATTTTTACCACATCATCAAATCATTCATTTATCATTTTTATATTTCCACCATAGAAAATATTTGGAAATTTAAACCATAACATGCATATACATCACCATTTGTCTCCCATGTTACCAATCACTTGGAACTTAATCAAAACCATAAACCATGACTCAACCATGCCTATGACCTGACTCCATCATGCCTATAACCTAGACTCAACCATACTTACATGGACCTCACTCAAACCATGCCTATGACCTAAATCCATCATGCCTATGACCTTGACTCAATCATGCCTAATCCACCTAGTTTCCATCACATAAACAATAACACTGGAAATTACACACATAAATACAACCTCATACCATCAATATAACCATCATCTATATATATCACTCATCCAAGTCTGTGTGTCCATATATATCTATACACAAATTCCAAATCAATACAAATGTCTCTCATATACAGTCTCAATATATTCGGCATGCAGGCCGGTAGCATAATCCAAAAACTCAAAAACTCTCATGTACATCCTCGCTATCTTTGGCACGCAGGCTGGTATATATCAAACATATACAAAAATCTATACCCTAAACATATATGGTGACTAATTGTCACCCCACCTGATGTCCATACCAGTCTCATTTGTCTCCTCCTCCTCTGCTCAAGTGCGACACCCTGTTGATATCTCTCTACATCGTATGGGTCTTAGTGCAGCCTCTACCTGACCCGTGGTGGGCTTGGCCTCCATGAGTTCATCACCTTACCCTAACCCTATCTCTGGGCTCACCGGCCCCTGTGCTCTCTGAGTTATGAGTGCGAGAGATAGTCCTCTCACTCGCCGCTTGCTATGCTCTATACTCTGCATATGAGGGGACATCTATCTCGTAGTGGTAAGATGTTCTTGATAATACTGTGCCTCATTCGGGGCCTCCCTAAACATGGCCATTGGTACTATCTCTCGCAAAGTGGCACCATCAGGCTCAAACCCTGTACCTATAGAATGGGACGTTGTCCCACTGCTACCTATACCATGGGACCTTGTCCCCGAGCTTGTGCTACAACCTAGGCCTCGTAGGGCCACAACTCGAGCCTGTAGTGGCAAACTTGCCCTAAAACCTTGCTACCTGTGCCTATAGGGTGGCTACCTACTCCTAATCTCTATCCCCACCCAATGCGTGTACTGTCCCTCGGGAAATATGGGCTCAGTAAAGCCACCACTGTGCCTTTAATGTCACCACATGTGCCTAAAACCCTATCAACCGCCCTCGTAAACCCTGTAATATGGGCCTGTAAGGTGGTAACCTTCCCCGCAAAGTATCCCTTTGAATTGTAAGGGTAGTCAAGTCTTGATGCCCTGGCCTAGGTGGTGCTGCTCGTAGTTGGACTGCCCACCCTTGCCTATATCTATTTGTAACCCTAATGTCATCAATACACTGGTCAACTACTTGCTCTCCCACACGATCGTCACTATCGATTGTGGTAGAGGCATAGGCCTCTCCACATCATCTCTCATGTATTGAGGGAATGACAGTGGCACCTCCTAAAGAAACCCAAACTGCTTCTTGACCCTGTCAATAGGTATCATCTCGTGCTCACCGGCATGACGCCCTTTATCCACCTCAGTAGCAGTAACTTGTCCAACTCCACCGCCATCTACCTATATGAGGGGAAGCCAACATACAACCTCCAAATGATGTCAACCCCAGATAATCCCTCCAACACCTGCCTATAATATGCCACATCATGAGTAGCCTTGGTAACCCTACGCTCTCCAATAACAAGAACCCAACGCCTATACCTAAATCAAACCAAACATGCATCGAACGCGTCAGGGCATACCAATTGGATGCACACATATGATGTGCTCATATGCCCAACAAGTGGAGAAGAAAGGTGCAACACAAACTAAACCTCCGCAACCACTCGTAGGCCCATAACTCCCTGTATAACTACACCAAGTATGTTAGTGCCCAAGAAAAATGGGTCCTATCCTCCATCATGTCATGGAGAACCCCCATCAACGCCCATGGGAATCTCCCACCCTCCACATCTAGAAACACAAAACAACACACTACCTCCATGATCAGGACCACTAACCTCATCTCCTCAGGATGGGCTATATACATGTCTCCATAGCTCAGGCTTGCTATGGAACCTCATCTTTGCCATCCCCTCTCTAAAAACCATCAACATCAGCTCCTCTGATGCCTCTGAAGAAATCAAGTAAAATTTCATCCCCACTATTGGTAACTGTAGGATCTTATACATGTCATCTAGGGTGATTGTGATCTCACCCGTCGGTAGATGAAATGTGTTGGTCACTGAATCCCATCTATTGATGAGTGCAACCATCAAGCTCGGATCCCGAACTATGTGCCTGTAGCATCTAACCCCAATCAAGCTAATAGCTGTAATGTGATGCCACTCTTTGGACATCACGCTCCGTTGTACTACTAGTAACAGAGGTGGTACTCTGTCTCTCATCCGTAATTGGTCCCTAGCCTGTACCCAACAAACTAAACCATTATTAAATCTTGACCATATCTAACATATCACTTACCTGACTAACCTATTCCCAAAATTATTATTATTTATTTCCCCACAACCCTAATGACCTACCCCTTTCCCCCATCCCACTTTCACACCCCTCAACTTGTATCATATATACCTTTTACCCTACCTATTCTCAACACACTTACATTTATACCTCACTACCTTGTTTTCTCTTTAACTCCCACCATAACCCTATCTCGACACATTTTTCCTCAAAAGCCAACTAACATCGGTCACTAGTGACCGACATTGGTCCATCATGATGACATCAATCACCTGTTATTTGATCGATGCGATTATGACCGAACTACGCCGACTACCCTTGACCGACATCGGTCACTATCGCACCGACCAAACTGCAAAACCCCCTCTATTCCTCAAAATTTACCCATACCAACCTAAATACCTACCGTATCCTACCAAAAGCTCCCTTACCTTCCTCCCTACCCCTATTTAACCCACATTAGACTTCCTACCCTTTATATTTCATCACTTTTGAGTCTAAATTCAAAATTCCTTATGACCCAAACCCATTTTTACCCAAACCAATTTCTACACACTATTTCAACTAACAAGAGTAGCATTGGATCAACTCGACCTCATCTTGATGCCGTCAAAGCATGGTGGTACATCCGGCCACTTTACCGGTGGCCCACATGAGGCCTCTCCTACCTCTACCATGCCCCAATCCACCCCTTACCTCCAACCAATCACAATCGACCACACCACTCTCGTGGACTCATCTTCTACCTCATGTAACTAACTCGTATTCTCTACCTCAGCCCAGTATAATGCCTTGTCCTTATCTCTCGAAAAGGTGTAAAAGGTCAAACGACTTTGTCATTTTCTCTAAAGTCATAACAAAATAATGATTCTATAAAATATGGAATTTTCATTTAATAAACCCAACCCAACCTGACCAACACCAGTCATATTTGTGCCCTAGCCAAACGGCGTTAGTCACACTATAACCAAAGATCCGTCAACCCTAATAGCTATTTGCGCTTGCTAAGCTTCCTTTTTCCTACAACCATTAGTGCTCACACACCTTTTATCATTCCGAAAACCTATGGAACCATACCTACGAGCCCCAACGAACCCTACATTTCATTCGTTGTGTCTTGGGATTTTTTATTTTACCTATACCTTGGCCTTACTGTGCCAAAACCTATTTACCTGAACCTAATCTCCTTGGTGCGAGCATTGAAATTATGTACTCGCTTATACCTTGTGATGATGTTACCTATGTTGTTTTATCCTAACAAACATACCTTGCCTATTTCCGTGACATTTATCCCGACCCAAACCTTTGGTGTAATGGAACATACCTAAATGTTCCTGCACTTGACCTATGTTGTGTTCCGGACCATATCCTATACCTTGGATACCCAAACACTTTACCCTTGTTTGGATAAACCTATCGACCTTGGATGATGTAGAGTTTGCAAGCTCTTCAGCTTGGTACTGCGTTACAATCTATACATGTGCATGCGTTTGATTGTCATTACCCATTACCCGATTTTGGACCCTAGCCTATTACCTATTACCCGAGTTTACCACTACCCTTCCCCACCTACCTTCACTTCCACCAACTACACATTTATCAACCCACTCATCGATTTTGTATTACACCTCATCAGTGCTTGGTTTGAGGGGGATCACCTTCACCCACACATGGGGAAATCACTTCTTGTTTTTGTTAGCATCGCTTACCAATACAAGCTACATGAAACCTAATTTAGACACCAAATTTAGGTCACACTCCCCCTTTACCCCACATGTATATTAATTTAATTACCCATAATTAAATTAATGCCCATGCTCACAATATTCATTATTTAATTACCTTAATTAAAACTAATTTCCACCTCACCTAGACACCTCACCCCACCACCTCACCTAGACACCTCATCAAAAACCTATTCTTAGCATGTTTCCCTTTATTAGGCTCAAGTATCCACTCACTATAACTAACTAATACTTAGTCCTACCAACCTTAATTAACTAAGACTTAGTTCAACGCTAAAACCATATGCCTATTCTTCGTCTAACCACATTCTCACTTATCCAAGAAAAAGATTCCTATTTGATCTGAGAGAATAGAAAAATATGGCCAAAAAGATAGCCATGATTTGTCATTTTTAGTAAACCTAGGATATCCCGCCTTAACCGACGTCGGTTAACCCTAAACCAACACTGGTCATCCTAAACCATCGTCGGTTACCATATATTCACTTTGGTAACCTTGTTGGAGAGGTTGGTCACATTCTCGAGTTTTTGGAATGAAGGACATCTACATGCAAGGAAAAAATAGAGCCCTTTCACACATCCAAACATCCCTAGCTAGCACCAAGATGGATTCAGAGGTATTTGAATTCACGTGAGCATCTCGGGAAGCATGGCTGCGCACCAAGCACCATTCCCCATATCAACCATCACCATCATCTAGCCATCAAATCTACAAACACCAGTAAGTGTATCTCTAACCTGCATCATTTCATACTTATTCAAATTACAAAGTTTCTTCATCTCTATTTATCAACATCCATTTACATTTTTATCCCACCAATCTTACCTCCCTGTGAACCCAACCATTCCACCACCCATAATCATTTGATCACCTATACCCGATTCCTGAATATCTTTGAGTACTCCCAACACCTCCACAGACCTAACCATTCTCCTTACCATCTCTGTTTAATATAAGAATAACCCCCAAAAACAAGTTTCATTGAGTTTCTATCATCCCGTCTATACTAATGCTAGTTATCCATGACCATCGCTTGTTCTCTATAAATCTGTCATCGATCATACTGGACCGATGTCACCATGTATTTGGTAATCTCGCCAATAACAAAAACTTAATAACCTACATCCAAGTAACTCAAGATACCCATAATCTAACCCTGACCTATTCCAACACCTTGATTACCTACCCTACTTCCAGATCTGATCATAACCTAACATGTTATATTATATTTACTTATTGTATTTGGATGAGATACCTAAATCATATCAACTACAATAGGACATTATTTATTTATGACACTTCTTACATTAAGTTGTATTAAAAAGTGGGTTGAATGTCACTAAGGAAGTATCACACTTCCTGGATCTAGCACATCTTTGGTTAGCCCACCGACATATATTGTTTAACTCTCCTTTGTGGTCTTGTTTTGTATTTCAGGTAGTTCCTCCTAGCCAAAAGGAAGCTCGTAGTCAACATTGGATCAAGAAGTCAAAACACACGTACAACCTCCAACCGACCATCACAATAGGTATTCCTCCTTGGCCCATCACCTTATCTATTTCTCAAATCCATAAAGAAAATGGTGAAACAAGATCATTATGGTTGTATATTGATTATTAATGTGTCTGCTCATGGTCATTATGTGTTGAATATGGTATTAATCCTTATGTGATATGTATGTTTACTTATTATGTGTGTTTCTAAATTGAGTTCATGGATCTTATTATCAAAATGGGATATGCACTTTGAGATCTAGTTATTGTGAATAAGCATGTTAAAACCTTGGTAAGACAATAACACATAGGGACTTGGTACCTTTGCGTGCTTCGGGTGAGTGCTCAGATCTATCTTAGTGATGTGCCGACGCGTCAGTGGTTTTAAGTGAGAAATTAAGACTACATTTTGGTTTCATTGCTGGGACATCTTTTCAAACTATTTACCACAATTATGCATGATGATGGTGTATTAGTTAAATCTTATGTCCATTGAAGATTGGGTTATTGATGGACAAGATAAGTTTGCACATAGATATTGTATTGGAATTGATTTAAATGTGCATGCCTGGGTTGAAGAACATCTTTATCATGAACTCTATGAGACATTCTTTTGATGTTTTCCAATAGATTTGTATGAGTGGTTATCAGCGTATGCATCAATGAAGTTGGAGTTATAGACAAAGAAATTTGGGACAGGAAGAGTATCATGATTTTTTTGATGCAGATGAATCTTGGATGTGTGCTGTAGATCATTGGAGGGATGGTGTTGTGAGTAGTTATACTTTGGAATATGTTGTGTTGATGTATTCTTGTTTGAAAGTTGCTGAGTTTGAGTTTTTATTCGATCCTAGAGGATCTTACTTACGCGTTGTCCCTTTAGCGATTAAAATCTTGATGGTGGTGTTGAGTTTAGAGCATCTCCCTATTGCTAGATAAACCCATCACCGCATGTAGGGGTAGGAGCGGGTGAGGTAAAAGATCATGCGGACCTTGTGGCGGTGAGGTAGAGAGAAGAGAGGAAATTTAATTATAATGAAGCAAGGGAGAGGGAATTAACGAAAAGTGCAATATTGAGGAGTTGGTGGAGTTGTGGAGGATGATGTCTCATGAATTATTTGAAGCTCACGTGGAAGATGTGGAGCCAGAGCATTAGGATATCCCCCACTTATGTAAGCACAAGAGAGAATATTCTCCGATTTTGATGAGGGCATGTCTAATGAGGAAATATTGAAGATTTTAGGCACACATCTAACCCAACCCGGTGGCCTAACCCTTATGCTTGGTGATCGAGTTCCGTAGTAACTATTGATAAACAAACAAGTGTAGGCAATCCAATAGCTTCAGGTAGATATAATTTTCCTTTGAATATAGAAGTGCATCAAATAACATATATGGCGTCACAGAAACAAATTTTTTTGTTTGGAGGAATATTTTCTAGTGCGTCATTAAGAAAAAGTGTTGGCACACGTAAAATTGGAAACACATATGGAAGTACTATAACTTCGTAGACATGTGGGATTTCAGTTTAGTACTACGGGTTGGATGGAAGGAAGTACATCCAATGGTCTAACACTTGTCGCTTTGGAGGATTAGGAGGTGGTTCTAGAGGATCAAGAGGCTCAGGATCTAGTGGATCTAGTGGTTCTAGAGGTGGAGGGAATACTGGAGGTAATAAAGGTTCTAGATCTGGTGGGCATGGTCCGCACTAGCCACAACAAGTTTATTACAAGATGTATCTTTTCCTATTAGAGTATAGATGCATTAAGGATACAATAAAAAATATGCACGTGTGAGATACTATGGTGCACTAAGGGAATCACACTCCCGAGCATATGGTAAGTCAGTTTGCTAATAACTTTCAAGGGCACACACATAGTTGGTATAGGAAGTATGATCCAAATTATCTCGCTTATGGATTACAATGCACCATGTGATGTCTTTTTGGTGAGTTTCATTTACTTGATTTTGAACAGTAAAAGCATCAACACACTAAAGGAGATTAAGCAAGGCATGGCTGAGAGCGTAAGGGAGTATGATGCATGTTTTAAAACCTTGTTATCCAAGTTGTCTTATGATATTCACCCCAACCAGCATGTAAAATGGTTTGTTGGTGGATTGATAACACCTTTTAGAATGACACTCTCTCATAAGAAATTTATGGATCCACATGAGGATTTAGAATTAGATATATGCATTGAGGTAGTTATAAATGTGGACACTAGAGTTATCCCATTCTTGGAGGTGCAAATAACATCTATGGTGAAGTAGTTGGAGAAAATTTCAGCCAATTCAACTCATGAGACACGTAGTAGAATATGGTGTATAGATTGCGAGGTTGAAGGACACACTAAGGATATCTCGCCCTCATAAATTTGTGTGTACCATGTTCTTGAATTGTGATATCTATGAGTTGAATCATGATTCGAGTAGGTTCCCATTGTTGTAGTGAGTGATCCGGAAAAAACATATCTTATTCTATGTAAGATTTGTAAGTCTCACACTCATGATATAGAGAATTGTAGATTGATTGATCATATTCATGAGGCTATTGAGACTGGTGTGTGCTAGACTGATATAGGAAGTGGATCTAAGGAACAAGGAGAAAAACATAATGAAGGGCACAATAATGGGGATAACAAGAATAGAGGCTTCGTGGTGGATATAAAGGCCAAGATCACGATGATGGAAGAGGAGGATTTCCTAGAGGAACTTGTTTTACTTATGGATCTCCTTATCATTATCAATGCAAGTGCCCTCAAAACATGGTTTGCTCCTGGTGTGGAAAGAAACATAAATTTAAAGAATGTCCATACTTGTATGAGCATATGAGAAAACAACATAAGCAAGACAAGGGAAAAACTATGATTAAGATACAGTGTGCGGATGGAGACAAATGGATGTCTTTGAAGGTTGGGATTAATTATCAATTACGACCTATGTTAGTTACCACATGCCCTAAGGCTGTACATGCTCGTGAACCTCCGAAGTATAAACCGACTATAAAAAATAAATAATTGATCAATGCAAAGTACCCTGATGCTTTGAACATCAGAAAGAGGTTTATTTAGAGAATATGGACGTTATCAAGAATCTACAAGGAGAGATTTAGGGCTTGAAGGAATAGGCCTATATGTTGGAATGTGATAAGAATGTTGAAATCCCATAGAAGGTTATATATGATTTAACGGAAGTCTCACAAATGTTACGTCACAAAAATGTAATCCCTCGTTAGGAGGGTGGTTGAGAGAGAAAGTACTGCACACAGGTAATGAGTGTGAGAGGTAGATCCTCCATGCAAATCTATTTCCCCATAATCATGGATATGAAAATGAAATTACATTGAATGTAGTTATTGATGGATGGCTTTTGAGCAACATTCTAATAGATACAAGTGCAAAAGTTAATGTACTCACATTGGACAATGTACTCACATTGGATGCTTGGAATCAGATGGGAAGACCACCATTACAGCCTTCTTTGAATGTGTTATATATGGAAAACAAAACTAGGGATAATCCTATTGGCATACTAAAGGATGTGACTATTATGATCCAAGGAGCCAAGTTTACTAGGGACTTTTGGAGCTCGCAGAGGTAGATAGTTTTCCAGCTTTACTTGGGTGCCCTTGGTGTTATGTGAATATTATAGATTTATGCTTCAACAAGGGGTAAATTATCTTTGAGAACAAATAAGAGTGCATCATTATACATTTGATAGATGTAAATGCTTCCCTTTATGTTGAGTCTTTGAGTGAGGAAGACCTAGACACGATATATGCATGCACAATCAGAGACCTTAAGGTAATTGAGCCATCTAAGGAAGGAGTGATACAATGGGATGATGCTCATTCGGTTAGTGATACTACAAGTATTACTTGAGACAACTAGGCACTTATAACATATAAAGTAGTTGGGAGAGAGGTTAAAATAACACTTACTCACATGATCAGCCGCACATGGTTCGACACTTGAGTCATAACCGTGTACCTCTACATCTTGGTGAAGGGGACCCCGATTTATTTTTTTGTCACGCCATGGAAGCCCAATGGAAGGATGAGGGTGATAAAAGAAATATTCTGGTTTATACCCTACACGGGACAACAATGCATTGGTGGACTACACACAGAGACAACCTATTGGAATGGTGAGAGGTGAGAATAACATTTTCTACTAGGTTTTTAAGGAGCAATGTACCTTCACAGATATGTGAATTCCATGGGAAGGATTCTTCTTGAACCACATTTAGAAGTGTGAGAGACTTTAGATGGAGGGGTAGGAGGCCTTACCACCATCACTCTGGGTACATAAGTTCTACGCCACCCTAAGAAGCTGCACGCATGTGGTATGTCCATGCAGAGTTGACATGAGAAATAGTTAATTGGAAGGATATGACCTCATGTATGATCCATACTTTTGATTAATTTTCTACTAAACCTCTAGTCAATGAAGCACTGTAGATTATGAAGCATATTACTTTGGGAGATAGCGTAAAGGTTGAGGAACTTATTTTAGACATGTTTGGAGAGATGGATTTGGAGGCATGCCTTGATCTTGAAGATACTGAAGAAGAAGAAATGGTCCGCACTTGGGAAGAAAAAGAAAGGGGTAAACTAATATGCACAATAGATGATGATGATGAGGACAATAACCTAGATGTTAACCATACTGAAGGTATGTGTGAGGTGATGGAAATAGTAGATGAGAAGGCACACGTGTATCACGAGCCTATGAAAATAAAGAAATTTAAAATTGGGATAGATGTAGAGCCTAAAGAGATCATTATTGGTGACTACTGGGTGGGATAAGAGGTAGCTAAGATTATTGAGTTACTACATGAATTTCAAGACTTATTTCCAAGGGGCTATCATGAATTAAAAGTAGTACACCCTTCTTTAGGTGAGATGTGAATCAAACTTAAAGAAGGTGTGTGCCTGATTAGGAAGAGGCCTTATAGGATGAATCCTAATCTGCATGTTAAGGTAAAGGAAGAAATTGATAAGATGTTGAAATCTGGAATCATTGAGCCCATTGAGGAGTCAAAGTGGGTTATCCTGATGGTAATAAGCATAAATAAATATGGTAGGATAAGAATCATGTGGACTAAAGATATTAAAATGTTTTGTGTTATCAATCCTTTTCCTACCCCATTTACTGAGGAGATCCTGGAAGGAGTTGCAGGGCGTGAGATCTATTCTTTTATTGATGGATTTTAGGATATCATCAAGTGCACATAGCAAAGGAAGATCAAGAAAAGATAACTTTCACCACTGAATGGGGAAGTTTTGCATACACATTTATGCCCTTTGGACTAAAGAATGCACTGCAGTCTTTTCACACATTATTGTGCAAGTATTTTAGGACTTCATTCATAAATTTTTATAGGTGTATCTCGATGATTGGACCATGTATGGCTTGGTTAAGGATCATTGTGATAATTTAAGGCTTATGTTTGAGAGATGCAGGCAATTAAACATCTCCTTGAATATTAAGAAATATATCTTTGTGACACCTTTTGGCACTTTTCTTGGGCATATTATTTCTAAGGAAAGCTTGTTAGTAGATCCAACCAAGTCCTTGTGATCTTCGAATTGAAAGAACCTAAGAGTCAAAGTGAAGTGTGTGGATTTCGGGTCATATAGGGTATTATAGGAAATTAATTAAGGGTTATACATGATTTCCATGCTCCGGAGGAAATTTTGAAGGTTAAGGGAAAATTATATATTGGGGTGTGGGGAAACAATTTTTTTTTGAAACACTGAAGGAAAGGTTGACCACGGCACCTATTTTTCACTTTCCTTCATGGGACAAAATGTTTCATGTTCATGTCGATGTTTTTGGGATGGTGATTGGCGCCGTGTTAACACAACTAGGTAAAGGAATTTTAGACCACCCTATTTGTTTCATGAGAAGGAAGTTACACCAACTAAACATAACTATACCACTATTGAGTGCAAAGCTTTGTCTATGATTTACGTGCTACATAAATTTAGACAATACTTATTGGCTAAACTGTTTATTTTCTTTACATATCATATGACACTTAAGCATTTAGTCAACAAGCCTGTTTTACAAGGGTGAATTTACAGGTGGATACTACTATTTCAGGAGTTTTAGTTTACATTGATTGTCAAACCAGGAAAAAGAAGCTCAAGGCTTGATCATTTGTCGAGGATCAATTCTAGTAATGACAAGAAAAACATTGAGGACACAATGCAAGATGCACAAATTTTTAGATTGAACCATGCGCCCACCAAGTTGGAAGATACCGTAGTCTTTTTACACATTGATAAGGCACATGAGGAAATGAAGACCTTAGAGAAGAATTAACTTGTAATATGCATGACACCTTACTAGTTGATCGGTTGAGAGTTGTATAAGTTAGGCCTTGATGGAGTTTTTCCGGAGCATGAGTGTGAGGCAATAATGGAAGAAGATCATGATGGAATTACAGGAGGTCATTAGGCAGGAGATGTTACCACACATAAGATTCTCGATGGCATTTGGATTTTGGTGGGAAAACTTATACAAGGATATTAAAGAATATGTTAAGGCATGTGATCATTGTTAGTGCCTTGGGAAGCTTGGATCTAGAGATGAAATGCCTCTAAGGCCTATTGAAAGTGTTGGACCTGTTGAGAAACGTGTGATTGAATTTTTGGGTCCTATTTCCCCACTTGCGCGTAGGACTCGACACATGCTATATTATAACTTGCATAGACTATCCGAAAAACTAGGAAGAAATAACACCGCAAAGGATTGCACGATAGCTACAACAACAATATTTCTATGGGAAAACATTATCAATAGGTAAACAAGATTCAAGGACATACATTGATGAAGATTTGTGATGTTAGAAGGAAAGAATGGGATGATAAAGTATTTTTTGTACTTTGGGCATACAAGACTACTTACAGAATATTGAAAAGGGCCATACCCTTTCATTTGGTGTTAAACACGAAGGTTGTATTGCTTGTTGAATTTATGATGCCATCCTTGTGTATTTCCCACATAGGTGGATTAGATGATGAACAAGCTGCTGAAGATCACATAAATAAATTGATGTAGTTAGATGAGAGGCATGTTATTTCTTGGTGGAGCCAAAAGACCAAAAAATCAAGACATAAATCCTGACATGATAAAAACATTTGGAATAAAGAATTTGAGGTGGGAAAGATGGTTCTTATGTATAATTCAAAGTTTCTGTGCCACCCTGGGAAGTTGGAAGTTCATTGGTTGGGACTCTTTGTTACAACAAAGATATTGGAATCAAGCGCTTTCTAATTAAAGGTGCTAGATGACATTTTATCACTTTCACCTTTGGTAGTTGATTACTATATAAGTGAGTTCATGCCCAAAGGACCACACATAATTTTAATGTGGGCTGGATTACAAGAAAGAACATGCATGAATTACAAGCAAGAACACATGAAAGGAATTTTTTTTTGATGATTATAGGTGGCCTAAGAACTAAAGGAGTGCACGCGTCGACAATAAGGTTGGTTGCTAGAAAACATAGTGATAAGGTGTCATAAGAAGGATGGTGATAATAAGGACAATGCCTAGAGGAAAATTCATGTATGATCAATGAGCACACAAAGTGTAACGTGAGGTAGGTAGTAGCATGGGTAACTACTTGGTATAGGATATAGAGGGTTGTGTACTTTGGCACATGGAGCGCGTAAGGAGTATGTGTTATGGAAGTAGTTTACATGCTTGAAGGTTGCATTTGGAATGCAAAATGAAAGCGTGATGGAAGCGCGATGAAAACTACATAAAAGGTGGGAAAAAGTGGAAAATATGAATTAAATGTAGTCGTACGGTGGTATTTGGAAAGTAATAAATGTGGGTAATTTTTGGAAACCTATAAATAGAGTGTCGGGGTAAAATCATTTTTACCTTACCTTGTGTGAAATTTGTGAGTGATTTTGTGTGACCTAGGGAAAACTTGAGCAATTTGGTGAGAAATTGAGTGCCGAGTTGAAGAATCTTGAACCAAAGTGTGAAGGAGAACATGACCGAGTGAGGAGTGAGTTCCATTAGAGGGAATCCTCTGATTGAGATGACATGGTGTGGATTTGGAAGGAAACAAGACTTCTCTGGCTAGGGTTTTGAGAATTAGGGCACGACATATAGAATTTGAACTGGGAAGTATAACAGTGTTGCACCGAAGGTTTGTGACAAGAGGCTTAGAGTACTAAGGTAGAGCAAGGAACAAGGTGAGAGTTTGAGTTTACATGACTGAAATGACACCAAGGAAAGTAGTGACCACATCACCAAAGAAGAAGGGCAAGGGAAAAGAAAATCCAACACCTACTATATACATCCGGGAAGAATAGAACTCAAAAATGCAGTACCCTGATGGATTATTGATGGGAAAGGAGTGGGTGTCTCATGTCAAGAGCATGGTTGTGAGTGAATACAACTATCGATGATTTAATGATGCATGACATGGAAACAAAACTTGTTTAGCCGATAAAGGAAATAATCCCTGATGAGAAGCTTGTGTATGATGACAAGGTAAAGAGGTTATTGGATAAGGCAGGGCTATTGTGGTTATATGAGCTTCTTTTATTTGGGAAGAATGAGAGATTATATCAATGGTTAATGTCACACATCCATGAGGAATTTTTATACTTCTCAGGAAGAAGGATGCACATCACGTGCAATTGATTGATAAATATAATGGTTTTATTAGCATAACGAATGCAATTGATGAAGACTTAGCAAATGATGCCGAGGTGAAAAATACTGCTATGGAGTTTGAGTATAAAAGAGAGGCCGCACGATGGATATCACTAAAATTAATGATCCAGTCATGAGGATGGCTGCACACTTACTCACAAAGTTGAATGGACAAGAAAGATGGACACAAGTGAATAAACGATGGTTGCATGTATGTAAGAAGATATCAGAAGGAATGATATATAATATTGCTTCCTTTATAGCAGAGGAGATCATTGAAGTTGCACATGACAAAGACAAGATTATCTTTAGAAACATTTTATTGGTGATAATGTTCTCTAAGATTGGGGTGCTTGACAGTGAAGGAAAATATATGGGAGTATCCTGAAGAAGATCCCTCCCGTAAAATGGTTTTCCAAATATACCTATGATTTGATGACACCAACATACAAGGCACATGTGGATAAATGGTATAAATAGATGCGTGATGCATTTGGTGTAGAGTGGAGAATTCTGGCAGTTTGAGTTACCTACTCTTGTAGATGGGATTTCCAAGTTTGCAGTCTATCAACAGTTTTGTATTGGGAGGTTTACATTAATTGATGGTACTAAAAGTCCATGGTGCAAACTCCCATTTGCTTTTATAATGCAATACTTTAAGGGTCATGTGAATAGGTTTAAGGAGGTGTGGAAGTTAAGACTTGACCTAAGCAAAGTAGATAAGGAGCACCATGAGATGCTTCAAACACTTGTTTACCCCAAGAAGCATGCTTATGAAGAGAAGTATGTATCAGAGAGCATTCATTTGTATAAACCGGTTGCATTACGGTAGCTTTAATGACTGTAAAAAAGATATACATATATCTAAGGCCTCGGTTTTTGATGGAGTGTTCATGGAGGATGATGTGAGTATTCTTGAAGAACCCTATGCATGGAAGAAGGTTGAACAAAAGAAACGAGGGTGTGACAAAACTCCCACAGTCAGTGGAAGTGAAGAAGGAAGTAAGGATAAGACTCCCATTCTTAGCGCGTCTGGAGGGAAAACATCTACGCAGAGAGGTGGATCCAAGCACATATGTGAAGAGGAAGCCTACTAGAGGAAGGTCTTTGGTGAAGAAGAAATAAAGTATAATACCTAGCTCGGACTCCAAGGAGATGAAAAGCTAGAAGGAAGAAGAGGTTGAAAGTGAGGAATAACTAGAGGAGAAATTGAGCCCACATGTGTACATAGTTGACGAATCAAATGTAGAGGACTAAAGCACACATTTTGAGGATACCCATGTTATGGAGATGGATAGAGAGGAAACTGGGGTATATGACACTTAGGCCATGGAAGAAAAGCTGGATCCAACAAATGGAACATTGGAATGGGAACACTTCGACCCTAAGCTAGAGCACAAACTTGAAAAGAAGTTGTAGAGATCATTGAGCATCTAGTCAAGCATGAGGTGGCGAAGGGAAAAGAAGAAGAAAGGAATGAAAGATGGACTAAGTAATTAAGCGCGGAAATAAATTTTGTTGTTGGTTTTTTTGTATAAGAAACTTCCTCACTAATCGAATGAATGAACTAGCAATGAAAAAAACTAAAAACTAAGAAATGATGGAGGGTTTATGTTACCTCGGATGTGATATAATGGATATAGGTACAAGGTAGACGATGATCCCGCTTACTTTAAACTGATAACTTACAAATAAGAACCATTGAAAGAAAAAATGACTAGATAGTATTTGCGGGGTTTGCCTAAAAAAGTGGACGCAATAAGCGTTAACTTCCTTGGAGGATGTCAACCCCCATTTGTTTAGAAGAAAGTGAACTAAAGGATGAAACAATAGATAACATGTAGAAACAAAAATATTACTTGAATCTAAAAATTAATAAAGATTGATCTAAAAGCTAATTATATTGCAATAACTGTAAATTGAATGTTACAGTGTCAGGTTGACGGAAACCCAAATTGTGTAGAGGCTAGTCGAAGGTGACCTAAAAGGGTAGATATGGAAGATAAGATGAATATGTAGGACTGTAAAATCTTGAATGAAAAGCGTATGTAGAAGAGGTCAGTGAATTCTAGAAATAACCTGCAAAAGGATGTATGTAATATGAAGGAAAATAGAATGGCGGAAAACAATGATTGGAATGGAATGGAATGTTTGGAAAACAAGACCGGGTCGAAAATGACTCGGGTTAGTCGACGACGATTTTAGTAGAGTGTAATAGGTGAGGATAAATGGATGGGAAAGGAAACCTACAAGCAAATAAGTTAGAAAATAAGGTTGTTGAAGAAGCTCTAAGTGTTACCAAGGCTGATCTAAACCTGTAAAATGTTAGACACAAGTGAAACCAAGATAATATGATAAATACTACACAAATAACATGAAGATAATGATAAATCTCATGAAGGATGATCGTGAGTAATGTAAGCACATCCGAAGGAGGTCCAAGAGGTCTATAACTATTGTAGGAATGCTCAAGCACGAGAGAGGGTTCACAAGTCATGAGAGATCTCCAAAATTTGCATGCATCTCCTTGATTATGGAAAGGAAGGATTCATTTTATAGGGTCGACGATGACTGGGCTAGGTCACCGCCGACTACGGGAAATTTTCCCCACTGAGCTAGCTTTTTGTGTTTTTGGCATGATTTTGTGTTTTTAAGAGTTGGAAGGGTGCTTTAAAGCATGTGCGGGATTAGATTGTTTGGGGATAAATCATGGGTAGTTAGGGCATAAAAATAGATAGGATAAAAGCTTATAAAAGCAAGGGGATGAATTTAGGATAAAATCATCCTAAATAGAAGGTCCATTAGGTAAAGGTAATGGGTATTAATTAATTAACATGAATGAATGAATTAATTTTAATAAATATTGTAGTCTTTTATTTTACCAAACAACCCAAGGCGCACTAGCACATCACTTAGGTAGACTTGAGCGCTCACTCGAAGTGTGCAAGGGTACCAGGTCCCTCTTTTATAGAAATTTTTCAAGGTGTTAACATGATCACACAAGTGTTCCAGATACGTAACAAGTAATCAAGTATAGAAAACAACATAAAATAGATCTAGATCATAAGAATATGCAAGAATGATTAAACAAGAATTAAGATCAGATTCACCATACACTATTTAGAAACAAATATGTTAATAACCATTATCTAACCACATAGATCCATTGTATTAATCACTGTAAAACACAAAATATGAATACATACATAAGAATATCACCATAAGTCATGCACACTCATAATACAACAACATAAATCTATTATAATATGTGCTCAAGATCTCCCATACCATGTAAATCAATACATATTTATAAGTAGTGGGGACTTTCCCTTCACTACTTAAGCATCCTCAAAATAGGATGCATGGTAAGAATAGCCATGCACCGCTACAAGATAAATACAAAAGCATGCAATCTCATTAATAATAGATTATCTAATAATAACTATAGATCTAATCCTATTATTAGCCCAAAACTGTGCATGTCACTTGATCTCCCACTTGTCCAAAATAGCCTTTGCTTAGTCTCTAAGTCTTCATACCTTTGCGTGTCCCACACTCAACGTCTATATTTAGCCCATTGTAACCAAAGTCTTAAAGTCATAATTTCCTGTGCACACCATTTTTGCTGCATCTCCACACGTGCCTACGTGCCCTATGTCCACATGCCCTAACTTTATGTGCCTTCAGTTCTCATGATGTAGTTCATCAGCCCAACATTACCCCACACTTATTTAATTACTCCCCCCAAAATGGGTAACCATGCCTTGTCTTCTCCATGAATAAATAATAAGGAAAAAAAGAATAATTGTACATAAGGAATGAACGAATACCAAAAAAAATCATGGTGCCCTACTCACCTAAAAGTGGTAGCAACTCGGGATAGTTACTCTTTATCTCTGCCTCTAACTCATTCCAATCATTGAGCACCTTATTTGTTTTGTCAGGGATGTCTCGTAAGTATCCCTTCCATCTAATACAAAGTCATTTTCTCGCCATCATTCTAAAACACTTTAAGAATGTTGGAAAAACTTGAGACCATCCCTTCCATCACATCCATATGCCACGCTATGAGTTTCCCAATTTCTTTGATCTTCTCCTTATGAGGGTCCTAGGCTGCGGTAAGCACATCGATATTTTTCGATACCAAAGTGAGCCTCTCCTCGCACCCAAGTGTCTCATTTTTCTTTGCAAAAAGGACGCATTCTCTTCCACCATAGTCCTTGTTTTGATTATTATCTCAGGATCTGAAAAATGTTCAATGCCAAATATACCTTTTTCATTTCATCCTTTAGGGTCTGAAGCAAAGACTCATAACTTGTAATCCAGTGCACTATTGTTGCCTTAGCTCTCTCCACCTATGCTACATCATCCTTTGGCTTTGGCATCCATGTTGGAACCTCATCCAACACCATGTGAACCAAAGTGTGTGAAAATGATGCATAACGAGGGGAATCTCTTAGCCACTCTCTCTTCCAAATGTGGCCTTTCCTTCAAAATTTCATCACCAATCTACTTTGCCATGTCAAGTATTATACGTGCCTTCACCTCAGATTTCTCATTTTCCTCTCAGGTGTTTAATCTCTACTTCTTTATCCTTTTTATCTTCTAACAAAGCCTAAATAGTTACCACTTTATTGATGTTTCTATACACAACCTCTGTAGATACCTTCGTTAATGCATTACTTGTTCATTTGAAAAATGAGTTGGCTTGATTGTTATATGGAAAGAATGCGACACTTTCTTCATTCTTTGTGACACACATGATTATTCACATACATAAAATTCAAGCTCATCCATATGAGTCTACATACTCCATGAAAACTATTTACAGGTGCGTGTAGTCACTATATCTAGATCCATTATCCCATCCATATAACCATTCCTTTGTGATAGTACTCTGGAAGTTGGCGCGAATTATCTTTGTTGTGTCATCAACATAGCGAGGTTTTGTGTTCTTACCATCTCATCTTACTTTGGATCACTGGTGCGCTCTCCTACGTGCTCCTGTGTTTTAGCACCCACATTCTGTTATACTTCCTCTTCTCCATCAGTTTCCTTATTTGTGCACACAACATGTTCTAATATCTCCGCATGTCCACCAAAGACAACTTTCCTCTTGAGTCCCTACATGCCTTTATTGGGAAATCCTCCTCTAACAAGGACTGCTTGCCACTTATATCCTTGAACAAAGGCTCCTCACCACCTATCTCCTCATCCTCTCACACCTCAGAATAGGCGTGGAAAAAAATTCCCATGCGCTTCTACGTGAATAATTTTCTTCATCACTATCCTTGACCAGAATATATCTCCATCATTTCTTTCTTTCCTCCTCCTCCTTTCTTTGGTGTTATGCATAGTGACCTCCTTATGGTTGTGAGGGACGATGCCAACACCTACACCTATACACATTTTGTGCAATATTCTTCTTCCATGATCAAGGGCGGTCTTTGTCTTCCTCCTCCTCCTCCCCGCGCTCTAGGACATTATACAAACCTTCATGTTGTTGTTCTTCCCGCTTTGTGGATGTCTATTCCAATGATGCACTTGTTCCCATAGTTTGTTTCCCCTCTGGAGGACTTGGTAAAGCTAATTCCTCTCCTGTAATTATTTTACCATCCTTAAATTGTGGCCTTAGGTACATGTATACGCATTCGGGCACATTCTTCCCTACAAAAATGAGTCTCCAGAGTTATATCAATGTTATCTGTCTCCATCATCTCCACATACGCCTCCTTGTTGGGCCATACATATGTCTTGTGTAGAATATGTATGTTTGCATCTACTTTATCAGAATCAAAAGTTAACTTGCACACATTGTGCAACATGTTCATCGAATCCTTGAAATAACATGCAGTGAAAGTGAAGGGTAACTTACACCATGGGCTCTTCTCACCCATTTTCATGAAAAATATTCCTAGGATGAAATATTGGTATGCTTTAAAATCTACTTTTCCATTCAAAACACCAGGCGGTTCGCATTGTATGTGCCACTCTCCCTCAAACATCTGGTGCATTCTCCTAAACCACTTCTCCTAACACTCCTTATAAGTGTTTAAGATCAAACCATGGCACATGTACTTGGAGAAATTATTTGCAGGTGATTTATTCTCAATGGGATATTCCCATAATTTCTCACTTGGCCCATTGGGCAAACCAATTTCACTAAATACAATCAGAAGTAGAATAGTACCCTGAGGTTATTTTATCACCTTTGTTATCCTAGATGTGTGCCTATGCTACAAGGCTCTCCGCAATGTAACCTACAATGTTATAGTAGGTCTTTCTTACCATTTTGTGTGTAATATATAACCAACACTTATTGACCTCTATCCATCTCTCTGAGGTGACCAATTTGCAACCTGCTAACCATGCCGTTATTGGGAATTCGGGACTACGAAATATTGCTATGATTCAATAAAAACAAAATCATGCATATAGGATCTAAAAAATTCCCCAAAATCTATAGCAAGTGGAAGTATAAACTAGAATAATCCAAATCAAGACAAAGTACACACACATAACACAACATGTACCATGGTTCACCCAATGTGGGCTACATCCACCAAAGATAGAGATCTCATATATATAATACAACAAGAGTACAAACTAAATCTTCAATACAAGAGTATAATGCATCTCTCCAAGAGTATCTTCTCTCCTCCAGATCTCTAAACATATCTCCATGAGTGCACTACAACTGTGCCTCCAAACACCACCAACATATCTCACATAACCAGGAACTATTGCATCTTTGAACTGCTACCAAGTTCTCTGTGGATCTGTAAACAAGACCTCTCACATGGGTCTACCATATGTGCAACTATAACTGTGCACCAAGAAGTAAGTCTGTCTCTCCATCACTACATAACCTGTGAAAACATGAAGATAACCTCCTCTACAATATCTAGATCTATATGGATCAACAATACAATATGATCTCATGGATCTACAATACAAGACTAGATCTACATGGATCTATAATATAAGATCTCACCAACATGTGGATCTACAAGAAGAAACTCTATGTGCTTTGCATACTATGTAAGCCATTACAATGAGACAATAACTATATAAAGGAAATACAATAGAAGATGTTACCCTCTTCTCACCATTCAGATGTACTTGCTATTTCCTTCTATCCAACTCCTTTCATGGAGACTCTATCTTCATGTAACCTATTCTTTCTTTCTCTTCTTCTTCTTCATCCTCTCAATCTAGGAGAATCAAGGATCTAATTTAATCCTTCTCTTAATTCTCTTACTTACCCTCATACAATGCATACATGCATATATATCTATTTTGGGTAACTTAAATTTGCTTTTACAATCAATAAATCATATTTAAAATAATTTATTTATTCTAATTTTTGTCAAAAACAAAAGCTAAATGCCACAGGTAACCATCGTTGGTTACTACTTGATTGACACCGGTTACTTCTCGACCGGCTCCGGTCACTTCCTAACCTAGATTGACTGATGTTGGTTACACCCTGATCGACACCGGTTACTGTCAAAACCAATAACATGTAAAAGCAAGTTTCTTGTGAAGCAATTAAGCTCCATTCTCAACAATCTCCCACTTGGAGATAAATTGCTGAATCTTTGTACCTGTACTGTACATCACTGTCCTCTACACACCATAAAGACCATCTATTCTTTCCTTCAAAAATTCTCTCAAAAAATAAAACCAGGAAGATCAAACCATCTTCTCAAACAAAGAAGATAAAAACATGACTTACCAAACCACCACGAAGCTACAACTGATTTGTGATAATCGAGCTATCCATACATTAAGCTCTCACTAAATCATAACACCAAGCCTCTCATGCTACCAAGCCATCATGAATAAAAACTTGTAAGATATCCCACTCAAGCTGAAGTACCGAGCTTCAACTGCAACCATAGCCATACCTGTAAAACCAACCATGTTCTCCATCCATCTATCCATGTATCCAGCAACCACTAATGCCACTGCCTAAAGACATGTCAAACTGGAATATTTGAAAGCAAAACAAGATCTCGGGTAAAAACAAAATTGAATGAGTTCTATATGCGATAGTGGGTGATCAATCCACAAACACTGCAAAACTCAAAGAAATCCAAACACCGCAATCTGCAAATCCAACCATGCATAAACAATCGACATGTCCAAGATATTCATTTGTAAATAACATATCTATCACATAGTAACATAATAATCAAGAGGAAATACAAACATCGCCTACTCATGCGAAGGCATCTAAACTATGCTCATAGGCATCCATGTGCAAATCAAACATCTCGCATCATCATAGACTCACAAAACCGAATCTATCCATATATATAAACTCACCTATACATCCATCTATATCATCGGATCTCCGGAAGTGCCAAGTCTCTCACCGAATAAATCCAAAGCCATTTATGAATCCATCGTGGCCGATCAATGTGAATAAAAGCAACCATGCTAAACCACATGCAACTAATACCAAGTACAAATATAAGCATACATGTCATCAACATACTACACAAACAAATCAAGATGAAAGAAAACCAAGGGAACCATCTAAAAATGGTAAATAAATATTGTTGTCAACCCCGTGACCAAACCGACCACATTGTCCCTTTCCGACACCGGGTCACTTCCTAACCGACCATGGTTAATCTTTACCGACACCGGTCTCTATAACTAGCATATTTTCTCATTTAACCCCTAAAACTCGAAAAAATTGCTTTGTCATCTTCACCTAGCTGAATCTAATCATCAATTGTAATCCCATAGGAATATCTAGGCACCATAAAATAAACCAGAAGTAACATCACAAAGAAATAAACTCAATATACCTACAAATCCATGACTACCCTCCAAAACCAACTAATGCCTCTACCACTCGAATAGTAGCACTCTTCTCTCACTCGCATGTGCATCATGTATCCAATCCTACAATGTAAAAACCACGGCTTGCTCCCACCTTTGAACACACAAGATTCCCCTGCACCGCCTCTAACACTAATCTCAAAAGCTAATATGTCAGTGAGAAATAAAGCTAGATGAAAGAAAATACAAAATGATTCCCTTCTTATTAAAGAATAGTTATACATCACAGAAGTTTGGACTTCTTGTGAAGTAGGTGAATCACCTTCTTTTCATCTTGTGTACTCAACATCTTTCATTACTTGCAACTGTGTCTAATCATGAATTTTCATTGAGGATCTCATCCTTAGACTAGATATCCTTGTCCTCAAGATTCCACACAACCAGGAAATAAAATTAAAACAACACGAAAAACATGGTGTAAATCATGCATACTATCCAAACATATATCGGTTCTTGCTCCAAATGAAAGAAATAAAACTGAACCATATAGAGATACCTGACCCAAAGTCTCATTGGACTAACCGATCCAACCCTTTCCTCTTTCTGATCCAAACATTGAAGTGATACACATTGTTTTAGCTTTGTACACACTATGCAAGAAACATGATCATCTAAAGCAGAACACTAAACCAACCATGCCCCTCTTCTACTATAAGAAACCCTTTGCAAAATCATTGTCATAGTAGACTGTCCACAGCTTTTCTAACCGGTACCGATTACCCTTTGTGACCAATGTTGATTCCTTAACCAACATTGGTGCTACTAGAACTATAAAAACACCATAAATTGGCATAGGTCACCAAACCAGGTTCCTACTCTAACGAAAGCCAATAGTTTTGTTGAGCCAGTCATTTCAAGAAGCACCCAAATCTTGCACAAAAAATTAACAACAATAACACATGTAATAAAACCGAACCAAGATGAAATACATCACCTTACCAACACCAAGATAATTAACCACATCTTCAATTGAAGAACATGCTTCTCTGATGGAAACCTCATCTTCATTCTGTGCTACTATATTTATCTTCTCTAATGAATCCCATACATCTAATCGCACCAAAGGATGCATAATCGCTGCTCATTTTCTCTCATTCTCGATCTAGATATGTAATCCCAAACATGCATGTGCAACTAAAATAATATAAGCACTGCAATACTAAGATAAAACCATACCTCAATAACCGGATCTGCAATCTGACCAACATGCTTGTGCCTCCAAGAAGGCGAGGACACCTCAACAAACAAGATACATTCCATGCATCTTTCCATTTCTTCAGATATGTGATTTTTATTTAAAACTAGGTTGCCCAATAACCGACCATGGTCACCTTGTAACTGACCATGGTTACCCTTCCGATGCCGGTTGCCACTTAACCAACGCCAATCACTGTAATTTCCAGCAACCTTACTCTTCTAGCTCCCACTTGAGATTGAATCTTTTCTGTGATATTCTCATCGGAAAAACAAACCCTACTCTCATACATGTCAGTCAAACCACTAACAAAACCATGAATCAAACCCTTGCTCTGAAATAACCAAGCTTACCAAGCTAACCAAGCTAACCAAGCTCTGATACCAGTTTTTGGGAATTCAAGACTGTGGAATATTGCTATGATTCAATAACAAACAAAATCATGCATATGGTATCTAAAAATTCCCCAAAATCTACAGCAGTGGAAGTATAAACTAGAATAATCCAAATCAAGACAAAGTACACACACATAACACAACATGTACCGTGGTTTAACCAATGTGGGCTACATCCACCAAAGATAGAGATATCATATATATAATACAATAAGAGTACAAACCAACTCTTCAATATAAGAGTATAATGTGTCTCTCCAAGAGTATCTCATCTCCTCTAGATCTTTAAAGATCTCCATGAGTGCACTATAACCGTGCCTCCAAACACCACCAACAGATCTCACATAACCAGAACTACTATATCTTTGAAATATTACCAAGTTCTCTGTGGATTTGAAAACAAGACCTCTCACATGGGTCTACCATATGTGTAACTATCCTTTGTGCACCAAGAAGTAATTTTGTCTCTCCATCACCGCATAACCTCGTGCAAACATGAAGACAACCTCCTCTATAATATCTAGATATATATGGATCAACAATACAATATGATCTCATGGATCTACAATACGAGACTAGATATACATGGATCTATAATATAATATCTCACCAACATGTGGATCTACAAGAAGAAACTCTATGTGCTTTACATACTATGCAAGCCATTACAATGAGACAATAACTATACAAAGGAAATACAGTAGAAGATATTACCCTCTTCTCACTATTCATATGTACCTGCTATTTCCTTCTATCCATCTCCTTTCCATGGAGACTCGTCTTCATGTAACCTATTCTTTCTCTTCTTCTTCTTCATCCTCTCAATCTAGGAGAATCAAGGATCTAATTCAATCCTTATCTTAATTCTCTTACTTGCCCTCATACAATGCATGCATGCATATATATCTATTTTGATAACTTAAATTTGCTTTTACAATCAATAAATCATATTTAAAATAATTGATTTATTCTAATTTTTGTCAAAAAATAAAAGTTTTGTCGCAAAGGTAACCATCACGGTTACATTTTCACGACCAGCGCTAGTTAATTCCTAACTAGCTCGATCACTTCCTAACCTAGAATGACCAATCCCGAAGAATTGGAAAAACTAGTAACATGTAAAAATAAGTTTCTTGTGAAACAATTAAGCTCCATACTCAACAGCCTACAACCTTGTAGCGGATCATCTATACATGTAATCAACGCTCATCCCACCATTTTGTATTGGAATGTAGCGACCGTCACCTTGACTCCTTCATCATCATACAATTCATCCACAATATCTCGAACATTAGTTGCGCAAACTTGTGACTTTATCAACCAATTTAGTTGTAATCCACATCTTCTGCCCGTGAAGTAGAATAAATCCTCATGCACACGAGAAATTAACCATTGGTACAATTGGTCGGGATTTCCAAAATATGGTAACTCATAAAGGTGCATAACCCCAAAGCTTTCCAATAAATTTTGTATTGTATTGTCCAAGACCCTATTCCCATATGCCGTTATCCTATTTGTTTTCCGAATGGTCTCCATAATGATATCTTTGTGGGTTTTCTTAGTTTTGTAGTTAAAATCACTAATCTTGCATTATGTTATCTTTATTTTCCATGTCCTACCCTCAACCACCTCTTTAGGGTACTACATTTTGATCAACCATTCTTCTACTACTTCCATGGTCTCCTTCTCAATTACTAGACATTGCCTTGGTGCCATTTATCTTCTTAATTCATAGGTACATTCTACAAATTCAATGTTGTCACCTCCTTACCTTGCACACTCGAGCTCAAATCAAACCCTTCGTTCTCATGCCCTAGTTGAACCTTTGCCTCTATGAAACCTTAACAAAGGTGTGAAACCTCCTTCGATAATACACTCAACTAGCTCAATAACACTTCTCCATAGAAAGCTATTAACGACGTGTCTCAAACTCGTCTCGGTTTGTCGCCCCATATATCGGTTGTCACACTAGGCTATTCATCGCACCTCAATATTTGATAGCTCAAAGGATGCAAGGTAACAATGACGTTATACTCACCGAATTTATAGTTTATTTCAAAAATCCCTACATTAATTACTCCTCAAATATCACCGTATGCGACATTAATTCCACCTCCATGTTTTTCACGCGTTATCTTTGTGTCCTTTCATGCCTAACTCTTCCGCACCTCAGTCATAACCTTTTGGCACGCCCACTACTTCTTGGTCACATATTTCCTTATGCGCACCTCCTTATGCCAAAGTACTTATCCAATGTGCCTCATACCAAGTAGTTTCCAATTATGTAGTGTACCTCGCATTATCGAGCATCCATCCCTCTACATGTGATCTTCAATCTGAGAAATTTTCTTGAAATTTCTTCTCAAACCTATCTCTACTTTGAGCACCTGTAATTTTACAATGCACTTCAATTTGAAACAAGGCACCAATCAATTCTTCTTGATCCACCCCACACTAAAAGTATGTACGGTCCTCTATGCATGAATTCAATATATAGTAATCAAATTCTAGTGTGCAAGCACACTTACTACAAAAAAATACAAAACTAAATTGAAAAAGCATAACAACAATGAAAGGAAACATAGATAAAGGAAATGCATTAAAGAAAATCTAATCTAACTAGAAATATTGCCTTATTACAAACACCAAGAAGACTTATTTATAGTAGGGCTTCAACATAATCCCGTTGAAATATTAGGGCAAACCATTGTGTCCCATCTAGCGTGTGTAACTAACAAGCACCTAAATCAAGTATATAAGTCACAACATGTGGTCCTAACCAATGCACTTGGAAATTCCCGGGATGGCAAAAAAATTGAATAATACTGAAGGACCATTTGCCCAACTTCAATCTACTTATTTTTAATATGCCTACCGTGTCATGATTTCTACCTAACCTTTTTCGTATTCGAATCCACCTAGAAATAGCATGCCTTTCATCCAAATCCATCAATTTATCAATGCACTCTTCACGTGCTTGCTCATCTTCCAATCCAACTACCCATGTAATACACAAGGAAGGTAACATGAATTCCACTAGTAAAATAGCCTCTGCAAACACCAACTGAAAGTGCGTGGCCTTATTCAACCTCTTGTAGGTTTTCTGTATGCCCAAAGTACAATAGAGACTTTATCATCCCAGTCTTTCCTTCCAACGTCACTAATCTTTGTCAATGTATGTGCCAATATCTTGTTAAAAGCTTCAACAAAGATTGCCATTTTCCTATGGACTATAGGTGTTGTTTTATGGTGTGCCACCATATATTCTACCAATTGTATCTTGATGGTCTCATTAAGAAAATGAGTTCCCTATCACTTGTCAGACTTAGTGGACATCCATACCCGCTGATGATGTTATCCCATAGAAACCTCTGCTTTGTGGCTACCGTGTAATCCTTTATAGGTGCTGCTTCTTCCCACATTGTAAGATAATCTATATAAGTTATAATGTAGTGCGATCTAGTCCTGCGCACAGTGGGGAAATAGGACCCAAAAAGTCAATTTCCCATTTTTCAAAAGGTTTTGCACTAGTAATAGGCCTCAAAGGCATTTCATCTCTAAGCTCAGGCTTCCTAAGGTGCTGAAAATGGTCACAGGCCTTACAATATTCTAGATAATCCTTGTAAATCATTTACCACTAAAGGACTACCAATAAAATCTTGGGTGTGGTAGCATTTCTTGCATAATTTCCACCTATAATTCCACCATGATCTTCCTCCATAATGGCAGTGTGCTCATGCTCCATTACACACCGACGTAAAACCTCATCCCGACCTAACTTGAATAAATCTATGCTAATTATCATGTAAGGCACGACACATATAGAAAGATGTTTCTTTTCCAAATCTTTCATCCCTTCAAGCACCACAACTGTACGCAAAAATAATGTAATGTCCTCTAAGTTAGAGGGCACATGATTCAATATAAAAATTTGTGCATTCAACATTGTGTCCTCGCCTAAGTTAATCCTTGACAAGTGATTTGGTCCCGAGTTACTCTTACTTGCATATAAAGTCAAGTTATTGGAATAAGAGCATCCACCTACATATGTGCCCTTGTAAAACGAGTTTATTGACTAGATGCTTAAGTGCCATGTGATTTGTATAAAAAATGAATGGATTCGCCAACAAGTATTTCCTAAACTTGTGAAGCACATAAATCATAGACAACACTTCATGTTCTATAGTTGTATAATGCATTCTCACTTGGGTCAATTTCTTGCTTGCAAAGAAAATAGGATGATCAACAATACCTTCCCCAGGATGGGCTAATAGTACACCAATGCACATGCCAGAGGTGTCCACATGCACATGAAATGGTTTAGTCCAAGATGGAAAGCACATAATAGGTGCAAAAGTAAGTATTTCCTTCAATGTCTCAAACGTGCACTGTTGTGCTTCACCCCAATGGAACTTTCCCTTAATTTTTCAACAATTCCTCCAAAGGCACGACTATCCTAGCATAACCCTTGATTAAATTCATGTAATAAATTTCATGCCCCAAGAATCCATGCACCTTTCTCTAGTCAAGTAGGTTCCTCTAAGCCCATGATGATAGTAACCTTAGTAGGATCTACTAACAATCCTTCTTTACCTATGATATGTCCCAACAGAGTCCCAAAGGGTGTAGTAAAAATGCACTTCTTAATGTTTAGGGAGATGCTCAACTATCAAAACCTCTCAAACATAAGTCTTAAATTATCATAATGATCGTTTAATATCCCATAAAATATCCAATCATCTAAGTAAACCTGTAAAAACTTATGAATGAAGTCCTGGAATGCTTACACAATAATGCGCAAAAATACTGTAGGCACATTCTTCAATCCAAATGGAATAAGCTGTGTATGTGAAAATTCCCACTCGGTGGTGAAAGTTGTGTTTTCCGATCTTCTTTAGCAATCCTCATCTCGATGACATCTAGAAAATCCATCGGTGAAGGAGTAGACCTCGTATCCTACACCACCTTCTAAGATTTCCTCAGTAAATGGTGTGGGAAAGGGATCTATTACACATGCAACATTAGACTCCCTATAATCCACATAGATCCTTATCCTTCCATATTTCTTTATGCTTATCACCATAGGGTTGACCCACTGCGAGTCCTTAATGGGTGCAATGATCCTATATTTCAACATCTTATCAATCTCTTCCTTTACCTTGATGCATAAATTAGGATTCATCCTATAAGGCCTCTTCCTAATTAGGTGTGCAACTTCCTTTAACTTGATCCTCATCTTTCCCAAAGAGTGATGTACCCCTTTCAACTCATGATAGCATTTAGGAAATAAGTTCTTGAAGTTGCACAAAAACTCAATTATCTTTGCAACCTCTGAGTCAGACCAATAATCAGTAATGATGGCCTCCTTTAGTTCTACATCTGTCCCAATCTTAACCTTATTTGTTTTCATAGGCTCATGATATGCATGAATCTTCTCATATGCACTTTCTAAGACCTCGCACGTACCTACAATATGATCAACATCTGGATTTTCCACTTCCTCATCATCGATCATATAAACCAACTTTCCTTTTTATTTTTCTAGGTAGGCATGCCCAAGCTATTCTTTGTCTGTCTCTTCTTCTTCAAAACGTTTCTCCAGATCTAACTCACATAGTAATTCCTAAATAAGCTCCTCATCCTTTTCACTATCTCCCATATTCAAGCACTTTATAATCTATAAGGCCTCATTCACTGGAGGTTTAGTAGAAAAATAGTGAAATGTTTGAATCATACCTGTAGTCAATTCTTGCCAATTCCATGTTTCTCTATTTAATTCCACATAAACATACCATGCACACACACAACCATGTAGAGTGAATTAGAACTTGTGCACCCATAGTGAAGGTGGTAAGGCCTCCTACCCCTCTATCTAGAGTCTCTCACACTTATGAATGTGATGCGAAGCGTAATCCTTCCCATGAAATTTACATGTCTTAGTAGGCACATTGCTCTTAAGAAATCTAGTAGAGAAGGCGATTCTCACCTCTCGCCACTCTAAAAGACTATCTTTGTGTGTAGTCCACTAGTGCATTGATATCCCATGCAAGGTATATATCTACATATTCCTTCTCTCCACTTGATCTACCCATTGGGCTTCCATAGGGCACAAAAATACTTGAGGGTTTCCTTCACTAGTGTACCTTGGTACTTGGTTGCTACCTAATCACCTAACACATCGTGACCAACTTACATGAGTAACTGCACTTTTCATCTCACACCCAACCATTTCATAAGTCCCATGTGCCTAGTTGTCACAATAAACACTTGTTGTATCACTCATAGACTATGCATGAACCTATTGAATAAATCCTTCATTTGATGGCTCAAGTGCTTCCGAATCTCTAATGATGCGCACATAAATTTTGTCCAAATCTTCTTCACTCAAGGGTTTTACATAAGGTGCAAATTTTTCCGTTAGTTAAAGGAATGATCATGCGCTCTTCCTTATTCTCAAAATTGATATATCCTTTATTAAAGCACATATCAAAATTGTTTGCATAACACCAAGGGTGCCCAAGTAAAGCTGAAAACTCTACGTCAGTAAGTACCAAAACCTCAAAGTCCTTGTAAACTTGGCCCCTTGTATAGTAATAGTGGTATCATTCAAAATCCAACGAGCGTGGTTTTAGTCCTATTTACCATATACAACACATTTGAAGATGGCTGTAATGGTGGCCTCCCCATCTAATTCCACACGTCCAAGGTGATTACATTCACCTCTGCACCTGTATCAATCAACATATTACTCAACAACCAACCGTCAACAACAACATTCAACTTGATTTATTTTTCATCATCAAGACTATGAAGAGGTAAGTTCGCATGCAATATTTGTCTCTTGTGTTCAAATCTAGTGCACAATATCTTATCCCTTAACCATTACCCTAACAAAGGAATGATGTTTTCTTGGCACAATAACTTATAAATCCCCTTTAAGTCATAAACATCTTTCTGAGGAAGTTCTACCAATTTTTCTTGCTCCAACTTTCATGACTACTCTTTCAAGCATTGTATCTCACCCTTTAAGTTCCTAATAAGCTCCATAATGTCTTGATATATTTCCTTTTGATGGGAAGGATCTTTATACTTTGCATGTAATATTACCTATTTGGTAATAACAAGTTTCTTCTTGAGTCTCACGAGCATGCACACCTCGGCGCGTGTGGTAACCAATACTAGGATTATCTCAGGGTCAGGTGCTAACTTCGACATCCACTGATCTTCCACAATGTGTTGTACTCTAACCATTCCTGTGCCCTTATCCTATGGTGCTTTCTCATATGCTTGTACAAATCCATATATTCTTCAAACTTGTGACCCTTTCCACACTAGGAGTAAATAATATTATTAGGGCATTCGCACTTATAATCATCAGGGGACCCGCATGTATAACATGTTCCTCATGGGAATTCAAATTTTCCACTACCGCGACCTCGGTTGAATCCTCCATTGTAGCCTCTACCTCAACCACCCCCATTAGAGTGCCCTTCCTTTTGATTTTGATTATGATGCTCACCTTTTCCTTAGAATTTTTACAACACCGGTCCGACGTACATCGGTCTCAATGGCATCATGAATATGATCAATCAATCTATAATTCTCTATATCATTTTTGGTAGAATTACAAAGCTTACAAGTAACATGACACATTATTCCTTATCACACCCTATAAAATGGGGGCACCTACTTGAGTCACGATCTAGATGATAGATATCACAATCCAACAACATGACACACAATTATTTACGAGGGAAACTATCGTTAGTATGTCCTTCCACCTCATAATCCATACAAAAAGTACCACTACGCATCTCTTGGGTTGAATTAGATGAATTTTTTTCTAATCTGTTTTACCATACATGCAATTTGAGCTTCCAAAAATGGGCTAACTCCGAGTGTATATTCTCCCAACCGCTTCAACATGTAAAGTTGCCTCAAGTGCCTCGCATGGATATGTAAAATTTTGTGTGAGAGCACCTTTTTGAAAGACATAATAAAACATCCAATGAGCCATTGAGCATGATGAATTGGGTGAATGTCATAAGACAAATTTAATAGTAAATTTTTAAATCATGCATCATACTCCCTTATGCACTCAACCATACCCCGCTTGATGTCCTTGATTGCACCGATGTTTTTCTGGTCAAACTTAGGTATATGGAACTTAACTAAGAAAACATCACATAACATAGTGTATTATACACAAGTCTGGTTCGGATCATACTTCCTTTACCAACTATATGCGTGCTCTTTTAAAGTAGTAGCAAAATAACTTTCTTTACACTTAGGAGCTATGTTTCCCTTAGCACACTATAGTATCTCACACATATGCACTGCTCAACTACATCTTCAATTCCTCTATATTCTAGTAGGCAAAGAAACATCTCGTAATAAACTTGCTAGGGTTGGTGCGGGTTGTGCTCACCTGATCCAGAACCTATATTACCTATTGTAATCCCCCCACCTCTAAAACCACTAGATCCACTAGATCCTGAACCAAATGATCCTCCTAATCCTCCTCCCTTAGTGGGTACCAAACCAAAGGATGTGCTTCCTTTGTTCCAACAGTTGTACTAAATTAAACTCCCACAGTCTTCAAAGTTGTACTACTCCCAGATGTGTTTCCAAAGTTCTACATGCCCACGTTCTATGCTAATGACGTGCCAAAAAATATAACTGCAACCGGACCCCTAAATAGCAATGAAGACATCTCTGCCACCTTAGATGAATGTGCTATCTGATTAACTTTTGAATTTAATGGAAAAGGGAATCTAGATTTCACTACTCTACCACCCACACTAGCTTGTTTATCAATGACTATTATAGAAACTGGAAAACCAAGTGCAAGGGCTAGGGCGCTAGGAGGGATCAGATGCGCACCCACGGTCCTTGTAGTTTTAGCCACCACACTCTAATTTGAAGCGAGAAGAGGGTTCGCTTCCATGCTTACCCAAATGGGGAAGTACTAGATGCTCTAGATCCACATCTTCTATGTGAGCCCCGAAGCCTTCACGAACTATCTCTCTTCACAACACCATTCATTATATAAGATCATGCTTCTTTACTAAGTCCCTCTCGTGCAATTCATTAAAATTAAGTCTCCTTTCTTCTCTCTATCTCTCTGCCACTAGGTCCTGTCATCTTTCACCACACACGATCCTTACCCCATGCTTGGTGGTGTTTAGCTAGCCATATGTCACACCTCTAAATCCAAAGTTATAATCAAGATCTTAATCCAAATATCACACAAATAAGATCCTTTGGGTTCACGCAAGAACTGGAACTCAACAACCTCTGGACATGAATAAGTAAAAATAACATACTCTAAGGTGTAACTCTACAAAACACCACTCCACCAATGATCTATATCACATGTCCAAGTCAGATTGACATCATGCAAATTCTGGTAATCTTCCTACATCAAAACAAGTTCTCTATATCTCCAATTCCTCTTTCATGCGTATGCTACTAGCCACTCATACAATTCTGTAGGGAAATAAGAAAAGAATGTCTCATAGAGCTCATGATATACAAATTCTATTCAACCCATGCACATGTATCAAATTTAGGTCCAATTTTAAATTTGTGAGAAAAATATTGCTTTAAATTCTCTACCCAATCCTCAATGTTGGCCAAAGTCAACCAATACGTCTTCATCATGCAACATTCTTGCAAATATATTAAAAAGAGGTCTTGGAAACAAAACCAAAATGTAGTCTTTTATTTTACCAAACAACCCAAGGCGTGCTGACACATCACTTAGCAGCACTGAGCACTCACTGAAGCACATAACGGTCTTAGGTCCCTCTTTTATGGCAGCTTTATCATGGTGTTATCATGATCACACAAGTGTTACAGATCCATAACAAGTAATCAAGTATAAAACACAACATAAACTAGATATAGATCATAATCATATGTAAGAATTATTAAACAAGAATTAAGATCAGCTTCACCATACATGATCTAGAAACAAATATGTCAATAACCATTATCTAACCACATAGATCCATTTTATCAATCACTGTAAAACATAGAAGCTGAATACATACATAAGAGTATCACCATAAGTCATGCGTGATCATAAAATAGTAATATAAATATATTACAATACGTGCTCAAGATCACCCATACTATGAAAATCAATACATATTTATAAGTAGTGGGTACTTGCCCTTCACTCCTTAAACATCATCAAAATAGGATGCATGCTAAGAATAGCCATGCACTACTACAAGATAAATACAAAAGCATGGAAGCTCACTAATAATAGATTACCTAATTATAACTACTGAGATCTAATCCTATTATTAGCCCAAAGCTGTGCATGTCGCTCGATCTCCCACTTGTCCATAATATCCTTTGTTTAGTCTCTAATTCTTCATACATTTATGTGTCCTATACTCATTGTCTATATTTATCCCATTGTAACCAAAATGGCTAAGTCTTGAAGTCATACTTTTCCAGTGTGCCCTTTTGTGCTACATCTCCGCACGTACCTACGCACCTATGTCCATGCACCCCAAGTTTATGCACCTTCGGTTTTAGATGTATTTCATCAACCCAATAAAGATTAATAAATATGGGATAAATGGGAATTTAATTAAATAAGGGGATGAATTAAATAAATATGGGCATGCAGGAAATTAAGGGTATAGATACCGAATTTAGGTGTCTATATTTTGCCCCTTTTGTTGAGTGATTTGGACTAGCAAGACTTGAGACAAAAACAATGATTCGATGAGGATTGATGAAAGGTAGATGATAAGCTCCCCCTCAAACGAGGGATCGATGATGCCATAGGGAATAAATGAATCATTTGAAAAAGGTAGATGGAAAATGGTGGGTGGGTGAAGAAAAATGGGTAAAATGATTACCAAGGAAAGATTCCCCAAGAAAAAAGGATCACAATAACAATAAAAACTATGGTGGTGACTCCAATATCACATCGGTAGAGGACAATTGCGGTCTCAATGGAGACGAGATACAACGTTCTAGGGGCCAATGAGTGGGTGAAGATCACTACAATATGGATGTAAACCGTGATGACTAATAGGTCATAGGAAAACATCAAAATATGTGCAACTAAATGCGAAAGGTATGGAAAATCATTCATACATGAGGAATCAAGTGAATAGGTATACATTTGTAAGGGATGAGGATAAAAGGTATGGTGCACGGTGGGGTACGAAAAATGGCGAGAAGTAAAAATGAAAAATTTGGTGGTAAAATAATATGCCCTGAGGGGAGTAAGCATGGCCGTAAAGGCAAAAAGTGAAAAAAATGCCCCAAGTGGGGAAAGTATAGCCACAAAGGTGGAATTTGAATGAGAATATGGTGCCCCAAGAAGGGAACAAATATGGCCACAAGAGTGGACTTGATATAATGAATGTAATTCCCAAAGGGGAAAATGAATATGGCCTCAAAGGAGGACTTTGTGCATGAATTAAATAGGATTGTGAATGATTATGCCCATAGTAGGAATAATTATAACAAAAAAGGTGGACTTAGGGAGTATGAGAGGATTAAAATACCCAGAAGGGAAAATAGGTAAGGCCACAAATGTGGACTTAGAAACTATGTATGCCGAAGGAGGAATAGTTTGAATGTTGGATCAAAATGCCTGGAGGGAAAATGCTTATGGCCATAAATATGGACTTAAAGGTTGACAATAGATTATGCCCTAGGAAAGGATGTAAGGGGGGAAAATCCCAAAATAATTACTGCTAAGGAGATTCGACGGTGAATATGTCTAATCGCGATGACCTAAGGAGGTTGAGGATTTTATGTAGGGGATTTTTCATATGAATTGAGATATGAGGCTAGGGTACCACGCATCCATTTAATTTACATGGTAATGATGGTTGTGTCATGTTATGATTTTCCGGACTTTGGTAGAGCTTGGTTTCCATGGGCACTAGTTGACTGATGTAGTGGTAAAAATTATTGATCATCAAACAATATTCTCATTTGGGATTACCTTATTAGTGAGGTTTACCATGAGATTTCCATGTATAGGGCAAGGTAGAGGTTAGGATTGGTTGTAGGCTTCTTGATGTACTAATGGGTGTATGAACATATTGTAGTGATTCGACCACCAAGGCTTAGTGGGCCACAAGAGGCCATATAGAGTTAGCATAGGATTCCTAACACCGAGGGCCGATGAGGCCTTCAGAGACAAGAGTGAGAGGAGGGTGGAATGGTATGTAGATCGGCTTAAAGGCTTGGATGTCAATCAGATTAGGTGGTGTCCGTATTGATATTTCCCTGTATGGCTAGGGGTAGATGCAAAGTTGGTTGGGATGAGGAGGATGAGGTAGATACAAGTGAGATGACCAGAGATGATCAAGGCCATTCAGTTTGATCTAGTATAATGACATTTTGGAGTCATCCAGATGGTGCCTTAGGATCCTATTTTGTATAGGAGGGAGGAGCTTGATAGGGAGCTACCGAGCCCTATTGTGGTAGACCTAATGGAGGTGGAGGTTGTGGCATGGGATGAGGATCTTTGGTTTGGGAGTTGAAGTAGGATACAATGTGGCATACTACAATATGGGCATCTCGGAGTTCTCTGAGGAGGGAGGAGAGGAGGAGGTAGAGGAGATGGAGATTAATGTTGAGGCGGCTCCTGGAGGAGGTGGAGATGATGGAGAAGGAGAGTTTGCAGAGGTGGCACACTTGTATGCTGAATTAGATCAAATGAGGGTGGAGAGGGGCCATATATGTGTAGAGAGGGATGAATCTCTACAATAACAAGATATGGTCACGTAGGAGTGAGACCGCGTTATTCGAGAAGAGATACCGCTACCAGTGTGACAAAGGGAGACCTACATGGCCCTTTTTGGAGATTTGTCTACTATTTTGGCGATGGAGTCAGTGAGTGATTCTAGGTAGCTCTAGAGGGGTCATGATAGGTAGCGATGTAGCACCTTTTGACATGATTTCCATGGATAGGTATAGATCACTAACTATAGAGGCTAGATATTAGGGGGATATTGTTCGAGAAGCTTCAGAAGACACTACGCTACTAGGAACACCTAAAGAGGACAAAGATAGGAGGAAAAAGGCTATCTAGGAGTATGGTGACCTGTAACACAACCGCAGCGAGAGGAGGGAGGCCATGAGGGTGGAAGAGATGTGCAGGGATTAGGTTTTGTACCTACCCTAGGAGGAGATGATTTGAGACTCTCAAATATACACTTAACAAATTTTAATAACATATTTGCTTTGAGAGAGGGCCTTTAGAGGCTGACTATGATGTATTGATACACATTTTGATATATATATATATATATATATATATATATATATATATATATAGTATGGTTTTATCGTTTATTATTATGTGTTTATTATGTGATGTGATGAATTTAATTTGATGTGATGATGATGGTTTTAGATGTTGTGATGATGAATTTTAGATTAGATGTGATGATGATGTAAAGGAACACATATTTGTTTTATATTTGATGATGATGGTGAAATAAATGTATAATTACATTGTTATTTTTGATGTGTACGTGTATGGATAAAATGGTGATGTGTTAATTAGGATTAGGACTATATGTTTTGTGTTCAAATTTGATCATGATGATTATAATGTATGTGGGTAAGATGTGATGAAAAAAATTGAGAATGGATGTGATTAATGATGAATATAAGTAAGAGTAATTTTTTTGTAAGATAGATAGATAACACATAGGTGATTGAGATAAAGAAAGGTATGTGTTGCAACAAAATGCAAAATAGGGATGAAAGATAGATGTTGAAAAACATAACACAATGGTGGTGACCTATGGGTATGAATGACACCGTGTCATATCAAGGAAAATGTGAGGAAAATATTCCTCCAATTGCATTGGAGGTAAACAAGAAGGGGATCTAGGTAATGCAAGGCACATGTGACCAAAGAAAATGCTAGTATGTAACCAATGACAATTAATTATACCAAAGATCATAAGGAAGCAATGGATGAAATGAACTTATACACCAAATGTTGACATGACAAAGGGGTTTGAGATGTACTTGTACAAGGGAAGAGGATTATCCAAAAGTGGTGTTCCCTAAAACTATGCCCCAACTCTGGGAAGGGGAAAGAACAAATGGATCAATGCGGGAAGTCTATTAGAAGAAAGATGATCAATGCGGGAAGCTCTCTCAGGATACTAATAAAATGGAAAGATGATCAATGCGGGAAGACTTTAAATTCCATAAAAGATTAGCCATCCTTTGAGGGTATGGTCTACTTTATACATAATATAGATGACAAGAATAATATATGATAGCCATCCTTTGAGGGATCGGTCTATTTCTTTTGATTTACTTTTGACTTTGAATTTGCATGTTTTAATTTTTTTTTCATGAACAATTTTTCTTCGAGGGATTAGTCTATGTTTGATAACTTTGATTTTGGTTTGAGTATCCATGAATTTTGATTTTTACATGGGGAAGATTTGGGACTAGCTAAGTAGACCACTTGGGAGGGGATAATGAATGTACAAGATACACCCCTAGACCCTTTGCATGGTTCCAATAGGAGAATAAGAGGGTGATGGATGTAATGATCATGGATTTATCATAAAGAAAGGAGAACCTATCCATAATGAAATATGCTATGGGCATAGCCGAGGTGACCATATTTAAGGTCACGTCTAGGAAGTGACAGAAGACCACATAATTCCAAATCATTACAATGAGAGATGGAAAGAGCTAAGATGGAGGAATGATCTAAAGATATGACTGAGAGCACTTGTATACATAGTAAAAATAGAATGGTCACAAGTGTAATGCGTTAAGCGGTTCCACTTTTGGTTTACCGTCAAGGGAAGCCAATCGATAGGCTCACAACCCATACTTGTGCTTAATAATGTATGGTCCAATCTAATTAGGGTAAAAATTTCTACATTGTCTCCTTTCTAATGACGAGGTGTCGATGTTGAAGTTACATTAGGATTGGGTAATATATTGCAAAGGATTAGAGGAAGAGCGAAAAAAAAACTATGCGCTTGAGAAAGCGAAGATATGCATCCCTATCGAGATGAAGAGATGGTTACTTAAAACGAAAGTATGATGCCCCAGGGGGAGCAAAAATATGACCATGAGAGTAGACATAGGATGAGAGTAGATGGTCCTAAGAGAAGGACAAGTATGGAGAAGATAAGTTTAGATAGGATGATATGAATGGGATAAAGAGTATCAAATATGCATAACACCTCGAAATGTGGAAGTGAGAATAATGGACACAAAATTATAGCTATATTGAGGATATGGTGCCTTTATAATAGGCATGAATATGGCCACACCTTGGTGGTATTTAGGTTAAGCCATAGGGCCCTAAGGAAGCACGAGATATGGCCACATAGGTGGTCACAAGAGGAGAAGGAAATAGGTAGATAAGATGAATAAGACCAGATGAAGATAGGATAAATGAGATCAGAAGATGTCAAGTATAGAGAGGAACTAATCCACAAGTGGACTGATCTTAGAAAGAAGTACGCCCTACGGTAGGAGTGTGAACCGATGGGGCTGGGATGCATGGATTAGGAAGGAAACATGAAAGGATCAATGAGAAAGGGGCATTCTCCCTCAATAAGAGGGGATAGTGGATATCATGAGATATGGATTGGATGTTAGGGGGTGGTGGTAGTAGTAAAGGAAATAAAAATCAATAAATAAGGGAGGAATCTCATCATCGAAGTGATGTGTGGAGAAGGGGTAATAGAAGAAAACATGGAAAACTAAGGAGCCTCAGTAATATGGATGGATGGGGATGTAGGAACATGCATTAGATTAGTTGTAGATGAAATGACAAAAGAAGAGGAAGAAGCCTCAAGAAGGTCATCCCTCTCAATAAGGTTATGAATGATATTACGAAGGGACTTACAATGCTTGGTGTCATGACATGGTGTATGGTGAAAGGTGCAAATGAAGTGGGAATTAAACCATGAGGGATTTAGACGGTTTGGGTGAAAGGCCCATATGGGTGGAAGCGTGATGGTAGAAGTTTAGAGTAAATGTTGGAGGACTTCTACATATGATTTGATATAGATGTTAGGAGGGATCTTGTGAGATGATGTGGATGTCAAGGATGAGGGTGGATTGTTTTGAGCTCTAGGTGCTTTAGTTTTCTCGGTGCTCGGAAAATGAAGGGTTGGATGATTTAGGATTGGTTTGATTGGTAGGTGGAGGTGGAGGTGTTCTTGATAAAGGATATGTTCTAGGAGGGAATAAAAATATTTGGATTTATATTGGTTGGTTAGTCGTGATGAAGAAGGTGGTCCTAGGATATATGGATGTGGCCCCAAGATGGAGGATGTAGACTTGGTCTTTGTTAGAGGAATGTAAATATTTCTATTGGGACGAACAATAGATAGTTGTGGAAGGGTGCAAGGTTTTGAATTGGGATTGTTGAGGAGTACCCTTGGTGGGGATGACAATAATTTCAATCGGTGGACTGAAGATGGTGTTGTGGATTATGGGGAAGTAATTTTTGCATGATCTTGTCTAAAGAAGATGGGGATTGGCTCGATGTGGGGATATTTGGTTGCATGGATGAGATAGGAGGGTCACCCATGGGTGATGTAAGTTGAAGTGCCCTCCAATATTATTCAAATGATGAAGGTGGTGTGGAAGGAGAAGGAGATAATGGAGACATGGTCACGATGGTCGATAGGGAGGGTACATGCAAGAGGATGGAAAGAGGAACCAATATGGATTTTAAAGACGGTATGATGGGAAAAGGTGGAATAGATATGGATGCGGGAATAGAGTCTAATGAATTGGATGGAGTAGGTTTGGGTGTGGGATCAATGAAAAAGAAGGTGTGGATATAGAAATAGAAAGGGGTGTTTGGATGATGTAATTGATTATATCTATGTGAGAGGGAGATGATGTAGATTGTGGCTGGGTGGATTTAGAAATAAGGGGATTTATAGAAGAGGTATGAATACCTTTTGTTTTTTTCTTAGGTGTCTCAAGAGGCATCATGGATGCATATATGGATTGAGAAGATCAATGGGGGATGTAGATGTGGGAATGGTACATGTTGAGGAGTCAGGCGTAGAAGAGCGAGGAGGAAATGGATGATGTGGGCATTAGTAAAGAAATGTGCAATAATGAGGTCAAGGTATACATGGGTGGATTTTCAGATGTGGAAGATATAAGTGTAGTGATGGGTGTGTGTGGGAGATATTTAGTTAATGATATAGGTATGATAGGCACGGATAAAGAGGCGGGGAGGTCAAGGCTAATGCGGATGTCACAAGAGTAGGACTAGATGTAGATGAAAGAGAAGAGGTGGAGGTTAAGATGGTAGGTAAGGTAATTATGGGTATGGGTGATGTGGGGTAGCCCCTGAAGGAGGCATAGGAAAAATATATAGGATGGGAGTAGATGATAAGGTAGATAAAGTAGATGTGGAGAGAGGTGTTTGGTACATAATGTTGATTAAAAATGGGTTAAATTGATATGGTGTAGAAAGTGAAGATGAATTTTCTGGTGATGGATTGGGAAAGGTCTTATCTCGAAGATATCGAGGTGGTGAAGATTTTTGGTTGTTGGGAAGTAATAATATGATGAGGTGATTGGGATTAAAGGGGAAGATATGATATTTGAGAGATGAGAATGTCAAGATGTTGGATATGCATGGTGATGTCACCTGAAGTAGGGATGATACAAGGTGATGGGGGTGGGATAGGGTCCACTAGTCGATGTGATCGAGAAGTGGTAGGTTTATGACGTAATAAATCATAGAGAGGACTAGAAGAAGACTTGGAAGCTACTAGTTTAGGACGCGATATGGGTCATGGTGGATTTTGTGCGAGAATTGTTCGAGGAAATTTTTGTTCCATTTTAAATCAAGCAAGTCAAGATTTTTTTTTATGTTTTTAGATTATGAATGTGTGAAAATGAAAAGAGGATGGATAATAAGGTACCTAGGAAGAGGCAATCTATGTCTATTTTCAAGTTTTTATGGTGAGGAAGTTTTAGGAAGCTTTTATTGGGTGATGAAATCCCAATCAGTCAACTGGGTAGGGGATGTTTTGATGTGTGATTTAGATGCGTGAGGTTTGGTTATGTGTGATAGAATGTGTGATGTAGAAGGTTGAACCCCTATTTAAGACATATGACCAAGAAGGATGCAAAAAGGAAAATTTATTTTTAAATCAAATAGAAGTGTGAGCTTTTAATGAGAACACACGCATGAAAGGGAAGTACAATGTGGAAAGGAGAAAATAAGGAAAAATGGAGAATACATGGATAAATTTTTTCCTTTTTATCTGTACTTTTGAGCGATGAGTGATCCCAACAAAAGAACCCAACACGAGCAAGAAAAAAGCAAGGACTTATGTTGCAGTGTTAGTAGAAGACAAAAAAAAGTAGAAAATATGCAAAAGGATCACCTAAAGGGTTGTTCCCATTTGGGTGTGCAGAAATGTTGTACAAGAAAATTCCTCACTGATCAAATGAATGAACTAGTAATGAAAGTAACTAACAACTAAGAAATGTTGGAGGGTTTATGTTACCTCGAGATGCATGATATGATGGATATGGGGAAATGTAGATGATGATCTGTGTCATTGCTGTCACGCAAACTTATAATCTAAAAATAAGAACCCTTTGAAAGAAAAAATGATTAGATGGTATATGCGGGGTTTATTGACAAAGTGGATCCTTCCTTGGCGGATGTCAATCCCCATTTGTTTAGAAGAAAGTGAAGTAAAGGATGAAATAATAGATAGCATGCAAAAATAGAAGTATTACTAAATCTAAAAATTGACAAAGATTGATCTAAAATCTGATTAGATTGCAATAATTATAAATTAGAAGAGATCGTGAATGCTAGAAGAAATGACTCACGAAGGATGTTTGGAACAGGAAGGAAAATTGAATGGTAGAAAACAATGATCGAGAATGGAATGTTTGGACAATCAAGACCACTGGTCGATGAAGACCTAGGTTAGTCAACAAAGTGATTGTAGCAGAGTGTGATAGGGCCAGGATAAATGGATGGGAAAGCAAACTGTAAGAAAATAAGTTGGAAAAGAAGGTTGTTGATGAATCTCTAAGTGTTACCGAGGTTGATCTGAACCTGAAAAATTTTAGACATAAGAAAAAACAAGATAATATGATAAATACAACACAAATATCATGAAGATAATGATATATCTCATGAAGGATGATCATGAGAGATGTAAGCACATCCGAAGGAGGTCGGAGAGCTCTGTAATTGTTGCAGGAATTTTCGAGTGCACGAGAGATGGTTCACAAGTCATGAGAGAGCTACATAATTCACACGCATCTCCTTGATTATGGAAAGGAAGGATTCAATTTTATAGGGTTTCGGCGATTATTGGGTTGCCACCGACTACGGGAAAGTGTCTCTAACAGGATAGCTTTTTGTGTTTTTGACATGATTTCATGTTTTTAAGAGTTGGAATGGTGCTTTAAAGCATGTGTGTGGGATTAGATTTCTTGGGGATAAATCATGGGTAGTTAGGGCATAAAAATAGATAGGATAAAAGCTTAGAAAATCAAGGGGATGGATTTAGGATAAAAGCATCCTAAATAGAAGGTCCATTAGGGAAAGGTAATGGGTATTAATTAATTAATAGGAATTAATTAATTAATTTTAATAAAGATTAATATGGATGGGATAAATGGGAATTTAATTAAATAAGGGGATGAATTAAATAAATATGCGCACATGGGTGATTAAGGGTATATATACCAAATTTATGTGTCTATAGTTTTCCATAAATGTATTTTTGGAAATAACAGGAGGCCAAGGTATACATTACAAGGTCCAATAATGCAATATGTTGATGACCCAAATAAGGTTTTGTGAGCTAGGTATCAGAGCATGATACCTTCGGATCAATTATTTTTTTGGTCATTTTTCAGTAAGGAGGAGGTACTTCCATGCACCAGGAAGATGTTATCCTAGGTGCTTGAGTCACATATTGATGAGCCAAAGTTTGAGGTAAGTGCTCATTCATTAATAGATTCTCGAGATGTGGAAAATTCTAGAGAAACATACCCGGTATTCAATTCACAACAATTGTATATGAGCAAGCGTGTAATGGGTTGAATAAATTATCAGTGGAGGTTGGTGCTTGGATTTTTGATAAGAATAACAAGATATAATTTATGCAAAGGAGATGGATGAGAAGAATAAAGAAATAAGAGAGAGAGAAAGGAAATAAAAGAGAAAGAGAAAATTATTGCGCAGTTAAAACAAGAGTTGAGGGAAGAAAAAGGGAAGACACGTGTGGCATATAAGAAGGTAGAATGCATTGCTGATGTGATCTTACTTGTGTGCCCAGATTTGGCCCCTCATCATAGAGAAACGTATGAGTCATCATTTCATTGTTTAGAATATCTAATGTGTATAACTACAACTCAACAAAAACCTCTTGCATTAGAATCTACGAGAAAAAGTTATGGCATGGCGAATTATAACATCCTCATTTTAAGACTTTAGAAACAAGGGATTTTTTAAATCTTACATAGTGTTTTTTTTTTATTAAGGGCAAATAGTTTTGAAGGGACTATACCCTGTGTACAAAAGGGCTCAAAAGCCAGATAATAAACATGAGAAAAGCAGCCCAGAGAAGGGCAAAACAGTCAGCTAAGAAAGGCTCAGCAACCAGATATTACAATAAAGGTGAAGAGTGGATCTAAACGTACAAAGATCCAGAGCAAAGGAGACAAGTTCAAAAAGAAACCAAAAGAGAAACAGAATACAGAGCTCCATCAAAAAATAGCTCTAGAACCGCTCGATGACAGCCAGATCACAGCCAAAAAATAGCAGTACATCAGCCCGTTACTTGAGGGCTCTGTCAATCTTGGCCTTGATGGCCTGCAGTGACATGAAAAAGGCAATGGCTGTGGCCTGAGAGGGATCCTTCATGTCTGCTTGGGAGATTGCAATGTCCCTAGTTTCTTTAGGGCCCCATATATCTTCATTGATTCCACTTAAGCTGCAAACACTGTGGACGTGTTGTTCAATGAAGTTATAGATGCTTTTTAGGGTAGACAAAATACAGTCATTGCGGCTTTTGGCATTCCCCAATCTGCCATCAAGGGACTGCAACTTCTTGAAGACTTCTTCAATGACCCCCTCTTCCCCCTCACCTTGCAGGATCCTTTTACCTTTGGCTTTCTCCATGTTCTTAAGAGCCCCTTTGAGCTCTTGAATCTCCTTCTCTAATCTGTCAACCTTCTCAAGAAAATCCTCCTCCTTGGGCTTCTCCATAGGCATGCTGATATGCAGGAGGCTTTCAGCAAGTTCTAATTCCTTATGGCTCCTAAGGACACGTTGGGAGGCGGGATTCTAGTTTTTAGGCTCTTGCTTTTCTTCTTTGGAGCCCACATCATCATGCTTTCTTTTTGGCAGGGGTGGAGTGGGAGCGGTGTTCTATGTTCTAAATTAATACAATTTAGAACACACATTCCAATGCCAATCCATCTCATAACAGAAACCATATGCAACTGTAAATGACTTGGTGAAACACCGATATCTCATTCCATGACTCGGTATTAACTGATCTCTCATGTTAATTTAATAATTTGTATACTATGTATACTTGGTTCCTTTACCCTTTTAGGGGTAGCCAAGTGTTCTGTCTAAGAAGCCTATTTGAATATCTATTACCGATATTCATCTGAAATCCTACATCTTATACTAGGTGACATAGGACAACGTAACTAGTAGCTTGTGATACTTTGGCCAAAGTTTTAAAACATGTTTAACATGTCTACATTCCTAGATAAGATACTTGTCGAAAGCAATATGTCCCTCCTTTGTACTTTCTCTATTTTTCCCGACTTCCGTCGATTCAATCGATTCAAGGTTTCATACTAGACAAGGGAAACAACATGCACTAGTGTGGAAGACTACTCGTGGTGACTAAGGATACATAAACATACTCAATTGACTTACGTCGATTGGGTGTGTCTAGTTACCCTAAGTCAACATGAGTTGACCTTAACACTAGATCATGTTTCTATCCTGTTTAGGGTGGAACCGTGATCTAGTCTTCCACTTATGTCAATTGAGTTAATCAAACTAAGTGGGGTGTTGAGGCATAATAGGATGCATCATAGTATCCTCGTAATGACCCATGTCATTATGAAGTTACTATGTCGTAGTTGCTATGTTCCAACATCCAACTGAGTTTCCTCAACTGGACTAACATACTTAAGATTATAAGTTTATTAACCCATTTAATTATTGCCTTAAATATTAATGATTACACGCTTAAAGAGTCAACTAAGCATCATTTAACCTATAAAGGTTACAAGGTGTAAATTACATGAGAGGTTGGTATGTAGATATAACCTACTTTCCTAACCATTCGAATACATATTTAAGTTGATCTTAAACAAATCAACTTATATCATATAACGACATGATTGATCTTAATGTTATGAAGGTGTGTTCATTAGATCTTTTCTTACTTCAGCCTTAGCTTAAAACAAGCTTATTTAAAACCTTTACTTTAGAATTCATAATGATGAAGTCTAAATCCCTTTAGTTCCCTTTTTAAGCATTCATATTTTTATTAAAGAAATTTTCCTAAGGAAGAACATAGTCAACCATTCTCATAATATATTCATAACACTTAACAAGATCTCAATTAAATCTCTATGATTGATTTCAAGGAAAATATCCTTTTTCCTTTATCAAGGACTAATGTCCAATTATGAAAACAGATCACATATGTTTTAAATACAACCAAGAATTTCATACACACATAATTCAATCATAATCCCTTTCTATTATTTAAGGATCTACTCAAGAGTATCAACTATTAGTTGCATCTCTTTTATGTGTAATAAATCAACTAATGTTTCAGATCCTTAATCCAAGAGTCTTATATATGATAAGAACTATCAATTTTCTTAATCCCATAACACTTAAATATCTATCTACCCCTTCATTAATGATATTACTTAATAATACATCCCAATTTATGCCAATGAAGGTATCACGATAAAGTAGTAATCAACAATCATTAAACCATTTATTTATCAAAAGGGAGTGATCCATTCATTGAATACAAAAATATTTCAGGGATTACAAAGTGTCATTACAACAATATAAAACTAGTTTTATTACATCTTCCTTTTCCAAAAAAAGTACATCTTAAGTAATGTTGCTACATAATCATCATAATAAAGAGACAATTTCTTTAGTAAAATAGATGTAAATTTTTATATGTCTTTCTCCTTTCATCTTTTACAAAATCCATCTACAAAATTGTTAGCATGAGTCAATTCATATGAACTAAGCATGATAAGTGCTATAACATTAAAACATTGTGCTTTATCTAACTGTTTCATAAAAGGAACCCTACTGTTTATGAAACAATTCCAAAATCACAAAAGAAGATTAACAGAAAGAATTTCCCAAAAGATTACAAACCAAGAAGGAGAGAGAAAGATTATGGAATCTATAAGTAATGTATAAGCAAGAACTAATTAAATCAGCATAATTAATTCTATTTCCACATCCATATGAACTCATTACAACATGCTAGAAATCAAAACAACAATATTAAAGAAGGGATAAATTCATATTTCCAATCCAAATCTTATCTTCTCAGTCAAGTTCCAACTTAAGTTCCTCAACTCAACCTATTCTGAATTTTCAAGAAGAAGTACAAGGATATAAAAAACTACCTTTCTGAAATAAGTATACTATTTTTTTACTCAAAGTTAACAACCTGAATAGTAACTAAAAATATCAACCAAAAATCCTAATACATTCCATCAAACAATCTTAACTATATTAGGCTCAACACAAAGTCTAAAAATTAGATTGATCAAGATTAAGTCCCAACACTAAAGGTAAGGAAGGTTTAAACAATTAGAAACAAGACCAACATAACTCACTACAAAAGTTATCTAAAATTCGTGAGTTCCTTTTCGAATTCAACTCAAAGAAACAATCATAGATAAAACCCTGCGAGTCCTAACAACATAATTAGAAACAAGACCAATATAAATCACTGCAAAAGTTATCTAAAAGTCCCGAGTTCCTTTTTGAATTCAACTCAAAGAAACAATCATAGATAATACCTCGCAAGTCCTAACAACTACATTTTTATTGCTTTCATAAGCAAAAAGAAGAACGAGCAACTGTTTAGAAATACACACAAGTTTTAAACCAATCACCTCCAAATCCAGAAAAGAGATAAGAGGAATAAAAGTATAGAACCAACTCAAGACCCAAATTATTCTTACGGATTAATATTATACTCATACCCATTTGCATCAAGGTCGATATAACACTAAAAATGAACACAAAAGTTAAAGGGTAATAAGATCTGCAACCCAGATAAAGAACAATAACTATTCCCAAAGAATCAAAGTTCCATAAACTAGAACCAACTCGAAGGATGAATACAAAGTAGAGTTAAACTACACTTCCATTCTATACAAAACTTAATAGTCATTAAATCACATCAAAGAAACTTCACAAAGCTAACCCAGATGGGTTCTCATTCTTAGAAACTCAGGAACAAAAAGGGAAGGAGTAAGATTGCAGTCTCATCAACCAACCAGATTTTCCTGAGGAAGAGTTATCACTACTCTATACAAAGATGGAAGAAAATGAAACAGAACAGTCTCCCTCAAGAGAAACACACTTCTAGTGCTTAAACAACTTGGAATTCCCACTTAAGATCAACAAGATCTTACCTGAAGCACCAACATAGCCTAGAATTGGGTAACAATAAAAGAATCAGTCAAAAAGAATAGAAACCAAAACATTCAATAGGTTTACCTGTATGTTCTTCCTCCATGAAAGATACTATCTCCCATATATGGTTTAACTGATTAGACAAATGATTCGTTTCAGTTCCAAGTAAAACAAACATAACCCAACTCGACACAACCTGGGAATTCCATGTCGAAATAAAAACAAAGACATAGAATGAGTCGACCAATCATCATTGGTATTTCCAGCTATTAAGTTAATAGACCAAAACAAGGAACACAAGGGCCTTCTTCCTATCACAGACGTAAGTCTCAAAAACATTCTACGAGAGCTCCATGAATGTTAAGGAATAAAGTCACAAAGTAAGCCTCTGAGAAAACATTAACATAGTTGGAATCCCTAAAGGTCCAATGAAACCCCTCCAAATATATTGGTTTAAAACTAACAATAACAAGGAAAATAGTTCCCAAGTGGGAAGAACCCAAAATAAGTGTATCTAGATCTAAACAAACTACATACCCTTAAAAATACAACCACGAAACAAATCAAATAGAATAATGGGTCCCCACTACCATTATTGAGAAAACAGACCAAAACGCTGAACACAAGATTTTTTTAGTCACAAGCGTAAATCTTAATAGCCAAATGAAGTCTCCTTTAAATCTAGTTTTCAAACAACAATAATAATGAGAGCACAAAAGCTAAAATATAAAAATTTCAACAAAACCAAGCTACTATTAATGCATGTACAACCTTGGTCAAGTATCCATTCAACAAAGAACAAACACATATCGATTCCCATGCCAAGAAGCTTCAAATGCAAGTAAGTTAACACAATAAATAAATCAACACTTCCCAGATTTTATTTTCCACACAACAACAAAGAATCAAATTGCATCCAAAAAAATCAAGTCATACACCATTGAAGCAAAGAAAGAAACACTTTTCAAAAGAGCAAAGTTATTTTAATGAAGACATCTAAAACAAGCATAATACTTAAAGAGATAGGGCCTATCATGCCTGCTAGAGCTCCTACCTTCTATTCTTTGTTGCAAATCTTCAAGCAGAGCCTCGATATAAATATTTCCATGAAAATGCCAAAAACCAGCTCTAAAACTTTCTTTTCCTTCTTCTTATAACCTCTAGCCTTATTTCGTTACCATCACCACCATACAAGGTGAAATATCCATGCAAAAATTCAAAGTGGGGTTTGAAAATGAAAAACCACATGTAGAGCTACAAGCTCGCCAAAAACCAAATGAACAATGCAAAATCGAAAACCATTCTTTCTTCCAACTTCCCTACTTCTTAAGAAGTTTTTTGCAATTGACAAGACCAATTAATGTAAACAAGACTGACAGTCCTTCCCTATATTTCCCACCTCCGCAAAATCTTGTTTCACCATTACCAAATTTAAAATCCATGCAACTAACACTCTAGCAAAGGTGCCAACTCAACCTCCTACTAACCTTCATGCACTCACCAAAATTGGTGGCAACAGAGATTTTAAAGCCCATTAAATCCTCATAAATACATAGAGGTTAGTTACACTAACACCCCATTATATGTCATCCATGTCATCCCCTTAGGTTAGTCCAAGTCTTATGTTAGGTTCATAACATTAGATTTAGGAATCAACTTAGGTCCTTAGGTCCTTAGGATTGTTTAGTTTAATAAACAATCCTCATTAATAAAATAACCTAGTAAGCGAGGATAAGATTTCAATCTTAGGAACATAGATTTAATTAGGTTACTTTAACAATTATTAAAAATTGTAAATTAAATATTACCAAAGGAAGAATCAAAATGATGTTCAAGGATCACATAAGAAGGACGTGAGCAGTAGAGGTTACCAGTGATCCCAAGACAACCTAGGTTCAGATATCAAATATTATTCCCAGCTTGGTCAAGATGATCTTAATGTCATGAAATTGAGATCATGAAATTGATTCAAGGTATAACTATTGCACATCGAGAGACCATGAAGACTAAAGCACAAGTTCAAGTGCAATAAAGACTATGAACTAGTTTAAGATGAATAAATTTATTATATCGACATACGCAATGAATAATTTAGCATAAGAAGGAATGATATAATTCATTGTAAATTCAACATAGACATGGAAAAATTGTATCTATTTACGAAGGTGACATATTTTCTACAACAAACATGATTACTTGGTTAACAAGAGTATACCGTCTTGTGCAAGAATCACATATCAACGTTTTGCAACTTCGAGTACATAAGTCATCATAGATATCAACTGTGTTAGAGTCATTATAAAAGTAATATTCTAGGTAACAAGTTGGAGCCACGATAACACAATATCTTGGGCTAATCAAGCGGTGAAAACAAGCTGCTCATATTACATAAGTTGTCTATGATAACTGTGAGGATAGGGATCATGTAGTAGGACTGCTTGTTTGAAAATATGAAGCAGATCTGAAAGAATTCTAGGAAATAACAAAGGGAACATGGTGGAACGTGAAAGAATATTAGCCGAGGTTGAGCAAAAGGGGGAGGAAATTGATATGTTAAGAGCCTTGATAAAGAACAAATTGAAATAACTCTACCCCTAGGTCATGCGTAGGATGGATGCACTAGTTGATGCAGGAAAATAGATGGAGACTATGGTTGAAATGTGAAGGTAAAGGGTGAGGACTTGACTATTGCAGAGGTTCATACAATTGTGGGTGAAACCCCAAATCAAGCAAGTGCAGAGTTAGAGGGATGGAAAACATTGGAAGCAGTGGTGAATAAGGAATTCCCCCTTCTTTTTTCCTAATAAATTGGATTCTTTCATTCTTTGGCGCAAACCATGTCAAAATTCTTTATTCTTTGATTATTGGAGGAGCACTTACCATTCTTTGTATGAGTGTTGTTATGGATGGACAACATGCCTAGTGTGGGGTAATGTTGGGTGTTGAAAAAAATGACTAAGTATTGAAGTACATAGATCCACATGCATGCATAGAATGGCTATAGGAGGAACTGTTGACACTAAAATTTTCCTCCGTAATTTCTATTTCATTAATGTATGTATTAGGAATAGGATGTTGTTAAGTATAATTAGTAGTAGCGTCGATAGAAGATAACGGCGCCATCGATGACGGTGCGCCAATAATGTGGAGTACGGTAATGATCAAAGTACAATAGGAATGTTGTAAAAGTAAATATTTGTCGTAAATGGTCCGGTAATGTTAAAATGTCAAAGTTTGGGTAATTAGAGAAGTAGGGTCTACATGATTAGGAATTAGAAATATTATATTGGTAATAAGGACAAGGAGTGAGGTCATAAATATTTTGTGTATTTTATTTGTAAAAAGTCTAAAAATGTGGAACCCATGTAAAATGACAAGGTTTATCTTATCTTAAAAGATAAGCTTACATGTATGAGATAAGAGTTAAGGTATGGAATATGATTCATCGAGTGGATTTCTTATCCTATCTTAGAGATAAGATGGATAAGCACTGGAAGTTCTATAAATAGAGAGGCCACCCCCTCATTTAGCATAGAAGGAAGTAGTGAGAAATATTGTAGGAAGTGTGTAAATGAAGCCATCGGTTTAAAGGTGTGTTGAAGAAGCCATTAAGAGGTGTAATTGTAAAGTTTCTCCCATAGTCTTGGTGAAAGGAAAGTGAAGTCAATAACACTTGAAGTACCTCATGGGTGAGATTGTAACAATTTCATGTTAATATTATAATTTACTTTGATATTTCAGATTTGTCATCATTCCGTCTTATCATAGTCAATGGTATTCTTGTGTTATGTTGTTGTTTTGTTTCCAGATTACATCCACCAAACTAAAGGTCGTGGCATTAGTAAAAACCATAGCACGAGGAGTTCCGGTGAAGAATTATCATAGTGCCGGATTGGTGATGACATTTTGGTTCCGTTGCCGGGACCATTCCTCGTTGGTGGATTTTCTGGAGAGATATTCCCACTTAGTCAAAAATCAATTGGAGGGTAACCTTATTTTTACTGTGCATAGTAGTTACCATGGTAAAGTCATTTTTACCGTGAATAGTAGTTACTTATGGTAAAGTCATTTTCTTTGTGAATAGTATTTCTTTGTAGTAAAGTCACTTTTTTACATGTGAATAGTATTTACCGCAAAGAACTTCACTTTTACTTGTGAATAGTGTTTACCACAAGTAAAGTCATTTTTACCATGATAAGTCAAGTTTTACCATAGTTTACCGTGGTCATTTCTATTTTACTGTAGAAAGGTGTAAAGTCACTTTCTAGTATAGTGATTCCAATTATTTGTGCACATAAGTCTTGTTGATTGTACTTGTGGGTTGGTATTTCACGGTGGTTACTTTTGAAAATGGGAAAGATTCCTATTTTTTCAGCTCAATCTAATGAAGATGCTTCTTCTTTCATTCAAGAGTTTAAACGATCTTGTATTTGTAATGGCCTTATAAGAAGGGAACAATGGACTGAATTTTTTCCTACCTTTTTGGATGGTTCAACACTTAGGTGGTTTGAAACACTAGGTGATAATGTGAAAAATTCATGGGATTTATTAACTGAAAGTTTTCTTGAAGAATTTGGTGAACAACAAAAATATGCAGATCTCATGATCGAGATCACAAAGCTATCCCAAGGAGAGAAGGAGAAGATAAGGGATTATCATGCTCGTGTTCTAGAGCTAAGGAGGAAGCTCGATGCCCAGATCCGGAAGGAAGGATTAGCGGATGGGTTGATGAATGGCGTGGATAATCTCCTCTGTAAGCACTTCATTCTTAGGATGAAGCTAGAGATCAGACAACGAGTGAAGTATGACCACCCAGCTACCATTGAACAAGCAAAAGAGATTGCAAGAAGGCAAGAAGAAAGCATGGAAGAGGAGCCCAAAGAAATTTTTGCTAAAGTAGAGCCTACACCAACACCTTTGGTCCATAATCCACAACCACTCTCGGTGAGCACAAATATTTCTCCTAGTACATCTACTGAGTATGAAGATCTGCTCAAAAATATGGGTCAATTAACTATTAATCTTCTTCAAGGAAAAGAATTTAGTTCTCAGGGAGGAGATAGAGGTCCAAAAAGAAATATTTCTGAAGTTGTATGTTATGGTTGTTATAAAAAGGGTCATTATAAGTATAATTGTCCAGATAGAGCTTCTACATCTGGTAAAGGAGATAATGATAAAGGAAAAGCACCTATGAATTCTTTTGATGTAGTAGATAAGAGCAGAAATAATGAAGTAGATGTGTTTGTAACAAAAAGAAAGAAAGAAAAAGATAATCAAATGATCCTAAGAAGATGAAAGGAGAAACTAGTAAGAAACATAGGAGAAGAAAGTTAGGTGTGCAGGATTTTCTGATTTCACAGGGCAAGGACCATACTCCATCTTGGAAGATCTATCCAAAAGGCCTGCAAATATTACATATGGTCAACTCTTGGCTATGTCTTCTGAGAAGAGGCGGGAGCTGCGAAGTGGACTCAATGCTCGACGAAGAAAGGAGGTTGAGGTCCCTGTTTTGGAGGTAGAGGCGGATCCCTATGCTCCACAAGCTGAGGTATTATGTAATGGTATTTCAATTCATGATGTCTTAGTTGATGGAGGTGCTGTAGTTAATGTAATGACCGAGTCTGTAATGAATATGTTGGGTTTAAAAATTGATCTCCCTTCAACACTTATGTTAAGGTCATTAAATAAAGGAAAAACTAAACCAGAAGGTGTAGTTTCAAATGTGGCAATATCTGTTATGGGTGTTGTATGTGTGGTAGACTTTTAGGTGATGAAAAATGGTACTGTTGCGTACCCAATGCTGCTAGGAAGACCATGGCTAAGGAGAGTTCATGCAAGAAACTACTGGAATGAAGGTTTCATGACACTTGGACGTGGTAGAGAGAGGGTGAAGATAAACGTGATCCCTCGACATCATAAAGCAGAACCTATGGATTCAAGTGATGAAACTGATGATTGGACATCCTCTGATTACTCTAGTACCAGTGAAGTGGACACTGAAGATGAAGAAAGTGAGGTGGATGTTTCAGTCATGGATATCCTTCCAGTCACACCAACTCATGACCCCATAAAATTATCTGAAGAAGAAGTTGATGATCGTCTCCAACAAATAAAGATTGGTGATCTTTGTAATGAAGAGTGAGAAGGAATCCTACCTCCAGCTCTTTCGAAGGTACATACACATATTCACTTTTGATTACAAGGAACTCCGTCAAGTAAGTTGGGTAGAACATTCTATTGAGCTGGTAGATGGTGCTAAGCCCATAAAGTAAATGCCATATAGAATGAATCCTAATTTTTCTAAGACTATAAAAGAAGAAATAGATAAGTTACTTGATGCGGGATTCATATTTCTTTGTGGAGGATTCGAGAATGGGTTTCTCACATTTTGATCTCAATAAAAAAGAATGGGAAGCTACGCATTTGTGTTGATTACAGGAAGCTCAATAAGGCAAAAAAGAAGGATCATTACCCTCTTCCATTTTCAGATCAGATCTTGGATGAAGTAGCTGGCCAGGAGTGCTATAGTTTTTCTTATGGATATAATGGCTACAACCAAGTTCGTATAGCAGAGAAAGATCAGCTGAAGACCACGTTCACCACTCCTTGGGGAACATTTGCTTATAGAGTTATGCCTTTTGGGTTGTGTAATGCTCCAAAGAACATTCCAAGCGTTTGATGAATAGGGTGTTTGAACCCTATATTGGGACCTTCATCGAGTATTTACGGATGATTTTTACATCTATGGGAGCAAGTTGGACCACCTGCACCAGATGGAGACAACATTTCAAAGGTTAGATGAAGCACAAGCCTCACTAAACCCTAGAAAGTGTGTCTTTGGATGTTCTAAAGGTGTTTTGTTAGGGCATGTTGTATCCAGAGATGGTATTGGTGCGATCTTGATAAAGTTTCAAAATCAAAGATTTACCATTTCCTATGAATAGAAGTAAGTTGAGATCATTTTTAGGCCATGTGGGTTACTATAGAAGGTTCATCAAGAATTTCTCAAAGATTGCACAACCACTAACCCAGTTCTTGAAGAAGGATGTTACTTATGAACCAGGAAATAAGGCGCATGAAGCTTTTGACAATCAAGGAAGCCCAGGTGTCTTCACCGTTTTAAAGAATCGGATTGGAGCAAGCCATTCATTGTGTACACGATACCTCGGATGCAGCACTAGGAAGTACTTTGAGCCAAAAGGATGAAAATGGGAATGAACATCCAATTTACTTTGGGAGAAGACAAATGAGCGAGTCTTTGAGGTAAATTATACCGTAATTGAAAAAGAGGCTCGCTATCGTTTTTTTTGTAAAGAAGTTTAGAAATTACTTGCTAGGTCAAAAATTTCTAGTTGTAGAATGAGATCATCGACTCGAAATATATTGTAAATAAGCCTAACCCATAAGGGAGGATAGCAAGATGGATAATTTTGCTACAAGAATTTGAATTTGATATTATAGATAGGCCAGGAAAGAAGCATGTCAATGTAGATGCACTCTCTCGAGCCTATGATGGTTTAGGATCATCTTGTGATGATGATGATTTCCCCGATGCAGCATTGTTATCCCTTGACACAATCCCTAGTGAATACATAGATATTTGGAATTATCTGAATGAATTCAAGTTTCCTGATGGTGCCAATGCAAAGACTAAGAGAAAGATTACTCAAGCCAGTCGTCCATATTCTATTTTGCATGGAGTATTATTTCAAATAGGACCTGATGGACAGTACAAGAGGGCAGTTGGACGTGATCAAGGGAAGGAACTGCTAGAAGAATTCCACAATGGTACATGTGGAGGGCACTTCTCTGGACAACTTACAACAAGAAGGATCTTGGATGCAGGTTATCACTGGCCCACTCTTTTTAAAGATTGTTATAATTATTGTAAGACATGTGATATTTGTCAAACACATGGTAACCGTAAGACTTCATCAACTCCATTATGTCCTATTCTTCCACTTGGTCCCTTTGAAAAGTGGGGAATAGACATTGTAGGTCCACTTCCAACTACCTCACGCCAAAATAAGTATATTGTAGTTGCCACATATTATTTAACCAAGTGGGTTGAAGCTAGGCCATTGAAAACAACTTCCATGGATGAAGTGGCAAGGTTCATATATGAACGCATTGTCACCGTGATTTGGTTGTCCATTAGAAATTGTAAGCAGATCAAGGAAGCCACTTCATTAATGAGGTGATAGAATCCTAGTCAATAAGTTTTCTATTAAGCACGGGAAGGCAACAACATACAAGCCAAGCACAAATGGACAGTGGAATGAACAAATTTTTGTGTTGTGTCAAATTCTAGCAAAAGATGCGGCCTTGCAGTACATAAGTGGGATAAAAAGATTCATGCAAAGCATTGTGGGCATATAGGGAAACATCAAAGTCAAAGCAACAAGATACTCCCCATTTCAGTTGGCCTATGGCATTGATCCAGTTCTTCCTATTGAGTTTGATATTCCCACTATGAGAGTTATGAAAAATGAAAGGATGGATGAAAATGATTCAGTAAAAGAAAGGTTGGTACATCTTCATTTACTAGAGGAAATGAGGGAAATAGCTAAGGATACAAGCTATAAGAAGAAAATGAAGCGAAGGAATACTTTGATCAAAATATCCGGTGGTCTCCATTTCATATGAATGACTTGGTTCTAGTATATGATTCCCGATACAAAAAAAAAGAAGACAGAGAAAATTTCTTCCAAAATGGATGGGGCCCTACAAAATAGCAGCTGTGCATGAAAATGGTATGTACCGACTAGAGGAATTAGATGGCACTCCCATTACAAAATGGGTCAACCACGACAAGTTGAAGATTTTCCAAGCACTGGGAATAAGTCTACTCAGGACGGAGTAGAAGCTAGGAAGGGGGAAGATGTCGACACTAAAATTTTCCTTCGTAATTTCTATTTCATTAATGTATGTATTAGGAATATGATGTTGTTAAGTATAATTAGTAGTAGCATCTGATAGAAGATAACAACGCCATCAGTATGGTGCCGCCAATAATGTGGAGTATGGTAATAGTCAAAGTACAATAGGAATGTTGTAAAAAGTAAATATTTGTCGTAAGTGGTCCGGTAATGTTAAAATGTCAAAGTTTGGGTAATTAGAGAAGTAGGGTATACATGATTAGGAATTAGAAATATTATATTGGTAATAAGGACAAGGAGTGAGGTCATAAATATTTTGTATATTTTATTTGTAAAAAGTCTAAAAATGTGGAACCCATGTAAAATGATAAGGTTTATCTTATCTTAAAAGATAAGCTTACATGTACAGATAAGAGTTAAGGTATGGAATATGATTCGTCAGAGTGGATTTCTTATCCTATCTTAGAGATAAGATGGATAAGCCTGGAAGTTCTATAAATAGAGAGGCCACCCCCCTCATTTAGCATAGAAGGAAGTAGTGAGAAATATTATAGGAAGTGTGTAAATGAAGTCATCAGTTTAAAGGTGTGTTGAAGAAGCCATTAAGAGGTGTAATTGTAAAGTTTATCCCATAGTCTTGGTGAAAGGCAAGTGAAGTCAATAACACTTGAAGTACCTCATGGGTGAGATTGTAACAATTTCATGTTAATATTATAATTTACTTTGATATTTCAGATTTGTCATCATTCCGTCTTATCATAGTCGATGGTATTCTTGTGTTATGTTTTTGTTTTGTTTCAGATTACATCCACCAAACTAAAGGTCGTGCATCGGTAAATAACCATAGCACGAGGAGTTCCCGTGAAGAATTATCATAGTGCCGGATTGGTGATGACAGAACACACATATCAATGAGAAATATGAGCATGCTTTGGATGATAGGGTTTGTGAGCGGTGGATGGAACAAAGTGCAAACGAGGATCTACGTAGGAAGGTAGAAGGACTTATTCACTATTTGGGCATTAAGATAAAAATAGACATGATGTGGTGAACATGCATTGGATAAAGACAAGAAGACTTGGAGGTTACACAAAAGATATTTTGGGAACATGAAGAAGTTCAAGCATCATGCAAAGTTGAGCTAATAATAGGAATAGAACTGAAGTTAATTATAGATAAACTATTGTTAGGAAAAGCTTGCATGCTTCTTTAGTTAGCTTTGTAAGTGGCACATGGCTATTGTAAGCATGTAGCCTATTTTGAGAGTGTATGGGTGGTGAAGGGAAAGTCTCCACCCCTATATATATGTATTGATTTTCATGGATTAGGGACTACTACTAGTGCTTGGATTGTGATAGAGTTATGCTCTTTTGGCATGATGCGTGCATGAATTTATATTGATACTTTTGGTATATTCAACTACTATGTTTGATGATTATTTAATACAATGGATCATTATGGTTGGATATTGATTGTTGATGTGTCTTCTCATGGTCATTATGTGGTGAATCTGGTATTAATCCTTATGTGATATGTATGTTTACTTATTATGTGTGTTTCTAAATTGAGTTCATGGATCTTATTGTTAGAATGGGATATGCACTTTGAGATCTAGTTATTATGAATAATCATGTTAACACCTTGGTAAGACAATAACAAAGAGGGACCTGGTACCTTTGCACACTTCGAGTGAGTGCTCAAATATGTCTAAGTGATGTGCCAACACGCCTAGGGTTTTACGTGAGAAACTAAGACTACAAAGTATGGGGCTACATCCCATATCTCAATAAATACATCCAAATTCTAATTGTAAAATAATTTTGACATAAGTGAATTGATAAAAATAAGTAATTTAGATCTCCACATGGTTTTTTGATTTTCTAAATTGTTGTTAATTGTTGACTCATGTCTTGATGCCTAGACAACAAAATGCCTTATTTTTATTAAGAAGAGTTTGATCTTCTAATCTTAGTTGAATTTTCAAGGTAAGAGATTGAGATTTGATAATCCAAGTTTCATTAGTTAATGTTATTGTGCTTAAATTTATATATATGATTTGATCTTGTTGTTGTTGCAGACTCACAACACCCCTGGATGCAGATCAGGCTTCTAGGTTGATCACTCTAGCATCCAGTGTGATTGCACAACATGGAAACCTCTCTCCAAGTGTGGGGACTTGTGAAACTGAGAGAGGAATCTCCAGATTAGAGGCTGGTTCCTCAAACTCCTCTGATTTAGATCTATATTTTGCAAAACTACAGAGGTTCAGATCCTAATCCTACTCTAAACTGCAAGGAGACAGGGATAGAAATGCAAAAAATATGAAACTAACTAAAGGTGGTGATGCACCAAAAGGAGTGGTGAAACATTTCTGTCAAGCAAATAGACACAGACCAAAGTTTACAACATAAAACATACACAGACTGATAAGATATAATTTAGGATTTGAAATGAAGCAAATAATACAAACAAAGGACTGAAAACCATTCACAAAGCTTGCATTATCATTTCCAGTGTCAAAATCACTGCATTACAACCTCAGAGAGGTAAAAACTATTACAATCCTTTGGAGAGGTCTGATTCTTATATCAATCACTTGGAGGTGAAAGAAGAACTCGCTATGCAAAAATGTTCCTTCCTTTGAAAATGAGCCAAATTTGGCTTTTACATTGCATGGGTCGAGCCCGAGGGACGAGAAAATGTACGAGAACATGGGAGCCCATCCTTCCTGGATGAAGATGCTTTAAAATGGCATGGGGGACCTTACAAACCCATACCTGTCATTTTGACCGGATTACGAGGAGAATGCGACCCATTCGCATTAAATTTGGTCATTTGGAATGTCACTTTTGCCCATGAACATGCGTCGATTCGTTTCTCAATTTTCTCTCTCCAGTGATCGCACCAAAACTTGAGATTAACCCCAGAATAATGTAGAGAATTTCACAAGATTTTCGTTGATATAAAGAACGTGCCAATCCGAGCTTTGGATCGAAAGATATGGAGATCTGAAGATCTAGGGCACAAAACAGGTGAAAACAGATTTTTAAATTTCTTCCCGCGCTCTGCCACCTGGATGACACGTGGCACATGCTGATTGGATATGTTATTCTCTCATCTGACCTGTCCCGCGGGTTTTCCTTGAAAACTTTGACTTTTTGATGATTCGGAACATTTTTACTTTTCCTCCGCGCCCCCGCCACTTGGGACACGTGGCATGCATTGATTGGTCGACACGGGGCGCGGAGTAGACTTGCGCTTTTAGCTCTTTGGCTGAACTTAGCCAAATTTCCCAAATCTTTCCCTGGCTCCGCACTTCTCTGCTCCATTGGACACGTGTCCTGTACTGATTGGCTCGGGCCAGCGCTTCAAACCTTGCCCCTTTGACTTTTTGGACCTTTTTCCTTGGCGACACATGTCATGCTGTGATTCGTCCACGGGCCTGCCGGATTTTCGCGTCCACCGCGTCTTTTTGTCCTGGATGTCCTAGTGCTTCGCGGGACAGAATCCTCCGATCCACCCGAAATGGGCTTCCTCGTCCCTTTTCTGTCGGTGACACGTGGCGTGATCTGATTGGCTTTCGGCTCCTTCGGCTATCCGCGTCCCTGTCGTCCCTTTGTCCCACTTGTCCTTGTGCTGAAGTTTCCTGTTTCGGCCGAACCGGCTGGTTCGTGTCCTTTGCGTCCATCTGTCCCAAATGTCCCGGTGTTGCAGTTCTGTTTCCGGAGAACTGCCGGCGAAGCGTCCTCCGCGCACTCACGGCCCAGATGTCCCTGTGCGAAAGTTTCCCGTTCCGGCCGAACCGGCCGGTTCGGGTCCTTCGCGTACTCTTGTCCCGCTTGCTCCCGATAAAGGACTTGGACAAATTTTCTTTCTTTCGGCCAATTCGGGCATTTCACATCCATTTGTCCCAGATGTCCCTTTGTTGTTTGGGCCGCCTGTAGGATTTTCGGCCGATCTGCGCCTTTTCGTCCCAAATGTCCCAACTGTCCCGGGGACTAGGACTTAGCCGATTTTCACAATTTTTTCTGGCCCAAGCTTATTTTCTGCAACTTTCTCACATTTTCTTAGAGCTTGTTCTTTTCAACCTGGACAGGAGAGTTAGAAAAATTTCTGAAGGGACCCTAGAAACATGATTTTTTCCCTGGATCAATCAATTTTCCTGGGACTTGAGAATTCTGATGTATGTTATCAATTCAACCTGGGGAAATTGGATAACAATTTGGCGACTTCAATGGGGTCATCGCTCGCTAGATGAAAAGACCGATTCTTGCTCAAGATCCATTGGGCATGGAGTCATCGAATATTCTGTTTTGGACCCTAACTGACTCAAAATGTGCAAGGAGGAAGATGGAATGTTACCCGATGAAAGCAAGGATTGCTAAACATCTCCATGGATAGCAAGCTGTGCCAAAGCACTTAGGAAAACAAGACTAACCTACAAAGCAAAACAAGGTGCACAAGCACTTGGAGGAAAGAAAATCTAATCTAATATTTACAAGGGTAGTGAACTTCCCTCTAGAAGTAACGCTTGAGATAGATTCCATTAACTGGAATCTGCAGTTCTTCACCCTCTAGTGAGGCTAATTGGAAAGCATTGTTGTTCTTGCACTTTGTGACCACGTATGGGCCACTCCAAATGGCATCAAATTTTGAATGCCTTCCCGGTTTTACTCATCGCAGCCCATTTCAACACTAGATCTCCAACTTGAAAAGATCTATCATTGGCCTTTTTATCAAAGGTCTTCTTGATCAAAGCTTGATCCTTTTCCATTGCTTGGGATGCACGATTTCGATCTCTTGCAGCTCCATCAACTCGCATATCTCACCTCCATGGACTCAAATTCAAGTAACTCTAGCCGCTTCATGAGTTCCAATGTTGGCAACTCAAGTGACATGGGCAAGATTGCCTCTCTTCCATAGACAAGCTGAATGGAGAATTACCTGTGGATCTTTTAGGAGTTATCCTATCAGCCCATAAGGCTGATTTCAGCAGTATGCCAAGACCTCGATTCTCATCAAGAGTCCTCTAATGATCCTCAACAAGTTCTTGTTTGTAGACTCGTCTGGCCATTACCCTAAGGGTAATAGTTCGATGAAGTACTTAGGTAAATACCGTTCTTGACATCCCACTCAGTCACCTTAGATCTAATGAATGCCAATGCATTATCAGAGATTATTGTGGTAGGTACACCAAATATGGTTGTTATCCCCTCATAAAAGTCTAAGATGCTAGACTCATTTGCCTCTTTGAGTGCTACTGCTTCTATCCATTTGGTGAAGTAGTCCGTGGCTATCAAAATCCACTTGTGCCCTTGGCTTGAATTGGGATTAATGACTCCAATGAAGTCCAAACCCCATTGCATGAATGGCTGGTCAACTGAGATTGGATGCAATGGGAGGGCAGCAAGTCTCTCTTTTCCTGTGAAGAATGCACAATTCTTACACCTCTTGATCCATGCATAGCAATCACTGAAGATTTTAGGCCAATAATAACCAGCCTTCATGATTTTTAGAGCTGTCACTCTTGGTGCAAAATGGCCACCAGCTGGTCCACCATGAAACTCTTCCAACACCCTTTGAATCGACCTATGCTAATGCATCTCAAAGAAAGACTCCATTCACATCTTTCTTGAAACAAAGCGCATCAACAATGGCATCTGGGACAGCTATGTAATCTGAAGTGTCTCCTTTGGGTCTTGTTCATCTCTCGGGGGGCCGGCCTGTACTCTAGGAAGTGCATAATACCTTGGGTCCAGCAAGGAATGGGGAAGCATTGTCTTCTTCATGATTGCCGCTTGGCTCATGGCTGTCTGGATCACAAGCAGTCTCTTCTTCGTTGCATACTTCTTTTTGCTTCCCGAAAACCATCTGCTCACACAGTCCTTTCCTCTTACCAGCTTGGTGATCTTGATATCAATGTCATATTCCATGTCACGGGTGATCCAACTGCCCTTTTCTCATTCAAATCCTTGTTGAGGAGGAAGTCCTTAACTCCAAAGCATGTGAGACCAGCAATGGACATTGTTGTTTGAGACTAAATGCTTGAATTTCTTCAAGCTTCGATTCCGCAAGTACATACTTTTCAATAAAAGAGTATCTCACCTCATGAGTCATCTAGGCTCTGGCTGAAAAAGGCAATCAACTGCTCATCATTATCTTTGTTCTGCTGTACTAGAATGGCAGAAATAGTGTCATCACCTCCAAATGCATAGAGGATGAAATCTTTGGAGAAGTCTCTGGGTTGATGAGAGTTGGTGCACGAGAGATAGCTTCTTTGATTGCTTCAAAACTCTCCTTGCCTTCTGCTATCCACTTAAAAGCCATGCTATTCTTTAACATTTTGGTGATGGGCTTGATAAGGGTTGTAAAATGCGGGACAAACTCGCGGACAAAATTGATCCTTCCCAAGAAGCTTTGAAGAGCCTTCTTGTGACTTGGAAATGGTAGTGCTCTTATGGCTTCAACCCTCTCTGGATCAATTGCCAGTCCCTCTTTCGAGACAATATGGCCTAGAAGTTTCCCCTCGTGAGCCAGGAATATGCATTTTTTGGGATTCAATGATACCCCAAATTTTCTACACCTCTGAAATACCTACCTCAGATGAAAAAGGTGATCCACTGCATTTTTGGAGAATACAGTGATGTCATCAAGGTATATCAGCACTATCTTGTTGATCAAGCCTTTGAATGCCATGTCCATTTCCCTTTGAAAGGTAGCACCAGCGTTGGACAGCCCAAATGGCATCTTCTTGTAAGCATAGGTTCCCCATTTGGTGGTGAAAGCCATCTTGAACTGGTCATCTTCTTTCACCATCACCTGATTATAGCCTGAATATCCATCTAGCAATGAAAACCTTTCTGAACCGGCTACAACTGCAATATTTGCTCCATGGAAGGGAGCGGGTAATGATCTTTGAGAGATGCCCTATTGAGGTCTCGGAAGTCCACACACAACCTGATTTCTCCACTCTTCTTCCTGACCGGAACCAAGTTAGCAACCCAGCTTGAGTGCTTGATCGGGAATATAATGCTTGCCTCTATTAGCTTATTTAGCTCTTTCTTCATTAGAGGCTCAATGTGAGGGTTGACTGGTCTCTGCTTCTGCCTGATGGGCTTAGCATCTGGATCCAATTCTATGGTATGTTGTGCCAAATTCAGATTGAATCCTCTCAAGTCTTCATAGCTCCAAGCGAAGACATCTGGAAATTCTTGGCAAAGTTGTATGAAATCTGATTTCTCCTGCTCAGTGGCCACTTTACCAATTTGAAGTGTTTTTCCTTCCCCAACTGGAATTGGCTCTGAATCTTCTCTCTTGACCTGTATGTTAGCCTTTTCCTTACGGAACTAGTCGTTAGGGTTGAAGATAGACTCCAACGTTACTAAACCTTTGGGAAGCTTGTTCGTCGCAGCTACACTACTTGATCCCCATACTGTTGCTCTAGTATGTCCTGATTCCTAGCTAAGAATTCAGCTTCTTCTTGTAAGAAATTGACGATTTGTTGATCGTTCTCAAACACCTGCCAGCTGGTGTTATTATCTGGAACCGCTGGCCTCACAATCACATGGATATGTGGCTGTGTTTTTTCCCTTTTGATGTTGTCAACCACATCAAACGTTGCTCCAATGCTTTGCGAGCCTCGTCTGCGGCTTCATTTTTCTTCCGGGTATGGACACAATGTTGAAAGCTTCAAATCCTCAATGAGGTTCCATACCCTATTCTTGTAGCTCCTAAGAAAGTCGTTCTTTTTAGCATGTTGTCCTCTAACTTGGTTGATGATTAGCTCGCTATCCCCAAACACCTGCAAGTTATTTATGCCCTTTTTCCTAGCCCAATGAAGTCCATGAATCAAGTCTTCATACTCAGCTGTGTTGTTTGAGCAAGAAAAATGAAAACGAAAGGCTGAGTGATACTTTATACCTTGCGGTGAAACAAGCATAGCTCCTCCCCCGCACCTTGCCTACTCCTTGATCCATCGAAAAATAATTTCCATACCTCATTTTCATCTTTATGGTTTGGCTTGGTGACGCTAGGAATAGGTTGATCTTTTCATGTATGAAATAGACTCCTAGTTCATATTCTTATACTTCTTGGTAGGGATCAAAAGCATGTACCTTGCTTGCCCATTCATCAAGAGTCAAATCTGGAATGCTTCCAACTTTGGTGTCGGCTTCATCTGTGTTTGGATAATCTTCTTGATCAAATGCTGAACAGTTGGCATTGATTTGGCTTGGAGTATGAGGCTCAATATGAAAGTTTGCAATTGGTTCGGATCTGATTGTGACCTTAGTACCATATCTTGTTCTCGAACATTATGTGTGACCAATCAGCAGATAAGTAGCCTCCAATTTTGGCTGTGAAATCCCTTGATAAACATAGGGAAAAGAGTGGTGGCAAATCTATCACTGACACATCTTGTAAAACGGTAACGTTGGGGCATGTATGCAAGGTAAGATTCAAACCTTTAATTACTCCCACGGTTTCTACTGCTGTCCCATCCAATTGCACTACCCCTTTAGATATTACTTCATATTGGAGACCCAGCTGATCAGCTATTTGCTTGGGCATCACTGAGCTACTTGCCAGGAATCAATCATGCAATTGTGTACTAGTTTATCCCCAATGATTAATGAAACATAGAAAGGAGGGGGCTTCAACATTTTACCTTCTTTGTCTTCCATGATTTCCTTCAGGCTGGGCAACATTTGTAAGCACTTTGTCTTGCATCTGAACCCGCTGATTTGAAATTGGCCATCCTTCATCGCAGCCTACAACAGATCTCTTTTTCCGGGATGGATAGGGATTCCCACATTGATTTATCGACGTTAGTCTTCTTCATCTATTCAATGATACTTGAATGGGGATGAAGTATCCTTTTGTTGTCCCTTGGTTTGCACATTTACTCCTTGCACGTGGGCAGCAACAGTTGGCATTTGAGTTGGCCTAAGGGCTGTTCTTGGCTGTCCTTGTGCACTTGAAACTGGACTTTACTTGCCAATCATTTGTGAAGCCGTGGAAGGTTGTGGATTGGCTGGGGCTAATGGCTGCTCTTCACCCAAATTTCTCCTCTTTGACCTTGTGTTGGCTGCAACACCTTGAGAAACTGCCTGATTCATGCCACAGAAATTCTCTGCTTGCCAGTTTACCAATGTGGTGTCATTTGGGGCTGATTGCTATTGGAATGTTTCTTGTTGTTGGTTGTTTCCTTGACTACCCTCACCCTCTACACCGGTAGTTGTCAGCATCAATGCTTGATTGAGAGCACCATTGAAGCACATGGATTGGTTATGAGGCTCGTTGCATGGAAAGCACCAATCATATTCCTGAGCAATGTTGTTCTGTGTTGGCACTAATGCCTTAGAGGCAGATATGGCATTTGGATTATAGGGCTGGAATGGTCTATTGGCAGGAGGCCTTACTTGGCTTTGATTTTGATTCATATTTGCAGCTGGATTAGGTGGTCTTTGTGGTTGGTATGGCTGCCTATTAGGCTGAGCTTGGGGTTGATAGGAAGGTCTGAAACCTTGGGCTTGCTGCCTCTTGAGAGTAACCAGCTCATTGCCTAGGTTTTGCAACTGTTTCATGACCTCTTGAAGCTCATTTGGGGCACTTGGAGATGAAGTGGAAGCTTCATTTGAACTCTGGTTTCTAGGGGTGGGAACAGGAGCCAAAGTGGGTGCTTGACTAGTGCTTGGATTTTCTAAGTTTGGATACAAGGGCATGGGAGGCCTAGGAGCCAGTTTACCAGCTTGAATAAGACAGTTTTCGGCTCTAATGGCAATGCTATAAGCCATAGGGATTGTTGTGCCTCCCATGGACTGAATTAACATAGAAATATCAGAATTCAAAGCTTTAAGGTAATATAGAAAAGCACCTTCTGTTGTTGGCCTGACTGCCACTGGAATCCTATCCCAAGACCTTTGAAATCTGAAGTTGAAATCAGCCAGCTGCTCATTGGGAGCTCTCTTGATAGTCGTCAGCTGCTCCAAAAGAGACAAGTTGTCTCCCTTCTCTCCAAATTGCTCATGAAGTGCAATACACAGCTGATTCTAGTTTGTGATAGAACCAGCTCCAAGGCTCCTAAACCATTGTAATGCTTTACCCTTGAAGGAAGATGCCAGTAACTTGACAACCACTTGCATTTCATTGATTTCATGGATTGCACAAAGGTTAGCAATATCTTTAACATGATCACCTGGAGTAGTCTGATTTTCTCCGGTGAAGTAGGGAATGTTCTTCAAGGCTGCAATAGGAACTGGGTGTTGTGCATTGAGAGCAAGTGGGCGCTTTGCTGTGAAGTTGACGTAGGGATTGTTCTGAGCCATTCTAATCGGTCTTAAAGCCCTTGTATACTGAATGAAAGGCCTGTCAGGTGGAGGAGTTGAGAGAGTTCTGTTTGGTGGAGATGGAGACCTTTGAATCCTTCTTCCTCTTTGCCTTCTTCTTGGAGATAATTGTAGGTATTCAAACAACACTTCTTCTTCTCCAACTCTTGACCTTGTGGTGATTCTTCTCATGAGTTTTCAGGCCTGCACTGCTGAAACTAGTTGATTCTTCCCCTTGGAGTCGCTAGATATGCAAATAATAGCTCTTATAAGCAAGAAAACTGCAGCAGATGCATATCAACTTTACTGCAATAAAATGAGACCTCTAGTGTCCCCTTTCAGGCGTGCCAAAACTATTGTTGCAGACTCACATCACCCTTGGATGCAGATCAGGCTTCTAGGTTGATCACTCTAGCATCCAGTGTGATTGCACAACATGGAAACCTCTCTCCAAGTGTGGGGACTTGTGAAACTGAGAGAGGAATCTCCAGATTAGAGGCTGGTTCCTCAAACTCCTCTGATTTAGATCTATATTTTGCAAAACTACAGAGGTTCAGATCCTAATCCTACTCTAAACTACAAGGAGACAGGGATAGAAATGCAAAAGATATGAAACTAACTAAAGGTGGTGATGCACCAAAAGGAGTAGTGAAACATTTTTGTCAAGCAAATAGACACAGACCAAAGTTTACAACATAAAACATACACAGACTGATAAGGTATAATTTATGATTTGAAATGCAGAAAATAATACAAACAAAGGACTGAAAATCATTCACAAAGCTTGCATTATCATTTCCAGTGTCAAAATCACTGCATTACAACCTCAGAGAGGTAAAAACTATTACAATCCTTTGGAGAGGTCTGATTCTTATATCAATCACTTGCTGGAGGTGAAAGAAGAACTTTGCTATGACAAAAATGTTCCTTCCTTTGAAAATGAGCCAAATCTGGCTTTTACATTGCATGGGTCGAGCCCAGGGGACATAAAACGTACAGAACATGGGAGCCCATCCTTCCTTGAATGAAGATGCATTAAAACGGCATGGGGGGACCTTACAAACCCATACCCTGTCATTTTGACCAGATTACAGGAGAATGCGACCCATTCTGCATTAAATCAGTCATTTGGAATGTCACTTCGGCCATGAACACGTGTCACGAGCTGTTTCTTGATTTTATCTCTCTAAACTACACCAAAACTTGAGATTAACCCGAATCATGTAGAGAATTTCACAAGCTTTTGTTGATATAAAGAACGTGCCAATCCAATCTCGGATCGAAAGATATGGAGATCTCGAAGATCTAGGGCACAAAACAGGTGAAAATGGATTTTTAAATTTCTTCCCGTGCTTTGCCACCTAGATGACACGTGGCACGTGCTGATTGGATATGTTATTCTCTCATCTGACCTGTCCCGCGGGTTTTCCTTGAAAACTTTGACTTTTTGATGATTTGAAACATTTTTACTTTTTTCTGCGCCCCGCCACTTGGGACACGTGGCATGCATTGATTGGTCGACACGGGGCGCGGAGTAGACTTGCGCTTTTAGCTCTTTGGCTGAACTTAGCCAAATTTCCCAAATGTTTCCCTGGCTCCGCACTTCTCTACTCCATTGGACACGTGTCCTGTATTGATTGGCTCAGGCCAGCGCTTCAAACCTTGCCCCTTTGACTTTTTGGACCTTTTTCCTTGGCGACACGTGTCATGCTGTGATTCGTCCACGGGCTTGCCGAATTTTCGCATCCACCGCGTCCTTTTGTCTCGAATGTCCTAGTGCTTCGCGGGACAGAATTCTCTGATCCGCATGAAATGGGCTTCCTTATCCCTTTTCTTTCGATGACACGTGGCGTGATCTGATTGGCTTTCGGCTCCTTCGGCTATCCACGTCCCGCGCGTCCCTTTGTCCCACTTGTCCTTGTGCTGAAGTTTCCTGTTTCGGCCGAACCGGCCGGTTCGCGTCCTTCGCGTCCATTTGTCCCAAATGTCCCAGTGCTGTAGTTCTCTATTTCAGGTGAACCAGCCGGTTCACGTCCTCCGCGCTCTCATGGTCCAGATGTCCCTGTGCGAAAGTTACCGTTTCGGCCGAACCGGCCGGTTCGGGTCCTTCGCGTACTCTTGTCCCGCTTGCTCCCGATAAAGGACTTGGACAAATTTTCTTTCTTTCGGCCGATTCGGGCATTTCACGTCCATTTGTCCCAGATGTCCCTTTGTTGTTTGGGCCGCCTGTAGGCTTTTCGGCCGATCCGCGCCTTTTCGTCCCAAATGTCCCGACTGTCCGGGGACTAGGACTTAGCCGATTTTCACAATTTTTTCTGGCCCAAGCTTATTTTCTGCAACTTTCTCGCATTTTCTCAGAGCTTGTTCTTTTCAACCTGGACAGGAGAGTTAGAAAAATTTCTGAAGGGACCCTAGAAACATGATTTTTGCCCTGGATCAATCAATTTGCCTGGGACTTGAGAATTCTGATGTATGTTATCAATTCAACCCTGGGGGGTGAAATTGGATAACACTTGTATGTTTGATTAATTCAAAGATGTTAGCTAGTGGGAATTATTTTGTTTTGTGTTATGGAATATGATTATATTGAACAATAGTTAGCTTAATTAACCTCTTATATATGATTTTTAAATGAACTCTAGTTATTTACTTAGATGATGCGAGAATAATGATCCTAATTATTTGGTTTCCTTTGGTGATAACTGAAGTTTATAAAGAATTGAGATAAAACTAGTTCTTTTATTCTTTGGTTTGTGTGTGTTTTATATGAGATAAAGGTTTTTTTTTTGTGTTTAGTGATTGAAATATATTATAGTTCCTTTTTTGCCCTACCCTACTGGGTTCTCTTTTCTAGTTTTTAATGAAGTATTAAATCAATTAGTTAGGATTAAATTGATGTGAATATCATTAGGAATAGCTAAATTTAAATTAGGATAATTCGGATAAAAAATCAAGGTTTTAATATGTGGTTTTCCAAAACACATCGGTTCCTCCATAAGATAACATTGGGTAATAGAGTTACTAAACAAAGTTATACATCCCATTGTATTCCATAGCTTGAATCCTATTTTTAGTAGGGTTACTAGCATGAGTAGGATTAAATTCATGTCGTAAGTAGAAGCTTGTCTAATATACTTACATAAATGGATAAAGATGGTGTTAGGAGGGCCTGTTGGTGTGTGTTATTTTCGACATCATTAGGTGAGTCATCTCACTTAGGTGAGATCGTAGGTCCATGTGTCATTTAGGGGTCATTATGAGATTCTCTTACATGTCATCGCATCAGTGCATCATATGCATCATTAGGAGTTACACTTCTATTCTAGGAATGTAACTCCCCCTCTCTACTCAAGTTATGATGCTTACATCACTGGGGTTACTCAACACCTCCTATATGTACACCCCATTTGATCTATGAGATAGAGGAGAGTTTTATGGCTTAACCAGGTTTTACTTGTGTTTCAAATCTTTGCATGCACATTTGGTTGATGCTCGCTCCTCTCGAGATCTCTTCATGCTATCGTTTGCACGTCTGTTGATGTGCACGTCATCCCTCATGATCCTCACTTGTGGGTTTTAAACCCTCTTTCATGGTATCAGAGCGGATCTTGTGGATCCGTGCACTCATCGGCATTTCTATGTGTGTTTTCCGGCTTCCGGTGTGATATCCAGATCTCGTTGCATGTGTCGTAATGGTTATTTTGATTTGTGTTCTACTACTTGCAATGATTCATGTTTCATACCTCCATGACGGTTGTTTATGTGATCGTGGGTGTTTTTTGGTGTTCGTGGTTTTCTAGCTTTTGCATGTAGTTTTTAGAGGTGATTTGGAATTTTTGGTTATAGTTTGAAGTTTCATTGAGTTTGAAGTGGTGACTTGTGTTTGGTTGGAACGTCCCTCACTTTGTTTAAACTGGCTTGGTTTTTCCTCTGCGTGAATGTAGTCTACATTAGAATCTCTGCCTATGGTTCTTTTTGACCCATGCATTGGTTAAACGAGATTGGATTTTGTTGTTGCATTCTCGCTCGTGCTGTGGATACAACCTTGTTTCTGGTCTACTCGTGTGCCAACCCCCTTTTCCTTTGGCCGCTCGTGCTAGGAATACAACCATGCAGACTATTTTGGGTGGTTCAACTGTTCAACTTCTAATGGATTACACTTTCATGGAGTTTTCACCTTCCACCTACATCTTCTTGCACAGGAAAACATTTTTCCTTTAATTCTCTGTAACGCACATCTCCAAAAAATCTCCTGCTACAACCTACACACCCATCAACACATGGCTCATACGCCTTGGGTCACTATATTTTATGTGATCCCAAACTGCGCAACCTTTCTTTGGCACTTCCACCGTTCGGGCCTATTTCCCTTCCACCAAATCAGGCACCATTTCAACTTTTTGTAGTAGTCGCCTCGACTTTGCTTTTGGTTCAAACCTACTTTTGGCACTAAAATACGTGAAATATGTAGCATTGGCACGTATTTGGACTGCTTTGGTAGCCTACTAACGAGCTGCTCGGTCCAACAACAGCTCCACCATGGCTTGACACCTTCACATGGGCCCTCCTTCCTTTTAGTCTTGTTTGGAAAGTTAAAAAAATCTCTATTTTTGATGTTTTAAGATTAAAAAACATTCCATGGAATTGTAATAAATTTCAAGGCTCCTACGAGTGTCAAAGACGAAGGGCGAGGTCCTGGGTTGGTAGGAGGCTAATCCCCCCTCGCAGTAAAAAAAGGTATGCCTAAAATTCCATGCCGTTTAGAATGAGTAGTCACACGATACCCTTTTCACCCATTTTGTGCACTTTTAAAATCAGTTTGCAACGTTTATTGACTTTTTCCATCAATTGCGGGAATCGTATTTATGCTATAAATTTTGACTCGCAACTCATTTTTGAGCTCTTCCTTGGTCAAAGTTGCATGATTTATCACACTTTACATGATGACATTGTCATTTTTATAAACATACTGCTTTATAAAGTGCTACATTATGGGGGGGTTGATTGTACTCTTGGGTTTTCACATGCAGATGCATTATCGGCCAAGTCGACGTCTTACTTTTGTGCATCTTGCATTTTTCATCATGGAGAGTGCTCTTTCCAGACTTGAGCATTGTAGGATCACCTTACATCCTCCGCCACTTCTCACCAAGAGAGGGAACTATTCAGCTTGGCATGCTTCCATGGAACGTTACTTCACCCACGAGGGTCTTTTACCCTTCTTACTTGGGCCAATTCCTGCACCCACTGATCATCGTCATCTGGAGGACTTCCTTGACACTTGTGACCATGTCTTTGGTCACATGATGATGCATGTATCTCGATCTCTTTGGTTTCACATGGCAGACTCAGATCCACCTCACCATGTCTGGAGCATTCTTCAGTCCTTCTATGGAGACCTTTCACATACTGCCACCTTTGTTGCTACTGATGATTCAGTTGTCTCCTCTTCTTCATGTGATGATAGTTCCACTGACATAGACTTGCTTGGTTTTACTTCTAATGAAGAGGATTGTGCACCCGATTCGATGTCGAGAGTACTACAGAGGAATCTTCTCCTCTTTCTCTCACTATTCCGAGAGTGTTAACACTTCCCACATCTCATCGGATATCGAGCAGTCTCCTTCTCGGTCTCATACAATCATCACACCAGCCTCCTTTTCACTTCCCGGTGTGCGAGGCCCCATTCACTCCTCTACCTTCATTGGATGACTCATACCTATCCGACATCGCTCTTCTATTTGTTGAGCCCCCTTATTGGGACAGTATCGCTTGACCTTAGTTGTCTTTTCACAAAGTCTACTTGTGATGCACGACAGTTCCACATCCATCTATACGTGTTTCAAAGGAGTTCATCATCTCTATTATTGGGAGTTCCCCTTCCAAGAATCATGTCACTTCCACATCTCCAGAGACCTTCATTGATCCACCCTCAGCTGTGGATCCCTTTTTTGTTGTGGAGGATGTTTTTTTCTCTTCACATCACTTGGAAATCCTTTTGCGGGTGTTCCTCTTTTCACTCGATAGTTACGCACATGTGGCATTACCTTCGATTCCTTGGCACTCACTTGCTAGACCTATGTCACACTTCCGTGCACTAGACTCTGATTTCTTCGTGTTACTGCCTTCAGTTTCCTTTATGGAGTGGGCGGACTTCCAGCATGTCATTTCTGTCCTTCCTAAGGGTAGATACGCAGTTCATTTTGGGTGGCTCTTCTTTAGTCCAGAGGTAGAGGATCTCATCATTGACATTCTTCTGGGAGACTTCTTAGAGCTACAGAGTTCGGATCCGTCTATGGAATCTTCTACATTCCTCTCATCTCCCTCTTCTTCTCTCTTCTTCTTCTTTCCGAGAGATTACCTCTTTGTACATGGGTACCTTTTAGGCTCGTCTAGAGCTGGGACCCATATTTGGCATCTTTCTTAGATTAGAGATTTTTTTTTCTCTTGTGGTAGATGTTTTCCCACCGGGTTTTCCTTCACCGCTTGGGACCTTTTTCTTATGTGTGGGTACCTCATCGGGCCTTGTGCTAGGACCCATTTCTCGTTTCGACTTGCCACCTCATCCTAAGTTATAATGAAGGGGGGGTGTTAGTGTGTGTTATTTTCTACATCATTAGGTGAGTCATCTCACTTAGGTGAGATCGTAGGTCCATGTGTCATTTAGGGGTCATTATGAGATTCTCTTACACGTCAATGCATCATATGCATCATTAGGAGTTACACTTCTATTCTGGGAATGTAACTCCCCCTCTCTACTTAAGTTGTCATGATTGCAGCACTGGGGGTTACTCAAGCACCTCCTATATGTACACCCCATTTGATCTATGAGATAGAGGAGAGTTTTATGGCTTAATCAGGTTTTTCCCGTGTTTCAAATCTTTGCATGCACATTTGGTTGATGCTCGCTCCTCCCGAGATCTCTTCACGCTACCGTTCACATTTTTATTGATGTGCACATCATCCCTCATGATCCTCGCTTGCAGGATTTAAACCCTCTTTCAGGCCCACCTACCTCAATCCTTGTGGTATATTGAGAATTTAAGAGTCAAAAGTGTGTTTCTTGGGATTTATTTTACTTTTTACCCTTCTCTCCTACTCCTCTTTAATGTTTATGTGCTCACACACAACATATAAAGTTAGCGCTAGAAGGAAGGCCTTGAAACATTGGTTTTTAGGTTTAAATATTAATACATAAAGTTAAAATTAAGGTATATCAATTTATATTTTCATATAATATAATAAGATATATTTGACACCTCATCTCACAAGGTCTAAGTCTGATCCTAGGATTTTTCTTTATCGTTTATCACTCCATACCTATATCGATAAGGGAAAGATCAAAGGATCTCAAATATTTCCAACTTCACCAAAATTTGTCCCTACAATCACTTGTCTTCCTCCATATACACAACATACAATGTGTCGACCCATTTTGATAGGAGATATCACAATTTTCATTCTAGGAGGTATTCTTGATTTTCCTAGGAAGCTAAAGAGACATTTTCCTATATATAACATGATGGTAGTAGGAATACTAAGGAACATGTGGTAGATTTTAAGTCTACTTTGAGATTAATGAATATTGTACATGAAGATGTAGCTTATAAGTTTCTTCATCTCACTCTAAAATTTATTTTTTACGGGAAAGATCAAAGGATCTCAAATATTTCCAACTTCACCAAAATTTGTCCCTACAATCACTGTCTTCCTCCATATACACAACATACAATGTGTCGACCCATTTGGATAGGAGATAGCACACTTTTCATTCTAGGAGGTATTCTTGATTTTCCTAGGAACCTAGAGAGATATTTTCCTATATATAAAATGATGGTAGTAGGAATACTAAGGAACATGTGGTAGATTTTAAGTCTACTTTGAGATTAATGAATATTGTACATGAAGATGTAGCTTATAAGTTGCTTCATCTCACTCTAAAATGTATTTTTCCAATGAAGAATTTTTAAATTTTATTCAAATAGAGGATAAAAGATACATTCTAAATGTGCTCATGGCACTTTGAAAAATATAGTGGAATGAGAATATATGACTTTATATAAAATTGCACAATATTTTTTAAGATAAACAATATGAGACATAAAACCAACAAATGCTCCAAATCCCAATAATTTTCTCCATGATTAATTGGAACTAATCACCAAATAGGCCTCCATCTTTCCATTTTTTCTTCTCTTATTTTTAAACTCCTTCCACACCCCTTGAGAGGGATCCATCATGAATATCTGCAAATGTAAGGGATTTAAATGTGTTCTGAACTTTGATAGTCTGGATTCGAAGGAGGTGTCAACTCCTTATCAAAGTTTGATATTTTTATTCATGAATTCTATTTAGTCCTATTAAAATTTTATTATTTTAATATCCTCCCAAATAGGTATCTTAGTATTCTCCTTTAGCCTCCAAAATAATATCTAGGTCTTTACTCGGGATGACATTTTCTCCACTTTTCATTTTTGACTCGGGAAGTGTCGGTTTTCCTCCTCTTGATCATCATCTTCAACCCCTACCTCTTGTTCGAAAGCGCCATATTTTGGGAATCAATTTTTCCCTATATTCTCTTGGAAGGATGTCCCTGAGCCTAGGGGCATGTGATTTGTAGGAGTCCTAGGAGTTTACATATGCCACATCGAATGTCACATTCTCATAATCTACTTCATGAATGTATGAGGAGGTCCCTAATTTTGGTATCAATTTATCAAGTAATCCCTGCTGAGATCTATTTCTATGCATATGAAAGCATATGTAGATGACCCTTATGTTATTTTCCTCTCATTTTTTTGATGTAGTCACCCAAGCCTTCCCTATCTCTTTGACAATGATACATAAATGTAACCTTGGGGAGATGAACACAAATATGCATTTTTGTCATTGAGAGAGTATAGGGACCAAATTCTAGATACCATGGGGTGAGGAATAACCCTACATTCCCACAAAACTAGGTTCCCTCCTCAATAACACTCTAATAGGCTTTCAAGTCCAAGAAATCAAAAATGAGAAAAAAATTTAAGAAAAGGAAAATATCACAATCCTTGGTCCATTCCTATGTATCCAAATGTATAGAATTTTTCTACGGTAGGCTACATTCCATTAAATCTATAAATACTTGCATTTTTTTCTAAGATTGAATTGAGTTTGGTTACATCCTTCAATTGGATCTCCATAATCGGGCCACTTCCTCATGTTCCATGATGTAAGTTCTCGAGACTTGGTGAAGGGATCGATGTTTTGGAAGCTTCTTTTTTCACCACATCTTTAAAAGACATAAGACTAGTAGAATATTATTTTTCTAAAGTCACAACTCCTACATGTAGACATAAATCCAAGCTAAGAGTGGAAGCCATGCATACATTGTAGCATGACAATGACTTTATATCCTCAAGTTGTTTTACCTCGTATATTAACCTTTACGAGTTATATATGGATCCCCTATTTGTGTTCCAATTCATGCTTGAGATCCCCACATTATCTATCAATTAGAACCATGTGCAAATGGTATGCCCAAAGAGAGAGTGAACCATTAGATGAAAAATTTGCTCATTTTCACCAAATTTATAATCTATAATAACTATGTCAAGTATTTTGGGAGTCATCATTTTTTCAAATAGTTTTCATGCCTTATCATTCACATGGCACTTGAATGTATTCCCTTATATGAAATACATACTTATGATTTCTATGTTTCCCTAGTGGACCCCCAGGACATCCATACGTTTATTTTTAGATGAAGTGAGATCCATTATTGTAAAACCTTTTCTATGTTTTTCATTGGAAACAACATGTGTATCAATAAGTGCATCCTCTACCAAAGAAAAAATAGTTACCTTAGGGATATTTCTCTTAACATCCCCTACCATTAGGATGTTATATGGGACAATAAAAACCCCCTCATTTACATATTTGTGTTGATTTCTTCTCATGGGGTACTAGGAATATTATGTCCAAGAATCAAAAGATAATAAGTCATATGAGGTATAAAATAAGTAAAAAGACATTATGTCAAACAAATTGCAATATTTAACCCATATCCCCCAAAAATGTTTTCCATGAAAAATTCATCCCAAGTAGGAGGGTTGTCTTCCTTCCCCATGAGATATGATAGTTATAAGAGTTTGATGTCTGCATTGTTGTCTCTCCTCATCATGAGAGAGGGTATCCATGTGTTTTCACCACTAATTTTTCACCAAATGTTAATCCATTGGCTAAATAAAATATATTCTCTTACACGGTTGGATGATTCACCGGTTGGGTTACAAGATGAACCTAGAAGGACAATACATGATCCATATTTTTGGGATTTATGTCCTCTATAAATATTTGTCAATGAATATTTCTTTGGCGTCGAGATGTCCTCTATGTTTTTCACCCAATGCTTGACACATGGAGATGAAATGGGGCCTCCACATCCATCCTAGGAAATATAAAATATGAAGGAAAGCAAAACATTTTTATATTTTTGGGAATTCCAAACCCTAGTGCATCCATGTCTCTCTAGTTCCCTATCCACTCTAAGCATCAATATATAAATTTTATCACAAATAATCTATAATTCTATATGAGTTATAAGTGTCGATATCACTCTAATTGATATTGCTTATGACTAGTTTCTTAATCGATGCATGATTATATTTTTATTTGGGTTGATTTTGAGGAATATTTCTTAGCACAATTTGGACATGTCATTGATCCTAGTATTTTCTATCAATAATTTTTTAGTGTTAAAAGATAAAAATATCAAACCATCAAATATTTTAATTCTATATTTCAGGTGCATGCTAGGAAGGAAGAGTTACACCATTATAAAAACATGTTGATAATATTGTTCTATATTTGTATAATATTTCTTTAGATCCCTTTACTTACGTATTTGTTAGGAGTGATAATCGACCACCCTTACACAAGCTTATGCATTGTCTATAATTGTAGATAGAAAGCTACACCCTTAGGGAGAAAATTCTCCTATCATTCCTATGGCTCTCTAAAACATCCTATCTTTGAATCAAATCCTTTATCTTGATAAATTTCCATTACATATTGAATTTTATAACCCCAACATAACTCGGATCCAAGATCGACCCCTACACAAACACTTCCTCCAAGTTCTAGCAACTACAATTGGAAAGTATACAAAAGATGATGCAAAAGCTTAAAAATGATGTTTTTAATCTACAAAGATAGGTAGGAATCGGTGAAAATTATAATATTAGTTATTATTTTAAGATATATAACCACCCCAAACCAAACAACCGAGAAACCCATACTACCAACACTAGGCCTACTAGCATAAACATTTATGAGTTTTATCTTCCCCATGGTGCAAAGTACATGGTACTACTAAGTATGATGAGTTAGATCGTATTGAATTTTTTAATTATTTTAAATCCATCCACATAAAATTTGAGGGTTATAAACCAAATGAAAAATATATAAATGAGATAACTCTTCCAAAGCTAGTACTACAATGGTATTTGAGACAATGAGTTTCCCTTCTCAAGAGGATAATGAACCGAGAGGAAAACAATAAAGGGATTGATGGTTTCAAAAATATTAGAGAATTAGATATGACTTAAGGAGAAAGAGTCTCACTACTTCCACACCTCCACTAAAGGGAGATACGCCTCCTAATTCCAAATCGACAAAATCCACCTCTACTCAAGAGAGGAGAGAAAGAAACTACAACTTAAACTTCTGCAAGTTACGGGAAGACAAGTTACAAAATTGTAGAGGATACGAGGAAAATAAAAGCCAACATCACACTATAGGATTTACCATAGATGATTGAAAAAGAGATCTATTTATCAAATATTTGATAGGAAAACATACTTCGAGTAAACAAAAGGACCATCCCAAACCATTATAATTATTTACAAAGACAAATATGAGGTTTCCCCTTTCTTTCTTATAGTTTGAATATATGGTAAGAATGTACATAGTTGTTTGGTAGATTCAAAAGCTTTAACCAATGTCATTCCTGCAAGCATGTGTAGGAAATTGAGATTAACATTAAAATCAAATATGACAAAAGAGTAGTTCAATTAGCCTATAAACCAAGGGTTCAACACTTCATAGACATACAATTTATGGATATACCTAAATCTTATGGAACATTTCTAAGTAGAGATTGGTCTAGAAAATTAAATGAATATATGTGTACTAAATTTTATCACACACGGTTTCCTTAGAGAGGGTTGGATAATCAAATCATAGTGGATATAGAACCTAAGGCGAATCATATGATAAAAAATTATAATGATAATAATGAGGTCATTAAATTGGATACTTTAGATATAAGGGTGTATGCTTTGATAATCAAAGGACCTTAGACACAAGTTGCTCACTTAGAGGATGATTTTAATGAGGTTTGGACATTGCACTTTGATGGTGTAAGACAAGGTTCGAGCTTGAGTTTCACTCACATATAAAATAAGTAAACATTATCATGTATCATACCACTTTGAGTTCCCTTGTTCTAAAAACTTGGTAGAGTATGAAGCTCTAAGTTTAGGATTGTTGTTTAATATCAAGCATGGTGCTAGAAATATGATTTCTTTTGGAGTTTAAAAGTTATAGTAAATCAAGCAAAGAGAAATTTTAATGTAAGTTGTCTTACCTTAGAAAATATAGGCACATAGTATGTGACTTAATTGAATCATTTGATGCATTTAACATTTATTCCATTCCTAGAGAGAAAACTAAGACTATAAATATGCTAACTACAACATCTGCAACATTGCTGACCATTTGAGGTGTGTCGATGGGAAAGGTTTTCGAGTGAGATTGTTTCATGTCCCCAAATTCCATAAAATGTCGATATTGTCCAAGTTTTCTCGATGATCGAGTAAATTATGAATTTTCTAACAAATTCATATGTGTTTGACTCAAGATTATTGATGAACAAAATAAGAATGATGAATTTTGATAAGAAAAGGAAGATCACCCCACTTAAGATGATGATGGAGTATTGATGTTAAAAGAAAAAAAAATCCAAAAGGAATTGTATCATTAGAGATACTATTTGAATTGGATGTTCCACCGATAAACACAAAATGTAAATTTCTAAATCTCAAGAAACTATCACCCTTAACCTAGGAATAATCAATAATCCCCAAAATAAGTAACAAGAGAAGTTGAGATATATGCTCATTGAGTGTAAATATGTCATAATATAGTCCTGTGAGGATTTAAAAATATTTGATCCAAAAGTGATGACTCACATACTTCCCTTGAGAAAGATGCAAACCCTTTAGGAAAAGGAAAATACCGATCAATCATATCCTTGATCCCATAATCCATAAGGAATTTCAAAATATATTGTTTTCCCACATTATTTTTCATTAGACATTCTACATGGGTAACAAACCTTTTCTAGTCAAGAAAAAGAATGGAGAAATCAAGCTGTGTGTTGATTTTATAAACTTGAATAAAACATCAACAAAGGATAACTATCCCTCCCTTCTCTAGGTGAGGTTTTTAGATAGTTAATGTTTCTAAAATGATGTCCTATTTGGATGGATTTTTAGGCTACAATCAGGTCTAGTAGATGAAAGGAAATTAAATAACTTCCTTCACCATAAAGTGGGGTACTTTTTCTTATAAGAGGATGCCCTTTGGTTTAATCAATGTTGGAGCTAATCTTCAAATAGAAATGGATGAATCATTTCAAGGTTTGATAGGTTAATGCATTATAATTTATATTGATGATTTAAACATGTTTTATAATATCATATCTCAACATCCACATCAATGGGAAAATGTTTTACATATATGCAAATATTTGGTAATTCCCTCAATCTAAAAAAAGTATATTTGTTGTTTGAAGGTAAGTTGTTAGGAAAAATTATCACCAAGGAAGGGATTACAGTTGATCCCAATAGATCTCAAGCTATTTCTAAAATTCCTTTACCAAAAAAATAAGAAATAACTAAATTCATTCTTTAGAAAGATAAAGTTTGTTAAAAAGTTTATCTCTGTTTTTGTTGAAATTGTTAAACATTTGAATAATATGTTAAAATAGAATGCAAAAGTGGAATGGAATCCTCAAACCAAGGCTGCTTTTCAATAAATAAATACTATTATTAAGTAATATCTAGTTTTGACAAGTCCTAATTTTAATAAAGACTTTTACATCTACTATTTTGAATCATACCACACCATTAAAATAGTTCTAACACAAAGAATAAATTCGTTGAACATCCCATTACCTTCATGATAACTAATATGAAATATGTTGGATTGAATTATTCAATATTGGACAAAAAATATTCTACTCTTATCAAGGTAGTTAATAAATTCAAACACTACGCAATGAGAAATAGAGTACATGCTTGATAGTACTTAATCTAACAATCAGTAGATGCTTAGATAAAATGAGCTAGGAAAAAAGAAGAGGCAAGTGGATGTCCTCATTAAAAGAGTTTGATTTAGTGATGGAAACAACCAAGATAGTCAAAGGAAAGGATTGGAGAAATCCATTTCACAAATAGATCTAAGGATCACTTCTTTTCAAGTAGACCAATCCAAATTAACTTTAAACACATGGGATGATCAAATAATATATTTTATAATGTATGGTTATTGCCATGTTGAGCTAAAATTAGTACAAAGAAGAGCTTTGAATCTAAAAAAACATAGTATATGCTCAATAAATGAGTCTTATATATTTTTTTATTATTGGCAAATAGTTTTTTGGGAGGGACTATACCCCATTACAAAAAGGATCAGAATCTAGATATAACAAAGTAATAGATTAGAGAGTGATCAATATCATATGTTTTACATGATGGCGAGAACTATATTAATACAAATGCACAACAAAGTACCAAAATAACTTACTAAACCACTTTGTTAAAAAACACAAAACAACAAAAAAACTAGATATCAACATAATAGATAAAGACATCACTTGGATGCTTTATTTCTAGTTTTCTTCAAATCCTGCAAGGCACTGAATAAAGCTATGACAATGACCTAATTGGGGTCATTATTTTCAGCCTAGCTAAATACTTGGGCTTGTGCTTGTCCTCACTTCCAAATGTCCTTCGGGATGTTTCTTGAGCATGCAAACGTTCAACTCATGTTGGCCCTTAATTTACACAACCATGTTATCAAGAGAGTTAAGAGTTTTATAGATATATTGTATTTGGATTTAAGCAATCCCAAGATCTTCCTCCATTTTACTCTTTCCAATTCTTTTTGTCAGTTGCTTCAGGTATTTCTTCAGGGTCTCTAGTTCTTTCTCAGTCTCCTCCAGCCACTTCTATAAATCTCCATTGTTATCCACCTTCTCTCTGCAAGGCCTTAGTTTCCCCATGTGAAGCAAAATTTTTGCAATTTCTACTTCTTTATCGTTGGTTGTTGCGAAGGGTTATTTTTGGGGGAAATAGTGATTGAGGGGGAAGGATGGATTTTTGGTTCTAATTTTCCTCTGACTCAAAGTGGTGGGGGATGAATAGTGGGAGCAGGGGTGGGGTTAGGATTAGGAGGGGTAGGGGTGAGGGGAATGGTAGGATTTTGAGCCATGCAAAAATGGTGCAATAGAAGGATAAGTCCTTGATGAAGGGAGGTAACACAAGTGTGTTTTTGGAATTCAAGGATCAAGTGTTCAAGTGAGTTTAGTATGAAATGCGGGAAGAAGAATTTTACATTCCTCCTAAAATGATTCAAAAAGACTAAATGCTTGAGAGGAACTATAATATATTTACCTTCAAGAGACACATATCGAACCATCATTTTGGTAATCTCATCGAAAGGATTTGAGATGGAGGTGACTTTATGCCAGCCGTTAAAACCATGAGATTTTCAACCTATTCCACAATTTTTTAATTTTACTTTGCCTTGTCAACTCTTTTGTTAAAAACCCTATTTCCTTCCAAACTAAGGTGTGTTATTTAAGAATTGATTTCTTCTGACACATTTATGGTTTTATCTCCGTACTTTACCACTTTGTTTTTCCATCCACCTGTGAACTACAGAGAGATATGTTGATCGTGGCCTTGAATTCGTTCAATGAAGCTTAAAATTCCTCCTATCTAAAGAGAGTTCCATAGCTCTACATTATCTTTCCAAGCAGGGTCACAAACTAGCTCGAATTGACATGGCACTCCTCCCATTCTTATATTATGTGTCTTATATATAATTAATTACCATGAAATATATATTAGGCGTGTTTCAAGAATAAAGGTAGATCATATTATGTCTAATTTCCATGAGAACATTGGAAGTATTCATTCTTAAAGGGATGTTTTTTCTCACACTATACTCAAAGCATGATATTACTAGCCTACCATATTTAAAGATCCCCACAATCATGTGAGAACATTCCACCAATGTAATGATTTTACTAAAAGAGAAAATAATGCAACAATGCCTCTATAACCAGCCATCAAGGGCATACCCTTTTCTTTATGGGGATTGGATTTCATAGGAGTTATCAATCCCAATTATTCTAAGAACCATAAGATTTTATTGTAAACCATTGATTATTCCTGAGAATGGGAAGAAGTTGTTACCACTAAGAAAAGTAAAAATAAGGAAGTCATCAAGTTTCATGAGACTAGAATTATCACAAGGTTTGGTTTCCTAGTTTATCTTATATGTGACAATGATATCGACTTTATAATATTTTGAACTTATAGAAAGGGTTTATGATCATCACATCACACCAAATTTTTCTTCAAATTATTACACCCAAGGTAATGGTTTGGTAGAATTTACAAATAATAATCTTTTGGATGTCAACAAGAAGATATCCCTATACAAGCCAAGGTCACATTATTCACTTCTCAATATATGCTGATGAGACATAATCAAAGTCAAATAAGCTCTAAAAATATCACTATATTTGTTGGTTTATGGATAAGATCTGTGTTTCCAATTACTTTGCAGCTCCCAGTGTAATGCCCTCCCCTGTTACCACCCTCTCGATTGTAGTTGCGTTGGCTTGAATTAATACTTGGTAGGAGTGAGTTCAATGTTTTAGTATCATGCTTACGATATCAAGAATTCATTTAATGAATTAATTAAATAGAAAATAAAGAAAATACTACTAGATTTTCAATATTAGATGATGTTAAAAGATAAAATTAATTGTATGTATCTTTTATCTTTGGTGGTCGTCTTTCCTAAGGTCAAGAGCACAATTATCTATAATTACGAAATCTCTAAAATTACATATTCTAAGATGATTTACTTTGATAGGGTCAACTCCCCGAGATTTACGGGTTATTACCACCTCCGTGGTGGTTAGGAGAACTCTTACGACCTTTGACGCGAGGTGCGTCTGCAAATAACAAGGTCACTTTAATTATATTATAATTACCTTTATTAAATTTAATGAAAATAATTGGGAAGAAAATACGTTCTTTACCGAGCACTATTGAGGTTTGGGTAATAAAATTTTTATTACGATATCAATAAAAGGATTCAGATAATTCTCATTGAAGATATTTACATGATAATTAAGCGGCGTATCAAAAGCATAGAGGTTTCGATTAAAGCAAATGATTAAAACAATTAAATAAATCATGAAATTAACACAATAAAAGAGTTTTCATTTAAAAATAAATAATTCATTATTATCCTAAAATCTCTCTCCAAATTTATTTTGGAGCTTGGGCCAACCTCTTCTCAAGAAAAGAATTAATGAAATTATTTTTGGACATGGTGAATTTCTTTTCCATGAGAAGATTTTGAGAACTCTTCTTAGATGTTGTGGTTTCTTATGTGAAAGTTTTTTTTTGGGAATTTTTGACTATAGGGGATTAAGGATTTTAATAAGGATTTAGTTTAAGTTTATCTAACTCTTTTTGAAAAAATCTTCACATGACCTATTATAGCTCCTACGAGATCTCTCTTCACACTTTTCATACTTGAACAATAGTGAGCGATCCACAAAAAATTTAACGGTTCAAATATAGGATCCATCCTTCAAAAGAAATAGATGCAAGATGATCATAAAAAATATTGTATATATGTGGGCTTGGATGGAGAGAGATACATATATTCCATTTCAACTCGAAAAAGTATAAAATGCTAGGTTTAAGTGTTGTCCTTAATTATACCAATTTGGCTTATTCTAGTATTATCAAGAATCCAATATGATCAAGTTGAATAAGGAGTGAGGGGGTTCACATTCTTTGCAACCAATGACTTGATAACCTCTCTTAACCACGTAAGATTGGTAGGGAAGGATTAAGTGAGCTCTAGATTCTCTTGTACTAATGGTATTGATGGTGCCTTATGGGTTTTAAAATAAATGCCTCAACCAAATGTAATCTCATGGAGTGCCATGGTTGTAGGTTTTGCTCAAAATAATTTTGTTTAAACGACTTGGAAAATTTCAAGCAAATGAAATTTCTTGGTGTGAATCAATTCCATGACTTACGCCTGTGGCATTCTCCATCCCCTCATCAAATTGGGAGCTTAGATAGGGCACCTAGTCGGGTGACTATATACAACAAAGAAATGTGTCCTCTCGGACCTATTTTGTCTATTATTTGTGCAAAAGGGTGGATTTTTTCTTATTTATTTGTTTTGTGTGTTGTGAGGAGGAATAGAGTGGACACTTGGATTGTCATGATTGTAGAGTTGGGTCGAGTTAGAGTGATGGTTTTACTACTACCCTGTTTGTCAAATAGGCAAGAGGTGGAACTCCATGCTAGGGCGTGTGAATTATTTGAGTAAATTCCTTAAATAATTTGGATTTTTAAAATATGTGGTTTCTTTGGGTATTCACTAATTGGATGTGTTAAATAGGATTAGATCCATGTTTGTTTAAAAGGTGGAGCGATTAGGTTTATTATTGTATATGAGGATTGGAAATGTTGTTAAGTGTTTGTACAATGTCTAAAATGCTATGTGGTTTCATGGACAACCATATCTCATTGTGGTAGCACACAAATTGATCTGTTGAAAAAAACTTTGGAAACTTTCAATCAAATGAAAATTGGCAGGTTGGAAGCAATCTCCATAACCTTGCCGACATCCTCCTTTATCGTGCAAAAGAGAGTCTTGAAAAATAGTATGGAAATCCATAAAAAAATAATGGATAGAGAATTTTTTTAGTTATGGTAGTTCTGAAATGCCTTAATAGATATGTTTGCAAAATGTGGAAACTTGTTCAAGGCCACAAACCGCTTGATGGACGCAAACCACACATTTTTGTTCTTTGGTCTCTCACCATCTCAAACATGCATGGTCATATTTCCCTTCTTACACAATTTTAATGATTCTATTTTTCTTATTTTAATGTGGTAGAAAATCAAACTAAAGTAGATTAAATTATTGGTGATCTAAATGAGATGTAGTAGCTTATAGAAAATTACCTATGTTTTTGTACACACCTAGAATAGTGAATATGGAATGTAAAATCGACTCCCAATCTAACTCGTGAGATTTTTGGACATCTCTTATACTATTTTTGGTCTTGGAAACTAAGAAGTTGGCATGATAAATGGCAAACTTAGTGAAAACTACTTCTAGATGGCTTTGGGAAATGCTATTAAAACCATGTTTTCTTAGAAGTGCAAACTATTATTATAAACCTCGATTTGTGAGAAGTAAACTTTAGTCATACCTTTTCATGTGGAGTGTTTCACTTGAACCTTGGGATGTTCCTCGAGTTCCATTTTTCCTTATTTCATAGCACGTTTATGACCCTAATGGGCTAGTTCACAACTTTAAACAACTGTTAAAAGTTAAAATTATAGTTTGGTTTTAAACTTCCATTTTGGACTTGGATTTTGAAATGGATTTTGGATTCTACATACCTCTAATTTTTCTATGATACAATTTTTTATAAACCCTAAATTTGGAGAAAAACATCCCGTAAAATAGTTTTCTGATAATTTTTATTGACCTTTGGTCATCGGGCGATAAGGTTGCTTGAGTGCATTTACGATTGGTAACTTTAGGACGAGCACCTTTTAAATCCTGTTCTTGGTTTGGGGTTACTAGTTTAGCTCGAGTGTTTCCCTATATATAGGTTGGATTTTTTTACCTTGTGTGCTTGAGTCTCGAAGATGGTTTTCAAATGCTTTTTTGAGAAACTTGTCTAAATTTGACATTTTTGGAAACTTGTTACTACTTGGCGAAAACTGTCATATGAACTTATCCAAGAAAAATAATGATAGAAAAACCTTGTAAACATGAATACATGATTGTAGGAAACTTTCTATTGAAACTTTCTTGAAAATAAATTAAATGTGGAAAAATGGTGTTTTCTCTCTCCTCTCTCTATCTCTCTCTTGGCTCTGGAAACAAATTAAAATAACATTACAATTCTTAGTATTGTTAGAAGTGCATTAAATATAGTGATGTAGCCTAAGATTCGGTGATAAAAATCCAATAAAACCCTAGTCAAATTGACACATCACTCGGCCTAGACTAAGCGCTCACCTAAAGCGTGTAAAGGTACCGAGTCCCTCTTTAGGGTTCATTACGGGATGTTAGCATGATGAAGAATTAAAACCTATAGTTCCATTACTAACACATCATTTTACAAAGCATACCAGATCTATACCTAAGGGAGAACAAAATTAAGTATTAACCATGATGAGATCAAAAACATACTAGATTCAGATACAGAACTAACACTTAGATTCAGCCAATATCCTTCATTATATTAAATATCATAAGTATACAGAAGCTTCATTACTGAGTATGCACGTAACAACATAATCTCTCTATGTATGCACTTATCTATTTGTGTGTATTCACCATCATACCTCTCTCTCTATATATCTACTACGTAGTTCACTACATATATATAAGGGTGGGGAATTTCCCTTCACCGCTTATCTATTCCCAAAATAGGTCACATGCTATTATTAGCTACACATGCTAGTGCACTAAAAATAGACTACTCCTAGCTAAGTGTGTAGCATATCTATTTTCGGCCTTTGTCAATGAAAAGTGCTTCGTATCAATCCTCCAAAAATAACCAATGCGTAGTGCGCACGTCTCTGCCTTGTTTGTGTGCTTTACACACCATCTCTAAAAATAGACCTTCATGAGAGAAAATGGCTAAGTCCCGAAAGATGAACTTCTGCCCCACGTGTGTGTTCTCCCTATCTATTCATGCCTTTGAATATGACCTACTTTCCCACGCGGACTTCTTGCATGCTTTCTATCAAGTGTTCTCTAATCAACATTACCCCACACTAATTTCATTGTTGCCCGACAATGGTCATCTCCAAAACTGAAGTAAAGAATAGAAGAATGGAAAGAATGTTTTTAACCTGTAGTCTCTTCTTTTGCAACTTGAACAACTAATTTAGGATATTCCTATTTTATTTCAGCCTCCAAGGTCTACCACTTAACGAGTGCTTCCTCTGCTTTTTCTGGAATGTCCATAGCAATGGACTCCAGTTCATCTTTCGCAATCTCTCCTTTCTCATTCTACAAGACCAACACAATGCTGGACATTGTAGTCATCCTTCCCTCTAGCAGATCCATCTTCTATGCAATGAGTTTCCCAAGCTCTTCCGATTCTTGTGTGGTTCTTGGGCTCTGCTTTAGGGCCTTGCGCTTTTGTTTAACCATTGATAATCTTTCAGCACGGCCCAATGTTTCATCCTTCATCACTTTCTAGACCTCATTGTTCTCCTCTAGGGTTTTTATGTTAATGAGTGCCTCTGGAGCTATGCAGATGTTCAAGGCTTGGTTTGCCTTCTTCAGTTCTTCTTGCAGCGCTTACAGCAGTCCTTCATATGATGCAATCTTCCACATCATTGAAGCCTTCTCTCATTCTACATCTTGTGCTGGATCCTTTGGTGCTGGCATGCACAAAGGTTCATCTTCAAGCACTAGGTCCACCAATGTACCTACATAGTGTATTGCCGAAGGAAATGTCTTTGGTACCTTTGGCTCTAAGTGTGGCCTAGCTCTTATGATATTATCACCAATTTCCTCTGCGATGCTGATAAATACAATGTTCTTTTTCTGTGCTAAGTCTCTTTCCTATGTTAGGTGCACTATTTCCCCATCCTTAGTCTTAATCTCTTCCCTGAGTGCCCTAATTATGGCAGCCTTGTCCATATTCCACCTCGCCACCTCTATTGATACTTTCACCAATGCATTGCTCACCTGTTCATTTGACATGACAGTAGGCTTTACTATCATGTGTCTAGCATGAGGTGTCTTTTTCAACCTCCTCGATACACATGACTCCTCACACACATCAAAATCTGGTTCATCCATGTGCGTGTGCATGGACCATGATAATTACTTCCTTGTGCGCACTATTGCCATATCTTCATCCATTAATTCCTAGCCATATAATTCCTTTTGCGTTAGTGTGCTCTGGAAATGGGCGCAGATAATTTTACCTATGTCCTCCGCATAACCCATGGCTGGTGGAATGTGCTCCCCACTTGTTCTTCTTAACCTAGGCTACTTAGGAACTTGAGCCTCCAGATTTGGTACTTATGTCTCCATGCCTTGAGTTGTCTCATTTGTTCCCTTCTCCTCCTCTTTTCCTTCCTTCATTTCTTCATCTTTCTGTTCTTCTACGTTCTTTGGAGGTGTAGGAGAATTAGGCATGCTTTCCTCTGATTCTTCCACCTCCTCATTCAACTTTAGTTTCCTTCTCCTCTTTTTGGTTGTCTCCTTCTATGAGTCTGGGTGATTTACACCTTTGTTTGTGGAGTAACACCTTGGGTACTTTTTCTTCTGAACACTCTCTTTAATCTGTGCTCTCCTTGGAGTACATCCAATTTCTCATCATCCCTCTCTTGTGGCTGAGGTGGTGTAGTGGTGCGCTCAGCTTCATCCTTATTCATGGGATGTCTTCTACCTCTATGTTCCAAACCACCACTATCCTCGCACTCATCCTCTTCATCCTATACTTCAACTAGCTCTTTGGGCTTAGGCCTTTGAGATGTTCGCTATTGTATGCTTTCCCTTTGGTGGTGTTAGAAGTGCGAACTCATCTTCCACATACTTGTTATTCTCCATCTTGGGCTTCATTTGAAGGTACATTAGTGCTGCTCAATATATCCTACATCCAAACTTACTGGTTTAATGCTCAATACATCTGAAATGATCCTTTCAATATATGCACCTCATCCGGATATACATATATCTTCCCTAACGTGTGGTAGTCACAATCTACCTTTTTCACATTGAATGTTAGGCACCGCAAATCTGAGAACATGTGTACTAATTCTGGAAGTACCTTACTTTATGAAGGCATATGGTGACTTACAGCAAGGGCTCCATGCTCCATCCTTCATGGCTAATTGCGCTATGTAAAAGTTCTAGTATACAACGAACTAAACTTCCCTTCGGCCCACCGAATGTAAGTCCTTGGGGATGCACCATTCTTCTTCAAAGGTAGCATGGAGCCTATCGTACCATTTCTCATCCCTTTGCTTGACCTTTTTGTCATGGATCCTTCACACAAGTACTTTTTGAAGCATTCTGTAGGTGACTTGTGCTCTATGGGATATTCCCATATCTTCTCTTTTGGTCCATCAGGTACTCCAATTTCCATGAACACTAACGACAATAGAATAGATCCAAAGCTGATCCTTCCTCCTATAACGTGAAATGTTGTAGACCACCCCCTTAGACATCTTTTTAGCAATGTGCAGCCACATGGTGTTCACTTGTGACTACCTTTCTTGGTCATTTATCTTCATAACAAGATGTGCAGTTGCTTGCACAACTGGATACTACTTCAGTTTATCTATGTCCATGCTGCACAGACCCTTTATGTACCCAAGCTCCTTTCTGGTCTCCAATATTATGGCCTTTTCTATTAAATCATCTTTCAAATATTCTCTTGTGCCCTTCAATCCCGTTACCATGGAGATGAGTGTGGCTAAAATTCTAGCTCTGCATCCTGTAAAGTAGAAAAAATATTTGTGCACTCTACTCATGAGCCACTGGTACAAGGGCTCATATTTCCCAAAGTAAGGGAGCTCGTATAGCTAGTAAAATCCAATATTCTTCAAGAGCTTCGCCAACATCATCATACACCAACATGTCTTCCGCCATGCGTTTATTTGTCTTTGTGTTCAATAAGGCATCAAGATCCTTCTTATTCTTTATGGTATGATGGTTGTACTTATTCACCTTTCTTTTCCTTATGTGAAAATCCCACTCCCAAAGATACGATAACCCCTTATGAATATTGCATTTCAAAAAATTTGTTTTCAGGATCCATCTCCTCTTCTTCTTCGACCACCTTCTTTTTTCCCTTCACTCCTGTTACAACTACTTTCTTGGGTTCCATTTCTACCTTGCAATCCTTTGTAGATCCTCACCTCTTGAATTATATAATGTGTGAATCAAACCCTAGCTCGATACATCATGACCTAGGTGAAATCGTGTGCCCTCACTCCTCTCTACCTCCTTACTTCGTTCAAAACCTTCATCACTAGGGATGCAATCTCTTTATGTGCACAGATATCTTCGTCACGAATGGCTACACACCTCTCGCACCTTAATACGATCACTTGGATCTTCGCACTTAGATATTTTTCAAATAATCTTAATCACAATGGTAAAAATGAACTTGCATCCCATCCTTATATAGACTTTCAAATTTTTGATGCATTCATTACTCCTTCACCTACCAAATATCCTCTCATTAATTGACCAATTCCATCCTTTCCATGCGTTACATCTTCGCGCCCCAGCTATAACCTTCTAGTGTGCCTTCCTACCCTCTGGTCATAGACTTCTCTTCAATGCGCTTCCTTGCACCCAAGTACCTCATCACTACACCTTCTACTAGTAGTTATTATGGCCTCTGCTTATCTCACATTATATTGTCCCTTCATTCATCTCCATATTTGGTCACTTTTTAGAAGCAATCCTTTGACTTGAAGAGCACTCGTAGCAGCTTATTCCTTTCACCTTTTAATTCCTACCTAAATATTGATAATCACCCCACACTAAAAGTATGTGCAGTCCTCTATGCATAAACATGCTTCATATAGTAATTATCTTCACGCATGTAAGTGTGCTTATTACACAACACACCAACTAAATTGACAAAGCATAGCAACAAAGAAGGAAACACATTAAGGAAATACATAATTAAAAACCTAATCTAAATGAAAATACTACCTTATTACAAACACCAAGAAGACTTATTTATAGTAGGGCTTCAGCCTACTCCCATTGAAGTAACCAGTAATCGTGTTCCATCAAGGGCTTCTAACTAGCAAGCACATGTTTCAAGGATGTAAGTGATAACATACAACCCCAACCAATGTACCTTAAGTTTTCTTGGATGGCATAAGAACTTAGAGTCATAGAGAAGCACCATTTTTCCAATCTCAAGCTTCTTGTCCCTTATGTTTCTATCATGCCATGCTTTCTACCTAGCCTTTTCTTGCTTTTGACTCCAATGTGCTATGGCTCTTTGTTCATCCAGCTAAATTATCTTTTCAATCCATTCTTCTAAATCTTTCTCATCAGCTAGACCTCCAACACTGTGTAATACGCAAAGAAGGTAACATAAATTCCATAGGAAGAACAACTTCTATGCCAAACACTAACTGAAATGGTGTTTTTTTGTTCAACCTTTTATATGTTGTTCGATATGCCCAAAGTACTGTAGATACTTTATCATCCCAATCCTTTCTTCCAACATCACATATTTTTGTCAATGTCTAGCCCAAAATTTTGTTGAAAGCTTCAGCAGTTCCATTTTCCTGAGGATGATAGGGTGTAGTCTTATGGTGTGCAATCATGAACTCATCCAATAAAATTCTGATTGTCTCATTAAGAAAATGTGTACCCTTATCATTGGTCAAACTCAAAGGAAATCCATACCTTGTAATAATATTTTCCCATAGAAACCGAGCTACTATAATCTGCTATACAATCCTTTGTAGGTGATACTTTTTCCCATCTTATCAGATAGTCTATGCAAGTTATAATGTAGCATGATCTAGTTCTACGTGCAATTGGTGAAATGGGACCCACAAAATCTATAACCCATTTCTCAAACAGGTTCTACGCTAGCAATAGGTCTCAGAGGCATTTCATCTCATTGACCTGGTCTTCCAAGACGTTGATAATGGTCACATGCCTTACAAAATTCCTTACAGTATTTATAGAGGGTCTCCCACCATAATCCAACAAGTAGAATCTTGTGCGCTGTGGCATCACCTACATAGTGGCCACCTATAATTCCACCATGAGCTTCTTCCATAATACCCGTGTGCTCATGTTCTAATACACAACAACACAATACTTCATCTTAGCCCAATTTGTACAAGTCACCATTGATTAACATATAAGGTGTGGTGTGTATAAAAAGTTATTTCTTCTCCAAGAATTTCATTCTTTCTAGTGCCATCCATATGCATAGAGAGACAACAATGTCCTCTAGTTCTAATGGTGCGCATTGTAACTTGTATAACTATGCATTTGGCATGGTATCCTCAATTTCTGTGCTTCTTCTCCTAACTGTATTCCTAATAGATGGTCAGGTCTAGAATTACTTTTTCCTAGTTTTACCACAACTGTGAAATAAAATTCTTAAATTAAGAGCACCCATCGACATATGCGCCCTTGTAAAATAGGTGTATTTACCAAATACTTCAATGCCATGTTATCTGTATAAAATAAAAATGGTGTAGCTAGTAGGTACTGGTAGAATTTATGTAGCACATAGATCATTGAGCGGGATTCGTGCTCTATAATTGTGTAATTTTGTTCGTAGGAGTCATCTTTCTAGTAGTAAAAAAGATAGGATGATCTACAATACCTTCTAGGTTGGGCCAACAACACACCAATGGCCATGCTAGAGGCATCAACATGTACATGAAATGGTTTATCCCATGAAGGAAAATGCAGAATAGGTGCGGTAGTAAGTTTATCCTTCAATGTCCCAAATGCACGTTGCGTTGTTCTCCCCAAGAGAACGTACATTTCCCTTTTAGTAACTTTGGCATAGCCTTTGATAAAATTTCTATAATATCCTGTATGACCCAAAAATCCACACACCTCACTTTGACTGGTAGGCTCCATTAGGCCTATAATGAGTGCAACATTTGTTGGATCAACCAACAAACCCTCCTTATGATTATGTGTCCAAAAGTATCCCAAATGGTGTAGAAAATATGCACTTCTTGATGTTCAAAGAAACACTCAACTATCTACACCTTTCAAACATTAAGTGCATATTGTCATAGTGGTCCTTAAGTAATCCATACAACATCCAATCATCTAAATATACCTGTAAAAACTTGTGAATGAATTCCTTAAATGCTTGGAAAACTATGATCGAAAATACAACAGGTGCATTTTTTAGACCGAAGGGCATTACAGTATAGGAAAAGATACCCCATTCAGTAGTAAATGTAGTCTTTTCTTAATCCTCCTGGGCAATCCTAACTTGATGGTACCCAGAGAACCCATCTATAAACAAATATATTTTACGCCCTGCAACTCCTAGTATTTCCTCAGTGAATGGTGTAGCGAATGGATCAGTTACACATGCAACATTTAGCTCCCTATAGTCCACAAATATTCTAATGCATCCATCCTTCTTGATACCGATCACCATTGGACTAACCCATTATGACTCATCAAGGGCTTGATAATTCCAGGACTTCAACATGTTATCAATCTCTTCTTTAATATTTTCACCCAAATTGGGGTTCATTCGGTAAGGTCTCTTTCTAATTAGGTGCATACCCTCTTTAAGCTTTATCTTCATCTCCCCTAATGATTCATGCATGCCTTTAAGTTAATGGTATCCCCTAGGAAATAGGTCATGGTAATCACTTAGTAACTCTATGATTTTTTCCACTTCATAGTCTAACCAATAGTCTCCAATTATGGCTTCCTTAGGCTCAATATCTGTTCCAATATTCACCCAATTTGTCTTCATGGGTTCATGATAGGCATGTGTGGTCTTATCCACACTATCCAATACCTCACGCCTTCTGTTGAATGGTTTACATCCAAATTATCTACTTCTTTGTCATCCACTAGGTAGACCATTTTTCCTTTCTCCTTCTCAAGGCAAGTGCATTGAAGTAATGTTACATCGGCCTCTGGTTCCTTATCAAGACGTGCTCCTAAGTCTTCTTTATATAATAACTGTTGAAGGAGTTATTCATCCTTTGCACTATCCTCCATAGTTAAGTGCTAGATAACCGTTAATGATTCTTCCACTGGAGGCTTCGTAGAGAAGAAGTCAAATGTCTAGGCCATTCCTGCAATTAAATTATGCCAATTTCTTGTTTCTCTATGGATTTATGCATAGACATAAGAAGCACGCACACAGCCTTGTAAAGTGGACTAAAACTGATGCACCCATAGTGAAGGTGGTAAATATTCCTTCGCTCACGCCGAGAGTCCTCACACTTTTGAACATGGTGCTGAACAAGTTGATTACCATGATAAATACTGATTTGAGTAGGTGTATTACTCTTGAAGAACCTAGTAGTAAGAGCAATCCCAATTTCATTCCATCCGACAAGATTATCCCTGTGGACCACCCACCAACATGTTGTTGTCCCATGTAGTGTATATGCTAACATATTTCTTCTTTCTAGTGGGTCTATCCACTTTTCTTCCATGGTGTACAAGAATACCATTAGATCCCCTTCTCATGTGTAACAAGGTATCGAGTTGTTTCCTATTCTCCTGACATAACGTGGTTTTGTGCCTTGAGGAAATATGCTCTTTACTTTGTGCCCTACCAACTTGTAAGTGCTTTGTGAGCCCAATTATCACAAGCAACACTTGTAGTATCGCTAATAGATTGTGCATCCTCCCACTGAATTAGTCCTTCTTTGGTTGGTTCAATCATCTCTAGATCTCGGATGGCACATACATAAATCCTATTCAGATCTTCTTCACTTAAGGGCTCAACATAGGGCACGAAATTTCCATCTGTTAAAGGGATGATAACCCTTTCCTCTTTATTTTCAAAACTGATATATCCCTTGTTGAATCGAAGATCAATATTATTTGCATAGCACCAAGGATGCCCTAATAGATATGAGAAGCTATCTCGACTCTGTGTAGCACTAAAAATTTAAAGTCTCTAATGAACTTGGCTCCTTGTATGGTAATGGATGAATCTTTCAAAAATCCTATGGGAGTGGCCTTAGTCCGATTAGCCATGAATAATACATTAGAGGATGGCTCCAGTGGGGGTCTTCCCATTTGTACATCCAAGGTAAGAACATTTACCTCCACTTTGTATGAATCAATATATTACTCAATAACCACCCATCCAATACAACATGCGAGTGATTTCATTGTCATAATCTAGACTATGAGGAGGGAGATTTACATGCAGGATCTTCCATCCATTCTCAGTAGTTACACACAGAGTGTTTCCTTTTAACCAACTCCCTAACAATGGAATGATGTTTTCTTGGTGCAACATTTTACAAACTTCCCTCAAGTCATCTATATCAATTTGGACCTTCTCTGATGCTTTATTTTGCTCCTTCAAGTATTGGATCTCACCCTGAAGATTCCTTAGAACTTCCACGGTTTCCTGATAAACCTATTTCGATATGTAGGATCTGGGTACCGTGAATGAAGAACCTAGTATTTAGTGATGGTAGGCTTCTGCTGCAATGCTTCCCTGACACGTTTCACCTCAGTGTGGGTCATGATCTTCACTTGTAGTGCCTTGGATTCTACTTCCATCTTGGGCATCCATTGATTGTCCACAATGTGTTGTATCCTAACCATCCCCATGCCTTTGTTTTCTTGTTTATGTTGCTTACTCAGATGCTCATATAAGTCTGGGCACTCTTCATAGCTATGGTTCTTTCCATAGAAAGAACATGTAATATTCTGAGGACATTTGCACCTATAGTGGTCAGGAGATCCACATGTATAACATGTTCCATGAGGAAACTCACTTCTTCCACCACCACGACCTCGTCCTCCAAATCCACCATGGTATCCTTGACCTCTGCCACGAATGTCTTCAAAACATCCGTCATTCCGATCATAGTGTACCTGATTGTGCTATAGGTCTTGATGCTCATTCTTTCCCTTAGAGTTATCTGAAACTCTTGTCTATTGTACACTAATATCTATAGCATCATGGATCTGTCCAATTAGTCGGCAGTCCTCCGTGTCATGAGTTGTGGACTTGTAGATTTTACAGTAGCTTGAAACATTCTTCCTTATCATGCGTTGTAATAATGGGAAGTGGCTAGCATCATGATTTAAGTGGCATATCTCACAATCCATCAACAACGAGCGTACTATTCTACAAGGAAAACTATCTTTTATGTGACCTTCTACTTCACAATCTGTGCACCAAATTCTGTGCGCATCTACTATTTTGTCATTGCTAATATTTGTGCTTCTAAAATCAGGCTCACCCCGATATCTATGCTTCCAACTACCTCAACGTGCAAGGCTTCTTCAAGTGCTTCACATGGATCAATGTATGTCTTATGTGATAATTCCCTCCTAAAAGGGGTAATCAAGCTCCAAAAGAACCATTGTGCATGTTGGCTTGTGTGTATGTCATAAGAAAGCTTTGATAAAAATGTTTTAAACCGTGCATCATACTCTCTAACACTTTCGGTAGTGCCTTGATTAATATATTTGAGCACACTTATACTCTTATGCTCAAACTCAGGGATATGAAACTATGTAAGGAATGCATCCTTTAAAGTTATATAATCTACGCAAGTCTGATCAGGGTCAAACTTTCTGCACTACCCATTGTGTGTGTGCGCCATAGTGACGTAGTAGAAAATTTACTTTCCTACGCTCGTAACTCCGTGATTCCTTTTGCATGCCATAATATTTCACACATGTGCACATGTTCAAAAACATCTTTTATGCCCCTATTCTCTAGAAGGTGAAGATACATTTACATGTAAATATTTCCACATCCTTTGAAGCCTTCTCTTGTTCTACATCTTGTGTTGGATCCTTTGGCGCTGGCATGCACAAAGGTTCATCTTCAAGCACTAGGTCCACCAATGTACCTACATAGTGTATTGCTGAAGGAAATGTCTTTAGTACCTTTGGCTCTAAGTGTGGCCTAGCTCTTATGATATTATCACCAATTTCCTCTGCGATGCTGATAAATACAATGTTCTTGTTTTACGCTAAGTCTCTTTCCTGCGTTAGGTGTGCTATTTCCCCATCCTTAGTCTTAATCTCTTCCCTGAGTGCCCTAATTGTGGAAACCTTGTCCATATTCTTCCTCGCCACCTCTATTGAGACTTTCACCAATGCATTGCTCACCTATTCATCTGACATGACAGTAGGCTTTACTATCATGTGTCTAGCCTGAGGTGTCTTTTTCAACCTCCTTGATACACATGACTCCTCACACACATAAAAATATGGTTCATCCATGTGCATAGACCATGATAACTACTTCCTTGTGCGCACTTTTGCCATATCTTCATCCATTAAATCCTAGCCAAATAATTTCTTTTTCCTTAGTGTGCTCTGGAAATGGGTGCGAGATAATTTTACCTGTGTCCTCCGCATAACCCATGGCTAGTGGAATGTGCTCACCACTTGTTCTTCTTGACCTAGGCTACTTAGGAACTTGAGCCTCTAGATTTGGGACTTGTGTCTCCATGTCCTGAGTTGTCTCATCTGTTCCCTTTTCCTCCTCTTCTCCTTCCTTCATTTCTTCATCTTTCTATTCTTCTACATTCTCTAGAGGTGTAGGAGAATTAGGCACACTTTCCTTTGATTCTTCCGCCTCCTCATTCAACTTCAGTTTCCTTCTCCTTTTTCAGTTATCTCCTTTTGTGGAGAGAGTCTAGGTGATTTGCGCATTGTTTGTGGAGTAGCACCTTGGGTCCTTGTTCTCCTGAACACTCTCTTAAATCTGTGCTCTCCTTGGACTACATCCAAGTTCTCATCATCCCCCTCTTGTGGCTAAGGTGGTGTAGTGGCGCACTTAGCTTCATCCTTATTCGTGGGATGTCTTCTACCTCTATGTTCTAAACCACCACTATCCTCGCGCTCATCCTCCTCATCCTATACTTCAACTGGCTCTCTGGGATTAGGCACTGAGATGTTCTCCACTGTATGCTTTCCATTTGGTGGCACTAGAAGTGTGAACTCATCTTCCACATACTTGTTATTCTCCATATTGGGCTTCAGTTGAAGGTACACTAGTGCTACTCCAACATCTCCCATAACCAAACTGTTTGGTTTAATGCTCAATAAATCTGAAATGAGCCTTTCAATATATGTACCTCATCTTAGATACACATATTTCTTCCTTAGCGTGTGGTAGTCACAATCTACCTTGTCCACATTGAATGTTAGGCGCTGTGCATATGAGAACCTATGTACTGATGTAGGATTACAAGCATCTTCTTTAATAACCAAAGACACTAGATTCTCAACCAACTTTGAATCTTGGTTTTGTCTATTTGTATTCCCAACACCGAGAAGATGATGTCTAATTTCTTACCTTAAGTGATACTTTCCAGAGCAAGAGCCTTCGCAAGTGAGAAAATCTACTCCAATCCAAGCATAATGTCAAGACCTAGCTGATTAATATCATCTTGAATAGTAAAGGAATTTCCAACACCCAACATAACCGTTGAACTCCAATAATTTGGGAAACTTTCGGTGTATCTAGGTGAGCTATAGATAGACCAGGATCACCCATTACTCTCACCACCTCCTCCACAACTGAATTGTCTCCAAGCCTAGCTAAAATATGAACTCAAATTAGATTAGTAGACATCCAAAAAGAATTTGATGATCCTTCACTTCTTCAATTAGTGTGCTATGCTAAAATTGAAGTGCCTCTCTAGCTAAAACCTTGGTAGCCTTATCCAAAAGAAGCCCAACATTGAGCAATTGGCTAAGATTCAAATCATTTGTGAAACCTAGGAAAGAGAAATGCACATCCTCCAACAAATACTTTTGAATAAAACTATCATTCATCTCTTGCACATTGTTCATGGCTATGTCCCTCCCGAGATTGCCTCTGGTGCATTTGGCATGGCTTGCGATACCTTTTCCTTTATCCATTTTCCTTATGACCCAGACCTCAATTTCACAGAAAAAATTACAGATGTCCAAAGCAAATGAAATTATTGATTTATAATTTCTTTTGCATGCGGCTGCCCTTGTGACAATGCATGTGAAATTATGTTTGTTAATGCCCGCGGGAGGTGGGAAAATCATCAAAATGAATGGTATTTAAATAAAATGACAATTATGTTGTCCTTCATTCGCCACCTTGTTATATATATATATTTATATAATTTCCATATTTTAAAATTAAATCCCAACTAATCCTTTTGATAATTAGGGTGTAGGATTAATAGTTTTTGAGTCCCCTGCCTAACATTAAGATCCATCCAGAATTGGCAAGTTTATCGACCAATTTATTGGCACTTCGGTAGATGTAAATATTTAGAAGTGGCCCGATAAGGGTTCATAAATTGTTCACAATTCCAATTAGTCATCAATGATTAATTTGCCCTTTATTTATTGCATTAACGATAATATGTGAGTCACCCTAAATGTATAATTTATCGCAATGCCAATCAGTTGCCAATGATTAATTTACCCTTTATTTATTTGAAACCTCTCTAAAGAGCTTTGGCTTCGGAAATTTTTTTGGAGCACTTTCCAAGAGCTTCCGTAAAGCCTAGAATGGGTTGACAAGAGAGTTCTTGAAATACAACTTACACCAGCCCATCCGGGATTATTTTCTGCACTCCATCAAAATTCAGCTTAAGGAAATCATCATTACGAGCCTTCCAAGTTTGAGCTCTTATTTTTCTTGGTTTAATGCTTAACCCATTATCAGGGATCAACATTATTGTTATGAACATGAATGTTATTATTTATTTTTTTATGAGTAAAAATTGGGTTATATTGGAGCATTGGGAATAACATGCATTCTATTTGGGTATAAACTTGATTATGTGTTTGTATGTTGTTTTATGGTTAGATGTTTTAAAAAAATATTTTATAATGTCAATTATTATTTCCTCCCTTAATATTTATGTTGATGATAGAAACCTTCTATTCCTAAGCTATCAACATGAACTTTGATTTTAATGTTTATTGTGTATCTCTCTCTTAAAAGAGTCTTGTACAATTTTATAATATCTTTATCACTTTAGAAAAGAAATAAACTTATTGCATGTAATTTCTTTCCCTTCACATTTGAATGATCTCATTGTGAGATCTATGTGTCGTGAGTGAAGTCGGTATGTTATTACCTTCGTATCATATCCTCATGTTTAACTCTTTTGACCCCTCTCATTTATAGATTATCTAAGAGGTAGAATTTCCCAAATATATCTTGTATCAAGTGTAGATTCCCTTAACATTATGATTAATCATGTGTTGGTCACCATTAAGGGAATTTTTGTACATATGGAAGTGAGCTTGTTGTCATAGTTATGTGTGCAATGTCACTTTGTGACATGATTGATGTAATGTTTAACAACATTTTAGATGGTTGTCTTTTATGCTAAGTCTCCCGGGAAGGGTTAATAATTGTACGTGTATTGGATCATAAGAGCAACAAGGAAGGTAATGTTTATTCTTTGAAATGTGATCAAGTATACTTTATCGACCATAAAGTGAGGTGGTACCTCACTTAGTACCTCTAATAAAATCTTGACTCTTTGAAATGTGAGTGATACAAAATGGACACACAAGTGAAACTTGGAATTACCTTATTTTTATTTAGGCCTTATTTTATTGTTGAAAGTACTTATAAATTGTTCCACATGAGTTTGATCATGTGAGAACATAATCTCTTATCTAGAAAATGAAAATTATGACGTATAACTACTAGAAACGTTATTGTAATATAGCAACAACAAGAGTCAATTGGGAATGAAGTTTTTAATAACCTGTAGAATTTAATTGGTATTCTTGTGGTGTCATTTTTTGAAAGAAAGTAAAACTTGGAGGTTTTTGAGATAAAGATTTTTCAAACCACTCTAAAATTGACTTTTAGTTGGAAGAAGAGTCCTTGGGTGTAAGTAGAAGTTAATCAAAACCTAATACCTTTCTTTATGACATTGGTGTTTAAACCTTTAGCCAACTATGTCTATCTAAAAGTTATTCCCTAAGATGTTTTCCTATTGGGTAAATCAAAATACAAAACCCCTTTACTTTAAGCCAATGTTAAATATTTCATGTGATTAAGTGTACTTGTTATAAGTTAAACCCAAAATGAAATAAATAATGTGTATCGTTGTGAATGAAACTACATGCTCTCATGATTAATGGATTCAAGACCTATAAGGTTAAATAAGGGAATGTAAATGGTAGTGAAGAGGGAATCAACTTAAATTAAGTGTTAAACAAAGTAAGGGAAATGCAATCTAGAGAAAAAGGAAAATGTATGTTTTCATGCTATATGCTCTTCAAATTTAAGACTTAAGTTAGAATATGAACAAAACAAAGATTGAACCGTGGAAATGTGATAGTAAGGAAGATGCCAATTCATAATGTTCATGTTGTGATTGTGACATAGTCTCATACGTCCCTATGATCTAAGTGTGACATTGGTTACACATTGTGTCATATTGACATTTGCATGTTCTACATGTTGGTATAAAAATTACATGTGGTGTCGTGAAAACTCTTATGAGTAATTTTTCATCACACAATTGTATCTTTTAAGTGAGAGTGAAAAAAATTCCTACTATTTGGTCTTGTTTTTGGGTCCAACATGGGTGGGCACTATAGTTGTGTAGACACCCAAAATTAAGATGTGTTGTCTTATTTTACCAATAAAAATCCCAAGGTGCATTGACACATCACCTAGGTAGAACCTGAGCGCTCACCCAAAGCATGCAAGGGTACCAGTCCCTCTTTTATGTGAGATCTATAAAGGAGTTATCATGATGGGAAGATATATATCCCAGATTCATAACAAACATTCAGGTATATTACAGAATATAAGCTAGATCTAGATCATAAGCCTAAGACTAACTCATACAAGTATCAAGATTAAATCCACCATGCAAGAACCAGTAATAGAGATGTTTACAACCAATATCTAGCCACAAAGATCCATTATATTAAGTATTGTAAAACACATAAACTGTTTACATACATATAAGTGTCACCATGATTCATGCATGCACATATTCCAACAGCATAACTCTAATACAAAAGTGGTCTCCTAACCTATGTAGATCATGCATATATATAGGGATGGGAACTTTCCTTCATCGCCCATGCATCTTTAAAATAGGCTACATACTAAGAATAGCCATGTGACGCTACAAGATAAGTAAAAAAGCATGTAAGCTCTCTAACAATAGATCTACTATAGTTAACTATTACTTCAAATCCTATTATTATCTCGAAACTATGCATGTCGTTTGGTCTTCCCTATATCCCAAAATAGACCTTGCTTGAACCACAAGTCTTCATGTTTAAAATTTAACTTCAAAACCTTGCTTGGCAAAAACTCCAATTCTATATTTAGATCCACATCCAAAACTGACTAAGTCTTGACTCCTTTGTGTGCAATCCTCCCCTTTTTTCTTTAGTGTGTAAACCCTGTTCTCCTCACACACGTTTCCTCGTGCACCTTTCTTTTGTATTTACCCTTGTGTGTGCCAACCTCATTCCCTGGTACTTAGTCATTTTACATGCTCAACATTACCCCACACTAAAAGTGTTGTCCATCCTCGGAAACATTTGTCTCCAAAAAGAATAAAGAATAGAAGAATAATGAACCTATACCGGCTTGCACCAAAGAATGAAAGAATTCTGCTATTGTTGAACGAGGATTGGGAAATACTTATTTAATGATGCTTCAATTTCATTCCATGCTTCCACCTCATTTTTTCTTTCTTGAACAAATATCCCATCATTGCACTGACTTCTTAAAATGTCACTTTTCACCCTTAGCTTTAAATGTGTCAACAATGTTTTCTAGCTATTTGCTAAGGTTTGTCAGCATGTCCATTCTATGCATGACTTAGGGATACAATTCCTTTATCTTATTATTTATAGAGGCCCTCAAAATTCAATTACCTTAGTCTTTTTTTCTACTTCGCGTATTTTTCACATTCCACCCGATTTCCTTTGTTTTTGTCTGGAACTCCTTTAAATCCACCTCATGAGTGGCAACCAACACACTTGCCACCCTATCTCTGTCTTCACAATTGTCATAGAAAACTTCGCCATGTGAGCCATGGTCTTAATTAACGTAAGAAGGTCGGTGTATTAAATTATGGCTACCTCGATTTGTACCTTCTCTTGCTATTTCTAGCATGCCATAACTTCTTCCGCCAACTCTAGTGCTAGGGGTTGCTTCTACATCGTGATTATGCACGTCAAATATTCTAAACAATGGAAAGTTGATTCATACTTTTTTTTAGGGGTATAATTCTAGGCGCGCTATTATAATTGAGTTTATTATCAACTATGCCTTTTTGTATACTTCACGCAACCTCCCTTTTCCTCCCTTAACTTAGCTTTCAATTACATAATTATCATTCCTTCCCCTTTATTTCCTTATCCCTCACAATAATTTCTTTATTATTTTCTTCTAGATCCTTTTCAGCGCTCTAACCCTATTATTTCACCCAAAATCCTGGCCTCCACTTCCACTGATATCTTATTCAATGCATTACATGCATGTTCATCGATCAGTCATTGTGAATCCATAACTAGATTTACCTCCTTAGAGCTCAAAAAGTGTGTGTATCTAGTAATGCTCCTACATTGACTTCAAATTTAGGCTCATTGACATGGGACTCAAATTTCCAGGACAAAATTTTCCTAGTGCGTGGGTACGCACTTTCCCTATCAAAATATGAACAACATAAGAGTTGGTCTGTTGGCACTGTACTTTGGTAGCGAGTGTACAAGACCTTGTTTGGATCTACATCATAGGTCATAGTAGGTCATTGTGGTGTAGACATGTGCTTGCTACCTATGCGCGCCCCTTCGGAAACCATATCGCCAAACTTATATGTCCCCTTGACTTCAAAATTTCTCCTTTTCTTCTTCCTCAATGCTCAGCTCCACCCCTTTCTCGACCAAGTTCTATATTATACATGCTACCTCTTTCTCCATATCACTCTCTAACTCTTGTCCAGAAAAGTGTGGAGTTTCATTAACATTTGTCCCAAATTCTTCATCTCCTTCCTCCTGAGCATCCTCCGAACGCGCACTCCACTCCTCATCAGATTCATGCACATTGTACACGGGAGGGTTATTTTCAGGCTCTCATTCCTCTTCCTCCCCATGTGTTTCATTATTCTTAAAGCTCTCCATATTCTCAAAGTCATAACTCTATACCACCCTTTGCTTCTTCCTTACAGGATACTTCTCTTGATTGGAGACTTCTTCTTACCAATATAAGTACTCATACCTGCACTTGTCTCATGTGTTCCTGTGGTCTAGCCCACATGCACACTCGGTGCCCTGCTCATGTAGGAGTTTCTTCTCTATCTCTCTTCTTTACCTCCACCTTCTTTCTTCCTACAGGTCCTCAAGGATAGAAACATCATCTTCTACATATGCACCCTTCTCAAAATTTGGTCATAAATGAATATATACCCTTGTTGCAGTTGTCCCTGTAATCGGTATTGTAATGGGCTTAAACAAATATATGTTGTGAGAGACATTTTTTTACACATACGTGCACTTCTTTGGGTAAACAAGTGTTCAACGTAGTGCATGATGTCGCTGATACAATTCTCTTAGATAAAATTACAATTTCTTAGCCTCCTTAAATATGTTAACTGTTCTTTATAACTATTATGCTGTGAAGACAAAAGGCAATTTGCACCTTAGGCTCTTGGTGCCATCAGTCAATGTAAATATACCAATACAAAAATGTTGGTAGACTGCACATTCAACCTCATCCCCCACCAAGGTTGGCAGTTGCTGTGGGATCCTCTATTCTATGCAAAAGTCATCGTGCATTCACTTATACAATTTATCCAAGCTCGCCTTGTACATAGGTGTCATAGTATCCCTAGTATATGCTATAAAACTCTTAGCTAGAGAGGGGTTCTCATCAGGGTACTCCCATATACTATTCGGTCCATTGGGCACTCCAATCTCGAGAGAAAAAATGGTAAGAAAAATATTACCATACATTATCTTGTCTCCATCTTGCACGACATCAATGATATCTTCTACAATGAAGGTCGAGATGTTGTAGATGGTCCCTTTTGTAATCTTTCTACATACATTCAACCACATTTTACTAACTTGGGTCCATCATTATTGTCCGATTCAATTATGTAAACAGCGCGCAACCATCTTCATGATTGGGTCATTGACATTTGTAATATCAAAGGTGCACCTACATTTCTTGTACTCATACTCCTTAGTTGTTTCTTTGATAGCCTCATTGTTTCCCAAGTCATCATCAATTGACTCTCTAGTGTAGATGAGTCTAGTGAACCTAGAGATTAACTGTGGAGTTATGTGCATCCTCCTTCCAACGAAGTAAAAATAGTCTTCATGTATGTGTGACATAAGCCACATTGGTACAATCTCTTAGGATTTCCAAAAATTATAGTTCATATAGTTGAAGAAGTCCATCCTTCTCCAAAGTCTTCTGTATTGAGTCATCATACACCGGCTTGTCATCCTCTATTCTTTCAACTGTGGGGAAAACCAACTCCAATGTCATATCCTTCTCAGTCAAATCAGTCCAATGGTTATAATCACTTATAACCATTTTGTGCACATGGGACACCCACTCCATTCCCATCAATACCCCATTTGGGTATTACATCTCCGAATACCATTCCTCATTGAAACTTGCTATCGCAACTGGTTTGTCCTTGCCCTTCTTCTTGGTCAAACGAAGCTTTACCCTACATGGTGACATTCTCCCTGGTTGAATACTTGATAATTTCTACCTTGTGCTATGTTCTTTCGATGCCTCAAACTTAGAACCCTATTCCTTCACACAATCTTGTAATTCGTGCCCTAGTTCTTCAAACCCTAACCAGAGAACACTTTTTTTCACACTACACCATCCAAACCCTCAAAACTTCTTTCATAAACCCACTGCACATGACCGTGTTCGCCTTCACAATCTGGTTCACAATTTTCTACCTTTGCACAAATTCATAAGGATGCCCTAGTTCACAAGATCTCTTCCACAAGTTATCACAAGGTAAAAATAACTTACCTCGACCCCCTATTTATAGTTTTTTCTTTTTACCGCATTAATTACCATGCCACCTACAACTATACTGCCACAATAAATACGACCTTTCCTTCTTCTCTAAGTGTGTTTCTTTCATGCATCTAACACCGCGTAACCTCCGTAACCTTTTGGTGCGCAAACTACACCGACCCTGCACCTCCTTACGTGTGCTCCAAGTGTCAAAGTACATCAACCACTACATCCTTTTCCAAGTAGTTTTTCCTGTTGTAGCCTACCTCATGCGTTACCCTGTGTGTTTATTCCTATATGTGGATTTTTCCTTGGCATCATCCTTATTATCACCATCTTATTTGACACCTTACCATTTTCCAAAGCAAACATTATCACCACCGATAGGTGTACTCCCCGATACTTAGGACTTCCAATGCACACTTTTGTTTTTCCGGTCCATTATCAACATCGACCTTATACGCATGCCTCTATTTACAATCTCTCTACCCCATATTAAAGGTATGTGCAGTCCTCTATGCATGAACTCATAAAGAAATTAATTAGCTTCGGCACATAAACACACTTATTACACAAAACACTAAACTAAATTGAAAAAGCATAACAACATTCAAAGGAAACAACTATAAAGGAAATGCATTAAAGAAACCTATTCTAACCGGAAATATTTCCTTATTACAAACATCAAGAAGAATTATTTATAGTAGGGCTTCAACTCGCTCCCGTTGAAGTGATCGGGAAACCTTGTCCCTAGCCGCAAAGTGCCTTTAATCGGCAAGCGTTTGAATCAAGTATGTAAGTTACTACATACGGTCCCAACCAATGCACTTGGAACTTCCTAGGATGTCGCAGAAACTTTGAATCATATATAAGAACCATCTATCCAACCATAATCTTCTTATTCTTAATATGGCAATCACGTCATGCCTTCGCTTGGCCTTTTTTGTCTTCACGCTCCAACAAGCTATATCACACCTTTCATCCAATTGCATCAATTTGTCTATGCACTCTTCAAGTTCCTACTCATTAGCCAATCCTCCTACGCGTAATATACATGTAAGGTAACATGAATTCTACGAGAAAAATAGCTTCTGCACTAAACACCAATTGAAAAGGTGTGTCCTTGTTCAATCTTTTATAAGTTGTCATATATGCCCAAAGTACAACAAAGACTTTATCATCCCAGTCCTTTCTTCCAACATCACAAATATTTGTCAAAGTATGGTTCAATATCTTTTCAAGGCCTTAGCAGTCCCATTGGCATGTGGATGATAGGGGGTTGTCTTGTGATGCACCACCATAAACTCAACTAACAAGATCTTGATAGTCTCATTCAAAAAGTGTGTGCCCCTATCACTTGTTAGACTCAATGGACATCCATATCTATTGATAATGTTTTCCCACAAGAACCTTGTTGTAGTAGCTACCATGTAATCCTTTATAGGCATCGATTCCTCCCACTCGTAAGATAATATGTACAAGTTATAATGTAGTGCTATCTCGGTCCGTGCGTGGGTGGGGAAATAAGGCCCACAAAGTCAATTGCCCATTTTTCAAAAGGTTATGCACTAGCAATAGGTTGCAAAGGAATCTCATCTCTATGCCTAAGCTTACCAAGGCACTGAAAGTGGTCACATGCCTTGCAATACTCTATACAATCCTTGTAAATCGTTTCCCACCACAGCATACATTTAGAATCTTGCATGTGGTGGAATTTATCTGCATAGTGACCACCTAAAATTCCACCACGAGCCTCTTCCATAATGGCAGAGCACTCATGTTCAAGTACACATTGGTACAAAACCTCATCATGACCTAACTTGTAAAGATCTCCACCTATCAACATATAGGGTGCGACATGTATAGCAAGTTGTTTCGGCTCCAAGGCCTTCATGCCTTCAGGTGATGGTAATATCTTCCAAATCAAAGGGCATGAAGTTTAATCTGAATAACTGTGCATTTGACATTGTATCCTCGATGTTCTGCGGATCCTCACCTGAGTTAATCCTGGATAAATGATTTGGTCATGAGTTTCTCTTACCTGGCTTCACCACAAATGTAAAGTAAAATTTATGAAACAAAAAAATTCATCTACATATCTCGCCCGTAAAATGAGCTTATTGACTAGATACTTAAATGCCATGTGATCGTGTTGGTGCTCAATTTGATCTTGCCCCATTTTTCCTTGAAATTATTTAGTTTGCTGGGCTCTGTCATATTTTCTATCTCCCGTGTTGATGTGTGAAATCTCTGTCCTTCATTTGGTTGCCATGATCAGTCCTTTCCTTTGGTCAAGGATCATTTTAAATCCAATTTTTTTTTTCCGTTCCTCTGTCCATGTGAAAGAATTTGTAACTTGGGCGTAAACTTGGGTTTTTTCCCTTCCTTCCATTTTTCCACAGTCATGTTTTGTTTTCCCTATCAATTTTTGTCCCAATACCTATGGAAATGTGGTCCTTTCTAATTAGACACGGCTCGGAGGGGAACTTTGAAACTCTAAAGCCTAATTCAACTCAAGTTTGTCCACGTGGAGGCTTGCGCTCATCTAAAAATTCACCTCTTGGTTTGACCTTTGGAGTTGTACCAGGGAGACACGTGGAGGTTTCCGCCTTGCCACAGACTTAGACATTTTTTTCATGTGGCTGGTGTAGCTTTGTTGGACCATGGACACATGGAGGGCCAATGCTCATTTGAGGATCCGCCTCTGGGTCCTACCTTAGTAGTTATACCAGGAAGACATGTGGAGGCTTTTTTTGGCTCCTCTCTATACTTAAAACTTTTCAAGCAACTTTCTAAGGCCTTGTGACACATGGAGGGCCCACGCTTGTTTGGGGACCTGCCCCTATACTTTACTTTTGAAGAAGTGTCGAAGGGACACTTGGAAGTTTCTGCTCACTCTACCCTTGCTTGGACTTTTCAACGGCCAAGGAAAACTGTCTCGGACCCTAGACACATGGTGCCTTCCACTGGTCCTTAAAAATTTTCAACAACTCTATTTGAGACATGTGGTGAGCCCACACTTGTTTGGGGTCTCCAATTTTGGGCACCATACCAAAGGTGTGCCAAGGAGACACGTGGAGGCTTCCACTGGCTCCTTTTATACTAAGACTTTTCAAAGGCCAAAAGGCATTTTTCTTGGGCCCAGGGCATGTGGAAGGCCCGTACTTGTTTGGAAACTTGCCTCTGTACCTCACCTTTGTAGTTGTGCTAAGGAAACATGTGGACGAATCTAATCTAAAGTGAGAAGGGGTGGAATCAACTGTCATTGTGCATTGCATACATTTTTCCACCATTTTTTCTTTGAGACTCTTGGAGATGTGAATACACATTATTTTTCATCATTTTTGATGAAATTCCTTGTCATTTTTGTCTACAAAGTGCCATTGAATGGATTTAGAACTTAATTTGTGAGTCCAAGGATTGTAAAGGGTGATATTTTGAAGTTGGAATTTCTCGGGCACTTGCAAAATGTGAATTACTAGGGAAGCTGGATGCAGAAAGAGTTGCAGAGGAAAGAATGGGAAAAGGATGAAATGATGGAGGTTATAGGTGTGAGGGATGAAAAAGGTGTTTCCTCAAGGGTGAAAAGGATTTCTGTCAGATCCAAGTTATACAGGCCACCAAAAATGATTAAAACAGGATTTCTTGCATGACAGAATAAGAATGATTAAAAGGAATATCAAAAAGTTGTGGCATGGCATCCTAGTCATTAGTCAAGGGTCTGAGAAATGTGATCAGTTCATAATTTGTCCACTGGAAGCTTTCGGGTATGAATTTGTTAAACGTCACTTTCTGAGGAAAATTGGTAACAAGCAAAGGTTCCTCGAATATTCTTCTTTTTGGGGAAATTTTTGGATGAGTGAGCAAGTGAAATGTATAAATGCAATGAGAATACTCTTGCAAATGGTCGGGGTTGAATTATTAAGAGAAAATTTGAGAGAGCCCATCTTCCTAAGAGACCAATCTGAGAAACCTATTAATTTCATGTGTTTTAGATTTCAATCACGTCAAGTTGGTTGCGAGTGTATAACCATTGACAAGCTCTGAGATTGTTCAAAGAAACTTTCCCTTGTTGATGAATCTAATCAATTTCAAATTATTCTGTGTCAATCTTAGACTGGTTTGTCTCTGCTTTATTTCAAAATGTCTGTAAGTAGTTTTTCTTATTCCTATTGCAATATAGTGTTAAAGTCCCTCCGAATCACAGAGGATCTCATCCCTGTGATGTTTAGTGGCATTTGCAATTTCATTTCAAGAAGAGCCTTCATCCTGCAATGAGATAAACAATTTAAAATCATTTTATTGTCATTTGTTGATAAAGATTGTCTGTAAGCATTTAAGTGTATCTTAGGCGTGAGGAACCAGGGGTATTTGATTCTTAATTGAGTCTTTGGCTCAAGCTTTCATGTTAAATTCTTGGAGATTGTGTGAAAACGTGTAAATCTGGGCCTCCATTGATGCACACCTTCTGGTTGAAGGAATATTTTAGCTATTCTAAAGCATTTTGTCATTTAGTTTTCCAAATTTTGTGAAGGTTCTCAAAGATCTAGCATAATCAATTTTATCTTACTTAATCTCCCACCAAAATTATTCAAAACAATGAATCCTACCTGAACTACCCCTGTTTGCCTTGTATGTCCACAAATGTATAAATTCTACTGCCAAAATATGCAATAAGCAATCAGGATCCCATAATGTCTTTAGTAACCTTTAGCCTTGTTTAGAAAATATCACCATTATTTAGAAGTGACAACTCGTGAGAGTTAAATTGTGGTGCATTGATCATATTTTCTTAGGGTCCCCTTTCAAATTTATGCAAAGAAGGATATCTTCATTTGCCTTCACCAACAGAGGTTACAAAATGGGTCCTCTCACCCTAGTCAAAAGGCACGGCCTAAAGCAGTGAAGATAGATCAAATCCTTAATGAAGGTGTTATCCATTTCTCTGATGCTCAAGTGAAAAAGAGTCAGACAAATCCCCTCCTTGGCTACAAAATGACTCATAATATGATCTATCTGTCTCTCAGTGTCTTGCTAAATCTTTGATCTTTTCGGTTTCCAATGGAGAATCAATTTAGATACCAACACCAGAATGGCGCCATTTCTAGGGACATGAAGGTGTGTGAAAATTTTGAACACCATCAACAACACATATAGACCTTGGTAAATGCTTCTTACAAATTTTAAAGTGCAAATACGTTGTTGAAATGTCATCTTGTGTCCCGATTTGTAAGAATTGAGAAAAGTTACAATTTATGTGTGCAATATTTCCAGTTTTTGTTGGTTTTTACACTAAGTTTACATCAAAAATATTAAATACGGGTAAAGGAAGGTCAGATCTGTGAAGCTTTGTGTGAATTTAGTGTTGACAAACCAATTTAGTGCATTTGCACAACTAAGGTGGAAATCCTTAGTGATGACTCCATTTTGAATTAACTTTTGATAAATGCCAGTGTTTTAACCTCTGTCAATCGAAATTTATCACTAATCTCTACAAAGCTGGAAGGAAGAAGATATTTCTTCATTAAAGACCCTACTAGAAGGTTGTTTCTAGAGCTGGGAAAGAAAAATTCTAAAGGAAGAAGAATTTTGAAAATTGTTGGAGATTAGGAATCGAGAAAAGAGTTATCAATTGTGGAAAATGATTAATTCATTGAAGATTGTCATACTTACTCAAGTGCTTATGAACTAGGTAGTATTTTTGTAAATTTGAATTCTCCATCTGGAGAGGGGACTTCTTTCATATTTGAAAAATTTACGTCTCATTCTTTCCCCATGTTCTCCAAAGTGATAGAATCTTTCAAGAAACAGAGTTTTTAGAGAACATTCATTCTGAGAATTGCATTCATGTGCCTCGAGACTCCTCACTCATCATCATTCTGTTTCTCATGTAAGATAACCTCCCTAAAACAATATGGCCCAACCACCACCTAGACCTCCATTTGTTGTGAACATTTTTGGTCATATAGATTTCAGAGGTATGGCTGGATATCCAAATGTTGTGCCCCAAGATGTTAGAAATAGATTGCCTAAATTTCAAGGAAATAATGCTATTATCTTGGTGAACAACACTTAAATATTTTGTAAATATGATGGAAGACTTTGAGATCGAATTTGAGGATGTGTACATGAAATTGTTTATTCATACTCTAGAAGAGGATGCATGGGACCTAGTATAAATCTTTTCTAGACACCTCAGGATCCCTAATGGTGCATACATAGATTTTTTTATATCCTCTTCACTCAAAGGTTCTACATAAGCCACAAAATTTCCATCTATCAAAGGGATGATCATACGCTCCTTATTTTCAAAGCTGATATAACCCTTATTGAATCAAAGATCAATGTTATTTACATAACACTAGGGGTGCCCAAGTAATGCTGGAAAACTATCTGCTTCTGCAAGTGCTAAGACTTCAAAATCACCAATAAACTCGGCCCCCTGAATTGTAATAGTGACATTTTTCAAAACTCCAATAGGTGTGGCTTTAGTCCTGTTTTCCATGAACAACACATTCGAAGATGGTTGTAATGGTGGTCTTCCCATTTGTAGCCATGCATCCAAAGTGAGTATATTCATTTCCATGCTTGTATCAATCAAGATGTTACTTAAAAGGCACCCATTAACAACTGCATTCAACGTAATCTCTTTATCATAATCAATACTATGAGGAGGTAAGTTGGCATGCAAGATCTGTCTCCCACGCTCACCCTCAATGCATGGTACCTTTTCTCTCAGCCATTCCCCTAACAATGGAATGATGTTCTCTTGGCGTAACAACTTAAAAACCTCCTTAATTTCATCCACATCTATTTGGTGTAACGTGAGTTTATTTTCTTGTTCTATCTTCGTAAATACTCCTTTAAGAATTTTATCTTGGCTTGTAAATTCTAGATAACCTCCATAGATTCTTGATACACTTCCTTCTGATGCGCAAGGTTGAGATACTTTGCATTGATAACCTCCTACTTTGTAATAACATGCTTCTATTTGGGAACCTCATGGGTGCACGCAACTTCAACGTGAGTAGTCACTAACACATGTATCATATCAGGATCATGTGCTAACATGAACATGGGCATCCACTGATCTCCCACACGAGCTGCACTCTAACCATCCCCGCACCCTTATCCTTCTTATGATTCTTTCTCATGTGCTCATACAAATATGGACACTCTTTATAATTGTGGTTCTTTACGTAAAAGGATAAAATGATGTTCTAAGGGTGTTCACACCTATAATGATTAGGATATGTGCATGTATAACAGTTCCACGAGGGAACTCACTTCTTCCACCCCCACGACCTCGGCCTCTAAATCCTCCACGGTAGCCTCTACCTCAACCACCTCCCTCATAACAATTATTATTCTGATTCTGACCACGATTATCACTTTGCTCCTTGGAATTATTTGCAACACTAGTCCGCCACACACCCGGATCAATTGCTTCTTGAATTTTATCAATCAACTTATAGTTCCCAGTGTCATGAGTGTGTGATTTTCAAATCTTACAATAATCGGACACGTTCTTTGTGATGGCACATTGTAGTAAATGAAACTTTCTTGAATCATGATCTAACCTGGAAGATTTTGTAATTTAGCAACATGGCGCACACCAATCCACGAGGGTAACTATCTTCGGTTTGAACCTCTACTTCGTAATCTATACACCACAACCCATTGCATGTCTTATGTGATGAATTGGATTACAATTTTTCTAAGTGCTTCACCATAGAAGAAATTTTTGCCTCTAAAATGGGACTCACTCTAGTGTCCACACTACCAATAGCCTCGGTGCACATAACTACCTCAAGATATTCACATAGATATGTAAAATTCTTGTGTGAGAGTGCCCTTATGAACTATGTTATCAAACCACCAATGAACTACAATGCATGATAACTTGGATGAATATCGTAAGATAAATTTGATATCATATTCTTAAAAGGGGTATCATATTCCCTTACACTTTCAGCCATGCCTTGTTTGATATCCTTTAGTGTGCTAATGCTCTTATGTTCAAATTTAGGTATATGAAATTTTTCCAAGAAAGTATCATGTAACGTGGTGTAATCTAAACAAGTCTGATTCAGATCAAACTTCTTATACCAACTATGCGTGTGACCCTACAACATATTTTCAAAATGACTTGCTTTGCACTATGGGGCTATAATGCACTTGGCGTGCCATAGTATTTCACACATATGAACATGCTCTATGGTATATTTAATGCCTCTATACTTTGGGAGATGAAGGGACATCTCATAATACACCTGATGGGGTTAGTGTGGACCATGCCCATAAAATCTAGATCCTGTATTTCCTCCCATGTTCCCTCCACCTCTAGAACTACTAGATCTGCTAGATCCCAAACCTCTAAATCCTCTTTATCATCCTCATGTGGCGAGCATTGGACAAGAGGATGCACTGCCTTGTGTTATGACAATTTCACTAAACTAAAACCATATAGTCTGTGAATTTGTGCTACTTCAAGATGTAATACCAAGGTTTTATGCACCCACATTCTGTTCTGATGATGCACAAGAAAACATACCTCCAACTGGACCTCCAAACAATGTAGAAGACACCTTGCACACCATAGATAAAAAAGCTACCTGATTAACACCTGAAATTGATGGTAAATTGACTCTATCTATCGTTCCTCTATTGCTCACACTAGCTTGCTTATTGATAACTGTAGTATAAACTAGAAAACCAATCACAAGGGATAGGTCGCCAGGAGGGATCAAATGTGCATCCACATTCCATGTAGTTTCCACCGACATGCTCTCATTTGAGGTCGAAGAGAGTTCTATGCCATGCTTACCCAAATGGGGGACTTCCAAATGCTCCAACTCAATGTCCTCTATGTGAGCTCTAAATCCTTCATGAGCCATCTCTCTTCACAACACCATTCATTTTGAAACTTCACATTACTTCTCCAAATCCCTCTCGTGTGCCTCATTAAACTTATGCCATATTTATTCTCTCTTCCTTTCTTCTGCTAGGTCTGCCATCTTTCACCACACTTGATCCCACCCCTATGCATGGTGGGATTTAGCTAGCCATAGGTTTCTCTTCAAAAGCTAGTGTTACCATCAAGATTTTAATCACTAAGGGGATAACATGTAGAAAATATCCTCTGGGCTCGTGTAAGAATTAGAACTCAGCCTACCTCTGACTGGAATAAGTAGACACAACATACTCCAATATATATATATATATATATATACATATTCAAGACACCACTCCACCAGTGATCTACAATGCATGTCTAAGGTAAATCAACATCATTCAAATTCTGATAATCTTCCTGCATCCAAACAAGAGTTCTATACCTCCAATTTCTCTTTAATGCATATCCTACCAACCACTCATACAAATATATAAGAAAACAGGTAAATAATATCTCATAGAGCTCATAATAAATATTTTTTTCAACCCACACACGTGCATTAAATTTAGGTCAAGTGTTTTATATCTCTGTGCAAACTCGTCCTCCAAATTCTCTACCCAACTTTCAACAAGTGTCCAAATTGATCTCGGTATGTTTCCATCATGCACCATCCTTGTAATGGCTTCAAAAATAGGTTCCGACAATAGAACCAAAATGTAGTCTTATTTTACCCACCAAAATCCCAAGGTGCGCTGGCACATCACCCAGGAAGAACCTGAGCGCTCACCCGAAGCATGCAAGGGTACCATGTCCCTCTTTTATGTGATCTCTATAAAGGAGTTAGCATGATGGATAGATATATATCCTAGGTTCATAATAAATAGTCATGTATATTGTAGAATATAAGCTAGATCTAGATCATAAGCCTAATATTAACTCATATAAGTATCAAGATTAAATCCACCATGCAAGAACCAGTAATATATATGTTTACAACCAATATCCAGCCACAAAGATCCATTATATTAAGTATTGTAAAACACAAAAATATTTTACATACATATAAGTGTCACCATGATTCATGCATGCACATATTCCAACAACATAACTCTAATACAAAATTGGTCTCCTACTATGCAAATCACACATATATATAGGGGTGGGGACTTTCCCTTCACCACCCATGCATCTCTAAAATAGGCTACATGCTAAGAATAGCCATGCGCCGCTACAAGCTAAGTACAAAAGCATGTAAGCTCTCTAACAATAGATCTACTACAATTAACTCTTAGTTTAGATCCTATTATTATCTTGGAACTATGCATGTCGCTTGGTCTTCCCTGTATCCCAAAATAGACCTTTCTTGAACCACAAGTCTTCATGTTTCAACCTTATCTTCAAAACCTTTCTTGGCCAACACTCCAAGTCTATATTTAGATCTACATCCAAAACTGGCTAAGTGTTGACTCCTTTGCACACAATCCTTCCCTTTTGTCTTTAACATTAAAACCCTTTTCTCCTTACATGTGTTTCCTCAGGAAACTTTCTTTTATAATGCCCGTTGCGTGTGTGCCAACCCTGTTCCTCTGGGAATTAGTCATTTTTCATACTCAACATGATGACACCCTCTAAGTCCCATTTTATTACATACCCCTTGCCATGACCTCTTTCACATATTTTTATTAATCTAATTACCTAGATTAGATTAATTATTACCTCACCCCTCCACCTCACCTTAGAACCATTCCAATCCCATTTAATAACTAAGATTGATTCATCACTCCCCCTAACCAACTGAGAATTCTTCTAAGCCTAATATTAATTGCTAACTACCTCTCCCACCAATTTCCTGTGTGATTTAATGAGAATCAAGGCTTCTAACCCATAACCATTTTTGACTCACACTAAAAAGGGAGAGAAAAGGTTATTTTTAGCAAATAAGATTATTTCTCCCTAACCGACATTGGTTATTCCTCTCGCTAACGCTGTAAGGAAGCGCCATCGGTTCCTTTAAAAACATTTTCAACTTTTTGCCCAGTTTCTTCTTTTGGTTGGCATTCCTTGATCCCGTATATTTAGCATTCAATCAACACCCTGACGATCAAATTAGCACCAGAGCATCAAAATCTCCACCAAAAAAATCTACGACTTCATAGGCTTGAACCATTCACACAAAGAAGCACTCAACCTTTACTGCCACGACACTAGATCTTGGCTCATCTCTCCTACGCACACCCACCAACCACCACCTTCTACCAACCTATAGATCTCTGATAAGTATTCTTAACCTAGGTTATTTATTTCATTAGCTTTGGTTTTAGATCCTTTATCTTTTTCTAATCACCTCCTCCCTTTCCTAGATACATTCCGTAGCCCATTCACTTGACGCCCTACTAACCAAAACCACTCTACCCTTTCAATTATTGCTTCTACCCCTACTAAGTCTTCACCTGAATTCCTACACCCTACCTAAGACCTCCCAATACTCTATATAATCAAAAAGAGCCCAAATCAACCTCCTTTCTACCTTTAAAACTCAATTTCCCCTACCGTGATCGGTCACCCAACCGATCTTGGCTATAACTAGTGACCGACATCGGTTCCCTAACCGACATCGGTTTACGTGTCCAGCATCTTTCCTTGAGACTAGAAAGTTCATTCCTCCACCAAGAACTCTCAAAAAGCTCTGAAGACTTCACTCAGACCTTCTTTCTACCCTTTGTCATACATATAGACCTTGGAAACCAGCCATTCTCCTAGATTTAATATTGTATTCATCATTTAAATTATATTTAGAATATTGTGGTGTGAGAGATACCCAAATCATATAACTACCATATGACTTTCTATTTCATGATATTTATCAACATTAATTTATATTAAGATGTGGATTGACAACCTTTGAGGAAGCACCCCGCTTCTCGGATCTAGTTCACGTTAGGCAATCCACTGACCTATGTTATTAACTCTATTTTGTGGTCTTGCTTTGCTTCTCAAGTAGTCCTTCCAAGACAAAAATGAGTGCTCTACAATCAACTTGGTCTTTAACAACGGTGTGCAACCTCTTCACGACCTCTAGGTATTCCTCACATACCTTACCTTCACCTTTTAAATCATTTTTTCATACGGTACTCCTATGTGGTGAAACATTTTGGGTTTAAAATTCATTTAGGATTGCATTTCTAATTGTTTCCTTTCTAAAATATTCACTAAATCTCTCCTTGGTAACATTCTTTCTTCTATTGTTCTAAAATTCACATTTCATTTGGTGTAAATTAAAATGAATCATTCTTTCTTATTTCTTGCTTGCATTAATGAAAGTCATACTTTATTCCTATTCACTATTGCTTTCATCCAATCTCAATATTTTGATTTGGGTTTAAAATTGTTGCATTGCATCATGTGTATTCTTGCATTTAGCTCACATAGTCTAATTAGCAATCAAATATAACGGAGGTCATGACCGGTTGATGATTGGGTAATTAAGCATAGTTCAATTTTGCACACACTTTTCCAAATCAATCAAACAACAAAACATTTATTAAACATTACCCAAATCCCAGGAAGAATCTATCAAGGATTTAAACACCCGTTGATAGTGGGTAGGACAGTTGTTTTGGTTAGATTGTCATATCATATCTTGGACTTCACATACCGAAAGGTATATCAATGTTGTCCCCCTGCCAAAACATTCTTGAAACCATCCATAGTTGGCTTCTAGGTACCTTGTATCCACTCCTTTCTATATATTCATAATCAGTCCTAAGGCTTAAGCCATCAAAACACTAAAATCTTATTCCTAGGATAACGTGTTTATTAGATTTTTCTTGTTGGATTTGTGACTTTATTTCTTTTCTTCTGCTATTTGAGGTGTGAGATCATATTTCATCACTTTTTTCACACTTGACAATCACAATCAGTTAATTCTGGTTCTCTAAGTGTGTTAGATTAGAATTGATATACACAACCTAGTTCTCAACTTATTTTGACCAAAATATTGCTTAGAAATTTCAAATTTCTTAAGTTTAGATCTAATCTACCCTATCGGTGTTGGTTCAACAACCAACGCCGTTATTCTACCTGCTAGAATCAGTTCGATGTCAGGTATCGTTGTCTATGTTTTTGATTTTCATTCAAAAACAACGAGCTTAATTTCATGTTCTATACATTTTCCAAAAGTCTATTTCTGAGTTTCTATCATTTTTATAGAGCCCAGAGTACTTGTTTTCCATCCTTCCATATGGTTTGGACTTTCTAACACGTGTGAGCTCTTTCTTTCCATGCAAGTTGTATACCAGATCCTTCTAGCCATTTACCTCCTTCCATTTCATCTCCAATGGATCCTAATTATCTTATGAACATACTTCTAGGTGATGAGGAATTGATTCCTTGATCATAACACCAAGGCCTTGCAACATTACCTTGCTACTTCTTCCACACGTGACTCATCAGGTCATCCCCTTTATGGAATGCCACTTCCATGCTTGTCATTTCTACCATCTCTACCATATCAGGGAATGCTAATGTGGCTACCCAAACTACTCTAGCGTTACCTAATCTTGTTTTGTAACCACCTACTTCTCACATAACCTCTGCATCCTTGACATCTTCTCTCCCACTGACATCTACAGTACCCATATCCACTACCCCTATTATATCATCATCAGTATCTTATGTACCTATTCCTACATAACCGCCAGATTGCGTTGACCTCTTCCACTCCATTTCAAAATTTGGTGGTCTCTATTCCCAAACTCTTCCACTGTCACCATGAGGATATTTCAACAAGCCCCTCCTACTTCTACCTTACCTCAAACACAACCCATCACCTCATTTGCATATTTGAGGTATATGTGCTCTTATGAACTACTTCCTACATACCTACGTCTCAATTCACGTACTCGACACCACCACATATTGGTATTCCTTTTATAAACCATTCATCTTATCAATCCCCTTATACCTCGGGGCATCCCTCAATCAAACCCCAGAATAGATGATCTCATTAAAATGATGATGGATAAAATGTAGATGCTTGAGGCCTCAGTTTTAGGTCTTGTAATGTCTTAACATATGATGAGATTTGTAACAAACCCATCCATCCCTCTATACCTATTCATCCATATCTTGTGCAATGGGAGCTACCTAAATTCAACCGCTTCAATAGTAAGGAGGACCCACAATATCACTTGCGTTCATTTAAAAACACTTTTTACCTAATAGGCCATGATGATTCCTTGCTCCTTTTTTTCCTTTCCCATGTCCTTGTCGAGACCCGCCTTAGATTGGTACAATGATTTTCCCAAGCACTCAATATTTTCCTTTAATCAATTGGTGTAGACATTTCTCGATCAATTTTCAATAAACATTTCTAAAAGGTCTCTATCACATATTTATATTCTATTCATCAATATGATGATGAGTCTATCGTTGATTTTGTCACATGGTGGCAAAGCCTAATCAATCAGCTTTCCTTCTCTCTCCCACATCTTGAGCTCATAGAGTTGTTTACGAGGGTGTGTCCCCGACACATTTCATATAATCTTTAGTTTCAAACATTTCGTAAGTTTGACGAGGATTTTACCATGGATAGGTGATTTGAAAATCAAATTTAACTAGCAATTGTGCACACACAAAACTTTGCTTTGTATTGATTTTCGATGTAAAATTGAGCATTATATCCTTTTGTTTTTTTAATAAAATAATTAAAACTGAAAGTACTATGTAAAAACAGAAGATAAAGAGATGAATCACCAGCAATTTGACACAAGAATTGATAACGGAGTTCGACACTTGTGGCCTACGTCTCCGGGTCCGGTTGAATGGGACCGATCTATTAAAATCTTGAAAATAAATCTTTACAAATATTTCTACAAGAATATGATCTTCTCATCACGTTCCTCTACCAAAAATAATAGTAGTCACTTTTTACTTCATCTCAAAATTCCCTCCCTAGCTCAAGTTATGAGCATTTCAATATTTTACACAGACCTGAATGCCTCTTCAAATAAAATAACACTCCTTTTATAATGTTTCCAAGCCCACTAGCATACCGGATGGGCACTTATCCTTTTACACAGCCCACCCATGTTCCATTCTCCTCCCAATGCATTTTCTTTATCTCGAAGGGAACAAAATCCCACATTTGGCGCATGAGAAATAGGAGGAGGTTTTAAAAGGTTGGGCGGTGCATATTTTAAGTGGCTTAAGAGCCACCTTAGCCGCTTGAGATGTGGGTGCTTTGCTGGATGGATAGGTATGGCACATGGATATGCTTTGACCAAGTTTTAGGTTCCTTAAAATAATGCTTATGGAGGTTAAGCCAAATAAAATGCGTGGAATATGGTTTAGCAAATAAAATGCGTGGAATATGGAGGTTATTTAATTGCATAGTTTAAATGGCATATCAATTAGTCCCACATGCATAGAAAAATGCAATTAGAGGCATATATATACACAAGTTGGTATAATGATAATATGAGAAGGAGGCCAAGACACCCCTCCATAATCAAGTGTGTTGAACCTGGCTGAGGGCCCCCAACCAGTAAATAGTGGGGTCCATTTGTCCACGAACGAGTGTCCAAGACGGCGTTCCAAAAACCACTTTTAGTTTGTCACAAAAATTGTCCACGTGTCATAATATGATTGAAACACTTGGCGAGTGTGCACACATCCAACCTGCACAAAACTCCAAATTTTGCCAGTTGCCTCGAAAATTTCAGCGGCTATAACTTTTGCAAATGAGCTTCGTTTCCTGCAAACAAGATATCGATGAAATCGTATAATTTTTCTCCACACTTTAAAAATGACTGCAACTTATTTTGAGAAGATCTTAGATCGGTGTTTCTCTGTGAGGATCCTCTGGATCATTCCTCCCCACTGAGAAACTTTTGGACCCCAAAATTCAACTTAATTGGTGAATAGGTGAGGGTATTTCTCCCTCACCTTTCCAGTTTCCATCCATTTAGCCTTGTTTGGATGATTGCCTTTGAACCCAACACGAAGATACTCAATATCACCCCTTCGCGAAGTTCTGACCTTCCTGTCCAAAATGATGTCTTCCTGCAACTCATCAAGATACTCAGGAGAAAAATCATCAATGGAAGGCATTATGTTAGCATCATCATGATCAAAAATCATAGGTGGTTCATACAATCTTAAATTCTCAACATTTACAACTGAGTAGATTTACATATATGGAGGTAAATCCAACCGGAAAGCGTTGTTACCAATTTTTTCCAATATTTGGAATGGACCATACCGTATAGTTTTCAATTTTTACCTTCACTGTCAGTCTCTCCTTGCTGATGTGAAGCCAAACTGAATCACCAACTTTGAACTTGTGATCAGTTCTATGTTTATCATGCCTATCTTTTTACTTAGCTTGACTTTTCTCCAATTGTTCATGGACATACTAATGAACCTGTTGTATTCTCTGCACAAATATTTTAGCCTTGTCATAATCACTTGAACCATTAACAACAGTTTCATGTTCGTAGTATATATCTAATGGAGAATTAGGCAGATATCCATAAAAAGTCTCAAATGGAGACTTTAAAGTAGAATAATGTAAGGCATGATTATAAGCAAAGTTGCACATAATAAAGATGTTCATCCCACAATTTAGGATTTTTGCTACTATAGCCCCTAAAGTAATTATACCACCGTGCAGCTTTACAACCTCTGTTTGACCATTAGTCTGTGGATGAAAAGCAAAGTGCTCTTTTTCGCTTTTTTGTCCATTAACCCCCACAATGTTGACCAAAATTCCCAAGTAATCTAGAATCGATCGATATAATTGAAGTAGGTAAACCAAAATGAACCAAAACAAACTGAAAAAACAAATGTGCAGTTCCTCACCACTATTTGTGTAGTACATGGAACCAACACACACATTTTGTTAAATCTGGCCCACTACCACATATAAGTAATCATGTTTCTTCGTGTCATGGGAAAGCCTCCTACAAATTCCATGGAAACAATTTCCCAAGGCCTTGTTGGAACAGGAAGAGGAGTGTAAAGTCCTAATTTCCTGTTACTTGGCTTGCTTATGGCACAAAGAACACATGCCTTAATATACTTGTTTACACGTTCATTCATTCTAGGCCAATAACAATATTTCTGTAAATGTGCAACTGTCTTACTAATACCAAAATGCCCTGAAATAAGAGAAGTGTGTGCTTCCCTAATCATATGCACACGCTCATTTTCTAGAATACAAAGTTTACCAGAATGATATAACAATCCTTTGTGCAAATGATAATCTTTTTCTCCTACTTGTTTCCCACTTACTAGATCCTCATACACTTCTCTAAAATCAACATCATTTACATATTGTTCCTTGTAACTAACATGAGCCAAAGAACTATGCTACAAAAGAATAGATGCTACTACCACTGGTGGTCTAGATAACATATCGGCAACCTTGTTTTGAATACCTTTTTATACCTGATTACAAGATGAAATTGTTGCAAAAATCCCATCCACCTGAAATGTCTAGACTGCTGTAATTTGGTTTGTGTTTGTAAGTACTGAAGTGGTTGATGGTCAATATGTATAATTGTTTCTTTTCCCATTAAATAATGCTTCCACTTTTTAACACTTTGAACCAAAGCATACAACTCTTTATCATAAGTTGGATAGTTTCTTACCGCACTTGTAAAGGTTTCTGAATGGTAACACACTGGTCGTTTGTTCTGCATCAAAACTGCCCCCATTGCGTAGTCACTAGCATCTGTCTCAATCTCAAATGAATGTTGTAAATCTGGAAGTGCCAAGATCGGAGTGGTACTTATCTTCTCTTTCAGTGTATCAAAGGCTTTATGTTGTTTTCCTCCCCACTGAAAGACCTGTTTAATACTTGTCAAAGCATGCAAAGGAGATGCAATATATGAGAAGTTAGCAATAAATTTTCTCCAGTACTGAACTACACCTAGAAAACTCCTAACTTCCATCACATTAGTGGGTCTAGGCCATTTCACAATAACCTCTATTTTTGTAGGATCAATTCTCAATTCTCCATTTCCTACAATATAACCCAAGTAAATTAAAGATGTTTTTCCAAATTCACATTTTGACATCTTCAAATACAATTTATCTTTCCTTAGTGCATCTAAGACTTTCTAGATGTGTTTAACATGTTCATCCCATGACTTACCGAAAATCGAATATCATCTAAGTAGACAATAAAATTTTTATCAATGAATGGTCTAAAATTTCATTCATAACTCTCATGAATGTTCTTTGGTGCATTGCACAAACCAAAAGGCATCACTAACCATTCAAACAATCCTTGTTTTGTTTTAAAATTAGTTTTCCAAACATCACCTTCTGTAATTCTTACTTGGTGATAACCACTTCTTAAGTCTAACTTAGTGAAATAAATTACATTTTTTAATTGATCCAGTAAATCATATATTCTAGGAAGAGGGTAACGATTCTTTATGGTAATATTGTTTAAAGCACGGAAATCAACACACATTTTCCAAGTGTCATCCTTCTTAGGAATCAATATAATTGGCAAACCACATGGGGATGTACTTGGATGAATTATACCTTGAGCCAAAAGTTCCATTACCTATCTCTTGATTTCCTCATTCTCTACTACTGACAACATGTACATTCCGATATTGGGAAGAGGTGCATCCTAAAGCAACTATATCTCATGTTGAACCCCTCTTTTGGGAGGTAGACCTTGTGGATCCTGAAAAACATCATCAAAATGAGAAACAATTTTTACCAATTCATCCTTATGTTTCAGATCGCAAGTCTCAAAAGCCATCTCATGTTCTTTTTCTTTGGCTTTGACCACCATGAGCACAAAATTTTTTCTTGAGTTTACAAGCCTTTTCATTTGACCTGCAATTACCAAGGATAGATTATTCTTTTCACAATGAGCTCTAACAATAAACTCAATTCCATCCTTTATAAGCAAATATTTATTTTCTTCCCTATAGAAGATTTCTTTACGATCATACAAATAAGGACTTCCCAAAACCACCCCACAAATATCCAAAGGAACTACATCCAATTCAACCTCATCTATAAACTTGTCTGTAATGGAAAATATGAAAGTACAAGTTTTAGTTACTCATGCAGTTTTGCATCATCACAAACCCAACCCAAAGGATAAGGCTTAGGATGTGGTTTAGTTTTGAGTCCTAGTTTCTTAACAACCTCCTCATAAATTAGATTAGCTTGAGATCCACTATCAAAAAGAGTATCAATTTTCATATGCTTTGAAATTACTCTAATGTGGAAAAGCTCATTCCTTTTCTTATCATCATGTATAGTTTGTTTACTAGAAGAAGATGCAACATTTGTAGTACTATTATTGGAAATTGAAAGATTTGATTTACCTTGTAAACCCATAGCTATGATTTTGGTTTCATCACCTGAATCAGAACAAAGATCATGCACTACAGTGTTTCTTTTCTTTTCTTTTCCTTTCTTAACCATCCATTTAGTCTTCTTTTTAGGATGTAATTTCCAACATTTAGACTCATCATGGTTTTTTTACAATGATTACAAAATGGTTTTTCATCTTCCTTCTTAATAGTAGAGTTTGTTTTATGCTTACCCTTTCCTTTTCCTTGTTCTTTTGAACCTTTTCCTTGATTGCTTGTTATTTTGATTAAAAGAAGAGAAAAAGGACTCCGTCATTTTCCCTTGTGCTTCCAAATGGGTTGCTTGAACACATATCGCATCAAGATTAGTAGGACCTAAAACAAGTATCACATGCCTTAGATAACTATGCAATCCACCAATATATTTGAGCAAAGTGTTTTCTTCCGTGTTTAGGGAAATTCCAAGAATTAGAGCCCTTTTCCTAATTTTTTTGTGTATTCTTGAACACTTTGTCCCTTAGTTTGTCTTAATGTTTTCTAATCCGTCATAGCTTGTTGCTTATAACTAAGAGGATAAAATTGTTGCCTAAGATTTGAAACAAATTGAGTAACAAGAAGTTATTTCTATACCTTTGGTTTCTTCCACTTCTTAAAGCTTACTCTCCCACCAAATGAGTGTTGTGCCACCCATCCGAAGAGTTGCCAGATGAATCTTTGCTTCATCATCAACAATTATCTGAACCTTACAATATACTTCTATCTGCTTGACCCAGTTATCCAACTTCTCTGCATTTAGCTCTCCAGTATACATTGGAAATTCAAACTTTATATCTAACTTTAATGAAGGAAAATAAGATTTTAAAGGGTCTCTTTTAGGAATATCAGAACTAGAGCTTTCTTCTTTCTTACCTTCTCTAGTTCCCTTTTCCCTTTGTCTATCTTGGTACATTTCTTCCACCATTTCCTTCATCTGTAGGAATGATTGACGAAAGTTTTCTTCCTCTCGATCTACCATTGTAGGACTTCGAGATCATCTGGTACCAATTTTGGGATCTCCTTCAACTAAATCTCCTTCACCCTTCTTAGATTGAGACCTTGTTAACATCCAACACACAACTTGCAATCCAAAAATAATTAATCTGAACCAAAAATCAGTCAAAACCAGCTCTGATACCAATGATCTAAAAATCAAATTTAATTAGCAATCGTGCACACACAAAACTTTGCTTTGTTTTTATTTTTGATTTAAAAATTGAGCATTATATCCTTTTGTTTTTTTGATAAAAGAATTAAAACTGAAAGTATTATGTAACAACAAAATATAAAGAGATGAATCACCAAGTAATTTGACACAAGAATTGATAACGGAGTTCGACACTTGTGGCCTACGTCTCTAGGTCTTGTTGAATGGGACCGATCTATTAAAATATTGAAAATAAATTTGTACGAAGATTTTTACAAGAATCTGATCTTCTCATCACGTTCCTTTTCCAAAAATAGCAGTAGTCACTTTTTAATTCATCTCAAAATTCCCTCCCTAGCTCAAGTTATGAGCATTTCAATATCTTACACTGTAATTCGAATGCCTCTTCAAATAAAATAACACTCCTTTTATAATGTTTCCAAGCCCACTAGCATACCGGCTGGGTGCTTATCCTTTTACACGGCCCACCCATGTTCCATTCTCCTCCCAACACATTTTCTTTATCTCCAAGGGAACAAAATCCCACATTTGGCGCATGAGAAATAGGAGGAGGTTTTAAAAGGTTGGGCGGTGCATGTTTTAAGTGGCTTAAGAGCCACCTTAGCCACTTAGGATGTGGGCGCCTTGTTGGATGGATAGGTATGGCACATGGATATGCTTTGACCAAGTTTTAGGCACCTTAAATAATGCTTTTGGAGGTTAAGCCAAATAAAATGTGTGGAATATGGTTTAGCAAATAAAATGCGTGCAATATGGAGGTTTAAATAAAATGCATGGAATATGGAGGTTATTTAATTGCATAGTTTAAATGGCATATCAATTATTCCCACATGCATAGAAAAATGAAATTAGAGTCATATATATACACAAGTTGGTATAATGATAATATGAGAAGGAGGCCAAGACACCCCTCCATAATCAAGTGTGTCAAACCTGGCTGAGGGCCCCAACCAAGATAAATAGCGGGGTCCATTTGTCCACGAATGAGTGTCCAAGACGGCATTCTAAAAACCACTTTTAGTTCATCACACAAATTGTCCACGTGTCACAATATGATTGAAACTCTTGGTGAGTGTGCACACGTCCAACTTGCACAAAACTCCAAATTTTTCTAGTTGCCTGAAAATTTCAGAGGGCTATAACTTTTGCAAATGAGCTCCGTTTCCTACAAACAAGATATTGACGGAATCATATAATATTTCTCCATGCTTTAAAAATGAAAAAAAATTATTTTGAGAAGATCTTAGATTGAAGACAAACTAAAACTGCGTAACAAAAATGTTGCCTTCAAATCAAACGAGTCTTCTTCCAAACCACCCAACAACCATCCCAAGCCAAAAGGATCCACTAATGTGGTAGTTCTAAAATTTGGCCCTTCTCATCCAACCAATCAACCTAAACCTCCTTCCAATCTCTTGCCGGTGAAATTTTTTCAATATTGATATGAACAAAATATTTACACTCCCATTGGGGAGCCTTATTCTTCCGTATTGGAAAATATTTTGAATGATGGAGCCATCAATCTTCCTCCCATAAAACTACATACTGGTTTTGATCCTTCTCACCCCACACTAGCTTGGTATAAATAAATGAATTCTATAATTACCACCACGTAAAAGGACATAGTGACAAATTTGAAAAACCTTTAAAAACATTGTGCAAGGAATTTTAGAAAGTGGTGATATCATCCTTGAAAACCCTAACACGTCTGCTAATGAAAACTTGGACATTTTTAGAAATCCTTTTCCTAACCATGCTCCTTCATCAACTCATGTTAGCAAGACATCTAAAGAAGAAACCAATGTACATGTGGTTCAGTGAAGTCTTCAATACAACATCTGATCCTTCTATCCAGTATCCTCTATAACATCTATTGAGGAAATATTCGCATGAACTCCTCTACCCATAGAGGAACCCACCTTACCTATTCCTTTACCCATAGAGGAACCCACCTTACCTGCTCCTTTACCCATAGAGGAACCCACCTTACCTATTCCTTTACCTCTAGAGGATCCCACCTCACCTATTCCTTTACCCATAGAGGAACCCACCTTACCTATTCCTTTACCCATGGAGGAACCCACCTTACTTGTTCCTTTACCCATAGAGGAACCCACCTTACCTATTCTTCTACCCATAGAGGAACCCACCTTATCATCCTCTCTACCTAGAGAGTCTACATTACCCACTTTTCCTTCTCCTCAACCCATAAAGGAGCCAATTTTATCTACTCTTCCTATTGGTGATACCTCTCCAAAGGTCTTCAAAGATCCCATCACTCTTCTTACCTCACTCTTACCCACTGAGTTAGAGGCTAAGACCTTCCCTATCTCGTGGGCCTCAGAGCTCTTCATGGGATTTAACACCAAGTCATCATCCTCTTCATCTACTCCAAAACCCTTCTCTCATTTGGTTGACCACTTGGAGTATTGATTACACTACCCTCTGGGGATGCCTTAGAATCCCATTTCCACACAAATGTAGATGTCCTCCCCGATACCTCGACCATATATCCAAATATCTTCAAAGTGACTAAGGCTATTACACCTAAACCTAGTGGTATTAGCCCCTTCTTCATCAACACCCCCTCCACTCAGGCCTCCATCTACTCAAAAACCTACTACCACCTTAGGGGTTTTATTGGTACCAAGTCTATTACACCCCCTGTGAAGCTAGACTTGTCAACTTCTTCACCACCAATCAAAAAAATCTACTCTAGACACCTAAAAGGAAGACCCAACCTCTTAGGGCTCACACCCCGGTATCCCCCACACCTTCTCACTCACCTTCACCTCTACCATGATATTGGGCCCACATCCTTCAACCTTGGTTAACCTACCCCTTTACCAAGGAAAACCCAAAGTGCAACAACCTATACCCTTTCCTTCACCTCCCATTCTTCCCACACCTTCTTCACTACCTTTACCCTCACTCTTGCCAACACCCACACTTTCACCTTGGCTTACTCGGATACCTACACCTTTTAAGTCTCCTTTTCCCTCGTGTGTTATTCCCTTTCCTTTACCCAAGAAGAGCCTAAACCAAAACCTTCACTACCTACTAAAAAAGTAGTTACACCAACATGATCTCTCACCTCGCCTCTCCTCATGAAGGTCACTACCCCTTCACCCAAGACAACCTTGACCTCTCATTGTGATCCTTTGGTAGGATCCTACTCTAACATCCTCACTCGATTGTTAGAGACATATATTATATCACTTCCTACCTATCAAGCCTTATGATCCTCTCAAACCTAAACTAGTAGGGTTTGATGACACAAAAATTTGCACTTATCATCACTCACAAGGCATGATGTTGAGAGTTGTAAGGCTCTTAAAACCATTCTCCTCAAACTTTTGATTTTGATGGTCTCTTCGAAGAAGATGATCTGTTGGAGGAGGATTCCATTCTTTCTTCACCCATCGCCACACAACCTAGCCCCAAACCCATTCTACAACCTTTACCTTCACATCCACCTAGGGATAAAGGTAAGGCTAAACAACCCTCTTTTCCTCCTCCTATCTTTGAAATTAACATGGTGTGTGTAGCCACTCGGTCACAAACATGCAAAAGACAAAGGAAAGGAAAAATTTGGTAACCCTTCTAGTTCACCTTCACCTACCATTACACTTGCACCTCCCCCAAGATAACCATCCTTGGGTTGACATCACCTACTTCTTCTGGGGTTACACATCATTCAATGATCAAACAACTTCACTAGTCCCCATTGAAGATGTCTTTATATGACTTGATTCAAACCTCGATTCTCATCATCAGGCCCTCATTGAGGTCCTACAATCCATCGAGGTTCCACCCAATGACACTTCACCTATTTCCACCCTCATTACCCCTCATCAGATTGCTTCCATTAATTTCTCCAAATCAAGAGATTTCCCCTTCACAACCTGATGATCTTGATCCCACTCTTTTCATCTCCGCTTACATTAATGATATTCACGTTAAATGTGTTATGATTGATGGGGGCACTAGCATCAACATCATCTCTTCTCATGCCTATGAAAAAATAGGCATACCGGCTAATTGTATGTCTAGCAACCCCATCATGCTTTGATATTTTAATGATGCCATGACCACTACCCTTGGCACCATTTTCCTCCACATCTGCATGTGGGTCCCTGAACTATTCTAAACTCTTCTACATTCTCAAAGGAGAGTTCTAGTATAACATGTTGTTAGGTCATCCCTGGATTCACGCCATGGCTTGTGTACCTTCCACCCTTCACCATTGCCTCAAATTTGAATATGAAGGGGAACCTTACACCATTTGGGAAGATCCCTCCCCCTTCAAAACCTGTAATATGACTTACCATCCAAATGATGTCCTAATCCCAATTAAGGCATCTACCACATCTACCACTTTGCCACTTCACCTTCCTCATCTAGCCCACCTACCGACCCTCCTATTCCACCCTCTACTGATGCCCCATCTTCTCAAGCTTTTAGATAGCTCATCTATACCTGCTACCCAAGTACCAACCATAGACCCCTTGGTAGGAATTTTTCAACACCTTTCACTCGGAGAATACCACCTCCTCAACATTGACACATTCCTTACTCCTCAAGAGTATGGAAAACTACACCAACACCACATTATGATCATCATATAGGAGAGGTCATACCATATGACCCTCCCCACCTTTGCACCAACCTAACCTATGGGGGCTTGACACTTCCTCTTATTCTATTAAACCTCCCTTCAAAACAAACCTTTTTCATCTAACTTCTCCTACCTCACCAAACACAACTTCACACTTACTTTTCTTCACCATTGCACTGGAAAGGCTTTGGATTTGGTCATTATGAACAAGGTCATCACATCATCATACCATGCACCACTAGGAAACACAACGACATTGTGGTCTTGGATTTTCTAAGAAGCCTCCTCCTAAGAAGGCCCGAATCACCCTCGTAGAAGATGAAAATCCTTCCCCACCTTCCTCACCTATCACGCCACCTTCTCCCACGAGTCTATGGATCCGAATCCATTCCACCTAATTTTTTTTTTTCATGAACACCATCTCCTTGGGACCTCTAACCTATCAACGTGATGGTGAGGTTCCCTCTTCCCTTCCTCTTCTTTATCTAACATGTTGGATGATGATACACCTTCTATAAATGTCATTCAATGTTAGGATGATGATTCTATTTTGACCTATTTAGGTGTGGAGGATTCTTATATTCAAAGGTCATTACCCCCTCTAACACACATAAACCATGTTGAATGAATCTACCATAGAAATCAACATTCACTCAAGATGACCCACAAATTCTAAAGATAGGCCAATCTTTAGACTCTGGAACAAGAATATTTCACCTCTTTTCTTCATGATCATAACAATGCATTTTCTTGGTCTTATAGTGATATGCTAGGTATTGAACCTAATATCATGCTTCACAATATCATAACTAACCCTGATGCCAAACCCATGAAACAAAAGCTACGTAAAATGCATCCTCGCATTGCTCTTCTTGTGAAAGAAGAACTTCAATGCCTTCTCTTTGTTTCCTTCATCCTACCTATTGACTATCCACAATGGGTCTCAAACATTGTTCCTATCATGAAAAGTGACAGGGGACTTTGTATCTACACTAAATTTTCATGACCTTAACCTTTCCTATCCAAAAGATGACTTTCCTCTACCAAGCATTGACCAACTAGTTGATCTTACAGCCAGCCATGAGATGTTATCTCTTATGGATGGGTTTTGGGTTATAATAAGATATTACTCACTCTAGAAGATCAACACAAAACCACCTTCATCACCCCTTGGGGGACCTTTTCTACTATCATGTCATGCCCTTTGGCTTGAAAAAATGTTGGTGCTACCTATCAATGCATGCTATGACTTACATCTTCCATGACATCATGCATGACATATTGGAAGACTATGTCGATGACCTTCTTGGTAAGTCCAAGCATCGCAGCCAAACACCGACCATTCTTAAAGTTATCTTTGACCACCTTATCCAATATTGTGTTTTCCTTCAACCAAAGAAGTGCATTTTTTACAGTTCTCTTGGGTAAGCTCCTTGGTTTCATCATCTCTTTGTGGGGTATCAAAGTTGATCCCGCTAAGATCAAGGAAATTCTTGACATGCCTCCACCTACTAACCTTGGAAACTTCATAGCTTGCAAGGAAAATTACAATCCATCGATGCTTCATCTCTCAACTTTCAAACTGATGCCAACCATTTCACCACCTCCTTAAAAAGGATGTTTCTTTCCATTGGAATGATGAGTGTCACAAATCCTTGAAGCATTGAAGAACTACCTTCTTTCCACCTGTGCTCATTCCACCTAAAGATGATCAACCTTTTTACCTTTACATTTTCTACTACTGACCATTCCTTGGGTGCCATGCTCATGCTCATCATGATGATGAGAAAACATAGGAACAAGTGGTTTATTACATAATCCATACTCTTCTAGACTATGAAACTTGGTACACTCATGTTGAAAATATTTTCTTAGCCCTAGTCTTTGTGGCCACCAAACTTTCACCACTACCTTCTTAATCACAAAACATTTGTTATTACCAACACCGACCCTCTTCATTACATGTACCAAACCTTACCAACACCAATGCATCACTCTTCATTGGCTCATGCTTCTTGCAGACTTGGAGTTGGAGTTCATTCATCAAAATTTTCAAAGGAAAAACCATCATGGATCAACTTGCAGATGCTCCTCTTCCTGGAATCAATCCTCAAACTTTGATTTTCCGATGAATCTATCACCACCCTCTCCATTGATGATATTGTTTATCAAATGAAATTATTCTTTGATGGATCCAAATGTCACCATGGGGGAGGTGTGGGGGTCATCCTCATTCCTCTTGATGGTGAGCCTATGCCACTATCCTTTAAACTAGACTTTGACTACACAAATAACATAGCCGAGTATGAAGCTCTTGTGTTAGGTCTTCAAACTACCATTTCCCTAGATGTTAAATCCATTAACATATTTGGTGACTCTCAACTGGTTGTGAACCAAATCAATGGTTTGTACTACAATTGTTGTAATGATGAGCTTCAAAAGTATAAACATCATGTCGACCTACTTTTGACCATGTTTGATCACTACCTCATTCAAGCCACTCATGATCCACTAACAAATTTCATAAGATACCATGGCTTGTCTTGCTTCTCAAATACCTGCCTCACCTTTAGACTCAAAAATATTTGTCACAATACAATGGTTGTAGTCACCTTCTTATATTATCCCCGCCTTAATTTTGTGGGTACATCGATATTGACCCACATGACATTTGGTATAAAAAGTTTCATTGACTACCTCTCACTTTCAATCCTACCTCGGATCTCACTCATAATGGATGATGAGCCTTCCTAAAAAGTGTCTCTCATTATGTCATCATGGGAGGTCTTCTCTACAAATGTGGCTTTGATGGTATCCTCTGTGATGCCTCACTAGTTCTAAAATCCCATACACCATCAAAGAAATTCATGATGGGATTTTTGGGGGACATTTTAGTGGCCTCATTATTACAAAGCATATCCTTCGACTCAACTACTACTAGCCAACCCTTAACCAAGACTATTGTGACTATGTTAAACATTGTGTGAAGTGTCAACAACATGCTAACCTTCATCATACTCCTAGTCACACCTTACAAGTCGCCAGAGACTTTGGCCCTTTTCTCAGTGGGGTTTGGATCTCATTGGGGAGCTTAACCCTAATTCCTCACAATGTCATCATTGGATCATCATGATAAACTGAATATTACACTAAATGGGTGGAAGCCATCCCTCTCATTTCTACCAAAGCTGAGAAAATAGTCAAATTTATCAACCACCATATCATTTTCACTTTGGTGTTCCTCATCACCCTCATCACTGAAAATGGAAAACAATTCAAAAACAAAACCCTACGCCAACTGTGTGACAAATTTGGTATTCAACTCAGTTTCTCTTCACCATATTACCCACAAGAAAATGGTCAAGCTAAATCTTCTAACAAAACTCTCACCAAAATTCTTATGAAAGTGGTTGATGAACTGGTAAGGATTGGCACACACACATTCCTTTCACCTTATGGGCTTATCATACCAGCATTCACACCTCTACCACTACCACACCTTTCTCTTTGGTCTATGGTATAGAGGTCATCCTACCTCTCGAAGTCCAAATTCCATCTCTTGTATATCTCTTAAAGATATCCTCTCTGATGATGATTTTTTCACCAAGAACATTTGGCACAACTTGAGCTACTGGATGAATGTCATTAAAACTCTAGACCACCTCCAAATCTACCAAAAGTGCATTAAGTGTGCCTATGAAAAATGCATTGAGAACAAACATTCAAGATCAATGATCTTGTCCTGAAGGAAAATCAACATGTAACCAAAATGGAGAAAAGTAAACGAGGCAAGTTTTCTCCTAATTGGCTTGGACCTTATATTGTCACCCATACCTATGGATCAAGAACTTATCATTTATCTTCTCTTGAGGGTAAACCAAAACTGAGCCCCTTAATGCCTTGCATCTTGACCATTCTATTGTTGAATAAAGTACTACATCACTTTATGTCTCATATATGCTCATCCCTTGAGTGAACCTCTCCTTCCACCTACCTCTTTTAAGGACCAATGACTCAAAACAAAATTGTGTGATTATCCATCACCATTCAAGCCTTATCTTGAATATGAGTACCATGGCTCTACTCATGGCATGATTCTCATGGATACTTTTCATCCTTTTCAGGATGGAATCCCATGGTCATTTGTCATCACTTGAAACCCCTCTTTCATAGCTAACCTTTTTTGTGTTATGGTTTTCCTTCATAAAAGAGGCCTATACTCCTTTATAGTCTTGTCCATGACTACAAGTCCAAAATAATGCAAAAATTTTGGGATAACAAAAATTCTACTCCTTGAGTCAAACTTCTCACAAATAGATGATTCCCTCAAATGAACATCTATGTCTCTCTATTTTTGTTATAAGTAGACTACTCCCTCGAAGGACAACTATAAAAATCTAGCCACATGTTGTACTTAGTCTAAAAAAAAACTAATATGTATTTGTTAAAAAAAAAAATTATCTTGGAGCTTCCCGCATCGATCAACTTCATGAAGACCTCAAGGAGACACTACTATTCATCCCAATATAGACTTCCCACATCGATCAATCTATGAAAAAAAAAAAAAAAAAAACACAAAAAAAAAAATCAAGAAAAATACAAACTTTTGGTCATGGACTTGCCTATGTTGGTTTTGGGTATCTTGTACAGAAGGGGCATGTTGTCCCACAACAAGGTTATGCTAAAAAACCACTCCACCCTACCCTCTTTTATTTTCTCCTATCTACTCAAGGGATGTGGCACTCATGCGACACTTTGTGATCATGCAACTTCTTTCAACCATAGACCTATCAATCATGCAATGTCTCAAGGGGTTTATGTTCATAAGCCTATTTGGTATGGTCATTATGGTCCTTGCCAACTATGGAGCATTTCACTTTTTTTTTGGTTCCCCTCTATCTACTTGTTTCTTCTTCAATAGGATGAGACCATCGACATGGATATCTTGGTTCTATTCTCATCTCACCCACACCTATACCCATCATCTAGTTCCCATAATACCATCATACATTGGAAATTAAATCAAATAACATCATACACTTACCAACCACAATCTACCTTACCCATCTTCCTTACCACAAATCTACCTTACCCAATACCTTACCCCCAACTTACCTACCCACACTTACCCAATCTTACCCAATCTACCTTATCAATCTTACCCAATTACCTTACCACAATCTACCTTACCCAATCCTACCCAACTTACCTACCACCATCTTATTCTTCCCTATCTTATGGGAGAACTACATCGGCTTGAGGCCCCTTTTACAAGGGCTATGTAGGTCTCAAACATGGGGTTTCAAAGGCATGGGGTCTTCAGAGGTTAGCTTGGCCATTATTTTCCCTCCTACATGATCTTTTGAATTTTGGAAATCTTACCTATCCAAAACCATCTCCCACCCATACATCTAGTTTCCATAATATCAATACATTGGAAATTAAAAACCAAACAAAACATCATCAACCATGCCTACATCTAATTTCCATAACATCAATACATTGGAAATTAAACCAAACCAAACCAAAACATCATCAACCATGCCTACATCTAATTTCCATAACATCAATACATTCATAAACAATAACCAACATCTAACATAATATCAATAATTCCAAAATCAAACATCTAGTTTCCATAAATCAATACATTGGAAATTTAAACCAAACCATACATCAACCATGCCTACATCTAGTTTCCATAATATCAATACATTGGAAATTAAACCCAAACCAAACCAACAATCAACCATGCCTACATCTAGTTTCCATAATATCAATACATTGGAAATTAAACCCAAACCAAACCATACATCATCACCATGTCTACACATCTAATTTCCATAATATCAATACATTGGAAATTAAACCAAAACACAACATTATCAATCATACCTACATCTAATTTCCATGATAACAATACAATGGAAATGAAACCAAACACAATAGATATAAATACCATCATCTATATATTGGAAATTCCATGTGTCAATACACTATATACACAGATATAAATAAGTCTATAAAAAAATCTCATATAACTCTCTCTTTGGCACATGCAAAGCAGTATATATATAAGTCATAAAAAAAATAAAAAACAATCTCCATCATCTCATCATCCTGGGAGGGCCTTGGCACCTCTACCACTCTCTCTTGTCCCCTCACCTAGCCTCTATCTCTTGTGCACTAGTCACCTCCTCTGCTGGCCTGCCCATGAGTATGGTGGCTCCTTGATCTATGGGCTGTGATGGGATCCCTGTGCTGAACTACCGAAACTATGGGTCCGTGAGCTGGACCTTGACTATGTGAATGTGATCCTCTACACTCTACCTGTGTATGTCTATGTAGGTATATAATATGATGATAATAGGGAGATCAAGCTCTATAATTTGATCCTCATAATATCTAGCCTCACCAAAACCTCTCTATATCGGTCCATCGATATCACCTGTGGTGGTGGCATCATCCACTCACTACCTATTTCTGTCCCTATCCCATGGAGGACCTAGTGGACCCCTGTCCCTATCCCTATGGTAGTGGTCCTTGTCCTCTGTCCTATATGATGATGGACCTTGTCTGTACTATGATCATGTACCTGTGATGATGGACCATGTCCATATATATGTGTCCCATCATGTACCCTCGGAGGTGAAGGAGGGGAAACCATGTGTCCCCCATCATGCACTTGTGTGTCATCCCTTATGCCACTAATTGTGTCTGTAATGTGGCCACATGTGCCTGTAAAGTAGTAACCTGGGCCTGTAGTCCATCACCTACCCCCCGTACCTCTTCTATCTCTCTCTCTCTCACTAATAACAATGGCCAAATCAAGTTGTCCTGCCTAGCCTGGTGGTGCTTCCTATAACTATGTTTTCCACCACTACCTATACCCATCCATGCACCCAACATCATCTATCATCTCATCAACTACTGCTCCTCCACTCTGTTGTGGTGTTGACTATGGAAGAGGTAATGGCCTCTCCACATCATCTTGATGGTATTGTGGGAATGGTTGGGAACACATTCTTGTAATAAGCCAAACTATCATTTGACCTGATCTATGGGTATGAGCTCGTGCTCCTGGCCCTATGCCCTGGATCCATCTCAAAATTTATAGACCCTCTAGCTCCTCCTCCATGCTTGTGAACTTTGGGTAAGTGAGGTATGGCCTCCATAGAATCTCTATAGGTGATAAGCTATCTAGTACCCTCGATAGTATGCAATATCCCGAGTCACCCCATCCACCCTCTCCTTTCTCTCCTATCAGCAGCCACCACCACCTGTATCCTCCCTATATACACCCATGTGCCACCCCTTGTCATGGTAGACCTAGCGGATGAAGGCACACAATGTGCTCATATGCCCAACAATGTAACAAATAAGTGCAACAAAATACCAAATCATCGTATCCTCTTGTAAGCCCAAAGCTCCATATATAGCTGAACCAAGTAAGTTGGTGCCCATGAAAAAAAACCTGTCAAAACCATGTCCTCTAGAACTCCCATCAAGGCCCATGGAAACCTCCCACCCTCTAAGTCTGGAAGGGTGAAAAAAATGATGCCAACCATCATCAACACTAAAAGATGGGTCTCTGAGGATGTGCCACATACATCACTCCATAACTGATACTCACACTATGGTATGTCAGCTCTATGTCATGGCTGGCCCAAAACATAATCATATGATCTACCACATCTATAGATGACACACTTGATAAAGTGGCTCCCCAATGATCGGAAGCCACATAATCCTATATACATCCTCTAATGTGATGGTCATCTCTCCCATTCGGTAGATGGAAGGTGTTGGTAGCGGGTCCCATCTATCGATGAGGGCATACCATCATATTATGGTCTTGTGCAATCCTCTTGTACCTCCTCACCATGCCTAGCCCAACTACCCGCATGTGCTCCCACTCCTCATCTAAAATGGTGGGTCTCATCTATACTAGAAGGGGGTGGAAATTTGGTCCCTCATAGTCATCTGTTGCCTAGCCTACATCATCAACACCCACACAAGTTAATCATTTCCCTTTTGACTTTCTATTCAAAACTTGACCTTGCCTAATATTTACCATGCCTTACCTAGACCATTCACCTTCACCCAACCTACTTACCAAAATCATATTCTTCCCTTGTCCTATGGGAGAACTACATCATCCGAGGCCCCTTTTGCAAGGGCTATGTAGGCAGCACTCAGAAGACATGGGGTCTTGGAGGTTAGCTCGGCCCACTCCATTCCACTATTTTCCCCCTTTTCTGATCTTACCTATCTTCCCTCCCACTAGTTCACCTATTGACCTACCCAACCCCATCCCTCCAAAATCATCCTATCACATCATATTTTCCCCAAACCCTTCCCTAAGACTTCTCTTTTCCACCCTACCCAACCTCACACTCCCTTAGATGGCCTAAAATCAACATTTTCTTACACTTTGTTATTTAACTGAGCAATCATGACATCGGTTCCCCTACCGATGTCGGTCCCCTTCATTGACCGAGATTGGTTAGTCAACTGATGATGTTCAATCGATAAATAACGACATGTTGGTTCTTGGTTTGGCCCCAAGCCAAACCCCAAGCCCCCAATTACAAAAAAATTCAAAAAAATACACCCAAATAACCCACCCAAATCACTACCAACTGGCCCTAAGTTCATTTTCACCCCTAATTAATCTAATTACACCCTCTCATTCCCTGATTTCACCCCAATTTCAATAAAATTTCAAAAAAAAAAAAAATTTGCATTTCTAGTACCTATAATTCTACAAAACCAAGCTTAAAGCCCAAATCCTACCTCTCTACTCATTGGCCTCCATGTTGGGATGGTTGGAGCCGAATAGAGAGCACCCCCTGATCCTTCCCCTACCTCTGCCATGTCAAATAAGCTCCCAACTCTCTAACCAATTAGATAGTTGCATGTGGGGCCACAAAATCACCTCCTCCACCCACTTATCTCTCACCAACTCAGTCTCCTGGCACTATTTTTCATCTTCCTCACAAATAACCTCTCCACTATTCATTTTCCAACTCAACCAATGCTTAAATGAGCATGTTTTGGGTGGGATTCCATTTTTATCTCACCATTTTTGATGATTGATGTTGATGTCGGGGTCTTGCCCTAGGTGACCAGGCATGGTCACCCTACCGCATGGTTCCTAAACCAACATGGTCACCCTACATATAACCCAATATGCTTCATTTTCCCTAATTTTTTCTCTCGCTTTCCTTTTTCTAGTTGAAAAACCCTAAAACCTCCCTACAGGCTCACCTAATAACCTCACCACCTCACCAACTCCCTATGGATACTTAGGGGCATGTTTTCCTTCACCTAGGCCTTACCCATGACCTTACCTATATACCTTCACCAACCCGACCTTGCCTATATGAAAATCAAAACTCACTTACTCACTCTACCATGTGATAATGCTACCCATGTTGTTTTTACCTACGACCTTACCTTTCCTTATTTCATGACATTTATCTTGACTAGACCAAACCTTTTGGTGTTTCAAACACACCTATACCCATTCCTACACCTAGCCTCATTGTGTTTCCAAGATCACATCCTATACCTTGGATACCTAGACCACATCACCCTTGTTTGGATAAACTATCAACCATTGATGAATTAGCATTTTGTGTGTCTCTTAACCTTGTGCCTTGTTACATTCTAAGTGTGTGTGTGTGCATTTGAATGCCTCCACCTTTCGATCATCCTATCATCACCATTTCCTATACCTTCACATAACCCCATTTTTCATCACCTACCACCTTATCAAACCCATCACCGATTCTTCCTTCCACTACATCAGTTCCTAGTTTGAGGGGGATAACCTCCACCCATATCTGGGGCATCCACTTCTTTTTTTTGTCATCATCACTTATTAGTACAAGCTATGTGAAAAAAGGGGAAAATGTAGACACCCAAAATTGGGATGACACCCTCTAGGTCCCCTTTTATTACATACCCCCTTACCATGACCCTTTCACATATTTTTATTAATCTAATTACCTATATTAGATTAATTATTACCTCACCCCTCCACCTCACCTCTCCACCTCACCTTAGACCCATTCCAAGCCCATTTAATAACTAAGACTGAGTCATCACTCCCCCTAACCAAACTGAGACTTCTTCTAAACCTAATATTAATTTCCAACTACCTCTCCCACTAATTTCCCATGTGATTTAATGAGAATCAAGACTCCTAACCCATAACCATTCTTGACTCATGCCAAAAAGGGAGAGAAAAGGTTATTTTTAGAAAATAAGACTATTTCTCCCTAACCGATGTTGGTTATTCCTCGGTCGGCACCGGTCAAGGAACCACCATTGGTTCCTTTAAATAAGCATTTTCAACTCTTTTCCTAGGTTCTTCTTTTTGGTTGGAATTCTTTGATCTCACATCTTTGGCATTCAATCGACACCTGATGATCAATTGAGCACTAGAGCATCAAACTCTCCACCAACAACCAATCTATGGACTTCATAGGCTTGAACCATTTCACATGAAGAAGAACTCAACCTTTCATTTCATACTACACTTGGATCTCGGCTCATCTCTCCTATGCACACCCACCAACCACCACCTTCTACCAATCTCTGGATCTTTGATAAGTATTCTTAACCAGGTTATTGATTTCATTAGCTTTGGTTTTAGATCCTTTATCTTTTTCTAATCACCTCCTCCTCTCCTGGATACCTTTCATAGCCCATTCACTTGATGCCCCTACCAACCAGAACCACTCTACCCTTTCAACCACCCCTTTTACCCTGTTGAGTCTTCACCTAAATTCCTACACCCTACCTAAGACCTCCCAATACTCTGTGTAATCACAGAGAGCCCAAATCAACCTCCTTTCTACCTTTGAAACCCAATTTCCCCCTACCGTGATCGGTTACCCAACCGATCCTAGCTATAACCAAGTGACCAATATCAGTTCCTAATCAACATCGGTCTCTCGTAACCTCATGTCTAGCATTTTCCCCTTACAAACAAGCTCATTCCTCCACCCAAAACTCTCCAAAACCTCCCAAGACTTCACTCCAAACCTTCTTTTCTACCCTCTTTCATACCTATAGACCCTAAAATTGACCATTCTCCTAGATTTAATCTTATATTCATCATTTAGATTAGATTTAGACTATTGTGTTGTGTGAGATACCCAAATCATATAACTACTATAGTAGGAATTTCCATTTCATGATATTTATCAGCATTAATTTGTATTAAGACGTGGATTGAAAACCTTGAGGAAGCACCCCACTTCCGGATCTAGCTCACACTAGGCAATCCACCGACCTATGCTATTAACTCTATTTTGTGGTCTTGTTTTTCTTCTCAAGTAGTCCTTCTAAGACAAAAAGGAGTGCTCTACAATCAGCTTGGTCTTATTGGTGTGTTTCTTGATGGGAGTAATTTATCTCCCTCTTGAGAATTCAATGTGAAATTCATGTGTATTACCACCTTGTGTGTGAAGGAAATGCTTTGTGACCTACAAAAGTGTTGTGATGTTTCATGTTTTAGTGTTATTGTATATGTGAGACAAATTGTTACATGAAAAAGTGCTTTATAGTGAAATATGTTGTATCATATTAATTTACACCGTGTTGAGTTATGTTATGGTGTTATGTCACCATGTTGCATTTTATTAGAAATGTAGGTCATGGTGTTAAGCCTCTATGCTCATTTCATGTATACATTCATATTGTTATGTGATAAATTCAGATCATGAAATAGGGGCATATGGTGATGTCATGAACCTAATATCTTGTACTCTCACTCCTGGTGTGTTATGTAGGAATGTTACGTGTTCTAAGCTATGTAATATTGTTATGTTATATCTTCGTAAATTTTACCATGCATAAGACTTCATGTTTGTGGTGCATAATTATCATTGTGTTAGTAATGTAATTATGTGTTATGTAATGTACCCTACAGATTGAACCTTATAGGTAGCATCCGTAGTGTATGTGTGGAGAGAGAAGTTGTATACCAGGTGACCATAACCTTGAGCCAAGTACAAGTTTAAAAGTGGAGTCTCATGTAGACTGAAACCCACTTCTATCCATTTGGTATACCTCGAGCTTGCTTAGTATATTGTGGATGTACACCACCTTAGGCTCATGCTTATGTAAACTAGTGTCTCTTCTCTCTCTTATTTGGGTTGTCCATCAAACAATCATATGTGATATTGACTATGTGGATCCTCATTTGTATGATTTAGAGATATATGGAGATATTCAAATTTCGGCTATATGTATTTTGTGAGATGAGGCTCGATATCCAAGTGTCAACAACTCAATGAGTACCTTTGGTGGCCATGGAAAGGCCATGTAGTGATTGTAATGTGATATTTATATGTTTGTATTTTATTCGTAAATTGACATTCTTATCTTTTCTTGTAAGAACCAATAATTTTCTTGAGTGATGTATCTTTAAATCTTGGGCATTTAATTGGTTTTGTGCTAACAAGAGGCCTTTGCATTACTACGGTTGTTTAGCCATTTATTTTTCTTAGTTTGAAACTTGCTTTTGGAGCTTAAATTTTTCTAGCCTAGCCCAAGGCTTGATATTTTTTTGTCACTTGGCATTTGAATCCAGATTGATATGTTAGTTCTAATGTCATTATGTGTTGGAATAGGGTCATGGGATTCACCATGGAGTGGTTAGACCTATGGAACCACTTCGTTGTATGGGGGTACGCCTAAGGGGGTCATGGGGCCGTGTAGTATTGAACTACATGTTACTATGCCACTTGTATGGAGGTGACGAGGCTCTATATTCCTAGGGACATAGGGTGACCCTATCTCATTAAATGGATAAATAAGGTGGAAGGCCTCTTGGCGAGTGACCTGATATGGAGAAATAAGGAGATGGGGATCTATGATGAGTGACCTAACATGAAGAAATAAGGTGAAGGGGATCTATGGTGAGTGACTTGACTTGGTTTTAACACTACGATTCTTTCTCTATTAGGAGGAATATGGGTTTCTTTGGGAGGCTTATGGATATTTTGGAGACATTTGGAGTTAGTAGACATGTTTCATGAGTTACTCATGTAAGTCTTGTTATGCATTGTTATGTTTGAGGCTTGATGCTCCTCTTTATTGGTATGTACTATTGGATCTTATATAGGAACCGTGTGGGCACGGTCATGGGTTTGAGTCATGTGATACCGGTTTCATATTTATTAATGTGATACTTCATTTTTAGTTATCACATGTGTGTCTTGGACCTTTTCCTGGGGCATAATTATTGGGAATTATATGTTATGTGAACTACTTGTTGTGTTCCCATGGTGGAGATAGAGGTCTTGTGATATGATTCAGTCATGAAAATGTGCTAAAAATGTGTTTTGTGGGTCATTCATAATGTGCTTTGTACCTTATGTGACATTGTGAGGTCAAATGTTTGGGAAAATTATTGGAATATTAAAATTAAAATCCTTAACAAGTGATAACATTACGAACATTGAACAATTAAACTAGAAAATAACATAACTAATAAATGGTGAATACCCTTATGAAAAAACACATGCAAGTGTGTTTCAAATGAATATAAAAATTTGGATCTGAATCCACTATGGATATGAACAATTGATTAAGGAGGTATTATAAGATTTAAAACTAAGAAAAGGTTTTAAGGAAAAGATAAGTAATAAAATAATGGGTAATGCCAATATTCATAGAACATAAAAAAATGAGAAAATTTAAAATGTGCTAAAAATGGCTAGTGGTTGCGTTATACGTAACATAGCCCTTTTCGCTAATCATATTTTGTTGTTGTTGAGTTTCATGATTTCTCATCCCATTTTGTCCCTAGATTTTGTTGCATAGTGGATGATACTTTTATAAGGGGAAGATGTAATGCCCCTCCCGTTACCACCCTCTCGATTGTAGTTGCGTGGGCTTGAGTTGATCCTTGGTAGGAGTGAGTTTGTTGTTTTAGCATCGTGCTTACGATATGAAGAATTCATAAAATGAAACAATTAAATGGAGCGTAAAGAAAATAGTACTACATTTTCAATATTAGATGTTTTTAAATAATAAAAGTAATTGTATGGATCTTTTATTGTTAGTGGTTGTATTTCCTAAGGTCAAGAGTATAATCATCTATAATTATGAAATCTCTAAAATTCAAGCTTTCGAGATGATTTACCTTGATGGGAGTCGAGTCCATGCGATTTACAAGTTATTACCAGCTTTTTTGGTGGTTAGGATAACTCTTACAACCTTTGACGCGAGGTGCATCCATAAATAAAAAAGGTTTCTTTAATTATATCATATTTACCTTTATAGAATTCTTCTTGGATGTTGTGGTTACTTGTGTGAAATATTTTTTTGGGAATTTTTTACTATAGGGGATAGAGAATTTTTTTAATAATTTAGTTTAAGTTTCTCTGAATCTCATTGAAAAACATCTTCACATGGCCTATTATAGCTACTACAGATCTCTCTTTGCACTTTTTAGGCCTAGGTGAAGTTTTGTTTTTATTTGTTTTATCTGCTATGAGAAGGAATAGGGTAGACGCTTGACTGCCATGATTGCAGAGTTGGATCGAATTAGAGTTTTTGGTTTTGTTGCTGTCCTGTTTGTCAAATAGGAAAGAGGTGGAACTCCATGCTAGGGAGTGAAAACTATTTGAGTAAATTCCTAAAAGAATGTGGATTTTTGAAGCATGTAGTTTGCTAGGTATTCACTAAATGGATGTGTTGAATAGGCTTATAACCATGTTTGTTTAGAAGGTGGAGTGCTTAGGTTCATTATTGTATATGAGGATTGGAAAGGATGTTAAGTGTTTAGTAAAATTCTAGAAATGCTATGTGGTTTCATGGACAGTCATATGTGCCGGTACCACACAAATTGATATGTTAAAAACAACTTTGGAAACTTTCAATCAAATGCAAATTGGTAGGTTAGAAGTCGTCTCCATAACCTTGTCACTAGCATCCTCCTTACTGTGCCAAAAGGGAGCGTTGGAATGTGATATGGAATTCCATGAAAAATAATGGATAGAGAATTTTTGTCGAGTTTTGGAAGTTGCAAATGGCCCAATAGACATGTTTGAAAAATGTGGAAACTTGTTCAAGGCCGTAAACCGCTTGACAAAATGCTTGGATGATCAGAATCGCACATGTTTTGTGATTCGGTCTCTCTCCAACTCAATCCAGGCATGGTCATCATTCCCTTATTACACGATTTTAATCATTCTAGTTTTCTTATTTTAAAGTGGTAGAAAATTAAACTAAAGTAGGTTAAATTATTAGTGATCTAAATGAGACGTAATATCTTATAGAGAATCACCTATACTTTTGTACGCAACTAGAATAGTAAATTTGGAATGTAAACTCTACTCCCAATCTACCTTGTGAGATATTTGGACAAATATTATACTAGTTTTGGTCTTGGAAACCATGCGGTTGGCGTGATAAATGGGAAACTTAGTGAAAACTACTTCTAGATGACTTTGTGCAATGTTATTAAAAAAATGTTTTCTTGGAGGCGCAAAATATCCTTATAAACCCCGATTTGTGAAAAGCAAACTTTAGCCTGTACCTTGTCATGTGGAGTGTTTGACTGAACCTTGGGTTGTTCCTCGGAAGTCTATTTGACCTTATTTTGTAACACGTTTAGGATCCCAACGGATAGTCTAAAACTTTAAACAATCGCTAAAAATGAAAAATGTAGTATGGTTTTGACACGTAGTTTTGGCCCTAGGTGTCGAAACAGATTTCGGATTCTTCTTACCTCTAATATTTCTATAAGACAATTGATACAAACCCTTTGTTTGGAGAAAAATGTTTTACAAGCTATTTTTCCTAATAGGTTTTGTAGGCCTCTAGTCTTTGGGTAATAAGGACGCTTGAGTGTAGTTACGATAGGTAGCTCTAGAAAGATAAACACCTTTTAATCCTGTTTTATAGTTTGGGGTTCCATCAACTCTAAGTGTTTCCATGTATATATGGGAATAGGTAGGAATTTTTTCCCTTGTGTGTTTGAGTCTCGAAGATGGTTTTCAAACACTATTTTTGAGCAACTTGTCTAAATTTGACGTTTTTAGAAATTTCTGCTACGTGGTGAAAATTGTCATATGAAATTATCCATGAAAAATTATGATAAAAACCGTGTAAAAATGAATACATGATTGTAGAAAAATTTATGTTGACACTTTCTTGAAAATAAATTGAATGTGGAAAAATGGTGTTTTTCTCTCTCCTCTCTCTATCTCTCTCCTTGGCTATGGAAACGAATTGAACTGGCATTAAAATTATTACTCTTCTTGGAAGTGCATTAAATATAGTCTCATTATTGTTAGAGAGCTGTGAAATCACATATTATGCTTGGTTGTAGTTTGATGCCATGTCAACAGTTGTGTTGACCATGCGGTGGTTATAGTACATGAGACATGAAGGAAATGGTAGCATTGTTGGTGTTTTTGTAATATAAAATGCCATTGAAATATACATGTAATGTTAAGTAGACATTTCAACATTATTGTTATGAACATGAATGTTATTTATTAATTATTTTGTGATGAGTATGAAAGTGGGTTATATTGGAGAATTGGGAATAACAAGACTTCTATTTGGGTACAAAATTGATCATGAGCTTGTATGTTGTTATATGGTTATATGTTTTGAAACAATCTTCTATAATGTCGATTATTGTTTCCTTCCTTAATATTTATGTTGATGATATAAACCTTCTATTCCTAAGCTATCGAAATGAATTGTGCTTTTAACCTTTACATTGTGTATCTCTCTCTTAAAAGAGTCTTGTATAGTTTTATAATACCCTTATCACTTTAGAAAAGACTTAAACTTATCGCATGTCGATTTCTTTCCCTTCACATTTGAATGATCTCATTGTGAGATCTATGTGTCATGAGTGAAGTTGGTACTTGTTTACCTTTATATCATATCCTCATGTTTAACTCTTTTGACCCCTCTCACATCTAGATTATCTATGGGAGGTTGAATTGCCCCAAAGTTATCTTGCATCAAGTTGTAGATTCCTTTAACATTGTGCTTACTCGTGTGTTGGTCACCGTTAAGGGCCTTTTTGTACATATGGAAATGAGCTTGTTGTCATAGTTATGTGTGCAATGTCACTTTGTGACATGATTGATGTAATGTTTAACAAAATTTTAGATGGTTGTCTTTATGTGAAGTCTCCTAGGAAGGGTTAATAATTGTACGTGTATTAAATCATAAGAGAAACAAGGAAGGTAATGTTTATTCTTTTAAATGTGATCAAGTATACTTTGGATGACCGTAAAGTGAGGTAATACCTCACTTAATACCTCTATTAAAATCTTGATTCGTTGAAATGAGAGCGATACAAAACTGACACACAAGTGAAACTTGAAATTACCTTATTTTTGGTTAGGCCTTCTTTTATTATTGAAAGTAATTATTAAATTTTCCACGTCGGTTTGATCATGCGAGACCATAATATCTTATCTAGAAAATGAAAATTATGACGTATAACTACTAGAAATGTCTGTAACCTATTATTGTAATTTAGTAACTATATGAGTCAATTGGGAATGAATTTTTGATAACCTGTAGAATTTAATTGGTATTTCTTGTGGCATCATTTTTTGAAAGAAAGTAAAACTTAGAGGTTTGTGAGATAAATATGTTTGAACCACTCCAAAATTGACTTTTAGTTAGACGTAGAGTCCTTGAGTGCAAGTGGAAGTTAATTAAAACATGGGACCTTTCTTTATGACATTGGTGTTTAAACCTTTATCCAACTATGTCTATCTAAAAGTTGTTCCCTAAGATGTTGTCCTATTGAGTAAATCAGAATACAAAACCCTTTTACTTTAAACCAATGTTAACTCTTTCATGTGATTAAGTGTACTTGTTATAAGTTAAACTTGAAATGAAATAAATAATGTGTATCATTGTGAATGAAACTACATGCTATCATGATTAATGGATTCGAGACCTATAAGGTTAAATAAGGGAATGTAAATGGTAGTGAAGAGGGAATCAACTTAAATTAAGTGTTAAACGAAGTAAGGGAAATGTAATCTAGAGAAAAAGGAAAATAATGTTTTCATGCTACATGCTCTTCAAACCTTTAAGAATTAAGTTAGAATATGAACACGAAAAATATTGAACCATGAAAATGTGATAGAGTTAAATATTCCAATTTGTGATGTTCATTTTTGGATGTGACATAGTCTCATACTTGCCCAATTATCCAAGTGTGACGTTGGTTGCACATTGTGTCATATTGACATTTGCATTCTCTACATGGTGGTGTAAACATTACATGTGGTGTCGTGAAAAATCTTGTGTATTTTTTCGTCACACAATTGTATTCTGTAAGTGAGAGTAAATAAAAAAATCTTGTTATTTGGTCTTGTATATGGGTCCCACATGGGTGCTCGCTATACCAACACAAATTATTTATTGATTACATGGATGGAGGATATAAAGTTAAAATAGAGGTTTGAAATTAATTCAATCATAAGATACTAGAGGAACAAAACTTTATAGTTTCATAAAGCATCAATAAATTGTTAAATGTTGGTTTGATAAGAGAGATAAGGTGAAAGCGTTCAGACATGGAGATTTAGTCCTGTTATGGGCCACTACACATGAAAGAAAGGAAAATACTCACAATTTTATCCTTTATGGATTCTCCCTTATCATATTGTATAACCATTTGGACACAATTCTTTCAAGATAAAATATTTATAGGGGAATGATTTCCTTTTACTATTCAATTGTCATTACTTGAAGCATTGCTTCACGGATGCACCATCACCCATTTCCTCTTAATGACCAGATAAGTGTGTAGAGTAGGAGTAAGATTATTTTTATGATTTCCTAGATTAGTTTCCAAGCTATCTTATATTATTTCTCACATCCAATTAATGGAAATGCTATTATGAGTTCAAGTTCCCATTTCAAACTACCACTAATGAAAATAATCGAAAAGGAAATCTCTCCAAACAATGAATAGAAGTAAGAAATCAAAGGTTGCTTAATTTTTCATGAATTTTTAAATAACTAAGAAAAATGTTGTTTATGATTAAAATTTAGGATTACCAATGCAATTTTTGATGAAATATAAAACTTTTCATACCTAAGAGAGTCAAAACACACTTCTATGAATTTAAAACTTATGACAATTTGAATAAAAGAGTTTTATTAACTTTCTTATCTTGTGGCAACATCATTATGAAGATCTAAACTAGTTCCTAACTCCTATAAGTTGTTCTAAGATAGAAAAAGAGAAAATAAATAAAAACAATAAAATCTCACTTGAAAATAACTCGAGAAAATATTTCAAAATGTATCTAAAATGATTGATTCAAGTATTATACATCAAGGCTATGGATGTTTGGTTGACAATAAAGAAATAATTTGATAGGATCGAACAATATCTCTATCGAGGCTATAGATAGCTAGCTAGCAGCAGAGAAAAATGATTTAACCAATTTATATGATGAAATTACATGATCTAGAAAGGTTTTCTTAACTTGTTTTAAAGCTTTAAAGAATGATCAATTAATGGAAATAACACACAATATGACTCTTAAAGGTATGATAGACTAGTAAATGTAAAAATGTGGAACAAAAGTAGTTTTGAATATTATTTATCTACAAAACATTCTTCCTTGTTACATCGTTTCCTCGAAAGACTCGAAAAATCATAAGATCATAAGTTCTAAACACTTTCATAGTTTTTGCTCGTAGTTGTCATCATTTTTATATCCAACACTCCTCATTTGGTAAGAAAATGGAGCCCCCACTTGTTATAAGTTATAAGACATAGTTATACACTTTTAACAAGTCTTTGAAAGCCTCTTTAGAGAAAACAATGAGATCTAAAACCTTGTTTACCAAGATCTAAAGCTTAACTCATTTAGATTTTTATATCTTCTAATTTTATCTTGCTCATGATTTGTAATGTTTTAAATGATTAATTTTCATCAATTAAGTATGTTTTCATGGGTATGTTTTAGTTTCCTTTATGTATAGGATGGATTAGGAAAAATACTTGAAAATACTTTGTGTTCTTTAGATAGGAATTTATATAAAATGTTCAATTGATGATCGGATGCCTTGACCTTTCACTACGATGAAGGTCAAATTTAATCTGAATTTTAAATCTATATGGATTACTTAAATGATTTGGGTCAATCCATGTGTCCATCATAGATAGTTTTCATTCATCAAAATTTGAAAAATTTTAGGAAAAACCAAAGGTTTAATGTTTTGAAATATTACAAGACACCAATCATTGACATGTATCAATCGTTACCTTTTTGTAATGGTTTAAGTTTACTAAAGGATAAAATTTTGAAGTACTAGTGGTTAAATAGAGCACCGATGTTCAACAATTGTCATTCATCATCAATTGTTACTCTAGGAAACTAAATTCAAATGAGGTTTATTACTAGATAATTATAACAAATGATGTTATATATTGGTAATCCATTGTTGGATAGGTTCACAGCTTTTAAAATTTTATATCGATCAAGACCACACATCATTTATATATCTAATTGACAAGAGTACATGAGAGTGAGCATAAAATCTTTGCCACATGTGGTAATACCAATGTCCTCCATGTGTCAATCATCAACACTATGTACAATAGAAATGGAACTTTAATCCATGGTTTTTAGAGCCTTCCAAAGGATGATTAAATTGATCTTTATCAAGTGTCAAAATCGGTGAAAATGGAGTTTACAAAAAAAAGATAGCTATGATAGAACATCTAATTAGATATTTGAGTCATAAAATTAAAAAGTCGTAAGATATTTGAGATATTTGAGTCATACAAGAACTAGGTATAACCAAAAAACAATTAAAGGCTAGATCGTAGATAAGGATGACCATGTCAATTAGGCATGGGTCCCCTTGTTAAATATGATCATCAAAGACAAAAATCCTAATTTTGGAGAGATCCTAGAGTTTAAATTTAAGAAATTTTGGGATCATGCACTAGTTGGAAATAAATTTCACATGTTTTCCTATTTGGTGGACATGTTTTAAATTGATTGCACTTTCAATTCCCCATTTTCAATTTGGTTGCCCACCTTCTCTACATCGGTGTATGTGGTACTCTCAAAGTTATATAACCAAAACCATACCCATAGTGTTTTGGAGATATTTGAAGAGTTCTACCCAACTATCTATTATGCTAGACATGGGGTCAAAAGGCCTAGGATGTTACTTGAGCTATAAGAGTATATTAAATAGATTGGAACTTACTAGTACTATAGGGAATTTGATTAGAATTGAAGGTAATTTGATTACCCTAAAAGTTCTAGCGAAATTAGTTGTAATTGAAGTAGCATGTCAATATGAAAAGGGAATTGAAGGATGGTGCAAATAGGTATCACATAGGCCATACCCATGTATCCCCCTTTTTAGCGGGAAAAATAAATTTACCACATAACCTTATATTTTTAGTTTCGAAGGCAACACAGGCCTTATGATCACTTGGGAATGAGTTTATATAGAAAATAACACCCTAAAGGGGGTGTTTAGACATTTGATAACTCTAAGATACATGTATCCTCATGTCTATGATCATTCCACTTCTATGGATGATATGTATCATTTTAATCTAGTTTTTGGATGATGTAGTGGGGATATCATAGTTGTAGGATTGCTAAAATACCTAGAAGAGTAAGCTCAAGCTCAAATTCGACCAAGATCCCTAGAAAATATAGGGATAGAATTACATTTTAGCATATTGTGAATTGTTCCTCCACCTTCTTCAGCATCAAGAGAAACAAAAATGACATGAGAGGTGTCTACACTATTCATGCCATACCTATAAGATAGGTATCACTTATGGCATCATATCCATCAAATTCAATACTTTCTATCACGAGACCAACTATTGGAGAGGTGACATCCCCACATATAAAGTAAAATGAAAATAAAAGGAATTTTAAATTAGTTCAATGAGCTAGAGCATAATAGGCTCTATTCCTATGGTTTAGATGCAAGTAGTTATGATAGTGACCACCACTAATCCTATCGTAAGCTATATTTCCCCTATTTCTATAGTGATTAGCGATGGTGCTTATGTAGACATAAAACCACAAACTTTGGGTAATTATCTAGTCCTTATTACATACTATTATTCATATGATTCCCAAGTAAGAAAATTACTAATCAACCCATGTCTTTGGCCACCTTTCTTTGTCTTTTGTTGATCCTTTCACTCTTGTACCTTTACTTTCCCGGTTTTCCTTACTATACTCGACTTTTATCATCTTAGATACCAACACCCATACATGACACCAGCGACAAGTGCCCTCATCCCCTCCGGGTGCTCTCAAATCCTTTATACTTTACTCACACTTTTTGGGTCCTTTCTAGCCATTTGAACATCTTATATTTTTGGTATTCGACATTTTCGAGGTTAATTACGAAATTCAAGAAAATGAATAATATAAATATAAAGTTATGTGATCATAATAAAGGACCAAGCACTAAGCATTAGCTATCACCACCTAATGTTACATCCATTAAGAACCTAAGATCTCCATTTCATCCATATAACACTATCTAAGGGACACAAGGGCTGGTTATTCTACATACACGCTTCATAGGAGGTTTATATTTCATTACGGGTTTTTAGCAACCTCCGCGATCTTGGTGCGATCTCAAAGAAACTAACAATGAACATATTGTGACCACTCAAAGAAGGTTTCCTGAGCTTTTCCATAGACACATGCACTCGAAATAAGCCAAGAGAGCACACGGGTGCCCATGTCCCTCTCTAGGTACCACAATCTCACCTATCTCTCCAGATATGCATTTTCTCGGATCTTTGTCACGACGCTCATTTTTTTGTTCACTTACTCATCACTTCGGTACAATTCAGAATTAATTATGAATCAGCTAAGTACTTCTTTCTCTTCCTTGTAATCGGGTTTCATAATTTATTGCTTAGTTGCTTGGGTGTATTTTCTATACTTAATTACATATTTATTTTACTGCTACAATAACATCAGATTAGGCTCATAAATCCACATTTAGCTTAATCATTTTGGTGAACCCATCTCTATCGAATACGCTTGGATCCTCATCTTTCTTCTATCATGGGTCATAAAGTTCCTCAAATTTCTTTGTATGATTTACTTAAAATGCATCCCGATTGCTAGGTTGTTCTAAAAATCCTTGGACTCCATGTGTCTTCCTAAAGATATGTCGCCACATGAAATAAGTCCTATTTTCCATCGTCTATCTGAAGAACCTAGCCTTTGTGATCCTCCATCCAATTAACCCATATTGGAGTCAATTCAATCTTTGCATTCTTTATTTTATGACAAATTTCAGGCTATGGAATCCACGATCATATCTCTTAAATATGAAATCCAACAACTTAAGGACACTTCTCAGGCTCATGTTTGTTCTCCTTCTACATCTCATCTTCATTTTATGTCTTCTACATGTGCTCATATCAGTGAGCCTCAAGTATTTCCATTACCGGAGCCTCTCACATTTAATCACAATGCTAAGAAAAATGACATTCTTATTGAGCTCCTTAGTCATCAATTGATCACTTTACCATCTACTCATGGCTATCCTCCTTATCATATTACAATTATCATCGAATCAATGGACATAATCACAATGACAGTTATTATTTACAACAAACAATCAAGCATCTTGAGCGTCTGTGGATTTATCTTGTTTGTTGTACAACATTCTATGCATGCCCATCTACAAATGCTACATCCAAATGGACCCCTAAGTCTTTTCCTTCTATGTCCAATGAGCATCATGCCACTCCTTCTAATGTTCCTTCTCCGATCAGTCAAGTGTCACCTATTCAATCCACTCAAACTAAGCAAATGCCTCTCAAAATTAGTTTCACTCTGCCTCCTCTCAAGTTATCTATGGAGTTACCAAGTCAACCTAAACAATTGCCTCTAAAAATAGTTTAACACTTCATCTTACTAAGTCTATCGCACCATTATGCAATAATTGACCATTTCAACAGCCAATCATTTTTTCCAAGAAACTACTCCCTCTATTGGTGGCCCAAAAACATCTCAAATTCCACCAACATAGCACAATCTTGTTGTTTCTTCTACCACACATGCTTCCACTACTTCATGCCAACTTGGTGTTTGGTAGGTGACTCTGCCGCCTTACCTCCCGATGTCACACTTGTGTTCTTGTGGTTCTTACATGATGGTTGAGTGATATCTTCTAATAAGAACCCATTCCATTTCCCCATTATATCTATCTACTACATACTCATTCCTACATGTATACATTTACCACCATCTATTTGCGCATACAATACACTTTTTAATCATCTATCGCCAAACATCATTCATCAACTACCACATTGATCATACACATTTCAATTCACCTACATCATCATTTCCCAATGACACACTTTTGTGCACACTTGAATGTTAAGGGCATACTATATACATGAATCCCACACACTGCACACTAAACACACCGTGCATTCTCACACACTTGACCATATCACACATTTTACACTAGACACATTCACAACATATATCTCTAGCATTTCTTAGTCACATTACACATATAACACATCGCACATCATACACTTAGGACATCTTCTCTCACAACATCTACTACACATTTTGCATCTTATTCATTCTCTACACATCTACTCCTACATGTTGCGGTCATTACCCTATGATACACTCTAGTCCCATGGTTCATACTAGATTGCTAAGGGTATACATCTCAAATGGACCTCATCACACTCACATGTTTAATCACTCACTCATTCACTCACACACTCTACACTTTGCACTTTATCGATCACATATTTCTATTGCAAGCATTCAAACCATTTCCCGATGATGAAATCTTGTTTACGGTTCATTATTTATTACCGAGGGGGAGTAAATAAATAATTTCATTGGATGCATACACATCCACTTGGGAGGCACACTACCCCTATCATTCACATTGCATTCCATTCTGTCTCATCCACAACATACTGCATATATTGGTTTCATTTACTCTTGCTTCATTGATGCTTTTACATGTTTACTTTATTACATATGTTAGATAGATATATTGTATGTCATTATCGTTACCATAAACACATGCACGTTCACTTTTTTCTAGTTATGATCACAGATTCTATAGATCTATTACATGCAACATGGATGTTTGGTGCAATACTTATTACTGACCCATAGAGGCTCGATAGCATACACTTCGCATTAATCGTGCTATTGTTTCATATCACATTATTTTATCAAATTATACACACTTTGGCATACTTTTTATCTTTCTAACATACTAACAAGTGCTTCATGTGTAAAATTTATTTTGCAAGACTATCTTTTTCCATGGTTATCTGTTACATTGCCTATCATTTTTTTTCTCTTTGTCTGTTCTTGTCTATGGGATTTTCCCTTTATCTTATGTACACACTTGTCTGCTTGCATCCGCTATGACCTTGATTGTCTTGCGACATTGTGATTGATGTCCCATATTTACAACCCACTTTTTGCAGTCTACATTGTATTCTTGTGTGTTTACTTGTGTCTTATCTTACACATTGTCTTCTTAGCTTATATTTAATCTTATACATGCATGTTTCCTTGTATTAACACTTGTCTCCTAGCTAATTTTTGCGTGTTCCTCATTTTATACAAAGCACATTCATTTTTCCCCTGCAGGGCACAATTTCAGCATAACAATAGGTTCTCCTTTGGGACGCATACTCCTTCAATGATGTTGCATGCACCCTAAATGAGGGGGACATCATTTGGGTGAATCAATCACCCCATATAGCATTATACACAACATAAGACAATACTAGTACAACATAGTTTTCAATTTCGTACATGGATCAGAAATAGACTTGGGTGCTTAACAAAATGATGTCTTTCCTGAACGTACATAACAAGGGGGAAATTACATAGTTCTTGGTAGTTCAACATAGTTTTTCGGCATGTCACAGAGGCCTTTGATAGGGAAGAGAGTCCTTTATCACTGTGAAATTTAAATTGGGGGCAAGTACACACCATATGCATTGGTGTTTTCATTCGGGAATAGTTAAAGGTTAGAGGATGACATCAAAATTTCCACTTGACACTACTTTTTCTCGTGGCATAGGATTGTCCAAAAACCAACATTTCAGAGCGCTCTACAAATTTGGGAAGCGGTTAAAGGTTAGAGGATGACACTAGAATTTCCTCCCTATACTTCTTATGTCATGGTGTGAGATCGCCCAAAAAACTCGCCCTTCATCAACATCTTCAGGATCCTTTCTACACCATTTTTCTCATCATGGATCAAGTGCACATGTTCCTTTTTCACATTTTCAGCATTTTTACACACTTATTTACACACTTATTTACATACTTTTACACATATACATGTGTATTTGACTACTTGATTGTTCTTCTCTTTTTAGGTCTCATTTGTATGGGAAGCGGTAGTCAACATCATCAACATCAACAAAAACAACACTAACATCAACAATAGGTACATCGTGACATATACACATGTGTTTCGCCCTAGGTTCATTTTCATCATCACTTTTTTGCACTTTCTCCTCCTTAGCATCCATGCTTCACATTTTTATCACTCCACACTTTTTCTAGTCCCTCGAACGCTTTCATCATTGATCTACATGGTTATCAGGTACACATCTCTATCTACTTTATGTTACCAAGATTTTCCTCACCAACATAAAGTGGGGGCAAATGTAGACACAAAATCACGCACTTTGGGTAATTATCTAGTCTTGATTACATACTACTATTCATATGATTCCTAAGTAAGAAAATTACTAATTAACCCATGTCTTTGGTCACCTTTCTTTGTCTTTTGTTGTTCCTTTCAGTATTGCACCTTTACTTTCTTAGTCTACCTTAATATATTCTAATTTTATCATCCTAGACACCAACACCCAAAGATAGATGCCATCTCTAGGCGCCCTCATCCCCTATTGGTGCCTCGACCCTTTTGTACTTTACTCACACTTTTTGGGTCCTTTTCTAGCCGTTTGAGCATCTTATCATTTTGGTAGTCATCCTTTTTGAGGTTAATTATGAAATTCAAACAAAGGAATCATATAAATATAAAGTTATGTGATCATAATAAAGGACAAAACATTAAGAATTAGCTATCACCACCTAAGGTTGCATCCATCAAGCATATAATAAATCCATTGCCTCCATCTAACACCATCCAAGGGACAAAAGGGATGGTTATTATACATACACACTTCATTGGAGGTTCAAATTTTAGCACGAGTTTCCGGTGACTACGGTGATATTGGTGCGACCTCGGAGAGACCAAAGGTTACTATACACACCCAAATTTTCATGTGCTACATTTTCAAGAAATGTTTTAGAGTCCCCAATTATGATTCATGTCTTTTTCAAAGGTGTTCGAGCCCCTTAACCTCTTGAAGCTTATATTTGTAGCTTAGAATACCTTACTTAGCCATTGCATGCTTTTCCTTAGCTTTCTGTAGTGGTTTCCTTAGTTTTTGGCCTTTAGTTACAAAATTGCCACCCTATTTGGGTGGCGGTTATGCAACCGCTACCCTACTTGGGTGGCGGTTATGGACCGCTTCGCTGAGTGACAATTTCATAATTGCCACCCTATGCAGGGAGGTGGTTTTGTGTGAATTGCCTAAACCTTTCCGGGCATGAATTGGATGCATGTTAGCCCACTCCAGTTCACTTTCAACACATGTTTCTGGGTCAATTGAGCTTATTTTAAGCTTGATTGATTCGTGCCAAACTCCTCTTCTACTTCTAATTGTTGATTGAGTGTTTAACTTCCCTTCCACATTGTGATGTGGCACCCCATCGCTGCCAAGTGTGTTAGAGCACTACCCAACCAACCTTCTATAAAATCACTACTTCTTCTGAAGAAAGTGGTTGGAGAATTTTTCGTGTATTGTTATGTTATGCTGCTACAATCCTACTAGAGATTACACAATCAAGCTCTGTTCACTTGCATTGTTCTTCCTCTGCTTGCATTGCCACCAGATTTCCTAGTAAGCCATTACTTGCTCTAGCACCTTCTTCTAGCTTCCTTTGTATTCCTAGCTCCTTGGACTCACGTGGACACCGAAGGTTGGAAAATAATACGAGGGGACATAAAATCACACCACAACTAGATTGCCATAACACTGCAATTACTAGGTTGGGGTTGTAATTGGGTTTCATCATTTCTTTAATTCTTTGTTTATGAAATCTATATGCACACTATTTACTACATTCGAAAAGGCATTTCCATTATTCGAATAATTGAATAGCTACATCAGATCATTTCCTTCAACAAATATTTCTTAGGATTGATAGCTTTCTTTGCCTATCTTTGTAGATTTGCAAAGAGGTGATTTTGGACAAAAGCTTCTCGTGTTAATTTAGAAATAAATGAAAGCATTATTTCATTTAGAAGATCCTCCATAAAAGATTATATTTCTTCTTCATGGATAAATAACTACATACAGATTTTTGTTTGTTTTAGGATATATTAATTAAATTAGAAGCTTATATTTCTTCATTTCTTCATTTAATTCGTAAAAATCCCAGAAAAGCATAAAAAGATTTATTTTAATTAGATTAGTTTCTTTGTATTGTTTCATTTCCTTTATATTACAAAATACAAAAACATAGTGTAGTCTTTGTTTATTTAGATTAGATCATTATTTTATTTGATTAGATTAAAACCACACAAATGCATACATGACCATCACTGAGACCATAATTGGAAGGAGTTTATGATTTTGATCCCTGGGTTCCGTAACCAAATGAACCCAAAGACCAAATAGACTTCCATATCGGATTACGCACACAAGTGTTTAGATCATCCCCAGATGTACCAGACATTGTCAAACAACTAAACATCCTAAACCGAGATGCTTATAGAGCTTTCACATTCTGGACTAAACCAACTAACTACCCATAGATCCAGTGGAACCACGCCTCTCTCTCATTTATTCCATGACCTTGTCTGGAAATCATTATGAGGCACCCATTGGTTTTCCACGTATCCCATAACCATTGGAAATTATTTCCATAGAGCTTGACATTGATTGGAGTCTTCATGTGGCTATTCTTTTTAACCCATCCATTAGACCCATTTAGGTTAGAAGGGCCTTCCTTTCCCTTGACGAGCAGATCTCGATATTATGCATTGAGGACATTGTTTTTCCTTGATAATTGTTTCATCCCATTTCCACACATTTTTATTCACATATCACATTTCGCTACCCATAGCCATCCACATCTTCCACATCGGTTGTCCCAGCATGACCTCGGGAGGTCGAGTGTGATTGAAGGTTGTGTGTCAATTTTCATTTGTATAGTGACTAACAAAAAAATGTTATGACAACTCATAGGAGGTTTCATGAGCTTTTACACAAACCCAAATACTCATAAACATGCCTAAGATGCCCATGAGTGCCCTTGTCTCTCTCTCCGGGAACCCTAGTCCCACATATCTCTCCATATTTGCATTTTTTCGGGTCTCTATGCGATGTTCTTGTTGCTCTGTTCACTTGGTCAGCACTTCGGTATAGTTCAAAATTAATTGTGAATCAGCTAAGTACCTCTATCTCCTCCTTTAATTAGAGTTTCATAATTTATTGTTTAGTTTCTTGGGTGTATTTTTTGTATTTAATTACATATTTATTTAACTACTACAATAATATCATATTAGGCTCATAAATCCAAATTTAGCTTAATCATCTTCTCCCATAATGGTTGTTTTTCACTTCTTCTATTATTTCCCTATTATTCCCATGTTACCTCCATTTTATCCCATTATCACTCCATTAATTTTTTTATTCCCCTTCTCCCAATTCTACCAATTTTACTTTATCGCCCCCATCATATACCACTTCCTCAAAAACCATTGTAAGGAATGCACCCCAAGAGTTCCTACAAATCTCATTTATTTTATGGAGATGATAACATGAGAAGGGTTGAACATAGGTCTTGCCTCCACTATAAATTCCTTATTCTACGCCCTCAATTCCTCACATTATGAGATTCTTATTACCTAAAGTACCATTACAAGTTCCAATGGGTCATTCTATTGGTATACCAATGGAACCACTTCCTTCTACTCCTCCTATGGGCCATCCCATTTTGATACCATCTATTCGAGTATTCGTTACCTTTGCTTTCATGATTTCCTTGACTATTGGGGAAGTTTTAAAAGCTTCTAAGAGAAATTAGAGTTGTCTTAACAACAAAAAAAACAAAAAAAATTAATGAGGAGGTCTCACACACCTACTTATCAACCTCCATAGGTCTCCCCTTGTTATAATAAGAAAGTAACTACCAATAAGGTATCTACTCATCGCTAAGAAATATTACTTAGAACATAGGAAAATGGTATAAGTATTTCAAAGAGGAGAACAAGGTAATATTAGTATTTATTTACCCAATCAATATCATGCAGGCTTCCCTTAAGAGAAGAGGCTAGTTCTACAAGAATCCAAATTTCAACACCTCTTACTCTTAAAAATGATGTACACATAGCCTTAAAATACTTATTTTTTTATTTTAGGAACATATACTCAACTAAAGACGAGGAATACATAATCAAATCAAAGTTGGATAATTTTAAAAAGGAAGTCATTGAAATTAAATCCAAGATAGAGGTTATACATGAGATTTTAAAAATAATCTACTACCAAATGCACATTGTGATGAGCATAAACAATGTCATAACTATAGATAATAAGTTAGCTAAAGTGAAAATTGAACTTTATGAAGCTTTAAATTCTTTATTAGTTACATGTAGACATATGGATTTATTCCATTGCAATATTGTGTCTTAATTTGTAGAAGTAGCTTTAACTCAACATTTGAATTTAGTTGAACAGTGCATATGGTGGACTGAATTAATGTTTTTCTCCTATATTTAATGGCCACATTTGAATCAACAATTAACAAGATCAATCCAAAAAAATTAAGGTAGGGATGCATGATTTAATCCTTACTACATTTGTGAGTTTGAAAAGGATAAAACTATAAAAACTATTTTTAGGAGGCATGATATTTGATTTTTTTCAAGCTATTAATAAGAATGAGGAGCCATATAAGCCTTTAATTATCAACACAGTTGTTGTTGATCATAACTATAAGATATGCCGATATGCAAAGAATCTTGGGCAACATGTGGCTTCCTAAAGTTTAGTTTCTTCATGTGAAATTTGAGTAGCACGGATCTTTTTTTGTTTTCATTTTGGAAAAATCTATACATGAAACAAAACACCACCAATTTTCATGCTTCAAACTCAACATTCATATAAAACACATAGCCTATAATTAGGCTATTTATTGTAAAATATGATATGTTGTTATCATATATCTTTTAAAGCTTTAGTTAGATTTAGTTACTTTTTTAGTACTCGGTTTAGATTTTCTCTTTTCAAAAGGATTTCCAAATACATGCAAGGTATGTGGTTGCATCCCATATCTCTATAATACATCCAAATTTTAAAACTAAAATGATCTTAACAAGTGAGTTAATATAGAGAAGTAATTTGGATATCCACATGGTTTTTGAGTAGTTAAATTGTTTTCAATTGTTGATTGATGTATTGATTCATATACAACAAAATATATTAATTTTGAGGTAACATAAATGAATAAACAGAGGAAAATATAGGGAGAATTTAAGAAGACTAAGGTGTAAGATTTGATGACTTTTTGAATTTATGAGAAAAGTGTAAGGTTATTCAAAGGATTTGGATTCCATAACAACACATGGTTAATTTTGTATAAGATAACATTGATGATGAGGTGGTTTCCATAGATACAACAACATAGGACATAGAATACTAAGAAGATGTGAGAGTCAGTGGGCTAGAGGATAGAATTCTATGCACAATTGGAAGGATGGAGAGTAAGACAAGATTAGATACCTTGAGTTATTTTAGAAATTTAAAGCTAGATAAGCTCATTGAATAAATAATGGAGCAAAAGAAATAACTTGAATATGAAGAATGGAACATCGTAAAATATTCAAGTTCACCTTCACCAAGATGAAATTTTTGTGCATCTCTTTGGTGAGATAATATCAAAATAGAGAATGTGTAGAAACAAACTACATATTAAGACATCAAATATATATTAGTGGTGAAATTAAAGGTGATTTTTTCCCCATGAACTACCAACTACTTTTTTTTGCAAAAAATTATAGAATATCAATAGAGAGATCTCAATGTGAAGGAATACATAAAAGAATTATATAGACTCGCCATCAAAGTAGGTCATGGGGAAGATTTTATTGACTAGGTCTTACATTACATGAAAATGTTATGTATCTTTATCTAGGATAAGATTGGGATATTTCAAGCATGATCCTTGGATGAATCCTATCAATATGCACTTATGATAGATAATAATTTGTCACACAAACACAACATTGTGAGGAATGGAAATCAAGCTCGGGAAAGGTCGTGAGGAATGTGGAAGTAGAGGAAGTTATGTGTAAGGAAGAGAGAATAATTATATTCCATGTTATGAATAAATGCAAAGATAATGCAGATAAAAGTCCAAGAAAATAGGATCCTTTAGACATGGACTAGGTTATGGATTTAACAACACACGTTACAGGCGTGGAGTGACAGGACATAATTTTTTTGAGTATTTACATGGGTAAAATGATGTTGGATGTAAATGCAACAATAAAAGTGTACACACCATGTAAGATACATAATATGATGTGGAAACAAGTCATTGAGAGGACCTAGGATAAACATTGATGTTTAAGTTCTTATTGTTAAATCCAGCCAAAGAAGAAGCAAGTTTGATGCAAAGGAAGGATTTGTTTAGGATCGTATGCAAATTGAGAGATAAAGTTTACAAGTTGATAGTAGATAGTGGAACCATAGATAACTTAGTGGCATAAGAGATGATAGAAAAGATGGAATTATAGAGAAATACACATCCTAGTCCTTATAAGGTCTATTGTTTATAGAAGAGACACAAAATCTTAGTGATGGAGTTGTTGGTTGTTCAAACATGCACCCGCATCTTGGATTTGGAAGAGCTGAGTTGTTTGAGACAACAATGGAACCATCTCCAAGTTTTGGGACCTTGCGTGCTTAAGACGGATCTTCAAAGAAGGCCGGTGCCTCTACCTATTTCTATCTGCATCTGCTACTCCTAATGCTAAAAGGGAAAACTAAGATAACAATGCAAAGGGAGCAGGATAGAAGGATAATAGAAAGGAAAGATAAAACTAAAAGAGAGGCGATAACACTGAAAAAGAGGGATGAACACTATTTATTCTGAGTGAAAATGAAAGAGAAAGCATGAGGGAAGGCTAGGCATGCATAACACAAACCAACAAGAATTTACACCATCAATTTCATGAAACACAAACAAAAATGATGATGCAAGGAATTTAGAGTGACACAACAAGCACATGATGTAAGAGGGAGGCAAGAGAGAAGAACATAAACATGCTAAGGTAGAGAATAGTCACAAAGAAATGCTTCTATTACTTCCAAAGATGCATAGTCTATTACAATGGTGTAAGAGGTTGATATCCACATGCACGAGCTAGATCTAGAGGTTTGCAACTCAAAATACAAAGTTATGGAGTCCTTAGCCATGAGCTTAAGGATAAAAACTGTCCAACATTAACAATGAACCCAACTCTTACATTTATAGATGAATCAATGGAAGAAGAAGAGGAGAAGGAGGAAAACCTGAATTTGAAATATAACCACCAACAACACGTATTCAATTCCCTGTAAATCCACCTCAAAATCTGTTAGATGCACCTCCCTAAGTCTGTTTGGCATGAAGGAGAAGGAGGAGAAATCCATGTCAAATTGAGTGGTTAGAGTAATTAGATATGCTCATCAATGCCCAGAAAGAGGTTTTCCCATTTCTCACCTACCAAATCCAGTAGAATTTTGAATTTGAATATCAAAATTGTAGCCTACATCAACAAATTGATTGAGAATATGCACATGCCAATTAGAAATATGTAGTAAAAGATATTGTTGTCAAAATATTTTTAGAGCCGTGTACGTATGCAAGACATGTGGCACGCATGGTTTAGTTGAGAGTTTGACCAATTATTTTTTTGTTTCTACCACGTGTCATACAATGGTTGGTTACAAATATTTGGTAACTAGTTGGCACACTATGGTTGGTTGCATGTAGCACACTCGAGCTTGTTAGAGCACGATGTGGCATGGAATGGCACAGAAGAAGGCATGAATATATACGTGCAAAAGAATTAAGCATGGGAGGAAAACAGAGGAAGGGCGCATATAAAAGTCACGCACGTGGGAGAAATGCCAAATGAAAAAAACATATAGTCAAGGCATAACTATTACAAAGTAATGTGTGAGGTGCATGAGAGGGCCGAGAGACTTAAGCGATTTTGAAGAAAGTGCAAGGCGTGCACACAAGATGCATGAACTATTGAAAGAAGGTAGGTGCACATAAGGGAAAATGGAACATAGAGGAAAAAGGAAAATGGAAGGAAGAGTAGTGTAGAAGAAGAGCGCTCAAGTCACGTGAGGAAATATAGCCAAGGAAATGTGTCAAGAAGATAACTAGAGTGTGAGAAACATGTAGTGTAGAAATTTAGAGCTAGATTATGAATGTGAGTTTTCCAAATAATTAGGGGAGTTATTTGGATAATATTTTTGGTGACTTCCAAGGCCATCTGCCTACTAGATGAAGGGGATCAGTAGCCCGGAGCATCCATTGGGCATGGAGTCTTCTATGTAATCATTAATCTTTGATTTGGGAACTTAAAGAATTTCCCCTGGAGTCACTTGAAGAATCATTCCTTAACTTTGTTCTGAATCCTGCAATACTACTCAAAAATGTTGGATGATAACCAACATCTTGGAAATAATATAAGAGTGTGTGAAAGAAGCACACAAGAAGAAAGAAATATGTACAAAAAAACAATGTGCGCACAATGCACTTAAAGGAATTAAAAAATACTCTAATATATACAAGATGATGTAACAAAATTAATGTAAGGGTTTGAGATAGATCCTATTCACTGGGATTCGCAGTGTGCCTCCATCAAGATGAGACAACTCAAAAGAGTTGGCCTCCTTGCATGAACTGACGATGTATGGGCCACTCCAAAGTGCATCAAAATTTGAATGACGTCTTGGTTTAGCTCTGTCAACATACCATTTCAATATCAAGTCCCCAACTTTGAAAGCTTGAGGCCTATATTTTCTGTCAAACTACTTCTTTGTTGCTTGTTGATGTTTTTCTAGCTTAATCATGACAAAGTTTCTTGATTCTTCAAGTTCAACCAGCTCTTCCATTCTAATTTCTCGTTGTTCCACGTCCTCAAACTCCAACTGCTGGGAAAAATCTAATGAAGGCAACTCAAGAGATAAGGGGAGTCTAGCTTCCTTACCATAAACCAACTTGTAAGGTGATGTACCTATTACCTTCTTGGTTGTGATCCTATCTACCCAGAGTGAACGTGAGACCTTTGTATGCCACTATCTCGATGGATGTTCATTGTGCATTTCATGATCCTGATGAGGTTCTTGTTTGTTGATTCTACCAAACTATTTCCCTAAGGGTAATAATTGGAAGAATTCTTCAAATATATTCTAAGACTAAGCACCCAATCAGTAATTCTAGTACCAAGGAAGGATTTTGCATTATCAGAGATAATGGTTTGAGGAACACCAAACCTTGTTACAATGCCCTTGAGAAAGTCCAAGATGATTGACTCGGTTGATTCCTTGAGCGTGAAAGCTTCTATCCATCTTGTGAAGTAGTCTGTAGCCATTAGCACCCATTTGTGGCCAACACTTGAAGGAGGATTGATCATGCCTATGAAGTCAAGACCCTATTGTGCGAAAGGCTGATCGCTTGGATTGGTTAGAGGGGAAGCACTGCTAATCTTTTCTTACCTAAAAATAAAGTTCATTCTCTGTATTTTATGACCCACTCATGCACATCCATGAATAGGGAAAGCCAAAACAATCTTTTCATCATGATATTTATTGTTGTAGATTTGGCATAGAAGTTTCCACCAGATAATCCATCGTGAAATTTTGTGAACACTTTTTCAGTCTACTCACCATCGATACACCTTAACCACATGCCATCAAGATTATTATTAAAGAGAAGACCATCAATCAACACATATGGAATGGATTGCAACCTCAGATGTCTTTTATTTGCTTTATTCAAACCATGAGGGTATGTGCCCTTAGAAAGGAACGTTATCATGTCCTTCATCCATTCGTGTGTGCCAGGGGCTTCATTATGTTTAAGTTCTATGTATGGGAGGTATTCATCAAGAAAAAATGAATTCTCAGGTTCATTCTGCACATCCTGAACAAGTTGTTTGCACAACATGTTGCCCCTAACGAGCTTTGTGGATTTGATAGTCACATCATACTCCATAATTTTGGTCACCCATCATGCTCTCTTCTCAAGGATTTCTTCTCCCATGATGTGGTCTCTAACACTTACATGTGAAACTAACACCTTAATATGATTTTTGGAGAGCATGCTTTTAAAATTCTTGAGCACGCGCATGATAGAGTATGCCTATTTCACCATGTGACTGTATCTTAATTCATATTCCTTCAATGTTTGGCTGAGTAAATCCAATGACTGCTCCAGCCCTTCATTTTCTTGTGCTAGGACATCCAAAACACTTGTATCAACACCATAAGCATAAATGATGAAATCCTTTGAGTAGTCTGGGTTGATGAGTGTTGGTGCGCAAGCAATTTCTTGCTTGATATTGTTGAAGATTTCTTTCCTTTTGTTTTCCATTTGAAAGCTATGTATTTCTTGAGCATGAGGGTGATGGGCCTTATCAGTCCTGTAAATTTAGGGATGAATTTCCTAACAAATTTTATTTTTTTGAGGAAGTATTGTAAGGATTTATTATGCGCCAACAAAGAAAGGGCTAGGATGGCTGAAAAACACTCAGGATCAATTGCAATGCCATCCTTTGAGACAACATGGCCTAGAATTTTTCCCTATGCTAATGAAAAATTACACTTCTTGGGGTTAAGAGACACCCCAAACTTTTAGCATCTCTCAAATACTTTCTCTAGGTGCACTATGTGATCAGCGCTATGCTTTGAGAAGACAATGATGTCATCAAAATAAACCAAGATGAATTCATTTATGTATCCTTTGAAGGTAATACCCATGGCATGTTGAAACATTGCATCTACGTTTGAAAAAACAAAGGGAATATTATTATATGCATATGTTCCCACTTAGTTGTAAATGTGGTTTTCAATTGATCCTCTTCCTTGACTAGGATCGATTAAAGTCAAAATACCCATCCAAGATAGAGAATCTTTTCACGCTAGCCACATCATGCGGAATCTTATCCATAGAAGGAAAATGATAATGATCTTTTAGAAATTCCTTGTTCAAATATCTGAAATCAACACAAATTATAATTTCACCATTGTTTTTTGCACTGGAACTAGATTTATGACCCAGGTAGAATACTTGATCAGAAATATTATCTTTACCTCAATGAGTTTGGATAATTCCTTCCTCGTGAGGGGATATATCTTTGGATTGACTAGCCACTGCTTTTATTTGATGGGATTGATGCTTGGATCAAGGTCAATGGAATCTTGAGAAAAACCTTGATCAAAACCTTTGAGGTCTTCATACTCACATGAGAAAATATCACGTATTTTTAGCAGAGAGATATAAAGGCCTTCTTCTCATCGTGTGTGCAAGCTTTACCTGAGCATAAAATCCTTTCCGTGCACAATAGTGACTAGCGAGCATTCTTCTTGCACAACAAGTATATACTTTTCTTCACCCTTGAGCTCATCATTAGGGCTAAAAATTTGTTCTAAGGTAACAGGACCTTTAGGTAACTTGTTTTTCTTCAGTTGTATCACTTGGTCCCCATAAGTGTCATGTAAATAAGCTCGTATGCTTGATGAGAACTTACATTCATTTTGGATGAGCTAGATGATCTTCGTGTCCTGTCAAACACTTTCCATCATCCGGTGTTATTGTCTAGAATGGATGGCCTAATCACCATCTTGATATGGTAATTGTTTCCTTTTACAAAGTCCTCAAAGATGGGAGAATTGTGAACCAAGAACGACCATCTAATCAAGTTCTTTATTCATCACATGCGACACCGCCTATGAGTTTAGACCATTAAAGCTCTTAAGGAGGTCCCAAAATCTGTGTTTATAAGCTTTGAGAAGCTTATTATTTGTCACGCACTTGTTGGTGACTTGATGGATAACTAGTTCTATGTCCCCAAAGATTTGTAACACCTTGATTTTCTTCTTTTCAACTATAAGAAGACCATGCACCAATGCCTCATACTTTTCCACATTGTTGGAACATGTGAACTACAACCTGTTCATGAAGAATAATTTCTCATCCTTCGGGGATATGAGAACAACTCTGCTCGATGACGTTTATGATCCTAGATCCATCAAAGTATAACTTCCATAAACTAGGATTCTCTTCACTTTTCTTGAGCACACACGACATAATGCTTCTTCTTCAAGGATGTAGTAGGTACCAAGCCTAGTTTCATAAGCTTCTAGCTCCTCAACATATGGATCAAATCTATGGTGTCTCTCTTCCCATTCATCCAACACTAAGTCCGAGATAGGAGGCGAGAAAGGGAATGGAACATATGACTCCACATGATAGGAAAATATTGGCTCAGCTTGTATAGTAAATCAGTTACCATACCTTGTCTTGAGTAACATATGGGTCCAATCAAAAGATAAGTAAGCACCCACTTTAGTAGTAAATTCCATTGACAAACACAGGGAAAACATGGGGGAAGATAAATGATTAACACATATTGAGTTATTTTCAGACTTGGACATGCATAGAGGGTTAACTCAAGATCCTTGATAGTTCCTAGGGTAGTGATAGTTGAACCATCAAGTTGTAGGACTCCTTTTGTTAAGGGGATATAATTAAGACCTAAGATATCAAAAATTTCTTAGGCATGAAAGAAGTACTAGTGCCTAAGTAAATCATACGATTATCGACAAGAGGTTTGCTTATAATCAAGGACATATAGAAGGGTGGGGTTTTAATAAGATTACTTACTTGCTTCTCCTCTTCTTGGCTTGAGATATTGATAGAAGTGCGTAACTTCTAAACAATCTGGGTCAATATGTGAAAGTTGAGCGAGAGCTTCATGCAACAAGTTGCACTGAGACATAATAGTTAGGGCATCCCATATTGTGACATTTATGTTTTTATTCTTCATCTGGTCCACAATGCTGAATGGAAGACCTACTGACTTGTGCATTTGAGGCACAACAACATCCTTTTTCTTTTGTTCAAGCACGAGAGGTAGGGACCTTCGCCGGACACGAGGCTTGACCTACCAAAGGAGGGGTGCACACCACTTTAGGAGGAGTTTTGTATGGAGCCTCCTATGTAGGAACTTGAGAAATTTTACTACTGGATATCTTAGCTGCTTCCTTTTGTTTTTGAGGATCCATTTTTGTTGCTAGAATAGAAACATGTGTGCTATAATCAAGCATTCTCTTCTTGTATCTTATGTTATTAGAAACACAGGCGTGTGGTCTCGCACACATCATCTGCAACTTAGTTGATTGTACAAAAGTCCTCGATGCCAAAAATATCAAATTAGCTTTAGGAGGATCCTTTGGATTTTCTTGATTCTCAGGCTCGCTTGCGTTGATGGAAGAATTGTAGTTAGAAGCATTATAGATCATATAAGCCTGTGTACACATAACATTGGCACAATGATACTAACTGTGAGGCATGTTGCAAGGAAATCACCATTCAATTTGTTGTGCCATATTATTTTTAACTAGGACAAGTTCTTGACTTGTGCTTAGGCACGGAAGAGGTTATGCAGGAGGAATAACTTGCAAGGGAAAGTGTGCATTAACATGCCATCTATCATTCTGTTGGTTCTTCCCATATCTCTGATTTCCATATTGATTTCTCCAAGGTTGATTTTTTTGGCCTTGTGCTGATTAGAACCACCTCTTTAGGCTTGCACCTAATGCTTCTCCAATGATATGACCTTATTGGAAAAGTTTCTAATCAGGGCCTTCAATTCTTCATCTTTTTTGTGCCATGCTAGAGAATAGGACATGGATGCAAAAAGTTACATGATCTATCTTGGAAGAAGGGAAACAAAATTTTGGGGTACTAGAGAAATCTCAGGGGATAAGGATGCAGGAGGCCTAGGTGCTAACTTACACACCTAAATGAGACTATTTTTTTCCCATATGGAAATTTTGTATGCAACAGGTAAAGTCCTACCTCCCATGGATTGAATCATGACTGAAATTTCAATTTTTAAAGCCCTCGATAATACATGAAAACATGTTGGGTTGTAGGTATTACTACTTGAGGAATTATGTCCCAAGTCTTTTGAAATTTGATGTTGAAGTCGAGTCATCCGCTCATAAGGTGTACACTTCGTTGTAGTCAGCTACTCCACCAAAGACAAGTGATTTTCCTTATCTTCAAATTAGTTGCATATAGGTGTTATAAGATCATCCTGTGTGGAAATAGATGTCGATCTCATGCCACGATACAATTGGAGTGCTTTTCCTTTGAATGAGGCCATAAGTAGCCTAACTGCTACATCATCATGAGTGATAAGGTAAACATAGCACACATTGGCCACATCTTGAATGTGCTCAATAGGGGTAACTTAGTTTTTTCCCATGAATAATGGAATGCTTTTGAGCGTAGCTGCTAGCATATCGTGTTGTGTAGTAAGATTGAGCGGAATTCCACTAGTGAAGCTTGAAACGTTTCTCGAGAGGAGGAGGTTGTTATGGTAGGGAGAACTTTCTTGCTTTAAGGAGGAGTAGAGTGTGGATGATGTGGTGGAGATGGAGATGCATGCATGGAAGTTCTACCATGTGTGCTTCTTGGAAAAAGATAGAGATATTCAAAGGATCCTTCGACTGCAACACTCTGTCTGGTATGTACTCTTCTCATAAAAAGGCACTCTAGCTACTAAAACAGTAGATTTGAGTGTTGGGAGTCACTAGATGTGTTTGAAATGATCCTCCAAAGGCTAGAAATTTCTAAGTCACACACCAAACTTAGCAATGTTGAAATCTAAGCTTTCAACCGCTTTTCCCACTATGCATGCTAGAAACTGTTGGTCGTTTAAAAGTGCACTGCGTCTCGGATATGGAAGAGCCAAGTTATTTGTGACAACAATGGAACTGTCTCCAAGTTGTGATACCTTGCGTACTTGAGACAAATCTCCGTAGAAGGCCGGTTCCTCTACCTATTTCTACTGCTATTGCTACTCCTAATTCTAAAAGGGAAAACTAAGCTAATAATGTAAAGGGGCCGGGGATAGAAGGATAACATAAAGGAAAGCTAAAACTAAAAGAGAGGTAATAACACTAGAAAAGAAGGGATGAACACTATCATTACGAGTGAAAATGAAAGAGAAAGTATGAGGGAAGGCTAGGCATGCGTAGCAAAAACCAGCAAGCATTTACACCATTGATTTCATGAAACAAAACCAGAAAATGATGATGCAAGGAATTTAGAGTGACACAACAAGCACACAATGCAAGAGGGAGGAAAGAGAGAAGAACATAAACACGTTAAGGAAAATAATAGCCACAAAGCAATGCTTCTATTACTTCCAAAGATGTGTAGTCTGTTATAATGGTGCAAGAGGCCAATATCCACATGCACAAGCCAGATCTAGAGGTCATAAAATCAAAATATAAAGCTATGGAGTCCTTAGCCGAAGCGTAATGATCCAAAATTTTCAACATTAACAATGATCCTAGCTCTTACATTTATATATAAATCGATGGAAGAAGAAGAGAGGAGGGAAAAACTGAATTTGAAATACAACCACCAAAAAAATATTCAATGCCTACAAATCTTCCCTGCAAATATGTCAAATGCGCCTCCCTAAGTCTTTTTGGCGTGTAGGAGAAGGAAGGAGGTGAAATCCATGTCAAATTGAGTGGTTGGAGAAATTAGATCTACTCATCAATTCCTAGAAATATGTTTTCCCATTTCTCACCTACCAAATTTACCAGAATTTTGAATTTGAATATCAAACACTGTAGCCTACATTAATAGCTATCAATTGAGACTAAACACACGTTAATCGAGCTGTGAGCAAAATATATGGCTATCAAACATTGTTAGAGCCATCTACATACACAAGACACGTGGTGCGCATGGATTGGTTGAAAGGTCGGCCAATTGTTTTGTCGTTTCTGCCATGTGTCATACATAGGTTGGTTATAAATATTCGGATCCAGTTGGCACACTTTGGTTGGTTGGGTGTAAGACAATCAAGGAATGGTGCGAGAAGATGGCATGAATCTATGCGCATGGAAGAATGAAGCGTGGGAGGAAAATAAAGGAAGGGCACACGTAAAATTCACATGCATGGGAGAAATGCCCAAGGAAGAAATGTATGGTCAAGGTGTAACTATTACAAATTAATGTGCGGGACATGCAAGAGGGCTAAAGACTTATCTGATTTTGAAGCAAGTGTAAGGTGTGCACATAGGATACATGAACTACTTTGGAAGAAGGTGGGTGCACAAAAGGTAAAATGGAACAAATAGGAAAAGGAAAATAGAAGGAAGAGAAGTGCAGAAGCAAAGTGCGCGCAAGGCACTCGAGAAAATGCAACCAAGTAATTTGCCAAGAACATAAATTTGGAGTGTGAGCAACTTTGTAGTGTAGAATTTTAGAGCCAGATTGTGAATGTAAGTTGTCCAAATAACTAGGGGAGTTATTTGGATAACAAGAGAAATACTAGTGAAATTTCAAATGCAGAGATATGAAGATGAAGTCATTTACATCATAATACCCATGGATGCTTGTCATGTATTAATGGGGAGGCCATGGAAGTTTGATTAGAAGGCACAAAATGATGGTCCCAAAAAAACCTATAAGATAAAGAAGGAAAGTAGTAAAATTTGAATCCCATATGGGATAAGGTCGAGAAAGTGAATAAGGAATAAATATTCATATAATTTTGGGGAAGAAATTCCTAAGCTGGGTTGAATTAGAGAGATGCATATTTTACATTAATAATAATGCTTGTGTAAAGGGGAAGTGCGGGTGCATCAGAGAGGATTTTGAAACACTTCCACGTAGATGATGAACGTGTTGGGAGATTTTATAGAGATAATATCAAGTGATTTTTAGGAAAAAATTTGCATGTGAGAAACATAAGTCACCACATGATTTAATCTTGGGATCATTTTTTCCAAACAAATTTGTATATAGGGTGACACTATAAAAATGGAAAGATACATAATAAATAAGTATTGTTAGATAAGGGATAATCGGTAAGCACCTAAGCACATGTGTAATCCCAATGGTTATAACATTTAAAAAGGTGGAGAGTGGATTATCCGAATATATGCTAGAGAAATTAATAAAATCACCATCAAGTATAGGTCTCCAATTCATCGCATAACTAAAATAATGGATTATTTTAATGGAGAGAGATACTTTACTAAGATTTATTTGAAAAGTGAATCTTATCAAATTTTCATACATGAAGGGGATAAATGGAATATTGAATTCAATATATAGGAATCTTTGTATGAATGGATTATGACGCCTTTTGGGTTTAACAATGCACTAAGTACATTATTGAGGTTTATGAATGAAGTCTTGGATCCATTTATAGGGAAGTTTGTGATTGTATACCTAGATGATATTATGATATTCTAACATACATGTGAATAACATTTGGTATGCTTCATACAAGTGTTGCAGTGATTGTGGGAAGATATTTTTTTGATCAATATGAAGATGTATAGTTTTATGCGAGATGAGATTGTATACTTGGGTTTTTTTATTTTTCGTGTAGGTATAAAGGTGGATCCTAAGGGGAGGTGTGAGTGATAGTAGAGTGGTATTTGTCATGGAGTTCTTTTGAAGTATAAATATTTAATTGCTTGGAAATTTTTAAATGTAGGTTCATCTTGATTTTCATTAGAATGCATGTGCCTATCATAGAGGACATGAAAAGGGATAAACATTATTTTTTTATAGATCATAGATGCAAAATGAAGTTTTAAAGAATTAAAGAGAAGGTGACTAAACAACCACTATTGACATTATCTAATTTTGTAAATGTGTTATAAGTAGATTGTGATGTTATTGGTGTAGCCATTGGCATATTGTTGAGTAAAGAAGTAATACCAATAACTTATATCAATGAAAAACTAAATGGTGCAATGAATAATTATAATGTATATTATCAATATTTATATGTAATTACGCAAGCACTCAAGAAGTGGAGGCACTACTTGTTGCGAAAGGATTCTGTTATGTTTACTTCTCATTATGTGTTTTAGTTCATAAATAGTTAGGGAATTTGAATCAATGACATATCAAGTGGGTAGAGTAACTACATGGATAGAAGTTTGTATTGAAACATGGGAGAGGAAAATCTAATAGTGTTTCTGATGTGTTGAGTAGGAACAATATTTTTTAGCTGAAATGAGAGTATAAATTTTGAGTTTTGAATCTATGAAGGAGTTGTATGTGAAAAATAGAGAATTTAGTAAATCATGGAGATTGTACAAAAAAACCTACAAGTGTTGATAAGACACCTTGGTTGGAATACTTTGTACAATAAGTCCTATTGTTCAAATGCAAGAAATAATGTATTCCTAGGGGATCAATGTGGGAAATTTTTGTGAGAGAAGTATAATTGTGGATTTGCAAGACACTTTGGAATGGATAAGACTTTATCAAGTGTACACAAGAGTTACTTTTTCCAAATATGAGTTTGGATGTGCATAAATTTGTGTAATAAATTAGACAATGTCAATTAAATAAAGGGAGATATCAAAATTGGGGTTGTTCCAACTTTTTCCCATTCTAGAAAAGTCTTGGGAGGATATAAGCATGGATTTTGCATTGGTTTATCCTAGGATGCAAAGAGGAGTTGATTATATTTATATCATGCTAGATATATTTTTATGATGAAACTTTTTGTTGCTTGAGGGAAGACTAGTGATGTGGATCATATTGCAAACCTTTTCTTTAAGGAAAATATAAGGCTATATGGATTGCCATGTAACACTTTGTGGCGTACAAGTATTGGTTCTCAAATCTATTCTGCTATAAAAATATGTGAAGAAAATAGAATAATTAGTTATAATAACATAATTTTCACCAATTGAGGGAAGATACAAGGAAAAAAATAGAAGGTGGTTATCCTCTTACTCTTTGGTATTTATGAAACCTGGGGGAGAGACCTTCTAGAAACACGAATGTGTTAAATAACACAAAGTTTACAAGGATAGTGTAACATAACTAGATAAATGTTGGTGAAATAATTTTTCACAAGGAAAAATTAGGGGTTTTAACCAGCGCTTTGGGACTAGTTCCCTCTACTTAGAATTCTAAAGTTTGATTGATTGAAAACAATAAATATGTACACTACTCTAACCATCGGGAGGTCTTTTGATTGGAAATCACACATGAAAATCCCACTAAATCCAAGTGCAAAAATGAGGTGGAGGAAAGGTGTACGTGTGTGGAGAGGGGTGAAATTGAGAAGGGGGTTTTACTCAATAAATAGAAAGCTGAGTTTATTGACATAAAACTAGAATATTTCAGAGTCAACAATGAGAAGAAACCATGTCAAGGAAAATAGGAACAAAATATAAATAAATCCAAGTTCATTTTCATAATATTGCACAATTAACCATGCTCATGGAGTAAAGTTGAGATGAAGAGGAAAACATAAGACAAGAAGATATAAGAATTGTAGTTTCTTCCTTATAGTAAGACAATGAGAGCTATCAACCAAGAAAATCTAACCCTTTGGAATGGATAACCAATTCCAATTTATATCCTTACAATCCATCTCTTCATCTACCCCCATATGACCTTTCATAGTCCCACCACTTGTGACGTTACACATTCCTCTAGGAAATAAAAAATAAACTCCTTTCTTATTAATGAAAAGTGGACTTTTACAATGAAAAATTACAACGGTCACTTAAGTGAATAGGACGAAAGAGCCATAAAGTAAAATTTACAATGGAGAAATGGAAAATAGAGAGAGATAATAAAGAGAGAAGAGATTTGGAATGAAGAAGGATGAAGAAGCTCTTATTTACTTTGTAGAGATGCACTCTAGTGAACCCCGATCCTTTGACCACTTTGAAAACAAGAGAAAAGCCTTCTTCCACTAAAACCAACTTTCCAATCTCTAAATCATTGTCATGTCTCATTGATCTTTCTTTCTTTTGATGCACTTGGTGTCCACAAGGAGACAAATTTCTTACACGGGGGTGTTCTTGGTGATCATGTCACCAAATGACCATGGTGACCTATGAGACACAATGAAGTACAAGACCAAATCCTTTGATCTGAGATGGGTGAAGGACAGAGACTTAATGAAGAAATTTTCCAAATTTTAGCTAACCCATATGATGAGATGAGAATAATTTTGAGACCAAATTAAAGGAACTAGGAGGGCTTCCCTTCCACCTGAGTTATAATTCAACTAAAATTTCATAATGTAAAATCATGAATATTCCAAGTCACTATGAAGCTATGCACTATTTTAAACATATCCAGGTTCTCTTTCATCAGCATTATAGGATCAATATCCTTGTTTCTTAACAAACATCCCAACACTTAATGTTTTTAGTAAGCATTATTTGGAGAATTCCATTTTAGTTGTCAGTTGTTTAATTTGGTACTTTTTGAGTTTCCTTGATGTTCTTAGGGCAATGGAAACTTTGAGAATAATTGTTTGGAAAACTTACAATTTATAGTAATGTGGATTAGCAAGGATTACTATTTTTATAAGTGGGTCTTCTTAGTGTCAGATTGGAATGAAATTAGTCTCAAAATTTTTGTTTTGCAATGTGAGGCTTTTCTCCAAATTTTAAAGGATTTCAATCACGAGTTTTGTAGGTATGAGAAAACATATTGTTTAGTTGGATTTTTCAAATGGATGTAAATAGTGACATGAAGCCTCAATGGAGGCACATAAATAATCTTATTAAATGTGTTTTTGTGCCCACATTTACACACCCATGTACAACAGTGAAAAAAAAAAATTGGATGTTATTTTTGTTTCAAACACATGATACAACTATATGACACCACTTAGGTTCACAAGAAAACACATGGGCTTACTCCAGAAAAAATCCACATCACAAATGACACTTATACAACATGGACCCACACAACAATAGGATATCACAAGATGCAAATCAATGCCACACTTCTATAAACAAACTAGTCCATTGCAACGACCCAACCACAAAATGAACATCACAGATAGGTACTTTCCACAACACCACATTTTCATGGATACATTTTTATCATAGTCATATTCCATTATTTAACCTATAAGGTTTGAAAATCACTTAACATGGGAACACACATTACCTTTTAAATTTCTGGACTAATTTTCCTCACTTTCGTTTAACACTATGCTTCTAAAGGTTCCATTAGATTTAGTTCGTTTATCTTATTGAAAATGAATTATATAACTCGATTGTTAATTATAATTATCTTAACATTTACACATTATAAGTTTTGATTCTCAAATGAGAAACTATGTTTACCCAATCACTTGTGCTCACATGGATCAATTCACATCCACTTTCACATCATAAGAAAGTTTTATTACGTTACGAGAAATCATCCACGATACCTAAAATTATTAGACCAACACCACAAGGGTACTTTCTTAATAAAAAGGACAAGTTACAAATTTCCTTTACAATAGAAAAACTTAATAGAATATTAACACATAACCTAAATGTCCTTGTGATCTCAACCACTTTTCATTATATTCCCCTTCCAATGTTGTTTAAACTATAGAAAAACCATACGATTTCAAGCTAGACATGACATCCTCTATGCACCTAAAGGGATGTTATGCCCCACACCAAAGAATATTGCACACTATCATACCCATGTGAATTCTCTCAACTAGGTTCCTAGGGAGGAACACACAAACACATACGGTGCCTCTAAGTCTCTAGGACTATGAAAGATGTTTGGAACCAACATAACTCAAGGTTTACCAGAGAGGATCATTCCATTCAACAAAGGTTAATAATTCAAACTATATGTTTGTTTGTCACTTCTAGCAAAAAATGAAAACACACAAATGTAAGTTGTTATTTTTCTTTGTAGGTTAAGTGATTTCCTAGGTCAATGCATCACTAAGAGATAGGTAAAAACACACCATTTTAAATTATTACTAACAATTTTATTGAGATAATCATATTCAAAATTATGATGGAACTAAAAATTTTAAATGAAAAAGTTCTAATTTCATCCTCCTATATTGATTTAGACACTAAAAGAAGGGATTATTTTACATCATTTTCCAAAGCAACATGATACAATCAACTTCATTTACTTAATAAGATATACACAAATACAACTAAGAGTAACATTCATCGAACAAGAAAAAGTACAACTACGTATGAAATAGTAATTTTTCCCCTTATACAACACTTTCATATACATTATGGAAATAATGCATTCTATTCATAACAATATCATTGAAATATTCTATACAATTACATTGCTTTTTGATAGCATGCTAATAAGAAGACACAAGTAACGCTACACTTCTCCTTTTCTAGGTACCTGCAACCACACATGGTCAGCACTACTACTGGCATGGAATCTATCTACAAACTAGCATGATTCACAATTTCATAGATTTCTAATAATAATGAAAACAATAATTAACATACTTCTAAAGAGAGTAAGAAATGTAAATGCCATTTCAGTTCATTTTTAGAGCTATAAAGAGAGAGCTAGAGAGAGGAGAGAGAGAGAAAACACTATTTTTCCACAATCACACTCTTCTCAAAACAAGCATCAAAAGAAGTATCCTATAGTCATAAGTTAGTGTATAAAAAGTTTCTTGATCGATATTTTGCTTGAGAAGGTCAAACGACCATTTTCCCCATCTATTTACAAGTTCCCAAAAAGTGCTAAATTTAGACAAGTAGCTCAAAATCACCGTTTAAAGACCATATTCAAAACTCGGATACCCACTAAAATAAATTCCTACCTATTCCCTATATACGTGGAAACACTCAAAGTCGTGAGAACCCCAAAATGGTAAAAATATTAACATGGATCTTGCCTCTCCTTAGCCACTTATCGTAAATTAACTCAAACAACCTTGTCGACCAATGACCGGAGGCATACAAAACCTATCGAAAAACTAGAGCTTGTGGGATTTTTTCACCCAAACCGAGGGTTTTCTAGTAATTTTCTCACGAAATATTATAGGTATGCGAAAGACAAAATCTGTTTAGACACCTAGGGCCAAAATGACGAGTCAAAACCAAACTGTATTTCTAAATTTCAACATCAGTTTAAAGCTGCAAATTAGCCCATTGGGATCCTAAAAACATTATGAAACAAGGTAAAATATCCTTCCCGAGAACAACCGGGTATCGGTTGGACACTACCATGACAAGGTACACGAAAAGTTTGCTTTTCCCATTTCGGGGTCTATAGGGATATTTTTCCCCTCTATGAAAATAGGTTTTATTAACATTGTACAAGTCATATAGAAGTAGTTTTCACTAACTTTCATGTTTATCCTACCAACTACATGCTTTTCATATCCAAACTAGTATAATATATAATCCATCCATCTTACAAGGTAAGGGAAAATAGTGTTTTTCATTTATGGTTAATGATCTTGTTGCGTAAAAACAAAGGTAAATACTCTATAAGCTACTATGTCTCATTTAATTCACCGATAAGTTATTCCTCTTTAATATGATTTTCTACTACAATAAAACAAGAAAGCTAGAATCGTTAAAATTGTGCAAGGAGAGAGAGTAAGATGACCATGCTTGATTATTCAAATTGGTGAGGCACATGGTGAGTCATGGTTGGGTTGAAAACGAGATGGAAGGAGAGAAAGAACTGAGCTCACAACCACATTTCAAATCCAATTGAGCTCATCAATGGATTAGACATATATACTAAACCAAGTCATTGACCTCACTAAGTCCCCATGGAGTGGCCAACCAACAGCCAATGTAAGTCAGATCACCTAAGGCGGTCTTAATGACCCACACTTCTCCTAGGTATTATGTCAAATAGTTTGAGTGCCAAGATCACGCTTCCACATTTTCATACATTTTAAAAAGGCTATTCACATTGCACCAATAAAATCGAGACAAAAAAACCACTTAAAATAACACTTGACGGGTTTCCATTCCTTGTCCCAAAGATCCCATTCTAAATCAAAAGAGGCATAACTATTTTTTTCTCACGAGTCCACATTTTTTATAGGAAAATTTTCAAACAGTTTTCAGCCCTACGCAGCTTCCTCAACATTCTTACATGCCTACATTTCTTATGCGCACTAGCAACAACACTATTTGATAATTTTCCTTTGTTCTTTTACTTGGTGGATTATGTAGATTCGGGCAAGCTTTCCTTGGTAGGCAAGGTGGGTGTTGGTAAAGGTTAAGGGGGTCGGGATTTACACCAAAAAATTGCACTTTTAAAAAAATTCCAAAGATTTTCCAACAAACCCCTTTTGTGTATAGCGCCTCTTGTCACCATGGTAATTTGTCCCATAGTTCACATGCCTTGTTTATGCTTCCTCACTTTAAAAAAATGCCTACTAGGGATGAAACAACAACATATGGAAAAAAAGTTATCCTTTACGCTTTGATTGAAGTTTGTTCCCTAATCTAAAGTTACCATTTTGAAACATGCGAGGTTGAATGGTGAAAAAGTTTTCTCTTGATTTACACCGACCGATTGCATTAGTTTGAAAGTTTCCAAGCCTTTTCAACGTTGCTTTGTGAAAAACTGTAGCCATGACACTCTATGAGATGACATCTAGTCAAGGAATTTATTTGAATAAATAAGGCATCACCGAGCAAACTGATTTGTACATATCCTACAATCCTCACATTTCATGAACCCACACTTTTTTTTCAGGCATGCCCATACCCGCTTCATAGATCCACACATAGGATGGGAGGATGTAGGTTAAGATTATGGAGGTAGTTTTACACATGCCAAATCTTGCTAGAAGGCTTCAAAAGCCTTTCCAAATAATCCATTTGTGTAACCTATAAACAAATATACCTTCACTCCATAGAAGCTCCCAAAACATTCCCTAACCAAAAATTCCTAAAAATCTCAAAAAGGATTTCCAAAATAATCTCATGCACAAACTACACAACCCAAAAAATTTCACTAATTTTATTCTTGGAATGAGGTTGGGCCAAGCCCCAAGTAGTTTGGGGAGTTTGAATATTCTAAGTTTTATTTAATTTAATTTTTTTCTTTTCTTTTAGTAATATCATTTTAGTCTCCAGAAATGTTTACATCATGGTAATATTTCACACATTCAAATTTATTAAATTGCTTCTATTATCTCATGATTGTGCAAAAGGGACCTCAAACGATCGTCAATCCACCCTCTAAGATGAAATAAAAAATGTGGAGAATGGAAGGCTCCTCATCCATTGAGCGTTTAATCAATTTCGGTGGACATTTAGTGATAACAACAAAATCATCCAAAGAATGAAAACCACATCAAGTATGATATTTAATGAGAATCCCGAGATGGTAGACCAAATATTTTAAATACCTTGAATCAAAAACTGAAAGAGTTGTATCCTTACCTCCATGAAACTCGGGGATTCACAAAACACACAAACACGATTCAAAATTCCAAGCAAACCGTAAGGGACAACAAAATGAACTTTTTACAAATCGGAGGGGAACTATATTCCACCTCCTTATAACACAGATCATCTAGAATGTGATATACTCTAAGATACTAAAGAGATGAGAAAGCAAAAAAATAAACACGACATACACTTTTTAGTACAAAGAACTTTTTTGTTTAAGACATGACCACCGTTAGGTTAGACACATTTTATAAATCTCTCAATTTCCTAATGTTTTGTGAAGATTGGCATTTCTCCTAATTTTATTACTCGATTAATCCTTTTCTCAATACCTTTTTCTTATTTTCAAAACTAAAAAAATTGTTTTTTACGGTTAAAAGCCATAGTGAATTCAATTCTAAATTTTGGTATTCATTTTGAAACACACTCACATGTGGTTTCTCATAAGCGTATTAACCATTTATTCTATCAATTGTCAGTTTACTTGTCCATTGATCATAATTTCATCGCTTGTTAAGGATTTTAACTTTCAAATTTCAAATAGGTTGCCCAAATAGTTGACCTCACAATGTTGTACAAGATAAAAAACACATTACAAATGACCCACACACATTTTTAGCAAATTTTCATGAACGAATCATACTAGAAGAGCTCTAACTCCATGATGGAAAGACACCAAGTAGTCCACCTAACATATAAATTCCAACAAGTATGCCCCATACATAGATACATCACACACATGTGACTTACAAATAATGAATCATCATGTTGATACCTATTCAATTGGTATCAAATGATTCAAACTATAATTTTACCCACACAATGCCAAGGTTAATATCCAATAGTACATACGAACAATGAGGAGCACCACACCTCAATCATACCAATGCATAACATGACTCACATGAGTAACTAGTCGATCCACATAAACACCACAAGTAAGGAATATCAACATCAATACTCTCAAATAGGATCCGTGATCCAAATAATATCAATTAATAACATCTCCCAAAGTACAAGCACAATCCACCACCTCGTAATATCATGAACAACAAAATTCACCGTCATACACCAAAATAACCAAATACCATAAGGCAATAAGTTTTCATTGTTTTCAACTAGTTGAAGGGTCGAAGGTGATAGTTTATTTTGCACATGTGGTGATACATAGAGGAGAGAAAAGACATATTTTAGGAATAAAATTCAAATAGTATGATATATGCTTATTTTTATTTGTTTTAACATGACAAGAATCTTTCCATCATAAATATTGATCAGTGGTTTTCCATTAAAGGATATTATTTTCATCTTGCAAGACATGGAAGAATGATTGAATATAAGAATTTCATTTTAGGATTGTTTTACAAAAGGTCATTTTCATACTTTTGCTCATGGCAGTATGGTCTGGTGTGAAGGTTTTAACAAGTTTTTTCATGTTTCACAATACATATATATTCACTTGATATGCAAGAACGTCAAATGATAAAAATTCACAAAGGGAGAATTTATATTTTTACACAATGAAACATAGTCTTAAGATAAGAATAAGAATTTTCCACACAACTCTTGTTATCCAAAGTTCACCCCTGGGTAAATTTCGATAACATGCATCGAGTTTGCATAGTTCAAGCAAGTAGATTGATCCGGGAAAAATCGTGAAAATTGGCAAAGTCCTGCTCAAGGCCGCCATCGGAACAATTGGGACATCAAGGTGCGGATCGGCCAAAAAGCCTCCAAGCGGCCCACGAAGCAAAGGGACATCTGGGACAGAAGTACGCGGTGGATGTGGAAAGCCGGTTCGGCCGAAGGGGAAGAAAATTGACTAACTGCTTTGGGACATGTGGGACAAAGGAACGCGAACCGGCCGAATCGGGTGAATCAGAAAATTTGTTCTAGACAGTGCTGGAAGCAAATGGGATAAATGTATGTGAAGGACGTGAACCGGCCGGTTCAGCCAGAACGGGGAACTTCAGCAAAGGGACATCTGGGCCGTGAGTGCGCGGAGGGCGCGAACCGGCCGGTTCGCCCGAAACAGAGAAATTTCGTATTGGGACAAAGGGACGCATGGGATGCGATGACGACGAAGGAGCCAAAAGCCAATCAAGCAATGCCACATGTCATCGGCTGAATGAGGAACAAGGAAGCCCATTTCGGGTGGATTAGGAGTTTTTGTCCCAAATAGCACTGGGACATCCGGGACAAAAGGACGCGAAGGGCGCGAAAAGCCGGCAGACCACGGACCAATCAAATCACAACACGTGTCACAGGGGAAAAAGGTCAAAACGTCAAAGGGTGAAGTTTCAAGCATCGACTGAGCAATAAAAGGGGACACGTGTCAATGAAGCGGGGAAGAAGAGAGAATTACGCATCCAATCGGGCCGCGTGCCATGTGTCCAAGTTTAAGGGCCCCAAGGAAATTTCAAAAGGGAAGCCCACGGGAAGGTGGAGGAGAGAGAATCACTCGGTGAATCGGAGCACGCCACGTGTCGTCAGTGTGGCAAAGCACGGGAAAATATTTCAAATCCGTTTTGGCCTGTTTCGTGCCCTAAATCTTCAGATCGTCATATCTTTCGATCCAGAACTCGGATTTGCACGTTCTTTATATCAACGGAAAGATGTTGAAATTCTCTACATGATTCTAGGATCAATCTTACATTTTGGTGTAGTCTGGAGAGAGAAAATTGAGAAATGCCTCTGGCATGAAATAATGGACAGAAGTAATGCTTCAACAACCAACTTTAATGCACAGATGGTCCGCGCTTTTGTTAGACAGCCCGCCATTTTGCCAGGATCCGCCGCTTCTGCCATAATGAGATGATTCTAAATGTGACCTAGAAGTGGTTGGGGCAGTTCTAGATTTCCTCTCTTCCCTCTCTCATTCTTTCTATATATTGTAAAGAGGGGCTTCTTAAAAAAGGTCAAACATTTTCTGTTTTTATCCTCCCTTCTTCTAATCAAAGCGAATTTGTGGAGTTCGAACCTCCCATTTGAAAGCGTAATGTGACTCTACCTTTTGGCATTTTGTAGTGTATTGTATCAATCTTTGGAGCAAGTAATGCATGTATGTGGATGATTCTCAACCCTCTCTATGTTCATTTGCATCCTCTTGGTCTTTCACTGCAAGTTTTGTTATCTGTGCATGATCTTGCCTCACATTTGAATGGTCTCGTGTTTATCGGCCAAGACGGGTGTTCTTCATTCCTCGGTGCATCACCTCTATTAGCTTAGGTTTATTTTTATGCATCCTTCTCTCTCTCGTCCCTGGCAAGTTAGATTAGGTTTTGAGTAAAACCTCTACATTTTTATGTGCATCCGAAGCAGAGGAATAGGAACCGGCCTTCTTTGGAGAATCCTTTCTCATCTTTTCAAGTCCCACACTTGGAGAAAGGATTCCATGTTGTGTAATCACACTGGATGCCTGAACATCAACCTAGAAACCGATCTCGCATCCGTGGGTGCTTTGTGAGCTTGCAACAACAGATTTTGGCATGCCCAGTGGGACAAGAGGTCTCATTTTTATTGTAGCAGGGTTAATGCGCATCTCTGCTGCATTTTTCTTGCTTAAAAGGAGCTATTATTTGCATATCGCGACTCCAAGGGAAGAATCAACTATTTCAGCAAAGTGTAGGCCACGAAAACTTATGAGAAGAATCACAAGGTGAAGAGTTGGAGAAGAAGAAGTGTTGTTCAAATACCTGCAATTATCTCCAAGAAGAAGGAAAAGAGGAAGAAGGATTCAAAGATCTCCATCTCCACCAAACAGAACTCTCTCAAATCCTCCACCTAAATGGCCTTTCATTCAGTATACAAGGGCTTTAAGACCAATTAGAATGGCTCAGAACAATCCTTACATCAACTTCACAGCAAAGCGCCCACTTGCTCTCAATGCACAACATCCAGTTCCTATTGCAGCCTTGAAGAACATTCCCTACTTCATTGGAGAAAATCAGACTACTCCAGGTGATCATGTTAAATATATTGCTAACCTTTGTGCAATTCATGAAATCAATGAAATGCAAGTGGCTGTCAAGTTACTGGCATCTTCCTTCAAGGGTAAAGCATTACAATGGTTTAGGAGCCTTGGAGTTGGTTCTATCACAAACTAGAATCAGCTGTGTATTGCACTTCACGAGCAATTTGGAGAGAAGGGAGACAACTTGTCTCTTTTGGAGCAGCTGACAACTATCAAGAGAGCCCCCAACGAGCAGCTGACTGACTTCAACTTCAGATTTCAAAGGTCTTGGGATAGGATTCCAGTGGCAGTCAGGCCAACAGTAGAAGGTGCTTTTCTATATTACCTTAAAGCTTTGAATTCTGATATTTCTATGTTAATTCAATCTATGGGAGGCACAACCTTACTGCTGCCGCTTACAAACATTGCCATTAGAGCCAAAAACTGTCTTATTCAAGCTGGTAAATTGGCTCCTAGGCCTCCCATGCCCTTGTATCCAAACTTAGAAAATCCAAGCACTAGTCAAGCACCCACTTTGGCTCCTATTCCCACCCCTAGAAATCAAAGTTCAAGTGAAACTTCTACTTCATCCTCTAGTGCTTCAAATGAACTCCAAGAGGTCATGAAACAATTGCAAAACCTAGGCAATGAGCTAGTTACTCTCAAGAGGCAACAAGCCCAAGGTTTCAGACCTTCTTATCAACCCCAAGCTTAGCCTAATAGGCAGCCATACCAACCACAAAGACCACCTAATCCAGCTGCAAATATGAATCAAACAAGGCCTCCTGCCAATAGACCATTCCAGCCCTATAATCCAAATGCCATATCTACCTCTAAGGCATTAGTGCCAACACTAAACAACATTGCCAGAGTATGACTGGTGTTTTCCATGCAATGAGCCTCATAACCAATCCATGTGCTTCAATGGCGCTCTCAATCAAGCATTGATGGTGACAACCACCGGTGTGGAGAGTGAGGACAGCCAAGGAAAACCAACAACAGAAACATTCCAAAAAGCAATCAGCCCCAAATGACACCACATTGGTGAACCGACAAGCGAAGATTTCGTGGCATGAATCGGGTAGTTTCTCAAGGTGTTACACGGCTAACACAAGGTCAAAGAGGAGAAATTTGGGTGAAGAACAGCCATTAGCCCCAGCCAATCCACACCCTTCCACGGCTCCACAAATAATTGGCAAGCAAAGTCCAGTTTCAAATGCACAAGGACAACCAAGAACAGCCCCTAGGCCAACTCAAATGCCAGCTGTTGCTACCCACGTGCAAGGAGTAAATGTGCAAACCAAAGGACAACAGAAAGATCCTTCATCACCGTTCAGTATCATTGAACAGATGAAGAAGACTAACTTCAATATATCAATGTGGGAATCCCTATCCATCCTAGGACAAAGAGATCTGCTGCAAGCTGCCATGAAGGACTGGCCAATTTCAAATCAGCGAGGTTCAGATGCAAGACAAAGTGCTTACAAATGCTGCCCAGCCTAAAGGAAGTCATGGAGGACAACAAGGTAAAATGTTGAAGCCCCCTCCTTTCTATGTTTCGTTGATCATTGGAAATCAGCTAGTACACAATTGCATGATTGATTCCGGGGCAAGTAGTTCTGTCATGCCCAAACAAATAGCTGATCAGCTAGGGCTCTAGTATGAAATAACATCTAAAGGGGTAGTGCAGCTAGATGGGACAGCAATAGCAACAGTTGGAGTGATTAGAAACTTGAGTCTTACCTTACATGCATGTCCAAATGTTGTTGTTTTACAAGATGTATCAATCATAGACCTTCCACCACTCTTTGCCCTTTGCTTGTCAAGGGACTTCACAGCCAAGATTGGGGGGTATTTGTCTGCTGATTGGTCACACATGCTATTCAGAACAAGATATGGAACTAAGGCCACAATCAGATCCGAACCTATTGCAAACTTCCATATTGAGCCTTACACTCCAAGTCAAATCAATGCCAATTGCTCAAAGATTTGATCAAGAAGATTATCCAAACACTGATGAAGCCGACACCAAAGTTGGAAGCATCCCATATTTAACTCTTGATGAATGGGCAAGCAAGGTGCATGCTTTTGATCCTTATCAAGAAGTAGAAGAATCTGAGCTAGGGGTTTATTGTTTACATGAAGAGGATCAACCTCTCCCCAAAGATCACCAAGCCGATCATAAGGACAAGAATGAAGTATGGCATTTGTTCTTCAATGGGTCAAGGAGTAGACAAGGTGCGGGGAGGAGGAGCTATGCTCGTTTCACCACAAGGTATAAGGTATTACTTAGCCTTCTGTTTCTAGTTTTCCTGTTCAAATAACACTGCTGAATATAAAGCCTTGGTGCAAGGGATACATTGGGCAATCAAGAAGAAAATAAAGAACTTGCAAGTCTTTGGTGACAGTGAACTAATCGTCAATCAAGTCAGGGGACAACATGCTACAAAGAATGACCTGCTGAAGAACTACAAGAATAGGGTATGGGACCTCATTGAGGATTTCGAAGCTTTCAACATTGTGTCCATACCCAGGAAGAAAAATGAAGCCGCGGATAGGCTCACAGCAGTTGGAGCAACATTTGATGTGGTTGACAACATCAAAAGGGAAAAACACAGCCACATATCTATGTGATTGTGAGGGCTGCCATGATTCAGATAATAATATAAGTGGCGGTGTTTGAGAACGATCAACAGATCGTCAATTTTTTACAAGAAGAGGCTAAATTCTCAGCTAGGAATCAGGATGACTAGAGCAGCAATATGGGGATCAAGTAGTGCAGCTGCGGACAAACAAGCTTCCTAAGGGTTTAGTAACGTTGGAGTCTATCTTCAACCCTAACGACCAGTTCCGTAAGGAAAAGGCTAACATGCAAGTCAAGAGAGAAGATTCAGAGCCAATTCCGGTTGGGGAAGGTAAAACACTTCAAATTGGTAAAGTGGCCATTGAGCAAGAGAAATCAGATTTCATACAGCTTTGCCAAGAATTTCCAGATGTCTTTGCTTGGAGCTATGAAGACTTGAGAGGATTCAATCTGAATTTAGCACAACATACCATAGAATTGGATCCAGATGCTAAGCCCATCAGGCAGAAACAGAGACCTGTTAACCCTCACATTGAGCCTCTAATGAAGAAAGAGCTAAATAAGCTAATAGAGGCAAGCATTATATTCCCGATCAAGCACTCAAGCTGGGTTGCTAACTTGGTTCCGGTCAGGAAGAAGAGCGGAGAAATCAGGTTGTGTGTGGACTTCCGAGACCTCAATAGGGCATCTCTCAAAGATCATTACCCGCTTCCTTCAATGGAACAAATATTGCAAGTAGTATCCGGTTCAGAGAGATTCTCTCTCCTAGATGGCTACTCAGGGTATAATCAGGTGATGGTGAAAGAAGATGATCAGTTCAAGACAGCCTTCACAACCAAATGGGGGACCTATGCCTACAAGAAGATGCCATTTGGGCTATCAAATGCTAGGGCCACTTTCTAAAGGGCCATGGATATGGAATTGAAGTGGTTGATCAATAAAATAGTTTTGATATATCTTGATGACATCACTATATTCTCCAAAAATGCAGTGGATCACTTCTTTCATCTGAGGCAGGTATTTCAGAGATGTAGAAGATTTGGGGTATCATTGAATCCCAAAAAATGCATATTCCTAGCTCATGAGGGGAAACTTCTAGGCCATATTGTCTCAAAAGAGGGATTAGCAATTGATCCAGAGAGGGTTGAAGCCATAAGAGCACTACTATTGCCAAGCCACAAGAAGGCTCTTCAAATCTTCTTGGGAAGGATCAATTTTGTCCATGAGTTTATCCTGCATTTTGCAGCCCTTGTCAAGCCCATCACCAAAATGTTAAAGAAGAGCATGGCTTTTAAGTGGACAGCAGAAGGCAAGGAGATTTTTGAGGCAATCAAAGAAGCTATCTCTCAAGCACCAACTCTCATCAACCCAGACTTCTCAAGGATTTCACCCTCTATGCATTTGGAGGTGATGACACTATTTCGCCATTCTAGATAAAGTAGAACAAAGATAATGATGAGCAGCCGATTGCCTTTTTTAGCAGAGCCTAGATGACTGCGAGGTGAGGTACTCTTTTATTGAAAAGCATGTACTTGCAAAGAATCGAAGCTTGAAGAAATTTAAGCATTTAGTCTCAAACAACAAGGTCCAGATTGCTGGTCTCACATTGGGGTTAAGGAATTCCTCCTCAACAAGGATTTGAATGAGAAAAGGGCAGGTTGGATCACCCGCGTCATGGAGTATGACATTGATATCAAGATCACCAAGCTGGTAAGAGGGAAAGGATTGTGTGAGCAGCTGGTTTTGGGGAAGCAAAAAGAAGTATGCAATGAAGAAGAAGCTGTTTTGATAGTCCAAGACAGCCATGAGCCAAGTGGCAATCAAGAAGAAGACAATGCTGCCCCGACTCCTGCTAGACCCAAGGTATTATGCACTTCCTAGGCACATGCCTATGCCCTCCAGAGATGAACAAGACCCAAAGGAGACACTTCAGGTTGCAGGTTGTTCCGTATGCCATTGTTGATGGAGTTTTGTTCAAGAAAGATGTGAATGGAGTGCTGCTGAGATGCATTAGCACAGGTCAGATTCAAAGGGTATTAGAAGAGTTCCATGATGGACCAGCTGGTGGCCATTTTGCACCAAGAGTGACAGCTCTAAAAATCATGAAGGCTGGTTATTATTGGCCTAAAATCTTCAGTGATTGCTATGCATGGATCAAGAGGTGTAAGAATTGTGCATTCTTCACAGGAAAAGAGAGACTTGCTGCCCTTCCATTGCATCCAATCTCAGTTGACCAGCCATTCATGCAATGGGGTTTGGACTTCATTGAGTCATTAATCCCAATTCAAGTCAAGGGCACAAATGGATTTTGTGACCATGAGACTACTTCACCAAATGGACAGGCGTAGCACTCAAAGAGGCAAATGAGTCTAGCATCTTAGACTTTTATGAGGGGATAACAACCAGATTTGGTGTACCGCCACAATAATCTCTCGATAATGCATTGACATTCATTGGATCTAAGGTGAGTGAGTGGGTGTCAAGAACGGTATCTACCTAAGCACTTCATCGAACTATTACCCTCGGGGTAATGGCCGGTCGAGTCTACAAACTAGAACTTGTTAAGGATCATTAGGAGGACTCTTGATGAGAATCGAGGTCTTGGCATACCAAGCTGAAATCAGCCTTATGGGCTGATAGGATAACTCCCAAAAGATCCATGGGTAACTCTCCATTTAGGCTTGTCTACATGGAAGAGAGGCAATCTTGCCCATGTCACTTGAGTTGCCAACGTTGGAACTCATGAAGCAGCTGGAGTTGCTTGAATTTGAGCCCATGGAGGTGAGGTATGCAGAGTTGATGGAGCTGCAAGAGATCAAAAATCAGGCATCCCAAGCAATGGAAAGGGATCAAGATTTGATCAAGAAGACCTTTGATAGGAAGGCCAAAGATAGGTCTTTTCAAGTCGAGATCTAGTGCTGAAATGGGATGTGGATAGAGCAAAACCGGGAAGGCATTCAAAATTTGATGCCATTTGGAGTGGCCCATACATGGTCACAAAGTGCAAGAATAGCAATGCTTTCCAATTGGCCTCATTGGATGGTGAAGAACTGCAGATTCCAGTCAATGGAATCTATCTCAAGTGTTGCTTCTAAAGGGAAGTTCACTACCTCTGTAAATATTAGATTAGATTTTCTTTCCTCCAAGTGCTTGTGCACATTGTTTTGCTGTAGGTTAGTTTCATTTTCCCTAAGTGCTTTGGCATAGCTTGTTGTCCATGGAGATGTTTTGCAGCCCTTGCCTTCATCGAGTGACATTCCAACTTCCTCCTTACACATTCGAGTCAGTTGAGGTTCTAAAGAATATTTGATGACTCCATGCCCAATGGACTGCTTAAGGCAACTGGTATCTTCTACCTAGCAGCAGTGACCCCGAAAAGTCACCAAATTGTTATCCAAAGTTCACCCCCCAAGGTAAATTTCGATAACATGCATCGAGTTTTACTGGCCCAAGCAAGTAGATTGATCCGGGAAAAATTGTGAAAATTGGCTAAGTCTGCTCAAGGCCGCCGTCGGAGCAGTTGGGACATCAAGGCGCGGATCGGCCGAAAAGCCTCCAAGTGGCCCGCGAAGCAAAGGGACATCTGGGATAGAAGTACGCGATGGACGCGGAAAGCCGGTTTGGCCGAAGGGGAAGAAAATTGACTAAATGCTTTGGGACATACGGGACAAAGGAATGCGAACCAGCCAACCGGGTGAATAAGAAAAATTTGTTCCAGCATACGGAAGCAAATGTGACAAATGTATGTGAAGGACGCGAACCGGCCAGTTCGGATGGAACGGGAACTTTAGCAAAAGGGACATCGGGCCGTGAGTACGCAGAGGGCGCAAACCGGCCGGTTTGCCCGAAACAGAGAAATTTTGTATTGGGACAAAGGGACGCGTGGGACACGGATAGCCGAAGGAGCTGAAAGCCAATCAAGCAATGCCATGTGTCATCGGCCGAATGAGGAACAAGGAAGCCCATTTCGGGTGGATTGGGATTTTTGTCCCAATCAAAGCACTAGGACATCCGGGACAAAAGGACGCAAAGGCGGCGAAAAGCCGGTGGGTAGACCCGTGGACCAATCAAATCACGACACATGTCACGGGGGAAAAAGGTCAAAAGGTCAAAGGGTGAAGTTTCAAGCATTGACCCAAGCCAATAAAAGGGGACACGTGTCCAATGAAGCAGGAAGAAGAGAGAATTACGCATCTAATCAGCGCGTGCCACGTGTCCAAGTTTAAGGGCCAATAAGGAAATTTCAAAAGGGAAGCCCACGGGAAGATGGAGGAGAGAGAATAACTCGGTGAATCGAGCCGCCATGTGTCATCCACGTGGCAAAGCGCGGGAAAAGATTTCAAATCCGTTTTGGCTGCTTTCGTGCCCTAAATCTTGGATCGTCATATCTTTCGATCCGAACTTAGATTTGCACGTTCTTTATATCAACAGTAAAGTCTGTTGAAATTCTCTACATGATTCGGGATCAATCTTGCATTTTGGTGCGATCTAGAGGAGAAAATTGATAGACGCCTCGGCATGAAATAACAAAGCAGTAAGTAATGCTTCAACAACCAACTTTAATGCAGCAGACAGGTTCACGCTTCATAGACGTACCCATTGTTTTGCCAGATCCACCGCTTCTCGCCATAATGAGATGATTCTAAATATGACCTAGAAGTGGTTGGGGCACTTCTAGATTTCCTCTCTTCCCTCTCTCATTCTTTCTATATATTGTAAAGAGGGGCTTCTTAAAAATGTCGAACATTTTCTGTTTTGCTCCTCCCTTCTTCTTCTAATCAGGTGAATTTGTGGAGTTCGAACCTCCCATTTGAAACTGTAATGTGACTCTACCTTTTGGCATTTTGTAGTGTATTGTATCAATCTTTGGAGCAAGTAATGCATGTCTGTGGATGATTCTCAACCCTCTCTGTGTTCATTTGCATCCTCTTGGTCTTTCACTGCAAGTTTTGTTATATGTGCATGATCTTGCCTCACATTTGAATGGTCTGTGTTTATCAGCAAGACAGGTGTTCTTCATTCCTCGGTGCATCACCTCTATTAGCTTAGGTTTATTTTTATGCATCCCTCTCTCTCTGTCTCCTTGGCAAGTTAGATTAGGTTTTGAGTAAAACCTCTGCATTTTTCATGTGCATCCGAGCAGGAGGAATAGGAACCAGCCTTCTTTGGAGAATCCTTTCTCATCTTTTCAAGTCCCACACTTGGAGAAAGGATTCCATGTTGTGCAATCACACTGGATGCCTGAACATCAACCTAGAAACCTGATCTGCATCCAGGGGTGCTGTGAGCTTGCAACAACAACTCCATTTTCCTCCCAAAACCACTCCATATGCCTCCCAATAGAGAAAGGAATCATAGTACCAGAACAAATCCAAGTCACTCACCATAGATCATCGTCACCTTATTTATCCATGTTGGGTCACTCACCATAGAGCACCATCTCCTTATTTCTCCATATTGGGTCATTCACCAAAGATTCCAATCACCTTATCTCTCCATTTAAAATCACCTTATCTCTCCATTTAATGAGTTCGGGTCACCCTATGGCCTTAGGCACATAGAACCATGTCACCTCCACCCAAGTGGAATAGTAACCCGTAGCTCAAAACTACATGGCCCCATGACCCCCTTGGAGTGTACCCCCATACAACAAAGTGGGTCCATAGGTCCAACCACTCCATGGTGAATCCCATGACCTTATACCAACACATTACAACATTAAAACCAACATATCAATCATATTCAAATGTCAAGAGATAAAAAAATACCAAGCCTTGGGCTAGGCTATAATTCTTTTAAGTTCAAAAGAAAATTTTAAACTAAGTGAAATAAATGGCTAAATAGCCATAACAATGCAAAGGCCTCTTCTTAGCACAAAACCAATTAAATGCCTAAATATTTAAAGATATATCACTCAAGAAAATTGTTAATTCTTACAAGAAAAGAGAAGAAGGTCAATTTATGAATCAAATACGAACATAGAAATATCACATTACGATCACTACGTGGTCTTTCCATGGCCACCAAAATGGTACTCATCGAATTGCTCACACTCGGATATCAAGCCTCAACTTGCAAAATATAAATAATAACTGTTCAAAATCATGTACTATCATAGTCTCTGTCAGAATCATCACCTCCAAAATCCCACAAGGCTCAACACAGTCATAATCACACAAGGTTTTCTATAAGACAACTAGTTACAAAGAGAGATAAAGAGGTACAGGTTTCCATTTACTAAGCTTAAGGTGTCCGCATAACATAATATGCATGGCTCCCGTAGAGTAAATTCCATACATACCAAACAAATAGAAGTGTATTTTCATTCTATGTTAGACTCCACTTCTTGGGTTGTACTCAGCTCGAGTTAAATGGTCAACGGTCTAATTTTCTCACTCCATACATACACTTTTACTGATTGCTTCCCTTAGGGTCAGTTAGTGTAGGGTACACAACATACACATAACTACATTACTAACATAATAATACATATGCACAACAACCATAACATCTTATGCATGGTAAAATTTATGGGGTAACATAAAAATATTCCATGGCTTATAACACATAACATTTCCACATAACACACCAAAAGTGCAAGTACAATACATTAGGGGGGTCATAAAATCACCATCTATCCCCAATTCTCAACATGAACCTATCATGTATCGTATGAGTACAATGTATGATGAATATAGTGACTAACATCACAACATATACACCATTACAACATCACTGTAAGATAACATCATGATACATCACAACATGGTGGAAACATGATAAGACATATTTCACGATGAAGCACTTTTGTCATACAACACATTAGTACCCATATACAATATCACAAGATAATGAAACATTACAACGCTTTGTAGTCCATAATGACATTTATTTTACACACAAAGGTGGTAACACACGTGAAATTCACATTGAATACATGAGAGAGTGAGAGAGAGAGTGAACTCTCATCAGGAATCACATCAACATCATAACAAGCCCACACCAAGTGGTATGCACAATAGGTGCATTCACGTTATCACAAGTACCAAGTTTTTCACATCACAACAAATTAACACATTATTCTTCCAACTCCTCCACCATCCTAAATAACCATCACAACTCCAAACTATCCAATAGTACGGACCTCAACTCTAATACCAACCTGTGCCGTGCCCACATTTTACACACCCAAATCAAATAGTGAAAAAAACTAGATAATTTTTATTTGTTTCAAACACATGATACAACTATACGACATCACTTATTTTAACAAGAAAACAAATGGTCTTAATCTAGAAAAAATCCACATCACAAATGGAAATTATAAAAAATGAACATACGCAACGAAAGGATATCACAAGATGCAAATCAATGCCACACTTCTATAAATGAACTAGTCCCTTGCAATGAACCAACCACCAAAAAGAAATATCACATATAGGTGCTTTCCATAACACCACATTTTCATGGATACATTTTTATCATAGTCATATTCCATTATTTAACCTATAAGGTTTGAAAATCACTTAACATGGGAACACACATTACCCTTTTATTTTCTAGACTACATTTCCTCACTTTCGTTTAACACTTAGCTTATAAGGGTTCCATTAGATTTAGTTCATTTATTTTACTACCAATAAATTATATAACTTGATTGTTAATTAGAATTATCTTAACATTTACACATTATAAGTTTTTATTCTCAAACGAGAAACTATGTTTACTCAATCACTTGTTCTCATGTGGATCAATTCACATCCACTTTCACATCACAGAAACTTTTATTAAGTTATGAAAAAGCCTCCACATTACTTACCTAAAATTCTTAGAATGACACCACAAGGGTACGTTCTAAAAAAAAAAGGGAAAATGAAAATTTTCCTTTATAATAAAAAAACTTAATAGAACACTAAAGCATAACCTAAATGTCCCTATGAACTCAACCAATTTTCATTATATTTCCTTCTAATGTTGTTTGAAATCTAGAACAACCATACGATTTGAAGCTAGACATGACATCCTGGATGCCACTAAAGTGACATTACGCCTCACACCAAAGCATCTTACACACTATCATACCCATGTGAATGCTCGACTATGTTCCTAGGAAGGAACACACAAACACATACAAGTGCTTCTAAGTCTTTCAAACTATGGAAGATGTTTGTAACCAACATAACTCAAGGTTTACCAGAGAGGATCAATCCATTCAACAAAGTTTAATAATTCAAACTATATTTTTGTTTGTCTCTTCCAACCCAAAATGAAAACACACAAATGTAAGTTGTTATTTTTCCTTATAGGTCAAGTGGTTTCCTAGGTCGATGCATCTTTAATCGATAGGTAAAAACACACCATTTTAAATTATTACCAACAATTTTACTGACAAAATCATATCCAAAATTACGATGACACTAAAATTTTTAAATGAAAAGGTTCCAATTTCATCCTCATATACTAATTTAGACACTAAAAGAAGGGATTCTTTTACATTTTTCCAAAGCAACATGATACAATCAAATTCATTTACTTAAAAAATATACACAAATACGACTAAGTGCAACATTTGTCAAATAAGAAAAATTACAACTACGTATGAATAGTACATTTTCCCAATACGCAACACTATAATATACATCATGGAAATAATGAGAATAATACATTCTATTCATAACAATATCACTGACATATTATATATAATTACATTACTTTCTGATAGCATGCTAATAAGAAGACACAAGTAACGATACACCTCTCCTTGTCTGTACCTGCAACCACACATGGCCAACACCACTGTTGGCATGACATCTATCTACAAACTAGCACAATTTATTATTTCATAAATTTCCAATAATAATGAAATTTTTTTAATATACTTCTAAGAGAGTAATAATGTAAATTCCATTTTAGTTTATTTTCAAAGCTATAAAGAGATAACTAGAGAGAGGAGAGTGAAAACACTATTTTCCCCAAGCAAACTCTTCACAAAACAAGTATCCTATAGTTATAAGTTAGTGTATAAAATTTTTCTTGATCTATATTTTGCTTGAGAAGGTCAAACAACTATTTTCCCCATCTGTTTACAAGTTCCCAAAAGTGTTAAATTTAGAAAAGTAGCTCAAAAATCAACGTTCAAAGACCATCTTCGAGACTCATATACCCAATGAAATAAATTCCTATCTATTCCCCTATATAGAGAGAAACACTCAGAGATGATGGAACCCCAAACTGGTAAACAATATTAACATGGCACTCACCCTTAGGAGCCACCGATCGTAAATGCACTCAAGTGGCCTTGTTGAGCAAATGACAGGAGGCCTACAAACCTATAAGGAAAACCATCTTTTGAGGATGTTTTTCCGTAAACTAAGGGGTTTTAGTAATTGTCTCGTAGAAATATTAGAGGTATGTGAAATCCAAAATATGTTTTGACACCTAGGGCCAAAATGATGAGTCAAAACCAAATTGCATTTCTAAATTTCAACATCGGTTTAAAGATGCGAACTAGCCCATTGGGCTCCTAAACACATTACAAAACAAGGTCAAATGGACATCCCAAGAAATAATCCAGGATCGGTTGGACACTCCACATGACAAGGTACATGGCTAAAGTTTACTTTTCCCATTTTGTGGTCTGTAGGGATATTTTGTGCCTCTATGAAAACATGTTTTATTAACATTGCACAAGTCATCTAGAAGTAGTTTTCACTAAGTTTCATGTTTATCCCGCCAACCGCATGGTTTTCATATCCAAACTGGTATCGTATATAATCCATCCATCTTACGAGGTAAGGGAGAGTAGTGTTTTCATTCATGGTTAATGATCTTGTTGCGTACAAACAGAGATAAATACGTTATAAGCTACTATGTCTCATGTAATTCATTGATAAGTTATTCCTCTTTAATTTGATTTTCTACTATAATAATTAAAGAAAGATAGAATCATTAAAATCGTGTAAGGAGAAAGATTAAGATGACCATGCCCGATTATTTGAACCTGGTAAGGCACATGGAAAGTCATGGTTGGGTTGAAAACAAGATGGAAGGAGAGAAAGAACCAAACTCACAACCTGGTTTGGTGGAGCAATACATTTCAAATCCAATCAAGATCATCAATGGAGCATGTTGGTGCCATTTTTGAGCTTGCACCGTTTTGCCCTAAATTTTCCTTTGGTTTGCATGCTCTGGAATGTTTTTCTCTCAAATTGGTGGTCTGCAAATTTTCCCTCCAGATTGAATGCCTTGAAATGCTCATAAACTTGTTGTTTTGTCCCAATTTGAATGAAATCAACATGTGTGCCTGTTTTGTGCCCTAATTTTTCCAAAATTTGTGGGCTTTGCCATTTTTCCTTTTTACCCAATTGTGGAAGTTTAAAATTGATTGATTTGCACTTGTATGCCATTGAAAATCCAATTCCATGATAAAAATGCTTTAAAAACATGTTTCAGTTGGTTTAATTTTGAGAAATTTGTCGTCCTTAGCGAAAAAAATTGAATTCTAAGGCATCCTGGCATTTTCTATGTTTTGTGATCAATGACAGGCGTCATTTTCCCATCAATTTCTTCTTCAGCATTCATTGGCAATTTCTACATTTTTTGACGGTCATACGGGCGTCCTTTGCCTGTCAAATTTTAGCTCAAAAATCTTCTCTGCGTGACCATTTGTGATTGGACATGGTTTGGCGGGTCTTTCGAGCAACTTAGCATTTTTGTGTTTTTGGCAAAAGGTCTAAATTGTCCCCATAAGTCTGCAGCCCTCAGCCAATCAGAGGGTGACATGTGGTAGTTAGAAAAGTCAAAACAAAGTGGAGGGGCGGAGCTGCGGAGGTATTTGAAGTTTTTGCCTTTTGGGGTAAAAATGTTAAAGTGATGAAAAAGGCTACGGCCCGCTTAAGTTGAATTAATGCCTTGTTCCCTTTTTTGCTCATGATGGAAAAGCGGAGGTTTAGGCTTTTGGGGGCAATTTGGAAATTTTGCCTTTTTGGAAAAATGGACTAAAATTCTAAAAGGAAGCACGGCCCCGACAAAGAGGAAATTTGAAGCTTGTGCGGATCAGTGGGCTACTAGGAGGAAAAAGGAATTTTTTGACTCTTTGGCAAAATGGGTTAAGGTAAAAATTGAAGTGCTATCCCACAGTGAATCAATAATCACCATGTGTCAGGGACAGAATCAGAGGTGCGGGTCCACGGGGATAATTTGGAAAATTTTCCTTTTCAAAAAAGGTGGAAATGTGTAGAATTGAGCCGTGACTCTGTATCCAGTCATATTGCGCCACGTGTCAGGCCCAAATCTCAACGGTGGAGTGGCGGAGGAAATCAAGAAATTTTGCAAATTTCCAAAAAGGTGGAAATGTGTAGAATCGGTCCGTAATTCCAATGGGACCCACATTGGGACACATGTCAAGCTCATTTTCAAAGGGCGGAGGGGTGGAGAAAAATGTCAAATTTTTACATTTTTCCAAAAGTGTTAAAATGTCAAAAAGTGATCCCAAGCCCATTTCCAATCACATTGTGACACGTGGAGGGCTCAAATTAAAGGATAAAGGAAGATCAACGGTAATTGTGCATTTTTCAGTTTGGCGCCATTTGAGCTCCAAGAAGTGTGGAAATGCATTTTTTGCATCGATTTTGATTGAATTTTTGACAAATTTGTGTCATTTGTGCCTGCAAGGACCAATGCAATCAGTTTTGAGGATCAATTTGAAGATCAGAGATGTTTTTGAAATGAATTTTTGCCCTAACCCATCTAAAAACATGAAATATCAAATCCAAAAGTTGCAGAGTCAAATTTTGGAGGGATAAGGATGAAATAATGAAAGGAAGGGGATCTGCATGCTTTGAAGATGAAAAATGTGCCTCCAAAATGGATAATGATGAAAATTTTGCAATGATTTGTCTCTTTTTGAGACAACTGGCAACTTTTTGGATGTGTTCTATTAAACGTCCTGTCTGTGAATCATGATAATTTTTTAACAAATTTGATCCTTTGGCATATTCTTTTCTTGGGAAAGAAGGCTTGAAGGAGATTAAAAGCTATATATTGCATGAATTTGTCATGCAAAGGGTTGGAAGAGTTTTAAAAACCTGGAAAACTAAAAATTTCACGGGAAAATCTGGGAAGAAGCCCATTCTCTGAGAAACCACCTGAGAACCATTTCTAATTCCTTTTTGCATCAGATTTGTATCATGTTGAGTTGGTTTCAGTTGTAAAGCCATCAACAAGCTCTAATATTTTTCTTGAAACATTCCCCTGCTGATAAATTTGATCATTTCTGGATTATTTTGTGTTGTCTCTTGGCAAAATTTGCATACACTTATGTTTCAGAATGCATTTCAAATTTGTGTTTCTTGTTTCCTATTGTAGTCTTGTGTTTAAAATCTCTCTTGATCATACATGGTCTCATTTCTTGTGATTAGTTTAGTGGCATTTGTAATCTCACATTCAAGAAGAGATTTCATCGATAAAGAGATAAACAAATTTAAAATCACTTTACTTTCCTTGATTTCAGAGATTGTTTGTAAACCTTTGGGTGCACCTTAGGTCATGATTAAATAGTGATTACTAAATGCTTCATTGGTTCATTATAACTCAAGATTTTGTGATAGATGATCAAATATTGTGTGGAAAAGTGTAGATCTGGGCCTCCATTTGATGCACATATCCTGGTTGAAGGGATGATTAACCATTTTGATACTTTCTCGTTGTTAAGTTTCTCCATATTTTGTTGAAATCCTCAAAGAGTCTGGCAGACCTTGGTTTGTCTTATCTAAACTCCCACCCAAAAATCATTCAAAACAACTAATCCTACCCTATTTTACCCCTATTTTGACCTGTATACCCACAGAAGATCAAAATCCATTTGCTAAAGTATGCAGAACATATCAAGATTTCAAAATGTCTTCAGTAACCCTTTCCTTGCATTGAAAGTATCTCCATAATCTGGAAGTGACAACTTGTGAAAGTCATATTTGGAGTGTTGATCCTATTTTCCAAAGGCCCCTTCATACTATTTGTACAAATTGAGGGATATCTTCATCTCCTTCACCTTTTGAGGGTTACAAAATAGGTTCTCTTACCTTGGTTGAAAGGCATAACCTAAAACAATTAGGACAAGATCAAGTCCTATTTGAGTGCTATCCATCTCTCCACAAATCTGAGTGCTAGTTAGATCATATCCCCGGCTACAAAACAACACACACCATGATCCATCTATCATCAAGTTTCATGCCATATCTTTGATGCTGATCAGACTGAAAAGGAGAACAAATTTGGGTACCAACAGAGTAGATATTTATCCCAAACCAAATCATCGAGCTCACTAAGTCGCATCGAAAGCAACCAACCAATAACCAATGCAAATTAGATCACCAAAGGTGGTCCTAATGACCCACACTTCTCCTAGGTATTTTGTCAAATAGTTTGAGTTCCAAGATCATGCTTCCACATTTGTATACATGTCAAAAAGGGTATTCACATTACACCAATAATTTCTGAAAAAATCCACTTAAAATAACACTTGACGGGTTTTCATACCTTGTCCCAAAGCTTCCATTTTGAATCAAAAGAGGCACAATTAACAACATTTTTGTTTCCAACAAGTCCATATTTCTTTAAGGAAAATTGTGTAACAATTTTCATCCATATGCAAGCTTCCCCAACATTCTTACATGCATTCCAATGCACTAAAACAACACTATCGACAATTCTCCTATGTCCTTTTACTTGGTAGCTTATGCGAAAAAAGTGGGCGAGCTTTCCTTGGTGCATGCGAGGTGGGTGTTGGAAAAGGTTAAAGGGTTAGGATTTACACCATCTAATTGATTTCTTTAAAAAAATCCATAGATTTTCCAACAAATCTCTTTTGTGTATAATACCTCCTTCCACCGTGGTAATTTTGTCCCACAGTTCACATGCCCTATCTATGCTTCCTCACTTGGCAAAAACACCTACTAGGGAGGCTGTAACAACATGTGGAAAAAATATTTTCTTTTACGCTTTGATGGAAATTTGTTCCCTAATCCAAAGTTCCCATTTTTCCATATGCTGGAAAAAATTTCTCTGGCTTTCCACTCACTAATTGCATTAGTTCAAAAGTTTCCAAGCCTTTTCAATGTTTTTTTTCACAGAACTTGTAGTCATGGCACTTTATGAGATGAAATTTGGTTAAGGAATTTCTTTGAATAACTAAGGTGTCACCTAGCACACTTATTTGTGCATATCCTACAATCCTCACATTTCATGAACCCGCACGCGTTTGTTTGAGGCATGCCCATACCCTGTTTCACAACTCCACACATAGGTTGGGAGGATGCAAGTTAAGATTGTGGAGGTAGTTTTACACCTACCAAATCTTTCCAACATGATTCAAAATCCTTTCCAAAGAATCCATCTATGCAACCTGCAAACATATCTGCTTTCACTCCATGAGAGCTCCCAAAATGATGCCAAGGGATTTCCATAACATTCCTTGACAAAATTCCTCAAAATCCCAAAAAGGATTTCCAAAATCCTCTCACGCACAAACCACACAACCACAAAATTTTCATTAATTTTATTCTTGGAATGAGGTTGGCCCAAGCCCCAAGTAGTTTAGGGAGTTTGAATATTCTAATTTTTATTTAATTTAATTTTTTTATTTTCTTTTGGTAATATCATTTTAGTCTCCAAAAGGTTTACATCATTTTATAATCTTGCACATTTAAATTTATTAAATTTCTTTTGTTATCTCATGATCATGAAAAAGGGACCTCGAATGAATGTCAATCCACCCTCCAAAATGAAATTGAAAATGTAGAGAATTGAAGGCTCATCATCCATATACTATTTAAACGATTTCAAGGAACATTTAACAATAACAACAAAAGTGGTCAAACACCGAAAACAACATCGAGTCCAAGATTTAATGACCATCCCGAGATGCTAGGCCAAATATTTTAAATACCGAATCAAAAATCAAAATAATTATATCCTTGTCTCTGCAACACTCTCGAGATTCACAAAACACACGAACATGATTCAAAATTCCAAAGAAAGCTGTAAGGGCTAGCAAAAGGATTTTTCTACAAATTAGAGGGGCATTACATGTTTTTGCAAGGAATCTACAATTAAAATCTCATGACAAATGGACATGGGGTTTTAGATATATGAGAAAAAGAAGGTTTTAGCATAGAGGATGTCTATAGAAAATTTGGTAACATAACAACATACAAACAACAATGAAGGAAAGGCAATAACACAAATGAGGTCAAAATTGGTTGTGTTGTATTAAAATGGTTTTCCCCCTTTCAAAATTGTTTTCCCTCCCATTTGCACACCTTAACTCAACTTAGACTCAAACAGGCTAACCCGGGTCTAGTGGAGGTTGGAGGTGTAGTTAGACCCTTAAAAATAGGGGATAAAGGGACATAGGGACATCCAACTCTCCAAAATGCACCATGGATGATTTTCTCGTAAGGAGAGGGCTAATTTTTATGAAAAGGGTGAATTGTTAACACTTTTCTAATAACCCATTGTCACTTTTAAGTGACGAAATGTTGCCTCCATAGGGGATTGCATTTTTGTGTCCCCCATGTCCCCTTAGCAGTTGGTACAAAGGGAAAAATGTACATCCATGTTCCAAATGGCTGTCATGGGTATAGTTTCCATGAAAAAGTGGTCAAAAGTCAAGTTGTGTGAGTTTAAAACATGTTTCTAACCACTTAAGTAATGAATAAAATCCTTCATAGGGTGAGAACATTTTGATGTCCCCCATGTCCTATTACACTAAAGGAAAAATGGAAAAGGGAAATCCACACTTCAAAACCCTGCCAAAGCTTCTTAGAATGTTGATGTAATCAATCTCAACATGAAAATAGACTAAGGATTGGATTTTCGGGCCTAAGACCAAGACATGGAGTTTAGAGGACAAACTTATATGATTTTTAATAAAAATGACCCAATGAAGCCATTCACACCATTTTCAAGACCCCATTCATCTTTAAAAAAATTCCATTCCACTTTCCACTTTTTGCCATGTGTGTGTGTTAGTAAGCGAAGTTGCCACCGAGTTTATAATGAGTATAGAAAAATCTAACACATGTACCATGATGAGGGTCTAATATACTTGTATCATGAGAACTAACACGTGCTTCTAGATGTACTCAACCTCATGAAGTCGTGATGAGACAACCAGAATGTGTAGGATTGAGGGGATGTTGAAAGGTAGATATAAGAGAAATAGGGACTAAGAACGGGTAGTGTGAGTTCCTACGAGTTGAGATGGAAAAAGGGGAATTAGATGCTATGTATGGATAGTGTAAGTTACATATTGTCTGGATTTTAGGATTGGTTTTAAATTTAAACTATGTTGAAATTTTGTTTTAAATAACTAAGAAAAGTAAATCCATCTTAAATAAAAGACAACTGTGTTTTAATCTTTTAATTAACTAGATTCATTCCTGATTGATTAACCAAAACTAAACAAACAATATAATCCATTTTTCTAAAAATAAATGAGTTGAAATTAGCTAACTAAACAATCATTGGTATTTATCTACTCTAGATTACTTAAAACAAAATAGCTCTATAGACACAAATAAAGAAACTAATCTAAACAAAAACCTACTTCTATACTAAAACAAAACAAATAGAGAATAATCGTATGTAGTTATTCCTCTATTAAAGGATGTGGAAATTAAATTTACCTTAAAGAATGATTATTCTAATTTGTAATTGTGGATAGCTAATTCTTCATATTGCTTCACCTCAGAATCATATGAAGAAATAATCTTCATAGAAGAAATTTCCTCTTTCCCCTTAGACTTCCCTGGTTAAAGCAAACAAATTCCATAGGTAATTAATAATGAAGAAATACAATGAAAAAATAGACACAAAATATTCCTCAAGCTTCTTTCCCTTACATATCCACAAGGATAAGTAGGGAAGAAGTTAACAATGGAAGTCTGCTCATATGCACATAAATCAAATAATGAAGAAATTGAAATCTATGAGTACCCTAAAACAAATAAGTGAAGAAATTCATGCACAGGAACCTCCTCAAAATCTTTCCGGGAAGATCCACAGGCATAATTCAAGAAGAAAATATCAGTGGAAGCTTCTTACTGAGAATAAAGAAGTTGTAAATTATACCTCTTAAAACAAGCTTATTACTTTTTTATTTAACGACAATATTCTAGATTAAAATATTTGAAGAAATTGAAAGTACATCCCCAACCTGGTTATTGTATAACTATGACAAATTCCAAGTGTGGTGATGGTTTTCTATCTCCTCATCTTCCTTTCCATAGATGAGTCCAAGTGATCCAAGGGAAAAGTGTTAGTTGTAGAAGAAATCAAGAATCAAGAAGATGCTAGAGTAGACTGGTTTCAAGAAGAATGGTCACAAATGCAAGTAGGAAGAACCAAAGCAATGATATGAGCTATTTGTGTACTTCTTGGCAAGATTTCAATGGAGTAAAAATGTAATCAAAATAAAAATCTCCAACCAATGCTTCGGGAAAAAGCTTGGTTTTAATAGAAAAATAGCACGGAAAAGTCCAACACACTTGGCAATCAAGAAATGTCGGGACCGGTGGTTGCATGACTTAAAGTCACTAAAACCAAGAAATTAGCACAAAATGGCTCGGAAAGATAGAAAAATTGGAGACAATGATGAATAAAGTAAAATAGGCATATTGAAAGACAAAGGAGGATCGGACTTCATCGTTATTCTAGAAAAGAGATTTATCATCATCGGATATTTTTACCTTGTATTTCAATGTAGCACTTGTGAAATTTTGGGTGCATATAGTACTCAAATTTGACCTTTTGTTAGGCTCGTAAATATTCCCAAGGTGTCCAATACCCTTTGAGAAAGTCCCACCTTGTAGAAAGACTCATGTGCTGCACTGATGGATAGGTTTCCACATTTTTATACTCCCATAATTCTATTTTGATTATTTCACCATGAATTAGGCTTTGTCATATTTCTAATTCCTAGGATATGAGCTCCCAACACTTCATGAGGCTTATAAAACCTATCGAACAAGATGACTAGCTCCTTTAGAACATGCATTCTCCAGTGTCGTGCCCAAAAGACTTATTTTTTCTTAACTTGTTCCTGAACTCAATTATCTCTACAGAATTTCCCTAAAATACCTTAGATCACTTAATTTCTCTCCCACACATCTCTTGGATGGTTTGGTTTTTCCCTGTAAGCTTCTGAGGGATGTCTTCATGTGACAAAAAGACAAAAATATCCATTTGAAGCCTCCAGAGCACTTTGTTCTTTAAAGGATCTTAGTAACTTCAAGAATCAAGCTAGTCAAACTTTTCTTTACATGAAACACACTTGAAAATCATGTTAGAAAATTTCTCTCAACCATAATTAGGGTGGAATAGTTGAAATGTTGGTTAGAGGAAAGGTTTACATTGACTAAGAAAGGGAATTTCAAGTTTGGGTTTAGTTGTCATGACCCTTTTTTAATTTTGCATATTAGAAATTTAGCATGACATCAAATGGCTCTTACTCAGGGAATTGTTTCAACTTAGGCAAAAAAATAGAGCAAACATGAACCTCGGTTATCTCTAGGGGAGCGAGAATAGTGCCTTATCCATTGGGAAAATAGATTCACATAGTACACAAAAAATAACAACAAAAAAACATACAAAGGAAAGGGAAACACACCACACAATAGGAAAAACACAATCGAAAGATAAACACAACTGAAATCACCTATGGTACATGTGGGGGATATCCCTTTTTCAAAGTATCACTTTTTCTTCTTTGGATGTTACGTATGCGGGTAGCACAAAATGACTTTGTTCTACAAACCCATTAGAATAGTTCAATGAATTAAAACCACTTCCTCAACTATTTAGGAAATATATGTCTTTGTAGGAGGTCTCCAAGTACCTGAAAAGAATAATATTACATGTTTCCTCTTGAAAAATTTAGCATGACTCCTCTTGCAACTGAAGATTAATATGAATAGCTCACTTTTCTCACTACTTTGAAATTTCATTTCAGGTTTTCAATCCATTGTTGCATTCACTCATGCTTGTGATTTCACATTCTTCATTTTAACATTACCACAAGATTGATTATCGATCATACCAGGCTCACCATGTTCATAATTACCCTTGTGCTCTCTTTTAAACAATTTCTCTTTACTGTCATGTTCCTCACGACCGTTATTTCGTAAAAAAATTGTGGTATATATTTTGAAATTTTCAACATCATCATATACCTCTTGTTGATTTATGTTCAAAAAATTATCTAGATGTTTATATTTCCCACACATTGACTCATTATTGACCTCGATATCACTCTCTGTGATGGAGGTACTATCCTCATGAATGAAGACATCCATGGGAGATTCGGGTGTATCCTTTTCAATCCATTCTCATGAATACAATCTTCTTCACAAAATGGGAAAGAGAAGGACCCATATTCATATTCAAACTCATAAAAAAAAATTACAAGAGGAAAATTGAGATCTTTTGTTTGTTCTATTTAATTATTGAACATATGTGCATCAAATGAAGAATCAAAATCAAACTCATACTTATCTTGTATATTCATTACATAGTCCAAGATTTCAAGACTGGGTTGAAGGTCTTTAGTTCCTTCTACAACCTTTGAAATATCTTGCACAGATTCCTTCTTCAAAGTTTCTCCATACTCACTTTCACATTCATTTGAAAAACCTTCACATTGGGTCTCAAGAATATTGGAAACCTAATCTTCATCATTTTCAAATAGAGAAACAATATCCATTTTGAATGGGGAGGGAAAATTTTCCATTTCAGGATCTACCAAATCATCCTCGTGTTCCTTGACTAGTTCCATCACCTTCGGGAACTCTTCCATCAAGATAGGAAGTTTAACATTTTATTTTGAAGTTATGAAATAGTTACAACCTCTTGAATCTTGATACATAATGTCTTCCTTGGATCATTTTCCCTTTGAACAATATATTTCATCTTTCTTATTGGAAGTAACTTCTTCATGGTACCTTTGACTGGTATGGTGGCATAAGTTTTTTATTTATAATTTTTTTTTTTTTTTGATAAGTGAAATTAAGATTTATGAAATTAAAATTTCAATTTCTTAAGGTAAAACAATAAGTATTTATCATAATTTTTCAAATTTTCATTATTAATTTTTTCTTTACAAATAGAAAAATTTATTTAATTGTAAAATTAATCATTAAATTTTCATTATTATGAATTAAGTAATAGGTGACAATGAGGATTGAATCATATTTTATTTTATTCAAAGATAAAAAAACTCGGAAATTCAAAAGATAGTTTCACTTACAGAATGACATGGGGTTTACTAAAACCCTTTTCAATTTCTCGAACTCCGATTTTTTGAAAAGTGAAGAATAAGGATTATAAACGTTCAATTGTCGTAATAAATTTGTATTTTTCTCTAGACTTGGATTTTTGTGAAATATTAAAAATGGGGCTAATCACTTTCACATTGACAAGACATAGATGTTGAACAAGATAAACTACAACATTTGGAAATACAAAATGAAGATGAAATCCATGACACACAAACTCTGGACTGTCGTAAATGGTACAAAGAAGGCATCGATCTGGAAGACATGCAACAAAATACAACATATCTACATTTCAATAGAAAGTGCAAGAATCAATGTCTATCATACTGAAAAGTGTGCAAGAAGACTTCCTACTTCACTTTGGAAATCAGGAAAGCATGAGTGAAGCTTGGATCCTGTTAGAATAATGCATGAAGGTACATGTTTGTGAAAAATTCTAAAATTGATTCTTGAGTTAATGACAACTCCCATGAAGGGAGATGAAAAAGTAGTTAATTTTCTAGCAAAAATAAAAAAACATTAAATCTCAATTAGATGGATGTAACTATAATTTGATTCATGATAAATTGTTATACTTTATTATTCAAATGAACATCCATGAGATGTTTAGAACTTCATTTCCATTTTAAATTCAAAATATCAAACTGAACAATATATTCTCAACCTATCTACTTTGAGTGCTCTCCTAATTCAAGAAAGAACAAGTCATGTCAAACTTTGATTTGAAGGAGAATGCCACTCAGGAACTTCTCGCTCAAAATCCTAAGAATAACTTTTCTAGGTTTAATAGGAATCAAAAGTTCAAATCAAAATTTACACCCCCTAGTAAAGAAAAGAAATCAGGGAATTTAAGAGTCAGTTTTGATGGAAAATGTCACAATTGTGGGAAATTTGGTCACAAAAAGGAAGACTGTAGGGTAAACAAAAACAAGCCAAATTTTAAAAATAAAAAAGGGAATAAACCAAATCAAAATAAAAAAAAGAATCAAGAGAATAATAAAAAATATAATGTAGTTACCTTGTAAGCTGCATTAGTCACTTCCAAAGAAAACAAATGGATATTAGATAGTGGTGCATCTAGGCACATGACTTATAGATCTAATATTCTAACTGATATTAGAGAATGCAATGATCAAATCTATCTAGGTGATCATTCCATTCTCAATGTTCAGATTCAAATAAAATCTAAAATTTTCAATGGTTTTATAAATGATGTTTTGTGTATTCCTAAATTTAAAATGAATTCGTTTTCTTTTTCACAACTAACTCAAACTAATTATAGTGTAATTTTACTGAAGGATAAGTGGTTTATTTAAAATGAGTTGGATGTTACTATTGTTGATGGCATACAAAATAATGGTTTATATGTTTTTAAATATTTTTCATTTGCTTCATGTTTTTCTACTCAAAATAGGAATGATGTTCAATTGTGGCATGAAATATTAGGTCATGTTAACTTTAGGATCATGTATGAAATGTCTTAGCTTAACCTTGTTATTGGTCTACCACCTATCTCTCATGCCTATGAAACTTGTGAAGGGTGCTTATGTGCTAAGAAATATGTAAACTTCTTCCATAGTTATCATAAACTTAACTCATCAGAACCTATGGAACTTGTCCACAATGATGTTAGAGGACCTTTATAAGCTCCTTATCTAAATGGTTCAATGTATGTTGTTACCTTTATTTATGTTTATTCTTGTATGATTTGGTCATTATTTTTAAAAATAAAATCATATGTGTTATCTAAATTTAAAGCCTTAGTTAAAAATTTGTCTTATCACAAATTTAAAAGGCTTAAAACAACTAATAATGATATATGTTAAGAAAACATTTCTGAATTCTAAATTAGTATGTGATTACTAAAAATAGTATTATATGCACATCAAATGACACTTGGGGATGCCTTTGTGTCTATATTGGAGATGTCCAATACTAATTGCATCTACTATTTTTTCAAGATTGAAATATTGAAGTTTTTTTTCAAAAATTCAATATATTGGTAATATGACATGGTTAATTATAAACATATTTTCATTAAAAGTTGGTATACAAATTGTTTTTAAACCTATTAATGTAGGATTCATATATGGCTAAAATTGAAATCAATAATGATTTATATTGTGTTTATTATGATAATGCATGTTTATATGGATATTGTGATTCTAACCATGTTGGTGTTGTGTTAGATAGAAAATCTACAACTGGATATGTGTTCAAGTTTGGTACAGTGTCATTACTTGGAACAAAAAAAAATAGCTAAGAGTCTCCATCTATTTTACTAAGTAATAATATAGAAGTGTGATGGAAGTGTTGAAAGAAGTCATGTGGCTAAAGCGGTTGTTAGAAGAGATTCACATGAAAGCTAAAGGACGTACTCATCTTTTGTGTGGTAGTCAGAGTTGTATTGCTCTAGCTAATAATCCAATTCATCATAAGAGAATGAAGTATATAGAGATACATATGCATTTCATCTAAGAGAAGGTTCTCTGCGATTATATAGATCTCTAGTACAACCATACTAACAATCAAGTTATATATTAGTTTATGAAGCCATTGTGTGTTATTAAGTTTTGAAAGTTTCATGCAATGCTTGGCCTTTCAAAGTTTCAATTGAGGGGGAGTGTGCATGCTAATGCCACCTCCTAATGGTCGGCCATGTATTTTCTCCTTTACCTTTCCACTTTTTCTCAAAATTTAAGGCATTGTAAAATATATTTTTTATGATCTTAGTAAACTTATCACTCTAAGTTTATTATGTAGTACAATAACATTGCATCATGTTGTAATCCTTACTTTATAAAAGTCTCCTAGAGATGCTAGTATGGATTTTGCATGAGAAAGTGTGAGATGTAGTCTCACAAATAATGCTTAGCCTAAATCATAACTTATGAATTATGGATTCATAGCCAAAAGGTAATTTTAGCATGATGAAGGTGTATAAATCCTTCAAATGTGATATGTTATCCTAAACCTTAACTATGGTTTAAGGATTATAAATCTTGTTGTATAAACAAGTAACATTGGCATATGATCCCCACTTAATATTAAGGGGGAGTGTTAGAACATTAATATTAAGTGTTCTAGTTATATAAATTATAGTTTATAATTAAATAAATTATAATATTATATATTTTAATTTATTTAATATAAAATTTATGTTTATGGTTTAATTGGTTTTTATAAATCAATTAATTAAATATTTGGGGTGCTTCGCAAGAAGTCACACCCATTTAAACTATTTAAATTGACCTTGGTTCGGGTGAGATAAATAGGATCAAATAGAATTCACGTGGGTGAATTATATTTATGGAGAGGAGTAATGTGAATGGAGGTTGATACTAGACTGTAATTGTTTCTCTATAATGGAATCTTACCATGTTACAGTGTAATTTACCCTTTGGGGTTTCCACGTTAAATTCCTATGTTCTATGTTATTTATTTTTATTGCATTATAGTTTAAATGTCTTTATTTAATTATTTCATGTAATAATTAATTCAGTTAATAAATTAATTTAAATTCTCGTGCATCTCATAATCCTTATTTATGTCTCCACCAATGTCTCTACTGAAGCTTTGGCTCATTAATATCCTATATGCGCTAGGATGTCCGCCACTAGTATTTTGACATTGACCTTCTTATCAAGAAAGTACACAAGTTCTACTTGAGCATTGTTAACATGACCAACAAGAGGAACTTCTTTGATTTCCATGGAATAACAATGACCGAAAACATGGATGATGGTGAGACCAAGAGCATGTGTAACTTTTACAAGTATGATGTTATTTGAGGCACTAGATTCAACTATACACCTATTCAATCAGTGTCCATTGATTAACAAGAAGAGGTAGAAGGGTTCAATTTTTCTATAAGAGGAATATGAAGAGGTAAGAAATTTATGAGATGTAACATTGCTAAGAGTGGAAGTGACTCTTTTGCGGTGAGGTCTATGGAACATGAATTTGAATTACTTCCTTTGATAAACTAGAAAAGTTTATCAAATTGCTTGGGATGAGTTATCAAATGCTTAAATTATGAAATTTTAACCTTGTACTTCTTAACATGTTCAATTATGTCAAAATGAGACTCAAAGGAGGGTTGAATATGTATATCTAGTAGCAAGAGGTTGACTACTTCTTGGAATGGAATTGATACTATTTTTATTCATATCATTACATTTGAATGAAGAAATAGGGGAAGAGCTTTGACAAGGAGAGGTATACTTACCCATATTGGAATATATAGAGGAAATTGTGAATACTTCGGATTTCTTCTTCATTGATTGTAATGGAGATGGCAGTAGTGATCCTCCTTTTGTTATTATTTTTATAGAGTCACCACTTGAGGATATTTTAATTTTAAATAATTTTCCCTCTCTAGATCCTTCAAAACACTTTGTATAAGAATGACTATTCATATCAGAAATTTCATATATTACTTAAAATAAGAAAAAATTGACATTATCTTGATACCCAAGAAAACACAAATGGAAATCCATGGAAAAGAGCATGTTTGTGTTTTTGAAATTAAGAGAAGGGATGGAAATGAGGATACCACTTTTTCAACTGATCAATTTTTTCATGTGGGACCAATGTGAGAGCTCCATTTGTTTTAATTATGAGACTAAAAGAGACCTATATAATTTTTTATGAACCGTTCACAAATTTCTCGGCCTTTTCTCTCAAAAATTATACCCATGTGTATCTCGCTGAATAATATTTCCAACAACCAATCATGTTTCAACCACATCTCTCAATCAAAAGTTATAGATGAAAACCATAATTATGTGCATTTTCCTTTGTTTCAACTTTGACATCCACATTCCCTTATTTTAATTCACTTAAAAGCCATAAAAATAACATGACATGAAGACCCTATAGCAAGAAAAAACTCAATCTGATTAGTGTCACAAACAAAATGTTGGTCTTTCCGTCCTTTAGTGAAGAAGAGACAAATGCATAAGGCTTAAGATAGTGCAAAACACTAATTGTTTCCACATTTCACAATCAACACTTTTTAGAGTTTTAAACTTTAAGATATATCATGACACTAATTTATGTCATGTTTCTTCCATTAATACTCTATAGATGATGGAATTTGGGACCCAAGGTTTGAGACAATCCATTTTACTAATGCCCTCCATGTGTCAAGGATCCATGGTGAGAATTAGTTAAAAGTATCATAAGTGTTTAGTTGCACCAATGGTAGTCACTTGTAAGTGATTGGTGTTCTACTAAAAAGGAAGGCCAAAACTTTAAGTTCCTAGATGTGTAGGATATTGGCTAATGCCACTTGTTAATGATCAACATCGAGAGGTAGAAAACAATTTAAGTTAAAAAAATTGATTCAAGTGATTAGCTCCATTCGTCTATGATCGACACCATTTAGAGGTTTCATAAGGAAATAAATAGAGCCAATAATTTAAGTTTAAATTGTAATTTGAATGATCAAAATTGCAAGTTCAATACGAATAAAAATTTGGAAAAATAGGTGGTTCCATGAATCTAAAATGATCATACGAAAAAAAAAAACATAGTTGTTCATTTTGGGTTCTAACATTGGCTTTGAATATGGGATGGTTTCTTCCTATACAAACCCAAATCCTCCAAAAATATAATGGTAGAATTAGACCAATGGCGTATCCACACCGAATCAAATTTACTCGGTAATTATGAATTCCATAACTGAAATCTTGCTCAAGTTGAACTAATATTCTTTAAATAAGTAAAATTTAGTAGATGCAATGTGAAAAAACTTTTGAATGTATAGAGGGAGGACATACCACCAAGAACTAATACCCAATGAGAAAACAAAACAAAACAAGGTAAAAACCCACAAAAAGCAACATAAATATACATGAATGGGAGAAAAAGGGGAACACGCACGTATGCACACTATACATTAATTTCACTACTCATGCCATACTAAACAATTTTTTAGATGTATGTCATTGTCGGGAATCTCAACACCTCACCATGATGAATATCCCACAAGAAATATGTATTATCTCTAATGCATATGTCCAATGTATATGGTCCATTCCAAAGACAATCATACTTCCCATGTTTTCCTTATATTCATGCCTATTGTCCTGGGAAGCACCAAATCATTCATCTAAAATTATCTATCATATTCTTTTATATCAAATATTCTCTTCATTTTACCTTTAAATTTCATGTACATCTCATGTGACCACCTTCTATCTTTATCCAACTAGATAAGTTGATTGATTCTCTCTACATATGGGTCAACATCATCAATATTTACTACTTACAATTGTTGGAAAATGGTAAGCATAATTTTTGTAGGAAGTGTGACATCCATACCATAAACTATTTCAAAAGTACTCTTGCTTGTGGATTTATTTGGAGCGATCCTATTTTCCCAAATGACATAACTTAATTGCCTTCCCACTTTATTTTGTTCAATTCTAGAGTCCTTTTAACAATTCGTACGGGTTTTTATTTTGGAATAAGCTTGGCCATTCCTTGTAGGTAGTAGTTGGAATAATATGTTAGATTAATTAGAAATTGATCACACATTTTCAATATAAGGGATGCTCGAATTACATGACATTATCAGTCAAAATTTTACTAGACATACCAAATATAATGCTTATATTATTGTGCAAAAACTCCATCGCAACTTTGTGAGTAGCATTATTCATTAGGATAGCTTCAACCCACTTTGCAAAATAATCAGTTGCAACCAAAATCCATCTATGACCAAAATTGGATTAATAACTAATTTCTCCAATAAAATCCATTCCCCATTGCTGAAAGGGAGCTTTTGTAATAATTGGAATAAGAGGAAGATTTCTAGACTCTTTTAATCTTCTCGTAAAGTGTTGGCATAGGTCACATTTCCTAATTGACTTAGAAACATATATGAATAACGAATGCTACCAGTAACCAACTATAATTATTTTATGACTAGTATTATTTTTGATGTATAATGACCCTCACACAACCCATAGTGTAACTTATATACTTAACTTTGTAGAATCCTCTTCATTCACACAAAACATAAGAATACCCTATGTATTTATCTAATCCAATTCTCTTTCAATTATCACATACTTCTGAGTATCCAATCTAACATATCTATGTTGTATTTTATCCAAATTGTGAGGACAACTCAATTGTTTCAATAAATATATAATGTTTTAATACCAATATAATTCACATAATTCATCCCTAGTTGGTACAACACTCCCATCTTGTAAGTTGACTACAAAAACATCCAAATTTATTGTGTTATCAACATAGCAAGTCATTTCCCTTTGACAAGATTCTTGGCATGCACCTCAATGTAAAATTATTACAATTTATTCACCCATCTACATCTCTTCCCAAAATTTTCCAAATGAGTCAAGATGTATTTAACCATGGTGTAAGGAAAATATGATTTGACCTTTGAGTTGAGAATGTAATACTAAAATATTTCACCACATTAACAAAATCATAGGCTTGGTTCTCCATGAGAGTGTAATTTAGCCGAGTCAAGATGTCGTAACCATGGTCTAAGGAGAATATGATTTGACCTTTGAGATGAGAATGTAATTTATGAAATATTTCACCACTTTAATCAAATCATATGTTTGTTTCTCCATGAGATTGTAATTCAACTCAACATATTGTAATGCCTTATTGTAAAAGATATGGATATTTAATTCATGTCACTATTATTTTGTAGTAAGTCAACAATTATTGTATGAGGGAAGCAAAGGAAAAGATCTAAAAATCCTTACCCTCATCTAAAATTGCAAGTATGGGATCTTGCTAAAGAGCTTCTTTCACATTACTAAATGCATTTCCTTCTTCAATAGTACATTGAATCACTTGGTTCTTCTTTGACATACTAGTAATTGTGATTGTGATACTATCAAAATTAGATTTAAAAGCATCTAACAATATTGATTTTCCTAAAAAATTATTGAACATATTTTTTAGATCATGGAAGAGAAATGTTATTAATAGATTTTAATCTTTCTAGATCAATCATCACACCTTCTTTTGACATAATGTGACCAAGTAACTTTCCTCTATCCACCCCTAAAATGTATTTTTTAAGGATTGAGAGAAATCCCAAATTCCATATAATTTTGAAAAACTCTCTCCGAATGATCTGCATGGTTTTCCATTCTCTTTGAAAACATAATGATGTCTTCCTAAAAAACCACCATGATCTTATTAATCAAACTAGAAAAATCATGATCCACACCTATATGGAACATGGTTCCAAAATTGATAAGATCAAATGACATGTGTACATATACATGAATGCCTCAAGGAGTAGTAAATGTTGTTTAAAATATTTCTGATTCTTTAGCAACAACCTAATTAAAACCAAATAATCCATCACACATTGACATTAAATCTGATCTAGTGACCTTCTATAACAAGTGATCCATGTTGGGAAGTGGATGGTTGTCCTTTACAAACATTTTATTCAAATTTTTCAAATCCACACACAACCGGATATATCCATTATTAATTATCACCAAAACAAAGTTAACAACCCATGAAGTGAACTTTATAGGCTGAATGATTCCTCTTTAACTTTGTCAACTCATCTTCCATCTTTGTTTTCGACGTTGGGCTAGTTGGTTTTTACTTTTGTGTTATTTTTTTGCATCGAATGCAAAGGGATGACATGTTGAAACAAATATTCCATGCAATCTATTAGCTCACCATATGACCATGACATACACTATCTATAATTTTATAGCATCATAATCAAAGATTTGTTTTCATCCTCCTTAATGCATTTTCTAATAAAAGTGGACATGGGTGATACATTGGTACCTAATTTGAATTTTTTAGTGTTATGAATTGTTGGGACATCTCACTATTTTACTTTATCAACAATATTGAATTTTTATTCCAATGTCCCAAACCCTCTTGGTATTATATTTTTATTCAATTGAATCACCTCTTGTACCAAAATAAATTTCTTTCCCTCTTGATTCTCAAAAAGTTTCAAAATCCATGAGTTTGTCGTTAAACTTAGTTGTGTCAATCATAAACCTAATACTTTGATTATTATCCCTGAAAGACCTACCAATGATTGAAATTTTGAGGGATACATGATCACACCAATCTCTCAACACCATATCTATGAATAGGGGATGTTTCACCATTTTCTTTACCTTTTCAAAATGATGAAACAGATAAGGGTAAGGGCCAAGGAGGAATACCTATTAAATGTTGGTCGGTTGATGGTTGTTGCATGTGTTCTAAATTCTTGATCTAATGCTGATTGTGAGAGCTTCATTTTGGCTAGGAGGAACTACCTATAATAGAAAACAAGACCACAAAAAAATAGTTAAATGATATATGACAATGGACTACCTAGCGTATGCTAGTTTTGGGAAGTGTGATACTTCCTAGATGGTTGTCAATCCATTGTTTAAAACAAGTTAATGCAAGAAATAACCAAATTCCTACTGTAGTTGATATGATTTAGGTATCTCATTCAAGCACAATAAGAAAATATTAACATAACAAGCTAGGCTATGGTCAGATCAGAAAGGTAGGTAGTTGTCAGGGTGCTGGAACTGGTCAAGGTCAGATTATGGGTTGTTTAGGGAAACTGGTGAGATGATTGTTGGGTCTGTTCTTGGTCAAGGTGAAAAACACAGAGACCGATGTCGTCAGGTATGATCGATGCCGTTTAGGTAGAACCGACAATGGTTATGGATAATCGGCATCGGTATGGTTGAGGTAAAAGAAACTCGAATAGATCAAATGGCAGGGGCTGATCTGAGGTCAAATGAGGTTGGGAGAGTGGATGAGAAGGTTTTGGAGATCTCAAGTATACTTAGAAATGGATATTAGGTCAGAATGGTGATTTGGTGGTGTGGGTAAGGGGATTGGTTGAATTACAAGCTAATAAGAAATGGAGGAATGAACATGCAAAGTATAAACTAATGACAGGAATGACAAAAGTTAACTATGCTGAAATAGACAATGTTGGTAGAGATGTACTTACTGTGATGTAGATTTAGATGGTTGAATGGAGGTGGCTGTTGATTAGAAGAATAGTGTTGGATATCGTAGCAGTGGCTCCCAAAATGATTCTGTGAGTGCAATGCTTCCAAAATTTGTCCTAGTGATGGCTCTGGATGTCTGGATGCATAAAAGGATGCTCGTTCTACTTGCATGCAACTTTGATCTCCTTTCCTCTTGCTCTCAGAATGTGCCAACCCAAAACAAGGTTGTTTAGGTGAATAAATGGTAACCGACGATGGTTCTAGGTTGACCAGCATTAGTTTAGGGTGACCGGCGTTGGTTAAGGCAAGATTCCCTAGGTTTACTAAAATTGGCAAATCTAGCCTCTTTTATCTCAAGTTCATTCCTTGATCTGCAAATTTGGAATGGATGTTGCATTTTTATGATCGGGAAGGTGGTTAGGGAGATTTTAGGGATTGATTTTAGGGTTAGACCACATCTTAGCTCATTAAGGTAGGTAAGACTTAGTTATTGTTAGTTATGGAAACATGCCAAGAATAGGTCTAGGGTGAGGTGGTGTGGTAGAAATCGGGTAATTAGATATTCAATAATTTGGGGATATATATTAATTAAATTAATGCGATGTGCGGTGGAAGGAGCCATGGTTAGATGAGTGTGTTTGAGTTGGTTATTTGATGAGGGACCAAGGGGAGTGTGACCCAATTTTGGTGTCTACATTTTTCCCCTTTTTGTTTTGTAGCTTGTGTTGGTAAGTGACACCGACAAATATAAGATGTGGGTGAAGGTGATCCCCTAAAACTAGGAAGCGATGAGGCAGAAGATAGAATCGGTGAGTGGTTTGATAAATGTGGATGTGATGTAGAGGAAGGTGGAGAATGAGGGTAATGGGGTAAAGGATCAAGCGGATAATCAAGGTAATGGGCCGGGCTCAAAGTTAGTGATGATCAAACGCATGCACATGTATAAAGCGTAGCATGGTATTAGGTTAAAGAGCATGCAAACTCTACATTGTCACAGTCAATAGGTTTATCCAAACAATGCTTTGAGGTGATTCCGATATCAAGGTATAGGATATGGTGTGGAAGCACATCGTAGGTCGTGCACAGGAATGTTTAGGTATGTTACGTACACCAAAGGTTGGGTCGGGATAAATGACATGACAAATAGGCAAGGTAAGGTCATTAGGTTAAACAACATAGGTAACAGTTTCACAAGGTATAGTGAACACATGAGGTCATAGGTCAGGAACAATGTTCTAGGTCCAGGTAGCTAGGTCATAGCATGGGTAAGGATGAGGTATGGGTAAAATAACAAGTCCCAAAATGTAATTAAGGATAGGTATAGGTGTAGACACCAAAATTAGGTCACACTCCCCTTTGGTCCCTAGACAAATAAATACCTTAGTCACATTCACCCAACCATGGCCCCCTTTGCCCCACTAATATTAATTTAATTAAATTAATTCATTAGCCTCACAATATTTATTATTTAAATATCTTAATTTAGATAATGCCCACACTTACACCTCATCAAGCCAACTCACCCTAAGACCTATTCTTACCCAAACCCTAAAAATCAATGCCTACATTCCCTCTAACCACATTCCCGCATGCTTACAAGAAGCTTCTATCCTAATCCATGGGTTAACAACATGAAATCCTAGAAAATCAAGGGGATCTACCTAGTTTAGCAAACCTAGAAAATCAACCTTGACCGACGCCGGTTACCCCTAACCATCACCGGTTAAGTTGGAACCACTATCGGTCACCTTTTAATCCCAAAACAACCTTATTTTTGAGGTTGGAAAACATTGGTAGATTCTTGAGAGATATCACATCTTTTGAGAACAAATTTCTGTGAGAACACACATGTAAGGAAGGAGATCAAGCATTTTCTCTTACACAGGCATCTATCATTCACCCGGCAACCATCCAACAATCACCCAGCACATATTTGATCCAACCAAGCAAAAAGGAATGCACATGCAGCCCATGCAGGAGCTTTCCAATGTTTGGTGATCCTCAAAAACATTCAACCTCTTACAAGCACTTTCATCCATCACTCACAGACATCCAGAACTGATTCCAAGTAAGTAGAACATTGTACTCCTCTGGTTCATTCATTTCATCATTATATTATCATCCTTTGTTCTCTTAGCCACCCATTGACCTCCTTTAATACTCACCCCTCCACATACCCATTAAAACTCCACCAAATCCCACCTAAACAGCCTAATACCTCATTTCGGCCAACCAAGTCCTTTGTGCAATCACAAGGGAGACCCAAAGCTCATTCTGTGGCATTCCTAGTTTTCCACGATGCTTAAGCACCGATTATCCCCAACCAACATCAATCTCTGTATTTACCAATAGAGCCCAGAACAGTGACCTACCCATCTATTCTCACATCACCCTTAATCACCTGTGACCTACCTGAGACCTCTGTCAGACCTGCAGAGAACCAGAACCAACTACTTGACCTTTGGATCTTATTTTAACCTAGTCTGTTAGATTAGATCTTTCTTATTGTGTTTTTAATGAGATACCTAAATCATTTCAATTACAATAGGATTTACTTCATTAACAACATTAAATTGTTTTAAACGAGTGGATCGATGACGGCCGTCTAGGAAGTATCACACTTCCTGGATCTAACACATGTTGGGTATTTCACTACACATATTGTTTAACTCTTTCTGGTGATCTTGTATTCCATTTTAGGTAGTTCCTCCCAGTAAAAAGGAAGATCTCATGATCAGCTGTGGATTTAGAAGTCATACGTGTGAAACAAACCAAATAACAACATTTCAACAGTATTCCTCCTATGCCCATTACCCTATCTATTTCGTCAATATTCAAAGAAACGTCTAAGAATCAGGTGAAACATTTTGGCATGCCCAGTGGGACCCATCCGGGGTTCCTTGCATTTTATTCATTCCTAGGAAAAGTTGTGTGTTTGTTTCCCTTTTGAAAAGCATACACATTAATTTTCTTCCTTGGTAACCCTCTTTTTCTTTCTATTTTCTCTAAAAGAAACCTTTCTTTTGGTGTACTTAAAAAGAATCATTTCTTCTTGTTTTCTGCATTTTAGTGAAAGAGCATCCCTCTTCCTATTCATCCATTTGTGTCATCAAACTTCATATTTTGATTTGGGCTTAAAATAAGTGCATTGCATTCTGATTTATCACATTAGCTCACATTAATTGAGGGCAACCTATACACTGGAAGTCATTCCCAGCTGATGGTTGACAAACGAATCGTAGAAAGCACATCTCTCTCTCTCTAAGTCTTGCCACATTGCACAAATTCAAAACAAATACATATTCTTAAACAACATCTTTCCTGAGAACACCTATCAACGATCGCACTGATATGAGGATTGGCAGGTACTCCCCAGCTTCCTGCTCTATCGAGTCATACTTGAGCGAAGCCCTGCCCCCGCCATAACATACCAGAACCTCACCTTTTAGATATCCTTCTTTTTAGGAAGCCATCCTCACCAAAAAATTATATTTTACAGTTCATGAGTTAGTCCTTAAATAGCATAAGCTAAACAAACATAATAGAAAAGGCACTCTTAGGATCACATTTTTCTTAGTGTTTCTTCTTGGCTTGTGTTTTGAGGTGAGAGGTCATGTTCCTCATTCTTCTTGTTTATCCTTGCACTCTCCTCATCATAGTTGGTGTATTCTACCTTCATCTAAGTGTGCCTGGACCATATTCTCATCATTTCGGGTCTGATTCCACATTAGATTTTAATTCACAACCATTTTTATTTCATCACTATTTCAATTTCACAATGACTGGTGTCGGTCAAGCGATCTTCATCGGTTACCCCCTAACCGTCGTTGGTTATACCCAATAGCGTCGGTTCACTGTCATTTTGGTTAACCTTCCCAAAAGGACATTTATTCACCTTCTTCAAATTTTTAGAGTCCCTGTCACTACTATCATTCCCATTGACCTTGTAAAACTCATTAGATTTGGTATACCTGTCAAATTTGGCCTTATACCTTATTTTTGACCAACTGTCCATTTCCCATAGTGACCAGTAGTTACCCCTAACCGGCGTCGGTTCACCCTGACCGGCATCAGTTATCCTATGCCACTTTCCAACTAACATTTGGTACTTAATCCATTTATTACCGCTTGTTCTTCCTATTCCTGTTGTATTTCTGTTTCATTTAAAAAAGGGACCCAATATGATCGTCACCTATTCACATGGTAACTCGACGCGTCGACAAGTTAGCGCACTCGTATTCCACACTAGTTGTCAACAACTCCCACCTATTCCTTTAACACCTATTTTATAACCTACCATGGATCTTATCCAACCTATCACTATTGCTACCGAAGATGAGGACTTCACACAACTCGTTGACCAAAACCCCGCCACTTTGCGTTTTATCTTTCCCACTCTTCCAATCGAGATGCCTCGGGTCGGTTGATTTATGACATGCCCATATCTATCCCCAGATCTCATTCCCACTCTGCATCAGCCCCATCTAGATCCATGTTTCCCGCATCTACCTTACCCCTAGTCATTTCGTAGCTAGGGCCTATACCCCTATGACTGCCACGTCTGCTACATCCATGACACCTGCCACATCCACCATACCTTTGACAACCACCCAAAACACAACCTCATCCACCCCTAATGTCTTGCATATACCCATAGCTACACAACCACCTCCCGTGTCGGTGACCCCTACCCCCTTTCAAAATGTTATCCTTTCCATTCCACAATCGTTGGCCCCATTGCCACTAGGGTTACCATGACCCTTCCACCTCCATATACATACTATCAGTAGCCTCCCGTTTCATCTATTATTCACTCTGGGTACATACCCCCTATTTCACTACCTCCTTCTCAATCTACCTACATGGAAGCACCATTTACTAAAATTCCACCCTGTTACACACCCAACACCAACCCTCTTATGCTATAGGAGGCAACCTACCAATGACCTAATCAAATTGATGATGGACAAGATGCAGATGTTGGAGGCATTAGTTTTTGGCCCACAATACTCTCACCTACGATGAAATTTGCAATGAGCCCATCCACCCATCCATTCCTATTCGTCCATACCCCGTGCATTGGGAGATGCCTAAATTCAACCGCTTCAATAGCAAGGAAGACCCACAACAACATTTATAGTTATTCAAACACGGGTGCTACCTAATCACTCATGATGATGCTTTACTCTTAAGGACCTTTCCCATGTCTCTGACTGGACCTGCGTTAGATTGGTATAGTGGGTTACCTAGACACTCTATATTTTCATTTAATCAGGTAGCCCAAGCCTTCTTGGATCACTTCTCCATCAATATCATCAAGAAGGTTACCATGATTGACCTATACTCCACGTGTCAGTATGAGGATGAATCTATCGCAGATTTTGTCGCTCACTGGCGTAGCCTGATCAATCAACTCACCTTCCAACTGCCACAAACAAAACTCATCGAGCTCTTCAAATGGTCTTGTGCTAGACATATCTCATTGAACCTACGGGTTTCATACTTTCTTAACATTTTATGAAGCATTCACCATGGCATGGAAGTTAGAGATTTGGACCATCAAAGAAAAGAAAATCCAATTACACAATAAGAATTTGGCATTCAATTCGAATGATACCTCTTCTTCTTCCAAACCATAGAACAATTATTCAAAGGCCAAGGGCATCGCTAACACAGTGGTACTCAAAGTCGGTCCAACTCATCCATCAAATCAGGCTACCCCCTCATCTAATCTCTCACCCATCCAGACTTTTCAATTCAGACGAGAACAACAAAAATACACCCCAATTGGGGATCCCTACTCTTATGTCTTAGAAAATCTCATCAAATTTGGGGCCATCACCCTTCGCCTATAAAACCACACACTAGTTTTGACCCTGCTCGCCCCATGCCTACATGGTATAAAGAACACGACTTCTATAACTATCATCGAGTAAAGGGTCATAGTGATGAAATTGCATCACTTTCAAAAATATTGTCCAAGAAATTCTCGAGAAAGGCAAGTTAACTATGGATAATCCTAATGCACCTGCCAATCAAAACCTACATATCTTCAAGAAACCCTTTCCCAATCATGCCCCTTTGTTTGATCAAACCGGTGAGACCTCAACTCATGATGGCCATACCCGCGAGGTCCATGCTATTTTTAGTGACACACTGTTGCTTCCCAATTACCCCATATTCCTTCCATAGAGGAAATTCTAGCTCGAAACCCTCCTTCTACATTGGAACCTACCTCACCTATTCCTCCACCCATAGAGGAACACCTTTCACCTCCTTCCTCACTCGTAGAGGAGCCCTTCATTAATATCGATACCATTTCACCTCTATCTTCTCCACTTAGGGAGCCGTCACCCACAATACTTCTTCACTCACAAAGGAGTACCCATTATCTCCTCCACTCACAGAGGAGCACCCATCATCCCTATAGAGGAGCACCCATCATCTCCTCCACCTATAGAGGAGCATACCTCATCTCCTCCACCTATCACAGACCCAATAGAGATACCTTTATCTCTAGGCGAGCATTCTCCATCAGCTACCCAAGATCCTGCAGACCTACTTTCGGCTCTCTTACCCACGGAAGCTGAAGCTAACGAATTTCCTATCTCTAAGACACATTTTACGGGAATAGCCATTGGGTCCCCATCAACATCACCTATAGATGTGTCATTCTCACGTTTGGACGATCGCCTAGATTATGTAGACAGAGCCTTGTTGTGGGGGCATCTTCTACTTCTGTTCCAACACAAATGTAGATGTTACTTGCTAATACTTCCACTATCTACCCAAAAATATTTCGACCAATCGAACCAAACACAACCACCTCTATCACAACTTCTTCCACGACACCCATCATAACTCAACACATACCCTTACCCATAACCCAACCTACATCTAAATCCAAACCCACACATACATCATCTTCCTTGACTAAACCTATCACTACCTTAGGGGTCACCCCAACCACCAACCTTACTCATCCACCTATCAAACTAGATTTAGCTACATCCTCCAAAGTCAACACCACACCTACTCGGTACCCAAACAGAAGAACCAAACCCATAGAACTCATACCCAGCTATGCCAATCACACCTACACTTGTCCCATCCATCTTAGGACCTCAGCTTCCCAACATGGTTAAGAAACTTCCACCCATCAATAAACCAAAAACACAACATCCCACTCCTTCCTCGCAAACCTCTAACCTACCCAAGTGCCCGACATGACTTACACCTACACCTGCAGCATCTTTACCACCCATACCTCCAATAACCTCAGCAACTTCTTCATTACCCACTACACTTCAGTCTCTATCTCTCACACCCCCTACTTGACCCGCATCATCTACCTTCACAACACCTCCATTATCCTTGTGGGTAACTCACCCTCTTCCCCATCTCGCTTTTCCCTCTAGATCCCATACACCCATATCGCCTTTACCAAAGAAGGTGCCACACAAAAACAAAAACCCACAACCCTCCAATAAGGTAGTCAAAGCAACCATACACCCTCTTGCTTGTTCATCTACCATACCCCTACCCAAACAAACACGACCAACACCCAAGACTACTCTAGCACCCAAAACCATGGCTCAACCCACTCCCCTCCTATAAGGATTGTTCCTCAATAATCAGCCATACCTACACCCAAACCCACTTTCACTTCCCATTGTGATCCACTAGCGGGGTCCTATGCCAAAATATTAACCAACCTCCTTGAGACTTTTGTTATCACATTACCGCCACTCAGACCTTACGACCCCCTCAAACCCAATCCAAAAGGGTTTGATGACACTAAAATTTTTACCTACCATCGTGTGCCAGGGCACGATGTGGAGAATTGCAAGGCCTTGAAAACCGTCCTTATCCAGTTGTGTCCTCCAGAAGCCAACTTTGATGATGATGACCTTCTTAATGATGACCCTGTTTCACTGACACCCATTCCCATAGTCCTTCCCGCACTTCCCACTCAACAACCACGATCTCCAACCCCACAGCTCCTAGAACCACCCCCAAGATTTGAAATTAACATGGTTTGCATTAGAGAACTTGCCACGCCATCACCTAAATGTCGTTGTGCTCAACTCACCTCACAGGTTTTCTCCTCTCGGTATATTTTTTTCCGTCATGTTGTTACACCACCCATCCTACACCTTCTCTGTTTGCCAACTCTCCTCAGATCAACATGATCCATGTTACTACCCGTGCTCAGAAGGATAAAGGTAAAGAAAAGGCAAGTGACTCACCGACCAATCCTATACCCAACATACCATCTGCACCCACACCTAAGATTACTATCCGCGGCCCACATACCCTATTTCTAATGGGGTCACACATCGCACCATGCTCAAACAATTACACCAATCCCCCACAAAGGTCCTTATATGACCTCATCCAAACCTCGGAATCCCATCGGCAAGATCTCATGGAGGTTATTCAATCTATTAAGGTTTTACCCAATGACCCTACACCCATAGTCTCCATTATCACACCCCATCATGTAGCCTCCTCGCAAAATTTCCACCTTTATCCACACCTCACCCTACCCACCAAATAGCCTCGTTAGCTTCTCGGAGGAAGAGATCACACCGCACCAAAATGATAATCCAGACCCATCCCTCTTCATCTTTGTCCACATTGATGATATACATGTATGATGTGTAATGATTGATTGGGGCACTAGCATTAACATCATTTCATCCCATGTATTTGCTCAAATGCGCATACGACAATTACATGCATAAGCATCATGTCATGTTGTGTTCATTCAATCAATGACGGTATCACCTCTACACTAGGAACCATCATCCTCCACATTCGCATGGGCCCTCATTGACCGACCTGAATTATTTTATGTCTTGGGGGAATTTCAATATAACTTGTTGTTTGATAGACCCTAGATTCGTGTCATGGGTTGCATTCCTTCCACTTTACATTTTTGTGTAAAGTTTGAACATGAAGGACACACCTATACAATTCCATCTCGATCCATCACCTTTTAAAACATGCAGCATTCTTTACCAACCTAATGATGTGCTTATACCCATTAAGGAGGCTACCTCCATGACCCATACCACATCACCTAAACTTCCGCTTACCAAGTATAGTCACCACCTCCACCAAACATGCCTCTTCCACTCCTACTCTTTGTTGCCACAAACTCCACGACCAACCCATCAGTCTCCCAATCCATTAACTCCACCTCCGCATCAACCTTTGACACATCATCTATTCCCACTACCCACATACTAACCACCGATCCCTTGGAAGGTGTTTTTCAACGCCTCACTGGGAAATACCACATATACAATGTTAACACATTCCTTACTCCACAAGAGTATGGAAGTCTTCACTAACACCCTCACTATGATCATCGCATAGGAGAATGCCTCCTTTATGGTCATCCTCATCTTCGTACCAGTATCACCTATGGGGGACTTGATACTACCACGTATACACCCGAACCATCGTCACAAACCTGCCCATTTTCTCGCTAACTTCTAGTCTCTCACCAATCACCGTTTTCCCACACCTTCTTGCACCGATGTGCGTGGAAGAGTTTTGGTTTTGGATTTTATGAGAAATTCCACCATACCGTTATTATATGTACCACCCGCAAACATAACGACCGTAGTGGTATCAGATTTCTTGAACCACCTACCAAACATGCCCGCATTGAACTCATCAAGGAAATCATCCCTTCTTCACCTTCTTCACTTGCTCTGCCTTCATCACCCCCTTCACCGATGGAGTCGATGGATCCTGAATCTATCCCTCCTAACTTTTTTTTCATAAACACCATTTCCTTAGGGCCTTTGACTTATCAACGTAAGGGCGACGATCCTTCCTCTCTTCCCTTCCTGTATCCTGAAATGATCGATGACGATACACCTTCAATTAATGTCGTTCAATGTCAAGATGATGAATCTATACTCACCTACCTTGGTGTAGAAGACTCATATATTCATCGGTCGTTACCTTCTGAGACACAAACCATGTTGAATGAATCGACTATGAAATCAACATTCATACTTTAGATGACCCGCACATCCTAAATATCGGAAAATGTTTAGATGCTATTAAACAAGAAGCCATCACTTCTTTTCTCAAAGATCATAACCACGCTTTTGCTTGGTCTTATGCAGACATTCAGTATTGACCCCACCATAGTGGTCCACAATATCATAACCATTCTTGATGCCAAACCCATCAAAAAAAAAGGTGAGGAAAATGCACCCTCGCATTGCCCTTCTCGTCAAAGAAGAACTTCAGCACCTTCTTTCTGTTTCCTTCATATTACCCATTGATTATCCTTATTGGATTTCTAACATTGTCCCTGTCACTAAGGTGACAGGGGGACTCTGCATTTGCATGGATTTCCATGACCTCAACCTAGCCTACCCAAAAGATGACTTCCCCTTACCCGGTATTAATCAACTAGTTGACCTTACCACCTGGTCACGAGATGCTATCACTCATGGATGGCTTCTCGAGTTATAACCAAATCCTACTTGCCCCAGAGGATCAACACAAAATTACATTCATCACCCCTTGGGGAACCTTCTACTATCGAGTCATGCCTTTTGGCCTTAAAAATTTGGTGCCACATATTAGCGGGCTATGACTTACATCTTCCATGATATCATGCATCGTATATTGGAAGATTACGTGGATGATCTCCTGGCCAAATCTAAATGCCACTCGAGCACCTTACCATCCTAAAAACCATTTTTGAACATCTCATTAAATATTATGTTTACCTTCAGCCTAAGAAGTGCATCTTCACGGTCCTCTCAAGAAAAATCTTGGGCTTTATTGTTTCCCTATGTGGTATAGAAGTTGACCCTGCTAAATTCAAGGCCATTCTCAAAATGCCTCCACCTACTAACCTTAGACAACTCCGTAGCCTGCAAGGTAAGTTAGATCTATTCAATGTTTCATTTCACAATTATCTGATCGATGCCAACCATTTCATCATCTTCTCAAGAAGGATGTCTCCTTTAAATGGGATGATGACTACCAAAAAGCTTTTGAGGCCTTAAAACAATACCTTCTCCAACCACCTGTACTCATTCCACCTAAATACAATCAACCTTTCTACCTATACATCTCAGTTTCAGATCACTCCTTGGGAGCCATGCTCGCTGATCGTGATGAACAACACAGGGAGTAGGCGGTTTATTACATAAGCCATACTCTTTTGGATTATGAAACCTGATACACCCATCCCAAAAACTTTTCTTAGCCTTAGTTTTGTTGCCACCAAACTCCGCCATTACCTACTCAACCACAAAACCTATGTTGTGACCAAAACCGATCCCTTACACTTCATGTATGCCAAACCTTATCAAAATCAACGTGCCGCATGATGGATTATGCATTTAGCTAACCTTGACCTCAAATTCATTCATTAAAATTCCATCAAGGGCCAAGCTATCACCGACCAATTGGCCGATGCACCTATTTTCGAGGATCAACCCTCTAATTTTGACTTTCTAGATGAGTCAATTGCTACCCTTTCCCTAGACGAACCCACTTACCAAATGACACTCTTCTTCAATGGTTCCAAGTGTCAATGTGGGGGGGGCTGGTATTATCCTCATTCTTCTTGATGGTGAACCCATGCCTTTGTATTTCAAACTAGATTTTGATTGTACAAACAACATCACTGAATATGAAACACTCGTATTAGGTCTCCAAGCCACCTATGCCCTAGATGTCAAATCAATCAAGTTCTTTGGTGATTCTCGATTGGTCATAAACCAAGTCAATGGTATATACTAATGTCATAACAAGATACTTCAAAAGTATAAACATCATGTAGACATACTTTTGACCACCTTTGACCGTTACGCCCTACAAACCATCCCTCGTTCAACCAACAAATTTGCGGATACCATGGCCTGCTTGGCTTCCCAAATACCCACTTCGCCCACCGATTCTAAAATCTTTTTCACCGTACAATGACTCCAATCACCCTCTTACTTACCTCACAATGTTTCCTCCATTGGAACCATCACCCCTGACCCGAGTGACCTTTGGTATAAACAATACTCGACTATCTTTCTCTCTCCATCTTACCCCCTGATCTCACCCATAATAGACAACATGCCTTCCTTAAAAAGGTCTCTCATTATGTCATCATGGGGGGCCTCCTCTATAAGCGCAACTTTGATGGTATTCTCTTACGATGCCTCACGAGTTCTGAAATTCCTTATACCATTAAGGAAGTTCATGATGGCATATGTGGATGTCACTTGGTGGCCTTACTATTGCTAAGTGTATCCTTTTCCTAAGCTATTACTGGCCGACCCTTAACCTTGATTGATGCGACTACATCAAACATTGTATAAAATTCCAACAACATGCAAACCTTCATCATACACCCGGTCATGCCTTACTTCACCCATGACTTTGGTTGCTCACAATGGGGTTTGGATCTTGTCGGAGAGATTAACCCCCATTCTTCCCAACAACATCAATGGATCATCACCGCTACCAAATACTACATAAAATGGGTGGAAGCCATACCACTCATCTCCATGAAAGCCGAGAAAATATGTGAGTTCATCAATCATCACATCATTTTTCACTTTTGTGTTCCTCATCGCCTCATCACTGACAATGGAAAACAATTCAAAAACAAAACCTTGCAAAAACTTTGTGACGCCTTGACATTCAGCTAAGTTTCTCATCACCTTATTACCCATAAACCAACGGCCAAGCCGAATCCACTAACAAAACCCTAAACAAAATTCTCATGAAAGTGGTTAACGATACGGGAAGGATTGGCATATGCACATTCCTTTTTCCCTGTGGGCATATCGCACTAGTATTCGAGCTTCCACTTTGCCGCACACACCCTTTCTCTGGGTCTACGGTACAAAGGATGTTCTACCTCTCGAAGTCTAGATTCCCTCACTTTGCATTTCTCTCCATGATATGCACATGATGATGAATTTTTTTCAAGACCATTTAGCACAGCTTGAGTTATTAGACGAACGTCATCTTAACGCTCTTGACCACCTTCAAGTTTACCAAAAACGTATCAAACGTGCCTACGAAAAATGTGTCCATGAACGAACCTTCCAAGTTGGTGACCTTTTCCTGAAAGAAAATCAACATGTAACCAAAGCAGAAAAAAGTAAACGAGGAAAATTTGCTCCTAATTGGCTTGGACCATACATTGTGACTCATACTTATGGATCAGGTGCTTATCGTTTATCTTCACTCGATGGTAAACCCGAACCTAAACCCCTTAATGCCTTGTATCTTTGACCATTCTATTGTTGAATTTTGGTCCTACCTGACTTTTGTTTCTTTCCATGCTCGTCCCTTGAGCGCTATCCACTTCATACACCTCACCAATGATTAAACAAGAATCATGTGAGTACCCATCACATGTTATCTTCTCTTGAATGTGTGTACCATGGTGCTGCACATAGCATGATTCTCATGGATACTTTTTGTCTACCTTTAGATGAGATCCCATGGTTATTTCACCCTACTTTCTAAACAAGAATCCTATTCTTCACCTTGGTCTTGTCCATGAATTTAAAGCCCCACATGGGACCCAACTCCTTGAGTCAAACTTCTAACAAAAAGATGACTCCCTCAAAAGGACATCTTCCTCTCCGCAATCGTTGTTGTAAATAGACTGCTCCCTCGAAGGGACAGATTACGTAAAGCCGAAAAAAAAAAAAAAAAAGGGAGATAATTTGAAGCTTCCCACATTGATCATCTTCATGAAGACCTCAAGGAGTTAAATTCCTCATCCCATATAGACTTCCCGCATCGATCAGTCTATCTCAAATACAAGTCAAAACAGAGAACTTTTTAGTCATGGACTTTCCCATTGTGACCTCGGATCTCTTGCCCAAAGAGCATGCCACCTCATACCATATAAAAAATTAACTACCTTTCACCCTTCTCACCATTCCCACTCCCATTTCCTACCGCCTCAAGGGACCTCTTGGAAACCAAGACATTTGGTGATCATGTGACTACTTTTCACCTTAGAATAATCAATCATGCAATGTCTTTAGGGTCTTATGTTCATCACCTCCTCCAAGGTATGATCTATTTGGTCTAATCCTAACCAATCAGGTGGCTTTATTGCCCCCTCTTATCTTTTGACCATCTTTATTTACGTTTTGATTACCTTATACAGGATTTGGTCCTCGACACTTACCTTTGGGGTAATCTTCTTCTTTTGCCACAATCGACATCACCTATATCACTTTACCTATAACCCACCCACACCTAACAGACCTAAACCCACAACATGCCTAAAACCTACTAACTCATTCTCATACCTCATCATATTCTTCCCTAGCTCATGGGAGAACTACATCGGCCTAAGGTCCCTTTTCGTCGAGACTATGTAGGCAGCACTCCGAGGGCATGGGGCCTTAGAGGTTAGCTTGACCACTCTCTACCCTAACCAATCCATCTTTCATCTTCCTAAAATACATTCTACCCCACTTATTTTCCTTTTATATCAACAATTGAAAATTAAACCACATACATAACAAGTTGCTTAACATTTTAATCCTCATCACAACATACATTTATTATGACTACCATTTCTCTACCATCATCATGTGTATATTATAACACATCTCACACATGACCCATATTATCATTCATTGCACAAAATAATGAATCACAACTTCAACTACTTTAAACACAACCATGCCTAAACAAACCTGACTCCACCATACCTAAACAAACCTGACTCGATCCATGCCTAAACAAACCTGACTCCACCATGCCTAAACCAACTTGACTCAACCACACCTATGACCTAACTCAATCTATGCCTATAAAAAAACCTAACTCGATCCATGCCTACATGACTCCATCATGCCTAACTCACCTAATTTCCATCCATATCACAACAACAAATCAAAAGTCTCATCAAAACACCAAAAATCAAGTATCTCACGTATCTCATCATATAAATAAATATGTGTCTAAATAAAATGTACACATGATATCCAATCATGTCCATCATCCCAAAATCATCAGCACACAGGCCGATACTCAATATAAAATTTCATCAGGACGCAGCGGTATATCATATACTTGAGACAATAAACCACTACAAAATCTCTTGGCAAGAGGTGGTATATGCTCAAAATATACAAAAACTCTCATACATCCTCACTATCTTCGGCGCAGCAAGCTGGTATATATCAAAAAATAACTATAATACATCAACAATCAAGAGCATATCTCAGGCATCTCGGTGCACATCCTCCATATTTGTTTCGTATGTACCCTCTTCCTCCTTGGCCCTAGCTCGGGTCCCTCTTGGTGGCGCCTCACCTAGAGTTATTCTCCATGAGCTGGTGGCCTCTCCATGATCTATCCTCTAAGCTCGATGGCCCCTTATTCTCCTCTCTACACTGTGAGTGTGGAATCTAGTCCTCTCACTCGAGGCATGTTGTGCTTGATACTCTCCATAAGATAGGAAATCTATCCTGGCCACTATCAACTAGTCCTGGTAGTATCTAGCCTCACATAGGGAATCTCGTAACCTAGATATAGGCATGGTCTGTGGTGGTCCCATAGGCCTTGGCCCCTGTACATGTCTGTGGGACCCTATCCTACTCTCCTGTGGTGGGACCCTGTCTAGGTTCACGTGGTGGTACCCTCTACCCATGTGCTCGTATCTGGGGCTGTAAGCCCCAATAATGCGTGCCTACGTGGGTTGCAAACTAGCCCTACAACCCTGTCACCTATGCCTGTAAGGCCGCCACCTAACCATCATCCTCATCTCCGTCTCCACCCCCACCCTGGCCATCTGGGCCTGCGATTTTGATAGCCACTATACAAGTAGCTCCACTAGCTTTGCCTCTCGAGCTCAGCTTGTAAGTTGTGTCTGCACCATACCCAACTAGGTAATCAGAGTAGCCACCTTCCTTGTAGGGCATCTCTCTGCATTGTGATGGTGGCTAGATCTGGCTGCCCTGTCTGGGTGGTATAGCTCGTAAATGAGCCACCCACCATTATCTATACCTATTTGTGACCCCGACATCATCTATCTTCCAATCCACTACCTACTCCTCCTGCCTTGTGGGCAATTGTCGGCTGTGGTAGAGGTAAGGACCTCTCCACGTCATCTCTCCTATATTGTGGGAAGGGTGGAGGTATGTCCTGTAATATCCCAAATTGCCCACACGACTCTGTCAATCGGGATCATCTCGTACTTCCCGGCAAGGTGACCTATATCCATCTCAATAAATGGAGCTTAGCTAGCTCCTCATGCATATTCCTATATGAGGGGAATCCCACATATGACCTCCATATGATGTCCACTCCGGATAAGCCCTCCAATAAATGTTGAAAATAGGCCACATCATATGTGGGCTTGTCTCGATCTCTGCTCTCAATAGCGAGGCACCCATTGCATGTACCCCACTTGCACCAATCTCGGTGGAAATGCATTGCTCGGAGCATGCCCACTGGATGTGCACAAATAATGTGCTCATATGCCCAATAATGAAGTAAAAAGGTACAACACAGGCCGAACCTACATACCACTCATATGCCCATAACTCCCTGTATAGTTGCACCAGGAATGCTGGCACCCAGGAAAAGTGGGTCTAGTCCATCATCATGTCATGTAATACCCCCATCAATGAGTGGGGAAATCTACCACCCTCTACATTTGGCGTGTGCAAAGCAGCACACTACCTCCATCAATAGAACTACTAGCCTTGTCTCCTCCGGATGGGCTAGGTACATCTCTCCATAGTGAATGTTGGCACTATGGAATGTCGGTTGAGCCATCTCCTCTCCAAACACATCATCGGCATCAGCTCCTCAAGGCCTGGAGGAGATAAAGTAGACCTGCATACCCAATATGGGTAGTCAGAATCCTAAACACATCCTTTAGGGGTGACGGTCATCTCACCCATCGATAAGTGGGACGTGTTGGTCACGGAATCCCATCTATCGATGAGCATGACCATCAAACTCGGCTGTCGGACCACATGCCGATAGTGTCAGACCCCACTCAAGCCCACCGCCTCCACATGTTGTAGCTCCTCAGGGGTCGTTGTGCCACACACTGTCACGAGCAAGGGTGGAACCTTGTCCCGCATGCATAGTTGATCTCTCCCCTACATCCAATATAAACAACACATTAATCTACATTTATCACACCCATACTTGCCCCCTATCATTTTCCAACACCCTATTTTACCCCTACCCATCTCAATCACCCAACTTGTGGCACTTTTGGCCCCTTGTCCCCCAAAGCTGACTGATGCCAATTCTCTCTAACCGACCCTGGTCACCCCTTAACCGGCATCAGTCACCTATTTCGTGACCGATACCGATTACACCCTACCAACGCCCGGCCAAACCTAACCGATGCCGGTCACTGTCGTGGCGAAAACCCATGACCCCCAAACCCCCTTTCTCAAAAACAAACCACCCTGACACTTCTCCCACCTAAAATCACCTACACCTCATCAACTCCCCTCCTCTCCCACTTATCTCTCTTCCCCCTCCTCTTTTACCCAATTTACCCTCCCATTTCCAAATTTTATTTTTCCCCCACCCAAAACAAAAACCAAAAACACCAATTTACAAATCACCTAATCTATCTAACCAAATACAACTAGAGTTGGACACTTACCTCATCGTGCTTCCGTCATCGTGGTGGCACGTCTGGCCATTGCACCGGTGGCCCGCCCGATCCCTCTCCGGCCTTTTCCATCACCAAATCTCTACCCGCATCTCCAACCGATCGAATCACACACACCGATCATGTGGACCTACCTCTCACCAACCAATCACCTGTCGTTCAGACCACCAACTCAATACTCCATTCCATCTGGACACTTTTCCCTCTTTTCTCTCTCTTTTTTCATTTTCTCACTTCACAATATGACAAATGAATAACAAAAACATGGATTTTTTGTTTTTATATCAAACCCAACCTAACCAACGTCGGTTTAACCTTCACCGACATTGGTCACGTGCCCTACCTTACCATGGTCGGTTACACTATACCAGCCTTGGTTACCCCTAACTGGCATCGGTCACCCTCTCTTGCCCAAAACCCAACATTTTACCCTATTACCCTGCCTATCCCTCCTTTTTTTTCACACCTACCCTTTACCCTAACCATTTCTCTCACCCAACCATTACCCTGACTATTTACCTCACCCTCCTGACCTCATCATTTACTACCTCCCTTTGTCCTCCTTTGGGGACTCATTATTTTACCCATACCTCGGCCTTACCCATGTTGTGACCTAGATATTTGGACCTGGACCATCGCTAGTGACATTTTGCCTCATGTGTTTGCTATACCTAGCGGCATTGTTACTTGTGTTTTTGACCTAATGACTTTACCCCACCTATTGCCATGACCATTTATCCTAACCCTACCTTTGGTGTACTGGAACATACCTAAACGTTCCTACACCTAACCTACGTTGTGTTTCCTGACCATATCCTATACCTTGGATACCAAAATCACTTTAACCTTGTTTGGATAAACCTATCAACCTTAGACAATGTAGAGTTTGTCTACTCTTCAACCTGGTAGCGTGTTGTAGTTTATACGTGTGTGTGCATTTGACTATTCCTACCTTTGACCCTGACCCATTACCTAGATTGCCAAGTCGACCTTTTTCCTTTTTCCACCCATTCCCCACCTTTCCCTTTCTCACATTTACCTTTTATCAAACCACTCACCGATTCTACCTTCTACCTCATCAGTTCTGGTTTGAGGGGATCACCTTCACCCACACATGGGGCAACCACATCTTATTTTTGTCAGCGTCACTTACCAATACAAGCTACACAACAAAAAGGGGCAAAATGTAGACACCAAAATTAGGTCACACTCCCCTTTGGTCCCTCGAAAAATAAATACCTTCATCACATTCACCTAGCCATGGCCCCCTTCACCCCACTAATATTAATTTAATTCATTATCCTCACAATATTTATTATTTAAATATCTTAATTTAGATAATGCCCACACTTACACCTCACCTAGACACCTCATCAAGCCAACTCACCCTAAGACCTATTCTTAGTAAGTTGCCATAACTAACTAAGACTTACCCAAACCCTAAAAATCAATGCCTACATTCCCTCTAACCACATTCTCACATGCTTACAAGAAGCTTCTATCCTAATCCATGGGTTAACAACACGAAATCCCAGAAAATCAAGGGGATCTGCCTAGTTTAGTAAACCTAGAAAATCCCACCTTGACCGATGCCGGTTACCCCTAACCATCACCGGTTAAGCCAAAACCACCGTCGGTCACCTTTTAATCCCCAAAACAACCTTATTTTTGAGGTTGGAAAACATTGGCAGATTCCTGAGAGATATCACATCTTTTGAGAACAATTTTCCATAAGAACATGCATGCAAGGAAGGAGATCAAGCATTTTCTCTTGCACAGGCATCCAACATTCACCCGGTAACCATCCAGTAATCACCCAACACAGATTTGATCCAACCAAGCAAAAAGGAATGCACATGCAGCCCATGTAGGATCTTTCCAACATTTGGTGATCCTCAACAACATTCAACCTCTTACAAGCACCTTCATCCATCACTCACAAACATCCAGAACTAGATTCCAAGTAAGTAGAACATTGTACTCCTCTGGTTCATTCATTTCATCATTGTATTGTCATCCTTTGTTCTCTTAGCCACCCATTGACCTCCTTTAATACTCACCCCTCCACATACCCATTAAAACTTCACCAAATCCCACCCAAATAGCCTAATACCTCATTCCACCAACCAAGTCCTTTGTGCAATCACAAGGGAGACCCAAAGCTCATTCTGTGGCATTCCCAGTGTTCCATAAGAACGGCATCAATTCTCCCTAATCGGTGTTAATTAATCACCCTTAACCGGCATTGGTCTCTATATTTACCAATAGATCCTAGAATAGTGACCTACCCATCTATTCTCACATCACCCTTAATCACCTGTGACCTGCCTGAGACCTCTGTCAGACCTATAGAGAACAGAACCAACTACTTGACCTTCGGATCTTATTTTAACCTAGCCTGTTAGATTAGATCTTTCTTATTTTTTTTTAAATGAGATACCTAAATCATTTCAATTACAATAGGATTTACTTCATTACCAACATTAAATTGTTTTAAACAATGGACTAACAGCCATCTAGGAAGTATCACACTTCCCGGATCTAGCACACACTAGGCAGTTCACTACACATATTGTTTAACTCTTTTTGGTGGTCTTGTGTTCCATTTCAGGTAGTTCCTCCTAGCCAAAAGGAAGCTCTCATGATCAGTTGTGGATTCAGAAGTCATACGTGCGTAACCCAACAACCAACATTTCAACAGGTATTCCTCCTACACCCATTACCCTATCTGTTTCATCAATATTCAAAGAAACATCTAAGAATCAGGTGAAATAATAGGTAAGGTAGGCATGGAGGTTGGCTGCAATAAGGTTGGGTAAGGTCGACAATGGATGAGGTCGGTTTAGGCATGATGGAGTCAGGTCATAGGTATGGATTGACTCAGGGTTTTTAGGTATGGTTGAGTTTCTAAGTCATTAATTTGTGTAATTAATGATGGTGTGGATCATGTTAAGATGATTTGTAGGAAAATTTATGATTATGGTAAAGAAATTGTAGACGAGATGAAATGAATGTATGAGTGATGATGGTAAATATGTTAAGCAATTGTTGTTTGTTTGGTTTAATTTCCAATTATTGATATAAAAGGAAACTAACTAGGGTATAATGTGAATAGGAAAGGGAAGAGGGAATTGGTTAGGGTAGAGAGTGGCCGAGCTAACCTCCAAGGGCCCCATGCCCTCAGTGCTGCCTACATAGTCCTAGTGAAAAGGGACCTCAGTCGATGTAGTTCTCCCATAAGCTAGGGAAGATTAGGGTGAAATAGCGGAATGGGTTGATAGGTGCTAGGCATGGGTGATGTAGGTCATATGCATGATTGAGTTGAGGTCGTAGGCATGGTTGAGTTAGGTCATAGGCATGGTTGAGTTTTAGGTCATAGGCATGGTTGAGTTGTTTTAAATAGAGGTGTCGATGATCTAGCCCTATATAGGATAGTCAATAAGTAATGAGGAAGGTGAATGGTAAGAGGTGGTAAAAAGAGCTACTTAATTGATAAGAACCTTAATGAGTCAATCATACCTAAGAGGGGCTCATGAACAAAAGACCCTAAAGGCATTGCATAATGGACCGTTCTAAGGGTGAAGAAAATCACATAATCACGAAATGTCACGTTTGCAGCAAGTCCCTTGAGTAACGAGGAATTTAGGTGAAAAAAGGCTAGGGGTGAGAATGGGAGGTTTAGTGTAACTTAGTATATGATAGCATGTTTCTTGGAACCAGAAACCCAGAATCTGAAAATAGGCAAGTCCATGACAAAAATTTCATCTCTTTGTTTTTTTAATAATAGACTGATCGATGCGGGAAGTCTATATGGGATGAGTATATGAGCTCCTTGAGGTATTCGTGAAGTTGATCGATGCGGGAAGCTTTTGGATATTTATTACATTTGTGTAATGACCTTATATAGTTTTCCTTCAAGGAACAATCTATTTATAGTGGTGATATATAAATAAGAGATGTCCCTTTTGAGGGAGTCATCTTTTGCTAGAAGTTTGAATCAAGGAGTTGTATCCCTTTTTGTTTTTAGATTTTTAAGTCATGGACAAGACTATAGAGGAAGATTAGGTTCTTGTTTAGAAGACAAGGCCAGCACACAGATATTGATGTGGAGGAGGTGGTTTTGAGTGATGAATGACCATGGGATTCCATCTTGAAGAAGACAAAAAGTATCCATGAGAATCATGCTATGAGTAGAGTCATGGTACTCATATTGAAGACAAGGCTAAAAGGTGACGGGTAATCACATGATTCTTGTTTAGTCATGGATCCTCAAAATGGGTAATATGGAAGGTGAACAATGCTCAAGGGATGAGCAACCAAATGATAGAAAGTGATATAGGACTTGATATCAAAAATAAAATGGTCAAAGATGCAAGGAATTAAGGGGCTCAGGTTTGGGTTTACCTTTGAGTGAAGACAAATGATAAGCACTTGATCCATAGGCATGGGTAACGATATAGGGTCCAAGCCAATTAGGAGCAAATTTTCCCGTTTAATTTTCTCCTCTTTGGTTACATGTTGATTTTCCTTCAGGATGAGGTCACCGACCTGAAAGGTTTGTTTGTGAACATGTTTTTCATAGGCACATTTGATACGTTTTTGGTAGATTTGGAGATGGTCAAGAGCGTTGAGACAACATTCATCTAATAATTCAAGCTACGCAAAACAATCCTGGAAAAATTCATCATCGTTGAGCATGTCTTGTAGTGAGATGTGGAGAGATGCAATCTAGAATTTGAGAGGTAATATAGCCTTAGTACCGTAGACCGAGAGAAAAGGGGTGGCAGTAGTCGAAGTGTGAATACTAGTGCGATAAGCCCACATGGAAAAAGGAATGTGCATATGCCAATCCTTCCCAGTATCATTGACTACATTCATAAGAATTTGTTCAAGGTTTTATTGGTTGATTCAGCTTAACCGTTGGTTTGCGGTAATAAGGTGATGAGAAACTAAGTTGGATGCCGAAAGCATCACATAGTTTGCATAGGGTTTTGTTTTTGAATTTTTTTGTTATCAGTGATAATGCGGTGAGGGACACCAAAATGAAAAATGATGTGATGGTTGATGAATTCACATATTTTCTCGGCTTTGGTGGAAATGAGGGGAATGGATTCTACCCATTTAGTGTAATATTTAGTAGCGGTTATGATCCATTGGTGGTGTTGTGAAGAATGGGGGTTGATCTCACCGACAAGATCCAAACCCCATTGAGAAAAAGGCCAAAGGTCTCGCGACTTGTAAGGCATGACTAGGGGTGTGATGGAGATTAGCATGTTGTTGGAATTTTATGCAGCATTTGACATAATTACAACAGTCATGGTTTAGGGTTGGCCAGTAATAGCCTAGGCAAAGAATGTGTTTTGCAAAAACCAAACCACTAAAATGACCTCCACAAATTCCATCATGGACTTCCTTAATGGTGTAGGGAATTTCAGAACTTGTAAGGCAACCGTAAGAGAATGTTGTCAAAACTACATTTGTAAAGAAGAACACCCATGAGGACATAATGGGAGACACTTTTGAGAAAAGCACGTTGTCCATTACGATTGAGATCAGCGGGTAGAATGGAAATGGAAAGATAGTGCATATTACTTATACCAAAGGTCACATGGGTCGGGGGTACAGATTCGACGAAGTAAATTGCATGAGGTAAATAAGTGGGTGATTTTAGCCTTTTTATAGTGACAAAGATTTTAGAGTTGGCCAAAATGTTTCACCATTTTCTTTACGTTTTCAAAATGACGAAGCAGAGATAAGGGTAAGGGCAAGGATGAATACATGTTAAATGTTGTTTGGTTGATGGTTGTTGTGCACATTCTGACTTCTTGATCCAATGCCGATTGCGAGATATTCATTTTGGCTAGGAGGAACTACCTGTAATAGAAAACAAGACCACAAAAAGATAGTTAAATGATATATGACAACGGATTTCCTAACGTATGTTAGTTTTGGGAAGTGTGATACTTCCTAGATGGTTGTCAATCCACTGTTTAAAACAAGTTAATTGCGAGAAATAACCAAATTCCTATCGTAGTTGATATGATTTAGGTATCTCATTCAAGCACAATAAGAAAATATTAACATAACAGGCTAGGCTATGGTTAGATTAGAAAGGTAGGTAGTTGTCAGGGTGTTGGAACTAGTCAGGGTAGATTCTGGGTTGTTTAGGGTAACTCGTGAGATGATTGTTGGGTATGTTCTTGGTAAAGGTGAAAAACATAGAGACCGGCGTCGGTCGGTATGACCGATGCCGTTTAGGTAGAAGCGACGATGGTTATGGATGATCGGTGTCGGTATGGTTGAGGTAAAAGAAACTTGAATAGATCATATGGCAGGGGCTGATACGAGGTCAAATGAGGTTGGTAGATTAAATGAGAAGGTTTGTGGAGATCTCAAGTATACTTAGAAATGGATATTAGGTCAGAATGGTGATTTGGTGGTGTGGGTAAGGGGATTGGTTGAATTACAAGTTAATAAGAAATGAAGGAGTGAACATGCAAAGTGTAAACTAATGACAGGAATGACAAAAGTTAACTATGTTGAAATAGACAATGTTGGTAGAGATGTACTTACTTGTGATGTAGATTTAGATGGTTGAATGGAGGTGGCTATTGATTAGAAGAATAGTGTTGGATATCATAGCAGTGGCTCCCGAATGATTCCGTGAGTGCAATGCTTCCAAAATTTGTCCTAGTGATGGATCTGGATGTCTGGATGCGTAAAAGGATGCTCGTTCTAGTTGCATGCAGCTCTAATCTCCTTTCCTCTTGCTCTCAGAATGTGCCAACCCAAAAACAAGGTTGTTTAGGTGAATAAATGGTAACCAACGACGGTTCCGGAGTTGGTAGCGTTAGTTTAGGGTGACCGGTGTCGGTTAAGGTGGGATTCCCTAGGTTTACTAAAATTGTTAGATCTAGCCTCTTTTAGCTCAAGTTCGTTCCTTGATCTGCAGATTTGGAGCAGACGTTGCATTTTTATGATCGGGAAGTGGGTAGGGATATTTTAGGGATTGATTTTAGGGTTATACCACATCTTAGCTCATTAAGGTAGGTAAGACTTAGTTATTTTTAGTTATGGAAACATGCCAAGAATATGTCTAGGGTGAGGTGGCTAGGTGAGGCGTCTAGGTGAGGTGGTGGGGTAGAAACTAGGGTAATTAGATATTAAATATTGTGAGGATATATATTATTTAAATTAAATTAATGCTGATGTGGGGTGGAAGGGGCCATGTTTAGATGAGTATGTTTGAGTTGGTTATTTGACGAGGGACCGAGGGGAGTGTGACCCAATTTTGGTGTCTATAGGGGAAACCATCTTAATTTGATAGAGAACATCATGACTTTTAAGTTGATCTGCAACAACATTTAATGGCCATTCCTCGTGCATGATATTGAATGAATTAAAAATATCAATTGAATCCCAAATAACATTTATATATTACTTAAGCCTTTCATTCTTCTTTTTTCATATACTTTTTTATTTATTGCACAATTAATTCAAAATTTACCTCAACAATAATGACCTTGATATTAAACTTGGAAGCCATATTCAAACCAACCAACAATGTCTCATACTCAACCACGTTATTTGTGCACTCAAAATCTAGCTTTTAAGAAAATTTAGATTTAGCTCCTCGTGGGAACAAAACACAAATCCATCCCCAAACCCTCCTTTTGAAAATTCTACATAAAATTAAATAGTCCATAAGTCATCAAAATATACATTATTAACCTATGGATAGCCATTAAGATCAATATGGTTTTTATAAAAAAGCATTTCCTACAAATTTATCTACATCCACATCAATGTAAAACACTTCATTCAAAACTCTTTGTGGATCCCCAATCAAATGTAACATCCTCTTCTACCTGTAAAGCTTAACTTGTTCTCCCTCAAGAGGGATGGTTGAAAAATTCATATACATCTAAATATTTTCTCATATTGAAGTATCCCACTTATGTGATAACAACATACTCCATTTAGAAGGAAATCAGCCACCACAACATCCATAGCTGATAATTTCCCAAGGTATGTTGCAGTAAGTTGAACCATTAACCCCTTAACACATCCCACCATAGGAACCTATCTAGAATTCATAGCATAAAATTAACCATATGTAGTTGAGATCCTTATACCCAACTCGTTCATGATAGCCAATGACATTATATTATAAGAGACCCCAAAGTATAACATGTAATTGTGTAACAACCATCCATTCAAAGCAACATGTTATAAAAAGATCTAAATCTAACTGAATTTCAATAAGTGATGTTCCCATATAAATTGCATCTACCTCTTCTAGTTATTCACTCACTTCTTTAGATTCTACAACAAATTCGGGTGAAGGGGTAGAGCTTACGGAACCAAAGAAAGAAAATAATCTATTTTTATGTGTATGAATGCACAATAATTCAACTAGTGGGACTGTGATTTTAAATTGGTTCATAATAGTAGCCATATCACGTGCATTATACTCAAGAATGGGTGAATTTGGGGAAAATATAGTGGCATAAACATCATGGATGCATGAGGTAAGAGCTTGTGCAAGTGAATTTGCTAAATCAGGTGACAAAGAGGCAATATTTCTACTTAGGTTAGTATACTAGGCTTGTACTATTTGTCTTTGATTCTTAATAAGAATCTTATAACAAAGATATTTCTTATTCACACTATTACAAATTATTACCTTTCATTGTACAAATTTCCTTCATTTTCCAAGTTGTGGTGTAATTATATTCTTTTTTAAAACTGCAACAATTTTCTTAGCAATTCCATAAATTTTGATATTAATCTTCTCAAATGGAGCATCCTTGTGATCCTCTATTAGAATTGAATCCTTTTATTTCTCAAATTGTAATCACTCTTTACTTGATATTTTTTATCATTGGTTAGAGATTATATATCTTCATCGAGAGGATATCCCACTATCATATTTCTTAATCATTAGAGTTTTCAAATATTCACAATTATGAGCTAGAAACTCATAATTCTAGTCACATTAATCAAATCTTCATTACAATTAAGAATGTAAACCAATTCTAAGCCACGATGATCATTGTCAACATCACTAGAACAAGAAACTATATCAACAACACAAGAAGGGTGGAGTAAAAACACACCTCAAATCATGTAGACTCTTCATTCTGATTTACCTCATCAACATTGGCAACAAGTAGATCATGTGTTTCTTTCTCCTTATTTTTGTGCTAAGGACTTCTATTATTTGTAAGGTTTTATTTCATTTATCATGTGATATGTCATGTGCGAGCCAATTATCATGATTATATGACATGCCACTTACATATTTCTTATTTTTTATTGGAGGCAATCCTTTCTGCTACAATCCACTCTATAAGATACATATTTCAAATATCCGAGAATTTTATCCAATTTCTCATCAACACTTAATGAATCATTTGAAGATTTTTTTTGTGGGAAGATTTTTACATCACATACCTTAGAAGGCTTCCCTGTCTCTAATATTGTTTTCAATTTTTATTTCCATGGCACAAGCATGTCGCAAATAAGTTGGATATTTATCTCTACGATAAAATACAATTTTAGCATCAAAGGCTTCACAATACTTTATCGGACATGCAACATCACTAGGCATAAGATTCTTTGGTAATCTTATTATTACATTGGTAAATTTGAAATTAAAATCTTCTCCACATTCATCGGGGTATTTTTATTGCTTTCAAATTTAATAATAAAAACTTATGATCAAACCTATCACCAAACTGAAGTTTTGATTTAACAAAAATAAATTTTTATTAAACCCCAATTATAGAGTAATTGATGTAAACAATGATATGCAATTGCAAAGTAGGTATGAAACCCTATGAAAGAGGTATAGACGAGAATGCATTAGCTTATTAATGTTTGATCGGGAGTGCTTTAGACTAGAAAAACTAATGAACAAAAAGTGAACAATTTTGTCAATGCTCAAGATAAATTCTAGACTATAAGAATATGGCTAGACACGAGTTACCACACTGTTAGACAGGGGGTTCCTAGATCTGGAGATCTTTATTGGGTGCATGAGGCCGTAGATATGGTCAAAAGCGATTTTTAGTGTCGCGCATGTGTCAAAAATATTCCATGTTGATCTTCTATGTGTCGTTATTTGATCATTGAGGGTACTTGTAACCTATAAAACCCATAATACCACATCAAATCCAAAGAAAGAAAACAAGATGCAATTAGGGAGTCATAGTCACCCCGAGAGTGAACTTACAACCAATTACAACACTACATCTCAGACTCCATGTAGTTCTGGTGAGTGTGTGTAAGAATCATGCCTTAGGATGCCCTTATGCAAGTGCACTTGATAGTAGGTTGTAGCTAGATGTAACAATGTAGATAGATGTGTGGATGGAATAAAGAAAATTCCCCTTCTTATGTTGTGTATGCAGAAAATAAAGTCCCTTGTCCCTTGAATGGATGCTAGATGAATTCTTTGAAGTCCTTTAGGTTCCTTTGGATACAATCCTAGGTGATAATAGTATATGCTTAGAGTTTGTTCCTTGATTTTGGTCACATAGCTATGCATTTATATGATTCCCTTGTTTGAATTTCATAATTGAAAATTGGAAGGCTGACCCATAAGAAAATAAGATTCCTAAAAGGTAAAAGAAGCCCAAAAAGAGTGAGTAAGGTAGAAAGAGGTTAGGGGTGCCTAGAGGGGGAGGGCGCTTGGGCGCCTGGCATCTTGGTGGGCGTTGGTGTCTAAAGTTATAAAAGATAAGTAAGTATAGTTATGAGTGGGTTGTAGGGTGTGTAATACCAAATGGAAAACAAGAAACAAAAAAAAAGAGGCCAAGGACAATCGTCAATTACTAGTTTTCTTTCTTAGAAATCATATGAATGCTAACATGTATTTATGGACCTAAAAATGTACCAAAGTGCATGATTTCGTGTCTACATTTACCCCCAATTTATGTTGTTGACTGAATAATCGATAATATAAAGTAGATAGGATATGTGTACCTGATAACCATGTAGAGTGTGTGGTAAATAACGTCTTTGAGTGGACAAGTGAAGCATGGAATGATACAAAAATGAAGTGTGGGAACTAGGAAGAGAAAGTGACCCAAGGGGTGAAGCATATGTGTTTTGTGCACGATGTTCTACTTATGATTGTTTCTTCTTGTAAGGACGGACTTGCAAAAAGAAAAGCAAGAGAGTAGTCAAAGCCATATGTATGATAAAGAAGATAAAAGTTTGTACAAGTATGTAAAAAGTATGTATAAGATGTAAAAGGAAAGTGTGCACCTGATGTGAAAGAGTGTAAAGGGATAGAAAATGTCATAAACATGATGTATAAAGTGATTTTTTTGGGTGATCTCACGCTAAGAGAGATTTTTTTAGATGATATCATGCCAAGTGTGATTTTTTTGGGTGATCTCATGCCAAGTGCAAGTTTTTGGGTGATCTTATGCTAAGGAGAAAGTGTTGGGGAGAGAGGTCTAGTGTTACTCTCCTACCATGACTCTGCTCGATATATACAACTGTAAATGGTGTGTTCCTATTTTATTCCTGTTTTCCCTGATTAGTTCTAAATGTAATGTTTGTTCCAATTAAAATGGATATAAAATGCTTTCTACTTGCTGGAGGATTGTGCATATCTTGTGAAAACTACTTTGAATTGTGTAGAATTGACATGATAAAATGATTGTGTGTTTTCCCAATACATTAGTGCTAAGGGGAGAACAAATGCACCTTTTCACTACTGTATGAGCCTCGGCACTGGTGTATGTGATGTGATGGGGACCCAAGTTAGGTTTTAGGTCATTCTATGACTATATGACTACTTTATTCTTGTGATTGTTGGCCCTGTCTTTGTAGCTCTGAGATGTTGTATGGGGTAACTGATTCACCCAATGTATGCCCCTCTTGTTTGAATTGCATGCGACATTGGTAGGAGAATGCAGCCCAAAGAGAGGACCTGATGTTGATTTGAACTATATCCGTGTTGGGGGAATATGCATGGTAGAAACCAAGGCACATGCAAAAAAAGTGGCTAGATACATGTGTTAGTAGCAAAAGTGGCAAGCATGTCATAAAAGAGCAATGTAACAAGAAAATGTGCATACAAGATAGAGTGCAAAAATTGGGTTTCAAACATGGGACATTTCTCACAATGTCACAAGACAATCAAGGCCAAAGCAACCAAAAGCATATGAAGAAGGATCAAACAAGACATAGGGCATAACCCGCAAACAATAGCATAAGCATAAAGTAATGCCAAGCAAGCAAATGTAATGAGATAACCATGGTGGAAAATAGTTCTGCAAGGCAAATGCTAGACATGAAGCACCTGTTAGCATGTTAGAAAGATAAATAGTATGTTAGATCATGTATGTACCAATGGAAATTAGTATGCTAGGAAGTAGTAAATAATGAAATAATAGCCCATGTGATGTGAGAAATTAGATGCCCCCAAGAGCCTCGATGAGAGTAGTAAGAGTACAAGTGCCAAACATCATTGCAGCCTATAAGGACTGTAAGAAGTATGCATTCGTAGATAGAGAACAAGTGAATGTGCATGTGTATATAGAAAAGATATATTGACATACTAAGTATTCGTATAGCATGGAAAACAAAGTGTACATGTATGTCTTAGCAAGCAAGAGTAAGTGTAACCAAGATATGCGGTATGTAATGTAAAAGTGTCATGGAATGGTATGAAATGTGAATTCGATAGGATCAACATTCCCCCTAGTGGATGTGTATGAGATGAGGCTCCTCTATAAAATACCCCTCAAAAATCAAGAATGAACCATAGAACAAGAGTGTGTCATTGGGAAATTATTGGAGAATGTGCACTAGATAGATAGAACATGAAGCATAGAGCATGCAAAGTGAATGGGGTGAGGTTCATTTTAGATTTAGAACCTCAACAGTTGAGTATGAACCGTGGAACTAGATTGTGTCATAGGGTAATGATGATATAATGTGTGTATCAAAGGGTTTTAAAGTGCTAAGAAAGATGAATCATGAATCATGAAGCGTTATGGATGATAGTAGATGTTAGAGACAATAGATAGTCTTTGGAAGGGGGGAAGTGCAATTCCCCCTAAGTGTGCTAATGATGAATAGATATGTGGTGATGTGAGAAGGATCATGGAATGGTGGCGGATCTTGAAATGTATCTTGGCCATTAATATAAGGAATAGTTTGTTTGAAAAAATGAATTGGAAATGGAAGTGGAGTAGGGTGGGGAGGGATCTTGAATGGTGGTATCTTATGTGGGATTGATAATGTTGTAGAAGACTTGAGAGGAGGAGGTGTTGGACTGATTTTGAGAGGAATTTTCTTAGGAGTTGGTGATGCGTAGTAGAAGACTTGAGAGGAGGGGGTTTTGGACTGATTTTGAGAGGAATTTTCTTAGGTGGCTCTTGAATTACCGTAGAAGGAACATTAGTAGTGATGGCATGATGCTCATTAGACATAGATGAATCAGATTTAGGAACCCAATGAGATTTAGCAATTGGAGATGAACATGTAGCAACATTTTGTGTAGCAAATGAAATGAGACCATAATGCTTAAGGTGGCCAATTTGTCATTTTAGAGCATAACAATCATTGTCATTATGTCCATTAATTTGATGATAATTACAATATGGGTGACCTTGGTATTTTGCAAGCCGATAAGGAGGATAGGAATGAGTAGATGGTAAGTTAATCAATTGATGATTGAGGAGTTGAGGAAGAATATCATGTTGCTTAGCATTGAAATCAAACTTGAGAGGTATGGGTAGTGGAAAGACTTGGGGTTCACTGATATGATTACATGTAGAAGACATAGAACTAGAATGAGATGTAGAAGAATTAGTATGGGCTTGAGAAGCGTCCTTGAGATGTTGGATTTCAAATTTAAGATATGTAATCGTTGTTTCCATATTGTGTATTTTGTCTTGAAATAAACAATGTAAAGCTTGAATTGACTCTAATATGGGTTGATTGGATGGAGGATTAGGAGTGATAGAGTTATCAGATAGACGATCGAAGATGGAACTTACTTGAGCGGGTGGCGTATTGCAAGGTAGATACATAGTGTATAAGGATTTTTGAAGAACATATTTACAATGTGGGTGAATTTGAAGAAATTCATGCAATGAGATTAGAGGATTTTTAGGAGCCATGGGAGAAGAAAAAGAAGGATCCAAGTGTATTCAAATGTGGGTTCACCAAATGATTTAACAAAAAAAAAAATTTATTAAACCCTAATTACATAGTAATTGATGTAAACAATGATATACAACTATTAAGTATAATATGATACAAGAAAATAAGAAAGTAAGTATGAAACCCTAAGCAAGAGGTATAGAAATAATGACTTAGTTGATTAATGCTTGATCCGGGAGTGCTCTGGATTGGGAAAATTGTTGAACAAGAATTGAATAGTGTCATCAATGCTCAAGATAAATTTTGAATTATGTAAGAATACGGTTGGACACAAGTACCCATGGCTAGACAAAGGCGCTTGGGCACTGAAGATCTCTGTTGGATGCCTGTGACTACACAGATGGTCAGAATCTAATTTTCACAATGTCACATAAGTGTCACAAATATTTTTTGTTGATAATCTATGTGTCACTATTTGATTTTTGAGGGTACCTGTGACTGAAAAACAAATATCACCTACAAAACCCACAATACCAAGTCAAATCCAAAACAAGAAAGATGCAATATTGGGATTCATACTAACCCTAATAGTCACCCTCAAAGTGAACTTACGGTGAGTGTTGCATTACATCTAGAATCCATGTATTTCGGTGAGTGTGTGTAAGAATCATGCCCTAGGAATCCCTTGTGCAAGTACACCTGGATAGTGTGTTGTAACTAGATGTAATAATGTAGATAGATGTGTGGATGGAATAAAGAAATTTCCCCTTCCTATGCTATGTATGTAGAAAATGCAGTCCCTTGTCCCTTAAATGGATGCTAGATGAATGCTTTGAAGTGTTTTAGGTGTCTTTGGGTAAAATCCTAGGTGATGATAGTATATGCTTAAAGCTTGGTCCTTGATTTTGGTCACATAACTATGTATTTATATGATTCCCTTATTTGAATTTCTTAATTGACAAACTGGAAGGCTGACCCATAAGAAAATAAGATGCCCAAAAGGTAAAATAAGCCCAAAGAGAGTGAGTAAGGTAGAAAGAGGTCGGGAGCACCTAGAAGGGACGAGGGCACTTGGGAATTGGTGTCCTTGTTAGGTGCTGGTGTCCAAAGTTATTAAATATAAGAAATTAAAGTTATGACTGGGTTGTAGGGTGTGTAAGACCAAATAGAAAATAAGAAACACAAAAAAGATGCCAAGGAAAGTCGTCAATCACTAGTTTTCTTACTTAGGAATCATATGAATGCTACCATGTATTAATGGACCTAGAAATGTACCTAAGTGCATGATTTTGTGTGTACAAGTTTAAATTCTCTTTTCATCTTAGCACAAGAGTCAATAATACCATTTGGAAATGCATCAAGATAATCATGATAATTTTCCCATAATGTGTGAATAAGCAACTTGATCGTTAAATCATCATACCTAATATCACAATCATCAATAAAATTACTAAAAATGATCAAGTGTTGATCACTTGGGACTACTTTATTTCCTTAAAATCTAGCAAATATCCTTCTAATATTTTTTAGGAATTCATTGGGAAAACCTTACATCTTTTAGAAGTTGATTTTACGAATCTATTTACTCCCAAAAAAAGGAAAAAAGAGCGCTCAAATTATGTCTAAAGGAACTTAAATCGTGGTTATTCCCAACCCTTTTATAATTTGTGGTGAGCTGATTTAACTCGAGAAGGATGATTTAAACATGGAGAATTGTGAACAATAATGTGAATGATGGGATATTTTCTTGGCTCCTTTTATGATTATCTAAAGGGTTTGACGAATGAGTGTGGGAAATAAAGGACAAAAAACACTTAAAATGAAGTTTGAGAGTGAGACACCCTTTTTCTTTCAAACAAAGATGAGAAAAGGTTGCAATATTTGTCAGAGGCAGGAAATTTACTAGTTCTTTCGTGAATTAAAGGAGAGTTAATTATGGGATTTATGGATAACTGCATGGATTTAGGGGGCCAAAAATTGGCCAAAACGTGTGAAGAAGTGAAAAAGGGAATTAGGGGGAGGCAGGTTTTGGTTTGGTAATTACCAAACCAAAACACATATGAACTATAACATGCACACATTATGCAATGTGTAAATTAAAAATATATATTCTTCTCATTCTCAATGCATTGTCCACTCCCAACCACGTATTTTCCTCCAAACCTTGCATTTTTGGTTTTTGTTCAAGCTATTTTCTCCAAAAAATATGCATATCACACTGAAGGTTGCATCAAGGTGGATTTAACAATGTCACAAAGAAGAGGTAGGGAAAAATAATTTATCTCAATTGCAATAAATTTTGGTAATTGTTTGATATTTGAAAAGTAGATTTTAATAAAATAAATGTTTTTATGATTCTTCTGAGTTCCTCCACAATCAAAACAAAACCCTACAAATCCACCTAGCTCCACTAACCATCTTAGCCCTCCTACTGATTGATTTAGATCCTCCAAGTAGTTAGGAGGATTTAATTTCACATAAATTGGAGAACAAGCTACAAATTGAGGAATTGATTAAAGTAATGAGGGATGATCATTCCACACTTCCCACTATTCCTCCCCCTGTAAACACATTGGAGTTAGTACTAGCTCAAGTTGACTCAGAAATGAGTCAAATTGATTGGGGATAGCCTATAGAGAGCCTTATAGAGAATATTTTGCTAATAAATTATCATCTGCATAAGTTTAAAGAAATTAAATTACAAAAGACCTCATTTGTGCACTATTAATTCATGTAAACGCTTTCCAATCCACCGATGCAACAACAATTTGATAAAATAAATAAATTTTGGTACCAATGGTGGATGGTATTTAATGTACCACCTTGCAATAACAATGAGGTTCCATTATACTTTTTGAGGAAACTCTATTGTGAGTTTATCCTCAATGATATCCCCAACTATTTTGACTACTCCCAATTTCAGGGCCGAGGAAAAGGCTCTACAAAGGATAGACCAAGTGCACGTTGTGCTCCTATTCAAGACATGTTATAGGCCCCATCTAAAATCCCCCTCATCCAGGAGATGATCCTGTGCAATGAAAGAGATAATATAGATTGACACACTACACATGCTTCATGTGCTCACTAATACCCTTGTTCAACATATGAGAGAGGTTTCAAACCGATGTTGGTAGAGGTGGAAAAAGTAGTCATCCATGTTGTACTAGCAGGAGGCCACGTATTAGCATATCTATGGGAGCTGGTGAGGATGGCAGGTTTCATGCAGATTGGTGTTGGTGGATTTTCTAGTGGTACACATGATATGGTTGTCGACTTTTTTAGTGATATATTTGGATTATAGACATCGATGAAACCTTCACGCTTTTTATTACAGGTAACAAAAAAATGAACTTACAATGAAAATATATATATGTTAAATATTCAAAAAAATTGTATTTGAACCTGGTCAAATGTATTAATATACAAATATATATGCATTAATATCACAACACGCGAGAGGGAAGTCATCACCCCACCAAATTTGCGAGCACCATCCCAATGTTTACATTCACAAAGGTAATTTATAATGTTATTTGTAAATTTGAACGTATATATATTAATAACATTCATGAACAATATATATTTGGTTCAAATATGTGTCTTTACATGTTCTTACATATACATATACATATACATATACATATTTATGTGTCTGAGTTATTACACAGATAAAATCACAATGACAACACCTTTGTCTACCCCTTGCAAAGATGGCAGAGTGTCTTGCGTGGTCATCAACGTTATAAATAATATATCATGTCAAGTTAGTTCTTACATGTTCTTACATATATATGTTCAACTAACTTGACATGATATATTATTTATAACATTGATGACCACGCAAGACACTCCGCCATCTTTGCGAGGGGTAGACAAAGGTGTTGTCATTGTGATTTCATCTGTGTAATAACTCACTAAGGTATAAATTATGAATTTTCATTCTAGGGCATATAATTCATATTATATTGGAGTAATTTAATAATTTCCCTCATTACGAGAACATCATGTAGATATTTGATGCAAATGCATTATGTATGCAAGAGTTTCTGTAACTAGTAAGAACCTGTACATATGATTAGTAGGCATTGCGCGATAAAAATATTTTTATTGATAAATTTAGTTAAAATATTTTCATTAAATGTACTTGGTATTAATGTTTACATGAGTTCAAAATTTAAATTTTTTAATATAATTCTAGAAGCTAATTTTGATGTTTTATTTTTTATTTTTATATGTACGTAGGGTTCAAACCATTTAATTTTCCATTCGAGGGAGCAGACTCCTCGAGCTCATCATTTTTTCACCTCGATTCGTGATCTAGAGCTCATGTTGACCTTGCGGAGTGTGAGATGCAAATTTAACATGACCGAGACATTACATTAAGTACATGTACATGTAAATATTTTTATTACCATGGTCTTATCCATGTTGAAAAATTCTACATAAATTTTGAAACAAAACATTCTATGCTTGTAGATTAAACTATACTTAAGATTCGAGCGTAAGAAGACTTTTAATCGAATTGTGGAGAATCCCAAGTCACCTCACGGAGCTCCATCTATGTTTAAGGGAGAGCCTTATTTGAACAAGGAAAAGAGATGGATACATTTTGATGAAAAGGATGTGTGTGTACGTGTGTGTGTGTGCATGCACATGCGCACACGTGTGTGTGCATCTATGTGTGTGCGTGTGTGTGCATGTGCATCCTTTCATGTGCATGTGTGTGTTTGTGTGTGTGTGTGTGTGTGCATGTGCATGTGCATGTGCGTGTGCATGTGCATGTGCGTGTGCGTGTGCGTGTGCGTGTGCGTGTGCGTGTGCGTGTGCGTGTGCGTGCGTGTGCGTGTGCGTGTGCGTGTGCATGTGCGTGTGCGTGTGCATAGGCATGCACGTGCGCATGCATGTGTGTGTGTGTGTGCGCGCGTGTGCATGTGCGCATGTGTGTGGATGTGCGTGTGTGTGCATGTGTGTCTATGTGTGTTCACGCGTGTGCATGCATGCATGTGTGTTTGCATGTGTGTGTACGTGTGTGTGTGTGTGTGTGCGTGTTTACTGTGTGCGTGTGTGTGATGACATTTATTTTGTATGCCTATGTACATGGCAATGTATGCACATGTTTGACATTCTATGTATGCCTATATATGGCATTGACTTGGCATTATATGACCTATGAACACATATTTGTATTTATTGCATTAATATTTGGAATTTGATATGTTTTTATGGTCTTATGGATATTTTACATTTATTGGTGTTGTATATACTAGCATTTTCATTGTCTTACGACCTTTCGTGTGTTAGTAATGCATACATAATATGCATTCAAATATTTGGAAATCAAGTCATATTGGTTAATGAAATATATATATAACATATAAAGATTTCTTTGTACTCAAGTAATTATTCATTTGTAATTTATCAATGTGTACAGGTATATTCATGTTCATATGTGTGCCAAAAGCTTAACTCTTATAATAATGACTAGTTATTCATATATTCATTATTTAAGTGATTTCATCTATTTCAATAAAAATGAAAAGAACATTCTTACCAAAATTACAAATTTATCACCAAGATAATCATTTCAAGTTATTGATCTTATATCTAAGATGATATTCTTCATCATGTTAGTTTTGAAATAGTTCACCATCTCTCCAATTAACCATTATTTTGATAGTACAAATGTTTACCTTTGTAACTAGTGTTCTTGCCTCAAGTGCCAATATCATATTTCCACTTCTAGTCTTAGTATGCTTGGATAACTCTTGTACAAGGTCTTGGTTTACTAGATTGTAAATATTCTTTCAAAATATTGTCATTCATATGTTATCATCATTCACTCCCTCCTACTCATGAATAAAGGGGGAGAGAGAAATAGATAGTGAGAGAGAGGGAGGGAGAAAGATAGAGGGAGAGAGAAAGAGAGAGAGGGAAAGTGGGAGAGAAAGAGAGTGAGAGAGAGAGTGTGTGTGTGAGAGGGAGAGTGAGAGAGAGTGTGTGAGAGTGATGAAAAACTCACCAAGTTTCATCTTACACTCTAGCAAGTCTAAGGAAGTTGAAGCCTTATGGTCAAAAGGCTATAATAATAGCATTTGATGAATGATTTTGTGTTTGGGCATCAAGATAGGTTGGACAAGGAGTAGTAGATAGACTAAGGTCATATGCGTAGTGTAAAAACCCTCTATCAGGGAATTTAGACCTCTATCAATGCCTTAAGAACATTTTTTTAGTATATGAGTCTCTATATTGGCAAAGGAATGTTATATCTAATATATCTATGAAATAAGAAACATAAACAATGATTAGGTGTATGTTTTTCATTAAAATATGGAGTTTCATCTGGATATCAAGTAAATAGAATTCACGGTCAAATAATTCCTCATGTATAAGGTTGAAAACACATCCTTTTAACTGTCTTAACTTCTTAATACAATCAAGAACTGGTATATAATCAGATGAATCCATTAGAGTATGAATTTTTAATACTAAAGGAAAACTGTAATTTGTAAGGTCGTGACTTGTAGATAAGTTTCTCACCATTGTTTGAGGATCCTCAATTAAAGTATGATTGAGTTAGGAGTGAATGAAAAGTGAAACAACTAAAAACAATAGAAGAGTACCTACATATCATTTTTGAAAGTATAATAGGTGGATGCAAGAGTTTATGAAAGGTTAACCTTCTTGTTGTTTGCTAAAAGGGATGTGAATGATAGTATATAGATTGGTTTAAGAGAGAGAAGTCAAACTATTGTCATAAGAACTAGTGTATGAGTAAATTTGATCTTACAAGAAATATGGTCTTATTACATGTTTATAAACAAATAATTTTCTCCTTAAAATTCTTCTTATGATCTCATTAAGCAAGATATGACTGTGGGTATATGGAAATCAAAGTTTTAAGGTGAATGAGTTATCATATTAGGTTTGTAGCATGAGTTTGTTATCACTTTCTTGATTGCAATATATTGATTTCACTCTCCTAGTCAAATGGATCAAACTCCTCCATGATGGGAACAAATTTCCAAGTTTATGAGTTGTTGAAACAATCTCCTTAGTCTTCTCCATAACTTATACTTTGTCAAATTTTTATTTTCTTGCTTCTTCCATGTAGTTTAAGATCGAGACAGAGAGAGATAAAAATAGAGAGAGAGAGTGAAACAAATAAAGAAATATTTGAAAGAATTAGAAAGAGAAAGTGAGAGAGAGAGAATGATAAAGAGAGAGAGGCAGCATGAGGGAAAGAGAGAGAGAAAGTGACATAAAATAGACGTGTCAACATGTCGTGGTGGCCTTATAAATGCTAGGTGAGGCTTTGCTTTAGTGCCCAACGATCTCGGTCATTATCGGCTAGATCGGTCGAGACATAGTCCCTTGAGATCCATGAGAGAAAATATGTTATTATTTTGACGTGTTATTTCTTGGTCTCCATGCCACCTTGTAAGGTATCGTCTAGATTTACACCTCTACATTAAGACCCTCTACAAAATCCTATCATAGTTTTGCCCGAGTCAACTCGGTTTTCGTTGTCCCAATGAATACGAAAGTGCTAAATACTCTAATTTAGGTCATTAAGTAACGATGCAAAAGTGATATTTTGCAAACAAAATCTCATGGAACCAAATGGACTACATCGACACGTTGAGGTTGCCCAATAAACACTAGGCGAGGCTTCCATTTGGTGCCCAACGATACCGGTCCTTCTGGCTACATTAACCAATCGGAGTCCCTTAAGATCTTGTTGTAAATATCTCCCCGGGTCGATATGACGAATAGGAGAATACGAGAAATCAAAGAAGCTCAAATCCATGACATTCAAAAGGCACACGGAAGTGGCGTACGAGAAATGAGTGTCGCGGGGTAAAAGATGTGCCCAAGGCGCGGGAAAGTGGCGCACGAAATGGATGTCGGCGGGGTAAAGGATGCGCCCTTGGCGCACGGAAATGGCGCATGACATGCGTGTCAACAGGAAAAAAATTTGTGCCTTGGCGCACGTAAGAGATGATGTCGACACAAACGGATGCGCCTATGGCGCACCTTCAGAGGCGCAACATTTTGAGCACCGACAGAAGCGAGACCCTGGCACAGATATTCAGATGGCCATAACTTTTGACTGGGAGCTCAGATTCATGCAAGGTTGGACTTTTTGGAAATCTTACGAGGTCCTCTATCCAACTACGACTGGATATCTTTAATTGGGTGAGAAAAAATTCTTTAAAATGTGAAATACAGTTCGCCACTTTCTGGGTTCGCTAGGGTTCTCACCTACCACCATAATGAGATAATTAAATGCAGTCTGGAGGTGGTTGGGGTAGATTTCGAATTCCTCTCTTCTCCCTCTCTCATTCTTCCTATAAATTGTAAGGAGGGGCTTCTTTCTGGTGGTGGTTCATCTTTTCAGCTCTGCCCTCCCTTCTTTTTCTTCTCCAGGGTTGAAAAAATGGAGTTCGAACCTCCTCCCCTGCTCTGTAATGGCGTTTTTGCCTTTTACTATTGAAATGATGTTCTATGTAAACTTCTGGAGCAACAAAAAAACATGTTTTGTGATGCATCTGTCCATCCTTTCTTGTTCTTTTGCTTGTTCTCTTCTTGCCTCTCTTCATTGCAGGTATTTGTGCATGTTTGAATGTTCATTACTGAGGTTTGGAGTTTGTGTTCATGGAGTTTTGGGACATTTTCTGTGTGAAATCTATCCTTGGGCCTGTGATGCATCTGTCCATCCTTCCCATTGCTCACCTCTCTTTGTTCCATGACAGTTTTGATAGATGTTCAACATTCTCCTTCTCTGGTGTATCACCGTTTTAGTGTAGGCTTTTGTTGTTTTTCCCTTTTCTCTCTCTCTGTCTCCTTGGCAGATTAGATTAGGTTTCAGGAAAACCCTCTCGCATATTTCGTGTGCATCCGAACAGAGGAATAGGAACCACCTTCTCTGGAGATTCCTTTCTCATTTCGAAAGTCCCACACTTGGAGAAAGGTTTCAATGTTGTGCAATCACATTGGATGCCTAAAGATCAACTTAGAAACACGATCGGCGTCCGGGAGTCTTTGTGAGTCTGCATGACAATCCCTAAGAGAAAAACATGTTATAACTTTGGCATATTATTTCTCAATCTCTGCGGCACCTTGAAAGGTATCGTCTAAACCTACACCTCTTAGTTGAGACCCTCTATGATAGACAATCATTGTTTTTCCTAGGTCATTTTAGTTTTCTCGCTTTCCTAACGAATGTAAAGGTGCCAAATACTCCAATTTAAGTCAGTGTAAGGCTACAAAATGTGATATTTCACAAACGGAAGCTCGTGGCACCCAAGCAGACTACATTGACACATCCGTGGCACTGTTAAACGCTAGGTGAGAATTGTTTTTCAGTTCCTAATGATCTCGGTCCTTCTGGCTACATCAACCGGATGTATTCCACGAAGATCTGTTATCCAAAATTTACCCCGGGGTTAATTTGATAACATGCATCGAAATTCTCAAGTCAGGCACATTGATTGATTGAGCAAACATCATGTTTTGGGGTTCCCTTATATTTTTATAACTCCCTGGCCAAAGAAGGCAAGACCAAGCTCGAGAAAATGCGAAAAAGTTGCGAGAAGACGAGGCTCGGGCCAGGAAAAAATCAAAAAATGACTAAGTTCTAGTCCTTGCAGCGGTAGAGGGACGTGTGGGACAAATAGACGTGGATTGGCCGAAAAGCCTCCAGGCGGCCCGCTAAGCATTTGGGACAATCGGGCCAGAAGTACGCGGCGGGTGCGAAAAGCCGATCCGGTCGAAGGAGGAAGAAAACGACTAGCTCTTTGAGCGGGACGGTGGGACAAGAGTGCGCGAAGGACACGAACCGGCGGTTCGGCCGAAACAAGAAACTTCAGCACAAGGAAAAGTGGGACAAATGGACGCAGCGGACGTGGAAATCCCGGATCGGCTGAAAAGGAGAACTTTCACACTAACTACTTTGGGACATCTGGGACAAAGATACACGAACCGGCCGGTTCGGCCGAAATGAGAACAAACAGTCCGGAGGCAAATGGGACATCTGGGCCGCGAGGACGCGAATCGGCCGAATCGGGCGAACCGGAAGAATTTGTCCCGCGAAGCACAGGGACAAGTGGGACAAATGGATGCGGTGGATGCGAAGGAGCCGAAAGGGCTGAGAACCAACCAAATCATGACACGTGTCACAAGGGAAAAGGTCAAAAGGTCAAAGGGCGAGATTTGAAGGGTCAGCCCGAACCAATGGGATAGTGCCACGTGTCCCAGCTAGGGCCCACAAGGAAATTTCAAAGGAGAGCCCACCGAGAGGTGGAGGAGAGAGAGTTTCTCAGTGAATCAGAACCTGCCACGTGTCATCCAGGTGGCAGAGTGCGGGAAGAAATTTAAAAATCCATTTTCACCTGTTTTGTGCCCTAAATCTTCAGATCGACATATCTTTCGATCCAGAGCTCGGATTTGCACGTTCTTTATATCAACGGAAAGCTTGTGAGATTCTCTACACGATTCCAGGGTCAATCTTGCATTTTGGTTCAGTTTGGAGAGAGAAAATCAAGAAACGCCTCTGGCGTAAAATAACAAGCAGAAGTAATGCTTCAACAAACAACTTTAATGCAGCAGACAGTTCGCCGCTTCTGTTAGACAGCCCGTCGTTTTGCCAGGATCCGCCACTTCTGTCATAATGAGATGAATTGAATGCAACCTGGAGGTGGTTGGAGTAGATTTGGCTTTCCCCTCTCTCTTCCCTCTCTCATTCTTTCTATATATTGTAAAGAGGAGCTTCTTTTCAAGGGTCGAACATTTTTCTGTTTTGCCTCTCCCTTCTTCTCCTCAGGCGAATTTGTGGAGTTCGAACCTCTCATTTGAACTGTAATACTATTCTGCCTCATGGCATTCTGTAGTGTATTGTATCAATCTTTGGAGCAAGTAATGCATGTCTGTGGATGATTCTCAGCCCTCTCTGTGTTCATTTTTGCATCCTCCTGGTCTTTCACTGCGAGTTTTTTGTCATCGTGCATGATCTTATATCACATTCAAATGGTCTGTGTTCACTGGAAAAATAGGTGTTCTTCATTCCTCGGTGCATCACCTCTATTAGCTTAGATTTATTTTATGCATCTTCTTACCTTGTCTCCTTGGCAGATTAGATTAGGTTTTGAGAAAACCCTCTGCATATTTCGTGTGCATCCGAACGGAGGAATAGGAACCAACCTTCTCGGAGAATCATTTCTCATTTTTCAAGTCCCACACTTGTAGAAAGGATTCAATGTTATGCAATCACTGTGGATGTCAAAGTGATCAACCTAGAAACCCGATCGCATCCGGGGTGCTTTGTGATTTTGCACTAACATATCCTTGAGAGAAAAACAAGCTATAAATTTGACGGGTGATTTCTTAGTCTCCATGACACCTTGAAAGGTCTTGTTTATATATACACCTCCATGTTGAGGCTATCTATGATAGTATGATTCATTTTCCCTAGGTAAATTTGGTTTTCTCGATGTCCCAACAAATGCAAAGGTGCCAAATACTCCAATTTCGATCGGTTTAAGGAAAACATAAGCTCGTGGCAAAAACAGAATTTGCATTGACATGTCGAGTGGCCTAGTAAATACTAAGTGAGGCTTTTTTAGTGCCCAATGATCCTTGTTCTTCTCGGCCATTTCGGTTGAGCATAGTCCCTTAAGAGCCGAGAGAGAAAAACATGTTATAACTTTGACGAGTGATTTCTCGGTCTCTGTGGCACCTTGAAAGGTATCGTCTCGAACCTACTCCTTTGTGTTGAGAGCACCGCCCTGGTTTTCCTAGATCAATTCTATTTTCTCACTATCCTAATGAATCAAAAGGTGCCAAATAATCCAATTTGAGTAAGTGTAAGGCTACAAAATGTGATATTTTGCAATCGAAAGCTCACGGAACCAAATGGACCATGCCAATACATCGGTTTGGCTTGGTAAATGTTAGACGAGGCTTAAAATTGGTGCCCAATGATCCCGATCCTTCTTGGCTAAATTGGTTGAGCGTAGACCCTTGAGAGCCACGAGAGAAAAACATGCTATAAATTTGAGGGGGATTTCTTGATCTCCATGGAACCTTGAAAGGTTTTGTTTGAAGCTGCTCCTCCATGTTGAGACCCTTTACGATAGCTTGTCTTGGTTTTTCCCAAGTCAATTCTTTTTCTCACCGCCTCAACGAATGTAAAGGTGTCAAACACTCTAATTTGAGTCAATACAAGGTTGTAAAATGTGATATTTTTCAAATGGAAGCCCATGGCACCAAACGGACTACATTGACACATCGGGGTGGCCTGGTAAATTCTAGGTGAGGATTCATTTCAGTGTCGAGGATCCCTAGTCCTTCCCATTATATAATAATCGGGCCCAGTCCTTAAACAAATCAGGTTATAACTTTGTGAGTGGTTTCTCGGTCTCGTAGCACCCGAAAGGTCTCGTTTAGACCCAAACCTTCACGTTAATACCCTCTATGATGATGTGTCATGGTATTTCCTAGATCAATTCATTTTTATTCTTTGTCTTAATGAAAACAAAGGTGAAAAATACTCCAATTTGAGTCAGTGTAAGGCTACAAAATGTGATATTTCACAAACAAAATCTCATGGAACCAAACAAAATGTATTGAAACATCGGGGTGGCCTAGTAAATGCTAGGTAAGGCTTCATTTTTTTTCCAAATGATCTATGTCCTTCTCAAGCTAAATCGGTCATGCGTAGTCCCTTAAGATCCCTGAGAGAAAAAACAAGCTATAAATTTGACGAGTGATTTATCAATCTCCATGGCACCTTGAAAGGTCTATTTTGAACCTACACCTCCATGTTGATACCCTCCACAATATCTGTCATGATTTTCCCTACCTGTCAATTTGGTTTTCTCATTGTCCCAACGAATGCAAGGGAGTCAAATACTCCAATTTGAGTTAGTGTAAGGCTATAAAATGTGATATTTCACAAGCGAAGCCCATGAAACCAAACAGACTACACACCGACACGTCATGATGACCTGGTAAATGCTAGGTGAGGCTTCATTTTTATTCCCAACGATCCTAGTCCTTCTCGGATCAACAATGATTGGACATAGTTCCTTAAGAGCCCTAAGAGCAAAACAAGCTATAGCTTTGTGGGTGATTTACGGGTCTCCATAAGCACTGAAAGGTCTCATCTAAAGCTAAACCTCTACGTTGATACCCTCTATGATTTCTGTTGCAATTTTTCTAGGTTAATTTAGTTTTCTCTTTGTCGCAATGAATGCAAAGGTGTCAAATACTACAATTTGAGCTAGTGTAAGGTTGCAAATGCAACATTTTGTAAACGAAATCTTATGGCACCAAACATACTACTCTTTGAAACATCGGGTGGTACGGTAAATGCTAGGTGATGCTTCTTTTTTGTCATCCAATGATCCTAGTCCTTATCGGATACATTGGTCGTGTGTAATCCCTTAAGATCCGTAAGAGCAAAATAAGCTACAACTTTGATAGGTGATTTATCAATCTCCGTGACACCTTGAAAGGTATTTTATGAACCTACACCTCATGATTGAGACCCTTTATAATATCATGTCACACCTTTCCCTAGTTAAATTCACTTTTCTTAGTGTCCCAACGAATGCAATTGTGCCAAATACTCCCATTCGAGTTAGTGTAAGGATGTAAAATGTGATATTTTGCAAATGGAAGACAATGACACCAAAAGGATTTCACCGACATGTCGGGTGACACGGTAAGAAATAGGTGATACTTTGTTTAGATTCCCAATGACCCCGATCCTTTCCAACTATAATGGTCGGGCATAGTCCCTTAAAAGCAATGAGAGCAAAACAAATTATAACTTTTAAGGGTGACTTCTCGGTCTTTGTTGCACCTTGAAAGGTCTTGTTTAGACCTACACGTCCATGTTAAGACCCTCTATGAATGCCTCTTGTGGTTTTCCCTAGTTCAATTTAGTTTTCTCATCATCCCAACGAATGCAAAGGTTTTGGAAACTTTAGTTTGACTTAATGTAAGGTTGTCAAATGCATTATTTTGCAAATGAAGCTCGTGGCACCAAGCGAACTATGCGACACGTCGGGGTGGCACAGTAGATGTCGGTGAGTTATTGTTTTTGGTTTGTAGGAAACATGTTAAGAATATATTTTTCATACAATATAGGTGGTGAAATGAGAATTTGTGCTTATTATTTGTTTCCAAGATTTATGTTGCAACTTAGACATTGGCTTTTAAGCCAACTTCACACACATAAGTGAAATTGTCACCATTTTTAAGTAAACAAGTTGTCACAACCAAAATATGCATGTCCAATCAGGCCTTTGAATTAATTTAGCTTCTCTTAGCTTCAAGAATAAGGAATTCTCTACTAATAGTGCTAACCATGTGAATGTGGAAGTTGTTTTAGCACCACTAACCTTCATAAGAATGTTAATAAGCGATTAAATTAAGCTTTAAAACCTACAAACTTTAAACAAAATCATTAAAGTTTATTCAAATTAAATTCATGTATATGCACATATATAGTCTTAAGTGAACATACCTTGGAAATTCAATCCAATGAACTACAAGGGTAAACTCTACTCTTAACAGTAGCTAGAATTGCTTCATGATCTAACTCACAAACCTTCCACATATTCTTGTTTGCTAGCCTACTTCAATATTTACTCAACTAAATAGTTGTTGCAGAACCAAATGTGAATAGTGAAGTATATTCCTATGTATTTCATATTCTTCAAACAACCAAGTATTTGTTTTTATTGGATATTGATGAATCCAAGTTCTAATGACTATTGTATGCATGTTAAACTAAATATAAGTTAATGAAATGGACCTAACACCAAGTAGATCCATAACTTAATTTAATAAAAAAACATCATGATAAAGCATAAAGGAAAGCTTATCTAACTATGCATAAAACATTAAATCAAACATTAAATGAAAACCTCCTTTATTGGTTGGATGTGCTTTTAAATTGTAGATATTTCCTTTGTGAACCAAATGCAACCATGCACGATCAAGGAATTTCTCCAAGGAAGAGGAAGAGATCTCACCAATATGGCTTGATTTCAATTTTGGTTCTTCTCTTACTACTCTTGGCCAAGTAGAAAGGGGGTTTGAACAAAGCTTTCCAATAACATGAAAATGTTCTTATCAAGTGCAAATGTCTTACAAGGACATGGTGTAAGGTTGGACAAGGTGTACTAGGTTCTTTATATAACTTTCTATTTTGGGAGAAACTTACAACCTAGTGAATGTGGGATAAAGGTAAAGTAGAATTAGAAAGGGATAAGTATGATTAGAAGAGATTAATTAAAGATTAGCAACTCATGGGAGTTGGAGGTGATTTAATTAATTAACTAGAATTAATTAATAGGCCAAATTAAGATTATAGAAGCTATTTGGAGATGATTTAGAGGTAAATTAGTAGAATTTGAAGGATTTGAGAGGGGGATCTAACTAATAATAAGGTTTATTAGTTAAATACAAGATTGAAAGGGATTAATTAATTAATTAAAAGAATATTATAACTAACAAAGCGACGTTACTTGGCATCCAAGATGAAGGGGAAATCTAGTTAATTAACAAAGTGTTGTTGATTGACTAAGATGAAGGAGAATTTCAACTAATTAGCGGAAAAACCAATAATTATAACGAAATGACAGAAAGAGGATAATTAGTGTAATTTTAGTATTAAAAATGCGTAGTCGTGATTTAGATGTCTACAACTACCATTGACTTGGTGGGATACTCAAGGTTTTCACCATCAATGACTAGAGAAGTCAATTTTTTTCCATCTACACAACAAGACAAGAAGTATTTTGTTCCCTCTTCATTAAATTTTGTTGCAATAACTACAAAAACAACCCTACATCACAAAGTACAACTCAATTCAAATTTAAAATACATTAAGATATTATCATTTAATAATGTATAAATTTATTAAAATACATGTATGTACCTTGTTGCACTAGATCAGAGAATTGGTCAAAGTTAGGTGAAGTTATCATATGATTTGAAGAAAAATTTGTAATGCTTGTGGAAGTTGATATACATCAAGTAGAATTAGAGATTTACAAGTCCATTGGTCTTCCTACTCCCGTGAATCACATTCATTACACACAAATCAATGCACGCTATACAAAAACATGTCATACACCTAGTACGATTAGTACAAGAAATTTTATTTGAACTACGGAATGAGTGTATATCACTTGACCATGTAGATATCATATAATATTCATATCTTATCAAATTGTGTTCCTCTATCAACCGTAAATATCTACGAATTGTTGAACTCTCTTGAGATTCATGGCCCATGTTCTTGTTACACCAATCAACAATGCTTTCTACACCTGTAAATTTAATGCCATCTTTGAACTTTAATTCTTCTCATGTGAGGGGTCTTTTCAAAAATTCTCCTCCGCAACATCATGATCTCCTTTCCCATGTCCCGCCCTAGTAAAACTATAGATATGTTATACTCCTCCGTTGTCATGTGCATCCTTCTTAGATAATAAAAATTGTGCATTCTTAAAATGTGATGAGTAATTATCTGACTAAATGTAATGTTGATTGAAAATAATGTTCCTCTCAGCCAACTTCGCATAAAACTACTGGAAACACCCTTGCACATATTCCGTAGAATGTGTTCGATTATCACTAATGTAGAAATGATATTCTTTTAATATTTTTGATCTTGCTTAGTGCTTTTACGGAGAGTGCATGAATGTTATATGTAAAAAAATTAACAACTTGGACCGAGTTATAGTATTGTGACTAAACCTCCATTTTTGGCTTTAATGAGTGATTCTATGCAAAGTCAACTAGTGAAACAATGGTACCAAGCGGGAATGTTTCCTTACATAAATTGAAGTGTTCATCCAACCATCGAGCTCTATGTGTGTGTGTTGCATACTCGTAAACAATTTCATCTCTCCGAATTTGACCATATATTTCGATACATGTAATTGTTTCAGTAACAAGTCACACCTCTTAGATTCTTTTCCATCTTTTAATTGATATGCCATAGATTTATATTTACTAAAACAAACTAATTCTTTTCTTATTGCATGTGTACTCTCCTCATGGATACAACTTTTCAATTTCAACAAGCCACCACATACATTCATAGTTCCATCCAAACATGCTTTGTTATAAAAAAATTGTCCAATTGATCTTTCACAAAATATGGTAGGAATAAATTCCCTTACTGATTTTGGTGGGACATTAATCCATTGATGTCATTATGCAAAACACAACGTACTTGACAAAAAACTTCATAATGCATTGAAAATTCAACATGATGCCTACAACAACAAGTGATATGCGAGTGATTGATTTTCACATAAAAGAGTTTGTTAATTTCAAAAAATCCTTGGCTAATGTCAATTTCTATATTTTCATTCTTAAACTAATAGAACAATTGTGTTTGAGTCATATCCAAGACATGTATTACATGCACTTCACAATTACAAGAATTTATTCTTCTTTTTGTTGTATCTCTTTTATTTGGTGAAACTCTTTTGTTCTTGTTGACAATTATTTTTGTGGATGAACCATCAGAGTCATTGGATACCTTAGGATAGTGGGAAATGCGCCTAAGGTAACCTCCAAATTTTAAATAAGTTGGCTCTTCTCTACATCAATGATAAGGATAGTAGAAACTACGAAAACTAACCGAGGTGATATGCCAAAAGAAGATGCTTTAATCAAGAATCCAACTGCCGAAATGGGGAAAGGTGAGTAATGAAAAGGGTGGATGAAATGCACCACAGTCCAAAGATAGATTCACACATAACACCACTTCAAACTACTAAGCACAACTTTATAACTAGTAATAACATTATAAGTATGCACAATATACCAACATTGAAATAAAGGCTATCAGAGACAATACAAATATGCAAAGGATGGAAAAAATGCACCACAGGGCATATTATATTACTCCAAAATATGTGCATAGTACAAAAACAAATAAGAGGAAAGAAGAGTGTTATTACAAAGCTCAGAGAGAAGGCTAGAGCTCAGACCCTACCTTTTACAGAAGAGGAGCTGAGATAGAAAAGAAGAATTGACTAACTCCCTATCTTTTTTATGAAAACCTTCCATTATAATATATAGGATGATAAGAAGATAATTCCCGAACCCTCTCCCAACTACTTCCAAGTTATGGTAAATGGTGCAAAGTGATAGAAATAGATTTGTGAGATCTATCTCACACTTCCCCATGATTTTTATTTAAGGAGTGAGAGCCATACCCATTTAATACATCTTTAACTATTTTGTAACCAAATCCCTTGAAGTGGACTTGCCTTTTAAGGAACATCCTTTCAAATCTTTATTACATATCTTCTCAATTGTTATGCATCGGGTTCTAGGCTCATGATTCCGGCGGCACCTATTTTTATGTTGTTATGTTAAAATGACCCTTCGAGTGTAGGTGAACAAATTGAGTATTCGTAGGTTCACACTCTTTACATAGGACTGTGCATTAACTCTATTGCTGAAAAGACAAGCTAAATGATTTTTCACCTTTTACCTTTTGAAAATATCTAAGCATTTAAAACTTCTAGATGGGTTTCATAATTTCCCATACGTGATATTTGGCATGTCGCCAATCTTTCGCAACCTGCTTCAAACTTGGAGTCCATTTGTTGTGAGATCCATGTGGAAGCCAAGCGCATCTCTAGGGTCTTTTCTTTTCTCCATAGCTTTAGGAAGTACACCGAGATGATACCTAGCACCGTCAGTGAGCCCTCTAATATCTCTTTGGGTAAGTAATGGACTTGTCACATATTAATGCGAAGACCATTTTTAGGTAGGACCCTTATAGTTGACTCCACGTGTAAGCTCCACAGGATTTTAAGGATTTGTTTCCCCCTTCAATTTTGTAATTGCACCGAGTTGACACTTGGCACCGTCCGCGAGCTCGCTACTGATTCTCTAGTTGGCTTGTCCTGATTTAGTTTTTATCATTGATTTGGCTAAGTATTTTTCCCATATCGCGAAGGCTTGACCCTTGGTGGAACTCAAATCTACAGGAATCTCAGAACTTACTTGGTCAATCCAGTAGGAATCTACTTGTTATCTAATTTTAGTGGGCGGTGGAGGAAATTAGATAACATTTTGGTGACTCATGAGGACCATTAGCCTACTAAATGGAATGAACCCACAATCTCCCGCTATTCATTGGGCCTAGAAACTGTGTTATGAGCTGATCTAAACCTTGGTTCAAAGTATTTGGAGTGTCGTTATTTGCGTATGTAGTTGTTAGCTGATCCTTGCACCTTCCTACTCTCATAAGGAAACTCGCAACTTGTTTTGTGAGAGTAGAAAATTGAAAATCATGAAAATTTCCCCCTTGACTGATTTTAGTTTCTGTGCATTTATTTGAAGTGAAGTTTACAAATCTACGTAAAATCATGAATCCCTCTCTATTGTGAACATTGGAGAGTCTGGTGCATTTTTATTTGAGTAATATGGACATGGGCTTATACAAAGATAAATCATACATGCCTCAAGTGAGACATGCAGAGTGTGCGAAAGCACTTTTTCTGCTGAAAGCAATCTACCCCTACTCCTACGCTAACTAAGCTTGGGAAAAGCTAAATAAAACCTGAAAGAAGCAGGGAGAAATAGCTTCCCTTTCTTATAAGGTGTGATCATGCAATTAATTTAGCAACGGTTATGTCCTGTAACAAGAGTGAAAAATTACCTCCCACTCTTCTACCCAAGGTATCAACAAATAAAATGAATACCTCCTCAAGATGCTTATCATTTGGTTGGAGGTGTTGTGGCTGACCCTTGGGGCTTTGAAGATTATCCTCATGCTCTGAAGTGAGCATGACCAGCGTTGGCTTCTCCTTTGGCTCTGATGAGGCCAAACTCTTGATGGGGCATGGTTGCAGACTCTTTGAAATGGAGTTTTTGCATGCTGATTTGGAATTTCCTGTGCTCCTGCAAATAGTTGATCTTTTTCTTTGATGACTGGTGTAGAGGTGGTTTCATCCTTATCTTCTTTCTCCTCCCCTTTTTAGCAACTTTACGGTAAATCTAGAATCTTTGATTGAAAGCAAAAATCTTTCAATGATATCTCTTTCTAGAGCCTCTGAATTTGATTCAGGGGAACTTTCATGAGTGGCAGACTACTTTTATTGCAAGGTTGATGAAGCAACAAAGGTTTTCATTTTCATGGGCTCTTCTTCATCGATACATCCCACCAAATTTGATAAGCAATCAAGTTGTAGTGCCACGCCCAGACATCGGAAAACCGGACCAAAGTAAAGAAAAAAATTTTGAAAGTGAAAGCTTAACAATACATATACGATTGTCCGATATTAATTGTTTTAAACTAAGTTGATTTACCCAATTACTTAATCGCTAGCCCTAGACAAATTTATTTATTTTATTTCCATTAAGATTACTAAGGACATGCTGAAATGAGTCTACACCTCCTTTTAAAATTGGATGGATTTCCCCCTTTTACTTATTTACACACACACACATTTTAATTTTTTTCTTCTCATTCATATTAAGTTTATCCAAGACCCTAAATAAAGTAGGGTTACTTGAGGACCCTAGGATCAAACAGATCTCAGCCCTAGATCTATGTTTTCCTAAAATTTCCTTATCCCATCTTTATCTCTTCTTTCTCTCCATTTGGTTTACATTTGTTTCTGTCTTTCTTGTTTGAACTTGTGCAGGTGGATTGAAGGGCCATGGAAGCAAGAGTCATAGATGATCAGACTACCCATTTGTATGATGTATTTTATTTTATTGAATCAAGTAATAGCACTAAAAATCTGAATGAAGGATTCACCCTTTTTTTTTTGTAAAACGTGGCGGCGGTATGTTGTTGGTCGCAGATCTATGGAGGGGAAACTCTGTGTGAAGAGAGAGGAGCGGTGGCAATGTGGGAGGCACAACGAAGTGGAAGCCGTGTGAGGGAAGGGGTGAGCATTGATGAAGGAGGAACAACGTGGAAGAGGAGGCCGCGGTGAGGGGGTTAGTTGCACAGGGGTGAGGGGAAGTTTGGGGAAAGGCGCAGATTGGAGGGTGATGCGGTGGAAAGGAGAAGGGGAGGGATAGCACATGGGAGATGGTGTAGGGTGCATGGGGGAGGGGTCGCGCAGGGAGAGAAGTGAGGAGGTGGAGGAAGCGGTGGAGAGTGGGTAGGCATCGGCTGGCTGCGTGGGGAGGGGATTCGGCCCTCCCCAACATTGTTTTCTTTATTTTTGTTTATATTTTATTTTATTTTATTTGTTTATTATTAAAACATAGAAAAAGGTATATATATATATATATATATATATATATATATATATATATATATATATATATAATAATTCCATATACATATATATAATTCTGCAAAAAAAAAAACCTATATCAATATAACAATCCCCACTATGACTATCCTTAAATATAGTGTAGATACCTTAAAAAAATAAAAAAAAAAAAACTACATTGAATAAATTCTGAATATAATTATTTTATACACAATGATGAAGAATGATTATTTCAGCCATTAGAATGATAGATCTAGATTTGTTAGCTTAGTGAAGTAAGGATTTATAAAGGCTTTCATTAACTATTTAGATTAAATGTTTTATCTATTTTGTGTTAAAAGGGAATATAACCAAGTATTTTCCAATAAGATGAGAAACTTATTTCTAAGAGAAAATATTCAAAGAAGGTTACTTATTCAAATATGATTGCTTAATAAGAGCAAAATATTAAGACTTCTCATGGAAGAAAACAAGACTAATCTTACTCCAAGCATTAATATTACAAACAAAGCAATACAAGAGGGAAGACCCAAGAATTCCCAAGAGGAAAATCGTGTTTGCCTCCCAACCATAGGCATCATTACATGCCTCTCCCAAGGTTGGGATGCATGCTAGCCTCCCCCAAGCCCATGGGAAAGAGGTCTACTAACCAAAACTTGCACAAGATGGAGGTTGAACTAATCATGATACAAGCACAAAAATATAGAACACAAAACAAAACTCCAAAAATTACAAGGAGGAGAACCCATGTTCTTCCTAAAAGTGGGGAAGAGAGGAGAAAGTTCTCCAAAATTTTATTCCAAAAATTTCTTGCACAAAGAAAAAACTCCATACCCTCCTTATTGCTCCTAATTTCAATCCAAAACCCTCCTTATTCCTCCTCCCTTTCTCCAAGTCCTTCTTGGAAGGATTTTCAAACCCCAAAGGGGTTTCCTTACCAAGAATGGGGAAGGAGATTCAAGCCAAATGAATCAACTTCCCCACCTCAACCATTGAGGGGAAACACTAAGACCCTACAAGGCTTGTCCATCAAGCCTTGAGGATTGAGAGGGAAAATTCCCTCTCTCTTCCCCCACACTCCAAAACTCCATCATGCCATATGATGGAGGGAGTAAAACAAACAAACAACCAAATAACAAAATCATGCAACCCATCTAACAACTAAGATAAATGCAACACAAGAAAAAGACATAAGAGCCTACCTCAAGGAAAGCTCTCCAAAAAGCTTTCCAACTTCAAATTTCTCCACTCTTGACTCAAGCCAAATCCAAGCTCCAAATCACCCAAGCATCCAAGCAAGAAGTTCCAAAAAAAAAGTCCCTCTCTTTTCCCATGAATGGAATTTGAAGAGGAGCAAGCAAGCATCCTCACAAATGAGGGGGTGACATGTGTCACCCCTCTCCCTCATCAAGGTCAAAGATGCCAAAACAAAAGAGAGAAAGGGTAAAATTATCTTTTTCCCTCTTCTCCCAAATTCCCTTAAATGTAAGCAAGACAAAATAAGTGAAACTTTTGATAAACACTCAAATCCACATCCCTTACATGGATGTGACCAAACAAGAGGTAAAAAGGAGGAAAACTCCCTCTAGCCTTGAAAATAAGCCCCCTACCCATTAGGTAGGGTCCAAGGGCTCATTTTTATGTTAGGGGAACTCCCAAGCTAAAAGGGGTCCCCAAAAATGCCCAAAATAACCTAATTTCGGGTTTTGCATTTTTGGCACAAGGGTAGAGGGTGTGGGGACCACCCAAGGGTCTCACATGTGACCCTAAACCCTTGTGATTAAGTGACTCATTAAACAAAATCAACAATTTAAAAGAAAGTGGGATTATTGACTCCCAAAACAAGTTTACATCATAATCAACTACCCTAAACAAAATTAATAATTCAAAGCACAATACATTACAAAATTGGGGTCACTCATAGTGCCAAAATAATAATCTCCTATACTAAGGCTTCACACAATGAACATGGCTAGGACTCAGCCCGTGGGCTGCTTGTGCAAGATTGTGTAGTTGGCCTGAAGTCCCACGTTCTCCTGTAAACCTGTCACCTGCACACTCATTGCACACATTAACCACACTGTCCGATAAAATATAAAACAATGACATAGTAAGATATCAATAAGTTCTAAACTAGCCTAACATCCTACTGAAATCAAAATGGGACAACGTGCACAATTATACTCAATATTCCAAAAGTTAGACAAGATGATACGTGACATATAACCATAGAATTCCACATGCAACAACTATCCATTATTATAATTATGTTCCAAACACAACATCATATCCATTAGTATCCATGACATTATAAGAAAATGCGACAATATAGAAATTAAGCTAAATTGGCGCTATACGCCTAAATGTCCACATATGTCTAATAAGATCAAATCTCTAAATATAATGTCCAAGATATAACCAATCACTGTCAAAACATGTCTATGAGCAAAGAACAACAAGCTACTGAGCTATAAAAAGTGTGGGCACTACATCCCCCTCTACTAAAATTAGACTTCCTCCGGGAAGTCACTGGAAGAGATAGGTATAAGATTTTACTGGGTATCACATCGTAGTGTAAGTCCAACATTAAGGTCATTTTTAAAGGAACTAAAATATTATTTATTTATTTATTTTTTTTGTCTTAACAACATGTCTTTTTAAAGCGTAACTAGGTCCAAGAACAAGTATATTTCAAATAGGGTAGTATTAACCAAAGGGGAGTGTATAAACCGAATTCATTTTCCTCATCATCTATGTTTCCTATTAGGGTCCAAATAAGAGGATATACAACATAAGGTCCAACATGATGGATGAGCGAAGGGAGCATAAATGTTGTTTTAAAATGAATTAAAAGTTTTGAATATTAATTGCATACTAGAACACTTAAGGAAACTATCCAAGGTGTCACAAATACCACACAATGAGAGAGAAAAAGTTTCCAAGTTCGTGTGGTTTCATCTCCTAACTCATCATTACTCTAACTTTTGAAAAAGGAAGGTTCACGCGTCTTTTTAACATAGTTCAATAATCAACATTATTCACTAAGGTCAAGGAAGAATATTCCCATACTACCAAACATAGTTAAAGGAGTTGTCTTAATTTGGTCATTATTTATTTGTTTATTTATTTATTTATTTATTTTTGTTTGCTAAATGATTGTAAGAAAAATAAAATAAAATTTGTGGGTGGAATATATATAGTCCACTACTAGGTTAGGATTAGCTTTCTAATTTGTTTTCCAAAGTTTCATAGCATGTACCATTTTATAAAACATTTCCATTCCGAGACAAGATGATTTATAAGTCTCATAAATGAAAATTTATTTTATTATTGTTTGTAAGTTGGTTTATATGAGTTCTCATTATGACAAAGCAATTTTAGAACTTTCTATGCCCCAAACAAGACATAACTTCTTAATGAAACAACAATCCACAAATTTTCAGTTCAATAAAAAGTTTTACTTTATTTTATCATTTCTTAATTATTATAATCAAAAGAAAACAAGAATGAGTTACGCAAAAACAAAATCCATTTAAAGAGAGTGTTTCCCAAATCATATCAACATACTTATCAAAATTTACAAAATACCAACATGATGATGGGAAAAAACTTTTCTGTCCATACTTTTCTCAAGCGAACAAGAGATAAACACTCATCTTCCTTTAATGAAAGGTAAGGTCTAATTCTTCTCAAGATCTCTGACTTACGTTAACTTTTACTTAACAATTATTTGGTCGAAATTTGGCCCATTAGGTCGCAAGAGATATAAGTATAAATATAATTACGCTTATTCACAAGGGTGGAATTCCTATTACACAAGAAATTTGAATTACGCCACCCTATTTGAGTGGAAATAGAAAATAGAACCATGTTTTCAAGAGGACCCCAAAATAATTTCAATTTATTATATATATATATATTTTAAAAGTAGTGCTTATACTGATTACAAAGGACGTCTCTACCTACGGTAGGTGGAAAGGCTAGTTAGTCATTATTGTTAGTCCTTGCAATAAGGTCTTACATCATTTACATTATAATAACATACTAAGAGTTCTTCTATGTGAATGAAATCTTATAAAGGAGTTTCCTAAGAGTCTAATAGCCAAGGCATATCTGATTTGTGAGATCATCGCAATCATTCTATCATTCGTATTAACTTTCTCACCTAAATATTTAGGAAGACAAAACAATACCTAAGTTTCTTACAAGATTCCCAACATTAATGTGTAAACCATATGAACATCACAAGACAAAGATTAGTAACCAACGCCTATCACATCTGAAGCAATAATTTTAGGATCGCCACAAATTTTAGCTTTTAAGGGTAACAATGATTAACATTGTTTATCCAACCAACGTTGTTTAATTATATATATAACGAGTTTTCCAAGATACAAATAATTACAATATTCCATTATTGTTTACAAGGTAAGTGTACACAATTGTGCTTTTAGATTTATAAATAAATATATATTTTGTGGATTTTGAAACATTACTTTCACCCCTATTGGACCACATTAATTGTTCTTTCACAGTCAACACCATCATCGATACAACATAGTGCCTAACCAAGAAAGTGTTCAACACTAATTCATTTCATTTTATTTTCTTTCCAAGAGAGAGATAAAATATCTTTGTTTATATCTATATATATATAATTTTTTTGCATGACCATTGTTCTTCTAAGTCCACGAATAGAGGTTAGAAAGAGGGTGGTTCCCTTATTCTACTACGTAAGTAAAAGCAGTAAAAACATGATCACTCATAACATTATAAATCAACTTGAGGAGAGTTGAAATCACATGTGTAATTACTAAAGTAAGAAGGTTTTAACCAAGTTACCATGCAACAAAACTTAATAAGTGGTTATAGTATGAAATAGGTTTATCGAGCTCCAAAAGGATTAAAAAAATTAACTAGATCATTTCCGAAGTTAACTCTAAAATTTATACCAATAGCTTCGATGATAATTTTAAGTTGTGAAACTAGATTTGTTTTATAATAGCACAATGTGTTCTTACGTTACATGAAGAGGATAAACTAGCTATGAAATATTATTTCAAGCAACACCATCAAAAAGGAGAGGCACTAACTTTTCTTTCCTTTATCATTTATTGTTTTAGAAAGGAGTTAGCAATTATTTTCATCCAATTATAATTAATTTTAAATCATAATTTTGAAGCGGAAAACAACAAGGTCATAAGATCATTTGCTAAATTTCCTTATAAAAGGGTTATAAAACTAAGATTAGAAACATATATCATAGGAGTACAAATTATTTCAAATTTCATAGTAGTGAAATATCAAAACGTGGAAGATTATTTTATCATATTGGAAAATTTTTATTTTACAAGATACAGACATTTAATTTACACCCATACCGAAAGGGTTTCATTAGATCTAAAGTGGCACCTCTAACATGACAGTTGATATTCCCAAGAAACAAAGGATCTCTTAGACAAGAAACAACCAATCAAACGTCATAACAAATTTCCTATATCAAGGTAACAATTTCACATTCTTATCTCGACCTACTTATTATTTTCGAAACCAACAACTAGACCTTTGGTGACCAGAAAGACATATCTAACCAAGGTCGCTAGCAATCAAAGATGACTTGTTGCACAAAATTTATTTTGGGTCTTAGCATTCAACCGAGAAACACGTAGCTTAAAACAATAAACATTTTATAACATGATTCACCCTCCAAGGGTGTCCTAAGAAATCTATTTATTTATTAAGACCAGATTTTCTTGTTCTACGATCTAAAGAAAATGGCTACAAAGGGATCCTACTAAGACATGTACTCAACACCCAAATGGTGAAACAAGGCTTTCAGTCAATTCTCTATTAAAAGAGAGTCAAACAAAACGTACATTTCTAAAAATTGGCGAATAGATTTCAAATTGGAAGCACTATCTCGAAGCCAACTATTATAGTTTTACTATTGTATATCAGCAGATTTATAGTGACAAAAGGCTACAAAAAGGGTCTTGAAAATAAGTAATTCCCAATTCAAAAATGAGTTCTAACACTTGACTCTATTCTTCTATAAATAGAGAACCCGACGCAACTCACAAAATGAAAAACTGATGATCGAAACTCTAGATATGGCATACTTTCCGAGGCTAAATAATGTTATTTACAAGTTTGTATTTTGAACAAATCATCTAGAGGCCTCCTAAACACACTGGAAAACTAATTATCTATTCTTTTTTCTCGAATCTAATCATTGCAACCACTCGACATGGAGAAATACTACAAGTTAGAAGCCATAAGTTTTAATTTCCTACTAACGCTCTCCACTTTACAAGTCCACATCGAAACGATTTTACTCCAATTTTAAGTTGTTGTCCCAATAATATGTGATTAAAAGAGCTAAAAAAATGATTTTATCTATATGATCAAATGATTTAAAAGTTGATTTTAAAAGTTGATGCGGCTTCCCATGTCACTAGGGAACAAGATTATCAATCCATTACTACTATGGAGACCAAAAAGCCATTTTGCACGTCATCTAAACACGACATTTTTCTTAAGTTTTACTGATTGTTTTAAACAAATTAAGTGATCAAAATGTGCCTACCATCTATTGTCTTAGCAAACATTTTATTCAAGCGGTTATTCGAGAGATAAATTTACCCATGGAATACTTTAGCGGAAACGATTTTAATTGTTTTACTTTTAATATTATGAAAACATTTATAACTAGTTAAAATTTCTACCCAGAGCGTCCGCATGTGCGAACCTCGCTCTGATACCAAATGTAATGCCCACCCGGGACACCGGAAAACCAGACCAAAGTAAAGCAAAAATTTAGGGTAAATTTTTTTTTGAAAGTGAAAGCTTAAATAAAATACATGGATACGATTCCCATTATTATTTATTTTAAACTAAATTGATTTACCCAAACTAAATTTAGCCCTAGAAAATTTTTATTTATTTTATTTCCTATTAAATCATTTAGTAGGACATTTGAAATGAGTCTACACCCCTTTTAATTTAATTAGATTTCCCCCTTTTATTTTATTTACCCACACACACACCTCTTAAATTTATTTCCCATTCACATTTAAATACCCATGACCTCCAAAAGAAAGTAGGGTTAATTGTGGACCCTAGGATCAAAATAGATCTCAGCCCTAGATCTAAGTTTTGCCCTAACTTTCCTTAGCACATCTTTATCTCTTTCTTCTCTTTCTTTTTCTTCATGTTGTCTGCATGTTTTAGGAGAAGCCATGAATGGTCATGAAGGGAATCCAAGTTTCTCTTGTATTTTATTCTTGATCTCATTTTTATTATTATTTTTGCATTGCAGTTTAAGATGGAGGAGATTTTTTTTGTTTTCAAAGATTGTTTCATTGTAGCAAAGATTTTGGGAGAAGGATTAAATCTCTATTTTTTTTTTTATTTATTTGGCGGGTATATTTTTGATCTTACAGATCTATGGAGGGGAAACTATATGTTGTGAAGAGCCAATATTTTGGCCATGTGAAAATACAAGTAAAATGATGTATTTAAACATGTGAAATAAACCAAGTATGCATTCACTTGATGAAGGAGAACAATGTGGAAGAGGAGGCCGCGGTGAGGGGGGAGAGGATGGAGGTGAGAGGGAGGGCGGCGGTTTAGGGGGGGAAAGGTCCCTGAGGAGAGGGGAAGAAAGGGTGGGGGGGAAAGGAAGGGAGGGGAGGGAGGGCGCATGGGGTGGGGGAAGGGGGTAGGGTGCGTGGGGGGGGGGAAGGGGGCAGGGGAGAGAGGGGGAGGAGGGAGTGGCGGGGGGGCTGGGAGGGGGGATGGGGGGGGCGACCATGGCTGGCTAGGTGGGGAGGGGTTCGGCCTCCCCCATCATTATTTATTTTTTTTTTTTTTTTTTTTTTTTTTTTTATTTTTTTATTATTAAAACATAAAAAATATATATATATATATATATATATATATATATATATATATATATATATATATATATATATATATATATATATATATATATATATATATATATATATTTAATATTTAACTTAATATATACATATATATATAATATGCAATTTATAATATATATTAAATAATATTAATATAACAATATACATATATTTATTTAAATATAGTGTAGATATTTAAAAATAATGGTTAATAAAACTATATAATGACAATATAATATATACAAATGATGAAACTTAATTATTTCAACCATTAGAATGATAGATCTAGATTTGTTAGCTTTTGAATAAGGATTTATAAAGGCATTTCATTAATACTATTTAGATTAAATTTATTATCTATTTTTTTGTTAAAAGGAATATAACCAAGTATTTTCCAATAAGATGAGAAACTATTTTTCTAAGAAAAATATTCAAAAAAGGTTACTTATTCAAATATGATTACTTAATAAGAGCAAAATTTAAGACTTTATTATTACAAGACTAATTTACTCAAACATTAATATTCATGGAAGAAATTAATGACTAGTTTTATTTTAAGCATTAATATTACAAACAAACATGAAGGAAGATTTTCTTTTCACAAATAAAAAGATTTTATTTCAAATTCCATAATTTAGGTAATTCTTTTATTTTGTCAATAAATATTCAACTACACATGAAATAACTAGAATGTAAAGGATCTCTTAAATACTTTTGAATAATCTTTCATCAAATCCAAAAACACATCAACTATTTGACAAATTTCTTTTGGCACAAACTTTCAATAACTCCAAGCTATATTTCACATGATACTATAAATACAAGCATACTTACATTACCAACAAGATTCCTTCCAAGAATGAAGAAGGCCTAACAAATACAATGGACTACCAATCTTACAAGTGGTTCTAAAACAAAAAGGGATTTTTTTACAAAAAAAGGAGCCTTTCAAATAGCCATATTTTAGAGGTTAAAGAGAGAGATCCCAACAAAGGAAGAAGATACAAAGGAGACCAACAAACACCAACTATCAACTTTGAGCTCCAACCTTCATGCCTTCTAGAAATCCAACCAAGGAGAAAAAGCTTGTTTTTACCACCCAACCATAGGCATCATGACATGCCTCTCCCAAGGTTGGGATGCATGCTAGCCTCCCCCAAGCCCATGGGAAAGAGGACAACTAACCAAAACTTGCACAAGATGGAGGTAACTAACAATGATACAAGCACACAAGAATAGGACAACACAAAACAAAACTCCAAAATTACAAGGAGGAGAACCCATGTTCATCCTAAAAGTGGGGAAGAGAGGAGAAAGTTCTCCAAAATTTTATTCCAAAATTTCTTGCACAAAGCAACAAACTCCATACCCTCCTTATTGCTCCTAATTTCAATCCAAAACCCTCCTTATTCCTCCTCCCTTTCTCCAAGTCCTTCTTGGAAGGATTTTCAAACCCCAAAGGGGTTTCCTTACCAAGAATGGGGAAGGAGATTCAAGCCAAATGAATCAACTTCCCCACCTCAACCATTGAGGGAAACACTAAGACCCTACAAGGCTTGTCCATCAAGCCTTGAGGATTGAGAGGGAAAATTCCCTCTCTCTTCCCCCACACTCCAAAACTCCATCATGCCATATGATGGAGGGAGTAAAAAAAAAAACAAATAACAAAATAACAAAATCATGCAACCCATCTAACAACTAAGATAAATGCAACACAAGCAAAAGACATAAGAGCCTACCTCAAGGAAAGCTCTCCAAAAATCTCTCCAACTTCAAATTTCTCCACACCTTGACTCAAGCCAATCCAAGCTCCAAATCCACAAGCATCCCAAGCAAGAAGTTTCAAAAAAAAGTCCCTCTCTTTTCCCATGAATGGGAATTTGAAGAGGAGCAAGCAAGCATCCTCACAAATGAGGGGGTGACATGTGTCACCCCTCTCCCTCATCAAGGTCAAAGATGCCAAAACAAAAGAGAGAAAGGGTAAAATTATCTTTTTGCCCTCTTCTCCCAAATTCCCTTAAATGTAAGCAAGACAAAATAAGTGAAACTTTTGATAAACACTCAAATCCACATCCCTTACATGGATGTGACTAAACAAGAGGTAAAAAGGGAGGGAAAACTCCCTCTAGCCTTGAAAATAAGCCCCCTACCCATTAGGTAGGGTCCAAGGGCTCATTTTTATGTTAGGGGAACTCCCAAGCTAAAAGGGGTCCCCAAAAATGCCCAAAATAACCTAATTTCGGGTTTTGCATTTTTGGCACAAGGGTAGAGGGTGTGGGGACCACCCAAGGGTCTCACATGTGACCCTAAACCCTTGTGATTAAGTGACTCATTAAACAAAATCAACAATTTAAAATGAAAGTGGGATTATTGACTCCCAAAACAAGTTTACATCATAATCAACTACCCTAAACAAAATTAATAATTCAAAGCACAATACATTACAAAAATTGGGGTCACTCATAGTGCCCAAAATAATAATCTCCTATACTAAGGCTTCACACAATGAACATGGCTAGGACTCAGCCCGTGGGCTGCTTGTGCAAGATTGTGTAGCTGGCCTGAGTCCCACGTCTCTCCGTAAACTGTCACCTGCACACTCATTGCACACATTAACCGTACCTATCCGATAAAATATAAAGCAATGACATAGTAAGATATGAATAAGTTCTACACTAGCCTAACATCCTACTAAAATCAAAATGCGACAACGTGCACAATTATACTCAATATTCCAAAAGTTAGACAAGATGATACGTGACATATAACCATAGAATTCCACATGCAACAACTATCCATTATTATAATTATGTTCCAAACACAACATCATATCCATTAGTATCCATGACATTATAAGAAAATGTGACAATATAGAAATTAAGCTAAATTGGTGTTATACGCCTAAATGTCCACACATGTCTAATAAGATCAAATCTCTAAATATAATGTCCAAGATATAACCAATCACTGTCAAAACATGTCTATGAGCAAGAACAACAAGCTACTTGAGCTATAAAAGTGTGGGCACTTCAATACCTTTGATCCACTGCATAAGTGAAGGTAGTTTTTCTTCTAAGAAGCCAAGCTTCTCCTGCGAGCTATAGTGTCTAGGAACAAGGCCTACCCATGGACAAGGTGCCCTGCATCCTATTCTGAATGCCTCCATTTGTGTTATAGCCGAGATTGAACCATGCATGTCTCTATTTGTGCTATCTTCTCTAGTAGACCAAAGCATCCTCTAATTGACCATAGTCACCAAATGCATACCCAAGTCTTTGATTGATCTCATAGCTAAACTGGTCTTGGATTTTCTCATCTGGGTCGGCATAGTGACTTTGAAACTAGTTATGTTGTTGGTTTGGAGAAGGCATGAAGCTCATTGGATACTGATGATATTGCTGAAAATGTGAATTCCATTATGGGAATAAAGTCATGATCACACAATTTCATAGAATTAAGGAAAATGAGAGACGTGGAAAGAAAGATGAATATAGATGGATGCAAGAAACGTCGCAATTTTAGAGAAGGATTCTTTTGGATCAAACAGAGTCACCAGGTGTGCTTATATGTGCCTCTAAAGGTTGAATCTCACCAAGAACACACCAACTTGATGAAATGAAAATATAGGATGTTTCGAACTATCCCACTAGGCGTGCCTTGGGAAAATGTTGATAATTATCTTTGCGGATGAACCATCATAGTTGTTAGATACCTTAGGTTAGTGGGACGTGTGCCCTAAGGTAGCCTCCAGATTTTAAAGAAGCTGGATCTTCTTCGCATCGAGGATAAGATAGATGAAACTACAAAAATTAACTAAGGTGATACGCCAAAAGAAGATGCTTTAATCAAGAATCCAACTGCCTGAAATGGGGAAAGGTGAGTGATGAAAAGGATGGACAAAATGCACCACATTCCAATGATAGATTCACACAGAACACCACTTTAAACTTCTAAGCACAACTTCAGAACTAGTAATAACATTATAAGTATGCACAGTATACCAACATCAAAATAAAGGCTATCAGAGACAATACAAATATGTAAAGGATGGAAAAAATGCACCATAGGGAATATTATATTACTCCAAAATATGTGCACAATACAACAACGAATAAGAGGCAAGCAGAGTGTTATTATAAATATCAGAGAGAAGGCTAGAGCTCTAGACCCCCTACCTTTATAGAAGAGGAATTGAGACAGAAAAGAAGAATTGACTAACTCTCGATCTTTTTTATGAAAGCCTTCCATTACAATATATAGGATGAGAAGAAGATAAGAAGATAATTCCCGAACCCTCTCCTAACTACTTGTAAGTTATGATAAATGGTGTGAAGTGACAAAAATATATTTGTGAGATCTATCTCACACTTCCCCATGATTTGTTATTTAAGGAGTGAGAGCCATACCCATTTAATACATATTTAACTATTTTGCAACCGAATCCCTTGAAGTGGACTCACCTTTTAAGGAACATCCTTTCAAATATTTATTACATATCTTCTCAATTGTTATGCATCGGGTTTTGGGCTCATGATTTTGATGGCACCTATTTTTATGTTGTTCTGTTAAAATGACCCTTCGAGTGCAGGTGAACAAATTGAGTATTCATAGGTTCACACTCTTTACACGGAACTATGCATTAACTCTATTGCTGAAAAGACAAGCCAAATGATTTTTCGCCTTTTACCTTTTGAAAATATCTAAGCATTTAAAACTTCTAGATGGGTTTCATAATTTCCCATACATGGTATTTGGCTTGTCACCAATCTTTCGCAACCTACTTCAAACTTGGATTCCATTTTCACGAGATCCACGTGGAAGCCAAGCGCATCTCTAGGGTCTCTGCTTTTCTTCGTAGCTTTTGGAAGTGCGTTGAGCTGACACATGGCACCTTCCGCGAGCCCTCTAATCTCTCTTTTGGTAAGTAATGGACTTGCCACATATTAATGCAAAGACCATTTTTTAGGCAAAACCCTTATAGTTGACTCCACGTGTTAGCCCCATGGGATTTTGAGGCTTTGTTTTCCCCTTCAATTTTGGAATTGTGTCGGGTTAACACTTGGCACCGTCGCGAGCTCATTACTCATTCTCAAGTTGGCTTATCCCGGTTTAGTCTTTTTATCGTTGATTCAGCTAAGTATTTTTCCCATATCATTGAAGGCTTGACCCCTAGTGGGACTCGAATCTATAGGAATCTCAGAACTTACTTGGTCAATCCAGCAGGAATCTGCTTGTTATCTAATTTTAGCGGGCGGTGGAGGAAATTAGATAACAGTTCTCATTTAAAAACTTTACAAGTGATTCTTTTAGAATATCAAATGTATCCTTGTCTTTACGTGGGAGTCTACTTGATAATTCCCGATAGTTGGTGTTATTGGTGAATCAAGACTTTTACATTTCCTATTTCTTTCATTAGTGTTATTTGTACCTTCAAATCTCTACTTGTTTTTCTAACCAATCGATTGTTCATTGTTTTATCACTTACTATACAAGTAGTAAGTTCACGCGATAAGTGTAACATTACTATTTTGGTGCATTTGTCGACGCTTATAATATGATATGCTTTATGTATATTTTCAATAATTACCACATTTTGACCATCAATATCATATGTTCTTAACCCTAAAGTCCTTATTTTTGGTCTCATCTTAATTAATTTCATTAACATAACAAATAATTGACATCTTTGTGTATCATTTATTTTCTCAAAGTAATTATTCTAGATTCCTAGAGCTTTTCTTCTTGCATTTATATCGGACATTTTGTTAGTCATTGGTTCTATAATGTTTTCATCAATTTCAATTAAGTGAATGGGTTTTCTATGCAAAATGGAAGGAGGTGTTCTTAGAGGTAAAGATTCATTAGCAAGGTTACTTTCCTCATTTAGTGTTTCCATGTAATTTTCAAGATTAACATTTACATTCTTAGGTAAAGGTTCAATATTATTATTCATATCAAATTATTTATCCATAAGAACATTATCATTCAATTCATTATCAATACTCATTACAAAATAATTATTCTCCTCATTTTCATTATGTATTTCTTCATCATTGTCTACAACATCAAGTGCATTTGAGATAGTAGATGTACCTTGCCCTCCATGTAATTTTCACATCCGTTGTAGTTTCTTTATTCTAATCACTTCTAATTTCTCTGGTGTTTTGTTCTTCACCTTTTTCATGTCCTTATGTCATTTTTTATCCCCCATGATTAGTAAAATATAGATAGTGGGGGTGGGGACAACTTCAACTACTAAAAATTCACGCATGATGGTACAAATAATTACAGAGCGGACAAAGTGGGGACAAAATTCCCATGAAAGCAATAGAAAAGGATGTTGGAGGGGGAAAGTATAATAATAAATATAATGCGTACGAGTTATAAAGACGTACGTGTTTCATTATTCAACTCTCCCAAAGCAATGTACAATGGCTTGGAACAGGTTTGGAACTCCGAGCCGCAAGTTATGCATGTTTAAGTATAGAAAATAACCCCCATTTTTTTCTATAGAAAATACAAGTAATTTTGCATGTGGGGAGTTATTTCTCCTTCCGCCATGTAATAAATCCTGCAGAAATGGTCAACAAATTTCTCAAAATTTTGACTATGTGGTCAATGACACTTTCCTCTATCCAGATATATGATTTTTCAATTTTTTTACTTGTATAAGGTTTCCATCCTTATTATTTTCAAATTATGTCTTTTTATAGCTCTATTTTTTTATTTATACATGTCTATCTTTCATCGCGTATCTTTTGTTTCACTCCTCCAAATTGAATAAAAATTATATAGTCCCAAACTAGGACTAATTCTATACATATTAAAAAATCCAATTTTTGATATTTTTGAGGTAGTTAGGGGGCACGGTCGGCTATCCGTTATTTTTCAATTTTCAAAATCTTTGTACTTGGAAAATCATAAAAAAAAATACTCACTAAAAAAATATTAAAAATCTATCCCAAACTAGATGCTCATATCTATCTTTCTACCAAATGGTTTTCAAAAATACTAAATAGTGCTAAAAATGAGGGGGCACGATTGACTATCTCGCCATGTTTTTGCAAAAATATAAGTTCCTATTGACACTTGAGCTCTTTAACACACTTATACTTAACCATTTTCAATAAATAATAGTAGTTTAGAAACTAGACTCGAAATACTACAATTCATGTTTTTATAACATATTCAAAATTTGAGTATAACTATCTCAAATAACTTGTACAAGTTGAAGTTTCTTGTTTTTTCATAAAAAACATCCACTTAAGACCTGCTTTTAGCCCCCCATTTCCATGCACTTATCATGATCCTTTTATTTAATGCTTTATAATAACCAAAAGACGAATATTGATTCTCACTAATATCTTGAATTAATATCTATTCAACATAATTTAAAGGGAATACAAAAGTAGTATATTCAAAATTTTAGGAATAAAAATACCTTTTCCCTACATAGGCTTCCGAATCGGGTTTCCTTTGGTTGATGATTTTACAAGTGAAAATTCTAAACGTATCCCTTTTATGGATCTACTCTAAAAGGAGGAGAGCACGACCCTTCTGTTTTGCTAACTTTTAGTCACAAGAATCAATACGAGGTAAAGGGACAACAAATTAACTAAAAATTGACAAATACATAGGTGAATTGGTTTCAAAACTCGAGGGAGTTTCCAATATCTCAAAAGTATACACAATTTAGACACAAAAAAATTATTTGAGGTATTTGTGAAAATATCATCAATATAACATGATCTTCCGACTCAATTTCATAACACAATGACTGAAACCAAAAAGATCACAACAAACACCATAGTTCTCACAAAGTAAAGATGGAACAAAGGCTGAAAAATAAAACCAAGGAATGCATAAAATGGGAAAATGAAACCAAATTGGCCCATCCCATCAATGATGCCAATTTTTTGGCAAATTTGGGGGCCAATTGTGAGTTAAACCAACCTATAATGCAAACAAGTTGTAGATAGAAAAGAGACTGAAAAAACAAATAAAGATTCTCTCAAAATGAAGATGAGATAGAAAGGACCCTAGCGCAATGGTCTTCTAAAGGGAAGGATTATAAGTGAAAGAACTAGTTAATAAACTACTCCTCGACAATGGTGTTAATTTTTTGGCTCTCAAATATGATATGTTGTGCAAATAAGTAAAAAGAAGGGGATACGTCATTGTTATTGCATACTCATTTATCCAATGGGGCCATATTCAAGGAAAAAAATAGAGAAGATGGTTATCCTCTTACTCTTTGGGATTTGTGAAACCTAGGGGTGAGATCCTCTAGCAACCTAAATGTGTAAAATAACACAAAGTTTACAAGGATAACACAACATACCCATATAAAAAGCCTAATCAATATAATTTCCCACCCAAATTGTTGTCACTAACAAGAAGAATTGTAAAGTTGTTTAAGATTGGGAAAATGTTGCAAGAAAATATATTATTATGGAAAAGATGTCTATAATTTATAGGCTAATTGCTCTCAAGACAAGCAAAATGAACAAAGGAAAGCTTATAAACTTGAATCCTAAGTTATAACAACTAAAACCTCAAAGGATTTACAAAGCTAAATGAATATTAGGCGAGACCCATCAATGCATCGAACAACACATCAAATATTTTCAATACACTAATATTGAAACAATTTGTAGAAAATATAGAGAAGTAAGATCGTGCAAGGATTTAATAAATCAAAATATATAAGTGTTTACACGAAACAAATACACCGCCTTGTTACCAAACGGTGATAATCACATTCAATGGCTTCCTAAAAAGTTACAACACGTGTTCAACGTTCTATAACTATTGTACTTTGAATTAATAAGGCTACCACTAATAATTGCTCAAATAACCATGAAATAAAATGTTGATTATGAAAACAAAGTTTTCTCATGAGCCAAAAGATCATGATGAATGATTTTTCCTCCAATTTATAATAGTTCCATTTGCAACAGCTTGAAATCAAATGCACTCATAAATTCCTCTAGGAGAAATAAGAGGATATGAGGGATCCATTTGTCAACAACATGATAAATCAAACCATCCACCAATGAATGAAGAGAATGGATCATGCTTGGATCACTCTTACCAAATAAAAGTGGACGGAAACATAAATATTGTGTAAAAACAAGCAAATTCTGACATAAATTTTATCCTCGAGAATACATTATTAAATGGAAATCTACGAAAAAGAACACATGCACATCCATGAAAGAAGAAGGGATGGAATTTTGGCTAAAAATTGTTTAATTAATTAAAATTTCCATGTGGGACCAATGTGATAGCTTCATTTGATATAAATGTGAGACCAAAAGAGGCCCAAATACTATTATAAACTTCTCACAAAGTTATTAACCTTTCCTCTAAAAAATTATACCAATGGGTAGCTCTTTAAATGGTCTTTCCAATAATACAACCATTTTTCAATTGAAACTCTCCATCAAAAGTTACAGTTGAAAAACCAGAGTTCTATTCATTTTCCTTTGTTTCAGCTCTGACATCCATGTTCCCTCATTTTCATTCACCATGAAATCATAAAATTTAACTTGGAATGTATATCTAATAGAAATTCAAAACTCCATCAAATTAGCGTCACGTCCAAAGCATCAGTGTTTCGTCACTTTAGCACAGAGGATACAAAGTCACAAACCTCAGATAGTGCAAAGCACTAATTGTTGCCACCTGTTTACAATCAACACTCTATAGATTTAAAACCTTTGATGCAACTCAATACACTTATTGTCCCCACGTTTCTTACATTATCACTCTACAGATGATAAAGGATAGAACCCAAGGCTTCAGATAGTCCATTTTAATACTTTACTCCACGTGTCGAGGATGCATGGTGAGAATGAGTTCACAATTTTCGAAGTATTTAGTTGGATCAATGTTCACAACTTCTTAGTGAAAGGATTTTTTTAAAAGTAAAGCCAAAAATTTAAGTTCTTGATGTGCTTGATGCTGATTAGCATCGCTTGTTAACGGGTAGGAAACAAGTTAAATTCAAAGATTCACTAAGTCAAGTGTACTGATTAGCTCCGCGCGTACATGATCGAAACCAGTTGGAGGTTTCATGGCAAAAACAAATAGAGCTAGGATTTTAAATTTAAACTATAGCCCGACTTATCAAACTTGTAAGTTGAATATGCATGAAAATCAAAATAAATAGGTGGTTCCATGAGTCTAAATGCGAGAATAAATAAAGTAGTTGTTCATTTTTTATCCAACTTCAAGGATACAATTTTGTTTGTCATTTCTATTGGACATTATGGAATAGTATGAGCAAAAATATGTAATTAAGTTCAACATATTATCTAAAAACTCATGAATAGATAGAGGCAGTGAACAGAAGTCTTGTAGATTTTATCATATGTTTAGTAGGAAATAAGATGGGAACATTGGATTTGGAACTTGCACAACAAAAATTCACTTATACAAACTAAATAAATAGGAGTGAGGGGGAAATGATTTCATATCATTTATGGGACTAATATGAGAGGAGTTGTAGAGCTGCATGAATCTCCGCAAAAAGAATAAAGGAGTGCAATAATAGAGGATTTTATGGAGTACATGAGGGAAATGAACCAACAAGTGTGGAAATAGTTAGATGGAATGAATGAGCAATACAAATAGTACACAAATGTGAACAAAAGAACAATTGAATTTTAGGTTGGCGATTATGTCCTAGCTTACTTGTGGAGAGAAAGATTTCCTAAGGGAACATTTAATAATTTAAAATGGAAGAAAATAAGGCCATGTAAAGTATTGAGGAAGTTTGTAAATATTGTTTATGAGATTGATTTTCCACAAGGCATTGATATCTCAAACATATTCAATGTGGTAGATTTATATATATAATATGAGGGGCATGAAAACACATAGGAATCTAGTGTAGAAGATGAAGGGGTTGACTAGAGACAATGTATTCCCAAAAATACATTTGAGGAAACAAAGAAGGTAACAAACACCACAATCAAGAAAACACATAACAAGGAGTGTAATGAGTATTTAGTAAAAGGGAAAGGAAGGGGAAATTGAATATGTAACTTGGATGAGTGTAACGGATGTTGTTAGACATGGAATTTAGGAAGCGGAGCTTGCATGAGACAAATCTCATGGTTTTAAATTTACCCACTATTTATGATCATGCGGGAATATCCAAGTTCACATGCAATCATATATCAACCAAAAGTAATTAGAGTAAATTGTGGAGTTTTATTCTTGTATTATTATATTTGATGTTCTAACCATGTAAGTCTACAAAGACACACAATCTTAATCAAGCCACAAAAATCTACAAGGTTGCACAAGCTTACTTAATCCATGCAAGTCTACAAGGTCATGCAAGCTTAGTCAAGTTTTGCAAGCTTATACAAGGCTGCAAAAGCTTACTCAATTCACTAATAGTAGAAGACACCACATAATACTAGAGGATGTCTTGAAAATCCAAAAATTCACACTAATACTTTGACTTTTTAGTTAATCCAAAAGTCATGCCCAGAGTCTTGTAATGGGTCCTTTGATCCTTTCTTTAATGATCCCTAATTTTTGGATTGTACGAGTAATGTGTAGTTGAGTTTTATGTAGTATTTGGGTGGATTGCACGGCTTAAATAAAAACTCCATAATGTCTTAGGGAGGGAGAAGAGAGGAAGAGAGAAGAGTAAGGAATAGTAAGCGTTGGTTCGGGAAGTTAGAGAAATATTTTTTTGAATGTTGTATCTACGTTGATATTGTTGAGGTTGTTGTTGGATGCTAAAAATGTGCACCCTAGAGTATCAAATGAGTTTTGTGCCTCGAAAACAACAATGTGAATTCCCCCAGGTGTAATACCTTGGCTCGCATGGGGAGACCTCGGAATAAATTCAACTTCTTATCCTAACTACTCTATGTCACCACTAAACTAATCTAAGATAATAAATGTAAGGGGAAGGGAGAAGGAAAGATGAAAATATACAAAATGGTGATGCACTAGAGAAGTTGGGATCTCCCTCCCTCTATATGTTGATTGACATGGTGCAATGAAAACATGCAATAACACCCACACATATTCTATCGAAAAGAGAAATAACACAATTCGAGAAGGTAGACATAGGCCATAAAAAACATCATATTAATACTTAAAATATGCACAAACTACTATAGCAATGAAAGAGGTGCTAGATTAATTACAAACACTCCAAAACAAAGGTCTAACACTCAGAATATTTGGAAACCTAAAATGGTAGAGTAAGTTGACATTTAAAAAGATCCTCCTTTTATAATATGGATAGTCATATATAGAAGATGGGAATAATACGAGGGAGAAGAGAAGGGGTGAAGATATTACTGAGAATATGCCGAATATCTTCATTTCTCTCGCTAAGCTCCCAAAAAGTGGTATTTTACATTTTAAAATTATTCTTAGCCAACAAAAATATCCACTCAAACAACCTCCAAGCATATTACGAAACATTCACCAAGATGAAAATAAGCATGTGTGATAGGGTAGAGACCCACTAATACTTGTGATTTGAATCATAATAAAAACGAAACTCGAATCTATGTTTTCATTTCCCCCAAACGTGGTAGATGACAATTTGAAACCATGCCCGTGTTGAAGTATTCTTCAATATCTTTCCAAAGGATCTAATTTTACTTGAATCGAAAGATACAACCAAAATTATAAAACTTTGCAAAACATCTCGCACCATTAAAATCAAAGAAAAAAATTAAAACTTAAGATTATAGCTCTCTCCTTTTTAATGATTGGGACATGTGGCAAGTTGTGATTTATTTAGGCTATAATTTTTGTATATGCTCTATTTTGGATTTATTATCATCTAGGCACATGACTACAAGGATTGCACCACATCGACAAGAGATTGTACTACATTGTGCAATCCCAACATCTAAGCTTGAAACATTTTATGTCGCCTTGGATGATCGCCACCAAAAATTTGGGGACATGTGTTTCCCATTTGATCTTCCTCATTGTGTTTTAGTTTGTGGACTCGATGGCCCAAATTTGTGTCATTTGGCTCTCATTTAGGTGCTCGTGTATATGGGCCTTTTCTACACTTATCCACTCTATTTCAAATTTCTTGGGCTCATGACTACATGAGATTGTGCTACATAGTGTAGTCCTTAATTTCTATTCCTCTAGGATTTATGCCACGTGTCACTAATTTGTGCCTTCAAGCCTCCTACTTGTGCCTTGGTTCATTTTGAAATTTCTCCTAACCTTTCGACTTACCAACTACATGGATCATGCCATATAATACATCCTATCTTTTCATGTCTTTGGGCTCTCTTCTACCTTAACTAATTTTATGTCCAGTCAAGGCTAGGGCTTGTGATATATGTTTTACATTCGATTACCCTATGTCGGTCAAACATGCCTTAACTAATTTTTTGAACTCAATGAAAAAGTAAGATAAAAAAATCCTTTACTTAACATATAACATACTTTTTTATTTAAACTCGGTTGTTCCACTCAACTCAATAAATGTGGGACTAAACCTCATAAGCATAACATGAAGGCAATCACCATTCAAGAGCTGTAAACACAACTGCAAAAAACCAAAGGCAAATAAATCTCTCGCCCAAGGCTTCCTCTTGACTATAAATGTAACATAAATGTTCCAAATCCATCCAAGACCGATTGAGCATGTGTTGCAGTAAGTCTTGGACCCGTCCTAAATGACTATGCATAATATTATAAGCTTCTTAGAGATGAAAAACACCAAAAGAGACACCATGAAGTGTGTAAAATATGAGAAAACATGGGCAATATAGTTCGATTGCTTGTAATAGAATAAGTGGTTCATTTTGCCAAGAATTGTATTGTTGGTGATTGTTCTATGTTTGTGTGTTCCTCTAGTTAAATCAATACAACTATTGGTGTGCTTCTATTATTCAATTATAAATTGTGTTTAAATAAGTTACCTATAGATCTCTTCATGAATGTAAGTGGGTTGGGTGATCTAAGATAGCTCTTCATTGGGCTCTTTACTTGCGTCTGCATCGGTATGGTTGATGAGCTCAAAGTGTCATCTATAAGAACAAGCTAGCGCAATATGTTCATCATATAGTCATGTGACATAATGTTATTGCCAATAGTCATAAGTATTTTTAGTTTTGTATTTACTTTAAACCCAATACAACTTTTTTCATTGTGCCCTAGTTATATCTAGTTAAGGTTGTTTTGAAAAATACATATAATGTAAAATCCAATATCAAATTAGAGAAATATGAAACCTTAGGGAAAGGAATGAATATGTAGATCATGTGTAAAAACAAAAAGGACTCTTCATGATCAAAATAGATTCTAATAGTTATAGATAGGGGCTTTTGAGTGGTAGGTGTGGTAGATTCGATAGACGGTGTAACCAAGTGCTAGTGGTGGTTGATATTCTAGGTAGGCAATTGAGCCAACTCTAATGGATATGGATGGGTTGAGGACTTCATTGTGTAGGGGCGAGTGATAAATAAGTGGGTTCACCAAATTGTAATGTACAAAAATTAGGTGTTAATTGAAATAAGATAAATACCTCAATGTAAAAGATGATTTAGAATCGGACATACGGTAAATACAAATTTTCTAAATCATGTGTTGATAAGATATGATCAAACACTACTCTTGAAAGTTAAATAAAGTGAACTAGATTTAGGGTTAGGTTTAGTTATGTAACACCATTTTTGAGGTCTAGAAGTACGACATAGATCTAAAAGTATGTAAATGGGTTGATTAGAGTGTCCTCACTCATCAATACAATTGTAAAGTTTGGAAATATGGCATATGAGGAGATCATATGAGCTAGATAGAAGCCCAGTGACATTTTTTCATTCTCCTACGTTCAATTTTCTCTCTCTCATTAATGATCCATAACTCATTTCTAACACCTAGTGTTCTTGTGTCCCTGGATCTGGAATTTATGATCAAAATATGGTAATGAGACTTTTGTACCTATAAATGTATTTTCCTTTATAGAAACCCTAGTTTCTTGTTGTATGGCCTATAAAAGAAGGGTTTTTATTATTTGTCGATGTAACATCAACAATCCCCAAGTGTTGAGATTTTCCTTTATAAAATCACCTCGAAAGGGCCTTATGCATATGTAATTATTTCTCCCTATGGATGTGTGCAAATGTGTGTAAACAATGGATTTTGACAAGACCCTAAATAAGGCCTATAGCACTTAGAAATTATCTTTGACTTTAATTGTATCACTCAAGAGTGATCCATGGAATAAAAATAGGATATATTCATACTTATATCTTTACGGTGTGCTCTAAGGATTTGATACTTCAATGATAAGGACCAAAAGTTCTTCTTGGAGTGCTTGGATGTGAGATCCCCTAAATGTCAAGAGATGATCCTAATGAGTAGTGTGTATGTGTTTATATAGATGAATTGTGCGGATGATTTCCCTATTAATCAACCATAAGTTAATTGGGGTTACTTGCGGGTTTTATAATTTGATAGTTGTAAGTACAAATAAAAAATCGGCCTTAGAAAGAAACACGAGTTGATTTTATCCTCTACCCAGTGATTATGTCAAGTTTTAGCCTAGGACTGAATAAGGTGAATATATATATATGTATATGTGTTCAATATAGGGTGCCTTGGTTGTAAAAGACTTGCTAAACTTAGTGACAAGTGTTGACCTAGTTGACTCGAGTATGAGAATTGAGTGAGACGCCTTTAGGATTAAATTAATTAAGGTGTAAATAGGATAATGTCTAGATAAATTCTAAATGATTATTGTCAAGTTCCTTAGGTCCAAATTTTTTAGTACGACAAAAGATACCTATGCCTACTAGACTGCACACCATATACACAATCATAGTGGTAGTACATGTGGATTCAAGTTTCTTTACCACTTGCGATCATTTTTCAAATTCTAATAATGACACACAAACTTCTCCTTGTCCACAGTGTGTAACATTTACATTATCGATCTTGGACCTTCACTTAAACATCCTCTTGACGAGATCATAAGTTTGAAATCCTAACCTCTCTTCATATGACAACTTGACTACATAGTTAATTGTACATGATTTCTTATTACTTGTTTCCTTTTTCACTTGATTTAACTTGATCGTCATTTCTTGAGTTCTTGATTGACTAAGTACTCCATTCTTCTATTGAGAGGACATTTATTTCGCATTCACCATGCTTTAAACCCTTTAGCTTTGACTCATTTACTATGTTTACATTATTTATCGTATTATGACAAGTATTTATTCCCAATTATGATCTAACTTTAGCATACATGCTTTGAGGCATCTTACATCTTGATGGGGATACTATTTTCCCCCACCTGTCAAATTGACTATTTCTTTCTTTCTTTTCATGGCACACACCGATCTTATAATGCACACATTTTATTTTCCCATACATCATATGTTATTTTATTATACACTTACTCTTGTCCACTATGGGTATGCAACATTGATGAGTATTTGACACACTCCTTGAAACATGATTATACTATTGAGATTTACGTTTATGTTGGGGTCAATCCTATTTCCCTCATCTTGCCAAGCTTCATTCACCTTTACACTTGGTGCACATTACAATTGAATATATGATATTGAATGTTCATAACCCTTCATGTTTGTCTACTTCATAGTTTCTACCTCTTGTCCTCCATTTTCTTGAATAACTTTTGTCTTTGATTCATTACTTACACTTTCACTATGTTGGTTCACTTTAAGTCTTGGGTTTGTTTCATTGTTTACTTATTATATTTGAGTGCTCGTTACTAAATATTTTTACAAAAATATGCGCTACTAGCTTTGATGGTGTACATTACTATTTAATATCATTTGTCACATACATGGTGACTTACATATCCTTTTTGGCACATGATTTTCATATTTTACATGAGTTAGATGCATGACATATACGTTATGTATGGATACTGAGACACACATATGCTTGACATTGATCACATCCGGGAGGGAGCCTTTCTACATTTTGGGCATGACCACATTGTGGGCATCCTAGTACATTTTAGGTTTTACATTTCTATGCTAGTCCATTGACCATATAGAACTAATTAGTTTATTTATACAAGAGTTGCTCCTACTTATATCTTTAAAATTTTATTGTACATGTATATATTATTATTGTCTATACATAATGATATGATTCATGTATTATGTGTACTACCATTACTTACTTGTTGCTAATGATTGTTATGTTCATGCCTAATGTATTTTTAATGATGTTAACTTGTATTGATTTTCCTATGTTTATGTGTGTTCATATTGTTGAGTTCAAAAAATTTCTTGTGTTATGTTGTGTGTCAAGAGGATCCTCTTGTTAGTTTGTCATGGCATGTCTTGTTTGTGTAAGTCTTCGTGATGTTTTCTTATGAATTATTCAATATGATGAACATGATTGTGCATGCTTATGTGATTTTATTGTGATACTAGTCGACTATATTTGACATTACAATGTGTTGTTACATGATTTTTGTCATGATACATATCACACACACGTATATTGTTTGTAGTTTATTAATATCGACAATTTGCCATGATATATATCATGCATTTTCTCAACACTTACTATTGTAGGATCCATTGATATATCTTGCTAACACTTGAAAGTTATATTCGGTTTATTTTTACGATTATGTCTTTTATGCTAATGAAAAATAATTGTTCATGCCTTGGATTACATGTTTCATATGTGCTTGAAACGATCAAATATTTATTTGATGACACATCCTGTCATTTTTATATACTTATTTTACGAGTAGCTCTTAATTTGTCTTTATACACATTATACACATGGTACGTGTATCTCTTTCTTTTGAGATGAGTGAATCCCAAGCTTTATCCCTTGTTCAAAAGGGGTCATCTTATGGCATTTTTTCAAAGATTCAATCTATGTTAGATAGATCATTTCACATTCATGGACATTAAATAATTCATATGGGTCATATTGATATTAATGATACATTTCACATGATTTTGAGAGTCACGTGATCACAAGAGAAGGATTTTTATACATTTTGCATGATTTTGAGGGATATTTGATCACATATTTTTACATTCTAGATATGATTTGAGACACATTTGATCACTTTTTTGGTGTTCCATATAATTTTGAGTGACACTTAATCTTATAAGGCATGGCTTTCATCCTCCTTGAGGCGATAGATTCACATTTTGACGAAGCACATTCATATTGAGGTACATATTGATCACATGTGGCATGGATTTTATCCACATGAACAAATTTTATTTCTAAGTTGGAGATCAATTGTAAGCATTGGTATACATAAGCACACTTTAGGTCTATTTTCATCTACAACAAATGATTTATTTTTACACATGGGTATGGTTTGAGACATCGCAAATGGAGAATATTATCATTACAAACCCTTATTTGATTTTGTGACCAAGAAATAATATGGCCGGATCAATTTCTCCATTACAAGCTGGGTTATTTAGACACTCGACATAGTGAGGTTGAGACTTATGCGAGTTTCAACTTCTAACATAATTGTTTTCGATTTTAGTTGGGGCATTTACACTCCTCAACTCTTTGGATCAACATATATGTATTTTGGGGCATATTCACCCTAAGGCATCCTCATTCTCAAATATAATTCAACAAGTAACAACTTGGTTCGCATACCATCAGTGTATTCATACCTTGGATTTTTCAATTCCATTTTTATGGTTGTATAATTCAAGTTTCTTATCATTATGAGACATTAATCTACACATGTTTCCTTGCATATTTATACATGAGACGACGATACATTCTAGTTACATATCGTTTATCACGGGTATGTAATTTATTTAGTCCTTTTAGCATGCCATTTTTAATACTATATTAAATGAGGCACCCTAAACACTTAAATTTGGTCTTTGATAGTTGGAAACATTAAATTTGGAACTCTTGGACAAGCTGACATATATTTGATTCTTAGGCACGCTTTCATCCTACCCACTTACCCATACATCAAGTCTTAGCAACATTTATATATGTCACCATACTTATTCAAGATCACAAGAATACATTACACATCGACAAAAACACTCTCTAAATTAAAAATCCATGTTCTTGTCCTCCAAACAATGTTGGCACCCTAAGACACAACCATCTACTAGTAGTGTCCTCCTTTGCTAAAAATGTCCAAGAGTGACCAACGACTACTTTTCAAATGTCGACAATTTCATTAGGCCGACATAAGTATTTTGCATGGGTTGGCTATGGCGGGAAATTAGTAAAGATTCGCCTATATATACATATGGCCCTGCAAGTCATTTAGACCTCTTACACCTCCCAAATACCTATTGGAAATCTTACACATGTCTTCAAGATCATTACATTAAAGGCATGGATACATCTCAAATATTCAAAGAACAGTCCTAGAGTAGTCCATTGAGCTAAAATATGAAGTACAAATAGGTCAAAGTTGCGTGGTGCCTAATGTCAAAGTTTCAAGGAAGGACCACATCTAGATTGCACATTGTTTTAATAACTCCACTCACATATATGGGAGATCTATTTAAGATTGATCCATAATACATGATGAAACACTCAACATTCCTTAAGAGGTATTTTTGAGGTCAATCTAACCTAATAGATTATAGAGCATTTTATTGTGCATCATTTTTCAAAGTGCATTGTTAGGGAAAGGATAAAAGAGAGATCACACATGCATTGTTGTGTAAGATTAAAACACCCAAACACTTTAAAAACATAAATTATAGACATAACGAACAAACCCATTAAGTTGTAGGTATGTACCACCCTCTTAGACATATTCAAAAGACTTAGACACCACTAATTGATGACAATGTCCAAATGGTTTGTTTATTATTGATTTTTCTAGACCTTGATGCCACATTTCTATGTTGGTTCTAGTCACCTATACTCATTGTACACGACTCCTTTAGACACAATCAAGTTGTATCTTTTGCTTGCACATTTTATAGCTATATCTCTATGTTTTCTCTCCAAGAATTATCAATTAAGCCTTAATTCAAGTTCATATTACTATCTTTTATGTATTTATTTAGTAATTTAAATTAGGTCAAGTTTTTTATTGTTTTATATCTCTCGGGTGTAAAATAATCAAAACAATCATACACGAACATCAACACATCATCACACGAGATCTAATAGAGGTTAATGTATATCTAGAGCAAACTAAGACACAAATTTTTTTTTGAGATTAGTCGAGCAATGAATGGCACCGTGGTTAGAAAAGTGTAGAAGCAATAAGGGTTGCTACTATCCTAAGACACTATTGGGAACCACTATTGTCCCTAGTTCCACTACTACTCAAACACCTCTCGAGCATAATCATATTTCCGAGTTTAGTTTTAGGTTGATTATGAATATATTTTGAGCATCCACAATACATTGTTAACAATTAGATACACTTGTCAAGGTAAAAACTTTTTGATTGAAAATCGTACATCTATTAATAAAACCATACTAGTACAAAATACGATTAGGATCATCCTCCCAGGTCAAGTTTCCATGCTTGGCTCTCGCTAGTTCTCCTTCTTAACAAACCCAAAAACTTAACAAAGGCAACAAAATGATAGGTGAGATCCCATCCCTAATACATGAGACTCTCATGATACCAATGATCGAGGGAGCAACCCCTTCAAGATACAATTTTTACTTACACTCTTATCCTTTCCAAATATGAAATAATCAATCCATTTAAAACATTTTCAAGTTCTATATTTGCTATCTTGTTGCAAAAACTTTGTGTTCACATATTTAAGTCATTGTACTTCAATTAATTAAAACATCAATCTCATTCCTTGAAGTAAAAAAATAATATGATAAAGAAAAATAAATCAATTCCTAGTACTAATCCGTAGTAGACTCTTTCTAAACGAAGACTGTAAAAATTGTAAAGCTTTTGATTTCTCATAAAGTCCACGCTATAGAGGCGGCCAAATGTGGGTTGTCCACAACTTTACAATATTTTTTCACGGAGGTGTCAGGTAGACTAACTTTTTTAATTTCCATACACGTTCACGAGACACTCAGTCCCTAATCACGTTGAGTTATTAGAATTCAGACGATGATAGCCCAGACGAAGTCTTTATAAGAAAGTGTAAAATTGAGATCTTTCATGTGATCACATGATTGAGCATAACGCTCGACTCATTTATGTCTCTGAAATTGAGGTTGCAAAATGAGATAAAACATAAAAGCATAAAGTTAAGTTGTCACGGGATCAAACAAAATTTTTGTCAAAATTTTTATGGAGATAACTTGTGATTGTTGAATATAATAGAGAGTTCGTTTGTATGTCTAAATTTTGAGGTTGCAAAAAGGAGTTTAAAGTGGAATCATGAAACAAAGAGTTATGTTGATGACTCCTAAGGAGGCTACTTCTATGTTGTGTCATCTTACTAATGAATAGAACTACACATATTTGATCTTCATAATGAATAAGATTTCGTAGAGAACCTTGATCTATTATAAAGACCTAGTAAGCGTGACGTATATATCTCGTGATACCCCAGACACTTAAATACAAAATGCTCATGATTGATTATGGTTCATTAATACAAAGTTTACATATGCATTGTTGATGTAGAAGAAAGTGCTCTAACACCATACAAAGTTGATGAGAGCATACCCACAATTGACTAAAAGAAAATCCCAAATCAAAAGAGATCACAATGTACTTGCAATAATAATACATTCATGTTCTATTTGAAGATAATATTCCATTAGTGATGCATTTTTATTGACAATGGTTATGATGATTTTGTCTAAGTTGATATTATGTAAGATTTGTAGACCTCATCCTTCATACCTCAATAAATATCTATCTTCAATATGTACGGATCATTGGTGGATAAGGTACAAGGAGGCATAGGTTTGATACAAATACCAATTCCCTGTAGGAAAGATGTATATTGAGCATATTAAGTATTGTTGATCCCCTATTCACATATCTTCATAGATGATAGAAGACCCTCAAATGCTATATACTCATGTCAAATATTGTATTTTCCATACATGTCTTAATCTATGAAGCAACATCACCGCATGGAAAACAATTGAAATATGAAGGGAATGGATGCTTAATTACACATTGAATTAACCATTTCGCCCTTGCAAGTTTTGATGAAAGAGAAATAAGATTTCTAGTTGGTACCACAAAGTCTAGGCCCCAAATATCACAACCATACAATAATGTTGGTGACACTTTGAAGTTAAGAAGATTTGCACTTTTGCTTTGGTATCATGAAACTAACACTAGAAACATTGTTTCTCAAGTGTACTAAGTGCAACATACCCCTTGAATAATCTCTCTTTGACCATAACAAGGAGCATATTAAAGGGGGTCCTTTAAAAGACACATTGATCTAAGTATAGAAGAAAGCCAATTAAACCAAACTTCCTTTGTAGATGGGATAAGCTCCATGTGCTTTTTTCTTAGTTGTGTTGAAAATCACGACATTTGTTTCACTCAAGTTCACTTGTTAACCATGAAGCAAAAGGGCAACACTCATAGAAAAAATGCATGTTGAAAGATAAAAATAATTTTTTTGGTCAATGTCAATGTTGTGAAAATTAATGGCTTCATTTAGCTCTTAATTGAAGAGGCCCTCCCACTAACATAATGATTGACGGGTTGTCCAAGTTTGAGTAGTTTTTTTGCCCGCCTTCCCCTTTCTTTTATCGTAACTTCATAATCCAAAATTGTCTTGTTTAAATACATCTAAATACTTACCTTACTACCCCAAGTCAAATGTGCTTCTTCAATATATCTTAGAATTACTTCTAAGACTTTAAAATCCTCATTCGTTATATATATGGTATTTAATGTACATAATTTGACATATTAACTATATATTATAATTGATTGATGCAATATAAATCATCACACATTACATTTTCCATAGCATGTGTATTGTAGTATCGGTAAAGCATTGGCACGTGGAACCTCAAATACATGTATGTCATAGTGGTAAATTGTAAGTAGACGAGCTTACACCCTCATAGTAATAAGGTGTAAGAATATAGGATGACACGGCACACAATGTCGAATCCTAGGCAAAGGTAGATGAGGTCAACAAATGGTTGTATGTGAAGTTGGAGTCAACAAATGGTGGTAGGGGAAGAAAAGGGTGGATCAACAAATGGTGGTAGAGAAAATGGGGGATGGGTCAACGGATGGTGGGAAGGAAGACAATGGTCGACAAATGGTGCTAAGAGAAGATGGGGATCAACAAAAGGTGGTAGGAATAAACATGGGTCGTCAAATTGTGGCGAGGGAAAGACAAGGGTGGGTCAATAGATTGTGGGAGGGAAAGATGGGGTCGACAAATGTTGGTAAGGGAAGATGGGGGATCAAAAAGGTGGTAGGAATAAACAAGGGTTGTCGGATGGTGGTAGGGGAAGACACGGAGTCAACAAATGGCGGTAGGGGAAGACGAACATCAATAGACAATGATGGGGGTAGATGAGGGTCAACAAACAATTATATTATTTACCATTGGATACCAAGCCTACATGTTTCATATAAAGGTCAATTGATGGCTATTTTTGTGGTCAAATACAGGACTTGAATGTAATCGAGTTTCAATCATGATTACACCATTAAAGCGCAAAGTAGATGAATGTCAATCTAGATTAGAGAAATTAATTGATGCGGGATAATATGTATGGAATAAGTAGTTGCTTACATCATTGAACCGCAAAGTAGATGAATGTCTCGTGAAAAAAACATATTTCTTGCTACAAATGATCCTTGCATTTTGAATATGAAGAGTTCTACAAAAGAATTCTACTTTAGTAAATTAAATTGCAAGGTGTTTGTTTATTTTTATAAGAAATGATGTGTGTACTAAAGCCGAATGTGTTTAAAGAAATAATGCAACAAACTTATTAGGCACAAATTCCATGGAAACCATAACTTTTGCAACCCCATTGAAAGAACCCACCCACTTAGATTTATTCATTTGGGTGTTGCATTTCATCTAAAATAAGCCCGACATTTTTATCATTTGAAATCGAATTGTTATGGCATTGTAATGAAAGTGTTTAACATTTTTACTATCATAAACAGAGTATATAATATAATGAAAATAAATATAACGATTACATTATAGTGTCACACCAACCCTTGTTATTTTAATGGATATGAAATCCAATATTATATTAGGAGGGCTACTTGTATTAAAGCATCGACCCCATTTAGATAAGAATCATGGTATGTTGGGAACTTACATATTGTCATGGGTGAGTCTATATTATGTAGTGGAAACAAATATAATGTAAACTATCATTGCAAAATTAGTCTATGGTCTTACATAATCTAGTGATTAAATACGTGTGCAATGTATGTACACAGATAATATTGTGATGAGAATAGTGTCCATAAGTTTTGATGAATATTGCACCATGACGAGAATAACCAAGCAAGTTTTTAAAATGAAAAGAAATTTCTAAAAGTTACTTTTAAAGGGGAAAAGATATCTAAAAAAGTGCACTTTTTAAATACATATTTAAGGTTATTTTATGAAACTTTTAAAATAATAAAACAAGGAGTAAAGGCACACACTTATAACATTTCCATTATATTTTTATACATTCAAAGTCTAGATTTGCATATACAATTCTACCGATATAACCCTCCATGTGCCTATCAACCACTCCCTTCCACCTATGGATGCGGTTGTTATTCTATTTGAAGATAATGCTCCATCGGTGATGCATTTTTATTGACAATGGTTCCCAAGGTTTTGCCCAAGTTGATTTTATGTAGGATTTGTAGACCTCGTCCTTGATGCCTCAATAAATATCCATTTTCAATATGTTTGAAGCATAAATAGAAAAGGTATAAGGAGGCATAAGTTTGATATCAATACCAATTCTCTTTAGGAAAGATGTACATCGAGCATACTAAGTATTCTTGATCCCCTATTCACATAACTTCATAGATGATTAGAGACCCTCAAATGTTATATATTATGTCAAATATTGTATTTGTCATACATGTCTTAATCTATGAAGCAACATCTCCACATGGAAAAAAATTGAAATATGAAGAGCATGGATGCCAAAATCATCAAAAATAATTACACATGGAATTGACCATTTTGCACTAGAAAGTTTTGATGAAAGGGAAATAAAACTTGTAGCTAGTACCAAAATGTCTACGTCCCCAAATATCACAACCATACAATAATGTTAATGACACTAAAGTTTGGAAGATTTGCAATTTTGCTTTCACATCATCAAACTAACACTAGAAACATTATTGCTCAAGTGTACTAAGTGTGACATAATACCCCTTGCATAATCTCTCTTCAACTATAACAAGGAACATAGTGAAGGGAAGTCCTTTAAAGGGCACATTGGTGTAAGTATATGAGAAAATCACTTAAACCAAACTTCCTTTGTAAATCCGATTAGCTCCATGTGTGTTTTTGCTTAGTTGTGTTGAAAACCATGACATTTGTTTCACTCAAGTTCACTTACCCATGAAGCGAAAGGGCCCAACGCTCATAGAAAAATACATATTGAAAAATGATAAAAAATAAAAAATATGGTTAATGTTAATATTATGAAAATTAATGGCTTCATTTGGCTCTTAATTGAAGAGGCCCTCTCACTAACATAATGGTTGATGGGTTGTCCAAGATGAGTATGTTTTCTTTCTTTGCCTTCTCCTTTCTTTTATTGTGACTTCATCATCCAAAATAATCTCATTCGAGACACTTCTAAATACTTACCTTACTACCTCAAGTGAGAAATGCCTCTTAAATATATCTTAAAATTGTTCCTAGGACTCTAAAATCCTCATTCATTCATGGAAATCACATATACATCTATATATTTGGTATGTAATGTACATGATTTGACATGAAATATATTTTATTGTTGATTGTTGTGTACATTACATGCAATATAAATCGTCACACATTACATTTTCCAAACCATGTGTATTGTAGCATTGGTAAAGCATTGACGTGACGTAGTGCTAATACATAAGTAAGTCGACTTACACATCACAATAGTAAGGTGTAAGCACATAGGATGACAAGGCATAAGGTCAAATCCCAAGAAAATGTAGATGGGTTCGACAAACAGTTATATGGAAATTGAAAGATGGTGGTAGGGGACAACAAGGATGTGTCAACAAATGATGGTAGGGGAAGATAGGAGTGGAGGCGAGGGTCAACAAATGGTGGTAAGGGAAGACAAAGGACCAACAAAATATGTTAGGAATAGACAAAGGGTCAACAGAGATGGTGGCGAGGAAAGACAGGGTCAATCAATTGACAATGATAGGGGTAGATGAGGGTCAATAACCAATGATTTTTTGAGCATTGGATACTAGACCTACATGTTTGATATAAGGGTCAATTGATGGTGGCTATTTTTTTTGGCTGTGTACTAGACCTAAATGTGTTTGATATGACCCATCATACAAAACCTACATGTTTGATACATGTTTCATATGGAGCCTAAATGTTTTTCTAGAAGCATCCTTTATGAGAGCCCCGCTCTTTTTTTGTCCTTTGTTTTAACAAGAGTCTTGGTGAATATTTTCGTTCACAATGCGGTTGCTTTATTAACACATAATATTCTTAATATCAAATCGCATAGAGCAGACAATACATTCTAAATATCGGATCATATCGAATATTGGAAAATATTGATAAATCCATCCATGGCGAGCATTGTTAACATCATATCCTACTATTCCCTTACAGTGGTAAAATTGTCAATAAAAACCCCATTTCATCAAAATAATGTTCCAATTTAATGTATTTGTTTAGATTTCTTTACTCCATTATGTTGCTGCTCCTTGAGCTTTGTACTCCCCCATTTTGAACACGGGAAATAAGGTAGTTTGGGACTCAAACACACGACCAGTTCGCTATCCTTCAAGTAAATCGCTTTTTTCTTGTAGAAGATGCACTTGACGCCCTATGGTTTACTTACGGATGGAATTTTCAATGCATTGTATGCACAAGCAAAATATAGATACTACAAACTAGGAATATGTGTCACATTATAATCTTACTTTAAAAATAAATTGTATTTCATTATTCTTCTTTTGTAAACAATTGTGTTCCAACTCAATCAAAAGATATATAATAGACAAAGGTCAAATAGTATAAACATCAACTTTTCTATTTTTTAACATATTTTTGGGATAATTTGTCTAAATTTAGTGGTGTTATGTATGTTTTGAGTCTTGATGTTTCCATTATCTTCATTTGAAATTTGATTGAATGTTGGACATGTGGATGAACAATTTTTAATACACCCTCTTTGTTTGTATACTAGGTAATTAGTTGACATGTACAAAAGAACATATGAACAAGGGTAACAATTTCTTTTTGTCATTATTCATTTTATCATATTTCATTGAGTTACGAAATGATTTTAAGTTCCATAAAAATCATATTTATTGATAACTAGTGTGAAAAACACAATCTAACACAAATACGAGGAGAAATCAAATCTTATGTAACCATCTTAAAAGATTAATTTTTCTTCTAATTTTATGGGTTGTTCTTACTTTCTATTGCTTGGTGTAAAAGAAGACTTGACCAAAAACACCAAAATGCATTTCAAGTGACGTTGTCCCCTCCTCCAATTGTTGCTTTTATGTGCAACTTCAAAACTATAAACTAAATGAAGTTCTCTTCTTTAGAAATATGTGTATGCTTTTGCAACAATAAAGTCAAAGCTTGAGATGACATGGTTTTAGTTATTTGGCCATAAAATTTCAATGTATGAGAACTTGCTCTAATTCATCATATGGTTTCCTTGCATTTGGTTGTGTCACATAAACATGCTCAAAAATGCCAAGATTTCCAAGCACCAATAGATTTCTTTGTATCCTCGCTATTGAAAGAACGACACCATAAATCACTATGGCTTATACTAACAAAATGGTTATACTTGAGAACCTTGACAAATTAGTCGGGTAGAATGCCAAAATTGTTCATTTAATACTAACTGTTCTTTTTTGTGTCAAGGTAGAATGCCAAAATTGTTATATCTTGGCATTTTAGTACATTTAAACTTAACAAATTAGTTGTTGAATAATTTAATGTATTTTTCAATATAAATTATAGTGTGTCATGGGTGGTGTATATAAAGCTAAAAACATGTTATTTAGTTTATATGAGCTTTGCTACATGTCATCCATACAATACTTCAAAGTTAATATATATTTTTCAATGTAAAACATAGTGTATCATGAGTTGTGCACATGCGGCTAAAAAGCGTACTATTTAGCCCATACGAGTTTTATCAAATGACGTCTATACAACACTTCAAAATTATGATGTGTTTTTCAATGTAAAACATGGCACGTAATATATATGAGATTTGTTGCACGTCATCCATACAATACTTCAAAGTTATAATATATATTTTCAATGTGAAACATGGTGCATCACATACGAGCTTTGTTACATGTCATCCATACAACACTTCAAAGTTATAATGTATTTTTCAATGTAAAACACAATGTGTTGTGGGTTGTGCATATACAACTAAAAGACATATTATTCAACCGATACAAGTTTTATCGTACGCCATCCATACAACACTTATAATGTTTTATTTTTGTTTTCAAAGCATGTAGACATTCCAAAATTCAATATAGATTTTGCACCCACAATATTAGGTAACTCAAACGTATAACTTTCAAATTATTAATACAAATATTTACCAATGTGATGCATCATATGCACCTAGTTCTATTGAAACCTAGTATTAAAAAATGCAGTAAAAAGTGCGGATGCAATTCATATGCACCTAATCGATTAAATATTAATAAGTAAGAAATTTGAAATCGGTTGAATGTTAAGGTGAAACCCAACTCTAATAAACCATTACCGATCATGTATACGAGAATATCATGGTGTTTTATGGCTCGTTACTTGGAGCCATCTCGTATATTTATACCACTTTAAGCATTTGATACCCTTGGTAGTATTAAATATCCAATAATACGACACAATAACAATATTTGGCTTCCGAACATTCGTCTTTAAACTTGAGACGTGGAGTCCACTTTTGTAACCGCCAAATTTTCAAGGCTTGTCTTCAAAAGAGAATTAAGCCTTGAGTAGACTAAGCGATTGTCTAGAGTGCCACCGGTGGGAGATGCCTAAATCTAAAGATTTTCCTTATTGCCAATTATTTTTAAAATTTAGTATTAAAACAATTTACCTAAAGATTCAATATTAATTGACACATTTATTGATATTATTATATAGTAGCATAAATTTCACACATACATATAAAAATTCACTATAAAATTTTGCATGTTAAAAACAAATATGAATAATTTTAAGTTCATATGATTTTGTTGATATGTTTACCCATTTCTCAATGTAGCTTGATTATGTAGGTATATAATCTTTTTATAATAAACTGTTCATGTATTTTTAATAATGTCATTGGTATAACCACTAAAGGCAACTATAATTGAAAGATAAAAAGTGCTCTATTCTTAATTTTTGGGGAAATGTCTATTATATTTTATGGAGGAATTGGTAAGCCTAGTCCAAATATCGCTTTTCACAATATCATAAGAGCTACATAAAAAAATTGCTTTGTAAAAAAATACTTATATTAAGTTTGAATCCCATCACCTACTTGATATAAGTAAATAAAAATTGTATTTGTCTGGAATATTTCTCATCTTTAATGAGAATACAATAAATTCTACTTATTTACCGAAAAAATTATTAATTAAAATTATGAGAAAGGTGTCCATTTAAATTATTGCCTATGCACTCCTAACCTTTAATCGGGCTTGAAAGAAATCTGCGGTTTCGGTTTTTTTTTCGAAATTAGAGCCGTTTTGCCAGCCAAATTTTTCACTCTAAAAAAGAACCAAAATAAAATTGTTAGAAGAAAAAGCAGTGCGTTCGATTTCTCTAGTTTTTATTTATTCAGAAAACTGTTTCCATCCGCCCAGCGGTAGAAATATTCTTTTGAATGTTTATATAGATGAAGTTTTCTTCTTCTTTGTGTTTTGCAGATTATCTAGGAAGCGATTGCAGATTTAAAAATGAAAATTTTTCTGTCATTGGGCGATTGGAAATTTCCTTATTTCATTGAAGTCTGAGATATTAACAGGAAGTAGTCCTCATTTGTAAAAGCTTGCACCTACGCCGAAATTTTACGCGTGTATGAGTGAATTTCAATTTAGGAAGGTCGAAATTTGCAGAAAATCCGATAATGTAGCAGCAAGATTTTCAGGAACGGCGGTCAAATTAGCTTAACAACATAAGACGAGTGGAAATTTGCGATCAAAACAATAAGAGTTTCTCGGTTTAACTTCCGTTTGGCGGCAAAATTCACAGCAGGACTTCTTGTTTTGCATAAGTATAATGGCTACAATTTCTGTGATTAGCCCCTTTAACTCTGGTTTAGCTGATGTACGGGAGAGTCCATTACACTTAATTTTTTCGTGGTCTCACAAACTGTCGGTTAAGCGGAAGAATTTGGACTTTCGCGTGAATATGAAAAGTTTTAGTGTGACTGCTCATTTAGCAAGCGAGAAGAGGATTATTGATTTTAGTGATGATGAGCGGAAGCGACAGTCTCAGGGGGATTTTGAAGAACGATTTAAACTGCCTCATGTAACAGATTTGTTTCATAGGCAGCCGATACCTTCTACATTTTGCCTGAAGAGCAGGTATTTATCTCTTGGCGCCCGATATTTTTCCCGATTTCAGCTTACACACTCGATAATGATTTAGAAAATATTACTTATGATTATACTTTTGTGGTAGCCGTAGAAACTTTGTATGAAGAAGAAAATTATCGGAGATTTCAGGTCTCATTTCGCCCGTATGACGGGTTTTGATGGAAATTCTAATAATTTTCTTCTCCATACACGCTCCAAAAAAAAGTCGAAAAAATCTAACATATTTAGATAGCGGTTTATCAAGCCTGCAAAATGGCCAGTTTTGCAGACTTTAAAATGCTTACAGCAAAACATTTGCTCCATTAATGTTGGCCATTTTTGAAGGTTGTATAAGTTGCCTTATTTGTTTTCTTCATTAGGAATGGAACGGAGTCTATGACAATAATCATTTCTCTTACAGCAAGCTTCTAAGAAAGACCTGCTATTTCCATTCGGATATGTCTTTAATCTGTGCACCTTGTAATTGCTTCCAACAATATTAAATAGAAAACGGTAAAAACTTAGAAGGACCTCCACATGGATTATGTGGACATCAAATTTAGTGTAATTGTTGTGCTTTTCTGTGATCAAGTGATTCATTTTATTTATTGTTTTCAACAACCAGACAGTTATAGTTGGGCATTTTGTTTTGGAATTTCTGGGCTGTATAACCAAAGAAAATGATGAAAACAGGGGTTGCAGGATTATAAGAATGGCTCATGACTTGGATATTCTTTTACTTTTGTTTTGTCTTCTCTAATTTTCTTTAGAAGCTAAGCTTTCACAGGTAGTTTATCTTTTCGCCCCCTTTGATTTAGTTATATTGCTTTTTTGAAGTTATGTATTACTTCAATCTTTTTCATCGTAAAGAAGAAGAAAATTACAGGTTGCAAGATAACAGAAAGCCGTTGACCTACTATTGAGTGCCCTTTTGATCTCGAACTTTTCTCTTTATGGAAATAATTAATTCAATAACCAGTGGCCTTGTATCACCTCACATCATCTCCCTAGAATCTTCTCGGGGTGTATGAAAGGGTTCATTTTGGAATGCAAGACATAGAAACCAGTGCAAGAAACATCGATGTTGTCTAGCAATACATTCTTGTCCAAAAAGGAGTGGATCCATAGACCAGCTAAACTGAAAATTATGAACTCTTCATATAGTAGCTGTGTCATCAGAAAATTGGATAGCTTATCTTTTCTGTCAATTTGATGTGCTAATTAAACTTTTCTGTACTTGTTCAACATGGGAGAAATCACCAGCTGATATGTGGAACTCCTTTTGCACCTTTGCAATTATCTTATTACCATGACAAGATGCAGTATATGCTTCAACTCATCACTAATATCTAGTTCGGGAGTATCAAAAATGCAAGTATAAGATCACACCTTGCAGCCCTTGATGTCATCCGATTGATGTGAAATCTGAAAGATTTTTTTTCCATATAACTCCGATTTTAGACAGTTTTAAAATGTAACACTGTATAGCGTGTCTATACTTAATTGAAGGCTCTCATGGGTATTTTTAGTTAGATTTTTAACATATGTGAGGTTTGACCCAGGTAGAGCTTAACAAACACGCACGTAGAAAATTAGTAAAATAAATAAATTACGGATCAAGGGTCCAATGCTGTCAAAATTAACGGAATCCACTATCTTTTGGACATTACATATACTATTCATGATTTTTGGGACATTACTCATAAAATAAATTGTTGTAATTGCATGTGTGTAATGCATGCATGGTAGTGGCAAGGCATAAGCATGAAAACTAGCACGTCGCGGGGTTGAATTGTGGTGGATAAGAAGTATACGGTAGGCGAGTGGGAATCAATGACATTTTAATTCATTTTACTGCACAAAGTATGTTCAAACAAAACATGCATGGTTGATAAGCCACACATTTGACTCGTGTGTGTTTAAAGTGTCTCAAGATGACCATTACACAAATGACATTTTTCTTCATATATAATGATAATGATAATAATCATGAGGTAAGGAGACCCACTTAACTCACAAGCGCCTTTAAACATTTGTTAGTGGAGGAAGGAATGGAGAATGTCTATACTTGATAAAAGTGCCATAAAAAAGGCCTTCTAAAGCCTTTTATGTTCTTACTTTGGTGATAAAAAACTTAGAAATATAAGTTAAATGTTTTTTTATTTGATTCATCTTCTCTCTTAGCGAGTGAAGGAGATTTGGACTATATAAAGAGACTAAGGGGATCCATGTGAAAAGGTCAACATAGCAGTCAGTTTCATTTTTGAGCCATTTAGTTACTGACATCGGCATAGTAGGCCATGGCATCAAATGGGTAAGATTGTGTATCTCTTGAATGCTCAACCATAGGAAATGAAGTTTGACAGTTATAAATGTTGTTTGATTGTAGTTGACTGTCATTTAGTTATATTGAAAGCAATACATGTTGTCTCTTGGAACAAACTTTGACTGGAATATATGATGTTTGCTTGTAACGAATGTTGTTTCACCATTTCAATTGTTACCTAGGCTATCAGATTTCGCAGTCTACACTTGTCATATTTATATCTCATATGTATCATAATCCAAATAATTTGCACCATATCAGATAGTCCAAATAATTTGCAATAATATGGATACAACCAGGCGAATGTCATGCTTATCCAGACCATATTCAGATAGACACGACCATATTTAGGTTTTATCCATAGGATTTCATCATTTTAGTTCTATTCTCATCCCCAAACACTATAAATTGTTTTGGCCTGCAACAGAATCAATTTAAAGTCAAGTACTCATTACAAATCTTCGCAATCTATTTGGCTTAAAATCTATAGTTGTCTAGAAAAAAGTAGCTTTTGGAAAAAACTGTCGGGATTTTTTATTGAGGTTTTGAATCACCACCTGTGGTTCATCATCAAGGAGAATACAAGTTGTGGATCATAGGTGGTGATTTGAAATGTCGAACAAGAATCCACACACACCTTTTACCAAAAGCTTTTCTTTTCATCTTATGGACTGTGGAAACTTAAAACTTATAGAATTCTTGTTTAAAAGAAGAATTAATATAGTATGCTACAGCCTACCATTATAATAGATATCAATGAGGACAAATATATGCATCTCTTTCCGCTGGTTATATTGGACCTTATAAATATATATAAGGCGCATAGTTGTGATGCTCAAATTCAGCATACCTCTTTCGTGCTTGGACTCGGTCTCTATGAAAATGCTTGGCAAAATATCGATGAATAAAAATCATAAAATATGAAAAAATTCGTAGAACTAAATGGTTTTCTACAATGTCTCCTTCTAGGACAAGTTAGGAATTCATACAAATCTGATCACACACAACTGTAAATAATTAATTTTCAAACCCCAACTATTACAATTTTTAAAAATTCATATCTTTGGCTAGAGAAGTCCAAATGAGCTGAAATTTTGGATAATGGACCACAAAAATATGAAGAACAATATGCAAAAATCAGATTTCGCACAGCCAATCCGAAACCCTAATTTTGACTTAAAAAGTAGGTCGCCCAACACATTTAGGGCATCAAATCAACTCCAAAAATTATGAAAACATCTTCTCCTTATTTCTCAAGGCGCATAGTTGTGGCGCTTAGATTGACATACTTCTTTCGTGCTTGGACTCGGTCTCTGTGAAAATGCTTGGCAAAATATCGATGAATAAAAAGCATAAAATATGAAATTTTTTGTAGAACTAAATGGTTTTCTGTAATGTTCCCTTCTAGGACAAGTTAGGAATTCATACAAATCTGATCACACACATACGTAAATAATTAATTTTCAAACCTCAACTGCTGCAATTTTAAAAATTCATATCTTTGGCTAGAGAAGTCCAAATGAGCTGAAATTTTGGATAATGGACCACAAAAATATGAAGAACAATATGCAAAGATCAGATTTTGCATAGCCAACCCAAAACCCTAATTTGGACTTAAAAAGTAGGTCGCCCAACACATTTAGGGCATCAAATCAACTCTAAAAATTATGAAAACATCTTCTCCTTATTTCTCAAGGCGCATATTTGTGACGCCTCTGTGACGCCTTCAGTTCGACATATTTCTTTTGTGCTTGGACTGTCTCTGTGAAAATGCTTGGCAAAATATCGATGAATTAAAAACATAAAATATGAAAAAAATCGTAGAACTAAATGGTTTTTCGTAATGTCCCCTTCTAGGACAAGTTAGGAATTCATACAAATCTGATCACACACATTTGTAAATAATTAATTTTCAAACCCTAACTACTGCAATTTTTAAAAATTCATATCTTTGGCTAGAGAAGTCCAAATGAGTTGAAATTTTGGATAATGTACCACAAAAATATGAAGAACAATATGCAAAAACTAGATTTTGCATAGCCAACACAAAACCCTAATTTTTACCTAAAAATTAGGTCGCCCAACACATTTAGGGCACCAATTCAACTCCAAAATTTATGAAAACATCTTTTCCTTATTTCTCAAGACGCATAGTTGTGGCGCTTTCAGATTCAACATACTTCTTTCGTGCTTGGACTCGGTCTCTGTGAAAATGCTTGGCAAAATATCGATGAATAAAAATCATAAAATATGAAAAAATTTGTAGAACTAAATGGTTTTTGTAATGTCCCCTTCTAGGACAAGTTAGGAATTCATACAAATCTGATCACACACAGTTGTAAATAATTAATTTTCAAACCCCAACTGCTGCAATTTTTAAAAATTCATATCTTTGGCTAGAGAAGTCCAAATGAGCTGAAATTTTGGATATTAGACCACAAAAATATGAAAAATAATATGCAAAAATCAGATTTTGCATAGCCAACCCAAAACCCTAATTTTGACTTAAAAAGTAGGTCGCCCAACACATTTAGGGCATCAAATCAACTCCAAAAATTATGAAAACATCTTTTCCTTATTTCTCAAGGCGCATAGTTGTGGCCGTATTCAACATACTTCTTTCGTGCTTGGACTCGGTCTCTGTGAAAATGCTTGGCAAAATATTGATGAATAAAAAGCATAAAATATGAAAAATTCGTAGAACTAAATGGTCTTCTCGTAATGTCCCCTTTTATGACAAGTTAGGAATTCATACAAATCTGATCACACACACTGTAAATAATTAATTTTCAAACCCCAACTGCTGCAATTTTTAAAAATTCATATCTTTGGCTAGAGAAGTCCAAATGAGCTGAAATTTTGGATAATGGACCACAAAAATATGAAGAACAATATGCAAAAATCAGATTTCGCACAGCCAACCCGAAACCCTAATTTTGACCTAAAAAGTAGGTCGCCCAACACATTTAGGGCATCAAATCCACTCCAAAAATTATGAAAACATCTTCTCCTTATTTCTCCTAGTTTCTACAATCATATGCAATATTAAATCAACCCCAAATTGCAGATCTGATATAAATATCAATTTTCCATACCCAGAAAAGCCGGAGATAGCTGAAATATTCAAAAATGCACAACTCCTTCAATATCCCATATTTTCCCCTCAAATAAAATGCAGATAATTCTATAAATTAAGATCTTTCCAAAGAACTAAAGATCTGAATTTTATGACAACTGAAAACCCTCGTAACAGCCCCAAAAGTCCCAGTCTAGTCGCTAGGGTTAGATGGAATGACATAAATTATTTTCAGCTCTTTCTACACTTCAAAAACCCTCCAAATAACATTCCTACACTTGGAAAATTATACCAACATAGAGCAGATTATATTTTACCTTGTTCACTCACAAAACATGCCAAAACAAGTCCCATATCAAGTCGCCATTGTTAGCAAGTATGAATCATGCAAAGAACATACTTCAACACAAGAGAACTCAACAAATGGAACAAGAGAGAATACTTCAATTGATCAAAACCAGCTCACTAACTTCCCATGCAAGAGAGAGAGAAAGCATCAATGGGCATGCATCCCAACTCCAAGCATGGAGCATAAAATAAATATCATCATAACATAAGTCTAACAATGATCCTAACACTCCTTTTATAAGCAAGGAGGCACAAAATTTGAAAACCCTAGGAAAGGAAAATTATTAAATAAAAGCAGTTTATTTTTCCTAGGTGTGGCGTCCTTTTTTAAAAGGGCGATTTTAATATTTAAAAGCCACCTAAATATTATTTAATTAATTCCCTTTTTAATTTGCATTTTGGGAATTTAATTAAATAATTACTTGCTCCATAAATATTAAATAATTAAATAAATATTGTTTTATAATGTCAAATGATTAAAATCACTCTCTAAGCAATATTATAAAATTATTTAATATAATTTTCCCCTTGCAACATCCCTAAAGCCCATGGGGAATGATAGGCTAAGGGTCTTCAAAAATGGGGACATTACAGTCCTCCCTTCCCAAGATTGCTTGCCCTCAAGCAATAGCAAGCTCATGTGTCCGTGTCCAAAAGTGTGGTACTCCAAAAGCCATGCTCCCATGCCACTCAAGTGAAGTAGCATTTGCAATATCTTGGACCGCTTCATTCTCCTAAAAGTTAGGAGTGTAGTCTGCTGTAATTTCTTCTTCAAACCTACGCATGAAGCAAACAAATTAGAAAAATAAGTGTTGAAGAACACTTTTCCAATGTGTCTCCATGGCATGTACAACTCCTCCGTGTATGGGCTGCCCCCAAACTCTGTTATGTGGCCCCAAGTGCTGTTGTAATCTCCAAAAATCAGAATTGGAGTGGCTGGTTTCCACCCCCAAATAGTCACCCATGAGTCAAAATCAAGTACCAACACCCATATCATCAACTGCATGTGAAAAATCTGAATGATGGAAGTGATAGTAGAGCTGGTCATAAAGATATCTTCCATCAAAATGAAAGGACAACATCTATCATATTTCAGAATTCTTTTCCCCACATGAATGAGCAACAATCTAGTGAATGAGATAGGCCCCCATGCAACTGAAATTCCATGCCCAACAATAACAAACTGAAGACTATCCATATGCTTGGCTGGAAAAGAAACTCTTACCATGCAAAATGTGGTCCATGTGATCCATTCTTCATCTTCACAACCCTCAATACATTGTTCCCAAGAAAACAAATGCTGAAACTTAATCATATGCATCATATAGAGCTGATTCAAAGTGAATCTCATGACAAATGTGGTACTTCTCACTATCATGGCTGAAAATACAACATGCTTACCCTTTTTTCTCAGAACATAACATGACAACTCAACACCATACCTTCCTCTTCGCTGCTCCCAATGTAAAAGAAGTGCTAAATGGTCAAAAGAAGAACCTGTAACATGTACCCATGATGCTCCAAACTGAAAATCAGCGTACCATGTGACTAAATCCTTTTGTAAGCATGTTAACATGTCCTCAAACAAACCAAAAATGTACATTACAGCAGTGTGAATGTTAAGTATGCACATATTCCTCTTGGATGCAAACTCAAACATGAATAGATGATGCTCGTACCTTCCTCTTATGACCTCAACAATCAAAAACTGAATTTTATCAAGGTATGAGAACAATAGAATGTCCATCTTAATCATCTTATGAGCACTAGTAAATACAAACAACTTGTTATTTACTTCTCCATACCATGTAGAGGGATGACATCTCACTATTTTTGTTGCACCATGCACATAAGAAAAGAGAAACCATAATTCATGCATCCATAAACCATATCACCGTAAACCCAAGGAACTTCAAACCTTTGATTGTGCCCATGTACCTTCTTTATGGATAAAGAAAATAAATCTAAAATATCATGCTTGGGGCTGCTCATTACATTTTCGTACCATAAAACACCACTTCTCACCTTGTAATTATGTACCTTTACTTGACATGTGCATGGAGCTTCCTTGGAACTTGATTCTAGAAGAGAAAACACACTTATTTGCTCCCTAATAACTGCTGTTATACACAGGCCAGCAAGCTTACTGTCATGATTTTCATTTGTAGGAGTCTTAGGCATCCCTTTCCTTTTGCCATGTTGACACTTATGCACCCAAGTGTTAGGAGCAAAAACATCAACAATAGTATGACCAAAATACCTCTTATCCATCCATCTAACATGCTCATACTCATATTCATCAAAGCTCAACATATAAGGAGGAAATAAACATGAAAAATCATACCTTGGGCTGCCCCCAACATCTACAAAACTCAGAATTTCTGAGTTTAGGACAGCGCTCTTTCCCTCATCATTTTCTTCATCTAAACCCCTTTTTTCTCCTTCACCAATGCTTGTGTCATGTAGGAAATGACTTGGAGTAACCATGAGACTCATACTCCCTTCTTGTCCTTCAAATGGCTCATGATGAAGGTGAATGGTATCCTTCAAATCTGATTTTTCCTTATGCACATGCTCATCAACAACTCCATCATTAGTACTAGCCAAATCACACTTGGAATAATTTATTACCTCAATGTAGCTGTTAAGTGGTTGCTTTTTATGTGGAGGGAGATATGGTGAAATAGACCTCTTTAAGGCCATATTGAGGTCTACCCTTGGCTGCCCCTTTGAAGCTTGTGTTTGATCACTCAATAGTGACCTTGGCTGCTCCTCCTTCACTATTTTTCGTTGCACATGTACAGCAGTACCATATGGACCAGCAAGCTGAGAATGGTCTAAAGTGCTCGGAAATGCCTCTTCTTCTTTCCTATCATTCATCCCCTCATCCTTGCATTCATTGCCAATCCAAGTAGCATTAGTAATAACTAAATAATGTTCATTAGTTACCTCTTGGCTGTCCTCATTTTGCTTGTCCATGCAAACTTGCAAATCAGATTTCTTTTCCCTCTTGGGCTCATCTCCCATGATTATTTTATCAACATGCATGCAATCATGCAAAGGCAACAAAACCTCTTCAACCAAAAATAACTCTTTACCTTGCTCATTTGCATCTAGGGGCTCTTCTACCTGCTCTTCCTTTTGAACTAAATCTGATTTTTCTCTCATAAGTTCTTTAGCCATTATTTCCTTTTCATCATACACATGCTTGACACTAATGCCCTCTTCATGCTCATCATCCAAATCTGATTTCTTGCATCCATTCAAACCCATGCAATCATTAGATGTTAAAAATGTACCATCAACAACAAAAGAGCTCATACCTTGGAGAATCATAGTCTTTACTTTGCTTGAACATTGCTCTATAACACCTTTGGCAAGTGCATGAGCAACACGTGATGTCTTTTGACTCAATCCTTCCTCCAACATAGATAGCAAGTGTGTTGGGGGACTCTCATATTCATTTAATATCAAAGACATAATGGCTTGCATGGAAATCATGATCTCTTGAGCATGATCATTACTTATAACATCAAAGAACACCTCAAACATGTGAGAAATAAGATCATTACATTCTAAATCCATCATTATAACACAAGATCTTACTTTTGCCATAGTGTTCAAAATGCAAACCCTCTTACCAAAAGAAGGGCTTGTGAGGTCCCACAGACCTTGGAAACTTCCCACCATGACCTCAAAGATGTCTTCCATGATAACATCACAATATGGCAATTTTGGGGTTGTGATTCGTATAACCTCACTAATGCAGAAGATAACCATAATTCTTACCTCCCCATTTTCATGATCCAACAACTCGTGCTTAGCCAGCTGCATTACCAAGGAATCCCTTGCAAGAAGCATAGATCCATAATCATCTTGCTCTATTGTTACCAAGCAACTTGCTGCTTCTTCCAAAATTTTGAGCAACTCATCCTTTGATGGAGGTAGGTGCTTGAGAGCTCTACCAAGTCTCTGGAATCTTGTCTTCATGTTACCTGCACTAGATAAATCCATGATCCACAAGCAATGTCAAACCTCACAGGTGCAGAAGAACATGCTCTGATACCACTGTAATGTCCCCTTTTAGGACAAGTTAGGAATTAATACAAATCTGATCACACACAGCTGTAAATAATTAATTTTCAAACCCCAACAGTTGCAATTTTTAAAAATTCATATCTTTGGCTAGAGAAGTCCAAATGAGCTGAAATTTTGGATAATGGACCACAAAAATATGAAGAACAATATGCAAAAATCAGATTTCGCACAGCCAACCCGAAACCCTAATTTTGACCTAAAAAGTAGGTCGCCCAACACATTTATGGCATCAAATCAACTCCAAAAATTATGAAAACATCTTCTCCTTATTTCTCCTAGTTTCTACAATCATATGCAATATTAAATCAACCCCAAACTACAGATCGATATAAATATCAATTTTCCAGGACCGAGAAAAGCCGAAGATAGCTGAAATATTAAAAATGTACAACTCCTTCAATATCCCATATTTTCCCCTCAAATAAAATGCAAATAATTCTATAAATTAAGATCTTTCCAAAGAACTAAAGATCTGAATTTTATGACAACCGGAAACCCTCCAAAACAGCCCCCAAAAGTCCCAGTCTAGTCGCTAGGGTTAGATGGAATGACAAATTATTTTCAGCTCTTTCTACACTTCAAAAACACACCAAATAACATTCCTACAGTTGGAAAATTATACCAACATAGAGCAAATTATATTTTACCTTGTTCACTCACAAAACATGCCAAAACAAGTCCCATATCAAGTCGCCATTGTTAGCAAGTATGAATCATGCAAAGAACATACTTCAACACAAGAGAACTCAACAAATGGAACAAGAGAGAATACTTGATTGATGAAAACCAGCTCACTAACTTCCATGCAAGAGAGAGAGAGAGAGAAAACATCAATGGGCATGCCTCCCAACTCAAGCATGGAGCATAAAATAAATATCATCATAACATAAGTCTAATAATGATCCTAGCACTCCTTTTATAAGCAAGGAGGCACAAAATTTGAAATCCCTAGGAAAAGAAAATTATTAAATAAAAGCAGTTTATTTTTCCTAGGTGTGGCGTCCTTTTTTAAAAGGGTGATTTTAATATTTAAAAGCCACCTAAATATTATTTAATAAATTCCCCTTTTTAATTTGCATTTTGGGAATTTAATTAAATAATTACTTGCTCCATAAATATTAAATAATTAAATGTCAAATATTTAAAGTCACTCTCCAGACAATATTATAAAATTATTTAATATAATTTTCCCTTTCCAACATCCCTAAAGCATTGTTGAAAACATATGTAGTCATGAGATAAATCTCCCTCATTTACGTGAGGCTCCCATATCAGATTTGTCAATAAAATATGCTAGTATCTATATGGGGTTCTACTTTAATTATTCAACTCATGAACCATAGTGCATTTGTATAGCTCTACAACAAGTAAGCAATTTGTTTAAGAAAGGAAATATTTATAGAAGGAATAATAAAACACGGGGAAGAAATAGGGAAGATGTGCAACCCAATCAATAGATACAGAGTTGATTGCATTCACATTGAAGAAACCAATAAATATCAACACACGCAGAATTATAAGCAAAGGCAACTCTAGATCTAGATCTAAAATAACACAAAGTTTATTAAAATTTCTAAGATAGAAAGCTAGAAACAAAATGCACCGTGACACAAAGTTCTCCAGAAATCTGCTCCTTTATATTCCTTTGCTTAGTGGCTATCGGGGTTCAAGGCACAAAGTCTGGAACATAAGAATGCTACTTACAAATTCGATCATTAACCCAAAGGTTCTTCTTCTACTTATAGAATGTAGAAGGAAAGTAAAATGGGAAATTCAAGTGAACTGAAACATAAACAAGAAGTAAAGATAACATCTATCAATCATCCTCTAATTACTCTTCAAGTGACACAACCTGTCACTTAACTAATAGAATTGTTCCACATAACTTAAAGTAATGGTTTCGAAACCAATAACTTTAAAGTTTTACAATTTCATCAGGGAACGTGGAAAATAGAAGAAAAAGTAGAAGAAGAAAGACACGCCAACTGTAACATCTATGTCTTTTTTTGTTTTGATACTGAATATACTTGTCGAACATGTAATTCAACATCTTCCCATCTGTCTTAGCCACAACTTCCTTTTCTGTCTTGAACTGCAGCAATCCTTCGTTCAACACCCTGATACATGCTTCTACCTCCTCCAAGCTAGGCCCGAACTTCTCAATATCCGATTGCAGTGCCACTAGTCTGCTGATGGAATTCATCGTGAAAGGCTTAACGGCTCCATCAATTCTCCCTTGCACCATCAGAAGAGACCCTTCCAGGGAATTAGGCACTCTGCTAGGAATGATCCGTGTGTATGAAGTAACATTTCCGACCACTTCCTCATGAGTGAAAGCAATGACATTGTCTAGTAAAGATGATGTCATACTCTCAAGTGCCTGCATCCTCTTCAGCATAATTTTGCAGATCTCCAAATGGAAAGATACTGCAAACTCCAACTACTTCCCCTTCTCAATTGATCCATCAGGCACAATCATTCCATGATCAACACTTATCTCGGTGACTTATTGATTTCGGCCAAAGTACTCGAGTTACTCAAAGATTGTGTTCATATCTACGGTGCTTGTCATCAGTTGCTTCAGCTGATTTGCTACATCTTTCATAACCTTTAGGCGGGCTGACACCTCTCTAAGTTGTACAGAAGCTTGACGAATGATCAGACTTTTCCATTCGTCGATAGCTTTCACCTGGTTGCTTGCATCTTCCATTTCCTGCATTAGATGATCACTCACCTGCTTTTGAGCTGAAATGGGCTGAGTGGAAGATTTAGCAACCTTGGCAATGATCTCGCACTGGTTGAGATACACCTTACGAAGTTCAACTTTCTCCGCCTTTTCTCTGTCAAGCCTAAGGAATAGACCATCTATCGATATCTGTGTGTCTGCTTGATCATACGTGGTGTCTTGACCTATGGGTACTCAGTTCTTGTTATGTCTTCTGTAGTGAGCTCATCCTCCTTCCTTCCTTCCTTCGCCGGGCCCGACATCTGCAAAGAACTGTCGATTTCTCAATGATCAACCTTGAAGTTACCTTAGCAACTTTAGGTTTTCTATCTTTCCGCTTAGATTCAGGAGCAACTGCAAGTCGTGTTCCTCCAAGTTGATTTCTTCTCTAGCCTCTAGAACCAACTGCGAAGTCAACCATTCTGAGAAATTACTTCTCGGAGAATGAGAAGTTGCTGAGTGTACCACTATCTCGCGCTCTGATTCCTCTCCATCTGAAACCGCTACAGTGTTGTGGCTGCCATCCTCTGAGTCATCCAAAGACAAAGCTCTTTCAAATTCGGCCATCTATAAGCTTCAACGTTTCTTCAGGAAGAGGCGCTGAATGGAGTGGTTGAGGAGAGAAGATGAATGTTGCCGGATTCAACGGAGGAATGGCAGTGTCCTGCTGAGGTGCAATAGTTGGTGAAGTACTTGGTGTTGGAGAAGCTGGAACTAACATCATAGCCGTAGAAGTGATCTTCTCCTTCGAATGAGACCCATGCACTTTCATCTTCTCAGGCCTTCTGCTGCTTTCTCCTCCATGCTTCCTCTTGAGGGAATCTCCTGTGCCGAAGTTGCCGTGATTTGATTTCGATGCTTCATCAAGGCAATATCCCTTAAATCGCGGCCCGGTTTGAAGTATTCACCAAAACAGTAATGAGACTTTTCCTCAATCGTATGTGAGCCCCCTACCTTCTCTGAAGTACAACTCTATCTCCTCCCATCCGATGGTATGTGTCAAGTAAACGCAAACCCATCATCTTTAAGATCTGCATGGTATCCGTGCTAATCCAAAGTCAAACACTTGCCGTCTTTGATAGCTGCTGAAATCTTTCTTTCTAACCTCGTACTCACTTTTGCACTTCATCCGAAGTCTTCTAATGAAGGCACATGTGCGTACTCTGGGAGATTGTCTTCTGGCTACTCTAAATGAATCTAAGTTCGGATCGTCTTGGGAAGAACTCTTGCTCGTACTCAAAGAACATTTCCGCTTCCACTCCTTGGGCTTTATGAATGCTCTGGCAACTATAATGGCCCACAGTGATCGGGAAGAAGCCCGTAGACTTGTGTCGTTTTGATTGAAGGTCGTGCATCTCCACAAGTTATGCCTTTCAGCTCCATGGTGACCAATCTATCATTCGGATATCTGGGCAACTTAACTGGTTCTCCAGAAAATCCGGTGACCCTGAGGTATGTGAAATCCGCAAACTAAATGAAGAGACTGCCAATTTTAGACACAGCTTCCCACGCTTCCTTATTCACCCTGTTGGTCTTTAGATCGTTGTCCAGCCTGCAAATGAATTCGTAGAAGAATCCATCATTGACCACTTTGAAATATTTCTTGCGCAGAGTACAGTAAGCTGTGGGTAGCACTCGAAAATAGGGTCCTTGGAAAGAACACCACATCTATCCAGCTTGGAGAAGATGCCTTGTGAAGCTGCTGCATATACCAAATAGGAAGTCATTTTGAAGCTGAAAGTATACCTCGCGTTCAGAGTTGCTCACCAATGTTGTCGCTAATGATTTCCGACCAATTGATTATTGAATCTGCTTTGTTGATCTCAATGGTCCTGATGAAAGCATACATCCATGTGCGGAAGGTGTGGGTGTTTATTTCACCATTTATCCTACATAAAAATTTGGCAATATCATCCACCTCTTGTACCAGATTGGACTGCAGAAGAGTTCTTGGGAACTTGGAAGGAGATCTGGGATTCTTCATGTATCTGTTGTTCATTATGCTCACGCAGTCAACTCTATGTTTCTCCCACCTGCTGTCGGCATCCTGTATGATAATAGAAGTCACCACCTTTCGTGCCAGAATCTTCAAACAATAATTGATGAACTGTGCGTCCAACCGGATTATTGTTTTCCCTGTAACATTTCGGACTGATCTAGATGATGGATGATAAGATCTAGCACACTCCATGACAAACTCGCTTATTTGGGTTGTGAATGGAAATCTTTGCATCTTGAATAATTTCACTTGCTTTTATTTGCACACATGAGGAAGTCTTTCTTGCTTTGGATTTGTCAATCAATTCGAAAAGATATTCGGACCTAGATCTGCGTCTCGATGTCTGCGAATTTAGAAGTGATGCATGACTCTGTTGTGCTCTCTTTTCATCCCTCTTTGCCATGGCCATATCTATCTTTATCTGAACAATTCTTTTTCTCTTTATTCGGCCGGAATTCTTCACAACCGGTGCAGATCTGGATAATTCTTCAGATTCGGAGGATATGTTCAATGTATTGGACATTGATTTAAGCTCCCTTTCTCTTATAAAAGCACCTGTAATGAATTCCTGCAATTAATTCAGACAAAGATGGCAACCGGAACATGAACAGTGGATTTTAATCATAAAAATCTGCATATATCAAGCCTGCTGCCCCAAAATTTGATGTTTTATTTGCATGCAAAGCAAACATGAATTTTACCAACTTCACCTGAGCACCTGTATCACTTATGCAGACAATTACTCAGACACAAATCAACTTCCTTCAAACCTAGGCACCAAATTTGGAAGCTTCCAGCAGTAATTAAACCTTATTTTGAGAAAAACTCCTCTTCAAATGAGACACACTTTTCGTCTGGGCTGCACTTCTCTGCTTTTGAATTAATTAATTCATCCTTATGGCAGCCCCTACTTATATAATCCTCATAATCCTATAATTAATTAATGCCTCTCCTATTCCTGGCAATTAATTAATTATTTAATAAGCTTTACTCTTCAAATGGGGCGCCTATTTTGTGCATGCTCATGGCTGCCATTAAATAAATTAAATTTATTTAATTTTAGCCTTCTACTTCCAGTTAACTTAAGCCTCACAGTATGCTTTGACCTTAGCCACTGAAAATAGAATTAATTAAATCAATTAATACTTTAAAAAGTATTATTCCTCTCCCAAATGGGGCACACTTTTTGACATGGAGCTGCATTAAATAAATAATATTTATTTAATTTTAGAACTTCTAATTCTGACTTCCTTTGTTGACTTTTCCACAAGCTTGGGTGCCAAAATTGGAGAAGAAATTAATTAATTTAATGTATTTAAAGCTGCCCTTCTTTCCCTAAAGGGGTCGCACTTTTTGGCATGAGCAATTTCTATTTTTAAAAGTCAATTGACAATGAGATTATTTACCCTGCAAGGCAGCTCCGAAAATCCCATGATCCACTTAAGTTGTTTGACTTTCATAATGAGATTATTTACCCTGCAAGGCAGGTAATAAAATCCCATTAATGCCTTAAGTGATTTTTCTTTTATTTCACAATGGGAATTTTTACCCTGCAAGGCAGGTAAGAAATTCCCGCCTGCCTGTTGCCTCAATTTTCCCATTGTGACTTAAGTGGCGTTGCTTTCATGGGAAAAAGTACCTGCTAGGCAAGTACAAAATTCCCACTTGCTGTTGCTTCCAAAAATCCCATGATTCACTTCAAACCCTCTTTTTCCAAAAATGTGGCTGCCAGAAGAAGCTTTTTGGTGCACGACTTCGTCTTTTCGAGAGAACCAGATCTCGATGGTGAATTCCTTACAGCCTGGCACAATGTGCATAGGTGATCTCCAGATACTCCAGGCCAAGAATCGGGCCAAACCGCAAAGGAATTGATCTAGAGAAATTTCACAGAAAACGAAACAGGAAAACACAAAAACACAAAACGTTGCCAGAAGTCACAAATAAAGCCCAGGATTCATTCCTAGTTAAAACCCTACTAGTATATGAGAATAATGACATGTACGATCACAACAGGGTTAAACCGGAGCACAATTTGCCTCAAATGGGGCTCAAAATAATTAAATACAAATTTCCTGTAAGCAAACCCTCAACGAGAATATAACAATTTTGGGCATCTGGGTATTTGGCAAAAATGGCTAATATGGCTCCTTGAGAATATCTTGACACATTACAGAAACTTTCTGGCAATAAAAACACAAAACGACCCACTATTTTAAAAATACGAATTGTTTTTAAATAGGATAGTCCCAGATTTCAGGGTGAAATGTGGGGACACCACAATGCATAGACAGAAGCAAAGAGGATTCAATTTTTCAAGTGCTATAAATTTATGGATAATAATATCCATATCATCAAAAATTAAACTACCAAGTATCTATTCTCGAATAAGAGGATCCAATGCCCACAACACCACTTGTACCTATGGAAAGTGTTGGAACTTGGAAGTGGAAGCATCAACCTATCTATTTTCCTTTCCTTGTGCCTCTTGTTCCTTTTTGGCTATAGCGTCTACCTCTAGATCTGTTTGATCAATCCAAGCTAAGTCCTCCATATTGGGTAATCCAATTTGATTGTGGATCTATCCGATTCATTTGTTTGGGATCAAAATCCCTATGACATGTTTTTGGCAAAGGTAAAGGTGGCTTCTTTACATGTTAGTACACCGCACTTTTTGGAGTTTATGTTATCTATCATACTCCAATCGCGCTCACGCCTAGAAGCAATGTGTGGTGGATCAATACAAACAACAATCTTTTGAAGATTATGTCCCTAGCACTACTGATCCTCCAACCATATATATAAGCAAAAAATTGAAATGATTTTAAATAAATAGTAGTTTAAGGGTCGATGAAAGACAACTTACTAGGATAGGTTTTATGCTCTTTTTCCTCCGATTCCCACAACACGGATGAAGAGATCGTCCTCAGCCCTCATGTAGATTTGCAAATCTTGTTGGATTTCTTCTTTGGTTTTGATTGGGCACCATCCTCTCGGTGAAGTAGAGGCCTCTTATAACCTTCACATCAACATTGAACAACTCATCAATATAGAAACTTTGGTTTCAAAAAAACTAGTTACATGTAACAACCTATGGAGTTCATAATACCACGGCCCACCTATTGTCTATGATGTTCCATATAGGATGGTATTGGATCTGTTTTACTTGATAGAAATCTCTATTTGCCTTGGCCCTATCCATGGCCTCATTGATGTTTCCCATAATGAAATTTTCCCTAGGCGAGAGAATTCGGTGAGCTTTGTCATGTATGAATATTACAATCAAGTTAGGACTACGAGAAATTAAGATTGGAAAACAAAATGAAATGTCCCACTTCCTAAGATAATTCAGTCAAAGACCTTTAGCCCAATTTTGTTTCCCGACGGCTAAAGGGTGTTAGAAAGGGAAACTTATCATAATAAATTAATTATAAAAGTGCAATATAAAATAATATTATAAGCACTTTATATTAATTTATTAATGATAAAGTCAATTTAAAAATAGAAAAGACAAATATAAAGTGATAAGTAAAAATAAGAAAAAAAGAAATATCACTTTATGTTATTATTCTCCCCTAGAGAAAATGCGACCTCCTTATGGGATGGAGCAAAGAGGAAAAAGCATTAAATGAGGGGATGAAAGCTTATTGGATGTTGGGGGTGGCTATTTGGCCCATTACCTCTATAAAAGCAAGTCGACTTGCTTGTGGAGAGCATGTTTTTCTATTTTACAAAAATCTGAATTTTGTTTGAGCCTTTGAGCTTAACAAAAATATTTCTAAGGATGAAAACCTTTAGAAATAATCTCTTGAGGATGAAAACCCTCTAAGAGATCTAGTAGAAGGACGAAAACCCTTCTCCTAGTTGAGAGGATTCTCTACACAAGGGTTTCCATTGTGCATAAAGGAGATAGTTGATTTTTCAGTAGTTTTCCAGCGTATTTGAGGTCTGAAGTTTGCAGATTTGGACAAGGGTTTGGAGGAGAGGAATTGTTGTTGCATCTCTTCTTTATTTTCAGCTTGCCCTAGGTGGTGCGACTTGCATAAGTGGACTGTTTGGGGCTGCTAAAACCAGATTTGGATTGCTGTTATCATTGCAGATTTTTAGTGATCTGAATCAGCCTTTGTGGAGGGATTTTGGCTCCAAATTATCATATTTACTGTCTGAAGGCAAGTATCTGCAGATTTTTAATAAATTATTTCAGCCTCTTTTTGGGTCTCAAATCTGGAATTATCTTTGTGTTTTGGCTTTATAAATTCAGTGGATCAGTTTATGAGGAAAATGTCATGATTTATCTTCTACTTTTGATGAGTCTCATATCCATACCTAGTCGCCATTTATAGATAAAATTCAGATCTGCACTATATCTTTTGTTATATTTTTATAATCTGCATTTGGGGTTTGGGATTTGCCTAAAATCCGTTTGGGGTCAAAAAGTGTCCATTTGGGGACATTACAAAAAAGCTATATGTGCAAGATGGATAATGTAGAAAGAAAACATAAGACTCATTACTCAACTTTGCAATATAAATGGTCATCTCCAAAAGCCTCATTAAAATTCCATTCTAGAATATCAATTCTAATTGTCTTCTTTACATGCATGGAAGTTTTACAATTCTCGCTAATGAGACACCCCTTTAAGAGTTTCCTTTGCCTCATTTAGGGATTGTAAGGTGATAAAAGTTGTGGATAATATCATGGATTCATGCTAAATAAGCTCCTTGTTTTCCATGAATGTCCTTGTCTAGTTGAGAACCCGAGTGTGGTTGTAGATGTGGATGTATAGTTCTAAAAACATTCATTAACCAAATGTCTTCCAAAATGAAATCAATGTAATGAGTTCCACACGAGTCCCTAAAATCGAAGGATTCTTCTCCATAAGACATCTTCTTGCAGCCACGTAATTGGTGTCATTTCCATGACTACATATTTGATGCCAACCTACCCCACAACCTTCTTCAATAGCTCACACAAAAAAATTGCACTCTTAATATTATTGAGCAAAATCCAATTTCTATAAAACAATATTCCCGAGGAAGAAACAAGAAAATTAAGAAGTGTTTGATTTTCCCATCAGCCCATGGATTCAACATTATGTTACAACCATTTGTTCTCCATATAGAGCATTGGACAGGACACCAATCAACAAATCCACATCCACTAGTTACTCATACATTGGCTTTGAACCCCATGCTACAAATGACCAAGGCGCCAACCAATGCCGGTCAATAAGGAGGATCTAATAATGGAAATAAAAACCTTTATTATTATATACAACACCTCACAACAAAAATGAAAATTAGAATTCAGAAAAAGTGCACCTATTCACCCTGCCACATCGAATACTTTGTTTTTAATGAACCACAAAGTAGAGATGTATTCTCAGTTGCATCCGCTTATCGTTATTCCGATAGGTGCGCCCCAAAGAGGGTTGAACACCAAGAATAAAATTATGGATCATAGGACGGATAATAGTTGGAGTCCTCAAAGTGTTAGGATGAGAAGAAGAGGTGTCTCGTGGGTGTCTCCAATATTTTCCTAGTTGTCTTCCTTTTCTCTGTTTTTCGTTAAAAGCCTACAAAAGAGCAATCATCTCCCTTGTAATCTCTTTATGGACAATGACCCAATGACCCATGTTGTGGGCTTTTATGTGCATAAGGTGGCATTTGAAATAGTTTATGCTTTCATGTACAAACACACTATAATAATTGCATGTAACCTTCCTCTTTTTTTTGCCCACAATGGCATACTTCTCTCCCGGATCTCATTTTCTTTGGTGTTTTGAAATTTTTATGCCTAGAAAAAATAAAAAGTACGCAAAGTTAAAAATTAGAAGAATACATTTTAAAAACTAAGGTATAAGAAGGAAAAAGCAGTCAAACACTGATTCATATAGCTCCAAAAATCCTTTCCATTCGTGAAGAAAACTATCTGGATCTATGAGATTAAGTTTTCGTTTAATTCCTACTGTCAATGAACCCAAGATGTGATTTTGGAGGCACAAAATTGAATAACAATTCACTCTAGGAGGACAACTCTGGATGCAAATTGAATCCCCAAGGTAGAAAAGTAATAAAATACTGTTTAGAGTTGAATATTCTTAGTTCATCAATGCCCGGAGCTCTTGAATAGTCACAAACTTGAAATAAATCACTTTCAAGAGCACAAACCCAACAAGTAGTCAAATTATTGTGGTGGAAAGGTGATAAAATGATGTTTGGACTGGAAGATTCTCAATTCAGTCTTGTATAGCAAGTTCAAGTATGGAAATGAGGGTGGGCCAAGTTTTTTAATGCTAAAAAATGAGCATGTTGATGTCAGCGAAACCTTTATCCAGGTTCAATTCTATAGACTCATCAACTAGCCCAGGGACTCGGTGGATTCACTGAGTCGATACCGTATAATTCGTTTCTTGTAACTTAGCATGGAGATTCATCTCAAAACAATAATAAGGCACAAACATACTTGCAGCCACACAGACAGTTGCAATCTCTTAATTGGTTAGTGGACTCTAACCAACTTCGTAACTTATTGACATTTATGTTGTAGACAAGATGATTTTGAAAAAGTGCTCAATAGCAACTAACTGTCAATATGTTAATAATATCAATTGGTAGATTTTGCAATCTCTTAACTGCTTAGTGGACACTAACCAACATGGTAACTATTGGTGGTAACTTATTGACACTTATGATTTAGAAGAGATGAATTTGAAAAGGTGATCAATAGCAACTAACCGTCAATACGTCAGTAATATATACAGATGGATGTTGTGACTAACTGTTTAGATTTGTTGCAGTATTTGACCTCTTTGATCTGAAGTTATGTTTGGTTTAAAAGTCTTCAAAATTCTTGTCTGACCAAGACATTTATTTTGGATAAGTCCTTTATATTTATATCGACTTTATCTTCACTTTTATGACAAAATACTGAATTCTATGAGTAGTAAACTTGTTTGATAAATATGGCAACATACTTATGTTTGATGTATAACCCACTCTTGGAGTACAATTGTTTGGTGTAACACATTAGTGGAGAAGACCACACTAAATGAGTTTTAACCCTCTATGACTAAAGATTTTTGGTGTAACCAATGGGTTGAGTAAGACCTTACAATTGGATGTGACCCATTCTTGCAGTAAGGTTGCTTGGTGTAACCCATGAGCAGAGTAAGACTGTACTAATGGGTGTATCTCACAGTTGATATAGCTCATGTGTGGAGTAAAAATGTACTAATAGGTGTAAGCCCCACTTGTAGTAAGGTCATTGGGGTGAGACTAAAATTTGGATTAAGACTTTACTATTAGGTGTGGCCCACAATTGTTGTAAGGCTATTTGGTGTAGTCCAAGTCTTGATTAAGACTGTGAGAGGATAGACTAACCTGATTTACAAAGTAAGACCCATCAAGGACATAGTGAAGAGCAAATTGATTTCTTGTATAACCCACAAGAAGACAAATTGGTTATACTAAATGATGATGAAATGGAAAATTGCATTTATGAATTATTGTTTCAGTATATTTTGTTATTTGATTTGGCCGAATGGCGGAGATAAAGCTGGTTTTAGTCCCAATTTATAGGTACTTCTGGATGATTATTGTCAAGGGATGTTCTTTTGTTGGAAAGCGATTTAGTGTTGATACCCACTCATGCCAGACTTATTGGGTCTTGTATGTAATCTCTTATTAGGCATGTGCACATGTGCTTAGTCATTGGCCTTGAATCTTGGAATTAGGTGTATGTACAAGTGGACAGTCAATCTATAACAGTTGCATTATTTTCTTTCTGTTAGCATTAGTGATTGATTTGTGGTCTCAAAGGTTCATGTTTTTATAAGTAAACAGGGTAAAACCTATATTAATTCTTCAGAAAAACTATAGAGCATAAAGCATATAGTACCAGTCTCTAGATTTGGAAGATTTCTCGAGGTAGGTAGCAGTTTCAGTTTTAATCACAATATCAGTCCATATAGGCTGTAAACCCCCATCAAGGACTTAGTGTTTAAGATTATTCAAACCACGTAGAATATTTTTCGGTTAATAGAAACAATATTTACCACTACTAAAACTATAAGGACTAGTAAAATTATGAAATCCCAATCCCATGGATCAAGTCATTTCTTTCAGCAAACCAATTTCTTGTTCTCTAAAACTGCAGTCATCTCCAACAGATTATCCATAGGAATGGTCTCATTGAATCTCCATCAACCGATAACCCCAATTCTGTAGCTACTCCCATTCATCCTCAATCTGGTAGCTAACCCACAACTGCTAGGTCTCTGCAATTCCAATAATCACTAGCATTAATTAGGTGGATGGACAATTGCAAGAGCCATACAAATGAAAATTTTCGTCCTCATATCCTTGTTAATACTATCAATGTTATTAACCATTTTCTTAGAAATGTTGAAAATATTTGGAATTGATTCCCTAGCCCAATCTTTTAGAACGGATAAATCCCCTACGAATGCAGGGTCCTACCTTGAACCTTGTCTTTTCAATTCCCATCAACCAAGTTTTCAAGGTTTATATTTTAATCTCCTTCGCCCTTACAGAGTCTCCTAATAACATCGTCATTTTCTCACGGGATACCTTCACCTTCATCGGGTATCTAACTTGGATTTTAAGGGAACTTTGATGTCCTCGTCCAAAGATTTTATTTTCTCTACATCCAATTTGACTAGTCCTCCTTTCTCCATGACTTTCTCAACATTATTAGGTCAGAATTATAAGGCATAACCATCACCTCAAAATCATCATCACTAAAATCTTGAAAAAACATCTTCACATGATGGGATAAGAGAATTGGAAGTTCTCATCTTTAGAGAAGATGCCAATTGAGTTGATGTAGGAAGGCTGATGCCGGGTCAAGAATGGCTTTGGCAATCTTCTCCCTAATAGCCTGCTACAGCATGCCCTTCACAAGCTGTTGTCACGGATCGTGCACCTGTTAAATTGTTGAAAGATCCGTGCTGATGTTGGAACATCTCAAGGCATGGGACCTTGTTGCCTTGGGATGAACCTTCGGAGAAGGCCGGCTTCCTTTGGAACTTGGGGCACCCGATTTAAGATCGATGTGCAAGGCTAAAAACACTTTAAAATGACTCTAATCTACTCAATTCACGGGGTTTAGGGTTAGAAATAACAAATAAGGAAAATACGGTGATACACCAAGAGTATAACTAGATAATTTTATGATCTTCACATCGAAAAGGGTTAACTTAGAAAGGATAAAACAACCATCACAATCTAATTCACCTTATGCTATTTAGACAGAAGTCAATAATAAACCATAGACAAAATAGCATACATTCCCTTGTAAGACCCCAAACATACCTAACAGATAGATCAAACTGTTCGAATACACAATCAACAAATCATGACAATATAAGATATGCACATGTCAAACATCCCTTTCTCTCTATGACAATTAATGATAATGTAACTTTATAAATGAAGGAATATAATATTTCACAACTGATATTCAAGATAATCACATCATTCTCCCACAGATTGAAATAAGATATTCTGAAATAAAGGTGAGCTAATCACTTACACCAAGGAATTCCACAAAGTATACATTGAATTATTAACACCATAAATAAGATATTTCACGGCAAAATATTGTTCTAAATATAATTGAAAGGCTCCAAAGTATTCAAAGCACTCTTCCAAGCTTGAAGAGTAACTTCCCAATAATCTATCCCCTTCTCTAAACTCATGCATTTAACTATTTATAAGTTTTTAGGTTGATCCATTACAGCTGAACCTTAACTAACAAGTTACTAAAAATAGAATGTAATTAAGTTCCAGGGAACAGGCTCCCATAAAAATAGCAAAGTAGTTGCAAAGGTTTGACCCAATCAACCCTACTGACTTGGGTGATCCGAGCTTGGAATTGTCCTTTCATGGCCGCCTAGCTTAGCTTGGTCCTGACATCTTTTCCTTCTTCGACTTTCTCTGCTCTTTCTCCCACACAATCATCCGATCTTGTAATCAATGAAACACTTGATAATTCCTTGTACTTCCTCTTCTTCTTGGTCCACATGTGTAATGATTCACCACATCTGTTGTTTTAATCTCTCTTGCCACTTTAGCTGGGATCCTTTTGAGTTTACTCACCACTTTCTTCAGTCGACTTATGAAATTCTGGCATGAAACCAACCTATCAATTGAATCACTATTGAAAGTCCTAGTTACCTCATTATCTTTCTCCACCAAATCTTTGAAATTTGACTTAATTTGATCTATTGGAAGGGCATCAATATTCTCATTGAAAAATTTGTAGTTGATATTATCAAATTCTTCTGAGATATCATTTAGAGCATCCATTATTTCTACGCATTTTTCATCCAATTTCTTGATCAAATCTTGTAACACCTGGGATCTAAATTCCATAGCCTTATAAAATTCGAACAACTTGGAAATATCATCAATTACTTCTTGAAGAAGTAGATCTGGATCCTCCTCTCTAATCTCACCCCATGTGGTCAAATTGAAATTCGCTTCTTGAAACATGCGTTCCATCCATCCATTCACTGATCTTCCCTTCGACCTATCTTCTCAATCTCATGATATGAAATATCATCCAGAGCGGAAGAAATTGTCAGAGCAGTAGTAGTTGAAGGATCAGTGGTTGGAGTGGGTTGTGTTACTTTTCTCAGCAAAGTAGTGAGTTATTCAACCTTCGCTTTCAATTCATCCTTGGAAGCTTTATCTTTATCATACTTAAACAAATTCCGAGAGCCACTTGCACATCTTGTTTGGCACCTTCGTGTGTTACCTTACCTAGTGAAAATATGGAAATTTGATAGTCGCTGCTGTGATAGTTTCTTTAGTCTTTCCCTCAATGGGAGTAGAAATTTCCATGACTCTCTCTCTGATTGGTTTATAGATAAGCTGGAGATGATCTTTGGCCGTTTGGCTTGTCTCCTCGGAGTAGGTTCCAACACACTTAGATCTATTACATCTACCAGAGGCACCTTCTTTTGTTTTGGAGTTTGGCGAGATAGCCATTCCAGTATAGCAGAGACGTAGCGGAAGTGACACGACAGATTGGCACTGGAGCACTAGATAACACAATAGCACTGATAACATTAGTTGGCAATGAAGTGGAGGTGGTAATGATGGATGGGGTGGATGTGAGAATAGCCTCAGGAGTGGATACAACGAGGCTAGAAGTTGAAATAGAAGGAAATGAAAGCTACAGAGGGAGTGAAGTGGGCTGGAGACCCGATCATTTCCCCCTACCGAGAGGACGGAAGGGATGAAAATACCGAGGCCATGGATGGGGATGGAAAAGAAGAAATGAGTGTAGGAGTAGAAGGTAAGGATGGAGGAAGTGATAATGACACGGAAGAAGGGGATGGCAAGTTTTGTGATCTGTTTGGAGAATCAATAACCTCGACAACTTCTCGATCATCGGCATTGCGGCAGGGGACACACCCTTGGAAGTAGGAGCCTTGGGAAGAGAGGAACTTCCAACAACAAATGAAATATTATTAGGAATTATATTGGCCTTTTGGGTAGACCTGTTCCCTCTTGTGAGTGTAGGAAGACTCATTGTTGGTTGGGCTTCTATTCTTATGGATTGCTCAATCCCTTGGGTAAAATTCCCAAGGTAGCCAACCAATCATATGTTCTTTGTAAAATGGGCCCCGCCATTTCCTTAGTATCACAACTTTCCTCTTGATACCAATCAATCCATGATAATGGTTGATTGGCAACGTTCTACTTGTATATTGGATCCGACACTTCCTCTTCATCCTCCATCTCCTTTGGAATCTCCATGAAGACCAAACCTGTCTAACTTCATCCAAAGTCAATCTTTCGTATTCTCGTTGCACGATAATAACCTCATCCCGATAGTGAATCCAAATATCCTTGAGAAGCTGGATAGATCCATTTCACTAAATTTACCCGGTAGTCAAAATTGGTTATGGGATGAAAGGTTCGCAAGGTAACTTCAGACATCTCTGCATCCACATTCTTTGCTTTATAAATACTGGCACAAATATACCTTCTGATTGAAATGGGAAACTGGACGCCCGCCTTATGCTATTTGTTTTGGATTTTGTGATAATCCAACAATTGTCGAACAACCTCTAACAAAACCCATTTATCAGTAGGGCACCTTGGTATATTGCTTGGAGCATCTACGAAACCGGGAATCCTGATGTACGTAAATGTTGGAAACTTAAGATAAATAGCTCCCCACTTTCGTACTTCTTTGCAAGCTTCATAAAAATCCTTCGATTATACAAATGCTTGTCAATATGATAAAGGAGAACAACGAAGAAGGTATCATTGACTCTGCAAAAATGTCTACTTCCCTCGTCCATCGTGATTTGAGGATAGAAATAAAAAATTTGTGATGCACTTTTAACACCTTTGGTATTTAACCCATTGAATTCCCCATGGCAGTTGCAGCATAGACCAAGAAAGAAGTCATGTAAAAGTTTTGGAAGACAAGACTTTACTCAATTGAAAACAGATAGAGTTGCTGATATGCTCTCCCCATCGTATGAATTCTTTGTTCTTTTTAATAGTGGCAATATATAGGAACATCCATTCCTGAAACTCTTTTGTAGAAGCAAGACTTGAAACTCTACTCAACAACACAATGAGATAATTTACTTCTTGGATGAAATCTGATTGAAACATAGTCTAGGAAACTTGGTGACACTCTTGGCCAAGTAGCTCTTCATCATGACCCTCGCACACAATTTGGTTTCCTTGTCCCAATGTTCAACTGCAACTTCCGGTGAAATTGTGGCATAGTCCTCAACATCTGGGAGTTTAAACAGATCTTCAAAGAAATCAAAGTCCAATCGAATTACAACCTCGCCGACATCATTCTTCACTGATCTGGAATCTTCATCAAAATAGGCTACTTTGCGGCCAAGACGAATTCGAGACAATGCATGGATGCATGAAAACCGGTAGTGAGAGCAAGCCCACTGTCATTTATAGTCTGCATCCAAGATTTCTTGTTAGGAGCTCTCAACCTTGCCCAAAGTCTGGAAAATCTACCTGCCCAAGATTGGTATCTCCAATATTTCCCAAGTCTGAGGAAAGACACGAGTGAGGAGCAACTCCTAAAAATGTATATTTCATCTTTTCTTTGCCTTTTGACGAGGAGGTTGACATTAAGTTCGAATTCGGAATCCAAAGGGCCTTTGGAAATTTCGTAACAGAATACTATAAAAGCTCCGAAGCTGCCAAGTCCCAAAGTGCGAAAAGACTCTAGCTCCGAAGTGCAAACTCTCTGAAAACCCGAAACTGGTAGACCTTTGAAACTCTGAAAATCAAAACCTTGAACCTCTGAAATCCTTAGACCTCTGAAACTCCGAAAAGGAAAACCTCGAAACTCGAAAATCTTGAATCTCCAAAATTGGAACCTCTGAAATTCTGAAAAGGAAGAAGCTTCGAAAGCCCAAAATTGGCGAGACCTCGAAACTCGAAATTGATGGTTCAAAAAAAGCGGTTTGTGAATTGTGAAATCACCAAAGGGCACGAAACGAAAATCAAATGCTTGTGGAGATCTGGGAGAAATTATCATGCGATACGGGTGGATGTACGCACATGTTGGATTTTGTAGTGGAAATCACGAAACATTCTTAAGGAAAACATAGCGAGATGACGAGGGTTCCATTTCCAAATAAGAAAAAGGAAAAACAAAAAGAAAAAAACAAGGAAGACGACCCAAAATAATCATAAACCAAGAAGAAATAACCCAAACAAAATTACCTTAAAAAGACGCCTCGAAAGTACAAAGAGTTCGGTAAAAATCAAAGTGTCGGAGCAAATGGTCGTGGCAAAATGATAGATAAAAATCTGAGTTTATATAGAAAAACCCGAAATTAATGCCCGAACTCGACATGTGGGGGGTAGGTGAGAATTAAATGCCCATAGAACTCCAAAGTCCAAAACCCCGAAAGTCCGAAGTTCGGAGTTTCGGACTTGAACTTGAGAGACGAAGTTATAAAAAAATCAACGGAAGACTCGGAAACCCGAAAGTCCGGAGGCGAAATTATCAAAATGAAGATGGAAAACTCCGAAACTCGAAATTCGGAAGTTATGAAATTTTGGACTTCGGAACTCCGCAAGAGAATTCTCAAAAGGGGCAACATAGACTTCCGAAACCCGAAAGTCCGAAGTTTGAAATTTCGGAACTTCGGAGTTTTGGAGTTCGGAACTTCAAGTCAAAATTGAAAATTGCAAAGGAGACTTCGAATCCCAAAAGTCCAAAAATCCGAATTTTGGACTTTGGGCTTTGAACTTCGGAATCAAAATTTTTGATTTAGCGAGCTCTCCTCCCAGAAAAAGAAAAGCTCGAAATCCAAGTCGAAATTTGGACTTAGTTTTAGAGAACTTCAATACATTTTTAAAACACTTCCGAGCGAAAGATTCAGAAGAAATTTTGAAGCAACTTTTAACATCTTATTTTCAAGGTAAGATTTTAGCCTTATGTAAACCATTGGGAAAAAGGGTCTTGAAAGAAAACTACATTCAGAGCACAAACAAAAGAAACAGAAAAACAAACACACGATGTGCAAAGCACTTGGAGGAAAAGTCAAAACGAACATTGTACAGGGGGTGGAATATCTCAAAAGCAAGCTTTGAGATGTATCCCATTCACATGAATGGGGAGTTCTCCATTGAGCCTAGATAGACGAAACGAGTTCGCCTCTTTGCAACTCATGATGATGTATGGCCTACTCCAGAGAGCATCAAACTTAGCGTGTTTGCCTGGTTTGGCTCTATCTTCATCCCATTTGAGAACTAAATCTCCCTCTTGAAAATGTCTATAGGATGCTTTCTTGTCAAAAGATTTCTTAACCTGAGCCTGATGTTGCTCCAAAGTCTTCATAGCCTTGTTTCGTACTTCTTCCAATTCCATGAGTTCAACAAACCTTACTGTCAAGGAATCATTCTCCATAACCTCAAGCTGATGAGCTAACTCCGAGGAGAGCGGAAGTTTTGCTTCCCTTCCATATACAAGCTGGCGGGAGAGGAGAATTCCCGATGGCCCTTTTAGGTGTGATTCGATCTGCCCATAAGGCAGTCTTGAGCTGTGTATGCCAAGTCCTCCTGTTAGTCTCCAATGTGCATTTGATAATCCTTATGAGATTCTTGTTGCTAGACTCACCAATCCGTTTCTTGCGGATAGTAATTGGACGATGTCTTGAGGTAGACCCCATTTTTGACAGCCCATTCACTCAACTTCAGACCAAGAAAAGACATTGCATTATCTGAAATAACCGTAAATGGAACACCGAACCTTGTCATTATACCTTCTAAGAAATCAAGAATTGTCTTCTCATTGCTTTCTTTCAATGTTATTGCCTATGTCCATCGAGTAAAGTAGTCTGTTGCAGTAAGAACCCATTTATGTCCGTCATTGGATGAGAGAATTAATCATCTAATAAAATCCAACCCCCATTGAACGAAAGGTTGATCTACTTGAATCAGATGCAGTGGAAGAGCTGCCAACTTCTACTTGCCAGTGAAAAGGGCACATTCCTTATATTTCCTTACCCAGAGATGGGCATTTTTAACAAATCGGCCAATAGTAACTGCCAAGCATGATCTTGGTAGCAGTTGTTCGCGCAGAATAATGATCTCTAGATAGACCATTGTGAAACTCTTCTAGTATCTTACTTACCTGTTTCGGTCCCACGCAGCGAAGGAGAACACCGTTCAAATCCTTTCGAAAGAGAACATTATCTATCAGAACATATGGAATAGACTGAAGATGGAAGGTCTGTCTTTGATTTTTATCCATGTCCACAAGATATACTCCTGAGAAAAGGAAATTCTTCATTTTGGATAACCAGTCAACTTGATCATTATCTTTATCAGTTTTTAAGAGTGTAACATCTTCATCGCCTTTTGATTCCATGTCTGCAGCAAGCTGCTGCCACAAACCTTTACCTCTGACAAGTTTGGTAAATTTGATGTGTATGTCATACTCCATCACCTTCATGATCCATCCAGCACGCTTCTCGTTCATCTCTTTGTTCAACAAAAAGTCCTTGACACTAGGATGAGACACCATTAGGTGAATCTTGTTGTTGGACAACATATGCTTGAATTTCTTCAGAGCTTGAATAATTGCAAAGACTTGTTTTTCAACGAATGAATATTTGAGCTCATAGTCTTTGAGGATTGACTGAAAAAAGCAATTGGCTGCTCCATCAAATCATCATTTTGTTGAGTAAGGATACCTGAAATGCTCTCTTGACCTGCAAAAGCATAAAGGATAAAATATTTATCAAACCTAGGGTTCACCAGCGTTAGAGCCTGAGAAATGGCCATTTTGATGGCTTTGAAACTCTCTTTCCCTTCTTTTGTCCACGAGAAAGGCATATTTTTCTTTAGCATAGTTGTCAGTGGTTTAGCCAATTCTGCGAATTGAGGAATGAATCTCCATACGAAATTTATGGTGCCTAGAAAACTTTGGAGTCCTTTTTTGTGACTTAGGAGGGAGAGGGACAAAATTGAGCAAATTAATTTGGATCGATTGATAGTCCTTACGCTGAAACAATATGCCCCAATAACTTTCCCTTGTGCCAAAATACATTTCTTAGGGTTGAGTGAAACCCCAAATTCTCTACACCTTTGGAAAACCTTCCTTAGATGCATGATGTGATCTTTTGCATGTTTAGAATATACAATTATATCATCAAGGTAAACCAAAACGATATTGTTGATTAGTCCCTTAAATGCCATGTCCATGGCTCTTTGGAAGGTAGCCCGACATTGGACAATCCGAATGGCATTTTATTATAAGCATATGTGCCCCACTTGGTGGTGAAGGCCGTTTTAAATTGATCGGATTCTTGAACTGGAATCTGATTATAACTTGAATACCCATCGAGAAAAGAAAACCTCTGAGCTCCTGCCACTGTTTGAAGAATTTGCTACATTGATGGAAGAGGATAGTGATCCTTCAATGAGGCATGGTTCAGATCTCTAAAATCCACACATAGCCGAATCTCTCCATTTTTTTCATACAGGAACCAGATTGGCCACCCAAGATGAATGTTTGATAGGAAAAATTATACAAGCCTTGATGAGTTTGGTTAGCTCCTTCCTCATTAGTGGCTCGATTTTGGGATTAATTGGCCTCTATTTCTGACGAACTAGCTTGGCATGAGGGTCCAATTCTATAGTATGTTGTGCTAGCCTTGGATCAAAACCACGCAGGTCTTTGTAGCTTTATACGAAAATTTCATAATACTGTTGGCTAGATTTTCTGCACAGCTGAAAACCTAGGCAGTCATGAGATAAATCTCCCTCATTTACAGGTGAGGCTCTCGTGTAAGATTTTGTCAGTTATATATCATGATATCTATTTGTGGGTATTACTTTAACTATGTAGCTCATGAACCATAGCTAGACAGGTTTTTTGCGGCAAGTAAGCAGCTATAAGAGAATGAAAATATTTGAAGAAGAGGAAAATAATACAAAATACAAAGAAAGGAGAGAGGATGTGCAACCCAATCAATAGTTCACAGAGTTGATCGCATGCACATAGACGAAACAAATAGACCTTAAAACGTAGAATTTGAAGCAAGGGAAAGTTTCAGATCTAGATCTAAGACAACACAAAGTTTATGCATAGATCTAAAAATAAATAAGAGACGAATGCACCGTTGACACAAAGTTCTCCGAAAATCTCTTCTCTATTCCTCTGCTTGCAGAAAGCTATCAGGGGTTTCAACTCAAAGTCTGGAACATAAGAATGCTTGATTACAAATTTTGATCATTTAACCCGTAGGTTCTTCCTCTATTTATAGTGTATAAAGGGCAATTACAAATAGGAAACTTTAAATGAATTCTCGCATGCGAAAGCTATGAAAAGGGAAACAACTGGCAATCTTCCTCCTGGAATTCCTCTTTGCATGACATGCATGATTTATAACTGAAAAATAGAACCTTTTATTTTGCATGTCTACCACCTATTTCCAAGTAATTGACTTCTTCAAGTAACGGCTTTTAAACCAATCACTTAAGTTTTATAATTTAATTGATTGCTCAATTACTTTGTCGGAGAAAATAAAAGAAAGAGGAAAAGAAATAAGAAGAAAGCTGCAACCCTCCCAGTCTTGTTCTTCTTCCATATTCTGCATGCGGTTGACTCTTTTGCCTTTGATTCTCACCAAACTGGATCTAGAAGCTATGCATGAATGTGATTTGCTTGTGGGTATTGCCTTTGACCTGTCTTCCCTTCTATCCTTGAAGCTTTTGTAATTCTTCTTCAGTACATGCACCAGTGCAATGTTTGCCGTAAATAATTCAGACAAAACTCATCATCTTTTATTTAAAATTGCATATGAGCAATTTTAAATTCTGGAAAGCACTCTGGGTGAATGCAAACACAAGTAAATTCAATGAAGGCTTCAACTGGAAGATTGGGAGCACATGCACAAGCTTCTGAAAGGAATTCTCCATGCAATGACTTCTACATGGGCTGTGTTAGAAACAAGAGGATGAATTTTTGCCGAGAAGCCTTTGCAATTATGAGAGTTGGATCTGTCAATCAAATTGGTGATAAGTTCGGGGCCTATGTCTATATCATTGACTTCAGCAAATCTAGAAGCTATGCATGATTCTGTTGATCCTTTTCTTTCATCATGCTTTATCATGGCTGGAACAATCTTTGTCTAAGCTCTTTTTCTTTTAATTATGCCGAAATCCCTTGCAATTGGATCAATTTGTGCAGATCTGACAATTTCTTCTAATTTGGAAGATATATTCAATGTACCTGACATTGATTTGAGCACCTGTGATGAATACCTGCAATTTATTCAGACAAAGATGGAGTCCATGACATGAATACTTGATTTTTATCACCAAAATCTGCATATAAAGCCTGCTGCCCTAAAATTTGAGGTTTTGCTTGCATGCAAAGCAAGCAAAAATATTATTTAATTCACCCGGGCACATATACCAACATGCAGATGCTTAGAATGACCAAAATTAGGCTATTCCAACCCTAGGCGCCAAAACTGGAAGCTTCCGACAAAGTGAAAAATAAACTTTAATGCAAAATCCTCCTTCTTTGGCGCCAAAACCTGTCTGGGCTGCAATCCTCATCAAAAAGAATTAATTGTTTCTTTATTATGGCAGCCCATGCTTATATAATCCTCAAGCATACTATTTTTAATAATTGCCCTTCCTATTTCTGGCAATTTAATTAATAAACAATCATGTTTATTCACCCAAATTGGGCGCCCAATTATGCATGTTGCTGGTTGCTTTTAAATAAATTATTTTATTTATTTTTAGCATGCATCCTTGACTTCTCCTTAGCTTTTCCACTTGCATTGACTTTCCTTCTATTTATGGCACCAAAATTGGGTGAATAAACCATTAATAAATATTATTAAATGCATTGTTATTCACCCAAGGTGGGTCGCATTTTTTAGCAAGGGTAATTTCCAAAAATAGGAAGTCAACTTTGATGGGAATTTCTACCCTGCACTGCAGCTCCAAAAATCCCCTCTTTCACTTAAGTTGTTTGACTTTCATAATGAGAATTTTTACCTTGCAAGGCAGGTAAGAAATTCCCGATGGTGCTTTAAGTGATTTTCTTTTATAATGAGAATTTTTACCCTGCAAGGCAGGTAAGAAATTCCCACCTGCCTGCCACCTCTAATATTCTCATTGCAACTTAAGTGACTTTGACTTCATGGGAAAAAGTACCCTGCAAGGTAGGTAAGAAATTCCCTTTGCCTAACGCCTCTAATTTTCCCATTACATAAACTTAAGTGACTTTGACTTCATGGGAAAAAAGTACCTGTAAGGCGGGTAAAAATTCCGCCTACACCGCCACTACAAAAATCTCATTGCAGCTTACACTCATTCATTCCAAAAAGTGCGACTTGCCTGGGAGAGGCTTTTTGTGCATGACTTCATCTTTTTTGGTCAAAAGTTTGCATTTTGAGGCCGATTCCTTCTGGTGTTGCATCAATAGATGATCTCTAGATGCTTTAGGCAATTAAATAGACTATACTGGACAAGGAACAGACCTAGGGGAATTTCATAGAGAAACTGCGGAGAAAACCGGAGAAAAACGCAAAAGAAATAAATAAAAGCAAAAAACGTTGCCAGAAGTTGCAGACAATGCCTTGAATTCATTCCAGGTGAAAACCCTATTGAGATGAGTGAATACTGGCATGCAAAACTTCAACAGGATTTAACTGGAGCACAATTTATTTCAAACAAGGCATTATTTATTCAATAAATAATTAAATAAAAATTTCTGCAGACAAAACTTGGCGGAGGGATAAAATGAGTTTAGGCATCTGGGTATTTGTCAAAATTGGCTCATATGATTCACTGAGAATATCCTAACATAATATAGACATTTTCTGGCAATAAAAACACAAAAAGACCCGTTATTTTAAAAGAATGATTTTTATTTAAATGGGTAGTCCCAGATTTCAGGGTGAAATCTGGGGACACCATTAGCTCCATTTGTGGACATCTTTACTTCTTTCAAAATGAAAGGAGTGAAGATGAGATCCCAACATCTCTGGTTTTGTGTCTTGTCCATTGGGTTCGGGGTCAGCCACAAAAACAAAACAAAAAGAAAAAGAAAAGAAAAAAACAACAAAAGTTTTATTTATATACAAACAGGTTTTACCCTATATCTCAATTTCTGAACAACTTCAGATGTTGCTGTTGAAAGGCAGTGGTAACTCAATTCCATCCCGGTAGGCAAGGAAGAAAGTATCCATTCCGGCAGCTCTTTTGATCATGAAGGGCCCTTTCCAAAGTGAATCAGATTTGTCGTGCATGCCCTTCGGTTCATGTCTCTTGTCCCACCAGAGTACCCAGTCTCCAATCTCAAACTTCCTTTCTCTGGCCTTCTTGTCAAATACCTTGGGCAAGTCTTTATCAACTTCATCTTGTGGCGGTTCATCCTTTCTTCTTTCTGTGCTAAATAAGTCTTCATCAACTTCCTCTCGTACTTAGATTTACCAGGCTGCACTTCGAATAAGAACTATCACCATATTCTTTATTCTTCTTTAAGTACTGATCACGCTTGTTGAAAGTCTCTACTAAGGAAACTAAACCCTTGGGGATTTTGTTACCTTTTGGTTGGATTATTCCACTATGGTCATCATAACCCGGATCAGTTTTCCTGTGATTGTTCGTCGTGGTGGTGATTTATTCCCTTCAACATGCAGACATGCAGATGTTTGTTTGTCATCATTGAAAGTCTGCCACTATTCAACATTATCAGGGACTTTGGGGCGGTAGACCATCTCCACTTTATAGTTTCCTTGTCTAAATATGGACGGTGGTCTATCTGGATTCAATAGTGCAGTTGTGACTACCAAAGAGTCTGCCTTGGAATTCTGATTTATTGGAATGAAATTGATAGAGAAGGATGCAAAATCAAGTGTGGCAGAAAGCACTCTATCTCTATAATGCTTCAGCTTATCTCTTTTGACTTGATTTTGCCCTCGAACTTGCTTTACTAGAAGTTCAAGCATCTCCTTGGGCTTTGAGGAGTTTTACTCCTTTCTTTCTAGCTTGCTCCATTCCTAGCAAATGCTTCATACTCCACCGTATGATTGGTGTTCTCGAACATCAACTTGTGGGAGTATGGGAATATCTCATGATCTGGAGATATTAATAGAATGTCACTCCTGATCCAAAAGAACAACCGCCTTTAAACTCCAAAGCGTCAAACATTTTTTCTTCTTCTTTTGTTGGCTCTAGCTCTAGTCGAAGTTCAGTTCGGTACATTTTTATCCATTTCCAAGAAATAGACCCCACGGTTAGATTCTTGAAAAAGAATATGAGATCTAGGATCCTCAGATTTTGTAACCATGTACTTGGACTTCTTTTCGGCTCAACTTATGATTTATTCCTTTGATAGGAATATGAGCACAGGACCAATCCATCTTTACTTCTCCTCCCAGCTCTTTGTAGAAGTTTCTGCTTAGCAACATCCCGTAGGAGACAGGAATATCTGCAACTAAGATTGTCATCTTTAATCTTTTATCAGGAAAAGTTGCCAGAACAACTTGTGCATCTTTGATTTGTCCGATTAAAGGGACTTGTCTCTCCATGGAGTAGCACCTTTTTATGGTCTTTGTCAAGGTAAGCCCAAGATCATCTGCAACTTTAGTTGGCATGACATTGTCGAAGGCCGATTCTAAAATGCAGTTGCTTAACTTGAAACCATTAAGCAATAGTGAAACATAGAATGGTTCCACTCTTTCAGAAGATGGTGAGGATTTAACAACCGCAGTGTTGTTCTGGGGAGGAGTATCTTTGGGCTTAGGCAAAAGTCCCTTTGATGCATTAGATTGTCCTGGTGATTGTACATATTTGACTAGCCTATTTAACTGCTCAGGAAAGGCTCTCAAGTATTCAGCTTCTGACATTTGAACTCTGGTTTTCTTGACATGATCAATAATGTCAAAAGAAGGAATAGATTCAGATACCTGAGTTGCTTTCTGTGGTTGAGACAAAGAACTCACATTCTTATTTCTGGGAGCTAAAGAAGAAGGTAAAGGGCTGCCCCTTTGTTCATCGGCTAATGCCTCAACTTGGCGAGTTTGTGATTGTGTAAATACTGCATATGCATGACCATGATCATCTTCAAGAAGCTCCTCATAGTCATGTTCAGATTTGTAGTTTAGGTAATTAATGTTGGAGTCAGCTAGCAGGACCTACAAAATCATCATTCTCGAGCTGATCAGCGTCAACTTCCTGGTCTTCTTCATTCATCTCCACGTTGTTTCTAGGAGCAACTTCAATTGCTAATCTTTGGGAACCAGCAATGCAGTTTCGGTTGTTGAAATTCCGAGCAGGGGCAGTGTTGTTGCCTTGAGCCATTTGAGCCATTTGTTTCTTCATCTGCGACATCTCATTTGCTAACTTTTGCAATAGTGAATCGGAAGTAGTAGCAGAGGATGAACTTTTAGCTCTAGAAGTGCTGCTTTTTATCTTTCCATCCATGATGAGGTCATCTTCAATCTCAACCGCCATGTTTTGAGCTGCTAACAAGTCAACAGGACGTGCTCTTCGCAGTTGATAGCTTACTTCAGGAAGTAAAGCATTGATGAAGAATACCTTTTGATTCTCATCATTCAGAGAAGTAGAAGCCGGAATTTTGTACAAGTAATCTTTGGAATTTTGCAATAAAATCTCGCATATGCTCATGTGGCTCCTTGCTGAGTCAGTTGAGTTATCAAGGTACTGGAATCTTCAGCTGGTTTGAATCTTTTCAGGAATGCATCTCTCATAGTGGCCCAGTTGGTTATGGTACCAGGAGCTAGCCGGTAGAACCATTCTCTAGCCAAGTCATGCAGAGTCTCTATGAAAAGCCGGATAGACACATCTTCATGTTCTACGGCGAGCACTCCACAAGATATAAAGAACGCAGCCAAGTGATCATCTGGATTCTGCTTTCCGTCTCCAAAGAATTTTAGAAAATTCTTTCTCATCCCTTTAGGTAGATCATGCATAGGAGTCAGATTCAGAGGTCCAAAGGCTGCACCCCATGGAGAAGTGTTGCGGTGGCAAGTGGTTGATTACGCATCATGATAAGCGAGCACGTCTTCTTTGAGAATATACTTGGTGATTAATTCCAGCTACAGATTATCTTGAAGATGATCCGGATCTAGATGAGTTTGCACTCTTCTTCTGGTCATCCGAATTGAAGATGGATTCTAGAGTAACTAAGCCTTTTGGTAGCTTATTGCCCTTGATTGTATGATTTGATTGCCATATGATTTTTGCAGCTTATCTTGATGTTTTGAGGCAAATTCCGCCTCTTCTTGTAGGAAGAGGACAATTTGTTTATCACTATCAAACACTTGCGGCGACTCGAATTATCTCGGAACTATAGGCGGACCACCATTTTGACCGTTTGCCACCCTTCCTTCATGATATCTTCCAAGTATGTCATATTGCGAGCCAATCGTAACAAACCTATCAACATCTTGATTTTGCTTCCTAGGAACAACATGGATCCAAAAAGCTTCGAAGTTTTCGATTAAATCCCATACTCAGTTTATGTATGATCTTATAAGATCATTTTTGGACGCACTATGCCATCACTAGATGAACTACTAATTCAATGTCTCCAAAAATAGTCAGGGCTTTAATACCCAACTTCTGAGCAAGCTGAATTCCTTGCACCAGGGCCTCGTCCTCTGCAACATTGTTAGTGCAACTGAATTGCAACCGGAAAGATGAGAAATATTTATTTCCTTCTGGAGAAATTAGCATAACACCGACACCAGATCCATTCTTACTCCTTGAGCCATCGAAGAACAATTGCCACAATCCTTCAAGATTGCTTTGTGTTTTGACAAGTTGTGGTATGGTTGTTCCTTCTTCATAAATGCAATATGTGCCCCATCTCATTTCTTCCAATAGCACCAAACCAACTTCTTCCTCTGCCAAAAGATCAGCATATGGATCGTACTGATGGTCTCCGCATACTTCATCCAACACAGTATCAGGAACTTCTTCCACAAGAGTGGTGGGTTCATGATCAACAACTTCTTCCTCTCGATCATGGATGGTATAATTCCCCTTTGTGGGACTAGCTGTGTAGGGTTCTACATGATTATGGCATATTGGTTTTGCCCTTATAGTTACCTTGGTTCCGTATCGAGTCCTGAGAATCATATGTGACCAATCCAGCGATAGGTAACCGCCCATTTTAGCAGTGAAGTCTTGTGATAGGAAGATAACAAAGAGAGGAGGGAGATCAATGAATGATACATCTTGGGTGAACGTCAAACTTGGGCATGCATGGATAGTAAGTTGAAGTCCTTTGATGGCCGCCAGCAGTCTTGACATTTGTGCCATCCAGTCGAACAACTCCCTTTGCAACTAGTGTATATTAGATTCCTAACACATCTGCAATTTGCTTGGGCATAACAGAGCTATTGGTGCCATAATCAATCATACAGTTATGTACCAAATGATCACCAATGATCAAAGAAATATAGAATGGTGGTGGTTTGTTTGACTTAGGAATACTTTTCCCTTCCGGTTGGCACAAACTTGTTGCAACTGCTGCTCCATGACCCAATGATCCATCAGCTGTACCAAAACTATTCAAAGCCTCTCGCAACAAATTTCTCTGAGAAGGAATTGAGAGTGTGTCCCACATAGTGACACTCAGGTTGGTCTTCTTCATTTGTTCCACTATGTTGAAAGGAATTGCGCCGCCTGCTTTGATATTTCTTTGTGTGTTGACATCCTCTTTTAGAAAATGTTTGTTAGGTACCGTGATGCACCGAAGAACCTTCCTTCCTTTAATTGGGTTAGCATGTGTCTCGGCACTTTGTCTTTCCCACGTCCTTATCAACCGCTTGCTTGTCAGGATCGATTTTGTGAAGTAGAAGCTTTGGTCAACTTATGGAGATTGGAGTTCCATCGCCCTCTTCTTAGGACGAGTATTCACTACTATGGACGAAGCATCTGTATTCACCCCACAAAAATCTTCTGCTTGCCAATTTAGCAAAGTGGTTTCTTCGGGCGCTGTGGCTGATCTACTATTTCCTATGCAAGTGATTTCTTTGTTGGCTCGAAGGGGTAGATATGCTTTGAACCATAAGGGCTTGGCTAAGAACTCCATTGGGGCAAAGGTTTTGATTGTGAGGTTGAGAACAAGGATAACACCATTCATAATCTTGAACTAGATTATTTTGGGACGGGTACAATAGCTCTATAAGAGCTAGCAGCAATAGGATTCCTGAAATTTAGAGGCCTGACATTCGCAGCTTGACCTATAGCTTGGTTTTGAGGCTGATTATTTCTTTGAAAGGGAGGACGGTTGATACTACTGATTTGGTGGCTGATATGGGTGATTGTATTGACTTTTTTACCTTTTGAGTGCAACGAGCTCGTTCCCAAAAGTTTGCAGTAGTGACTTGACTTCAAATAGGTTGTTTGAAGAGGCAGAGGCACACCTGAAATGAGCTGGTCAGTTCTTGGAGGGTGCTAGAATAGGAGCAATGGTAGGCTGATTGTTCATAAGATCCGGAGACAATGGCATTGGCGGTCGTGGAGCTATCTTTCTAGCTTGGATTAAGGAATTCTCTGCTCTTATGGCAACTTCGTAGGCATCAGGTAATGTGGTCCCTCCCATGCACCTTTGGATCATAATCTGCTACATCGCTATTCAAGGTTTGCAAATAGTACAAAAATGCATTATTTGAAAAGGCTTTATGAGTGTCGGAATCCTATTCCAGGTCCTATGGAATTGGAAGTTGAAATCACGCATGTATTATTGGGAAGCTCTCTTTATGGTAGTGAGTTGTTCCAAAAGTGATAGGTGATCACTTTTGTCTTCAAACTGTTTACAGAGCTTTTCTCCTAACTCATCCCAAGTGGTAATAGTCCCAACCCTCAAACTACGAAACCACTGAAGTGCTTTTCCCTTTAAAGAAGTGGCAAGAAGTCTAACTGCAAGTTCATCCTCCGTGATATTGTGTACTACACAAATGTTGGCTACATCGAGAATATGTTCCACTGGAGTAACATGAGTTTCCCCTATATAGAAGGGTGAACTTTTGAGTGCTGTAACAAGTATAGGATCACATTGAGCTAATGAAGAGGACTGCTTGCATTGAAAGGGAGGAAAACTTGGTTCCTTGCCATTCTTCTGATAGGTTGATTGTTCCTGAGTGGAGGGAATCTTCCGTAAGGAGTAGAATGACCCCTGCGGGGAGACGTTGTGACTAGTGAGCCTGAAACGCCTCTTCTTCTTGGAGGAGACAAAGATAACTCAATATGCTGATAATTTCCCTCTTGTCTCACAGAAGCTCTTGTCTGAATTCTTCGCATATGTTAACACACTGAGATACAAAATCCAAAGATATGGAGTCGCAGGTACTTAGAGTTGTGCAAATATGAAGAGAAGTACCAACTCTAGGATACCAAAAAACTTTTAATGCCCCCCTATACTTTAGTGGTGATCTTGTATTGGGCTTCCAACTTGTCAACAAGGTACTTGTTGGTGTTTATTAAAAAATACTTGGCAGCTTCATCAATCACCATACCTTTGGTAAACACCAACTTTCTATTGTGTGGGGTCGTATCAACAACCATTTTGGACCAGTTCATGTCTTCCAATGCTAGGCCACTAACCCCCTCAATGAGCTCCTTACCACATATTCCATAGTTTTCACCCCTTCCGATTGCTTCTTATCCAATTACGATAATTGATTTCCTTCCCAACTTTCATAGAGGTGATCACCTATTCTCCTTTCCTTACCAAAAGAAGAGACCTTTAGCATTGGGAAACTAATGGTAGACAAGTGAATCCAAAAATAATTGACGGAATTGTTTAATCTCCCAATGCAACAGACCTAGAAATTTTTATTGTAATTAGCATATGTAAACCAAGAAAGAAGCTTATAAGAGGAGATGGTAATAAGAATTATGAGAAGGGATGATTGAGATGAGAGGTAACTAAGGTTGGCTTGGCACCTCCTCTCACACATGACATTCCCATTATAACACATGCAACATTTACTCTAGTGTTGGGTGGCTATAAAGTTCCATCTCAGATCGGCCTCTTTAAACTCATTTTGGATTGAGGCATATGCCTACTACCTTCCAAGTTTTTCATTTTGAAATCATAATCATTCGATTAAATGGTAAGCGAGGAACTAAGGTTGGCTTGGCACCTCCTCTCACACATGACATTCCCATTATAACACATGCAACATTTATTCTTGTGTTGGGTGGCTATAAAGTTCCATCTCAGATCGGCCTCTTCAAACTCATTTTGGATTGAGGCATATGCCTACTACCTTCCAATTTTTTCATTTTGAAATCATAATCATTACTTGATTAAATGGTAAGCAAGGGTTAGAGGTACATGGAAATCATGATCCCCCTCTATTATGATCTTATTAGGTCCTTCAACTTTGAAGATGTAAATTTATTAACTTACAACAATGCTACTCTTTACGAGTCCATGGTACCTTTAGGCCATCCTGCTATTTCCTTGTCACTACTTATCATTGTTAAGTTCCCGACTAATAAGCCCCTCTAAGTGGGGTAGAAATCAGTTTCCAACATAATTCCATGTTGCTTCATCACCAAGTTTACGGCTTGCAAATTAGAGGCCCTTCTAGCAAGATTGTTAGCCACCTTATTATGCTCTCTAGGACTATGAGAAACCTTGGTTTAGATTAAACTTCAAAGCAATCCTCATATTTCCAAGACCAAGTTTCTAAATCTCAATTGTGCTGGGCTTGAATTATTTTCATTTTGGAGATGATTGGCAAGGATTTGGAGTCCTCATCAGTCTAAATTGGGTCAAATTTCTCGTCTTGCTAATTGTATCCCTTGTTGAATTCTATCATTTAGAGTAAATTGTTAGATTGGATGCCTATGTTTTATACATACCATTATTGTGACTTGCCGTGTGATCTTGGATGATTCCTACCGCTCCATCTTGTCTAGGATAACCATTCAATGCCCCATCCAAATTTAGTTTCATTCATCCAGCCTCTAGGGGCTGCCATTTCTGAGCTAATGTTGGCCTTTCTAGAAACTCCCATTATCGGGGAATCTCAAATAGTTATGTTATTATTATTCTGTTTTTAGAGCTTATTCTAAGTTGGCATCCTTATTTGATTAGGTTTTTTTTTGTTGGAATAATTGTGTAGGTGGTCTCTCTAATTGCCATTTCATACTATTGTGTTGTGGTATTATACTTGAGCACAATACAATATTGGGTGCATCCAATATGCATTTTGAATTCTTTTGTGCATTGTTAGTAAACTTTTTGGAATGGTTCTTTTTATCCTAATACAAAATCACTGTAAAATATATCAATTTTCAACATGTTAAAAATGAAGTCAATTTACTATTTTCATGAGAACATGCTTGAGTCGTAGTGTATTATATCTATGCGACATCAATCAACCCATTTTTGGGAGTTGCATGGGCCCATAAGATCACATGTTTCGCATAGCTACCGATCATGTTAGAGTAATTATGCTTTGACCATTGCCCCATTGCTATTCTGCATATTTATATTTACCGTTCACATCTACAGTCATATCAATTCCTACTTATCACATCCTCCAAGCGAGGACATATGGAAACAAAGATGAGTAGGATTGTTAAATTACTAGACAATAGGGAATAATGTTTTTTGCCACTAGTCACATCTAGCAGACAAGAAAAAAAAGGTAATCCGCATTGAGTGCATCCCTATAGCTCTTGCAAGACACATCCATTGGTTAATGTGTTGTAACTACACTGGTAATGTCTATCAACTATTTCCTTAGCTGAGTGCATCTAGTAGCCAAAGTTGAAAAATATTGTCAGGCGGGAGATGTCATACCTACTTGGGGCATATTAAAAGTGCAAGGCAACAGGTAGGAAAACTTCCCGTATAATGCTAGATTGTGAGGTAGGAAGTACAGGAAACTCCTGCCTGGTGACACTTATCCTCATCTGTCCATATCATATTCCCTACATCAGTTCTTAGTGATCACATCTACCACGTAAGATATTCAAATAAATAATATATGAGTGGAGTGCATCCATAAGTAGTCAAGATTCTGAGCACATAAACAAGTACACAATAGTAAAATAACTCACTCTATCTATGTGCCAGATACACACTTTTATGGAGCACATCAATGAACTAAGGAAATAACGTGCTAGAAAAATCCCCAAAATAAATTGATCTACATTATCTAGGTGATAAACATTTAGATTTGATTACAGTTCTATCTAATACGTAATGCCACAAGAGTAAATACAATCATTTCAAAAGCATTTTTCATGATGACCATAAGGATTGTTACTATATCTTGCCCTCTGCATCCATGCAAATAATCTTCAACAAACATCAAACATCATTATATCAAAATATCCAACCTTCATGGAATTTTCATTTCGTGTCATCTTGCATTCAATAGAGAACAAATACAAATTTATCTTTGATTAAAATACTAGGGCTTGGGTAATGATGGCTCGTATCATGCTACTAGTGCTTCATAGATCTAGTGCCAAGGGAATGAGGATGCATGTTGATTGTTTGACAAAATGATGGCATGCAAAAGACAAATTACTGCAGGCAAGATATCTGGAGAAAAGCAGATAGGATATCAGCTAATGGTTTGTCCCCTCCTGGAAAACCACTTGCCTTTGGGTTCAATTGACAAACCATGTGGTTGATCTTAAACAGAAATTGGAGAACACACAAGGGAACCTAATGGATCAGCAACGGATCCTATACGAGGGAAAACAACTTGAGGATCATACTCCTCTATCGGGCTACAATACAGGCAAGGTTTCCATCCTCTACACGGTGCCGTGAATGCATGGAGGAGCTGCGGCTTCAGGGATACTTTTGACCTTTAAACCAGTGTCTTTTAAAGAAGCGGTGAGAAATTCAGCTACCAAACCAAGTGCTTCAAGCTTCCATCTATTCTGAGTGCCTATATTAGGAAGCACGAGGAAGAGGTTCCGATACTGGAGATCACAGAGGAGGAGGTGACCTGATACCAATCAAGCTTAGAAAAAGTAGTTATTTGCAGATTTAATGGGTTTTGGCCTACCACTTCGGCTTTGTATTAATGGATACACACGACATGGACAAAGCAATGTAAGATTTCTCTTTGCTCCAAAGTTTTCTTCATTATTCAATTCGAGGATTAGGAAGACTATCAGAGAGTCTTCGAGGAAGGGCCGTGGTTTTGGGGAATTGCCAGGTTGTTCATCACCCCATGGTTTCCAAAATTTGACCCAAATTCTCTCTCAATTACCAAAATGCCAGTCTTGTTTGGCTCCCCAATCTACCTTTACATTTCTGGCTTGCTTTCAAAGAGATAGGAAATGTCTTGGGCACCTACATCAAATTTGATGGTGAGAGATATTCAGTGGGGTTGAGCAGTTATGCTCGCATATGCATGGAGATATTTCTCCACAAAAGTCTACTGGATAATCTGATGCTCAGATGTGGAAAATATCACCACGTTTAGGGATTGGATTATGAAGATATAACATTTTGATGTCGTATATGTAAGCTTCCAGGACACCTACAAGCTACCTATCCCTAGGCATGAGCACATCCTCGTAGTAAAAAAGGGATAAATCCAATCCCCAAACGATGAAGTTTTCTGGAACAAGAGGTAGTGAATGAAGATGAGGATCAGGTAGCGAAAATCAAACATACAACAGTGTTAGAAAAACTAAATTTGGAGAACCAGTTGGTCTGCATGAGGAATATGTGCCTGATGTGGTGGAAAAGGGAGAAAAGCATAATGCCTCTTTGGGGACTGTGCAGGATGAGACCACATCAGGAAGAGTGAAGAGAGCTCATGAATCGGAAAACTCAAACTCAGATAAAGAGTTGGTGATTCATTCAAATTTCAAATACCTGATTTCATACACACCTTCAGATAACCAGATTTGCATTTAGTCACAATGGAGCCGTCTCAAGGGGTGTGGTAGGAGGTTACAAAAAGGCAAAAAGGGAAGCTTGAGGTGGATGTGGGGAATTTTTCCCTTTAACTTATGGAATTTGTTGTTGGGATTTAGTGTATTCATGTTCTTTGAGAGGGAAGTCCTGTTCTACTGAGGTATAAGTTTGCTAACAGTTTTCTGTTTGTTCGTTGTCAGTGGACAGCTGTTTAGCTTCATTTGAGATTTCATTGTTTTATTCTTTCATTTTAGTTTTACAAGGTTATGGGGCCTTTCAAAACCCTTACCTTTACACATTCAAAAAAATTGCTTCCTCTTAAATTAAGTTAGTATTAAAGAAGCATTTACAGCAAATTCTCATTTGACATTCTTTTTTATTACAAAACGATATTTGACTATAATAATTTATCCCTCCCTTAATAGATGGAATATTTTAATTAACTGTCTTCTTCTCATCAAAATATTATGCACAAGGTCACATTCAGCTAGTGAAGCAATCCACTCTAGATACTTAAGATCAGTAATGATTGTCTTTGGCTTCTAGCTCCTAAGACTTTGATGGTTATTGAAGGAGATGGATCTAACTGGATATACACAGTCATTTCTCCATTTTTACACAGATCCTTCATTTTATTTTTCTCATTCCATTGTTGATTTAATCGATTGTTGCAATGTTTACCCTTGTGAATAGCTTTTGCCAAGGTCTTGATTTCTACCACTCGAAGCTGTTATTTTAATAGCTGAATTTAATGCACTCGAATAAGAAGCTAGCTTTTAGGTTCTTGTTTTTATATAGTCAATATATTTTACTTATCGACCAACATGAAACCTTGTATTAAAGCACCAAATTCAGGCATATGCTGCTCATAATAATTCTAAGATATCTTAAAACAGTATACAAACTAATCCCATGTTAGATCCCTTTCATGTAACACTTCAACCAAGTGCTGCAATTTCTGCCACATGCTGCATTCTCAGACTTACGATAAATGGCAATCCTAGCTTTATATTACTCAAAATTCAGCAAACCAGTGTGAGTACTACCCTTAAATGCTTGATGTGAACCCTCATATGGTATACTGTCTGTCTTCTTTCTGTATGATCAAGTTAAAGACTTACATATTTGTATTTGTATATGGTTCATATGGCGAGGGTTTACCCTATTTTAAATTAACCCCTTCTGTATTTTTCTGTTGTTATTAGTGTTTTAGTGCTTAGTTACTTCTTCAACTCCTCAGTTTCTGATAAATTTGGTAGAGCTTCCAAAAATAAAATACACAAAATACTCGGATTGCACGATTGCAAACACAATAAACTTGAGATGTTGATTCATTATTTACAAAGAGAAAGGTTACATATATAGTGTAATGATCTCCTACAAGGTAGGATAGGAGTCAACACTTATCAACTCAACCACTCATAATAATATCATGAGCAGTTACATTCTAACTATAGAATGTAACTTACCCAAGAATCTCTTTTACACCTCATTATTTTAAGCAACTAACTATTACAACACGTAACAACAATATGAGTTGTTATTACAAGTCATCACACACATACAATATGCTAACACACAACATGTGAACACTAAAAAGATATTTCCGACAGTTTCTTTTTAACCCTCCATTACTATTGTAACTTGTATTTTCAAGTCATGTTAACCTAAATTCTTTCTTTCTTCCTTTTTTCTATTCTTGTTCCTAGATCCTTTGTGGCTACTCCTATGGTGCATGTCTTTGGGAAAAATGGTCATACCTTCTAGTCCCCATTTCAGTTTGTCCCTTAGGAACCCCATTGTTCACACTCAAATTCTTGATCCGACTCCAAGGAACCATGTTTCTCTTGTGCATTTCATCATAATCGTACTAATTCACCAATACTAACATCTTGCAAGATGCAAGTGTGCTTTGATACCACTTTGTCAGGACCTCTAGGACCTGGCTAATTATTTCCTAAATAGTTCAATAACTAGCAATTGCAACCCAAGTTGCAATGGACACGCAGATAGGGAGACAGGGAAATGGACGAATGGTTATGTAAGGAAATCAAACTTTTACTATACATATGCAATTGGTTTCAATGCATATACTTTGAATATATTTTTGTGGGTAATGAATGATATTTTCCAAGCCTTTAATATTTTTTGAACTTTTGAATTGTTTTACAAAGTTAATTTCATTTATTTGACATGTTGCCAATGTTGTATCGAAGTAGTAACAATGGAAGAAAACAAACAAGCGAAATGTAAACTGCACAACACCAAGGATAAAGGTTTTCTTCATGCATGAACCATAAAACAAAATGTAAAACGTGGTCTAAAATGGAGCAAGCCTACTCACTAGATAAAAATATATGCAGGAAGGTGCTTGAAAGTAATATTCTTTAGATGTGCTTTAATTATTGTAGTTTTCTCTTTACAGTTTGTTTCATCAACGTAACAAATTTCAATCGACCCCCTGTTCTTTCACACCTATTTTCTGACCCAAGAGTCCTTTGCAAGAGAAAGAATGTATAAATATCTCATAAAATTTCAATTCATGAACGAATGATGACTTTATCAAATCATAAATCTCACATGTATCATTTTTTTCATTAGAGTTAAAGAAGCAAGAACCATTGAATGTAAAGATGTGATGGAAGCATGTAGTGCCATTAACTAGGAAAAGCATGCCTTCTTGGAAACAACTGAAGCACCACAAACCCTAGTTGTTGAACCACTTTACTTATAGCTCAAGCATTTCTACTTCCAACCATAAAAGCGTACAAATTTGTACATAGGATGGTCTTGATAATTGCTTCTTGGATTTCATTTAATTTTTTTGCACTTGCAAGACTATAACTTTCTCCTACGCTCCTCCCATGTGCGTTATTAGCTGGTAAATTTCATTTAGCATGCTCTCCATCCCCTTCAGAAATTCATTTCTACAAGATACATTATAGATAACAACCAAATCATCTGCGTCTGCACTGAAACCTCTTTGGGATTGTGGAAACCTAATATCTCTAATAAAATAATCAAGATCCTCATCTTAGTTTTAAGAAATTATATCCTTCATTTTTGTCTTGCTTCTTTTCATCATGCAACTACTTTGTATTTCGCGACTGCCACTATTTAAATGAAATAATCAAGAGCCTCATCTCACTTTTTAGAAAATTCAATGTTCATAATCTCCTATCAAATCATCAAAAAGAAGAGGAAATTATTTGAGACTAGACTCTATCAGCAAGTTGTAATGGCTTAGGAGCTCTATTATAAACCGAATCGAATATTTTTAATACAACGTTTCCCAAAACTAAGTCCCTCACAAACATGAGATGCTAAATGATCTGTTTGAACTAATCCAAAGAAGGTCGATTAATCGTGAACCTGAAACCAACGGATTCTAAAAGAGTCCTATACATGAAACATTCCAAAACAACTAATTTCCACTATTCTTTTGAAATTCAATAATATTAGCAGAATTTAGTACTGGAACTCGTCATTGGAACAAAAGATAACAACAATGCAATACTTTAGAATCAACCAAGAAGTGCAAGATTTTCTTGAAGAGAGTTTCATCGGTATGAATCTAACCGTATAATGATGGGTCATGTATGCCATTAGGGATAAAGGATTGCTGTCAATATATCTAAAATATATAACTGCAAGGGTCATATATATATATATATATATATATATATATATATATCTTTTCAGCCTTTAACAGATAACGCTAACAATGGGCAACACGCTAACTCATTTAGTGTGTATGTTATAGTATATATACTATTCCATTAAATAATTTTGACAGTTACAATCGTGTTAATTCCATGGACTTCTGGAATGAGGAAAGAAAAGAAGGCTCTTCTTTCCCCAGACATACTACAACACCAAATCTTCAATATGAAATCATTATTCAACTCCAATTACAACTAGGCACCATTATTATTAATGAACGAACTCAGTAGCAAATATTTTAGTGCCTTGTCATAAGTTAATACACACATAACTATTAGCAAGCTTGAAGAGATGGAAGCTTAACTTGACCTGAGCCATTCTGTCTTGAAAAGGATGAACAAATTCTGCAAAATGGCCAGCAAACTCTAATCTACAGATCACAACCGAATAATCATTATCAGTTATATTCTCTTATTAAAAGAAAACCAATGCACTGCAAGAGATGGATAAATCCTCTTACATCATTTTGATTAGATCAAAATCGAGTTACCCTTTTGGGCAACCTTGATAAGGAGTAAATTAAATGATAAAGAAAATGCACCATATCAATGGATCTTAAACCTGGTCGACAGAATGTGTTTCAATTTTTCCACAAACACACTTACATTATACTACTAGTAAATCTACACATACAAGACCTAAGAAAGTTTTTCCTGAGGCATTTAAGTTAATTTAAATGTGTAGCCTCTGTGAAGCATAAGTACTTCAAAACTATGCTACTTGAATTGAACTGAATCCTATACATAAGAATAAAGATGCAATGTTTCACAATAAACATGACTTCTATTTTTCACCAACATTGAGGTTCTTTTAAAAGTAGGATGAGTTCAAATTGGATTAGAATTTAAGAAAAAGATATTTATTGGAAAAAAACTTGGGTTGAATCAAAGTAGCTTAAGGCTGATATCCCTATTCTAAAAGCTAACTCTAATAACAAATAAGTTGTAAAATCGAAATCAGCATTTTTTTTGTTTCCTTTAAAAATTGTTAGCATTTAATTAGTACCTCTGCATTATCAAAATTCAACTTTATCTATTTAACAGATTAGTGAATTTGCTTCTATTAGTGACACTGAATCCAAGTATCTACTAACATTGCTTTTATTTTCTGCAAAAATTGGCTCTGCAAAAATTGGCTTATGGAAGGCCAAATATAGGGCCAGAAGATCTTACTTTGTAGGAAAGTTGGAAGAGCAAATCTTTATTTAGGAAGATGTGAGGGCTTGAATAATGATTTTTGTTTTTTAGTTAGGATAGTAGATCCCAGTTTGAGCTTAGACACAATACTTGTGAAAAAAACCACGTAAACATCATCACCGAAATCAATGAAGGAAACAAGACATATAAAAGTACAGTTTGTATGACAACATTACGTTGATTAAGTTTGTGATTTCCACCATTTTCAATTTGGAATCTCGATAAAATTCTCATCATTGGAGCATTATTATAGGTTGCAGCTTCTGAATGTTCATAACTGTCTCTTTCATCTTCAAAATTATCATTTCGATCAGGTCCTCCTACTATAGCACCAACTAAAACATTGGGATCTCTCCCTTGGTGATTGAACCATGTAGCATATCCTCCTTTGCAACTGACAAATGATGGATTGTCTTTGTATGATACAATGGAGGAATCCTATGGAAAACCTGGCTAGGATAATTTAATTCATATCCCGCCATGAAGTGTGTGAGTTGTCACCAAGTATGTAAACATCTTACCAAAGCAAGGCTTTAGAATGCAGGCTCAATGGCAATAAGGTACTATAAAGAATCAGAACCCATCAATTACACTGATTAATTAAAATGTTTGGCATAACATGTTTACTCTACTTATGCTATAAACCTTAGTTAAAATGTTTAAAGGGAATGTGTTTACCATACATGTGACTAGGAAACTCAATTGAAATATTTAAGGAAATGGATAAACCATACTTTTGATTACCAAACCTTACTTGAAATGTTTTAAGAAATGGTTTACCATACCTGCGATTCAGCCAAGGCTAAAAGTTCATATGGATCCACTTGCCAATTTGGGCATTACAATTTCTTGCTAGTGGTGGACAAATAATCAAAATAAACTCAAGAGAAATGAGGCACTTGTCACAAAATGTGTGTTGCTCCATTTCTACCAATATAGGAGCCCACCTAGAGAAGGAAAAAAAAACCTTCAGCTCATTGTAATTTTTTTAATATGATTAACAAAAAGGTAGTTTCTAAAGGTAATGATAAATGAAACACGTCTGGTGTTCACTGAACATTATACAATCCATTTTTTGAAGGAAAGAACACAGGAAAAACTCAGTTTTTCTTGGAGTTTTCACAATACATTCTCATTTTGTCCACCCATGCTATGCAAGAGAATCTGTCTCAGCCCAAAGTTTTGTATGATGTTCGTTGCTTGATAAATCTATATCTAAACTACTAAAATGCTAAGAACACATGCTAGCCATTTATTTCTAGCTTCATGGCCTGCATTTTATATTATCTATAGGGATCAAAGATTTAGCTCATGATGATAAAACGAATCCTCTAATCACTCCTATGCAATGTGCGCCCTCGTTGCCCATGGATGAAAGAACTTAGACCTTTGCACATTTAACATCCCAAGAAAACTTTGTCAATCTCCATCCTCTCCCACCCATGGAATCTGCATTCTAAGTCAAGTAGTTCAAATAGTTCTAATCCACCAAACCCGCTCACTTATTTGTGCCCTAATAACCTTGCCCAACCCTTTTTCCTCTTCCTTGTGTAGGGTTTTCCCTTACCCTCTTCCTTCCTAATGCAGTCACATGGATGGGGTATCTAGTCAAGGAAAGTCTTAAGCCAATAGCAATGAAAACACAAACCAGAGTACACACACAAACACATCAGAACTGTTCCATTAGAATAGCAACAAATTAGAATGCAAGTGTGAGCTATAGGTTACACTTCACTTAAGCTACAACGACAAGATCTTCACACTACAATGGTGGAGTCACTCAAACTTCCACTTCCTCTATTCTCTCTCTCTCTCTAATCTAGTGGAGACTTCTCTCCACCTCTCTAGAATTCCAGCCTTTAATTTGAATCTAGCAAAACCTTCTTGACATCTTCTAGATTGCCCAAATGTTGGCTCAACACACCTTGATATAGGCCTCAAAGGAATGTTATGTGTCGAAATCAATCCATGCAGACCATTATCAGAATTTGAAAAGTGTCTCCTACATACAAATTCCAAGGTGGTTCCAAAGTCTTCGGAACCAATCCAAGATCTTTGGAGTCCAATCAGTCAATGCTTGAAGTTTCCACACTTATGCATCTTGCCCTTGCTTATGGGCAACTATATTACTTATGCGTCTCTTAGAGAGACCCTACAACCATTTGTGAGTTTCGATTTCCTTGTGTGATTTGGGCTCCTCCAATTTGTTGCGCCTCACTCAGATTTTGCATGCAATTCTTGTGTTTCTTATTCATGCTTTGTGCAGCGTTGCTTATGACTTAGCCAATTTATGTCCCCTAGTCCGCTAACTCGAATCCTTACTTGCTGATTGCACAAACCTCCAATCAATGCATCCTACATTCTTGTGCATTGCCCCAAACATCTGCGCAAAGATAACACTTGCACGCAATTTGTGCCTTACGCAAAATTCCAAAACAAGATCTCTAACTCCACCTTCACCGTGAACCACATTCTCTTTCGGCACATGGATTTTTGTGTGCTCCAAGAATTAGTTTTATCCAAAGGTTTAGCTTATTTTTTTGTTGATGCAAGATTGTCTCGTATGCAAGATCATTTAAGTTGCAACAACAAGCTCCTCATGCTACAATGGAGTCACTCAAACTTCCTCTTCCTCTCTTCTCTCTCTCTAACCTCGAAGAGTCTTCATTCCACCTCTCTAGACTTTTTGCCTCTAATTTGAATCTAGAAGAACCTTCTCGGTGTCTTCCAAACTACCTAAATGTTGGTTCAACACACCTTGATTTAGGCCTCAAAGGAATGCTACATGACAAAATCAACCCATGCAGTCCATTGTAAGTCGACATGTGTCTCCTAGTACAGAGTCCATGGTAGTTCCAAAGTATATGGAGTCCAATCAATCAATGCTTGAAGGTTTTGCACTTATGCGTTCTTGCCCTTGCTTTTGCACAACCATATTCCGTGTGCAGCTCTTAGAGAGATCCTCCAACACTTTGCAGTGTTAATTTCGTTGTGCGATCTAGCTACTTCGATTTGTTGCGCCTCACTTAAGGTTTGCACCCAACACTCGTGCTCCTCATTCATGCTTCATGCCGCTACATGTGCATATGACTTAGCTGATTTACGACTTAGCTGATTTACGTCCTTCAATCCTCTTTCCTAAATCCTTGTGCGGTGATTACACAAGCCTCTAATCAACGCTTCCCGCATTCCTATGCACTACCCCAAACATTCGCACAAAGAAAACTATTGTGCATAATCGTGCCTTAGCCAAAATTCCAAAACAAGACCTCCAACTCCATCTTCACTATGAGCTACATTCTCTTTTTGTGTACGGATATCCTGCGCTCCAAGAATCAATTTTATTCAAAGGTTTAGCTTCTTTTTGGTTGATGCAAGATTGCTTATTTTGCTTGGATGCTCTTGTATCAAACTCCCCAAGTAAGAAAAGAAATCTGAGCTCCTACTCACATGTTGAAATCTTCAAGAGTATGGCCACAATGACCAATCTCTACAAGATCCACCATGTTGAGTCCTCTTCGCGCAATTCCTCCACTTCACTAAGTATTCTTTGTATCTTTCCCGTGAATCCTCTTCATAATTCTAGAATCTAAGATAGCCTCTATTTCTTCCTATTCCTTCTCTAGTACTTGTTCTCTCCAATCAGCTATCTACGACCTTGACTCTCCTCCATGTCATCATCGTTTCCTTCACGGTATTCATACAAGTTTGCCACATTCAATATGGGCAATATACACTGTCCTTCGCGTAATACAATCTCATATGCATATGATAAAATTTTTGCAATACCTTGTGTGGCTCTTTCATCTTCCATTTCAACTAATTATAGGTCCTTGCGGGAATTGTTCCTTAAGCAAATGCGCAATACCAAATATCCAACCTTAAATTCCTTATTTTCGTACCTCGCATTTGTATCTTCCTCAGATTACGGCAGCTACTTTGTTCCAATTTTTAGACACCTCATGAATCTCACACGTAAATTTAGTGTAGTCTTCCACTTTTTCATTTCTTCCTTTGACTTCCCTTAACATTGTGACTCCTCTTGGGCTACTTCCATACACAATTTGGAAAGGTGTTTTTCCAAAGAATCTTGTTCACGAGTTTTTAATGCAAATTTTTCTTGTGCTTAATATCATGTCCCACCGCTTGGTTTAATCACCAACCAAGCATTGCAACAAGTTGCCCAAACTTCAATTCACAACCTTTATTTTCTCATCGGTTTGTGGATGGTACGCTAAACTGAAATTCAGGTTCGTTCTCAACTTCTTCCATCGAGTTTGCCAAAAATGGCCTAAAAACTTGCTATCATGATCTGACACAATGTTGCGTGGTAATCCATGCAATCTCACCAACTCTTTGAAAAATATATTGGCAAGGTTTTTCGCATCTCTTGTCTTCTTGCATGCAATAAAATGTACCATCTTTGAAAATCTATTGACTACCACAAAAATGGAGTCATTTCCTTTTTCATTCTCGACATCCCTAACAGAAAATCCTTGCTGATATTATCTCATGAATTCTTTGGTATCAACAATGGGTGATACAATCTTGTATTTTGAATTTACCCTTCGCCAACTAGTTAATTTTGCGTCCTTGCACATACTTGTGCACATCTGCACCCATCCTTGGCCAGAAATAACTTTCAGCCAATTGCGCCAAAGTCTTATCACATCCAAAGTGACTTGCTTAGCCTCCACTATGCTTCTACCTTATCATATTATAATGCATAGACCCATTCAAGTATGCACATTATGTTCTCTTGAACAACATCCCTTCTTGCACAAAGTAATCCAACCACGGTGTCCGATCTACACTTGTTGGTTTTGTGCATGCTTTCCATACAGCTTGAAGGTCTTCATCTTTTGCATACAACTCCTTTATGGTGTCAAATTCCATGGCTTCACCTCTCATCTTATTCAACAAGAGAACTCTCCAACTCATCATATATGCAACCTCATTCGATTTCCCAATTCAATGCTTTAACACAAACGTGTAGCTTTAAGAACTCAACCCATTTCATATGCCTCAAATATAAGTTCCCTTAAATGTTTATGAACTACAATGCATGGTGATCTATATAAAACACAAATTTTTTCGGCAAAAATAAGTGTCTCCAATTCTTGAGCTCTTACGAATGGCATAAAACTCCTAATCATAGACCAAGTATTGCCTTTTTGCATCATTCAACTTGTTAATGATGTAAGCTACACGCCTACTCTCCTAACTTATTATTGTGCCAATCACTACGCCACTTGCATCATAGTCCACTAGAAAGACTATCAAAATTTGGTTGTCTTAGAATTGATTGCTCTGTAACTTTTGCTTGAACTCCTAAAATATATGTTTGACTTCTCTCATTCAAACAAAATCCTTACAATCTCCTCACATGACCTTTGTGATTGTTGTGCAAATCCCACCAAAGTTTCTAATGAACTTCCTATAGAAGCTCACTAGACCATGAAGGCTTCATGCCTTGAACATACTCTTCGGCATCGGCCACTCAACTCTTTTGTGAACCTTCTTTGGGTCCATCTTTAGTTTGTCTTGGGATATCACAAAACCTAGGTATGCTAACTCTTTCCGCATAAAGTTTCATTTCTTCATATTGATCAACAACTTCTCCTCCCGCAAACATTGCAAAAATTTTCTGCAAATGCTCAAGATGCTGCTCTTTAGTTTTATTGAAAACCAAAATGTCTTCCAAGTACATTATTACAAACTTTCCAAGGAATGGTTCCAACACTTCATTCATGAGTGGCATGAATGTACTCAATGCATTCACCAATCTGAATGGCATAACCAACCATTCATACAATCCCTCCTTCATTTTGAATGTTGTTCATTCATCTCCTTCCCTTATGCATATCTGATGCTTTCGGCTCTTCAAGTCTATCTTTGTCAAGTACTGCGCTCCACTTAAACAATTCATCAAGTCCTCCATCCATAGCAATGTGAATCTATACTTGATAGTTATCTTGTTAATGGCCCTTGAATCAATAAACATGTGCCATTCTCCTCCTTTCTTGGGTGCTAATGCCATGGGCGCCATGCACAAACTTAGGATTCCTTTCATCAGCTCCTAATCCAACAATTCTCGCACCTATCTTTGCACTTCTTCATATTTTTGAGGTGTCATCATGTATGGTGCTTTGTTTGGTAAACTTGATCCAGGTGTCAAGTCTATTTGATGATTGATAGTTTTCATGGGTTGCAACCCATTTGGCAGATGCTCCAAAACTATTTCTACAAACTCTCTCAAGAGCTTGTGCACTTCACCCACAAGCTCATCTTGCCTGCTTTTCTTGTTTGAGCTTAGACATCACTGCATAGCATGGCTTCTCCTCTTCCACACTTCATAGGATTTCCTTTCTTGTCACCATCAACACAAAGCACAATCATCGATGCACACCTCTTCTTCCCCGTCCTTCAAAATAAACAAGATAAACTTATTTCCATCCTTCTCCAAGCGATCATTGTTAGTCCTCCCATCATGTACAACCTTTTAGTCATATTGTCAAAGTCTCCCTAAAAACACATGACAAACTCCAACGACGTTGCACAACACTTCATCTTGGTATGCGCCTATTTCAAATCTCATAAGGCTTTTCTTATTTACCAACATTTGATGGCCCTCTTGTAACCATGACACTTTGTAAGGATTTTGATGTGATTTTCTTCAACCCCAACTTCTCTACCATCTTGTAAGAATCCAAGTTGTCTCGTGTTGTTATCATCCACCATAACCTTATAACACTTACTTCCCAACTTGCAAATTGTCCGAAAGAGATTCTTTCTCTACATAGGTTCCTCATCTTTTTGTGTTGGTTTCAACAACACCCTTGTAATTATGGAACAAGAACGGAAGCCTAATAAGTTTATTGATATTCAGGAAAAATCATGTACAGTAGAGCAAGCTGCAATATTTATAGATATTGGACAACCGGATACAAACAAAGAATAAGTTGCACATGTGCAACAATAAACCTAATTACAATAGCTTCCAAAATACAACCGGAAGCACAAATAATGTAATACAAACAAATGTATTTGTTACAACTATGTAACAAATAAACCTACGTGAATAATATGACAAATATGGTTTATAAAACCATATAACAATACACCAACTAATTAGCTAAGGTAAAAAAGTAATTACAATGTAAACTATGTTTACCCTAACATTCCCCCTTAATTTTGCATTGCCTCAAGGGATGAGGAGAGGAACTCTCTGAACAACTCGAACTTGTCACGTGCAAGTGACTTTGTGAAGATATCATTCGTTGTTCATTTGTTGGGAAAAACTAAAGTTGTATGTTGTGTTTCAAGACATGCTCGCGTATGAAATGAACATGTACTTGATGTGCTTTGTTCTCTCATGAAAAACTGGATTGTGAACAAGTTTGAGAACACCTTCATTGTCTACATACATGGTGGTAGGTTTGCCCTGTGGTATTCCAAGTCCTTCCAGTATGCAACGTAGCCATATCACTTCACAGATAGCTTCACTTGCAACACGATATTTGACTTTTATAGAAGAGTGAGAAACAAAGTGTTGTTTCTTACTTCCCCATGATATCGGTCCAGATACCAAAAAAGAATACAAATCCAGAAGTGGATTTCTGTCATCAATGTTACTTGCAAGATCTGAATCCGAATATCCGGTCAAGAATTGATCATTCTTCTTGTATTCTAGACCAAGATCCACTGTACCCTTGAGATATCTCAAGATTCGCCTTGCTTTGCCTTCCAATGACAAACTTTGGGTTCCTACATGAACTTGGAAAGATAGCTCACTACAAAGTTGATATCTGGTCTAGTGTATGTGAGGTAAATGAGACTCCCAATCAACTGTCGATAGAGAGTTGCATCTACCACAAGAGATGGATCTGAACGAGATAACTGCAGTCTCGTCTCCATAGGTGTAGCAATAGGTGTGCAATCCATCATCCTAAATTTCTCGAGCGTTGTCTTGGTATACTTCAACTGAGAAACAAATATGTGATTCTCTTTTTGCCATACTTCCAATCCAAGACAATAGTGCATGAGCCCGAGATCTGTCATGTCAAACGATCAATTAAGATCTTTCTTCGTTGCATCAATCATCTTCATTGAACTACCAGTGATGACTAGATCGTCGACATAAACAACAACAATCACAATCTCCTCCCCTTGCTTTTGAGGTAGAGATTGGGATCATATGGATTTCTGACGAATCCATGTTGAACGAGATGCTCATCAATTTTGATGTACCAAGCTTAGGTGCCTGTTTAAGGCCATACAGAGATTTCCTGAGTCTGCATACCTTTGTTTCTTCTCCAGGTACAACATATCCCTCAAGTTGAGTCATGTAGACTTCTTGTAGATCTCCGTTCAAAAAGGCACTTTTCACGTCCATCTGATGGACTTTCCACCAAACCTGTAATCCTAGAGAAAAGATCATCCTGATCGTTTTAATCTTAGTTGTGGGAGCAAATGTCTCATCATATTCAATGCCTTCTTTTTGTGCATACCCCTTTGCTACCAATCTTGCTTTATACTTGTCTATAGTCCCATCTGCTTTGTACTTTGTTTTGAATATCCATCTACAACCAATGGGTTTCTTCCTTGGTGGAAGATCAACAAGTTGTCAAGTGTTATTTTTCATCACTGACTTATACTTAGCATTCATGGCATCTTTCCATCTTTTAAGCGTAAGGCTTCCGGGACAAGTAGAGGGTTCATCAGATTCTATAACTCTACTCATCAAAGCAAAGTTTACTTCTTCTCGTGCTTTACTGTGAGTCCGTGGTCCAATGGTGGATGTATCCGGTGGAGCATCCAATTTTGCATCTTGTATCATGTTAGTATACCACTTGGGCATACGCTGAATTGCTCCCATGGGTCGTGGTTCTATCTGATCATCACCATCATCACTATCATCATTTGTGGGAACATCATCTTTGTTTTTACAAAGTGGAATATCTATATCGGGTGAGTTTGAAAGAGGAGTCTCTGCTTCCTTCTTCTCAAAGAACTCCATCTCGCTAGTGTAGACTTTCCTAGTCTTCGGATCTATCAATGCACTCCAAGAGTCTTTTCACCGTAGCCAATGAAGATGAGTTTTTTTTATTTCATATCCACTTCTTTCTGTTATGCTTGGGTATGTGCATGCTAGCTTGCACCCGAATACTCCGAGGTGTGCAACAAATGGTTTCTCTTGCGACCATGCTTCATATGGCATTACTCCATCAAGAGCAACTGTGGGCACTCTGTTCAACAAATATACAATTGTCTTTGTTGCTTCTGCCCAAAATGTCCTCATTAATCTAGAATCATCGATCATACAACACACCATTTCCACGATAGTGAGGTTTCTTCTCTCAACAACACCATTCTGTTGCGGTGTGTGTGGAGGCATTTGTCGACGAATCCTGTGAGCTTGTAGGTAGGCTTTGAACTCATTACTGGTGAGTTCCCCGATCGATCGAGTGGAAAGATCGATGTGTGACCGAGTCTCGTTCTCTACAACCACTTTGAACTTTTTGAAGGTCTCAAAAGCATCACTTTTCTTACGAAGACAATATATCCACATTTTCCTCAAGTAGTCATCAACACAAAGCATGAAGTACTGAAATTCAGAATGACTCGGTTGCATCAAACCGCAAAGATCAACATGAACCAGATCAAGCTTACCATGAGCTCGATAAGTACTCTTCTGGAATGAAGCTCTGTGTTGTTTGTTTACTGTTGAGGACAGTAGTGAGAACACTTATCTAAGAGATGGCAAGCCTCTCACCATGTTGTACCGGTGAAGTGTTTTGAGATACTTGAAACTGATGTGACCAAGTCTTTGATGCCACAACTGTGTTGATGAAGAATTCTTAGCCACAAGTGCTTGATCATCTCTGTGGACAAAGTCAAGTTGGAACATACGTCCCACATTGGAGGCTTTTTGCAACAATTTTCAAGCCTCTTGATTTGTCTCGAATTAAACACACTTTCTTACCGGAATGACTATCAAAGTCAATCTTCAGATTGTGATCTAGAAGTGACTCACTGATAGCAGATTCTTTGTTAAGCCAGGGACATATAGTACATCTGATAATCTATAATTGCATGAACCAAGAGGTAGAGAAATGTTCCCAATCCCCTGTACTATGTAAGAAGAATCATCACCTAACGAAACATGGTTTTTTAAAGGCGTGTCCCTCATTGTAGTAAACCAATCTTTGTGCCCGGTCATGTGTCGAGTGGCTCCCAAATCAACATACCAAATATCACTAGATGACGTGGATGGTTCACTAGAACGAGCAGTGTACAAGAAGTCCTCATGTTCTAAATGTTCTTCTTGCTCAACTATATTTCCTTGTTGATGGGGTTTTCTTTGCCAGTTCCCCTTCTTATGCCCTTGATTGTAGTGTGATTGTCCCTTATGAGATTGCTGATTTTGAGGTCTAGAATTACTTGATGAACCTTTCTTATATGTATTGTACCAACAATCTTTTATATCATGTCCTCTATTGCAGATAGGACATTTATTCTTATTCTTGTCCCCATGCTGATGCTGATTTTGGGACTTTTGAGAGGAATGAGATTTTCCTTTTCCTTTCTGATGAGAAGATAGTGCATGTTCCTCTTCATCATCTTTTTATTGTACAATGCTTCTTGTTGCAGTAGATTCACTAACTTGTCAAAAGATACTGTCTAATCCGAAAAGTTTAGTGTCGTTGCAAAAATGCGATATGAAGGAGGGAGTGCTCTCAGAACAATGGGAATGAGAGTTGTATCAGTGACCTCCTCTCCCAGGGCTAGAAGTGAAGCCCTCAATTCTGCAACTCTTCTTAAGAAAGCTTCTACTTTCTCATTCTGTTTGAATTTCAGTGTGTGTAATTGACTCTGCAAATTTAGTATTGTATTCTTGTTCTTGGCCTCGTACATTGTGCTCAACTTATCCCACGCTTCTTTGGCTTTTGGCATCTCGAATGTGGGGTTGCACGTCATCTGATACTGCAAACAAGATAATAACTTTTGCCTTTTGATTGGATTTGTGAAACTATCTCTGTAGGGAAGCATCATCTGGTGATCTGGTTATGGAACCATTCACAATGGCCATATCTCTTCAAACTCAAGTTGTGTTTTGATCTTAGTCTTCCATGCAAGCATAATTATCTCCTCTGAGGAGTTGTGAGTCTGGAAGAAAGAACTGGAAGAAAGAACTTGGGGGCATTGGTGCCCATTTTTGAATTCACTGACAAAGGGTAAGGCTCTTATCACTGTATACGGTCTCCCAATCTATATACTGTCAGTCCGATATACCAAACCTTTCTATATACACGCCCTTCCGATATACCCGTCAATACATGGAAGAAGCTCGCCCTTTCTATCTACTGGCAAGACGTGAAAGAGGCGTTAACGTATGTGAAAGAATCCAATATGTCGTACCAAGCTTGAACAAGATCGAAAGGGGTCTGCGATTATTGACACGGTTCAAAGAAATATCCTCATACGCGTGCAGCGTAACTTTGCTACAAACTCGGATAATTTCAAATGTCCGGATTTACGTCGTGCAATCGTTCATGATCGATGGGATGGCTCAAAGTGTGTGCACTGTGTCCTTATTACTCCCTATCGATTTATAGGGTCGATGCCTGCGAGACGACGTTGTTCAGTAACTATATTAGGTGTTAAGTGCAGTAGTAGTTATGATGGCTTTACCCGTAAGCGCTTCCCAGAGGCACTGTATATACCGAATGTTGCGAAAGAGATCCGAAGATCTCGTGAGTGTTACATAACAAAAATTTTCATTGGTTTTGTTTACAAATCTCTGCCAATTTTAAGCAGTTACAATGTTTGCGGTTGAATATGGCAACCTACAAATTAGTACAATCCACTAAAAATACAATTACATCCAAATATTCCAAAAAATGAATGGCAGGCAATTTTTTTTTTGTTTTGAGGCCTTGGTGGCCTCTCGGAGCTCAATACGGCTCTCGGTGCAAAAACCACAAAAATAGCTAAAATTGCAGTTTTCAGATTTCCCACCCTTGGAAAAAGATGCTCAAAATAAAAAAATATGCGAATGGGAGAAAAAAATTGTTTGACCCTATTTTAGGGTTTTCTTCTCTAAAAATAGCGGGGTTTTAGTTAAGGCTAAGTGGTTTAGAACGCGTTTTTGCCGCTTATTTTCACCTCCAAAGATGGCGGTCTGTGCTAAATTTGCTGCTGATTTCAAATAGTTTAAAAAACTATAGCGATGAGGGGGTCGAATCGCGACCACACATGACCCCAAAAGCATTTTCACCATCCAACTATCCGCCAACTACGCTTTGTATATAAAATGAATCAAATATTATTTAAAGTATACACAAAAGGCCTAACCTTTTAGAACGACGACGTGCCGGACTTGCAAGATCCACGTGGCTTGCGTGTGAGAGTGAGCGGTTTAGGGCTTCCGCTAAAAATGGATCTCGAATCGCTTTTAGCTTCTTTTGCAATAGAATTTGTATTGTTTATCTCTGTGTTGGCTAGATTTTCGCATAGCATCAAACCTAGGCGGTCATGAGATAAATCTCCCTCATTTAACCGGTGAGGCTCCGTGTCGATTTGTCAATATAAATGTGTTTTTATCTATCGGGGTTTTACTTTAACCACTTAGTTCATGAACCGTAACTAAGAAGTTCGCAACAAGTAAGCATTTGTTTAAAAAGGAAAATTATAGAAGAAGAAAGTAAAGGTATTACAGAGAAGAAGTAAGGAAGATGTGCATCCCAATTAGTAGATAGCAGAGCTAATTGCATGCACATAGAAGAAACTTAATAGATTTGAACACACAGAATTATAAAGCAAAGGCAGCTCTAGATCCAGATCTAAAATAACACAAAGTTTACTCAAAAGATCTAAGATTTAAAAGCAAGAAACACAGTACGCCGTGACACAAAGTTCTCCGGAAACCTGCTTCTTTGTATTCCTCTGCTACAAGTGGCTCTCAAGGGTTCAGCACAAAGTCTAGAACACAAGATTGCTTCTTACAAATTCTGATCGATCCTTAACCCGGAGGTTCTTCTCCTACTTATAGAATGTAGGAGGGAAAGTACAAATAGAAGACTCAAACTGAACTAAAGTATGAACAAGTAAAGATGACATTTGGCAATCATCCTCAACTAACTTCTTCTTAAGTGACACATGTATCACTTAACTAATAGAATAGTTCCACATGACTTCAAGTAATGGTTGCAAAACCAATAACTTAGAAGTTTTACAATTTCATCCGGGAACATAGAAAATAGAAGAAGAAAGAATAGAAGAAGTCATGCCAGCTGTAATGTTTACATCTTCTTCTTGTTCTGATATCTGATATACTTGTCGAACATATAATTCAACATCCTTCCATCTGTTTTAGCCACTGCTTCCTTCTCTGTCCTGAACTGCAGCAACCCTTCATTCAACACTTTGCTGCATGCTTCCACCTCTTCCAAACTCGGCCCGAACCTCGCAATGTCTGCCTGCAGCGCCACCAATCTACTGATAGAATTCATCGTGAAAGGCTTGGTAGCTTTATCAATTCTCTTTTGCACCATCAGAAGAGAACCTTCCAGAGAATCATGCACCTCGTTAGAAACAATCCGCACGTATGAAGTAACACCTCCGTCCACTCTTTCCTCAGTGAAAGAAACGCTACTGTCTGGTAAATCTGATGTTCTACTCTCAAGCACCTGCATCCTTTTCAGCAAAACTCTGCAGATCTCCAAACGGAAAGATACTGCAAACTCTAGCTGCTTCCCCTTCTCGACTGATCCATCCTGCAGACAATTTGTTCTGCATGACCAATACATCTCCCGGCTTGTTGATCTCGGCCAAAATACTCGGGTTACTCTCTCTCGTTGTATTCATGCCTTCTATGCTTTCCATCGAGTTGCTTTAGTTGATTTCTTTGCATCTTTCATAACCTTTAAAGCGGGTGGCACTTCCCAAGTTGCATTGAAGCTTGGCGAATAATCGAGATCCTTCCATTCGTCAATAGCCTTTACTTGATTGCTTGCATCTTCCATTTCTGCATAAGATGATCACTCACCGCTTCTGAAATGGGTGAATGGAAGGTTTAGAACCTTGGCTATGATCTCACATAATTGAGATATTTGCTTCTGCAGCTCTTCTTTCTCCGCCTTTTCACTGTCAAGCCTAAGGAACAAAGCATCCAACAACGTTTGCGTGTCCTGCTTCAATCCTTCAGTGGTAGCTTGACCGAGTGGTATTTTGGTCACCGTCACATCTTCTGCCAAGAGCTCCTCTTCTATCTTTCCTTCCGCTGGAATTGATATCTCAAAGACAAACTTTTCTCCCGAATCTTTGATGATCAACCTAGAAGTTGCTTTCGCAACTTTAGGCCTCTGCCTCTCTCGCTCGGATCCGAACTAGCTGCAAGTCATGTTCCTCTAAGTTCATCTCTACTCTTGCTTCCGGAACCAACTGCAAAGCTACCATCTCCCGCTCTGCATCCTCTCCATCAGAAAGTGCCACAGTGTCATGGCTGCCATCTTCTGAAACATCCAAGGACAAAGCTCTTTCGAACTCCGTCATCTGCAGCTTCAACATCTCCTCTGGAACGGGTCTTTGAGCGAAGTGGGCTGGAGAGAAAACGAACGTCGCCGGTTTCAATGAAGGCATGGAAGCATCCTGCTGTTGCGGTGCAATAATTGGTGATCCTCTGGGTATTGGAGAAGTCGGAGTCAAAGCTATGGTCGTAGAAGTGGTCTTTTCTTTCTCTTGAGATCTTCTGTGTACTTTCAACTTCTCGGACCTTCTGCTGCTTTCTCCTTCATGCTTTCGTTTGAGGGAATCTCCTGTGCCGAAGTTGCCCGTGATTTGATTCATCAATACTTCATCAAGGCAGTATCCCTTCGTTAGCAGCCAGCTCGAAGTACTCACCAACACGACTTCGGATCTCTCTTGATTGAATGGCAGCCTCCAATGTTGTCTGCAAAGATAGCTTTATCTCCTCCCATCGATGGTAAGTGTCAAGTACCACGTTCCCATCATCTTTAAGATCCGCAGTATCCGCGCTAGTCAAAGTCGAACACTTGCTTTGTTGATAGCCTGCTGAAATCTTTCTTTCTAACCTCGTACTCACTTCTGCACTTCATCCAGAAATCTTCTAACGAAGGCACATGTGCGTACTCCTGGGAGATTGTCTTCCTGGCTACTCCAAATGGATCGAAGTTAAGCCGTGCAGGGAAGAACTCTTGCTCATACTCGGATAACATTTGCGCTTCCATCCCTCGAGCTCTGTGAATGCTGATGCAACTGTAATATCCCACAGTGATTGGGAAGAAGCCCGTAGACTTGTGCCGTTTCAACTGAAGGTCGTGTAACTCTACGAGTTGCCTGCTCAGCTCCATGGCGATCACTCTATCACTTGGATACCTGGGCATCTTTATAGGTTCTCCAGAAAAGCCCGTAACCCTGAGGTATGTGAAATCTGCAAACTGGATGAATAAACTGCCAATCTTGGACACTGCTTCCCACGCTTCCTTGCTTACCCTGTGAGTCTTCAAGTCTTTGTCTAGCCTGCAGATGAAATCGTAGAAGAAGTCATCGTTGATCACTTTGAAGTCCTTCTCGCACGCAGGTACAGTAAGCTGTGGGTAGCACTCGAAAATGGGGTCCTTGGAAAGAACACCACATCTATCCAGCTTGGAAAAGACACCCTGTGAAGCTGCAGCATATACCAAGTACGAAGTCATCTTGAAGCTGAAAGTACGCTTCACGTTCCGAAGTTGCTCACCGATGTTGCTGCTAATAATTTCCGACCAATTGATTATAGAATCAACCTTGTTGATTTCAATGGTCCTGATGAAAGCATACATCCATGTACGGAAAGTGTAGGCATTCGCTTCGCCATTCAACCTGCATAGCAATTTGACGACATCATCTGCCTCCTGCACCAAATTGGACCGCGGAAGAGTTCTCGGGAACTTTGAAGGGGATCTAGGCTTCTTCATGAACCGGCTGTTCATTATGCTCACGTAATCAGCTTTATGTTTCTCCCATCTACCTGTCGTATCCGAATGCTAATAGAAGTCACCACCTTTCGCTCTGGAATCTTCAAACAATAATTTATGAATTCCGCATCAAGCGAATTATTGTCTTTCCCATGACATCACGCACTGATCTGGATGAAGGATGATAAGATCTAGCACACTCCATCACGAACTCTGGCAATTGGGCTGTATATGGGAAAGCTGCAGCTCGGATAATTCCGCTACTTTTGACCGCACGCATGAGTGAAGTCTTTCCCGCTCTGGATCTATCAATCAAATCAGAAAGAGGTTCTGGGCCTAGATCTGTGTCTCCTATGTCTGAAAGTTTGGAAGCAATGCATGAATCCATCGTGCTCTCTTTTTCATCTCCTTTCGCCATGGCTTTATCAATCTTTGTCTGAATAATTCTTTTTCTTCTAACTTGGCCGGATTTCTTCAATACTGGTGCAGATCTGGACAAATCTTCAGATTCGGAGGATATTTGCAATGTATTGGACATTGATAAAAACTCCTTTTCTTTTGTAAAGCACCTGTAATGAATTCCTGCAATTTATTCAGACAAAAATGGCCACCGGAGCATGAATAGTGAATTTAAATTATAAAAATCTGCACTTTTCAAGCCTGCTGCCCCAAAAATTGGTGTTTAATTTGCACATAAAGAGAGCATGAATCCTTTCAATCAACACCTGAGCTCCTGTAACACCTGTGAAAACAACTATGCAGACGAAGATCAACCTTCTCCAAAGCATGCGCCAAATCTGGAAGCTTTTAGCCTTGTTAGCACTTTGTCTGAGCAAAATCCTTCCTCTAATGGGGCGCACTTTTCCTCCTAGCTGCAATTCTTTACCTGTGAATTAAATTATTCACCCATATGGCTGCCCATGCTTATATAACCTTCACAATTCTATAATTAATAATTGCCCTAACAATTAAAGGCAATTAATTAATTAAAAATCATGTTTTTCTCTTTTAAAAATAGCATGTTTAAGGACAGCCATCCAATAAATTAAATTAATCCAATTTAATCCTTCACACAGCACTTCACTCAAGCCCCACAGTGTGCTTTGACCATAGCCACTGAAAATAGAAATTAATTTAATGTTTTAATGCTTCAAAAAACATTAAATAATGCCCAAATGGGGCGCACTTTTTGAGAGGAAGGGGGCAGCCACTAAATAAATTAAATTTAATTAATTTAATTCCTTTCTTTTATTCCACCTTTGACTTGTTGACCTCCTCCAAGCTTGGGCGCACTTTTTGAGAAGAAAGATTAATAAAAATAATCAATTTTAATTCTTTTAATCTCTCACCAAAGGGGGCGCACTTTTTTGCACATGTAATTCTATTTTTAAGAATTTTTTGATAACGGGATGCTTTACCCTGCCAGGCAGGCACCAAAACCCCGTGATCCACTTAAGTGATTTTTATAACACGGGAAAAAGTACCCTGCCAGGCAAGTATAAAATTCCCACCCTGCCTGCGGCTTATATTTTTCCCATCGCAGCTTAAATCCTTTGTTTTCCAAAAATGCGCCCATCCCGCAGGGCTTTTTCTCGTGCACGACTTTGCTTTTTCCGGTGATCCAAACCTCCGATGGCGACTTCCTTCGGGCAAATGTGCGTATATGTTTTAGCCGCCTCGGGCAAAAATCAGCTTACGGAAAAGGAGTTGTTCGAGAGAAATTTACGAAAAGCGAGCGGGACACCAAAAAAACACGAAAAATTGTCAAAAGTTACAAATAAAGCCCAAAACTTAAAATAAGTTAAAATCCTTCAGTGTACATAGGAATAATAACATATTCGCTCATAATGGAGTTAAAAGAGTATGAAATAGCCTCATACGGGGCTCAAAATAATTAAATACAAATTTCCCGCAGACAAATCCCGACAACAAAATAAAACAATTTTGGGCATCTGGGTATTTGGCGAAAAAGGCTAACATGGCACTTTAGGATTATTTTGACGCAATACAGGAACTTTCAGGAAATAAAAACAACAAACGACCCACTATTTTAAAAGTACGAAAATTTTTCGAATTGGGTATCCATGATTTTGGTGAAATCTGAGTGACACCACTCTGCCGTGCGGATTGTTTGCAGGGTAGCTCGATCAATTCAACGTTGAACTTTGTCGTCGTTGTGTTTTGTATAGGGGGACGTCCTTTGCTCGACGCTTGGCTCGTTGTAGAGCTCGAGGCGTAGATCTGTTTTCAACCGGCTCGATTTGGAGGGTGAACAAACAGGGAAACAGGGGGTCGTCCAATCAATGCACTCGACTCCAATGCCTCGGGTGTGGCTTGATACTCAACTCAGATGGAGACACAGTGCAACTCGGTGTAGATGCCATAGAAACAACTCGGCGTAGTGTGAAGAGTTGGCTCCTCGTAGAATGAAGCCCGATCCATGCACAGATCAGTGCTTGGCTCGCCCAGAGCTCGATCCAATGCTTTAGGATAAACTCATGAGTCAAAGCAAGCAATAGACTCGGCTCTTCCTCTCGAATATGATTTTATGCGATCGAGAGATTAGCTCGGTCGATGAATGATCAACTCGCCAATGCACAATGAACTCGTCCTTTAGCTTGGTATGAGATCGGTTTAAATATGACAGCCTGCCAACATAGCATAGGCTATCAACACCTCTAAATTTAGAGGTAAAACCCCTAATGGGAAAAAAATGATTTTTTTAATTCTATTTCTGAAGTAAATTTTGCCTAGTGCAGGGGCACTAGTGCAAAAAAAAATTGCGTTCCAAACACTTGGAGCGCTTGATAGAGATTATGCGGATGCGAGGATGGGACGGGAAGTTGCAGAAAGCTGCACAGGCTCTCAATTGTTCAGAAATGCTTCTCCGGGCTCCTCTATCTCTCTCGCATGCTCTCACACACCTTCTCGCACACAGTGGCTCCAACCTGCTCTGGTACCAAATGTAATTATGGAACAGGGACAGAAGCCTGATAAGTTTATTGATATTCACGAAAAAATCATGTACAAGTACATCAAACTGCAATATTTATAGATATTGGACAGCTAGATACAAACAGAGAATAAGTTGCACAGGTGCAACAATAAACTTGATTACAATAGCTTCCAAAATACATCCGAGAAGCACAAATAATGTAATACAAACAAATGTATTTGTTACAACTATGTAACAAATAAACCTACATGAATAATATGACAAATATGGTTTATAAAACCATATAACAATACACCAACTAATTAGCTAAGGTAAAAAAGTAAATACAATGCATAATTACAATGTAAACTATGTTTACCCTAACAACCCTCTACATCATGAGATCCTCTCCTTGCTTTGGCTTCTTCAAATGCTCAGCAGATTCTAGCGATTCCTCATCTTTGCGTGCTACATGTGTGCTTGCCTCGAGTATTGCTTCCATCATTTTGTGTTTGAGGACCCTCAAATGCCTAATGTCCAGTTTATCTACACTTGAAGGATGTTCCAAGGAATCCTCTTCCTATGCCAAATATTTCGCATCCTCTAGACAAGTGAGATGCTCCTCCATGTGCAAATGCTTGTTTTTGTGCTTGCATGTCATGCGCGCATAACTCCACTTTCTCCTTGCTTCGATTGGCCTTTACCAATGTTGCTTCTTCCTTCGCTGCATGCAAATCTGCCTCTACCCCATGAGGTACTTTGATTCTTACACCATAACATCTCCTTAGCTCAAGAGCTAGCTGATAGGCTTCCTTCACCATCTAGATTTGCGCCATATTCAACTCTTCTTAAATATATAACTTCAACCAATTCCAATATCTCGAGAACTTTTCCAGGTGGAATTCACTATGTCTAGATTTGATAATGATTCTACTTTGTTGTCGTCTTTGGCACTCAACTCCTTCTGATGCAGGTTTTGCAACATTCTAAATAGGTCCATCTAGCATTCACCAAGTAGGAACTTGCTCTTCTTTTCTGCAACCACCTTATTCCACCTAGTTATCTTCTCCTTTTCTTTTCTTGTGCAATCATTATAAACATCTTCCCACCAAAATGCGACATGACCCTTCAACTTGGTCTGCACAATCTTCACCCTTTGTAGGTCACTGATCTCCTCAAACTCAAAATATTTAGCCATGTCCATGTTCTAGTCTACAAATTCTTTTGGATACAACCTTCCAAAGAAACATGGAACATCCATCTTCAGACCACACCCCATCTTCGAGATATCGTGTAAAAGCCTAGCCTCTTCATCTTCTATTCTTTCACCATTCCCATTTTCTTCTCTTTCAGCACATTGTCCTTCCTCTTCAGTGTCACTCTAATCATCCCTCAACGAAAAACCTCTTCTATGGTCCTCTTCAACCAAATTCAGTCTGGTAGGAACACTACTTAGTCTGTTCAAGAATTTATCAAGTACTCCAACCACAGTTGCATTAACATTATTTCCCTACTAATTGGTCTCCTAGTTGGCATTTTGACTTCTTAGACGATAAATCCTACTGCTGCATATCTATACTCACAATCCTAAGTAGGTATGTGTTCTCTCAAGGTTTATTTCACTCCCAGAGCTGTAACCTAAGCTCTCATACCACAAATGATGTAGTCACAGGCATAGGGTTTCCAATTAAGGAAATCCCTAACCCAGCAGCAAGGAAAACACACACCAGAGTACACACACAGACACAACAAAACTGTTATATTAGAATATCAATAGATTACAATGCATGTAAGTGTGAGTTACAGGATATGCTTCACTTAAGCTGCAACAAGCTCTTCACACTACAATGGTGGTCATTCTGAATTCCACTTTTCTTCTCTCGCTCTTTCTTAACTAGTGAAATATTCTCTACACCCCTCTATACTTCTAGCCTCTAATTTGAATCTAGTAGAACCTTCTCAATGTCTTCCAGACTGCCCAAATGCTTGCTCGCAGCTCAACATGCCTTGATATGGGCCTCAAGGAATGCTACGTGTCAAAATTGATCAATGCAATCCATTGTAAGTTGACGTGACTCCTTTGTCCATGTACTGGGGTTATGAAGTCCAAGGCACTTCCAAAGTCTTGAGCCAATCCAAGCACTTTGGAGTTCAGCCAATAGAAGCTTGAAGATTACGCACCTATGCACTCTTCCCTTGCTTTTGTGCATCTATATTCCTTGAAAGCCTCTTAGAGATATCTTCCAGCCCTTTGCAAGTTTTGATTTCCTTGTGCAATTCAGGATCCTCTTATTTGTTGCACCTCACTCAGGCTTTGCGTACAACTCTCGCACTCCTCATTCATGCTTTGTGCTACACTACTCGTGACTTAGCCGATTTACAGCCTCTGTTCCACTTTCCTAGATCCATGTGCACTGATTGCACAAACCTTTGATCAAAGTATCTCATGTTCCTTTGCACTGCCCCAAACACCCGTGAAAAGATGGCTCTTGCACGCAATCCATGTCTTAGCCAAAATTCCAAAACAAGACCTCCAGCTCCACCTTCACTGTGAGCCACAATCTATTCCTGTGTGCTCCGTGAGTTCGCTTTTATTTATCTGAATATTAGTCTGCACTACAAATCTAGTTTATTGAGTAATACCATAAGTGAACACACATAAGCAGTGTCAATAATGGTCGGGAAGTCCACTGCAAGAGGACTGGCTTCCTCCTACCGCAGACTCAGTCAAGAAGGTTACTGTGAGTTCAGCATGTTCAGTTTATGAAATTCTTTGGTTTACAATGTCTACATCTAGTGTTATTTTTATCTGTAATTTAATTGAAGATATAGTTTTAGCATCACAAATAATGATATTTGTTTTGTACTCAACTTTAATTTATCACTTAAATGCAGAAGTACAGTATTAGCTGATGACAGCAATGGGTCTAAATCAAGGGATCCATGGTTTATTAACAATGATGATCGGGCTCTTCTCAAGGTGCATGTTTGCTTAATTGTTATATAAAGAACATGTTTGAAAAGATTGGAGATAGTTTCCATTTTGAACTGTCATGTTTGTAGTGCAGTCGAGCAGATAGGGTGAGATTAGGCTCTGAATTATACAGCTGATCTGGAATGGATTGGCTAATAATATTGATAGGTTCTTTTCAAGGAAAACCTTTTCTTGATTTGCTTTGAATTAATAATTTTGAATTCTTTAAATCAATTTAAACCACCCAAGGCTACCTTTTATGGCCATAGGAAAGAATATATTCAACAAGGAAAAATGGGATGAAATGGGTCTAGCTAACTTCTCAAGAAGCTGTATCTGCTTCAATTTCTTCGTAATGAGCTTATGTATTAATGGATATTCTGATCACAATTACTTCAAATCTTGGTTTCACTCCCTATCTCAAAAAGATTTCAGGGTTTAGTATCTGCTGTGCAATGGCATGACTGGATCGATAAATGTTGCAAGAAAAATAGTGCACAACTTGGGAAGTGAAATCCTATCCCAATATTCTGAGAGGCAAGTTAGGTTTGCATGACTTTATTCTCATTTCTTTGCTAGGCTAATTCAGCATTTCCTTTTCAGGTGATTAAATATGGAACACCATCATCAGCTGGAGCTGAATGCATAGATACTGATTGCAACTTTGTTGAGCAGTGGTAAACTTCTATCACGTCCCAATTTCAAACTAGAAAGCCATGACAGAGAAACAGATTAAAAGACTTTAATTGTGAAGGATATTTATTTTTAACGTAAGGAAGTTGGAATGAATACATAACATGCACCATCGTCTGAGGCCCAAATACTGGTATGCATACTACAATATATCATTGTGTGCACCCTGTATCCGTCAGGGTATATCGTGCTGGTCCACGAGAGGAGATATATTATAATCCAAGGGAAGTCAAAGCAGCAATTGTCACATGTGGAGGATTATGCCCTGGTATTAATGATGTCATCAGACAGGTACGCAGCAAGATAAACTTGTTCATTAGATATTACAAGATTAGTATTTCCTTATTTATAATTTCTATGCACATTGTAATCATATTGCACTTTCTTATTGAGCACTTGACTATTGCTCAAAGACCATTTAAATATGTTTTTCCCATGTCTCCTGCTCTGTGAGAACTCCTCTTTTGTGGCCTACCCTGTTTTCAGATGTGCACACTTGGGTTGAAACTTGAGCTGTTTGCCAATGCACAAGTAAACCATATAAATACGAATACATGTCGCTCACACCAATTTTTCCGGCCATTCCTTCTGAATGATAGGTCATTGATTTCTCTGGATTAGGCCTAGGGACTAGCACAAGAACCATATACATCTTGGTCGGCATTGGTACTTTCGATAAATGCCCAGAAGCCATTGCATCACACAATTATGCCCTGGTTTAGTTTTTGACATGACGTTGACATGTTCTTAGATGTTTGGCCCTCTCCCATCGCAAAGTGCAACAAAGGGCTGATTGATGCATTTATTGCTGATGCCATTTAGTTTTTGCAAATTCTTAATGCAGAAAACTGCATTTATGCTGCAGGGGAAAGCTAATTTCTGTTTGCATGATAATTATGCCATCATTGTGTATGGCTCTTATGGGACCAATCATGAAGGTGCAACCTTTTTGTGCATACTGATGTCTGGTTTCAAGTAGTGAGGAAGTACATGCAGACATCCTGTCAGCCAGAGCATGAAGTGCTAAGTAATAAGTTTGTTTTTTGTTGATCATTTTGCAAATGTGGATCTCATGGAAGAATATTGCAAAGGTTGTATAGAAAACTCAAATGCCTATGAAAATTGGCAATATTTCTTATGAAATAGAATGGGAGAAAAGTAATATGCACCATTTTATCTAACCAACATTCCACCTACAAGGAAGAAACCATAGCGAGTCATGCAGACCAAATCACCATCGGATGACTGGTTTGACGAGGAGAAGATGTTGTGGGGAAATTTGACCATCCTTGAAAAGCATTGGGTCAAATTGAGCTGATCAAGCCACACGAGCCCCAATGAAGAGCACTTCTGAGATCCAATACGAAGGCACAAATTAAAATGATGCAAAGACACAGGCCATCTCCAAGTGATCTTGCATGACTAGCACTTAAACAATTTTGACCTCTAGAGTTACTCCTATATTTGTAGTGCAATGATCAATCATCTAGTTCAATGGCCCAAGATAGAGGAACCCCAGCCCCAACACCACTCCACAGTATATTGCACAGGTATAACCCATACCTTTTGCCCCATTAGTTTGGCTGTGACTTCTTTGACACTGGCCATTATGTCGTTCATCCGCCAAGCACCGACTATAGAAGCACATTTTCTCAAACCTTCTCGATTGCAAAGTTTGTTGCTAGCACCTTCAGCTATTGCCTCAGTTGCTCCCATTGCCATTTTCACTATGGTGAATTACCCTCTATTGCAACCCATTACAACCATTTGTGATTCCCTAGTGTTTGTTGTGCCCTCTCCACCTCTTACATTTCCCATGTTCAGTTCCCATGTAAATTTCACTCATCGTTAATCCCTTCTATACCACTTCCACCTTTTTTAAAGGTTTTGGGTCCAATCAAGACTACCTCAGGTTGCCAACAGTAAACAAACCTCATTACCAACTTCCAAACCATTTGCACCCGCCTCCATCCTCCTGCTCAGATTCCCTACTCAATACTACCATATGGGAGTGCAAAACATTCGCTTGACTAGAAATCACTTCTAGAATGTTGAGCAGCGAGTAGACAATGCTTAGCCCAGCTTGCACTAAAGCACATAAGATATTGCATGTTTAGCCAATGTGTTGGCAGAATGAAATAAAACTATAGCACAACTTGAATCCCATCCTAGGCAGTCAATTTTCTCGGGCCTGCCAAAATTTATAAGTGTCCTACCAGTCTTTTTGTGCTCTAGGAGCGCTCTGTCTTCTTTTTGACGAAATTGGACTCAGCTTATTAATCTCACTTTGTAATAAATTCATAGCTTTATCCTTATATCTAGACTGCATGCCTTCCCAGTTCTGTTGCAAATGAAAGACTACAAACCGACATTTTGGCTACATGTTGATAGACTTGGAAATAGAATCTGTAGTGTGGGATCATCCAACCGATTTTGCATACAATGAAGTTCAACTTTGAAGCTTTTTGTGTAGGGCCTGATGCCTTCTAGGCCTCTCAAACTAAGGCTTTTGACTGCATATGTGCTAATATCTGTCAACATCTCTGAGATTTCCAACCTTGCCACTCAGTTCAGCATGTTGGAAACTATTTTGTGGCAGTTGGAGACGGTTGTTGACTCCCCAATTACAAATTTTGATGAGTTTCAGACCACATCAAGTTTTGATGGAATTACAATCATGCCTTTTTGAATGCCAAGCTTAGTCGGATAAATGTTCAAACTGTCTGTTTATTCTTTTTGTGTATTGTGATGGTCTGATGAGGCTTAAGATCAGATTATTCTTTTTGTTGTCTTTTTTGATGTTTAAGCTCCTCTAGATTACCTGTCACACTTCTTATTTGGATCTAAGGATATACATGTTGGGTCCCTTCTTTTTCCTATGGTTTACCATTATGCCTTCTTTCACGTGTGTCTTTAGGGTTCGAAAATGTTGGCTAGATTTTCTGCATAGCATAAAACCTAGGCAGTCATGAGATAAATCTCCCTCATTTACCGGTGAGGCTCCCGTGTCAGATTTGTCAATTAAAGTATGCTAATATCTATATGGGGTTTTACTTTAACTACTCAGTTCATGAACCATAATTGAACAGTTCTGCAGCAAGTAAGCAGCTGTTTTAAGAAAGGAAATATTTATAGAAGGAAATTATGTAAACACAGAGAAGAAATGGGGAAGATGTGCATCCCAATCAATAGATAGCAGAGTTGATTGCATGCACATAGAAGAAACCAATAGATATAAACACAAAATTCTAAGCAAAGGTAGCTCTAGATCTAGATCTGAAATAACACAAAGTCTATTAAAAGATCTAAGATAAAAACAAGAAACACAATACTCGTGACACAAAGTTCTCCGAAAATCTGCTCTCCTGTATATTCCTTTGCTTCAAGTGGCTCTCAAGGGTTTCAACACAAAGTCTGGAACACAAGAATGCTGCTTACAAATTCTGATCATTAACCCGAAGGTTCTTCCTCTACTTATAGAATGTAGAGGGGCAATTACAAGTCGAAAGCTTTTAGTTGAACTGACACATGTGGAAGTCGGAAAAGAAACAACTGGCAATCTCCCTCATGGAATTCCTCTTTGCATGACATGTATGATTTGCAATTGAAAATAGAACCTTCTATTTTGCACATCTGCCACCTATCTCCAAGTAGTTGACTTCTTCAAGTAATGGTTTTTAAACCAATCACTTAAGTTGTATAATTTAATTGATCGCTCAATTACTTTGTCGGAGGAAAGAAGGAAGAGGAAAGCTGCAGTCTTGTCCTTTTTCATGTCTGCATGCAGCTGATTCTTTTGCCTTTGATTCTCACCAAACTGGACCTGGGAGCAGTTGGATCTGGAAGCAAGTTGGATCTGGAAACAAGCTAGATCTGGAAACAAGCTGGAAGCAGCTGGAAGCAAGTGACCATGATTTGCTTGCGGGTATTGCCTTTGACATGTCTTCGTTCTTATCCTTGAAGCTTTTGCAGTTCTTCTCCAGTACATGCATCAGTGCAATGTTCGTCCGTAAATAACTCATCATTTTTATTTTTAATTGCATATGAGCAATTAAAAATTCTGGAAAGCACTCCGGGTGAATGCAACTTCAATGAAGGCTTCAACTGGAAGATTGGAAGCACATGCACAAGATCCTGGAAGGAATTTTCCACGCACTGACTTCTTCACGGGCTGCGTTCGAAACAAGAGGATGAAGCCTTTGTGCCGGAAGCTTTTGCAATTATGAGATCTAGATCTGGATTTGTCTCTCCGGTGTTAGCAAATCTAGAAGTAATGCATGACTCTGTTGTCCCTCTTTGCCATGGCTTTGTCTATCTTTGTCTGAACAATTCTTTTTCTTCTTATTTGGCGGATTTCTTCAAAACTGGTGCAGATCTGGATAATTCTTCAGATTCGAGAGGATATATTCAATGTATTGGACATTGATTAAAGCTCCTTTTCTTTTGTAAAGCACCTGTAATGAATTCCTGCAATTAATTCAGACAAAGATGGCAACCGGAACATGAACAATGAATTTTAATCATAAAAATCTGCACTATTCAAGCCTGCTGCCCCAAAAATTGATGTTTTATTTGCATGCAAAGTGAGCATGAATTTTTCCAACTTCACCTGAGCACCTGTATCACTTATGCAAACAATTATCTAAACAAAATCAACCTCCTTCAATGCATGCGCCAAAATTGGAAGCTTTTAGCCTTGATTTCACCTTCTTTTGAGCAAAAATCCTCTTCAAATGGGGCGCACTTTTCCTCTGGGCTGCACTTCTTTACCTGTGAATTAATTAATTCATCCTTATGGCAGCCCATGCTTATATAACCCTCATAATTCTATAATTAATAATTGCCCTTCCTATTCCTGGCAATTAATTAATTAAAAATTATGTTTTTCTCTTTAACTGGTGTGCTAAAATTGCATGTTTAAGGACAGCCATCCAATAAATTAAATTTAATCAATTTAATCATCCACTCTTCACTCCACTTAAGCTTCACAGTGTGCTTTAACCTTAGCCACTGAAAATAGAAATTAATTTAATCATTAAATACTTTAAAAAGTATTATTCTTCTCCCAAATGGGGCACACTTTTTCTCATGAAGGGGCTGCCTTTAAATAAATATTATTTATTTAATTTAGACAATCTATTTCCAACTCCTTTATTCCCCTTTGCTTTTGTTGACTTTCTTCCATGCTTGGGCGCCAATTTTAGAAGAGAAATTAATTAATTTAATCACTTTAAAGGCTGCCTTTATCTCCCTAAAGGGGTCACACTTTTTGGCTAAAGAGAATTCTATTTTTAAAAACACATGACAATGGGAATTTTTACCCTACAAGGCAGCCCCGAAAATCCCATTGTAACTTAAGTCATTTGACTTCCATAATGGGATTATTTACCCTGCAAGGCAGGTAATAAAATCTCATGATTCACTTAAATGATCTTTCCTTTTATTCAACAATGGGAATTTTTATCCTGCAAGGTAGGCAATAAATTCCCCTGCCTGCTGCCTCTAATTTTCCCACTGCAACTTAAGTGACTTTTCTATCATGGGAAAAAGTACCCTGCAAGGCAGCTAATAAATTCCCACCTACCTGCTGCTTCTAATTTTCCCATTATCCACTCTGATTCTTTGTTTTCCAAAAATGCGGCCAGCCCAGAAGAGGCTTTTTGGTGCGCGACTTCGTCTTTTCCCAGTGAACCGGACCTCCGATGGCGACTTCCTTCTGGCATAACGTGCGTATATGATCCCCAGTTACTTTAGGCCAAGAATCAGGCCAAACCGCAAAGGAATTGATCTAGAGAAATTTCACAGAAAATGAAACGGAAAACACAAAAACACAAAAAATTGCCAAAAGTCACAAATAAAGTGCAGAACTCATTCCTAGTTAAAACCCTTATGGTATATAGGAATAATGATATGTTCGATCACAACAGGGTTAAATCGGAGTGCAAATTGCCTCAAACGGGGCTCAAAATAATTAAATACAAATTTCTGCAGACAAATCCCGATGACAGAATATAACAATTTTGGGCATCTGGGTATTTGGCGAAAATGACTAATATGGCTCTTTGGGAATATCTTGACACAATACAAGAACTTTCTGGCAATAAAAACACAAAACGACCCATTATTTTAAAAGTACGAAATTTTTTTGGATAGGGTAGTCACAGATTTCAGGATGAAATCTGGGTACACCAAAAACAAAGTTTTCATGTGTTTTTTTGTCATGGTTTTTCATTGATGTTTTGTATTTCATAAAAAATTATCTCAAACTCCAAGGACATCATTACCCCAAAGTAATGTCTAGTACTTGCAGAAATAAAATTGATTCTCACAAATCCTTTCCAATATACCTGTAACCTTTTTGTTGCAGACCTGTTTTCTCTTTGACTAATAATAATAATAGGATCATAATCAACATATTCAACACATTGTCCAATGTAGAACAATGGTATTTCATTGTTAAATCTGCTTAATAAACTCCTTGTACAGGTTATTATGGAAAATTAAATGAGTTTTAGATTGAAGTGGCTATAGTAATCTTTAAGCTGCATTATTAAACTCTTCTACATTAATAGATCATAATATGTCAGGGAAATCCTTTTCTATTTTCATGTGGATGCGAGTTTATAGATTCAACTCAAAGACACACCTGACCTCCAAACTCAACAAATCTAGTCTATCTTTTATGATTGACTAGTCTTTATGAGTGCTTCCAATAGTTCTTCAATTATACAGTTCCTATATCTGCCCAAGTATCTCCAAAGCTTTCGATTTAAACCATATCTAGTAATTGGATAACACTCATGAATTCAAATTTCAAAAGTGGAGTTAACCTTAATAAAAAAGCTTAAAATTAATATATGCAAATTCCCATCAACAGAATACGGTTCTTATCCTCCTTGCTGTCTGCATCCCTACTGTCTTCAAGCTCAACAAGTTCTCCATAGTTTGATTTTGCCTATCAGTTTGTCCATTTTAAAGGATGATTGCTGGCAATGTACTGAAGCTAAAATGCAGTTAATTGAAGAAACTTTTCACAAACAATGTTTAAACCTGGTATCCTAGTCACTGAAAATAAATATAGGCACACTGAATTTCTAGTTTTTTTCTGCATGTAGGCCATCTTTCGCAAACATTTTTAGTTCATTATTACTATTAGAATCAGACTGTATTGATTGTGAATCATTTATAAAAAAATACAAAAATCTGTGAAAATGCTTGGCTGTTTATCCCTGCTTAGATATTCAGAAGATTGCTGGTATGTTGTCCACAACAAGGACATATTTCCACCTAAGATACTGGTACGGCCCTGTTTGGCCCCTGGTACTGGTACAGTATGTACCCAATACAGGTACGTCCTAGAAACGTACCCAAGAGAGGCCAAGGTACGGACGGGACCCCCCTGGGCGCGTCTATAGCCATACCGAGGGTCATGACCGCTCCGGTTACGTTTTAGGGTAAAACCGACTTGTTTTTTTAATTTTTGTTTCTCACTATTTCTAACACAGTAAAAACTTTAAAAATTATAATTTGAAACCCTAAAAGTGAATTAGAATGAATAAAACAAAAGCAAAACACAAAAACAAAACATAAAAGCAAAACAACTTACCTCTCATTCCCTCATTGCATACTTGCCTCTCTAAGCTCTCATTTTGCTCATTTAGGTTTGATACTTCATCAACAAGCATTGCAATCATTTTCCTAAGCTAGTACAAGTGCCCATTCGCTACCAAGGTGATTGAGGAGCTTGAAAGGAGGAGGATTTGTGGATTATTCATTGAAAGTAAGGTTTTAACTTTCAAGTTTGATTTCAATTCTGTGTTTTCAATCTTTCACACACTTCATACTTCTTTTTCGTATTATTATTTTCATTTTAATATTTTCAACCATTTTTCCATTTATTAAATTATTTTACAATAAATACATGTTATGCACTAGGGCACACTGGGTTTAACCATTGTTTATTTGCTTATGCTTTATTGGTTTTTAAACTTGTAGGGTAGAAGTACAATGGCAACAAATTCCACCTACTCTGCAATGCGATCCTGTTCAAGAATTTATTCGAATTCACCATTATGGAGGCATGTCACAATATTAGAGCAACTTTTGGATGGTAGGTGTTTTGTTTGGAGATGCCATGATTGCAAAGTGTATTCAAAGGCTCGTATAGTCAAGTGAAAGCCCACTTGTGTGCAATATCGAGTCATGGTATTAGAATTTGCAAGGGAAAGAACAATGTAGGGGTGCCAACAACAAAAGTTTTGGAATATATCAAGGAACAAGAAGATGCAAAAGTAGCCTTTGCCTTGAAAACGGGCCATCCATTATCAAAAAGGCCATATGTTGCCCCATCTCGATTTGGCTCCCTAGTTGTGACCTTGCCACATCTATTTGTGATGTCTACCTCCATGTAGGATGAGGATTCACCTCTTTCATGAAAGAGGACAAAAGGACCATTGGAAAAATCCTTTCAAAATGAGAGTAGAGATATCGCAGATGAACACATTGCAAGATGTGTGTATGCAAATAAATTGTCATTCAATGTTGTCAGGTCACCATATTGGCAAGAGATGGTGAAAGTGATCAACGAGGCCCCAAAAGGGTACAAAGGGTTACGTTATGAGAAGCTTCGTACCATCCTATTGGCAAAGGAAAGAAAATATGTAGAAACCTCATTGCAACCAATTGAAGATTTGTGGGCTAGAACAGGTTTCCATCATTTTTATGGATGGAAAGATGCAAGAAACCGCCCTTTGATCAATGTGGTTGCAGTATGCCCCAAAGGAGCAATGTTTTTTAAAGGATTTGATTATAAGGCACATGTGAAGGATACCCAATTCATTTCCAACATTCTCTTTGAAGCCACGAGGTGGTGGGGCCCCAAAATGTTGTCCAAGTCATCATGAGCAATGCCAATAATTGCAAAATTGTTGGGATGTTAGTTGAGGCGAGGTATGCGCATATTTTTCGGACACCATGTGTTGTCCATTCACTCAATTTAATGCTGAAAAAGTTGGCCAAAGCAAAATAGAGTGGATCCTGACAAGTGTATGCGGAGGGTGAAGAGATCCAGAGGTTTGTGACCAACAATCACTAATCGCAAGGCATCTTTATATCCTTCTTGCATTTGGAGTTGTTAAAGGTAAGGGAAGTTATCTTTCTTTTATTTATAATGTCGCATTTTTATTTTTATAATATAGTACTCAAAAGTTTTCATTTTTTTGTTTCTCATTTCTTATTAGGATGTTGAGACTCGATTCGCATCGCATATAATCATCTTGAGACAACTTGCGAAGGTGTGAGAGACAGTGGGATGGTAACTTCCAACCTATGGGTTGTATGGAGGCAATCAGACATTAAACGAGCCCAAAAAGTGAAGGTGTTGATCTTAGATGACACCTAGTGGGATCGAGTAGATTATTTGTCAAGTTTTACCGAACCCATTATGAGCATGATCCACTTTACTGACATGGATCAACCATGTGCGGGAGAGATATTTGATGGTGTCAACTCAATGATTGAGAATATAAAGTCCATTATAAATGCAAAAACAAGATCTCGAGGAGAATTTTTCTAAGTACAATCAATCCTCATTGAGCAATGGAACAAAATGATCACCCCTCTACATCAACTTCACTTTGTATTGACTCAAGATTCTACATCACGGAAATCTTTTTTTTTTTGGGGAAGATGGTTGTAATGTCCCCTTTTGAAATTAATGCGAACGAAGACCCTTAGCCTATTTTATTGTTTGCCACAAGATATCGGGATGAAGGAAAGGGGAACATGTTAAGATTAAAAGTAAGTGAGCCAAAAAGTAATTTTATATTGGCCACTTATGTTTTAATTTTAATATAAGAGTACTTTTCTAATTTAAATGGACCGACACTTAAATAAAAATTAAAAGAAAGGGAAGGATATAAAAGAAGATGAAGGGGTTCATTTGTGGACATCTATCATCTTGATTTTATGAAGTTGAGCACTTGTGCTTCTACTTTCATCTATTGAGGACGAAAACCTTTGAAAGATCCCAAACCCGTTTTTGCCTGAATACTTTTTTATTAAAAATATTGCTCTGGCTCAAATCTGAACTGATAACATCAAAGGAATTCATAGAACACCACACTAAAACTGCATAGATAAATTAAATAAAGCAAAACCCCGCAATCCGGGTGAATACAGAAAAGGCGCCTAGGGTTTAACAGGCAGATTTCTTCATAAACATTTCAGCCGTGTATTTAATAATGATTTCTGATGCTAAATATTATGGCAATACAAATATAAATCTGCAGATAGATTTAATAATAAAGATTGTCCAAAAACCCACTGTAAATGATTCAAACCCTAATCGATTTGATATATTTGCTGCTGGGAATTACAATAAATATCTATCATGAAGAATACCTCTGATACAACAATAAACAACTGTAGAAGAAGTCGCCCCACTCTGGAAGTTGTACAAATGCCCACTGCTGCAATTTATTCTTTTCTCTGAAACTGCTAGAATGATGAATAACCTGTGTAAACAATGAAGATTCCTGGATGGAAGCTTCTCTCACTGCTCCTAGGGTTTCCGTCCGCAAGAGGAATAATCTAGAGGGTTTCCATCCTTGGATTTTGTCTACAAAGCTCAGTGCTAACTGCCGGGTAAAAATAATGATTATCTGAATGCCTTTCCCCAAGTCGCATTTTTCCCCATATAGCCAAAACTCCTCCAAAGATGCAAGTCACACTTTTTGGCTAAAACCATATAATTAATATTTAATTAAATATTTTGCTTCACTAAGCAAGTCGCATTTTGGGTTTAATTGACCATTACCATAGTTACGAGTTCGGAAATCCGATTAAATTCGGAAGGGCAAAAAAATCCGAAAATTCGGAGTTCTCGAAAAAATCCGAAAAAATACGGAAAAATCCGGTTCGGAATATATATACATATATTATTATAAATTTATATTATTGTATACTTATATCATTATATATAGACAAATCATACAAAAAAGCATCCATCTACCATAATCATCATCATCATCATAATGATTCTTTCAAAAGATTGCAAGAAGTTGCTTGGTCCAAAAAGGTACAAAAATGGATTTTATGAAAATAAGAAAAATATTGCCATCAATGCGTAGAGCTCGAGAAAATATATACTTTTAGAGAAGACGACACCTAAAAGCAGAGCCACGAGAATGAAAGTTATGGCACATGCAAGTTTTTTGCTACATCTTCCTGAGACCCTTTCCAAAAATGGCAAATTTTTTTCCATACTTGCGATTTTTTCACCAAAAAAAAATTATGCCAAAAAAGGAAAAAAAAAAAATTCCCTGCAAAAGCAGGCCCGAACCGAACCGAATTTATTCGGTTGCTTCAAAAAATATGGTTCGAACCGGATTTCATACAGATCCGGCCGAACACAGTAACTATGACCATTACCCAAACAAGTCGCATTTTTGGCTAGGAAGACAATTTAAATAATTTATTAATTTATTTAAATGCACTTTCCTAAGTCAAAGTCACTCAAACAGTCTATTAATTCATTATATGTGCTTTAATGATATTTTACTTTATTTTGAGCACCATATAATAAAAATAATAAACCGAAGTCACCCTTGAAAACACCCTTTGGCCGTCGGGTAGACAAAACAGGCCAAAGGTCTTCGACCGAACTATTCGAGAAAGAGGGACATTACAGTCCTCCCTTCCCGAGATTGCTTGTCCCCAAGCAACTGTAGAGTTGGATGCTGTAATATAGTCTCGCCCTCCCATGTAGCATCCTCCTCTGGTAACTCTTTCCACCTCACCAGGAACTCCCGAATAACTCTATTCCTCAGCCTCCTCTCTCGGCTGTCCAAAATCTCCTCTGGCACTAAGTCCAATCTCCCTTCCTCATCCAAGGGTGGTAACTCTGTAGAAGAAATAATGTTCTGCCCCAAGGCCTTTTTCAAGCAAGATACATGAAAAACATTGTGTATCTTACTCTCAGAAGGCAACTCTAGCTCGTATGCCACTTCACCAACTCTCCTCAACACCCTATATGGCCCATAGAATCGCGGCTTGAGCTTTTCAGCCCCACTCTTCTTGAGAGTACTCTGTCTGTAAGGCTGAAGTCGTAGAAAAACCATGTCTCCTACCTCAAATGATCTCTCCACTTTCGCGCTTTATCTGCATACACCTTCTGGTGATTCTGTGCCCGTTGAATATTTTCCTTAAGTACCTCAAGGATTTCCTGACTATCCTGTAAACTCTCCTGAGTCTTGGGAGCTCTACTATCCCCAAACACCATATCAAAAAAAGATCTCGCATCATATCCATACAACACTCGGAATGGATTCATACCAATAGACATATGGTAAGTGGTGTTATAGCAATACTCACATAAATATAAAGCAACTTTACCCATGCCTTACCCTCTTGCACATCGCCCATCATCATGTCTCGAGAGTGATAACTAGTGCTTTAGGATTCAACTCGGTGTGAATGAAATGGAAAAGCTCCTACCAAAATATACTCATAAACCTGCTATCCCGATCATTGACTATGTTCTTCGGAAGTCCATGCAACCTGAATATCTGACAGAAGAACAAATCAGCCACATGAGGTGCCTTAAAGCTGGTAGGGACAACGAAAAAGTGTGCATATTTTGTCAACCGATCCACTATTGCATAAATGTGATCATTCCCTTGCACCATAGGAAGACCTGTAATGAAATCCATCGAAATACTTTCCCACTTCTGCTCCGGAATAGCAATGGCTGTAGCAAACCTGCTGGGAAAGTATGCTCTGACTTGTTCTGCTGACAAGTCATACACTCACGGACATGGCGCAAGACATCATCCTTGAGACCCTTCCAAGAGAATCTCTCTCTAATCTGCCTGTATGTTTTAAAATACCCTGGATGTCCTGCAAGTGGTGCATCATGGAAAGCATGCATAATCTTCTCCTTAAGCTCAGATTCAGGAACTAGGTAAATTCTGCCCTTATACAAAATCAAATCAGCTATTACCTTATACCGGCCATCCTGAATTTTTCCATCCATAATGTCACATGCCCAAGTGTTTTGGAATACTCAACTAACAATTGAGATTTCCAATTTATCTGAAATCTCGCTCAAAGAACATAGGGCAGCGAGATGGGGTTTCCTGGAAAGTGCATTAGCCATTACATTCTTCGTAGCCTTAACATACTTTGTCAAAATCATATGCCCGGATCCTGCTGACCCATTTTTGTTGCCTCTCATTGAGTTCCTTTTGTTCCAGGAAATATTTCAAATTGTTGTGGTCGGTTCTCACCACAAATTTTCCACCTACCAAATACTGTCTGAACTTTGCCAAAGCATGCATAATGGCAAGCATCTCCTTATCGTAGGTGGAATACAGTCTCTCATTATCTCTCAGCTTCCGGCTCTCAAAGGCAATAGGATGGCGATCCTGCATGAGAACTGCACCAATTCCCAATCCCGAAGCATCACACTCTAAAATGAAGGGCCGTGAGAAATCTGGAAGAGCCAAAACTGGACAGGTACTCATAATTACCTTGAGCCTCTCAAATACTACTTGTGCCTCATCTGACCAACTGAATGCACCCTTCCGTGTAAGATCTGTCAATGGAGCTACCAGCTGAGAATAACCCTTCACAAACCTCCTGTAGTAACCACATAACCCCAAGAATCCTCGCAAGTCAGAGATATTCCTGGGTGGTGGCCAATCCTGCATCGCCTATATCTTCTCCTGATGGACCTTGACCCCATTGGCCCCAATGACGTGCCCAAGATACAATATCTCCGTAAGTCCAAATTCACATTTGGACATCTTAGCAAACAAAGACTGAGTCTCCATTATGCTAAGTACCTCATCAAGATGCCTCAAATGATCATCCCATGTCCTACTATAAATCAGAATATCATCAAAAAATACCAACACAAACTGCCTCAACTGCCTGTTGAAGAGATGGTTCATACATGACTGAAATGTAGCAGGGGCATTAGTGAGTCCAAATGGCATCACCAAGAACTCATAGTGCCCGTAGTGACACCTGAAGGCTGTCTTATGAATATCCTCATCCCGAACTCGAATCTGGTGGTAGCCCGATCGAAGATCAATCTTCGAAAAGTAAATAGATCCATGCAACTCATCTAATAGCTCATCAATGCGAGGAATGGGATACCTGTTCTTGATGGTTTTCTTGTTCAGTGCACGATAGTCAATGCACATCCTCATGGTCCCATCCTTCTTCTTCACCAAAACAACTGAAGAAGCAAAGGGACTAGAACTAGGACGGATGTGTCCCATCTCCAAGAGCTCTCTAATGGCCTTCTCTATCTCATCCTTGTATGTCTTAGGATGGCGATAAGGCGTAGTCATCACGGGTTTAGCACCCTCCTCAAGCTCTATAACATGCTCAAACCCTCTATCTGGTGGTCTACCTGGAGGAATGTCACCAAACACTGGGCCGTGCTTATCCAGTATGGACTAGATGTCAATGTGAAAAGGCTGCTCATTGTCGGAGATTTGGATGAAATGAAACACTGGGCTGCCCATGCAACCTCACCATGTCTGACTATAGACTCCATCTTGTGTGTTGAAACAACTCTAGGCCCACCGTCAGAAAGAGCCCGAAGCACAATCTTCTTCTTATCCACCATAAACTCCAACTCCATCCTCTGGAAATCCTGCACATATCTACCAAGGGACTGTAACCACTGAATACCCAATACTGTATCGATCTCACCCAGTCCAATAACATAGAAGTCATAGGTCAATGTGTAATCCCCCATCTGAATACTAAGCCGTGGAATCCTCTTAGTGCAGCTAATAGCAAATCCATCTGCTACCCGCACACTAAACCCCTCAAATTCCTCAACCTGTAGTCCTCGCTTCGCAGCCAACCCCTCATCAATGAAGTTGTGCGTAGCTCCACTGTCAACCAGACAAACAATCCGCTGTCCCTTAAGCACTCCCTTCAACTGAAAGGGATGGTACCTAGGAACGCCTGAGAGTGTAGCAATAGTAACATCGGATGAATCCAATGCCTCACTCTCGCCAAGCTCTATCTGGGGCTGCTCCCCCTGTGCAACATGGTCACCGCCCTCATCCTCTGCATCTGTATCTGGCGAGTGATCATCCTCCCCATCTGAAATCACCTCAATGAGATGCACCTTGCCTTTACCAAGGCAAGAATGTCCAGGCTCCCAATGATCTTTGCAATGAAAGCAAAGCTTCTTCCTCCTTAACTCATTACGAGTCTCCTGATCCACCTTAGGAGGTGGTGCACTCTTCTGCGGAGCGGTAGAGCACTGAAATGGCCTGGAGCTCGTGGGAAACTTCTTATTGGGCTGATAAGAAGTGGGCTGATATGAAGTGGGGGATGTGTCCAAATCTAATGCCGTCTGGATGGCATCATGCAATGTCCTAGGCTTAAGAGCCTTGACCAATCCTCTCATCCTGTCATGAAGGCCCTCTATAAATAACATCACCACCCTCTTCTCAGGCATCTCTGGAACCATAACTGCTATCCGCTGAAATTCGTTGATGTATGAATCAACGTGTCCACTCTGTCGGAGTGTGTGCAAGTCCCTGTAATACAACTCTACATCCTTGCGATCAAACCTCGCAATCAGCCTCTCGCTGAAATCCCTGTATGAATGTAGAAGCTCATGACCCTGTGTAACTAACCCATGGTGCCACCAATCATAAGCCACCCCCTCAAGGTGTAATGTAGCAAACTGTATGGCCTCCTGCTCCCTCATGGGTTTGAGGGTAAGATAGGTGTCGAGCTTGTGAATCCAAGCCCTGGCACTGATCTTTCCACTACCATCAAAAGTGGAGAGGGTTACCTTATTGGTAACCTGCTGTAAATCCCTGTTGCTCTGCCGCACTCAGGCGTCCCGTCCTGTCCCGGCCCTCTGTTGTCTCTCCTCGAGAGCACAATACTGTGGGAGGGGAAATACATCCCTCAAATCTTTGCGGCAAACTCCTCCACTCATCATCCCATCGCCATAATAGTATCGGAAAAGCCGCTTCTTACAGTCGTCCCTCAATCTCTGGTGGGTCACCTCTAGGCATGAAGTTAGGCTGCATAGGCCTATCGAGTAGTCGGCGTAGGTGTCCTCTCATATGTGTATGACTATGCCTCCACTCACGGCGTGGCGATCCCCTAACACTTCCAAGCTCTTAAGGTGATCTGCTATGATCCTGTAATTCTTGCGGGACTGATACGAATCTGTCCCTCCCTCTGTGCTTACTGTCCCATGGCCTATCTAGTGCCAACTTGTCAAAATATTGCCCATGCACTCCATGGAGTCGTAATAAGCGCCTCTGCGTGGCTGCCATATCCCAAATAAAATTCCAACTGGATCTGCATGTTCCTCTCGAGGACTCTCACATCTCTCAATCAAATATTCCATTCTATCACCTCTGCAATACCGGCTTCAGTCGTGTCGTGCTCTGTCTCAATAATGGGTGTAGTATCTGTGTGGACCGTCCTCTCTGTGATGCATTCTGGTGTCACTCAGATTTCACCCTGAAATCTGTGACTACCCTATCCGAAAAAATTTCGTACTTTTAAAATAATGGGTCATTTTGTGTTTTTATTGCCTGAAAGTTCTTGTATTGCGTCAAGATAATCCTAAAGAGCCATATTAGCCTTTTTCGCCAAATACCCAGATGCCCAAAATTGTTTTATTCTGTCATCGGGATTTGTCTGCGGGAAATTTGTATTTAATTATTTTGAGCCCCGTATGAGGCTATTTGCACTCTGTTTTAACTCTATTATGAGCGAATATGTTATTATTCCTATGTGCCAAAAGAGTTTTAACTTGTATTAAGTTTTGGGCTTTATTTGTAACTTTTGGCAATTTTTCGTGTTTTTGTGGTGTCCCGTTTCGTTTTCTGTGAAATTTCTCTGGAACAATTCCTTTGCCGGGTAAGCCTGATTTTTGGCCTGGAGCAGCTAGAAAACATATACGCACATTATGCCCGGAGGAAGTCGCCATCGGAGGTCTGGATCACTGGGAAAAAGCGAAGTCGTGCACAGAAAAGCCCCTGCGGGGATGGGCGCATTTTTGGAAAACAAAGGATTTAATCTGCAAGGGGAAAAATATAAGCCGCAGCAGCGGGGTGGGAATTTTGTACTCGCCTCGAGTACTTTTTCCCTTGTTATAAAAGTCACTTAAGCTGCAGTGGGAAAAATAGAGGTCAGACAAGTGGGAATTTATTGCCTGCCTTGCAGGGTAAAAATTCCCATGATAAAATAAAAGGAAAGTGACTTAAGTGAAATCATGGGATTTTAGTGCCTGCCTTGCAGGGTAAAGAATCCCATTGTGGAAAAATTCTTAAAAATAGAATTACATGTGCAAAAAAGTGCGCCCCCTTTGGTGAGAGAATGGCAGCCTTAAATTGATTATTTTAATTAATCTATTCTCTCAAAAAGTGCACCCAAGCTTGGAGGAAGTCAACAAGTCAAAGTTGAAATAAAAGAAAGGATTTAAAAGCATTAAATTTAATTTATTTAATGGTTGCCCTCTTCCTCTCAAAAAGTGCGCCCCATTTGGGTATTATTTAATGTTTTTTAAGGCATTAAAACATTAAATTAATTTCTATTTTCAGTGGCTATGGTCAAAGCACACTGTGAAGCTTAAGTGAAGTGATGTGTGAAGGATTAAATTAGATTAATTTAATTTATTGGATAGCTATCCTTAAACATGCTATTTTTTAAAGAGAAAAACATGAATTTTAATTAATTAATTGTCTTTAATTGTTAGGGCAATTATTAATTATAGAATTGTGAAGTTTATATAAGCATGGGTAGCCATATGGGTGAATTATTCAAATCACAAGGGAAGAATTGCAGCCAAGTGGAAAAGTGCGCCCCATTAAAGGAAGGATTTTGTTGGACAAGGTGCTAACAAGGGTAAAACTTCCAGATTTGGCGCATGCTTTAGAGGAGGTTGATCTTTGTCTGCATAATTGTTTCCACAGGTGTTACAGGAGCTCAGGTGTTGATTGAAAGGATTTATGCTCTCTTTATGTGCAAATTAAACACCAATTTTTGGGGCAGCAGGCTTGAAAAGTGCAGATTTTTACAAATTAAATTCACTATTCATGCTTCGGTGGCCATTTTTGTCTGAATAAATTGCAGGAATTCATTACAGGTGCTTTACAAAAGAAAATGAGTTTTTATCAATGTCCAATACATTGCAAATATCCTCCGAATCTGAAAAATTGTCAGATCTCGCACTTTTGTATTGAAGAAATCCGGCCAAATAAGAAGAAAAAGAATTATTGAGACGAAGATAGACAAAGCCATGGCGAAGGAGATAAAAAAGAAAGCACGATGGAATCATGCATTGCTTCCAAACTAGCAAACATAAGAGCCACAGATCGAGGCCCGGAACCTCTTGCCGATTTGATTGATAGATCCAGAGCGGGAAAGACTTCACTCATGCGTGCGGTCAAAAGCAGTGGAATTATCCGAGCTGCAGCTTTTCCATGTACAGCCCAATTGCCAGAGTTCGTGATGGAGTGTGCTAGATCTTATCATCCTTCATCCAGATCAGTGCGTGATGCTTCGGGAAAGACAATAATTCGTTTGGACGCAGAGTTCATCAATTATTGTTTGAAGATTCCAGTACGAAAGGTGGTGACTTCTATTAGCATTCAGGATGCTGACAGTAGATGGGAGAAGCATAGAGCTGATTGCGTTAGCATCATGAATAGCCGATACATGAAGAAGCCTAGATCTCCTTCAAAGTTCCGAGAACTCTTCCACGGTCCAATTTGGTGCAGGAGGTAGATGATGTCATCAAATTGCTATACAGGATGAATGGCAAAGCGAATGCCTACACTTTCCGTACATGGATGTATGCTTTCATCAGGACCATTGAAATCAACAAGGTTGATTCTATAATCAATTGGTCAGAAATTATTAGCAACAACATCGGTGAGCAACTCCGGGCGTGAAGCGTACTTTCACTTCAAGATGACTTCATACTTGGTGTATCTTGCTGCAGCTTGCAAGGCGTCTTTTCCAAGTGGACAGATGTGGTGTTCTTTCCGAGGATCCCATTTTTTTTGAGTGCTACCCGTAGCTTACTGCACCTACAAAGTAGAAAGACTTCAAAGTAATCAACGATGACTTCTTCTACGATTTCATCTCCAGTTGACAAAGACTTGAAGGCCAGCCAAGAGTAAGCGAGGAAGCGTGGGAAGCTGTGTCCAAGATTGGAAGTCTATTCATTCAATTTGCAGATTACACATACCTCAGGGTTACGGGCTTTTCTGGAGAACCAATAAAGATGCCAGGTATCTAAATGATAGATTGATCGCCATGGAGCTAAGCAGGTAACTTGTGGAGTTACACGACCTTCAGTCAAAGCGGCACAAGTCTACGGGCTTCTTTCCAATCACTATGGGATATTACAACTACATTAGCTTTCACAGAGCTCGAGGGATGGAAGCGCAAATGTTATTCGAGTATGAGCAAGAGTTCTTCCCTGCACGGCTGAACTTCGATCCATTTGGAGTAGCCAGGAAGACAATCTCCCGATGAAAGTACGCACATGTGCCTTCTTAGAAGATTTCGGATGAAGTGCAAAAGTGAGTACGAAGTTAGAAAGAGAGATTTCAGCAGTGTCAAAGAAAGCAAGTGTTCGACATTGGACTAGCGCGGATACTGCGGATCTTAAAGATGATGGGAATGTGGTACTTGACACTTACCATCAAATGGGAGGAGATAAAGCCATCTGCGCAGAATAACATAGAGGTCTGCAACACAATCAAGAAAGGTCGAGCTTTGTTGGTGAATACTTCAAACTTGTTTGGTTGTTGGCGAAGGGATATTACCTTGACGAAGCATTGATGAATCAAGTCACGGCAACTTCGGCGCAGGAGATTCCCTGGGCGAAAGCACGGAGGAGAAAGCAGCATGAAAGTCGAGAAGTTGAAAGTACATAGAAGATCTCAATCCAAGGAGAGGATCACTTCTACGACCATGACTTTAACTCCGGTTTCTCCAGTACCCAATGCTTCACCAACTATTGCACCACAGCAGCAGGATGCTTCCATACTGTACCGCAACAATGCAGGATGCTTCCATGCCTCCACTGAATCCAGCGACATTCATCTTCTCCCCTCAGCCACTTCGTTCAGCGCCTGTTCCAGAGGATACGTTGAAGCTGCAGATGGCAGAATTTGAAAGGGCTTTGTCCTTGGATGACTCAGAAGATGGCAGCCATAACACTGTGGCACTTTCTGACGGAGAGGATGCAGAGCGGGAGATGGTAGTGCACTCAGCGACTTCTCACTCTCCGAGAAGTAATTTCTCGGAATGGTTAGCTTTGCACTTGATTGGTTCCGTGAAGCGAGAATGGAGATGAACTTAGAGCACGACTTGCAGCCTACTCCGGGATCTCGTGCGGAGAGAGGCAGAAGGCCTAAAGTTGCTAAAGCAACTTCTAGGTTGATCATCGAGGATTCGGGAGAGAAGTTTGCTGAGATATCAATTCCGGCAGAAGGAAAGATAGAAGAGGAGCTCGCGGCAGAAGATGTGACAGTGACCAAAGTACCACTCGGTCAAGCCACCACTGAAGGATTGAAGCAGGACACGCAGACATTGATAGATGCTTTATTCCTTAGGCTTGACAGTGAGAAGGCGGAGAAAGAAGAGTTGCAGAAGCAAGTATCTCAATTATGTGAGATCATAGCCAAGGTTGCTAAACCTTCCATTCAGCCCATTTCAGAGCAGGTGAGTGATCATCTTATGCAGGAAATGGAAGATGCAAGCAATCAAGTAAAGGCCATTGACGAATGGAAGGATTTGATTATTCGTCAAGCTTCTGTACAACTTGGGGAAGTGTCAGCCCGCCTAAAGGTTATGAACGATGCAGCAAATCAACTAAAGCAACTGATGGCAAACATAGAAGGCATGAATACAGTTGCAGAGAGTAACCTGAGTATTTTGGCCAAGATCAACAAGATATCGGGAGATGTATTGATTGCGGAGCAAATTGTACCGGATGGATCAGTTGAGAAAGGGAAGCAACTAGAATTTGCAGTATCTTTCTGTTTGGAAATCTGCAGAGTTGAAAGTAGGACGTCATCCTTACCCGATTGCAGTATCATTTCTTTCACGAAGAGGGCGTGGTCGGAGGCGTTACTTCAAACGTACGTGCGGATCGTCTCAACTAAGGTGCCTAATTCCCTGGAAGGTTCTCTTCTGATGGTACAAAAGAGAAGTGATAAAGCTACCAAGCCTTTCACGATGAATTCTATCAGTAGACTGGTGGCGCTACAGGCGAACATTGCAAGTTTGAACCGAGCTTGGAAGATGTGGAATCGTGCATCAAAGAGTTGAATGAAGGGTTCTTCTGATTCGGGATGAGAAAAGAAGTGGCTAAAACAGATGGAGGGATGCTGAATTACATGTTCGACAAGTATATCCGATATCAGAACAAGAAGAAGACATAAATGTTACAGCTGGCATGACTTCTATTTCTTTCTTCTTCTATTTTCTATGTTCCCGGATGAAATTGTAAAACTTCTAAGTTATTGGTTTTGCAACCATTACTTAAAGTCATGTGGAACCATTCTATTAGTTAAGTGATACATGTGTCACTTAAGAAGAAGTTAGTTGAGGATGATTGCCAAATGTCATCTTTACTTGTTGTTCATGCTTTAGTTCAGTTAGACTTCCCATTTGTACTTTCCCTCCTACATTCTATAAGTAGGAGAAAAACCTCCGGGTTAATGATCGATCGAGAATTCGTAGAAGAGCAATCTTGTGTTCTAGACTTTGTCTTTGAACCCCGAGAGCAACTTGGAGCAAAGGAATACAAAGGAGCGAGGTTTAGGAGAACTTTGTGTCATGGTGTCTTGTGTTTCTTCTTGCTTTTAAATCTTAGATCTCTTAAGTAAACTTTGTGTTATTATAGATCCGGATCTAGAGCTGCCTTTGTTTTATAATTCGTGTGTTCATATCTATTAAGTTTTTCTTCGTGCGCATGCAATTAGCTCTGCTATCTACTAATTGGGATGCACATCTTCCCCATTTCTTCTCTGTATTTCCTTTACTTTCTTCTTCTATAAATTTTCCTTTCTTAAGCAGTATTTGCTTACTGCGAGAACTTCTTAGTTATGGTTCATGAACTAAGTGGTTAAAGTAAAACCACGATAGATAATAACACATTTTTATTGACAAATCGACACGGGAGCCTCACCGGTTAAATGAGGGAGATTTATCTCATGACCGCTAGGTTTTATGCTATGCGAGAAAATCTAGCCAACACATTCAAAGCTGATTTCTATTTTAATTCCATGTCGCTTCCTTCTCACGGGTTGGGAGGATACACTGCTTTGATACCACTGAAAGATCCCAAACCCGTTTTCCCTGAATACTTTTTTTTTTTTAAATATTGCTCTGGCTCAAATCTGAACTGATAACATCAAAGGAATTCATAGAACACCACACTAAAACTGCATAGATAAATTAAATAAAGCAAAACCCCGCAATCGGGTGAATACAGAAAAGGCGCCTTGGGTTTAATGATGATTTCTTCATAAACATTTCAGCCGTGTATTTAATAATGATTTCTGATGCTAAATATTACGGCAATACAAATATAAATCTGCAGATAGATTTAATAATAAAGATTGTCCAAAAACCCACTGTAAATGATTCAAACCCTAATCGATTTGATATATTTGTTGTTGGGAATTACAATAAATATCTATCATGAAGAATACCTCTGATACAACAATAAACAATTGTAGAAGAAGTCGCCCCACTCTGGAAGTTGTACAAATGCCCACTGCTGCAATTTATTCTTTTCTCTGAAACTGCTGGAATGATGAATAACCTGTGTAAACAATGAAGATTCCTGGATGGAAGCTTCTCTCACGCTCCTAGGGTTTACGTCCGCAAGAGTAATAATCTAGAGGGTTTCCGTCCTGGATTTTGTCGCATGAAGCTCAGTCTTAGCAATCGGGTAAAAATAATGATTATCTGAATGTCTTTCCCCAAGTCGCATTTTTCCCCATATAGCCAAAACTCCTCCAAAGATGCAAGTCGCACTTTTTGGCTAAAACCATATAATTAATATTTAATTAATTATTTTGCTTCACTAAGCAAGTCGCATTTTTGGGTTTAATTGACCATTACCCAAACAAGTCACATTTTTGGCTAGGAAGGCAATTTAAATAATTTATTAATTTATTTAAATGCACTTTCCTAAGTCAAAGTCACTCAAATAGTCTATTAATTCATTATATGTGCTTTAATGATATTTTACTTTATTTTGAGCACCATATAATAAAAATAATAAACCGAAGTCACCCTTGAAAACACCCTTTGGCCGTCGGGTAGACAAAACAAGCCAAAGGTCTTCGACCGGACTATTCGAGAAAGAGGGACATTACAAACACTCTTAGCATCCATCATTTGAGGACGAAAACCCTTATTGTGATCAAAATTTGGGGACAAAAATCCTTAATTTCTCCTTGGTGATCTCACACAGAGATCACATTTGAGCTAAAGATCATATTTTTAAAGGTCAGATTTAAAGAGCTAAGGCGTAGTTTCAAGGTGATTTTAAAGATTGGCAGCTATTTTAAGTTTTTTCTACAATGGAGCAACCCACCTATCAGCTGGAATCGAATTTGGGAACGTCTTTGGAGACACTTGCTGACCATTTTTAGGGCTATCTACACCCTTTAGTGTTTCGGACATGTGTTTAGGGCATCGTCAGTGGGCAGATTTCTTCAATCTCGGATTGCATACACGTCATTTAACCTCTTCATGCCATCACGGGGCGTCATTTATCAAAAAAATTGTTGCATAATCATACGCGGATATTTTTCGTGTTTTGTGGTCTGAAGTATAATGGAAATAAATTCAATTCTTGATAGTAAAAACTATTTTCTTCCATATTCATGTGCCAAGTGGATTTCTAAAGGCTTTGCCCCTTGTGGGTATCTCTAATTGTTGGTTTTTCTTAAGTAAAAGCAAGAAATCAGATTGTTGTACTTTTTTATTGATAAGGGTTTGAATAAAAATCAGTTTGTCGCATATTCGATATTAGGGTTTGTTGGAAAACCCGAATTGTCTTTATTTCTCCGGGAAAGGGACATGAAAATGGTATTAGAGCACTTGATCTTACCAACTGTGATTTAGAAGGAGAAGATAAAATGGCGGACATAATTTTTGATGATGTTGGGTTTGAGAGGTTTGCCCAAGGGCAAGAGAGATTGGCTAATATGATGGCATAGTTGATCCATACCATGCAACATTCGAATGGTGAAGGAAGCTCTTCAAGGGCAAACAATAAAATCCAGCCACCAAGAACCGTGAGTGATTCTTCATCTAGGTCATTTTAGCCTACTTTCCTTCAAAAGAAGAAACCATTCTAGTCAATGACACTTAGCCCTCTATAGTGGATGACATTGTTGTCAACTATGTTGAATATAAAGCCCTCTAGATGAGATCGGAAAGAACTACCACTTGCCAACTTCATGGGATTGAAGAAAGATCAAGTTGGAATTGGACCAAGACCTAAACCACAAGCTACACAAGGAGACTTGCAACATGTCTCGAGGAAGGAAGAGGAAAAGAATTTCCAAATGGTAATGGTGGAACATGAGGAAAAAGACCAATTAGAGTTGTCGGAGATTGAAAAGGAATAACCTAAAGAGGAATCCACCATGCAAGTTGAAGAGGAAGAGTCCTTCAAATAAAAACGTATGGATTCAAATGAACAAAATGTTGGGGTTAAAAAGAAAAAGGAATTCAGATTTTCAAGTGCAGAGGATGTAACGAAGACCCAATAAAGGTGTGATGAATGGCTAAGAAGAGCTAGGGAAGCTAAGTTTATGGCCGCTCAAGCAAAACAACACCTACAAGAAATTAGGGAAAAGATTTATCCCTTGACGATGAGAGAGGAGGGATAAATCATGGAGTATGAGCCAAAAAAAGAAGGAAAATTAGATTTGCAAGATTGTTGAGAGAATTTTGTGGTTAAAGCCCAATGGCGGGATGATAATGTTGATGTTCAGCTTGCTGGGATTTTCAGAACAATCAATAAGAAGCAAGTTAATGGTGTTCATGACTTTGCAAGAACTATGAAGATGCTCCATGCATGTGTCAACAAAATATGGATGAAATCAAAGTGGAAAGGGCTTCACTTGTTGAATGTGAAGAGTTTAAGAGGAAGGAGAATGTTGATCCTAACTCAAAAATTTTGAGTCACAAGGATGGAGGTGTTGAAGATATCTCAATCATTCTTCATCCAGAAAAGGAAGGTGAACAAGTTGTGGACAACCAAAGGTATGGAAGTGTTGTGGATTTGTTGTTTCCTACTATGTCATTTCAGATGTGTTGTCATCATGGGCAGCATGTTGAAAAGAATGATCTTATGTCAAGTTTGATGTTTCATGGTATATCATGGCAAATTTGTGGTCATCATGGACAACATAGTGAAAATGGTCATATAGTGAAGAACCCTTTGAGGGGCAAAGGGTACATAGATACTTATATACAAGTTCCAAATTGCGTGTACATGAAAGCTTGGGATCCATGTGACTTCATATAGCAAAGGAAGGTGAACAAGTTGTGGACAACCAAAGGTATGGAAGTGTTTTGGATGTGTTGCTTCCTACTATGTCATTTCAGATGTGTTGTCATCATGGGAAGCATGTTGAAAAGAAATACCTTATGTCAAGTTTGATGTTTCATGGTATATCATGGCAAATTTGTGGTCATCATGGACAACATAGTGAAAATGGTGATAGAGTGAAGAACCCTTTGAGGGGCAAAGGGCACATAGATACTTTCATACAAGTTCCAAATTGCTTGTACATGAAAGTTTGGGATCCATGTGATCTTTGGAAATACAAGAAGGGCAAGGCTATGAGGATAGTCACCATTGCCGGGGCAGCGAGATGCTTGATAGGAAAAGTGGGTAAGCCATATGATCTTTATGTACTTGTTTCCATGCAAGTAGTTTCAGTCATTGAAGTGAGTAATTTTTAGTTTGAGGCTATTTTTGAGGAAATTTCAATCACATGGTGTGAAGGGGAACTCAAGTAGGATATGTTTCTTCAAAAAGGCTTCACTATTCCAGGTTGGAGAGTTGTCATCCTCATTCCCAGCCAACTCAACAGTTTGTATGTAGCCATACAAGTAATTTCAATCATACACTTGAGTAATTTTCAGTTTATTGCTGCTATTGATGAATTTTCAGTCATTGTATGATTGAGTCCAACCGCTATATCACTGTCATTTCTGAATTTTGTGAATAATATAAAGTATGATAGTTATTATCCTATTCTTTTTGTTGTTTAAAATAGAACCAACGCCTTAACACTTTTATGACAGTCACAAAGTGGAAGGATTTTCCGCCTACCATCAATGAGGGATTGTTTTTGCTATTATAAAAGAGTTTCTAGCCACTACAATGTTGTTTGTGAACTAGAAAATGCAATACTACAACTACAGCCATGTGTGGGACAGCAAGAATGGATCTTTGGAAGTCCATCACATGAAAAAAAAATTATAAAGAAGATGCAAGCATTGGAAGAGAGTTGACGACATGTCTATGAGGCATGATGGAGCGATTATTGAGATGTTGGTGAAAGCTTTTCATTTCATTAATATGTTTGTTCTATATGCAGGTCTAAAAATGGAGATGATAGAAAAGAAGAGACATAAGTGTGGTTCAGTCCAGCATAAGCAATGGGAAAAAGTGAGCCTAATGATCGGCATGCATATGAGGAGAACAAGGGATGATGATATCCTCCGACCCAAAAGTGGAAGGAACGCAATTGGGACAGCCATGCATCAAATTCTCAATTTCAATGTTGTTGTCATAAGCATTATCAGCTCCTGCGGTATTTCTATCTCATTGATGCACTTACTCCCAATAGCATTTTCAGCTCCTACATGGTTCACACCCTTGATTGGGGCAAAAGGAGATCAATTTTGTTGTTGTGATGACATTTTTCAGAGTACCGGAACTGTTGTTATCACCTAAGGAGAACAATAAGTTTGCACAAAATGAGGGGAATTTTTTCATGAAAGAAGTTGGAAGAAAGGTTCAGTTGAAGGAGATTTTCATCGTAGCCATATAGGTACCTAGTTGGATGAAAATACAAGTGATTGGTGGCTATTGCAACTCATTTCCAACCCATCTACAATCTGATTTTTATCAAATATTGGGAGGAACAACTCGCCAAGTCATGAGAGGAACCATTGGAGCCCAAGGGTTTGATATCTCAAAACCTTCTTTGCGTAAAAGAAGTCAAGTGGGGCAGTAATAGCGCAATGATGCGAGCATATGGCAGCTTTCAGCTTTGCGGGAATTTGTGGATATTTTCAGGCATTTACAAATTTTGGAGGATCATCTTGAGGTTGGATGGCACTCATTATCCATTTGGGATATATCACACCATGTTCTTTGGTAGGAGTTATCCCATTTGACAGGTATGAGATCCAAGCTCTATAAGCACTACAACATGACTCACCACGTTGGCACGGTGATACTTGAGCATCTAGGCTTGCAATTGCTTGAGGGCAAGCAATTTCGAGAGGGGAGGATTGTAATGTCCCCTTTTTGAAATTAAAGCAAAACGAAGACCCTTAGCCTATTTTATTGTTTCCCATAGGCTAATGGGATGAAGGAAAGGGGAACATGGTAAGATTAAAACTAAGTGAGCCAAAAAGTAACTTTATGTCACCACTTATGTTTTAATTTTAAAATAAGAGTACTTTTCTAATTTAAGTGGGCCGACACTTAATTAGAAATTAAAAGAAAGGGAAGGATATAAAGGAGTTCATTTGTGAACATCTATCATCTATCTATCATCTTGATTTTATGAAGTCAAGCACTTGTGCTTCTACTTTCAGCTATTGAGGACGGAAACCCTCTTAGCATCCATCACTTGAGGACGAAAACCCTCATTGTGATCAGAATTTGGGGACGAAAACCCTCAATTTCTCCTTGGTGATCTCACATAGAGATCACATTTGAGCTAAAGATCAGATTTTTAGAGTTAAAAGCCAACTTTTCAGAGCTAGGGCACAATTTCAGGGTGATTTCGGAAGTGGAAACTAGGATATCATATGCAGATCAAATTTTCAATGTTTTCTATAGTGGAGTAGCCACCTATCACTGGAATCGAATTTGGGAAGGTCTTTGGAGACATTTGCAACCATTTCTAGGGCTATCTACACCCTTTGGGGTTTCAAACCTGCATTTAGGGCATCATCTGTGGGTAGATTTCTTCAATCCCGGGTTGCATACATGTCATTTGACCTCTTCATGCCATCTAGGGTGTCATTTATTAGAAAATTTGATGTAATCATACACGGGTTATTTTCGTGTTTTGTGGTCTGAAATATAATAGAAATAAATTTAGTTATTGATTGTAAAAATTATTTTCTTCCATAATCATTTTCCAAGTGGATATCTAAAGGCTTTGTACATTGTGGGTATCTCTAATTGTTGGTTTTTCATAAGTAAAAACAAGAAATCAGACTGCTGTACTTTTTTATTGATAAGGGTTTGAATAAAAATCAATTTGTTGCATATTTGGTATAAGGTTTGTTGGAAAACCCAAACTATCTTTATTTGTCTAGGAAGGGACATTACAAAGTGGCACCATATAGGGATGCAGAAGTCAGTGAGGGATATAAGTTGGCATTGTCTAGGCTCTTCCTTAACCATGAGGCAGAGAACATGATTATCACAGAGTTTGCGAATTTCATAGCAGAGACATGTCATAGTCTTCATGCTCTTTGGTCCAAATGTAAAATGGATGCTCATATGTGGTGGTACCTCCATGGTCAAGCATTTTTAACTTGCATCCTCCTGCAATCAAGGTCTTGACACATTTACGTTTTTAATTTTTTTAATTCTCTTTACTATTTTGTTTTAACTTTTTTAAAATTAAAGTTTGAGTGTTTAATTTTAATTTTGCATTGAATTTACCTCAATAGGTTGCAAGTTCATCTTCATCTAAGTGTAATTGAAGTACATATATCATCATCCACTCATAGAAGTGCAACAATTTGGGGGCTAAAAGGCTAAAGATTTGGTGTATATACATTCCAACTTGCATCTTCTATCCCAAACAATTGGAGTACAAGGAAGGACCAACAAAGCATTGGGATATTGATCCAAAGAGAGTTGACTTGGATGCTTCCATTTCTCACTTGTCATTAGATGACAAGAGATTTGAGATTTCTTTGGTACCACAAGACCTACATGCACAAGGGGGTGCTATTGGTTGTGGCCCTGGTGGGAGTGGTTCAAGTCCATGTGGTTCTAATGAACCACATCATGATGTTGGTGTTGTTGTTGATGCTCTCGATGAAGAGGAATATGACTAGTGATTACTAGTTTGAACATTGATCATTTGTATAATAAATTGAATGTAATATATCATGACATTGTGTTCAATTCAAGCCTTTAACAAATTATGGGTTGTTTTTGTGGGTATTTAGCCTATTTGTTCTTTCATATGCATAATATGTGGTTAATTCCTATTTATTAGGCTGGAATTTATTTATTTATTTAATTTTATATATTGTTTGTACGGCCGTATCCAAGACCAATTTTTTTCCGTATCGGATACTTTGTACTCATACCCATATCCGAAATGTTTTGGCAACTTAGGTTTCCACCCTACGTTCTGTTTTTGACATGCAATAACCATATTACATTACTCTTTTAGTTATTTCCTACCTTATTGCCTATCGGCACTCCATTTTAATTCATCGAGAAAATGCCAAGTTGATTGCTTTATCTGATTATGGATTAATTGATATTGCTCTACACATCTTGAAATGCATGTGGCCTAACCTCTTGATCTCTTGGCCTTTGCAAGCTAAAAATAAGCAACTTTTTCTCAATACTCGTTTGACTAAGGTGGATTGAACATAGTTTAAACTTTGTCTTTACTCAAGCCAGCCGATGAGTATCGTTTTCAAGTGACAAAAGGTTTATGGACATATAGAAGAAACTAATGAGAGATGATCCATTATATATCAAATACTTTCTACATTTGCAAGTTGAATGAATGACTATGCGGTGCAATCCACTAAAATAAACCAAATTGAAACATAAAAAATGTGCAACTAAAATTGTTTAAGTATTATGAATTATAAAATTTTGGACATAAAAACATCTGATTGATAAATGAAATTTTTATTGTAAGAGTGTTATAACTCTGCTCTAATACTGCCAGTGGACAAAGGAACTAAGTCTCATAGGCGAGTCACTCCCAATTGTGAAGATAAAACAATCTCTAATGTATGAAGTGCTGGTCCAACTAAATCACACAAATTTGTATTAAGAAACAATTCATTACAATAAGTCTTGCCACACCTTTAAACAAGAAAACCATCATGACTGTGGAGTGCAGTCAAGTAGAATGAGCCAAATTGAAATATCCAAATTCAGCAAACAAAAATTGTTTTAAAATTCTGCTTTTTGAAATTTTGGACAATTGTTTTTTATTACGATAGGAAAAATTTACCATAAAACTATAAAAACTATGCCTTGATACCACCCGTACACAAAACGAAACCAGATGTCTTAGTTTAGCCACTCCCAATTGTGAAGATGAACCAATCTTCAATGTGTTTAAGTGCTCATTCAGCTAGATTACACAATTTTCTATAAAGAAAAAACTGATTACAATAAGTCTTAACATACTTATAGACAAGTAATCCATCCTTTATATTTAGACACACTCCTAAATATATGCATTCTCCAAATTTCCTTGTTTAATCTGCTTGAACAAATATTTTGCCACAATATGACTTTTTTTCTTTATCCTCTTAAAGTGATCTCTAGCCTTTGAATGTCTATTTGTTTCATCCTCCTAAAGTAATCTTTAGCCTTTGCATGCTTTATTCATACAAATCAATATTCAGCCTCCACATGGCTTTTATCTCAATTTATTCTATAATAGATTTATGCTTTATTTTCATCCTGCCTTTTGCAGAATAGGCTTTTGCTAAATTCCTATCCGGTCCTCCAAGAATAAAACTTATTCTTTTTTACATGCAACATTCATCTTTGTAAAGAGTCCTAGGGAAATGTGTTGGGATCATAACAAGTCTGGAATTAGCCAGCACAGGTCAGGGATTTACTAATTTCCACTGTTGAAATCAATCTTATTGTAGTTTCAAACAAAGGAATGATATCTACCACATACATCAAAATTATTCCTATCCGGTCCTCCAAGAATAAAACTTATTCTTTTTTACATGCAACATTCATCTTTGTAAAGAGTCCTAGGGAAATGTGTTGGGATCATAACAAGTCTGGAATTAGCCAGCACAGGTCAGGGATTTACTAATTTCCACTGTTGAAATCAATCTTATTGTAGTTTCAAACAAAGGAATGATATCTACCACATACATCAAAATTGTTCCCATGATCCCATCATATCCTCACACACTTAAACACTTAACTGAATTACATATTCCTTACTAAGCTTATGTTCTTCATGTTGAGAAACCTTTGTTCCTTTGAACGCCTTCTTTGTACAATCATCTTGGTTTTCAATTGAAATCTCAATTTCTGTTGAAGTTCAATTTCCTTGTCCCAATCATTCTTTTAAATTGCAGTATATAAAAGTAATGTCCCCTTTTTCGAATTAATCTGAAATAAAATATTCCTTGCCTTTCCCCTTTCCGAAGGCAGGAAATGAATGAGCAAGGTAAGATCATGGGTTATATTTACATTTTCTTATTCATGTTTATGTTTTTATTTTCGTAAATTCCCATTATAAGAGGTCGGCAGGGTTTGGTGCATTTTAAAAAGCAAATTAAAAAATTAAATATGTTTTATATGGGTCGGCCTTGCCTTTTTGGACTTTGGCGCCAACATGAGGATATAAAAGGAGATTAAGGACTTCATTTGGGGATATCAATTTTGGCGCATTTTATCTAAATTGACCTTTGGGTTGTTTGTTCATTGTCTTTCCACTTTTGGGTGAAAATCTAATTGTGTGGCTTTCCAAGGACGAAAACTCTTCTTGTGGTTGGTTGGAGGACGAAACCCTCCATCCTTGGTTGAAGCAAAGTCATATTGAAGACCTTTTTGCAGATTTGGGGCATTGGAGAATAAGGAAAGAGATCTACAAATATTTGCATGCATTTTAGAGCCATTCCTAGTTGGAGCGACTAGGGTTTGTTGGTATTTGAGTGCCTTCTAGGGCACAAATTGCAAATTTAATTTCATATTTTGATTTAGCATATTTTATAAGGCCGGTATCTATAATTTTATGATTTTTGGTGGTTTTTATCTATTAATTTCAGCATTGGTTTATGGCTTCCCTGCAGATGTCATTTATTTAATTACAGCAGTGTGACTTCGCTGATTTTCTCCATTTAATTCTCGCAAATGGAATGGATTTTGCTTGCCGTGATTGAAATAATTATTTAGAAGTATCTATCAACTATTGTGCATGATTATTTGGTGAATTCTAAGCTCTTACTCAATTCGCTCTAGGGTTTGGAAGGTTATTTTAGTTGTCACAAAAATCAAATTTTATTTCATTTATGGTGTGTGCATTTTCAGATCTAATCCTTGGGGTTTCTGGCAAAACCCATATCTTCGGTTTTTGTCCCAAAAAGGGACATTACAATGGTATCGAGCTTCGATCTTCCCAACTTGAGAGTTTGAAGATCGGGCAATTCCGAGCTTTGGAAAGTTGCAAAGCAGGCAATTCCAATGTAAGAGGCAGCTCTGCGTCTCTCCCATATAACAACTGGAAAGGGGACATGCCTATGGCTTTCTTTGGTGTGATCCTATCTGCCCACAGTGCATCAAACAACTTCTTGTGCCAAGTCCTTTGATTTTCTGTCACTAATTTCTGCATGATAGTCACCAGATTCTTATTGCTTGATTCAGCTTGGCCATTCCCTTGTGGATAATAATTGGAGGAATGTACTAGTTGGATCCCATGCGTGTAGCAGAATTCAACCAGCTCCTCAGAAGACAAATTAGGAGCGTTGTCTGCTACAATTTTACTGGGCACGCCAAACCTTATGACAATATTTTCTTTAATAAAACTACACACTTCTGCGGAAGTGGCATTTTTAATGGGAATGGCTTCTACCCACTTACTGAAATAATCAGTAGCTGTCAGGATGTAATGATGACCGGCACTGGAAGCCGGGTTAAGCATACCAATGAAATCCATGCCCCACTGCTGGAAAGGCTCTTCAATTACAACTGGCTTCAAAGGTAATGTGGGCAATTTTACACGTCCAACAAAGTGTTGGCATGCTTGGCATCTAGATACCCACTCTGCAGTATCCGGAAAAGTGTGGGCCAGTAATACCTTGCTCGAAGGATCTTGTGAGCAGTGACTCGGGCTGAGAAATGACCACCACAAGCCAAATTATGAAATTGTTTTAAAAGTTGATCTTGTTGAGCTTTATCCACACATCTGAGAAATACCCTGTCAATTCCTCTCTTATATAAACCATTATCCCAAAGGACAAAGTCCCTGGACTTCAGTTTAATAGTACGTTTCTCCTTGTGAGAAAGGTGATCTGGGCATTCCCCATAAGTTAGGAAAAAGCAATGTTATTGTACCATTCATTTACCAGATCTATAAAAAGAACCATAGGCAAACTTTCACCTACTTCTGGATCTGTTGTCTTCATCTCAGTCATTAATTCACACAAACCTCTTCCTCGAACCAACTTTGTGGGCTTTATATCCAAGTCATATTCCTGCACCTTCATCACCCATGTGCCTCTTAATAGCCCTAGCTCTTGTTGCGTGAGGATAGATTTTACTGCAGTATCTGGAACCAGGACCACAGTATGTGAGGCAAGAATATAGTACCTGAACGCCTTACATGCTTTTACAACTGAATATGCATGTTTTTCCATTGGAGTGTATTTCAACTCGTAAGCTTTTAAAGGCGTGCTCATGAAAGCAATCGGAGCTTCTACATCTTCTTGATTCTTCTGCATCAAGATTGTTGACATTGTGTGTTCGAGGAATAATAGTAAAGAATGAATTCTTTACTAAAGTCCGATGAAACAAAATTGGTGCTTTTGACAAGGCTTCTTTAATTTTCTCAAATGTTTCCTTTCCTTCTTTTCCACTTGAAATCTTGTGTTTTCTTCATCATATTTGAAATATGACGAGTTAATTCAGCAAAGTCAGGGATGAATCTTCGAGAAAATTAACTTTACCAAAGGAGTGAACCCCTTTTTGGATGTTGGCAAGGGCAAAGTCTAAATAGATTTTACCCGCGTGGGATCTATCTTAGTTCCTTCTTTTGAGACGATATGTCCTAGCAGTTTTCCCTCTGTCACTGCAAAGATAGATTTCTTGGGATTCAAAGAAATCCCATGCTTATGGCACTGGATGAAGACTTCTTCGAGATCCGAAATGTGATTACCCTTCTCTTTAGAAAATACTGTCAAATCGTCGAGGTAAACTACTATGCTCTTATCCTTGAGATGAGAAAACGCCAAATCCATAGCTCTTTGAAATGTGGCTCCAACATTGATTAAACCAAAAGGCATCTTCTGATAAGAAAAAGTTCCCCAAGGTGTAATGAATGTCATTTTGTATTGATCTTCTTCTGCCACCTTGACTTGGTTATAACCTGAGAAACCATCGAGCATGGACAACATTTCAGATCCAGTGACAACCTGCAGAGTGTGATCCATGATGGGGATGGGATAATTGTCCTTTAATGAGGCTTGATTGAGATTGCAAAAATCAACACACAATCTAATCTCACCACTCTTCTTTCTTATAGAACTATGTTGGCCAACCACTCAGAGTGATGTATAGGATAAATTATCTTTGCATCCAACAGACTTCGAATCTTAGCAAAGATAGTACCTAAAATAGTTGGGTTGTGTCACCATAGTTTTTGTTTGAAGGGTTTTTGTTCCTATTTTAATGGGATATAATGTTGCACTTCAGCTAGGTTGATAGGTCTTCAGATCTTGGTAAGACCAAGCAAAGACATCTATATATTCCTTAAGAAACTTTGAAAAAGCTTCTCTTTCTACCTCTGAACAACACTTACCCAGATTCACCAACTTGGGATCATTATCAGCTCCTAAATTCAATGACTGTGTATCAGCAGAAGAACTTTCTTCACATTCCTTATCCTTTTTAAGCACTTGATCATGCTTATCAAACATTTCCTCAAGAGACACTAAACCTTTAGGAATTTTATTTCCTGAAGTGAATAATCTCCGGGCTTCTGTAATCTTTGAAACCACTTCACGCACAAAGTGGAGTACTCTCGGAGGCGAAGTGCTTCCTCGTAGTATATCTCTTCGAAGTTGTCTTGTTGCTGGAGAAAGGCAACAATCTGCTTATCATCATTAAAAACTTGCCACTGCTGGACATTATCAGGAACTTTTGGATAGAAGACCATTTCAACTTTATAATCACCTTTTCTGAAGAATGCAGGTGGCTGATCTGGATTTAATAGAGCTGCAGTAACTGCAAGTGAATCAGCTCTAGAGTTTTGATCTCTGGGGATATAAGATACTGAGAAAGCTGCAAAATCTAAAGTTCTAAGAATAGACCCGGTCTCTATAATGTCGTAGTTTATCCTTTTTGACTTGATAGAGACCATGTATCTGTTTGACAATTAACTCTACGTCCCCCTTGCATATAAGAGCTTGATTCCCATTTTCGTTTCCTGCTCCATTCCTAACAATAGTACTTCATATTCTACTGTGTTAGTATTTTCAAACATTAATTTGAAGGAATGTGCATGTACCTTTTCTTAAGGAGAAATAAGTACAACACTTGCGCCCAATCCTAGCGAACAACTACCATCAAACACCAGGGTCCAAATCTTATTATCCAGATAATGCGTCTCTTGCAGTTCTTGAATCACGGGTTGGGCTCCTTGTTGGCTAGATTTTCTGCATATCATCAAACCTAGGCGATCATGAGATAAATCTCCCTCATTTAACCGGTGAGGCTCTGTGTCGATTTGTCAATAAAAACATGTTATTATCTATCGGGGTTTTACTTTAACCACTTAGCTCATGAACCATAACTAAGAAGTTCTGCAACAAGTAAGCAATTGTTTAAGAAAGGAAAGTTATAGAAGAAGGAAATAAAAGAAATACAAAAAGAAATGGGGAAGATGTGCATCCCAATTAGTAGATAACAGAGCTAATTGCATGCACATAGAAGAAACTTAATAGATATGAACACATAGACTTATAAAACAAAGGCGGCTCTAGATCCAGATCTATAATAACACGGTTTACTTAAGAGAACTAAGATTTAAAAGCAAGAAACACAAGACACCATGACACAAAGTTCTCCAGGAAACTGCTCCTTTATATTCCTTTGCTCTAAGTTGCTCTCAAGGGTTCAAAGACAAAGTCTAGAACACGGGATTGCTGCACGAACAGTCGATCGATATCACCCGAAGGTTCGCCTCTACTTATAGAATGTAGAGGGGCAATTACAAGTTGGAAGTTTTTAGTTGAACTGGCACATGTGGAAGTCGGAAAGAAACAACTGGCAATCTTCCTCCTGGAATTCCTCTTTGTGTGACATGTATGATTTGCAACTGAAAATAGAACCTTCTATTTTGCACGTCCGCCACCTATCTCCAAGTAGTTGACTTCTTCAAGTAATGGCTTTTAAACCAATCACTTAAGTTGTATAATTGAATTGATCGCTCAATTACTTTGTCGGAGGAAAGAAGAAGGAAGAGGAAAGCTGACTTTGTCCTTTTTCATGTCTGCATGCAGTTGGTTCAAACTGGATCTGGAAGCAGCTGGATCTGGAAACAAGCTGGAATTGCAAGCAGTTGGAATTGGAAGCAAGCTGGAATTTTGCATTGTCTTCTCTTTTATCCTGAAGCTTTTGCAGTTCTTCATTGTACATGCATCGGCTGCAACGTGGGCCGTAAATAACTCATCATCTTTATTTTTAATCGCATATGAGCAATTAAAAATTTGGAAAGCACTCAAGGTGAATACAAATTCAATGAAGGCTTCAATGGAAGATGAGAGCATTTCGCACAAGATCTTGGAAGGAATTTTCCACGACCGACTTCTTCATGGGCTGCATTCAAACAAGAGGATGAAGCCTTTGTCTGGAAGCTTTGCAACTATGAGATTTGGATATGGATCGAACTGCATAACAAAATTTGGCAATCGGGCTATGGATGGAAAAGCCGCAACTCGAATAATTCCACCGCTTTTAATGCGCACGCATGAGTGAAGTTTCTCCGACTGGATCTATCTATCAATTCAAAGCAAGAGGTTCCGAGCCTAGATCTGTGTCTCCAATATCTCGCAAATTTAGAAGTGATGCATAACTCCGTTGTGCTTTCTTTTCATCTTTCTTCGCCATAGCTTTGTCTATCTTTGTCGAGAACAAGTCTTTTTCTTCTTATTTGACTTGGAATTCTTCAATCGATGTAGATCTAGACAATTCTTGATTCGGAGGATATATGCAATGTATTGGACATTGATAAAAGCTCCTTTTCCTTCAGTAAAGCACCCGTAATGAATTCTGCAATTTATTCGACAGAAAAATGGCCACCGGAGCATGAATAGTGAATTTTAATTGTAAAAATCTGCACTTTCCAAGCTTGCTGCCCCAAAAAAATGGTGTTTAATTCGCACATAAAGAGAGCATGAATCCTTTCAACAACACTTGAGCTCGTAACACTCCGTGCAAACAATTATGCAGACAAAGATCAACCTCCTTCAAAGCATGTGCCAAATCTGGAAGCTTTTAGCCTTGTTGCCACCTTGCCTGAGCAAAATCCTTCTTCAAATGGGGGCGCACTTTTCCTCTTGGCTGCAATTCTTTACCTGTGAATCAAATAATTCACCCATATGGCTGCCCATGCTTATATAACCTTCACAATTCTATAATTAATAATTGCCCTAACAATTAAAGGCAATTAATTAATTAAAAATCATGCTCTTCTCTTTTAAAAATAGCATGTTTAAGGACAGCCATCCAATAAATTAAATTAATCCAATTTAATCCTTCACACATCACTTCACTCAAGTTTCACAAAGTGTGCTCAATTGACCATAACCTGATTAATAGAAATTAATTTAATGTTTTAATGCCTTTAAAAACATTAAATAACTCCCAAATGGGGCGCACTTTTTGAGAGGAAGGGGGCAGCCACTAAATAAATTAAATTTAATTCATTTCTTTTATTCCCTCTTTGACTTGTTGACTTCCTCCAAGCTTGGGCACACTTTTTGAAAGGATAGATTAATTAAAATAATCACTTTAAGTCTTCCATCATCTCACCAAAGGGGGCGCACTTTTTTGCACATATAATTCTATTTTTAAGAATTTTCCACAATGGGATTCTTTACCCTGCAAGGCAGGCACCAAAATCCCATGATCCACTTAAGTGATTTGACTTTGACAATGGAATTATTTACCCTGCAAGGCAGGCACTAAAATCCCATGATTTCACTTAAGTCACTTTCCTTTTATTTTATCATGGGAATTTTCACCCTGCAAGGCAGGTAATAAATTCCCGCTTGCCTGCGGCCTCTAACTTTCCCACTGCAGCTTAAGTGAATTTTATAACACGGGAAAAAGTACCTGCTAGGTAGGTATAAAATTCCCACCCTGCCTGCGGCTTCTATTTTTTCCATTGCAGCTTAAATCATTTGTTTTCCAAAAATGCACCCATCCCCACAGGGGCTTTTCCGTGCACGACTTCGCTTTTTCCCAGTGATCCAGACCTCCGATGGCGACTTCCTCCGGGCATAACGTGCGTATATGTTCTCCAGCTGCTCCAGGCCAAAAATTGGGCTTACCCGGCAAAGGAATTGTTCTAGAGAAATTTCACAGAAAACGAAACGGGACAACACAAAAACACGAAAAATTGCCAAAAGTCACAAATAAAGCCCAAAACTCATTCCTTGTTAAAATCCTTCTGGTACAAGGGAATAATGATATGTTCGATCATAACAAAGTTAAAACGGAACGCAAATATCCCCATATGGGGCTTAAAATAATTAAATACAAATTTCCCGCAAACAAATCCCGACGATAGAATATAACAATTTTGGGCATCTAGGTATTTGGCGAAAAAGGCTAATATGGCTCTTTGGGAATATCTTGACGCAATACAAGAACTTTCAAGCAATAAAAACACAAAACGACCCATTATTTTAAAAGTACGAAAATTTTTCGAATAGGGTAGTCACAGATTTCAGGATAAAATCGGGTGACACCAGTCGGCTCCATCTGTGGACATCTTTTTCTCTGTCAGAATGACAAGGGAAAAGATGAGATCCCAGCATCTCTGGTTTCGTATCTTGTCTTTTGGGCACGGGGTCAGGCAAACAAAAACAACACAACACAAAAACAAAACAAGGAAAACAAACAAAGTTTTATTTATATACATACAGGTTTTAACCTACTTTTTCAGTTCCTGAACAGCTTCAGATGTTGCCCATTGAAAGGCAATGGTAACTCAATTCCATCCCGATAGGCAAGGAAGAAGGTATCCATTCCTGCAGCTCTTTTGATGACAAAGGGCCCTTTCCAGAGTGGATCAAATTTGTCGTGTATGCCCTTCGGTTCATATCTCTTGTCCCTCCAAAGTACCCAATCTCCGATCTTGAACTTCCTTTCTTTGGCCTTCTTGTCAAAGACTCTGGGCAAGTCCTTATCAACTTCATCTGGTGGTGGCTCATCCTTTCTTCTCTCCGTGGTAGGTAAGTCTGCATCAACTTTTCTCGTTCCCATTTATTTGCTGCATTTCTGAGGAAGAACTATCACCATATTCTTTGTTCTTCTTCAAGCAATTGATCATTCTTATGAAAGTCTCCACTAAGGAAACCAAATCCTTGGGGATTTTGTTACCTTTTGGTTGGATCATTCCACTGCTATCACCATAACATGGATCATTTTTTCCTATGACTGTTTGTCGTGGTGGTGATTTACTCCCCTCAACATGCAGACATGCAGATGTTTGTTCAGGGATTTTGGGGTGGTAGACCATCTCCACTTTATAGTTTCCTTGTCTGAATATGGACGGTGGTCTATCCGGATTCAATAGTACAGCTGTGTGCCAAAGAATCTGCCTTGGAGTTTTGATTTATTGGAATGAAGTCAATAGAGAAGGCTGCAAAATCGAATGTGGCGGAAAGTACTTTATCTCTGTAATGCTCCAGCTTATCTCTTTTGACTTGACTTTGCCCTCGAACCTACTTTACTAGAAGTTCAGCATCTCCTTGGGCTTTGAGGAATTTTCTTCCTTTTTTCTTGGCTTGCTCCATTCCTAGCAGCAAGGCTTCATACTCCACCGGATGATTGGTGTTCTCGAACATTAGTTTGTGGGAGTATGGAAATACCTCATGATCTGGAGATATTAGTAGAGCGCCAGCTCCTGATCCAAAAGAACAACAAGTGCCTTTAAACTCCAGAGTCCAAACTTTCTCTTCTTCTTTTCTTTGGCTCTGGTCAAGTTCTTGCTCTGGAATGTTTTTATCTATTTCCAAGAAATAGACCCCATGGTCAGATTCCTGAAAAAGAATCTGAGATCTAGGATCCTCAGATTTTGTCACCATGTACTTGGACTTCTTTTCCGGCTCCAACTTCGGTTAAGCCCTTTGATAGGAATATGTGCGCAGGACCAATCCATCTTTACTTCTCCTCCCAGCTCTTTGCAGAAGTTTCTGCTCAGCAACATCCCGTAGGAGACAGGAATATCTGCAACTAGAATTGTCATCTTTAATCTTTTGTCAGGAAAAGCTGCCAGAACAGCTTGTGCATCTTTGATTTGTCCGATTAAAGGGACTTGTCTCTCCATGGAATAACACCTTTTTATGGTCTTTATCAGGGTAAGCCCAAGAGCATCGCAACTTTATTTGGCATGACATGTCGAAGCACCCGAATCTAGAATGCAATTGCTCAACTTGAAACCATTAAGCAATAAGGAAACATAGAACAGTTCCACCCTGTCAGAAGATGGTGAGGGTTTAACAACTGCAGTGTTGTTTTGTGGAGGAGTATCCTTGGGCTTAGGCAAAAGGCCTTTCGATGTATTGGATTGTCCTGGTGATTGTACATACTTGACTAGTCTATTTAATTACTTAGGAAAAGCTCTTAGGTATTCGGCTTCTGACATTTGAACTTTAGTTTTCTTGGCATGATCAATAATGTCAAAAGAAGAAATAGATTCAGATACCTGAGCTGCTTTCTGTGGTTGAGATGAAGAACTCGCATTCTTATCTCTAGGAGCCAAGGAAGAAGGTAAAGGGCTGCCCCTTCTTTGTTCGTCAGCTAATGCCTCAGCTTGGCGAGTTTGTGATCTTGTAAGTACTGCATATGTATGACCATGATCATCTTCATGAAGTTTCTCATCGTCATGTTCAGATTTGTAGTTTAGGTAATTAATGTTGGAGTCGCCAGCAGGACCTATAAAATCATCATCCTCGAGCTGATCAGCGTTAGCTTCCAGGTCTTCTTCATTCATCTCCACGTTGTTTCTGGGAGCAGCTTCAATTGCTAATCTTTGGGAACTAGCAATGTGGTTCGATTGTTGTTGAAATTCCGAGCAGGGGCAGTATTGTTGCCTTGAGCCATTTGAGCCATTTGTTTCTTCATCTGCATCATCTCATTTGCTAACTTTTGTAGTAGTGAATCGGAAGTAGTAGCAGAGGATGAACTTTCAGCTCTAGAAGTGTTGCTCTTTATCTTTCCAACCATGATGAGGTCATCTTCAATTTCAACCGCCATGTTTTGAGCTGCTAACAAATCAATAGGACGTGCTCTTCGCAGTTGATAGCTTACTTCAGGAAGTAAAGCGTTGATGAAGAACACCTTTTGATTCTCATCATTCAGAGAAGCAGAAGCCGGAATTTTGTATAGTAATCTTTGGAATTTTGCAATAAAATCCCGCATGTGCTCATGTGGTTCCTTCTTCAGCTGAGTCAGTTGAGTTATCAATGTGCTTTGGAAAATTCGGCTGCCTGAATCTTTTCATGAACGCATCCCGCGTAGAGCCTGGGATTGGTTATGGTGCAAGAGCTAGCCAAGAGTAGAACCATTCTCCAGCCAAGTCATACAGAGTCTCTATGAAGAGTCCGACCGAGACATCTTCATGCTCTACCGCAAGCACACCACAAGATATGAAGAAGGCCGCCAAGTGATCATCCGGGTTTTCCTTTCCATCTCCAAAGAATTTTGGAAAATTCTTTCTAGATCCCTTTGGCAGATCATGCATAGGTGGAGTCAGGTTCAGAGGTCCAAAAGTTGCTCCCCATGGGACAGGTACTATCTGGTTCTAATTCTGATTCTTCATGATGAATGGGGCACGTCTCCTCCTTGTGTAGACTTGATGGATAATTCAAACTACCGGATTATGTTGAAGACGATCCGGATTTGGATGTGTGTGCACTCTCCTTCCTGGTGAGAGACTAGATCTCATGCGGCTTCTAACTTGAGGAGGATGATTGATATTGAATTGCTCCTGCAGGTGTGAAAAAATGATCGGTCCTTCCTCGCGCCTTCACGGATCGGGTGAATGGTCGTTCAGCCAGGTTGAGAATTGTATGGAAAACACTCCAATCTTCAAGAGATAAACTTTGATCTCGCAAAGATAGTTGTTCCCAGTGGAGTCGCTAAAACTATTGGCTAGATTTTTCGCATAGCATCAAACCTAGAGCGATCATGAGATAAATCTCCCTCATTTAACCGGTGAGGCTCCGGTGTTAGATTTGTCAATAAAAACCTGTTATTATCTATCGTGGGTTTTACTTTAACCACTTAGTTCATGAACCATAACTAAGAAATTCTGCAAGCAAGTAATACTGTTTAAGAAAGGAAAGTTATAGAAGAAGGAAGTAAAGGAAATACGCAGAAGAAATGGGGAAGATGTGCATCCCAATTAGTAGATAATGAGTTAATTGCATGCACATAGAAGAAACTTAATAGATATGAACACGAATTATAAAACAAAGGCAGCTCTAGATCCGGATCTATAATAACACAAAGTTTACTTAAGAGATCTAAGATTTAAAAGCAAGAAACACAAGACACCGTGACACAAAATTCTCAGGAAACCTACTCCTTTGTATTCCTTTGCTCCAAGTTGCTCTCAAGGGTTCAAAGACAAAGTCTAGAACACAAGATTCGCCGCTACTTAACGAATTCGATCGATATCACCGAAGGTTCTTCCTCTACTTATAGAATGTAGAGGGGCAATTACAAGTGGAAGCTTTAAGTTGAACTAGCACATGTGGAAGTCGAGAAAGAAACAACTGGCAATCTTCCTCCTGGAATTCCTCTTTGCGTGACATGTATGATTTGCAACTGAAAAAATAGAACCTTCTATTTTGCACGTCCGCCACCTATCTCCAAGTAGTTGACTTCTTCAAGTAATAGCTTTTAAACCAATCACTTAAGTTGTATAATTGAATTGATCGCTCAATTAATTTGTCGGAGGAAAGAAGAAGGAAGAGGAAAGCTGACTTTGTCGGAGGAAAGAAGGAAAAGGAAAGTTGACTTTGTCCTTTTTCATGTCTCAGACGCACCTGGTTCAAATGGATCAAGAAGCATTTGGATCTCAAAACAAGCATTCGGAATTGCAAGGGCGGTTGGAATTGGAAGCAAGCTGGAATTTTGCATTGTCTTCTCTTTTATCCTGAAGCTTTTGCAGCTTCTTCACATTATACATGCATCAGTGCAACGTGGGCCGTAAATAACTCATCATCTTTATTTTTAATTGCATATGAGCAATTAAAAATTCTGGAAAGCACTCAGGGTGAATACAAATTCAATGAAGGCTTCAACTGGAAGATGAGAGCATTTGCACAAGATCTTGGAAGGAATTTTCCACGCACCGACTTCTTCACGGGCTGCATTCGAAACAAGAGGATGAAGCCTTTGTGCCGGAAGCTTTTGCAACTATGAGATTTGGATATGGATCTGCACCTGCATAACAAACTTTGGCAACTGGGCTATGGATGGAAAAGCTGCAACTCGAATAATTCCACTGCTTTTAATCTGCACGCATGAGTGAAGTTTCTCTGCACTGGATCTGTCTATCAATTCAGCAAGAGGTTCCGAGCCTAGATCCGTGTCTCCAATATCTGCAAATTTAGAAGTGATGCATGACTCCGTTGTGCTTTCTTTTTCATCTTTCTTCGCCATAGCTTTGTCTATCTTTGTCTGAACAATTCTTTTTCTTATTTGACTGGAATTCTTCAATACTGGTGCAGATCTAGACAATTCTTCAGATTCGGAGGATATATGCAATGTATTGGACATTGATAAAAGCTCCTTTTCCTTTGTAAAGCACCTGTAATGAATTCCTGCAATTTATTCAGACAAAAATGGCCACCGGAGCATGAATAGTGAATTTTAATTGTAAAAATCTGCACTTTTCAAGCCTGCTGCCCCAAAAAATGGTGTTTAATTTGCACATAAAGAGAGCATGAATCCTTTCAACAACACTTGAGCTCCTGTAACACCTGTGCAAACAATTATGCAGACAAAGATCAACCTCCTTCAAAGCATGCGCCAAATCTGGAAGCTTTTAGCCTTGTTGCCACCTTGCCTGAGCAAAATCCTTCTTCAAATGGGGGCGCACTTTTCCTCTTGGCTGCAATTCTTTACCTGTGAATCAAATAATTCACCCATATGGCTGCCCATGCTTATATAACCTTCACAATTCTATAATTAATAATTGCCCTAACAATTAAAGGCAATTAATTAATTAAAAATCATGCTCTTCTCTTTTAAAAATAGCATGTTTAAGGACAGCCATCCAATAAATTAAATTAATCCAATTTAATCCTTCACACATCACTTCACTTAAGCTTCACAGTGTGCCTTGACCATAGCCACTGAAAATAGAAATTAATTTAATGTTTTAATGCCTTTAAAAACATTAAATAACTCCCAAATGGGGCGCACTTTTTGAGAGGAAGGGGGCAGCCACTAAATAAATTAAATTTAATGCATTTAATTCATTTCTTTTATTCCCTCTTTGACTTGTTGACTTCCTCCAAGCTTGGGCGCACTTTTTGAAAGGATAGATTAATTAAAATAATCACTTTAAGTCTTCCATCATCTCACCAAAGGGGGCGCACTTTTTTGCACATATAATTCTATTTTTAAGAATTTTCCACAATGGGATTCTTTACCCTGCAAGGCAGGCACCAAAATCCCATGATCCACTTAAGTGATTTGACTTTGACAATGGGATTATTTACCCTACAAGGCAGGCACTAAAATCCCATGATTTCACTTAAGTCACTTTCCTTTTATTTTATCATGGGAATTTTCACCCTGCAAGGCAGGTAATAAATTCCCGCCTGCCTGCGGCCTCTAACTTTCCCACTGCAGCTTAAGTGAATTTTATAACACGGGAAAAAGTACCCTGCTAGGCAGGTATAAAATTCCCACCCTGCCTGCGGCTTCTATTTTTCCCATTGCAGCTTAAATCCTTTGTTTTCCAAAAATGCGCCCATCCCCGTAGGGGCTTTTCCGTGCACGACTTCGCTTTTTCCCGGTGATCCGACCTCCGATGGCGACTTCCTCCGGGCATAACGTGCGTATATGTTCTCCAGCTGCTCCAGGCCAAAAATCGGGCTTACCTAACAAAGGAATTGTTCTAGAGAAATTTCACAAAAAACGAAACGACAACACAAAAACACGAAAAATTGCCAAAAGTCACAAATAAAGCCCAAAACTCATTCCTTGTTAAAATCCTTCTGGTACAAGGAATAATGATATGTTCGATCATAACAGAGTTAAAACGGAGCGCAAATAGCCTCATATGGGGCTTAAAATAATTAAATACAAATTTCCCGCAGACAAATCCCGACGACAGAATATAACAATTTTGGGCATCTGGGTATTTGGCGAAAAAGGCTAATATGGCTCTTTGGGAATATCTTGACGCAATACAAGAACTTTCAGGCAATGAAAACACAAAAAGGCCCATTATTTTAAAAGTATGAAATTTTTTCGAATAGGGTAGTCACAGATTTCAGGATGAAATATGGGTGACACCACTCCTTTATCCAATTCTAAATAATAAACCCCGTGATCTCGATTCCTGGAATAGAATTTGCGATCTACGATCTTGATTCGATATCGTATACTTGGATTTCTTCTCAGGTTTCAACTTTTGATTAACTCCCTTGATTGGGATGTGTGCACAAGACCAATCCATCTTGACCTCTCCGCCCAATTCTTTACAAAAGTTCCTTCTTAACAGCATATCATAAGATACTAGAATATCTACTACAATGATAGTCAACTTTAATCTTTTATTTGGGAATGAAGCAAGTATTGCTTGTGCATCTTTGATCTGCCCAACGAGAGGTACTTGTCTTTCCATTGAGTAACATCTTCCAATGGTTTTTGTCAATGTGAGACCCAAAGCATTAGCAACTTCGGCTAGCATCATATTGCCTTCGGAAGCTCCGAATCTAAAATGCGTTACTCAATTTATAACCATTAATAAGTAATGAAACATAAAATGGCTCGATCCTTTCAGATGTAGTAGGAGAAGTAGCAGAAGAAGAACTTGCAGCGATATTATTTAAAGGGGGAGTGATCTTTGGACTAGACAAAATACCCCGTGAAACATTATTTTATTAGGACCATTACTCTATACATATTTCACCAACCTATTTAAGCGATCAGAAATGCCCTCAAATACAAACTTCGACATCTGAATCTTGGTTTTCTTTAAATGGTCAATAATATCAAAAGGTTGCCCTACTTCAGTTGTAGTTGTCCTTTGTTGTTGATTAAAGGAATTAGAGGAACTTACCTACTTGTCTCTTGGAGCTAATGAAGAAGGGAGTGGGATGCCTCTTTTAGAATGGTAACATCTGGTCCAAGATCCTCTCTTTCTCTCCTTTGACCACTTGAGGAAGCTTCTGCATTTTTACGTGTTTGAGACCTTGTGAACACCGCAAATGTATGACCATCACTATCTTCAAAAGATTCATAATAGCCTTCATCAGATTCATAGTCTAGGTAGCCAATGTTGGAGTCGCCAACGGGATCTACAAAGTCTTCTTCGTCAAGTGATTCATTAACAAGATGATCCTCTTCATTTGTTTCCAAGTTGTTCCTTGGAACAGCTTCAATTGCGAACCACTATGGTGCAGCAGAAGTCTGTTTCGATTTTGATTTTGACCATTAAAGGTCTGAGCAGGAGCTGTTCTTGAAGGAGTAGCATTTCCTCCTTGAGCTATCTGCTTCTTGATTTGTAGCATGTCATTAGCTAACTTCTGTAGCAAAGGATCGGAAGTACTTGAAGAAGTTCCATCACCTTTATGGGGTGATTGCCTGATTTTCCCAGCCATGATCAAGTCATCTTCAACCTCTACCGCAACATTTTGTGCTTCTAACAGATTCATAGGTCTTGCCCTCCGCAGCCTAATATCCAACTTCGGGCAACAAAGCGTTTATAAAAACGTCTTTTGATTTTCATCACTAAGCACAGCAGAAGTGGGGATTTTATATAAAATCCTTTGGAACCTAGCAATAAAGTCCCTCATGTTCTCGTTTGGTTCCTTCTTCAACTGCGTCAGCTGGGTGATTAGTGTACTAGCGTCTTCTGCAGGTTTGAACCTCTTTAGAAATTGTTCTCGCATGGACGCCCAGTTCGTTATAGTCCTAGGGGCTAACCGATAGAACCATTCTCCGGCCAAGTCATGTAGAGTCTCAATGAAAATTTTGACCGAAACATCCTCATGCTCCACCGCAAGCACACCACAAGATATAAAGAATGCCGCCAAGTGATCATCTGGATTTTGCTTGCCATCTCCAAAGAATTTCGGGAAATTCTTTCTTGACCCTTTAGGCAATTCATGCATAGGTGGAGTTAGGTTCAGTGGCCCAAAAGTTGCACCCCATGGGACAGGTGGCGGTTGATGTTGGTTTTGGTTCAACATGATGAACGGAACACGTCTTCTCCGGGAGTAGACTTGATAGATAATTCCAGCTGCTGGATTATGCTGAAGATGATCCAGATCTGGAGGAGTTTGCACTCTTCTTCCTGGCGAAAGACTAGATCTGTGGCTTCTAACTTGAGGAGGATGATTGAAATTGAATTGCTCTTGCATCTATAGAAATGATCAGTCCTTCCTTGAGCCTTGACAGATCGAGTGAACGGGCATTCAGCCAAGTTGAGAGTTTAGTGGGAACTAGCAAGATAAGCTCTGGTCTGCAAAGATTGTTGTTCCCCAGTAGAGTCGCCAAAAACTATTGGCTAGATTTTCTGCACATCGAAAACCTAGGCAGTCATGAGATAAATCTCCCTCATTTACCGGTGAGGCTCCCGTGTAAGATTTTGTCAATTATATTTTCTAATATCTATCTGTTGGTTTTACTTTAACCACGTAGCTCATGCACCATAGCTAGGTAGTTTTGCAGCAAGTAAGCAATTGTAAGAAATGAATATATGTAGAAGAGGGAAATAATTGAATGCGAGCAGAAAAGAAAGAAGATGTGCAACCTGACCAATAGTTAACAGAGTTGGTCACATGCACATAGATGAAACAAACAGATCTAGAAATGCAAAATTCAAAGCAAAGGAAAGTTTCAGATCTAGATCTAAGATAACACAAAGTTTATGCAAAGATCTAAAAAGAAATAAGAAACAAATGCACTGTTGACACAAAGTTCTCCGGAAATCTGTCTCCTCTCTATTCCTTAGCTTTCAGAAAGATATCAAGGGTTTTAGCTCAAAGTCTGGAACACAAGAATGCTGATTACAAATTCTGATCCTTTAACCCGTAGGCTCTTCCTCCATTTATAGTGTATAGAGGGGAAATTACAAATGGAAACTACAACTGAACTAGAACATGTGGGAAGTTGTAAAGAAAACATCTGGCAATCTTTCTCCTAGAATTCCTCTCTAAGTGACATGCATCTGGAGGTTAAGCCAAAGTTGTGCACATCTGCCACTTATCTTAGAGAACTTTTCCAAATAACTTAAAGTAATGGCTTTTAAACCAATAACTTTAATCTTACAATTTCATCCGGGAACATAAGGAATAAGAGAAAGAAGAGAAGAAAGAAGATCTACCAGATGTTACACCCTACGCTTTCTTCTTGTTCTAATATTGAATATACTTGTTGAACATATAATTCAGCAATTTCCCATCTGTTTTAGCAACAACCTCTTTCTCGGTCTTGAACTGCAACAATCCTTTGGACAGAATGTCAATGCTTACTTCCACTTCCTTCAAACTAGGCCCGAACTCTTTAATGTCCGATTGAAGTGTTATCAGCTTGTTGATTGAATTCAACGTGAAAGTCTTAACAGCTTCATCAATCCTCTTCTGAATCATCAGAAGCAACCCTTCAAGAGAAGCAGGCACCTTGTTTGGAATAGCTCTTCTGCAGGAAGAAACATCCCCAACTACTTCCTCCTCGGTGAAAGAAACTATATTGCCCGGCAATGATAATATCCTATCCTCGAGCAACTGCATTCTTTTCAGCATAAGCTTGAGAATTTCCATGCGGAAAGAAACTACAAACTCAAGTTGCTTTCCCTTTTCAATCAGTCCATCAGGCACAAGTTGCTCTGCAATCAAAACCTCCTCCGACAACTTATTTATTTTAACCAAAATGTCTAGGTTACCTTCAGCCACTGCATTCTCATCCACTATGCCTATCATCAATTGCTTCAGCTGAGATAATGCATCTTTCATAACTTCCAGACTAGCTGGTACCTCTGAGCTATTTTGAAGCTTGTTGGATGATCTAGCTTTTCCATTCATTGATAGCCGTGACTTGATTACCTGCATCCTCCACCTCTTCAATCAAATGGTTGCTCACCTGCTCATGTGCTAAAACTGGCTGAGAGGAAGGTTTGGCAACCTTAGCAATGATTTCACACAACTAGGAAACCTACTCTTGAAGTTTGGTTTCTCTGCCTTCTCTTTGTCCAACTTGAGGAATAAAGTGTTTATTAGTGTCTGTGTATTTTGCTTTAATCCTTCGTGGTAGTCTGACCTAGTGGCACTTTGGTTACTAAGATATTTGCCGCCGTGAGTTCTCCCTTTTGCTTTCCCTCTGCTGGAACTGTCAACTCGATGAACTTCTGCCTTGATTCTTCAATAATCAACCTTGAAGTTACCTTGGCAACTTTAGGTCTTCTATCCTTTCCGCCCAAACTCAGGAGTAGTTGCAAGTCATGCTCTTCCAGGTTGATCTCTTCTCTGGCTTCTAGAACCGTCTGCAAAGCCAACCATGATGAAAAATTGCTTCTCGGGAATGAGAAGTCACTGAGTGTACCACCTTCTCATGTTTAGACTCTGCTGCATCCGAATTTGCCACAGTGTTGTGGCTGCCATCCTCTGAATTGTCCAAAGACAATACTTTTTCAAACTCTGCCATTTGAGCTTTGCCTTTTCTCTGTAGGGGGAGGTGAAGATCTGAGTGGCTGAGGAGAAAATACAAATGACGTTGGATTCAACGGAGGAACAACATCTGCACGGGGTTCGGAGGAGTCGAAGTGCTATGAGTCGACATAGGAGAAGCTTCATTTGAAAGGTACTGAAGACAATAGCTGTAGAATTGGCCTTCTCCAGTATCTGAGACTTCTTATATACTTTAAGCTTCTCTGGCCTCCTGCTACTTTCACCTTCGTGCTTTCTTTTGTTGGAGTCTCCTGCAATAAAGTTACCTGTGATTTGATTCATCAAAACTTCGTCCAGGCAATATCCCTTTGTCAACAACCAATTTGAGGTGTTAACCAGAAGTGTGGAAGACCTTTCCTCAATCGTCTAACAACCACTTATGCTTTCCTGAAGAGCAGCTCTATCTCCTCCCATCTGATGGTATGTGTCAAGTATCACGTGTCCATCATCCGCGAGATTTGCAGGTATCCGTGCTAAACCATAATTAGATACTTGTTGCGTTGATGCCCTACTACAATCTTTCTTTCTGACTTCATACTTGCTTCTGCACTTCATCCAAAAGTCTTCTAATGAAGGTACGTGTGCATACTCTTGGGAGATTGTCTTCCTCGCTATCCCATATGGATCATAGTTCAATCATGCTGGGAAGAACTCATGCTCATATCCGGAAAACATTTCGGCTTCGATTCCCCTCGCCTTATGGATGCTCTGGCAGCTGTAATAACCCACCGTGACCGGAAAGCAACCTGTAGGTTTGTGCCGCTTTGATTGTAAGTCATGCATTTCCACGAGCTGCCTGCACAACTCCATGATGACCCATTTGTCGCTTGGATACCTCGGCAACTTGACTGGTTCTCCTAAAAAGCCACTGACCCTGAGATACGTGAAGTCTGCAAACTAGATGAAGATGCAGCCATACTGGGATACAACTTCCCAAGCTTCTTTGCTCACCTTGTTGGTCTTTAGATCACTATTCAATTTGCAGATGAATTCGTAGAAGAACCCATCGTTGACCACCCTGTAATCTTTGTTGCACTCAGGAACTGTCAACTGTGGGAAGCACTCGAAAATAGGATCTTTCGACAAAACTCCTCATCTATCCAATTTGGAAAATATACCTGCGAGGTGCTTGCATATACCAGGTATGAAGTCATTTTGAAGCTGAATGTCCGCCTCACACTTCGGAGCTGCTCGTCGATGTTGTCACTGATGATCTCCAATTGATAATCGAATCAGCTCTGTTGATCTCAATGGTTCTTACGAAAGCATACATCCATGAGCGGAAGTTATGAGTATTGGCTTCTCCATTTAACCTGCAAAGCAATTTAGTAATATCAACTTCCTGCACCAAATTGGATCGTGGAAGAGTCCTCGGGAACTTTGATGGAGATCTGGGCTTCTTCATGTATTTGTTATTCATTATGCCCACGCAATCTGCTTTGTGCTTCTCCCATCTATTGCCAGCATCCAACATGTTAATTGCAATCACCACAGTCGTGTCGGAATCTTTAGACAATAATTAATAAATTGTGCATCCAGCCTGATTATTGTCTTTCCCACATGATCCCGAATTGTTCTGGAAAGAGGATGATATGACCTTGCACACTCCATAACAAATTCAGGCAACTGAGTTGTGACTGGAAACGTTGAAGCTTGAATAATTCCGCTGCTTTTAATTGCCCGCATGAGAGAGGTCCTTTCGGCTCTAGATCTGTCAATTAAATCGGAGATGGGCTCAGGGCCTACGTCTCTATTATTGATGTAAACAAATCTGGAAGCTATGCATGATTCAGTTGATCATTCTCTTTCATCATGCTTCATCTGGTATGGAACAATCTTTGTCTAGGCTCTTTTTCTTGTAATTCTGTCGGAATCCCTTGTAATTGGCTCAATTTGTGCATATCTGGCAATTTCTTCTGATTTAGAAGAGATATTCAATGTATCGACATTGATTTGAACTTTCTTTCACTAATATGAGCACTGTGATGAATACCTACAATTTATTTAGACAAAGATGGAGTCCATGGCATGAATACTTGATTTTTATCACCAAAATCTGCATATAAAGCCTGCTGCCCTAAAATTTGAGGTTTTGCTTGTATGCAAATTAAGCAAAAATATTATTTAATTCACTTGGGTACACATACCAATATCTAGATGCTTAGAATGACAAAAATTAGGCTATCCTAACCCCGGGCGCCAAACTGGAAGCTTCACGGCAAAGTGGAAAATAAACTTTAATGCAAAATCCTCCTTTTGGAGCCAAAACCTACTGGCTGGTCCCTCTCTTATGGTGTCCCATGCTTATATAACCTCCAACATGCTATTTTTAATAATTGCCTCTTCCTATTTCTAGTAATTTAATTAATTAATAGCCATGTCTATTCATCCAATTTGGGCGCCCAATTATGCATGCCATCTTTGTTTGTTTTTAATAAATTTATTTTATTTATTTTTAGCATGCATCCTTCAGTTCTCTTTAGCTTGTCCTTTTGCATTGACTTTCCTTCCATACATGGTGCCAAAATTAGATTAAAAAAACCCATTAATAAATAACATTAAATGCAGTATTTAATGCCAAGGTGGGTCGACTTTTTTCGCGGGGGTAAATGCTAAAAATAAGAAGTCAACTTGATGGGAATTGCCACCCTACACTCCAGCTCCAAAAATTCCCTCTTCCACTTAAGTGATTTGACTTTCATAATGAGAATTTTTACCCCGCAAGGCAGTAAAAATTCCCGTTTACTGCCATTGCCAAAATTCTCATTGCAGCCTAGATCTATTTATTCCAAAAAGTGCGACTTGCCTAGGAGAGGCTTTTTCGCTTGACTTCTTTTTTTTGTCGAAGTTTTCCTTTTGAGGCTGATTCCTTCGTGTTGAGGCCATAAATGATATCCAGACGTTCTGCAATTAAACAGACTATACAAAAACAAAGGCCGGATCGAGGGAATTCAACAAATAGACTACGAAGAAAACCGAGAACAAACACAAAAGAAATAAAAACAAAACAACGTTGCTGAAATAGCAGATAATGCTCAATTCATTCTAGTGAAAATCCTATTGAGATGTGTGAATACTGGCATGCAAAACTTCAATAGGATTTAATCGGAGCACAATTTACCTCAAACGGGGCTTTATTTATTTAATAAATAATTAAATAAAAATTTCCCGAAAACAAAACTTGGCGAAGGGATAAAATGAGTTTTAGATCACGGGTATTTTGTCGAAATTGACTCATATGATTCACTGGGAATATCTTAACGTAATAGAGACATCTTCTAGCAATAAAAACACGAAAAGACCCGTTATTTTAAAAACAATGATTTTTTTTTTTAAATGGGGACTCCTAAATTTCGTGGTGAAATCGGGGACACCATTCATACTTGATTCTATGATTTCTAATGATGACACATTACAGGAGAATAAAGAAGAAAAATCTGATTTACAAGATGATGAAGAGAAGTTGAAGGTTGAAACCCAATTGCCAAAAAGACAACCGGAGATATGAAAATAATTCAGATTTGTTGCTTTCTACCATGTCATTTCAGATTTATGGTCATGGGAAATTTGTTGAAAGGGATGACCTCGGGGCAAATGTGATGCTCCAAAGCAAAACACGGCAAATGGGAAGTCTTCATGATGATATGGGTGGTGACAAATCAGATTTGCATAGGGTCCATGGACCAAGACTTTTGGGTGACCTTGTTGGGGGTCATGGGAATGAAGAGGGTGTTTTTTTGGGTGACTACAATCACTTTCAGTTCGCTGGAATTTTCAGAACAGCAGTCAATAAGAGGCAAATTGATGGTGTATATGACTCCGGCAAGAACCATGAAGATGTCCTGCAAGTATCAACAAAATATTGTTGAAGCCAAGGCAGAAAGAGCCTCATTTGTTGAACCTAAGATGAAGAAGGCTGATCCTAGTTCAGAAATTCTGAGTCACACGGTCAGGAGTGTGGAGGATATCCCAACCATCCCTCATCCGGCAAGGATTAGAGAACATGTTGAGGGAAGCCCAAGGTATGATCAGATTTCATATTTGTTAACTTTCCCTATGTCGCTGCAATATGTTTATTGTCTTGAGCAGCGTGTTGAAATCAATATGAAGAACTTGTGGGATAGCTTTTGGCACTTAGACCCTTCCTTGCAAGGTTATGTGGGCATAAAAGTTTGGGTTCCGGTTGACCTCTTGTATTGTAAGGAGGAAGTCTTTGATATTGTTACTCCATGCACATGGTTAAATTTAATGGAGGATTGTTTTGAAATCATTATGTGTTCTAACAAAGTTGTGAAGGACTCTACCCTTCATGGACAAGGCTTCATGGTCAAGGCAACAAATGGCCACTCCATGCCATGCACACGAAGGTGCTCCCAACTCATTTCCACATTAGGAGAGCATGAGGTATGTGATGATCTTTATATGATTGGCATAGCTGGTATCTATCTTGTGTTTAGAGTCCAATGGTTACATTCATTGGGAAAGTTCTCTCTCAACCCCCAAAGTATGGAGTTGAGCTTCATGGATAAAGGCAAGAAGGTGATATTTCAAGTTGAGTATGAGTTTGCCAATGTTGTTTTTGAGGAAGAGACAGTGGGTGAAGGTAAAGATTTCAGTTTTTCTCTTTGCTTATGGAAGGGAAGGAATTTGATGAAGGAGAATGCTAGCATGACATGTTTAAGGCAACATAAGCTTGATGGGAATTCTGATTTTCTTTTCTATGAATTGCTAACCCATGGTTCCATGAATGAACCAAAAGAAATATGGGAAAGGGGAAGCAATTATGATGAACTTGCAGCTGCACACATGACAGTCAAAGAGGAGAATGATGGTTCTATTTTTCAGTTTTATGGCCCCATGATGAGGTATGAATTTTGTTTTGACTACCTTGTTTTCAGTTCAGCTGAGTCACACAATGTTTGTGGGTATCAAGAGCTCCAAATTTTAGAAGAACTTACCCTCAAAATTCACAAGGAGTTGGGGTTCCACTTGAAAAATGATGAAATCAGAATTCATAGGAATGTTAAGAAGGCTGATTTTCTCAAGTTTAAGGCCAAGATGTCTGCTGATTTCAATTATAGGCCTGTTGTTCCTAGTTTTTCAGCATATGTAAATCAAATTTCAGTCCCTACATTACTCATGGAGTTGCTTTTCTTCGTGAGATTTCAGTTTGGTAGTTATGCCATGGTTATAGGGCTGAGTTTGCAAAAATCAGATTTGGGGCTGCCACTAGCAGCCATGAACAGCAGTGTGTTTTCATTTTTGAAGAGCATTCCGTCATGGAATGATGAGGAAAGAAGATCTCAGCTAAAAGGAGGGAATAAATCAGATTATGATGTGTTGTTTTCAGACTTGAACATTCTGATTTTTGAAAGAAAAATGCATGATTACAATTGTTTTTGGGACAACATTACTAAAGTGTTGGGAAGCCATCATTTGGATGGAAATTATGAGATGGTGTCAAGCAACGGAAGAGAGCTAGCTATCATGTCCCTAAGGCATGATAAGGAGAGTTTAAAAGTGTTGTTAAACACTCTTGTTTTCTTTGATATGTTTGCTTCATGTGCAAGTACATCAAAGAAGAAGTAGTTGAGATTCATTTGGGATCCGGGTACTTACAATTGCTTAAAGACAAACAATTTCAGAAGGGAGGACTGTAATGTCCATTTTTTTCGAATTAATCCAAAATAAAGGATTCCTTGTCTTTCCTCTTTCCAAAGGCAAGAAATGGATGAGCAAGGGAAGATCGTGGGTTATATTTCCATTTTTCTCATTCATGTTTATGTTTTTATCTTTGTAAATTCCCATTATAAGGGGTCAGCTGGGTTTAGTGCATTTTAAAAAGAAAATTAAAAGATTAAATATGCTTTATATGGGTCGGCCTTGCCTTTTTGGCGTTTAGCGCCAACATGAGGATATAAAAGGAGATTAAAGACTTATTAGGGAATATCGATTTTGGCGAATTTTATCTAAATTGGACCTTTGGGCTGTTTGCTCATTGTCTTTCCACTTTTGGGCAAAAATCCAATTGTGTGGCTTTCCAAGAAGGATGAAAACCCTTCTTGTGGTTGGTTGGAGGACGAAAACCCTCCATCCTTGGTTGAAGCAAAGTCATATTGAAGACATTTTTGCAGATTTGGGGCATTGGAGAATAAGGAAAGAGATCTATATGTATTTGCATGCATTTTAGAGTCATTCCTAGTTGGAGCGACTAGGGTTTGTTGGTGTTTGAGTGCCTTCTAGGGCACAAATTGCAAATCTAATTTCATATTCTGATTTGGCATATTTTATAAGGCCGGTATCTATAATTTTATGATTTTTGGTGGTGTTTATCTATTAATTTCAGCATTGGTTTATGGCTGCCCTGCAATTGTCATTTATTTAATTACAACAGTGTGACTTCGTTGATTTCCTCCATTTAATTGTTGCAAATGGAATGGATTTTGCTTGTCGTGATTGAAATAATTATTTAGAAGTATCTATCAACTGTTGTGCATGATTATTTGGTGAATTCTAAGCTCTTACTCAATTCACTCAAGGGTTTGGAAGGTTATTTCAGCTGCTGTCATAAAAATCAGATTATATTTCATTTATGGTGTGTGTATTTTTATATTTGATCCTTGGGGTTTGTGGTCAAACCCATATCTTTGGTTTTTGTCCCAAAACGGGACACTACAATAAATATACCCTCTATATATATTAGTGGCACATATAGCTTCTTGGTGTCAACTTCCCTCAACTCGCAGCTTTATAGATCTCCCAAGTATCCTTCACACTGAATATATAACTCTTCATTCAAGCAGACTATATGTGCACCATTTCTAAAGATCATGCAAGTTTTGTAGGTAGACCTTGTGATGATTGTTGCAAAACTTTCTCACATAGCATCTTCTACTCCTAGTTAAAACAACTTTTTGGTTCTTTGTGTCCAGTTGTACTTTCACCTTCTTTAGTGTTATGGGCAATGATAGTTACATCATGATGAATAGTAAATTCTTGTAAAAAATAGCTTCATTGGCCTGAACCATTTGTGTTATACTCTCAGATATTCCCTGGAGGTAATTATGTGTTTCTGCTTTCATGGTTTGAAGCACTTCCTTCACAATATAGATACATGTATCTCATTATATTTTTTAATTTGAATAAATGCTGCATATATTGACAGAAAATATTTACAAGAAAGGCATGTACAAAGAAATTGAAAGGGTGTAGGAGAGAAAACAAAGTTACATATTTCTTAAACTAATGACAAGAGTAGCAACGGTTCAAATTGCTTACCTCTTTCAGCAGTGTGTGTCTTTTTGCCTTCAACTGCAGTCTTACTTCTCCTTTCCAATTATGTCTAAAATTCTCCAATGTACCCCTTTTCGTCTTTAAAAACATATTTGCATCTGAGTTTCCAAAGGATGAAAAGGGTTGAGACATACATGCACTGCCAAAGACTTACAAAAGGTCTTCAAATCACTAAGTTGGAATCTCCAAGAAGAGCAGCTCTCCACTGAAGAGGATGCTGAAAAAATTATTGCCAATGAATGTCACACTAACAGGATTTGGCAAAGATGCAATCCCACATCAGGTGTTTCACAATTTCTAGTTTCATGCAATAGAGGCAGGAACCATTTGTGAAACCACTCTTAGAGAGTTGTTCTTTTGTGGGTAGTCCTTGATAGATAACAAGCTAGGCAAACACCCTTAATTTGTAAGCCACCTAGATTGCCCAAACACTGTGAAGCCTATGTATCCATAAACATTTTGCATCAAAAGCGAAAGATATAGTATTGAGGATTGGTGACAAAAGAGTTTTTTGAAGGAGATGGTATAGCCAAAGTGTGTATCATTTTGGAAGACGGGACACAATCATGATTTCATCTCCAATCTCTCCATATAGGACCTTTCAATTCCAAATTCAGCTTAAAGGTGTCACAAGTTTGAATAAAGTTCTAGATTTCTTATACCACTAATAGATCAACAGAGGATAATACAAAATCTCTAGCTAGAGACTTTCCAATCTTTCCAATCTCTCGGTGTCGGCATCCCATAGATCCTTTCAAACCAAGTAATCTTGTAATATCCCCTTGTGCGATATTAATTAATTATTATTAATCTACTTGCAAAAGAAGCAAACTTAGAAGAGAAACCCTTCTAGGTTCACCTTAACTAACTCAAGTGTCACTTCAATACAACCCAAATGGGGTTGGAGTGAGCCAAGGTAAGGGTTCAGATGGGCTATCTAGTTGGAATTTGCACTTTTTTAACCAATAAACTTGCAGAAGTAGAAAAATAAATTTAATATGCCAGAAATAGCTGAAAATGATTACAAACTTAAAAATTAATATCTCTCACAATATTAACTCTTTTTGCATGAAACCAAATGCAGTTGGAAGATAAAATTAAAATCTTTCAAATGAAACCACAATCAGAATTTTTAGTCAACTGTAACCCACTAAAAACAGCCCCCGAATCTGCATAACAAGTCGCTAGGGTTAGGGCACAAATAAATTTAATCCAACACTTTCCCTTCACTTTTAACCCAATAAATGCAATTTTCAGATCTGCAATTAACAGTTTATAACAACAGCTCATAAAATATTAGAAAACCCCTTGCAATGATTGTTAAAACCCTCTACACAAGTCGATTTAGCAAAGGTAATTACCAGCCACATAAATAAGCATAAAAATGGTCAAATCATGGCCATATTAATTAAATAAACAAGTTGGAAATGATCAGATTTGAACTTGCTTCAAATACCACCAATTGCACATGCAAACATCACCCACACAAGTCGACTTTGATGCACAATAATCAGCTGTAAAAATCAGATTGAAACCCTCACACAAATCCCTCAAAAACCTTCATCAACAAGCTCATGCACTCTCCCAAAAATGGCGACTTACATATATAGAAGAAAAGATGCAAATAACTTATCAATTCAAGCTCAAAGGGCATACACACTTCACTCAAAGGTGGTGTTGAAGAACACCTTTTGTTTTAGATCATTAGTGGGCATACATCCCTTCTTCAAGCATGAAAATAAGTTTCATAAATCGTCAACATCCGTGAAAAAAGAGTACCCACATCTTCTTTTATATCTTTTGTCTTGCACATCCTCCAAAGTTCTCTCTCCATCTTTGGTGCCAAAAGCTAGGAGGGAATATCATTTTTAAAAAGTGCCTGGAGATCACACTCAAAGCAAATATTAAATGCATAGGGAATTTAAATCAAATGGGGCCCATATGGATCGACCCATGCCTAGAAGAAATCGATTTATTTTAAATACCAAACATTAAATCATTCCCAGAAAAATGCGACTTGCTTAGTCACTTAATTCACCTTTAAAATAAGAAATTATTATCCCAAGGTGAAATCGAATTTCTCTTTTATTTTTGATTTGCAAATAAAAATATATTTTATTTTAAATTTACATGTGCAAATCGATTTTCTCTTCTTTTTAATTTTTAATTAAAAAGGGGGACATTACAAATCCCTTTTGCTCAATTTGTGTGCCCGAAAATTGCCTATAAAAGCAATAGACATGTCTTGGAGTTTCTAGGACTAAATTGATTTGTTACCTAGATCCCAACTAGTACGAGCCCCACTCATCCGCCAAAAATCATGCAACTCTTTTCCAAGTGTTACAAAAGTAACGGAATATGTATGATCCATGTACTAGAAAATTGTTAGGGTCCACAATTATGTCATAGAGTCCAAATTTGCCCCCTGGCCTTATTTTTATGATGTGTTGTCAGTATCATGTGTCGTAAATGGATTTGTCAAATTGAAGACCCTTCTAGACAGCGAGGAATCTATTTACCACTCAATATTTATCCTTGAGTAATAATGTCTTGTAGCCCCAATTCTCCTTTTTCTTTAGGAATAATGCACACCGACCATTAGACTAGTGGGATACCTCTAACTCCACCATATTTTGACAACATAAAATTTTGTAGAGTCCTTTCCAATCGAGTGAATTGTGTTTTAGAAGGGAGCCAGCATGATATGTAGTAGATGTGCACTGCTTGAAGAATTCTACTCAATACAATTAGTTTACCAGCAAATGAGAGATCATTATGCTGCCAATAAATTTAATTTTTGCTATGCAGATTCAGTTTTACAGTTACGTTTATGTCTCTTTCTTCCCTCTCCTGTAATGTCAAAATATTTTGTTATGTGATTTAAAACTCTAAACTAGAGACAACTATTGTGTTGTCTCCCATATCCATCTTGAATGCAGCAGAATTGTCAACTGTTACTTCCCCAATACTTCAATTAAAGATATCAATAGATTAGATTACTTTGTTTTCAGTTTCAAGGTAAATCGAAGCTTCCATCAAAATTGTTGCATCTCGCATGTTTCACACACCCTTTATATTTATTAGTTTTTCTAGTACCTAAGGCTAAACTTGTACCTCTGTTTGAATCTCCAAGAATCCTGCCGATACTTCCTTTGTTGGCAGATCAATTAACTATGTTTTTTTCGTCTTGAGAGTGTTTTGCAGGTGCTTGAGAACTGTAATTAAATCTTAAGTCGTCACTAGATGGCCATACAAGCTCTCCATAACCTTCTAATCGGATCTTGATGAGAAAACCTAGCCTCTCTTCTTGTATGTCCTTTTTCTGGAAGAGGGAAACCATCACAGAACAAAAGAAATGAAAAACTAAAGTCAAAAGCAAGAGGCTAGCTACTCCAATAACTATGTAATGTTTCAGGTCTTTGTGAAGAGCAATGAGAATAAGAGGGTATGTTACTCATGTTGATTAATAGTTGTTTCATGGTTTGTGCCATTTGTCTGAGATCTCTTCTCGTATTGTCCATATTCTGGACCAAAGACATGAATTTTTGTTCTATTCACGCTCTTTCTTGTTCTCAGTCCATTGTGGATATGCTTCCATGTGTTCACAGGTTGGGAAAATCACAGCTTTGATGCCATTGGAATGAACCAAATTGAAATTATAAAACTCTGGAAAGAAATATTGTCTGAAAATATGAAACGCGATTGTTTGGACATTAAAAGATCTGATTGATTAATATTTTTTTCACCATAAAAGGATAAAACTCTGCTCTAGTATCACCAGCCAAAGCTCTTAGACAAGGCACCCTCAATTGAAAAGACATGAATTTTTTTCTAGAAGCCAAAACTGAAAAAAACAGATCCACAAGGGGGCAAACCCAAAGAGTATACATCATATGCATGCCAAAAAGGCTCTTTTTTTGGGACTACTCTGATGACTATATAACATTTCAACTCTGTGTGAAGAGTGCTGAGGAGAAGAGGATTACTACTCACGTTGATCAGTAGTTGCTGCATGGTTTATGTCATTTGTCTCAGATCACTGCTCATATTCTGAAACAAAGACGGAAAACTTAAATTCATTTCGGTTTAGGGATATTCCAGATCTTTTCACTCCGAGTCCACAACTCCAATATCAATGGAATGAACCAAATTTAAATTTAAAAACTTTGGATGCACAAAGTGTCCAAAAAATCTGAGATACAAACTTTTGGAGACCGAAATGTCTTTTTGATTAACGAATATTCTACTATAAAATAATAAAACTACGCTCTACTACCCCAATATATAGAACAGATCCATCCTAGGACTAAGATTCAAACTTTTTCTAACAACAATATAATTTTTTAGATCTGAATTGAAGCAAAATTAGTAATGAGAAACCCGAGACATGACCAGTATTTTGAAAGCCTGAACAAACTGTTAAAATTAATGTTATTAATCCATAGAAACATTACATAGCAGAACTGTACCGGTCTTTAGACATTGCCATTGAACCAGAGACCAGATATAAAACACGAAACCGACACTGTTAATCAAAGACTTCCAATGAAACGTCGCCTCCTTCATTGTCATCATTATTATAAACAGGATAAAGCAGATTTCAGTTCATTTGGAGTATCAATTTTAACCTACGCAGCCAACAATTTGATAGTTATTTGAAGGATGAACAAGCAGGCTTTAAATAAGTCCCAAGGAGTGTTGATATAGTGTATTGGGGCAGTGGTGAACTGGCTAGACCAACTAACAGAAAACATCAATTCCTTCACCAAATTTGTGGCTAAAGTCTGAAATGAAAACTATGTCTAGTGCAGGCATTACCTGGGTTCCATTACTTGCATTCAGCAATAATGTTTTTATAACCAAGATTTATATCGTCCCTACGAAGTGTATGATTTGATTACTTGCTTTGTTTTTTTTTGCTTGTTTGTGGACATTGTGATTGACTTGTTGAGAATTAAGTTGATTGTTGTTAACAACATGCCTTATTTCGCCTCAGCATAAATTCTCCCGTTTTGTGGTCCGCAAGATCGGATTCCACTAGATTATTTGATCTCATTGAAGATATTGACTAGGTAGTTGTTGCTATTTCAAATATCTCTCACTTTCGATGAATTGTTTTCTTCAAAGTTCAATTTGGAGACATATAAGGAACTTCTAATTCTACAATGACAGTTGTTAAAATTTCTGAACCTTCTAAAACCAATATCTATATCAACCTACAAAGCGTATGATTTGATTTCTTTCTTTGTTTTTTTTTCACTTGTTTACAGATATTATTATTGATTTGTGGAGATCTAAGTTCATTGTTCTTAACAATATGCCTTATTTCCTCTCAGCATAAAATCCCCGTTTTGTGGTCTGCAAGATTGGATTCCACTAGACTATTTGATCTCATAGAAAATAATGTTTTTATAACCTGTTAAAATATAGAGCATTATATAGCATGTAATGCAATTATGTAGTTGTCATTCGGTTGGTAACTGTTCAACCAATTGGTAACCACCTCTTCCTATATAATAAACGTTGTCACACTTGTTTGAGTGTGCATTCAGCCTTCTCTGAATTCTTTCTTCTCTTTGCATATGCTAACATTGGTATCAGAGCGGTCGGTTCGCAGTTCGAGGAAGCCTTTTCAAGAGGCACGAACTGGAAGTTTGGGGAAGCCCTAGTAGGGCACAAACTGAAGATGTTATTTCGCCGCTTATTGTAGAAGACTCACGAGAAGGGTTTGAATCGTGTTTGTTGGTGCGTGCCATCGTGAGGAGTTCCTGAGCATTCGTGGGCAGAGATACAGTCACAAATCCACAATGACGGCGATGAAGTTGTGATTCGAGGGTGTGAAGTCGTGGTTTGAAAAAAAGAGAAAAAACTCCAGTCGCGAGGGGCAAAGCAAAGAAAAATGAGGGCAATGTAGAGTCGTGAAGCCATTTGAGGCAAATACAGTCACCAAAAGAAAACCGAGGGCAGATTTCGTGGGCTTTGTCGAATCATTCAAGGTTGTTTTTCAAAGACGATAATAGTCATGAAATACCCAGTCGAAAAGCCAAAAATTGTGGTCACAAAACAAGGAAAACATGAGGGCAAAGGGCACATAAGTCATGCTATCACAGAAACAAGTTTTTTCAACCAACACGTGTCTCACAAACAAAAAGCTAATCGCTAGGGTAGTTTCAAGGCGCATTCGATTCGATTCCAGTAAGATCGTTGAATTAATACAATGAATTAATATTCATTTTTTCAACAAAGGTATTCACCTTGCATTTGAATAATAAATTTCGGACTATTTGCTGGAATAAGTAATATATTGTTTTATTAGTGTGGGAAAAATATTATTTTATTATTTTCGTTACTTTGGAATTATAAAATGGCAAATATTTCACACTGACTCTAGGAGACACAAAATTAACGGTTACTAATTTCAATGTATGGAGTCATAAGATTTTAACGCTATGGAATTTCGTGATTGTGATAAAATTTTCACGGGTAGTGAAGCTCGACCAACAACGAACTTCGCGGATTATGACAAACATCATAAGGAAGCTTTATTGCTTCTAAAGTTATCGGTATCGGATGATGTGATACCGGAAGTGCGGAATGTTATCATGCGGTTAGCACATCAGGCGATCTAAGGGATAAATATCAAACGTCGAAAAGAGTCGGTTTTATACCGAAGAATATGTTCTTTTCCGTAAAGTTACAAGGTGGATCGTTGTCTGGGCACCTACTTCGGATGAAAGACCTCTCGAGACTAGTGATCTTCCATCAACAAAAAGGTGGACGACGATGATATGGTGACTCTGGTTTTGAACAACTTACCTTTTCCGTATGAGTCATTTGACGAGGCACTTCGCATTTAATGGTGAAAGTCAAAACTCACGTTTGACAAGGTGAGTTCCTACTTGTTGCAAAAGGAGCGAAACAAATTCAGGTAGAATCTAATTGTGACCAATCAGAGAGTGCTCTTGTCACACAGTCAAAAGGAAAGTGGAGATGTCATTCTGGTGAGTCTTCCACTCGGTATTAGGTCACATGCTATTATTGTCACAAGGTTGGGCACCTTAAGAAGGATTTTCGGAAGCGAAGTATGATCTTTTACAACAGAACAAAAAGCCATGTGATGAGACACATGTGGCAACAATTGCAGAAGAACGGGATTCGGATGACGGGCATGCTCTTTATTGTCTTACAACATCATGCTCGCATGACAGTAGTACTAGTTGTTGGATCATTGAATCCAGGCGTCCGCACACTTTTCATGTCGTAAGGACTGGTATGTTTCATTTACTACAAATATCTGTTTTGAATCAGTAGTACTAGCTGATGGAGAATCACTTGCAGTAGAAGGGATAGGAGATATATGCATTATATTGAATAATGCTCATAAACTGTTGGTATGGAATGTTAGATATGTACCTTATTTACAAAAGAATCTTCTATCTATTCGTCAATTAACTGAAAATCCCAATATTTTGTGGATTTCTATGGGAAGAAGTGTGTCGTCTCTGATGTGAAACAGACACGGATGATTTCCCTTGGTATTGGGGAAGATGGCCAATATCGGCTTGTTGATCCTGCTACGATCAACATGAATGCACGTGTGGAGGACAGCTCCACCATACAGGATGTGTAGGAGGCTGCAATGCCTTGGGAGGAAGCCATTCCTCACAAATCTATTGACTTGGATATAGTCAACCTACATGCACTTATTATGGAGGGAGTATCCACTATACCAGATGTACGGGAGGCAAACATGCCTTGGGAGGATGGATTTCCTCATTCTGAAGAATAATTTGTTGTGGATGGAGACTCCACTATTCCAGATGCATTGACGGTGCATGGTGAGATGGCATGCCAAGCCACTCACTCAGAGGTACTTGCTCGAAGGACAATAGAGCATGAACAGTTTTCTCATTGTGTTGTGAAAGATCTTTCCCACGAGAGGGGATAATGAGCAAATAGATGAGGAGTTGGTTCTCACTCTTACCACTGCCGAGACGGAGATGGTTATTTCTCCCATTGTTGAGACGGAGATGGTTATTTCTCCCATTGTTGAGACCACCGTTGAGACAGAGATGGTTATTTCTCCTACTATTGCGGAGTTGGTTCTAACTCCTACTACACAGATGGTCACATTTCTCTTCTTGAAAAGGTTGGACAAGAACTACATGGTGTTGCAAGGACATGATCGAGGTGACTTCAATTGCAGGATAACCGAGTCTCGTCATGAGACTCCAACAGGTACACAAGCTTGGAACATATTTTTCAATCCACCTCTCCGAAGTTCTGATTCCAACACAAAGAACCAGTGGACCACTTGCCATATCTTTTGTTCACACGACCAGATTTTTGTTTTGCGGTTCTTCTCCATTCGACAACTGCAACACAACCATGGACTGCTGATTTTGAAGTACAACCTATGGCACAATTTGTAGATCTAATGACTAAACATATGGGCTTTAGTACATTTGTAAAATTTCGAGACAAACTTGGTATTGTTTCCGGTTTAGTCATTAAGAGGGGGTGTTAAAATATAGAGCATTATATAGCATGTAATGCAGTTATGTAGTTGTCATTCAGTTGGTAACTATTCAACCAATCTGTAACCACCTCTTCCTATATAATAAACGCTGTCACACTTGTTTGAGTGTGCATTCAGCCTTCTCTGAATTCTTTCTTCTCTTTGCATATGCTAACATAACCAATATCTATGTCATCCTACGAAGTGTATGATTTCATTTCTTCTTTGTTTTTCTTGCTTGTTTTTGGATATTGTTATTGACTTGTGGAGATCTAAGTTGATTGTTCTTAACAACATGTCTTGTTTCCTCTCAGCGTAAATTCCCCCATTTTGTGGTCTGCAAGATTGGATTCCACTAGACTATTGGATCTCATTGAAGATATTGACTAGTTAGTTGTTGCTATCTTGAATTTCTCTCACTTTCAATGAATTACTTGCTTCAAAGTTAATTTTGGAGACATTTAAGGCACTTCTGGTTCTACAATGACAAGTGTTAAAATTTCTGAACTTTCCCATTTATTTTGTAAGACGCTTATGGACATTCCAAGGAGAGCTATGACAGTCCATTTTAATATTCTCTCTTTCTGGTCAAGCAATTAATGGATTGAATTTTTCCTACCAATACCCTGAGGTGATTATCGGAATGATGGAGTTGATCTAATTTTTTTTTCATGTTTATTTTTAAATTTATACAGATTGTTATCACACTTGAAATCTATGGAGTGAAGAAGATTGTGGGAATTTCCTATGGTTACCGTGGTCTGTTTGATGAGAGGCTTCCTGAGATTCCTGTGAGTATTGTCTCATATTGGATGAGTGCCTATTTCAACTTTATTTTCTATTGTGAACGGACTAAATTAAACTCATCTGCTTGGTTGCTGATAATTCACCATATAAAGCCAAGATAAAATATCCACTGATATATTTATTTATTTCTTTAGCTCTCACGACAAGTTGTTCAAAGTATTCATCTTGCCGGTGGTAGCTTATTGGGTGTTTCACGAGGAGGAACAAGTGTCAGTAACATTGTAGATAGCTTGCAGGTTTGTTATATTTGTATCATCGTTCTTCATGACATAATTTACAATATACCTGAAATGCCAGTATTGCAGTCAGATGGCCCAAAGAGAAAATAGAAATTTGTTGATTGTGTGTGGTAAGTAGATGCCATTATAACATTTGACGATAATATGTGGTAAGCTGATTTTCTAACCAAGTTAATTTGGCTGTCCACTTCTGTCAATGATCAAAATCGCAGAAAAAAGGAATAAACATGCTCTTTGTACTGGGTGGAAGTGGAACTCATGCAGGGGCAAATGCAATACACAATGAGGTTTGCTTAAGCTCTGTCATATAGTTTTATCTCGGAGCATACTGAAGATTAATCATAATGGGTAGAAGGTGGCATTAGTAATCTAAGTATAGCTTCTTGAGGATACAGATTGTGTGCAGTCTTATGACTCTGTGTATGTCTTCAAGAATAGTAAATTTGCTAAATTGTATTTCATTCAAATAGTGATATAGATTAAAATTTATCAAACACAATTTTCACTTTGTATGCACAGCATCTCATGCTAGAACTGCATTTTCTTTTTCTCGGAAAAAAATTCATTGTTAAATCGAAGATAATACATAACTAGTGACATCATAGCATCTAAGAATCAAATCATTTACCTTGGTGTTTCTTTTCTAATAAAATTGCCTGTGGAAGACTTCGTTTACTTACTACAAATACATGATTAGGTTGTAATTAGGTTGCTCCCACATTGCTAAGAATTGTGAGACAACGGTGAAATATAAGGCATTGCATTCTCAAAAACTTTGCCAATGGGGAAAGAGGCTAGAGGGTGAGAAGTAGAAAGTGGTGGATTAAATTGACCATTCCTTCCCCTTACTAACAAATGCATATGGTGCTTGTGTGCTATGTGGGCCCCTTTGCCTTGTGATTATTGCCGATAAAATACACAAGGAAATATATCATTAGGGTAATGACTACTCATGGAGGTCGTCTTGAGATGACTTAAATATATGAAGTAAAGTCCAACAAAATGTTTCCTAAGTTTTTAAACTTGACAAATACCCACTTGAGATTTCCATTCACACAATACATCGCGGCAATATGTATGACATTATCCCTTGGCATGGAGTTTTAGACAACACTTGAGGCAAAGTGGACCTTAGGACAACTATGTGTCTCAACACCTTATACAAAACAATTGAATAAGGAAGACCCGGTGGTGTAGGAGCACATCCGACTTCACGGGCAACATCTTGGATCAATCAAAAACAAATCAACAGTTAGAGTTAGTGTGTTGCATTCTAACATTGGTTCGGAAATTTGGGGTCCCTCTCTTTTGGACTCAGATTGGGCTACTATTGAGCGTGTTCAAATCCTCATGCTCAGACGTATTATCAGGTGCAAAGAATCTGTTCCTCACAACATCATTCTTGTTGAGTTTGGGGCTCGCCCTTTTCGATTGGAGACCATCTTCAGCCTTGTGTTGTTGTTGCACCGTATCCAGGGTTTTCTGGTTCTTCTATTGATAGGGACAAGTACATTTATCTTGCCTACTGCTCCTCTGAAGCTATTGCATCCTCAGATCACAGTGGTCGATCTCGCTGCGGTATGCCTGCGTTTCACGCCTTTTGAGTCCATTGGCATCCAGATGGACCGTCTCCCACCCTTCAGCTATTCTTTGGATGCCCCTACCCATCTCCTACCGAACCAACAGGACCTTCATAGAATAATCAGAGATGATATCTACAGACAGTTCATTCAGCACACCTGGACCAACCCCCAAGGGGATTGCATCCGAAGATGTCATTCTATGCGGCACACTTTCTTGAGATCCGTGATGGGGCCATTATCAGACCCATGTACATTTCCCGACATTGGTTACAGGTCCTTCGTATCTCTCTGGGTCAGTTTAGAGTGGGTTCACATCGACTTCGTGTGGAGACTGATCATCACTTAGACCGCTCAGAGCAGACTTGCCTACTTTGCTCTCTCTAGGAGGTTGAAACTGAAGAGCACTTCATTTTCCGGTGTCCTGTTTACTATGAGATTCGTGGGAGATTCCATTGCCTGTTCCGCGAGCTTCCTTCCTTCACAACTTTCTTCAAATATTATGATCAGAGATGTCTTGCTCTCTACCTTCAGGAGGCCCTCAGGCTTCGAGACAGGCTCCTCCACCCTCCTCCCAGACGGATGAATACTAGACTGATCACTTCTTTCTTCCCGGTACTCTCCCCGGTGAGGGGTACCAAGCGACACTTGGACACGATTCTGGACCCTCAGTTCAGATCTGTCAAATCTCGGGACTCCATTTCTTCCACCCAAGGCTCCCTACCCCAGGCACGTCTCAGGGCCCCTTCTCATAGACAACGATCCACCAGGCTTACAGAGAGGCACCGCCTTCCTCCGGACACCGGCTTCCAGGCATTCTACAGTCTCAACTACTGGTTATCGGCGCATTACGAGTCACTTCCATCCGGCCTTGAGTGTTAGGTGATGTTGTTGGGGGGTTGCTCCTTCTTCTACTCCCCCACACCTTCATCCTATTCTTCTTCTTTTCTGGTCTCTCGGCCTCTACTGCTTCCTTCTCTTCTTCTTCTCTCTTTGTATCTCGGGCGACCCGTTTGGGTCCTCTTGCTGGGTTTGTTTGCTTTGTATCCTGCAGTCCCATTGACCTACTTTTGCCATCATGCGTTGGACATTAATATTATTATCTTATCTTATTATCTTATCTACTTTGCATTGTGTTGTCGGTAGGCCGCGGAGTACTAGTGTTGCATTTTGTGTTGTTGTTGTGAGCAAGCCTATTGCCACAATGACAAGTGTTGTGAATAGGTCTATTGTGCAATTTCACCATCGCACAAGCGTGCAAGTCTATAAAGGTCTCTCAAATATACGTGGGAGACGTGAAACACTAAGGAAGCCACATAAGCCTAAGGGAAGCTCGCAGAGACGACTACGCACAAGTTATGAAGACATACAATACTATCTAAAATCATGAAGTACTGCAAAGTTGTTGAAAGACATGAAGCATTAAAGGATGATCATTTGAAGTTGTGAAAGGTTGACTGGTTATGTTGAGTCTATAATGTGTCCTTTGGGCCTAAATTTCATATTGTTCCATATTTTTAGGAGTCTAATTGGGTGGGTTGTATGCCCAAATAAACAAAGCCCAATCGTCTTAGGAAGTCATCTATTTAGAATAGCTCAAAATGAAATTTGCGAAATAGAGCAAAGTGTGGATGCAAGCTTAAGGCTCGGAGCAGAGTGTGTTTGACATAACACGAAGTGGGAATGATCAGAACGATCTAACTGTATCATTGGTGATTGGTCCGTGTGCACTATTTCTCTAAGTGTATGAATAAAGCTTGTTGATTCTATTGTTGAATTCAAATCTTTGTTATTGCATGTTTTTTGTATGTTTGTTGTGTGAGATTTTGAGGTTGCGTGATCTAAGGCGTTCTTCATCGAGCAACCTAATTGTGTCTCCATCATTTGGTATCCAAGCAATATTTACTTTCCTTGTGAGTGGCGTCGCAAAGAATACTAGTGGTTTTCCACATTTGCGAGTGTGGGTAAAAATTGTTATGACATCTTCCGGTGAGAGAATGTCGGGTAGAAGGTGTGGAGTGAGAAGGTCACATTCGTTTGAGGAGACACGATGCCACACGAGGAATGTCATGGGAGATCACAAAAACTAAGGGCCGAGAGTCGAGGATTTGACCAAATTAATGCAAACCTGTTTGTAGGCCATGGAAGTCACACAACACCGAGGTGTTGTTGTGGAAGATCACAGTGATGATGACGGAAGACCCGTGCAACAAAGAGAGCGGTTTGTGAATGTGAATGTTGAGGAAGATGATGTTCAAGTTGACGGATTAGAGGATGGGTGTTATGCACAATTGGTAGGATGGGGAGTAAGCCTAGATTGTACACCCAAGTTATTATGGTATTTGGAATCAGCAGAGCTTGTTGATTGGAAAATGGATCTCAAGAAGTCTTTTGAGTATGAAGACATGGAAGATCCCAGGAAATTCAAATTTTCCTACACAAAGTTGAAGGGTCATGCATCTCTATGGTGAGAGCATATCTAGACAGATAGAGTGCAAAGAGGCAACTAGAAGATCAAGACATTGGATAGGCCGATGAAAAAGTCAAGGCAAAATTCTTGCTCGCAGATTACCAGTTTTGTTTGCTTAAGAAGTTGTAGAACTTACGATAAAGAGAGCTTAGCGTGAAGAATACACTAAAAAGTTTTTTTGACTCACCATTAGAGCGAGACAGATAGAGTGAAAAGAGGCAGCTAGAAGATCAAGACATTGGATAGGCCGATGACAAAGTTGAAGGCAAAATTCTTGCTTGCGCAGATGACCAGTTTTGTTTGTTTAAGAAGTTGTAGAACTTACGATAGAGAGAGCTTAGTGTGAAGAATACACTAAAAAGTCTTTTTGTGTATTCTCGACACTAAAAAGGCATAGCTTGGTCATGCATCTCTATGGTGAGAGCATATCTAGACGAGATAGAGTGCAAAGAGGCAATGGATAGGCCGATGACAAAGTCAAGGCAAAATTCTTGCTCGCAGATTACTAGTTTTGTTTGTTTAAGAAGTTATAGAACTTACGATAGAGAGAGCTTAGTGTGAAAAATACACTAAAAAGTCTTTTTGTGTATTCTTGACACTAAAAAAGGCATAGCTTGGTCATGCATCTCTATGGTGAGAGCATATCTAGACAGATAGAGTGCAAAGAGGCAATGGATAGGCCGATGACAAAGTTGAAGGCAAAATTCTTGCTCGCAGATTACTAGTTTTGTTTGTTTAAGAAGTTATAGAACTTACGATAGAGAGAGCTTAGTGTGAAGAATACACTAAAAAGTTTTTTTGACTCACCATTAGAGCGAGACATGTGGAGGATGACCCATAGAACATCTCCGGGTATGTGACTGGATTGTGTATTGCAATCAAAGATGAGTTTGGAATAATTCAGCTACATTTAGTTGAGGAGGCCTATTAGTATGCACTAAAGGTGGAGGAGAAGCTAAGGCAAGCAAGTAGCACACCGTTGTCCGCATTAAGGGTAAAGTTGCACAAAGTCGTGGACAAGGTGGTGGTAGGGAAACTCTATGCATCATGAAGGTGAAGCGGGTTTGACACCACATAGCGAAGGAGCACCTAGAGGAAGAGGAAATACATCCAGGGGAAGAGGATCCTTTGGATGTGGAAGATGTGCAGATTCGACACATATTACAGTGTGGAGAAACAAGCAATAAAGCTTTTGAATGCCCCATGCCCAAAGTGATGGGAAGAGGAGCAATGCGAGTGCACACATTGCACAAGGTGATGAATATGATGCACCAAGTTGGAGAAGACCCACAAATGGGAGAAGTATTGATGTTCAAGCATGTATTGTTGAAACCAACAAAAGAAGAAGTCGATCTTGTGGAGAGAGAATTTGTTTAGAATGGCGTGTAAGTTAGGAGATAAAGTTTGCAAATTGATAGTGGGCAAAGTAGAGGCACCGATAATTTGGTTGAAAAGAGATAGTAGACAAGTAGGGGTGGTGTCCTGCATTTCACCCTGAAATCTGAGACTACCCCATGTAAAAAAATTCGTACTTTTAAAATAACGGGTCGTTTTGTGTTTTTATTGCCAGAAGATGCCTGTATTGCGTTTAGATATTCCCAATGAATCATAGGAGCCAATTTCGACAAATACCCAGATGCCGAAAATTGTTTTATCCCTTCATCAAGTTTTGTCTGCGGGAAAATTTTATTTAATTATTTTGAGCCCCGTTTGAAGTAAATTGTGCTCCGGTTTAGCCTTGTTGAAGTTTTGCATGTCAATATTCACATATACCAGTGGGGTTTTCACCAGGAATGGATCCTAGGCTTTATCTCTGTGACTTCGCTAACATTTTACGTTTTTTATTTTTCTCGTATTTTTTCTCTGTGAAATTTCCCTAGGTCAATTCCTTCGCCAGTACAGTCTATTTTCTTGCCTGGAGTATCTAGAGATCATCTACGACCGCCATGCCAGAAGGAATCAGCCTCAGAAGTCAGGTTCTCTTTAAAAAGACAAAGTCATGCACAAAAAGCTTCTTCTGGACAAGTCACATTTTTGGGAATGGATGGATTTAAGCTACAGTGGGATTTTTGGTTGCAGTAGGCAGGTGGGATTTTTGTACCTACCTTGCAGGGTACTTTTTCCCATGAAGGCAAAGTCACTTAAGTTACGATGGGAAAATTAGAGGCAGCAGGCAGGCGGGAATTTCTTACCTGCCTTGCAAGGTGAAAATTCCCATTATGAAATAAAGAAAAATCACTTAAGGCATTGATGGGAATTTCTTACCTGCCTTGCAGGGTAAAAAATCCCATTGTGGAAGGCAAACAACTTAAGTGGATAATGGGATTTTTGGAGCTGCCATGCAGGGTGAATAATCCCATCAAAATTGACTTTTAAATATAGAAATCAGCCTTTGCCAAAAAGTGCGACCCCTTTGGAGCATTAATTAATTTATTTAATGGCATTTATTAATAGTCTCCTTCCAATTTTGGCGCCCAGGGATGAGGAAAAGTCAATGCATAAGGAGAAGTCAAAGAAGACTGGAAGTAGAATGCTAAAAATAAATTAAATTTATTTATTTAATGCAGCCCTAGAGCATGCTAAAAAGTGCGACCCATTTGGAGGATAAATAATGTTTTTGAAGTATTTATTAATGTTTTTATTCCTAATTTTGGCGCATGGAGAAATAGAAGGTCAAAGCATGATGTTAAGTGAAAGTAGAGGGCTAAAAATAAATTAAATTTATTTATTTAATGGCAGCCATGAGCATGCATAAAATAGGCGCCCAAATTGGAGAGAAAAGCATGCTTATTAATTAATTAATTGCCAGGAATAGGAGAGGCAATTATTAATTATAGAATGATGAAGGTTATATAAGCATGGGCTGCCATAATGATGAATTAATTAATTCTTCTAGCAAAGGAGTGCAGCCCGGACAGTTTTGGCGCCCAAAGGAGGAGGATTTTTGCTCAAAGAAGTGTTTTTCACTGCCGGAAAGCTTCAAAGTTTGGCGCCTAGGATTGGAGGAGCTTGTTTTAGGCTTGGTTAATTATCTGCATATTGGTACAGGTGCCCAGGTGAAGTTGAAAATATTTATGCTTGCTTTGCATGCAAGCAAAGCCTCAAATTTTAGGGCAGCGGGCTTTATATGCAGATTTTTATGATAAAAATCAAGTGTTCATGTTCCGGTTGCCGTCTTTGTCTGAATTAATTGTAGGTATTCATTACAAGTGCTTATATAATTGAAAGGGAGCTTAAATCAATGTCAGATACATTGAATATATCCTCCGAATCTGAAGAAATTCCCAGATCTGCACCAGTTGTAAAGAATTCGGCGAATAAAAAGAAAAAGAGTTGCTCAGACAAAGATAGATCCGGCCATGGCAAAGCGGGATGAAAGAGAAAGCTCAGCGGAATCATGCATTACTTCCAGATTTGGCTGACATTGGAGACACAGATCTAGGCCCAGAACCTCTTTCTGAATTGATTGACAGATCCAGAGCTAGAAAGACTTCTCTCATGCGGGCAGTTAAAAGCAGTGGAATCATTCGAGCTTCAGCATTCCCATTCACAGCTCAGTTGCCAGAATTCATCATGGAGTGTGCAAGGTCGTACCATCCACTATCCAAATCAATCTGGGATGCTGTGGGGAAGACAATAATCCAATTGGATGCACAGTTCATCAATTATTGTCTGAAGATTCCAACACGACAGGTGGTGACTACTATCAACATGTTAGATGCCGACAACAGATGGGAGAAGCATAAAGTCGACTATGTGGGCATAATGAACAAGCAGGTATATGAAGAAGCCCAGATCTCCATCCAAGTTCCCGAGGACTCTTCCATGATCCAATCTAGTGCAGGAGGTGGATGACATTACCAAATTGCTATGCAAGATAAATGGCGAAGCTAACGCTCACAACTTCCGCTCATGGATGTATGCCTTCATCAGGACCATTGAGATCAACAAAGCAGATTCTATAATCAATTGGTCGGAAATCATCAGTGACAACATCGGTGAGCAGCTCCGGAGTGTGAGGCGGACTTACAGCTTCAAGATGACTTCATATTTGGTATATGCAGCAGCCTCGCAGGGTATCTTCTCCAAGTTGGATAGATGTGGTGTGCTCTCCAAAGATCCTATTTTTGAGTGCTACCCGCAACTTACTATGCCCGCATGCAATAAAGATTATAAGGTGGTCAACGATGGATTCTTCTACGAATTCATTTGCAGGATGAACGGTGATCTGAAGACCAACAAGGTAAGCAAGGAAGTTTGGGAATCTGATCCCAGATTGGCAGTATCTTCATCCAGTTTGCAGACTTTACATACCTCAAGGTCACCGGCTTTTCGGGAGAACCAGTCAAGTTGCCTAGATATCCAAGCGACAAATTGGTCATCATGGAGTTGAGCAGACAGCTCGTAGAGATGCATGACCTACAATCAAAACGGCACAAGTCTACAGGCTTCTTCCCGATCACAGTGGGCTATTACAGCTGCCAGAGCATTCACAAAGCCAAAGGAATTGAAGCGGAGATGTTCTCTGAGTATGAGCATGAGTTCTTCCCAACACGGCTGAACTTCGATCCATATGGGGTGGCAAGGAAGACAATCTCCCAGGAATACGTGCATGTGCCTTCGTTAGAAGATTTCTGGATGAAGTGCAGAAGCGAGTACAAAGTTAGGAAGAAAGACTTCAGCAGGTTATCAACGCGACAAGTGTTTGATTATGGATTAGCACAGATACCTGCGGATCTCACAGACGATGGGCCTATGTTACTTGACACATACCATCAGATGGGAGGGGATAGAGTTGTACTTCAAGAGAACATTGGTGGCTGCCACACGATCCGGAGAGAGTCCGCCATTGCTCAAGTCAATGCTTGAACCCAGTTCTTGTGACAAAGGGATATTGCCTTGATGAAGCTTTGATGAATCAGATCATAGGCAACCTCAAAGCCACGAGAAGATTCCCTCAAAAAGAAGCACGAGGGAGAGCAAAGAAAAGGCCTGAAAAGATTAAAGTGCACAAGAAGTCTCATTTGAGGGAAAAGGTCACTTCTACGGCTATGGTGCTAGTTCCGACTTCTCCAACGTCAAGTACTTCACCAACTTTTGCACCTCAGCAGATATTGTCGTTCCTCCGTTGAATCCGGCAACATTTGTGTTTTCTCCTCAACCTCTTCGATCAACGCTTCTTCCTAAAGAAACGTTGAAGTTGCAAATGGCAGAATTTGAAAGAGCTTTGTCTTTGGATAATACAGAGGATGTGTTGGCTAGATTTTCTGCATAAAGCAGTAACCTAGGCGATCATGAGATAAATCTCCCTCATTTAACCGGTGAGACTCCGTGTCGATTTGTCAATAAAAATGTGTTATTATCTATCGGGGTTTTACTTTAACCACTTAGTTCATGAACCATAACTAAGAAGTTCTGCAGCAAGTAAGCAAAGCATTGCTCAAGATAGGAAGTATTTTATAGAAGAAGGAAGTAAAAGAAATACGAGAGAAGAAATGGGGAAGATGCGCATCCCAATTAGTAGATAAGCAGAGCTAATTGCATGCACATAGAAGAAACTTAATAGATATGAACACACAAAATTATAAAACAAAGGCGGCTCTAGATCCGATCTAAAATAACATAGTTTATTAAGAGATCTCATTAAAAGCAAGAAACACAAGACACCGTGACACAAAGTTCTCCAGGAAACCTGCTCCTTTGTATTCCTTTGTTCCAAGTTGCTCTCGGGGTTCAAAGACAAAGTCTAGAACACAAGATTCTGCTTACAAAGTCTCTTTCTTAACCCGAAAGTTCTTCCTCTACTTATAGAATGTACAGGCAATTACAAGTTGGAAGCTTTAGTTGAACTGGCACATGTGGAAGTTGGAAAAGAAACAACTGGCAATCTCCCTCCTGGAATTTCTCTTTGCATGACATGTATGATTTGCAACTGAAAATAGAACCTTCTATTTTGCACGTGCCACCTATCTCCAAGTAGTTGACTTCTTCAAGTAATGGCTTTTAAACCAATCACTTAAGTTGTATAATTTAATTGATCGCTCAATTACTTTGTCGGAGGAAAGGAGAAGGAAGAGGAAAGCTGACTTTGTCCTTTTTCATGTCTGCATGCAGCTGATTCAAACTGGATCTGGAAGCAGCTGGATCTGGAAACAAGCTGGAATTGCAAGCAGTTGGAATTGGAAGCAAGCTAGAATTTTGCCTTCGCATTGTCTTCTCTTTTATCCTTGAAGCTTTTGCAGTTCTTCTGCATGTACATGCATCAGTGCAAGGTTGGCCGTAGATAACTCATCATCCTTATTTTTAATTGCATATGAGCAATTAAAAATTCTGAAAAGCACCCAAGGTGAATGAAAATTCAATGAAGGCTTCAACTGGAAGATGAGAGCACATGCACAAGATCTTGGAAGGAATTTTCCACGCACTAACTTCTTCACGGGCTGCATTCGAAACAAGAGGATGAAGCCTTTGTGCCGGAAGCTTTTGCAACTATGAGATCTGGATCTGGATCTGCATATGGATTTGCATCTGCATCTGCATCTGGATATGGATCTGCACCTGCATAACAAACTTTGGCAACTGGGCTATGGATGGAAAAGCTGCAACTTGAATAATTCCACTACTTTTAATCTGCACGCATGAATGAAGTTTCTCCTACATGCATGAGTGAAGTCTTTCCTACTCTGGATTTGTCTATAAATTCAGCAAGAGGTTTCGAGGCTAGATCCGTGTCTCCAGATTCTGCAAATTTAGAAGTGATGCATGACTCTGTTGTGCTTTATTTTTCATCTTTCTTTCGCAATAGCTTTGTCTATCTTTTTATGAACAATTCTTTTTCTTCTTATTTCATTGGAATTCTTAAAAAGCGGTGCAGATCTGGATAATTCTTGATTCGGAGGAAATAGTCAATGTATTAGACATTGATATAAGTTCCTTTTCTTTTGAAAAACACCTGTAATGAATTCCTTAGCACCTGTAACACTTATGCAGACAATTATGCAGACAAAGATCACCCTCCTTCAAAACATGCGCCAAATTTGGAAGCTTTTAGCCTTGTTGCCACCTTGCTTGAGAAAAATCCTTCTTAAAATGCCTTGTTTCCACCTTGCCTGAGCAAAATCCTTCTTCAAATGTCTTGTTTCCACCTTGCCTGAGCAAAATCCCTCTTCAAATGGGGTGCACTTTTCCTCTTGCTCTACAATTCTTTACCCGTGAATTAAATAATTCACCCATATGGCTGTCCATGCTTATATAACCTTCACAATTCTATAATTAATAATTGCCCTAACAATTAAAGGCAATTAATTAATTAAAAATCATGCTCTTCTCTTTTAAAAATAGTATATTTAAGGACAGCCATCCAATAAATTAAATTAATCCAATTTAATCCTTCACACTTCACTTCACTTAAGCTTCACAATGTGCCTTGACCATACCATAGCCACTTTGAAAATAGGAATTAATATAATCATTTAATACTTTAAAAGTATTAATTCCTTCTCAAAAGGGGCTGCATTAAATAAATTAAATTTATTAAATTTTGGAATTCTATTTTTAAATTCCTTATGTCCACTTCCTTTGATGACTTTTCCACAAGCCTGGTGCAAAATTGGGTGAATAAATATTAACAAATATTTATTTAATGCATTATTATTCACCCAAGGTGGGTGCACTTTTGCATAATAGAATTCTATTTTTAATAATTTTTCACAATGGGATTCTTTACCCTGCAAAGCAACCCCGGAAATCCCATGATCCACTTAAGTGATTTTGACTTTGACAATGGGATTATTTACCCCAAGGCAAGTGTGCAATAAAATCCCGTGATTTCACTTAAGTCACTTTTCTTTTATTTCACCATGGGAATTTTTACCCTGCAAGGCAGGCAATAAATTCCCACCTACCTGCTGCCTCTAATTTTCCCACTGCAGCTTAAGTGAATTTTATATCACGGGAAAAAGAACCCGCAAGTGTGCAATAAAATCTCATGATTTCACTTAAGTTACTTTTCTTTTATTTCACCACGGGAATTTTTACCTCTGCAGGCGTGGAATAAATTCCACCTCGACCTCTAATTTTCCCACTGACTTAAGTGAATTTTATATCACGGGAAAAGTACCTGCAAAGCAGGCAATAAAATCCCACCTGCCTGCTGCTTCTATTTTTCCCACTGCAGCTTAAATCCTTTGTTTTCCAAAAATGCGCCCAACCCCACAGGGGCTTTTCTGTGCACGACTTTGCCTTTTCCCAGTGAACCAGACCTCCGATGGTGACTTCCTCCGGGCATAACGTGCGTATATGTTCTCCAGTTGCTCCAGGCCAAGAATCGGGCTAACCCGACAAAGGAATTGTTCTAGAGAAATTTCACAGAAAACAAAACGAGAAAACACAAAAACACGAAAAATTGTCAAAAGTTACAAATAAAGCCCAAAACTTATTCCAAGTTAAAACCCTTCTGGTACATAAGAGTAATGACATATTCGATCATAACAGAGTTAAAACGGAGCGCAAATAGCCTCATACGGGGCTCAAAATAATTAAGTACAAATTTCTCACAAACAAATCCCGACGACAGAAAATAACAATTTTGGGCATCTGGGTATTTGGCGAAAAAGACTAATATGGCTTTTTGGGAATATCTTGACACAATACAAGAACTTTCACGCAATAAAAACACAAAACGACCCCTTATTTTAAAAGTAAGAAAAAAATTCAGATAGGGTAATCATAGATTTGGTGAAATCAGGTGACACCAAATCGGCAAATCTGTAGACATCTTTTTCTCTGTCAGAATGACAAGGGAAAAAAATGAGATCCCAGCATCTCTAGTTTCGTGTCTTGTCTTTTGGGCACGGGGTCAGGCAAACAAACACAACACAAAAACAAAAACAAAACAAGGAAAAATAAACAAATTTTTATTTATGTACATACAGGTTTTAACCTGCTTTTTCAGTTCCTGAACAGCTTCATATGTTGCCCATTGAAAGGAAATGGTAACTCAATTCCATCCCGATAGGCAAGGAAGAAAGTATCCATTCCTGCAGCTCTTTTGATCATGAAGGGCCCTTTCCAGAGTGGATCAAATTTGTCGTGTATGCCCTTCGGTTCATATCTCTTGTCCCACCAGAGTACCCAATCTCCGATCTTGAACTTCCTTTCTTTGGCCTTCTTGTCAAATACTCTAGGCAAGTCCTTATCAACTTCATCTGGTGGTGGCGCATCCTTTCTTCTCTCCGTGACAGGTAAGTCTGCATCAACTTGCTCCGTTCCCAGATTTATTTGCTACATTTCTGAGGAAGAACTATCACCATATTCTTTGTTCTTCTTCAGATATTGATCATGCTTGTTGAAAGTCTCCACTAAGGAAACTAAACCCTTGGGGATTTTGTTACCTTTTGGTTGGACTATTCCACTATTGTCATCATAACCTGGATCAGTTTTTTCTGTGACTGTTTGTCGTGGTGGTGATTTACTCCCTTCAACATGCAGACATGCAGATGTTTGTTCAGGGACTCTGGGGTGGTAGACCATCTCCACTTTATAGTTTCCTTGTCTGAATATGGACGGTGGTCTATCCGGATTCAATAGTATGCCGTGACTGCCAAAGAATCTGCCTTGGAGTTTTGATTTATTGGAATGAAGTCAATAGAGAAGGCTGCGAAATCAAATGTGGCAGATTACTCTATCTCTATAATGCTCCAACTTATCTCTTTTGACTTGACTTTGCCCTCGAACCTGCTTTACTAGAAGTTCAGCATCTCCTTGGGCTTTGAGGAGTTTTACTCCTTTCTTCTTAGCTTGCTCCATTCCTAACAAAGCAAGGCTTCGTACTCCACCGTATGAATGGTGTTCTCGAATATCAGCTTGTGGGAGTATGGAAATACCTCATGATCTGGAGATATTAGTAGAGCGCCGACTCCTGATCCAAAAAAACAACAGTGCCTTTAAACTCCAGAGTCCAAACTTTTTCAACTTCTTTTGTTGGCTCTAGTTGAAATTCTGACTCTGGAACGTCTTTATCCATTTCCAAGAAATAGACCCCACGATCAGATTCCTGAAAAAGAATCTAAGATCTAGGATCCTCAGATTTTGTAACCGTGTACCTGGACTTCTTTTCGGCTCCAGCTTATGGTTAATCCCTTTGATAGGAATATGTGCACAGGACCAATCCATCTTTACTTCTCCCCGACTCTTTGCAGAAGTTTCTGCTCAACAACATCCCGTAGGAGACAAGAATATCTGCAACTAAAATTGTCATCTTTAATCTTTTGTCAGGAAAAGCTGCCAGAATAGCTTGTGCATCTTTGATTTGTCTAATTAAAGGGACTTGTCTCTCCATGGAGTAAAGCACCTTTTTATGGTCTTTGTCAAGGTAAGCCCAAGAGCATCTGCAACTTTAGTTGGCATGACATTGTTAGACGCACCTGAATCTAAAATGCAGTTGCTTAACTTGAAACCATTAAGCAATAGGGAAACATAGAACGGTTCCACTCTTTCAAAAGATGGTGAGGATTTAACAACTGCAGTGTTGTTCTGGGGAGGAGTATCTTTGGGCTTAGGCAAAAGGCCTTTTGATGTATTGGATTGTCCTGGTGATTGTACATATTTGACTAGCCTATTTTAATCGCTTTCGGGAAAAGCTCTCAGGTATTTGACTTGACATTTGAACTTTAGTTTTCTTGGCATGATCAATAATGTCAAAAGAAGAAATAGATTTAGATACCTGAGCCGCTTTCTGTGGTTGAGATGAAGAACTCGCATGCTTACTTCCGGGAGCTAAGGAAGAAGGCAAAGGGATGCCCCTTCTTTGTTCGTCAGCTAATGCCTCAGCTTGGCGAGTTTGTGATCTTGTAAGTACTGCATATGTATGACCATGATCATCTTCATGAAGTTTATCATCGTCATGTTCAAATTTGTAGTTCAGGTAATTAATGTTGGAGTCGCCAACAAGTCCTATAAAATCATCATCCTCAAGCTGATCGTCAAGTTCCTGGTCTTCTTCATTCATCTCCACGTTGTTTCTGGGAGCAACTTCAATTGCTAATCTTTGGGAACCAACAATGCAGTTTTGATTGTTGTTGTTGAAATTCCAAGCAGGCGATATTGTTGCCTTGAGCCATTTGAGCCATTTGTTTCTTCATCTGCATCATCTCATTTGCTAACTTTTGCAATAGTGAATCGGAAGTAGTAGCAGAGGATGAACTTTCAGCTCTAGAAGTGTTGCTCTTTATCTTTCCAGCCATGATGAGGTCGTCTTCAATTTCAACTACCATGTTTTGAGCTGCTAACAAATCAACAGGACGTGCTCTTCGCAGTTGATAGCTTACTTCAGGAAGCAAAGCATTGATGAAGAACACCTTTTGATTCTCATCATTCAAAGAAGCAGAAGCTGGAATTTTGTACAGTAATCTTTGGAATTTTGCAATAAAATCCCGCATGTGCTCATGTGGCTCCTTCAACTGAGTGAGCTGAGTTATCAATGTACTGGAATCTTCAGCTAGTTTGAATCTTTTCAGGAACGCATCCCGCATAGTAGCGCATTGGTTATGGTGCCAAGAGCTAGCCGATAGAACCATTCTCTAGCCAAGTCATGCAAAGTCTCTATGAAGAGCCGAGCAGATACATCTTCATATTCGATCGCAAGCACCTTTGCGAGGATATGAAAAATGCGGCCAAGTGGTCATCTGGATTCTGCTTTCCATCTCCAAAGAATTTCAGAAAATTCTTTCTCGTCCCTTTAGGCAGATCATGCATAGGAGTCAGATTCAAAGGTCCAAAGGCTGTACCCATGGAGCAGTCTTTGGAGGGGAAAGTGGCCGATTCTCGCATCATGAAAGGAGCACGTCTTCTTTAAGAATAGATTTGATGAATAATTCCAGCTACTGGATTATGCTGAAGATGATCCGGATCTAGATGTGTTTGCACTCTTCTTCCTGGTGAAAGACTAGATCTACGGCTTCTAACTTGAGGAGGATGATTGAAATTGAATTGCTCCTGCAGTCTGAAGAAATGATCAGTCCTTCCTTGCGCCTTCACAGATCAGTGAATGGACGTTCAGCCACGTTGAGATTTGTATGGAAAACAATCTGATCTTCAATAGATAAGCTTTGATCTGCAAAGATAGTTGTTCCCTCAAAGCGAAGTCGCCAAAAGGACGATAGCCCACGACAACATGTAGCAATTTCGGATGGAGAGGAACCAAAGCACGAGATGGTGGTACATTCGGCAACTTCTCATTCTCCGAGAAGCAATTTCTCAAAGTGGTTGGCTTCACAGTCAGTCCCAAAGGCTAGAGAGGAGATCAACTTGGAGGAACATGACTTGTAGCTACTCCTGAGTTTGGGCGGAAAAGACAGAAGACCTAAAGTTGCTAAGGTGACTTCGAGGTTGATTATTGAAGAGTCAGGGCAGAAGTTCGCTGAGGTATCAGTTCCAGCAGAAGGAAAGAAGAAGGGCGAGCTCACGACAACGGATATAACAGTGACCAAAGTACCCATAGGTCAAGCCACTACTAAAGGATTGAAGCAAGACACGCAGACATTGATAAATGCTTTATTCCTTAGGCTTGACAAAGAAAAGGCGGAAAAAGTTGAACTTCAAAAGCAGGTGTCTCAGTTGTGCGAGATTATTGCCAAAGTTGCCAAATCTTCCACTCAGCCAATTTCAGCACATAAGCAGGTGAGTGATCATCTGATGCAGGAAGTGGAAGATGCAGGTAACCAAGTTAAAGCTATCGACGAATGGAAGAATCTAATCATTCGCCAAGCTTCTGTACAACTCAGGGAGGTGCCGGCCCGTCTAAAGGTTATGAAGGATGCATCGGTTCAGCTGAAACAACTAGTGACAAGCACGATGGACATGAACACAATAGCTGAAAGTAACCTGAGTACTTTGGTCGAGATAAATAAGCTGCCGAGGGAGGTTTTGACTGCAGAACAAATTGTGCCCGATGGATCGGTTGAAAAGGGGAAGCAACTTGAGTTTGCAGTTTCTTTCCGCTTGGAGATCTTCAGAATCATGTTGAAAAGAATGCAGCGCTTGAGAGTATGGCATCATCACTATCAGACAATGTCATTGCTTTCACCAATGAGGAAGTGGTCGGGAACGTTTCTTCATACAAAAGGACCATTCCTAACAAAGTGTCTGATTCCCTAGAAGGATCTCTTCTGATGGTGCAAGAGAGGATTGATGGAGTTGTTAGGCCTTTCACGATGGATTCCATCAATAAGTTGGTAATGTTGTAGTCAGACATTAAGAAGTTCGGGCCTAGCTTGAAGGATGTGGAAGCGTGCATCGAGGTTTTGAACAAAGGCTTGCTACAATTCAGGATAGAAAAGTTGTGGCTAAAACAGATGGGAAGTTGTTGAATTACATGTTCGACAAGTATATTCAGTATCAAAGCAAAAAGAAGATGTAGATGTTACAACTGGCAGATCTTTCTTCTTCTACTCTTTCTTCTTCTATTTCTACGTTCCCGGATGTAATTGTAAAACTTTTTAGTTATTGGTTTGAAAACCATTACTTTAAGTTGTGTGGAACGATTCTATAAGTTAAGTGACAGATGTGTATAATTTTGACTATAGATCCACGATGCATGTCACTTAGAGAGGAATTAAAGGAAGATGATTGCCAGATGTTATCTTTACTTCTTGTTTATGCTCTATTTCAGTTAAGTTTCCCATTTGTAATTTCCCTTCTACATTCTATAAGTAGAGGAAGAACCTTCGGGTAAATCATCAGAATTTGTAAGCAGCATTCTTGTGTTCCAGACTTTGTCTGAAACCCCTGATAGCTATTTGAAGCAGGGGAATAGAAAGGAGCATATTTCCGGAGAAATTTGTGTCAACGGTGCATTTTGTTTCTAACTTTCTGTCTTAGATCTATTCATAAACTTTGCGTTATTCTAGATCTAGATATGAAAGTTCCCTTTGCTTATAATTTTGTATGTTAATATCTATTTGTTTTGTCTATGTGCATGTAATCAACTCTATAATCTATTGATTGGGTTGCACATCTTCCCTCTTTCTTTCTGTGTTTTTATTATTTCCTTCATCAGATATTTCTTTTCTTTAACTACTTACTTGTTGCAAAACTATACAGCTATGGTTCATGAGCTGCATGGTTAAAGTAATACCCACAAATAGATACTAGCATATTTAATTGACAAATCTTACACGGGAGCCTCACCGGTAAATGAGGGAGATTTATCTCATGACTGCCTAGGTTTTCAGCTATGCAAAAATCTAGCCAACAAGGGGTGAATACGATTGAGCATCCTAATCCCTACAAGGTTTCATGGTTGCAGAAGGAACACCAGTTGTTGGTGACTAAGCAATGTTTGGTTAAGTTCCAAATAGGGAGATATGAAGATGAAGTCTGTGCGATATGATGCCCGTGGACGCATGTCATGTGCTGCTTGGAAGGCCGTGGTAGTTTGATCAAAAGGCGCAACATGATGGATGGGAAAACATCTACAAGTTGGTCAAGAATGGGAAAGAGTATATTCTAAATCCAATTAAGGATAAAGATGAGGGAATAGAGAAAGGACCTAAGGTACTATTGCTATCCGGTAAGCAATTTATGTATGAGGTGAAGCAGAACAATGTAGGTTTTGCACTAATAGTGAATTCTACGCGAAGAAAGAGTGCGGAGGACAGCGGTGGAGAAGGATGAATCAATACCAAGAAGTAAAAGACATGTTGGGAGAGTTTGCAGAAGTAGTTTCTAATGAGTTTCTAGAAGGGCTACTACTTGTGAGAAACATAAGTCACAACAAGTATTGATTCCAAGATCGAGTTTGCCAAACAAGGCGACATGCAAGATGACACCACAAGAGAATGGAGAGATGCAAAGGCAAGTGCAGAAATTTTTGAATAAAAACTTGATCGAGAGAGAGTTTGGGCCTCGTGTACAATACCAATGGTTCTAGACCGAAGAAGGGTGTTGAATGGCATATGCGTACAAATTTGAGAGCCATAAACAAGATCACCACAAATTTCCATTACCGCATATGGATGGCATCATGGATTGTTTGTGTGGTGTGAAGTATTTCAACAACATTGATTTGAAGAGTGGATATGAAATGTCTCATTTCCTAGGATAATCATGACGAAGACCCTTTAGCCCATTTTGTCTTCCCGACGGCTAAAGAAGAAATTAAAGGGAAGACTTTTAAGTTATGATATTTTATTATTAAGTGCAAAAATAAAATAAAATATTATGAGCACTTATAATAAATTATTATAAACTTAAAATTAGAAAAAGGCGAACAAAAGGCAAAAACATTTAGTAAAAATGAATTAATCCAAGGAAATGCAACTAACTAGCCTAGACAGAGAGAAGGTTGGTGGGAAAAAATATTAAATGAAGGACAAATCTGATTGGTCATCCAAGGTGGCTATTTGGGTCACAAGTTCTATAAAGGCAAGTCGACTTGCCTTAGGAGAGGCACCACTTGATTATTCTCTTATTTCTGATTTTGTCTGAAGCTCATAGCTTTGTCAAAAATATTTCTAAAGACGAAACCCTTTAGAAATACTCTCTTGAGGACGAAAACCCTCCAAGAGATCAAGGGGATTCTCCACCTTGGGGTTTCCATTGTGCATCATTGAATTAACAGTAATTTTCAGTGTGTTTCCAGCAGTTAAAAGAAGAAGATTTGCAGATTTTGTCAAGGGTTTTGAAGAAAGGATTGCCATCATCATTTTTGTGTCCTTTTTCCAATGGAGCGACCTACTTCTAGAATAAATTTGAAGTGTTTGGAGGTATTTCAGATCTGATTTGAGTTGTTACTTCTTAATCTGATTTTTATAAATCAAATCAGCCTATTTTCAGAATTTTTGGGTGTAAAAAGGTACCATGTTATCTATATTTAAGGGCAGCCTGTCTGCAGATTTTATAAAATTATTTCAGCCTTGTTGTGTCTCAAAAATATGGATTTTCTTCCATATATTGGCTATATAAATTTAGTGGATCAGATTTGAGTGGAAATATCTTAATTTAATGGCTGATTTCTATGGGTTTTCTTCCTTACCCTAGTTGCATTTTTCATACATAAATCATATCTAAATTAGAAATAATTCCTATATCTTTTATAAAGTTGCATTTGATGATTGGGGTGCGCCAAATCCATTTGGGATCGAATAGTGTCCTTTCGGGGACATTACAGGATATCATCATATTTGCATTACAGAGGGTGATGAAAGAAAGACAACATTCAAGACACAAGGGGATTGTATGAAATGTTGGTTATGTTATTTGCATTAAGCAATGCACCAAGTACCTTTATGAGGTTCATGAATGATGTCTTAAAACCATTTTTGGGCAAGTTTGTGATTGTGTACCATGTTGATATTTTGATATTCAGCAGGACAAGTGAAGAACATTTGTTGCATATAAGGCAAGTGATGCAACAGCTAGTTACATGAGAAGTTGATGATTAATTTGAAGAAATGTAGTTTTATGCAGAAAGAGTTAGTATATATGGGATTTATGATTTCTAACGAAGGCTTAAAGATGGATCTAGAGAAGGTGCGTGGATAGCAAAGTGGCCATCGCCACAGAGTGGTTTTGAAGCATACAGCTTTCATGGGTTGGCAAAGTTTTACATTTGTAAGTTCATCAAGTATTTCAGTAAAGTATGTGCACCTATCATAGAGGCCATGTGAGAGGATAAGAAGAGTTTTTCTGGATCTAGTGCGCAAAGAACATTTTTCAAGAGCGGAAAAGGAAGGTCATCGAACAATCATCATGGCATTGCCTACTTTTGTGAAGGTATTCCAGGCTGATTGTGATGTTAGTGGTTTAACCATTGGTGCAATGCTAAGTCAAGAAGGAAGGCCAATAACTTATTTTAGTGAGAAGTTGAATGATGTGAATAGGAAGGATAACATATATGATCAAGAGTTCTATGTAATTGTGCAAGCACTCAAGAAGTGGAGACACTACTTATTGTTGAAGGAGTTTTTGTAATTTTCTGATCATCAAGCATTGCGATTTATAAACGGTCTAATAAGGTTTTACATGCACTTGAGTAGGTATAATGTTTTGTTGACAAGCTAAGAGTGGAAGTTGTTGGGTTTGAAGCCATCAAGGAGTTGTATGTGCAAGATCAAGACTTCAGTGAATCATGGAGAGCATCGGTAGCACCCATGAGTGTTGATAGAACACCATGGTTAGATTATTTTGTGTAGGAAAGCTTATTGTTTAAAGGCAACCAGTTATGCATCATGAGAGAGAATTTGGTGAGAAAGAAGCACAATGGTGGATTAGCAAGGCACTTTGGATTGGATAAGACGTTAGCACAACTAGTGGAGAGTTACTTTTGGCCACAGATGTTTGTAGATGTGTGCAATTTTGTATAAGGATGCAAAGTGTGTCAATTGGCTAAGGAAAGATCTTAGAACATAGGGTTGTATCAACCTTTTCCCATTTTGGATATGTGTGAGAAACCAAGGACCAGCCTACAGTAGAAGTTTGCGAATCCAACAAAACTCAATTCTATGAGATTGCACAAAGTTTTCCAATCTTGGATCACTTTGATCTACTTTGAATCTACATGTATTCCTATACGGTCAATATTATAGCCTAGGGACTAGATCCGCACCGTGTCAAATGTACACTTAGCTAAGTTGGCTTACAACTTGTGTTTGCACAAAGTGTCTAAGACACACAAGATGTGCACCACATGCTCTTCCCAAGTCTTGTTGAAGGTGAAAATGCCATCCACGTAGACAATGAACATTATTGGTGCATTGGCCAAGCCAAAAGGCATAACCAACCATTCGTACAATCATTCTTGTGTCTTGAAAGTTGTCTTTAAGACATCTTCAAGATGAATTGGAACTTGATGATAACCTGTCTTCAAGTTGATTTTGTTGAAGTACTTTAAGCCATAGAGCTGGTCTAGGAGGCCATCAGTGTGTGGCACTAGATACCGATTCTTCACCGTGATCTTTTTTAGTGCACAATAATCTATGTAGAGACACCATCTCCCATCTTTCTTGGGCACAAGAACTTTGGACTTCAACTTTTGTAAGTAGAAGAGCTAGGCTTGATCTTTCCTTGATCAAAGAGCTCTTCCATCTAGCACCAAACTTCATCGTTCTCCCAAATGGATTTGCAATAGTTTGAAAAAGATGATCCAAGAACCAATTCTATGAAGTGCTTTATTGTGTAGTGTGTTGGAAGACCTACGGGCTCTATGTAGATCTCGTTTGTTGCTTCAATAACTTGTCAAGTTGTTGCAATGATGATTACGCAGTGCACACTCGCCAATGCCTACTTCCTCTCTTGCGCAAGTGTCTTTGGGTAGACCATGAGCAACATGAATTTCTATGTGGGAGATGAGTTAGCGACATTGTTTGCCATAGACCAAAGTGACTTTGGTCGATGAAGCCAATTCCATAAGATTTGAGATGCAATCATTTGCACGAACAATCCAATGTTGTGGTTTGGCTTGTTATGTAGCATCCTTGTCATTCAAGTGTGTTCTCCCCAACAAGATGTTGCAAACCTCTAGAGGTGCGAAGTCACAAGTAATGGTTATAGGGCTAACTTTGTACTATAAAGTTCCTTCCTGTTGGACATGTATATGATCATGGTGCACGAAGAAATATGGATTTGGGATGCACAACAATTACAAGGCCAAGGCATTGGTCTTTCACTTGCACAACGATTTTCTTTTTCCTTCCACTATTAATGATCACATGCGGAAGTTGACCCTTTACCCAAAACTTGGTGTGGAAAAGGCATTCATGCTTCTCGAGGTGTTTATGGTAGTGTTGTTGGTGCTCGGATAAGAAACATCTAGATTAGTGTCATTTGTTTGTGCGGGACATGATGTAAACTGCATGCAAGCAAGGATTATTGTGTGCAACATTCAAAATCATTGTGGGTGTGCGAGCAAATGTTGATGAAAATACTTGTCACACTACTTCTTGCCTTTGTCTGAGTTAGAAGATGCGTGAGCCTTCTGGTTGTGTGCAATCTTCTTAGGCTACTCACTTTTGTGTGAAGGGTTTTGTTTGTTCTTTGTAGGGGATTGAGATGGTGCATTGTACATGCGTTGAATCTTGCGCATACCACTAGATGAAGAGGTGAAATGTTGCTTCATCTTCACCTTGGCTTTGATCTTGGTTGCATTGTGATATGCTTGCCTCAGAGAGTTAGAAGTCAAGAACTCCATCTTGGCATGTATAAAAGGTTAAAATTCATGATGTATTTCAACACCTTATGTTGCTCTGTGAGGTCCTCAGGAAGGTGTGAAACATAGTTCTGGAACTTGGTGGTGTAGTCTTCCAATGGTTGTTTGTTGTGTTATCGCAATTGCTGAAACTTCTTGTATTCATCCTCGTAGTGTTTGGGGGGTAGTACTACATAGCATTAACAAAGTCATCCCAAGTTCGAATGGGCTGGAACACTTTTTCGTGTTGCGCATTGAATGTCTTCCACTAGTGGGGCATTAAAATGGACATCTTCAAAGTTGCGAAGGTAGAGCTTCTCATTTTCAAAGTGAAGTTGTTGATGAAGAAGTAGGCCTCAAGATGGATAAGCTATTTATCCAATGTTGTGGCATTGTTCTTGCCATTGAACACCGAATGTGGAGGTTCACTTGGACCTTGAAAGGGGTTTGATGTTGAAACTACATGTGAGATGATTGGGAGAAAGAGGGCATGATTGCAGGTTGAGCTAAAACATCAACTCATGGAACTAGCCAAAGAGTTCGGTGTGTAGTGCTCCTAGGGCATCCTTAATGAGATTTTGGATGTTTGGGGCTGCTTTTGGGCATCAACCATCGTTCTCTTCTCTACAACGTTCTTCTAGGTAGGTAGAAACAAAACCAAATTTTTATCCTCCTTTCTCTTGTTGCACTCGCGTGTTGATAAGCATAGACAGGTAAAATTGTGCTTTGATACTAATGATCCACACTACAAAGCCTATGACCACATGCGGGGGACAATTCTGCCAAAGATAACTGCAAGGATCATAGAAAGTGGGTGCAAGAGTCCTCCTTTCTCTTGTTGCATTCGCATGTTGATAAGTATAGAAAGGTAAAATTGTGCTTTGATACCAATGATCCACACTACGAAACCTAGGACCACATGCAGGGATAATTTTGTGCCAAAGAAAACTGCAAGGATCATAGAGAGTGGGTGCAAGAGTTTATAGTATTAACCAAACACACAATGATGTAGAAAAAGTCTATATGCATGAAATGCAACTTCTATTCATTAATGGAGAATAGGAAATAAGTACAAAGGTGTACAATGTTACAGCAAGGCTAGGAGAGCAGGCTCTTGTGATCAGAAGGGGAAACACTTCCTTTGATTTTCCTATACTGAATGTGCACATGCAAATGTGTATGAGAAATATTGGATAGTCAGGGCATGTCAATAATCACATTGATTTGGTTTGTCTCTCAAGGATGTCGACCCTTGGGAAATTGTGTATGATGCATATTTATACAACAATGCAAGAAGGCAATTACAAATGAAAATGGTTACAAAGAGAAATAATTACAAGTTCTATCTTCCAAATGTGTGATGGTTGAATTCCCTCTATGTGGCTGTTGCATTTTCAGCTCCAATGGTTACATTGCAAAATTCTTTGACATGCCACAAAATTAGGAAGTGCCACTTGGCAAGGCACACATAAACACAGAGTTGTCGCACAGATGTTGTGAAGTGCCACCAAGAACCATGCAGTAATTGTGCGAGATTCTGTCATGCAAAGGGTTATGTGGTGATGAAGTGAGGCAAGCTTTAAGAATGAGTTCAAGAAGCCAATGGGTTCCAAAAGGCATTGAAGGCTTTGTGAAGGGACACATTCTACACGATACTGTAAGCGCAAGTTGGCCATGAGACTTGTGTTTTGGCACGCACTACAAGGTGCATTGCGCAAGAGTGGGACCCGAGGTGAGAAGCGTGCAAGCTCAGTGTGCACGGTCAGGCATGGATCACATATCTTCAGTACAAAGGATGTTGTTTACATTCCTTCAACAATTTTTCTACTCTAGAAGTTTTTATAACTACAATACTCTTAACCTTTTTGAAAAAGAAAACCTCATGAAAATAAATAATCTTATCATAGTAGCTTCGAACAAGTCTACGAGTTTGTTTTAGATTATTGTTTAGCAACTGGCATCACTTTGAATACGAGACATTAATTAAGTTTGATGTGGTCATTGCTGATTATCTCACATGAGGGTTAGGTTGATGGCCAATTAGGATCAAGAAAAACAAGAAAACTTTGTTATCTTTGGAATAATTTCATAGAAAGATGTGCAAAAAAATTGAAACTCTGTGGAGTATGATAATCATCATTTAGCTACTTTCCTATGATTTCCAGATATTCGTTTCAATGGAAATCTATATTTTTCAAGAGTGTTATTTTCCATGAGCGAATCATCAATATCATGAATTTTGTTTCTCTTCTTTGGTCTAAACCTGAAAAGGCTTTAGCAGGAATTCAATATACTTGAGGAGGGGCTCTTATCTCTAAACAAAAAGAATTTACTTAGATGCCTCCATTTTCTATATCGCACTTCGGACAAATTTTCTTGGATTTATTTTATGGGATTTTAGTCCTTTTTTGTTCATTTGTTTTACAATATATTCACCATATGTTTGTGTTGGGCATGTGAGCAAACACAAATTCATTAAACAAGATTTTCAAAACAATTTTGTAGAAAGATATTTAATCAATATTTGGGATTGCACTCAGCGATCCATAATCAGAAAGATTCAAAGGCTCGGCGGCTTTCCTATTGCAAAATTTCTGAAGAAGAAGAATTTCAAGTCAACCTTTTGACCTCGTAAGAAACTAAGGAAGTTGATTAATTATTCGAAGGATTGATTGGAACCTACTAAAAATATAGTGTTTATTGGATTGAGTGTTTGTGTGGGGTGCTACACATTGGTGAAATAGGCTGTTTCATCGGTACGAGGGTTAAAGAACATAATGCTGATATAAAATGTGAACGTATTATCAAGTCAGCTTTGGAAGAGTTCTCATTTAAAACCAAACACCATATTTGCATTGAAAATGCTAATGTTCTAGTGACGTAGGAGCATTATTTTTAAATGTGTTTGAGAGAAGAACTTGAAATTAGCAAACATATACACAGTTTGAATAGAGATGAGGGCTTGGACTCGAGCCACTTGTGGAGGCAAATTTTAAATATGCTAAAATGACTCATCATGTAAAGAGAAGTGACATTTAATCTTTTTGATTTGGTGATTATGGCTAATTAATGGTGGTAATGCTTAGTTTATTTAATATTCTTGCCTCTCCTAGGGTAGCCCAAAGATAGCATATATGTAATTTACTAGAGTTATCTATATAAAGAGCAGTCTGCAATCCATACCTATCTTTTCTCATCCCAATTATAGAACATAGAGTGTGATCTGAAATGTTGACTAATTTTTTCTACACGTTTTTTTTTCCAGACGCTTGTTAAGGACAGTGAAAAGGCTGATTGGGCAAGGAACAAAATCCTTTGGTAAACAATGGATATGTGCAGGTACATGATGTGTCAAAAGATAACCAGACTATCACATTCTCATACAATTCTTGATATGAATAATGCATATGTTGCACTTCTAAATAAAAGTGTGAGAAGCAAGCCTTTGGCTAAAGTTGGGCCCCTACACTGATCTTCGGCTACCAGTTCTTTGATAGATGATAGAACTGGATTGACTTGCAGAACTTGGATTATAAAATAATTTTGCAGCTTCAATAAGCTTCACTATGGAGCGCAAGTCTATTATAAGTTGTAATATTGTCCTTTGTCTTTACTTTGTGCTCTTTCTACAATAGTTTTCTCACAACAATCACTGTTATTGTTCTCTCATCATTTAGGCTGCTACCACAAAATGAATATCATCCTTTCACTATTCTCATTGCTTGTAATGTCCCCTTTTCTAAATTAAAAATAATTAATAATATTTTAAGTTGGGCTGGCCAATTCTTCATTTTGGGACAACTTAATAATAAAATAAAAGGTATTTTTAAATACTAAAGTAGGGAGAAGACCCCTTAGCCTATTTTCACTATTTTTTGGTCGGCTAAAGGGGATAGGAGGCAAAATTAATAATTTAATTTTAAGTGCATAGTAATTTTTATTATAAGCACTTAATTAAATTATTATTAAAAAAGTGGTACTTGGGAGAATAAGTTAGCCAAAAAGTGGTATTTTGAGTTTTTAGCTTTTCCTTGTAGCCTTTTTCTGCTCAACTACAACTATACCTTGTCACCAACAAGGAAAGAATGCTCAGTTCTATGATGGTCATGTTGTGCTTTGTACTTGGCCTATGACTCTTTCAACCTCTCTTGTACTTGAAGGTGTATCTACTGAATTTTCTCAATGAACCTTTCAGCTTTGTGGGTCTCCAGATTCACTTTTCCGTTGTCTCTACATGGTAATCTCAAAATAACATCAAATGCACTCTTAGGCAAATAACCAAAACATGTTTCAAAAGGAGTCTTACTAGTAGAAGCATGAATTGCCATGTTATAAAAATGTTGGATATATACCAAATTTTCATCCCAAGTCCTAGGATGTTTCCTATTGTACCCTCTCAAGAGTTGGACCAAGGTATGGTTTACAACTTCTGTTTTCCCATTAGTCTGCAAATGAAAAGCGGTAGACATTTTCAACTTAGTATCCATCTTCTCCCACAAGGTAGACCAAAAATTACCAATGACTTGTGAGTCCCTATCTAACATAATAGAATTAGGAAAACCAAAATGAATGCACACATTAGCAAAAACAACTCTCTGTTGCATCACTAGTCGTGTTGGCTAGATTTTCGCATAGCATAAAACATAGGCGTCATGAGATAAATCTCCCTCATTTAACCGGTGAGGCTCCGTGTCATGATTTGTCAATAAAAATGTGTTATCTATCAAGGGTTTTACTTTAACCACTTAGTTCATGAACCATAACTAAGAAGTTAACGTGTAAGTAAGCGGTTGTTTAAGAAAGGAAAGTTATAGAAGAAAGAAGTAAAGGAAATACAGAGAAGAAATGGGGAAGATGTGCATCCCAATTAGTAGATAGCAGAGCTAATTACATGCACATAGAAGAAACTTAATAGATATGAACACACAGAATTATAAAACAAAGGAAGCTCTAGATCTAGATCTAAAATAACACAAAGTTTATCAAGAGATCTAAGATTCAAAGCAAGAAACACAATACACCGTGACACAAAGTTCTCCGAAACTGCTCCTTTGTATTCCTTTGCTCCAAGTTGCTCTCAGGAGTTCAAAGACAAAGTCTAGAACTTATGATTCTTCGCTTATAAATTTTGATCGATCCTTAACCCAAAGGTTCTTCTCCTACTTATAGAATGTAGGAGGGAAAGTACAAATGGAAAACTTAAACTGAACTGAAACATAAACAACAAGTAACGATGACATTTGGCAATCATCCTCAACTATCTTCTCCTTAAGTGACACATGTATCACTTAACTAACAGAATGGTTCCAGATGACTTCAAATAATGGTTGCAAAACCAATAACTTAGAAGTTTTACAATTTCATTCGAGAACATAGAAAATAGAAGAAGAAAGAATAGAAGAAGTCATGCCAGTTGTAACATTTATGTCTTCTTCTTGTTCTGATACCGGATATACTTGTCGAACATGTAATTCAAAGACATCTTTCCATCTGTTTTAGCCATCGCTTCCTTCTCTGTCCCGAATTAAAGAACCCTTCATTCAACACTTTGTTGCACGTTTCCACCTCTTCCAAACCTCGCAATATCGCACTGCCTCGCAACGCCACCAGTCTACTGATAGAATTCATCGTGAAAGGCTTGGTAGCTTTATCAATTCTCTTTTGTACCATCAGAAGAGCATCTTCCAGGGAATTAGGCACCTTAGTCGAAACGATCCGCACGTATGAAGTAACACATCCGTCCACTCTTTCCTCAGTGAAAGAAATGATACTGTCTAGTAAATCTGATGTTCTACTCTCAAGTGCCTGCATCCTCTTCAGCAAAACTCTGCAGATTTCCAAGCGGAAAGATACTACAAACTCTAGCTGCTTCCCCTTCTCGACTGATCCGTCTGGTACAATCTGTTCCGCAATCAATACATCTCTCTGCAACTTGTTGATCTCGGCCAAAATACTCAAAGTTACTCTCTCTGTATTGTATTCATGTCTTTTATGCTTTCCATCGATTGCTTTAGTTGATTTCTTTGCATCATTCATAACCTTTAGGCGGGTGGCACTTCCCAAGTTATCTGAAGCTTGACGAATAATCAAATCCTTCCATTCGTCAATGGCCTTTACTTGATTGTTTGCGTCCTCCATTTCCTATATAAGATAATCACTCACCTGCTCTGAAATGGGCTGAATGGAAGGTTTAGCAACCTTGGCTATGATCTCACATAATTGAGATACTTGCTTCTGCAACTCTTCTTTCTCCGCCTTCTCACTGTCAAGCCTAAGGAATAAAGCATCTATCAATGTCTGCGTGTCCTGCTTCAATCCTTCAGTGGTGGCTTGACCGAGTGGTACTTTGGTCACTGTCACATCTTCCGCCGTGAGCTCCTCTTCTATCTTTCCTTCTGCCGGAATTGATATCTCAGCAAACTTCTCTCCCGAATTCTCAATGATCAACCTAGAAGTTGCTTTAGCAACTTTAGGCCTTCTGTCTCTTCTGCTCAGATCCTGGAGTAGCTGCAAGTCGTGCTCCTCTAAGTTCATCTCCATTCTCGCTTCTGGAACCAACTGCAAAGCCAACCATTCCGAGAAATTACTTCTCGGAGAGTGAGAAGTCACTGAGTGCACTACCATCTCCCGCTCTGCATCCTCTCCGTCAGAAAGTGCCACAGTGTTATGGCTGCCATCCTCTGAATCATCCAAGGACAAAGCTCTTTCGAACTCTGCCATCTGCAGCTTCAACATCTCCTCTGGAACGGGTGATGAACGAAGTGGCTGAGGAGAGAAGACGAACGTCGCCGGATTCAATGAAGGCATGGAAACGCGTCCTGCTGCTACTGGTGTAATAGTTGGTGAAGTACTGGGTACTGGAGAAGCCGGAGTCAAAGCTATGGTCGTAGAAGTGATCTTCTCTTTCTCTTGAGATCTTCTGTGTACTTTCAACTTCTCGGACCTTCTGCTGCTTTCTCCTTCATGCTTTCGCTTGAGGGAATCTCCTGCGCCGAAGTTGCCCGTGATTTGATTCATCAATGCTTCATCAAGGCAATATCCCTTCGTCAGCAACCAGTTTGAAGTATTCACCAACACAGCTCTCGACCTTTCTTCAATTGTGTTGCAGCCTCCTATGTTATTCTGCAGTATGGCTTTATCTCCTCCCATTTGATGGTAAGTGTCAAGTACCACATTCCCATCATCTTTAAGATCCGCAGGTATCCGCGCTAGTCCAAAGTCGAACACTTGCTTTGCTGACAGCCTGCTGAAATCTCTCTTTCTAACCTCGTACTCACTTCCGCACTTCATCCAGAAATCTTCTAACGAAGGCACATGTGCGTACTGCTGGGAGATTGTCTTCCTGGCTACTCCAAATGGATCGAAGTTCAGCCGTGCAGGGAAGAACTCTTGCTCATACTCGGATAACATTTGCGCTTCCATCCCTCGAGCTCTGTGAATGCTAATGCAGTTGTAATATCCCACAGTGATTGGGAAGAAGCCCGTAGACTTGTCTTGCTGCCTTTGATCAAGGTCGTGTAACTCCACAAGTTGCTGCGCTCGGCTCCACGGCGATCAATCTATCATTCGGATACCTAGGCATCTTTATTGGTTCTCCAGAAAAACCCGTAACCCTGAGGTATGTGAAATCTGCAAATTGAATGAATAGACTTCCAATCTTGGACACGGCTTCCCACGCTTCCTTGCTTTACCCTGTTGGCCTTCAAGTCTTTGTCTAGCCTACAGATGAAATCGTAGAAGAAGTCATCGTTGATTACTTTGAAGTCTTTCTCGCCTGTAGGTGCAATAAGTTGCGGGTAGCACTCGAAAATGGGGTCCTTGTAAAGAACACCACATCTATCCAGCTTGGAAAAGACACCTTGTGACGCTGCAGCATACACCAAGTATGAAGTCATCTTGAAGCTGAAAGTACGCTTCACGTTCCGAAGTTGCTCACCGATGTTGTTGCTAATAATTTCCGACCAATTGATTATAGAATCAACCTTGTTGATTTCAATGGTCCTGATGAAAGCATACATCCATGTACGGAAAGTGTAGGCATTCGCTTCGCCATTCATCCTGCATAGCAATTTGACGACATCATCTACCTCCTGCACCAAATTGGACCGTGGAAGAGTTCTCGGGAACTTTGAAGGAGATCTAGGCTTCTTCATGTACCGGCTATTCATGATGCTCACACAATCAGCTCTATGCTTCTCCCACCTACTGTCAGCATCCTGAATGCTAATAGAAGTCACCACCTTTCGTACTGGAATCTTCAAACAATAATTGATGAACTCTGCGTCCAAACGAATTATTGTCTTTCCCGAAGCATCACGTCACTGATCTGGATGAAGGATGATAAGATCTAGCACACTCCATCACGAACTCTGGCAATTGGGCTGTACATGGAAAAGCTGCAGCTCGGATAATTCCACTGCTTTTGACCGCACGCATGAGTGAAGTCTTTCCCGCTCTGGATCTATCAATCAAATCGGCAAGAGGTTCCGGGCCTAGATCTATGTCTCCTATGTCTGCAAGTTTGGAAGCAATGCATGACTCCATCGTGCTTTATTTTTCATCTCTTTTCGCCATAGCTTTGTCTATCTTCATCTGAATAATTCTTTTTCTTCTTACTTGGCCGGATTTCTTCAATACTGGTGTAGATCTGGACAATTCTTCAGATTCGAAGGATATTTGCAATGTATTGGACATTGATAAAAACTCATTTTCTTTTGTAAAGCACTTGTAATGAATTCCTGCAATTTATTCAGACAAAAATGGCCACCGGAGCATGAATAGTGAATTTAAATTGTAAAAATCTGCACTTTTCAAGCCTGCTGCCCCAAAAATTGGTGTTTAATTTGCACATAAAGAGAGCATAAATCCTTTCAATCAACACCTGAGCTCTTGTAACACCTGTGGAAACAATTATGCAAACAAAGATCAACCTCCTCTAAAGCATGCGCCAACTCGGAAGTTTTTAGCCTTGTTAGCACCTTGTCCGAACAAAATCCTTCCTTTAATGGGGGCGCACTTTTCCACTTGGCTGCAATTATTCACCTGTGATTTGAATAATTCACCCATATGGCTGCCCATGCTTATATAACCTTCACAATTCTATAATTAATAATTGCCCTAACAATTAAAGGCAATTAATTAATTAAAAAACATGTTTTTCTCTTTTAAAAATAGCATGTTTAAAGACAGCCATCCAATAAATTAAATTAATCCAATTTAATTCTTCACACATCATTTCACTTAAACTTCACGGTGTGCTTTGACCATAGCCGCTGAAAATAGAAATTAATTTAATGTTTTAATGCCTTAAAAAACATTAAATAATACCCAAATGGGGCGCACTTTTTGAGAGGAAGAGGGCAGCCATTAAATAAATTAATTTTAATGCTTTTAAATCCTTTTTTTTATTTCATCTTTGACTTGTTGACTTCCTCCAAGCTTGGGCGCACTTTTTGAGAGAATAGATTAATTAAAATAATCAATTTAAGGCTTTTATTCTCTCACCAAAGGGGGCGCACTTTTTTGCACATGTAATTCTATTTTTAAGAATTTTTTCATAATGGGATTCTTTACCCTGCAAGGCAGGCACCAAAATCCCGTGATCCACTTAAGTGATGACTTTGACAATGGGATTATTTACCCTGCAAGGCAGGCACTAAAATCCTATGATTTCACTTAAGTCACTTTCCTTTTATTATATCATGGGAATTTTTACCCGCAAGGTGCAATAAATTCCCACCGCCCGACCTCTATTTATCTCACTCGCACTTAAGTGACTTTTATAACACGGGAAAAGTACCCTGCCAGGCAGGTATAAAATTCCCACCCTGCCTGCGGCTTATATTTTTCCCATCGCAGCTTAAATCCTTTGTTTTCCAAAAATGCACCCATCCCCGCAGGGGCTTTTCTGTGCACGACTTCGCTTTTTCCCAGTGATCCAGACCTCCGATGACGACTTCCTCCGGGCATAATGTGCGTATATGTTTTCCAGCTGCTCCAGGCCAAAAATCGGGCTTACCCGACAAAGGAATTGCTCCAGAGAAATTTCACAGAAAACGAAACGGGACACCACAAACACGAAAAATTGCCAAAATTTACAAATAAAGCCCAAAACTTAAAATAAGTTAAAACCCTTTTGGCACATAGGAATAATAACATATTCGCTCATAATAGAGTTAAAACAAAGCGCAAATAGCCTCATACGGGGCTCAAAATAATTAAATACAAATTTCCCGCAGACAAATCCTACGACAAAATAAAACAATTTTGGGCATCTGGGTATTTGGCGAAAAAGGCTAATATGGCTCTTTGGGATTATCTTGACACAATACAGGAACTTTCAGGCAATAAAAACACAAAACGACCCATTATTTTAAAAGTACGAAAAAATTTCGAGATAGGGTAGTCGCAGATTTCAGGGTGAAATCTGAGTGACACCAGTTGGCTCCGTCTGTGGACATCTTTTTCTCTGTCAGAATGACAAAGAGAAAAGATGAGATCCCAGCATCTCTGGTTTCGTATCTTGTCTTTTGGGCACGGGGTCGAGGCAAACGAATACAACACAACACAACACCAAAACAAGACAAAACAAGAAAAAAACAAAGATTTATTTATGTACATACAGGTGTTACCCTGCTTCTCATGTCCGGAACAGCTTCAAGTGTTGCCCATTGAAAGGCAACGGCAATTCAACTCCATCCTGATGAGCAAGAATGAAGCTATCTGCTCCGACGATCCTTTTAATCACAAAAGGCCCTTTCCATAGTGAATCAAACTTTCCATGCATGCCTTTTGTTTCTCTTCTTTTGTCCCATAAAAGGACCCAGTCATTGACTTCAAACTTTCTTTCCCTAGCCTTTTTGTCGAAAATGATTTTCACCTTTCTTTGATGCTCTGTCAACCTATCTGCAACTTGAGTTTGTATTTCCTCAATTCAGTCAGGTACATAATTCTTTTATCAATAGCATCCGTGAAAGTGGAATCTTCCAGGCCTTTAAAGTCAGTAAGGCGGGCGGTTCCCAAGGTAAGAGGCAGCTCTGTGTCTCTACCATATAACAGCTGAAATGGGGACATGCCTATCGCCCTCTTTGGTGTGATTCTATCGGCCCATAATGCATCAAACAACTTTTTATGCCAAGTCCTTTGATTGTCTGTTACCAGCTTGCGCACGATAGTTACCAAGTTTTTATTACTAGATTCAGCTTGACCATTCCCTTGTGGATAGTAGTTTGAAGAATGAACCAGCTGGATCCCATAAGTGTAGCAGAATTCCACCAACTCCTCAGAAGAAAGATTCGGAGCGTTGTCTGCTACAATTTTGTTGGGCACGCCAAACCTGACAATAATATTTTCTTTTATAAAATTGCACACCTCGGCGGAAGTGGCATTCTTCACAGGAATAGCTTCTACCCACTTACTGAAATAATCAGTAGCTGTTAGAATGTAATGATGACCAGCACTGGAAGCCGGGTTAAGCATTCCAATAAAATCCATTCCCCACTGTCGGAAAGGTTCTTCAATCACAATGGGTTTTAGAGGTAATGCAGGCAATTTCACATGCCCAACAAAATGTTGGCATGCTTGACACTTAGCTACCCATTCTGCAGTATCTTGAAAAAGGGTGGGCCAGTAATACCTTGCTCTGAGGATCTTGTGTGCAGTGACTCGGGCTGAGAAATGACCACCGCAAGCCATGTCATGAAACTGTTGTAGTAGCTGATCCTGTTGAGCCTTGTCCACGCATCTGAGAAATACACCATCAATTCCCCTTTTGTACAAACCATTATCCCAAAGAACAAAATCTTTGGATTTAAGTTTGATTGTTCGTTTCTCTTTTCGGGAAAGTTGATCTGGGCATTCTCCATACGTCAGAAAGTAAGCAATGTTACTGTACCACTCCTCTACCAGATCTATAAAAAGTACTGCAGGCAAATCTCCACCTATCCTATCCTGATCTGCTTCTGTCTTTGATGTCTTCATCTCCGTCATTAATTCACACAGACCTCTTCCTCGAACCAGCTTTGTTGGTTTAATATCCAGGTCGTATTCTTGAACTTTTGTCACCCATGTGCCTCTCAATAATCCCAACTCTTGTTGAGTAAGAATGGATTTAACTGCAGTATCTGGAACCAAAACCACAGTGTGTGAGGAAAGAATATAATACCTGAATGCCTTACACGCCTTCACTACTGCATATGCGTGCTTTTCCATGGGAGTGTATTTCAACTCATAGGCTTTAAGAGGCGTACTCATGAAAGCAATAGGAGCTTCTGCGTCCTCTTGATTTTTCTGCATCAGTATTGCTGACATGGTGTGTTCAGAGGAGTAACAGTAAAGAATAAATTCTTTACTGAAGTCGGGTGAAACCAAGACTGGAGCTTTCGACAGGGCCTCTTTAATTTTCTCGAAAGCTTCCTTCCCTTCGCTGCTCCATTTAAAATCTTGTGTCTTCTTCATCATATTTGAAATATGACGGGTTAGCTCAGCAAAGTTAGGAATGAATCTCCTAAGAAAATTAACTTTTCCAAAGAAAGAGTGAACTCCTTTTTTGGATGTGGGCAAAGGCAATGTCTGAATGGATTTGACACGCTCTGGATCTATCTTTGTTCCTTCCTTGGAAACAATGTGCCCTAGTAGTTTCCCTTCCGTTACAGCAAAGATGGATTTCTTGGGATTCAAAGAAATACCATGCTTGCGGCACTATATGAAAACCTCTTCCAAGTTTGAAATGTGCGCGCTTCTATCTTTGGAAAAGACTGTCAGATCATCCAGATACACCACTATGCTTATATCTTTGAGGTGAGCAAAGGCTAGATCCATAGCTCTTTGAAATGTAGCACCAGCATTAATCAGGCCGAACGGCATTTTCTGGTATGCGAAGGTTCCCCAAGGTGTGATGAACGCCGTTTTGTATTGATCTTCCTCGGCCACCTTGACTTGATTGTAGCCTGAGAAGCCATCAAGCATGGAAAGCATCTCAGATCCAGTGACCACCTGCAGAGTGTGATCCATGATGGGGATGGGGTAGTTGTCTTTCAGTGAAGCTTGATTAAGGTTGCGGAAATCCACGCACAGCCTAATCTCACCGCTCTTCTTTCTTACAGGGACTATGTTGGCCAACCACTCCGAATGATGTATGGGATAGATAATCTTTGCATCTAACAACTTCCGGATTTTTGCAAAGATGGTTCCCGAAATGGTAGGGTCAGGCGACGCAGCCTTCTCGCTTGAAAGGCTTCTGTTCTGGTTTAAGTGGGATGTAGTGTTGAACTTCCGCAGGCTGATATGTTTTTAGATCCTGGTAAGACCAGGCAAAAACATCCATGTATTTCCTAAGAAGCTCAGTAAAAGCTTCTCTTTCTGCCTCTGAGCAACACTTACCAGCATTTACTAACTTAGGATCATCATTGCCGGCTCCCAAATTTAGTAATTGTGTGTCGGAGGAATAACCTTCCCCACTTTCTTCATTTTTCTTAAGCATTTGATCATGCTTATCAAACATTTCCTCAAGAGATACCAAACCTTTGGGAATTTTATTCCCTTTTAGTTGGATAATCTCCTGACTTCCTGAGACGTCCATATCCATTTCTCCGACAGTAGTCTACCTAGGAGGTGAATTGCTTCCCTCATAGTAGATTCCTTCAAAGTTGTCTTTCTGTTGGAGAAACGCAGCAATCTGCGTGTCATCGTTGAAAACCTGCCATTGTTGGACGTTGTCAGGAACCTTTGGGTGAAAGACCATCTCCACCTTGTAGTCCCCCTGTCTAAAGAATGCAGGAGGCTGATCCGGATTCAACAAGGCTGCAGTTACTGCAAGCGAATCAGCTCTTGAATTTTGTTCTCTCGGAATGTAAGATACCGAGAAAGCTGAAAAATCCAGGATAGCAGAGTAGACCCGATCTCTATAGTGCCGCAGTTTGTCTTTTTTGACTTGGTAGAGGCCTCTTATCTGCTTTCACAATCAGCTCAGCATCTCCCCTTGCGTGTAATAGTTTGATTCCCATTGTTCTTGCCTGCTCCATGCCTAACAACAATGCTTCATACTCAGCCGTATTGTTAGTATTTTCGAACATCAATTTGAAGGAGTGCGCATGCACCTTCCCTTCAGGAGAGATAAGAACAACGCCTGCGCCGGATCCAAATGAACAGCAGCTACCATCAAATTCCAGAGTCCAAATCTTGTTATCAATTTGATGTGATTCTTGAATCACCGGTTGAATTTCTTCTTTATCCATTTCTAGATAATAGACTCGTGATCCGATTCCCGAAACAAGATCTGAGATCTAGGATCCTCAGATTTTGATACATTGTGTACTTAGATTTCTTCTCGTGGTTTTCGATTTACTCCTGATTGGTGGTATGTGCACACAAGACCAATCCATCTTGACTTCTCCACCCAGCTCTTTCAGAAATTTCTACTCAACAAAGATGCCATAAGAGACTGGAATGTCTCTACAAGATGATAGTCATTTTCAGTCTTTTATCCGGAAAAGAAAGCAAGCATCGCACGCGCATCTTTGATTTGCCCCACAAGAGGGACTTGCCTTTCCATTGAATAACATCTTCCGATGGTTTTTGTCAACGTGAGACCCAAGGCATCAGCAACTTTGGCAGGCATTACATTATCAGAAGCTCTAGAATCCAAAATGCAATTGCTCAGTTTGTATCCGTTGATAAGCAAAGATACATAGAATGGCTCGATCCTTTCTGATGTAGCAGGAGAAGGGGTAGAAGGAGAAGAACTTGCCGCCGCATTATTTGTAGGAGTATTCTTTGGATTTGACAAGATACCCCGTGAAGTATTGTTTGTTGGGCTGGGACCATTACTTTGCACATATTTGACCAATCTATTCAGCTGATCAGGAAATGCCCTCAAATACTCAGCTTCTGACATTTGGACCTTGTTCCTCTTGATGTGATCAATTATGTCAAAAGCTCGACTTGCTTCAAAGCAGATGTGCGTTGGCTCTTTGTTACAAATTGAAAGAATTTGAATATTTATCCTTAAGTGCTAAAGAAGAAGGAAGAGTGCTACCTCTTTTCAAGATAGTAACATCCAAGCCAGGATCTTCTCTCTCTTTCCGGCCGCTTGTGGATGCTTCGGCATTTTGGCGCGTCTGAGACCTTGTAAACACCGCAAAAGTGTGACCATCAGAATCTTCAAAAGATTCATAATAGCCATCATCAAATTCGTAGTCCAGGTAACCAATATTGGAGTCGCCAATGGATCTATAAAGTCTTCATCATCGAATGATTCATCAATGCCGAGATCCTCTTCATTAGTTTCCAAGTTATTCCTTGGAGCAGCTTCTATTGCCAACCATTGTGGTGCAGCAGCAAGTCTGTTTCGATTTTGATTTTGATTTTGACCATTAAAGGTCCGGGTAGGAGCTATTCTTGAGGGGGTTACATTCCCTGCTTGAGAGATCTGCTTCTTGATCTGCAGCATGTCATTTGCCAATTTCTGCAACAAAGGATCTGAAGTACTAGAAGAAGCGCCATCACCTTTGTGAGATGGTTGTTTGAGTTTTCCAGCCATGATCAAGTCGTCCTCAACCTCCACGGCAGCATTTTGTGCTTCAAGCAGATTTACCGGTCTTGCCCTTCTTAGCTGATATCCAACTTCAGGCAATAGAGCGTTTATAAAAAACGTCTTTTGATTTTCATCGCTCAATGCGGCAGAAGTGGGGATTTTATACAAAATCCTTTGGAACCTTGCAATAAAGTCCCGCATGTTCTCGTTTGGCTCTTTCTTCAATCGCCGGGCTTGGGTGATCAACGTAAGCAAGATCCTCTCGCAGCTTCAATCTTTTCAAAAATTGCTCACGCATAGTCGCCCAATTGGTTATGGTGCCAAGAGCTAGCCGATAGAACCATTCTCCAGCCAAGTCGTGTAGAGTCTCAATGAAGAGCCTGACTGAGACATCTTCATGCTCTACTGCAAGCACACCACAAGATATGAAGAAGGCCGCCAAATGATCATCCGGGTTTTGCTTTCCATCTCCAAAGAATTTTGGAAAATTCTTTCTGGATCCCTTTGGCAGCTCGTGCATAGGTGGAGCCAAGTTCAGAGGTCCAAAAGTTGCTCCCCATGGAACAGGTACAATTTGGTGCGCCATGTTAACTTGAGCACGTCTCCTCCTTGTGTAGACTTGATAGACTTGATGGATAATTCCAGCCGCCGGATTATGCTGAATACGATCCGGATCTGGATGGTGTGTACTCTCCTTCCTGGTGAGAGACTAGATCTGCGGCTTCTAACTTGAGGAGGATGATTGAAATTGAATTGCTCCTGCAGTCGGAAGAAATGATCAGTCCTTCCTTGCGCCTTCACGGATCGGGTGAATGGACAAGCCAGGTTGAGATTATTATGGAAAACACTCGATTTTCAATAGAAAAGCTTTGATCTCGCAAAGATAGTTGTTTCCCAATGAGTCGCTAAAAATGTTGGCTAGATTTTTCGTACAAGATCAAACCTAGGTCGCCATGAGATAAATCTCCCTCATTTAACCGGTGAGGCTCCCGTGTCGATTTGTCAATAAAAATGTGTTATTATCTATCGTGGGTTTTACTTTAACCACTTAGTTCATGAACCATAACTAAGAAGTTCTGCAAAAGCAAGTAAGCATTGCTTAAGAAAGGAAAGTTATATAAGAAAGAAGTAAAGGAAATACAGAGAAGAAATGGGGAAGATGTGCATCCCAATTAGTAGATAGCAGAGCTAATTACATGCACATAGAAGAAACTTAATAGATATGAACACACAGAAATTATAAAACAAAGGCAGCTCTAGATCTAGATCTAAAATAACACAAAGTTTATCAAGAGATCTAAGATTCAAAGCAAGAAACACAGTACACCGTGACACAAAGTTCTCCGGAAACCTGCTCCTTTGTATTCCTTTGCTCCAAGTTGCTCTCAGGAGTTCAGCACAAAGTCTAGAACTCAGGATTGCTGCTTACAAATTCTGATCGATCCTTAACCCGGAGGTTCTTCTCCTACTTATAGAATGTAGGAGGGAAAGTACAAATGGAAAACTTAAACTGAACTGAAACATAAACAACAAGTAACGATGACATTTGGCAATCATCCTCAACTATCTTCTCCTTAAGTGACACATGTATCACTTAACTAACAGAATGGTTCCACATGACTTCAAGTAATGGTTACAAAACCAATAACTTAGAAGTTTTACAATTTCATTCGGGAACATAGAAAATAGAAGAAGAAAGAATAGAAGAAGTCATGCCAGCTGTAACATTTATGTCTTCTTCTTGTTCTGATATCGGATATACTTGTTGAACATGTAATTCAACATCTTTCCATCTGTTTTAGCCACTGCTTCCTTCTCTGTCCTGAATTGCAGCAACCCTTCATTCAACACTTTGTTGCACGCTTCCACCTCTTCCAAACTCGGCCCAAACCTCGCAATGTCTGGTCGCAGCCGCCACCGCCTCACCGATAGAATTCATCGTGAAAGGCTTGGTAGCTTTATCAATTCTCTTTTGTACCATCAGAAGAGAATCTTCCAGGGAATTAGGCACCTTAGTCGAAACGATCCGCACGTATGAAGTAACACCTCCGTCCACTCTTTCCTCAGTGAAAGAAATGATACTGTCTGGTAAATCTGATGTTCTACTCTCAAGTGCCTGCATCCTCTTCAGCAAAACTCTGCAGATTTCCAAGCGGAAAGATACTGCAAACTCTAGCTGCTTCCCCTTCTCGACTGATCCGTCTGGTACAATCTGTTCCGCAATCAATACATCTCTCGGCAGCTTGTTGATCTCGGCCAAAATACTCAGGTTACTCTCTGCAACTGTATTCATGCCTTCTATGTTTTCCATCAGTTGCTTTAGTTGATTTGTTGCATCATTCATAACCTTTTAGCGGGTGGCACTTCCCAAGTTATACGTAAGCTTGACGAATAATCAAATCCTTCCATTCGCCAATAGCCTTTACTTGATTGTTTGGCCCTCCATTTCCTATATAAGATGATCACTCACCGCTTCCGAAATGGGCTGAATGGAAGGTTTAGAACCTTGGCTATGATCTCACATAATTGAGATACTTGCTTCGCAACTCTTCTTTCTCCGCCTTTTCACTGTCAAGCCTAAGGAATAAAGCATCTATCAATGTCTGCGTGTCCTGCTTCAATCCTTCAGTGGTGGCTTGACCGAGTGGTACTTTGGTCACTGTCACATCTTCCGCCGTGAGCTCCTCCTCTATCTTTCCTTCTGTCGGAATTGATATCTCAGCAAACTTCTCTCCCGAATTCTCAATGATCAACCTAGAAGTTGCTTTAGCAACTTTAGGCCTTCTGTCTCTTCTGCTCAGATCCTGGAGTAGCTGCAAGTCGTGCTCCTCTAAGTTCATCTCCATTCTCGCTTTTGGAACCAACTGCAAAGCCAACCATTCCGAGAAATTACTTCTCGGAGAGTGAGAAGTCGCTGAGTGCACTACCATCTCCCGCTCTGCATCCTCTCCGTCAGAAAGTGCCACAGTGTTATGGCTGCCATCCTCTGAATCATCCAAGGACAAAGCTCTTTCGAACTCTGCCATCTGCAGCTTCAACATCTCCTCTGGAACGGGTGATGAACGAAGTGGCTGAGGAGAGAAGACGAACGTCGCCGGATTCAATGAAGGCATGGAAACGTCCTGCTGCTGCGGTGCAATAGTTGGTGAAGTACTGGGTACTGGAGAAGCCGGAGTCAAAGCTATGGTCGTAGAAGTGATCTTCTCTTTCTCTTGAGATCTTCTGTGTACTTTCAACTTCTCGGACCTTCTGCTGCTTTCTCCTTCATGCTTTCGCTTGAGGGAATCTCCTGCGCCGAAGTTGCCCGTGATTTGATTCATCAATGCTTCATCAAGGCAATATCCTTCTTCACAACAAACAGTTTGAAGTATTCACCAACACAGCCTCTCGACCTTTCTTCAATTGTGTTGCAGCCTCCTATGTTATTCTGCAGTATGGCTTTATCTCCTCCCATTTGATGGTAAGTGTCAAGTACCACATTCCCATCATCTTTAAGATCCGCAGGTATCCGCGCTAGTCCAAAGTCGAACACTTGCTTTGGCCTTGTGACCGCTGAAATCTCTCTTTCTAACCTCGTACTCACTTCCGCACTTCATCCGTAAATCTTCTAACGAAGGCACATGTGCGCATCGGGAGATTGTCTTCCGGCTACTCCAAATGGATCAAGTTCAGCCGTGCAGGCAGGAAGAACCTTCGCTCATACTCGGATAACATTTCGCGCTTCCATCCTCGAGCTCGTGGAATGCTAATGCACTGTAATATCCCACAAAGTGATGGGAAGAAGCCCGAGAGACTTGTGCCGCTGATCAAGGTCGTGTAACTCCACAAGTTGCCTGCTCAGCTCCATGGCGATCAATCTATCATTCGGATACCTGGGCATCTTTATTGGTTCTCCAGAAAAGCCCGTAACCCTGAGGTATGTGAAATCTGCAAATTGAATGAATAGACTTCCAATCTTGGACACGGCTTCCCACGCTTCCTTGCTTACCCTGTTGGCCTTCAAGTCTTTGTCTAGCCTGCAGATGAAATCGTAGAAGAAGTCATCGTTGATCACTTTGAAGTCTTTCTCGCCTGTAGGTGCAATAAGTTGTGGGTAGCACTCGAAAATGGGGTCCTTGGAAAGAACACCACATCTATCCAAACTTGGAAAAGACACCTTGTGAAGCCGCAAAGATACACCAAGTATGAAGTCATCTGAAGCCGAAAGTACGCTTCACGCCCAAGTTGCTCACCGATGTCGCCGCTAATAATTTCCGACTAATTGATTATAGAATCAACCTTGTTGATTTCAATGGTCCTGATGAAAGCATACATCCATGTACGGAAAGTGTAGGCATTCGCTTCGCCATTCATCCTGCATAGCAATTTGACGACATCATCTACCTCCTGCACCAAATTGGACCGTGGAAGAGTTCTCGGGAACTTTGAAGGAGATCTAGGCTTCTTCATGTACCAGCTATTCATGATGCTCACACAATCAGCTCTATGCTTCTCCCACCTACTGTCAGCATCCTGAATGCTAATAGAAGTCACCACCTTCGACTGGAATCTTCAAACAATAATTGATGAACTCTCAAGGCCCAAACGAATTATTGTCTTTCCCAAGCATCACGCATCGATCTGGATGAAGGATGATAAGATCTAGCACACTCCATCACGAACTCGCAATTGGTCAGTACATGGAAAAGTGCAGCTCGGATAATTCCACCGCTTTTGACCGCACGCATGAGTGAAGTCTTTCCCCTCTGGATCTATCAATCAAATCGGCAAGAGGTTCCGGCCTAGATCTCGTGTCTCCTATGTCGCAGTTCGGGAAGCAATGCATGACTCCATCGTGCTTTATTTTTCATCTCTTTTCGCCATGGCTTTGTCTATCTTCGTCTCGAATAATTTTTTTCTTCTTACTTGGCCGGATTTCTTCAATACTTGGTGTGCAGATCTGGACAATTCTTCGATTCGGAGGATATTTGCAATGTATCGACATTGATAAAAACTCATTTTCTTTTCAGAAAGCACCGTAATGAATTCCGCAATTTATTCAGACAAAATGGCCACCGGAGCATGAATAGTGAATTTAAATTGTAAAAATCTGCACTTTTCAAGCCTGCTGCCCCAAAAAATGGTGTTTAATTTGCACATAAAGAGAGCATAAATCCTTTCAATCAACACCTGAGCTCCTGTAACACCTGTGGAAACAATTATGCAGACAAAGATCAACCTCCTCCAAAGCATGCGCCAAATCTGGAAGCTTTTAGCCTTGTTAGCACCTTGTCTGAACAAAATCCTTCCTTTAATGGGGGCGCACTTTTCCACTTGGCTGCAATTCTTCACCTGTGATTTGAATAATTCACCCATATGGCTGCCCATGCTTATATAACCTTCACAATTCTATAATTAATAATTGCCCTAACAATTAAAGGCAATTAATTAATTAAAAATCATGTTTTTCTCTTTTAAAAATAGCATGTTTAAGGACAGCCATCCAATAAATTAAATTAATCCAATTTAATCCTTCACACATCACTTCACTTAAGCTTCACAGTGTGCTTTGACCATAGCCACTGAAAATAGAAATTAATTTAATGTTTTAATGCTTTAAAAACATTAAATAATACCCAAATGGGGCGCACTTTTTGAGAGGAAGAGGGCAGCCATTAAATAAATTAATTTTAATGCTTTTAAATCCTTTCTTTTATTTCATCTTTGACTTGTTGACTTCCTCCAAGCTTGGGCGCACTTTTTGAGAGAATAGATTAATTAAAATAATCAATTTAAGGCTTTTATTCTCTCACCAAAGGGGGCGCACTTTTTTGCACATGTAATTCTATTTTTAAGAATTTTTTCATAATGGGATTCTTTACCCTGCAAGGCAGGCACCAAAATCCCGTGATCCACTTAAGTGATTTGACTTTGACAATGGGATTATTTACCCTGCAAGGCAGGCACTAAAATCCCATGATTTCACTTAAGTCACTTTCCTTTTATTATATCATGGGAATTTTTACCCTGCAAGGCAGGCAATAAATTCCCACCTGCCTGCAGCCTCTATTTTTCCCACTGCAACTTAAGTGACTTTTATAACACGGGAAAAAGTACTGCTAGCAGTATAAAATTCCCACCCGCCTGCGGCTTATATTTTTCCCATCGCAGCCTTAAATCCTTTGTTTTCCAAAAATGCGCCCATCCCGCAGGGGCTTTTCCGCGCACGACTTCGCTTTTTCCCCAAGTGATCCAGACCTCCGATGACGACTTCCTCGGGCATAATGTGCGTATATGTTTTCCACCGCCTGTGCCAAAATCGGGCTTACCGGAAAAGAATTGCTCCAGAGAAATTTCACAGTAAAACGAAACGGACACCACAAAAACACGAAAAATTGCCAAAAGTTACAAATAAAGCCCAAAACTTAAAATAAGTTAAAACCCTCTCGCACATAGGAATAATAACATATTCGCTCATAATAGAGTTAAACAGAGCGCAAATAGCCTCATATGGGGCTCAAAATAATTAAATACAAATTTCCGCAAACAAATCCCAACGAATGTAATAAAACAATTTTGGGTATCCGGGTATTTGGCAAAAAAGGCTAATATGGCTCTTTGGGATTATCTTGACACAATACAGAACTTTCGTGCAATAAAAACACAAAACGACCCATTATTTTAAAAGTATTGTCCATAAAATCCATGGAGAAACTTACCCATGGCCGGGAAGGAACTGATAATGGCATACATAACCCCAACTCTCCTTTACTAGGCTTGCTTGTACTATATAAAACAAAACCCCTAATAAAGTTAGCAACTACTATTTACATGTTTGGCCAATAAACATACCTATGTAAGTGCCAACAGTCTTTGTCACGCCAGAGTGACTAGCCACCCTTGAAGTGTGCGCTTGCTCAAACAAAGACTACAACTGTTGTTTCTCTTCATAGGCATCTGCCTGCATGGACTGCTGTAGAATCCTGAGTCTAGAAGCGGACTATAGGGTAACAATTGTATCACATGCTCAATTGGCCTATCCGGGGCAACCCCATAGTCTCTTTCATGAACTGTAGAACCAACTCTTCCATCTGCTTCTGCTCTTTGTTAGTAACCATGCTACAAGTGGTCTCAGATGAAACAACTTCCTCTACTTGCATATTCTTCAAAAGAAGCAATGAAAATCTCCCACTAACATTAATGAGTTTTGGGCTTCAGTGGCACTTACCAAAGAGATCTTTAAGTCTCCTACAAAGGCTGAAATGATGTAGCTCTTACCATCCTTCACCAAGTGGTACTGGTTGGCTCTTCTCATGAAGATGGCATCCCTGGTATACAAGTACGGATTGCCAAACACTACACACACATCAAGAGGAACAACATCCAAAGTAACTTCATCAATGAAATTTTTATCAATACCAAACGTAATCTTGCATTGCTTGGTAACCTTGATGTCTACGCCTTTCTTCACCCAACCCAATGAGTACGGACTTGGATGATTGTAAGTTTCCAACATCAGCCTATCAACTAACTCTTTACTAACCAAATTAGCTTGCAAAAAAGTATCAAAAAGAGCATCCACTTTGGTTTTCTTCAACTGAATTTTTATATGAAAGAGTTGAGTAAGTTCATTCTCTTGAACATTCTTATTATTACCCAAACATACCTCTCTATGGACAAGAGGTACAACACATTGTCTCATCCACCTCTTCGCTGCAAAATACTTCCTCTCCTTGGAGGGAAGCCATGGCCTTCTTTTTATTCTTCTTATTCTTGAAGGGATGTAATTTTGGGTGGAGCTTCCAACATTTTTCCTTGGAATGAGTGTCAACATTACAAGGACCACAATGAACTTTAGTATCCTTAATAGAAGTAGCATTTTGCTTACCTTTCCCCTTTTCTTTTTCCTTGGCTTGATGTCACTTTGTTTGTCTGAAGCATGTTGAGAGGTAGATGAACTCTTTTCTTGTCCATCTCTAAATAGTGGGCTTGAGAACAAGCCTCATCTACATCCGTCGGCTTGGCCAAGAGGACTGGTCTCCTCAAGTGGCTATGGAGTCCACCGATATACTTCATTAGAATGTCCCGGTCTGCTACATCTTTTCCCATTTGGACAGCTTTCTTCCGGAACTCACTAGTGTACTCTTGCACATTTTGGCCTTGCTTCTACCTGAGATATTGCCAATACATGGACCTCTCTTCCTCATAACAAATAGGATAAAACTGCTTTTTGATTAGTTTTTAAATTCATCCCACTTAGTAATAGGAGGAAGCTTCTTAACAACCAAAGAATGAACATAGCTTTCAAACCAAGTTAAAGCATGATTGGTTAATTTTAACCTTGCAAATGAAATCTGTTGACTCTCATTGATTTGATGCAAACTGAAATATACCTCAAGTTGAGCTAGCCAATGGTCTAGCTTTTTGGCATTCACATCCCCATCATAAGGTTGAATCTTTATCTTCACCTCTACTTTGAATGGAGGAGTAAGGTTGGCACGGGGCTGCTCTTCCTCATACTCATGAGGGTCTTCTTCATGGTCTCCTAGTGCCTCTTTTGGAACACCAAGCTTCTCCATGAGCAATCCCATGATGGACTCCAATTTTCCCATAGACAAGGAAATATTGCCCACATCTTTGGACAAACTTGCCACATCCGCCTCCAACTTGTAGAAACGTTCTTCTTCAGTCTCACCGCATCTTCTCTACGAGTCATGTCTCGGATTTCTTGCTTCCACTTCTGGTGGAAATCTCTACTTCAAAAGGAATGAGGATACCTTCACCGCTTTCACTTCCCTTTCGGGTAAGGGGCATCTAACTGAAAATGTCAACACAAGTTAAACCACACAAAAACAATTTGATCTTAACTGCTCGATACCAATCTGATCCATAAACTGCCTCTTTTAAACAATAAACAGATCTTATGTTGTGATAATGAATGAACAATTGACTAAGTTCCTTTTAACCAATATAATGTGCACTTAAACATTCACAAAATACTGCAAATTGAGAGGTAGAAGGCAAAGGAGACACAAGATTTATCCTGGAGAAACCCAATGTGGGAAAAACTCTAGTTGGGTAAGCAAATTGCTTCCCTTTCACTATGTAATTCTCCAAAATACAAAGCTACTGCCAAAAATTGGCCTTCAAGAAGGATTCAATCTCCTTCTAATTGTATTTGCTTGCTTACAATCCTCAACAATGAAGAACTCGGCTCTAAATGAACAAAACAAGAAAGAACTCCAACTTCTTTTTGCTCACACTTGAATTCACTCAAAATCACTTGCTAGAATGAAGAATTGAACTTGTATTTATAGTTGCTCTGCCCATAGATGGAGGGGAAGGCAAAACGAACCGATCTAGGAAATCCATATTGATTTGGATCAGACTGCAAGCATTTTACAAATGATATTCAATACACCAAGAAAGATATTCTATTCAACATACATATTACAAATAATACTGAGGCTAATAAATAGCCATGGAAATAGAAAACTGACTTCCTACAAACCAGGAAGTCACACAACAAAACACCCGTTAATATCATTACGGGTACAACAAAATTATATTGTGGAAACAATATAACAAACCTGTATTATTAATAATGAGTTATAATATAACTCATATTAATAATATTACAATAATAATGAGAGCACTATGATATTAAATCCTAACATTCCCCCCCTTAGTGCGAACACGGGAAAACACCATCTTGACCAGCAAAGCATGCCGCCTACGTAGCTTGCGCATGGTCTCGATCCTCAACATTTGTGGGAACTACATCATCCAGGGACCGTTCAACCTATTAGATGAATACATGAATTGGGACCGTTCAACCAATTCACATCAACCATCAAATCAGTCTGATCAAGAACACTTCCTGCAATAGTATCAATGGTACAATTTATCATCACGGGGGACACACAAGCACTATCGCACACGAGGCAGGGGATGCTCATCTGTTCTTATTCATCACACAAGACACAAAGATGTCACTAAAGTAGTTTGCGGCCTCTGAGGTAGTGACGAACTCGAGGACGCTGATTGTCCTCCTGCCTCCGTTGCCTCCATCCTCCAACTATTTTGCTACTTACTTAGCAGATATGGAAATGAGGCTCATTTACAAACTACTGGGTGTCGGTTTCCACCGAAAATGCACCCCCCACTTGGACGTCGCGTACAAGCGATAATGCGTCCAATAGTAGAAATGTGAGGCAAATTTTTTTATTTTTACAATATTTTGACTTGTTGACTTTTTGACAATAGACTCATTTACTTTTTATGATTCAAACTTAAAAAAACCTTTTACGAGTTATTCATAAGGCAACCCACTCACGAAGTAGACTTGGTCCTCTATACAAAATAGCTGATTAAAAGGGCAAGGCCCAAAACAAATTAGTTAAACAGATAGATATGCAGCGTGCATCGAGAAGAATTTGCAGACTCTCCATTGCTAATTTGGAGAGCACCATCAAATTTTCCGCTTCTTTTTCTTTCTCTGCAACTAAGAGTATTGTCTTACAGAGTTGTGCAAACAGTGTGGGTGTCAACAGTGGAAAATGGATGAGATGTTACTTGCATGGTTTAGCAAGGGAGAAAGGATTGTTCGATTCTATTATAGGGGAGCGGATCAAGGGGTCCCAATTTAGGCGGGGCCTTATTCAACAAATCACCGCCGAACCTGTAAGAATGAAACAGCTTGAAGATTCTGACGCTGGTAAGTATTTTACTATGGCACACTTTGTAAATTATTGGTAAATTTTGGGAATGCATGCCAGATGCGAGCAGAATCGTGGAATTCGCAGGAGAATGAGATGTGGTTTTCTAAACCATGAACACTTTGATAACAGGTATTTTTATCAAATAATGTCTGATCCACCGGTTGAACTGGCGTCCGAGCTGGAGTTTCCCAAAGAGACTTGTATACAGATCACACGGGTGCAGAACAGTCGCTAAGATTTCAACAAACTAATTTACAGATCCATTATTCAGCCTGCTTTTATTCTTTCAACTCATACGGCATCGACAGGAACAATTTGGGGTCGTTGTTGAAACCAGTGAAATACAAAACAATAGTAGCTTCCAACCAGTGCAAACGTGGCACTCAAATTTAAAGCAAATCAACAGAATGTAGATGAGGTATTGGGCAGATCACAATTTTCTAGAAAGATCAGGTTGCAACGAATAGAGATGTACAAGAGAACATAATCAGGCTAAGAAATATGAATACATACTAAGTATTTACCATCAAAAGCACCAAGAACACAGATCTTGTTTCTGCAGGTTTCCACATGACTGCACAGGTATGTGAATGTGCGCACCAAGAAAAAACAACTGCAGACTCTTATCGAAATGAACCTTGCTCAAAGAATGGAGACCGGACGTATGGAAGAGGCATTTCTGGATCTCAAGCGCTCTGATACCAAATATTGATTTGGATCAGACTGCAAGCATTTTACAAATGATATTCAATACACAAAGAAAGATATTCTATTCAACATACATATTACAAATAATACTGAGGCTAATAAATAGCCATGGAAATAGAAAACTGACTTCCTACAAACCAGGAAGTCACACAACAAAACACCCATTAATATCATTACGGGTACAACAAAATTATATTGTGGAAACAATATAACAAACCTGTATTATTAATAATGAGTTATAATATAACTCATATTAATAATATTACAATAATAATGAGAGCACTATGATATTAAATCCTAACAATCCAAGCATTTCAGAATCGCTCGTATTCCCATTTTGGCATCTGGAGGATGCGGTCAGCGTCTGGAAGAGGCATCGGGCATCAGAGGAGGCATCGGAGGATACAATCGGGTGTCTAGGCATCTGGAGGATGACCCAGCGCTCAAGGCGTCGGAGGATGCGAACTAAGCGTCGGGCATCGGAGGATGCAGAACAACAATGGCCTTCTAATGTCATTTGAAGGTGTCCAGATCACCATCAGCCTGACTAGACCATCTCCAGAATAAAGAACATGCCAAGAATATGCACTGCAAGTATCAATAAGGAGAATACATAGAATTGGGTCTTTCTATATCCATTTTTGGATCATTAAAATTCAGAATTTTAGAACAACAAAGGTTTCCATCGTGTTGGGGCACAAATTTCAACTAGTGCTCACTTTTTCGGCGCTACCACATTCATTTTCAGTTTGATCTAACCATTTGGAGATTTCAGGATCACTTTTCAATGGGTTTTTGTGGTTGGCAAATTTTGATTCTAATTTTGTTTGATAGCTGCCATTTTTGTGGTCATTTTGAGCTATAATTTGCATTTTATCTCCAAGTATTTTTAATATAGAATTTTGAAGTTTCAGCTATTTTTGAGCAATAATTAATTCCAGCAGTCTGTAATTTATTGTTGAAGCATTTATTTTGCATGAATTCATCAAGGGTTTCATGTTGTTGATGTATTTTTGAAGATTTGTGTGTGGGAAATGCAAAAATCTGAATTTTACCTAGGTCGCTTAGGGTTTTGTGGACCTAAAACAGGTCGCTGCCCTAATTCTTGCATAAAATCATATTGCTGTCATAAAATCAGGTTTTCTACATGTGGTTGTCATCATTTCCAGCAATGTTCCATTAGGGTTTTGGGAAAAATCCAAATTCCTCAAATTTGAGCCCGAAAGGGACATTACATTGCTTGAGGAGGGCTCAATATTCCAATTGCACTTTGCCACTATGCATGACATTTTTGGTTTGCAGCTCATTTGTTCCTCATTTGAATGTCCTGGATTGCTTCAGTCTATATTAGAGATCTTCCCAAGTTTTACACATTTAATTTTCTACCACATGCACAAACATCAGAGCTCATATTACATTTTATCTTTTAGAAATCAAATTGTGTGTGCAGAAACGAAAGCACAAGAGCAGTGTGGCATAAACATAAAGATATATATGCATCGATAGTCACGTGGTTGTATCATGTGAAACCAAAATTAAATAAGATACAAATCTCTCTTTATCTTTTAAATCCCTGTGACATTCAGCCTTCCACATGTCACAATATGGCATAGGTTCTTTCACCGTAATGAAATAATTCACTTATGTAGATACCAACCATATGTAGATATAGATTACCCGACAATTCAATCACTAGTTTCATGATGAGCATTGTATACAGATTGGCTTAAATTGATAGTTGAGATGATTCCTAGTCTTTCAATACTTTTACGTACATTCACAATGCACTTCCACGTTCCAAGTTATTACCCAAAATTGAGCCATGTCATTAGATGACACTCTTGCCCAGTTTCTGGGAGACATTTTACTAATTAGACACACGGAAGAATCACCTCATCAGTCCATACAGTTTCTCTTGTACTATTCTCATTTGGACATCAGAAATTAAACAAGGATGAACTTATTGTATGCACTCCCTTGTTTTGTGGAGTTACTGTTATCGTTTCTTTCCTGTTTTATTCGATAAATATTAAAACATCTTAAAGTGCACAATATCAATCACAGAAATCAGAGAAAATGCTTTTCCACCATCTCTAAATATTAGTGTGTATTTTGACTGTTTCTATGCAGTGCCGCAAGAGAAGGATGGATGTGGCTGTAGTTGGAGTACCTAAAACTATAGATAATGACATTTTATTAATGGATAAAACGTTTGGATTTGATACTGCTGTTGAAGAATCCCAGGGACCTATTAATGCTGCATATATTGAGGTATTCATTGGGCAACGGATTCCTATGCCACATGTTGATTGTTTGTTTTGGAGTAGCTAATGCCAATTTAGAAAGAATAAATGTGAAAAGAGAACACCAAATCATTTTCCCTTTTGATTATCCCATAAATCTATTTGTAGTTTTCTGCTTAATTTTTGTAAAGTTATGGTTTATTTGGAGTTTGCATAAGTTTTCTTCATTGAAATTTACATTTGAGTATTTTCCTGATGGAAGTGGACTTGCACTGCAGGCACACAGTGCTTACAATGGTATTGGAATCGTGAAATTAATGGGAAGGCATAGTGGCTTTATTGCAATGCATGCCTCACTAGCTAGTGGACAAATTGATATCTGCTTAATTCCTGAGGTATCTAATGCTCTATCTCTACCTAATATTCTGCCATATGATTTTGGGTTATGCTCTTCACTTGTTTTATATGATGCACAGGTTCCTTTTCGTTTAGATGGACCAAATGGTGTTCTACAGCATCTCCAACATCTACTGGTATCAAAGGGATCAGCTGTAATTTGTGTAGCTGAAGGTGCAGGTCAGGTGAGTAACTATGTTCGTATATGCAATTAGGATGTACGATCCATTAAGTATCACACATTTTTGTGTGATACAAAATACACCAAAGTGTAGATATGACAAGCAAAGAGCATCAGGACAGCAGCCCATTTTTGTGACCCTGGACCCAAATTTCTGAAATATTATAATCTTCCTTCTCATGTATTTGTTCTCATTTTGATCTTACAAGATAGCTTCCTCGTTTGATTTTTTCTCCAAAGCTGGATGTAGTTTTATGTATTGGTAAAAATGATAAAAGATGGTTCAATTGTTGAAATTACCACATAGCTGCACTGATTGCAGGGTACCGATATGTGTGCACAAATGTGAGAGAAACAGAGTAATACCCAGAAATATGATCATAGATGAGAATATTCAAAAGAAAGGAAAGAGCAGGAATGAATCAATCAGAACAGCAGAGTTGAGGGAGAACAAAAATAGGTGGAATCCACAACACCAAGGAAGCATTCATCAATTTATTTATATTGGGAAAGAAAAGTTATAAAAACTGATGAAATCAGTTATCAAAAACCCTAACTGTAGAAGGGTGGTTAACCATATATTTGTAGATTATCTCTCTCAATACTCCCACTTAGCCTGTACCCACAATTATATCTCTACTCTTTACATTTAACTTGTTTCTATGAAACTCAAACTTAGTGTATGCACGTGCTGTTGTAAAAATATCTGCTACCATAGTTTCTGAAGTTCAACTTCCTTGTTTGCAGTTTTCTCTACAACAAAATGATATTGTATATCAATATTTTTTGATCTTCCATGAAACTTTTGGTTCTTTGAGAGTGCCAGACAACTTTGATTACCACACTGCAAAACAACTAGATCACTTGTTTCTTCTCCAATATGGGAAGTAAGTTTTTCAACCATTTGGAAGCTCATGCAGTTTTGCTGCAACAAGAAATAGCTCAATTAGCAAGCAGAAAACAATATCCAGATGTTTCTCTTCTACTCTCAACATCACCAGCCCAATCTACATTACGATACGCAATGAATTTCAATTTTGCTTGTGCTTTGATGCTCCCGTGAAGCCGGGACCAAATTCTTTTGTTCCATACAGATAACGCAAAATCTACTTTACAGCTTGCAAATACTGGGGACCTGGGTTTACCATATACTGACTGTTGTTTCTCATGTGGAAGGCAATTTTGGGTTTAGTACTTATCATGGAATACCAAGACTTCCTACTACATTCTTGTATGATGCAGATGCCACTATTCTTCTATCCTTTTCTGTCTTTGGACAAGTCTTTACTGGGTTCAAGGTTTACTTCCATTGGAGTGCTAACTGATGCAGACAACCATTGCTAACTTATTCAGTAAACTCAATATTTTTCTATAGACTAAGATCATTCATTTTCTTATATGTATCCTATCACTTGAAAGCCAAGAATATATTGAATTTCTTCATAATCTACTATTTTAAATCTCAGAAGACAATCTGGCTTTCACATTATGCAATAAAAATTAATCTTGCTGATAAAGGTTGTAACATCAGCATATAAGGAAACCATTGAGTTACCTGAAGTTCTAACATATATGTTAGAAATAGAATTAGCAGTTCCTTTTCGATAATTTATTTACAATTAGGAATATATCAATCCTTTCATATGAGGCACAAAGGGGCTTGCTTCAGCCCACATACAGTGACTGTTTTAATCTGCAAACCAGCTGCTCTTTTCCTGCTGGTAAGATCACTTTTGGTTGGTCTATATATATTTCATTTTCATCACCTAATCTTCCATTACAAAATGCTAATTTTACATCTTTCTGATGTATTTCCATATCTTTCATCGCCGTACCTAGCAATGCTTTAATGGAAGTTGTTTTGAAAGCTGGGTGTAGGCATTCCAAATCCACCACCACTTTGGCTAAACACATCATACCACCACTACATCAATTAATTTAATCCATTCATCTCATGTAATCCCACAAAATCCCATGAATAATTAACTAGCTAAATAATTTACTATTAATTAGCTAACCATATCCTCACTCGCCAAATCAAATCCTATACTGACTATTCACATAATAATTTAATAATCCACCTCAAATCCCACTTTCTCCTTTATTTTCAAAGTCTTTACCAACCCCCACTACCAAATCCTCCAAAGTCTTCACCCACCTCCATTATCAAATAAAATAATCTCATCAAATTCTCCATTTTCCAAGATCCTCCACCAAATCTTGAAAGTATTCATCCACCTCCATTATCAAATAAAAGAATCTCATCAAATGCCCCATTTTTCAAGATCCTCCACCAAATCATCCAATGTTTTCACACACCTCCATTATCAAATAAAATAATCTCGTCAAATCCCCCATTTTCCAAGATTCTTCAATATCCTCCACCAAATCCTCCAAATTCTTCACCCACCTCCATTATCATAATAAAATAATCCACCAAATCCTCCACTATCTCTAAAAAATCAATTTAATAATCCACCATCCTCATCCCCTAAAAATCTATAAATAAACCCCTCAATCTTTCATGTGGAGAGATCAAATGTAGCATTATTCTACGCAATTATCCTTGAGCCATTCACAAAACCAAGCATCCGAATTATCTTGAATCCGACCTCGTGTACCTATCATTCCTATATTAAATTGTGTATGCTCTTCCTCGTGCCTTAAGGTGATCTTGGGAATTAGAAAAAATTTAGATGGTTTTTTGCATACATAGCGTTTGGTGACGTGTAAATGATTACTATGCATTCAGCGAAAGCCTATGAACTGAAAGGCTATATAAACTTGTTGGAGGTGTTGTCATTCTTGGCAAAGCAGATTTCACTTTGTTGTGTCTCCTATGAAGTGAGGAGTGTAGTTGCGACTAATACTCGGGCATTAAGCAACATTTCATCGAGGTAGGAACTGATGTTTTTGTGGGGCTCCACTAAATTGCTTGGAGTGAAGTAAAGGGGGATTTGACCCTCCAATACAACACTTTTGTGAGGTTAGAGGAAGTATCTATCACGGAATATAGAGGACTCCCCTAAGAACCTTGTTAAACCTAGCATAAAAATTTCTTGCTCAATTGTGTAATAGTGTTGGGAACACAACATTCCTTAAGACACTCACCCCATACCTTCGAGGTATATTGGTGCATTACATTACGAGATTGTACACCGATCTCTCTAGTGTAGGTTGTGATCGTAATCTTATATCTGCTTGTCTCCCTTATGCTTATTGCTATAATCAAACTAAACACAAACCTAAATAAATGGCACCTATAACAAGATTTCAAGTCAAACAAGCTCGTGAGGCTAATCCGTTTATCTATCGTGGTCCAATGATGATGGTAGCCACATCCTTGCTAGACAAAGTGAGTACAACAGTGATCATGAGTTGCTACATAGAACCTAACCATGCACAAATTGATAAGTTCTTAATTCAAAACAAGGATGATATCCTCCTTAGGCTCATTGATTTAGGTGCAAAATTCCCTTAAGATTTTGACATGGAAAACTTAATCCATATCATTAGTGAAAAAGTGCCTACCAACCAAGATCCACCACATGCATCGATGATCCTTTGAACACAAACCAACCCCTAGCCAAAATCCATTAGCAGAATCATTGATTCCAGAATGCCACCTATCAAAACAAATACCGATAAGGGAAAGGTCTTACAAGAACTGCCAACAACTCCTCAAACCAAAACCTCCGACAACCAAAACCTCCAAGAACAAATCCAACAACTAAGCCACCAATTGACCCACATTGCATCTCAAGTTAGCCATGACAAATCTAAGTCTTGAAACCCATCCAATCTAGCAAACAAGGCCCTAACCCTTCCAAACCAAGATTCATCTTACCATCATCACCAACTCAAGGCACACCATTCGCTCGGGAATGGCAAGTGATGGAAAGACGCCTCAGAGGGACTACAAGAAGACAAATCAAGCCCCAAACAAAAATATAGATTCAAGGAGTTGTGCCCATACCCCTTTGCTCGAGAAATAGTGCACATCTCGTTGCCCCCTTCGAATTAGAAAAATTGACAAATACAAAGGGAAGGGTGACCTTAGGGAACATGTCAAAGAATTTTTTATGCATTATCAAGGCATCTCTTATAGTGACAACTATCTCATTAAACTATACCCTCGAAGCTTAGGTGGATAAGCACTAGAATGGTTTCTACACCTTCTCAAAGGTTCTTGCACCACCTTTGTTGACTTGTCGAAGAGGTTCGTAAGACACTTCTCTTTCAACATGGACAATGACATCACAATTTTAGACCTAGTCAACACCAAACAACGTAATAGTAAAAGTTTCCCTTCATTCTTGTGACTATTACGAAGCCTAGTTAGTCATTTTCGGTGCTCAATCTCAAAAAAAAACTAGTGAGTATCTTCGTCCCTAACCTAAACCATGAAATTGTGTTTCACCTCTGAATGCATTGTGTTAACACCTTCAAAGAGGTTATCGGAAAGGGGACCCAAATCGAAAAGGTTGTTTAACAAAGACTACCATGAAAACAAACCCGACAAACCAAAGTTATTAAGCAAGAACAAAAATGTTGTCAATGACAGAGTTATAAACTCCAAACATATTCAAGCTTTTGAAAACACACCACACTTAACCATTCCTCGAGCACAACCTAGACAAGAAAACAAACCAAGACAATATACACCCCTAGGAGAAACATTGGCTGCCATTTTCTATCAACTAGAAAAAACCAACATGATCATTTTCCCATGAAACTAAACCATTCGATGAAAGCAAACCTAAGCCCACTTGAGTACAAGGAAAACGAATATTGTGATTATCATCGCATTAAAGGACATTCAACCGACTTTTGTATGGAAGTCAAATACTATGTCTAGGACCTTATTGACCACGTGGACATTGAAATTGATGGAAATGAACCCCCCAAATCGCAAAATCAAAAGCTTGGAATATATCAAGACCCCTTTCCTAAACATGATCAAACAAATCAAAAACAAGATCGAGGTCAAACATCCCAAGCCACCAATGCCACTCACATCCACAAGAAAGCTTCCCATCCTTAAGACTTCCTCATTGGCTTCATGCACCCCACCAAACATCATATCACAACAATCATAATCAAAACTCCATATTACGTCGTTCTTACTCAAAGATACCAAAATCATTGTCAAAGGTCTCCTCTACCTAACCCCGATAACTAGTACAATCTCCTCAAACAACTTGACAAGACCCCAACACAAATATCCATCTTGGACCTTCTCAAAACATCCATTGTTCAAAAGGACATCCTGTACAAAGTCTTTCACGAGTCGAGAGTCCTAAATGACATTAACCCCATGCAATTCCAAGCTTTAGTTGCATATGTCCACCAATCAACAAATCACTTTCAGCCAACAAGAGTTTCCATACGACAACCCATCTCATAAACTTCCACTATACATTAAGGCCATCGATACTTGCCTCAAAGTCAACAGTACTTATGACATGACACATCGGGTTTGAATATTTGCACTGGAAACTAGTGAAGCATCGGGGGCTTACTGAAGTCACATTAGACTCTTTGGTCATCACCATCAAAGCATATGATAACGCTAAGTGAAAAATATAGACACAATCACCCTTCCTCTTGAAGACGGGCTGCCACACTCGAAACCCAGTATCGTGTCATTGATCTAGACCTCACCTATAACATCCTCCTCGTGCAAACCATAGATCCACACCATGAAAGCCAACCCATCCACCTACCACCAAGGCATCAAGTTCCCCTTCCAAGGACAAGAGCTCACAATCCATGTCGATGCTCAACCCTTCCAATTTTGTAAACTATTGGAAGCAAAGTATCACAAGGTTACGTATTCCCAAGCACTAAAATCATTCTTGGCTCAGAATATAAAGACTCTTTGACCCATATCCATCCCAATGACCTTCCATCCTCATCCACCAATCCTCCATCCAAATCCAAATGTAAAATCATTGACATAAGTTGTGGAGATTAAGAGATTCACAACACCTTTTGTGTTGCAAAACTTCCCCTTTCACCCAAAAGCCATGGTTGGCCCAACACGTATTAGAAAAAGAAGTAGGAACTTCATAACTTTGGACACTATGAAAGGAGGCTTTCTGAAAGAAGAAAAATGGAAGTTCTTCTAGCTCCCTGGTTATATGACGACAACTTTGCATCATGTTACAAATCAGTTGAACATCTCATTGGCAACAACATGTTTGAAGTCATGAACTACAAAGGAAAAATATGGAGAAACAATGAACAAGGTATCTACTGAAAACCTTGCTCAAATCGAATAATTATGGCATTAGATTGAAACCTTTTGGTAATTTATATGATGATGTTAGTGATACCACTCCTATCAACGAGGAACCTTCTTCTAACATCGAACCTTTACGAGGATCTTGATGCCACAAACCTTTTCATGATACCATTGTCTTCATCATTCAACTCGGACATCAAAACCTTGAACCCCATCACATGAGACCAACAAGAGCACATACCTATTAGCCCTCTACAAGGATCTTAATGCCACAAACCTTTTTCATGATACCATCGTCCTCATCATTCAACTCAAATGTCAATACCTTGACCCCATCACATGAGACCAACAAGAGCACATACCTATTAACTTGTTCCAGACACCAAATTCCTAGGAGTCTAAAATGGCATATTGCCTACAAACCACACAAAGGGCTTTGAGATAACCTTGGATCTGTCGCCCATTTTGGGAAGGAAGATGAATTCCCCACACCAATCAAATCCAAAAATCAAAACAATAAACAAAGAAAAAAGCAATATCCCATAGTGAAAATCTCTCTACGAGGCACTATCAAATAAAATAAATCAAAATCAAAAGCATCAAAGTCATGTGAATCAAATACGTAAGAATCGGTGAAGACCTATATAAGGCACTCGATCTTACCCTTGCGCCCATACATTTCGCAAGAAAATCCACATTACTCAAATTTATTCTCGTCTACAAACACACATCCCAAGGTCATCCATCTTATTAGAAAAGAACAAAAAAACTTCCTACATGCAACGAGGCTCCAAATTCCAAGATGCTTTGTGACATTGTTGGTCCTTCCTCCCCTTACACTTCCCTCCATCATCAACCTATTCCTCCAAAATTCCATCCCATACTATCCCTCAAAACCTTCCAAGAAATCAATGACAATTCTTCATTCCCCATACTTCCCAATGCACCCACCTTGGCAGCACTCTCTCTCGTAGAGGCTATGACAGTACCTTGTTGAGATTCAAATAAAGTAACCATAATGATACGAGCGAATCACTAAGTCGTCTGCAAATACCAAAGGCATTTAAAAGCGTAAAGGCATTCTAGGTCCTTGTACATAGGTTCGATAGGAGCTCACTGCAATCAAGGGTCTCAAATCAACATCCCTTGGTGAAAACCTCTTTAGGCACCTTAGGATGCCAAGAATCTATATAAAAACAAGAAACATAAATAAATTAATCCAATGGTGAAAACCATGCTTACGGTGCCTTGGATAAGTACCATGGTGAAAACAAGTTTATGGCATCATGCGTAGGTTTTGTTGTTTACAAGTACCTCACACTTGGGGACATGACCCTTTCATCCTACTTGCATCCACCCATCCATCAACCCAATCTAGCTAAGTGTGACCTTAATCCCACATTGGACTAGTTTGAGAAACTGTGCAGGACAACATATTGTTATATCCGAGCTTTCATTGGGACACATCATCACGTAACCCTTGGTCGTTGGACTCGTCTTGTAAATAGCCCAAAACATGTGGAAAATCGAAAAATCCAAAAACACCAAAAAATCTATAAACATTAGAAAATCCACAATCTAGAAAATCCAAAATCCAAAAACAATATAAAACATCCAAAATCCTAGGCACACCCCAAATCAGTTCTTAACAAGTGTAACAAATCAAATCATCATCCTCTTCGAGATATATTGTCCCCAATCTAGCTCCTTGGTATACATCATTGCTTGGGGAAAATAGGGGCTATCATCATTGTTATCAATGGTCCAATTTCATGTTGAATAGGACAAACAAAATTGCTTTATTTTAATTGTTGTATTTGATTTTCATGTTTGTATTCTATATGTGTGTGTTGTTACTTGCTTTTTGAGTCAAAAGTCCTTTGGCATATGACAACAATGTCATCATGGGGCATATTATCCCATGGCGCATCCCATCATGTGTTATATTAAAATCAGGTTGTCGGAAGAAAATGGACCTCCATTCAAAATCCATAGCATGTACCTATCATATATCTAACATTTATTTATCGTCTATCACCTCGTATCCACATTTATCACCTTGTATCTCTTCGGCATTATCATATTTTTCACACACTCACTTACTATCCTCGTTACCTTATCCACAACCATCCCTTCAACTTGTCAATCTCAATCAACCAACGATTCAACTTGTCAATCCCAATCAAGGACCCTTATGTGGACAAGCCTCCCTTGCCACAAATCCCCAGGACATCACCTTTTATCACCCCCTTTGACCATTCCTTCTCCCATATCATATCCCCCAACCATCACCACTAAAGCCACCACCCGATCCACGGCATCATTCATCACTCCCCTCAACATCGGTGTTCTTCTCCAAAAATTGTTCAACGCCCTAATCGACTCTCAATTACCTATTCAGCTTATCAATCTCAATCAATCACCACCCTCTTGACCAATTTCCTTTTTCGTCGATCCTCGATATAATCAAGTTTATCACCCCCTTGACAATTCCTCCTCTCATATTATTCTCCCGTCATACCTAAGGTCATCACATCATCCGCAACACCACTCATCACCTCCCCACCCCTCTCTCCATCATTTTCATACCCTATAGAAGTGTTATCATTGTTGACCTAGCTAAGGTCATCACATCCTCTTATGTCATAATTCTCATTCTTCTTCACTTCACCCCCTTCCTCCGATGATAACCCACCTCATCCCCATCTTTATCCTCATCCATTTGCCCTATTTCTACTTCCTTGCTTATCCACATCCCTAGCATTGAGCATTTATAAACCTTTTCTTCGCCTTCCCATTCGCCCCTTCTCTCTAACTCCCCAAAAAGTTCCTTGCCATGACTAATGCAACTTACCCTTTAACGCAACTTAACATCTTCCCTAACACACAATTTTGTCCCCATCATGTACTAATTCATGCCTTGTTCCTCCTCCATATCTTCACTATCTTCATCATCGTCACTCCTTCTCACGATCTCCTGATATTCTTCTCGGTCTACTACAGCCCTTTTACACACTTTCACCCTCTCACAAAGACTCTTCTTCACACATCCATATGTTCACTCTTACATTTCCCTCTAACATCGCCTTGTCCTCGCACCTTGTTTCTTTAAAACCACTTCATCATCTCATTTCCTAGCCACACACTCGTTCTCGAGCCCCGATAAACCGACATTCTCTCACATATGTTTCCACCAACACCAAAATTACTTCTCCATCTCCATCTCGTGCATTGCATTCTCCACTCACTACCATCTCCCGGCTCAAAATTTTGGCCTCATCTTTCGATGTCTTCTTTCCCAATTCATCTTCTTCATCACCATCTTGCCTCATGATATGCATAGTATCTATTTTATTTCACTCTTGCCCCTCATCATTTCTTCACAACCTTGACACCAACACGTTCCTGTCCATTAATGGTTGTACATAAAGTTCCCCAAGAGTAATCAGATCATCCCTCTAGGTATAGTCAACAGATTGTACCACCCCGCATGCATCTTCGTAGGATATGTTCCATACTCACCTACATACCGTGCCAACATCCACCCTCCTCTACTTGCATCTCAAGGTTTCTGCCTTATTGGCTACCTTATATATGTTGTGCGTCAGGATCTCTTTCCTTCACCATTTTCTTTAAATTCAGTCACCCAAGACCACACCTCGATCTTTCTCTCACCTAAGCATCAAGGCCGATTTTCAATTACAACTTTTTTGCCCGATTGGGACACCCACCTATCCATTCCCTCTAATCACATGTTTCACCACAATTCTAGCATCTATTCTCTATCCACCATAACATGATCAAAGCATCATCTATTGTAACATTTTTCAAGACTTTTCAAAACCTTTATTTTCTCATTTTGAGAGTCACTCGACTCTTTCACTCATGCAAATCCTCTCGAGGGGGCATTATCCTACCAACCATGCCACTAGGGGCATCTCTAGTCAAAATAGTCATTTGCCTCATGAAATTAGCCTATCAATCCCTTCACAAAATCAGCTGAAGTGGCTCATCAATCAACATTTCCAAGTGTTATTCATCTTGCGAAATCAGCCTATTGATCCCTTCACAAAATCCGCTGAAGTAGCCCATCAATCAACATTTCTAGGTCCTTGTCTATTGTTATCAGTCATACTGCTGGGAGCATCTTCTTGTCTACTTTCTTTGAAAAGGTGTTGCTAATCACAACACTCTTTCAAAGAGGGGCGCATGCAGACACTCCAAATTTTCCTCCACTTTGGCTAAAAGTTCTCAAAGACGTCCTAACACCACCACATCAATTAATTTAATCCATTCATCTCATTTTAATCCCACAAAACCCCACAAATAATTAATTACTATTAATTAGTTAAATACCCTCACTCACCTAATCAAATCTTACACCAACTATTTACATCTTAATGTAATAATTCACCTCATCATCAACCTCAAATCCCACTTTCTCCCCTATTTTCAAAGTCTTTACCAACTTTTACTACCAAATCCTCCAAAGTCTTCACCTACCTCCATTATCAAATAAAATAATCTCATCAAATCCCCATTTTTAAGATCCTTCACCAAATCCTCCGAAGTCTTCACCCTCCTCCATTATCAAATAAAATAATCTCAAATCCTCCAAAGTCTTCACCCTCCTCCATTATCAAATCCCCTATTTTCCAAGATCCTCCACCAAATCCTCAAAAGTCTTCACCCACCTCCATTATCAAATAAAATAATATCATCAAATTCCTCATTTTTCAAGATCCTTCACCAAATCATCTAAAGTCTTCACCCACCTCCATTATCAAATAAAATAATTTCATCAAATCCCCCATTTTCCAAGATTCTCCACTATCCTCCACCATCTCTAAAAAATCAATTTAATAATCCATCATCCTCGTCCCTTAAAAATCTATAAATAAACCCCTCAATCTTTGATACGGAGGATTGAATGTAGCACTATTCTGCACAATAATTATCCTTTGAGCCATTCATCAAAACCAAGCATCTGAATCATCCTGAAGGGAACATGTTGTTGCAATTTGTCACGAGTCCCTTGAGCATCCACAAAGCAAGAACACTATTGTTCATTCACGAGCACATCCACATATCAAAGAGAATTGCAGGTATCACAATTTTTTCTTTTAGCTCGATCTTATGGTATTATGTTTGATTTAGATTAGAATTTGCATTGTTGTTATTTCCTTTTTGTAATTTAAATCTAACCTATACATTGGGAAAACATGTCATGATAATCGATGCATGGTACTTGTGAATATCCTTTGGAAGCTGGTCTTGCCTTATAGCTATCAATGGTGCCATGAGCTTTGAGATTTTTTTCTTAGCACCGACTTGCATCTAACAGTCTTACCTCTCTGGTGGAAGGGGTGCCAATTCCCAGCTTCTATTATTTGTCAAACAATTGTATTCCGCATCCTTTAACTCTTTCCACTTATCAGAATTTGAATTACTAAGTTCTTCATTCAAAGACAGTGGTTCAGTGAGCAAAGCATAACCTAGTTCTTGACCAGTGGAATCAAGTTCTTGTGCTAATAGAACAAATTCAGAAGATTCTTTTATAATTGTATTCTGCATCCTTTAACTCAATCTGCTTATCAGAATCTGAATTAATAAGTTCTGCAATCAAAGACCGTGGTTCAGTAAGCAAAGCATAACCTATTTCTTGATCAGTGGAATCAAATTCTTGTCCTAATATAACAAATTCAGAAGATTCTTTTGCATTCCATACCTTGGTTTGTGTATCCTTGTTAAGCAATGAAACCCAATGGAAGCTTCCAAGGATTGTTTTTAATTATAAACACTCCCTTCTGCCTCAAAAGTAAAATACTTCTTTGTTTCATTATCTGAACCTGTTTCAGAATCTTGATCATCTGTTTTTCCTAGTCCCTCATTTCTATACTCTGCAACATCTGTTCATGACTCATTAATCATTAGTGGCCCACCATCACATTTAACAGTACTTCTTACCAAAACCACCTTGTCATTTGGATCATTCAGTTTGTGGCCTTTCGTATTAGTACAATAGCCAATGAAAATGGTTTTAGCACTTTTGTAATCCAACTTATTCCTTTTATTATCTGGGATATGACATGTGCCGGGCAAGCAAAACTTCTGAACTCTTTAGCAGATGGTTTCTTACCGGTCCATACCCCTTCTAGTTAACTTCCTTTGACAAAATTTGTGGGAACTCTATTAAAATTCTAAGCTTTGGTTGCCACAGATGGCAGCCCAAAAGGATTTAGGTGGCTTCCTACACGCAAGCATACTTCTTGCGGCTTCTTCCAATGTCCTATTCTTTCTTCAGCAATCCTGTTCTGCTGAGTTGTGTACAGTATTATGTGTTGTCTCTCTATCCCCTTTATTTGTACAAACTCACCAAATTCAGATGATATATTCCCCACCATTATGATGCCAAAGTTTCTTGAGAGACCCGCATGCTTGTCTTTCTATTGAAGTGACAGAACTTTGAAATGCATCTGATTTCAAAAGGTGTCAAAAAGTTTTCCTAAATACATCATCAATGAATGTAATGAAATATTTTGCATTACCATTGGATTCAACCTTCACGTCACAAATCAAAGTGCACAAGTTCAAGCAACTCTTCTCCTCCAGTTCTGTCTTTAGGAAATGTTTCACAGTGATGTTTCCCATGCATACAACTTTCACATAACTGCTGTTTTGTAAAAAGGTTTATGTCCCGGTCCTCCCTCAACTCTTGTTTCTCCATTTCAGCAAATACCTTTGTATTTACGTGACACAATATCCTATGTCATAAATCCATTGAACCCAGTTTATTGTGGACCAACATTGCTTGGGCAACAGCAGCTGCCAAGAGCAACTTGTATAAAATTCCTTCTCGAACACCATGTATAACATTACATTCTTGTGTCTTTGACCACACAACTGTGTAAACTCAACTTTCATCCCTGCAGCAGCCATTCTACTAACAGAATGAACTTGAGAGTGTTAGTTTTGGCACATGCAAAACAGTTAACATTGTAACGCCCACAATTTACACACACAAAAACAACAGTAAAAATACCAGGATAATTTTATTTTTTTGACTTACATTGCTTACTACACAACGCCACAATGGCTCCAAGTAAAGAAAACTCAAGGACGCATACGACACTTACAAGTCATCGACTCACATAGACACAAGACAACACCATAGACATGTCGATGCCACACTTTTCCCAATGAATGAATACTAGAAATGACCCAACCACAAGAAAAGGACTCATTGACAAACCCACAACACATCATTTCTTTAATTACATCTTAGTTACGATTAACATTCCAAGAACATTATTGTGCAAGGATAATTTTCTCCTTTTTCCACCTATAGATTCTTAAGTTCATTCCACATTTAATTTACAGTTCGACCATTTTAAGTTGGTTTTTATCCTTTACGGAAATTTCCATAACTTACATACTTATTTGGCATAATTCAAATTGCATAGAAAGTACTTTAATTATCTTGTTCTTATGTTAAGAATATGCTTCTCAAACATTTATTCAATGTCTACATGTTTACCCTTGCAACTCAAGTGAATCTGACTTGATGTCCAGAAAGCAATATTAGGATTTAAGGAGGGTGGTTTAGATTCAAGATACATTCTTCGATCTCGGTATCTTTATTTCCCGATTCAACATTCCCACAACAGAAATTGTATTTAGATTTTATATATATATATATCTTTTGTTTTCTCAAAGTTTGATCACACCAAGGCAATTCATATTCTTTGTAACACATGAAAATGTTTAATTAAGTTATAAGGACTCCAAGAGTGACATTATTCCTAATCTCAAATCTTGTTTTACTCTTATATGATTTACTCTTACATCACACTATGGTCTCATTATTAGCATAGTTTTATAACAAAAGGAGTTACGAAAGTATTTGACTAACATCTTGAAGAAGTATATGATTGGAAGCACTATAACTGCACATGAACCTCAAGTTAACCTCCCAATCAACTGAGGTTTAGTTTAATTCCAATTGCACCTAAGAATCTATGCCTCAACTATAAAAGAGTTTAAGGTGAGAGGACATATTTATGCTAAACAACCTTCATGAAAGACCAAGGTGTTATGTTGTTAGAACCAAGGTAACACATTTAGCTGAGAGGAACTAAGGAGTTCATTAACAAGAGTTTAAGACCTAGAACAACTATTTCACGATCTCCATTTATGTCATCTAGAACCAATAGGGATTTTATTCACTGATGAAGTTAATTTCTAGATCTAATTTCGTAAGACCTGACAATCCAAAAGGATACTAAGGGAGTAATAGCTCTACTTACTCCACAGATGGTAAGGTTACACCGCATAGTCGTTGCTTCGAACAAGGACTCATAAGGTGACTTCCAAGGTGGTCTTCACCACTCAACACGGTGTCAGACATGAAGAGAAGACATTCTCCTCGTGGTTACCAAAACTAGAAGGAAACCACATACTCGGATAACGTTGGACCATGTCGTTTCTAAAAGATGGGTTCACGACAATGTTGCTAAGCATAACGACTATGACGGTAAACCCAAACTAGGGGTTTTATTTACATAAAGCTAGGAGGTTCCATCGAGTGCAAAGTTTAAGTTCATTCTACGGTTTTCAATTTCTTCTATGGTAAAAAGGATCACACATGAAGACATGTTACGCACAGATCTTATATTAGGGTTGAGTGTTTCGATTGAAACTCTTTATTACATTTACGAGGTAAGAATACAACCTAGTAATTAATTAATCGTTTATTGAACACTGAAAATGCATTACAATATATTAACTTCAAATTCATTTACTATATATATATCAAACCCTTTTACCATACGCAACTATAAATCAAATTGAACTTGTGATTAATGCACATTTCCTAAGATATCCCTAAAAATAGCATCTCATACATATTAGCAAATTTCAAATATAACTTTTTCTGTAACAAAAGACTACATTATACATATATTCATTTTACAATGACCTATATAAATTACAATAAGAAATAATGAATTACACATCGCCTTTTTGCCATCTTTCTTGCATCCTACAAAACCGGTGAGCATGAAATCAGCGATAAATTCGTTGGCATGGAATCCACCCTAATCTAACATAATTAATGTTTTTAGTTCCCCATTTACATATAATAATAATTATAATTTACATTCAAAAGAAAAGGTTTAGAAACATGAATTCATTTCATTTCATTTCACTTCATTTCGTAACCAAGGAGAGAGAAAGAGAAAGGAGAGAGAGAAACACCATTTTGTCAAAAGTTCTATTTCACACAAGTTACACTATGGAGTTTTCAAACAATTATTTACATGTGTCAAAAGTTTCCATGGTGGTTTGGCAACCCAATAGGGTCCTACTAACTTCCTTTTACATTTTCCTGCTAGCTACAAAAACGTTCAAAACAGCTTGGAGGCTAAGAAACCACTTTCAAACATTGTCTTCTAATGAGCAAACACACCATGGTTAAATTTCTACGTGCCCACTTATATACCAAGAGTTCATAGGAACTGACAGAATTCAGAACCGGCGAACGCTTTATGATTAGCGGTTAGTTTTTCGGGGCCGTCGGTCATAAATGAGCTAGTTGTTAATGATCAAAAGTGAGCTCGAGGGCTCAGAAAACCATGTCCAAAACTGACGTTCGATGGATGAACGCGCAATGAGGAACTTCCTACAAGTTCCCCTATATAAGGAGAATTCATCAGAGTTAACGGGACTGAGAACTAGAAAACAGTTTTCAAACAGCGACATGTTTTACGGATCGACAAGTCGCGATTGGTCGATTTGACCTCGTCAAACTACGACCGAGGCCTACAAAATGCCTTTGCCAAACTAACCTGGAATGTGATTTTTTCCGAACCGAAGTTTTCAGGTAATTGTCTAGTAAAAGTACTAGAGGTTTGCAAAGGCGGATAATAATTTCTCTATCCAAGTTTCAAATGGCGGTTCAAAACGAAAGCCAACTTTTAGATTTAGCAGCTTCCTACCGTTGCAAAACAATGTAACGAGGCTCCAATAGGGCGTCAAAAAGGATCACAAATGTTCATTCGGGGTTGATCCAAAGATTGAAGTGACACCTCACATAACAAGGTACACATAGGAAACTTAACATCTCCTTTCCGGAGTTACGAAGGTTACTTTGCAAGTCTCAGAAAATCGCAATTGATCTATTTAAACAAGGGAGCGGTCAAATCATTTACAGGGAACTCAACTTCAACCTGTCAATAGAAAAGGGTACTATAGTAATCTATTTTGGTTGCGACGTTTTCTAGATCATCACGAAGTGAGGGTTCAAGTTTATTGTCTACCAGGCAATATTGGATCCTGTAAGTTACGATATACGGTTTTACTATTTTTAAAACAAGTTTATTTTATACAAGTATAATATACGAAAATCCTTCGACTTTAAAACTTCATTTCGTTGCAAAAAGGAAAACTAAAGAACAAATTTATGAGAGATGAGGAGAGATGAACCATGCCGGAAACAAAAGTAAGCGTTTGCCGCTTCAGAGTTTGGTGAAACACTTGCTAGATGCACTTCGACTCCGGATTCCCATTTATTTTCAAAACTCCCCTTTGGGCGCGTCTTTCCACCAACACAAACCATGAGATCACGTCTCTTCGAGGCATCTAGTCGAACGGTAGTGAAGTGCCTTACTAAACACCCTTTCCTTGAAACTCTCATTTTCAGGCAAGAAGAGAGTGTGCTGGCCAAGCATGTTGAGTCTCGCTTTACACCTTCTAATGGCATTTGATTCAAAGTTTTGAAGACCTTTTGGACAGACCCATCTGGCACACCACGACCCATATTAAGATATCTTAATAAGCTGGAACTAAAAGGAGTGGGAAGAGCCAACTTCTAGTCTTAAAGGTGATCTTGGAGATAAAGTTGGTTGAAGTATGGCAGTCAACACATACACGGAGGTTAATGACAACTCCATTGGTTGTCCTAGGGCATGACTTAACAATCCAACTGAAATTTCCAACTTATCACTATGGCGGCAGAGGATTAATTCCTTCTATCCCTCATCGGTTTCCTTACCATTCGAACCCCACCTGACCTGTGCACTTATGCATAGATGTTTGACAGAAGAACATAAGTTGCAGCATTTTGACAAACCAGCTCAAAATAATAGTTGTTGTAATTTATTGCAACCTCGTATTCTTATGTGATCTACAGGGGTACCAACCAAACATGTCCACACAACCACCATAGGTTAAATTGGTGTGTTGATGGTAAGGTTTACAATTTCCTCAAGATAGCCAGCATAGTAAAGAACGTCGACCAAGCAGACATAAAATTCAGTTGTAGGTGGAATATTATTACCAGCGCTTATGCCATTGAAGTATTTACAGCCCTTTTCCACTAAACCTGCGTGCTTGCAGAAAGCAAAAAAATGAAGCTTGCCTCCACAATTTGTATCCATGATAAATAGGGCACTACAAACATTTTCTTTCAAACACCATTTGAAAGTTTTACCAAAATAGAATCGATACCCAACTCCTCACTTTTGCTGCTATCACCCATGAGAACACTCTTGCTTGAGGAAACTTAGTGTGTCAGCACAAGATCTTCTCCCATTAAAGATGAAGTACCATCCATCAACAATATGCTCTCTTCTTCACACAATACATATTTTTCTTGCATAAGACTCCTTGTTTCTTTTCTGCTTTATATCTTTACAAAATTTCTCACAATATTTAATATGGTGACCTATTTTTCTACAATAAAAACATGTAATTCTCTTTTGTGGAGTGGATTTACATTATTTTTGAGACACTTTTGACTGTAAATTACCAATGTCTGTTTGTTTTTGAACTTATTATTCTTCACAAACAAGGCTTCTACTATGTCACCAGTGTCAACTCCTTTACCTTTTCTTCTTGATATTTCTCAAGATGTATAGTTGTTACTTGATACATTGTTAGTTTACCGATTTGATTACTCAAGTTATCTGAGGCAAACTTAACACAACATATTCATCTGAAAAAATTGAGTCTACTACTGTTAACTGACTCGACAAAAACCTAAACTCACTAAGATAAGAACTTACGCTTCCCCCTTCTGGCAATGTGAGTCTGAAGAAATTTCTTCTAAAACCTTTAATCAGCTTATCCCAAGCATATTTTGAGGTCTTTGCATCCACAATCTCCAACACCTGTGCATCTGTCAAGCTAAGAATGATGCTGACAAGGGCTTTACCATCCTTTTGCTCCCCACTTACCGGAAGCATCAGGATTAGTAGGTTCGGTAAGTACACCATCAACATACTTCCATATATCCTTTTCCAATGGAAACATTTTCATCTTGAGCTTCCACAAATGGAAGTCTTCTCCAAATTTGTCAGTGACAGGTTTTGAGCTATTTTTCATTTAAATTCGGCAATAATCATACTTCAACAAATTTCAATTTTCATCCTTTACAAATTTCAATTTTAGCTCCAGAACAACTCAAAAACCTCAGGAGATTTTGTGCAGTAAATGAATTGTTTAGGCTAGCATTCCATTATCAATACTTTAACAAACATTTTCCATGAAAAATAGGACTAGCATTCCATCACCAATACTTTTACAAAGATTTTCCATGCCAAAAAAACGATGTTTTTGGCATTGAATTTTCATCAAACAATTTACATGAAACCTAATGCCTGGCAGTTTCCTTGAGATTCAAATCAAACTGACCTGTACTGAAGATGGATGTATAGTTTTCCTTCACTTTAAACGCCCTCATGTCTCCTACTGCACACATTTTCTCCTTCCACCTCTGATACCGTGTCAGATATCTGCACCAATTGCATGATAACCTGTATGTGCTGCACAAACGTAACAGAAACACAGTATACCCTGAAACATACATAATCTTATATGAGAAAATTGAAAAGAAAATAGAGGAAATGTCCAATGAAACAAGCGGGACTAAATCAAGAACAGTAGAGTAGAGGGAGGAAAAATTGGGACAACTCGACCACACCAAGGCAACATCCATCAATTTATTAATATTGGAAAAGTTAAGTCAGAAGAAATAATGAAACCAGTTAGCGAAAAATCCTAACAGTAGAAGAGCAGTTTACCGCATACATGTAGATGTAGGCCATCTCTCCGAACTGAAACAGGCTATGCCACGATACATGTAGCTGTATCGTGAACTTTTGGTGGGATGCAAAGCTTTCTGTTTTTTTAATCATTTTGGAAAGGCGAAAAAATTCACAAAGATTTATATCTACCTTATTTTGGAATTTTTTCAGGAATTGGTTGAAAAGATTTATGCTACAGATGCATCGGGAAACATCATACTAGGAGATAGCGGTGTGTACATCCAGCAGCAGGTTCGCAACTTCCAACTTCATTTTCTTGATTTCGAAAACATTGTAATGTGTCCTTATACTTGGGAGTTCAAAGTTTATAGGTATAATTTGAATCTATCCCCATCCAGAGTCATACGTAGTAATAGAGTAGCTTTACTTATTGAATTAAGTACAATCTCTTTCGTGTTGGGCATATTTTTATGTAGTGTAGGTCATTTTAAGTATTGTGTGACAACTATATACATGAGCACAAACACACTTCTAATTAGTGCTCCATAGGGACGTGTCTCTCTTCCAAAATTTTGACATTTCTAGGGATGGGGATGTTCCGTGGACACGAGGGATTCTGGGAAATATATTCTCGTTTTCCCACTACTGCCATATGAGTCCTTCTTAGAGCAGATGTTTGTCAGACTTTGTGACGTCTCCGAGACTTTAGGGAAACTTGCCCCCAAGTCCCTCAACCGTCATAGAGACTTGTAGTTGTCCCTTGCTTCAAAAATGCCAAAAAGGTATTTTTTTAAAATAAATTACATGTTTTTAAATGTTTGTGTCCCCAACCCTAACCCTAATAGTTTATGGGGCCCCACCCACATTTTAAGCACTCAAAAAAACTATAAATGAACCTCACACCCTTACTCCAAATCACTATCAAAGCTTGAAAATATTGAGCAAGGTTGCAGTAAGTGTAAAAGTGGGAGCAAGCAAGATTACAAGAGTGGGAGGTTGAGAGCATTAACAAGAGGGATAAAGCAACAATAAGAGCTTGAAGAGCAAGTGTCATTAGTTGGAGAGGTGAGGAGTTTGGTGTAGACTTCATAGATGATTTATGATTAGAGGCATTGGGCCATTGGCCAATTGTATTTGAAATTTGGATACAATCATCATTTTGAATATGAATTATGATATAAATATTAATAGTGATATGCAACATTTTCATTGTTCAATGAAATGTGCTTAGTATTTTCAACGTTTCGTTTATTATTCATTATACATTTTTTTATAACTAATTTTTCAAGTACTACATAAATTTTTTATTGTCATCTCTGCGTTGTCCCCAAACCTCGGTCATTGGTTCCTCCATCCTAAGACCCTCCCCCATTTTGAGACTTCGTGGAACTATGCTTCTAATTGAAAGTTAAACACTCTTCAAGCATGCAACATATTTAGGAAGCTCGGTTAATCGACTAGCTATTGTAGATAATTACTAAGAAAGAAGGGAAATTAGTGGTCGTAAAAGCACTTAATCACTTTTTGCATAGTAAATCCCATGTTTGGTCTCCCAAAACCTACAAATTAACCATTGATTTTCATTTAAGAATAATGGATCTATATCATGCCATGCAAACCTGAAATTTGAAACATGAAATGACCCTCGATTTGCATATTAGTCCATTGGAACTCTTGCCATTGGAATTCTACGAATCTCTATCATCCTTTATAACTTATGCAACAACTCAAATGGTCACATTTGGATTTGGTTAATACAAATTATAGTTATGTAATTTTCATCTATGTATTATTATTATTATTATATATATATATATATATAGAGAGAGAGAGAGAGAGAGAGAGAGAGCACGACCAAAAGTAAGTCAATGGGACAATAAAGTATAAACTCTTAGGATAAATAAGTGGTAAGAAGACTCTAGGTTTTACATTCAATGTTTTTTAGAAATTGGAAATGTTCCCAATTTGAGTGGAATCATAAACATTATTATAGGAGATTCCTTTTCGTGTACTACATTCTTGTAAATTCAAAGCACTTACAATATTGAAATCTTGTCCTCTTTATAGACCTAGTTATAGTTGAGCTTGAGAGATAGTCCACATATGACCAAGAGTAGGTCCATGGGAATGGAAAAGGGCAAGCGGTTACTGATAAAGAAGTGCTAGGTTAAGAAAACCCTAGGCTACGAAAAATAACTAAACATAACACCCTAGAAAATCTTGTTCTACATTTTGTAGTTCTATGGACTTTGGAAATGTTCCCGATTGGATTGGAAGCATAGATATTATTCGAGTGGATTCTATTCGGTGTGCTTTAGAGATATTCTTTGATTTTAAGTTTCATAAATTTCAACTTCCAACTTTACTATTCCTCTTGCCTTAAGCTCTATTATACCCTACCTTTTGAAATCGTTATCTGGTTTCATACTTAAAGAACCCATGAATATTATACATCGATATTTAATAGATATTGATGCTTGAAAGTGCAAGGTTTCAATTCCATGTTGTTCACTTGATCGATGTGTATGTTTTGATTCTATGGCATCAAGGTAATTAGGTTCTAGTACCTCTATATAACCAAGTTAGATTCGGCTTCTATGTCTTCGTATCATCTTCCACACGCCAAAATACGAATAATTCATGTTGTGTATCAAATTTTGATCGAATTACTAAATCAAATCACTAAAGCAATGTCCACAATGTTCACTCGAATAAGCTTTAGTGAGAACTAGTATAAATAATAGAAAGTACGGATATGTTCATGTTGTGCATTTTATTGGTTTTAAAATAGAATTTATATCAAGTTTTTAACTGTACCAAGGTATGTGTATGTTCTTGATTGGTTACAATCCAAAATTGACAAAATATAAGCACACGAGTATATATATATATATATATATATATATATATATAAGCATGGTGTTGTGAACTGGGAAAAAGATTGTCTTTTCTTTTTAGTTTTTATTCTACAACATGATCTTCAATTTTTCAGTCTACAAGTCTATCTCCTACCTCCTATCAGCATGCAGCTACGAAGTCAAGTTTAACAGATCCTCTTTTATTTTTAGTTTTTAATTCTACACAATGGTCTTCAATTTTTAGTCTACAAGTCTATCTCCTACCTCCTATCGGCATGCGGCTACGAAGTCAAGTTTAACATCCTCTAAGCGAGTGTGTGTGTGTGTGTGTGTACACACACACACACACACACACACACGCTTAGAGGATATTCACAAAGACCACGCTTACGCATGTAGGATATTGGCCTTCTTTATTGCCCTATTCATCCTATATTGCCATATTCATCTTATACACCTCTATGCATTCTTTTATTAAATTTGAAGCATCAATTTTCTCAATTGTACCCCTTGTTGCTTACGTAGTTCTTGTTGGTTTGCCACATGTTCCCATATTTCCTATGGAGTTTTGAAAAAGTCTCTTAATTTTATAGTATTTCTAAACAAATCAATGGCCATCCTATAACTACCAATAGCACCTTCGATGCCATTCACAAGCCAATAGGCTCGTTAAAAGAAACATTAAATAATATTGTTACTTTCACATTAAATGCTAAATAATAAATTCTTAATATTAAATATTTAAGATTACTATCTATGAATAGTAAATACTATTTTTTCCATAATAATAAATTTTATTTTATTTCTATAGACCTTTTTATATAATATTTTGTTTTTTTTTATAAATTTGAATTTTATAAGAAATTTTATATTTGAAAGATATCTCAAATTTATATTTAAAATTTATCTCGTAAACTATTAAATTTATAAAAAAATATACGATTTGTAATTTACAATAAATAAATAAATTTATAAGTTCAATTTTTTATTTGTTATTTTTATTTTTGATGAAAAGATTTTATATTATATTAAATACAACATGATACAAGATTCTCTCAACAAAAAAGTGGGCGGTATGAGAGCACACCCCAAAGCCACAAGTACACTAGGCCATGCCTAGGAAAGCAACAAAATAACACTAAAGGTTAAAAACAAAACCATCCAACGACAAAGGAACATAAGGACCAGGAGAACCAAAGGACCCCTGAGAAGCAAGAGCAACAAAGTGCCCCTTCTTCTCCTTATAAATTCAAATTTGAAATTTAATTCTCATAAAATAAAATTAAAAATTTGTTGCGAGAAATTTGTAATTTACAAGAAATTTTAGATTTCGAATATAATATTTGTAGTAAACTTGAAAATTACTATAATTTCAAATTTTAAATTAAATTTTATAAAAAAAAATTAAAATTTATCATAAAAATTGTAAATTATAATTTTTTAAAAATGAATTTTAAATATAAAATTCATAGTAAACTTTAAATTTATAATATATTATACACGTAAATGTGTAAACAAAATAAACTATAAACTCACATTACATTTTAATTTTATAAATTAATAGTAAGTTCTAAATTGCAATTAATATCAAACTTATATCAAATCTTGAGAGGTTATGATAAATTTTTAAATGTAAATTTTTGAAATTCAATTTTAAGCTTTATAACTTAACACGTAATTGTAATAAATTTATAACTCATCACAAATTTAAAATACACATACATTTAAATTATAAATTATAAAAAATTATAAACAATATAAAAATTTATTATTTTGAATTTCAAATTTTATCATCATAAATTATAAATATTTAATGTAAAATTTATATTGAATTTTATATTAAAATTTTAATTTAAATATCAATTTACATAAAATTAATAATTCATAATAAACTCAAATAATAATATTAACAACAAATATTATTATTGTTATTATTATTATTATTAAGTTACAATTATATTTATAATTAAATTAATTTAATTATATTTCCTTTAATCACATTATCTCCTATGAAGCTTTGAAAGAGTCTCTTAATTTGATAGTATTTGTGAACAAATCAATGTCCATCCTATAAATACTTTTTTCTCTTTAAAAGAGAAATCTTGGTTTCTAGCATATTTCATAAAAAAAAAAAAGTAGGGAAGGAAGTCAATGACTATGCATAAGCCAATAAGTGTGAGTGGCAATGTGAAGTATAGTACCACTAGTTGTCAAAATCAATGTCAACATTTCTCATTTTTATACTTAAAATTTAGAAGAAGGTAGCCAATAACACAAGTCACATCTACAAATCAACCAATAAAGAGTGATTTTATTCACAAGGGCTAATATTATTTTATATTTGTATTCAGAAGTACCTATTTTAAATCCTTTAAAAATATTTTTCAACATAATTTAAATGTACAAAAAAATTGTTCATTAAAAAAATCTTAATCTTTTAAATATATATATATATATATATATATATATATATATATATATATATATATATATATATATATATATGATAATTAATTAAATGGCTTTGGTAGCCTCCTAACTTTAGATTCACGATCATTGGCTCCTTTTCCCTAGGATATGTTTTGAGCATTGATAATACATTGGACTTTATTGTCCTCACCATTAATGTTATTGTCGTACCTAAGACTATTGCTCATAATCGATTTCCATAGGCTTTGTTTGAACTTCTCTTTTCCTCTTCTCAAGCCACAACCATAGGAAGAATACATGCCTAACATTTCAAAAAAAGGTAGGCCGAGGTTTACAAACAATTTTTGCATTATTTTTAAAATGAGAGATGCATGTGCAATCCAATTTCTTGTTTTCTCTTTTGCTTGAATGTGGAAATGTAGGTATATGCCATTATGTATATAATATAACAATAAATGGGAATTACATGTGGATACCCATGTTTAAAACCTAGTTGCTCAATGCAACATTCCATTCTAGGCCGGTTTGATTGCCCTACCACCGACTCCCCTAAGCGGTGTGGGAAAGAAGGCAATCTCCAAAGGGGATGTGCCTCGAATTAGAGTATCGAGATATTTTCCCTACTCTAAACAATATCAAGTACGATCTCTATTGATCCGGCCAAGCTACCCCACTTACCATCATCGGGTAAGTATCGTTAGCCCTTTGGTCGACCCTATAGTTTTCTATGGCAATCGAGTGTCCTAAATCAAGGGAACTCACCCTCATCCTTTGTGTCATCACCGCTTCCAGGTAGTACTTCAGATTAGATAGGCGATGACATGAAGAGCTTATGCTCTTCTCCCAATATAGATATAGAGGGGGATCTTATCTCTTCTCTCTCACCACACCAACCAGTCTATATAGGCGGAGGGCGAGGGGATCCCCTTTCTATCAACCGATTCATCACGCGCATCACCAACCTCCCTAGAATTTATAGAGTAGAGGGGACTATCTAATCCACTATAAACCAATCAAACCCGTTCAAAGCTAGTTCAAATAAGCAAACCACAATTTTTTGCGAAGTTACTTGTAATTGAAAAAACTCGAGTTTTTTTCAAAATTGATTCATGGGTTTTTCCTATAGACCCCTCTTTCTTTCTTTCTTTTGGTCATTTATTCACTTTCAAGAAATAGGTGAACAATTTTTCAGACTTTCATGGGTGATTGCAAACATCAAACCATAAATTTTGGATCATCAATTCAAGTACAACAACACACATTCAACATTACTCCTTAAAATCCTCATTTTGCGCTTTTAGCAACACAACATGATAGAAGTACCTTTTTCAAGTTTTCTTTTTCTAAACTTCTTAAACATTAACTCAGTAATTCCTAATATCATAAGTCATAACCCTATTTTTATATTCGTAGTTAAGATCTACAAATAATGGCAAGAGTTTTCATTCAAAAAAATTAAAAATAGGGTTAGGGTTTTCTACTTTTTACTTTTTTCTAGATGTAGGGCTAGGTTTTTTTGTCTATTAGAGGTTGAGCTTTGTTTTTATGTCTATTAGAGGTTATTTGGGTTAAGTATTGTATTATTTTTGGTAAACCTAAGGTATCACCTTGTTGTCATGTGTTTTTTTTTTTTATTTTTCATCAACCCTAATAACAACATGTATGCATGTGTTTTTTATTTTAGCCCATATTTCATCACACCACAAGAGAACTATTTTGCACGGGTGGATTGCACTCTGGTTCCCAATACAAAAAAATGATATGGAACATTTGTGGTAATGAAAATGGTGGGGGAATCAACCGTTTCAAATGGCAAAGAACTTATAAAGATGTCGAACATGAAGTGAAAGCTTGCACAAATGATTGTCCTTTAGATGTGACCAAACAAGCAAGGTTGTTACTTAATGGCTATGTAAAAGTATAGATGAAAGAGACTATAATTATCCCAAGTTCATTGACATGATCTTATAGTGAGTGTGATTATGATCACGATGTTACAAATTGTGGTAATGATGATTCTTCTTGTCAACTACGATTAGGGCATGATTCTTCTCATGCCACACCCTCTTCCACACCACTAACAAGTAACATATTATAAAAATCTAACACTTGTTTCAAAAGGGTGAATGTCTTTTTGCACCCCACACCATACTTGGATCCCAACCATCATCAAAGAGCACACGATGGAGGAAAAATGTTCATGTGCAAGAAAGAAAGGTAATAGCAAACTTTAATATTACTCAAGCATCCCATTCAACATTTCTCAATATCCTTATTGGTAGGGCATGGTTGATGTTATTGTCGTTGGGGTTCTCGCCAAGGCCTTTTCATTTGAGAATCTGATTTTGGAGTCATTGAGAGCACAAGATGGAGGGAAAATGTTCATGCACAAACAAGGAAGGCAATAGAAAACCTTTGGTATTATTCATGTGTCTCATTCAATGTTGCTTTATATCTTCATTGATTGGCCATGGTTGATGTCATTGCTATTATGGATCCTAGTTTCAAGGCCCCATCATCTAATAGTTATGTTGAGAGAGGTGGTGTAGGATGTTAGTGACGTGGTTCGAGCGGCCAAAAACAAAGTGGGAGATTATAGGTCGTGACATTATGTTTGATGGGTGGACCAATAAAAGGAATTGCACATTGATCAACTTTTTTTGCATATGAGAGTCTTATGATCTTATTGAAATTAGTAGATGCATCAGATAAAGTGAAATCAACCCACTTGATTTCATTATTCAATGAGGTTTTGATGGAGGTTGGGCTGCAATATGTACTCTAATTCATCATTGACAATGTAGCAAATTGTGTGGTAACATTTCATGGAAAAGTACCCCACATTGTTTTGGAGTTCATATATGGCACATTATATTGAATTAATCTTTATCAACATTAGAAAACTCATGGGTTAAATCTATTGTATAGAGGGGGAGATCCATCACAAGATTCATTTATAACCACACTAGGGTGTTGAGCATGATGAGAACATTCATTGAGGGAAAGGAGCTCGTGAGACTTAGGCGACAAGGATCAATACTAATTACTTGGAAATGTAAAATTTATGTGCCCAAAAGATGAATCTCAAATGCATATTTGTTTCATCAAATTAGGTAGAGTGCTCCTTTTCTAATAAGATGGATGGGATCAACATTTCATATCTTTTGTTTCATGATGTGTTTTTGACAAATGCACAAGAGATTGAGAGTATTTTAGAGCCTTTGGTTAGAGTGTTAAGATTGGTTGATGTGGAAAAAATCTCCCATGGGTTATTTTTAAGAGGCAGTGGATAGGGAAAAGGATGCAAAATTGTCCTAAAATGTAAAATGATGAGAGGAAATTTATGCAATTTAGGACATCATCAATGCTAGATGGGATTGCCAAATGCATTGTGACATCCATGCTCCATGCTACTTCTTGAATCTCAATATCTTTTAAATAGTTCGTCATTCAAGGAGGGTGGAGAAGTGAGTGCAAGGTTGTTCAAATGCATTTTCAAATTCTTTCTCGACATAAACGAAAGATTGGAAACCATAAAAAAGTTGCCATAGTATAAACAAGCAAAGGGATTCTTCTCCAACATATGTGTAATGGAATAAAAAAGACAATAACACTAGGTATTAATTTCTAAATTAATAATTTGCAATCTAATTTATTATACATTAAATAAAATTCAATCACTTGGCTTTTTTGAATAGATTTTTTTGCAACTAATATAATTTCAAAGGCAATGGTTGGAGTACTTTGTTTATAAGGCAAAATCACTAAGCTAGATGGCATTGCAAATTTTAACTATGTAGTGCCCCATATTTTCCATGACCCAAACCAAAAGAATTAGTAAAAATCCTAACAATTTTTTTTTAAATACATTTATTACTATTTTTTATGTGTGGCCTAACTATGGCTATCATTAATTAAAACTATTTTATTTTCCAAAATTACTTCCGGGTTAACTATCCCCTTATCTATATTTAATTTAAATTTGACAAGGTGTCCAATTCGCTACTATAATAGCTCGTGCTCGGAAGCTTATTTATTTAATTATTTTCGTAAGTCCCAAAGCTTAATATTTTAACACTCTCCATGACCCATTATAAATCAAATAAGCCCATGTTACATATTGGTTTATTATAACCATTTCTTAAAAGCCACATTGTTAAAATAAATACACCAAGGCCTCTAATAAAATCCCCTAGGTTTGCCATTAAATTACCCCAACACCCATTAAAAACATCTATTCCCGCAATTTTAAAAGTTAGGAGGGTTTAATACGAGTCATTAGATCCTTTTAATCTCTACCCTAGATTTTAGTTATTCTCTAGATGCCCTAATCCATCCTTATAACTTTTGTTTAGTTGGCTTTGTCCTCATTTACACAGTTTCATAGGGTGGAAGAAGAAGGAGGAAAGAGACCATGGAGGCCATTTTTGAGTCTTTCCACCAATCCCTAGATCTCGGTTGTATTTGCTTTGAAACCCTTTTCAATTCTTGTTCTATATTTGCCAATAAGGGAAGAAATCCCTCCCTTTTTTACCGGTTCATTTTTATCTACGGTTTCATTTTATTATTATTATTATTTAAAATCCCTCTTTTATAAACAATGGTTTTTGGTTATGTGTGTGTGTGTGTTACATTATACAATATATGGTCGTGGATTAACACACTGCGTAGGGTTGAGTGTTGGAACCATGGCAGTTCGCAGGGTGGGTGTTGGAGCCACAACAGGGGGGTATATATGGGGCCGATTGTGCAAACAGGGGGTGACGTTTGTTTGAAGGAGAGAGGTGTGGGCGTGTTGTGTGGCCGCGGCCACACGACACAAAGTTTACAATGCAGGGGAGGGGGCAGGTTGGCCTATCCCAACTCTAATGTTTTTTATTTACTCCTTAAATAAAACAATACAATTCGATTAAATTTATGTTATTATTTCCTTTTTGTATATGAATATTTTAATATCTTCATCAATACACACACATGTGCGCACGCACACACACACACATATATAATATAATATTGCCATAAGAATTTAAAGGAATAATTTTTTTGTCTCATAGTTTTTTTTTAAAGTAAAAATCACTTTCTCTCATATATACAAACTTAGCTTTAATACTATAAAATAAACCAACTAATGATAATAAAGCATTTTTTGTAAAGAACAATAGAGTCAATTTTTTACCAAAAATCAATACAACTATTTGATAAATGACAAGAAATTTCATTCCTCTACAATATAAAATATTGGGAGAAAACTAAATGTAAGAGAGGGTGTATTTTTACATTTAGAGCTCAAGTGAAAACTACCCAATTTCAATCAATTCACTAACTTTTAGATTTCAATTTTTAAAGAACTTTTCCAAACTTAATTCCAAATACACTTACCTAAAAATCACAAGCAACTAGTTCATTCTCCTTTCACATAACCATTTCTACATTACCAAAGCTAAGTGCATTTTCAAGCTTAAAGCATACAATATTTTTCAAACTCAATGATGATATAAAGTTTACATACATTTCCAAATCCAAACAAACATTTCTACATTCTCTCTTTTTAGAGATCATAAGGAAAGACTCATTACAACTTCAAATAAATTTTTGTTACTATTTTTGTCATACTCCAAAAATGGAGAGTAAACTTAGACCAAACTATAGGAAAATAAGAGCAATGATCTTTCAAGATAATAGCATAACATAAGGCTTCAACTATAACAAGGATTACAAAAATATTACAAGGTTACAAATCTTTTCCAACACCCTTTATAACAAGATGTAAATGCATGCCAAGTATTTCTACAAAACAAAAATATAACATACAAAAATACAAGTATATATACCTTCCACAAAATGTGGGAACAAGTTCACAATATCCCAATCCTCCTTCCCAAGAGAGAAGATAAAATGACACAATATTTCAAATACAAGGCTACAAAGCTTCTTCTCAAGAAGCTTACAAAACCATTACAAAATCATGCTTAAAATGCAAGAGGACAAGCCTCCAAATATGGGGAACAACATGCCAAATTTTAAACTTTTTCTTCCATGATCCAAGCATAATTTTCCAAGCTTTCAAATCCGTATGAAAGTCTTCAAAGCACAAGAGAAATAGGCCTAGTTTTCCACCCAACCAAATGGCATTATCACATGCCATCTCCACCAAATGGAGGATATGCTAGCCTCCCTCTAAGCCCATGGGAGAGAGAGAATTCATGCCTCAAGATTGCACAAGTAAGAGTAGAAAAAGGGTGACAACACACACACCATAATACAATACAAATAAACCAAAAGAACACCAACATCACAAGAGGAGAAATCCATGTTTTTCTCAAAGGGGAAGAGTGGCAAGGAGCCCATAATAAGCCATATTGTGAACCAACCATAGGAACACTAAAATAATATTCATAATCATCATACATCCTGCCTTATCACTCCATCCCAAACTCCAAGCCTCCTCCTTGTAAGGATTTTCAAACCATGAGATAGTTTCCTTCACAAGGATGGAAGATGAGGTTCAAACCATATGAACAATCATCTTCCACATCAAACCATATGAGGGGAGGAAATAATAAAATAGACCATCATGGCTTGCCCATCAAGCCATGTGGTGTAAGAGGGGGTATTTCCTCCCTCTTCCCCTACAATTCAAAAATCCACCACAACCTAGGATGGATGGAGAAAATAAGAACAAACAAGATTTACAAAGACACCCACAACAACATGCAAGCATTCAAGAAATCTAAAACAATCATTTTTCTTTACACAACATACTAAAACAAGCAAAAATGAGAGGCATGAAGGCCTACCTCAAAACAAGTTATCCCTCTCCAAAACAATCCAAGCACTTCAAGCTCCAAGCTCCTAGCTCCAAGCTTTCTCCAACTCTCATAGTAAAAATGACAAGAAAAGTCCATACCCCTCTCCATGAGGAGGTATAAAAGAAGAATAAAACTCCAATCCTCACAAATGAGAGGGTGACATGTGTCACCCATCTCATTCTCCAACAAAATATTTCCAAAATCTCAATGAGCATAAAACAAAACACCTTTAGGAAGTAGTCTCCCAAATTTCCTAAAAAGCCAATAAGCCAACACACTTCAACTTTTGAGAAAGCTCACAAATCAACATACTTACAAGATGGTGATAAGAGAGGGGTAAAATGGGAGGTAAAATCCCATTTCACCTTGAAAATAGGCTCCCTTACCCATAAGTAGAATTTATGGGGTCCATTTTAGTGTAAAAGAGACCCTTAATGTGAAAAGAGACCCTTACAAATGCCACATTTAGCCCAAATTCAATATTGGGTAAAGTGGCTCAAAGAAAGAGGTGGTGGGGCCCACCCAAATGATGATTAGGTGGTCCTAAACCATTAACAACAATATTACTAACATAATAACATCACTAATGCAAGTGGGGACCATTAGGTCCTTAAACAAGTTTAGTACAAGGCTTAACAAATTTAAAAATAACATAGGTAAATTAGGAATCACCAATGGTGTCCTGCAAATGAATACGCCACATACACACAAGGTTACACAAAGATCATGCATGGCTAAAGGACTCGGCCTAGTCAAAGTCACTTGTGCAACTTGAGGTGCAACTTTGAAACCCACATTCTCTATGTGACCTGAAATCTGCACACTCAATTCACACATTAAACATACATGCTTGATAAATAATAAATAATCCAATATAACGACAACCAAATCAATCATGGATATTCATTCCAACTATACAACAATCGATAATTATTTCACTTATGATTGACAATCCAAATCCGAAAGCAACCAACATCCAAATGAGATAACTATCCAAAATGTCACATATGTTTCTATAGTAGATCAAAACATAGAATTCATCCAAGTTATTCCATGATAACATCCAAAGCAGAATCATCATAATTAATGGTCACAATATGAAATAGATTCATCATTCATCCATCATATATCTAGTAAAATCCATCTAAGTTGCATCTTTTAGTATCCATAATAGTGTGGGTACAAGAAACTAGCAATATGTATCACAACAATTTATTGGCACAACGTGCCTCAAACGCCACCTATGTCACAAGAGTAATTTACGACAAAATCATATAATGATTAAATAGTATTATATCACCTGTCAATAACCAAAATAATAAGATGAGTCAATAATAAAATAATACGGGTGTTGTCTGCACAAGAAACTTCGTTCTCGAGCGGGGTGAAGGTCGACACTGGGAGCCACCAAAGAACTTCGAATGATGGAGGTCTTAGGACCTTAGATGTAGTTCAGAGATCTATGGGCGTAAATAAGATAGATGCATGATATAAAGAAGCTAGATTTGCAACACTGAAACAAATAAGATTAGATCACAATATGCTGGGAGTTGCCCAGACAGTGTCGGTTCTAAGAGGATTTTAAATCCCTTGGAGGATGTCAACCCCCATGTCAAAAGAGATAATAATAGATCATGAACAATAGTAATAGAATATAAAATGACAAGTAACTAAAATGACGAGATGACTTAGCTTATGCTCTGCTATGGATATGAACTGGGCATCAAGATGACAAGATAATGAACCATGGCAAAGATTTCTTCCTCAAACTGGCAGAACTTAATTAAGCTCTTTCTTCTCTTCTCTGGGCCTATGTTCTTGTGTCTTCTTGAAAAATATCCATCTTTTAAAAATATATCCTTCAGGGTAATCTGTCCCTTCCTGAAATATGGGGGAAAAACCCATATTTATAGCTTAGATGTGAGGTTAGATCGAGGTTAACAAGTAACCGGGGTTGGGTTGAGTAACCCAAGTTAAGAGATATGATGTGATCACATGGGGACCACGACTTGAATTATTAGATGGAGTGGGGAGCATGATTGACATGGTAGGTGAGATGATAGATTCCATTTAGAAAGGGGTGTCGGATGGGTATATTAATACCCATGGATTAATAATTTGTGAGAGATGGGGGATAATGCCAAAAGTCAATTATTAAATGGGTTTATATGGAGCCCATTTAATAATTAATTAAACAAGGTGAGCAAATAGATGGGATTTCATTTAATTTAAGAAAAAGAGAAGCAAGAATGGAAATTACGTGAATGTGAGATGACAGGAAGGGTGCTATACCAAAAATAGGTGTCTACATTTGCCCCTTTTTGTTGAGTGGTTTGCGATAGCAAGCCATGAGACAAAAACAAAAAGGGTTAGATGAGATATGTGTTTGAAGATGGATGAAGACATGACCAAAGGCAAGATTCCCTAGGAAAAAAAGGATCACAATAACAATGAAGAAAAAAATTATGGCGATGACTTCAATATCACATCGGTAGAGGAAAATTGCGGTCTCAATGGAGATAGACAACAATGTTCTATAGACCAGTGAGTGGGTGAAGACCACTGTAGTATGGATGTAAACCAAGATGACCAATGGGTCATAGGAAAACATCAAAATATGTGCAACTGAATGTGAAAGATGTGCACAATCCTTTGTCTGTGAGGAATCGTATAAAAATCATGCATCCACAAAAGGGACGTGGATGAAGATAATGATGCCCCAGCACAGGGCATGAGAAGGACAAAATTGAGTTATATGTGTTGACAAGTATAAGGATGAAAAGGTGCCCCAACATAAGACATAGATGGATGTTGAAATAAGATATCCCAAGGGGAATATTCATAAATGTGGATAGGATGAGAAGATAGGATAGAAAGGTGAGATAAAAGTTTCTAAAAGGGTGATAAATATAATCACAATCATGTTTCATAGGAAAGATGCATAAGTGTTAGCAAATTAGAAGGTGAAGAAGTCAATGAAGTCTCGTTTCTTCGATAAGCATGATAAGAAGTCAAGATACTTTTGTGACAAAACAAAAGCAAAGAAAATATTCATGGAAGAGAACAAGATTAGATAGGTGATAGCCGTTATGGTATCTTCCAAGACAAAATGTCAAAGGAAGATGGGAAGAGATTCTTAGAAATGGATATGATGATGTCCCTGCGAGAGGACTGACGAAGATAAAATATGTGACAAGGTTCTCAAAAAAGAGAAGAGGTCAATGTTATAGAGAGAAGAACAAGAACGGTAATGAAATGGATAGATGGTGATACATAAACAGAGAAACATTGGCATTGACCATGAATGTTAGATGTGAGGGATGTTGAGAAAGAGAAGAGGGAATAGACAGGAGGATTGGTTGATTATGAGAAGAGAAAGAAAGATTGAATGTGAAGGCGACAAGGGTATGGAATAGAGGGACGAGAGACAGAGGAGGAGAAAAGAAGGAATGAAAGGGGAGGTAGAAGATAACAAAGAACGATTATAAAGAAAGGGGGAAATGAAGAGGACAACCAAAGAGAAGATAAGAAAAAGACAAAGAAGAGGGTGAAATTATGAAAAAAAGAGAGAGTTATTTAAAACAAAAGGTGTGAAGGAGGATGAAGCAAGAGGAAGGAAGGAATGAAGATAAAATGGAGGAGGTCCAGGAGAAAAGGATTGTTTGTGTGTAGAATGGGGATGAGTGATTTTTAGGATAAGAAGAGTAATGGATCAAAGATGTTATTGAACATGTTGAGAGATAAGGAGTAGGATAATGAACCTTCCTTGAGAAGGATCCTCAAGTAAGATTCGCAAACTACAATGATGATCAAGTAGAATTCACAAACCGAAAAGTATATTTGCAAACGCATTCATGGAGATGATGGATAGATATAGAATTCATAGTGTGAAATTTGATGTGATTTTTATAAAAGATGATTTGGATGAGATGAATGAAACATATTTATAGCAAGGGCGTACAAGGAAACTATGTTTCAAATTGGATTGAAGATAAACAAGAAATGTTACCACTCAAGGCATTGCACTTGCAACCAATAGAAGTGTTAACACATAACCAACGATAGTTAGTTATACCAAAAGATCATGAGGGAAATATGGATGAAAGATTCTGTAATCCTAATGTTGACATGACAAAGGGATTGAGATGTAACTTGTATGCAGGAAGAGGGATATCCAAAGGTGGTGTTCCTTAAGTCTATGCCCCAGCTTTGGGAAAGGGAAATAACAATAGCAAAAAGCTTATCAATGGGAAGCTTTCGGAAAATGTTGATAAAAGAAGGTTGATCAATGCGGAAAACCTTTCGATACCATAATAATAGAGTAGCCATCCTTCGAGGGTATGGTCTACTTTATACATAATATGGATGATAAGAATAATAAGATAGCCGTCCTTCAAGGGATCAATCTATTTCTTTTGATTTTGCTTTGATTTGGATTTGTATGCTTTTCTATCTTTTTATTTTTTTGTTTTTGCATGCAACTGTCCTTCGAGGGATCAATCTGTTTTTGATGACTTTGATTTTTCCTTTTGCATACATGAATTTGAGCTTCACATGGGGGAGAGCTAGGAATAGCTAAGTAAACCACTTAAGAGGGGATAAGGAATGTACAAGAGACACCCTGGACCCTTCACTTAGCTACAATAGAAGAATGAGAAGGTGACGGATGTAATGGTTACAGGGTCACATCAAAGTAGTGAAGGCAGATAACATAATTCAGATAATTACAATGAAAATGGAAGGGGCTAAGGATGGAAGAATAATCTAAGGATGTAACTAAGTGCTCATTGGTAGATATGCTAACAATAGACTGGTCGCAAGTGCAATGCATTAAGAGGTTCCATTTGGTTTACCACAATAAGAGGGAAGATAGTGAAGTTGCAATAAGATGAGATGATAACCAAAAGGAAATAAAATAATGTCTTGAAGGAAACGAACATATGACCACAATGGTGGATTTAGATGAAACTTAATGATACCCTCAAGAGAGACATAAAGATAGAAGGACAATCATGGCCTCAAAGAAGGACTTGATGAAATAAACGGTGTCCCAAAAGAGACACAAATATAGCCACAATGGTGGACTTTGAAATAGATGGTGCCCCAAAAGAGACACAAATATAGCCACAATGGTGGACTTTGAAATAGATGGTGCCCCAAAAGAGACACAAATATAGCCACAATGGTGGACTTTGGTAAAAAGGTCCCTTAACGGAAAGAGTTAAAGGATGTCGAAATATTTTAGATGAGATTGGTTTGGATTTGGATGGGATAAACGAAACAATGTCAAGGGGCGAAGTTCCCTAGTGACAAGGGAGTTGTATGGATGATGTGCTCAAGGGTGAGGGAAGGCCACTCCCCCAATAGGTTAAATGTGAAGGAGTTAAAGGATGTCGAAAGAGTTTAGATGAGATTGTTTTAGATTTGGATGGGATAAACGATGGAGACCACAAGTGTGCTTAATAAGATAAGCGGTATTGATGAACAATGGAGGACCTTCCTTAGGAGGAATGTCATGTGCAGGAGGGATGTTAAGGGATGATGTGGATGGAGGAATCATGGGAGACCCGACAGATGGGATATGAATTGGATTCAATGTAGATGGAGAAGGAACTTTCCCCGAATGAGGAAATCATCTTTCTTAATAAGATTGTGGACAATGACTAAAATTCCTTACAATGTTTGATGTCATGGCCCTGGGGTACGATGATAAGTGCAACTATAATTAGAATTGAACCATGATGGCTTGGGACCGTAGGGATTAAAGGCTTTAATAGGAGGAAGTTTGATGGCAGATGTTCGAGTTAAATGTCGAAGGATATCTGCGTAAGATCCCATTCAAGTGTCATGGGGAAGGTAACTCTTGTGGGTTTTGATAGGATATCTCAACTTGGAGTTAGGAGAAAAAGTGGATGTAGATTGGATGGGTGAATTTCGTGTTTTGGAGGACAAATCAAATTTGGTTGGAGGATTTTACTATTTGGATGTGGATTGATTGTTGCAAGATGTCGTAGATGGAGAGATTGATCCTAACATGGATGTTGTGGCATTGGATTGTTGAGAAGAGGATACGCAATGTTTCGAGGTTGCGCAGTGGGGGATGTTTTCCACGAGCCTTAAAATTTGATCAAGAAGATTTACCCTTAGCAGGTATGATAATAATCTCAACTAGGAGGATCGATATGGTGGTGGAGAGGATATTGATGGAGAAAATGTCCTAAAACAAGAATATGATATTAATGGAGAAATAGTGTTTGTATGATGCGATTAATGAGATCTATGTGAGATGTGGATTGTTTAGGTTTTGATGTGGAAAGAGTTGATTTTGTAGAGAGAGAAGGTAAATCATCTTCCTTTGATTTAGGTGGATGTGTTGGTTCAAGAGATGATCCAAAGGGCATCTTTGATAAAGTTACTGAGTCGAGAGGATGTAGTTGGTGTGATAGACAAATTAGGAAGAGAGTATTGGGATAAAGCTGGGTGATGTGGCCATGGGGGAAGATATAGGTAATATGTCAAGATAGGGATAGGTATATTTTTTGTATGATAGATATAGGGGTAATGGGATAGATAGGGATGTAAGAATATTTGGAATATGTGGGGATGTGAGTGACGTGAAGACCGATGGAGTAGACTTTATAGGCACGGGTAATGCAGCAAATGCAGGAGCATTTTCAAATGTAGAAGTAGAAGGGACTGGTTGTTTCATAAATGTTTCGAGGGGTAAGAATGATATGTTTTCTAAAGGGGTTGATGTTGAAGGTGGGGTTGTAAGGGCATGTAGTAGAACGAAGTTTAGTGGGAATGGATTGTGAGTAATGTAGGTGTAGTAATAGGTGTGTTTGAGGTAGATGTGGGTGAAGAAATAGATGGGAGAGATGTAGGGATATGTGTGGATATGAGTGGGGCCGAAATAAGTGCTAAAGATGAATCTAATGTGGTAGATTGGGGTGTATTTGAAGTAGCGGAAATGGATGGTATAGTTGAATTTGATGTGGATGTGATAAGGATAGGAGAAGGTGTGGGTTCAGGACAGGTAGTGTAAGTTGATGTAGGTGTGACAAGTTCTAAATAAGAGGTGGAAATAATGTCCATTGTGGGAACATGTGATAAGATGGTGATAAGATAAGATCATATAAGCATTGCATTGATATTGAGATGTAAAGGGGGTGAGCTTGAGTTTTGGTGGTTGATTAATTTGCACAAAGGAGGTATCAATTTGGATATCCCCTTGATTTATGAGTTGTTGGACACGATCTTTGAAGGAACGACATCTCTCAATGTCATGACCTTTGACTCGATGATATTTACAATAGTGGGCCTCGTGATACCAAATAGGCTTGGCTTGCGAGTTGTCCACATGGGTCGATGGGAGGCGATTGGATAGATTTTACAAGTGATCAACTTATCAAACATAGAACTGTATGATTCTCCTAAAGGAGTGTAGTTGGATATTGATTGAGGGGATCGTTGTTGAGACCATGTGTTTGATGTAGATGGGGATGAGGGTTGAATGACCACAGTGTTGGCCGCACCCTTAAATTTTTCGTTATGTGTGAATGGTTTGGTGGATTCAAATTTTGATTTAATTGAACTTAGTTTAAGATGACCCTGCTCAATGGCATGGGTTTCAATCTTGCGAGCCATTATGAAAGCTTCATCAAAGGTTCGAATGATTGGATCTGCAAAATGGATGATATATGTTTTGCACACGAATGTGAGAATAATTCAATGAGTTCGGCTTTATCACAGGATAGTTAAGGATAGTTGGTTTATAACATCATGCCATCATGTAAAATGGGTGCCTTCAAACGATGGGCTTGTCTTCAAATGTCGAATGGATATAGATCAGCGATAGTGGTTTTGCGTGTGATATTGATAGAAAAGTGTTCTAATAACAACTGTATAATTTGGGTGAAAGAGAATATGGAATGTCTTTGCGGGATACATTTGTTGTACCCAATCCAATGTGTCTGACAAGACAAAGACATGGGGAAAGTTGAAGAAGTAGATCGTGATCATGCATAATAAGACAACATGCGTGTTTAAATGTGAGGAGATGTTGTTGGGGATCTTCCTTATTGTTGAACTTAGTAAATGCGGGAAGTTTCCAATGAGAAGGGTAGGGTTTGATTGGAACCGATGGATGAATCGGTTCGTTATAGATTTGTTCATAGGATAAAGTGTTCTTGGGTGCTATGGTAAGGGTTTCTAAACTGGCTAACCGATTCATTAAGGTGTGAATTGAATCACTCGAGGTGTTGTAAGGTTGAGATTGGATTGGCTGTGTGGTTTGAAAAGTAGTTCGATAAGGGAATGGTGTGTTTGTGGATGTGTGGGTAATTGGGGAAATGTCTGATAAGGTGGTTGATAAGTTTGTGGATAGGATGTTTGTGGAATGGTTTGATAAGACAATTGATTAATTTGTGGATATGTAGGTGTTTGGGGAGCATGTGTCATGGGTTGAGATTGCTGCATAGGCTGATGTTGAGCAATAGGGGCATGATGTGGTTGTTGAAGTTGGGTAGGTTGTTGTGGTAAAAGATAAACGGGGATATGTGTGTTAAGAGTTTGAGATGGCTAGACAGGCCTATTAATGGAATTGTCAAAATGGGATGTGGGTGGAATGTGATCCACCAATTTAGGAGATTGGGAGGATTGAGATATTATAGGAGATTTTGGAGTAAGAAGTCATATATGGGGTTAGGAGGAGATTTGAGTGTATCTAGAGGAGCGAGAGATGGTGGTATGACCGGTTTAGGAAGACTGGCTTGACGAGGGATATGAGGGTTGGTGTCAAGGTGGGGACAATTTTGTATGACATGGTTCTCATGAGGTGAGACCATGGAGACTGGAGGTTGGGTGACTGATGACATGGTTTTGAGTTTAGTATCTTGTTGGGTGAGATCTTCAGAAGAATTAACTTTATTGGGTGGAGGAAATTGTTGTTTTGTCTTGATTTGAGAGAGAGGACAATAGGTGTGAAATAGAGAAACATCTGTTTATGTATGTTGTTGACAAACAAATCAAGAAAAATATTTTTTATCATCATGATTAATTTAGAGGATGTGAACAGAAAAGAAAAGTAGGTAATGAAGGTGCCTAAAGAAGTCTAAGGTTGGTTTCAGGTAGTTATGGATTGGGAGATGTCTGAGACGGTTTCTATTGGGTGTTTAAGTCCCAATCAATTAACCAAGTGAGAGGAATGTTTTGATGTGTTAATTATGTTTGTGCAGTCTCAAGCGAAGTGTGTGATAAGTGAAATGCAGAGAGTTAAATTCTTTACTTAAGCTATGTAAGCAAGCAGGATGTAGAAGGTTCATTTTAGACCAAAATGAAATATGATATTCGATGCAGACATAATCACTTAGAAAAGGGAAAGTTTGATGCGAAAAGAGAAAATAAAGAAAATGAGGAATACCTGGAGAATCACTTTTCCTAGTTATTTAAATGTGTGTGATAGTGATGTATTTTGAAAGCGCCAGTTAGTGGCTCGAAACGCTCGGGTATCCTAAAATGGCACCGTTTAGAGTTGCGGACGAGGCCAGTGAAAATAATGTTTTTTTGTTTTACAAAATGGTCTTTGACAGTGTGATTTAATGGTTGCAAGGTCGTGGAGTTTACCTACAAAAGCAAATAAAACAATTAGTTGATGTTGTTAAGGAAAACGATGTCGACGTCTAAAGAGCGTTATCATAGAAAAATAAGTAATCAAAATAATAAAATCGTAGTTCAACATTCCTAGTCAATTAGAGTAATTGCGATGTGAAAATGAATCGATAAATTATCATTTTAATCTATGAAAAAAACATATAAGATAAATTAATAAATGTTCAACCCGTACCAAAATGAGAGACGATTGATAAGCTACACAATGTGTCAATAGATTCAAAATGATAAGTTATGAAATGAACTATAAAATGATAAGCTAAAAAACTATAAGACTAATCTATGAAGTAAATTATTAAATAAAGATGAAATGCACTCGGTGAGTCGAAATTAAAAATTATTGATTGGAAATATGGTAGTGCATGTGTGGTCGAGCCATGTGGAGTTCACATGGAGGGGTCCTCTTGGTCGGGGAAAGTGTGCATGGAGAGAGGTGAAGACCACGTGGGTCGGTGTATGTCGGTTGGGGGTGGAGGATAGGGTCGAGCCGTATGTGGGGTGAGTGGGACAGAGTCGAGAGGAAGGGAGAGGTGAGGCAATTGGATAGTTGTGAGTGGAGGGGCGTGGCCGAGTATGGGCTATGTGGAGTTGGGGATAAGAGAGTCAGGGAGAGAAATCGGATGGGAGCTCGGGTAGAGGGAAGGATCTGCGTGGGAGACAGGTGGACGGGAGATAGCGTGGGAAGAGGAGAGTGGATCTTGTGGGAAGAAAGAGAAAAGTGGAAGGAGGATGGCGAACAACATGGGGAGGGACTAGTGGGTGGTTGATGTGTAGTGGAGGATATGGGAGCTCGGGAAGAGGAGAAGTCGGATAGAAGGGAGATGGGGACTAGCGCGGGGAGAGAGCTCAAGTGGACAGGGGACAGAGAGAGATGGGTGCGGTGAAGCGGCACAGATTGGTGTGGAGGTTGGCGTTGGGGGTTTGCGTGGGAGGAAGCCGAGACGGAAGCTTGGGCGAGAGGAAGATGGAGATCGGGGTTGGTCGAGTGGAGCGAGTCAAAATAATAGAGGGAGATGTCGCATGGGCGAGAGGGAAGGAAGAGTGGAGTGTGCATGGTGAATGGTTGGGAGATGCAGAGGATGTCTCGGGTTGGATGGAGAGTGGAGTGGAGAAGGGGATGAAGGCTGGACATGGGGTGTGGAGAGCTTGAGTGCGGATGAAGCCGGACGGGAGTTCGGGCAGGAGTGTAGTGGAGAGCTCGGGAATCATGGAGAGTAAGGGCTCAACTAAGGGACCACAGGGAGACAGGAAGTGTAGGTTAAGTTGGGTCGTGATGAGGATAGCTCAGACGAGGAACCGAGTTGGGGGAGAGAATGGAGTGAAATAAGTGGATAATTTGATGGGGGAGTCGATTAGGAACATAGAGGTGAGGTGGCTGTGGGGAGTAGCGATTTCGAGGTGGGTAGAGAGTGGGACGAGATGTGAGGTGGCCAAGTGGAAGATGGGAAGAGCTGAGTGAGGAAGGGGAGCTCGGGTGAGGGAGAGGTGGAAGTGGGGAGTGGGAAGGAGGGACGTGAGGTAGGAAGGGAGATAGGGAGCTTGGATGGAGTGATGCGGTGAGGATGTGAGGAAAGGGATAGGAATAGATAGGGGATGGGATAGTTTAGGAAATTGTTTTTTTTTTTAAAAAAATTAATTAATAATTTTTTTGAATTTAATTTAATTTAATAATAATTATGTGTATATATTTTTATTAATTTTTAATTAATATTATTTATTTAATAATAAAAACAAACTTGATATTAATTAGAAACAACCAAATGACAAGTCTATGAACACAACACAATGACGTACCTCAAAGATGACAAAAACGACCACATGTACAAAGGACATCACATGGCGGGATCACATTAAATCCTGTAAACGAGTAAGCTTACAAATGAAATATTCACAAAATCTATCACGTGACAACCACTAGGAGAATAATGAATTACACAATCAAACTTGAAAACACAGCCAAATGATAAGGTTAATTTCCAGATTTACTTCCCATGCGGGTAGATGTCAACAGAAAACAAGCAGAGCACGTACCTCCTGGTGATTTCGATGAGTGACCGTACTGACTTGAAATCGACAAATACTAAGATATTGCAAACAAGCAAGTTAGAAAATATGAGTAAAATAACAAACAAAATGACCAGATCTAGGATCTGGTCCCATCGGGCGTGCCAAAATGTTGTATAGGAAACTTCGTTCTCGAGCGGGGTGAAGGCCGATACTGGGAGCCCAAGCAACTTCGAATGATGGAGGGCTTAGGACCTTAGATGCATATGTGGATCTACGGGCGCAAATAAGATAGATGCATGATATAAAGAAGCTAGATCTGCAAGACTAAAACAGATAAGATTAGATCACAATATGCGGGGGTTTCCCGAGAAAGTGCCGGTTCTAAGAGGATTTTAAATCCCTTGGAGGATGTCAACCCCATGTCAGACAAGATAATAATAGATCATGAATAGTAGTAATGGAATATAAAATGACAAGTAACTAAAATGATGAGAGGACTTAGCTTGTGCTCTGCTATGGAGATGAACCGGGCATCAAGATGGCAAGATAATGAACCACAAAAAATATTTCTTCCTCAAACTGGCAAAACTTCATTAAGCTCTTTCTTCTCCTCTGGGCCTAGGTTCTCTAGGTCTTCTTGAAAAATCTCCGTCTTTGAAAAATATATCCTTCAGGGTAATTTGTCCCTTCCTGAAATATGGGGGAAAAACCCATATTTATAGTTTGGATGTGAGGTTAGATCGGGGTTAACAAGTAACCGAGGTTGGGTTGAGTAACCCGAGTTAAGAGATATGATGTGATCATGTGGGGACCACGAATCTAATTATTAGATGGAGTGGGAAGCATGATTGACATGGTAGGTGAGATGATAGATTCCATTTAGAAAGGGGTGTCGAATGGGTATATTAATACCCATGGATTAATAATTTGTGAGAGATGGGGGATAATGCCAAAAGTCAATTATTAAATGGGTTTATATGGAGCCCATTTAATAATTAATTAAACAAGGTGAGCAAATAGATGGGATTTCATTTAATTTAAGAAAAAGAGAAGTGAGAATGGAAATTGCGTGAATGTGAGATGATTGTGGGGGTCCTATACCAAAAATATGTGTCTACAAAGTAGGAGGATGGTGGGCACTACAAACCCAATAGTTCTTCTTCTTGTGAGCATTCTTGGAATGTATTTGAGCATATACACTTTAAAAACACAACCAAAGGAGCCAATGATTGATGAATGATTTGGTCTTCATCCACCTCAACCTTCATCTTCGTTTCAAGACTATTCGAGGTTAGAAACCTTCCAATTATGACTTTCAATAATTTTCTACATTTGTAGCATACACTCGTAGGTTGAGAACTTATGCCTAACCTCGGGTAGTGATGAGGATGATCAACCAATGGATCTAGATGAGATTGATTTTGATTTGGAATGGATCACATGCAAGGGGGAGCCTACATTTAGTGAAGAGGATTTGGATGTCCCAACTAAGGATTTGGATGATCGTGACCATGCTCGTTGGGATAAAAGGACCGCAAATGCAGAGGCATTGACTTGGACACTTCAAGTTCATATATTTTATCATGGTTTCCTTAGAGGCTATTCGAATTTTCTAATCTTTAATTTTGTTGTGTATGACTTATGAGAATGAGTCTATGGCAATATGTACCCTATGACTGAAAAATTGATACTTAATGAGAACTCAAGAGTGATTGGGAACATTGAACCTTTATTAATGTCTTATTGTTGAAGTTTGGACTTTGTTTCTCTTTCTACGCACTCTATTCGTCATGAAATAACATTTGTAGTTTTTTTGAAGTGTTTTTACAAGTATTTTAGTGTCTTTTAATTTACATTATTTTTCCCATTTTAAACCTATGCATTTAAATTCCATTGACACTTTAGTTTATTGTGTTAGTCAATGGCAAAAGGAGGTCAATTGCACTTGAAAATATACCCAATTACAATAGAAAGTGTTAGGATAGCCTAAAAATGATTAACTACATAAAAGAACATGCACTTAAAATAGATGAGGGGTAAACCCAAACATAGTAAGCCCCAAGCCCATGTGGTTAGGGTAACAATACAAATAGTAATGTGGGGGAAGTAAAAAACCATATAGGCCACAAGATGATTTAGTCTCATTGGACATCTCTTACCATGGCCAGGATAGAGGAATCATTTGTGTCATTTCCTATCACTATGAAAGGACCAATGCACGATATGGTAATGCTTCTCAAGGAGTGTCAAGGTCTTGGGAGCCGGTTTGGGTAATCCTAAGAGGACACAAAGCACTCTCTTAGCATCCCTCTTCACATTCAAAGACGAAGAAACTTCTGTGACAAAAGAAAATCGTAATGTGTGCTTGCCTCCACACCCTAAGAGGTAGTCGTGAACAAATATATCCTCAATGCTAAGGAATAGATCCATGACGTTGGACCTATCTAAAGTTCTAAAGATGACATATCCATCAAAGTGCCCATAAGACTTAGTTATGCAAGTAATTGAGATAAACTCTGATGACCTCGTACGAACTTTTGATAAAATTATTTTTCTTTAGTTCCAACTCCTAATAATTTAATTTCATGTTGCCTTGAAGTAATCTGGGCTCCACATTTGGCATCCACTTAGCAACTTTATTCAGGTGTAGTATGGCATTCATTCAAGTATGATTACTTGTATCTTGGATGTCAAATGTATTTTCCTCTAGAAAAGCTTTCAACTTTCCATTTTATGAATTTTATTTATGATAAGGAAGGTATTCTCCTTCAATTAGCATAAGGGGCTATGAATTCTGCTTTATTGTTTGGTTAGAAACTTGGTTGGGAATATATGATCTCTAACGAACCTCTTGCCGCCTGCTTTGCCCAAGTTACCCTTAATGATGCCATCAAAATTGAGATTATACTAGAATGGGCACTCATGATTTTCCTTTCGATGAATGGTGTTTTCGGACATTCTCTAGAGCTTCTTCAATTTTCCATTAGCTAAAAGAGTTTTTTTCCCATTTTTGCATAAGAATATTTTTCTTTAACCTCTTAGTATGAAATTTGGTCTAAAATATTTTTTGATGCCATTTAGTTGGGTTTTCTTTTCTTCGACTGAGGACAAAACCAAAACTTATGAAATCGGTATGTTTTGGCATATATTTCTTTTTTTGGTGTACACAGACATGATAATATTTTACAGGGTCACTGTTTCTTTACACATTTTGCCAATGTATTTAGCTCCTAAGACCTTTTTCAAACTTTAAAAGAATCATCAACCTGCAAGCTGCTCCTCCTTCTTTCGGTTCGCACAACATTTCCTAACTAATAGATGATCTCCTTCGTTTTCCCTCATACCATTCCAAATGAAAGACCATTTTCTCTATATTCATAAAAGTAACAGGAGCGATCAATACTAATCAATGAAAAATTGGTATGGTGGGAAGTACTGATTTAATCTATTGGATTTTGTAATTGATTGAGAGCCATTTTTTGGTATTGGGATTCCCAGGATTCTTGTCATTTTTGAACTTACCAATGACTACTTCCCAATCTGCTACCTTTAGCCTCCTGAGTATCAATTTACTTTTTGAAATTCAAGGATATTATAAAGATTCTTATCCATCACATTTGATCCCTTTGGGTTTCCTCTTGAAGCTTAGGGGCATTTATGTAGGACATGTTCCAGATCCTTTGTCTGGAATTGATCACTTTATGCATTTTTCCCCTTTAGACCCTTTTATTTTCTTTTGCTGGATATGTGATGCACCAGACAAAAATGGCTAATGAAGGCACAGTATGGAAGACAATTAAATTCAAGATCACGATTAGGGACATAATTAATAGGATATGAACACCCATTTAGGAAGTGTGTTCTATACAAATTAAAAGATCTTCATAATAGTATTTGATTCATTTCATAACCTAAAATTGCAGCCGGGAATGGTAGAGTGTAATGGTTGTAAGCATGTTCATAAAAATGGCGACCCTACATTTGATGTAGGAAAGTTTTTTTCATGCTTCGGGAAGGCAATCCAAAAATTACAATGTCTTGGGCATATGATGGAGTCTATGTTTTTACCCCAAAATTATTTTTCCAAGCCGGATTACGTTACATTGAGACCATCCGTTACCAGTCGGGAAAATTCGTATGTAATCCGAGAAGAATTCTTAAATGATGCCCGGTATGTGACAATTCCCAGATAGGTGCCTCGAGATTGATACCTGTTGTATTTAAGATATCTGAGTTAGTTACTATTTGATCAAACATATAGTTTTCTGGGGTGGTATTATCTTTTTATATTAATGGCAAACAAATTTCAGAGTGGTTTTCCCTGCATGTTATATCAAAGTGATTTCTGTAACATTTAATTGTTGCTTGTGGAACTACAACTAGATTTTAAGGAAAAAGATTTGAGCTAAGAGATGAGAAACTTATTCAATGCGCATTTGTAAATTCATGTTTATTGTCTCCTCTTACTAAAAGAGGTTCAATTTTTCTTTTACCTGTTCTTTTTCTTTGACACCACTAAATTTAATTTGAAGATGTCAGTGTAAGGTGATGAATTGTTGAAAGTAAACAATTTGCAGTTACATGTTTATACCATTAGTTAACTCTCCTTACTCATTATACTACTATTGATTAAAATGATTTTCATACAGTGGTTGAGATGGTTTGTTTGGACTATTGTTGATTGTCAATGTGTTCTAACAACTTGTTTAACTTTTTGAATGGTTGATATTGATATTATCTCACTTTTCAGGTCAAAAATACTTCAATAATATTGGGATGCCAGCTGATGTGAAATACATTGACCCGACATACATGATACGAGCATGTCGTGCAAATGCAGCCGATGGCATTCTGTGTACTGTACTTGGTCAAAATGCAGTAAGACTATGTATTCATTTGTATTAAATTAAATATCAACTGTGTATTATTTAGTGTATTAGCTGAGCTAACAAGAAATATATATGCAAGAGCACCATGGTTATGGACCATAGAAGACATTAAAGATGACTTGAGTTAAAATTGCTACCTTTTCTAATTCTAGAATGGACGTGTAATTGGGTTTTTTTTTCAGGTTCATGGAGCGTTTGCTGGATTTAGTGGTATAACAGTGGGGATATGCAATACTCACTATGTTTATTTTCCTATTCCTGAAGTCATTGCCTATTCAAGAAGTGTTGATCCAAACAATTGGATGTGGCATCGTTGTTTGACTTCCACTGGCCAACCTGATTTTTATAATAGTGATAAAACACAACCAAGCTTTCAGTTTTGAGAGTAGTTGGTTTTAAGGGGGTGGAGCCATTTGTTGAGTGGGGTTTATAAGGTCCAAATCTGGCACAATTGTAGATTAAAAAACCATTATGTGTAAGGCCTTTAATATCCACTATTTCTACACTAATAATGTAGACTATTTCAATTGTGAACTATTAATTTATACATAAAATCTTGAATAGTTATTAAATCTTTCCATGTCAACAAGTCATTCATTAACATAAAATATATAATATTATACTTTAATATTAACTTACCACATTCAAAAGTACAGTGTTTTCAACAAAATTTATATCCTTCCATTATATTAAATAACCAATATCCAAATAACTTTATTCTAAAATAGTGTATTGTTCACGGGTAAACATTCACTCGAAGAATCGGTGTCAAAGTGAAAGTGGGTTCTCTTTCACATGTACCATAGGTGGTGTAAGTATGTTATATTATGTTTCTCTTTCCTTTGTGTGTTTCCCCTTTCTATTATGCATTTGTGTTGTTTTAGTCTTGGTTGTGTTGGTAGCTTTGTTAGTACATTCAAGTATGGTGACTCTATGGCCCAATCAGATAAGGCATTAGTCTGCTACTCCACAAGATACATGAGGTTCCTCATTATCCCTTACGGTCTAATGTCCCCAAGCTAGAGCCAGTTGTTATGCTAAATTTCTATCATGCAAAATTGAAAATTTTGGTCATGACAACTAAGCCCACCATTTGAAAACCCATCTCTCAATCATTGTGAACCCTTCCTCTAGCCAACCCATCAATGCACGCAGCCCCTCCAAGTTTGATTCACCCTCATCTTGGCTGAGAGGAAAGTGTTAACATGGTTTTCAAGTATGTTTCATGTGCAGGGAATATATCCAATATGGTTTCATGATTATACTAAGTTTTGAGGTGGAATAGTGTTCTTCAAAGCACTAAATTGGTTATTTTTAGCCATATTTCAGCATAAGGACATCCTTTGAAAGTTGACGGGGAAGACTCGAGCCATCTAGAGGTTGTGTAGGGGATAAATGATCTTATCTGAGACATTTTAGGGAAAATCTATGGAGATAATTGATGTTGGGAACAAGTTAAGCAAAACTGGATCATTTTGGCCACATGGAATAAAGCCTCCAACAGAGAAAGTCACCTTGTTATGATGATTCTAGGAGTTCCAGGAGGATTTGGGAGATAACAAAATATGCAATTTAAATCTCTTGGAATCCTCCACATTATGGACACATCAATTTCATTTCAATACTTAAAAATATTTCGTGTTAATCCAAAACATTACAGTTGCCCCTTCGATCCAAAAGAGGAACAAGACTTGAAAATCAATTTTTCAGGAAGAATTGGCTCTTGAAAGTGTCTGGGATGATCTCAAAAGGTTATTTGGATTAAAAATCATATCAGGTTTGATCCCAAAAAACCAATCCATATTCACGGGGTAGAAAAAGCACTCTCGGTGTTCTAAAATGGAGTTGGCGGGATGACATCAAAATATTCAAAAGACATGAGCGCACTTTAAAGCATGTTTTGTCCCCTCACATTTTCCCCAAGGTGCAAAGGGACATGAGGGACACACAAGTGTACTCTCCCATCCATTTGATTTTTTTCACTTAAAATGCAACTCGCAAGGTGTCGAAGAGACATATGAAGTGTTTAAATGTCCATGTCCCCTTCTCATGACTTGAAGACCCTTGGCACAATTGGAAGCATTTTTGTCCCCTTGGATTTTTTTCCATGGAGTAAAGGGAAATGGGGGACACAAAAGTGTGCTCCCCATAAGGCCTTTCGCCTGACAACTTGCACAACATCACTTTCACCCTAGGGAGTTCCCAAACTTGCATGTCCACTTAACTACTTCCCCCTCCTCATGAGTAAATGACCCATAATGAATTTTGGAGCATGGAGTGTCCCCTCACATTGCACCAATAGAAAAAAGGGACAAAGAGGACATGAAAGTGCACTACTCTTCCTTCCATTCATCCCCAGGACATATCAAAGGACCAGTTTATAGCCCCCTGAAGCCATTTTCTGCCCCCTGCATCTCCCTTATACTACACCACAAATTGTCACTTGTCATCATTAGGTGCAAAGCACACTTTTTTCCCCATGTCCCCTTGCACCTTTCCCCTAATTTTAGGGTGAAACCACATGCCAACCCTCATCCAACCCCGATTTGCCTGTTTGGTTCAATCTGAGTTAAAACTTGCATTTGAATGAAATAAATCCACAACTCAAAACACTTAAATATTTTTGAATTGCAAAATCATGATCCCCCAAAAATCCATTTTTACTAGTAATTCTTTTGATTTTTTTCAAAACCCTTAAGCTCCAAAATTGAAATTTGCTCATATCTCACAATCCGTACACCTAATTTCCACCTAAATTTACTAGTACATTGTTATGTTTGTGAAGTCTATTTTTCATGTTAGAGTGTGGTACACCTTCTATGTGTTACACTCGAGATATTTTTACGGCGGTCCTGCTCGCCAGTGAGCAGAAAAGTCAGGTTTGGGCGAAGCCCCAAGAAAATTTTCATGGGTGGTTTATTAACCCATGGGTAATGGGTAACCGTTATGGGCTGTTTTTGGGCCCATGGTTTTTCAGTACCCATTGTTTTGATACCCACGGTTTTTGCCCATTGTTTTGATACCCACGGTTTTTTTCCCATGGTTTTGATACCCACGGTTTTGTATCAAACTGCTTAAGAAATTGTCTATTTATATGGTCTTATGCATATGATAAATAGACAAGAAAATGTATTGCAGATGTGCTTTGAATTCGGGTGTGAATTCTATAGAGTTTGTTGAGCATAGCTCCAAACGGATCTGGGTATTGTATTGAGAGAGTGGAGGCTTGTAATAAAATCTGAGCAAGTGATTCTTGGTGGACATAGCCCAAATTGGGTGAACCACGTTAAATCTTGTCTCTCTGTGTTGTGTTATTTATTCTACACTTTTATTTGAGATCCGTAATATTTTACGAATATTAGTTTCTACTATTGCAATTCTGTAAGGGATTATTCTGCATATTTTATCTCTTATTACCTAAAAATTGGTATCGAGCCTGTTTTGGTAAGCTAAAGTGTTGAATCGCAGGGAAAGTTTTATCTTGAGTGGGAGCTATGGTAGATGATGAAAGATCTAGGGTTGATAAATTCAACGGGCATAATTTTAGTCTTTGGAAGATGCAGATGGAAGATTACCTTTATCGAAGGTTCTCTATACTCCATTGTCTCGAGAAGGTGAACAAACCCTCAAGTATGTGAGATGCGGAATGTGATTTGTTGGATCGGAAGGCACTTGGAACGATCCGGTTGTGTCTTGCATCTTCGAGTATTATTTAATGTTTCAAAGGAAAAGACTAAAAAGATCTAATGGAAGCATTAGGAAGTTGTATGAAAATTCCTCTGCCTCTAAGAAGATATTTTTAATGAAAAAGTTGTATAATATAAAGATGTCCGAGAATAGTTCGATAGAGATCATTTAAATGATTTCAATACGGTTGTGAATATGCTAACTTCAGATTCTAATAGAATTTGATGAAGAAGTTAGGGCTTTATTAATTTTGTGCTCTTTACCCGAAAGTTGGAATAGCACGGTAATGGCGGTAAGCAACTCGGTTCAGCCTAACTCGAAGTTGAAGTTTGAGGATGTTGTAGGGGTGATTCTAAGAGAGGAAATGCGAAGAAAAAGCTTCGGGAAATCTTCTACTTCAAGGAATGCTTTGACAGTGGAAACTAGAGGGAGACAGAAGAATAGAGGAAACCATGGAAAATTGAAAGATCGGGCAAGGTCAAAATCCAAGAGTAAGATTGTATGTTGGAATTGTGGAAAGTCTAGGCATGCAAAGAAGGACTGTTGGGAGCTTCGGGATAAGAAGAAACAACAGGAAGAAAACAAGGAGACAAATGTGGCATCGGGTAATGTATGTCTAGATGCTTTGATTCTTTCTTTGCATAATATTACTGAATCTTGGGTTTTAGATTCAGGGGCTTCTTTTCATGCTACTCCACATAGGCATTATTTTGTTGATTATGTTCAAGGGGATTTTGGGCATGTTTTTCTTGGTGATGATGAGCCTTGCAGTATAGTTGGAAAAGGTTCTATTCAGGTTAAGATGCAGAATGAGAATACATGGCTATTAAAGGATGTCAGACATGTGCCTACATTAATGAAAAATTTGATATTGGCGAGGCAATTGGGAAGTGATAGTTGTCTTGTGATATTTCTGGTGACTCTTGGAAGGTTACCAAGGGTGCTCTTGTGGTGGCAAGAGGTAAGAAGGTTAGAACCTTGTATTTAACCACCGATAGTACTAATGATTATATTCTTGTGGCTTCGAGATGCAAATACAACATTATGGCACTATAAGCTTAGTCATATGAGCCATAAGGGCATGAACATCATAAAGAAGAATTTTCTTGGATATATAGAAATAGGTTTGGATTTCTGTGAGAACTACATATATGGGAAACAAAAGAGAGTAAGGTTTCTCAAGGTTGGACCTACGAAGAAAGAGAGTAAGTTAGAGCTGGTACATTCTGATGTGTGGGGATGGCTCGGGTATCATCCGTTGGGGGCTCAAGTTATTATGTTACTTTTATTGATGATGCAACAAGGAAAGTTTGGGTTTATTGTATTAGAAACAAATATTATGTATTTGATACTTTTGTTAAATGGAAAGCCTTGGTAGAGAATAAAACAGGTCTTAAGTTAAAATGTCTCAGATCAGATAATGGAGGGGAGTATTGCAACAATGAATTTGATGATTATTGTTCTAAGAATGGAATATGCAGGTAAAAGACGGTTCCAGGAACCCCGCAGCAGAATGGGGTGTCAGAAAGGATGAACAGAACAATAATGGAACATGCTAGGAGCATGAGGATACATGCAGGATTGCCTCTTTATTTTTGGGCAAAAGCGGTGAGCACAACTGTGTACTTGATAAACAGAGGACCCTCAAGTGCCTTGGATGGAGGCATACCTGAGGAGGCTTGGTACGGTAAGAAATTTGATTACTCATTTCTTAGAGTCTTTGGATGTGAGGTGTTTGTTCATATTGACAAGGATGATAGGACCAAGCTAGAGGCTAAATCAGAAAAATGTACTTTTATTGGTTATGGTGGTGATGAATTTGGATTTAAATGTTGGAGTATTAAGGACAAGAAAATCATTCGGTCTAGGGATGTGGTCTTTAATGAGAAAGTCATGTATAAGCAATAGTTATAGGAAAACAAGGAAGATTCCAAGAAAGAATATGTAGTGGTAGAGGATCTTCCGGATAGGACAGTGACCCATGAATCAGTTCAAGAACCTACTCAACAGGAACCCCAAACTCCTACAGTGAGGAGGTCTTCTAGGGTAAGAAAAGAACCTGAACATTTTTCTCCTTCTTTTTATTATTTATTACTCACTGATAGTGGAGAGCCAAAGAGCTTTGATGAAGCAATACAGGTAGATGTCAGTAAGAATTGGGAGCAAGCCATGGATGAGGAGCATAAGTCTCTCATGGAGAACCAGACTTGGGATTTGGTGAAGCTACCGGAAGGCAAAAGAGCATTGCAGAACAAATGGGTGTATAGAGTTAAAGATGAAGAAGGAGGAAAGGAAAGATATAAGGCCCAGTTGGTGGTCAAGGGGTTTGCACAAAAACAAGGTATAGATTTTGGTGAGATTTTTTCTCCTGTAGTAAAATTGACTTCTATCGAAGCTGTTCTTGGAATAGTGGCGGTAGAAGACTTGCACTTAGAAACAGTTAGATGTAAAGAGTGCATTTCTCCATGGTGATTTAGAGGAGGAGCTATATATGCAAAGAGCCGAAGGATATGAAGTCAAAGGTAAAGAGGAGATGGTGTGTGTAAACCCGAAGAAGAGCTTGTATGGCACGAAACAAGCTCGTGTCAATGGTATAAGAAGTTTTATAGCTTCATGATGGAGCAAGGTTATATTAGATGTCATTCTGACCATTGCGTGTATACAAAGAAATTTGAGGATGGAAGTTATATTATCATGTGTTTGTATGTTGATGACATGTTGCTTGCAGGTAAAAACATGCAGGAAATAAAAGTACTCAAAAAACAGCTAAGTGAATCCTTTGATATGAAGGATTTGGGGGTAGCTAGACAAATCCTTGGTATGAGGATAACTCGGGATAGGAAGGAACGGAAGCTGACTTTATCTTAGGAAGAGTACATTAAGAAGGTATTGCATAGGTTTAACATATAGGATGCTAAACTAGTTGGGACTCCTTTGGCAGGCATTTTAAGTTATCAAAGGAGCAAAGTGTCCCAAGACAGAGCAGAAAGAATCTAATTGTCTAAGGTACCTTACTCATCAAAGTTGGCAGTTTGATGTATGTTATGGTGTGCACTAGGCCCGATATTGCCCATGCAAAGGAGAGTGTGAGTAGATTTATGAATGATCCAGGTAAAGAGCATTTGGCAAGCAAGAAAGTGGATCCTTCGGTATTTAAGAGGGACCATGGGGAAAAAAATTTACTACAAGTGGATTAGACACCACTTTACATGGTTATGTAAATTCGAGACATGGTGGAGATGTTGATACACGGGAGGAGCATGACAAAGTTATATTTACTTTGTTGGCTAGATTTTCTCGCACAAGCATCAAACCTAGCAAATCATGAGATAAATCTCCTTCATTTAACCGGTGAGGCTCCCGTGTCGATTTGTCAATATAAATGTGTTATTATCTATCAGGGGGTTTTACTTTAACCACTTCGTTCATGAACCATAACTAAGAAGTTTTGCAGCAAGTAAGCAGCTGTTTAAGAAAGGAAAATTATAGAAGAAAGAAGTAAAGGAAATACAGAGAAGAAATGGGGAAGATGTGCATCCCAATTAGTAGATAGCAGAGCTAATTGCATGCACATAGAAGAAACTTAATAGATATGAACACACAAAATTATAAAACAAAGGCAGCTCTAGATCCAGATCTAAAATAACACAAAGTTTATCAAGAGATCTAAGATTCAAAGCAAGAAACAAAGTACACCGTGACACAAAGTTCTCCGGAAACCTGCTCCTTTGTATTCCTCTGCTTCAAGTTGCTCTCAGGGGTTCAGCACAAAGTCTAAAACACAAGATTGCTGCTTACAAATTCTGATCGATTAACCCGAAGGTTCTTCCTCTACTTATAGAATGTAGAGGGGCAATTACAAGCTGGAAGCTTTAGTTGAACTGGCACATGTGGAAGTCGGAAAAGAAACAACTGGCAATCTCCCTCCTGGAATTCCTCTTTGCATGACATGTATGATTTGCAACTGAAAATAGAACCTTCTATTTTGCACGTCCACCACCTATCTCCAAGTAGTTGACTTCTTCAAGTAATGGCTTTTAAACCAATCACTTAAGTTGTATAATTGAATTGATCGCTCAATTACTTTGTCGAAGGAAAGAAGAAGGAAGAGGAAAGCTGACTTTGTCGGAGGAAAGAAGAAGGAAAAGGAAAGCTAACTTTGTCTTTTTTCATGTCTGCATGCAGCTGATTCAAACTGGATCTGGAAACAAGCTGGAATTAGTTGGATCTTGAAGCGGCTGGATCTGGAAACAAGCTGGAATTGCAAGCAGTTGGAATTGGAAGCAAGCTGGAATTTTGCCTTCGCATTGTCTTCTCTTTTATCCTTGAAGCTTTTGCAGTTCTTCTGTTGTACATGCATCAGTGCAAGGTTGGCCGTAGATAACTCATCATCCTTATTTTTAATTGCATATGAGCAATTAAAAATTCTGGAAAGCACTCAGGGTGAATGAAAATTCAATGAAGGCTTCAACTGGAAGATGAGAGCACATGCACAAGGTCTTGGAAGGAATTTCCCACGCACTGTCTTCTTCATGGGCTGCATTCGAAACAAGAGGATGAAGCCTTTGTGCCAGAAGCTTTTGCAACTATGAGATCTAGATCTGGATCTGCATATGGATTTGCATCAACATCTGCATCTGGATATGGATCTGCACCTGCATAACAAATTCTCAGCAATCGGGCTATGGATGGAAAAGTTGTAGCTCGAATAATTCCCCTTTGCTTTTAATCTGCATGCATGAGTGAAGTTTCTCCTGCACGCATGAGTGAAGTCTTTCCCGCTCTTGATCCGTCTATCAATTTAACAAGAGGTTAGAGCCTAGATCCGTGTTTCCAATATCTCGTAAATTTAGAAGTGATGCATGACTCCGTTGTGCTTTCTTTTTCATCTTTTCTTTGCCATAGCTTTGTCTATCTTTGTCTCGAATGTCTTTTTCTTCTTATTTGATCGAATTCTTCAATCTTAGTGCGAGATCTGGAAAATTCTTCAGATTCGGAGGATATATGCAATGTATTGGACATTGATAAAAGCTCCTTTTCCTTTGTAAAGCACCTGTAATGAATTCCTGCAATTTATCCAGACAAAAATGGCCATAGGAGCATGAATAGTGAATTTTAATTGTAAAAATATGCGGTTTTCAAGCCTCGCTGCCCCAAAAATGGTGTTTAATTTGCACATAAAGAGAGCATGAATCCTTTCAACAACACCTGAGCTCCTGTAACACCTGTGCAAACAATTATGCAGACAAAGATCAACCTCCTTCAAAGCATGCGCCAAATTTGGAAGCTTTTAGCCTTGTTTCCACCTTGCCTGAGCAAAATCCTTCTTCAAATGGGGGTGCACTTTTCCTCTTGGCTGCAATTCTTTACCTGTGAATTAAATAATTCACCCATATGGCTGCCCATACTTATATAACCTTCACAATTCTATAATTAATAATTGACCTAACAATTAAAGGCAATTAATTAATTAAAAATTATGCTCTTCTCTTTTAAATATAGCATGTTTAAGGACAGCCATCCAATCAATTAAATTCATTCAATTTAATCATCCACACTTCACTTCACTTAAGCTTCACAGTGTGCTTTGACCATAGCCACTGAAAATAGGAATTAATATAATCATTTAATACTTTAAAAAGTATTAATTCCTTCTCAAAAGGGGCTGCATTAAATAAATTAAATTTATTTAATTTTGGAATTCTATTTCCAATTGATTTATTCCCATTGCTTTTGTTGACTTTTCCACAAGCCTAGGTGCCAAAATTGGGTGAATAAATATTAACAAATATTTATTTAATGCATTATTATTCACCCAAGGTGGGTCGCACTTTTTTGCATAATAGAATTCTATTTTTAAGAATTTTTGACAATGGGATTTTTACCCTGCAAGGCAGCCCCGGAAATCCCATGATCCACTTAAGTGATTTGACTTTGACAATGGGATTATTTACCCTGCAAGGCGATAAAATCCCGTGATTTCACTTAAGTCACTTTTCTTTTATTTCACCATGGGAATTTTTACCCTGCAAGGTAGGCAATAAATTCCCGCCTGCCTGCAGCCTCTAACTTTCCCACTGCAACTTAAGTGAATTTTATATTACGGGAAAAAGTACCTGCTAAGCAGGTATAAAATTCCCACCTGCCTGTTGCTTCTATTTTTCCCACTGCAGCTTAAGTGAATTTTCTATCATGGGAAAAAGTACCTGCAAGTGAATAAAATCCCACCGTCACGCTTCTATTTTTCCCACTGCATCTTAAATGAATTTTATAACATGGGAAAAAGTACCTTGCACAGCGGTATAAAATTCCCATCATGCCCGTGGCTTCTATTTTTCTCATCGTAGCTTAAATCTTTTGTTTTCCAAAATGCCCATCCAGCAGGGGCTTTTTCGTCTGCACGACTTCACTTTTTCCCAATGATCCAAACCTCCGATGGCGACTTCCTCCGGGCATAATGTGCGTATATGTTTTCCAGTGCCGCCCAGCCAAAAATCGGGCTTACCTTAAAGGAATTGTTCTAGAGAAATTTCACAGAAAACGAAACGGGACACCACAAAAACACGAAAAATTGCCAAAAGTTACAAATAAAGCCCAAAACTTATTCCAAGTTAAAACCCTTCTGACACATAGGAATAATAACATATTCGCTCATAATAGAGTTAAAACAGAGCGCAAATAGCCTCATACGGGGCTTAAAATAATTAAATACAAATTTCCCGCAGACAAATCCCGACGACAGAATAAAACAATTTTGGGCATTTGGGTATTTGGCGAAAAAGGCTAATATGGCTCTTTAGGATTATCTTGACGCAATACAAAAACTTTCAGGCAATAAAAACACAAAACAACCCATTATTTTAAAAGTACAAAAAATTTTCGGATAGGGTAGTCGCAGATTTCAGGGTGAAACTCGAGTGACACCATACACTATAGGTGGGACAGCGGTGAGCTGAATTTCATGACTACGAAGCTAGTGGCTTTATCAACCACGGAGAGGTTTACGAGAGTATGTTCACGCCACAGAGGCAAGAAAAGAGATGATTTGGTTACAACAATTACTTGAGGAGTCGAGGCATAAGCGAAGGAATTTAAAACTACATAGTGATAGTTAGAGTATTATACACCTAGCTAAGAACTCTACTTTCCTCTCCAGGATGAAGCATATACATTTGAAATATCACTTTATCAGACAACTTTGGAAGAAGATAAGTTGAAGTTGGAGAAGATTCATACCGGTCGAGAATCTTGCAGATATGATGACCAAGGTGGTCACAAGGATAAACTAAAGCTATGTTTAGCTTTGGTTGGCCTTCATGGATGACAAAGTGAAGGGTTGAGAAGCTTGCTCGGCTGGAAATTAGTCTCCAAGTGGGAGATTGTTATGTTTGTGGAGCCTATTTTCATGTTAGAGTGTGGTACACGTGTCGTGCGCATGCGGATATTTTTACGGTGGTCCCGCTTGCACGGTGAGCGGAGTTAATGGGGTTCGGGGCGAAGCCCCAAACAAATTTTCATGGGTGGTTTATTAACCCATAGGTAATGGGTAACCGTTATGAGCTATTTTTGGGCCCATGGTTTTTGGTACCCATTATTTTGATACCCACGGTTTTTGCCCATTGTTTTGATACCCACGGTTTTTTGCCCATGGTTTTGATACCCACGGTTTTGTATCAATCTGCTTAAGCAATTGTCTATTTATATGGTCTTATGCATATGATAGATAGATAAGCAAATGTATTGCAGATGTGCTTTGAATTCGGGTGTGAATTATGTAGATTTTGTTGAGCATAGCTCCAAATGGATCTGGGTATTGTATTGAGAGAGTGGAGGCTTATAATAAAATCTGAGTAAGTGATTCTTGGTGGACGTAGCCCAAATTGGGTGAACCACGTTAAATCTTGTCTCTCTCGTGTTTTGTTATTTATTCTACACTTTTATTTGAGATCTGTAATATTTTCGCATATTAGTTTCTATTGTTGTGATTTTGTAAGGGATTATTCCGCATATTTTATCTCTTATTACCTAAAGATACACTTCGCTCCAAAATGTGTTCGGTTTGACCGTAAGAAAACTTCAATTGATGCGTTGTATAATTTTTGCAGCATCTAAAAGAAATTTTTAGCCCCTAGAGTTTCCCTTTCAGATCTATGGAGTTCTAGAGAATAAAAATCCTCAAAAACTGGAGCAGAAGGTCTCAAGATAAAACCTAATATTTTGAGACCGATTTCATTCCAATCCAACATCCATAATACCTCCTTCTAAAACTATTAAGTTGTGTCAAGTCCCCATGTATAAATATATTAAGTTACCAAAATAGTAAATCTTCAATGTTCATGTTACTCCTATAAGTAAAAATCATCAAAAAGTGACAAAACTGAAAACTCACTAAAAATGGCCATCCTAGTTAAGACTTGCTAAAATTAGAAAGTCTTGTAAATGGGCTCAATTATTTTGGTCTCGAGCCAATCTCATTGCTTTTTTCCACCATGAAGGTCAATTATTTAGGTATGGAGCTAATATCCACATTGATCATTGAATACCCGAATGCAGGGGATAATGATGCCACCCACACAAACTTGGAAAACCTATAATATAGAACGTTGAATGAGCCATGAGGGGCAAGTGGAGGAAAAGATAATCCCAAGTAGATTCTTTAGGGCAGGAGGCCTCCCGCTATATGTTTAGAGTACTAGACATGTCATGACATGTGCATGTGATTATGATCCAAACACCAATAACAATATGGTTATCATAAGAAAGGATTTTTCTTAACAAGAATGGGTGAGGACCGAATCACAATTGTAAGGCTTGGAAATTGTCTCATGGCTCAAACAAGGAAGAAATACCTTGCACATTCTCAAAAACTTAGTCTCAAGTTGAAGTCCAAGACTATGTGTTTCAGTTAATCCTAGCAGTCACAAAAAGAGGTTATCATGTTTAAGTGATGTAGACCATGAAAGGAAAGTGATATCAAATAAGGTTTGTAAAGGTGAGCCCCAATTCTCAATCATCTTCTTAGGATCTAGCATGGGAATGTGTTTGATGAGTATGATGGTGAATGCGGAATTTCTTCTTTCCCTGTTTGTAGAAGAATATCTTTTCAATAAGGAATGGGTGAGCAAGAAGGTGTTTGGGTCTCCCGAGGTTGATTCCATCCAAGAAGAAGATTTGTTTATTAATATGGTGAATTGTGAAATTCAAGGGAGTCATGAGGAGGAAGGTGATGATCTCCACATTCCAACTCCAACCTTGTGTTCAAATCTCTTTCCAAGAGGAGGGACATCATGTGAATCACACCATGGAAAGGAATAAGTCAAAATGAACTAATGTGTGTAAAATATTGCCACTTGAACCGGATGCTATCGAAGTACCAAAGAACATCATAATTGATTTGTTTGGGAAGTGATCTCAGGTTCACAATAGTGCATATCTAATGTTAGTGTTTTTTAACACTTATTCAATGCTTTGGAGGGTGTCTGCATCTCGCGGGAAGAGGAAGTTGCAATCACGATGTTCTAACTCAACACAAGGTCAAAGGAAAAGAGCTTCGTAATCAAAGAAGTCTCTCAATATCCATCAAAAGAAAGCTCTTCATCAAAGGAAGCTTCCCGTCTTCGAATCATCACTTCTCACTCTTATCCTCTCCTCCCCCTCTCTCTAATAGTATATTCCTTCATTGGAAATGTACTTTTTCACTCTTTCATCTTATTCACTTAAGTGACCTTGTAATGTTGTATTGTAAAATTCCCTTTTCAAAAATAAGAAAAGGACTTAATTTCATTTCTAGGGAATGTGAAAGGTCACATGGTGTAGAGGAAGAGACATCTTTGTAAGCTATAAATTGGGATGGCCTCTCCATTCCAAAGGGTTAGCATTTGTTGATTGTTGTTAGTTGTTGGCATTTGTATCACTACTACTGCAAGTAATAAAGCTACATTTCTTCTATCTCCTTGCCTATGTTCTTCTACTCTCTCTACTTTCCAACTTTGCAAGCATTGTAATCTTGTACAACCAAGAAGGAAATTTGTGTCTTTGATTAATGAATCCATAGAACTTTGTGTCTCTAATTTATTAGTCTTGCTATTGCTTACATGGTTAATTTCTTCTATTGAATGTGGACCTACTGGTTACTATTGGTGAGAATCTACTAGTTTCTACTCATGACATTAACCCTCCCTCTCTATTTCTCCTACTCCCCTTTACCCCTCTCCAAACAAACTCCTCCCTTGTACACCGTACAAGAAGTTTGACATAGGTTTAGTGGAGTATTCCTATGTGACCCCGGCCTAAAAACCACCCCACGCTCTATTTATTTTGCATTCAATAAATGGGAGCCTACCCATACCAAGAAAGAGAGGGCGAGCCCCATGACTGTTGGTGAAAACCAATAATCTACCTACAAAAAATTATTTCACTAATAGAAGCTAATATGGGTGTCATAAGGGTATGAATTGGACATAAATACCCTGCAAATAAATCGTTTCTTTATTGAAACCGCATTATACACAAGAACATAACTATTTTTCGTAGGACTAAACTATTTAGTAGTTTCATTCTTATTCAAAAATTCACTCTAGATTTCAAATAAAGCTCTGTAACTCACAAGATCCTTACAAATAATTTATATGTTCCACATGAAATATTAGGTCTTGAAAATATGAAAAATCCTCCTACGAAATCAACCACCTTGACCCAAAACCATAATCCTTAGTAAAAACCATACAAAAATATTATTGTTTGGGTTGAAGTGTAATTCATACATTATCTATGTTCAGAACTAATCCACGAGGAGGAGAAGCTCATATTCAACACCGCGGGTCTCGCTTGTTAACTCAATTCCACCCCGTATGACGAAGTCACCCGCATGATGATTCGCTTCATATCCTTAGAAGGCGGTTTCATTCTCATGTCCTCGCCAAGCACCTTGTCTTTTTGAATCACTTTCGTAGGAGTAGGTTGGTTTGCTTCCCTCACTATCTCTGTTAAATTCTCTTGAACGCTCCATTTTGGAGTTCCAGAAGCATACCCGGGTGGTTCCCTTACACCAAGGGCTTATTTTGCTTATTCACAAGCACTGCCTTATTAAATTCCCCTGCCTCCCTTCCTCTCCCGGCCCGGCTTTGTTGTGTTCCGCTCGCTGTCGCCCTGTCTCCCCGCTGCCGCCGCTGCCCCGCCTTTCTGCCGCTTTACACCCATGCCGGCCTGCTCAGCTTCTCCTTCTTCTCCTCCTGTTGCTGCCCCTGCCACCCACCCTGTCTCTACCTCTAAACGTGTCACCAGGGCTTCTAGGAGACTCAACCTTGAGTCTATTGCTGAGGGGGTTGAACCTTTGGAGGACGTTGCTCGTGATCTGCTGAACATTAGTAGTGCCAGTCCCCAGGCGGCACCAACGGACAACCCTTCTAGGAGATTGGAGGCCTTAGAGGCTGAGCTCAATTTGCTGAAGGTTGAGGTTAAAAACCTTGCTAAGCAAAAAGGAAAACAAAGCATTGAGGGGGAAGGGAGCATTGGCAATAGCCAGATTGATGACATATATAAAAAACTGACCTCCTTAGACTCCCGCCTAGGGAAGATGAAGACTAGGCATGAGTATAATATTGCAGCCTTCAGGGCCATTGAGGAGTTCATCGAAGGTCATGCAAGAAGTGTTTCACAGCTTAGCGGTGTCCCGGCTACACTTTGGGGCAATGAGAAAGAGAGCAAAAGAACCAGAGAGGAGCTCGATAAGACGGATGCTGCTCATATGACCACGCTGGGCATGTATCATGCTTGGAAAAGAGTAAAGATGAGTATTGATCAAGCGGCCAAGAAGTAGTCCCGACTACTTTTGCTGGTCCTTTTGTTTTTACTCGCTTCGGGCCGTAGCTCTTGCTGCTTTTTTTTGCCGTTGTTTTTCTTTGTTAAGTCTCGTTTGTGTGTAGCTGCTGGGCTTCGTTGTTCTTCGCCATTTGTAGCTTTTGTGCTTTCACTGCCTTCTCTCGCTCCTCTCTCTTATTCCGGCTTTTAGGCCTTCTTTTGTACACAAGGGTATAGTCCCTTTCAAAAACTATTTACCAATATTAAAAAAACTAATCCACAGAGGTGTTACACCACATGTATTTTTTTACCTAGATATGTGACATAAGATTTTATGGACGCAATTACATTTGATGATTTGAACACTTGATAATTTATTTGTATTGACTTAGCTTTATGGGATATTTATTTAGGAATCTTGACTCTTAGAACTGGTTTAGAGTGCTTTAAACCTTTGTAGGGGATGTTCCTAATGTATGTTGCTACTTTAAGGAAGGTAGCAGATATCTTCTTGTCTTTAGAGTGATTTTCAAGGTGAATACCTTGTAAGTAAATGAGTATAGACTAGGATATATCAATTAATCTTGTAATAGGTGCACACGTCAAGACCAACGTGATTAAATCAATACTAAATTATCAAGTGATAAATTACCAAATTTAGGTGTCCAAATTTCCCACCCTTTTAAGTTATGAAATTAATTTTTCTTTCTTAAAGGAAAATATATATATATCTATGTGTGTAAACACACTTTTTATTTTCACAAATTTCTTGATTGGTTGAGATGCTTAAGTTTTTACAAGGTTCTAAAGGTGAAATTCAAAATATAAAGTGTATTTAATTTCTATATAGAAAGAACTCGAACTTGAACTCTAAATTGAAATTGAACTTGAAAATGAGATTTGAACAAAGCATGGAAGGAGTAAACCTATCTTCCTTTAAAATGTAAGACCTTCATAATTGAAACACTTGGAGATATGGATTAAAATTGTGACAATGGAGGATTAGGAGATCAGTCCCAATTTGTAGATTTAATATGAACCAAAGGGCTTGGGTGTCACTTGAACTAACACCGAAGTAACTAAAAGGAGGTGGGTGTCACTTCACCCAATGCATAGAGTAATAAAATAATTTGGATGTCACTTGACCGAATTATCCTCATAAAAAATCAATAAGAATGGTGTCCCAAGGCATCACTAGGACCATATGTACTAAGGGTGTCATGAGACCCAAAGTAAAACCACCCGCACATAAACATGTCTTTGTAGACATATCTAGGTTGAAAATGTGTAAAGTCATGATAATTATAATGGAAATGAGAACACTCAATCCATCGTGTTATGCATTATATTAGTGATTTTAAATTTTGTAAAATGCACAAATAATGATGTCCATGCTTATGCCCCTATTAAATGTCAAGTTGATAGTGATAATGCATGCTAAAATAGAAAATGAGTAACTCAAGATTGGAGATTTTTAATTTAAACTGTCACCATGGCCCTTCTATTTTTTTATGATATGAACTAAACTCTATAGTAAAATTGTCTCTCTCTCTCTCTCTCTCTCTCTCCCCGAACCTATACAATAGACCTCGGAAAAAAATTATATTCTTTAAAAAATTGAAATTAGATTCCAAAAGTGTCCTAAGTCAATACCGTCCATTAGGGTAGTAACATCTATATTTTTATCCTATGTTAGATGGTTTTTCCCAAACTACATCTTTGTGCCAAATTTTTATTTTTTACCTATAATTGTGTCCATTTTAATTTAAAGTCTATAATCTATTTATGTACCCGAATTACATTGAAATTCTTTGTAATAACCCCTCTTAATTCCCTCTTTTTGACCGAGTGATATAACATATATATCACTCACTTTAAAACTATTGAAGTGTGTCCATGTTAGATATAATATATAATCATCATTGGAACACATACAATATAATTATATATGACCACCATGTAGAACCTAGACTTACAAGAGAGTGCATGATAGAAATCATGGCACAAGGAGAGATAACACACACACACAACAAACATATAAGTATATAAATATAGACGCACATAAGAATATAAGTACAAAATTCAACATCACACATAATGTCATATGAAAGGCCAAGGACCACATATAATGAACACAATAGTTTCATGAACAAAAATAAGGTCCGAAGAGCCACATAAGAAAGATAATTGAGGATGCAAATAAGGGGCACCTTAGTGTCGTACACACATGTAGATAGGCTAAAGGACAACACACAAGACTAGCAGATAAGATAACTTATGTGTAATTATAGAAAATAGACAAGATATCCAATATGTGCATGGAATAATATACATCATTCCTTTTTTCTACATGTGTTAATCCCAAGAATCCAAATAAATAACATATGTCACAACATATAATGTAAGAATAATTATGATGTGAAGGAGTGTTGTGTATTAAATGGAACAATAACATCTAATAGTGTAGAATATGTCCCCAAATTAGTAAGGGTGCTAAGGAAAGGGTAAGCTCCAACACATCTATGATCATGTAGAGTCCATTTGAATTTTGCATCATGCTCACATACCTTAGAAAATGCATCTATGCATGAAATATAAAATGTGATGTTTTACGAGACCATGTGAAAAACAATATGTCAAGTAAAATCTAGTAAATCATATCCTGCTCAAGTCTTGATTTTATATTTTTGGCATATTTGAGTGTTTTTTGTATTTTTAGAAAATATTTTTCAAAAATTGCTACCTTGTGATGTGAGACTCATAAGTGTATGAGGCTTGGACCTTAATGGGATGTTATGCACAATATCCATAAGAGGTGTCACTTTAAGTTGAGGTTGCGGGACACACTTAGGAGATTCATTGCCTTTAGGAGGAGACCTAAGAGAATGTCATCGAGAAGATAAGACTTGTAGATATATCATAAAAAGGATTCAGAGGCATGGGTGTAGAAATGGTTGCTATATTAGAAAAAGAAATATGTGGCATAGTTGGAAAAGGAGCATCATAAGGGATACCCTTAACCATAACAACTTGATTGTAATAAATTTATTTAACACATTGATGAAGAATAGAAGTAATAGCCCTATGATTGTTAATCCAACAATATCTTAGAAGCATTTCATATGTCCCTAGAGAATCAATAACCTAAAAAGTGTATTTATAGTAGTGGATACCACTGTAAGAGGGTGAACAATGTGTCCAATAGTGATTAGAATATTGTGCATTAAATTTTATATGTTTCTTAATATAGCCTAAAGAAATAAATAAAGTGAGTGTACACATGTTGCAATACTTTGGAAAACCAACAAGAGGTGTAGACATAATATCTACTCCCAATTGAAGGGGTAACATAATATTTCCAAGAGATCCATGAATATCATGAGAAGTAGGTTGTTGGTGTTTTGCATTATATCCAAAGGATTTAAACAATGTCATAGTATATAGATTGTTCATAATTACGAAGTGTAATTCTAATCCATAATAATCTATGGTATTCATTTGAATATGTTTGTTGTGTTATTTTTACTATTTGGTTGCTGTGAAATTTGGCTCTTAGTGTAGCTTGATATTCATTAGCTAGAATGTTGTCTCTATTGAATTAGTATCCTCTATAGCTATATTTTCTTTAGTATTTCCTTGTTGAGAAACCATTTCTTGAAAATGGTATTTCTTTTATCTCGTACTGTGATTTATTTGTATTTATTGTTATCCTCCTTTAGAGGAGAGGATTTTATAATTTCATCCTTAAAAACATTGACTCAAAGTATGTTATTGTACCCATAGAGGTAAACATAGAATTATCTTAATTAATGGGATTGAAATTTTAACTTGCACAAACATTCATGTAATAATTTTTATTGAAAATCGTCACTATCATGCCAATTATATGCATTAGTATCTTATTGCTCCAAATTTGCTAGTATTGCTAAATCGGGATGACCTCATAATCATTCTCCATATTTCCCCCTAATTGTTCTTGTGGAATGTAAATGTTAGATGTTTTCTTACTTTTTGATGGTTATTGTTTTCGTTGTTCCTTTTGTACAATAACATGATATGATTCTCTTAATGTGATAAATGCTTTGGATTGATGTATTGCTTTCATATAATTTTCGGAGTAAATTACTTAATGTTAGGTACCCATAGATACTTAAGAGATCAAGATGATTGGATAGGAGGTAATCCTCTTCAAGGAGAATTTCTCATAGGATTTTGAGGGACTAATGACTCCCATAAAGGGGTTTCATGAGATATCTCATTCCTTGTAGAGCGATGCATCGATAAGGGGACAAATCTTTAACAATTGAAGTATAGAATATACCAAAATAATTAACACCCTTGGTATCAAGGTGGTTTAAAGTTTTCTCTAAAGTGTAATAATAATTGTCACAATATCCATTAATTCCATCATAATTACAATATGGTTGACATTTTAAATTCTCAAGAGGAGGAGGATGGGAATAATATGGTAATGTGATCAAGAATTTATTTAATATGCCATGTAAAATATCAAGTGGCTTATAAAAGTGAAGTGGTTCTCACTTATGTACTATAAGAGGCCTTGTGAGTGCCATAGGTCGAGCATTAACATAATAGAAAGTATTTCCTCTATGTAATACCTTAACATATCCTGAATTATAAGATGTATCATTGATAATACTTGTATTAAGCTACATATTAGAAATATGTATGTCAAATCACATATGCATTTGTTCTTGTGGAGGATAAATTTATCTATCCAAAGTGATAACTCAAAGGAAAAGAGAGTGGAACGAGTCACATGTATCATATAGTAACTTATTTGTATACGAATAGATAAGACCACAACAAAATATATATTATATTTCTAAATCAGTCACTTGATAGATCAATTTTTACATACAAGCTTTAAAGTGCAAGATATGGTCATGCATTGATTTTGTTTGACCTTGATGTAATGAAGGAAGTTTTTCATTAGTAACCTTAGGGCCCTTTTTATTAAGGAAGTGAATGAGGAAATATGCCTCAAGTTCTAGAAATGTACTCAAGGATCCACAAGGGAGGTGATGAAACCAATCTAGGCTAAGCTCTGTTAAACTTTTGGGAAAATATTTTAATAATTCCTATCATTAGTATATAGTACTTATGGAAATTTTATACTCCTTAAGACATTGGCAAGGGTCACTATGCCCATCAAATAATTGAAACATATGCATGAATAAGTCTTTAGGGAATTAGGAATAAATAATATTATGCACAATTAGATTCCAATATATATATATATATATATATATATATATATATATATATATATATATATATATATATATATATATATATATATATATATATGAATGGAATTGATTTATGCAATATAATCCTTATTTTATAAGGATAGGGTATATCTCTTATGTCATAATGAACCTATTGTAGCCTAATCCATGATAAAATTCTATATTTCATAATTTAGATGAATATCATGAGAAATTTAGAACTTCATTTACATTTTCAATCAAAAATATCAAAATGAAACTGAAATCCATGATCTAAATAGTTTGTGCTTCTCATTTAGGAAGAACAAGTGATGGCCAAATTTGATTCAAAATATAATTCCACTCATGCAATACTCTTACAAAATAATAAAAAGTTAGCTCCTTAAAAATGCAAACCAAAACTTTGTTGAAGTGTTGTCATTGATGTCAAGTCAGAGGTATGTGCTTTGTGGTTGTTGTCATTGATTTATTTGTTTGATTGAGAGTTTTTTTTTGTTGTCATTTATGTCAAGGTGAGTTATAGTAAGTTTTCATTGATGCCAATATTGTCGAGTGTCCTTGTTGAGGGCAGCTTGGTTGAATACAGGTCATCATTGAGAAGCCTAGTCATGGTATGAAGTGATATAGAATCTGGTTGAGCATGGTAGCTTGATCAGATAAGTACACGCAAATATGTAGAGGTTGTATGACATTGTTTGAGCATGAGTACATGGTTTAGAATGCATGGACAAGGTATGGAGTCGGTTTTAGGTATAGTTGTAGAAGGTAAAATAAAGAAATCGGGTCCTAATGAGGTATGAGCCTCGGTTCCAAGGAAATTATGGGCATGTGATTATTTTTAGAGTTGTAACATGTTTTCCTAGGCATGTTCATGAAGTTTTGAGGTCGGGGCTTGAAGGAGAAAGCATGAAAATTGATTTTGAGGTCTGAACCTATATGATCATTTTTAGTGCCAGTATGCAAAGGTGAGTATGGGAAGTTGTTTTTCATGTTGATTTAGGTATGTGGACAAAATTTTAGGTGTTAGTTTGGAGTATAAAGCAAGATATTGAGTTTTTGGTCAAACCGAGTTCTTGAAAATGGTGTTTCCCACTCAAACCGAACTTTCGATTGCTCATTGGTATGCTAATCCTCCGCATGGGAACCTAAGCTATTTAGGAGAGGTATATATGTGTCCTAGATAATATTTATTGGTATTAGGTTGGGTTTTTAAGTTCATAACTCTATGAATAATTGTTAACACCAAAACAACTCAAAAACCCTAGTTTGAAGTCGATTGGATAGGTATTTCTCAAACCAACCCAAAATTGATTTTTTTGCTAAGTTTGATGATTGGAGAATGTAGAGTACTCTCCCTTCTATCTCCAGGTGGTTTTTTTTCAGATGAGTGAGTGGAATCCATAGAAAAATGATTATTTCTGAAGATTTTTTCGTAACAGTCAAGCTAAATGGGTGTTTGAGGATTATATGGACCTATATTCCATGTCTATGATCATTTCTAAATGATTTCTAGCTTTTAGGTGTCCTAACCAAGTCAATTTCTGATGACTGGTTTTTGAGGTGTTGGGACAATTTTGACAGTGATTGGAAAATAGTTGTTATTGAGCACTTATGCTTGAAGTTGAAGTATCTAATTCATATGGTGATGTTGTGGAGATCATGTAGTACCTTTAAATGTAATTTATTTTGCATGGTTGATTTTTTCAAGGTAATAGAAGCTTCATCTTGCAAGGCATATTTTCTAGGTGTGCATTTCCAATATGACAGTCTTGGTTTTATGATGTTTTCATGGTATGAATGGATGTTGCAGAGCTATTTCAACATGGATGAAGTATGAAGAAGTCATGGAAAATATTCTTGAAGAGTTTTGAGACTTTATGAAGATCATATTTGATTAAAATTTTCATGGTGTAAAGTTATGTTTGGAGATCTAATATTTGTAAGGTTTCTTGAGTCCAAAAATGATGTAAAAATCTAAATTGAGTCATGTAAGTCCATAAGAAGGTTATATTGTAGTTTATAAAAGTTTTTGAGATGTTTTTGAGTCTTTACATGACTGACATACATGTTGTATAACCGACCCAGTGTCGGTTTGTATCTTCACACACACACACACACACACACACACAAACTTACTAAGGAAATTTTAGGCCTAGTGTCTTGTGGATGAAATGAGACACATATGAGGGTATGTAAAGGTTTTAAGAGGTCTTAAAGACATGGAGAATGTATGAAAATTTAATATATGATGGTTGTAAGCTTGTAGAAGGTAATTTGTCCATGCTCATGTCAAAGTGAAGAAGAATAAGAACGATTTATCTTATCCCGACAATTTAAGTATCTTCAAGAGTGTATCAGCTTGTGTATGAAGAGTATTTGATGTTTGAGGATCAGAGTATGGCCAACAAAATTGAGTTCGTGATGAGGTGACACTTACATCATATATAGAGAGCAAACCAAGAAGATGAAGAAACAAAGATAGAGAATAGTAAAGAAAAAGCATACCATGGCAGTTTGAGAAGAGAAGAATAGCTAAGAGAGTGCCATCATCATTTGATCATAAACAAAGGGAAGGTGAAAATATATAGGTGGATGAGTTGGTGTTGAGTCTTCCTTATGGAGTTAGTGTTTCACTAAAACTTAGGGGTTGGTATTCCTTGTGGAGATGGTGCATCACTAAATTAGAGGGTTGTAGCCTTTTTGCAAGTTGGTGCTTGCTAAATTCAGGTTGGTGCCTGATAAATTAGGGGGTTGGTTCCTCCTTGTGAATTGGTTCTTGATAAATTAGGGGTTGGTTCTCTTTATGGATTTGGTGCTTCACTAAATCTTGATTGTTGTTTATTAATGCAATGATTAGTGGGTTTTCTTCCCCTTGGGGTTTCCCACCTATATGTTGTGTTCATGTGTTCTCTCTATTGTTTCATGCTCATATGGATGGTTGTTATGTTTTGACATTGCTTATATCATGATGGCTCATTGAATGGTTCATGCAAGTTAAGTAAAAGATCACTATGGCTCATATGTGTTGAATGCAAGTTAAGATAACTGAAGTAAAAGTTTTTAAGGACACTTATTCACCCCCATCTCAATGATTGTGATTCCAAAAAAATCAAAACTATATTTCAAATTGAATTTTAATACCTCTAGTTATAGTATTGGAAATAAACAAAAATTCAAACCTAACTTTATCAGTAACTTCTAACAAATGTGGCAAGTTCGGTCACATAAAAGAATAATAAAATAAAAAATGGAAAGAGGATCAACAATCAAAATCAAATCAAAACCAAAATAAAAATCAATATATCAATCAAAGTTCAAATAAATGTATAACCATTACACTCTACACTACTTTATGTGCATCTAACAATAATGAATGGATCTTAGATAGTGATGCCTCAAGCTACATGACCTACATGTCTCGATATACTTTTTGATATCAAATAATTTCATATCAAATCCATATTGGTGATAATTCTATTTTAGAAGCTTGAAGCTAAGGTAGAGCTAAGGGTTTTAAAGGGTTTATTAGAAAATTTTAATATGTTCAGTAAACTGAAAATGAATTTGTTATCTTGTTATTCAAGAATGCAAGATAACTTTAGCATCATCTTATTGAAAGATAAATGGCTCATTAAAGATTCTTCTAACTTTTTATTATTGAAGGTATATAGAAAAATAGTATGTACATTTTCAATGGTTGAAAATTTTGGAATGGATGTGCAAGGAGAACAAAACTAGTAACTTGGAGTGATGATCAACCTCGAAATAACTCATAAGGAAACTCTATATCATCCAAATAAGGCCCAAGAAAACTATTGATTAAGCTAGTGTAATTTCTTATGCACTTGATGATCAAACTATGCATTATATGCACCATTAAAATTCAAAATAAGATCTGTAAAAATTTTAGTTATTAATTCTAAATACGTGTAATAAAAATATTTAAAACACGTGCACAAATTGCAATGATGAAGTATTATGGTTCCTTCCTTTTGTCGGCCATTTTTTTATAAAAATAAAAAGGCTAAATTTACAAATTACAACTGAACTTGCAAAGCAAGTTAAACTCAAAATATAACCACTAATCTTATTCTAATTTTGGACTTCTAGTTAACTTAAAAATAGACTCATGCAATCCTTGGACAAAGTCAACATGCAAGAAGCTTTTGTTGGAATAGAATTACGCAAGCTAGGCATACATTCAAAGCCTAATTATAACTTTATTTTAGAGAATGTGCCCCAAGGTCTCTAAAACATAGGGATTGACATAAAATCTACATATTTTCATTATATTAACTTATAAAGTGTTTCCCACCTCTTTGGAGATGACTACACAATAATTTGTACTTATCTAGAAACTAATAGTTGATAGTCTTTTTAGCTTTTTCAACTATTTTTAGGAAATCATTGAAAATCACTTCTTTGGTCTTACTTGACTAAAAACACATAACTAAAATAATTAAGTCCTAAAACATCCTACAAGTCTATTTTAAAAGTATTTCTAAGTATAGAAATTATCTAAATTTAGAAAAAAAATTAAATGCCAAATTTGGCATCATTCCCAACATTCCCCCTCTAATGCAAAAGGCATAAATTCCAATCATCTTCTTGAGTGTTCCACGTTTTTGCTTCATCAAAACCTTGGTGATTATATCAACTAAAGGATTTCCATTCTCTCTAATTATTTTTATCCACTTGTAATTGGAGTATTTGTAGCCTTAGAATCTTGAAGATTGAACTTCAACAACATATCTTGGACATACTTTTCTTGAAAAATAAATACTTCCTATTTCTTTTGATGGACCTCCATACCTAGAAATTAATTAATAATTCTAAGATAAATCATCTAAAATTTTGATTTCATATCTTCCTTGAAGCTATACAACATCTCCATAGAGCTACATGTGAAGATCAAATCATCTACATAGAGGAAAACATATAAAACATTAGAACTGAATGATTTTATGTAAAGAGTTGGCTCATTTTTACTTATTACAAAGCCTTGTGTCAAAAACCAATTATCAATTCTTGAGTACCAATCTCTTAGATATTTATTGATCCCATAAAGATCCTTCTTCAACATATATACCCAAAATTATTTACCCTTTACCTCAAAACCTGTGGTTGCTCCACATACACTTCTTCTTCAATCACTCCATTTAGGAATGCACTCTTTACATCCATTTGATGTATTTTCCAACATTTATGAGTAGAAAATAATAGCATTATTCTTATAGTATATTTCCTTGCAACAAGAGCATAAGTCTCCTCATAATCAACACCAAAAGTTTGTGCAAAGCCTTTTATAACAAGTCTAGTTTTTAGCTTATCAATTGTACCATCATTGCTTAATTTTCTTTTGTAAACCCACTTGGTACTAATGACATCCTTATCAGCAAGAGGTTGAATAAGTTTACAAGTATCATTCCTATTGATGAATCCATCTCAAGTTTCATAGTCTCAACCCACTCTTTCCTTTGACTAGTTTCTACGAAAATTTTAGGTTCACTTACCATAAAAGAAAATGCAAACATATTATTTTCATCATATGCATCATCAATTAAATTACCTTGTTGAGCTTGCATCCTTCTAATCCTTCTCTCATAATTATGATATAACATTTTATTTTTGGATGTGGATTCAACAACCATTTGTGCTTACTTGGAGTTGTTGCAGATGGATGACTAGTCTCTTGTAAAGAGCTAGTATTGTTTCTTGTAGCATTGAAAACCTATGTAGGACTTTGTAAGTCCTCAAAATATTCTTCAAGGAGCCTCCCCTTCACTTATGACCCTCTTATATACATGATCAAGATCATCATACATCTCATTCTCAAAAAAATTACAATCCCTTAAAACAACTAAAGTTTTACTAATAAGATTATACAACTTGTATGTTTTACTTTCATCACTATAACCAATGAAAATATGAGTTACACTCTCAGGATCCATTTTTTTCCTCTTTTGATGAGGAACATAAAAACCAAACACATTTATATGAGATACATATGGTTTTGAACCATACAAAGCCTCATACAATGTCTTGTCTTTGATTTCCATTGTAGGACTCTTTTTTATGATGTAAACTGCAATCTTTATATTTCAACCCAATAACATATTTCCATGTCTTTATTTTCCAACGTAGTACTTGATAATTCAATTATTGATGCATTATTTCTTTTAGCCCCACTATTTTTTTGTGGTGTGTGAGGAGATATTAGCTTCCTTTTGATACCTTATGAAGAATAAAACTCGATAATTTATTAGAATAAAAGTTTCCACCTCTATCTATTCTTATAGTTCTGATGGAATGTTTGCTTTATTTTTTAACAAAATATTTGAAAATTCTAAACATTGAAAGATCTTCAATCTTCTCTTTTAACATAAAAAGCCACATAAACCTTGTAGCATCATTAATGGAAGAAATGAAATACAAATTCTTACCAATACTTTTGCAAGACATTAGTCCACACAAATTTGAATGGATTAACTCCAAAGGTTTTTTGCTATTCATTTTCTAACAGGGAATAAATCCATATGATTTTCCGAATAATACATGACTTTCATGTAAAATCATTCTTTTAATCTAGCTTGGGAAGAATTATTACCATACCCTTTGTGTCAAAAATATGTAAACTTTTGAAACTAATATGACCATATCTTGAATGTCACAACATGTTATCATCCTCAATGGTATTGAGACAAGTAACTCCATTAATCAAATTGATCTTTAGTGGAAATGTCCTGTTCTTTTCCTTATATGATTTTCCAATCAATCTATTTCCAAATTTCTTATCAAAATTTGAACAAACTCCATCTTCAAAAAGTAGTTTAAAACCCTTTTCAACTAGTTTTCCAACATTGATCAAATTATGATTCAAACTTGGAGAAAAATACACATCATTAATTTCACCATTACCTTTACTTAAGGTGATTTTCATGTTTCCATTTCCTTTAATTTGAATGGATTTTTCATCCCCTAAATTCACTTGACTTTTAAAGGTATCATCTAGCATGCTAAAACCATATTTTTACTTGTCATGTGATTTGAGCAACCTAAATCAAGAAACCACATATTATTGGCATCCTCTTTTCCCACATTACATGTGAGATAATAATTTTATTCATCTTTCATCTCACTTTGTTTAGCTTGGAGTGATTTCTTCTCACCCTCTTGATTAGTTTGATTCTTTGCTACCAATTTCTTGCAATCTTTTATAAAGTGTCCAGGTTTTTACAATAATGAAAAATAAAGGATTTCTTACTCTTCCCTATGAAATTTGTTTGTTCTTTCCCATTTGAATTAGAATTCTTTGAATTTTCTGATTGTTTTTTAGCGTCTTTTCCCATCGGATTTGAAATTATAGCCTTGGTTTCAAGTACATGCTTTGAATTTCTTGCATATATATTCATCTTATCCTCATGGGATAAAAGAGAACCTAGTAATTCATCAAAACTTGTACTATTCATATCCTTACAATTTTTAAGAGTGATCATAATATACAGCCATCTTGGTGTCAAAAATCTCAAAATATTTCTAAAAATTATTTTACCTTCAATGATTTCTCCATAAACTTGCATTCTATGAACCATATCATTTACCCTGATACGAAATCTCCCACACCTTCACTTTATGACATTCTTAAATTTTCAAAATTCATTTTGAGGGTTTGGAGTTTTTCTTCTCTTACCTTAATAGAGCCTTGATATTATTCATGAGCATTTTTTTAGCCAAAAATTCTTGGGTAGATGTTAGGATCTATAACACTCTAAAGATAAAATAAGGCTTGAGCATCTGCCTTCTCTTCATCCCTTTTCACTCTCTTTTGATCTTGAGAGAGAACATTCCAATCAGTAGGTGGTTGATACTCATTGATAATATTGTGTTAAATTCCCTTCCAAAAAATAATTCTCTTAAATTTATCACTCTAATACTAGAATTTGTCACCTTTGAAAATAAAGATATTCATAGAAGTGACTGTGTGAAAGTCATTGCTTGTAGAATCTAGCTCTAATACCAAATGAAATGTTGGAATGAATGTGTAAGGAGAACAAAACCACAAACTTGAAGTGTTGATCAAACTCTGAAATAACCCATAAATAAGCTCTATACCATCGAAACAAGGCCTAAGAAAATTTATTAAGATAATGTAAGTGCTTGTGCACTTGATGATCAACTATGCACATTGTATGCACCATCAACTTCAAAATAAAATTTGTAAGCTTACGAGTTATTAATTTTGAATACCTATAATAAAAAATAGTAAAAAAACACTAGCAAAAATTGTAACAATGTAGCACTATGGTATTTTCCTTTTGGTCATGCTTTTATTAGCATAGAAAGGTTGAATTTTCCAATTACAACTTGACTTCCAAAGTAAGTTAAACTAAAAATAGAACCAATAATAATAGTAAAACACTCCTAAAATAATTTTAGACTTCCAATAAACTTAAAATAGAATCATGTAATCCTTGGACAAAGTCAACATGCAAGAAGTTTTTTCATGAATAAAATTATGCAAGCTATTCATACATTCAAGGCCTAATTATAGGTTTCTCCTAAAGAATGGGCCCTAAAATCCCTAAAATATAGGATTTTTCATAAAATTAGCATATTTGCACTTATATTAACTTATAAAGTGTCTCTCACCTCTTTGGGAATGAATACACAAAAACTTGTACTTATTCAAAACTAATAGTTGGTAGTCTATTATTAGCTTTTTCAGCTATTTTTAGGAAATCACTAAAAATCACTTATTTGGTCTTACTTGAATAAACAAACACATAATCTGAAACAAATAAGTCCTAAAATATCCTAAAAGTCTATTTTAATTTTTCTAAAAATAGGAGTTAATCAAAATAACCCCCTTGGATTTTTTTGACAACTTAGCTTTATTCCGGCTTTGGGATCATGTTTTGAGGTTACGCGGGCTACGGGTATTCTCCTTGCAATTTCAGAGCAATTTATCCCACACTTTCGTTTGATTTCCTTGTATCTTACCTTTTTTATGGCATGCTTGTGCAAATTCCATTACTATCCCAAACACTACACATCCTCTCATGCGCGCTCATGGGCTTCCCTGCATATCTATAAAATTTCATGCTTTCCCCTTACGTGCTTTCCTTGACATGATTACATGCATTGCATTCCCACCATGAACACTTTGCACATCCTATCGCGCAAGCTCACAAGATTTCCTTACATCCTTGAAATTATTCTACATGCCTCTTGTGCGCATACATGTCCCACGCACGTGCTCGTGGGCCTTCCTTGCATATATGATTTTCTTCGAGATATCTCTTTCGCATGTTCCTTCCCTTATATGCTTTCCCTTGCTTCCTAACATGCACACGTGCATGCCTTTCTCCACCTTGAACTCCTGTGATTTTCCTTGGAAGTTCCACGGGCCCCCTTTGCACATATGCATTCTCTACTCCTACAAGCATACATCCTTTCCCGATCCCCACACGTTCTCTCGCACACGTTTGTGAGCTTCCTCTCGTAGCCCCGCATGATCTTGCGAGCATGCAATTTTCACCATGAGCCCCACCGCTTCTCCTCGGGAGCTCTCCTTGCATGTTGACAAGGATTTCCAACATGCATTCTTGTCCCCAACTCCCATGCATGAAATTGAGGCCCTCATCTTCATGCCAATCCTAATGCAACACATGTCAAACTCTAGGTGCTCGAGGGGTAAAATATAATTTTGAAAAGTTGCCGTTTGTAAATCAAAAATTGCCAACTATAACCCTATCCCCACAAAGTGAATGAAGACATGACACATGGAAAAAATAATGTACTTATGTTAAAACTTCCAATCCCCATGACCAATTGGAGGTTGTAACTTGTCAGACGTGTCCTCTCGCATTGTAAATCTTCATATGGATATATCTCTCAACTTAGAACTCCAAACTAGGCACAATTGGTCTCATTGGAAAGGTATCGATGAGAGCTAAAATATCCAATCAAGAAAATATGATTTTGGTGAGTTTTGGAAGGAAAAAAAAAGGAAAAACATGATTTAGGTCATTAATGTGCAGCTACAGGCGACTCAATCACCTAGATTTAATGAAACAAGGTCTCTTTCCTTCTTCTACAAGAAAGCTTACATGGGGGGATGGATTTGGCAGAGTTCACATGTTATTTTGACGGAATTTAATGCTTCTTGTTGGTCCTTGAATATGAATTTATTCTCTTTTACTTCCACTCTCTCTCCCACTTCTATATATATATTGTAAAATGATGCTCATTTGTAAAGTTTGACCCTTGTGGAATGCAAGTGCACCATATTTCAATATTACACATGTGTTTTGAGTTGTAGGCCTCATATTTAGACCTCTCTACAGGTACTTTTTTCCCTTCCTTCTCTATAATGGATTCGCACATTTCCTAAGCAATAAAATTCATATTTTGTGGCTATTCTCTGCCCTAGCCTATGTTTTATTGTATTTTATTTCCTCTATATTACTATTGTGGTATGTTGTGCATGTTTTATCTCTATTTGCAGAGTTTTATTTATGTTTTTCTCCATGAGAATGGAGGTTTGAATGTTGTTTTGGACCATGACACTCACGTATGCCCTCTCCTTCGTTTTTCTCCCATTTTCTCTCATTTGAGAGTGTCTTACCCCATTTTCTTGGTGTTATCACCTATGTTAGCTTAGGAATTCCCCTTCCATGCATATTTATCTTCCCCGATCCCTTGGAATGTTATATTAGGATTAGATATTTGCATTTCCAATAATAGGAGTAGTTTTAGCATTAGGAATAGGTAGAGGAACCAACCTTCTCTAGAGGTCTATCTCAAGAGTAAGTCCCACAACTTGAGAACAGTCCATGTTGCCTCAAAGCCTTGAATCTCCATGATTTAGGGGTGTGGTGCAATTTTGATCCAATAGTTTTGGCATACCTAGTGGGATGTTTGATGAACTTTATAACATTTTACTAAGTTTGGTGTGTGAATTAGTGATTTCTATCCTTTGAGGATTGTTCAACACATTTGGAGACTCCAATCATCATATCTACTAGTTTCAATAGTTAAGGTGCCCATTTTCATGAGAATAATACAAACAAGACAAAGTGCAACAAGTGGTGAAGCTTTTGAATATTTATAGTTATCACCAAGGAGAAGAAGAAGAAGAGGTAGAATAATTTAAAGATCATCATCTCCTCCAAATAGAACTCTTTCTACTCCTCCTCCTAGTAGGCCCTTTTATTGCTCTTATAGAGTTTTAAGACCCATTCCATTCATGGCACAAAAATAAATTTTCCCTTTGTCAATTTAATGGTGGTAGTCCCTTTGGCTCTCAATGCACAACATGACATTCTAGTGACATCTTTGAAAAGTATTCCTTTCTTCACTGGTGAAAATTCTACTACTCCATTGATCATATTCAAGATATTGCTAATATCTATTTAGTTCATTTTTTACTAAGGATGATGTTGTAGTTAGGCTTCTTTCTTCTTCTTTCTTCCAAGGGTAAAACACTTCAATGGTATAAAATTTAAGACCTTGCTTCCATTCATAATTGGGATGAACTTGAAACAACTTTTGTAAATCAATTTGAGGAGAAAAAGACAATATATCTTTGTTAGATAAACTAAAAACTATAAAAGAGGGCTCCCAATGAGCTTATGGTTGATTTCAACTTTAGATTTCAAAAAGACATGGGACAAAATTCCAGTTCTTTTAAGACCAACTCCACAAGGTGCTTTCCTTTACTTCTTAAGAGCATTGAATTCTTGATACAATTATGATACAATCTATGGGTGTTATGTAATTTCTGATGCTTATCCAATAGCCATTAGGGCTGAAAATTATCTAATACAAATTTGGAAAGATAGCCCCTAGATTACCTATGCCTTTTTTCTGAATTGCTCAAGCTTCAAAACCTTTATTGCTCCCATTCCTGAGAAAAAGTTCCCAATATGTTTCCTCCACATCTTATTCTCCCCAAAATCAAAAGGATGATGATGAAATGAAAGCCTTGATCATAAATTTTTCAAATAAAGTTATATCCTTGGAGAAACAACAAGCCCAATCTATAGAAATTACCCAAATCCTAACCAAGGAAAATCTTCAAACCAAGGATTCAATCAAGGTTATCATCCCTATAGAAATCAATATCCAAATCAAAGATATGGGAAAAAAAAAAATGATAGATGGAAAGGTCAAAATCCACATCTTCCTCTTCAAATAGTTACTCCTACTCAATCACTTCCTGCTACTAGCTCAAGTAAAGCATTGGTTCTAGTGCAAAATAATGTTATACAAGAAACAAAATGGTGTTTCCATGCAATCAACCACATAATCAATATGTTTGTGCAAATGCATTGCAATCTCAAGCCCTTATGGTTCAAAATTCTTCCAATCAGCATGAACCATTTATGGAAACAATCAAATCTAATATGGAAGAAACTCAAGAAGTAAACTTGAGACTAATCTTATGTTTTTGGGTTTGATGAGTTTTACACAATGAATCAAGCTATGGGAAATTCTAGATACCTCATACTCATGTTATTGATAACAAGGTATCAAGAAAAGAATGTTGGATACTCAACCTTCATCTTCTTCCAATGAAGACAATCATCTCCACAAGAAAAGTGAAAAGTTGGGGAAGATTCAAAGTAAATAGATTTCTCTAAGATCTCTATAGCAAACCTATTTTAGAAAAGAAAAGGAAGTTGTTTCCAACCAAAGGCACCTATTCCAACATTGGAACAATCAAGAAAAGGAGAACATCATACCTCAAATGCACAAATCCATGGCATTCCTTTCAACATTGTTGAGAAATGAAGAAACAAATGTGAATGTGACAATGTGGGATGCTTTGGCTATTCCATCACAGAGAGATCTCTTGCATGAAGCTCTCAAGAAATCTCCCTCAAGTTGATCTAGTTATTCAAAAGACTCATGTTGTTATCAATTTGTGCCAAGCAGAGGAAAACAAGTAAGAAAATTTGTGAAAACTCCCACCCTTTTATATGTCTTTGATTGTAGGGAAAACATTTGGTTCATAATTGCATGATTGATTTAGGGATAATACTTTTGTAATGCCTAAAAATATTGTTGATATCCTAGGTCTTAAGTACAACCTTGTTTCTAAAGGTGTTTTATAACTTGATGGCTCAATTGTCAATATTTTAGGAGTGATCAAAGATCTTGAGTTAACCCTTCATGCTTGTCAAGTCTAACCATAACTCAAGATGTATCATTCATTGACTTGCCTCCTTTGTTTTCCATTTTCTTATCAAGAGATTTCATAGCCAAAGTGGGTGGTTATTTGTCTTCATATTGGTCTCACATGCTCCTAAGAACTAGATATGGTACTAGATTTACCATACAAGTTGAGCCTATATTTTCCTATCATGTTGAGTCTTATGATCCCTCCTCTCAATCTAATTATCTATACATGAAGATCAAGAACATGAGTAGTTTCAATAGAGAAACATATCCCTCCTTCAATTCCTGATATTTTATTAGATGAATGGGCCAAGGAGCATTATGAATTTGATCCTTATGATATAGTTGTGGAAACTAGACTTGGAACCTACTGCATTCATGAAGAAGAATCTACTTTTCCCCATGCCACTCAAACAAGAAAAGGATAGTGCTTTTAGATTATGGAAAATGTTTTTTGATGGTTCTAGAAGAAGAAATGGAGTTAGGGCAAGTGTTGTATTAATTTCTCAATGAATGAGAAATTCTTCTTTTCTCATAGATTGTAGTTTGCATGTTCTAACAATGTAGCAAAATATGAGGCATTGGTGCATGGTCTTCTAATTGTTGAAAAGAGACAAATCAAAGCATTGCAAATCTTTGGAGACACTGAATTGGTCATCCACCAAGTTAGAGGGAAATGTGCTACAAAGAATAAGCTTTTAAAAGATTATAAACATAGAGTTTGGGACCTCTTGGAGAGTTTTGATGCTCTCAATCTATAAGTGGTGTAATGAGAAAATTAAACAAAAGCATAGCGGATGACATCCCTTGGATCAAAATTTCACCAGTTGAGAGATTTCATCGAGGAAATCAACAACATATTAAGTTGGTGGTTAGGCCATCAATTCCAGATAATGAAATCTAGTTGGAAGGTATTTGATAATGATGAAAAAATTGTTCAATTTCATCCAGAATGAAGTTGAGTTTTTCAAAAATGCAATTTGATTTACATGAAACTATGGTGATCAAATTATTCAGCTAAAACAAACAAGTTACCTAAAGGATTGGTCACTCTTGAGCATATTTTCAGTCCTTGATGATGAATTCAAAGGAGAAGAGAAGAACATAACAACAAGGCAAGAGGATTGTCATCAATCACTATTACATGAAAAAAGGATTTATTGCTTGGAAAGGTATGTAATGAAGATGAGAAAAAAATTTTATCTCCTTGTGTCAAAAAATTTAATGATATATTCTCATGGGATTATGAATACCTTAAGGGGTTTGATCCAAACATTTTCCCAACATTCCATTGATCTTGATCCTAATGTCAAACCAATTAGACAAAATCAAAGACATGTCAATCCCAAGATAGAGCCCCTCATGAGGAAGGAGTTATCCAAGTTGATTGAGGAAAAATAATATTTCCTATCAAATACTCTACTTGGGTGAAAATATTGTTCAGTGAAAGGAAAAAGAATGGAGAAATTAGACTTTGTGTGGATTTTAAAGATTTGAACAAAGCTTCTTTGAAAGATCATTATCCTCTACCTTATATGGAGAAAATTTTACAAAATGTAGCAAGAGCTGAAAGGTTTTCCATGCTTGATGGATACTCGAGTTTAATTAGATCAAAGGTCAGAGAAGAGGATCAATTTAAAAACTACATTTACAACCAAGTGGGGAACATATGCTTATCAAAAAATGCCCTTTGGTTTATCAAATGTAGGTGCCACATTTCAAAGAGCAATGGATATTGCTTTTAAAGGGTATATCAATGAATTCATCCTTATCTACTTGGATGATATCACCATTTTCTCAAAGCAAAGTAAAGATCATATCATCATCTTGAGAAAGTTTTGAGAGATGTAGAGAATTTGGGGTGTCTCTTAACCCTAAGAAGTGTAACTTTGTAGTTCCTAGGGGCAAGCTCTTGGGGCACATTGTTTCAAAGGATGGTATTTCCATTGATCCTAGAAAGAATCTCAACCATCCTCTCTCTTTATTTTCCAACTCAAAATAAATCCTTGCAATCATTCCTTGGAAATATTAACTTTGTTAGGAGATTTATTCCTAATTTTATAGGATTGGTTAGGCCTATCACTCTAATGTTGAAGAAGGATTCAGTTTTCAAATGGACAACAAAAGGAAAAGAGAGCTTCACCAAGATCAAGCAATAAATTTCTCAAGCTCCTACACTTATCAATCCTAACTATGCCAAATATTTTATCTTATATGCATATGGAGTTGAATCTAGTATTGTTGTTGTTTTGACAACAAAATGATCAAAATTTAGAAAACTAGTGGATTTATTTATTCAAACATTGAAGGATTATGAATTAAAATATAATCACATTGAAAAAAATAGGTCTTTTCCATCATGAGATCTCTTAAGAAATTCAAAATTATGTTTTCCACTAATCATATCAAAGTTCTAGTCTCACATTCTAGTGTGAGAGACTTCATTATGGGGACAAAAATCAAGTGAGAAAAGAGTTGGATGGGTGACCAAAATCATGGAATATGATGTGACTATTAAAGGCCAAAAGTTGGTAAGAGGAAGAGCACTTTGTGAGCAGTTGGCTTTGGATGCTCAGGATGATCAAGAAACCTCTCTCTTCATGAATGAGGAACTTCCTCGCAATGTTGAAACTCAACAAGATAGAGGAAATTTATCCATTGCACACATTTAGATTGATGATATGACCATTTTTTTATATAATTGTGCATATCCTCATGGTTTAAGTAAAGAAAAAAGAAGACATTTGAGGTTGTAGTCCATTCCCTATACATTGATTGATGGGATTATTTTCAAAAGGAACCTTGATGAAGTATTATTAAGATGTATTCAAGGGTAGAAGGTGGAACAATGTATTGAAAGAATTCCATGATGGCTTCTTTGGTGGACACTTCTCTGCCAAAACACTTGAATGAATATTATAAAGGTAGAATACTTTTGGCCTACATATATTTGCAAATGCTCACAATGGGTTAAAAATGTAAGGAATGTGCTTTCTTCATAGGTAAAAAAGAGGTTGGCTTCCCTTCCAATTCATCCAATTCAAGAAGATTAATCATTCTCCCAATGGGGTATTGATTTCATTGGCATGATTAATCCTCCATCAAGTGTTAGTCACAAGTGGGTTTTAATAGCAACAAATTACTTTACCAGGTGGAGAGAGGTTGTGGCACTCAAGAAAGAAACTGAATTAGTTATCCTTGACTTCCTTGAGGACATTGTGACAAGGTTTGGCATTCCTCAAACTATCATCTCTAATAATGTAAAATCTTTCTTAGGATCTAAAATTTCTGATTGGGCTCTTAGGACTTGGGATCTATTTAAAGACTTCTTCCAATTACTACCCTCAAGGTAATGGTTTGGCATAATCTACTAACAAGAACTTGATTAGAATCATGAAGAGGAAAATGGATATCAACCAGAGGCAATGACATACAAAGGTGAGAAATACTCTTTAGAATGATAGAATAATAATGAAGAAGGCAATTGGTACTTATCCTTAAAAACCTTTTATGGAGGAGAAGTTAGGCTTCCTTTATGTTTAGAATTGCCTTCACTTGAGCTAGCTTAGCAATTGGAATTAGAAGGTGTAGATCAAAGAGAAATCAGAATGACAGAGCTGGTTGGACTTGAAGAATTAAGGCATTATACCATGATCAAATTAGAATAACATCAAATTTAAACCAAACTATGGTTTGATAAGAAGGCTAGAGCTCAGACCTTCAGTGTGGGTGATCCAGTCTTGAAATGGGATATAGACAGAGCTAAACTAGGGTGGTACTCTAAGTTTGATGCAATTTGGAGTGGGTCGCATATCATTAGTTCTTGTAAAGAGGATCTATATTTTGAGTTGTCTGACCTTGATGGATATGTATTACAAATATTAGTCAATGGGATTTATATCAAGTATTCCCATTAAGTTGTTCCATTGCATCTTGTACATAATATAGTAGTTTCTATTCTTCCAAGTGCTTCTCAACACACTATTTTTTTGGTAGTGTAGTTTTCATTTCCCTAAGTGCTTTGCACGGTGTTTTATTGTCTTTAGGTGGCGCTTGTCATTACCATGTTCTTCATGGAGGATTTTAGAGTGAATATGTGGTGGGAAGATTTTCAAACTTAGGGAATTAGCTGCAATACCTCTTATAATAAAATGTAGAGCTACTAAAATAAGATTTTGGGGCAGTCCTCAAAGTGTATTATTTAGCCCCAAGAAATCATGCAAGTCTTCATGTTCTTTACGCACTTAATTTCTCTACCCTAAGCCCACACATTTTCTCACACACTCGTAGTATTCCCTTGTGGCATCTCTAGATCAATGTCAAGTTCAAGCGGTGCTTCATTTGGGTTTAGAGATAATTTAAGTTATAGATCAATTATTTATGTTTTTAGGCTAACTCCATGCACAATGGTTTCTCAAGGCTAATGGTATTCATATTTAGCAAGAAAATATCCCTAAAAGTTGCCAAAATGTTGTCCAAAATAACTCCCTTGGCTATTTCAAAAATTATAGTTTTATTTTGGCTTTGGGATAATGTTTTGAGGTTACACAAAGCTTACGGTCTTCTCCTTACAATTTCATAGCAGTTTTCATGATTGCAATTTCTCGCACGTGCTAGATTTATTTCCATGTTTCTTCCCTTTATTCATGACATGCTTGTACACATGCCATTCCAACCCCAAACAATGTGCATTATCTCACACATGCTCGTGGGCTTCCCTGCATATCTGCAAGATTTCATTCTTTCCTTGTGTGCCTTCCTTGGCATGTTTGTGCACATGCCATTCCCACACCAAACACTTTGCATCCTATTGCATGCACTCACCATCTTCCCTCATATCCTTGAAAGTATTTTACATGCCTCTTTCATGCATACCTATCCCGTGCAAATGCTCATGGGCTTCCCTTGCATATTTGCAAGATTTCATGCTTTCCCCTTGTGTGCCTTCCATGACATGATTGCATACTTACTATTCCCACCACGAACGTTGTGCATCCTATCACACATATTATTCATCTTCCATCATATCCTTGAAATTATTCTACATTCCTCTTGCATGCATACCTGTCCCACGCGTGCTTTGCCATGCGGGCATTCCCCACATACATTTGTTTCTTTGTGCGCATTCCCTTGCTTCCTAACATGCGTGTGTGCATGAATTTCTCTCGCCCCAGGATCCCACACTTTTCCTTGGTGGGTCCTTAGGCATCCTTTTTCACATTTACATATTCTTATGACCATGCAATCCTTTCCAGAGCCCCATATGTTCTCTTATGCGTGCTTACTAGCTTCCTCTGTAGCCTGCATATTCTTGTGAGCATGTAATGTTTTCACTGAGGCCCATCACTTCTCCTCACACGCTTGTGGGATCTCCTAGCATGTTGGAAAGGCTTGCCAACATGAATTCCCATACCCAAATCCCACACATGCACATGAGGCCCTCACCCCATGCCAATCCTAATGCGACGCATGTCAAACTATGGAGGCTCGAGGGGTAAATTACAATTTTACAAACTTGCAGTTTGTAAATCACAAGTTACCAACTATCACTTAATCCTGTAGTGAATTAAGTTGTGAAACATGGTAGTAACAAGGTACCTATATTAAAACTTCCAATTCCCACGACCCAATCGGAGGATGCCATGTGTCGACATGTCCTCTTGTGTTGTAGAATCTTCATATGGCCATATCTTTCAATTCGAACTCCAAATCAGTGCGCTTGGTCTCATTGGAAAGGTATAAACAAGAGATACAATTTTCAATCAAGAAAATCATATTTTGTTGAGATTTGGCTGAAAAAGGGAAAAATTTGATTCAAGCCATTAATGTGCAGGTACATGTGACTCAACCACCCAGATTTAAAGAAGCATGGTCTCTTTCCTTCTTCTACAAGAAAGTTGACATGGGGGTGGATTTGACAGAGCTCCCATGTTGTTTTTAAGGCATTTAATGGCTCTTGTTGGTGGTTACATCCTTGAATCCGAATTCATTGTCTTTTCCTCCTCTCTCTCCCCCATATATATATATATATATATATATATATATAGTGCAAAATGATGTTCATTGTTGTCCATTGTGTGTTAGTGTTTTCATTTATGTCAAGTAAATTAATGGAAAAGGGTTTCATGGTGTTGTGTGAGTCTCCATGAGGTGTCATTCAGTGTCAAACATGAAGGTTGATTAGTAGTGTCAAGTTTGGTGAAGGTCTATGGTGTTATGAGGTTTACTAGACATATTCACTCGAATGGGTTCTCCCAAGTGGGTCAAGGTTTTCATGAGGTCAAAAATGTTGGTATGATATGTTTAGAGTGTCTAAGAGTCTACATGAGGTCAATGTGGTCAATTCATGGTTTTTCATAGTGTGAAACAGTCATTCTAGGCTTATTTCTAGTCTTAAGAGCATGTGGAATTGTATGAGGCATGATATATTGAGCTGATCAGTCTTGTTGGAGCATGGTAGTAGCATGGTGGTAGTTTATATGACATGTATGGTGAGTTTTAGGTAATTTTTCAGAGGTTTTGTGGTGATTCATGGTCCTTGGGAAGCAAACAGGTGAAGAACAGGCAATATAACACATGTAAGTCTTAATGTCTAGAGAGTTACAATAATATTTGAGCTATATGGTGAACATGGATAGTTAGAGGATGTTGTCATGATGCTTCATGACAAGTTTCAAGTCATTCTGAAGAATATTTTTCAAGATACATCAGTTTTGGCAAAACTGGGCTTTCTAGAGTGTATTTTTGAGGTAAAAGTTGACCTTCTGATGCTCATTGTGGATTGTATGTTTTACATGGGACCTAGATAATTTTAGGGATTTTTCTACATGGAACTAATTTTTTTAGAAAAAAAAATTATGTTTGTTGATTGTCACACTTTTAGTAAATATTGTTAAGAAGATAAGTTGCTTTGAAACCCTAGCTAAACCCTAGATAAAAGCGGCTTGGAGAAAAGGTGTGTATTGAGCTGTTTTAATTAAAAGTGATTAGGAAAAAAGGTGTGTACTGAGCATGTTTTAATTTTTTTTTGCAAAATTTATTATTAGAGGTTGTAGAGGACTTCTCTAGCTTTTCCGGAAGGGTAAGATAGTGCTTCCGACTGTATGTGGGCCCCACCTAAAAATGTTTATTTATGACGAAGTTCAGTTTGTGGAAATTTTTTCTAAAGAAGGAAATGAATAAATTGATGTTGTTTTTATCCATGGAGTTTTTATATATGTTAATCATAGTTTTAAATCATGGTTGAGGTCCTAAATGGCAAAGTGTGCCCTATTTATGAAGACTAGTTTTGGGGCAATTTGGAGCAGTCTGTGGTAAAAGTGGAATTGCAGGAGCTACAGGTGGAGTTAAGACTTTGTTAAAAAAAATTATGATCCTAGTTAAAATATATTTCCAATGAAATATGAATTTTTTTTTTTTGATAAGGGATGTGAAAGTAATGACCTAATGTTTGAAGTTCAAATATTGAGGATTCCTAGTTAATCAAGGTCTTAAATAGCTTCATGAGGTAACGTGAATGATATGAGTTATTAATGATTTTGAATGTATTTGAGTGCTTAGGAAAAATTTATAAGGGTGTTCCAAGCTTTGGTTAAGCTTGGAAGTTATTTTGGAGGTGATGGATCAAGTCTAGTTCAAGGCTAGTTCTTGAGTCCTAGAAGAGTAAATAAGCAGTTTCAGAGATGGACTGGTTGAAGGCCTTTAACTTGGAGTTGGAAGGAAATGTAAGGTGTTATGGAAATATGATTCAAATATATTTATAATGGTATATGGTTTGTTTCATGATTATGATATTTTATAGGTCATCTAGCTCAATTTGTGAAGAAGATGGTTATTTTGTTTTCTAGGACAAGATTGTTCTTGCTAGAAGATTGAGGTAGATGATGGATGTTTTGGATTGGTTGATCATTGATATCAGTTTAAAAGTGAATAGGGATGATTTTTTTTTCATATTGAATGAATTTTTATGTCTTGAAAGTGACAGAAAGGGTGCAAACTAGTTGAGTTCCTAAAACTAATTTCTGGGAAGCTCAGTTTGGTGAAGAGGAAAGTTGGTGTGGTTTACATGTATGGATGTTTCAAGATCTCTAGAAATAATTTATGTTATTTACAGGTCAGGATGATTATAATTATTGGTTACATGCCATATTTGAGGTGATATTTGGTGATCTTGAGGCCTAAAGGTGAAGACTAGTTCCTGGAAACAATTGTTTTGAGAAGGATATGAGCCTTCTTAAGTAAGTTATGAAGAATTTGATTGGTGAAAGATAATTAAAGACCATGTATGATGTTTTTATGTCATATTTGACATGTGTGAGAAATTTGGGAGCTTGAATAATCATGGTGATGGTGTTTGTGGTTTTTAGTCATCCAGGTGATGGGGTTTTGAGTTGTTTTTGAGCTTGTCTAGTGCATTTGAGCATGGCCAACCTACATGGGTCCATTATGAATGTATTGGGATTTTTTAAGATGTATTGGTCAAGATAAAGGAGTTATACCAACCTATGTCATTTTTGTGAGATGAAAAGCATATTTAAGTACTTGTTTAGTTCATTTCGATCTAGTTGGGCATGGGGAAAAGTGCAACCCAAGAGAGAGTGAAAATAGGTACGAAGGCATAATTTAAAATTTGAGGAAGTGTGTGAAATGATGAGGAATGTTAGAGATCTTGTGTGCAATGGTTTGAGATCATATCAAGTAAATTTTGTCCAAGTTTGAGCGAGTTGGAAGGAGGTGTGTTTGATGAGAGTTTTAAGGAGTTTAAAACTGAATCTTATGATCACCATCAACTGAGTTGTTGCAGCATATCTTCAGTGATATTATTATCAAAATATTGTGCAATGAGTCATATTAATTCATGTCTCTTGTTTTGAGTAATTCAACAAGGGCTTATGGGTTGGTGCTCCTTATGAGGTTGGTGCCTCACTAAAGAAATCTCTTGTGATGTGTAATATTCACTTGATTCCTTGTTGTGGGTAATATCAAAATATTTTTAGTGGTTTTTATTCCCCTTGAGGGTTTCCCACTTAAATTTGGTGTTCTTGTGTACTCTCTTCTTCTTTCTCTTGTGTATGGTTGATTAAATTCTTAAGTTAACACACATATGGTTGATGTTTAATTGAATGGTTGTATGAATGTTAATGTATGATGAATGGAAATGAAATAATATTTTAGTGAATTGATTCACCGCTCTCCACACCCCTTACTACCTTGTGCATCCAACACTAATTTGTGAAGTTGGACTCTATAGCAATGCAAGTGCATCATCTTTCGATTGCCACACCTATGTTTTGAGTTGTAGACATCAGATATGGACTTCTGCAAGGTGATTTTTACCTTCCTCCTCCATTGTAATGGACTGCACATCTTCCTAAGTAATAAAATTCATGTTTTGTGGCTATTATTTTCCATAGCCTATGTTTTATTATATTTTCTTGCCTCTTTATTGCTATTGTGGTATGTTGTGCATGTTTTATCTCTTTGCAAGGTTTTATTTCTATTGTTCTCCATGAGAATGGAGGATTGAATGCTATTTTGGACCATGACACTCATGTATTTCCTCTCCTCCATTTTTCTCCCATTTTCACTCATTTGAAAGTGTCTTGCCCTCTTCTCTTGGTGTTATCACATCTATTAGCTTAGGATTTTCCCTTCCATGCATCTTTCTCTTCCATGGTCCGTTGGAATGTTAGAGTAAGATTAGATAGTTGCATTTTTAATAATAGGAGTAGTTTTAGCATTATGAATAGGTAGAGGAACTGAACTTCTTTGGATTTTTGTTTCAAGGGCAAGTCCCACAACGTGGAGATAGTACCATGTTGCCTCAAAGCCCCAAATCTCCATGATTGGTCTTTGGTACAATTTTGAGCTCTAAAAAGAATTGTCGAATTTAGTAGAATTTCAAATCCCAAAATTAGCATCATTCCCGATAATGGTTTGTATTTTAATCTTGTGTTTCTTATAATATTAAGAAGGAAATTTCTTATAATATTAAGAAGGAAACCCAATTGTGGCATGAAATATTTGGTCATCTAAATTTTTGGTTTCTTTCTTATATGTCACATCTAGATATGGTAGTTGGCCTTCCAAAAATTAAAAACCATCACAAAGTATGTGAAAGTTTCTTACATGATAAGAAACATATTCAACCCTCCCATAATAAATATAATGTTAACTCCTCTGATCCTATAGAATTAGTATATATTGATGTTATAGGACCACTCGAGGTAGCCTTCCTAAGTTATGCTATATATGTTGTGACTATCATTGTGTAGACACTCATTTTGGTAATTCCTGATTTTGAATGACACAAATTGTACAATGCCTTTGCACTAGTCCACACTTAAGCAATCATGTTATCCCTAACTATATCTCATTCATTATTTCTTACACACATAACTCATTTGTTCACACAACATTCATATTAGTCAATGGAATCGGGATAAACCCTCACACATTATAATCCCAATTTTCAAAGCACCCACATATGCATCCCAAACCAAAGTGCTTAGAATGGGCCATAACATTTGTACTATGGATCTTCCCATAAAATTTGGTCCCTTTCCCTCCAATGACACTTTTCTTAATTAAAATTCCTTTGGGACACTTTTATTCTTCATTATCCGAGCTTTCAAAATCCATAACACATATATAAGTTATTTATCTATCCATTACGGAAAGGATATCATACACACTTGACACTCAAATATCCTAATGAGCAAATATTAAGAGCAATCAAAATAAAGACCATTCTAAGACTCCCTTGAGCTCCATATACTCTATGTACTAATTTTAGGTCAATCATCCACTCATATCTACAAATACAAGTAACAAACCATCACTCCAATTCAAGTTAGGGAAAAGGTGCAAGTACAATCTCATTGTTGCAAGATCATGGTTATATATTTAGTTGCATACATTCTAGAGATCACATGCTAGGTGAGAATGATGTGTGGTTTGATACCTCTTTGGAGTAGTGGTAACTTCAGTGGTGCATAGGGGTGCCCATAACCACATAATGTTTATTTTACAGGACTTATTGACTACCTAGGGTTCGAAGATCAAATCATTTGTATAGTGAGCATCGCAAGGTATCAAAGAAACAAATTCCATAAATGAGTGGAAAAGAAGTAGTAATCATACACATGAAGTTATAAGAATGAAAACCAAAGAGGGAAGAAAGATCATAGAAAATTCCATAACATCTGTATGCTTTAGCCCACTACATCCACTTTGGTCCAAAGAGCTCAGTAAGACACAATTTCAAAAACAAAGATAGAACAAATCATTTCTATCATGTTATAATCATAATATCATCCCAAATCATTACATAGAACAATATATTAGCTAAGTTTTCTTATCTCTCTCATTATAAGTTCTTTGTTTCATTATCTATTGTCATTATATCATATCTTATCATTGTTTAATGGTTATTCCTTATATTGTTGTGATTATCCTTGGAAACTAATTGATTAGGATAATATACCATCAATTAATACCCCTAAAAATTAACCATTTTAGGTTAAATCATATAGTGAGCCTGACATGAACTAGTATAGTGGTCAAACCCTAGTTGCCTTAAGGATTCTTATTATTACTTAGTTTAAGATATATCAATTTTTCTAGGGTTTGTCTTTAGATTCCACTCTTATTTCATCCTATTTCTTAACTTCAAACTGATTTTTCACATTTATCCCACAGATCTCATGGTTGGTTTTCCTCTTTGGGTCACTTTCTAGGGCTTCTAATTTCCAAATCACCTTTTGTTTGATATCTTGAGCATAACGACTCTATTTTCAAATTCATTTGAGATTATTTTTAATTTTTACATATTTAACCAAAAACTCTTTTGTTTGCCCTAATTTTTAGCACAATTTTTGAAAGTCAAAAATACTATTTTTAGTAATTAGGGCATAATAAAAAAATATACATTTTTTTTTAAATACCTTGGAGGTTTTTATTTCAATTTATCATATTCCAAAATACCTCATTGTTTTTTTAAATTAGAAATATATTTTGAGATATGGTCATTTTATTGATTTGATGACTTTCACTTTTTTCCATTCACATTTTGAGTGACCCTCATCACTAATCTTGGGCCCCTCTTGGTGTATGATACTTCTCATATTTTTAATCTTTCTTATTGTCTTTTCAAGTATCATTATGGCCCCTCTTCATCCTTTTGTTAACATTGAGCCCCCTCTACATTTTCAAGTTATTGTGCACAAAACTTTGGTTAAGAATGTTCTTCTTAACAATGGATTAAACCTGAATTTTTGTAATATCTCTTTCATTCATGATTTTTGTTCCTCTTTTGAGGATATTTTCCTCTCTCCCTATGCAGCCATGGATTTGACAATATCTATCGCAAAACCTTTGGTTATATCATTATTATAATCACTATTGGATTGAGAACCTTTGATACTATTTTTTACGTATTCCTTGATGACCCTCCCTTCAATATTCTCCTTGAGAAATATTGGTTACATGATACACACCTCATCTTAGCACTCGTTGATGTAAAAATTTCTCATCAAGGCTCTACTCATCTTTACAATTGGGATATTATACAAGATCTCCTTGATGTACATCCTTTTGACTGGGATATCCCTTCTTCCTCTCAAAAGAGTATTTCAAATACTTGTGTGAAAAATTTGGTTGCAAATGATACATGTGTTCCTTCCTTCCTCCTCCAAATGATATTGTATCTACTCATGCACAAAATGTTATTGTAAATGATGTTAGTGTTCCTTATCTCTCTTTACAACATGATGTCTTAGCTTCTTGTGAAAAAATGTTGTTACAAATGATGTATGTATTTCTACTATTGCTTTTTAAAAGGATATTTTACATAATGGTGAACATAATGATACTTGCACTTCCTCTTCTTCTTCCCATGCTAAGGAATTTTTCAATAAAGGTGTACAAATTTCTATTCCTTATAGATCTTCTCATAGTCAATATGTTATGATATCCAATATGTGTATACATCATGCCACTCCTAATAATTTTACATATGCTACTTTGTGCACACCTTAGTATGTTTTTATTGCTCATAATACTTTCATATCACCTCTTATACTTATGGTTGGCCTTGTATATCTCCCTCTTCCTAAGGTTGATACAGGATACCCTCATTACATTGAGTCTCTTGTGTATTTATTATATCCTCATATTCCTCTTGATAATACATTGATGCTTAATTCATACATGGTTTATCCTTTTGTCACTATAGGGTTTTACCCTCATACTCCTATTCACCAATTATCTCATTCACATACGGATTCTTGTGGATCCAGTCCACCTTTCTCTCCTCTAAAATTTTCTATGACATATGCACTTGAGTCACATTCTTTGGCACAACTAAGGCCCAATCCTCCATCTCCCTCGACATGGCTTCTCAACCTACTCTAAAGGTTTTCATTAGATAGCTCATATATTAATCACAATAAGGGCATCCACACTCCCTCCTCTTTTCGGATGACACACTCGGTTTCATGAGTTCAACTTGACTGCTGAGGGAGTAGTTACACACACACACACACACACACACACACACACACACACACACACACACACACACACACACACACACACACACACACACACACACACACACACATACACACACAAAAGGGGAAACCTTGATTTCCCACCTCTACCTACACACTCTACAATTCATCAAAAGCACTAAAAATATATATATACCCATCCCTAGGGTAATTATTGGATCAACCTTCCTTCTATTTGGATAATAGGTTTTCATCTATGACCTCAAGGGGCCTAAAAAAAAAAATCCAAATATGCTAAAAATTCAAAAATAGTTGCATTGCTCTTTCTTGGTTATTTATATTGCACGCTTATACTTTTCATGTTGCACTTTACTTATCATGTTAGCTTGATACATAATATGCTATATCCTTTTTCTATACACATGTGCATTCATGTGGTACATTGAGTTGAATGGAAGTCTGAACACGAATTTTTATATGATGGAAAATGCTTGACATTACTCTTTACTAGTTGTTTTGCACCAACTAGGGGCATCCACTTTACACTTTCTTACACATAAGTGCTATCATTCCAATATTTACTAATTTACTTCCTCTTACATCATTTACTCAATACATACATCGTGTCATACTCTTTATTACTCTAACATGCTAATGGGTGCTTCATGTGTAGTATCTATTTTGCAGGTCACTTCCAAACCAATAATCCTTTTCCTTTAATGCCTTGTCTCTTATTTTACATTCTTAATATCTACTTTCACTTTTTTGTTGGAAATTACCTCTATTAATCACTTGTTTCTTATTTCCCATGAGTGCCCCGATTTTCTTGCAACATCTTGAGTGGTGTCCCATGTACATGGCATATTGTTTTCCATGATTTTTCTACTTGTGTGTCTTTGCATGCTTTTTCTTACATCTACTATGTTGTTTTTTATTGCTTGTCACTAAGACTTTGCTAGTTTTTCTATTATACTACGATGTATATGCCATGGTATACACCATGTGCACTCCCATATTTCACTTTGTAGGAATCCATCAACACATGGGCACATTAGTTATAGGTCGTGTTATTTGGGACATATTCACTTTTCTCTACATCATGCACCCCAAACAAGGATGGAACGATAAGATGATATTTCATACTCACAATAGCTCAAAACTAGGAAAAAGAAGTAGGTAGAGAATTAAGCATTTCATAAGCTTGAAAAATGGCTCTGAGACACGAGACTTGGGTTAAGATATACACAAGGACTAAAACACATAACAATGACCATAACATATGAATGATACAGTCTATTTCATACACTTTTATCATGGGGTAGATTCAATAAAATTATCGGTTTGTATAGTTTCTTAGTAACATGTAAATGATTTTTACTCAAGTTCAATTAGAAAATTCATGGTACAAAGTTAGAGTATGATGGCACCAAGGGTAAGTGCAAGCTAAAATTTCCACGATACATAGTGTCATCATTTACAAATCAATTGGGTTCATGTTCATCCAGTAGTGGCACTTATCTATGGGTCTTAGGAAGCATCAAAGTGACAGATATCCTTATAGGCTAGACTTCTCATTCCTCATATTTTTGTGGAGGGATGTGGAGAACTATAATGCTCCCCATACAGTTCTCTTCACCATGGAGGGTGTATTTACATTTCTCTTGGACCGGCTTAAGATTAAATTGGATTTTTATGAAATTAATATATTTTGATTGTATTTTTATTGAGGATATGATGTTTTAATGTTTTATTTGTGATTTCAGGATTGAGAGACCCTTTATTTGAGAGATCAAGTGTCTACCTTATATGAGAAGATCGGAGGATATGTTACTGATGATCTTTGAGTGGGATCACATGACCGTAGTTGGGTTAGGTGGCTTCAGATATTATTAGAGGATCCCACGAGATGTGGGGCTTATGATTGATTTATTGGAGAGATGGGATAGGAAGAATGATACATTTTGGTTTAGGAAAGGGAGATGACCATCACCCGGAGGAGGATGTGTATCAAATTTTGAGGTTTTGATACAAGGGGAACAAATAGTTCTCATTACTAGTGACAATAGATTGGTAGTGTTGACATGGCTATTTGGAGCCAATTTGCCCCACATTAGATTTTCTTCAGGGGATTTTTCATATGGGTTGAGGTACGAGGTTGGGGTAACACGCAACTAATTGATTCGTATGGTGATGATGATTGTGTCTTGTTATGTGTTTTCAAACTCTAGTGGAGATTGGTTTCCATGGGCATTAGTCAATCTGGTGTAGTGGCAGACATAGTGGAGCACCAAACAATATTCTTATTTGGGAATGCCTTGTTGGCTCGGGTATACCATGAGCTTCCCATGTATAGGGAAGGGTAGAGATCGGGACTAGACATTACTTTCTTATTGTACTATTGGGCGTATGAGCAGATAACGGTGATTTGGATACCGAGGATTCGATGGGTCACTTTGGTGACCATATTCGATTAGAGGTGGGATTTTGAGATGGACGACCGACCACTGTGCCTTTGGAGACAAGACGATAGAGGATTTGATTGGTATGCCGATTGGTTTATAGAGTTAGAGATTAATCAAATCAAATGATGACTATATAGGGGTTTCCCGCATGGCCAAGAGTAGATGCTAAGTTTTCCGGGATGACGCGGACATGGTGGATACAAGAGAGAGAAATGGAGATGATCGAGGTCATTCAATTGGATTGATTACGACGATAGTTTGGGGTCTTCAGACTATATCGATGTTCCTATTTTATATAGGTGAGAGAAGATAGACAAGGAGTTACCGAGCCCTATCATGGAAAATCCATTAGGAGGGGAGGCTACACCATGGGATGATGATGACAACGTAGGATTCGGGGCTGGATTTGGTGACTGGATGACTGTTATCTAGATAGCTAGGGTGGTTGTGGAGGGGAGAGGAGGATGTAGAGGAGATGGAGGAGTAGGTTGAGGCTGAAGTAGCTTTGAGAGGCAGAGATGGAGGAGTTGGAGGTGAGGAGAATCTGGAGTTAGCATCTCTTCGTGCCGAGTTAGATCATATGAGGGTGGAGAGGGACACCACGATCCAAGATAGGGATCAATATTGTCATGAGAGGGATGCCTACATGGTCTGATTTGGAGATCTCGCTACTATACTAGCTCCGAGGTTACATGTGGAGGACAGGAAACACTGCAGGGAGGAGAAGAGATGACACCCCTGGTATGATCTCGATTGATAGGTACAGAGGCTTACCTGCAGAGGCTAAGTATTATGAGGTCATCATGATTGAGAAGTTTCCAAAGACACTCTAATACTGGGAGAATCTATAGAAGATAGCGGCAGGTGGAGCTGGGCTATTGAGGAGCACATCGAGTGTGGCTCAACCACATTAAGGAGAGGGCCGGGGTGGAGACATTGAGGATGATAGGAAAACAAAGGGATCTACCCCACAGGGGAAGGATATCAGGCTTTATGATATTCAATTTTTAGGTTTCACTGATATTTTTACTTTGAGAGAGCCTCGTTAGAGGGCAATGATGTATTGAAACATTGTATTTTGATATATATATATATATATATATATATATATATATATATGATTTTGTCACAAAATTATATATGTGCATTGTGTAATGTGATTGTTTGATTTATGGTGATGATGATATTTATTGGTTATGTGATGATGATGATGTTTATTGGTTATGTATGGCTGCTTTGGATTTGTATATGTATGGATGATTGATGATGTGGATTTGTTATATGGTTAATGAGGATTAGGATTACATGTTAATTTTGAATTTGATCATGATGATGAGATGAATGGATACAATGTGATGTGGATGAAAAAGTAATGTAGATGTGATTATTGATTAATATAAGTAAAGATTGATGTGTTTAGGATAGATAGATAGATTGAGAAGTGATTGAGATAACAAAAGATGCGTTTAAATATGGATGAAGGATAGATGCAAAAGGGATTGAGGATGGAAACGACCAAAAAAGGTAACTTATAAGTATGAACAAAAATAGGTCATATCAAGGAACACATGAATAAAAGATGCCTCTAATTACATTAGAGATAAACAAGAGGAATCAATAAAGTAAGGCACATGCAACCAAAACATGTGTTAAAATGTAACCAATGTTATTTAGTCATATCAAAGATCATAAAGAGATAATGGATGGAGTGAACTCAAATACCTAATATTGATACAAAAATGGGTTTAAGATGTAACTTGTGCGCGGGAAGAGGGTTCTCCAAAACCGGTGTTCCCTAAGTCTATGTCCCAACTCTAGGAAAGGGGAAAGATAAATCTGGAAGAATGATGATCAATGTGGGAAGATTTTTGAGGATCTTTGATAAAATGGAAGGTCGATCAATGTGGGAAGCCTTTAAATTCCATAATAAAATGAGTAGACATCCTTCAAGGGTATGGTCTACTTTATACATAATATAGATGACAAGAATATTATATATGATAGTCGTCCTTGAAGGATCGAGTCTATTACTTTATTTTTTTATTTTGATTCTTTTATCTTATCTCTTTTTTTAAGAATTGTCCTTGAAGGAGTAGTCTATTTCTTATCACCTTTGACTTTTGATTGGAGCATCCTTGTATTTTTATTTTTTGACATGGGAAAGAGCTAGGAATAGCTAAGTAGACCACTTAGGAGGGGACAATGATCTGACAAGAGACACCATGGGACCTTTTTCATGGTTCCAATAGGTGAATGAGAGGGTGATGGATGTAACGATCATTGATTTCTCACCAAAAGGGAGAACTATCCATAAGGAATATGCTACGAGAAGAGTTGTGGTGCTCATATTTAAGGTCACATCTAGGAAAGTGACAGATGACCACATAATTCCAAATCATTACGATGGAAGATGGAAGGGGTTAATGATGGAAGGATGGTATAAAGATATGGCTAAGATCTCACTGGAAGACATCCTAATAGTAGAATGGTCATAAGTGCAATGCGTTAAGAGGTTCCACCTCTAGTTTACCATTAAGGGATGCTAATCGATAGGCTCCGACCCATACTTATGCATGATAATATATGGTCCAATCCAATTAGGGGAAAATTTTCCATGTTGGATCCTTTCTAGAGTAGTGATGTTCTAATTTTATTCAAGAACGAGGTCGCCAACATTAAATTTGCATTCCTTGATGTGTTTGTTGTAAGCATGTTCGATGTGCTATTGATAAATGTTATGATGTTCAAGAGAAAGAAGGTAGTGTTTGTCTAACAACTCAAGTTCTACTAGACGTGCTTGGCGACATTATTCATCAGAGATGAAGTCATGAAGAGACACGTGCAAAGACATAATTTGAACTTCGTGAGGAAGAAATACTTCAGAACCATACACAAGTGAAAAGGGAGTATCCCCTGTGGAAGTACGTAGGCTAGTCCGATAATCCCAAAGAGTGAAAGGAAAATGGAGATGTCAATCACGTCCTAAATATTCAATAGTCTTCGTAAGAATGTTTTGAAGAGTTTTGTAAGTGGCTAAGATTGGTCGTTAGCTTGAGGATAGTATGGAGAAGAGAATCGAGTTAAATAATAAATGAATCAAACAATTTAATAATATATTTGTTTTTAAAGGACTTTCCGTTGTCTGTCATAAGTTTGTGAGGAATACCAAAGCAAAAAATGATATGTTGATAGATAAAGTTAATAATTGGATTAGATTTGGTTGAGGTGAGTGGAATTGCTTCCACCCACTTAGTGAAATATTCAATTGCAGTGATGATAGAGTATTTTTGTAGTGATGTGGAAGAGAGTGTTAGTTGTGTAGTAGTTGTTGTTGTTATAAGACCCCTTGTCTATGACATGGGATTTTCGGTAAAACATATAGATGGAAAATCTCGACTAGGATAAAATTGATTATGAGATGAGTTAGATAAGGACCGCGAGGCTTGATTAGATACACATTTTATTGGGAAAACAAGAATAATAGTTACTACGGTGAATTTAGGATAAGATCACACAACCACATAAGTGGACTTTAGACAAAGCCATGGTGCTCCCGAAGGAAGCATAAATATGGCCATAAAGGCAAGTGTTAGGAGGAGAAGATGATGGATAAAACTAGCTGATATGATTGGATGAGATGAGATAGATAGAATAAGATAATGTCAGGTATGGAGAGGATCCAATCCGCAAGTAGAAAAATCCTAGAGTGAAGTCCCCCAACATCAAAGAAGTTGCGGGGATAAGATGATGAGGAAGAATATGTGAAAGAATGAACAACAGGGGAAGGTGCTCCCCTAGTGAGAGAGATGTGGATGAACTAGTAGATATCGGAAGGAACGAGATGGGATATATGGAAGAAATGCCAAATAAATATGGGGTATAGGATCAGAGATCATAAGGATGGTGTATCAAGGAAAACTATATTGATGAATAAGGAGGACCCTCGCTAAGAGGATTGACATGTGAAGAAGTGGTGGATGAAGGAGGGGACCTAGGGAATCCTACAGATGGAGAGTCGAAATAATAGTGGAATAAGTTGAGGATGAGATGGTAGATGGGGGAGGAGAGTCCTCAAGAAGGTCCTCTCTCTCGATAAGATCGTGGATAACAGTATGAAGGGCCTTACATTGTTCGGTGTCATGACCTAGGGTATGATGGTAGGCGCAAATGCGATGGGGATCAAACCATGATGGCTTCGGATATCTGGATCAAAGGCCCTGATAGGCGGAAGTGTGATGGCAGAAATTTGGAGTAGATTTCGTAGAAATTCCACATAGGATTTTATGTACATGTCAGGAGGTGGTTTGGAAGATCTTTTGGATTTCAATGATAGGGGTAGATTGTTTTGAGGTATTGATGTGTTGTTTTCAATTTTTATAGTGGTTTGTGTCATGGAAGAAGAAGAATTTGGATAATCTCGGTTTGAAGCGTGTGACATATAAGTGTTCTCAATGAAGGAGTGGGTATTGAGAGGGAATTTTGGATTTGGATTGGTTGATTGGTCATGATAAAGGAGATGGTCCTAGGATAGATGGATGTGGCCCCAAGATGGATGATGTAGGATTGGTCTTCGTTGGAGGAAATTCTATCTTCTTGTGAGGCGCACAAGGATCGTTGTGGAAGGGTACCAAGGTTTTTAGGTTTGGTTTGTGAAGGAGTACCCTTGGTAGGAATGACAATAATTTCAACCTAGGTGGATCTGAAGGTGATGTTGTGGCTGATGGGGGAAGCAATTTTTGCATGATTTGGTCTAAGGAAGGTGAAGAAATGTCTAGTTGTGTAGATGAGATAGGAGGAAAACCTATAGTTCTTTGCCGAGTTTTAGTTATCTCCAATATTCTTCAAAGGATGTGAGAAGAGGATATGATGACATAGAATATGTGGTTATAATGGTTGTGGTGGTAGGTGTAGGTAGAAGTGTAGAAAGAGGTATTGGGATTGATTCCACAAATGGTATGATAGGTAATGGTGGAATAAATGTGGATAGGGGAGTATTATCCAATTAATTGGGTGAGATATGTGTTGGTATGGGGTTGATGATAGGTACAACTGTTTGTGGATAGAAGAGGGGTGTTTGGATCATGCGGTTGATGAAGTCTATGTGAGATGGAGGTGATGTAGATTTTGGATCATTTCTTTGTGGAAATGAGGGTTTTATGAAAGTGTATGAATTCCTTAAATGTTTGTCTCAAGTGTTTTAGGAAGCATTGCGGATAAGTTTGTAGATTGAGAGGGTGTGATTGGTGTGGTAGTAGATGTAGATGTGGGAATGGTAGATGTGGGAATGGTAGATGTGGATGAGTGGGATAAATTTGATGATGTGGGGATGGGTAAAGAAATGTGTGATAATGATGTCAAGACATACATGGGTGGATTTTTGTTGTAGTAGATATAAGTGTAGAGATGGGTGTGTTTAGGATGGATGTGGCTAATGGGGTAATCATAGTAAGTTGAGGTAGGATAGGTGTGGATGAAGAAGTGGGTGTAGTCGAAGCCAATGTGGATGTGGTAAGAGCCAGACTAGATGTAGATATGAGAGAAGTAGTGGAAGTCAAGGTGGTGGATATGGTTGATACGGGGATAGCTCTCGAAGGAGACATGGGCACAATATCAAGGATGAGAGTAGGAAATGATGAGATAAGTGGGGTAGATATGCGGGAGGTGTCTGATGTATGGTGTTGATTGAAAATGGGTTATATTTGTTTGGTGGGGTTGATGAAGATGGGTTTGTTGGTGGTGGATTAGGAAAGGGTTGTTTGAAGATTTCAGGGAGTGGTGAAGACCATATTGGTTGAGGGGATGTAAGATATTGGGGAGGAGAAACATGATAAGATGGTTGGGACTGGACGAGAAGATCTGGTACATGAGGGATGGGAATGTTAATAGGATGGATAGGCATGGGGGCGTCAGATGAAGCAGGGGTGGTCAAGGTGGTGGGATAGACTCTACTAGTTGGCGTGATCTACAGAGAAAGAATTCATGGATGGGGCTATAAGGAGGAAAGCATGAGATATCAATTGTGGTTTGTGCAGAATCATTCGGGGTAGAATTGTGTTCCATTTTAAATCAAACAAGTCAAGCAAACAATTATTTTTATTATTTTTAATGTGAAAAATAGTTAGGGTATGGATAACAAGGTACCTATAAGAAAGTAGTCTATGTCTAGTTTCAAGTTTGCTATTGGTTGGGAAGTCTCAAGAGGCTTCCTATTAGGTGATGAATCCCAATTAGGATGTCGGGTAGAAGGTTGTTTTGATGTGTTAATTTAGATGCGTGAGGTTTTGGTTGTGTGTGAGGATTGTGAAATGCAGCGAGTTAAATTCCTACTTAAACTATGTGAGCAAGCAGGATGTAGAAAAGAAAGGTTATTTTTAAAACCAAATTGAAGTGTGATATTTTGATGAGGACACACACAGGAAAGGGAAATACGATGCAAAAAAGAGAAAATAGGGAAAAGAGGAAAACCTAGATAAAGATTTTCCTTTTTATTTGATTTTCAGCAAAGAGCAATCTGTGGCCGAACCAATACGAGCAAACAAGAAGTAGGGTCTCGCACTGTAGTGTTACTAGAAGTCAAGAAGCAAGAAAATAGAAAAGAAAGGGATCACCTAAATGGTGGTCCCTCGGGCATGCCATAATGTCGAACAAGTTTCTTCGTTCCTACACAAATTAATGAACTAGCTACTGACAAAAACTAACAACTCATAACATGGAATGTTTATAGTACCTCATAAGTGTGATGTGATGGATGAACTGACACAAAGTGATGATGAATCCTTATTGTAGTTGATGACTTGCAAATAAGATAAACTGAAACATGATTGATTAGATAGATTTATGTGGGGGCTTCCCGAACAATACCGGATCTAAGAAGTGGTTAGCTTCCTTTCACGGATGTCAACCCCCTTGTTTGTTTGAAAGAGTGAAATAAAGAAAGTACAAAAGATAGAATGCGAGAGACGGAAAATATTGAATCTAAGAAATGATCAAAATTGATCTAGAAACTTATATGATTGGAATAACAACAAATTAAAGGTTACTTGGTCTGGGTCAACGACAACCCAGACTATGTGAAAGGCAGTCAACGATGACCGAGAGATTGGATCTAGAATATGAGTTGAATATACAAAACCCGCAAGATCTGGATGCAATTTGGAAGTTGCATAGGTTTGAAGATGCTGGATTTAACCCGCAAAGAGGTTACGAGTGAGCGAAAACTAGAGAAAGATAGAAAATGACAACAAGGGAGGGTGGATGACGAGTTGGGGCTTTGGTTCTTGAAGGATGACTGAAGAATGATCTCGAGACAAAAAAAAGAAAAGGAAAAAGAGAAATGATTTGGATAGGTTGTTGGATGAACAAGACCCCAGTCGATCTACGAATAGGGTGATCGATATCAACCGTAGTAAAGCTAGACAAGTTCAAAGGTAAATGGATGAAAATACAACTGCGCAAGGAAAAAAATTGAAATAGAAGGTTGTTGAGTGACCACTTTGGATGTTGCAGAAGCTTTCTCGAACCTAAAAATGTTAGCTACAAGAAGAGCAATGATAATATGATAGAATTTTGATTAAATCAATAAAACAAATAATGATAATCTCACAAAGGATGATCGTGAGTGATGCAAGCACATTCAATGGAGGTCTCCGTGGCTATTGCAAGAATGCTCAGGCATGAGGGAGAGTTCACAATTCATGAGGAAGCTCCAAAGTTTATATGCATATGATTTTTGATCCCTTTTTAGAAGGATTTAACTTAATTTTATAGGGTTGACAACGATTGGGCTAGGTCATCATTGACTATGGGGAAAGTTTCCCCAATGGGCAAGATTTTTGTGTTTTGATGTGATTTTGTGTTTTTAAGAGTTGGAAGGGTGCTTTAAAGCATTGTGCGGGATTAAATTGCTTGGGGATAAATCATGGGTAGTTAGGGCATAAAAATAGATAGGAAGAAAGCTAGGAAAAAGTGTAAGATAGAGATTTAGGATAAAAGCATCCTAAATAGAAAGTAGATTAGGGCATGATATGATGTGGATATTAATTAATTAATTAATAAGAGTTAATTAATTAAATTAATTAAAGGTGATGGGATGGGCATTTTAATTAAATTAAGGGGATGTATTTAATTAAAGGGGAACCTAGATAGAGCCTAACAAAATATGCGTACGTAAGCAAAGAAGGTAGAATCTTGATTTTAGGTGTCTACAATAATTTTACAAGAAGAATTGATAAACTTAAGACTATGTTATGGGTCATGGTTTTAATCATAAATCTATGATTGACTATGTAGAAACATTTTATTATTTAGAAAATATGTGCATAATTAAGATTCTTCTAGATCTAGTACCTAATTATGGTTAGGAAATCCACTATGTGGATGTGAAAAATGCATTCCGAATGGTCATATTAAAGAGTAAATCTATATGAATCAACATAAAGGATTTGAACATCCTATAAAATAAATGTATGATTGTAAATTAAAAAAAACTTTGAATGGTTTAAAACAATCTCCTTGAGATTGGTATCTAAAATTAACAAAAAAATCATTTTGTTTTTCTAAGCGCTAGTCTTATAATGATTTATTTGGAAAATTAGAAGATGATCATATTATTATAATTGTTTTTATATGTTTATCGCATTATTATCATACGAATTCAAACTAATTAATTCTTACAATATTTTGAAATGACTAATTTAGGCTGTTACATCATATACTGAGATGGTCATTTTCAAGATAGAAACTCTATTATTGTCTCTTAATCTCAATATGCTTCTAATTTTCTTAAAATATTTAACATGATTGATTTAAAACTTGTTTCCATTCCTATTGAAATTGGTATAAAACTTGATCATAAACCTGTATGTGCCAAAGAAAAATATAATTTACAGTAACTTGTCGGGATTTCAATCATCTAGCCATTACTAGACACGATATTTCTTACGTAGTAGGAATGACTTCTATATTTTCGGGATCCATACGAGGATAATTGGAAATTGTCTAAAAGAATTTTAAAACATATTTAAGATACAATCAATCATATTTTATATTACTCTTGCTTTAATGATGCTCACTTATATGGTTATGTGATTAAAACCATGTTGGTGATGTGATATATAGGAAATTTACATATGGATATGCTTTCAATTTTGGTACATGTGCCATGATTTGGAGTAGAAAGAAACAACCAACTATGTTTATCTCTTCTACTAAAGTAGAGTATATAAGTTTTATTGAAGCAACTAAAGAAGCCATGTTGCTGAATATACTACTTGAAGAACTCCATATAGATGTCAAAAGAATCACTCCACTCATATGTGATAACTAGAGTTGTATAACTCTTATGCACAATTTATATTAGCATCAACAAATGAATTATTTTGATATTTATATGCATTTTATTTGAGAGAAAGTCATCAATAGTGATATTGACCTCCACTTATGTGCTACTAAAGATCAATTTGTAGATATATTCACAAATCCCATATGTGTTGTGAAGTATTGTAAGTTTTGAACAATGTTCGATCTTTTGGAGTTTTATTTAAAGGGTGCATGACAATGCCACCTCATAATTTTTCTTTTATCTTCTTTTTCTAATTATATATTGTAAAATGGATCTATATAAATTACCCTATTTGATTTTTTAAACATCATCGTATGTGAGTTTACTTATAACCAAATTAAGTAATGCTATGAAGATTCCTTGTTTTATAAAAGGCTCCAGAAGCTCATGTAAGACTTCTTATATGCACTTTTCTAGGAGGAACTTTGGATACTTCTACATGATTATCCATGCAGAACATGTTATCCTAAAATCATCCTATACGGTTTAAGGATTGTAATTCCTTTTGTATTAAAAGGTGACTTTGGCATGTATCTCCACTAAACACTAAAGGTGAGTGTTGGAGTAGTACAATTTGTGGAGACACATTCACATGACAACCACATTTAATTATATCGAGACGTTATTTGTAATTTTTATAAATTTATAAATGATTAATCTAATTAATATTTGTTAAGAGTGAAACAGTTTAACTGAAAGGTTGCAAAACCAAATCACCCACTCTTTAATAAGGGTGATCTCATATCGAAGGTTATTAAGTTGAATTAATGTTTGGTTGTAAGTGTTGATCATTTAATATTGTTGTGAATAAGTTGAAGTAATATTTTTTGTTGGGTTACACATGTTTACATCATGCTATTGATTAAAAAACTAGAAGAGATTTTATAATGGGGTTTTCAACGTATTTACATGTTTTCCCCACACAAATATTGTGTTCTTGTCCATATTATCTACATTTAATTCTATTTTTTTTTGTTATGTACTTTATTTTGTTATTGTATAATTAAACAACTACCTTTACTTCTTATAATATAATGTTCTAGCATTGAATTTATTACTAATTTAGTTTTTGTTTTAGCACAACGCCAACATTTGGTATCATAGCAATTTTTGAATGAGGCCTCTCTAACCTTCACTCCACCCATATTGTAAAAAAAGACTAAGGTTTCATGGGTGAACTATATAGGCCACGTATAACCTCATTAACCTTTTTGTGCTTATCCATTTGTTTTTTTCATCAAAATATGCAAATGAAGGATATATAATGTAGGCCATGTGCAAAAGAATAGTTTGTATATTCGCCATTCTTTCCCTCTATCAATGGTACAAGTAGATACCTTGAACCTCCCGGATAACACATTGACAATTCACCTTTTATTTTCATCATCTATCTCTTTCCATTATGTTTACTTTATCTCGTAATTTCCATTCCACTTTGTTCATTGTGTTCATACTTGAATTAGGTGCGTTTAGCCTAGGTTTGTATTTAATTTGTTTTTGCAATCACCTTTTGGATTCAAAATTTTCCAATAATAAATTGGAGTGAAACAAACCTAAAATTTGAGTCTAGAATGTCCAAAAATGTTAGGATTCACTATAATCATCCAATATTTATGATACAGTTAAATCTAATGTTTTTCCCCCTTTTATAGGTGTTCTAGGTTTTTATAGATTTACGTGAGGAAATATAAGAACAATGAAGAAAAACCATCTTTAGAGTGTAACCATAGTCTCATTTGGGTGAAAATACTCATTTAAAAGTTTAAGATTTACTTTAGAGGGATTGCATGTTCTAGTTTGAAGGATTGAACTTCACTAGTATTCACATCAAAAGGGATTGTCCACTCAAGTTATCAATAGTTATTCATATCTGCATTGATCTCGAATTGATCTCCATTTCTAAGATTGGTTTTTTTATTATTTCATTGTATATGGTTTAAATTTTTCATACGAAACTTTGTTTAGTTTTGAAGTTTTTAATTCAAATAAAAGTAAAATTTAAAGTTTATTTACTTGACCTTCACATGAGCATATCTACCTTATTGACATTGGTTTCTCTTTGCATACATTTGGTATTAGGATCCAAGTTGGATTGAAATTGTAAAGTGATCTTAATTTGTGTGATCCTTGACATATGGAAAGTATAGCTCGAGACCCTAGCATCACCCTAACCCTTGTAAACACCATTCAAATTAGATTTTGTATTTCATGCCCATGGTTTAACCCTCTCTACATTTCCCAAAATGTAACCTTAATTATCAACTTGATAGATCAATACTCCTCCACGAGTTCCTCACAAGCTTCTTCTTAAGATAACATTCTCCTTATGTTATGGATCAACCTCCTCTTCTTGATAGCTAATCCTTTTGAACTCGTCTCGGTTTAAAACCCATAAAAACTCCCACAATGATAACAAATGGGCTATATTTGGAAATCCTTACACCCTAGATCGATCCACACATATCACTTCTTTTGGTCTCCAACTCATTAAAGAATCCTCTTCATAGTTCATACAACTATATCCTATTTATTTTGGCATCTTAATGAGTTATATCATGCATTCCCAAAATCAATCTTATCTTTGTTTGATTGTATCTCCTCTAACCCCTACATTAATGTAATCTGAAACCACAAATCAACTTTATGGAAATTTTCCTCTTGAGCTCATGACTCAACAATAATTTTATTCAAATCCAAAGAGATCTTACAATCTCATGACATAGGTAACTCAGCAAATCCCCTACTTGAAAATGAGATTGGCTTCAATGCTCAACCTTACGTGGCATTAAAGAGTTTTCTCGATCAACTACATGACGATGATAAACCAAGAATCACAAACCCTTAACCAAAAGGATCTCTTTGAATGCCTCATCAATTTGGAGAGTATATGGTTTTTTTAAATCATTGTGAATATTTGAAAATATAAAAATAAATTTTCCTATATATGTAACTATTAGAATACATATCACAACCATCTATAAAATTTTTTTATAATGTGTTCAATGTTAGGATAGGTGTAGGGGTCAACCCTCTAAGCCTTATTTTATTAAAAAAATCTAAGGGAAAATTTCCTTAGGAAGGTGGGGAAGGGTTAGCATTGTTTATATATTTATACATCTAAAATCCGCCATGCTAATTTAATCATAAATTGCAAAAATCACATTAACATCGATCTTCATTTACTAATTAACGACCCTCCGTTAATTAATTAAATTTAATCTCTTTGATATTAATTAACACATTTTGTTACTTAAAATCTACTTTGCTTGTTAATTGATAAACTATTAGTATTAAATAGAAATTATCATTCATCTACTAATAAATTAATCTTCATTAATTAAATATCACATCAAATCAGATATAAATGTCATTAAATTCCTCTAAATTCATTAGAAATATCTTCTACGAGCTAATACCAAAGAATATTAACCCCCTTATTCCAATCTAATTCTCATAGATTATTAATCCCGCATAATTACTTATAATATTAATTAACAAAGCCTAATATTACATCTCCATTATCCCACATTCACTAAGAATTGCACTTTTCCCAAAAATAAAGCTATAAAAGAAACCTTCCACCCCTTCCTAAAAACACCTAATTCTCATGCTAGCAATATACTTCTAAAGCAAAGGAAAAATTGAAAAACCCCCTTTTTTGAGAGAAAAAGGATATCTAAATATAGCTCATGCCAATTTGAATGTGCCTCTTGCTACATCAAAATCTCCCTCCTAAGAAACTAATCATTCCCACTTTTGTCTCGCACTTGGTTTAACCAAAAACATCCAAAAATTGAAGAAATATAAAACCATCCAAGGGGAAGTTTGAGGTTATTTTATTTAATGTTTTTTGTTCTCTTTCATTTCTCTTGCAATGTCTTATCTTAATGTGATTAGCTCGAAATAATTAATCTAAAATTAAATTTGTAGGTGTAAGTTCACTTAGTATTTTAGATCAGGCATTTTAAAAGCTTCGAATATATTTGACGTGCCCAGTAGAACTCCCATTTGTCTCACATGCAATTTGTTTTTCAAGTATCATGTTTTTTCATGTAATTTTATATAAATTCCATGTTTTTCTTAATTTTTCTTATATTTGGTAGTAAAGAGTTAGCCTTATAGGAGTTAAGGAGAATAGGTCTGCCAAAGTTTGGATTTGATGTTCAAATTTCAACCTTTTGAGATTCTACCTTGGGTTCCTTATCACTTGTATCTTCAAAATTTTCATGGTACTTCATGGCAGCCTTGTATAGAATAAAAATCCAACTCTATCAATTCCAAAGTGGCCTAGAGACACTTGTTGAAAACACGCATATAATGCGGGGGTGAATCAGTATTATCTAATTTTTACAATTTAAACTTTAATATTCATAATCAACAATAATTACACAAGATATAATAGTTGCACAACACAATATTTATGTGGAAACCCTTTCAAGAGAAAAACCATAGATAAAATACTTCTTGGAGCTATTGTCCAAATACAGCCACAAAATTAATTGTTTTACAAATGTTTGTAGGCACCAACCTACAGAGAAACCAATCCCAAAGCAAAGCACCAAATCATCTTGATTCGTGAGCACCAACTCATTGGAGACACCAATCCCCAAGGCCGAGCACCAACTCAACAAGATTCATGAGCACCAACTCACTAGAGACACCAATCCCCAATGTCGAGCACCAACTCAACAATCAAAATATCCACCCACTGTAGTTGTTTCTTCAACTTAATGATGGTGTATAGATAACTCTTAACTTCTTCATGTTGTTTCGTACACCCGCACTTTATATTTTGCTTATGCTCTTCTTGTTCTTCGTTCTTCTTCAGAAACTTGACATTCAAATCTACTTGAGTTTTCTCTTCCTCTTCCTTCAAAAATCCTTTTGATATATCTTCATTAACCATTTTTATCTTCTCACTCTCTTCCTTTTATTTTCAAAACAACATCATAATACCATGAGCACACTTTTGAATTCACAAAATGAGTTCATTTATATACCTTGTTCAATTCATGAACCAAAGTGACATTTCAATGAGTTAATGTCCTTTTGAATATTTTCTCAAGTTGGCCTTTGTAGAATGTATTTTGACTATTTGAATATGTTCAATACTTTCATGGAATTCTCTTATTTTCTCTTTGTCCCCCATAATTTCATGACCATCACGGACAACTTAGTACAATCTAGAGTTATCTCTTCATTGCGCTAATATCCTCCTTTGTATCACACCAATTAATGACTTCTGTAACTTCCTCTTCATTGGATGAATATTACTAAACCCACAGAACACCACAGACACCCACGGAATATTACCAAACCCACGGAACACTACCAAACCTATGGAACACCACAGAACTGTAAAACACTACGAAAAACCCGCATGAGAACACTATAAAATATTTTTCTTTGGTGCACAACATGCAAAATTAAAAGTAGAACATCTTTTTCAAAAGGCTCACATACCAAGTAAACATTAAATGATACTATTTCTAACATAAGAAATACTTATAAATATTCCTTTGACATTAATGACAATATTTCTAACAATCTCCCCCTTTGTCATTGATGGAAACCAACCATCTTGTAGCATCTTCCATCTTGATAAATTAATCCCATAGCTTTATTCCTTCTCCTAACATTCAATTCTCCCTCTTTGACATCAATGGAAAAGAAAAAATTCTCATCACACTCTCCCCTTGAAAATATGCTTCCATTTAATGACCTATTGAAAAGGATATTACTCCCAAATTTTGTCTGAGATATTCAAATGTTTCTTTTGGAAGAGGTTTTGTAAAAATATCAACAATATGTTCTTTTGTGGCAATGTATTCCAACTTAACATGTTGATCTACAAATTGATCTCTCTAGAAAATGATATTTAATGGGAATATGCTTTGTTCTAGAGTGCATAATTGGATTCTTTGAGATGTTTATTACACTAGTATTGTCACAGAGTATGGAAATTGGAGAATCAAATTCTACCTTGACATCCTTCAGTGTCTATTTCATCTAAAGAACTTGTGTGCAACATGATACTGCAACAATGTACTCGACTCATCTGTGGATAAAGAAACAAAATCTTGATTCTTACTTAACCAAGATATTAAACTATTTCCAAAAAATAATGCACCTCCACTTGTACTTTTTATGTCATCTATACAACCAACCCAATCTACATCTGTATATGTTAAAGAAAAATCTTCACCTTTTTGATACCAAAAACCATAATCCACTATACCTTTTAGATATTTGAGTATTCTTTTGACAACTTGCACATGAGTTTCTTTTGGAGCAGCTTGAAAACGTGCTACCATGCCTATTTCTTGCATCACATCTAGTCTTGATGCAGTTACATATAATAAACTTCCAATCATTGATCTATAAAGAGTCTGATTTGCTTCAAGAGATTCATCATCCTTGCTTAACTTACAACTTGTGATCATGGGTGTACTTACTAGATTGCAATCTTCCATTTTAAACTTCTTCAACATTTTCTTGATATAATTGGTTTTTGAAATGAACATACCCTTGTTAGATTGAGATATTTGTAATCCAAGGAAGAATGAAAATTCACCAAGCATGGACATTTCAAATTCTTTTTGTATTTTCTCAAAGCAAAATCTTGGCATATCTTATCCTTACATCCTCTAAAAATGATGTCATCAACATAAACAACAATCAACTAATTCTCACCTTCAATTTTGATGTACAAATTACTATCAACAATTCCTTTCTTGAACCCTTATTATTGTAGATACTTTTCCAATCTTGAGTACTAGGCTCTGGTGGATTGTTTCAATCCATAAAGAGCTTTCTTCAACTTGCATACATATTCCTTATCATCTGATAATGTGAATCCTTCTAGTTTTTCAATGTAAACATCTTCTTCCAAATTCTCATTTAGAAAAGAAGATTTAACATCAATTTGATAGAATTTAAAGTTCTTATAACAAACAAATGCCAAAAACATCCTAATGGCTTCTAAATGTGCAACATGAGAAAAAGTTTCTTCAAAATCAATACCTTCAACTTGTGCATAGCCTTTGCATCCTAACCTTTCTTTATTTCTTACTACTTTCCCATCTTCATTGACTTGTTTCGAATACCCACTGAGTGTCAATCACTTTTTGTCGTAGATCTTGGGATAAGCTCCCGGTCTTATTATTTTCTATCCGATCAAGTTCTTCTTCCATCGCTTTGTTTTCTCTTTCTTCATCAAATATTTTAGGCTCAATTTTGGACAACAAAGACATATTTGCATCTTCGCTACATTTTCCGGTCTTCTTGGTTTATACTCCAAGATTTATTTCTCCTATAATCGATTTTTGAATGATTCTTTTATATTTATTTGGATGGTGTTTTTGATTCCTTAATCTCAACTTCTTATTTTTCATCTTCATATTCCTTTTCATCTTCATTGTTATCTTCTTGAATAATCAATTTCTCATATCTTGTTCGTTTTATACTTCATATCATCTACCTTCACATTTGCACTTTCGTAGACACTAAATCACGCACTTGGGTACATTTCTAGGTCCTAACTACATACCACTATTCATATGATTCATAAGTGAGAAAACTAGTAATTGACATCTATATTTTACCTCTTTCATTGATTTCTTGTTTTCTCTATGGTCTTACACACCTCACTTTGCTTGATCTGAATTTCACTGTTTTATCTTAGTTGTCTCTAGACACCAACACCCATGGGCCTCGTCCCCTCACAGGTGCCCCGACGTATTTGTATATTACTTGCCCCATTTTTGGCCTCTTTTATCTTTTGGGCATCTTATTTTCTTTGTGGTCATCCTTTTAGAGGTTAATTATGAAATTCAAACAAGGGAATCATATAAATACAAAGATATGTGATCATAATAAAGGACCAAGCTCTAAGCATATATTACTATCACCTAAGGTTGCATCCAAAGGCATTTCAAGAGCATCAAATTAGCTTCATTCAAGGGACAAGGGACTATATTATTTTGCATACACTTCATAGGAAGGGAAGTTCATTTGACATTCACACATCTACTTACATTACTACATCTATCTATTTCTCGTTATTCAGTGCTTCTTGCACAAGATCCACTTAGAACATGATTCTACACACACGCGCAGAACTACATGGAGTCTTAAATGTAGTGCAACATCCATATCGTAATTTCACTCAGTTGGGTGATCGTTGGGTACGTCCAACTCCCAATTTACATATTTTTCTTTCTAATATTTGATGTGTTTTGGGGTTTTATAAGTTATAGATGAGTTATGTGGGCATAGTGAAACACACATGTGATCAAAAACAAAGACTAGCGACACTTTTGCAACACATCAAAAATCATTCTCTAAGTTTTGAGTAGTAACATGCACCTATAGAAGCTCTTGGTCACTTAGGAGACCCTAACCCGATCCAGACGCCGGTCTCAACATATTTGTGAGTTCTAAATTTTTTGGGTTCGGTTGTGACAATCTCCCCTCCCATTTCATCATTTTCCAGATCAGTACATTTTTAGGATTATTGCGAAATCAGCTAAGTCTCTTATTCCTTCTCTTGCACCTAGGGTTTCATATTTCTCTAGCTTATTGCTTAGGTCAGATATGTATTTTATTGCTTATCATTTTGTTGTGACTCTGCAATTAGGGTTTATATAAAATTTTATTATTGTTAAATCATTTGGTGACTCTACAATTAGGGTCTATTGTTGCACAAAATTTTGTGATCTAAATAAGGCTTGTCTCAATTATAGTTTCCCTTTACCACACATAGACATTAGTGTTTATTCCATAGATGGGTATGATATCCTCTCTTTCATGGATGGATTCATTGGTTATAACCAAAGAAAAATCAATCCACCATGGGGAACATTATTCTACATCATCATGCCTTTTGGCCTTAAAAATTTTGGGGCCACTTATCAGTGAGAAATGACACATATCTTCCATGATTACGTCCACAAGATACTTGAAGATTATGTTGATGATATACTTTCCAAATCACGACATTGTTCTACACATGCCAAAGATCTTCACACACTCCTTAAACATTTACGACAGTATAAACTACGCTTAAATCCAAACAAGTGTGTTTTTGGCGTTCAATAGAAATCTCTTGGGGTACATTATCTCGTAACATGGTATTGAAATAGATCCCAAGAAAATCATGCTATTCTTGACTTGCCTCGCCTCATATTTACATCGATTACGCTCACTACAAGGAAAAATCCAAGCCATTTTATGGTTTATTACACAACTTGTTGATAAAACTAAACCATTCACACGCTTGATGAAGAAAGATACTAAATTTGTCTAGGATGATCATTTCTAACAAGCATTTGATGCCATTAAAATATATCTCTTAAATCCACTGTCCTCGTACCCCCATGTTAGAATGACCTTTGTTGTTATATATTTCTGCCACATTTCATGATTTAGGATCCCTTCTTGTGTAGCACAATGATTATCAACGCGAGAGGGTTGTCTATTATATCATTTAAAATTTACTTTCTTATGAACACAACTATAATTACATCAAGAAATTATTCCTAGGATTTATCTTTGTAGCAAAAAAATTATTCCACTACCTTCTTAACAATGAAGTTCACATAATCAACAAGGTAGACCCTCTATGCCATCTCTTGTCCCACATACATCTCTCGGGACATCTAACACAATGGATCATGCTACTTATAGAATTTGACTTCAAGTTCATCCCAAAAAAAGTGATCAAAGTCCAAGTCATTGTTGATCAACTAGCTAAGGCACCTCTATTCGATGCCTCACTTGTTTATGATTCTTTTTGAGATGATTTCACTTCTTACGCCATTGATATTAATACTTGGACCTTGTATTTTTATGGATCTCGTTTTCATTGTGGTGTTGGGGCACGGATAGTCTTTATCACTCCATATGGTGACCATCTCCCCTTTTCATACCGCTTATGGTTTTCATGTACCAATAACATTTCTAAGTTTTAATCCCTCATTCTCGACATCACTACCGCTTGAAAGTTCCTTATTTGCAATATTTGTATACATGACGATTCACAACTCATTATCAATCAAGTTAATGATAAGCATCACATAAAAGAGGAACATATAATGCCATATAATAACCTTGTTATAGAGATTTTATCTACATTCAAGACTTACTCTCTCACTGCTATTCCTCACAAAGATAATCGTCATACGGATGATATGACTAGTGCAACATCGCTTATCCCTCGTGATATCACTGACGAGAAAGCTACATTCATTATCCAACACTTACGACAATCCTCTATTCACACTCCACTTCTCGAAAATTGTGTCCTCAAATGTAGTATTAACCACCTTAAATGGTTCACTATAATCTACTACTTTCTTTATCAAAAAACCATTCTCAATGGACTTCAACCTCATGAAGCTAGTCGCCTATGGCGTGATGCCACATGTTATGCCATCATTGGTGCGGAGTTATTTAAATGTTCATTTGATGGTTGTTTACTAAAATGTATAGAACTCGCAAAAATTCTCACCACCATATATCGGGTGCATGATAGCCTATGTGGTGGCCACTTCTCCATCAATGTTATGTCACACAAGCTCCTACGTCTAGGCTATTATTGGCCTAGCATGGAGCATGATTTCCTAGAATACGTGAAACATTGTGATAAATTCTAAAAACATGGCAACCTCCACCATGCACCCATGTATGACCTTCATTCGATTTCCCCATCATGGCCCTTCTCTTTATGGGGTTTTGATCTTATTGGCATGATAAATCCTAAATTGGTTGATGGCCACAAGTATATTATTACTGCCACATAGTATTTTACTAAATAGGTTGAAGCAGAACCACTACAAACTATCATTGGTCCTGATATCTATCATTTCATCACTACTCACATCATTACATGCTTTGGCATCCCCATTTCAATTATCACCGAAAACATATTTTATTTCAAGAATAAGGATGTTAAAAGGATTTGCACAAAATTCAAAATTAAACAATCATTTTCTACTCCTTATTACCCATAGGGTAATGGCCAAGCAAAAGCCACCAATAAGACCATTATCAAAATCTTACACAAAACCATGGACACTAACACGACAACCAGCAAAATCAACTCATATATTCTCTTTGGGTGTACCACACTAGTGTGCATACACCCACCAATGCCACACCATTCTCGTTAGTATATCAGTACTAAGGTTGTCATTCCACTAGAACTTGAAATCCCATCACTATGGATCTCACTTAAAGGAATACTAAAATATAATGAATATCATGAAAACCTCTTACATAAGCTGGAAATGCATGACTCCCACGGGTGAAGCCCTTGAATATCTTCGAGTATATCAATCTTGCATCACCTAAGAAAAAAACCTGTCCATGAGTTGATGTGGGTGACCTTGTGTTAAAAGAGAATAATGAAAACATGAAAGTCGAAGCTCCTTTCAAAGGAAATTTTAAACCTAAGCTGGCTAGGTTCTTATGTTGTCACCAAACAAGCTTGGGGGTGACATCTATCACCTTTCCACTCTCCTTACTAAGCCACTTAAAAACCCGCTTAACATCATGCATTTTAAACAATACTACACATAAAACATGTACATCATTTCCTAATGACACACTCTTGTGCTACAGTTCACACTTGACTGATGAGGGATTACTACATTCATGAACCTCACATCATACACACAAAAAATTTCACACTTGATATATTCACGACACATCTTTCTAGCACACATTCATCACAATACACTACTCTATGACGCACTCTAGTTCCAATGTTCATACTCGACTATTGAGGGTCTAAATCTTAAATAAACCTCACCACACTCACTCACTCTCACGCTTTATGCTTTATCGATCATATATTTCTAGCACATAATTCAAACCATTTCCCAATGACGCACTCTTGTTCTATGGTTCATTCTTGATTATCGAGGGTCTTTTATAAATGAACCTCATCTCATACATATTCATCCACACATGCTCGGGGCATGTTACTCCTATCACTCTCACTTTTCATTTGATTCCATTCTCACTCATAACATACTACATATCTTGGTTGCACATTATTCTTTCTTACTTATACGTGCATGTACACTTTTCTTACGATGTTGGACAGTATATATCGTATGTCATTATTTTTCTATATACACATGTGCATTCACTTGCCTTCTAGTTATGAATGCATACTTTCTATAGATTGTTACATGCAACATGGATGCTTGAAATTGTACCTCTTACCAGTCCATAGTGGCTCTTGGGGTCATCTACTTTTGTATACACTACAAGTGTTATTGTTTCATTTTATATTACTTCTTATTCTTACTAGTATACTACTCTATATCGGATCATACACGTTTTGACATAATTATATCTTTCTAACACGTTAATGGGTGCATCATGTGTAGCATTTGATTTTTAGGAACTAAATGCCATCATGGTTGTTTGACTCATTTTTTTCTTATTATTGTCGACTATTGTATGCCATTGTTTGTGGGCTATGCACTATGTATTGTATGCTCATTACTTGTATGCTTTTGGCCACTTCAGCCTTGATTGTCTTATGACATTGTGAGATATGTCCCATGTTTACAACCCACTTTTCATGGTCTACATTATCTTCTTGCGTGTTGGTTTACACATTGTCTTCTATTTGGACCATGTTTGTCTTGTTTTCACTAACACTTGTTTCTAACCACATCATTTGCGTATGCCTTGGTTTCTACAAAGAAAATTATCTCCCCACATGTAGGGCATCATTTTCAAATCAACGTTTTTCCTCCTTTGGGCTTCATTATCCTAGTGACATCGCATGCACCCAAAATGAGGGGGCATACATTTGGTGAACCAGTCACCTCATTTAGCAATACATACGGTCAAAGTTTAGACTGCACGCAGTATAGGACAACATAGTCTACACTCATAAAAATGGCCCGATTCTAACTTTTCTCCTTATCACAACACAAACGCCATCACCCAGATACAAACATGAGCACATGGGCTCTCCTAACCCTTCCTAGGTGCCTATGAATAGGGGGAAGTTATAGATTTTTTCTCAAACCAACATGGTTCACAATAGTTTACATAATCATTTTCACATAATAGACACAATGCTCCAGTAATCAGCATGCATGTTAACTCCTTTTTCGATTCACTTTGGATCGAACTTGATTAAACTAGAACAAATCATGATGACACCATCTAGAGTGGTGTATAAATTGTCAAGAAGAAGTCAGGTTTGGATAATAACACTAGACCTTTCTCCCCAACACTTCTTCTATCATGGTGTGAGATCGCCCAAAAAACTTGTTCTTCTACAAAATTTTCAGGATCCTTTCTATCCTTTTCACTCATCACAGATTAGGTGCACATGTTCCTTTCCACATTTTTGACATACTTTTTCACACACTTTTTACATATTTGGATCAAATTTTTCATATACACATATTTGACTACTCTTTTGCTCTTCTATTTTACAGGTCCGTCCTTATGGGAAGCAACAGTCACATCATCAAACACATCAAGCAACAACGAAAATAGGTACAACATGACATAACACATACGCTTTCACCCCTAGGGTCACTTCCTCTTCTTTAGCTTCCACGCTTCATTTTTATCACTCCACACTTTTTATTATCTCCTCGGCACACTTTCACCATCGATCTACATGGTTATCAGGTATGCTAACTTCTATCTACTTTATGTTATTGATTATTCATTCAACAACATAAAGTGGGGACAATATAGACACTAAATCATGCACTTGGGTACATTTCTAGGTCCTAATCACATACCACTATTCATATGATTCCTAAGCAATAAATATAGTAATTGACATCTATCTTTGGTATTTTTATTTGTTTTTTTCTTTTTTTGTGGTTTTGTATACCTCACTACATAGTTTGACTTTCATTGCTTTATATTTCTTGGTTCTAAACACCAACCCCAAATGCCCTCGTCCCCTCTAGGCACCCCAACCTCTTTATATCTTACTCACCCCTTTTGGGCCTTTTTTTCTTGGTGGTTGTCCTTTTAGAGGTTAATTATGAATTCAAACAAGGGAATCATATAAATACAAAGCTACGTGATCATAATAAAGGACCAAGCTCTGAGCATCTATTACTATCACCTAAGGTTACATCCAAAAGCATTTAAAGAGCATCAAAGAATCCATCTAGCTTCATTCAAGGGACAAGGGATTGTATTCTTATGTATATACTTTATAGGAATGGAATTTCATTTTGACATCTACACATTTACTTACATGTCTACATTTAGTTATTTCTCGATATTCGGTGCATCTTGCACAAGAGCCACCTAGGGCATGATTCTACACACACACATAACTACATGGAGATTGAAATGTAGTGAAACACATGAATTGTAAGTTCACTTATTGCAGTGACCTTCGCGGTTATTCGACTCCCCATTTGCATCTTTTTATTTTTAATATTTGATGTGTTTTGGGGTTTTTAGGAGATCATTTGTTTTACAGGTTACAGGAGAATTATGCGGGCATAGTGCGACATATAGGCGATCAACGACAAAGATTAGTAACACTCTTTGCAACATAAAAAAATCATTCTATGAGGTTATCCATAATTACTGAGTGCCTATAGAAGGTCTCTGACACCTAGGTGCCCCTAACCGATCCGAGCAACCCAATCCCAACATATCGGACGAGTTCTGAAATTTTATGGGTTCGGTTGTAATAGTCTCAATCTAGTTTCATATGTTTTCTAGCTCAATGCATCTTCGTGATTATTATGAATTTATATAATTCTCTTATTACCTCTCTTGCACCTAGGGTCTCCTATTTCTCTAGCTTATTTCTTAGGTCAACTATGTATTTTATTGCTTATCATTTCATTGTGACTCTCTGATTAGGTTTTATACAAAATTATATTTTTGTTAAAACGCTTTCAACAATTTTGAATGTTCTCATATTGTAACATCTATAGGCCTTGCTCATTGAAGAGTAACCAAGAAAAATACCTTCATCAGATCTAGAATCAAACTTACCTAAGTCTTCATCATATTTCTTGATATAACATTTACTTCCAAATACTTTGAAGTGTTTGAAAATTGATAATAATCCCTTCCATAGTTCATAAAGTGTTTTTCTATTATTTACTTTGATCTTCCCTCTATTTAGAATATAGACTATTGTGATAACTTCCTCTCTCCAGAATTTGTCAAATACTTTGAATTCATCTATCATGGTTCTGGCCATCTCTTGTACATATTTATTCTCCCTTTCAACAACTCCATTATGCTAAGGAGTTCTTGTAGCTGAATAATGTATTTTTATTCCATGATGTTCACAATAATCTATGAATTCATTTGAAGTGAATTCTCCTCCTTGGTCAGATATTAAACACTTAATTTTCAAGTCCGTTTCATTTTCAACTAGTGCTTTGAATGCCTTAAATCTTTTAAATGCTTCATACTTTTCTCTTAGAAAAGTAACCTATGTCATCCTAGTATAATCATCAATAAATAACATAAAATATCTCTCGCCTTGCATACTTTGAGTTTTGGTAGGCCCACAGAGATCATCATGCACAAGTTCCAATAACTTTTTGGTTGAGTACTCCTTTGTCTTGAATGAGGCTTTTGTTTTCTTTCCAAATTGACATTGTTTGCAAATGGTATTTATTGGTTTAGTAATCTTTGGCATGTCTCTAACAACTTGTTTGGAACTAATCTTCACTAGATTATCAAATTTCATGTGTTATTCTCTTATGCCACATCTAGCTTTCGTCAATTTCCCCTTGCAACACTTTTCACCTTTAATCTCACTAAGAATGTAAAGATTATTTGTTGTCTTGCATGTATCAACAACAACCTTCCTGTACTTTCCTTTTTGATTTCACATCCTCCAACATAAAATGTTATTGTGTATCCCTTATCACTCATTTGACTCACACTCAAAATATTATGCTTTAGTCCTTCAACATATATGTTTCTTGAACAAATTTGTACCTAAGTATCAAGAGCACATTTGATAGTGGCACGAAGGAAGGAGGCGCAAAAGTCTAACAGTGTTATGCCCTGCATATTTGCACCCGAGAAAGATAGAATATGGGACTTAATCATTTTTACATAAAAAGAGACACGAGTGATGAGCATGCATTAGATAAAGATAGAAGACTTGGAGGCTACACAAAGCTATTTTGGGGACAAGAAGAAGTGCAAGAGTCATGCATAATTTGAGCTAATAATAGGATGCAAATTTAGTGTTATTAATAGATAGTTTATTATTAGGAGAAGTTTGCATGCTTCTTTAGTTGTTGTTGTAGCGAAACATGGCTATTTTTGAGCATGCAACCTATTTTGAGAATGCATGGGTGGTGAAGGGAAAGTCCCCACCCCTTATATATATGTATTGATTTACGGTTTTAGTATCATCGTGATCATTAGATGGATGTATTAAATTTATGTCGGTGGTTTATGAGTGTGCATGACTTATGATGGTATTCTAGTTATGTATTTAGCTACTATGTTTTATGGTGGATTAATATAATGGATCATTGTGGATGGTTACTAGTTATTGATGTTTCTTCTCATGGTTATTGTATGGTAAACCTGATCTTGATCCTTGTTTGATTCACTATGCATTTTGGTTGTGAACTGATTATTGTTATGCTTTATACTTAGCTGTTTATTATGAATTGGAATATATGAGTGATCATGTTGAAATATTGACAAAGATGGTATAAAAAGGAGGACTGGTACCTTTGCATTCTTTGGGTGAGCTCTCATATCTCCCGAGTGATTGGCCAATGCATTTAAGGTTTTGGCAAGAAATAGAGACTATATTTTGGTTAGTTATCGGGACCTATTTTCAAGTTTTTGGAAGGATCTTTGCATGATGAAGATGTATCGGTTGACTTTAGATAACTTTGAGAGTTGGGTTGTGGACTTAGAAGACAAGTTTTATCACGAGATATAATCTTGGACCAAATTTTAATGTTTTCACGTGGGTTGAAGAACATCTATATCATGAACTCTATGAGACATTATTTTTTTGTTTAAGTATAGAGTTTTACAAGTGACTAGTAGCATATACATCAAATCGAAATTAGAGGTATAGAATAATTGTTTAGACACAAGAAGATTACCAAAATTTGTATGATGTCGATGTAACTTGGACACATGTTGTAGATCATTAGTGGAGTGGTGTTTTGCATAGTTACATGTTGGATTACGTTGTTTCTATTTATTCCTATCCATAGGTTGGTGAGTTTCGAGTTCTTGCGCATGAACCCATAGGATCTTATTTTCATGCTATCTCTTTAGAAATTAAGATCTTGTTGGTAAATTTGGATTTGGAAGAGCGACCTATGGCTAGCTAAACCCCACCGTGCATGGGGGCAGGAGAAGGTGTGGTGAAAGATGGCGGACCTTACAACAGAAAAGGAAAGAGAGGAAAGATGACTTAAGTATAATGAAGCACGAGAGAGGTAATTAGTGAAGAAGCGTGACATTGAGGAGTCTATGGAGTTATGGAGACAGGTGATGAAAGAAGGATTCAAGGTTCACACGAAGGACATGGAACTGAGTAGTCGGTCGGTACTCCCCCATTTAGGCAAGCGCGAATGAGAATCCTCTTGACTTCGGATGAGAGCGTGTTATAAGAAGAAATAATAAGGACCATAGGCACACATTTTATCCCACCTAAATACCTTGCCCTTGCACTTGGTGTTCTAGTTCCTGAAACAATTATTGAGAAATAGGCTAGTGTTGGTGATAGAGTAGTGACAAGTAGCTTTAATTTTCCGTTGAATACAAAAGTTCTTCAGACAACAAAATCATCTATGGTTGTGCAAATATCTTCTTGTTTTGTGGTCGATTGGTCATATATTTTCTAGTGTGTCATCGGGATAGAGCATGGGCATGCAAAATGTTGGTAATATGCGGAAGTAGCACAAATTCACTGACCATGGGAGTTCAATTTAGTATAACATTTGGAACACATAGTAGCTCATCCTCGATCCGGTGCCTGCTACGGGAGGTGGATTAAGAGGATTATGAGGTTTGGGATCTAGTGCATCTGGTGGTTGTGGAGGTGGAGGGAATACTATAGGTAATACAGGTTCTATATTTGATGGGCATGGTCCACACCAGCCACAAAAAGTCTATTACGAGATGTATTTTCATCTACCATAGTACAGAGGAATTGAGGATGTAATGGATCATGTGCGCATGTGTGAGATACTATGGAGTGCTAATGGAATCACATCTCTTAAGTGTAAGGCAAGTCAGTTTGCTTCTACTTTGCAAGGGCATGCACATAGTCGGTATAGGAAGTATGATATGAATAAGATTGTTATAGATTAAAATGTGCTACATGATTCTTTCTTAGCTAAGTTTCATATACCTAAGTTTGAACAGAAAAGCATCAATGCACTAAAGGAGATTAAGCGAGCATGGTGAGATCTTAAGGGAGTATAATGTACACTTTAAAAATTTTCTATCGAGTTTTCTTACAATATTCACCCTATCCAACATGCGTAGTGGTTTTTTGGTAGTTTGATCACACCTTTTAGAAGGGATCTTTCTCATAAGAATTTCTGAGATCCATGATGAGGATTTGGAGGTAGCTCTACGTCTTTGAGGCAGGTTAGGAGTGTAGACACTAGAGTTATCCTAGTTTTGGAGGCACTGATTACATCTATGGTGAAGCGATTCTGAAGCGTTTGGCCAATTTAGCTCATGAGATGCGTAGTGGAATATGGTGTATAGATTACGAGGTTGAAGGATACACTAAGAATAGTTTCCCTTGTAAATCAGTGTGTGCCATGTTGTTGGATTGTGAGATATTTCATTTGGATAATGATTCGAGTAGATGCCCATTGTTGTAGTGTACGATCCAAAAGAACATGTCTTATTATTGTAAGATTTATAAGTACCATACTCATGATACGAGATAATTGTAGGTGATTGATCAGATTTATAAAGCTATTGAAATTAGCATGCGCTAGACTAGTGTTGTGAATAACTCAAAGGAGCATGAAGGAAAGCATCATGAAGGGCACTCTGATGGAGGTGGTCGAGGTAGAGGTTATTGTGGAGGATAAAGAGGCCATGGTCATAGCACAGGAAGAAGTGACTTCCCTCAAGGAACCTATTTTACATGTGTATCCCATTATCATTATAGGCACAAATGCCCTTAGAATGTAATCTGCTCATGGTGTGGGAAGCAAACATAAGTTTGAAGAATGTCTGAGTTATATGAGCACATGAGTAAGAACTATAAGAATAATGATAAGGGTGTGTGGATGATTAAAGAACAACGCAACGTGGAATAACAGTGGATGCCTAAGATTGCACCAGATCCTAGGATGTTACCTATTTTAGTGACTAAATGTGTTGAGACTGCGCACTCATCGAGCTTGAAGAGAAAACTCTTATTACAAAGCATGAGGTGATAAATGTGAAATATCCAGATCCTACCCATCAGAAGGAATTTTATCAAGAGACTATGGAGGTTATTAGAAACTTATAGGGTGAGACATAATGCTTGAAAGATCGAGTCACGAGAAGATAGGTGAATAAAGTTGAGCTTCCTCAAAAAAATTGATGACTTGAAGGAGGTTTGTAAGATTTTGCGACATGAGACAATCATTCCTTTATTAGGGGAATGGCTGAGGGAGAAGATACCATGTGTTGGATCTGAGCACGAGAGACAAATATTGCATGTGAACTTACCTCCTCATAGTATTGAGTATGATAAAGAGATAACTTTGAATGCAGTTGTTGATGGGTGTCTGTTGAGTAACATACTAATTGATACAGGTGCAAAAAGTCAATGTACTCACTTTGGACGCATGGAATCAGATGGGGAGACCACCGTTACATCCCTCTTTGAATGTTTTGTATATGGATAACATGACTAGAGACACGCCCATTAGAGTATTAAAATATGCCTCTATTAGTATACAAGGGCCCAAGTTCACTAGGGACTTTGAGGTCTTGGCGCTTGCGAAGCAAATAATTTTCTGAGGATTTCTTGGGTGCCCTTGGTGTTATGCGAATAATGTTGATATCCATTTTAATAAAGGTTATATTAGTTTTGAGAACAAGGAGGCATATGTGGAAATAATGGAGTTTGATAATATTGATATCACTCCAGAGGTTATGGCTGTAGGGAAAATTGAGCCCACACACACGTATGTATACCTTAGGCCGAGGTTTAAGGAAGGAAAAATTATTGTAGGAGAGGACTTGTTGTTGTCAAGTCCTCCTAAGGTTAAAAAAACAATAGGGATAAAGAGGCTGCTAGAGAAAACATCCCTAGGTAGGAGAAAAAAGGCTTGGAGAATGTCCTTGAGCACGAGAAATAAGAGCAAGAATACAACACTATGCTTGATCATGGGAGGAGACAATTACATAGAAGGCATAAAAGTGCACATGCTTTGGAGTTTTCCCTTCACATCATTTGAGACAATCACCATGTGTAACACTCCTAAAGAAGGTCGAAGAGGAGAGGAAGAAAAGAGGCAAATATGTGCCCATGAAAGATAGTGATGAGGAAAATTCATCACGTGGAAGTGTGCTGCGAGGATGTTGCCACACCTAGCTTTGAAGTGAAAGAAGATGAAGAGATCGGCTACGAGAAACCATTTTTAATGTGGATTTCCCAGTGTAAGTGTGAAAGGGCTTGAAGAAGAAAGCTACATTGGTGGAGTTACAGAGATTGAAGACAATGTTGTGAACCCAAAAGGAGGACACGAGGGGAAATTGGAGAAGAAGAGAAGGAGGGCACTGAGACATGGGAACATACATATGAGCACACCGGAGAAAAGGGAAGAAGAGATGGTGAAGACGTCAAACCTTTGGTATGTTAATGACCCAACAAATATTATTTGCGCCAGGTTCCAGAACACCATTGCAAAGGAGAAATTATATGGATGGCAACTAATGGATCCATAAATGGAAAACACTCACACCAGAAAGAAATTATCATGGAGTATGAAGGCTCACATGGATGAGCCTATGTTTGACATGTGCAATGAGTCATGTGTGTTGAGAAGGATGAACAAGGCTCTGCATTATATACATGTGACTATCAAACCGACAAATTTTTTAGATGAATAAGGGAGTAATGCGCTAAAAGATAATTGCGGAGGTTGTGAGAAGAAATATATACAAGGAAGCTACTATGAGAATAGTTATAGAAAAAAGGACAAGGAGGAGGTAATTTAACACTTGAAAAAATAAAAATAGGAAAGAGAAGTGAAAACACGCATTGTATTAGACATGGCCGAGGAGATTGGTGAAGAAAATCTAGTAACCCGACCATATTATGAGAAGGAAGTATTTAGAGAATTCCACTCCGCATTACACTGGTTTCGAACCTTGGTTAATTTGGTTTTGGATGAGAATAAATAACAGCGTCGAGTGGAGTGGAGCAAGCAGTAGTGGAACCGAAGAATATTGCTTTGGAGTCAAAGACTGACCAAGAAAAATATTTTGTACCGGTTATTTGAGTATGATGCCATACTTGATACTTTAAGGGATAAATTGAAACTGGTGAATTTGGCATTTAAAATGTGTGAAGAGCTAGAGAAAATCATTAAAATAAGGACCTTGGAAGAGGAGAATGCAGTCCTTGTGGTGAAAAACAATGATACTTTAGGGCATGAGGAGAGGCTGGAGTTACTAGTAGAGAAGCATGATGCACTTAAGGCATCCAGGGACCCTTATGATGATAGGATCAAAGAATTTGGAAAGTTAATGGCGTGATGTACGGATGTTATGGATAGCATGGTGTCAAGATTGGCGAATGTGGTCAGGGTGTTGAAGAACAAGAGATAAGACATGAATTTAGATGAAATGGATGTTGTACTTGGTGACATCCTGTGAAAGCCAAGAAGGGACTCAGTGATTGGGAGGAGTTAGAAGCAGACATCAAGAATGAGTACCCTGAGTTGTTGATACCTACAAAAGACTAGCACATTTGTTGTTGAGTTAGTTTATTATTATTTCATTCTTTCTGTAAATTTGTTGTTGTACTTCATTCTTTGTTCTTTGAGATGGAAGTTGGATGACCACATTGTCGGGGGTGGCAATGAAGCTAGTGTGGGGTAATTTTGACTAAACAAATTTATACCTAAGTATCAAGAGCACGTTTGATAGTGGTGTGAAGGAAGGAGGCATAGAAGTATGACAGAGTTGTGCCCTGTAAATTCATGCCCAAAAAGCTAAAATTTGGGACATAACCATTTTTACATTAAAATAAACATGGAGTGATGAGCACACATTAGGTAAAGATAGGAGACTTGGAGGCTACACAAAGCTATTTTAGGGACAAGAAGTGTAAGAGTTATGCATAAATTGAGCTAATAATAAGATGTAAACTCGGTGTTATTAATAAATAGTCTATTATTAGGCGAAGCTTGCATGCTTCTTTAGTTGTTGTTGTAGAAGCGCATGGCTATTTTGAGCATGCAACCTATTTTGAGAATGCATGGGTGGTGAAGGTCAAGTCCCCACCCCCTATATATAGGTATTGATTTGAACGGTTCTACTATCATCATGATCATCGAGACGGATGTATTAGAGTTATGTTGTTGGTTTATGAGTGTGCATGACTTATGATGGTATTCTAGTTATGTATTTAGCTACTATGTTTTATGGTGGATTAATATAATGGATCATTGTGGATGGTTATTGGTTATTGATGTTTCTTCTCATGGTTATTTTATGGTAAACTTGATCTTGATCCTTGTTTGATTCATTATGCATTTTGGTTGTGAATTGATTATGTTATCCTTTATACTTAAGCGCTTATTATGGATATGGATTATATGAATGATCATGCTAACATCTTGAAAAATCTGGTATAAAAATAGGGACCTAGTACCTTTGCATGCTTTGGGTGAGATTTCAGATCTATTTGAGTGATGGGCCAAGGTGTCTACAGGGTTTTGAACAAGAAATAAAGACTACAATATAATACATTTTAAGTTTTTGATTTTCTATTATTGAAGCTAATGGTGCCTTTACCTAAAATTATTGCAGTGACATCATCTCCAAATTTTACAGTACCTCTATTTACCTTTTTCAAAGTAAGAAACTAACTTTTGTCTCCAGTCATGTGGCTTGAGCAACCACTATCAATGTACAGCTAATTTTCTTCATTCTGTGTATGAAATGTTATCTGAACAATCATGGAATTTTCTTTGTTAATTCCTTTCTCATGTTTCTTCTTCCAAAAAATTTCCGACTCATCCTTATGATTTGATTTGAATTAATTATTCTTAGATTTCCTAGAGGATTCCACAAACCAAATTATACAAAAGTGAGATTTATTCCCAAATTTGTGGCACTTATAACATTCAATATTAAAGTTCATTAGAGGTGTAAATGAGTTGAAATTTCTATTTGAGGACACATGAATTTGCATATTTCTTTCTATCAAAACTTCTTACATGAGATCTACATTCTGTTGCCCCATGACCAAAATGATTACATGAAAATCAATATCCATAAAAGGAATTTTGAAACCTGATATTGTAATGTTACCTTGGAGGAAATGATCTTCTTGTTGTATCCTTGTTGCCCTTTGGAGGAGTACTATTTTCTTGTGGAACATGGATTTCTTTCCTTTTGTTTCTTTCATTTGAATTTCTTGTATGTTGAGGGACATGCACTTCTTCCTTCTTGTTTTTCTCATATCTAGAATTTTTTTTAAGAGAATCTACATAGCTTGTTTATTTCTTTGGACTTACCATATTTGGATATTCTTTGGGATCTGATTTTGAGGACTTCTCATTATACCCAAGAACTTCTTTGATAAATGGTGATATTTGATTATTGATGATGTTTTATAAAACTTCAGAGATATTTTCAAACTTGAAACATTTGTTCAACTTGGTTTTTATTTCTCAAGTTCCTTTTTTAAGGAAACAATTTCATATTCAAGCTTCTCCAAATATTCTTTCTATTTTTGTGTTCTCACATCCTCATCCATATTATTCATTTCTTCTAGTTGAATCTTTAGATCGATGATGATTTTATTGGAATTTTCAAGATCATGTATCAGATTTGATTTTAAGGCACCATACTCATCGTTTAGATTTTTAAATTGTTGTTTTCATTTTTATTTTTATTTCTTAGGATCTTGAGTTATTCTAGGGTAGAAATGAGTTCACCTTCAAGATCCACTTTAGCTTCAAATTCAGTATCTTCATCATATTCTGAATCCATATCTTCTTTTCTTTATTTAACCTCTAAGGCCATGAGTAGTGATTCATCTTTATCACTAGAAGAGACATTTTATTCACTTTCTTCGGATGAGTTACTTTCCTCCTTGGTGTAGAGGTTTTTCTTGTGCTTGTAAAAATTCTTTTTATTTTCATATCTTCTTTGTTTATGATTCTTCTTGGATTGATAATACATGTTACTCTCCTTCAAGTTTTTTTTTTCTTTAACCTCCTTGTTTTTATATGGGAATTTTTTGGCATAATGTCCCATTTCAACACAATCAAATCATTTGAATGGAAACTTACCTTATTTTCTAGACCCTTTCTTTTCATCTAACTCATTGCTAGATAAATCATGTGGTTCAGGTTTCTTTCTTTTCACCTTCTTTGATGCCTTGAACATAGCTTCTCACTTTGATGATTTATCACCTTCAGTTATCATCTCATATGCTATGAGAATCCCATGCAGTTCATCCATTGTTAGGATAGTTAAATATTTCAAATCTTCAATAGAAGATACTTTGGCATCAAATCTCAAAGGAAGAGATCTTATCACTTTTTTCACAATATTTTCATCCTTAATTTCTTCACCAAGTCCTCTAATAGTATTGACAACTACATCCACGTAGAGAAGGTAAGCTACAATATTTTCTTCATCTTTCATCTTCAAACTCTCAAACTGACCTCTGTGTATTTGGAGTTTGGATTTCTTTACTTTATCATATCCTTCATAGACATTCCTAATCTTATCCCAAATTTCCTTTACTGAGATACTGATGCATCACTTTGAAATTTTTCGGCTCACACAATCCACTCAATATTGCATTCATAGCTTTTGCATTGCTTTCACTTTCCTTCTTTCCAACTTGATTTGTTGGATGAGTTGTTGGAGTTGTATAACCATTAACAACATATTGCCATATATCAAACCCAAGATCCATTAGATGTGTGAGCATCCTTATACTACAAAAGTAAAATTGTGTTCCATCAAACAATGGAGCCTTGTTTGAAGATAAACCTTCTTGACTTTCCATGTGTGCTTATAAGATCTATCTTCCGGTGGCTAAACTATTCTAAAATAACTGCTTCGATACGAATTGTTGAAAACACACTTATATTGAGATGGGGGTGAATTAGTATTATCCTATTGTTACAATTTAAAATTTAACATTCATAACCAACAAATATTACATAAGATACAAAAATTTCACAACCCAATATTTATGTGGAAACCCTTTCGGGAGAAAAAAATAGATAAAATACTTATTGGAGATATTTTCCAAATCCAACCACAAAATTAATTATTGTACAAATGTTTGTAGGCACCAACCTATCAGAGACACCAATCCCTAAAGAAGAGCACCAACTCAGCTTGATTCGTGAGCACCAAATCACTAGAGACACCAATCCCTAAGGTCAAGAAACAACTCAACAAGATTCGTGAGCACCAACTCACTAGAGAAAACAATCCCCAATGCTTTGAGAACCAACTCAACAATCAAAAGATACACCCACTATATTTTTTTATTCATCTGATGATGGCATATAGATAACTCTTAATTTCTTCATGTTGTTTATTTACACTCAAGCTTTACATTTTTCTTATGGTCTTCTTACTCTTTTTTCTTCTTCAACAACTTGACATTAAAATGTGCTTGAGTTTGCTCTTCCTCTCCCTTCACAACTCCTCTTGATATATCTTCATTAATCACTTCTCTTCTCACTCTCTTCCTACTATTTTCAAAATGACATCACAATACTATGAATGCAATTTTAAATTCACAAATTGAATTCATTTATATACGATGTTCAGTTCATGAACCAAAGTAAAATTTCAATGAGTTAGCGTCGCTTTGAATATTTTTCTCAGGTCAGCCTTTGTTGAATGTATTTCAAGTATTTGAATATTTTCAAGAATTTTGGAGACTTCCCCTGTTTTCTCTTTGTCCCGTGGCATTTCTTGACCATCACGAACAACTTGGTACATTATGGAATTATCTCTTTATTGCATGGATATCCTCCTTTGTATCACACCACTTACTAAATTTTGCGGCTTCCTCTTCGTTGCATGAGAATATTACCAAACCTTTGGAAAACCATAGACACTCACGGAAAATTACCAAACCCATGAAACACTACGAGAACCCATATAACACTATGAAAAATTTTCTTTGGTGCATGACATGTAGAATTCAAACTAAAACATATTTTTTCGTAAGGGCACACACCAATAAGCATCAAATGATACTATTTATAACATAAGAAATACTTATCATTATTCATTCGACATCAATGAAAATATTTCCAACAACCCTCTACGGTGGGTGTGTCTTGAAAAATCATAGTTTTCATATTCAACAGTCTCATGACACTTCCCAATGGCCTTTCCTAGGATAAGAAACCTTGCTGACACTTTGTTGTGGCCTTTCTTTACAATCTTTGTTTTTGGGTTTTGTTGAAATATTTACTATTTTTGTCATTTTCTTGAGTTACGGAATCACTTTTTACCTAATTATTTATTATGTTATCTTTTATCATATAATTTTTTATGGCATTTTAACTATCAACATTTTTAACCTTGTAGGAGAATTTTAATCGTGTTCAATAGCTCAAAAGAAATTCACATTGGCACAATCTAGGTCTTTGGGAGTAGTGATCATAGTTAATCATCTCTCATGGCCTTACTATACTGATTAGTGATCCTATCATTTTTCGGTACCCTCATTTTGTGTAACGACCTTGTTACCTTTAGTAGTGGCCTTTTATTTTATAACAACTTTGTAGTGTTTTTAATAACCCTACTTTTTATCATAGTTTCCTTGTGATGAGAGAGTTGATTTTCTCGTCATCTTATCTTTGGTCACTTTTTTTGTGTGTAAGGTTAGTAGTTTTTATTCCAAAAATATTAAATCCATGTGCATAAGTACCTAATCAAAAAAATTAAACAAAACTTGTATGCTTTTTCTTTGATTTATTTACTTAGTGCATTTTGGTTTATCGTATTTTTGATTTGAAATTGTAATTCTTTTATTCACTTCAATATTTGTGTACTCTATTATATTTATCTTTGTTTAATCACATAGTATGTTTTTCCTTTACTTCTACGTAATTTTATTTTCTCATGATTTGATTAACTATTTCTTTAACAAATTTTCTTCTTGATTGTTTATTTTCTTTCGCACTTTTTGTTTGTTTGAGTCTCATTTTAATTGTATATGTTCTTCCCACACACAACAAGGTAATCTTGGGAATCAAAAATAGTTTTTAAAAATTTCCTCTTTGGGGTTTTTGGTTTGGGCTTCACTACAAATTCATTGGGAAAAATCCCATGTTTAGGAAAGATATATAAATTTGTGGGAGGACCTATCATTTTTGGCTAAGTAATAACTCACATTTATGTGGATTACGCAAAGTTGGAGGAACATTTTCCTTGATGCACAATCCCTAGATATGACCCCACATGAATAAGCTATCATTTTTTTCAAGCTCCACTAAAATTGTTGGAGTGAAGGAAGGTGGATTTGACCCTTCAAAACATATCATTAGACACCACTTTGTGATTACACATACTTTTTCCTCACGTACCAAAATATATATCAAGGACTTTGTTAGATGCCTTGTTATCCTAGTTGGGTGTGAAAAACTAGCATATGTTGTGTTTACTTGAATCCACCTTACATATTGTTTGCAAGACTTAAAACATGTTACTCTTTACATTTCAAACCTTGATTATCCAAACCAAAAAGTTAAATCTCTTCCCGATTCAAACATTTTTTTATCGCATAAAACTAGAAGAATATATCTAAATTGAACCTTTTTGATCAAATTTCAGACTTGAAATGGTACCCAAATTAAACTATGTTTTAAAAAAAAAAAACCTAAACTCTATCAAAATATAACCAACTTTAGAAACCTAAAAACATAAAATTTTAGCTTGGTTAATTAAAAAATAATTATTTACTTTGTCAAAATTTACCTAGAATCTCTTAAACATCATCCATTAAAAACCTAAGTCAAATTTTAAATCTCAACACAATGGCCCCTATGACTAGCCTAAACTAAAAAATATTGAACATAACCATTTCCCATGTGGACCTCTCAATTGTTTATCCAAGGATGAGGTTAGGCTCATAGGCCATAGAAAAGAGGAAGAGGGAACACATGGTGTCTTTGAGAACAATCAAACTCAAGTAGACAAATTTCTATATGTGCAGTGTGTGTGTGTGTGTGTGTGTGTGTGTACATCCCACACACACACACACACACACACACACACACACACACACACACACACACACACACACACACACACACACACACACACACACACACACACACACACACACACACACACACACACATAAAGACAACATCCTTCTTTGACTAGTCGAATTAGGAGATAAACTTCATACAAAATTTTATCATACTTTCCTTACAAAAATTATTTGTGAGGAAGAAACATCAAATAGAAGGCCTTTTAATTCCACATATAAAAAATATTAAACCTAGGCCATGTGTCTACATCTAGAGACAAAACAAAACATAATGAGGAGTATAATGCAAATGTATCTTCTAAATCATCCAAAATAGCACATAATTGAATACCCTTTATAAGGAAAATTTGCGACGAGGAGAGAAAAAGGACAATACCAAATCCATACTCCCCATGATGAAAATTAAACAATTAGTTATTAGCTTTGCAAACCCTAAGTCATCAACTAGAAAGCATGGATTCTCATATAAACATGGAGAAACTTAAAATGACTGATGAAGCATCAAAATTAAACAACCATGGAGAAACTTAAAATGGTGATGAAGCATCAAAATTAAACAACCATGGCGAAAAATCCTTAAAATCTAACTACATTAGCATCCCATCAACAACTGCATATAGGAATTCATTCACTCAATAATGGTAGTTAATGGAAGATGTAGTAATAGGATTACAAAGAGAATAGTAGTAAACATAGCAAGAAATGCTATTTTGAGGAGATATGTCCCTACACCTTTGATAAGGACAAGTCATTTGTCCCCTTCCCTCCAAGATTTGACTATCCCAAGTTTAGAAAGTTTCACAAAAAGGGGGACCCTAGGTATAGTGTTAAGGACTTCTTCATGGCTTATCAAAAAGTTTCATACATTCACAACTACCTAATATAAATGTTTCCACACAGTTTAGGAGGCCAAGACCTATAATGGTTCCTCCATCTCCCAAAAGGGTCTATCACAATGTTTGCAAACATATATGAAAAGTTTGTAAGGAACTTCTCATTTAACATGAAGAGTGGCATTACCATGCTAGACATTTATAGCACAAAACAACGTAATAATGAGAACTTGTTTGCATTCCTACAATTATGGAGGGCTTAACAATCTATTTCCCTTCTCTATCCTAAAACAACAACTAGTTAGCATATTTTTTCCTAACTTAACACAAAAATAGCTTTCCACCTTCATATGCACTATGTTAACATGTTTTAGGAGGTTGTAGAAAATTATATATAAATAAAAAAGGTTGTTTTGGAATTGCAAATCCTCAAATATTTAACAAGGACTACAAGAATAAACCCAATGTTAAAACAAACTTTTTCATCAAAAACAAAAAATGTTGTAGGTGATAGATTCATAGACTCTAAGAATATCTATGAGGTATAAAACACCCCATAACTGACTATCACTTATTGATGACCAAAAATACATAAAACATAGAGAATACACACCCTTGGGTGAATCTCTATTTGTTGTGTTTCATCAAATAAAATAAACTAGCATGATTATGTTCTTGAACAAGAATTCATTTGATGAATCAAATCATAAACCCGCATGGTACAAGGAAAATGAGTATCATGACTACCATCACTTAAAGTGGCATGACATTGATCGGTGCATGCAATTAAAAAAATGTATCCATGACCTATTGGATCATAGGGACATTGATTTAGATACATAAGACACCCAAAATCATATAACAATATGTTAGGGATATATAAAGATCCATTCCCAATACATAAACAAGATAAGCTAAAGTTGGATCAAGGTAAAACCTCTTTGTGTAATAACACCAACCGTATTACCACCAAGGTTTCATATTCCTTTGATTATCTCATTGGGTACATCCACACAATCTCAATCATGTTTTCACCACAAAAAAATGTAGGAATCTTTCGTTAAAACGCAACACACCACATCACTATTTGATACATATACTCCTTGGATGGTCATTACAATCTCTTATAACATCTTGAGAAGAGTCCTCCCAAGATTTCCATCTCGGATCATCTCAAAATATCCATTGTTCACAAATACATTGTCTATAAGAACCTCCAAGATTCAAATATCCAACCAAAATTAACCCTTTGCACTTCCAGCCTTGGTAGTGCAAATCACCCCATCGATCAAATCATTTTAAGCTAAAATAAAGCTCCTCATGGTTACTACATTCATAACTTACCTTTGTATATCATTGTCATTATTACCTAAAATAAAATTAAATTGGTTTTGTGGATAATAAATTTGGCCTCAACATTTTTACTTTGAAACTTGTGAAATATTTAGGTCATATTGATGCGAGAGATGGAACCTAATTTTCACCATCAAGGCTTATGACCATGCTAAAAGATAATCTGTAGGCACTACAATTCTACCTATATAATTAGGGCCTATCACACATGAAACACATTTTCATGTCATTGATTTGGAAACCCCTTAAAATTTTCTCCTCATTCACCCATGGATTCAAACCATGTAATTTGTTTCCTATAATTTTCACCAATACATCAAATTACACTAACACGGATGAGATCTCATAATCTCGGGTAACCCACAACCTTTCCAATATTGCGAGAGGATTGGTCGGTGATTATCACAAAGCATATACTTATACAAGTATCAATATTGATTTTGAGCTAGATTCAAAGGGTTCTACCTCTCATATCCATTCTAATACCATGTTCCCTCAATTTAACCAATATGATGCTTCCACATCCAACTTTCCTCCCTTGAAATCTAAATACAAGATCACCAACAAGCTCTGAGAGAATACAACCTCTAGTAGGACCTCCTCATCCATAACTTAACCATGTTACCTACAAGTCATGGATGACCCAATTCCATTCCAAAGAAGCGACCATATTATCATGACTTCAAAATTTTTTTATAAAAGGTGACTTCCTATCAAAGGAACACCTAAACACCTCATCAATCTCATAGTCACGTGATAAGAATTATTCCTATTATCATCAATCCCTATAATATGTCACTAATAAAATGATGTATGTTATGGATTACCATGGTTAAGGTTGTAAATAAGTATGAACAATGAATCTGTGAGCCTCGCAGGGTTTGGGAAAATACAGAATGTCATGGAATTGGTATGGAACCTAATAGTGGTGAAGCTTACAAAGTCAAATCCACCTCTTCTAAATGTGAAGATGAATCTTCGATAATGACACCAAACCAAAGTCTCCTTGTAGCATATATGAAAATGTTTCTGCACGAACCTCTTTCCTAAAACTATCATCTAACCCTACACTAATCCTACTATGAACTTGAATTGATATATACCTCTCTTATTAATTAGGGAAAAAAAGATCACATACTAATAAATTCCTTTCAAAATGAGGAAATTATTGTATATTTTATAGGAATTTAAGATAACATCCCATCAACGGATCATAAGAATGGATTCACCATTAATTTATATGCATGTGCATACTTTTGGTAGGAGGATGAGTTCCATGGTCAGCAAATTTTTTTAACAATATCCATCAAAAAACAAAAAAACAAAAATCCAAATCCCCATAGTGAAAACCTCTATGAGGCATTATTGGACAAAGAAAAATAAAAAATAAAAAACAAAAATAAAAGTGACCATTCTATTGGTGAATATATGTTTGAGAACCCAATAGAGGAGGAAATTAAACCTTCCCCTAACCCTACACAAAATCATGATGGTTATAAACTCCTCGTAGAGGATACCAATGTCGACATAGCATAGAAGAGTAGCCTAAAATAATCCAAATGTGTGCTTCACTCATTTCTTGTGAATAGTAAACCTTTATTTTCCTCTTGGGAAAAAAATTAGCTGTCTTCACACAGTCTTATGTAGAAATGTCGATTCGAGATCCTATTTTGGTCATTCACAAATTAGTCTTTCATGAATCGACAAACCTATGAAATAAAATTTTATAAGATGCACCCTCATATAGCTCTATTTTTGAAGAGGAGTTCTAAAACTATTAGTATTTGGGTTTATCAAACCTATATACTACAATGGATATCTTTAATATAGTCCTTATTCTAAAAATCCAACAAGAATCTTATTCTATGTTGATTTTAGGGATATTAAAAATATTTTTCCAAAGATGACTTCCTTCTTCCTAAAATTGTTATGATTGTGGACTCAACAACAAGCCATGATAATTTGTCTCTTATGGATATATTTTATTGTTATAAATAGATCAAAATAACTAAGGATTAACACAAGACAACTTTCACTACACCATGGGATGGATACCTTATACTATTAGTCCATTCCTTTTAACCTATTAAATGTTAGAGCCACTTATAATGGATCCATGACAATCATTTTCCACAATATGTTACTTGATAATAAGAAATATTATTTGCACAACATACTTGGAAAATATAAAAAAATGAAGAACATTCTCCCATCCTCTTATGCTTCTTTGAATAGATCTAAGAATATAAGATCAAGTCAAAACCCCAAAAAAGTGTGTTTGGTGTCACATATTGATATTTATTATGGTTCATCATCTACATAACAGGTACAAAAGAGGTATAGAGGTGTATTCATACAAGGTTACTATAATAATAGAAATGCCTCCTAAATACCTAAGAAATCTTAGAAGCTAACAAGGAAATATCTAATATATTAGGAAATGCATCTCCTAATTTGGTGATAAATTCCATCCCTTCACCCATCTCCTTAGAAGGACGTCATATTTCATTGGAGTCCTGAGTGCTAGAAATATTTTGACCACTTAAAATAATATCTATCCAAACCTTCTATCTTAGTTTCACCCACTCTGGGAGAACTCCTATTACTATTCAACTCGAGTTCCCATTTTTCCTCCAGTGTTCTCCTCCCTTATCGGAATAAACAAGCCGAATATATATATATATATATTGTATATATATATATATATATATATATATATATATATATATATATATATATATATATTACTTTATCCAAAAAGTTATTTCTTATGAGCTCAATTATCCCTTAATTGAAAAATATTTGTTTGTCATCATCTTCACCTTATAAAATCTTAGACACTACCTCCTAAAAACCAAAACTAAGCTCATGACAAAATTTGATCCTTTGAAATACCTACTTTCTAGAATTGCTCTTACCAAAATGATGGAAATTGAATTATCTTATTAATTGAATTTGGAATTAACTATGTCAATCAAAAAAAATTAAAGGGAAATTCCTCATAGATCAATTAGTCAAAGTGCCTCTATAAGACACATGACCTTTAAACATGGAACTTTTGATACAACCATCATGCTTATTGAATATTCCACCAAATGGAGACTATAATTTTATGGTTATTTTACCTTTCATTTCTCTAATGCGGGCATCATTCGTATCACCCCTCTAAAATATCTCATCTTGAGATCCTTTAGGAATGGATTTCCCTATACCAACAATATTTTAGAGTATGACACCATCATTGCGGGTCTCAAAATTGCTATAAAATGGAATATCATACAATTTATGGTTTTAGAGATTTGCATCTCATCATAAAATAAGTCAACAATGAATATAACATCAAGGATGATAAGCTTATTATATGATATTTTTCTACAAGGATCAATATGGAACCTCGTGCATATCGAAGAGGTTGCATTTCCAATGGTGACATGAACACTCGAAGTAATTAACAAGAAATCAAATCACAAAGGAAAATAAAGAATGAAAATAATAGTTCTACTCATTCTCATAGCTCAAATAGAAAAGGTACATATATATGAGTGTTGTGTAACTCTCGTGCATGACACATGGACCCTAATTACACCTAATGACCTATGATCTCGCTAAGCGAGATGACTTACCATGTGAGGTGGACAAGATCCGAGTGACGATGAGGCAAGTCACATACACCAACATATTCCTTATAATTATGTGGTCAACAACCTTAAATAATATTTTATCCAAATAAATTTTCAACATGTCCCACACTTATAGAATAGGTCTACAAATGTTATGAAAACAAATGGTTTTCTCCTAAACTTACCCATAGTAACATATAATACTAATTCTTGATACATTATTTAACAAATCTAGATTACAAAATATCAAAATATTATTTGATGTGTGAGGTTGTTGGCCTTTTTCCCCTTAGTATGAATACATATATAACTATGTCCAATATGACACTTTTTCACTGACATATCTCACACACAACCCACGTCCCTAATCCAATGCATAGCCCCATATACCCACCTTAAGCGCACTATCCATTGTTAAAGATATAATGGTGCCCTATTAAGGTTTCTAACTTTGGAAGATTTTGTTTAAGACATCAAAGAGGTACATGAAGGAATCAATTAATCTCATACTAGTGGCATGGTCCTTTCCAAGAAGCTTCTTCACATTAGATATTATTGGCCTACTATGGAAATTTATTGTTGTTAATATTTCAGCAAATGTGTCCTCTACTAATAGCATGGAAACCTACAACATGCACATCACAATCACTACATCCCATCATTACTCTGAGTTGTTCTCCAAATGGGGGCTCAAAATCATGGTGAAGCTCGGTCCTACTTCATTAGATGGTCATAAATATATTATTACGACAATGACACTTCACAAAATGGGTATGACTATTCCCCTTATGTACATAATGGTACCCAAATTTCCAAGTTAATTTTGAACCATATTATTTTTCATTATGACATTCCCTCTACCATTATCTCTGAAAATGGGAAGTCCTTCAAAAATAAGCAAGTAAAGACCTTATGTCAACGCCTCAAAATATAAAAAAGTGGTCCACACCCTATTACCCTCATTGTAATGGGTAAGTCTAGCCACAAACAAAACACTTGTAAGGATTTATATTATTGAGAAAATTATTATTAAAACATGAAGAAACTAACATCTCCAAATTTGTCCCACCTTACGCTCCAATCATACATCCATTTGTACCCATAATGGATTTACTCCCTTTATCTTTGGAGCAGAGGAAATATTTCACCTAGAGAGTGAGCTTCCCTCTTTGTACATATCATTTAAGTAATATCTTGAGAATGGGGAATACTATAGAGTGTCCCATCTTGTTGATATCTATGTACTAGATGAGAAAACACTCCATGCCTCGAGATAAATTGAAAGTGTATTAGAATCAATTAGGCCACAACTACAATAAGCACATCATCCCTTACGATTTTGAGATCGGTGATATTTTTCTCAAGGAGAATAAAAACAAAACAAGGGAATGAGAAAATAAAGGTAATTTTGATTATAACTAGTTGGTCCCAGATATTGTGGTCACTAAATTTGATTTTGGGGCCTATAAACTTGATCTCCATGATGGTACTAATCTCAAGGGTCCCATGAACATCATTGACCTCAAAATTTTATACACATAATATTAGTTGCAAATGTTCTCAATTATTCAAAAGTCAAAAAAAAAAAAATAAAAATAAAGAGAAATAAATTCATCCAATGGTGAAAGTCATATAATTATGGCACCTTAGACAAGTACCATGGTGAAAGCCAAGTTTCGAGTGTCATGTGTAGATCCATTTTTCACAATAACCTTGCACTTGGGGGCATGAATGCTCCATCCTATCTCCACATTTACTTCATACAAATTATGAGTCGATGATTTTGTCCATCTCGCACCTATGGTCTTGGCCTTGATCTAACATTTTCTGACCTATAACATTTTGCGTGGTAATGTCCTTGTATACCTAATCATTTTTATTTTTTTTTTTTTTTGGAGGGGGAACACCACGTAAGGCATGTATGTACATATCACCAATTTTAAAATGTCCTATAAAATCGACAAATATCTAGAAAATCTCAAAATCCAAAAACATCGTATTACTCAAAACTCTAGAAAAACATCTAGAATATCTCAAAATACTAAAACATCATATAACTCAAAAATCTAAAAACATTTATAAAATATTAAAATCTCATAAACATAAAAACACCGTGAAACCCATAAAAATAACAAAACATCCAAAAATTCCAAAATACTATCCAATGCAAACTCCCAAAAAAAAATTATAATCCAAAACTCCTAAAATAGAAAAACAATCAACTCTCATAAACTAGATCTAAATCCACTTTGGTTGGAGACTTGAGGAACATCATAGTTTACATCCCATCAATAATATTTAATACTTTTCATCTCATTCTCTTCGACATATATCATTTCATAAGGAAAAACATGGTGTATGTTAGCTTCTCTAATGACTTATCCATCCCACATACATCACCCTCACTACAAATGGCTCTTTCTTCCAATGTGATCATTTTAAAACCTTTCAATTTCCCATTTCCTTCTATCACCCCACATTCGCTTGAGGTGGAATCACTTTATCTTGAACTAATTTTTTATTGTTTCATAATAAAATTATCTATTATTTTTCAACTATCTTTTCAAGTGCACCACTCGCATGAAACCATACTAAAGAGGGGAAAATGTAGACACCTAAAATATGTCATGTTAAATTAAACATAAATTGCAGTAATTGCACTAAAACCCATCTTTTTTATTAATTAACGACTCTCCATTAATAATTATTTTCCTCTCATGGATACTACTTAAAACACTATTTTAATTAAATTCACTTCACTTGTTAATTAATAAATAATTAAAATTTTCCCTTCATGAACTAATTAATGACTCTTGATTAATTAAATCCCACTTCAAAATATCTATAAATCTCATTAATATCCTCCAATTTCATCACAAATAACTTATACGAGATAAAGCTGTGCATTTTAACCCACGTTCTTCCCATCAAATTCCCATGGAGTATTAATACCACTTAATTGATCATAAATCTAATTAACTCGGGATAATCCTAGATCTCCATTATCCCACATTCATTAAGAATTTAACTTTTTCCAAAAGGAAAGATAGAAAAGCAACCCTCTACCCCTTCCTAAAACACAACTAATTCTCATGTTAACATTATACTTCTAGAAAGAAAATAAAAATTGAGAAATCCCATTTCTTGAGAGTAAAAGGGGATATGAATATGACTCACACCAATTTGAATGTGCCTTTTGTTTCATCAAAACCCCCTTTGTAAGACACCAATTGATGCATCTTTTCTCTCGCTCTTGGTTCAACGAACGACATCCACAATCAAAGTCAAATCCAAACATCCAAGGGAGACATTTACTTTTTTTCTTTAATATTTTTTTGTTCTCTTTCATTTCTCTTATAATGTCTTATCTTGATGCAATTAGCTTAAAATGATTAATCTAAACTAAAATTTGTAGGTGTAATTCTACTTAGTGTATTAGATTAGGCATTTAAAAATTATTGCATATTATTTGGGCAACATCACCACCCTTGTGGAAAAACTACATCACTTGGGTATTAAACAGGAAAAAAATCAAATGCATTTGTTAAACTATTATTTTTTAAGTCTGTTCTCTTATTCTTGTTTTTTTTTTTTTAATTCTCTTGCATTGTACTTTACTTTTGATTCAATCCTATATAAACTTAAAAACATTTGTATTATGTTTTTTCATATCATAGTACTTATTGTTTCATGTTAATATCAAATAAAGGATGTCCATAACCATAATAGTGTGCAAGATAAGTAGCGGTATCCAATCCACTACCATACTCATCATATCTATCCATCAAACATCATTTTAAATCATTATATCTATATTCTAACTAACATTTAGTATAAATAACATCACATTTCTTCTACTCTAGTGAGGCATGAAGACTAAGTATATAAATACATATAAACTAACTATTAACATGCACAAGAGGCATGTGGTACAATGCAATGCTAGGAAAATCCATGTTTGAATCCCCGACATCTACACTTGAGAAATGTTCCTAGCTAGTCATACATGTTAATCAAACCAACCACATGTAGGAAAAAATAGTAACGCCATCATCTACATCACCAACATCTAAACATATAACCATCTAATAAAATATTTGTTTATCCATATCATGTAATAACAAACAAGCAATAAGGGAAACATAAACACTATAAATATACCATGAAAGAAGGTAAACTTCAGAAATGCCATCAAACATTTGAATCATCATTCATATGCATCATATGAAATAATGTTTACAAAATGGTATATGACCATGTCATGTACATCTCAAAATTGCATATGAAAATATCCTAGGTCTAAGCCAAGTCAACTATCTACATGACTCTCACCTAGATAAGTTTTTCTAACACATCTCCTAGTGGTGAACTTTTGTGTGGTCCTCTTAGTTTGGCCATCAATGATGGTGGTCTAATCAATTATGGTTTCCCCACTAATGCTCTAGACCTCTCTAAGGAAAAGTGCCTTGCCCACCATCCCGACCATGACTATAATGAGAAGGAAGGTGTGCACTAGCCTATCGCCATCATTTACCTCATATAGAGTCCTATAAATAATGGTCTCCTAATGCAACCTAGATAAATATTTGAAAAATTAGTCACCCCCTATGGATCCAACATAGCATGAGCTATATCTTTCTCCATTTATAGCATATTTCCCTCACTCACTCAAGATCCCACTCTATATATGGTCTCTACACCTCAACCCGGGTCATATCACACTCATTGTGTGATGTATCCTATCGTGTGCAATTTTTCATGCTCTATCTATGAGGTATCACACTTTATGGTCAATCGAACCATCTAAGCATCTTGTATGGCCACATCCCATGTCCGTGTGGCCACATCCCATGTTCGTGTGGCCAAATCTATCGTAATACACACTTAATTCATTGTAAGGAATACAATCTATGCATCATTCTATGTGTTGAGAGTGTGGTAATCAACCATGTTATATCTTCCTCCTTTTCATCTATATATGTCATAAACACATACATTACGTATTTTAATTGTTGTGTTTTGCATGAGGTCCCTACTCCATCTCCACTTGTGCTCAAACTTTGCGACCCTCCGGTGTTGACCTACTTTAGGGTTGATCCATCTCCTCCAACACCTCTATCCACTCATACCCCTCCATCACCTCAATCCACACCATTTCCCCATCTCCATCCCTCCCCTCTACATCTTGTTTTCGGTGCACTTGTTGCCACATGTGTTGATGTATACTCGCCTTCTAATCCTACCACCTCGTGGTACTCATTGATTGCGACATGGGGTCCATCAATATTTTAGGCCTATATATTATACCACTCCGTGTACTCTATAGTGGTCCCGAAATTGATAATACCCATTCACACATCCCAATTGATCAAGGCCAAACATGCACGGTATTTTGTTATTGTAGTTACATCTATATCACGTCCCTAATCAAGAATCTCTCAAGTCACATGTGTAATATAATGCATCATTGTAAGTACACCTTTTCCTATAGCTAAATTACCATATAATCCTATCAATATGGTACCACTATAAAACAAAATCCCATCTTCCCACTATATATTACTATGTCCTAACATATGCTAGTTGTGTAAATAGATCATGACAAGTCCTCATGGAAACATAAGGTCTCCATGTGATGTCTATAGGTACTATCTCATCCAGAGATTTCTTGTATACCCCCGATATCTCCAATGAGACCATGTCGCCAACCCCTTTTAGATAAAATCCATCCAAATACTCTCAAGTCATCATCTAGAATTGGCTCAACGTCTCAATGGGGCACCTAAACATAATGTGCTCCCATGCTCATACCTATATTAATGTCATATTCATGTTTCTCTTCCCACCTTTATAAGTGAAAAGATGAATGTACCGATATAGTTGTGCCAATATATGTGGTACCCTACAAATGTTCTATGTTTCTCTACCATATCTGTTATCACCCCCATGTATCCAATTGAGAAGAATCGTTTTGGAATTGTTAGGTAAAAATATTCCACCGACAAGACCCATTAGAACAAGAGGCATTTCGTCAATCATATCTATCTCACATATCTTTGTGAGTTTCAACCGTTATCTACATTGGGGTAGGTCATCCCAACTTGCCACTCTAATCATGTCCCTTGAAATGTATGTAATATCATGTAATAATTGAGTTCCCAATTATTGAAAAATGGAGAATCATGTATAAATCCTATATAGTGATGGTCATTTCCCATGTCAAGTGATGGAATGTACTCATCTCCGAGTCTCATATCTAATCTAGTACAATCAATAGAGCTATATCCATGCACAATGTCATCATCAAGGCCACATGATATAATCCCACTACGTCAAGCATAACCTGAGTCATGTGCGGACATCTCTTTAATCTGTCTCATGGCCATTGGGTGCCATTCGTGGAACTATAAGAATTTTATCCGAACTTTCTACCATACTGAAAAAAATCACAATACTTAACAATCAATCCACCCAAAAGTAAATCCACTCTTCTATCTAGAAAAACCACTCTAATTTATCACAATTTCTTTAACACTTTGTGAGGCTACTATGACATCTTATGAAGACATTTTAAGCATATATACCATCATTTATATCTTAACTTCTGAAATAACAATGCTATTATGGAATGCAATGAATCTAATACATGCATAAATCTGCCACTTTATACAAAAATCCGCCACATTGTATAGTGCATCGATTAATTTTGTAGGCGACTCTAATAAAAATGCACTCAAGAGTTTCATTTTCCTTTCCCACCACTCAAATGAGGCATTTATTATTCCCTATTTAATGTAAAAATAAATAAAAAAGAAATAATGATTGTATTGCCTACCCTCGGTCCATGCCTTAATGTCTGGGGGAAATCTCAAATGAGATTAACATATTAGGAATAAAATAGAATTATCACCATGGTTCACACCTCGGTTTCTCAAAGCTCAATTATTCTACTCACAATGGTGAAAATGATTTATTTTCACTTCTCCCCTTCTATATGAATCCCTCATTGTAATGGTTTTGATTGTCATGATAGGGTTTTAACCGTTGTGATGGATATTTATTTCGACATCATCATTTTTTCAGCCTATCACCTTCTTCTATCACTCCACAATCTCTCAAGGGGTATCACCTACACCAACTAGTTTTTATTCTTTTCATAATAAACTTGTCTCGTTATGTTCTACTATCTTTACAATAAAATTGCTCGCCTAAAACAATCCAAAGAGGGGAAAATTTAGATACCTAAAATCCATTGTGCTCATTTAATCATAAATTGCACAAACACCCATCTTCATTGATAAATAAATGGCCCATTGTTAAATAATCAATTCCTCTCTTATATACTAATTAACATATTTTTATAAAATTTCTTCACTTGTTAATTAATAAACCATTATTAATTAACTTAAATTTTCCCTTCATCTAATAATGAATGACTCTCCATTAATTAAATCTTGCTTCAAAACATCTATAAATCTCATTAATCTCCTCTAAATTTATCAAAAATAACTTTTGTTGCATCTTAAATCTATACTAAGGTATAATTAAGTGAAGACCTAGCAAGGTAGGTCATTATAGTGAGTTGTTTCTTCAGCTAGATTGGAAAACTTAAGGCCAAAAAATGAGAGGGTGGTTAACCTCCTACTCTTTTGGCTCTATAATACCTATAGGAGAGACCCTTGAACAACCAAAATGGGTGTCGATTGACAAGGATAATGCAAATATGATACAATAGACCCAACTAAGCAGCCTAATCACTATAAATTCCCTCCCAATTTGTTTTCACTAATAGGATATTTATAAATTTACTCAAGAATATGAAAAGGTTGCATTGAAACAAATGATAATAGAAAAGATATCCAAAATCTATAAGCTAATTTTTTTCAAGGCTAGAAAAATGTTTCAAAAGAAATATCATAGACATGAATCCAAAGTCATAATGGTTGAAATCTTAGGATTTTGCATATATAAAGTGAGATTTCAGTAAAGTGTGGAGGTGAATGGAAATATTAACAAAATAAAGTGATCAAATGAACTATGATCAGGGACTGAATCCATTGGGAAATGAGTCACCAATATTTAGGGCAATTGAGCTAATGATAACCAAAAGAAAACAACAATCTACACAATTGTTACACATTCCACCATACATTCAAAAATAAAAAAGAATGGTTCTATGTGTACCATTCATTACTCATAAAAAACATTGTAGGATGGAAATAGATTGATATTGGGACAATTACAAAAGATACAAAGAAATGAAGACCTACAAGGATTTTATAATTCAACATTCATACATGTTTACACAACACAAACAAATGCTTCATTCCCAAACAATAATCTGCATAGTCAAATCCTTATGATAAAAACCAAAACACTTGCTCAACATCATAGAATATTTGCTCAGAAACCACTTCTAAAGATTATCACCATTCAATTTATCATAAAAAATAGAAAACAATAAGTTGCAATTAGAACAACCAAGTTTTTTCAATATCCAAACTATCCAAATGGATAATTACTTCTCCTAATTATACAATTTCATCTTTGAAAATATGCAAAACAACCATATCCCTCACAAATCATCAATATTAAAGAAATAAACACTTGTTTGCATTTGGTGAAAGTAATTAATTAACCAATGGGAAGAGGGATCGGAGCATACCCGAATTACTTCCACTAAATCAACCTTGAAGAAACACAAGCTCTATCTTGAAATACGAAAAATTTAGCAAAAATATGACCAAGGAGAAAGCAAAAATGGTAATCCATGAGGGAAAACACATGCACATCCAAAAGATTAGGGTAATTTGATGGAGGGAAAGTTGCCACCTATGAATTAGACCAAACTCCACCTTTGGATCAATATAAAAACTTAATTATTTAATTTTAAACCAATTTTAGGTCTCCGACGTGTTATGGTGGGTCCCAAAGAGAATATTCCACCAAGAACACATATTTGTAAGTGACTGGAACAAATTAGAGGACTTAAATAGTAAAATGGAGCCATTTGATCAAAATAATTAGTTAAAATTGCCCTAAAATATGTCGTAATGGTACCAACCATTCTTAAAATAGATCACCTAGTCAAAAGTTATGGCCAAAAACCAAGCCCCTTTTATTTTAATAAAGATCCACAGTTTCAATGTCCCTAAGCCTTGTCTTGCATTAATCTTGTCCATCAATTTTAATCCGGTGAAATACGTTTATGCCCAACCACGATTTTTTTCTTTATACTTTCGGGTTCTCATGGTCTCATGTCACTCTCACTTCGCATCATGATTTGTCAACCTTTCGTATGTTCCAGTGACATGTGATTGTTCCACGTGGACCAATCATGTATTTTCAAGGTTCACGTGGTCACTTCGAGTCTAGAGACTACAATGTCACCGTCACTTATGCCTCGTGGGCTCAACTTCCTAGATCATTCACCATCAATCTCAAGGGCTTTCAAAAGTCTCAAGTCTTTAATCCTTAGCCACTTTTCTTGAACCTTGGGGATTTTAGTGGCCCGTGGTTGGTCCATGTGGACAAATAAATTATTTTGGTGCTTTGGGTTGCCTTAAGATCTCCAATCTTCTCAAATCAGCCTAATTAACTCAGGAATAATCACTAGATTTCATATTCACGATAACCACTTGACCTTAACCACTATGTTTGTGCCTAGGTAAAAATTTTGCATGCTTAGATCTATCGTTATTTGTCTATGTGGATCAATGAGTTGTTCTCGAGTTCATGAGATCCCAACCTTATGCCTTAACTAATTTTTTTCAACCTCAATCTCCAAGATTGCAGAGTTTCTTCATTGGTCCAAGTGGACCAATCACAAAATTATGTGATTTTGTGCCTCTATTATCCACTCAATATTAACTCAATATTAGCTTGGATTCATGCCTATTTCAGTTACAACCTCGACCAAATCACCCAAATCTTCAACTCGCCATTTAGCTTGAATCAAGCTCATGCAAAAGAGTCGGGCCCATGAGCCTTAACTACATTTGAAAATTGTCACCACCCCTGTTTATAAATATGAACCCGATGCATCTCCTTTACATATGGGATTTTAATCCTAAGTGAAAAATATGAACCCAAGTGATCAACGAATGTCATGTGTCTTTTCTTCTTGCCCAATTAAACTTGATGGCTTGTTTAACAAAGGAAGTAAACAATCAAACCATCATTTGGACATATGGAGGCCAAAAATTCTGAAAATATTCTAATTCTTTTCGAGCAACCTGCATACACATGTAGAGTAATAAAGTGCACCCATTTTTCACGAGTTTAAAAACATAGAGATGCAAAAATTCTAGTTATGTCATTGTTCAAGATCTACACTTTAATCCTAAGGCCCAGGATGAGGTGGATAATTTTGGGTGCCAACAACTTTTACAAGCTAATGTAGGCATATGAATCAATTAATAATGGATTAATAAATGCCCCTTTCTTCCCGTCTAATTCCCATGGAGTAATAATCTAAATTAGTTACTCCTAATCATAATTAACTAAGCCTAATCCTACATCTCCATTATATCATATCAAGACAAATTGTACTTTTCCCAAAAAGAAAATATATAAAAACAATCATCTAACCCTTCCCAAAACACACATAATTATTATGTTAGCATTCTACTTTTAGAAAGCAAAGGAAAAATTAAGAATCCCCTTTGTTGAGAGAAAATGAGATCTAAATGTGGCTCACACCAATTGGAATGTGTCTTTTGCTTCATCAAAATACACCTCCTAAAACCCAATTGATGTCACTTTTGTCTCACACTCGGTTCAACCAAGGACATTCACAAATCAAAGACAAATCCAAACATCCAAGGGAGATGTTTGAGGTTATTTTCTTTTTACAAAAATGTCTTTTTCATTTCTCTTGAAATGTCTTATCTTGATGTAATTAGCTTAAAATATTTAATCTAAAATGAACTTTATAGGTGTGAGTTCACTTAGTATTTTAGATTATGCATTTAAAAAAATCATGCAATATATATGCAAGTGGTGAATATTAAAAGCATTATACTCTTCCTATTGAGGGAAGTGAATTTTTAATGGGGAATTTATAAAATCAGAAAAAATTAGAGGCTAACTTTTATGTAAATGTGTATATTTTCGGTGGAATATGACACCTAATTTGTTTATCATTGTTGGGGGGGAATGGTATATTTAAGCCCTAATGTTAATCCGACTAAGTACATAGTAACCAGAAAACAACGATAGAGGTCAATCATTTGTTGTATCTTCAAAATGTCATTTCTCTAACATTCGCACTAGGGGGATGTGAGGAATTATTCCTCACATGGGGTGTGTAGGACTTTGATTCTCCACATTAGCTTATTTATTATTTAATATTTGTTTGAGAATATAATAATTGGATCAAATAATACTTAGATTGTAAGTGATTATTATGTGAGTAGTAATCACATAATAATATGATTCGATAGAGAGAATAATACATAATGTAAGTTGTATGCATGTCAAAGTAAAATAAGCTAATGGAATGGAATTAACACCAAGTAAATCCTTAACTTAGTTCATTTAAAAAAATACATCCAGACTAAGCTAAAAGGAAAAACTTAATTACATTGCATAAAATGTAAATCTAACACTAAAAGAAAACCTCCTTTTAATGTTTGAATGTGCTCCGATATGTAGGTATTTCCTTATGTGAGCCGAATGCAAGTTATGTACGATCAAAGGAATTATACTAAAGTGAGAGAGATCTCACCAATATGGCTAAAGTGTCGGTTTTAAAGCTTCTCCGCTAACTTTAACAATGGAGGTTTCTCAATTTATGCAAGCTTTGTTGTGATATAAATGCTCTCTTAAGATATCAAATGTATTAAAAGGACAAGGTGTTCTAATATTAAAAGGTAGAGATTGGTAGGAATCTACTAGGTTTCTTATATATCTTTCCAATTTGGGAGAAGCTTGCAACCTAGTGAATGTAGAATTAGAAAAGGATAAGTATGATTAGAAGAGATTAATTAGATATTAGTGACCCATGGGAGTTTGGGAAGGTTTAATTAATCAATTGGGATTAATTAATAGGCCAAGTTTAGCTTATAGAAGTTATTTGGAGATGATTTGGAGGGAAATTAGTAGAATTGGAGGGTTTAAGAGGGGGATTTAATTAATAAGAGGGTTTATTAATTAAATAAAAGATTGTGAAAGGGTAATTAATTAATTAAAAGAGGATTTTAACTAACGAAGTGACGTTAATGGAATCTAGGATGAGGGACAAGGCCGTTAATTAAAGAAAAGTTGTTAATTGACCGAGAAGATGGGGAATGTCAGCGAATTAGCGGAAAATCACTAATTATAATGGAATGACGGAAAGAAGACAAATAGTGCAATTTTAGTATTAAGATTGTACAGTAAAAATTAGGTGTCTACATAAGTAATTGATTACTCATGTGTAACATTTACATTAGAATAGGAGTTATGGGAGAGATGCTAAGAATTTTTTGGGAGATCGAGATAATATTTGACTTCTTAATTTAGGATATCTTTATATGACTATATAATGTATTATCTCTTATTGAATAAAATCATTGATTTAATAATAAATTGAGTGTATGCTCTCTCTCTCTCTCTCTCTCTCTCTCTCTCTCTCTCTCTCTCTCTCTCTCTCTCTCTCTCTCTCTCTCTCTCTCTCTCTCTCTCTCTCTCTCTCTCTCTCTCTCTCTCTCTCTCTCTCTCTCTCTCTCTCTCTCTCTCTCTCTCTCTCTCTCTCTCTCTCTCTCTCTCTCTCTCTCTCTCTCTCTCTCTCTCTCTCTCTCTCGATGAAGGGACTAACCCTAAAAATGTCTAAGTCCTTATAGCCAACCAATGTGGTAAACACGATGAAAAAAACATAATAAAAACATAAGTTAATTTACAACTATTTCTAGTGCTAACGCAAAGAGAAGTGCACAAACTAAAATAGAAAAGAGAAGCACATAAAAAAATAGAAAAAAGAATAAAACGATAATATATTTCCAAAAAAATCTTCAAATTTTCAAATGACATTAATTTTGAATAAAAATATGCAAAGCTCAAACATTAATATTTATAATCTAAACTCGTTTTACCTCTTGTTTCCAAAATGACTTTAAAACAAACATTGTTATAGTATGATGTCATCTATTTTGGGTCAATTAACTTGTAAATGTAAGTCCACGCCAAAATGGGGTACTTATTAAGGCACTTACAATTTTTCATGATATATGATATCCTCTCTCAAGTGGAGGTTATAGACTTCCATGACATAGGTATCCCATTTACGAGATTTGATCTCGGGTCAATTAATTTGTAAATGTAAGTCCACACTAAAACACCAAACTAGGGTGTTTGGTAAGGCACTTAGAAATTTTCATGACATATGATAGCCTCTCTCAATCAAAGGTTTTAGACTTTCATAGCATAGGCATTTCATTTACGGGATTCAATCTCAAGTCAATTAACTTATAAATGTAATGGTATGAAGTCTATTTCGAAATATGAAGGGAGATTGGCTTTTTTGTCTCAAGTTTTATATTTGGCTTGAATGATTATCATTTCTTATAATAAAGTTACAATCATATTCAACTTGTTTACTTGTGATATTAACTTAGGTTCCATACTCATTAAATAACACATGCCATTCCTCACAAACAATGAGAAGAAAAATATCATAGTTGAGAATTGGTGGCCACCAATTGGTCATCATCATTTGGTCCACAATGACACAACATTATGTGCTCCCTAGTATTTTTCTTAAGTTTTTTTAATTATTGGTAAATGGTTTTGAAGGGGACCATACCCTGTAGTACAAAAAGGCTCAAAATCCAAGATATACAATGAAAGCATTGTGGTTTTTTGATAAGTGGGGCCACACCCCAACAACAAAAGCCTAAAAAGATAGATAAAACAATAAAGATCAAGGCAGGGGCAGACTACCTACAAGAAGCCCAACTACAGACAAAAAATAGTAAAACAACAACAGCAAAACCACATCATAACAACGTCGAGACAAAAACCAAGTAACAACAAAGACCTATTTGAGAAACTTGTTAAAAAATTTCTGAGCATCCTTCAAGGCCTTGTACAAATTAATGGCAATTTTCTAGGCAGAGGTCCTAGCTTCGTTGTTACGGCCTTCTTCTTGATTTTCCCACCCTTCCATACATCTTCGGAATGTCGTTTATGTCACAAATCTATTCTAATTGAATTTGAATAAAATAAAGTAGTGATTTGTGCAAGGAGAGCTGGTTGATCTATTTGTTCACTACTTGTTGCACTCTCTCCTCCAAGGCATTGTGTTGATTAGTGAGAGTTTCCAACTTCTCCTTAAGCCTTGAAAGAACAGAAGGGTCCAATTCGTTGTTGCAACATTCATTAATAATAAATTCAACATTGTATTCTATTCCCTTAATAGTGTCAACATGATGCTTCAATTGGGATCTTAAGTCAAAGCTTGCTTGAGGGTCAAGGGAAAATTGGTTGATATGAAGAAGACTTTCAGCCACAGCAATATCTTTGCCCTTAGTGCCACTATACAAAACCCTTTTAGTGGGGGTAGTATTTGTCTTAAGTTATTAATGACTAAGTTTACATATCTAGATAATATAAACATTATACAATAAACGTATAAATATGATACTTGCATTCCATATTTTAGTTGGATGTTCTATTCTACAAAAACGATTAGTTGTGGATTCCCGATTAATATAGTGCCCACTCTCTGAAATAATTTTTATATATTAATACTTATAGATTGTATTAATCTAGATATAAATTAAGAACCACAAAGACTCCCTAATTCCATACAATTAATATAGACAACCTTGATATCAATATAGATATATTAATAACCACTAGAATGTCTTGATTATGGAATATCAATATAGACAACCTTGATATTAATGTAGATATATTAATTTGTGTGATTCATTTTCCACATCATCAGGCGAATCATCTCACTTAGGTGAGCTCATAGGTCTAGGTGTCATTTAGGGGTCATCATTGTATTCTCTAATGCGTCACTACATCATGGGAGTTACATCCTATTTCAAGAATGTAACTCCCCCTCTCCACTTGAGAGGTCATCATTACAAAGACCTGGGGGTTACTGAGCACCCTTTATATGTACACCCCTTCATATCTATGAGAGTGGGGAGATTTTGGATTGTAACAAGGTTCTGCCCCTTTGTCAAATTTTCATGCACATTGGTTGATGCTCGCTCCTTCACGGGACCTCATCACGTTGTCGATTTTCACTTTCATCGATGTTCACGCTATCCTCGTGATCCTCCTACATCACATTTTCACGCACTCTTTCATGGTATCATAGCACATGTTGTGTGGATCGTGTAACTCTTTGGTTTTCGTGGTTTTTGGCTTTCCATTAGTGATAAATAAGTCTCGCCGCAAATGTCATAATGGACATTCCAATTGTGTGTTCATTGACCGATTCCAGTGTTTAAAATCCTTATTTGGGTTTGTTCATGGTTTGTTGTTCGAGTTTTCTAGTTTTTTGGGCTTACATGCATGTTTGGAGGTGTTGTAGACACCTATAGTTTGATCAAAGCACTATTATTCCTAATATTGCACTAATTATTCTCATTCTCACAAATTGATGGCATACCATCAATTAGACCTATCTAACTCCCCCCTTATGACATTCTTTTTTTCCTATTCCTTTTGTAATCAATTAAAAGGCTAATATAGCCTCTTATTGACTAAATCCTCTTCTATACCACTTTTACTAGCTTCCTAGACTATCAATCCATTTCATTAGATTGATTAGACCTCTCAAAACCCTCTTGAAACCCTAATTCCTCTCTAAACAGGATTAGCTATCCTAACCTAGTTTAACTAGTCCTAAACCATGATTAACCTCTTCTAAGCCTAGTCAAATCTTACTTTGACTCACTAAAGTGATTTTTGGCTTATTCATTTGTCCCACATGCACCAAAAGTCTCCCATTTCTAAAATTGGAAAACTATAAATAGCCCACTACCCCTAGACCATTTCTAAGAACACTCCTTTCTAACATAAACTATAGCATTTTGCTTAGGGTTTAGAGCTTATTTCATTTGTTTTATTGAGCTATTGCTTTGCCATTACACTACACACACAAGTTTTGAGTAAATGGGAAGAACCATTGGCCTAGAAGCCATTAATGGTGAGCTCTCATTCTCATAAATCACAAACTGATTGCTTAGAATCTACCTAGGTTCATTTTAAAGCTTTCAAGAGTAGAGGATTACTAAATATGTTATATTTGTTTGTTTCTTTCAAGATTAATGTATGAAAAGTGATGAATCCTTGTTTATCTCTTATCTGATGGTCCATTGACTAGTTTGTTTAAAGCTTTTGGGGCTTTTTAGTGTTCTTACCCCATTTTCATAGCTTTTGTAACTTTTCATGAACACATTTGACACGCCAAAGTGGGTCTCGTAGTCCATCCTCCATTAATGGATTCATTTTGAACCTTTTATTTTATTTTCTAACTTTTTACATGTTTTTGAAGGGTTAAATATTTTTCCTTGGGATTTTTAGCTAGGTTTTATGTAGTTAACCTTAATTTTCATGCCACTTTGTTAGGTTTATGTTAGAAATTGCATTTAATGGCTAAATTCTAACCTGTTGACATTTTTAGAATTTCATTTTCTCGTGTTGTTTGGTGGTTTTTCAGCAGGTGCGCTACACCCTTCTACCCGCACAGGAAACTGTTGACTATCATTTTTAACAGAGGCACACAAGCACCCAAATCAACATGTAGGTATATGATAGTTCGCGTACATGCCCAAATAGGCACATACACACCTTTCGGACTCACATGCACCCCTTGTGTTCTCGGCCCTCTCACAAATTTTTTACAAGGCACGCACACGCCCAAATAGGCGCGTATACACCCTTATGTCGGTCAGCAGAACTTGAATGAATTTCATTTTTATTAGAGGTACACACATGCCCAAATAGGCATGCATACACCTTGAAGGGTGCACATGTGTCTCTGTTTGATCCATATTTATTCCTATAATTTTTAGTGCTCCTAGTTTAGGTCATTTCTTCTGGCTCGTTGACTCGTTTTCAAAACTTGAATAGGCTTCGGAAAGAGAATGAAGTGAAATTTTTGAGGTAATTTCCAAAATTATTATATATTTGGTATCAAAAATTCTATCATAAAACTTACAAAATGACCAGAGACCTTTGAAAATGCAAAATACTAAAAACTGTTAAAAATAGATTTATGGAATTTTATGATTTTCTTGGTTTTCTAACTTTTTTTGCAGGGTTCTAACAGTGGTTTACAGGTTTCTTTTCCATCATGTTTTTCATACTTAGTTAAAGTGTTTGCATCTTTATTTTTGAAGGTTTGAAATGCGTATGCTCTTCCCTCGTGCCTTTCTAGGTGATCTTGGGAATCAAAAACATTTCACTACCTTCTTCATACTTGCAAAACGATTCAATTAGCTTTCAAAGTTGGTTAAAAGGAACTTCTTTTCACAATTTACTTAAGTATTTTCCATTTCTTACAAAATTTGAGTGAGATACCTTGTTGTGTATGCTCTTTCCTTGCGTCTTAGGATGATCTGGGAAATCAAAAGCAACATCTTATCTCCTTTATATGACATATTGGAAAATTACTAATCTTGGTATATAGGACCAAAATCATGTGTCAAAGAATCAAGATCAAAACCATGCTAACATGTTTGATGTAGGTTTCCAAAGGTGTGTAAAAATTCATTAAATCTAAGCAAGATAAAAAACACACCACTTTCATCACACTGTATTACAGGTTTCAGAAAAGGGTACGTCCCTATCCACTTTACTAGAACGTAACCCCTTTGGCATAACTCCTTAAGCTACAAAAATGGGGTTGGTTATAGGAACCCTAAAGTAATGCACCATTTGAGTAACCTCATGGATGAAAAATGAAGCACTCGCTTACCCACTTGACTAGTTTTTACATTGTCGGTTTAGAGTCAAAGTTGTTTGTATCGCGACCCTAATGATGATAAAATCAACGCACTAGTTGCTCATTGTATCGAAGGGCTAAATTAAAGTCAAGATAAACTAAGGATTAGTCATTGCAAATTTTCTTGGCAAATCGATCTTGCATTTAGACAAACTATTGATACCTAGAAGAGTGATCTGCTTAGGGAAGCTATTTCGTCAAGGAGCCCACTTTTACTAGTCCATTTGCACATCTTGTCAAGCCATCATGAAGTAACGACTTACTTGGACACTAAACCTTATGTTTCGAACAAGGAAAATAATCTACCTAAGTTTTATCTAAGTGTCATTCATCACAAGATTTACAATGTATTACTTAGCTTAGTTTCTTTCTCACCTTAGGATGAGGTGAAACTATGCCCAAGTGACGCTTAGTTATCTTCACCTCATTTGGTCTATACCTTTGCATTCATGTTGCCCATTTGGGACAATGAGGAGGCATACCCCATGAGTCTTATAATAGATAGTATTCGCCACTTTTTTTGTCCATTTACGTCCATCCATGTTTGCATTTGGGTTGTTAAACGTCTAACATGTGTGAGTATGTTTTCACATCATTGATATTCCTTTGATCTTGATTTCAAGATCGTCTTTGTAGCTAGGATTTTGTTTCATCATTGTTTCCCCTTGAGTTGTTATTTTGCTCACATTTTAGCCATACAATTGTGACACTTACATCTTGTTTTCATTTTTTTAGAACTTGGTATAAGTTTCCTTATTGTATCGTTACGTTGCTCACATGATTAACAACTTCTTGCTATGCTTGTACTTAGTTTTAGTTCTAACATCATCTGAGGCTTTTGAGAGTGTTGATATTGCTTTGTTTATATCACAATAACATCATCTTGATACTAACACCTTGCTTATTCCAAGCTTGGTTAACGTGTTGAGGTAGTGTTGTTACGCTATTCACATTCGCAACTTCCATTATCAAAACTTAGCTTTTTTTGGCATTTAAACTAGTCATAGTATATCTTGTGGAGAGATCGTGTCAATATCAATTTGATGCTTAGATATTGTTGATATTTCAACTCGACCTAGGTATTGATAGGGTATTGTCACTATCTATCTTGCGCCCATCATTGAAATCATGGTCTAAGGTATGATCTTTCTAAAAAACAAGTTTGAGTGATTGTTTGAGTGTGCGTATGATTGTTCATAGAATAATAAACAGTCACATAACATTACACTAGGGCATTAAGATTTAAAAATGACTCATATCACGTACACTTAGGTTGTATAAAAATTTGAATACATTTAGACAAAACCTAGCACAACCTAGTCTAGTAATGCCAAGAATCATGAAAATGGCATCTAAACCAAATGAGCAAGACATAGAAAAAAACCCTTTGCATCATTCCCATTTAGTGGAAATAACTTAACACCTCTCTTTTCACAAGTCAAAGACACAAAAATTTTATTGATCATAGTGGAGAAGAGTATAACTCTTCCAAGGAACAACACAAGTTAGACCTAGTTCGCTTCGACGAGCTCCTTTATTATAACAAAGATCAAGTACTCACAAGAGTTCTTGAGTTAGGATCCAAGCTTCCACAAGAGCACAAAGCGGAGATTAAAACTGTTAACTATAAAATGGAAGAGTGACCATCCCTCTTAGACATGGATAACCCCTTTGACACAGGGTATGCTTCCACTTCAGGACAACATAACAAAAATGTTGAAGACAACCCATCAAAAAACAAGCGATTCACAAAGACCTTACTTTAAGGCTTCACACAAAGTAAAAATTAAACGTGAGCGCAAAGGCTCACCACCTCCTAGGTTTGATGAAGAAGATGATCCCTTAATCAAAGAAGAGATCATCCAAAGACTAGATACTGAAACTTAGTCAAAAGTTAGCAAACTTAGGCTCTTCGAGTAAAATGTGCATAAAGATAAACTCAAGACAAAATTGGGTGAATTTCACATGGATCCATATGATGATGCAACTTTCAAAATTGCTAAAGTGAATAGACCGATATCACCTACAAAGGAGAAACTCATTGAACAGGAGTTACAATCGATGAAAAATATGCTTACTATGCTAAAATAAAGCAATGTAGGACATAGTAGGAAATAAATATACGAGGAGTTATGTCCTTATCCCTTTCATCGAGATATTGTGTGACAATTGTTTCCAAAAAAATCGCCATCCCCAAATTCGACAAGTATAAAAGTAAAGGTGATCCTCATGATCACATCAAATAATTCTACATGGCTTGTCAAGAAGTCGCATATAACGATAATTTCTTAATACAATTATTTCCTCGTAGCCTAGGAGCACTGGCGTTAGAATGGTTCTTTAGTATACCTAAGGGATCGATCACGACATGGCCCACACTTTCCAAAAATTTTGTGTGACATTACTCCTTCAATATGGAGAATGATATCACCATGAATGACCTTTACTGCAAAAAAAATAGAAACCCAATGAGACCTTCGCAGGATTCTTGCGCAGTGATGGCGTGGATTAGTAAGTCCTTTCCTTGTATCCTACTAGAAAAATAGCTAGTAAGCATATTCATCCCAAACTTAAATCCAAAAATAGCCTTTCATTTACAAATGCATTATGGCTCTAACTTTGAAGAAGTTATAAAAAGGGTAGTCAAATCGAAAAGGCTCTAATTGTGAAAGGGACACTCAAACCCGTCACAAAGGACAAACATGAAATAAAATTTATGGATAAACCAAAGTTATTCAATAAGAAAAAACATGTCATTGGCGATGGCATCACAGACTCCAAGAGATTCCAAGTTGTACAGACTAGTCCACTTCTAAAGCTTTCACAAGGACCTCGCCCAAAGGCACCTACAAAATGCATGTTTATGCCTCTAACCGAATCACTATCAGCTATACTTAAATAGTTAGATGTTGTGAACATGGTGCAGTACCCAACCACGACAATACCATATCCAGAAGATGCTCCCAAACTAAGTTGGTTCAAAGAGCATGAGTATTGTGATTTCCACCGTGTCAAAGGACACAAAACTGATAGGTGTTTGAGATTATGACATTATATACAAGACCTCATCAAAGAGGGTAAAATCACAGTAGATTCACCACCTAACTCAGGACAGGGCCCTAACAAGAAAATGGGTATATTTAAATAACCCTTCCCTAACCATGCAGATAAGAAGAACAAGAATCCGATCACGGACAAACCTCTAACGATTATAGAACCGATGCCTACGTCTATCCAACTAACAACAGTCCATTTGACTCCCTTATAGGTTGCATCCATTCATCTGATGAACATGTAAATAACATTAGGATCTTAGAGAAAAAAATTGTTTTTGGTACACGAATTTCTTGTTTAATAATACCATATCCCTACTTGTCCCTTAGGAAGGCTAGTACAATTTAATATGTGTTAGAGAAGACACTAGCTAGAATTTCGATACTATATCTCCTCAAAATATCTACTGCTCATAAGAACATATTGTAGATCCCACAAAACTTCAAGCAATGATTACACACCTTGATTCAAACAATCATATCACTTTTGATTGCACTATAATCCCATGCATAATAACCTAGAGCACAACCTACCCTTATACATAGAAGTAGTTGTTACTGTCAGAAAATCAAGCAAGTGCTTGTGGACGATAGATTTGGTCTAAATATTTGCACTTTGAAGTTGGTTAAGCAACTAGGCCATTCAGAAATGGATCTAGGGGCTAAAACTATTACAATCACAACCTATGATAATGAGGAGCGAGAGTTAGCAGGTACTATAGTAGTTCCGATGGAAGTAGGGACGACTTTTTATGAAATAATGCTCCATGTCCTTGACTTGGATCTATTGGTGTGTGTGACATGCCTATTCATCGTCCACATGAGACTTCTATCCCTTTTATTGCTTATGCACTTATGAGCACGTTTGCCACAATCTTACGAAGAAAGGGATTCTTTCATGCGACGTGAGACGTTGTTTCTCACAAATCCCTCTCTTCCCCTTCTTGTTTTCTCTCATTCTTGTGCTTACTTGCGGTGTCAATCTACTGCACCCAACGAACCTTGATTGTTGTCTCCACTCTTGCACGTTATTATGTTGATTACAAGGTGAGTGAAAGACTGGTTCTCGGCACATAGTCGCATCTGATTGTAATCAATGCACTAAACTATAAAGTGCCAAACTCGGGTGTGATATTATTCTTGGGTGGTTGTTTCCTTTCTCTCTCCTTCCTTCTTCCTTTGTTGGTTCTATCTCTTCATTATGGATATCTCTAAAGTACCGGTGCTCACACCTTTTAATTTCTTCAAATGGAAATCTAAAATTATATTGGTTTTGCAAAGTAAAGGGTTATACCATGTCACCATGGGGTTAGAGACCGAACCTAATGATGAACCTAAAAATCTAATTGGTTCAATCGTTGTGATGAAGCCTTAGGTATTCTCTATATGTTCGTCTCTCCCGACTTTCTCTTCCACATCGAAACTTCCTCAACACCTAATGCAGCGTGGAAAATGCTTGATGATATGTTTGGGAAGCAAGATGACATGAGAGCGCATGAGTTGGAGAACGAACTACTAGGGTTAAATCCTAGTGACTTTGAAAACCTGCAGGCCTTCTTCTCAAAAAATTTCCACACTAGACTGCTTCTAAAGGAATGTAAAGTGGAAAAGAAAGACTCTCAATTGATCTTGTCAATTCTTTCTAAGTTAGGTCTTGAATACTCTGTCTTCGTTTCAACTTTCCACGCCACAAAAGCCGCCTTGGGTAGTACTTGGAAAATGCCCTCCTTTGACAATTTTTGTCCCAACTCATTCGAAAACAGGAAAAAATCATTCAAATGGGGACTCTAAAATCTAATTCACATGCCCTTATGGCGAACAAGGGCAAGAAAAATTAAAATAAGAAAGAAACTAAGGCCAACCTAATAAAGAAACCAAGACCAACCAACCCCTCGCCTAAGCCCAACACTAACACTTCGAATTTTGAGCCTAAAGCGAAGAAGGAAAAGTTAAAATTCTCGTAATGTAAGAATTATGGCCACGATGAGCATCATTATTTTTGGAAACAAATTGATCACTTAAATCATTTGCTTGAGAATAATAAAATAAGTGTTCCTGAATCTGTTAAACAAAATGCTTTGAGAAGGGAAAGTCTTCTAAAGCAAAGGAGTCTAAAAATGAAAATAAGAAAGGTAAGGCCCTCGTAGCTAGATCAGCTCCATCATTAACTTGGATTATTGATTCCGGTGCCTCGCACCACATGGCTTCTTCAGAGGTTGAATTATCTAGCATTGAACTATGTGGCATGTCCCAAATCACGTTGGGTGATGACACTCATGTGTCGGTTTCCAGTAGTGGATCGGTAGAGATAAAAGGTGGAACATTCAACCAAGTGTTGAGTGTTCCCAATCTCTCTACCAATCTCCTATCATTTTACCAAATCACCCACCTTAGTGAAGGAATGCGAGTGGAATTTGTTCCTAACTTGGTGATCATTTGTGAGCTTAACTGTGACTGCACTGTGGCTAAGGGAAAGGCAGATCACCGTTCATGGTTGTATACTTTTTCCCACTTCTCTTCTGATTTGACACCCAATTCCTTGCTCACTCATGTGAATGAGGTTAGCAAGCTATGACATGAGTATTTTGGGCATCTAAATTATCATTACCTTGAACAATTGAGCCAAAACAAAATGGTCAATGGGTTACCCCGAGTTAAGTTTTCTAAAGGTCTTTGTGAGGGTTGCACCTGAAAAAAAAATTGATAAGGGAAAATCTTGAGAGAGCTACTCGTCCCTTGGATCTTATTCATAGTGATGTTTTTGGCCCCTTTCCATCTCCTTCTTTCACTAGATCTCTATATATACTAACCTTCATTGATGACTTTTACGTTATACTTGGGTATATTTTCTTAAGCTTAAGTCTAAAGTCTTTGAGAATTTTCAAAACTTTAAGGCTCTTGCTGAGAAACAAGTAGAACGGTCTATCAAGGTTCTTCAAACTGAAAATGGAGGTGAGTATGTGAGCAATAGGTTTGAGGATTTTTGTACTTCGAGGAAATTTCTTTACGGCGTATAGTTCTTATGACCCTTCCCAAAATAGAGTTGCAGAAAGAAAGAACCGAACTCTAAAGGAGATGACTACTTGTATGGTTCACTCGAAGTCCCTTCCTCTGCAGTATTGGGCTGAAGCAGTGAATTGTGCTTGTTACATTCAGAATCATGTTCCACACAAGGCAAGTAAGAGGGATGACACCCTTTGAATCTGGTTTGGACACAAGCCTAATGTTGAGCACTTTCGAGTCTTCGGATCCAAGGCTATGGTTCAGATTCCTAAGAAGAAATACAAGGCATTGGATTCACAATCCAAACCTTGTATCTTTATTGGTTATCCTGATGGCGTGAAGGGATATTGATTATTGAACCCTACTACCCATGAGCTCTATATTGAGAGGAGTGTGAAGTTTAATGAGTCATCCTTGACTTTTAATTCCACTAAGGTTCTTTTCCCCACCGATTCGATTCGACTCATCGATGATGATGTATTTGAGTGATTTCCTCCTCTCCCTGCTCCTCCCAATCCTCAAACTTTTGAGTCTTCTAATTCTGATAGCAGTGATGATGAGGACTATGTCCCTTCTCACTCGAGTGAAGAATATTCTGACTCTAAGCTTGAACCTTCAGGACCTCTTTGGGCCGGGAAAACTTTACAGAGTGCTAGAGATTTAGTTGGAGATCCTTCAAATGAGAGACATACATGCTCGAGTTTCGTTAGACCCCACTCCTTTGCCTCTGCTTCGATCCACCATCTTTCCAGGAAGCTTCTGGGATTCCTAAGTGGGATTCTACTATGGATGAGGAGTATTCCTCACTCATAAAGAATGACACTTGGGATCTCACCCCTCTTTCAAAAGGAAGAAAATTCATTTGGTGTAGGTGGATATATCAAACAAAGTATGGAGCCAAGGGAGAATTTGAGATGTATAAATCGTGACTTGTAGCTAATGTTTTCTCCTAGGTAGCTGGGGTTGATTAATCAGAAAACTTTGCTCGGTTGTGAAGATGGCTTCCATTTGACTAACCCTTGCCATCACTATCACTAACAGATGGGAAGTCCACCAGATGGACATTAAGAGTGTCTTCCTTCATGGGGACCTAGAGGAAGATATCTATATGGAACAACCTTCGGGTTATGTCCATGATCCATCCCTCATTTGCAATTTAAATAAGTCTCTCTACGGCCTTAAACAATCCCCTTGGGCTTGGTATGCCAAGATGGACTCCTTTCTACTTGCATCAGGGTTCACTCGGTGTTACTCTGACCCAAATGTGTATATTCTGCGGCGGGATGACTCCATGCTTATTCTTGTTCTCTATGATGATGACTTGTTGATCATGGGTAGATCTTCCTCTTTCATTTATTCGTGAAGATATCCTTGACCAACAAGTTCTCCATATCTAACTTAGGATTACTTCATTAATTTCTTGGGATCCATATTTCACAATCTGACTCAAGAATTATGATCTCATAGCCTAAGTACTCTCTTGATTTTCTTGCTTGGTTTCACATGTCTGATTGCAAGTCCTCACCTACTCCTTTTCTTTCGGGGTCAAGTTGGTTTCTGATTGCTCTTCCCCCTTGGTTGACGGTACCCTTTATCGGCAGTTGGTGGGGAGCTTGATCTACCTTACTCACACTCGGCCAGATCTTTCGTATGTTGTCGGGATCGTGTCAGATTTATGCAAGAGCCTCATGAGCTGCATTTAAAAGTAGCAAAGTGGATCCTTCACTATGTTCATGGCACTCACACAAATGGTATTCATTACTTAGGAGGGACTAAGATTGACTTGGTTGGATTTATAGACTCAGATTGGACCAGTGATCTAGATCATCAGAAGTCTACCTCGGGCTACTGAGTTTCACTCTTAGTTTAGGTCTTGTCAGTTGGTCCAACAAGAAGCAGAACACCATTGCCATATCATCGACAGAAGAAAAATACAAAGGAGCAGTTAACGCTGCCACATAAGTTGTTTGGTTACAGGGTATCTTGACAGAGTTTGGCATCCACTTTTGGCGGCCTACCATTATCTACTATGACAACATGAGCACTATCTCGATTTGTAGAAATCCAGTTCAGCATCAGTGGATGAAGCACATTGAGATTCACATGCACTTCATACGAGAGCTGATACATGAAAACATCATCGACATACAGTATGTTCAAACAGCTAATCAGGTTGCAGACATATTCACCAAGCCCTTCACTGAGGTGAAATTTATTCACTTGCGGTCTCTTCTTGGGGTGAGGTCTGCATTGTAGCCACCCATCTTCTTCAGGCTATATAGTCCTCCTTCTTCTCCTCTTCTTCTTTCCAAAAATATGTTGTTTGTATATGGGCACCTTATCAGGCCTTTAGTTGTTGGGCCCCATTGACACATATTTCTTAGTTATCTAGGGAGTCTTCTTTTTTGTTCTGGCTTACCATGACCTCTTCCTCGGCTTCGATGAAGGGGGGTGTTGGTGTGTGTGACATGCCTAGTCATCATCCACATCACCTGGTGAGTCATCTCGCCTTGCGAGAGTCATAGGTCTTAGGAAGTCAAATGACAAGTGTCAGATTCTATCATAGAATCTATCATTGTCATTTGTGTCAGTGCGTCATAGGAGTTACATTCCTTATTTGGAATTGTAACTCCTCCTTTAGTGGCGTCATATGTGTCAATCATGTCATATGCATCAGTGGCGTCATTGATATTATTTCCTTGTTTAGGCATGGGGGTTACACAACACCCCTATTTTTACTTCCTTTTTCGATCTATGAGAATGAGCAGACATGTTTTCTTATTTGCATATTCTTTCCATTGTTTGAATCTTGCTTATTGCGTTGGAGCTTGACGTTACCATCGGAGTGCAACTTCGTTGTGGTGCATTGTTTTCGACATCGGTTCTCGTGAATCCCTCTTTCGGGATCTTCCTTACAATATGCTATTAGGGCGCCCGTGGATCCATGCCATACGAGACCATTCCTTGACCTTCCATAGTGTATCAATATGTGTCATGAAGGACGAGATAGTCACCATTCAGGGTGATCTAGAAGCATTAATGCATTGTAGGGAATTACATAGTTTTTCTCATGCATCTTATGAATGTCCTTCTGCAGACATTGTTGTCTCCTTATAAATAGAAGCTATCAAGGAACACGTGGATCCAGATTCACTCACTCCTTGTAATCAAAACTTTCCTTCGTTAGTCAACCCTTTCACATCATCATGGGAGGCAATGTCTACAAAGTATGGCCGAGGTGAGAATTTCACTCTTCAATAGACCTTATCAATATCAGATCTTCAAGTATCACCTAGGACACATGGTAAACCCTACTTTCAATTCAAGATCACTTGGGATAAATTCCCTAAACCATTGGAGAATTTCATTCCTAGTGGTCTCCTATCTGAGGAAAATATGTTAGAAGATCCCATCAAGAGGGTACCTGAAGGTACCATGGCATCATGTCATCAAGCTCCATAGTATATCAAAGGCCACCGCATGATGTATGTCATGGGATATAATGGGTTTGGATGTGGTATAAATGCACAAGGATGGTTAGAACCCATTCCTATTCCTCGTTTTAAATCCAACAAACATGGCTTAGGAATCAGGCCTCATGACGATCCCCCTTTTGAGATCAATTCCACCTCTTCTGAACATGAGGATGGTTCATATCATTCAGACAGGTGATGTAGCTTCCTAGTGTATCCTATATGAGGATCTTGCTCCATAAACCCATTCCCTAATTCAGTTGTTTTTACCTTATCCAGATCCAATCCTCAAACCAATGGCCAAGTAATCAGCTGTTAGTGCAAAATCACAGCATCCCCAAATGAATTATGGATCTACTTTTCTAAGGCAGGGTCATTTGGTGTGATTTACATAACATTAGATCATTCCCCAAGTTGTGGGACTTACAAATGGGAATGATCCTCTAGAGAAGGTTGGTTCCTCTTCCTAATCCTAGCACTAAACTAATTCTAAGGAAGGAAATGCGACTATCTACTCCTAATCTAACAATTCCAAGGGACCAAGGAGAGAGAGAGCATGAAAATTAAGAAATCCTACACTACAGAGGTGATAGCATCGAGAAAAGGGAACTGATGATCACAAACCCAACTATCTGAAATGGAGAGAGGCGAGCAATGGAGAGGATGGACAGATGCATCACAGACCTAGGATAAAGATCACATAGAACACCATTTCAAACCCCTTAAACACAGCTCCTAAAACTTGCAATGGACATTAGAGATATGCATAGTATACCTTGCAATGGTGAGAGGTGAGAAGAGACAACAAAATGAGCAAAGGATGGACAAAACACATCACGAAAATAGATTTTATTGCTCCAAGAGTTCACACAGTACACCATTAATGGGAAAGAGGCAAGAAAATGCCATTACAAAGCCAAGGGAGGAGGCTTAAACTCCACATTCGACCCTGGAGAAGAAAGAGAGAGGGGGGTAGGGAAGAAGAATGAACAACCCTTTACAATGAATCCTACCCCTATATTTATAGATTTGATTGGAGAGAAGAAAGAGAGAGGGAAGTGAGAAAAGTGGGTTGAAGCTCAACCACTTTGCTATTAATGCTTTTGATAAAATATGCCCCAAATCCATCTTTACTACATGATTCCTTGATTCAACGCCTTGAAAGAAGAGGAAATGGCGAAACAGATCAAATCCAATCTCGGTTGTTGAGACAGATGGATCCTGCATTGAAGGCCCAAAGACATTTCCTCCATTTTCCTTTATCTAACCTCCTCAAAATTAAAGTTTCAGACCTCCATGACGTAGGTGAGGCTGAGATCTTTCCAACGGCATCATATTTGTAATATTTCGAGCCCAAGATATGCCCCTTCGAATTTTGTATCGGGTCCATATAGGAGGGCGGGAAAATAGCTTGAAAAATGGGTCCCCTTTTGATATGGGACATGTGGCAGCCAGATTGGAACAAAAATTAGGCCTATGGGTCCGCAATTTATCTTTTTCCCTTTCCTCCGATTCCCGCTTGGCTTTGACTCGGGCCCAAATGCTGACTTTTTCCTTGGGCGGAGTTGCGGGCCATTTTGCAACTTTTACCCCTTTTGAGATAACAAGGGGCAAAGAACCAACTTTTTCCCCGACAGTCTACTTTCCCCTGGGACACACAGAGTCTGGGCTCATTTAGAAACCTTTTCTCTATTCACCCCTTGAATTAGCGCCATACTGACACTTGGCATTCTCCGCTTACACCTTTATACTTAGCCAATTTTGAAGCCTTTTTGTCCACCTTTTGACTTTGTTTCCTCTTATGTGGGATCATGGTCGATCCAATATTTGGCATGAGGGTGAAATATGGATAATAGTAACCCTTATATATCTCGAACTTGTAGATTAGGATCAACAATTTTATTTTCCAATCGATTTCTTTGAGAACAACAAGGCATTTGTAGAATTCATGGGACTCATGGATTCTATTCCAACTGGGGATCACAAGAAAGGTTTTTCCATCAAACTAGATGCTTGCACATACTTTGGAGAAGAGGCAGAGATGTGTGGACACTTGAATAGGAAGGTTGTAAGCAAGAGTAAGAATGCTTCAGAGAAGCCTTGTGGAAAGAATAAACACAAGTCTCATAGCGACAAACGTTTTGAGGCACTAGTAGATAAACAAAATGAAGAACCTATAGAAGAAATGGTATACCCATTCAAAGATAATGATGAGCCACCTAAGGAGGTTGACCTTACTCTTCCCCTTGATCCTACACGGATGGAAGATGCTTCTAAAATGCTTGTTGAAGAAATGATCAGTGTCAATATTGGCTCAGAAGAGGAGCCTAGAATGATAAAGTTGGGAGCTTCACTCTTGGCCCAAGAACAAAAGGTTTTTATAGCATTACCACGGGAGTATGTAGATATGCCCGGTTTAGACCTGAGGTGGTCGTGCACAACCTTGTTGTACACCCAGATGCTAAACCTATCAAGCAGAAATTGAGAAAGATGCACCCCAAGGTTGCACTACTTGTCAAAGAGGAACTTGAAAAGTTATTAGCTACTGATTTTATTAAACCCATTGACTATTTGGATTGGATATCAATATAGTCCCAATTCAAAAGAAAACTGGTAGGTATAAGAATCTACACTGACTTCCATGACATCAATAAAATGTGTCCCAAAGATGATTTCCCTTTACCCAACATCGATATGATCATTGATTCCACCGCTGGTTATGAAATGTTGTCCTTAATGGATGGTTTTTAAGTTATAACCAAATCGGGATTGCAGAGGAGGATCAGCATAAGACAACTTTCATCACCCCTTGGGGGACATTTTGTTACAAGGTCATGCCTTTCGGGCTTAATAATGTTGGGGCTACCTATCAACGTGTAATGATGGTCATTTTCCATGACATCATGGAAGATTATGTTGATGATATCTTAGCAAAATCCAAAACCAGAGGAGAGCACCCTAAAGTGTTGAGATGTATTTTCTAGCATCTCCAAGATTACAAAGTTTGTTTGAACCCCAGGAAGTGTGTCTTTGGCGTTTTGTTAGGAAAGCTCCTAGGTTTCATCATTTCACATAGAGGAATAGAGGTGGATCCTACAAAGGTTACAACTATCACAAAAATGCCTCCACCTACAAATCTCAAACAACTAAGAAGTTTACAAGGAAAAATTCAGGAAATCCATTGTTTTATTTCACATCTTGCAGATAAGTGCCATCCATTTACACATCTCCTCAAGAAGGATGTTACGTTCAACTGGGGATTAGATTTTCAAAAAGCATTTGAACTGCTCAAACAATATCTTGTCAACCCACCTGTTCTCATGCCGCCTAACCCTAGGTGAACCTCTCCTACTGTATATTTCAGCCACCCAATTCACCATTGGTGCACTACTTTCCCAATATGACCTTGACCACAAAGAAATGGAGGTTTATTACCTCTTTCGCACCTTGATTTCCTATGAACTGATTTACCCATAAATTGAAAAGGCCTGCCTAGTAGTCGTCTTTACCTTTCAGAAGCTACGTCATTACCTCCTTAACAATAAAACCAAGTTGATATCCAAAGTTGACCCCCTCAAATACCTCTTATCCAAACCTGCCCTTATGGGACAAATGGCTAATTGGATCATTCTCCTTAGTGAATTTGATATTGAGTTCGTTAACCAAAAATCATTGAAAGGATAGGTATTGGTGATTAGTTTGCGGAAGATCCCCTACCAGAATGGAACCATTGTGTCTGGATCTTCCAAATGCATCCATGATGTATATTGAAGAATTTTTCAAATGGCAAGTCCACTTTGATGGATCATTCACATTTCATGGATCAAGAGCAAGAGTGGTGCTCATCACTCCCATGGTGAGGTTATTCCAAGAGCATTCCGTTTGGGATTTCCTTGCACTAATAATATTGTAGAATATGAGGCACTCATTGTTGGCCTTAAGTTAGCTATCACTTGGAATATCGATAGCTATGAGTCATTGGAGACTCTCAACTGATCATTAAACAAGTTAATGATGAATATAAGGTTAAAGATGAAAAGCTTATTCCATATAAGAAATTGGTGAAACATTGAAAGAATATTTTGTACAGATTATCTTTGAACAAAAACCAAGGTCACACAATAGGTCAGTAGATGTTATGGCTACAATTGGGTCTCTCTTACACATTCCACCTCAGGAAAACAAAATTCCTTTCTTTTTGGAGCATTTACGAGTGCCCGCATATGACATGCTGGAATCTTGTTTGGCATGTGAAGTTGTTGGTCCATTCTCCCCTTGGTATGCTCCTATATTTAACTACCTACAAGATGGAACGTTTCCCCCAAACATTACCCATACTAAGAAGAAATCCCTTATCTACCGTATAGCCTATTACACCCTCCTAGGAGGCACCCTCTATCATCGTGGCTATGATGGGAATATTCTATGTTGTTTGGACGTTACTGAGTCAGTCCACGCTATTAAATAAGTGCACAGAGGCATTTGTGGAGCACATACTAGTGGCATGGTCTTGGCTAAGAAACTCTTGAGAGTAGGATATTATTGGCCTACCATGGAAGAGAGTTGTTATAACTTCATCAAGAAGTATGAGTGTGCCAAAAATATGGAAATTTGATACATGTGCCATCATAGGCTTTCTGACCCATTGCGACACCTTGTCATTTTCTAAATGGGGCCTAGATCTCATAAGGAAGCTCCATCCTTCTTCTTCTGACGGTCATACCCAGATTATTACATCCACCGAATATTTTACTAAATGGGTAGAGGTTGTACCTCTCACTTATGTCACTGGCTCACAAATCTCCAAATTCATCATGAATCACCTCATTTGTCGTTACGGTATCCCCTCCGCCATTTTCACTAGATAATGGAAAGTCATTTAAAAACAAATTAATTAAGACATTATGTCAACACTTCCATATTCATCTCAAGTGGTCTACCCCCTATTACCCCTAAGGTAATGGAAAAGTAGAAGCCACCAATAAAACCCTTGTATGAATCATGGAGAAGATGGTAAGTAAGACTGGCCGTAATTGGCACTTACAGATACATCTTGCCCTCTGGGCCTATCGAACCTCCATCTACACTCCTACTGGTGCACCCCATATTCCTTAGTCTATGGCACTAAAGCCATCATACCCTTGGAAGTGGAGCTTCCCTCCCTAAGAATATCTCTCTAGGACTATCTTGATAAAGATGAAGACTATATAGTTGCTTGACTGGAAAAGTTAGAGTTGTTAGATGAGAAGCGTATGAGAGCACTCAATCACTGAAAGTTTATCGAACCGAGTGTCAAGAGGATATAACAAATGGATCATCCATCATGAATTTGATGTAGGTGATCTAGTTCTAAAATAAAACTAGAGAAACATTGTTAAGGATAGAGAAAAGAAAGGAAAATTTGAGGCTAACTGGTTAGGGCCCTACGTGGTGGTTGCTAAATATAGATCGGGAGTAGATTAAATTACATATTTAAACAATGAAGAGTTTTTATAACCCACGAATGCCATGCACCTCAAGCGATTCTACACTTAAGCATGGGTGGTATCTCAAAAAAGAAATAAAAAGCAAAAAATAAAAAATAAAAACAAGCAAAAAAATTAAAAAATCAAGAAAATAGTGAAGAAAAAATAGGTCGTCCAAGTGTGAAAACCACGCAATTGTGGCACATTGGGCAGGTCCTTGGGTGAAAACCGATTCTCGGAACTTAAGGAGGATTTCATTTTTCACAAGTTACTTTTACATCTAGATGGGTGACTCTCACTTCTATCTAAGATTGGTTTCCCCTTGTAGGTTTAGGCACCCTACTGAATCTATCTTGTAAAGTCGTGATCTGGCTTGTTTGTTCTTATATCTATGTGCATGACTTACCTTTGTATATCCCCACCTAACGTTGGGGAACCTTCACATTTCACCTTCTTGAACATACACACATGGCATTCCCTTTTGTATATTCCCACATCACGATGGGGAACCACACTTCTTTGCCTTGTATATTGCTTTCACAATGGGACCTTGGAAAATACAAAAACATTCAAAAAGGATATACCAAAATCTAAACATTCGAAAATCCCCTTCTAGGACCCTTATAGGGATGCAACTACACAAACATTATAACATTGTCTTAAGAAAACCCGAAAACAATGTGAACAATAGCCTTGAAAATTATCTTTCAAATGACACCAAAAACAATAGAAAATATATCAATGTTGTCCCACAAAAATAGAGTAATAATTTTTCTTACGTTTGGTTTTTGGTTTGTAAAGTGTTGATTGCTTTTGTTTCCATGTGGTGTGTATTAAGTTCGATTCACTTGCCTAGGTTAAGTTTTACTTAGCTAAATGCATTAGATCCATCTTACATACTTGTGAATATTTGTAGTATATTGTTAGGTTGTGATTGTAAACTAATTGTACATATGGTTGTCATCATAAAACATCATCAACACACACTCTCATGTATCACATCTATCATCTATCATTCATCACATATAACATCATCTACTACATCATATATACAAAAATGCTAAGTGTTACATCAAGCATGTATGCTAAGCTAATCATCTTATACCATATCATCAATGGGGAAAGAGGGATTGCACATGATCACAAATATATCCCCCTACACCAATATCATCAGTATCATCATCACATATGCTAAACTACAAAATATCTCATGTACAAAATGTATGATATCATCTAACCATCCTTGGGCACTATTTTCCACCTAGCACTTATTTCTTCACCCTGGGGTATTTTTAAATATTTTCAGGCACTTCTTTTCATCCTATTTTTCTTTTATTCTACCTATTTCCATGGTTATTTTTTTAAAAATAATTATTTTGGATTTTCCTTCTTCTCATGAGCATTTTATTGCCACCCAATGTTTGTTCTCTTCACCTTGGGGCATTTTCATGTGCTTTTAGGTGATCTTCCATTTCCTAAATTATTCTGACCAGTCAAAAATCTAAAAATTATAAAACCATTCAAAAATCCAAAAACATTAAAAAAATTAAAAATTGACAAACAAAAATTGGTCAAACAACTCATTTGCAGCTGAAATATGTGTCTCTCACATGGCACTCATCTCGTATCGTGTTGAAATTTTCACATGTTTTGAAACAATGACTCGTGGATCACTTGAATCTACAATCATTTACAAAAGCTACGATGCTTACTTCGTTTGTACCACAGGGCACTTGTAAGTTTCCTCATATTGTTTTCATCATGCACACTACTTTTCCATTGGACATAAGCATTCTCTATCATTTCCTTGCATGTAAAATTTTCTTGCGGCATAATTCCTACCCTTTTCATTTATCAAAAACATTTAGGACTAAATCTCAATAACAAATTATTTGTGCAACTATCTTGAACATTGTTGGTTTTATGTGTGTGTGTGTGTGTGTGTTTGTACTTATTTCCCTGTCAAATGAGTTTGTTTACTTCTCGTATTGCATTGCATATTTGTATGTTGCATGGAGTTGATATTTTAGCAATGGACAATTATTTGTATCTTGGCTTTTCATGTCATTTTATGCTTTTGTCATATGCTTACATTTTAATAAGGACCAATGATGAGGATTCTAAGCAAAATGATGATTACAAATTGTTTCTGTAAGCACTGGTTTGTGGATAGCTCAATATCCCTTTTTCTTGTTGTTTTCTCATCTTCTCTTCACACTTTTCTTTCTTCTGTTCTCTTTTCGATCGTCGATCGAGTTCCTCCATCACCCCATCGACACTCGAGGGGCATCCTTCATCCTACTAATTTTTCTTCTACCCCTTCAAAAAAATTCATTTGCTTATGTTTGTCTACTTTCTTTGAAGTGACGTAGCTTACGTCACCCCAAAGAGGGGAAAATGTAGACACCTGTAGTTTTGTCAAAGCACTATTATTCCTAATATTACACTAACTATTCTCACTCCTCATAAAATGACAACATACCGTCAATTAGACCTATCTAACTCCTCCCTTATGAGATTAGTTTTGGTCGTATTCCTTTTGTAATCAATTAATTAGGCTAATATAGCCTCTTATTGACTAAATACTCTTCCACACCACTTCTACTAGCTTCCTAGACTATCAATCCATTTCATTAGATTGATTGGACCTCTTAAAACCCTGATTCCTCTCTAAACATGATTAACTAGCCTAACCTAGTTTAACTAGTCCTAAACCATGATTAACCTCTTCTAAGCCTAGTCAAATCTTACTTTGACTCACTAAAGTGATTTTTGGCTTATTCATTTGTCCCACATGCACCAAAAGTCTCCCATTTCTTAAATTGGAAAACTATAAATAGCCCACTACCCCTAGACCATTTCTAAGAACACTCCTCCTTTCTAACATAAACTATAGCATTTTGCTTAGGGTTTAGAGCTTATTTCATTTTTTTATTGAGTTATTGCTTTTCCATTACACTACACACACAAGCTTTGAGTAAATGGGAAGAACCATTGGCCTAGAAGCCATTAATGGTGAGCTCTCATTCTCATAAATCATAAATTGATTGCTTAGAATCTACCTAGGTTCATTTTAAAGCTTTCAAGAGTAGAGGATTACTAAATATATTAGATTTTCTTGTTTCTTTCAAGATTAATGTATGCAAAGTGATGAATCCTTGTTTATCTCTTATCTGATGGTCCATTGACTAGTTTGTTTAAAGCTTTTGGGGTTTTAATTGTTCTTACCCCATTTTCATAGCTTTTACAACTTTTCATTGAACACAGGTGTTTGTTGTCTCATTCTGTAGTTTTCAAGGTTACATTTTAGTATACGGTGCTAGTTTTGTGCATCTTTAAGGTTATTAAAGTGTTATTTTTGGGCTAACTCACTAAAGTGAGAACCAAGCTGCTCCCCACTCGCTTCCTTGCACTACCTTGCATTGGCCTCTACGGAGCTCATCGTTTACTCCAACTCACTACTCTATATGGGTTTTATTTATGGGCTTCTTTGACCACTTGATGCTTTAGTTGTTTCTTCTTTGGTCTCTACCCTAGTTCATTGGCACTCATTCCTTAGCTCTTTCTCATGGGTTCATCACTCTACCTCTTGGCCCCGACATTTTCCCCGGTTTGTTCACTAACCGCATGCCTTGACTTGGATTTGGTGATCCTTTCCTAAGCTCATTTATTTCCCAATGGCTTTGTTTCCTCACAAAGACCTCTAGATTCTTTGAATTCACTCCCACATTGGTTTTTTTTATCAGGGCCTTCTCTGTGTTGTTCTCGCCCCCCAACATGTGCTTGTTCCAATAGACTTGACACCCTTCTGACTGACTCTAGTACCTCGGGCTCACCGGCCCTACTCCACACATCCACCTCTACCCGGTTCCACTGCATCTAGTCATACCTCGCCTCGATCACTCGGTGACCTACCCAAGAATCGCCCCAAATTCCCGACAACACATGCTCATCTCGGTTGTTTCCCGAGTTAGTTTTTGAATGGTGACTCACCGCTTCTGGTGACCCCCCCTCCGGCTCAACGTGGCCTCAACTCGGCATGACCATCCAACCTAACTCATCAAGGCTAATTTCAGCCAACTCGGTTCAACCGCACCCAACTCAGCAAACAACTCGCCCCGAACTCTTTAAGTACCTTCCATCTCACTTCCTCTCGCCTTGCCTCCTCCCGACTTGCTTTGAGCTGCTCATTGAGTTGGCTATCTCATACTCCCTCTTCATCTCCAAATGACCCTCTCGACCCCATTTTGTGGATTTTTTTCATTGTTTCCCACCTCTTACACATTATTGAGCAACAGTAAAGGAAAAAACAAATAAAATATCATTTGTAAAGGGGTATATATTTCTAGGCTCTGCATATTGGGTTATTGGGATTTTTTGGCCACTTTTTCTGGCTCGTTACATTGTAGTGCTCCTCTTCACCCGCAGCTAGTGGATGCGTTCGCCACATCCTTGCGGCAAGAGAGACTTATTTTAGTGTTGTGAGATGCCTTTTTTCGATGCTAAGCGGTGTACCCTTATTTCTTGTTTTTGCTTTTTGTGCTTGATTATGTGTGTTCCTCTTCTTCTAACTAGAACTTCATTATCGCCTCCACTCTCACACGACTTGTCACCTAATGTAAAATGATTGGTAAACTGTTTGATATCACATGAACGCACCCTATTGTAATCACGTACTACTTATAGAGTGTCACAAACATGGGGTTATCACTTCTCTTCTTAGGTGTTGTGTTGTTTGCATGTGCATTATCGGCCGAGTCCATAATTTTGCATTATTGCACCCTTCTTCTTGTGTATATTGCATATTCCAAGGCATCATTAAGTCAAGGTTGTTATGGGCTAGCTTGCACTTGCATGCTAAGGATACTGATTAGGGAAAGACATGATGACATTTGGCATGTTTTGTGGGTAATGATGATTGGTTGGGGAGATTCCTTCCATGTTCTCTCTTATGTATTGATTTACATGACACCTAGAGAGGGTAGATAGTAAGATGAGATAGATAGAATGTAATGAAAAATTGTAAGCTCTATAATGAAGTTACTATGGAAGCATGTTGAGACTCTGTTGTTGTATGATCTCCATTCATGGAATCTTTAATGTATCATTGGCTACTATATGTGATGAATATATATAATGAAGAGGTTCTAAATATCTATGTTATGGTCTTGATCTGTACATTTTTCTTTCATGTTTATGGATCCAAACCCTTGTGTTCTTAGTAATGCTCATGGTTGAGATATGATTCTTCCTTGTTATAGTGATGTTCACATCTATAGTATGGTGCATTTATACTTAGATCTAGTCTCCTTAATTTCTATCTTAGAATGCATATAATCATATATGTGCATTGTCTCTCTCTAATGGTGATGAACATTCTTGCAAAGCTCATATAAAGGAGGGGATCAATGCTGTACACACACCTCGTGGTGAGCTCCTAGTCAAGATGGGTGATATGTCAATGATGTTTGGGGTTTGAAGAGAAGTTAGAGGTGAATAGAGACTACATTTTGGTTCCATTTTTGGACCTCTTTTGAAGTTGTTTGCAAGAATGGTGAGGGATGGAAAAATGCTTGACCTTGGAATACGCATGGAAACTTGGCTTAGAAACATGGAAGATGAGTTTTCTCATAGATTCAACACTAGACTGAGTTTGATCCATGTAAATGGGTAGAGGAGCACCTGTATAATGATTTGTATGAGACCTTATTTTTTTCTTTTGGTGGAGTTGTATGAGTGGTTATCAATGTATGCACTTGAAGAGAAGTTGGTTCTATCGACCTCATGTGTGGACTCAAGAAGACTATCAGAGGCTTCATGATGTTGATCTGGTATGGACTCGTGTTGTTGATCATTGGTGGAGAGGTGTGTTGATGAGTTACATGTTGGAGTATGTAGTTTCCACTTATTCTTGCCCAAAGGTTGTTGAGTTTGAGTTCTTGTGAGAACCTAGAGGATCTTTCTTGTGTGCCTTACCTTTAGCCATCAAGATCTTGATCATGACCTGAGTTTAGAAGCATTTCCTATGGCTAGCTAAACTCCCACTAGGCGTGGGGTGCAAAAGTAGGTGTGGAAGGAGATGATGGATCTTATGGTGGAAATGGAGAGAGAGGAAAGATGGCTCAAGTATAATGAGGCTCGAGAGAGGGAGTTGGTAAGACAATGAGATTGCAGGAGTAATGGATCTATGGAGGTAGACATTGTGGGAAGGATTTGAGGTTCACGTGGAGGATGTGGAACCTATGTAGTTTGTGCTACCCCATCTTGGAAAATGTGGGAGAACCCCCTCGGCTTTTGATGAGAGCTCTTCGATTGGATGGAGGAAGAAGAAGGGTCGTAGGTGCATCTGGACCCACCTAGCAACAGACCCTTGTGCTTAGTTTTCCAAGTCATGACAAAGGTATTGCTAGTTAATTAATATTGATAAACAAGAAGCATCAAGTGGTTACCATTTTTCCTTGAGTTTTATGGCCACATGTAGATGTTTCCTATATTTGGTGGTATCTATCTAGTGCATCATTTCAGCAAGGTTTGGGTAGAATGTGGGTATCACATCTAGGAGTAGTTCCACTTCACAAACCATGGGAGCTAGTTTAGCTCGATGGTGGGTACACAAAGTAGCACCACTTCAGGCCATGTACCTACTACAGGAGGAGGATCTAGTGGATGGGAAGTTCTAGAGTGAGTGGATCAAGTGGATCTAGTGGTGGAAACACCAAGGGAAATCAAGGTTTTGGACGGGTGATGGACAAGGACCACAACCCCAACAACATGTGTTCTATGAGATGTCACTCCATTTCTAGATTACAAGGGTGTTGAGGATGTTACAGAACATGTACACAAGTGTGAATTGCTATATGGTGCATGAAGGGGATCACTTCCCTAGAGTGGAAGGAAAGTTAGTTTACAATGATGTTGTAGGGGGTGCACATAGCTAGTACCGGAAGTATGACCCACATTAGATGGTGGTGGATTATATTGCATTTACATGATGCATTCTTCTAGTGGAATTTCACATTCCTGAGTTTGAGAAAAAGATCATCAACATGTTGAAGGAGATACAACAAGGTATGATAGAGAGAGTGTGTGGGAGTATGATGTGCATTTCAAGACCCTCTTGTCCAAGCTATCTTATGACATCCATCCATCGCAGCATGCTCAGTGGTTTGTTGGAGGATTGATAATGCCTTTAGGAGGGCACTTTCACATAAGACTTTCATGGACCCACGTGAGGCCTTGGAGGTTGCTTTACATGCATTGAGGCCATTGGAAGTGTTGACACTAGAGTGAGTCCCTTTTTGGAAGCTCATATTTCTTCCATTCCATGGAAAAGAAACTTGAGAAGTTATCTATGAATTCAAGCACATGAGACTCACAGTGGACTTTGGTGTATGGACTGTGAAGTAGAAGGACATACAAAAGATAGTTTCCCTTAGAAGTCGTGTGTGCACCATGGCATTGGACTATGAGATCTATCATGGGGAGCATGATCGAGTAGATGCTCATTTACTGCAATACATGTACTCCATAAGAATGTGTCATGTTATTGTAAGATATGTACATCTACCACCCATGATACAAGGACTGTAGGTTGATAGACCAAATCCATGATGCCATTAACATTGTGTGTGTGCAAACCAACATTGTGAGTGGTTCCAAGGATGAGGGTCATAACTATGAAGGGCACATGGATGGTGGTGGAAGAGGATGAGGATTTTCATGGAGGATTTAGAGGTCGTAATGGTCATGGTGGAGGAAGAGGTGACTTCCCCATGGAACTTTTTTTAACTACTATGGATCTCTATAAGCATATAAGCATGTGAATGCCTGAAGACCCAGATTTATTATAATGCTCATGGTGTGGAAAGAAGCATAAGTATGAAGAGTTCCTAGATTTGTATAGTCACATGCTTTAGAATTAGAAGAAGTAGGATAAGGGTGTGGGGATGGTGAGTGTAAAGTGTGTTGAGCCATTGTACATCCCTAAGGTGATGTCTAATATAGAGTTGGAGCCTATTTTGGTAACCACTCATGTTGAGGCTACACATGTGAGGGAAATGCCAAAGTAGAAGGCCTTATTATTACAAGAGAGGAGGTACTACATGGGAAATACCCTGATCCTACCTACCAAAAGGAGGTGTATCAAGAGACTATGGAGGTGATTAGGAGTCTTGCAAGGAGAGATTTAGTGTTTGAAGGAAATAGTCATGGAAGTTGGAGAAAACAAAGAACTTTGAAACTCCTTAGAAGGACATAGATGATATTAAGGAGGTGTGTAAGATGTTGCGCTAGGAGAACATCATTCCCATGTTAGGAGAATGGTTGAGAGAAAAATTATCACATGTTTGGAGGTGAGTGAAAAGGAAGATCCTACATGCTAACTTACCCCCTCATAGTCTGGACTATGACAAGGAGATTACACTGAATGTGGTAGTGGATGGATGGCTCTTAAGTAATATTTTGATCGAACATGGGTGTAAAAGTTAATGTTCTCACCCTAGATGCATGGAATCAGATGGGGAGACCACCATTGCAGCCATCTTCAAATGTGTTGTATATGGAAAATAGAACTAAGGCTACTCCCCTTGGAGTTTTGAAGAACACTTCAATAGCTATTCAAGGAGTCAAGTTCACTGGGGACTTTGAAGTCTTGGCACTTTCCGAGGAAGATAGCTTCCCAGCATTACTTGGGCACCCTTGGTGTTATGAAAACAATGTTGACCTGCACTTCAACAAAGGCTACATCAGTTTTGAGAACAAAGAGGAGTGCACGTGATCATTCCACTAATTGATGGATGGTATGCCCTTATGTGGACCATTGGGAGAAGAATATTTAAACAAGATATATGTACGCACCATCAGGGACCCAAAGTTTTTCAACCATCAAAGGAGGGAGTCATTCAGTGGGATGACACACATTCTATGAGTGATACCACCAGTATTTCTTGTGATAATTAGCATGCATGGCACATATGAGTTGATTGGGAGAGAAATGAAGGGTAATGTGACTGAGTGGTCAGGGCACATTTGGTCAAGCACCTGGGAGGAAGATAATTACCAAGCTATATATTGGTGAAGGTAACCCTGATACCTTTTGTGTGTAATGGAGATGCATTGGACCTATGAGATAGAGTGGAGGAATATGCTTGTTTATACCTTGTGTGGAATAGTTTACACGTGTTGGTGGATGACACATCATGATAATCTTCTGGAGTGGTGCATGAGGTAAGGGTCATGTTCTCCATTAGATTTCTTAGAAGTAATGTGCACCCACTAAGATACAAGACTATGATGGGAGGGATCCACCTCATGCCATGTTTAAGAATGTGAGAGGACTGGAGGAAAGGCCCAGAAGCTTTACCCCCTTCCTTATGGGTGCACAAGTTCTATTCCACCTTGCAGGGCTGCACACATGTGCATGGTATGTTTATTGGAGTTGAGAGACAAACAAGAAATTGGCAAGAGTTAACAATAGGTATTATTCAAACCTTTGAGTACTTATCTTCTAAACCATCAGTAAATGAGGCCTTGTAGGTGATCAAAGTGCCTTACATTAGGAGATAGTGCCAAGGTGGAGGACATTGTTATTGAATTGTTGGGAGAACCTGATATGGGGGCATGCCTTGAAGAAGAGGAACCAAAAGAAGTGTAGTTTGAGCGTGCCTACCTAGAGAAGGAAAAGGGTAAGTTGGTATACATGATTAATGATGAGGAATTGGAAAACTTAGATGTTGATCATATGGAAGGTACACGTAAAGTCTTAGAAAATGTAGATGAGAAGGCACACACCTACCATGAGCCCTTAAAAATGAAGAAGGTCAACATTGGTACTAAAGTGGAACCCAAGGAAGCCATTATTGGAGATTATTGGTCGGATTAAGAAGTGTCAAATATTATTGAGCTATTCACATGAACTTCCAAGACTTGTTTCCATATGGGTACCATGAGTTAAAAGGGGTCCATCACTCTCTTGGAGAAATGTGGATCAAGTTGAAGGAAGGGGCATGAACCGGTCAAAAGAGGCCCTAGGATGAATCCTAACTTGCATGTGAAAGTGAAGGAAGAAATTGACAAGATGTTGGAGTCAGGATTATTGAGGCCATTGAGGAATCTGAATGGGTTAGCCCCATGGTAATCAATATTAAGAAGGATGGAAGGATATAGATATGTGTAGACTATAAATATTTGAAATTTTGCTTGCATTATAGATCCATTTCCAACACCCTTTACTGAAGAGATTCTAGAAGGAGTTGTGGGGCATGAGATCTATTCTTTCACAAGATGGATTTTGGGTTATCACTAGGTAAGGATTGTGAAGGAAGACCAGGAGAAAATGACTTTCACCACTGAATGGGGAATTTTTTCTTACATAGTTATGTCATTTGGGCTAAAGAATGTGCCTGTTGTCTTTTCACACATCGTAGTACAAGCATTTCAGGATTTCATTCACAAGTTTCTTCAAGTCTACCTAGATGATTGGATGGTGTATGGGCTAGTGAAGGATCATTGTGAAAATCTGAGGGTGATGTTTGAGAGGTGTAGGAAATTGAGCATCTCTCTCAATATTAAGAAGTGTATTTTCACCACTCCTTTTGGCACGCTACTTGGTCATATCATTTGCAAAGAAGGGTTATTGGTGGATCCTGCCAAGGTTGTTGTAATTTTGGGCTTAAAGGAACCCACCAATCAAAGCGTAGTACATGGGTTTCTAGGGCATATGGGGTACTACAAAAATTCATTAGGGGGTATGCCAAAATTTATCATGCCATTAGAGGATTTTTTGAAGCATAAAGGAACATTTCATTGGGGTGAGGCGCAATAGGTGGCATTTGACACTTTGAAGGAAAAACTTACTACTGCACCCATCTGTGCTTTTCCCTCGTGGGGTAAGCCATTTCATGTACACGTGGATGCTTTAGGTATGGTGATTGGAGTGGTGTTAGCACAACCTGGAGAGGGAATTTTGATCACCCCTTATGTTTTTCCAGTAGGAAGCTAACTCTGGATTGAACATAATTATACTACCACAAAGCATGAAGCATTGTCCATGATCTACGCGCTACATAAATTTAGATAGTATTTTTTGGAAACACCTTTTATCTTCTACACAGACCATATGGATTTGAAGTATTTGGTAAAAATCCCATTTTACAAGGGCACATATGTCATTGGGTATTATTGTTTAGGAGTTTGAATTTATGGTTGTGGTAAAACCGGGAAGAGTAATTTAGGACCTGATCATTTGTTGAGGATTAATTAGGTGAGGACACATAGAGCATTGAGGACACAATATCAGATGCTCATTTTTTTAGATCGCACATACACACCCTTTGATTTGGAAGACATTTTATCTTTTTATGAATGGGTGTGGTGCCCGAAGGAATGAAGAGCATAGAGAAGAAACAACTTTCCATTCGCATCGTCATGCCCTACATGTTGATTAGTGGAGACTTGTATAAACTAGGTGGGATGAAATTTTATGTTGGTGTGTACTTGAACATGAGTGTGGAAAGCTATTATGGAGGAATCTCATGGTGGTATTACAGGTGGAAATTATGTTGGGAGGCCACCACATGCAAGGTTTTAATGGTTGGCTTATGGTGGGAGACATTATATAAGGATTACATGTGGAGTATGCAAAAGGTTGTGATCATTTTCAGTGCCTTGGAAAGCCTGGGCATCATGATGAAATTCCTTTGAGACCAATTTCTAGTGTGGAACCATTTGAGAAGTGGGAAATTGACTTTGTAGGCCCAATTTCCCCCCACCACATGCGTAGGATAGGTTCATGTTATGTTATTACTTGTACTGATTATCTTACAAGGTGGGAAGAAGTGACACCTATGAAAGATTATACCATGGCTACAACAACAAGATTTCTATGGGAGAACATAATAACTAGGTATGGATGTCCATTGAGCTTAACAAGTGATAGGGGCACACACTTCTTGAATGAAACTATTCAGATATTGTTAGCTGAATTTATGGTGGCGCATCACAAGACCACACCCTATCACCCACAAGCCAATGGGACTGCTGAGGCCTTTAACAAAATTTTGAGTCACACATTGACCAAGATTTGTGATGTGGGAAGAAAATATTGGGATGAAAAAGTCTCTACCATGTTATGGTCATATCGGACCACTTACAAGAGGTTGAACAAAGAAACACCCTTTCAGTTGGTGTTTGGCATGGAGGTAGTATTACCCATTGAATTCATGTTACCTTCTCTACATGTATTACACATGCAAGAGGATTAGTATGATGAACAAGCACTTGAGGAATGTATTGACAGATTGATGTAATTGGATGAGAGGTGAGCCATTTCTCACTAGAGTTAGAAAATGGAAAAATCTAGGTAGAAGGCATGACATGATAGGCATATCAAGAATAAGAAGCTTGAGGTGGGGCAGATGGTTCTCTTGTATGATTCAAATTTTTTGTGCCACCCTAGGAAGTTTAAATTCCATTGGTTGGGACCATACATTATCACATATATACTTGATTCAGGTGCACTTTCCAATTAGAAGCACTAAATGGCACATGGTTTCCCGATTTCTTTAATGGGAGTAGGTTGAAGCCCTACTATAAATAAGTCTTCTGGTGTTTGTAAATAAGGTAGTAGTGCCAATTAGCTTAGGATTTCCCTTCCTGCATTTTATTTTGTATGTGTTTCCTTTCCTCATTTTTTTTTTTTTTTTGTTTGGTGTTGTGTTGCGCATTGGTGCACCAATAGCTAATTGCATTATAAGTGATTCCATGCGTAGAGGACTGCGCACATACTTTTAGTGTGGGGTGGACTAGGTAGATATGTTTTGGATATGGTTGACAAATTCTTTGTGAAGATAAACTATTGGAGAACTCATTTTGGGATGATGAGCACAAAGGTAGAAGATGAGTGGTATGGTGTATAAGGTGTTCAAGTTCATGTGGGTATAAAGGTGTCTTGGGGAAGAAACAAATGAATTGAGAAAAGACCATGTAGAAGGGGAAAAATGATTGCATGCAGTGCAACATGAGGTAGGCGGCACCATGGGGAACTACTTGGTGGATAACACAGAGGTTATGTACTTTGACATGGTGAGGCGTGCAAAGGAGGTCTGTGGTAGTAAAGTAGTGTTGGCATGCCAGAAGGTTACGATTATGGTGTGAGGAGGGAAGTCACGGAAGTTAACTTAAGTAAAAAGTGTTTTATTAAAAAGAGACATTAAGACACGTGGTCGGAGGAACTTTAAGGTGTTGAAAAAGTATAAATAGAGGGTAAAGGTAGTCATTTCAACTACTTGCCTTAGAGAATTTTTTTGTGCTCCCAAGCTTAAAGTGTGATGAGGGTTTTGAGAAGAAAGTGAGGTACTTGTCATGAACCAATCGAGTTGTGTGAGTTGTGGTGTGATCTTGTGGTATAAAAGAAGGAAAGAAGACAAACAAAGTAGGAAGGGGTTTGTGAGAGAGAAGCGTGGAAGTCGCCATGGTCGGGTAGATGAAAGAAAAGTGGAAAGCACCTAGGAACAAAAGAGTGAAGAGAAAAAAATAAATGGCACCCAGGAAACCTCAAACAAAGAGACCGGAGGTGGAGAAGGAGGAACCCGTTGAGGTATACTCGGAGATGCAATACCCCGGTGTGATTAAGACCAAAAATGGAGTTGAAGCTTTACAGTGGCAAGATCAACAAATATAACCACCAAACGAGTGACAAAATGAGAAGTTGATGTGGGAGGATTTAGTTTCAGACACTCCCACAAGTAGTGAGCTCGAAACCCTAAGGTTGATGACTTAGTACAACAAGAATTGCAAAAACTGGAGTCCTACAAAGCTATGGGAGCTGCCATTCTTTGCAAAACCTACCCCATTATTTAGGTGGTTGATGTCACGGGTACACGAGGACTTCTTCTACTTTGTGGGAAGAAGAATGAGGATTACATGCCATTTGATTAGAATAGTACATGCATGTGAAACATTGGAGAATATGGCACTTGATTTATGTGCCACTACAAAAATTGAAGAGTTAGCAAAACAACTGAACTATGAGAAAGGGGAAGGGCTTAGGTGATTGTGGATCTTCCGAGACCCGGCTTTAAGATTCACTTCCCGACTCATTAGTTGCAAGTTGGGAGCATCAAAAAGATGGATGGACATCAATAGGAGATTCTTATATGTGGCCTACAGAGTGTCAAAAAGGGCACATTACAATTTTGCAGAGTTTATTACAAACAACATTATTGAGGAGGTGTGAGTGTCAGAATGAGGTTGGAGTAAAGATCACATGGGGCTCCATACTTCTATTAATCATATTCTAGGAAATTGGTGTCCCAGATGGGCTAGATGGAAACATATGGGTTCACCCACCGGTGCACTCATCTCTGTAGTATAATTTGTAAAATTCACTTGTGATGGGACCATCTCGAGCACCTACAAGGCATGAGTGAACTTATGGTATGAATGGTTGTGTGAGGCATTTGAGAATGAATGGCGTATCCCCCATGAACTACCATGAGTTGTTGGAGACCAGGTCAAATTCACGGTCACACAAAATTTTTTCTTAGCAAGATTTATGATGGCCAAAGGAGAGATGGGGTTGTGGTGCAAGCTCCCATTCACATTCACTGCTAGATACTTGAAGTACTCCATCAACCGATTAAAGGACACAAAATCTGACCTTTGATGCAGATAAAGTGGACGTTGATGTCCATACCCTTTGTGCTACATATAAGTATGGTACCCGACCCGCATATGTCAAGGTTTTGGAGTCAGATTTCTGGACTTGCACCCAAGTTCAATGTCACCATCAAAGGATATGTCCATCAAGTATTTGTGTAGTTACGCCCCCCAAACTAAAGGGGGTATTGAAGTGGATATTATAGACTCCCCCTTTCCAAAACCATGGGAGGTACCAATCCCACCAATGAAAGTAGTACAGGGTGAAGAAGAAGAAGAAGAAGAATGGGTTGGGGAGATGGACACCTCAAGAAGAGGAAGTATTACATGTGCCACAATGGTAACAAGGGCGTGAGTACTTCACAACAAGGTAGCGCCGAGGATTCACATCTAGAGTGTGAGGGAGAGGAGGAAGAGGAGGAAGAGGAGCTGAAATAGAAGAAATAGAAGGTACATGATGTATCAAGTTTCACGATAGATCGGAAGAAGAGAAGTAGGACCACACTACTTTTAGGGAGGAGCTAGAGGTAGAGCTTGAGGAGCAAGAGAAGAGAAGGGCCGAAGAAAAGGCCAAGGAAAGCAGAGAGAGGCACATGATGAAGAAAAGGAACATGTTGAAAAGGGTCAAAAAGATTCCAACACATGAAGCTTCACCCGTCCAGACCACCATGACATAGAGAAAGAGAAGGGGGACTCCTTTTTCATAAAGGAGGATAAGGGGTTCACCCTGGGATCAAAGAAGCAGCGATCAAAGTGCAAGGAAACAAGGAGAAAGTGGACACCCATGTCTCCTCATATGGATTTTGTGGATGATCCCAAAAAGGTGTTATGCACAAGATTTCAAGGTACACTCCCCCAAAGAAGCTACATAGTTGGGATCTTATGGAGGAGGAAGGAGGTGCCCAAAACTAGAAAAATGCTAAGTTGGAACTTGCATTTCCACTTTGAAGAACCTGAATTTGAGGTCAATGATCATGTAATCGAGACCATTCATTTGAAGAATAGAGGAGAGACATATAAAGTGGTGGATCCTAGCCACCTAATGGATGAGATGAGCTAGGCATGCAATGCACTTCAAAAGATGTCCTCGGAGGTGATTGGCGCAGCTTGGATGCAAGGTCCACCATTCGGACCTTAGTTGCAGCGAAGAAGGAAAAAGAAAAGGAAGTAGAAAGATTATACCAAGGACTGAAGGGTGAGCAGGTGCAAACCAAGGAGGCCTATGATCAAGTTGGCACCCTCGTTAAAGGCATTTTGGGACAATGCCTAGCGCTGGTAAGTAAGTAGGATGAAATTATGGGGACGAGATGGAGTATCTTGAGGACCTTGTAGGGATGTTGCTTGCAAATGTCAAGGATGGTGTGGGACCAACAACTGCAGAGCTCAGCTAAGGAAAAAGAAGAGAACAAAATTTCCGTTGAATCCCGGATCACTGAGTTGGAGGATTTACTTACCCAACTCAAGGAAGCAAACACATTGGTAGATAGGGGCTTTAACAGCTGCAGGAAGTGTGAGCCAATCATTGATGCATGAGTGATAAAGGAGGAGGCCACTCTTAAATCCTTGCAAGAGAAGATCCCTACTAATAATTCTGAGCACACGTAGTTGATTGTTGATACCAAAGCTAGAAAGATAAGATAAAAAAAAAGCATGAGAAAATGGATTACAAGATTGGTAAGAGCTCGGGATTCCATCACTAAGTAGATGGATGAGTTGAAGGTATCTGCAGAGCTATTGGTGGCTATAAATGAGCTCAAGGGGAAAGTGGAGGAAGTCACCCTGGATCAAGTGCCCAAAATGTTGTAAGGGAAGCGTCAGGGAAGGCATTAGTAGAGTTGAAGGCATGGGGAAATTGAAGGGTGAAATAGACACAGAGTTCCTTGAACTCTTCCAGTCAGGTATTTAGTGGTTGAACCATGTAGAAAATTTTACCTTGAAATATTTTTATTTGTCAAAGTTTTGTTCGAGGGGTACGGAGGATTGCCGTGGGTGGAAATCACATTAGTGTGGGGTGATGTTGAGCCCCTAAAATGACCAAGTACCCAAGGCGCGAAGGAATGTGGCACATAGGAACAAGGCACATAGGTATGCGTGGAAGTAGCTTTGGGGATGTGTGAGGGCTCGTGCCCTAGGCAGGATGGATCAAGACTTAGTCATTTTAGACTATGAATGAAGTCACGCTAAGGGAGAAAATGGAAAAGTGACCAGGTATAGTTATGGATAACATTAGGCTATGGAGGCTTACGGCTCAAGAAAGCATATTCCAAGGCATCATTACGGTTATCATAACTAGATAAGGAGTTGAGGTTGTTATGGGCTAGTTGGCACTTGCATGCTAAGGATACTCGATTAGGGAAAGACATGATGACATTTGGCATGTTTTGTGGGTAATGATGATTCGGTTAGGGGAGATTCCTTCCATGTTCTCTCTTATGTATTGATTTTCATGACACCTGAGAGGGTAGATAGTAAGATGAGATAGATAGAATGTAATGCAAAATTGTAAATTGCATACGTGAGCTCACTTAGCATTGAACAGGGTCAAGTTGTGCTCAACTCGGTGATAACTCGATGTTAGCTCGGTTGTGAACTCGTTCATGTATCATTGGAGCTCAACTCGATGGGTCAATCGATCCCAACATTGAAAAGAGTCATTGAGTTAGGAAAATATGGGAAAAGTTTCCAAAAATGGGAGGATTTTAAAAACTAGGCCAAGGGCCATCAAGAAAAAATTTAGCTCACCGAGTAGCTCGGTGAGCTACTCGGCAGTGTGAGCTACTCGGTGGAGGTGGCCAAGTAGGGAAGGCATTAAGTGAAAATGGGAGCTCGATTAGATGAGTTGAGCTCAATATTGAACCATAAAACATTAGTGGCATATAATCAAACTCTTAGGGAGTGGCTCGAACCAGGATCAACTTGGTTGAGCTAAATGGACATGATACGGGATATATTAATAACTCGACAAGCTTACATTTTTACAAAGGTTGGGGAGCTCAAAAGGAAGAACTAACTCGGTTTGGGCTTGACACCAACATGCTCGGTTGAGTGCTTGATCGTGGAGATGATGAAATAGTTTGATGAAACCGAACTAATGATCACAAAGAAGGTAGAGGTCGTGATAGTCTAATACTTCCTCGAGGCATGGAGTTTGAAGATTTTTCGGTGATGGCTTGGATGCTCAAGCTAGGAGCTTGGCTTGTTATTGGACACATTAACTCAGCACTTTATTTGAGCTCGAGTTCGAGGCAAGATGGAAACGACAAGCTGATTGGGGATTATGGATATTATTAACCAACTTGCCAAATTGGTGAGGTAAAAACCAGTCGGGGAGTTCTAATATCTCTCGGTCCATGCATAAAGAGATCGATTAAGCCAAAACATCGAGAGATTTGTGGATAACCCACCGAGTGGGGATAACATAATGAAAAAAACAACGTGAGCCTTCCACTTTGCGAGGATCGATGTGGATGTAAAGAATTAAAACCGATCCAAATATGACTCATGCAAAGTGTGACGAGATCACAATAAGGAAAATCTCGGGTGGGAGCTTGTGACGAGCTAAATTCACATAACGGTTATGCTATAGTTAAGTTTCTTGGTTGACCCATTCAACAAGAGACTTCAAAGCCATGGCCCATGCTGAGTTGAGGTCATTGAAATGACGAGTGAAGATCATACAAGAACCCGAGTTGGGAAATTCCAAAGGTTTTGACCGTGGTGGAAGTAATTGTTATCCAATTTCACCCCTCAGGGTTGAATTGATAACATACATCAGAATTCTCAAGTCCCAGGAAAATTGATTGATCCAGGGAAAAAATCATGTTTCTAGGGTCCCTTCAGAAATTTTTCTAACTCTCCTGTCCAGGTTGAAAAGAACAAGCTCTAAGAAAATGCAAGAAAGTTGCAGAAAATAAGCTTGGGCCGGAAAAAAATTGTGAAAATCGGCTAAGTCCTAGTCCCAGGATACAGTCGGGACATTTGGGACGAAAAGGCGCAGATTGGCTGAAAAGCCTACAGGAGGCCCAAACAACAAAGGGACATCTAGGACAAATGGACGCGAAATGCCCGAATCGGCCAAAAGAAAGAAAATTTGTCCAAGTCCTTAATCGGGAGCAGGCGGGACAAGAGTACGCGAAGGACCCGAACCGGCCGGTTCGGCCGGAACGGGAAACTTTCACACAGGGACATCTGGGCCATGAGTGCGCGGAGGACGCGAACCGGCTGGTTCGCAAACAGAAACTTCAAAGACAAATGACAAGTGGGACAAAGGGACGCGCAGACACGGATAGCCAAGGCGCCGAAAGCCAATCGAGATCACGCCACATGTCACCGAAGCGAAAAGGGGACGAGGAAGCCCATTTCGGGCGGATCGGAGGATTCTGTCCCGTGAAGCACTGGGACATCCAGGACAAAAAGACGCGGTGGACGATAAAATCTGGCAAGCCCGTGGACGAATCACTGCGCATGACACGTGTCGCCAAGAAAAAAGGTCCAAAAAGTCAAAGGGGCAAGGTTTGAAGCGCTGGCCCAAGCCAATTAGTAAAGGACATGTGTCCAATGGAGCAGAGAAGTGTGGAACTCGGGAGAAGTTAGATAATTTGGCCGAGTTCGCCAAAAGGGGTAAAAGTGAAGTAAGACCCGCGCCTTGTCCTCCAACAAGGTCACGCCACGTGTCGTCCAAGTGGCGGGTGCGGGAAAAAGTGGAAAAAAATCCCAAAATCATCAAAAGGTCAAAATTCAAGAAAAACCCCTGGGTAAGCAAAGGAGAGAGAATCACGCGACCAATCAATGCATGCCACGTGTCAACCAGTGGTGGCAGAGCGCGGAACAAATTTAAAAATCTGTTTTCACTGCTTTGTGCCCTAGATCTTGATCTCCATATCTTTTGATCCGAACTTGGATTGGCACATTCTTTATATCAACAGAAAGCTTGTGAAATTCTCTACATGATTCTGGGGTCAATCTTGCATTTTGGTGTAGCTTGGAGGGAGAAAATTGAGGAAATGTCTTTGACAAGGCGTGTAATGCTTCAACAACCAACTTTAATGCAGCGGCTAGCACCTCGCCGCTCTGTTGGACACTGACTGCCGTTTTGCCAGATCCGCCGCTTGGATCATAATGAGATAATTTTAAATGCTACCAAGAAGTGGTTGTGGTAGATTGGATTTTCCTCTCTCTTTCTTCTCTCATTCTTAGTATATATTGTAAAGAGGAGCTCCTTTAACAGGTTGGACATTCTTGTTTTTGCATCCTCCCTTCTTCCCTGCTTGCATGAGAATTTGTGGAGCTTTTTTCAAACCTCCCATATGGATTGTAATGCCAGTTTTTGCCTCTTGGCCACTGCAATGTACTGTATCGACTCTTGAGCAATATATATATATATATATATATATGTATGTGATTGATTCTCAACCTTCTCATGTATTCATTGTTGTTATTTTGATCTCCTATTGCGGTTTGGTTACCTGTGCATAGTGTTTGTATTACATCTATGTGGTCTGTGTTAGATTTGCAAAACGAGTGTCTAACATTCCTTGGTGCATCACCTCTGTAGTTTAGGTTTTATTCTATGCATTTTCTCACCCTGTCTCCTTGACAAGTTAGATTAGGTTTTAGTAAACCCTCTGCATTTTTGTGTGCATCTGAACAAAGGAATAGGAACCAGCCTTCTCTAGAGAATCCTTTCTCATCTTTACAAGTCCCACACTTGGAGAAAGGATTCCATGTTGTGCAATCACACTGGATGCCTGAACATCAACCTAGAAGCCCGATCGCATCCGTGGGTGCTTTGTGAGTGCAACAACAGTTTTGCACGCCGGTGGGACTCTAGAGGTCTCATTTTTATTGCAGTAAAGTTGATATGCATCTGCTGCAGTTTTCTTGCTTATAAGAGCTATTATTTGCATATCTGGCGACTCCAAGGGGAAGGATCAACTGGTTCAGCTGTGCAGGCCTGAAAACTCATGAGAAGAATCACCACAAGGTCGAGAGACAGAGAAGAAGAAGTGTTGTTTGAATACCTACAGTTATCTCCGAGAAGAAGGCAAAGAGGAAGAAGGATTCAAAGGTCTCCATCTCCACCAAACAGAACTCTCTCAACTCCTCCACCTGACAGGCCTTTCTTTCAATATACAAGGGTTTTAAGACCAATCAGAATGGCTCAGAACAACCCCTACGTCAACTTCACAGGCAGCAGCCCACTTGCTCTCAATGCACAACATCCAGTTCCTATTGCAGCCTTGAAGAACATTCCCTACTTCACTGGAGAAAATCAGACTACTCTAGGTGATCATGTTAAAGATATTGCTAACCTTTGTGCAATCCATGAAATCGATGAAATGCAAGTGGTCATGTCAAGTTCTTGGCATTTTCATTCAAGGGTAAAGCATTGCAATGGTTTAGGAGCCTTGAGTGGTTCTATCACAAACCTGGAATCAGCTATGTATTGTTGCACTTCATGAGCAATTTGGAGAGAAGGGAGACAACTTGTCTCTTTTGGAGCGATTGACAACTATCACAAGAGCCCCCAACGAGCGGTGGCCCGACTTCAACTTCAGATTTCAAAGGTCTTGGGATAGGATTCCAGTGGCAGTCAGGCCAACAGCAGGAGGTGCTTTTCTATATTACCTTAAAGCTTTGAATTCTGATATTTCTATGTTAATTCAGTCCATGGGAGGCACAACAATCCCTATGGCTTATAGCATTGCCATTAGAGCCGCTGTCTTATTCAAGCTGGTAAACTGGCTCCTAGGCCTCCCATGCCCTTGTATCCAAACTTAGAAAATCCAAGCACTAGTCAAGCACCCACTTTGGCTCCTGTTCCCACTCCTAGAAATCAGAGTTCAAATGAAGCTTCCACTTCATCTCCTAGTGCTTCAAATGAACTCCAAGAGGTCATGAAACAGTTGCAAAATTTGGGAAATGAGCTGGTTACTATTAAAAGGCAACAAGCCCAAGGTTTCAGACCTTCCTATCAACCCCAAGCTCAGCCTAATAGGCAGCCATACCAACCACAAAGACCACCTAATCCAGCTGCAAATATGAATCAAAATCAAAGCCAAGTAAGGCCTCCTGCCAATAGACCATTCCAGCCCTATAATCCAAATGCCATATCTGCCTCTAAGGCATTAGTGCCAACACAGAATAACATGGCCCAAGAATATGATTGGTGTTTTCCATGCAACGAGCCTCATAACCAATCCATGTGTTTCAATGGTGCTCTCAATCAAGCACTGATGGTGACAACTACTGGTGTGGAGGGCGAGGGCAGTCAAGGAAACAATCAACAACAAGAAACATTCCAACAACAATCAGCCCCAAATGACACTACATTGGTGAACTGGCAAGCAAAAGATTTCTGTGGCATGAATCAGGCAGTTTCTCAAGGTGTTGCAGCCAACACAAGGTCAAAAAGGAGGAATCTGGGTGAAGAACAGCCATTAGCCCCAGCCAATCCACAACCTTCCACGGCTCCACAAATGATTGGCAAGCAGAGTCCAGTTTCAAATACACAAGGGCAGCCAAGAACAACCCCTAGGCCAACTCAAATACAAGGCATGTTCTTTGCCCATGTATAAGGAGTAAACGTGCAAACCAAAGGATAACTAGAGAGATTCTTCATCACCATTCAGTATCATTGATCAGATGAAGAAGACAAATGTTAACATATCAATGTGGGAATCCCTATCTATCCCAGGCCAAAGAGATCTGCTGCAAGCTGCCATGAAGGACTGGTCAACTTCGAATCAGTGGGTTCAGATGCAAGACAAAGTGCTTACAAATGTTGCCCAGCCTGAAGGAAACCATGGAGGACAACAAGGTAAAATGTTGAAGCCCCCTCCTTTCTATGTTTCATTAATCATTGGGGATAAACTAGTACACAATTGCATGATTGATTCCGGGGCAAGTAGCTCAGTGATGCCCAAGCAAATAGCTGATCAGCTGGGTCTCCAATATGAAGTAATATCTAAAGGGGTAGTGCAATTGGATGGGACAGCAATAGCAACAGTTGGAGTGATTAAAAACTTGAGTCTTACCTTGCATGCATGTCCAAATGTTGTTGTCTTACAAGATATATCAATCATAGACCTTCCACCACTCTTTGCCCTTTGCTTGTCAAGGGACTTCACAGCCAAAATTGGAGGCTATTTGTCTGCTGATTGGTCTCACATGTTGTTTAGAACAAGGTATGGAACTAAGGCTAAAATTAGGTCTGAACCTATTGCAAATTTCCATATTGAGCCTTACACCCCAAGTCAGCTTAATGCCAATTGCTCAGCATTTGATCAAGAAGATCACCCTAGTACTGATGAGGCTGACACCAAGGTTGGAAGTATCCTGGACCTAACTCTTGATGAATGGGAAAACAAGATACATGCTTTTGATCCCTATCAAGAAGTAGAAGAATCTGAGCTGGGAGTCTATTGTATACACGAAGAAAATCAACCTGTTCCTAGCATCACCAAGCCAAGCCATAATGATGACAACGAGGTATGGCAGCTGTTTTTGACGGATCAAGGAGTAGGCAAGGTGCAGGAGGTGGAGCCATGCTTGTTTCACCTCAAGGAATAAAGTACTATTCAGCTTTTAGATTTCAATTTGCATGCTCCAATAACACTGCTGAATATGAAGCCTTGGTGCAAGGGATGCATTGGGCAATCAAGAGAAAGATAAAGAATCTGCAAGTCTTTGGGGACAGTGAATTGATTGTAAATCAGGTCAAGGGACGGCATGCTGCCAAGAATGATCTACTCAAGTGCTACAAGAACAGGGTGTGGGACCTCATGGAAGATTTTGAAGGTTTTGGCATCGAATCCATTCCCAGGAAAGAGAATCAAGCTGCTGACAGGCTTGCAGCAGTAGGGGCAGCCTTTGACATTACGAAAAGCATTCAACAAGACAAGGTACAACCAAACATCCACGTGATTGTGAGGCCTTCAGTGCTGGATAACAATGTCAGTTGGCAAGTGTTTGAGAATGACCAACAAATCGTCAATTTCCTACAAGAAGAAGCTGAGTTCTCTGCCAGGAATCAAGACAAGTTGCATCAGCAGTATGGTGACCAAGTGGTGCAGTTGAGAACTAACAAATTACCAAAAGGCCTCATAACCTTGGAGTCAATCTTCAACCCGAATGATCAGTTCCGGAAGGAGAAGGCAAACATTCAAGTAAAGGGTGAGGATTCAGAGCCTATTTTAGTGGAAGAAGGCAAAACATTGCAGATTGGCAAAGTAAGTACCTCACAAGAGAAATCTGATTTTGTTCAGCTTTGCCAAGAATTTCTAGATGTCTTCGCTTGGAGCTATGAAGACTTGAGAGGATTCAATCCAAATTTGGCACAACATACCATAGAATTGGATCCAGATGCTAAGCCCATCAGGCAGAAGCAGAGACCAGTCAACCCTCACATTGAGCCTCTGATGAAGAAAGAGCTAAATAAGCTAATAGAGGCAAGCATTATATTCCCGATCAAGCACTCAAGCTGGGTTGCTAACTTGGTTCCAGTCAGGAAGAAGAGCGGAGAAATCAGGTTGTGTGTGGACTTCCGAGACCTCAATAGGGCATCTCTCAAGGATCATTATCCACTCCCTTCCATGGAGAAAATATTGCAAGTAGTATCCGGTTCAGAGAGATTCTCTCTCCTAGATGGCTACTCAGGGTATAATCAGGTGATGGTGAAAGAAGATGACCAGTTCAAGACGGCTTTCACCACCAAATGGGGGACCTATGCCTACAAGAAGATGCCATTTGGGCTGTCCAACGCTGGTGCTACCTTTCAAAGGGCAATGGACATGGCATTCAAAGGCTTGATCAACAAGATAGTGCTGATATATCTAGATGATATCACTGTCTTCTCAAAGAATGCAGCAGACCATCTCTTTCACCTCAGGCAAGTGTTTCAGAGGTGTAGAAAGTTTGGAGTGTCTTTGAACCCCAAGAAGTGCATCTTTCTCGCACATGAAGGAAAGCTCCTCGGCCATATTGTCTCGAAAAAGGGACTGGCAATTGATCCAGAGAGGGTTGAAGCCATAAGAGCACTACCATTGCCAAGTCACAAGAAGGCTCTTCAAAGTTTCTTGGGAAGGATCAATTTTGTCCGCAAGTTTATCCTGATTTTGCAGCCCTTGTCAAGCCCATCACCAAAATGTTAAAGAAGAGCATGGCTTTTAAGTGGACAGCAGAAGGCAAGGAGAGTTTTGAAGCAATCAAAGAAGCTATCTCTCAGGCACCAACTCTCATCAACCCAGACTTCTCCAAGGATTTCATCCTCTATGCATTTGGAGGTGATGACACTATTTCTACCATTCTAGTACAGCAGAACAAAGATAATGATGAGCAGCCAATTGCCTTTTTCAGCCAGAGCCTAGATGACTGCGAGGTGAGGTACTCTTTTATTGAAAAGCATGTACTTGCAGTAATCAGAAGCTTGAAGAAATTCAAGCATTTAGTCTCAAACAACAAGGTCCAGTTGCTGGTCTCACATGCTGGAGTTAAGGACTTCCTCCTCAACAAGGATTTGAATGAGAAAAGGGCAGGTTGGATCACCCGTGTCATGGAATATGACATTGATATCAAGATCACCAAGTTGGTAAGAGGGAAAGGACTGTGTGAGCAGCTGGTTTTGGGGAAGCAAAAGGAAGTATGCAATGAAGAAGAGGTTGTTTTGACAGTCCAGGACAGCCATGAGCCAAGTGGCAATCAAGAAGAAGACAATGCTTCCCCCACTCCTTGCTGGACCCAAAGTATTGTGCACTTCTTAGGTACAGGCCAGTGCCCCCCAGAGATGAACAAGACCCAAAGGAGACACTTCAGATTGCATGCTGTTCCGTATGCCATTGTTGATGGGGTTTTGTTCAAGAAAGATGTGAATGGAGTGTTGCTGAGATGCATTAGCACAGGTCAGATTCAAAGGGTGTTGGAAGAGTTTCATGGTGGACCAGTGGTGGCCATTTTGCACCAAGAGTGATAGCTCTAAAAATCATGAAGGCTGGTTATTATTGGCCTAAAATTTTCAGTGATTGCTATGCATGGATCAAGAGGTGTAAGAGTTGTGCATTCTTCACAGGAAAAGAAAGACTTGCTGCCCTTCCATTGCATCCAATCTCAGTTGACCAGCCATTCATGCAATGGGGTTTGGACTTCATTGGAGTCATTAATCCCAATTCAAGCCAAGGGCACAAATGGATTTTGACGGCCACGGACTACTTCACCAAATGGACAGAAGCAGTAGCACTCAAAGAGGTGAATGAGTCTAACATCTTAGACTTCTATGAGGGGATAACAACCAGATTTGGTGTACCTGCTACAATAATCTCTGATAATGCATTGGCATTCATTGGATCCAAGGTGACTGAGTGGGCTGTTAAGAACGGTATTTACCTAAGCACTTCATCGAACTATTACCCTCAGGGTAATGGCCAGGCCGAGTCTACAAACAAAAACTTGTTGAGGATCATTAGGAGAACTCTTGATGAGAATCAGAGGTCTTGGCATACCAAGCTGAAATCAGCCTTATGGGCTGATAGGATCACTCCCAAAAGATCCATAGGTAACTCTCCATTCAAGCTTGTCTATGGAAGAGAGGCAATCTTGCCCATGTCACTTGAGTTGCCAACATTGGAACTCATGAAGCAGCTGGAGTTACTTGAATTTGAGCCCATGGAGGTGAGATATGCAGAGTTGATGGAGCTGCAAGAGATCAGAAATCAGGCATCCCAAGCAATGGAAAAGGATCAAGCTTTGATCAAGAAGACCTTTGATAGGAAGGCCAAAGATAGATCTTTTCAAGTTGGAGATCTAGTGTTGAAATGGGATGTGGACAGAGCAAAACGGGAAGGCATTCAAAATTTGATGCCATTTGGAGTGGCCCATACATGGTCACAAAGTGCAAGAACAACAATGCTTTCCAATTGGCCTCATTGGATGGTGAAGAACTGCAGATTCCAGTCAATGGAATCTATCTCAAGCGTTGCTTCTAGAGGAAATTTCACTACCTCTGTAAATATTAGATTAGATTTTCTTTCCTCCAAGTGCTTGTGCACATTGTTTTGCTGTAGGTTAGTTTTGTTTTCCCTAAGTGCTTTGGCACAGCTTGCTATCCATGGAGATGTTTTGCAGTCCTTGCTTTCATCAGGTAACATTCCATCTTCCTCCTTGCACTTTCTGAGTCAGTTAGGGTCCTAAACAGAATATTCGATGACTCCATGCCCAATGGACTGCTTCAGGCAACTGGTCTTTTCATCTAGCAGGCAGATGACCCCGCTGAGTCGCCAAATTGTTATCCAATTTCACCCCCTCAGGGTTGAATTGATAACATACATCAGAATTCTCAAGTCCCAGGAAAATTGATTGATCCAGGGCAAAAATCATGTTTCTAAGGTCCCTTCAGAAATTTTTCTAACTCTCCTGTCCAGGTTGAAAAGAACAAGCTCTGAGAAAATGCAAGAAAGTTGCAGAAAATAAGCTTGGGCCAGAAAAAATTGTGAAAATCGGCTAAGTCCTAGTCCCCGGGACAGTCGGGACATTTGGGACGAAAAGGCGCGGATCGGCCGAAAAGCCTACAGGCGGCCCAAACAACAAAGGGACATCTGGGACAAATGGACGCGAAATGCCCGAATCGGCTGAAAGAAAGAAAAATTGTCCAAGTCCTTAATCGGGAGCAAGTGGGACAAGAGTATGCGAAGGACCCGAACCGGCCGGTTCGGCCGGAACGGGAAACTTTCGCACAAGGACATCTGGGCTGTGAGTGCGCGAAGGACGCAAACCGGCCGGTTCGCCCGAAACAGGAAACTTCAGCACAAGGACAAGTGGGACAAAGGGACGCGCGGGACGCGGATAGCCGAAGGAGCCGAAAGCCAATCAGATCACGCCACGTGTCACCGGCAGAAAAGGGATGAGGAAGCCCATTTCGGGCGGATCGGAGGATTCTGTCCCGCGAAGCACTGGGACATCCGGGACAAAAAGATGCGGTGGACGCGAAAATCCGGCAAGCCTGTGGACTAATCACAGCATGACACGTGTCGCCAAGAAAAAAGGTCCAAAAAGTCAAAGGGGCAAGGTTTGAAGCGCTGGCCCGAGCCAATTAGTACAGGACACGTGTCCAATGGAGCAGAGAAGTGCGGAGCTCGGGGAGAAGTTAGAGAATTTGGCCGAGTTCGCCAAAAAGGGGTAAAAGTGAAGTAAGACCCCGCGCCCTGTCCTCCAACAAGATCATGCCACGTGTCGTCCAAGTGGCGGGAGTGCGGGAAAAAGTGGAAAAAGTCCCAAAATCATCAAAAAGGTCAAAATTCAAGAAAAACCCGCGGGTAAGCAAAGGAGAGAGAATCACACGACCAATCAATGCATGCCACGTGTCATCCAGGTGGCAGAGCGCGGGAAGAAATTTAAAAATCTGTTTTCGCCTGTTTTGTGCCCTAGATCTTCAGATCTCCATATCTTTTGATCCAGAACTCGGATTGGCACGTTCTTTATATCAACGGAAAGCTTGTGAAATTCTCTACATGATTTTGGGGTCAATCTTGCATTTTGGTGCAGTTTGGAGGGAGAAAATTAAGGAAACGTCTCTGACGCGTGTAATGCTTCAACAACCAACTTTAATGCAGCAGACAGCTCGCCGCTCCTGTTAGACAGCCTGCCGTTTTGCCAGGATCCGCCGCTTGGATCATAATGAGATGATTTTAAATGCTACCAAGAAGTGGTTGTGGTAGATTGAATTTTCCTCTCTCTTTCTTCTCTCATTCTTAGTATATATTGTAAAGAGGAGCTCCTTTAACATGTCGTACATTCTTGTTTTTGCATCCTCCCTTCTTCCCCTTGCAGAGAATTTGTGGAGCTTTTTTCAAACCTCCCATATGGATTGTAATGCCGCTTTTGCCTCTTGGCCATTGCAATGTATCTTGTATCGACTCTTGAGCATATATATATATATATATATATATATATATATATATATATATATATGTTTGTGATTGATTCTCAACCCTCTCATGTATTCATTGCATTATTTTGATCTCTTATTACGGTTTGGTTACTACTGTGCATAGTGTTTGTATTGCATCTATGTGGTCTCGTGTTAGATTTTCAAAACAAGTGTCTAACATTCCTTGGTGCATCACCTCGTAGTTTAGGTTTTATTCTATGCATTTTCTCACCCCTGTCTCCTTGACAAGTTAGATTAGATTTTAGTAAACCCTCTGCATTTTGTGTGCATCTAAACAGAGGAATAGGAACCAGCCTTTCTGGAGAATCCTTTCTCATCTTTATAAGTCCCACACTTGGAGAAAGGATTCCATGTTGTGCAATCACACTGGATGCCTGAACATCAACCTAGAAGCCTGATCTGCATCCGGGGAGTCTTTGTGAGTCCGCAACAATAGTAATGTCTTCACGTGCCAAGCTAGTAATTTTGTGTGGGGGAATTTGGGGAGTTAATTACCATGAGGGAGTTTCATTAATGGAAAACCATGACAAGGTTTCCACTTCATAGAGATCATGAGATGTATTTCCATGTGAAGAGTTTGAAATGGCAAGCCAACGGAAAATTTCCACGCATGGGAGGAGTCCGAGTCAATCTCCAATTCACCTTAAGAGTCATCAGGTGATTTAAGGCATGTTAGAGTGGTTGAGTGGTTATAGACAAGACGGCGAGTTATTCACCAAGCTATGAGAAAGGTAGTTGGTGAGATCGATTTATATGGTGATTGTTGGGGATAATGATGCATCTGTGTGAAGAGGTTCACATGAAGGGTCAAATGTTATAGGATATGGTGAGAACTCTACTCGTGGTACAACAAGATTGCAAGGAGAAATAATCTATCATTCAGAACATGGTCATGATGGTTGAAGATCTGTACATAGGAAAGATTCAGATGGTGGTTAAATGTTTCACCAATCTTGGACTCGGTGGTGAGCTCGACATCATGGTGGAGCTAGGTGAAAACAATATCATGTCGGAGAAGCAATTTTGTTCATCGATGGGGCCCAATGCATAGAAGGGTGTTGATATTGCTGAAGTTTGGTAGCTCGGTCTATGCAGCGGAAAAGTGAAGAGCTCGAATGCATGCATGGAGGGAGCTCAACATGATATTAGAGGAAAGAAACCCTTGACTATGAGGCAATCCCATGCACTCTTAGTTGGATGTAATCACATACGTGAGCTCAATATGACTTCATAAACGATAAAGGAAGTAAACTCGGTGTGATATTTAAGGAGATAGTGAAGTGATCTTAGTTGCATGATCTCATAGGTGAGCTTGGCGGATGCTTGCGGTAACGTTAGGAGGCAAGCTCGATGTAATCCATTGGAGCGAGGGATTGTGAAGAAAATGAATTGAGTTATTTACGGTGAGTAGCTCGAGATCAAACCCAACATGCAAATCACTCAAATAGGTCAAGTTATAGTTATGTCGCTTGACATTGGAGCTGATCGGTTTAGTGCAAAAATTAAATTGAGCTCGTTGGCGATGGTTGGGGCTTAGCATGACATTGTAAAAATTTAAGTCAGACCATGGTGTAAAGAATTCGATATCAAACTCGTGGTATGTGTAGGTTCTACCAAGTCGATGAGGAGGTTGAACAAAGACATGAGCCATTGAGAGGCATGCAAATGAGAAATTGGTCGAGCATCAATGCTAAGTGAAGTTCTTGAGGTCACGTATGGCTTGAGTGAATCAATTGCAAAGATATCAGTCTATGGCACAGGTGAGTGAGCGTCAACACGGTCTCAACGAGCTATCACCATGCATAGCAAGTCTAAACCTCTATTAGCTTGGATGAGCTAGAATTTATGTATGGAGGAACTCAGGGTCACTTGATCAAGTTAGTGTGTGGAGCTCGTATACACCAAAAAGGATGAATGCTAACCATGCACAAATTATTCAACGTTGAGTTCCGAGATGGCGAGCCTACACAGGAGGATGAGCTCAAGACAACTTGGGTGACCGAGTTGGAACCATGTAAACAAATCAAAGGAAGAAGATCAGCGGAAATCTCATTTCAGGAGCTCGACGTGAGGAGCTCGGGTTGGTAAAATCATGTTGAAGAGAGTTCCTAAGCCAAACAAATGTGAAATTGAGTTGTGCGGGGAGATTTCTGGTGTCAACGAGCTAGGAAAAGAAGGGTGGAGTTCGAGTCTTTTGAGATCGATGTCGGCTTGGCTGTGGTGGTGGAGAACCAGCTCGGTACATAGTTAAGATTCATTGCGGTGAGCCATTAAATATGGAACTCGACTTTCCATTTTCGGTGAGGGCGCTCAACACCAAAGGGGCTCATGTAAAGTCAAGTAGTAAGCTCAATTCAACGAGTAGCTCAGTCAAATGGAGGGATTCAATGATTCCATGGGAGAGCATCTAGATATAGCTTGTGATGAGGGCAGCTCTACTCGATGCGTAGAACTTGGTAAAACTCATGCGAAGCTTGCCAATTTTGTGGGAACAGAGCTCAGTAGGATTAGGAAGAGCTTGGAGGAGAGATCGTTTTGGGAGCTTGGCATGGCGATGAGAAATGAAAGGGCAAGGAGCCACATTGCAAGACCGATCCGGTCAAGAGGTGCTTAATGCAAGGGACTCGGTGGACTCATGAAGCCGGGACAATGCGATGGGAAGAGGAGCTCAAGCCCAACTCGGTGAGTTGGCTTGGCGAGCCAAGCACCGAGTTGGGTTATTTTTAACTCATTTACATGGACCTCCCACTTTCTTCAAGTCAAACCAGTCAAATGGGAGGGTCCCACATTATTATTTTTAATTAATTTAATATTTTTATTTAAATATTTTAATAATAATATTTATTATTATTATTTAAATATTCTTTTAATTAATTAAGGAGAACTAGGTCAACTAGGCATTATTGGCACATGATGGAAGCTTCTCAAATTGGTTCAACCAAATTGTAATAAATATATCATTTACCTTCAATTTAGGAATGTAATTATGACCTTTCCTCTTCTCTCTCACATATTCTTCTATAAATATAAGTTGGAGGCTTATTCCAAGCGGTTCCAAAGTCGAGATGGCTGGAAAGTTAGACATCTTAGGCAAGTGCAATTTATCAAGAGTGCTCTCTCTTTCGCAAGTTGTCCTTATGTGTTGAGAGAACTTTCAAGCCTCCTTTTCAAGACCGTAATGGCAACCATTTCCTCTTCGAATGTATGAGGCATTGTGCACATTATTGAATCAATAAAAGTGTGTGTTTAGTGACTAATCTCAGTCCTTTCATCCTTCAATACTTATCTCGTGCCTTTTCTCATGCTTGCAAGTATATTGTGTAAGTTCATATTTCTATTACGGAGTTATGGGAGTTATGTGCTTATTAAGTGGTGGAGCATTGCATGCAGTTGAGTTGTGGTGCTTGTTCACCCTTCTCAAGTTCATCCTTCTTCACTGGAAGACTGATAACTTGTTTTTCTTATTGAGTTTAACAAAGGTAATGCTTGCTTTCTAGTATGTGGTATTTTATACCCTCGCTAAGTTGTAATAGGTAAAGTTCATCTATGGTGCACACACCCTATTCAAATTAACCCTTCCTGAGTCTAAAAACACCCTTTATTTGGTGCATCATCATCCCTAGTATAGTTTCATTTATGCAAATCTCTTTCCCTAAAACCCATGAAAATGTTAGCATAGGACTAGATAGTCATTTTATTTCACTAGGAGTAGTACAACACTTAGTTTAGGAAGAGGAAGTCGGCCTTCTCCAAAGGTTCACCTTGAGCCCAAGTCCCACATCTTGAGAGGTGATCCCATGTGTCCCAATCACACTAAACGTCTTGTTCACATTTTTGTTATTCAAAGGATGCAAGTGGTTTGGCGACAACAATTTTTGGCGGGACCGGTGGGAGAAAGAGTTGGTAATCTCTTCTCACTTGCACAAAGCATAGTACTTGGTGACTCATCTCTCGGACTTCAAATATCATTGCGTTACTTATGTAAAAAAATAGACAAGAGCTTCTTCAAAGCAAGGAAATTATCAGCATATCAAACTATCCTTGTCTCCTCCAAGGAGAAGGAGAAGAGGCATCTCAACATCACCTGTTGCAGCATTACTTCATTTCATTAAGTTGTTGTGCTCTTAGTGAAATTTCAGCCTTACGAGGCATACCCAAGCACAACTGGTGACTCCATTGGTCAAAGTGACCCACTCTCTATGTTGCAAATTTTTAGTTTTACCCATTTCCATCTAGTTTTCTTTGACATCTTTCCATTCATGAGGCGGTGCCATCATGACTTCATTTCCACAGTGGGATTCCCACTTGCAACAAAGTGGCGGTTCTTTCCATCTTCAAGCTATTACAATCCACCTCTAAACCAATTTCATTATGAATATCAGTTTGAGCATGCATGTCCACATGAGCAAGATGTAAATCAATTCGGTTATCCACCAAACTAGGGGGCTACTGAAGAACAATGGCATGCAGATTCGGAATCTATTCCACACCTGAAGAAGACCACTTGCAGAAGAAGGTTTGAGAGTTGGAGCATAACATGGTGCAAATAAGAACCAATGAAATGATAAAGGCATCCCATATTGGCTTCAGCATTCCATACCCATGGACTGGCCCTATACCATGTGAGCTTAATCCTCAAAAAAATCTTCAATTCATAATCAAGACGATGACTCAAGTTGGAGAATGGATCAAGAAAAAGGATATTCATGAATGTAATGTTAGTCAATCATGTCAATGGGAGGTCCCTGCATTACCACCTTACAACCCTCTTTCCATGTCTCCATCCATGCAGTTTCAACTTGAAGCACATGATCCTAACCTTCTAGTTACTACCCTGTGGTGGAATTCATTACTTCATCTTCTATTCCTCCATTCCATCATGAATCTTCCATGCCTCGTTCTTCTAAAGTTCCTTCTTTTCTACAAAGGCCACCAAGACAAGAAGATGAATCTCTTCCACTTCCTCAAATGGTGAGTAAATTAGTTGAATCTCAATTCGTCCCTCATCTGGTTGTCCCAAACCCATTTTGGGAGGAGCATCTTCAAGAAATGAGTGAAAGGAAGGAATATATGGTCAAGGAGACTAGCAAAGGAGAGCATGCAAAGAATTTGAAGGAATGGGCTGCAAAACTTAACATCAAGCAAACTTCATTCCTAACTAAACCTCCTGCAGAAGTTGAGGCTCAAGAACAAGTGGAACAAACTAGTTTTGTACCAGAAATAAATCCAGAGCTGAACGAGGAAGACCAAAAATCTACCTATTCATAATGTAGTATTCATATTGGCTTCATATCTTCTAGAGGAGGTTGAATCACCGCAAGTGAAAAAACCAGTTATAGAAAAGCAAGAGCCAACTCCAAATCCGCCAGGGGAAGATCATGTGCAAGTTGAAGAAGAATGACTCTCAAGTGTACAAGGTAGTTCTAGTGAATGCAATGATCCTAATTTCCATGCATGTCAAGAACTGGAAACACTTCTGGAAGATGGTAGCAGCTTTCCAAAGTCATCATTAGATGTTACAATCAGCCACAAGGAGTTTCATGAGACTAAGGTAGATTCAAAGGTTATTAACGTGGATAAGACCTTGCTGAGGCTTCTAAATCCTTTTTTCTCTCTATCTTCTCAAAACTCTGATTTCTTAGATGAATTTGATCTTGCAAATTTCATGTTTGAAAATGAATAATATCAAGGTGAAGGAGGTTCTAGTTCGGAGGATACTCAGATTGCAAAGGAACTTTTGACACAGTCGAGAGAATAAAGAAGTAGATTATCTATCAGATTTGGAAGAATGTTTTGATGGACAGGAGCCTATGAAACTTGAAAATCTTGTTATTCCATTGCTTCTTTTCCAACACAAAGTGTCGAGTGTTGCGGAGGTACATGCTCAAAAACAACTCATTCTTCATAACTGTCCTTTGGAATCAGAATTGGGGGAATTGAATCTTCCATCACCTGTAAAGGAGGAACACACAGGAGAAGCTTGGACTAATCTAGAAGCATTGAATGAAGATTATGCCATGGAGAGTTTTATGTTTTCAGTTATGAAACCTGTTTTGGTTAATAAGTTTGTGATAGAGGAAAGTATTCTTGAAGATTTTTCTTCCCATAAAAATCATCAAAAGCTGCAAATAGGAGGGTTTGACCTTTCAAATTCCATGTCAAATGAGGGAGATGTCACTATAATACCATCCATCTAGGTGAAAGATCAGTTATTTGTAAATGGGCAACAAGAGGGAAATCAGGTCATGAATAACCTTTTTTTTTTTTTAGGATTTCTTCAACAAGTCTTTCTTGTAAAAATTTAAATTCAGACAAGAAAGAATATTCAATGTGAGTTAGAACATGTCCTATCAGTGTACAGCTTCACTTGAAGCCAAAAGAGAAGCCATAACGGTCTCATTCATTCCGAATGTGATGATGAGTTTCACAATTATGAGGATCAGCTGCAATGCCTCTATAGGACAAATGCAGAGTAACTAAAAAGGAATTCTTTCTCTTTCCAATTGAAACCTCAGTGGACCAAGTGGAGAATTGGGCTCGTTTCATCTTTTCACTCTCATTTTCAGCCATGTTCATTGTCAAATCATCTGCATGACAATCCATTGTGAGGAAAGGAATTTATTTTACACATCCAGTTGCAGGTTTTGTTTAGCTTTCTTGTGCCATCAGTTAGCATAGAGTAGGAATAGGTTTACTTTCAGTAGAATAAGTGCATTATACACCCTACATGTTTCAATTGGGGCATGTATGGTTTTTAGTTTCAATGTGTGTTGTTTTTGTGTTTTCTCTTACACAATGTATCGACAGTGGAATTTTTCACAAGGAGAAGAAAGGTTCATAGTTTCCATAGGAGTCTCATGGTCTCGCTTCATTAAAAATTATGCCTTTGTTCCATAGATACCAAGTATTCATCAGATTCAATATACTTCATGCTTAACATTCCCGGGGATGTCCAAGATCGAAATGTTCAAGGGATTCTAGGATCCACGTCAAAGAAGATCAAATTACTTTTGGGATTCCAACATAGACTCCATGCCCAATGGATGAATTAAATCTTGGAATCATGCTTAGTAGGCAATCATCCCCGAAAGTTCACCAAAAATGTTATCCAATTTTGCGCACATGGAAAAATTGGACAACGGGGTCCTATTTTTAGCAAATCATGACATTGGTCCCAGGAACTCACTTCCGTTCATCATGGAGATAACACGATTACATGAATTAATAAATTTCTTAGGTGAGCTCACCTAGCATTGAACAGGGTCAAGTTGCGCTCAACTCGGTGATGACTCGATGTTAGCTCGGTTGTGAACTCGGCCATGTATCATTGGATCTTAACTCAACAGTCGGATCGATCCCAACATTAAAAAGAGTCGGCCTGAGTTAAGAAAATATGGGAAAGGTTTCAAAAATGGAAGGATTTTATAAACTAGGCCAAGGGCCATCAAGAAAAAATTTAGATCACCGAGTAGCTCGATGAACTACTCGGCGAGATGGCCAGTCGAGAAGGCATTAAGTTAATATGGGAGATCGATTAGAGGAGTTGAGCTCAATATTGAGCCATAAAACATCATTGGCATATAAGCAAGCTCTAAGGGAGTGGCTCAAACTAGGGATCAACTCAGTTGAGCTAAATGGATGTGATATGGGTTATGTTGATAGCTCAGTGAGCTTACATTTTTTACAAAGGTTGGGAGCTCACAAGGAAGAACCAACTCTCACTCGGGCTTGGCACCAACATGCTCAGTTGAGCGCTTGATCATGGAGACGATGAAATAGTTTGATGAAACTAAACTAATGCTCACATAGAAGGTAGAGCTCGTGATAGTCTAATACTTCCCGAGGCATGGAGTTTGAAGATTTTTTGGTGGTGGCTTGGATGCTCAAGCTAGGAGCTCGGCTCGTTATTAGACACATTAACTCGGCACTTCATTTGAGCTCATATTTTAGGCGATATGGAAACGGTGAGCTGATTAGGGATTATGGAGATTATGAACCAACTTGCCAAATTGGTGAGGTAACAACCGAGTTGGGGAGTTCTGATATTTCTTGTTCCATGCATAGAGAGATCGGTTAAGCCAAAAAATCAGAGATCCATGGATAACTCACGAGTGGGGAGAACATAATGAAAAAAACAACGCGAGCCTTCCACTTTGTGAGGATTAATGTGGATGCAAAGAATTAAAAATGAGCCAACACTGGCTCATGCAAAGTGTGACGAGATCACAATAAGGAAGAGCTTGGGTGCGGGCTCGTGACAAGACAAATTCACATAACGGTTATGCTAGAGCTGAGTTGCTCTGGTCGACCCATTCAACAAGAGACTTCGAAGCCACGGCCCATGTCGAGTTGAGGTCATTGAAATGACGAGTTAAGATCATACAAGAACCCGAGTTGGGAAATTTCAAAGGTTTCGACCATGGTGGAAGTAATGTCTTCGCATGCCAAGCTAGTAATTCTGTGTGGGGAATTTGGGGAGTTAATTTCCATGTGGGAGTTTCATTAATGGCAAACCATGACAAGGTTTCCACTTCGTAGGGATCATGAGATGCATTTCCATGTGGAGATATCAAAATGGCAAGCCAACAAAAAATTTCGTGCATGGGAAGATTCCAAGTCAATTGTCAATTCACCTTAAGAGTCGTCGGGTGATTTAAGGCATGTTAAAATGGTTGAGTGGTTATAGACAAGATGGTGAGTTATTCACCAAGATATGAGAAAGGTAGTTGGTGAGACCGAGTCACATGGCGATGGTTGGGGATAATGATGCATCTATGTGAAGAGGCTCACGTGAAGGGTCAAATGTTACAAGAGATGGTGAGAACTCTACTCATGGTACAATGAGCTTGCAAGGAGAAATAATCCATTAGTCAAAACATGGTCATGATGGTTGAAGTTCTGTACATAGGAATGATTCAGATGGTGGTTTGATGTGTCACCAATCTTGGACTCAGCAGTTGAGCTTGGCATTGTGGTGGAGCTTGGTGAAAACAAACTCATGTCAGAGAAGCAAGTTCATTCGTCGATGGGGCCCGATGCATGGAAGGGTGTCGATATTGTTGAAGTTCGGTAGCTCGGTCCCATGCGGTGGAAAAGTGAAGAGCTCGAATGCATGCATGGAGGGAGATTGACATGATATCAGAGGTAAGAAACCCATGACTGTGAGGCAAGCTTGACACACTCTTAGCTGGATGTAATCTCGTATGTGAGCTCAATACGACTTTATAAACGATAAAGGAAGTAAACTCGATGTGATATTTGAGGAGATAGTGAAGCGATCTCAGTTGCATGATCTCAGAGGTGAGCTCGGTGCATGCTTGCAGTAAATTTTGGAGGCAAGCTCGATGTAATCCATTGGAGTGAGGGATCATCAAGAAAATGAATTGAGTTATTTGATGAAGTAGCGTGAGATCTAACCCAACGTGAAAATCACTCAAATAGGTCGAGTTATAGTTATGTCGCTTGACATTGGAGATGATCGGTTTAGTACATAAATAAATCAAGCTCGTTGGCGATGGTTGGGGATTAGCATGACATTGCAAAAAATTAATTCATACCGTGGTGTGAAGAATTCGAGATCTTACTCACGGTGTGTGCAGGTTCTACCAAGTCGATGAGGAGTTCGAACAAAGACATGAGCCATTGAGAGACATGCAAATGAGAAATTGGTTGAGCATCGATGCCAAGTGAAGTTCTTGATGTCGAGGGTATGGTTTGAGTGAATTAATTGCGAGGGTATCGGTCTATGGCATAGGTGAGTGAGTGTCAACACGGTCTCAACGAGCTATCACCATGCTTAGTGAATCTAAACCTCTATTAGCTCAGATGAGCTAGAATTTATGTTTGGAGGAACTCAGGGTCACTTAATCAAGTCAGTGCATGGAGCTCATATAAACCAAAAAGGATGAATGCTAACCATGCACAAATTATTCAGCATTGAGTTTTGAGATGGTGAGCCTGCACAGGAGGATGATCTCGAGACAACTCGAGTGATCGCCTTGGAACCATGTAAAAAAATTGATGGAGGAATATCGGTGGAAAGCTCATTTCATGAGCTCGACGCGAGGAGCTCGGGTTGGTAAAAGCCCACTAAAGATAATTCCCGAGCCAAACAGATGTGAAATCAAGTTGTGCAGGGAGATCGTCGATGTCAACGAGCTAGGAAAAGAAGGGTAGAGCTCGAGTCATTTGAGATCGATGTCGGCTAGGTCGCGGTGGTGGAGAACCAGCTCGGTACATAGTTAAGAATCGTTGCGGTGAGTTGTTTAAGATGGAGCTCGAATTTCCATTCAAGTGAGGGAACTCAATACCAAAGGGGCTCGTGTAAAGTCGGTAGTAAGCTCAATTCAATGAGTATCTCGGTAAAATGGACGGATTCAACGATTCCGTAGGAGAGCATGTGGATATAGCTTGTGATGAGGGTAGCTCTACTCGATGCGTAGAACTTGGTAAAACTCATGCGAAGCTTGCCGATTTGGTGGGAACGGAGCTTGGTTGGTTTAGGAAGAGCTTGGAGGAGAGCTTGTTTTGGGAGCTCGGCATAGCGATGAGCATTGAAAGTGTAAGGAGCCACGTTGCAAGACCGAGCCGGTCAAGAGGTGCTTAATGCAAGGGACTCGGTGGACTCGTGAAGTGGGACAATGTGATGGGAAGAGGAGCTCGAGCCCAACTCGGTGAGTTTGCTCGACGAGCCAAGGACTGATTTGGGTTATTTTTTGACTCATTCACATGGACCTCCCACTTTCTTCAAGTCAAACCAGTCAAATGGGAGGGTCCCACATTATTATTTTTTAATTAATTTAATATTTTATTTAAATATTTTAATAATAATATTTATTATTATTATTTAAATATTATTTTAATTAATTAAGGAGAACTAGGTCAACTGGGCATTAATGGCACATGATGGAAGCTTCTCAAAGTGGTTCAACCAATTGTAATAAATACATCATGTGCCTTCAATTTAGGAATGTAATTATGACCTTTCCTCTTCTCTCTCACATATTCTTCTATAAATGTAAGTTGGAGGCTCATTCCAAGGGGTTCCAACAGGTCAGATAGGTTGGAAAGTTAGACATCTTAGGCAAGTGCAATTTTTCAAGAGTCCTCTCTCTTCTGTAAGTTGTCCTTGTGTGTTAAGAGAACTTTCAAGCCTCCTTTTCAAGAATGTAATGGCAGCCATTGCCTCTTCTGAATGTATGATGCGTTATGCACATTATTGAAGCAATAACAGTGTGTGTTTTGTGACTAATCTCGGTCCTTTCATCCTTCTATACTTATCTGTGCCTTTTCTCATGCTTGCAGGTATACTATGTAATTTCACGTTTCTATTGTAGGTTCTAGGAGTTATGTGCTTATCAAGTGGTGGAGCATTGCATACAATTGAGTTGTGGTGTTTTTTCACCCTTCTCAAGTTCATCCTTCTTCACTGGAAGATCGATAACTTTTTTGTTTGATTGAGTTTAACAAAGGGAACGCTTGCTTCCTAGCCTATGGTATTTTGTACCCTCGCTAAGTTGCAGTAGGTGAATTTGACCGTGGTGCACACACCCTCTTCAAATTAAAATTTCCTAATCCCCGACAACACCCTTTATTTGATGCATCACCATCCCTAGTATAGTTTCATTTCTATAAATATCTTTCCCTAAAACCCATGAAAATGTTAGCATAGGACTAGATAGGCATTTTATTTCACTAGGCATAGTACATAACTTAGTTTAGGAAGAGAAAGTTCGCCTTCTCTCTGGAGGTTCACCTCGAGCCCAAGTCCCAAAACTTGAGAGGTGATCCCATGTTTCCCAATCACACTGAACGTCATGTTCACATTCTGGTCATTTGGAGGGTGTAGTGATTGGTGAAAATAGTTACTTATGGAAGCATACTAAGACTGTTTTTGTATGATCTTCATTAATGGAACCTTTAATGTATCGTTGGCTATTTTATGTGATGAATGTATAGATAATGAAGAGGTTATGATTATCGTGTTATGGTCTTAATCAGACATTTTTCTTTCATGTTTATGGATCCAAACCCTTGTGTTCTTAGTAATGCTCATGGTGAGATCTGATTCTTCCTTATTATAGTGATGTTCACATCTATAGTATGGTGCATTTATACTTAGATCCAATATCCTTAATTCTATCTTAGAATGCATACAATCATATCGAGCATTGTATATCTCTAATGGTGATGAACATTCTTGCAAAGCTCATATAAAGGAGAAGCTCGGTGCTTGCGTGCCCCTCGTGTGAGCTCCTAGACAATTTGGGTGATATGCCTTGGCGCGTTTGGGGTTTGAAGAGAATTCAGAGATGAATAGAGACTACATTTTGGTTCCGTTGTCGGACCTCTTTTGAAGTTGTTACAAGAATGGTGAGGGATGGTAAAACGCTTGACCTTGGACTGCATGGAAACTTGTCTTAGAAACATGAAAGATGAGTTTTCTCATAGATTCAACACTAGACCTGGGTTTGATCCACATAAATGGGTAGAGGAGCACATGTATAATGATTTGTATGAGACCTTCTTTTGTTTCTTTCTAGTGGATCTGTATGAGTGGTTATTAGCATATGCAATGAAGAGAAGTTGGTTTTATCGACCTCGTGTGTGGACTCAAGAAGATCATCAAGCAAGTCATCTCACTTAGGTGAGGTCATAGGTATAAGTGTCATTTAGGGGTCATCATTGGATTCCCTTACATATCGCTGAATCATATGCTTCATGGGATTTACTTTCTATTCCAGGAATGTAACTCCCCCTCTCCACTTAAGAGATTGTCATTACGGAAGTGGGGGTTACTCATCACCCTCTATATATACACCCCTTTAGATCTATAAGAGTGTGGAGATTTTGGATTGTAATAAGGTTCTACCCCTTTGTTGAATTTTTAAATGCATGTTGGTTGATGCTCGCTCCTTGTGAGAACCTCGTCACGTTTTCGATTTGCACTTTTTTGATGTTCACGCTATCCCTCGTGATCCTCATGCTTCGCATTTTCACACACTCTTTCAATATTAGTAACCACTAGGATTCCCTAAGTTGAAACAATCAATTTAGACATAATATTGATAATGTTAATCTAGATTTAACACTTTAATATTGAAAATATTAAGCTAGGTATATGGTTAAACAAAATCTAAATATATTAATAACCATATGGATAATCTAGAAATTACATATTAATAATTACTTGGACAATATATACCACTTATGAAAATCAAAATTCAAATGTGTTCATTTTCCAACAATTCTACAAAATTAATATTCCTACCTAAATGGTTACTTTAGGATCCCACATATCACACACACCCGCTAGCCAACCGCCCTAAATTTCTCACTTGTACATAATTACACCAAGGGTGTTTTCTAAATGGGAGTGGAAGTCATCACGGATGACACATGCCACAAAATGGAGGGAACCAATTAATTTTTTTGTTGATGTCCTTTTCCTCTCGGACGTCCACTTGGAATGATAAACAATGTAATCCATATGCACATTGATAACATAAGCACTTGGAAAAAATATGTGGAATAGGAAACATTATTGTTACTTAATGACATGGAAGGGTCAAAATTATTTCCATGGCTACGTTTAATGCCTCAATGCAAATTCTCTTCCTTTATCTCTTTAGAGTGTATATGGATGAGCTTGATGACAAATCATGTTGTTGTGTCAATGCAAAGTGCCTTCATCGATATGTAATACATGAATTATGCATTTACACACACATGACAAGAAAAAGAAACACACCAACAACAAAAACACTCCTTTAGAGTAAGACAATGATGTGAGATTCAACATGCTTGAAGTTTAATTTTTTTATTTATATATGAATTATGCTTATTCCTCCATGAATTCCACAATTAGAATTGATGAGAAATTAGTTTTTTTAACATGGAGTAAGTTTGGAAAGAAATCAATTGCTTCAACCTAGAGTAAGTACATCAGATCTTAAATTAAGAAAGCAACGAATCTATTTCAGACCTAAACATTGTTAGATTGTGGAGCATGTTTTCATGTGAGAAAGGGTTGAAGACTTTACACTAAGAGTACTATACACTTTCCACAGTTGTCTCGCCGAGGTTCGGGGCCAGTCGGGCCCCGAGCGGGGTCCAGGGCATAGCCCCAAAAACAATTTTGGGCCTTAAAATGTGCCCGATATATCGAGAAACATGATTTTCTCATATGGGCGGGTTTTTGACCCATAGGTTTATGGGACAGTTTTGGCCCATGGTTTTGATACCCACGGTTTTGTAAAACTGCTTAAGCAGTTGTCTATTTATATGGTTTTGTGCATATGGTAGATATAATGTAAACATTGCAAATGTGTTTTGAATTCGGTGTGAATTCTGTAGAGTTTGTTGAGCATAGCTCCAAATGGATCTGGGTATTGTATTGAGAGAGTGGTGGCTTGTAATAAAATTTGAGCAAGTGATTCTTTGTGGACGTAGCCCAAATTAGGTGAACCACGTTAAATATTGTCTCTTTGTGTTGTGTTATTTTATTCTGCACTTTTATTTGAGATCTGTAATATTTTCTACATATTAGTTTCTATTGTTGTGATTATGTGAGGGATTATTCTCGCATATTTTATCCCTTATTTCCTAATAATTGGTATAAGAGCCTAGTTTTGTTTGCTGAAGTGTTGAATCATAGGGAAAGTTTTATCTTGAGTGGGAGCTAAGGCAGATGATGGAAGATCTAGGGTTGATAAATTCAACGGGTAGAATTTCAGTCTTTGGAAGATGCAGATGGAAGATTACCTTTATCAGAAGGATCTTATATTTTGTTGTCTGAGAAGGTGAACAAACCCTCGGGCATGAGATGCGGAATGGGATTTGTTGGATAGGAAGGCACTTGGGACAATCCGGCTGTGTCTTGTATCTTCGGTATTATTTAATGTTTCAAAAGAAAAGACTACAAAGGAACTAATGGATGCATTAGGGAAGTTGTATGAAAAACCCTCTGCCTCTAATAAGATATTTTTATAAAAAAAATTGTTTAATATGAAGATGTCTGAGAATGGTTTAGTAGTAGATCATCTAAATTATTTTAATACGGTTGTAAATATGCTAGCTTCGGTTACAATAGAATTTGATGAAGAAGTTAAGGATTTATTAGTTTTGTGCTCTTTATCTGAGAGTTGGAATAGCTTGGTAATTGCGGTAAGCAACTTGGTTCCAACTAACTCGAAGTTGAAGTTTGAGGATGTTGTAGGAGTGATTCTAAGTGAGGAAATGTGAAGAAAAAACTTTGGTGAATCTTCTACTTCAGGAATGCTTTGACAGTGGAAACTAGAGGGAGACAGAAGAATAGAGGAAGCCGTGGAAAATCAAAGGATCATGCAAGGTCAAAATCCAAAAGCAAGATAGTATGTTGGCACTGTGGAAATTCTGGGCATGCAAAGAAGGACTGTTGGGAGCTTCGAGACAAGAAGAAACAACAGGAAGAAAACAAGGAGGTAAATGTTAGGATGCTTTGATTCTTTCTTTGCACAATATTATTGAATCTTGGGTTTTAGATTTGGGGATTCTTTCCATGCAACTCCACATAGGCATTATTTTTTTGATTATGTTCAACGAGATTTTGGGCATGTTTTTCTTGGTGATGATGAGCCTTGCAGCATAGTTGGAAAAGGTTCTGTGCTAGGTTAAGATGCAGAATGGGAATACTTGGCTATTGAAGGATGTTAAACATGTGCCTACATTAAGATGAAATTTGATATCGACAGGGTAGTTGGGAAGTGATGGTTGTACTGTGATATTTACAGCGGACTCTTGGAAGGTTACCAAGGGTGATCTTGTGGTGGCAAGAGGTAAGAAGGTTGGAACCTTGTATTTAACCACTTATAGCACTAATGTTTGTAATCTTGTGGCTTCAGAAGTAGATACAACATTGTGGCACTATAGGCTTGGTCATATGAGCCATAAGGGCATGGAGATCATAAAGAAGGATTTTCCTGGATATACAAAAACAGGTTTGGAGTTTCTGTGAGGACTGCATATATGGGAAGCGAGAAGCGAGTAAGGTTTCTCAAGGTTGGACCTAAAAAGAAAGAGAGTAAGTTAGAGTTGGTGCATTCTAATGTATGGGGGCCGGCTCAGGTATCATCTCTTGGGGTTCAAGTTATTATGTTACTTTTATTGATGATGTAACAAGGAAAGTTTGGGTTTATTGTATTAGAAAAAAATATGATGTATTTGACACTTTTGTTAAATGGAAAGCCTTGGTAGAGAATGAAACATGTCTTAAGCTAAAATGTCTCAGTCAGATAATGGAGGGGAGTATTGCAGCAATGAATTTGATGATTATTTTTCTAAGAATGGAATCCACAAGCAAAAGATGGTTCCAAGAACTCCACAACAGAATGGGGTGTCAGAAAGGATGAATAGAACAATAATGGAATGTGCTAGGAGTATGAGGTTATATGCAGGACTGTCTCTTTCTTTTTGGGTAGAAGCGGTGAGCACAGTTGTGTACTTGATAAATAGAGGACCCTCAAGTGCCTTGGATGGAGGCATACCCGAGGAGGCTTGGTATGGTAAGAAAGTTGATTATTCATTTCTTAGGGTCTTTGGATGTGAGATGTTTGTCCATATAGATGAGGATGATAGGACCAAACTAGAGGATAAATCAGAAAAATGTACTTTCATCGGTTATGGTGGTAATGACTTTGGATATGAATGTTGGAGTATTAAGGAAAAGAAAATCATTTGATCTAGGGATGTGGTCTTTAATGAGAAATTCATGTATAAGCAGCAATTGCAGGAAAACATGGAAGAATCCAAGAAATAATATGCAGCAGTAGAGGATCTTCCGGATGGGAAAGTGACTCATGAATCAATTCAGATCCTCCTCAACAGAACCCCAAACTCCTATATTGAGGAGGTCTTTTAGGGTAAGAAGAGAACCTAAATATTTTTCTCCTTCTCTTTATTAGTTATTACTCACTGATAGTGGAGAGCCAGAGAGCTTTGATGAAGCAATGCAGGTAGATTCCAGGAAGAAGTGGGAGCAAGCCATGGATTAGGAGCATTGGGCTCTTATGGAGAACCAGACATGGGATTTGGTGAAGCTACCCGAAGGAAAAAGAGCATTACAGAACAAGTGGGTGTTCAGAGTCAAAGAGGAAGAAGGAGGAAAGAAAATATACAAGGCCTGGTTTGTGGTCAAGGGGTTTGCACAGAAAAAAAGGTATAGATTTTGATGAGATTTTTTCTCTTGTAGTAAAAATGACTTCTATTAGAACTGTTCTTGGAATAGTTGCAGTAGAAGACTTACACTTAGAGCAGCTTGATGTAAAGACTGCATTTCTCCATGGTGATTTAGAGGAGGAACTATATATGCAGCAACCAGAGGGCTATGAGGTCAAAGGTAAAGAGGAGATGGTGTGCAAACTGAAGAAGAGCTTGTATGGCTTGAAACAAGCTCCACGTCAATGGTATAAGAAATTTGATAGCTTCATGATGGAGCAATGTTATATTAGATGTCATTCTGACCATTGCGTGTATACAAAGAAATTTGAGGATGGTAGTTATATTATCCTTTGTCTGTATGTCGATGACATGTTGGTTGCAAGTAAAAACATGCACAAAATCAAAGTACTCAAGACGCAGCTAAGCGAATCCTTTGCTATGAAGGATTTGGGGGCAGCCAAACAAATCCTTAGTATGAGGATATCTTGGGATAGGAAGGAACAAAAGTTGACTTTATCTCCGGAAAAGTACATTAAGAAGGTCTTGGAGAGGTTTAATATGCAGGATGTTAAACCGGTTGGGACTCCTTTAGCAGGCCATTTCAAGTTATCAAAGGAACAGTGTCCCAAGACAGAGCAGGAGAGAAACCAGATGTCCAAGCTACCTTACTCATCAATAGTTGGCAGTTTGATGTATGACATGGTGTGCACCAAGCCTGATATTTCCCATGCAGTGGGAGTGGTGAGTAGATTTATGAGTGATCCAGGTAGAGATCATTGGCAAGAAGTAAAGTGGATCCTTCAATATTTGAGAGGGACCATGGGGACAGTTTTGTGCTACAGTGGATCAAACACCACTTTGTGTGGTTATGTAGATTCAGATATGGCTGGAGATGTAGACAGTCAGGAGGAGCACAACAGGTTATGTTTACATTGTAGGTGGGACAATGTAAGTTGGATTTCACGACTACAGAAGTTGGTGGCTTTGTCAACCATGGAGGCTGAGTATGTTTCTGCCACAGAGGCAAGCAAGGAAATGATTTGGTTATAACAATTACTTGAGGAGTTAGGGCATAAGCAGGAGGAAGGAAAGTTGCATAGTGATAGTTAGAGTGTTATACACCTAGCTAAGAACTCTGCTTTCCACTCTAGGATGAAGCATATACAGTTAAGGTACCATTTCATCGTAACAACTTTAGAGGAAGAGAAGAAGCCGAGAAGATTCATACCCGGTCGAGAATCCTGCAGACATGATGACCAAGGTGGTCACAAGGGAAAATTGAAGTTTGTGTTCAGCTTTGGTTGGTCTTCACGAAACTATCGAAGGGTTGAGAAGCTTGCTCGTCAGAGAAAACTAATCTCTAAGTGGGAGATTGTTAGGTTGTGGAGCATGTTTTCATGTGAGAAAGTGTTATAGACTATACACTAAGAGTACTATATAATTTCCACACTTGTCTCGCCGGGGTTCATGGCCGGGTCGGGCCCCAGTGGGTGTCGGTGGCGGAAGCCCCGGTAGTAGGGGTTCGGGGCCACAACCCCTAAAAACATTTGGGCCTTAAAACGTGCCCGATATATCAGGAAACGTTATTTTCTCATATGGGCGGGTTTTTTGACCCATAGGTTTATGGGACGATTTTGGCCCATGGTTTTGATACCCACGGTTTTGTAAAATTGCTTAAGCATTTGTCTATTTATATGGTTTTGTGCATATGGTAGATATAATGTAAACATTGCATATGTGTTTTGAATTCGGCTATGAATTCTAGAGAGTTTGTTGAGCATAGCTCCAAATGGATCTGGGTATTGTATTGAGAGAGTAGTGGCTTGTAATAAAATTTGAGCAAGTGATTCTTTGTGGACATAGCCCAAATTGGGTGAACCACATTAAATATTGTCTCTATGTTGTGTTATTTTATTCGGCACTTTTATTTGAGATCTGTAATATTTTCTACATATTAGTTTCTACTGTTGCGATTTTGTGAGGGATTATTCCGCATATTTTATCCCTTATTTCCTAACAATTATATGATATATTTTCATGGTTTTATTTATAAAATTCACTTCTTGTAAATCACATAGCCATTTGCACTCAACAATGTAATAAATCGTATGGAGTCTCAGTCTAAAACTTTGATGAACACATAAAATTTATCTATCACTCATATGACCAACCATTGGAGAGGATCGTTTTTCGATGATTCTTCATGCATCATTTATTTTCTTGTAATTACTCAAGCTCAAAACTGAAAATCGGGCTACAAAGTGTTACAACAAGCAATTATTGCACGGTTGGGTTTTAAACCTAAAACTTGTTGGATTTTACCAATTTTTTATTTTGGCCCCTTTACGCATAATTTGCACTCACTTGAGATTGATACTATAAAGTGCAGGATGATAATAGTTATTATTTGGGTAGGAACAATCTAATCCATGGAATAGGTGTGGGATATGCAAATATTTAATTCCACATTTTTATTTCCAAATTTCCATTTGTGTCTTTTCCTTATCTAACAAATTGAACTTTGTCCAATTGAAAACCTTAATGTGGTAATAATAAAATTAAATTAAAAACATATCAAAGCCCAGTGTCGTAGACAATGAAATTCAAGAGGGTGATGGGAATGGCATGCGGTGGCAAAACTTTTATGCAAGGTGTATTTATATTATTGTCCTTTTACACTATATTTCTTTTAAAATTGGGTTGTCTTTCATTTCCCTAGACTTTAAGTCATACATATTTACTTGGAGCACTCCAACATTACAAGTTAGAAGATTAAAAATATGGTCTAGATGTAGAAAATGCCATGCACGACTCACAACAAGCGCGGCGTTGATAGTTAAACATCCTTATCTTTTCCACTCATTTATTATCCACAAACATTTCATATCTCCTAAAAGAAAACCTAATCCACTTCTACTCAAATTTCTTCCCCATGCCTATTGTTGGACAAATTCAAGCAGGAAATGAAGGTGTGCGAGTCTTGTCTACAATAGCAGTTGCGGCTAGGCCACAACTTCACAAAAATTTGCATGCAACATCTTGGAATTTATATCAACCTTGAATGCATTCAATTTCATGATGTTAATGATGGAGACAATTAGAGTGTTAGAGGTAGGACAAGGCCCTCTTGTAGTTGTGCCCCTGTGACGTGTGCACAAATATCCCATCCATGTAATATGCAAAGCATTACACCAACATCACTACATGTTCCTCTTCTTTAATATAATCAAAGCGTATGGTTTAGGCACACTTGATTTCACATCTTTGGAAAATTTTAAAGAGGAAACTTGAGCAAGGTATCATAGTTTTTTGATGATGATGAGCCTCGCAATGTCACATTTCATCATCCTTATCTCTACCACCTATTTTTTTGCCCATAAACATGTCATATTTCCTAAGGACAAAAACTAATCCACTCAATTGGCCTCCCATGCCTATCATCGAGCATACTCCAATAGGAAAACCAAGGTGCATAGTTTCGTCTACAATGAAAAAGTGTAGTTCGGCCATAGTTGTTGAAATATGGTTGGCATATCGTGGAATTTATATCAGCCTTGAACGTTATCAATTTCATGAGATCGATGATGGAAAAAATGCGGGTGTGAGAGGTAAGGAGAATGCCCTCGTAGTTGTGTCCTCTGCGCAAAGTGCACACAAATTTTCCACCTATGTTTCCTCGGCAGACTACACCAACATCACTACATGCTCCCTCCTCTCCAAGATAATCAAAGCATATGGTTTGGGCACACTTGATTTCACATACCAAAAAAATTGGAGAGGGATTTATGCAAGGAATCATAGTTTGTTGTTGATGATGATGATGAACCTCTCAATGTTAAATTTCCTCATCCTTATCTTTACTACCCATTTATTTCTCACAAACAAAGCATATATCCTTAAGAGAAAACCCACTCCACATCCTCTCAAATTTTCATCAATGCCTACATTCCTGCAGATATGCGAGGGAAACCGAGGCCCCTAGTTTTATATGTAATGGTATAGTATACCTAGCCCATAGTTGCATCGAACTCTTCCTATGACATCTCAAATTTATATCATCCTAAACCACATCTAATTTCATGAGATCGATGATGGTGAAAATGGGGGTGTGAGAGGTAGGGAAAGGCCCTCATAGTTGTGCCTTCTGTTACACACACAAATCTCCCACTCACATTGTCTGCAACACTACACCAACATAACTACATGATCTCTCCTCTTTAAGGTAATCAGAGCATATGGTTTGGTCACACTTGATTTTGCATACCACAAGTTATGGAGAGGAAAATTTTATAAGGAATTGTATTTTGTTGATGATTCTAAATGATGATGAGCCTCTCAATGTCAAATTTTGTATACTACTCCCACCCATACATGAAATGAATGCTCCATCATTTACATTTTCATTTCAAATCGGTGACAAACATGCTCACATAACTTCTCTCTACCTCCCTAATTCACGACCCACACCACCATGACCAAACTTATAAATCTCAAATGGGTACAAATCATCATGATAAATAACCCATATTATAATATTCAAACCCATCAACCAAATATGCCTCATCTCACCCCTACAATTCACCATTATGCTCACATCAAACATTGTACTTTCACCAAGCTCAACTTGATCCCTCAACTTCGATTAGTATTGGATTTGCATTTGGTTTCAAGATCAACAAGCATTAGTCTTTGCATTAAGGATCCTTCGAGATCAATATGTATTGCATCATAGATCTTGTATTGAGTATTATAATTCAAATGTTCTTGCATCTACCATCTCCTCCCACTAATGATGTGATCACCGGACTTTGTATCTTCCCTCAACTCGCCCACATTTTCTCTTTTAATGCAATGGTAGGAAATTGTGTTGGTCAACTCTCTAAATGACTATATCATGTAGGCTACATGTGTCCCCATGCATCGACATATGGTCTAACATCTCTTCCAAATTTTCTTGACTAACATCCATGCATTCAAAAGATTCATGCGTTTAATTTTTGGCTCATCAAGAAACTATAATCTTCAAACCGATCAACCGAATTATAATTTTTTATTTGAAATGTTCTCTATTTATAACCTTGGATGAGCTAGAACATAAAATGAGGGCCCAAGAGCACACACAATTATTAATTTTCTCTTTTTCCAATGCCTCAAACATTAATTATAATGATAGACCTTTCCAAATGGTATTCTCGGTGGTTGTGCCTAACACACATCATGAAAATGGAAGGTTGAGGTTTTGTGTCAATGGTCATTAACAAGTGGCGACATCAAGACTATTGATGAGGGAAACCTTGATCGCTACCTTAATCACTAAAGAGAAACCATGATTGTAAATGTGCATGAAATTAGTGACATAAGGAACCCTAAATGAAAAGTTTATGTATCTAACATATTAAAATTTCGAGTTTCGACATGTGAAAGTTTCCTATCTACGGGCGGTGGTGAAGGAGACTCTATATTGTGACCAATCGGCTCGCCTCTCCATGTAGTACACCAATGGGCATCACTTAATGAATGGTTAGTATTTGCCTCTTTTGACATTGGAAATGTTGATCAATCATACCTTGGTTTAATGTAAGGTATCTCCATATCACGTTACCTAAATAATTTGTGCATTGTGCCCCTTTCTCCTTCAAGCAATTGACAAAAGTGGCTCGTCATTCATATATGTCTAGTGGTAACAAAGAATAGTTTCGCATTAGTTCCCCTAACATTTTCCTCACCTCTGCACTTCTCCTTCAAACCCCTTTTTCATCACCCCTCTTCCTACCGTAATGTTTTTGTCCCTCAAGTTTTACTTCTTCCTTACATCTCCTTTGGTGTCTCCATTACATCGTTCACATACGATTACTAGTAATAAAACTTTTAATTCATATAGGTAAATTGTAATCAAACATATGATTCATTGAGGTAATAGAAGCAAGCGATATGTGATAGGTAATTTTAATCAAACATTTGATTTGTTTTGGTAATAGAAGCAAGCGACATGCAATAACTATGCCTCTCTTTTTCCGTTTTTGTTTTCATGCCAATATTGAAAAAGAGACCAATAGAAATGAACGTCACATGGTGCCCACAAGCCACCTGTTTGTCCCTGTTAGAATCACACTACCTGTACGACAGTACACAGTAAATATCAATGGTTATAATCTGATCTGTACATGGTCGTTCATAAAAACAATCTGCGACTACACCGTTGATTACGAAGCGAGGTCTGACTGTGTGTTAATTATCTGTATCAATGTGCAGTCATCTGTACATACTTCCACGCGTTTCTAGATGTCTCGCGTATCTCATCCTCTGATTTTCATTACTTGCACAACCAATTCATCCTGCATAATATTTTATGATGTTCACACGGTTATATTAACTTTATTGACTAAACGTACATTCCTCTGCAACGCATCCTAATTCTTCTTTATTACTACTCATTTAATTCTATTTGCCCCGGAAATATTCTCTCCTTATTTTATTCTCGACGTGGAATATATTTTAATAAGGCCTGCCTATATGTCAAAATATAAACCTAAATTTGTTACCTTTTAATTTTATTTTATTTTAAAAAGTAAATCTATCTTTCAAATTTAGTATTAAAAATTGTAGGTTTTGAGTAATATCAAGACGATGGAAAGGAGCACGTGTATAGAAAATGTTATTTGGGTGGGAACAATTTGAGCTATGGAATAGGTGTCAGTCATGCAAGGTTTGAATTTCCACCTTTTTATTTCTGACTTTTTGTTCATGTCTTCAACACATAACAAATTAAATATCATACAATCTAAAAACTCGAATCCATAAAAAAGTAAAATAACTAAATAGCAAATCTCAATTAGCGAGATAAAATCAACCTATAGACAATATGTACATTCCTTGGAGGAGCTCAATTATCAATAATTGCTCTTGCATTACTGTTTCTCTACGTCGTAGTTTTAACTAAAAGGGGGGGCTACATTTCAAGAATGAAACCTATTGGATTATTGGCATTTGTTATTTTTTCCACTTTACGTGCAAATTGCACGCATGTGGAAAATGGCCACATGATAAAAATCATAAAATGGAGCACATATAGCGAGATGTTATTTGGGTAAGAACAATATGAGTCGTGGAATAGGTGTGGTATATGTCGGGTTTTAATTACCACCTTTCTATTTCTGAATTTTTGTTCATATCTCCACCTTATTTAACAAATTAAATTTCGTGCAATCAAAATACTAGACGCCACAAAAAAGTAGATTAACAAAATAGCAATCTCAAGTAAAGTCTTCATTTCACTCATATGTCCAACTCATTGGAGGGACTCAAAATAGCAATCTCAATTAAAGTCTTCATTTCACTCATATGTCCTATTTATAAACTTGGATGAATTAGAGGAGCGAAAGAGGACCCCAACGACAACAAAAAATTGGTGATCACATGACAAAATAAAAATATAGAAGTGTGGAGGATGTTGGATTTAAAATGTGTTGAAGTCTATTCAATCTTAACACACCGGTGTCAAATCCAGTATTGTTTGTCCTAGCAATTTATTTTCTCGCATCGACTATATTGAACGTACGATTAAAGTGTGAAGGAGGCTTGAGATGACCAAAATCCATGTTGTCACATTCCTTTAACACTCCGACTTGAAACTAGAATAGGTGGAGTATGTAGGTTTCGAACATGCAGGTATTAAGTTCACACCTTTTAATTCAAACATTACATTCATGTATGTGTCTTATCTATCAAATTAAACATCATCTAATAAAAACCTTAATGCTTTCCTCAATCAACATCTATGCTTTGAATAGATTCCATTTAGTAAGCTTTGTTGGCTCGTCGATAGATTATAATCTTCACACTGATAAAATAAATTATAATCTTCAAACCAATCAACAAATTTATAACCTTGAAGCTGAAATGATCCCCGATTTTAACCTTGGATGAACTAGATGATCGAAGGAGGACACAAACGACAAGAAAAAATGGCGATCAGGTGTCGTCATGAAAAAAATGTGGACAATTTTGACAATTGTGTCTATAAATTTCTATTAAAAACAAGTGATGTGTTTGCGTTTCGTACCTTTAGCCTATTCGATTTTCCTCTTTTTATTTTTGTCCCTTTCAACATTAACAACACTCGTATGAATAATGTAAGCGATGTTGAGGGCAAATTTTGACTTCCTTAATAGCTTATAAAATTGTGAAGGTTGAAAATTGGTGTCGGTTTCATGGTTAAACTCTTATTTTATCGCAAACATAGGCCTTCATGTGGTATTTGTGGCTTTGATATTGTACGGGAATAAACATGGAATACCTTTGGAAAAGTATTGGAACTTTTTGACATAGATTTGGATTTTTTTACAATGGAAATGTTGTCTAATAAAAACCTTGATTTTTAACCTTGATTAGCATATAATTTCTATTTTTTTCTCAACTGAATATATGATGTACATGATCAATTATTCATGCTTGTTTGTGCATTATCTATTTTCTACAAAGACTCAAGCTCATAACTAAAAAGGGGTGCTACAAAGTGCTATAAGAAGCAAGTATTGCACTTGGGTTTTGAACCTGGAACCTATTAGAATTCCCTCATTTTTTGTTTTAGACCCTTTAAGCACAAATTGTACACACACAAATAGTTTGAGCGAGATCAGAATTGTATAGTGCAACAAATATACAAGATTTTTTGGGTAAGAAGAATCTGAGCCATAGAATATATGCGGGACATGCAGTTAGTTACTTTCCATTGTCCAATAAGAATACTCTAAGCCCTAATGATTATTGATGTGAGAAACCCTTTTGTGTTTCAACATCACCACATTGCTTACTTTCCTTCTCTCCTCCATGCTTCATTCCTCCACCTCTTCCCTTATGGCATTCCCAAAGGAGATGCACACTCTTTGTACCTTGGTTCCAAATAAGGAATAATGTATGTCATATTCGGTTTCACATGAATGTTGTCATTACTATTTATATATCATTTACGTTATTGAATTTTTGAGTGACACAACCGTGATTATTACTTATGATAAGCTACGCTAATTGTTAACCTGATACCTACACATAAACCCATGTCTACAATTTACATAAAATAACTACATATGGGTTTTAGGTCAACTCCAAATCTTCCTTTGATGTGTCGCGTAGAAGCGTGCATTCATATTCCCTTTTATCTAGGAGTGTTATAACCCTTTGAATAGGCTGCAAGTGCTTAGTTCGCAAATAATTATTATGTTCAACATCATTGTTCAACCACACCTTGCATTCTAGGATATCTCCATAAACAATTGCCTTCCCATTATACAAAAAAAGTGTTTTCTCCTTCTTACGATTGAGATAAATATCTTATGCTTTTTGGATGGTTGAATTTCACATTTTATCCCCATTTCACGTTCAAGCCCTCAAACTTCTCCACCATGCAAACCATTTCTCTTCACCACTCTTCTCTCCCTTTATTTGAAATCATAAAGGCGATTTAAATTAAACATTCGGACCTAGTATAATTAAATTGGAGCAACGATCCTAGATTTATTCTTTTGCTTGATTAAATACATATTATACTTGAAAATTTGATTTTACTTTAATATTCTTTGAATGTTTAATTAAAATCGCCTCTATGATTTTCATAGTATTATTATTCTTTATAATTTACATGTGACTACTAGTATTTATAATAATACTATGAAAATCATAGAGGCGATTTTAATTCAACATTAAAGCAATATTAAAGTAAAATCAAATTCTCGAAGTATAATATGTATTTAATCAAGCAAAAGAATAAATCTAGGATTAACAACCACTTATTCCAAATTAATTATACTAGGTCCGAGTCAAGTAAACCTTTAAATGAATTTATTTTAAGTGGAATGAAATACAACTCATCAACTATAAATGAATTTATAAATAATGTTTGTTAATTCTAAATTACTTATATGGATGGCGATGACTATTCTCCCAATAGAATGCACTAGGCCCCCATAAAATACCTATCTCGATGCCACGTGGCGGGAGAGCCCATACTTAGTTTTTTTGCAATTTTGTTGTTGTTGAAAAACACATTGCATTCAGTTGTGAGATTCAAACTGGGTACCTACAAGATATGAGCGCACATTCCCACCAATTGATATATAGCTTCACAGATGCAACCATACATTTTAAAACTCATTTATTATTAAAAATGTGCCTATGATATGACAAGTGGATCATGAGGCCCACCCATGCATGTGCATGTATGTCTTTTATAGGTGCACGATGGGGGCTCGAAAGAATAGCCATCGCCATATGGATCGAGGTCAAAATAAGCATGCACGAATTTATTTGAAGTGTTTTATGAAAACACCTTATCAACTTGAGATGCATGATAGAAGTGTAGAAGTTGTCCGCTTAACCATCTAACGACATGTGATTTAGCAACATCCTAGTATACTCTACTCGTTCACCCGTGTCGGTTTGGGGTACCTACGGTTAGTTCATTGGGAGGGTCCCTCTCTCCCTTATATAGATAACATCTCTAGGGGGCGGGGGGATGGGGGATGGGATCATATCTATATCTAGTCACACCCCGCTTGACCACAACTCTATTTTTCAATTCGTCTACTAGTTTGGATTGAATTTATATAGACATTTATTTTTTATTTTAATTTTATCATATATTTTCAAATAATTGAATATATTTTAAACTTTATTATAATTACAATAGAAAATAATCAAGAATCGACATTCGATGATTTAGAATTTATTTATACAAGTCAATATGAATTACATATACATTTTTGGAATACACAATTTAACCTTATATATGTATATGCATACATATATTTACATGTGTATGTAAATACAAATATATACTCGCATGTGTATGTAAATACACATATACTCATATATATTTATGATTTTTCAACTTAGAAATGATTCGAATAGAAAGCAAATGTTTGAGAATATAAACATATGATTTTACAATTAAGAATTAATGACCGCGATATTATAGAGATATGTTTTTACAACAAAATGCAATCATACAATTTCTTAGATAATTAATGAACACTGATTCTAAATCCTTTTCCATTGACTCCAATGTTTCTTAAAATTCTCGTTTCCATCATTTGACTTTTGAGAAACCCCACAAATACTTATAATGTAAATGACATACAGCTTATAAAATCACAACTTCGAATTATGAATCGATTATTGGAGAATCATATGCTCAATTTATAATAAATCAGTTTGTATATATATATATATATAACAATGTATTTGTGTGTATGTGTGCATGTGTAGTTACATTATTCATATATTTATTTTTAATATGTATTTATAAAATAAATTTAATATATATTGGTTAATAAACATATATATTTTTATTGAATCTAAATCTTGTATTGGTTAGGTGTACAAAATTTTTAAACTTAGCTATCAAAAATTGAGTGGTTTCTATTTCGTCAAATTCGTCAACACACGATTCTAGCGTCATCCCTTATTACTTGATATCTCATTACTTTTTCAATAGCTAAGAAACACCTTTTACACCATCGTATGCATCGTTGGCTCTACAACCCCTTTGATATAAATATATACATTCACTAATAGATAAATACATTTATTATTGCAAATTCAAAAAGAAAAACCAAAAACGAACTAAAACTATAAATAGTGGCCAATGAACATTTTAAAATTTAGTTTTTATTTTATATTTATTTCTCAAGTTTCCTACCCTATTTTCACTAAATATTATATTTGTAAATATTCATAGAATGACATAATTCTATGGTAAGAGCCGCTAAATTTGTCACTTTTACCTAAACACATAATTTTCCAATGATTATAATTTGATAATTTTGAAGTATACTACATTCAGCATCATAATTGTGACCCTTTAAAGAGAAGGCATTTCCAAATATATAGAGGTTTGTAATGCATTAGTGCCGACTAGCTCCATGAAAATGACATAGAGACCCTTTTCGAATTTAATTTTTATTTCATATCGGTTTCCCTACTTTCTAACCATATTTTCCCTAAATGTGGCATAAATCGATCTGAAGGGTCGTTAAAATATTATCTTTTTCTTTAAAACATACAATTTTCCAAAAATTATGATTTGATAATTTGTAAGTATAATGCATTTTGCACCACAATTGAAACCCTTAAAATAGGCCTTCGAAATATATGTAGGTATATTTAGTTACTAGAGAAGTTTAGAATATTTATTATCACGAGAGTTTAAAAGTTTCTTCAACTTTTGTGGTTAAATGTATGTTAACATGTGGACAATCAACATAAATGTTAAATAAAATAGCAATCGTACGTGGAATGTATGATGGAAATGTCGAAGGGTATGCATCGAAGAAGTGAAAATGGAGGGACTGGAATAGCGGAAGAGGAAGAGAGTCGATAAAGAAGGGGTAGAGGGATGAGAAGTCCAAGGACATGGAAAGTGTTGAGGGGGACCGATGCCAAACTTTTCTTTCCTACAACCACATGCCATTATTTTTCAATTGTTAGAAGGAGAAAAGGGTTGCGGTTCAAGATATCAAGGAAACATATTTTGGAGATATCTTAGAAGGCAAGGAGTGGTCGATCAATACAACTAATGTCAAATAGTTTCTTGTGATTTCAGTCCTTGTTTTTTTATGGTACTTATAATACACTTAAGTGTAAATTGAATTTGCTTGCACATATCGCATGGGACACTTTAGAGATAGGGATATGTGTAATAGACCTGACATCCAAGGGTAGCGATTTCATACACATTTTTGATCGGGAATCTCTCTAGCTATCAGGGTAATGGTTAAGGTTTCCCTTGTCAATAGTCTTGATAGAGTTTTCCATCAATAACCATTGACATAAAATGGGATTTTATTTTTACCACGATCCACATTATCGTCTCCATCTCACTTGCTTTTTCATGAGAGTCCAATTTGTTCTTAAAGGGGTCAAAATAAAAAATGGGGAAAATCCAATAGGTTTTGGGTTTGAAACCCAACCTCATGAATACAACATACCATGTTCCTTGTTCGTGGCTAGGGAAGAAATGGATCCTATGTCCTTCATGCATGGGTTCTATCTAAACTTTGATTGGCAAGGAGGACAACTGTTCTCAGCATGTGCCAAGGGTTATCCAATGGTGACATCATAACCACTGACATAAAAAAAGGTTTTGCTATTATTTTATTTTAATTTTTTTGCATCAAGTTTTTTGATTTGGAGTTTAATTTGTTAGATAAGACAAACACATGATTGGAATGTTGGAAATAAAAATGTGGGAATAAAATACATGCATGACGTACACCTATACCACATCTCGAAGTGTCCCTACCTAAAAATATTTGCTACATGTGGTCCAATTTATCGTCTCAATCTCACTTGCATTATTTGCATGAGTGCAATATGAGCTTAAAGGTCTCAAATTTTTAAAAAAATAAAAATCCAATAGGTTCAAGGTTTGAAACCCAACCACATTGCTTACTTCTTGTAGCACTTTGTAGGCCCCCTTCTTAATTTTAAGCACGACTAATTGTAGGGAAACACAGATGCACAAACAATCATCAATGATTGAGCTCCTCTAATGGTCAGTCACATGAGCCACAAGTAGATTTTATCTACAAATGATTTTTGTTGTCTTTTTTTTTTAAATGGTAAGGTCATCGATTGAATGACATTTAATTTAGTAGATAAGACATAGACATGAATGGAAAGATGGAAATAAAAAGGTGCAAATTAAATACTTGATTTTCCTGCACCTATTCCACAAACCAAATTGTTTCTGCCCAAAAATATTTGTTATATGTGCTCCACTTTATCGTCTTGATCTAGCTCACACTATTCATGTGAGTGTAATTTGCATTTAAAAGGGCCAAAATAAAAAAATGGGGAAAATACAATTGGTTCCAGGTTTGAAACCCAAATGGTCTACTATGTCACCTAAGTTAGTAAATAAACCATACTTCAGTTTCATGTTTGAAAATATTTACAGACCAAGCACGTGGTCACATTAACTGCATGTGTGTGCATCATCAAATATTGAAAAATGTAAGTATTATTTTATGTTGTTATTTAATGCAAATCGGTGAAAGGTTTATTATTCTATCATTAAATAGATTTTTTTATAATAGCAATAAAACTATTTAGTGAATGTCTATTTGTCTACCACATAAGTAATTTTCCATTATATAATATGATAACCTTCATGTCCTCTGTATCGTCTTGATCTCGCGCGCATTCACGAGAATGCAATTTGTACTTAAATGGAGTAAAATAAAGAATTCTAGAAATCTAATAAGTTCCAAGTTCAAAACCAACTACAATGTTTGTTTCTTGTAGGATTTTGTAGTCCCCTTTCAATTTTAAGCTCGATTAATTATGGGAAAATATGATAAAGGAACAATCATTGTTAATTTAGCGCCTCCAATTTAGACTTGAGTAAGTAATTAAGTATTGAGTAACATGTAGGTATCCACTTAAAATATATATATATATCGTGAATCAACCTTTGGAGGAGTCACCTATTCAAAGGCCTATAACTTGTTTATAAGTTCTAGAAATTCATCAACGGGCCAGTTCCATGGAGAAATCACAATGATATTTGTCTGGTCAAGTCGGCAATGCCCGATTGGCGGGTGTCATTGAGTTCTCGTAGTAGAGGACTACCACGCCTGCAAAAATGAATCTTTGCAAAACATGAACTTAGGCATTACCAGTGCTCTTGTCAACTGCTAACAACACGGTTGAAAAAAACATGAAATTAAAATGATAATATTGTCGTAGATGCATAGATGTCAGAGCAAGGTGCGTGTAAACTCAAAATCACGCACTTTAGGCATTGTTTAGTCTTGGTCTCATACTTCTATTCATATGGTTTTTTAGTGAAGAAAGTACTAATCAACCCATGTCCTTTGGCCATTTTAGTTTGCTTTATGTCGTCACTGTCAACCTTCAGCACATATTTGTCTAGTCTATTTTTTTCATTTTGCATCATTTACCTCTTATTGGGCGAGCCCTGTCTCGAGGTGCCCTTGGTCCCATTTGGGGTGCCCTAAGCCTTTCTACACTTTTCCACCACTTTTTGGGCACTTTCTAACCGTTTGAGCTTCCTATCTTTTTAGTGGTCGGCATTTTTGGGGTTGATTACGAAATTAGAACAAGAGAACCATATAAATATAAATTTATGAGACCATAATGAGGGACCAAACACTAAGCACTATTATAATCACCTAAGGTTGCATCCATCAAAGGCTCCATTTGCATCCATCTAGCTCCATCACAAGGCATAAGGTTGGTTCATCTACATCACACTACATAGGAGGGAAGTTTATTCTATTCCATCCACCATTTTATTACATTTCTACACATAGTTATTTCTCGCTACTTTCACAAAGTATGACTAGCACAAGAGCACCTAGGGCATGATGCACACACACACACACACAGAACTACATCAGGTTTGAGATGTAGTGCAATGCTCAATTAGTAAGTCCACCATTGTGGCCGTTGAGGACAAGTCTGACCCCTTCATATGCATATTTATTTTTGGGGATTGATGATGCTTTCTTGGGGTTTTTAGGTGATTCCTTATTTGTAGATTATTTTATGACACACTGACGCAAGTTCCAAATGAAGTTAGTGTGACAAAGAGAGAACATAGGAAAACATCCAGAGACACCTCAGAGGAGGGTTTCAGGCTATTTCTACAGACCAAGGTGCCCATATCTCAAACCAGCACACCCAGGTGCCTTATCCCTCTCCTGTGTGCCCCAGTTCATCCAGAGAGCTCGGATATGTGTTTCTCGTGGATTCTTTGTGTGATCATTTCCTCCTCCTTTTTCTAGTTCACACTATGACATAGTCCAACACCTTCATCGAATCAGCTAAGCTCTTCTAACCCTTCTTGCACTTTAGGGTTTCATATTTCTACTTAATTACTTGGGTCATTTTCTTTATGCATTTATCTATTATTTATTGTTGTTCTTAATATTAGATTAACTTAGAATAATTCCACATTTTAGTTAATCATTTTGGTGAACCCGACCTTGAATACACTTTCTTCTTGGGTCTTTTCTTCATATGGTCCATCACTCGTAGTGGTCATTTTGGGTCTTTTCAATATTGTGAGCTTCCTTCATTCACTCATAGGGTTTCCAAACCAATGGTTGATATCCCTACTTTTGTAGCTACCACTGAAAATCCTTTGGATAATTCACACAATGTTCCTCTCCATGAAATAGAAGTGTCTGATAGTGAGAAGTCCTACGATGAAGACACTAATGTTGACCAAGATCAACTTAACACTATTACTATTTTTGAAAGATTTATGTGATCATCCCACTCATCTTTATATGTCCTACATGCTTTGATTTTTTCTAAGAATGCTCATGATGCTTCCATCTCTATAGTTTCTCCTTCTTTGGCTCTCGTGGTCTCCACCCCACCCATTTATGTCTCACTTCCATTCCTACTACTACCGCTCCCATCATTCACCCTAGCACACCTAACATGAACTTGGCTCTTCTTGAATACTCGATCTAACTTTTTTATACCATGATTTTGCAAACCAAATTTGTCAGCTCCAAATTGTTACTTCTTGTGCATCACCATCTTTAGACTCTACATCATTGTTGCATACTCCTTTCACACCTATTATATCTACCTATCCCTTACCACCTAATTTCATTTCTCCAAAATTACCCATCTTTAAAGGCCATGGTGATCCACAAGAACATCTCCATGCTTTTCACATGTAGCATGCCTAGACTATGTGGATGACTCTACAATACTAGCTAAGATTTTCCTCGTAGCTTACAAGATTATGTGATGCGTTGGTTTTATGACCTACATGTCCATTGGTACACTCTTTCACGCATCTTTGATGCTTTTCTCACTCACTTTTCCATTAACATCGGCTCTAAGATCTCTTATGCTCAACTTGCACAACTCAAACAAGGATCTAATGAACACTTAGCGGATTATGTCTTGCATTATAAAAACAATTTAGCCAAGATGTCCAATATTCTTGTGGATGTTGAGCTTTAGGATTTATTCATTCAAATTATTTTACCACCACTCTAGGAGAGTGTTCTCTTTGAGACTTCTTCTTCCTTCGATCAACTGTCATACTCTTAAGCTACGTGAAACCAAGCTCCTAGCTATAGGAAAGCTTAAGTATCAAGAACAAACATCATCCTCCATGTGTTTTCCAAGTAATTCAACATTCAAGCCATCTATGACTAAACCATCGGATACAAAAGTCATTGTCAACACATAGTCTCTACTACTAAGGAGCTTCAATCACAACCACACCAATGTACATTCACTAAGTTTAGTGTTCCCCGCGTATTTTACTACCACAACTTGTCGAAAGTAACCTCATCACATCTACCCTCTCCACTACAAATTGATCCATCTCAACCAACATGGCGTAATTTTGATGAACATTCCCATTGTGACTATCATTAGTGTGTAGGACACTCCACCATCATTGTTACCGACTATGATATCTCATTTATTTGATTGACAATGGTCAAATTGAGCTTCCAGAACATGCAACATCTCCACCTGTCAATGAAAATCATAAGCTCAAAATATTTAACAACCCTCTACCCAAACATGATACAAAAACAACTGACTCATTGGCTAATTATGTCTACCACGCAATGTCTCCTCCTTGCTTAGGGGCCCTTGATTTTTAGTTGCACATACTGACACTTCACCACCAATCATCTCTTTTTCTAACCACGACTATCATGTAACTTTTACATCTAATCACCTACATATCAAAGCATCTATTGGCTTGATCCCCATCAATAATACTAAGGTTGACCCATCTTGGCCTATTAGCACATGTTCTATTCCATTTCTTCATGCCATCGGTTACCCTCTCCATCACAAATGAATACCCTCTAAACAAACCATATGGTGTCGTCAAACTACATGTTATGGTTGGTCCTCTCACTTTTCTTTTCCTTTCCTTGTTGGGAAAGCATTGATGGTTGTGACATGCTACTCGGGCTCAATTGGATTCATAGGTCTCAATCCATTATCTCTATGAATCATTTGTGACTCAAATTCATTCATAACAATCAGGTTATCTCTATTGATGTACCCCCATCTATTCCATGGTTTTCATCTTCTCGAGCATCGGTTCATGCATCTTCTACATCATCTAACACATCCCATTCTATGTTACTAAAAGCACAATCTACTCCTAGTTCACCTACTCACACATTATCTACACGACCTCACCCTCTCCACTAGTCCTACACATAGGTATAGGCCCATTCCTAGGACAATTACTGCATCTCGACATAGGTCACCACCTCGTTTTATTCCACGTGAGGGTGTTCATCACCTTCGCACACTCAACATCACATATATATCCATCACTCGACACATTTTTTTATGCCATACATTCATCATATATTCATCCATCGCATGCACATAGACTTCATTCACCAGCACAACATCTATCTACTATACCACCACTACTAGAGCATGGTCATATGCTTTCATCACCACATGCATCGGATGGAGGACCTTCATCCTTTACTATCATTGGATAGTCCATTCATCCACACACACTTGGGGCATAACATTCACACAATCTCCCCCCACCTTAGCATCAACACATCTCTCATCTTTAGCAGTCCATCATACATCATCTCATCATACATAGGCATACTCATCACACATATAGCATCATCATTATTACCGATGACACACTCTTGTGCTTGGTTCACACTTGACTATTGAGGGCATACTACACATGAACCCCACACACTACACAATAGGTACTACACATTGTGTCTCTTCACACATTTTACAATACATCTACATTTCACACACTACATTTCATGTTCCTTTACATCATTACTATTTTTTGACATTTACGCATCTATACATCATACATACATATATTAGTCTTCATCATACATGTCACACTACCTATTTATATTCTCTATAAGTTAGCATTACATTCTAAATACTACATAATGTGCATCCCACATTATTGGGCTACTTACTATCTACACTTGCATTACATTCTATACATTGCATATTTACACATTTTTACTCATCACATGGTCATTTAATCATCACACATCCTACATCTTCTTCTATGTGTTGCACTCACTACCCTATGATGCACTTTAGTTCCTCGGTCCATACTTGACTACGAGGGTTTACAAATCAAATGGACCTTATCATACACACACATTCATCATTCAACCTTATATCATGACATTACTAGGTTAGTGACATATACTATAGGCTAAATGGTCACCTATTCCTTCATCTTGTAGTGGTATACGCTTTAGGCTACATCACCACTCCCTCTATTCATCTTGTAGTGATATACACTTTAGGCTACATCATCACTCTTTTGATCATCTTTTCGTGATATACACTTTGGCTATAGGGTCACACACATCATCTATCTAGCATATCATCAACACACATACACACTCATCACAACGCATTAGACACAACACACACTTCGACCATTTCCTATGATGACACACTCTCATTTACGGTTCATTCTTGACTATTGAGGGGGAAAAACAAATGAACCTCACTGCATACACTCCATTCACTCAGGGGGCACGTGGATCCTATCATCCATCTTGCATTCCATTCCATCCATCCACAACATGTTGCATATCTTGGTTGCTTTTACTCTTGCTTTACATTTTTGTATATGGTCATCTTATTACACATGCTAGATAGATCTCTTGTATGTCATTATATTTACCATACACACATGCGTGTTCACGTCCTTTTCTAGTTATGATCATAGATACAAGTCTCTTACATGCAACATGGATGCTCACCTTCTACCACTCCTACAATGATGGTCTTTGGGGCATCCACATTTGTCTCTTATAGGTGTTATTGTTTCATTTTGTACTTAGCACTTTTCATTACTTGGCTTATACATGCTTTTGACATATTGGTTATCTTTCTAACATGCTAATGGGTGCTTCATGTGCAACATTTTTTTGCAAGGATTACTTGCTTCCATGGCTATCTATGTTGTTTTGTACTTTTTTGTCTTTTGTTTTCTTTGTATGTGGGCCTTTCCTTTGTTTGGTGTGCACACTTGTTTGTTTGTATGTGCCATTATGGCCTTGAGTGTCTTGTGACATCGTGAGTGATGTCCCATGTTTACAACCCGCTTTGGTGGTCTATGATTGTCTTCTTGTGTGTTTACTTGCTTTCTAGCTTTATACATTGTTTATGTAGCGTACACTTGTCTTTTACATGCATGTTTGTTTGTACTAACACTTGTTTTCTAGCCACTTGTTTGTGTGTGCCTTGGTTTCTACCAAGCACATTCCCTTCCCCTGTAGGGCATAAGTTTATATGGTTGGTCCTCTTTTGGGGCTGCATTCTCCTATCAATGACGTCGCATGTGCCCCCAAAGAGGGGGCATCATTTGGGGTTTTACACACAATGTTCTTCTACCTCTCTCAGTACGGTTCAATTCAGTTTCCATCCTTGACATTGTGGGTTATACAACGAGTGGGTTTAGACTAGTCTATGAACCCCATACATAGTGGATTTTATAGGACAGGTTGTCCTTAGCATTGGGGAGTAGTTACAAGTTAGAGGATACAATGGATTTCCTCTCTACACTACTTTCCAAGTGGCATCGGATCACCCAAAAACTAGGAAGTATAAAGATCTCTTCACACATCTTCAAGGAAGTAGTTACAGGTTGGAGAATAATGTAGCTTTCTCCCTACACTTTCTTTGGCCAAGGTGGCGTGAGATCACCCAAAAAACTCTCGCAAGGTACAGGATATCCTTTCTACACCCTTTCTCTCATCACGGATCAGGTGCACATGTTCCTTTTACATTTTTCATTTCCATTACATGCTTTTTACTATATACATGCATCTTTACATGCATTTTTACATATATATACATGTGTATTTGACTACTTGATCATCTTCTCCTTGTAGGTTCGACCATATGAGAACGAAAACAACAACAAAAAACAACAAAACATCAACAACATTTTTTGGCAAAGCACACACCTCATACTAACATGCAGGTACATCACACACACATCAATTATATACACATTTCCACCCTAGGTTCACTCTCACCACTTTTTACACTTTTACATCTTTAGTCTCCACGCTCCACTATTTTCTCATTCCACACTTTGTCTAGTCCATCGACATGCTTTCTACATCACTCTACATGGACATCAGGTATGCATCTCTATCTACTTTATGTTACCGAGCATTCCACTCACCAACATAAAGTGGGGAAAATGTAGACACAAAATCACGCACTTTAGACATTATTTAGTCTCGGTCTCATACTACTATTCATATGGTTTTGAGTGAAGAAAGTACTAATTAACCCATGTCCTTTGGCCATTTTACTTTGCTTTTTTTTTGTCACTTCCGAACTTTAGCACATCCCACATTTTCCCAATTTGTCTTTGTCGTTTTGTGTCGTTTTACCTCTAAATGGGGGTCCCAGCCCCTGTACTGGGGTGCCCTAAGCACCCTAGTCCCATTTGGGGCACCTAAGCCTTTCTACACTTTCCCACCACTTTTTGGGCACTTTCTAGTTGTTTGAGCTTTTATCTTTTTAGTGGTTGGCCTTTTCGGGGTTAATTATGAAATTAGAACAAGAGAACCATATAAATATAAAGTTATGAGACCATAATGAGGGACCAAACACTAAGCACTACTATCATCACCTAAGGTTGCATCCATCAAAGGCTCCATTTGCATCCATCTAGCTCCATCACAAGGCACAAGGTTGGTTCATTTGCATCACACTGCATAGGAGGGAAGTTTATTCTATTCCATCCACCATTTTATTACATTTCTACACATAGTTATTGTTCGCTACTTTCACAAAGTGTGACTAGCACAAGAGCACCTAGGGCATGATTGCACACACACACACATAGAACTACATTGGGTATGAGATGTAGTGCAGCGCTCAGTTAGTAAGTCCACCAATGTGCATTTAGGAAATTCGACCCCTTGATATGCATCTTTATTTTTAGGGATTGATGCTCATCTTGGGGTTTTGCATGTGATTCCTTATTGCTAAGCATTACAGCGACATCGACGCAATTAAGAAAGTTAATGTGATAAAAGAGAGAACATAGGCAAACATCAATGATACCTCAAAGGAGTGTTTTAGAGCTATTTCATAGGACCGGGAGCCCATATCTCAAACAGGAGTGCCTACGGGCACCCTTATCCCTCTCCAAGCACCCCAATTCAACCAAAGAGCTCGGATCTTTGATTTCTTAGGCTTATGTGTGATCGTTTCCTCCTTCTTCTTTCCTGGCTCACACTACGACACAGTTCAACACCTTTGTTGAATCAACTAAGCTTTATCTAACCCTTCTTGCACTTTAGGGTTTCATATTTTCATAGCTTAGATTGCTTGGGTCATTTTCTTTATACATTTATTTGTTATTTATTGTTGTCCTTAATATTAGATTAACTTAGAATATTCCACATTTTAGTTAATTAGTGTGTGTGGTCCATATATAAGACGTTTGTAAAATACGCCTTCGACACTAACATAATATATATTTCATCTACTGCACATCTTCACAAATTGGGTATTGTATTTTTCAACGCATGAGCATCATCATGGAAAAAATTTAGAGTTTTTTTGCCAATTCGGGCACACCATATAAATAATAAAAATACTATCGACAATTAAATAAAATCTTCCCTAGGTTTTCTCTCTTTCCTGGGAGTTTCCCAATAGCTAGGCTTCATTCAATGCAATGCGTCAATCTTGACTCGATTTGTCCGCAATCATTGTACATGCGAAACTTTCTTTCCTAGTAGATTTCATGCTAAATATATGCCACGTGTACAACACATCAGCCATTCAAATGAATTTGTTTGTCTCGTGACATTTTTGCATCGAGATAGGTGGTAAGAAACTAGCAATCGCATGTGTACAATGCAATGTGAACGCCGAATGGTAAATGTTATTTGATTTAGAGGGATAATTTTTTCTTTTGTAGTTGATGTTGTTTGTAATGATTTCAGGGATATTGTGTTAGTGTTGCTCATCAACTTGGCCATGGCATTGCCTGGAATACACAAACCAAGTAGCTTTGGCCTTATTTCAACTCATATATTTACAATCCTAACATTTTGTGAAAGAGTTGTTAAATTCACCTTACACAATAATTTCAAAGTACAGAATTTTTGGCGATAATTTTTGCTAAAGTGTTTTCAGCAATTTTCACACGTGAGAAAGGACTGAGTTACGGACAATACATTACTTGGTGAAATTCAAATTTTGCATGCATTTCTTTTAGCAAGTTAGCGGTAATCATTAACTTTACAAAAAAAAAAATTGGCTTCCTACAATTGATTCGTTTCTTTTAGGGTGTTGCTTCCTACAATTGATTCGTTTTCTATGAATTTTCAGTCCAATCCAAGAGGCTTATCTTATTCCTAATACCACTATTGCAGATGTGTGTTCCACAAGCCTTGTGCTCCACCATGAAATGGTCCAGATCTCCAATCGTCTGCAGTGACTGCCCCCTAGTTCTCTGGTAAACATGTACATTTACTGAGTCACCCAAAAACCAAAATCGCACATGTCTGAACCTATAACCTCATTGTCCATACCACCACTCTCCATAAATTCCATCATTCTTTTCTGACTCACATCTTCTACGATAAAATTTACAATAAATAAAACCCCCCAAAAAAACACTTACTCTCATGCCCTTCCACTTGCAATACAATTTAATTGCTTATAAAATTGTCACGTGAAATAATGAAAGAAAGCAATTCTTTAAACTAAAGGTTGAGTAATTACCTAGCTCCCAAAGATAATGTACTCTTCCGGCCATTGATAATTTACTATATACTCTATGTCACCCTTGCACGAGCCCAACATAGTGCACGCTATGTCCCTAAATTCCAAGCCATTACTGCAAGAATTCCAACCTCAAAGTTAATAAACAAATATTTGAATAATACTTGTGAACAACTTGAAGATTGCAGTGCTTGCTTAGATTTTTAAGGAGGATTTTCAGCCCAATGCCCATCTTGGGCTAGTGGACAACTGCCATCTACAAGGCCACTATGTAAGTGGAGTATTTATAAGGAAAAACATTATGTTTTGACAGTCACTGAGTGATTGTCTTCTGTGTATAGAAATAATGGTGCTTACTATTTTTTCTAAAATTTTGGATTAGAATTGCACTCTGTTTTAGTATTATCAACCTAAAAGAGGACTCTTCGTTACATTGAAGTTTTATATTCCTAAATCTTACTAATGAATTGGCCAATGCAATATGAATCTCATTTTGATTTGGATTAACTCATTTTTGTCTTTGTAATTTGCAGGAACTGGTAGCACTCGAGCCAAGATGTTGACAACGATAGCCCCTTATCTGAGTGGAGACTTTTTGTTAATAAAGATAACTTTGCATTGTATTCAAAAGGCTCTTGTAGATATTCTTATGTATCCAAACCAGTAAGCAAGCTACGGAAGAGAGAGGTGTTTGCAACCACTAAGGAGAATGATCTAAAATGTCTTTTGCCAAGCAATAACACTATCCTGTCTAGAAATGTAATAGTTCAGGCCAAAGGAACAAGCTCTCACTATCAAAGCAAGGAATTGCTAAAGCTTTTCGATAGTAAATATGTTCCTAGTAGAGACCCCAAGTTGCAATGCCATAAAGAAGGCTTCCCAAGCTTAGAAAAAAAGAGAAGGGCTAGTAATGGGCGGGGAATTTAATTAGAAGCTTCTAGAGTAAGATCCCCCTTTTAACAGAGAAATCAACACCCCTTAAAAATAAGGCTTCCAAAAACCCACATATAAATTCTTGTATAACAAAGAATTCAACACCCCTTAAAAAGGGGGCTTCCAAAAGCCAATTTATAAATTCTTGTTTAACAGAGAATTTAATACCCCTTAAAATTAAGGTTTCCAAAAACCCATTTATAAATTCTTCACAATGGAAAAGGAATATTGTTGGACCAGTTTCTTCCATGACAAGGAAGAAAGCTGGTAAGAAGATCGATGAAATAGATTGTTCTTCTCAAGCTTACGAGTGATTCGGTTGTTATAGATGATGTTCTTGAGAGTGATCTTATCGGTTCTGAAATGAGTGAACCAGAACTGTTCGATTTGGCTTTGCCGTCTGGTGAACTTCTTCCAGATAAATGGATTACTACACCTATTTATATATCGCAACAATCTGAAGGATCTATTGTTGGAGAATTCCATAGCTTTAATGGCTCTCGCTTCAGTCCAATCCAGGAGGCTTCTCTTATTCTTAATACCACTATTGCAAATGTGTGTTCCAAGCCATAGCAAGAATTCCAACATCATAGTTAATGAACAAATATTTGAAAAATACTTGTGATTTCTTAGTAACTACAACTAAAAAAACCTACAGTGTTTGAATTACAGTTACTACATAAGCCCTTAAGGGTTTTGAAACCCATCACTATACTGAAAGAAAGCAATTCTTATTATTGTTTAAGAGAGAATTTAATACCCCTTAAAATTAAGGTTTCAAAACCCATTTACAAATTCTTCACAATGGAAAAGGAATATTGTTGGACGAGTTTCTTCCATGACAAGGAAGAAGCGGTAAAGAAGATCGATGAAGTAGATTGTTATTCTCCAAACTTTGAGTGATTCGGTTGTTATAGATGATGTTCTTAAGAGTGATATTATCGGTTAAAATGAGTGAACGAAGCTGTTCGATTTGGCTTTTTGCCGTCCAGGTGAACTTCTTCCGGATAAATGGATTACTACACCTATTTATATATCGCATGACAATCTAAAGGATCTATCACTGGAGAATTCCATAGCTTTAATGGCTCTTGCTTGATTAAATCCAAGAGGCTTCTCTTATTCTTAATACCACTATTGCAGATGTGTGTTCCAAGCCATAGCAAGTAAAATTTTAACATCATAGTTAATGAACAAATATTTTCTTAGTAACTACTGACTAAAAAACCTACTGATGTTTGAATTACTGATACTACATAAGCCCCGAAGGGTTTTGAAACCCATCACTATCTTGAAAGCAAGCAATTCTTAACCTTATATTGAAGGTTGAATAGTTACCATTGCCAACACAATACATACTTTGTTCTTAATGTTCCTTCCAGCCCACCGACGCAGGCAAAGTGTAAACCACTGGTTCCATGTCATAACGCGACTATGTTAAAAAAACAAACATTTGAATTAAACCATTGAATTAATGAGTAAAATCTTGAATTAAACTATCATACTTGTGATCTCTCAGCAACTTCAACAAAAGAAAACAAATACAAATGCGTCATGTGACATGTCTAGAAAATGACAAGGGTTTTCTACTTACTTCTTACCCTTCTTCATTTAAGGTGCACACAATTCGTTGATTTTATTTTGCAACTTTTTTGAGCTATTTATATTAAGCGAGATCTTTCACAAGGATTGATAATACTACATAGATTGTAGGAGGAATCCCCTAACGCTAATGCGAATTTATCCTAATTCATTTGAAATTTGATTGTATATTAATTGTATAGAAATTTAGCTTACACTTTATCCCTAAAATTCGCCTTATTTATATTTGTTATATTTGCTAGATTTTCAGCACATTTTGGTGTCTCTAAATGATTTTGAGAGTGCAGATTTGCTATTTCAAAAGCTGAATCCCAAGCTACACTTTGGCAGATAATTTGTGAAAGGATAGAAGAAGAGGGGAACAATGGAGGCATGGTTTTATCTATCCCTTCTGTTCTTCTGCTGAAGGTTTGTTTACGTTTAATTGCGAGCCACAAACTCACCTATCCCGAGACCGAGACTTATGTGAAAGAATATAATCCGGTTTGGTTTTTTTGCCCATCTATGGTAGGACATTTACTTTATTGAAATTTATGAGCATAATTGAGAAAAGTTTATATTCTCTCTATGCTCGAAAGGCCGTTTTCTAATTTGCATTTGCTATCATTTATATTCATCATCTCTCGGATGCTTTGAATTTGACTTCTTCATCATAGGGATCTCAGTAAAGAATTTACCTCGAAGTCGTAAATCAACAATGGATCCAAGCTAGGTAGAGATTACTAAGTTTTAATTGTGATGAATACCAAGGTTGCGATGGAGATTGAACTCCAACTTATGCTACTGCCAGTCAGGCGGCACAAAGGCGCAAGATGTAAATATAATTCCAACCTCTGATCATCTCAATATACAGCCAACAAAAAAATGACAAGGCCAGGGAAACAACAGATGGGCGGTTACAACTCTGTATTGGGCTTTATGTGGCGAAGCGAGAAAGCCCGTCCAAATGAAGAAGAGGTGATCGTGGTCGCATGACCGCAGAGAAATCCTACGTTGAACATGCTTAAGAAATGGCGATAAGGAAGATGGAATTGCAAAGCGTAACTCGAAATCTAATTTTTAGGGTTTAAAAAGGGAAAATGTCTGCGTGAGCACAATCGACCGAGGAAAATGAGAATACAAAACGACATGCAATCGCTAAAAATAGCCCCCAAAAAATTGGTAAAATAGTCAGGTGGCGAAAGCGTAACGCCCGACGGCCGTGAAACCGTCAAATTTAACACAATTGCGGAAACGCCCAGAGGTCCTTTACCATAGGGGGAACGCCTTAATTACGGAGGCATTAAAAAACAGTATTCCTCACTGAGACAATACCTAAAAATGTATATGGTCATATATTGTTGCATCCTATTAAAGTTGAATTATTGAAGCACGAATCGATTCATACGATTGAGATGTTCAACTCCTTTCCCTGTGAGCCTTTGTTTTCATAATCATTTTCCACTGACAAGTCTTCACAGTGGAAGCAATTGAATGAGCACAGCATGGACGTACAAACGACGCGATTCACCAGAACTTCTCGTTTGATTCCGGGTTGTTCTGGGTCGACTGTATCTAAAAAAATGTTGTCGATTACATCGAAGAAGCAGAGCAGGGTATACGGGGTCGCCCCAACTATAGTGGTAACCACAGAAGTGTCCAATTTCAGAGAAATTCACTGGAATGCAAACTCCACTACAATTACGATGCGTCAACGAATTCTTCAATTACACTGCCCTTTAATTTTGTGCCCAAATGTCGTTATTCCTTGACATCCGTATGTGCGAAACTTAATTTCCTGGTATATTTCGTGCCGAATATATGTCGCGTACTGTACAATGCATCGTCCATTCGATCGATGTATTTTAGATCGTTAGATGGTGAGTGTCGTTGATGAATGGATGTCAGAGCAGGGTGGGTGCAGACCATACATAATCTAATTGAAAAGCACGCCTTCGACGCAAATATTTTTCCATGGAAACCCACCAAAAATTTTCCATTATCATGGACAATCGCATTCGCGTACGTGTCCCCTCACTTGCTTCTTTGTATAAATTATAGAACTGGAATTCCAGACGAAAGAAAAGAAAGGAGAAGGAGCAATTGGGGAGTTATCTTTTACGTAAAACGTAGGACTTTGTACTAAAACAAACAGTCATCTTCTTTTAATATTTATTGTCATATTGTACTTACAAGGCAAGAAATAAGAAATCTTCCAGAACATTCCTGCAAATATATTAAAACAATTTTGTGCCCACGAGTCCATTTTGGGATTTCCAGATTTCTACCTGTTCATGTTTTCAGGCAATATTTTTAGCTTTTGAGCCGCTACGCAAAGTGGGCTCTTTTTCCCCTAGAATATCGTGGTTTCGGAATTTCGTGTAAATTGGAGGGAATTTTTGATGGAATTCGAACAAAACTATAAAATTTCAGAGAAGGGTTGTTGAAATTTGTGTGGGTTTGGATTCCATTTGAGAAGATTTGGAAATTTGTCATCCTCTACAATTTCCTTACGGTAAGGACATAAAAACTAAGTGTTATCATATAGAGGATAGCTTTTTTTTTTAGTATGTATTCGATTGGGATATTTAGGAAGAGAAATGGGAGAAGAGGAAAACCGAGTTTTCACAACTACCTCCAAGACTGCATTTAACTCATTTCCTCATGGCGGTAGGTAAAACCCAACAACCTCGAAAAAATGGCGAACTGTGACACCTGCGTCGGGATTTTATGCCTGTCGGATTCGGGATTCCCTCGCTCATTTACATCGGGCTCAGAGGGGTGCTCGACATGCTTGTTTTTCATGTTCTTCCGACGTGCTTCCCCGACGCTGAGACCCGATTGCTTTGATGTCGGGTTTTGGAGACCCGACGACATATTCCTTTGTTGGCGGGTTTTGGAGGCCCGAAAACATATTTTCTTTGTTGTCGGGTTTTGAGACCACCCGACATGTTGTTCCACCATGTTTCTCCGCCTCGTAAACTGATTTCCCTTGTGTCGGGTTTTGAGACCCCGACATATCCTTTTGCGTGTTTTTCCGCCTCAGTAAACCCAATTTCCCTTCGTTTACCTATATTTGCCCTGGGGAATATATACACATGTATTGTGTTTTTCAACGCATGAGCATCATCATGGAAAAAATTTAGAGTTTTTTTGCCAATTCGGGCACTCCATATAAATAATAAAAATACTATCGACAATTAAATAAAATCTTCCCTAGGTTTCTCTCTTTCCGGGAGTTTCCCAATAGCTAGGCTTCATTCAATGCAATGCGTCAATCCTTGACTTTGACTATCCGCGATCATCAGACATGCGAAACTTTCTTTCCTAGTAGATTTCATGCTAAATATATGCCACGTGTACAACACATCAGCCATTCAAATGAATTTGTTTGTCTCGTGACATTTTTGCATCGAGATAGGTGGTAAGAAACTAGCAATCACATGTGTACAATGCAATGAACGCCGAATGGTAGATTTTATTTGATTTAGAGGGATAATTTTTTCTTTTATATAAGTTGATGTTGTTTGTAATGATTTTAGAGATATTGTGTTAGTGTTGCTCATCAAATTGGCCATGGCATTCCCTGGAATACACAAACCAAGTAGCTTTGGCCTTATTTCAACTCATATATTTACAATCCTAACATTTTGTGAAAGAGTTGTTAAATTCACCTTACACAATAATTTCAAAGTACATAATTTTCGGAGATAATTTTTGCTAAAGTGTTTTCGGCAATTTTCACACGCGAGAAAGGACCAAGTTACGAACAATACATTACTTGGTGAAATTCAAATTTTGCATGCATTTCTTTTAGCAGGTTAGCGGTAATCATTAACTTTACAAAAAAAAAAATTGGCTTCCTACAATTGATTCGTTTCTTTTAGGGTGTTGCTTCCTACGATTGATTCGTTTTCTATGAATTTTTCAGTCCAATCCAAGAGGCTTATCTTATTCCTAATACCACTATTGCAGGTGTGTGTTCCACGGGCCTTGTGCTCCACCATGAAATGGTCCAGATCTCCAATCGTCTGCAGTGACTACCCCCTAGTTCTCTGGTAAACATGTACATTTACTGAGTCACCCCAAAAACCAAAATTGCACATGTCCGAACCTATAACCTCATTATCCATACCACCACTCTCCATAAATTCCATCATTCTTTTCTGACTCACATCTTCTACGGTAAAAATTACAAGAAATAAAACCCCAAAAAAAAAACTCTTACTCTCTGCCCTTCCGCTTGCAATACAATTTAATTACTTCATAAAACTGTCACGTGAAATAATGAAAGAAAGCAATTCTTAAAACTAAAGGTTGAGTAATTACCTAGCTCCCAGCATAATGTACTCTTCCGGCCATTGATAATATACTATATACTCTATGTCCATGCACGAGCCCGACATAGTGCACGCTATGTCCCTAAATTCCAAGCCATTGCAAGAATTCCAACCTCAAAGTTAATAAACAAATATTTGAATAATACTTGTGAACAACTTGAAGATTGCAGTGCTTGCTTAGATTTTTTAGGAGGATTTTAGGCCCAATGCCCATCTTGGGCTAGTGGACAACTGCCATCTACAAGGCCACTGTGTAAGTGGAGTATTTATAAGGAAAAGCATTATGTTTTGACAATCACTGAGTGATTGTCTTCTGTGTATATAAATAATGGTGCTTACTATTTTTTTCTAAAATTCTGGATTAGAATTGCACTCTATTTTAGTATTATCAACCTAAAAGAGGACTCTTCGTTACATTGAAGTTTTATATTCCTAAATCTTACTAATGAATTGGCCAATGCAATATGAATCTCATTTTGATTTAGATTGCAATATGAATCTCATTTTGATTTGGATTAACTCATTTTCTGTCTTTGTAATTTGCAGGAACTGGTAGCACTCGAGCCAAGATGTTGACAACGATAGCCCCTTATCTGAGTGGAGACTTTTTGTTAATAGAGATAACTCTGCATTGTATTCAAAAGTCTCCTGTAGATATTCTTATGTATCCAAACCAGTAAGCAAGCTACAAGAGAGAGGTGTTTGCAACCACTAAGGAGAATGATCTAAAATGTCTTTTGCCAAGCAATAACATTATCCTGTCTAGAAATGTAACAGTTCAGGCCAAAGGAACAAGCTCTCACTATCAAAGCAAGGAATTGCTAAAGCTTTTCAATAGTAAATATGTTCCTAGTAGAGACCCCAAGTTGCAATGCCATAAAGAAGCCTTCCCAAGCTTAGAAAAAAAAAGGCGAGAATGGGTAGGGAATTTAATTAGAAGCTTCTAGAGTAAGATCCCCCTTTTAACAGAGAAATCAACACTCCTTAAAAATAAGGCTTCCAAAAACCCACATATAAATTCTTGTATAACAAAGAATTCAACACCCCTTAAAAAGGGGGCTTCCAAAAGCCAATTTATAAATTCTTGTTTAACAGAAAATTTAATACCCCTTAAAATTAAGGTTTCAAAAAACCCATTTATAAATTCTTCACAATGGAAAAGGAATATTGTTGGACCAGTTTCTTCCATGATAAGGAAGAAACTGGTAAAGAAGATCAGTGAAGTAGATTGTTCTTCTCCAAGCTTACAGAGTGATTCGGTTGTTATAGATGATGTTCTTGAGAGTGATCTTATCAGTTCTGAAATGAGTGAACCGAGGTAACCTGTTTCGATTTGGCTTTTTGCCGTCTGGTGAACTTCTTCCAGATAAATGGATTACTACACCTATTTATATATCGCAACAATCAAGGATCTATTGCTGGAGAATTCCATAGCTTTAATGGCTCTCACTTCAGTCCAATCCAGGAGGCTTCTCTTATTCTTAATACCACTATTGCAAATGTGTGTTCCAAGCCATAACAAGAACTCCAACATCATAGTTAATGAACAAATATTTGAATAATACTTGTGATTTCTTAGTAACTACAACTAAAAAAACCTACAAAGTGTTTGAATTACTGATTACTACATAAGCCCTAAAGGGTTTTGAAACCCATCACTATACTAAAAGCAAGCAATTCTTATTCTTGTTTAACAGAGAATTTAATACCCCTTAAAATTAAGGTTTCCAAAAACCCATTTACAAATTATTCACAATGGAAAAGGAATACTGTTGGACCAGTTTCTTCCATGACAAGGAAGAAACTGGTAAAGAAGATCAATGAAGTAGATTGTTCTTCTCCAAGCTTACAGAGTGATTCGGTTGTTATAGATGATGTTCTTAAGAGTGATCTTATCAGTTCTGAAATGAGTGAACCGAAATCGCTGATTCGATTTGGCTTTTTGCGTCGGTGAACTTCTTCCAAATAAATGGATTACTACACCTATTTATATATCGCAACAATCTGAAGGATCTATTGCTGGAGAATTCCATAGCTTTAATGGCTCTCGCTTCAGTCAAATCCAAGAGGCTTCTCTTATTCTTAATACCACTATTGCAGATGTGTGTTCCAAGCCATAGCAAGAATTCCAACCTCATAGTTAATGAACAAATATTTTCTTAGTAACTACAACTAAAAAAACCTACAGTGTTTGAATTACAGTTACTACATAAGCCCTGAAGGGTTTTGAAACCCATCACTATACTGAAAGCAAGCAATTCTTAACCTTATATTGAAGGTTGAATAGTTACCCGACTCCCAACACAATACATACTTTGTTCTTAATGTTCCTTCCAGCCACCGACGCAGGGGCAAAGTGTAAACCACAGTTCCATGTCATGCGCGACTATGTTAAAAAAACAAACATTTGAATTAAACCATTGAATTAATGAGCAAAAGCTTGAATTAAACCGTCATACTTGTGATCTCTCGAGCAACTTCAACAAAAGAAAACAAATACAAATGCGTCGTGTGACATGTCTAGAAAATGACTAGGGTTTTCTACTTACTTCTTACCCTTCTTCATTTAAGGTGCACACAATTCGTTGATTTTATTTTGCAATTTTTTTGAGCTATTTATATTAAGCAGATCTTTCACAAGGATTGATAATACTACATAGATGTAGGAGGAATCCCCTAACGCTAATGCGAATTTATCCTAATTCATTCAGAAATTTGATTGTATATTAATTGTATAGAAATTTAGCTTACACTTTATCCCTAAAATTCGCCTTATTTATATTTGTTAGTTTTTGCTAGATTTTCAGCACATTTTCGGTGTCTCTAAATGATTTTGAGAGTGCAGATTTGCTATTTCAAAAACTGAATCCCAAGCTACACTTTGGCAGGATAATTTGTGAAAGGATAGAAGAAGAGGGGAACAGATCGGGAGGCATGGTTTTATCTATCCCTTCCTGTTCGCTGAAGGTTTGTTTACGTTTAATTGCAGTCACAAACTCACCTATCCCGAGACTCGAGACTTATGTGAAAGAATATAATCCAGTTTCGGTTTTTTTTGCCCATCTATGGTAGGACATTTACTTTATTGAAATTTATGAGCATAATTGAGAAAAGTTTATATTCTCTCTATGCTCGAAAGGCCGTTTTCTAATTTGCATTTGCTATCATTTATATTCATCATCTCCCGGATGCCGAATTTGACTTCTTTGTCATAGGGATCTGTAAAGAATTTACCTCGAAGTCAGTAAATCAACAATGGATCCAAGCTAGGTAGAGATTACTAAGTTTTAATTGTGATGAATACCAAGGTTGTGATGGAGATTGAACTCCAACTTATGCTACCGCGGTCAATGCACAAAGGCGCAAGATGTAAATATAATTCCAACCTCGATCATCTCAATATACTGACCCAACAAAAATGACAAGACCAGGGAAACAACGGATGGGCGGTTCTAACTCAGTATTGGGCTTTATGTGGCGTAAGCGAGAAGCCCGTCCAAATGAAGAAGAGGTGATCGTGGTCGCAGCTGGCAGAGAAATCCTACGCCCGAACATGCTTAAGAAATGGCGATAAGGAAGATGGAATTGGCAGAGGCAGAACTCGAAATCTGAATTTTTAGGGTTTAAAAAGGGAAAATGTCTGCGTGAGCACAATCGACCGAGGAAAATGAGAATACAAAACGACATGCAACTGCTAAAAATAGCCCCCAAAAAATTGGTAAAAATAGTCGGTAAACGCGAAAACGTCCAGACGGCCGTGAAACCGTCAAATTTAACACAATTGCGGAAACGTCCAGAGGTCCTTTACCATAGGGGGAACGCCTTAATTACGGAGGCATTAAAAACAGTATTCCTCACTGAGACAATACCTAAAAATGTATATGCTCATATATTGTTGCATCCTATTAAAGGTGAAATATTGAATCAGAAATCGATTCATACAATTGAGATGTTCAACTCCTTTCGCTGTGAGCCTTTGTTTTCAGAATGATTTTCCACTGACAAGTCTTCACAATGGAAGCAATTGAATGAGCACAACATGGATGTACAAATGACGCGATTCACCAGAACTTCTCGTTTGATTCCGGGTTGTTCTGGGTCGACTCTATCTAAAAAAATGTTGTCGATTACATCGAAGAAGCAGAGCAGGGTATACGGGGTCGCCCCAACTATAGTGGTAACCACAGGAGTGTACAATTTCAGAGAAATTCACTGGAATGCAAACTCCCACTACAATTACGATGCGTCAACGAATTCTTCAATTACACTGCCCTTTAATTTTGTGCCCAAATGTCGTTATTCCTTGACATCCGTATGTGCGAAACTTAATTTCCTGGTATATTTCGTGCCGAATATATGTCGCGTACTGTACAATGCATCGTCCATTCGATCGATGTATTTTAGATCGTTAGATGGTGAGTGTCGTTGATGAATGGATGTCAGAGCAGGGTGGGTGCAGACCATACATAATCTAATTGAAAAGCACGCCTTCGACGCAAATATTTTTCCATGGAAACCCACCAAAAATTTTCCATTATCATGGACAATCGCATTCGCGTACGTGTCCCCTCACTTGCTTCTTTGTATAAATTATAGAACTGGAATTCCAGACGAAAGAAAAGAAAGGAGAAGGAGCAATTGGGGAGTTATCTTTTACGTAAAACGTAGGACTTTGTACTAAAACAAACAGTCATCTTCTTTTAATATTTATTGTCATATTGTACTTACAAGGCAAGAAATAAGAAATCTTCCAGAACATTCCTGCAAATATATTAAAACAATTTTGTGCCCACCGAGTCCATTTTGGGATTTCCAGATTTCGACCTGTTCATGTTTTCAGGCAATATTTTTAGCTTTTGAGCCGCTGCGCAAAGTGGGGTCTTTTTCCCTAGAATATCGTGGTTTCGGAATTTCGTGTAAATTGGAGGGCAATTTTGATGGAATTCGAACAAAACTCTAAAATTTCAGAGAAGGGTTGTTGAAATTTGTGTGGATTTGGATTCCATTCGAGAAGATTGGGAAATTTGTCATCCTCTACAATTTCCTTCCGGTAAGGTCATAAAAACTAAGTGTTATCATACAGAGGATAGCTTTTGTTTAGTATGTATTCGATTGGGATATTTCGGGGTCTATGTTTTTTATTTCATTAGTCTAAAAATAGGTATTGGTGCAAAAGAATTGCAGGCGTGAAGTGGAAATATTGATAATCAAGTCTTAATTTCATTTTAACAGTAAGGGTGTTAGTGCTAGAAGAAGTTTGTATGGATGGCATAGTAAATATCAAAAATAAGGAAGAAGATTGTGAAATATTGGATCGCACACCATAGTGGCTCGTATATGAGGTATTGGTTTCTTTGCTAGTAGATTTTGTGCCAAATACATGCCTCGTGTACGACGCATTGGTCATTTGATTAATGTATTTTAGACCGTTGGATGGTGAGTGCCATTGACGCATGGATGTTAGAGCAGGGTGGATGCCGACCATATACATTATAACTAAAAATACGCCTTCGACCCAAAATATTAATTTCCAATATGGGGAAGGATGTACAAATATATTGAGCATGTGGAATATCACAACCTTTATTCCATGTGTCGTCGAAGAACACCTTTTTCTTCTTTTCATTATATCTTTTGTAGTCCTAATATACCAATCTTGATCTTTTGTAGATTAAAATATATAATATAAGTAAACTAAATATATTTGTTCCAAAATTATAAGATGGTACCAAATTTATAAACTAATATCAAAATTACAATATTTTAATATTCTTTTCAATATTATCGTAACACCTTTATAATGTGTCATCACTAAATCTTTGTTACTTTCTTCTTAAATTAAAAACCTTTAAAGGTCTTTTCTATTGAGAAGCGTACTTTTATTAATAAGAAATGTATAATAAATCATTAATCACACAAAAATGGGCGGAAAATTCACACCCAGATTGCATATCAAATCAAGCCAAGAATGCCTCAAGAAAAAAGCCATCTTACCTCAAAAGGGAATCAAAAAGTCGAATTACATAATAAATGTGTGATTTTTAATCCAAAAAGGTGGAAGAAACAAAAGCACCATATAACACAAAATACCATGAAAACTAAGGCACATTAGCAAACATGACAATCAAAGGAGGTAGAAGTGGAGGACTATCAAGTTTGTCCCCCTAGCCACTAGTGCTAGAGGGGCGGGCCATGTCCGGGATAGGATCACATCCATCATTATACTATTGTTCTTCTTCTTTAGATTCATGTTGAGACTAGTGACGAGGAGAAATAACAAGCTCCAATTGATGGATCTTCCCTTATAAAGGGGTATTCTAGCCACATCAACCACTAACAACATTGAATCACCATCAAGCCAATAAAAAAATCTACCATTGCGAGTAGTGAGGGGCGTCGAGATCTAGGAGGAGAGTGGTAGCGTGGAGAGAGGATATTTGTTGATTTCTTTAGAGTGGTGTCGTGAAAACCCTAACCATGACCCTAAGAATGGGAACGGTGGCATGGTGAATCTAGAGGTACCTTCCTAACACTTCTGAAGCTGCCCCAATGCGAAAGTAAGGATTACATGCGCTCCACTTCCAAGAGAAATTTCTCCTCTTTGACTTGGATATAAAACATCACATTAGAGATCATAGTAACTTTATTAGTCACCGAGAAGTCTTTATCAATAGTAGTGTTAAAAATTAAAATTTATATCTTTCCAAATATGAAAGATAATATCAGCTCTACAAATATTTCCAATAACTATTGTAATTTATAGGGAGCATGACTGGATCCCCCACAAGAACCATTTTCCGAGTTAAAAAATTAGATATAAACTATTGAAAAAGGGTATAAATCCACTTTCAAGCAGATTGAGCATGTGGGAAAAACTAGAAGAGGTGTTTAGTTGTTGTTAGGTGGGATAGTTAGGGTTTAAAACCCATGCATTCCTAGTCATATCTCCAACAGGGATACCTTGATATATAAAAAAACCACAAAAATGAGCTTTTGGGCTTAATACGCGCTTTCCAGGACATTATCAAACCATATAGACCAAATCACATCCTGGACTTGATATTACAATGGTGATCTAGAGAATCGCCTGAATAGGATGAGGAGAAAGAATATGGTAGCCAATATGGGTTTTTTATCAATAGAAAGGGGTAGATGACAACTAATGCCAATCTCTCCACCAGGATACACCAAAGGAAATACTAATTTTTTTGCAAACAATCATCCGGTATGGAATGTGTAATTTCGAGATGGATTCAACACCCTCATTTTAGTTGAAATTTAGCTTTGAGCATATCCCATGTAAGACATGTTCAAGAAGCCTCACAAAATAAGTCACCAATAACTTTGTTTCCTTTTTTAAAAATCCTAATAATTTTAATATTGGGTACCATAACAAATGTGACATTATGAAAATTGAGAATGAGAGACCACCATAAGGAGAAATTTGATTGAGAGCCCAAATCAAGCCATCCCCAACCCGGATGAGATTGGGTTTGAGTAACTCGCATGATTTTCATATACTCTTACAAATAAAAGTGCCACAAATATTCACTGGAATAGGTGAGAGAATAAGACTTTGAAATATTGAACCCTTCCAAGTTTTTTAACCCATAGGAGTCCCTTAAGTGATGTCTCGCCAAAGCAAAAATTTCCAAGCTTCATAATCTTCAAGACTTTGATTATCAATTTGACACCGAGAGTCCTTGTAACTTGATATCCAAAGAACCCCAAACCTATTACTCCTTTGGGCCGACAACAAATTTCCCACACCGATGAATGGAACCCTATTTATCCATCAATATTGGCACATAAAAATATATGAGAATTTTTTCGACATGGGCCTTTTGGAGGGAGCCCAAAGAAGATGAGTAAGAAACATGAATGGCAAACTAAAAATTTAGAACAAATTTGGAATTTCCATGCGAGAGAAAGATACTTGGTGACCCAATAAACGATCTTTTCTCCACTCTTTGAACAACATAAGACCAAATCCCATATTGTGAAGCTCAAAGGAAACGTTATGCCAAGAAATTTGAATTGCACACTTGGTTGAATCCATTACTATTGGTATCCTTCTAGCCATGGAGGTTTGGGGGTAAGGAATTTTCTATAACATTGGGTCTTTTTCCATAGCATTTTTGGATGACTCTTCTTCGTCAATCGACTGAGAAATGATTCATCAACAAAGTGGCCACCGATGAAGTATCGATTAGAATGAGGGAGCGAAATTTCTTTAACCAAGACTTTATAGGAATAGTTGGCACGAAAATAATAAAATCCTTTAATAGCCAAAACATAAAGGGAGGGGGTAAGAGAACACACTTGTCTCGATTGATCCGAATAGTTAAAATCTGTAAGATATAGAAATATTGATAAAGATCCGAGGCTCCTACATTCTCGAAATAACATATTGACAGGATGGATGAAGCAAGGTACAAAGCCAACAACTTGAAGTATGAAAATAATAAAAGGTCATTCTATCGTGTCATAATATTTCTAAAAAAAAATCTTTAGAAAAAGAGTTATTTGATGAGAGACCCTTTCCCATCCCATGCCTTCCCAAATAGTTATCACATTATCAAGAATATATATGTGTTGAATGAAACTAGTTTTCTCACTTAAAACATTGAGGGGAAGCGAGATGTTATAGTATGTTTGTCATAGCTTTGGCATAAAATTTATAAGAGATTAAAGAGAGTAATGGGTCTCTTATTGGAAATTTTTTCAGGTCTCTCGCTTTAGGAATGAATTTAATGTTACCTTGGTTGATAATCTCTCTCAAGGAATTGTATATCATGGCTTCCAAAATAAACATTATGTAAGTCAGTCCAACCATATCCCATAGGATTTGACACAATTAACAAAAGAATCCATTGATACCATGGGATTTATCTCGAATCAATTTGTATAGATGCCTCTTTAAGATCATTGAGAGAGAGGTTTGTCGCAGCACCTATTTGAGCTTAGGAGTTCTTGTAGGGGACCGCTTGTATGAATTTCATTAAGGTGTATTCTCTTTCGGGGAGGGTTGAGAAGAAAAAATAACATGGTAATGGTGCACAAAAGCTTACAAGATATGTAGACACTAAATCACACACTTTGGGTACATTACTAGGTCTTAATCACATACTACTATTCATATGCTTCTTACGGGAGAAAAGTACTAATTGATCATTATACTTGACCTCTTAGTTTCCTTTCTAGCCTCCCTCTTGGCATGCATGCACTCACCGCCTGGGATCGACCCTTTATACTTCACCTTTTCTGGCTCTGGACACCAACACCCAACCATGGCGCGGTGCCCTCGTCCCCTCTAGGCACCCTAGACCTCTTTGTACTTTTCTCACTCCTTTTTGGGTCCTTTTTATCCATTGGGCATCCTTATCTCTTAGGGGTCGGCCTTTTAGTGATCAATTACGAAATTTGAACAAGAGAAGCATATAAATATAAAGTTATGTGACCAAATTAAAGGACCAAGCTCTAAGCATCTATACTATCACCTAAGGTTGCATCTCACAAGCATTCAAGAGCATATTTGCATTCATCTAGCACCATTACAAGGGAAAAGGGTTGGTTTTTACATCACACGCATAGGAGGGAAGTTCATTTTATTCCATGCACACATTTATTACATCTTTTTACATCTAGCTACTTTGCTCGCTATCAAGTGCGACATGCACAAGAGCCACCTAGGGCATGATTCCACACACACATAGAACTACATTGGGTCTAAGATGTAGTACAACACTCAATCGTAAGATCACTTATTTGACAGATGAGGATAGTTCAACCCATTAATTCGCATCTTTCTTTTTTAGGATTTGATGTTCTTTTGAGGGTTTTGTAGGTGATCTCTTTATTGCAAGTTATTAGCGACATCGACAATCATAGTGCGACCATATAATGACAAACGATGAGTGTTTCAGATCATCTAGCGACCCTATAAAATTCATCTTTGGGCCTCTTGCACAAACCCTAACGCTTAGGAAAGGATCTTAGGCCCAGGTGCCCCGGTCCCTGCTCCACCTGCACTTTTCTGGGTTCAGGTTCGAGGTCATGTATTTCCATTCTGCCAGTCTTTCATCTTCGCACACTATTGGGATTTTAGCGATAATCGGTTAATTCATTCTCCCTTTCTATTAGGGTTTTAATTTCCTTGCTTATTTGTATGAGTCACTTTTTGTACTTTATTGTAATATCGTGTCTATTATAGTAAACATAAGAATTTAACAAAGTAATCTATCCATCTTAGTCTATTTTTGTTATATCATTTGGTGAACCTGTCTACTTCGAATACACTTGGATCATCATCTTTCTTCTACCATGGGTTGTAAAGTTCCTCAAGTTTCTTTATCTCGCTTTACTTAAAATGCTTCTTGATTGCTAGGTTGTCCTAAAAATCTTTAGACTCCATGTCTCTTCCTAAAGATACGATGTCACACGAAATAAGTATTATTTGTGCTCGTTTATCCGACAATCCTAGCCTTCGTGATCCTCCATCCAATCAACCCATATTGGAGTCAATTCAAGCTTTGCATTCTTTATTTCACAACAAATTTCAGGCTATGGAATCCATGATCATATCTCTTAAATCTGAAATCCAACAGCTTAAAGACGCTTCTCAGGCTCATGTTTGTTCTCCTTCTACATCTCATCCTCATTCTATGTCTTCTACATGTGCTCATATCAGTGAGCCTCAAGTCATACCATTACTGATCCTCTCACCTTTGATCACAATACTAAGTACCAGTACATTCTTACTAAGCTCATTAGTCATCAATTGATCACTTTACCATCTACTCAAGGCTATCCTCCTTACCGACTTGCAAAATATCAAGGTCACCCATATTGCAATTATCATCAAATCAATGGACATAATGACAATGATTGTTATGCTCTACAACGAAGAATTAACCATCTTGAAAGCGTCACATTCACTACGCAACATTATGTTACACGGTCCTCTCCACTTGTTACATCTCAACAAGTTCTTAAATATGATTCATCTATATCTAGTGAACACCATGCTATCACTTTTAATGTGCCTTCATGCGTCATCAAGCACCACCTATTCAACCCAATAAAACTAAGAAACCTTCTCTTAAGGTTGGTCCGACTCGCCTCCACTCAAGGTATTTGCGACATTACCAAGTAATACTAAGTCAAAATAACCAACCACCTCCTAAATGCAATACACCTTCTCCTATCAAATCTACTCCAAAGATCGTTGGCCCCAGATAGCAACTACTCACCGAGCAAAATGAACATGATCTAGCTAGCCTCTTTCGACTTCCGCAATTCAAGGATCCTCTCAAATCCGCACTTTAGCGTCTAATCAATTTTTTCAAGGAAAATATTCCTTACATTGATCCCCTTAGCATCATCAACTAGATATCCATCTTTTACTCACACATGGGGGGCATCACACTATTTCTTCCCCCCCCTTTCTAGCATCGACAAGCATCTTATATTCTCATCATTTAACATTTAATCTCTCACATACAACATACACATCTTGATACATTTGTATCGTCATTACCCTATGACGCACTCTTGTGCTAGGTTCACACTTGACTATTGAGGGCATATTATACACATGAACCTCACACACTGCACATTTCACATCTACGACATCTTCTTTTTCCTACACATCTTACATATTGTGCACTTCCTACATCCTTTTCTTACATCTATTACACATCCTATGCACTTTGTGCTTTCTACACATTTCACACTCTACACATCTTTGACATCTTCTTACTTATACTACACATCATACACGCTTTACGCTTGCACACACTATACATCTTACACAATCTACACATCTTCGTTACACATACACATCATGACACTCGCCCGTTCAACACACATATTTCTAGTGTCGCAATTTCAAACAACACATTACAAACCTACAATCTACATCATTCTAACACGTCTTACTCACGTATTTTGTTATTCTATTCTACACTCTACGCATCATGATTGAATCTTTTAGTGCACACTACTCAACAACACACTCTAGTCTCAAAGTTCATACTCGACTGTTGAGGGTCTAAATCAGAATTGAACCTCACCATTTCTACATCCTACACTACATCTTCATAATCATTCTTCCTCGCATCTTATTCACACATTCTATGATCTATGCTTTAAGCTACATCATCATACTTGGTCTTCCTAATCAATCTTCTCTAGAGTTTCATTCACATCTCTCTTTACAATCTACATACAATGCTTCATCATCAATCTATTCTACGCTTCGTGCTCTTTTGGTCATACCAACACATCATTCAAACCACTACCCAATGATGCACTCATGTTCTATGGTTCTTACATGAATGTTGAGGGGTCTATACAATAAGAACCTCACCTCACTCACTCTCTACGCGTTGCACTTCAACGATACATTTTTCTCGCACGCAACAACGTCATTCAATCCCTTTCCGATGACGCACTCTTGCTTTATACGGTTCATTCTTGACTGTTGAGGGTCTTGTATAAATGAACCAAATTTCACTCATGCATACATCCATACTCTAGGGGCATGTTGCCCCTATCACACTCATACTACATTCCATTACATCTCATTCACAACATGTTGTATATCTTGGTTGCACATCTCTCTTTACAATCTACACACAACACTTCATCATCAATCTATTCTACACTTTGTGCTCTTTTGGTCATACCAACACATCATTCAAACCACTACCCGACGATGCACTCATGTTCTATGGTTCTCACATGAATGTTGAGGGTCTATACAATAAGAACCTCACCTCACTCACTCTTTACACGTTACACTTCAATGATACATTTTTCTCACATACAACAACGTCGTTCAAACCATTTTCGATGATGCACTCTTGTTATATGGTTCATTCATGATTTGTTGAGGGGTCTTATATAAATGAACCAAACTTCACTCATGCATACATCCTACTCTGGGGCACGCTGCCCCTATCACACTCATACTACATTCCATTCCATCTCATCCACAACATGTTGCATATCTTGGTTGCACATAGTTCTTACTCACTTATGCTTACATGTACACTTTATTACACATGCTCAATAGATATCATGTATGCCATTATCATTATCATACACACATGCACGTTCACGTGTTTTCTAATGGTGATCGTAGACTATACATAGATCCATACACACAACACGAATGTTTGGCGTTGTACCTCATACTAGTCTCGCAGTGGCTCCGGGGCATCCACATCCATACACATTTCACGTGTTATTGTTTCATTATTGTACATAACACACTACTATTGTAAGCACCAAAATTGGGTCACACTCCCCTTGGCCTCTCGTCAAATAACCAACTCAAACATATTCACCTAACCATGGCCCCTTTCACCCCACATTAATATTAGTTTAATTAACTTAATTAAATTAATACCCACCCTCACAATATACATTACTTAATTATTCTAATTAAGCTAATTTCCACCTCACCTTAGACCTATTCTTGGCATGTTTCCATAACTAACTAAGACTTAGTTTAACCCTAAAAATCAATGCCTACTATCCCTCTAACCACTTTCTGCTCATAAAAATGTAACATCCATTATACATCTAAGAAGAAAGGAACGAACCTGAGCTAAAAGAGACAAGATCTGCCGATTTTAGTAAACCTAGGGAATCTCGCCTTAATCGACGCCGGTCAACCCGGAACCACCGTCGGTTACCATTTATTCACCTTAGTAATCTTGTTTTGGGGTTGACACATTTTGGACTGAGGAGAGAGATCAGAGCTACATGCAAGCAAAACCAACATCCTTTCACGCATCCAGACATTCTGACCAACACCAGGACAAATCCGGAAGCATTGCACTCACGGAAGCATTGCGGGATTCACCGGCAGGAGCTACATCCCAAATACCATCCTTCTGATCAACTATCATTACCATTCATCCATCCAGTCTACATCACAATAAGTGTATCCCTAACCAACATTGTTATTTCAGTTAGTAGCTTTTGTTACTCCTGTTATTAATCTACACTTTGCGTGCTCATTCTCCTATCCCTTACCAACCTGTAACCCAACCATTTCCTTACCCACACCACTAAATCACCCATCCTCACCTGTTGTTCATCCCTAAATACACTTGAGACTTCTATAAACCTCCTTATCCACCCTACCATCTCTATCAAATCCCATATCAAACCTTGCAATCAGATCTCTTTGAGTTTCATACACCCCAACCTTACCGACATCGAGTTACCCATAACCATCGTCGTCTGCATAAACCGTCACTGGTCATACTAGACCGATGTCAGTCTCTGTGTTTTATACCCTGCCCAAGAACAAAGCCAAACAACCTCCTACCAATTGACCTAAACAACCTAGAATCAGACCCTGACCAGTCCCAGTACCTTAACAGTCACCTCATCCTTTAGATCCAACTATAGCCTAGCCTGTTGTGATTGGATTTGCTTATTGTACTTGAATGAGATACCTAAATCATATCAACTACAGTAGGACTTTACTTATTTCTCGCATTAATTTGTTTTAAAAACGGTGGATTGATGACCATCTAGGAAGTATCACACTTCCCGTAACTAACATACGCTAGGCAAGTAAGTGCAATCGTCATAGATCATTTAACTTCTCTTTTGTGGTCTTGTTTTCTATTACAAGTCATTCCTCCTAACCAAAAGGAAGCTCACAATCGACATTGGGTCAAGAAGTCAAAACGCGCACATCAACCTCCAAGTAACCCATTTAATGTATTCCTCCTAGCCCATAACCCAATCTGTTTCGTCTTTCAAAAACATAAAGAAAACGGTGAAACAACTATATCGAATTATACATGCTTTGACATACTTTATATCTTCCTAACATGCTAATGGGTGCTTCATGTGCATCATTTGCCTTACACGACCTATTTGTCACCACGATTAGTTGATGTTTGCTTACTTTTGCTTGTCATTGTTTGCGAGTTTTGCCCTATGTTTTGTCTTGTGTGTACATTGTCTACCTTCGACCATTGTGGCCTCAATTGTCTTGCGACATCATGAGTGATGTCCCATGTTTTCAACCCTCTTTTCACAGTCTACATTGTTTTCTTACTTGATAGATTACATTGTTTTCTATAAACATGCTTGTGTGTACTAATACTTGTCTTCTAGCCACTATTTGCACGTGCCTTGGTTTCTACCAAGCACATTCCCTCCTACATATCGGTATCACTTCAACATGGAGTCCTCTTTTGGGCCGCATCCTCCTAGCAATGTTGCATGCACCCCAAACAAGGGGGAGCATCTATTGGGTGAATCAGTCACCCCATTCAACATTTGTAATCACAATTCAACAGTTATAGTCACAATTCAACAGTCTACATAAATCAATTCAACACGATATAGACGGAGTCAACACAATCTATAGACTCAAACATGGTTCGAATCAAACTTGGGTCCTTACTTCACACATACACTAGCACCTAGAATCAGACTTGGGCGCCTAGGCACTTCTGTCCCTTCTGGTAGCCGAGACCGGGCGGATACACAGAATCTTTCACCCAGTCAGTCTAACTTTCAAAGCATTGTCACAAAGGCTTTTCACAGGGTAGGAAGTCCTTCAGCACTTGGCAATCGCATTTGATCACACTTATTCACATTGGATCGGACTTGTACACACCATCTGCAGTGGTGTTTTTACTTTGGGAAGCAGTCAAAGGTTGGAGAATGACACTAGACCTTTCTCCCTACACTACTTTTGTTGTGGCATGAGATCGCCCAAAAACTTGCTCTTCATTAACATCTTCAAGATATTTTCTATCACTTGTTTCTCATCACGGATTAGGTGCACATATTCCTTTTTCTATTATTTACACATTTTATATACTTTTACATATATACACGTATATTTGACTACTTGTTCATTTTTACATCAACACATCACGCTCCAAGCACATCATCACATCATGCTCTAAGCACATCATCAACAACATGTGCAACATCAAATCTACACGTGCATTTTCACCCTAGGGTCATTATTCATCACTTTTCTTTTTACTTCCTCTTCTTTAGCATCCACGTTTCACACTTTTTATCACTCCATGTTTTTCTTGTCTCTACATGATCTTCTACATCAACTTACATGTTTATAAAGTACATATCTCTATCTACTTTATGCTACCGAGCTTTCGCTCACAAACATAAATTGGGGACAAATGTAGATACTAAATCACACACTTTGGGTACATTACTAGGTCCTAGTAACATACTACTATATTCATATGCTTCTTGTACGAGAGAAAACTCTAGGCCTTATAGACATCACTACCCTGGGCCTCGACCCTTCATACTTCAATTTTTTTGGCTCGAACACCATCGTCATTGCCAATGCCCAAGCGCCCCCATCCCCTTTGGATACCCTAGACCACTTTGTACTTTGCTCGCTCCTTTTTGGGCCTTTTGTAGCCATGGGCGTCTGTATCTCTTACGGGTTGGCCTTTTAGTGATCAATTACGAAATTTGAACAAGAGAAGCATATAAATATAAAGTTTTGTGGCCAAATTAAAGGACCAAGCTCTAAGCATCTATAATATCACCTAAGGTTGCATCTCACAAGCATTCAAGAACATCTTTGCATTCATTTGGCACCATTACATGGGACAAGTGCTAGTTTTTTGCATCACACCCATAGGAGGGAAGTTCATTTTATTCCATGAACACATCTATTACATCTTTTTACATCTAGCTACTTTTCTCGTTATCAAGTGCGACACACACAAGAGCCACCTAGGGCACGATTTTTCACACACACACACACACACATAAAACTACATTGGAGTCCGAGATGTAGTGCAACACTCGATCGTAAGATCACTTGTGAAAGACAAACTAAATGTAGTCCAACCCCTCATTTGTGTCTTTCTTTTTGGGATTTGATGGTTTTTGAGGGGTTTGCAGGGGATATCTTTATTGTAGGTTATCAACAACATTGACGATCATAGTACGACCATCTAGCGTCAAACAACGAGAGTTTCATATCATCGGCAACCCAGTAAAATTCATCTCTGGACCTCCTACGCATACCCCGGTGCCTAGGAAAGGATCCAGCGCCCAAGTACCGTCCCTAGGCACCTCATTCGTTGTTCCTCCTACCCTCTTGCACTTTTCTGGGTTTGGTTTCATGGCCCTGTATTTTCGTTCGCAGACTTTCACCTTCGCATACTTGTCGAAATTTAGAGATCATTAGCTAGTCATTATCCCTTTCTATTGCACTTAGGATTTTACTTCCCTTGTTTATTTGCTTGAGTCACTTTTTGTACTTTATTGTCATATCTTCCTGTTGTAGCATACATAAGAATTTAACAAAGTAATCTATCAATTTTAGTTTATTTTTTGTTAAATTAGATATCGTGCACCTTGGTAAATATGGTATTAGCCACTTGAATGGATTTTATCTTGTTAGCAAAATGTTTGGAGCGCAAAAGAGAAAAAATCCTTTAGATGCTCTATCTCCAATCTTCAACCACTGCAATCTAACTTTGAGTTGTGTTCCTTTGGGTTTTTAAACCTCCTCAATCTTGAGTTTATGCCTTCAATGAACTATTTTGCAAGGAAATGTTTTGTAAATGGAAACTTGTGTACCATAGACCCCGAGAAAGGTGGTTGTTCTTTGAATAGCACCAACCCACCATTACATCCATCTTGTATCCCATGTGGGTCTAGAGACCAAGTTCCAAACCCGTTTAATATGGCCCAACATTCTTTCATGCCGAAGATGGGCAATATTATGATAAAATTGAAGCTTTTGCTTTTTAGATGGGGAACATTCTATTAAATATAGAACTATATGGGTTGATGGTCTCAACCACTAAAATTGCCTACCAACATTGGACAATAAGAACATATATTGTTCAACATATGAGGAGATCTATCCTCTTAACCACTTTGTCTTGACCATGTATTAATTTAGACCAGTGAGCTAAGTAATAGTAAAGTCTTGCATGGAATGGTAGTTTGGATCATAAATTCCAAGCTTGTACTACATGCAAAACCAAGCTTCTCACTCTCCTTTACACTACCACATTAGTAAGCACCCTTCCTCGCTTTCATTAGATTCAACCATATCAAAAGCCTCACAAAAAATACAATGGGCATCAAAGAGGGTGTTAGAAAGCAAAGTGTAAAAAAAGGTCGTTCCACAACATCATTAGAGGCATACAAGTTTTCCAACCCAAGGATATCCTGTCCAAAATCAAAGAGGAAACATACCACTTGATGAGTCGGGTCAAAGTGCCACTAGACAATATTCTAAAAACCTCTAGCACAAGCAACGTGATGATCCCTCCACAACCAAAGTTTATGATTGGATATATGACAAATAACACCTAGCCAAATAGTGCAAGTAATGATTGGAGAAAAAACCCATAAATTTTACATTCCTACATGCATAGAACTTTCATATTGCAAAATTTAAGACAATTGTCCCTAACTAGATATCGACATGTTAGTTCAATGAGGCCACCTACACCTAAGAGTAGACAATCATTGGGAAACATCAAGGTGCATGGATCCTCATCATCAAGATCTTTAAGGTCGGTGTGCCACTAAACAATACTACGAAAATCTCTAGCACAAGCAACGCGATGATCCCTCCACAACCATGTTCGTGATTGGATATATGACAGATAACACCTAGCCAAATAGTGCAAGAAACAAATTGGAGAAGAAACCCATAAATATTACATTCCTACATGCATAGAACTTTCATATTGCAAAATTTAAGATAATTTTCCCTAACTAGATATCAACATGTTAGTTCAATGAGGCCACCTACGGTCTAAGAGTAGACAATCATTGGGAAACATCAAGGTGCATGGATCCCTCATCATCAAGATCTTTCTGTCATAAAACTCATTAGTATAAGAAAAAATCCACTAAGAGGGAAGCTCTTAAAATCAAGCACTTCACAAGGTCATCATTTTTCTTAGACATTCTCCATCTTTGGAAAAAGGGCTTTGGGAGTGGCAAAGTCGAATTGCGCTCACATAAGACAACATTGTCCTCTAGATAACTCACCCCACAAAGGGATTGTGATGCATGCACACCTGGAAATGGATGGCACATCATCTAAGAAGAACCTAGTAGGGTGTGGGAGTGCGGTGTTGAAACTTCAACAGAGTAGGAAATGTAACTGGTTTGGCAATGGTGACAGAGAAGTTGGCTCCAAGGGTACCAACAAGGTAATAAGTTGGTGGAGGTAAAGTGGTAACACGAGAGACAATTTTTATTTGTATTTGTAACCCATCTATTAGACGATAAAAAGGGGCTTTGGCTTATGTCGAACTCTTTTCCTGTGGAGGTTGACATGAGGAGGCCATTCAAAGGTATTCCGTAATCATATGGTTCAAAGTTTGGCATCGAAAACATGTATTCAAGATGTTAATATGAAGTACACGTTGCTAGAATCAAGTGTCACTAATCTATGTCTATGGTTTTCTAGAGGTCTTTGGCTAGATCAATTTCAGCACAACTACATTTTTTAGGGTCGGTTGCATAGAATTTGCGTTGCTTTAGGCAGATGAAGTGCCCTAGGGGTTTCATGAGTTGTTCAACAATTCCCCAAAGGAAGAGAGGCAAACCAAAAAACTCAACCGAGATTTGGAATTATGAATTTAGCTTTGCTTAGACACTTGAAAATCTCGGTATAGTGGAAAAAAACAATGTTGCAAATAAACCACTTGAAAATCTCTCGGTATAGTGGAAAAAACAATGTTACAAATAAACCACAAGTTGACAATGGCTTTACAATGTTCAACGTTGTTGAATCGAAACAAATAAAAACCCTTGGTTAAAATTTGGACCCCTAAATCTTAACACCGATTGCCAAAGTGGTTATGAACCCATTGTTTAAGCAACGTATCGTGGGGGCTTAACTAACAATACATAAGCTTTATCAAACTCTGTTAAATCAAGAATACCATATGACAAAGGGGTTTCTTGGTCGAACTAGTACCTTGCAAAAGACCTTTGGAACAAATTTCTTTGCTTTTCTTCAATGTCATTTTTGTCCAAAGCTTCGTCGATGATTACGAGCATCAAATGATACGAGTGCAAAGAGATTGTCATTAATATAAGCTTTACAATGCCCAAAAGGCGAGAGGTGGACCATATCAACACAATAAATACAAAGAATAATCCAAATCATGCCTAAATTGATATAATCAAATGGACAATGTGATATCAAGATTGTACAGAGTGACTTATAACAATGAAGCACATCTAAAATAGCGGCTAAACAAACCCTAGCCACTAATTTGAAGGTCATTGAATATAAATACATTCATTTGCCTTTCACATACATCTATATGTGCGAGATATGATTAAATTTTGAAAACAATCGTTGCAGAGTATTTAGTGTGCATACAAACCACATGCTCTCAATTTATACCCAACTTTCTTTCTTCCAATTCAAACAAATCTTATTATTATTTTATTGATTGATGTTAGATTTGAATTATATTATCTTGAAAAACAAAATAACATATTCTTATTGATTGTGTACAAATTAACGAAAAAAATACTTAATATTCCAAGACTTTAACCGTTACCCCTACCTCCGGAGTTATGGTTATAATCTAAACTATCTACTTCTTTTAGGATGGAGAAAACTTGTACTCTAAAATATGACCAGATTGTTGAGGTTTCTTGACAAGAAGAGGAAAAGACTTAAGTTAAAATGATGGCAAATATATATCACTGCCATCCTTGTAGTATGGAGGTGGATGTGGAGAGACAACAATGCTCAATGGGATGGTGATGCTGATCAATTAGTTGTGCCGATGAGTTACAACTGCAAACAGTACAATGTACCCATGATCACTCTCACTTGCAAGCAATAAAACCCAAATGTGCATCTAAAAACTATAGAAAAGTATTGAATATACCTCCGCCATGGTTGCAGAATATTTTGCTGCCAGAGGTTGGTGGCCATTCCAATGGATGATAGCCCACTATTATTTTTCACAATGCTCTCTGCAGATCTCCCACTTTCAGAGAGCTGTATCTATAAAATACATTCATTTAGAACCCCGGTAGAATAATATAAATTTACCATCTTAAAACTACATTAATTTTTAAACGCACCATTTTGTGTAGTGCATCATTCTCTCTCTGTAACTCAATGCCCTGAGTTATTCCAATGCCAATAAGTCAGTTCAGAGTTGGATCCCGGATAACATTGCTAAGAGAAAATTTAGAGTCGTTTGATTTTCCACTATTTAATCTCACAACATTAATTAAATATGGCTGTTACCCTGCGTTGAAGATCTTCCACAAGTTGGCTCTGCCACAGTTTGTAACAGTAATCAATCAGACTGAAAAAAAAAATGCTTAAAGCCACAATTCAAAAAAATTAAATGGAAAAAACTAAAAATAAATAAAAAATTATATATATATATTCGTTTAGAAAGATCTAGTGTTTTAATAAACAACAATTTTCAAGGAAAAAATGCCCCCATTGAAAATCTACTTGCGAGAAGAGTTACCTTTCTTGCTTTTATTCTATCCATTCCTAGTTGAACCTTGCACTCTAATTGCTCCAGGTCATTGAGAGACAAAGAAGACAGCTCCTCTCCCATTAAAGTTCTGTCAATAAATTTTGAATGAAATATTTTATTAAGACACTAATTAAATATACAATAAAGAATGTGGTTTACATTAAAAAGGTGGCCGGTTGATATATATGTATATATTAAAACAACTGATTAGCAAAATAAAAAATAGTAAAAAAATTAAAGCTAAGCAGTGGTAGGAGGCTCTCTTGATAAAGGATTGGGTGGTAATGAAGAGGTGAGATAAATGGTTTTATCTGATGGAGGTGACTTGGGGTTATATTTTAATTAAAAGATTGGTGTTATGAACATCTGGAACAATACAGTTTGAAGATTAAAATGAATTTTTCTTGTAAAATATAAATTTTGTATTTTAAGAACTGTGCTAAAATATTATATATTTTTAAAGTCGTTTATTTTTTAAATAAATGATTTTACAACACATTACTAGTCATAAATATTTCCATATTTTAAGTGTTTTAACTTCCAGTGTTATTATAAAGCCCACATTTAAAGTTTCAATACCCACTTAAAAACTTATTGTGCACATTAACACTGAAAAATAAAATTTGTTTTAAGATGTTAAAACTTAATGCAAGTTGGACAAGAATTCTCGAGGCAAAATTTAAATGGAATTACTTTTACAAAATGTAAATAGAATTATTTTCCACCCTGAAATCAGAATATAGCAAATAGCCAATGTAGGCTTACCTAGCCATTTTTTCCGATTGCTCTATTTTTTGCATCAATCTTGGGACTACTCGATCAAATGGTAGCTGTACAAAGCCAAAATTATTAGGCACCATCAACTATAATGCTAGACATTATAATGTTACCGAATTTTTATTTTTATGTTTTCAATATATATCCCTTATCAGGGTCCATGATTGTGATACCCTCTTGTTCATATTCCAACAATTATAACTTCAAAATTGTAAATAATATATTGTCTTACATCAAATTTTATTGGCCAAAGCACAACACATCAGAATTCCAAGCAAAAATTGTAAGTAAGACGAGAACTTAGAACTAGTCATTACTCCTTTTATGAACTTAAAAGCCCGTGCACAAAATCTCATTGAATAAAAATATGAGATTTGATGACTTTTAATACTATATAAGTTAAAAAGTTATACATAGGATTTATTAAAAGTGTGTATATATATATATAGTTTTGAGGAAAAAAACATGTTAATTAAAATTAGATTAGAATAAATATGTTATAAATTAATTAATTTTGTTTTATATTTTGTAAAATTGTTTTTAATTATATGTTTTATTATTTCAGGGTGAATATGTGTTTTAACTTTTCAATGTATTTTAGAATTTTTTTAAGTTTCTAAAAAAATTAATTTAATAGTTGTTTGGCTTGGTCCACAATAACATATATGATATGAACCTCATATATCATGATCCTTATGTTAATAGAGGTAACACCATAATAGAAGTGACTATCTCACTAATATATTATAGTTGATTCTCAGCCTTCTCCTTACCTCTACATACTGTGCATGACCACCCTAAATTTTCATTCAAATAAAAATTAATCTCATATAAATTCGGTAGGTTATTTGAGAATTCTTGATGTGGAAAAGTGTAAATCAGATTTGACATAACTTTTAAATGAAACTATTGATCATGTCCAAATAACTAAATATTAATCTAATATATTTATAAGTGAGATTAATGACAAAATATGCACTGAATAACTTTAAAAAATGAATCCACAGCTTATTGGTTTTCTTTGTAAATATTTGCACTAAAAATCAGAGATAAACTCAAAACAAAAACATATCCTCTTGAAAGAAAAAAATGACTATTATTTCTTGATTTAATTAACAAACAAGACTTGGTTATAATTATATGACAAGTTAAAAACTAATAATAACAATTACAACTACTAAGTCAACTAAAGAATGCTAAAAATAAATTCAAGAAAACAAGTATCATCTACTAATAATATGTGATCAACATGCAAGAAGCCATTATTAGTTTAAATAGTCTATTTTAATTCATTTTTCATATAATTTAAATATTTTGATTGAAAAGTATCTCTATTAATGAAAAATTAAAATACAAATAATCAAACAAAAAAATGTGGTATGGCAACACATCCTATCTAATCGACATTGAGAAATAGCTTGAGAATAATGGCCGGTATATGGGACACACCACTAATATTTACATGGATTTAATAAAAATAATTCAATCAAAAAGAAGAAAAAATAGAGAGCACAAAAGTCAAAACATTAAGTGGCGGCGACAAACATGGAGGCCCGCGGTGGAGGCGTGTGAGGGCAGTCTAGTTTTCCACCCCACCCACTAACACCAAACAATTCTAGATCTAGGGCACCTTCCCATCCATTTTGATTGTCATCTTTATTATCCCACCTAGGAGAGATAGCCAAGGCAAGATGAAGAAATTGGCTAGAAAGGGAGCACTCCAAGTAATACCCACGGAATCAACATCGTCGCCACCAACACCTCCAGAGAGAGGAACATCTTATCCACTTCCATGAGCACCACTAGCACTCTGTTACCCTAGAAGCGGTCAAGACTCCTCTACAACCATGGAGGGTAGCGGTGGAGGTGTGGGTGAAGGCGATGCTGGTTTTTCACCCCACCCGCTAACACCAAACAATTCTCGGATCGAGGGCACCTTCCCATCCATTTTGATTGTCATCTTTATTATCCCACCTAGGAGAGGTAGCCAAGGCAAGATGAAGAAATTGGCTAGAAAGGGGAGCACTCCAAGTAATACCCACCGGAATCAACATCGTCACCACCAAAGACCGCAAAGAGAGGAACATCTTATCCACCGCCATGAACACCACTAGCACTGTCACCCTAGAAGCGGTCAAGAGTCCTCTACAACCATGACCCCAAAGGGAAGATGATGCGCTAAAATTAGCAAAAACCTGAAAAGGTCATGACTTGAGCTCCGGGTGTCCGATTGGGTCCATTTTTTTTAAAGCCCCTGCTTCGACTAGACAAACGCACCAATCAACCAGCCATGTCGGTTGGAGCACGTTTCAACACATTTTCGGGCCCGAATTCCACCATCTGAGGGCCAAAAATTAGGATTTAATTTGTAATTCGATTTTTCTTATTTTAGGGCATTAGTTAATGTTAGTCTCTTAGATACATTGTGAGTTGGGAAGTAGGCAATTCCTCTCATTTAGGCATGTAGAAGATGTGTGGCAATTTATGTGCTCGTACGAATAAGCATGTGAACTTACTAAGAATAGCAGGTTCTAGTAAAACTGCTAAAAATAGTAATTTCCGCTACACCGGAATAGATTTAGTCAAAGTTAGTTAGAGTTTACTTGGCAACTCGAGTTGGGAGTTGTTTTCCTATTTAGGAAACATTGTAATTCATGATTCAATAACAAAGGAGATCTATTTTCTTTTGGAGTTCAAATTATTTGCAGTATATTGAGTGTGTTCAAATTTTGGCTACATTAGGAGAGCAATGTCGTGGGCATTTTGGTGTTGCCCTAATGATCATGCGAACACGTTGTCCCAGTGATCAATGAAAATTTGCAGATGTTCCACCTCTAACTGACCTTTTCAAGATGGACTTGGATCCGGAATAACACATTTGTAATAAATTTTTTATTAAAAATAGAAAAACATTGTCCATTTGAATATGTTTAAAAGAGCATTATTTCTACCTTAGCAAATTTGACAAAGAATCTCGGTTATGAATGATTTCCATATTTGGTTGTATTTTGTAGGTAGCAGGTTGAATCTCCAAGTAATACCATTTTCCAAATTAACAAATCTGGTAGGAGGATCTCAAACAGGAGTGTGTCCATTTGAATATGTTTAAAAAGAGCAATATTTCTACCTTTGCAAATTTGACAAAGAATCTCGGTTATGAATGATTTCCATATTTGGTTGTATTTTGTAGGTAGCATGGTTGAATCTCCAAGTAATACCATTTTCCAGTTAACAAACGGTAGGAGGATCAAACAGGAGTGTGTCCAATTCCATGCAGATTGGGAAGAGGGACAAAACCAAAACGAGTGCTTTCAGTCTCGGGTTGATTGCGGGAGGGGCAAATTGGGCTTAATTTGTTCCCAAACCAAGAGCATATGGTAAAGAATACATCATAGAAAGTGAGCCTTCTTAGGTTCAATGAGAATTTTCCAAAGCCTATCAAACCACCTTACCTAGATCGGTGAGAGGAAGAAAGGTTCCACCTGTGGTTTAAGGAAGCAACATGGATTTCATGGGACGCCAACAAATGGTAACCAATCCAGATTTATAACAGCAAAAAGGGGTGGTAAGTAGCCAATCCAAGATTTATAACAGCAAAAATGGGTGATTTATAACAGCAAAGTCGATTCCAATCTCTCCTTATCCCGTGAAGTGACTCCTATTTTGGGAAAGTGTCTCCTATTTTGGGAAAGTGTTCCTAAGGGAGAGCATTCTGAATCTCAAAATTGGGATGGCCTCGTCATTTCTTAGTAAGAATTTTTTTCTTAACATTCTTCCAAGGGAACCAATTCCTAGTTTCCTTAGAGAAAATGTAATTATAAGTACGAATCCCCTTTTAAATAGGTGAATACCTTTGAGCTTGAGGATCATGCCAAGGGGAAAATTTTACAATTAGAAGATGGGAAAACCATCGAGAGCAATTGGGAATTGATAAAAAAACCATCTCTAAATTCATTGCTAACACAAATACGGTGGGGTTTGAGTGTTTCCTAGGATTTCCATATGCTTTTGGCAATAAAAGTACCTCCAATTTTGACAGAAATTGGTGTGAGGAGGAGAGTTTAAAAGTCTAATCCTCTCCACACCTTGATCCCAAGGGGTTTCCTGTAAGATGCAATTTCTTAGCAAAATTTTCCAAGCTTTGAGACCCTTCCAAGCCTCTAATAATCTATTTAGCACTAAGGGATTGGCTTTGGAGTTTGACATCAATAAGCCTAAGCCCCCAAGCTTCTTTAGATCTGCAACAAATATCTAAGGCCGCTCTTTGAAAGCCTTGTTACCTTTCGATCTAGCCCAAAGAAAAGTCCTCAATATTTTTTAAAGTTTGCCATAGGCGGCATTGAAGGGTTCCCAACGAGAGGAATATTAGACATGGGTATCAACAAGCACTTTAGAACAAATCTGAATTTTTCTACCATATAGAGGGGCTTGGTGATCCATAATGAAACATTTTTCTTCACTCTATGAACAACATAAGACCATAACTCAAGCAAGGGTAGCTTGAAAGGTAAAGGGGATGCCAAGGAACTTGAATTGAACACCGGGTTGGATCCAATCATTGATAATTCTCAAGCTAGACTAGAGGAATTTTACACCACGAGATGGAAGATCTGGAAGCTAAACAAAAAATGTCTAGGCATTTCATAACCTCGGTCGTGCAATTTGCTCCTCTTCAAGTAAAGTTGGAAAAGAATCATCATCAAAGTGACCATTAATGAGTTTGTTGGTTAGTGTGAGGCAGAGAGATACCTTTAAGCAAGCCCTTGGAGGAGTAATTGGTTATAAGGTAGCTAAAACCTTCAAAGACACCAAGCACATAGAGAGAATGATCCAAAACGATGCAATTTAAACTAACTTAGTTAACCATTTGTATGTATATTTATTAAAATAATCTCAATTTAACGTACTACGTTCAAATTGGCACTTGAAAACTTTGAAATTGTAGTGTAAAGATAAGATTTTATCCATACACCCAATTTCCACATTCATTCCCTTCATTTTCCAATTTCTCGTAAAACATGCAAATTACATTAATTGGTTTATATATGCTTAAAATCATACCATAATTGATTAAAAACAAGCAATGAAGGAAAATACGGACTCAAAGCTCCACAAATTGATATCGAAGTACATTTGTGAGGGACTACGTCTTTGAGGTCTCATAACAATGTATCGATCCTATTACACGATGCAAAATAAATCAATTTCTTACATCAAAAGTCTCCATTACGGGTAATAGGACCTGCAAGTACATCTATCTCAACATCTAGGAAGTTTCAATACCACTTCCTACAAAAATCAAACAAGTACTGTTATCCAAAATTCACCCCGGGGTAAATTTTGATAACATGCATCAAATTACTTAGTCCCGTGCAAATAAATTGATTCGGGGCCAAAAATCATGTTTTAGGGTCCCCTCAGAATTTTTCTAACTCCCTGTCCAGGTTGAAAAGAGCAAGTTCTGAGAAAAGGTGAAAAGGCTGCAAAAACAAGCTTGGGCCAGGAAAAATCACGAAAAATGGCTAAGTCCTAGTCTTCAAATGCAATCGGGACGTGAGGGACATCGGGCGCGAATCGGCGAAAGGCCGCGATCTCAGCTGTGGCAAAGAAACATCCGAAATTTTGTCGGGACGCGCGGGACGCTGGAAAGCCGTTCGGCCAAGGAGAAGAAAATCGACTAATTGCTCGGGACGTTTGGGACAAGAAGACACAAAGGTACGCGAATCGGCCGAATCGGGCGATCGGAAGAATTTGTCCCTGCATGATTCGAGACATGTGGGACAAAGGGACACATGGGACGCGGATAGCTGAAGGAGCCGAAAGCCAATCAAGAAACGCCACGTGTCATCGGCCGAATGAGGGACGAGGAAGCCCATTTCGGGCGGATCGGAAGTTTTGTCCCGCATCTAGGACATCCGGGACAAATGGGCTACGTATTTGACGCGAAAAGAGCGGCAGAACCGCGGACAACCAAATCATGACACGTGTCACAAGGAGAAAAGTCCAAAAAGTTCAAAGGGCGAGGTTTCAAGCACTAACCCGAGCCAATAAAAGGAGGACACGTGTCCAATGAGGAAGGGAAGCTCGGAGCTCGGGAAGGAGTTAGAGAGTTTAGCAAGAGTTTTGGCCGAAAAGCTAAAAGCAAAGGTCTGCCCCGCGCCCTGTCGACCAATCAATGCATGCCACGTGTCCCAAGTGGCGGGGGCGCGGAAGGAAAGTGGAAAATGTTCCAAAATCACAAAAGGCAAAACTTTTAAGGAATAACCCATGAGGACAACAGAGGAGAGAGAATTACGTATCAATCGGCGCTTGACACGTGTCATCCAGGGTGGCAGAGCGAGAAAGATCTTCAAAACACATTTTCACTGCTTTGTGCCCTAAATCTTCAGATCTCCATATCTTTTGATCCAGAGCTCGAATTTGCACGTTCTTTATATCAACGGAAACCTTATGAAATTCTCTACATGATTTAAGGGTTAATCTCGAATTTTGGTGCATCTGAGAGAGAAAGTTGAGAAACGGCTCGACACGTGTTCATGGCCGAAGTGCCATTTTAACGACCAAATTAATGCGGAATGGGTCGCATTCTCCTCCAAATCGGTCAAAGATGGCGGGGTATGGGTTTGTAAGGTTCCCATGCTTTGTTTTAATGCATCGCAAATCAATGAGGAATGGGCTTGCACGTTTTCCCCACTCTCTCTCCGGGCTCGACCCATGCAATGTAAAAGCAGATTTGGCTCATTTTAAAAATAATAATTACAAGTTGTTCATCCATTCGGCTCGCCTCCCTTCTTTTCCTTCTCCGGGGTTAAAAATGGAGTTCGAACCTCCTCCCCGCTCTGTAATGGCGTTTTTGCCTTTTTACTAATGAAATGTTGTTCTGTGCAAACTTCAAGAAACAAAAACGTGTTTTGTGATGCATCTGTCCATCCTTGCTCGTTTTTCGCTTGTTTTCCTCTTGCCTCTTCATTACTGTATTTGTGCATGTTTGAATGTTCATTGCAGGTTTGGAGCTGTGTTCATGGAGTTTTGGGACATTTTCTGTGTGAAATCTATCCTTGGGCCTGTGATGCATCTGTCCATCCTTCCCATTGCTCACCTCTCTTTGTTACATGGCAATTTTGATAGATGTCCAACATTCTCCTTCTCTGGTGTATCACCGTTTTAGTGTAGGCTTTTGTTCTTTTCCTTTCTCTCTCTCTGTCTCTTTGGCATAGTTAGATTAGGATTAGATTAGCTTGCCTGCACTGAAATAGCTTGTGGCAGGTGGTTTAGGAGCAGGAACCAGCCTTCTCTGGAGATTCCTTTCTCATTTCTGCAAGTCCCACACTTGGAGAAAGGTTTCAATGTTGTGCAATCACACTGGATGCCTGAAGATCAACTTAGAAAACGATCAAGATCTAGGGGTCTTTGTGATTTCGCATCAACAAGATCTACTCTTATTCCTCTAAAATGGGATTTCTCTTTCTTCCTGAGGCGGTTTCGTCTCTCCAAAATGGGTAAATTTTCTCCATCTTGGGCAATAACATGTCTCCGCAATGTTTCCATCAGCAATCTTGCACAAACATTACATAACATGCAGAAAAATCTCCTTTGGAATGGCTAAATTTCCCAAAGGTCTAGGACTACACAGTCTTGCAAGATTACAACTTCAAATAAAAACTTGCTCCTTTTATATTGTTTGTAAACCGCGTGGGCTAATGGTAAAGCGTTATTTCACCATCCACCACTTTAGGGGTTCAAATCCCCTCCATCGCATGTATTTTTGGCTTGTCATCCGCCCGCATTTAAAGGATAAAACGAACTCTTTTGGCTAGTGTAAGCAAATAGGCCATGTGGCCTAACACTAAGTGCTATGTTTGGTACATTAGGTCAATGGTTCAATTCTCTGGGATATTCACCATCCCCGCGCATTAAATATGATTACCAAGTTTGGGACTTAGTCCCACGTTGGCGCTAGAAGGGAGTTGTATTGGGCTTTAATAAGCCCATGGTGGTAGCCTCCATTGTGGCTTCGGCCACGTGCTTGCAAAATTTGTGTAGATGGGGTAACTCCCGCTCCACTCGTTGTTCAACACATTGGCGCTGATCATTGTATGCAGCTTGGCCGCGGTGACTATTGAATTGAATCTTACCGAGTTGGAAGGGTTGTTCATTGACCATAGTCTTCGATAGTTGGGCTTGCGTGCATCTCGCGGGTTGGTTGTTGCGGCCAACTCCTTAGTGAGTTGTGCATGGTTAAGATGGTTAGCTCGACTTAGTGATGTGGCACTATGAATTAGCAAGTAATATGTGGCTCGCCCCAACTCACCACCCCTTAGCTCGGTCCCGGCTCGATGAGTTGGGAAACTTTGAACAACTTGGGACTTAGTCCCACATGCCCCATATTGTGAATATCAATAAGCTTAATAAGAAAAATCACATGAAATGCATGGTGAAGAATGACGGAAAGGTCCCCCTCCATATAAAAAACGGACTCCACCAATTGTTGGGCCCCCCAACCAACACTCTTATGTGGGACACACCTTGATCGTAAAAAAATGGAGGCTAAAACCATCATTTTGTTCAAGTAGACTCTACCACTTGTCTCCACTTGTCACGTTCTCAACCTCGCTACATTAGCGTTGTACAAAGCTACACTTAATTCTCGCAGTTGAATCTGAACTTCCACATACGGTATCTTCCACATACAAACTCCATTTTCTTTCATTCAAAAGGCATCGGAAAGATATTGAAGCATAATTTAGTATGCAAATAGTTTTGGGAAGTTTAGGGAACAAAGCGCACCAAAAATGTCCTTTGGATCGAGAGGAGCAAACATGAATCCTTGTCTAATTAATCTACAAAACCAAATTTGGGAGCTCAATTTATCTAATCTGGGGCCAAAGCCTAAGGCTTGCAACATATAGCAACATATATATGATGAAGGGAAATTCAATCCTATCATAGGATTTCTTAAATCAATCTTAATGAAAGAGTTATTTGATTAGAGAGTCGGCCCATTCCATAACTTCCCATACCCCAATCACATTGTCAAGAATACATTTGTGCTTAATAAAACCAATCTATTCACTTATAACACTAAGAAGGAGAAGGTCCCTCATTCTAAGAGCCAAATATTTGAAAATGATCTTGTAGGAGACATTGAGCAAGGTGATAGGCTTCCAATTATTATTATGCTTTGAATCTCCTACCTTGGGAATGAATTTGATATTTCCCTGATTGATAAGCTCTCCCAAGATGTTATAGCTTACAAGGCTTCCAAGTAAACTTAGTGACTTGATCAAACCCAACCCCTGTCTCAAAGAGTTTGATAAAATTCACATTGTAAGCCAACAATACTAAGGGCTTTGTCAACGGTCATCTCGTATTTTTATTTCCTTAAGATCATTCACAATAAGGAGTCTCACGGGATGCTCTCGAGCTTTAGAAAGCTTGGAAGGGATAATTTGGAGGGCATTGAGAAAGAGCGTTATCTCTCTTAGGGAAGGAATCTTTAGAAGGAAAAACACCATTGTAATTATGGACAAAGGCACCCAAAAGTTTAGCTAACTTAGGAATTCTAGCAATAGAATTCTTAATCGCCTCAATTCTATTAAGGCTTTTGTATGGAGCAAAGGAGCACAAAAAAATCTGTGGCGATTTTATCCCCCACTTTAAACAATGCATACAAGCCCGAAATTGAGGACCATAAGCTTTGTATCCATCCTCCACCTTAACTTATGCCACTAGAAGGAAACTTAAGTTTGAAGCTAGAGATTGAATGACAATTGATCGGAACTCCGTGACAACTTTTGGAAGTCACATTAGCCTACGTCGTGAGCGCATTTCCGTAACCAACCACTTGTTTTCCATAAGTTCTAAGAAAGGTTGTGGTGCGGGCAATGGCATTAGCCCTCCATTCGATCCATCCCCAATCACCATGGGGGCAAGGGACTAGATTTCAATCCCTTATAATATGCCCCACAATGTTCTCATGTTTGAGATGAGTTGTATTGAGATAAAATTGAGATTTATGGTTATTGGGTTGAGTAGAGGTCCATTTAATACAAAATCAAATAGGGGAGTGATCTAGTAGCCCCATCTATGATAGAAACAAGGAGGCCATTGTCACACAAAAAGGAGAAAAAATCTTGCCCATTTGCATGATCCAATCTCTTAACTACCCTTTCTTGGCTTACTCTAAAATTGGACCAAGTGAACCAAGAGGAGGCAAAAGAATAGTGTCGATGGTGATTAGAATCAAAAACCCAATTTTGTTTCGCATACAAAACCAGCTTCCTTTTGCCAATGCACCAACACATTAGGAGGAAACTGTTTTGTCCTCTTATGATTCAACCATGACAAAATCCCCACAAACAACCCAATGTGCATTGGGGAGTGAGTTTTCTAGCCACCTCCATAATCGGGCTCATTCCATTGCATCATTTGAATCATAAAGAATGGTGAGCCCAAGAATAAGACCTTTGAAATCAAATAGGGTCCACATAACCTGATGGGTAGGGTTGGATCCCCAAGAAATAATATTTTGAGACAGATTGAGTGAAAGTGATGTGACAATGCCTCCTCTACTAAGGTCATGATTGAACATCTAACAAAAGGCGCCCAACCAAATGGGGTGGACCACGGATCGAGAAGAAAACTTGTGATTTTAGCTTCTTGCAAGCAAAGAATTTACATGTTTCGAAATAATGACAACTGCTTCGACCATATATCATCGAAGTCGGTTCAAGAAGACCTCGAATATTCCAAGAATGTACAATCATTGGATACCATCAAGGTTCTTATCAATCCCTCATCCAAAACTTGGAGGGATGCAAACTTACTAAAGAACGGAACTACTACACTCTATTAAATTAGCGAGTTGAACATATTTCTCTTTTCCAAAGTGTGAAAGACTACAAGACTCGGAAAAGGACAATTTTGTGGTCAAAGGTAAATAAGTTATCAAAAGAATCCCGAGTGGTCAACTTGAAATGAGGCTCCCACGATTGCGAGGGCAACATCATGGTTTGGGAGGGAAAAAGGGCGCATGTGGCTTACAAGCCACGAGGGACGGATTGAGGTGAAGGTTGGATGGTTGGCTTGTTGGCATTGATCGGAGTAGGTCTCCCAAACCCAATTGTGGGTCCGTACATAGTGGTGAGTGGTTTTGCGGCTCCCCGAGAGGTTGATTTTTCCTTGAACATGGAAACTGTAGTCTAACCATTACTAAAGGAGTTGGTGGCTAAGTAGGTTTCTTTTGTGGCCACGATCGCATGTCTACCATCAAAGGGAATTCCTTAATCATATGAATGGAAGATCGGCATTAAAAACATGTACTCGTAAAGTTAATATAAAGAGTCCGTTGTGAAAAGTGGGTGTTACCAATTTGAATATCAACGATTTCCTTCGATTCTTTAACTAAGTCGACTTCTACACAAATCCCCCTTTAAGGGAAAATTGCATAAAACGTGAGTTGCTCATGGAAAATAATGTACCTGAGGGGTTGAATAAGCTTCTCAATAAAACCCCAAAGCGGGATTGGAAGCCTTGGAAATTCCACCCAAACGAGTATTTTGTTCATCTTGCTCGGTATCCTAAAATTCTTTAGACCACTAGGAATACACAACTAGGGTGTTTCAAATGAAACACATGACATGGTTAACAATGGCTTTGCATTGATCAAGGCTAGTAAAACATAAGAGGAAGAAGTCTTTGGTCATGTTTTAAACCCCTTCAACCTTAACACCATGGGGTTGCCGGTGGTTGTAAATCCATTATTAGAGCATACCTTCCAAGGGGACTCCGCCAACAAAATAGCCAACCAGATCGAAACTTTCAAACCGGTGATAGGATTAATCAAATGCATGTAAATCGAATACCACATCAAGGGGGTATCAAGGTGAGAACCACTACCTCATAAAATACTTTCGACAAACTTGTTGGGATGTTTGATGCCATTTTTCTCCATAGTTCCGCTAACATTTCCTACATCAAATGATGTATTTGTTGTGGAGGTGGCCATTAATAACGGAGTTGGCTAAATGTTGTCAAAAGGGCAGAATGAATGATCGATTCAACACATTAAATGCACAATACACTTTCAAAAAAGTCGTTCCTACGTGGATCAATGCAAAATCGATAGTATGATGACCGTGCAACTATAGCATAAAATCGTAAAACTTCATCTTCTATGCTCTTTGTGCTCACTTAGTACTCGTGTTTCCCTTTTATTTGTTTTGTTCAAGCATAATTTAAATTTTTAAGTGTAGATCTATGAAAATATTTCATGAGATTGAGATGCTTCAAATTCCATTCCATAACATTAAACCATTTTGTATTTTAGTAGGGCCAATTGTCGAATTAAAAAAATTGTGAAGCACATACTCACGGAAAGAAATGTGGTTTCAAAATTGTTTGAGACAACCTGATATGATTCAACTTCTTCGAAAAAAATCCTTACAAGCCTTTTAAAGGTGGTCTTCTCTTCATCAAAAAATTGAGGGAACAAATCCAAGGATTTGGGATTTTGATTATCTTGCGATATAATGGAAGGGCTTTGGACCATGCTTTCTTCACAACTAACTTCATGAGTATCATTCCAAGTACACATGATCATAACGTAAATTCCTAAATCTTCCTATTTGATGTCTCACACAACTTCAATAGTGTTAGCGATGTTCAATGCAACTATCCCACAACATTTCTAAAAAGTAACAGAACAGATTATATGAATCCTTAGCACGCAAGCAATTACATTTCTTGAAATTTAATCATCTTCCTCACTTTTGTTGTATTAATGTATATTAGTCATTCCTTGAATAGGCATTAAGTTACTTGAGGCATAGCCACCTTTGATAATACATCTTATCTCTCATATCTCTATACAGAACTTATATACTACAAATTTGTATTGTGTCAAGACATAATACTAGGTCTCACTAGGTGGTAAACAATATTCATAAACTGAGTCTACTAAATAAATCCTGAAACATATATAATTTTTTTAAAATTTTTATAAAAATTATGTATGCACTGCCTCATTGTATATTTAAGCTTCTAAAAATACATGTTTGGTCATTATAGATGTATTTAGTCAAATTATCTAAGTGGGACACAATTATATATCCCAATTCTACTAGCATGGGGTTCTATTTTTTTATACCATCTTAACACTCTTAATTGTTATTACTGTTTCATATAACCCATTAAAATCCGTCATACTGTGTTGTTCCTTGAATCACCGTTTAGTATCAAAGCACATTTTCCATCAACTAGCTGTGGTATTGGAAAGAGTTTATCCTCTAAACTCTTTCCAAAACCACACTAGGTCTAGTTATAAAAAGTTTGATCTCAAAACCTGAACAAACAAGAACACAAGTGGCGCACAATATAATCACAAATGTCATGCTTGGAAATCCATACCTTAACACAACAACAATGCAGTATATGAAGGCAAATAGATCCTAGATTTTAAACTGGTTGTTCACTTATGCAGTATTACAAGAAAAATATAAATAGGAAAGCTTTTGAAAATTTTGGAAATGTGATAATTTTACTAGGTAATAAGAAAGAGGCCATACGTGTAACTTTTGCAATGATTCACTGCAAACTTCCCCACATTGATAATATCTCTGAATGATGTTGTCCATGTTCCTGCAACACAAGCTTGCCTTCATTACAGTACAATTATAGTATACTATTCAAGAGACTCAATTAAATCTCATGCAAAGATTACACATTTAAATTTTTATTTTTTTTGTATATAACGTATTAAATTTCATAGCACGTAATGTATTACATTTTAATGCTATTAATTTCTAGCAGTCCAAAAACAATTGCTGGAAAAATTAATATTATTTTTAAATATAGGGAAAAATTTGAAGGAGTAAAAGATTCTAATTTATATTTACAGTTCTTTTCTCTACACGTAAATGTTTATGTCGATTTTTTTATTTATAATTTTTAAAGAAAATTATAATTACTATAATAATTTTTTATCAAGGCTATCTTAAAATAATTAAATAATAATATTCTAATTACATTAAATTGTTCCTAGAAGTGTTTAATTACATCTTCTATACACATATCTTGCACTTATCAAGGGTGGAAAATAGAAAGGTTTAATTATATTTCATGAGAAATGGCAGATGGGGTTATCCTCATAAAAGCAATGGGAGGTGCGTCTATCTTCGCCTTGTGTTCTAACCTGATCAAATATCTTTAAATGTGTTACTACTCTAAATTAATATATTTTGAACATGTTTTTATTGTTCTAAAAATTTTATTTGTAACCAAAAAAACATATATACTTGTGATCTATATAAAGTTTATCTATGATTTTCTAATTGTATATATAAAGAGCAGAAATATCAGTTCTTACTTCCAAACAATTAAGTCCAAGAATGTCAAGGAACCTCATACATAAACAATATGGTCCAATTCTATCAATTGGTATCAAAATCTTTGATCTTCAACTCGTAGATCTATTGTTGTTTTATTTCTATTCTTATATGTTTGGAGATGAATTCCTTTTAAGTATTGGATTCATCTAACAACTCCTTTTATCTTATTGGCCATTTGGTGGACATTAATATTTAAATTAATTTAAATTCATATATATGATGAATTCCAAAAAACCAAAAAAAAATCGAAGAACCACAAAAAGAATTATCCATGGATATATACATTTCAATTTTGGGGGCATATGTCAAACAGTTATGCACAGTGTTGAACCGAACAGTTGAGAATCACTTGAGATGTTTGCAATGCGTGGAATTTTGGATTTTCATTCATCGTAGAGGCAGATTTCAGTTTTTAAATGTTTTGGTTGTCGCACACCGCAATTGTGTATTATTTATTAAATATATATAAACATAAAGTAATGGTCTAATAGTAACCATACTTGATTAACATGATTGCAAGACATACATTTTAAATAAGAATTTGATAGATAAAAATGAGATTAAACATAAAATTAAGAGTTAAAAATTGTTGAAATGTTTCTCTTATAACAAATCGTGACTGTTAGACTGTTAAGTAGGATATTGGGTTTATTTGTACCTTTAAAATTGAGATTGAAGAAAGGGGTTTGAAGTTGAACCATGAAGTAAAGAAGTGTGTTGATGAATCTTAAGGAGGTCATCTCTCTAATGAATATAGCAGACACGTCTTTGATCATCATACGTAATGATTAAAATTTTGTAAAGAGCATTGATTTCCTCTAAAGAGGCAGTAAAGCCTGCAACAAATCTCATAATCGCTGGGCACCTAAATACAAAATGCTCCTTTGATTTTGGTTCAATATTACAAAATTATATATGCACTATGTTGGAGATATATAATTGTGTGTACTTGAGAGCAATAATACGTCCATCTTCTATTTTAAGATAGTGCTCTAAATAGTGATGCAATTTTGTTAACAATGATTTTAACAATTCTACCCAAGTTGATTTTTATATTGGATTTATATATCCCATCCCCATTGCCCTATGAATTTCTCTTTTCGATATATGGGGAGCATCAATGGAAAATATAGGAGGCAAATGATCGATATCAATAAGTTCATTTTCATTTTAAAAAGATGTACATTGACCACATCAAGTGTTCTTGATCCCTTACATTCACATAACTTCATAGATGACTGAAGAGCCTTAAATGTACATCTATTACGCCTAATTGATGTATCTATCATGCCTAATTGATGTATCTATCATATATCTTAATTTGTGAAGTAAAAACATTACATAGACTTTAGAGTGCAACCTAACCATGTGTAGTTTCATGGATTACTATCATATCATGGTATGCACAAAAAGATTTGTTGAAAAGGCCTTTGAAACTATGAAACAAATGTGATCAAAGGGTGTAAAGTCAGCCTCTAAAACCTATGCAACATACTCCTGGCCTATTCCAAAAAAGGAACTTTATAGAAGGTTGTTAATATACAACAAATTATATTGGAAAGTCCTAACATGCAAAAATGGTACTTTAAACTATTGCATTGACATCAGACGAAGCATTATGAAAAACGGCCTATTGGCAAATGTTTTAGTTAAGTGCCCTGAAAATATGTCTACAAAGTACAAGGTGTTGAAGCATGTGAATTATTCGACAAAATTCTTAAAATATATGCAGTCTTACGAAATGCAATGATTGCATGATATGCACAAAATGGGTTTGTTGAAAATTCGTTGGAAACTTTCTAAGTATATGTAATTGCCAAAGTGGATTATTGTCAAATTTCATTTTTTAAATCCTTCATAACCATGGATGAAAAATATGGAACATTAAATGCCTCAACAAAATGCCTAAACAAAGTGCCAAATTTGCAGCTATGGAATTGGGCGTGGAGATCCACCACAAAATATTCAAATGTGGTTTTTGTCAAATGTTGTAGTTGCAAATTCACTAATAGACATCTATGCAAAATGCATAATTACAAAAAGACTTGCAATTTGTCTAACAAAGTGCATAATGCAAGTATCATTCTTGTGGACAGTAATACTTGTAGGACATGTAATGTATCGTTACATAAGCATACCTTTGAAATCTTTGATTTAATGAGCCACCATGGATTTAGTCTTTGACCAGTTTCTTGTGTTTTATGAATAATTCTTAATGCATTATAGCTGTAGTTGATCATTACGTGTGTATGGTCAGCCTTCTTTGCCACGCTAGCTATATTATTTTATAGTTTTTAAAAAATATTCATTCCATTTGGTTGGGAATGTAGAAAGAAAAGCACTTACAACTCAACATTTGCATGGATATGGTTGCACTAGGTAAAGGAAGATAACACTTTTCAGTCCACGAGCCAATGGTTTTATCTCATTTAATGTGAGCCAAATTTTGTACCCTCTTTACAGAAAAATAATTCAAATAGCAAACAATTCACCGCAAAATGCAACTTCAACAAACTTAACATTGTTATCATCTCCTGTGTAGTTTGCAACTCATGTGCAATTCCTAGTTTTAGTAAGGGGAATTAAGCCCTAGGCCACCTAGGCAATCGCATAGGGTGCCACCTTAGGGGTTGCATTATTTTTTAGATTTTCATATTACCTATTCCGTATAAATTTAATAAATATAATATTATGATATATTTAGGTTTTAAAAGGTAAATCAAAACATTCTTGGAGAGTTTATTGTTGACACCCTTAATTACATATTCATATATATATATATATATATATATATATATATATATATTAAATATAGATTTATCATTTATTATATGTGAGGAGATAATTATTTATATATTTTTATATTTTCTTTCATTTTTAATTTTTCCTCATTTTTTTGAAAAAACAATTTGTGAGATAATTTTTAAAAATAGTTAATAAATGAATTAGTGTTTATTTTCCAAAAAAATATAAACATAAAATTAAGTTGTGTTTAATTATTTGTGTTGCCAAAAGTTCCACTATAAAGTTTTTTTAAATTAAAAGGGGTGCATTAATGTATGCACTCAAAACCCTTATTTCAGCCCTTGAGTATTAGTATAGTAGTGATTATTTTGAGTCTTTTTATTATATTATTTTTATTAAGTTAAAATTTTACACTATACATTTATATCTTAATCAGTACCATTGAAAATTATTAATCAATTAAACTTATACTAACAATTACTATATTCATATATATTAATACATAATTATATTATATAAATATACAAATTAAATAATATTATATAAATTAATTAATCCTAATTCCATAATAATTAATTAATAAGCACATAAATATATTAATATTATAAACTAATATCATATAAATTAATTAGTTATAGTCTCACAATAAAGAATAAATACAAATATATAAATAGTGTATCAATTAAACCTTATACCAATAATTAATAAATTCAAAATTATATTAATATTGTAGTAACTACTCAATTTTATGTTAATAATTACGAAACACACAAATAAGTTTATATTAGAGCAATCACCTAAAATCTTATACCAATATTAAATAATTATAGAAATATTTACACATAGAATTTTTAAAATATGTTTCTAAACAATCAAATATAATTTTTTATAAACAATTTTCACTATAAACATTCATTAAATGCAATTCAATATTTTAGATTTTAACCAATCTTTTCATAAATAAGTTATTAAGAGAGAGAAACTAATAGTTGTTACCTTTACAGAATTAATTCTTTTAAAAATCTAATATTTTTTATTTATATTTTTTATTTGAAATGTTGAAATGAAAGGAAAATCACAATTTCAATTAATTTTTTGTGTATAAATTATTTATTACAAATTAATTTAATAAAACATATATAAATATTATATACTAATTATAAATTAATGACATATCATAATATGATTGATTGTTAAGAGCTTATAAATTAATGGCATATCATAATATGATTAATTGTTAAGAGCTAATAAATATATAATAGTACATAGAACCATTATAAATATTAAAGCATAGGAAAGCACCTATTAAATATTTCTAAGACAACATACATGATAATTATTTATCTTCATTCAACAACTTTTCTTATAATAATAAATATTGATACATTTGATGTACTAATTAAGGTGAAAGTATTTATAAAGACAATCTTGAAGAAATAGTAAAATATGTTGAAGAAAAATTCAATATAATTATATTGAAAAAATTGAGTTTTGGACAAATAAAAAGAGTATAACATAAATTTAAGTACATAAGTGCACAACAAAATTGGTGATCAAAATTCAAAATTAAGAAATCCAACATTTAAAAATTAGACAAATAATAAATGTAATTTATTGATATATAAAGGATGATATAGAAACAAGAGCTTTGATGCGGCAAGTTCTTATCTCATTGTAGTTGTTATGTATTTGTTGTAGCAAATAAGAATAATATGAAATAGTCATAAGAAACTTTGTAACCAATTAGAATTTGTGTCAAGTTTTTCCATTTGCAACAATATTTATTATATGGTCGAGGAATATATGTATAGTAGAAAAGGTGATTACTACTAGAAATGAAGTGGGCAATAAAAAAACATTGACATTTTGAGAGGTAATGAACAAGAACTAGTGTCCATAATCGCATAAGTATGATGCTTGAATAATTACAATAATATAACAATGAAAGTAATTGTGTCAGAAGTGAATTTGAGGGATGATTAATTAGAAAAATAATCTTTGTTGTTAATCTATTATTGAACATCTACAATAATGTTGCTCGAGTCACTTGAATTTTTCTTTAAATAGTCATTATGTGATGTGTCTATAAGTATTGGTGCGAGGATTCTATACTAGATATTTTTATTTTTGATGCTCTTTAAATTGAAAATGAAACGGTGGTTAAAGCCACATGGACATTCTTGTTGCCAGGACAATTAATAAGTGATCCTTCAACCTTGTAAATCTTGGAGGCTTTCTACTAGGTAGATTACAATTTTTACAAATAAGCTCGTGTTCAATTAAATGTGATTAATAAATAATTTTTCATGCATTGAAGTCGTACACAACCTATTAAATTCTATCACATCCATTTTAAATCTAGGACACACGACAATTCTCATATTTGTAGATTTGAAAAAATCATAAAAACATTTGTTCATAAGACATGAAACTAGTCACTTCAAAACCAATGTCAATCAAACACTTTAAAAATAACAATTTGAGTAATTTGTATTTGTTTAAAAAGGATTGAAAAATTAAACATAAGAAAGAAGAATAAAATTTCGAAATATTGATTGGTTAAAAACAAAAGTATTTAATTTGAGTGAATGATATAATATTTTATGGATTTTAAGATGAATATTCATAAAAAAATATTAAATAAGATAACTTACACATATGAATGAAAATGCCAAAAATTAACAATCGTATAATAAAATTTTAATGATCAAATTTGTACATAAAAATGATTTTTGATATAATATAAGGTTTAATATAACTTAAAATACATATTAAGTTTTCAAAATTTTAACAAAAAATTGGGAAATTTTACAACATTGTAATTGTTTTGAATTTTTTTGGAAAGATATGATTATAAAATATAAAAATTATTAATAGTTAACAGTTGTCTTTTTCTTTAATAATAAATGCAAGCTCTTTTGTAGATGTAATGTCATTAAATATAGTGCTAAATGTCATGTTTTTCATAGTTGTTTGGAAAAAATAAAAATAAAGTGTACTGGAATAAGATCTCAAAATAGTCATATCATTGTAAAGTCACCAATAAATACAAAGATAAAAAATGTGATTACAAATATAAAAAATTGTTGTAGTTGAAAATTGTTTTTTCATATATCCAATCAAATCTTGATAATAAATGCATGTTTTTCTTTAAGTGCAATGTTATTAAATATGGTGTCAAATGTCATGTTGTTAATATTTGTTTGGAAAAAATAAAAAAATTGTGTACTCGAAAAAGACCTAAAATGGTCATATCATTATAAAGCAACCAATGCATACAAAAATAAATGATTTATTATATAATTATAATATTGCAAATTGATATATTCAATATCTAAACATTAGAAATATTGACTCTAGCAAAAAAAAATCTGAAATATGATTGACCTAAAATTGTTAAATTAATGAAGAAATCTGAAACCTAGCAGAGGCAGGAACTAATAAGAAATAAAAGAACCCAAATAATAATTTATTTAAAAAAAAAAAAACTGAAAACTTAAAGAGAAGAAATATCAGAAAGACAATTTCTGTTGGCAAAGTTTTTCTCCTAAAATTCAATTTAAAAACTTATATAATATCAAGAAAGGCAATTACAAATAAAATTTAATACAGTTCTTTACATTTTCCCTAAAGCTCATTTTTCATCTTATAGACTGTAAAAGCATCAAAACTCTAATAAAATTAAAATATAATAAGAGAAACCAAAATCGCTGCGACCCAAACACAGTAACAAAATAACCATGATCTTGTAATCAATTATTTCTGCAAACTAACATCTTTAAGTGGCTCTATAATCCTTCTAGCACGAATTTCTATATTAGCGGAGGAGTTATTATAGTGATTCAGAGTTTTTTTGAAAACCAAACATAACAGAGCTACATTACTGAAGCTAAAGAATACTGTGAAACTTGGGAAGAACATTTACCTGGGACTGGAGAAATGGTAAAGCTTGCCGGTGTTGGAGAAAACAATGAGAGCGATTTGGGCATCGCAGAGCACAGAGAGTTCCTGCGCCTTCTTCATCAACCCAAATCGTCTCTTGCAGAACGTGACCACCCTGCTATTTTTGCTCTCTATTTTCTTAATTGGGATCTTCCCTCGCCCCATCCTTTTGTCTTTTCCTTTTACAGAAACTCTTGGACTCGGCGTTTCCAAAGAAAGAAGCAGGGGACCGAATACTTACTTGCTTCTCGTATAATCTTACTCCTAATCTTTGCTGTTTGGAGGACTTTAACAGAGTGGTTTGGTGCATCTTCAATCCTTCTCATAATCACGTCACCAACAACTGTGCAGAAGAATAATGATGATTACCGAGCTGTAATAAATATTCTCTCGTCTCCTTCCTTGATTGAGCGGCGATGGAGGCATTGCTGTTGGTAGATATAAATAGCTATTAAGCACAGACCGTACTCGTTCGAGGTTATGGTCTCGCAATAATACTAAACCATGTGAGAGGCTTTGTACGGGCCGAAAATTCTTCCATGGCATAAATGCTAGTGATGTATTGACACTGGTTGTCTGGTACTGCCTCAGATCTTTTATTTCAGGTAATAATATCGCTAAAGGCCATTATAAATAGGGAGTACCAATTGCAAAAGAATAATCTTATTTTTCTTAATTTAATGGCCAGAATATATATAGGTGTCAATAATTTAATTTTCTTAATTTAATAATCCAATCACAAAGTTCTATGTGGCAATCAATGTAGTACAATGTTTGTCTAGAATATTTATTTGTCAGCTTTTTCTAAAAATGCTTAGTTTGATTTCTAATTGGCTAGAATATTTATATAGCCATATGAGGTTTTTTGTATTAGAAAATTAGAAGTTTACAAAAAAATTGGTTGCCTATAGTTTATACATAGAACATAAAAACTATGTTGTGGAATAAAGATGAGAGTAGATACAGCAATTAATGTGTGCAATTTTTAAGTGATTCTCAATATCTAAGGGGGATATCATTGTATATTTCATTTTATGTAGGTGTCAACTTTGTGCTTCAGCAGGATCCGCAAGATTTAATTCCCCGGTGATGACTCGACTTTTATCCCTATCATGAATTAAATGCAAAAGTCCCCTGCATTTAGTTCCGACGATCTTAAAAGAACCGAAACCTTCAACAAAAATTTTACTCAAATGTCGAATTTAAATCCTAAAGTTTTTACACTACCAAATTCAAATAATATATCAAAGGAGAAGAAGAAGAAGCAATCGCAATGTCTTATGTTCTACCGCACAAAAGGCAAGCGAAGGAGAGTCTTTGTCCGCACCCATAGTCCTTTCACTCTCTCTAAGCAAACATAGCAATAATAACAATAAGAAAAAATAGGTGTTTAACTGAGGTGAAAACCTAGTACCAAATGTTAACATAAAACACATCAAAAATCGCAAGTGGTTTGTTGTTGCCGGAAACATCAATCCTCTGTCGAATTTTTTTCTAGAATTTAAACCCTTCCCAAGCGAATCATATGCACATCTACGCGATGAGAATCTTTACACCATTTCTGCAAATCCCAATCCTATAGATGGTAATAGCCTTCAAATTTTTAAATAATCTTCAAAACTTTTGAAAATACTATGCATATTGCATTTTACATGTATTCGTCTTTGTAACTCGATTCGACAAGTATGACATTCTTGGTTATGAGGGTGTAGGGCACTCTTGTCGATCAATATTCCTTTATATAAAATATGCATTGGATCCTGTCGTTTTACAAAGTATGCATAAGCATTCAAAAGGTGTGCCTTCTTGTATACGTGAAATTGTGTGGAACGTGTTGTGGATATTAGCTTCCATTGTCATGCTTACGATGATGCTTCCAATGGTCCTTTTCATTGCATTACGACCACTTTAAACATTTTATTCCACAACTTTTGTTTGATGTCGACGGTTTTGTTTGGTGTTCGCAGCTTTGTTGCCAAGTTTCTAAAGAAGTGGTAGTTTGTAGATGTGAAGGAAATAAATGTAGGTGAACAGGGTTTCGTGATAACTAAGTCATCTTATGTTGCTACAGCGCGGCATGGAATAAGGTTATAAAAAGCCCAGGATGTAAGGAACTATTTGAAGTGATTCGGTGGCACAACGTTGTTGTTGGTGAGATGATTGTAAAACAAATTGAAAACCTACACATTTGGAAGATGACAATGGTCACGAAAATTTATATCATGGTGGAACTCGACTACCATCCGGATTTGGATGAGGACATGAAAGTCGCTCTAAAAGCTTACAAGCACGGGAAAGCAGTCTTTTAGAATTTCTAAATTTCCCGACAACATAGCAGTGAACCTCATGAATCTATTTGACACATGCAGAATTTGTGACTACCAAGTGAATTTAGAATCCCAAAATAAAATGATGAAGCTTGAAAAGTTGGATGCACAAAATGAGCAAAGACCCTTCAACGTTAATACTTCAAAGTCAGAACATGTGTTGACGTGTGTGTAAGAAAAAGGAATATTATGATTTTCAAAATCTTTATCGCCCGTGTCTTTTTCTTGATTTTCAACTCGTTTTAAAAATTCGGTTGTTATATCAATGGAAAAAAATCTTTTAGTGCTACTTCAGTAACAATTTCTAGAATTGTTGTAGCCTTCATTCTTTTCTTGGGTTTCAAATTGATGTAAACATTTAGCATTCATAACAATGTGAAGCAAATCTTGTAGGACTACTTAAGTGGCTATTAACTTTTAAACCGTTACACTCTGTTGTTTTTTCTTAATTTTCAAATTGTTTAAGAACTTTAGCGATTACTGAGGGTGGCTTTGAAACGAATCTCACATGGTGACTTCAACGATAATTGATTCTAAATGGTTATAGCCTCAACTTTTTTCCCTTATTTTTTACAAAGTGTTGAGAAATTTAGCTACTATAACAATGTGAAACAAATCTTGTAAGGTTGCTTCATAACCATTACTTTCCAAAAATTATACTCAGTATTTCTCTTGATTTTCAATTTGTTTTTATAAAATTAGTTATTATATTAGTGCGGAACAAATATTTTAGGGCTACTTTAATGGCCATTAATTATAAAATTGTTGTAGTCTATGGTTTTTCTACCTCGTAATTTTCAAATTGTTTTAACAGTTTAGAAGTGAAATAGATTTTCGAGGGCTACTTCAATGGCAACATTTTCCTCCTGCTTCGGCAGGATCCACCATTCATGGCCTTGTTATTTGAGGTCATAGATCTTGAAATTAATAAAATGTACCTTGTTTTACATATTTAGATCATGTTAGGGTATGTGCTCTTTTGAGATTCTTGAAATTCATGTTTTGGAAATACCGAGAATATATGGGGATATCTAAAAGACAACGGTATTTTCCGTGAATCTCATACTAAATTTTTCACTTCAATGCAAAATGTTCTTTGACTTTCAAGGTGTAGAAAACATAATTGGCATATACACTCATATTATGGGAATGTAGTGCCCTGCACCGCATCACCTTAGATTTTTGTTTTGGCACGAGATACATCTACAAGGTATAAAACCCGTGACTCACATTAATTAAGTGTATAATAATAATGTTAATAATAGTTTGTGTACAAGATTTTAATGAATTAATGAGGAATTTTATAGTAATGAAACAATTTTAAAACACATTAAAGAGGCATCTCCAAATTGAATAGGAATTTGTGTAAAATAAAATTTTAAAAAACCATGTCTGTACATATATATATATATATATATATATATATATATATATATATATATATATATATATATATATATATAATCAAAAAGAAAAAGAAGACCTAAAATTGGGTGGATTAAGGGAAAAAAAAATTAGGTCTTTTTTTTTTCTTTTTGGTAATCAAAAGTGGGTGGATTAGGGAAAAGGGTAAGTGCATTTAGGCTGTGGGGAAAAAGCGGAGACAAAATGGGAGAAACAAAAAAATGGATCGGGATGGGGAAAATTTTGGTTTGGTAAATACCAAACCATAATGCGTATGTGTTTCTTTAAATTTTAAATTACAAAAAAACCAATCCCATTCTACATTTTTAATTTTCCCCAAACATGAATTCGACTTCAAACCATGCACTCACGATTTCCTTTAACCCTTTTGCTCCAAAAGAAGTTTTTAGATCGTGTAACAGTTGCATTGAGGTGGATTCAATGATGTTGCAATGGAGATGAGGTAGGGAAAATTATTTTCTCTCAATTGCAATCAAATTTGGTAATTGTTTGATATTTGTATTATAGATTTTAATAAAATACATTTTTTTTATGATTCTTACAGTTCCTCCACAACTAGAACAAAACCCTGCAGATCCTCGTAGCCCTCCTACAATTGTTGTAGATCCTCCAAGTAGTCAAGAGGATTTAGCTGCCCATATAGTGGAGAATAAGCTTGAAATTGAGGAATTGATTAAATTAATGAGGGATCCCCATTCCACAAACCCCCACTATGCCTCGCTTGCAAACACATTGGAGGCATTATTGGCTCGAAGTTGACATGAAAATGAGTCAAATTGATCGGTGGACATCCTATAGAGAGTCTTGTAGGGAATATTATGCTAATAAATTATCATATGCAGATGTAAAACAAAAACAAATTACAAAATACCTCATTTGTGCATTATTCATGGACCCTAGAACCAATTTTCAGTTTCATTGTCATGCAAACACTTTCCAATCCATTGGTGCAACAAAAATTTGATAAAAATATTTTTTGGGACCGATGGTGGATGGTATTTGATATACCACCTTGTAATAACAATGAGGTTCCATTATAATTTTTGAGGAAACTCTATTGTGATTTTATCCTCAACGAGATCCAAAAATATTTAAACTACCGCCAATTTTAAGGCTGAGAAGAAGACTTTGAACAAGATAGACTAGGTGAACATTGTGTTCGTATTCAACATGTTAGAGTCCCCATACAAAATCCCCTCATCCTAATACGGTCCTTGCATAAGTGAAGAAGATAATAGAGATTGATACACTAGATGCACTTCATGTGCTCTATGATACCCTTGTCCAACATATGAAGGAGGTTTCTGAAACTGATGTTGGTAGAGGTAGATAAAGGATTCCTCTGAGCTAGTAGTAACATGAGGCCACATATTTGCACATATGTGGTAGCATATGCATTGGACCCGATGAGGATGATAGTTTCATGTAGACTAGTGTTGGTGGAGTTTTGGTGGTACACATGATGATGTGGTTATGTCTGACATTTTTTTGAGTGATACATTTGGATTGCGAACATCGATAACACCTTCACATGTGTTTTTTAATTACATGTTACAAAATATATGAGTACTTAATGTACATATATATGTTAAATTTTCAAAATAATTGTATTTAAACTTGGTCAAATTTATTAATTTACACATATATGTACATGTATGCATTAATATTATAGCGTGTGAGAGGAAGTCATCATCCCAACCATAGGTTGCAAGCACCATGCCAATGTATACATTCACAAAGGTAATTTAGAATGTTAAATTTGTAAATTCACGTATATAAATATGTATATAGTTCACTCAAATATATGTATGTGTGTGTGTGTGTGTGTGTGTGTGTGTGTGTGTGTGTGTGTGTGTGTGTGTGTGTGTGTGCTCAACTAACTTGACGTGATATATTATTTATAAAGTTGATGACCACACAAGACACACCACCATGTGCGAGGAGTAGATAAAGGTGTCCCCGCTGCGATTTTGTATGTGCAACAACTCACTGAGGTATAAAATTATGTATTTTCGTGAACTAGAGTGTAATTCATATTATGTCCAATTATTTTAATAATTTCCCTCATTGTAGCATCATGTAGATAGTCAACGTGAATGCATTGTGTATATGCAGGAGTTTCTTGTGACTGGTAGTAGCCCTATACATATGATTCATAGGTGTGGCGCATTAAAAATATATTTTTATCAATAAACAAGTAGTTGAAATATTGTCATTATGTACTTAGTTCCAGTAGTAAATGTTTAGACTCGCATGTAAAATGTTTATTGTTAATATAATTCTATAAGTTAATTTTAATGTTTTATTTTGTAATTTTATATGTATGTAGGGTTCAACCCCTTCCATTTTTTCTTTGAGGGCACAAACTCCTCAAGCTCATCATTTTGACACCTTGGTTCGTGATTCCAGTAGCTCCAGTTGACTGTTGAGCGTGAGATACAAATTTAGCGTGACTAGGAGATTGTGGTAAGTGTGTGTACATGTAAATAGTTTCATTAGCATGGTCTTATACATGTTGAAAACTTATACATAAAGTTTTGACAAAAAAATTGTATGCATTTATAGGTTCAACTACAAATCGAGTTTTGATCGTAAGAGGATTTTTAGTCAAACCGTGGAAGATCCCAAGTCATCTCATAGATCTCCATCTATCTAAGGGAGAGCCTTCTTTGAGCAGGGCAAAGAGAGGGATACATTTTTATGAATAGTGTGTGTGTGTGTGTGTGTGTGTGTGTGTGTGTGTGTGTGTGTGTGTGTGTGTGGAAATGTATGCATGTTCGACATTGTATGTACGCATATATGACATTGACTTAGTATTATATGACCTATTCACATATTTGTATTTATTGCATGTTAATATTATTTGGAACTCAATATGTTTTATGGTCTTACATTTATGATATTATAATTATATCCAAATTAATATGATGTGCATGTGACAATATATGACATTATGGATATTTTTGCATTTATTGGTGTTGTATACTAGCATTTTTTTGTCTTATGACCTTTTGTGTGTTAGTAGTTCACATACATAATATGCATGAAACTTTGGAAATCAAGTCATAAATTGGTTAAAGCAATATTTATATAACATATAAAGAGTTATCTACTCAAGTAATTATTCGTTTAATTTATCAATGTGTACATGTGTATATATTTGTGTTCATATGCACACCAAAAGCTTAACTCTCATAATATGGAGGTGCAAAATATATGTTTAGAGAACCTTTTCTAGAGGAGGTTCAAATTTTTAATTCAAATAAGATATATTATTGATTTTTTTATAAAAATATTGTTTCGTTAGAGTGGTTTCATAATAATAATGACTAACTATCCATATTCATTATTCAAAATTCAATTGAAAAGTATTGGACTTACTAATATGAGACCATGCAAAACCCTAATTTCAACCTAATCGCAAAGCAAGATGGATATGAAAATGACTCCCGCCATAGGTGGAGGCGACATTGGCTCTTAGGCCACACATGTTAGCAAAACATGGGTTGTTGCTCAGGGGTGGTGAAAAAGGTAGCCAAGAAAATAAAGAAAGGGTAATCGACTTCCCTGTGAAAAGCTACACACCAAACAAGGCATGGACAAATGTAATAGTGGAGATAAGGATTATTATTTCTTTGAATGCCATTGCTAAAGAAGAGGCAAGCTTTTAACATCCATTTGAGAAGACTTTGGTGTTGAAGATAGAGGAGGATCTGCTGTAAAGTTCTCAAGGAGGAGGCAAATCTCTCCCAACTTGGCCTCATCTGAAGGATTTCACAAGTTCTCGCCTAAGCTTTCTTAGATCCATGATTGGATCTCTCCAAGATGGAGAGAAAGGATTAAGGGTAAGATTGAGCTTTACCCTTTTGCTAAATATTTTTTCATTATTGTATTTCAACCCCTAAAGATAAGGATTTAATTTTTTACCAATATTGGGTTTGGGGTGAACATGGGCTCATTTTCAAGCCATGGTATCCATATTTTTATCCTTTAAAAGACTCCTTTAATACCTACCATGTTTGGGTTTGCTTGTCAGGACTCCCAATACAACGGAAAAATTCATGCCTTATTACTTTAGGCGATACCTTATGATCTAGTGTGAAAGTAGATGATAAAACCTATGTCCATATTCATACAACTTATGCTAGAATTTTAGTAGATATTGACACCTCTCAAGACCTTCTAGTAGAAACTAATATGCAAATCGGTGATAGACATTGGTTATAGAGGATCAACTACAAGGGTTTAGCCTTCAGATGCTGGTGTTGCTTTCAAATGGGACATCTTTTGGATGACTACGTGCATTATAGATGCAAGGAAAAAGAGAATGGTGGAAGGAATCTCTTCCAGAACATCTCACGGTTAGTTCAGACTAGGAGAAGAATCATTAAGCACTCCCTCTATTGTGGAAGGAGAGCGAGTGAACCATGCAAAGAAGGAGCTACAAAACTCCAATCCTATTGTCTCTATTGGGATAGCATAAGATTCTTCTACCCAAGAGGTCATTGCTGAATCTACAAAGGATTGTGCCCTGTTGCCCCTCGTTGAGGGTCACATTCCTATCAAAACTCTTGAATTTTTTTCTTTCTATGTTTTGGAAGAAGGTAACGAGGATTGGATGGTGGTGGATAGGAGAAAGAAAGGACACGCCAAACTAAAACCCACCACTATTTGCATAATCAATGAGGTTGTCATATTTTTGTATTTATTTCTTTATTTGGCTAGAGGCTGTTATTTCTAGTCTCTATTTCTACCGTGATCAGTCATTGGTTGGCATGCCGTGACTGATGTGTTGTTCTCTGTTTATGTTGGGAAACTTGACTACTTTTTCTTGGTGCTTTGTTATTTATCTAGGTTCTTGGACCCCTTTCCTCCTGCACTTTTTTGCTATATAGGGTTTAGACCCTTTTTTATTTTGGGGTATGGTCCCCACCAAAAAATCATTTACCAATAATAAAAAAAATATTTAAGTGATTTCATCTCTTTCAATAAAAAATGATAAAGAACATATTTACCTAAAGTACAAATTTATCACCAAGAGTGAGAGAGAAAGTGAGAGAGAGATAAGGGAGAGAGAGAGAGAGAGAGAGAGAGAGAGAGAGAATGATGCCGAATGCACAATTTATTTTGGCTCTATGATCAATTTCCTTGAATGAAAGTGTTGATTTTTCTCTAAGGAAGATGGCTAGATACAGTTCTTCATCCATTTACTTGTTTATTTGTATTCTAGAATAGATAAAATTTTATTTTGATGGAGGTCTAAAAGGAAAAGTTCTTTGGAGGTGTGAAGCAATAAACTCTCTTTGGATCACGAATGTGAGGGTATATGTATATTTCACCCTTTTGATCTTGGTAAGATCTCATCATTTTACCAGTTTCTTATAGGTTATTATTAAGTAATTGTACTTGTAAAGCATCTTCTTATTGTTCTCATTCAGATTTTAGGGGTTTTAAATGTGGATGAAATAGTTTGATGGTTCTTTTCTTTGATAGTTTAGATTTGGAGAACAAGACCTAATTGGCCAAGGAGGCTATAAAATTTATGTGTCACTTTTAGTTCGGAATTGAGCTTTTTCCTAAGCTTCAACAACTAAAAGGGTATCCAAAACTAGTTTCTGTATGTCAAGATATTTTGTGCAACATTTGGAACAGAAGCTTTGTAGTTAAGAAGGTCTAGTAGGAGCAAGGAGTCAGTGGAAGTAAAGAACTTATTGGAATTTGAGAAAATATAGTCTTCTCTCTCTAGTATTAGAGATATCTCCCCCTCCTTTTTGGCTTCCTCCCTAACTTGAGACAACATTGACTATAATATAGAAAGGAGAGAGACAAAGAGAAAGAGATGGAGAGAAGGGAGAGAGTAAGAGTGAGAGCAAGAGAGAGAAAGAAAGAGAAAAAAAGAGCAAGAGAGAGCGAGAGAGAAAACAAAAGAGGATGAGAAAGAGAGAGAATAAACAAGAGAGAGAGAGAGAGTGACAAATAGAAAGCAAGAGAGAGAGAGAGAGAGAATAAGAAAGATCAAGTGAGAGGAAGAAATAGAGACCTCGCATTGAAAGCCCTTAAGACCCTTGAGAGAAAAATATAAGCTCATTGGCACCGAACGGACCGCACCAACACATGAGTGGCTTGGTAAATGCTTTCAGGGAGGTTCGTTTTGGTGCCCAATGATCCTGGTGCTTCTCAAAGACCAACATTGGTTGACGTAGTCCCTTAAGAGCCCTAAGAGAAAAATAGGATGTAAATTCGAAGGGTGATTTCTTAGTCTCATGGAACTTTGAAAGGTCTCGTTTGAACCTAAATCTCTATGTTTTAACCCTATATGAATTCATGTCTCAGTTTTCCCAAATTCAATTTGGTTTTCGTTGTTCCATTGTCTACAATGGCATCGAATATTCCATTTGGAGTTCGTGTAATACTCATAACCCAATGAAATGTTTTGAAAATGGAAGCTCATGGCACCAAATGGAATTCACCAACATGTCAAGAAGTTGGATGACATAATAAATTCTTGAGAAGGATTAATTTTGGTGCCCAACGATCTCGGTGCTTCTCAGAAACATTGGTCGGACATAGTCCCTTAAGAGCCCTAAGAGAAAAATAGGCTATAAATTCGACGAGTGATTTCTCGATCTCCGTAATACCTTGAAAGATCTCATATGAACTTAGACCTCCACATTTACACCCTCTATAAATGGCTATCTCAGCTTTCCCCATTTCAAATTGGTTTCCTCGTTGTCCTATTATTTTCAACGGTGCCAAATACTCTAGTTTGAGTCAGTGTAAGGCTGCCTAATGCAATATTTTGCAAACATAAGCTCATGGCACCAAACAGACTATGCCAACATATTGGGGTGGCCTAGTCAATGCTTGGGGAGGCTTTGTTTCAGTGCCCAACGATCCTGATGCTTCCCAGCAACTTCGGTTGGACGTAGTCCCTTAAGAGCCCTTAGAGCAAAACAGGTTGTAAATTAAACAGGTGATTTCTCGGTCTTTGTGGCACCTTGAAACATCTCATTTGAGCATATACCTTTACATTCATACCCTTTCTAAATGTTTGTCTTGGATTTCCCGACAAATGGTAAGAACTTTGGTTTCTCGATGTCCCATTGTTTGCAAAGTGTCGAATACTACAATTTTAGTATTATAAGGATACCCAATTCGATGTTTTGCAAATGAAATCTCATGGAAATGAATGGAATATGCCAACACATCGGGGTGGCATGGTAAATGCTTGGGGAGGATTTTTTTGTGCCTAACAATCTCAATGCTTACCAACAACATCATGAAGACGTAGTCCTTGAGAGCCCTAAGGGAAAAACATGTTATAAATTCTACGGGTGATTTATCAGTCTCCATGGCACCTTGAAAAGTCTTGTTTGAACCTACATCTCCATGTTCATACCCTATACGAATGCATGTCTCGATTTTCCCCAGTTCAATTTGGTTTTATCGTTGTCCCATTATTTGCAATGGTGCCAAATACTCCAGTTTGAGTCAGTATAAGGTTTCCTAATGCAATATTTTACAAACAGAAGCTTGTGGCACCAAACGGACTTTGCTAACACATCAAGATGGCCTGGTAAACACTTTGGGAGGATTCGTTTTAGTGCCCAACGATCCTGGTGATTTCTGGAAACATTGGTTAGACATAGTCCCTTAAAAGCCTTAAGAGCAACAATATATAAATTTGATGGGTGATTTCTCAATCTCCGTGGCACCTTGAAAAGTCTCATATGAACCTACACCTCCATGTTGAGACCCTCTACAAATTCTTTTCTTGGTTTTCCCTAGTTCAATTTGTTTTTCTTGTTATCCCATTGTTTGTAACGGTGTTGAATACTGCGGTTGAAGTCGGTGTAAGGTTTTCCAATGCAATTTTTTACAAACAGAAGCTCGTTGTAGCAAACGGACTTCACCAACACATTGGGATGGCCTATTAAATGCTTAGGAGGTTTATTTTTGGTGCTCAATGATCTCGGTGCTTCCCAACAACATTAGTCGGATGTAGTCCCTTAAGAGCCTTGAGAGAAAAATAGGTTCTAAATTCAACGAGTGATTTCTCAATCTTTGTGGAACCTTGAAAGGTCTCGTCTAAATCAACACCTCCCCTCTAAAAATTCCTATCTTGGTTTTCCCAGTTCAAATTAGTTTTCTCGTTGTCCCATTGTTTGTAATGGTGTCAAATACTCTAGTTTGAGTAAGTATAAGGCTTCCCAATGCAATATTTTACAAATGGAAGCTCGTGGAACCAAATGGACTTTGCCAACATGTTAGGATGTCCTAGTAAATTCTTAGGGAGCTTTGTTTTGGTGCCCAATGATCCTAGTGCTTCCCAACAACATCGGTCGGATGTAGTCCCTTAAGAGCCCTGAGAGCAAAACAAATTATAAATTTGATGGGTGATTTCTTAGTCTCTATGGAACCATGAAAGGTCTCATCTAAACCCACACCTCCCTCTACGAATTCATATCTTGGTTTTCCCCTATTCAAATTGGTTTCCTCGGTGTCCCATTATTTGCAACGATGCTAAATACTCTAGTTTGAGTCAATGTATAAGGCTACTCAAAGCAATATTTTGTAAAAGAAGCTCGTGGAACCAAGCAGACTTCGCCAACATGTGGGATGGCCTAGTAAACTCTTATGGAGCTTCATTTTAGTGCCCAACAATCCCAGTGCTTCACGACAACATATGTTAAACGTAGTCCCTTAAGAGCCCTACGAGAAAAACAGGCTATAAATTTGACGGGTGATTTCTCCATCTCCATGGACCCTTGAAAGGTATCGTATGAACCTATAACTCCACATTCAGACCCTTTATATGAATTCTTGTCTCAGTTTTCCCCAATTAAAATTGGTTTTCTCACTATCGTATTGTTTGCAATGGTGTCAAATACTCCATTTTGAGTCAGTGTAAGGTTGCCCAATGCAATATTTTTCAAATGGGAGCTCATGACATTGAACGGACTTCACCAACACGTCTAGATGACATGGTAAAAGCTTAGGGAGGACTCATTTTGGTTCCTAATGATCCTGGTGTTTCCTAGGAATATTGGTCGAACATAGTCCCTTAAGAGCCACGAGAGCAAAACATGCTATAAATTTGACAGGTGATTTCTCAGTCTCCATGGCCCCTTGAAAGGTCTCATCTGAACCTACACCTCTATGTTCAGACCCTCTACAATTTTTTGTCTCAATTTTCCTCACTCAAATTATTTTTCTCAATGTCCTATTGTTTGCAACAGTGTCGAATACTCCAATTTGATTCAGTGTAAGGTTGTCCAATGTATATTTTACAAACATAAGTTTATGGCACCAAACTAACTTTTCCAACACATTAGGATGTCCTAGTAAATGCTTGGGGAGGATTTTTTTGGTGCCCAATGATCTCGATGCCTACCCAACAATAAGACGTGTGTAAGTAGGGCTAGTAGAAGTAGGAGATAGTTGTGAAAGAAGAACTGAGCTTGACCAAAATCCTTCAATGTGAAACATACTAAAGGGTGAAATTACATGGTAATACACTCTTAGAAGGGAATTTTTTTTTGATGACCTTATTAAATTCCAAGACACTATTTTGAGCATCTAGAACAAATACTAGGAAACATGTTAAGAAGAGATTTTTCATATAATATAAGTGGTGAAATGAGAATTGTAAGAAGAGATTTTTCATATAATATAAGTGGTGAAATGAGAATTGTAAGAAGATATTTTTCATACAATATAGGTGGTGAAATGAGAATTTTTCTTGTTATTTGTTTCCAAGATTTAATTTCCCTTAGCTTCTCTTAGCTTCGAGAATAAGGAATTCCCGACTAACAATGTGTCAACCACATGAATTTGGAATTTTTTGGTACCACTAACCTACATAATCATGTGTCAATAAAAATTAAATAAATTTTTAAAACCTACAAAATTTAAACAAAAACATTAAAGTAAATATTCAATTTAAATTCATGTAGATGTATATCTAATCTTAAGTTAACATACCTTTGAAATTCAATCCAATGAACCACAAGGATAAACTCTACTTAACAAGTAGTGAGAATTGCTTCATAATTTGATTAGCGAACCTTCCACATATTATTGTTTGATGCCCTACCTCGATATTTGATTAGTTGGATATTTGTTGTAAGAACCAAATGTGAATAGTGAAGTATCTTTCTATGTATTTCATAGTTTGCAAACAACCAAGTATTTGATTTTTTGATAAGATATCATTGAAGTCAAGTTCTAGTGACTACTAATGACCTAAAGGGATACTTAAGGTTTTCACTATCAATGACTATGGAGGTCAATTTATGTTTTCCCTCTAAACAATGGGACAAGAAGTAGTTTGTTACCTCTTCGTTAAATTTTGTTGCAATAACTGCAAAAACATGCCATGTGCATCACAAAGTAAAAATCAAGTCAAATTTTAAATACATTAACATATTATCATTTAATTATTTATAAATTTATAACATGACATGTATGTACCTTGTTGCACTAAATCAAAGACTTGGTCAAAGTAAGGTGATGTTATCATATTATATGAAGACATTGTAAGTTGTAATGATTGCGGAACTTGATATGTGTCGAGTGGAATTAGAGGTTTAAAATTCCATTCATCCACCTACTACTATGACTCACATTCATTCCACACAAAATCAATGCATGATATACAAAATTATGCCATGCAACTATATGGATAGTGCAAGAACTTGCATTTGAAATACGAAATGAGTGCATATCACTTGATCTGTAACTATCATACGATATTCATAGCTTACCAAATGGTGTTCCTCTATCAACCAAAATATCTATGAAAGTGTTGAGCTCTCTTGAGATTCATGGCCCATGTTCTTGTTACACTAATCAACAATACTTTTTGCACATGTAAATTTAACACCATCTTTGAACTTTAATTCTTCTCTTGCAAGGGCTCTTTTCACACATGCTCCTACACCATCATGCTCTCATTTCCCATGTCTTACCTTAGTAAAACTCCATATATGTTGTACACTTGTTGTCATGTGTATCTTGCTTAGCCAATAAAACATCGTGCATTCTTAAATTGTGATGTGCAATTATCCGACCAAATGTAATGTTGATTGAAAACAATTTTCCTCTCATCCAACTTCGCATAAAACTATTAGAAACACCCTTGCACATATTCGTAGAATGTGTTCGGTCATCACCGATGTAAAAATGATACTCTCTTAATATTTTTCGATCTTTCTCAATGCGTTTTGGAGATTGCATTAATTTTATATGCACAAAAATAATAACTTGCATTGAGTTATAGTATTGTGATTGAACCTCCATTTTTGCTACAATGAGTAATTCTTTGAAAATTCAACTACTGAAATAAAACTACAAAGTGGGAATGTGTCCTTACTTAACTTGAATTGTTCATCCAACCATCAAGTTCTATGTGTGTGCCTTGCATACTCATAAACAATTTCCTCTCTGAATTTGACCATATATTTTGATACAGGTAATTTTTCTGTAACAAGCTCACACCTCTTAGATTATTTTCCATATTTTAATTGATATGCTACATATTTATATTTTTGAAACCAATTAATTCTTTTCCTATTACATGTGTACTCTCCTCATGGATACAAATTTTCAATTTTGGCAAGCCACCACATACATTGCACGTTCCATCCAAACATGATTTGTTATAAAAAAATTATCCAATTGATCTTTCACAAAATATGGTAGGAATAAATTCCCTTGCAAATTTTGGTGGGACATTTAATCCAAACTCCTACAACATGATATCAGTATGTAAAACACAATGTACTTGACAAAAAACATCATAATCTATTGAAAATTCAACATGATGCCTACAACAAAAAGTCACAAATGATCAACAAAGGCTACAATACAATTATATAATCTAATGAAATAGAAACCCTAAGTGAAACAAAGAGAAAATAATAACTTAGTTGATGTTCGCTCAATCTCAAAGTGTTATGTGCTACAAAACCGATAAACAAATATGGCAAATTGTCATAACATCACTGAGAAAATTATAAAGATGTCAAACGTGGCTAGACTAGGGATTCTAGGCTAGATCGGGGCACTGGGTGCCAAAGACCCCTAACCGGGCACTAGGGTCTCCGCAAATCCTCATGAACGAAGTTTTCACAAGGTCACATGGTTTTCGGTAATCTTCGTTGTTTATCGCTAGTATGTCACACAATGCCCGAAGATGTTGCATGTAACCTATAAAACAATATTGACATGCAAAACCCCAAAACACATTAAATCCTAAAAACAAAGATGCAAAAATGGGGACTCAGATCGACCTCAGCGGTCACTCGATAGAGTGAACTTATGACCGAGCACTACACTAAATCTTAGAATCCATGTAGTTTTATGTGCTTGTGTGTGTAATAGCGTCTTTAGGTTTCCCTCATGCCAATGACACTAAGATAGCAGGTTACGGTTAGATAGAATGCAAATATGTGGATGGAATAAATAAATTCCCCTACCTATGCAATGTATGTAGAATAAACAACCCAAAGAATGTAGTCCCTTCGATAGTATGTAAATAGATATCCCTTGATAGTTTTCAACCCCTAATAATGGTATGTATGATGTGTATATATAGGAATCTCTTGTTTAAATTTAGACACTCGTAACACAACATGCCAACTAAGACCTTAGGATAAGGGTAAGATAACCGAAAAGACCAACCACAAATGTCAAGATAAAAAAGAAGAAATAAGTAGGACATGAGCGCCCAGATCCAAACACAAGTGCTTGAGAGCTAATGTGTAGTTGGGCGCTAGTGTCCTGTTATCGGTCCAAAGTACACCTTTGTATTGGAAAAGCTATTTGACTATGACTTCAGCCAAAGTATAATGAGATCTCCTCCGAATTGTGGGTGCCTTAGACTCGAGGAGAGAACCTCAGTAGCGCAGCTGGTTCCTTGATGGATCACCTAAAACTACTGATATTGACGGGGTTGAGGGATAGAAATAAACTGAAAATTAACTAAAAGAAAACAAAGGGTGATACACCAAATATTTTGGGACTTAACTTGTACGGAAGCACACTTAATGACTAGTAAAATAACTAATGGACTTCACTACAATTGCTTGTTTGATAGATTTTACACTCACAAAGGCATTGACATACACTTATATGGATTGCAAAACATACAAAACAACTTAATGGAGGTGTTGTAAGATTATTAGCATGCAAAGGAATAATATTACTCACTGAAACATGCTTCTAATCTGTTGTGACACACTTCAAAAAGCTTGAAATTGAAGGAAAAACATCTTTTATTCATCCACAAAGTGCGTAAGTATAAAGTTATGCATACAAGTCTGCAGAAAATAATAACCCCCTTAAACCTGTGCACAAACACGGTTTAAATACAAAAGATCATCACCCAAGCTTTAGAAATAACACATGCTAAAATTAGCCTAATTGGCGGTTTGGAAACAAATCCAATAATAGCCACTCATGCAGAAAAGAACACTAATGTTTGAGCTGACCTCTTTTGCAAATTTTGATTAAAAATAATCCAATTCTATACTTATCTTTGCAAAAGAATAAAATAATCTTTTTCCCCATGCACTTTGCATTTTTCCATGCAAAATTGTTGATTAATGACCTTCATGGTCAAGTTCGACATGATTTTGAGTTAGCTAAGCTTCCAAAACGTGGGCTCAACTTATTTTTCCCTTTTTTCTTCCGCCAAACCCCATAATTTTTATTTTCTTAGTGCCAATATGAAGAGTAGGACAAGAGTTTCCCAACGAGACCAATTTTATTGAATTTGGAGTTGTAGATCGAAAGATATGGCCATTTGAAAATTTACATGTCGGGATGAACAAGAGAGTGACACGTGGTGGCCTCTAATTTGTTCGTGGGACTACCTTTGTCTACATTTACATTGCTTTCTTTTTCCACATGTTATGTGGCTTTGCATACAGGCATGTGATTTTATAAAATGTGATCTAATAAGAGAATTTCATGTATGCTTTAGATTTCGTAGTGTCGAGCTCTATGAAACCTCCATTATCCATCACAAAGTACGAACCAATAAGAGCACTCCATGAAATGTTGCAGCGTCAGTCCTTTCTTTTACTCTTCCGATTGTTGACAAACATAAGTCGATAGGAAAATTCCACGCTACCTCACAAATCATAACTTTGATATCCCTTGACTGACAACTATGAAACATAAGCTAATGAGAAAGATCCATGCCACCTCTGTGTCAGTCTTTAATTATATTAATATTTTCATATTGTGAAGCGGGCGGTAAGAAAGCTTTATGACCTTTGCGATGTCAATCTGTTTGATAGGCACCTTTTGTCTGTTACAAAACAAGAACCATTAGGGAATCTCCACGCTCTTCATGAATGTCAAACTGCATTAGGCCTTGGTGACAATTGTGAAAACGAGCTAGTGAGAAAGCTCTATGTATCTTTGGGTTTTGAATTGCTAGACTAAATTTCATGTCTTTTTCATTAGTCGTTGCCTTCGCATCGAAAATTATAACTTGTGCTCTTCCTTTGACTTTTCAACCTAGCTTAGTTGTTTCTTGGACCCAAAGCCTTTATGAAACTCAGTTTATTCAAGCAAAATTGAGGTCCACGAAAGTCTATTTATTATGAAGAGACCGAGAATCATGCCACGTATCCCTTCACATCACGAGCATTTGAATTGCTTGGTGATATAGATCTTTGACGCATGTTTAAACGTCTCAAGCTTATTTAAACGACTAAGTCAATTTTGAATGAGTGATCTATGCTCTGTCAAAAGATGTTTCTTTTCTTAATGTTTTTCAATAGGACCTCCATAATTATATTCCTCAGCTCGTGTAATCCATCCATATAATTCATTCCTAAGAACTCATTCTTGCTCATAATATTCTTTTGACTTCGACGATTTTTTATAAAGGACCTGTGTCGGGTTGAATTTAGAAAATCTTTCCTTCCAACTGGGTTCATGAATTATAATGAATGGTATTGATTATCAAGAACATAAAAGATATGATTCGATGCCTTGTTAATTCTACATTCTTCCCATCATTGCTAAGAAGCTCTACCGTTCTCCAATTCACGGCTTGCATATTATCCTGAGTAGCTGAAAACAAAATTGGTACCCCCTTCGATGATTGACCAAAAATGGTCAACATGTCCTGAGAAAATGATGACATATGTGAAAAGAATAACAAACGGGAATCCTTCCGACTGACCAAATGAAGTGTGGGAGTGACATTTATAAAATAGTAATACAAAAGAAGTCAATGAAATAAAAGGGATGGACATGGGGACGTGTTACTAGTGAATACTTTTATTGCTCAAGATCCATGTATAACATCATACTTCTGACATAGTAATGTAATAATATGTGCATGCTTTTTTGTCTACATTTCCCCCCCCTTTATGTTGCTTGAATTAAATTCAAGTAGTGTAAAGGAAGTAAGGAACATACCATTGAGAAGTTTGGAGAAGCCATATTGTAGAAGTACGCACAAAATAATAGTTAGTGTTGCAAACCATGGATAAACATGTTGATCCATGTGACGTAAAGCCGGGATAATGAGTCATTGAAGGAGAACTTTGGAGAGATTGATTACCTTATTTTGAAGAATTTGGAGATTTCAATTTATTATGATGGATATTGTGAAGGGGGTAGGGAGTGATCAATTCCCAACCCAATTTTGTATGTATTTGAATAACTGAAGGATTTGGGCATCCTTTCGTTAGAGGAAGAGTGTTAGGGAGAGAAGTCTAGTTTTACTCTCCAACTATTACTACATCCTTAAAAGGTCCATCCGTTGTAGATAGATAAAGACAAAATTTAGTTCCATTTCGATCTCGTGTTAGTTTTATGTTTAAATGGCTTCCAAGTTAGGTCATCTGGAAGCGATAGAAGTGTAGCTCCCAAGTTAGGTCATCTAGGAGGAATAATAATGTAATGTAGCTCCCATGTTAGGTCATATGGGAGGAATGATTGGATGTGACTATTGTATTGATTTATATAAGAGTTTCTTTGAATGATGGAAAATTTGTTGATTGATTTGATTAAAGTACACTACTCATAGAGATATTTTTTATCTTGTTTCCCTAGATTAGGTCATTAGGGGGAACGAATTTTATGTAATAAGATGTGTTTGAATGATGAATAAATTGATTTGTTCCTTTGTTCTAATAGAAACAAAGTAGAAATCGACATGGTGATGTGTTAAGATTTTTTTATTAATCACATAGAAACCGGAGAGGTATCATGCGGATGATCAATCATTGTATGCCCCCCTTTTCAGTGAAAGGGTGAGGGATTGATGAGGAACATTGAGCCGAAAGTATAAATGAGAAGATGGAAAGATGTGAACCGGTGATGATGTATAATATATTTGTAAGATTACATGTATGTCAATGAAAAATTGTGCAAGATTAGAATATTACCATGTGAAATGTATATCATGTGATAATAGGAGAAATTTCGAGGCAAATGGTGTGAACGGGGAGGAAAACAGAGTAACGAAGCTCAAGATATGAACAAAACCATGTGTTGTGTATTAGTTCGAATGACGAGTCCAAATAGTAACTATAATATGTGAAAAATTGAAAGTTATTATATATAGTGATAAGAAAAAGTGAATAGTAACTTCATTTGAATTGTGATTGAGTTGGAAATTGATCTTTGAGGTTGCATTTAGATGTCGACATTAGAGCGGCGAGGATGACTAGGTTCAAGAGGATGGCAACGATTGTGATAATGCATATAATTGATGAGATGATATGCATTAGTATTTTTGAAAATTTTGGTAAAATGTGTACATTTTTGGATTTTTTGCAAAATTTGATTTTTAATGTTTCGGGCATTTTTGACATGGGGCAGAAGAAACCAAGGAGCGTCTGCGGGACACTAACGCCAGTTATAGGCGCTAGAGTCCTACCTCCAAGAACTAGAGTCCCGCTCCCGGGTGTTGGCGACCTAGGAGAGAGGATTGCTTAGTGTAATGTAGAATTTTGATGTTGTGATGAATATTTACGATATGAGTGACTATTTTTGGACCTATATGAGGCACTAATGTCATGATTTTGGTTGTATTTGTGTTGTGTAGAGAGATATTCACTCGAGGGAGTTCCACAAAGTGTGTCATTTGAGTATGTTGTTGAATTTTTAGTTGTCAAATGGTGAGTGGGACATTCTAGATCATGTCACGCCACGACAAATAACGAGATTAGGGCAGAGTTCCCCATAATATGTCGATGATCACAAAACTATGTGAGAGATGGTGTGCGGACACGTGCACAATTTGGCTGCCTACGGGAGAGAGATGATCGTGACCTTAGAGGATGTATATTACATATTGCGATTACCAATTGTGGGGGAGAGCTTACAGGTGATGGCAGTGGATGATGCTCAAAGGCAGATGAGGGAAGCCAAGAGGTACTTTATAAGGACATAGGTTCAAACAGAGACCCATATTAGCCTAGATGCCATACTGAGATCAGGTGTTCCGCAATTACAGAAATTTATTGTTGTGGTGATCACTTTGTCAAGAAAATAGAGGGTTATGGGGTAGGCATATTGTATAATATGCATGACATATGTCATGTGTATCGAGGAACACAATACTAGATGTTCTTGGGTGAGGCATGTATTGGCCCATTTATATAGGGATTTATATAGTTTTGCACACGAGGATCATGGGGGTGGACTTGGAGCCACTACATTGCTACATGTAAGGGATTATGAGCATATCATTACGGTGAGGCCACTCGGTGGGCCACGTGTAGAGTGGACTAGACCTGAAATTTTTACTATGAGATGGGTAGGTGTTTAGAGTAGGCGGATGGATATAATGACCTCTAGAGATATGTTAGATCGCATGGGGCTAAGATTCATGATATATAGGCTTTAAAGAGACTAAAATGGATGGGTAGAGGATGAAGTTGAGCCGTGATGCATTTATAGCACCATGTGGTTAGAGGACCTCTTTCCTAGAGTTTCCAAGTTATTTCATTGATAGCATGTGTCTAGGCAGTTCGGGATGGCCTAGGTTGTGCCCCGTGAGCCATATGTGTGGGTGAGGGCTATCGAGCACCGAGACGGGTAGGAGTGAGACCAATCCCCACGGGAGCACAACTAGTACATCTCGGTCCGATGATGGTCCCGATGATGTATATGCTACCATAGAACCGATAGGGGTGGATGACATAGTATGTACCCAAGCGTATATTGATTGGTGTGAAACTCATAGGTCGGTACTATTGTTTCCGGGTTGTCGTGGATGTGACGAGTGAGTCTCTAAGTAGGAGCATGGGAGAGGCACCGCCCCGATGAAGATGTTGAAGCGGTGTGAGCTGAACATAAGTATTTTGTATTGTTATTTACGAGTTGTGATTTGATTATTGTGTAATTGAAAAATGTGCGTAGTAAATAATGTGTGGTTTTATTGTTGTAGGTGATGCGTATTAGACTTTGATTGCTTTGATACTTAGATTTGCATGTTGATACAAAATGTACCTCTTTATGTGCTCCTGGGAGGTGGGAAATCGGAGCAAGTAGATGCGATTGTATCAGGCAAACATGCCCACTTATTTAAAGTAACTGTGATAGCAAAGCAACCACATATACCATGATATTGAGTGAGTGTGACGAGGCACGAGTAGATATGGAGCAAGCGAGGGATGTTATAGGAGGAAGAGATTTAGTTCAAGACATTTTTCTAGATACGTGGAGTGTAGGGTGTAATGCTCGCTAAAACAACCCACTTGAGACTTAAGAACAACCTAGGATTAGTTAGGAAAAAATTATGGAATAGTTTTTTTGTTTGTTTAAAACAGTCTATAACCAAGTTACAAAACAACAGTTGCCACTAACAAGTTCCAGATCAATTCTAATCCACTAGAATATTCTTTTCTTTAATTAACAATTATTAGAGGTTACAAGGTCCAAAATCTAGGGTTAGAAGATTCAATTAGGTTAAGAGGGTAATTCCTCACCATACCCACTCTCTAACAGATTAAATATTCAAATTGTTTTTTACCAAAATTAACGCATTCAAAATTTTCCTAAATCATTCCCATTAGATAGGAAATTTCCTCACCTTTCTAATGATATAAAGAAGTCCTCCTAACTCCTCATATTTTTCAAGTTATGGGTCGGCGGGCCTTGGGGTGAAAATTTTCCCCAAGAGCGGGCCTACGGGCCCAGGGGAGAAATTTTTCCCCAAGGGCGGGTCGGCAGAGGCCATGGGAGGAAAATTTCCCCATGGGCGGGTCTGCGGGCCGTGGGGAGAAAAATTTCCCAAGGGGCGGAAAGCCACCTTTGCACCCACGCTCCCGCAAGTCCGTGAGGGACACATGGCGTCTCCTAAGCCAACGCAGGAAAGTGGGGTGGCGGGGAGAAAATTTGTTTAACGCCCGAAGGGAAAAAAGGGTAACATTCACCGTGCCTCTCGCCAACACCTCGCGATGCCACGTGGCAACTCCTTATTGGTTGTGGCCGGTGGGCGATTTGGGAAAATTTGGAAAATTTTCCCAAAATTTTCTGAAACGTAAAAAGGAAAAAAGGGGCCCGCTCCTCTGCTTGCCTCGTGACACCATGTGGCAACTCCGATTGGCACGGGCCGGCGGGGGTGGGGAAAATTTGGAAAATTTTCCCAAAATGTTTCGGAAGCACTAAGTTAAAAAGGGATCTCGCCTCCTCTAACACCTCGTGGTGCCATGTAGCAACCTTTGATTGGTCTGTAGCGGTGGTGGGGAAAATTTGGAAAATTTTCCCAAAAATATTCTGAAGCTCTAAGGGAAAAATTCGGGCCCACGGGCCCACCAAGGAAATTTTTCCCAATTTTTTTTTACGCCAAGTGAAGAGAAACGTTAGAAGGCTATAACTTTTGATAGAGAACTCGGTTTTGGGAAAACGAGGACTTTCTGGAAATCTCTCGACCTCCTCTTTACACACGAATCATTAAAATTTGATTTTGATAGAGTTTAAGGGGTCAATTTCATGAAAATGTTTTGTAGGCTTTTACAGTGCAAACTGGTAATTTTAACTTATAAAATTTTGTTCAAATTTGTCATTCTTTCTCCTTCAATGTGTCAAACAGACATGGAGGTTTCCATTAAGAAAGTGTTAGGATATATAGCAAGTGTAAAATTGTTGGTTTGATCTACATTTCAAAATTACAAGTTTCTTTTTTACACAGCAAAAAACCTGCAGATTTGCCTTGGCTCGACTGGAAGATTTTCAAGACATTTCCTAAGTGTTTTTAGTTTGGTTTGGGATCATTTTGTCCTCGTTAAGTCCAATTGATTATTTCATTTTCCTCTTATCTATTTGTAGGGTTATTTGAACATTTGATAAAGGAATTTTACAAAGTATATAGTGAATTGAAAGAAGTGTATACATTTACAGAACAAAAATTAACTATCTCTTTTGCCATGAAATAAAACATTAAATTCATTCCATGCTGGTCATAAATAGTTTTCTTTCTTTCAATCAAATATTAAAACAAGAATGCAATTTCTATTCTTTCCAAAATCATATATTATAAACAAGGCAGAATAATACATTTTCTCCTCACGTGTTTCACTTTTCCACTTTCCAAACAGGGATTTCATAGTGCATGTTAAACACAGATTTCAATGGAAATAATATCATATGAACAAGGCAAACACTTCCATTAATTCAAATTAAACTCTTACAACTTCCTTTCCATTTGATTTCAAAATACAATATACAAATACGTATCATTCTTTCACATTCTTTCCAAAAAAACAAAATACAAAGTATAACTCTTTTACATTTCGAACTTCAACTTTCATTGTCAATACAAAGTATCTTTCCATTACAATTAATATACAAATCATCCACTTCAAAGTGGGAAAGGGCTACAATAATATTTCATTTCACAAGGGATTGTCAAACTGTCTTTTTCTCACTTCTAGAATAACAACATGTGTATTTCTCATTCTTCCAATTTGGTCACAACAGAGTAGGGGAAAGACAATGCTCTCCACCCAACCAAGACATCCAATGAAGAGGAGAAGCCATCCTTCTTCATTGGCCCCCGAGCCCCAACCACAATGCAATAAAATATGTGATCCAACTCATGGCAACAACAGGCTTCCACAAACACACAAGCAACATTTTCACAAAAAAACACAGTCCAAAATAGAATGTAGTTTACAACTACATTAAAGCATGACAAATATTACTGAGGCTTCATCAACAAGCCAAAGGAGCAAGAAACTATGGGGATGCTTCTTATGCCTCCCAAAATGGGAAATGGGTATCACCACCTGAATTACAAACTACCAAAAATATAGTATATCAAAACCCTGACATTCCTTATGCCTCCCCAAGTACCCCTTATTCCTCACATTTCCTTATGCCTCCCCAACCTCTTATGGCACCCCATAACGAGAAAATAAATTCAAGCTATTTCTTTGTAAGGTGGAACCCAAATCCCAACTCCCTCCTCCCTTAAACCTCCCTAAAACACACTTGTGCCTCCCACAAAATAAACCCCATAGTCTTCTCCTACACCATTCCTAGGCCATCTACCCAACAACCCACAAACATGCCAAAACATTCACACATTAACATATTTCATAAACAAAAAAAAAGAAGCATTTCAAGAGCCAAGCTTGTTAGTGTAGGTTATTATTTATCCTTTTATTTATTTATCAGGATAATTCTTACACTTGTGTTAGCCCTACATTTGTTGGGTTAGCTTGCTTAGGTGTACTAGTTGTGTGGAGTTAGCTTATTAGTTGTGTTGAGTTAGCTTCTCAGTTATGTGGAGTTAGCTTACTAGTCTTTTGGAGTTAACTACTAGTATCAGTTAGTGGGAGTTCTTCACCACTGATTTAGGTAGTAGTTGCACTTCCTCCTCTTATATGTACATCTTTCTTATTGAATAATTCAAGTCATTCTATTGTAATGTATTGAGCATTATGGATTATGATGGATTTCCATATATGGTATTTTAGCTCTTTGTTTTGTAAATCTAATGTGGTGTGCTATTATCATCTGAGATCGCGGCTTGGAACAATCTTCTTATCATTCATTTCAAAGCTCCTACCTCTCCATGATGGAGTTGTTCCAAGTTCTAAAACAACAAGCTTTATCCTAATGCAAGCAATCCAAATCAGCCAAGCACAAGCATGCAACAACCTTCCAAAAAATTCTTCAAAAGAAGAGCTCTAAAACAACAAAAAAATTCACCCAAGAATGAAGTCTCCAAAGTGAAGCAACCCAAAACAAGGCAAGGAATTCAAATTTTATAGAAGAGGGAAGGGAAGAGGATGAGGTGGATCCATTTAGGATGCCACGTCACACATCCTCAACCTCAACCCCAAAATTCAACTTCATTCTCCAAAGCATAATAAATAGGTGGGTGGATAAAATGACAGTTTACTTACACACTCAAATCCAACCCACACCCCAAAGGACTGAAATTAAATCATGTAAGAAAAGTGCAATTAAAACCTACAAATTACCTTCTCAAAAAGCATTATAAAATTCAAATTTCAACTCTCCAACCATAGGTATGGTTGGTAATTAAATAGCCTCCAAAATCAGCCTCCAAGGAAAATTTCAAATTTCCAAGAAGGTGGAGTGTTTCACACTCAAAATTTAACTTACACATCACTTACACATCTCTTACAACACTTTAAATCAAGTCCAACAACTCTATTAATTACTTTCTCATGATATCTTTTAATTAATTAATATTAACAACATGCTTACCCACAATATTAATACAACATTTAATAAATAAATAAAGGGGCAAATACATCACAAAATAAACACATGCAACATTAAACAAAAGGGTCAAATAATTGAAAACACATAACCCCTAGGTCACATTTAAAGGTGACCCCATGGGAATCCCTAACACGCACAAACAAATACTAGTTGACATGGTGACCTTGTTGAATTCATCTAAAATTCCAATGTGGTTGGTCTCCAATCCCCCGATGTTTGTTGTGAAATTTTAACCTGCAAAACACAAATACCTCCTTGACCTCGTGGCCATATTAGAACATCCAAAATAATATAATTAAAATTTCCAAAATCATCTAGATATAAGGATCACAACAACATCCAAGCAACCAACAAGATCATTTGCAATTTTACTCAACCACTATATCATCATCAAATAATTTCCATTTCTAGGTCTACTCACAATATCTAAATATCACATGTCCAAACAACATCCATAGTATAACCATGTCAAACAATATATCAACATCAATATCCAAAGTGCCTCTAATAATCATCATGCATCATAACTGAATCAAGTCAACAATAATCCATGCTCTAACATCTAACATCATACTATAATAAGGTCCATAATCAAGTCCATAATATAATCAACAGTATCATGATTAGTATCAAAAAGGTGTCAAAGGGAAGTGGGCACTACGGGGCTGGTTTGGTTTGCAGAGCATTTGGCCGAGATAGCGATACTATGAAGATAGGCGGAGGCTTAGAGATCGAGACCAACAATGATGAGTTAGCGGTGAAGCATATAGTTCTAGAGCTCCCGCGATAACGTATAGTGACAATGATGATGATGTATGATGTATTGAATACATGGTGTATATGATCTATCAAGGTATGGGGGCTTGCCCTCCAGCCTATTGTATTTTGAAATGATGAATTTTGCCAATATATAGAGATGGATGTTTGGTATTATGGAATTGTGTTGATGTTTATTAATGCGTGATATGATGACTATGATTTAAATGTTGGTTTGTGATGTTTGATTTATATCATGTAATAGATGATGTTGTGAAATGAATGATGATATATAACATGTGATAGATAGAAATAGATGTATGTGATAGAGATAAAATGAATGAATCATAGTACGATGATACATTACTACGTGTAAATTGAAAAATAAGTATAATGATGTATGAAATCATGTGCAAGTATGATGAATATGGGTTGAAGAAGAGTGATGCCCCCCAATATGTATGTAGGAAATGAGGTTCATTTATATAAGATCCCTTGACAATCAAGAATGAACCATAGAACAAAAGTGTGTTATTGGGAAATGGTTTGATAGTGCATGCAAGAAAGATATGACATGAAGCACAACACATAAAAATTGAGTGATGCGAGGTTCATTTTGTAATAGATCCCTTAAGACTCATGAAAGAACCTTTAGAACATGAGTGTGTTGTTAGGAAATGAGGTGATCACACAGAGATCACATACTAAAGATTGAGAGGTCTAAAAGGCATGGAAAAAGCATGTGGAGTGTAAGAACCAAAATAAATGTCTAATGTAATGGTGCCAATGAATGGGGATGTAGTGGAGGGAAGAAAAAATACTGATGACTTAGGCAGCCAATGAGAAGAAGTAGCATCATGCGATGAATGAGATGGGACTACGGTGGAAGATCTAAGTAGAGGAAGTGAATGAAGAATGACCTGTAGGTGGTGGAAAAATGGATACCTTAGAAGTGGGTGATAGAGACAAGTGAACTGGAGTGGAAGCACACTTATGGGGAATAAGAGAAAAAGGCGCTCATGAGAGATATGGCCAAATGCAATGACACATTGATCTTCTAGTTGTTGTAATTTTTCATGTACATGACAACAATCATTGTCTCGTTATCCATTGATGTGATGAAAGTTGTAATATGGAGATCACGTTGGTGATGCAAGTGATGAGGAGGATGATGTTAATTAGATGGCAAGTGAATTAAGTGCTTATCTAACAAGGCATGCAACACATCATGAGGCTTAACAACATGTGAGAATTGCAATGGCTCACGAGTGGAAGATGAAGGAGTCTTAGGTGGAGACCGAAGCGAGTGGAGGAGATGGAGGATGTTTACGTGATGTAAGAGATGGAACACGCTTGCGAGGTGGAGGGGATGGAGACCTATGAGGAAGTTCAATAGATGGAAGAGGAGAAGAATCCTTAGATAATGAAGAAGTAGAAGCAATAGAAGGAGGATCTATAACATGTGCAACAATCAAATCTTGTTCTAGATCAATAAATCTATAACATAAAAGTGTAAATGATTCACATGTATCATATTGTAATTGTTCTTTAAATGTAGGAATCAAGCCATGACAAAAGATAAATTGATTTTCTAAATCAACAGGCTGAAATAATAATTGATGCATACAAGAATTGAAGCGTAAAATATAATATAATATAGGTTCATTCTTTCCTTGATGCAAGCTAGGTAAGTGATCATGAGTAATTCTAGGACCATTGTTAAGCATAAATATCCTAAAAAACGTCTTCCATATCATAATATGTGCTAATAGACCCAAAAGGAAAATGTGTATACCATTAGAGACAATCATTGATAATACTATGATGAAAAGATTTGAGTAATAGTCAAACATTGGAATAAGAAGCCATAGTGAGATAATAATGTTTGATATGCAAATAAAGGTTGTCAGTACCATCAAAACAAGAGAATTTAGGCATGAAAAATCCTTAGGAAAAGATGAGTTATGAATTTTCTTTGGAATAGGATTTTCATGAAGAGAGTTATTGTCAATAGACACATAGTAGGATTTTCTTTCTAGAGTGAGAGAATTGACTTGGGATTGCAATTGGCCAACAACATGCGTGAGTGATAAAATATTGTGTGATGGAATGGTAGGTGAAAGAAGAGGTACATTGAGTGGTTGAATATTTCCATTATGAGTGATCATTGGAGTTTGAGAAGGAATGGTTGATGTGGAAGGAGATTGAGAACATGGATAATTTATAGGGATCTGTATGGAACTTCCGGCAAGACTACGAGAGGCGCACTAATGGAAGGAATAGAGGTAGGAGGATAAGAACATGAAGGCTCAATATAAACACTAGATGTGGACTTAGGAGTGAAAATGAGAGGTGGACTAATGACAGGAGTGGAATCATCATGCATGACATTGGAAGAAATCTCAGAAGTAGAAGAAAGTGGGGTGGAAAATTCAGATTCAGCGGTGTGGAGAGAAGTAACATTTTCACTAGCATGCTCATGATTAGAAATGTAATATATATCACTATCAGTCAAATTTTTGCAAGTAAGCAATTCTTCTAGACTATCATCAACATATAAAGAAGTAGTAGGAGAGCTAGCATGAGATATATCATTGCAATCACTAGAAACATTAGCGAAGTAGGAGAAGAATGAGATAAATCTTTAAATTCATCTTGACTATGAGTGGAAACAACATCATGTACATGTTCATTTACATCTGTAGGAATATAATTATTTACATATATAGGAGTAAACATGTCACCAAGCATATAATATATGATAACATTAGCATGCATGTCAACAAAAGGAGAAGAATCTACAACAACATGAGATCCTATGGAAGAACAAGGAAAGCATCGAGTGAAATTTTGTTTAGGTGAGACTATGCGAAGACCATATCCATTAGTGGTAGTAGTAGGAATGTGAGTTTGATGAGCAAGGAGTTATCTTTGGATATCATCATTAAATTGAATGTTACAATACAAAGTGTTAAGCTCAACCTTAATCTCATCATCAAGGATGCGGTTTACACTTTCATGTTGCATGACTTGCCTAGGAGAAGAAGATCGATTCTTAGCCATGGGGATCCTAGGGCAATGAGTTCAACTATGGACGGGTTCACCAAATGATTTAATAAAATTTGAATATTAAATCTAATATTGCAGAGTCACAAATGATACAATATAAGTATATAATCTAATGAAATATAAACCCTAAGTGTAATAAAGATAAAATAATGACTTAGCTGATGTTCACCCAATCCCGAAGTGTTATATGCTGGAAAAACTGATAAATAGAGATGGCAGACTATCAAAACGATTCTCAAAAAATTATAGAGATGTCAAATGTGGCTATACTGAGTGGCTCTTGGGCTGGTAATTGGGGCACTTGGTCACCAGAGACCCTAACTAGGTGTCGTGGTCTGCGTAAAACCTTAGAAATTGGTTTTGCGGGGTTACAAGGTTGTCACTAATATTCTCTGTTTATCACTAGTATGTCACACAATGCCTGCATATGTCATTTATAACCTATAAAACAAAATTCACCTGTAAAACAACATTTACCTGTAAAACCCCAAAACACATCAAATCCTATAAAAACAATATGTAAAACTAGGGAGTCAAACTGACCCTCGTGGTCACTTGACAAAGTGAACTTACAACCGAGTGTTGCACTACATTTCAGACTCCATGTAGTTTTATGTGCTTGTGTGTGCAATAGTGTCCTTATATTTCCCTCATGCCTATGATGCCAAGATAACAGAGCTATGGCTAGATAGAATGAAAATGCGTGGATGGAATAAAGAACTTCCCCTTCCTATGCAATTTATGTAGAATAAGCAAAAAAAGAATGAATTCCCTTTCATAGTATGTAGATAGATAGCCCTTGATAGTTGTCAGCTCCTAATAATGGTATGTATGATGTGTATATATAGGGATCTCTTGTTTAAATTTCGATACTAGTAACACAACAAGGCAACTAGGACCTCGGGATAAGGGTAAGATAACCAAATAATACCAACCACAAATGTCAAGATAAAAGATGAAATAAGCGGGAAAGGAGTGTCAGATCCGATACAAATGTCTAGGCGCTAATGTCCAAGTCAGGTGCTAGTGTCTGGAGAAAATGATGACAGTTTGTGAAAAGAACGAAAGACAGGATCCCCGTGACTGACCAAAAATAAGTGTGGGAGTAGACAGATATAAAAGAGTAATACAAAAGAAGCCAATGAAAACAAGGGGAGAGACATGGGGATGCGTTAGTAGTGAATACTTTTCTTGCTCAAGATCCACACACACACACACACACACACACACACACACACACACACACACACACACACACACACACACATATATATATATGTGTGTGTGTATATATATACACTTGCTGACATAGTAATGTAATAATATGTGTGTGATTTTGTGTTCTGCAGATGTTAGTATGCAAAACACAACATACTTGACCAAAAACATCATAATCCATTAAAAATTCAACATGGTGCCTACAACAAAAAGTGGTATGTGAGTGATTGATTTTCACATAAAAGGGTTTGTTCATTTCAAAAATATTTAGGTAATGTTAATTTATAGATTTTCATTCTTAAACTTAGAGAACAATTGTGTTTGAGTCATATCCAAGAAATGTTTTGCATGCACTTTGTGATTATGAGAACCTATTCTTATTTTTACTATATCTCTTCTATTTGGTGAAACCCTTGTGTTCTCATTCCAAAACTTTACAGGTAATTATTTTAGAATATTAGATGTATCCTTGTCTTTCCATGGGATTCTACTAAAGAATGCCCAATAGTGGTCTATTTGTTGAGTTAAAACTTTTGTGTCTCCTATTGCTCTCATTAGTTTTTAGTTTACCTTCAAATATCTACCTTTTTTTCTAATCAAACATTTATTCATTATTTTATCGGTTACTTATACAATTAGTAAGTGCGCGTTGTGTAGCATTACTATCTTTGGTGCATTTTTGCACCTATAATATGGTATGATTTATGTATATTTTCAATAATTGTCGCATTTTGATCATCAATATTAGATGTTCTTAGCCCTAGGGTCTTCATTGTAGGTCTCATCTTAATTAATTTCATCAATGTAACAAATAATTGACATATTTGTGTATCATTTAATTTCTCAAAGTAATTATCCCAAATTCCCATAGCTTTTTTTTCTCACATTTCTTTTAGACATTTGTCATTGATTTTATAATGTTTTCATAAATTTCAATTAAGTGAATGAGTTTTCTATGAAAAATGGAAGGATGTGTTCTCAGAGGTAAAGATTCATTAGCAAGGTTACTTTCTTCATTTGGTGTTTCCATGCAAATTTCAAGATTAACATTTGGATTCTCAGGTAAAGGTTCAATATTATTATTCATATCAAATTATTTATCCATAACAACATTATCATTCAATTCATTATCAATACTCATTGAAAAATAATTATTCTCCTCATTTTCATTATGTAATTCATCATCATTTTCTAAAACATCAGTGCATTTGAGATAGTAGATGTACCTTGCCCTCCATAAATTTTTGCATCCACTTCACTTTATTTATTATAATCTCTTCTAATTTCTCTAGTGTCTTGTTCTTGACCTTCTTCATGTCCTTATGTCATTTTTAACCATCATGATTAGTATAATATAGATAGTGGGGTAGGGGACAACATCAACTACTAAACCTTGATGCAGGAATGTGCAAAATAGACACAGTGGGGACAAGAATCCCGTGAAAGAGGTGGAAAAGGATGTTGGGGTGCATGGAATATATAAAAATGAAAATTTGTTCTTATTTCCCTTTTCCATTTTCCAAGGAAAATATCTTGGCTTGGATCTCGTTTAGAACCTCAAGCTCGAGGCTTGACCTACTAAAACACACCAAAAAAATGTGTTTTTGAGAAAATGCTAAAATGTGCCTTCCTCCATAGTAAATCCCACAAAAAGGATAAAATTTTTATTAAAAATATGACTACGAGGTCAAATAAACTTTCTTCTTTCTAAATATATGATTCTTCAAATTTTCCAACTAGTATAAGGTTTCCATTTCACTTCTCCAAATTCAAAAAAATTATACAATCCCAAACTAGGACTAATTCTATACATATTAAAAAAATCTAATTTTTGATAATTTTTGAGGTAGTTAGGAGGGGCATGGTTGGCTATCCGTTATTTTAAAAATCTTTGTACTTGAAAAATCAGAAAAAATAAATACTCACTAAAAATTCTTAAAAAAATTATACCCTAAACTAGATGCTCATATCTTCCTACCAAAGGGTTTTCAAAAATACTAAATAGTGCTCAAAAAATGGAGGGGGAGCATGACCAAATGTCTCTACTATGCTAATTTTACAAAAACAAGAGCACATACTGACATTTTAGATCTTTAATCCACTTACGCTTAACCATTTAAAAAAAATAGTAGTTTAGAAACTAGACTTGAAATGCCACAATTCATATTTTTATAACATCTTTAGATTTTGAGTGTAACTATCTCAAATAACTCGTACAAGTTGAAGTTTTTTATTTTTTAGAAAAACCGTCCATTTAAGACGTTTTTCGGCCCCCATTTCCATGAACTTACCCAAAAGCTTTTAGGCCTTTGTTTTATTTTTTTCTTTTTGATAATAAGAAGATGGTGGATTAGGGAATTTTTTTAAAAGATAATATTTTAAATGAAAAGGAGTATATAAACTATACTGAAGCTAGTAAATCTTATTTTTACTAGATTCTATCTCAACGACAATTTTAAGGGTTTAAGACCTTACTCTTCCATTCTGAGGTTTCAATGCACATTTCAAGGCTTAAATGAGATGGAAAACTTTGAAACACAATGTTATCAACATCTATAACCTTTCAATGCTCCTCAAGTGACAATAAAATAAGTTGTAAATGTCAAAACTCTTTTCATTGGATTTGTGTAAATAAGGGTGAGGGTTTTAGTGTATTTTCCATTGTTCTTAGATTTTATAATTGCTCTTCAAGAAGGGTTTTAAGTGTAAAAACATCACATTTGGTCCTCTAACCTTTGTTTAAATAAGGTCATTGTGTAGTAGCCATGTTTAAGCACTTGTAGACGATTTTTGAACTTCTATATTGTAAATAGAAAAACATTGTATCTATACATAACTTTGTTTAGATGTTTAAAATTATTAAATATGTCTTTGATGTTTAATATGGTTTAAAACCTTGCATTTTTAAAAATGCACCTATGAATTGTTATGTTACATTCGGTCGTATTTTTACATACCATGAAGATGAGATAATGTTATCTTTTTTACATATCATGAAGTTGAGATAATCTTCTAATTCTTAGTCTACATGTAACTACATGATTCTTCACATTTGTTGGCCACGATGTTTGACTTCAGTAGAATATGTTGGCTACTAATCACCTAAATGCTTCAAATGCTTACAAGAATTATTATAATGCAATTAGTTAGTATTTGTCATTTTATGGAGTATAGTCATTAAATCATGTGTTTTGGCCATCTATTGCACCATTCGATGTCGGGTTAACAACATTTAGACACCATTTTAATTTCTTTTCTCATTTTGATATTAATAAAATGTTTGTGGACTCACTTATGGGCACAAGATTAAGCCCAAATTATTTTTGTAATTGTTTTATAATATTAATCACAAGCCCAATTTGGTTTCATTGACAAAAATTAACAATGTGAGGATATGAAGCTATATTCTCTTTGGCTCTACAATCAAGCACTAAAATCATTTATATATAAATAGATAACAACAAAAGTGTATAACACTAACAACACTAAAAATCATGCATAAAACACTAATTTGTGATTCAACACCTATGGTGTTAATTTATGTGGTAATTGTGTAGCACTAAAATCTAACACCTTATTTTTTATGGCATATAACACCATATATATATATATATATGCCATAAAAATCATAACCAAAGTGTTGATGTTGTTAGATTTTAGTGTTACACAACTACCAAACAACTAATGCTGGTGTTAGTGAATCACAAATTGGTGTTTAATGTTGAATTTTAGTGTTATATTAGCTAAAATTCTTGTAGTGTGGTGTGGGTTATGTCTGTAAATTATAAAACCTATGACTTGTGTTAATAAAGTATATGATAATATTATTAATAACTCATGTACAACATTTTAATGAGGATTTTTAGAACAATGAAACAATTATAAGACCCACTCAAGAGGCATCTCCAAATAGGATAGGAAATTGTTTTAAATGAAATTAAACACACACACACACACACACAATCAGAAGCGGGTGGAAGGAAGAAAGAGCTTGAAAGGAAGAAGGAATTTGTGTAAAATGAAATTATTTCCCTTTTTGGTTCCACTTTGGGAAACCTTTGGGTGACCACCATGGAAGGAAGAAGAGCTTGGAGCAGGGCATGACCTTCTAATCAAAGCATAAAGGATAGTGGATTTTGTTTATTCAGTTGCAAGCGCCCCTGACAGATAAGTTTAAAAATGTAGCACCTTCCATGAGTTGTTTAGACAGTTGTAGTAGCATGAGAGAGGAGTTTAGATGCTAGGAGGTGTTTTAGAGGCTAAGGCATTTAGGCAGATGTTATTGATAGGTATAAAGCCAAAACCACAATCTTGGCTAGCATGCATGGGCCATATATGCTTTGTGAAAACACCTCAAAGATATTTGGTCTTATGGATCATTATGATTATATACAAAAGGTAGAAGCTTGCATTATCTTTCCTCATATTTGTTGCTACTAACATCCTCCAATGGGCACAAAAACAGGAGCTTCGGTGTTAAAACATATTCGGGCATTAGACAAAACATGATGGAAGGCAATTATCTTGTCTTTTATTGTAGTTAGGAGCCAAGGTCGACACGGTGCATATTTGAGTACTTACGAAGGCACATGAATTGTTTAAAAAAATGGCATGATTGTTGGGTATGTATTAATCAATTTTAACATTGGCTGGAATTGGCATTTTCTGGTCATAAATTGAAGCACTGGAACATACCATGGGAATGTAAGCTTAATTTTGTTTCATTAGTTTGATGTGATACAAATTAGTAGGGGAGGGTTGTATATACAGTGAGATGGCATGATTGTCACTTTAGGCATTATGCTCACATTTGATCATTTTGTATGCGTGGTTGACGTTCTTGTCCTAGATGAATATCTTGAGGAAGCTCTAAACGTTATCACAAAATGTTGATTAAACCAACAATGAGTGTGTTGGTGTGTGTTTCTCGTGGTGTTGTGTGGAATGGTGGTTTTAAGGGGGATGGCTCTCTAATATTGTTTGATCAAGTTCCTTAACTAATGTGGCCTTGGGATGCATGTTTTACATAATGAGGATGGGTTTTCCATGCCATGTTCCACCTCGAGGACCTTTAATAGTCATGAACCTCTCTCCCTCCAACTTATAACGTCATTATGATTTCTTTTCCATTATGTTTAAAATCATGTCATTATTTTAACCTGTATAAGTTTTTTAAATGATTAATGTTATATCTTCATATTTATGAAAGTATCATAGCAAACACTTGTCAATTAGTGAAAACCAACTTTAGAAAAGATCCCTCTAGATACGCAAACCTCCTTGAAAACACACTTATCTCACACATACTTAAAATAGGCCTCTCTTGTGGAAGTGAGTCCACACGAGTGTCATAAGATTGAACCTTATCCACTTGAAAATGACCATGTTAAAGTTATAAATTTTATTTGGAATTTCCTTATCTTAATTTCTCAAGGGCCAAGAAGCTACCATCTATCAACTATAACTTGTTGATTTTTGCAATCAAGATTGGATTCCCACAATTGGTTTCTCTATAATTACTTGGGAGGTTTTCTTCTATGTGGGTTTTGGAGGCACCTTGGTTTATGGTGTGCAAGTGAAAACTTTCAATTTTCAATAACTCCATTTTTAATGGTACCTCCAAAATGAGTACCACTTGTCGGATGTTGACCTCAATAATTTACTAGCATTCTCACCATATATGAAGATGGGTTGGAAGTGACATAATCCTTGTTTGGATACCCAACAACTTTTTATGAGAGCATTATATAGTTGTTGACCTAATTTGAACTATAGTGTAATTAAGTCACATTGACCTAAATTTTCATGTTACAAAATCAGTTTGAAATCGTCATGTACAAAGTGTTGTGGAGAGATAATTCATGTCCAACCACCTCAATACCCTTCTCTCTCACTTTGATAATTTTGAGTCATTATTAGTTTCACATTATCTCTTTGTGAAGTGCATTTTCCACACTGTTTGAGCCACTTTGATTCACAATATCCAAGTGTAAATGATCAAACTTCCCCAACTCACTCTAGAAAAAGCCTCTAAAATAAGTGTTTCTTATTATGTTTTATAGTCATCGGCTCCTCTGTGTTCTCACCATGTAGGAAAAGGTTATAAATGATCGATTCCTATTTCACACAGATTTTGGTACTTTTTGGAGGCCATTCCATGGTCATTTTAACTAATTTGAGTTGTAGTATTGCTAAGTCCTTCGACATAAAATTTGAATTTGCTTGATAAATCCTGCTTATTAAGAGGATTTGTTGTGTTGGAAAGTGTTGTTAACACTAAGTTATTCTTTGAACTTTGTTTAGTAATTTGAAGTATGTGAAGATAATAAAAGTCTCTCTCTTTCTTTCTCCTCTCTTTAAAACTTGTAAATATAAAGGAAATGAAAAATGGTGTGGAGTAATAAATTTTAGTGCAAGCTTCCACATTTTGCATACATAAATTAACAACACCCTTGTAACTCTAACATATAGCAAGAAAAACCACCAAAATGCTTTGTGGATGTTCAAACCTTGCATAACAGCTCCACACGTTGGGAGATACACGCCACATCCACATGCCCAACTCACACCACTGCTCACTCCAACCAATCCTCGCAACCTGTGTTGGTTTTAAAAAAATAAGATTTTGAGTTTTCTCAAGAGAGATGGGAGCTAAATGTTGCCCACACATACCAAAAACTATAACCCCCTCAAATATTAAAATGAAAAAGAAGCTTACCTGAACATGGGACATTCTAAGGGCCACATGTCATTCTGATATTTAGCTAAGAAGGCCACCTCCTCGTCATATGTTGTAGACGTTCCTTCCTGGGCCTTCAAAATAACACAAATTGCCAAAAAAAAACCTTTCAATATGTTTTGGTGGATGTACATACCCTGTCCCATAGCTCGCATTTTAACACAGGCTAAGGATATGCCAGAAATGGTGAACTGATCAAACAGACACATGTTGGTTGAATTTGGTGAAACAACTACCATGTTCCATGAAGATGCCCATGCCCTGATTTAAAGCCTCACACACAGGCTAGGAGGACGTTGGATAACTTTGTGGAGTTTGGCTTTACATCAACCATTAATGCATTTGTTGGAAGATTCTAAATCCTGTTCAACTGGTCCGATTTGTGTGAATCTTACCATTAATGTTGTCCGTGAGACTAAAACATTTCAAGGCATTTTTACAAACAGTTCACATGCCTTACCCCTGCGTCCTCACTTTTTTAACAGTCCACATTCCTTTCCTAGGATCCACCATTTCCACGCTCCAACAAAAATAGATAAGGCCAAATCCGTCACCTACCAACGTATCCTTTGTCAAACAGTCCACATGCCTACTTATTACGCAAACATATCTGCCTGGGCACTTGCAACATAAACATATGTCAAGGTCCTCACTCCATTATGGATTGGTGGACATCTATAACCTTTAAAAATCTCCATGCACAGACTGGGATGACGCTGGAGAAGGTAAACATGATGGGTTGGAGGATTGTTTGTTGCAACCAATGAAACAATGTGAATGCTACATGAGGATGCATGAGATGTTAGTTTTGAAGGTCCCACATTTTACCTACATTTCTCCCAGGGAAGCACAACTACGATGTTTGAAAAAATTACCTCTTTCCTTTTCGCTTTGATTGAAGACCGCAATCTGTCCTGAATCTCCCATGGCTCCCATTCTTGCATGTCTGGCCTATTTTTCCCTCTTCCACGTTCCTTTCAAGTGCATGAAAGAATATACTGGCAAGGAGATTGGATTTTCACTTGTCAACAACATTTGTTTGAAAGTTTCAAAGTCCATGAAGAAACCCATGCCTCCTACAGGCCGCCATAACCTGACACACTCCACCACCTTTTCCTCATTATGAGGATCCTAATTTATTTTTATTTTAGTTTTTATAATAACAATGGTTAAAAATAACCCATCGTTATTGGAGGGGGAAAGCGGGGTATTACAGAATCCATCATCCTATCTTAGATTGAATAAAAAGATATGTCACCTTTCTTATATTTATAGATTACTCGCATCCTCGAATCAATTGTTCGGAGCCATGTCTTAGAATATTTATCTTTAAAACTCACAAACACTATTTTTCTTAGCCGCAAATTGGAATCGGCAAGACTCATTTGTTGAATGACTGATACGAGCTCCTTCTATTGATCATCTATTGATCAATTTCATCTCTTACTATGGTGAAGGCATCTTGCACCCTCTCGGTTGACATGGTGGGAACCTCATATATCTTGATCATTTTTGCCATAAGATCACATATCTTTTGGAGATAATATAGGGACAATGGAACTATCATCTGATGTGATTGTCTGACTATTTGGTTCATAATTATGGGCACAATCACAAATGAAGTTAGTGTTTTGATGAGACAATGGGAATCCTGCAGCTCTATAAACACCACTATGATAAATATTGTCAACCATTACACTCCGAGTTCCTTCCTCCATCCTTCTTATCAAGTCTTCAAAATCCATGTTATCCACGTTACTATCTCACACCTTTGAATATTCCGATATCAAAATTGAAACAAGCTCCTAACTAGAATAATTGAACTTCATCATTGGATATTTTTGTATATTGGAATTTTGTGAGATAGATAGTCACTTGAGAGAAGGGAAGAAATGAGTTTTTTGAGTGCTTCCAATGGTTTTCAAAGGGGTTTTGACTGCAACACAAGATTGATCACAAAAATGAAATACTCTGGAACCTGGAATTCAAGAGAGGAATAAAATGAAGGGCATTTGGAAGAAGTATATTTAGTCAAATTTCAAGAAATTTGGTCCATGGAGTCTCTTGGAATGAGCAAAATGATTTTTAGCTAACTAGGGCAAAAAATGACTTTTTCAGCTGAAATATTCTTTTGTGGATTAAAAATAAATCAGTTCATGGCTGCACACAAGGTTAGGATCATCTTGAAGGCATTTGGAGAGGAACATATGGAGCAATTTTAAATAGTTTTTGATAAAGGGAACTCCAGGAATGAGCAAAATGGTGTTTTGGCAAACTAGGGCATGAAGCTGGTTTTCATGGAGTTTGGAGCAAAATGGCTGCACTTTTTTTCTATTTCTTCATTAATTTTTGTAATTTTTTCTATGGGAACTTTGGGAGGGAAAATAATTTTTGAAAAATCACTTAAATCCCTATGGATAACTAGAAATGCATGTGCAAAGGAGAAGTGTGCTTGAGTTTTGCATGGAGGATGTTGGAAATGGGCTTTTCTCTTGTCTAGGTGGAAATGTATTTAGACTTGTAGCTTGTTTTAGTGGTATAAATAATTAATTATTCAATTATTAAGGCACCATATTTTCTTAGAGTATGCTTGAGTGTGTTCCCCTACATGATCAATTTTCCATCACCTCAATCAATCTACTATAATCACAATAAATCCTAATCAACCATGAATCAAGTGCAATTCACTCTCAATGAGTTAGGGTGCATTTATTTTATATTTGACTTATGTGAATGATTTCCCACTCAATTGACCCTAAGTCGACCGATGTAACTTGCACATTTGAAATTTTTTCTATTGCAAGTACAACACACATAATCATCAACCTTGGATAAAAATTTCAGTTGACTCTATCATCTTCTAGGTGATTTTATATTGGCTTAGCTCGAGACCTAATTAGAGACATGAGGTGAATAACTAGAGTCTGTAGTTATTTTTGGAATGAGTGCATTTGGTTCCAAATTATTAACATTAAGTGTGAATAATTAGTTGGAATAAATGTGAATTACTAGAATTTTTGGACATATAGTTATTAACATTAAGTGTGAATAATTTAGAACCGAGTTAAGTGTGAATTAGTTGGAATAAATGTGAATAACTAGAATTTTTGGAAATAATAACTTTATATTAAGTGAATTAAATGTTAATAATGTTATAATAAATTCCAAATAATTATTTCTAAGTGCCTTAGGTCCAATTTTTGGGTACTAGATATATGTTTTGCATGTTCAACCTTTTATTTTGCAAAGAATTTATTTTTACTCGACCCTTCATTTCTCTATTTCAATTATCCATCACCTCAATCAATCAAACCTAATCACAATCAATCCCAATCAAATATGAATTAATCGCAATTCATTCACAATTATTTCTATCAAACATTCAATTTTCCTAACTACCTCATTTTTCTACAAATAAGCTTATTTGCTATTAGAATTTTGGGCTGGAAAATATTAAAAAAATTCATTATAAAGAATGTGAGATTATACATATATCCAAAGACTTATATGTAATGAAATCATTTATATAATTTAAATAAAATAAATCCAAGACTCTACCATTCTTGGGAGAAGCCACATGTGTGTCATAGTTTCCATTCACTCTCTTGCATTCAATTACAACCTTGTTTGCTGCAATTTTTTTCCTTGCATCTCATTCACAATTTGGAGAGAAATATTCACTAGTGAGCATAAAACACTCTTCCATATGTGAAAAATCCATCCCTTGTACTTGTATTCTTCCTCTCCATTTTAAATTTAGCCCCATTCCTTTACGTTCCTCTTGCTGAAGAATAAATCCCCAAGGTTGGTATTGAAAAACTCCATGGAAGTATTAACCTACAAATAAAAGATTTACAATACTATACTCTCAATTTATCATCTTAATTTGATAGGTTGGGGATTCCTTTGTTTTAGTTTTATTTCCTATTTTTAGATTATAAATTTCTACTTAAAATGCATTGATAGATAAAGAGAAACAGAAAAAATGAAATATTTCATTTGCATGTTAGTATATTTCTAGAGTTTTTTGATTTATTCTCCACTTTACACTGCATATTATAGCTCATGTTTCAAACTTAATATGATCTCACATCAAAACACCATTATAGAAAATTATTTTGCATTCAATATTTTTCACGTGAATATTTAGTAAAACAATTCATTTCATATCTTCATCTTTACATTTATTTACTGGTCTAGAAATTACAAAAGAGATTTTAGTTGTGGATTTCTATCATTTTTAATTAAATTATGTTTTCATTCATAAAACCTCAAAAAGATTAAAATAATTGCATTCATAGTTTATTTCTAGTGTATTGGTACCCTTAAATTTTAGGTCTTTTTGAAACCTTCCCTTTCGCAAACACTAGACAACAAAACCATTTCCACAAATATTTTGACAAAATCAAAACTAGATTGTAGCATTAACATGAAAAATTTGCATAATCTCTTGGGTGATTCTTCGAGGAATGTTTTATCCACACATAGTAGGAATATTCCAATGCATAACTATTATCATTCATGTAGAAAAATTGAAGCGGTATAAAATTTCATCTCTGGTGTGAAGTCTTTTGGTCAACAACACTCCTAAACTTTATTTTTGAATAATTCCAACCTTTATAACCAAAATTTACTATGCATATATTCTTACTATTCCACCAATAAGAAAACCTCTTAATCTGATTTGAATTCACATTCGTTGGTCTAGCCTTGTCCAATTTATTCCTCTTTGCATATGATATTTTCCATAAGAGACCAATATGAGTGAGACAATAAAATTCCAAGAGTAATTCAACCTTATTTTAACCCATTATGAAAGAGCAATAATTATAAAAATATTCCATTTAGTTCTCTTACTCCTCACTTTTCTAGGTTTCTTAGGGACTCATTACCATAACCTTTCAACGAGGTCAATTTACACCTTATTCAATTCATTTCTTTGGAGGGTCGTCATAAGACCATTTTTTCATATCACCTTCCTATGTTAAACTACATTTTCCATGGCCACACTTTTAACTTTCCTTATTACATGCTAAGGTCCTTATGTGCCACTATGGAACAATATAAAAAGAGTAAAATTTTGGTGCCTTTGCACCAAGGTCTTATAATGGAAATGATTAAAATGGGCTCGATAGATGCGACAAAGTTTTTTTATTATCTATGGTCATAGGCTTAAGATTTGAGCAGGTATAAAAGTGAGAAGGTCTCCAAATCAAAAGATGAGGAGGATTCCAGTGGGATCCCATCATCTAAGGAAGGGAGTGAAGAACCCAAGGATGATGAAGATCTTTGTGAAGGGCCTTCAGGAACTAAAAAGAAACAACAAGCCATTGAACTAGTCTTGGAGGGAAGAGGGAAGGGGAAGGCCAAACAACATGTCATGGAGGAAAGCGGGAAGATGTAGGGTAAAGACTACTAGAATGAGATGGTAAAGGAACAAGAGAGCCTTGAGAGCCTAAGGACTGATACTAACCTCACAAAAAGTATGATCCAATTCATACTAAAATATTGGCACACAATGAGGAACAAGGTCAACAATAGGGATCAAATCTTAAACAATGGAAATGTGGAGTTGTTATAAGACAAGTGTAAATATAAGGAAAAATAAGTTGAACATCTTAAGGACTTGCTGAAACAAGTGACACAATGGAGTATGCTTCACATAAAGTCCACAATACAACACCTCTACATGTTGGCTCAACTTATTAATGCTAATAGACAAAGTGAAAAGAAGAGGCCTCCAAGAAAAGAAAGTGAGGCTTGTGCGAGGTGGATCTTGCTAACGTGGGTGCTTTAATTGAGAATTTTTCCAATGAATGGTAAACATCACGACTAACATGGAAAAAGATGATGAATGACTTGGGATTTTCTATTCGCCCTCTTTTGAAATGTTGTTAGTTTATTGTTTTCCTCTACATCACTTTTATATTGGTTTCTTTACTAGTTTTTCTTTGTGTTATTTTTTGATATGGTTGATGCTTAACCTTTCCCATTTGTTTATGTATTGCTGGATATTTTATCTACAAAGGAGCTTTGTTTTTGTATGGGGAAGGGACCCTTAACCCTCTTTTACCCCTAATAAAAAAGGAACTATTATAGGGTTTTCATCCTCGGGTAATCCACTTCCATAAACAAGCACTTTGAAGCAATAAAACAACATTGGCATGGGATAAAGCATCCAAAAAGATTCGTGACCTATAATTTCAATAGGATAAATCAACCCATTCATTCAAACAAATAGCTCCTTTGATCACATTACCCCCTTTTCAATTGTATTGGCCTAACCTTAAAAAGTAAAGTGTGTAAACTTAGCTTGTCAATTTATGTGCATAAAAATTAGTGAACCTAACATTAAGGAATTGTTCATTTACATTTTCTACTTTCATTTATTTTCTCTCATTAATTCTCCTCTTCCATTTATTTCGCAGGTGTTTTTATAACTCCCCCCCAAAAAATGTCTGGAAAGTATTTTGCAAGCCCCTAGGCATGGGAACCTTTAGGTATAATGTTTAAGACTTAGGAAAACATTTTTTTGTTTAGATGGGCTAGAATTAAAAATAATTAAAATGAACGTCCTTTGTACAAATCCTCTCATTGTATCACAAACTAGGTCTCATGTTGTAATAAAATACTTAAGGAATTATTTCGGGACTATTATGAGTTATAATGTTTTAAATGACATTCCCCTAATTGGTGTATGTGGATTGTACACGCACATTCCCACTAGACCCCAAATTATCTTATAACTTTATGATGTTGAAAGAATGACAAGATTTGGTTAGTATAGTGAGAGAGTTCACATCATAGAATAAGGGTTGTATAAGCTACAATTATTTTCCCCATTTCATATTTCCAATCAAACTACTTCTACACCACTTGAGAAGCTTAAGGCAACCTCCCTAAACCATCAAGTATAAACTAGTTCATCGTATGTTTCCATCCCCTTCTTCTATAACCTCTTATAAGAGAAGTTTCCAAACCAAACCAACATTAATCTTAATGATCTCATTTCCTCCAACCAGCCTCAACTTTCAACAACCAATGTCGTGTTTCTTCTATCCCAATTTTATCGATTGCCTTATCAACCTCTTCAACATTAGCTTACTAGCATTCCATCCTACCAAATTCTGGGAGAACATCTTAGTACTACTAGTTATGTAGCCAAAAAAATGTCATCACCTTATATTCCTCCAATTCATGTTCCCTTGATGCTCCTTCCTCTTATGTCACCCTAAAAATGTACCTTCAAACATGCCTCTAGACACCTAAAATTGGGTCGCAACCCTCTAAGCCCTTTCCAATTAATTAATTTTAAACATCCCCCAATCATGACCCCTCCACACATTATTATTAATTTAACTACACATATTAAGTTAATAATTCCCTCACTCCTCCACCTCACCTCTCCACCTCACCATGGACCCTTTCTAAGCCTATTTATTAACCTAGACTAAGTCATTTACTTCCCTAACTAACTATGACTTCTTCTAAACTTCTCCCACCTATTTCTGCTCCATTTAGTGACAACCCACACTCCTAGTCCATAATAAATCTTGACCAACGCAAAAATGGAGAGATAAGGCTATTTTTGGAAAATATGACCTTTTCTCCCTAACCGATGTCGGTTATTCCTCGGCCAACGCCAATCACCTAGCCGCCATCCATCAGTTCTCTTAAATAAGGAATTCCAATCCTTTATCCAGGCTCTTCTTCCATTTTGGATTTTGGGGGCATTCTTACATTGGTATTCTCGAGCATCCATGCGACCTCACGACGAACCAAAGATCATTGTAGCATTCACAACCTTCTCCGAGAATCAACAAGTGTGTTCTAAAGCCTTGGATCACTCAAGGAAGTCCAGAGCTTTTTGTTCTTTATACAATGGATCGAGACTTGTCTCACCTCCAACCACAACCATTCTTTCTACAACCAGCTTCCAATATGCAAGTAAGTAATCTCTACATTGTGATTACTTTCAAGTATTTTGGTTGTTAATAATTTATTTTATTTATTTCACCTTCTATCTCTCCCGGATCTCCTCTCGTAGCACCTCCTCCCAACCACCTGCCTATTGAGCCTTGTACTCTTCTCAAACCACCTATTTTTATCATCTCTGAGTCTTCACATAAATCTAAGCACCTTACCTAAGCCTCCCAACTCTCGTGCAATCATAGAGAGCTCCCAACCAACCCATTTTAACCTTCTCATCTAATTTCCCCTACCAACATCGGTCACCCAACCAGCATTGGCTATTACAGTGCATCGGCACCGGTAACCCAACTAATACCGGTCTCTATGAGTGGTAATTTACCTTAGACCAATGAGCTCCTAACTCACCCAAAACCTTCCTAAACCTCACCCAATCTCACCCAAACCTTCTTAAACACCTCTGCCACACCTACCAACCTTGACAACACCCCACCTTTTCTAGATTTAGTTGTATATTCAATATTTAGCTTAAATCTAGTCTATTGTTAGCATATGAGATACCTAAATCGTATTGTTATAATATGACCTTTCTTTTACTGTCATTTCTTTATATTAATTTGTTTTTAAATAGTGGATTGACAACCTTTCTAGGGAGTATCAAACTTCTCGAGATCTAGCATACGTTAGGCAGTCCACTGTCATATATTATTTAACTCTATTTGGTGGTATTGTTGTGCTTCTACAGGTAGTCCTTCCTAGCCAAAAAGGATCTCTTCATGATCATCCTGGTCTTCTTAATGTGCGAAACCTTCTTTGACTTCACAGGTATTCCTCCTCACCTCACCTTTACCTTATTTGTTTTATACACAACATTGTGGTGAAACATTTTGGCATGCCCAGTGGGACCCTCGTTTGTGGGTTTCTTTCTATTCATATAGGTTGCATCTTGTGTGTTTCCTTTCTAAATTGTTATTCACTAAATCTTCTTCTTTGGTAATATGCTCCTTTCTAATTGTTCTAAATGAAACACTTCTTTTGGTGCATTTAAAAAGAATCCTTCTTCTTTTCTTCCAAGTTTTCATTAGTGAAATTCATCCTTCTTCCTATTCACTCTTGTTTACATTGAATATCATATTTCGATTTGGGGATTAAAAACTTGCATTCATCCCTGTATGTCTGCATATTTAGCTCACATAGTTAAGTAACAATCATACGACGGAGGTCATGACCATTTTGTGATTGATTAATAAATTGTAGTTCACATTTGTGCACACACTCCTTATCCAAATCACTTAACATAATCTACAAACTTCTTAAACATTCCCTTCCAGGAAGAAGTCATCAAAGATTTAAAAACCCATTGACGGTGGGCCCCACCGGTGTTACGTCGGAGTTTATCATATTAGATCTCAGACCTTACGTATGCAAGGTATATTGAGGACTCCTTTTCCAAAACAAAACCTGAAACCATCCATAGATTTATTTCTAGGTACCTTCGTTATCCAAACATTCTATATCATTCACAATCATTCTTAAGGCATAAGCTAACTAAACACTAAAAATCTGATCCTAGGATAACATGTTTATTTAGTTTTTATTTGTTCAATTGTCTCCTTTATTTCTTGTCTTCTACAGTTTGAGTTGTGAGGATGTATTCACCACTTTTTCTTCTTCTTTTCCACACTTAACCATCACAACTAGTTAATTTTGGTTCTTCCTAAGTGTGTTAAATCATCTTTGTCATACACAACCTCTTTCAGGGGATTCTTTTCATCAAATTTAACTCAAACAATCATATTTTATTCATTCTTATAGTTTTTATCAATAACTAACATTGTTTATTTCATCCTATCGACACCGCTTAACCGACTAGTGTCGGTTTCTTAGTGTTTTTGAATTTTTCTTTCAAAAATAAAAACTAGATTTTTTCTAACAACCAGATTCTTTTAAGCACTATGTTTTTGAGTTTGTATCACCCTTAATAGAGCCCAGAATACCCGTATTTCACTTTTCTTCCCTAGATCCTCAAATTTATTCATTTTCATAGTAATCGTCATTGGTCCAACAACCAACATTGGTCTTTTTGCCTAACTAGCACCGGTTTACTGACCAGTATCGGTCTCTGTGTTTTTTATTTTTATCAGAAACATAAACCTATTTCTATCCTCCAGACATCTTCAGACATTTATTTCTTAGTTTTTTCACCTTTACAGAGTTCAGAATACCTATTTTACACCTTTTCTTATGGTTTGGACTTGCCAACAGGCACGATATTTTTTCTTTCATGCATGTTTCATACTGCGTTACCGCTTCGCATTCATCGTCGTCTATTTCTTCGACAATGGACCCCAACCTTCCTATAACTATACCTACGGTGACGAGGAATTTGCTAAATTCCTCGATCATAATGTCATAGCCTTTGCTCCAATCATTTAACTGACATAATCTCCTGTCAGTGTCATTCTAAACCAGGGTTGTGTCCTAGGCAGTATGCAATGGAGTTTAATGGAACCAATTATCTGTTGGGTCTATTGGGGTTTCTTAGTTTAGTGACTAATCTATGGAAATGCAATACAAATCTACATAATTGAAATATAGTTCTACATAATTCAACTATTCGCGATGAAAGGAAACTAACAACTAATCTTCTACTGGAAAATGAAATGCGCACACACTACTTTTAACAAATGAAATTACAACTATATAAATGAAGCTTAGTAGAAAGTGAGATTACTTGTTAACCAGATTTGCATAATGGAAACATCTATTCTAAATGAAAGTGGTAATGAAGAAAAAATATAGTCAATCAAAGCATGCATGTAAGATTCTCAAACAACAATTGCAGTAAATCCAATCAAAGAACTGTATGCGTAAATGAACTCAAAATAACCTCTTATCTCCTTGGTCGAGTGGGCCCTTGCTCTTCCTTGGGATAGAGGGATTAACAACCTTTGATTCTCAAAACGTCGTGACTTTCATTAACTCAGAATAAGTTTCATAACATAGATAGTAGTAAATAATAATGCCAAAAACCGAATGCAGATAATCTATCTCAATATATCAAAAGTAGTTCTCTCTATATGTTCTGAAGACGAAGTCTTCATATAGGTATTGTTAGTTACAAGGCTTGCCATAACAGGTGGCATTAATCACCATCCACCAAATACTAATTAAAATGCATAAATTTCTATGGGTAGTTAGAACAAGCCCCAAACTAATAGGTCAACTTTGGTGGAAACAATCTCCTACCGCTTGCTCCGAACTCGGGCTCCATAACTACCAGAAACATCCATCATTTCCTACACACATCATCACATTTTATCTCACAAAGACAAGTTAGTAGGAGGTTCATGTGATAATCGGTTTTCATAAACTATAGCAAGGAAAATGCATCAAACCTACTAAGATATAACTACACAAAACATCCCCATGTATTAATAAGTCATATCAAAAGGGTATTTTTGGCTTGAAGAAATGATATCAATGAGCCAAACAATGCACTCATCATTTTCCCCCTGACTTTACCTGTTGCATGTCCCTATGCAACTTATCTTCATCCTACCCACCTACCAAGCTTGCTCAGCCATGTCATATTCTTCAAATTGATCAAGCATATTATTTTTGTGGTGTTCTTACAGCCCTGAGTGTTGGAGGTAATCTCTACCCATGCTGTGAAACTATCATTTGACTGGGCCGCATTGTTCTACCAGGTAGTGAGAGGGCTCAAAAGGAGTGGTGGATGTACTTGGAGGCCTACCCATTCGTCATTGTACTGTTGGCTGGTTTGCTCTGTGGTCTGTCTTATAATGGTGATGAGGGCATCACCCCTGTGCATGCTCCAACTCAAGTTTTGGGGAGAGAGAACCTCCTACATTTCAAGGGTAGACTTAGAGTATCCCACCTCCTATCACATGCCTGCCAAGCTGTCCCAAAGTTCTCTCTGACTATAATTTTCAAAATCCATGACACATTGAAGTAAAATATGGGAAGTGTTTACCCGACTCCTGCCTGATAGTAAAGTGAGCGAATTTTTTTTCTCAGAGCTACATCAGTGTGATGAGTTGGATGGATGTGGAACCCAATGGACTGAGTGGTGTGATTGAAAATATCTATTTGCTGACCCAGATGATCTGATTTCATAGTGTAGACTGAAAGGCCTTGATTTGGAAATCACCCACAAATAAATTGATTAAGAAATCAGGCACATTTGTAACTATCATGTTATGAAGGTAGAATTCACAAAGCAAATTTTGGATCTCAGGAGTACTGCACTTATAAACTGATAAGAAACTAGTGCCATTGGGAATTTCATGAGGAGCTTGACAACACAATTGGAACAACTACTAGGAATAAAATTGTTCTTGAATGAACATGCTATAGACCGGAGAGGGTTTTCTATAGGATAGAAGCTTGAGGGCCAAAGGACAGACAAAGTCTAAAATAGATGTCACTTTTTGCTTTTCCTCTTGTATAGATTCCATTTCCCTTTTCAATTTCTGATTTTCCTTCCTCAATTCTCTTTCCTAAAGGGATAACTGATGGAATCTATCCAAGATGTTAAGACTCTTATCGCGTTGACGCTTCAAACTACTTACTTCAAGCTGTAGGGTAGTGATTTCCAAACCTTCTCTACTATTTGTTGTGTAAATTTAGTTTGCAAGTAAAAGGTTTGTTTCTTCCATACCTTGCAATTGAGCTTTTAGTAGCACGATTTCCTCCAAATAGTTGTGAGAAGATGTAGCCTGGGTGCCAAGCACTTCGGGAACCACAGGGTGAATTTCCGTAGATGCAGGAATAACAGGTGTCGGAATGGCCAGGTGATCCTCCTCATGTTGTTCTTCCCGAATGGGGTAGTATCATCAGGAAAAGTCTCTGATCGGGAACCACTAGACTTCAACAATGAACTGAGCCATCGAGGCCGTAGGTGCATGGAAGAAGACGGAGCCGAGGTGCACTTGCCTTTTGAGCTAGAAATGGAAGGGGATGGACCCTCGGGAGTGCCAAATGTGTCTGCATGCTCGGGGACACCAACTGCCTCTGTTTGGTTATGTGAAGGAAGGGAAGGGGTGCAAGGGTAGACCGGGGTGTAGAAAAGAGACCAGATTTCAATTGCTTTGGTCTAGACCCTTCTCCCACAGCAAGTCCCTCGAGCCTCGCTTTGGTCTAAAGAAGACCTGATGTGAGCATAACAAATGAATCAACCCCGGGTGTTTAATGATAGACTTGCCTCCACCGGACTGGTACTTCTAGAAAAATTTAATAATGGAGTCTACGAGGTATTCAGGTAGATTTACCTGAGGGCCTGGTTGACACGTCCCTTCTTAAGGTGAATTAGCATTTTAAGTGCATCACCACCTAGAATAGAGGCCTGACCATCGCATATGAAATACTGGTTGACCCACTTCGCTATTTCGCTCCAGATTCTAGGTAGACTCACCCGCCTAATGCCCTTCTGGATACCCAAGGGGGTCAGGATGACTTCAGGGAATGCTTCCCCTTCATCGTGAAATAGAGCAAAGGATTTGTAGAGGAGCATTTTTCATGACCTTCAAACCAAAGTCTGGCAGGCCGGATAGGTCAGAAATGACCTGATTGGTAATCTCAACCCATCTTCCACCGACTTGTGAACAAGTGGACTCAAAATTGTCCAGAATTCCTCCACAATGCCTTCATCGAAACCCTCAAATTGGTGAATGAAATCCAGCCATCCAAAATCATGAAATACTTGTGAAAGTGTGGCATTCGGAGTAAGGCATTTGGTGAGTCAGATTCGATTTCTTTCGTGGTCCCATGCTGAAGCCAAAGGTGAGTAATACCAGGTAGTAGAAAGAGCTAGAACAAAGCGTGCCCCCACTCCCTGTTTAGTGATTGATAGAACTAATCGTGCTTGATGCACATACAACAATGGTAAGAAGTAGTTGTAGAAGCATTAATTTCAAATTACACCATATCCCTTGGATGATGCAAAATCGAGTGAAGGTGGCGGCGGAAAAAAATAGTAAATGAGACCGGCCATCCATGTGAATTTAAGATATTTGAGGCGGCGCATATCCCACTATTGAGGAGCAAGCGCCACCCATCCTGACTTGAAGAATGTGACACATTCAAGGCGTGTGGTGATTATGAGACATTACCCCTTTTATGCCATCATCCACAGAACTAGATTTGGAAAGAGATCAAAATAAATATAGTGATCATTTCATGATGGCGTAATGATGACAAATGTGTACATGGGGAAATGTTTTGCATGGAAATATCGTTAGCAAGTTAGGATGCACTTACCCATGCCACGTTTAGTCGGCCGATATCCATAGATTCCTACGCCCTGTAGTTCGAGATGAAGCATGATTAGCGGTTGTAGAAATAATGAAAATTCTGCATTTATTAAAAAAAACAACAACAAAAAAACTAACTAAGGGAAGAAGATCGAATGCAGGATCATCTTCCTTTATTGAATTTGCAAGATATTGATTACTCCATGTTCGAGGGGAAAAGAGCCTCCTCAACATGCATGTCCGTGTGTAACAAAATGTCATCGGTGAAAGTCTTCTTATCCAGTAGTTGGTGATAAATCCGAGCCTATGTCCATTCACCAGAAGAGTCCATTTGTCTCCATCAATAGGTAACAACCGAAATAGAGCCATTATCAAACACTTGATTTACCTGATAAGGACCCAACCAATGTGTACACAACTTTCCTTTAAACTGCTGATAGTGGGAATCAAAGAGTAAAACCCACTGTCCCTCATGAAATGTCCTTTTTTTATATGAGCATCATGCCAGGTTTTTCGCTGATGTTGTAGAATTTCTCTTCTACTATGTTGTGCCTCCATCCGCATTTCATCTAATTCATTTAGCTGCAACACTTGTTCACGTTGTGCTTCATCCAAATCGATCCCAACTTCCAACGTTGTTCGCCAGGTGCACAATTCAAACTCAACAGGAAACAGTGGCTTCTTCCCAAATACCAGCTCATAGGGAGAAAAACCAGTAGTTGTTTTCCAGGTTGTGTTGTAGGCCCAGACGGCCTCTCAGAAGCTTTGGTACCCAATTCTTTCTATCGGCATTGACCACCTTAGTTAGAATATTCTTGAGTTCTCGATTGGTTACCTCCACTTGCCCATTGGATTGGGGGTGATAGGGTGATGATTTCTCGGTGCCTAATTCTATAGATTTCCAAGAAAGCTTCAATCATATTTGAAACAAATTGAGGACCTTGATCAGATACAATGGCCCTTGGTGCTCCAAATCGTAGCAATATCCGATTGTACAAAAAATCAGCAACAACATCCTCGTTGGTAGATGCCAATGCTTGAACTTCAGCCCATTTAGTGACGTAGTCCATGCATACCAAGAGATACTCCTTCCTGAAAGATGGAGGATCAAATGGTCCAACAAAGTCAATCCCCCATTTCTCAAATGGTCCTAAAACTAGCTGAGGATTAAGAGGCATTTCCATTGAAAGTGTGGGTTTTCCCATTCATTGGCATGCATCACACTGCCACACATACTTTTTGACAGCCCTATGGAGGGAAGGCCAATAGTACCCTACTCCAAGGATCTTGTGAATTGTTCATTTCACTGAATAATGTCCACCTCCTGGCTCATCATGACAAGCTCGCAGTATGTCGTGTACCTCATCCTCCAAACACACCTACGAAGAACCATGTCAGGAAAACATTTAAATAAGAATCCATTACACCATTTATATGTTGCACTATTTTTAACCAATCGCCTTCTTTCCTTATGAGTAAAATAGGTAGGAAACTTCCCTGTTGTTAAATAATTGCAAGATCAGTGAACCAAGGAGTCTTAGTCGAGATAGCAAACAAGTGTTCATCGGGAAATTGATCCTGGACTGCTTCATCATCACTTGAAACATTTAATCTAGAAAGGAAATCAGCAACAACGTTAAATTTCCCAGGCTTATCTATAATGGTGAGATTGAATTCCTGCAACAAGAGTAACCAACGAATAAGCCTTCCGCCAACCACTGGTTTATTCATCAAATATCGAATGGCAGAGTGGTCAGTGTAAACAAATTTTTTATATCCAGTGATGTAATGATGAAATTTATTCAAAGCATAGACAACAACCAAGAATTATTTTTCCGTAGTAGTGTAATTCCTTTCCGTAGGAGTCAGGTTTTTGCTGATAAAATAAATTGCATACATATGATCTTCTGAGTCTTTTTGCCCAAGGACAACAGCGCCCATGGCTGTATTAGAAGCATCAGTGTGGATATGGAAAGGTTGTCCCTAGTCAGGGCCATGTAAGATAGGGGCCGTGGTCAGCTTTTCTTTGATAGAATCAAATGCCTGTTGACACTGAGGAGACCATTCAAAAACACAATCTTTGGTTAGCAGTGAGAACATAGGTGCAACAATTTTGCTAAAATCTTTTATGAATCGGTAATAATAACCATGACCAAGGAAACTTTTGATGTCAGTCTGATTAGCTGGTGTAGGTAATTGGGTGATGACTGATATCTTTTTGGGGTCCACCTGTATACCTTGGGTTGAAACATGGTGACCTAAGACAATTCCTTGATCAACCATCATTAGACATTTTTCATGACTCAGGGATAGTTGGTGTTGTTCACATCGACTGAGTACTTTCTCTAGGTTACTCAAAGATTCTTCAAAAGTGGATCCATGGATAGTGAAATCATCCATGTAAACCTCAACACAGTCATTAGCAAGATCTGCAAAAATGGCCAAGACTACCCGCTGAAATGTAGCAGGGGCATTACAAATCCCAAAAGGTAAGACTCGGTAAGAAAATGTACCCCAAGGGCACGTAAAAGTAGTCTTATCTTGATCAACAGGGCAATACTAATTTGATTATACCCACTAAACCCATCCAAGAAAGAAAAATATTTCTTACCAGCCAAATTGTCTAGAACTTGGTCAATGAAAGGCAGGGGAAAATAATCCTTCTTGGTGGCTTTGTTAAGTTCCCTGTAATCAACACATATTCGCCACTTACCATTTTTCTTGGGAACAATAACTAATGGGGAAACCCACTGACTATCAGATATAGGATAGATGAAACCTACCTTTAGGAGTTTTTCTATCTCACTTTTGACTATGTCTCTCAATGCTGGATTGATTCTTCATTCATGGCTGCCTTATAGGTTTGACGTCATCAGTGTAAATATGATGTGTACAAATGCTAGGATGAATTCCCTTCATATCAGTGTAATCCCAAGCAAAAGCATGGGAGTGTTTCTTCATAACCTCAAGCACCCTAGCTTCTTGATTGACCTCCAAATCATTACCTATGGTCAGCTCTCTTCCCATACTGACAAGCACCTGCTTGGTATCATTCACAAGAGCAAGCTCTGTACTAGTGATAAAAGAATTCAATGGGAAAACATGGGGCTGAAGCATGTGTAGGATGGGTATGTTGTCAAAAGACAAAATCTTAGTTAAAGGACAATAGAAATTAGAACTAAATATTCAGAATTATAAGCATAGAGTTTCCTACCAGACTCAAGCAGAGGTAATGTCTACCAGAGAAATAGCAGAGGATATGTCTAATGCCGGAGTTCCAGATTCCATAGCAATAGTGCTGATTTCCATAGTCATAGGTCCTTAGAATCAGTCAGTGTATATGACTCCACAAGCTTCCGCCATATGGTTGTGTACTGCAATAGTGGCTAGAAAAGAAGAACTCAAAGAGTTAGTATCCAAAGAATCCACCCATACCTGGTCACAATTGTTTGCATAAGGCTGGGCAGGAGGGTATAATGAAATGTGTTTGGATTTCTGCCCATTTAGAATTGTCATGTTGCCTGACCTACAGTCGATGTATGCAAGCAACCGTAGCCAACCAGGGCCTTCCCAAGATGACTGGATATCCCAACTTCCTAAGCTTTAGGCTGCAAAACCATGAAATCAACTGGGTACTCCCATGATTCAATAGTGACCATTATATCTTCAACCACACCATCAGGTACAACAATGGATTGATCTGCTAACTGCAGAACAATGTTGGTAGGTTGAAGTCCTATTAAGGATAGCAGATTAAACATTTTGTTGTGATGACATTAATGGTAGCACCAAGATCCACCAAAATGTTAGATATTGACTGGTTGTTTATACAAATAGTAATGACAGGACTCTCAGATCCCCATATTTTGGTGAGATAAGGGTGCCAAATGACTAAATCAGCCAAATTCCCTTCGACCCTGATAGTCTTTGGGTACTTCTTTTTCCTTCCCGGTGTTTTTATACACTCATTTCTAATGGTTTGGTTTAGTTCAGGGATGTCCCTTATTGCTCATGAAGTGGGACCTCAATATGTACTTTTTTAATTCCTGAACTAGCTTTGTTTCATCTGCAGTTCGAATGTCCTGTAATCACTCAGAAAAGGGTTGTATTCTGTTTGAGTATTTGATCATCCGGTGTATCTGGTATTGGTGAAGGACCAGTATTATCCTCAAGGGTTTCTTCTTTATCGGCATAAGTAGTTTTGTGATAACAACAGGAGGATTCAATATTTTGCTAGATCGCGTAGGTGTAAATTACCAATAGTATTAACCTGCATGGTGTTACCTAGGTCTGTGTCATCAATTGAAGTTGTCTGTTGATTTTTAGGATTGGATACTAGTTGAGCCAGAAGTTTTGTTTGTGTTGCTTGTCCTTGATGTTGGTAGGCTTGAGGTGGAGGCATTAAAGCTTGTTGTGGTTGCTGGAATCTATGTTGGTGATTACCATTTTGCGGTGGTGCCCAGGACTGATTTTGGCTAAAATTTGGTTGAGGACCCCACTGTTGGTTGTGCCAAGGATTGGCTGTGGGTGGTGGTGCCCAACCTGGCTGAGTGTAGGGATTTTCAGGGTGGTGGATATGGATAAGTCATCCAGTTTGAGTTTTCCCACTCAGGTTGTCCCCAAGAAGACTGAGAGGCTTGATTCGGCCATGACATCCTCCAGGGATTCTGAGCCGGCCTAGATGGGAACCCACCCTGATTGTTTGGTCTTTGGACAAAGTTTAATTCAACACTTGTTTGAGAGATACATTCAAACCTCCCTTTAACTGTGGTAAGAATGTGCAATGCTTAGTGTCGTGGTCAGTAACTTCACAAATTAAGCACATGTCTGTGACATCCAAAGGACATTCTCTCAAGGGGTGTCTCTTCCGACACTTAGGGCAATATATGTCCAATGGTTCTTTGGCAGGCTGGTTTTTGCCTTGAGTCCATCTATGGTTGATGTTAATTACAATAGAATGTCCATTTTCATGTTGGCCATTTCTTCCAGAAGTTTAGAGGTACCTAAGGAAGACTTGGATGTTTGTTTTTTCGTATTCCTCCACGTGTTCTAGAGTATCTTCTACATAGCTCAGTGATTTGGTCCATGGTGAGTTTATGCACGTCTCCTCCTCCCATGAGATGGAGGGAATCCTTGGTTTCCTCATCCAGTCCTTTAAGAAAGATTGTCTTAGTGATGTCTGCATGTAACTCATACCCACTGTGTTTGTGGAGAAAGAGGAATCTGTCCAGATAATCCTCTAGATTCTCATCTTCCTTTTTGCCGTATTTGGAAGAACTCTTCCTTCCTATCCCTTCCCCTACAATAGTCTTGGTATTTATCCAGGAAGGTTGTTTCCATGGCTTCCCAAGAATTAATGGAGTTAGATGGTAACCCCATAAACCATCTCATAGTAGAATCTTTGAGAGTGGAAGGAAACAGTTTGAGTTTTTGATTGTCAGTTTGGTAATCATATGTCTGGCACAAGATTTTAAATTCAAACAAAAACTGATCAGGGTCTTCTTTGGTCATACCTCAAAAGATGGGGAGGATGGATGGTGAGATGTTTTTCATAGGTGCATCCTCATCCACATCGAGGACAATGGGATACGTAAAGGTTCACCCTAAAGGTTGGTCTCCAGGATTCCCAAGGTCCCCCATTGCCGAGTGTTGTGAAGAGGATATAGAATGCTCAGAAGAGGTTCTAGGCATTGAGTTAGAATCTATATCACTCTCAATGTTTCTTCCTTGTAAATTGTCTAGAGAGATGTGTAGAATATTATGTGCTATAAATCTCCCTTGGTTGTCTCGCGACCTATGCATCAAGGTTGGTTGTTTTAAAATGAGGTCCAAGACAACTACTGGTTTCCTATATGAACTCCATTAACACCCATAGCATATGGAATAAAAATGATGGTGCTTATGGTTATTCCCCGGAAACAACGCCAAAAATGATGGGTCGTTGTATTGCTCCAATCATTTAACTGACATAATCTCTTGTCAGTGTCATTCTAAACCAGGGTTGTGTCCTAGGCAGTATGCAATGGAGTTTAATGGAACCAGTTATCTATTGGGTCTGTTGGGGGTTGCTTAGTTTAGTGACTAATCTATGGAAATGCAATACAAATCTACATAATTGAAATATAGTTCTACAAAATTCAACTATTCGTGATGAAAGGAAACTAACAACTAATCTTCTCTTTGAAAATGAAATGCGCACACACTACTTTTAACAAATGAAATTACAACTGTATAAATGAAGCTTAGTAGAAAGTGAGATTACTTGTTAACAGATTTGCATAATGGAAACATCTATTCTAAATGAAAGTGGTAATGAAGAAAACAAATATAGTCAATCAAAGCATGCATGTAAGATTCTCAAACAACAATTGCAGTAAATCCAATCAAAGAACTATATGTGTAAATGAACTCAAAATAACCTCTTATCTCCTTGGTCGAGTGGGCCCTTGCTCTTCCTTGGGATAGAGGGATTAACAACCTTTGATTCTCAAAACGTCGTGACTTTCATTAACTCAGAATAAGTTTCATAGCATAGACAAGTAAATAATAATGCCAAAAAAACTGAATGCAGATAATCTATCTTAGTATATAAAAAGTAGTTCTCTATATGTTCTAAAGACGAAGTCTTCATATAGGTACTGTTAGTTACAAGGCTCGCCATAACAGGTGGCATTAATCACCATCCACCAAATACTAATTAAAACACATAAATTTCTACGGGAAGTTAGGAACAAGCCCCAAACTAATAGGTCAACTTGGTGGAAATAGTCTCTTGCCGCTTGCTCCGAACTCGGGCTCCATAACTACCAGCAACATCCATCATTTCCTGCACACATCATCACAGGGTTTTATCTCAAATGAAAATGATACAATGTTAGTAGGAGGTTCATGTGATAATCGGTTTTCATAAACTATAGCAAGGAAAATGCATCAAACCTACTAAGATATAACTACACAAAACATCCCCATGTATTAATAAGTCATATCAAAAGGGTATTTCAACCATTTTGAAGAAATGATATCAATGAGCCAAACAATGCACTCTCCTTCACAAGGGAATGTGCTGGACACATTTCAAGTGGACGATTTTCTCTAGGTTCAAATGTTTTACACGTTTGATGAAGCCTTCACCACGGGCCGTAAATTGGATATCCATTCCCTTGAAGAAGAGAAACTTAAATTGTGTAACAAGAACACTAAATTCAAATTAAATAACTCTTCTTCTAAATCAACGAACAACCATTCTAATAAACATTCCAAGGCCAAAGGATCTGCCAATGCAGTGATTCTGAAAGCTGATGCCTCTCATCCATCTAATCAACCAAAACCACCTGCCAACCTCTCTCCTATTAAAAACTTCCAATACAAGTATGAATAGAGGACTTACACTCCTATCGGAGAACCATATTCTTTTGTGTTGGAATTTTTTTATAAAAGATGGAGTCATCACCCTTCCACCTATCAAACCAAACACTGGATTCGATCCTTCTCATCCTACACTGTTGTGGTACAAAGAAAATGAATTTTGTAATTACAAATGAGTTAGGGGATATAGCGACGACAATTTCAAAACCTTCAAGAACATTGTCCAAGGAATGCTAGATAGTGGTGATCTCGTCTTGGACAACCCTAATGCACCTACCAATACTAATATGGGTGTGTTTAAGAAACCTTTTCGTAATATACCCCTTCATCAAAACAAGCTTTGGAGACTTCTACTAACAACACTAATGTGCATGAGGTTCATGTCGTTTTCAACATAATAAATGTCCCATCTAGACAGGTTCCTCCCGTAGCGTCTATCGAGGAAATTCTTGCATGATCTCCTCTACCCACGGAGGATCCTATCACACCCACTCCTCTATACATAGTGGCTAATTTCACACCTACTCCTCTATCCATAGAGGAGCCTATCACACCTACTTCTCTACCCACGGTGAGCCTATCCCACCTATTTCTCTACCTACCACGGCCTATATTGCACATTCCTATACTCAAGGAGGATCCTATCTCACACGTTCCTCTACCCAAGGAGGAGCTAACCCTATCCACCTTTCTACCTAAATAAGTATCCACATTGTTTGTTTTTCCTTCTCTTCGACCCATAGAGGAGCTACTCTTATCTCCTCTTCATATAGGCGATGCTTCTCCCATGGTATTCCAAGATCCTATTAACCTACTTACATCAATTTTGGCTGCAGCTCTTTGAATCGGGGTGAAAACCTTCCTTGTATCATGGGACTTGAATTTCTAGATGGGTCTCACCACTGGTTCATCATCTTCTAAACTAAAACCATTCTCGCATTTGGTGGAATGATTAGAGTATGTTGATTACTCCACACTTTGGGGGTGCCTTTGACTCCCAGTATCCACCCAAATGCAGATGTTTTCCCCAGATACCTCAACTATATATCCTAAGGTATTCAAGGTAACTAAAACCATGACACTTGAGCCGATCATATCAGCCCCTTCTTCTTCAGCCTCGCCTTCACCCAAAACCCTAACGACACCTAAACCTACCACTTCCTAAGGGGTCCTACAAACACCTAGCCTTGCATCCCGCAGGTGAAACTAGACTTGTCTAGTCATCCACCACCCATCACAAACCGATTCCCACACCTAAGAGGAAGACCCAACCTCCTAGGCCTCATACCCTGGCCTCTCCCACGCCTTCTCTTTCACCTTTGCCTCTACCTTCTATTTTAGGTCCACATCCTTCCACCTTGGTCAAGTTACCTTTTCACCAAGGAAAATACAAGGCACGATAACCCGCACCCACACCTTTACCTTCTCTTTTGCCCACACATTCACCTTCATCATCTCTTCTACGTACATCTTCTCCATTACCTACAACCACACTATTGCCAACTCTACCACTTTCACCTTAGATTTCTAGGGTACCCCTACCTTCTACATATCCTTTTACCTTGCACACTAATCCTGCACCTTTACCCAAGAAGGTGTAACCTAAACAAAACCAAAACCTTCACTACCTAGTAGAAAGGTAGTAACACCTACGCTACCTCTAGTAGCACCTTTCCTACAAAAATCACCGCACCTTCATCCAAGCCAACTTTGACTTCTCACTATGATCCATTGGTAGGATCCTATTCTAACATCCTCGCTAGGTTGTTAGAAAAATCCTTGTCTCATTGCCACCTATTAAGCCTTATGACCCTCTCAAACCCAAACCAGTAGGGTTTGATGACACCAAAATCATGTGCATACCATCACTCACCAGGGCATGATGTCGAAGGTTGTAAGGCCCTAAAAACCTTCTTCTCCAACTCTATAATTTGGATAATCTCTTTGATGAAGATGACCTATTGGAGCAAAATTACATTCCCCCTTCGCCCGCCACCACATGTTCTAGCCCTATATCTATTCAATGACCCTTACCTACGTCTCCAAAACCCTCTTTTCCTCCAATCTTTGAAATAAATATGGTCCGAGTAACCACTCGATCGTAAAAGATAAAGGAAAAAGAGAAAATTAATAGCCCATCCAGTGCACCTTTACCCACCATTCCACCTACACTCGCCCCCAAGGTAATCATCATCGTGGGCCAACTTAACCTATTTTTGACGGAATAACACATCACTCTATGATTAAAAACTTCATCAATATTCTCTCGAATATGTCCTTGTATGCGAACTAATTCAAACCTATGAGTCTCATCGTCAGGCCCTCATGGAGGTCCTATAATCTATCGAGGTTCCACCAAATGATCCTACACCTGTGGCCACCATCTTTACCCCTCATCATGTGGCCTCCCTCACCACTCCACCTCAAACTTCTGGCCCTATTAGCTTTCCTCAAGTTTTTGTTTCCAGCTTCTCCGAATAAGAGATTTCCCCTACAATCAAATGATCATGATCCCACCCTCTTCATTTCCGCCTACATCAATGATACTCATGTTCGACGTGTTATGATTGATGGAGGTGCTAGCATTAATATCATTTCTTCCCATGCATATGAACAATTACACATACCCACCAACTACATGCATAATAACCCTATTATGCTGCATTATTTCAATGATGCCATGAATTCTACCCTAACAACGTCATCCTCCACATCTGCGTGGGTCCCCACACCATTCCCAAACTATTCTATGTTCTTGAGGGGGAATTTCAATATAACTTGCTACTTGGCTGACCCTGGATTCATACCATGGGGTGTGTACCTTCAACCCTTCATCGTTTCCTAAAATTTGAATATGAAGGTCACCCCTACACCATTCGGGAAGATCCTTCACCTTTTAAAACCTGCAACATGCTTTACCAACCAAATGATGTCCTTAATTTAGTCAAGGTATCTACCACCCCTGCCGCTTCATCTTCTTCCGCTGCCACATCTACCATTTCTACTACCAAACCTTCCAAGCGAGCCCATATACCAACCCACCTATTTCACGTAAACCGATGCCCCAACTCACACGGGCTTTGAGTAGCTCAATATCCCCGCTACCCAAGTACTTACCTCCGATCCCTTTGTAGGTGTTTTTCAATGCCTTTCCCTGGGGGAGTACCGCTTATACAACATAGATAATTTCCTTACTCCTCAGGAGTATGGAAGCCTTCACCAACACCCACGTTATGACCATCATGTAGGAGAGGTTTTTCCATATGGTCCTCCCCACCTTCGCACCAACCTGACATATGGGGGACTCAATACTTCTTCTTATTCTCCTGAACCACCTACCCAAACCCGAACTTTCTCATCCGACTTCTAATACCTCACTAACCTTTTGCTTTGCCCACACTTTTCTTCATTGATGTGCCTGGAAGGGCTTTGGCTTTGGTATTTATGAGAAAGGTCATCATACAATCATACCTTGCACCACCCGAAAACACAAAGATTGTTTTGGTATCAAAAATCCCGTGCCACTTATTCCTAAGAAGGCTAAAATCAACCTCGTAGAGGAGGAAAAACCTTCCCCACCAAACCACCTTCACTTACGAGTCCATGGATCTAGAATCCATCCCTCCTAACTTTTTTTTTTCGTGAACACCATTTCTTTGGGACCTATGACCTATCATCATGATGGTGAGGTGCCCTCTTCCCTTCCTCTTCTTTATCTTGACATGTTAGATGAAGACACACCTTCTATCAATGTCGTTCAATGTCAATATGATGATTATATTCTCACCTATTTAGGTGTAGATGATTCTTACATTCATCGGTCATTACCTTCTGAGACACAAACCATGTTGAATGAATCAACCATAGAGATCGACATTCACACTCAGGACACACCTCTAACTCTAAAGATAGGCCAATATTTAGATTCTTTCGAACATGAATCCTTCACCTCTTTCCTTTGAGATCATAACAATGATTTTGCTTGGTCTTATGTTGATATGCTCGGTATTGACCCTAATATCATGGTCCATAATATTGTGATTATCCCCAATGCTAAACCTATGAAAAAAAAACTACAAAAATACATCCATGCATTTCCCTTCTTGTGAAAGAATAACTCCAATGCCTTATTTTTGTTTCCTTCATTCTACCCATTGACTATCCATAATGTAATTCTAATATTGTTCCGTCACAAAATTGATAGGGGACTCGCATCTGCACAAACTTGATGACCTTAACTCTTCGCCCTAAGGATGACTTTCCTCTTCCTAGTATCTACCATCTCATTAATCTTACAACCGGCCATGAGATAATATCTCTTATGGGTGGATTCTCGATTATAATAAATTATTACTCGCTCCGGAAGATCATCAAAAAATCACCTTCATCACCCCTTGGGGGACTTTGTGTTATCATGGCATGCCCTTTGGATTTAAAAACATTGGTTCCACCTATCGGCATGCTATGACCTATATCTTCGATGATATCATGCATGAAATATTGGAAGATTATGTCGACAACCTCCTCGGTAAGTCCAAAATTCATGCCAAACACCTCGTAGTTCTTAAAGTCGTCTTTGATTATCTCATCCAATACTGCGTTCACCTTCAACAAAAGAAGTGCATATTTTCTGTTCTCTCTAGAAAACTCCTTAGTTTCATCATCTCTTTTCGGGAGCATCGAAGTCGATCTTGCAAAAATCAAGGCTATTCTCAAGATGCCTCCACCTACTAAATGTTGATAGCTTTATAGTTTTTAAGGAAAATTGTAATCCATTCGACACTTTCTTTCCCAACTTTCTGATCGTTTTCACCCTTTTCATCATCTCCTTAAAAATGATATCTCATTCAATTGGAATGATGAGTACCACAAATCCTTTCAAGCATTGAAGAAATACATTCTTCAGCCACCTATGCTCATCCCACCTAAAGATGATAAAACTTTTTACCTCTACATTTTTGCCATTGACCATTCCTTGGGTTCCATGATCGCTCGTAGTGATGAGAAACATAGAGAGAAAGTGATTTATTACATAATTCATACTCTTTTAGACTATGAGACTAGGTATACTCATGCTGAAAAGATTTGCCTAGCCTTGGTCTTTGTGGCCACCAAACTTTGCCACTACCTACTTAACCACAAAACCTTCATCGTCACCAACACCGACCCTCGTACTACATGTATGCTAAACCTTACCAACACTAATGCACTACGCATTGGCTCATGCTCCTTGTAGACCTAGACCTAGAATTCATTCATCAAAAGTATGTCAAGGGAAAAACCATTGCAGATCAGCTTACAAACACTCCTCTTCCTAGAAATCAATCTTCTAACTTTGATTTTCCCAAAAAATTATCGCTACCTTCTCCTTGATGACATCATTTACCAAATGACCTTATTCTTCGATGGTTCCAAATGTCAACGTGGGGGGTGTGGGATCATCCTCATTCCTCTTGATGGCAAGCCTATTCCTTTATCCTTCAAACTTGACTTCGACTACACTAATAACATGGCTGAATATGAAGCACTTGTGTTAGGTCTTCAAACTGCCATTGCCTTAGATGTTAAATCCATTAATATCTTTGGTGACTCTCAACTGGTTATGAACCAAGTCAATGGTTTGTACCAGTGTCGTAACGAGGAACTTCAAAAGTATAAACATCATGTCGACATAATTTTGACCACGTTTGACCACTTCCTCATTCAAACCACTCCACGATCCACTAACAAATTCATGGATACCATGGCTTATCTCACCTCACAAATACTTGCCTCACCTTCAAACTCCAAAATTTTCTCACAGTAAAATGGTTGTAGTCCCCCTCTTATATTATTTGTGGCTTAAATTTTGTGGGAAGAATAAAAAGTGACCCACGTGATATTTGGTATAAGCTAGTTCACTGAGTACCTCTCCCTTTCAATTCTACCTCCGAGATATCACTCACGGTGGATGACGAGCCTTCTTAAAAAGTGTCTTGTTATCCAAATTCACCCCCAAGGTTGATTTGATAACATACATCAGAGTTGTCAACTCCCAGGCAAATGGATTAATTCAGGGTAAAAATCATGTTTCTAGGGTCCCCTCAGAAAATTTTCTAACTCTCCTGTCCAGGTTGAAAAGAACAAGCTCTGAGAAAATGCGAAAAAGTTGCAGAAAATAAGCTTGGGCCAGAAAAAATTGTGAAAATCGGCTAAGTCCTAGTCCTCGCAACAGTCGGGACATTTGGGACGTCGGGGTACGAATCGGCCGAAGGCCGCCAGGTAGTCCGCAGGGCGAAGGAACATCCGGGCCGTCGGGACGCTGGGACGCGGAAAGCCGCCTCATTTCAAGGAGAAGAAAATCGACTAACTGCTCTGCAGGATAAGTGGGACAAGAAGATGCGAAGGGCGCGAACCAGCAGTTCGGCCGAAAAGGAGAACTTTCGCACTAAGCAGTTGGGACATCTGGGCCGCGAGGACGCGAAGGACGCGAAAAGGTGAAGTGGCCAAGGGCAAAGGAAGCCCATTTCGGGCGGTTCGGAAGAATTTGTCCCAGACAGTCTGGGATAGTTGGAACAAATGGACGTGAAGGACGCAAACCGGCCGGTTCGGCCGAAACGGAAACTTCAGTTCTGGGACAAGTGGGACAAAGGGACGCGGAAGACGCGGATAGCCGAAAAAGCCAAGAGCCAATCAGATTGTGCCACGTGTCATCGGCAGATAAGGGACAAGGAAGCCCATTTCAGGTGGATCGGAGGATTCTGTCCCAAATAGCACTGGGACATCCGGGACAAAAAGACGCGAAGGGTGCGAAAATCCGGCAGACCCGCGGACCAATCCAATCACGACATGTGTCACAAGGGAAAAGGTCCAAAAGTCAAAGGGCGAGTTTTGAAGGGTCATCCGAGCCAATCAGAAGAGAACACATGTCCTATGGAGCAAGGAATGTGGAGCAGGGAAGGAGAGAGAATTGCTCAGCGAATCAGAGCCTGCCACGTGTCATCCAGTGGTAGAGCGTGAAAAGATTTCAAAATCCGTTTTGGCCTGTTTCGTGCCCTAAATCTTCAGATCGTCGTATCTTTCGATCCAGAGCTCGGATTTGCACGTTCTTTATATCAACGGAAAGCTGTTGAAATTATCTACATGATTTTGGGATCAATCTTACATTTTGATGTATTCTAGAGAGATAAAATTGAGAAAACGTCCCTGACGCGTGGTAAGGCCAGAAGTGACGCTCCAACAACTAGCTTTAATGCAGCAGACAATTTGCCGCATACATTAGGATGACTGCTCTTTGTTTTTCTAGGATCCACCGCTTCTGCCATAATGAGATGATTTTAAATGTGACCTAGAAGTGGTTGGGGTAGATTCTGGATTTCCTCCTTTTTCCTCTCTCATTCTTTCTATATATTGTAAAGAGGGGCCTCTTAAAAAAGGGTCGAACATTTTTCTGTTTTGCTCCTCCCTTCTTCTCCTATCAGGCGAATTTGTGGAGTTCGAACCTCCCATTTGAAACTGTAATATGACTCTGCCTCTTGGCATTCTGTAGTGCATTGTATCAATCTTTGGAGCAAGTAATACATGTCTGTGGATGATTCTCAACCCTCTCTGTGTTCATTTGCATCCTCCTGGTCTTTCACTACAAGTTTTGTTATCTGTGCATGATCTTCCCTCACATTTGAATGGTCTGTGTTTATCAGCAAGACAGGTGTTCTTCATTCCTCGGTGCATCACCTCTATTAGCTTAGGTTTATTTTTATGCATCCCTCTCTCTCTGTCTCCTTGGCAAGTTAGATTAGGTTTTGAGTAAAACCTACCGCATTTTTTCGTATGCATCTCGAACAAAGGAATAGGAACCACCTTCTCGGAGAATCCTTTCTCATCTCTACAAGTCCCACACTTGGAGAAAGGATTCCATGTTGTAAAATCTGCTTGGATGCTAGAGTGATCAACCTAGAAGCCTCGATCTCGCATCCGGGAGTCTTTATGAGCCTCTGCAACAACATGTCTCTCGTTACATCATCATAGGGGTCTTCTCTACAAATGTGGCTTTGATGGTATGCTCCTTAGGTGCCTCACCAATTTTGAAATCTTGTACACTATCAAAGAAATTCACAATGGGATTTGTGGGGACATTTTAGTGGCCTCGTTGTCAAAAACGTATCCTTCACTCCAATTTTATTGGCCAAACCTTAACCAAGAATGTAATGACTACATTAAATGTTGTGTGAAGTTTTAACAACATGCTAACCTTCACCACACCCCTAGTCACGCCTTACAAGTCACCAAATATTTTTGGCCCTTTTCTGAGTGAGGTTTGGACCTTGTTGGGAGGTTAACCCTCATTCCTCATAACGTCATCACTGGATCATCACAACAAATGAATATTACACTAAATGGGTGGAAACCATCCCTCTCATTTCTACCAAAGCCGAGAAAATATGTGAATTTTTCAATCACCATATCATTTGTCACTTTGGTGTTCCTCATCACCTCATATTGATAATGGAAAACAAATAAAAAACAAAGCCGCATACAAAAATTGTGTGACAACTTTGGCATTTAACTCAGTTTTTCTTCACCATATTACCCACAATCAAATGGTCAAGCCGAATCCTCTAACAATACCCTCAATAAAAAAATTTAAAATTCATCAACAACACTGGTAAGGATTGACACACACACATTCCTTTCTCCTTATGGGCTTATCATACCAGTATTTGTACCTCTACAATTACCACACCTTTCTCTTTGTTCTACGGTATAGAGGCGAGTCCTATCTCTTGAAGTCTAAATTCCATATCTTCGTATACCACTCAAATATATGGTCTCTGATGATGATTTTCACCAAGAACATTTGGCACAACTTGAGATACTAGATGAACGTCATTTAAATGCTCTGGACCATATCCAAATCTACCAAAAATGCATCAAGTGTGCCTATGAAAAAGGTGTTCAAGAATGAACCTTCAAGATCGGGGGAAGTTTTCTTGTAATTGGCTTGGACCTTACATCGTCACCTATACCTATGGATCAAGAGCTTATCGTTTATCTTATCTTGAGGGTAAACCCGAACCTGAGCCCCTTAATGCCTTGCATCTTTGACCATTCTACTGTTGAATAAAGTACTACATCACTTTATGTCACTTATATGCTCATCCCTTGAGAAAATATTTCCTACCACGCATCTCTTTTAAGGATCAACGACTTAAACAAAATTGTGTGATTATTCATCACCACTCAGCCTTATCTTGAATATGAGTATCACAACTCTACTTATGGCATGATTCTCATGGATAATTTTTGTCCTTTTTAGGATGGAATCCCATGGTTGTTCATCACTTGAAACCCCTCTTTCATAGCTAATATTTTTGTGCTATGGTTTTTCCTTCATAAAATAAACCTATACTCCTTTATAGTTTTGTCCATGACTACAAGTCCAAAATATTACAAAAAACATGTGAGATAAAAAAATTTATACTCCTTGAGTCAAACTTCTTGCAAATAGATGATTCCCTCAAAAGGACATCTATGTCTCTCTCTTGCTGCTATAAGTAGACTTCTCCCTCAAAGGACAGCTATAAAAAGTTAGCCACTTATTGTACTTAGTCTATCCCCAAAAGAAGACTAATCTATATCTCTCAAATAAAATAATTCTGGAGCTTCCCGCATCGATCAACTTCATGAAGACCTCAAGGAGAACCTATTTATCCCAATATAGACTTCCCGCATTGATCAGTCTATACATGAAAAAAGAAAAAGAAAATAAAAAGTCAAGAAAAGTGCATTTGGGTATATTGCGAGAATGGGCATGTTGTCTCACAACAAGGTTACGCTTAATGAACCACTCCACCCTACCTTCATTTATTTACTCCAATCAACTCAAGGGACGTGGCATGTATTCTACACATTGTGATCACACAACTTCTTTCAACTATAGACCCATCGCTCATGCAGTGTATCTAGGGACTTATGTTCAATAAGTATAGGGGTATGAAAATTATGGTCCTTGCCAAATATGGGCATGCCACTTCTTTTGGTTTCTTATTTGTTTACTTGTTTCTTCAATAGGAAAAGACCATCGAAATTGAATCAACCATCACACCTTCATCTATGCTTATGCCTACTTCACCTTGCATATTACCTATTCAAAATTTGACCTCATATATTTTTAAACATGCCTTACCCCACCAACTTACCTATCCAACCTACCTACTCAACTTACCTAACCCAATATTATTCTTCCTTAGTTTATGGGAGAACTACATCAGCCTGAGGCCCCTTTTGTTAGGGCTATGTAGGTAGCACTCCAAGGGCATGGGGCCCTTGGATCTTAGCTCAACCAGTCTTTTCCCCCACCATTGTTCCCCCATAATCAATCCTAGTTAGTTAGTTTCCATAAAAATAATAAATTGGAAGATAACTCAAAACAAAACACATCAAACTCAACCATGCCTACATCTAATTTTAATAACATCAATACATTGGAAATACAAATCAACCTCAACCATGCCTACATAGCTAATTTCCATAAAAAAATAACTTGTAAATCAAAATAAAATAAATCATTCACAATATACATCACCTAAACCATGCCTAATTAACTAGTTTCCATTACATAAATATAAGGGAAATACAATTAGTCACTCACAATATACATCACCCAAATCATGCCTACACATCTAGTTTCCATGATAACAATACAATGGAAATTAAAACCAAACACAATAAATATTAATGTCATCATCTATATATTGGAAAGTCTGTATGTCAATATAATGTATATACATATATAAATAAAGTCTCTCAAAAACTCTCATGTACATCTTGTCTCTTCAAAGACGTGATCAAGTATATATAAGTCAAAAATAAAAAACCACACAATATCTCCATCATCTATTCATCTCTAGGAGCGCCCAACACCTTTGTTGCTCTCTCGTGCCCCCTCACTTGGCCTCTGTCTCCGTGATTTGGTCACCTCTTGATGGCCCTACCCATGCGATCGATGGTTCCCTAAACGGGTTGTACTACAGTCCGTGAACTAAATCTCTCATTGGTTGTGTGTTGGGATCTGTAAGTGGCATAGCTAATAAAAGGGATACCAATCTCTATAAGACGATCCTCATAATACCTAGACTCGCAAGATATCCATGTACCTATCCATAGATATCACCTATGGAGGTTCCATCACTCTAACACTGTCATGGGCCCCGCCCGATAATAGTGGCCCATGTCACCTGTGTCGGTACCTATACCTATTTTGATGGACCATGTACCTATACCTGCACTCCGTGCTCCATCATATGTCCTAAGAGGTGAAGGAGGGGCAGCGACATGTCCCCCACCATCGGCCTATACCTATGCCCATCGCTAACTATGTCTATAAAGTGGCCACCTACACCTGTAATGCGACAACTGGGCCTTTAATGTTGCAACCTGCTCCCCATCCCCAATCCTAAAAATTATAAAAATAACTAATCTACCCACCCAAAAAAACACCAAACTACCTCCGATTCATTTTCAACCCTAATTAAACTAGTTTTACCCTCCCCATACCCAATTTCACCCGATTTTAACAAGAATTCCAATTCAATTTCAAAAACCAAAATTTAATTTATTCTACCTTATTCTTCACCAAAAACAACAATGGATCTCGAATCCTACCTCTACTCGACTCCGTCTCCGTGGTGGGATGTCGAGTCTCTACACTAGAACTCCCCTTGTGCCCTCTCCTACCTCTGTCATGTCTAAATCAACCTCCCAACTCTCAACCAATCAACTTGATTGGGTAGATATCATGGGCCCGCAAACTTCACTCCTACAACCGCTAACATCTTGCAAAATCACCTCTCTCACTATCTTTTCCTTTTCCTCGTGAATACGCTCTCTCTGTCATTTTCAACAAAGTCAAAATTCTCAAATGATCTCTTTTCACGTGAATTTTATGTTTTAACCCAAAATTGGGTCAAGCGACGTCGTTCGGGTTATGCCCTAGGTGACCGGTGTCGGTCATCCTTACCGGCATCGGTTACCTCTCAACCAGTATTGGTCACCCTCTCTACACCAATTCTTCCTAATTTTCCCGAATGTTTCTTTGAAGGATGCCATTTTCTTTCCCATAATGGTACAGGCTCACCTAATAGCCCTACCAACCTAGTCACCTCCCTAATTATACTTAGGGGCACATTTTTGCCTACACCTCGGCCTTACCCATGACATTACCTATATAACCCCACCGACCTCGCCCATTTGACACTTGAATTTTCTTACTCATTGTACCTTGTGATGATGCTTTTGTGTTGTTTAGCCTACCGAACTTGCCTTGCCTTATGCTATGATGTTTATCTCGACCAAACCAAATCTTTTAGTGCTTTGGAACACACCTATGCCCATTTATGCACCTCGCCTCATTATGTTTCCAGGAGCACTTCTTATACCTTGGATACCTAGACCATATCAACCTTGTTTGGATAAACTATTGACCTTTGACGATGTAGAGTTTGTGAGCTCTTTAACCTAGTTCCTTGTCGCATTCTAGATGTGTGTGTGCGTTTTAATGCCCCCACCTATTACCCACACCGATATCACCATTTCATATACCCGTACCTTACCTCATTTTTCAACACCTACCACTTTATCAAACCCATCACCAATTTTACTGCTCCTCAATCAGTTCATGGTTTGAGGGGGATCACCTATACCCATATTTGGGGCAACCACTTCTTGTTTTTGTTAGCATCGCTCATTAGTATGAGCTACACGACAAAAAGGGGAAAATGTAGACACCTAAAATTGGGTCGCAACCCTCTAAGCCCCTTCCAATTAATTAATTCGACACATCCCCCAATCATGACCCCTCCACACATTATTATTAATTTAATTACCCATATTAAGTTAATAATTCCCTCACTCCTCCACCTCACCTCTCCACCTCACCATGGACCCTTTCCAAGCCTATTTATTAACCTAGACTAAGTCATTTACTTCCCTAACTAACTATGACTTCTTCTAAACCTAACTATGACTTCTTCTACACTTCTCCCACCTATTTCCCACTCCATTTAGTGACAACCCACACTCCTAGTCCATAAAAAATCTTGACCAATGCCAAAAATGGAGAGAAAAGGCTATTTTTGGAAAATATGACCTTTTCTCCCTAACCGACGTTGGTTATTCCTTGGCCAGCACCGGTCACCTAACCGCCATCGGTTCCCTTAAATAAGGAATTCCAATCCTTTACCCGAGGTTCTTCTTCCATCTTGGATTTTGAGAATTCTTGCATTGGTATTCTTGAGCATCCAGAAACCTCACGATGAACCAAAGATCATTCTAGCATTCACAACCTTCACCAAGCATCAAAAATGTGTTCCAGCATTAGATCACCCATAAGGAAGCCCAGAGCCTTCTGCTGCTACTGCACGGGATCGGGACTTGTCTCTCCTCCAACCACATCCATTCTTTCTACAACCAACTTCTAATATGTAAAAAAGTAATCTCTATCTTGCGATTGCTTTTAGTATTTTGGTTGTTAATAATTTTCTTTCTTTCTTTCACCTTCTATCTCTCCCATATCTCCTCTATAGCACCTCCTCCCAACCACATGCTTATTGAGCCTTGTAATCTTCTCAAACCACCTAGTTTACCATCTCGAGTCTTTACATAAACCAGCACCTTACCTAAGCCTCCCAAACTCTTTGTTTAATCACATAGAGCTCCCAACAAACCCATTTTAACCTTCTCATCCAATTTCCCCTACCGACATTGGTCACCCACCCACCGGTGTCGGCTATTACTAGGAAAGGTACCGTCATCGGTTGCCCAATCGATACCAATCTCTCGTGGTGGTAGTTTACCTCGAACAATGAGATCCTAACTCACCCAAAACCTTCATAAACCTCACCCAATCTCACCCATACCTTCATAAACACCTCTGTTATACCCACTAGACTTGACAACACCCCGCCTTTTCTAGATTTAGTTATATATTCAATATTTAGCTTAAATATAGTCTATTGTTAGCATATGAGATACCTAAATCGTATTGTTACAATATGACCTTTCTTTTACTATCATTTATTTACATTAAGTTGTTTTTAAACAATGGATTGACAACCTTTCTAGGGAGTATCACACTTCCTGGATCTAACATATGTTATTTAACTCTATTTAGTGGTATTGTTGTGCTTCTACAGGTAATCCTTCTTAGCCAAAAAGAAGCTCTTCATGATCATCATGGTCTTCTTAACTCACGCGACCTTCTTAGAATTCACAAGTATTCCTCTACACATCACCTTTACCTTATTTGTTTTATATGCAACATTGTGGTGAAACAATGCCACCCTCATTTGTCCTCAAACTATATACCCATTAGTAGGATACCTTAATATGTTTCACCCATCCATCCACAAGATGACATGCTTCCTACAAAGTCCTTGACATCATATTACCACACCAATTCAAATTCAACTTAACTTGATAACTATTTTCCCACCTACTACCCTCCACCCATTTAGGAAGCATCTTTCGTCCCTAGCAATTTTTTTGTCAAACACCTATCTAACTCATCTTCCACAATTAATTTGATTCCTCTTCATTATACTTTAATGCAACGAGGACCTATATTAAATATCTTAAACATCCCCTTAACCATATCATTCAAGGTCTTTTGTTTCCTCTCCCATTGCATGATATTTCTAATTATAAAGAGGAATAACTTAATGTGCACATTAAAACCTACTCCATTGATGGTGCAAATTAACTTGCAAAAATTAATATGTTGTTCACTAATTCACAGTCATTTAATCATCAAACCAAGGGACGTAAACTTTCAATAATGCCAATGTTATATGCACAATTACAAAGAATTTAGGAGGTATGGAAAGAAATAGTTGTCACTACTATACTTAAAATAACAAAGCTTGAAAGTACAATGCTTGAAACAAAACTCAGAACTAAAAGCAAATGGATTCTAACACTATGACTAAAAACAAAGCTTATAAATTCAAAATGCATATAAGAAGATAAATTTCTTGCTAGCCTACTCATGCAATAAAATAGAAAAACAAAACTATGGAGGGGTTTAGCAAACCACAAGTGGGCCCTACCTTGGGTGTTAATCCCTCCTAAGGCTTGTAACTAAAATCTTGAACAAAACTTAGATTCTTTATTGAATTGGCATGAAGATTACATTTAGAGAAAATTAACTTTAGTATATATGTATCCTCCATTCTCTAATTCCCCAAATAGATCTACTCTACTTCAAGAATTAATCCTTTCCTTTTATACTCCTCAATTACATCAAAACATGAGAAGAATATTTTGACTAGGAGTTCAAACAGACTAAGTAAAATATCTTCTACAGAACAAGTGGAAGATCTCAAATAGATCAACAAGAGTTCCAACACATGTAACATAATTAATTAACAAGTGTTCAGATATCAAACACATAACTCAAGTAACCGTTAAGTTCCTTAGATCACGTGTTTAATCGATCAATCAGTTCTTTAGTGAGTTGTAATAAATAATCAGATATATTGTTGAGTTATCTTTTAGTTCTCATGTCCCAATTATAACTACCTCTCCAACGACACATACAAATATGAGTGTCATTATTCACATTCCAAGATTTCTTCATAATCACAACTTCTTGTTGTAGGTGATCTCCTTTGGCTGCAGGTGAGTTGTTGCGGGCGGTGTTCTTCGGCTGTAGACAAGTGGTTGTAGGAGGTTCCTAGCCGTAGGTGGCTCTATTTTGCTACTGATTTGACGGGTTCTTTGCGGTTAATTCCTTTACTACATACAAGTTATTGCATATAACAAGTTTCGCAAACAAAAGTGGCATCACATAAAGCATCATTCAAACACTTTATTGAAATCAAGAGAATAAATGCATACTAAAAATACCACAAAATAAAGATAATTAGTTATAACTATATTAATTAGTATTCATGCCATAATTTCAGGTTATGATGGTAGTGTTCAATAGTATAACTAGGAAATACAAGGACATGGCCTCAATGGATTAACAAAATACAAAAGATGAGTTGTTTATGAAGGGAATTTAAACAACTCATCATACCCCTAGGCTTAATTCCTTAAATGTCCTCATTTAAGTGGTTCAATTTCCTATTGCTGAAAGTAGCATAAACCATGGAATCAATTTATGTAGTCTAGCCACCTGTTATCTCAGAAACACTGTAAAATTTGAGGGTTGTTAAGAAGCTAAGAGTGTTCGGTGGGTTCATATCGTATCAAGTCTCCGCCCATTTTGAATATGTATATTTCTTCTTTCTCAATACGTAATCACACAACTCTAATTGGAGAAATGATGAACAATTGAGTTGTGTGGATATGTTTTTAATTATTTTTGAACTTTGAGATACACAACACGATTACAAGAGAAATCATTGATTGATGTGACCACTTAAAATGTGCCAAGTAAAGTGATTTGACAATGTGGGCTTATGTGGAGGGACACATCATGGCATAAAAGATGATGGTATTTTAAATGCAATAAAGACATGATGACTTGGCATAAATGCTAATTAATAATAATCATTCTAATTATACTTTAATAAAGTGGTAGTGGAGTGCACTTATCTCGATGCTTGTTTTAGAATGATGATTGTGCATGCTTATTGAATTTGCACCTTGGCTGCATGCAACCTTGCTATAATGTTGTGGACATTGATATGATGCGTAATGCATGTGTTGAATTTATATTGGTCACCTTACTAAAATCAGATAACTCCCAGAGAGGGAATTCTGCTCCTTTGGGGTGCTAGTTGTCTCTTTTCCATCTTTCACACGTGTAGATATCTTTGATATTCTTCATGAAATCATGAGCTCTATCATACATAAAAACGAAAATAGGGGTCTCCGCATGCTATTGCAAGTGGACCTTCAGTCATTACATGCTCTCCTTGTGATGGATATCATGCACTCTTGCAACCATCTAACATCAAAACCATGCAAAATAGAAACTCTAAGAAATAAAACGTGTTAGCTAAGTGTTTCGATCACCAAAAGGGTTGATCACAACAATTTTATTTGTCCTTGGAATAGTCAGAAAACTGAATATACCAAGGCCACTAAAATTTCTCAATCCTTTAAAATATCAGAAGATAAACCAATAGGTTTAACTTCTAATTTCGATTATGATGTCCTTACTTCTATCCTGTTTTGACCTCCCCAAATCAAGTTACATGAATGTATTTTTGTCAACTGGTTTCTCGTACAACCTTAACCTGTGACCATTTACCAATAGCTTGAACCTCTCAAAATTATGGTGGCACATTTTATAGCTCCATTGGGAAATATTTTCTCTATCTCATACGAGCCTAGCCAACTTGTCATGAGTTTTCTCATATGGTCCTTATACTTTGAATCAAACAAGAGTGCCTAGTCACCTTCTTGAAATTGTTTTATCTTGATGTACTAGTCATGCCATTTGATTCTTTGATTTTGTACTACCTTTGTATTATGCACAACCTATATTATGATTTCATCCAACTCATTGAGTTGGAGAATCCTTTTCCTTTGAGCTTCAAATAAATCTATGCCTAGCTCAAGTACAACCCTCAATTTTTGGTGCTAAAATTCAATTGGAAAAACAACAGTCTTACCATACAAGAGTTCAAATGGGGTGAAGCTAGTTGTTATTTTCCATGTTGTGTTGAATTCCCATACTACCTCTGGAAGCCTATCTACCCAATATTTCTTGTGGAGTGCAATGGTCTTTGTCAAAATAGCATTTATCTCTCTGTTTGTCACCTCTACTTGGCCATTAGATTAGGGACGATATGTGTAGACTTCTTATGCAACGGTCTTTGTCAAAATAGCATTTATCTCTCTGTTTGTCACCTCTACTTGTCCATTAGATTAGGGATGATATGTTGTAGACTTCTTATGCCTGATTTCATACTCTTTAGCCAAATCAAAAATTACATCAACAGTAAAATGTTTACATTATTCAATAACAATTTCTCTTGGAACTCCATATCTGGTGAAGATGTGATCATAGAGAAAAGTGGCTACTTTCTCACTTTTCTGATTCGGTAATGATTTCACATCTATCCACTTGGTTAGATGATATGTGCATACCAAGATGTATTCCTTCTACTGAGATTTAGGATCTATAAGGACAATGAAGTCTAAACCCCACTTTTCAAAAGGCTGTAAGACCAATTAAGGCCAAAATGAAATTTCATCAGATTTTCTAGGCTTGCCTATTCTTTGACATCTATCACATCTCCTAGTGTAAATTTTTGCATCTTTATGTAGTGTTGGCCAATAATAACCGCTTGTTAACACTTTATGTGTTGTTATTTTTATAGCAAAATGTTGTCCACAAGGTTCACCATGGCAGACTCTAAGGAGATCAAATATACCCTCATCATCTATGCACCTTCTCATGACTTGATCCTACCCTGTATGAAATAGAAATCCAGCTATCTAAGAAAAATGCACACTCTTTTCAACTATGTATTTCTTTTTATAGTATAAGTAATGTGGTGGTGTCTTACCTGAGACCAAGTAGTTGGATATATCTATATACCAAGGTGTTTTTGTAGATATAGCAAACAAGTGTTCATCTAGGAAGGAGTCATCAACTACTTGTTCTTCATCTTTGGTATCCATTCTTGAGAGAAAATATGCTACAATGTTATCCTTACTAGGTTTATCCACAATGGTGACATCAAACTCTTGCGAAGGAACAACCATATGATGATTCTACCGCTTACTACTAGTTTATTTATCATATATTTGATTGCAACATGGTCAATGTGAATGAACACTGGATAACATGTGATGTAGTGCCTGAATTTATTGATAGCATATACAACTACCAAGAACTCCTCTGTTACTATGTAGTTTAGTTCAGCATGATGCAAGTTCTTGCTAACATAATAAATTACATAATTCAGAACTCCATCCTTTTGTCCTAAGACAACTCCAATGGCATGGTTTGATGCATCAGTGTGGATGTGGAAAGGAAAGTTCCAATTAGGTCCTCTTAATACATGAGAAATAGTTAACATTTGCTTCAAAGTTTGGAATGCAATCTCACATTTTTCAGTCCACTCAAAGGAAACATCCTTTCCTAATAATACAAATAATGGTACTACAATCTTGCTAAAATATTGTATGAATCTCTTGTAATAACCAACATGGCCTAGAAATATCTTCCTTTTATTTCTTTAGTGATGGCAAGTTAATTATAACATATACCTTGGTGGATCAACTTGAATTCCATCAAAAGAAATATAGTGTCCCAAAACTATACCTTCATACATCATCATGTAGCATTTTTCATTTCTTAAGGATAGATTTTGCTCCTTGCATCTCTTCAAGAATTATCTAGATTTTGCATAGTTTCCTCAAAATTGCTTCCATGTACTATGAAATCATCCATGTAGACCTCCATGTAGTCATTTTTTAGATATGAAAATATGCTCAATACTGCCCTCTGGAATGTAGCAGGTACATTACACAAGCCAAATGGAAGAACTGAATAAGAAAATGTTCCCCATGGGCATGTGAAGGTAGTTTTGATTATAACCACTATATCCATCAAGAAAAGAGAAATACTTCTTACCATCCAAAGTGTCAAGTAATTGATCAATGAAAGGCAACGAAAAATGATCTTTCTTTGTTGCTACATTCAACTCTCTATAATCTACGTAGATCCTACATTTTCTATTCTTCTTTGGCACAATGACAAGAGGTGACACCTATTGACTATCTAATATTGGGTATATAAATCCAACATCCAAGTAACTTCTTCAATTATCCTTTTACAATCTCCTTATTGTTGGGTTCATTCTCCTTTGTGGTTTCTGATTGGTTTACAACTTTATTTGATATAAATCTTGTGTGTGTAGAGCCTAGGATGAATTCCATGCATATCACCATAATCCCATGCAAACATTATTTTATGTTTTTATAGAAGAGCAATTAACAATTGCTCTTGTTGTCTATCCAATAACTTGTTGACATTGAGTGATTTTCCGGTGTTATCTCTACTTGTTTGGAGATATCAATCATTGAATATACATTGTTGCTAATAGAATTCAGTATGCAGTCATGGGGAAGGAGTTGATGAAGAATACAATTCTTACCTAGAATATCCATGGTGATTTTTATGGTAGAACTTGGTTCAAGGGCAGTTTAAACACCTTAATATGTCATCCACTTCTTCATTTCTTCCATAGTTATTTTGCAAGACATTGGAGAGAACAACTTCTTCCTCTTGTCCTTCAATTTTGAAAGACTTTTATAACATCATAAGCTATTGTAAAAGCTCGATTTGCTTTCAGTTCTTTAACCCAAATTGTCTGATCTTCATCGTTGTTCAATGGTTGAGTATGATTATATAGTATTAGCTTCTTATTACCACTTCCATTGTAAATAATCATATTGCTAGACATGTAACCTATGAATGCATCAAGTAGTGGCCAACCATGGTCTTCCTAGAATAATAGGATATCCTCCTAAACTTTCTTTTGGTTGAAGGACAATAAATTCAACAAGGTATTCCCAAGAGTCTACTACCACAACTATGTCCTCAAGGACTCTTGAGGTCTCACTATTTATCTATCTACAAGTTGTAATACTATAGCTGTTGGCCTTAGTCCTTCCAATTTCAGGTCATCCATATTTTTTTGTCATGACGTTAATGGCTTCCCCTAAGCCAATTAGAGTATTCTGTATTGTTGTGCCATTAATTTTAATGTTTAACAAGGGGCTTCTGGTCTATGTACTTGGGTAAAATTGATTTTCAAGCATAATATCAACCAACTATCTAATAAATTTTATAGTGGATGCATCCTTCCTTCTTATGCTTGTTTTTTATGCATAGATCCTTAACCAACTTGTTGTAGATGGGAAAATCCTTGATTGCTTGAATAAGTAGAATTTTGACACATATATCCTTCAATTGATTGACAAAATCAGAATCAGAATTTGATTTGAGGTCAATCTTCTTTTCCTATAATCTTTCTAGAAATGGTGGTTCATTATCTTACATCTTGTCATTCTGTCTATTTGGGTTGTTATAGATCAACTTACATTGTCTTCGGCTTTGTTGTGGACTAATCTGCTGCAGTAATTGTGGTTCATTTGCAATCTCTCGTAATGGTGCACTTACTTGGTGGAGGAAGTGATCTGCACTGAGAAAATATGGATGTGATTAACATCAACTGAATAGGAAGAGTATTGGGTTGATTAAGTGGTATAGGATGGATGAGAAAATTTATTGTTGGGGTTAGGCATTGGTTGAGTTGGTAGTTGAGTGGATTTTGGTTGAGAGCCAAGTTGGTTATTTGGCATCAGAGCTTGCTTTTACGGATAAGGAGGTTGTTGGTAATTAGGAGGTGGGTTATTCCATTGCTTCCCTCATCTTCAAGGTTGTTGCCATGAATAAGGGGGTTGTTGCCATTGTTTTGGGTGTTGGCTAGGGTAGGGATCCCAACCTTGTTGTATATTAGCCCAAGGTGGGGGTTGCATATATGGATTACTATCCCAATTATGAAAAGATGGAATAGGGTCTTGTGACATACCTCCTTGTCTTGGTGGCCATGGATTTATTTGAGAAACATAGAAAACTTTTCCATCCTCTGTTTCTATCATCTTGAATTCTGGTGAAGCCTCACTTTCTTGTGCAATGTTGGCCAATCCTCTGCATGTGTAGTCAACATTTTTTCTTACGCATGAATTTTATGAATTTTATAACTATATAAGTGTTGCCTCTACATCTTCTCTTTTCTTCTTAGCATGCAGAGCATCTAGTTGAGTGGCCATGTCATTGAAAATCTCCTACTTCATGTTCTTGAACATGTTGACAATATTTGACTCGAATATGTCCCAATTCTTGTGGTAGTTGTTTCGCCCCTTGATCGTACATTTCTTATTATCTTCATAGTGAATCTTGAGTAATTCCTGCAGGCTTCACAAATCTCATCAAAGGTGGATTTTGAAATGTCTCCATCTCTTATCAGATCCAAAGCATCCATATCCTCCTCACTGAGTCCCTTCAAGAAGAGTAATTTGAGATATTCAGGAGGTAGTCTGTGTGCCTTGTAAACTAAATGCAGAATTGGAATCTTTCTAGATAGTATTCTAGTGGTTCATCCTCCTTCTGCACCATCTTGAAGATTTCATCACCTCCTCTGCTACTTGGCCTACAATAGTCTTGGTACTTAGTGAGAAACTTCTCCTTCATCTATGCCTAGGTGGTAACAACATCTCTTCCTAAACCCATGAACCATCTCAAGGTTGCATCCTTGAGTGTAGCGAGGAAAAAATTAGTTTATGTGCATTGGTGGTATAATCATAGCTCTTACATAATACATCAAACTCAAACAAAAATGTGTCTGGGTCTTTAGTTATGGATCCATGAAAGTTAGGAAGGGTTGATGGAGAAATATTATTCATAGCAACAAGCTCATCATTGTTGGAAATGGGAAACTCAAAGGTAGTTTCCTATCTTCAACATTTTGGTTTACTTCTTCTGTCATGTCTGGATGATCAGGAACAACCTCAGAAGTATCACTTGGAGGGTGATCTTCTACTATCAAACCTTTTATAGAGGAAGATATGTCTTCTTCAGAATCAGATATAGAAATTTTTGCTACTTACGGATTGGGTAAGAATCTACCATGGGCATCTCTTGGACGGTGCATGCATCAACTACTCAACTCACTCAACATACATTAATGGGGGTTTGAAGGTGGAATTTCCTAAACCTAAATTGTTTCTAAGAAATGAAAAACCTCTCAAAAACCTTATAACTTGGTAGTATCCCTGAAAATGGCACCAAAAATGAGGTGCAAATTAACTTACAGCAATTAATATGTTGTTCACTAATTCATAGTCATTTAATCATCAAACCAAGGGACACAAAATTTTAATAATGCCAATGTTGTATGCACAATTACAAATAATTTAGGAGGTATGGAAATAAATTGTTATCACTACTATATTGAAAATAACAAAGCTTGAAATTACAATGCTTTAAACAAAACTCAGAACTGAATTTAAATGGCTTCTAACACTATAACTAAAAAAGCATATAAATTCATAGTGCGAGATAAGAAGATAAATTGCTTGCTAGCCGACTCATGAAATAAAATAAAACAACAAAACTATGGAGGCATTTAGAAAACCACAAGTGGGCCCCACCTTGGGTGTTAATCCCTTCTAAGGCTTATCACTAAAAGCAATGAACATGACTCGATTCTTTATTGAATTAGCATGAAGATTACATTTAGGAGAAAAGTAACTTCGTATATGCATATACTTTATCCTCTAATTCCCCAGCTATATCTACTCCACTTATAGCATTAATCCTTTCCTTTTATACTCCTCAATTACATCAAAGCGTGAGAATAATATTTTGACTAGGAGTTCAAACAGACTAAGTAAAAGATCTTTTGTAGAACAAGTGGAAGATATCAAATAGATCAACAAGAGTTCCAACACATGCAACATAATTAATTAACAAGTGTTCAGATATCAAACACATAACTCAAGTAACTGTTAAGTTCCTTAGATCACATGTTTAACCGATCAATCAGTTCTTCAAGTGAGTTGCAATAAATAATCAAATCTATTATTGAGTTATCTTCTAGTTCTCATGTCCCAGTTGTAACTACCTCTCCAACGACATGTACAAACATGAGTGTCATTATTCACATTCTAAGAGTTCTTCATAATCACGGTTTCTTATTGTAGGTGATCTCCTTTGGCTGCAGTGAGTTCTTTGCGGGTAGATCCTTTGTTTTGTGGATGAGTGGTGCGCAGGTAGTTCCTTAGCTATAGGTGGATCCCTTTGGCTACATACGGGTTGTTGTAGGTAAGTCCTTTAATGCATATAATAATTTTCTTACAAACAAGAGTGGCATCACACAAATCATCATTCAAACACTTTATTGAAATCAAGAGAATAAATGCATACTCAAAATACCACAAAATAAAGATAATTATTTATAACTATATTAATTAGTATTCATGCCATAAGTTCAAGTTATGATGGTAATGTTCAACAAGTATAATTGGGAAATACAAGGACATGGCCTCAATGGCTTAACAAAATATAAAAGATGAGTTGTTTATGAAGGGAATTTAAACAACTCAAGACCATATCAATTAGCGAGTTGCTTCCTTGTGATGGAGTAGTAGTAAAGATTTTACCCCAAATGTTTGAGGTAAATTTCAGAGATTTCTACTATCACCTTCTTAAATCCGTGATCCATTCTTGAAGATAATTATTTGCATAATTTATTAAATAATTTTATATGAACAAGTTTCTTTGCACTAGCATACAATAGGTTTTGTATATCAAACAAAAAAATAATGAGTTTTTGTCCAATTTATTATAAGGTGGTGGTAAGTACTCTATTCCTTTGTCGGTGCCTAATAATTTATCAAAGAGAATTGTACACCATTTTCTTAATTGGGAGACTAGAGAAGATGTTCATAAATTCCCTATTAGTCTTACAAAGAAGCATTAGAGAGGGCATTAAGAATTGACCAAGTGGTCCTAAATAATGGTCTTAAGACTTGTGGGTCTAATGGAAAGCTCATCACCTCCGGTAAAAATAGTGATGGATATAAAAATAATATCCATTCCAATTAGAGTGATAAATGGAAAAAGGTCTTAAAGAACAATTGTAATGCCACTACGTATGATATTACAAATTAAACTATAACAAGTAACGTTGTGAACAAAAATATACATGAACAAGAATAGTCAAAACCCCAATTGTATGCCTATTGTTCATGAAATGGAATTCAATAGTTCTCAACCTCAAAAACCCAGAATCAAAGTTTAAAACGTAACTTTGAGCATGCAATATCAAAATCAACTTTTAACCGGACCAATCATAAAAAAAAAATCAACAAGGGTTAAATCAACAAAATTAAAATCAAACATCAAGGAATTGAAATCATAATGTCTATGGTATTTTCACGGGATTTTCCATAGAATATTTGGTCACAACACTCGAACTTGCAAGGATTATAAAAAATTTATCCAATGAATCTTTGAATATTAATGGAAATTGTTCATCAACATGTTCGTGGATAATGCCAATGGAAACCCTCAATCATCTCATATGTGCCTTTAGGTTCCTTAGAATGCTAACCTACATGTTTATTGAAACCCATTCTCAAATAATAAATAGTGTTATAACCAAAACATGCCACAAAAATGTGATCAATCAAATTATTTTAACTAGAGCTCATGATATTAAGGCTTCTCCTTCCATATTGGTGGATCCCAATGTATCCCCTTTCGTAGGCACTTAACGAAAGACTAAGATGATAGGATTTATAGAGTTAGAGACCAACAAAGTGATTAACTAAAATAAGATTTATCCTAGTGTAATCTAATGCTATAGGAGCTGTAAAATAACTAAATAAATGGAATAATAAAATTTGAAATACACCCAAGAAAACTAAGCTATAGAATATGAAACCCTAATGTGTAATAAGGGTTAAGAAAATCCTTAGTTGATTCGTAGATGTCACGTGGATTGTGTCGCGCAAAGTGTAGGATAGGTGAAAATGAGGAAGAAATGACCACAAAAAGCTTGAGAAAGCACATACTTGAGCTATCTTATTAGGACTGGGCACTGGAAAGGGATAGGGGCTCCCGTGGGCACCCTAGTATGAGATTTGGGCACCACTGGTTTGCGGAAATGACCAAAAACCTCCTATCGGTATCATTTGGATGTTCGCATGTGTATTCTTCTGTCACACTAACATTGTTGAACTACACTTTGGATGTCACTATGAATATGAGTTAGAAGAATCACACTGCAAAACCCTGACATAAAGCATCAAAACCCTAAAAAAATAAAGATGCATATGAAGGTATAAGATTGTCCTCAGTGGCCACAATGGTGGACTTACTAATGAGCGTTTCACTACATCTTAGACTTAATGTAGTTTTTTGGTGTGTGTGTGTGTGTGTGTGTGTGTGTGTGTGTGTGTGTGTGTGTGTGTGTGTGTGATGTGTGTGTGTGTGTGTGTGTGAAGATTCTTCCTAGGTGCTCTTGTGCAGTTGCACTTTGTGTAGTAGCGGGAAAATAACTAGATGTATAATGTAGTAAATGTGTGCATGGAAATAATAAACTCCCCTCCTATGAAATGTGATGCGAGATGAACCAACCTTGTGTCCCTTGTGATGGGGCTAGTTAGATGCAAATGTAGCTTTAGATGTCTTTGATGGATGTAACTCTAGATGGTGATAATAGATGCTTAGTGCTTGGTCCCTCATTATGGTCACATAAATTTATATTTATATGATTCTCTTGCTTTAATTTCGTAATTAACCCCAAAAAGACTTGTTAGGATAAAATATCCTAATTAATTATGCATTATATAATTTATTATTTAATTAATAACATTAATTAAATAATATTGTTAGTTAGTTTTATTAACCTTTTTATTTATTTTATTTCCAACATCACGGACGCTGTTATATTGTTTTAACAATATAATTTGTTGGTTGTATTTTTGTGTGCTTCCTAGATGTTTTATGGAAGCTATTGTAATTCTGGTTATACCTGTGCAACCTTTTCTTTTGTCTACACATGATTGTATAATACCTATAAGTATTGCAGTCATGCTATTGTAAATTGGTTGATTGAGATTAATAAAGTTAATCAGGCTTCCGCCCCTGTTTCTCAATTTACATTTGGTACCAGAGCGAGATTCTGGACCTATGAAGCTATGGAGGAGTGGAAAGAGAGAGTAGCTGAGATAGAGGAGTTTTGGAGAAGTGTTTGCAGCATCAGAGAGCTGTGCAGCCTCCTGCAACCTCCCAGCCCCATCCCTACCTCCTCACATCCTCCTGTTCCTTCCAGGTGTTTGGAAGGCAATTTTTTTTTTTGGTGCACCCAACACCAGGCAAAACTTGCTGTAGGTATTGAAAATAATAAAAAAATTATTTTTCTCCCCATTAGGGGTTTTATCTCTAATATTAGAGATATATTTAGTCTCTGCTAAAACTAGTAGGCTGATATATTTGGAGGTCACTCTGTGAGATTCGGAGGAAGTCGAGCCATTAAAAAGGCAAGCTATTTGAAGAGTCTTGACCTCTGTGCATTTCAATAGAGCTAACCGAGTTAGTTTTGCTTTGCATCGTGCTCCTATTCTAGTGCATTTTTTTGTAACCGAGACTTGATTGGCATAGCGGAAGCGTAGATCCTGACTACATTGGAGTAAGGTGTTGGATGTGGTAGAGCCAACCCTCTTTCACACAATAAAAGGCATTCAATACAACACAAGGCGGCCGATCATACACCATGTAGGCCGGGTTCTATTTATTCAAAGCTAAACCCTTCACATCGACCTCCTTCAAACGACTAAGCCCTGACTGGATCTGCTCGTGATGTCCTCCACATAGAACCTGCAACCACAAACAAAAACAATTATTGCAAATCAAAAGCCGTGGCCATACCAGTCTTCAATCACGAACCTGCACATAAAAGTGGTTGAACAGTCCTTCAAACAACACCTGCAAAAAAAAAAAAAGCATGGTGGATAAATAAAAAAGCGGTGAGCTCACACAATACAAGGCATTTCACAAACAAAGACATGAAGAGCTACAGATCCATTTTCTATGCAGAAGGAAAACCCTAAAACCACCTCTAACCAACATTCACCACGTGGAGCATCTGCCAATCACATTTTTTTAAAAAAGGGTTCGAAATTAAACTTCTTTAAATACATTTTGCTCAGTTTCATACACTAAGCGCTCATAGAGCCAATGTGGATAGAGGTAAAGACTTAGAAGTATGAGGTTTATGGTTCGAATCACACAAGACACAACAAGTTTTTCACTTTTTGAAATTTAGAGGCAAATTTAGCGAAAGCAGCAAAGTTGGAGGCTGATCTGGCAGAAAAACCATCGCTAAACAACATAGTTACAGCCAAACATGTCTCTAAAAATTTAGAGAGGAAATCCCTAAATTTAGGGTAATTTTTTTCTCCACTAGGCTGTTTTTTCATTTTGGACTTTTTGGAAAAGGAAGACCATCCAAAAACTTCATCTTGGGCCTCTTTTTAATGGTTTTCGGCATTTTGGGTCATTTTGGGCTCCGGAGGCCACCAAGGCCCGCAAAACAAAAACAATTTTCCTGTCATTCAATTTTTCTAGATTTTTGAATGTAATTTGTACTACATTATATTGTACTAATTTGTAGGTTACCATAGTCAATTGCGAAATTTGTAACTACTTAGAAATTGGCGAATTGTAATAAAAAAAAGTTAAAAATTGGTTATGTAACACTCACGAGATCCTAGATCTCATTCACAGCGTTCGGTATATACGGTGCTCTGGGAAGCGCTTACAGGTAAAGCCAATGTGACTACTACTACACTTAATGCCTAATATAGCTGCAACAACGTTATCTGGGCATCGACCCTTTAAATCGATGGGGAGTAATAAGGTCACAGTGCACACACTATGAACCATCTCATCCATCTGTGAACGATTGCACAACATAAATCCGGACTGAGAAATTATCCAAGTATATAGCAAAGTTACACACGCGTATGAGGATATTTCCTTGAGCTGATGTCAATAATCACACAGACCCCATCGTATTGTCTTGGTACCATGTATTGAATTCTTTCATTTACGTTAACACCTCTTTCACGTACTCACCGGGTATATAGAAAGGAAAAGCTTCTTCCACGTCTTGCCGGCCAGTATATCGAAAGGGCGTGTATATAGAAAGGTTCGTATATCGGACTAAAAGTATATAGATTAGGAGACCTTATGCCCGGAGTGATAAGAGCCAAACCCCGTTAGTGATCTCTCGCATAATGGGCACCAATGCCCCCAATTTTTTTCTTCTGGATTCACAACTACTCAGAGGAAACAACTATGATGCATGGAAGACAAACATCAAGACATAGCTTGAGTTTGAAGAAATTTGGCCTACTGTGAATGGTACTCGGACCCGGATCAACTGCGATACAACACAACGGTGGCGGTTTGATAAAGAAGATCGAAGTCCAAACTCATCATCTTGTTTGGAGTGTCCAATGATGTGCAACCCCACATTCAAGATGCCAAAACAACCAAATAAGTGTGGGATAAATTGAGCACAATATACAAGGCCAAAAACAAGAACAGAGCACTCACAACTACTCTTGATGGAATAACACCACAAGAATCATGGTCAAAACAGAAACCATCTATGCACACCTCGGAGTATTCGGGTGCAAAGCAAGCATGCACATACCGAAACAAAACAGAAAGAAATTAGACATAAAGTCACAAAACATGTCTTCATTGGGTATAATGAAGAGACTCTTAGGTATATATTGATGGATCCTAAGACCATGTGATCTACACCAATAGAGATGTTGAGTTTTTTTAGAAGAAGGAAGTAGAGACTCCTCCTCCGAACTCACAAGATGTAGATTTTTACATGTTGTAAAAATTAAAGCTGATGTTCCCTCAGAAGATGAAAGTGATGATGGGGATGATGGTGTTGATCAAATAGAACCACGACCCATGGGAACAATTTAGAATATTCCTAAATGGTGTACAAGTACATTACAAGATGCAAGAATGGATGCTCCACCAGATACATCCACCCCTGGACCACGGACTTGCAGTAAAGCAAGAGAAGAAGTTAACTTTTCTTTGCTGAGTAGAGTTATTGAATCAGATGAGCCCTCTACACGGTCCGGGAAGCCCCTACGGTCAAAATCTTGGAAAGATGCAATGGATTCGAATATCAATCGCTTATGAAGAATAACAATTGGAAATTATCAATCTTCCACCAGGGAAGAAACCCATTGGATGCAGATGGATATTTAAAACAAAGTACAAAGCGAGATGGGACGGTGGAAAAGTATAAAGCAAGACTTGTAGAAAATGGGTATGCACAAAAAGAAGGTATTGACTATGAGGAGACACTTTCTCCCATAGCTAAGATCAAAACGATCAGGACGATCTTTGCTCTAGTTGCTCAATTTGGATGGAAAGTCCACCAAATGGATGTAAAAAGTGCCTTCCTAAATGGAGATTTACAAGAAGAAGTCTACATGACTCAACCTGAGGGATATGTAGTACATGATCAAGAAGTAAAGGTATGAAGACTCACAAAATCTCTCGTATGGTCTCAAACAGCACCCCAGAGCATGGTACATCAAGATTGATGAGCATCTCGTACAACATGGATTTGTTAGAAATCCATACAATCCCAATCTTTACCTCAAAAAGTAAGGGGAGATTGTGATTTTCATTGTTTATGTCGACGATCTAGTCATCATTGGCAGTTCCATGAGGATGATCGATGCAATGAAGAAAGATCTTAATCGATCGTTTGACATGACCGATCTCGGGCTGATGCATTATTGTCTTGGATTGGAAGTATGGCAGAAAGAGAATCACATTTTATTTCTCAAATGAAATATACCAAGACTACACTCAAGAAGTTTAGGATGATGGATTGCACATCAATTGCTACACCTATGGAGAACAGATTACAATTATCTTGTTCAGATCCATCTCTTGAGGTAAGTGCCACTCTCTACCTGGCAAAGTGATCGGGAGTCTCATTTACTTGACCTACACTAAACCAAATATCATCTTTGCAGTGAGCTATCTATCCAGGTTCATGCAAGAACCCAAAGTTTTTCATTAGAAAGTAGCAAGGCACATTTTGAGATATCTTAAAGGATCAATGGATCTTGGTATAGAATACAAGAAGAACGACAACTTCTTCTTGACTGGATATTCGATTCGAGATCATGCAGTAACATTGATGATAGAAAATCCACTTCTGGATTTGTATTCTTTTTGGGATCTAGACCAATATCATGGGGAAGCAAGAAACAACACTTCGTTTCTTGCTCTTCCATAGAAGTTGAGTATCATTCTGCAGGAGAAGTTATCTGTGAAGTGATTTGGCTACATCGCATATTAGAAGGACTTAGAGTACCACAAGACAAACCGACCACCATGTATGTTGACAATGAAGGTGTTCTCAAACTTGTTCGCAATCCAGTTTTTCATGAGAGAACAAAGCACATTGAGGTACAAGTTCATTTCATACGCGAACATGTGTTGAAGCACAACATCCAACTTCAATTTTGTCCAATAGTTAAACAACGAGCATATATCTTCACAAAATCACTTGCACGTGACAAGTTCGAGTTGTTCAGGGAGTTCCTCTCCTCATCCCTTCAGACAATGCACAATTAAGGGGGGGAATGTTAGGATAAAATATCCTAATTAATTATGCATTATATAATTTATTATTTAATTAATAACATTAATTAAATAATATTGTTATTTGGTTTTATTAACCATATTATTTGTTTTATTTCCAACATCACGGATGTTGTTATATTGTTTTAACAATATAATTTGTTGGTTGTATTTTTTTGTGTTTCTCGGATGTTTTATGGAAGTTGTTGTAATTCTGGTTGTACCTATGCAACCTTTTCTTTTGTCTGCACATGACTGTATAATACCTATAAGTATTGCAGTCCTGCTATTGTAAATTGGTTGATTGAGATTAATAAAGTTAATTAGGCTTCCACCCCTGTTTCTCAATTTACAAGGTGACCACAAAAAATATAGAAATCTTAAATGGCTAGAAAGTTCCCAAAAGGTGAGAGTAAAGTGTAAAGAGGATCAGGGTGCCCCCAGTCTAGCTAGACGCCCTTTGATCATAAATGGAAAAAATTTAGAATGACAATACAAACTATGAAAATGAAGGTGTAAGATTGAAAATATGATAACAAACGATGTAAAAATAGCCAAATACATGGGTTAATTATTACTCTTTTCACTTAAGAACCATATGAATAGTAGTATGAGATCAAGACAAAATAATGACTCAAATTGCGTGATTTTGTGTTTACATTTACCCCCACTTTATGTTGGTAAGAAAAAATCTCGATAACATAAAGCAGATAGAGATCTTGATGATCCATGTAGAGTGATGTAGAAAATGTGTCAAAGGACTAAATAAAGTGTGGAGTGACAAAAAGATGGAGTGTGGAGACTAAAGATGCAAAAGTGTAAAAATTGATGAAAGTGAACCTAGGGTGGAAGCATGTGTGTAGATTCCAATGTGTGTAGTGTACCTGCATGGTTAGTATCATGTGTGTGATGTACCCACCATGTGTGTGTTGTTGTTGTTGACTACTTGCTTCCCATACGAGATGGACTGCAAAAGATAAGATGATCAAGTAGTCAAATACACATGTATATGTGTAAAAACACACATATTATATAGTAAAAAGACTATAAATGAAAGTACAAAAATGAAAAAGGAACATGTGCACCTGATCCGTGATGAGAAAAAAGGGGTAGAAAGGATATCTTGTAACTATTGGTGAAGTGCGAGTTTTTTTAGGGATCTCACGCCACTATGGCTGAAGAAGTGTAGGGAGAAAGATGTGTTATTCTCCAACCTGTAACTACTTCCCTAAGAGTGTATGAAGAGATCTCTATATTGCCTGGTTTTTTGGGCGATCCGACGCCACTAGCGAAGAAGTGTAGGGAGGAAAGTCGATGTTCCTCCAACCTATAACTGCTCCCTAGAATGCTAAGGACAATCGCCTTGTAAAATTTGATGTGTATGTAGTTCGTAGAATGATTTGAACCCACTCAGCTGTATAATCCACTATTTCATGGATGAAAAATGTAAACTGAAGTATACTGGTATTATGATGTGTAGTGTGTAAGCCCAAATGATGCCCCCCTTCTTTGGGGGCTCATGTGCCATTGTGGATAGGAGAATGTGGCCCTAAAAGAGGACTGCTGTGAACTAAAATTTTACCCCTGTGTAAGGGGAAGGGAATGTGCTTGGTAAATACCAAGACATACGTAAACAAGTGGATTAAAAACAAGTGTAAGCCGGAAAAACAATGTGTAAGCTAGAACATAAGCAATCAATGTAAACACCCAAAAATAAAATGTAGGCTACACAAATTAGGTTGTAAACATGGGACACCACTCACAGTGTCACAAGACACTCAAGGCCAAAGTGGCCACAAAAAAACAAGTGTGCACACAAGACAAAGTGAAAATCCCACAATAAATAACAAGAAATAGTAGACAATGTAATAAACAAGTATGGAATAAAATGTCCTGCATTACAAATACTACATATGAAGCACTTGTTAGCATGCTAGAAAAATAACAAGTATGTCAAAGTGTGTATAAACCAAATTCGTGTGCTATGAAAAAATGAAACAATAACACCTATAACATATGTGGATGCCCCGAGTAGGTAGTGTATATATCATCGGTCTTTGCATGTAGAATCTCTATATCTATGATCATAACTAGAAAAGGATGCGAACACACATGTGTGTATGGTAAAGATAATGTCATACAAGAGATCTATCTAACATGTGTAGTAAAGTGAACATGTAAGAGCAAGTACAAGAAATAGTAAATAAAACCATAAAATGTAGTATGTTGTGGATGGATGGAATGAAAATGTCGTGTGGATGATAGGAGCCACATGCCCCTCGAGTGAATGGAGTTGTATGTAATGAGGTTATTTTACTATGCCCCCTCAAAGAATAAGAATGAACCATAAATGAGAGTGCATCATTGGGAAATGGTCGAACTATGTGTTGTGTGTAGCGTATTGTGATGAGTATGTGGTGATGATATGTGACATAGAGATGAACTATGTGTGACTCTGTAGCCTAAGCGTGTATCACAACAAGATGAGTAGAAAAGGAGTGTGATTTATCCTAAAGCGTATACCACTAAACAATGTAAGTGAATGTGATGATGTAGCCGATCACGAGATGATGTTAGAAGAAGTGACCCTGTAGCCTAAAGCGTATATCAATTAATCTAGGTATGTCGAATGAGAAAATAGTAAATGATGAACATGTAAGGGTGGTGTGGTCCATTTGTTCTATATACCCTCAACAGTCTAGTATGGACCATGAGACTAGAGTGTGTCATCAGTAGTGAGTGCAGCGCATAGAAGTGATTATGAAAAATGTGTACTATGTGTGGTAGGATGAATAGTATGTAATGTAGTATGTGTAGATGACCTAAGATGTGTAGATGTCATGTATGAGGTGTAAAAACATGCAATATGTGATAGCTATGGGGTGATGTATGTAGGAAAAGATGTAGGATGCAAAATGTAGAATGTATGAAGATGTGCAATGTCTATAGCCTGTAATGTGGTGTATAATGTGTAGATGATGTAGGATCATGTGATGATATGTGGTTCCTAATGTGTAGTGACTACTATGTAGTGTGTGGGGTTCATGTGTAGAGAATTCCCTCAATAGTCAAGTGTGAACCAAAGCACAAGAGTGTGTCATCAAGTAATGGCGATGTAGATGCATATGCTAAGATATATGTGTAAGTATATGGAAAAAGTGGCGAGACAATGAAATGTCATGTGATGTTTGGGGGAGTATAAACGTCATTCCCCTTAAGTGTGCGTTGATAAGTAGACTATCAAATAAAAGTGAAAGATGACAGTCCTCCACTTGATGTAAGTGGCGATGAAGGTGTGTGACCATGCCCTAAGAGTGGTGGTATATGAGATAGGTGTTGCATGGTGAGTGAATTATATGTGCATGCGATGGATGAGTGTATTGTGGTGTGTTGTAACAAAATGTATAGGCGATGGAGATGTATGCAAAGCATAACGTGGTGGTGATGAACACCGTGCAGGAATGAAGCAAGGTGGAGACTTACGCCGAGATTCTCAGTAACTATGCGATGAATGGGTCTATACCAATGTGTAGGACTAGTAGAGTGGTGACACCATGTAGATGGTGTGTGAGGAGGTGAACTAGGAGTAGACTGCACTTTAAGTAACATGGATTGTATATACTGGTTGAAGTAGAAGATGCATTAACCGAGTGATGGAGGAGATAACAACCATGGAGTAGATAGAGGTACACCGTCGATAGAAATGACATGATTATTATGAATGAATTTTAGATGCAAATGATTCATGGAAATGATAGACTATGACCTATGAATCTAGTTAAGACCTAATAACATGTCACACCCATCGACTACTTGTCCCATGAGAAAGGGTACAAGCATAGTGAGAGGACCAACCGTAACACAAAGTTTGACGATGCCATATGAATTATTCATTGGATAGGATATTTTCGAACACGAGATAACTGATAACATCAAGGAGTGGAATAGAACATGCGTTGATGGGCCATGATGGATCAACCTTAGTATTATTGATAGACAAAGATACAAAAGATGCACGAATTTGTAAGTGATTAGAAGAGAAAGTGACATTGTAATCATGATCAAAGAAACAAATAATCGGTGGAGAAACTTCAGTATTAACAACTAAGAAATCAATATCCCCGATGTAGGTAGAGTCTGCGAGATAGGTATGATTAGATAAGGAATCAAAATGTTTTTTGTCATGTTGTGGAGGCGGGATATTGAATATTTTGAGCTTACATTTGTTAACGAGTACATATTCTCGTAGCTTATGGAAATTCAAGTTTTTTTTTATCAATAAGATCTTAGATGATGGTGTAGAGTTTGAGACACCATTTTGTAGAGTACCCTACACAACTGTGATAATTGCATCAAAATTTTTCATTGTAATTTCTTTATTTTGGTTGTGACGGATCTAAATCAAATAGTTGGAGGAAGCGTGATAAGATTTCTTTCAAGAATATGTTGTAATATGAGTTGTGGGGCAATAGGAAATTTGGTGAATGTACATTTGAGGTGGTTGTGACTGAACTTCTTTAGTAGTAGCTACCGCATTGACAATGATTTTGGAATCAGTAGGTTTTGTGGTGGAATATTTAAATGTTGAATTACTTGGAAATCATGCAGATGATGATGCTTCTTCCTGATACTTAAGCTTACCAATGGGTAGAATATTGGTTTCACGAAGCTTAACAAGTATGACAAATTTGATCGAAGGAAGGAGAGGTCTTAAAGAGTACTCTTTTTGGAGGGGTGGTAGTAGACTCTAGATGAATAAATCCTAAAGCTTAGAGTCTATAAGAACATTTGACATCTTGGCTAAGTTTTTTTGTATCTCAAAACATAATTTTCTAAGTGTTCGTTAGATCCCTATTTAAGTTGTGTGAGTTGGGCATATGAGATCTTAGAGCTGATATTGATAGAGAAGTGAGTGAGAAAAGCATCGGCTAGATGCATGAAAGAGGTTACCGAATGGACAGGTAGGTTGTAAAACCAACACATCGCATAATCATGAAGGCTACGAGGAAAGAGCTTAGCTAGGAGAATGTGATCATCTACAAAATCTAGACAAGCCACATGGAATGCTCGGAGGTGCTCTTATGGGTCACCTTAGCCATTGAAAATAGGTAGTTTAGGGGTGATGAATTTGGTGGAAGCAGATAAGTGGATATAGTGGGCATGAATGGAGTATGTAATAATAGAGTGGAATCCAAAGATGGAGACGCATGAGAAGTATCCTATCGTAATTGATGAATTTGTAGTCTTACTAAAGAGAAGCTAGATCTTAAGTGCCAATGGAAGGAGGCTGTCACATATGAGAAACAAGAGGTGGGGTATAGTGATTAGTAGGAGTAGGGATAGAAATGGGAACAATAGAGATGGGTGGAAGAGTAGAAGCAAGTGGTTGGGTAACAATTGTGGTGGGAATAGTAGTAGAAGCATTAAGCTCTGCAAGGTTTGTAGCTTCCTCACAAGAAACATATAAAAGCAATTCTAGATCTTGGGGATGCTCAACGATATGATCATTGATGGATTTAAGATGGGATTCAGTAAAATCTTCAGAAGATTGAGCCATAGTAAATAAGAGAAAGAGAGCCCTAAGTGGAAGGTGGTGTCGAGCGTGGGGTTCACCAAAATGATTAAGTAAAATAAGATTTATTATAGTGTAATCTAATGCTATAACAATCTGTAAAATAATTGAATAAATAGAAAAATAAAATACTGAAATACACCCAAACAACCTAAGCTATAAAATATGAAACCCTAATGTGTAAGAAGGGTTAAGAAAATCCTTAGTTTATTCACAAATGTCAAGGAATTATGTCATAGTGTAGACTAGGTGAAGACGAGGAGGAAACTATTGGTGTAGTATTTGGTTAACACGATGAGATCCCTCTCCACTAAAAGTTTAAGCTTTTGGTGTGATGGAAAATCATAGATGGTATCGAGCCGAGCGATTAAGCATGCTCGACTTGGAGTAGTACTGTGAAAAGTGACCTCCCGGGAAGTCCCGGTGTCGTTGCCTCGTAATGCTGTTGGACCTAATTGGGTGTATATGTGGTGGGCCTAGAGCTCACATGGTTGCATCTGGATCCATTGTGCGGGGATGTGTCAGTGTAGCTGTGAGTTGGTTAACACGATGAGATATTTCTCCACTACAAGTTTGAGCTTTTGGTGTGACGAAAAATCATACATGGTATCGAGCCAGCAGATTAAGCGCGCTCGACCAACACACTCTGCATGATGGATCCGGATGTAACCACATGAGCTTTGGGCCCACCACGTATGCACCCAATTAGGTCCAAAGTCATTACGAGGAAATGAAACCGAGAACTTCCGGGAGGTTACCCATCCTAGTACTACTCTAGATTAGGCGCGCTTAGCTGTTTAGCTATGATACCATGTATAATTTACCTTCATACCAAAAGTTCGAACTTGTGGTGGAGAGGGATCCCATCATGTTAACCAACTGCTACACCAACACACCCCGCACGCGTTGGAGCCAGATGCAACCACGTGAGCTTTGGGCCCACCATGTATACACCCAATTAGGCCCAACGACATTAGGAGACAATGACACCGAGACTTCCTAGGAGGTCACCCATCCTAGTATTATTCAAAGTCAGTGCGCTTAACTACCTAGCTACGATACCATGTGCGATTTTCTGTCACACCAAAAACTCAAACTTGTGGTGGAGAGGGATCTCATCGTGTTAACTAACTACTACACCAACACACCCCCCGTATGATGAAGCTAGATGTAACCACGTGAGCTCTAGGTCCACCATGTATACACCCAATTAGGTCCAGCGACATTACGAGGCAACGTCACCAGGACTTCCGGGAAGTCACCCATCCCAAAGACTACTCCGAGGTTGGGTGCGCTTAAGCTGTCGACTACGATACCATGTACAATTTTTCGTCACACCAAAATATCAAACTTGTGGCGGAGAGTGATCTCATCGTGTTAACCGAGATGCTACACCCCACACCCCCACATGATGGAGTTGGATGCAACCACGTGAGCTTTGGGCCCACCACGTATACACCTAATTAGGTCCAATGACATTACGAGGCAATGACATTGGGACTTCTTAAGAGGTCACCCATCCCAAGATTACTCCAAATCGGGCACGCTTAACCTGCCAGCTCGATATCATCTATGATTTGTCATCACACCAAAAGCTCAAACTTTTGGTGGAAATGATCTCATTGTGTTAACCAATGCTACACCAACACACCCCCGCACGATGGAGTCAGAGGTAACCACGTGAGCTCTGGGCCTACCCCGTATACACCCAATTAGGTCCAACGACATTACGAGGAAATGACACTGGGACTTCCCGAGAGGTCACCCATCCCAGTACTACTTTAGGCCGAGACACGCTTAATCGCCTAACTCGATACCATGTATAATTTACCGTCACACCAAAAGCTTGAACTTGTGGTGGAGAGGGATCTCATCGTGTTAAGAGCCGCTACACCAACATACCCATGTACGATGGAGCCGGATGTAACCACGTGAGCTATGTGCCCACCACGTATACACCCGATTAGGCCCAAAAACATTAGGAGATAACAATAATGGGACTTTTCAGAGGTCACCCATCCCAGTACTACTCTAGGTCGAGCGCACTTAACTACCTGACTCTGATACCATGTACGATTTGTTATCACACCAAAATCTCGAATTTGTGGTGGAGAGGGATCTCATCGTGTTAACCAGTTACTAAACCAACACACCTCCGCACGATGGAGCCAAATGCAACCACGTGAGCTCTGGGTCCACCATGTATATACCCAGTTAGGCCCAATGACATTACGAGGCAATGACACCGGGACTTCCCAGGAGGTCACCGATCCCAATACTACTCCAAGTTGGGCCCACTTAATTGCCTGGCTTTGATACCATGTATGATTTTCTGTCACACCAAAAGCTTGAACTTGTGGTGGAGAGGGATCTCATTGTGTTAACCAATTGTTATACCAACAAAAATGATTGAGGCACTGAAAAGGGATAGGGGCCCGTGGGAGCCCTGGTTTGAGATATGAGTGCCCTGGTTTGTGGAAATGGCTAGATAACCTCCTCGAGGTGTCTCATATATGTTCGCCTATATTCACTTCCTATCGCACTAATGTCATCGAATTGAGCCATATGTTGATGTGAATATGAGGTGGAAGAATCACCTATAAAACCCCAGACAAAGAATCAAAACCCTAAAAAAGAAAGATTCATATGAAGGGGTCGAAATGTCCTTAGCGACCATAATGGTGGACTTACTAACTAAGCGTTGCACTACATCTCATACCCAATGTAGTTCTAGGTGTGTGTGTGTGTGTGTGTGTGTGTGTGTGTGTGTGTGTGTGTGTGTGTGTGTGTGTGTGTGTGAAGATTGTACCCTATGTGCTCTTGTACTAGTCAAACTTTATGAAGTAGTGAGAAAATAACTAGATGTAGAATGTAGTAAATGTGTGCATGGAAATAATAGACTCCCCTCCTATGAAGTGTGATGTAGATGAACCAACCTTGTGTGCCTTATGATGGAGCTAGATGGATGCAAATGTAGATTTAGATGCCTTTGATGGATGTAACTCTAGATGGTGATAGTATATGCTTAGTGCTTGGTCCCTCATTATGGTTATATAACTTTATATTTATATGGTTCTCTTGCTTTAATTCCATAATTAACCCCGAAAATATTGACCACCAAAAGATAAAAATCTCAAACAACTAAGAGTAAAGTGCAAAGAGGATCAGGGCACCCCAGAGGGGACCAGGGCACCTAGGGCGCCTCGATCTGCTAGCGCGCCGATCATAAATAGGAAAAATACATAATAAAAATAAATACTAGGCAAGTATAGGTGTAAGATCAAAAAATGACAAGCGGTGTAAAAATGGCCAAAGACATGGGTTAATTATTACTCTTTTCACTTAAGAACCATATGAATAGTAGTATGAGACTGGAACTAAATAATGACTCAAAGTGTGTGATTTTGTGTCTACACAAAGATTATAACATCATCATGTGCATAAAGAGTATTAGTAATATAATCTCCCATTAACTAATGCCTTAGAGGTTAATGATTGAGGTACCCCCAAATCCATGGGAAATTACGATTATATCATCAACCTCACAAACACCTTTTGTCATATTTCATTCATGGATTTTTGAAATAATCTCCTTCCCATCACTTAACCCATTGGGTTTTAGATATTTAACCAACATTAACCCACCTCTTAAGGCCCAAATAAATCACATTGATCTAGATATGTTTCCTTTTGGATAAACTTACGGGGATGGTGAATATTTATTTGGCCTTGCATACTTACCTTCAAACGCCAACATGGCTAGGAGAGGTAAAATTTCCCTATAGTTACAAGTATGGATCTATAACACATATGTCAAAATAAAAATTATTCACAACAAGGATGTGGTCAACATGGTCCATTTTTATTTCCTACAAAATATTATTTAAGGTGAGACCAAATTTTCATCTACCAAAACACATTACAAGGATATGACAACTTAGAATAGACTTATTTCAAGACCATATTATTTCTTGTAACTTTAAAACTTTTGAATTCTACCAAAACTATAACATGATTTTTGGAATCCCATGGATTCATATGATGAAATCCATTCTTTCCACTTTGTTTTAATAAATAATATTCTTACATATCAAGATGTTTTCCGTTCATACGCAGGTGACCCAAATCCATTTGATGTTGATTAGGAAAATCTCAAGAAAAACATTGGAGTTCATATTGAGTACAATTTTCCTAGAAAAAATATGAAAACTTCTCCCTTGTGAATGAAAAATATCTTGTTACAAATACCAAATTTATTCTATAAGATATTAAAAACCTATTGAGTGAAAATATTTACAAAAAGGTTGCTAGAACAATAAGAAAGTGACAGAAAAGAGTGAAAAAACCTCTGCAATGATAGAATCCACCTAAAAGAAATCAATGACTTAAACTATCAACATATTAGATAAATATTATCCCATCATGTTCCCTTTGACCCACATGGTGTTGGATCCTATAATCTCTAGAAGCGTCTAAGTTTGAAATCCTACAACTCACTTGACACAATTCTTGATGTTTTCGATTGATTTCTAAAAGTAAATAAATGATATATAAACATAACCATGACCCTTCTTCTTTGAGTGATCAATGGAATATCCATTACGATGGTGAAACTTTTTAGTCAAGTGTGAGGGAAAAAATAACTCTAACCTCTTTTGGGGGAATGATCGAGCCTTTCTAGTTTAGGTAAGAATTTGAGTGAAATAAAAGTGGGGTAGAATAAAAAGACTTGTTGATAGGAATTATTAGCTACAAGATTGGGTGCTCAAAACCTCAATATTCTATGGTATTCACAATCGTGGTCAATCAAGTCTCAAGAGCCTACCAAACTAAATTTGAAAATGTTCGGCTCTAGAAGAGCATTAGGCATTAAATCACTAAGGAGTTTTAACTCATTTCCATAAAGGTAGTGACTATAATGGAAAACTATTTTTTTGATTCAATATCCTCTACCTCTTATAATTTTTCCTCATCATGAGATACTTGTGTCTACATTCATCATTTATATAAGGCCTTAACTACTTTTTCTAAGGACATAGATTAGTAAAATAAATTTCCATACATAAAAGGAAGGTGAGCCTCTCACCTTGGAATTTGTTGAGAATGATGACGTAATATTATAATCCCTATATTTTTATGACCACCTTCCCAAAATACCTCAAAAAAGGGTTTTTCTCATACACTTCATCCTTCAACATCCCTCAAAACTTAATACTATGACTCGCATTGAAAAATTAAAGACTTAAAATCCTTTGTGGAATAAAATGAAGATAGTGAAGTTCATGAAGAAATATATGATCTTCCCGCACTCCAAAATAATTTGAAGAGGAAAAACATCCCTCATAGGAGACACCGTGATATCAACATTGGGACCAAGGAACAACCCAATATCCTTAAGCTTGGATTTTGTCTCTCCCTAGAAGAGATATATGATTGCGATAAAATAATTGAAATTTTTTAAAAACCTTTTTCTTTCATACTCAAACATGATGAGAATCCAACTGAAGTGGTTGTTCAAAATCTAGTGTCTAGGCTTGATGTTGAACCTACTAAACAAAAACTTGGTCCTATGAAACTGAAAAATTACATTAATGGTGAAAGAAGAGGTGATTAAGATCCTCAAAATGGGATTTATCAAACATGTAGAATACACAATGTGATTATCCAATATCTTCCCCATACTTAAGAAGAATGGTAAAATTAGGATATGCATTAACTTTAGGGACATCAATAAGGCATGTTCAAAATATTAGTTGTCTACTACCATCCATTGGAATTATCATAGATGTAACAATTGGATTTGAGTTGTTGTCCCTTATGGATGGTTTTTTGGGATATAACCAAATCCATATCTATGAATAATACTAGATACGACTTACTTCACTATGTTGTTGGAAACCTTGATACGTTGTTTTTCTTTTGGCTTCAAAAATGTTGGAGTGAATTATTAGAGGGTCATGAATCATAGCTTTCATGACCTTCTCCATAATATGGTAGAGGTATGCATGGATGACCTTTTGGGAAAGGATGAGAAGAGAGAGGACCATTTTTAATTCCTGCATATTATTCTTACCCGCCTCATTAAATATGGTGTCACACTCAATCGAATAATTACATGCTTGGTGTCACTAACATAACTTTATTAGGCTTTATCATTTCTAAATGTTGGATTGACATTGATCCCAAAAATATTTTCCATCAATGAAATTTCTCTTCCTACCAACAAGTTGGGAATAAGATCATTATTGGTAATATTGGGGCTAATACAAATATTTATTCCCAATATAACATACGTAGTCTATCCCATCAACATCCTACTTAAAAATGATAGTGATATCGCTTGGATCCAATACTTCCAAGATGAATTTGAGACTGTGACACAATTTATCATGGCTACAAGACCCTCATGAGGTTTAGGTATCTCCAACCTCTCGTCCTTTAGATAAAAGCAACTAATATGGTATCTCATGAGGATGAAGGTGACAAGGAAGTGGTGATATTATTTATTGGTTGAGTCCCTATTAATTATGAAACAAGATACACTTAAATAAAAAAGGATGTTTAGTCATTGTATTTTCCGCCAAGTTAGAAAACTAGGGTTAATGTCAAGTCGGTTGGATCTCTACAAAAGGGATAAATTTGAGTTAACTTACGTCAACTCGAATTTCATCATGAGACAAGTCATTGTTGATTGGTTGGTCAATTACCCGTTGCAGGCAATCGAGTTATTTGACACTAACTTCCTGCACAAGTTAATTTACTACATTAAAAACCCACAATAACTTCCTCCATGTGGTACTTAAACATATTTAATTACCTTACCAAACATACCTATCCCTAGATGTAGTGCCAAATATATCATTCTCGATATGGTCTTCTCGATGAATAGTTTTTGATGGCATAATTCTTGCATGTGTAGATAGAGAAGAGTCCAAATAAGTGTTTTTCCATTGAAATATCCCTTGTAGGATATTACTTAAAATTCATAAAATATGTATAAAATAACAACAAACTAAATTCTGATTTTTATGACAACAATATGTAGAAATAATTATTTTTTTGTATTTTGCAAACTAATCACTTCTAAAGACTACCCGAAATCTTCAAACAACTCAGAAAAATATATTGAACAATAAACAAGAGAGAAATAATTTTTATCTCTCAGATATGATTTTATTTATTTAATTTTAGGGTAGAAAATGGACCATAATTTCCAAAATAACAAGGGAAAAATGATGGAAATGAACTCTAGGGCATCTTCATGATGATAACAATCTCCAGCTCCGAAATCTTTGGAATCGGACCACAAAACCCCTCCAAAATTGCTCCTCAAATCTAGAACTGAGTAGATAAAACCCTAGAAAATAGTTGTTCCAAATCTGAACTAAAACCCTTGATGAAAAATGGTTGTCCTCTTACTCTAAATCTGTGTTTCGATTACTCTCGATTTGATCCAAAATTTGAATAACGCTTTAAAATAGCAAACTAGGGAGAATATTTCACCACCGAAGAGTGCTCTGTTAGCTAGGTGTGGATATTTCACCACCAAAGCTAGGGTTCCAGTGGAATCTTACTCCACAAGCAAAGAAAGTGCAAAAATCGTTGCTTTAATATCAAAATAGGTGAGTGTATGAATGAATTCCCATTTCTCCCCATAGTGCTTCCTTTTATAACTTTTCATTGCAACAAAAGCCAAAAAATCCTAATCACCCCATTGGTTCTTTTCTTTAATTAATTAAAATAACTTAAGTCACTTTATTCCACACATGCCAAAAGTGCACTTAAGTCAACCCAATGAAGAATTAGAACATAAAGTACCATATATTCACCCATCTCTTGAGTCACCGACTAAATATAACATAAAGTACCTTGGGGGAACATCTCACAATCGTATTTCACTTAAGTCACCTCAAAGTATGTTTCCAATTCCAAAACATAACATATAAGTGAAATGAAGGTGCAAACCATACCCAATAACCATCAACATCACTAGCCCCTTGGGCATGACCAAGGCTAAGACGGATGAAAGGCCTCCTAGGCCACCTTTTCATAAATGGGGACATTATAACCCTCCCCTTCCAAGAAATGTTTTACCCCAAGAATTATATTGTAGAAGCTAAATACGCCAAAGTAAGTTCCTCCACTTCACCCCGTCACCCAATGATTAGATTGATTTGACATAACCAAGATACCCCATGTATTGATCTTTCTCTCCATGTTGTGTAGAGAACAATGTTGCCCCGAAGTAGTATGATGTCCACACCGACTCTCTGTCGGTACCCATCAAGCTTGCTAATCTATACAACCTATGCCAATGTGAATTTTTCATCATGTGATCACTCACAATAATTTCCTCTCCGGTCAACCCAAAGGTACGAAAGTCCACTATGAATCCTATAACATCATGTTGGTGAGAATTTTTTTAGGTGGACAAAATTTTAGATTTCTTTGCCAACGCTCTAGGAATATAAGTCCCTCTATTTAACTAATGCAGTTGTCATATATGTATGCACATGAAAAGGTGGATTTCTATGGTGGCCTTTTGACTGGGGATCCAACAATGGGAACTCCATGGACCCCTGCGACAAAGATAGAAATCTCTTTCTAGGGAAGAATTTGTCTGAAAGTGAGAAATGGAGTGAGAATTGAGGTAGGAGAACCAATGTTGCAAGTAGAAGATCATATTCTTGAACACACTAGTCAGAAACTTCATCACATGCATCCATGAGAAGAAACAACTCTGCAAATAACAACAAGACCAAATAGAATGTATTGATCACAAAGTATCAAGAAACCCCTTAGTCAAAGAAAGCTAAAAATTCCTTCGTGTTGTATTGATTGCTTAAAAAAAAGTTGTACATAGTGTGGGAATGGAATAAATTTGAGAGTGGAGGAAATTAGAAGAAAATGGTTATCTCCTTTTCTTTCTCGAAGTACGATGCACTCTTGAGTAGATAAGATCAATCACCAACCCTTTAAATTGGCAATGGCTTTACAATTTATAGAATAGACATGGATCCTCATCTTCCTCATGACCTTCCATATGCCTTATTTCTAACTGTAGACTATTCATATTCCTATAAAATATTTAAGTCCCTTTTATAAAATCAAGGTGACTTAATTTACATTATGTTTCAAAAGTCAATTTTAAGTGACTTAAAGGCATATCAAAAATTGCAAACCCCAATGAAGAATTGGAACATTTTAAAGTGAGAGAAAGTTGGGGGAAGTGAAGAGAGAAAGAGAGAGAGAAGAAGAAGAGGAGATGTCATTCCCAATGAAGTCTGTTGATCCTTGTCGATGGAAGGCACCAAATGCAGTGAAACTTTGAATCTTTGAACTCCTTACACACCGTGAAACTCCTTCCAATTAGCTCACGAACGCTCACCAAGCTAAATGAACTAAAATGGATCTCGAATGCTCTATGAAAAATTAATAGAATGATCCTAAACAATGATGTCCCCTTGAATTATTATCCTTGTATGTCCCATTGTGCCAAAATTCTCTTTGAGTGTAACTTACTATTTTTAGTAAGTTTGAATTGCTGTTTGAGATGACGTTTCATGTAATGCTCCCTCTGTGTTTACCACCTTCTTCGTATCCTCTTCAAATGGTGGATTACCTAAAATAACATACCCCTACATAGGAATACATGCTATTTTTAGTAAGTGCGATGTGGATGTCAAGATGTGACAAAAAAAGTATTAAATTTTTTGGGTTTTATTTCGGGTTCCACGCTCCACATTTGAGTAACTCCTTCATCTGAAAAAGTGGGAAAATGATATTTTCATGGTGTGAGAAGAATACTTGACAAAAACACATCCCTCCATATCCCTAAAAATATGGGCTTCATGGCACAAAAACTAGTTCACACGAAACTAGATTTTTCAACGATCATCCCCTCCAATTTTCACGCAATTTTGCCCATTAGAACCTTGAGAGTTAAAGAGGTAGCTCGTTGCCTTTTTCACATATGTTCTTCATGTGATAGGGCATAAATATGATAAAAACTCAGTCCTCCATATCCCTAAAAAATAGGGGCTTCATGGTGCAAAAATAGTTCACGTGTAACTAGATGTTTCAATGATCATTCCGTCCAATTTTTCGTGCGATTTCGCCCACTAGAACCCTGAGATGTTGAGAGGTAGCTCGCTCATTATTTCCTCTACTATGTCATGGTGGCTATTAATGGAGCTTGAAATTTTTAGGTCTATTTTTTTCTCCGTTCGTGATGAAATAAATTCCATTGCGATAGGTTTTTTCTTTTGGTGCTTCACGCAAAATTTTACTTCCATCCGACGACTGGTTTCATAGGAAGTTGAACTTTGTTCTTCATGGAGACAGAAGTGAAATTTATTCAATGTAAGCATTACTTGATACAAATTTTAGTTTTGAATATGATTTTTAATGGCCTTCAAGAGATAATAACTCGGAAGCAGATGGTTTGTCAATCCGTGTACGGTTTGCAGATATCTTCAAATATTTGTTTTATGGCAATGGGGATTTCCACTGTTCTTATTCTTGGTTCTCAATTTATTTTTCTTATCTCAATGAATTGTTCTTTTGATACCTATGTGCCATAATGGAGTGAAGGATAATGTGCTGTGATGGAGCTAGTTCAAGCTTTGGAAATGGTGGAGTGAGGTGTTCTCTGCAACTTTTCTTCCTAAGCGGTGAGAAGTAGCCAAAATCAGGAAAAAATTCAAATTTTTGAGTTGGATTAGAGTGAAATTATTTGTTCCTGATGTTCCTGACCTTAGAAATGTGAGGTACATCAAGTTCCATGATGAGCAAGACGGCGACATGTGGCGGCGATCCGACGGCAGGGAATGAGTGCTCCAAAATCAGCTTTAAAGCACCAAGGGCTGGAAGCGGGTCACATGGGTGACCAAAAGTCTCCTCATAGGGGATGGGTGAATTTTTCCATGTTTTATGTCCTTGAACTCAGGGATGTGAGGGACATCAAATTCTACGGTGGTCTTGGAGCTGACACATGGCGTTTGATCCGACAAGGAATAGATGCTCCAAAAATGCACTTGAGGGCTGAACTGTCAAGTCTGAAGGTCACATAAGGGTCCTAGATGTCACATGGGGGCTGGGATAATTTTTCCAAGGTTGGTTTACTTGACCTTAGGGATGTCGGGGACACGAAATCCTGCCAGGCTCCTAGTGCTGACATGTGTCCTCCCGAAAATTGACTAACTCCTAAACTGCCTCTGAGAGGGCAACTCGTAACGATGATAACTTGAGCTCCCGGTGGAATTTATTGGTGAAAATTTATATGATCCTAATTGGAAATGGAATTTTTAATCTAATGGTGGGGATCTCATGTCTTTATTCATCCATTTGATCCCTAAAAATCAGAATTGTGATTTGGTACTCCACCTGTGCCTCAGAGAAACTACTTGAAAACCCTATGCGCTAAGGTGTTGTGAAAAATATGATTTCACCATAATTTAGGGATTGGAATCCTATTTTTTAAATGTTTTTTTACTCCTAACTCCATCTAGAGCTCCTGGAATCACCTTCTCGAAGCTCGGCGACTATTTTGGTTTGTGCACCGACTAGGCTTCATGAACCCTAATTATGGTGAAATTGCCCCAACTTCTCTCGAGACCTTCCAAAATATTCCCGAACCATTTCCATGATGTCTCAAGACCTTTAGATCACCTCCACATCCACTTAGGCTTTTCTTCTCTTCTCTATGAGGTTGCTCCACTTCTGGGAAGGCCGGTGATAGCCTTTCCCACAACTACCTTTAACTTTGTAAATGAACTCCTAAAATCACCTAGGGGAATGAATAGAATTTTATAAATCAGCTAGGGGGATGAGATAAAACTAATTAGGAGGTCACTTGGATTGACTAGAAAGACTTGGGGTACCGGGAATGATATGAATAGAAAAATTTGGTACATGGGTATTATTGTCGTGCTTGAAATTGTTAATTTCCCTGTTGCACATTTACACAACAACAACTGGCTCTAGCTTGGGGACATGGCATGGAATGAGCATAGCGAAGACATGACATGGGAATCTAGAATCTCAATTTTAGACCATATAGTTCATTGACTAGTGCCTTATCCATTGGGCCCTACGGAGTCATGTACAACTTACAACAAGAGAGAAAGAGAGAAGAAGGAAAAAAACACGCACACGAAAAGGAAATGACGCACACAAAAAGAAGGGAAACACACGCAATAAAAAGGGAAACAAACATAGCAATCACCTATGGTACAAGGCATGGGACAACCCACTTTCACTGAAGCTTTTTTCATTTCTCAAAAGTTACCCCTGAGAGGGCAACACCGAATGATGATGTTCTGCGAAGCCGTTGACTAGTTCCGAAAGTAGCCTCCTCTCCTCAGCTACTTATGAAATCCAGGTGCTTTCACATTTGTATGTGCACTTTGTAGGAGTGAGCCTACATGAGCTTCTTGATGTTCAAGCCTTTGCTTAGAAATTCCATTACCTTCATCCTCTTTGAAATTGGTTTCATAGTGCCAGTTGCATTCCACATTTATCCACATAGATGATTCTTCACCGAGCATCTCATCGCTGCCCCAAAGCTGATTTTTGTTCAAATTACTTGAACATTATAGATTATTTTCTTTCCCTAGGTCTATGCTTGTTGACCTATTTTCCATGAGAGACCTCAAACTTATCCTTTTCCTTTACTCCACTGTGAGGTGCTTGAGTACTGACGGAAGGATTGGGAGCGACCTCATAATTGTCTTATATGTCCATGGCATGAGTGAAGAGATCAAGAATCAGCTCGGGGTCCTCCGCAACTTCTACTACATCCAATATTTCTTGCACGAAGTTATGCTTCATCATTTCCTGTAGCTCCTCTTTATACACCTTTAAAGAATCTTTATTTTGCAGCTCAAGGCCGTATCTAAAGGGATTACCTCATCATCTTCAGAATCGCTGCATTTTATCACTCCTTTTCTTGAGGAGCTTCACTTCAAAGGCCTCAAAACTTTTTGCTTTAATTTTTCATCATGGAAAGATTATTCCTCTTCAAATGGTAAATAAAATACCTCAATTTCATCATTGTATCCACCAACCATTGGCTCGAGAGGGACATCATATTTCTCATCTAGATTTATCTCAATATGGCCAACCTTCACATTGGTTGAGGCTTCCAAATCAACTCCATGCTTTTCTTGTAGATTTGTGGCTTGCATCAGGAGCTCAAGACTAAGCTTAGGATATTTAGTTTTTTTCATGGCTCTAAGCAGTTCTTGTACAGACATTTCTTTCAAACCTTTGATGGGATCATCACAAGCTAATTTTTCTCTCTATAGATGGCTTGGTGACATCATCTTCATCCCTAAATGGGAATGAGAATAACTCCTCATCTTGGATAAACATATAAGCTTATTTTTCTTCTTGAAAATCATCAAGAACCATCTCCTCTTCCTCATGGTTTGCATCATCTGGAAATTCAGGGCTTCCCTCTTGTAACTTGAATCTCCTCAATGCTTCTTCAAATTCCAAATCTCTCCGAGAAGGCATGTCAGGACCTATCAAGATGGGGATATCCTCTTCCTCCTTAGTTTCCCCAAAGTGAAACTCCTTCCAATTAGCTCATGAACACTTGCCAAGTTGAATGAACTAAGATTGATCTTGAATGGGCTGTGAAAAATGACTAGAATGATCATGAACAATGATTTCCACCTGAATGAGTATCCTTGTACATCCCATTGTGCCAAAACTACTCTTTGAGTGTAACTTACTATTTTGAGTAAGTGTGAATTACGAGCCGAGATGACCTTGCTCTGCGACGATCCCTCGTGTTACGGCCTTCTTCGTATCCTCTTAAAATGGTGGATTACCTAAAGTAACATACCCCTACACAGGAAGGTGTGCTATTTTTAGTAAGTGCACTGCAGATGTCAGGATGTGACAAAACAAGTCTTGAAACTTTTGGGTTTTATTTCGGGGTTCCACTCTTTGCATTTGAGTAACTCCTTCATCTGAACAAGTGGGAAAATGATATTTTCATGGCATGAGAAGAATACTAAAAAAAACACAGCCCTCCATATCCCTAAAAAATAGGGGCTTCATGGCACAAAACTAGTTCACGTGAAACTAGATTTTTCAATGATCATCCCCTCTAATTTTCGCGTGATTTTGCCCATTGGAACCTTGAGAGTTGAAGAGGTAGCTCATTGCATTTTTCATAGATGTTATTCATGTGACAGGGAAGAAATATGATGAAAAATCAGTCCTCCATATCCCTAAAAATAGGGGCTTCATGGCATAAAAATTAGTTCACGTGAAACTAGATTTTTCAATGATCATTCCCTCCAATTTTCATGCAATTTCGCCCACTGGAACCCTGAGAAGTGGAGAGGTAGCTTGCTGATTTTTTCCACTACTATGTCATGGCAGCCATTAATGGAGCTTGAAATTTTCAGGTCTGGTTTTTGTCTCCATTTTCGATGAAATAAATTCCATTGCGATAGGTTTTGCTTCTGGTGCTTCATGTGAAATTTTACTTCAATCCAACGACCGGTTTGATAGGAAATTGAACTTTGTTCTTCGTGGAGCCGGAAGTGAAATTTATTCAATGTGAGAATTAATTGATACAAATTGGAGGTTTGAATATGATTTTTTATGGCCTTCAAGAGATAATAACTCAGCAATAAATGGTTTGTCAATCCGTGCACCGGTTTGTAAGATATCTTCAAATCTTCGTTTTATGGCAATGGGGATTTCCACTGTTCTTCTTCTCGGTTCTCCATTTATTTTTCTTATCTCGATGAATTATTCTTTTGAGACCTATGTGCCATCATGGAGTGAAGGATAATTTTATGTGATGGATCTGGTTCAATCTTTGGCAATGGTGGAGTGAGGTGTTCTCTGTAACTTTTCTTCCTGGCAGCAAGAAACAAAAGAAGCAGCCAACAGTTAGAATTTTTTTCAAATTTTTGAGTTGGAGTTGGGTGAATTTTTTTCCCTGATTTCCTTGACCTCAAGGATGTGAGGGACATAAATTTCCATGATGATCAAGATGGTGACATGTGGCGGCGATCCGATGATAGGGAATGAGTGCTCCAAAATCAGCTTTAAAGCACCAAGGGGCTGGAAGTGGGTCACATGGGTGACAAAAAGTCTCCCCATAGGGGATGGGTGAATTTTTCCATGTTTTATGTCCTTAACCTCAGGGACATGAGGGACATAAAATTCCATGGTGGTCTTGGAGCTGACACATGGCACTTGATTCAACGACAGGGAATGGATGCTCCAAAAATGCACATAGGGGTTGAACTATCATGTTTGGAGGTCACGTGAGGGTCCCAAATGTAACATGGGGGCTGGGAGAATTTTTCCAAGGTTGGTTTATATGACCTCAGGGACTTTGGGGACATGAAATCCCACCAGGATCCTGGTGCTGACATGTGTCCTCCCGAAAATTGACTAACTCCTAAACTGCCTTTGAGAGGGCAACTTGGAACGATGATAACTTGAGCTCCCAGTGGAATTTATTGGTGAAATTTTATATGATATTGAATGGAAATGGAATTTTAAATCCAATTGTGTGGTTATAATGTCTCGATTCATCCATTTTTATTCCTGAAAAATCGGAATTTTGATTTGGTACTCCACTTGTGCCTAGGAAAAACTACTTGAAAACCATATGTGCCAAGGTGTTGTGAAACATATGATTTCACCATCATGTAGGGATTGGATTAATATTTTAGTAATTTTTTTTTTACTCCTAACTCCATCTGGATCATCGTAATCACCTTCTAAAGCTCAACAATTGTTTTGGCCTCGTGCACCGACTTCAGGCCTGTGAACCCTAATTCTGGCGAAACTGCCCCAACTTCTCCGAGACCTTCCAAAATATTCTTGAACCATATAAATGATGTCCCAAGACATTTTCATCACCTAAACATCCACTTAGTCTCTTCTTCTCTGCTCCATGAGGTTTCTCAAAGCTAGGAAGGCCAGTGATAGCCCTTCCCACAATTGCGTGTAGCTTTGCAAATGAACTCCTAAAATCACCTTGGGGGAATGAATGGAATTTCCTAAATCACCTAGGGGGTGAGATAAAATTAATTTGGAGGTCACTTGGAATGAATGGATAGACTTGGGGTGCCTGGGAATGATATGAAATGAAATTTTTGGTATAGGGGTATCGTTGTCGTGCTTGGAAATTGTCAATTTCTGTGTTGCACATTTACACGACAACACATCCCCTATATCAACCTGTGAAACATCCTATATAAGCACTAAGTGGCTCAAATATCTCACATGATCCAAACTTGTGTCAGAGAAAGGCTCCTCATAATTTTTCTCAATGTGTCATGTGGGGGAAAAGTCCCAAGCCTCTAATAAATGGTCAACTAGTGATATAAACTCTACATAGTCCACATCCGCGCCGAGTGTGAATCTACCTGAATAACCAAGTAACCAAGTCAAATTCTTCCCTCTAATAAATGTCACATGGGTGAATTCATCACTGGGAATGGAAGTAGTAAAATACATAGGAGTGATATCCCACGTCGGATCAAAAATGATGAACCCGTAGGCTCGATTTGTCATAACGAAAACCCGTACATCCCTATATAAAGTTGAGGATATCCTCCCTCAACCCATGCCATCTGAACCTCTCCCATATGAACTTGTAGGTATCATCAAAGCTCAATTTTCTAGTCATATAATAATAATGCACATGTCGTAGTATCTCCATCCTTAACCATGAATCTGACATAAGGTACAATCTACCTTGATAGAAGATCATCTCATCCTCCAATATGTAGTTGTCATTCGTATGTGACCATCCATAATCTCACAAGTGTGTCAGTTCTTGGAGTACTTAATAAGCAAATGAGATCTCCAGTCTACCAAAACCTCTTATAATAAACATAATGATTGAATCGGGTGATTTGAACCCTGTAATCCCAATATTTGTAACTATCTCAAGTGCAACACTACCTGGTCACACCCACATCTCCTTGACTCCACTCACCCTATCATCTGGAGTCAAAGTATCCATCATACCTAACTCATTCCCCAACTTAGCATCATCTAACTCACTCTCCACATAATTCATCATGGTGTGATATGTGTCTATAGAAACTAATTCGTCGGAATAGGAGTAATCAAATATCCCACTTATCTCACCTAACAAAGTGGACCGAGCAATCTCGCTCCTATGGATACTCCCAAATCTCATGGGAAAGGAAGAAAATTGATCCTCGTATCCTTTCTAATGATCATCCCTAAGGTTTTATTCTATTGCTCATATATGCTATGTAATCATTTTCTCTACTCCCTAGATGGCTAGTGACTATTTTCCTTACATGTGCAACCAAATTCAATCCTTTCACATCATAATTAGCAAAATGATTTTTGTTATCTAGGGTTGTAATAATTTTTTCCTATCAGATGTTATGTGAAAGGGCATCCCACAATGTGGTGCCTCAAAGTCCGTGTTATATTTCACTCATTCCCTCTTGCCTTGAATTTTGATCTTTTATTTTTACCACTCGAATTTCAGTTTGTCAACATGGTAAATGAAAACAATTTTCCCAAAATATGGCATCCAATGAATGGTCCACACTTCATGTTGATCTATTTTTTCATTCTGTTTCACTTAAATGATCTAGTACTAAAGAAAAATAGATAACTCAAAAAGTGGAGGGTTTAAGGTACCTCAAATACGATGTAATGGATACAGCGCAAAGTTAATGATGGATCCTCGTTGTGAGCTTGATGAACCTACAAATAAGAATCATTAGAAAGAAAAAATTATTAGATAGCATATGCAAGGCTGGCTGACAAAGCTGGCTCCAAGAAGTGTTCACTTCCTTGGTGGATGTCAACCCTCATGTTTTGATAAAATAAAGTGATATAAATGAAAGATAAACTGATAGTATGTAGAAACTGAAGGAATACATAATATGAAAATAACTAAGATGGATCTAGATAATATGCAAAAATTGATATAAAATAGAAACCGAAAATGTTGATATATAAGGAAACTAAAGATCTTATCAAAATAGATTTAAAGTAAATCAAACTTGCACATGTTGGCGGTGACCTGAGACTATAGAGGGCCAATCGACAACGATTGTAGAAGACCTGGATTAGGAAATACGAGAAAAGAGGTCTACAACAAGCTTTGGAATACTAAGAAGTTCTTGGGTCAATGCCAACTAGAGTGGGTTGACACCAACTGGATCGGGTGAAAGGATCCCGGAACCTCGCAAGATTTTCTATGGATGGATCTGGATTTAGAAGATGGGTTAGGTTGACGCTGATTGGATTGGGTCAACACCAATTGGGAATGGGTTGATGCTGATTAGAAAAAGTCAATGCCGATTAGACTAGGTTGACTCTAACCAGATCGGGTCTATGCCAACCGGATCTGGGTCGGCACTAATCAAGGTAGGAAGTGAGATAGAAACACAACAAATGCGCAAGAAAACCTAAGCTCTCAAAAATTACCTCCCTAGGAAAGAGGGGGAGTATATGTGTATTTATAGGGTCGATGACAACCCGAGTAAGTCACCGCTAACTTTGGGGAAACTTTCCCCAAAGGGGTTGATTTTGTGTTTTTGGATTTTTAAGGATAAGAAAATTGCTTTAAAGCTTGTAGGTGGGAGGAGAGTGGATTGGGATGTGTCATGGGTAGTTAGAGGATAAAGATAGGTAGGAAAAAGCATAGAAAAGCATGGGGATGTAGATTTAGAATAAAAGCATCCTAAATGGAAAGTTGGTTAGGGCATAATGGATGTTAATTAATTAATTAATTAAAATTAATCAATTAATGTTTATTAAAGGTGATTAAAAGGTGATGGGCATGGATATTGATTAATTAATTAATTTTAATTAATAAAGATTAATAAGGTGATGGGATAATAGGTGGGCATTTTATTAAATATTGAAGGGGATGGATTTAATTAAAGGGGGCCTAGATAGGACCATAGCAAAATATGTGCACGCTTGTGGCGAGATATAGGGTAGAGATGCCAAATTTAGGTGTCTACATTTTCCCCTTTTTGTTGAGTGGTTTGTGCTAGCAAGCCATGAGACAAAACAATGAGAGAGTAAGATGAGGGATAAAGAAGGATTGATGATGAGCTCCCATCAAATGGGGGATCGCCGACACCGTGAGAAATTGATGACGACGCGTTTGAAAAAAATAGAACATGAAGGGCAGGTGGGTGAAGAAAAATGGGTAAAATGGTAACCAAGGAAAGATGCCCCAAGAAAAAAAGGATCACAATAACAATAAAAACTATGGTGGTGACGTCTATATCACTTCGGTAGGGGACAATTGTGGTCTCAATGGAGATGGCAACAATGTTCTACAGCCAGTGACTAGGTGAAAATCACTACGAAATGGATGCAAGCTAGGATGACTAATGGGTCATAGGAAAGTAATCAAATTATGTGTAACTAAATGTGAAAAGTATGTGAAATCCTTTATGCACAAGGAATCCAAAGTAAAAAGGTATGCGTCTCAAGGGTTGAGGATGAAAATTATGGTTCCCCAGCTTAGGACATGAAAAATGGCCCAGAGGGCCGATTAGAAAATGGGTGGTGAAATAACATTCCTCGAGTGGAGAAGTAAGTATGGCCACAAGGAAAAATGGGAAAAAATATGCCCCAAGAGGGGAAAATTATGGCCACCAGGTGGAATTTGAATGAGAAAATGGTGCCTCAAGAAGGGCACAAATATGGCCACAAGAGTGGACTTTAAGAGAAGAAATGGATAGGATTGTGAAATAAAATTCCTAGAGGAGTAAATATGGCCACAAAGGTGGAATTAGAGAGTATAAAGGGATAGTTTAAATGTTGGATTAAAATTCTTCAAGGGAAAACAAATATGGCCACAAATGTATACTTTGAGATGATACGTGGAGGATGCAAAATATGGAAACAAAATTCCATAAAGGGAGAATATAGGTGGCCAAAAAGGTAGACTTAATATGAGAAAGATTAGATAAGATTGGATGAGGTGTAGGATAAGACACAACTTAATGATAACAACCTATAGGTATGAATGACACTACATCATATCAAGGAACACGTAAGGAAAGGATGTCTCCAATCGCATTAGAGGTAAATAAGAAGGGGACCCAGGTGACGTAAAGCATATGTGACCAAAACAAATGTTAGCATATAACCAATGATAGTTAGTCATACCAAAGATCATAAAGAAACATGGATGAAATTAACTCATAAACCTAATATCGACACGACAAAAGGGTTTGAGATGTAACTTGTACATGGGGAGAGGGTTCTCTATAAATGGTGTTCCCTAAATCTATGCCCCAAACTGGGAAAGGGAAAAAGAAAACTGATTAATTCAGAATTTTCTTGAAGAAAGTTGATCAATACAGGAAGCTTTATTAGGATGCTAATAAAATGGAAGGTTGATCAATGCAAGCCTTCAATGCCATAATACAAAAGACTATCGCCCTTTGTGCTTATGTTCTACTTTATACACAATATAGATGGCAAGAATGATATATGATATCCATCATTTGAGGGATCGGTTTATTTCTTTTGATTTGAATTTGAATTTGATTTGCATGATTCTCTCTCTTTTATTTGCATGAATAGTTATCCTTTGAGGGAGTAGTCTATTTGTAAAAACTTTGTTTTTGAGAAGAACATCCATAAATTTTGAATTTACATGGGGAAGAGTTAGGAATAGCTAGGTATACCACTTAGAAGGGGATAATGAATGTACAAGAAACACCCCTGGACCCTTTGCATGGTTCCAATAGGTGAATAAGAGGGTGATGGATGTAATGATCACAGAGTTCTCACCAAAGGGGATAACCTATCCATAAGGAATATGGTACAGTAGATTTGTGGTGCCCACATTTAAGGTCACATCTAGGAAGTGATGGTAGACCACATAATTCCAAATCATCACAATGGAATATGGAAGAGGCTAAAATGGAGGAATGATATAAGGATATGACTAAGAGCTCACTGATAGACATGGTAATAGTAGAATGGTCATAGGTACAAAGTTTTAAGAGGTTCCACTTTTGGTTTACCTTTAAGGAAGGTAAAACCTTCCATGCAATGTCTTGATTAAAGTAGTAACATTCTTATTTGAGTTGCATTCGAGAATAGAATGATAGCTTATGAAGGATGGGATATAATGAGATAGGTGAAAAATATAAAAATCTATGTGATACCTTTAAGGAAGTGAAAATATGCATCCCTAACGAGATGAATAGGTGGTCCCCCAAGGGAAGGACATATATGACCACAACAGTGGGTTTAGGATTGGAATATGGTGCAAGGAAGAGGCACGAATACAACCACAAAGGTGGAATTAGAATGGAAATAATGGTGCCCTAAAGGAGGCAAAAATATGGCCACAAAGGTGGACTTTGATGAAAAACAACCTGGTCCCCCTAAGACTAGGTGATAAGAAGATTTGATTTAGATTGAATGAGTTGGATGAATATTGTAAAATATGTGTGACTCCTCAATGGTGAGGAATCGAGAAATATACATTTCAAGTAATGGCCATGAAGGTGGGCTTAAAATGATGCCAAGGATGGAAAGGATTTAATCCATGAGTGGACTGATCTTAGAATGAATTCCCCCAACATGTATGGATGAGGAAGATGCAAGGGGATCAAAAAGAAAGGGAGGATGTTCCTCAACATTGGGAAACTTAGATGTAGATGAGATAACGAATGCCGAAGGAGTTTAGATGGGATTGTCTTGGATTTGGATTGGATATATGGTTGGGGACCACAAGGGTGATTGGCAAGACAAACAATATTAATGAACGAATGGGGACCTTCACATGCCGTAGAGGTGCTAAGGGATGGTGTGGATAAAGGAGGGATGTTAGAAAACCCAATGGATGGGACATGAATTGGATTGGTCATGGATGGAGAAGGATGTTCCCTCTGAATGAGGAAATCATATTTCTCAATAAGGTCATAAAAGATGGTCCGAAAGGCCTTACAATGCTCAAAATCATGGCCTAGGTTATGATGATAGGCTCATATAAGATTGGGGTTGAACCATGATGGTTTCTTACTATGAGGATAAAAAGGTCTAATGGGAGGAAGCACGATGGAAGATGTTTAGATTAAATGTTGAAGGGTATCTATGTAAGACCCGATCAAAGTGTTGGAAGGAAGATAACACTTGTGGGTTTTAATAGGATAATTTTATTTGTACTCGGGGAAGTAGTGGATGTAGATTGCATGATGAGTAAATTTTATGTCTTAAGAGATTAAAAAATTTGGGATGATGATTGGATTGTTTGGATTGGGATTTATTATGACAAGATGTCTTAGATGAAGGGGCTGGCCCTAAAATAGATGAGGGTGTGCCTGGGATGGATTTTTAATATTGTATTGCTAAGGAGAGGTAAGGTATACTTTCTTACAAGGTTGCATGGGAGAATTTTGGGGATTCTTACAAAGAGTCTTGGATTTTGATTGAGAAGATTTACCCTTGGCATGGATGACTATAATCTCAACTAGTGGATCTGAAGATGTAGGTATAGATTTGGGATTGGTTGATGTAGAAACAATCAATTTTGAAGAAGGAGAATGAATCCCCTTTGTGTTTGTCTTAGGTGAAGGTGTTTGTTTCATAAATGTTTCAAGGGGCATCATTAATATATCCCCAAATCGAGAGGATGTGACTGGTGCGATAATGGTTATAGATGTAGATATATGAACAAATGTTGGGGAAGGAGTGGGTGTAAAATATTGGATGGAATGGACAATGTATTCATATGTAAAGATGTAGGTACATGTGTGGAGATAGGTGTTGGGATAGTTGTATGTGGGGTTGTAGAGGCATATGTGGTAGAAATGAGTGTAGTTGGGATTGATGTCAAAATGAGTGATATAGATGTAATAGGTGTGTTTGATGAAAGACTTGATGTGAGAGATTTGGATATAGTGATAACATGTATGGTTGAGATGAATGTAAACATAGGTGGTGTGGATGTAGTAGTCGGTGTGCTTGATGTAGATGTGGGTGAAGGAATAGATGTGAGGGATGTAGGGATAGGTGTGTATATCAATGGGGCTGAAATAGGTGCTAAGGATGAATTTGATGTGATAGATTGGGGCATGATCGAAGTGGATGAAGTAGGGGTATAGTCAAAGTTTATGTGGATGTGGTAAGGGTAGGAGTAGGTATAGGTATAGGACAAGTAGTAAAATTTTATATAGGTGTGATAGTTGTGGATACAATAGGTTATGAATAAGGGGTGGGAATAATGTATAAGGTAGGAACATGCGGAGTCGTTGATGAGATGAGATCTTGATTAATGTTGTTAATGGTGTGAGAATTTGGTAGTTGAGATGTAGAAGAACCGGCTTGATTAGTTAGTGGTTGATTAGGGAAAGGTTTCTTAATTTATCGAGGGGTTGGCTAGGTGAAGTGGTGGAGATGTCTATTTGGATATCCCCCTAATTTATAAGTTGTTGGATGCGATCTTTGAAGGAATGACACTTCTCAATGTCATGACCTTTGACTTGATGATATTTACAATAGTGTCCTTCATGATACCAAGTGGGTTTGGGTCGCGATTTGTCCACGGGTCGTATGGGAGGAAGTTGGATGGAGTGTACTACCATCAAATTTTTAAATACTGAGCTATAGGATTCCCCCAAGGGGGTATAGTTAGGAGATGGTCTAAAAGCTCTTTGCGAAGACTCCATGTGAGAGGGATATGTGGATGGGGATTGAACCGTGATGGTATTGGTGGTAGTTTTAGACTTGTCACTATGTGTAGTGGGTTTGATGAACTTGGTCTTGGGCTTGTTTGATCGAAGCTTGAGTTGGCCTTGCTCAAGGGCACGAGTTTCAATTTTGTGAGCCATGGTGAAGGCTTCTTCAAATGTTTGGAAATATTGGATTTGCAATGTAGAATAAATATGCTTCACACAAGAATGTGAGAAGAGTTCGATGAGTTCATTTATGGAAGAGTAAATGATAGTTGGCTTATAATGCCATGCCATCAAGAAAAATCATATGATATAATCATTATCAAACTGTTTAATGGCGTATAATTCATTAATAGTGATTTTACATGTAATATTAATCAAAAAATTCTCTAGGAACAATTGTGCGAGCTGGGTAAAGGAGAATAAGGAATGTTGAGGAATTCACATTGTACCAATCCAATGCTAGACCAAAAAAGACATAGGAAGGTGTGAAGCATAAGTTCCTAATCATGTGCAATAAGGTAACATGCATGTTTAAATGCGTGGAGATGTTGTTGGGGATCTTCCTTGCTATTGAACTTGGTAAACTTGGGAAGCTCCCAATGAGGAGGGTAAGGTTTTATTGGAACCGACAGATGAATGGGTTCATTACATATTTGTTCATAAGATAATGTAGCCTTGGGTCCCAAGGTAGTGGCCTCTAGACTAGCCAACCTATTCATTAGGGCATGAATATGATCATTTGATGTGATGATAGGTTGGGATTTTGGTTGTGTGGCATGGAAAGTAGCTTGATAAGGCGGTTGATAAGTTTGTGGATGTGTGGGGGTTTTAGGAAACGTTCGATATGGATTAATATGTGTCATGGGTTGAGATTGGATAAGTTTTTGCAATGATTTTGTTGAGAAATAAGGACATGGTGTGGTTTTGGGGTTGGGAAAGTTGTTGTAGTAAAGGATGTCGAGGATACGTGTGTTAAGAGGTTGGGATGGTTAGAGAATATGATGGGTAGGAACTTAAGTGTTAAGATGTTGAGATGGTGGTAGCGTAGGTAGGAATGTAAGTGTTAAGAGGTTTAGATGGTGGGAGCATACTTCAGTAGCGGATAAAATAGAGATAAATTTGACATAAAGTGACATGGGTGGAATGAGATCCAATAATTGAGTAGATTGATAGGATTGAAATATTTTAGGAGATTTATGGAATAAGAAGTCATACATGGGGATAGAAGGAGGTCCAAGAGTTTCTAAAGGAGCAGGAGATGGGGGTGTAGTTAGTCTAGAAAGGTTGGATTGATGAGAGATACGAGGATCGGTCCAAGATATGGATGATTTTGGATGACATGGTCCTCAGGAAGCAAGACCATGTAGACAAGGGGTTGGGTAACCAAATGTGTGGTATCAAGTTTAGAATCTTGTTGGGAGAGATCATTAGAGGAAGGGATGTCATTGGATGGAGTGGATTGTTATGTTGTCTCGACTTGAGGAAGGATGAAAATAGGCATGAAATAGGTGAACATTTGTTTATGTAATTTGTTAACAAATAAATCAAGATTTTCTTATTAACATGATTAATTAAGAAATGTGAGAAAAATAAAAGGGGAGGTGGATAACGAAGGTACCTAAGGAACGACAACGTAAGGTGGTTTCGGTAGTTATGGCTAGGGAGGCCTCGGGCGGTTTCTGTTGGGTGATGAAATCCAAATTAGTCCACCTGGGTAGGAAGATGTTTAGATGTGTGATTTAGATGCATGAATTTTAGGTCGTGTATGATATGATGTGAAATGTAGAAGGTTAATCCCTACTTAAGCTATGTTATCAAGTAAGATGAAGAAAAGAAAGGTTATTTTAAAACCAAATCCAACTATAATCTTTCGATGAGGAAGCACACATGAAAGGGAAATATGATGCAAAAATAGAAAAGAGGAAAAATGAGGAATACTTAGATAAAGATTTTTTTTTATCTGAACTTTAAGTGAAGAGCAATCCAAGTAGTTGAAACTAACACAAGCAAGTAAAAAGTGAAGCCTTGTACTGCAGTGTTAGTAGAAGACAAAAGAAGTATAAAATAGAAAGAAATGTAAGGGATCACCTAAAAGATGGTCCAACCAGAGTGTCGAATGTTGATCTATTTTTTTGTTCCTTTTCAATTAAATGATCTAGTAATAAAGAAAACTAGATAACTCAAAAAATGAAGGGTTTAAGGTACCTTGAATGTGATGTAATGGATACAGTGCAAAGTGAATGATGGATCCTCATTGTGAGCTTGATGAACCTACAAATAAGAATCACTAGAAATAAAAATGATTATATAGTATATGCAGGACTTCTGGCAAAGCCGACTCAAGAAGTGTTAACTTTCTTAGCGGATGTCAACCCCGTGATTTGATAAAATAAAGTGATATAAATGTAAGATAACTTAATAGTATGTCGAAACCGAAGGAATACAAAATATGAAAATAAATAAGATGGATCTAGATAATATGCAGACTCTAATATAAAATAGAAATTGAAAAATGTTGATATATAAGGAAAGTACATATCTGATCAAAATAAATGTAAAGTAAATCAAACCTACATGGGTCGACGGTGATCCGAGATTATAGAGGACCATTCAAAAATGATTGTAAAAGAGTGGTCAATAAATAAATAAAATAGGTCTACAACAAGCTTTGGAATATTGAGAAGGTCGTGGGTCGACACCAACTAGACTAGGTTGACACCAACCGGATCGAGTGAATGGATCCTACAACAAACTTGCAAGCTCTTCTATGGCCGGATCTAGATTTATAAGATGGGTCGGGTCGACACCGATTGGACTAGGTCGATGCCAATTGGGAATGTGTTTACGCTAATTAGACTAGGTTGACGCCGACCAAACTAGGTCGACGCCAACCGTGATCGGGTCTACGCCAACTAGGTCCAGGTCGGGTCTTTGATCGGAGCAGAAGTGAGAAAGAAACATAACAAATGCGCACGAAGGCCTAACCTCTCAAAAATTATCTCCTAGGAGAGGGGGTAAATTTTTATTTATAGGATTGACGGTGACCTAAGTGGGTCACCACCAACTACTGTGGAAATTTTCCCAAAGAGGTTGATTTTGTGTTTTGGTCGGGATTTTGAGCTTTTAAGGATAAGAAAAGCACTTTAAATCTTGTAGGTGGGTGAAGAGTGGATTAAGATGTGTCATGGGTAGTTAGAGGATAAATATAGGTAGGAAAAAGCATAGAAAAGCATGGGGATGCAAATTTAGAATAAAAGCATCCTAAATGGAGAGTTGGGTAGGCATAATGGATGTTAATTAATTAATCAATTAATGTTAATTAATGGGTAAGTGCGAGGAAGTTCTTTGGACAAAAATGGGGTCATCCGTGGATGTCATATTGCAAAAAACAATGAAATCTCAACTTGTAGGGATTATTAGCAATACGTGCATTCAAAATTAGAAAAAATTATATAAATATGAATCGTAGCATCCATAATCTAGTTTCTAATATATATATATTTTTAAAAATGGACAAGTTTAGCTATATTAAACACTTAAAATTATATGACTTGGTTTTTTTTTTGAAAAAACTTATAAGATTGTAGTCCGTTTGCCCGCGATTTGGATGACCAAATCTTGTTATTTTTTTTTCATTTGGTGAAAAGTTAGATGTAGTTGTTTATCTTGGGATGGATTTTATTTTGTATTTTTTCAAGCAATATTTTTTTAATGATTTTTTCCATGAAAGTGGTCTAAAAATATTTAGAAAACGGAGCGCTTTCCGTTTTCCCGCCATAACTATATCAAAAATATCAAAATAAAAAAATCTTAACGTGTATAGAATTTTTCCACGGTTAGGATGGTATAATTTTTATCACATTTTGATAAGCGAAACAAAAGTTATAGTCTTAAACGTAGACATGAACATTCACGGGAAAATATGTCTTAAAAACCTATTGTTATTATAAAATTATAAAATGATATTTATCTTATTCTATTCACTTTAAAATCAATATTTCTACAAAGCTAACAAATTCTCCCCTACGCGATGACACCATTTTTGTAAAATGTTTTCAGTTTTTAAAGATGGTTGAAATCTTTGGAAGAGCAAATTTGAGGTTTTTTGACCTTTTACACTTCATAATGACCTTCCATAGCTTTGGTTGGGAAAAACAAAGATTTCCGAGGCTTAGGGTCGGTAGATAGATCCGCGATCACGGTTTCTAAAGCGCGATCACGGTTTTTATAACACAAACCGTGAGCGCACTTTATGAACCGTGATCACGGTTTATAAAGTGCACTCAGTTCTTAAATCATATTTACACACATCCCAATGTCTAAATTACCATGTGATTTTTACTCTTTGACCTTACCGTATGAATTACTGTGAAATTCTATCTTTTTCTGCACGTTTTTCTTATCACCGGAAGCGAAACATCATGGGAGACAAGAAACGAAGTCAAAAAAGGAAGTCATTAAGTAAAAAAATACCAAACGAATTAGAGGCCAACAAAATTCAAAATGCTGAGTGAATGTGGAATCTTCATGAATCAAGAAGAGGTTCATCTTTAACCCCAACTATTGTAAGCAATGAAGAACCAGGTAATGTTTCTACTGTCAATGTTGAAGTTAAATTAAATAATCGTGATGAAGATGTTTTCACTGTCAATGTTGAAGAAGAACTAAATACTCATGTTGTAGTAATTTTTGAAATTGAAGGAGACAATGAAAATGTGAATAAGGAAATTCATGTTGAAACTGTAGACAGGTAAAATTTGACAAAAACACCTCCTAGGATTTTATGTAAGAAACCTACTTTTTTATTGAAATTGATGAAAACATTTTGAAACCAATGTCCGACAAACTTTTCGAACGAAAATCAAAAGAAAAGCCACTTTGAAATTTGTGATAATCATTTTGAAATTTTAAATGATTCCCAAAGATGTCATTTTTGGTTAGTTTGATGAAATTGATTAAAATGAGACCTACATTAAACACCTTAGGATTGACAATATCTAATATAGTGGTCAAACCTATAAAATTGTTGAAAACCTTCATGATGCATATCACATTGTTGGTTTCAAGAGACACATTAGGGATAGTAATATTTGTGCGCCGTGTACTTGCTACTAGTGTTGTAAGTGAATCAATAAAAAACAACGCTTGATTACGCAAACAAGTGAATGTTGCAAGTTAATCGAAAAACTCTAATGAAAGCAATTGAAAGACGTAATATCCTTCAATCACTCAATAACGCCAATTTTTGGGCATTTTTCGCTAGAGCATCGTGTAAGGACAAATATATTTTGATGCTATAAGAGAAGTTGTTATTCAATTTTGGCATGACAACACTAGAGTTTCACCTAATACAAGAGATGTTATAAAATAGAGGTTTGGTTCTACTAATCGTGAACCACATCCAAAGGATTTATTAGATATCTCAAACTCAATTTTTCGTAAGTTTGAACAAGAGAATCTAGAAATTAAAATTAGTCAATGTTTTTTTGAAATGTTGAAACCATTCTATGTGAAAATCAACCACGCTCGCACCACTTGTTATAGGCAACATGTTGAATTTGCGACGCATTATGCTTAATTTTTACGTATTCATTCTAATTTTCATTCTGAAACTATGTTATCGGAATGTGGTGTTTAATTTCCATCAATATCTTCTAGGGATTTCATTCCTACTATATTTTGTGAAAAAGAAGTTGGACAATTTTTTTATAGTCAGGATTGTTTAGATGGAAGTTGTAGTACATGCGGTGGATTACCTAAATTAGAAAGTTACATCCATGAGAAAATTGAAGGTACAATAGGACATAATTTAGTTGAGTTTGATAAATATAAATCAGTTGCATACCAGTTGAAAGATGGAAAAGAGTCTAAACGGTGTGAGCTAGTTACAAAACAAATGCCTGTTTTTCAATTTTTGAGAAAATTTAAGGATGAAATTGTTTATGAGTATGTTAGGCATACACATAGAGCTCGATGGTTGGATGAACAGTTCAAGATATGTAAGGACACATTTCCTATTGGTACTATTATTTCAATGGTCAATTTTGCAGAGAATTACACATTGCAACCACAAATGGAGGTTCAATCGCAATATTACAACTCAATACAAGTTGTCATTTTTGTGCATATAACATTTCTAAATTCTCCGACAAGACAAAGAATGATCAATATTTTTAAGAGAGTACCACTTTTATATCAGTGATGATCATACTCATTCTATTGAATTTGTGCAAGGGTGTTTCCAGTTATTTTATGGAAACTTGTCTGATAGGGACATCCACTTCAAAAAACATTATATTTGGTCGATAATTACACGTCTCGCTTAAGAATGCATGAATGTTTTATTGGATGAGTAGGATGCACGTCAAGATGGGTGTGCAACATATTTGGAGTTTCACTGAGGCTGGACATGGAAAAGGAGAGCATGATAGTGTAGGGGCATGTGTGAAAAGAGCTCTTGCAAGAGAAGAGTTGAAGTATAAAGGTGATGCTAAATTAAAAGATGCAAAGGGCATAGTCGAATGGTGTATTGACAACATGGCCCGAGGTTCTCAAGAAAATTCCACAGTTTGTAGATATTTTTGGTTGATAGAGGAACAACAAATTGCTAACTACGAGGATTGTATGACACTCACAGGGTCCAGTGATATACACTCATTTTGTAGCTCGACGCTACTTGAGGGCCGTATGGACAAAAGTTGACATGTTTTTGTGCATCTTGTATTGAATTTGTCACTGCTAAATGTGATTCAAAAGAAGGGGTCGATGGATGGATTTTAGGCCTCTAACTTCACTTCCTAGTTAGCAACCTCCACAAGCATTACGACTTGTTTCTGCAGATGAAGTTACAACATCCAAGGACTTTGACGAAATTTTATTTTGGTGTGACAAGGTATTTATGGTTATTTATTTAATTTTTGTATTGAGTTATGTCCATTGAAATTTTAATATGTAATTTAAATTTGAGTTGTTCAACCTTTTTTTTGTAGGACATGTGTTTGCAGTTATTGTGACAAAAGACAATGAAGAAGGAACAAATTATTTCTTATGTTGTTGCATCGAGGAAAGAAATAAGTTGACTTCTCCTATTATAGATGGCGAAGATATTGAGTACCCTACAAGGTCAGTGGTAGTTACTGGAACTTGGCTTCGACGGTATCCATTAAAAACTCCTCTATTTGGGTGTTTGAAGACTTTGAGACACACATGAAAATACTCTTATATTCGCATCTAGTTCTAGCGAAAAATATTCAACTGTATAGATATCGAGGAAGGCCTAATAACAAGATTCTTTGGAAGGTTCGAGAGTCAAATCATGAAGCAATCTTGTCCGCTATTCAGAGTAGATCTGATCTTGATGGTTCATTGGAATGAATTTACAATGCTCATGTCTAGTATATATAATTTCTTTGATATATATATATATATATATAAATTTTTTAGTTAGATCTAGATTTAAGTTCATATATTTTATTTTAAATTTGTGTATTTTGTATATATCTAGTATGGTTTTGATTCGAAGATTAAATTTCTTTGACTAACACTTTTATGTTCGAGTTAGTGGTGCCGTAAAAGCTTCCACCTTCATGTGGTTGGAATCGTTAGTAGATAATTTTAAATTCTCAAAGCTAAGAGAAGATTTCATTGTTTTACAAAAAAGAGAAGCAATTAACAACAATTTATGTACCCGTGGAGGGGGTTCTTGGCTTTGGAGGAGGTAGCCCAGAAGCACCTGGAGCTTAGATAACCAAAATGAATCCTCCCCAAGTTTTTACAAGACCATACCTATGTGTTTGCATAATTGGTTCGGATAACGACCCACCGTTTGCAAAATATAGCGTTTGCTTGACCTTTTACACTCGGCTCAAACTACACTATTTCACGCATTTGCAAACAATAGGGCAGCGAGAGCACCGATATGAGAAGGAAAAAACTAAGAGAGGCTATTGTAGAGGGTCCCTATGTCAAGGTTTCAGATCAGATGAGATGTCTCTAGGTGCCACGAAGTTTGAGTAGTCACCGTCGAAGTTGAACGATATTTTGGTCTCAGGGCTCTTAAGGGACTACGCTTGAACGAAGTAGCTTGGAAGCAACAACCTTGTCACGCACTGAAAAACACCTCCTCTAGCATTCACCTGGCCACCCGAATGTGCTCGGTGTATCTAGCTCAAATGGCACGACCCACCGTTTGCAAAATATAGCGTTTGACGACCTTACACTAGCTCAAACTGCACTATTTCACGCGTTTACAAACAATAGGACAGTGAGAGCACCAATATGAGAAGGAAGAAACTGAGAGAGGTTATTGTAGAGGGTCCCTATACCAAGGTGTGGGATCTAATGAGATGTTTTTAAGTGCCACTTGAGTCCGATTAGTCACCCGTCGAAGTTAAATGATATTTTGGTCTCATGGCTCTTAAGGGACTACGCCCAAACGAAGTAGCCCGGAAGCAACGACCTTGTCGTGCACCAAAAACACCTCCTCTAGTGTTCACCTAGCCACCCAAACATGTCATCATAGTTGGTTTGGTGACACGACCCACCATTTGTAAAATATAGCATTTTGACCTTTACACTGGCTCAAATTGCACTATTTCATGTGTTTGCAAACAATAGGGCAGCGAGAGCACCGATATGAGAAGGAAAAAATTGAGAGAGGTTATTGTAGAGGGTCCCTACACCAAGATTTTAGATTAGATGAGACATCTCTAGGTGCCACAGAGTCTAAGTAGTCACCTGTCGAAGTTGAACGATATTTTGGTCTTAGGGCTCTTAAGGGACTACGCCCAAACGAAGTAGCCGGAAGCAACGACCTTGTCGCACACCAAAAAAATACCTCCTCTAGCATTCAACTAGCCACATGAACATGTCAGCATAGTCGGTTCGGTGACACGACCCACCGTTTACAAAATATAGCGTTTGACAGCCTTACACTGGCTCAAACTGCACTATTTCACACGTTTGCAAACAATAGGGCAGCAAGAGCACCGATATGAGAAGGAAAAAACTGAGAGAGGCTATTGTATAGGGTCCCTATGTTGAGGTTTTGAATTAGATGACATGTCTCTAGGTGTCACGGAGTTTGAGTAGTCACCCGTCGAAGTTGAACAATATTTTGGTATCATGGCTCTTAAGGGACTATGCCCGAACGAAGTAGCCTGGAAATAATGACTTTATCGCGCACCAAAAAAACACCTCCTCTAATGTTCACATGGCCACTCAGATGTGTCGGTGCAGTCGGTTCGATGGCACAACCCACCGTTTGCAAAATATAGCATTTGACAGGCTTACACTGGCTCAACTGCACTATTTTACGCGTTTACAAACAATAGGGCATCAAGAACACCGATATGAGAAGGAAAAAATTGAAAAAGGCTATTTTAGAGGGTCCATACATCAAGGTGTTGGATCCAATGAGATGTCTCTAGGTGCTATGGAGTCCAAGTAGTCACTCGTTGAAGTTGAATGATATTTTGGTCTCAGGGCTCTTAAGGGACTATGCCCGAACGAAGTAGCTCGGAAGCAACGACCTTTTCACGTACCAAAAAAATGCCTCCTCTAGCATTCATCTGGCCACTTGGATGTGTCGAATATTGATTGATGGCACGACCCACCGTTTGCAAAATATAGCATTTGACAACCTTACACTAGCTCAAATGCACTATTTCATGTGTTTGCAAACAATAGGGCAGCGAGAGCACCGATATGAGAAGGAAAAAAACTGAGAGAGGCTATTGTAGAGGGTCCCTACACCAAGGTTTTGGATCAGATGAGACATCTCTAGGTGCCACGGAGTCGAGTAGTCACCCATCGAAGTTGAACAATATTTTGGTCTCAGGGCTCTTAAGGGACTACGCCCGAACGAAGTAGCCTGGAAGCAACGACCTTTTGCGCACAAAAAAATGCATCCTCTAGTGTTCACCTAGCCACCCGGATGTTTCAAAGTATTCGGTTTGGTGACACGACCCACTGTTTGCAAAATATAGCGTTTGACAGCCTTACACTGGCTCAAATTGCACTATTTCGCGCGTTTATAAACAATAGGGCAGCGAGAGCACCGATCTAAGAAGGAAAAAACTGAGAGATTCTATTGTAGAGGATCCCTACACCAATTTTTTGGATCAAACGATACATATTTAGGTGCCATGGAGTTTAAGTAGTCACCCATCTAAGTTGAATGATATTTTGGTCTCAATGCTTAAGGGACTACACGAACGACGAAAGTAGCTTAAGCAATGAATTTATGCAGACACCGAAAAAATGCCTCCTCTTGCATTCACTTGGCCACCCAGATGTGTTGGAGTAGTTGGTTCGATGCCACGACATCTTGAGGCATGACTTCTCACTCCTCACCTTCATTCATTTCCTAGGATTCAAAACATCAATGTCACTTGTTTACCTTCCATCTCTCTTGTTCTCTTTGGACTTGCCTCTGTCCTCTTAGGTGCTTCATCACTATCCTTGCTTTTCTCTCTTGAGCTATGTTTTTTTGGTGATCTCTCTCCATCCTTTGCTGCCCCAACTATGTGCTTACATGCTCATTATGTTTGCATTGTAATATGGTCATGCTCTTGGCTACCTTGAAACTTTTTACATACTTTTCATCCCTTAATGGGTATCTAATACCCTAATTATCATGCTTTGAAGATTCAAAAGAATAAAGCATTCCCTTGTTATTCTAATAGTGGATTAAGTATTTGAATATAGGTCAAGAATACTAAATGGAGTTGAAATTAAATGAGCCATAATTGCTAGTGAAGCAAGAACTAGTGAAAAGTGGTGAGTAAAGGTAAGTCATGTTAAAGGAATGAAATGCATTTATTCATTGTTTCTAATAGTATGGTGAGAATGTGAACATATGAATAAGATTATCAATAAAATGCTAAGGCAAGTAGCTTCAAGTTTGCATATTTGGATGGAATTTTAGAAGGAGAGTGAAGTGGCCAATCAAGTCACTTATGAAGCATGCTAAAAGAAGTGAAGGAAACAAATAAGTGAGAGCCTATGAAGGAATAAGAGGAAAATAGTTTCCATGCACGAGAAACATGAAGAAGAGAAAAGAATTCTCATAATGGAGAACATAGCATGAAAGAAGAATAATGGAGGAGAAAGGAAGTGCAAAATGAAATGCTTAGAGAATAAATAGGTACTCATTCAATATGAAATAAAAAACAAGAGGAAAGTGGCAAGAAAAGGTCAAATTTTAGTTTGAGGCAAGCATGTAATGGTTATGATCAATAAATGAATAAAGTGAAGGAGAGAGTGAATACTTGTTGTACATGAGGAAATACAAAGGCTTGAGGAGATATTTATGACAGGATATTCAAAGCAACAAGAGACAAGTCAAGAGAAAAAAGAGTGAACAATGGCAGAATAAGAAGGAGAAAGAAAGAAGTCTTGAATGTACAAGCAAATAAAAGGAAAGAGAGGATGATAAGTCCAAGAAGAAAGAGACAAACAATGAAAATGAAAGAGAGAAGTGAATCTACTTTAAACGATAATCAAATTGAATGTTTAACTTCTTAGTTGATTGGCATATAGCACCAAATTATAAAGAGATGAGGTCTGTACATCTATTGATTCCCTTAATTTCTCTAAAACAATGTAAATGCTTCCCTTAATTTCTTAACAATTGTACCATGCAATGTTGCACCATAAGTAACGTTATATTCATATAGTTCAAGATGAACTCTACCTCGCTTATTTCTATCAATGTTCACATTAGTTGATATGCAACAGATGAGTGTTAACTTTAAAAGAAAAAAAAAAGTAATTACGTATTGCCCTTTTGTAGTTCACCTAGCATGGTTTTGCTTAATGGAATAGGTTTGCTTAACAATTGTACCATGTAGTGCTCCGGGACATGGTTTTTTAATTTTAAATCAAACATACATATCTAGAACTAATAAATGGTTATGAAAACATACATAGAAGGATATCATACATGCAATGAAATCAAATCAAACATATAGAAGTAATATCGTTATGAAAACCAACACACATGGATATATAAGAATCAAACAAAGTGTGCTCCAGATGCACATCTCTAAACATACATATCTAGAACTAATAAATGGTTATGAAACATACATAGAAGGATATCATACATGCAATGAAATCAAACCAAACATATAGAAGTAATATCGTTATGAAAACCAACACACATGGATATATAAGAATCAACCAAAGTGTGCTCCGGATGCACATCTCGAACTAAGTGTGTTATACATATAGGACCACATGTAGTCACAAAAGGCTATATATATACAATGGAATATATGAAGAAACATGCTCACTAGTACCAGATGGCCCATATATATATATCTATGTACATCTAGGTGGACTATGAATCTAATCATGAAACATCTTCTCTCTCTTTGCCTCTTTAGAAGTAGCACGTCCACGACACGGGGATGTAGTGGAGGGAGATGCCACTACGGATATCATCGTGTGGTCCTAGGTGTCTCTAAGCAGTCTGCAACCTAACTCCGCACATTCATAAACAACAAGTTTTTAACACCCAAAATTTTAAAATACATTCAAAATTTAGAAACTTATACAATTTAGTTAAAATGCATGTGAAATATTATGCAATGTCATGATCCCTATCAATTTTTCGTTGTGACGCATCGCAGGACAACAATAGACTCATGAGGAGTAAGCTACATATAAATAATTAATTTTCAAATTAAATATTTCACATACATACAAAATTTGATATTGTAGATTTAAGTAATAAGAAATAATGAACCTCCAAAATTTAACAAATTTGAAAAATTGTACCTCAGTTAGTGGATCTGTAGATGCTATGGTAGTATCTACAGTAACCTCCATAGTCTGCATATATGGAGGAGTCTCTTTGGCAGTCATAAGCTATACAAAAAACATGTACAAATCAATATTAATCTACATGACTGCACCACATAACAGAGGTCCAAAGCATGTAATCCACATGAACTTCCACAATTAGAAACAAAGTGTAAAGAGAAACTAACCTGCGTAAAACTCATGTGAGGCATGTCAATAGCCTTAGTTCCCAGAGCGAGATGATGACTGTGAGCTCCTATGTATAAAATAAAAACATATTAATATGTACAACATACACGTGAAACATTATAATAAAAAGAGTGTAATCAATTGAAATTAAAAATGTAAGTTTTGTACAACTTGAAACTTACGTTTGAAACACACCCACCTACAATAGCTAGCATGTCGACGCCTTGAGATGTTTCCTTCACCGGCTCTTAATAGATTTAAAATAAAATAAAAAATTATTTTTTACATGTATGTACATGACGTACAATCAAATACATATATCTTAAAATCTCAAACATGAATAAACTATTGTATATATATATATATATTATTTATATTTATTTGAAATTTATTTATGAAAGACCAATATCAGTGGCACCAGTTCCAAAAACATCCCCCAACATCTCATATATAGAAAAGAAATCATGTGAACCAACAAATGATGTCTCACTCGCAGTGCATATAACACCACATGATCCATAGTGGTTTGGTGCGCTAGAATTGACACCTCCACCAACATCACCAGATGCAATCTGGTCACTATGTCAGAGTGTCAGTGAGCTCCCTTAATGCATGCAGTGTGTCAATCTCCACAACCTCCTTCACTGTAGGAGAGATAACTGAAGGCAGTGGGGGTTTTGGGGCATGGGGGATCCTTGGTTGACCTACGCATGCACCAGGTCTAATCTGTGCAGAGCCACCTCCTCACCCAAAAAATTTAGAAAAGTCAAAATAATTCAGGACCTCATTAAGCATGAACTCACAATATAATTTCTTCAAAAATAGAGAGGAACCTCATTGTTGTTGCATGGTGGATAATAAAAAACCATCCACCATCGGTCCCAAAAATTGTTTTTGATTTGGTCATCATGGCACCAATGGATTGGGAACTGTTTGCAAGTAGGCATGGGGGCATTGGTTCTCGAGTCAGTAAATAATACACAAATGAGGTCTTTTACAAATTTTTTTGTCTTTTATGGCCGCATGGGATAATTTATCCGCATACCACCGCCTACAATCACCTCTAAAGGTATTCCATCTATGTATTTGGTTGGTTACGGAGTCGACTTCGCCAATCAATGTTTGTAATGTGTTGGCTAAAGTCATGCGGGATGGATTTGTGGCATGATTTTGTCTTATAGTTTGAATAAGGTTCTCAATGACAATTTTATTTTCTCATATTCTTCCAACAATATTATCTTGTGTTCCTGTTAGTTCAATGGGGACAGAAGGAGCCACAAGAGGTGGATCTATGTTTGGAGGAGGGTTTTGAGGAATGTTCGGAGGGTTTTGAGGAATGTTTTGACGGTTTGCACGATTTCGAGCTTGTCGACCAACTGACAAAACAAGAAAATTGTATACATAAACAAACATTTCAAAAAACCCATGAAAATGCAAAAAAACCTAAAATGTAAAAAAATGATTAAAATCGGGGGCTTACCTCCTCGTCTTGGCGGCATGGTTGAATCTATCACGATCCAGAAGTCCGATGAGCAATTTTGAGGTGGTATTCAAAGCTCCAGTGAAAAACATCTAGGAGAAATCGCGGTTTGAAATGAAAAATGGGGAAAATGAGGACTCGTGGGACTATTTTTTTGTCTCAGAGTTTTGCGATCACGATTTTAGGTTTGGTTATTGCCGAACCTACTAAAATAGCTCTGTGATCGTGGTTTAAAACTTCGATCATGGTATATAAACCGCAATCCCTGTTCTTGAATTTCAAGTTTTTATGTCCACGGAATTGTCCACCAACTTCGTGCACTTACCTAATAAATTAATAAGGTGATGGGATAATAGGTGGGAATTTTATTAAATATTGAATGTGATGGATTAAATTAAAGGGGGACCTAGATAAGACTATATCAAAATATATGCACGCTGGTAGACAAGGGTACAGATATACCGAATTTAGGTTTCTACACTTCAAGTAACCCAATTGTACAAAACCATTCAAGTACCTTACATCTCATAAAGAAAATAAAGAAGTAAGTTACCTTCTTTGTGTAAGGCAATTCTTTCCATGGACATAGGTCAATAATTTATTCTATGTTGGAAATATATATGGCCGCCCCCTTATCACACTTTATTCTCTCTCCCCATATTTTCATTTCATCATAAATGCAAAAGAAAGGGAAATCAACATAAGAACTCATGCATCCATAGAATTTATCTTAAGTAACTTCATACCATTTATTGTACCCATTGATTCTCATCACGAGAGAATAAAACTCATCTAAAATAACATAATTTGGGTTTCTTATCATACCCTTACAACTTATATCATACCCTTACAACTTATAATTTATAATATAGGATCAACACCTTCATTCTCCTTTGATTTTTAAACCCATGCATCACCTTCTTCCTTAAAATCATGCAACCATTTCATCAAAAAAATAACCTTACCTGTAACAAACTCAACCACAATAAATATACCACATGCCTCATGTCCTTTCAATATCATGGGTTGCTGCATTATTTTCTTTTCCAACATATGCTCATTAGTTGAATCAAGAGAAATGTGAAAGGAGGATGTGTTTATCCCATCTATCATACCTTGAGACTTGATTATGAAATAGTCTTCCTCAATCATCCAAGCATGTGCACATTGTCCCAAATGATAGAAACATGGAAACAACATAGGAGAACTCAACAAACTAGGAAAATGGTAACCATTCTCATACCTTAGGATGCTAAAGTCATGAATACCCCTTTAATTCAACTCCTTTTGTTTAACAATAGGTTTCACCTTGATTATTTGAGCAATTTGAGAACCAAATGCCTTGACTAACCCTTCAAAGGTTTCCACCATGTAGTTGATATAAAAATCAGTCATGGGTTCTATTAACAAATATTTTTCTCCTCTCTTTATGACTACTATTATAAAAAATATTCTCTTACCCTTTTTAGGAATCATAAAATCAGTGTTAGTTCCTTGAGAGGTACTCTCCCTTCTTACACTGGAGTCTCCAATGAAGAAACCATGCTTGCCAAAACTTGTAATCCCAAAGACACATTTAAATTCCTTCTTTTCTTTATGAAATCAGTCACAAAGTTTTTAAAATCATAATTGATGATTTTGGAAAATTGTAACATATTACGAGGATCCCATGCCTTATAATTCCCATGAACCCTTGTATCATGCAAGATCTTCCATCTTTTCTTCTCTTGTATCCCCTTATAAATAAGATCATCACTCTTTGTCTTCATGATAACTTGACTTTGATGTAACGAATCGGTAGCATTATTATCCACAACATGTTGAATACCATCATGATAAAACTATTGTATTGATATAGGATGAAGATGATGAAATGAATCCATGCTAATACTAACCTCCTTATAAAGAATATCATGGAAAGGTTTTCCTTCTATTGTTATTTTAGAAACCTCCAAAATAACACCATCCCTATTGTGAATCATGATTTTGGATGGAGAATAAGAATCAACAACTTTCACAAATTTATGCTCATTACTACTTGGTAAATCCATCCCATATGATAATGAATTATTCTTTGGAGGATTGATAGGTACCTTTTGGACTGAAATATCTTTTTCAATTTTGCAACCAACCAACCATGTTTGTTCCTCTTTGCCACAAATATTTTTCTCATCAAAATTCATACCTTTTTCTCTAGAAGCTTCTTCTTCTTCATTTGGTTGTAGATCTGATTTTTCCTCCTTCATGGGTGTAGAATCCATGGCTTCATTTCCTTGCTTACCCTTGCCATCCTGCACATCAAATATTTCTAGAAACTTTTGTGTGAAATCTTCAATGGATTCAACCCCTTGAGTCTTCAACAATCGATGCCACCACTTATGGGTTGCTCCATCCATGTATCTAGGGATGAGTCTGAGGGCATCATCCTGACACATAGGCTTCCATAGAAAATATCTCTCAAACTCTTTCAGCCAAGACCTAGCGTAAATTTCACTAGTACCATAAAATAATGGAACTTGGGTCCACTTCATTTTTTTCTTTCTGGTTACATTCAGATCTGATTTTCCTCACAGGTTGGGAGGATACACTTTCTCGATACCTTTGAAATATCCCTTGTGAGATATTACTTAAAATTCACAAAATATGTATAAAATAACATGGAACTAAATTCTCATTTTCTTGATTTTTATGGCAACAATATGCAAAAATAAAGAATTTTTGTATTTTTCAAATTAATCACTTCAACATTACTCAATGACTTCAAACAACTCAGAAAAATATATAGAACAATTAAAAAGAGAAATACTTTTTATCTCTCATATATGATTGTATTTATTTAATTTTAGGAGAAAATGAGAGAAAAATACAACTGACCATAATTTCAAAAATAACAATGGAAAAATGATGGAAATGAATTCTAGAGCATCTTCATGAAGATAACAATCTCAAACTTCAAAGTCTTCATAATCAGACCACATAAACCCCTCCAAAACTATTCCTCAAATATGAAACTAAGTAGATAAAACCCTAGAAAATAGTTGTTCCAAATCGAACTATAAACCTTAATGAAAAATAGTTTTCCTCTTACTCGAGTCTAAGTTTATGATTACTCTCCAAATATGAATAACGCTCCAAAATAGAAAACTCGGGAGGATCTTTCACCACCGAAGAGTGCTCTGTTAGCTAGGTGTGGATCTTTCACCATTGAAGCTAGAGTTCTTGTGGGTTCTTACTCCATAAGAAAAGAAAGTGTAAAAACAATTGCTCCAATATCAAAATAGGTGAGTGTATGAATGAATTCCCCTTTCTCCCCAAGAACTTCCTTTTATAACTATTCATTACAACAAAAGGCCCAAAATAACCCTAATCACTCCATTGGGTCTTTTCTCTAATTAATTAAAATAACTTAAGTCGCTTTATTCCACACATGCCAAAAGTGCACTTAAGTAACCCCAATGAAGAATTAGAACATAAAGTACCATATATGCACCCATCACTTAAAGTACCTTAGGGGAGCATCTCACAACCTTATTTCACTTAAATCACCTCAAAATACATGTCCAACTCCAAAACATAACATATAAGTGAAATGAAGGTGCAAACCATACCCAATAACCATCAATGTCACTAGTCCCTTAGGCATGACCAAGGCTAATACGGGTGAAAGGACCTCCTAGGACACCTTCTCTAAAATGGGGACATTACATCCATTGACATAGTGGCATTTATGGAGGCCACTTTTGTGTTCACATGACTGTAAAATAAATCCACATAATGGGTTATTTTTGTCCCAAGTTTTAGCATTGTGTTATATAATGAATAATGATATGTTTAAAATTTCAGTTCTCTCTTTTCATTTATATTCCCACTAAAACTCTTCACCCTATATTCATTTCATCACCCTTTTCTACTTGGGGTTTAGAATTAATTGATAAGCTATTACCTACTTATTTTGATAGATATCATTTTATTATTACAATTATTGAGTATTTTAATAAGTGGGTAGAGGAAATTCCCTTGACTTAGGTCTTTGGCTCAGTCATTACAAAGTTTATCTTAAAAAAGATCATTTGCAATTTTGGGATCTGACATGCCATAATTTCAAACAATAGACCCCCCTTTAAGAATCTCAAGGTAAATGAGTTATGTGACAAGTTCCCAATCTACAATTAGACGACCTCCTTATAATATCCTCAAGCTAATGGTCATTTTGAAGCTATTAATAAGATGTTTAAATCCATCTTAGTCAAGACCGTGAAAGACAATAAGAGGGATTGGTACTTTCAAATTTATCCCTCCTTATGGGATTGTAGAATGAGAATTCATATGCCCACTGGGAAACCCCTATTCCTTAGTTTTTATGCAAAAGCAAATTTCCTTCAGAGGTAGAAATTCCAAGTCTTTTTATTTCCTTTGCGTTTTTATAGATTAGGAAGAATATAGAAATGTGTGCTTCATCCAATTAGAAATTCCAAATGAGAATTAGCTAAAAAAATTCCAACACCATGATGCCTATGTGGATTGTATGTGCCACTAATACAATTAAAATGTTCATTAATTTCTTATTCAAGTTTGTGACTTCATTCGAGACTCAATATTGGTATGGATAATAAGAAAGCAGAATGTTGAAATTTTAGACCAAACTAGGTAGGTTTGTATTAGGTTATTGAATAATTTCAAAATAGATTTTTTCATTTACTTGCCCTAGAGGGTAAGTATTTTTACGAATGAATAAGCCATTTACATCTCAAATGTTATTAGGTATAAGATTAATGTGTATCAAACTTATCTCATTTCATCAATAAAATTTAGATCCTCATTTGTATTCTTCAGGCATCTTGGCTCTTTTGATGAGATAACTATCTAGCTATAGGTTCACATGGAAAAAAAATCAGCATAGAAAATCATCTTATATTTTTCCATTAACCTTTCCCCATTTGGAAAGATACTCTTGAAACTAACATTGAGTGGGGAAGTAATCTTGGTCCTTATTGGTACTACATTCCCTATTTCTCATAGATATTCTTGAAATCTTAGGTACCCTAGTCTTTAGCGCATCCTAGAAGCTTCCTCATGGCTAAAAACCAAATCTCTAGTTTTATCTAAGTTGAACATTAACATGCTTATCCCGGGAAATATTATTCACCTATCTTGGTCTTTAGTGATGATCCCTAACATATTACTAGTTGTATGGTTCCAAGGCTTGGGAATAATAAATTTCCCATAAAATAATAAAATACATGATACAAATTCAATCCTAATAAAGTAAAGAAGCAATTAATAATAGATTATACACCTTTTTCCCTTTATTTTCTTTAGTAATGAGCTCTCATGTATTACTAGTTATGTGGGGTCATTATTGGGAGGAGATTCATTTATCTTATGTTTATCATTTGGTGATGATCCCTTACATATCCCTAGTAGCATGGGGTTAAGCATAGGGGGTGCCATTAATAATCAAATTGAAAAAACAAAAGAGTGTTCATATTATAGAATCACTAATAATCTTGCTCAAATGCCTATAATGAGAAAAGAACCCTTACTAATTTTGTCGTGGTTGGCCATCTGTTGATCTAAGTCTAGTTTAAGCCTGTAAAATTAGTGTTTCTAAGGCTAAATGGAAGTAAAATCACCCTACAACTTATATGTCTCAAGATTGATATTGTAAACCTTGTAATTTTTCTAAGAGTGAATTTTCCTTTTCACCATTTTGTAAGTCATATTTTTCTTGATCACATGTTGTAAACTGAAAGTTGTTTTCCATGTGAAAGATAAATCTTGATCACTAACTACTAAACAATCGTTAGTGCATTTGTGTTTTTTTAATTGTCACATCATAAAATTGCATACATTTTGTTATAATTCACAAACATAAGCATTTCCATAACATCCATCACAATTTTCACATGTTGGTATTGATCTATAATGCAAAAATCAATAAATAAAATTATTGTAAGTTTTAGTTAGGATGCTAGAAAATGTATGAAACCATAATGAAAGTGTCTCCATACATATTTTTTTTTCAAATCATTGCCACACTGATAGGGTGATCTATAATCTAGGTGGATATTCCACACTAGGATTCACCAACATTGATTCTTCTTGTTCCAACTCAACATGTGATGAATACACAAATCAAATTTGCATAAAAATTAGAGTTTTAATGTGCTGGAAATGATATACAACACACACATAACATATACAATAGATGGGAAGAGATATATGTACATAAGAACATAAGATTTACCCTATAGAAACCCAATACGGAGAAATAAAACTCCAGTGGGTGAGGGAATAACACTCCCCTTCACTATGTAATTCATAGTTTGTACATCATACTTCCAAATTCATGGAATTCATGGAAACAAATCTCTCTCTAAATATTATACAAGAATTAATTAAAACTTTACAAACATTCACTCTATTCCTACATCACTAGAACACATCATTGTTGTCTAAGAACAACTTGAGCCTCAACAAAGACCTTCCCAACCTATTTTAGTGGATGGAAGATTCTCATTTTGTAACTCCTCTACTCATTATATATGATAAATGACATCCCTTAGACCTATATTGATTCATTCCGCCTTATAAAACTACCCAAAAAGTCCAAAAAAAGCTTTGGTAAGTTGAATATTTTACAACCATTTCAAATTCACCTTTTTTGGACTTGAAATGGAACCGCCACATTCTATAAGAGGTAGTTATGAAACTACCATTAAAGAACATGAAATGGAAACTGATGAAAACACAACCACCAGTAATTAATGTACAACCACCACTTACAATTATGTGTTCACCATTGACAAATTCATGATCATTGTGGCATTTTTGTTTCCTTAGAAAATCGTGCAACTTATAGAGGCCATAACGTTTGCATATGGCTGCAAAATCAATTTCCATTTTTTTATGAAAGTGTGTATTTTTAAATATAAATCCAAATATGTCATAAAATCATACATGTTTTATTATAGTTTTAAAATAAATTTCAGTTACAATTGTTTACAATGCAAATTTCATGAATTGGGCATATCTCAGATCTAATTTTGGATCATACCTCCCCAATTTGAGGATTTTAAGTCCCTAAAATATTTAGGAATTGATTGGGAAATTTCCTCCCACATCTCTTCCCTCTCTTGGAGGTGCATCTTGTGAACTCCAATGTTCACCTCTTTGCTCCATCTTTCATGGCCAATTTTCTTCCATCAAAGAAGGCTGAAGACTGCAACCGGGTAAAAATACTGCCCCTTATTAGTAGGCATGTCATACACTGGTTTACATCAATCAATCCCCCTATATTTCAAAAGGATAAAATATATATTTCCATTAGCATTCAAAAAATTGTTATATTGAGATGAACTTACCAAGGAGATATGATATTTCCCTTCATAGGAATCGATAATGTAGCACTTCCCATCGTTGACAAGCCAATATTTATCTTCCCTCTACATTAATATTACATCACGCTCATACATGTATGGACTGCCAAAGACTATGCCACAAAATCCATAGGTACTACATCCACAACAACATTTCAATGAAATGTTCATTTATAGAAAACTTGACATTACATTGCTTGGAAACCTTAATCTTTACTCCTTGTTTCACCCAACCTAATGTATAAGGATTAGGATGATTTTTCACTTCAACCTAATTCTATCTACCAACTCTCTACTAATTAAATTTTCTTGAGAACATGAATCAAAAAGAGCATCTACCTTTGTCTTCTTAATCTAAACTTTGATATGGAAAATTAGAAAGATCACCTTTTTGTGGAGCAACCTTGTCATTGGAACTGCCCAAACATACCTTCCCTTGAAGAGAAGTGAAGAACTTTCTCTCTTCTCCATCTTGGTTGCACCCATCCTCTTTTTCTATAATTGAGGTCATAACTTTCTTCTTCCTCTTGTTCCTAAAAGGATGTAATTCCAGATGTAACTTCCAACAAGTCTCTTCTGTATGACCATCCACATCACAATTCCCATAATGTTTTACACATTCTTTGTTATAAATTGAACTAATATTCAACTCACCTTCCTTATCATCATATGAAGAAGGATGTGAACCTTGTTTTCATCCATCTCAAGATAATGAGCCTTATAACAAGCATGATCAATATCCTTGGCCTTAGCTAGTAACATCGGCCTCCTCGGAAACTAACCAATCCCCTAACATACTTCATTAAGATGTATTAATCAAAGGTGTCTTTTCCCATTTGCAGAGCCATCTTCTGAAACACATTGGTATAATCATGAATACTTTTTCCTTGTTCTTGACTAAGATATTTCCAAACAATAGATCTTTCCTCTTCATAGCAAATAGGATAAAATTGTTTCTTAATCAAAACTTTAAATTCCTCCCACTTACTAAGGGGTGGTAGCTTCTTCATAACCAAAGAATGAACATAAATCTCAAACCAAGATAATGCATGTTTAGATAACTTAAACAATGCAAATGATATTTTTTAACATTCATTAATTTTATGTAAACCAAATTATACCTCAAGTTGAGCTAAAAAATGGTCTAGCCTCTCCACATGGACAACTTTGTCTTACGACTGAATTTCAATATTTGCATCAAATTTGAATGTATGTGGATATTGGTTGGTATGGGGTGGTTTTTCAATCCTCTTATGTCTGGGAACATCCTATTCATTTGACTCTAGTGCACCAATCTTCTCCATGATGGACCCCAACCTATCCAACTTCTTTAATGAAAGAGAAATACTTGCAACATCCTCCTCTAACTTACATAACTATTTTCTAGCTATACAAGCCTCCTCATCATCAAAGTGTGTCATGCTTCTTAATTATTTATTCCCCTTCTTGGTGGAGATATCTTCTTATAAGGAAAAAATTCACATTTCCCACAAGAACTTGCTTCTTGGGCATAAAACCGCAACACAAGTTACCAAACCACAATAAAAAAAAGTAACACAATTTTACTTTGAAAGGGTTATAAAAACTTTTATAAAAAAGGAAAAAAATATGATACCAATCTAATCTGTAATTTAGGTGGTAATTCAGGTGGATATGATACCAATCTAATCCATAATTTTTGTTCGATTCACCAACACGTATTCTTATTGTTCTAATTCAATAAATGATGAATAAGCAACTCAAATTTGTATATAAATTAGAGTTTCAGAGTGTTAGAAATCAAGTGCAACACACACATAACATAGACAAGAGATGGGAAGATATTCAAGCACACAAGAACATAATATTTACCCTAGATAAACCCAATAAGGGAAAAATATCAAGCATGTGAGGCAATAAAACTCCCCTTCACTATGTATAACATAATTCCATATTCATGGAATTCATGGAAATAAATCTCTATAAAAATCTTGTACAAAAATTAATTAACACTTTACATACATTCTCTCTTCTTACAACACTAGGACACATCATTGTTGGCTAGGTATAGCTTGAGCCTCAACAAATACCTTCCCGAGTCTCTTTTAGGGGATGTATGATTTTATTTTTATAACTCCTATGCCCATTATTGATAATAATTAACATCCCTTAGACATGGATTGATTCATTCTACTCTATAAAATTTCCCAAAAAGTCCAAAAATAGATTTGGGAAGTTGAAACATTTGCAAACCCGTTCAAATTCATTTTTAGACTCAAAAGCGGATTCATCACTTTTTGCAAGAGGCGGTTATGCAATTTCCAGCTGACGAACATACAACCACCATTGACTAATGCATAACCACCATTGGTTAATGTGTAACTATCACCGAGGATTACACAATAGTCGGGAAGTTCTATTTCCTTAGAAAACCGTGAAACTTCTAGAGGACATAACTTTTACATATGAAATTGAAATCGGGTGTCATTTTTTTGAAAGTGTGTATTTCTTTGAGAGTCCAAATGTGTCATAAAAGTTAGTTCTTGTTATGATTTTATAAAAAAATTGTTGCAAGTGTTTACAATGAAAATTACATGAATCGAGGCATATCTCAAATCTAATTTTGGATCACACGGATAGTGTGCTCCATATATCTTTATAAAAATTGTAACCCATCCTAACAATAACCCCTATGAAATTGCTTTAAGTATTCTTAGAAAGATCCACCCAAGGTAAAGTGTTGTGATATCTTTTTATGCCACATATGAGATCCACTTAAGATGGAGTGTCATGGAATTTAAGAATGGATCATATTTTTTTCTATGAGAGGATGCATGACCATTCCACATAGTAACTATATCTCTAGTGTTCTTAACTTCAATTTCTAGTACAAAAATTTGGGTCCCCCGACTACTAAAATCTTGTGTTGCATGGTAAGTAGGGTAAAAACATCTAAGTGACAACCCATATTGGTTGGAAACCTTGAAAAACAAGGATATGATCCATGTTCAAGCTAATCACCACATGGAAAAGGTGAAGTAAAGTTTTTAGATTATCCTCTACCACTCGGACACATAATCTACACATCAAATAGACATATGCGCAGATAGGTAATAGATAAAACATAGAAATGACATAGTAGAGAAATAACAAAACATATAAAATGAAATCCTTCTAACATATTTTGACTTGGAACCCCTTTATCTAGTCGTGGGTCGGACTCATCATCGATCTTATAAACTGATCCTCCTTTCCTTCATGTTTATTAACATCAACCCTTGTCCCACCTAGGTCATTGCTATTGTTGTTTGTATGACACCCACACTGACCATTGCCACTTGGTTCCTAATACCCCATGTGACTTAAGGGAATATCCCCTTTTCTTCCTCCCCTCGCTATAAGATATTGTTAGATACCACTAGGATCAATTATTTCCATCTTAATCTACATATGGTGAGCATAGTTGGTCTTCCACTCTCCTTTGTATATAAAATAATGTATGACAAGGTTGACCACATATGGTAGGACAAAATTTAACTAGAACCCATTCATAGGGTGTCACTTTATATGCCCTCTATTATAATTCAATTTTCTATTTGTCTCATAGGCCATCAATTATATAGCCTCATCTTCCCATTATCCCCTCATGTTTGTAAATAATTTTGCAATCATATCTTCCCATTATCACCATTATCCCCATATGTAAAATTAAAGCAATGAGATGGAAAATTATCCCCATTATCTTCCCATTATCACAGTTTTAGTATCAAAATTGTGTAGTCAGATTTAGGTGTCTACATTTTCCCCTCTTTGATGTGGTGTAGCGCAAGTGACACCATTTCAAATATAGTAGACAATTTTAGACAATTTGAAAGAGTAGAAAAAAATTAGTAGGATGGATGATGCCCCCTTGAGTGTTGATGGGGTGATAGAAGAGGTCAATTGGGGCTCTAAAGAAGAGAATAATGATCATGCTCAAAGACAAGTGATCGCGTTAAAAGAGATGATTTTCTTAACATATCTTGTGGAAGAAAAACTCATAGTGGGGGAAGGGATTTGAACTTGGCTTGGTGATGAGGGTCATCAATCCTCACCATTAATGTCAACGGGTTGGTGTCCGAAGGCTCTATGCATTAAGAGAAGAATATCTTGGAAAGAAGCTCCTTTAAACACAATCCAAACTTGCATAAAATAAATCACACATGCAGAAATTTAAAGGCACACTTGCATAAATGAAATCACACTTGCAGGAATATAAAGGCACACTTGCATATAGGAAATCACACTTGTATAAATTGAAATTGCTGAATTGGAAATAAGCAAAATTAAATGAAACACCTACGGGTTTACAATTGATGAGTGTTACAATACAAAGAGAATAACAACATAACAAGAGGATAATGATTTTATTCTCTTAAATTATTGGAAGGAGGTTTTTCCTCAAAAGATGATTTTGACCAAATGTTTTTATCAGATTTTTTATTGGACTTTGTTGTTTTTATTGTGGAACTTTTAACGGTTATGCGATATGCTTTTTCCTCAAACTTGAGTTCACTAAAAATTAGATTTCTCTTCATTGGTAAAACCTGTAGCAAATCTGAATGATGTTTTTCTTAAAACATTTCTATGAACAAAAATCTCTCTCATATTTTCCATTTGACTTTTCTGTTTTGTTTATGGGCTGTTAGTGCCGTCGATACACTTTTCTTGAATTTGCATCCCACTAAAAGTTAGATATCTATTTATTGGTAAAATTTATAACAAATATGAATGAGGTTTTTATTAAAAATATTTCTATGAACAAAAACCTCTCTCAGATTTTCCATTTTAATTTTTTGTTTCTTTTTATGGAACTTTTAGTGATCGTTTGATACACATTTTCCTTGGTGACTCACTTTGAAAGTTATATTTATCTTCATTGGTAAAACTTGTAGCAAATCTAAATGAGGTTTTTGTTAAACACATTTTTATGAAAAAAACCTCTCTTTGATTTTTCATTGGATTCTCTCGATTTTTCAAAATTTACGAAAAATTGTCATTCTATTGATGTGGGTTAGAAGCTAACGTTGTAATTCCTTTTATGCAAGTTCCGAACTAAATTTGTCATTCGTTTTATGCAAGTTACGGAGCTAACGTTGTCATTCCTTTTATAAATTTTCTAGAACTAAAGTTGTCATTCCTTTTATACAAGTTCCGAACTAAATCGCTTTATCCACAATTGCAAGTTCGGAACTAAGCGCCATTTTATACCTTGTAGCTTTGTCCCTTTGTTTTAATTTCTTGAAAATATAAATATACGAATTTCAATTTCTAGAACTTAATGTTATTCAGTTGATGCAAGTTCCAAAACTAAATTTTTGAGTTCGGAACTAAATGCGTGAATTCGGAACTAATTATGTGAGTTCGAGAACTAAATTTGCGAGTTCCAGAACTAAATCTGTGAGTTCTAGAGCTAACTTAAAACAACTATAACTTTCGCATGCAATCTCAGATTGAGATTATTATTATTTTTAACTTGCATAATTTTTTGAGAGGAGTCGAATATGAAATCAGTTTTGATTTTAGATATACTATTCATGGTCAATTCCACTTTTCCCAATACTAGTATTATCTTTCCTTTATGGCATGCATACACAAGAATTTACATCTTTTCCCAAATAATCAATAGGATTAGTCAACAAAATAGATAACAAAATATTTCTAAAGAATGAACAAGATATATATATATATATATATATATATATATATATATATATATATATATATATATATATTCTATCTTAAGAAAACTATAAGTTCCTAGATTACATTTAAATCCACTTTCAAAGGTAACTTAGAAGGACAAAATAATGGTAATTTATGGCCAATTTATGGCCTCATCATTGCCCCACACTTAATCTTATGCATGTCCTCATGCATTATATTATTATCTCCTCTTCTTAGATTCTTCTTCACATTGAGCTTATGCATGTATGCATTCCATATATAGTTCAAGACGGTTCTTGTGGATCTCATACTGCTTCTTTTTATTTCCTTTCTTTTACAAATGAGGTTCTTGTGTGGATCTCCTTCTATTCTTTTTCATTTTCTTTTTTGTACAACAAGTTTTTGTGTGGATCTCCTTATGTTTTTTTTAATTTTATTTCTTGTCTGTGAGTTCTTATGTGGATCTCCTTCTGCTATTTTTCATTTTATTTCTTGTACAACAAGTGCTTGTGTGGATATCGGTATGTTGTTTTTCATTTTATTTCTTGTACAACAGGTTCTTGTGTGGATCTCCTTCTGTTGTTTTTGATTTTCTTTCTTATACAACAGGTTCTTGTGTGGATATCCTTATGTTGTTTTTTATTTTCTTTCTTGTACAACAATTCTTATGTGGATCTCCTTCTGCTGTTTTTGATTTCTTTTCTTTTACAATAGGTTCTTATATGGATCCCCTTCTACTGCTTTTGAACTCCTTTCTTTTATAGTAGGTTTTTTTGTGGATCTTCTTCTTCTAATTTTGATCTCCTTTCTTTTACAACAAGTTCTTGTGTGGATCTCCTTCTGCTATTTTTTATCTTCTTTCTTTTACAGCAGGTTCTTGTGTGGATCTCCTTCTTCTTCTTGTGATCTCCTTTATTTTACAACTGGTTCTTGTGTGTATCTCCTTCTGCTACTTTTGATCTCCTTTCTTTTATAGCAGGTTATTGTGTGTATATTCTTCTAATGCTTTTGATCTCCTTTGTTTTACAACATGTTCTTGTGTGGATATCCTTCTATTGCTTTTGATCTCCATTCTTTTATAGTAGGTTCTTATGTGGATCTCCTTCTATTGTGTCCCATATTTAATATCAAAATACATACCTCATGCTTCTCCTTCTCTCCCACACTTAAGCCCATGCATGTCCTCATGCATGTTGTTTATTCATGGCTGCCCATAAATTAGACTCTAAAAGTTTGATTGCAAAGATGTACACATATTTTTCATATAAATAGGGGAGATATGAATTTTATCTTCCCTTCCTTGGAAATCTTAAAAGTGGATCTAGGTGTAATAAAAAAATAACAAGAAAACTTGAAAATAAAATAGTAGAACAAAATAACTTGATCATACCTATAGTTGTCTTTGTCATCCTATTGTTAACATGATCAAATAGTGCAAGAAGAAAGCCATCGTGTAACGGTTGATTGCCTTTGAAGAAGAGCCGCATTTTGTTTTTTTCTTTAATTGACCAGCAAGTTGGTTTTCTAATCAAAGTTTTTTTGCCTTTGATTGGCCAATAAGCTGGTTTTCCAATCAAAACTTTTTGATGTTTTTTTGCCTTTAATTGCTGCATAAATGAAGCTAGTTTTATAATCAATTTTTTTGCCTTTGATTGGCTAGCAAGCTGGTTTTCCAATCAATTTTTTTGTAGAAATGATAGCATGAGAATGATTAGAGAAAAAATTGATCCATCATCAAACTATATTCATCAAAGTACAACTTGTGTAAAATAGGAAACAATGTCTGAGATCTCATAAAAACCTCTTTGCATACTTGGTAACTCCAAGAAGATTTCTAAAAATTATGTAGACAATTTCTAGGTCTTCAAAGCCCAACTTGAATTATGCATTATCGGAATCACCATAGTAATATTCAAAGCCTAAACTAATGATCTCAGGAGATGGATTGTGTTATATATTCGTGGGTCCCTCTAAACCGCTCCTTGGTTGATACTGTTGGTGTGTAAAAATCTGCATCTTTGGTACCAAGAACAACTTTTGAAATTCTTGTGGATGTTAGTAAGAAATTATTTTTTTGTCTTGATATTCACAATAATTGCTTCTTCATGTTATACAAGCATATACAAAAATGAAGAAATTGAAAGACATGAAAACAAATTTTTCTAATGGATATGGTTCAGGGATTGAATTTTATTATGGGATGAAAAACTAATTTGGATGGGTGGATTTATTATGAGTGGATTTTTATTTTGGCTCTAATGAAATCCTTGAATATGGATGGAGTTAATTAGAAATGCTACCACTTCATTATTACAAACTAGATAAGCCAATTTTTTACTAAGGTTATGTGTAATAAGATCATTGAGCTATTAGTTGATACAAGGGGAAATGGTGGTGGTTATCAAGAATGACATATGATATTTCATCAACTGGATCTACTTCTAGATTCAATATCATATTCTACCATTTCCAAATTTGAATTCTTTGTTCATACCATTATACCTTCTTGATCAAACATCACAGTCATTTTCTTATACACAAAGTTAGTTTGTGGGGAGATAAATATTTACAATCTAATATTCCTAATTGTAGAAATGAAATTTTAATCTACTTGCTTTTGAAACAAAAGTCTAAAGAAAATACTTACGAGATACTTCCTATCATAGAATTTGCTAAAATTTATTCTACAGATCACTAGAACATTCTTTTAGAGAACTTTGAATCTCCTAATAACATTGTGTCCCTCGATAATGGTGCCAAAATAATGAGGGTCGTCAATCCTTGCCATTAATAATGTCAATCCAGGTTGGTGTCTGAAGGCTGTATGCATTAAGAGAAGAATATCTTGGAAAGAAGCTCCTTTAAACACAATCCAAACTTGCATAAAATAAATCACACATGCAAAAATTTAAAGGCACACTTGCGAAATGTAAACACACTTGCATAAAGGAAATCACACTTGCAAGAATATAAAGGCACGCTTGCATAAATGAAATCACACCTATAGAAATATAAAAAAACTTTCATAAATTGAAATTGTTGAATTGGAAATAAGAAAAATTAAATGAAACACCTGCAGGTTTACAATAGACTGAATGTTACAATACAAAGAGAAGAACAACACAACAAGAGGATAATTACAAAAAAAAACATAAATTATTAAAAAAGAACATAAATATACAGATCCATCTTCCTTAGAATGAGTTGTCAGCTCATTCCTTGGAAGAGGATTTAAACCATGCTTTGAGATCTTAACTCAAAACTGCAAAATATTGGAGAGAAAAGAATAGATTCATTTCTTGGTAGTAAAACATTACATATCTGAGTGTGGAAGGTTGCATTTATAATTATGCATCCAACCAACTCCTTATTTTGGGCGATACAATTTGATCTTATCTTTATTCTAATCCCAACAACTAAGATCTCCATCTCCACAAAATATGGAGAGAGATATATTATTGGATTCAAAGTCTTATCTCACTTATTTTAAGAAGATTTGCTCCCAAATCTTCTCCTCACTTTTTGGTAACAAGAATTATAATGACTTTATTCTCCTACATTGCTATGAGGTTTATGTTAAACAAATTTCTATGAACAAAAACCTCTCTCATATTTTCTATTGGATTCTCTAATTTTTCACAATTCCTCAAAAATTGTCATTTTGTTGATGCAGGTTCCGGAGCTAATGTTGTCATTCTTTTTATGCAAGTTCGGAACTAAAGTTGTCATTCCTTTTATGCAAGTTCTAGAACTAAAATTGTCATTCCTTTTATACAAGTTCCAGAACTAAATTTGTAAGTTCCAGAACTAAATCTGCTTTGTCCACGAATGGCAAGTTCTGGAACTAATTGTCATTTTATACCTTGTAGCTATGCCCCTTTGTTTTAATTGTAAGTTTCGAAACTAAATGTTATTTGATTGATGCAAATTTTGGAACTAAATTTGTGATTTTTGGAACTAAATTTGTGAGTTTCGGAACTAAATCTGTGAGTTTCAGAACTAATTTTGTGAGTTCTGGAACTAAACCTACGAATTCTGGAACTAAATTTGTGAGTTCCAGAGCTAACTTAAAATAGCTATAACTTTTGCCATGCGATCTTGGACTGAGATGATTATTTTTTTGAACTTGCATAATTTTTTGAGATGAATCTGAATATGGAATCATTTTTGAGTTTAGATATACTATCCATGATCAATTCCACTTTTCCCAATACTATCATTACATTTCCTTTATGGCTTGCATACACAAGACTTTGCATATTTTCCTGAATAATCAATAAGATTAGTCAACAAAATAGATAAAATTTTTTTATAAAGAATGAACAAGATATATATCTTATATTTTATCTTAAGCAAACTATAAGTTCCTAGATTATATTTAAATCCACTTTCAAAGGTAACTTAGAAGGACAAAATAATGGTAATTTATGGCCTCATCAATTGGTTAGCCATTATTTGAATCGAAAAAAGTAGTTAGAGCCTATGCCTCAAGTGGAAGAAGCAAGGGAGGGGGAATAAACAAGTCATTGTGATAACAATATCGTAGAGGAATAGTTAGAAGAATTAGAAAATGATAGGTAGAAAGTTAGTTAAAATGGAAGATAAGATAGATGATGGATGGGAAGATCATGACATAGCATATGTACCATCTTGGCTCGGAAGTATCTTTTTATTTGATATAAACATACAAAAAAATTGTAAAATGACATGAAAAGCCACAATACTGATTTTTTGTTAAAGGGGTGACTCAAATCAATATACACAAGAAATACAATATGAGAAAGTAAACAAACAAACCAAAAAAACAAGCACAAACAAATAAACTTAAATAATAAATGTTCAAGAAATTTATACCAATGTTTTTGTTATTTAGCTTCAGCTCCCAAATATTTGATTTATATGAAAAGGGTTAAAATGATGCCGCAAACAAGGATGCATGTAAGAGAGTATGCGAGAGGAAAAATAAGTCCCATGAAAAGCAATGTGCACTATGAAACTTCCTAAGCAATGATATATGTTGGGAAGATAGACATAGCAAGCAAACCAACTTTGTTGATGAAGGAAGATCACAAGATGATCCACATGTCGTGCGCTAGAAAAAGAAAGCACTAAAGTAGGATGTTTTGTAGGATAGTTTCCAATTTTTAGTGTTTTTGAGTTTTTCACTATTTTTGGATTTTGCAATTTTGAATGTTTAGGATTTTTAAGGGTTTTGTGAATGTTTTTGTATTTTCAAATGTTTTGGATTTTTAAAGTTTTACCAATGTTTGTGGATTTTGAATGTTTTACCAATGTTTTTGGATTTTCTAGGTTTTTCTAAATTTTAGGGTTTTTTGAAAGTTTTTAAAGCTATGTATAGGAAAATGAAGATGTAAAGATGCCCCCAGTGAGAGGTGAGAATATACAAGGGTGAATCCTACACATATATACAAGAATAAGATAAGATAGATCAAGGCCAAGATGGATAGGTTCAACGTGATGATGAACTTAATCCAATGAAGAGATGGGAAGGAGAGAGCATGCCCCCAATGCAATATGGCCAAGAAACAAATGATAGTAAAGATCACAAGGTTATTTATTGAAATGGGGACAAAGTTTCCCTCGAACATGATAAAATGGTAATGTTATACACATGTATGTTCTAAACAAAGCAGAAGAACAATGTGAATGCTATGGAATGATATTAAAAATGTAGCTAGAATATTCGTAATGAAAGAGTGATGAGCCAAAGCCACAAATCATGAGACAAAATAAGGACTAAAGAAAGAATCTAAACAAGGTCAAACAACACTTGGTAACATAATAGTTATGTTTTCTCAAATTGAGATCCAGTGTGTGCGATTAAAATTAATTACTTCTCAAAGTGAAGATTAAATAAGCAATAAGTGAAGAAACACTAACCAATGTGTAGGAATGATTTATTTGAAAGTTGATTAGTGAATGGAGGGTGGAAGGAGACCCAAAATTTCTCCACTGCCAGCCAGGCATCCATAGCCCCGACAGAGATGTATCTAATTCTAGTCACAAAATTTCTCTACTACCAGCTAATCATCCATAGCCCTAATAGAGATACTAGAAATACCCTTAGAGAGTTTATTTATTTTATTTTTACTTTTGATTTTTTATTTTTGATTGATTTTTTTAATTATTTCAACTTTCTCAATTTTTTTAATAAGGGGTTAAGAACTACTAATGACTTGATGCAAGGATGTGGAAGTGATTGTGATGATGACATTGGCTAGTGTCAACTGCCACTCTCAAATGTCTCTTAAATGAAGATAGTGATGGGATCTCTAAGAGGTCAGTCATTCTTTAATTTATTGATGTGATGAAATACCAAGGTCAAAAGGATACCATAGAGATAAATGTCACACAATGAGTTTGAATAGACTAACCAAAAGATCATTGAAGGGATGAAAATGATGGGTGATTTGCAAAGGAATGGTAAGAAAGGAAAGAACATATATGTGTGTGAAAAAACTTATTCCAATGTCTCATGTTTTTACCTTTTATCTTTTTGTAATGTTTTATGTTTTATGTTTTTTTGTATTTTGTATTTTTATAAGATTATTGACGGTTTTGTGAAGGGAGAAAACGATGAAGATGAATGATTGGGAAGTTGGGACCAACAATGTCACTCCATGTGATAGGATCCAACAATGATGTTTGCAATTTATTTGTTGTGGGAGACTAGGAGTTTTTTCTTATCAAGAGTGATATTATCTCCAATCTCGATGATCATTGTGAGATCATACTCAATAAGTATTTGTGAATTATCGAGAAATATGGATTTTTTATGTAGGATCTTGAGTTCCCTATCCAGATATTTTTGCACTTTGAGCCACACTTAGTGGTTGTATTGGTGTGCATATTTGAATCATGTTAGCAAATTGGATTTTGGTTTTTATTTGTTGGGAGCTTTGGAGCTCTTTGAATTTTTATTTTAGCTTAGTAAAAAATATTAGTTATTCTTATAAGATAATGCATGGTTTGTTTGGTCTTGAGAAATGGGAGAAGAAAGTGTATTATTTGGATTGATGATAGGAATGGTAGGGATGATGGTGGGCTTGCCATGAGTTTCAATAGAAGGATGATATGATGGAAAAAGATGATATGGTCCAAGTATTGAAGGAAATGAGGTAGGAGGTGGCCCAAAAATTTATGGTAATGGGTTAGGAGGTGGCCCAAGAATAGAAGATGATGGGATACTCGGAGGTGTCCCATAGATAGAAGATGAAGGGCTAATCAGAGGTGTCCCATAAATAGAATATAATGGGCTACTTGGAGGTGTCCCATAAATAGAAGATGATGAGATACTCGAGAGGTGTCCCATAGATAGATTATGATGGGCTACTAGGAGGTGGCCCAATTATAAAATATGAAGGGATACTAGGTGGTGGCCTAATGATAGAATATAAAGAGCTACTAGGACGTGGCCCAAGTATAGAAGATAATGGGATACTAGGAGGTGAACCACAGATATAAGATGAAGGGCTACAAGGATGTGGCCCAAGTATAAAAGATAATGGAATACTATGAGGTGACCCAAAGATAGAAGATGAAGGGATACTAGGATGTGGCTGAAGTATATAAGATAATGGGCCATTAGGAGGTGACCCATAGATAGAAGAGGATGGGATACCAAGAGGTGGTCCAAGGATAAAATATGATGGGATACTTGGAGGTGGCCCATAGATAGAAGATGAAGGGCTACTACGACGTGACCCACATATCTAAGAAGAAGATGGGCTACGGAGGTGACCCAAGGAGAGATTTTGATTGAGGAATTGTGATATATAAGGAGTGTCTGGGTGATGAGTATATATGATAGGTATGAAGGATATATCCCATCATTTATCCATGTAATGGGAAATGCAAAGATGGAAGAATGAGATGAGGATCAAGTTAGATGATCTTAAGCTCTTTTTATGTTTTTCGACCATTGGACTCAACCTATTCCCCCAAAATCCATGGACACATTGAGATCAAAATATAATCCTTTCTCGTGATCCTCTATAGGAATGTTATCATCCAACCCCATGAATTCTCCAATTTCTTCTTCAATCTAAAATAAATTGATCGGTATGGTTCGTTATTGGTTGATGATAGAAGGTTGATTTGATGGAAGAGGTCAAAAAGTGTTAAATATTTAGAATATGTTTGATGATGTAGATGATGGGAAGGTTTGACCTTATTTTTTTCACAAATGAACTTGATAGTACTTGAAAAGATATCTTAGCACATCATTTCTTGTGATTTTTTTTGATGTGGATACAAATATTGGTTTTAAAATATTGATGAGGATATGGTAAGATATGGATGAAATGACCAGAGGGCTGAAGAGAGATTGGACTTTGATTGGTAGAAGAAGATGACTCAAGAGATGAAGTAGATTCAGATTTGGATGTCTTGAGAGTTGAATTAGATGTGATTTTTGGATATGTTAGCATTGGCTTACTTGGAAAGCTGCGTAGTGTAGATAGAATAAGGGGATTGTGTGGAAAGAAAGTGGATTTTGACACGGGGGTCGGGTGGATGTGTGATTAGAGTAATTTTGAGTGAGACAGATCTTTAAATGAGAAAGATGCCGGCGAGGTGACCGATTAAGGGGTCCTGTGGGTAAAAGAAGATAGTGACTTAGGATTTGAATTAGATGTTTGATTAGGGGAATTTTGAGTCACACGGATCTTCAATGGAGGAAGAAATCATTTGGGTGACTGATTGTTCCTTAGAATAAATTTGATTGGATGAGGCTCAGGATTCTAAGGATAACTTGAGAAGAATATAAATCATTAAGAGAATCAAAAGAATAAAATTGAGTAGGAGATGAAAGTGAGGAAGTGGAAAATAGCATGAGTTTCCTATTGTCAATAGCGTGAGGAAACCCCTGTGATGTAATTATGAATAACATTGTTTGACGTGAATTCCTAGACCTATGTTGTGTGATTGAACTCCTTCATGTTGAAGGAAGTTCCATGTCCTTTTGAGCAACATGACGGTGACCAACTAGACATTTTGTGAATATAGGGATGATTGTGTGATTTTTCCAAAGGAAATCTAAGGAAAACAAACATCGTAAAAAAATAATTTTGACAATCAATAAAGGTTTGGAAATAAAACATTCAAGTGTGAGTTAAAAATTATTGATTAAAAGTTAGCGAGCGTAAAAGCTGCAAAGGAAACTTTTCCTAGATGTAAATGTCTCAAAATTTGTTTGATAGCGCAACAAAAAAATGTCAATACTTAAATCGAGTTTTGATAAAATAATATTCAAGTATTAGAAATGGGTTAATATGATTTTGGTAATGTAACAACACAAATTTCTACACTTAAATCAAGTTTAATAAAAACAAGGCTTAGGCATCAAAAATGGTCAATATAATGCGAGCAGTGTAACAACACAATTTAAACACTTAAATAAAGTTTAAGAAAACAAGATTTAAGAATAAAAATGGATTGATACAATGCGATCAGTGTAACAAAACACTTTAACACTCAAATCAAGTTTTAAGAAAAACAAGTTTAAGTATTTGTTGGTGAGAAAATTTGTTGATGTGAAAAATTAGGTGTCTCTGCCAACATTCATGGGGCTACGCCCCTCTGTATTGAATGGTACAACACCCATTATTGAATGTAAACAATCTAATCCCAATCTAAATGCTTTGGGTGGCCAAATAGGCTAGGGATCACACAAGGACACTCCATTAAGCTTGTGGCTAAATGCTTTTATGGGGGTACAAGGGAGGAAATTACACGATTTAGGGAGAAAGAGAGGAATTAGGGAAGGAAATTTATTGTTGTGAGTAGGAAAATTATAGAGTTCACACCCAGTAACTAGAGTAGTTTAACATTCAATATAGAAGAATAACAACCTTGTTACAGACATCAAGACAAGATGAGACCGTGAACACAAAGTTTCAGAAATCTCCTTATCAAGAAAAGAAACAAAATATTTTCTCATTTATTGACATTCACAAAGTTGTATGATAAGATAGAAATAGAGGAAATACAAGGAAAGGGAAAAATAAGAAATGTAGCCTTTATTCCATGTGTAGTGATGAATACAAAGCTTCAATCAAGCTACAACAATTCACAATGCTACAAAGTAGAAATTCTTAAAATATGGATCCTTTGGAATGGAGAGGCCATCCCAATTTATAGCAATGTCAATTATCCTTTCACCTCCCTCACATGAATCTTTGTGTTCCATATTCCACTTGTGACCTTTTTCCATAAATTAAGTATTTCTCTTATAATTTTGAGAAAATACTTTTACAATTTTAAAATAGGTCACTTAAGTGAATAGGATGAAATACAATGATGAATCCCAATGAATAATTAGAAAGGAGAGAGAAAGAAGAGGGAGAAAGGATGATGAAAGCCCTTTCTAATTTTGTTGAAAAATTGCCTTAAAACTACTACTCCAACATACTTTAATGAATTTTCTTTTCATAATCACCTAGGGGGACACGATGACATCACAGATGGACCACTAGGGGACAAGATTGTAATTAACTGCGAGGATAGGTTGATCTGGTGGTGTCTTGGAGAGGTATTCCATGAAATTTTAGGCACTAGGGGTATAGTTTTCCCATTTTAAGGTGAATTTTTCCTATGCAAAAACACAAGACAACATTTAGATCTAGCTTGGGGACATGTTGTGGATCAAGAAAAATAAGGAAATAACATGGGAATCCCATAATATCAATTTGTTTTGTGGACTAGTGCCTTATCCATTGGCCTTTATGGGGTCATTAGAAATATATGCTACATAACTTTCCTTATTGAACACAAACACACACATGAGCGTGTGCAAACGAACATAAGGGAAACTAACTAAAAGGGAAATAACACACAATAGAAAAGAGAAATTATATACGAGAGGGAGGGATATCTATAGAGGTGGTAAAATAATATATGCATACTTAGGAAATGGGTTAGGAAAATTACATGCCAGCATGGAACAATGGACAAAAATGTGATCTTTGAGGCACAAAAATCAGTATATGATCAAACCATTCTCTTGTGATGAATTTGCATTGCTTTCGAAGAAGAAGATTGATCATGATCTCATCTTTGTATTCATACTTGCAGCGAGAACATTCTTGCATCTGATGAAAACTTTGTCACCCTATTGAAAATCTTACATCCTAAGGCTTCCTCTTAATGTCCTATGATCGTGAGACACCATTTATCAATGCCTTCAGGAGTGGTAAAATTGATCTCTTCATGGATATATTCTTCATCCTTGGATTACAACCTGAAATCATCCCTATATTAGCAAGGCACTTAGAAGGAGTGAGAACAAACTGATTTTCTTCCCATTCAAGAACTTCTCGAACATCTCATTTTTCTGCTCTAAGTGACTACTTTCCAAAATAGAGGTTATATCATTGAGGTGGAGGCCCCCATAAATCTCATGGAACTATTGCAACATGGGAACATGTTCAATGCACATCAAAGCTTGAAGAAAGGTGAGCATACTCGATTTTTAATTTGTTGACAAGAGTTATGCACATCTACATCTTGTTGCTTAGGACAATTTTTGTTGATATCCATCCACTCAAAGTCAGTTGGTATCATTTACAAATTTATAACCCTCAATTTTTTCATGGAAGAATTCTTTACCCTCAAGTAGACTTTTCCATATGAACTCTTGTTGCATCTTGGTGGAGCATTCTGAAGTGGTGGGAACAAGTTGACCCTGAACATACTCCTAAGAACCTTACATCTTTTCACTTTGTTCTGAACAATTCTCTTTAATGCAAATCAACTCAATATTTTCCCTATTGTCATCTTCCATAGCAGAGATGTTATCTTCAAGATCAAGTAATTCCAAAGGATATTCAAGAACGTTCCTTATTTTACACTCGTGAACTTCTTCACACTGTGTGAGAGAGAAAGATGGGCTTCCACATTCAATCTCATCAACCAAGGCATTGGGGAAGACACAAAGTTTATCCATTGGCTTCATCTCGGCATAAAACATTGGTGTGTCAAAGAAAGGAGCACAAATTTAATCATGCACATCTTGCATCTCCATATCTGAGTCAAGAGTTCGAGATTGAGTTGGGGATAATTAGTCTCTTTTGTATCCTTTAAGAAGTCTTGTAAAAATAAATCTTTTGAGTTTACCATAGGTTCATCTTCATTCTCATGGGAAGAGTATTTATGGTGTGCCTCCAAAAGATGGTTGATTAATGAAATCAAGGAAACAAATATGAACTAAATTAATTTTTGGGGGTGGCTCATAGACTAGGGATCACACAAGAATACTTCCCTAAACTGTGGAAATTTCTTGTATGGAATACAAGGGAATAAAATTGCTTAGTGAGAGAGATAGGAGAGGGAAATAAGAGGGGTATATTAACCAAAAATATCATAGTTGAGTTTATTGCATTAAAATCAGAATATTTCACTTGCATCAATCAGAAGAAACCATTCACATAGAAAGAGGAACAATCAACAAGAAACAAAAATTTTATTGCATCATGTTACACAATTTACAATGCTCTTGGAGTATAAGTTGAGATGGAGATAGAATAACAATAGAAAAGGAAATAAAGGAAATGAAGGCACTTGTTCCTAGAAATACAATGGGAGATAGTAAACAAGAATTAACCATCCCTTTACAATGAGGAGGTCATCTCCTTTTATATCTTTACAATTCATCTCTTCATCTACCCCCACATGACTTTTCATATTCCCATTACAACTTGTGAATTTTCATTATCCTAGGAAGGAAAAAATTAAGCACCCTTCTTATAATTTGAGGATTACTTTTACATATTACCAATATATTATGTCACTAGAATGAATAGGACAAAACATCACGATCACGTCTGATGAGGAATTAGAAATAGGAAAGAAGACGAGAAAAAAAGAAATTCTCCAAAGAATGGATGAAGATGCCTCCATCCTCAATGTATATCAGCTCCGATGGTGTTGAAGATTACATTTTGATCCATGATGACCTTCTGTAATGTAGTGATGCTCTGTCGATGAAGATTGATTCTTTGAAACTTTACCCCTTCGAGACCTCACTAGAATGATGCACCTTTATAGCATATTTGAATTTCTTTGAAAGGAAAGGTGATGAGCCTTTAATCATTGAAGACAATGAAGGGTGATGTACCTCACTTGAATAAACATTAAAACCTTTGAACCACTACAATGCCTCTCAAAATGTCAAGTTCTTGATGTGACTTGAGACCATTTCTGAAGCAGTTCAACCTAATGATCTAGGACCTTGGGGAAATGGTGTTATCCATGAGATGAGTGTTAGTGCGAGAATCACAACACCTCGAATTTCATGATTGTGAAGTGGGGCATTCAGTGTGATTGCACAACATGGGACCATCTTTCAAGCTATGGGACTTGCAAACCTGAGATGTCCCTCCAAAGAAATCTGGTTCTTACCTCCTAATCTACCTGCCACAAGCTACTCTAATGCGAGACAGAGTCTAAATAATCCTAATCTAACCATTCCAAGTGGATAGAGAGAAAGAGAGAGGGTGAAAGAGCCTACACTTAGTAGTGATACACGAGAAAGGGAAATGTGAGATATTTGTTGAGGAGAATGAAACGCAGGAAAAAGGAACCGAGGGAGGTTAGGCAAGAAGTGACACGGACCAGATTCGAGATCCGCCATAGAAAATCCATGAAGCACGACATCCTGCACTGTAAGCGTAAAATACATGTGAATGGAGCAAACACGAGATAGAGAGGCACAAATAAACAACAACAAAATTCTAAGGGTTGAAAGACGCCACGAAACAAGGTTTTATTGCTCTGTAAGGTGCACATACTATTACATGCGGTGCTCAGAGGCAAAAATACATTCTCTAGGCATTATATAAGGCCTACAACTCAAATGGAGTCAGGAAATGACTTTGACAGAGTTTCCCTACACCCAGAATGTCTCTCTAAAAAATGAGAAGTGTTACAATATATAGAAAGAATAAGAGAGAGAGGAGGGAAAATTTGAATCCTGCTTCAACCACCATGGGATATGCATTGAATCCTACCTTGAAAGCTTCAACCACCATCAATCAATGCCCCCTACAAATCCACCTACAATCTGTCGATTCTGGTTCCCTAGTGGATCAAATTAAATCTAGCCTAGTAGTTGAAGAAATCAGATTCTACATTAATGGCATGGAAGATGTTTTCCCATTTTTCACCCACCAAATCCTACTAAGAATGATATTTTATGTTTCCAAAAAGACTTTTCCTACCAAAATCTGAGTTTCAGTCAAAAGATATGACCATTTTAAATTTGGGGTCATGGGCATGCAATAGTTGAATGAGTTTGTCCATACCGAGTCCACATGGTAGCCCTGCGCTCGTTTGAGTTTCCACTCTTTGACTCCCTCTTGAGACTGCGCCGATGCAACACGTGTTTCCTTCCACTTGTTCAGACTTTTCAATGACCAGCTCTATCTTTTTCGAGCCTAAGACACGTGGAAGCTCTACGCTCGTCTGGGGATCACCTTTTTCTTTGCCCCTTGAAGGTGCGCCATTTGAACACGTGGAGACTTCTGCCAGTCCTCTAAACTTAATCATTTTTAGCCTAAAATTCACCCTTTTTTACTCTGAGACACATGGAAGCCTGGTGCTTGTTCGAGCCTACCTTTTGGATTTAACCTTTGGAGGTGCGTCGCTTGGACCCTTGGCGGATTCTACGCAACACCTTTATACTTAGCCAATTTTGGGGCTTGTTCTGAATCATTTGCAGAGCCCGAAGACTTGAGCCTTCACCATTTATTTTCCCTTTGAGCCTTTGGTTTCTTTGACATTTTCTTCTCTTCCTCGACCCTACTATTCCATTTTAGAGTTTGCCTGCAACCTGTTTGTTGGATTTGAAGTGTGGGTTCATTCGACGGAGCCATCCTTTCGATTTCTTCCTGTGCAGGGTCATTTTTGCCTCCTTTGGGCCTCTGGTTTCTTTGTGTCATTCAGACTCATTTTTTACCCTACATTCCTTGAGTCGAGCTCGCCTATCCCCTTTATTTGTCATTTTGGAATGTGAGCTCGTGGGTCAGAATCGTCCCCTTCAAATTTTCTTTATGCGTGGGGTCTTGTTTGACCAAATTTGCTGGGGGAAAATTTGGGATAACAATTTAGCAACTCATGGGGACATCTTCTCACTTGATGAAGAGACCAGTAGCCTTGAAGCATCCATTGGGCATGGAGTCGTGAATGATAGCCTGGTACTGACCCTTCATTGAAATGGACTCCCTAAATGCTTGCAATTTCTATATGTTATGCCTGACCCTGAGCCTACCCACGCATCTGCACTCTCAATTTTCATAAGAAATCTTGGAACAAGGCTTCTGAGAGTAGAAAATTGTTTGACCTGGGGCTTTCATTTGTCCCTGAAATGGACTGTAGGCATGTTGAACTGCATGGTGATACAACCTCGGAGCAAAAAAACACAACAACACACACTATGTACAAAGATAAAATCATACATGCCTCAAATGAGACATGCAAAGTGTGCAAAAGCACTTCTTTTGCTGAAAGAAAATCTACTCCTACTCCTAAACTAATTAGAGAGAAAAGGGACTCAAACAAATCCTACAACTGGCAAGAAGAAGTAGCTTCCCTTTCTCAAGAGGGGCAGCCATGCAAATGATTTGACACTGAATATGGTTCCTGTATGAGTGAAAAACTGACAATAAGTCATTCCTCCACCCAGATCATCAAGGTGTCAGCTAGAAACAAGATAGATGCCTCTTTTAGTTGCTCTTCATTTGGATTGAAGAGGCATTGCAGCTAATCCTTGGTACTTTGGAGCTCATCCTCATGCTTAGAAGTAAGCATGACTAGTTGTGGCTTTTCCCTTGGCTCCAATGAAGCCAAGTACCTAATTGGGCACGGTCTGATCCTTTGAATGTGCCCACTTCTCTGATCCTTAACTCCAAAAATGGATTCTTCTTGCAGATCTTAGATGGATGGTGAGAGAGAAATGGTGACATCCTCTTGCCTTTTCTCTTCCTTCTCCTGTGAAGAACATGGAAGATTCATATCTTCCAACCTTGGTTTCTAGAGGGCTGCTATAAAGTGTAGGTGGTTGCACTTGGATGTTCTCCTTCATGGCAGCAGGATCATATGCTTGGAAGGTGGAACGTGGAAGAGAAAATGATGTTATCTCCTCGAGCTATTTTCCATTGAAGTAATCTTCCAAGTATGATAGGAAGTCTGCCTCCTTTTTGTCCTGTTGTAGGTGTTCTACGTCCTCCATGGTGTCCTCTTGATCTGTAACTAGCTTACCATGGTTCCCTTCATCCTCCAACATGAAGTTTGAAATATCAAACTCTTCTTCAACATCAGAGATTGAAGTGGATGAAGTGGGAGGAAGAACTGAAGGTTCTTTTGTGGCCTGCTCCACACTTGGAGTCTCTGGAATTGTATGGTCCTCCTCCATCATGGGTTCATTAATCAAATCAGGACCTTGAAATAAAAGCAAAAAATCTTCAATGAGGCCTTCTTCATTGAGTGGCCTCAACTTTGATTCGATCTCTCCCAGCTGCTCCTCTATAATGGGACTTGGAGTTGGTTGTTCTTCCTCCTTAACTAGTTGTGCAACTTGGATTAAATCAGCATCCTCTTCGAGAAAAAATGCCATAAACGCAGACTACGATTTTATTCCTCTTGTTCTTTCTCTTATTCTCTATGCAAACTCAGCCTCAGCCACCACTAGCTCTTCAACCTTGACCTCCTCTATTGGCTTGACCATCAAGGGGATCTTTGTAAACCCAAATTTGGCAACCCAACTCTTCAGATTTTCTATCATTTATTCTTTGTTGGGATCCTCTTCTTGTTGTTCTCTGTGGATCTGGATTCTCAAGTCTCTTCCCAACATGGACTTGGGAAAGCAAGAGGAGTGGTAGGTTGGGGTTCAACTAGCTTTGTAATTGTTTGTGGTGGGGAGGGAGGTGGAACTTATTGTTTCTTTGGAGGGAATGACTGCTTGGGAAAGAAAAGGGGAGAAGAATTGAAATGGGGTGGAAGATCAGGAGATGGAGAAGAGAAATCAACACTTGGGGCGCAACTGAGGGGCTTGACTCTTGATCATGCTGAAATGATAAAGTTTGAGAAAGAGAAAATGAAGGACATGGAGCTGGTGATTGACTTACCCATTGACAAGGTTATCTTGCACTTTTCTCATAAGCCTCAATGTCCTCAATCCATTGTGTAAGCTGTGGCATCACTTCAACCATGAAGTCAAGCTTCTCCTAAGGGTTGTAATGTCTTGGAAAAGGGCCCTCCCATGGACAAGGTGCCCTGCAAAAAATCTTGAATGCCTTCATGTGTGCTATGGCCCTTGAGTGAACCATGTCAGCCTCCATTTTTTGAATTTTCTCTAGCATATTAGCATTCTCAATGTAGATGTCACCATTGTATACGTCCCCTTGTTCTTGATAAGCTCCATAGCCAAATTGGTTTTGACTCTACTCATATGGGTAAGCATAATAGTTCGGATTTGATCATACTTCCGATCGGAGGAGTTTCAAAATGCATTGGAGGCCTGGATGTAGTGCTACAAGTGTGAGTTCTATGAAGGAATGAAGTCATGATTGCACAAATTCATGGAATGTGAGAAAATGAAAGAGATGGAAGAAGGGAATGGATGAGAATGAGTGGAAATAGATGGAAAAGTTCTGCAACTCGAGAGAATGGGCTATTAACCGAGATAGAGTCACCAGATGTGCTTTGTATGTGCCTCAAAAGGTCGAATCTCACCAAGAACACATCAACTTGATGAAATGATGAAGTGTTAAGGTCTTCAAAACTGTCCCACCCGGTGTGCCAAAACTGTTAGTGCGTAATCACAACACCCTTGAATTTCTGATTGTGAAGTGGGACATTTGGTGCAATTACACAACATGGGACCATCTCTCAAGTTGTGGGACTTGCAAACCTGAGATGGCCCTCCGGAGAAAGCCAGTTCTTGCCTCCTAATCTACCTACCACAAGCTACTCCAATGCAAGACAGAGTCTAACTAATCCTAATCTAACCGTTCCAAGGGGACAAAGAGAAAGAGAGAGGGTGAAAGAGCCTACACTAAGTGGTGATACACCAGAAAGGGAAGTGCAAGATATTTTTTGAGGAGAATGAAACAAGGAAAAGGGAACTGAGGGAGGTCAGACAGAAGTGACACAAACCAGATCCAGATCCACCATAGAAAATCCATGAAGCATGACATCCTGCACCTACAAACACGAAATACATGCACAGGAGAAAACACGAGATAGAGAGGCATAGAGAAACAACAAAACAATGCTAAGGGTTGAAAGATGCCACGAAACAAGGTTGTATTTTTTACGTAAGGTGCATGAGACTATTAAGTTTGGTGCTCGAGGCAAAAATACATTCTCCAAGTGTTGTAGAAGGCCTACAACTCAAATGGAGTCAGGAAACGACTTTGACAGAGTTTCCCTACACCTATAATGTCTCTCCTCAAAAATGAGAAGTGTTATAATATATAGAAAGAAAAAGAGAGAGGAGGGAAAATTCAAATCCTACTTCAACCACCATGGGATATGTAATGAACCCTTCCTTGAAAGCTTTAACCACCATCAATCAATGCCCCATGTAAATCCAACTACAATCTATCGATTTTGGTTCCCTAGCGGATCAAATTAAATCTAGCCTGGTAGTTGAAGAAATCAGATTTTGCATTAATGGCCTGGAATTTTTTTCCCATTTTTCACCCACCAAAGCCTACTAATAATGATATTTTATGTTTCCATGGCATAGAGGGGGTCGAGATGTTTTCAAAAAGTTTTCTCCTGCCCAAATCTGAGTTTCCAGTCAAAAGATATGGCCATTTGAAATTTCGATTCGTGGGCGCGCAATATTTGAATGAGTCCATCTATACCGAGTCCACATGGCATCCCTACGCTCATTTGAATTTCCACTCTTTGACTCCCTCTTGAGACTGCGTCGATGTAACATGTGTTTCCTTCCACTTGTTCGGACTTTTCAACGAGCGGCTCTATCTTTTTCAGGATTGAGACATGTGGAAGCTCTGCGCTTGTCTGGGGATCACCTTTTGCTTTGCCCCTTGAAGGTGTGCCATTTGAACACGTGGAGGCTTCTTCGGGTCCACTAAACTTAATCATTTTGGGCCTGAAATTCACCCTTTTTTTACTTTGTGACACATGGAATCCTGGTGCTCTTTTGAGCCTAATTTTTGGATTTAACCTTTGGAGGTGCGTCGCTTGGACACTTGGCATCTTCCGCCAACACTTTTATACTTAGCCAATTTTGGGGCTTATTCCTGAATCATTTGTAGAGCCCGAAGACTTTGAGCCTTCACCGTTTATTTTCCCTTTGAGCCTTTGGAATCTTTGACACTGTCTTCTCTTCCTCGGCCCTACTATTCGGAATGTGAGCTCGCAGGTCGAATCGTCCCCTTCAAATTTTCATTATGCGCGGTGTCTTGTTTGACCAAATTTATCGGGAAAAATTTGGGATAAGAATGAGGTGAAGAGAAATTCAATCATGCGATGAGTGAAGGTGAGATATTTTATGGAACATGTTTCAATCCTTTGATCAACCCATCTAGCAAAGTGAGAAACACATTGAGACCAGATGCTCCACTATGACCAAAATTGGGAACTGAGAAGGCTCTTCTCCTACTTGAGGCACAATTCCATTAACCACCATTTTGAAAGAATTTTTCATTCTCAATAATTTTCAACATTAGTGAGGAATTGATGATGAAAACCATGACCATTTTGATCATTTTTCAGATACTTACTCTTTTTAGTAAGTTCTTCCTAGGTGACTAGTTTTGGCACTTTCAAAAAAATTTCACTTTTGAGCACTTTTCCTCCTAAGGAATGAACTTAGTATCTTGATTCCATTCATCCTTAGGACATAATACCCTTATTAATTTAATTTAATGGGGACTTAATAAAAATAAACATTGGCCACGGTGTTTCGGATCGGGCCGAAAAAGGTCTTTCAAAATTTTACTTCTCTTTGGGATGTTTTGCTCTAATTTTTAGGTGTTTCTCTTATCTCGATCTTCATGAAAAAAATTGAATTTTTAGGTCAGTGATTTCTTCATTTGGTAGGGAATATTTTAGAAAAACAATATTCCTCTGTAACTCCAATCATATCTATTTTCATGGGGAAATAAAGTGCTCATTATAAATCTAATTTTTTGAGGATCTCATGCTCTAATTTTTAGCTCATTTGGCTCTTTGCAATTTTGGATATTTGAGGGGTATATTTCCATGGATGAAATTTTAAGATGACTATTAAAAATGGATGAGGGAATTAATTAGGTCATGAAAAAAATAATTCCAAATGATTTCATATAGGTAAGCTTCAGTTCAAATTTTGTGGAGATCGAAGTAGGAGTTTTTGAGATATGAGAAAAAGTGTGCTTTTGAGCATGGGGTTTCTTAGTACAATCTTGATATGACCAGGTTATAGTAGTAGTGAAGGGAATATATATTTTATAATTTTCTCCAAAATATTTAAGTGTAATTTAAATATTCAAACATTAACCTAGGTTAGGAAACTCACCTCTTGACCCACCTTTGACACCTCCTTCTTAACCCGGGTTGAGGGTGAGTTAGGAGTTACTAAATGGGTCTGGGAGAATCTCATGTCCCTTAAAACATTTATTAAGGTGACATGAAGTGAAAGTGTGAAACATTATGGAGAAAATTCTCCATGGGGGTATCCAACATGAGGAGGGGGACAAGGGTGATGAGTGAGGTTGTGAATAACATGTCCTATGAAGCAAGGTGAGAGGTTGTGAGTGACGAGAGAGGGGGATTCCATGGTAGCATAATTTTTTTACACTTGATGAAATTTTTCACCAAGTTAAAAGGTACAATAAGTGTTTAAAATGGATCCAAGAGTGTGCTTCATCATGGTGGTTGGAAGGTGTGAGTGGAGGACACTTACCTAATACATGAAGATGTCACTTAAGTGAGAAAAAACTTATCCTTCCTTGGGGGCCCACTTTTTCACCTCATACACTTTTGCACCAGGTTAAAAGGTGTGGAAGGGCCTTCTAGGTGCACCATGGGTCATGTTGATCATGGAGAGGGGGAAAATAACCTGTGAGTGCATAACACTCACCTAACCACCTAAATGACTTCTTAAATAACTTGAAAACCTTATAACCTTCTCTCTTCACCTTGGTGGCACAAGTTTTTCACCTCATATAGCTTTTCACCAAGTGAAACAGTGTAAAAGTTCATCACGGGCATGAAAATGTTCCATATACACTTTTGGAAACCCTTCCTTCGCCAACAACTACCAAACATAGACATCGGAGATTGATTATTTTCCCGAGAGCTTCCTTGAGAGTTATCTAGGAAAACTTATATCATTTTGACTCAAAAATGTATTTTGAGATCATTTACACAAGTTTTAGGAGACAATTCTTAGTTGGTAGAATTAAAGAAAAATTGAAACAATACTTTGAAATGACTGATTTAGGTCTCTTACATCATTTTCTTGGCATGGTTGTATTTCAAGATAAACATTCTATTGTTGTTTCTCAAGCACAATATGCAACCAATGTACTTGAAAAAATTTAACATGATTGATTGTAAACCAATTTCTACTCCTATGGAAGTTGGACTGAAAATTGATCCTAAACCTGCATGTGAAAAATTTGATCCTACTTTATATAGGCAAGTTAGTTGGTAGTTTGATATATCTAACTATCACCAAACCAAATATTTCCTATGCAGTAGGAATTGCTTCTAGGTTTATGCAGGAACCTTATAGAGATCATTGGAATCTTGCAAAAAGGATTCTTAGATATATTAAAGGTACAATCAATTATGGGTTGCATTATACTAAGAATGAAAATGCTAACTTATATGGATTTTGTGATTTTGATCATGTTGGTGATGTATTGGATAGAAAATATACTTTTGGTTATGTGTTTAAATTTGGTGTAGGTGCCATTACTTGGTGCAGCAAAAATTAGCCAACTGTTTCTATCTCTTCAACAGAAGCTGAGTATAGAAGTGCAATGGAAGCTACAAAAGAGGCTCTATGGCTAAAGAGGTTGTTCAATGAGATAAAGATGAAGGATCCACGTAGTGTTCCTTTGTTCTGCGACAACAAAAGCACCATAGATCTTGTACATAATCCAATACAACATCGAGGACGAAGCACATTGAGATACATATACACTTCATCCATGAGAAGGTGCTAAGTGGTGAGATAGATCTCAAGTTCGTGCCGACTGAAGAGCAGGTTGTTGATATCTTCACAAAGCCCTTGAGTGTTGTAAAGTTTTGTCACTTTCATGAAAAGCTTGGATTGTTGGAGTTGCCATTGAGGGAGTGTGCATGAAAATGTCACCTCCTAATGGAACTTGGTTTTTGTAAAAATACCTTCGGAATTTGTAAAAAGACCTTTGGGCAAGTGTAAAAAGACCTTCGGGCATGTATACCTCCTTGGCTTCTTTTTTAGAAAGAAGTGTAGAAAGATATTAAAGGTGGTCTTCAGTAAACTCTTTAGTGCTATTGAGTTTATTGGTAAAAATCCAATACAAGCATATTATTAAGGAGGTCCTTGGTTATAAAAGGCTCATATATGCTTGGGTTCAATAACCTTTTATGAGAACCTATGAGAATATGTAAAACTCACAAATCATACTTAGCCACTGATCATGGGATGATCTTTGGGATTCTAAATCCTTTTGTACCAAAAGGTAACTTGAGTATGATGAAGGTGTTATAATTCCTTCACCCGATATGCTAGCCTAAAACCTTTATGGTTTAAGGATTGTAAATCTTGTAGTGTACCACAGTGGGTAATCTATTGGCATATGTTATCCCACTTAACATTAAGGGGGAGTGTTGGAACATAATGATTAAGTGGTCAGCCAACCCTTAATTAATATGTGTCCATCACTATTATATAGGTTAAATATTTAATAATATGAAATATTTTTCTATTATTAAATATTCATACCTAGGTAATATACATTAGGTAAGTATTTAATAATGTGAATCATTTATATTTATATTTATTAAATACACTCACCTAGGTATATGTGTGAACCATTTAGGTTGAAAAGGTGGGTCGGGAGACATACCGATCACCTTATATAAAAAGGACTTTAGGTCCTCATTTGATATATTTGGGAAATATATCAACGTGTACAAATCAAGTGATTTGGTTTAACCCTTAGTAAATAGGGTTTTAAGGAGGAGGCGATCTTCTTGGATGTAAAATAAGTTCTTTGAAGTAAAATTTTATTTTCAAAGTGGTTTTTACCCTTTGGGGTTTCCCACTATAAATATTGTGTCACTTGTGTTATTAATTTCTGTAAGTATTTCTTTATTTAATTATGTTATGATGTAATGTTTATTTAAATATTTATCTTAACATTATATAATATGTAAGTTGATTAAATTCGTATTCATTAGAATCCTCAAATTCTAACATACATTACCAGGCTCAAGGATTTTTGAGTGTGGGCTTAGTTGTCATGGATTTTTTTTTCATCCTAGAAATTTAGCATGACAAAGCACCCGTATATGTGAGAGAGATTTTATCCGAATACCTTGATACCTTAGATATCATATCCTACCTTCTTAGAAATCCTTTTACTACTTTTGAAATCTCCTTAATATCCCTCGTACTATCACCTACATATCTACTTACAAAACCTTCTATTGGGTGGAGAAAATGGCTAAGTATTAGCCACATGCATACGAGAAGGACCGCACTCAAGGGGTGCACAAATGGGCACACGTATGCGGGAAGGATCAACACCCAGTTCCACATGAGAAAAAAGGGTTGGGACTTAGCCTATTTTCCAAGTCATGGCTAAAAATAGAAAATCTTAGTTGGAGTGACATCCATGTAAGGTTTTAAAATAGACAAAGGAAGGATGACTTGGGATGTACACAAAGGAGCTATAATTATAAAAATCACATGCGGGGAAAAGATGAAGAACGCACATGGAGATGTCTAATAATAAGATTAAATCATGTTGTATACTTAGCTTAATCTATTATTAGCAAAAATTATGGAAAACATGCAAGGTATTTTGTACACACACCTATTATTAAGCGAGTACATGAAAGTGGTGAAGGGAAAGCCCCCACCATATATATATAATAATATATAGTGCATATTTTTTATGACTAGTTTCGATTCAGAGAGAGTGCTAGTTTGAGAATCTTAGCTCTACGAGTTCTTTTATGAACTATTCCTAGGGTTTTAGAGTTTGTATGAGAGCGCATGGGTCATGTGTGTTGATGTATTGAACTATGATGTAATTAACCCACATGTTAGTAATTATGTATTGTAATGGATAAATGCTTATGGATTTCAAATGATACTATGTTTGATCATGGGTATTTAGATCTTACTTGTTATCTTCTATGGGTGATTTCCTTATAATATGTGTTTCTAGGTTGTCATGATTATGATGCTTCTTTTGCATGAATGATTGTTTTGGTTATGAATGGATGAATATGATGAACATGCATGTTAACATCTTGGTAAAAAAGCAAAAGAGGTACCTCGGTCATTGTGTGCACTTGGGTGAGCTTCGGACTTCTCTAGATGAAGTGTCAATGCTCATAGTTCGGTAGAGTAATAAAAAGACTACATTTTGGTTCCATTGTTGTAGGGACCTCTTTTTGATGTGTCTACCTGGATGTTGCATATAGATGGTGTTTCGATTGTATTTGGATAATATTGAAATATGGATAGAAGATGACCAAGACACTTTTTCACATATATATAACATTCGATGTGAATTTAACACGTAAAAGTGGGTGGAAGACAATATATATGACTATTTGTATGAGACGTTCTTCAGCTTCTTCCCAGTATATTTGTACTAATGGTTGGAAGCTTACACGGTGAATAGAGGCATTTGACCGGGAAATAAAACTTGGGTGCAAGAATATTATCAAGCTATTTTTGAATTAGATGAGTTGTGGACTAGAGATATGGATTGTTGGTGGGAAGATGTACTACACAACTATACGCTAGAGTGGGAAATTTTGACATACTCTTTCCCAGAAGAAGAAGATTTTTGGTTCTTGTGTGATCCAAGGCGATCTTATTTACACGCAATACCCTTAGTTATCAAGATCATAATGATGGAACTAGGAATGGAGAGATTACCTATGCCGAGCTAGAACCCCACCATGTGTAATGGTAGGAGTGGGTGTGCGATAGATGTCAGTGGCCCCTGGTGGAAGAGAAACAAAGAAAGGAAATACAACTCGGGTATAATGATGCACAACATAGGGTAGTTGATGAGGCATTGAGGTCAAGAAGAATGATGACTAGTGGAAGTGATGAGAACCCTACAAAAGGCAAGTTACCACATGATCATGTCCTCCCAACATTGGGAAACTACAGTAGAGAGACCCCATTGGCATCTGATGAGAGTAAGTATGAGGAGAGAATGAGAACCATTTACACGTATATGACCCATCCCGACATCATATCCCTTGTGCAAGGGGTTCCAAATCCAAAGGTAGTTTTGAAGAGCACCATAGTGAAGGCGAGCAAGTAAAATATCCATGTTGGGTATGAGACACAGGTAGACACGTTTTGGTTACCACTCAAGAGGCACGACATATTAAGGACGCCCACATTACATCGCAACAACGGTGTCATTGTTTGGGAGTAATTTTGGAGGTATTTTTACAATCATTTCATCAAGACGAGTTTTGGCGCATGGACCATAGGAAGCAATCCTATAGGTTCTTCTATAGCACAAAAATTTGGTGTCTAGTCCAACACAACAATTGGGACACAAGGAAGTTCATCTACCCACAAGTCACGGAGGAGGCTTAAGAGGCTCGGTTCAGCCACCGCATGAAGTAAATCCTGGTGGAGGTTCGTGTTTATGATTTTTCCCCATCCTAGGACAAGGTCCACAACCATTGTAGCAACCATCACAAACACCACCTCAACAACCACAATAAAAGACACCTCAGATCTTCTTTAAGATGTCTCTTCACTTTCCAGAGTATAGAGGTGTGGAGGATGTGGCTAAGCATGTGCACAAGTGTGAATTATTATGGAGAGATAAGGGCATAACAACTTCTAATAGAAAGGAAAGTCAATTTTCCACCACACTTCAAGGGCATGTACATAGTTTGTACAGAAAGTATGATCCACACCAGATTGTTATGGATTATGATGTGTTGTGCACTGCCTTCTGGCTGAATTTCACATTCCTGCATTTGAGAAACATAGTATTAGTGCGCTAAAGGACATCAAGTAGGAATTATCATGAAAGTGTGAGTGAGTATGATGTGTGGTTTAAAAATATCTTGTCCAAATATCTTATGATATTCATCAAATCCAACATGCACAATGGTTCATTGGAGGCTTCTTTGACTCCATTTTAAAGGGCCTTATCACATAAAACATTTATTGATATGTGTGAGGATTTGGAAGTAGTTTTTTGTGCTGAAGTATTTGGGGGTGTAGACATTGGAGTGAGCTATTTTATTGAGGTGCAAATAGTAGCTATGGATAAACATTTGGAGAAGCTATCTTCCAATTCGGTGCATGAGACATGTAATGGGTTATGGTGCACCGATTGTGATGTGGAAGGGCATACTAAGGATAGTTTTCCATGCAGGAATGTGCACACACTATTACAATCTTGTGAGATTTTCCACAAGAATCATGATGTCTAGAATTTCCCCCTCTTACAACACCCAACAACAAAAAAATTATCCATGTCCTGTAATATTTGTGATGCACATACCCATGATACAATTGATTTTTGTTTGATAGACCAAATTCATGAGGCATACGAGACTGGATTATGGTAGACCACAATTGAAATTAGCTCTCGGACATAGGAATCCCAACCTAATGAATGGCGCGACAATGGAGATGGTGGGTCTGTGGTGGATATAGGAGCATAACCCGTGGAGGTGGAGAGGAAGATTCACATGTGGTACTTGTTATACTTGTCTATGCCTAGATCATCACCAAGACAAGTGTCCAAAGAAACAATTTTTCACATATTGTGGAAAAATGCATAAGGTTGAGGATTTTCCATACCTCTATGAGCATATGTGTAAAAACATAAAATAAGGACAAGTGGGTAGGGATGATCAATGTACATCATGTGAAGAACAAACAATAGACATTTAAAAATATGGTTGATCCGGAGCTTGATCCTGTATTAGTTATTACTCATATAGAAGCAATGTGCACGCATGAGCCTCTTAAATAAAAACCCCATATCATGAGATAGGATATTATGCATGTTAAGTATCCATATTGTTCTCATCAGAAGGAAGTATACCAAGAAACCATGAGATTCATTAGGGATTTACAAGGTGAGATCTAGTTCTTGAAGGAGCGAGCATGTGAAAGGGAACGTGTAAAGAACATTGAGCTTCCATAGAAAGATGTAGATGATTTGAAGGAGTTTTGAAGGATGTTGCATGCAGAATAACATCATCCCATTGTTATGAGAATGGTTGTGCAAGAAGGTACCACACATAGGAGTTGAGCATGAGTCTCTAATCCTCCATGCCAACTTACCACCGCAGAACCATGAGTATGACAAATAAATTACACTAGATGCAATGATTGGTAGTTGGTTCTTGAGTAATATTCTAATTGACACAAAGTGCGGAGGCTAATGCTCTAACTTTGGATTCCTTGAACTAAATGGGGGACCACAATTGCAGCCATATTCTAATGTGTTGTATATGGAAAATAAAACAAGGGCCATGCCTATTGGGTTACTCGGGGATGTTTCAATCACTATTAAAGGAGCTAAGTTTACAACATATTTTGAGGTATTAGAGTTGTCTAAGGCGAGAAAAACTTCCGAGCATTTCTTGGACGTCCTTGGTGCTATGTGAACAATGCATATTTACGCTTCAACAAAAGATATATCAGTTTTGAGAACAAGGAGGAGCACATTGTCATACCCTAGATGATGTGAAGGCTACAACCTATATTGATCATGTGAGTGAAGAAGAACTTAATAGGATTTATACACATACAATGTGTCACCCTGAGAATGTGGAACCATCTAAGGAAGGTGTACTTCAATGGGAAGACACACAATCTATTAGTGACACTACCATTGTTGCTTGTGATAATTGGGCCCATGGAATGTATGAAATGATAGGATGAGAAGTCAAGGGAAGAGTCACTCGGATGATCATGACGTGCATGATTAGGCTCTTAGGAAAAACTCAGTTACCAAGGTACACTGGAGAGGAAAAACCTTACTCTTTCTTGCGCACCATGGAGGACCAGTGGAATAATGAGGGGATAGGTAGAATACTATGATATATAACTTGTGTGGAACAACGAGATGGCGGTGAGCGACACACGAGAGATAATATTTTTGGATGGCGCGAGGTAAGGGTATTCTTATTAACAAGGTTTACTTAGAGCAATGTTCCCTTTCTTATACATGGGTATGATGGAAAGACGCATGTGTTGGTACATGTACACAATTGTGAGAGACAATGGGTGCAAGGATCAAAATATTTTCTTGCCATCTCTTTGGGTTCATAATTTCTATTCAATATTGGAGGGTTAGACATGTGCATGGTATGTGCATCTTTGAGCTAAATCAAGAGATTGAAAGTTGGCGTGACATGATTGAAGGAATGGCTCACACTTTTGATTATTTTTCTAATAATCCACCAAGTACATGAGGCCTTACAGATCATGAAGTGTATCACACTAGGAGATAGCACAAAGGTAGAGGAACTCATGGTTCATATCTTGGGAGATCCTGGGATTGAGGCACGTGAGGATGTAGTGGAAAATGAAGATATCTAACTAGGATGTGCTTGGAGAGAGAAGGAAAAAGGGAATATGGTGTACCTCATTGATGATGAAGAAGTAGAGAACCTGGATATTAGCCACACTGAGGTTGCACAAAGTAATGGAATCTATAGATGAGAAAGCGTGCGTATACCATTTTCCTATAAATAATAAGGTGGTAAATATTAGGACCGAGGATGCACCTAAGGAGGCTACTATTGGAGATTATTGGTTAGAACAAGAGGTTTTGAAGATCATTGAGTTGTTGTGGGACTTCCAAGACCTATTTCCAAGAGGTTATCATGAGTTGAAAAATGTGCATCTCTCGTTGGGAGATATGAAGATTAATTTAAAAGAAGGTGTGCATCTCATTGAGGAAGAGGCCTTATATGATGAATCGAACTTGCACTTGAATGTCAAGGAAGAAATTGATAAAATGTTTAAGTTTGGAATCATTGAACCAATTGAGGAATCGATCTTGACTTTGGTATAGATTCACAAAAAATAGAACATGATAATAATTCTCTATATGTTTTCACAACACAAATCATGGCTATTATATAGCCAATTACATAGCCCAGCAACCTCCAATTATTAAGGGGGGTGTTATAACAAATAACCTAGAATACTATTCGCGGGTATAACAATACAACAATAACATAAATGGAGCATTAAACAAATATATTCTTAACATTCCCCCCCTTAGTGCGAACATGGGGAAAACATCCATTTTTCACTGCACCTAATTTCGTAATGGTGTGATTTTCCATTGGTTGATCACAAACCAAGACAAAGATGGTTTTCTATCAAATAACCAAAAACCGGGAGTTGTGTGATTTTCTATTGGATTCTCACAAACAAGGAGGAGATATGGTTTTCTATCAGTTGACCAAAAACCATGAAAAAGAGGATTTCAAATGGCTTACCCCAAACCATATCACAATGTGTTAGTGCTTCTTTAGTTATCATCATGTCTTCACCTTCAGGAGATTACTTTGGAATCCATACATATCAATCAACTCAAACTGAAACATTGTGTCATTTCCCCCCACAATGTGAAGTTTGATAACACATTATTCTGAAAAAATCACACTGAAATAAACACACACTCACACATGTCACCACAATGAGAAGCGGCCCCGGCATTGGTGACTAACAAGAGGACGTTTATGTCCTCCATCCATTTCATGCCTCCATCCTCCAAAGTAAATGATGTTACTTACTCAAAAAATATGATCATATCGCTCAAATTTTTCCACATTGTTTATTATAAAGTATCCCTTCCGCAATGTGAAACAACTTATCTTTCGTCGAGTAACATCGAAAATGCATCCATAAGGTTTTTTTTTTTTTTTATACACTTTGACAATGACTTAATTTTGACACTTTAAAATGATTTTGACATTGACCCTATAATGATACATTGACAACTGTATAATAAACATTAAAATACAACATATGACCTAACTAACAACATAAACTATTGACTTGATGGACTATGAAGACAATATTTTTCTAGACATCAAAATAAATAAATAATTTATTTATACTTCTAATATACTCAAAAGAAAAAATTAATGATAACTTGCCAAAACACAATATGAATACACTTTCCTTAAAAACAACACCACCGAACATCTAAACACAAAGACCACTAATATCAGAAATTTTGACGGGGACAAATAAAAAAATGACTACTTCTGAGGAGACTTAATTAACTACTATTTTAAGTAAATGACTACTACTAAAACAAAGCTAAACCTAAAAAATAACACCACGTGATTTACATTCACAACAAATGGTTGAAGAATGACCCACATGGAAGATTCGAAGTATACGGTTTTGGAAGAATGAGATAGCAAATTTGTATGTGAAAACGGCAGAAAACAAGAACACGTCCATGAATAAATCAAACTGTGGAATTTTTTTCTTTGAATGGACTGCGAGTTGTTAAGGGATCTCCAAGATCAATTTCCAACTAACAGACATAGCAAATTAGAGATATTTGAATATCAAGACGAAGTCCCAAATAAATTATCTTTCACCAATGGAAAATTCTCGTTAACTTATCTCCCATGAACGGATGGATGCTTATTGTCGCCTCCTTCCATGTGTGGCTGTGTTGGGCATCCTTCTTGATGACTCTTCTCAGAGTTTAATTTCTGAAGCCTCGTGCCTTTGTAACATTGATGGGGCTGGTCTGGGGATTCAATCACTGCAATGTTAGTAGGAAGGATACTATGGAAAACTTATACGCCGATAGTGAGATGTGGATAACTTATACGTGTAATGCATATCTCACAAATCAGAATTCCACGCTTGTATTATTCAATTTCAAGCAGAATAAATAGAAGCTTCCATCGTGAATACTGAGATTATATGAAATCTGCCACATAGATAGAGAGGATGCAGGTATGTTAAGTACACATTTTTCCTTGAGAGCTTCCTACGTGCAAAGGGAGGACTTACGGCCTTGAAGAAAGCATACTGATCCAAAAGAATCTTAATTAACTTTAATTTCACTCAGAGAATTGAATTGAATTGAATTGCAGACATTGAATCAAACACGCTCTGATACTAAATCTTAAATTTGGTATAGATTCACAAAATACAGGACATAATAATAATTCTCTATATATTTTCACAGCACGAATCATGGCTATTATATAGCCAATTACATAGCCAAACAACCTTCTATGGGTTAGTAAAGGATCACTGTGATAGTTTGAGATTGATGTTTGAGAGATCCATGCAGTTAAGTGTCTCTCTTAACATTAACAAGTGCATTTTTCTACCTCCTTTGGTACATTACTTGGCCACATCATCTTTAAGGATGGATTATTGGTTGACCCAGCTAAGATTGCAGTGATTTTGGGGCTAGAGGAACGTACCAATCAGAGTGAAGTACGCAATTTCTTAGGGCATACTAGTTATTACATGAAGTTTATCAAAGGTTATGGTAAGATTGTTGTACCCTTGGAGGAATTTCTCAAGGACAAAGGAAAGTTTTATTGGGGTGACATGCAATAGTAGGCATTTCAAACATTGAAAGAGAAGCTCATCATTGCACCTATCTTGCACTTCCCTTCATGTAACAAACCTTTCCATGTACATGTTGATGCCTCTAGTATAGCTATTGGCTGCGCGCAGATTCGTGCAACCAAGAGAGGGTAATGTGGATCATCCCATATGTTTTGCAAGTAGGAAGTTGACACTAGTAGAGAAGAACTATACAATAAAAAAGCACAAGGTGTTATCCATGATCTACGCACTTCACAAATTTTGATAGTAATTATTTGCCACACCATTCATCTTTTATACAGATCATATGACATTGAATTACTTTGTCAACAAACCAACTTTGCAAGGTTGCATCTACCGGTGGATGCTCATTTTTCAGGAATTTGATTTTATAGCCATAGTAAATCCAGGCAAGAGTAACTTGGGACCTAACCATTTGTCAAGTATCAAATTTGGAGAGGGCATGTAGAGTATTGAAGACACTATGCCTTGTGCACAATTTTTCATATTAAACCATGCACAAACTGATTTGGAGGACATTGAAATATTTGTACACACCGCACTTGTGAGGAAGGAATGAAGACCTTGGAAAAGAAACAAATTTTTATTCGATTCGCACCATATCAGCTTATTGGAGGATACCTATATAAAATGGATAGAGATGAGGTCTTATGCCGATGTGTTCGGAGCATGAGCATAGAACCATCATGGAGGAAGTGCATAGAGGAATAGCAGGAGGCCATTATATAGGTGATGCTACCGTATGCGCAAGATCCTTCTAGCTAGTTTATGGTAGGAGATATTGTACAAAGTGTGTTCTGTAAAAATAACTATGCTATGTGAATTGAAACTAACACCTAATAGTTCCAAAGAAAAGTTAATCAAACAAGAACCATTAAGATAAGAGCTTATAGAAACTAACTTCTTCAAATGCATGAAACTTGAATAAATCAAACTAACATACTAATCCATTCCTACTCTTTAGATTGTTAACTAAACATGAACCTAGTTAGATCATTTAGCAATCAAAGTTGATTGTTGTTTTCCTCAAGAATTGAGGATGGAATCTCACCAAGAAATGGCTACAAGGCCATTTTTAGATCTTCCCATACTACTCAAATTTGAGTGAATGGATGCAAGATGAAGAGGCTAATCCAAATCAATGGAGAATGCTCAAGATCAAAATTCCTATAGTTTTCACTAGTGCAAATGAGGTGTGTATTTAGAAGGAAGGAGGAGGGTTCTTTATATAACCTTCTTGTTTGAGAAATATTTTCATCTAGTGCATGTGGGATAAGGGTAAAGCAAGATTAAAAATGCATAAACATGCTTTGGAAAAGGTAAGTTTGATTTAGAAGAGTTTAATTTTTCATTAGCAACTCATGGGAGTTTGGGAATGTTTTAATTAATCAGGTGTGATTAATTAATAGGTAGATGTAAGCTTATAGAAGCTAATTAGAGGAAATATAGTATTATTTGGGGGATATAAGAAAGTAATTTGATCAATTAACGGTTTTTATTGATTTAGGGTTGCAAGCATAATTAATCAATAATAATTAATGAGAAAAGAGGGAAAATGGTGGTTAATTGACGAAGTGTCGTAAATTGACCAAAAGGGAGTGAAGATCATGGTTAATTAGTAAAGTGTCGTTAATTGACCCAATGAGAGGAGAAGAGGTGTTTACTTGATGAAGTGTCATCAATTGTCCAAATGATGGGAAAGAAGATAGTTAGTGCAATTTAAGTATTAAAATTGTGTAAGTGGATTCTAGGTGTCTACATTTTCCCCTCTTTGGGGTGGCGTAAGCAATGCCACTTCAAAGATAGTAGACAAGTACAGATAAGTAAATTTTGAAGGGATAAAATAAAAATTAGTAGAATGAAGGATGCCCCCTCGAGTGTCGATGGGGTGATGGAAGAGGTTAATCGACGATCGAAAAAAGATGAAGGAAACATATAGAAGAAATGTGAGGGGGATAAAAGGTGATCCTTATTATACCAAGTGATTTGGAAGAATAGTGTGATAGAAGAAAATGATAAGGAAGAAGAAATTAAGTTGAAGGGAATGGAAATAGCTTGCATCCAATTGATGTAAGAACAACTTTATTTCATCATTTTGCTTGATGATCTAAGTCATCACTCTTTATTATATATGTATACATGTAAAGACCGACTAAAAGCAACATACGAACACAATTATTTATGAGAAAGTAAACAAGCAAACAAGCAACCAAACAAGTACAAACAAATATGCTCAAACAAACAACGTTTAAGACAGTTGTACCAATGTTTTTATTATCTAGCTTTAGATTCCACTTGTTCGAGTTATACGAAAAGGGTTAAAGATGACATCCCAAGCAATAATACATTGCAAGGTGAATAAATAGAGGATAGGAAGTCCCATGAAAAAGTATATGTGCCCTATGAAATAGTACCATGCAACTCGTTTGTGTAAGGAAGTACAGACATAACAGGTGAATCAACTTTTGTTAATGGAGGTAAACCAAAACGATCAACAAGTCACGTGCAAGAATAGGTGAGAACTAAAGAAAGTTTGTTTTGTAGGATGATTTTTTATGTTTGAGGACGTTTTGTCCACTACAAATTCTATTGGGTAAATGCGGTGTTTACCAATTTTGTGAATTTGTTGAAATTTTAGGATTTTTTGAAATTTTTACCGATTTTTATGATTTTTTTAATTTTCTCAAATTTTTAGGATTTTTGAAAGTTTTCCAAAGCTATGTATAGGAAAAACAAATATGAAAATATGCCCTCGGTGAGCAATGGGAATATATAAGGGAAAATCTCACACGTATATACAAGAAGAAGATAAGTCGGATCAAGGCCAAGATGGATATGTTCAACATGATGATGAACTCAAACCAATGAAGTGCTAGGAAGGATCGATCATGCCCCCAGTGCAAGCTGGCCAAGAAAAAGATGATATATAGAAGTGGAAGATTGTTTATTGAAACAAGGGACAATTTCTCTCAAACATGGTAAAAAGGAAATCTTATACACATGGATGTTACGAACAAAGCGAGAAGAACGCAGAAAATGTAGCTAGAATATTGGCGATGAAAAGGTGATTATCCCAAGGCACAAATCATGAGACAAAATATAGACTATAGAAAGAGTCTGAACAAGGTCCAAACAAAACTTGGTAACATACTAATCATGTTTTCTCATAGAGATCCAGTGTGTGTAGGTAGAAATTAATTACCTCTTGAAAGGAAGATTTGATAAACAACAAGTGAAGACACACTAGCCAATGTGTAGGAATGATTTATTTTGAAAGGAGATTTGTGAATGGAGGGTGGAAGGAGAGTCGTACATTTCTCCGCTACCAGCCAGGCATCCATAGCCCCGATGGAGATGTATTTGATTCTAGTCGCAGTATTGCTCTATTGCTAGACATGCATACATAGCCCCGATAGAGATATCTTGAAATTCCCAAGAGAGAGTTATGTATTGTTTTTCTTTTGATTTTTTATGTTTTTTTATTTTATTTTTCTTTATGAAAACTTATTTCATCTCTCTCGGTTTGTTTTATTAAGGGGTTAAGAACCACAAATGGCTTGATGGAAGGATGTGGAAGTGATTGTGATGACGAAATTGGCTAGTGTCAACAAATACACCCAAAATTTCTTCACAATAAGTTTATTAGATGTAGATAGTGATAGGATCTCTAAGAGGTCAGTCATTCTTTAATTTACCAAGGTGATAAAATACCAAGGTCAAATGGATACTATAGAGATAAATGTCACATAATGAGCATGAATAGACTAACTAAAAGATCATCAAAGGGATGAACATGGTGGATGACTTGCAAAGGAATGGAAAGAAAGGGAAGAAAGAACATCCATGTGTATGCAATACCTGATTACAATGTTTGATCCTTGTACCTTTTCTTTTTTGGTAATGTTTTCTCTTTTTTGTATTTTTGAATTTTTTTAGATTTTGGGAAATTGGGACCAACAATGTCACTCTATGTGATAGGATCTAACAATGATGTTTACGATTTATTTTATAAGGGAGACTAGGAGTTTTTTCTTATCAAGAGTGATATTATCTCCAATCTTGATGATCGTGGTGAGATCATATTTGATAAGTGACTATGACTTATCATGAAATATGGATTTTGTATGTGGGAGCTTGAGTTATCTATCTATAAAAATTTCACTTTACACCATACTTGATGGTTGCATTGGTGTGCATTCTTGAATCGCATTTGATTTTTAGCTTTATGGTTGTTTGGCTTGTTGGGAGCTTTGGATTTCTTCAGAGTTTTAGTCTTAGCTTGATGAAGAAACTATTTGGGTTTCATATAATCTAATGCGTGATTTTTCTAATCCCGAGAAATGGGAGGAGAAAGCGGATGTTTAGGATTAATGATAGGAATGTTAGGGATGATGGTGGGCTTACCACAATTGTTGATAAAAGGATTATATGATATACTTAGTAGATATTGTCCAAGGATTGAAGAGGATGGACTACCGGGAGGTGATCCACGAATAGAAGATGAAGGGATACTAGGATTTTTCCCAAGTATAGAATACAATGGGCTACCAAGAGGTATCCCATAGATGGAAGATGATGGGCTACCTAGAGGTGTCCCATAAATAGAATATAGAGGGCTAATAGGATGTGGCCCAAGTATAGAAGATGAGCGGATGCTATGAAGTGGCCAAGATTAGAGGATAATGGGCTACCCAGATGTTTCCCACAAATAGAAGATGAAGGGTTACTAGGAGGTGGCCCACATATAGAAGAAGATTATGGGCTACCCAGAGATGACCCAATGAGAGATTGTGATTGAGGAATCATGATCTGTAAGGAAAGATTGGGTAATGATAAGATAGGCCAATGATCAATGATATAACCACACATTTATCCATGTAATGGGGAAGGAGAAGATGGAAAAACAAAATGAGTATCAAATGTCATGATCTTAGGATATTTCTGCATTTTCTAACAAAAGGAATCAACCTCTTCCCCAAAATACATGAATGCATTGAGGTCTATAGAAAATCCTTGCTCACGATCCTCTAGAGGAATTTTATCATATAACCCCATGAATTCTTTGATAGCTTCTTCATTCTGAAATAAATTCATAGGTATGGGTTGTTGTTCTTCGACCCTAATAGGTTGATTAGAAGAAAGGGGTCCAACTAGTGTGGAAGATTTAGAAGATGATGACTCAATAGATGAAGTAGATTTTGATCTAGATGTCTTGTGAGTGGAAGAAGATGTAGATTTGGAATGGGTTGGTATTGGTTTTACTAGAAGACAAAATGGTACATCTAGACAAAGAGGATCATGTAGCTAGTTAGTGGATTGTGACGTAGGGGTTGACTTGGATGATTGATAAGAGGAATTTTGAGTCGCACGGATCTTTGATAGAGGAAGAGGTCATTGAGGCAACTGATAAAGGGGGTCCTATGAAGAAAGGGAGGACCATGACTCAAGATTCAAAGTAGTATAATGATGGGGAGAATTTGTGGCAACACAAATCCTTAAAGGAGGAAAACATCGTTTAGGTGATTGATTATTCCTTAGAATAAATTTGATTGGAATTGGCTTAAGATATCGAGGGGAATCGAATAATATTTTGGATCGAGAATAATCGGGAGATTGAGAGGAATCAAAATAAAAATTTGGATTAGAATCATTAGAAAATTGAGGAGAATTACAAGAATAGTTTGGATTAGAATCATCAGAATCACGCCACCGACTATGGGATGAAGTTGGGGAAAGAGGTAACTGAACGGGTTCTATATCGTGAAGAACCAAACAAGGTTTAGTCATGATGGGCATAATTTGATGTGAGTTCCTAAACCTAGGTTCCCTATTGTTGTAAGTGTGAGGAACCATGTGATATTCAGTCATTGTTGGGTCCAAATGCCTAGACCTAGATAGTGTGATTGAACCTCTTCAAAGGGAAGGAAGTTCCATGTCTATTCGGGTGGCATAACAACAATAAACTATAAATTTTATAAGTATGGAGATTTTCTTGTGATTTTTCAAAGGGGATCCAAGGAAAACATACATCGTGATGACACAATTTTGACAATCCAACAAGGTTTGGACAACAAGTTGCAAGTGTAAATTTCAAAATGGTTGATCAAAATTTAGCAACATAATGGTTGCAAAGGAAAATTTTCCAATGTTCAGATTGTCTCAAAAGTTTCTTGATAGGAAATTTTTTTGCTAAGGTTTGAAAAATGTGTACAAGGATGACAATAAACTTAGGAAAATAGTGTAACAATCTACAAAGGTTTATATGAATGTCAAAAATGGCAAAAGAATGTCCAATTGTAAAGAATACATAACCAAATGATCAAGGATCAAAACGATTTTCCTAGGAAACAAGTCTATAAGATGAAGATCATAAGGAACAATCACACAAGTTCAGAAAATACATCCAATCTACAAAAAGCTACTCCCTATGTAAATGTGTCTCAAAGGTAGTTTGACGAAGATGATCAACACAATGTCAACACTTAAGTCAAGTTTAAAATAAACAAGGCATAAGTATTAACAAGGGGTTGAAGTGACTTCCAATGCAAATTATACTATAACCAATCTAGATACAAACAAGGCCTAAATCCCAAAAGTGGAAGTTACGAATGCGAGCAACGTAACAATACCACTTAGATATGTTAATCAAGCTTTGCGGAAAATAAAGATATTAGTATCGAAATAATATTGATACGACGTGAACAACATAACAACAACACTTTTCAAGGTTGAGGCAATTTTTGGAAGGAGACAAGGTCAAAGTATACCAAGGAGTTGTTAAGGTGTGAGTAGCGTAATGGTATAATCTAGAAACTTAAATCAATTTTATGAGAAACAAGATGTAAGTATCAAAATTTTATTGAGGCAATGCGATCAGCGTAACACTTCAAGGGAAGATAGATAATGAAGCAAGCCTAACTATGATGAAATGTCTTGGCATGGGTATCAAGACAAGGCTACTCAATATTTGAGGACATACCAACACACTTTCAATGCTTACTATTGTAGTCATAATAAGGAAGGATGTAAGTGGGTGCAAAAGTGGTGTACATAATTTTGAGTAACACTACTTATGTATGATTTCTTTTGTCAAAAAGGGCAACAAGAAAACAAAGGAGTAGGCCAAGTGGGGGTGAAAAATACTTGGCATCACTTCGGCAAAGTTTCACCTTGTCTTAAGACAAGTGAAAAACTAAGACAAAGTAACACTTTGCAAATTTCATGATGAATGTCACGTGGATCTAACTTTGATGGACTCTCCCCTTGTTTGACTAACAAGGTTTTGAATCAAAAAATTTGTCACTTTGTGAGAGATCTTTGAAACACGATTGGTTTTGGTTAAGTTGGCTCCTATGCAAAATGGCTTCCTAATAATTTCACTCTCTAGGTGTCACAAATTATCTCTATGAGCGCAATTTGCCAAGAAATTTGCATTGACTAAATCAAGGAGTATCCTAACTTTACTTTACCCCCTTTGATACAATGAGAAATAAATTGTGTTCAATTGTATCTCACTAGGGTTATGTGAAGATAATTTTGATGTTAATCTCACAAAGGTGTACTAGTCAAGTGGGTAAGCGGAGCGCTTCCCATTTCATCCACCGGTTCCCTCAAGGTGTGGAATACTTTGGGGTTCCTGGGGTAATCCTCATATTGATTTTTATGGCTTATGCTAAGGCACTTCCCCCATTTTAAGCGGATGATCCGTAGCTCTTAACCAAACTTGCAAATATAGTGTTTTAAATAGTGGTGTGTTTTTTTATCTTTTATCTTAGTGTGGTTTTGTACATCATTGGAAACTTGCAACATATTGTATTAGTATTGGTTTAGATCTCTATTCTTTGATAAGTGAGTATTGGTCTTACATGTGAAGGTTAATAGTTTTCCATAAGATCAAAACATCATGAAAGAGGATTACATGTTTTTTTATTCTCAAGATTTTCCTAATATGCAAGAGAAGAGAATACACAATAACTAATCAAACTATATTAAAAATGGAAAAACTTGTAAATAAAGTGACTAGGCAACTCGTTTTAACCAATTTTTATTCATTCCCTTAACCATGAATTTAATGAAGTGATTTTTAAATGCAAGAAGGCTTAGAGTTGTTTCTGATTCCCAATATCACCTAAAAGGTGCGAGGGAAGAGCATACGCAACCCCATCCTAAGACATGAAAACACGACATTCATTAAAGATCATCAAACAAGTAAGAAAATACATTATTAGAAACACCTTGCAAACAAAGGTTAGCACTAAAGACATGCAAAATATGTTAGAAATAGAAAATATCAAATGCTACAAATGTTGGAAATAGAGCCCAAATTTTACATAGTACACCGGCGTGGCCCTAGTGATGTGAGCGTGGACCAAATGAAAACATTGCACCCCTAGTGATAAATTCATGGCCCATAACACACCAAAGCGCATGTCCGATACAAAACAAGGACCTGGAAACAGAGATAGAAAAAAACCAGCGTGGGAAGAGATACATATGCGTGCCCCTAATGACACCAGCGTGGGTATGAAACAAAAATCATACGGCAACATAGACTAACAGGATAAATAACATGGGGGTCATACCATCACGAGGGTGATACAACGAAAAAGTGATAGACAAAAGCCTCACAAAGTGGCACGGTCATCATAAAAGTAGCATGGCCCTAGTGACATCGGTGTAACACTCCTAACAACAATGCATGACTTATGACAAGATAGCATGGGACAGCTTAACACCGGTGCGGGCTTCTACAATGACATCATAAACATGCATATTTGACATCATCAAACTCAAAAAGGTCAAATTTTTGTCATCTTAGCCCAAAATTAACAACAACCCATATCCTTTAAACCTACAAAAGAGACTCAACACATGTAAATTTAGCAAAATACATCAAGGAATTCAAGCTATTTAACATGTGCATAATAAGGGTTAGCCAAAATTGAGACAAAACTAACAAAACTTGAAATCAAATGCTATGGGGTAGGTCCCACCAGGCGTGCCAAATGTGTTCATGTAAAACTATGCTATGTGAATTGAAACTAACACCTAATAGTTCCAAAGCAAAGTTAATCAAACAAGAACCATTAAGATAAGATCTTATAGAAACTAACTTCTTCAAATGCATGAAACTTGAATAAATCAAACTAACATACTAAGTCATTCCTACTCTTTAGATTTCTAACTAAACATGAACCTAGTTAGATCATTTAGCAATCAAATTTGATTTTTGTTTTGCCTCAAGAGTTGAGAGGCTAATCCTAATCAATGAAGAATGCTCAAGATCAAAATGCCTATAGTTTTCACTAGTGCAAATGAGGTGTGTATTTAGAAGGGAGGATGAGGGTTATTTATATAACTTTCCTATTTGAGAAAGCCTTGCATCTTTGTGCATGTGGGATAAGGGTAAAGTAAGATTAGAAATGCATAAGCATGCTTTGGAAAAGGTAAGTTTGATTTAGAAGAGCTTAATTTGTCATTAGCAACTCATGGGAGTTGGGGAATGTTTTAATTAATCAGGTGTGATTAATTAATAGGTATATGTAAGCTTACGAAGCTAATTGGAGGAAAATTAGTATGATTTGGGGGATATAAAGAGGAATTTTATCCAATAAACGGTGGTTTATTGATTTAGGGTTGTGAGCGTAATTAATCAATAATAATTAATTAACCAAAGTAGAAGGACATTAATTAACGAAAGGTCATTAATCGTTCTCCATGGTGATAGGAAGACTAATTAATTAGCGAAATGTAATAAATTAACGGGAATAGATGGAAAATGGTGGTTAATTAATGAAGTGTCAATCAATTGACCAAAAGGGAGTAAAGATCATGGTTAATTAGAAAAGTGTTGTTAGTTGACCCAATGTGAGGAGAAGAGGTGTTTACTTGATGAAGTGTCGTAAATTATTTGAATGAAAAGAAAGAAGATAGTTAGTGCAATTTAAGTATTAAACCGTGTAAGCATATTCTAGGTGTCTACAAAAATACCAAGGCTTTTGTCAAAGCATGTGATCTTTGTCGCATCGAGAATTGGAAAGCTTGGAAATAGAGATGATATGTCATTAAGGCCTATAGCAAGCATGGAGCATTTTGGAAAAATAGGCAATTGATTTTATAACCTATTACACCACTGCGTGCAGTATGGGGGAGCGCTACATTCTCACATGTACTAATTATTTGACAAGGTGGGTAGAGGTTGTGCCTACAAAAGATTGCACTACAGCGACAACTATGATGTTCCTTTGGGAAAAAATCATTAGCAAGTATGGATGCCCATTAAGTCTAATGAGTGATAGAGGAACTCATTTTCTAAATGAGACCATTAGAATTTTCTTGGCATATTTTATGGTGCCACACCATTTAACCACCCCTTATCACCCACAAGTGAATGGCACTTTGGTGAAAATTTCAACAATATCTTGTGATAAACAATAATGAATATCTTTGATGTTGGAAGAAAGGATTGGGATGACAAGGTATCATCTATATTTTGGGCATACAAAACAACCTATAAATGATTAAATAAGGTCACACCATTTCGATTGGTGTTTAGCACAAAGTTTGTATTACCTATGGAATTTATGTTACCATCCATGTGTATTGCGTGCGTAGGTGGATTGGATGATTAACAAAATGTGCATGAGCATATTGACACATTGTTACAATTAGATGAGTGGCGCGCCATTGCGCATTAGATTTAGAAGGCAAAAAAGAAAATACAATTCCTTGGCATGACAAGAACACCAAGAACAAGTCTTTTCCATAGGAAAGATGGTACTTCTATATGATTCCAAGTTTTTGCGCCACCTAGGAAGTTGAAATTCCACTAGTTGGGACCCTTTGTAGTGACCAAGATACTAGAATCAGGTGCATGTCAATTACAAGTGTTGGATGGCACCATGTTTCCTGGTTACTTCAATGGGAGTAGGTTGAAGCCCTACTATAAATAAGCTTCCTTTGTGTTTGTAATAAGGTAGTATTTCCACTTAGATTAGATTTCTCTTTCATGTTTTTGTTGTGTTTTTGTAATGAGTGTATTCACGTGCGGAGCTAATTACTATTTATTGGGTTGATATGAAGAGGACTACATGTAATTTTAGTGTGGGGAGGAAACAAGTGTGCCTACATGTAACAGAAATTTTGGGATGTCGGTACTTGTCTTGGAGTTATTTTAGAGGTGTGCGCGACATTATTTAAGAAAGGTGCTTCATGGATAAAAATTGGGTATATACGAGAGAAAAAGAAAGTGTTGCAGATGTTTAGGGATGATAGTGATTTATGGGAATTTCTTAAATCGGGAAATCATGCGGGGAAGAGGTTACACAGTGTAATGTGAGGGAAGTAGCAGTGAGGATGGACTACTTGGTATGTGGTGCGGAGGAAGATGGGTTGCAGCGCATGGAAATGTGTGCAAGGATGTCTCAGATCATATAGAGTAGTAGTGCGCTAAAAGGTTATGACTTCCGCACGTGGAAGAAAGCATGGATAAATTTAAAAAAATTCCTTTAAGATGGAGAAATGTGTTTTAAAATGCAAAATCACTTTAAGACATAAAAATGGGAAAAAGGTGTTTTAAAGCCAAAAGGTAAGTTGCTGAAGTTTTAAAGTGTGAAAAATCTATAAAAAGGGGAAAATCGATTCATTTTCGACCTTGAATTAAAATTGATTTGATCGATTGAGTAGCCAAGCGACCAAGTGTGACAAAGTGAATGAAGCAGCAAGAAATCCATAGCAGAGTGCATGATCCTTCAATTGGTGAGCTCCTTCAAGATGAGGAAGTGGATGTTTTAGCGAAAGGTCAGGGAATGGGTGAGTGGAGCTAGGGTTTGTTGAGTAGGGACTTATGGAGTAGGACTTGCAAGAGCTTGAGATTCATGGAGTTAGGATTGCAAAACTTGGTGACTAAGAATCTAGGGCACAAGAGCATGGTACGTAGAAGTGGACTAAAATTTTAACGCACAACACGGGGGTTTAAGGAGCAAGTACATTCGTAATTAAAAACACCTAGGGAATAGATTGCAATATGAATTTGAGGGTAAAAATGGCAGAAAAAAAATAACCTATATCATCACCTAAAGGCAAGGGCAAGGGAAAACACAAGAAGGATGTAGAGGACCCGCTAGAAGAGTTGTTCTAAAAAATGTAGTACTGTTAGAGGTAATTGTTGCACAACAATGGACCTCATGTACTCATGAAATGTAATATTAGCGAGTACAATCATAGGGCACTAGGGAAAGAAGCCACACTAAAAAATCACATGTTGTGGGAGATACCTACGAGGATCACGAGAGGACCAAGCAGTGATGGATGACTCGGTGAGGAAGAATCTCAAGAAGGGAGGGGTCCTCCCGGCTCTTTGAGTTTCCATTCTTTGCAGACTTACACACCTTTTCAATTGGTTAGTCTCACGGGTATATGAAGACTATTTTCACTTTTCACGTCGAAGAATGAGGATCATGGCTCATTTGATTAGATGAGTAATAAGGTTGGGGTAAACCGGAGAATACTTGGACCTGGATTTGTGAGATGAGATGAAGATTGAAGAGTTGGCCACCAAAATCTAGTATGACATAGGAACTCGACCCGTGAGCGTGAGAAGATTGTAGCCCCGTAACTAGGGTAGTGGCCTAGTTGGTAAGTTACAAGATTGGAGCCTCGAGTGATGGGGAGATGTAAACAAGAAGTTCATCTACATTACGCATAATGTGGCGCACAAAACACTATAACATTGTGCAATACATTGTTGATCAAATTATGAAGAGGTGAAGGTGCAAACTGAGAAGGGAGATAAAATAACATGGGGTTCTATATTGTTATTGATTATCTTCTGGGAGATTGGTGTCCCGATGGAGCAGAAGATAACATGTGGATTCATCCAACAAAAATAAGTCCCCTATGGTATAATTCACAAAATTCACATGCAAAGGCATAATCACCAACCCCTATAAGGCCAAATTAGACAAGTGGTACAAGAGGATGTGTGCGGCCTTTGTAAATGAATAGTGCATGCCAAAGGAACTACCTAGTGAAGTGGGTGAGTAGGAAAATTTTGCGGTTATATAACACTTTAGCCTTGTTAGGTTCATGATGGCCAATGGTGAGATGGGGCAAAGGTGCAAACTACCATTTACATTCACTAACAAGTATTTTAAATGCACGGTGAACAGAGTAAAGGATGCGTGGAATATTTTGTTTGATGCAAAGAAGGTGGATTCAAATTGGCACACCCTACACAAGACCTATGGATATGTGTCCATACTTGCATACTTGGAGACTTTGGAGCCCAAAACCCTAGACTTAAGTTCCATCATGAATGTGATTGTCAGCAACATGATTTACAAGGTTTTTGTCAACTTGTGGCCGAATATGAAAGACGGGAGGGAATTTTTGTATGTGACTCTCATATGCCTCAACCAAAGAAGATTACAATCAAGGATCCCAAAAGGAAGTGAGAATACCCCCACCATAGCAGAGAAAAAGCAAGAAGAAGAAGAAGAGGAGGAGGACATTGCATTAGATCAAATCCAAAGGAAATAAATGCAAAGATAAGAGTAGGAGGAAAAGTAAGGGCGTAAACTCTTCCGAGCTAGAAAAGGGGTTCTCTTCAAAGCGACAACAAATAAGGTAATTCCATTAAGGACAAGAAGGGGTCCTAAGAGATCTCGGGTTGTATCGATGAGGAGGAAGACATGGAGAAGTAAGTGGCGGAAGAATTGGTGCACAAGGAGTCCACATAAGAAGCAGATAAATAACATCCGGTAGACGTGGATCAAATCCCGTGAGAAAGGTGAGAAGAGTGAGAAACATAACAGCCCACATAAGAAAGAAGTACTAGCACGTGAAGAGGAGAAGTGGGATACACGGGAAGAGCTTGAGGATAAAAAGGGAGAAGGAGATGACTCATATATCATTAAGGAGGATAAGGGTGATCCTGGGAATCAAGCAACCGGATAATTCACACCCAGGAATCAATGCACCAAGGCCAAGGTAGTAAGGAAGCAATGTCCACCATAGTCACCGTACATGTCATTTATTGATGATCCTATGAAGGTGCTTTGAGGATAGGTTTTAAAGCATGGTGCCTAAGGAGAAATTATTTGCTGGGAATTGTTGGATAAGAGAGGAGGGACCTCACACACAAAGAAAATGTTTTCATGGAGCATGCATATACATGTATAAGATCTTGAGTTTGAGATGTGTAACAGGTCCTTCTCCACATTGACACCGACAAAGGATCCAGAAAGGAGTAAAAACATTTGACCCCACAAGTTTAAGCGATGAACAGGATTACAATGCACCGAATAAGCTAACAACCGAGGTCATGCGTAGGAACTTGGAAAGGGTGCTATCATGAGGATCATGATAGAGGATAAAAATGTTAAGGATCATGAATTCAAACATTTGAAGGAGGACTTTAAAGGAGAGTAGAAGCGGACCAAGGAAGCTCGTGACAAGACCAAAGTGGTGGTGAAGAAGATTACAAGTGCATGCCCCACATTAGTGAGTTAGGATAGAATAGATTACATTGACGAGATATAGTATCCTAACTACTTGGTTGGGATGTTGCTCCTTAATATTAAGAGTGGCATGGGACTAAGAGAAGAGTTGACTGAGGAGAAGAAAAGGAATAAGAAGGTCGTGGAGGCCAAGATAGATGAGTATGAGGATTTAATCACTAAGTTCAAGGAGGCGAATAGAAAAGCTGAGTCGGATTTTGATATATCCCAAAAATGTGACCCCATTCTAAGTGTGCATGTTGTAAAGGAAGATGCAGAGCTCAAAGAAATCAAAGCCAAGAAACCGAGTAACAAGCTTAAATGAACCAAGGTCATGGCAGAGACATCAACACAAAGAGATCTAATAAAATCCATGATGGAGACACTCGAATTTTAAATCAAGGAAATACAACTCCTTGTCATGGAATGAATGGATAATATAGAGGTATACACTACGGAATTGGATGTATTCATCAAGGATCTTAAGGAAAAAGTTGATGAGCTCGCACCTGATCATATTTCAGGTATTGTAGAGGAAGAGATTGAGGAACTCGCAAAGTGGGGGAAGATAGAGAATGTATTGGGAAAATAGTTCCCATAGTTCCTCTAGTTGCCTGAGGCATGATTACAGTTGTGCACAAATTGTTGAATTTATATTATTTGATTCATAAAAACTTTTGGTCCTTATTCTTTATTCTTTAGATTTTTTGATTCATTCATTGGAGGAAGAGGTATGATGAAACATTTTTGAGGACGTGTAATGAATTTAGTGTGGGGTGATGTTGGGTAGAGAAAATGGATAAGTACTAGCCACAAGTAGAGGTAAGGGATCGCGTGCAAGGGGTGCATGAAGGGGCGTACACCGGGGAAGGATCAATGCACGAAGGTTTTCACGTTATCGTAAAAGGATTGGGGACGTAGAAAATTTTCCAAGTCATGACTAAAAATAACAAATTACAGTTGGAGTGACATCCAAGCAAGGTTTAAAAATAGAAAAAGGTAGGATGGCTTGGGATGCACACAAAGGAGATATAATTGGAAAAATAATATGCGGGGAAAAGATAAAGAACATTTATGGAGATGTCTAATAATAGGATTAAAGCATGATGTATTATTAGCACATATTGTGAAAAGCGTGCAAGATATTTTGTACGCACACCTATTATTAGGTGAGTGCATGAAAGTGGTGAAGGGAAAGTTCTCACCTTTTGTGTGTGTGTGTGTGTGTGTGTGTGTGTGTGTGTGTGTGTGTGTCATTTATCCTTGTTATGACTAGTTCGATTGAGAGAGAGTGCTAGATCGAGAATCTTAGCTATACGAGTTCTTTTTTTAAATAAATCCTAGGGTTTTGGAGACTATATGAGAGCGCATAGGTCATATGCATTGATGCATTGAATTGTGATGTAATCATCTCATATGTTATTAAATATGGATTATAATGGATAAATGCTTATGGATTACAGAGATTATTGTGTTTGATCACGGGTATTCAAATATTTCTTGTTATTTTCCATGGATGATTTCCTTATTATACGTGTTTTTAGGTTGTCGTGATTATGATGCCTCTTTGTACATGAATGATTGTTTTGGTTATGAATATGATGAACATTCATGCTAAAATCTTGTTAAGCAAAGAAAAGGAGGGACATAGTGGTTACGCACACTTCAGGTGAGCTTCTAGACTTCTCTGGATGAAGTGTTGGTGCGCATAGCTCTGGTTGGGTAATAAAAATACTACACCTTCATACCTCTGTTAGATCACTTGTACATCATCTCCTAAGTCTTCCCTCCATCTCTCAATTTTTTCCTTAGGATATAATGAGTTATTATTGTTAAGATTTGATAGCATTGACCATGGTTGATATTGTCTATTTTAACTTTTCATTGGCCGACCACATCAACCATAGTCGATGTCATCAAATATGAAGAGACGTAATGATTCTTTATGACCCCTATCTATATACATCATTTCAGAGAATTTTTCAATCATCACATCATTTTCTATTGGTCCTCTTATGCTCACCAATATACTATTAAGGTTTATAACTAGTTTTTCTTACATTTTGAAGACTATCTTTTAAGCCTTAGATCTAGGACACTCGAGAATAGGAGTTAACAACGTTCACTATGTCTTGGAGACCCAAATTATAGTTTATTTAGGTCTTATTTCTATCTTTCTTGTGGTCCTCCACATCAACTCTATCATTAAGTGTTACTAACCTTAGGGGTTAATACACCAATAGTGTCTTCACAAAGGTAAGTTTCTCTAACCTTCATTTTCCTTTATGTTATATATTGATTTGATTGATTATGATTGATGTATCATTTACATAGACTAGTATAAAATAGCATATTCTTTGTCTATTGCATTATCCTTGTATCAACACTTGCCTTACATCCACTCCTTTGCTTACAACCCTTATCTATCTCTTATAACCTTAGTTTAGATATCTATGTATGCATATTATCTCATGCTAGAATTTTATGTTGACAACACACGTATATGTGAGATAGCTTTGATATGCATACCTTGATACCTTAGATATCATATCCTACCTTCTTAGACATCCTTTTAATAATTTTTGACATCTCCCTAATATCCTCTTACTATCACCTACATATCCACTTACAACACCTTCATACATATGTTAGATCACTTGTACATCATATCCTAAGCCTTCCCTCCAACTCTCGATTACTTCCTTATGATCTAATGATTTATTAATGTTAAGAGTAGACAACATCGACCATGGTTGATATTGTCTAGTTTAAATTTTCATTGGTCGACCACATCAACCACATTCGATGTCATCAACTATGAAGAGACGTAATGATTCGTTATGACCCCTATCTATAGACATCATTTAAGAGCATTTTTCGATCATCACATCATCGTCTATTGGTCCATTTGTGCTCACCAATTTACTATTAAGGTTTATGACTAGTTTTGCTTACAATTTGAAGACTATATTTTAATCCTTGGATCTAGGACACTCAAGAATAGGAGTTAACAAGGTTCACTAAGTCTTGGAGCCCCCAATTATATTTATTTAGGTCTTCTCTCTATATTTCTTGTGTTCCCTGGAATCAACTCTATCATTAAGTTTTACTAACCCTAGGGGTTAATACACCAATAGTGTCTTCACAAACATAAGTTTCTCTAACCTTCATTTTCCGTATGTTATATACCGATTTGATTGATTATGATTGATGTATCATTTACATAGACTAGTATAAAATTTCATATTCTTCATCTATTACATTATCCTTGTATCAACACTTGCCTTAAATCTGCTCCTTGGCTTTCAGCCCTTATCCATCTCTTATAACCCTATTTTAGATATCTCTATATGCATATTATCTCTTATTGATCTTCTTACTATCAAGATAGTGAGACTCGATCCCCTAACTAAAACTTAGGATTTTGAACCCTACACCTTTGATAAAGTATAAATTGTCATCTTCTAAACCCACAAATCTTATACCCCTTTGGTTATACCTTGATTTTATGTAGGCCCTAAAATGGTATTCTTTATATATTCTAATCTATATTATTGATGAGAAAGATGATAATCTATAAACATTTTTACCTCACATACAATTGACGATAATGTAAATTGGCCGCATTGTAAGGATTATCTAGAGATATTCCTAAAAATGTCAATGCATAATCAAAATACATTCAATTTACAATGGAAATAAAAGAAAACTACTCCCTCCCTTTTATAGAGGTTCTCATTACAAAAACCACTATACAAGTCTTCGAAAAAATATGTACACAAGTATATACATTCGAGTTGATTCCCTCCACTACTTGTTGACAATAGTTGGTGTGATGACATACTATTTACTAGGGTTCTCAAGATCTCGCACCCAAACAATGAGAAAAATATATCTTATCAAAGATCTTAAAAATAATGGTTATCATAGCTTATGAATCAAGAAAGTTTTATTAAAAACAAAAAGAGTTGCAAAGAACCCCAAAATCAAAGTAGACAAAAATGTAAGAAAAGTTTTCCTACTATACATACAAGGCACTATAGAAAAAATAGCCAAAAAAATTGAAAAAAAAGACAAAAATTTTCTTTAATACATACAAATCCTTCGAGAAATAGTCTTAGGAGGTGCGCAGAAGGCCACCAACAATTGATGCTCATAAAAGGTTTTCATGAAATTTTGTGCCCTTGTGGCATTCCATATGAGTGAAACAAATAAATCGTCCCACACTAGAAATAAATCATGGACATCCAACATGGTAGGGTCAAATATTACAAACTTGACAACATGAGATGCACTCAAATGACCTACCAAATCGGGATTCCTAAAGTCTAGCTATTGTGGATCATTGGAAGACATAATACAAGAAATAATAGAAATATAGAAGCATCGTGATAATCTCAATAATGACGATGATTGGAATCCCAATCAATCTAGGAAGGATCCTTGTCACAAACTTCTACAAGTTCCACATCGCCCGGATTTTTAAGATTGTTTATTTTATAGCATTTATTTGATAATTTGTTGGATTACTTGTTAAACCCATGGTTTACACTATTGTTTCCTAATAAGTTAATCCGATTAATAGAGTCAATTTTCAATCCTAAATAGTCAAACTATTTTTTAAGTCTAATGTACATTTTTCCATGATATTATTTATAAATAATTTAACCTATTTTTTGGAGCAAGACTCTTTCCTTAATGACGGGTCTTATTATAATACTTGAAGATGGTTTAATTTTGGGTGGTTTTTGTAACCCCCGTAGTCACAAAATCACACACTTTAGACATTATTTAGTCCCAATCTCATACTACTATTTAGAAGGGTTTTTAGTGAAGAAAGTACTAATTAACCCCCATCTTTTGGCCATCTTACTTCACTTTCTTTCGTAATTCCCGACATCTCGCACCCGCATGCCCAATCATTTTTCATCATTTTACATCATTTTAGCCTTGATTTGGGCGCTCAGGCTAGCACTGGGGTGCCTTGGTCCCACTAGGGGCACCTCGATCCTTTCCCACTTTCGCCACTTTTGGGCACTTTCTAACTATTGGATAATTACGAAATTAGATCAAGAGAACCCTATAAATATAAAGTTATGAGACCATAATGAGGGACCAAGCACTAGTCACTACTATCATCCACCTAGAGTTGCATCCATTTGGAGATCATTTGCATCCATTAGCTCCATCACAAAGGAAAAGGTTGGTTCATCTGCATCACACAAGCATGGGGAAGGGATTCTATTCTATTCCATCCACCATTCTATTACATTTTTACATCTAGTTATTGCTCGCTACTTCACAAAGTGTGACTAACACAAGAGCACCTAGGGCACATGATGCACACACACACAAGAACTACATTTGGGTCTAAAATGTAGTGTAGCACTCAATTAGTAAGCCCATTGTTGTGGTAGCTAAGGTCAGTCCGACCCATTCATTTGCATTCTTCTTTTTTAGGGTTTTGATACTTCTTGTGGTCTCTTGCAGTCTTTCTTTCATTTTGGATTATTAGCGACACCTGATGTAGTGTAGCGAATCTAATGTGATACACAGCTAGGGTTTTGGACCACCTTCCGAACCTGTGAAACTCAATTTCGGACCTTTTGCATAGACTAGGGCACCCATTCTACAGACCAAAGTGCCCGCATGCACCCCAGTCCCTCTCCAAGCACTCTAGTCTAGCTAAATAGCTCAGATCCATCCTTTTCAGGACCTATGCATAGTCGTTCTCGCTTCTTGTTCCTCTAGTCACTATTGTGATATAGTCCAACGAGATCCTTTAATCAAATGAGTCACTTTCCTCACTCTTCTTGCATATTAGGGTTTTTACTTTCATTAGATTAGTTTTTGGGTCATTTTCCATAGTCATTTATTGCATTTATTTATTGTATTTACATGTCGTTCTAGATTAGATTAACTATCATATATCCCAATTTTAGTTAATCATTTTGGTGAACCCGACATTTCAACACTTCCTTTTGACCATGTCATCTCCTTATCAAGTTATGGCTCAATATTCTTATCCTACCTTTGCACCAACTAAGGTCTCGGGAATAATTAATACTACCGAATATTTCATGCACGTGTGCACCCAACATCCTCGTCGTTTTTTCACACCTAGTGTTGATTCATCCATCAATGCGCTTACTACTCGTAATACTCGCTCTACTCAACCTATGGCTCCACCTGCGTCTATCCCTCCACCCATTACTTTGGTAGCTCCTTCCACTACTTCTAAGGGATATGACATCATTGAACAACTTAAAAATATGCCCGCTAAGATCTCTCTTTATGAATTTTTACGTAATGCACTATATTTTTGTAACATGTTAGAAGCTACCCTCCATTCCATTCATATTGAAAGTGGTAGTTCCGCAGTGGCCTTTGCGCATCTCATAAAATATCTTCATAATTTACCACATGTTATATCTTTCACTAATGAGGATTTTTCACCTTTTGCTAAAAGCAATCTGTGTGCTCCTTTGCTCATTATTGTCGTTATTAGCACTACTTGCATTAAATGAGTCCTCATTGATAATGGATAAGAACTTAACTTGTGTCTTATGTCATTCCTTGAAGTTGTAGGTCTCTCTACTCGTGACTTTAGTCCATCTAGTATTTCATTGTGTGTTTATGATGGTGTTGTATGTCCATGTCTTGGTCACATTACATTGCCCATCACTTTTGGTCCCAAGATTTTCCACACTTTATTTTTCATTGTCTATTTCCCAGTCTCCTACAATTTTCTACTTGGTAGGCCATGGCTTCATGTCGTGCAAGTTGTCCCCTCTACCGTACATAATTGTGTAAAATTCTTACATGAAAGCATTGAGTACACCTTTTTCTTGTGACCATGATCCATTCCAGTATTGCGACCGGGCTCCTAATACTAGTTTTCCTATTCCACGCACAGATATTACAGACGATCCCCAACCTATCGAAGAACCACATTGTGTTCAATGAAAGGTTTTGCAAAAGCTATTGAAATGGAGTTAGACCCCAAAGCTTTGTGCAAAGTCCTCAATGGACCATATGATCGAGAAATGAGCAAGGAATCCTATTTGCATGTATTAAAACTTGAAATAAACAAGAAATCTAACAAATAGCATTAACCTCTATTCTTGAAAGCTTAACAAAATATGCCTACTAAAGACTCAAGCAATCAGTTTTGTTGTTTACTCCATGAGGGTGAATGAATCTCACTAAATGGCTACATGGCCAAGTTTAGCTATTCCATTACTAACCTAACATGGGTGTAAGATGAAGCTATTTTAATGGTGGATGACCCAAGATCAAATGCCTATTAGCTTGGCTAATGAAAATGAGCTCTTAAGCTTTCTTAGGCTTGTTTTGGCTTTGTGTTATATAAAGTTGTAAGATTGAGAGGGAGGGTGACCCTTCTATTTATATTTTTTCACTTCGGAGAGTTTGAAATTTGGGTGCATGTGGGACTAAAGCTTTTAGATTAGATTAGGATAAACATGCTTTAGGCTTAGTTAAGCTTAGTTTAAGCTATTTAACTAGGGTTTAGACTAGTTAAACTTGACTAGCAAGTGATTAGAGACTCATTGAGAGTTGGGAGGGGTCTAGATAACCAATGTGGACGATAGATAGCCTACGAAGCCGATAGAAGTGGTCTAAAGATAACTAGGAGGTTATGAAAGGTCGAAAGGAGGAATGTTTTGCTAATAAGAGAGATATTAACCAAATAAGATGATTATAGGAGGAATACGACTGAGAAGGTGTCATGAATGGGCATCTAAGAATGGAGCAAAGAAGGGGAATTAACGAAGTGTTGTCAATCGGTTGAATTGGATGAAAAGCTAAGTGTAAGCATACTTCAGGTGTCTACATTTTCCCCTCTTTGGGGTGACGTAAGTGACATCACTTCAAAGAAAGTAGACAAGCATAAACAAGTAGAAAATTTTGAAGGGATAGAACAAAAAATGAATAGAATGGAGGATGCCCCCTCGATTTTTGATGCGGTGATAGAAGAAATCGATCAACGATCAAAAAGATGAAAGAAAGATAATAGAAGAAAGGGGATATAGAAGAAAAATGAGTATGAAGAAGGGAGAATGAGCCAACATCCATCCACTACCTTTTAAACAACTTTATTTTTCATCATATCGCTAGTGATCTTCATCATCGGTCCTTATTAAAAATAATGAACAAAAGTGTAGTATGACATGAAAATCCATATACAAACAAATGTCCATTGCTAAAAACACCAACTCCATACAACATACAAAATGCAATGCAATACGAGAAAGTAAAATATTCCTAACTCCATGCAACATACATAATGCAATGCAATATGAGAAAGTAAACAAGCTAACCTAACAGAGAAACATAACGTAATGTTTTTGTTATTGAGCTTCAGTTCCAACCTATGTGAATTAACGACAAGGGTTATAATGGTTCCCCAAGAAATGATACATGTAAGGGGAATAATGGAGGACACTTCGGTCTGATGAAAAGCAATGTACACTACGAAACAAAGATCAGAAACTCGTCAGGCCCCAAAGTAAAGACGAAGTAAGTAGCCTAGCTTTTGTTGATAGAGATAGATCAAGAATATCCGCGAGTCACGCACATGAACAGGTGAGAACCAAAGAGCGACGTTTTGTAGGATGATTTTTAATTTTTAGAAGTTTTCTTAAACATATTTGAATGTTTGATTTTTCTAACATATTTGAATGTTTTTTTATTTTTCTAACATATTTGAATGTTTTTTATTTTTCTAACATATTTGAATGTTTTTTTTTTTGAAATTTTTCTGAAGCTATGTACAAGAAGACGAGGAAGCATGGATGCCCCAGTGATAGATGGGATGTACAAGGCATAAGGCCACATGCGTACAAGAAAGGTGAAGATGCAAAAATGCCCCAGAAATTAGGTGGGAGTATTCAAAGGAAAACTCTTCACGTGTAGAAGCGGGACCCAAGGCCATTATGGATAGGTTCAACGCGATGATGAACATAAACAAATGAAGTGCTGAGAAGAAGCAAGGATGCCCCCAGTGTAAGTTGGCCTAAAAGCACATGATAGAAAGGAAGGAGAAGATTGTTTTTGTGAAAGGGGACAAAGGTGTTCGAAAACATGGAAAAAAAGTAATCTTATACACATGTATGTTCTGAACAAAGTAAAAGAACGATGTGAATGATATAAAAGTAGATTAGAAGACTCACGATGAAGAAATCGATTATCCAAAGGCACAAATTATGAGACAAGATAAGGACTAAAGTAAGAGTCTGAACAAGGTCCAAAAAGACACTTGGTAACATACTAATCCTGTTTACTCATAGAGATCCAGTGTGTGTATGTGGAAATTAATTACCTCTTGAAGGGAAGATTTAATAGACAATAAGTGAAGACACCCTAGCCAATGTGTAGGAATGATTGATTTTGATAGGTGATAGGTGATTTGTGAATGAAAGGTGGAAGTATAGTTGTACACCGCACCACCGCCAACCTGTGCATCCATAGCCCCGACGGAGATGTATTTGATTCTAATCGCAACATTGCTCTACTTCCAACAAAGGTCCATAGCCCCGATAGAGATTATTGGAAATACCTCAAGAGGGATTAATATATCAATTTTCTTTTTTTCTTTGTGGCTTTTAGGTTTTGATTGATTGATTTTCTTTCTTTTTTTTTCTTTCAAAACTTATTTCAACTCTCTTGTTTGACAAGGGGTTAAGAACCACCGATGGATCGATGAAAGGAAATGGAAGTGAATGTGATGACGACATTGGCTAGTGTCAAAAATATGTACAAAATTTCTTCGCAAAATTTTTATTAGATGCTAAATGTGATAGGATCTCTAAGAGGCCATTGTTATTTAATTTACTAAGGTGATAAAAGACCAGTGGTCAAACGAATATCATAGAGATAAATGTCATATAATGTGTGCAAATAAGCTAACCAAAATATCACCGAAGGGATGTAAATGGTAGGAAGACTTGCAGAATTAAGAGTAAGAAAGGGAAGAAATAACATCCATGTGTACGCAATACCTGATTGCAATGTCTGACCTTTGTACCTTTGATTTTTCTTGTGTTTTCTCAATGTTTTTGTATTTTTGAATTGTTTTTTAATTTTTAGCTTTTTGATAGTTTTTGGAAAGTTGGGACCAAAACGTCACTCCATGTGATAGGATCCAACAACGATGTTTGCGACTTCCTTGATAAGGGAGACTAGGTGCATTTGTTTATCAAGAGTTATGTTATCCCCAATCTTGATGATCATGGTGAGCTCGTACTCAACAAATGACTGTGATTTTCTTGAAACGTGGATTTCATATGCGGGAGCTTGAGTTCCCTATCCATAGGTTTATGCACTTTGCGCCATACTTGATGGTTACGTTGATGTGCATTCTTGAATTGCGCTTGATTTACAATTTTGAGATTGTTCGAGTTGTTGGGGGATTTCGAGCTCTTGGAAGTTTTGAACTGAGCTTGATAATGAACTTGTTTGGGTTTCTTATAAGTTGACACATGACTTGTTTGATCCCGAGAAGGAGAAGAAAGCAAACGTTGACGTTTAGAACTGATGTGAGAAATGACCGTGGGATTTCCACAACCATTGATAGAAGAAATATGTGATGGATGAAAAGGATACGGTCCAAGAATTGAAGAGGATGGGATACAAGGAGGTGAGCCAATAGAAGATGACGAAGGGCTACTAGGATATGGCCCTAAGATGGAAGAAATTAGGATATGAGGACATGGCCCAAGAATAGAAGAAGATGACGAAGGGTCATTAGGATGTGGCCCAAGTAGAGATCGAGGGACTACAGAGGGGTCCCATAGATAGAAGAGGATGAAGGGATACTAGGATGTGGCCCAAGAATAGAAGGGAATGGGCTACCAAGAGGTGACCCACAAGTATAAAATGGAGGGATACTAGGATGTGGCCCCAGGATAGAAGAAGATGATGATGGGCTACCCAATGGTGACCCAAGGAGAGATTTTGATTGAGGAATGGTGATAGATAATGAATGTTTTTGTATGAGAAGATAGGCCACGGAATGATAGACCCCGACATCTCATCATGCTCGAGAGAAGGTGAAGATGGAATAATGAACGAAGAATCAAGTTCCATGACCTTAGGATTTTCTCTATGTTTTATCGAAAGGGATCAATTTCTTCTCCCCAATACGTGAGCGTATCAAGTTCTAGAAAGAATCCTTGTTTACAATCCTCTAGAGGGATATCTTCATGTAATATAATTGTCTTTTCATTCGAGATAAATCAATCAAGAGAGAGGTTGTTGTTCTTGGCCATGAAGGTTGAATAGAAGAAACAGCCGATAAGCGGGGACAATTGATTGATAGAAGAAGATCACTCAAGAGAGGAAGAGGGATTGATGGTAGGCGTCTCATGAATGGACGATTTGGATTTGGACCTATGTCGTTTTTCTAGAAGATGACGTAATGTAGGTTGGAAAGTAGGATCACATAGCCATCCGTTAAGTTGTGATGTAGGAGTTGAATTAGATGATTGACTGGAGGGAATCTGAGTCGTGGAAATCTTCAATGAAGGAAGAGGTCGTTGAGATGAATGATGAAGGAGGTCCTACGAAGAAAGGGAGGACCGTGACTCACGAACCGAATTAGATGTTCGATCGACGGAACATGGAGTCGCATGAGTCTTCAAAGGAGGAAGACGTCATTGAGGTGATTTGAAATAAAGGTCCTGCGAAGGAAGGGAGGACTATGATTCAAGATTTGATCTAGGGGTATCCGAACAATAGTTGGGATCCAAGTCTTCAGAAGAAGAGTGGGAGTCCGAATGGTAGTTTGGATCTAAATCAAGAAGAGAGAGTGGGGGGAACCTAAATAATAATTTAGATCAGAAGCATCCAAACCATACCACCGACTATGAGCTGAAGGTGGGGAACATGGTACCCAAGTGGGCCCTCTAGCATGAAGAACCAAATGAGGTTTAGTTGTAATGGGAATCTTTTGATTTGAATACCTAAACCTAGGTTTCGTATTGTTGTAAATGTGAGAAACCATGTGATAGTCAGTCATTGTTGGTGTCGTTTAGGTGTGAATGCCTAGACCTAGATAGTGTGATGGAACTCCTTCAAAGGGAAGGAAGTGACATGTCGATTCAGGGAAGCATAATGACAACCAACTAGACATTACGTAAGTAGGGAGACACGTTCTTGATTTTTCAAAGAAGGTCTAAGGAAAATAGACATTGTGATGACGTAATCTCAATGAGATCAAAAAGGATTGTCCTAGAACAATAAGTTTTCAGATGAATGATCACAAGGAACAATCATACAAGTGTGAAACATAAAGCCAATCAAAAGGAAATACACCATATGCAAATGTGTGTGCAAAGTGATAGTTCAATGCAAAGATGATCAACACAATGTCAATATTTACTTCAAGCTCGAAATGAAAAGGGCATGAATATTAACAAAGGGTAGACGTGACTCCCAATCAAAGGATACAACGACGCGTTTAACAACCAACAAGGCCAAAATGTTAAAGGACGAGGTTTACAAATGTAAGCCACGTAACCAAACCAATTGGACACGTTAATCAAGCTTCACGAAGAAGTGAGATATTAGTGCCAACATGGTATCGAAACGACACAAATAAATTAAGCGACACTCTTCAATATTTTGGACAATGTTTGAAGAAAAACCAAGTCAAAGTATACTAAGGATGCGCTAAAATGTGAATAGCGTAACGCCACAATGCGGATACTTAGATAACGTTTACTAAAAACCGACATAAGTATCTTAATTGTGTCACGACAATGCGAACAAGATAACACGTTAAAGGGAGATCAAATGATGAATCAATACGAAATATTATGATGATCTTGAAATCAAGATCAAGTGACCATCAAAGATATGAGGACACATCCACGCACTTTAGACGTTTAACAACTCAGCTGTAAACATGGATGAGCATAAATGGACAAAAAGTGGTGAACATTATCTATGACAACACTCTCAAAAGATACCTTCCCCGTCCTAAATGGTAAACAAGAATGCAAAGGTATAGATCAAAAGATGAAAAATAAACTAAGTGCCACTTGAGCAGAGCTTTGCCTCGTTCGAAGACGTGAAAGAAGCTAAGCTAAGTGAAACATCATCTAATTTCGTGATGAAAGATACACTTAGATATAACTTAAGTGGATTCTTTGCCTTGTTCGAAAACAAGGTTCTGACTCCAAAAAATTTATCATTTCATGATGGCCAGGACGCAACAAAGGACTAGTAAAGTGGGCCTCAAGACAAAATGGCCTCCTTAATAAGATCTCTCAACTAGGTGTTACAAAGTCGTCTAAGAGTGGTCACGATTTACCCAAAAAATCACACTAACTCTTTTGGGAGTATCTCGGCTTTGCCCCCTTCAAGTACAGTGGGCAATAAATGCATCCATCATGTACTCTTTCCAGGGTCGCAATATAGACAACTTTGTAACACTAACTCACAAGGAAAACTAGTCAAGTGGGTAAGCGAGGCGCTTCTTGTTTCATCCACGAGGTTACACAACGGTGGACTACTTTAGGGTTCCTGGAACCACCCCCATTGTTATAGCTTAAGGCGTTATGCCAAAGGGGTTATGTTCCAATTAAGCGGATAGGGACGTACCCTTTTCCGAAACCTACAATACAATGTTTTAAATATGGTGTGTTTTTTTATCTTGCTTAACTTAATGTGGTTTTAAGTAGTACACCATTTGGCAACCTGCAAGAACATGTGTATTATAATTTTTGTATTTTGTTTTTGATGTCTCCTTTCTTTGACAAGTGATTTTGGTCCTACATACCAAGGTTAGTAATTTTCCAAAATGTCATACAAAGGAGATAAGATGTTGTTTTTGATTTCCCAGATCATCCTAAGACGCAAGGAAAGAGCATACGCAACAAGGTATCTCACTCAAATTTGTAATAAATGGAAAATTCTTAAGTACAATGCAAAAAGGAGTTATTTTTAACCAACTTCTAAAGCTAATTAAACCGTTTTGCAAGTATGAAGAAAGTGGTGAAACGTTTCTGATTCCCAAGATCACCTAGAAAGGTGCGAGGGAAGAGCATACACATTCACAAACAAAGATGCAAATTTTTTTATTTAGTATAAAAAAAATTAATGCAAAGGAAACTCAGTAAACCACCTTTGGTAGAACCCTCGCAAGAGTTAGAAAACCAAGAAAATCGAAAAATTCTAGAAATCTAAATTTTGCACTTTTATAACAGTTTTTAGTAATTTGCATTTTTGGAGGCCTCCGGGGCACTTTGAGAGTTTTTGTAATAGAATTAACTATACCAAAGTTATATTACTTTTGGAAGTTTCCTTGTAAAGTACGCTTCGTTCTCTTTCGACGCCTATTCAAACTCTGAAAACGAGTTAACGAGTCAAAAGATGTGATCAAAACAAGGAGCACTAAAAATAAAATGAATGAATCCGGACTACACAGACACACTGCGCGCCTGAATGCCCCTTCTCAACACCTACACGTACCTGTGAAAAACCTGCAAAACTCACGGATTTTAAAATTTTCAAAAGCAAACAGGTTAGTTGTTAGTCAAAGTGTCCTATTTCTATATCAAACCCACAAAATACATGCAAATGAAGGTCATTTATCTAGTGTTAGAAATAGAAATGAGGAAATAACAAGTGATTTGATCCAAAAAACTTGAAAATGAACTTTGAAGAACTCAAAAGACCTCCATTAATGGAGGATGGACATAAGTGTCCCACCGGCGTGCCAAATGTGTTCAATGAAAGGTTTTGCAAAAGCTATTGAAATGGAGTAAGACCCCAAAGCTTTGTGCAAAGTCCCTCAATGGACCATATGATAAGAAATGAGCAAGGAATCCTATTTGCATGTATTAAAACTTGAAATAAACAAGAAATATAACAAATAGCATTAACCTCTATTCTTGAAAGCTTAACAAAATATGCCTACTAAAGACTTAAGCAATCAGTTTTGTTGTTTACTCCATGAGGGTGAATGAATCTCACTAAATGGCTACATGGCCAAGTTTAGCTATTCCATTACTAACCTAACATGGGTGCAAGATGAAGCTATTTTAATGGTGGATGACCCAAGATCAAATGCCTATTAGCTTGGCTAATGCAAATGAGCTCTTAAGCTTTCTTAGGCTTGTTTTGGCTTTGTGTTATATAAAGTTGTAAGATTGAGAGGGAGGGGTGACCCTTCTATTTATAGTTTTTCACTTGGGAGAGTTTGGAATTTGGGTGTATGTGGGACTAAAGCTTTTAGATTAGATTAAGATAAACATGCTTTAGGCTTAGTTAAGCTTGGTTTAGGCTAGTTAACTAGGGTTTATGCTAGTTAAACTTGATTAGCAAGTGATTAGAGACTCATTGAGAGTTGGGAGGGTTTGGATAACCAATTATGACTAATAGATAGCCTACGAAGCCAATAGAAGTGGTCTAAAGAGAACTAGGGAGGTTCTGAATGGTCGAAAGGAGGAATGTTTAGCTAATAAGAGAGATATTAGCCAAATAAGTTGATTATAGGAGGAATACGAATGAGAAGGTGTCGTGAATGGGCATCCGAGAATGGAGCGAAGAAGGGGATTTAACGAAGTGTCGTCAATCGGTTGAATTGGATGAAATGCTAAGTGTAAGCATACTTCAGGTGTCTACACACCTCGCTTACCACCATTTGATGGTTCCATTTGTGTGATAGATGCAATTTCTTTTGTGCCACGTGTTGCTACTACACGCCATGATTCCTCATCGGGGCATGTCTAGTCTATGGACGTTGCTCTATCACCTACACCTCCACATGTACCACCTACATTAGCATGCCCACCATTCACTTGCACCCTCTTCATGAATGACTCATATTGGGAACATATTCCATTTGATCCTACATGAGACGACACCATATGTACACATGACGGATTAACCCGACTCGGTTTTGCTTTTGAGGACCTATGTCCTCCTCATGATCCTCATTTATATTATGGCTTCATCACTATTATTGTTGCTTATGGTTTACGTGTTTTCCATCTCACAGTCTATCTCTCTCACGCACTCCTCGCTCTTCACCACTTACATTAGGACAATCATGGCTTGATTACATTGGGGGCACTCTTGATCTTGATCATATAGACATCTCTTTCCCCATGCCTTTTGGGTGCATATTCATTTGCAATAGTTCCTTTCTTGGCTATACACAAAATCTTACTCGTTGGTATGTGCACAGTTGTCCTCTTCCTCCATTTACCGATGAGGAATATGTCATGGGCATGTACAACTTATGCCTCAATGACTCATTACGTGATCAACCAGACACTATTGTTTATCAAGCCACCAATGCTTATCCATTCGACTATAATCCTGAGACTGGTGATCTTCTAGATGACATTACATGATTACATCCCTCATCTTACACACTTGGGGGAATAACATCCAACACAACCCCCCAATTCTAGCATACTTGCATAATACTACATCACACTCTTAGCATTTACGCATACATCATCATAACATCTACTCATATCTCATCTTTACATTCTCATACATCAATCTCCTAGCATACGCATAATCATCCACATTTTAGCGTCGTTATTACCCGATGACATGCTTGTGTTCTCACGGTTCTTACACGACTGTTGAGGGTTTTTCTCTAAGAACCTTTCATCATGTGCTTCGCGTTCATCTAGCGATCCGGTCATTTCCCGATGACTCACTTTTGTGCTTTGGTTCACACTTGACCGATGAGAGCTTACCACACATGAACCCCCCACACTGCACTATAAACACCACACATTGTGTTTCACACATTCTACATTTAGTCCATATCATTTCAATCTATGCATATCTATACATCATACATCATACTAGTCTTCATCATACATATACAACACTTTCATGGTCTACGACTCTAGCATTTTACATACTACATCGCGTGCATCTTACACTCGTTAGTCTACATAGTACATTACATCTTATACATCCTACATTGCATCTCGCATTACATCTTATACATCATACATTACACATTCTACTCATCACATGGTCGCATCTATTATCATCATGCATATTGCATTGTCTTCTACGTGCTGCACTCACTACCCTATGACACACTTTAGTTCCTCGGTCCATACTCGATTGCAAGGGTTTACAAATCAAATGGACCTTATCATACTTACACGTTTATCATTCGACCTTTCATCATGCAACATTTCTAGGATAATGACACACGTTATAGGCTAAATCATCACTTACTCTTTCATCTTGTAGTGGTATATGCTTTAGGCTACATCACCACTCCCTACCATTCATCTTGTGGTGACATATGCTATAGGCTAAATGGTCACCTACTCTATCATCTTGTAGTGGTATACGCTTTAGGCTACATCACCACTCCCTTTTATCCATCTAGTAGTGATATACACTTAGGGCTAAATCATCACTCATTTCTTCATTGTGTCGTGATATACGCTTAGGCTATAGGGCTCACACACACATCATTTCTTCTATATGTCGCATATCATCATCATTACACATACATACTCATCACACAAGCATCGAGACACAACACACACTTCGACCATTTCCCGATGACGCACTATCGTTTACGGTTCATTCTTGACTACTGAGGGGGAAAACCAAATGAACCTCATTACATACATCTCCATTCAATGGGGGCACGCGGCTCTTATCACTCCATCTTGCATTTCATTCCATCCATCCACAACATACTGCATATTATGGTTTCTTTTACTCTTGCTTAATTTTTCTTGTTCAAGTTCAATTTATTACACATGCTAGTTAGATTACTTATATGTCATTTATCTATATCATCCACACATGTGCATTCATGTCTTTTTCTAGTTATGATCACAGATACAAGTCTCGTATACGTGGCATGGATGTTCACCTTCTACCCTTCCTACACTGGTCGCTAGGAGCATCCACATTCGTCTCTCACAGGTGTTATTGTTTCATTTTGTACTTAGCACTTTACATTCCTTGGTTATACATGTTTTTGACATACTAGTTATATTTCTAACATGCTAACGGGTGCTTCATGTACAACATTTGTTATGCAAGGATATTTGCTTCCATACTTGTTTGTTACATTGTTATTGTTTGTTCTTGTATGCGGGTCTTGCCCTATGTTTGGTGTGCACACTTGTTTGTTTATATGTGGCCATGATGTCCTTTGCATGTCTTGTGACATCGTGAGTGATGTCCCATCTTTACTGACTTGGACATTACTTTGCTTGGTAGCTTACGCATTGTTTGTGTAGCTTACACATTGTCTTATACATGCATGCTTGTTTGTACTAACACTTGTCTTTGGCTAGCCTTCTTATTTGTGTGTGCCTTGGTTTCTACCAAATGCATTTCCTTTCCCCCCGTAGTAGGGAGAGTTACAAAGTGTACATGCGGTTCGTCCTCTTTTGGGGAAACATTCTCCTATCAACAACGTCGCATGCGCCCCCAAAGAGGGGGCATCATTTGGGGTTTTACATACTACACAACACGTTTACATTGGTTCAGTTCAGTGCACTTTCCGCCCTTGGCATTGTGGGTTACATACAACGAGTGGGTTCGAGACTCTATCTATAAACCCCGTACACAACAGATTTTACAGACATGGTTGTCCTTAACATTCAAGGAAGCGATTACAGCTAGAGGATATAATGGAATACCTCTACACTTCTTCGGCTAGTGGTGTCGGATCACCCAAAAACCAAGACATAAAAAGATCTCTTCACACGCATTTAGGGAAGCGAATTACAGGAAGGAGAATAATGCAGCCTTTCTCCCTACACTTCTTCGGCTAGGGTGGCATGAGATTGCCCAAAACACTCGCAATACAAGATCTCCTTCTACACTCTCTTTCTTGACATGGATCAAGTGCACATGTTCCATTTACATTTTTGAGTTGCGTTTTTTTTTACATTTACAAACTTTTACATTGTGTTTTTACACATACATACATACATATTTGACTACTTGATCGTTTTCTCCTTGCAGGTTCGGTCATATGATAAACAAACAAATCAAATGGGGGCAACAACACAACAATGGCATCAAGAACAACATTTCGTGGAAGCACCCGCCATATTAACCATCCAGTACATCGACACATCGCCGACACACGTTTCCGCCCTAGGTTCACTCTCACCACTTTTTGTGCACTGTTTCATCTTTAGTTTCCACGCTCCATCATCTTTTTTGTCATTCCATGCTTTGTGTAGTCCTTCGGCGCGTTTTCTACAACAATCTTCATGGACATCAGTACGCATCTCTATCTACTTAATGTTACCGAACTTTCCGCTCACCAACATAAAGTGGGGGCAAATGTAGTCACAAAATCACACTTTAGACATTATTTAGTCCCGGTCTTATACTACTATTTAGAAATTTTATGAGTGAAGAAAGTAGTAATTAACCCTCGTATTTTGTCCATCTTACTTTGTTTTCTTTTGTCATTCACAACCTCTTGCACCCGCATGCCCAATCGCTTTTTCGTTTTGCATCATTTTAGCCTTGATGGAGCGCCCATCAACGTCCCACCCAAAGGCTAGTATTGGGGTGTCGATGGACGCCCTAGTCCCACTAGAGGCACCCCGATTCTTTTCCCACTTTCTCACCACTTTTTGGGCACTTTCGACCATTGCGAAATTTGATTTTTCTTGTGGTCGGCCTCTTCAAGGTTAATTACGAAATTAGATCAAGAGAACCCTATAAATATAAAGCTATGAGATCACAATGTGGGACCAAGCACTATTCACTACTATCATCCACTTAGAGTTGCATCCATTTGGAGATCACTTGCATCCATTAGCTCCATCACAAAGAACATGTCTAGTTCATCTGCATCACACAAGCATAGGGGGAGGGATTATATTCTATTTCATCCACCATTCTACTACATTTTAACATCTAGTTATTACTCGCTACTTCACAAAGAGAAACTGCACAAGAACCCCTAGTGCACATGATGCACACACACACACCGTAACTACAAAGTGGGGTTTGAAATGTAGTGCAACGCTTAGTTAGTAAGCCCACTGTTGTGGTAGCTAAGGTCAGTCCGACCCATTCATTTGCATTCTTTTTTTTTTAGGGTTTTGATACTTCTTGTGGTCTTTTGCAAGTCTTTCTTTCATCTTGGATTATCATCGACACCTGGCGCAGCGCAACAAATCCGATACGAAACACAAGGGTTTTGACCACCCGCCGAACTCGTAAAAATCGGGCCCAAACCTTTTGCACGGCACCAAGGCGCTCATTCTGCACTGCAGTGTCCGCAGTGCCCCGATCCCTCTCCGGGGCTCTAGTCCAACTAGATAGCTCGGATCTATCCTTTTCAAGACCTCTCGCATCTGCTCTTGCTTCATGTTCCTTCGATCACTTCGTGACACAATCCAACGAGATCCTTTAATCAACGGAATCACTTTCCTCACTCTTCTTGCATATTAGGGTTTGATTAGATTAACTATCATATATCCTCATTTTAGTTAATCAACCCCACTAAGATAGGGTTGTTTAAGGAGATCAACATTCTTGAGGGCATATATCCTAGATAATAGAGCATAACAAATTATAATTTTGTATAAATACTATTATACAAAATTTTCAAGAGTTTTTATAGCAAGGAGTGCACCAAAATCCACACCTAATATAGTTGAACCCATAAGTGAAAGATGCCTTGTGATTGGGTCTTATAAAGGTTACCAAAAAGATGTTAAAATGGCTAGCAAAATAGCCAATTGTTGAACGTGTACCTTACCTAAACGAAGGCTTAGAGAGCTTGTCAATGGGTGCGGGGCCACCCAATCTACTCACTTGTGAATTATGCAAAAACATTCACATTATCTATGGTAAATAAGAATAGTTTGGCATCTACTCAACTTGTTGATCTATTTGTAATCCATAAAAATGGGCACGAATGTCATTATCTATATAACTTGGTTGTATTCAATTAAATAAAAAGCAAATGTTGGATAATTTGCTATCAACACCGATTCATTGTACCATTTAGTGAGTGGGTGTAATTTTGACTTGAACAATGGGTCAAAGAGAACTTGTGTGACAACTTGTAGACCAAGGAGGCACTCGTCAACATGCCCTACCAAAAGGGAAGAAACCACTTAATTAGGCAACAAAATGCAATTGGGTGCCATGGTGAATTGTGATCGAGTGATGAATGAAAACCTCTCCCAAAAGGAAGAGAGTGGCTTCTCAATTAGGAACAATATGACTAAAGACATATTATTGATAAATTCAAACCACGCGATCAAGAGACCATATGTAAAGTGAATTCCAATCCCAAACAACAAAGGAGCAATGGTGAGTAGTTCAGAGGTGGAAAAGGTGAAAATAAGGGATTAATATTGGGTGACAAAAGATGATGCTCTTATGACTCGTTTAAGGGGTCTTGATTGTAGGCTCGAGTTCTACAATGCCATAATCTACAAACTCTTTGCTCGGCCTAGTGATATCCTTTGTCAACTAAATATATTTGACATGAATGTGCAGTTGGATCAATGGCCTTCCCTTTTGGATATTGGTTTGTGTTTCAAGTAACTAGTGTAATTTAGATTTGACTTTACCTGTTAGATGGACAATTTGAGCCCTTCTTGACCTATTTTGTACTCGGTCATCTTCTTTTGATGCATAATCAAAGTGGCTTAAGAATGTTGTAAAATCCAAAACCATTCAAGATATAAATCACCAAGTATGAAAGAAAACTTAGGAAAGAATTGGAAAACCTTGTTAAGAGATGCACCAACGCTATAATGTATTTTAGGGAAATTATCTAATTCATGGAGTTCATTTAATAAAAAATTCATTCATTGTTGAGTACTTGAATTTTTATATCTTTTACAAGGAAAATGTTAGATAAAATAAAAACACAACGCAAACTAGTGTTACGCAAGGACACGTCCCCTAGATTTTGGTGACGTCTTAAACGCCTTGAACATTTTGAGCACTTGGAGGGGACGTCCCTATTTTTAAAAAATTAGAAGTTTTCTAATGTTTTTACTTTTAAAAAGTTGTTATTTTTACCAAAAACATTAAATTATAATCTCGAAAGTGCCTAAAATACATCAAATACAGTTTAAATCCCTAAATTTCATTGAATAAAGTTAAAATATTTAAATATCAATTTTTATATATTATTTAGATAGCCGTCCCCCTGCCACTCCAAAAGCCCCGTCCCTCCATTCTCACGTCCCTGAGACTTTGGTAACTATGGTGCAAACTAAAGTTTCTTGTTTATATTGATTTCCTTGTCACCATAAAGAAATTCAAAAGCTTTTTGATGTTTTTACTTTTTAAAAGCTGTTATATTTACCGAAAGCATTGAATTATAATCTCCAAAGTACCTAAAATACAACTTAAATCCTTAAATTTCATTGAATAAAGTTAAAATATTTAAACATCAGATTTTATATATTATTTTAATAGCCATCCCCGTGCCATCCCAAAAACCTGTCCCTTCATCCCCGCGTCCCTGAGACTTAGGTACCTATGATGCAAACTAAATTTTCCTGTTTATAGTGATGTCCTTGTCACCATCTTATTTATTATAGTTGCTATAAATATCTCAAACAAGTTTTGCTGAAGCAACCAGCTACGTATACTAATATAGACATATCTGGAAAATCAAAGATAAAAATGGACTCTTGAAGCACGCATGCAATACCAGTGCCGATAATCACATATGATAGTTATTCTTCGAGTACATGTCAGGTTTGAAAACGTTAACAAAAATCTATCTACGACTGTCCAAGAAACATCATAAAATCTGTAGTCTATATATTCCAGTCACTCTCGAGTGCTCTCCTTCAGCCACTTCAGATAATCATGATTTCCTCCAAGAATAGGTAAAGCAATAACTTCGCATACCCTGTCACACAAAAACCAATCATGCGGTCAGACACTTTTTATGATGTGAAAGCTCAGATGTTTTCTTCTGCTGATTTTCAGAAAGGCTATACAATTTAGTCAAGACCAAAAGCTTAAATGTGCTCCTCCATATATAAATATAAACAAGGGTAAAATTAAAGAAACAAATGATATCAATGTGCAGTTTTAACCTTAAGAATGTTCTCGATGCCATCTGAAAACACTCTTAAGAATGGAGTTCGACTAATACTCACTCATATGGGTGGTTAGCTTTCACATGTGCTGTCAAAGCATCTACAAGAGACTGTCGTGTCTTAATTATGAGCATCTCTTCTGAATCTGTCTCTATCTGGTAAACAGCAAAATCAACATGTTTTAGTAAGTTCTTTGAACATAAACCTTACCCCCTTGTAATATCCCTGATAAATAATTTCTAACAAATCTGGATATTTTATCAAACCATCGGGCAACAGTATAAAAATTTGAAATTTTATGACAGCAGTGACAATCTGATTTTTAAATAAAAACAGCAACCCCAGTGTGCCATAAAACAAACTTTTATTTATTGATCTCAAATCAGCTACAATAAAAATACCAATGTTTGAATACACTTATTTTCTTACAATTGATATTCTAAATGAAAAGATAGATGAAAGATAAGAGCATGCAAATTGTTTTGACTGAAATCTACCCCTAGATACTGAAGCCCTAGTTGTACTTGTTGTTCGGATGTAGAATTAAGCCTGAAAAGTGTGCCCTAGCCAAACTGGATGAACACTTGTACCTTGAATGGTCACTGCAACCCCTGAATGGAATTGCCAAGCTTAGATATGAGGGATTTCGTCCTCAAACCTGTATGCAAATGAGGGATTTCGTTTTCTATTGCTGATGCAGAAGCAGAAACTACTTGCAGACAAAGAAGTAGTTGATAAATTTCCAAGATGTATGTAATAATAAACCCCAAATCTGCCTTTATAACTTCCAAGGCCTTCTCCAAAGTTGGTGCCCCATCCTAAAAATAGGAATAAACAATATAAAATTGTTTTATCCTCTCTCCATCCTAAAAATAGGATCTTGATGCTCATGCAACCCACTCTATCTTTGGTGCCCCATTCTTTATTTAATTATTATTCTATCTTTGGCACCCAATAATAGAAGTTCATCATTCTATTATTATTTTATTCTATTTCTACTTTTTGGATTAAAAATATAATTTAAGTGTCCTTTTTACAAATAAAATATAAAAATACCCTTAGACCACTTAAATTAATTTATTTCCTTTTAATTTCCCCTTAGCCTATGGAAAATAATAAGAAAGTTAATTAATTCTGAAAAAGGTACATTACATCCCAATACAGAAAAGGGTAGTAGTGGAACACAAGCCTCTGCAACAATATCATAGGATGTATGGATCAGTTTGACCATAGTGTCAGAAAAGTTTCAGAACCAGCTCGCTTTACAAATACCATGTTTAAAACCTCCAGCTGGAAGTTGAACCAAACAAGATAATGGTATAGATAATAGTACTTAGCGAATAAGTAACTACCGAGAAGGTGATGCACAATACAACTACTGAATTTGCCAAAAACCTATTAATAAAGGGGAAGTGATAAATGACGCTCCTTCAAATTTCAGATGAAGTCTCAATTAAATGCAATAGGAAATTTCTGAAAAATATTATTTTCAATCATTAAAAATAACCAGAATTACAAAGAACAGACTTTGTCTTGTGATTAACTTATTTGCCTCTCCCCTGAAGCCATTGGGATTATTTGCAATAAGATATCCGCTACAATTGTGAAGGTCTTATCGATAAAATTGTCATTTCTCTGAGATCTAGGCATAGTCAATTAGGTGAATATGTCCACTAGGCAATTACTACTCGATATTTGCTTTGGTTCTTAATGATAGATCAAATAATAATCTCCAACTTTTGACATCTAAATATTTATGAAAATGAGATTGCAAATTAAAATATTAATAGTGCTAAAAGACTTTATCTCTGAATAGCAAATTTGTGTGCAAACAAAAATCAGCAGTTCATAATCTAGGATATGGATATGCAAGAGCCGTCAAGTTTGATAAAAAGACAATCTACCAATCAAATGGAACATTGATTATGGCAAAGCAACTGCATTTCCTCAGTGTGACACTTGGAGAAAATAAGAAATTTAAAGTATGGATCCCTCTAGACGTTATGCATTAGCCAAAAGGAGGCATGCCTAATTTACAGGGATGAAGAATTTCAGGACTTGATAAGGTTGTGTGCTCTCAGCAAGTCTTTATATTCGCTGGGCAGATATACTCTGTAGTCCTTGCTTGATCTGTGAGTACTAAATCAATTTTAATTTGCGATCAATCAGGCATCAATTGTACATGTCACAAAAGAATGGAAAAGGATTCCAATAAGATAAGAAAAATATTGACTAGGATCCTTCGCTTGAAATAGCACCTATGGATATAACCACTGCTAACAGAGTTGAACCGAAGCTCGTAACCTATGATGCCAATGAACCTTTCAGACATCCCATTTCAGGGAATATTAAGGGGACACGTGAATCTTAATTTATGCACTGCTGCTTTCCACACAACTTAGAAGGAAATATTATTGTCAGTGGGACTTACATTTAGTACAACTCCAGACCACTTGTGGCTCCCCTTTATCATGATTCTATAGGGATATACGGTTTATCAATAGTGCCTCTAAACCCTTCTACCAATGATACGATTAAAGATTATGTATAGTGTCTCGCATACTGAAGCCAAACCAGATATAAGATCCTCGGTTTGAATAGAAGGGGGTTTATTTGGGATATAAGGGGAGTATACTTAGGATATGAGAGGGGCAGAATGTTATACACCTAGGGACATGATATTGGGATGTATATGAGGTTATGTAATAGACAACTTGAGGCACATATAACTCATGTTTAGATAGGATGGGCCCGATGGGTAACTTTTTAGATTTGTGATCAGTCATGCATCAATTGTAAATATGTCACAAAAGAATGGTAAAGGATTCCAATAAGATGGGAAAAATATTGACTAGGATTCTTTGCTTGCAAAAGCACCTATGGCTATAAGCCTATAACTACTACTAGCAAAGTTGAACCACCACTCGTAGCCTATGATGCCAATGAACCTTTTAGACATCCCATTTGAGGGAACATTATGGGGACATGTGAACCTTAATTTATGCACTGCAACTCCTCCACACAACTTAGAAGGAAAAGATTATGGTCAGTGGCACTTACATTTAATATAACTCCAGACCACTTGTGGCTCCCCTTTATCATGATTCTATAGGGACATACGGTTCATCAATAGTGCTTCTAAACCCTTCTACCAATGATAGGATTAAAGATTATGTATAGGATCTCACATACTGAAGCCAAACCAGGCATAAGATCCTTGGTTAGAATATAAGGGGGTGTATTTGGGATATAAGGGGAGTATACTTAGGATATGAGGGGTGGAATGTTATACACCTAGGGACATGATATTGGGATGTATACAAGGTTATGTAGTAGACAACTTGTGGCACATATAGCTCATGTTCGGATTACATTTAATATAACTCCAGACCACTTGTGGCTCCCCTTTATCATGATTCTATAGGGACATACGGTTCATCAATAGTGCCTCTAAACCCTTCTACCAATGATAGGATTAAAGATTATGTATAGGATCTCACATACTGAAGCCAAACCAGGCATAAAATCCTTGGTTAGAATAGAAGGGGGTGTATTTGGGATATAAGGGGAGTATACTTAGGATATGAGGGGTGGAATGTTATACACCTAGGGACATGATATTGGGATGTATACAAGGTTATGTAGTAGACAACGTGTGGCACATATAGCTCATGTTCGGATAGGATGGGACCAATGGGTAACTTTTTTAATGGATCAATTGGGTAACCTAGTGAAATAAAATTAAAATTATGTTTGGTTATTGAATGACTACATGTATTGGAGGTACCCAGTTGGTGGCAGCTGCATTCCTAGCTTCCAAATAGTAATTAGGTACTTTCCGGTCGGACATTGCTTATTGAATGACTACATGTATTGGAGGTACCCAGTTGGTGGCAGCTGCATTCCTAGCTTCCAAATAGTAATTAGGTACTTTCCGGTCCGGACATTGCTGCTGCAAGTAGTAGTCTAAGAAGCCTTTCTTTTGGTTCCCCTTTGGGGATGGTAACTTTCCCATATAGCCTCAACAAGTGACATGTTGATGGGATCATATAATAAGAGTTTCTCAAGGGTGTGAAATCTGTGTTGTTGAAGCTCGTTGTTGTATTGCATTATTTACCCCCTTTAATATTTATATATTATTTTAATAGTCATCTTAACATTCCCCGTCATCACCACATCCCCCATCTCGAAGTCTTAGGTAACTATGAACCAAACAAAGCTTGTATACCAACTCTATAGAAGTCAAATTTGATGGTGAGCAAGAATCAAAAAAAGCATCCACCTTGGTCTTCTTCATTTGAATCTTAATGTGAAAGAGTTTAGTATGTTCGCCTTTATTCTAAGTAGCTGATTCAAGTACGTATGCGAGGATCCAGTATGGTATGGTAATATTTTTGGGGCAGCCAAGTATGGATTTGGTTACAGCCATACAATATATTTATATATATATAGAGAGAGAGAGAGATAAGCAAAAGACAAGGTAAATAACCACAAAACATACTGATAGTTCAATGCCAAATGTCAAATTATATACAAAAATTAAGATAAATTAGCATATTTGTTGTATTCGTGATCAAATTTATCTTCAATGTTTTTATCGAGGGCATCAACACTATCATGTGCAATGAGAGGTAAATATGCAATGTGACGTAAATGTGTTGATTAAAAAGAGTTTGGGAGTGTATTTTACGATTAGTTATTTTTTTAAATATTTTTTGAAGTCAATGTTTGACTTGTTAAAACAAAAAAATCAGAAAATCATTTTCTGTCAGGTAACTACTGCGTGCGGAGACATAGATCTGTCTACACCCGGTCATACCCAGGACCGTGTTGTCATACCCTATGCATACACGGAAAGGAACACGACCAGTAACAAAACCAGCCCCCTTGCATAGCAATACCCGATAAGGTAGCCTTTACCATGAACCTCGTTGCCACTGGAGCATACCTCCTTTGGATGGAAGTGCAAGAAATCCTCTCATCCACATCAAAGTTGCACCCAACTACTTTCCTTTCAAAGGAATTCACAGCTTTCTTCTTCTTGTTCTTATATGGACGTAAGTTCAGATGTACTTTCCAACAAGTTTCCTTTGTATGACTATAAACATTATAATGCTCACAACATTTAAATCTTTCTTGTTAATAGCAGTAGCATTATGCTTACCTTCCTATTGACATTTACCTTTTGATTGGAACCAGCTTGTTGTTTTGAAGTATTTGAAGAGGATGATGAGCCCCCTTCTTGTCCATCTAATAGGATAATGGGCTTGGGAAGATGCCTCATCTATGTCCTTAAGCTTCACCAATATCACAAGCCTCCGTATATGACTATGAATCGCTCCAATATAACTAATCAAGATACCATAATCTTGAACATCTTTGCTCATTTGGAACAACCTTGCAATTGCCTGAAATATTGCCAATTAATAAACCTTTCCACTTCATAACAAATAGGATAAAAATGTTTCTTAATCACCTTTTTAAATTCATCTCATTCAATAGTTGGTGGTAGTTTCTTTAAAGTCAAGGAATAAACATAACTCTCACACCAAGTGAGTATAGGACTTCCCATTTTCAATCTTGCAAAAGAAATTCTAAGCTTCTCAATAATATTATGTAAACTGAAATATACCTCAAGCTAAGCCAGCCAATGGTTAAGTTTCAGATAAGATAATATAAGATAAGATAAATATATTAATGTCCAACAAATGACCACAAAAGTAGGTCAAAGGGACTGCAGAAAACAGCGAGCACCGATACAAGGCAGGAAAACCAAAGAGTTCCCGAGAAAGACGAAATACAAAAGCCAGAAGAGGTGGCCAATAGGAAGAAGAAATCACATGCACCCAAAATGGGGGTGGAAAAACAAGTGAGAGGAAGAAAGGGGGAAAGACGACTAAGGAGAAGAAAAGAGGAAAGCCCATCAGGGGATGGAAGATCCAACTCTCCTAACATCCGAGGCCGACTGGAAGAAGCTGAGGATAGAATGCCGACCAGCCGAAGAGAGAGTCTACCTATTATGCTGTTGTCTGGATACAGTATTATCCCTTTGATGCCTGGTGGATCTCATCGTCTCCTGAGGCTAGGCCTAGTACGGGCATGCTTGTGATGACTCGGGGAGCCATGGATGGTTTCCTAGGCCAAACCAATCTGGAGGAAGAAGCGAAGACGGTCTTATAAGGGCACTTAATGCCTCTCTCCGCCGGTAACATTGTGAAGAAGGAAGTGATCCAGCTGGGTAGAGTTCGGTCTAGGATGCGGCTGAAGAGTGTGCTCATGAAGCTTCAAAGCCTCCTGTAAATATAAAGCCAGACACCTTTGATCCTCGAACTGAAGAAGTTAGAAAGATCTTGCGTCCTCCTAAATAAATAGTGAAATCTCCCTCTGATCTCGTAGTAAATGGGGCACCGAAAGATGAAGTGTGTTTCCATCTTGGTCTCCTGGAGGCTACACAACTAGCAGATCTTGTCCAAACGATCAAGGTGGTGATCCATCTCACAATCTTCATATGGCGGAACTTCAATCTTGGCTTCCACTTTGAATGGAGGTTATAGAATGGAATGGGGTTGCTCCTTCTCATAGGCTTGAGGTTGGTCTTTTCTCGACTCCTCATTTGCTTTACGAACCTCCATAGAAACTCCTAGCTTTCCCATTAGAGTCTCCATAACCTTTTCCAGCCGATCAGTCTCCATAGCATTTACTCAACCTTCGTATGGCGGAACTTCAATCTTGGCTTCCACTTTGAATGGAGGTTGTGTTAGAGGTTATAGAATGGAATGGAGTTGTTCCTTCTCATAGGCTTGAGGTTGGTCTTTCTCAACTCCTCATTTGCTTTACGAACCTCCATACAAACTCCTAGCTTTCCCATTAGAGTCTCCATAACCTTTTCCAACCGATCAAACTTTCCTACAAGGTGGGAAATGCTTGCCACATCTTTCAACTTGATGAAAGTCTCATCTTCATTGGCCATGCTTCTCACATATCTATTCCACTACCCTGTGGATATCTCTGGCTGCAAGATAACCAATTCACTTTCTCCTATTGCACTATTGTTCTGGTCACAAGCATCAATCTGCAAAGATAATACAACCACAGCCACCAAAGAACACGGTTTCTTTTATTCAAATTTGATCCATAAATAGTATACATATTCCATAACTAATTTGTAAAGACAAATCTTTATCTTCCAATACATAATTTAGTTGATTTACTGATTGTGCTCTTATGATTTACTTAAAAGTTAAAACAACAGCATAATTGTGAGAGAAAAAAATGAGTTGTTTTGAGTGCTGGAAATAAGATAGCCTATTGTATGTATGACTTGAAACAAATATAAAATGAAACAGCACAAAAACAGAGCATAACACAATATTACCCTGGAGAAACCCAATGTGAGAAAAAAATCTAGAAGAGTAAGGCCTTGCCTTCTCTTACCACTTTCTCCTCTAAAAATTACCAGCTTACTTCCTTCTCAAGGCCTTCACGGATACAACATATCAACAGTACCATCACACTTGCAATTGCTCTGCAAATTGCTTCAAATGCACTCGAACTCCCTATGACACTCAACCAATAACTGACTAAGAAGAATGGATTACAATGGTCCCTAGAGCATAGATATATAATTACAATTAATAAGGCTCGCATCAAGGCTCCCAAAAGCCAAAGAAATAAAAAGACACCATCTGCAGCCATTTCTCTACATGATCATTTCATTTGGGCAAAACTGCCATGACACTTCTGCAACTGCCACCCTGTTGTATCTACCTGTTGTCACTGACAAAATTGTTCTTTGTTTCTGATTTGTTTCTTTGGAACTTACTTCAGCCATGTTTGACTCCAACAAATTTGGATCACCTCAAAAACCATATGCAACCTTTATAGGCCCCTGAACTAAAGTTGCATACTTGTTCATTCTATAATTCACAAAATTATGTGTTTGTGAGTGTTTCAGATACACACATAGTTGATAATGACTAGGAATGAGAATAGTGGCTTACTTAGCTGATTTTACTAATTTTCATGATCCAATTTGGATCAGAAGTGCATGGTGAGATGGTTCAATTGTTTGTAGATTTGAGGTTCTGTTTGGACAAACCTATTTTTCACTCAGATTTTTATACGTTTATTATGGATGGTTTGGATATGGTTATGCTTGGTTAGAGGGTTGGGAATAGTTACCATAAATGTGCCAAAATGTTCATGACACTTTAGTATAGGAAAAAGTAGTTGGCATCGCAAGGTATTCAATGAAGAGATGTGAAGAAGAATGGGCCCCTTAGGCAACTTGTTAAATAAGGTATATTTGGTTATCAGCCAGCCTAAAATCCTCTCTCACAATTACCAGATAAGTAATCATATATTAACTTATCTGGCAACTTGTTAAATAAGTTATATTTGGTTATCAGCCAGACTAAAATCCCTCCATAACAATTACCAGATAAGTAATCGTATATAGGGGCATCAATCTTTGAAAATCATTATAGATCATGCACCATGGATCAATTCTTTTGAGTACTAGAGATATAGTGTAATAGCTTGGATCTCATTGCAGGAGATAACTTGGAGTGATTCCTTCCTTGGGGAATGTTGTATGGTGTAACCTCACCTCAAGTGTATTTCTATTTCAAAGTATATTGAAGATAAGACACATTAGACCACCATTTATCTCATGTTGTGCATTTCTCTTATGATCCAACATGAATCGGTGTATTGGACATTTGGTTCTTAACATCGTCACTCACCCCTATCTAGATTTCCCATTATCTATGTAATCCCCTTATGCCTCAACATACACAATAAGAATTGTGCCCTTTTCCAACTCTACTACTCCTAATACATTGCCACATCCGCCACCATGGGATGCTTTCTCTTCCATCCCCGGATAGATCTCCATCATACACTTGGGGCATCACACTCATTCTTCCCCCCTAACATTATCAGTTGTCTGCTATTTCTACTCTTACGCTCTGTGCTCCACACTTTCTAATTTTAAGCAATCTTACACATCTTGATACACTTTGTATCATCACCACCCTATGACGCTCTCTTGTGCTAAGGTGTCCATTTGAAATAAGCCCATTTGATCTGTCATTTTTATACCCCCGGTTTCTAATGCAAGCCTCGATGGCCACTCCAGACTCTTATTTAATATGTATTTCAGTCTGAGCTAATAATTCAAAAGTAAGCCAAAGGACAAGCGGGTTCAAATTGTACCAAAGAGAAATTCAGAAGGGAGCCTAATAAAGATAGGAGAGTAAGACACAAAGGATATCCACCATAACCTAATGAAGACAAACAAGAAAACATTATGACAAAAATGAAGGGTGCCTACATCGGGGAATTATAACCTACTCTGGGAGACACAAGGAGGTGGGGAATTGAAAAGGTTCCCAATCTAGAATGAAAGACAACGGTCTACAATATTGTTTTTTTATTTCAAAAACTGAAAATATAATATGACAATAGACACCAGATTATACTTTGAAAAGGAAATCCCATAGAGATGACTCCCACTTCTTGTTGTGACATGTTGCCAAACAATATTTTTGATAACTTGCATTAAATTTAGGCATACCTTATCTTGCCACCAGTAAGTTGATTCAATGCCTGCATGCACAAAAAGGAGATTCTTATAAACTCTATAGCTTCGGCTAATAATTCATTTTCAAATTTTACATGAAAAAACCATGTGTTAGTGTGAATTCACTAGAAGTTAATAGTTTTGTCTTTCATAGTGCTGCTACAAGAAATATTGCGAAGTAAACTTGATATATCAGATCCAAAGATATCCATTAGCTGCTTTACAGATAGACAAATATAAAACATATTGGAGACAAACTGATGTTAAATATCTGTGTCCGATAAGAAAAATTTATGAGATGTCAGACATGTTCTGATATTAATGTTTTTCCATTAAACCTGAAACAATGAAAGGCTCTTAAGATCCAACTTGCATCTAAGCTTACAAAATGAAAATAATGTTCGGGATGGTTCAAAATTTAACAACCTTGGAACCATAAACTTGAAAGAAAAATCTAAGATAACGTTATTAATATGCAATGGCATACGATAAGCCAAGGATGCAATTCTTTCTAAAGAACATGTTTTTCCCAATATTTTGGGAAGAATTTCTTAATAGAATATTGTGCAGGATAGATTTGAAATTTATAGTGGAAATCTTAAAAGTTGCAGAAAGCAGCATGACTGTCAACAGATATGCGATGAGAAATCTCAGCAAAAACAACCACAAGCCAAAACCATAACACTCTTCTAATAACATATCTTTGAAAAGATAAGATTTGATTTTGATTCACATGCCTGCCACACGATTGACACAACCTGCAAGCTTTGCCTCAATAATGCTTCGAGCCAGCTTCCTACCTGCATGCATACAAGCTCATACATTTCACATGACTTGATATAATAATAATATAGTCCATCTGAAATTGTTTCTTCATAGATATATCTCACTGCATGGATAATCCAAAGCGTGCTAGTTCTAAATGGTAAATTGAAATTTCTTTTCATGAAATCTAACAAAGCACCTTATATACAGCAACTGCCTCACATGCAAGGAAAGTCACTAAAGATCAAAATCACATAATGAAATCACTTCAGTTCTAGGCATGAATGACACATTATGACCTTTAATTTTTAGCAAATGAACTTGTCTGGAATTCCAATGGAAATCCAATTTCTTATAAGGAAGAAAGGTGTACCACTAGCAATACAGAAGGCTTTACCATTGCGAATTGCCACAAAACACATTATGTGATACGTGTCTAGTGGCAGGCCATTCATTGAAGGAATGCCCTTATAATTTAAGAAGGAAAGAGAAAAAGATGTTACACAGAGTGATACTTCAAGGAAAACACCATCCATGGTTACAAGAATCACAAGGAAATCATCAGACCCCAGAATCAGCAGGGTGGCAGAAATAGGATCTTTCAAACTTAGTTACAATTTTTAAATTAATTTTTTTGAACTTATTTATATTTTAATATTTTTAATAAAAAAATTTTAACTTACTAATATTTTGATATTTTTAAATTTATTATAATGTTTTTAAATTTGATATCTTATTTTATTTACATGCAGATTATAATTCAAAGGCTCCCCGACAATCAACTACTAAGGGATGGAAACATGTGACCTGTGACGATATCAATGTCAAATGTCACTTGTGTGGCCATTCATATACTGAAAGTTTAACACGGGTGATGGACCACTTGGCATTTCAAGGGATAGAAGAAGGGGTGTTGCTCCATGTGGAATAGTAACTCCAAAGCTTAGAATTGCTCTACAGAAAGACCAATAATCATCGATTGTAGGAAAGATGAAATCAACACAAAGAAAACAAAGGATCCAAGAGGATATATCTAGGTTCACAACATCTTCTTGGTCTTCCTCTTCCAATACGCACAAGGCCACAATAGGTGGATTGACAAGGAGTAGAACCTTGAACAACTTGCGGAAACCAATAGAAAAATATGTGGATGATGCAATAGTTGATCTGTTTTATTCAAGTGTCATTCCATTGAATGTAGCCAAGAATCCACATTTTTGAAATGCAATTCGAGAAGTTGTAGAGTTTGGTAAAGGTTACGCACCTCTAAATTGCATATGAAATCATGAAAAAGTTGCAGAATTTGGTAAGGCTTTCAAAACAACTCTTTTGCAGAGGTCAAAAGATAGGGTGACTAAGAAATTAGTTGAGGTCAAGGCCTCTTGGAGTGCAATAGGTTGCACTATATTGAACAATGGATGGTCAAATATATGTTAGAGGCCATTGATTAATGTTTTGGTGGCTTTCCCACAAGGTGTGTTCTTGAAGGTGATTGCACCATGTACCATAAGAAAAAAATTAGTATATTTCTAAAATATTAGAGAAAGGCATTGTTGAAGTAGAGATGTGCGAATGTGGTTGAAGTGGTTATTCACAAGTGTTGCAAAATATGTGGGAGTCGGGAAACTGATTGTATAGAAGTACGCACAAATATATTGGAGCCCATGTGTAGCACATAGTCTAGATTTGTTGTCACATGACTTGGCTAAATTTCCATGGGTACATGAAGCAATTTAGAGAGAGCAATTGCAAATTTTATAAGAAATCATTGTCTCACATTAAATTTGTACAAGAAACATGCGTTGAAAGAGTTGTTGAGCCCATGTAAAACAAGGTTTGTTTCATTAAATATCGCTTTGAAAAGAGTGGTTGAAGAGAAAACATCTCTAAGGTCTATTATTTGCTCCAACGAGTAGAAAATTATGTGCTTTCTAAAGATCTTAATGGGAAGAACATGGAGCAATTATTTTTAAAAACTTTTTAGAAAGTGCAACAAAGAAACTAAAGGTGTGTGGACTAATTGTTGATGTGTTTTGCATGGTTGATGGCAACACCCCTTGTCTTGGCAAGTTTTACGAGACCATGGAGCATTGCAAGAAAGTAGTTCAAAAAGATATGAATAGTGTTGAAGCAAACTACATGGACATATGAGATACATTTGATTTCAGATGAAAAAATGCACACACTTTTACATGTAGCAGCATGTTATTTGGAGCCTAAGCTATTTCAAATTGATAGACAAAGTGATTGTGAAGTTATGGCAGGGCTTTATGAAGCCATTAAGAGGTTTGAACCAAATCTAACAACTGCAAGTCTAATTAGAGACCAGTGTTGGAAATACAAGACAAGAGAAGGGATGTTTGGAATGTTAGCAGCCAAATATGACATGTCACGAGTTGACATGCTTGGGTACAAATGGTGGAGGTCCTATGGAGCATAGACTCCCAAACTACAATGTTTAGTTATTTGAATATTGAGCCAGGGAGCAAGTTCATCAACTTGTGAGAGGAACTAGAGTTTCTTTGACCACATTCCAAAAAGATGAACAGGTCTAGAAAGTTGGGAGATCTTGTTTATCTTAGCAATAATTCACAATTGTGTATGAGCAAAGCAACAAAGAGCTCCACTCTTCTTCACAACTCTAATATATTTCATAAGACATAGCGGATGCAAAAGCACCTAACTTTTTTTTATGATGAATTGGGAAGTGCATCTAGTGATGATGATATTTTATCAACTCAACGAAGTGCTCTTGATGGCTTTACTCCTTTGAAATATAACATTGCCCGAACTATATCCATCATAGTTTTGTTCATCCTCTCAACTACTCCATTTTGTTGAGTGTCAAAGACTGTAATGATGTTGGATTCCATTTTTTTTGAGATAGGCTTCAAACACCTTTGATGTAAATTCACCACCATTATCAATCCTCGGTGTGCCAATACAGGTTTGTGCTTCATTTTCAACCATAGTGCTAAACTTTTGAAAGCTTTTGATTTTTGCTTCAAAAGATAGATCGATTCATTCTAATATAGTCATCAATGAACGTCATGAAATATGTATCACCACTAGCAAAAGGAACTAGTACTTGAACACACAAATTAGAGTTGGATAAATAGCAATTTCCTTTTAGTTGTCAGTTTGATTTTTGAAAGGACTCTCTTTGTTGTTTAGCCAAGATGCATGCTTCACATTTTTCAGTTGTTTTCGACATAGTTGGCAAACCCACAACACCATTCTTTTGCATTGTTCAAATGTTGTTAGTTGGTATACGCATGCCACAAAAGACTTGCTAACATTCCTCCTTCAATGAGATGAGCAAAGTTTCTTGAAATTGAAGGCTCGCCTCGAAGTTCAACAACTTTCCTTCCTCAAATCTAGTCAAGATAATTGTACTATCACATTTTCTTTTGATTATTACATCTCCATTATCCAACAAAATGGAGTGGCTTTGTTGTCAAATAAGTATTAGGGACAAGAAGTTTTGTTTTAGTTGAGGAAGGTATAAGACATTGTGGAGAATGAAATCTAGAAGTCTGGTGACTTGAGTCGAATTGTCCCTTTTCCTTCAAGTTGCAGACTTGTTATGTCTTGCTAAAAATACACGATCACATCTTTCTTCATGAAACTACTCAAAGAAGTCCCTTCGGAAATTCATTTGTTACATGACCTAATCTAATCTAATCTAATCTAATCTAATATTTATTTCTCTTTATTCATCTCAAAGTTGGATGATTAATCGTTGGATGTTGACCCGATGATCCAAGTGGCTTCAATCAAGTTGGCTTCAATATCGATCGGTGAAGCATCTATATTTGGGATTACCACCAATATCTAGGACCCAAGCATCAAACCAAGTTGAATTCACTTTGAGGCATAAATTATATCATCTAATATGAAAAGCACATATTCACTTGCAAACTAAGCCAAGTCTAATTTTGAGATTTTATTATTTCCTTATTTGTTTCATTTTGTTTCTAGAAGGCCTCAATCTTATCCCATGATGTTTTGCATTCATGAGCCTCATGACTCCCTTTTCTACCACATCATTTGCAAAACAAGTTTTGCCTATCATTTTGCTTCTCATGGAGTTGACCACTGTTTCTACTAATTCTACCTCCACGCCCCTCTATTTTCCTCTATTATTTCCTTCACTCTTGGACGAGGAAACTTTATTGGAACAATTGTCCTTTTGATGAGCATAGCAAATACCTTCTTTTATGGTTTCAATCTTTCTCTCTCATCCATCTTTTCAACCAATTGATCAAAGTTGAGTGACTTCGATTGATTGTTTGCTTGCAAACACTTTAAAGTTTAAATAGATTGAATACGTGGGAAGAAGAGCTTTTATGAAGACAATAATATATTCATCAATTTTTCCACCAGCAATTTCAACATCACACTTAATTGTGTAGATTTCAAATGATCTGTAAACTCTTCAACTTTGGAATTATCCACAGAAACACAAATAAACACTGATGTTCTACTTTCTATTAGAAAATGATAGAGATAGCTAGTGAATGAATTATGCTTATGCTTAGAATCCACAATTACAGGAAAGGAAAGAAGTTAAGCTCATAAACACCAACAAATTTTATCCTGGAAACCTCCAGAGGAGGAAAACCATTGGGAAGGGCAATTGCTCTTTCTTCCCACTTTTATTGGCCAATTCAAAATAACAAACGTAAGTTACAAAAAGTATGAAAGAGAAGTAAATAATATCTCGCACTTCCTCCCAAATACTTGCTTGTTGATGTGCCGAATTAGCAGGAACTTGACAAGGTCATAACTTGAGCTCCGGGTGTCCGTTTGAGTCCGTTTTTTTTTAAACCACGTGTTTCGATGAGATGAACGCAGCGGCAACCCGCCCTACTAGTTGGGGCAAGTTTTCGACATGTTTTCGGGCCCTAAATCCACCATCTTGAGGCCAAAAATTAGGATTTAAGTTATAGTTCGATTTTTTCCTATTTTTGAGCATTAGTTAATTATAGTCTATTAGTTGCATTATGAGTTAGAAAGTTGGCAAATTCCTCTAATTTAGGGATGTAGAAGATGCGTGGCAATTTCTATGCCCGTAGGAATAAGCATGCGAACTTACTAAGAATAGCAGGTTCTAGTAAACTGCTAAAAATAGTAATTTCCGCCACCTAGAGTAGATTTAGTCAGAGTTAGCTAGAGTTTACTTGGCAACTCAAGTTGGGAGTTGTTTTCCTATTCAGGAAACATTGTAATTCATTATTCGATAACAAATAAGGAGATCTATTTTCTTTTGGAGTTCATATTATTTGCAGTATATCTGGTTTGTTCATAATTTGGCTACATTATCTGGTATCAAAGCGAGGTTCGAAGTATTTTTTTTTTTAAAATGGCAGGAAGAGGAAGAGGAAGAGGAAGAGGAGGCGGTATTGCCCAGATGAATAGAAATATGCAAGATCTGCAGAGACAAGTAATTGCGCTTTGTACAATGATAACCCGAGAGGGAATCAAGGTGGAGATGACACAGATGAAGAAGAAGTTTGTGAAGAGGAGGAAACGCAAGCACCACCATTAGCTTTTGAAGAAAGGATGCTTTGAGCATTAGAAGGAAAGAATGATGGGATAAGAGTTGATGTTTTAGAGTATGGTGGTAGTCTAAAACCAAAGGAGCTGATAGACTAGTTGACTAGCATAGGAAAATGTTTTGAGTGGAAGGCTATGTCGAAGAAAATAAGGTAAAATTTGCATGCACGAAATTGAAAGATCATGCTATGTTATGGTGGGATCACCTATAGAAAGAGTGGTCAAGAAAGGGAAAGAAAGAATTAGGACGTGGAACAAGACGGAGAAGAAGCTGAAAGATAAATTTCTCCCTATGGATTATGCACAAACCCTTTACAGGTGGTTTCAGAATCTCAGACAAAACTTACAAACAGTGCAAGAATACACAGATGAATTCTACAAGTTGTCCATTCGTGTAGAGCATGAAGAAACTGAGGAACAAATGGCTGCAAGGTATGTTAATGGATTAAAAAATTTATTCAAGATGAAATGAGTATGCATAGGATTAAAAGCATGGAGGATGCCTATCAATTAGCCTTAAAGGTGAGGAAAAACAAAATCGTCAAAGTTTTAGGAGATCACTGGAATGAATAGGGGGCCTCATCTTCCTTTCGAGGGACGAGCTGGTTTCGACCAAGGTAGGGAGAATCATCTCGTGGATTGGAAAAGCAAGAGGATACGAGACAAGATTTCCAAAATCATCAAAGAGGTAGAGGATTTTCTAGGGGCGGAGGATATCTGCGACAGACGATGGGAGGCTCCACGAAGACCATTTGTTTGTTATTGATGTGGTGAAGAAGGGCATCGAGGCTTTTGAATGCCCACATACTTATACACATGACAAAAGGCAAGGAGATGCTCAAGAGTAAATCTTGTTGAGTTTGAACAAGTAGAAGATGAACAGGACTGGAAATTCCACGGATGTTGGAGAAACTCGATGATCAAGAGGATGATGATTGCTCCAAGAAAGGAGGTCAAGGGAGATGCATGGTTGCGTACAAATATTTTGAGAACAAGATGCACTTCGGAGGAAAGGTATGTAATGTTATTATTGATGGTGGTAGTTGTGAGAACATGGTTTCAAATGAGATGGTCAATAAATTGGGTGCATTATGAGAAGAATCCTAACCCTTATCGTATTGCGTGGTTTAAGAAGGGTAATGAAGTTCTTGTTGATAAGAGATGTTTAATAAGTTTTTCTATTGGGAAGCAGGTTATAAGGATGAGATTTGGTGTGATGTTATTCCTATGGATGCATGTCATATTTTGCTAGGAAGACCATGGCAATTTGATAGAAAAGTTATTCATGATGGGGAAAGAATACTTATACTTTCTGGAAGGATGGCACAAAAATAGTTTTGCTACCTCTTAAAGAAGAGGGGAAGGCTGAAAATATGCTTTCTGCAAAGGAATTTGTGAAGGAGGCAAAGGCAACCGGTTTTTGTTATGCACTAGTTGCAAATAAGGATGAACTTGTAAGTGCTCAAATACCAATAGAAACAACAAAATTAATAGAAGAATTTTCGGATGTTATTCCTGATGAGCTACCAGATGGATTACCACCCAAAAGAGATATTCAACACCATATTGATTTGATTCCAGGTCTTCACTCCCAAATCAAGCGGCTTATAGGATGAGCCCGACATTGCATGCAGAGTTGAATAGGCAAGTGGCAGAGCTCATGCGAAAGGGGGTCATAAGGGAGAGCATGAGTCCGTGTGTGCAACGCCAGCTTTATTAACACCAAAGAAGGATGGAACATGGAGAATGTGCACGGATAGCAGAGCGAACAATAAAATTACAATCAAGTATCGGTTCCCAATACCTCGCCTTGATGATATGATGGATGTGCTTGTTGGATCTAAGTATTTCACCAAGATTGATCTTTGAAGTGGTTATCATCAGATTCGGATCAGAGAAGGAGATGAGTGGAAAACAACATTCAAGACAGGAAATGGATTATATGAGTGGTTGGTAATGCCATTCGGGTTATCAATGCACCTAGTACTTTTATGAGATCGATGAACACTGTGTTACGGGAGTATAATGGTAAGTTTGTTGTGGTTTATTTTGATGATATCTTGATCTTTAGTAAAACTAAAGAAGAACATTTGAGGCATCTAAGGTTGGTATTTGAAGTGTTAAGGAAAGAGAAACTCTATGCAAATATGAAGAAGTGCACATTCATGCAAGAGAGTTTGGTATTCTTGGGCTTTATTATTTCAGCAGATGGGGTACAGATGGACTCAGAAAAGATAAAGGCAATTATTGAATGGCCTACTCCACGAAGTATAACAGAGGTAAGAAGCTTTCATGGTCTAGCAACATTTTACAGAAAATTTATTAAAAATTTCAGCAGTATTGTAGCACCTATAACAGATTGCACAAAAGGAAGGGAGTTTTTGTGGACAAAGGCAGCTGAGGATAGTTTTCAATTCTTGAAGAAGAAGGTGACAGAGGCACCCATTTTGGCACTACCAAATTTTGATAAAGTGTTTGAGGTTGATTGTGACACCTCACATGTGGGTATTGGAGCTGTTCTAAGTCAAGGAGGAAAGCCAGTAGCTTTCTTTAGTGAGAAACTGAATGAGGTAAGAAAGAACTACTCTACTTATGATGTGGAATTTTATGCAATTGTACAAGCATTAAGGCATTGGAGGCATTACTTAGTGCCTAAGGAGTTTGTGTTATTTATAGACCACATAGCCTTGAAGTATGTGAATACCCAAAAGAAGTTGAATAGTAGGCATGCAAAGTGGGTATCATTTTTGCAAGGATATACTTTTTCTCTAAAACATAAATCCGGAAAACAGAATCAAGTTGCAGATGCATTGAGTAGGCGTGTGACTTTGTTTACCACTATGGAAAATGAGGTGGTGGGTTTTGAAGCAATAAAGGGTTTGTATTCTTCTGATTCTGATTTCAAGGATATTGTTGAAAGACTAATTAGTCCATTATCAGACAATGTAGGAGATGTCCTGGATGAGTATATTTTACAGGATGGCTACCTATTCAAGGGACGCCAACTATGTATTCCAGTTGGGTCTATGAGAGAGAATATAGTGAAAGAGTTGCATAGCGGAGGGTTGGCTGGGCATTTTGGTAAAGATAAGACGATAGCCTTGGTAGCAGACAAATACTATTGGCCAAAGCTGAAAAGAGATGTGGTAAGATATGTGGAGAGATGTCGAATTTGCCAAGTCTCGAAAGGCCATGCACAGAATACAGGGTTGTATATGTCGTTGCCTATTCCTAAAGGGTCATGGATAGATCTGAGTATGGACTTTGTTTTGGGATTACCAAAAACACGAGGTAATGACTCAATTTTTGTGGTTGTTGATAGGTTTTCTAAGATGGTTCATTTTATTGCTGCAAGAAAACAAGTGATGCAACAGGCGTAGTAGATTTGTTTTTCAAAGAAGTTGTTCGTTTGCATGGTGTTCCAAAAACCATTACTTCAGATAGGGACACAAGGTTCTTAAGTCACTTCTGGCGGACTTTATGGAAGAAATTTGGAACTCAACTACAGTTTAGTAGTGCCTATCATCCGCAGACTGATGGGCAAACAGAGGTGGTAAATCAGAGTTTGGGAAATCTGTTAAGGTGCATCGTTGGGAAAAGCGAAACAATGGGACTTAGCATTACCACAAGCTGAGTTTGCATATATGATTTCCATAAACAGATCCACGGGAAAGTTTCCATTTTCAATTGTGTATGGGAGTAATCCAAATGGGGTGTTAGATTTGGTACGACTAGGTTGATGGCGAGTCGCGATGATGCGAAGCATTTGCCGAACATATACAACAATTGCGGGAAGAAGTGCGAAGAAGCTGCGAGAATAGTAATGATAAGTATTAAGGAAATAGCAGATGTGCACGAGACGGAGAAAGGTATTTACAGTTGGTGAGTTGGTTATGGTATATCTGCGTAAGGAAAGGTTTCCAAGAGGAACCTATAACAAGCTGAAGTACAAGAAGATTGGTCCCTGCAAAATCGTGAAAAAAATAAACGATAATGCTTATGAGGTAGAATTGCCAGGGAATTTTGATATTTCTCCAGTATTTAATGTTTCAGATTTGTATTCTTTTCATGGGGATGGTGCGAAGGGGATGTTATTGATGAAGTAGTAGATCAAGGCGTGTAGGTTCGGTGAAGAAGAAAGAAGAAGTGGATCAGATTCTAGATAAGAAAACAATGGACACACGACATGGGAAATACAACAAATATTTGGTACATTGGAAAGGACTGGAACAAGAGGACAATACTTGGGTCACAGAGTGGGAGATTAAGAAGTTGGATGCAGATAAATGGAAGCAGTTTGAAGAAGACAACTTGCAAGAGCTGCGATTTTTTCAAGCAGGGGAGAATGATGTGCCAGAATTAGCAGGAACTTGACAAGGTCATAACTTGAGCTCGGGTGTCCGTTTGAGTCCGTTTTTTTAAACCACGTGTTTCGATGAGACGAACGCAATGCAACCCACCCCTCTTTGGTTGGGGCAAGTTTTTGACAGTTTCGGGCCCTAAATCCACCATCTTGAGGCCAAAAATTAGGATTTACGTTATAGTTCGATTTTTCCTATTTTTTTGAGCATTAGTTAATTATAGTCTATTAGTTGCATTATGAGTTAGAAAGTTGGCAAATTCCTCTAATTTAGGGATGTAGAAGATGCGTGGCAATTTCTATGCCCGTAGGAATAAGCATGCGAACTTACTAAGAATAGCGGAGTTCTAGTAAAGCTTGCTAAAAATAGTAATTTCCGCCACCTAGAGTAGATTTAGTCGAGTTAGCTAGAGTTTACTTGGCAACTCAAGTTGGGAGTTGTTTTCCTATTAGGATACATTGTAATTCATTATTCGATAACAAATAAGGAGATCTATTTTCTTTTGGAGTTCATATTATTTGCGGTATATCTGGTTTGTTCATAATTTGGCTACATTACTTGCTCTGTCTCAACACTCCTACAAAACACAATTCCAGCACTAAGAACTTCTTGCTCACTTGCTTTCATGCTTTGATGATCCTATTCTCTTCTCTGACCATGTATTTATAGCCTCTCCCATGTCCTCTCGTACCTTTGGAGAATGGGAAAGGTCGTGGAGGAGAAGAGATACGAACAATTGTCCAAATTTTGGGTTGTTCGCTTCATATTTTCATTTTTTGTCCGAAAGAGCTAGGACCGCCGCCAATGCAAACCGGCGGTCCCGGGGACGCACCGCCCTGGTTGGCGGCGGTTCTATGTCGGGCATCGCCGCCTGGTTGGGCGGCGGTTTCTGTCGCCGCCCTACACAGAGTGGCGGTCTGTTACTAAAAAGACAGAACCTCCATGTTTTCATTTTTCCTTCTTCATGCTAATTGTTTTGATGAAGTAGATTCATTTTGGATCCCTATGGATCACACCTCCCCTACTTAGAAAGCTTTTGGTCCCACAAAAGCTTAGTGGGGGAGTAGATGAGGAAATAATTCCCTCACTTGCTCCTTTGAGTACCACCGGGCCTACCTTAGTGTCTTTCCTTTCAGTCCAATCTGCCAAGACTCTGCGGACCTCTCCTAGTCTCTTTCACCTTCTGCTGTAACACTACATCCTCCTCCAATTTGCCTCGCGAGTCCAAGACGCAATCCTCAATGGAAGGTAACAATTGTAGTCCTTCATCTTCATCTAGCATGGATGGCTCATATAGGTGCAAGTTCTCACAATTTACTACAGAGTACATCCTCATAAATGGTGGCAAGTCAAGTCGAAAAGCATTTTCTCCAACCTGCTCCAATATGGTGAAGGGCCCATATCGTAGTGGCTTGAGTTTTCGTGTTTGACCTTGTAATCTCTCCTTGCTCAAGTAAAGCCAAACTCTATCTCCAACATGTAGCTTATGTTCTCTCCTATGTTGATCATGCCTAGCTTTGTACTTGGCTTGAGATTTCTCTAGTTGTTCTTTGACTTTGAGATGGATTTTTTGGATCCTCTCAATGAATTTGTTTGCTCTAGTCACCTCTGTGTCTCGTGTCTCCTCCTCATCTTGCTGCCCAACTGCTATATCCAACGGATTTGTAGGTAGATATCCCAAGCATGCTTCAAATGGTGACTTCATAGTGGATGTGTGTATTGCCCGGTTATAGGAATGTTGAATGTAAGCTAAGGACTCATCCCAAGTCCTTGGATATTTGCTATTATACCCCTCGATCGGTTGTACCAAAGTCCTGTTTACCACCTTTATCATCCATTTGCTGTGGATGGAAAGTTGTGCTCTCTCTGTAACTTTGGTATCCATCTTGTCCCACAAAGTAGTCCAAAACTTCCCCAGAAACCTGGAATCCTGTCAGAAACAATAAACTTTGGCAAACCAAAATGCACCAATACATTAGCAAAGAAAAGATTTGTTGCCTCATGTGCTTTTTGTTAGGATTTAATATCATAGTGCTCTCATTATTATTGTAATATTATTAATATGAGTTACATTATAACTCATTATTAATAATGAGTTTGTTATATTGTTTCAACAATATAATTTTGTTATACCAATAATGATATTAACGAGGTTGTTTTGTTGTGTGACTTCCTGGTTTGTAGGAAGTCAGTTTTCTATTTCCATGGCTATTTATTAGCCTCAGTATTATTTGTAATCAGTGTGTTGAATAGAATATCTTTCTTTTGTGTATTGAATATCATTTGTAAAATACTTGCAGTCTGATCCAAATCAATATTTGGTATCAGAGCGAAACTGGTTTGTCCTCAGATGGAAAATTGATTTGTTTATTTTTTCCCCGTATATGGAAATCTGTGATGAGATTTTTTTAATTTCTGTTCTTGCATCAATTTTATTTCTGTCATGGCGGCTCATTCATTCCAGCTGAAAATCAAGGTCATAGACCCTTCAAAGCAAGAGGCGATGCAATGACTTTGTATACAGAAATCTGAACACAATCTTTGGGTAGCGTCAAATCTGAAAACTACATGCAAGGTATGATCTGGATTATAACACGGTTTGCTATAGAATATATCCAATTATATTGGTTGACATCAAATCGAGAATTCTTTTGTCGAGCTTGGTGGCACTTGATCAGGCCGTATAGAATTCTTTTATCAAATTTGATTGCATTCCATTTTTGCACGCATTGAATACTCCCAATCTTTACAGATTTATGGCGTGGGATTCTCAGATTTACAGTTTTATACGCATTGAATACAGTTGATACAGAGATTCTAATATACGCATTGAATACAGTTAATTTCAATATTTTTCAGCATTGAAATGTGTGGTCAGTATTAACAGAGGCGTGAATAAAGAAATGGGTATTTTGGTTTGGCCATCATTCTAAAATCTGTCAAGTTCTAATATATTTTATTTATTAAAGTCAAGTATCTCTGCCAGTATAAAGAAGTCTATTATTATTTGGTTCAAGTTTCCTGATTTAGTGGAGTTTCAAAATGGAAAAGATAAATTTAATTGAAAGATTTGATGGTAAAGACTTCCATACGTGGCAAGTACGAACCCAACTACAGTTGATTGACAAAGACTTATGGGACATTGTCGATGGAAAATTTAAAAAACCGAATGATGCAGATGAAGCAATGAAATGGGAAAGTAAGGATCGGAAAGCAATAGCAATTATCGGTCTTGGTCTATCCGATGCATATTTGCATCATATTGATCTAACCAAGTCATCTAATAATATTTGGGTGACATTGAACAAATTATTTGGATCTCAAGCAGGTAGTGCAGCAATGGCGCTGAAGCAAAAACTTTTTGGGCTAAAGATGGGAGAAAATGACAATATGGTTCAACATATCAGTAAGTTTCGATCCATTTTAAATCAATTAGCAGGAATAAAAGCAGAGGTAGATGGAGAAGATGCTAAAGCAATCTTACTAAATAGTTTGCCAAAAGAATATTCGAGTATTGTTTTTACTCTTAGTAAGATCAATCCCAGTTTGGAAAATTTAATTTCCTCGTTGCTTGATGAGGAAGAAAAAATCAAAAGGTGTGTACCAGAACAAGAAACTGTCATGGTTGCAAACAATAAATCATCATTCTATAAAGGTAAAAAAAGTTTGTATCGTCAAAGACACGTCTTTTGTGTCATTACTGTAAACAACCAGGACATGGTTTTGTGAATTGTAAGAAAAGAGCTCAAGATCTCTTAGATGATAAGTTGGAACAAAAGGCTTTAGCTGCTGAAGAAGATTGGGATGATTACTCTAATCCTGCAAGTGACAATGAACCTATTAATTATTCAAGTGATGAAGATTATCTGTTTTGAGCATCTATCCTCATTTTGGAGGATGGAGGCAACGGAGGCAGGAGGACAATCAGCGTCCTCGAGTTCGTCACTACCTCAGAGGCCGCAAACTGCTTTAGTGACATCTTTGTGTCTTGTGTGATGAATAAGAACATATGAGCATCCCTGTTCCTGTGTGCGTGCAATGCAGTGCTTGTGTGTCCCCCGTGATGATAAATTGTACCATTGATACTATTGCAAGAAGTGTTCTTGATCAGACTGATTTGATGGTTGATGTGAATTGGTTGAACGGTCCCAATTCATGTATTCATCTAATAGGTTGAAACGGTCCTGGATGATTAGTTCACACAACTGGTCGGTGTTGAGGATCGAGACCATGTGCAAAGCTACGGAGTGGCATCTTTGCTTAGTTGAAGATGGTGTTTTCCCCATGTTCGCACTAAGGGGGGGAATGTTAGGATTTAATATCATAGTGCTCTCATTATTATTGTAATATTATTAATATGAGTTATATTATAACTCATTATTAATAATACTGGTTTGTTATATTGTTTCAACAATATAATTTTGTTATACCCGTAATGATATTAACGGGTTGTTTTGTTGTGTGACTTCCTGGTTTGTAGGAAGTCAGTTTTCTATTTCCATGGCTATTTATTAGCCTCAGTATTATTTGTAATCAGTGTGTTGAATAGAATATCTTTCTTTTGTGTATTGAATATCATTTGTAAAATACTTGCAGTCTTATCCAAATCAATACTTTTTTGTCTTTTTACATGCCATAAGAATACACATCTTACTTGAACTATCAACAACAACTTATAGATAGTCATGGCCATGTTTAGACATAGGTAATCCTCCTACAAAATCCATAGAAATGTCCTCCCACGAACGAATAGGTATTGGTAAAGGCATATACAAACCCTCCTTCCTAGTCTTAAGCTTGTTAGTACAACAAAGTTTACATCCACATATAAATTTTGATACTTCTTGCATATTGGGCCAATACACGTACCTTTGCAAGTGGGCTAGGGTCTTACCAACACCGAATGTAAGCTGTCCCACTACTTTCGAGGTATGTGCTTCCCTCATCAATAGAATTCTTTCTTCTTTTGGCACACAAAGCTTCCCCCATCGGTAGAGCAGCCCGTCTTTGAGATAACAATCTTCAATCCTGTCCTCTTCCCCTTGGGACTGCAATTTGTTGAAATGTCACCCCAAAGTCTTTGTCTAGGCATATGCCTCTCCGTAAGCTTCCTTCGTGAAGGGCTCGATCTGAGAGATAGTGGCCAAACAAGAAAACTTCTCTGTGTGGGTGGCCTAGACAACATGTCTGCCACCAAGTTTGTACTACCCTTCTTGTATTTGATCACCAGATGGAACTTTTGAAGGAACCCCATCCATTTGTAGTGCCTTGCCACTCTGCAATTTAGATTGTGCTTGCAAATACTAGAGAGGTTTGTGGTCAGTGTGCACAATAGTTTCTTTACCCAACAAATAATGCTTCCATTTTTTAATTGCTTGAACTAGTGCATACATTTCCTTATCATATATTGAATATCCTTTAACTGCTGAAGTGAAGGTTTTCAGAATGGTAACATACGGGTTTACCTCCTTGAAGCAATATTGTGCCCGTAATCACCGGCATCTCGTCTCTACTTCAAAAGGATACTACAAATTAGGAAGAGCAAGTAATCTTTGGAGCATGACTAATCTTGTATTTCAATAACTCAAAGGATTTGTCTTGTTCCTTACCCCAGTCAAAACCCTTACTCTTTGCGGCCACTGTGTGTAGAGGTGTTGCAATTGCAGAGAAACCCGAAATGAACTTCCGCATGTATTGTACTGCTCCCACAAAACTCCTAGTCTTTGTGGCTCCTGTTGGTGTTGGCTAGTTGGTGATGGCTTCCACCTTCTTTGGATCCACTCATAGCTCTCCTCCTCCAACCACATGCCCAAGATAGACAAGTGATTGTTTGGCAAACTCACATTTCTTCATATTACAAAGCAATTGTTTCTCCCTGAGAACTTGCAAGACTTGTTGTAAATGGGTTAGATGTTCTTCCCATGTGGCACTAAAAATCAGAATATCATCTAGATATACAATGACACATGAATCTATGAAATCCCGCAATACATCATTCATCAATCTCATAAATGTAGCGGGTGCATTGCATAACCCAAAAGGAAGTACTAACCATTCATACAAACCTGTTTTGTTTTGAAGGCAATCTTCCATATATCCTCCTCCTTCATTCTAACTTGGTGATAACCGGACTTGAGATCCAACTTCGTGAAGAATTTGGCATGTTGAAGCTGATCCAAGAGATCATCTATGCGGGGAAGTGGATATATGTTCTTTATGGTGATCTTGTTCAAAGCGCGGTAGTCAATGCACATTCTCCAAGAACCATCCTTCTTTGGCACCATCACAATAGGTGAGCCACATGGTGAGGTGCTCGAACGTATCACCCCTTGGTCTAGTAGTTCCTGGAGTTGTTTCTTTACTTCAGTACTCTCAAGCAAGGATTGCCTATACAACCCGATGTTTGGTAGAGGGGACTCGAAATAGTTGAATCTCATGCTCTACTTCTCGTTTTGGTGGTAACCCACTGGGAGCCTGAAAAACTTCCTGAAAAGGATTGAATAATACTATCCAAATCATGCTTTCCCTAGTTAGAAATATCTGAAACTTCTACCCCATCTTGTTTATCCTTTAACAAAAGTAAACAAAATTGATTATGATTTGCTGAATAAGTCGTTTTGCTTGGTTAGCACTCACCATAGTAACTTGTGTCTTACGTTGGTGTGCCGGATGTTGTAGCTGATCCCTTCCTTGACCCATTTGTACCGGTTTTCCCTTCTCATAAATATAGCATCCCTGATATACAAGTAAGGACTCCCGAATACAACATCAAAAGCATCAAGTGGAATAACATCAGCTTCCAAAACATCAATATATTGGGAATTTATCCCAAACTTGACCTTACATCTTCTTGTTACCTGAATTTCAACACCCTTCTTCACCCAACCCAAAGGATAAGGGTGTGGATGCTCGTAAGTCTCAAGACCAAGCTTCTTTATAACTGCTTCAGAAATCAAGTTAGACTGAGAACCGGTATCCACCAAAGCATTTACCTTAGTTCTCTTGATCTGGAATAGTCTACTCATCTCCTCTTCCTGGCTGTCCATGTTGGTGGCCGTGCATCCAAGCCTTTCGTCTACATCAGAGTCATCTTTGATTTCCACCTCCCCTTCTGTTTTTACAGCTGTCATGGACTTCTTCGAGTCCTTGGTTCGGTTCTTCGGATGCAACTTCCAACATGTAGCGTCAGTATGACCATTAATATCACAGTTCTTGCAAAAATTCTTGGGATCTTTACAAGTATTTAAAGTAGTGGCAGCTTGTTTACCTTTCCCTTTCCACTTACCCTTGTTACTTGTTTGCCCATACTCTTTCTTTTGCTGATTTGTCAACTGCTTTGCCCTTGGCTCTGCTTCCCCTTGCTTCTTTTCATCATCTATGTAGTATGCTTTGCACACACACCTGTTGAGATCTTGGGCTTGGTGGAGATGACTTTTCTTCGAAGGTGAGTGTGAAGTCCTCCCAAGTACTTAGTCAGAATATCCTCATCCTCCAAGTCCATGTTTAGCAACATGGCCTGCCTCCGAAACTCTGTAGTATAGTCCTGCACACTTTGACCATTGCCTTGTCTAAAATACTGCCATTTAATCATTTGGTCAATCTTGTGGCCAATAGGATAGAAGTTAGCTCTAAGTAATTCTTTAAATTCTTGCCAAGATTTCACAATAGGATGCTTCTTCTTTTCACAAGTGGTTAGATGGGTTTCCCACCAAACTAGAGCGTGTCCCTCCATTTTGAGACGTGCAAAGGTGATCCTCTATGCCTCAGTGACATTATGGACGCTAAAGTAGACTTCTAACTGTTTTAACCATTTATCAAGCAACTCCGCATCTACTTGTCCTTCAAAGCTTTTAATATCAACTTTCGTCTCAACTTTAAAAGGAGTATGATTGGATTTTACCTTTTCTCTTGTGTTTGAAGTCTCTTCTTCATGCTCTTCCCCATAACTTTCCTCATGGTGGCTCCTTCCTATGCCAAACTTTTCAGCTAAGCCCGAACCACTGAGTCCATGGAGTCTTGTTTGACAGAAGTTGTCTTTTGTAAATCAGCAAGCTCTTCTTGCCTTCTAAACATCCTATCCATCATGGTCTCCAAAGCATCTCGATTCTACGGACCAAGTTCTCTTCCTCCATTTGTCCCCGAATTCTCTGTTTCCACTCCTTTATAGAAATTTCTAGATGTGAGGTAAAGCCTCTTCACCTTTAGATCTCGTCACTGTCATACAAATCCAAGAACGAATACCACAGTCCTAGATAATTGTTAGCTCTGATATCAAAATGATCTGTAAACTCTTCAACTTCGGAATTATCCACAAAAACACACAAACACCGATGTTCTACTTTCTATTAGAAAATGACAAGGATAGCTAGTGAATGAATTATGCTTATGCTTAGAATCCACTATAGCAGGAAAGGAAAGAAGTTAAGCTCATAAACACCAACAAGTTTTATCCTGGAAACCTCCAGAGGAGGAAAAACCAGTCGGGAAGGGCATTTGCTCTTTCTTCCCACTTTTATTGGCCAATTCAAAATAACAAGTACAGAAGTTACAAAAAGTATGAAAGAGAAGTAAATAATATCTCGCACTTCCTCCCAAATACTTGCTTGCTCTGTCTCAACACTCCTTTCTTCTACAAAACACAATTTCAGCACTAAGAACTTCTTGCTCACTTGCTTTCATGCTTCGATGATCCTATTCTCTTCTACAAACATGTATTTATAGCCTCTCCCATGTCCTCCCGTGCACTAGAGAATGGGAAAGGTCATGGAGGAGAAGAGATACAAACAACTGTCCAAATTTTGGGTTGTTCGTTTCATATTTTCGTTTTCTGTCTGAAAGAGCCAGGACCGCCGCCCAATGCAGACCGGCAGTCCCAGGACCGCCGCCCTGGTTTGGGCGGCGGTTGTGTAACCACCGCTCTACAAAGAGCGGCGATCCTGTTACTAAAAAGACAAAACCTCCTTGTTTTCATTTTTTCCTTCTTCGTGCTGATTGTTTTGATGAAGTAGATTCATTTTGGATCCCTATGGATCATCCAAAGCTAGAATCATTACATCATCATTTTTCAACTCAAAGTTGAACAACTTCAATTGCAATTGTATGAATTCCATTGAGGCCCTTACAAAGCCAATGTCGGAGTGGTATGTGTAACTTAGGCGCATGAGAAAAAGATCCGCCCTACCAATGACACCTACTTAGAAAGAAATTCTTGTACAAAGGCATAACTTACCTATATACTTTGCATTTTTATTGTTAAGATTTACGTTTAACAATAGAGACGAACAAGTAATAGAGGGAAATTGAAAAATGAAAAAGTCGTGTTGTTTCTCCTAGCGATTTATAGGGTCAAAGCCTCAAACATATTTGGTGGAGAAAAAGCAACCCCATGGTCCAATTGCCAAAAATGGAATCCCAAGAAATAATGTAGTAGGCCTAAATCTATCATCTCGAAGCTCTTCTTCAGCCATTCTTTCATATAATACCCAGTGATGATTAAATAATCCACATGAATTACTATGATCAACATATGATCTCCCTTCCTAATTCTCCAATACGCATCTAGTATTGAAGAAAAAGGCATCAATATTTTTGTACCAAGCTCTAGGTACTTGCTTTACTCCATATAATGACATCTCCAATTCCTAAGCATACTTGATGGGGCCTTGCTTCTCAAAGCTCGGGTCGTTGTTCCATTCAAATATATCCACTTGCAAATCCTCATTGAGGAAAGCACTCTTAACATCTATTTGATGAACTTCTATCTAAAACATGAAGCTAAGGCTAGAACTAGACTCATGGAGATATCCACAAAGCCACCGAAGGACGTCTCATTGTAATTAATCCCTTTTTCTTTGATAGAAGCCTTTGCAACCAAATGTGCCTTATATTTCTCCACTTTGCCTTTGGAGTTGAATTTGATCCTATAAACCCATTTGCACCCTACAATTTTTCATCGTGAGTTATTCTTCATCAAACCATCCTATTGATCTTTCATGGTTGATTCCCATTTAAGTTTTCCACAAGCTTCCTTATATGTGGCAAGGTCCTCACTTTTCATGACCTTTCCCATATGGGCAAAGTTGGCTCTATGCTTTTTCCCATGAAACTTTCCTTGATCTCCGTGAGGTGTTGAACACTAGGAGGACTTCCTCAAGTTATCTTCTAAGCCAAAGGGGCCTTTTAGGTTCAACATGTTCATCGTTAGATTTGCTTGAAGCATCATCAACCATAGACTCATTATGCTCTCCATTTTCACGACCTTGATCACGATTCTCACTTTGATCATTAGTATGAATTCAAACTAGATCCAAAAGAGCCTCAAAATGCTCACCATCACAAGGAATGGTATTAACCATGGGCAAGTGAGGGTCCCCTTCAACCTCAAGAATACATGTAAGATAAGGAGAAGTATTATGCTCAAAACTTTCATCAAAAAGAAAATAAAGACGAAAAGCTTGTGAATCTTCTCAATTACTAAAGTTATTAATTTTAATATGTAAACATTAACTAATTTAATATTAGTTAATGTACTTTAGTTATATAACGTATAACTACCTCGCTCTGATGCAACTTCTTTTATGTTTAATAAAGGACAGGCACACACAAGATGCAAGTGTGTCGCATGCCTTCCAGTTTCTCTACATTCTCCCTCATATTTTCTAACATCAATGAATTTGGACCTTTTCTCCTTAAGGTATGGGCCCATCCATCACAAGCAAAAACCTTGAAGTCGCTTACATAAGGTTTCTTCCCCTCCATTTCTCTTGAGGGTAATATCATTGAGGGCTCTTGTACGATAACGATTGATGATATAGCATGCACAATTTATTGCTTCAACCCATGACTTACTATCAATGGTACTTGCATGAAGCATGCATCTTCCCATCTCAACAAGTACCATGTTCTTCCTTTTGGCAACTCCATTTAGTTCGGGAATGTAAGTTGTCAAATAATGCCATGCTTCTTACAAAATGCCTCAAAAAACTAAAGCGTATACTCACCTCCATTTTTCGTTTGTATGGTCTTGATGGCTTTCCCCATTGCTTTTCCATCATAGCCTTAAACTCAACAAAAATAAAGAGCATCACTTTTATGCTTCAAGAAGTAGAGCCATACTTTATGGGAAAAGTCATCAATATATGTGAGAACATACTTACTCTAATACCAAATTAGATTAAGATAAGGTCCTGGTCACATAAGTCTTTAGCTATAGACACGATAAAAGGAATAATGACATAAACACAATAGATTTGAGAATCCTAGTAGGGAAGAACACTAATACAAAAGATACGAATTCATTGATGATTGTGAATGAGGGATATAGTCTTATAAAGAGACTATTTAATCCCTAAGTAATAATATGTCGGCTTCACAAAGTGATCCATAGGGATCTAGAAAAACACACCACTTCATCAGTTCCATCAGCACCAAGAAGGAGAATTGAAGAAAATGAAGGAAATGAGGTAAACGGAGGTTCTAGACAAAACCGCCACTGCATGTGCAGCGGCGGCGGTTCAAGGCCGCCGCCGCCCACGAGGGACGGCGGTCTCTGCTGACCGCCGCCTTGAGAAAAGAAGAATGGAGCACGAATGGACGCGAATTTGAAGTGCCCAACTGTGTCTCTTCCCTCCCTGACCTTTCCCATTCTCCAGTGCACGGGAGGACATGGGAGAAGGCTATAAATACAAGGAGGAGCAAGAGAATTCATCATTCGAAGATCCAAAGAGATCAAGAAGCAAAGTATTAATATGAGAGCAAGTGAGCAGAGATTCTTCAGTGTTGGAGTGGAATTGTAGGAGCAAGGTGTAAGAAAACAAAGCAAGCAAGTAATTGGAGAGAAGGTTTACATTGTTGCTTCTTTTCATACTTATTGTAATTTGTAAAATTTGATTAATTGGCCAATACAAGTGGGAAGAAAGAGCAATTGCCCTTCCCGACTGGTTTTCCCTCATTGGGGTTTCAGGATAAAAATTCTTGTCTTTGTGTGTATAATTCTCGTTAGCTTTTCTCTACAATTTTGTACTAAGCACTAGTTAATCAGTCACTAAAGCTTGAATCTTCATCGAAACTGTCATTTTCCAAAGTAGAAAGTAGAATAGCACAATTGTGCGATTCGTAGAGTTCCAAAGTAGAAGTTTATGGATCACAAAGCCATGAAATAATAAGGCCTATTGAATATACTAATGCCAACCTTAATCGTTAGGCAATATTATATCCAACAAAACTGAAATTGAGTATCACATAATTATACATAGATGTTAGGTACCATCAAGAAGGTATTACTCGAGATAATCTAAACTGAAATACAAGTCAGCTATGGGAAAACCATGCAGTAGGAATTGGGATGTTATATTGTAACATAGAAATCAATAGCATAAGCCCAAAACAGCTTTCTTTACATTTGCGTACATTGAAGTGCACCCAAAACTGATGACACCTAACGTTAACCCACAGAAGTGCACTAAATATGAACCTAGTGAAGAAATGTCTTTTTGCCATATTATCCTTCAGCGATACAATTTCCACTTAAGAGGTAATGAGTGGAAGATATGGGGCATCTAAGTATCTATTTCTAAAAAAATGAAGTAGGAATAAATAAAAAAGCATTAATATTAACCTAAAATATGATGAGAGGGTTGGAAGATAAAGAGCATTTTAGCTATCTGCTTCAAGGCAGGGAATTGCAGACCGGAAATAAAATAAATAAAAATAAAAACAGATGAATTGATGTTATTGATGTATGTCACTTCACTCAAAGACAGAACTGAGGTTGAGACTTGAATTGCTCATGGCAACATCAAGAAATACAGGTGTTCAAGAAATATTGTTGTGAGATTGATGTAAGTTTTTTTGTTTCATAAAGTAATATAAAATGAATTTCTTCAGGAAAAGAATTTCTTACTTGGGCAATAATTTCCTAAAAGTATTTATTTAAACAACATTCATCCGCTTATAAACAAAGCTTAGCCTGTGGGATTCTTGTGAAAGTCAAGGTGCAAGGTCACATTTCATGAGGACCCCTAGCCTCTCAGCTTAGGTGAGCTAATTATTTGTAAGCAAGAGTTGGCTTTACTCATTAAATTAAATTCAAATGCTTTCACAAAGATGTTGAGTCTTTGACCCCTTGGGGCCAAGCTCGGATGTTATCTCATTTGGCTTACTTAGGAAATTGAGCTTCTTTGAGACCTGTCACCATATTTTCCATGCAAAGGATTGGCTATTTTGGGAAGAGTGGCTATTTTTGGAAGATTAGCTATTATTAGCTTGGCTAAAAAATAACGTCGCTAAAAATAGCACTTGGCTAAATATATCAGCTCCATGCACCAAAGGTGAAGGGACAAGATAGTTTGCTTTTGCTAAAAATAGAATTGCTGCTCCAAATAGACATGGCGCTAAAAAGAGAGTGTTTTTATTAAAATTAGCATGCTTTTATTAAATTTAGCAAATTGTTGTTCCTAAAATAGTGTTGGCGCCAAGGGTTAAAGATGGAATTAACTAATAAAGAGTAGTTGTTCTTGTTATATGCGCCAAGGGAGAAAAGAATGAATTAATAAACATGCAGCAGTCTGTCCTTGTTGGTGCAGCAGCATGCAGGGGAAATAATAAATAAAAAGGAAGAAACAACAGTCTACAGAGTTTGGCGCAGCAGCATGGGAAGGAAATAAATTAAATAAAATTAATAATAGACAGCAGTCTATTATTAGCAGCAAGCATCGACTTGGATAGAAGAAGGTTTTTTGCATTGAAAAATTCATTAGACACTTGCAGCTGTTTGGCTCTGGTTTTAGAGCTTTGTACTTGCACCTCTGAGTAATAAAATCCATTTTTGCCCTCTCATACTGTTGTTTTTCTGATTTTTCATTGTGTTTGACAGGAATATTGTGTTGCTCTAGTGTGGAATTTACTCCCTCTACCGTTGTCCTTTCTCCTAAACCTTTGAATTAATTTTGCAAAATAGCTTAGAGTTGTGCAGGTGTGTGGATCTTTGATTTCCTGTGTGCAGAAGTACATGCATGTGTTACATTTATGTGTATCACCCTTATTTCTCTTTTCCCGCATTCCTTCTCCCTTTTCCTTGTTAAAGTTTTTGTTTTTTAGGTGATTCACAAGGGAACCAGCCCTCTCTGGAGGTTCACCTCAGACATAGGTTACCCACAACCTTGAGGTGTTCCAATTTTGTCAACAGGAAAGAGAGTACACACACCATTCTCTATCAAGGTGCAACTTCTGGGTGACAACAAGACCTTGTTGTGAGATTGATGTAACATTTTGTGTTTCATGAAGTAAATATAAGATGACTTTCTTACTTGAGCAATAATTTCCCAACATAAATGTATTAATGGTATTCCTCAATGTGGCTATGATCGAATTCACATACCAATTTCATTAATTTGAAAATTCACCCAAGATACATTATATATTATCTTCCCACCAGACCACATGTCCCTTATGAGCTTGATTTACATATGGCAAATTGCATATTCAGAACATGGGCAGCACGCTAGTTACCATGATAGCCTTTCAATACAATAATAGCAACAACATTGAGCATCAGAAATTATAGTGTAGAAGTAATTGTGCTATATAGCTTATAGGATAATGAAATACCGTGTTCCTTGTCTGGTACAGTTACAAAAACAGCAACACTAGGAACAGTGCTAGAAGTGTCAGCCATTGCTTGGGAGCGGATGCCTTGTATATTTGACTGGCTGGTAGTATTTGACCTGTCCAATGCCCATGCAATACAATCAGTCATATTCAAAATAAAAAAATCAATAGAACCTCCACATTTAGAAACTAGTATTTAAAATATAACTCCCAAATTTTGAAACATGGAGGAGGATCAAGGAAATCGCCACATTATCACGTATAGAAAACACAAACAAAAATACAGTCAAACAGAATACAGCTTAAATTTGAAGACACTTCATAGAGCAACAAAAAGTTAGTCATACCCATATTGATGCCATGTTGACAATTCAAACAAACAAGAGATTAACAAGACCAAACTCAAACTCAAAAACATTTTAAATCGAAATGAAAGGCTATTTATATCCATCGTATGTCATGCAGCTCAGCCCTTGGACCATACACACAGTAAACTTGTTACAATCGTCCCACTCTGGATGTCTGCACACAACAGCAAAAAAAAGGAACATTATCCCCAAACTTTATAGCAATCCAAAAGAAAAATACCGTAAAGGTCTGGTGAAAAGAAAGACCATCACAAAACCACTTCCGGAGATGGGCATCCTTGATATTCATCATCCTCAAGGCATAACTAATTTGGGACAACTAATTAGTTATTAACTAATAAACTATAAACACCACCACCAATACCGTAAGAAGATTTCAATACAGACTTAATCCGAAAGGACCCTTGTATTACCATCAGCTCAATCATAGTTCAATGTGAGACTCTCCCCAAAGGGAACTATTAGAGTCCCAGTATTTGGGATTAATAAGTTAAAGGTAACTTACCTAAAGCCTTATTAAATATTATATATGCAATACATTTAGAGTCATAATCAAAATTTACATATGAAAGAAAGGTGCCAAATTATATTAAGGCCTAGAGGGATAAAAAAGAAGAAGAATATGATTCATTAAATATAGATTCATAGAGTTATAAAGTGGATCCAAAGAGAACAAAACAAAGTGACACCAACCCTTTTGGAGAAGTTTGAAAAGTCAAATAGCCATTCAAAGGACAAAGGGAAGGTAACGGCTTACTTCCCTCCAAAACTTAAAAGCCAGGAGATACAAGCTGTTAGAAATACACCTCTGGAAGCTCATCTGAGGAGCGTGTGAGGCAAGGATATGTTGTTTTAATATGCGAGACAGTTTGCATTGGTGGCAGCAAAGTACTTGGAGGCCAAAAGCACTGAAGTTTTGTATATCAGACTTCTCTAAACATCAGATTTATAGCTGTTATTTATCGGATTGACAGCTGTATGTCACAATTCCCTGTATATCCGATGAGTAGCCCATGTATATCAGATTGGTGGATGACTGAGAGAGTACTTTTGGGAGCAGATTGAATCAAAGGCCACCCTAGAGATGCCTGCTGTATATTTTCCATTTCATAGGGAAGTTGTATTGCTGGCACAGGCTGCAAATCTGTTGCAAACAACCCACATAAAAGATTGATCATTGCATATAGCAAAGAAAATTCAGCCTTTTTTCTCCTCATCTACATTTAGATTGTATTTGTTTCTATCCTCCTTTCAGATTTATGAATGGCTGTCATTATCTTAATGCATGGTTGTGTACGAATAAAATCCTTAAATGAGTTCTCTTTACGCAATCTGATGCTGTCAACTGTCTGGGAGAGGAGGCAAGCAAAAAGGAGGAGTTAATCAAGACACATGAGGGTAATGCCCTGTGGTTGTCACAAAAGAAAGTGCCCTCTAGCTAATTTTGGCCCTGCTATGTGTTCCTCCTACAAAGGTAAAAACAACATGATACAATTTTGGTCTAATTGCACATAGCTTTGCTAGAAAACTCACTACCCAATGACTGGCATGGATGTAACATAAATCTAGGGCTTGCAAGTACAATTGTATTTGATTATTGTTTACATGGTATACTGGTATGCAAGGGTTTGGTATGCATTGGGTGCAGTAAATTCCAATAGATTGGGTAGGGACTAGCCTTTTGCCCTTTGGCATAGAACCTATTTGTGGCATCATTGTGCAGAGAGTTTGTTATGATGGCTTTAAGGCACTAACAGCATCCTCATGTGCCCATACAATTATGGCAACAGTGTGGAGCAATTTGCAAGGGTCGCTGCCAATTAAGTAAGGGGTGACAATGAACTCAAACACCACCAACCTTGAAGGATGGTCTCCTTGAAAGGTTTGTAATGGCCATATTTATTTTCCTAATGGGAGTGTTTACTAAGCATGTGAGATGGGGATTTGTAAGGGCAAAGGAAACAAAAATTCAAACCCTGGAAATTCACCAAATGGGAGTTGAAAGAGATAAGGAAGATGTCAGAACTCCACAATCTCAGACCCTTGGAGAGGAGTTTCATGCACTCAAGGTTTGTGGCTCCCAGCTAAGTCACAAGGTTCGAGTTCGTGTTTATGTTCGACAATGACGATAAAGTTCAATTCAAGTTCGCTAGGATAAAGTTTGAAAAATAAAACATCTTAACAAATTTATTTCCTATCATTTTTATTTTTTGAAAAAAATGCATAAATAAGTCAGAGGGACAGAGTTGTGAGAGCTTTTGTCAGTATATGTATATATACACACATTTTTAAAATAATGCAAACTTGTGTCAAAAGCTTCCCATGCAAAAATAATGGATAAAGTTCAAGTTCATGTTCGGCAAGAATAAAGTTCGGCAAAATTCAAACCTTTTTGATGAAATTCGGAGAACCTCATGACATAGCCTCGCAGTCTAATCCTATCATCCTCAACACGATTGAACATATGGTGACTGTTGGTACCAACAGTACTAATAAGGAAGAGATTAGGGTAAAATTAGCCATCCACGTGGCTCTGGCAGTTGGGCTTCCTCACAATTAAATGCTTGCTGCTGGTGATAATGAGAAGGGTGTTGGTAGTAGCAGGTTGGCTACTGGGTGGATGTTGGATAAGAATGTCGACAAGAATGGTGGAACAGGTTTACAAAGAGATGCTGAGATCAAGAGTTGAGACTATTGGTGATCTGCTGGAATGTAACGAGATGGCTGACTGCTGTTTCTTGCTTGAGCAGAAATCTGAAAAGCTGATCTCCAGGCATGTGGACATGGAAGTTTAATATTCCAGTAGTTATTATTTTCCTAGATTTCATAGCAGAAACAGTACTCTTTTTTGTAATTGTCTTAGACATACTCTTTATAGTCTGGCTTATTTGAATTATTATAGCCTTGAGGGGGACTTTTATAGCCCATCGGGATTTAGAAGTTGGTTAAGACTGATCAATGCCTGCCACTGGAAATCCTCCTGATCCAGGAGCCAAGCTGAATGGAATATATTTAACTTTTAGCTCCTTCTTTTTTAATGTGATCTTCTACAACTATTCTAAGATAAATATAGGGGCACAAACAGCCTTAATACCAAGTGCTAGCATTATCAAAATGTCTTTTTTTCCGGATGTAAAGTTGCTAGCTACTAAACTACAGTGCCTGTTTCATTCATGCAATCTAAGAGACAAAAAGACCTACATGTGCTATGTTTTCCTCACAGTTGTGATGCTATGTGAATGGATAGAAAAAAATCAAAAAACATAAAGAGGTCCAGTACAACCAGGGCTAATAGGAGAGAAAACCAATAATTCCAAGAATGCCCAAGGCCAGGCAGAACCCGAATGGTACAGCTACAAACATACCAATCTAGATTCTAGCACATAAGATATTTTAATATGCTGATATCTAATGGTTGATCTATAATTTCTCACCAAATTGTGTTTCCTTGACAACGAGTGAGGTAGCCCAATCAAAAGGTTGAACAAAAGCATCTACCCAGGTTATCCAAAAGAGCTTTGGCAAATGTCTTCCTGCAAAAATCTTTGGTCTAAAGCTATAAAACATCCCTTTCAAAGATAACATAAACGCATGGAAACATGTGTGTCATATCTAGATCACCCATATTTCATTTTCACCATACAAGTAGCTTCCTAGCATAAGTTTAAATATCAAACAGTCATGGATGACACAAAAGAGATCTAGTAATCAAAACATAGAGACTGTAGCAAACTGTAACAGAGCCACAAAGAGATGAATACTCATGTAAATTGATCATTAAAGAGATGATTAAATACACATTAAAAGTCAAATGGGATGATCTCAACTGGTAAATCATTCAGGCTTTTCTAGCAGAGACTCGTGCTCAAATCCCCTATGAGACATGTTATGTGATAAAGTGTACAATTGTTAAGTGAGGAATTTGGGTGAAACTGCCCCGTCCAATTCTGGGTGTAACGAACTCAAAAACAAGGTCTGGTACAAGTCCTGGATGAATTTGACAGTCAGGACAGTTGTAGCATTTAAGCCGTAGAATACCCGTCAGAGGAATTTACCAAATCAAAACCCACAAAGACGTTCAAAAAATCTAATTAGAAGTTACAGAGGAAGCTCCAATTATCAAACCCAAAAAAATCACTTATTTAGTCCCTCCGAGGGGTGTGTATGCTTAAGTCCAAAATGCCCTTCGCAGCCCAGCCCATAAACATATGCATTGTGCTCATACTATGACTAATATTGTTGTATCTACTTCCCAAACAGCATTCACACAATCATCGCCGACACAACAGGTAACCAAAAATCAGAAAAAGGGTTTCGCGAAGAAGAAAGAGAAATCAAACGGCCATTTTGGCCCTAATTATTTGGAAGTGATTAAGAATCCAACTTTTTCTACAGTGAGATGGAAATTGCCTGGTGAAAATGGATTGTGTGCACTGGCACACTAAATTACAAATTAGGCCTAATCCGTGTATTTCAAATTGGAAGAAATTCAAATGCCAAGTAAAATAAAGATTGCAGTCATTGGATGACCTACCTGAGCAGTAATTGGAGAGGAGGAAGGCGTAGATGAGCGGAGCGTCTCGTCTTGCTCAGCGTTAAAAATATTGAGGGGATGAAAGAATGGACATGGTGAGAGTTCTTAAGGCCATGAGTGACGATAGATTCTTTTTCCGCCCACTTCCATTACTTTGCGAGGGTACATTCCAATTCCGATTCCAAGGCCAATACGGCAATAATTAGTGATCTTTGCTAATTAACTAATGTTTCTTACCACTTTAGCCAATTAACAACGCTTTGTTGATTGCGTAACCCCTTTCACATTCAGGATGCCACTTTACGGCGAATCGTAAGTCAAAATCCTCTTCAAAACAGACAATTAGCGTTTATTAGCTAATTAAGCCTATTTTGCCCTTGTTTTGGTCAATATACCCTAGTATTGACTCAAACCCCTCTTCAACCACTCAAAATCACCCCATTCACCTCCATAACATCTCAGCAAGCTTCAAAAGCTTATCCTAGCCTCTAGTTGACCCTAAGCGGTTGATTAAGGCTTCACACCTCTTAATCACTTGGTAATTCACTAATTGTGATTAACAAGGCCTAATCATGATTAGCAATTCTAATCTAATTTGGGGCTTTTAGTCCCACATGCACCAAAATACAAGTTTCTCCCAAAAGGAAAACTATAAAAAGGGTGCACCTCATTCCTTTATACTTTACACCATGCTTTGATTTGCATCTCATATAATAAATATGATATATAGCCAAGTTCAATCCTTGCTTAAAGCCTTGATGGGGTTAGTAGATGGATATCCAAAATGACCAAGTAGTCATTTGGAGAGGCCATTTCACCTTGTTTGGAGTATGACCATAACCATTTGATTGCCCTCTTAGGTCTATTTAGGCCCATGTTAGGTAATTCAAGCATATTAGTAGGCATGTTTAGTTAGATTTTGTATTGTTTTCATACTAGTTAAGCATTCTTTTAAGCTTTCTATCTTAATGTTACATTCCTAGACTTAGAACCTTGGCTAGATGGATGGAAATGGTGTTAGCTTTCCTTGTTTAGTCATGCAATTTGCTTTGTAAAGTTTAGGGTGTCATCATTTGGCACACCGGTGGGAGAATACCCCATTGCATTCACTTTTTAAAGCTTTTTAACTTAGTTTCAAAGTTTTTCATTTCAAGTTTATAGATTAGTTTCAAGTTTCCTAGATTAATTTCAAGTTTTCTAGTTTAAATTTCAAGCTTTCTAGAGTACTTTCAAGCTTTTAGATTAGTTTCTCAAGCTTTTTAGATTAATTTCAAAGTTTTAGAGTAATTTTCAAGTTTATAGATTAATTTCCATATATTAGTTTCAAGTTTCCTAGATTAATTTCAAGTTTTCTAGTTTACTTTCAAGCTTTTCTAGAGTACTTTCAAGCTTTTTAGATTAGTTTCTCAAGCTTTTTAGATTAATTTCAAATTTTTAGAGTAATTTTCAAAGTTTTATAGATTAATTTCCATTTTTGAAAGTTGTTTCAACTAGATTAGTGGTAGAAGTTGTGTTTTCTTGCTTTTTATAGGATTCAAGGAGGTGAAGCCCTGTCAAAATTGCCAAAAAAATACCAAAGATTTGACCTTTTTGAAGAAATTCTTGTCAAAACTCAAATTTTGGCCACTTTTGAAAGGGATGCGTTGCAGGGTTGTTGAACAAGGAGCTTTTTAACTATTGAAGCGTTGAAGGGAGCGCACACGTCGACGGGGAGCGTAGAGCATTGAAAGAGCAGCACACCACTTCTCTGAAGCACACACATTAGCTCATTTTTCAACTATCGATCATTTTTTCAGGGAGCACAGTCATTGCAACGTCGCATGAGGGAGCGGCTTGCAGTGAAAACAGAGCGCACCCACTTCTCTGGAAGTGCACACGTTGGCTCGTATTTTTCAATTATCAGTCATTTTTACAAGGGAGAGCACACATGTTGACAAGGGGAGTGCAGTGTGAAAAAGTGCACACCCGCTTCTCTGGAAGTGCACACATTAGCTTGTATTTTTCAATTGTTAGTCATTTTTACAAAGGGGAGGCACACACACACATTGACTTGGGGCAGGCGTTCAAAACAAGCATGCACCCGCTTCTCTAGAAGCACACGTTAGCTCATTTTTTTCAACTATTAGTCATTTTTACAAGGGGAGCGCACACACGTGTGTTGAAAGGGAGCGCATGCATTGAAACATGTGCACACACACATTGTGAAGGGGCGTAGGTGTGTCTATATAAATTTTTCTGCAAACTCAAAGTTTCCATTTTTGGTTTTTAGGATTTTTGTTACTTTTCAGAGGTTTTTAGATGCCATTTTTGTCAATTTCATAGATTTAGAGTAAGTTTTCTTATAAAATCACTTAGGGTTTGAAGGAATTAATCTTGTTTCCATGCTTTGTATGAGTTTGGGTTAAGGTGTGTATGCTCTTCTCTTGCACTTCGTGTGATCTAGAGAATCAAAAGCACTCTTAAACCTTCTTTTGCTATCATTAGAGTAAGTAGGAAACTTTGTTAATCATCTTTTAGTTTAAATATTTTTCACTTGCTAAATAACCAAGGCTAGAATTTGTGTATGCTCTTCCCTTGCACCTAGTGTGATCTTGGGAATCAAAAGCAATTTTAGTCTTTTCATTAAAAATCACTTGGATGAATTGGGAATAAACCTTGTTTTTGCAAAATTTGATAGTAGTTAGTTGATTTACAAGCATTTTTCATGGTTATTTTCTTATGATATTGTGAATCTATTTTGAAACTACTAACCATTTTGTGAAGGACCTAACGCTAGTCAAAGAAAGGAGGACCTAAACAATTTTTCTAACTACACGTGTGATTGTAGGTTGCAAAAGGAGTATGAAAAAAACCACATTAAGTCTAAAAGATAAAAAATACACCACAATCATCACATTGTATTTGCAGGTTTCGGTTAAGAGCTACGACTCATCCGCTCAACTAGGACATAACCCCTTTGGCATAAGCCTTAAGCTACAACAATGGGGGTGGTCCTAGGAACCCTAAAGTAGTTCACGCAAGAGGGAACCTTGTGAATGAAATAGAAAGTGCTCCACACTACCGACTTGTCTAGTACGCCTTGGTGAGATTAGCATCAAAGATATTGTATCGTGACCCCAGTGAAAGTATAACTGAACACACTTCGGTGCTCATTATATTGAAGGGGGTAAAGTAAAGCCAGAGATACTCCCAAATTAGTTAGTGTGAATTTTTGGGTAAATCGAGCTCGCTCTAGATATCTTGTGACACCTAGAGAGAGAACCACCTAGGAAGATTGTCGGCTTGGAGCCATTGTTTTTGTCTTAGATAGTATACTTGAGAGCTCTCACAAAGTGACAACTTTGTTAGATTCAAACTCTTGTTTTTGAACAAGGGAAAGAATCTCTTAAAGTTGAAACCACGTGACATTTCATCATGAAATCTACTTAGTGTCATTTTGTCCTAGTTTTTCACTTGTCTTAAGACAAGGTGAAACTCTACCAAAATAACACCAAGTTTATTTCAACACCACTTGGTCTACACCCTTGTTTTCTTGTTTCCCATTTTTGGACAAAAGGAAACAACATATATGGATACCGCTAGATATCGCGTGTCCACCACTTTTGTATTCTACTTGTGACTAGGTTGCAATGTCGGAGCGCAAGTGTTGAAAGTGTGCATGGTACGTACTCATGATCTAGTAGGCCCCCTTGTCTCAAAAACCCATATTTGAGACTTATTATCATCATAGTTAGGTGATTTCATCCTTGTCTTCTTTTGAGTTGTTACACTGCCCACATTGTAGCCATATAATTGAGATATTTACGTCTTGTTTCCATTGTGAAATTAGGCCTAAATCTCTATATTGTAGAGTTACGTTGTTCACACGCATATAACAATTTCTTGTTATACTTAGATGTAGTTTTTACATCCTAACTTTGTCTTGAGTTTTGTGAGTGTTGAGGATACATTGTTAGCATCACGATAACATCATTTTGACACTAGAAATCTTGCTTTCCCGAAAGCTTGGTTCACGTGTCCAAATAGTGTCATTATGTTGCTCACATTGTTATCATCCATTTTACGAGACTTGGACTTTGTTAGTGTTTAGAAACTAGTTTTTAGTATATCTTGTTAGAAGATCGCGTCAACATTCTCTTATCATTTAGGCCTTGTTTGTTGCAAACTTGACCTAACTGGTGATGTTGTGTTGTCACTATTTGGTTACAAACCTATCTAGATGGAATCTTAGAGAATAAACTATTTGGTGTAAACTAAATTTTGAGTGTTGTACGTCATTGTATTATTCTAAGGAAAACTTGTGTCATATATTACCTTGCTAGGGTAGCTTTTTCATTATTCTTTAGTTCATACATTCGTTTTGACCTATCACTTTTGTGGCTATTCTATAGTCACCTTGTTTTAACAACTTAGGGTCATTACTGCATTGCACAAATTTGACTAGGGTCCCTTGTTAATAAACCTTAGTGGAAATATTTCACGTTGTACCTTCTATTCTAAGTAATGCCTACTATGAGAATGGGGTCATGAAAGTTGGAAGCCAATATATTTGGAGGTGAAAACCCTCTTTTGGAGGATAATCTCATGGTTGACCATAGTGGTGGAGAGGAAGAGTCTCCTCGCGCGGATGTAGAGCTTCATTCCACCCATTTTGATGACTACATTTTTCATAACAAACATGAAGTTCTTATGTGGGTTGTGGAACTAGGAGCCAAATTACCTTCCATAGTAGACCCTTCTCTTATCATCGGCATGGTTCGAGGAGAAGAAGAAGTAGACCTCCCTCGTCGCACTCTTAACAAAATTTTAAATCTAGGTCATGCCTCTACTTCTACGCATGAAAAATAATGAGGAGATACCATTTGAAAATGATGGAGACTATCATTTTCCTCCTATTAAAATTCGTTGTGAAGACCATGAAGAACATGTTCATCATGCACAACCTCCTCCTAATGAAGATCATCATGAAATACCTATTAAAGAGGTTACGTTAGAACAACAAGGTCCAAGCCCTCACTCATCAATTGGAAAGTTTGGCTTCACATATACAAAAGGAACAACCAAAAGTTGTGAAACAAACTATACCAAAGGCAAAACCTAAAGCTTCATTTTATGAATTCCCAATAAACACTCCTCGATGGGAGGCACAAAGAGATCCTTATGAAGAGATTCTCACAACAAATCGGGGTGGGCATACACCTAGGCTTAACCCTTTGTATAGACCTACGCCACCCACCCATGCAAGATCCACTTTTTAATCAAGAGTGGTCAACTATGAAGAACACCCTTCAAGCATTACAAGAGGGCCAAAACCGGTAGTATAATAAGAAGTATCGGTTGATGAGTTATGTCCTTACCCATTTGACAAAGCCATGTTGCTACAAGTACCTTTCCCAAGACATTTTGATTTTCCAAAATTTGATAAATATAAGGGAAAAGGTGACCCTTGTGATCATATAAAGGATTTTATATGGCATGTCAAGAGGTGGCATTCAATGACAATTATCTTATGTGCTTGTTTCCATGAAGTTTAGGAGCAATGATGCTAGAATGGTTTGTGCATATCCCTAAGGGATCCATATCAACATGGCTAGAACTAGTAGAAGAGTTTCATATGACACTTCTCTTTCAATATAGAAAATGATGTTACCATGTTAGATCTCTGCAATGCCAAACAACGAAACAATGAAAACTTTGTTGCATTTTTACAAAGATGGAGAGGGTTAGCTAGTCACTTTCCTTGCTCCATACCCAAAAAGTAGTTGATAGGCATATTTTTCCCAACCTCCATCCAGACATTACATTCCACTTGCAAATGCATTGTGGTAACACATTTGAAGAGGTAATAGAAAAAGGGAGTCAAATTGAAAAGGCATTGTTAAATAGAGGGACCCTAAAGCCCTTTTCAAGGATCATAATGATTCCAAGACCTAACGATAAAAAGCCAAAGTTTGTTCCTAATAAGAACAAAAACATTGTTAATGATGGAATAGTAGACTCTAAACGAGTACAATCCATTCAAAACAACACTCCTTTGAAGCTTGCAAAGGGAGCTCACCTATGGAGTATAAGCGTCATACTTTCACTCCTCTTCGACTCAATGTCATCAATACTAAAACAGCTAGAGGTGGTTAATATGGTTAGATATCCTAAAACTACACCTTATGAGGATGACACACCTAAACCATCATGGTTTAGAGATAATGAATATTTCAATTCCACCACGTTAAAGGTCACAAAACAAATAAGTGTTTGAAGTTGCAACACTACATCCAGGACTTAATCGAAAGTGGTGATGTGGAGATGGATTCATCCACTCTAAAAATCCCCCAATATGAAGACTTTTCCTAAACATAATCGGGACAAGAATGCTAATTATGTGTCTAATGAGGAGAATCATTTTGATGCCTCATTGGTTGTGTAGATACACATGTTGAAAATGTCAACACAATAACCCTGTGATATCCCCTGGACTATCTATGTCTAGGCATGTGCTAACAAAAAGATTGATTATCATGTAGTTCCACATACTTATGATGTAAGGAACCTAGGTTTCAACATTCCCATCAAAGGATGCCTATCACAACTAGACCTCGTTTGATTCTTTTGCTAGAGAGCCCATTCGGGTACCTGTTCCCCACCTTCATCTCATAGTCGGTGGTATGGTTTGGACACTTATGATCCAAATTATTATTTGGGTTCCTCCCACTCTTCTTCTAACTCGATCCAAACTATTATTCTGATTCTTCAGATTCACCTAGATCTTTGAAAATTCTAATTTGGTTCTTGAGCCGTAGTCCTCCCTTGCTTTGTAGGACCTCCCTTATTCACCACCTCAATGACCCCTTCTTCGTTGAAGAGCTCTCTGAATTCAAAGTCCTTCTAATCAATCATCCAAGTCGACTCCCATGTCGCATTCATCAATCAACCTCTTGTGGTAGAAAAACTACCCACACCGATTGATTCATTTCGAAGAATGAAGAAGCAATTAGAGAATTTATGAGGGTACATGAAGACATTCCTCTAGAATTTTGCAAGCAAGAAACCTCTTTAGACTTCAATACGCTTGCGTATTGGGAAGAAGAAATTGATTCCTTTTTTTCAGAATACTAAGGAAGATCCTAAGACCATTGAGGAAGATCCTCTTATTTTTTTTCTTCATTCATTTATCTATCATTGATCATGACCTATCTTCTCATTACCTAATCATTCAGGATTCCTCATGCAATCTTACCTTGGGTCACCACCTAGTAGCCCATCGTCTTCTTCTATATGTGGGCCACCTCCAAGTAGCCCCACATCCTCTATATGTGGCTCACCTCTGGCAGCCCATCTTCATCTATATTGGGGGCACGTCCTAGAAGTCCCTCATCTTGATTCTTGGGCCACGTCCTAGTATCCCATCATCTTCTATCTATGGGATGCCACCAGAAGTCCTTCATCTTCAATCTTAGGGCCACATCCTTGTAGTCCTTTATCTTCAGTCTATGGGACACCTCCTGGTAGCCCATCCTCTTCAATTCTTGGACCGTACCCTTCGCGTCCATCATATTTTCTTCTATCAATGATTGTGGAAAGCCCACTGTCATTTCTCCATCAATTCTATTCATCCACTTTCTTCTCCCACTTCTCGGGATCAAACAAGTCACGTAGTAGCTCATAGGAAACCAAAATGGTTCCTTCATCAGGCTCGAATAAAAATTCCAAGAGCTCCAAAGCTCACAAAAATTTAAAAATCTTAAAGTTCAGAATCAACGCGTGCTTTAAAAATGCACATCAATGCACCCATCAAGTATGGCGTAAAGTACATAAACCTCTGGATAGGGACCTCAATATCCCGCATACAAAATCCATGTTTCATGATAAAACATAGTCATCTATTGAGTATGAGCTCACCACGATCATTGAGATTGGGGATAATATGACTCTTGATAAGAAAACATGCCTAGTCTTCCTTATCAAGGAAATTGCTAACATTGTTGTTGGATCTTATCACGCCAAGTGACCTTGTCGGTCCCACCTTTCAAAAAAATTACAAAAATACAAAAAAATGAGAAAACATTTCAAAAAATCAAAGGTAAATGAACACACATTGCAATCAGGTATTGCATACACATGGATGTTCTTTCTTCCCTTCCTTGTTATCTTCTGCAAGTCTTCCTACCATTTTCATCCCTTTGGTGATATTTTGGTTAGCCTATTCACACGCATTTGTGACATTTATCTCTATGGTATCCATTTTTGACCTTGGTCTTTTATCACCTTGGTAAATTAAAGAACGACTGACCTCTTAGAGATCTATCACAATCAACATCTAAAAAACTTGTTGCGAAGAAATTTTGGACATATTTGTTGACACTAGCCAATGTCATCATCGCAATCACTTCCACCTCCTTCCATCAAGCCATCAGTGGTTCTTAACCCCTTGTCAAACAAGAGAGCTGAAATAAGTTTTAGAAAGAAAAAGAATCAATCAAATAAAAAAGCACAAAGCTAAAAGCAAAAAGCTAAAAGCAAAAGCAAATTGATATATAACTCTCTCTTGGGGTATTTCCAATAATCTCTACTAAGGCTATGGATACTGATTGGAAGTAGAGAAATGTTGCGATTAGAATCAAATGCATCTCCATCGGGGCTATGGATGCTGGTTGGCAGTGGAGCAATGTATGGCTCACCTTCCACAATCCATTCAAAAAAAAATCAACTTTGAAAAATAAATCATTCCTACACATTGGCTAGGGTGTCTTCACTTGTTGTCTATCAAATCTTCCCTCCAAGAGGTAATAAATTTCCATGTGCACACACTGGATCTCAATGAAAACATAGGATTAGTATGTTACCAAGTGTCTTTTTTTTGGACCTTGTTCAGACTCTTACTCTAGTTTGTATCTTGTCTCACGATTCGTGCCTTTGGCTAACCGCTTCTTCATCGTGAGGCTTCTAAGCTACATTCACAACATTCATGTTGTTCTTCTACTTCATTTAGAACATCCATGTGTATAAGATTTCCTTTTTTTCCATGTTTGTGGGCACCTTTGTACCCTTTCTCAAAAAAAATCTTCCACTTCTTTGTATCATGTGCTTCTTGGCAACTTACGTTGGGGGCATCCTTGCTCCTTCCTAGCATGTCATTGGGTTACGTTCATCATCATGATTGAACCTATCCATATTGGCCTTGATCCATCTATTTTTATGTGAAGAGTTTTCCTTTGAATATTCCCAGCTAATGTTGGGGCATTTTCACATCTTCACTTTCTTGTGCATGTGCATGGCATTCTGCCCTTGTACATCCCCATCATCTTTGGGGCATCCACGTTTCTTTGTTTCCTGTACATAGCTTAGAAAACTTCTAAAAATAAAAAAACATTCAAATATGTTTCAAAAATAAAAAAAATCAAATATGTTTCAAATATAAAAAATATTCAAATATGTTTAAAAAAACCCAAAATAAATTGGTAAAACAAAAAATGCAAAAAAAAAAATACAAAAAATGGTAAAACAACATGCATACAACTAAAGCTGTATCACTTGCATTATCCTCGAACATTGAAATTTGTCCTACAAAAACATCTTTCTAAGGTTCTTGCTTGTTCTTGTCTCAAATGACTTGTGGATCATCATCGTGATCTACCTCCATTAACAAAAGTTGGGTCTGCTTATTATGTCGGTACTCCCATGCAACAGTGAGTTGTTAGGTATTGTGTCATAATGCATGAATGCTTTCCATGGGACTACTTGTGTCCTCCATTTTTCCCTGCATGTGTTATTTCTTGGGGCATCATTTTTAACCCTTGTCATTACAACATGAACATTCGGGAACTACTGACTTGATAACAAAAACATTGGTGTAACTGTCTTAAACATTGTTTGTTTGTTTGAGTATATGTGATTGTACTAGTTTCTCTGTTAGGTTAGTTGGTTTACTTTCTCGTATTGCATTGCATTTATGTATGTTGCATGGAGCTAAATATCATTTTACTTTCTCGTATTGCATTGCATAATGTATGTTGCATGGAGTTACGTATTTTTAGTAGTAAACAATTGTTAGTAATTTAGCTTTTCATGTTATCTTACACTTTTGTTTATTTTAAATAAAGGTCGATGATGTAGACCTAGGGGAAAAATGATATAAATAGGTTGCTTATTGAAAGGTTGGATGCAAAGATTGGGCTTGTCCTATATTCTCCATTAATCATTTCTTCTCCATTATCATTTATTACCACTACTAATTTTTCTTCCAAATCACTAGGGTAATAAACAACCATGTTTATCCCTATCCTTATTCCTTCTCAATACCTAAGGGTTTCGCGCCCGTTTTGACCTATTTTCTTCTATCCATTTCGATCATATTTTTGATCATTGATTGACTTCTTTATCACCCCATCGACACTCGAGGGGGCATCCTTCATCTGCTAATTTTTCTTCAAAAATTTACTATTTTATGCTTGTCTACTATGTTTGAAGTGAAGTCACTAACTTCACCTCAAACAAGGGCAAATGTAGACACCTAAATTCTACTTTTGCAATCTTATTGCCAAAATGCACATGTAAATCACTCTCATTCTTGCCAATTCCATTATAATTAGTGATCTTTGCTAATTAACTAACATTTCTTACCACTTTAGCCAATTAACAATGCTTTGTTGATTGTGTAACCCCTTTCACATTTAGGATGCCACTTTACGGTGAATCGTAAGTCAAAATCCTCTTCAAAAATAGACAATTAGTGTTTATTAGCTAATTAAGCCTATTTTCCCTTGTTTTGGTCAATATACCCTAGTATTGACTCAAACCCCTCTTCCAACCACTCAAAATCACCCCATTCACCTCTCTGACATCTCATCTCAAGAAGCTTCAAAGCTTATCCTAGCCTCTAGTTGACCCTAAGCGGTTGATTAAGGCTTCACACCTCTTAATCACTTGGTAATTCACTAATTGTGATTAGCAAGGCCTAATCATGATTAGCAATTCTAATCTAATTTGGGGCTTTTAGTCCCACATGCACCAAAATACAAGTTTCTCCCAAAAGGAAAACTATAAAAAGGGTGCACCTCATTCCTTTATACTTTACACCATGCTTTGATTTGCATCTCATATAATAAATATGATATATAGCCAAGTTCAATCCTTGCTTAAAGCCTTCAATGGGGTTAGTAGATGGATATCCAAAATGACCAAGTAGTCATTGGAGAGGCCATTTCACCTTGTTTGGAGTAGCAACCATAACCATTTGATTTCCCTCTTAGGTCTATTTAGGCCCATGTTAGGTAATTCAAGCATATTAGTAGGCATGTTTAGTTAGATTTTGTATTGTTTTCATACTAGTTAAGCATTCTTTTAAGCTTCTATCTTAATGTTACTTAGAACCTTGGCTAGATGGAAGGAAATTGTGCTTTATCTTTCCTTGTTTATTCATGCAATTTTCTTTGTAAAGTTTAGGGTGATTTTAAGTACCAATCACATTAGAGTCGTATAATGGGTAGGTTGATAGGGAAGAAATGAAGAAACATTACAACAGAGGATGGGTGATGAGGAAGGGGATGGAGGTCAATCTTTCATTCTTCCGACAAGTCAAATATGGATGACATGTCATTTTTTCAAAACATTTAGAGGAAAAAGAGGATGCATTGTGTAGACACTCAAATTTGGCAATTTATCCTATTAACACCGCTTATTGCAATTATGCTTCTTGGCTAAGACAAACACCCACATCCTATTCCTACTTAGTGCATTTTGTCATCTCTTTCCTAACTTGCTCATTTTCATACACATATGTGTCAACAAAATTGAATATTAATACATAAGATCAATACTTAAACTCAGCTTTTTTAGATACAACTTTCAAATTTCACTTAGTTCCTTCTTGTCCAAAAACGTACAGTTCGGTCAAGTTGTATAATCTAGTCCTAATTGGGTCTGCCGCACCGACACATTTTCCAACTCTATTTTCAATGAAATATCATTTTTGGATCTTTTCATCTTCTTGGGTCATCCTTATCATGATAATTTACCTTTAAAAACCTATATAAGCAAGTTAACATCACCTCATTTACTAACCCGACAATCGCATGGGCTTCCATTGACACACTCATTTACAACACTCACAAAAGGCACTCAAGACTCCTAAATCCTCCCAAAGTTGATGCACATCCATTAGGGAAACCACTACTACAATTCTGAAGCACTCAACCAAGTCAAGGAGTCTATCTTCCCTCAAATCCAAACACACCAAGTTCTCACTTCCAAGTCTTAAGTAAGAGCAAAATTTATCAAGCATAATCAAAGAGGTTCAAGTTGCCAACTAGATGCATTCATATAGATGTTATATGCTAGGTGGAGAATTATGTATGGTTTGAGGCCTCTTCAAAGTAATGTTGATGTTAGTAATGCATGAGGTGCACCACAACCCAAACACTAACCTTCTTGCAATGTCTTCTACATATGGTTAGGGTTTTGAAGTGATTCAGTTGGTTATAGATGATATTGAGACTATGTGACAACTAAGGTTTGATAGCGAAGTATTTTTGGGCCATTAAAGGACACATAAAGTTGTGGAACCCCATTTGAAGGAGACCAATACCATACAAAAGGAGTAGGAGTGTATTATGCATGCCAACCGGTGCGCAGTGCGACGATCCCGCACCATAGCATTCTCAAGTCACATTTTTAGCAATGAAACTTCTTTAAGCTCTGCATTCCCAGATTTTCTAATATGTTTTACCATATTCTTCATGTACGACTTTGTATAACAATTTTTTTTCTTTTTATTTTGTATATTTGAGCTTGAATGCATGTATTGAAAGAATAAATACGTTATTTTGATGTTATACAATTAATGTTGAAAGTTAATTTATTATAATAGCTCCTAGTTTCCTAACTTTACATTCTTTTTTATTGTTGTGTATTTCATAAAAAATCTTATTATCTTATAAAGGGTGTGAACATTTTGGTGAACCCGACTTCTAAATCAAATCTTTGTTGCCCCAAACCATAGTTGCCCAAGGGTTCAATTTTGTATATTCTTCTCATTCACCCTTGGTGTTGTTTATGTCATTCTATGACTTATTATAATGAGTCATCCTTAGCTCTTCCACAATCTTTGCCTTCAACCTAGAGGTTCTTGATCTTCCGCTAACATGATATACTTTTCTCCTTATGTTGGCATAGGTTTGTGGCTTAGTAATCCCTACCATTGGCTCTTATTCTATTGTTGATATCTTTGATAATTTTGTTGTGACTGGTATGGTTAATTGTATATAAGGTGAAGGGTGCAATGTTAACTTTGAAAATCATTCCCATCCTCTTCCTAAAGATGAGGTGCAACATATGGAACATTTATTTCAAGATAATCCATCTCATATTGACATCCTTCTATATGCTACCCACATGCAACTTAAACATATTTCTCAATATAATAAAGAGACATCTAATACTCCTCCTTCCATTATGTGTATATCTATAGGGTCACCAAGTGCCCCCCAACACACTATGTTTTATGCATATTCATACATCATCCGTTATTCCTAATGGCAATCACATTACCTCTCATGTCTCTTCTTCTAGCACACAAGTCCTTAAAACCCTTGTTCATACTTTACAAACTCAAATCTTACAATTACAACAAGGTACATCCACTACTTCTCACACTATGGATTCCACTCAATTGCTTCATAACCCACTTGCCACAAAAGTGACCTCTTACCCATTGCATTTTTGGTTTTTTTTATCCTAAACTACTTATTTAAGATGATAAGAGTGATTCCACAGAGCACCTTGATCATTCCACATGGCTTGTTTTGACTATGCTTCTCATGAAAGCTTACTCACCATGCTTTTCCTTAGAGTCTGCAGGACTTTTCTCTTGTAATGGCTCTATGATCTACCAACACATTCTCGTGAAAACTTTCATTGCTTTGAAAATCAATTTCGTGCATAGTTCTTTACAAAATTTAGCAACAAAATTTCATATGCTCAAATGTTAAAATTTCACCAAGGTTCTAATGAACACATCAGTGACTATGTTTTGCATTATAAGACTATGCTCACTAAAATGAATAATACCTTAGATGATATCAAACTTCAAGATCTCTTTGCACAAATCTTGTTTACTCCTTGTAAGATATTGTGTTATCTTTTACAAGTTCCCCTCATTTGACCATCTATTTCATACCCTAAAGGAACATGAGGCCAAGTTATTACATATGAATAAGCTTAAGTATGATGTTAACTCCTCTCCTGCATCTAATGTCGAATTCCCATCCAAATATACATTCAAAGGCAAAGCTATTGATAATAAAGCTAATACTAAGGACATTGCTAATTTCATCTTCCAACCTACCAAGCTACAATTACAACATGTATGAAGTTAATTCACGTGTTTACCATGTGCCCCCACATTATGCTAAGCAGATACTTGAGTGCAATCTTGCATCTCTCCTCCACTGCTTGAGATTGATGCAAAGAAAGCCTCACAATAAGAGTTTCGATAATAATACTTACCACAACTATCATTGATGTATATGTCACCTAACTAATCGTTGTATCAAGATAAATCATGTTATACAAGATCTTATTGATGTCAAAGCAATCAAATGGGATGAGCCCATTGAATCCTTTAGGCCTACTAATGATAATGCAAAGTTGAAAATTTTATAATGACCTATTGCCTAGTCACAACTTTGACAAGTCTAATTTTGAAGTGCATAATAGTTATTGTGCAGTACCACATTTGCCTTGTTATGATCACCCACTAGATGATATGATTGACACCATTGTCCTAATGCCACTTTCTACACCTGATTATTACTTTTGATGACTCTGATTTGGATGATACTTCTATTTTAGATACTTTATACATTTGTGCATTTATCAATCAGGTTCTTATCCATAGTGTTTTGGTTGATCCACATAACAAGGAAAATCTATGTACTTTCAAGATACTTCACTCCCTTGGTTATTCTAATAAGAATATTACACACAATTCTAATTTTTTATGGACATATTATTCTACCCATCATTATTGGTTCGATTAATACTCAGGTCATATTTCTCGTTGCTTCTACTATTAGTTTAGGTGACATGCATTTAGGTCTACCTTGGTTACACACTATTAGGGTTATCCCTTTTATTTTACACCAATGTGCTAAGTTCATTCACCAATAACAACTTGTCACATTCGAGCTATTCCTTTTGAGGCTCCTCTTCCGGTGTTATCTCGTCATGTTTTTACAATTCCTCCTTCTAGGCATGTTGTTAATCATTATGTTAGACATGTTATATCTCATGACTCTAGTCATCCTCAATCTCCCCATATGACCTCTAACACACATGTTATATCTAGCAGCTCTAGCCCTCCTAAGTCTTCTAACAAGTCTCCCCACACACATACTACACCTAGTGGCTCTCACCCTCCTAGGATTCCTCATAAGTCTTCTAGTGCACATCTCATCTCTCGTGGCTCTCGCTCTTTAAGCCTGCCTCACATATTTTCCCCATCACACACTATTTCTCATGGATCTAGTCAACCTTTCCCTCCTCCCTAGGTTTTATGGAACATGATACTACTATGACACCATTTGTATATGACCATTCTTCAATGAAATAGTTAAGGCCCTTGCCTCTTATCTCTCTGGTTCGATTCACATCCTCATAAGGCCCTCATTAGGTAGTTCGTGTGTTACCCCCTCTCTCTATACATAGTCATATTTGATAATACAAAAACATTCATATGTTTGCAAAAATACAAAACTAGGACTTGTACGCATATCTTACATTGTTAGCACTTTACATTACATATGTCGTAGGTCACTATGGTTTAATTCATAACATATCTTTTCTACAATTTACACAAAATTTTCAATGATGTTTATTGAGTTTGATGCAAGACACAAAATCGTAACATGTTAATAGGAGCTACTTTGGTTCCTCACATTCTTTTCTCGGGAATCTCTCCACACTATACGGGTGTTATTATTTCATTGTACCTTCTTTCTACTTCCTCATTATGCTTGATTTCATATATTATGTATATGTTATTTTTGAACTAACAAAACTAACACATATATCTTGGGCAATGTTGACATATCTTGTTGCATGCGCTCTTATATTATTGATTTAACCTAAGCGATTAAATTTATGGGGGTAGTAATTGATGGTAGATTATCTCAATCAATTAGTTTCAAAGAATAATTGCAAAAATATCAAGAATAATCATTAAAAAATGATATACAAATGAAATAAAGTACTAACAATGAGAGGGAGAAGGATACTTATCGACATTTTGGTGTGTGATGATTTGGGCTAACTGATGACTATAAAGGGTTAGAAATGATCTAACAAGGTTGTGTGTTTGAAACTATGTCCTACAACATTACCTAGACCAAGGCATTTGTTACGACCCAAAGTGATAGACGTTATGGCCCATTCCATACACTTTTGTCCCTTTAGGTTACTTAGATTTGGTTCATATGCAATTTGATTCTTTGTTCCCTAATTCACACTTTTGTCACTTCAACTTTACTAGAAAACCCGATCTTCTCACTTATTCCTGGAAAATAAACCCTAACTACTCTGGATAATACTCAAGCACATATTAGTCTAGAAAAAATGAATGTATATGCTTAAATCAAATTGACCTCGATAAATCCCCACCGTGATTGCACCAATAACTCCATTATATTTCAAACTCTATGTATTTTTAGTTTGTGTTGTGTGTGTGTGTGTGTGTGTGTCTTTGATTGCAATTGTGTCCCGTTAAAGATAGGTTTTCCTTGTGCACATCACACCTAATAACATACTACACTAATTTTTCCCAATGCATGTGTGGTATGGAATTTAGAAGACATGCCCTTCCCATGTTTTGATAATGCAATCAAATGCGAGTTCTTAGCACTTCTTCTGTCCTCAAAATATAATAGTAGATAATAATAGTTGTTTCCTTAATTTTGTTAGTAAGATAATTATATATATGAGTTTCTTTGCTCAAATTTTGACACTAGTGACATAAAAGGTTGGCCCCAAGTAGAAAATTCAAATAAAGAAAGAGTGATGAAGAGGCTCAATGTAAAAGATTCGAGAGGAAAACAAGCTAGGACCAAGGGGTATGGAATGACCCATAACACATGGGTGTTATGACCCATTATGTACGCTTTGGTCTTAAAAGTTAAAAAAACAACACAATCAAAGCATGATGATAGGGATCCTTATGACATGACCAAAAATAGTGTTGGAGAGAAAAATTATTGGGTGGACGAACTTGTGGATTTCTTGTCAATGCTCACAGGAATCTAAGTACCTCTACTTAATCAGTGCAGTTGTCATATATGCATGCGCGTGAAAATGTGGATTTATGTGGTGGCCTTTCGATTGGGGATCGAGCAGGACACTCCACCGATCCCGGTAAATCGTGTAGATACTGCAAGAGAGAACTTTATCTGTAGAGAGGGAAAGGGGAGTGAGAAATTAGATAAGAGAACTAATGTTGTAGGTAGAAAATCAAATTCATGCATACATCAATTAGAAGTTTTATCACATGCATTAAAATTAGAACGAAACAACTACGTGCATAACAACAAGACTAAATGGAATTTATGATCACAAAGTATCAAGAATTCCCTTAGTCAAAGAAATTTAGAAACTCATTCTTCTTGTATGGATTGCTTAAACCAAGTTGTACATAGTGTGGGAATGGAGGAAAAATAGAGAGTGGGGAAAAGGAAGAATTTGGATATCTCCTTTGTTCTCTCAAGGTAGAATGCACTCTTGAGCTTACAAAATTAATGACCAACCCTTTGAGATGGGAATGAATTTATAATTTATAGAGTAGACTCGACTCCTCATCTTCTTCATGACCCTCCATATGCCTTATTTCTAACTTTAGACTATTCATATTCCTACAAAATATTTAAGTCCCTTTTATAAAATCAAGGTGACTTAATTTACATTATGTTTCTAAAGTCACTTTTAGGTGACTTAAAGGCATATCAAAAAGTGCAAACCCCAACGAAGAATTAGAACATTTGAAGGGAGAGAAAGTTGGGGAGAGGGAAGATGAGAAGATGTTGCCCTTGATGAAGTCCGATGATCCTTGTTGATGGAAAACTACGATGTGACACGAGTTTTGAATGTCCCATTGTGCAAGCTGCTCTTTGAGTGTGACTTACTATTTTTAGTAAATGCCCAGATTGGAGACTTACTATTTTTAGTAAATGCCCAGATTAGAGACTTACTATTCTTGCTTCTTCTTGATCATCTTGATGTGATGAAAATCTTCATTCAATCCTACACACACCTTTGTCTTTGCCTTGACCACTTCTCGGGGTGATTTGCTATTTTTAGTAAGCACCCATATAAGGGACTTACTATTTTTAGTAAGTGGTCATTTTCACTGCTTGTTTTCTACTCAGGATAATCATTAAAGCCTTGGAGATCTTGATACTGCACTTGCCTTTTCCATAATGCTTTTGATGAAGACTTACCAAAAATAACAAGCATGTGTAGGAAAGCTTACTATTTTTGGAAAGTGGATTTTTGGTGCTCGGTTTGTGATGAAGTATATATTTTTGGATTCACCTCATCGTTGCTATGTTACGTCCTCCAAATTTCACTTGATTTTACCCGCTAGAATGATTGGAAATAAATTTTGAAATTTTAACCTGGTAGTGGCTTCGGGCACGGAGCTACCATGGCAGCCATTAATGGAGCTCAAAATTTTTAGGTTTGTTTTTTTGTCTTTGTTTGTGATGAAAACAACTCCATTATGATATATTTTTCATTTGGAGCTCGTGTGCAAGTTTTTAGCTTGTTTCCATTCTTTGGGATGATGGGAAATCTGGCGAATGTGAGCCGGTGCATGAAGTGAGGATTTTGTTGGAAAAAATGATTCTGGGCACCATTTGACCTCCCATTTGTTGCATCTTGATTTCCTTGAAAAATGTGGTAGTCTGCAAAAGATGGCATCTTGATCCGACTTGTATTTTGCAAGATATGAGGATTTTCGATCGGGTGACTTCGTAGTCATCTAGCGAAAAATATTCGTTTTCTCTTCATTCTTCATCATTTCAATCCATTTTTCTCTAAGGCCTGCATATTTTCAAGGATTGGAGGATTTTTAAGTCATGGCAGTATTGGTTTAGAGTGAAATGGTGGACCGGGTGTCTAGACAAGCAAGAACATGGCCATGGCATGGTGAGGAGTTGTGAAGGAGAAATGAGGGGAAAAAATGGCTAAGTGCCAGATTTAAATATTCAAAAAATGCATGGCAAGGGGCTAGGCACATTTTTATGTCCCTGATGTCCCTCACCTCAAAGGGACATGAGGGACATCAGTTTCCATGGCAATCCTGGAGGTGACATGTGGCATTGATCCGACGATAGGGAATGAGTGCTCCAAAATCAGCTTTAAAGCATTGAGGGGCTGGAAGTGGGTCACATGGGTGACCAAAAATCTATCCTAGAGGGTTGGGTGCATTTTTCAAGGTTTGATGTCCCTAACTGTGAGGGACGTGAGGGACATCAAATTCCACGACGGACCTGGAGCTGACATGTGGCGAAGATCCAACAGTAGGGGATTTGAGCTCTAAATTGCACTCGGGGGCTGAACTGGCAATCCTGATGACCGTATGGGGTTCTAGAGGTCACATGGGGTTGGGCACATTTTTCCAAGGTTGAATTTAGGTTTTTCGTAGGTTTTGACTCTTTTCAGTCTTTTGAGAAGGGTTTTATTGTTCCCTTTGCTATTAAATCCTTCTCGATTTGGCTTCCTTTCTCAATAACTTCCTCGAAGTTAGTGATGTAGTGCATTTGTAAGTGAAATGCAATGTCTAGATTTAGATTAGGCACGAAGATACTAAAAATTATTTCTTAAGAATTATACAAGGGAAGCGACTAGCTATCCCTTACCACCGTTGCAAGAAATTGGTGAAAGTTTCATTTTGTCTTTGTTTAGCATTGCATAAATCTAACATGGTTACACCATTTTCCATATAGAGAAGTGACACACCAATTTTTTTAGTGTGGGCCATGTGACTATAGACCCCTTTGGTAAATGAAGGAACCATTCCAAAGCACTTGTCCTCCTAAACTACGAGGGAACAAACATATGAGGTAATTGTTGCTATAGGCTACCTCTTGGCAAGCCATGTAAAATTCTTTGATGTGATCATGAGGATCACCCTTGCCTTTATATTTATCAAATTTTGGGTAATCAAACTTTTTTAAAATGGTGTTAGCAACATGTCTCTTTCGAAAGGATAAGGACATAACTCCTCATATTGATATTTCTTGTTATGGCCTACATTACTTTCTTGAAGAGTTGTAAGCATGGTTTTCATTGATTGTAACTCTTGTGTAAATATTTTCTCTTTCATAGGAGAAGATGGTCTAAGCACTCAATTTTTCTTGAAGGCTTCATCTTCTGGAGGTTCAGTATAAAGTTCACTAACCTTAGTCCTAGGTTTTCTTGATGTGTACCCTTGCCTATGTTCTTACTTACAGAAGAAGCTAAGTTCGCTAGTTATTGGCTAAGGGTTTGTATTTGGCTTTATATAGTGACTTCTTCATTTTGAGGGTCCTCTTCTTCATCATTTTGATGAGGAGGTAACTCCTCATGTTCATGTTCTACCCTAACTTGGTGATGCATCTTAAGGGGTGGTGGTCAAGAACCACCTCTTTGTCTTGATGTTTCACCTTCCATGTGGGTACCAGAAGGTAGAAACATGTCTTCCTTCAATGCTATCATCCATGGGAGGTCTTTGTGTTTCTTCTTCCTTTCTATTAGTATCTTGGCTAGGGGCTTCTCATTCTTGTGGCACTATGGCACCTAGCTCTAGAACTCGTGCAAGTACTTGATCTCTATTTTAGAATAGGAATTCGTCTAATTGAGAGACATCAATGTTGTCGATATATTTAAATGAATCACTCTCATCTCCACTATGATCAACTAACTCATCTGTTTCCTTTACTTTGGAGAAGAGAGGACCTAAATTGTGTCCTAGAAAAGGGTTTAACTCTCGCCTCTTGGATTCCATTGTCGTGATATGGACCGTCGTAAGTTTTGTTTACACAAGGTTTCATCTAATGTACTCAAGGGTATAACAAACCTAGGTGTATTGTGTAACAATTTTGTTACATGGTTTCAAAGTATGTCAATAAATGGACCAAAAGAATAAGGAATCAATCAATTCATATGAAACAATCATGCAAGTTTCCAGTAAACCAATTAATCAATCAAGAAACTACACCCTATGTTAGTGTTTTCAAATATAGTTTGACGTTATATGATCAACACAATGTTAATACTTAAGTCAAGTTCAAAATGAACAAGGTGTAAGTATTAGCAAGGGGTTGATGTGATCTCCAATCGAAGGATACTTATGACAAGTTTAGAGACAAGAAAGACCCAAATCCTAAAACAAGTGGAGGTTACATATGTGAGCCACGCAATAATTGATGTAGCCTAGAGTTTACTATGAATAATCCAGGTGTGCTAGCACATCACTCAACCTAAGATGAGCGCTCACCGAAGCACGCAAAGGCACTGAGTCCCTCTTTAGAGTTGCTTGTACATAATTTTAGCATGATGGTGCATATAGGTATCTAGATTCATTATCAATAGTAAACAACACATAGTGCATAAACTAGATCTAGTTCTTAGAATATATATAAGATGAACTAAATAATGACTATAACAAGATTTACCATGCAAGAACCAGATTCAGTCATGTTCAACACCATCATCCAGCCAATATGAACCATTGTATTAAACACTGTAAAACACAAAAGCTTCTTACATTACATAAGTATCTCCATGAGTCATGCGCTTAACAAAACCAACAACATAACTCTACCATATTTTTCACCCACTAACCCATGCAAATCAATACATATATAGGGGTGGGGACTTGCCCTTCACCACCCATGCACTTCTCAAAATAGGTCACATGCTAATAGTAGCCATGCACCTTTATAATAGGATGCACAACATGCAAGTTCTCTAGCAATAGACTTCCTATAGTTAACTCTAAGTAGAAATCCTATTATTAGCCTAAACTATGCATGATGCTTAATTGTCACTTGTTCCCAAAATACCATTGCATGGACGCAAGTCTTCATGCCTTCGTGTGCTCATAATGCTTACTCTAAAAATATCCTTATCCTCAAAAAGACTAAGTCCGATCTGGGCACTTCGGATATATTCAGCGTCGCGTGCTCTTTGGCGCCCTACATTCATGCACCCAATAATTAGGCCATTTTTAATCCATTCAACATTACCCCACACTAGAGTACATTAGAGTACATTATCACCCCAGTAATGGGTAATCACCTTATTGCTCCAAAGAATATAGGATAAATGAATGAAAGAATAAGGAATAAAGAATATGGTGAGTCATTTTATTATGTACCCTTTTCATCTTCTCGCTAGAATGAATTTTGGATATTCACTTTGTATTTCTCCCTCAAACTCATACCAGTCCTTAAGCATTATGTTGGTCTTGTCAGGGATGTCCACAATGATGCCATCTAACTCATCCATAGTCATGTTTCTACCCTCACTTGTTCAAAATTCTAAGGATGTTGGCCATACCTGAGACCATCCCTTCCATGACATCCACCTTCATGGAAATGAGCTTCCCGATGCCCTTGATCCAATCCATATGTTGTTTCTTCACAACATCCAGCGCATCGTACTTTATTTCTACCAAGGTAACTCATTCTGTGCGCCCGAGTGTTTCATCCTTTGTTGCTATAGAACTTCATTCTCCTTTGCCTTTGTCCTTGCCTGTATTAAGTTATCAGGCACTGTACACATGGCCAATATTGTATCTTCCTTCTTCATTTCATCCTTAAGGCTTGTAAAACAACCTCATAGCTGGATATCTTTCTTACAATTGAAGCCTTGACCCTTGATGCTTCTTCCACAACATCCTTTTTCTTAGGGAGGCATTGTGGTCCTTCCTCTAAGAAGTAGGTAAATTGTTGTACATAGATAGTGTAATTCAAACTTGAAGTTCTCGAGGCACCTTCTCCTGAAAATCGGGTCTCTTCTGTAAAATCTCATATGCGATCTACTCCACCATATTTTTAACATTTTGGGCCTCAACTACTACATTATCTCGCTCCTGAGTGAGGTGTTTGATCTCTGTGTCTTTTTCCTTCTTATCATCTAATAACGCCCATATTTTTTCCACCTTATCAATATTTCGGCATGCTACTTTTGTTGACATTTTGACCAATGCATTACCCACTGTTCATATGAAAAATATGTTGGCTTAATAGTCACATGGCATGTGTAAGGCGCCTTCCTCATCTTCTTTGAACTACATGCCTCCTTGCAGACATCAAAATCAAGCTCATCCATGTGAGTCTGCATACTCTAGGATAACTGTTTGAGTGCACGTGTTGGCCATTTCGGGTCCATCCAATCCCAACCATATAATTGCTTGTTGGGAAGAGTACTCTGGAAGTGGGCACGAATAATTTTGAAGGGTCATCCATATAACCCAAGTTCTAAGTACCTACTACCTCTTCCTCATCATGCCCACCTGCATGCTCACCAACATCCTCATGAGTAGATGCGTGCCCTCTTCTTACGGTATTGCCATGCCTACATCCTATTGTATAGTGCCTCCGATATCCTGATTCACTTCTCCTTCATCCTCTCCTTCCTTCTCGCGTGGGGCATACTATGACTTTTGTGTCTCCACAGTGCTGCTCTCTCCTTCACTAGAGCATTGTTCATGAATACTTACGCTTGGGTCTATAGTCTCATAGACTACATGCTCACCAATATCTTCATCTTCTGCATTTCCACAGGGGTGGCCTCTACTCTATGCCCACCCATACTTGGAGTTTCCTCCTCTTCTACACACTTGGTTGTGGGAATCCTCCTCACTATCTTTAACAGGAACATATTTCCTGTGCTTTCTCCTTTCTTCCTCCTCATCCTTCACAGGAGTCACGTGTGGTGATATCCTTACTGGTTGTGAAGTCCCTGTGCTAGTGTCTCTTGATGTGCGCCTTCTCCATGAGAATTCTCTGGTATGCAAAATTTTGACATTGTCTTCTGGTTCTTCCTGCTCTAGGACATTTTCTAGTCCTATAGGCATTGGATCCTCTTGAGTAGGGGGCACAGATGCAACATGCCTTGAAGTCCCTACTATCTTCCCCTTCTTTGGAGGTCTGGAAGTGCCATATCTGTGCCCTTCACCACTTTTCCATCCTTGAACCTTGGCCTCAGATATATATATGTATATGTATGTATATATGTGTGTGTATATATACATATACATATACATATATACATACACACACACATATAAAACCTTGGCCTCACATATGTATATGTACACACACACACACACACACAACCTTGGCCTCACATATGTATATATATACATATATACATACACACACACACACACACACACACACATACATATATATACACATACACACACACACACACACACACACACACACACACATATATATATTTGTCCTCACATGCACACACGCACACACACACACACACATACGTGCATTGGTTTAATCGCCCTACGGACAAACTCTTCGATGTGATGTCCACATTTTCTGATTCCATGGTTTCTATATATATATATACACACGTTGGTTTAATTTCCCTACGGGAAAACTCTCGATGTGATGTCCATATTTCCTGATTCCATGGTTTCTACATAGCCCTCTTTATCTGGCCATACATATTTTTGTGCAGAATGTGAAGATCTATTTCCACCTTGTCTGTGTCACACATGAGTTGGTGTGCATCATGGAATCTGTTTATAGAATCTTTAAAGTATCTTACGGTAAATACAAAGGGAAACTTACACTAGGGGCTCTTCTCTCCAGACTTCATATGGAAGCACCCCAAGCTGAAATTTTGGTAAACCAAAAATTCAACCTCTCTTTCCAACACCTTTGGCAATTCGCGTGGAATGTGCCACTCTCCCTCAATTGCCTGCTGTAATCTCCGAACCACTTGTCTAGGCGCTCCTTGTATGTATTGGAAGTAGTCCCACACAAAGTGTACTTGGCATATTTTTTTTTTGGGACTTATTCTCCAACAAAAACTCCCAGATATTCTCCCTAGGTCCATCGGGTACTCCAATTTCACTAAATACAATCAATAATAGAATTGTACCCCAGGTAATCTTCTCACCTTTATCTACTTGGATGTGCGCCTCATTTACCAAGCTTTCTGCGATGTACCTAATGATGTTGTAGTATGTCTTGTTGACCATTTTGTGTACTATATGTAACTAGTACATATTCACCTTGTTCCATCACTTAGTGGTAACCAACTTACTACATCTTGAGCATGTTACAACTCACGAGTGGTCATATCAGCATTTACTATTGGAGACTTTGAAGGCTTGGCCCCCCATCTAATCTTTTGGTGTAGGGCTATTGTGACATCAATTCCCTCATCATCTGCTAGGTCTTCAAAGTGATCTCTGAGCGCAAGTAGCACAATCTGTCTCCTTCCCAATCAACTTGGCAGTGATCCTCATTCTCCGCCCAAGTAGAAAAAGTCTTCATGGACACGCGACATTAGCCACTGATACAACTACTCAAGCTTCCCAAAATAGGGCAACTCCAGAATTTGCATGACCCCCACGCTTTCAATTAATTTCTTCACAGAGTCATCCAAGACCCTACTGTCGTCCGCCAATCACCAATTTTTACTCCTTTAAACTTGTGTTGTGACATTCTTAAGGAATTTTTAGTGCGGTGGTTGATCTCTAAAACCCTACACTGTGTAATTTTTGTTGTCCAAGGATTCCCCTCAATAAATTCTATTGGATATAATATCTTGACTAACCACTCCTCTGTTAAGTCGTCAACCTCCTTCTCTATTGTGGGAGCCTTTCATGGTGCCATTGTTCCTTTTGATTTTGCGAGTGCAAAATGAAAACCCTAGTTGTCATGCAAATGAAACCTAAGTCACCCTCCATCATGCACACACACTAACACTTGAATCATACTTTTGTACCTGGATGCTCAACAACGTGCTTCGAAATGCAACAGGTTTACTTGTTCTGCAGAGTTCTCGTCGTCTCCATCTCTTCTTCACACTTCTCAAATTTCCTTCAAATTTGCAAGGTAACAAATGACGTTGAAAATGCCGACTTTAAACCAAGTTCAAAAAAATTCCCTTCATTAATTTCTCCACCTACCACCATACATGACATTAACTCCTATTGAGCACATGTCGCACCTCCTTATCCCACACCCCAATCTCTCGCGCCTCAAACTTTTACGCCTCAGTCATAATTTTTGGCACGCCACTACTTATATGTTATAGATCTCCTTTACCCATGCTTCCTTATGCCGAAGTATTTATCCAATGTGACCCAAACATACATAGCCTCAAATGTTGCAACCTCCTTGAGTTATATTGAGTGCTCACCACCTTACATGTGGTCTTTAACTTTGAGTAATTCTCCTGAAGTTCTCATCACTTTTCAAAACTTGCCCCGTTTATGGACACCTGCGAGTTTATTTATTTTTTTGTACCAGACTAACCTTCTTTATCCACCCCACACTAAGGGTATGTGTAGTCCTCTGCACATAAAAACACTTGAGATTGTAATCACATGGCGCATAAGTGCGCTTATTACATAAAACACTAAACTAAATTGACAAAGCATAACGACAAGGAAGGAAACACATTAAAGGAAATACAACAAGGAAATATAATCTAAATGACAATACTACCTTATTACAAACACCAAGAAGGATTATTTATAGTAGGGCTTTAACCTCGCCATTCAAGTAACCGGGTAATCGTGTTTTATCAAACGCCTCTAATCGATAAGCGCCTAATCCAAGTATATGAGTGATAACATATGGTCCTAAGCCAATGCACCTTAAGCTTTCTGGGTGGTGAAAAAAATTGAGTCTTAAAGAAGTACCATCCGCCCAACCTCAAGCTTCTTATCTTTAATGTGCATATCGTGTCATGGCTTCTACCTGGATTTTTCTTGCTTTTTAATCTAACGTGTTATGGCGTGCCTATTATCCAACTATATCAACTTGTCAATTCTTTCTTCCAATGCTTGCTCATCGCTAGACCTCCTATGTGTCCAATACGCAAAGAAGGTAACATGAATTCCATGAGAAGAACTACTTCTACGCCATACACCAACTAAAAGGGTGTTTCCTTATTCAATCATTTGTAGGTTGTTCTATATGCCCAAAGTACAACAAAAACTTTATCATCCCAGTCTTTCCTTCTAACATCACAAATATTTGTCAAATTTTAGCTCAATATCTTATTGAAAGCTTAGTAGTCCCATTTGCCTAAGGGTGATAAGGTGTTGTCTTATGGTGTGCAACCATAAATTCATCCAATAATATCCTGATTGTCGCATTCAGGAAATGAGTGCCCCTATCACTTATCAAACTCAAAGGACATCCATACATGGTAAGAATATTTTCCCACAAGAACATTGCTTTGTTATAGCTGCTATACAATCCTTTGTAGGTGTTGTTTCGCCCACCTTGTAAGATAATCTATACAAGTGATGATATAACGTGATCCAGTTCTACACGTGGCTAGGGAAATAGGACCCACAAATTCAATTGCCCATTTTTCAAAAGGCTCTACACTAGTAATAGGCCTCAAAGGAATTTCATCTCTCTACCTAGGTTTTCTAAGGCGTTGATAATGATCACACACCTTACAATACTCCTTGCAATCCTTGTACAAGGTTTCCCACCATAAACTAGCTAATAGAATCTTGAGAGCGGTGACATCACTTACATAGTGTCGAAATGCAATACCACCATGAGCCTCCACCATGATTTCCATGCGCTCATGATCCAGTACACACCGATGCAATACTTCATCTTAGCCTAGTTTGTATAAGTCACCACTGATCAACATGAAAGGTGCGGTGCGAATTGCAAGTTATTTCTTTTCCAAGGCCTTCATTCCTTCGGGCGTCATACCTGTGCATAAAAAGACAACAATATCCTCTAACTTCAAGGGCACATGGTTCAACCTATATAACTGTGCATCCGACATTATATCTTCAATAATTTACGCATCTTCTCCTAATTGAATCCTTGATAAGTGGTCTGGGCCATAATTATTTTTACTTGGCTTTACCACAATGTAAATTCAAAATCTTGGAATAATAGAACCCATCGACATATGTGCCCCTGTAAAATGAGATTATTTATCGAGTATTTCAATATCATGCGATCTGTATAGAACATAAAAGGTGTTGCTAGCAAGTACTATATAAACTTATGTAGCACGTAAATCATTGACAAAGCCTTGCACTTTGTAGTTGTATAATTTTGTTATGTAGGAGTCAATTTCTGCTAACAAAGAAAATAAGATGATCTACAATACCTTCTCGAGGATGAGCTAGAACTATGCCAATGGCCAAATCAGAGGCGTCCACTTATACATGAAAAGGTATATTCCATGAAGGAAAGTGCAAAATAGGCATCGTAGTAAGCCTCTTTTTCGGTGCTTTGAATGCAAAATGGTGCAGTTCTCCCCAATAGAACTTCCCTTTACCTTTTAATAACTCCTCCAAGGGTGTGACAATATTAACATATCCTTTGATAATTTTTCTGTAATATCCCATGTGGCCTAAGAATCCACGCACCTCACTCTGACTGGTAGGTTCCTCCAAGCCTAAAATGACTACAATCTTAGTTGTATCTACTAACAAACCCTTGTTGCAGAAATGACATTCTCTAGCAGAGTTCAAAAGGTGTAGCAAATACACACTTCTTGATATTTAAAGCGACCCTTAACTATTTGCACCTCTAAAACATTTCGCACACACACAACATTCACTCCATGTAGTCCACACAAATCTTGATTCTTCCATCTTTCTTTATGTTGATTACCATAGGGATAACCCACTCTGATTCCTCTATGGGATCAATAATGCCGATTCCAACATCTTGTCAATTTATTCTTTAACTTTTATGCGTAGGTTAGGGTTCATCCTATAAGGTCTCTTCCTAACTAGGCACACACCTTCCTTTAACTTAATTTTCATCTCGCCCAAAGATTCATGCACCCTTTCAACTCATGGTAGCCCCTAGGAAAAAGTCCTGGAAATCGTGTAGAACTCAATTATCTTAGCCACTTCAAATTGACAAGAATCTCCAATTATGGCCTCCTTAGGTTCAACATTTGTGCCAATGTTCACTTTCTTCATCTTCATAGGTTCATGGTAGGTGCGCGCCTTCTCATCCACATTATCTAAGACCTTGCGCGTACCCTCTAAATGATCTATGTCCAACTTTTCCACTTTTTCATCATCCACCATATAGACCATCTTTTCTTTCTCCTTCTCTAAGTAGGCGCGCTCAAGCAATTCCACCTCTGTCTCTTCCATTTCTTCAAAGTGTGCTTCTAGGTCTGACTCACCAAGTAAATCTTGAATGAGTTATTCAAATTTTGCACTATCTCCCATAGTCAAGTGATTCATACCCTGCAATGCCTCATTCACCGGGGGTTTAGTGGAGAAGTAGTCAAAATTTTGGATCATTCCTACAGTCAAGTCTTGCCAATTTCCAGTCTCTCTATTCAACTCCGCATAAACATACCATGTGTACGCACAACCTCACAAGGTGAAATACAACTTATGCACCCACAAAAAGGTGGTAAAGCCTCCTACCCCTCTTTCTAGAGTCTCTCACACTACTGAACGTGGTGTTGAACAAGATTATTACCATGATATTCACAGATTTGAGTAGGTGCATTACTCCTGAGAAACTAGGCTGATAGAGATTCTCACTTCTCTCCATTCTATGAGATTATCCCTATGAACCATCCACCAAAGACGTTGTTGTCCCACGTAGGGTATACACTAACATATTCCTTCTGTCCACTTGATCCTTCCACTGTACTTCCATGGCTCATAGGAATACCTTAGGGTTTCCTGCAAGTGTACCGAGGTATAAGGTTGTTGCCTAACGTACTAACACATCGCGGCTTTGCTTATGTGCGCAACTGCACTTCTTACCTCATGCCCAACCATCTCGTAAGTTCCATGTGCCCAATTGTCATAGGAAATACTTGTAGTATCATTGATGGAATGTGCATCATCCCACTAGAGAATTCCTTCCTTAGATGGCTTAAGCGCTTTTGGATCTCGAATGGTGCATACATAAATTTTGTTCAGGTCTTCTTCACTTAAGGGCTCAACATAAGGTGCAGATTTCCCATCTGTCAAAGGGATAATAACTCGTTCTTCCTTGTTCTCAAAAGTGATATATCCCTTATTGAACTATAGATCAACATTATTTGCATAGCACCAAGGGTGCCCAAGTTGAGCTGAGTTCCTATCTACTTTTACAAGCGCTAAGACCTCAAAGTCCCTAGTGAACTTGGCCCCTGTAGAGTAATGGATGCATCCTTTAATACTCCAATTGGTGTGGCCTTAGTCTAATTTTCCATATACATCACATTGGAAGATGACTGTAATGGAGGTCTGTGCAGCTGAACCCATGCATCTAAGGTAAGCACAATCACTTCCACACCTATGTCAATCAAAATATTGCTCAAAAGTCATCCATCCACAATAACATTTAGAGTGTTCTTCTTATTATAATCCAAGCTACTGAGGAGGGATATTAACATGCAAAATATGTCGTTCGTTCTCAATACTAGCGCACAAAGTGTTCCCTTTCAACCAACTCCCTAGTAATAGAATAATGTTTTCCGATGCAACATCTTGCATACTTCCTTCAGATCATCAACATCCAACTAGAAAGTATCAACTACCTTCTTTTGTTCATACTTCTGTGACTATTCCTTTAAACATTATATTTCACCCCATGATTTCTAAGCACCTCTATGGTTTCTTAATAAAACTCCTTCTGATGTGTAGGGTTTGGATATTTTGCATGTAAAACCTCCTCCTTAGTGATGGTAGGCTTCTATTATAATATTTATCTTGTCTTGCAGCCTCAACGCATGTAGTAATCTTCACAAGTACTACCTTAGGATCTGGTGCTAACTTTGGCATCCATTGGTTTTCCATGACGCATTGTATTCTAACCATCCTGCACCCTTGTTCTCCTATTTGTGCTTCTTTCTCAGATGTTCATATAAGTCTAGGAACTCTTCATAGTTATGATTCTTTCCACAAAATAACAAGTAATGTTTTGAGGACATTCACACCTATAATGGTCAAGGGATCCACACGTATAACATGTTCCACGAGGGAACTCACTTCGTCCACCACCGCGACCTCGACCTCTGAATCCACCATGGTATCCTCGACCTCTACCATGGCCTCCCTCAAATCACCCTTCATTTTGATCATAGCGCCCTTGAGTGTGATCATGATCATGTTTTCGCCTTTTATCCTTAGAGTTATTTGAAACTCCCCCTCTGTCGTACACCAATATCAATGACATCATGGATCTGATCAATCAACCTATAATCTTCAATATTGTGAGTCATGGACCGACAAATTTTATAGTAGTAGGACATGTTATTTCTTATCATGCGTTACAACAATGGACAACAACTTACATCATGGTCCAAATGACATATCTCAAATTCTAATAACAAAGAGCGCACCAATATGTGAGGACAACTATCCTTCGTATGCCCCTCTACTTCACAATCTGTGCACCAAATTCCACTGCATGTCTCATGTATTGTATTGGTTGATAGTTTCTCTAACCGATTTGCGGGACACAATCTAATATTCTAGGAATGGGCTCACTCCGATTGTCTATACTCCCAACTTCCTTGGCACACAAAGTTTCTTCAAGTTCTTCACACGGGTCCGTATATGTCTTGTGTGAGAGTTCCCTCCTAAAAGGTGTGATTAGGCCTCCGAAAAACCACTGTACATGCTAGTTTGCATGGATATCATAATAAAGTTTAGACAAAAGTGTTTTAAAATGAGAATCATGTTCTAAAAACTCTCAAGTAGTGCCCTACTTGATATCCTTAAGCACGCTTATACTTTTCTGCTCGAACTCAGGGATATTAAATTCCTTAATGAAAGCATCCTGTAATGCATTGTATAATCCACACAATTCTGATTAGGGTCAAACTTTTTGTACCAACTATGATCAGTCCCTACAATGTAGTTGCGAAACTAACTTACCTTACGCTCCGAAAGTCATAATTCCTTTCACACACCACAATATCTCACACATATGCACGTGTTCAAAAAAATATTCTATTCCCCTATACTCTGGGAGATGAAGTGGCATCTCCATGTAAATATTTCGTGGCTAGTGAGGGTGATGCCCACTAGATCCAAAATCTCCCATGTTACCTCCACCCCAAGATCCACTAGATCCCGAGCCACATGTTCCTCCTAATCCTCCACCTGTAACATGAATTGAACTAGAGGATGCACTACCATGTGTCCCAACAGTGGTGCTAAACTGAACTCCTACAAAGTCTGCAAAGTTTTTCTACTCCCCAATGTGAGTCTAAAGTTCTACACACTCGTATTCTCGTGCCGAATGACATGCCTAAAAATGTTCCTCCAATTGGTCCTCCAAATAACAAGGAAGATGTCTACCCAACCATAAATGTACTTGTTATTTGATTCACTCTTGAACTTGTTGATAAGTCAACTCTACCTCTTACTACTCTACTACCCAAACTAGTTTGTTGACCATTGGTTGTACTAGAAACTAAAAACCAAGCACAAGGGCTAGGTTGTCAGGTAGATTTAGATGCACACCCATGGCCCAAGTTGTCTCTATTGGCACGCTCTCATAAGAGGTCAATGAGGGTTCCCTATCATGCTTTCCCAAATGGGGGAGTTCCAGATGCTCTGGGTCCATGTCTTCTGTGTGAGCTCAAAATCCTTCGCGAGCCATCTCTCTCCTCAATGCCATCCATTCTGTAATCTCACACTACTTGTCTAAATCCCTATCGTGTACCTCATTGAACTTAAGCCACCTTTTTTCTTTTCTTCTCTGCCACTAGGTCCGCCATCCTTTACCACACCTGCTCCTACCCCCACGTGTGGTGGGGTTTAGCTAGCCATCAACTTCTCTTCCAAATTCAAGGTTACCATCAAAATCTTGATTTCCAAAGTGGAATTCCTTGTAGATATGTTCCCTTAGGATAACGTAAAAATTGAAACTTAGCTACCTTTGGGAAAGAATAGGTGGAGATTGAGTACTCCAAAATATAGCTATTCAGAACACCACAGAACCAAGTATCCACAACATGTGTCTAAATCAGATCAACATCATAGAGGGCTTGAAATTCTTCCTACGTCCAAAAAAGTGTGAAAAACCTCCAATTCCTTTTAGATGAATAAGTAACCAGCCACTCATATAGCTTTATTGGAAAGATAGAAAAAAATATCTCATATAAGCAGTCATACAGATTCTGCTCCACCCATGCACGTGTATCAAACTCAGATATGATGTTAAACCTTTGAGCATACTCTTCTTCCAGATCTACTATCCACTCCTCAACACTTGTCAAGGTCAACCAGTACATCTTCATCACACAACATCCTGAAAACAACTAAAAAAGAGGTCGACAAAGGAAGCGATGATGCAACCTAGAATTTATTGTGAATAACCAGACATGCCGACATCACTCACTCGGCTGAGTTGAGTGCTCACTCGAAGCACGCAAAGGCACCAGGTCCCTCTTTAGAGTTTCTTGTATAGAATGTTAGCATGATGGTGCATATAGGTATCTAGATTCATTACCAATAGTAAATGATACACGATGCATAAAATAGATATAGTTCTTAGAATATATATAAGATGAACTAAATAATAACTATAATAAGATTTACCATGCAAGAACCAGATTAGTCATGTTCAACACCATCATCCAACCAATATGAACCATTTTATTAAACACTGTAAAACACAAAATCTTCTTACATTACATAAGTATCTCCATGAGTCATGCGCTTAACAAAACCAACAACATAACTCTAAAATAATTTTCACCCACTAACCCATGCAAATCAATACATATATATATAGGGGTGGGGACTTTCCTTCACCACCCATGCACTTCTAAAAATAGGTCACATGCTAATAGTAGCCATGCGCCTTTACAATAGGATGCACAACATGCAAGTGCTCTAACAATAGACTTCTTATAGTTAACTTTGAGTAGAAATCATATTATTATCCTAAACTATGCATGATGCTCAGTTGTCGTTTGTTCCCAAAATACCATTACGTGGACCACAAGTATTCATGCCTTTGTGTGCTCAGCATGGTAACTCCAAAAATAGCCCTTATCCACAAAACAACTAAGTCTTGATCCTAGGCACTTCAGATATATTATGGCGTTGCACGTTCTTCCAGGCGCCCTACGTTCATGTGCCCAATACTTAAGGTCATTTTTGGTCCATTCAACAACAATACTACTAAGATACGTTACCCAAGCTTTGCGAGAAAGTGAGGTATTAGTATCACACTAGTATCGAGATGACACAAACAAAGTAATCAACACTCTTTCAAAATTGAGGTAATGTTTGAAATAAAACCATGTCAAAGTATGCTAAGGATTTGCTAATATGTGGGTAGCGTAACGTCACAATATGGACACTTAGATTATGTTTACTAGAAACGAGATGTAAGTATCGTAATTATGGTGAGGTGATGCAAACAACATAACACTTCTAAGGAGGATCAATGATGATTCAAGCCTAACTACGATGATAATGTGTCTCAATATGGATTTGAGACAAGGGGCCTACTAGAATATGAGTACGTACCATTCAAACTTTCAACATTTGCATTCTAGCATTGCAACCTAGTCATGTAAGTAGACTACAAAAGTGGCGGACATGATTATTTTAGTGGTATCCATGCATGTTGTTCTATTTTGTCCAAAAATGGACAAACAAAGGTGTAGATCTAGTGAGGATGAAACAAACTAAGTGTAACTTTGGCAGAGTTTCACCTTGTCTTAAGACAAGTGGAAAACTAAGACAAAGTAACACGTCGTAGGTCCCATGATGAATAACACTTAGTTTCAACTTAAGTGGACTTTCACCTTGTTCAAATAACAAGGTTTTGACTCTAAACAAGTTGTCACTTTGTGAGAGCTCTATAAAATACGATGGCTTGATATGACAAAGTGGGATCCAAGATGATATGGTTTCTATGTAGTTCTCTCAACTAGGTGCCACAAACTACCTCTACGAGCTCGGTTTTCCAAGAAATTCACATTGAATAGTCTTAGAGTATCCCAAATTTACTTTACCCCCTTCGACACAATGAGCATAAAATGTGTTCAATTGTGTTTTCACTAGGGTCACAATGGAGATAATTTTGACTCTAACTCACAAATGTATAACTAGTCAAGTGGGTAAGTGGAGCGCTTCCCATTTCATCCACAAGGTTCCCTCTTATGTGGACTACTTTGGGGTTCCTAGGAACATCTCTTTTGTTGTAGCTTAAGGCTTATGCCAAAGAGAATTTTCCTAGTTCAAAGCGGATGGGTTTACCCTTATCCGAACTCTGCAAATCAAGTGTTTTGAATATGGTGTGTTTTTTTAATCTTTTGAGCTTAATGTGGTTTTTTGTCGCACACCGTTTGACAACCTACAAGAAATGAGTTAGCCTTCATTTAGACTTCAATTCTTTTGCAAGCGATATTTGGTCCTACACACCAAGATTAGTAGTTCAAGGCATCATAAAAAGGATATTTGAATGATGTTTCTAATTCCCAAGATCATCCTAAGACACAAAGGAAGCATATACACAATGAACAAACTCACTAGCTTAGAAAATAATGAAAAATGCCGATACATGACGAACAATTTATTTACTTATACATAATGAACAATTTATTTCTTTTTATCCAAATTGAAGTGTTGTTTTGAAAGCATGAGAAAGGTATTGAACCATTTTTGGTTCCCAAGATCACCTAGAAGGTGCGAGGGAAGAACATACATAATCCAAACCTTACAAGTAAAAATGCAACATTCATCCAATTTGACTAAGAAAACCAACACAAAATGAACTCCAAAATATCCTGCAAACCACTGATTAGTCCCACAAAGATCCTACAAAGTGTTAGAATAATCAAGAAAATAAACTTTGCAAATTTTAAGAAACTATTTATCATTGCACTATGACACTGCGTGCCCTTAAACACATATGCATGTAGATTATAGTGTATGTGCGCCTTTTTCAAAAAACACAGTGAGTAATACCGTATGTGGGGGCCAAGAGGCACTGCGCACCTATTTTAACAAATGCACGTATTTGCAAGCATGTACACATGTATCTTTGTAAAGCCAAATAACAGGAGAGGGCAACTTTAACATATGCATGTTACGAGATACCTATGCTTTGGATTATAGCGTATGCACATGTTTGTAGAATTTTAGCACAGAGGGTCAAAACTACAAGCTACCATAGGAGAAGCGTGTGTGCGTGCTTGATAATTTATGTGTGTTTAAGGAAATAAGTGTGCACATGTTTTAACATGTGTGTGCCCTTTATAACACACACGTGCCTACCGGAACAACACAAAAAAGGATGGAAAAATAAATTTTGAAATTTCCAACAAGTTAGAAATTTGCTATTTAAATCACTTTCTAACTGATACCCATTAATCTTGCATGCAAAAGGGAGATTAAACACCTATAAGGTTAGTAAATTGCTTGGAAAAAACTATTTAACCTTCAAAATGCATGAAAATGGTTAGAAAAATGATATAAATGACAAAACTTAAAATCAACTTCTAATGGACTATGGAGTAAGTCCCACTGAGCATGCCAAATGTATTCATGTAAAGATTAGAAATCTTAAGAAATGAAACTAGAACACCTAAGAAGTTTCAAAGCTTAACTAACCTAACAAGAATCATCAAGATAAGAGCTTAAAGAGAGCTACTTCTTTAAAAATGCATATAACTTTGAAAAAGCATCAAACTAACATGTCTAAGTTACTCTCTACTCTTTGAATGCTAATAAAACATGAACCTATGAAGATCCTAGCAATCAAATGTGATTATTTGATATGGTTCTCAAGATTTCAAGAATGGAGTCTCACCATTAATGGCTACTAAGGCCATATGGTTCTCTCCATATTACTCAAATCTTGGTTTGATGGATGTAATGGTGAAGATAATAGCTCAATAAAATGAAGAAATGCTCAAGATCCTAATTACTAATAGTTTACACAAGAGGGAGGAAAGTGTTCTAGAAATGATGATGAGGAGGGTTCTATTTATAGGTTTCCAATTCCAAGAATGGAATGATTTTGGTGCATGTGGGACAAAAGGTAAGTCCAAAAAGAACTTTTAGCAAGTCAAAGCAAGATTTGACTAGGATTAGAAGCTAATTAACCTTTTAGGATTAATTCGGATCCTAAATAACCTTTTGGAAGCTTTCGGGAGTATCTAGAGGGGGTTTTGATATATTTTGGATGTGTTGGAAGCAAGAGTTAGCCAATAAGAAGGTTTTGGTTAACTACAAGATAGGAGGCTTAATCAATGTATAGTATTTAATTAAGAGGAATTTAAGGGAAAATGATCCTAATTGACAAAGTGTCATCAATTTGCAGGGAATAGAATAGTTAGTGTAATTTTAGTGATAACATTGCTTTGATCAAATTACAGGTGTCTACACTTGACATTGAACCGATTGCGTCAACACGTTTGGGTGGCCTTATAAAAACTTGTGGAGGCTTCGTTTGAGTGCCAAATGGAGCCGTTGCTTAGGGATACTTCATCCGGACATAGTCCCTTAAGAGCCTAGAGACCAAAAAGAGTATTTTTTCCTTGAAACTATTAAACAACAACATTGACTCCTTCCTACATCATTAAGGATGATTAGAAGGTGATTTTTGATAATATGAATGCATGAACCAACCAATGGATTTAACTTTTTAGATATCTCACTTTCTTTCTTTCTGTCATTATCTCACACTCTCTCTTGCTCTCACTCTCACTCTCACTCTCACTCTCACTCTCTCTTTCTCTTTCTCTCACTCTCTCTCTCACTATCTCACTCTCTTTCTTTTTCTCTCACTCTCGCATTCTCTCATACCCATGGCCTGTGGGTATATACCCAAGGCCTGTGGGTACATACCCACATAGTCAATATTGCTAATAGGGTCCAAAGGGTCAAGAGAGATGAAAAGGAATTCATTTGGTTGACTTACTATTTGGGGGATTTCTTGTTGCTCTTCATGGGTCTTTTATTCTTTAGTCAATTTGTAACTACCTTCAATTGAACAAACACCCAAGTAATTTCACTATATTGCAAACCAATAAGTACATGGAGATGGATTTCCATGTGGGGGAGAAATACCAAGTCTTGAAAAAGTTGAGGAGACTCTAGGCTCTGTGCTAAATTGTTGACTACAAGAAGGACATAACACCATTCATTGCTAAAGAAATGAAGATTGGAAATCAATAATAAATATTCCCTTTCAAGTTGGTGTTGTAATGAATATCCAAATAGGGTGTCATATAGATATGTTTTAATGTATTTTACTTGTTAAGTTTGGATTTTATTCCTATTATTGAAGGTGACACATAGTTGTGGTGTTAGAAACTTGAACAAGTATATCATAAAATGTGAATATCTCCTGTTCTGATAAGCTTATGTGAATAATTATTTGTATGGCCTAAAAATAATGCCCTATCATTTGAATTGAATAAGGTCACATCAAGGAGATTGCAACAAGGTAAACACACTACCATGTTGTGTGAACAGTTGAATTTAGAATATCCTATCTTCATCCACCACATGTAAAGAAAAAAAAAAGACACTGATTACATGAAGCATGTGTGTGTGTGTGTGTGTGTGTGTGTGTGTGCGTGCGCGCGTGTGCGTGTGTGTGTGTGTGTGTGTGTGTGTGTGACAAAGTGAAACAAAGATGATTATGATTACATATCAAGAATGTCCATTGTTATGTAATCTTCCAAAGCACAAGATTTATTATTCACCACACCAATAGTGAACTTCATATATGAAAAGCCTTCAAGGAGATTGAATAAGGTCACAACAAAGACATGATTGTGCATGAAGCATATAAAGAGAAACAAAGACATGATTACATGAAGCATATATATGAAATTACAAAGACATTTCATATGTGTGACAAAGTGAAACAAATATGATTATGATGTCATATCAAGAATTTTTCCATTGTTATGCAATCTTCCAAAGCACAAGATGATTATATTATGTCATATCAAGAAACAAAGATGATTATGATGTCATATCACTTGAATGGACACATTGTTATGTGAAAACTTCCTATCTTCATCCACCACAAAGAGAAACAAAGATGATTATGAAGCATATATATATGTGTGGTTTGGAAAGAGTGTAATAAAGATGTCAGATCATGTCATTACATCATCATAGTACATGTCATTTAATGAAATCATGTTGTCACACATCATCATACTTCATCAAGTCACACATATATACAAAAATGTCACACATCATCAAATATGATCATATGTCAAATATCAATATGGAAAAATATCAACACATGAGATTGCAAGAACATCATAAAAATTATATCATAGTGGTCTGGGAACAAAATCCACATATATAATATATCTAGTACACACGAAATACATGCACATGCGTTCGAGCCAGTGTCATGTCTTTAAAAATATAAGAATAATGTATCAAACTAAGCATGCCATATATATAGGACCACATGGTTGCATAATATTGTATACACATCTCCATGGAATGTCCGAACACAAGATCATATATATCAAGCCATATATAGGCATACAAAAAATGTATGTATCACATGTTCTAGATGGCATATATATATATATATATATATATATATATATACATCCTATGAAGAATCATGAAACATCCTCCCTCTCTTGGCCTTGCTAGTAGAAGCATGTCCACAGCTTATGGATGTAGTGGAGGGAGATGACACTATGGATTTCATCTGTGTGGTTCTAGGCATAAAGCTCACTTATGCAACTTAGCCTGCACATTCATAAACATCAAGTTTTTAACACCCAAATTTTTAAGAAGTGGATATATTGAAAATACATTCATAATTTAGAAACTTAGAAATTTTAATGCATGTGAAATCTTACCGCAATCTCATGATCCCTATCAATTTGTCGTTGACGCTCTGCAGGTCAAGGGTAGACTCATGAGGGGGAGTGTCTAGGGGTCGTGGCAGTGCACTTTGACTCATACCAGGATGCATACAAATAAATAGTTCAAATTAAATATTTCATGTACAATTTGATATTGTAGATTTAGTAAGAAAATATTCATGTCTGGTGGGCTCGAACCAAAATTTAACAAATTTGACAATTTTTATTTGTGTGAGTGGATCTGAAGCAATCAACGCTTGTGAGGTTAGATTGTAAATTTATTATGGAGGAATTGAGAAGTAAGATATTCATCAAAATTTAACAAATTTGAAAATTTTTACCTGTGTGAGTGGATCTACAGACGCTATGGCAACATCAACAATAGCCTCCATAGTCTGCATAAAGGGAGGAGTTTGTGTGGTAGTCATAAGTTGTACAAACAACATGTAGATCAACATTAATTGAAAATTGTCCAGGAGAATGGTGTAAGGAACTAAGGCTCATGCATATATATTAAATTCTAGAACACGTATAGATATGTATGTTAATAATATTTAAACAATCTTGAACATTAACTAGTAAAATATGTGAAACTAACCTGTGTAAAAGTAATGTGAGACGTGTCGTAGCACTGTGGTGTGTCAGTAGCCTCAGTGCCCATAATAGATGATGTCCCACCTAGATCTTGCTTAAAAAAGATAAACATATTAATATGTATGTACACGTGAAACACATACATGAACATTAATGTGTATTTAATAATAAACGTGCAATCAAATGAACTTTGAAATATAAGTAACTTGAAACTTACGTCTGGACACACTATAACATGGGCTGCATAATAGCTAGGATGTCCACATTGGATGTGTCCTTGACCGGATCTTGCTATTTAAAATCAAAATTATATTAGTTTTTACACAAGTATGATGTAATCAAGTATATATATTAAAATCTCAAATGAAATAAACTTTTCTATATATATTATTTATGTGACATTTACCTGTGAAAGACCAGGACATTTGCAACACTTCCAAAAACATCTTCCATCATCAAATCTATAAAAAGATATCCTGTGACCCAACAAAGGATGTCTCACCCATAGTGCATACAAAACCACATGACCTGCAGTGGTGTGGTGTGCTAGAACTGATGCCTCCACCAACATCGCTAGATGTAATCTAGCTACTATGTTGGGCTAGAGTGTCAGTGAGAGACCTCAACGCATGCAGTGTGTCAATCTCCACAACCTCCTTCACTGTAGGAGGGATAACTGAAGGCTATGGGGGTTTTTGGGCATGGGGCATCCTAGGTTGACCAACTGTAATATGCACATTTGGTCTAGTATGTGTAGAGCCACCTCCTCGACCGTAAAACCTAGAAAAGTCAAAATAATTAGGGACCTCATTAAGCACAAACTCACAATACAATTTCTTCAAAAATAAAGAGGAACCTTATTGTTGTTGCATGGTGGATAATAAAAAACCATCCACCATTAGTCCCAAAAAAATTTCTTAATCTAGTCGTCATGACACCAATGGATAGGGAACCGTTTGCAATTAGTCATGAGGGGGCATTAGTTTTGGGGTCCGTAAATAGTGCACAAATGTGGTCTTTTCCAAAAAAATTGTCTTTCACAACCGCATGTGATAATTTTTTTGCATACCAATGCCTACAATCAGCTCTAAAAGTATTCCATCTATCTATTTGGTTTGTTGTAGAGTCAACTTCGTCCAATCAATGTTTGAAGTGTGTTGGCTAAAGTCATGCGGCTTGGATTTGTGGAATGATTTTGTCTGATAGTGTGAATAAGGTTTTGAATGGCAATTTTATTTTCTCATATTTTTGTAATGATATCACCTTGGGTTCTTGGTGGTTCTGTGGGGATGGTAGGAGCCATAGAGCCATAGGAATGCTTGGAGGGGGTTTTAAGGAAGTGGAGGAACATTTGGATGAATTGGAGGATTAGTAGCTTGCCGAGAAACTAACAAAACAAAGAAATTTTATACATAAACAAAAGATTGAAAAACCCATGAAAACAAAAAAAAACCTAAAATGCAAGAAAATTGATAAAAAATGAGGGCTTACCTCTTCGTCTCGGTGACATCGTGTAAATTATCGCGATCCAGAAGAAAAAATTGCAATTTGGAAGGGTAATGCAAAGCACAAGTGTCAACAATGGAAAAAATCCATAGTTTGGAGAAAATGGTGGGGAAAAATGAGGCTCATAGGCTAATTTTTTATCAAAGGACTATGATCACGGTTTTAGGTTCGGGAACTTTGTGAACTTGACAAAATAGACCGCAATCGCAGTTCATTACATTTGGGATTTGATGTCCACTTTTTGGTCCCCCAACTTGCTGAACTTACCCAAACCACATGGGCCTTGATAGCCTATATATGTTGGGTCACTGGGAATTCAACATATGCTACAATTGGAAAAATAATGGTCTTTCACATTCTGTATAGGAAATTGGTGTTTCTTTCATAGAGGTGAGAAAGGGAACAAAATTTATTAATCAAAATAATTTATTTTCCACTCTTCCTTCTTCTCCTTTGTCTCCAAAGAAAAAGGTTACTTTTGATACTACTATTGATTGTTTCATGCAAAGTGAGTAGTTTTCTTCATTAAAATTGACAATTTAACGTAATGCGAGGCATGAGAAAATCATATCTCATAAGTGTTATCATTCAACACTCTCACCAAAAACTTGAAAATAAATTTCTCCTTTTATTGTTTTCACCTACCAATGTAATGGACTTCAACATATCTACATCCACTATATATTTTCTCTTTACATACCCATCAAAGAAATAATACCATCGATGACCAAGTCTGCTAAATCTTAAAGACTCCTAAAACATGTTGAGTATATTCTCATTGATGCGATGAGCTTCATTGGCTCTAAACTTCTTACTATGGTTTATTATCAACTTTGTTAAAATTTTCCTCATTGTAAGACATCCACATCCGGTAATAGATCTATCATTCTCAATGGTGAAATTGAACTATTTCATTTTTAGGGACATTCCATTATATACAAGTCACTCATATGGGGTCAACCTTTGGAGGAGATTTCCCACGTCTATCACATTACATATAATATTTTTTAACAAATGAATACATGTACAAGTTTATTGTTTCTAGCTCCTACTTAACATTTAGGATGCAATTACTTGCATCAAGGATTAGAAATCCTAATGTCTCACACTTATGAATGTGTTTCTAAAAAAGAAATTAATGATTTCACTCCTCCCCCATTTAAAAAAAAAAACCTTGTTGGTTCGTAACCCGAATATATTAAAAGAATTAAACCTTGTAGTTCCCATTCTATTACATAGGTTATGAGGTATAACATTTTATGGGAGACCAACAACTATAAATAGCAACACAAAATTCTTCTTTGCAAACATCGAAAAATTAATCTTACAACTAATTTGTGTGTTGAAACTAGACTTGTAAATGGTGCAATCGGGATGATTGTTGACATCATCTACGAAATTTTTTTCTCACTACTTGATCTCCCAATTTTTGTTTTGGTTAAATTTGAAAGACACATTGAAATGTGTGTTGAGATGTTAACAACCCATTGTATGTTCCCCTACCACCTATTTCAAGAGGAAACCATAGACAACTCCCTCGAAATGGCTTGGGATTTTATTATCCATGTAAGTAGAAGGTTTTACTTTGCAAAAGGTGAAAAATTACATTAGAATAATCTAAAGACAATGAATAATGTTTATAGATATCTCTAAGTCCCCTCATTTAAGGAATTCCATATTTAACCTCTTTTCTCTTTTGAATCTTACTCAAAAATGTCTCAAGGCCCTATTTTAAATATAAGAAGCATTGAAGAGGCCCAACTAACTTCTCTTCCTCATTTTCCTCCATTTTAAAATAAATTTCTTCCTATTTCTCCCATCCATTGAAACACCCCATTTTACTTTTATGCATTTCACAAAGTTTTTTTAAATCCATGAATGATGTAAACCTTTCTTCTAAAACCTATATTCCTTATAGCTTTCGATGGTGGTTTTAATTTGTTTATGAAATCCCAAGTCAAGAGGAAGTTAACATTTAAAATCTTTTCAAGGATCTTGTTCTAAAAGAAAAATATTAAATACTTTTATGTTATGTTCCAATGACTTTACATTATATTAATTCTTACTAATTTTACTTGCAAAGTTTGAAGATTGGTTTTTAATTACTATCTATAGATATTCCTTCCGATCTCGTAAACCGCCTCTTTTAAAAAATAAATGCAGATCCCATGTTGTGTTAATGGATGAACAATTGAATAAGTTCCTTTTAACCAATATAATGTGCATGTAAACATTAAGAAAATACTACAAATTGAGAGGTAGAAGACAAAAGAGACACAAGATTTATCTTAGAGAAACCTAATGTGAGAAGAACTCCAAGTTGGGTAAGTAAATTGTTTCCCTTTCACTATGTAATTCTCCAAAATACAAAGTTACTACCAAAAATTTTCCTTCAAGAAGGATTCAATCTCCTTCTAATTGTATTTGCTTACTTACAATCCTCAACAATGAAGAACTCAGTTCTAAATGAACAAAATAAGAAAGAAATCCAACTTCTCCTTTTTGCTCACACTTGAATTCACTCAAAATCACTTCTTCTAATGAATAATTGAACTTGTATTTATAGTTTCTCTACCCACAGATGGAGGGAAGGTGAAACAAAATAATTTGGGAAGGTGAAAGAAACCGATCTAGGAAGTCAAAGAATTTACAACTACTTGTATTCCCATTTCAAAGCATTTGAAGAGGCAAGAGGCATCAGAGGAGGTGTCGGGTGTCCGGAAGAGGCATCGGCATATGGAGGAGGCATCTTAAAGAGGCATCAAGCATCTATAAGAGGAATTAGGCATGTGGAGGATGCAGAACAACAATGGCCTTCTTATGTCATTCGAAGGTTTTTGGATCACCATCAACATGACTTGACCATTCTCCTATATTCCTAACATGCTAAGAATATGCACTACACGTATCGATAAGGAGAATACATAGAATTGGGTCTTTCTAGATCCATTTTTGGATCATACCTCCCTAATTTGAGGCTTTTAAGTCCCTAAAATATTTAAGGACTGATGAGGTGAGGAAATTTCTTCCCCACATCTTCTATGAAATACGACTTGAACTTGTTGGGCAATTGACCTTTCAATCCAATCAACCACTGTCTTGCACTTCCGGTTGTGTTGTCCTCTCTTTAGGTTGTAATACCACATCTTCCTCTAATTATAGCTGAATTTCTAGAGAAAAATCCTCAATAGATGGTAACAACAATCCCTCTTCTTCCTAATCTATTATGGAGGAATTAAAGAGATGTAAATTCTCAAGATTCACAATTGAATATATTCTCATATAAGGAGGAAAACCCAAGAAAAAACTATTCTTTCCCACTTTTCTAGAATTTCAAATGGGTCATAACGAAGAGGTTTGAGTTTATTATATTTTCCCTATAGCATTTGTAACACCCATAAAAACAACCCACTTGAGACCCAATGAACAACTTAGGATTAGATAGGAAAAATTATGGAATAATTTTTTCTTCTATTATAAAAGTTTCTTCAACCAGGTTACAAGACAACAGTTTTCACAAACAAGGTTCCAGATCAATACTAATTTAATAGATTTTATTTATTTATTTTTTATTTATTAACAATTATTAAAGGTCACAAGGTCAAAATTTAGGGTTAGAAAGTTCAATTAGGTTAGGAGGGTAATTTCACACTACACCACTCTCTAACTAGCTTAAAATATTCAACTTGATTTTTTTTCAGAATTATCGCTCTCAAAAATTCCCTAAAACATTTCCATTGGATAGGAAATTTCCTCACCTTTCCAATGGTATAAATAAGTCCTCCTAACTCCTCAAATTTCTCAAGTTATAGGCCGACGGACCTTGGGAGGAATTTTTTCCCAAGAGCGGGCCTGCGGGCTTAGGGAGAAAATTTTCCCATGCGCGGGCCGGCGTAGTAGGGAGAAAATTTGGCACATTTTCCTTCTTCGGGAAAAAGTGTGATTTACCTCTATGCACTCACAGACCAAAGAGGACACGTGTCAGAATTACAACACCCCGGCATAAAATTAGGTCATCGGAGCGATTTAAGACATTATGTCTTTTTAGTCGAAAAACACTAGGGATCAAAATGGTCGCGCCTCCGCCGACGCCTAAGGCGCCATGTGTCAAACTCTGATTGGTTGCAGGCTGACGAAGAGGTGGGGAAAATTAGGAAAATTTTCCCAAAATTTTTTTGAAGCGCTAAGTTAAAAAGGGATCCGCTCCTCGCTAACGCCTCGTGGTGCCACGTGGCATCCTCTGATTGGTTGTGGGGCGGCAGGGGAAATTAGGAAAACTTTCCCTTTTTTTTTTGAAGTGCTAAGTTAAAAAGGGATCCGCTCCTTCACCAATGCCTCATGGTGCCATGTGGAAGCCTCTTATTGTTTGGTGGGAGGCGGGGAAAATTAGGAAAAATTTTCCAATTTTTTTCTGATTAGAAATTTTTTTGACGCCTTGAAAGAAAAACTTCAGAAGGCCATAACTTTTGATAGAGAGCTCAGTTTAGGGAAAACGAGGACTTTACGGGGAAAGCTATCGGCGTCCTCTTCACAAAACAATTATTAAATTTTGATTTTGATAAATTTTAGGTAGTTAATTTCAAGAAAACGATCTGCATGCTTTTAAAAGGCAAGCTAGTAGATTTTAACTTATGAAATTTTAATCAATTGTCCTTCTTCCTCTCTCAACATGTCAATTAGACATGGAGAACTATTCTTAGATGGATTTAGGATGGATTTGGAAGGTAAGTTTGTTTTATTGACTCCCAATTTTAAAAAAACAACCTTGACAACAAAACGGTTTGAGCCCAATTTTGCTAAGTTTTCTAAGGAATTCCTTAAGTATTTTTGTCCAATTGAATTCATTTAGGGCATACTACTTCAATTTAATTGTTTAATTTGTTATTTCATTGTTGCAGGTTTGAACTGTGTATTTTTGGATAAAGTATTTGCCAGTTTGAAAATACAAAATAGAGATCAAATTTTAAAGGATCTATTCGCCATTTTCATCTTCCAAGTATTAGAATTCATTCCAATTCTAATCTAATACATTTAGTTGATTCAATTCAACTATTCAAAAGCTAAAATACATCTCTAATTTCCAAATTTTACATATTTCAAAAGACAGAGTATTACACTTCCTTCATATGCATTTCTTTCTTTCAAACAGGATTACAATTCACATTTAGATGATCAAATTCAATACAATGATGCGATTTGAGGAAGGTAGTGCAATCCTTTATTGATTTCAAATAAAACTTTACAACTTTTATTTCATTCCTCAAATTCCTCATACAAAATACAATTCTTTCACATTCCTTCAAACGCTGAAAACAAAGTTTATCTCTTTCACATTACAATATACAACTTTCAAATCAATACAACATATTTCCATTACAAACATTTACAAGTTCATCCACTTCAAGTGGGAAAGGTTAAAATATGGTTTCATTTCACAAGGAACTATCAAACTATCTTTTTCTCGGCTCCGAACAACAACAAGAAAATTTCACATTCTTATAATTTGATCACTACAAGAGCGGGGGTTAGGCAACGCTCTCCACCTAACCGTAACATCCAATGAAAAGGAGAATCCATCATTCTTCATTGGGCCCCAGAGCCCTAACCACAATGCAATAAAAGATGTGATCCAACTCATGGAAACAACAAAGCTTTCACAAACACACAAGCAACATTTTCACATTAAAAACACACAAAAATATAATGTAGTTTACAACTACATTAAAGCATGACAAACATTACCGAGGCTTCATCAAGCAAGCCAAAGGAGTAAGAAACTATGGGGATGCTTCTTATGCCTCCCAATAGGGAAATGGGTATCACCACTTGAATTACAAACCACCAAAATATCGTATATCAAAACCCCGACATTCCTTATGCCTCCCCAAGTACCCCTTATTCCTCTCATTTCCTTATGCCTCCCAACCTCTTAAGGCACCCCATAACGAGTAAAGAAATGCGGTGATTTCTTTGTAAGGTGGAACCCAAATCCCAAATCCCTCCACCCTTATACCTCCCTAAAACACACTTGTGCCTCCCACAAAATAAACCCCATAGTCTTCTCCTACACCATTCCTAAGCCATCTACCCAAAAGACAAACATGCCAAAACATTCACACATTAACATTTACATTCATAAAAGAAGAGCATTTCAAGAGCCAAGCTCTTACCTCTCCATGATGGAGTTTCCCAAGTTCCAAACAACAGTTGTTTCCAAGAAACAATCTAAAAATCCACCAAACAACAAGCATGCAACAATCTTCAAACTTCTCCAAAAGCAAGAGCTCCCAAAACAACAAGGAATTCACCCAAGAATGAAGTCTCCAAAGTGAAGCAACCCAAAACAAGGCAAGGAATTTGAATTTTATAGAAGAGGGAAGGGAAGAGGATGAGGTGGATCCATGTAGGATGCCACATCACACATCCTCAACCCCAACCCCAAAAGTCAACTTCATTATCCAATGCATAATAAATAGGTGGGTGAATAATATGATAGTTTACTTACATACTCAAATCCAACCCACACCCCAAAGGACTAAAATTAAACCATGTAAGAAAAGTGCAATTAAAACTTACAATTTGACTTACACAAATGCATTATAAAAGTCTAAAATCAACCCTCCAACCATAGGTATGGTTGGTAAATGAATTTAAGAGGTATGAGACAAGTTTAACTTGTCCCACAAGCCTCCAAGGACAAATTCAAATTTCAAGAAGATGAAGTGTTTCACACTCAAAAGTTAACTTACACATCACTTACACATCTCTTACAACACTTTAATTCAAGGCCAACAACTCTATTAATTACTTTCTTATGACATATTTTAATTAATTAACTTAACAACATGATTACTCACAATATTACACACCATTTAATGAATAATGAAAGGGTCAATGCACCACAAAATAAACACATGCAAACATAAACAAAGGAACCAATAAATAAATACACATAACCCCTTGGTCACATTTAAAGGTGATCCCCATGGGAATCCCTAACACACATAAACACGCACAAAAAATAATACTGGTTGCCATGGTGACCTTGTTGAATTCATCTAGAATTCCAATGTGGTTAGTCTCCAATCCCCCAATGTTTGTTGTGATATTTTAACCTGCAAAACACAAATACCTCCTTTGGCCTTGTGGCCATATCAGAACATCCAAAATAATATAAATAAAATTCCAAAATCATCTATATATATGGATCACAAAAACATCCAAGCAACCAACAAGATCATTTGCAATTTTACTCAACAACTATATCATCATCAAATAATTTCCATTTCTAGGTCTACTCACAATATCCAAATATCACATGTCCGAACAACATCCATAGTATAACCATGTCAAACAATATATCAACATCAATATCCAAAATGCCTCTAATAATCATCATGCATCATAATTGAATCAAGTCAACAATAATCCATGATCTAACATCTAACATCATACTATAATAAAGTCCATAATCATGTCCATAATATAATCAATAAAGATATCATGATCGGTATCGAAAAGGGTGTCAAAGGGAAATAGGCACTACATCCCCCTCCCTTAGACTCGACTTCCTCCCTGGAAGTCACCTGGAACACATGTGGAAACCGAACTTGTAGGAAAGTAGCATCCTCCCATGTAGCTGCAGTCTCATCATATCTATCCCACAAAGACTTGGACCGATCAACCTCTCTACCCCGAAGGCCCAGGGTCCTACGATCTAGGATGTGAATGGGCTCCACCATCACCTACCCTTGATCCTGCACCTACAATGATGTCCAATCTAACACATGAGAAGGATCAGAAACATATCTCATAAGAACTGAAACATGAAACACATAATGTATGTGAGATAAGCTAGGTGGCAATGCTAGGTAGTAGGCCAAGGGGCCGATACGCTCCAAGATCTCAAAAGGACCAATGAATCTAGGGGCCAACTTAGAACCTTTTTCATAATAGATAGGGCTCTTGTGTGGCCTTACACGAAGGAACACCTTCATGCCCACATCAAAACTATGATCAGTCATATGCTTTGATCTCGCATACTTTTCTCGCTTGTCATGTGCCTCCTACAATCTCTATCTGATCAAAACCACTTGCTGCTCCATGTCCTGTAACAAAGCTGGTCTAAGAGAAACCCTATCCTCTAACCTGTCCCAACTAAGAGTTTTCCGAACTCTCTGCCATACAAAACCTGAAAAGGAACCATGCCTATAGAACTCTAAAAACTATTATTATAGGCGAACTCCACCAAGTATAGGTACTCCTCCCATTTATAATGCTGATCCATCACATACATCCTGAGCATATCCTCTAAAATCTTGATTCACCCACTCATCTGTCCATCTGTCTTGGGGTGATATGTTGTACTGAAATTGATCTTTGTTCTGAGGGCATACTACATGGTAGTCCAAAATGGGAAGTGTACAAAGGATCGCGGTCACTAATGATCTTCCATGGAATCCGTGTAACCTGACAATCTCATCAAGATATACCCATGCCACTGCACTAGTTGTATAAGTGGTCTTCACTAGAGAAAAGTGATCCACTTTTGTCAATTTATCAACCGTGACCATGATGGCATTGTGGTGATATCTCGACATCGGTATCCCAACAATGAAGTCCATGGAAATGGTGTCCCATTTCCACTCCGGTATAGCATGAGGAAAGATAAGGCCAGTTGGATGTTGATGCTCGACCTTCACTTTCTGGCACTCTAAATAGTGTGACACAAACTAAGCCACGTCTCTACGAAGTCCTCTCCAGTGATACAACTATCTCAAAGTAGCGTGCATCTTCTTCACCCCGGGATGGGCTAAATAGGGTGCACGATGTGCCTCTGTCAAGTATGTCCTACCTCAAGCCTCCATCTTTGGGAACATAAATCTGACCTATGTTCTTGAGGAAGCCATCTACCTCTAGTGAGAAACCATCAAAATTCCCTCAAGGGGTCTCTAGGACTCGATCTTTGCTTGAAATGTAATGTAGAAGCTGTTAAGAGGAAGCTACTGAAGAATCCTACTTCGTAAATCTGTGCCCACTGAAGTGGCCATAATCACATGTCTCCATCTGTTGAGATCATCTACCACCACATTCTCCTTCCCTTTCACATGCTCTATCTCCATATCATACTCACAAAACAACTCCATCCAACGCCGCTGACGAGCGTTAAGATTGGGCTGCGTGAAGAGGTGGTGAAGAATCAAATGATCAGTCTTGAGTGTGAATCTCTGACCAAGAATAAAATGTCTCCATCGAACCAAAGAGTGCACAACTACCGTAAGCTCAAGATCATGAGTCGATAATTAAGCTGATAATCCTTGAGTTTGTGAGACTCAAAAGCCACTACTTTGCGCCCGCATCAACACACCTCAAGCCTTGCCAAAGAAGCATCATCGTGCAAATGAAAAACTCACCCTATGGATCCGTCACTGCAAGAATAGGTGCTGTAGTGAGACATTCCTTTAGTGTCCCAAGGCCTACTCACACTTGTCCGACCAAACAAACTTCTTCCCTTTCCGTCAAGGGAAGTGATGGGGTGTGCAATCCGAGAGGTCCTAATCAAATCACTTGTAGTACCTGCTAGTCCCATTTGAAGCCGCGCACCTCTATCATAGTAGTGGGTCTGGCCAATCCATAATAGCTCTAATATTAGAAGGATCGATGGTGATACCTTTCCCAGAAATGATATGTTCCAAATACTACACTTCTATCTGAAAGAATACATACTTCTCCAAGTTCCCGTAAAGCTGCTACTCTCGAAGACACTGAAGAACCTGGAGAAGGTGTCCCTCGTGCTCCTCACGCACATGTGAGTAAATCAAAATTTCATCAAGGAAGATGAGCATGAAATGATCCAAGAAGGTTTTGAATACCCCATTCATCAAACTCGTAAATCTTTGAGGGCATTAGTCAAGCCAAAAGGTACCACTTTGTGAACTCATAGTGGCCATATCTCGTACATAAGGCGATCTAATGAATGTCCATCTCTGAAATCCTTAGCTGATGGTAGCCTGACTTAAGATCAATCTTAGAGAAAATTGTGGCTCCCTTCATTTGGTCAAATAAATCATCAATGCGTGGAAGGGGATAATGATTCTTGATCGTTACCTTATTCAATAGCGGTAATCAATACACAACCGCAAGGATCTATCCTTCTTCTTTACAAAGATCACGGTGCACCCCAAGGGGATACACTAGGACAAATTAGGCCCTTCTCTAGAAGGCCCTCAAGCTGCAACTTGAGCTCACAGAGTTCAGGGGTAGTCATCCTATAAGGTGCTCGTGAGATAGGCTCCGCTCCCGGAACTAGATCTATATGAAAATCAATCTCACGTGGGGGTGGTAACCCGGTAGCTCCCCTGGAAAGATATCTGCAAACTCTCTCAAAATGGGATGGTCATCTAGCAATGGTCCACTAGACCCATCTTCTAATCAGTCACTAACTGTGATAGCAAACATCTGACAACCCCATCGCACACACCGCTTAAGCTGTATAATTGAGATGGTGCAAATAGAAACGAGTCTCCATATCTACTTTTCCATTTTCTCTCGCATGGTAATCTCAAAATAACATTAAATACACTCTTAGGAAAATAACCAAAACATGTCTCAAAATGAGTCTTACTAGTAGAAGCACGAACTACCTTGTTTTAATAATATTGGATACATACCAAATTATCATCCCATGTCCCAAGATGTTTCTTATTATGCCTTGTTAAGAGCTAGACAAGGGTACGGTTTACCACTTTGTTTTCCCATCTATGGATGAAAATTTATAGACCTCTTTAGCTTAATATCCATCTTATCCCACAAAGTAGACAAAAACCTCCCTATGAACCATGAGTCCTTGTCTAACACAATAGAATTAGGAAAACCAAAATGAACCCACACATTAGCAGAAAATAACTCACCTGTATCATTGTATTTGATGGTATTCTTATAAGGAATGAGAATACACATTTTCCTAAATCGGTCCACTACCACAAAGATGTAATCATGCCCTTTCTTAAAAGTAGGTAAACCACCCAAAAAATCCATGGAAATATGTTCCCATAGTCGGGAAGGAACTGGTAATGGCACATATAACCCCAAATTTCCATTATTAGGCTTGCTTATACTAGATAAAACACAACCCCTGATGAATTTAGTATCTTATACTTACATTTTTAGCCAATAAACATACCTTTGTAAGTGCACAATAATATTTATCACACCAAAGTGACCAGCTACCTTAGAAGTGTGTGCTTACATAATCAACTAAACTCTTTCTCCTTAGGCACACAAAGTTTCTCGTTCTTATAGAGATCCCCATCCTGGAAGTAGTATTCTCCCCTAGGTGAAAAGCCCTCACTTGGAGGTTTTTCGAAAAATCTCTTCAAAATTTGGATCCTTCTCATAAACTTCATGATATACTTCACACACAAAAGGATCAATAAGAGTTAACGCACCAATAGTGAAAGTAAAGGGAGTCTAGATAACATATCAACTAACTTGTTAGTCATGCCTTTCTTATATTTTATAATCAACTTGGAATTGCTACAAAAATCCATCCATTTATAGTGTCTAGCGTGATGAATTTTATTTTTGTGACACAAAATTATGCACTTTAGATGTTATTTAGTCCCTGTCTCATACTACTATTTAGAAGTTTTTTGAGTGAAGAAAGTACTAATTAACCCCCATCTTTTGGCCATCTTCTCTTATTTTATTTCTTCATTCCTAACCTTTTACACCTACATACCCAGTCAAATTTCATCACTTTGTATTATTTTAGCCTCGACTAGGGTGCCTAGGATAGTATTGTGGTGCCCATGGGTGCTCTGGTTCCATGAGGGGCGCCCCAATCCTTTTTTAAATTTCCCGCCACTTTTTGGGCTCTTTCTAGCCATTTGAGGTCTTATTCTTTCTTATGGTTGGCCATTTCAGGGTTAATTATGAAATTCAATCAAGAGAACCCTATAAATATAAAGTTATGAAACCATAACGAGGAACCAAGCACTAGTCACTACTATCATCCACTTAGACTTGCATCCATATATGCATTAGAGATCAATTACATCCACATAGATCCATCACAAGGCACAAGACTAGGATATTTTCATCACACAAGCATAGGGGAGGATTCTATTCTATTCAATGCACACATTCTATTACATTTTCTACATCTAGTTATTGCTTTCTACTTCACAAAGTGCGACTGAAACAAGAGCACCTAGGGCACATTATGCACACACACATTAGAACTACATTTCGATCTGAAATATAGTGCAACACTCAGTTAGTAAACCCATTGTTGTGGCAATTTGTGGTCATCGACCAATTCATTTGCATTTTTTTTTTTTTAGGGTTTTGATACTCCTCTTTGGTCTTTTATAGGTCTTCTATTCATCTTGGAATATCAACAACATCTGAAGTAGTATAACAAACTTGATGTGACAGACAACGAGGGTTTTAGACCATCTGCCAAAACTGTAAATATCAGTTCTTGAGAATTTTCACATACTAGGGTGCCCATTTTGCAAACTGAGAATGCCCGTAGGTGCCCCGGTCCCTCTCCAGTGCTCCAGCCTAGAGCATCGGCCTAGATCCGTCCTTTTTCGGCGCTCCTTCATGACCATTCCTACTTTCGGTTTCCATATTCAGCTATGTGACACTCGTCCCAAGAGCATCTTCAATTCAAATTTGAGTTAGTTCCTTTTCTCTCTTACACTTTAGTGTTTCTATTTTTAGTAATTAGTTTCTTAGGTCATATTTACATTTATTTACAACATTTATTTGCTTTACTTATAGTTGTTCATAACTTAGATTAATCAATTCATTTATATCCACATTTTAGTTAATCATTTTGGTGAACCCGAATCGATCATTCATGCTTCTAGATTCTCCATTCATTGCTTATCATCCTAGGGTTTTTTCATCATGAGTATCTCAATCAACAATTATTTTCTTGCAAATCCTGATTCACTGAGATAGAGTCAAACATTTTCTTGTTATTACTCACATTTGTGTTGACATGCATCTAGACTCGGTTTATCAAGCCTTTGCCAATGATTTTTCTTCACATATAGTATTCAAGTCTAACCTTCCACTGATGTTCACACTTTTGATAATGACCCACCTCTACATATCATCTCTTATATTCATAATGTCGTTATTAAGCATAATTTGATTGATAATGGATCTGAACTTAACTTGTGTCCTATGTCATTCCTCAAGCTTTAGGTGTTTCCTCTCATGATGTTAGTCCATCTAGTGTTTCAATACGTGCTTATGATGGTTCTGTCCATCCATGTTTTAGTCACATTACATTGCCTATCACTATTGGTCCTAAGACTATCCACACTATATTTTTTTCATTGTTGATTTCTCAATCTCCTACAACTGTTTCCTTGGTAGGCCATGACCGCATACCATGCAAGTTGTCTCTTATATTGTCGTAATTGTGTAAAATTCTTACATGAGGGCATTTAGTACACTATTTTTTGTGACCGTGATCCATTCCAATATTGCGATCGGGATCCTAATACTAATCTTCCTATCCCATGCATAGATATTACAAACGAGCCCCAACCTATAGAAGAACCACCGCACTTACCACCGCTTGATGGTACCATTTGTGTGATAGATGCAATTTTTTTATTCCACTTTCTCCTACTACTACTAAGATTCCTTATCAGGGGCATGTCCAGTCTATGGACGCCACTCTATCACATACACCTTCACATGTACCATCTCCATTAGCATACCCACCATTCACTTTCACACTATTCTTGAATGAATCCTATTGGGAACATATTCATTTGATCTTACTTGTGATGTCACTATGTATTCACATGATGGTCTCACTCGACTTGGTTTCACTTTTGCAAACCTTCATCCTCTTACTCATGATTCTCATCTCTATTATGGCTTCATCAATATTACCATCACTTATAGTTTGTGTGTCTTTCATCTTATAGTGTACTTATCATGTACTCCTCACTCTTATTCACTCACATTAGGGGAATCTTGGCGTACTTATATTGGAAAGTGATTAGATCCTATTCATACATACATTTTATTTCCCATACCTTTTGGAAAAAAAATCTTTTGCAATAGTTATTTCCTAGGATACACACAAAATCTCACTCGATGGTATGTGCATGGTTGTCCACTTCCTCCATTTACTGATGATGAATATGCCATGGGTATGTATAACTTACACCTTAATGGTTCATTGCATGATCAACCATACACTATTGCTTATCAGGTAACCAATGTTTATCCATATGAATTTGACCTAGAGGATGATGATCTTCTCGATGACTTTACATGATCTTCTTGCACAAGCACTTAGGGGCATAACATTTAACTCACCCACCCCTATCCATTATATCATCATTACATAGTACTACATCACACTCATATCATCTACATCATATCTCATCTTTGCATCCTCATACAACCATTTCCTAACATACACATATGCATTTCTACTTTAGCATTTTGATCATCAATGACACACTCTTGTGCTTTGGTTCACATTTGACTATTGAGGGAATACTACACATGAACCCCACACATTACACAATAGGTATTACACATTGCATTTCTTCACACATTTTGAGTCATGTCTTACACCTTACATCATACATTCTACATTTATACTACATCATTTCGACCATTGTGCATTTACATACTTTACACATCATATTAATGTTCATCATATACATGTCACACTCATATTGTCCACACATTTAGCATCGTATACTACTCATCCTACATACTACATTACTATCTACACATATTACCTACCACACTATGCATTACATTTCTACTCATCATATGGTCATCTACTCATCACATATATACTACATATTATTCTACGCGTTACACTCACTACCCTATGACACACTTTAGTTATTCGGTCCATACTTGATTGTGGAGGGTTTACAAATCAAATGGACCTTACACTCATAACACATTTATCATTTGACCTCTCAGCGCATGCGAAATTTCTAAGATAGTGAGACATGTTAAAGGTTGACTCATGACTTACTCTATCATCGTGTATTGGTATACACTTTAGACTACATCACCACTCCCTACTATTCATCTTGTAGTGATATACACTTTAGGCTAAATCATCATTCCTCCACTCATTTTTTTGTGATATACAATTCGACTATAGGGTTCACACACATACATATTTCTCACGTCCTATTTCATCAATGCACATACATAATCATCATAACTCGTTAGACACAACATACACACTTTGACCATTTCTGATGAAACACTCTCATTTATAGTTCATTCTTGACTACCGAGAGGGAAAACTAAATGAACCTCACCGCATACACTTTAGTTCACTGGGGCACGTGGCTCCTATCACTCCAATTTGCATTCCATTTCATCCATTCAAAACATAATGCATACTATGTTCGCTCTTACTCTTGCTTACTTTTTCTTGTTCATAGTCACTTTATCAAACATGCTAGTTAGATTACTTGTATGTCATTTATCTATACCATACACACATGCATGCTCACACCTTTACCTATTTGTGATTGCAGATACAGGTCTCTTACACCTAACACAAATGCTCGCCTTCTACCCTTCCTACACTGGTCGTTGGGGGCATCCATATTCGTCTCTCACATGTGTTATTATTTCATTTTGTACTTAGCACTTTATATTACTTGGTTATACATGCTTTTGACATACTAGTTATCTTTCTAATATGTTAACAGTGCTTCATGTGAAAAACTTGTTATGTAGGGATATTTTCTTCCATACTTGTTTGTTGTATTATCTCGATATTGTTTTCTTTTTTTATGCGGGCCTTGCCCTATGTTTGGTGTGCACACTTGTTTGTTTGTATGCGGCCATGATGGCCTTTGTGTGTCTTGCGACATCGTGAGTGATGTCCCATGTTTACAACCTGATTTGTGCACATTTCTTTTCTTCTTGTGTATTTACATTATTTTCCTTGGTAGCTTACACATTTGCTTTTTTACATGCGTGCTTGTTCGTACTAACACTTTTTTTTGGCTAGCTATCCTTGTTTGGCTAGTGTACATGCGATTAATTCTCTTTTGGGGATGTATTTTCTCTTATCATTGACGTCGCATACGCCCCCAAAGAGGGGGAATAATTTGGAGTTTTTCTACACACTACACATAGATTCTTCACCGAGTTGGTTGGTTCAATTATATACAACGAGTGGGTTTAGACCAGTCTACGAACCCCATACATAGTGGATTTTACAGGACATGGTTTTCTTTAGCATTTTGGGAAGTAGTTACAGGCTTGGAGGTTACAGTGGGTGTGCCTCCCTACACTACTTCGATCAGTGATGTCGGATCGCCCAAAAACCAGGACATACAAATATCTCTTCACACACATTCAGGGAAGTAGTTACAAGAAGGATAATAATGCAACTTTCTCCCTACACTTCTTCGGCCAGGGTGGCATGAGATCACCTAAAAAACTTGCAATATAGGATATCCTTCTACACTCTCTTTCTCGACATGGATCAGGTGCACATGTTCTATTTACACTCTTTCATTTGTGTATTTACATTTACATACTTTTACATGTGTCTTTTACATTGTGTTTTTACACATACATACATACATATTTGACTACTTGATCATTTTCTCCTTGTAGGTCCGGCCGTATGAGAAATAAGTAGTCAAATGGGGAAACAACAACAACAAAAAAAATAAAAATGGCGTCAAGAAGAAACACTTCACGACAAAAAAACCATACTAACCATGTAGGTACATCACATACAACAACTACACACACATCTCCACCCTAGGTTCACTCTCATCACTTTTTTTGTGCATTTTCATCTATAGTTTCCACACTCCATCATCTTTTGTCATTCCACACTTTGTCTAGTCCTTCAAAGACGTTTTCTACTAAAATCCTCATGGACATCAGGTACACATCTCTATTTACTTTATGTTACCAAAATTTCCTCTCACCAACATAAAGTGGGGAAAATATAGACACAAAATCATGCACTTTAGACATTATTTAGTCCCAGTCTCATATTACTATTTAGAAGGTTTTTGAGTGAAGAAAGTACTAATTAATCCCTATCTTTTAGCCATATTTTCTTTCATCATTCCTAAACTTTTCAACCTACATGCCTAGTCAGATTTCGTTACTTTGTATTATTTTAGCCTTGACTAGGGTGCCTAGAATAGTATTGGGACGCCCACGGGTGCCCCGATCCTTTTTGAACTTTCCCGCCACTTTTTGGGCTCTTTCTATTCGTTTAAGGTCTTTATCTTTTTGGTGGTTAGCCATTTTGGGGTTAATTATGAAATTAGATCAAGAGAACCCTATAAATATAAAGTTATGAGACCATAATGAGGGACCAAGCACTAGTCACTACTATCATCTACCTAGAGCTACATCCATCTATTACATTGGAGATCACTTGCATCCACATAGCTCCATCATAAGGCATAAGGCTAGGACATCTGCATCACACAAGCATAGGGGGAGGATTCTATTATATTCCATACACACATTCTATTACATTTTCTACATCTAGTTATTGTTCACTACTTCACAAAGTGTGACTGGCATAAGAGCACCTAGGGCACATTATGCACACACACACCAAAACTAAATTTGGGTTTGAAATGTAGTGTAACGCTCAGTTAGTAAGCCCACTATTGTGGAAGCTTAGTCATCCCGACCCATTCATTTCCATTCTTTTTTAGGGTTTTGATACTCCTATTTGGTATTTTACTGTGCCTTCTATTCATATTGGAATATAAACGACATCCAAGCAAGATACAACGAACTTAATACAACAAAAATAAGGGTTTGGACCATTTTTCGAACTCGTAAAGACCAGTTCGAGAATTTTCATAGACCAGGGGCACCCATTTTGTAGACCAGAGTGCTCATAGGTGCCCTAGTCCCTCTCTATGCAATCCAGCCTAGATAATTAAGCGAGATCCATCCTTTTTGGGGATCCTTCACAATCGTTCTTACTTCCGATTTCCACAATCACCTCTATTACACAATGCCACAAACAACTTCTATTCAACCAAGTTCTTTCCTCTTCTCTCTTGCACTTTAGGATTTCTATTTTCATTAGATTAGTTGTTTGGGTCATCTTTACATTTATTTACAAAATTTATTTACTTTACTTACAATTGTTCATAACTCGATTAACTAATGCATATATATCCACCTTTTAGTTAATCAATTTTGAGCCTACAAATATTGAAGAGGTTGGTGATCTGTGTGTATGATAATTTATTTACCCATCAAATAATTTTTCCATTTCGTGACCGCTTGCACAAGAGCATACAATTCCTTTCCATATGTACAATAATTCAAAATTGCAACATGAAACAATTATGAATGATAACATATTGGCATACCTCCTTGAAGTAGGACATTCCCATAACATAGTCACTGGCATTGGTTTCCACTTTGAAAGGCATTTGTAAGTTAGGTAATGCCAAAACAGGAGCATGACTAATCTTGTATTTAAATGACTCAAAAGCATTATGTTGTTTCTTACCCCAATTAAATGCCTTTCCAATTTCTTTCACTGAATGTAGTGGAAATGATATGGAAAAGAAGTTATTGTGAAATTACTCAAATATTGAACTTCACCAAAAAAACTCTTGGTCTCGGTCAAACTAGATGGTATATGAAAATTCAGAATGACATCTATCTTAGTTTCATCAATCCTCCAGTCTCCATATCTAACCACATGCCCCAAAAATACAAGCGACTGTTGAGAAAACTCACACTTATTCTTATTCAACACTAGTTGGTTCTCCTTAATAACTTGCAAAACTTGGTGCAAATGGTTAATATTTTCTTAAAAAGTTTTGTTAAAATCCATAATTTCATCCAAGTACACAATGAAAAAGGAATCAATAAACGGTCTCATTACCTCACTCATCATCCTCATGAAGGTAGTTGTATCATTGTATAGCTCGAAAGGTAATACCAACCATTCATACAACCTTTGCTTGGTCTTGAAATTTATTTTTTTAGATGTAATATTCCTTGATCCACACTTGGTGATACCCATATTTCAAATCAAGCTTGGTAAAATATTTAACATGTGTTAATTGATCCAAAAATCATCAATGTGAGGAAGAAGGTACCTAATTTTTATGGTTATTTTGTTGAAAGCTCTATAATCAACACACATTCTCCACGAACCATCTTTCATAGGTACTAAAACAATAGGAGAACCACATGGAGAAGTGCTAGGATGGATTATAACTTACATATTAAAGATCGAATCGCAGCGGTTTTACCTCATTAGCATCCTTCAAGGATTGTCTGTACAATCCCAAGTTTGGAAGTGCACTATTAGGTAACATGTGTATCTAATTCTAAATTTTCCTAATCAGGGGTAGCCCCATAGGCTCTTGGAATACTTCCTGAACCATTGAATCAACTCTTTTATCTATGTCTGCTTTGTGTTAGAAAAAATGCTAAAAGTGGTATTAGATGCAATAACCTCATCTTATGGCATATCCCTTAAAAGAAGTAATGAAAATTACCCATTATAATTAATACTCTTCTAGGATTCATTGGAACTTACCAAAGATATATTCGAGTCTCTTGAAAAGGCTGAAATGATGTAGCTCTTACCATACTTCACCAAGCTGTATGATTGGCTCTTCTCACGAAGATGACATCCCTGATATAGAAGTACGAGATGCCAAACACTACACCACACACTTCAAGTTGAACAACATCCAAAGTAACTTCATCAATTAGCTTCTTATCAATACCAAAAGAAATTTTACATTACTTGGTAATCTTGATGTCTACGCCTTTCTTCACCTAACCCGATGATTATGACTTGGATGGTTGTAAGTTTCCAACTTTATCTTATCCATTAACTCTTTACTAACCAAATGAGCTTGAGAAAAAGTATCAAAGAGAGCTTCCAATATAGTATTTTTTAGTTGAATATTTATATGAAATATCTTAGTTAGTTCATTTTCTTGAATAATATCATTATTACTCGAACATATCTCTACTGATGTAGACAAGAAATCATGCACTTTGGGTAATTATATAGTCTTGATTGCATAATACCATTCATATGATTTCTTAGTAAGAATATTACTAATTAACCCATGTCTTTTGCCATCTTTCCTTTCTTTTTGTTTCCACTTTTGGTCTTACACACCTTGATTAGTCTGACCTCCGACCTTTCAGTTTCTCGAGTCTAGACAACAACGGCTAGCCAAGACGCCAGTGTAATGCGTCCCCATCCCCTCTGGGTGCCCCTAATCTATTTTCACTTTACTCACATCTTTTGGGTTCTTTCTAACCATATGAGAATCTTATTTTTTTGGTATTTAGCATTTTCAGGGTTAATTCTGAAATCCAAGTAAGAGAATCATATAAATAAAGTTATGTGATCATAATAAGGGACCAAACACTAAGCATTAACTATCACCACCTAAGGTTACATCCAAAGGCTATTCAAGAGCATTCAAGTATCCATTCAAGGGAAAGGGACTGCATTATTCTGCATACACTTCATAGGAGGGGAAGTTCATTCTATTCCATGCACACATCTACTTACATCTTCTACATCTAATTATTTTTTGCTATCAAGTGTGACACACACAAGAGCCACCTAGAGCACAATTATGTACAAACACACACACCTAGAACTACATTGGGTCTGAAATTTAGTGTAGCACTTAGTTGTAATATATATTTTTTATAGTTGAGGACAGTTTGACCCCTCATTTGTATTCTTTTCTTTTTGGGATTTGATGCACTCTTGAGGGTTTTGCAGTCAATATTTTATTGCAGGTTATCAATGACATCGTGATCATTGTGTGAAATACTAGCAACCAAAGGTGAAGGACAATGAGCATCTCACAACCTTGTAAAGGAGGTTTCCGAGGATTTTATTAGTCACATGTACCCAAATCAGGTCTAGGGCACCCGCAGGTGCCCCTGCCCTTTCCAGAGCCCTAGTCTAGGAAGATTGTTAGCTCACAAATTTTTCAAAGGCTCTGTGTGACACTTATCACTCTTTGTTCATCACCCTATCACTTCAGCATAGTCTAGGATTAATTGTAAAAAAAAAAGTCTTCTTTTCCCTTCTTGACAACTAGGGTTTCATATTATCTATCCTAATTTTCTCTTGGGTCAATTTTGTATTTCATTGCTTATTTATTTACTACTACATTGCAATTAGTATTAGGCATCTATTCATTCAAATATTTGCTTAATTATTTGGTGAACCCGATCATTTCAAACCCTTCCTTCTGAATATGTATTCACATTATCGGTCATGGATCAATAATCTTATCCTTCTTTCGCTCCCACTAGGGTTTCCAACATGGTTACTAATGTTGCTAATTTTATGCAAGTTTGTACTCATTACCCTCCTAGATTTATCACACCTATGATTGACCCTTCTATCAATGTAGTAACAACTCTGCACTCATCCTCTTATAGCTCCACCAATTTCTATCCCGCCACCTATTACTTCTACTACTTCTCCTGCCACTTCTCGGGGCTATGATATCATTGAGAAGCTTAAGAATACACCGACAAAAATATCTATATGAGTTGTTACGCAATGCACCTGATTTTCATTATAAATTAGAAGCTGACCTTTGTTCTATTCATAGTGAAAGTGACAATTCTTTGGTGGCATTCACACACCTCATTCAGTCTCTTAAAAATATGCCACGTGCTATATCATTTACTAATGAGGACATATCATCTTTTGCTCTTGACAATCCATGTGCACCTTTTCTTATCACTGCTATTATTGGAACCACTTGTATCAAGTGTGTACTCATTGAAAATGGCTTGGTTGTTAATTTATGTACTCATTCTCTTCTCAAACAACTTGGCATTACAGATAATCTAATTTCTAATAATTCTACTCTTATTCATGGCTATGATTCAACTACTCACACATGCTTAGGAACCATCACATTACATATAAAAGTCGGGCCTAAAATTGTCCCTACGAAATTATTCATTATCGATACCTCATTTCAATTTAATATTTTATTAGGTAGACCTTGGATCCATGTAATGCACTTAGTTACATCCATTGTTCATCAATGCATCAAATTCTATATGATGGATATGAACATACCATTAACGTGGACCTTGATCCATTCAAAGTATGTCACATAGACTCATTTATTACAATTCATATTCCTCCATCATAGCCTATTCCATATAATAATATTGATACATATGACATTGGTCAATCCAACACTTCACAATCTTCTTCCTGCTGCTCCAAGCACTCTAGTTATTTCTACTTATACAACTACCATCATTTCACCCATAGTGTTTACTCCTATAAACACTACTACTGCCACTTGTTGATGGTCTTATTTATCCTACATCTAGTGTACCTCCAACAAACATCCTCGATACTTCTATCTAGCATGAAAATTCCACCATCGATGATCCCTATGATTCTAATGATGAGTTTGATGATGTGGAACTTATTGATGAAAAATTGTGCAATCTCAATTTCACTCCTATTGAGGTCAATGATTCATATTTCAATGACACTTTCATTTCTAATGGACCTGGTGAATAAAAATTCAAAAACCCTCTGTCTACTAATGTTATGGTACTTTATCAGGGTTCTATCTAAACTTTGGATGTTGTTTCACCTTCTCATGGGAAATCTATGTTTGTACTATTTCCTTTCACATGCACACTTTTCATCAATAACTCTTATTGGCATCATATTTTGTTGGATCATACTTGCTTTGATTATTTGCACATACAACGGCTTGACTAGGCTTGGATTGAAACTTAATGATATCCTACTTCTACCTCACTCACCTCATCTCTATCATGGATATGTTCACATTACGGATGCCTATGGCCTTCGTGTTTTCTATTTATTATTCTTTGTTACACGTGCCCCTCGTTTTTCTCCACTAATGCTTGGGCAATCTTAGCTTGATTATATTGGGGTACTTTAGACTCGTAGTCATACTTATATTTATTTTTCTATACCATTTTGCCATGTTTCTATTGGTAATGATTCATCTCCGGTTATTCACAAAATCTCACTTGTTGGTACACACACATGGGTGTCCGCCAACACCTTTCACTAATGAAGAGTATGCAATGACCATGTATACCTTACATTAAAATTTCTCTTTATATGATCCACCTCATACTATTGCTTATCAAGTTTCCAATGCATCTCCAGTTGGCTTTAATCAGGATAATGATGACCTTTTAGACAATGTCACTTGATCACTCTCATCATCACACAATTGGGGGCATCAAACTATTTATTTCTTCCCCCCAATGCATCACACACGTCTTATATTATCATCATTTCATGTCTAGTATCTCACATCCAACATACACACATTTATACACACTCGTATTGTCATATCTTGATGACGCACTCTCATGCTTTAGTTCACACTTGACTATTGAGGGAATCCTATACATATGAGCCTCGTAAAACACACATTACACGCTAAACACATCATCCTATTTCTCACACATATTAATCACTATACATTTAACACAAATTCATAACATCTTACACAAAGTGACACATTCATGACAAATTTATCTCATGCACAAACAAAAAACACATTACACATCTAACATATCTATCGCACAATCAACACAACACACCACCGTATGATGAACTCTAGTTCCATGGTCCATAATCGATTTCAAGGATATACATATTAAATGGACCTCACCACACTCACGTGATCACTCACTCACTCACATAATCTATGCTTTGCACTTTGATGATCACATATTTCTAATACACACAATTCAAACCATTTCCGATGACGCACTCTTGTTCTATAGTTCATTCTCGATTGTTAAGTGGGCATGTATAAATGAACCTCATCTCATATATGTACATACACTCAGGGGGCACACTACTCATATCATTCACTCTACATTCCATTCCATCTCATCCACAACATACTGCATATCTTGGTCACATTTAGTCTTTCTTACATTTACTTGTTACATGTACACTTTATTACACATGTTAGATATATATCTTGTATGTCATTATTATTTTCCATACACACATGTGCGTTCACTTATTTTCTAGTTATAATCACATATTTTGTAGATCGATACACACAACATGGATGTTTTGCGAAATACCTATAACTAGTCCTACATCGACTCCTAGGGGCATCCACTTTTGTACACTACAGGTGTTATTGTTTTATTTTTCATAGCACATTACTTTATCGAATTATACATGCATTTTGAAATACTTTTTATCTTTCTAACATGCTAATGAGTGCTTCATGTGCAACATTTTTATTGTAGGTATATTTTCTTCCATGGTTGTCTGTTACATTTCTTGTCATTATTTTCCACTATTTGTGGGCTTTGCCCTTTGTCTTGTATGCACACTTGTCTACTTTTGGCCTAATCGACTTGATTGTCTTGTAACATCGTGAGTGATGTCCCATGTTTGAAATCTGCATTTTGTGGTACACATTTTGTTCTTACATCTTAGCTTACACACATTGTCTTGCTTGTTATCTTACATTCTGTCTTCTACATGCATTTTTGTCTTTTCTTGCACTTACAATTATTTTTCCTAGCCACTTTGTTTTGTGTGCCTTGTTTTCTACCACGCACACTCCCCTCCCCTATAAGGCATCAATTTCAACACAATGGTAGGTCCTCCTTTGGGCCACATACTCCTTAGTGACGTCACATGTACCCCAAACAAGGGGGAATCATTTGGGTGAATCGGTCACCCCATACAACATTCTATAATCATCACACAACACATTTCGCATACCGATACAACATTATTATCATCATTAGACAGGCTCGAATATCATTTGAGTCCTTACTACATCACAAACACCAATGGCCAAACCAAGAAAGTAGTTCCTGGGTGCCCTTGACCCTTCCTAGATGCCTATGACCAGGGGGAAATTACACAACATTTTGCAAAGTGAAGAACAATCTACAACATTTCACATATGGCTTTTACAGGCATATAATCGTTAACACACAACATCCAACATTTTATTTTTGGCATTAGGTTGGAATTGGTCGAACCAAATCATATTTTTACACACCATATGTAGTGGTGTTCCATACATTGGGAAACAATTTAAAGTTTGTAGGATGACACCAAAATTTTCTTCCTACACTTCTTCCATTTCTTGGCATGAGATCACCTAAAAAATCAGTCTTCTACATCATCTATAATATCCTTTCTACACTCTTCTCCTCATCGTGGATTAGGTACACATGTTCCTTTTACACATACTTGCGTTTTTACATGCTTTATCACATACTTTTTACAAATTTTGATCATATAATACGTATTTGAATATTTGATCATTCTTCTCTTTTGCAGGTCCATCCTTATGGGAAGCGGTAGTCAACATCATTCAACATCATCCTACATCAACAACATCAACAACATCAACAACATCAATCACAACAATACACCGACAACAATCGACATCAACAACAGGTACAAAGAAGACCTTTACACATGTGTTTCCACCCTAAGGTCATCGCATCATCATCATCATCATCATCATCATCATCATCATCATCATCATCATCATCATCATCATCATCATCATCATCATCATCATCGCTTTTTGTGCTTTCTCTCTGTAGTTTCCATGCTTCACATTTTTATCACTCCACACTTTCTCATTGTCTCTTGACACGCTTTCACCATCGATCTACATGGTTATCAAGTACGTATCTCTTATCTACTTTATGTTATCAATATTTCACTTAACAAAATAAAGTGGGGCATGACGTAGAAAAAAATCACACGCTTTGGGTAATTATCTAGTCTTGATTGCATACTACTATTCATATGATTCCTAAGTAAGAAAAGTGCCAACTAACCCATGTATTTAGCCATCTTTTCTTTCTTTCTATTGTCACTTTTTATATTACACACCTTTTTACTTAGTTTGACCTCGACCCTTTAGTTTCTTTGATTATGGACACAAACACCTGGGCTAAGATGCCAACACTAAGTGTCCCCATCCCCTCTGGACACCCCCCGACCTCTTTACACTTTAATCACATATATTCGGTCATTTTTATTGGTGTTTTAACATCTTATCTTTTTGGTAGTCATCCTTTTTAGGGTTAATTATGAAATTCAAGAAAAGGAATCATATAAATATAAAGTTATGTGATCATAATAAGGGACCAAACACTAAGCATTAGCTATCACCACCTAAGGTTACATCCAAAGGCTATTTAAGAGAATTCAAGCATCCATTCAAGGGAAAGGGACTGCATTATTTTGCATACACTTCATAGGATGGGAAGTTCATTCTATTCCATGCACACATCTACTTACATATTCTACATCTAGCTATTTGCTCGCTATCAAGTGTGACACACACAAGAGCCACCTAGGGTACAATTCCTCACACACACACACCTAGAAATACATTGGATTTGAAATGTAGTGCAGTGCTCGGTCCATAAGATCACTTGTTCATAAACTGAGGATAGTATGACCCCTCATTTGCATTCTTTTCTTTTTGGGATTTGATGCACTCTTGATGGTTTTGAGGTCAATATTTTATCGCAGTTATCATTGACATTAGAAATCATTGTGCAACATACCAACAACCAAAGGAGAATGACTTCAAACATCTCGTGACCTTGTGAAAGATGTTTTTTGAGGGTTTGAGCGGTCACAGAACACAAAGTAGGTCTAAAACACCCGTAGACACCTCTCGTCCCTTTTCGACGCCCTAGTCCAGTGTCGATCATCAGCTCACACATTTTCTAAGGCTCTATGTGACACTTCTCCCTATATATTCATCACCCTGTCACTTTGGCACAATCCACGAATAATTGCGAAACAACTTAGTCTTCTTATCCCTTCTTTGCAACTAGGGTTTCATATTTTCTATCCTGATTTGCTTGGTTCGATTATGTATTTCATTACTTATTTATTTACTACTACATTACAACTAGTATTAGGCATCTATTAATTCCAATATTTTCTTAATCACATATGGGGATACAAAAATGTCTCATCCAAATTTCTTCGTAACATAATATGTTCTCTCGTTAGAGGGCATCCATGACCTTCTTTTTATTCTTAAAGGGATGTAATTCTAGGTGGAGCTTCCAAAATTTTTCCTTGGAATGAGTGTCAACATCACAATGACCAGAATTATTTTTATTATCCTTCTTAGAAATGGAAGTAACATTCTTATTACTTTTCCCTTTCCCTTTCTCCTTTTTCTTGGTGTCATCTTGTTTATTTGAAGCATGTTGAGGTGTAGATGAACTCTTATTCTTTTCCATCTCTAAATAGTGGGCTTGAGAATAAGCCTCATCCACATTCATCGGATTGGCCAAGAGGACTGGTCTCCTTAAGTGGCTACAGAGTCCACCAATATACTTTCTTTCCGGAACTCACTAGTGTACTCTTGCACATTTTGGCCTTACTTCTACCCGTGATATTTACAATGTATGGACCTCTCTTCCTCATAACATATAGGATATAATTAATTTTTGATTAAAATTTTAAATTAATCCCACTTAGAAATAGGAAGAAGCTTCTTAACAACCAAATAATGAACATAAATTTCAAACTAAGTTAAAACATGATTGGTTAATTTTTACCTTGTAAATGAAAACTCGATGACTCTCATTGATTTGATGTAAATTAAAATATACCTCAAGTTGAGCTTCAAAATGGTATAGATTCTCATTATCCACATTGCCATCATAAGCTAGAATGTTAATCTTCACCTCTTCTTTGAATGGAGGATGTGTCATGTTGGCATGGGGTTGTTCTTCATCATACTCATGAGTATATTATTTATGGTCTCCCAAAGTGCCTCGTGTCGAACACAAGCTTATCCATGAGAAATCCCATGATGGAATCCAATTTCCCTATAGATAAGGAAATAATGCCCACATCTTTGGACAAAATTTCCACATCCGCCTCCAACTTGTAGAAACGTTCTTCTCTAGTCTCGCATACATCTTCTCTATGAGCCATGTCTCATATTCCTTACTTCTACTTCTCGGTGGAGACCTCTACTTCAAAAGGAATGCAGATACCTTCAGCTCTTTCACTTCCCTTTCGGGTAATAGGAATTTAACTAAAAATGTCAATAAAAGTTAAACCACATAAAATAATTTGATTTTAACTTCTATGATACTAATTTAATCCGTAAACTACCTCTTTTAAACAATAAACATATTCTATGTTGTGACAAAGGTGAGAAATTGAATAAGATCATTTTAACCAATATAATGTGCACTTAAACATTCACAAAATACTACAAATTGAGAGGTAAAAGGTAAAGGAGACATAAGATTTATCCTAGAAAAAAATGCGGGAAAAACTCCATTTGGGCAAGAAAATTACTTCCCTTTCACTATGTACTTCTCCAAAATACAAAGCTACGCAGAAATTGGCATTAAAAAATGATTCAATCTCCTTCTAATTGTATTTTCTTGCTTACAATCCTCAACAATGAAGAACTCAACTCTAAATGAACAAAACAAGGAAGAAATCTAAATTCTCGTTTTTGCTCACACTTGAATTCACTCAAAATCCTTTGCTAGAATGAAGGATTGAACTTATATTTATAGTTTCTCTACCCAAAAATGGAGGGAAGGTGAAACAAACCGATCTGGTAAGGTGAAATGAACTGATCTGGGAAGTCCAAGCATTTACAACTGCTCATATTCCCATTTTGGCATCTAGAAGAGGTGTCAAGTGTTTGGAGGAGGCATTTGGAAGAGGCACCATGTGTCTGGAAGAAATGTCAACCATCTGGAGGAGGAATCTTTAAGAGGTATCAGGTGTCTAGAGGAGGTTTCTGGAGGAGGCGTCTTCAAGAGGCATAAGGTGTCTAGAGGAGGTTTAACAACAATTGACTTCTTATTTCATTCAAAGGTGTCCGAATGACCTTCAACCTGACTTGACCATTTTCCAATATTAATAACATGCCAAGAATATACCCGCGAGTATCAATAAGAAGAATACATTTAATTGGGTCTTTTAAAGTCCATTCTTGGATCACTTCCCGTGAATAAACTCACTTTCTTCGATGAATTTATGGTATGTCTTTTCATCTACCTCTCCAATTACAACTCCATCTATTTTTATTGTTTCTTCTTTAAAGCTTTGAATAATTTTTTAATTAGTGTTTTTAGATTTGTCTCCTTAGTGAATAAACTTGTGTTCTTCTAACAAAGATATGGTAGATATTGTTCTTCTTCCCCTCAAAATTCAACTTATTTTCCTAGAAAACATATCCTTTGCATTTTACTCTTCACCACTTCTTCCACTAAATACTACCACCCTTCAAGTTTTTCATGATTTGCATACAATTTATTTTATTTTATACCACTTTCCCCCTTCCTCCTCTATTCACCTCCTTCAAAAATTCTTTCTTCACCATATATCTTTCATTATCCCCATTGCACCATTCACATGTGATTTCTAGTCTATAAACAATGAAATGAAAACATACAATCGCCATAACTAGTTCCACGTGGACGACACTAATATGGGTTTACATCAAAAACAAAAACCAGAGCCTTTAGATATATAAAACGTCATAATTTGAAATATTATTCTAGTTAGAAAAATTCCTATCATTTTAGTTACACATTTCACACCCTTTGTTGCAGTAAATAATGCAAATGTTTCATTGGTTTCAATCATTCAGATAAACTTTGTATTACTCATAAATCTTTAGGATTTTTTAAAAATTGATTCCTTTAGAGTATAATGAGCTATGTTCCACACCTTTTGACCTAATTTATAAATTAATTTGTATCCTTCATGAGTTTTATTTCTTATTTCATACTCTTGGATCACCACCTAACAAATTTTTGGCTTTCGTTTGATATCCTTTTATCACCAAATTCAGAAACTAACACGCATCAATAATAATTTTTGGTCTATATTTACTCTAAAAAAATATGGGATTAACATATAATTTTATTGAAAAAAATATTTGGGAAAATATTTTTCTTGAAATTAAAAAAATAGTTCCAAAAATTCACTTCCGAAAATTTAAAAAAACTTCCATAACTTCAATTATTTTCTTTACGACCGCACATGGCTTCCTCTTCAACCTCTATCAAATCCCAATTTTATTGTGGCTTTAATACTACTAATTTTTTTGAAACAAAGTATAAATATTGAAAAAATTTCATACTATTTTTTTTTATGTAGGAATCTTACATAAATGTAAATCAATCAAGGTACAGAGGTTACCATATGTAAATTTACTATGTCGTAAGGTGTTCTTTCAGAGTGAGATGAGACATGTTGGGTCTGACATCTTATAGAAATTGGAGGGCCAAGATTAGAATGTCGAGTGTGCATTGAAATCGATGGACTCGCTGGATCTCGACATCCACATTGCCATGCTACTTTGAGCTCTTGCATTGTTTCATACCACTGCTGTGAACAATCATTTACTTGTGCTTCAAGAGATCTCAATTTTTTTTCGATTGCTTCAAGCTCTTCCAGGGATTCGTCTTGTTGCCTCATAATTTATTCACACTGGTGTTTCATAAGTCTCAAGAGTGAGCTTGTATTTTCTTTCTGTTTCATTGCTTCCTTAAAGGCGGCTTCATTTTTTCTAAAATGATAAAGATTGTAAAAATAAAATAAATTTCTTTGAATCTTAAATATCGAGAGAGAAGAAGAATGATTGCTCCATGTGCATACTGTGGATTACTTTGATGGAAATCCCTTCGATTTCTTACATTTCTCTATCGCCATTTACACTTGTCTTTGGGTTTCGATGCCTCGTAATGCCTCTCCAAGCTTAAATTTTAGGGCTTTAATATCTCGTACTCACAACTTCCTGCATTTTCATAGGTACCGATCCAGTTAATTCCTAAGATTCATTTATTATGGTATGAAACTCGAACAAGTAAACAATTTGAGGATAAAATATGATTTTTTTAAACTGATTTATGGAGAGAATGTACTTCATAGCCTTCAGAGGTACGAATCTACAATGCATTTCCATAAGGTTCAGTTCCATGCTTATATCACAACAACATCCATCACTTTCAAGTTGTTGACTATGTATCTCTTCGGATTTAGAAGAAACTTGTTCGATCACGGTCTTTCTATCCAATAATGCTTCGAAGCCCGGGTCATCTAAAGATAGGTCACTTTGGAAGGAAGAAGGCCCAACATTTAATGTTTCTAATCTTGCCCGTCTTGTCATCCAGCCTCAATGATTTCCACCTTGTTCAAGTAGTGCTCCACCAAGCTCAAGATTCCCAGCCGATATTTCTTGTCCTTCACATAGTTTGCCATTATCAATCGATAATTGGGTAGGTAAGTACCTATATATGTTGTCTTTGTTTTTCTTTCGGTTTCCAAACATGTCCCGCTGAGTATATCAGGCCCCAACCATGCAGGTGATTCATCAAATTTGAAGGCATCTCTATTCTATTCTATGGCTTTCACCCTCCTCTGGGTGACTGGAAGACAAAGATCAACTTTCTTCTTCTTCTCATCTTGAGCAATACCCCCATTGATGACACCATCTATAGAACCCAGCTGAAAATGTCCAGCTTCTCCCATGCTGCTCCAACATAGAGAACAAGATTAAGCTCTCAGCATCTACTTCCACCCCTGAAGCCTTTTATGCTACTATCTCAACATTGCATTGAGTATAGAAAGAAAAGCAACAATAAGGAATAAAGAGGAAATGTTAAAATATTTGTTTTCTATTGAACTGAATGTGGGCTTAATGAATGAGAATATCAGGTGGGTGTTTAATTATGTCAAAGAGGCGACCTCGATTCTGGTAAATATTGAGTGGGTCAAATTGCTTGATTATAATGTTATTGTGCGGAAATCTCAAGATGGTAGATCTCCATGACTGAAATAAGTAGCCCCCCTAAATATTGGGTTATGGGTACATAAAAAACCATACACGGGTGGGTTGTTATAAAACAAACGAAAGATGCACAGAATTGGTGGAATCCCCAACCATGGGTATACTTAAATTAAGCAGTATATTTGTTCTAACACATTGGGTTTGTCAGATTTTATGGTATCATCATATGGTTATAATGTTTTACCTGTCAAATGGGTGTATATTTGTTTTCTTCAATGATGGCAGTAGGTATTGATGGAATCACCATGGGGATTAAATAAGAAATATTTGTAATCTATGATATTGGGCCTCTGGGTTTGTACAATAGCTCTAAATATTAGTATTTTTTCTATGGTGGCAACAGGTAATGGTAAATACTAGGACCTTGGGTTTATGAGATTATACAATTTCTGTAAATGGTGGTATGGTTTAAAGTTTTAACTGACATATGGGTGTAGTTTTTTTTATAGATTTTTATCTGATGGTGGCAGCAGGTAATGGTATCATCTAGGAATGTGTAATTTTCCTCGAGGTTATTGAATAAGAGGGTCAGTGGCAGATAAGGCTGTGCTTTCAAGGAACACCTAACTAATGACTGTTCATTTAATAAGGCTGAAGTTGCATGCACTTATAGGGAGTCCTTATAATACTATTCTATAGGCTGCACCTTGCAGATTAACAATATATGTTAATGTTTTTTTAGGTGTGTGTTTGTTTTTTTTCTTGTGACCTGATTCTCTTTTATGTGTGATATGACACAACTTTCAATATAGTGAAGATTAACAATATATGTTAATGTTTTTTAGGTGTGTGTTTGTTTGTTTTTTTCTTGTGACCTAATTTCTCTTTTTGTGTGTGATATGACACAATGTAAATGGTGGTATGGTTTAAAGTTTTAACCGATAGATGGGTGCAATTTTTTTCATATATTTTTATCTCGATGGTGGCGGAAGGTAATGGTATCATCTAGGAATTTGTAATTTTCCTTGAGGTTATTAAATAAGATGGTCATTGGTAGATAAGGCTATCATTTCAAGGAACACCCAACTAATGAATATTCATTTAATAAGGTGAAGTTGCATGCACTTGTAGGAGGCCTTATAATAATATTCGATAGGCCGCACCTCGCAGATTATCAATATGTGTTAATGTTTTTAGGTGTGTTTGTTTTTTTTTCTTGTGACTTGATTCTCTTTTGTGTGTGATATGACACAACGTTCAATATAGCTTTATTGCATGTTATGTTGAGTACACATTATTATTTTGACTAGAAAAATTAATCTGAAACACCAACTTCTATGTGTTTCACCTTTAGTACACATTGTGTTTTCACTAGAAAAATAAATCTGATACACTTCTCTATGTGATCTGATACAATGTTCAGTACAACTTAATCACATGTAGTGTTGAGACTTGCTTCTAACATGTTGTATTTATTATAGGTGCCAAAGTAGCACTCCATTGTACCACTACAACTGGAGAAAAAACCTTGTACATTGAAGGATTGACTGATAAGGATGGGAAGTTCAGCATTCCTGCAAAATGCAACATTCCAACACAATCAAACCATGGTCCAATCTACGTAACCCACAACAATGGCATCAATTATGATGAGAGGATTACTGGCCCTTTAAGTTTCCAATCTTTCTTAGTCCATTAATTAGGATGCAATTTTCAAGAGGAATATAGAAAACATAAAAACAAAATTCAAAACAATATAAACAATTTGGAGAAACCCTTACTACTGTGTCATAAAATGTTCCATCAACAAGATTATTTTAATCTAACCAAAAGCAAATGAAATTTTGGAGTATGCCATGGTTTTAATTGCAAATACAGAAAATTATTTTCTGAAAATGTTTGTAGTAGTGTGTGACCTTAATCGTCCATAGTATATCGCCTCAATGACTTGTACACTACACCCTGTATCTCTATCAAATGATTCAAAAATTGACACATTCATATGTACCTAGCCATTACAAAGAAGAGTTCCACACAATGGTTCCCCCATTATTTTCCACACCATTTTATTTATCCTCCAACCCCACCCACTACAAATTGGTTATTCTCATTCCGTCTTTGTAAATCGAATAGGCATTTGTTATTTTGGATGCAAATACATTTGATTTAGGTGACCATTAATGGATCAATTTGTATCCCCAAACATCCCTATGCATTGCGGTCAAATATAACTAAGTGGTAATTTTCTAAATACCCTCCAAGTAAATCATAGAAGAGTTTGTACTCAACAATGTATGAAACTATATGGAGTCTCAATATTAAACTTTCACTTCAAAGCAAGTTTGATAGAAAAATATTGACCCATGAAACATGTATGATGCATGCATCTCTGTTGAGTCTCAAACATGGAACCTTTTCAAATTTCCCGCTTCTTAGTTTGTCCTCTTCATACACATATTGCACCACCATGAATAATACCTATAAGATACAAACGATACACTGGAACTCAATGTCCTCCCCTTCCATCGAACCCCTTCTTGATCACCCCTCATCCTTTCCCTCTATTTCACTTCCTCATTTTTTCATTCTTCACTCCATCCCTTCGAGTTTCCATCGTACACTTCACGTACAATTTCTAGTATGATAAAACCCAAATTCCTTATTTACACAGAATCAACCACAAACCTGCATAACTAACTTGTATAACAATATTAACATAGATAGGTTTAATGACTAACATTTTTTTATTAATGGAAAATAGTTTTGAAGGGACTATACCCTAATATAAAAATGCCCAAAAGCCGATAAATAGGATTAAGTAGCAAAAAAGGATCAAGATCTAGATATTACAATAAGCCAAGTAGTCACAAAAGGAACTACCAAGAAAGAGCAGAATAAGTATAGAACCGTTAAAAAGAAGTAGTTAAACAACAACCAAACAACAACGAAACAAAAACCAAACCGCATCAAAACTACCATGAAGAATTTTATCTCCTAGAAGCCCTATCGATTCTTGATTTCATAGTCTGAAGTGAGGTGAATAACGCAGAGTAGTGATATGCATAGGGTCACTGGCATTTAGTTGGGAGATGACCTGGTCCCTTTTAGTAGCAGTGCCCCAAATGGCTGTTGAGATACCACTGAGCATGGTAATGCTTCTAACCTGTTGTTCCAGAAAATCATGGATAGCCCTGAAAATTGAGATGTTATGATCATGTCGTTCCTTAGAATTCCCTAGTCTATTGTCCAGGGAATTCAATTTCTTATAAATTTCATTTATCTGTTTCTTCACCAATTTCAATATCCTCATTCAATTTTCTTTTACCCCTTTTCTTAATCAAGCTGTTGCATGTCCTTTTTGAGATTCTCCATCTCTTTTTCCATGGTTTCCATCCTGTGAAGAAGATTCTCCTTCTCCTGTTGAGTGGTGTTGCCTTGTCTTGTAGTACTGATGTGTAATAAATTTTGGGCAATTTCAATGTCCTTACTACTCCTGAGAACTCTGCAGGGAGAGGGGTACAGTTTGGAGAAGGAAGGATTTTTATAGAGATGGTGGTTGGGGTGATAGTGGGAATAGGGTTAATGGGAATGGGTGGGAAAACAGAGTAACAGGTATGATAGGGTGATGGGCAAGACAATGTCTGTGAAGGAGGAAGATCAGTCCCTGATGGAGGGGAATGGCCTGGGTGTGGTTTTGGAAATCAAGTATGGAACACTCCATTGAGTTTAGGAGATAGTGTAGGAAGAAAACAAGAAGGTTTCACCTAAAATGGTTAAGAAAAACCAAATGCTTTGTGGGTACAATGATGTATCTACCTTCAAGTGAAATAAAGCAAACCATCATCTTAGCAATTTCATCAAATGGCTCAGGGATGGAACTTACCTTTATACCCGTCGTTATGAATTGAAGCTCCTCCCCTGTTTCAACAAAAATTTTAGCTTCCAAATTTTATCCACTCTCTTACTTGAAAAATATTATTCCATCCAAAGTGAGGCTCATGACCTCTGTAATAAGCTCCTCTGTTATGAGCATGTTTTGACCACCATATTTTACCTTTCGTTCTTTCCAATCTGTGGAAAAATGTAAGGAAATGTTCGATCATGCCCTTGTAGCTTCTCAATGAACTTAGTGACCCCTAGCTGAAGGTAGTTCCACATCTCTATGTTTTATTTCCATGCAGGATCACAGTTAGGTTTGATTTGGCAAGGAGCTCCCCCTTTTTCCACCTCTGCGTGTAGCCTGCTTGAAACTAGTGAAAAAGTTGTTTATATCTTCCCTAATCCACTTTTTAACCATCCATCTACAGACCTGTTGGGCATGCAAAAGTTTATGATTATAAATACATGTACTCCTCTCACATGTGCTAACTTGCATTTCCAATGAAGCGAATGAAATCTCATAAGAGATTCTACGTGGGATGTGATCTATCACATTTATCTTTGATGATAGAGTTTTGTACTTCAATAGGGGTATTTTATTCATAATACCAAGTGGTGAAGTTGCTACTAATTCCATAATTTTCAAGGTGTCTCGCCACACTATTACCCTCTCTATAAGTGTGGCCAATTTTAAAGTTATTGAAGATGTGACAAATATTTATAGATTCCTATATAAATGCCTTAATTTTCCAACTAGGAGGATGAATATGATTTAAATGATTTATGACATTCAAGGAGTCTCCTTCTATAATAATGTTCAGAATATTGCATTCTTTAGCAAGTCTTAGGCCCCATAAAGTTGATAAGGCTTCAACATAATGGTTGGTTTGGTGTCCCATTCTACCTGCATAAGCAACAATTAAACAACCTTTGTGATCTCGTATGATTCCTTCATCAGTAGAAACACCTGCATTTCCTTAGAGGCTCCATCAAAATTGAGCTTATACCAAGAATTAGGAGGAGGGATCTAGTGTATTGAAGACTTGTCAATGGTTGAAGTTCTTTGTTTCTGAACATTTTCAATATCAATCTTCCAATTTGAAAGGATAACCTCTTCATTTTTAGGATATTGCTTGTTCTTGGGTGGTTTAAATCTTCAATATTATCTTTGACAACATTACCAATCTTATTGAAGCTTGTTTTACAAATTTGCCTACTGTTTCTAAATATTATATCATTCCTGACTTTCCAGATTCTCCAGATTATATGAGGAAAGGTTAGTTTCCATAGTCTCCTAACCATGCAATGTTTGTATGGGGGGTCCCATTGTTCCCAAGTTTGTGAAAATTCCTTTGGCAAGGTCCAACAGATATTGAATCTTGAAAAAGCAAAACTCCATATCTTCGAAGCAAACTCACAGTGTAGAAAAAGGTGTTTAATGTCCTCAACCTCCTTTTTACATATGCAACACATGTTTGGCATGATAAATATCTTTTGATTAAATTATCATTCGTGAGAATTCAACCTCTGAGGACAAGCCAAAAAAAGAAATTGACTTTGGGAGTTAGTTTAGGCAACCAAATTCTACTCCACTTGAAATCACAATGAATATTTTCAAAAAGGAATTATATCCTGATTTGATTGTATATTCACCATCAAATGAGTTACTCCAAACAAGCTCATCCTTGACATCAATTTGATTCGTGAGGTATGATATCTAACTACTCTTGGAGAGAGGAAACCATGGGATTTGGCTCATTCACCTCCACACTAAGCTACTTCCATATTCTTCTATTTCCCTCCATTTCAATGTAGTCTTTGACTTTAGTTCCATACTTTTGAACTAAGATATCCTTGATAGAGCCAAATCTATCATTTAGACTGAAGTTAGTCTAGTTATCACTCCAAAACTGAATATCACTACCATTTCCCACTTTCCATTTACATCCTTGCTTGATAAAGTTCCTCATTTGAGTCAAGTTATTCTAGAAAATAGATCCATGAGGTAGTTGATCATCATAAAGGAAAGAATTCATGTTTTGTTGAGCTAGGTATTTGAATTTGATTAATTCAATCCAAGGTTTCTCCTCTGTTAGCATTCTCCATCCCATTTTTACAATTAAAGCCATGTTCATTTTTTTGATGTCCTTAATACCCAGCCCACCTATTCTTTTAGGTGTACAAACTTGATCCCATGCCACCAAGTGATACCTAAATTTTTCTTCCATTCCATGTCATAGATTTTTTTGGATCCTTTCTATTTTGTCCATAATTACGTTGTAGGGATGTTGTACAGAGACATAATGTAGATAGGTAAATTCTGTAATGTACTTTTAATTTTTAGAGTAGGTATTTACCTTAGCTCATGTTCACCTAGGTACATTATTTACCTCTATTGTATTTATCCTCACCCACTTATGTGTGTGGATATTTCTTTTATCTTATTTAGATATTAGGAGATATTATCTCGGTTGTTAGGTTTAGTTATTTCCTTGATTTATGGCTTGATCTATGACCTTGACGGTTCTTAGATTGTTATTCTCGCCTATATGTTAAAAGGCCCATTCTCATTGTAATTCATTGAGTTCCATAATAATATATGATATTGTTGTTTATTTGTTTGTAAAGGTTTATGTAAAGTTATTCGGTGAATTATTTTCATAGTATTGATTGTGGTGTTTGATTAGCATCGTGTTCTTAGCTTGGTACAATTTGGTTATCATTCCTTTTATGGTATCGTGAGTGGAGTTTTTGTTCATGAAATCCTTAGCCCTGGTCATATGAGGGCTTAAAGCTTGTGATTCCTACTAGTAGGTGCTTAACTTCAACCCCTTTAATTTTATTTGTGTGGTGGAGGCAACAAAATTTTATTTTGTTTTTAGTGGCTAAAATAAATAAATACACAAAAATATTGAAAAGTTTGTATCTTTTCTTTGGGTAACTCGGTTTTAAGTGAAGTGCCAAATATGGAGGAGTGTTGTAATCAATTGTGGACGTAATTTTGGTTGAGCCCGACGTCCTAAAATTTTGGGAGTTACATTCTTCTCTATCATGGATTCTGAGAATGATATGCTTTTCTTTGAAGTATGTGGACTTCAAGAGGATATTGTAAAATTTGTGGAAGAAAATAGATCGCTCAAGAAGCAAAATTCTCTTCTACAATCACTCATTCATGATAAGGATACAATAATCCACTCCCTACAACAACAACTTGCTAGCCTACAACATCACCATGATATTGTGGACAGCCATATCCATGCTCCTAGTCCACTTGCAGCTATTGCTCATGTACCCACTGACATTGATCTGTTAGTCTTTGAGCATGTTCCTGCTCTTGATGCTTCTAAACCTGTGAGGCTTGTTACTGCATGCTCTTCCACATCTGTGCCTATTATAGTACCACATGTTGTGTATCCTATTTCTACTCAACTGCATGGCCTTTTTGAGAAGCGTACCACCCTTCAGTTCTCACATGCTCCATTTTATGGGTTTCACTGGCAGAGGTATTGGCAGACACTCATAGGGTATTGTTTCCCCTATTCCACATGTTAAGTGGAATTATCACCATGACATTGATTTTCAAGAAGATAATTCATTGGGATCACACATTGACAGAGCTCCTATTTTTGTTCACTCACCTCTTTTTGAGGATCATGAGCAACACATGAGTTCCACACCTTCACTCAGGCTTGAGAAACCTAAGATTTTAGTTGTCAGACATGATCAACCTGACACACATTCTGATGTTCCTTTGCATGCACCCATTGTGCATTTTACACCAAGTCATATGTAAGCATCTTCTTCATCCATCCATGTTGATTTGGGGTGGATATCTGATCACTCGTGGCGGTGACATAGGCATTCATTGAGAGGACTCTATAGGTGTGGATCCTCCACCATTCATCCTCTTGCTCCACTTTCTATACCTTCTACATTGTAATGCTTCTTGTTTTGAGCATTTTTCTTTAACAGGTGTAGTTTATCTCTCTTGTTTGTTGAGAGATTTTGTATATGTATTTTTCACACTTTTGGCATGTTGACAATATCTCTTATGGGGGATCTATTATGGTGAATTCCAGTGTTATTTTGTTAGTGTTCGAGTAGTTGATTTTGGGCAACTCATATAGATTTGTAGCATCACTCCACCCATTCAACAGTATGGGAGGGTGTGGTGTTGATCCTGCTTCTTCAGTTTTGTGTCCTTGCCTTGTTACCTTGGCTTTTCTTGGATCATGACACTCTAGAGTTTGTGTCCTTGCCTTGTTTCCTGGATTGTGGCACACCTATTTTCAGCGATTGATCGAATTATGTTTGGTGTTTTTACACTTTCGACATCACTCCGTTGCTCCTTGTATGGAGCTATTTTGGTGAAGCCTAGTGTTAGTTGTTTTTGAGTTTTGTGATCGAGCAATGGATTTAGACCACAATGCACACTAAAATTCTTCAAAGCATTGTAATATTTTTTTGAGCCGAGCTTCTTGGGATGCCTTGGAAAGGGTTTTTATTCTCTACTTTGTTATTACTCTTGGTTTTGGGTACCGGTGTTGTCCCTTTTTCTAGTTATTGTACATGAGTAACTCATCGTGCCTAGTTTCCGGGACTCACCGTGGACATGCCACTTCTATTTTGGCCCCTAGCTTCACTTGAGGGGGGGTGTTAGAGTAGGTATTTACCTTAGCTCATGTTCACCTAGGTACATTATTTACCTTTATTGTATTTATCCACACCCACTTATGTGTGTGGATATTTCTTTATCTTATTTAGATATTATGAGATATTATCTAGTTGTTAGGTATAGTTTTTTTCTTGATTTATCGCTTGATCTATGACATTGACTAGTTCTTAGATTGTTATTCCTCGCCTACATAAGAATGCCCATTCTCATTGTAATTTATTGAGTTCCATAATAATATATGATATTCCTGCTCATTTATTTGCAAAGGTTTATGTAAAGTTATTCGGTGAATTAATTTCATCTTATTGATCGTGGTATTTGATTAACATTTGTGTTCTTGGCTTGGTACTATCTCAAGTTATCATTCCTTTTATTAATAAGGAGACATTTTCTAGCACTAGAGAGAATAGTCCCTTTCCATCCAACCGTTTTCCTCTCAATCCTGTCAAGTAAACCATTCCAAACTGTTATGGGAACTTTATTAGTTCTAAGAGGTAGTCCTAGATAGGTTGTAGGCATGTTGGCGAGAAAATTTTTCAGGTGGAAAAACTTGTGGATTTCTTTCCAACGCTCTAGGAATCTAATTCCCTCTACTTAACTGGTGCAACTACCGTATATGCATGCACGTGAAAAGGTGGATTTCTGTGGTGGCCTTTTGACTAGGGATCCAACAGGGGCACTCCACTGACCCTGCGGAAAATCTAGCAATCTCTTGCTAGGGAAGACTTTGTTTGGAAGTGGGAAAGGGAGTGAGAATTGAGGTAGGAGAACCAATGTTGCAAGTAGAAAATTAGAGACTTGCACACACTAGTCAAAATTTTCATCACATGCACTTGAATTTTAGAAGAAAACAAATATGCAAAACAACAAGACTAAATAGAGCTTAATGAACACAAAGTACCAATAAAATCCTCAATCAAAGAGGCTAAAATTCCTTCTTCCTTTATTGAAGCTCAAGTAGAATTTGTACATAGTGTGGGAATGGAAGAAATTGAGAAGGGGGAATAGAAGAAAATGGCTATCTCCTTTGTTCTCGCAAGGTGTAATATACTCTTGAGTTTACAAGATCAATCACCAACCCTTTGCAATGGGAATGGAGTTACAATTTATAGAATGAGAGGTGACTTATCGTCTTCCTCATGACCCTCCATATGCCTTAATATGACTTAAGACTGTTCATATTCCACTTTAAATATTTAATTACCTTTTATAATAGCAAGGTAACTTAATTTACATTATGTTTCTAAAGTCACTTTTAAGTGACTTAAAGGTATATCAAAAAGTGCAAACCACAACGAAGAATTAGAACATTTGAAAGCGAGAGAAAGTTGGGGGGAAGAGGAGAGAGAAAGAGAGAGAGAATAAGAAGAGGAGATGTCACCCGATGAAGTTTATTGATCCTCATTGATGGAAAGCTCCAAATGCAGTGAAAATCAATCTTCGAACTCCTTGCACACTATGAAACTCCTCCAAATTAGCTCTCGAATGCTCACCCAGTTGAATGAACTAAGGTGGATCTTGAATTCCCTGTGAAAAATGGCTAGGATGCTCCCGAACAATGATGTCCCCCTGAATGATTATCCTTGTACATCCCATTGTGCCAAAACTTCTCTTTGAGTGTAACTTACTATTTTTAGTAAGTGTGAAAAAGTAACTCCCTCGATCCTTAGCTGAGTGTTGTGACCTTGATTCCCCTTTCTCCCTACATTCCTCACTTCTTTGGATCAAATTTCTATTTTTAGCAGGTGCTCGAGGGCCCAATTACTATTTTTAGTAAGTGCCAAAAATTTCCGTTCTGGTGAATTCTCAGCTATAGTGCACCTCCGATATCTTCATCTCCTTCGCAGGTTCTTCTGTTAACAACTTTCCCGAAATAACAGTTCTTATGTAGTAGACCTGCTATTTTTAGAAAGTTGGCCTCTGGGAGTTAGATTAACATGGAATGAAGTTTTTTGATATGGGTTTTTTCCCAATATTATCCCTTTGAAATTTCGGGCCCGCCCGCTTAATAATCCAAGAGATTTTAAAGTTTTAATTTTCAGACCTAGCAGTGCTTCTAGGTACGACAACCATTAATGGACCTCAAAATTGCAGGTCTAGTTTTCTCCTCCATTTGCAAAGAAAATTGTATTTTTGATGTGGGTTTTTTCTTCTGGTGCTTCACGTGCAATCTTACTTCGATCCTAAGAACCGGTTTGATTTTGGGAAATCCCACTTTTTTCTTCGCTCGAGCCGTAAAGGATGTGGATGCTCTGTCGCACATGGGGGGAGTTTGAAGGTGTCTTCTTGATGGCCTTGGGTAGAGGAATGAGCAGAAAAATATATCTTGTTGTTTCATGCATCCGTTTGGGATATTTCTTCAACTTCTCATTTCATGGCTATGGAGTTTTCTCCGTTTTCTCCTTTTGTGCTCCGTGCTTCTCCTTCTGTGTTTGATGAGGATTCCTTCTAAGACCTGCATGATTTCATGGAGTGGGAGGGGAGTGAATTTTTAGCAGGTTTGGTTTGATTTCTTGTAATGGTGGAGTGATGGAAGAAATTTGCAGAGGAAGTATGGAGGAATGAAGTGCACACACAATTGTTAGAAGTTAGAAGCTAAAAAGTGACACTTGGAAAAATTTCAAAAAGATATGCATAGGTAGGTCTTGGGCACATTTTTCCATGCTTGATGCCCCTAACCTCAAGGATGTGAGTGACATCAATTTCCACAATGAGAAAGACGGCGACACGTGGCATTAGATCCAACGACAGCGAGGGGAATGAAGGAGGAAAAAGTCGATTTAAAGCACTCGGGAGATGAAACGAGGTCACATGGGTGTCTAAATGACTCCCTATGGTGTCTGGGCACATTTTTAAAGGTCTGATGTCCCCCACCTCAGGTGCATAAGGGACATCAAATTCCACGGTGGTCAAGAGCATGACATGTGGCGCCCGATCCGATGACAGGGAATGCACGCTCCAAATAAGCACTGGGGGCTAAATCTGCGGTCACAGTGGGTGTCAAAAGACTCCCCATAGGGGATGGGTGCATTTTTCAAGGTATGATGTCCCCACCTCAAGTGCATAAGGGACATAAAATTCCATGGTGGTCCTGGAGCTGACACGTGGCGCCCGATCCGACGATAGGGGATGAATGCTTCAAAAAAGCACCTGGGGGCTGAACTGTCAAGTCTGGAGGTCACATGAGGGTCCAAGAGGTCATATGAGGTCTAAGAGGGATTCAAGGGGGCTGGGTGCACTTTTCCAACCTTGGTTTCCCTGACCTTGGGGGACATGAGGGACACAAAATCCCGCCAGCTCTCTGGTTATGACACGTGTCCTCCAAAATTTTTTGACTAAGTCCGAACTTGTAATGTTGATAATTTGAGATCCCGATGGAGTTTTTGGAAAAATTTTATATGATCCTAACTATAAATGGAATTCTAAATCCAATGGTGTGGGTATAATGTCTTTATTATTCCATTTGATCCCTAAAAAATTGGATTTTTGATTTTGTACTCCACCTGTGCCTGAGAAAAACTGCCAGAGACTGATGCGCCAAAGTGTTGTGAAAAATATTATTTCACCATAATGTAGGCCTTGGAATCATATTTCTGTAGATATTTTTTTTTCTCCTAACTCCATCTGGAGCTCCCAGTAATCTTCTTTTGAAGCCTAATAGCTGTTTTAGGCTTGTGTACCACCTAGGCTTGTGAACCCTATTTTTACTCAGATTGCTCCAAGTCTTGCAAAACTTCCCAAAACCTTAAAAAATCATTTATATTATGTTTTAAGGTCTTCATTTCACCTCCATGTTGAATTTGGCCCTTCCGTTCTACTCCAGGGAGTTGAATCCAGTCCTAGGAAGGCTAGCGATAGCCCTTCCCAATACTACCAGAAGATAGTATCTTTTCAGAACTCCCTAAAATCACCTAGGGGTGATGAATAGAATTACCTAAATCACCTAGGGGATGGGATTAAATTATTCAAGAGGTCATTTTGACTGATTGGATAGACCCGAGGCATCTTGGAATGATGGGAATTGAAAAAATCAACACTGGGGTATCGTTGTCGTGCTTGGAAATTGTCAATTTCCCTGTTGCACATTTACACGACAACAACTGGCTCTAGCTTGGGGACATGACATGGACTAAGCATAATGAAGACATGACATGGGAATCCAAAATCTCAATTTTAGACCATATAGTTCGTTGACCAGTGCCTTATCCATTGGGCCTTGCGGAGTCATGTACAACTTCTAGAAAGGAAGATTAGAAGGAAACACACACAAAACGAAGGAAAGGAAACACACGACACACAACAAGAAGGGAAACACATGCAATAGAAAGGGAAACAAACCTATCAATCACCTATGGTACAAGGCGGGGACAACCCACTTTCACTGAAGTACTTTTCATTTCTCAAAAGTTACCCCTGAAGAGGCAACACCGAATGATGATGTTCTGCGAAGCCGTTGACGGGTTCTAGAAAGTAGCCTCCTTTCCTTAATTGTTTATGGAAGCCAGGTGCTTCCATGATTTTCCTTTTACTTTGTAGGAGTGAGTCCATGTGAGCTTCTTGATGCTTTGGTCCTTGCTTGGAAATTCCACTACCTTCATGCTCTTTGAAATTGGTTTCATCATGCTAGTTTCCTTCCATGTTTATCCATATAGTTGATTCTCCATCGAGCATCTCATTGCTGCCCCAATGCTGATTTTCATTCCAATTCCTTTGATATTCTGAGTTACTTTCTTTCCCGGGTCTATGCTCATTGACATCTTCTCCATGAGAAACCTTTGATTCATCCTTTTCCTCTACTCCATGGTGAGGCATTTGAGTACTTGAAGGAAGGATTGGAGGAAAAATCATACTTGTCCCATATGTTCATGGCATGAGTGAAGAGATCAAGAATAAACTCGGGGTCTTCTACAACTTCTACTACATCTAATATTTCTTGCATAGAGTTATGCTTCATCATTTCTTGTAGCTCATCTTTATATGCCTTTGAAGAATCTTTATTTTACAGCTCAAGGCAACTATCTGGAGGGATTACCTCATCATCTCGAGAATCACTTTGCACTCTACCGATCCTTCATCAAAAAGAGCTTCATTTTCAAATGGGAAAGAAAATATCTCCATTTCGGTATTGCATCCATCAATCATTAGCTCAAGAGTGGAATTATATTTTTCATTTTCCCTTATCTCAATATGGCCAACCTTCACATTGGTTAAGGCTTCCAAATTAGCTTCATGTTTGTCTTGCAGATTTGTGGCTTACATCAGGAGCTCGAGACTGAGCTCGGGATCTTCAGTTTCTTCTGTAACTCTAAGTATTTCATGTACAGACATTTCTTTCAAACCTTTCATGGGATCATCACAAGCTGATTTTCTCTCTCCATAGATGGCTTGACTGAGATCATTTTCATCCCCAAATGGGAATGAGAATAACTCCTCATCTTGGAAAAGCATATAATCTGATTTTTCTTCTTGAAAATCATCAAGAACCGTCTCCTCTTCCCCATGATCTGCATCATCGACAATTTAGGGCTGCCCTCTTGTAACTTGAATCTCCTCAATGCTTCTTCAAAATCCAAATCTCTTTGGGAAGGCATGTCTGGGCCTATCAAGATGGGGATATCCTCTTCTTCCTCGGTTGCCACAAAGTGATTCATCTACCTGCTACCTTGATACAAGATGTTAGCTTCGGGCTTCGGAATTTCATACCGTGTACCTCATCTTCTTCTTAGGAAGTAATTTCTCCATGTCTCCCTTCACTGGTATGGTTGCAAAAGACCAATTCATCTGAATTTTCCCTCCCAACTCTCGGCAGAAATTTCTACTCAACAACATTCCGAATGAGGCTGGGATATCTACTACCAAAATCATCGCTGAAACTTTCTTGTCTAGAAATCTGGTGAGAGCCACCTGTGCATCTTTAACCTTCCCTACAAGTGAGACCTTTTTTTTATTTTAAAGAGTAACAAGAGCCACTAGGTGGATTCATTATAAGTTTAAGAGCCTTGGCAACCTTCAAAGGCATCACGTTGTCTGAGGCACCAAAATCTATTATGCAATTGTTCAGTACATATTCTCCAACAAGAAGGGAGACATAGAAAGGTTCAAATTTATCAGTCTTCGATGCACTCAGAGAAAGCATGTTCTGTGAGGGAGGTGTAGGTGAGTTTGGGAGCATGCCTTTGGAACTAGATGTTACAACATTGGGTGTTAGACTACCATTTCTGATGTATTGGACAAACCTCTCAAATTGTTCAAGATGAGTCCTCAAATATTCAGTTTCAGTAATTTGAACTTTGTCTTTGTTTGCATATTCTATGAAGTCAAAGGGAGCAGATGCAAAAAAGGGTGGTGAAGGGACTGATTTTGGAGTTTGGATAGGTTTAGGAGCAGGATTTGATGTTTGAGGAATGAACAGTATTTTGAAAGGCACACTAGGAGCTTTTAAGGAATTAGATTTTGTAGGATCAAATTTAGATTTAGACTTGGAAGAGACATCGGAAGACTTACTTGGGATTGTGGGCATCTTCTTACTTGTTATAGGGTCAGGCTCCAACAATGCAGACTTCATGGAAGATGGAAGTGGGGATCCTTGACTGATTATTTTATTTTTCGAGTTGTCATAGGAGGATCATCAACCTTATTTTCTTTTGCAGCAGTGGAGGGAGATGCTCTTTTCTCGGACTGAGAATGAGTGAATACTGCGCATGAGAAACTGGGTGCATCTTCTTCATCTTCTTCATAACCTCCGAATACTCACAAAATTTGATTTGTGCATCATTCTCAAACTCATCACTTTCTAGGAAACTACCACCTTCACTTTCTTATTCAAGCTCTTCTTCATCTTCTTGAAATCTGCAATTTATGTTCATGGGTGGGGCCTCCAAGGTGAGCCTTTGGGGTGCTCCCGCAATCTGATTTCTATTGCTTCTTTGAGAAGAAACTCATTCAAATAATTCCCTCTTCAAAGAGGCCATTTCATTTGCCAAATTTTGCAGTGATGGATTGGTTCTCTCATCTCCAAGATGTTGGGCCTTGCCCTTTGATGGATTCTTGATCTTTCCAGAGAGGATGAGATCGTCATCCAATTCAATGGCCCTCCTTTGTGCTTCTACAATGTTCCTTGGTTGAACTCTTCATAGGAGAAAGCCTACCTCTGGTGATTGAGCATTTATGAATAATCTTTTGATATTGTTCTGAGAGGGTGAATCTTCTTCCGGTATCCTATGAAGCAACTTGTTGAAACGAGCCACGAAGTCTCTCATCATTTCACTTTGCACTAAGAGGTCTTAACAATCTTTAGTTGATTAAATATTTTCTCAAAGGCATCCTTGATGTCATCCCAACCAGTGATGGATCGGGAAGGTAGGAGGTAGAATTATTCTGCTACTTTTTCTTAGAGGGACTCCACGAACAATATTACAGCAAAATCTTCATGTTGGACACCAAGAATTCCACATGATGTCATGAAAGCAGCAATGTGTTCTTCAGGATGTTATGTGTTGTCACCTTTGAACTTTGGAAAGTTCTTACGGGAACCCGTTGGTAGATCATGAAGAGGAGGTTCAAGAGCAAGCGGGCCTATATTCCTTCCCCATGGAACAATGGGTTGAGGTATTTCTTCTTCATCGCCATTGTTTTTTCTTCTTCTATTTCAGCTCTTGCTTCAGCAAATCCTTCTTCAAATTCTTCTTCTTCCGGGAGCTCAAAGCTCAATGGTGGTTGAAAAATGGGAGAATTTGAAGGGGGAGTATCAACAAGAGTTTGGATAGGATTTCTAGGTGAACTACTCAAAGTGCCAGATGGAGAGGAGGCTTGAGAGAAGAAGTATGGATTATCTCTAATTCGTTCTCGTTGATTTTTCAAAGCTTCAAAATTGGAATCAGCAACACCTCTCGACCTACTCAACCTGGTGTATCTTCTTTCAACCAAATTTTGAAAACTTCTGTAGTCAGAACACGAAAGGGCACTGTGGAATGTGAAAAGTCACGTGCAGAAATCAGTAGTGTATCTTTTGGCAACAGACTTTCATGAACTCCCTTTTTTATTTTTTCAATATTTAATTTTTTTAATATTTTGAGACCTTTCTATCAACAAGGATCAACGGACTTCATCGGGTGATATCTACTCTTCTTCTCTCTCTCTCTTTCTCTCTCCTCTTCCCCCCAACTTTCTCTCACTTTCAAATGTTATAATTCTTCGTTGGGGTTTACACTTTTTGATATGCCTTTAAGTCACTTAAAAGTGACTTTAGAAACATAATGTAAATTAAGTCGCCTTGCTATTATAAAAGGGACTTAAATATTTAAAGTGGAATATGAACAGTCTTAAGTCATATTAAGGCATATGGAGGGTCATGAGGAAGATGATAAGTCACCTCTCATTCTATAAATTTTAACTCCATTCCCATTGCAAAGGGTTGGTGATTGATCTTGTAAACTCAAAAGTATATTAAACCTTGAGAGAATAAAGGAGATATCCATTTTCTTCTATTCCCCCATTCTCAATTTCTTCCATTCCCACACTATGTACAAATTCTACTTGAGGTTCAATAAAGGAAGAAGGAATTTTAGCCTATTTGATTGAGGAGTTTATTGGTACTTCATGTTCAATAAGTTCTATTTAGTCTTGTTGTTGTTTTATAGATTTGTTTTCTTCTGAAATTCAAGTGCATGTGATGAAACTTCTAACTAGTGTGTGCAAGTTTCTGATTTTCTACTTGCAACAATAGTTATCCTACCTTGATTCTCACTCCCTTTCCCACTTCTAGACAAAGTATTCCCAAAGAAGAGATTTCTAGCTTTTCCGCATGGTTAGTGGAGTGCCCCTATTGGATCCCTAGTCGAAAGGCCACCACAGAAATCCACCTTTTCACACGTATGCATATACGATAGCTACACCAGTTAAGTAGAGGGACTTAGATTCCTAGAGCGTTAGAAATAAATCCACAACTTTATCCACTTGACAAATTTTATCGCCAACAATTTTGGTGCCCACTATGGAATTTGATTTAACAACATCTACACCCAATATATGGTGTAAGGTCTAAAAATAAAAATAAAAATAAGATTTTAAAGGAAAATCATTTTTTGAAGGTGACTCCATCAAGGAATGAACCCCTATCATGTTCATTTCCCGCATCATGAAGAGATTTCCAGATTGGAGTGAAGTACCAATGTGTGACAGTGAAGAAGAAGAAGAAGATGTCTTCCCAAAAAAGAAGATTGTTGATCAGCCATGGTTCCAGACTAGTGTTGACAAAGGAAAGAAGAAAGATCATATAATTTATGAAGAATAATTGATTAAAAGGAGACATAAGATAAGGTGTGAAGCTCGAGAATATGCGAAATTCTTGCAAGATATGAATGAGAAACTTGAAGCAGCCCATAGCGAGAAAGAAGAAGAGGATAATTATCCTATAGAGGAAACCCCTAAAGATCATTCGTACCATAGGGTTTTCATACCTGAAAGGTTCTTGAATGCTGCTAAAGAAAATCATATCCTTGAGCCTTCCGATGAAGATAAAATCAACATTCAAGAAGATGATGAAAGGCAGGATGGTGCAAGATCCATCAAGAAGATTTTTGCAATCTCGCACAACTCACTACAAAATTGAGAATGTTTTCCTTCTTCCACTGTTCTCTAGATGAATTCATTGCATATGGTGATGAAGAAATGAACATGTTGAAAAGAGAATATGTGGAAATACTTGAGAGCATAATAAAAGGAAATTTTGAACCCAAAGTCTTTAATGAAATTTGGAGGTATACTTTAGCTCTACAGAGAAGATATTTGAAAGTCTACATCAAATGGAGGAAGAAGATGAGATGCACCCTATGGAAGAAGACTCGGATTGCTTCCCGTACTACGAGGTTTTCATTCCCGAAATATTCTTGGATGCTTCTGAAGAAGATCTTGTCATGGAATCTCCCAATGAAATCCAAAGCAACATCATGGAGAAAGAAGTTGAAGAGACAAAGATAGGATCACCATTCAGCAATTCCATTTGGCTCAAGTCACAGCCCATGGGGGGAATAATATATTTAGTAAAGGAATATCCTTGCTGCATAATGGATGATCCAATGCTCTCTCGAAGACTCCACAAATGATGAAGAAGATGGTCAATTCAAAGTAAGCATGGATGATCTCTTTTCAAGTTTTTATCTTTTAATTGATGATGAAATGGAGAGATGTGAAGAATTGAAAGAAACTTAGCTGACATCATGGCCCAAAAATGATGAATTCAAGATGGTCATAGATAATCCTCTTGATTCCTCAAGTGACGTAAAAATTTTGCATGAAGAAATGAAGGAAGTCAAAGAATCAAACTCTCTCCCCAATGCAATCATGGATGATCAAATGGAAGAAGCCCACTCTATTTTCAAATCCAAGGAGAATGAGCAATTTAAACACAACCTCTACTCACTTGAGGAGAAGAATCATCATCATGGTGAAAACATAGCCTTTCATCTTTCACCTGAGCAAGAAGATTCGATAATGGATGGTCAAGATATAGCAGAAAATTCTTCTCATACTGCTATCCCAACATGGTTCTCTACTTCTTACCAAGAAGAAGATGATATGGATTTTGAGCTTGAAGGAGCACCCTTCCCACGAAGCTTGGATATCTTCTCCTTGTCAATAGGTGTCATGAATCAAGTATGCCCGTATTTGCAAGAAAGTGAATCTTTGGCAATGCAAAGCATGGAAGAGGTGAATGAGGATGTTTCAAATGAATCATGGGCCCGTATGGATCATATTTTTAGCCATCTCCTTGAGGCACAACAAGAAGATTCTTCTAATGAAGATAAAAATGATCCTATGGAAATTTCAGAAGAACTATCTATACAAGATATCTTGAAGGTTGTAGAAGAAACTAAGGATCCTCAAATCAGTCTTGAACTCCTAACCTGGGCCATGGAGATACAAGAAAAGTATGAGTCAATTTGTGCTTCCTATTTTGGTGCACCAATTTTTTATGTTGAAATGGAGCAAAGTGGGATAAGCTTGATGACTTCTCTAATACTTTGGTTGATGAGAATAAACATGAAAACATGCCTTTTTCTTCCACATTGTGTGAAGAAGTTCATGAGTGCAAAAGAAGAAAAGTTTGTGTATCTCCTTTGGACATCTCCATTCTTGAAGAAAACACCTCCACCATGGAAGAAGATAACATGGAAAACATTGAGATGATTTTCATTGAAGAGATTTTTTCAAAACATGGTGAAAATCAGTTTTGGGGCAGCGATGAGATGCTTCGATGGAGAATCATCTATATGGATAAACATGGAAGGAAACTGGTAGGATGAAACTAATTTCAGAAGGGATGAAGGCAGTGGAATTTCCAAGCAAGGACCTAAGCATCAAGAACCTCACATGGAATCACTCCTACCAAGTACACAAACAATTGTGAAAGCACATGGCTTTCATAATCAGCTGAGGAGGGGAGGATACTTTTTGGAACCGTCAATGGCTTTGCAGAACATCATCACTAAGTGTTTCCCACTCATGGGTAACTTTTGAGAAACAGAAAGTGCTTTAGTGAAAGCAGGTTGTCCCCCACCCTATACCATAGGTGATTTCTAGGTGTGTTTCCCTTCCTGTTGTGTGTCGTGTGTTTCCTTTCTTTTGTTTTTTTGTTTGTGTTCCCTTCTTCTCTCTCTCTCTCTCTTGTAAGTTGTATATGAATCTGCAGGGCCTAATGGATAAGGCACTGGTTAATGAACTATATGGTCTAAAATTGAGATTATGGATTCCCATGTCATGTATTCACTATGCTCAGTTCATGTCATCTCCCCAAGCTAGAGCCAGCTGTTGTCGTGTAAATGTGCAACAGGAAATTGACAATTTCAAGCATGACAATGATACCCCAAAGTGTTAATTTTTTCAAGTTCCATCATTGCACGACACCCTAGGTCTATCCAATCAGTCCAAATGACCTCCTAAATGATGTAATCTCATCCCCTTAGGTGATTTAGTTAAGTATATTTATCACCCATAGGTGATTTTTGATCCGAAAATCAAATTTAACTAGCAATTGTGCACACACACATCTTTGCTTTGTATTTATTTTTGATGAAAAAATTGAGCATTATATCCTTTTGTATTTTTAATAAAAGAATTAAAACGGAGTTCGGCACTTGAGGTCTACGTCTCTGGGTCCGATTGAATGGGACCAATCTATTAAAATCTTGAAAATAATTCTTTACAAATAATTCTACAAAATTTTGACCTTCTCATAGTCTTCCTCTATCAAAAATAATAGGGGTTACTTTTTACTTCTCCTCAAAATTCCACTCCTAGCTCAAGTTATGAGCATTTCAATAATTTACACAATCCGAATGCCACTTCAAATACAATAAAGCTCCTTATATAATGTTTCCCAAGAAGTGGCGCGGCAGTCAAAGCTCTTATCTTTTACCATGGAGATCAAGGTTCAAATCCCCCCATATCTCCACTTCCTTCTCCTTATGCGAATTTTAAGAGGTTTATCCCACATTGTGGGTGCGCGAATGAAGGAAGGCATTTAATAATGCAAAGGGGGTGGTTTTGTATTGGCTTTAGAGCCGCTTTTGCTATGTAGATTGGTTTGCATTGCCAATGTTTGGTGCATGGAGGATATTTGGCCTTGTTTTGAGGAGTTTGGCGCCCAATTTAGTAATATTTAATTACTACTTGACTTGGTAATAGCGCATAACTTGGGATTTTAGAATATGGCGTAGGTTTAGCAAATAAAAGCGTGGAACATTGGAAAATAGTTTATGTAATGCGTGGGATTAGTATCTATTTTTTAATTGCATAGTTTTAAATGGCATATCAATTAGTCCCACATGCATAGTAAAAATGCAACTAGAGGCATATATATACACAAGTTGGTATAATTGATAATATGAGAAGGAGGCCAAGACACCCCTCCATAATCAAGTGTGTCCACGAACGAGTGTCCAAGACCGGCATTCCAAAAACCAATTTTAGTCCGTCACACAAATTTTCCATGTGTCGCAATATGATTGAAACACTTGGTGAGCGTGCACACGTCCAACCTGCACAAAATCCCAAAATTTGCCAGTTGCCCTGAAATTTCAGCGGGCCATAACTTTTGCATACTAGCTCCGTTTCCTGCAAACGAGATATTGACGGAATCGTATAATTTTTCTCCATGCTTTAAAAATGACTGCAACTTATTCTGAGAAGATCTTAGATCAGTGTTTCTCTATGAGGATCCTTTGGATCAATTTTAGAGAGTTATGAAAAGATACTATGTTTCGCAAGATTGGGAAGGGCTATCGTTGGCCTTCCCAAGAATGGATCAACCCTGTTAGAGTAGGTATTTACCTTAGCTCATGTTCACCTAGGTAAATTATTATATTTATCCTCACCCACTTATGTGTGTGGATATTTCTTTTTATTTATTTAGATATTAGGATATATTATCTAGTTGTTAGGTATAGTTCTTTCCTTGATCTATGGTATTGACTAGTTCTTTCCTAGATCTATGGTATTGACTAGATCCTTGATGTCTAGTTCTCTCATAAATCTATGGACTTGACTAGTTCTTTGATGACTAGTTCTTTCCATGATTTATGGCTTGATCTACGACCTTGACTGGTTCTTAGATTGTTATTCCTTGCCTATATAAGCAAGGTCCATTCTCATTATATTTCATTGAGTTCCATAATAATATATGATATTGTTGCTCATTTGTTTGCAAAGGTTTATGTAAAGTTATTCTAGTGAATTAATTTCATCTTATTGATCATGATGTTTGATTAGCATCTGTGTTCTTGGCTTGGCACGATCTAGTTATCGTTCCTTTTATGGTATCAGAGCAGGAGATTGCTATTGACATTTGTTTGTAAGTTTTATTTTGCAAATAAATTCTTTATATATTCATATATTTAGGATTTGCTCATATTTTGTTATCTGCGTGCATTTTTATGCAAAAAAATGGCTTCCATTAGATCGGAAGGTAGCAAAACCCTAAGATTAGCTATGAACTCGACCATTTTAGGAGGTAGTCGTTTTTTTTTGGTTTTTTTGTTGTGCAGTGAAACATACTAGATTCGCCTTGCGATTCGCCGTACAAAAAAGGAAATGTAGATTTTTTTTCTAGTTTTGCTGGGTTTCTTGAGATTTGATCCTAGTAGCCCCTGGTCATATGGTATGGTCATATGAGGGTTTAAAGCTTGTGATTTGAAGGCAAGAGTATTTAATTCTATTTTAGTGGCAACTAAAATAAATAGTAGAGCATAATATTGAAAAGCTTGTAACTTTTGATCGGTAACTCGGTTTTGAGTGCCGTTTTTACAAAAGTGCTTGTTTTTCCATGCTCTTTCCATTGGAAATATTTATTTTGAGAATTTCACTATAATTATAAAGTGCCATATTGTAACACACACTCATTATAAAGTGCCAAAATTTAGGGGGCTCTTGTTGCATTGCTTGGGGGTCTTGTTGCATTGCTTGGTTCTTCCATTTCTTTTGGTGAATTTTTTTTGAGGATGACATATACTTCTACATTAGATCATGTTGAGCCATTAACAACACATAATTACCACACATGGAAACTAAGAATGGAAACAATAATTAAGCAGAAAGGATTATGGGCTTTTACTTCTAAAGAACAACCAACGTTCATTAGAGAATATGAGAAATTTTAGTACCGGTGCAAATTTGATGAGTGTATGGGTTTGATAGAAACTTATGTAAGTGACAGTATTTTATTTCATTTGGAAAAGTGTGACTCTCCTTTCAAAATATGGGAGAAATTGGAGGATTTATTTGGTAAGGTGGATCATATGAGAGCCATGCAACTTGAAATTGAGATCACCTCTCTTAATCCTAAAGATTTTCCAACAATTATAGACTATCTTACCAAGTTCAAGCATTTGTTGACATAGTTGAAGGGGAGTGGAAGAGATAAGAAAGATGAAGAGTGTGTTTACTTGATTCTATCCAAGTTGAGAGGACCATTCCAAATTTTTGCTTCTACCTTTTTCTCTAGTATGGATGCCTTAGGTGACACCTTAAAAATGCCTAACTTAGAAACATTTTGTGAAATACCTACTAGGGAAGAATCCAAATTATCTCACCTTGAGTTTTCCACCTCTTAAAAGGCATTAGTTGCGTCTAATCCTAAGGGCAAGGGAAAACCAAATAGTAAAACCAAATCCACACCTTCTCCATCTCAAAATGCTCCTAAACCCAATGAAAACAACTCACAACCTAAGGAGTCTTCTAAATCTAAGAATAAGTCTAGCTTTCATACTCTTTTTGTAGGGGTAGTAATCATGAAGAAAATAGGTGTTATAAGTGAATGTAAGCCTTAGAGGATGCAAATCAAGAAACACAAAATTTCTATCTCCACTCCACCTCCTTCTAATCAGCATGGAAAAGAACTTAATGTTGTTGGAAGATCTCAGTAACCACTTGTAGACAATTGGGTTATAGATTTTGGTGCTTCTCATCACATGACTTCTTCCAAGGAGTCTTTTGTTTCTCTAGGTTTGAGTTCTACTTCCAAATTGAGGTTGGAGATTCTTCCTTTCTTTCTGTTGAGGGAAAAGGTGATATACAACTTGATGGTGGAAATATCCAAGATGCACTATATGTTCCTAACATCACTACAAATTTGCTTTATGTATATCAAATTTTTCATTCTGGTCAAGGGAAAAAAAGTGAATTTTACACCACATGGGGCAGAAGTAAGAACTTTGTTGGAGCCTTATTCACTTGTTGCTCAGGGTATTGTTGATCATAGTTCAAGACTATATCCCTTTTAGGGTTTTGATGACACTTCTTCTATAGGGGAAGGATTGGTTTCTCATTTAGATTCAGAGAGTAAGCTTTGGCATGAAAGATTTGGACATCTCAATTACAGATATTTGAAGGAGTTGAGCACTCATGGTATGGTAGATGGTCTTCATAAAGTTTCTTGTCTTGAGGGAGTTTGTCATGGTTGTGTATTAGGGAAACAACACCAAGATCATTTTCCTAAGAATTTGTCTAAGAGAGCTTCTTCACCACTTGAGCTTGTGCATAGTGACTTGATGGTTTTTCCTACCCCATCTTTCAATGGAGCTAAGTATGCACTTACATTTATTGATAATTTCTCGAGGCATACTTGGGTTTATTTTCTCAAGTACAAAAGTGATGTTTTTTCACACTTCAAAGTCTTCAAGGCTTTGGTCGAGAAACAATCTTCTAGTAGCATAAAGAACCTTCACACTGATAATGGGGGAGTACTTCAGCAATGAGTTTTTGAATTTTTGGCAACTCAAGGCATTATTCACCAACATTCTGTTCCTCATACTCCACAAAAAAATGGATTAGCAGAAAGGAAGAATAGAACTTTGAAGGAAATGGCTAATTGTATGATGCATTCTAGAGATATACCTCTTATCTATTAGATAGAAGCAGTTAATTATGATAACTATATTCAGAATCGTACACCACACAGAGCACTTGAGCATTTGACTCCAGAGAAAGCTTGGTCCAACACTAAGCCAGATGTCTCATTTTTTTGAGTCTTTGGGAGCCATGCTTGGGCCTTTATGCCAAAGAAGAAAAGGAAAGCTTTGGATAAGAAGAGTAAACCCTTGAGCTTTGTAGGGTATTGTGAGGACATGAGCTTATCATCTTTTAGATCCTGATACACATGATGCTCTTTTTCGAACACATGTTCAGTTTGATGAGCATTTCACTCCTTATGATTCTTCATATTATTCCATTCCTTCTTCTTCTTCATCTCATCTTGAGGATCCTTTCTTTGAGGAGATTGATGAGGAGGTTATAGATGCCATTGAGGATCCTATTACCACTGATGTTGTCACTATGCCTAAGTGGTCTCGTACTACAGTTTCTGAGGCAACACCTTTCATAGAGGATCTTCCACCCACTAGGCATCATCACACACATTCTACAAGTGTTCGGACTTTTGTGTCAGGCAGTTTATGAGGATCCATAGTATTTTTCAAAGGCTCATGGGATACATGGAGTGGGATGATGCAATGGAAACTGAGTATTCTTCTTTGATGAAGAATCATACTTGAGATTTGGTATCTCTTCCTAAAGGAAGAAAGATGGTTAGGTGTAAGTGGGTATACTGAACCAAATACACAACTGATGGGTCCATTGAAAAGTATAAGGCTCGTCTTGTTGCAAAGGGTTTTTCACAAGTCGAAGGTATTGATTACTCTAAGACTTTTGCACCCGTTGCCAAGATGGATTCTGTACACCTTGTACTTGCTATTGCTGCATCATAGGGGTGGCCCATATACCAGATGGACGTGAAGAGTGCCTTCTTACATGGAGATCTACAAGAGGAAATATATATGGAGTAGCCGACTGGATTTTTTAGGATTCTTCTCTTGTTTGTCGGCTCCAAAGGTCTCTCTACGGTCTCAAACAAGCCCCTTGGGCTTGGTATGAGAAGATGGATTCTTTTCTTATATCTATTGGTTTTGTTCATTGCCACTCGATCATACAGTGTATCTCCAATATGTCGGTGAGGATATTGTGATACTTTTCTTGTATGTTGATGATCTGTTACTTACTGGCAGCTCTTCTTCCCACATTCAGATTATTCAGAGGGATCTTTTACACAGTTTGACATGACAGATCCTAGGCTATTGCATTATTTCCTTGGTTTGTAGATTTCTCAGATAGATTCAGGATACATTTGAGTCGTAAAAGTAAACCCATGATCTTCTTAGGTGATTTGATATGGCTGATTGTAAGCCAAGTCCATCTCCTTTTCAGTCTGGAGTTACTCTTACATCCACATGTACCACACCACTTTGTGATCCTACATTGTATAGGTAGTTGGTTGGGAGTCTCATGTACTTGACCCATACTCGCCCTGATATTTCATTTACAGTAGGGCTTATATCTCGGTTTGCACATTCTCCTCATAGTAGTCACTGGTAGGCTGCTAAAAGGATTTTGTGCTATTTGCATGGCACTTCCCACTTTGGCCTACACTACACTAGGGGCTCTACTCAGTTGGTTGGGTATACAGATTCAGATTGGGTAGGTTCTATTGATGATAGGTGTTCCACTTCTAGCTATCTTTTTCTGTCTTGGTTCTTCTCTAGTTGTTTGGGCATGCAAAAGCAACAGGCTATTGCACTTTCATTTTCAGAGGTAAAGTATAGGGCAGCAGTTATAGCGAGTCAGCAAATTCTTTGGCTTCACTAGTTATTGAGAGTTTAGATTCCCACAGGATTCACCGACTGTACTTTGGTGTGACAACCAAAGTGCAATTCACATTTCTCACAACCCAGTTGAGCACTAGCGGACCAAGCATATTGAGATACACATCCACTTCATTTGTCAACACATTCAGGATGGAGTTCTTTGCTTGGAGTACATTCCGACTCAAACAGTGTTGTCAAGACATCTTTACGAAGCCTTTTGCATCACCTCGCTACCTTGAGTTGCATGGAATGCTTGGGGTTTTGGAAGTTGTTCTTGGGGGTGTTCGTGAGAACATCTTCCTTCTTCTTCTTCTTTATCTTTCCTTCTAGTAGGATTATTTCCTTCTTTTTGTTCGAGATTTCTTCATGGATATATTGCACATGAGTACCTCATCAGGCCTAGTTGTCGGGACTCATACTGTGGATATGCCACTTCTATTTTGGCCCCTAGCTTCACTTGAGGGGGGTGTTAGATTAGGTATTTACCTTAGCTCATGTTCACCTAGGTACATTATTGTATTTATCCTCACCCACTTATGTGCATGGATATTTCATTTTATTTATTTAGATATTAGGAGATATTATCTAGTTTTTAGGTATAGTTCTTTCCTTGATCTATGGTATTGACTAGTTATTTCCTTGATCTATGGTATTGAATAGATCCTTGATGTCTAGTTCTCTCATAAATCTATGGACTTGACTAATTCTTTGATGACTAGTTCTTTCCATGATTTATGGCTTGATTTATGACCTTGATGGTTCTTAGATTGTTATTCCTTGCCTATATAATCAAGGTCCATTCTCATTATATTTCATTGAGTTCCATAATAATATATGATATTGATGATCATTTTTTTGCAAAGGTTTATGTAAAGTTATTATGGTGAATTACTTTCATCTTATTGATCGTGATGTTTGATTAAGATCTGTGTTCTTGGCTTCGACACGATTTGGTTATCATTTCTTTTACCCTTGGAGTGGAAAAAAAGGAAAAAATTCAACATGGAGGTGAATATAATACCTTGGAACATAATGGAAATGATTTTGGAAGGTCTGGGGAAGTTTTGCAAGACTTGGAGTAATCTGAGTAAAAAATAGGGTTCACAAGCCTAAGGCGGTACACAGGCCTAAAACAATTGCTGGGCTTCAGAAGAAGATTCCAGGAGCTCCGGATGGAGTTAGAAGAAAAAATATATATATCAAAAATATAATTACAATACCTACATGATGGTTAAATAATATTTTTCACAACACTTTGGCGCATCATGTCTGCAGCAGTTTTTCTCAAGCATAGGTGGAGTAAAAATCAAAAATCTTATTTTTCAGGGATCAAATGGAATAATCAAGACATGAGATCCCCACCATTAGATTCATAAGGACATTTCCAGTCAGTATCATATAGTATGTGGCCAAAAAGGTCCATAGGGAGCTCAAGTTATCACTGTCACAAGTTTAGGACTTAGCCAAATTTTTGGGAGGACACGTGTCAGCACCAGGAGCTTGACGGGATTTTGTGTACCTCACGTCCCCCAAGGTCAGGGACATAAAGGTTGGAAAAGTTCACCCAGCCCCCTTTAATCCCTCTCAGACCTCATATGACCTCTGGGACCCTCATATGACCTCCAGACTTGACAGTTTAGCCCCAAGTGCTTATTTGGAGCATGCATTCCCTGCCGTCGGATCAGGCGCCACGTGTCGGCTCCGGGACCACCGCGTAATTTTATGTCCCTTGTCAACCTAAGGTGGGGGACATCAGACCTTGAAAAATACACCTAGACCCTATAAGGAGTCATTTGGACACCCATGTGACTGACTTTCAACCCCAGTGCATTTTTGGAGTAACCATTCCCCGCATTTGGATCGGCGCCACGTGTTACCTCCAGGTCCACCGTGGAAACCGATGTCCCTTATGTACTTGAGGTGGGAGACATAAGACATAAAAATATGCCCATTCCCTATGGAGAGTCATTTGGACACCCATGTGATCGACTTTCAGCCCCCAGGTGCATTTTTCAAGCAAATCCCCTTACGTCGGATCGAGGACACATGACATCGCCTTGACCACCGTGGAAATTGATGTCCCTCACATCCCTGAGGTTAGGGACATCAGGGACATAAAAATTCACCCAGCCCCTCCATGTGCATGTTTTTAAAGTTTAAATCGCACTTAGCCGTTTCTTCCTTCTCATTTCTCCTTCACAGCTTCATACCTTGCCATGGCTCCATGCATGATTGTCTCAGACACCCGGTCCACCATTGTTGCTCTCGAACCAGCTCCACCATGGCCACATAAACTCTCCACACCATGAATACACATAAATATGCAGGTCTCAGAGAAAAATGGAGTGAAATGACGAAGAACGGGGAGAAAATGAAGGGTTTTTGCCAGATAACCATGAAGTCACCCGATCGAAAAATCTTCATATCTCACAAGATACAAGTCGGATCGAGATGCCATTTTTTTACAAAATTATTAATTTTTCAAGGTGATCAAGATGAAACAAATAAGAGGTCAAATGGTGCTTAGAATCATTTTCTCCAACAAAATCCTCTCTTCGTGCACCGACTCACATTCGTCAGATTTCCCGTCATTTGGCAATGGAAATGAGCTAAAAACTTACACACGAGCTCCAAATAAAAACATATCACAATGGAGTTGTTTTCATTGAAAATGGAGAAAAAAACCATACCTGTAAATTTCAAGCTCCATTAATGGCCGCCATGGCAGCTCCGTGCCCGAAGCCACTTTGCCAGTCAAAATTTCAAAATTTATTTCCAGGCATTCTAGTGGGCAAAACTATGTGAAATTCGAAGGGTGTGATTGTAACAAAAGAAGAGTCCAAAAAAGTATGTTCCATCGCAAATCAAGTACTAGAAACACCCTTTCTAAAAATAGTAAGTTTTCCTACACATGCTTGCTATTTTTGGTAAGTCTTCATCAAAAGTGGCTATGGAAAGAGCAGTGTGCACTGAAGATCTCCAAAAGGTCAGAATGATTATCCAGAGCAGAAAACAATGAAAATGGCCACTTACTAAAAATAGTAAGTCCCCCATCTGGGCATTTACTAAAAATAGTAAGCCACACTCAAAGAACAATTTTGGCATAATGGGACATTCAAAACTTTTCCGCATCAAAGATTTCCATGAATGGGGACCAGCAAAATTCATTGGGGGACATCTCCTCCTCTTCTTCTCTCTCTCTCTCTCTCTTTCCCTCTCCTCTTCACCCAACTTTCTCTCACTTTCAAATGTTATATTTTTGCGATGAGGGTTGCACTTTTTAATATGACTTAAATAACTTTAGAATATAATGTAAATTAAGTCACCTTACTATTATAAAAGGGACTTAAATATTTAAAGTGGAATATGAACAATCTTAAGTCATATTAAGGTATTCGAAAGGTCATGAGGAAGATGATAAGTCACCTCTCATTCTATAAATTGTAATGCCATTCCCATTGCAAAGGGTTGGCAATTGATCTTGTAGACTCAAGAGTGCATTGTACCTAGAGAAAGAAAAGGAGATAAGAAATTTTCTTCTACTCTCTTCCCCTCTCAAATTTCTTCCATTCCCACATTATGTACAACTTTGATTTGAGCAATCAATATAAGAAGAAGGATTTTCTAGCTTTCTTTGACTAAGGGGTTTCTTGATACTTGGTGATCAATAAATTCTATTTGGTCTTGTTGCTATTCGCAGAGTTGTTTCTTCCCATAAATGCATGTGTTGAAGTTTCTAACTAGTGTGTGTGTAGGAATATGATTTTCTACCTGCAACATTAGTTCTCCTACCTCTTTTCTCACTCCCCTTTCCCACTCTACAGATGAAGACTTCCCCAAGAAGAGATTGCCAGCTTTTTGTAGGGTCAATAGAGTGCTCTGTTGGATCCCTGGTCAAAATACCACCACGAAATCCACACTTTCTCATGCATGCACATACGGAAGCTGCACCGGTTAAGTAGAGGGACTTAGATTCCCAGAGCATTGGCAAGAAATCCATAAGTTTTTCCACCCGAATTTTTTTCTCGCCAACAAGCAGGTTGAACTAATTTTACAACCCAAAATATGAGCGATTCTTTTTTCCATTCTAGAGGAGTATTGAAAAAGAAGATGGAAATCTTATCAAAATTAACCTCTTGACCTAAGGCAACCTCATAGAATTTCAGAATAGACTTAATAGCCTTAGCTTCAAGGATGGAGGCCATCAAAAGTAGAATTGTATCATCAACAAATTGCTGATGTGAGGCAATTTGGTTAGCAGAAAGTAGGTCTAACTCCTTTTAAAAGGCCTTCATTAATAGCTTTGGTAATGGATCTGCTAAGGCTATCAGCCATGAGAATGAAGAGAAGAGGGGATATATGATCTTTAAACCCCTGCTACTGGAAAAAAAGCCCACCGGCTCACCATTGACCACTACTTAAATCTATTTGTATCAATGTAAGCTTGAATGATCTTCCGGAATTTATTTTGAAAGCCAAATTTGGCTTAACCTTATCAAGGAAGTGCCAAGAAACTCTCAAAAGCCTTGTTCATGTCAAGTTTCATTACCATACCAAATTTTTTATTTTTATCCATTGAATGAATAATTTCATGCACCATGATCACCCCATCTTGTATTATCCTCCCTTTAATAAAGCCACTTTGTTGCTTTGAGATTATATCAGAAAGAATGGATTGGATTCTTGTGGAAATAATATTTGTAAAGATTCTATAAATTACATTTACCAGACTTATAGGATGAAAGTCTTTAGCATCCATTTTTTTGGAGAAAGCACAATGTGAGTGTTATTCAGCTCCTTGAGGAGGTATCCTGTTCTATAGAACTCATTTACTACCTTGAGAAGGTCTTCCGAACATATTTCCCAATTTTTTTGAAAGAAATTAGTAGAGAAACCATCAGGACCTGGTGCCTTATCACCTTCAAGAGAAAATATAGCTTTTTGAAGCTCCTCTATAGTGACTAATTTGGTAATGTTTTTGAATCTTTGTTCGTCTATGTTGTCTCCGGAATGGCCTCTAAAAGAAAAGAGGTTTCCTCTCCATTATAAGCACTATTTTCCTTGAGAAAATTTTCATAGAATCTAAGAGCTTCAACTTTGATGTCCTTAGGATGTTTGATAACAATACCATTTCCTTTTGAGACCTCCATTATCCTATTGCATGCTCTGTGCTTCATAGTGGTCATATGGAATTATTTTGTGTTTCTATCTCCCTCTTTTAGCCAAATGGCCCTGGATTTGAGTCTCCAAAATTTTCTTCCCTACTACAAACCGTATGCAACTCAGATAGTAGTTTCTTTTCTGCAAGTTGATCCTCCAAGGTCATACCATTTGTAGAGATTTGAGATTCAAGCTCTTGAATCTGCTGCTTTAGATCCTTTTTCCTTTCAAAAATATTGCCAAATACTTCTTTATTCCAAGTTTTCACCTACTTTTTAACATTTTTTAATTTCTAAATTAACCTATATTGAGCAGTTCCTTCTCCATCCCAGTTCCACCATTCTTTAATCTGATTTGAAATGTCTTCATGATCCAGCCACATCTTTTCAAATTTGAAGGAACGTGTGTAGGTTTGACCAGTTGAAAAGATTTAATACTATCGGATTATGATCCGAGCCAATTATGGGTAGAGAAGATAAATGGAAATCCTGATGAAGAATCTAGTTAGCTGATATAAGAGCTCTATCTAATCTAACATGTATCATGTCATTTCCAACTCTTTTGTTTGTCTAGGTGAATTGATTTCCATGGAGTTCCACATCCATAAGATTAGAATCAAAGATAAAGTCAGAAAATTCATCCATGCCATTGGAGTAATCAGAATTACCACCTTACTTTTCTCCAGGATTGAGAGGGGAGTTGAAATCTCCCATAACAAGCCAATTGTCATTTTTACATTGATTTCTAAACAACTTTAAATCTTCCCAAAGTTTCCTTCTTCCATTCACAATATTAGGTGCATAAATGTTTGAGAGGATCCACGTTAAATCATTACCAAGAGCATGAAACTTAACAACAAAATGAGTATTAGTGGTAGAAATCACCATACCAGTAAGTAGTTTCTTATCCTAGAAAATGGCCATTCCACCTGATGCTCCTTGAGAATCAACAACAACAAATTTCAAGTTATCCCAAAAAACCTTTTTACACTCCTCTACGACACGAGTTCCATTTTAGAAGGTCTGCCTTTTTTAGAACTGCTTCCAAAATCTTCTATCCTTCTAGCAGATGATCTAGTTATTTTGGAAGTTGAGGCCCCCTAGCTTCCTATTTTATTTTTTTATCAATCTAAAGAATATCAAGGATATCCTCAAAACCCTTCATTCTTTTTTTTTTTGATTTGACCTCAATAAAGCCATTGTTCAATTCATTGTCACAGTCTGAGAGTATCTTCAACGAGTATGGTGTAAATTCACCGTCCTTTTTTCACTCTGTTCCCGATCCTCATGTGATTGTGAATTTTTTGTTTTTTTGTTGAAGTGAAGGTGATCACATACTGGCGAGAAGGGCTCTGTCATAGAGAAAATTTACTCAGTGCAAATATCTTGTTCCATATTCTCTTTGTTAATAGACAACTCTTCCTCTATGGTATATAAATAATTAGTCTGAATATTATCCCCCAAATCTACCTCCCACATTTCAGATTTAGCGTTGCTCTCATTTGGTAGATCCACAGACTTTGATACCCTCTAAGCGATAGTCTGATCATTCATATTCAGCATGCGTCCTACATCCTTGGAAATAAGATTTATTCTTCTTTCGTAGCATTCTTCTCATCTACTTCCATAATTAGTTGAATTGGTGCTTCAATTCCTAAATCTCCTTGTGTTTTTGAAATATCTCCTACTAGTTTTTCCACAGGAGTTTTAGGGTGTCAAGTTTCCTACATACCACTGGTTTCTTTATGGGGGTTCGGAACCCCTTTTTGAACTTCTTGTATTTCAGATCTAGCTGATCTAGAACAAATTTTTCCACTTATTTTTTATTTTTCTCCTTTTCCTGACTATCAATACCATCTATTGGAACCTGAGGCTCATTCTCTTTCCTTATTCCATGTGGCTCTATAGATCCAACATTAACATTGTGATTTTTTCTCAACATTTTAGCCTGATGTAACCCTTCTTCCTTGTGTTTGGCCAAAGTGGGACATTTTCGATGAAATGTCCTATTCTATGGAATTTTTTACACCTCAAATGAAAAGTTTCATATTCAATCTTCTTGTTGGTGCCCAATTTGAAACATCCCTGTTTTGCTAAGGAGAAATGCATTTTTGCCCTGTTTCGAGGAAAAACAGTTTTGGGATTCTCATATACTTTGAATTTGACAAAAACAACTTGTTTTTGTGTTTGAGTGTTATGTGTTGTTCGCATTTCCTCCATTTTGCACCATTCTGAAGGAATCCCCAAGTTTACTTTGTGTTTTGCCCTATTTTTTCCCGTTTCAAACGCCTCTGTCATTTTTTCATTTTTCCCGGCCTTTGGAGCTCGAAATCATTCGATTTGTACTTATTTTCCCTCAAAAATCCCTTTCCATGGTCATAAATTGCCTAAAATCACTTTCCATTTGTCTTTTGATTGAAAAATTCTTCACCCACGAAGAAAAAATTGATTTTGGGGGTCGCTGGAAATTTCTACGTTTTTGATGGTCATACAGCGTCCTTTTCCCGTCAAATTCTAGCTCATATACTTTTACATATGTGGCCATTTGTAATTAGACAAGGATTAGCGGGTCATTTCTAAAAACTTAACATTTTTGTGTTTTTGGAAAAATGTGCAAGTTGCCCTGCTACTCCGCAGGCCCCAGAGGAGGTACACGTGTCGCAGGCAGAGTGAAGGTGGATGGGCGGGTCATTTTTGCTTTAGGACACTTTGGAAAATGTGTGAAAATGAAGAAAATCCCCTAAGGCTTGTATCCAATCAAAGGAGAACACATGGCAGGTGGGGAGATGGAAAGGTAGAGGAGTTTGATACTTTTCGGCCTTTGGTGAAAAAGAGTTAAAGTATAAAATTGGACCGCAAACTTGCAGCCAATGGGATGAAGACACGTGTCAACATCAAGGCTCAGAGGTGGGGAGGTAGCCATTGGAGGCAAGTTGTATTTTTAGCCTCTAGTTATCAAAAGGGTAAAATCGTTGAATGGACCCGCGAGCCCGAAGGTAAAAAGTCAAAATTTATCTAAGGAGTCAATGGCGGAGGTGCGGGCTGGCAGAGGAAATGTTAAAAATTTTCCTTTGCGAAATAAGATTAAAATATGAAATTAGAGCACTTCCCCTTAACCAATCATATGAGGACACGTGTCTTGTAGGAGGGTGGAGCTGCGGAGGAAAATTGAAAAATTTTCCTTTGTCTAAAAAGATGCAGAATGTGTAAAATGAATCTCTGACTCTATATCCAGTCATATTACGCCACGTGTTAGACCCAAATCGCAAAGGTAGAGCGGCGGAGGAAATCAAGAAATTTTACAAATTTTTAAAAAGTTGTAAAAAGGTCAAAAGTGTCCCCGAGGCCCATTTTTCCCGGATCTATCACGTGGAGGGCTCAGATTTAAAGATAAGAACAAATCGACGGTAGCTGTGCATTTCACCAGTTTGGCTGCCATTTGAGCTCCAGGAAGTTTGGAGATGCATTATTTGCATCAATCTTCAACGAATTTTTTGCCAATTCGTGTCATTTTGGCATGCAGGGTCTAGATTAATCAATTTGGGGGTCCAATTTGTGAATCCAAGGCATTTTTAAAATAAATTTTTACTCTGGTTTGTAAAAAACGTGAATTACCAAATCCAAAGTTGCAGAGAAAAAATTGGGAAAGGAAAAGTTGAAATGATGAAATGAAAGGGATCTACATGCGAGGGGAATGAAAACGTGCTTCCACTTTGAAGAATGATGAAAGTTTTGTAATGATTCACCTTTTGAAAGAACAATTGACAATTTTTGCGAGTTTGTTAAATGTCATTTTCCAAAAATATTGTAAAGCAAAGGTGCTTTGAATATTCCACTTTTGGAGGGAAGATTTGAGGGGCAAAGTGAGTGAGTGAGTAAAAGTTATATATTGCATGAATTTTTCATGCAAATGGTTAGAGAAACTTAGAATTTTCACGGGAAAATATGGGAAGAAGCCCATTCTCTGAGAAACCACCTGAGAACCATTTTAACTCCTTTTTACATCAAATTTGTATCATGTTAGGTTGGTTGTAGATGTATAGCCACTAAAAATCTCTGAGATTGTTCTTATAACATTCCCTTACTGATAAATTTGGTCATTTTGGATTATTTTTGTGTTGTCTCTTGGTAAAATTTGCATTTACTTATGTTTGAATGTTTTCAATTTGTGTTTCTTTCTCCTGTTGCAATATAGTGTTTGGAATTTCTTTTTGATCATGTAGATATAATTTTGTTAACAACTTAGTGGCATTTTCAATTCCGAGAAGTAAGAGATTTCATCCGATGAAGGGATAAACAAATTTAAATTCACTATGCTTTCCTTGATATAGATTTGATTGTAAACCTTTGGGGGTACCTTAGGTCTGATAGAATAGAAATTTCTAAATGCTTTGCTAATTCATTTAACTCAAGATTTTGTGATAAATCATTAGAGATTGTGTGGAAGAGTACAGATCTAGGCTTCCATTTGATGCACATATCCTGGTTGAAGGAACACCTTAACCTCTTTGAAGCATTTATGTTGTTTGAGTCTTTCAAGTTTTGCAAAGGTCCTCAAAGAAGTTGGCAAATTATAGTTAGTCTTGTTTGAATATCTCCCACCCCAAAATTCATTTCAAATTAACTCATCCTACCTATAATACCCCTACATTGTATTGTGTGTCAAAAAAATAATACAATCCATTTACAAAAATGCACAAATCAAATCATGATCATACCATGTCTTTAGTAGCCTTAGCCTTGTCTTGAAATAATTTCCATCATTTAGTAGTGACAACTCTTTTGAGTTTGAATAATGGGAAATTGATCATGTTTTCTCAAGGCCATCTCCATACAATCACTGACAATATAAGGATATTTTCACCTCATTCACAAAATAGAGGCTACAATATAGGTTCTCTTACCTTGGTTGATAGGCACAACCTAAAATAGTGAGGATTAGATCAAATCCTTCCAAGGTTCTACCCACTTCTTCAAAGCCTGAGTGCTAACAAGTCAGATAAATTGCTTCCTTGGCTACAAAATGACATATAAACCATTTATCTGCCTCTGAGTGTCTTGTAAAATCCACGATGTAGCTCAAGTTGTGAAGGAGATTAAATCTATGTATCAAATATTTGTTGCCATGTGCCAAATTTATACTGCAACACAATATGCTCTGGGAGTTTTTGTTCCATTTATAATGAGATACAAAATCTTGTAAAAGCAAGTCTGGATCTATTCCTTGTTGGTCCATTAAGCCCAATCGAAGATCCAATAGATTTATCTATATTCAACAAAATCTCATCATCCTAGTATTGAAGAGGGATGCCAGGTAGTCTACACAAGATTGGGATGGTGTGTATGTTTTCAGTATTTGGATCAAATCCTGGATACCATCTTTTCAAGAAAAGACCCATATTGCCCATGCACTAGGGTCCTCCCAAAAGTACCGATTCAAGATCTATTTGTTGATTAAACTTGGCAAGGAAAAATCACGGGGCATGGTTGTAATAACTAGATCTCCCTTTGGTTTCCACCTTCTCATGGCCCATTTCCTAATGGCATCAATATTGGGTCTGGATCCAGAAACTTACCAACAAGTGCAAGATTCATTTTTCCCATTGCTCGATACAAACACCCATCTTGACACATGGAGGTGGGTCACTCCTTCCTTTTCTTTAGTGCTTTTGAATAGAGTTTGCACATTCAAAGGTGATTGAGGTAACACATTATTGTCCAGTGGTACTTTGAGAAACACAGCCCATGCAATAGATGAGGATGTCTTACCTATCACGAGAATGCGCGACCAACCTTTCACCCGTAATATTTGGTGCAAATAATGGGTCTTTTCACCTACTTTTGGTTGAGAAAATAGACATTCTGCAGCCAAAACCACTGAGACAACACTCACATACCTCCTTTTGTTTTGATGGTGATTAACATTAATTACTCTCATTAACTTATTTTTCGAAGGGGTGTCTTGGAAGGAGATGTATCCCGCAATTAACTATTAAAAATTAAATATAATTTGGATCAAAAGACTTAACACTGTTTTTCACTTTCTCATTTTCTCTCAAAATTGATAGAGTTTTCTCTCTCTTCTCCCTAACTTTATGTTATGGCATATGTTAACCTTTAAATTTTACCTTAAGAGGAAATTTTTAAAAAACAAATTGACTAAATTCTTTCTAAAAATTTTCACTCTAAAGTATTTTGAAATTTTGAATTTTTTTGAAACTTTGAAGTCTGAAATTTTGGACTTCGGATTTTAGAGGTTTTATCTTTTTTGGGGTTTTGAAGAAGCTACTACAAAACCAAATTTTTGACTTTGGAGTTCGAAAGTCCAAAATTTAAGAATTTCGGATGTTTGGGTTTGAGTCATCATTGGCATTTCTTCACTTTTTCAACTAGGAGTTCGAAGTCCAAAACTATGAAGTTATGAAATTTTGGAACTTCGGACTTTTGGGTTTCATGTTTCCTTTTCGAGAAAATTCCTTACGGAGTTCCAAAGTCCAAAACTCCAAAGTTTTGAAATTTTGAAACTTTGGAATTTCAGGTTTGAAGTCTCCGTCATCTTTCGATAATTTCCTACCCCGAGTTCGAACTCTAAAATTCCAAAGTTTCAAAATTTCAGAACTTTGGACTTTTAGGTTTTCATACTGCCGAGGGTTTCATATTGCAAAACTCACATTCCATTTTGGAGTTTCAGGGGTTTGCAATTTGAGCTTCTATGAGCATTTAATTTTCAACTACCCCCTTTGTCAACTTGAGCATTAATTTGGGATTTTCTATATAAACTCAAATTTTTACCTATCATTTTCACTGGCTTTTTCTCTGACACTTTGATTTTTACCGAACCATTTTGTACTTTTGAGGCATCATTTTCAAGGTAAATTTTGTTTTTGGGTTATTTCTTCTTGGTTTATGATCATTTTGGGTTTTCTTTGTTTGTTTATTCTCTTTTTGTTCTTCTTTTCTTATTTGAAAATGGAACCCTCATCATCCATCATTTTTCCTCAATCATGTCATCTGATTCCCACAACTGTAAATGCCAATTCACCGGGCATTTGATTTTCATTCTATGCCCTTTGGTGATTTTGAGTTTCGTAGTTACCTTTTCAGAACTCTCCTTTCGAGTTTTAGAGGTTCAAAGCTTTTCGGAGTTTTGGAGGTTCAAATATTTTGGAGTTTTGGAGGTTCAAAGCTTTCAGAGTTTTGAAGGTCTCTGCCATTTTGGGTTTTTGGGGATTTATACTTCGGAGTCAGAACTTTTTTGGAGTTATTGTTTTAAAACTTTCAAACTTTGGCATTTTAGAACTTTTAATTTTTTTACAAAATTTCCAAAGGCCATTCAGATTCGAATTCCAAATTTAATGTCAACCTCCTCATCAAAGGAAAAGGAAAGATGAAATACACATTTTTAGGAGTTTCTCCTCACTCATGCCTATCTTCAGATTTGGGGAATATTGGAGATATCGACCTTGGACAAATAGATTTTCTATATTTGGGAAAGATTAAAATCTCCTAATAAGAAGCCTTGGATGTAGACCATATTTGAAAATGGGCTTGCTCTCGTTGTAGGATTTCCTTCATCCATGCATTATCCTGAGTTTGTCTTAGCAACGGTAACCCATTTTGATAAGGATTCAATCGGTAAAAGATGATGATGGCAAGGTCGTAATCAGGATGGATACCGATTTCTTTGAGGATTTATTTAAACTTCTAGATGTTGAAGGATATGCAACAATTTCACTAGAAGCCACCATGGAACATTGGGACAAAGAAACAGAAATGTGTACAAAATTCATGATGAAGAGTTACTTGGCCAAAAATGTCGTTAAGCTTCCTAAAACATTGTTCCGCTCAGACTTCATCTAGGAAGTAAGTGATCTTATTGTATTGTTGAGTCGAGTTTCGGGTCTTGCTTCCACAAAGGAGTTTCAAGAATGGATGTTTCTCTACATTGCTACTATTAAGAAAAATAAGGAGTTCATACGATGGGGGGAACATATTAGCAACTCAATCTATTTTCAATTGGGCAATGTTTTAACATCTAAAAACTTCTTCATGACTTCCTTTCTTATTTATGTTTATATTGCCGCCATGGGGGAATTCAATGGTTTAAACACAAAAGGTATCAGAAGTGGGTCACATATTTATCACTTTTATCCCCAAATCACAATGGAAGAAGGAAAAAAACATTTCTATAGGGTCAATGATGCCTTTTTTGTTGTTCTCCTTTATCATTTTGACAAGAATTTGTATAATCAAAGGATTTCGATGAGGCTTTTAAAGAAGTACGGGAGTGGGGAGCCATTTATCTTTAGTTTCCAACATTTACATACATCAGATTCCCAGTTTCTTGGGTGCCCCTAGCAAGTTACCAAGATTCCCTACTGACAAATGGGTTTTGTTAGAATTGGTTCGACAATTGTTGGATTATCACAAAATCCAAAACAAATGGCATAAGGCAGGAGTCTAGTTTCCCATTTTGATTGGAAGGTATACTTGTGCCAATATTTATAAAGTAAAGAATGTGGATGTAGAAATGTCTGAAGTTACTTTGCGAACCTTTCATCCCATAACCAACTTTGACTACTAGGGTAAGTTCAGTGAAACAGTTTAGCTAGTTCTCACGTGCCTTAGCTAGAGGATATTTGGATTCACTGTTAGGATGAGGTTATCATTAGGAAACAAGAATACAAAATATTGAATTTAGATGAGGTTAGAAAATTTGGTATTGCGGAGATTCCAGAGGAGATGGAGGATGATGATGAAGTGTTGGATCCAATATACAAGGGTAATAATGTTGCCAATCAACCTTTTCCATGGATTGATTGGTATCAAGAGGAGAATTGCAATACTAAGGAAAGGGTGGGGCCCATTTTACAAAGAACATATGATTGGTTGGCTACCTTGGGAATTTCACCAAAGGGTTAGATCAATCTATAAGAATAGAAGCCCAACCAAAAATAAGTCTTCCTACACCCACAAAAGGAAAAAGGTCTACCCAAAAGGCCAATATAATTCCTAGGAAGATTTCATTTGTTGTTGGAAGTTCCTCTCTTTCCAAGGCCCCTACTTCTAAGGTTGTCCTCTGTAATACCAATATTAGAAGTTGTTGAAGTTATTGATTCTCTAGTTCTCACTTCACTACCTCAGCGAGATTTTCATTTCCTTCCATTTCAACTTCCAGCCGCATTGCATCCACTCCTGAGGCTATTATGACATCCATCCCATCCATCATTATCACCTCCATTTCATTGCTAACTAATGTTACTAGGTCTTTATTGTGTTATCTAGTGCTCCACGTGATGAATCGATCATGCCACTTTTGTTTGCATATGCTATATCAAAATGGCTATATTGCCGAACTCCAAAACAAAAGAAGAAGGTGCCTTTGGTACACGTGATATAATCTAAGTGTCTTGGAACCTACTATGAGGAGATAGGCATGTTGTCGCCCTCAAAATTCCCCTCTTTTTGAAGTTAAGTTTTGAAAATTTTGAGTTGGTACCTTAGAGTAATGGATCGCATTGAGCCTGGTATTGTTTATAGTTTTCCATTCCATGGAGAATAATTTGAAATTCGGGCGTAAAGGTGGAGTTTTTCCCCTTCTTTTTATTTCTTCCCATAGTTGGGAATGACGGGTGTATCCTCCCCATCAATGTTTTCCCAACATCTATGGGTAGTATGTGGACATCTTTGATTGGATGTGGCATGGTCATGTTTCAAGTGATAGTGGAAGCCTCCATGCGTCCAAATGACACAACTCCAAGGGCAGGGCCTAAGGGACAGTCCTCAAATAAGCGCAGGCTTTCCACGTGTCTTAGGTCCGAAATGAAGACTGAAAATCCTAAATCAGCTAAGTATGGAAGGTTCAGAAGATAACACCACGTGCCTTATCGATGCAACTTCAAGGGTTGAAGCCAAAGGTGGTTCCCCAAACTTGTGCTATCCCTCCATGTGTCCTAGCTCCAAAAAGAGACAGAGTCGATCATTTAATTGACTAAGTATGAGTGGGTCGGTGGAAGCCTCCACGTGCCTCAATGATGAAATTTTAGAGGTGAAAACCAAAGGGCCAATCTCTAAATGAGTGCTAGCTTGCCATGTGGTCAGAGTTAAAGGAGAGATAGAGTTGGCCATTGAAAATTCCAGGACCAGTGGAAGGAGCCACATGTCATCTCAATGTAATTTCAGGAGGTGAATCCAAAGCGGAAAATAAAATGAGTGCTAGCTCTCCATGTGTCTAGGGTTCAAAAGAAGTCAAGTGGGTGGTAGGACCAAATTGGCTAAGTATGAAGAACCGGTGGAAGTCTCCACGTGTCTCTTCGGTGCAACTTCAAAGGAAGAATCAAGAACGGGTCTCCAAATGTGCGCGAGCTTGCCACATGGTCAGAGTCAAAGAAGGGGTAGAGTCGACCGTTGAATCAGCTAAGTACAAAAGAGTTTATGGAAGCCTCCACGTGTCAACTCAAAGTGCAGCTTCAAAAGGAAAAATCTAGAGGCAGGTCCCAAACTTGCGCCAACCCTCCACATGTCTAGGGTCAGACATATGGCCCCACCAAATGAAAGGGACTTAGTAAAAAACAAAAAAAATACTAAACTAACCCGTAAAGTGACACGTAGCCATGTTTCAAGTGTTAAAAAAGGTGGGTCCTTATTGTGTTTTGATGCCATTGAAAAGTCAAGGCGGACCAATGCAGACCAATTTGAGTTTTTGAGCCCGAGTTGAAAAGAGGTAAAATTGTAAAAAGTGAGCCGTGACCCCATCATCACTCACATAAAGCCACATTTCAAGACCGTATCAAAAGCGGGTGGGTGGGCCAAAATGTTCCAAAATGCCATTTATCTAAAGGGGAAAAAATGCAAAAGGCATCCTCATGCCCGATTCATTTTAAATCTCTCCCACGTCGATGACTAGAATTAAAAGTTTGCAAAGGCAGGATGAACGGCTGCAATTCAATGCATCTGGTTTTTCCATCAGGCATGGAAATGACCGAGGCATTAAAGAGACTCAGACATCGGTTTCTTGAATCAGTTTTCATCATTTTTGGAACCGAATGTAACCGCTCTGGGAAACTATTTAATGGATTCTCCACACTGTTGTTCAGGTTGGATCTCGGTACTCTATAAAGGTAATAGATCCGAAGTAATCAAGACAAAAGTTTTCCCCTTTCTTCCTCTACTTTTATCCTTTCCATGTCTAAAACTTAGGAATCATCCATATTTTACAATAGGTAACTTTGTGTTCTTGTTTATATTATTTCTGGAACTTTACGTCTGTGGAATTATATTGGTTATGAAAGTGAATTATTCTACTCCTTAACTCCCTGGTTCAATACATATAAGGTGATACTCTATCATCTATATTTCCTAAAGGTATTGTTTTTTTCTTCATTCCTCATCTCCTTAATTCTTCAATCCTTTTGTATTGATGATATTTGGGCATAAATGCTTCAAAGTATCAAGAATCCATGCTTTGAAAGTTGTATATTTGTACATAATTTTTGTTGCTTGCTTTCAATAAGGGAACCTCTCCCCTTAAAGAGGAGGGACTTGCCATCCCTTGACCTGTGGTTTGTTAAAGTCGATAATGTAATGCCTGCAAAGGTAGTTCATGCTTTGGGTCTGACCCTAACATGTGCCTTTGGTTCCTGTTATTCCATGGAAAGTAGGAAAGTGCCTTTGGTTGGTAGAATTAAAGATGCACAAGTAGCTTTTGCTACTTTTATAGAGAAAAGGGTCTTAGCCACTATTTTGGTAGTTGATATTCCTCCCTCATATGGGATGTTGCTGAGTAGAAATTTTTGTAAGGAGGTAGTAGGTGAAATTCAAATGGACTAGTCACATGCTTTAATCCTAGTCAATGGAAAAATGAAGAAGTCACATTACGAGAAACAAACTTAGTATATTGTGAAAATACGATGATCTAAAAGCAAATATACTTTATGTAGATATAGGGCATGGTAACTACATGATCATGTCACAAGATGAGGTGAAATTTCCTAAGGGAGTGATTCTTGCCCCAATGGCATTTGGAATCTCGAGTTTGATGGAAGCTACTCTTCAGCTGGTTTTGGGGCTGGTGTTGTGCTAACCTCTCCAGAAGGGAACATTCATCCTTTCTCCTTCAAGCTCTATTTTGAAAATATAAATAATACAACTGAATATGAGGCACTCATAATTGGATTAAACATGGCAAAAGAAATGGGAGTGAAGAATCTTTGTGCTCATGGTGATGCAGAGATTATTGTGAAATAGGTCAAAAATATTTTTCAAGTCAAGAATAGGAGATTGAAGCATTATAGGAATCTTGTCTAGGATTCCATTGAGTTTCTTGACACTTTCTCCATTGAAGTTGTGCCAAGAGAAAGGAACACTAGAGCTGATTCTCTAGTGTCTCGGGATCTTTCTACGATTCCTCACCCGATTTCTCTCGAAGAAGTTTACCATTTGTTGGGTTTCATAATGGAACATGTGTTGAAACCATAGTCAGGGGACAACAAGTCCCTCCTCTTTAATGGGAGAGGTTCCCTTATTGAAAGTAGGAAAACAAATGTATAGATATACAACTCTCAATGTTTGGACCTTGATATTCTGGAATGTTTTCATACTTAAAAGATTATCAATAAGAAGGAATGGAAGAATATAGAGATGGGGGAAGGAATAAAACAACAATGATTTTGGGAAATATAGATAGTAGAGTATCTCCCTACTCACATTGAACCAAGAAAATATAGAAAAGGATCAATTACTTCACCACCGATGCAAATCTACAGACACAAAGTTATGAGGATTACACAGACTAGAACACAAAGTTTCTATTGAATGCAAAATAAATGATCCATTGAATTGAGCTAGGAGAGAGATATATAACAAAGGAAAATAAGAAAAGAAAGAACTTCTGTATTAAATTACTTCAAAATTTACAACCTTCCCGAAAAACCAGAATCCCCTTTTTCCCATGGCCCAAACCATGTTCTTATAACATTCAGATATACATCCATACTTTTTCCGCAATAAAAGAATATTCGAAAGGAATAATGTTTGTCGAGATCCGCTTTTGGAAAGTGACATGAAAAAATGCACTCATGAAAACCAGAGGTTCAAAAAGGAAAATATTTCTTCAGTTTGAGCATGATTATTTTAGCAGGGGGCATCTCATGATTTTATTCTTCATGTGGTCCTGCCATTTCCACCTTTTAACCACTTTCATAGCACTCAAGTGCTTACTGGTAAGTTTTCTCCCTTTTTATCACGTATGCCCGATAAACTCCGTTCTTTGATAACCAAACTTTCCATCCCTTTAAACTTATCAATTTGGCTCCATAATAAACCAAAAAAGCATCTCATGGAGAAATGACAAGGATACGGAGAAAAATAATGAAGAATGATCCATTTTTGTGTTTTGCAGAGCTCTGGTTCATTAATGGCGTTAAAAACTAGATGAGTGCATTTGGATATCTTTTCCCCCTTTTACCTTCAAATTTGGACCCTACACATGGCAAGATCCAAGCAACGACGGCCCTGGGGAAGAAATATGCATTTCCTGACATTTGGGAGAAAAAGCACGATTTCTCATTTTGCTCGCCCTCCACAGCTCCACCAAAGGCCGGACACGTGACACCATCTAAGTGGTTGAGGAAATGCGGTTCAAATTTGCCATTTAAACTCTTTTTAACAAAAAGATCAAATTCTCAAAAACCTCTGCTGGCTGCTTTGACTTTTCAATGTGGACACGTGGCACACCTTGATTGGAAAAGGGGGCACAACTCAATTTGTAACATTTTAACCTTTGGTGAAAAAGGCTCAAATTCTCAATTTCCCCCGCAGGCCCGCTTTTCCGATTTCATTCTTAGACACGTGGCATCACCTGATTGGTTGCGAGACATGTGCTTCAGTTTTATACTTTATCTACTTTTAAAAAGGGAAAAATTCCAACTTTTCCCCAAAAAGTCCGTGTCCACATCGTTGACTTTTCAATGTAGGCCACATGTCCCTTCCGATTGACACAGGACTTAACTTAGAAATTTTCCCTTCGCATGAGCGGGACCACGAGCCATTTTAGAACTTTTCACCTTTTGTGGAAACAAGGCTAAAATTCCCAAAGTCCTCCGCCGGTGCACCAAAGTGCCTGTGAATTGAAAAATGGCCACGTGTCTCTTTCTGATTCTTCAACACGTGACATCACCTAATTGGTTGTGGGGATGTGCTTGAATTTTTATCTATTTTGAGAAGGAAAAATTTCTAACTTTTCCCCGAAAGTCCATGCCCCGTCGTTGACTTTTCAACATGAACACGTGTCCTTTTCTGATTGACTATGGACTTCAACTCGGAATTTATCCTTTCGCATGGGTGGGGCCGCGGGTCATTTTAGAACTTTTCACCCTTTTTCCATAATGCCTTAGAGAATAAAATGGATCCGTTGCTCTGAACTTCCGCCAAAACTAGTCCAACTAATCAGGGACCGGCGGGGATGTGGGGCAAATCTGACATTTTTTCCAAAATCACCAAAAGTGATAAGTTCAAAAAGGAACCCATCCGGCCGCATCCAATGGGAAAAAACATGTAGCTTCACCTTTCCGAGCAAGAATTTGATGGGGAAAATAACGTAGGAAGTTGTAGGAAACGAGAAAATGCCATTTTGACTCCTGATGAATAATTTATTTCTTTGCAAAAAGGTTGAAAAAGATGCAAGGTCCCATACATTCCAAATACATAAAATAAGAACTAAAATAATTTTCCATCCATTGAAAATAGGTAAAAAAATTTAACGGTAGCAAATTGAGGGAATTTTGATTAAAAACACCGTGGGAAATGAAAACGAGCATATGAGGAGTTTAAAACATGAATTTATTCTATGGTAGGGCTCCAATTTTCACAAATTTAGATTCAAAAGGGTGGGGAAAATTGAGAAAACAACACCATTGAAATGATTCATAGGCCCAACGTATCAAATAATGTAAATAATGGTAGGTTTTCAATGATGATCAACATTTTCTCTTTCTTTGCTGTTGAGGATAATTTTGACCAGCTATTTTTGAAGGAAGTGAGACCTTTCCTAGAGAATGTGTATCCTCTAATGAAGGGGATATAAAGGAAGAGATGAATCAAGATGGCTGCATCAAATTGAAAGGTAAAAGGATCCCTAAAGGGTGGTGAGTTTGGAAGACTTGTTTGATTAAGCACGATAGGTACATTAAGTCTAAAACTTCCCAAGGAGCTCGGTAGTCCTGCAAGTGTGAAAAAGTTAATATTGTGAGTCTTAATGAACCCAAGATGGTGAACATTGGAAAATGCTGCACTCAAGAGGAGAAGAAGAAGGAAGTAAATCTGCTAAAAGGTATGCTTTGATGTTCTCGCCTATTCGTATGATGATCTCAAGGCTTTTCCAAAGAAAAGGAGATGCAACATTTTATCCCTTTGAAACTCCGGGATCAAACCGTTCAAGCGAAACAAAGGAAATACAATCCAAGGGTTGAGGAACTATATTTCGGGAGATCCAAAAGTTGCTAAAGGAAAAGATCATCTTTCCTATACATCATTTAACATGGATCGCCAAAATTTTACCCGCCAGAAGAAGAATGGTGAGATTCGCATCGTGTGGATTTCAAGAATTTGAATATGGCTTCTCCGAAGGAAAACTACCCTCTCCCGGATGGATAGAGTTTTTCAAGTTGTCACAGGCTACGAGATGTTATCAATGTTGGATGGATACTTTGGATACAATCAGTGGAAGTCAGTACCCAGAGATCAACACAACTTATTTCACTTCTCCTTGGGGCACGTTTTCTTACAAGAGAATGCCTTTGGATCTTATCAATGCTAGTGCACCTTTTCGGAGGGAAATGGTCTTGGATTTTGGTAGTCTAAAGGGAAAGTGTGTTGTGGTGTACCTTGATGATTTGACTGTTTTCTCCAAAACAAGGGCAGATCACTTTCAACATCTTGAAGCAGTCCTCCAGAAGTGCAAAGAACATGGAGTCTCTCTCAATCCAAAGAAGTCTGTCTTTTGTGTCACCGAAGGCAAGTTTTGGGGGCACAATGTCTCCAAAGAGGTAATCAAGATAGATCTAGAAAGAGTTCAACAAATCAGCCAAATTCCTCTTCCCACAAGAAACAAGGGGGTTCACTCTTTCTTTGGTAAGATTAATTTCCTGAGGAGATTCATTCCTGATTTTGTAGAGTTGACTATGAGCATTTCTCACATGATGAAAGGAAAGAAAAACTTTGGTTGGTCTTCTGAGGGTAAGGAAGCATTTGAAGGTATTAAGAAAGCCATTTCTAAAACCCCCATCTTAGCATGTCCTAATTTCAACAAGGATTTTATCATCTATTGCTATGCTACAGAGAATACCTTGGCTGTTGTAGTAACTCAGAAAAATTCTAAGGATCATGAGCTTCCAATTGCCTTCATGAGCTATGTTCTGAAAGCTAATGAGTTGAAATATACTATGATGGAGAAACATGATTTTGCAGTATTCAAAGCTATCAAGCAGTTTCGTTTTTATATTCTTAATTCTCACTCTGTTGTGCTTATTCCTGATACAACCATCAAGTCCATTATTACACAACAAGAGTTTGGAACTAAGAGAGGTAATTGGGTAGTAAAGGTCCACGAATATGACCTTGATATCAAGAAAACTAAGGTAGTCCGGAGTAAAGGCTTGTGTGAACTTATTGCTGAAGGAGCTGATTCAATGTTGTCCAAAGAAGCAGTTAATGTTCATGTTGTCCTTTTCCTCAGTTTAATAGATGAATGGTATGGTGATATTGAAATTTTTCTTACTTATGAAGAGTGTCCATCTCACTTGAGTGCCAAGGATAAGAGGGATATTAAGCTAAGGTCTACATAGTATGTACTATGGGAGAATGCTTTGTTCAAGATGGGCATAGATGGAAGATTCTTGAAGTGTGTAGACATAGAGAAACAAAAGAAGTTGTTCGAGTTTTTCATGATTAGGCTTGTGGAGGCCATTTATCTTCTCTTGTCACTACCCATAAAATCCTTTTCAGGCCGGGTACTATTGGCCTACACTTTTCGAGAGATGCATGCAAATGGGTAGGTAAATGTGAAGCTTGTCAGGACTTTTGTTGGGAGACCTAAGTTGGCTGCTTTGCCACTAAAGCAGGTAGTGATTGATGAGCCCTTTCAACAATGGGGATTGGATTTCATTGGAACTCTTAACCCACCCTCTAGTGCTAGGAATACTCATGTGCTAACTCGCTACAAACTACTTCACAAAGTGGGTAGAGGCTATTATAATAAAAAGCACTACTTCGAGGTAGTGTGTAATTTCATTAAGGAGAACATATTGATAAGATTTGGGGTACCAAACAAGATTGTGACTAATAATGATTTGAATTTTTCTTCTTATGAGATTATGTATTTTTGTTATGGTCATATAATTTACCTTGCTCACTCCCCCCAAGGGAATGGATAAGTAGAATCAACAAACAAGAATCTGGTAACCATCATTCGGAAGCTTGTCAATGAATCTAAGAGGAATTGGCACAAGAAACTCTATGATGCTCTCTAGGTAGATAGAATTACACCCAAAAGAGAAATTGGGATGTCTCCTTTTCAAGTGGTGTATGGTGTCAAGCTTGATTACTAAGTAATTGTGGAATTATTAGCCTTGCATTTAATGAAGGCTATTGAAGATTCAAGTTTTACCAGTTCCTTGGAAAAGAGGATCATGTATCTCTAGAAGCTGGATGAAGACAGGTTGTAGGTTTTTGATAGAATATCAACTCATCAACTGAGGGTGAAAGATTTGTTTGACAAGAAAGCTAGACCTAGATATTTTCAAGTAGGAGACATTGTTCTGCTGTGGGACAAAAGACATGAACCTTGAGGAAGCCATGGTAAGTTTGATTCCCTTTGGCTTGGTACTTTTAAAATCAGGCATTTTCTGGAGAAAATTTGTTCTATTTGGACTATATGGATGGTTCTCCTCTCCCACTTCTTTATAGTGGGAAGTATCTGAAGTTGTTCAAGTCCTAGGTGACTAGCAACCCTTTTGTATATTGTGTAAAATGTTTTGGTTTTGGTCGTTCCTTTGTGTTTTGTTTTGTCTTTCCTTTTGGTTTGATTTATTTTTTTGTGTTTTTTATTTTGTGTTAGTTTTACTTTTGAATCTATTTTCCCAATGGATAAGGCACTGATCTGCTTCCCCTAAGTTTTTTTATGGTCCTTGATCTTGCCTCATTCCTTTCTCAAGTCATCCCCAAAAAGAGCCAGTTGTTTTCGCCCTCAAAATTCCCCCTTTTTTGAAGCCAAGTTTTGAAATTTTTTATTTGGTACCTTGGAGTAATGGATCGTTTTGAGCCTGGTATTATTTGAAGTTTTCCATTCCATGGAGAACAATTTGAAATTCAGGCGTAAAGGTGGAGTGTTTCCCCTTCTTTTTATTTTTTCCCATAGTTGGGAATTACAGGCTTATCCTTCCGTCAATGTTTTCCCCAACATCCATAGGTAGTACGTGGACATATCTGATTGGATGTAGCATGGCCATGTTTCAAGTAACAACGAAAGCCTCCACACGTCCAAATGACACAACTCAAGGGTAGGGCCCAAGGGACAATCCTCAAATAAGCGCAGGCTTTCCACGTGTCCCAGGTCTAAAATGAAGATAGAACAAGCCTAAATCGGCTAAGTATGGAAGGTTCAGCGGATGGTGCCACGTGCCTCATCGTGAAACTTTAAGGGTCGAAGCCAAAGGCGGTTCCCCAAACTTGCGCCACCTTCCACGTGTCCTAGGTCCAAAAAAGAGACAAAGCCGATCATTTAATTGACTAAGTATGATCGGGTCAGTGGAAGCTATCACGTGCCTCAATGGTGTAATTTCAGAGGTGAAACCAAAAGGCCAATCTCCAAATGAGCGCCAGTTCACCACATGGTCAGAGTCAAAGGAGAGACAAAGTTGGCTATTGAAAAGTCCAAGACCATTGGAAGGAGCCACACATTAACTCCGTGTAATTTTAGGAGGCGAATCGAAACTAGAAACTCAAATGAGTGCCAGCTCTCCACGTGTCTAGGGTTCAACAAAATTAAATTGGGCAAAGCGATCCCGAATCGGCTAAGTATGAAGATTTGTGAAGTCTCCATATGTCTCTTCAACGATACTTTAAAGGAAGAATCAAGAGTGGGTCTCCAAATGTGCACGAGCTCGCCACATGGTCGAGTCAAAGAAGGGTCGAGAGCTGACTATTGAATCAGATAAGTAAATAAGAGTTTGCAGAAGCCTCCATGTGTTAGCTCGATGTAACTTCAAAAGGAAAAACCTTGAGGCAGTCCCAAAATTGTGCCAACCCTCCATGTGTCTAGGGTCGATATATGGCCCCACCATTGAAAGGGACTTAGTAAAAACACAAAAACATTGAACTAACCCAAAAAGGAACATGTGGCCATGTTTCAAGAATTAGCGGAAAGACGAGCCCTAATTGTCTTTTTATGCCATTGAAAAGTCAAGGCGTGCGGTGGAGCAATTTGAGTTTTTGAGGTTGCGTTGAAAAGAGGTAAAATTACAGAAAGTGTGCCATGACCCCGTCGCCACTCACATAAAGCCACATGTCAAGACCATATCAAAAGTGGGTGGGTGGGCCAAAATGTTCCAAAATGCCATTTCTCCAAAGGGGAAGAAATATAAAAGGAATCCTCAGGCCCATTTCATTTTTAATCTCTCTCACATGGATGGCTAGAATTTAAAGTTTGCAAAGGCAAGATGAACGGTTATGATTCAATGCATCTAGTTTTTCCTGCCAGGCATGGAAACGACCAAGGCATTGGAGAGACTTAGACATCAGTTTCTTGAATCAATTTTCATCATTTTTGTAACTAAATGTAACCATTATGGGAAACTATTTAATGGCTTCGCACTTATTTGTTGTTCAAGTTGGATCTTGGTACTCTGTAAAGGTAATAGATTCAAAGTAATCAAGATAGAAGTTTTCCCCTTTCTTCCTCTTCTTTTCTTCTTTCCATGTCTGAAACTTGGGAATCATCCATATTTCATGATAGGAAAATTTTTGTTCTTGTTTATATGATTTTTGGAACTTTGTGTCTGTGGAATTATGTTGGTTATGAATGATTCTACTCTGTAACTCCCTGGTTCAATATGTATAAGGTGATACTCTTCCATCTATATTTCCTGAAGGTATTGTTTTGTTCTTCCTTCCTCATCTCCTTAATTCTTCAATCCTTTCGTATTGATGATCTTTGGGCATAAACGTTTCAAAGTATCAAGAATCCACGCTTTTAAAGTTGTATATTTGTACATAAGTTTTGCTGCCTTCTTTCACTAAGGGAACCTCTACCATTAAAGAGGAGGGACTTGCCATCCCCTAAGCGTGGTTTGTTAAAGTCCTATTTAAAAACCCAACATTTTTTGGTGACTCCGTTGGGGATTTCGTTTCAAATGGATCCCTTTCTAAAAAGAAAAATTTCAAGATCATTATTGGTCTAGTGACTCTACGGTATACACGTGGGAAGAAATCTCTTAGGGTTTAGGATTCCCAATTTCAACTTTTGGAGCAACAAAACTTCTCTCTTCCAGTAAGAAGGAATAGAGAGACTCATCCTACAAGCACACCTCCTGTTAAAAATATAAATTCCAAGGATAGCATTCCTTAGGAACATCTAAGTCCTAATCTCCGTGCTTTGATACTTGCTCATTTTTCTGTTCTCCTTTTTTCAATTTTTCCAAAGATGGCAACCCCTTTGCCTAGGGGACAATAGGTTGAGCCTCTTGCTTCTTCCTCAACCATTACATGAGTTACTTATGGATAACTGGAAAAGTTTTCCCAAGTTCCCGGGTGATGGGAAAGTTCATCTAGATGAAAAAATTATAGCCTTCATTGTTGCATGTGGGATTCTTGGGGTTGAACATGAAGATGTATCTGTCAGACTTTTTGTGGAGACATTGCAAGACAATGCTGCTGATTGGTTCTACCATCTTCATGTTACGTCTATCACTAATTGTAATACTATAACAACTCAGTTTGAACAACATTTCAAACCTGCTGAAGATGAGCATGCTCTGTTAGCAAAGATTTCTCAAATAAAAAAGGAGCCATTTGAGCCCATGAGGGAGTTTGTGGATAAATTCAACAAGCTAATTAATAAAATTCCACAAAACACTTGTCCATTGGATCAAATCCAAAAGTGTTTCTTCCGCAATGCCCGATTACACGAAGTGAGTTATGCACTAAGAAGAGTTAACCTTGCAACTTTGGATGCTTATCAGTGTTTGGCTATCAGTGTTGAGGATGATTTGATCATGTCTGGTAAACTAAAAAGAGAATCCTCCAAATCTAAAGCTTCTTCATCTTCCTCTTCCCTGGATCGATTCGATCGGTTGGTGTAGAAGTTTTCAAATGATCTAATTGCTCTCAAGAAATAATTGGCTCAACATACCCCTTACTAGGGTGTTCTAAGAAAAAAATTTCAGCCCAGAACCATCCGCCTTCTTCTCGGACCAGTTGGCTATGAAGGTCCACCGATTAAGGTTCTAGTCAATGCAACTTCGAAGTTGAAGAACCTGATGATGAGGAGTGTAATGAACTCTATAAAGAACCAAAAGAAGAAGAAGTTGAAGAACTAGAAGATCTTGGTGGGTCTTAAGTTCATTTCCTCACCACTGAAGATATGGATGATGAAGATGAATATGAGGAAAGAGTGGCATATATGAATAGTGAGTCATATGCTGTTATGGCTTAGAGCAAACAAACAGAAAATAAAATGTGTGCAGCACTTGCCAAGAAGTCCAAGGAGTTTCCTACGACTATTCAAGTGATTGTAAGAAGAGGAGATCCTATTCCCACTGCCTCCACACAAAAGGTGAGTAATGCTAATCCTTCTTCTTCTACTTTTGTTTCCAAAACTCCTTCTCCTTCAAATACTAAAACTGATAGAGCAAGAGTCTCTCAAGTTCCTAGCAATGATGCCCCATCTACCTATGGATCTTTTGATATTATTGATCACCTCAAAAGGACCAAAATCTAAATTTCAGAGGCAAAGTTTTACCAGACTCATCCAAAAGCTTTTGCTAAAATGGTAAACTTTGTAAATTCCAAATCCAAAGTCTCATCTAGTACTTCTAAAGGTATTTTTCCCACCCCCTCTTCCTCACCTCAATCAAGCCTTGTGGCTACAATCACTTCCCCTAATGAGAAAATTGAACCATTTTATGTGACCCTTCTCATAGCTGGCCATAAACTCAATAACTATGTTATAGACTCAGGAGCATTAGATAATGTAATGCCTACAAAGGTAGCTCATGCTTTGGGTCTAACCCTAACATGTGCCTTTGGTTCTGTTATTCCATGGAAAGTAGGAAAGTGCCTTTGGTTGGCAGAATTAAAGATGCACAAGTAGCTTTTGTTGCTTTTCTAGAGAAAAGGGTCTTAGCCACTATTTTGGTAGCTAATATTCCTCCCTCATATGGGATGTTGTTGAGTAGAAATTTATGTAAGGAGGTAGGAGGTGAAATTCAAATGGACTTGTCGCATGCTTTGATCCGATCAATGGAAAAATGAAGAATCTTCTACCTAAGAAGCAAATTGAGTATATTGTTTAAAATACGATGATCCAAAAGCACGAGATACTCTATGCGCAGAGATAGGGCATGGTAACTACATGATCATGTCATAAGATGAGGAAAAATTTCCTAAGGGAGTGATTCTTGACCCCAATGGCATTTGGAATCTCGAGTTTGATGGAAGCTTCTCTTCGCCTAAATCTAGGGCTAGTGTTGTGATATCTTCTCCGTAAGGGAACAATCATCCTTTCTCCTTCAAACTCGTCTTGAAAGGACAAAAAATACAGCTGAATATGAGGCACTCATACTTGTATTAAACATGGAAAAAGAAATGGGAGTGAAGAATATTTGTGCTCATGGTGATGCAGAGCTTATTGTGAAATAGGTCAGAGATATTTTTCAAGTCAAGAATAGGAGATTGAAGCATTATAGGAATCTTGTTTGGGATTCCATTGAGTTTCTTGACGCTTTCTCCATTGAATCTGTGCCAAGAGAAAGGAACACTAGAGCTGATTCTCTAGCTGTCTTAGGATCTTTGTTGATTCCTCACCCAGATTTCTCTCAGGAGAAGTTTACCATTGAAATGATTCATAGGCCCAACGTACTAGATAATGCAAATAACTAGTAGGTTTTCAATGATGATCAACATTTTCTCTCTTTCTTGGAGCTTAGGGATAATTTTGACCAGTTGTATTTTGAAGGAAGTGAGACCTTTCCTAGAGAGTGTGTATCCTCTAATGAAGGGGATATCAATGAAGAGAGGGATCAATATGGCTGCATCAAATTGAAATGTAACAAGATCCCTGAAGGGATGATGAGTTTGGAAGACCTATTTGATAAGCATGATAGGTACATTAAGTCTAAAAATTCCCAAGGAGCTCGAAAGTCTGCCGAGTGTGAAAAAGTTAATATTGGGAGTCTTGATGAACCCAAGATGGTGATCATTGGAAAATTATGCACTCAAGAGGAGAATAAGAAGGTAGTAAATCTACTAAAAAGGTATGCTGATGTTCTCACCTATTTGTATGATGGTCTTAAGGATTTCTAGCCAAAGGAGATGCAACATTTTATCCCTATGAAACCTGGGATCAAACCGTTCAAGTAGAAAAAAAGGAAATACAATCCAAAGGTTGCTGGCACTATTTTTTAGGAGATCCAAAAGTTGTTAAAGGAATAGAGAATCTTTCCTATACATCATTCAACATAGATTGCCAACATTGTGCATGTCGGGAATAAGTATGGTGAGATTCTCATCTATGTGGATTTCATGAATTTGAATCGGGCTTCACTGAAAGACAACTACTCTCTCCCCATAATGGATCAAGTTTTTCAAGCTATCACAGCTCGAGATCTTATCTATGTTGGATAGATTCTTTGGATACAATCAAGTGGAAGTCAAGTACCCTAGATCAACACAAAACTACTTTCACTACTCCTGGGACACCTTTTCTTACAAGAGAATGCCTTTTGGTGTTATGAATGCTGGTGCCACTTTTCATGATCAGGCTTGTGGAGGCCATTTCTCTTCTATTATCACTGCCCATAAAATCCTTCATGCTGGGTACTATTGGCCTACACTATTCAGAGATGCATCCAAATGGGTAGGTAAATGTGAATCCTGTCAGACTTTTGTTGGGAGACCTAAGTTGGTTGCTTTGCCACTAAAGCCAGTAGTGATTGATGAGCCCTTTCAACAGTGGGGATTGGATTTCATTGGAACTCTTAACCCACCCTCCAAAGATTGGGCATATTCATGCTAACTACTACTGAGACTATTTCAAAAAGTGGGTAGAGGCCATTCCAGTCAAAATAACTACTTTCGAGGTAGTGTGTAATTTCATAAAGGAGAATATATTGATAAGGTTTGGGGTACCAAAAAGATTGCGATCGATAATGCTTCAAATTTTTCTTCTTTCCGAGATGATGGATTTCTGCTATGGTTATGGAATTTCCCTTGCTCACTCGTCGGACTACTAACCATAAGGGAATGGAAAAGCATAATCAACAAAAATAGTCTAGTAACCATCATTCGGAAGATTTTCAACGAATCTCAGAGGAATTGGCACAAGAAACTCTATGATGCTCTTTGGGAAGATAGAATTACACCCAAAAGAGTAATTGGGATGTCTCCTTTTCAAGTGGTGTATGGTGTTGAAGCTCAGTTACCAATAACAGTGGAATTACCAACCTTGCACTTAATGAAGGCTATTGAAGATTCAAGTTTTACCAGTTCCTTGGACAAGAGGATCATGTATCTCCAGAAGCTGGATGAAGACAGGTTGCAAGTTTTTGATAGAATATCAGCTCATCAATTGAGGGTGAAATATTTGTTTGACAAGAAAGCTAGACCCAAATATTTTCAAGTGGGAGACATTTTTCTACTATCGGAAAAAAGCCATGAACCTCAAATAATCCATGGTAAGTTTGATTCCCTTTGGCTTGGTCCTTTTAAAATCAGACATTTTGCTGGAGAAAATTCCTTCTATTTGGACTATATGGATGGTTCTCCTCTCCCACTTCCTTATAGTGGGAAATATATAAAGTTTTTCAAGTCCTGGGTGACTAGGCGATCCATAGTATATTGTGTACATTATTTTGGATTTTGGTCATTCCTTTGTGTTTTGTTTTTGTCTTTCCTTTTGGTTTGATTTATTTTTGTGTGTTTTGTCTTCTATGTTGGTTTTACTTTTTACTCTATTTTCCCAATGGATAAGGCACTGGTCTGCTTTCCCTGAGTATTTTTATGGTCCTTGATCTTGCCTTGTTCCTCTCTCAAGTCATCCCCAGAAAGATCCAGCTATTGTCACCCTCAAAATTCCCCTTTTTTGAAGCCAATTTTTGAAAATTTTGAGTCGGTACCTTGGAGTAATGGATCGTGTTGAGCTTGGTATTATTTTAAGTTTTCCATTCCATAGAGAACAATTTAAAATTTGGGCGTAAAGGTGGAGTTTTTTCCCTTCTTTTTATTTCTACCCATAGTCGGGAATGACGGGCGTATCCTCCCCATAAATGTTTGCCCCAACATCCATGGGTAATACGTGGACATCTTTGATTAGATGCATCATGGCCATGTTTCAAGTGACAAAGGAAGCCTCCACGCATCCAAATGACGTAAATCCAAGGGTAGGGCCCAAGGGATGATCCTCAAATAAGCGCGGGCTTTCCACGTGTCCTAGGTCTGAAATGAAGATAGAACAAGCCTAAATTGACTAAGTATGGAAGGTTTAGTGGATGGTGCCATGTGCCTCATCGACGCAACTTCAAGGGTCGAAGCTAAGGAGGTTACCCAAACTTGCGCTGAGTCCTCCACATGTCCCACCTCTAAAAAAGAGACGGCGATTGTTTAATTGACTAAGTATGATCGGGTTGGCGGAAGATTCCATGTGCCTCAATGACGTAATTTCAAAGGTGAAACCAAAGCACTAATATCGCAATGAGCATTAGCTTGCCATGTGGTCGAGTCAAAGGAGAGATGAAGTTGGCCGTTGAAAAGTCCAGGACCAACGGAAGAAGCCACGCGTTAGCTCGGCATAATTTCAGGAGGTGAATCCAAAGTGGAATCTCAAATGAGCGCCAGACTCTCCACATGTCTAGGGTTGGCGAAAGTCAAGTGGGAAGCGGGCCCAAATTGGCTAAGTATGAAGAACCGGGAGGAAGTCTCCACATGTCTCTTCAGTGTAACTTCAAAGGAAGAATCAAGAGCGGGTCTCCAAATGTGCACGAGCTCGCCACGTGGTTAGAGTCAAAGAAGGGGTAGAGCCGGCCGTTGAATTGGCTAAGTACAAAAGATTTTACGGAATCCTCCACGTGTCAGCTTAGCGCAACTTCAAAAGGAAAATTTGAAGGCAGGTCCCAATCTTGTGCCAACCCTCCACATGTCTAAGGTCGGACATATGGCCCTACCAAATAAAAGGGACTTAGTCAAAAACATAAAAATACTTGAACTAACTTTTAAAGGGACACATGGCCATGTTTCAAGCATTAGCAAAAGGCGGGCCCTTATTGTGTTTTGATTCCGTTTAAAAGTCAAGGCGGGCGGTGAAGCAATTTGAGTTTTTGAGCCTGCGTTGAAAAGAGGTAAAATTGTAAAAGTGAGTCGTGACCCCGTCACCACTCACATAAAGTCACATGTCAAGACCGTATCAAAAGTGGGTGGGTGGGCTAAAATGTTCCAAAATGCCATTTCTTCAAAGGGGACAAAATGCAATAGGCATCCTCAGTCCTGCTTCATTTTAAATCTCTCCCACGTGGATGGCTAGAATTCAATGTTTGCAAAGGCAAAATGAACGACTACGATTCAATTCATCTAGTTTTTCTGCCAGGAATGGAAACAGTCAAGGCATTGAAGAGACTCAGACATCGGTTTCTTGAATTAGTTTTCATCATTTTTGTAACCGAATGTAACCGTTCTGGGAAACTATTTAATGGCTTCTCCATGTCGTTTTTTGGGTTGGATCCTGGTACTATATAAAGGTAATAGATTTGAAGTAATCAAGACATAATTTTTCCCCTTTCTTCCTCTACTTTTCTTCTTTCTATGTCTGAAACTTGGGAATCATCCATATTTTATGATAGGAAACTTTGTGTTCTTATTTATATGATTTCTGGAACTTTGCATCTGTGGAATTATATTGGTTATGAAAGTGAATGATTCTACTCTACAACTCCCTGGTTCAATACGTATAAGGTGATACTCTACCATCTATATTTCCTGAAGGTATTGTTTTTTTCTTCCTTCCTCATCTCCTTAATTCTTCAATCCTTTCGTATTGATGATCTTTGGGCATAAACGTTTCAAAGTATCAGGAATCCACGCTTTGAAAGTTGTATATTTGTACATAAGTTTTGTTGCTTGATTTTAATAAGGGAACCTCTCCCATTAAAGAGGAGGGACTTTCCATCCCCTGACTATGGTTTGTTAAAGTCCTATTTAAAAACCCAATAGTTTTTGGTGACTCCAATGGGGATTTTGTTTCAAACAAATCCCTTTCTAAAAATAAAAATTTCAAGATCATTGTTGGTTTGGCGACTCTACAAGTATACACACGGGAAGAAATCTCTAAGGGTTGAGGATTCCCATTTTCAACACGGAGTAACAAAAATTCTCTCTTCCAGCAAAAAGGAACAAAGGGACTCATTCTACAAACACACCGATGTTAAAAACATAAATTCCAAGGATAGTGTTCCTCAGGAACATCTCAATCCTAATCTACATGCTTTGATACCTGCTGGTGTTTTTGTTCCCCTTGATCAATTTTTAAAAGATGGCAGCCACTTTGCCTAGGGGACAATAGGTTTGGCCTCTTGCTCTTCCTCATCCATTGCATGAGTTACCTAGGGGTAACAAGAAAAGTTTTCCCAAGTTCCCGAGGTGATGGGAAAGTTCATCAGATGAACACATTATAGCCTTTATTGTTGTATGTGGGATTCTTGGGGTTAAACATGAAGATGTCTCTATCAGGATTTTTGTGGAGACATTGTAGGACAATGCTGCTGATTGGTTCTACCATCTTCCTGTTAGGTCTATCACTAATTGGAATACCATGACAACTCAGTTTGAGTAGCGTTTCAAACCTGCTAAAGATGTGCATGATCTGTTACACAAATTTCTCATATCAAGAAGGAGCCATTTGAGCCCATGAGGGAGTTTGTGGCTAAATTCAACAAGCAAATTAATAAAATTCCATAGAAATCTCATCTAGTGGATCAAATCCTAAAGTTTTTCTTCCTCAACACCTAGTTTCCTGAAGTGAGTTATGCACTAAGGAGAGCTAACCTTGCAACTTTGGATGTTGATCAGTGTTTAGCTATCAATGTTGAGGATGATTTGATCATGTTTGGTAAACTGAAAAGAGAATATTCCAAATCTAAAGCTTCTTCCTCTTCCTCTTCCCTTGGATCCAATTCTGATTAGTTTGTGCAAAAGATTACAAATGATCTCATTTCTCTCAAGAAACAATTGGCTCAAAGATACCCCTTACCGGGATGTTTAAAAAAAAATTCAGCCTAGGAACCATCTGCCTTCTTCTCAGACCAGATTGGCTATTGAAGGCCCACCCATCAAGGTTCTAGTCAATACAACTTGTGAAGTTGAAGAACCTGATGATGAGGAGTGTAATGAATTCTATGAAGAACTAAAAGAAGAATAAGTTGAAGAACTGGAAGATCTTGGTGGGTCTCAAGTTCATTTCCTCACCACTGAAGGTATGGATGATGAAGATGAATATGAGGAAAGAGTGGTAGATATGAATAGTGAGTCATATGTTGTTATGACTTAGGAGTAAACAAACAGAAAAGAAAAAGTGGTGTAGCCTGCCAAGAAGTCTAAGGAGTTTCCTACAACTATTCCAGTGATTGCAAGAAGAGGAGCTCATATTCCCACTACCTCCACACAAAAGGTGAGTAATGATAATCCTTCTTCTTCTACGTCTATTTCCAAAACTCCTTCTCCTTTAAATCCTCAAACAGATAGATAAAGAGTCTCTCAAGTTCCTAGCAATGATGCCTCATCTACCTCTGGATATTTTGATATTATTAATCACCTCAAAAGGACCAACATCCAAATTTTAGAGGAAAAGTTTTACCACACTCATCCAAAAGATTTTGCTAAAATGGAAAACTTTGTAAATTCCAAATCCAAAGTCTCATCTAGTAATTTTAAAGGTATTTTTCCCACCCCCTCTTCCTCACCTCAATCAAAGCGTTGAGGTGTGCAAATCACTTCCCCTAATGAGAAAATTAAACCATTTTATGTGACCCTTCTCATAGTTGGCCATAAACTTAGTAAGCGTGTTATAGACTCGGGAGCATCAAATAATGTAATGCCTACAAAGGTATCTCATGCTTTGGGTTCAATGACCCTAACATGTGCCTTTGGTTCCTATTATTCCATGGAAAGTAGGAAAGTGCCTTTGGTTGGCAGAATTAAAGATGCACAAGTAGCTTTTGCTTTGGGTCTTAGCCACTATTTTGGTAGCTGATATTCCTCCCTCATATGGGATGTTACTGAGTAGAAATTTCTATAAGGAGGTAGGAGGTGAAATTCAAATGGACTAGTCGTATGCTTTGATCCCTGTTATTGGAAAAATGAAGAAGTCTGCTACGAGAAATAAACCGAGTATATTGTACAAAAGATCGATGATCCAAAAGCACAGATACTCTATGCAGATATAGGGCATGGTAACTACAAGATCATGTCACAAGATGAGGTAAAATATTCCAAGGGAGTGATTCTTGACCCCAATGGCATTTGGAATCTCGAGTTTGATGGAAGCTGCTCTTCACTAAATACGGGGCTAGTGTCGTGATATCCTCTCCAGGAAGGGAACAATCATCCTTTCTCCTTCAAGATTTGTTTTGAAAATACAAATAATAAAACTTAATACGAGGCACTCATAATTAGATTGAACATGAAAAAAGAAATAGGAGTGAAGAATATTTGTGCTTGTGGTGATGCAAAGCTTATTGTGAAACAAAGTTAGAGATCTTTTTCAAGTCAAGAATATGATATTGAAGCATTATAGGAATCTTGTATGGGATGCCATTGAGTTTCTTGATGATTTCTCCATTGAAGCTGTGCCAAGAGAAAGGAACATTAGAGCTGATTCTCTCACCTGTCTCGGGATATTTCTTTGATTCCTCACCCAGATTTCTCTCAGGAGAACTTTACCATTGAAATGATTCATAGGCCCAGTGTACAGATAATGCAAATAATTGGCAGGTTTTAAATGATGATCAACATTTTCTCTCTTTCTTGGAGCTTAGGGATAATTTTGACCAGCTATATTTTGAAGGAAGTGAGACCTTGCCTAGAGAGTGTGTATCCTCTAATGAAGGGGATATCAAGGAAGAGATAGATCAAGATGGCTGCATCAAATTGAAAGGTAACAAGATCCCTAAAGGGCTGGTGAGTTTGGAAGACCTGTTTGATAAGCATGATAGGTACATTAAGTCTAAAAATTCCCAAGGAGCTCGGTAGTCTGCTGAGTGTGAAAAAGTTAATATTGGGAGTCTTGATGAACCCAAGATGGTGAACATTGGAAAATGCTGCACTCAAGAGGAGAAGAAGAAGGAAGTAAATCTCGCTGAAAAGGTATGCTGATGTTCTCGCCTATTCATATGATGATCTCAAGGATTTCTAGCCAAAGGAGATGCAACATATTATCCATCTGAAACCTAGGATCAAACCTCAAGTAGAAACAAAGGCAATACAATCCCAAGGTTGCTGGCACTATTTTTCAAGAGATCCGAAGTTGCTAAAGGCAAAGGTCATCTTTCCTATACATCATTCAACATGGATTGCCAACATTGTGCTGTCGCCAGAAGAAGAATGGTGAGATTCACATCTTTTTGGATTTCATGAATTTGAATCAGGATTCTTTGAAGGACAACTACCCTCTCCCTATGATGGATCAAGTTTTGCAAGTGTCACAAGCTTTAAGATGTTATATATGATGGATGGATTCTCTGGATACAATGAAGTGGAAGTCAGAGTCGGATCAACACAAAACTACTTTCACTACTCTTTGGGGCACCCTTTCTTACAAGAGAATGCCTTTTGGTCTTATCAATGTTGGTGCCAATTTTCGGAGGGAAATGGAATTGGATTTTGGCATTCTAAATGGAAATTGTGTTGTGGTGTACCTTGATGATTTTAATGTTTTCTCCAAAACAAGGGTGGATCACTTTCAACATCTTGAAACAGTCCTCCAGAAGTGCAGAGAACATGGAGTCTATCTTAATCCAAAGAAGTATGTCTTTTGTGTCATTGAAGGCAAGTTGTTGTGGCAAATTTTCTCTAAAGAGGGAATCAAGATAGATCTAGAAAGAGTTTAAGAAATCTAGTAGATTCCTCTTCCCACAAGTAAAAATGGTGTTCACTCTTTCTTTGGTAAGATTAATTTCCTGAGGAGATTCATTCCTGATTTTGTAGAGTTGACTATGAGCATTTCTCACATGATGAAAGGAAATAAAAACTTTGGTTGGTCTTCTGAGGGTAAGGAAGAATTTTAAGGTATCAAGCAAGCCATTGCTAAAACCCCCATCTTAGCATGTCCTGATTTCAACAAGGATTTTATCATCTATTGCTATGCTACAAAGAATACCTTGGCTGTTGTGCTAACTCAGAAGAATTATGAGGATCATGAGATTCCAATTACCTTCATGAGATATGTTTTGAAAGCTCATGAGTTGAAATATACTATGATGGAGAAACATGATTTTGTAGTGGTCAAAGTTGTCAAGCAGTTTCATTTTTATATTCTTAATTATCACTCTGTTGTGCTTGTTCTTGATACAACCATCAAGTCCATTCTTACACAACAAGAGTTTGGAACTAAGAGAGGTAATTGGGTAGAAAAGGTCCAAGAATATGATCGTGATATCAAGCTAACTAAGCTATTATGGGTTAAAGGCTTGTGTGAACTTATTGCTGAAGGAGCTGATGCAACGTTGTCCAAAGAAGCGATTGATGTTCTGTTGTCCTTTTCCTCATTTCAATAGATGAATGCTACGCTGATATCGCACATTTTCTTACTTATAAAGAGTTTCCATCTCAATTGAGTACCAAGGAGAAGAGGGATATTAAGATAAGGTCTACACAATATGTGCTATGGAAGCATGCTTTGTTCAAGTGGGGCATAAATGAAAGATTCTTGAAGTGTGTGGACAAAGAGAAACCGAAGAAGTTTTTCTCAAATTTTCAAAATCAAGCTTGTGGAGGCCATTTCTCTTCTTCTGTCACTTCCCATAAAATCCTTTGTGTCGGGTACTATTGGCCTACACTATTCAAAGATGCATCCAAATGGGTAGGTAAATGTGAAGCCTATCAAACTTTTGTTGGGAGACCTAAGTTGGCTGCTTTTCCACTAAAGCTAGTAGTGATTGATGATCCCTTTCAACAGTGGGGATTTGATTTCATTGGAACTCTTAACCCACCCTCCAGTGTTGGGAATACTCATGTGCTAACTACTACAGACTACTTCACAAAGTGGGTAGAGGCCATTCCAGTCAAAAGCACTACTTCTGAGGTAGTGTGTAATTTCATTAAGGAGAACATATTGATAAGGTTTGGGGTACCAAACAAGATTGTGACTAATAATGATTTGAATTTTTATTCTTCGCGATGATGGATTTCTGTTATGGTTATGAAATTTACCTTGCTCACTCTTCGGACTACCCCTAAGGGCATGGACAAACATAATCAACAAACAAGAATCTGTAACCGTCATTCGAAGGTTGTCAATGACTCTCAAAGGAATTGGCGCAAGAAACTCTATGATGCTCTCTGGGAAGATAGAATTACACCCAAAAGAGAAATTGAGAGGTATCCTTTTCAAGTGGTGTATGGTGTTGAAGCTCAGTTACGAATAATAGTGGAATTACCAGCCTTTCACTTAATGAAGGCTATTGAAGATTCAAGTTTTACTAGTTCCTTGGACAAGAGGATCATGTATCTCTAGAAGCTGGATGAAGACAAGTTGCAGAGGTTTTGATAGAATATTAGCTCATTAAGCGAGGGTGAAAGATTTATTTGACAAGAATTCCAGACCCAGAGATTTTCAAGTTGGAGACATTGTTACGTGGTGGGACAAAAGACATGAACATAGAGGAAGCCATGGTAAGTTTGATTCCCTTTAGCTTGGTCCTTCTAAAATCAAGCGTTTTGCTGGAGAAAATTCATTCTATTTGGACTATATGGATGGTTCTCCTCTCCCAATTCATTATAGTGGGTAGTATCTGAAGTTATTCAAGTCCTAGGTGACTAGGCGGTCCTTATGTATATTGTGTACAGTGTTTTGATTTTTGGTCATTCCTTTGTGTTTTGCTTCGTCTTTCCTTTTGGTTTGTTTTCTTTTCATGTGTTTTGTATTCTGTGTTTGTTTTTCCTTTGAATCTATTTTCCCAATGGATAAGGCACTGGTCTGCTTCCCCGAGTTTTTCTATGGTCCTTGATCTTGCCTTGTTCCTCTGTCAAGTCATCCCCAGAAAGAGCTAGCTGTTGTCACCCTCAAAATTCCCCTCTTTTTGAAGTCAAGTTTTGAAAATTTTGAGTTGGTACCTTGGAGTAATGGATCACATTAAGCCTGGTATTGTTTGTAGTTTTCCATTCCATGGAGAACAATTTGAAATTCGGGCATAAAGGTGGAGTTTTCCCCTTCTTTTATTTCTTCCCATAGTTGGGAATGACGGGTGTATCCTCCCCATCAATGTTTTCCCCAACATCCACGGGTAGTACGTAGACATCTCTTATTGGATGTGAAATTGCCATGTTTCAAGCGATAATAGAAGCCTCCATGTGTCCAAATGGTGCAACTCCAAGGGTAGGGCCCAAGGGACAATCCTCAAATAAGCGCAGGCTTTCCATGTGTCCCAAGTCCGAAATGAAGATAGAACAAGCCTAAATCGGCTAAGTATGGAAGGTTCAATGGATGACACCACGTTCCTCATTTGTGTAACTTGAAGGGTCGAAGCCAAAGGTGGTTCCCAAAATTGCACTAGCCTTCCATGTGTCCTAGCTCTAAAAGAGAGATAACCGATCGTTTAATTGAATAAGTATGAAGAGGTTGGTGGAAACCTCCACGTGCCTCAATGATGCAATTTCAGAGGTGAAACCAAAGGGCCAATCTCCAAATGAGCACTAGCTCACCACGTGGTCAGAGTCAAAGGATAGATAAAGTTGGCTATTGAAAATTCGGAACCGAGTGGGAAGGAGCCATGCGTCATCTCGGTGTATTTTCAGCAGAGCAAATCCAAAGTGGAAACTCAAATGAGTGCCATCTCTCCATGTGTCTAGGGTTCAACAAGTCAAGGTGGTGGTAGGCCCGAATCAGCTAAGTATGAAGAACCAGTGGAAGTCTCCACTTGTCTCTTGGCACAACTTCAAAGGAAGAATCAAGAGCGGGTCTCCAAATGTGCACGAGCTCGCCACGTGGTCAGAGTAAAAGAAGAGGCAGAGCTGGCCATTAAATCAACTAAGTACATAAGAGTTTGCGGAAGCCTCCACGTGTCATCTCGGTGTAGCTTCAAAGGAAAAATCTGGAGGCATGTTCCAAACTTGTGCCAACCCTCCACGTGTCGAGTGGTCGATATATGGCCTGTCAAATGAAAGTGACTTAGTAAAAAAAAAAAAATACTGAACTAACCCATAAAGGGACACATGGCCATGTTTCAAGCATTAGCGGAAAGGTGAGCCCTTATTGTGTTTTGATGCCATTGAAAAGTCAAGGCGGGCTGGTGGAGCAATTTGAGTTTTTGAGCCCGCATTGAAAAGAGGTAAAATTGTAAAAAGTGTGTTGCGACCTCATTGCCACTCACATAAAGCCACGTGTCAAGACCTTATCAAAAGCGGGTGGGTAGAGCAAAATGTTCCAAAATGCCATTTCTCCAAAGGGGACAAAATGCAAAAGGCGTCCTTAGGCCCGCTTCATTTTAAATCTTTCCCACATGGACGTCTAGAATTGAAAGTTTGCAAAGGCAGGATGAACGGTTATGATTCATTGCATCTAGTTTTGCGCTAGGCATGGAAATGGCCGAGGCATTGGAGAGACTTAGACATCGGTTTCTTGAATCAGTTTTCATAATTTTTGTAATCGAATGTAACCATTCTAGGAAACTATTTAATGGCTTCTCCATGTTGTTGTTTGGGTTAGATCCTGGTACTCTGAAAGGTAATAGATTCAAAGTAATCAATACAAAAGTTTTCCCCTTTCTTCCTCTACTTTTCTTCTTTTCATGTCTGAAACTTGGGAATCATCCATATTTCATGATAGGAAACTTTTTGTTCTTGTTTATATGATTTCTGGAACTTTGCATATGTGGAATTATATTGGTTATGAAAGTGAATGATTCTTCTCTACAACTCCCTGGTTCAATAGGTATAAGGTGATACTCGCCATCTATATTTCTGAAGGTATTGTTTTGTTCGCCTTCCTCATCTCCTTAATTCTTCAATCCTTTCATATTGATGATCTTTAGGCATAAACGCGTTTCAAAGTATCAGGAATCCATGATTTGAAAGTTGTATATTTGTACACAAGTTTTTCTGCTTGCTTTCAATAAGGGAACCTCTCCCATTAAAGAGGAGGGACTTTCCATCCCTCGACCGTGGTTTTTAAAGTCCTATTTAAAAACCCAACAAGGCCAAACAACCAAAAATCATCTCTATTTTATCTATAAACTAATTAGGAGAGAGAGTCATGGAAGTTACTCCCATTGAGGGGAAGACTAAAGAGACTATCACAACAACAAACTATCAAATCTCCATATTTTCACTAGGGAAGGAAACACACGAAGGTTCCAAACAAGATGTGTAAGTGGCTCTCGGGAATTTGTTGGAGAATTATGATAAAGATAAAGCTTCCAAAGATGAACTGAAGGTAAAGGTTGAACAACTCACTACTTTGCTAAGGAAAGTAACACAACCCACTCCAACCACTGATCTTTCAACTACAATTTCTCTGACAATTTCTTCCACTCTGGATGACAGCTCATATCACAAGATTGAAAAGATAGGTCAGAAGGGAATATTAGTGAATGGATGGATATAACACATACTTTAGGAAGCTAATCCTTTGATTAATGAAGTTTTCAAATTATATAATGATTTGCAAACCGAAAGAGCCTCCATTCGTAGGATAGATGAAGTATTCTCCAGAGGATAACAATAATTTGAATCTGAATTTGACCACATGGGGCGAGATTAGAGATGAGGATCAGATTTACTTCTTCAAGAAGAAGTAATTGATGATATTTCTAAGTTGTTCGAGTTTGTAAGGCTATGGAATTTAGATCCCAGGTGTTACAAGATTTGATCAAGAAGTTGGATGACAAACACATGGAAATAATGGATGGTCTAAATGATATCTCAGAAGAGTTTGATAATATCAATTGCAAATTTTTCAATGAGAATATTGATGCCCTTCTAGTGGATCAAATTAAATCAAATTTCAAATATTTGGTAAAGAAAGATGATGAGGTAACTAGGACTTTCAATAGTGATTCAATTGATAAGTTGGTTTCATGTCATAATTTCACAAGTCAATGAAGAAAGTGGTGAGTAAGTTGAAAAGGTTTCTAGCTAAAGTGGCAAGAGAGATTGAAACAATGGATGTGGTGAATCATTACGCATGTGGACCAGAAGAAGAGGAAGTATAAGGAATCATCAAGCATTTCATTGATTACAAGCATCATATGACTATGTGGGAGAAAGAGCAAGAGAAAACCGAAGAGGGAAAAGATGTTGCAGGACCAAGCTAAGCTAGGCAACCATGAAAGGACAGTTCCAAGCTCTGGATCAGTCCAAGTTGTAGGGTTGACTTAGTCAAACCTTTGCAACTACTTTGCTATTTTTATGGGATCATGTTCCCTGGAACTTAATTACATTCTATTTTTAGTAACTTGTTAGTTAAGGTTCAATTGTAATGGCTCAACCTAAAAACTTATAAATAGTTAAGTGCATGAGTTTTAAATATATAGATCATTGGGGAAGTTACTCTTCAAGCTTGGAAGAGTGCTTTGAATACTTTGGAGCCTTTCAATTATATTCAGAACAATATTTTTCGTGAAATGTTTGATTTATTGTGTTAATAGTTGATCAATGTATGCTTTGTGAATGTGTAATTCCTTAGTATAAGTGATTAACCCACCTTTATTTTAGAGTATCTTATTTCAATCTGTGGGAGAATGATGTGGTTATCTTGAATATCAGTTGTGGAAATATTATATTCCTTTTGTTATAAAGTTACATTATCATTAACTGTCATGAAGAGAAAGGGATGTATGACATGTGTATATCATATATTGTCATGATTTGTTGATTGTGTATTTGAATAGATTTGATCTATCTGTTAGGTATGCTTGGGGTCTTACAAGGAAATGCATGCTATTATGTCTGTGGTATATTATTTTCCCTATCTAAATAGCATAAGGTGAATTGGATTGTGATGTTTACTTTATCCTTTCCGAGTTAACCCTTTCGGTGTGAAGATCAGAAAATTATCTAATTATACTCTCTTGGTGTATCACCTTATTTCCTTATTTGTTATTTCTAACTCTGAGCCTTGTGAATTGAGTAGATTAGAGTCATTTTAAAGTGTTTTTATCCTTGCACATCGATCTTAAATCAGGTGCCCCAAGTTCCAAAGGAATTCAACCTTCTCCAGAGGTTCATCCCAAGGCGACAAGGTCCCACACCTTGGGGATGTTCCAATGTTGCACGAGATCATTCAACAATTTAATGGGTGCAAGATCTGCATGACAACATCATGTTTTTTCAAATTTGTAATATGGTTTTAATTCAATATAATCATACCACTTACACTATTCTAATAAAATTTTATGGGTTCTCTAACTCTTGCTTTTGTTCCCCCATGTTTTATGGTCTTTCTTTGTTAGCTTTTCCCTCCCATTAACTAATGACATGCACACCACTAGTCTTGTTCTAATTTGAATACGAAAAGTTTATGAATTTACATGAAAAAAATTAGTCCATTTAGGGAAATCATAATCACACTTGAGAGGACAAGTGTTGAAGTTGTAAAATCAAGGAAATCATTTGTTTCAAGAGCATCCATGTGCCAAAACTAGATTTCGAGCATTTAAAGAAGAGAATCTAACATTTACTTATTGCATTAAGATTGTTCAAACTATTCAAAATCGTAGGCACTTGATAATACTTGGAGGGATAAAAATTCCCTCATTAAATTTCTCTATTTGATAAGGTTTTATAGCGTGTTGTAGGAATATTAAGGTACCGATGAAGAAAAAAAGGTTAAATAGTGACTCATAGTGAATTTTGAAAACACAAGTGAGGATTTCAAAGCTTTGAAGAATATGAATAGAGGTGTCAAATCTATTTTTCCTTCTAATGGTTTCCGAACCATATTGGTACAAATTTGAATCTATTATATATAGTTTGTTTCTAATCACTATCTCCCAAATTGTAAAAAAATAACGTATCATCCCGAAACCCATTTCTTTCGAATATTTCAATTTCTCTAATTTTCATATGCTTTTAGATTATTCCAAGTAACATGATTTCATTAATGTTGGACCCCACTTTCTTTTTAGAAAGATTTTTTTCTCCAAAATCAACAATTATGTACTTGGATTGATACCATTTTTCACTAGCTAGCGAGAAATTAACAAAGAAGATTTAATACCATTATTAGCCAATATAATAAAAAAATCATAGCTAAATATATTGATCTCTCAACTTTTTAAAATAAATATATTTTAAAAATATGCTATCTAAATGAATAAGCTATATATATATATATATATATATATATATATACACATATACATACATACATACATGTATATGTATGTATGTATTTATGTACGTTTAATTAATTAACTATAATTAAAATAATTACGTCGATATGTGTTTTATAATCACAACAAGGGGTGGGATGTGACGTGTGTCTATGTAAGGTTTTATTTTCTATATTAAAATTAACATCCATTTGACTGTCATAAGGTAACTTTCACTATAATTATTACATCTACATGAATGCCACTTATTTTGTTTTTTACTTTCTAATTTTGAAAAGTCAAACGAAATAATAATATCTTGGTCATACCCAAAAAATTGAGGCCCTTTTTTACTGAAAATATATTTTTCCCATCATTTAATGGGAAGTATAAATGTCGTGTATTAAAGTTATTAATCAATGTGATATTTATGAAGTATAAAATGAAACTATTAAAATTGATATTTATAAATATTTTTCAAATAAATTTATTTACAATATAAAACCACTTTCACCATCTACCTCTCATGTACTGATATTTAAGTTTTATTCTAAAACGTAAAAAAGTGCTTCGATGAATTAACCAATAGTAACATTGTTTCTAAAGTTCTTTTTTAAAGAGAGTAATAAAATGTGCCTATTTACAATCTGAATATGGATAGTTATAAAAATATTTCTTGCATATGGTAAATAATAGTATAAATAATTTTATATTTTACGATTATAATGGCCTAATTCACTCGCTTGAAAATATTAACATTATCACTTTCTAAAAATTGGAAAGAACAAACGAATATAGAACCTGCTCATATTTTTTTCTTTTTCTTCTTGACATTTGTTATTGATAATTAGCTTTAGTTTACAAAGAAGTGGGGCTTAAAGATTATTTTTTGTTTTGATAAATCAATTTTGATTTTAATTGCAAGTAGAGGTGGCTTTAAATAGGATTTTTAGTTTTTGTTTTAGGTGGATTCTCGATAGGATTTTAAGTAGTTGTAGGTCCATATGAATTCTCGAAGATAGGTTGAACTCACTACAAGGGAAGTTAGAATTGATTGATTTTTGTACTACAAATTAAATAAAAAAATCTCTTCTTGTTTTGATTGAGGATGTACATGTTGTGTATTAATAAACATTATCAATTTCTAAAATATGGAAAAAAGAAATGAACTAGGCATAATTGTATCATGGCCTACGCCCCTCTATTAACTAACTAATATTTTTCCCTTGGTAGGTGGGAGCCTTGGACTTATAGTTCTAATTTTCTTGTCAAACCTAACTCGCATTTAATTGCTTAGACCTCTAGTATTAACCAACTAATATTTTTTGTTAGTAGGTGGGAGGCTCAAAATTATAATTCTAAGTTTTTGTCCAAACCTAACTCAAATTTAATGCCTTGGACCCTCTAGTATTAACAAACTAATATTTCACCCTTTATAGGTGGGAGCCTTAGATTTATAGTTCTAAGTTTATTTCCCAAACATGACTCATATTTATAAGAATTCATGCACAAAATCAAAATAAATGAGAGTAAATTTTTTTTTTTGACAACCTTGTAAATAAAAAATGTCAACATATACCACTTAACTCTCACCCATCATTTTTTATTGAAAAGCGAACACACACACAATATATATATACATACAAAAACTTGGTGGAGAAAGTCACACCCCAAAATGTTGAACATATCAAGCAAGATATGCCTTAAGAAAGAGGCCATCTTGCATCAAACCCATTATAAAAGTGCAATAACCAACAAAAAAATGGGTGAGAAAAACAAGGAGCCCAAAAAATTAGGCCACGATCGCAAACATAGAGGATAGAGGAGGAGGGGAAGGGTTGTAGAGCTTGTCACCCCAACCAAAACTAGAAGGGTGAGCTGAGTCCGGGATGGGATCCCTCCCAATTTCTTGATGTTGTTGTTGTTGTTGTTGTTGTTTAGAAGACAACCAAGGGGAAGAAATGGAATGATCTAGTCATGGGAACTTGCCTAGTTGAGGGCATTCCCGGTCGGTGCCACCATACTCACTAAGCTAACCGAAGACCCCGTCACAAGCAGGGGAAGGGGTCTGAGAGTGATAAGACCATCAGCGAGGGGAAGGGGTCCGAGAGTGAGGAGATGAGCTCCACCAACTCTAAGAGTACCGTTTATGAAACCCCCAACCTCGGAGAGAAGGAGGAGAGTGGAAATGACAAGGTGATGAGTGGAGATAGGAAGGAACATCTAGAGGCATGCGATTAACCACAAAGGGGGCAATGGCCTAGTGGTAAAGCTAGCATTGGAGGTGCTCGACATCCAGTAGAAATTTTTCATCCTAGTTCTAAATATGGAGCATGACAATGGAAATAACAACCACTTTATTAGTAACATAAAAACTTAAACATTTAATTATTTATGTCTTTCCTAAGATGAAAAAGAATTCCAGTTTTGAAGATATGCCAAAATTTGTTGTAAATGGTAGGTAACACGGTCGAGTCCCCCAAGAGAACCATTTTCTAGGTAAAGAGATCTATAGAGAAGGGCTGGAAAAGGGTATGAATCCACTTCCATACAGATTGATCCCAAGGGAAAAACCATAAAAAATGATTGATAGATTCCAGTTGATGGCAAACCTGGAAGGTGGGATTAAGAACCATATGCTTGAGTCAATCGTCATATGGAAGCCCTTGGTGTAAAATACACCACAAAAAATGAGCTTTTTTGGGTTTGACAAGAACACTCCAAATGATTTGAAACTGACATTTCCAAACAAACTCTCAAGAGCTTATATTCTAGCAATGATTAAGAGTGTCAAAATGCACCAATAAGGAGTACCCCAAGTGGGTCTTATAATGGTGGAAGGGCATAACAATGAGCCGTTCTAATCCCTCCACCATGGAACACGGAGGTGATGCCAATCTTGTGCACATATTCTTTAGGTATGCAAGAAATGATTTTTCGAATAGGTTGTATGTATTGATGTTGAAGCTTAAATTTAATGCAAGTTCATCCTAAGAAAGATAATATTTAGAGTTCTGTTAAATAAATCACCCACCACCTTGATCCCTTTTCTAAAAATTTGAATAGCTTTAGCCCAAGGATCCAATGTGAGAGGATCATCATGAAAAGTGAGAATAGAAGACCACTAAAGAGAGTGGGAGTTAATAGAAAAACTAAATCTTAAACCATCTCCTTTCTAAACTAGGTATTAATTAAGCATCTCCCAGGATTTCTAAATTCTTTGGCTGATGAACGTTCCCTAAATTTTAACTGAAACAGGGAAAAGAAAAAGGGATTCAAAGTTGAGACCTTTCTAGGATTTCCTCCCCAAAGGATATCCTTGACAAATGTAATGTTAGAGAAAAGTCTTCTAAGCCTCATTACCTTAAAGGCAACGTATTAAGCACATGACATAGAGATCATGGCCTTGGAGTTTGATGTTAAGCAATCCAAGGTCCCTAGCTTATTTGGGCTGATAGAATATATCCCAAACAACCCTGTGGAACCCTTTATCCCCCTCAAAGCTAGCCCATATAAAGTCCCATAACATCTTCTCAAGTTTGGTATAAGCAACATTAGACGGAACCCAACAAGAAGGATAATAAACATAAGTAAAAAAGCACCTTCCAAGGTAGATTTGAAAATTTCTGCCAAAGAAAGAGGTTTGGTAATCCAAAAAGAGGTCTTATGTTCAACCCTTAAAACCACATAAGTCCATAGTTGCACAAAAGTGGCATGGAAGACAAAAGGAATGCCAAGAAAATTGAATTGAACACATGGATGAATCCGGCTCCTTTGCATGCCTTCTTACTAGGGAGGAATAGGAGATTGGAATCTGCTAATAATAATGGGGTTTCTCCCATTCAAGGAGGAACCAAAAGTCGACAAAAACTTAAAAGACAATCCAAAGAATTTTGAACAGTTCATCAATGGTCATTTTGCGGATGATTCTTTCCTCACCCATCATTATTCATTAATACCTTACAAAAATGTTTTGCATTCATATATGGATTAGATTTCAATGTTAAACTTTATCTACTCTTTTAATAAAAAAATGTTTGCTTCATTTTTCCTTTTTAATAAAGTGTTTTGTATAATTCAAATATGGATCATTTCTTTGGTAGATTTATTATTAACATATAAAGAGTATGAGAATATTTTTCATCATTTTATTTTTTAATTTTATTTGTGGTTAAAGGAGGCAATTGATTGCTTTGGTAGATTTATTCGAACATTTAAAGCGTCTACTAAAGTTTTTTCATCATTATTTTTTTAATTTTATTTGAATGTTTTTAAGAATTGAATTTGAGTGTTCTAGTACATGAAGAAGGTGAATATTTTTTTGAGAATTAATTTAATACAATTTTAAGTTTCATCAAGATTATAATACTAAAGTTTTTATCATTTACTTTTGAATTTATTTTTCTTCCTTGCTCTAGTACATGAAAAAATGATGTTATTCTACTCAAAAAATTATTTATTACAATATCGTGTCTCCGGACTCAAATTAAAGCCTTCACATGTATGGTTTTTTTACTCCTATTAATTATTTCTTCTCTTTTGTAATTTATAATTTGATGATATTTTCAAATTCCTTTTAAATACCATAATCATATATTACCCTCTAGAATTTCATTAACCATTCTTAAAGGCATTAAAACATTTATATAAAACATATTTTGAAATTAAAAAAATGATTATTCATATCCTAAATTAAAGTTATATTGTAATATATACGTAAAATAAGATGATTGTTTAGATAATGATGTTTGATGTTATAAACTATGTAATATAAGATGGTTGCCTCTAGTGATGCAATAGAGTGTGTAAAATAAAATGGTTGTCTTTAGTAATATTATAAAGTGTGTTAAATAAAATTATTGTCTCTTTGTCTAATAGTCATTGAATTCATGATTTTATTTAAACAAGTGGAACATAGTAGCTTATTTTTACCAAAATATTGCTATTGAAATTAAACATGTTTTATTATATTCAATGGGGGATGTTATACTATCATTTATCATAATGGTGATAAGCATGTTGTAGGATATGCGTTTTTTTATGGAATACAAGTATATGTACTTGTACACGCTATAAATTCAACAATAATTTTAAACTCATAAATCTAAGGCAAAGATATAACATTGCCTTGTTAGAATTCTTACTCTTCAATTACACAAGATAAAAATAGACACGATACCAAATGATACAAATTGACAAGGATTGTCACATGATAAACATGATACTTCTACCTTAAATTTAACATGTGTGTGCATGCACACGTGTGCACATGTAGGAAAGTCACTCTTATAAATAATATATTCATTTCACTCCAAAAATCCTATTCTACGTGAGTTGGTTCAACAACTAAACAACTCACACAACAAACTAATGCTAATATATCTCACTCCCTATTCTAATATGAGTTGTTATGAAAACTCTTATATTATTACTCTCACACACATATTAATATTATTCACTCAACCTATGTTAATAATAAATATTCCTAACACAAAAAGGGGGAAGGGAAGGAAAAATGATACTAGATTCTTTAACTCTCTCTCTATAAGAATAGAAAACACTCCAATATCGGTCAAAGCACACAATAAACAAGAGAAAACAAGTATAGGATTGGATAATTTGTAAATAGAATTTAGGAAATCATTCAAAGGAGATATATACAAAGAATCACAACCATGCACAAGCCAAATAAATAATCGTTGTATATTCATCTAGATCATTACAAGGGTTAGTCAACATAACACTAACACACAAGCTAACTAGATTAACCACAAATAGAGTAATTATCAATAATATAACACACATTAACCACTTAATCATTAATATTTCATAGCACATCCAAGAAAAAAATGTAAGAATATTTAATTCATGAAAATGAGACTCAGCGGGATCAATCTCTTACCTTGGAGACATATCTAAAAGTAGAAGTGCAAACTCTACTTAACAAATAAAAATAGATTTAAATGTCTAGGCTTTAAAGCATGAATCATCAATTGAAAAAATAATGAATCCCACAAAACTATTTAAAAAATCAAAAATCCCTTTTCATGTAATGAATTTAGTCAAGAGTCATGTTTACAATGTAATTTTTGTCTAATTTGCCCCCAGGGAAAGTTAGATGATAAGGACCTAACAAGACCTAGGCACCTAAACAAACCCCTAACAATGAACTAGAGCTATAGGTGGTTTCCGGGGTCTCGGGAGCACATTCGAGGGGAATTCAAGAGAAAAAATCATATTGCGGAATTTTTTCCTCTTCTAGGTTTTGACCCTTTGATCAATTTGAGAAGATGATGACATGCAGGTCCCATGGGCCCATATCCGGCCTCAAAATGAGGAAAAATGGGAAAAATCATGTTAGGCCTCAAAATACCTTACATGTGGCCTTGATTAGGCCTCTAGCATGAGAAAATCCAAAACAATCGTAAGTCGGGGTTTAGGAGGTCAAAAATTACATTTGGGCCTATTAGCCACCAAGCTAGAAAAATAGCTTGTTGAGATGCTTGCAAGATGGTGTCTACACATTAAGGACCGAGTCAACGAGAGGTGACTCGTCGGGTAGCTCGACGAGTTGATTTGCATGGGGCTCGGTGAAGTTGAGTTGAGTTGACACGAAGAAATTCGCGAGGGCCTCAACGGCCATTGGAAGCATGGGGAATGTTCGGGATCATGAAAAAGGGAGGCTCGGTGTCGAATCAAGTGGGAAAATTGGAAGGATATCCAAGCTCGAAGGTGAGATCAAGAAAGGGTTTTGGCAAAGCTTGAAAGGATGAGATCATAACATGGTAGAAAGGGATGATTTGGACTTGGTGTGGGGATAAAGATCAATGAGAGCTTGCTTTAGAAAGGGTTCGCTGCAAAGCATGGAGATGGGCTTGGGTGAGGTGAAATGGGAGGCCACGAGAGATTAACATGGGGTGAACTCACAAGCGTGAGCCATGTGAAGGGGAGGGTGTTTAGAGTTCAAGAGCGGGAAACTTTAGGGGTTCGGGTGAGTTGAGTTTGGATATTGGAGGCTCGTGACTTTAAAGTCGGTGAGACGAAGGTGTAGAAAGGGCAAAGCCCAAAATCGAATGGGCTCAGTCGCTTCAACGATCAAACCCCTTTTCGGGGTAAATGAGGTGATGGTTTTGGGTATCGGTGGATGGATAACTCCAAAACATTGGGAGATATATGTCTAAAGACATAAACCCCTAAAATCCAAATATGCAAAGCTGAAATGACATGGTGATTTGGGTTGAGTGTTTGAGATTCGGGGTTGGTGGCTTTGGGAGTTGGCTTCGGGGTTCCACTCGCCTAATGTATGAAAAGGAAGGTCTCGAACCCCTAAAAAAATTGGTCCCACTGAGTTAAATGACATGTCGGGACAATAGGTGGAGATATGTGGTGTGGCTAGTTGGTGGCGAGGTGGTGTGCAAAGGTGGCACTTACATTGATGAGGTAAAGATTGGTAGGTGGAGTTTCAAGCCCAGAAGTAACAAGGTGCACAATAATGATAACTTCTCCTATACACTACCAATTTTTGTAAAACTACAGTCAATGGAGAGTGAGAAGGAAATATACAATATGAGAACTTGAAAATTTATTTTCGAAGGTTTTCAAACTATGAAATTTACAAGACCCAGAGAAATATGAAATTGCATATCTTTTTCTCTCGACGTTCTTTTCTCAAAAACCGACAGTCGTTGGAAAGCTTAGAATGATATCCACAACATGGGAGGATCAAATTCAGATTTAAGAGGTTTTGGAATTCTAAAAATGCATGAGTAGTGAACATTGACAAAGTGTAGGTTTGGAGCAATAAATTACAGTATGGGCATGCTTTCTTCCTGCAAAAGGAAAATTAATGAAGGTATGGGCTTTGCAAGTTTTCTCATCCACCTTACGAGGTATCATCATGGGTTTTGCAGATGATTTGTAGAAAGAAATATAAAATTATTCTATCCTCCCTCATGATTTCCTCTATAAAATGTAAAGGGGTTGCATGTGTAAGAGGTTGGTCATTTTCTCCTCCCATGCAACCCCTCTTCTTATGGGGATTTAAGCCTTCCCAAATCCTTGTAATGGATTCATGCCTCTTCTTTCTATAAAAATATACTATGTAAATTTCATGGAGTAATTGAAGTGGTGTTTGTGATTTAACTATCAATCCTTGCATTATTTTCATTAATTTTCCTTGCCTCTTATTGTGCTTGCAAGATTTGTGTATTTTCTCATGTCCATTGTAGGGTTTGATGTATTGTGCTTACATGGAATAGGGAATGTTTACATGGTGGTTTGTGGTACTTTTGTTTACCCTTTCCATGGTGAGTTGAATGTGATCTAGTATGTGGTGTAAAACCACCCTCTCTAGGTTTATTTATTTCCTTTTTTTTTTGTAGGATGGGGTAGTGGATAGCATTCCTACTTCGGTGTATCACCACTCTTAATGTAGGTTTTATTCATTCAAGTTCCATCTCCTTGTCTCCTTGGAAGGTTAGTTTAGGGTTAGTTAGTAGTTTTTCCTACATTAGGATTAGTTTTTGGTAGGTAGATTTAGGAGTAAGAACTGACCTTCTCTGGAGATCTATCCCATTTCACAATGCCCCACACTTATGATAACTCAATGTTATGCAATCACGCCGAATGTCCTTTCTCCAACTTGGTCATTTGAGCGGTGTTGTGATTTCACATTAACAATTTTGGCAAACCCGGTGGGACTAATTTAGAAGTCAAAGTTTTCATTTTTAACAAGTTGTTCTACTACAAATCTAAGTCACATTGAAGCCAAGATTTGAGAAAGGAGATTTCAGAAGTTTCCTTGCATTTTGGAGTTCGGAAGTTGCAAATTTCAGATTTCGAGAGGTTTCGACAACAAGGTCAAAGTCTGAAATCACTTTTGGAGGGCTTAACATGTGCAAAATGGGCTCAAAATTTCATAGATGATAGATTGGGGGCTAAAATTCAAAAGGGTATCCTTAGAATTTCAAAATTCTCATTTTCAAATTTTTGGGATTTTTGAATTTCAAAATTTTGGGTTTCGAGATTTTGGAACTTTTGCAATTTTTGGATTAAGAGGTTTTCCAAATTTGGAAATTTCAGGTTTCATAATTCAAACCTTGTGAAGTTGGACTTCGGAGGTTGCTTGCTTTTCAGATTTTGGAGGTTTCCAATTTCAAAGTTTTTCTACTTCAGATTTCAGGGACTGTGGCATTTCGAGATTTCATAGATCATTTATAGATGAACCAGTTCAACCCCCATATCCATTTTTGAGCCTTTTAAGGTGTGCATTTTGGTATTAAAATTCATCTCATCAATTTGTTGTGTTTGGTGGAATTTTAGTTTTCGAAGACACATATGCAAAGCACAACTAGTAGCTTCATCGGATAAAAAACCCATCTCTCTGAGTACCGAATTTCTCTCTCTTTCCACCCATTTCCATTCATTTTCCTTTTCATCTCTCCTACTTCCTTCCATTCATAAATTATTAGAGTTATAGCTTCATTCACATCATGGGACTCATATCTAAAGGCATGACCATATCGGTGCAATCCAACCCCATATTTGTAAAGTTCATTCGGGAGTGCTATCAACCATCTCTAGATCCATATTATGATGGAAATTAGTAGTGGACATATCCCTGTAAGTAAGGTGTAAATAAGTTTGGTTATATGTCATATTATCCAGCTATTAGAGAGAGCAGGGCTATGTGGATTTTAGAGGGCATTCTTCACCCGGAGATGTTGGGTTACAAATGAAGATCCTAAAGATGATGGCAAGTATGGTGAAGTCTAAGACTTCAGCCCAAACGAAGGCATTCTAGATTGGATTTAGGGCCTCTTGTTCATGGGAAGGCCCCTTTCTATATCATTACATCTTGCGAGAGAAACTTGGCTTCATAGCTGAGATGTTATCCCAACTAGAAGATTGGATTAAGGATATTGAACATTATGAAAGTCAACCTTGTCTATGGGAGACCCCTGCATTACCATCTCACATTCCTTTTCCTTTTCCCCAATCAGTATCATTCCAACCAAAACCATAGTTTCCAAGTTTCTTGACTACACCTAGTATGGAAAACCCTTCTCTGTCTTCCACTCTTCAACCTCATCTCGGTTTCTTTGTCCTTTCCCATTCCAAGAAACCATCCCCTCCATAGGAGAAAAAAATTATACCTCCTCTCTTACCACCAACAAAGAAGGAATCGGTGGAGATCCCATTCTCCACTCCTCTTATGCTCTCAAACCCTATTCGGGAAGAAAATAAAAAACTAGTCAAGAAAATCTAATCAAAGAGGAAATAACAAAATATTTGGTGAACTTGGCCCTAAGATTTGGGATTGATAAAATCCCTTTGATGGTTAAGCCCACAGAGGAGGTTGAGGTCCAACCACAAGTGGTACAAAACAACATTACAACAGTTGCAGAGTAAGAACTAGTTGAAGATGATCAATAATCGAAGTGTTCGGAATGTAGTGTTCACGAGGGCACTTTATTTTTCAGAAAATGTTGATAAAAACAAGTTGTAAAATCACCAAGGGAAGAGGGAATAACAACTCTAAATTGAAAAGAAGAATAACTCCATGTCATGAAGGAATATTAGATAAATTCGAAGGATTCAAACACAATGCATGTTACGTTAGAGACCACAAGTCTTCCTCCCACTTCACCCCCTCCAAGTTCTGATGATGAAGAGAAGTTTGAAATCTCAAACTTCATGTTCAAGGATGAAGATGACCATAGTAGACAAATTTAAAATCCAAAGAACACCATGGAGGATAACAAGCTAGTTGTGGTGGTCTTACAAGAGGAGGAGATCATAGAAAGATTTTTGCTCTCTTATGGTATTGAAAAATCTGATTTTCCTCTTCCTTTATGTTTTATTGAAGATAGATTGCTTAAGGAATCCATTATAGAGGAGATATTTGGAGATCGATAGTCCATAGAATGATGCAAAAGCAATAAGCGAGAGGAGCATTGACCTTTCAAACTCCAATTTGAATGTGGGAAATAGATGTGTAGGCTAACCTTGCTTCCAAGAGGTAAAAGAGGAACTCTAATACCAAAATAATGAGCAACAAAATTACACCACTTGCAATGAGCCAACAATAGCCTAATCATAAATTAAAGGAAGTCCTGAAGAGTTGCATGCCATAGATGAGTTTCTCGCTACCACAGAATAAATTATGCCATGAAAACCCACTTCAAATAAGGACCCTCTTGAATATGTATTGGAGGAATTGAATCTTCCTAATTCCACAGAGGCAAGGAAGAGAAAAGGAATGAGGACACCACCACCTTTGTCATACCATCAATTAAGGTGACACATTAGTTATCTGTGTATGTGCAATAAGAAGGAAACCCAATCATGGAATGTCACCTTTTCTAGGAAAGTCTGCATGAAGGATTTATTACTGGAACTCAGAGTAGTGGGAAAATCTGGAAATTTAAGCCATGCCCTATCAAATATCTAGCTTCGTTAAATCTAGAGCCAAAGTTTCGACAACCATTCATTTCATCTCTGAATATGAGGATGAGTCTCATAGTGCCGAGGATCAACTACAGTACATTCAAGAGCCTCATGTAAATAATTTTGGGGAGGTATTTGCCATGTTTCTAGTTGATACCTTGATATATGGGTGGAATATTACTGTTGTATCATTTTTTCACTCATATGCATAGCCATGTTTTGTGCCAAATTACTCACATGGTTGCAGGTTGTGAGAAGAAAATGTTACTTTACACTTTCGGTGTTAGGTTTTGTTTGAAATCTTCTCTGCTTCTGGTTAGTTTAGGGTAGGAGTAGGTTTTATTTTTACAAAACAAGTTCTCTTGAACAATTTTCTTGTCTCATTTGGGCATGTATGATCTTCTATTTTGTATATAGTCTTGTTCGTGTTTACTCCAACACAACACATAGTGTTTTAGTAGACCTCCGCATGCAAAAGAAGTTCATATTTGTAAGAAACAATTGCATATTTCGAAAGAAAAATGCAGAGAAACTAAAATAAAGATTAAGGACAAGTTTTATTAGGTTTTCATTTTTGAGTCCTTCGAGATCAATGAAAAGTTTACTCCTAAGTGTCCTCTACTAAACCAAGAAGTATCCTCAACAAAGCATGTTGTAATTGGAACTTTTAGAAGAAAGAGAAAAATAAAAATTTAATAGAGTTCCATGATGTCAAAACTCCAAGAATGTCTTATTTAAAACTCTGCAGCATGTAATGCATGCCAAACATCATCAGTTTTTGTGTGCTTCATACTTGGTAGGTCAGGGTTATAGAAGGGAACAAGTGAAGATTTTAGGTTTGGAAAATTTTCCACTCTCACAAAATTTTAACTTCAAGATTTTCTTATGAAAATTGAGAGTGCTAGTAGTGGAACAAGTCTAGGCCGATGTAGATTTTGAGACAGGTTCAATGGTGTGCATAAGGTCTTTGGGTTTGAAATTCATCAAGTTCGGGATCAGTTGCAGGCTATCAGTTGTGATTTCATGCCCAATGGACATAACACAACTCACTGGTATAGAATATCTAGCAAGAAGATGTCCATGTGAGTCACCAAATTGTTATCTAATTTGTCCCCCGCCCTTGGGAAAATTGGATGACAAGGACCTAACGGGACCTAGGCACCTAAATGGACCCCTAACAACGAACTTGAGCTATAGGTGGTTTTGGGGTCTCGGGAACACATTCGGGAATTCGAGAGTAAAAATCATTTTGAGGAATTTTTCCCTCTTCGTATTTTGACCCTATGATCAATTTGTGAAGATGATTACATGCGGATCTTGTGGACCCATATCTAGCCTCAAAATGATAAAAAATGGGAAAAATCATGTCGGACTTCAAAATACCTTACATGTGGCCTTCATTAGGCCTTCGACATGAGAAAATCCAAAAAATTCCTAAGTCGGAGTTTTGTAGGTCAAAAATTACATTTGGGCCCTATTGGCCATTGAACTAGAAAAATCACTCGCCGGTGGTGTCTGCATTAAGGAGTGAGTCAAAAAAGGTGGGTCATCGAGTAGCTTGGTGAGATACTCAATGAGCTGAGTTGCACGAGGCTTGGTGAAGCCAAGTTGACCCTGAAGGAATTCTCAAGTGGCCTCGATGGCCAATGGAAGTATGGGGAATGTTCAGGATCCCAAAAAGGGAGGCTCGGTGTCGAGTCAAATGGAAAAATAGGTAGGAGATCCAAGCTATATGGAAATCTTGTTGCAAGAGCCAAGTGGGGGTTTTGGCGAAGCTCAAAAGGCCTAGCTCACAACATGCTAGACAGGGCGATTCAGCCTTGGTGCGGGGGATGAAGATCAGCAGGAGCTCGCTTTGGCAAGGGTTGCATGGTGAAGCATGGAGATGGGCTCAGGTGAGCCAAAATGGGATGCCACGGAGATGAACATGGGGTGAGCTTGTAATGATGAGCCATGCGAAGGGGAGGATGTTCGGAGTTTGGAATAGAGTGACTTTGGGGGTTTGGGCGAGTTGAGTTTGGAGACCGGAGTCTCGCGACTCCAAATTCGGTGAGACGAAGGTTTCAAAAGGGGAAATGCCCAAAATTTGAATGGGTTTGGTCACTTCAATAGTCAAACTCCTTTTCGGGGTCAACGAGGTGATGGTTTCGAGGATCGGTAGATGGTTAACTCGAAAGGTTGGGGGCGAATTTGTAGTGTTTGAATACCAATGGCGAATTTAGCTATATCTTTTGAAAGCAAAAAGATTTTTGTTAGAATTATTTAGTTCCTTTTTCTCCCCATGTTGGGTGCTTTTATCTTAAAATTTTTTTCTTCTTTGAATGATACATATTTTAAATTTTGTAAATAACTTTGCATCTAAGGTTTCAAACAAGTCGACACTCAAATCTTTAATTAAATCATATTTAAAAATTTGTAAATAACTTTGCGATCTAAGCTATCAATTAGTCAATACTCAAATCTCGGTTATAGAAATTATATTAAGGTAGAGCGGGATATCCCAAAATGTAAAGGGGACTAGTGTTAAAAATTGAACACGTCACAACACGTCAAAAGGGGTCGAACACGTTAGAAAAGGGAAACCTTAATTTTCCCATAGAAAAATAGGATGTAAAAATTGTTTGATAAACGTGAAATTTCTGTTTTTAAATTAAAATTTCACTCGAAGGGCACCATTTAAAGGTGCCACTTGCCACTATGCTAGTTTAACTCGAGTCACCAACATAAATGTTCAATGATTCACTACACATTTCTCGAAATGTATATTTAAAATTTACATTGGATTTGGAAAATATTCAATACGCATCCTCAATGCTCATCAATGATCCACCGTATCTGGAGACTGGGAGTTGGAATTTGGAAATATGTTAATGAATTTATGAAAAACTAGGTGTAATTCCACCCGAAAAGACTAAGTTGTAATTACCAACTCCCACGGGCCACGACTCCATGAGTTAAACTCACCAACTATTACAACTTACAACTTACAAGAATAAATCACTATTCACATCACCGAATGTAGTCTGGAACTGGAAGTGGGTCATCGATATATTTTTTCTTTGGCCCCTTCGACGAAATCAAACGATCCTTCCGGTTCCAAGTTCCAAGTTCCAATAGGGTAGATGCGACTGCAGGTGATTAATAATCCAAGTTATTTCATACGATTCAAAGAATCTGTGTTTGTTGTATATAATGCTATCAACTAGGAAACAGTAAATGTGCCTCTCTTCATTATTGTAGTTGGGCCATAATTGGATTACGGGTAATAGAAATGCTGAATATTTTCCCCTTCATATTGAGCTCATGACCTATGAAATTTGTGAATATTTGAGCTAAATGTTACAAAGTTTCAGCCAAGTTTCATTTATATTGATTGTTTTTTTAATGAGTTTGAGTCTGTTTTCACCGAATCTTTGTTTTTTCCGAATTTTAATCTTTCCATGTCTTTTTCTTGTAAATTTGTCAGTGGCCTATTTTTTTGGTTTGAATAGGTTTGGCTCGTTTAGGGTTGGGTTTTCTCAACTAAGAATATTTTTGCTTTTTTGGAATTTTTTTATATAAATATGTTCTTTATTGTTTTTATTTGAAGGTTAGATAAACGTTTTCAATATTTTATTACTAATTTAATAAGATTTTTTTCAAAATAATTAATGAATACTTGTTAAGAACATTTGACTCGGTCTAAATAAGGGTCTAAATGTTCATCAATTTGTCTTGTAATGACTTGTATCTCATTTTGTGTTTTAGGTATTTTCCTTTTTGAAGGGAGCCTAAAAATGTGTTGGTGATATGTTTTGCTCACATTGAGGTGAGCACGAGAAACATTTCTATTTAGAGAAAAAAATTGTTACTTTGATATTTTTCTTGATACTATTTATTAGATGAAACATGACCATTTTGTATACAAGTAAATATTTTTCTCTTATATTTAGTATATTAAAATTGAGTAAAATAACCTTGTTGTGTTGTCATTAATGTTTAGGCTCATTATATGTGTTAAAATTTTAGTTTGTCACTTTGTAATTCTGATGTTGATTAGAGAGTTTAATTTTAATTTTTTTATTAGATCTCACAATATATCTTATTCATTACATTATTTTATGAAATGTAATTTATTACATTTTAAGTGGAGACACTCTTATTAGACATGATACATTAACGTTTTTAATTTGTATAATCATTCATTCAAAAAAATTAATCTCTCTTTGTAAAAAGTGTTCAATTTTTGTGACATGTGTGATTTATTTACTCTTTTCATATGAAGTGTAAAATTATTAGAGTACTTTTCATCGTTGAAGGGTTCGTCTATGTTTTCCCTCCATAATGAAATTGGGACAAACCCTTCAAATTTGATCTTTGAAGGGGACCCATTTCTACACTCTGTAACAAGCTATAAAAATACAAAACTTTCATGATTGTAGTAAATGCGTCATGATGAGGGTCGTCAATCCTCGCCATTAATAATGTCAATCCGGGTTGGTGTCTAAAGGTTATATGCATTAAGAGAAGAAGATCTTGGAAAACAGCTCCTTTAAACACAATCCAAACTTGCATAAAATAAATCACACTTACAGAAATTTAAAGGCACACTTGCAAAAATAAAGGAACACTTGCAGAAATAAAGTTTGCATGAAATAAATCACACTTGCAGGAATAAAAACACACTTACATAAATTGAAATTGTTGAATTGGAAATAAACATAATTAAACGAAACACCTGTAGGTTCACAATGACTGGATTTTCACAATACAAAGATAAAAACAATACAACAGAATGAATTACAAACAAATGAATAAACATAAACATAAATACAGATCCATCTTCCTTGAAATGAGTGGCTAGCTCATTCCTTGGAAGAGGATTTAAATCATACTTCCGAGATTTTAAAACTATAGAATATTTGAGAGGAAAGAACAAATCTTTATTTCTTGGGAGAAAATAATTACATATCTCAGTGTGGAAGGTTGCATTTATAATTCATGCATCCAACCAACTCCTTATTTTAGGAAATACAATATGATCTTATCTTTATTCCAATCCTAACAACTAAGATCTCCATCTCCACAAAATATGGAGAGAGATATATTATTGGAGTCAAATCTTATCTTACTTATTTTAGGAAGATTTGCTCCCAAATCTTCTCCTTGCTTTTTGGTAACAAGAATCACAATGATTTTATTCTCCTACATTATTGGAAGGAGGTTTTTCCTCAAAAGATGATTTTGACCAAATACCTTTCTCGGATTTTCCATTTGACTTTGCTATTTTTTATTGTGGAACTTTTGACGCTTGTCTAATATGCTTTTTCCTCGGATTGTAGTTCACTAAAAGTTATATTTATCTTCATTGGTAAACCCATGTTGCAAATATGAATGAGGTTTTTGTTAAAAACGTTACTATGAACAAAAACCTCTCTCATATTTTCCGATTTATTTTTTTATTTTGTTTATGGAATTTTTAGTTCTCATATAATACACTTTTCCTCGATTGCATCTCATTAAAAGTTAGATTTATCTTCATTGGTAAAACTTGTAGAAAATATGAATGAGGTTTTTGTTAAAAATTTTCTATGAACAAAAACCTCTCTCATATTTTCCATTTGAATTTTTTATTTCTGTTTATGGAACTTTTAGTGCTTGTCTAATACACTTTTTCCTCGGACTATAGCTCACTAAAAGTTAGATTTCTCTTCATTGGTAAAACCTGTAGCAAATCTAAATAAGGTTTTTGATAATTTTTTTCTATAAACAAAAAACTCTCTCATATTTTCCATTGGATTCTCTGATTTTTCACAATTCCTCAAAAACTATCATTCCGTTGATGCAGGTTCCGGAGCTAACGTTGTCATTCCTTTTATGCAAGTTCGGAACTAAAGTTGTCATTCCTTTTATGTAAGTTCTGAAACTAAATCTACTTTGTCCATAAATTGCAAGTTTCGGAACTAACTGTCATTCTATACCTTGCAGCTTTGTCCATTGTTTTAATTGTTTGAAAATATAAATATACGAATTGCAAGTTCGGAACTAAATGTTATTCGATTGATGCAAGTTCCAAACTAAATCTGCAATTTCGGAACTAAATTTGCAAGTTCCGAACTAAATCTGTGACTTCTTGAACTAAATCTCGAGTTTTGGAACTAAATCTGTGAGTTCCAGAACTAAATCTGTGAGTTCCGGAACTAAATCTATGAGTTTAGAACTAAACCTGCGAGTTCCGGAACTAAATCTGCGAGTTCCAGAGCTAACTTAAAACAACTATAACTTTTGCATGCGATCTCGGATTGAGATGATTATTTTTTTAAACTTACATAATTTTTCAAGAGGAATCTGAATATGAAATCATATTTGAGTTTAAATTTACTATTCATGATCAATTCCACTTTTCCCAATACTAGCATTATCTTTCCTTTATGGCCTGCATACACAAGACTTTGCATCTTTTCCCAAATAATCAATAGGATTAGTGAACAAAATAGATAACAATTTTTTTAAAGAATGAACAAGATATATATCCTATATTCTATCTTAAGAAAACTATAAGTTCCTAGATTACATTTAAATCCACTTTCAAAGGTAACTTGGAAGGACAAAATAATGGTAATTTATGGCCAATTTATGGCCTCATCGCCTACAATATGTAACTAACAAAGAACAACACATATATGGATATAAGCCATAGGCTCAGGGTTATGCATAACAACTAGACCACGTATAGAGTTTTATTGAAATATGAAGTGGTATTACTACTCTTCCTCCAATTGTACAAGCTTTATGGGAAAGTGAAAGAAAACAACCAGTTTAACTTTAAAATTTTTAGGAGTTTAACATTGAAGTTGGATGAGTGCATACATATCCTATGACCCTCAACCTCATTCTAAAGTTTATTTTTTACTAGGTCCTATAGCCATTAAGTTTGTGTACTCAACCATAGGGAAAATGCTTTTAAAGCCCTAGATAGATGGAAGATGAATTGACTGGATGGGAGAGCACTCACCTGTTTTGATGGCTATATCAAGAAGAGGAATTACAATTTACAGATCCAATAATTAATTAAATACAAGGATTTTGTATATTGAAAGGTTGTCATGCCCCTACTTTTGAGGCATGGGTATAATTTTCATTTGCATTCTTGTTTGTTTTACATGTTAAGATTTTTATTTTTGAGTTGAGATGGTGATTACACATGATTACAGAAGGAAATACCCCAATCCTATGAATGGTAAAAGCTCAAGATTCACCTTTGTACATTGATAAAGATGATTTACAAGCCCCACAGAAACTAAGGCATGTTTATAATTTCTACTCTCTTTAACAAGTAGAAGAAACTTTCTTTGTCCAATATTTGGAAAGTGTTGAAGCTTGTGAAAGATTTGTTTAGTACCAAGTTTATATTGGGCATCTATTGAGATGTCAAGAGAACAAATGACCCTTCATATGAATGATGATATGAAGCAATATAACTCTCACAAGGTGGTTGAGTATTTTGAGGTAAGTTCATTGTTACAATAAAGGATAAAAATTAAGTGTTAAGGAGAATGATTAAATGAAACCTCAAAACCAGCTGATATTAGGTCCATAATACATATGGAACCAAAATTTCATGGATTATTCCAAGGTCTTACTCTTATTAACATGTCATGCTACAAGCTATTCCTGGAGTGCCAAAAATAAAGCATTAATATAATCCCGGTATGTGGATGCTAGAAGTAAGCTCTAATAATGTTGAACATTATCAGGGGATAGACTTCCCTGAACAATATAAAAATTCAGATCTCTTCAAATTAGTATAACAATTAAATTTCCCCTCCATTTCTATCTACTTTTTCTATTAGAATTTAACATTGAACATTGAAACTTTCATGATGTAGGATGAATAAAACATTAGTGAAAGAGCTTAGTACTCCTACTCCAGGTTCACAATCATTCTCTATTTCCCAACCCAATATTCACAATCATTCTCTAGAAACTTCAAATCTTGTTTATAGACGCACATATTGTCATATTGGAGAAACCCAAACTAAAATAGTTTCAAAATGTTATTATCTATTATCACCTTTGGTTGTATATTTGGATCGTATTTTGGCAATTGTTGTGATTCCATGGAGGAGAATTAAAAAATTCGTAGGAGACATTTTCAATACCTTTCTCACCTTTTTAAATCCTAAAAACTATAAAACTTCGTGGATAGAACCGAATCCATTATCCATGAGCACCTTGAGAATGAACAACTAAAAACCCTTCCTCTTGCAGCCAAGCACAAAAAACTTTGCATAGTTCTCGAATGAGGGCTTGAAAGTGATAGTTTGACGTAACACCGTGGAGGAAGGAGATATATCCAACCTCGAGCCACACAATGACAACCAAATATCCTTCATACAAAGCCAAAAAATAACCATTTTGTGCATAGTGAAAAATGAAGGGGTCAACCAACAGAGAGAAGCCAAAATAAAAATTGCAATATGAAACTTTAATATAATGTCATTTAAATACACCTCACACAATTTAATTGGAAATAGTAAAAAATAGTATTTATTATTGCGAGGATTATATACCTTCCCTCGACACAAAAATACAAATTGAAGGAAAGAATATTACCTATCACTTAAAATTGCTCCTTTCAAAAATACTACATTGAAAAATATTTGACTTGTTGAACAGGTAACACAAACTAGGGTTTCAGGGTGACTGCTCATAGGTGCTTCCATTTCCTTCCGGCCCCCACATTTTTTCCCTCTATAGCATTGCAATGGCTTCTTAAAAATTATTCTTGGGTAGTGCTTATAGGAACATGGAAACAATTTTTTTCGGGGGCTCTGATGCACCATACATTGTGGAAAAATAAGCAAACACCCCTGTTGTTACACTTTCACTCTCAGAGGTAACCGATTCAATTTGTGCCCTTAAAAATTCTACCATTATCTGTAGATTTAATGGATTTTGGCCTCGGTCGAAGAGTTGCATCAATGGATTTATTCTACTTGGTCTCACGATTGTGAGATCCAACTTTATGCAAAGGGTTTTTTATTGTTCAGTTCTCCTCTCCTACAGATTATCAACGGATTCTTAATGAGGGTCCCTGGTTTTGGGGTAGGGCTGGCCTTTTCTTACACCATGGTTTCTAGATTTTGATCCTCTACTATGGTTGTCTCAAAAATGTCGGTTTGGGTTCGTCTCCCCAATCTTCCTCTCCCCTTTTGGCATCCTGCGGTTTATGCTTTTATTAATGATTTTCTTGGTCGATTCATCAAAATGGATGATGAGCGGTCTAAGAAAGGGTTGTTCACCTATGCCCGTATATGCATTGAGTTGGATTTTAGCAAAGGTCTTCCAAACAAGTTGGAGTTAATCCATGATGGCTTCAAGTGGATTCAAATTCTTGACTATGAGAACATAACCTTTCGATGTCGGTTATGCCATCAAATTGGGCACCTTCAGGAGGCTTGCCCACTGTCTCTCAACCAAAATAAATAGAATAAGAACAAAGTGGTTTCTTCACGGCCTAAAGGCTAACATCCATTTTCAGTGCCGGAAGTCAACAAATGCTCTCACCCTAAAAATTCAAAAAAAAAAGAATGTTGAGATTCCCCCTGCTGGTGGTGGTGCCCAGCGGTCACATGTATCTCGAGTCTTCGTGTTCGACCCCACTCCATATAGCCCGTACCTTCATCATCCACTTGACTCCGGCACCCCAGCAGGCACCATGGACTATTGTCATGTGTTCTAAAGAGAAGAAGGGGTGTTTTGAGGTTCATGTTTCTCTTTATCCGTTGGACTTGAGTAACTTTGTTTTTGGTTCTCCTTGGACCCCCTTATAGTTGTTGCTTTTTTTTTCTAGGCTTAGCCTTGTGTGCTTGTGACTTTGGGACGTGCTCTCATACTGCGCACTTTTTTGTTGAGAGAATCTTGTATCATATTGCATTTAATATAATATAAGATTTTTTTCATCAATTTTTTTTGGAAAAAAGAAATGAATGGCATGGTCCCCACGAGTATAAAAAAATTAGTATTTTTCTTTTGGTAGGTATGATCCTCGAAGTGGCATTTACCATCATTCATGCCTCTTACGTGAAAATTAGGACAATGTCTAACTACACAAAACAAAATCCGACAACCATTAAGTGAAGTGTATACAGTATAATTCAACTTTGGAGAATTGCTTTGGTATATTTAGTATGGACATGTGAAGAGTATGATAAGCTTTTTTCGCCATTTATTATATAATCTTAATTGTGCTTGTGTGACAATCGGATGATTTGGTAGATTTATTATGAACATGTAAAGTGTGATACTAAAACTTTTAGAGTTTTAATTTTATTTGAACATGTTTTAATATATAAAGAATATGTTGAATATTTTTGGTATAAAATTCATTTAGTACACTTTTAGGTTTCATCTAGAGTATGATATTAAAGGTTTTTATCATTTTATTTTTGCTTTTTTGAAAATAGAATTTGAGTGTTCTAGTAAAAGAGGAAATGATGTTATTTTGCTTGAGAATTCATTTAGTATAGTTTTGGGTCTCTTCTTATTTATCTTCAAATAAAATTAGATTGAGTGTATATTATTACAAATATATTTAATTGCAAAATGGTAATAGATATCAATTTTGTTTTAGATTTTACACATATCACAATAATTAATTATTTTTTACATTTGTTTCATATTTCTCATTTGTGGGTGACAAAATCTTTCAAGAAAAGGGCCCCAAAATTTATCATATGTTCAAGATATTACTATATTTTATTGACTTGTTAAAGTTGATTTTTTTGTAAATGACATGTCAAATAGTATCAAATTTAAATTAGAGAATAAAATTTACATAATCACAAAAGTAGATCTCACCCCTTATTATCATTGTAGAATGCCTTTCAACATAATGAACAATGAGTTTTCTTGAGTTTAAAATTGAATGTTATTTTTTATTTTTATTTTCAAACACCCTATATCTTAAACAAGATTTGTAAAAGATATTGTTGACTTTTAAGAGATTGTTATATAGAACTAATGGTGTTCACCTTTGATTATCAAATCAATTTCAAATTAAAGACTTTGCATGTAGATAATTTCATGGCATTTCCATTCTAGATATTCTCATGAGGATTAATAATATCGAGCTTTGATTATCATTGAGGCACTTCAACTTATATAGATCACATTCACATTAAAGTCTTCAAATGTATAATCATTTTTAGTCATATTAGAATATTTGTTCTCTTTTTAAATTTATTTTTTAAAGATGGATTTCCCATTCTGTTTAAATACCTCTATCATGTATATGAAACATTAAACAATCGTTTAAGGCATTAAAACATTTATATGAAACATATTTTAAATTAAAAAAGTTATGTGATTGTTGATATCTTAAACTAAAGTTATATATCATATGCAAAGATATGTAAATTAAGATGATTTTGTCTAATAATGTTATAAATTGTGTAAAATAATATTGGTTTTATCTAATGATGTTATGAAGTGTGTAAACTAAGATGGTAATTTTTAGTAATGTTATAAAGTGTGTAAAATAAAATGACCGTCTCTTTACATCATATTCATTGAATTAATGATAATATCAAATCAAGTGTCTCATAGTAACTTATTCTTGCCAAATAGATTATGGCTGAAATTAAACATGTTTTATTGCATTCAATGGGGATATTCTGCAAATATTTGTTGTAAATGTGATAAGTATGTTGTATCATATGCAATCTTTTTAAAGAATACATGTATGCAAATTTGTATTACTTTTTTCAACATTATGTATGCTACATTTGCATTATTATATAGATACATAAAATCTTCATATGAAAATGGACCTTTGATTGCCTTACATTTTTATGATCTTGTGTTAAATTTGACCATTTTTACATATGAAATTATTTCACCGTTAAATTAACTTAACTTAACTTCATACCGCTACACCTAATTCATTAAATAAATAATATTAAAAATTTTAATTATGAAAACAAAAATATTCCAACTAGAAATTATATACGGATGTTGTGTACACGAGATTTACACTTCAATATTAAATTATTGTGTATATTACATGAGTAGTGGTTACTTGTCACTTTATTCATAATAGTGGTCAATTTTACTTTTCACATGTCATGTCAAACATTTGTTATTTCTGATGTACAATTATTTGTGACATGATTTCACTTTTCTTTCTTCATGGTAGGTGAAGGGACCGACAATTTAGATCCATAATTTTAGGGGCATTGAGCGCTAATTAGAATGTATTTTTTCTTATAAAAAATGGTCATGTAGTTTGTCAAGTTGTCAATCCATAGAGGTGCATTCTGTGACTTTTTAAACAATAATTGTCTATAAAAATCATGTTTTTTCATAAACTCTCCATTTTCCTATTTCCCCTACTTGACTTGATAATTGTGCATAAAAACTTTAAATGTATATTGAAAGAAAAAATAAAAATTGGCATAAAAATGCAAAAAAATCCATCAATAACATATAAGAGCCTTTATTTTTGCATGCATTATTTTTAATGTGTCTTCCATCACCACCCACCCATATTCCATCACTAATAATTGTAACTCAAACACTGTAATATGCCATTTTAGTATTGTTTTGTGTGCTCCCTGACATCAGCTATTTTTTCATTCTTACATGTTATTGGTTTGTTCTAGACGCTCATGGATGGAGAAGGAGGTGTTTCCATTGTTTTCAAACGACAAAGTGTTGATGGAAATTGTGTGTTTTCACACCACCACTGTGTGTAGATGTTTTGTTTTGCACCTGATAGATATTTTTTTGAGTTGAATGGTTTTATGGTTATTTGTTTATTAGGGTCGCCTAAAATAATGAGAGCATATTTTAGTTGCATGATTGGAATATAATGTTTAAAATGAGGTTTTTGTAGTAGGGATGAAACACATAATGTATTTTGCACCTTCAAAACATTTAGATATTTTGCTTTACACCGACTATTTTTTATTAATGTAAATTATTTTCCTAGTGTAGATTTTAAGTGAACAATCTTGCATTGTTTTTCTGTAAACTTATACGTTGCATATGCATTGAAGTATGCACATTCTGCATTGCAAAATTTATATAAAAACCCATATATTGTATTTTTTCTTGGGGTTTTGCGGTCTTTTAGTTTTCTAGAATTTATGGGCATGTTTGAGTTGCACGATTGAAATTGAAAAGTTAGAAATGAGACTTATTATCTCGGGGACAAATACAAAAACTATGAAGCAAATGCATTGTCCTTCCATTTCAATATTCGTTACCTTATTTTTTCACCCAATTTGTTTTCAATATGGATTTGTTGATTCATAAAGATTATAGGATTTGAATATTTTATATTAACTTGAATCTTGCAAATCTTTCCACTTTACTACTCTCTACTTATAGATCCTAGTGTAAGGAATTTTATGTATATGTTCTAAATGAGGAATAATTACTATTTTTAAATGAAAAATTTAGAAATGCGGCCTATTATCTTCAGAATAAAAGGTCCACAAATGTTAAGTTAATCCAATATACTTCCATTTCAGTATTTCTTTCCTTTCTTCTTCTTCTTGTTTTCATCTCCATAATGTGGTATATGTTTTAAATGAGGAATAATGATTTGTATGTTTCTATACCTATTTTAAATGAGGAATACTACCTATTATCATATCTTTCCTATGAATTTGTACATTACATAAAATTTTAAATGAACATTCTTGCATAGTTTACCTATGAAATCATGTTTTGCATTAAGTTCTAAGTGGGCAATCTTGCATATCTTTCCTACGACATTATATTGATCATATTTTAGATACATGATTGAAATATATTTTTGAAATGAGGTGTGTGTCATTTCTTCTTTGCAACCACTTTGTTTTCAATCTGAGTTGTTGGCTCATAAAGATTGCAATCTATTAATATGTTATATTAAATTGAATCTTATAACTCATCCCACTTTACTACTTTCTACCTATACATCCCAAAGTGCACTCATGTTTTTATGCCTCCACTAACCACCCACATTTCTTCACTTAGAATTGTGATTCAAACACCGTAGCATGCAATTTAGGTATTTTTACCTTCTTCGTCACATTAAATTTTCTTCAATCTTACTTGATGATGATTGTTTCTAAAGGTGTAGCTGGTTGTTTTGAGTTGCATCATTGAAATAAACTATTAAAAATGAGGCATACTTTGAAACCACTTTATTTTAGTTCCTATCTTTTGGTGGGGTGAATGTTTTTCATCCAATATTTTCTTTAATATTGCAAATATAGCTTAAGGTTTACTATAAATAAAATAAAAGTCATCATGTGTTGGAAGCTTTGTATTGGATATTAATTGTGTGCCCACTTCCTTTCCATTATTATATGTTGTTGGTGCATCATGGAGGTTGTGTTGGTTATTTTAAGTTTTTGATTGAAATAATTAAAATCCCTTCCAATTTAGTAGTTTCAAATTGCAAGGTTACATTGGGATCTATAAGCTGAAACTACTAGACTAAGGTGAAAGGAAATCATATAATGCAGATGTATAGGTGGAGGCTATTAAAGTGAAAAGAGAATTATGAAATAGAAAAATGTTGCATTGGAATGTAAATACAAAAACTCATTAATTGAAATAAATAATTTGATTTTAATCATGGATGAAAATTTATTAACATTCGTAAGAGAAAATTTAAATGTAAACATACCTCACTTCTAACATTTTATTTCAATCATGCACCACTCTCCATTTTCATCTTTTAGATTCACATGTTTTCTATAAAATTTGTAGCTTCTCCTATTGAGGATAAATTTATTAGAGTAATATTGCATTGCATCTCTTCGCACTTTACTAGTTTCTATTTATAGATCCCAGTGCAACCATGTTTCTATTGAATGAAAATAGACCTCACTTCTAACATTTAATATCTGCATACACCTCATTTGTAACATGTTTGAGATTTTATATACTTGTTCAAAATTTCCTATGTTGCATTTGTGTTTTAGGAGAAAGATTTTAGATTATTATTGAATGTGATTTATGTATATGTTGTAGAGTATAGTGATGAGTGTATTAGCTCTTAGCTATTTATAAATATGGTACTGATTGATATTGAAAAACATAGAAATAAAAAAGTGGAAACAACTTTCAGTGAGGTTTTTATAACTTCATTAAGATGATCATTCTTAATTTCATAAACATAATCAAAATTATAATCCTAATTATACACTATAGTAATGAAACATATTCATAAACATAAGAATAATCATATACATAAACACTTAATTACATATATATGATGAGTGATTTACATTGTAGAATTGTCCATTTCAATCAAATGCACAAAAATTTTAACTTTAATTTTACTAAACCTTAGAATAGAAACACTAGAGCATCCAAGATGGAAATACTAAACAATGCACTTGATTCCATACATTCAAAGAAATTGTATTTGAAGAAGGTTTTTAATTTTGGAAGTTTCAACCATGTTCATTGGAGATGGAATACCACATGGATTGTTGAATGTGGAAGAAGAAATTGGGAAAATAACATTTACCCATATCTTTTAAAATATGATGTCATTTGGGAACATGGTTCCTTTCACTTCGTATATGTCTCTTCCTCTCCAATTCTCTTTGAGCCTTCTCAAATTTGCTTCTTTTCCTACCTTTTCTAAAACACTCTTGGTGTAGACAAAAAATCACACACTTTGAGTCATTATTTAGTCTCGGTCTCATACTAATATTTATATGGTTCTCAAGTGAAAAGAGTAATAATTAACTCATGTCTTTGGCCTTTTGACTTTAAATTTTGTTGTTACCTTCGATCTTGCACCTACACTTTCCCAATCCATATTTTCATACTATGTATTCCCTATTATTGATCGGGGCACCTAGCCAAGACTAGGGTGCCTCAAGTGCCCCGGTCCCCTGCGGGGTGCCATGATCGTCTTTACACTTTAATCTCATCTTTTAGGAACTTTATAGCCATTTGAAATTTCTATATTTTTCGTGGTCGGCCTTTTTAGGGTTAATTATGAAATTAGAACAAGAGAACCATATAAATGTAAAGTTATGATACCATAATGAGGGACCATACACTAAGAACTAGCTATCTCCACCTAAGGTTGCAACCATCAAAGGCAACTATAGCTACATTTTGCATCCATCTAGATCCATCACAAGGCACACAAGGATGCTTCATCTCGCATCATAAGAGGGGATTCTATTGTTTCCATGCACATATTTATTACATTCTACATCTAGTTACTTTCTCGCTATTTCACAAAGTGCAATCGGAATAAGAGAACCTAGGGCATAATATTCACACACACACACACACACACACTTAAAACTACATTGGGTCCGAGATGCGGTGGGGATCATTGATAATTCCATCAATTTGGCATCCGAGGAAAATTTGACCCCTTCATATGCATCTTTATTTTCTTAAGGTTTTGATTCTTTGTCTAGGTTCTTGTAGGTGATTCTTCTATCGCGGTATATAGTGACATCGAGTGAAGTTTAGTGACATTCACGTGACAGAAGAGAAGATAGGTGAACACTTAGCGATACCTCGAGGAGGTTTTTGGTCATTTTCACAAACTAGGGCACCCACGGATTCCCATATCCCTCTCTAGGTGCCCCAGTCTAGCCAAACATCCAGATCTACACCTTTTCAGCTTTTGTGAAAATGTATCCTCCTCCTATTCATCCGATATCCACTACGACATAGTCTTGTGGCATCATCAAATCACCTAAGGCCTTTTTAACCCTTTTTGCACATTAGGGTTTCACATTTCATTGCTTATATTTCTTGGGTATTATTTCAGTATTTCATTACTTCATTTATTCAATTATTTTACTACTTTTATAACATTAGATTACACTAGAATATTCACATTTTAGTTAATCATTTTGGTTAACCTGAACACTTTTACGCTTAGAATCCTTGTTCTTCCTCTATTATGGATTGTAAAATTCTCAAATATATTTTTCGATTTACTTAAGATGCATCCCAATTTCCAATTTGTTCTTACAAAATCCTAGACACCATGTATCTTCCTCGAGATATGCCTCCACATCAAATAAGTGATATTTTTGATAGTTCATTTAATGACAATAGCCTTCATGATCCTCCATCTAATCAACCCATGTAGGAGTCAATTCAAGCTTTGAATTCTTTATTTCACAAAAATTTAAGGCTATGGAATCCATGATTACATCTCTCAAATCTGAAATCCAACATCCGAAGGACGTTTCTCGTGCACATGTTTATTCTCCATATATATCTCATCTTCACTCTATGTCTACTACATGTGCTCATATCAGTGAGCCTCAAGCCATGAAATTACCAGAGCCTCTCACCTTTGATTGCAATATTAAGCATAATGACATTCTTACCGAGCTCCTTAGTCATCAATTGACCATTTTTTCACCTACTAATTGCTATCCTCCCTATCGGATTACAAAATATCAAGGTCATCCATATTGTAATTATCATTGAATCAATGGCCATCATAACAATACATGTTACAATTTACAACTAAGAATCAAACATCTTGAGCATTAGGCTTTATCTCATTCACTGCACAACATTTTATTGCATGCCCATCTATAAATGCTACATCTCAGTGGGTTCCTAAATCTGATTCATCTATGTCTAGTGAGCATCACACCATCACTTCTAGTGTTCCTTCTTCTATCACTCAAGTGCCACCTATGCAATCTACTCAAGTCAAGAAACCACCTCTCCAAATTAGTCCAACACTTCCTCCTACTAAGTCACCTACAATATTATCGAGCCAAACTAAGCAACCCCCTCTAAAGATCAATGCAACTCCTCCACCTCTCAAGTCATCTATGGTCAACAAACAACCACTCATTACATAAGAAAAACACACTCTAGCTAACATCTTTTGACTCTCGCAATTTAAGGACCCCTGTGTAGTCTTTGATTTAACGTCCAATCACTTTTTTCAAAGAAACTACTCCTTACATTGATCCACTTAGTGTCTTTTGACTAAATCTCCATCACTTACATACTTGGGGGGCATGACACTTATCATCCCCCTCCCTCTTCTAAACAAAAACATGTGTATTACATCTTCATCACTTCACAATCCAACATCCACTCATTACACTCATACTTCAACATACACTCGCATCGACATTACCCGAGGACAAACTCTTGGGATTTGGTTCTTACTTGAATGTTGAGGTGATAATATACACATGAACCACATACACTTCACGTAGACACTACACATTATGTATCATCACAAAACTTACACTACATCTCGCATTATAGTTACACTCACTCTACATCATTCATTTTTAACCTTTACACATCTACATATTATACACACCATACTAGTGTCACGCTCATATTATCTACATATCTTGCATTGCATACTATACATCGTGTATTACAAATTTTACACATCACATGGTTGTCTCTCATCATTGCATATACTACACACATCTACTTGTACATGCTGCACTCACTACCATATGATGCACTCTAGTCTCATGGTCCATACTGAATTGTTGAGGGTATACATCACAAATGGACCTCATCACATTCACACATTCATCATTCAACCTTTTATCATGTGACATTCCTAGTTTAGTGATATACGCCATAGGATACATTGTCAATTCCTCTTACATCACTTAGTGGTATACGCTTTAGGCTACAACACCACTTTTTCTCCTCATCTTGTAGTGATATACGTCATAAGCTACATCATCACTTAATTTACGAACATCATCACTTATTATACTCAAATTTTAGTGATATAAGATTTAGGATAAATCATCACTACTTCAATCATCTTGTCATGATATATGTTTAGGCTATAACGTCATGCACATCTCATCTATGTCACATATCATCACTACACATTCATCACAATGCGTTGCACATAACACATAGTTTGACCATTTCCCGATGACAAACTCTCATTTGTGGTTCATTCTTGACTAATGAGGGGAATAAACCAATGATCCTCACTACATACAACTCCATTCACTCGGGGGCACACAAATCCTATCATTCAATTTGCATTATATTCCATCCATCCACAAAAACTACATTTTATGGTTGCATTTACTTTTTCTTGCACTTGCTTTTACATGTACAATTTATTACACATGCTAGGTAGATATATTTTATGCAACTATCATTATCATACACACATGCACGTTTAATTTCTTTCTAGTTGTGATCGCAGACTATACAAGGATACTACATACAACATGGATGCTTGGCACACTACCAGTCCCATAGTGGCTCCTTGGGTCAGCCACCTTCATATACTATAGGTGTTATTGTTTCATTTTGTACTTAGCACTATCTTTTATCGGTTGTACACATGGTGACATACTATTTATCTTTCTAACATGCTAACGGGTGATTCATGTGCAACATTTGTTTTGTAGGATTACTTGCTACCATGTCTATCTGTTTGTTTGGGTTTGATTTTCTTTGTTTTTCATTATATGTGGGCCTTTCCATTTTTGGTGTGCACACTTGTTTATTTGTATGTGGCCACTATGGCCTTGAGTGTCTTGCAAAATCATGAGTGATGTCCCATGTTTGCAACACGCTTTTTGCGGTCTATGATTGGATTCTTGCATGTTTACTTACATTCTAGCTTCCACTTTATCTACGTAGCTTACACTTATTTTCTACATACATGCTTGTCTTTATTTGTACCAACACTTGTCTCTAGTGAGTTGTTTGTATGTGCCTTGGTTTCTACTAAGCACATTCCCTTCTCACCGCAAGGCATAGTTTTAGTTTCCATGGTCGCTCCTCTTTTAGGGCCACATTATTCTATCCATGACATTTCATGCACCTCTAAAGAGGGGGGCATCATTTGGGTATATACAAACTATAAAACATGGTACCAGTATAGTTCATGTTTTCATTTTTTCATCCAAGACAAAATGGGTTATACAATGAGTGGGTTCAGACTAGTCTACATAACTCCATATACAACAAATTTTACAGGTAGATTTTCCTTAACATTATGGGGGAGTAGTTACAGATTAGAGGAACATCCAAATTTCCTCCGTAAACTTCTTTGGATAGTGGCATCGGATCACCCAAAAACCAAATAGTACAAATATCTCTTCACACTCTTAGGAAGAAATTACAGGTTAGAGAATAACACATCTTTCTCCCTGCACTTTTTAGCCAATGGCGTGAGATCGTCCAAAAAACTTGCACTTCATCGACATTTACGGGATCCTTTCTACACCCTTTTTATCATCACAGATCAGGTACACATGTTACCTTTTAATTTTCATACTTTCTTTACATGCTTTTTACATATATACATGTTTTTTACACATTACACATATACATGTGTATTTGACTACTTGATCATCTTCTCTTTTACAGGTCCATCCATATGGGAAGCAAGTAGTCAACATCACACACATAGTAGGTACATCACACACATGATACTAACCATGCAGGTACACCACACACATTGGCATCTACACATGTGTTTTCACCCTAGGTTCACTCTCATCACTTTTTTACACTTTTGTATCTTTAGTCTCCACGCTCCATGTTTTTATCACTCCACATTTTTTTCTAGTCCTTCAACACGCATTCTACATCACTCTACATGGATATCAGGTATGCATCTCTATCTAATTTATGTTACCGAGAATTCCGCTCACCAACATAAAGTGGGAGAAAATGTAGACACAAAATCATGCACTTTGAGTTTTTATTTAGTCTTGGTCTCATACTACTATTCATATGATTCTCAAGTGAAAAGTATAATAATTAACCCATGTCTTTGGCCATTTGACTCTGCTTTCTGTCATTTCCTTCAATCTTGTGCCCGCACCAAATTCCCTATTTTCATATCATGTCTTCACTATTATTGACTAGGCACCCACCCAGGACTGGTGCGCCCCATGCACCCTAGTCCCCTTTGGGTCGTCCTAATCCTCTTTTCACTTTACTCTCACCTTTTAGGAAATTTATATTCGTTTGATGTTTCTATATTTTTTGTGGTCGACCTTTTCGTGGTTAGTTATAAAATTAGAACAAGATAACCATATAAATATAAAGTTATGAGACCATAATGAGTGACCAAACACTAAGCACTAACTAAATCCACCTAAGGTTACATCCATCAAAGCCATCTATAGCTACAGTTTTCATCCATCTAGCTCCATCATAAGGCACACAAGGTTGGTTCATTTGCATCACACTTCATAGGAGGGGAGTCTATTGTTTCCATGCACACATTTATTACATTCTACATCTAGTTACTTTCTTGCTACTTCACAAAGTGTGACTGACACAAGAGAACCTAGGGAAAATCTTCACACACACACACCTAGAACTACATTGGGTTTGAGATGTAGTGCAATGCTCAATGATAATTCCATCAATTTGGCAGCTAAGGACAGTCTGACCCCTTCATATGCATCTTTTTAGGGTTTTGATGTTTTTCCCAAGGTGTTGTAGGTGATTTTTCTATTGCATATGTTTACAACATCTTGCAAAGTTTAGTGACATTCATGTGACAAGAAGCGAACACATGTGAACACTCAACGACACCTTAGAGGAGGTTTTCTAGTCATTTATGTATTCTATAGCACCCATGAGTGCCCCTATCATTCTCTAGGCACCCTAGTCTAGCCTGCATGTCTAGATATGCACCCTTTTAGGCTCCCGTACAAAAGTTTCCTCCTCTTGTTCATTTGGTATCCAATGCAACACACGCCCCATGACATTATTGAATTAGCTAAGGCCTTATTAACCCTATTTGCACATTATGTTTTCACATTTCATTGATTAGATTTCTTGGGTATCATTTCAATATTTTACTACTTCATTTTTTCAATCGTTATATTCGCTTTCTATGACATTAGATTATAATAGAATATTCACATTTTAGTTAATCACTGGTCATTCCTAGGTCAAAGCATATAAGTGTGTCCCACTTGGTGGCCAAAATATTTTAAAATTTGAGTAGTACATAAATATTTAAAAATATTATAAAAGCTTTAAAAATTAGGTAAATTTTGGATGCTTTATGTACCTTGGTATTTATAATCTCTTAAAAATACATGTTTGGTCATTTTATATGTTTTTGGTCAAATTATTGTTGTTGGACATATTTTTCTAAAGGTACAAAAATGCAAAAAAGTGGAACATAGGATCTTTCTTTTAATTTAATTTTGTAATTTTAATTGTTCCCTTTTTTCCTTATAAACATTCCACATTATTTGTCTCTCTTCCATTTGTTTTCTTTTCCTTCCTTTATTTTATTCTATATCCTTCTTACATGCATCTTATTCTAAAAACATCTTCATTTATTCATCTAAAGTGAGAATATGAGATAGTCTTCCTAACCATAGTGTTTTATTTCAACTCTTTTGGAAACCCTCTTAATTGTCCATTTAGTAAAAGTTTATATTGATGATTGCAAGATTATTTTAGCTTAACTCCAATCTGTATTTTCATCTGTTTTGGGTATAACATCCTCATTTGTGCCCAAATATGATGTATTATATTATATTATGTCTATTATTTCAACTATATCCAATTTTTCATAGTAATGAACTAGCATTTGAGTTGGGAGAGGTGTTGGTGGTGAAGGAGATGAAACCGACACATCTGATTGGTTGGATTCAAAATTCATTCCAAGCTTTGCTACAACCTCCTTTACCCAATATTTTTTACTTACTTGGGTAGGAAGACTTAAATCTTCCTTGCAGAAATAAAATTTACATATTATTTGTTGGTTCTTGTCATGTATGATAGTTAAAAGTTTTATGGATTTCTTGTACAACTTTTTGATATCATCCTCTACATTTTCTGGTTATCCTCCTTCAAGAACAATTTTTCCATACCTTTTCTAGGAATGTTGTTGCATCACTACTACGGAAACTTCATTTTTGCATCAGAAACCCTACCAAACTCATGATATTTTTGCAATATTAAATTCATCTTCTTATACAATAAATGTATGAAATGGAATCATGTTATTTACTACTAATTATTGGTTTAGAGGTCATATTCTAGTTCTTCTAAAACCAACATTATTTTTGTCATGTGTTAGTGCACTCTTGAATGCTAAGCTACCCAATTTGGATAATTCTTGTTTAGTAACATCTAACCCATGATTATTATTCTTCCATTATTTTCTATCAACCTTGAAGTAGAACTTAAAGGGACTTAATATTATTACATCCAATGGATTCAACTTGTTGCTTGTGTGTGTCGGTAATGTAAGAAAGTCAATGCCTAGATTCCTAGCCTCTTCAATTTTTCAGAATCGCTACATGGCTTCCATGACCATCAAATATGATGAAATTTCAATTTGTTGGTGCAACTCTACCCAATATAGATCTATAAAATTGATTAAGCAAGTTCATAAATAAGTCATTTTTCATCCATGTGTGGGGATTTGCATCCATACATTACCTACTTTGCACCCTAAAATGAAATTTTGTAACTACATTTATATTTTGAAAAGTTAAATTCTTGGGATTCTTTTTTTTGAATATATTGACATGTGCTAATATAGTTATGAATTATTTCTCTTAGACATGATTTTTGGCACACTCCTTGATCCTTTTTTTGTAATCGCTCACATTCCACAATTCATTCCATCTTTTAGTCTCGTTTCATCATAATTCCAAATTTTATGTTGTACATATTGGTTTTGGTCAAAATACTTCTCAAAGTTTTATTAAAAACACCAAAAATAGAGGGCATAAACATTACTTACCTACCTCTATCCAGGCCTTTTTCTATTTTAATGGATAAATCCGTATGTCTATTCTTAAATACTTTCCGCCATGACTTATTAGGAACTCCATTTGCAAAAGGGATGGCCATTATGTTGCATATGTGAGATGTCAAGTTGATGCCCTATGTCGGCTAAGTCCTTAACCCATTGCATGAGGTATAATTCCTTTTTGTGATATAATAGTAGGTGTGACCCTTATAGTTGGTATTGTAACCCCTCTAAACTCATTGATCAACATGTAGTGTTTCATTCCCCACTTATCTCTTATAGTTTTAATAGGCAGCCCATTATCTTCGACATTTGTAATGGCGGTTTGATCAATTTTTCCACCCTCTACCGATTGTACCTTTTTTGAACAAGAACATCATTTTTTCTCACTTCAACATTTAGTTGACTTTCTTTTGTAATGGGACTTGTGACATCTTCATCGATGTTATCTAGGGCTTGAACGTCTATTTTTCATTATTTCATGAGGCCTTCTCCTACTAGACTATGACATAGTCACACCCATCCTACACATGGAAAAATGATATGAGGGTTTTTTAATTATTTTATTCTTATCATAATGTGCATAATTTGAAGTTTATGTAATGTTTAAGTTCATAGGTAATAGGTAACCTATGAAATAATTTTGACTTCAAATTTTATGATATCTAGCTTGAACCTCTATTTTTCATTTTTGTACGAGGCCTTCTCCTACCGAAATGTGACATCTTCCCCCATCCTACACATGGAAAAATTATATGTTGGTTTTTAATTAGTTTATGACTGGAAGAATGTGCACACTTTGAAGTTTATGTAATGTATAAGCTCATGTGTAAGCAATGGAATAATGTTGACTTCAATTTTTTGCAATGGATGTGTTCACAAGATAGATATGCAAAATAGCTAGTATTCTCATTTGAAATAGGTAAAAAACATTGGATAGTCATTATTCCTAATTTAGAACATATAAAAAAACATCATTGCAATGGGATGTATTATTGGAAACTAGTAAAGTACAAAAAGTTGCAATATTCAAGTTAATATGACATAAATTCAAAGGACGCAATTTTTGTGAACCAATAAATCCTGATTGAAAACAAAGTGGGTGTAAAGAAGAAATTAAATCAATACTAAAAAGGAAGGAAAATGCATTTGTTGAAACAATTGTGTTAGGTTTTATCCCTTAGATAACAAACCTCATTTCTAATTTTTAATGCAATCATGGAACCGAAAAACAATAAGCATCACCTTGAGAATCAATTTTATCCTAGAGATTGCAGACCTCATTTCAATCACATATCTCAAATATGCTCTAATATTCTAAAAATCTAAATCACTGTAGTAACCCAATAAATAAATATGATTCATGAGTTTTTAGCTAATTCCTGCATGTGCAATCTTTAATGTTTATGCAATGTATAAACTATGCAAATTTGTTCACTTAAACTCTATACTAAAACATTAGTTTACACAAATAAAGAATTATTTGGGTGTAAAATTAGGTAAATTTTAGTGGTGAATATTTGTAATTTGATGAATATTCCATATTTGGAAATTTTGAAAAGGTTAATTTTTCGGAGTACGTCAATGTACCTTTCACCTAAATTTTCTAGTATAAAATTGTTTAGGGTCCGCTTCACCTACTATTGAACAATCCTCCTATATAAAAGGGTGTAGTTCCTAGGTACCCAAAGTATATTCAAGTAAGATTCATCTGACCTTGTAAAGTATATAAGTTTTTCAATAAGCCTTAGACGTCATACCTATAGACGTGCGACCAAAACCCTGTAGACGTGAGACAAGACCTATAGACGTGTGGAAAAAACTGGAAGATGTATGCAAATACCTATAGATACATAAAAATAACTATAGATACAAGGTAGGAAGCTATGTCGCTCACCATTTTCACTTCCTGTGACATTTTCTTTTCCGGCCAAGAAGGAAATCTAGGGGGAATGCCAAATTACTTAATGGAGGTTGTTCATAAGATCTCGTAAGGAAACCAAAATATCTCGTAAGGAAACATTGTTCATGTATTATGAAAACTCTACAACTACCACTAGCACCCATAAAACTACCACTAGAACCCATAATACTACCAGAATCAATTAGAATACGTGATTGTGGAAGGTATTATTGATGTGAAATGGCTTCAACACAATCTTAACAAATTGATACCCATGATGACAACATGTCAAAACTTGAAGATACTACTCTTCCTATGAACAATCAAACATGCTCATCAACATTGGACAAAATTCATGTTGAGATGCAACTAGGAGAGGATCAAGATATCTCAAATACTCGATTATCTCGTAACACTAAATTCGGTTGAAACTTATGTTTCACAAAAGATGAAACAAGATGATCGAGATGTTCCTAAAAATTCTAGTTGTAAAAATTTGAAAACACACAAGACTATGTGGATACTTGGTAGGATATATAAGTTCAAGTGAGATTCAAAATTTCCTTTTATCGAACTAGTAGAGCCAACTAATTTTGAATATATCCCAACTGAATGTACATGTATAATATGTACTTGGAAACTAGGAAAGCAACAAAAATGCAACTGAAGTTAGACACAATTGAAAAACATTGTGGAAAATAATATGGTTCTGTACAACAAGAGGATGGCAGATAATAAAAAAACATAGATGGAAAAGCCAAAAATAATGTATGCATATTAGATATGTGGCATAGTATGAAGCTGACTAGAAAAGACATCAACGTCTTGTGGAAAAGGGTGGAACAATCACATCACAAATTGGAAAGGTGATTCAATCAAACTTGCATGCTAAAAGCATACAATTCTCTACCATATTGCACATCCTTAAGAAGGGAAGACCTATTTTTGATTTCATTGATTTTAAAATTTTGTTTCAACATAATGGAATGCACAACATTCCTCAAACACATTGGTTAGAAAATAGTGCATGGGAAATGGCTAAATGTCTTGCAATGATTGAAAATGAAGATTTGAAAGAGAAAATGAAAATGCAAAGTTTATATCACTATCAATTAATGAGGTAACAATAGTTGACAACATGTCATGGGTATGCATCCATATTTATACTTTTGAAAATCACGTAAGCAACCGCATCATCACATTACTTGTATAGAAAATGGTGGAAAATTGTGAAAACCTATACAAAATATTTGTTACCAATTTGAAAGATATTGTTGGCGTGAATGAATATGAAATCACTTCAAAGTTGTAATAATGTTGTGACATGAGTATTTTTAAGACAACATAATCTATTAAAATACTATTTTTCAAATATTGCAATTAAAAGTAAGAAAATAAAGTATAACTATACATCCTTCCATAATGAATCAAACAATGTTTGAGTTATCCTTCTTCCATATTTTGCATTTTACATAGTAATATTACCATTATAAATAACTAAACATTCAATATTAAAGCATACTTAGTATTTTTTTGATTTACCATGTGCATTGCATACATATTTTTTATCATTACAATTTATAATCTATATATTCATATGTATAACCTAATATAAATTCATTTGAAATATTTCTATGCATATCATGTTATCATTGCATTCCATGACACTTTTAAATAGATTCCATGATAATACTTAAATGCGTGTAAAATAATCCAAATTCCCGAACATATCTTGTATATTAACATAACTAGATTCCATGAAAACCATTAAAAACACATCTTGTATAGAAAATAAAACAGATTCAATGAAAACCATTGCAACTTGCAAGCATATCTTGTTGAAAAACTAAATGAAATTCTTATAGAAGTAGACAATATTCTTCAACTTAAACAAAGATTCAAGTTTCAACATAAAAATAAACATTTTTCAACTTTAAAGTTTTGTCAACATTTTTCAACAAATACACATATATTCAAACAACTTCCCCACTCCCAGATTCCTTTTCCTTTTCTTTTGTGACTTCGTGTCACTTTTCCCTGCACTGTTCCCTACTTCGAGAATTCTAGAATTGACAAGATCCTCCGCAACAATATTTAAGTTACTCACAATTACTTCATCTTCCTTTGAAGCATCTCCAGGGGATAACAAAGAAGGATCTCTAGCTTCCTTTGTCTTGAACAAAATATTGGCGTCCATTCCATTCTCTTTTATAATTTGCTTGAATGTATTATTTTTCTTGTTAAGAAAAACAGTAGTCCACTTAAGTTGAATTTCTACAGATAAAATTTTATGTGATTTATCCAAGTGAATCTAGAGGACCCTTGCTTGAATTTTTAAATTTTCATATTTGGACTGCAATGAAATAAAAAATTGTGATTAGATCATGTACAAGTTTTTATGAGTGATCTATTTGAGGTGTTTCTAGGATGATTTTGAGATATTTTCATGATTAGTGAATGGTTGAGTCAAATTAGGAGTTGTTGAGCAATTTTAGGAGTTGGTTTAGGGATTCTAGAATAGGTAAAATCTATCATTTTGTAAATAATTCAAATGAAGGAGAGATGTAAGATGATATTCCATCATGAATAATGTATGTATGAAAATGTAAAATTTGAAGAAATTTGCAGTGTTAAGTTGCATTCTTAGTGATTTTTGGTTAGATATGCTTGTGGTTTCCTAGACATGACAATAAGCTAGAGGAGTGACATTGAGTATAACATAAGTTTTTACCTTTACTAGTAAAAAAAGAGATGGATGGGACCAAGACAAGGATAATAAAATTTATTTCAAGATTTTAAACCCAAAATTGAGGTATTGATAGCCAATTATGTGTTTTTGGGCCCTAACTAAGGCATCGGTGTAAATCAAGTTCTACCTAGCCAAATTTGATGAAATTTAATATTCCTAATGGGTTTTTGGTCTATATGAGGTTTTCCACATTTCAAAATAGCTAACACTTGTAAAGTCTCCATGCACAAGGTGGTTGAAAATTGATCTTGCATGGTCTTAGAATTTGACAAAATAAGCCAAAATAAGTTGAGTTGATGTTATTGGAGTTTGAAATTGATAGAGAAGGTTGGTGGAAGGTTTTAGAATGTGTGGAAACTAATTTCAAGTTTTAAATAATTTTTTTTCCCTCTGATGTACATAATAATCCTAAAACTAGGCCTAATAACAATCCTAAAGCTAGGCCTAATTAAGACTATAAAAGTCCTGAATACAATTGTTTTGTACAAGAAAACCATAGTTCATTTCCTTGTATGTTATATAATTATTTAAGGGGTATCTTAGATGGTTATCAAAATCCCATGATCACCTCTACATCAAAAGTTATGATTGGAAAATCCTATGGGAGACCTACTGGCTAGTGGGCTTAAGAGCTACCAATGCAAAGTGGAGTGAACTTGATCATTGGAATTTTGGGAATCTTGGAATCATTTGATTTTCCTTTTCACATTAGGTATTTGGAGTTTGAATGTGTCTTGTGAATAACAAGGCATGGTAGGTTGTAGTAAGAGTTCAAAGCTAAAAGATAAAGTTGATGTGAGTATGGCTGAGTTAAGAGGGCAACATTTTTGGTATCAAAGTGGTAAGATATTATGAAAATAATTTTTTTCGTACTCTTATAATCAGTTCTTGCAATAATTGAATATATTTTTGAAGATTGGTAATTTGAAGGTTGCTTAAAGTGGGTGAAGCAAGTGGAAACATTATATAAGGAGTTGCAAAAGTTGTTTTTTAAGCTCTTAGGAACTAATTTCTTGTATCAATGATCAATCGTAGGGTATAAGTGGTTCAAGGTAGTTAATCCATTAAGACTTAAGATCATAAGAAGCCACAAAAGGATTAAGAGATCTTGTGAAGCTCAAGAAGAGCATAGTGAATTTCTCTAGAAGGAAGATCCAAGGAGAAAACTGGATAGTTTACCAAAAGACTAAGGTGAAATAGACTTAGGTGAGGTAAGATGGAGTTTGATAAAGTGATAAGAATGATGATGGAACTATATGGAAGAATAGTGAACCAGATGAGAGAAAAACAAGAGAGAGAAAGGAAAAGAAGGTAAAGAGAAGAAGAATACTAAAGAGAAACAAATGAGATAAGAGAGAAGTTGGGCTAACTGATGGAGATACTACAAGGGGAACAATACCAAAGTTGTGGTTAGAAATTGAAAAATATAATAAAATGGCCTATGGAGCAAATCATTTCTAGAAGAATGAGGCATATATTTATTTCCTTAATAAATGAAGAAAAAATAAGCTAATATCCCAAAGAGACATGGAGAAAGAAGAGGTTAAAGGTAGAGGAAGGTACGAAGATCAGTACTTAGAGGAAGAACAAGAAATATTCATTTGTGAACTAGAGGAAGGACTAATGTTTGATGAAAAAGAGATGGAAGAGAGACAATATGAGATTATCATAAAAGACATAAGTAGTTTGGACAAGTATGAAGGAGAGATGTCAATCTTAGAGACATCAAGAGGGAAGATAAGCCTCTAATTTTTCAATCTAATTATTATTTTGAGTATGTGTTTACGGTGTCTTGAATAACATGAAGTTGAACAAGTATAAGAAGATGATATAAAGGAGGAAGAGGCATGATTGTCTCTTGAAGAAAAATGCAAAACATGTAAGGATTATAGACCTCAAGTAGAGAAGGAAGACAAAAACATGGAAGGTTTCAAGAATCTTCAAAATAGAGGTGATAATCAACATGAAAGATGTTGCTTCTCAATATTAATGTAGGAAAAAGTAGTTTGCAATATGGAGAAGTGAAGGAATAAGATGCAAGGAGTACATGGTTAATTATAACATCTCAAGAATGTGAATTTTTAGGTTTTAAAGGAAAAATAACTCAAGGGAAAGCAATATATTCTAAGCAATGGTATGATCTACATGAAGACGATCGCAAGAAGAACTTAAAAGTTCAGGTTTCTACACCTACAAGAGATAAAATTTGTAAGCACATGATAGAAGACCAATATCTAGAATCAATGGATATGATGAAGAGTCAACTCAAACATAAGATAAATGAAGAGGTTGAAGAGAGCATGAGTAGATTAACATTTATTTAAGGAAGGAAGGTTAAAGAGAGATAAATAAAAGTTGGGTTTTTAACCAAGGAAACATATGGTAGGTTATGGAGAAGACATTGGAATATATATCCTTCCAAGGACCATGTATCAACATGAATAAACTTTGAAGGGCCATAAAGGAGAAAAGTAAGATAAGGAGAAGGATGAAAAATTCTTGAACAAACAAATTATATATTAGGAATTTTACAAGCTCACGTTTTTATTCTAACATGTTATGACCATGATGGATATGTAGGTGTGGTGCTTGAAGAAGAAGAAAGCTATGAATAAGGTGAGATAGGAGTAAGAAGAAGGTAATTTCAGTATAAACTAGAAGTAATATGGAACAATGAAGACTTGATAGTTTTCATTAAGTTTGACACCAATGGTGAAACAGTGATGGAAAATGATCAAAGTTTAGTTAATCTTCATTCCATGAAAACCATGTTGGATTGGAGGTAACAATAATTTTGGTCAAAATATCAAGTTAAAGATAAAGAATATTTTCATGCATTTCCTTATCAAATTTCCATGGGAGTCTAGTAGCTTATGAAGTCAAAAGAGCTTTGGAAAGGATGTTATGTTAGTTTACAATCAAAATAGATGGCAAGTTGACAATTCTGAGTGAATAAAAAGTCTTTGAAACCATTTTGAATGATTGGAAATGAAAGTTGCAGGTAGAGATTTTAAAGGACCATAAAGAGTGTCATGATGAGATAGAGAGGTTATTAACACCTCATCCATGTAAGTAAATTGGGTTAGTATTGTCACTAGCATGAAGTTTTAGTTTGAATCAAGTATGTGAAAAATTATGGATGCATGTGCAGAGAATAATAGAAGAAGCATATTTAATTAGTAGTAATGATTTCAGTTCTCAAAGTGTGTTAAGACAAGAAAAATGGACAAGATAAGGCAAATAGATGGCGAGGAATTGAGAGTGAGCATAAAAACTTGATGAGGGATTATACATCTAGAAAGCTCATGGAACCTCAGAAGGTCAAATAACCCATCAAAGAACAATGGTACGTAAGGATGAGTATAAAATAAATGACAAGGAGATTAAAGGCAAGAGAAATAATATGGAGAAAGATTCAATTAGATGTAACAAATTTTCAGTCCTTGAAAGGAAGAAATCAGAAATCAGAATAAGACAAGGATTTGAGAGGTGTTTAAAAGGAATTGCTTAGTGCATTGAAAAAGCCAATAGTGTTGGAAAAACCGTTAATTAATTATACACATGTGTAGAGTTGGAAATAATGAAGGAAAATCAGAAATGGACTCAAGATTATTAAAATTTGAAGAAGTATGTCTAAGGAGATCAAGAAAAACTCAAAGGAAGGAGGCAAAATAATGATGGTTTAAGAGAGATTCTTGCAAAGGCACCTACAGAGGATGGAAGACATAAAGGAGTCAAGAAACTCATTGATGAGCCTAAGGAAGAATCAACAAGACAAATGCAAAACCAGGACAGAGTAGGAAAATTGTGTGATAATTTTCTTAACGGTAGAAAACTAGTGTATGAAGAGAAGGCCAAGGATATTCTTAGCATGAGCAATGAAGAAGGCAATGCTAATGTTTTGAGATCACTAAAAATGTAGAGGAAGAAGAATTCAAGTGAAGGATAAGGATGAGCATCTAGAAGTGTGTTATGAAATGGATCTTGTGAGAACACAAAAGAGTGGAATAATGCAGAGCAGTGGAGAAAAGGGATGGTGAAGAAGTGATTTTTATAATGTGTTTTTGCACGTGTAGGTACAATGGAGAAGGTTTGAAAACAAGTAAAAATAGGATTTTCAAGAAAGAATGTTGATCATTTGAAGAACATGCCAAAAAAATCCAATCCTTATCATTCCAAAGAATACCATGAGATCATAAAAAGGAAAGAAAGGTAAACAAATAAATGACAGAGATGGAGAAATCCTAAAAAGTAGTAAAAAGACCAAGAAGAAACAAGAAAATATGGAAATTCATGAGCATGAGCCAATGAAAAGTTTCAAGTGTGGTAATTTGATGCAGGTGCATAGGCTAAAACCAATCAAGTGATTTAGGAGATATGTTTTCATATGGTTTAAGAGTGGTCAAGTATGTTTCCCTCCATATATCTGTAATTCAAATTTCAAACATGTGTAATTTTTATCGAGGAAGTAAATTAGGTTGGTAAATGAGTTGTAAGGGTGAATAAACTTGGTAAAGAGTAGTTATAGCCAAATAAGGGCTTATATTTCATGTCATCATGTACAATTTGTCATGAGCAAGCTATATGAGGTGTTGTTAGGATGATTTTGTCATATCTTCTTGATTATTGAGTGGTTGAGTCAAAATAGGAGTTGAACAATTCTATGAGTTTTTAAGGGAGTCTAGAATAGGTAAAATCTATCATTTTGTAAATAATTTTAATGAAGGAGAGATATAAGATAATATTACATCATGAATAATGTATGTGTGTTAATTTGGAAAAAATTTGTAGTGTTAAGTTGCATTCTTGGTGATTTTTGGTTAGATATACTAGTAGTTTCCTAGAAGGGGTAGAAAAATAGAGGAGTGAAAATAATTATAGCATGATTTTTTCCCTTTGATGGTAAAAACAATAGATGGAGGGTGGAAAGACAAGGCTAATAAAATTTATTTAAGGATTTGAAACCCAAAATTGAGGTTTTTATAGCCAATTCTATGTTTTGGGCCCTAATTAGGGCATTGGTGTAAATCAAGTTCTACCTAGTCAAATTTGATGAAATTTCATATTCATGATGGGTTTTTGGTCTAGATGGCGTGTGAAAATTTTGAGAACTAGATAAAATTTTTAAAGGATCATTCACAAGGCAAAAAAACCGATCTTGCATAGTCCCAAAATTTGACAAAACAAGCCAACATAAGGTGAGTTGATGTTCTTGGAATTTGAAATTGATAGGGAAGGTTGGTGGAAGGTTTTAGAAGGTGTGGAAATTGATTTCAAGTTTTAAATAATCTAATTTCCCTCTATTGTACATAACAATACTAAAACTAGGCCTAATTGTAGTCATAAAACTAGGCATAATTGGGACTATAAAAGCCCTAAATACAATTGTATTGTATAAGACAACCCTATTTCATTTCCTCATATGTTATAGAATGATTTAATGGGTATCTTAAATGGTTATCAAAATCCCTTGATCACCTCTACATCAAAATTTATGATTGGAAAAGCCTATGGGGAGACCTACTTGCTAGTGGGCATAAGAGTAGCGAACTTAATCATTGGAATTTTGGGCATCTTGACATCATTCGACAAGCCTTTTCATGCTTGGGTAGGTGGAATTTGAAGGTGTCATGTGAATAACAAGGCATTGAGGTTATAGTAAGAGTTCAAAGATAAAATATAAAATTGATGTATGGTTGAGTTAAGAGGGCATCAATATTTATCCTATTTCATAAGAACATGCACTAATCAAATTTTTTCTTTCGGATGGTTGTGATAATGTAGGCAACAACCCAATGAGGAATATTTTCCTGCATACCCTTCAAAAATATTCTAGCTTGAAAAATGTGATCATGGCTCGAGATAAAGCTGTTTATGACTCCTTGTACATCGACTCCTCGTCTTGATTTGTTGATATTTTCTACACAAAAAAACATTATTAAATAAAAATTAAGCATAATGTATATCAAAATTAAAATGTTAAATAAAATTTATAAATTCAGAAAAAGTACAACACGTACCATTTACATTGAAATTGAAATAGGACTTGAGGGAAATCTTATTTGATTCAAACAAAGTGGCTTTGGTTGTAACAACTTCAATTTTTTTGAAAGGAAGGCCTATCAATCGATGAATATCCTGAGGATCGACACTAAATTTGAATGTGCAATCTAGAAAACTCATAGTGAATTATCTATTTGCTAGATTGTATGATGAAAAAGGTAGTTTGGGATGTTGACATCTATCTCAAATTGTGGCATGTTAATGATCCCTTTGAACTCAAAATATTGAACCCAATCCATGTATGTTTCATTCAATTGCAAAAGGACATTAATCTATGGGCACATTATTTTCCCCGTAATGGATCTTGGGTAGGGTCCGGCTGGTTTGATCTGCCATGATGTCGTGACCTATGATGATTTTGTAAATTGTGTTGAAAGCATGAAATAGGAAACTTGTGACTTGTGAGAATTGTGGAAAAATAATTTGTGAGAATTTTGAGAAATGAGTGAGGAGGGGTATTTATAGGACATCGGTTCAAGGACGTGTGACACAAGGATCCAATTTCATGCAACAATGAAGGGCTAGTGGTGTGCAACAAGAATCTTGTTGACGCGCAATAATGAATGGCTATTGGTGTGCAACTAGAAGCTTCTTTGGCATGCAACAATGAAGGGCTAGTGGTGTGAGAAAAGAAGCTTTCTCGATGCATGAAAAATTCTAGTTGATGCACGACTACACCTAGCTTGGCATGCAACATTATCCTTTCTAATGCATGTAAAAAAATTCTAACGCACGTCAACATTTTTTTACTTGATGCGTGTCTCGTCATTTTCTTGTCTCACACCTAGGACGTTCACCTTCGCAATGAAACTTATTTTTGGAAAATTTTCCTATATCATGAAAGTGCTTCCTAGATATTCGCAGGAGTTTCTAAATCCAATTTCCAAGAGGTCTCTTAAAATTATCCTTGATTTTCACGCCCTTATTGCAGTAATAATGAAAAATTTGCATTAATTTCAATCATTTAGGTAGAACTTCGTATTAATTACGAATTTTTAAGAATTTTTATTTTATTTTATTTATTTACTTTACGATATTATATGAGTTAATGACTCAATGACTTGGCATACCTCTTGGCATGTTAATGTAAGGTGATTCTCCCAATTAGTTGTGTAAATGCAAGGGTGATTGGCTTTCTAGAACACGGGGATTAGAATCTAGGTGGGAGAGTGGCGAACACTCAAGACCCACCATCAAGCCACACCCTTGCGCCCAACCTTCAAGAATTTTTTTAAAATCGATTCCTTTTAGATGATGATTATGTATATCCTATGCCTTTTACAACTGATTTATAACTTCATTTATATCCTACGGAAATTGAATAATGTTTTCTTAGTCTTGGAACATCAATCAACATGTTTTTGGCTTCATTTAACACCTTTTCATCACCAATTTCAGCAATTGACATGCCTTAACACTAAATTTCGGTCTATATTTTCCATATAAAAATTTGAAAAACATCTTCCGTGTAATTTTCTATGAAATATAACTGTCTATTAATTATATATATATATTACGAAAATAACCTTTCGAGAAATTTAAAAAAACACGATGATGATACGGAAGAGATGGATATGAAATATCTTAGTGCAATAGGGTTTTGTTTAGTACATAAGGAACTCTTGAAAAAGTTGGAGAAATGACAACATCGGGATTTTGGACTAAATTAGAGAGCATTTACATGAAAAAATATGTAATAAATAATATTTACTTGACCAGGAAGTTGTAAACATTGCGTATGAAGGTATGATTTTTTTGATCATTTAAATATTTGTAATACTCTATAATATCAGGACTAATCCTACTTGGGAACGGCCATGGAGGAGGCTGGATGTAGCCACAAACACAAGGACAAGTGGAGGGACCGAGCGTGGACAACAAGTGAGGGGTCTCGCCACTAGACAACAAACAAAGAGGCAAAACTCATGGGCAACAAAGCTTTTCAAAAACCAGCAGAAGGAGGTCTTGCAAAAGCTAACCCCGAGTGAAAATAAGAGAACCCATGGCTAAAAGTACCAAATTCAAAGGTGGTACAAAGAGAACACAGGGAAGATTCAAATTTGTATTGATGGGAGCATTTATAGGCATATGAGTGAATGTTGACCAAGTCAGGAGCTGGATTAAGAAGAAGTGAAAGATCTTGGGGCAGATCATTACCATTTATCTATTAGAAATAAGCTTCTTGTTCATCTTCTTGCTTGAAGAAGATCTTGTTCAAGTTTTGTAGGGTGGGCCATGGTTCTATGGAAGAACCACTCTCTCCATGATTCGATGGAAACCAGGCTCCAAAACACACATTCTAACAGCTTGTTATCTGGATAAGGATTCCATGTCTTCCTCTAGAGTCCTAGGAGGTAGATGTGTTGGCAAGAATTTCTAAAGAAATGAGGGATTTGATTGTTATGGACTCGACAATAATAGCTAGGACTAGATTTCTTACAACAAGGATGTGCATCAACATCTCATTTAGTTTTTCCCATCCGGAGATCATAAAATTGGAAACTAGAGATGAGATATGGAAACAAAAATCATATATGAAGACTCACCAAATTTCCTGAATAAAGTGCGGGAAAGTGGGACACAGTGGAAACAGATGTAATGGAAAAAAGGATGCCCAACTTCCTTCTTGCTAGGAATAGATCGATCTAGTGCCTCATACCTTTGGCATCGGTATGGGTAATACGTTGGAAGATGAAACATATGTCTATGGAAGATAGAGATAGTAGATTACAGAGTCACTAGTCCTTGGTGATGTGGATAAGGGAAATACTACCGTTAGCCACATCAGCCACCCAACAACACAGAATACAAAAAATTTACTATCTTCACTCAAAACTGATAATGTGGACCAATGATCAAATTTGAAGGGCTGGTACGAATTTCACTCTGAAGGGTAAATATTGGACCAACCTTTCAATGATGAAAAGTAGTATAAATATTTCGCACTTCGCATGACAAGAGTAGATTAAGTAACCACGTCACAAAAATAAAGAACATTTTTTAATTGAGAGAATTTTTTTAAATGAATGTTTATTAAAACTAAGAACATTTTTTAATCGAGAGATTCATTTTTTTAAATGAATGTTTTATAAAAACTAAGAACATTAATTAGGTGTTGAATATAATATTTTACATCAATCACATCTAAGAACAATATCTATACCCCCTACATAGGGTCTATTTTATTATAACGCTATTTTAAAACTCAACCTAAAACAAGTCATCTATTAATTAACTCATTTACTTTGAAAAGTTGCTTAATAGTTTGTTTCTTACAACATTAAGCACACAAGTAATGAGTAAGATCAATTATACTGGTCTAAATGTGTTAGGGTGTGTTAATGCACCTCTAGACACTTGAGCATTTAGACAACAAAAACAAAAGCAAACTATCCATAACTATTAACTCAAACTTAGATTTGATTTTCTATATGCCACCTCTATGAATGCCATTATTACGCACCTTCCACTATCTTTTCAAACTCACTTTGCTTAATGTGCATGTTAAATGAGAAGAACATCCCTTTGATTCACATTAGGCTCAAGCCAATAGGTTCCAATGTAGTGATCCTCTGACTCGACATTGATATGATCCTTGGCTTACATAATTTATACTTCGAGCCTTCACAATTAATTGATATTGTCCACTATTTCCATCTCATAGGTTGTGGGTTTCATTTAGGGAAAATTTTAGTGGCGAATCTTCATTAATTCATGAATATTCTAGTTTTTAAAATTTTGTGAAACTTTAGGTATATTGATATGACTAATTCACCTAAATTTTAAAGGTTCAAGCTACTTTTAGGGGTTAGTTCACCCATCGTTTACGCCAATAACCAAATTTTTAATTTCAAATTGTCATTAGCGAGAAATTAAAATTGTAAAATTCACCTTCATATATATAACATTACTAAATATCACTATGGTTGTAGGGTAGGAATGCCGCTAAGCTATGCAAAGAGTTGTTTACAATGACAAAATCTAATGGAATTTGCTTGTATCTTAAAATTCACCATGGTCTAGCCAAAGTTACCTAGCGACCGCTAAGCTCTAAAATTTACCATGGTCATGTTGATGTATTACCAATTTAGCTAGCGACTACTAAGCTATAAATATCTCCATTTTTTCACCAAAAAAATCACATTTTTAGAAATTTTTGTTTAGTGAAATTGAATTATTAATCCTTTTGATTAATCCAAGAGAAATATGGCCAAATATCACTATGGTTAGAACCTAGAAGCCGCTAAGCTATGCAAATAGTTGTTTACAATGACAAAATCTAATGGACTTTACTCGTGTTTTAAATATCTGCATCATCACTTGTCACATGATTTGATATATGGGATGGAAATTTGGAAAAATGATATACTTATGTTTGTAGTATATTTAATCCGATATTCCCAGTGCCCAACATCCAAATTTTGTGTTTGCAACTAAATATTTTATTGGGATTTACAAATTAAAATGACAATGGTTGATGACCATTTTTCCACACAGCCCTTCTTTTGACAATTTGAATAAAATATTACACTTACAATTTGTCAAATGATTTATAGGTTTTGAATTTTTTTACAGCAAATTTTGACCTGCCCTTCTTTGACGGGTTAGAAGCCCTCGGAAGGGCTATGGCGACAGTATAATTTTGAACGCTGATGTGGACCTGGGAAAGAAACTTACAACAGTTGAAAGCATTAATAGTTGGGGTAGCCTGTTCATTTCAAATTCGATTGGAAAAAGGTGCATTAAATATGCACATGGATTTCCCTTTGAAAAGGGATCCACACATGGCTATCAGCAAAAATATGGGTTGACGAGTTGCAAATTGTGCTAATGAAAAGATATCCCATCCAAATCGGGTGATCCGAATTCCAAGGTCAAGGCGACGTAGGGTAGATTCAAACCCCTACGAATGGATTCGCGTTGGTGACAGAAATAACAAACCGACCATCGAACAAAATCAAGATACATTCAATAAAGAGGAAGCCATTAATTTTGAAGCACTTATGGTTGATTCGCTAATCAATAACTTGGAACGGAAATATGATGAATGGAAAAAAATGACAAAACAAGTTAATTTAGATGGTGCTATAGAAGCGAGAGAATCTCCTCCCAAAGAAAGTCAATGATAAAGTCATCAAGGTTTTTAGGGAGTATTTAGGGAATGTGAACATCATTGCTCCAAATGAAGGTGATGAAGGATGGACAAGAGTTACGAAGAAAACATCACATGTTGTTCACCCCGCCTTCACCCGGAGTCAGGGTAGGAAATTATAAATCGTTATCCTTTCGCTAGGCTAGTTCAGGTCTTAACCGTCTTTCACGCTTCTTTTCCTCACCTAAACTAGTTTTCATTCTACTCTTGGTAGTTTCTTTGGTTCTTTTGTGCTAACCAACAGTTGTTTCGTTGCTATTTGTTTATTTTTGGGCTTCTTGTGGGGTTTTGTCCACCGCCATTGTGATTCATGCTCTATCTGGATTTTTTAGCCTTTTCTCCTTGATGTGCTCTTCATGTTTGTTCGGATTTTGAGCCTCTTTTTATTCCAGGTTTGGTCCCATTCAAAACCATTTTTGGGTATGGTCCCTCCTAAAAAAGCATTTATCATTAATAAAAAAATTAAAAAAAACAAAAACTTGGAAAAAAGAAATATCCATAACTTCAACTCTTTCCTTAGGAGCCCATGTGACTTTTTCTTCAACCTTTGTCACATCCCACATTAAGTGTGTCTCTAAAATAGTGGAAAGCTAACATATATTTTTAATGCAAAATTAAGCTTATATAGATGTAAATTAATCAAGCCAGTACCTTATCATATGCAACTTTATATGACTAGCATTACACATGAGTTGCAAGTTCCACTAGATTGGATGCAAATGAAATTCTCTTATTCAATAATATTGTTTAGTTTTAGTATGTTTCAAATGTCCATCTACTATTTAACTAATTTAGAAATTTAGTTTCATGTGATAGTACTGAGATCGGTGGTTATAAGGACAATGAGAGGTTGTATAGCTCATGGTTATAATGACAATGAGAGGTTTTTGTTATATTTGATAGGTAGGGAAAAATCAAGTACATAAAAATAATTCCAAACACCCATACCACCAAAAAGATCATATTTTTTGGGTGGATTGAAAATTTAAGGAAAAAAAGTAAATTCAGGAAGAAAAAAATAGTAAATTTATATGAAACTAGTAGATGTTAGTAACCTCTATATTTTTGAGTGGAAGAGAAGGAGAATTGCAAGGTGGAAGATACCTTCACAACCATTAATGTATCCATTCAAGTTGTCATCTTTGCTCAAATCATCCCTAAAAAGCCTCGGCCTTTCCTTGGCTCTAGGTAGTGAAAGCAGTTGACAAGTCTTTGTTATGTTTCCTATTCATAGAGAGAAAGTGAAGAAACCTTAAACCTAAATCTAAACAACAATGAATTTTTTATTTTCCATTTTGGCACAAATAAAAGGCATGTATGAAACAAGGAGGTCTAGACTTGGATGTATGTGTGTAGCATGGACAGTGTGGCCCTGTTGGAGGAGGCACTTAACCAGCCATGAACCTATGTAACCCTTTGCACCCGCCACACATAATGGTTTGGCCATGGTTTACTTGTTGATGGTCAAAATCACTCCACATGAGCACTTAGATGCAAATGCAACAAAAATATGTTTAGAAACAAGGAGTTTTGTTGTGTTTTCCACCTGAAGAAGATACCTCGAATGTCGTAATTGAGAAAAATATTTGGGGAAATGATAATTAGTGTTACGAGAGAATAAGGATTTTTATAGAGCTCAAGAATTATATGTGAAGCAAGCGAGAAGGGTGAATACGAAAGCATGATTCTGAAAACTGGTCAATGGAGTCTTAGTTATTTGATACAATATTTTATTGGTTTAAAAATAAATTTGGCATTTGTTTTGTATATTTGTCTATAATTGATTTATTTTTCAAGCGTTGACGGATAAGACATCAAAATTCAAGGCAACCAGAATTTTACGTTTCAAAGAAAGGTAACTTCAAAGATGGATGCTTACCAACAAACTATTCTCGAAAAAACACATGAATTTTTTTTGAGAGTTCAAACAAAAGCCGACAACCCTCCAAATAAAAAAAGGTTGGGTATGACAACCCAAGGTGAGGTGTGTTAGAGATACTATTTACCTCTCACCAATTATTTGTCTACTCATATAGTTGTCATGCTTGTGCTTTACAACATGGATTATAACCTTTAGGAAATTTTTAAAAATATACAAAAACTAACTTTAGAAAAATAAATGAAAACATCCATAACTTCAACTCTTTCCTTAGGGGCCCATATGGCTTCATCTTAAACCTCACGTCACATGCCACATTAATTGTGTCTCTAATATCGGTGATAAGAAATCAAACACATGAAAAATAGTGGAAAAGTAATATATATTTTTAATGAAAAAGTAAGCTTATATAAATGTAAATTAATATAGACACGAGACCTTATCATATGTAATTTTATATGATAAAACCCATATCCATTATTTGTGTAGGATTAAAGGGTAAGTGCACAAAGATAGGGGGCTAAGAAGTGGACACAAATCCATTTTTTGGCCATTTTTTCCATAACACACTAGTGTTATGGCTTGGTTGCGTTATAACACGGCTGAGAAAATTCAAGGTCACATTATAACATCAGTGCGTTATGGCTTGGTGAATCTGATCCATAACGTGCTCACATTTTGAATGATAAAAAACACATTCAAAATCTGAGGCCTATTCACTTTGTAAAAACAAAAAAAAAAAAAAACTTAAGGATGTAAAATGCAAGCGCTAAAAACACGAATATGTTTCTTTGCATTGATAATTTTGGAACCTTGAGTCGACAATGGTGGCAAGCTCATAAGATTGGTTATATTTTATTTTAAGTTTATTTTCCTTATTAATCTTTTTTTTTTGAATAGTTTTTGATTTGTTATTTATTTTCATTTTCATATGTTTCTATATCTCCTATTTAAACCCTACATTCACCCGCACACCAAGATAAAGAAGAAAACATCCCTAAAACACCCCCTTTAATAGCGTGACATCCTCCTAACACCCAACAATATATTTTGGGGGAGATTGAAAACAATAAAATCTCAAATTGAGGGTTTGATAAAAACCTTAAGAAACCCTAATTCCACAAATGCACATAGTCAAAACCTAACTGTATCTTTAGGATCATTGGTATATAATATTGATAGTGTGATTGAACAAATTAACACATGGGAGAGTTTTAAAACTAACTGTGGCAATTTTTATGCTAAAAAGTTGTCGTATGATGCAGTGAAGAAGAAAAAAATTATAAAAGATAAATTGTGTGCATTATTTATTGATCCTAAAACAAATGCACCATTACAATTGGATTGTAAAAGATTCCCCATCCACTGGTGTAATCACGAGGGGATAAAAATAATTTTTGGGATAGGTGGTGGATGGTTTTTGACCAACCACCTTGTAATAATTTTGAGGTGCCACAATATTTCTTGAGGAAACTCTATTATGAGTTCATCCTCAATTAAATACCTAACTATTATGACATTCGAGATTTTCATGAAAGAGGCAAGCGATTTGCGTAGGATAGAGAGGGTCACAACGGTTATAGAACAAGCCAACTAGACCCATTTCTCACCCACCTATTCATCATGTTTCAGTCCCTACTGTTGTGAAGGAGATAGTGGAGGTTCAGACCCTTGGTTCTATTAGATCATTGACACAATCAGTGCTTTAACATGGCACTCGTCTCTCCTAGAGTGATGAGCCTAGTCCTTCTAGGAAAAAGACATCATATACCATAGAGTTTCATTCTTGTGGGTGTATAGGGACCTACGTGGTTGATGTTGTAGCTCCACAGGTTCGAGCGGACTGTTTGATTGGAGGAGGCTCATCATGATTTAGTGTTGGATAATATCATCATCATAGATGATCTATTGGATGCGGCCTTTGGTATTGACCAACAGGTAATTTTACATGAAATGAGTTGCAATTATATATATATATATATATATATATAGTACAAAATCTTATAATTAAGAATGTTAATCAATTGTGAATGAAAATTAATCATGTGTTTTTATAAAATTACAGGGTCAAACTATACATCCAGTATCACATTCCACTACTTCACAGTTGTTTATGGGCACTTCATCCCCTCAGGTATAAATTGGTAATAAATTACTAAATTTATTGTGTTATTTTGTTTTCCATGTATAGAGATGTTATCATAATATTTCATTTTGATGTTGAACATGTGAATGTCGGTATGATCTCGCATGTTGGCGAATTCACTAATGTGTGTTTTATAATTATTTTTATTCATCATATATACATGAAGAGAATGTACTATAGTTAACGTATGAATTTACTAATGTGAATTTTATTATTATTTTAGTTGATGATGTCATTGCAGTATCCTGATGAGATTCAACGCTCTTTAGATATTAGAGTTTCTATGGGCATAGCTTTTACCATGCCTCTTACAGGTATGCGCTAGTAAATTAATTTTCATAATGAAGAGATTGTATTAAATAACATCATTTAGTATAACTAAATAACATTCATGTGTATTCTAATTTTTGTCATCATGATTGCCAACAAGAGGATTTGACTACTCCAGTTCATGCACCTCGTACTAATGTTGTTATCATGATTGCTTAGTGATCATCAAATTGCATCAAGTATTTATTTTTAAGTAGTGTTATTTTATTATCACTAATTGTATAATAATGGGTATGTTGTTTATTTTTATTAACAGATGGATCTACAAGCATCCTTTTAGCATAGGAGGTATGAACAGAATAAGGAACGTTCTACTGATGTGCCTGAGTCTTCTTCCCAGTGGGAGAAGAGAGCTAGATTATTTGATGATACCCCATAACTTATATGTATACATATTTTGTTGTCTGCCTTTGTGGCATATTGGCATAGATTTATATTTTGTCGATGTATATCATTGTATATGCCTACATGGCTTTGTTAAGACATTGATTTTGATCAAATTTTGTATGTTATCAATGATTTTTTAATCAATATAATATATGAGAAAAAAATTTGTTTTAAAACTTGTATAATGGATGAAACATGTTTTATACAAGTATCTAAGTCCATATTAATATTAATATTATATCATATGTATGTTATGTTAATATGTATTATTAGTGTTATTTTTTTTATGTTTTAAACATGGGAATTAAAATATATGTGTAACTAATTTACAAATTTTCCATTGTACTATAATCATTCAATGCCATCAATTATAATAATATAATGTCAATGTCAATGCCATCCAGTTCTGGAATTTCAATAATTCAAATGAAACATATGTAACGTGAGACAACACAATATTACATTAATTGTAATAATTAAATTGTAACTACAGAGAGAAAGAGAGAGAGGGAATGAAAGAGGGATAGACATAGAGAGAGAGTGTGGGTGAGAGAGAGAAAGAGTGTGCGTGTGTGTGTGAGAGAGAGAGAGAGAGAATGCAAGAAAGAACGAGAGAGTGTGATAACTAAACAGGTCAGTTCACTGGTTGGTTCTTGCATTCATATTATCCAAAATCACCTTCTAATCATCCTTAAGGATGTAGGAAGGAGTCAATGTTGTTCCTTAATAGTTTCTAGGACAAAATGCTCTTTGAAATTTTAAGCTATGAAATTTATAGTTTCAAATTTTTCTATTAGTATTGAAGATCACATGAGATTTGATCTCATAAATAACTTGTACTTAGACTTAGATATATGTCCAAATTTAATTGAATAACTTATTTCCTTGGCCAATTGCAATGATCCCAAATAATTACCTCAAATATTCTTGATATCCTTTGAATATCCTTTGACATAGGCCAACACACCAAATACTAACAAGCATTATTTCTAGAGATTAGTAGGCATCACCATGAAATATATAATACAATCCTCTATCTATCTACCACTCAACACTTGTAAGGCTCAAATTGAACTATTCAGTGTAATTTCAAAAAATAGGACCACAAGAAGACTGAATTGAGATAGAGAAAACTCGAGACAGATTTTTAGAGGGTACTAGCATGGAGGTGTAGGATCATATGTGACCTCTCAACGCTCCACAGACCGAGAAATCACCCGATGAACTTTTAGCCTTTTTTGGTCTCTGTGGATATGTTATCTATTTTTACCCCCAGTAAGAATAAACAACTTGGGAGGATGGATTTGAGCACTGGATAGGGATTCATGGAGCAATTTGGAATGATATAGTTGATTTTTCAATTTTGGGGAGCATTACAATTGATTTGGGAAAGTGTTGGAGGTTTTGGGGCCAATCCATCAGAAGCGGGATTTTGGGCCTAAAGGAACATGCACCATGAAAGAGGATCTAAGATCCAAAGAAATATTTTGAGAGCCACGTGAGGAATTACAAGCACAACAAAGTGCCTATGGAAATCATTTTTATTCCCTACATGGTGGAAAAGATGAGATATCTTCAAACATCATATAATTTCTGAGGTAGTTAATTATTCTCACGCAAAACTAGTCATCCTGAGAAATAAGGATCCATTTTTAGGTATTAAAGTAAAAATTTAATATTTATACCACCACCATTGGATTCATTTGGTTTTTTTCATGCGAAATCATATAAAATTTCACCCCAAAATTCATCCGGAGCTCAAGATATTGCCTTCGCAAGTTACTTTGCAAAAATTTTCGGGCTTGGGAACTTTTTGCCAAAATGCTCAAATATCTGGCCCTGGGGAATTTTTTTCCAAAGTTATCAAATTTTAGACCCCAAAACCTTTTCCAAAAGTGTGAATTTCAGGTGCACGTTCACAATTTTTAATGTGCAAACTTCAAATGCTCATAGCTTTTTATCTGGGTAACGAAATAAGACAAAATTTATATCATGGAAATGTCTCGAAGAGTAATACATGATTAATTCATTTAGTTTATCCATTAAATTGATTTAATGGTGTGAAATTTCAAAATATAGACTCGGGTGTTGTTTATGGGTACATGCTTTGTAAACTTTAATGATGCCCATGCTGAGTCGGAAAACTTCAATGCTAGTTGGTCTTGGGTGGTTGGGATCTTTAATATATTGTAAATTTATCATTAGGAGGGAGAAATAATTTAAATTTATTTTCCAACTGATATTTTAATTTCTCAGTCCCGTGGATATCAAGCTAAGCCTGGCAAAATCTCAAAACAATTGCCTCTATTCAGAAGTTCATAACTTGAGCATTTCTCAACAAAATCACACAAAATTGGTCTCGTTGGAATCATGAATCCAAGATATACTTACAAAGAGAAATAAATTCAGATATTGATGGATAATTCATGGTGAAAATGTAGAAAATGAGCCCAATTTAGAACAGATACTTCATGTGGTTGACAATGCAATTATTGAGCATGGGAGTGATCTCAGTAAACTCTTCAACTTTGGAATTATGCACAAAATAAAAAATTAAAAGTTGTTGTTATAATTTATATTAGAAAATGATAGAGATAACTAGTGAATGAATTTTTTTGGTGCTTAGAATCAACAATTACATGAAAGGAAAGAATATAAACTCACAAACACTAACAAGTTTTATCCTAGAAACATGCAGAGGAGGAAAACCAATCAGAAGGGATTTTCTCTTTCTTCCCACTTTTATTGGCCAATTCAAATAATACGTACATAAATTACAATAAGTATGAAAGATAACTAGATATTATCTCACACTTCCTCCCAATTACTTTCTTTCTCTATCTCAACACTCCTTTCTTCTACAAAACATAATTCCGTAACTAAGAAATTCTTTGCTCACTTGATTTCATGCTTCGATGATCCTATTATCTTCTACAAACATATATTTATAGCCTTTATCATGTCCTCCTATGCATTGGAGAATGGGAAAGGTCATGAAGGAGAAGAGACACGGTCAACGTTTCAAATTCTAGGGCTGTTTTTTTCATGTTTTTATTTTATGTCAGAAAGAGCTATGACCACTTCCCAATGCAGATGTTGGTGGTCTCGGGAGGGCCGCCCTGGTTGGGAAGTGGTTATGTAACCACCGCTCTACATAGAGTGGTGGTCTTGTTACTATAAAGACATAAAATCAATGTATTTATTTTCTTTCTTTGTGCTAGATGATCTAATGAAGTAGAGTCCTTTTGTATCCCTATGGATCACACCTCCCCTTCTTAGGAGGATTTTGGTCCCACAAAGCTTAGTGGGGGAGTAGATGAGGAAATAATTCCCTCACTTTCTCCTTTGAGTACCACTGGGCCTGCCTTGGTGTCTTTCCTTTCATTCCAATCTGCCAAGACTCCTGCACACCTCTCCTAGTCTCTCTCGACCTTCGCGCAAAGACTACATCCTCCTCCAATTCACCTCATGAGTCTAAGAAAAATCCTCGGTGGAAGGTAGAAACTGTAGTCCTTCATCTTCATCTAGCATGGATGGCTCATATAGATGCAAGTTCTCATAGTTTACTATAGAGTACATCCTCATAAATGACGGTAAATCAAGACGAAAGACATTCTCTCCAATCTCGATCCAATATGGTGAAGGGCCCATATCATAGTGGCTTGAGCTTCCATGATTGAACTTGTAGTATCTCCTTCCTCGACTAAAGCCAAACTCTATCTCCAACATGAAGCTTTGTTCCCTCCTATGCTGATCGTGCCTAGCTTTGTACTTGGCTTGAGATTTCTCTAATCTGTTTCTCGACTTTGAGATGGATTTTTCGGATCCTCTCAATGAGTTTGTTTGCTCTAGTCACCTCTATGTCTCGTGTCTCCTTCTCATCTTGCTGCCCAAATGCTATGTCCAACGGATTTTTAGGTAGATATCCCAAGCATGCTTCAAACTGTGACTTCATAGTGGATGTGTGTATTGCCCAGTTATAGGAATGCTAAATGTAGGCTAAGGAATCATCCCAAATCCTTGGGTATTTACTGTTATACCCTTTGAACAACTATACCAAAGTATTATTCACCACCTCCATCCGTCCATCCGTCTCGTGGATGGAAATTTGTGGTCCTTGTGTACTCGGTATCCATCTTGTCCCACAAAGTAGTCAAAAGTTTCCCCAAGAACCCGGAATCCCTTTCGTAAACAATAGACTTTTTCAAACCAAAATGGACCCATACAGAGAGCAAAGAAAATATCTGCTACCTCATGTGATTTTATTGTCTTTTTACATGCCATAATAATACACATCTTCTGAATCTATCAATAACAAAATAGAGATAGTCATGGCTATGTTTAGACATAGATAATCCTCCTACAAAATCCATAGAAATGTCCTCCCATGGATGAGTAGGTACTGACAAAGGCATATACAAACCCTCCTTCCTAGTCTTAGGTTTGCTGGTACAACAAAGTTTACATCCACATATAAATTTTGATACTTATTATTGTATATTGGGCCAATACATGTACCTTTGCAAGTGGACTATGGTCTTACCAACACCAAAAGGTCCCACTACTTTTGAGGTATGTGATACCCTCATCAATAGAAGTCTTTCTTCTTTAGGAATGAAAATCTTCCCCCATCAAGAGAGCAGCCCTTCCTTGAGATAACAATATTCAATCACTGTCCTTTCAATCCCTTGGGAACTGCAACTAACTGAAATGTCACCCCAAAGTCTCTCGTCCTAGGTATATGCCTCTCTGCGGTTTCTTTCTTGAAGGGCTTGATTTGAGAGATAGTGGCCAAATAGGAGAACTTCTCCTATGTGGGTGGCCTAGACAACATGTCTACCACCAAGTTTGTACTACCCTTCTTGTATTTGATCACCAGATGGAACTCGTTGAAGGAACCCCATCCATTTGGGTGCCTTACCTGCTACAATTTAGACTGTGCTTGCAAATACTGGAGAGGTTTGTGGTTCAGTGTGCATAATAGTTTCTTTACCCAATAAATAATGCTTCCATTTTTTAATTTCCTAAACTAGTGCATACATTTCCTTATCATATACTGAATATCCTTTAACTATTGAAGTGAAAGTTTCATAATGATAGCATACAAGTTTACCTCCTCAAGCAACACACTGCCCTTAATGTAATCATTGGCATCTGTCTCTACTTGAAAAGGCTGGTGAAAATTAGGAAGAACAAGTACTGGAGTATAAATAATCTTGTATTTCAATAACTCAAAGGATTTGTCTTGTTCCTTACCCCATTCAAAACCCTTATTATTTGCAGCCATTGTGTGTAGAGGTGTTGCAATCACGAAGAAGCCTGAAGGAACTTCCGCATATATTGTATTACTCCCACAAAACTCCTAATCTCTCGTGGCTCCCTGTTGGTATTGGCCAATTAGTGATGGATTCCACATTTTTTGGATCCACTCGTAGCTCTCCTCCTCTAACCATGTGCCCAAGATAGACAAGTGAATGTTTGTCAAATTCATATTTCATATTACAAAGTAGTTGTTTCTCCCGAGAACTTGCAAGACTTGTTGTAAATGAGTTAGATGTTCTTCCCATGTGGCACTAAAAATCAAGATATCGTCTAGATATACAATGACACATGAATCTATGAAATCCCACAATACATCATTCATCAATCTCATAAATGTAGCGGGTGCATTAGTATAACCCAAAAGGAAGTACTAACCATTCATAAAAACCTTATTTTGTCTTGAAGGCAATCTTCCATATATCATCCTCCTTCATTTTGACTTGGTGATAACCTGACTTGAGATCCAACTTCGTGAAGAATTTGGGATGCTGAGTTGGTCCAAGAGATCATCTATGTGGGGAAGTGGATATTTTTTCTTTATGGTGATATTTTTTAAGTGCAATATTTGATGCAAATTCTCCAAGAACCATCCTTCTTTGGCACCATCACAATAGGAAAACCACATGGTGAGGTTCTCGGAGGTATCACCCCTTGGTCTAGTAGTTCTTTGAGTTGTTTCTTTACTTCAGTACTCTCAAGCAAGGATTTCCTATACAACCCGATGTTTGGTAGAGGGGACTCTGGAAATAGCTAAATCTCATGCTCTACTTCTTATTTTGGTGGTAACCAACTGGGAGCCTAAAATACTTCCTGAAAAGACTGAATAATACTATCCAAATGTGGTTTTCCTAGTTAGAAATATCTCGAAACTTATATCCCATCTTGTTTATCCTTTAACAAAAGTAAACAAAACTGATTATGATTTTCTTAAATAATTCATTTTGCTTGGTTAGCACTCACCATAGTAACCTATGTCTTATGCTGGTGTGCTCGGATGTTGTAGTTGATCCCATCCTTGACCCATCTATACCGGTTTTCCCTTCTCATAAATATAACATCCCTAATATACAAGTAAGGACTCCTAAATACAACATCAAAAGCATCAAGTGGAATAACATCAGCTTCCAAAACATCAATATATTGGGAATTTATCCCAAACTTGACCTTACATCTTCTTGTTACCTGAATTTCAACACCCTTCTTCACCCAACCCAAAGGATAAGGGTGTGGATGATCATAAGTCTCAAGACCAAGCTTCTTTACAACTACTTCAGAAATCAAGTTAGACTAAGAACCGGTATCAACCAAAGTATTTACCTTAGTTCTCTTGATTTGGATTTTGATCTGAAATAGTCTACTCATCTCCTCTTCTTGGCTATCCATGTTGGTGGTTGTGCATCCAAGACTTTCATCTACATCAGAGTCATCTTCGATTTCCACCTCCCCTTCTATTTTTACAATTGTCATGGACTTATTTGAGTCCTTGGTTTGGTTCTTCGGATGTAACTCTGGATGCAAATTCTAACATGTAGTGTCAGTATGACCATTGATATCACAATTATTGCAAAAATTCTTGGGATCTTTACAAGAATTTAAAGTAGTGACAACTTGTTTACCTTTCCCTTTCCACTTACCCTTGTTACTTGTTTTCCCATACTCTTTTTTCTACTGATTTTTTGACTACTTTACCCTTGGCTCGCTTCTCTTTGCTTCTTTTCATAATCTATATAGTATTCCTGAACACATGCCTCGTTGAGATATTTGGGATTTGTGGACATGAATTTTCTTTAAAGGTGAGTGTGAAGTCCTCCTAAGTACTTAGTCAGAATATCCTCATCCTCCAAGTCCATATTTAGCCACATGGCCTACCCTCGAAACTCCATAGTATAGTCCCGCACACTTTGACCACTACCTTGTCTAAAATATTGCCATTTAATCATTTGGCGCCGGGTCTTGTGGCCAATAGGATAGAATTTATCTCTAAGTAATTATTTAAATTCTTGCCAAGATTTCACAATAGGACGTTTCTTCTTTTCACAAGTGGTTAGATGGGTTTCCCACTAAACCAGAGTGCGTCCCTCCATTTTGAGACGTGCAAAGGTGATCCTCTATGCCTCTCGTGAAATTATGGACGCTAAAGTAGACTTCTAATTGCTTTGACCATTTATAAAGAAACTCTACATCTACTTGTCCTTCAAAGCTTTTAATCTCAACTTTAAAAGGAGTATGGTCAGATTTTACCTTTTCTCTTACGTTTGAAGTCTCTTCTTCATGCTCTTCCCCATAATCTTCCTCATGGTGGCTCTTCCCTATGCCAAAATTTTCAGCTAAGCCTTGAACCACTGAGTCCATGGAGTCTTTCTTGACAAAAGTTGTCTTCTGCAAATATGCAAGTTCTTCTTTCCTTCTAAACATCCTATCCATCATGGTCTCCAACATCTCGATTCTACGGACCAAGTTCTCTTCCTCCATTTGTCCCCAAATTCTCTGTTTCCACTTCCTTGTAGAAATTTCTAGATCACAAGGTAAAGCCTCTTCGCCTTTAGATCTTGTAACTGTCATAAAATCCAAGAATGAATACCACAGTCCTGGATACTTGTTAGCTTTGATACCAAAATGATTTGTAAACTCTTCAACTTTGGAATTATCCACAAAATCACAAATTAAACGTTGTTGTTCTACTTTCTATTAGAAAATGATAGAGATAGCTAGTGAATGAATTTTTCTTGTGCTTAGAATCAACAATTGTAGGAAAGGAAAGAATATAAACTCACAAACACCAACAAGTTTTATCCTGGAAACCTCAGAGGAGGAAAACTAGTCGGGAAGGGCAATTGCTCTTTCTTCCCACTTTTATTGGCCAATTTAAACAATAAGTACATAAATTACAATAAGTATGAAAGAGAATTAGATAATATCTCACACTTCCTCCTAATTACTTTCTTGCTCTATCTCAACACTCCTTTCTTCTACAAAACACAAATCCAACACTAAGAAGTTCTTGCTCACTTGCTTTCATGCTTCGATGATCCTATTCTCTTCTACAAACATATATTTATAGCCTTTCTCATGTCCTCCTGTGCATTGGAGAATGTGAAAGGTCATGGAGGAGAAGAGACATAGACAACCTTTCAAATTTTGGGGTTGTTCATTTCATATTTTATAATTTCGCTCGAAAGAGCAGTAACCGCCGCCCAATGCAAATCGTGGTCTCGGGACTGCCGCCTTAGTTGGGCGGTAATTTTGTAACCACCGCTCTACACAGAGTGGTGGTCCTGTTACTATAAAGACAAAACCTCCATGTATTTATTTTCCTTCTTTGTGCTAGCTGATATGATGAAGTAGAGTCCTTTTGGATCCCTATGGATCGTGGAGCCATTTTCAGGCCGCAAGTTACAAATCAATGTGGGAGGATTTTTGGATATTTTTTTATCATGATTTCCACCCAATATGGGTACTTTATAATTGGTGTAAAGGGAAAATATGAGGTTGTTTGTTTTTCTCTTTTATTCTTCATTTTCTATAAATTGAGGTATTCTCTCATTTGGAAGGGGGGATGATTCTTATATCAAAACTCTACCATTTTTGTTTTGGAACAACTATGTCTTTGCATGACTTCATATTGGACTTCTTGCATGTTGATCTAGGCCTTTCTCTTGCTTTGTAAATGAACTGTGCATATCAATGAAGCAATATATGAAAATTTGTGGATATTTTCTTCCCTTGTCTATGTTTATTTTTTTCTTCTTTCCTCTTTATTTCATTTACAAGTGTATTGTGTCTACCTTATGCTCTCGCGTAAGGTGTAATATTGTTTTTTTATGGGAATGATGATGTAAGTGTTGATGTTAAACTCGTGGAGAACTATTATCACCCTCTCTAATGAACATTTCTTCTCATTTTCACATATTGGACAATCTTTCCCAATCCCTTTTCTTGGTGCTATCACCTCTCTTTAGCTTAGTATTTCCCTTTCATGCACCTTTATAACCCTCTCTCTCTCCTTGGTCCCTTGGAATGATTAATTTAGGATTAGTTAGCTGCATTTCCTTTCTTAGGAGTAGTTTTAGCATTAGGATTAGGTATAGGAACGAACCTTCTCTGGAGTTCCATCTCAAGTATGCAAGTCCCACAACTTTAGAGATGGTCTAATGTTAGCAAAAAGTAGGGATCTACCATTGCCATGTCCCAGGATGCTAATTTTTGTGATAAAATTTTTGGCACGCCCGGGGTGGGAGAGGTTTGAATCACCTTACCACTTCATTTCAACAAGTTGGTGTGCTCTTGTTGGAATCTCAGCCTTTGGAGGAACATGCAAAGAACATTTGGTGAATCCATCTAGTAACAACCCATTTTCTCTGAGTTGTAGAATTTCCCTTATTTCAACCCATTTCCATCCATTTTTTCATCCATTTTTCTTTCCACATATCTCCATTTTCTTCTATTCCATGAAGTTGTGCAATCATGACTTCATTCCCATATTGGAATTCACACTGACACTAGTAATGTTATTCAGACATACCTCCACACTTACAACATATATTCTCAGACAATTATTAACCACCTCTCGGATCCCTACTACAATAAATATCAACAGTACGTATTCCCATATGAGCAGGATGCAAATCAATTTTGTCATCCACTAAACTATGAACCTATGAAGAGAAAGGGAATGCATATTTTGGAGGAAATATTCCACCTAGGATTTTTGAGTTGCGGTGAAAGTTCAAGAATGGAGGAAATAATGGTGCAAGATAGGGCTATATCTTAGAAACAATCATACATGATTGGTTTTAGGACACCTTGTCCATGGGTAGGCCTTATTCTAAGGCATTATATCCCGCAACAAAATCTTGACTTCATAGTTGAGACGTTTCCAAGGATCATAGAGTGGATTATGGAGATAGAAGCTTTTGTAGACAATGCTAGTCAATCCTATCAATGGGAAACCCTTGCATTTCCATCCCAAAATCCTCTCTCCACTCCCCAATTAGCACCATCTCAGCCAGAGCCTCAATTTCCAAGCTTCTTGCATGTTTCCCCTATTGTGGAATCCACTTCTCCATCTCCTAATCTTCCATATCACCTTAATTTTTCTTCCCTTTCCCTCCCAAATCCAAGTCCCCTCCACAGAGCAGATTATAACACCTTCCCCTCCACCAAAAATAATACAAACACTAGTTGTGACTCAACCCACCCCTCCTCTTGCATCTCCAAGTCCATGTTGGGAAGAGACCCAAAAGAATAGTCAAGAGGCACAACAAACAGAGGAGCCTAGAAGAGAATAAATAACCAAAGTTATGAAGATTTGGGATATCAAGTTTTAAAAAAGAAGATCCTCAAGGTCAAACCTTTAGAGGAGGCCAAGGTTGGAGAATAGGTGGTGCAATTTAATTTTACAACAAGAAAATTAAGAAAAAGAAGAAGATCAACATGTCGGGGAAAGCCAACACTCGCCATGACCATAATATGGATTTTTTAGTGCAATCGAAGAATTTATTGAGCAAAGCATGTCTCGCAATGTTTATAATCTCGGTGGAGTACTGCTACTCTTTGGGGCACAGAGTAAAAGGAAAGAAAATAGACCATTCAACAACTAGATGTTTCTGACCCTTCTCATATGACGACATTGGCTATGTTCACCTCCTGGCGACTATCAAATCTAGAATTGACAAAGCCGCCAAGAAGTAATTGTGGGTCTACGCTACTCTTGCTGTCTTCCTTCGTATTTTCTACTATTTTTTTGTTATTTTTTGGCTGCTCTTCTGCAGTATTCGAACTGGTTTGATGTTTTGGGGTAATTTCTCTTTGGTTACATTGGGTTTCTATGTCTCATCTGGATTTTGATCCTTTTTGTAATGCTTTTCATTCCTATTCTGGCTTCTAGGCCCCCTTTTGTATACAAGGGTATAGTCCCTTTCAAAAAACTATTTACCAATAATAAAAAAAAATAATGTGCTCGAAAAAGTGCAAGTGTCCACAATGGCACTATATTTGTAGAAGTTGTTGATCCATAACCAATCTGTAAAATCAAAAAGGGAAGAAGAAACAGCTCCAAATCCAAAAAAAGAGGAACACGTCCATGTTATGGGGGAGAAAAAAACAGTCCCAGAGATCTCAAATGTAGGGCAAGCCACACAAGAAATTTCAAGCCTTCCTCTCACTTCATCCTACCTGAATTTTAAAATTGAAGAGAAGTTTGAATTTTAAACTTCATTTCAAAGATGATGGAAACCATGAAGAGAAAATTGTAGATTCGAGGTCACCATGGAGGAAGGAGGGCTCTTGCACAGAGAGGACAATGAGGAGGCAGATTATCTTTCAAACTTAGAGGAGTGCTTTGATGGAGAGGAGCCCATGGAAATCACCACTTTTACTACTCCATCATTCACCCTCCAACATCAAGATCCTACATGTTATAGAGGAGGACATTCAAGAAAAACAACTTGCATTTCATGACAACCCTTGGAGCCAAGATTGGAGGAATTGAATCTTCCAAGCTTCACCTGGAAAAGCAAGAGGAAGAGAACAAAGATGAAATTATTACAAAATTAGTCATCAAAGTAGAGGACCGATTGTTTGTAGATGCACAAGAAGGTGAAAATTAGTGTAGTGCCCACTTTTTCTAGCCTCTATGATCTGCTGAATTCTTAAACCACAGTTATGGATTTTGGATATGTTGGTTTGCTTTCATGAACACGTATGGTGATTTGGAGCGCGTAGCGCTAATTTAACTAAATTAGTAGGTTGACACCTTTTATTTGATATTGTGGACACTAACACTTTGCTATGTGATTTAGGTCAAATTGATACATGTTGGATAATTAGTTAGTCACATACCTTGATTTTGTAACGTATTTGTTTTGCTGATGAGGATACATGATGACATGGTGATATGACATGATATGTATTGTAATACCTAACATACGACGAATTGTGTGAGATTGTGCATTCCACATTGATGATGGTGATATCATTAATTTACATGTTTGAATCTATTCGCTTAGTAAGCAGCTAGTTTACTCTTGTATTGGACAGATGCGGTTAATGTGTGCAATGAGTGTGCAGGTGACAGGTCATAGGAGAACGTGGGATTCAGACTAGCTACACAATCTTGCACAAGCAGCCTACGGGCTGAGTCCTAGCCATGTTCTTTGTGTGAAGCCTTAGGGTAGACGATTATTATTTTGGGCACTATGAGTGACCCCAATGTATGTAATGTATTGTGCTTTCAATTATTAATTTGGATTAGGGTAGTTGGTTATGATGTAAACTTGTTTTGGGAGTTAATAACTCCTCTTTCTTTTAATTGTTGATTATGTTTAATGTGTCTCTTAATAACAAGGGTTTAGGGTCACATGTGAGACCCTTGGGTGGTCCCCACACCCTCTACCCTTGTGCCAAAAATGCAAAACCCGAAATTAGGGTATTTTGGGCATTTTTGGGGGTCCCTTTTTAGCTTGGGAGTTCCCCCAACACAAAAATGAGCCCTTGGACCCTACCTAATGGGTAGGGGGGCTTATTTTCAAGGCTTGAGGGAGTTTTCCCTCCCTTTCTACCCTTGTTTTGTCACATCCATGTAAGGGATGTGGATTTGTGTATTTATCAAAAGTTGCTCTTATTTTGTCTTGCTAACATTTTAGGGAATTTGGGAGAAAAGGGCAAAAAGATAATTTTACCCTTTCTCTCTTTTGTTTTAGCATCTTTGACCTTGAGGAGGGAGAGGGGTGACACATGTCACCCCCTCATTTGTGAGGATGCTTGCTCTCTCCTCTTCAAATTCCCATCCATGGGAATAGTGAGGGCTTCTTCTTCTTCTTCTTCTTTTGGTTGGTTCTTCTTCTCTTGGAGTTTTGGCTTGGTGCTTGAGAGATTTGGAGCTTGAGGATTGCTTGAGGAAGAAAGTTACAAAATCTTATTTTGGAGAGCTATTAGAGGTAACCTCTTGAGCTCATTTATGTGGTATGTTCCTTTGCTAAATCTTAGCTTGCTCATAGTTGGTTTAATTGTTTAGTTGCTTGTATAGTTTTGTTGCTTGAGTATATTGTGTATTGTTTTACTCCATCCATCATATGGCTTGATGGATGTTTGAGTTATTTGGGGGAAGAGAGAGGGATTTTCCCTCTCAAACCCCATGGCTTGATGGGCAAGCCATGTCGGTTTCTTTACTCCCCTCATATGGTTTGAGGTGGGTAAAGGGGATTCATTTGGTTTGAACCCCTTTCCCATTCTTGGAGAGGAAACCCAAGGGGTTTGAAAATCCTCCCAAGAAGGATTTTGGAGAATGGATGGAGTAATAAGGAGGATCTTGTTGACTTCGGAGAAATAAGGTGGAGAAGGAAGTTTGTTGTGTGCACTCTTTTGTAGATCACACCTTATGTCATTTTCGGGTATCTCATCTACTCTTCCCCAAATTTAGAGGATGAATATGGTTTCTCCTCTTTTCTTTTATTGCTCAATGTTGTATTTTTCCTTCATGCATGGTTTGGTCTTGTTTGTGAGTATATTGTGGTGTTTGTATCCCTAAAAATCTTGTGCACAAGTTGTGGAAGCTAGCTCTCTCTCCCATGGGCTTGGGGGAGGCTAGCATGTCTTCCAACCCTTGGAAAGGCATGTAATGATGCCTAAAGGTTGGGTGGTTAACAAGCTTATTCTCCTTGGTTGTATTTCCCAAAGGCTTTTGAAGTGGATCTTAAAGTTGGTGTTGGTGGCATCTTGGCATCTCTTTGTTCTATCATTTTGTGGGAAGCATTGAAAATTCTAAAGTATAGTTTGGTGGGAAAATCATTTGTTGGAAAAAAATCTCTTTGTATATTTGGAGATTATTCTTTTAAAACTTGAGTAAGATTAAGTTGAGCAACCTCTTTTATCTATTTGAATGAGTTTTGTTCTTGTTTATCTCTGCAAAAACAAATAAATTAATAAAGGAAACATAGGTATATTTCTTGTTGGTTATTCTATTTGGGGTGTAAATCTGAAATATGTTTTGTTTAAAACATTTAGCATTGAATCTCCTGAATGATATTAAATGGAAATACTTTCCTTCATGTCCTTTTCTTTTGTTTTATCTTCTTGTAATCGTGGTAAAATAAATAAAGGAAATGAAAGCTTGATTCTTTTCTTATGAGAAGATTTAGAAGTTGTTTTATTAAGTACAAAAAAAAAAAAAAAAAAAAAAAGAGAAGGAAGTTATTATGCCTTTGGCCGATGATATATGTGGGTATATACATATACATTTATATACATATCTATATATGTACTTATATGTATGTATTTATTGAATTAGGTGGTTATTAAACCGTTTAATATGTATATTCATATATTCAAATTATCTATAAAATGTTTTAATATATATATATATATATATATATATATATATATATATAAGATTTAAACAGTAATTTAATAACCAAAGCAAAAAGAGGGCAATATATATACATATGTATATTTCGTATTAATGAATTCTTTTCTCAAAAAAAAAAATATGTAATACAAAGATAGGATGTTAAAATTTCTTTTAAATAATCAATAAATAAAAGAAATAAAAGAAATAAAATATATATTGGTGGGGGGTTGGACCCCCCCACCCCGCACCCGCACAATCATGGGGCGGTGCACGCCCCCACTCCACCTCACCGTGCTGCGCGCGCCTTTGCCGGCGCCACTCCCCTCGCCCCTACGTAGATCCCGCCCCTCCATAGCCCGCCGCCCGGCTAACCCTACCGCCGTGCCGCCTGTCCCCTCCCACGGCCCTTCCTCCACTCGCCGCGTCTCCCGCCCCGTCTACTGCCTCTCCGCTCGGGCCCACCCGCCGCCACGTCCCACGCCTCCTCACACCATCTCTAATCCGAACTTCCTTTAAAAAATAATAATAATAAAAGAAATGGATAAATAAAATAAGATAAATAAATGTTTATAATATATATATATATATATATATATATAGATATGCACACACACACACATATTGTTCCTAATCTCAGACACAATATATACATTCTCTACAGGGTTTGCAAAGGGGAGGTTACATGACTTTCCATTACATATATATACATTTTTAAATCCGGCTCAACCAGATTTTGAAAGGGGTAAAAACAATGAAGAAAATCTCTGTACAGCCCCTCCAAAATCTGCACATCCAAAGGGCAAAGCTGAAACAATAGAAGAAGAAGAAAGAGAAACTCCATAGCTCCTCCAAACTGTAAATAAGAGAGCAAGATAAAACCAAAAGGAGAGAATAAGGTAAATAAAAGAAGGGAAAAGAACATAAAGAAATTCTAGGGTAATTTTAGGGATTGTTAGATCAAGGGCTGAGAGTGATTCTATCCTAGGGTCCATAAGTTACCCTACATACCTTTTGGATATGGGAAATTAAATTTATTTAAGAATGAGGAGTTATCTTTCTTGTGGCAAATTTTAATTAAAAGAGCTAGGTATTAAATGTGTGTAAACTTAATATAAGCTAAATCTAATATTAATTAAATAAATGAAAATTATTTTCGGGCTAGTGGTTGAGTAATGAGGTTAATCAATTTAGTTAAAATAAATAATTACAGGAAACCAGTTTTGTATCATTAACTTAAGCATTGTCGGTAATCACGTTCTTAAAAAAAAAATTACCCTAAATTTTAGTATATTTTGGTCTGGTTTTTCTGTGTCCCGGACGGGCACTACAATTAGCATGCAAAAAGTCACATTCGGGAGGAAAGCTGCAAGAAGAAATCATCATGGAGGTTGAAATTTAGAGCAACGAGAAAAATGCAATGGATCGAACATGCCCCATTAGGTACTTGGTTTCACTTTGGAGCTAAGGGAGAAGCCACATCTAGTCATGCTTACTTATGAGAATGAGGATGAGTCTCAATGAATGTACCAAAGGTTATAAATAATGCTTCCAAGTAAATGCACATCAACTTGACGAAGTATTCATCTTGTTTTTTGTTGATACTTATAAGAATTTGGGAGTGTAAGGCATGTTTGCATTCCCACCATGTGGTTTTATCACCAAACAAATCACATGGCTAGATTGTGTGAAGAAGGAAGCTATTTCTCCCGCCTCTGTTGCAGGATTTGTTTATATTTTCCTTGTTTTGGTTAGAGTAGGGTAGGTAGGTTTATTTTCAGCAGAATAAGTGCTTATGCACACTCTGCATGCTTCCAATTGGGGCATGTATGATTTTCCTCTTTGTACATAGCTTGTGTGTTGTGGTTTTGTTGCTCTTACACAATTCATTGGAGGTGGCAGTGTTCATGATCGGTTAGAACATGAGGTCCCAAGTACTTCCCATATCATGTTGCAAAAGAAAGAGAATTCTAGGTTTAAGACAATTTTCCACTCTCACAAACCTTAATTCAGATAATCTTGTGAATGAGATGGAGAATCTGAGTAATGGAAGGAAGTTCTAGGTTCAAGCATTAATGTTTCAAAGGCTCAGAGGTAGAATTCAGAATTTAGGATCAGTTTGCAGGTGTATCAGGATGACTCCATACCCAATGGATGCTTCAGGAAACTGGTCACACATCAAGGAAGCAGATGCCCTCGAGAGGTCGCCAAACTGTTATCTATTTTTACCCCTCGGTAAAAATAGAAAACTTAGGAGGATGGGTTTGAGAACTGGATAGGGCTTCATGGAGCAATCTGGAATGATACATGTGATTTTTCAAGTTTGGGAAGCATTGCAATTGATTTGGGCAAGTTTTGGGGCCAATCCATCAGAAGCGAGATTTCGGGCCTAAAGGAGCATGCACCGTGAAAGAGGACCTGAGCTTCAAAGAAATATTCTGAGATCTATCTGAGGAATTATAAGCAAAAAAACGTACCTATGGAAATCATTTTTATTCCCTACATGGTGGAAAAGACGGAACATCTTGAAACATCATACAATTTCTAAGGCAACTAATTATTCTGACGCACAACTAGCAATCCCGAGAAATAAGGATTAATTTTTAGGTTTTAAAGTAAAAAAATAATCTTGATACCACCACCATTGCATTCGGTGGGTTTTTTACATGTAAAATCATATAAAATTTCACGCCAAAATCCATCTAGGAGCTCAAGATATTGCCTTCGTAAGTTACTTTGCAGAAAATTTCGGGCCAGGGGAACTTTTTGCCAAATAGCTCAAATTTCAGGCTGGGGAAGATTTTGAAAAATTTCTCAAATATCGGGCCCCGAGAACCTTTTCCAAAAGTGCAAATTTTGGACCTGGGGACATTTTTGCACGTTCGCAATTTTTAATGTGCAAACTTCAAATGATTATAACTTCGATCCGGGTAACGAAATAATGCAAAATTTATATCATCGGAAAGGTCTCGAAGATTAATACATAATTAATTCATTTATTTTCCACATTAAAGTGATTTAATGGTGTGAAATTGCAAAAACATACTCAGGGGTCATTTAAGGTACATGCTTTGCAAAATTTAATGATGCCCATGTTGGGTCTGCAAACTTCAATGTTGGTTGGTCCTGGGTGGTTGAAGAAGTGGTTGGGATATTTAATATATTATAAATTTATCATTAGAAGGAGGGAGAAATAATTTAAATGTATTTTCCAGCTGATATTTTAATTTCTCAGTCTCGTGGATATCAAGCTAAGCCTGACAAAATCTCAAAACAACTGCCTCTGCTCAGAAGCTCATAACTTGAGCATTTCTCAATGAAATCACACAAAATTGGTCTTGTTGGAATCGTGACTCCAAGATATAAGAAAATAGATCAAGAAATTTATATATTTATGGATAATTCATGGTGAAAAATGTAGAAAAAGATCCCAGTTTAGAATAGAGACTTCAAGTGGTTGAGAATGCAATTAATGAGCATTGGGAGCCATTTTCTTGTGCTACAAGTTACAAATAAATGTGGGATGAATTTGGAGATTTTATATCATGATTTCCACCCACTTTGGGTACTTTGTAATTTGTGCAAAGGGAAAATATGAGGTTTCTTATTTTCTCTCCTCTTCTTCATTTTCTATAAATTGAGGTATTCTCTCATTTGTAAGGGGGATGATTCTTGTAACAAAACTCTGCCATTTTAGTTTTGGAACACCTATGTGATGCAAGATTTCATATTGGAATTTTTTCATGTTGATTCAAGCCTTTCTCTTGCTTTGTAAATGAATTGTGCATATTAATGAAGCTAGTAGATGCAAATTTTTGGATGTTTTCTTCCCTTGTCTATGTTTATTGCTTTCTTCTTGCCTCTTCATTTCATTTACAGGTGTATTGTGTCTACCTTATGCTCTTACAAGGTGCAATATTTTTTTTTTCATGGAAATGATGTTTTAAGTGTTGTTGTTAGACTGTAGAGAACTATTCGTACCCTCTCTAATAAACATTTCTTCTCATTTTATCACATTGGAGAGTCTTTCCCATTCCCTTTTTTGGTTCTATCACCTCTCCTTAGATTAGGATTTCCATTTCATGTACCTTTCTAACCTTCTCTCTCTCTCTCCATGATCCCTATGAATGGTTAGTTTAGGATTAGTTAGCTGCATTCCCTTTCTTAGGAGTATTTTTAACATTAAGATTAGGTAGAGGAACCATCCTTCTCTAGAGGTCCATCTCAAGTATGCAAGTCCCACAACTTGAGAGATGGTCCAATGTTAGCAAAAAGTAGGGATTTGCCATTGCCATATCCCAAGGTGCTACTTTTTTTATAACAAGATCTTAAGGGACTATGCTTAGGTGAAGTATCCTAGAAACAAAAACACCGTCTAGCACCAAAAAAATCCTCCAAAAGAGTTTACGTGTTGGTGCGATCATTTTGGTGCCATGAGATTCTGTTTGCAAAATAATGCGTTGGACATCCTTACACTAACTCAAACTACAATATTTTGCATTGTTGCAAACAATATGACAACAAGAGAACCAAATTGAGATGGAAAAAAACAAGACATTATTTTGTAAAGGGTCACAATGTGGAGGTGTAGGATCATATGAGACCTCTCAAGGTTCCACAGAGACTGAGAAACCACCCAACGAACTTATATCCTTTTTTTTATCTCAGGGATCTTAAGGGACTACACCCGAATGAAGTAGCCTGGAAGCAACGACACCGTCTAGTACCAAAATGAAGAATTCAATAGCATTTACCTAGCCACATGGACATGTTGGTGCAGTCAGTTTGGTGCCACGAGCTTCCAAATGTAGAATAACGCGTTGGACAACTTTACACTCACTCAAACTATAACATTTTACACTGTTGCAAAAAATAAGACAACGAGAGAATAAAATTGAGATGGAGAAAACATAGATAGGATTTTTAGAGGGTCATAACAAAAAGGTTTAGGATCGGATGGGACCTCTCAAGCTGCCATGGAGACCAAGAAATCACCGGCAAACTTTTAGCCTTTTTAGTCTCAAAGCTCTTAAGGGACTATGCCCAGGCGAAGTAGCCCGAAGCAATGACACCATCGACACCAAAAAGAAGCATCCAATATCATTTACCCGACCACCCGATGTGTCTTTGGTATAGTAGGTTCGGTGCCATGAGATTCCATTTGCAAACTAATGCGTTGGACAACCTTACACGACTAAACCTGCAATATTTTCTTTGACCATTGTAAACAATAGGAAAACAAGAGAATCAAATTGAGATGGATAAAACCGAGAATTTTTTTATAGAGGGAGCTAATGCAGAGATATAGGATTAGACAAGCCCTCTCAAGGTTCCATAGATACCAAGAAATCACTTGGCGAACTTATAGCCTTTTTTGGTCTCAGGGCTCTTAAGGGACTACGCTTGGATGAAGCAACTTGGAAGCAACAAAATCATCGACACAAAATCAAAGCCTATAAAATAATTTACCCGGCCACCCAAACATGTTGGTGTAATCAGTTCAGTGTCAAGATATTATGTTTTCAAAATAATGTGTTGGACAACCTTACATTGACTCAAACTGTAGTGTTTTACAGTGTTGCAAACAATAGGAAAACGAGAGAATTAAATTGAGATGGAGAAAACCAAGATAGGATTTTTTTAGAGGGTCGCAATGCGGAGGTTTATGATCATACGAGACATCTCAAGGTGCCACAGTGTTGACTGGTAATCACCTAGGGAACTTATGACATTTTTGCTCGAGGGCTCTTAAGGGACTACGCCCGACCGAAGTAGCCCAAAAGAAACGACAACTGTCTTTGCACCGAAACGAAGCTGCCACTAGCATTTACTTGGACACTCAAATGTTTTGGTGTAGTCAGTTTGGTCCCAAGAGCTTTTGTTTGCAAAATAATGTGATGGACAACCTTACACTAACTCAAATTGCATTATTTTACACGGTTGCAACTAATAGGACAACAAGAGAACCGAATTGAGATGGAGAAAATGAGATAGGATTTTGTAGAGGGTCCCGACATGGAGGTGTAGGATTGTACGAGACATCTCAAGGTGCCATGGTGATTGAGAAAACACCCAAGGAACTTATATCCTTTTTTACTCTCAGGGTTCTTAAGGGACTACACCCGACCAAAGTAGCCCGGAAGCAACTGCACCATCCAACACCGAAATGAAGCCTCCACTAGCATCTACCTTTTAATCTCGATGCATGTGCATAATTTAGTAAAATATTTTTGAAGGAGGGAAATGCCAAATATCCAAGAACAATTTGGTGTATCCATTTTCTAAGTAATCCCTTCCCTGCGGGAAACTTGCAAAAATAAATATTACCCAACACAACTATCTTATTTTACCCATTACATGGGAAATATTTCACTCACTTTAATGTTTTATGTCTTACCCATTCTTATTAGTTTTGACAGAGAGAATTCAACTAAAAAGGGTTCATATTCTTTGAAAGGCGAACATTCAAAGAGAGTCATCACAATTTGATGCCTTTCATCTACTAATATTTTGAAGGAGGGAAATCCCAGATATCCAAGAATAATTTGGTAAAAATAAATGTTACCTGTACGACAAAAAAGTGACATGTGAGGATGATAATCAGCAAGTGACCTTCCCCATACCCGACCTCTCGAGGTCATGCCGAGACAGCCGGTGATTTGTAATTCGGGTGACTTAGATGAAGTCACAGCCGGGATTATGGTCAGTTTTCTATGATAGAAAAGCTACAAGCGAGGATGAGAATCGGCAAGCAATTAATCATGGGAGGATCAGTGACTAAGATCTGGTAGTGTGATCTCCTGGTAGCTAAAATGACAAAGGGGAGATTTAGAGGCTATGAGCGGGTAACATAAATTCCCTAGTGATTTATCCTCCTAACTAGAATTTAAGCGTTTAATCTAGTTATGAAGTCTCCAAATTAACTTAAACTGAAAATAACAATTTATACTACTATTGAAAGGGAAACTAATCTAAACAAAACATACGATTGAAACATTATAATTACAAGCAACAATTGAACTAATTTTATACTAAAACTAAACAAGCGAGATAACCCGGTGTGGTTATTCACCTGTGCAGATGTGTGAATCTAAATAAAAGACAACTAATTAACTTAATTGAAAACCTTCAATCCTACCTCTCAAAGATGAGGAACAAATCATAGTTTCTCGAAACTATTATTCCCCACATGACTTCCTGGTAATATTGAAAGCGAGCTTAACTGAAATAAAATGATTCACTACTCTATTTGATAATAACTTTGACAATTTAAACCTGGAGTTTACTGAGCAGAGGCAAATCCAGTTGTGTTGTAGCTTGTCCCCTCAGAATGATCTCTTCGTTCTTGCGTGTTCACGTGAATCCAGAAAGAGTAGGAGTATAGAAACATCGGCAAGGGAAGGCACTGGGATGACAACTATTTTGAAGTAAAAATGGCACGAAGCACAAGTAGGAGAGGGATGGCGCAAGAGAACAGAACTTGGCCTATACGATTCCTAGCAGGGTCATTACAGCAATGATGAAACAAAATGATAAACAACAGGTACTCAAACAATGAATAATAGCAGCTTCAAAGAAATACAATGAAGTACAAGTAGGAGAGGGATGGCGCAAGAGAACAGAGCTTGGCCTATACGATTCCTAGCAGGATCGTTGTCGGTGTACAGTGAGGCATCACTAAATACTCAAAATTCTAATCCATGCTAAAGATAAAATGATTCATAAAATAAATCTAGGACTGAGTATTGAAGACTGAAACTCAAGAATGAAGACTCCAGACCAAAGAACCAAGACCATTTACTTGTAAACAAGCTACATATTTATAGCATTTGCAATGAGTAGAAGGCAAGTTCAAATTGAACTCTCCCACCATTAAACAAAGATAAATCACTGTTCATTGGTCAGCAAAAACATAAATACAAGCTTTAGTGGTTGAGAAATGCGAGTGAAAATTGAATTTTCACGCTTGACGCGATCGTCGGAACATTCTGGAAAGCGCAGACAGACCGCCTGCCGCGCGGCAGGCGATTACGCTATAAGACCGCCGCTCGGCCTCGGGTGGCGGTCTACAGACCGCCGCCTTGGTGGGTGACGGTTACAGGACCACCGCCCTGGCAAGGAGGTGGTCCTGTAAATAACAACAAAACAACAAGGAAAAAGAGAGAAAAGGCTAGGACAAAACATGTAGAGGCTAGACAAGGATTTTTGGGATGCAAATGTATACTCAACAAGCTTTCTGGATTCCGAACACCTTGCGAAGAGATCTTAATCATCATTGGGGCATGTGTAACATCTTTCAGGAGGCGCAAAGACATACAATTTTGGGTATGTACATTACCCAATACAACTATCTCATTTTTTTCTATAGCTTGTGAAATATTTGGAGCTCCAAGAGTGTTATAAATTGAGAAGAAAAATTCCATTGGTATTTTTGGGTCTGACGGATTAGGATATCGAGAAAATTTGATCATTTTTATGCTCTTTTGAATAATTATTTCACTTGCAAGTTGTCGGGAATGAAGGTTTCATTCGAAGAAAAATCTTGATATGTATAGTGCTTGTGTAAGCTAACAATTTGAGAGGATTTCTAAGGTTCAATTTTATTTTCCAAGATGCATTACTCCAATGTTTGAGAATGTTTCTCAGATGTAATAACATTTTGATTCATACACTCAATGATTCCTGGATGTCCAATCCTACCACAAACCCCAGTAGTCCTCGATCCTTGGATACAGGGAGACACTGTTACTTAGCTTCCATTTATAACGATAGAGATATTTGTAAACTCATGTTATGACCTCTAAATTTGTATCCATTTCAAGTTGTTTGGAAATCACATCACACCCTTCACTAGGCTTGATGACTACCCCTATCTTTTTAAGGCACTTTTGAAAGCATTCATGGGTTTATCATAGAAGGAATTATCAATGAATGGAAGGTCACTATGTAGTAGGCCAGCTGAATCCCATTCAGAACTAAACAAGAAATATTTACAAGGTGATTGATAACCCCTATGTGTTCTTTTCCATTCCCCTATTGCTATGCTTATTTTGAACACTTCAAGAAGTTTTTTCAAATTTGTTGTCCATTCTAGTAGCAAAAGATATTTCTCTTTCTATAGAGGAGAGGATACTGTAGGTAATTTGGTTATAATCCTACTGCAAGGTAAACACTTATGGAGGATTCATTTCGGTCCTAGATGGTGTCATTGCTTCAAGGCTACTTCATCCGGGCATAGTCCCTTAAGATCCTTGAGACCAAAAAAGGCTAAAAGTTCTTCGGGTGACTTCTTAGTCTCCATACAACCTTGAGAGGTCTCTTCGATCCTACACCTCCACATTGGGACACTCTACAAAAGCATGTCTTAGTTTTCTCCATCTCAATTCGGCTCTCTTGTTGTCTTATTATCAGAATCGTGTCGAGATATTGTAGTGTGAGTCAGTGTAAGGTTTTCCAATACAATATTTTGCAAACACATGCTCCTAGCACCAAACCACCTGTGCCCACACATCAGGGTGGCCTGGTCAATGCTAGGCAAGGATTCATTTCGGTGCATAAAATCCTTCAATTTGAAATAAGTACTAGGAAACATGTTAAGAAGAGATTGTTCATACAATATAGGTTGTGAAATGAGAATTTGAAGAAGAGATTTTTCATACAATATAGGTGGTGAAATGAGAATTTATTCTTGTTTTTCGTTTCCAATATTTAATTTTCCTTAGCTTCTCTTAGCTTCGAGAATAATAAATTCTCTACTAATAGTGCCAACCACATGAAGGTGGAAGCTTTTTGGCACCACTAACCTACATAAACATGTTAGTAAACAATTAAATAAAAATTTAAAACCTAAAAATTTAAACAAAATCATTAAAGTAAATATTCAAATTAAATTCATGTAGATGTATATCTAATCTTAAGTGAACATACCTTTGACTTGAGAAAGTAAGCCACTTGGCAGGCTTAAGGGTAGTTTTGTGTATCTTCATTTGTACAAATTCAATCCAATGAACCATCTGGGTCCGATCTAATTTTTAGGGTGTCAAGTATTGCTTTATGGTTAGACTCAAGAACTTTCCACAAGATCTTATTACGCGGTCTACCTCCATATTTAATCAATTGAACATTAGATGAAACAACTAGGTGAGAATAATGAATAATATTTTTATGAGTGTCAAAGTCCTCAAACAACCACACATTAGATTTCTTCATTGGGTATCTTCTTAGCCATGTTCTAGTAATAACCACAAACCATGTAAGATATTCTATGCCTTCTCCATCTATGATTGGGGATATCAATTTATTTTTTGCCTCAACACAATGAAACAAATAATAATATGTTCCTTCTTTATTATTTTCTTTTGCAACAACCACATAAACATGACCTACATCACATTATACGAGAAAATTGTTAGTTTCAATAAATGACTCATTAATAAGTTACATAACATGAGAAAAACTATAAATTTTTACAAAATAATACTGATTTATAATACCTAGTTGCACTAGATCGATATATGGTCAAAGTCAATTGATTATTCACTCACTTATGAGTTGTAGAGCTGACGGAGGTTGATATGTGTCAAGTGGATATAATTATCTAAAACATCATTCAACAACCCATTCTTTTGACTAATATTCATCCCAAAATGAATACGTACACGTAGAGAAAAAGCATGTCATTTTTCTTGTATGAATAGTCCATGAACCTGCATTTGAACTTCTAAAAGAGTGCAACTCACTAGATCATGTTAGTGTAAAAAAATCTTCATATTTTACAAAATTAGCTTCTTCTACCAACCAAAAAATCCTACGAATTGTAGAATTACCCTCATTACCTGGACCCATTGTTGAGTTACACCATTCCACGATGGATTTTGCATTGATCAACTTGGCACCATCTTTGTACTTCAATTCTTCTCTTCTAGAGATATTTTAACACATGCCCCGCACCATCCTGTTCTCCTTTTCCATGTCCTGGAAATTCCAAAAATCTTGAACACCACTTATCCTATACATCTTGCTCAACCAATAGAACATTTGCGCATTCTTGAATTGTGATGTACAATTATCTGACAATATGATTTGTTTATCATATATGATGTTTTTATTTTTCAAAGTGCCATAGAAGATCTCAAAAAAACCTTGCATGAACTCTGATGAATGTCCACGATCATCACTTATATAGAAATGTTACTCCCTTAAAATATTTCTCTCTTCCTATGTACTGTTGGGAGCATTAGTGAATACTATATCTATAAATATGGAAACGTGAATAGAGTTGTAGTATTGAGATTGCACTTCATTTTTGGGTGCAGAGTATAGTTCTCTACAATCTCAACAACTAAAATAATGGTACCAAGAGGAAATGTGTCCATACATAACCTGAATTGCTCATATAACCATCAAGCTTTGTGTGTATGTCGTGCATAATCATACACTAGTTTCTCTCGAAATATAGTCATAAAAATTTATACAATTATTTATTTACTCAATAATTCACACCTCTTGGTTTCTTTACCATCTTTTGAAGTGTATGCCACTGACTTATATTTTGCAAAACTAACTAGTTCATTTTTTATTACATGTGTATTCTATGTGTAAATACATCTTTACAAACATTGCTAACCACCACAACTATCACAAGTTCCTTCTAAACATGATTTTTTATTTAAAAAATTGTCCTTCTCTTGTTGTAAAAAAACACTTGAGATGAAATATCTTGTTGATTTAGGTGGAACATTTATTATACACTCCTGTAAAATATTCTTAGTATGCAAATTAACACATATATGCCTGAAAATATCATAATGCATAGCAAATTCAATATGGATCCTACAACAACAAGTAGTCTGTGAGTGATTTATTTTAACATAAAAAGGTTTTGACATTTCAAAATACCTTTGACTAATTTGTATTTCGGGATGAGTCTCTTTAAAATTATTAAAAATTATGTTTGTGTCGCATAAAAAAAAAAATGATTTTAACTCATCAACTATGTCTTTGTCTTTTCATGGTAGTCTACCGGAGAATTCCCATAATTCATTGTTATTTGTATCTTCAATTCTTTCATGACGCTCGAGAGCTTTATATAGTGTTTTCCTATTTATTTTTAGTGCACTACTTATTTTTCTAATTAAACAAGATTTTTTTGTTGCTTTACTTACTATAGTCGATGTAATAACACGTGAGTAACATTACTATCTTTGGTACATGAGGTTGAACCTACTGATTGATATGCATTCATTAGATTTTTTACAATAGATTTTTCACTGTTGGTCTTAGATGTTCTTAGACCAAGGGTTTTCATTGTAGGTCTATAATTAATATTTTTCATCATTTCAACAAATAATTGACATCTACTTGTTTCATTTAAGTCATTAAAATATGTTTTCCATATCTGATTAGCTTTTCTTCTACAAGTGCGTTGACAAATCTTATTAGTCATTGGATTTAAAATATTTTCATCAATCTCAAGTAAAAGTTTGGGTGTTTTCCATAAAAATTTAATCGGTGATTTCAATGGAAATGATTGTTGAATATCATCTAAACATTGTTCATTTTCTATTTGTCGTTCATCTTCATAATTTGGTAAAGAGTGTGTGTTTTCAATAGGTTGGTCATTTGGTGTAACATCTATGTCATTCATTGAATATTCATTATTTATTGATTCAATTGGTGTTTCAAGATATCTTGCACCATCAATTTCATTTGGAAGAGATGACATACCTTCATCTCCATATGTTGATTTCTTTTTTCATAGATTTTTGTACTCGCTCCCTTGTTTTATTTTTTATCTTATTTCTTGGATTTGTAGGATGATATATTGCCTTTAGAATCATCTTCAATCTTTGGTAAAGACATGTTCAATTTCTTTTTTCATGCCCTTTTTTCATCTGTTCCCTTTTTCCAATTGCTCAAGTGTTTTCTTTCGTGGTCTCCTCCCCATAATTCTCAAATATATTTATCACCACAAGACAATTGACAAAAAAATTGTTATTAAGTGTTAGGAATATAAAAAACAATACAAACACACTCATATCTCAAAAAATGCTTAAATAATTCACAAAACAATCTCTATATAAGACAAATAATCAAAATTGTCAATAAGAAAAAAATACAAGAATATGCAACAATTTTCAGACAACCTGTGACCAGTGGGACCAAATTTAAAGATTCCTTTTGTTTTTGTACATTTGGATTCTAGTTCAGGACATAACATGCTTGCGTTATAACATGAGCGCGTTATAATGCGCTTGTGTTTCACATTTTATGGGTTTGGGAATCTAAATCCATAGGCTTGGATTTGCCTTAGATATCCTACCCTAAGGCTTGGACTATGTAATCCATGAATAAATATGTGATTTACTAAAAAAACATCAAAATGTCACGTGTACACCTCGATATTGCATGTGTTATAACATAATATTCCAAAAAAACACTACGACGTCAAGATCGGTTTTACCTTGGTGACGATATGCTTCTTTATAAAATCCAATTAGTTTAAGGCTTTCATCCTTAATTTATTTTACTAGTGCCTTCTTTTCTTTTCAAAACGTATGCATACGTTTTTGTACACAATTTATGATTTTTTCATCCAAATTAAAAAAACTCCTCTTCTAAACTCCATTCTACACGCATTAAAAAAATGACTATTTTTCTCAAAGTTACGGGGGTGTACACACAAATATTTCATTTTTCAGGATGTGTGCACTTTGAAAATTAATAAAATATATATATATTCATCCAAAAATTATGAAAAATTAGTGGGACCTCATACATGGAATTACCTAAATTTTTACTAAAGGGATTTGAAAAATAATTTATAAAACTCAAAAAATGGGGTGGGGCGCACACACAATAGGTTCTTATCTTTTTGACACAAAAATAGACATACTTTGTGTGCACACCACATTTGACCCTCTTAATCTCCACCATTTTCGGAAAAAAATAGTAGTTTAGAAACTAGATTATGAGATCTATAGTACTTATTCTTATCACTTTGTCAAATTTTGAGCATATGCATGCCAAATTATTAGATGAAGTTCATGTTTTTTTGATTTCAGGAAAAATGTGTCCCTTTTTTACCCCCTTTGGTCCCCCATTTCCATGCACTTTGTTGGTGCTCAAAATTATCTCGCCCCATTTGTGCCCTTGAAAATTTATTGATTTACGGCCTCTGTCATTATCTCCTTCCCTGTATTGAGCTTGGTTGGTCTTATTGCCATTTTTTAATCTGCTCCTGGGTCAAAGATCATGTATGGGTCCTTAATTATCTCCTCATTTCTTTGTTCCTCTGGAAAAGCTCTGTATTTTGAGTCTCCGTGCTCTGTTCCTTCAAAACTTGTGTTTTCCCATTTCCTCCATTTTCCACAGTCAAGATCTGTTTTCCTTTCTATTTTTCCCTAAATACTCAAGGAGAAATGAGTTGATGTGTCCCTAAGGATCATGTTTGAGCCGTGCAACAGTCTAAATTCTCTATCCTTGAAGAAAAATTCATTTTCAGGATCAAATTCTTGTGTTTCTATATTTTAAGGTTTAAGGCGTTTCTCCCGGTCAAATTTACATCCTTGCATCGACAGGGGACGTGGCTTCTTTTGGTTGGTCAGGGGATGATGGGTGAATGCTTTAACTTATCACTTTTTTCCTTTTTGGTGAAAAGGAAAAATTGGTCCCGTGGCCCCGCTTGTATCTAATTGGTTCTTTTGGTGCTTACGTGGCTTCTTCCAATTGGATGGGGTGTGGCGGGTCTATTTTTGAACTTGTTCTTTTTTTGGCTACTTTGGCAAAAAGTTTGAACTCGCCCGTGGCCCCGAAGTCGATTGGAGCAAATTTAAGGGCAAGGAAAAAGTCTCGCTTTGACCCCGCAGGAGGACACGTGGAAGGTTCCGCTGCTTTTCCCAGACTTAGACAAATTTTTATGCAGTTGGTACAGTTTGGCGGAGCAGGACACATGGCGAGCCCGCGCTTGTTCAAGGTACCAAATTTTTGGGACCATCTCAAGGTGCGCCATGATGACATGTGGCAGGTTGAAAAGTCAAAGGAGCAGGAGGCGGACCATTGGGGGCAATTTGGATTTTTGCCCCTTGAACATGCAAATGGCTAAAAACATCAAAATGGCCTCGCAAGCCCGATAAAGGAAAAGTCAAAGTTTGCTCCAGTCAACGATGGAGGTGCGGAGCAAAATGGAATTTTTTTCCATTTTTCCAAAAATTGTAAAAATTCAAGGGAATCCCCCAGGTCTATTCTAAAGTTTGAATCTGCCACGTGGATGGCCCAAATTCAAAGTGAAGATCAATGGTAGCTGAGAGTCAAAATCTGATTCTCCCTCCATTTCTTTGTAACACGTCTAGAAGTGCGAGTTTTCATGATTTCTTGGTTTTTTCTACACGCCAAGCAGAGAAGGAAGTTAATGTTGATATCTGAAGTTTGGTGGGAAGATCTGGAAGGTGTCTTTCGCCATTAAAATGGTCTGACTTTCGTGCCCGATCATATTTTTTGTTTTTCTTCTCCCAAACACGCAAGGGGCCAGATTTGACAGATTAGGGGTGGAAGTGGCTGACAAATTGAAGGACGAGTGATCTACCAGAGTAGGAGTTGAATGTGGGAGGCACTCGATGAAAGCTACCGCCTCGAGCACCTAGAGACTTTTTACATATTTGATTATGAGAATCACAAAAGAATCATGGCGAACACTAGTGCATTAAATGTTTTTTGTCTTTTGGGGAGAAGGGTCTATGTTGTAAATACTATAAATGGCACAAATTTTTCGTGCAAATGGTTGGGAGTTTTGGAAAAGTCATGGGTGATTTTTATAGCATGAAAAGCTTGACAGAGCCCATCTATTTTGAGAAGCCATCTAGAGAATCCTTTATATCTCTCTTTGTGTCAAATTTGATCGTGTCAAGGTGGTTGCAAGTGTATAGCCATTGAAAAGCTTTGAGATTGTTTTAGAAACTTTCCCTTGCTGATAAATTTGATCAAACTTTGAGTTATTCTGTGTCAATCTTGAGTAAAGTGTATTTATTTCATTTCTGAATGCATACGGGTAGTTTTTCTTGTTTCTATTGCAATCTTGTACCAAAATATAGTCCAATCACACAGGTCTCAGTCCTTGTGATAGTTTAGTGGCATCTGTAATTTCATTTCTCATAAGAGCCTTCATCTGGGAATGGGATAAATGGTTTAAAATCACTTTTCTTTCACTTTGTTGATAGAGATTATCTGTAAGCCTCCGGGTGTACCTCAGGCATGACTTGGTTTAAATCTTGGTGCTTTATTAGGTCCTCTGGATCGAGCCTTTGTGTGAGAATCCCACGAGGTTGTGTGAAAGAGTGTTAATTTGGGCCTCCATTGAAGCACATATTCTAGTTGAGGAAACAATTTAACTTTTTGTGGCATTTTCTTGATTGAATCTTTCCATTTTGCATAAGTTGTTAAGGATCTGGTGAGTCAAGTCCATCATGTCTCCCCTCCCACCAAAATTCATTTAACAATAACCAATCCTACCCATAATACCCCTGTTTGTCATGTGTGTACACAAATGCATAATCTCTGTTACCAAAACATGCAGAAATAATCAGGGTCTCAAATGTCTTTAGTAACCTTTGCCTTGTTGTGAGAATATCTCCATAATCTGGAAGTGAAAACTCGTGAGAGTCAGATTTGGTGTGTTGATCATATTTTCCCCAAGGCCTTCTTTATAAAATTTATGCAAAAGAAAGGTACCTATATCTCCTTTCAAATAACAGAGGTTACAAAATAGGTTCTCTTACCTTGGTTGAAAGGCACAACCTAAAATAGTTAGGATAAGATCATATCCTTTTAAGGTGCTACCCATCTCCTCAAAAATCCAAGTAACAAAGGAACAATCAAACCTCCTCCCCGGCTACAAAATGACATATATCTATGATCTGACTACCTCTAAGATCCATGTTGAATCAGTGTTGCTGCTTGGTTTGAAAAGGAGAACAAATTTGGGTACCAACACACTTACCCTAAACCACCAACGCATACAACCAAGTCTTCCAACATTATTAATGTAGGTTTGAAATGACTAACATTAATAATTCTCATCAATTTATTAAATAAAATGTTGCTTCATTAGAGATGCATTTCCTATTAATTATTAAAAATTAAATATAATTTAGATCACAAGATTTGAAATTCTTTTTCATTTTTTCTCTTAATCTATGGTTTCTTCTCTCTTCCCCTTATTTTATGTTATGGGATGCTTTTTCAAATTTGTAGTAGTATATATTTAATTCACTATAATTATACCACTTACATTATTTGGATAATTTTTTTGGGTTATATGAACCTTAGTTCCCACAAGGTTTTTGGTCTTTCTTTGTTTGTTTTCCCTCCCATTGTTTGATGGGATGTATGCCACTAGCCTCATTCTAATTTGAATCCAAGAAGTTTATTAATTTGCATAACTACATTAGTCCATTTAAAACAATCACAATCACACAAGATAACAAGTGCTAAAGTTATTAAATCAAGGAAATCATTTGTTTCAAGAGCATTCATGTGCCAAAAATAGATTTCAATTATTTAAAGAAGAGCATCTAGCATTTACTTGTTGCATTAAGATTAAAGCATTGAAATTAATAAGGGTTGGGACACTTGGATTACAAGAGATTGCCTATTGAATTGCATTATACTTGGTGTAATATTTTCCAAACTATTCAAAATCCTAAGAGGTTGATAATAGTAGAAGGATAACAAATACCCTCATTAATGTTTTATAAATTTTAAGGTTTCACAAGGTGTCGCAAAGTAATATTAAGGTTATGGGGAAGAAGAATAGTTTACTAATGACTCACAATGAATCTTGGAAAAACAAGTGACGATTGTAGAGCCTTAAAGTAGATGAATAGGGGTGTCAAAAATGTTTTTCGCTCGATAGTTTCTAGAACCATAGTGGTACAATTTTGAATCTATTTTATATTGTTTGTTTCTAATGACTATCTCGAAAATTGCAAGAAAAAAATATTTATCATCCTAAAACCTATTTCCACCAAGTATTTCAATTACTCTAATTTGCTTCGCTCTTGGATTATTCCAAGTAATATGATTTCATTTATGTAACTACATCGATATAGGCATCGTCACAATGGTCAAAGTTGTTTATAGTTATTGACCAACCTTAAATTTGACATTTATTTGATTGGTGTAAGGTAGTCACAACCTTAAATTTGATGTCCATTTATTGACTTAGAAGTTTTTTCTTTTTGCCGAGAGAAATCGATCAAAAATTGCAATATCTTTATCTATACAATGGACTTTGGAGTCGTTTTTGTAGATAGATTTTTCTTTTGCGAACTCAACAATGGTACAGTTACATCTAACAAAAACAAATCATACCATATAAGATAAAATTATGAATCATTATAATTAATGCATTCTAAAATAAATATATTGAAATTAATATCTCAACATTTTTAATATAAATATATTTTAAAAAATGTACTAATTAACTTGAATTTACTTATCTATATATAATCAAACATAATTACAATAATTCTAATTAATTGTAATATAAGTAGTTATTATAAACCTATTTTTCACATTTACATCTAAAATTTATTTTAGAAAGTAATAAAATAGTTATTTTTATAATTAATAATAAAAATGAATTAACCAATAATACTAAAAATTATTTGAGTAAAAACATCTTTATGTGATTAGGACTCTGAAGATGGTTGTGATAAAAATTAACCCAAAGAAAAAATGGTTTTAATATTTTACTTTTCATTCAGTAATGAAAACCTTTGAATAATGAAAGAATATTTGATGATTATAAATTGAAGGTCATCAAACTAAAATTTAAGGAAAGAGTCCCTTGGTCGGTGTAAACCTTAAATCATGGGGTGTCCTTTGGTTGGTTGGAGCCTCGGACTTATTAACTATTCTCTGACAAAATTGAAATACACGAAACATTTGTGATAATGGAAAGTTGAAACAAAAGCCGACAACCCTCCAAACAAAAAGAAGGTTGGGTAAGTATGGCAAACCAAGGTGTGTCACACATTACCTCCCACCATTATTTGCCTACTCATTAATGCCTTACAAAAATGTGAAAGTCGGTGCTTGTGCTTTACAACCTTACTACCTAGTCTTTTTATTAAAAAGACGTTTTTGCTTCAATTTGATTTAATGAAGTGTTTTGTATAACTCAAATCGGGAAGATTGATTTCGTAGATTTATTATGAACATGTTAAGGGTATTATACCGAAGCTTTTTCATCATTTAATTTTTAATTTTATTTGTTCTCTCTTAACAATTAATTTATTTGGTAGATCTATTATAAACGTGTAAGGAGTGTGATGTAGAAGATGTTAAACATTTTGTTTGAAAATTAGTTAAAGGAAATTTGAGTGCTCCACTTCATGAATAAGATGATGTTATTTTGGTTGAAAATTCATTTAATACGGTGTTGAGTTTCCTCTAATTTATTTTTGGAGAGAACCAAGTTGAATGTGTATGAAAATTACGTTTGCTTGAGTTTAAAATTGAAAGTTAAGCAGATTTTAAAGTGTCTCATGTATTATGAGATTCGTAAAATCTACTATTGAATTTTATATATTCTTATAAGGACCGATGATATTAAAATTGATTATGAAATTACATTCAAATTAAATCCTTCACATGTGAACAATTTAATGGCATTTCCTTTTTAGAGATTCTTATAAATTATGAGGATTAATGATATGGAGCTTTGATTATCCATGAGGCACTTAACTTATGTAGATAACTTCTTTGTTAGTAATGTTATAAATTGTGTAAAATGTGATGGTTGTCTTTAGTGATGTTATGAAATGCACAAAATAAGATTGTTGTGCTAATTAGTAATGTTATAAAGTGAGTAAAATAAAAATAATTGTCTCATTGCATCATAGTCATTGAAGTAATGATAATATTATCAATACAAGTTTCACATAGTAATTTAGTTTAATCGAAGATCTTATGGCTAAAAATTGTCTTAAATCTAAATAAATAGTAAGATACACAATTGTTTTTAAATAATGTGTGTATCTACATTTCTATTAGTTGAATATAACATTATGTATGCCACATTGATATTATTATTATAGGTATATCAAATATTCATGTAAAAGTAGACCTTTAATTTCTTTTAACAATTTATAATCTTACTTAACTTCGATGATTTTGACTTAACATAAAATTTTCACTATTAATTATTTCTAACCAATTTATGTAATAGAGTATTTAATTCATAAAAAGAATAATAATAAAAAATCAAAAATTGTGAAAGCTAAAAATATTCCAAATAGAAATTATATACAAATGGTATGTACATAATATTTACACTATACATTATATAAATAGAGTATCAAACATTTTAATTTTTAATGTACAATTATTAGTGACGTGATTGCACCTTTTCTAATATCAAAATTTTGAAGATATACACATCTAGCCATTACTACATGGACTAGTGGTTACTATATCATCGGCAAAAATAATAATAGAAATTACTCCTCACCTTTTAATTTTAATTTATTGGTAAAAATTTGGGAATATAAAATATTGTGTAAGGAGTTTTTCAAATGTATTTGAATTGAAAATAACATAACCATTATTCTTCTATTATTTAAAATAATCAATACATAAATTTCAAAAGTGTGTACACACATATGACATGGTCATTACATGGTACATTGAGAAAACACTTATATATCTTAGAATGTTTTTGTAAAGGGGGTGAAGATGCATGTGAACATTGATAAAACAAACATATGAAAAGAATGCAATGTAGATGGAGATATCTTTATACATTACAAAATAGATATTAAAATACAAAGTTGTTGGATTAGAATGTACTACAAATATCTTATTTACGTTATTTGTAAGTTTATTTGTGTTATATGGGTGTGAGTTATAGTAGAGGTTTTGCGGATACAAAATCGAGGCAAATAGAAAGGATCTAAAAGTATGTAATTACAAAAAAATTTCAAAATCCATGTTTCGAGTCCCACACTAAATACTCCTTACATAAACATACACTTTTCTTGTAGGAGTATTTGATATGACTATGTTACATACTATTTGGAAAATAAACATGGAGACCAACATATGGTCTTGGATTGTTAGTGAAGAAGAGCTACATAAGGGATATAATTTGAATCAATTGGGATATTTTGTGAAGGCATGTGGAGAAAGAAAGAGAGTGAGAAATGTCAATGTAGTTCAACTTGAATAATGAGCATTGTGAAAACGTAAACATATCCATGGGTTAAAATTAAATGGACCCTAGAGAAGATTCTCACAACTCAATTAAAGAGTAGTGCCCACAGGCTTAGATATGAGATTACTAGATATACAATTGCTGATGAAGAATGGAAAGAGAGAGCATGCACTAGTTGCACCCCGAGAACAATTGAAACGTAGAAGTATTCATTCTAAAATGCCCAACTTATAACAAGATTTGATTCGACTAGTATGGAAAAAGTCATTAATTTCACCATAAACTAGACAACCTACAATAATATTCATGTTAATTTTACATAATCATTAGAAATTGATTCTTTGTCGAATAATCTAAAATACAAATATTAGGAGATTATATATATTAAGAAAGAATAATTTTTGTTTTGATTGAAACACACTTTTATATTGTTATGATCAAGAAAAGTACATATGGTTCCCAATAAAAAAATCGAGGTGGAGAAGTCACACCCCAAAATATGCCACACCAGGACACACGTGCCATGGGAAACAAAATACAAACGAACAAAGATCAAGTCACGAAGTGACTAGTCACGAGAGGAGATAATTAAGCAACAACAACAAACATGGTGGATGGAGGAGGAGGAGAAGGTCGCTCTGTGTGAAGCATCACTCCAACTTGTTGCAGAGGGATCGGGAGAAGTCGAGCAACATCCCATCCATCGCCCGATCGCGGGCCGGAGCATCCTGTCTGGTCGGAGAAATCGCAAGAGCTAAGTGCGGAAATTTATCAGGGGGCACCTTGCCTTGAATCGGAAGCGGAGGAGAAGAAGGCTAGCTAGAGCCACGCCTGCTGTTTCGGCCAGGGGAGGAGCCCCCAACCAGAGCCATCGCCATCCACGGATTGGGAAGATATCCCCAACAATTGCCATCGAGCCACTAGAAAATGCCACTGGCTTGCCATTGAGGACGGGGAGGAATCGTGTGCCGAGCCGGGCACGTTGCCTCTGTCGGGCACCCTGACCGCGAGACCGAGGTCGAGGGGGAGGTGGGGACCATCGCCACGACAAAGAAGGACGATGCGGTGGGGACGAAACCGGTTGACAGAGCACATGTCACAACCCCGGTGTATGAGAAGATCTTGCAAAGGTTCCACCTCAAGCGGACTTTCTCGCCTCGACCTGGATCTAAAGTAACACATGAGCAATAATTCCAGTTTTAGCATACACATAAAACTCCAAGCTAAGCGAAGTTTGATTAAAAATAGAGTCATTTCTAATCTTCCAAATTTCAAAAAGAATTTGCATGAAAGATTTGCCAAAATTTGTTGAATTTTGCAGGAAGCAAGGTCGAGTCCCCCAATAAAACAATTTTCTAGGTGAAGGGTTTAGGGTGGAAAGGTTGGAAGAGGGAGTGAATCCATTTCAGACGGGTGAGCAAGCGGGAAAAACAGAACAAATGCATAAGAGACTCAAGACATTGACAAGCAGGACACAAAGGATTAACAACCCCAAGATGTTGAAGATGTTTGCCAACCGACAAGCCTTGATAAAGAATGCACCAAAGAAAATGAGCCTTTTTGGGTTCGAGGAGAGCTTTCCAAATATCATTGAACCTACGAATGTTATAAAAGAATAACTTTTTAAAAACGAACGTTGTCATCATTTTTAAATGGTTCACATAATCATATCAATCCGTACTCTACAAAATTTAAATTCTTTGCAGGTAATTAAAACCGTTTTATTTCATTTCATTGTAAAATTAAGACCTCTGTATAATATATTATATTATTAGGCATGAAATTGCAGATAGGACTCTCTGAAATTTTTTTCTTACAAATATTGCACTAGGGTGACGCTTACCTTATAAACATAATTAGCTTCCAGCGTATTTATAGCGTGTACGCTCGGTTTAGTTGCCCACAAGAATATACAGAAATTCAAGCGATGGAGTTTCCGATAACTGCAATGGCGGCTGTGATAGCAGCGGCGGCAAGCATTATAGCTTGGCATTTTAATTGCAGGAAACGTAGCGCACCTCTGAATTGGCCGGTGGTGGGCATGATGCCTGCGCTGCTGTGGAATATACACAACATCTACGACTATGCCTCCAAATTAGTTGTCCACAACGGCGGGACCTTCAAATTTAGAGGCCCCTGGATGACCAGAGATTTGTTCGAACTAGTCACCTCTAATCCCGCTAATTTAGAGTACATTCTGAAGAAGGATTTCTCCAATTTCCCCAGCGGACCACACCTCAAGGAAGCTTTCTTCGACATGTTTGGAGATGGATTGTTCACAGCAGACGACGAGCTGTGGAAGCGACAGCGCAAAGCCGTTGGAATGGCCCTCGCCAGCGCCACTTTCCGTGATCGGAATTCATTTCTGTTGCATAAAATGGTGCAGGAGAAGCTTCTTCCCGCGCTCCAACTGGCTACAGAAAATAGGACAGACATTGATCTGCAGGATATATTGCTTCGCTTCAATTTTGATAATATTTGTATGAATGTGTTGGGGCGGGATCCTGGTTGTCTGGGTGATGAAAATCTTCCGGCGGAGGATTCGTTTGCGAGGGCTTTTGATGAAGCCATTGAATCGTGCACTTATCGTTTAATGGTGCCCTCCTTGATATGGAAATTTATGAGATTTTTGAATGTGGGTTTTGAGAAAAAGCTGGGTAAAGCTTTGGCGATTATTGGAGAATTTACAGCAGAGATGGTTGAGGGCAGAATTAAGCAGATCGAGGCCGAAGGAGGATCGAAAGGAGATATTTTGTCGAATTTTATTGAAATGGAGACAGATGAAGGACGCTCTCCTTCACTAAAGTTGTTGCAGGTATCAACAATTTAAACTTAATGTGTTTTTTTTTAAAATGATTCAGGAATTCTTTCATTCAAGTGATTTTTTTATTTCCTTAAACTTCGTCGTCACAAGGCCTTTTATCTTACTTTAACATTTACTAACAAATATTCACACATCTTCATTTTGTTGAGTTTTTTTTTTTTTTTTGGGTCCCAAAAGTAAATCGTCATTGATGTTAATGTTCCTGGCGAATCTCTTACATCTTTTAACTTTATTTTCGTGTTTTTCTCAATGTTTGGGTTTGATTACTATCTTTTCAATGCTTTATTAAAGTTTTGAGTTGTCTTAACAATTTTCAAATTAAACGTTTTTTTATATATTAAATTATAAATATTTAAAAAGGTTTTTATATATTCAATTAAAATATTTATAAGGAAATAACGTCAAGACAAACAATTTCATAATAACTATAAGGGAACCATATCATTATATTAATAGTTATTGTAATGGGAATAAAAAATATTGAAATGAAGACGCAATAATTAGATTGTTTGTAGAAGATTTCAACTTAAAATATATAAATGATTATGTTGTAATTGGGTTAATCTAGTTCAAGTTATAATTGTGAGACATGGTGAATTATAAAGCACTACATTTACTAAAAGCTTAGTTATTATTGTAAAAAATTAGAGGGTGAAAGACCAAATTCACATGAGGAAATAATGGCATCAGTTTAGTAACTACTCATGATGGTTAGATATTCACATGACTTAAATACACACCATTACAAATTTGGTTAACATTTAATTTTCAACCTTAAATTTAAAGTTCATTTTTAATTGAAAAGTGTATCTCTATTAATAATATACAAAAGTATAATGCAAATCATACAAAAATTGTATGACATTGAATCACATCCCTATTTTATTTTCATTTAATCATGACAAAAAACATTCAAATTTAAGTTTGCCATAATTTTTTTCTTTTATTTAAACAAAATCAATCTAAAAATAATATCATTATAACCATAAAATGGATTTTGATACCTATTTTATTTAAAAAAATAAAACCATTGGAATCTTTTACATAACAGAACTAAATTAAACAATATTAAAATTTCTGTACCCATTTTCCACAATTTAAGAGAGTGGTAATGCTTGTGATAAGTGTAGTTTTTTTATGTACATATTTAAAGTGATAATTACAAGCGGTAGTGACGTGAACTTTAATATTGAATTACAAAATTTATTGATTTTCTTACGTCGTGTTCCCATTGTATCCAGATAGAGATTAGATATCAAGTGAAAACTCAGAATCCTTTGCTGCATAGATTAATTCGGTTATATTCATTTGAGTTAGAATTCAATTTAATTAATTAATTTATTTGAGTGTCTTACAAATCGTGATTGAAACTCAATTTCATTCCTTCAAATTCAGGTATAAATTTATATAATCATTTTTATAAGTAAAATTATAATTGATTTTTAATATTAATTATTAAAAAAAAGTGAAAATAATTATTTCTGCTCGCAGGAGTTAATTCTGAGCATATTTCTTGCGGGCCGAGATACTACCGCCATATCACTTTCTTGGTTCTTTTGGCTTGTGAGCATGCATCCAAATGTAGAGAGAAAAATAGTTTCCGAAATCTCTCAGATTTTGAAGTCTAAATTATTGGAAAACAATATAAATGAAATGGGTCTTTTTGATATAAAAGATTTATGAGGCATGAACTATTTGCAGGCAGCTTTGTCAGACTCCATGAGGCTTTTTCCTTCTGTTCCAGTCATTTACAGAGAAGCAGCAAAACAAAACATCTTGCCAGATGGCACCCATGTGAGAAAAGGATCAAAGCTCTTGTGCTTTATATACGCTACAGGTCATATGGAGAGCCTTTGGGGGAAGGATGCTTTGGAATTTGTGCCTGAGAGATGGATTAATGAAGAGGGTTTGTGTGTGAAAGAATGGGATTGTAAGTTTCCTGTTTTCAATGCGGGTCCTCGGGTGCGCTTGGGCAGAGATATTGCTTACGTGAGTATGAAGTTTATGGCAGCTAATATCCTTGCAAGGTATCAACTTAAACTCTGTTCTGCTCATCCGGTGAAGCCTAAATTTGGACTAACTCTCACCATGAAACATGGCCTCAGAGTCACCTTAGATTCCAGAAAGAATATTGTATAATAAAATATTTTAATATCGAGTTTTCCTATGATCTAAATAAATATTAGTATCAAAAGTTGTACTCCATAGTTATTGTCAGAATATTTATGTAAAGTATTTTTATATTTAAAAATTGTTTTGAATATAAAATATTAATAAATTGTAAGGGATTTGATTTTGAAATACACAATATATTTATATAATTTTTAATACTAGTAATTGCATGTATACAATGTAATGTGAACGGTGAATGGTATATGTTATTTGATTTAAAGGGATAGTTATTATTTTTGTAGTTGATGTTCATAAGGGGTGTGCCTAATTCAGACGCACCATTTGTTTTGGAGGTCAAAACTGCATATTTTTCCCTTGAGTCTTTAGAAAAAATTGCATATTTTTATGCAAGGAACATATTGGACCAATTTTTGGGGATTTTCAGTCAAGTGAAAATTTGGGTATTATAAAATGAAGGCAAGTTGGGGCTTTTAAGGAATACATGAATGGACAAAGCTGATTAATAGAGATGTGATTTGATGTTTTTAAAAATGGGCCACAATCTACCAAAGTCATTCAGAGCCTTCTAAGCACCAACAAATAACAACAAAGGTAAAAGGCATGAAGTTGGAAACACCAATGAACACGGTAAAGAATGCAAAGTAGAAGTATTTGCAAATAAAGAATTAAAAAAAAAAAAAAACACAAAGGAAAAAAATAAGTGTTATAAGCTGAAAGCTTTGGGCATCTAAAAATGATTGTTTTAAATGGAAGCAAGATGTGGTGTCTCCTCATAAGTATGAAAAATCAAATTAAGGTAATGTAGCAAACATTTGAGCTATGTAGTGGGAGATGGCTACATAGGGACTTAAATTTAAGTGGACTATCCATATGATTTACTGTTGCTTTATGTAATGTCGAATACATAACAAGGTTTTATCAACACCAATTGACAAAATGGGTTCGATTGTATTGTGACTTCAATCATGATGGAGGACGTCACGTTCAAGGACAAACACTTTTCTTTGATGATTATTAGGGATGATGTTTGAGAAATTAATCATCCATAATTTATAAAGGAATCAGTACATTAGTGAGTTATAGTAAATGTTAGGGATACAAAGGGTCGAATAGGTTATAAAAATAAGATTAGGTGAGCTGCACGGGTGTGTAGTCAAGAATTTGGAAGATCGGGAGACATTGTGCTGTATTTTTTGATTGGGTTTTCTATAAAAAAGGGTTGTGCTCCATTAGGGTGAGCTAACCTCAAAAACTTGGCCTCAATTCGAAAAGGCTAATGAATTTATTACATATTATGTCCCATATTGTTATGTGTTTCCACTGCTTATTTTTACTTGTATGTTATGGATGTTTTGATCTCATTTTCAGCACATATATGTATGCTTGTGTATTTATCATATTAGGTTTTCCCTATTCATGTATGTAACGTCATTATACTATGAGTCATTAGTAGTGAAATTAATCAATGGGACCTTGAGGTCATTGGTTATAACTTTCCTTTGTGTTCTATGTCATTATTTACAAATGATATTTTGAGTATGAAAAAACATACTTTGTAAGGGATTTTTTCTCCTAAATATATTTTAGGTTTATTGTGAAAAGTTTTTAAGCAAGAGAATAAAAATACCAATCAAATGAACTTTAAGGCCCAACACATTCTAACATGTACTTGTAGAGACTTACTAATTAGTTTCATGAAGAACATATATATATATATATATATATATATATAAAGCTAAAACCCAAACATGATAACGATAGGTATAGCCCTTTGAATGATATCATTTTCTAACCCACAACATTAGCAACAATCAAAGTGGACCACACAACACATTAGGGTCTTATGGTATATACTTTTTCTATAGGAGTTGTATTTTGTCTCAAAATATTTCCATCATCAATATACATTACACATACATTCCCACTCGACCAATTGAATATATTTTATTCTTGTTGAAGCCTTCTCACCATCACAAGATCCCGATCATGCCTTCAATTGCAAAAATGGTAAAACAAATATTGTTGTAAAATCCCATATGTTATGTGTAGTCTTTGTTTGTAGAGAAAAATTGCGATGATCACCTATTCTCGAACATCCAACGGTAAAGCATTGTCATTGTTGAACAAGAATCTAAACAATTGATGCAAAGAGTCACAAAATTTCCCGGCCAAACAAGGAAGCCCTGATTCCATGCAACAGCTTCTCTATGAGGACCTCTAGTTCATCTCATCCCAAAAGGGATTTTTATGTCTAGAACACCGTAAAATTCATTTGTGATGCATAACAACCTCTAAAGGTTACAATAGATGTCATTATGAAACAAGTACTCAAGACGCTCATTATTACTCTAACAAAGGGAAGCATAGAGTTTTGAAGGGAAAACATATCCACGAGTTACCTAACTTCCAAAAATGTGAGCCAACCTTTTTAAAGGATAAAATACATTTTTGACTACGAAGTGGAAGAGAATCCAATATAATGTGTATTAAAATGGAAGAATGCAAGGAAATGACCCAATGCACACCATGTAATGTGATGTAATAGTATAATGGAAGAAAGAAAAATAATGGGTCATAGACTCACAACGATGCAATCCGAGATAAAAAGACACCATGGAATGCAAGAATACAATAGAAGGGGAAATTGTTGATACAAAAGTTGCAGAAACCTACAGGATCTTGGGATTGTAAGAAAAATCTTCTAGTTGGCCTTGCTTTGCACCAAGAAATGGCTTCATGATGTTGCCAGAGTTCTAAAGTCGATGTTACCAATGCCTACTCCTAAGCAAGTTCCTAGTATTTGAACGAACCAAGCGACCCCATACAAATGTCATATTATAAAAAGAAAGCCAATAAATTGTGAATGAAGAAAACCAATGAAAGACTATTTCATAAAATAAAATCCTATACATTTTCTCCTCAAAAGCAATATTAAAAAAATGTTCTCAATGACAATGTTGTACTATCTTTAAACAATAGAATTCGTTAGATAGATTGAGAAGCCATGTCACCTATCCTTAACATTGAACATGTGATGCTTTATTTCGCACCGAAAATCTATACACCATAGTATGACGATAGATCTTCCCTTGTAATGCCCACAAAAATGACGTTCTAGGAACATGTTAACACCTTAAACACTTAACCCAAAAGTTGCGGCAAGTTTTTTATTTTTTTTTAAAGTTAAAATGTTACAAGGGTCTTAACCCCTTAAAGTGCATTAAGTTAATTTTCACCAATAATTTTTACTTTACAAGGGATGGACCAGGTCTATTGTAAAATATTAAATATTTTTAATTTATCTCTAAGGTCAAATAATTAACATTCAACTAGGAAGGTGTCATAATTTAATTTACTTGGTTAAATGTTTTCTCCTCCTTAACTAACATTCACACCCTAATAATTTACCTCATACTTAGTTACTTTAGTCCCATTATCTTAATAGCTTAAAAGTCCATTTCAATTAGTTTCTTACAACATACTAGGAACTTAATCAATGACTTTGCACACCAAGGTATTTAAATTGCCCCATTCACCCATCTACACATACCTTTAAATTTATTTAAAACATCTATAATACACAATCCTGCCAAACAAATGTAGGTTGATCCTCAACCCTTGGATCAATTCAATTGTGGCCACTAGATCCTAGGGTTCCAAACTAACCCTAAAAGTCCTTATGAATTTTTATTAAATCCCTTTCTTTACCCAAGTCTCCTTATTTGGTCACTTTTCCTTTGTTTAATTTATAGGTTGGAGAGAAGGAAGCCATGGGAGAAAGAAAGGAAAAACTATGGAGGAATCTATAAAAGATTTCTTAGTTTAGTCTAGGTTGTAGATTTATCATTGTAATTTCTTTCATTCAAGGATTGAAAGGGTTTCCTTTCCAAATCTGGTGTTATTACCAAGTTATTTGTATTTTGAATTCTTTATTTGGGGTAAACCCTACCTCCATTAATATATATGAGATTGGGTTCTTTTAATTAACCATTTGAAGATTTATTTGCTTTGAACAATGAAATTTAACCATTATTTCTTGCTGGAGATTTCCTTTTAATTTTTACATGCTTAATTTTTGTTTAGACCAAATTAAAATTTACACATGCGCGGATTTACGTGTTCCGCGGTAAGTGAAAGAACCACCGCCCGTGAGTAGGCCGACGGTCCCTGGGACGGCCGCCCCACACGGGTGACAACTCACAACCGCCACCTTACCGGAGTGGCGGTTCCGAGACCGCCACCTTGCTTGAGCGGTGGTTACGAGACCACCACTCAAGACAGAGGCGGAGGTTATGTTTCTTAGAAACAGAACCTTCAAATATGATATTTTTCAAAAAAAAAAGTCACTAGGGTATTCTAAAGGTCACTCTGAACTTAATTTTATATGCCTAAGTTTCCAGTTGTAAGATTTAACTCATCTATTCATTCCATAGTAAAATTACTCTTTTTTAAAGAATTTTTTATTTTAATAGTAACAACTACAAGATCATTTTCATTTTGTTCAACAAATTTTCTTTCAAGTCCAAAAGTAAAAATAGGAACTAAATCTACTTCTAATATTGTTATTTATCCTTACTACAAAATGCAACATTTCAACATAGCAATATACTTCAAATTTGTTGCCTCTTTCCATTTCCACTACAACCATTCATTCAAATAACTATAACAACTTTATTCTACATTCAAGTTTGCTATGCATACACTATTAACATCTTACAACTTCTATATTTCTTCTTTCTCATTTACCATAATACACTTCACAATGAAAGTAAACTTTCTTTCTCACAATACAACTTTCAACTAAACTTTTACACATGATTTCCATTTTGATTCTTTTCTTTCCATACTACAATTTAAAGAGAAAGGAAATTTTACAACTCTTCAATGAGCTTCCTTCAAATAATATTACAACTTACAATACAACATTTCTTTTCAACAAAATACAATATTACAAGTCTTCCACCTTGAGTGGGAATAACAAGAAGGTTTTCTCACAAGGAAGGATTTCTTTTGGACACAAACAAAAGCTCCAAGTTTCACATCACCAACAAGAGTTCCACCATGCTTCACTTGATCAATAAAAAAATGGGGAGAGACAACACTCTCCACCCAACCAATAATCCAACGAGGAGAAGAAACTATCCTCCTCATTGGCTTCGAGCCCCAACCACATTGCAATGAAAAATGGATCCAACTCATGGAAACAAAACAAGCTTCCACATCACAATACAAGATTTTACAACCATACCAAAACACAATCAATACAACTACAATCACAAGAAGAAAATCAACAAAATACACAAGGCTTCAAAATGAAAAATCCAAAGGAGCAAGGATCTATGGGAAGGTCACTTATGCCTCCCAATGAGAAATAGGTGCCCACCTTAAAACCCTCCAATATACATCTCAAAACCCCTACACACTCTTATGCCTCCCTCAAGAACCTCTTATGCCTCCCACATTCTCTTATGTCTCCCTACAATCTCTTATGTCTCCCTCATTAAAAAAAAAGTAAGAAATGCAAGTATTTTCTTGTCCAAGATGGGGCACCCAACCCAACTCCCTCCAAAACATGAAATAAACTCTTATGCCTCCCTACATGTAAGATCCCCATAGTCCCCTCCTACACCACAATTAGAAAATCTATCTAAGCACCCAACAAGCATACTAAAACACTCAAAAACATACATATATATACAATATAAAAGAAAACATTTAACAAGAGTATATCTCCTACCTTTCCATGGTAGAGCTTGATCCAAGAGTCACACACCAAGCTCCTTCAAGCCCAAACTATCACCAACAAGCTCTGAAAAAAATTCACAAGCACTCCAAAATCCTCCAACTCCAAAAATACAAGAGCACAAAAGAAATAAAGTAACCCCTAAACAAGAAAAATAACTTGAATAAATAAAAAAGGGAGAGAGGAGGGTGAGGTGGATCCATGTAGGATGCCACATCACTCATCCTCAACTCCACCTCACAAGTCAAACCTCAACCCCAATGCACAATAAATTGGTGGGTGAGAGGAATGAAAAATTACTTACACACACAATCCAAGCCCACACCCCCTAAGGACAAACTTTAATTACATGAAATAAAGTGCAATAAAATTTTACCTTTTTGTCTTCCCAAAACACATAATGGGGTCTATTTTTGACCCCCAACCCATAGGTAGGGTTGGTATAGTAATTTAAGAGGTGTGGGACAAGTTTGACTTATCCCACAAGCCTCCAAAATTGGCCCTTAAGGCCAAATCTGAATTTTCATGAAGGGGTAGAGTGTACAACACTCAAGATCACAAGAACTCAACTTACAACACATAATCCAAGAGCCATCAATTCTAATAAATGAAATATTTTGACCAATCCATAATTAGTTTAGTGAAATGATTTATTTACTAATCTAGAAACAAATCAAGTAATTAATAAAAGGAGAATACATCACTATAAAATCACATACTAAAATTAAATAAAGAAACTAAATAAAGGAAGTAACACACAAACCCCTTGGTCACAATTGGAGGTGATCCCCCATGGGAACCCCTAACAACAATACAAACACACACACACACACAACAAAATACATGTTGCCATGGTGACCCTTGTTGAATTCATCTAGCATTCCAATGTGGTTGGTCTCCAATCCCCCATTGTTTGTTGTGATAGGTTTACCTGTAAAACACATAATACCTCCTTGACCTCATGGCCGCATCAAAACATCTAAAATAAAATATACAATATAAATCCACAATCATCTATATATGAATCAAATCATCATCTAGGAAAGTAACGATATCATTTACAATTTCTAACAACATCTCGATCTTACATTTCATCAATATCAATAGGATCACAAGATTAGTTCAATTGTTAAGGTCTACTAAAAAAGACACAAATATCACATGTCAAAAATATGTAACTATGTCAACAACATATCATCATCAATATAAAATGTCTCTAATAATCCACACACAACATACTATGAATCGAAACCAACAATAGTTTGAGTGTCTCTATCATCTAACATCCTGCTAAGTCAAAATAATACAATAATGTCCATAAGTATAGTCAACAATATCGAAATCAATAGTAAAAGTGTCGAAGGGAAGTGGGCACTACAACCTTGGTTTGTAAACTGTATTGGGAAAGTTTGGGTGGTGGACACCATCAGGGAAGGTCTGGGTCTCTAAGGCCAAGGCTGAATATTTCCCATAGATTGCACATCCTTTTCCCACAATCGTCTTCACAATATTGTAACTGTAAAATTGCAAGCCCAAAGTAGTTGTCCACAAATTCAAAATCCTACCACTGAAATCATCCTTCACTCTAACTGCATATCTCAGACTAGGGTTCTTCTTTGGAGGGTCCAGAGCCATATTTATATCATACCCTCCATGCAAATTATTTATTCTACTCCCAACAATGGTCTCTTTATTAAAATCATAAGGTGTTCCTTTTACAGGCACAACAACCCCTATTGGAATAAGATGTTGATCCACCGGAGTATAAGAGGAAGCCCATATTTTCACTTTGTTATCAAGTATGGTTCTTGCTACTATTATGGCCTACAAGGTTCCAATAAGTATGTTGCGCCAAACACACAGGGGTGGGCTTATTTCTGGGTATCGCCCTCATAACAAGTGCCAACTCCTTATTTCGAGTTATGGTATATGTAGCATATACATCAAGGGAATCCTAACAACCATCAATCAACAAAATTTACATTAAACAACATATAAATCAAGATCATCATGAATCCTAACAACCATCAATCAATATAATTTACATTAAACAACATATGAATCAAAATCACCATGGAATCCTAACAAACATCAATCAACAGAATTTACATTAAACAATGTAGACTTCTTGCCAAAAATATAATCAATTTTTTTAAAGAAATGAAAGCAGGCACTAACTGACCATGGAGTGTATTATTCCCATCATTGGCAGTCAAATGGTTAGCTACTCACCCCACAATTGCACCAAAGTAAGGGTCCAAAGTGCCATTTTGTATGCATAGATTTAAAGCAAGAAACACAATAAATTAAATCAGACACTTACCATATACGAATCAAATGAGTCAAAGCCAAGAACAAAACAGAAATATACTTTGTGTGGCCAAAAGAATGACTATGAATATTGAATTAAACTGATACCCACTTCCTCAATTTGGATTTAAAGCAACATCCAATATTTACCTTTGGCATCCGGGACAACTACAGACAATATAGTGGCCCCCAAATTTGTCAGCTTGATGCTCAGATCACCCTTTTCTAAAGTAAATATTTTTGGACTTTCTGAACAGACTTGGGTTGCATGGAGAGAAGCCAAGAGGGCTATAAACCCCACTGAACAAAAAAACACAAAAACGTCTCATCTTCAAGCACTTGATCATACTTCTCATCTTCTGCAGATCCCACATATGTCAATTTCCATTCCAAATCTGCCCCAAAACCATCGATAAGTAAGAATAAACATTCCCAGCAAATATAGCCAAAATCCAAAACTGCAATACATATTTACTTTGAAGAGGATTGATTTTATTTTGAAATGCATAAAGAGCAGAGTCCCATTGAAGGATGCCTCTGCAAGCTTTATGCTACAGATGTCCATATGAAACTCATCAAAAAGCTATAGTTGAGCTCAAAAATCACATTGCATGGTACCATTTTTAATGCACAATGGCTGCTAAATTTACTTAGCCATGTGCATTAAAGTTACGAATCCCTTTTCATTGTACCACTAGGATCAATTTATCGAAGAACACAATCTAATTGAAATAACGTAAAGAGAGGCCAAACATCAAAATGAGAAAAAACCATCATCAATCTAACTGAAATAGCAGAAAAAGAAGCCAAACATCAATTTAAGAAAAACCAGTCGTCCATACAGACTTATGGAACCAAAATTATCTTAAGAAGCAAGATACACAAGTACATAACTAAAATAACAAACACTTGAGTTCAACTCTAACAAATAAGACAATAGCCATGGTAAGTATTGTTCTTTTTAGCCTTTAAATTCAAAGCATAATCAAAATTGTAATTCATTGTGAAGTTTAAATGAGCTTTAGTAGTGTGCATCATGGTTTCAATCCATGTATAGTCTATCACATCCAAATTACATTAGGGGGATACCGAGCTACTAGAGAAAACAAATAATCCCAATAATTCACTACATGTGGATACTGAGACAATTCCAAACACCTCCGAACAATATTTAAGTGAAATATTTAACTTTCAGACTTACAATCTAAGACAAATGACACCTAAACAATTTCATACATAACCTTGAGGTAGATTTTTACAGCAATTAGCAAGCCGAAAAGAAACGCAAGTGATTAATGCCTGTACAACTTTGAAATGAAGCTAGCTATTATAATAAACCAACTTTGGTGCATGGATATTCCTTAGGCCTTGCATCCAAACCAAAACATGATTATGGCATGTGACACTTTGGTTCAGATTAAGCTTCAAAATTTAAAATCAATTAAATTAAAGAACACCACACTTCAAGTTCAAAAGCATTGTGTTACTAATTTATATACTTTGAAACGGTTGTGCAGGGTGAAGCAGTTGTGGTATCTGTTGTGTTATGTAAAGCAAACCTCACATTTCCCTACAATTTTACATTGAGATGAGCACAATGCAGAAATATAATATCACATATGAGCATAAATAAAATGGGCGTGATCATTGCTCAAATCAGCTGTAACAGCAGCATGAAATGGCCAATTCAAGGGTAATACGTTTTAGGCTTCAGCAAGCAAATACATCAATATGGTGTATAAGAACCCCCTTGCACTATTGTTTTTTTCATTTTCCTTATATATTGCTTTTGAGTTGTACAACCCTATCCCCTCAACATTCAAACATGTGTGGCTTCTATGGAGCAAACAGAAATTCGACATGACGAGATTGCAAAATATATGTATACATACAACCTGGTGAGAGAGGCCATACCCTTGGGGTTTTCCAAGTTGTCCATAAAAGAGAAAGACAGGGACACGAATCCACACTACAAATTAAAATACAGGAAAACCTAAAAATGACAGAGAGAGAGAGAGATGTGCATATTATCTTTGAGAGGAACAAGGCATTCGTATGAGATCTCGAACTGGAAAGGTTTGAGAAACGCTGCAGGATTGTCCAGCACTGTGACATTCCTTACATTGACGGCACTCATGTTGAATCCCTGAAATTGAATCCTTAAAAGAACCCTGAATCACTCACAAAAACCCCCGACTACCACAAACTTATTTCACCGCCAATTTGATGAATTGTAAGCCCGTACGCTGTCCAATTAAGGGCAACTGCGCACAATTTCTTTGGCTTTCACAAACCCTAAACTCGCAAAAAGAAAGGCATGGTGACTGAAAAACACAAAAGTGCCTGGACGTCTGTCGAAACCGTTAAAATGGCCGTCAAGTTTAAAATTCTTGAAAAAACGTCTAAAAGGCCGTCGAATTTGACATAGTCACCTAAAGGACCGGAAGGGCCTTTCCATAGGAAACAACTTCGGCGTAATAAACAATTTATTTTAATTTTTAAAGATGGTAATATTTGTGAATTTATTAGTTATGAGTATAACATTATTTAATTATCATGCTATTGTTATTAATGATGCATACAAAATATAATTATGTAATTTCTAAATATATAAAAATCATTATTATTTTTAATGATTGTAATATTAGTGAGTTTATTAGTTATCAATATAGAATTAATTAACATCATGACATTATGTTATATCAATAATGTATTTATTACTTAATAATGTATTTATTACTTATTGTTATGGAGTAAGTAATAAGTAATAACTATATAGTATTAGTTTAGTAGAGTATTTTTATATAAAAGGGTTTTTATGAACATAAAATATTACTATATTAAATTATATTACAACAATTAAGATTAATTAATTAAAATATAAACAATTTATGTGTATGTAGAGAGGGAGGGAGGGAGTGTGTCATTATGATTTTTTTCATTGTGATGTTAGTGTATTTATTAATTTGTTGGTTGTGAGTGTGATAGATAGAAAACAAAATAAAGATAAATATGTTATGAGACAAGTTAATCACATAGATCTAACAAATAATATTAAAATAAAAATAAAAATAACATATTAGTATGAGAAAAGTTAATCATGGTATTAAATTATTTGTGTGCTTATTTTATAATGTTGTGGGATGATAAATGAAATATTTAAAACTAAGACCTCAAAGAAGATTCTACTTTTTCTAAGGTTAAAATTTAAAATTTACTAGAATATTTAGAAATACTAACATATGATTGATTAAATATTTTGCATTACTATATTCAACAAATCCTATATATGTATTACCATCAATAATAATAACTATACTTAAATAAAGATGTAAAATACTATGGAATATGCATTTGCATTTAATACAAGTTTTGCATATAGATAGTTGTATAAAATGCTTCATAACAATTGATCAGTAAAGCATTAAAATTGAATGGGAAAAATACTTGAATTTTCTCTTTCAAGATGAAGAAAAAGATTTCCACTCTAAAACCATGCTATACTTGGGTGAAGGCCATGGGAAAACTTGGCTTCCCATGATAAAATGTGTTACGAGAAGAAAGGTTTCATCCGAAATGAAATCATGAATCCAATCCCAATTAATGATTTGAGATTTTTACAAAACCAAAACATGTGTAAAAGAGTTTCAATTTACCCACATAGTGAGAAATTGGGATTGGAAACATCTAGGTGAATAATATTTTGGCCAATGGCTAAACCCTAATAAATAATACACTATGTAAAATGAGAAAGCTTGGGCTCAAGAATGGCATACTAGATAGTAGAGAATATGTGCTACCAACACCAAGAAAAAGAGTGAAGGGATCAAAGAAATTTCTGTTTATCCACCATTGGAATCTTGGGAGACATTATAACCTTTGTTGGGTGCATATTATAGAAAATATTGATATGAGTTGCAATAACTATTGGCTAATGATAATTTAACCTTATATTGGCTAAGTCAAAAGATGTCTCTGACAAATAACTAAATATGTCTTGCAACATATGAATCCCTCATCTAAAAATCTTAAATGTAGGGGACCTCTGCAAGAGGCACATTATTGAAGGTAATGAATAAATTCCACCACACTGAATGCGAATTGATGGATAGCCCAGTTCTAAACTCATCTCCATTCCAAACTAGCCATGGTTTGATTTTCTCCCAAGATTTCCAAATTATACTTTGGATGATAAACAAACTGACCACTTACAATAGATCTTTTATAAAAATCAATTTTGATAAATCAAAACCATTCCAAGTCTTGCAACCTTGAGGAGAACCCACATAAATGTAGTGGCGAAAAAGAATTTTCCATTTCTCTTGACCATTAATGGCATGAACAAGAAATTTGGCACAAAGGTATGCTCCCTGGTAGCCAAAACTTAACAATCCTAGAACCCTTGAATCTTAGGGAAAGAAAAAATATTCCAAAGAAACTTGATTAAAACCTCTTCCATGTTGTGAGATATCCCATAAAAATCTCTCGAGTATTATATCATTTTTTTGTAAGAAGCTTGAGATAGGTTCCAACATGAATAATAATAAGCATTCATGGTTAGAAGCACTTTTGAAAAAATATTAAATTTGCTTGCTAATGAGAGAGGTTTGATAATATTATGATATATTCTTCTCAACTTAATCCATCTCATAATTCCACAACCAGTGCAAATTCCTTAGAATGCAAAAAGAAATCCCCAAAAATAAGAATATTTCTCCATGTTGATTCCACTTCCATTTGGAGATAGATAACCATGGAGGTGAACATTGAAAAGACTATCTATAGTACCATGTATCCCAAAATTGAATTCTCAAACCTGATGTGAGGAAATACACATCAAGGTAAGATAAAACATGTTGAAAATTAGCCTCCAATTACAAATCGAGCAAGAGGTAACCCCATCGGTGTAATTCTTTTCTCCAATCCATGTATAGTGGAATTGGTGAGAAGATAGGAAAATACTTCAGCCACTAACACATACATATAAGGAACCGAGGGAAACCTTAAAAATAGAAAACAACTCCCAAAGGTTAAGGGAAAATGCCAATGAGAGAGATTGGAAGAGGCACTAGAAACAAGATGGAATTGGAGCTAATAAGGGTAGGACCAAAACCAAGAGCTTTGAGCATGACCAAGTGAAGTGTCATTGAATCCTTTCATAAGCTTTCTAAAATCAATTTTAAAAATAAAGCTTTTTGATATGACCTTTATCGAGCCCATTCCATACATTCCTATACTTCAATATAATATTATCTACATTATATCTTATTATGATAAATCATGTTTTCTCTAGAAAAAAATTATGGGTACGGTTTGTGGATACAAATAGAAAGGGATTCGGAAATTATTTTATATGAGACACGAGTAGAGTTATTAGTCATCAATTAAAAATAAGCTCCCCCATCTTGGGAAAGATTTTGATGTGGCCTTGGTTGATGAAATGAAAAAGTGAATTGGAATGAAAGGATTCCAAATAGATCCGAAAAGGTCATTACCAACCACATCCTAAACGGTTTTAAAAAATTAACAAGTAATGCCATCATTCTTTAGGGCCTTATCATTATCCATTTGAGAAACTACCTCATAAATATCTGCTGATTAACATATACCTCAAGCAATCATTTCTCATTGATAGATATTACAAGGGAAAATACTATGCATTGATCAAAAGTCACTTTTCTCTCAATAGAAAGATCTTGAGATTTGAACTCTTGGTGATAATGGCGCAGAAAATGTGGAACCATGTTTGAAACTTCAAACATATGAAGTGATATTTCTCATATGGATTTTATTTGATAGTTTGTATGTTTCGATTTGAGTGAGTGAAATAATTCCTTGGAAAACCTATCAGCCACTAGTTTTGATGTGTCCTCCTCTACCATTGAAGGCATTCACAATTTGGATGCACTGCTAAAGATTTTCAAACTATATTTGTAAAGGTTAATCAAAGGGATTTCTCTCCGAGAAAATAAGGAGAGGATCAACTCGGATGCAATTCAAAATTAAGAGTTGCATCAAATTTGGGCTATTTTTTCACGAAGGTGTGATAAAGACATGTCACCTTCCAAATGGCATATGCTCACCATACAATCCATCATGTCCTACCAATTGGGCATATCATTAGGCCCCATATTTTCATAATGTGGTGAAGGGTGGGATCTTGATGTAAAAGAGTGGTCTTGAGATAAAACTATGTTGTGTGAATATGTGGCCACAAAATTTCTATTTGATGCCAAAGTAGATAGGGAAATGGTTAGAAACGATGATACCTAATATGACATCCATTAGTAACTGAGTACCACCAAAGAAGAAAAAAGGATATGCTAACATCATGGCATGTTCGAGGAACTTAAATACTCAATAAGATTGTTGGTGTAAATTAGACCAAGTCTTATGAAAAACGAAGTTAGAACGATGAGAAACATTGGGTTAATAAAACCAAAATTTATCATGCATATATATTGAGGTTACCTTTTCGCCAATAATCCATTGCATGGGTAGATGGTCAATCTTGTCAATTATTATCTCAACCACATTGGATTCATCACACAACACCCAATGGGCATAAGGGAGCTTATCGGGAATATATTACAAAACATCATCCATTGAGGCAAGTCATTGGACACATAAAAATTAATTAATCTAAAAGAGTAATCATCAAATTTGAATACCACTAGAAGGAAATGATTTGTTAGGTCACATCTATGAATAATATTGAGGCCACTACTTACCGGTGATAAAATTCTTAATTATTCCATGACCAAGCTCATGATTACTAGTCGAGATAAACTATCTAGCCAAATAACTTTAGTGATTATTGATAGTAGAAATCCTACAACCTTAACTTCTTGCAAAGAAGGAATGTATCTATGGAAACCACTTTGAAAGTATTGAATGGTGTATTTTTGAGTGCTGTTTATTAGACCAATAACATTTTAGGAGAATAAAATCATTGAAAATGGGCATCAAAAACATCCTTTAAATTCAATCTGAAAGGGCATCATAACTAATCTACAAAATTGTTGTGGTTATAAAGAAAACATTTCGTATCCTATGATTTTGGTCTAGTTGGAGGCACAAACTCACCTTCATTGAGGTGACAAAGAGGGATCCAAGATTATCTTGTTGTTTTATGGGGAGAACATGGAAGAAAAGACATAGAAGGAAAACCGTGTGTATCCTGTAAATAATTTGGAAACCTATTAACTCCCCATATGCCCTAAAAATATAAGAAAGTTACATTGTAGTAGTGGAAAACATCTCCTACGAAGGAATTGCAAAATCCATATAAAACTTGGAGAGAGTAGCTTTAATGGGATTATGAAGGGTCTACATAATTAGCAATTAGCTAGCTTGTTGTTTAATTACCTTAGAAGCTCCAATAACATGTGGTATAAGGGGTTTTGTTAAGTTTTTTTTGCAAATCACGGTGGTCTAAAAATCTTTTCTAGAGGCTTGAGAGGGTGCTACATTAGGTTTTGAAAAAAATTGTTATGCTCGGATAAGAAAAGGCAGCCTCAAATATTATGGTCTCTATATTGGCATTAAAAATAGGTGTTTGGGAGGTTAATGTAGGTCATTCTTTGAGTGTACTGGGTATGTTCCACCTAGATGTTATTTTTTTCCTTGATCTCCCAAGAAAGGTCAACCTCAACATAGACTCATCGATTTGGTCTTATAGCATAGAACCTAAGAGGTTATTTGGTTATGACCCGTCTTATTGAGGAAGCAATGGTGTCAAAATTTTTGTAATGAGGGTAATGGGAAGGCCAACAAATTCCACCTAATTTGGTACTTTGAGAGTTGTATAACTGAAACCACGAACACGTGTGTCTAAGGAGACACAAAAGGAGGGAACCTTATGCATACAATGCTAAGGATTTATGCAACTTTGTGACAAATTTTTTGGGTTAGTAAAATGGAATAGAAAAACCCTTTGGTCATATTCGGATAGAGTCCAACTTAACGTCAAACTAAGACTAGCCCATTTTAACCCAAGAGTGGAGTATGCTTTATGTATATAAGTTTGTAAATAGTTGTGTGATAGAATTAAAAATTACAACATAAAAGTGTGCACCTAGCTATATTTACTTTTCTATCAAACACAAATGGTTACATTGATTAAACTATGACAATTTTATTGTGATTATAATACTAAAGCGAGAAGCCTCTTTTTTCGTTATATTAGAAATATAAAGTATTTAGAGAATATAATAATAATAATTTGAGGTAAGAAAACCATATAAAGACATTATAGATAAATTTGTTTTCACCAATGTTTAGAATGTTACCTTAAGGAAATTTTAATACATATAAATGTAATTCAAATACTAGTTTTTGAAACAATCTTTTAGGGTTTCATGTTTTTCATCATTTCTTATTACTCAATGTTTGACTCTTTTCATATCACTACTTTTAGGATTTTTTTGATATGAATGCATTTACTTAAAGTTTTAGGGTAGTCTAAATTGTTTTTCCCTCTTAGAAAAGCCAAACTATTTTTGTTTTATTTAATTTGTAAAATCATTTTCTATTGTATTAATAATTTTTTTCATATTATGTATTATTGGATAATAATTAATGGGTAAGTACAAGTAAGTTGGTGGACAATTAAGTGGACATAAAAACCTGAAATTTAGGTACCGCGATCATAGTTTCTAAACCGTGCTCGCGGTTTCTAAACCACGCTCGCACAATTGTTTTTTATAGGTTTGGTGATTTCCGAACCTAAAACCATGATTGTGGTCCTTTGAGATTAAAAATAGACCCGCGACTCCTCATTTTCCCCCATTTTTCCTTTCCAACCGCGATTTCTCCTAGACCTTTGGCACTCACGCTTTGAATACCCCCTAAAAATTTCTCTTCAAACTTCTAGATCGCGATAGTTTCAACCATGCTGCCAAGACAAAGAGGTAAGCCCTCGATTTTGATCAATTTGTTTGCATTTTAGGTTTTTTTTGTGATTTTCATGGGTTTTTCAATTTTTGTTTATGTATACAATTTTTTTGTTTTGTCAGTTGCTCGACAAGCTCGTAATCCGGAAAACTGTCAAAATATTCCTCAAAACCCTCCAAACAATCCTCAAAACCCTCCAAACATTCCTCAAAACCCTCCTCCAAACATAGATCCACCTCCTGTGGCTCCTTCTATCCCCACGGAACCAGTAGGAACACAAGTTGATATCGTTGGAAGAATCTGACAAAATAAAATTGTCATTGAGAACCTTATTCAGACTATAAGACAAAATCATGCCACAAATCCATCCTGCATGACTTTAGCCAACACATTACAAACATTGATTGGCGAAGTTGACTCGCAACCAACCAAATAGACAGATGGAATACCTTTAGAGGTGATTGTAGGCAATGGTATGTAGATAAACTATCCCATGTGGCCATAACAAACATTTTTTTTGAAAAATACCACATTTGTGAATTATTTACTGACCCAAGAACCAATTCCCCCCACAGCTGCTTGCAAATGGTTCCCAATTCATTGGTGCCACGATGATCAAATCAAGAACAATATTTGGGACCGATGGTGGATGGTTTTTGATTATCCACCATGCAACAACAATGAGGTTCCTCTTTATTTTTTGAAGAAATTATATTGCGAGTTCGTGCTTAATGAGGTCCCAAATTATTTTGAATTTTCTAAGTTTTATGGGTGAGGAGGTGGCTCTACACAGAGTAGACCTGGTGTATGTGTAGGTCAACCAAGGATCCCCATGCCCCAAAATCCCCACTTGCCTTCAGTTATCCCTCCTATAGTGAAGGAGGTTATGGAGATTGACACACTACATGCATTGAGGAGCTCACGATACTGCGACCCAACATAGTGAGTAGAATGCATCTGGTGATGTTCGTGGAGGTGCTTGGGTTCTAGCGCACCACACCACTATGGATCATGTGGTGCCATATGCACTACAAGCGAGACATCATTTGTTGGATCACATGATTTCTTTTCTCTAGATGAGATGATGGCGGATGTTTTTGGGCTAGTGCAAAGGACCTTTGTCTTTCATAGGTAAATGTCAAATAAATATTATATATATATATAATAGTTTAATTCACGTTTGATATTTTAATATATATGTATTTGATTGTACGTCATATACATACATGTAAAACTAATTTTTTATTTTATTTTAAATAGTAATAGTTGGTGAAGGAAACATCCTTTGTCGACATGCTAGCTACTACAGTTGGGCATGTTACAAACATAAGTTTCAAGTTGTACTTAAATTTCAAATGTCATTTGATTGTGCACTTTTATTATTATAATGTTTCACCTATACATGTACATATTAATATATGTTTATCTTTTATACACAGGAGCCTGGTGGGTCATCATCTACTCTGGGAACTGAGGCTACTGGCATGCCTCATGTGACTTTTACGTATGTTAGTTTCTCTTTACAATTTGTTTCTAATTGTGGATTATTCTTTGGGTTTGTTATGTGGCAGTAGTGTAGATTAATATTGATTTATACATGTTTTTTGTATAGCTTATGACTGCCAGAGAGACTCCTCCATATATGCAGACTGTGGAGGCTACTGTAGATACTACCATAGCATCTGCAAATCCACTAATTGAGGTACAATTTTTCAAATTTGTTAAATTTTGGAGGAATTATTTCTTATTACTTAAATCTACAATATCAAATTTTGTACATGAAATATTTAATTTGAAATTTAATTATTTGTATGTAGCTTACCCCTCGTGAGTCTATTGTTGTCCCTGTGATGTGTCAATGACAAATTGATAGGGATCATGACATTGCGGTAAGATTTCACATGCATTTTAACTAAATTCTAAGTTTCTAAATTTTGAATGTATTTTAAAAATATGGGTGTTAAAAATTTGTTGTTTATGAATGTGCAAGTTAGGTTGCAGGACTGCTTAGAGATGCCTAAGACCACACCAATGAAATTCATAGTGGCATCTCCTTCCACTACATCCCCAGGTCATGGACATGCTACTTCTAGCAGGGAGAAGAGAGGGAAGATGTTTCATGATTAGATTCATAGGACCTGGATGTACACACACACACACAAATATATATATATATATGGGCCATCTTGTCCTAGTTCATGATTCTTCATATAGTTCATTGTATATATAGCCTTATGTGACCGCATGTGGTCCTATATGTATGACACACTTAGTTCGAGATGTACACATGTTATGAACTTATATTTTCAGAGACATGCATCCAACACACTTAGTTCGAGATGTACACATGTTATGAACTTATATTTTCAGAGATGTGCGTCCAACACACTTAGTTTGATACATTATATATCCATGTGTTGGTTTTCATAACGATATTACTTCTATGTTTGATTTGATTTCATTGCACATGATATCCTTCTATGTATGTATATTCTATGTATATTAGTTTTATATGTATGTTTGATTTAAAATTAAAAAACTATGGTGCAACATATATGAACATAACGTTACTATGGTGCAACATTGTATGGTACAATTGTTAAAAAATTAAGGGAAGCATTTAAACATGTATTGTTTTAGAGATTATACCATTAATAGGGCTTATTGCATTGATCAATAGATACACCTTAATATCTCTTTATAATTTGGTGCTATGTTAATCAACTAAGAAGTTACACATGATTTGATTATTGTAAGTAGGTTCACTTCCCTATTAAGTCCTATATGTTTTTGTATTTAAGCACACAATTTAGAAACCCCATTTTTTGTATACCCTACAATCCTTCTAGTCCAAAATACACATTTTTGTGAGGGGGTTTGTCAAATAATTCACATCCTTACCATTCCAAGGTATTTGAAAAAATTTCAAGGTTCTTGATGAATTTTAATATGATATATCACTTGGAATTTGTGAACATTCTTCACATATTTATTTAGGTTGTTTATACATATGTTACGACATAACAATCTAGATAAGAACACATAAATATGTATGTAATGTATATTGTCAAATAATTCACATCATGACGGACTCTGGGAGGCCCAAATTGAGTGTCGACCATCCGATCCGGAGCCTTCCCGTAATTTCTAGGGAGGCCGAGATTGGTGTCAGACCACATCATGGCGGGCTCTAGGGAGGCCTAGATTGGTGTCAGAACACATCATGGCGGGCTCTAGGGAGGCCTAGATTGGTGTCAGACCACATCATGGCGGGCTCTAGGGAGGCCCAAATTTGATTATCCTAGGAAATGAATAGAGGTGAGTAGTGAGAAGTCATGCCTTGGAACATCGTGGTAAAAAAATGACTACGCTAAAACATCTAGGTGGCTAGGTGAATGCTAGAGGAGGCGTCCTTTTGGTGTGCAATAACGTCATTGCTTCCAGGCTACCTCATTCGGGCATAGTCCCTTAAGATCCCTGAGACCAAAAAATTGTTCAACTTTGACGGGTGACTACGCGGACTCTGTGGCTTTTGAGGACATCTCATATGATCCCGAACCTTGGCGTAGGGACCCTCTGCAATAACATGTCTCACTTTTTCCTTCTCCAATCACTGCTCTCGCTACCCTATTGTTTGGAAATGTGTGAAATAGTGTAGTTTGAGACAATGTAAGGTTGTCAAATGGTATTATTTGCAAATGTTGGGTCGTGGCACCAAATTGACTACGTTGACACATCCGAGTGGCTAGGTGAATGCTAGAGGAGGTATCATTTCAGTGCGTGACAATGTCGTTGCCGGCTACCTCGTTCTTGTGTAGTCCCTTAAGAGCCCCGAAACCAAAACATCGTTCAATTTCCCACAGTGACTACGCGCACTCTGTGGCACCTAGAGATGTCTCGTCTGATCATACACTTTAGTGTAGGGACCCTCTACAATATCCTATCTTGGTTTTTTTCTTATCCAATCGGTGCTCTCGCTTCCTATTGTTTGCAAATGTGCCAAATAGTGTAGTTTGAGATAGTGTAAGGATGTCAAATGGTATATTTTGCAAACGGTGGATCGTGGTACCAAAATGACTACATTGAAATATTTGTGTGGCTAGGTAAATGCTAGAGGATGTGTCATTTTGGTGCGTGACAATGTCGTTGCTTCCGGGCTACCTCGTTCGGGTGTAGTCCCTTAAGAGCCTTGAGACCAAAAAATCGTTCAACTTCGACGGGTGGCTATGTGCACTCCGTGGCACTTGGAGATGTCTAATGAAATCCTAAACCTCGGCATAGTGACCCTCTATAATAGCCTATCTCATTTTTTTCCTTCTCCAATCGATGCTCTCGCTGCCCTATTGTTTGCAAACACATGAAATAGTGTAGTTTGAGACAATGTAAGGCTGTCAAATGGTATATTTTGCAAACAGTGGGTCCTGGCACCAAACCGACTATGCACACAAGTAGGGATGATCTTGTAAACACTTGGGGAGGTGTTGTTTCGGTTCTCTAAGCTCCAGGTGCTTCTAGGATACCTCCTCTAGAGTAAAAACCCCCTCCACAGTACATAAATTGTTGTTAATTGCTTCTCTTTTTGTAAAACAATGAAAGCTTCTATTAGCTTCGAGAATTTATAATTCTCTACTAAGCTGCTAACCATGTAAAGGTGGAATCTTTTTGGCACCACTAACTTGCACATAAAAGTTTTAGTCATAGAAATTTAAGTTTCAAATCAAAACCATACTAGATATATACAAAATACACAAATTTAATAAAATATATGAACTTAAATTTATCTAACTAACAAATTTATATATACCAAAGAAATTATATCAAAGAAATTATATATACTAGACATGAGCATTGTAAATTCATTCCAATGAACCATCAGGATCGGATCTACTCTAAATAGTGGACATGATTGCTTCATGATCTGACTCTCGAACCTTCTAAATAATATTGTTATTAGGCCTTCCTTGATATCTATATAGCTGAATATTTGTCACTAGAACTAGATGCGAATATAAGAGTATTTTCCTATGTGTCTCAAAGTCTTCAAACACCCAAACAGAGGAGTTTTTTAATGGATACCGTCGAAGCCAAGTTCCAATAACTACCACTGACCCTATAGGGTACTCAATATCTTCGCCATCTATAACAAGAGAAGTCAACTTCTTTCATTCCTCGATGTAAATACATAAGAAATAGTCAGTTCTTTCTTCATTATCTTCTATCGCAATAACTGTAAACACATGTCCTACAAAAACAAAGGTTTCAACTCAAATTTAAATTGTACATATTAAAATTTCAATGGATATAACTCAATACAAAAATTGTAAATAACCATAAATACCTTGTCGCACCAAAATCAAAATTTCTTCAAATTCCTTGGATGTTGCAACTTCATTTGTAGAAACAAGTCATAATGCTTTTGGAGGTTGATAACTAGGAAGCGGAGTTAGAGGCCTACAAATCCATTCATCCACCCGTTCTTGTGAATCACACTCAACAGTGAAAAATTTGATACAAGATGCACAAAAACATGTCAAATTTCTTGTCCATGTGGCCCACGAAGTAGAATTTGAACTACAAAATGAGTGCATATCACTGGACCCAGTGAGTGTCATACAATCCTCATAGTTAGCAATTTGTTGTTCCTCTATCAACCAAAAATACCTACGAATGTAGAATTTTCTTGAGAACCTTAGGCCATCTTTGTCAATACACCATTCCACTATGCTATTTGCATCTTTAAATTTAGCACCATATTTATACTTCAACTCTTCTCTTGCAAGAACTCTTTTCACACATGCCCCTACATCGTCATGCTCTCCTTTTTCATGTCCAAAGATCGGTGAAACTCTAAATATGTTGCACACCCATCTTGACATGCATCCTACTCATCTAATAAAACATTCGTGCATTATTAAAATGAGACGTGTAATTATTTGACCATATATAATGTTGTTGAAGTGGATGTCCCTATCGGACAAGTTTCCATAAAATAAGCTGGAAACACCCTTGCACAAATTCGAGAGAATGAGTACGATCATCACCGATATAAAAGTGGTACTCTTAAATTTTTTTGATCATTCTTTGTACTATCGGAGAATGTATAAATGCTATATGTGCGTGCATGTGTAATTTTCTTAAGCTAAATTAAATTAAGTAAGAACTACCACCTAAAAATAGTTCTATAATCTAGCTAAGAAAAATCCTAAGCACCATCAAGATAGAGAGCTAAACAAGATCTATACTAAACATCATAACTTTGAAAACATAAGATCAAAACTAGCATGCTATTTAAAATCTCTACTCTCCTAGATTACCAAAAAAATGAATGGACCTATTTAGCTCCAATGGAAATCAAAAATTTCTTGTTTGATCCTTAAAGAATGCAAGAATAGGAAGCTTAGCTCTTAACAATGGTGACCTCTCAAGAAAACAAAAGGCAAGCTCTTAGTCTCTTTGCTATATGCTTTGCATTTTCTCTCTCAAGAAGTTTAGGTGTAGGTATAAAGGTAGAAGGAGGGCTCCTTATATATCCCAATGGATAAAGGAAACACTTCATCCCTTTGCATGTGGGATAAAGGTAAAACATGATTAGGAATGGATAAGGTTGCTTTATAAAAGGTAACCTTACTTTAGAAGGGTTTAATTTATGCTTAACAAGTCATGGGAGTTGGGGGTATTCTAATTAATCAAAGGTGATTAACTAATAGGTATATGTAAGCTTATAGAAGCTAATTAGAGGAATATTAGTATGATTTAGGCTATTAGAAGGGGATTAATTCAATTAAATATTGATTTATTGCTTAAATGGAAGGGAAAGATAATTAATTACTAATAATTAATTAGTCTAGGTAGAAGGGGTGATTAATTAATGAAGGTCGTTAATTAGGTTGTTAGTTGGATAGGTGACTTAATAAATTAGCGGATTGTAATTAATTAATGATAATAAGAGGGAATATGCGCTTTTGACGATATGTCATCAATTTGCGAGAAAAGAGATAATTAAGCGCAATTTAAGTATTTAAATTGCTTGGGTGTAATTATAGGTGTCTACATTTGCCCCTCTTTGGGGTGGCGTAAGTGATGCCACTTCAAAGATAGTAGAAAAATTAGTAGGAGGGAGAGATGCCCCCTCGAGTGTCGATAGGGTGATGAAAGAAGATGATTGACGATCGAAAAAGGTGAGAGATAGAAGAATGGGAAGGGGTAGGATGCCCCGGTGAGACAGAAGATTAAAGGTGAGAAAGAAAGTGATGTGGAAGAAATATAGAGGGGGAGAGAAGAGTTAGCCTCTAGCCGCTGTGTATTGGAACAATTTTGATGTCATCATATTACCATAAGAGCTACGTCATCAGTCCTTATGAAAAATATAAGCATACGACAAAGGTAGAATGACATGAAAAGCCATACTACGAACAATTGTCCATTGCTGAAAATACCAACTCCACGCAACATACAACAATGCAATGCAATACGAGAAGGAAACAAGCTCATCTAATAGGGAAAACAAGTACGAACACACATATCTAACCCAAGAGGCGGTCAAGATAGTTGTATAAATGTATGTAATGTATGCAAGATGGAAGAGCTCTAAACAATGGAGTATGGCCAAGATCCAAATGTTCTATAGCTTAAAGCTATCACAAATGATTTCTAATGCCTTTCCAAAGTGTTTGAGAGAGAAGGACTTGTGAGTGAAGTTGTAATTTGAATGGGTAGGCTTAGCCTTGTATTTATAGTTTTCCAAATGGAAGAGTTTGAAATTTGGGTGCATGTGGGACTAAAGCTCAAAAATCACTTTTAGATTAGATTAGGATAAACATGCTTTAGGCTTAGTTAAGCTAGGATTAGGCTATTTAAACTTGATTAGCAAGTGATTAGAGACTCATTGAGAGTTGGGAGGGGTATGGATAACCAATTGTGACTGATAGATAGCCTACGAAGCCAATAGAAGTGGTCTAGAGAGAAACTAGGGAGGTTCGAATGGTCAAAAGGAGGAATGTTTAGCTAATAAGAGAGATATTAGCCAAATAAGCTGAATATGGGAAGAATACGACTGAGAAGGTGTCGTAAATGGGCATCCGAGAGTGGAGTGAACTATGGGGAATTAACAAAGTGTTGTTAATTGAATGGATTGGATGAAATGCTAAGTGTAAGCATATTTTAGGTGTCTACATTTTCCCTCTTTGGGGTGAGCGTAAGCAACGTCACTTCAAAGAAAGTAGACAAGCATAAACAAGTAGAAAATCTTGAAAGGATAGAAGAAAAATGAGAATAATGAAGGATGCCCCCTCGATTGGTGATGGGGTGATAGAAGAACTCGATCGATGATTGAAAATATGACAGAAAGATAATAGAAGAAATGATAATGTGAAGAAGAAGAAAAGAAAGGGGATATAGAAGAAAAGGAGTATGAGAAAGGGGGAATGAGCTAACATCCATCCAGTGCCTTTTAAACAACTTTATTTTTCATCATATTGCTAAAGATCTTCATCATTGGTCCTTATTAAAAAGAATGAACAAAAGTGTAGTATGACATGAAAATCCATATACAAACAAATGTCCATTGCTAAAAACACCAACTCCATGCAACATACAAAATGCAATGCAATACAAGAAAGTAAAATATGCCTAACTCCATGCAACATACATAATGCAATGCAATACAAGAAAGTAAACAAGCTAAACCTAACAGAGAAACAAGATGCAATGTTTTGTTATCAAGCTTCAGTTCCAACTGTGTGAATTAATGACAAGGGTTGATGATGGTTCCCCAAGCAAGGATACATGCAAGGGGAATAACGGAGGACACTTCAGTCCTATGAAAAAGTGATGTACACTATGAAACAAGACTGTACAACTCGTTGTGCCCTAGAGTATAGATGAAGTAAGAAGCCTATCTTTTGTTGATGGAGGTAGATCAAGATGATCTCATGAGTCGTGCACATGAACAGGTGAGAACTAAAGAGTGATGTTTTGTAGGATAATTTTCAATTTTTAGAAGTTTTCTAAAACATATTTGAAATTTTTCTAACATATTTGAATTTTTGGATGATTTTTCTAACATATTTGAATGTTCGAATGATTTTTCTAACATATTTGAATGTTTTTGATGATTTTGAAAATTTTCTGAAACTATGTACAGGAAGACAAGGAAGCATGGATGCCCTAGCGATAGATGGGATGTACAAGGGCATAAGGCCACGTGCGTATGAGAAAGGTGAAGATGTAAAAATGCCCCAATGATTAGGTGGGAGTATTCAAAGGAAAACTCTTCACGGTAGAAGCGGGACCCAAGGCCATTATGGATAGGTTCAACATGATGATGAACATAAACTAATGAAATGTTGGGAAGAAGCAAGGATGCCCCCAGCGTAAGTTGTCCTAAAAGCACATGATAGAAAGGAAGGAGAAGGTTGTTTTTGTGAAAGGGGACAAAGGTGTCCAAAAACATGGCAAAAAAGTAATCTTATACACATGGATGTTCTAAATGAAGTAGAAGAACGATGTGAATGATATGAATGTAGCTTAGAAGCCTCACGATGAAGAAGTGATTAGCCAAAGGCAAAAATCGTGAGATGAGATATGGACTAGAGTAAGAGTCTGAACAAGGTCCAAAAAGACACTTGGTAACATACTAATCTGTTTACTCATAGATATCTAGTGTGTGCACATGGAATTTATTACCTCTTAAAGGAAGATTTAATAGAAAACAAGTGAAGACACCCTAGCCAATGTGTAGGAATGATTTATTTTGATAGGTGATAGGTGATTTGTGAATGAAGGGTGGAAGGATAATCATACATTACTCCGCTGCCAGCCAGTGTCCATAGCCCCGACGGAGATGCATTTGATTATAATCACAACATTTCTCTACTACCAGTTAGGCATCCATAGCCCTAATAGAGATTATTGGAAATACCCCAAGAGAGAGTTATATATCAATTTGCTTTTTCTTTTAGCTTTTAGCTTATGATTTTTGATTGATTTTGATTCTTTTGCTTTCTGAAAACTTATTTCAGCTCTCTTTTTTGAAAAGGGTTTAAGAACCACATATGGCTTGATGGGAGGAGGTGGAAGTGATTGTGATGATGACATTGGCTACTATCAAAAGTTATGTCCAAAAGTTTTTCGCAACAAGTTTATTAGATGTTGATTGTGATGGGATCTCTAGGAGGTCAGTCGTTCTTTAATTTACTAAGGTGATAAAAGACCAGGGTCAAACATATGCCATAGAGATATATGTCACAAAATGCATGCAAATAGGCTAACCAAAATATCACCAAAGGGATGAAAATGGTAGGAAGACTTGCAGAGGAAGAGAAAGAAAGGGAAGAAATAACATCCATTTGTACGCAATACCTGATTGCAATGTTTGATCTTTGTACCTTTGATTTTTCTTGTGTTTTCTCAATGTTTTTTTTTTTTTGAATTATTTTTGATTTTTAGATTTTTGACAGTTTTAAGAGGTTGGGACTAACAAAGTCACTCTATGTGGTAAGATCCAACAACAATGTTTGCGACTTCCTTGATAAGGGAGACTAGGCATGTTTGTTTATCGAGAGTGATATTATCCCCAATCTCGATGATTGAGGTGAGTTCACACTCAATAAATGACCATGATTTGTTCTGAAACATGGATTTTGTATGTGGGAGATTTAATTCCCCATCCAAAGGTTTATGCACTTTGTGCCATACTTGATGGTTACGTTGATGTGCGTTCTTGAATCACGCTTGATTTAGAATTTTGAGATTGTTTGATTTGTTGGGAGCTATAGAGCTCTTTACAGTTTTGATTTGAGCTTGATTAAGAAACTGTTTGGGTTTCTTATAAGTTGACATGTGACTTGTCTGATCTTGAGAAGGAGAAGAAAGTGAACATGGACGTTTAGAACTGATGTGAGAAATGACCATGGGCTTGCCACCATCTTTGGTAGAAGAATAATGTGATGGATGAAAAGGATACGGTCCAAGGATTGAAGAATATGGGCTACTGGGGGGTGAGCCATAGATAGAAGATGAAGGGCTACTAGGATGTGGCCCAAGAATAGAAGAAGAAGGGCTACTAGGACGTGACCCATAGATAGAAGATGAAGGGCTACTAGGATGTGGCCCAAGAATAGAAGAAGAAGGGCTGGGACGTGAGCCATAGATGTAATATGATGTATTACTAGGATGTGGCCCAAGAATAGAAGATAATGGACTACTCGGGGTGATCCATACATAGAAGACAAGGGGCTAGTTAGACGTTCCCCAAGAATAAAAGATAGTGGACTACTCGAAAATGTCCCATAAATAGCAGAGAGGGAGGGCTACTAGAAGGTGACCCACACCTAGATGAAGATGAAGGGCTACTTGGCATTGACCCCACAAGAAATTGTGATTGAGGAATTATGATATACAAAGATTTATTGGGTGATGAGAAGATATGCGATGGATCAATACAAGACCAAGGAGTTTCATCACATAATGAAGAATATGAAGATGGAAGAATAAGAGGAGGATCAAGTTGCATGATTTGAGGCTCTTTCTCCATTTTTTGATAAAAGGAATCAACCTTTTCCTCATAATACGTAGACACATCAAAGTCTAAAGAGAATCCTTTCTTGTAATATGCTAAAGGAATATCTTCATATGCCCCTATAAATTCCCGATTGTTTCTTCATTTCAAAGAGATCAATCAAGTATGAGTTGTTGATTGACCACTAGGGGTTGATTGGAAGAAAGAGGTTCACTTGGTGTGGAAGACTTAGAAGATGTTTGATGATGATTGATAGAAGAAGATGATGTGGGGGATGAAGAAGATGTGTATCTAGATGTCTCAGGAGTAGAAGAAGGTGATGTGGACCTACCTATATGATGGTATATCATCTGTAAACTAGTAGGATTAATTTTAAAGTCTATAGATTATGACACATGGGTCAATTCAAATGTTTGACTTGAAGGACTTTGAGTCATACGAATCTTCAAAGGAGGAAGACTTATGGGGATGATTGATGAAGAAGGTCCTACGAAGAAGGGGAGGACCGTGATTCAAGAATCATATTGGATGAATAATAACAAGGGTCCTGCAAAGAAAGAGAGGACCACGATTCAAGAATTGTATTAGATGTTTGATTGGAGGGATTTAGAGTCGCACGTATCTTCAAAGGAAGAAGACGTCATCGAGGCGATTGATAAAAGGGGTCCTACGTAGAAGGGAGTACTTGTGGACGTAGGAGTCATATTAAATGTATGATGAAGAGGTTCCTGCAAAGATAGGGAAGAACATGACATAGGAGTTGTATTAGATGACTTAGGAGTCGAATTAGATGAATCTGAATAGTAGTTTGGATGTAAATCATCAGAAGAATCAGAAGAAATGTTTGGATTGGAATCCTTAGAAGAAGAGGAAATGTTTGGATTAGAATTAGAAGAAGAGTGGGGGAAATCGAATAATAATTTGGATCAGAAGCGTCCAAATCATACCACCGACTATGAGATGGAGGTGGGGAAGGAGCTACCTATATGGGATCTCTAGCACGAAGAACCAAATGAGGTTAAGTTGTAATGGGAATCTTTTGATTTGAATTGCTAAACCTAGGTTCCGTATTTTTGTAAGTATGGGGAACTGCGTGATAGTCAGTCATTTTTGGCGTTGTTTTAAGCTCAAATGTATAGATCTAGATAGTGAGATGGAACTCCTTCAAAGGGAAGGAAATGACATGTCAATTTTTGTAGCATAAGGACAACCAACTAGACATTTTGTAAGTATTGATATGCGTGCGTGATTTTATGAAGAAGGTCTAAGGAAAATAGACATTGTGATGACGTAATAAAAAATGGATTGTCCTAGAAAATAAATTTTCTAAATGAATAATCACAAGGAACAATCATGGAAGTGTGAAACACAAAGCCAATCAACAAGGAAATACACCTTATGCAAATGCGTGTGCAAAGTGATAGTTCGATGCAAAAATGATCAACACAATGTCAATATTTATGTCAAGCTCAAAATGAACAAGGCGTAAATATTAACAAAGGGTAGATGTGACTCCCAATCAAAGGATACCATGACAAGTTCAACAAAAACAAGACCTAAATGTTAAAAGGGTGAGGTTTACAAATGTAAGCCACGTAACCACACCAATTGGACATGTCTATCAAGCTTCGTGGAGAAGTGAGATATTAGTGTCAAAGTGGTATCGAAACAACGCAAACAAAGTAAGTGACACCTTTCAAGATTTGGGAAAATGTTTGAAATCAAACTAAGTCAAAGTATACTAAGGATGTGTTAAAATGTGCGCAACGTAATGCCACAATGCGGATACTTAGATCACATTTACGAAAAACATGACAAGTATCTTAATTGTGTCGAGAGAATGCAAACAAGGTAACACATTAAAGGGAGATCAAATGATGAATTAATCTGAACTATGATGATGATCTTGATGTGGGTATCAAGATCACAAAGGTTACCAATGATATAAATATTCCTTCGCACACTTTAGACGTTTAACTTACCTAGCCGCAAACATGGATGGGCGTAAACAGACAAAAATCGCGTGCGAAGCAATCGATTGGTAACACAAATGTAGTTCCCCTTATTTTTATCAACAAAATTTCAAAAGAATGTGAAGGAAGTTGATAAAAAATGAGGATGAAAAATGCTGGCTTCACTTCGGCAGAGTTTTACCTCACCTTAAGGCAAGTGAAAAACTAAGTGAAAGTAATGCGTCACACGTTTCGTGATGAAAAGATGGTTCACAACTCAACATTGTTTTAGAATGGTCAAAGTGGGCTCCTAGCCAAAGTATATTTTCCTAGGTGGTTCTCTCATCCTAGGTGTTACAAAGAATTATCCATGAGTGGGACAATTTACCCAAATAGTCCCGACTATCTTGGGAGTATCTTGACTTTTCCCCTTCAAGCACAATGGGCAGTAAATGCATCCATCGTGTACTTAAAAGGGTCGCATAGGGACAACTTGTAACTCTATCTCACAAAGGAATCACTAGTCAGATAGGTAGTGTGGAGCACTTACCATTTCGTCCACAATGTTCCCTCTTACATGGACTACTTTGGGCTTCCTGGAACCACCCCCATTATTGTAGCTTAAGGTGTTATGCCAAAGGGAATATGTTATAGTTGAGTGGAGAGGGACATACTGTTATCCAAAATTCACCCCCTAGGGTAATTTTGATTACATGCATCGATTATTCGAGTCTCGAGCAAGTAGATTGATTCAAGGCCCAAAATCATGTTTTTGGGTCCCCTCGGCCTTTTCTAACTCCCCACCCAAGAAGAAATCCCAACAGGTTGAGAAAATGGAAGAAATGCAAAAAATAAGGTTGCAGGATTGTTTTGAGGCATTTCGGGTCTGAAGGGCTCAAGTCGTACCAGTTCGGGTTGAACTGAGGTTCGTTGTACCAAGCTTGGGGGCCGTGAAAAAATGAAGAAAATCAGCTAAGTCCTAGTCTAGGTAGTCTACGGGACAATTGGGACGTCGGGATGTGTGGGACGCGAAAAGCCGAATCGGCCGAAAGAGGGAAAAAATTACCTAAGTCTTTTGTTTCGCGCGGTTTGGGACAGTTGGGCCAAAAGTACGCGCGGGACGCGGATCGGCCGGTTTGGCGCAAGTCGGTCCATTTCGGGCGGTTCGGGGATATTTGTCCCAGACGGTTTGGGACATCCAGGCCAAAAGTACGTGGAGGATGTGAACCGGCCGATTCGGCTGAAACAGAGACTTTCGTCGAGACAGTTTGGGACATCCGGGCCAAAAGTACGCGAGGGATGCGAAAAGCCGAAAGAGCCGCCAACGAATGGAATCTCGCCACGTGTCTTCACCTCAAACAGGAACAAGGAAGCCCGAATCGGGTGGTTCAGAGATATTTTTCCCAGATAGTTTGGGACAGCCGGGCCAAAGGTACGCGAGGGACGCGTGGGACGTGAAAAGCCGAAAGAGCCGCCAACGAATGGAATCTCGCCACGTGTCTTCACCTCATCGGCCGGCGGGAAAATTTTGAAATTTTTTCCAAAGGAAAAAAAAAGGGAAATGGTCAGGAAGGGCCCACGTCTAATGAAATCGTGCCATGTGGCACTTGAGTGGTGGAGCGCGGGGGAGAAATGGGAAAATTTTCCCAAAGTGAAAAATACCAAATTTTCGAAGGACAAAGTGCGCCCCTCGGGCCCGAGCCAATAAAATAGTGCCACGTGTCCAAGTGGCAAGAAATTAAGGAAGGGCCCAAAATAAATTTTCAAAGGATGAGCCCGCAGATGAATCAGAGCCCGACACGTGTCATCCAAGTGGCAGAACGCGGAAAAAATTCAAATATTTTCCCACCGATCCGTTTTGGCCTGTTTTTGCCCTAAATCTTCAAATCGCCATATCTTTCGATCCAGAGCTCGGATTTTCACGTTCTTTATATCAATGGAAAGCTGGTGAAATTATCTATACGATTCCAGGGTAAATCTTGCATTTTGGTTCAGTTTAGAGAGAGAAAATCAAGAAACGTCTCTGGCACGTGGTAATGGCCAGAACTGACGTTTCAACAACCAGTTTTAATGCGAAATGGGTCGCATTCTTCTCCAGCACGGCCAAAAATGTCAGGGCATGGGTCTGTAAGGACGCCCATGCTATTTTAATGCATCTGCATTCAATGAGGAATGGCTCCCATGTTTTTTTATGTTTTCTCTCTCCTGGGCTCGACCCATGCATTGTAAAAAGCCAGATTTGGCTCATTTTTAGGGGGTTGTTCATCTTTTCAGCTCTGCCCTCCCTTATTTTCTTCTCCAGGGTTGAAAATGGAGTTCGAACCTCCTCCCCTACTCTGTAATGGAATTTTTTTCCTTTTACCATTAAAATGATGTTCTGTGCAAACTTACGGAAAAAAAACGTGTTTCGTGATGCATCATCGTCCATCCTTGCTCGTTATTTGCTTGTCTTTCTTCTTGTTTCTCTTCATTGAAAGTATTTGTGCATGTTTTAATACTCATTACAAGTTTGGAGCTGTGTTCATGGAGTTTTGGGACATTTTCTGTGTGAAATCTATCCTTGGGCCTGTGATGCATCTGTCCATCCTTCCCATTGCTCACCTCTCCTTGTTCCATGGTAGTTTTGATAGATGTTCAACATTTTCCTTCTCTGGTGTATCACCGTTTTAGTGTAGGCTCTATTTTTCCCTTTCTCTCTCTCTCTCTGTCTCCTTGGCATGGTTAGATTAGGATTAGATTAGTTTTCTGCACTAGAATAGCTTGTGGGTGTAGTTTAGGAGCAAGAACCAGCTTTCTCTAGAGGTCTATCTCAAGTAGCAAGTCCCACAACTTGGAGATAGTACCCATGTTATCCAATCACACCGTGAGTTCAAGTATATGCACTTGTATAAACACGGGGTGCTTTGTGATTCGGTGATAATGAGCTTTTTGCACGCCGGTGGGACCTTAGAGGTCTTCCACTTCATCTTTTGCAGGTTGGTGTGTTCCTGTGAAGATTTCAGCCTTTGGAGGCACTTGCAAACACATCTGGCGACTCCATCTGATCAGCAACCCATTTATGAAGTTAGAGACCCTGTTTTTCATCCATTTCCATCCATCCTTCTTTCCATCACTTTCATTCTTTTCCATTCCATAAAGTTGTGCAATCATGACTTCATTTCCATCATGGAACTCACATTTACAATAGCAGCAATGTTTCCCACCTCCAACATGTTTTTTAAATCCTCCAAATTAGCATTTTGAACAAATTCAAAATCAGCATATATACCCATATGAGCAGCAATGTCAAAATCAGTTTGGCTATGGAGCTTTCCAAGAGCAAGAGTATGCATATAATGAAGACCATCACATGTAAGATGTTGGTCTATTGGAGAAAATCCAAAAGATGGAGGTAAAGATGGTGCGATCCAGGGCTCAAGCACAAATGAAATCATTTGGAATCGGTTGTGAAACGCCCTTTCCATGGGTGGGACATTTTCCAAGGCATTACAGCCCTCAAGAGAAGCTTGACTTCATGATTGCAACGCTGCCCTTGCTTGCAAAGTGGATTGAAGAAATAGAGGTGTATGAGAGGAGTATTCAACAACCTTGTCAACGGGTAAGCACGCCATCTCATGCTTTTCTTTTCCTCTTTCCCAATCTATTTTATCTCAGAAGTGTCAAGTTTTAAACTCTCCATCTACTGTCCCAAGTGTTGAATCCATTTCTCCACCTCTCAGTCTTCCACCACACCTCAATTCTTCTTTCCTTTTTCCTTCCAAACAGTCATCCCCTCCATAAGAGCTAAAAGAAATACACTCTCCCCCAAAGAAACAAGAGGTTTCACCTCCTCTACCACCACAAAAAATTTCCAAATCAATTGAGTTACAACCCATCCCTCCTCTTGCATTCCCAATTCCATGTGGGGAAGAAGAAATTGCAAAAATCGGCCATGAAGGACAGCAAGAAGAGGAGCCCAACAGAAAAGAAATGATAGACAATTGAGGGTTTGGGCTGCCAAATTTGGGATGACAAAGATCCCCTTGATGGTCAAACCTACAGAAGAGGCTAAGGTTGAACAAATGGTGATTAAGACTGATTTTGTGGCAGCAGTAAGAACAAGAAAAGAAGAAGCAGATTAGCAGGCAGTTTGCTCAGAAAGTAGTGTCCATGTTGGCACTCTATTTGAAGGGAATGCTGATTCAATTCAAGTTACACAATCAACCATAGAGGAAGAAAGCTCAGAAGAAGATCTTGCAGTCCCAACTTGTCCTCTAGAGCAGCAGATTGAAGAGTTTGACTTGACAAAATTCATGCTAGAAGAAGAGTTCTATCAAGAGCAAGATTGCCTTCAAGTAGTAGAGGAGGAAGAAGCTGCTCCAGATCCAAAAGAAGAGGAGCACATTCTAGTTGTGGAGGAGAAAATTGCAGATCCAAGGGCTTTGAGCACAAAGTAGGCTACAGGAGAACCTTCAGTTCTTCTTTCTACTTCACCTCTCTCAAGTTCTAGTACTGAAGAGGAGTTTGATCTCTCAAACTCAATGTTGGAGGGTGAAAGAAACCATGGTGGTCAAGTTACAGATCAAGAAGACACCATGGAGGAAGTGGAGCATTTGCAGCAGGACAGCCATGAGGTAGTTTATCTGTCAGATTTGGAGGACTGTTTTGATGGAGAAGAGCCGGTTGAGTTTCCACCATTCTCTTTTTCATCTTCCACATCCCAAATACTTGAGCCTGCTGTCATGAAGGAGAGCATTCATTTGCAGCAGCCTGCATCTTATACCAGCTCTTTGGAACCAAGATTGGAAGATTTTAATCTTTCATGCTCTTCATTGGAGGAAGAGAAAGGGTAGAAAGGTTCTACCATTGCTTCCACACCATCCATTCAAGAGGGTCTACAAGAGAACTCCATTCTTGGAGTTGAAAATCAGGGAAATGGGCATACTCAAAGGACCATACCTTTCCCAATCAGGTATCTGGCTTCATTGGAACCAAAGGAGAAGTCACAACTAGTCATGCTTGCTCCTAAGCATGAGGATGAGCTACAAAGAACCAAGGATCAGCTGTCATACCTCTCCAATCCAAATGCAGAACAACTAAAAGAGGTATTGAATTTGCCTTCACCGATACCCGATGATTTGGGTGGAAGACCAGCTTCTTGTTGATTTTCCATTCATCCAACTAGCCATGTTCAATGCCAAATCAGTTGCATGGTTGCCAATTTTGAAGAAAGGAAGCTATTTTGCAAAACCAGTTGCAGGGTTTGTTTAGCTTGCCTTTGCTTCCGATTAGAGTAGAGTAGGTAGGTTTTCTTTTAGCGAAGAAGTGCTTGTGCACACTGCATGTTCCATTCGAGCATGTATGATTTTCAGTTACATGTACATAGTTTTTGTGGTGCTGGTTTTCTCTTGCACAGTCCATTTCGATGGCATTTTGGTGAGAACAACTCCATGTCGGTGGGTTTCCAAGTGGCTCAAAGAGGAGGTTCTCAAAGTTCAGATTAGTTTCCAGGTTATAACTCATGACTCCATGCCCAATGGATGCTTCAGGCAATTGGTAACTTCATCCAAGGGGAGATGACCTCACGAAGTCGCCAAATTGTTATCCAAAATTCACCCCGGGGTAATTTTGATAACATGCATTAGATTATTCGATCCAGAGCAAGTAGATTGATTCAAGGCCCAAAATCATGTTTTTGGGGTCCCTCGGCCTTTTTCTAACTCCCCACCCAAGAAGAAATCCCAACAAAGTTGATAAAATGGAAGAAATGCAAAAATAAGGTTGCGGGGACTGTTTTGAGGCATTTCGGTCCAAGGGCTTGGTCGTACTAGTTCGAGTTGAATTGAGGTTCGTTGTACCAAGCGTGGGGGCCAAAAAAATGAAGAAAATCGGCTAAGTCCTAGTCCAAGAAGTCCAAGACAGTTGGGAAGTCGGGATGCGTGGGACATGAAAAGCTGAATGGGCCGAAAGAGGGAAAAAATTACCTAGTCTTTTGTTTCGCTTGATTTGGGACGGTTGGGCCAAAGGTACGTGCGGGATGCGGATCGGTCGGTTTGGCACAAGTCGGTCCATTTCAAAGCGGTTCGAGGATATTTGTCCCAAACAGGTTTGGGACATCCAGCCAAAAGTATGCGAAGGATGCGAACTGGTGAATTCGGCTGAAAGAGGAGACTTTCGTCCGAGACAGTTTGGGACATTCGGACCAAAAGTACGTGAAGGACACGAAAATCGAAAGAGCCGCCAACTAATGGAATCTCACCACATGTCTTCACCTCAAACAGGAACAAGGAAGCCTGAATCGGTTGGTTCGGAGATATTTTTCCCAGACAGTTTGGGACAACAAGGCCAAAGGTACGCGAGGGACGCGTGGGACGCGAAAAGCCGAAAGAGCTGCCAACGAATGGAATCTCACCACGTGTCTTCACCTCATCGGCCTGGCGGGAAAATTTTAATTTTTTTTTCCAAAGGCAAAAAGCAAAAGGGAAATGGTCAGGAAGGGCCCGCGTCAATGAAATCGTGCCATGTGGCACTTGAGTGGTGGAGCGGGGGAGAAATGGGAAAATTTTCCCAAAGTGAAAAATACCAAATTTTCGAAGGACAAAGTGCGCCCCTCAGGCCCGAGCCAATAAAATAGTGCCACGTGTCCAAGTGGCAAGAAATTAAGGAAGGGCCCAAAATAAATTTTCAAAGGATGAGCCCACGGATGAATCAGAGCGACACGTGTCATCCAAGTGGCGTAAGCGCGGAAAAAATTCAAATATTTTCCCGCCGATCCGTTTTGGCTTGTTTTTGCCCTAAATCTTCAAATCGCCATATCTTTCGATCCAGAGCTCGGATTTTCACGTTCTTTATATCAATGGAAAGATGGTGAAATTCTATACATGATTCCAGGGTCAATATTTCATTTTGGTTCAATTTTGAGAGATAAAATCAAGAAACGTATTTGGGCGCGTGGTAATGGCCGTAATCGACGTTTAACAACCAGTTTTAATGCGAAATGGGTCATTCTTCTCAAAGACGGCAAAAATTTCAGGGCATGGGTCTGTAAGGATGCCCATGTTGTTTTAATGCATCTACATTCAATGAGGAATGGCTCCCACGTTTTTTTATGTTTTCTCTCTCCTGGGCTCGACCCATGCATTGTAAAAAGCCAGATTTGGCTCATTTTTAGGGGTTGTTCATCTTTTCAGCTCTGCCCTCCCTTCTTTTCTTCTCCAGGGTTGAAAATGGAGTTCGAACCTCCTCCCCTACTCTGTAATGGCATTTTTCCTTTTACCATTAAAATGATGTTCTGTGCAAACTTCTGAAGCAACAAAAACGTGTTTCGTGATGCATCTGTCCATCCTTGCTCGTTCTTTGCTTGTCTTTCTTCTTGCCTCTCTTCATTGAAAGTATTTGTGCATGTTTTAATACTCATTACAGGTTTGGAGCTGTGTTCATGGAGTTTTGGGACATTTTCTGTGTGAAATCTATCCTTGGGCCTGTGATGCATCTGTCCATCCTTCCCATTGCTCACCTCTCCTTGTTCCATGGCAGTTTTGATAGATGTTCAACATTTTCCTTCTCTGGTGTATCACCATTTTAGTGTAGGCTCTATTTTTCCCTTTTCTCTCTCTCTCTGTCTCCTTGGCATGGTTAGATTAGGATTAGATTAGCTTTCCTGCACTAGAATAGCTTGTGGCAGGTAGTTTAGGAGAGCAAGAACTGAGCTTTCTCTGGAGGTCTATCTCAAGTAGAAAGTCCCACAACTTGGAGATAGTACCCATGTTATCCAATCACACCGTGAGCTCAAGTATATGCACTTGTATAAACACGGGGTGCTGTGATTCGATGATAACAATACCCTTTTCCGAAACACCTGCAATATAGTGTTTTGATCATGTTGTTCATTTTATCTTTTTTAATTAGGTGTGGTTTGCTAGAACACCATTTGGCAACCTATATAATAACTGTATTGGTAGTTTTTACTTTGTTTTGATTCCTCCGTTCTTTGACAAGCGATGGTGTTTTGGTCATGTATGACAATTTTTAGTAGTTTTCCATCAAAAAGAGAAGGCATCATTTCTGATTCTCCAGATCTCCCAAGGACGCAAGAGAAGAGCATACGTGATGTCTTCAAAAATCCAAAAAGATATCAAATGGAAAAACACCTTAACTCAACTACGCCAAATTAACCAATTCCAAATCAAATATTCCCAACAACCTCAAAGCATCAAAAGGACTTAAGAATCATTTCTGATTCCCAAGATTGCCCCAAGGGACATGAGGGAAGAGCATACGTGATATTATTCCTATAAGTAAACAATGCAAAATCTATCTAATCAAGTAAAAACATGTAAAAACAACTGCGCAAAACAAGTATATGATTAGATAAAACCTGTAAGAATGTTAGAACCTCAACACATTAATTTAAAAAATACAAAAGGACACATGCGCCCCTATTTTAGTGTTTGCACATGGGCTAGGGCATATACGCCACTATGTGTTTTTTTGATTTCTGAGTGCACTTGTGCCACCCGAGAGATGTGTGGATCACGAAAATAATGTATGCACTACTCTGTGTGTTTTGGCTTACCACGCACTGCGCCACGAAAGAGGGTGTGTGCCACAAAAACAATGTATGCACCACCTTTGAGAAAAAAAGACAAAAATTAGGACAGAATGCTTGCGCCATCGAAAAAATGTGTGCGCCACTAGAAAAGTGTGTGCGCCACGTAAAAACGTGTGCACCCTTTGCTTTGTAACACGGTCCGAATTTCGATAGAATGTTCGTGCCACTAGAAATGTGTCTGCACCACTAAAACATCATGCACACTTTGGTTAGGATTTACATGCTTATCTCAAAGGTTTTAAAATGTAGTGAAGGTACAGTACAAAACAACGTCTACGCCTAGGTTAGTGCATCTACGTGCTGGTTAGGGTGTGTGTGCTGGGGTTAGCACACATGTGTCGTGGTCAATAAACAAAGATCCAAGTTTTGACAGTGTGCCTGTGCCACTAGAGAGGTGTGTGCACCATGAAAAATGTGCCTGCACTCCTAAAAATGTGCTTGTGCCACACCTGCAACCAAAATATGGCAAACAACACAAGAAAACTCACAATATCTCAAATTTTGACAAGTTAGTTTAAAAATGGCAACAACCCATTAAAATGATGGCTATGAACAAGAAGTTACACATATCAAATTAGCAAAAATTCCAATAAAATAGACATTAATTACTACATGTGCATATCAAAAGTTAGCCAAAATAATGAAACTTAAACTAAAATGCCATGGGACTAAGGCTCCCACTGGGCATGCCAAATGTGTGCATGTGTACTTTTCTTAAGCTAAATTAAATGAAGCAAGAACTACCACCTAAAAATAGTTCTATAATCTAGCTAAGACAAAGCCTAAGCACCATCAAGATAAAGAGCTAAACAAGATCTATACTAAACATCATAACTTTGAAAACATAAGATCAAAACTAGCATGCTATTCAAAATCTCTACTCTCTTAGATTACCAACAAAATGAATGGACCTATTTAGCTCTAATGGCAATCAAAAATTACTTGTTTGATCCTTAAAGAATGCAAGAATAGGAAGCTTAGCTCTTAACAATGGTGACCTCTCAAGAAAACAAAAGGCAAGCTCTTAGTCTCTTTGCTATATGCTTTGCATTTGCTCTCTCAAGAAGTTTAGGTGTAGGTATAAAGGTAGAAGGAGGGCTCCTTATATAGCCCAATGGATAAAGGAAACACTTCATCCCTTTGCATGTGGGATAAAGATAAAACATGATTAGGAATGGATAAGGCTGCTTTATAAAAGGTAGCCTTACTTTAGAAGGGTTTAATTTATGCTTAGCAAGTCATGGGAGTTGGGGGTGTTTTAATTAATCAAAGGTGATTAACTAATAGGTAGATGTAAGCTTATAGAAGCTAATTAGAAGAATATTAGTATGATTTAGGCTATTAGAAGGGGATTAAATCAATTAAATATTGATTTATTGGTTAAATGGAAGGGGAAGCTAATTAATTAATATTAATTAATTAGTCTAGGTAGAAGGGGTGACTAATTAACGGAAGGTCGTTAATTAGGTTGTTAGTTGGATAGGTGACTTAATCAATTAGCGTATTGTAATTAATTAATGAAAATAAGAGGGAATATGAGCACTTTTGTCGATATGTCATTGATTTGTGAGAAAAGGGATAACTAGCGCAATTTAAGTATTTAAATTGCTTGGGTGTAATTATAGGTGTCTCTCTGATATGCAAAAAAATGACAACTTGTATTGAGTTATAATATTGTGATTGAACCTCCATTTGTGGTTGCAATGTGTAATTCTCTACAAAATCGACCCGACCACAAACAATAATACTAATAGGAAATGTGTCTTTGCATATCTTGAAGCTGTTCATCCAACCATTAAGCTCGTGTGTGTATGCCTAAGCATACCCATAAATAATTTCATCCTTAAATTTTCTCATAAATTGAAAAACGGGTATATGTTATGTAGCTAGCTCACACCATTTAGACTCTTTTCCATCTTTCATTTGGTATGAAACTGATTTATATTTATCAATCTCAAATAAATTATGTCCTATTGCATCTTCAATTTGCTCATGGATGCAACTTTCTAATTTAGATAATCCGCCACATGTACCACAACTTCCATCTAAACAATCTTGACTATAAAAAATTGTCCAACTTCTTTTTCATGAAATATCATAGGAATGAAATCCATGGAAGATATTGGCGGAACTTGAACATCACATTCCGATAACATAGTTTGAGAATGAAAATTAGAATGAATACGTAAAAATTAGCACAATGCATCAAAAAAATTCAACATGTTTCCTACAACAAGTGGTGCGAGCATGGTTGATTTTCACATAGAATGGTTTTAACATTTCAAAATTTTTTAACTAATTTTAATTTCCATATGCTCTTGTTCAAACTTACGAAAAATTGAGTTTGATTCATATCTAAGAAATGCTTTGGATGTGGTTCACGATTAGTAGAACCAACTCTCATTTTACATTTCTTGTATTAGGTGAAACTCTAGTGTTATCATGCGAAAATTGAATAACAAATTTTCTTATAATATCATAATTATCTTTTTTTGTAATGTCCCCTTTTTCTATGCTAAATGCCTAAGGGCCAGGTCGAGTCCAAGTCGGTAGTCGGACCTAAGGGGTTGTGGACGCTGGGAGCTATTGGGAAGGGGACATGTAGTTCTAATATTCTAATTTTGAGTCGAGGGTCACTTTTGGACCACGAAAACTTAAAGGGGAAAAGTAAATTAAGTTACTTTTATTTTTATTGGCCCCTATATGGAATGAAATGACTAGAGTCTGTTTGGGCTCTTTTGCCTTGGAGAAGTATATAAGGAGCTGGGGGAGAAAGGAAGGAAATTTTTTGTCACGTACATTTTATCCTCCTTCACGTGCAACTGTTGTTTGTGCATCTACAACTTGTGGAGTGAAATCCCATAGGGACCCTAGCTTCGGTGGTGAGATACCCGTCCCTAGCTAGGAGGGCATTCTTTGGTAGTGAGAGATCTACACTAGTATGTAATTTTGGAGCCACTTTGGGGCTATGTTACAAAAATATTATCGAGCGAGTTTAGAGGAAGGGTTTGAGGATTTTTGGGGAAATTTGGGGAAGATAATCAGAGGGTCCTAGATCAAATTTATGAAATCCATTTGGGAAGGTCTTAACATCAAAATGAAGCTACCTCCATCGATTTCAATCCCTTTCCAAGCGAGGATACTTTGACCTTTATTAAGAGAATTTCCAGTCAGCCATTTTCAGATATAAAGGTGGAAATATTATTTCCTATATTTTTAAATGTTATTTCCAAAGACCCTTAATTTTTTCTCTTGTATTTGGAGAGTTACGAACCTCTAAAGTTTTCCAGTTGTCTAGGGCACACTGTGCTTTTTCTGGAAGCATTTTAATTTCTGTAAAACTCCAAAAATAGTGTTATTATGTCCTTTATAATAATATCGAGCTCTCTTTAAATTTTCATGTAATTCAAGTGGATATTTTGGGAGATTTTAATTTTCTTTAGTCCGTTGTCCTTATTGTAAAAATCTGCAAAAATTAGTATTTTATTTGGCTGTAAATTTTCAATATTTTGTGCATTTTTAAGTAGTATCCCACAAGGGATATTTTAGTGGTATTAGAGTTGTTGTTCCTCCAGCCTGTGTGGGTTAAATATGGTAGTTTGGAAATATCTCAATGTGGGTTTTATGAAGGAAATTTTCACCAACATGGTGAAACAACAGGAAGCCACTAACCTTTATTTGAGTCAGCTCACTCAGAATTTGAGTCAAAGAATATATTGGAACAATAAGGAAAAAATTGAGAACAATAATAAAGGGCACCCAATAGAGGTGATTGATGAGGATTCTTGTTGGAGTAAATACCAATCTTTGAGTAAGGGTTTGAGAGATAATGTCATTTCAGATTATTACATGATGAAGATTGGTAGCAAGCCCAAGTGAGATCATCATATGCCAAGTACTGAATTACAAAAGAACTCATTTGAAGAAGAAGAAGCTTCTAGAGAAAAAGGTATGATTTCCATTGAGAAAAATAATTGCATTAGTGAAAATTTTTGTTTGTTAGAAAAATTATCCAACTTCGGAGAAGAAATTTGTATATGCAAGCAAAGAGGATGTAATGGAAAATCTAAAGCGGTGTGAGGAATGGAATAGCAGAGCTATAGCTACTAGATTGATATCCGCCCAAGCAAGAAAACACCTACAAGAGTTCAAGGAAAAGATGTGGGAAAATGATGTAAGGAAGTCTACACCTGTGAAAAAGTCTTTAAAGAGTAACTTGCACATGAGGAGGAGCCTCACATGGACACTTGTGTAAAATTACAGCCTGCAGTAATTTTCAAACCAAGAACTTTTGATCAACTTTCAGATACTTTCATTGGGCACTCATGTAACAATGTTGGGGGAAGCTATACATATGTCTATCTTGAACACATGATAGAAATTGATAGCATTGAAAGGTATGAACAAACATGGGTGGTTGGTGGAAAAATTGAAAAATATATTTCAATCCAAAAGGTACCTATCAATCTTCCAAAGAATAAGTCATTATCATATGAGGTGGATTTACCAAGCAGTTGATGAACATAAATTTGTGAAAGGTGTTGATTCTTGTTCCACTTATTCTCCATCTAAAATCATGAATCACAATAGGGATGGTGTTGTTTTGGATGTTTCTAAATCAACAATAAAAGGTGAACCTTTTGAAGACATTATTTATAAAGAGGTTAGTAGTAGCATGGATCTACTTCATCATATTCATCCTATATCATTACAACAGTTTTATCATGATGGTATTTAGCCTATTGTCGATAAGAATGATAAGAATTTGGTGCATAAAAGTCAAATCATCATGAAGACAAAGAGTGATAATATTCTTTATGAGGAGATACAAGAGAAGAAAATATGGTAGACCTTACATGATACAAGGGTTCATGGGTGTTATAAGGTATGTGATCCTGGTAATATGTTGCAATTATCCAAAACTATCAATTCTGATTTTGAAAACTTTGTGATTGATTTCATAAGAAAAATAAGGAATTCAAATGTGTATTTTGGGATTTAAGTGTTGCGCAAGCATGATTTATTCATTGGAGACTCCAATGCAAGAAGGGAGAGAAACTCTCAAGAAATCATAAAGAGAGGATAAAATGCTTTATTAATAGAGCCCGTGACTAATTTTTATACCAGCTACATGGTGGAACCCTTGGAAGGGTTAGTGGGGAATTTGGTCCTCAAAGTGATCAAAGAATCAAGGTGTAATTTGCTGTTAAAAAGAAGATTTGAATTCAAGGTGCATTCATGACTTTAACATCCTAAGGTATGAGAATGGTTTCCATTTTCCTACTTTGTTGAGTTCTCCTATGTTGTTGCCATGTTTCTATTATTTCGGACAACATTTATATGCTTGGATGATTGAGGAAGACTATTTCATAATCACGTCTCAAGGTATGCTAGATGGGATAAACACATCCTCCATTCACATTGCTCTTGATTCAGCTAATAAGCATATGTTGGCAAAGAAAATAATACAGGATCCCATGATATTGAAAGGACATGAGGTATGTGGTATATTTATTGTAATTGAATTTGATAGAGGTAAGAATATTATTGGGATGCAATGGTTGCATGATGATAAGGAAGACGATGATGCATGGGTTAGAAAATCAAAGGAGAATGAAGATGTTGATCCTATATCAGAAATTATGAGTTGCAAAGGTATGATGAGCAACCCCAATTATGCTATTTCAGATGTGTTGTCTTCTCTCATGATGAGAATCAATGGGTATAACAAAAGGTATGAAGTTCCTTATGATAAAGTTTATGGATGCATGAGTTCTAGTGTTGATTTCCTTTCTCTTACATTTACGATAAAATGAAAATATGGGGAAAGAGAATAAAGTATGATGAGGGAGTAGTCAGGTGTATTCCCAACATAGAAGGAATTGATGGGTTATGTCCATGGAAAGACATGTCTTGCACAAAGAAGGTAACTCATTTCTTTATTGTCATTAAGAGATGTGAAATACTTGAATGTGTTTGTACATTTGGGTTATTTGAAGTTAGAATCATTCAACGTAGGAGGTGGACTATGTGGAGTTGATATTTCTAGTTGACTATCTACTAGAGTCTTGGGACTTTTCCCCCATGGGACACCTTGAGATACATTATGAGGAGCCTTGCTCTCACATGAGTGCAGGTCATGTGGGAGAGTTAGCACCATTTGTGTGTATACAGGTTGTTTCACAGGTTGATCCAGGGATTCTATAGGATTCATAGTGGACTTTCATACCTAGGAGTTGATTGGAGAGGTAGTGAGTGATCACATGATGACAACCTTGCATTGGCAGGAATTGGACAGATTGGTAATTTTGGTGCGGGTACCAGTGGAGAGTCGGTTTGGGTATCATTCTACTTCACGGACAACATTGTTCTTGATACCATATGGAGGTCATGATGACTACATGGGGTTTCTTGGTTACTTCGGATTACACCGATCCTTGGTTGACGATAGGGTGAGGTGGAGAAACTTACGGCATGGTATTCAGATTCTGCAAGTAGGACAAGATAATGCTTGGGGTCAAGAATTTCTGGGGAAGGAGGAATGTAATGTCCCCTTTTATTGTGCTAAAGGCCTAAGGGCTAGTTCGAGTCCAACCCGTGGTCAGACCTAAGGGGCTATGAATGCTGGGAGCTATTGGGAAGGGGCCACATGGTTCTAATATTCTAATTTTGCGTTGAGGGTCACTTTTGGACCATGGCGACTTAAAGGGGAAAAGCAACTTAAGTTACTTTTATTTTTATTGGCCTCCATGGAATGAAATGTGTCTAGGGTTTGTTGGTCTATTTTACCTTGGAGAAGTATATAAGGAGTGGGGGTGAAAGAAAGGAAATTTTTTTCGTATACATTTTATCCTCCTTCACGTGTAACTGTTGTTTGCACATCTACAACTTGTGGAGTGAAATCCCACAGGGACCCTAGCTTCGGTGGTGAGAGAACCATCCCTAGCTAGCAGGCATTCTTCGGTAGTGAGAGATCTACCCTATTCTATCATTTTAGAGCCTCTTTCGGGATCGTGTTACGTAGAGATATTATCACCGGGTTGAGAGGAAGGGTTTGAGGATTTTTGGGGCATTTGGAGAAGATAATCAGAGGGTTCTAGATCATATTTACGTAAGCCATTTGGGTAGGGCTTAGCATCACTTTAAAGGTGCCTCCATCAATTTCTAACCCCTTTCCAATCAAGGTGACTTGCAACCTTTATTTGGATGGTTTCCAGTCGGCCATTTTTAGATATGAAGGCGGAAATATTATTTCCTATATTTGTTAATGTTATTTCCAAAGACCCTTAATTTTTAATCTTGTATTTGGGGAGTTACAAACCTTTGAAGTTTTCCAGCTATCTAGGGCATTGTGCTTTTTTGGCCACATTTTAATTTTCGTAAAACTCGAAAAATAGTGTTATTATGTCCTTTATAATAATATCGAGCTCTCTTAAAATTTTCATGTAATTCGAGTGGGGATATTTTAATTTTATTTAGTCCGCTATCCTTATTGTAAAAATCTACAAAATCAATAGTTTGTGCATTTTTAAGTAGTATCCCACAAAGGATATTTCATTGTCCTTACGAGGTGTTGTAGCAAAAAATGCCAAAAAATAAGTGTTATTAAGTGATTGAAGGATATTACATCTTTCAATTGCTTTCATTAGATTTTTTCGATTAACTTGTAACATTCGACTTGTTTGCATAATCAAACATTATTTTTTATTGATTCACTTACAACACTAGTAGCAAGTACATAACGCACAATATTACTATCCCTAGTGCGTCTCTTGACACCAACAATGTGATATGCATCATGAATGTTTTCAACAATTGTAGAAGTTTGAACACGTATATTAGATGTCATCAATCCTAAGGTGTTTAATGTAGGTCTCATTTTAATAAATTTAATCAAACTAACCAACAAGCTGACATCTTTGGGAATCATTTAAAATTTCAAAATGATTATCCCAAATTTCAAATGGCTTTTCTTTTGATTTGTCATTCGAGAATTTTTTCAGACATTGATTTCAAAATGTTTTCATCAATTTTAATAAAATAATTAGGTTTCTTATGGAAAATCCTAGGAGGTTTTTTTGTCAATTGTTGCTTGTCTACGTTTCAACTCTGAATTTCCTTATTCACATTTTCATTGTCTCCTTCAATTTCAACATTTGCTACATCACGAGTATTTAAATCTTCTTCAACATTCACGGTAAAAACATCTTCATCACGAGTATTTAATTCAACTTCAACATTGTGGTAGAAACATTACCTTGTTCCTCATTACTTACAATAGTAGGGGTTGAAGGTGAAGCTTTTCTTGATTCATGAAGATTCCGCATTTGCTCGAGCATTTTGAAATTTGTTTTCCTCTAATTCGTTTGGTGTTTTTACTTAATAACTTCCTTTTTTGACTTCGTTTCTTGTCTCCCATGATGTTTTACTTGGTGACAAGAAAAACATAAAGAAAATGATGAGAACTTTGTAGTAATTCACACGGTAAAGTCAAACAATTAAATATCAAATGGTAATTAGAACATTGGGATGCATGTAAATATGATTTACGAACTGCGATCGCACTTTAAGAGCTGCACTCATGGTTTATAACGTGATCGCAGTTCTTATTATAAAACTCGCGATCGCGGCTTATAAGTGTGATTGCGGTTCTATCTGTATCATCAAATCTAACCATAAGGCTCGGGAAATCTTTGCTTTTCTCCAACCAAAGCTATGGAAGGTCATTATGAAGTGTAAAGGTCAAAACACTTCAAATTTTCTCTTCCACAAACTTGAACTTGTCTTTGAAAAACTAAAAACATTTTAGAAAAATGGTGTCATCGCGTAGGGAGATCTGTTAGCTTCGTAGAAATATCAATTTTAAAGTGAATAGAATAAGATAAATATCATTTTATAATTTGTTACTAACAATAGGTCTTTAAGTCATTTTTTCCCATGAATGTTCATGTCTATGTTTAAGATGCAACTTTTTTTTTTTCTTATCAAAATGTGATAAAACTTATACCATCCCAAGCGTGGAGAAATTCCATACATATATTTAATTTTGATATTTTTGGATATAGTTATGGCGGGAAAAAGGAAAACACTTCGTTTTCTAAATCTTTTAGACCACTTTCACGGAAAAATTCGTAAAAAAAATATTGCTAAAAAAAATACAAAATAAAATCCATCCCAAGATAGACAACTATATCTAACTTTTAACCAAATGAAAAAAAAAAAGATTTGGTCATCCAAATCACGGGAAAACGAACTATAATCTTATAGGTTTAAAAAAAAAAAAAATTCATATAATTTTAAGTGTTTAATATAGCTAAACTTGTCCATTTTTTTAAAAAATTAGTAGATTAGAAACTAGATTCCGGATGCTACGATTCATATTAATATAAATTTTTCTAATTTTGAGTGTGCGTATTGCTAATAATCCCTACAAGTTGAGATTTCATTGTTTTTTGCAATATGACATCTACTTATGACCCCTTTTAGTCCACCAACTTGCTACACTTATCCTAATAACTGTCTAATACTCCATTTCAAGTAGTTTTTAATTAGAATGTATTTTATATTAAATATATATATATATATATACGGTTACAATAAAAGGTATTCCAAAAAGAAAAAATATACCTCACATCATGTTTCAAACAACCCAACAAAAAGTTAAAGGAAACATAGCCTCAAAAGGTGAAAAAATAAACAATGCAAAGAACTCTTAAAACTTCTTCAAGAATACAAACAAGGCACTGTATGTACATTCACCAATAAGAATCAAAGGGGCATGATGGGGAGAAAAATAAAATCTCTTGATATTAGCATGAAGTTGATTTCTATCAGAGCCATAAGCTGGACCAAACCACGATTTTACCTATGTCTTGGGAATATACACTAAATGAAGATCGGGGGTTTCGATGCCTCTTTGTATCTAGTATCACCTTTCCCCCTTTCTTTCTAACCGTGCTCCAATCACCAAAGGGAGGACTCACTGATAACCATTGTGAGGTTAGATTTACGATGATCAAATGAACAATGTTCCTTATTAGACTCTAAATATTTAGATTCACGGTCTCTTTTCATTCCTCCAACTAGAGATGCATTTACACTTATCTCTCGTGAGAAGAGATGAACCATTTCATTATAGAAAGATATGAAGAAAGATGGTATCTTCCTCTCAAAATATTATACCATTATTATGCTCTATTTCCCATTTTGATATATGAAAAACTTTGACATTATGGGCTTTGATTCTTGAAAAAGGAAGAACTTAAAGCTTCCAACTTTTGGGCTTGAAAGGTTGTCCCATTTTTCTTTGTGGATGTTAGCAAGCTTGAAGACAAGAATCCTAAATATGTGCTATTGATGAAAAATATGGAATCGGAGGTCGTGTTTTTGAAAGGAAGCGATAAGAAGAGTGCTCCACGTCATGAAGATATTAGATGATAATGGCACTCCACATTTGATAAGATAAAAGGAATTTTCCAAATTAACTTGACAAAATGATTTGTAAAAATTAGTTGAAATATCATATATGGAAATCCATCATAATCCATAATGCTCAATACATAACATTACATCACATAACATAACATTACATTATATCACATGAATTAGCTCAATACCGAGGATGTACATATAGGAGGAGGAAGTGTAAATACTACCTAGATCGGTGGTGAAGAACTCCTACTAACTTATACTAGTAGTTAAGTTAACTCCACAAGAATAATAAGCTAAGTCCACATAACTAGGAAGCTAACTCAATAACACTAGTAAGATAACACCACACAACTAGTACACCTAAGCAAGCTAACCCAAAAAAAAGAGCGAGGATAACCGAAGTGTAAGAATTATCCTAATAAACATATAAAAGGATAAATAATAACCTACACTAACATTTTCATAATCCGAATCTAAATCCATTGAACTTTTTCTTATATGAGGATCATTTTTTCAGAAAGACCTTTGCTAATATAAGTTATAGGAGTAGGTCATAGTCAAGGACTGGTACTAGATAAGATCAAATGCATGAATAAACTTGTATGTAGCAATAAGATCTAAAAAATACTCGAATGATGAAGTAGTACTTCTACAACAAGAACAAGTACATGAGAAATCTAACTCTTCATTAAGTGATTAGCCTTCATTAGCCAAAAAGTACATAGGAAGGTACATTATATAGTGAGAAATTAGGTCACCCAAAAAGGTAACTTCTCAATGAAGAAATAGAAAATGACTTAAATTACATTTCCTTTAATGACCTATTATGACCTAAGCAAGCTAAATTAAACCATGTAGGTAATGCCACAAGGTGGGTAAAATCCTACACCAACACCCACCCTTAAGCGCAACTTAGGTGGGTAGAAGAATGGGCCCTAAAAACAAGGCTGATGAGGTACCCAAGAACAATGCAAATCTCTCATAAAGTAGAGAAAAGGAAAAAACCCAGTGGGAAAAACTCCCCCAAAGGTGTAATGTCCCCTTCTCGGGACATTTTCCACATTAAATATTTGAAGACCCTCAACTCAATGGGTTCAAGGATTGAGCTCGAAATTTGTCCTAAGATGTCTGTTATCTATTTTGTAACCCCTTGGAGGGCTCTTTAGTTAGTAAATGTGCACATAGGATAGCAATTTCTTAATATTAAATTAAGAAATTAAATAAAGTGCACATGATAGTAGTTCATTAAATATTTTTATTTTAATTATGTTTTAGGGTGAAAACATTAAATGGTCGGTCATTGGATATTGCACCTCTTAATTCTATAAAAGAGGGGTCACATTTCCTTTATGGGCATGTTGATGAATTATTTAAAATTACTCCTGCATGGAGAAAGGGATGTATGCCCAAATTTGATACTCTTTCTCTCTTTCCTCTTCATTGAAGATCTCTTGCAATTTGGAGTTAGTTTGGAATCAATTTGTGATATATTTATGCTCTTTTCCTTGAAAACTTTACTATGTTGTTTGTAAGGGATGGAAATCCTCTTTGGAAATGATTTCTTTATGTGTGAAGTATCCTATGCTTGGCGTATTTTTCTATGGTTGAAGCTAAGCATGTTGGTGGAATATTTTAATTTTCAAACTCTCTTTCCATAACCCAACGAATTCCTTCATGACTTGTGATTATTTCAACCACTAGAATTAAAGATTAAGTCTACAATATTCATGTTATTCTGCCATGTGAATCGACTATGTTCCAAGTGACGTTTGGGGTTGAATGTTCTATGGTAGTGACCAGATTTAGGGATTTATGAACTGAGTTAAATGCATTTATTAATATTCCTTGGTAGCGATTTCACCTTATATAATAGTCTCTTTTGTTGGCTGATATACTTTGTGTCCTGCAAGTTGTAGATTGCATGATATTAGGGCATTTTGAGATATCTTTTTGTAGATCTAGCTATGACACATTTTAAAGTATTTGTTAAGTGGATTGATCGGGTTTAGAATATAATTTGGGTGTTCTAAATCCTCGAGTGTAGTGATGTGTGTAAGGGATTTTAAATATAATTTTTAAGTTCTCATAATAGCGAGGTTCACGCTTGTTTGAATGGTAATTAGGGTTTATCATAGTGAGTTGCACTTGGGGTCTAATTTTGACTTTATATGCCTTTTCCATCACCTTTTTGGGAGCAATGACTTGGTATAGAGGTTGGGTATTTAGTGATAAACTAAATTTTCATGCTTGTGTTTATTTTGGGTGTGATATTTGAGGGTTTAGATTACATTTAATATTTGGATAGTGAATTGCATGAGATATAGGTTTGGGAGAGTACAATGATTGATCTAAGGAATATTGTATGCCACAATTGCTATGTTATTTATTTCTAATCATAGAAAATCCATCGATCTATAGTTAGAGGGTTTCTAGTTTCATAAGGGGTGCATTGAAGGTGTTTTTGGATAGAAAATCCATCCTACAATACTTGTGCTCTTTGCCTAAGATTGTTGGATTTTTAACCCTCTTATTTGCAGCGATTGAATATGCTTTCATAGCATTGTTAGTTTAGCTGATTGCATGGATTTATTATGAAGTCTATGGGACTACTGAGTTTCTCTAGTCTTTGAAGGTTGATCTAATCTGTTGGTGTTGATTTCTATTGTTGGTTGCAATCATCTCAATGGTTCCATAAGGGGATATTATAGTGGTATCGTGAGCTACTTTCCTCTACTCGTTGTGGGTGTTGTTTGTAGAGATTAAATCATGGATCTTGCTAGTGACAGAGGTTTGAGGACCAAGCTCTATAGGATTGGGAGATGGCTCAAGGTTCCTTAAATTAAGAAGAGTGTATTGCTCAACGCTATTGAAGAGGTCGTAATATTTTTATGTTTGGTAGAGAAATTGGATTATAGTTCTATTTTTTTAGTTTTAGATCCCTTGGTGACACATTTGGCTAGATCAGATTTATTGAGACATGAGGAGGTAGATGTGAGACTCTTGGTCATCACATGCATTAGTGAGATCACACGGATATCAGCCCCAAGCTTGCCTTATGATAACATCACTATGGAGGAGATCTATGAGCTCATGGTGGGAAGTTTTCAAAAGCTTTGGGACACCACCAACCCTCACTTTGGAAAGAGGGTCAAAATTCTGAAGAACATGGCTAAGGTAAGGTCTTGCATTCCCATGTTAGATCTCAATTGTGAAGATCTCATTTCCCATATGTTTGAAGTCTTCTTTGGTGTTCTACATGAGGATCATTCACATGAGATAATGGATGCCATGCAAACTATAATGATTATAATGTGAAATGAGTATAAGTATCCTTTTCAATCTTTCCTAGTGATATTTGTGGAAGAATTGGGACAAAGGAAGCCATGTATAACTCACACCTTATCAAGAAGAGTTGTGGAGAATTGTTCAAGAAAAATAAAGTCATGCATCTAAGGTATGGGTTCCCTTGTTTTTGATGATGAAATTTTGGCATCTAATGATTGTATGAAATTGAGTGGTTGCAAGGATTTGTTTGATGAACATGAAGGGGACATTGGTGTCAAGCACATACATGATAAAGGGGAACGAATGGAAAAATCATATTTGAGGCAAGAAGAAAAGGGGTATACTCATTCATGTGATACCTCATTTATGTCTACTTCTATATGGCAAAAAGGAGAAATTGTGGAACATTCATTGCATGATAACAATCTTTTGATGTTTGATGAATTATTTGTGCCTACTAATTGCATCGAGTTGAACATGAGTGCAAGGAAATCAAGTTTTCAAGAGGACTATGAGGATGGGGCATCATGGAATGCTTATGGTAATTTGCAGTCCGCTGTAATTTTCCAAACAGCAGGCCCTAATGGGCAATTGAATGAGGTTTGTCACCCAAACATGAGTCTCATGGATGTCCCAAGTCATTACCCACCAAGTATGAATGCTTGTGGGGAGGACAAAGGGGTTTTAGACAAGGAAAGAGATGAGAAACTAAGTGTTGTTCCAAACTCAGAAATTCTGAGTTTTGGAGAAGTTGGGGGCAGCCCAAGGTATGATTCTTCATATTTTATTTCTCCTTCCATATTGAGTTTTGATGGGTATGATTATGAGCATGATAGGGAGATGGATATGAGGTGCAACATGGAGTATATTGGTTACATTTTTGTTGGTACTCTTGCTCTTAACATTTGGGTGCATGAGGAGCATGATGGCAAAGGAAAAAGAGTGATAAACACTCTTCCAAATGAAGGAGATCCTAATGATAAGCTTGCTGGTCCATGTGAGGATTTCATCATTAGAAGGCATAAAGGTATGATGGCTTCATGTGTTTTGACTCCTCTCATAAGGGAAAGGCATTGGCACAAAGTAAGGTACAAGTTTCCTTGGCTTCTCCATGATAATGTTCACAAATGCATGCAATACATTTCAGCTTTCTCCTTTTCTTGTTTGGGGTGTCATCTTGCACATGTTGCTTCATGGGATAAGGTGATAAAAGGAATTGGGTTTGGCAAGTTTCATTTGAATACATGGATATCATCTCCTTTCTATTTTCAACAAGTGCTAACTCCTTTCTCCATGGAAGCCTTGAAGGAAGGATGGATCACATGGACTACACATAGCATGGTAAGAAGTCCATTTCCAAATTGTGAACAACAGTTATGTCACCCACTTGGATGTTTGATTGGTTTTCTTACAAAGGTAAAATCAACAAAGGATATGTGTTGGGGATGTTTGGTTGATGATGCTTGCATGACCACAAACTTTTGGGCTTTGATGAAAGGTTTGGAAAGAATGAAGAAACATGGTATGGACTCGTCTCAAAGAATTTAATTTTCTGCTATGCATATGGATCATTTTTAGTTTACTATTGGTGAGAATGAAATTTCAGTCACACAGAAACCAATTTTCTTCACTAGATTGATGTTCATTCATGTTGGGTAAAATTTCTTGAAGTATACTAGTTGTTGTCCCATCATTTTTATGACTAACATCATCAGGACCAACTCCTCTATCACTTCTATAATTCAGATTTTTTCCATGCATTTGATGATAGGGTTGTTGGGGATTGATTTTAGCTCATGGGTGAATACTTGGGGATGGAAACCAGCTATTCAAATTCTGATTTTTGAAGAAGGAATGCATCATTACAACAGTGTTTGGGGCCACATAGCATATTTTGGGGACAGCCCATGCATGGGAAAGAATTGGGAGCCATCCATGCCTTGGAGACACAAAGAAGAAACAGGAAAAGTGTTTCTTAACACTTATTTTTCTAATGAATTTGCTTCATGTGCAGGTTTGGAGAAGAAGTTGCAATTGAAGACACTCCCAACTTGCAAGAGAAAGAAGCAACACAAGTTGTTGCAAATGCTTCATCACTTGATTGGCATGGGAGCACGACTTTGGGAGTGCTACATCATTGCATTTGGATGCACGAGTTTGATATTGCTTGAGGGAAAGCAATCTTGGGAAGGGAGGACTGTAATGTCCCCTTCTTGGGACATTTTCCAAATTGAAGATTTGAAGACCCTCAACCCAATGGGTTTGGGGATTGAGCTCGAAATTTGTCCTGAGATGTATGTTATCTATTTTGTAACCCCTTGAATGGCTCTTTAGTTAGTTACATGTGCACAAATGATAGAAATTTCTTAATATTAAATTAAGAAATTAAATAAAGTGCACATGATAGTAGTTCATTAAATATTTTTACCTTAATTACATTTTAGGGTGAAAAAATTAAATGGTCGATCATTAGATATTGCACCTCTTAATTCTATAAAAGAGGGGTCGCATTTCCTTTATGGGCATGTTGATGAATTATTTAAATTTACTCCCTGCATGGAGAAAGGGATGTATGCCCAAATTTGATACTCTTGCTCTCTTTTTTCTTCATTGAAGATCTCTTGCAATTAATTGGAGTTGGTTTGGAATCGATTTGTGTTAGATCTATGCTCTTTTCCTTGGAAACTTTCCTATTTTTTTGGAGTGTTGGATGTCTTCTTTAACAACGATTTCTTTGTGTGAAGTCTCCTATGCTTGGCATATTTTCTTGTGGCTATAGCTGAGCATGTTGGTGGAATATTTTAATTAGAAAAATATCTTTCCATAACTCAGTGAATGCCTTCATTAATTGTGATTATTTCAATGACTAGCATTGAAGAGCAAGTCTACAATATTCATGTTATTATTCCTTGTGAATCGACTAGGTTCCAAGTGAAGTTTTGGGGTTTAATGTTCTATGGAAGTGATCAAATTTAGGAGTTATGATATGGGTTCAATGCACTTATTAATCTTCCTATGCTGTGATTTCATCTTAGATAATATTCTATTTTGTTGGATGATATACTCCATGTCCTGGGAAGCTATAGATTGCATGGTATTAGAGCATTTTGAGATATAGTTTTGTAGATATAGCTATGGCACATTTTAAGTATTTTAAAAGTGGATCGACTAGGTTTAGAATATGATTTGGGTGTTCTAATGCCTCTGGGTGCGAGTGATCGTGTAAGGGAGTTTAAATATAATTTTTAAGTTCTTTATAACAACGAGTTTCATGCTTGTTTGAATGGTAATCATATTTTATTGCAGAGACTTTCACTAGGGGTCTAAATCTAACTTTATATGCCTTTTCAATCACCTTTTAGGAGCACTTAATTCGTATAGAGGTTGGTTATTTAGTGATAAACTAAATATGCATGCTTGTGTTTATTTTTCAAATGCGATCTTTGAGGGTTTAGATTACATTTAATACATGGATAGCGAATTGCATGAGATATGGTTTTGGGAGAGTACATTGATTGATCTAAGGAATATTTTATGCCATACTACATTATTTATTTCTAATCACAACAACTCCATAGATCTACAAATTGGAGGGTTTCCTGTTTCATAAGGGGTGCATTGAAGGTGTTTTTGGATAGAAAATCCATCCTACAATAATTGTTCTCTTTGCTTAAGATTGTTGGATTTTTTTAACCCTCTTATTTGTAGCGATTGAATATGATTTCATAGCATTGTTAGTCCGAGTTGATTGCATGTATTTATTATGAACTCTATGGGACTACTTTGGGTTGCTCTAGTATTTGAAGGTTGATATAATCTCTTGGTGTTTATTTCTATTGTTGGTTGTAATATTCTCATTGGTACCATAAGGGGAAAATTAAAAAGAGAGAGAAGAAGAAATGAGGACTAGAAATCCCCCCCAAATATGATGCTTATGTGTCCTATACCCCAAGAAGATCTCGCAGTGAGGAAGCTTTCTCTTAGTGACAAATTTGGTGAAGATGTCAATAACCTGATATGATGTATGGAAATATTGAAGATCAATGACCTTTCCATGAATCAAATCTCTAATGAAATACCTGTGAATCTCAATGTTCTTAGTCCGTTGATGCTTTTGAATCGGATTCCTAAAAATTTGGATGGTGTTATGGTTTTCACGAGGAAGATGATTGTGGGTTACTTGACTGAATACTAAACTTTGTCAAAATCCTTGAAAGCTAGATGGCCTCTGTCAAGCATTTAAAGCTCCTCTATATTCAAACTTGGTAGAAGATAAAGAAATAACATTCTACTTTTTTCTTTCATCTAGGTCATTAGGGAAGACCACCGAATACAAGAGGAAACATGGCCCACTCTACCAATTTGTATAAAGTATTATAACCCTATGATGGGTCATCTAACCCTGAAAATTATTTTCTAACGTATGAAATGAGATGGGGAGCTAAAGGAGTAATAGATGAGAACACAAAAAAGTAAAATCTCATAGGATCCTTACAAGGAAGGGATTTTAAATTTATATACTCGATGTATCTTAGTATTAAGACTCTATAGGAAGTTAGGGATGTTCTTACTCAAGAGTTTAAAAGAAAGAAGTGTGTAGGGAAAACTATTTAAGATCTGAAATAAATAAAACAAAGGTCTCAAGAATTTGTCATGGAATGTGGCATCTGTTTTTCTAATGTAATGAATAAAACTAACTTCAATTTTGATGAAGCTGGTAAAAATTCCTAGTTTTTGGAAGGACTACAAAATAAAATATTGTTTACCATTGTGCAAATGAAATTTTCCAATAAAGTAGAATCCACAGAAGCCACTATAAAAGTAGAAAACATTGAGGATTATGGAGACAATTGGGGAAGCAATAAAAAAATTGAAGCCAAATTAGACATGGTAATGTGTAGATTAGAAGAATTGCATAAAGGAAAGAAAACCCAACTGTGTATTTAGTGTACAGATTGCACAAATGATGTTCATCTTAAGAATGATTGTACAAATCAAAAAGGAGGAAAACCTTTATTCCACTCAAATAGGATATTAGAATACTATGAAATTTGTAGAGTATGAGGACACCCTATGAGAAAATTTCATTTGATACAACATTAAGTACATTATCCCCATACAATCGTATGCACCTTTTACTGAGGCCACCTCTCGAGGCCAAAGATTATAGGGCATTAATGGATCGAAGGATAAGGTAGTGAGAAATGTATTCATGATTCAATCTCAATTATAAATAGAAACACCACCGAGTAATAAAAACACCGAGATGACCTCGGTAATGGGTGGGATCCCCATCCCATCAACATAATGTGCAATAGACTCCTCCATCATTGCGAGACGCCACGCAATAGGTTCGTTCATCTCCATAGTAGAGCCCAAGGTAGGGTTCGCCTTCTCCACAAAACATGATGAACTAAACACCCCGCATCCACAAAATTCCCTTTATGTAATGCGCCACCACCACAAGGGTCATATGGAGGATATAAGATGCAAAAAAGTTGGGGTGTAACTCAAAGGCCTTATAGAGGATATCAACATAGAAGAAAAGGACCTCAGTTGCCAAGATATTCTATAATTTTTTTATCTTTGTGGAGAACCTAATCATGTTGTGTGGAATTGCCCATCCAATCCATAACACAAATTATTTTTCACATATTTTCAGATAGCGAGGACAAAATCACACTAGAGATTACACTTTGCACTAGAAAAATAGTGGAAATAGAATAAACTACAAAATGTAAAGATGGTTAATATGGTGCCTAGGTAAATTTTGAGTCTACAAGTCATGGCGGGTTATAGAGAAATGGATGAGGCTTATGACCCATAGAGATTCCATCAAACAGTTAAAGCACAATAAAATGTCCCACTTTTTGTATGTTTTGTACCTTTGTAAACATGAATTTTCAATTTCATTGATTTTCTAAATGTAATAGTCACAAAACTGTATTCATTCATGAAATTCCACAAACTAATTAAATGTTGTGTTTAGAGTGTAGAATACATGTATATTTTTTAAAGTTGTTTTTGGAAAAATGTTTGGTGTTTATCTTAATTTTATTCATACATTGTTTCTTATGTTATAAAAGAGGAACGATTGTCCCCCAGTGGTGATTTTTAATGAAACATTGTTTTTTCACCATGAAATTTTAGATGTGTGTTCAAGATTTGAATTTTGAGGTCTTGTCAAATTATTGTATTTTTTGACTTATATGTTTTAAAAATTAATTATTTAGTAAAAGCGTTTTAAAAATAAATAGCGTATATATTTCTATGCCAATAAATTTTAAGATTTATATCGAAATTGAGTTTTTTCATAGGTATGAAGAAGACTTCAACAAATAGTAAGTTTATTTTTTTTAATTTTTTTGATATATTTTACTATTTTTCAAATTTGGTTGATTGTGTACTATTGATTGTCCTAAAATACCATATGTTAGTAAAAAATAAAAAATAAATAATAAAACATATTTTTAAAAATGAAAATTATATTTTTAGAAAGCTAATAAAATCTGAATTTTGTGTTAATTTTTGTAATTTTACTAGTTCATTTACCCTAATTACGTGGCACCTAAGTGGCATATTTTGGCTTACAATTATCCTCCAAAAGGATTTGGCGCCAAAATGTGCCACATAATGCCACATAGGGGTTCGCATAAACCCTGTTCGTGCGAACCCCTATGCCACCAAAATGCCACCCATACGCTTCCTTTCAAATTTAATGTTTTGCAATTTTTGTTTTTATAACTATGATTTTAAAATAATATTGTTCATTTTTAATGTTTTAAATTTAGTTTTTTACAATTTTTTAAACTAGAGTTTTAAAGCAAGTTTTTTTAATTGTTTTTAACCAAAAATATATAATATGTTATTATATTTTTGAAAAAAATATTTTTATTATTTATATATAATAGAATTGACTTTAAAGCATATAGTTATTTTATTTAAAAATATATTACAAAACTAAATAATTGTATATTAAATTTAAATTGTATTAAAATTAGAAAAGTTGTTTTAAAGTTATAAAAAAATTAAAATTAAAAATAACCTAATTTCAATTGATATTTGTATATAATAAGAGTTGCATTTGCATGTATAGTTTTATATCGAGTTTACTCTTAGAAAATCACATTTATCTCAATTTATGTGTGCGGGTGAAAAGTATTGAAGTGGATGAATAATGGGAAATGCAAAGAATGAGAAACGAAAAATATACCGAGGAAGAGAATGTAGAGAAGAATGCTAGAAGATTAGTTCGTAGGAAGGCACAAACACAGAGAGAGAGAGAGAAGGCACAAAAGTGAAAGACAAGGTTGCAAAAATTGGTACATACATAGAAACCCTTGATAGATCATAATTTTATTTTTTGTTCTAAGGTAAATATGATAATATGTTTTTTAGATTGGGTAAAGGAAAGGGTTTTGATAGGATCCCATAACCTAAAACAATAGAAAAAATATGTGAAAATAAAAGGCTCTAACAAAAACAACGTAAGAACCAACCAATTACCGAAAAAGGATCCACACAGAAAAATCATTCAACGAAACACTAATTGTTGAAATATCAACAAAACATGGTAAAAAATATAAAACATGGTAAAAAATATTGCAACCACTCAATAGTATAATTTGGATCTTGATCTAGCCATCTACTTTGTTTTTTATTGCTTGTTACTCTCTAGGAGACATGGTTGTATTTATCTCTTAGTTAAATCTAGGGTTTCTATTTAACATCAAAATCTATTCTTCAACATCCTCTCTCACCTCTTAGAGAGGCTCTATTTCAATACCCACCAACACCTTTCTAACTTAATCCTCATATAATTGGGTCATTCCCAAAAAACAAGAACCTTTGTATTCCTCCCATATATATCTCTATAGTTAACCCCTTGACATTTTGTTTCTTTATTCTACATTTTACCTTCTCATACATCTTTCAAAATTTGGCATTTTCACCCATTGTGCTTATGTGTTCCATTCAAAGTAATTTTTTATCTCTAGATATAGGCCTTAACCCAATTCCTCTTTATCAAGGGTCACCATCATAATATTAGCTCCCAAACAGGTCATATTCCTTATTTACTTATTGTTTATCTAGCTATAATATATGTTTTTCCATTATTTAGGTATGCTTCTATCATTTTCACCTTTTCCCACTCATCATTTCTCTCTTTCAATTGCGAAAAGGTTGTCTTCGTCTAGATACAAACATGATCCTCTCAACATACCTTTATTTCTTAGCACTCTTGCTTTATCCACATACTCTTCATGTGGAGATAAAACACCTTCCAAAACACTTTGCAGTAAAGAACCACATTAATTTTTTCCTTGATTCCCTCTTCCAAACATCCCATTATATCATAGATCATTTTGTGAGAATGATTAAGTATGATGCGTATACAAGAGATCTAGTCAAATGAGAGATCCTAGTCAAATGAAATATTACGTTTATATATATATGCCATATTTCATAAATTAGATAACTCTAATATATATATATATATATATATATATATATATATATATATGATTTATGAAAAAATAATTGAAAGATCAAATGATGAAGAGATAATATCTACCGTAAGGAAATTTTGATCTCCTAAATAAAATATTAGTTGAAAATTTCGATCTCCCAAATAAAATATTAGTAAGGATTGATATTAGCATGTTAATAACATCCTATGCATCTTACAACCTATTGGTGTTTGATTTTATCTCACCCCATTTTTCCTTAAAATTTCCCAATGTGCCTGGTTCGTGGTATTTTCTATCTCCCTGAATGGATGCATACAAGTTTTATCTTTACTAGGGTGTTATTGTAAATCCTTCTCTATGGTTGTGGATTGCTGTTAAGCCATGAATTATTTGCAAATTCTTTGTCCTTGAAGAAAGATTCAATTATGGGCGCAAATGGTGAAGTTCCCTTGCATCTTATTGTTTGATGGGCATGTTTTCCTTGTCAAAATTTATCTCTAACATCTACGAGATACGTGTTCATTCTTGATTGGATGCGGCCCGATGGGTCTTTTTGGTGAAATTTGCTACTTTTTTCTCATTTGTTAAAAAACAAAATTGGCCCCACGGCCCTGATAGTCTCTGATTGACGATTCAACAAATATGAAGCGGCAGGGAAAAAGTCCTACTTTGACCCCGAAGAAGGACACGTGGTAGTTTTTCATGTTACAAGTGGGGAAGTGGGTCAACAAAACATTTTGAAGTTTTTTTCCTTTTTTTTAAAAGGAGAAAAGTATAAAAAATGAAGTGTGACTCTTTAGGGCCCACATCAAAAGATAAAAGTAGGAAGCGGGTCACTAGAGGAAAATTGGAAAGTTTTCCTTTTTGTAAAAAGGGGTAAAATTGCAGAAATGAGCCACGACTCCATCAAAGGCCCAAATTAAGCCACGTGTCAAGCCCGTATTTCAAAGGTAGAGGGGCGAGGAAAATGTTAAAATTGTGCATTTTCTCCAAAAGTCATAAAATGCAAAAGGCACCCCTAGGCCCATTTCGGCTCTAATCTTCCATGTGGATGACTCTAATTTAAAGTTGTGAAAGGGAAGAATCAATGGTTATGGCGCGATGCATCTAGTTTTTACGCCATTAACATTCCACGACTTTAGGGGATGCAAATACGCATCATTTTTCATGGTGAATCTGAATGATTTCTTGTCATTTCTATCAACAAAGTGCAATTGAAGTGTTTTGGAGCTTGAATTTGTGAATTTGAGGAAGTACAAGAGTTTATATTTTGAAACAGAGTTATTCTGTGCACTGCGAGAAAATGAATAGCCGAGATCCAATAGAGAAAATTACGAGAGGAAAGTATGAGGAGAAGGAATCTATAGGCGCAAAGGATAAAAAACATGTTGCCCAGGGGATGACCTGGATGCCCAGAGTTAAAACAATGATGGAATTTGAAATGATTTACCTTTTGAACACTGGAAACTTTTTGTTGTAAATCTATTAAACATCACTTTCTGAAAATCATGATCAAATATGTAACAAAAAAAGGTTCCTCCAATATTATTTGTTTGAGGGGGAAGCTTGTAAATGAGTGCTATAAAGGGCATGAGTTAGTCATGCAAATGGTCGGGGGTTGAATTCTTATGAGAAAATTTAAGAAATCCCATATTCATGAGAGACCATCTGAGAAACCTGTTAATCTCTTATGTTTTAGATTTGATCATGTCAAGTTGGTTGCAAGTGTACAACCATTGAAAAGCTCTGAGATTGTTCAAGAAACCTTCCCCTATTTGATGAATCTAATCAACTTCAAATTAATCTGTGTTAATCTTGGGAAAATTTGTGTCTACTTTATTTTCAGAATGTCTACAAATAGTATTTCTTGTTCCTATTGCAATCTTATATTATAATATCTCTGAATCACATAAGATCTCATCCCTTTTATGGTTTAGTGGAATTTGCAATTTCATTATGAGAAGAGCCTTCATCCTGTAATGAAATAAACAATTTAAAATCACTTTACTCTCATTTGTTGATAGAGGTTGTTTGTAATTCTTTGAGTGTATCTTAGACGTGATGAACCAGAGATTGATAATGTTTAATTGAGCCTTTTAACTCGAGCCTTCGTGTTAAATTCTTGGAGATTGTGTGAAACCATGTAAATTTGGGCCTCCATTGATGCACACCTTCTGGTTGAAGGAATATTTTAGCTATTCTGAAGCATTCTGTCATTTATTTTTACAATTTTTGTGAAGGTTCTAAAAGATCTGGCAAAATCAAGTTTATCTTGCTTAATCTCCCACCACAAATTTTTCAAAAAGAATGAATCCTACCTGAACTACCCCTGTTTGCCATGTATGTCTACAAATGAATAAATTCTACTGCCAAAATATGTAGAAGCAATCATGATTCCATAATGTATTTAATAACCTTAACCTTGTTTAGAAAATATCACCATTATTTAGAAATAACAACTCATGAGAGTTAAATTGTGGTGCATTGATGATATTTTCTCAAGGGTTCCTTTCAAATTTGTGTAAAGAAGTATATATTCATTCTCCTTCACCAAAAGAGGTTACAAAATGGGTCCTCTCACCTTGGTTAAAAGGCACAACCTAAAGTAGTGAGGATAGATCAAATCCTTTTGAAGGTGTTATCCATTTCTCCAACACCTGAGTGATAAAGAGCCAGCTGAATCTCCTCCCTAGCTAAAAATGAATCATAACATGATTTTTCTTTCTCTAAGTGTCTTGCTAAATCTATGATGCTTTCGGCTTCCAAGGGAGAATCAATTTGGATACCAACACCTGAATGATGCCATTATCAGGGATTATTTGAACTCCAAGACCTATTTGTGTGGCAACAACACTAGAATGGCATTGTTTCCGGGGAATTATTAGCATTTCTCGGGGATTATTTGAACTCCTGGACTTATTTGTGTGGTAAAAAAACTAGATTGGTGCTATTGCCGGGAATTATTACTCTTTCCGGGATTATTTGAACTCTAGGACTTATTTGTGTGGAAAAAACACCAGATTTGCGCTGTGTCAACTTATTAACATTATCGGGGATTATTTGAACTTCGGGAATTATTTGTGTGGCAAGAACACCTGAATGGCGTTGTTGTTGGGGATTATTTGAACTCGGGAGCTATTTGTGTGGTAAGAACACCAAATTGGCGCATTCAAGGGATTATTTGAACTCGAGACCTATTTATGCGGCAATGACACCAGATTGGATTTGTTGCTGCAATTCTTCAAAGGCATTATCATATCAACCCTGTTAATTTTTCTTACATGATCTAAGTGTAAATACGTTATTTAAACATCATCCATTGTTAAGATCTGTAAGATTTGTGAAGTTACAAGTTTTGTGTGCAATATATCCAGTTTCTAGTGGTTATTGCACTAAATTTATATGATCAGTGATAAATAATGGTAGAGGAAGGTTAGATCTACTAAGATTTATACGAATTAAGTGTTGATAGATATTTGACAAGTCGTTTATAGTGCATTTGCACAACTAAGGTGAAAATCCTTAGCGGTGACTTTGTGTTGATTTAAATTTTGATAAATACCAGTGCCTTAACCTATATTAAGTGAGAATCTGTCACTAATATTTGCAAATATGGAAGGAAGAAGATCTTTCTTCACTAAATACCCTACCAGAAAGTTATTTCTAGAACTAGGAAAGATGAATTCAGAAGGAAAAAGAGTCTGGAAAATAGTTGGAGATCAGGAATCAAGAAAAGAGTTATCCATTGTGGAAAGTGATCAACTTGTGGTTGAGGATTACCATTCTTCTTCAAGTGATTCTGAATTAGGTAATTTTCATATAGATTTGAATTCTCCAACTGGAGAGGGTCCTTCATTTGTGTCTGATAAGTGTGCTTCTCAGTCTATCCCTGTATTTTCCAAATTTGATAGGGTTTTCCACGAAACAGAGTCTTTAGAGGACATTCATTTTGAAAATTATACTTACGTGTTCCAAAGACCCTTGTCCCTCATAATTTTGTTTCTCCAAGAAGATCACCTCCCGAAATAATATGGCCCAGCCCCACCCAGACTTCCATTTGTTGTGAACACTTTTGGTCCTATAAAATTTAGAGGTATGGTGGATATCCAAATGTAGTGCCACAAGATGTTAGAAAGATACTTCCTAAATTTCAAGGGAATAATGCTATCACTGGTGATCATCATTTAAAACTTTTTGTCAATATGATGGAGTACTTTGAGATTGAATTTGAGGATGTGTATATAAAATTGTTTATTCATACTCTTTAGGAGGATGCACGTGATTGGTATAAATCTTTACTAGATAACTCAATAGACTCATGGACAGAAATGAAAAATGCTTTTAGATTGCAATATGGGGATAAGACAAAACCTGGTTTCTTTTGTCTGAATTAGAAAATATTAATAAGAATACTAATGAATCTATTCATGAATTCAATACTCGGTTCAATAATACCTTGAATAGGCTGCATGTGATTATGACGACAAGTGATGTTTCTTTTTTAATAGAATACTCTGATGCTTTTGACAAAAAGGCTACCTATTATTTAAGGGACAAGAACCCAGAAACATTGAGGCAAGCCTTCACCATGGCTTTGTAGATTGAAAATAACATCAAGGTAGTTGGTAAGCCTCCTAAGAGGGAAGGTATCAAGTTGATCAATCCAGAGAAGCCTCAGTCGAGTAAGTCTGTTGATATGGAAGAGGTTGTAAAAACTTTGGCTGGAGCTGTTAAGAAAATATACTATAAATTGGATAGAGAAGAGAAGGGGCTTGGAAAATTTTCCCAAGGTTAGAAAAAGCCACAAGGTCAAGAAATATTTGCAAATCATCCCATAGGTGATCATAGATCAGATGACAGGGGTAAAGGGCCCATGGGATCGGGAAATATACACCCTAAACACGGGAAAATAGATTGGTGCCACGATCCTTTAGTGCTAAAGTCTTTACCATGGAAGAGGTCCATGATATGGAGTGGTGTGATAGATGTTTCTTGCCCCATTCCCATGTGATGAAGAAAATAAGTTGAGGAAGCGATGATGATGAGACAGGATGATGATGCATGCATGATGGATTCTCTCTACAATTCACAAAGAGGGAGCAACCTCAAATGAAATAATAAGTGTAAGAACTGCCACTGATTTTTGGGATTGAATTCACGGGGTATTACCTCTTACTCCCACTCATACTTCTAAAATTGATATCATACAATATTTTGAGTTGCCAAATAATGATTTTGAGTACTTAAGGGAATTAATGATTAAAAAGTATGATGGAGGAATTCCTTCAGAAGAGGACATATAGTTGTTATTGAATGCAACAGCGATTACTTAAGAAAAGGAATACAATACTAGGAGTAAGGTTGTCAAAGGGGCAGGGGCTTAGGTCAAACCAAAAATTCCAGTGCTTACTAGTATCCCTAAGGAAACCCCTAAAAAAGATGCATCTGGTAAAGGCTTTGTCACCCCAAATAAAACTTGTGTTCCTCCCCATGCACAGAATGTGAAGACTCCCATGTTATCAGATGAAGTTATGAACCCTCCTCCTAATACTATCTTACCCAAATATGTTCCTTGTGACATAGCCCAAATCTTGAGTCAAATCAAGATTTTTGTTCCTATTGTTGAATTGCTTAGAATCCCTAAGCATAGGAACAGAGCACTCAAATATTTGGGGCTTGAGGAAGAAATGGTCACCCACGGTAAAAATGTAAACAAAGTAGATGTTCCTCCCTGCCATTGTAGAATTAGAAAACCACAAGCATTAGAGGAACTGGGTGAACCACTTGAGGTTTATTTGGGAACTTCTTTGGTTGAATCTGTTGAATGTGGATCCATTTTTATTACTTTGATTATTAAGAATAGGTTGTTACATAACTGCATGTTTGATTCAGAAGCCTCATGTAATGTAATGCCTCTTGAGTTCATGAATGAGTTAAATCTCAAAGTAACAATAGCTTATGGGAAATTTACTACCATGTATTTAAGAGAGGTGCTAGTAGTTGGATGTGTCAAGGTTTTAGTTGTGCAATTGATAGCGTATCCAGGAAAGTACTTAAATTTGAATGTGGTAATTGTGGATTGTCCTACTAAATGTGAAATGTTATTATCTAGGAAGTGGGCAGCTAGAGTGGGTGGAAGTGTGCAAGTGGACATGTCTTATGCCACCATACCAATTAAGGGAAGCCTTGTGAAGTTACCTGGTGAAAATAAAATGCTATATCTCATTGAGGACCCCAACAATGCTTCTTATGAAGTATTACAAACAGAAACTGATGTTGATAACTATGCGAGCTATGTTGTTTTCAAGGAGTATGAAAATGATCAATGCAGATATCCTGAGAAGGTTGATTTTCCTAGGACTCTAATGTTTGATGCAGCCTCGAGAGATGTTAAAAATCTTGACATAGGTACAAAGGATAAGCCTGAAAAAATGTGGTCAGATAGAAACTTAGATGGAAAAGATAAGTAATCATATGACCAATTGTTAAAGACATATCATAACTTCTTAGCATGGTCATATCCAGAATGATAGGCACTTAAAAATTGTCCTTGATTATTTTTTGTGAATCAGGGTGCACACCATTGTACAGTGGATAGTATTTTGGTTTGGTTATGCTTTCGTGTTTTTTTTTTGTTCTAGTCCCCAGTGACCAATTTTTTTGTTTTCTCAATTTGTCTTTGGAGGATTGGTTATTATATTTTAGATTTGTAAGCTTGTTCTTTGACTCCGTTGCCCAATGGATTTTTGGCACATGGTCTGCTCTTTTGTTCTTGTGGCACTCACAAGGAGTGCCCATCCCTAAGTCGGAGCCGATGTTGGTGCTCGATTTGATCTCACCTCGTTTGTTCTAAAAATTTCCCAATCTGCTGGTTCATCGTATTTTCTATCTCCCTGAATGGATGCGTACAAGTTTTATCTTTACGGTGTTATTATAAATCCTTCTCTATGGTCATGGATTGCTTTCAAGCCATGAATTATTTGCAAATTCTTTGTCCTTGAAGAAAGATTCAATTTTGGGTGCAAATGGTGAAGTTCCCCTACATCTTACTATTTGATAGGCGTGTTTTCCTATCAAAATTTATCTCTAACATCTACAGATACGTGTTCATTCTTGATTGGATGTGGCCGAAAGGTCTTTTTGGTGAAATTTGCCACTTTTGTCTCATTTGTAAAAAATACCAAATTGGCCCCGTGAACCTAATAGTCTCTGATTGGCTATTCAGACAAATATGAAGTGGCAAGGAAAAAGTATTAATTTGACCCTGAAGAAGGACATGTGGTAGTTTTTCAAGTTACAAGTGGGGAAGCGGGTCGATGGGTCTTTTTGGTGAAATTTTCCACTTTGGTCATGTTTTTAAAAATACCAAATTAGCCCCACGGCCCCGATAGTCTTTGATTGGCTATTCAAAGCAAATATGAAGCAACAGGGAAAAAGTCTTACTTTGACCACGAAGGACACGTGGCTGTTTTTCATGTTACAAGCGGGAAGCGGGTCGGTGGAACATTTTGAAGTTTTTGCCTTTTTGTGAAAAGGAGCAAAGTATAAAAATGAAGCACAACTCCGTTGGGGCCCACATCAAAAGATAAAAGTGGGAAGTGGGTCGCCGGAGGAAAATTGGAAAGTTTTCCTTTTTGTAAAAAAGGGTAAAATTGCATAAATGAGCCATGACTCCATCAAAGACCCATATTAAGCCACGTGTTAAGTCCGTATTTCAAAGGTGGAGGGGTGGGGAAAAATGTGAAAATTGTGCATTTTATCCAAAATTCATAAAATGAAAAAGGTACCCCAAGCCCATTTCAGCTCTAATATTCCACGTGGATGGCTCTAATTTAAATTTGTGAAAGGGAAGAATCAACGGTTATGGTGCGATGCATCTAGTTTTTCCACCATTAACGTTCAACGACTTCAGGGGATACAAATATGCATCATTTTCATGGTGAATCTAAATGATTTCTTGTCGTTTCTATTAGCAAAGTGCAATTGAAGTGTTGTGGACCTTGAATTTGTGAATGTGAGAAAGTGCAAGAGTTGATATTTTGAAACGAGTTACTCGAGGCACCTGTAGAAAATGAATTGCCAGATCCATCAGATAAAATTACAGTGGAAAGAATGAGGAGAAGGAATCTATAGATGTAAAGGATGAAAAACGTGTTGCCTAAGGGGATCACTGGATTCCCCAGTTAAAACAATGATGGAAATATCTGAAATGATTCACCTTTTGAACACCTGGCAACTTTTTGTTGTAAATCTATTAAACATCACTTTCTGGAAATCATGATCAAATATGTAACAAACAAAGGTTCCTTGAATATTCTTTGTTTTGGGGGAAGCTTTAATGTAAATGAGTGTTATAAAGGGCATGAGTTAGTCATGCAAAAGGTTGGGGGTTGAATTCTTACGAGAAAATTTGAGAAAGCCCATCTTCCTGAGAGACCATATGAGAAACTTGGTAATCTCTTATCTTTTAGATTTGATCATGTCAAGTTGGTTGCAAGTGTACAACCATTGAAAATCTCTGATATTTTTCAAGAAACCTTCAACCGCTGATGAATCTAATCAACTTCAAATTAATCTGTGTTAATCTTAGGCACATTTGTGTCTACTTTATTTCGTAATGTCTGCAAATAGTATTTATTGTTCCTATTGCAATCTTATATTATAATATCTCTGAATCACACAAGATCTCATCCCTTTGATGGTTTAGTGGCATTTACAATTTCATTATGAGAAGAGCCTTCATTTGGTAATGAAATAAATAATTTAAAATCACTTTACTCTCATTTGTTGACAGAGGTTGTTTGTAAGTCTTTGAGTGTATCTTAGATGTGATGAACTAGAGATTGATAATGTTTAATTGATCCTTTTAACTCAAGCCTTCGTGTTAAATTCTTGGAGATTGTGTGAAACCATGTAAATATGGGCCTCCATTGATGTACACCTTCTGGTTGAAGGAATATTTTAGCTATTCTGAAGCATTCTATCATTTGGTTTTCCAATTGTTGTGAAGATTCTCAAAGATTTGGAAAAATCAAGTTTATCTGCTTAATCTCCCACCAAAAATTATTCAAAAACAATGAATCCTACCTGAACTACCCCTGTTTGCCCTGTATGTCCACAAATGAATAAATTCTACTACCAAAATATGCAGAAGCAATCAAGGATTCCATAATGTCTTTAGTAACCTTAACCTTGTTTAGAAAATATCACCATTCTTTAGAAGTGACAACTCATGAGAGTTAAATTGTGGTGCATTGATCATATTTTCTCAAGGTTTCCTTTCAAATTTGTGTAAAGAAGGATATATTCATTCTCCTTCACCAACAAAGGTTACAAAATGGGTCCTCTCACCCTAGTTGAAAGGCACAACCTAAAGTAGTGAGGATAGATCAAATCCTTTTGAAGGTGCTATCCATTTCTCCAACACTCGAGTGACAAAGAGCCAACTGAATCTCCTCCCGACTACAAAATGACTCATAATATGATTTGTCTGTCTCTAAGTGTCTTGCTAAATCTGTGATGTTGCTCGGCTTCCAAGGGAGAATCAATTTGGATACCAACACCAGAATGGCACCATTGGGATTATTTGAACTCGGGACTTATTTGTGTGGCAAGAACACCAGATTGGTGCCGTTGTCAGGGACTTATTAGCGTTGCCGGGGATTATTTGAACTCGGGACTTATTTTTGTGGCAACAACATTAGATAATAGTTTCATCCTTGATTTATTATATATATGTCCTATCCCGTCAACTACATAATGCACATCAAATCCAAGGTTGATTGAACCAATGCATGGTAAAATTATTTTGAGTTAGTAAGACTATTCCTCTACATACTATTTTCTGTCACAATGCATGAAATTTCCTAAACCTTTTGAGATTCACACTAAGGCATCCAAATATGCATTTGGTATCCAGTAGTCATCCAACAAGGAAATTAAGTTGATTACTAAGTTTAGATACGTTTGATGACATGGTGAAAATTTACTCCACATAATAAATGTGAACTATGTGGTATTTTGTAAGAAAATAAAATAAAAAGGAAAGTGGGAAAAGGGGAAAGTAGGTTTTAGACCAAAGTAATCAATAATAGATCATTATGTCACACTCAAACATGCTTAGTTGAAAAGGTCCTGAATACAAATGCAAAAGTATATTATTGTTTAGTAGATTTCAAGAAGGACCTCATGAAGTGGTATCTAAATACAATTAGCTTGGTCAACTTAATATTATTGTTTACTAGATAGTAAGTTAATTTTTTAGATATTATTGTTTACTAGCTTGGTCATGAATGGTACATAATCACATGTGTATGTTATTTTTTTGCAATTTTGGTGTAATCACATGTGTATGTTTATGGAAATAGATCATGATGCACAACATTATGCTGAAGTGATAACAAAAGTTATGGAATTACTTCCCAAGAAAAATGTGAAACACTTGGTGAAGATGGATTTACAAAAATTAAAAGAATTTTCCCAACAAGAACCACTATCACGAAATAAAACAACAAAAAGTGTAGAGATAATATATGGTGAATTTGTTAATTTGACTACAATTGTTAGAGCACATTTGTTGGTTACATTCTTGAATCATGTTGATATGAAGGAAACATTAGAATTGTTGGGTGTTGATTTTGGATGGGAAAAGTCAAAACGTATAGAAGAAGAATTTTTGGGAATGTTTCTAAAGGATTAAGTTATTTGGGTACAAAAAAGGTCTGTTGATAAGAGTATTTATTATAGAGAAATATTAACTTCATTTGTAAGCAAAGATACGAAAAATATTCTTCATGTCACTGCCATTTCAAAGGCATTGGGTTTATCTAGAATGACGGTTAACATGTATGCAAAGAGGGGAAGACATTGGATGACTCTATTGTGGAAGGAAATTAGGCACTAATGTGTAGAAATCCACGTTCTGATAAAATAGAGGATAATATTGTGAAGATAGTTTCTAATTTTGGACGAGAGAGGACTCGTTATTTTCTCGAATGTGAGGGATATTTTAAAACATAGGATAAATCACAACAACCATGATGAACATATAAAACATTGGCTTGAAATAACTCAACATGAGATGTACATAAAGTTTACATAAGAAAATATAGATGTTAAGATTAGACAATGAATGTTTGAAAATTTGAAGCCTTGGTATGTGTGAGTTGATAAAGTCCTTGACACATGTTGTTTCCACTATCACGTTGAGTTTGATTATCACTATCGGTACCAAAAAAATTATATCATATATATATATTGAGGTGTTCTTTCATTTATATCTATATATTTGAAATTTGATTAAATTTCATTTTTGAGATGTGATTTAAAATTAATGTATTTCAAAATCTATGTTTTTAAAGGTGTATAGAAAGTTATGGGAAGCATCAAAGTTTCTACATTCATGCAAAGTTTTGAAGTTTAATTAGTCCATACATTAAACATTCTCACTATGCAAAGTGGTAGCTACAAAATTCAAGACTAATAGAGACACATTTCCTATTGGTTCCATATTATGTTCGTGGTTGATTTTCTTTGAGAATTGCTCATTTTCTCATCAAAAGGAAATTCGGACACAATATTATCATAATGACAAAGTTACTATCGTGGTTCAAGTATTTTATAGGCATGCACAATTGGATTTGGATGGGGTTGAAAGTACATATGTGAAGCGAATGATCAAGAAGGAGTATCACTTCTATATAAGTGGTGACAAGGAACATGTCACCCACTTTTGCTTGCATTTTTTGGTTTGTTCTTTCAATATCTTCATCAATGAGGAGTACAAATAGATCAACATTTTGTTTGGTAAGATGGTTTCACATCATAATTAAAATCCTCTCGTCATTTCTTTGCACTCATTCGTTATCATCGTCAATGAAAAAAACCTCATTTATGGAGTTTTTTGAGAGTGATCATGGGAAGGAGAACATGATGGTGTGGGTGCATGCATAAAATGTGCTCTAAAGAAACAAAGCTTTGATTATGAGGGAGATCGATTGATTTATGCATACACCATTGTTGAATGATGTAAGAATTTTTTTGTAGTTCAGGTTTCAACCTCACAGGATTCAAAATCAAACACTTCAACCCCATTGAGGCTTTAACCCCACACAAAGTGTTTTGGGAGATAATAGGTACATGTGAATTTAAAACATAGATGTATATTTTGATGTGATTTATTAACTACAAGTTACAAACTTTTAAATTTTTTATTCTTAATTTTGATGTTTGTTTTAAAATTTATTAATTTTGAGCATGATTAATTGAAGGTATTGATCGAAGGACAAAGTATGGATGTGAAAGGATTCCTAATTCTAGGTCTTTGCACTCTTTGATGACTATGGATAGTAATAACTAGAAAAAATGCATAAGATATTATTCTTGTTTTTGTTATGAATGCATGAACAAATTATATTCATAGTGCAATAGTCAAAAACATGGGTATGTAGGTGAGTGGAAGTAAGCTCCTTTAGTTTTGGATAAAACATATGGATCAGATCATGATGATAGTTTTGAATATGTGCCATTAATTTCAACCTGATTGTGAGCACATATCGGGACTGGTTAAACAACATATGTCTTATTTAAAAGGATTATATAATTTGATAATTAAATATATATGTATAATTTATAGTATACATGGATCATTGAATATTTCTTTACATTTTGTTGTAGGTGATGTATTTGCAGTCATTGTTGAAGAAGACAATATTGAGAAAGTGGAGTACTACTTGTTGCATTGCATAGAAGAGATAACAAAGCTAACATGTGAAATAACAAGTGAGGAGACAACATTTTATATTGGCTCGGTTGTAGTGTAGGGAACATACTTACAACAAGTGAAATCCCTCCAAAGTGGGATTCACTTTGTTGATTATAAACTAGACAAAAAGGTGTATCATTACACCCATCACATAATTGCTACAGGGTTACAATTGCATCAGGTGAAGACTAAAAGTGGTCAACGCAAAAAATGGAGACTAGATGTAGAAGACCATGAAATATTTTTACAAGTCATTGAACAACGAGAAGAGCCACTTGGTATTATATAGAAGGACCTATAATATTATATATTTATGTCTTCCAAGAATAAAATATTTTATCTATTTTATTTGTCATTTGGCATACATATTTGACAACTTTCTTGCTATGATATTAAGGATGGGTTCATTAATGATGTAATTTTGTTCCCTAGTATCTCCAATAATATTCTTTCCATATATATCAATGTTTATATCATGAAGGATTTGGATACTTGAACTACACACACACACACACACACACACACACACACACACACACACACACACACACACACACACACACACACACACACACAATGAGTTTTAAAAACTTAGTGTTAGGTCTACCTAACATGTCTTGTATTGATGGTGTTTTTAGATATTGTGTACATGTAAAACGACATTAATCGCCATTTTTCAAAAATTGAGTTGATGATTTCTTCGCTCGTGGATGGATGTAAAGCAATGGATATTAATTTATATATTATTTTTTCCTCATTTTAGTTTCTCTTTTCCGACATCTTTTATAACAATTTGAAACAAGTTCTTAGTGTCAATAAATCTAACTTGAATCATTTAAAATTTCATGTGAGCAAAATGATAGACAATTAAATTTTGATATAGACAATTAAGAACTACATGACTCAAGGTATTGAAAGATATTATGACTCAAGGTTACCATTTGAGTGTCCTAAAAAACGTACCAATGGTGGTAGAAATGCGAGTGAACATATTACAAATGCACATGAAGAAAGGTTTGCATCAATGCATCACACCATGAACCTGAAACTAGTGAAGCACTCATGATGAAGATAATATTGCATAGAAGTGAATATAACATTATTTCTTAGGAATTGGTAGATAAATTGAAATTGAAGAGGATAACACATTACATTCCACAATTGGGGTATAATCTACACATTAGTTCTTAGATTGAGTAACATATTACTCTTTATGAGGTAGGTTGCCATGAGTTTTATCTCCAAAGACTTTGGTTTACAGAGAGGCGTTTTACGTTAGGTGTTTTAATAGGCTCATGACAATGAACTTAAGCTTTCATCATATATGATTCAAATCATAATTTTCAACATTAGATGTGCAAGTATGACATACTTATTTTGATCAAGATGAAATTTCATGATATTCACTAATGTTATCCCTTGCATTAACAATCAACCATCACTTAAACATGTTCACTACCCAATATATATTGAATACATTCTTAAATTAATCTTTATAACTTCCTTTCTTCCCATCTCCAAATAAATTCAAATTTACAATTACATTAAAATAGTACAAATCATGGAAATGTATTGCATTACATTTACTTCCTTTTCCATCATTTCACACACCTGCAACAACATGAGTTTATATTTCCGATTTTTAGAGAGAGGATAGATAAAGAGAGGGAATATATTATTTTCACAAGATTTTAAGTTACTATAGAGTTTTAGAGAGATAGTTTAATACTAACAACACTTTCCTAGAACAATGAATATTGAATTTGGCAATATTTACCTAGAGTCAAATTTTGAGTTATAAGACTTAGTAGTGATATGAATAAAAACAAAGTTAAGGTGGATAGGAAATGGCCTTTGAAAATATTTGACAAGTGCATAAGTAAAGAAGAATTCACTAAGCCATGGAATGTTTAATGTAACATAAAGTATTACTAAATTACCTAAGCATCAAATGATTCAATATAGAATTTTAAAGAAGTTTACAATGTTATATCACAAAAATGAAGGGTATTTAATATCTTATCTATCATTATACCTATTATGATATCATCAAGAGACAAAAATGAAAGATAAGGGGGTGTCTTATATTCACATCCATAATTGTAAATATACACTGGAACTCATAAAAATATAAAATTATGCGGTCTTACATATAAATATATGAAATTCATGTCGAATGAATACACACACACACACACATGTGTCTAAGACATATATCAAAATATAATAATCATGTCTAGAATGAGTATGAGTATATATACATGTCTAAAATATCTAAAATCATGTCTAATGAGTATATACATGTCTAAAATCTCTAAAATCATGTCTAAAATGTCTAAATTCTATAAAATATCACTAAAGTCTCCTTCATGCACTAGGGCGAGTGCCAGACCCCTCACTAGGCTTTGCTACACCCTGCATGCAAAAAAAAAAATATACACTTCAGAAACTATATATAACATGTACCATATATTAAAATTTATAAGAAAAATTCTACAACAATTTCTTGATTAATTAAATACATCATATAACAGATATATACAATTGATTACCTTAGTATCTTTCCTTAGGCGGATGTTGGGAGTATCTACACTATGAGTAGATCTCTGTCCCATAGATCCCTGTGAAACAAAATAAATAAAATGTAAGAAGTTGATAAATAATTTTTTTGAATAAATTTAATTAATTTCTAACATTTCAATTTAGATTAAATATTAATTCTATTAAAACACATCTATATATACCTCTGTGGAATACGTCTCCAAATCTATGTGATTTCCAACCATGACCTTAACACCAACAAATATGTCACTAAGTGATCCAAGCTGATTCAGGCCTAGAACATAAAGATCCATGTTGTGCTCACCAAGAGTTATGTGTATTTAACGTGGGTAAATGTTGTGGGTTATGACGCACCACACACTGGAACAGAAGCCTAAACACACAAGTACATGTTTAATTTTAATATTAATATAAACTGTAAAGTAATGATGAAACAAAATAAATTGTAATTATATTAAGGTTTAATTTTCACACATTGGAATAGAAGTGTGCTAAACATAAGGTGTCACGATCCTAGCAACATGAGGTCCAACTGTAGTAGCGGAATTAGTACCCTAGCTATAAGATACACTACCACTTTGCTCTATAAAATCTAAAACCCCAGATAGTGGAATGCTGCAATTCCATGAAATCACCTCATATGCACACAACAAGTCAACAACCATGATGCATCCTAGCCGATGTGTCTGAGTGGGATATGTAATTCCCTCAAAGTCATTTAGGGAAATCAAAGATGCATTAGCGTATACCTCGCTGCATACATCACTGCTACTACTAAAGCACCTCCACTAATAGTATTGCTCTCAAGGTACTGACCCACATGGTCAGAAGAGATCAATTGGGTCTTATGAGTAATGCCAACAAGAACCTCAATAACAACCTCATGTGTAGTCATAACGATAGGTGTTGTGACATCCTAAAATCCTAATAAGAGTGGTTGTGGCCTTGGTACAAGCTATTGTGTGTCAACAATTACAAGAGCTCCCTCCTTTCTATATGCCTCCCTGTGGCTAATACAGCCACGCCCCTACCCCAAATAACTAGGGATGTCTAAATAGTTCACCTTTAGGTTTAGGTGAACCTCAAAGCATGTAACATCATTATGAAGTATAATAGTAATTGGTCATTATTCAGAAATTGGCCTTGAGAGGCAACAAATCTAGGATAAATAAAAGGGGCACATAGGGGACATGAACATTTGTTTACATAATATCCCCTTACTTTTTGTTTTTTTGCATAAAAAAATTCAACAAGACCTCTTAATGACTTCCTTATCGGAAATTTGTAATGTAATCTCATTATATACTACATCTCCTAAGACACTTGATTTTAATGAATCCATAAATTTTTTATTGACTCAGAATCAAATGGGTTGTATGTTTTCAAACTTGTCTCTATTCTACGAAGATCAACTGATTTTTTTCATAATGAGATTTATATTGGCCAACTGTAGTTGGATTCTGGAGAATAGATTGCAATTTTACAATCTCTAAATCGGTCCTCTCAAACAAATTAGGAGCGGAAGAAGCCATGACTATAAAAAAATGAAAGTAAAATTCAATTAATAGTACTTTTAATGAAAAAATTCTCCTAAGATATTCTCCTATTTTAATGAAAATAGAAATATGATTTTCAAGCTTGAATGCAAATAATTTAGAAAATAAGAAATTACATATATCTTATTGTCATTTGTAATAAAAACTCACTAACATAGAATTACTATTCAAAAATGGAATAATGTAAAATCTAAGTTATTCCATTATAAATAGATCACATAGTAAATCAACCTCAAATGGCATAGTTCAAGACAAAGTACATGAAAGAGATACATCACAAAAAATACATTTTATATAAGTCACTGCATTTCTTTCAATGGAAAATGAACATTGTTCAACTATAATAGGTAGGATTACTATGCTAGGTTCCTAAAACTAGTAATTGCCAACTTAATACATTATAATGGGCCATTTGAAAATCAATTTTCATTCGGTGAAAAATTATATACATTAGCCTCATAATATAACATGCAATTTTTATAAGTCAGTCATGCATGAGTGTAAGGATCGCATAGATTTAATGGAACTAAAGGAGGAATTATCTAGAATGTAACATGCAATTTTTATAAGTCAACCATGCATGAATTTAAGGATTTAAAATATTTAATGGACCTAAAGGAGGAAGTAACTAGAAATATTTTCATAGTACAAGCATAATTGACCCTAAATCCACAAACCTCTACGTCAGAATTATAAATGGCTCATGTAATAATTTACGCTCCTTCATCTCCTCAATACAATGTACAATGGACTCCACCATATCCATATAAAATTCTAAGATGGGATCCACCTTATTTACAAAAAATTATAGGTTGGGCACCTCCTTCATCATAGAATCAACCACATTGTAACACTACTCAACCTTAAGGACCATACAGGGGATACCATAATTATAATTAGGGCTAGAACACTCCATAGATGTCAAGTGTAATGTGTAACATGGGGATACCAAGGTGGTTACTAGTAAATAATAATAGAGCCTCAACCCCAAATGTGGTGGTTTTATACCTTTATTGAGAGACAAATCACATTTTACAAAATTTCCCATCTAATCAAATGCAAGAAACATATTGCACATATCGTAGAGTTCCTACACAACATCACACATAAGACTATCCCACATTGGAGAGAATGTGTAAGGATAAGTAATTACGTAATGTCACAATGGTCAATATGGTACCTAGTGAAAATATAAGTTTGTAATCCATCACCATATCAAAAAGGAAGGAATAAGCGTTAGGAACCATGTAGATGTCTAGGGATCCTCAAATATAACACGCACATGAGGAAAAATATTTGGACCTAAAAAGATAAAAGGAATTGTTGGAAGAGGCAAAAGATTGATTAATTCTATACAAAATAGGGAAGTGGAAGCATAGGTACAGGGGAAAATAGTGAAAAAACTAAAACAAGAAGGATTAGTGTCTCCACTCATTGATCTTCTCAAAATAGTTAATGTATCATGTAGTAAAAATATTTCTCAAAACACATCTAACTTGAACCAACTCTCTTGGAAAGTGTAATAAATGTAGTTGCACACTCTACCAAGCCAATTCAATACGTGAAAAAAATACCATGGGATGTGGATATATTTTGGGAGTACTGTAAATATGATGCCTAGATCCACATGGGAAAATATGGGTGCACCAGTTTTGGTATATAACCTAATGATGTTAATTATATCTAACTATGGGACAATCAATCCAATTGACTGACTAGAGGATATTGAAATAAGAGTAGGATATCATATCCTACACGATGATTTTGAACTTATTAACATGAAAACAAATGAGACACATTACCCAGTCGCAATTGGGAAGAAATGTGCATATGATAGAAATATTAAAATCAATAAAATAGCTAATTAGATGGAATAACACTTGGATGATTTTATTATTATCATTCCTATAAATAGGACTAGACAAAATCCTTACAGTATCCCAAAAAAACCATTTCCCCTATGTGTAGGATACTAAAATGTGGTTTAAGATGGACTAACAAGCATGAAAATAATTCCCAATTCTAGAAGAAATACTAGTAAAATTAGAGAAAAATATAATTGAGTAACCTTTGTGTAATACTTGGAAGATTCCTCATAATACACAATCAAATAAACCATTCTTAGACAAATATTTAAAATATGGAATCAGATTCCCTACCAAGCCATAAAAAGGATAGTTTTATAAGTTTACACATACATACAAGGATTACACCCATCCCAATGAGGATATCCATATTCCATTAGAGATACCTTCGTCCATTAGTGGGGATTATGATGTGGATTTGAATAATTGGATGCACATATATCATGAAATCAAACTAATGAGAATGGTACAAATGGAAGAAAGATAAAAATTACAATATTTTGGTGCACCTAATTAGGATACTTTCCTAATAAAATTCCAAGACCATGTGATACTACTAGAAATGAAAGAAGGAACACTAGATTATACACAAAAAGGAGTGGTAATAATATGGTGGGAAGTAGAAAGATATGAAATCATGGGATGGAAAAAAGTAGTATGCATGATGTGTGCAAGGTTTGTATAGTTTTCACAACACCATTATTCTACAGAAGGTATATTTTAAATTTAATATATCATTACAACAAAAATTACAATTTTCACAACACCATTATTCTACAGAAGGTATATGTTACAAGCCATCATAAACATGGATAAAAATAGCATGTATGAGATAAATCATAAATGTAATAAACACCTCAGCTAGATATGGTAGGGACAATTGAAATTATGAATGTATGAGTAGTTTTTGTGGCTATTTATCTCTTGGTCACTATGTGCATTGTTGGATCAAAGGAATCCATGATGGGGTATGTTAAGGCTTTGAAGCCTAGCACATCAGAGGATATCATTCAACAAATAGAGGCCTATTCAGAAGATGTAGGAGCTGATTTGCAACTAGTTCAACTTCCAAACTTCTCATGGAAACAAATTTCAACCCTAAGGCAATTGAAAAATCTAAATCCTCTGTAATCTCTAGTGTTGGTTCATAAAAAGCTAGAGTTTTAGACCCTGCTTTCCTTTCTGATCTGTATTGAAAGGATATTTGTTACACTTATATGGAAACTTGGTCCAAGGGACACAAATGCAAGGAGCACACAATGATTAAGATGCACACTAAGTCAGTTTAGGTAGGACTGCTCTGATAGGTCCCTAAATCTAGTAATTGCCAAATTAATAAGTGCATTGCAATCTAAAGCCCACAACATACTCATGTTGGACATTGAACACCAAAATTTGTGAAGCCTGGTCATGATACAAGAGATTTTAAATGGGGTTTTACAAAAAATGAGCTAGGGTTTCAATTATTTTAAGCCCAAATACATGGGATCCTCCATTTTCACCAATAAAACAACCTATTCCATACCTGGTGCTTGTCAATGGCCTCCTTTGGTCATCAATGGCCTTCTTTGGTGGGATCATTGGGATCAGTGGGCTCAGATTCTCTATGTAGTCTTCACGCGAAGGAGGTGGGTGGAGGAAAAGTGAATTCCTCTACAATGCCTCCAATATATAAACAAGGGTGTTTGCGTGAATGCCCTTAGTGTGAAGGGGTGTTAGCACAAACATAAAATTCACGTGAACCACATTCAATGCCATACGTGTCAAAATAATACCCTACGTGGAACTTCGTATGAATGTGGTTCACGCAAAGGGGGTGTTCACGTGAACCACTTCTATTTTACACCCCACCACACTCCCCACTCACATTTTTGGGACAATAAGTGGGACACAACACCATGCATTGACCCCCAACTAATAGGACCAGAACCTAGAGAGAAACTATAACCTGACGTGGATTTGTGATTCTGAACATCACCTGCCAATCTAAGTCTGTATATCCAACCAAGTCAATATCAACACCAACTCCATAGTGAATCCTGAATCTATGTATACCCGAATGTAGTGGAGAATTATCTTAGCTACTTTCCAATATAGCTCATGAGGCTTCTACATGAACTTGGAGACCAAGCCTAAAACATATGAAATGTCAGGTTGAGTTATATGATTAAAATAAATGAGACTTCCTATAAGTTGTCTATACAAAGTAGCATCAACCAATGAAAAAGTACAATCAGCCTCAAGATTGACTCCAAAAATAAGGGAGTTGGATTTGGCTTACAATCAGCCATGTGAAACCAAGAGAGAAGATCAAGAGCATACTTAGTTTGTGCGATGAATATGCCTCGATTTCAAGTGTGAGATCTGAATCCCAAGGAAGTAGTGCAAAAAACCTAAGTCTGTCATGGAGAATCTATTATGGAGGGATTCTTTCACCATTGTAATGGATGATGAAGAGCTCCATGTGATCAAAAGGTCATCAACATAAAGAACTAGAACCAGAATTGAATGATCTTGCCTAAAAATATAGACATTAGGATCTGAATGACATCATTTGAAACCTACAAAAAGAAGGAAGGAATCCATTTTGACATACCAAACCCGAGGGGCCTGTTTGAGATCGTTAGTGTAGAATCACAGTACCCCCGAATGGCCCGGTTGTGAAGTGGGGCATTCGGTGTGATTGCATAACATGGGACCATCTCTCAAGCTATGGGAATTGCAAAACTTGAGATGGATGTCCGGAGAAAGTTGGTTCTTGCTTCCTAATCTACCTGCCACAAGCTACTCCAGTGCAGGCATAACCTATTCTATCCTAATCTAACCATTCTAAGGGGATAGAGAGAGAGGGTGAAAGATCCTACACTAAGTGGTGATACACCAGAAAAGGAAGTGGTTGAATCACAAATCCGATCGCTCAAGAAGTGGAGAGAGAGGGTGGACATAATGCACCACGGACCAAATATATATTTCACACGGAACACCACTTCAAAACCCATTAGGCACAACTCCCATAACCTACAACAAACATTAGAGTATGCAAAGTATACCATGCAATGATGAGAGGTAAGAAGAGACAAAAAAATAAGCCAAGGATGGACAAATGCATCATGAAATAGATTTTATCACTCCAAAATATTACATGGTACATTGTTAGTGGGCAAGAGGTAAGGAAATTCCATTATAGAGCCCGGAAAGGAGGATTAGACTCGAATTCTAACTTAAGGAAGAAAGAGAGAGGGGAAATATGAGAAACAATGACCAACCCTTTGAATATGCCCCTTCATTACAATATATAGGAAGAATGAGAGAGAGAGGAGGGACGAATTTGAGTCCTTCTTCAACCACCTTGAGATATGCATTGAATCCTATTTTGAAAGCTCAACCACCATCAATCAATGCCCCTATAAAATCCACACCAATTTTTTTTATGTTTTTACCTGATTACTTGTTCGACGCATTGAAGGAGGAAGAATGACATATAGATCAAAAATAATCGGTAGTTGAAGAAATCGATTCGTAGTAATGGTCTAGAAGAATTTTTCCCATTTTCTCCCACTAAATCCTATTAAGAATGATATTTTATGTTTCCATGGTGTATATGGTGTAGAGACGTTTCCAAAAAGTCTTCCCCGCCCAAATCTGAGTTTCCAGTCAAAATATATGGCCATTTGAAGATTAGAGTTGCGGGCATGCAATATTTGAAAGAGTTTGTCCGTACTGGGTCCACGTGGCAACCTTGCACATCTTAGATATTTGGCCCCTACCTTTCACTTCTGAAATTGTGATGGATTGACATGTGATGGCTTCCGCAGACTCCACAAAGTATTCCTTTATGTTTTTCTCGAGTCTCTTTGCTTGGTAGAGCCAAAAGTCGACCACTGGACACATGGAGGCTCGACACTTGTTTGGAAAATGCCCCCTGATTTTACTTTTGAAGCAGTGACATCTTGATACTTGGAACCTTCCACTAGACTACCTCTACTTTTACTATTCAACCCCAACTCTGTCCCTTTTTGGACTTGGGACACGTGGAAGGCCTGCGCTCATTTGAAAACCCACTTTAGATTTTACCTTTGAAGGAGTGTCATGTTGAGACACTTGGTGTTTTCCACTGCACTCTTATACTTAGTCTTTTTGGGCCCGCTCTCACTTTTGTATTTTACCTATGTTGACCATTGGCCACTTGGAGGGCTGGCGCAAGTTTGAGTCTTTTCTCGTGGTCCCGCTTTTGAATGTGTGTCATTGAGACACTTGGCACCTTCCGCTGAGTCGAAGAATTTTCAAGAACCGATGCATTTTTAGGTCTTTGGACACATGGAGGCTTGGCACAAGTTTGAGTCTACCTTTTGGATTTAACCTTTGGAGGTGTGCCATTTGGACACTTGGTATTTTCTACTGACTCTCTATACTTAGCCAATTTTGGGGCTCATTCTGAGTCATTTGTGAAGCCCAAAACCTTTGAGTCTTCTCTATTTACTTTTCCTTTGAGACTCGGTTTCTTTGACATTGTATTCTCTTCTCTAACCTTGGTATTCCATTTTAGAGCCCGCATGAAACCTTTTCATTGGATTCAAAGCGTGCGCTCATTCGACGTAACCATTTTTTGAATTTCTTCTACATGGGGTCATGGGTGATCCAATTTTTCCAAGGAGTGAAAATTGACATAACAATTGGCTACTCACAGGGGATATCTTCCTGCTAGATGAAGGGACCATTAGCCTTGAAGCATCCATTGGGTATGGAGTCAAGAATGATAGCCTGATCCTGATCCTTTTGCTTTGAAAACTTAATCCCTGAGCGCGAGCTGCGAGCCCGAATGCTTGCTTAGCGACCACTGAACCTACTCCAAGAGATATAGATGCGCTCGAATCCCATTTTAGTTCTCATGTGCATTGTTTTTATTTTTAAATTAACAACTGTTATAGATAGTTATGGGTCTTTCTACCACTAATAATGAAGGGCTTGGCCTGCATGCACATCCAGAGCAATATGAAAAAAAATTATGTACAAAGACAAAATCATACATGCCTCAAATGAGACATGCAGAGTGTGCACAAGCACTTCTTCTGCTAAAAAAAAGTCTAATCCTACTCCTACACTAACCAAAGAGAAAAAAGCTAAACAAATCCTGCTATAGGCAGGGAGAAGTAGCTTCCCTTTCTCAAAAGGGGCATCCATGCAAATGATTTGACACTGAATATGATGCGCTTATATGAGTGAAAAACTGACTATAAGTCAGTCCTCCACCCAAATCATCAAGGTATCTACATCAACCAAAAATACCTCCTCAAGTTGATTGGTATTGGACTCCTGGAGGTGTTGATGATGACCCTTGGTACTTTGATACTCATCCTCATGCCCTGAAGTAGGCATGACTAGTTTTGGCTTCTCTCTTGGCTCCAATGAAGCCAAGTACCTGATTGGGCATGGTCTGATCCTTTAGATGTGCCCATTGTTCTGAAATTTAACTCCAAAAATGGATTCTTTTGTGGACCTTCTTGGATGGATGGTGTGAGAGGGATGATGACATCTTCTTGCCTTTTCTTTTCCTTTTCTGTGATGAACATGGAAGACTATGATCCTCCAACCTTGGTTCCAGAGGGCTGTCATGAAGTGAAGGTTGTTGCACTTTAATGTTCTCCTTTATTAAGGTGGGTGATAGAGGATTAAATGATGTAATTTCCTCAGGATCCTCTCTATTAAATCAATCCTACAAATCAGATAGATAGTCTATCTCCTTGTTGTCATGTTGCATGTGCTCGACGTCCTCCATGGTGTCCTCCTGATCTGTAACTTGACCACCATGGCTCCCTTCATCCTTAAACATGAATTTTGAAATCTCAGACTCCTCTTCAACATTGATCTTGAAGGGGGTTAAGTGGGAGGAAGAATGAAGGTTCTTTTGTAGCCTACTCCACACTTGGGGCCTTTGAAACTATATGGTCCTCCTCCATCATGGGTTCATCAATCAAATCAGGCCCTTGAAATGAAAGCAAAAATCTTCAATGATGCTTTCTTCATTGAGTGGATTTAACTTTGATTTGATCTCTCCCATCTACTCCTCTTCAATGGGACTTGGAGCTGATTTTTCTTCCTCCTTAAGCTGGTTATGCGACTTAGATCGATCAACATCATTTTTAGACAAAGTGCCATCATGGACACTTTGCATTTGGAGTAGCCAAACTACTGATCTTCTTCTTCTTCTCGCTGTTGCAAAATTAGCCTCATCCACCTTTGGTTCTTCAACCTTGACCTCCTCTGTTGTCTTAACCATCAAGGGGATCTTTGTAATCCCAAATTTAGCAGCCCAACTCTTCAGATTGTCTGTCATTTCTTCTCTGTTGGGATCCACTTCTTGTTGTTTTCATTGATTGGATTCTTGAGCCACTTCCCAACATGGACTTAGGAAAGCAAGAGGAGTGACAAAATGGGGTTCAACCAGCTTTAAAATTTTTATGGTGGTGAGGGAGTGGAGCTTCTTGTTTATTTGGAGGGAATGACAGTTTGGAAGGGAAAAGGGTAGAAGAATTGAGATGGGGTGGAAGATCAGGAGATGGAGAAGTGAAATCAACACTTGGGGTAGAAAGTGAGGGGCTTGACTCTTGATCATGCTGAAATGATAAAGCTTGAGGAAGAGGAAATGAAAAGCTAGGAGGTGGTGGACTTACCCATTGACAACGTTGTCTTGCACTTTGCTCATAAGCCTCAATGTCCTCAATCCACCGTGTGTAGTCAAGCTTCTCCTGAGGGTTGTAGTGTCTTGGAAAAGGGCCTCCCCATGGACAAGGTGTCCTAAAACCAATCTGAATGCCTTCATCTATGTTGTACCCTGGATTGCACCATGCTAGCCTCCATTCTTTGAATATTCTCCAACAAACCAACATTCTCCACATATTTGTCACCATTATATGTGTCCCCTTGTTCTTGATAAGCTCCATGGCCAAACTAACTTTGACCCTGCTCATATGGGTAAGCATAATGGTCCTGGATCTAATTATAATGCTGATTTGGAGGAGTTGGGAAATACATTGGAGGTGAACTGCATTACTTGCTATAAGTGTGAGTTCCATGAAGGGAATGAAGTCATGATTGCACAACTTCATGGAATGGATGAAAATGAAAGATGTGGAAGAAAATGAATGAAAATGGATGAAGAAGGTGCAACTTTAGAGATAGGGTTATTGACTAGAAGGAGTCGCTATATGTGCTTTGAATGTGTCTCAAAAGGTTGAATCTCACCAAGAACACATCTACTTGATGAAATGAAGTGGTAAGGTACTTCAGACCTATCCCACTAGGTGTGCCAAAACTATTAGTGCAGAATCATAGCACCCCTGAATGGCCTAGTTGTAAAGTGGGGCATTTGGTGTGATTGCAAAACATGAGACCATCTCTCAAGCTGTGGGGCTTGCAAAACTTGAGATGGACCTCCAGAGGATGTCGGTTCTTGCTTCCTAATCTACCTGCCACAAGCTACTCTAGTGTAGGTAGAACCTATTCTATCCTAATCTAACCATTCCAAGGGGACAAAGAGAGAGAGGGTGAAATAGCCTACACTAAGTGGTGATACACTAGAAAAGTAAGTGGTTGAATCAAAGATACGACTACCTGAAGTAGAGAGAGGTGAGCATAGGAGAGGGTGGACAGAATGCACCATGGACCAGAGATAGATTTCACACAGAACACCACTTCAAAACCCATTAAGCACAACTCGAGAACCTACAACAAACATCAAAGTATGCACAATATACCCTGTAATGATGAGAGGTAAGAAGAGAACACAATAAGCCAAAGATGGACAAATGCATCACAAAAAAAATGTATTGCTCTAAAATGTTACACAGTATATCGTTAGTGGGAAAGAGGCAAGGAAATTCCATTATAGATCCCTGAAAGGAGGATTAGACTCTGCATTCTACCCTAAGGAAGAAAGAGAGAGGGGGCAGAAAAGAAAAAACTACCAACCCTTTGAATATGCACCTTCATTACAATATATAGGAAGAATGAGAGAGAGAGAGGAGGGAAGAATTTGAATCCTACTTCAACCACCTTGAGATATGCATTGAATCCTATTTTGAAAGATCAACCACCATCAATCAATTCCCCTCTCAAATCCACACCAAATTTTTCATGTATGCATCAATTACTTGTTCGACACATTGAAGGAGGAAGAATGACAGATCATATCAAAAATAATCTGGTACTTGAAGAAATTAGATTCTGTATTAATGGCCTAGATTATATTTTCCCATTTTCATCGAATAAAGCCTATTAATAATGATATTTTATCTTTCCATGGTGTAGGGTGTCACGACATTTCCAAAAAGTCTTATCCCGCCCAAATCTGAGTTTCCAGTCAAAAGATATGGCCATTTGAAGATTAGAGTCACATGCGTGCGTGTATTTGAAAGAGTTTGTCATCAGACCGGGTCCACGTGGCAGCCTCACGTATCTTGGATATTTGGCCCCTACCTTTCACTTCTGAAATTGTGTTGGATTGACACATGATGGCTTCCACGGGCTTCACGGTATTCGTTTATATTTTCTGAGTCTCTTTGCTTGGCGGAGCCAAAAGTCTGACCCTGGACACGAGGAGGCCTGACGCTTATTTGGAAATTACCCCCCAGTTTTACTTTTGAAGCAGCATCATGCTAACACTTAGCACCTTCCTTTGGCCTACCTCTACTTTTACTATTCAACCCCCGACTCTGTCCCTTTTTGGACCTGGGACACGTGGAAGGCCTGCACTCATTTGAAAACCCACTTTGGATTTTACCTTTAAAGGAGTGCCATGTTGACACTTGACACTTTCCACCTGCACTCTTATACTTAGTCATTTTGGGCCCACTCTTGCTTTTGGATTTGACCTATATTGAACATTGTTCACATGGAGGAAGAGCAAGTTTGAGTCTCGCTCACGGTCCCGCTTTTGAATGTGTGTCGTTGAGACACTTGGCACCTTCCATTGAGTCAAAGACTTTTCAACGGTTGGTGCAAATTTTAGGGCTTTGGACACGTGGAGGCTTGGCACATGTTTGAGTCTACCTTTTGGATTTAACCTTTGGAGGTGCACCGTTTGGACACTTGGAAGCTTCTGCTGACTCTCTATACTTAGCCAATTTCGGGGCTCATTATGAGTCATTTGTGAAGCTCAAAACCTTTGAGTCTTCTCCGTTTCCTTTTCCTTTGAAGCTCTTGTTTCTTTGACACTATGTTCTCTTCCCCAAACCTGCTATTCCATTTAAGATTCTACCTATAACCTATTCATTGGATTCAAAGCATGGGTACGCGTTCGACGGAACCATTTTTTGAATTTATTGCACTGGAGGTTGTGGGTGATCCAATTTTTCTAGGGGGAAATTTGAGATAAAAAGACCATATAAGGATTTCCTAATTCTACAAACCAAGGAAGAATCTTGAACAAAACCCTATGGTTGTTCCATGTAGATCTCCTCCTCTAGGTCACCATGAAGAAAGGAACTCTTCACATCCATCTGATGAACATCCTAGTGATTAGAAATGGAAATTACAAGAGTAAGTCTGATCAAGTTCATTTTGGTGATAGGTGCAAAGGTCTTAGAATAGTCAATTCCAGCAACTTGAGAGAAACCTTTTGCAACTAACCATGCTTTGAACTTGTCAACAGACCCATCTATTGCATATTTGGTCTGATAGATCCATCTGCATCAAACCATATTTCTTCCCTTAGGAAGTGGTGTCAAATCCCAAGTGTGGTTGTTAATTAAGGATTTGTACTCATCCTACATAGCAGTTGTCCCACTAAACATTTCCAAAAATACTCTCTAAATGTTTTTGTATCGGAGGCAGAGGAAAATAAAGTATGAGCTCCATCCCTAAACTCTAACCATGTACGTATGAATTTTTTTGATTCCCTACCCAAGTACCCACACTGGAAATTCTATCTATCCCAATGAGGACCAATGTTGGGAGTGTTAGGAATAATCTCATCATCATCCAAGTCATGGATAGATGTGGAAGGAGATGAAGCTCCATCATTATATTTGGTATCGAATTGGAAGAAGAATATTCCCAGTAATAGGAATAAGCACAAAAACTTGCTCAAGCTATTTTGAACTATCGGAACCATCCTAAGAAATTCTAAGTGATATTGATGGAAGTGAATAAGCGTCGAGTGTGGAATCTGGTGGGATTTCTTGAAATTCAACACACCTTTCGATGAATAACTCATGTGTGGTTGGATGAAGAAGATGATACCCCTTAACACCATCTAGGTACCCCACAAAGATACATGGTCGACTCTAAAATTTCATAGCCTTCTATTTCTTCTTAGGGATACGAGCCATAGTTGGAGATCCAAATTATACTCTAAAGTTATTAATTGACAATTTTTTACCATGTAAATATTCAAAATAAGTGATTCCATTTAATGTTTTATGAGGGACACAATTTTATATGTAATTTGTAGATTATTAGTATATGCCTAGTATTGTGGTGCCAAAGATTTGGATTGGAGCATACAATTAGCCATCTCTTTTAGAAACCTATTCTTTCTTTCTATAACTCCATTCTATGAATGATTGTAGGTAACTATTTTTGTAACTCAATCCCATCTATAGTGTAGAACTGCTCAAACATGTTACTAAGATATTCCCCACCATTTTCTATTCATAGAATCTTGATGAATTTTCCTTATTTTTTCTCTGTAAGGGCCTTGAAGTCCTAAAATAATTCATAAACATTTAAATTTTAATGAAGGAATAGAGCTAAGTATATTGTGAAAAATCATCAATGAAAGTGAGAATATATTGTGCCCTGGTGAAGGAAGGTTTGGGAAAAGGCCTTGAGACATCACTGTGAACCAACTCCAATACCTATGTAGCTCTCCAAGCTTTACCTTTGTCAAATATCTCTTTTGGATGCTTTCTAAGGGCACAACCCTCATAGAGACCTTTAGAGAAACTAAATTTAGGCAAGCCTTTGACCATTCCATGTTTACTCAATTGTTCCAAGTAGTGATAGTTAAGATGGAAAAATCACTCATGCCATAATCTGCTAACCCCATCTGAATGAGTCGCAAGAGTAGTTGGATAAGAATTTGGAGAAAAATGAGAGAAGGTATACAAGTGTTCTGGTGGTCTACCCTTCCCTCTGTAAATGTAGTGTCACTATGTAGCTCTCGATGATAACTAAATCTAGGTTAAATTTGAATCTCATGTCATTCCCAATGTGAGTGATCGGTAAAGTGACAATAGATTGGTGGAAAGTGTTGGAACACTTAGAACATTATTGAATGCCCGCCATCTACTTCTACTTGATCCACACCCTACAATTGCTATAAGGTGTCATCACCCAGTGTGATAGAAGACATATTGCATGGTTTCACAAAATAAAATTGAACCTATGAGGAACCCATGTGGTGTGAAGCACCAAAATCAATGACCCAAGATGAAGTCAGAGCCACTACTACCACTAAATCCTTTCCCTTCTTCTTCTCTTTATTGTTGTCTTTTTCCTTAGAAGTTTCTTGGTTAGATGAATTCTATTTGATAGATTCAAGGACCCTATGTTATTTTCTCAAGAATATGAGTAAGGTGGTCAATCTTATTTTTCATACACTTGTGTTCATCATGGCCAAGTTTCTTGTAATAAGCACACTTTAACTTTTCCTTCTTAGGTTTAGCTTTGGAGGAGGAGGATTAGTGTAAGCTTTTGGTTGTGATGGTTTCTAATCCTTCTTCTATCCTTGATCCTTTTTCTCTTGTTTCTTCTCCTTGTTGTTAGAAGCCTTAGGTTTCACATTTCCTGCAATCAAGGCATGTGATTTGGAAGACTTCAAAGTGCCCATTTGTATCAACTTATCTTGTTCCCTAGTCAATTGACCAAAAAACACGTCAAATGAAGGCATTTTCCATGATGCTCCAAGTGCATCCTTGGTGGCATGGAAGGTGGAGACAAAAACTAAGTAATCTAGACCCAATTTAGAAAGGATAAAAAGAATGAGTTGAGATTCTTTTTTATCAATTCCACATTCCTTCAATGTAATCTTACTAATTTGAACTTTGTGAAGAAGTCTGGAGTGTGTCAAAGTTGGTGGGGCTCAAGCTAATGAGTTCATTTTCCAATTCATGTGCTCTCATTTCATTTGTTTTCCCAAAGAGACTTTCCAATGTGGTCCACACTTCGTTGGGAGATTTAGCAGAATCAATATGAAAGAGAATATCCAGAGACACTGATAGACATAGAAACCCAAAGGCTTCATCACAATGGTTAAACCATTTCACTTTATCTGAATCTAAATTTTGTTCTATGTCAAGCCCCATTGTTATCCGATGTAGACCCTTACCCCTAAAATTATTTGTATTTTGGATTTCCATTCAAGATAGTTACATGGCATGAGTGGTTTCACATAACTGATATCCATTGTCAAAAAATTGTGAAGAAGATAAAAAGGAAATCACGAGAAAAAATGAGCTCATGAAGTACACCCCCTAAGCTTATAGAGGTTCAAATTTTCAAATAATGAGGATACCTCTAATGCGAAGAGCATGAAAAAACATGCACTTTAAAAAAAATGGCACCTAAAATGGAGCAGTCAATTGAAAGTTATGCCAAATCAGAGTTTATGTGATGCAAAGTAGGTGTCAGAACCTGACAAGTGCAAAGCAGGTGTCGGAACATCACATGTGCAAAGCTAGTGTCAGAACCTGATAAGTGTGTTGTTGTCCTCAAAATTCCTCTCTTTCGAAGTCAAGTTTTGAAATTTTTTGAGTTGGTACCGTGGAGTAGTAGATTTCATCGAGCTTTGGTATTATCTCGAGCAGCTTTTCCATTCCATGGAGAACAATCGAAAATCGGGCGTAATGGTGGATTTTTTCCCCTTATTTTTATTTCTTCTCACATCATGAATGATGAGGCATATCCTCCTCATCAATGTTTCCCCAAAATCCATGGGTATTATGTTGATAACTCTAATTGGATGCGGCATGGTCATGTTTCAAGCAGAGTTGAGAAACCTCCACGCGTTCAAACGGTGCAATCTCTAAGAGCAGGTCCCAAGAAGCATTGATGCTCAATAAGCACAAGCTTTCCACGTGTCCTAGGTCTAAAATGAAGAAAGAACAAGCCAAAATTGGCTAAGTATGGAAGGTTCAGAGGATGACACCATGTGCCTCATCGGCAAGCAATGTAAGTGGTCGAAGCTAGGTGCAGTTCTAAAATTTGCACCATGCTTCCACGTTTCCCAGTCCGAGAAAAGAGAAAGAGATGATCATTTAAATTGACTAAGTATGAGAGGGTCGAAAGAAGCCTCCACATGCCTCAACGACACAATTTTAGAAGTGAAATCAAAGGCCAATCTCCAAATGAGTGCTAGATCGCCACATGGTTAGAGTCAAAGGAGAGATAGAGTTGGCCATTGAAAATTCCAAGACCGGCGGAAGGAGCCACACGTCAGCTTGGCACAATTTCAGGAGGCATATCCAAAGCGAGAAACTCAAATGAGCACCAACTCTCCATGTGTCCAGAGTCAAATATTAAGCCCACATAGAAATTCAAAGTGGGAAAGTGGGTCATCGGGGAGATTTGAGAATTTGAGCCTTGTTTTCATTAAAGGAGCTTAAAGTTAAAAAGTGACCCAGCCCCGCTCATGCCTAGTAAAAAGTCAAATATTAAGTTGGGCGCATCGAAGTTCAAAGTGGGAAGCGGGCCGGCGGGGCAATTTGTGTTTTTGAGCCCGCATTGAAAAGAGGTAAAATTGTAAAAGTAAACTGCGACTCTGTCCCCACTCAAGTAAGGCCACATGTCAAGACCATATCAAAAGTGGGTGGGTAGGACAAAATGTTCCAAAGTGCTATTTCTCTAAAGGGCACAAAATGCAAAAGGCATCTGCAAGCCTGCTTCAGTTTAAATGTCTTCCACATGGATGACTCATATTCAAAGTTTGTAGGGGCAGATTGAATGACTACAATTCAATGCATTTGGTTTTTCGACAAACATGGAAATGACCGAGGCATGGAAGAGACTCGAGCATCAATTTCTTGAATTATTTTTGTCATTCTTTTAGCTCGAATGAATAGCTGTTCTCGAAACTATTTAACGGGTTCTCAATTTTGTTGTTCGGGTTGGATCCTGGTACTCTGTAAAGTAATAGATTCGAAGTAATCAATAAATTTTTCCCCTTTCTTCCTCTATTTTTCTTCTTTCCGTGTCTGAAACTTGGGAATCATCAATCTTTTATGATAAGAAACTTTGTGTTCTTGTTTATATGATTTCTAGAACTTTGTGTCTTTGGAATTATACTGGTTATGAAAGTGAATGATTTTATTCTGCATCTCCCTAGTTCAATACATATAAGGTGATACTCTGCCATCTATATCTCCTGAAGGTATTGTTATGTTCTTCCTTCCTCATCTCCTTAATTCTTCCATCCTTTCGTATTGATGATCTTTGGGCATAAAACGTTTCAAAGGATCAGGAATCCACACTTTTAAAGTTGTACATTTGTATAGAAGTTTTAGTGATAGTCGAGTGCTATACACCTAGCTAAGAACTCTACTTTCCACTCCAGGACAAAGCATATACAATTGAGATATCACTTCATCATGGTGACTTTGGAGGAAGATAAGTTGAAGTTGGAGAAGATTCATACCAATCGAGAATCCTGCAGACATGATGACCAAGGTGGTCACAACGGATAAACTAAAGCTATGTTCAGCTTTGGTTGGCCTTCGCAGAATGACAGTGAAGGGTTGAGAAGTTTTCTCGGTGGAAATCGGTCTCAAGTGGGAGATTGTTATGTTTGTGGAGCCTATTTTCATGTTAGAGAGTGTGGTACACCTTTTATGTGTTACACTCGGGTATTTTTATGGCGGTCCCGCTCATTTGGTGAGCGGGTCGAAGTTTGGGGCAAAGCCCCAAGCAAATTTTCATGGGTGGTTTATTAACCCATGTGTAATGGATAACCGTTATGGTCTATTTTTGGGCCCATGGTTTTTTGGTACCCATTGTTTTGTAAAATCGCCTCTTCAACTACCCATAGGTTTATGGGACGGTTTTATTTTTGCCCATCGTTTGATACCCATGGTTTTGTAAAACTACTTAAGTAGTTGTCTATTTATATGGTCTTATGCATATGATAGAGATATAAGCAATTGTATTGCAGATGTTTTTTGAATTCCGGTGTGAATTATGTAGAGTTTATTGAGCATAGCTCTAAACGGATCAGGTATTGTATTGAGAGAGTAAAGGCTTGTAATAAAATATGAGCAAGTGATTCTTGGTGGACGTAGCCCAAATTGGGTGAACCACATTAAATCTTGTTTCTCTATGTTGTGTTATTTATTCTACACTTTTATTTGAGATCTATAATATTTTCTGCATATTGGTTTCTACTATTACGATTCTGTAAGGGATTATTCCGCATATTTTATCTCTTATTTCCTAACAATTAGTATCAGAGCATGGTTTGGTTTGCTGAAGTGTTGAATCGCAGGGAAAGTTTTTAGCTTGAGTGGGAGCTATGGCAAATGAAGGAAGATCTAGGGTTGATAAATTCAACAGGTAGAATTTCAGTCTTTGGAAGATGCAGATGGAAGATTACCTTTATCGAAGGATCTTTATACTACATTGTGCGAGAAGGTGAAAAAACCCTCGAGTATGTGAGATGCGGAATGGGATTTCTTTGGATAGGAAGGAACTTGGGACAATCTGGTGTGTCTTGCATCTTTGGTATTATTTAATGTTTCAAAGGAAAATACTACAAAAGATCTAATGGATTCATTAGGAAGTTGTATGAAAAACCCTACGCTCTAACAAGATATTTTTAATGAAAAAGTTGTTTAATATGAAGATGTCGAGAATAGTTTAGTAGCGAGATCATTTAAATGATTTCAATACGGTTGTGAATATGCTAGCTTACATTCTGATAGAATTTGATGAATAAGTTAGGGATTTATTAATTTTGTGCTCTTTACGAGAGTTTGAATAGCACAGTAATGGCGGTAAGCAACTCGGTTCAGTAACTCGAAGTTGAAGTTTGAGGATGTTGTAGGGGTGATTCTAAGCGAGGAAATGTGAAGAAAAAGCTCTAGGAATCTTCTACTTCAGGGAATGCTTTGACAGTGGAAACTAGAGGGAGACAAAAGAATAGAGGAAACCGTGGAAAATCAAAAGATCGGGCAAGGTCAAAATCCAAGAACAAGATTGTATGCTGGAATTGTGGAAAGCCTAGGCATGCAAAGAAGGACTGTTGGGAGCTTCAAGATAAGAAGAAACAATAGGAAGAAAACAAGGAGGCAAATGTGGCATCGGGTAATGTATGCCAGGATGCTTTGATTCTTTCTTTGCATAATATTACTGAATCTTGGGTTTTAGATTCAGGGGCTTCTTTTCATGCTACTCCACATAGGCATTATTTTGTTGATTATGTTGAGGATTTTGGGCATGTTTTTATTGGTGATGATGAGCCTTCAAAGTATAGTTGGAAAAGGTTCTATTCGAGTTAAGATGCGAATGCGAATACATGGCTATTGAAGGATGTCGGACATGTGCGTACATTAAGGAGAAATTTGATATCGGCGGGGTAATTGGGATGTGATGGTGGTCTTGTGATATTTATAGTTGACTCTTGGAAGGTTACAAGGGTGCTCTTGTGGTGGCAAGAGGTAAGAAGGTTAGAACCTTGTATTTAACCACTGTTAGTACTAATGATTGTAATCTTGTGGCTTCGGATGTAGATACAACATTATGGCACTATAGGCTTGGTCATATGAGCCATAAGGGCATGGAAATCATAAAGAAGAATTTGCCTAGATATACAGAAACAGGTTTGAAGTTCTGTGAGGACTGCATATATGGGAAACAAAAGCAAGTAAGGTTTCTCAAGGTTGGACCTACAAAGAAAGAGAGTAAGTTAGAGTTGGTGCACTTTGATGTGTGGGGGCTAGCTCAGGTATCATCTCTTGGGGGTTCAAGTTATTATGTTACTTTTATTGATGATGCAATAAAGAAAGTTTTGGTTTATTGTATTAGAAACAAATCTGATGTATTTAACACTTTTGTTAAATGGAAAGCCTTAGTAGAGAATGAAACAAGTCTTAAGCTAAAATGTCTCAGGTCAGATAATGGAGGGGAGTATTGCAACAATGAATTTAATGATTATTGTTCTAAGAATGGAATCTGTAGGCAAAAGACAGTTCTAGGAACTCCGCAGTCAGAATGGGGTATCAAAAAGGATGAATAGAACAATAATGGAATGTGTTAGGAGCATGAGGTTACATGTAGGACTGCCTCTTTCTTTTTGGGTAGAAGTGGTGAGCACAGCGGTGTACTTGATAAACAGAGGACCCTCAAGTGCCTTGGATGGAGGCATACTTGAGGAGGCTTGGTATGGTAAGAAAGTTGATTATTCATTTCTTAGAGTCTTTGGATGTGAGGTGTTTGTTCATATAGACAAGGATGATAGGACCAAACTAGAGGCTAAATCAAAAAATGTACTTTCATTGGTTATGGTGGTGATGACTTTGGATTTAAATGTTGGAGTATTAAGGATAAGAAAATCATTCGGTCTATGGATGTGGCCTTTAATGAGAAAGTCATGTATAAGCAATAGTTGCAGGAAAATAGGGAAGAATCCAAGAAAGAATATGCAGTGGTAGAGGATCTTTCGGATGGGACAGTGACCCATGAATCGGTTCAGAAGGCGACTCACAGAACCCCAAACTCCTACGGTGAGGAGGTCTTCTAGGGTAAGAAAAGAACTGAATAGTTTTCTCCTTCTCTTTATTATTTATTACTCACTTTGATAGTGGAGAGCGGAGAGATTTGATGAAGCAATGCAAGTAGATGCCAGTAAGAAGTGGGAGCAAGCCATGGATGAGGAGCATAAGTCTCTCATAGAGAACCCGGACTTGGGATTTGGTGAAACTACCGAAAGGTAAAAGAGAATTGCTGAACAAGTGGGTGTACAGAGTTAAAGACGAAGAAGGAGGAAAGAAAAGATATAAGGCCCGAGTTGGTGGTCAAGGGGTTTGCACAGAAACAAGGTATAGATTTTGATGAGATCTTTTCTCCTGTAGTAAAAATGAATTCTATTAGAACTGTTCTTGGAATAGTGGCAGCAGAAGACTTGCAGTTAGAATAGTTAGATGTAGAGACTACATTTCTCCATGGTGATTTGGAGGAGGAACTATATATGCAGCAACCAGAGGTATATGAGGTCAAAGGTAAAGAGGAGATGGTGTGTAAACTGAAGAAGAGCTTGTATGGCTTGAAAAAAGCTCCACGTCAATGGTATAAGAAGTTTGATAGCTTCATGATAGAGCAAGGTTATATTACATGTCATTCTGGCCATTGTGTGTATACAAAGAAATTTGAGGATGGAAGTTATATTATCCTATGTTTGTATGTTGATGACATGTTGGTTGCAGGTAAAAACTTGCAGGAAATTAAAGTACTCAAGAAACAACTAAGTGAATTCTTTGATATGAAGGATTTGGGGGCTGCCAAACAAATCCTTGGTACGAGGATAACTCGGGATAGGAAGGAACGGAAGCTGACTTTATCTCAAGAAGAGTACATTAAGAAGGTATTGGATTAGTTTAACATGCAGGATGCTAAACCGGTTGGGACTCCTTTGGCGAGGCCATTTTAAGTTATCAAAGGAGTAGTGTCCAAAGACAGAGCGGGAAAGAAACCAGATGTCCAAGGTACCTTACTCATCGGCGGTTGGCGAGTTTGATGTTGCTATGGTGTGTAATAGGCCTAATATTGCCCATGCAAAGTGGGATCTGTGAGTAGATTTATGAGTGATCCGAGGTAAAGAGAATTGGCAAGCGTAAAGTGGATCCTTGATATTTGAGAGGGACCATGGGGACAATTTTGTGCTAGAGTGGATCGAGACACCACTTTACTTGGTTATGTAGATTCGAGACATGGTGGAGATGTAGACATGAAGCGGGAGGAACAACGAGGTTATATTTACCTTTGTAGGTGGGACAACGGTGAGTGGATTTCATGACTACGAAGCTAGTGGCTTTGTCAACCATAGAAGTGAATATGTTTCTGCCACAGAGAGGCAAGCAAAGAGATGATTTGGCTACAATAATTGCTTGAGGAGTTGGGGCATAAGCAAGAGGAATGTAAGCTACATAGTGATAGTTAGAGTGTTATACACCTAGCTAAGAACTCTGCTTTCCACTCCAAGACGAAGCATATACAGTTGAGATATCACTTCATCATGACAGCTTTGGAGGAAGATAAGTTGAAGTTGGAGAAGATTCATACCTCTGTAATCGAGAATGCAGACATGATGACCAAGGTGGTCACAAGGATAAAATAAAGCTATGTCCGGCTTTGGTTGGCCTTCACAGATGAAAGTGAAGGGTTGAGAAGCTTGCTCAGTGGAAATCAGTCTCCAAGTGGGAGATTGTTATGTTTGTGGAGCCTATTTTCATGTTAGAGTGTGGTACACCTTCTATGTGTTACACTCGGGTATTTTTATGGTGGTCTCGCTCACCGGTGAGCGGGTCAGGGGGGTTCGGGGCCAAAGCCCCCAAAGAAAATTTTCATGGGTGGTTTATTAAGCCATGTGTAATGGGTAACCGTTATGGGCTATTTTTGGGCCCATGGTTTTGGTACCCATTGTTTTATAAAATCACCTCTTCACTACCCATAGGTTTATGGGACGGTTTTTTTTTGCCCATTGTTTGATACCCATGGTTTTGTAAAACTACTTAAGCGATTTGTCTATTTATATGGTATTATGCATATGATAGAGATATAAGCAAATGTATTGCGAGATGTGTTTTGAATTCGGTGTGAATTCTGCAGAGAGTTTGTTGGGCATATCTCCAAACGGATCTGGGTATTGTATTGAGAGAGAGGAGGCTTGTAGTAAAATCTGAGCAAGTGATTCTTGGTGGACGTAGCCCAAATTGGGTGAACCACATTAAATCTTGTCTCTCTGTGTTGTGTTATTTATTCTCGCACTTTTATTTGAGATCGTAATATTTTCTGCATATTAGTTTTCTCTTGTTGTGATTCGTAATGGATTATTCCGCATATTTTATCTCTTATTTCTTAACAACAAGAAGGAATAGAGGGACTCATTCAACAAGCACACCTCCTACCAAAGACATAAATTCCAAAGATAGCATTCCTCCGGAAAATCTTAGTCCTACTCTCCTTACTTTGATTCTCGCTAGTGTTTCAGTTCCCCTTCATAAATTTTTCCAAAGATGGTAGTTCCTTTGCCTTTGGGACAATAGGTTGGGCTTCTTGCTCTTCCTTAGCCATTGCATGAGTTGCCTAGGGGGAACAGGAATTTTTTTCCCAAGTTCCGGGGTGATGGGAAGGTTCATCCAGATGAACACATTGCAACCTTCATTATTGCATGTGGGATTCTTGGGGTTGAACATGAAGATGTCTCTGTCAATATTTTTGTGGAGACATTGCAAGAAAATGCTGCTGATTGGTTCTACCATCTTCCTGTTGGGTCTATCACTAATTGGAATACCATGATGACTGAGTTTGAGAAATGTTTCAAACCTGCTAAAGATGTTCATGCTCTATTAGCATAAATTTATCATATCAAGAAGGAGCAATTTGAGCCCATCGGGATTTTGTGGCTAAATTTAACAAGCTATCTAATAAAATTCCACAAAACACTCATCCAGTGGATCAAATCCAAAAGTGTTTCTTCCTCAATGCCCAGTTTCCTGAAGTGAGTTATGCACTAAGAAGAGCTAACCTTGCAACTTTGGATGTTGATCAACATTTAGCTATCAGTGTTGAGGATGATTTGATCATGTCTGGTAAGATGAAAAGAGAATCCTCCAAATCTAAAGCTTCTTCCTCTTTCTCTTCCCCTAGAGCCAGTTTTGATCAATTAGTATCAGAATCTTGCAAATGATCTCATTGCTCTCAAGAAATAATTGGCTCAACATACCCCTTATCAGGATGTTCCAAGAAATAATTTTCAGCCCAGGAACCACCTGCCTTCCTCTTAGATATGCCCTATATTGGCTATTGAAGGCCCACCCATCAAGGATCAGTCAATGTAACTTATGAAGTTGAAGAACCTGATGATGAGGAGTGTAATAAATTATATGAAGAACCAGAAGAAGAAGTTGAAGAACTGGAAGATCTTGGTGGATGACAAGTTCATTTCCTCACCACTTAAGGTATGGATGATGAAGACGAATATGAGGAAAGAGTGGAAGTTATGAATAGTGAGTCATATGTTGTTATGAATTGGGAGAAAACAAACAGTAAAAGAGAAAGTGGTGCACCCCCTTTGCCAAGAAGTCTAAGGATCTTCCTACAACTATTCCCGGTGATTGTAAGAAGAGAAGCTCCCCGTTCCCACCGCCTCCACCAAAAAGGTGAGTAATTCTAATCCTCCTTCTTCGATTCTATTTCCAAAACTACTTCTCCTTCAAATTCTAAAACTCATAGATCAAGAGTCTCTCAAGTTCCTAGCAATGATGACCCATCCACTACGGATCTTTTGATATTATTGATCACCTCAAAAGGACTAAAATCCAAATTTCAAAGACAAAGTTTTACCAAACCCATCCAAAAGCTTTTTCTCAAATGGTAAACTTTGTAAATTCCAAATCCAAAGTCTTATCTAGTACTTCTAAAGGCCTTTTTCCCACTCCCTCTGCCTCACCTCAATCAAACCTTGTGGCTACTGGTCACTTTCCCTAATGAGAAAATTTAACCATTTTATGTGACTCTTCTCATAGCTGGCCGTAAACTCATCAACTGTGTTATAGACTTAGGAGCATCAGATAATGTAATGCTTGAAAACGTAGCTCATGCTCTAGGTTTGACCTAACATGTGCCTTTGGTTCCTGTTATTCCATGGAAAGTAGGAAAGTACCTATGGTTGGTAGAATTAAAGATGCACAAGTGGATTTTTCTACTTTTCCAGAGAAAAGGGTCTTAGCCACCATTTTGGTAGCTGATATTCCTCCCTCATATGGGATGTTGCTGAGTAGAAATTTTTGTAAGGAGGTAGGAGCTGAGATTCAAATGGATTTCTCGCATGCTTTGATCCGGTCAATGGGAAAGTGAAGAAGTTGCTACCTAAGAAATAGACTGAGTACATTGTGTAAAATACGATGACCCAAAAGCATAGATACTCTATGAGGATGCAGGGCATGGGAACTACATGATTATGTCACAAGATGAGGCAAGGCTTCCCAAGGGAGTTATTCATGACCCCAATGGCATTTGGACTCTGGAGTTTGATGGAAGCTGCTCTTTAGCTAGTTCTGGGGCTGGAGTGGTGTTGACATCTCTAGAAGGGAACATTCATCCTTTCCCTTTCAAGCTCTATTTTGAAAATACAAACAATACAACTGTATATGAGGCGCTCATACTAGGATTGATTATGGAAAAAGAAATGGGAGTGAAGAATATTTGTGCTCGTGGTGATGTAGCACTTATTGTGAAACATGTTAGAGATCTTTTTCAAGTCAAGAGTAGGAGATTGAAACATTACATGAATCATGTCTAGGATTCCATCGAGTTCCTTGACTCTTTCTCCATTGAAGTTTTGCCAAGAGAAAGGAACATTAGATCTGACTCTCTGGCTGTCTCAAGATCTTTGCTAATTCCTCATTCAAATTTCTCTTAGGAGAATTTTACCATTGAAATGATTCATAGGCCCGGTGTACTAGATAATGCAAATAATTGGAAAGTCTTCAATGATGATCAACATTTGCTCTCTTTCTTGGAGCTTAGGGATAATTTTGACCAGCTATATTTTGAAGGAAGTGAGACCTTTCCTAGAGAGTGTGTATCTTCCAATGAAGGGGATATCAAGGAAGATACAGATCAAGATGGCTGCATCAAATTGAAAGGTAACAAAATTCCTAAAGGGTGGTGAGTTTGGAAGACCTGTTTGATAAATGTGATAGGTACAATAAGTCTAAAACTTCCCAAGGATCCCAACGGTTTGCTTTGAGTGTGAAAAAGTGAATATTGGGATTCTTGATGAACCCAAGATGGTTAACATCGGGAAATGATGCACTCAAAAGGAGAAGAATAAGGTAGTAAATGTGCTAAAAAGGTATGTTGATGTCCTTGCTTATTCCTATGATGATCTCAAGGATTTCCAACCAAAGCAGATGACACACTTTATCCCTTTGAAACATGGGATCAAATCATTCAAGTAGAAACAAAGGAAATATAATCCCAAGGTTGCTGGCACTATTTTCCAAGAGATTCAAAAGTTGCTAAAGGCAAAAAATCATCTTCCCTATACACCATTCAATGTGGATTGCCAACATTGTACCTGACAAAAAGAAGAATGGTGAGATTCACATATGTGTGGATTTCAGGAATTTGAATCAATATTCTCTAAAGGAAAACTATCCTCTCCCTATGATGGATCAGGTTTTATAAGCATGTGCAGGCTCACGAGATGTTGTCTATGTTGGATGGGTTCTCTGGATACAATCAAGTGGAGGTCAAGTACCTAGATCAACAAGAAAATTCTTTCACTATTCCTTGGGAACCTTTGCTTACAAGAGAATAACTTTTGGTCTTATCAATGCTGGTGCCACCTTTTAGAGGGAAATAGACTTGGATTTTGGCAGTTTGAAGGGAAAGTGTGTGGTTGTGTACCTTGATGATTTGATTGTTTTCTCCAAAACAAGGGCAGATCACTTTCAACATCTTGAATCAATCCTCTAGAAGTGTAGAGAGCATGGAGTCTCTCTCAATCCATTTTTTTATATTTTGTGTCACTGAAGGCAAGTTGTTGGGGCACATTATCTCAAAAGAAGGATTCAAGATAGATCTAGAAAGAGTTCAAACAATCCAACAGATTCCTCTTCCTAAAAGTAAAAAGGGTGTTCACTCTTTCTTTGGTAAGATTAATTTCGAAGGAGGTTTATTCATGATTTTTCGTAACAGAATCGACTATGAGCATTACTCACATGATGAAAGGAAAGAAAAACTTGGGTTGGTCTTCTAAGGGTAAGTAGACATTTGAAGGTATTAAGAAAGCCATTGCTAAGATGCCCATCTTATAATGTCTTGATTTCAATAAGGACTTTATCATATATTGCTATGCTATAGAGTTTACCCTGGCTATTGTGCTGACTCAGAAGAATTATAAGGATCATGAGCTTCCTATTGCCTTCATGAGCTATGTTATGAAAGCTCATGAATTGAAATATACTATGATGGAGAAACATGCTTTTAAAGTGGTCAAAGATGTCAAGAAATTTCATTTTTATATTCTTAATTCACACTCTGTTGTGCTTGTTCCTGACACAACCATCAAATCCATTCTTACACAAAGCAGAGTTTGGAACTAAGAGAGGTAATTGGGTAGCAAAGGTCTAGGAATATGACCTAGATATCAAGCCAACTAAGCTAGTCCGGGGTAAAGGCTTGTGTGAACTTATTTCCGAAGGAGCTAATGCAATGTTATCCCAAGAAGCAGTTAATTTTCTGTTGTCGTCTTCATCAATTCAACAGATGAATGGTATACAAATATTGCACATTTTCTTACCTATGGAGAGTGTCCATCTCACTTGAGTGCCAAGGAGAAGAGGGCTATAAAGCTAAGGTCTGCACAGTATGTGCTATGGGAGAATGCCTTGTTCAAGCGAGGCATAGATGGAAAATTCTTGAAGTGTGTAAATAAAGAGAAACAAAAGAAGTTGTTCTCAACTAATCATAATTAGGCTTGTGGAGGCCACTTCTCTTTTACTGTCACTACCCACAAAATCCTTCGTGTTGGGTACTATTGGCCTACATTGTTCAGAGATGCATCCAAATGGGTAGGAAGGTGTGAATCTTGTCAGAATTTTGTTAGGAGACCTAAGTTGGTTGCTTTGCCACTAAATTCAGTAGTGATTGATGAGCCCTTTCAACAGTGGGGATTGGATTTCATTGGAAATCTCAACCCATCCTCTAGTGCTAGGCATACTCACGTGCTAACTGCCACAGACTAATTCACAAAGTGGGTAGAGGCCATTCCAGTAAAAAGCACTACTTCCGAGGTAGTGTGTAATTTCATTAAGGAGAACATATTAATAAGTTTTGGGGTACCAAACAAATGTGTGACTGTTAATACCTCAAATTTTTCTTCTTCTAAAATGATGGATTTCTTCTACGGCTATGGAATTTCCCTTGCTCACTCTTCAGACTACTACCCCCAAGGGAATGGACAAGCAGAATCAACAAACAAGAATCTGGTAACCATCGTTCGGAAGCTTGTCAATGACTCTCAGAGGAATTGTCACAAGAAACTCTATGATGCTCTTTGGGAATATAAAATTACACCCAAAAGAGCAATTGGGATGTCTCCTTTTCAAGTGGTGTATGGTGTTGAAGCTCAGTTACCAGTGATAGTGGAATTACCAGCCTTGCACTTAATGAAGGCTATTAAAGATTCAAGTTTTACCAGTTCCTTGGATAAGAGGATCATGTATCTCCAGAAGCTGGATGAACAAAAGTTGTAAATTTTGGATAGAATATTAACTCATTAACTGAAGGTGAAAGCTTTGTTCGACAAGAAAGCCAGACCTAGAGATTTTCAAGTAGGAGACATTGTTCTGCTATGGGACAAAAGGCATGAACCTCGAGGAAGCCATGGTAAGTTTGATTCCCTTTGGCTTGGTCCTTTTAAAATCTAGGCATTTTTCTAGAGAAAATTCGTTCTATTTGGATTATCTAGATGGTTCTCCTCTCCCACTTCCTTATAGTGGGTAGTATCTAAAGTTGTTCAAGTCCTAGGTGACTAGGTGGTCCTTCTATATATTGTGTATAATTTGTTGGTTTTGGGTCATTCCTTTGTGTTTTGTTTCTATCTTTCCTTGTTTTGGTTTGTTTCCTTTTCGTGTGTTTTTTCTTTTGGGTTGGTTTGCCTTTGACTCTATTTGCCCAATGGATAAGGCACTGGTCTTCTTTCCTTGATTTTTTCTATGGTTCTTGATCTTTCCTCGTTCCTCTATCAAGTCATCCCTAGAAAGAGCCAGCTGTTGTCGCCCTCAAAATTCCTCTCTTTTGAAGTCAAGTTTTGAAATTTTTTGAGTTGGTACCATGGAGTATTGGATTGTGTCGAGCCTGGTATTGTCTGCAGTTTTCCATTCCGTGGAGAACAATCTGAAAGTTAGGCATAATGGTGGAGTTTTCCCCCTTATTTTTATTTCTTCTCGTAGTCGGGAATGACAGCGTATCCTCCTTGTCAATGTTTTCCCCAGTATCCACGGGTATTACATTGATATCTTTGATTGGATGTAACATGGTCATGTTTCAAGTAGTAGCGGAAACCTCCACACCTCCAAACGAAGCAACTCCAAGAGCAGGGCCCAAGGGATAGTCCTCAATAAGTGCGGAGCTTTCCACATGTCCCAGGTCCAAAATGAAGACATAATAAGCCCAAATCGGCTAAGTATGGAAGGTTCAGCAGACGACGCCACGTGCCTCATCGGCACAACTTCAAGGGTTGAAGCTAGTGGAAGTTCTCAAACTTGTGCCACGCTTCCACGTGTCCCAGTAGTATAAAAAAGAGAAGGAGTTGATTGTTTAAGCTGACTAAGTATGAGCGGGTCAGTGGAAGCCTCCACGTGCCTCAACAGTGCAATTTCAGAAGTGAAACCAAAAGGCCAATCTCCAAATGAGTGCCAGATCGCCACGTGGTAAGAGTTAAAGGAGAGACAAAGTTGGCCATTGAAAATTCCACGACCGGCAGAAGGAGCCACGCGTCATCTTGGTGAAATTTTAGGAGGCATATCCAAAGCGGAAACTCAAATGAGCGTCATCTCTCCATGTGTCTAGAGTCAAATATTAAGCCCTCATAGAAAGTCAAAGCGGGAAAGCAAGCCATTGGGGAGATTTGAGAATTTGAGCCTTGTTTTCATTAAAGGAGCTTAAAGTTTAAAAGTGACTCCTAGCCCCACCCATGCCTGGTAAAAAGTCAAATATTAAGCCCGCATCGAAGGTCAAAGTGGGAAGTGGGTGGCGGGGCAATTTGTGTTTTTGAGCCTGCATTGAAAAGAGGAAAAATTATAAAAGTAAACCACGACTCTATCCCCACTCAAGTAAGGCCATGTGTCAAGACCATATCAAAAGTGGGTGGGTGGGCCAAAATGTTCCAAAGTTCTATTTCTCTAAAGGGAACAAAATGCAAAAGGTGTCTGCAAGCCCGCTTCAGTTTAAATCTCTCCCACGTGGACAACTCATATTCAAAGTTTGTAGAGGAATATTGAACAACTGCGATTAAATGCGTATAATTTTGCTAATAGACATGGAAAGCGTTGAGGCATTGGAGAGACTCGGGCATCAATTTCTCGAATTAGTTTTCGCCATTCTTTCAGAATCGAATGTAGCTGTTCTTGGAAACTATTTAACAGCTTCTCCAAGTTGTTGTTCGGGTTGGATCATAGTACTCTGTAAAGTAATAGATTTGAAGTAATCAATACAGAAGTTTCCACTTTCTTCCTCTGCTTTTCTTCTTTCCGTGTCTGAAACTTGGGAATCATCGATCTTTTATGATAAGAAATTTTTTGTTCTTGTTTATATGATTTTTGGAAATTTTTGTCATTAGAATTATAAGTTAAGAAAGTGAATGATTCTATTCGCATCCCCGGTTCAATACGTATAAGGTGATACTTTGCCATCTATATCTCCTGAAGGTATTGTTATGCTCTTCCTTCCTCATCTCCTTAATTCTTCCATCCTTTCATATTGATGATCTTTGGGCATAAAACATTTTAAAGGATCAAGAATCCACACTTTGAAAGTTGTACATTTGTACATAAGTTTGTTGCTTTCTTTCAATAAGGGAACCTCTCCCATTATAGAGGAGGGACTTGTTGTCCCCTAACTGTGGTTTGTTAAAAGGAACATTTTAAAAACCCAACAAGGTGTAAACCAGGGTAATAAACCCGACACACTAAGGGTGGAGAATTTGACTTTCTAAATACACCTGAAAACCCAATTTGCACTTGGGTGGATCTTTTGACTTGTTGAATACGCTCGAAAAACTGATTTGCAGTTAGGTGGATTTTTGACTTGCTAAACATGCTCGAAAACTTGATTTGCACTTGGGTGGATTTTTTGACTTGTTGAACACGCTCAAAAATATGAAACACTACAAATGAGAAAAATACAAAGAACCTCCAGATTTGAGAAAATAGTTAATTTTTTAGTGCAAAATAGAAAATACCCACCAAGTTATTCAAAAAAACCCAGAAGGGATTTTTATATTTAAGCCCAAACTTGCACGGATTTTCTAAATTTGAAGAAAAAACTTTCAAACCCTAAAACCTTTAGATTTGAGAAAACTTTAAGTTTCTCATACAAAATAACAAATACCCACCAAGTTATTTGAGAAACCCAGAAAAACCCATAAGGTATTTTTCTATTTGAGCACAAACTTGCATAGATTTGCTAATTTTGAAGTCAATGGCATTGTACGTTTTTCGTGTAGAGACTCCAGAGGAATAGATCTGCATGGATTTTCTAGAAACCCCACCAAACCCTTGAAAACTGAAGTCAATGAAAAATTGAAAAAAAAAAGCTAGAATGCAAGATCACACACAAAGATTATGGCATTCGGCTACCAAAAATGCTCAAACACCATATAGGAGTACGTCACAACCAAGGACTGGTACTTGATAGGATCAAATGCAAGAATAAACATGTATGTAGCAATAAGATCTAAAAATACTCGAATGATGAAGAAGCGGTACTTCTAGAACAAGAACAAGTACATGAGCAATCTAACTCTTCTTTAAGTGATTAGCCTTCCTTAGCCAAAAAAGTACATAGGAAGGTAAATTATATAGTGAGAATTTAGGTCACCCAAAAATGTAACTTCTCAATGAAGAAATAGAAAATGACTTAAAGTACATTTCCCTTTAATGACCTATTATGACCTAACCAAGCTAAATTAAACTGTGTAGGTAATGCCGCATTGTGGGTAAAATCCTACACCAACATCGATCTCTACACAAACGTGAACATAAGTGAGAATATAATTATACCAAAACTACTTGTCATTGTACTTCAAGAAATTTTCCAAGCAAATATCTAATATCCTAAAGGACTAGAGGATGCCAAAAGAAAGAGGCAAATTCAAAAACCAAACCTAGACTAGAATTTTAGATAATTCAGTTTTAATGTCTAATTTGATTAATCAAATGTGTAATTAACACTTATATATGGAACGTAGTGCATTAAGCATAAGCGAGATGATACTTTAAGAGAATTCATTTAACTCAAAACAAGATTTAACCAATTCTCCAAACTTAACATGCTCACAAATAAATCATCGATCAGTAAAATTATTTTATTTTAATCCTTTACAAATGAAAACTATTCAATCTAGTACATGTATGTTGAAGTAACAATCGGCCCCCAATTTTGAGCAATTTGCATAAATTTCATTGATGACACAACTTGCCTCAACAAAAATGAAATGATTTGAGATGAATGATTGTCTAAAGCTGACTTAACAATTACAACTAGCCAATTCCTCCAATATTCAACTTCTATAAAGATCATGTGTGACAAAAATAATTCTTCAATAAAAGGACAATTTTAATTCATAAATATTGCTAGATTGTAGTCGAATCATTTGCCTCAACAAAAAATGAAATGATTTGAGATGAGTGATTGTCTAAAGCTGACTTAACAATTACAACTAGCCAATTCCTCCAATATTCAACTTCTATAAAGATCACGTGTGACAAAAATAGCTCTTCAATAAAAGGACAACACATCCTAGACCCTTTTAATTCATAAATATTGCTAGATTGTAGTTAGAATCATTTCTAAATAAAATAACATTCATCTCAAATATCATAATATGCATAATCTTATGTTGTAAAGGCATATGATAACACAAAACTCACATTTTCACTTTTCCTATAGTGCTCGATAAATATAAATAAAAAACAAATCATTCAACCAAACTGATAAAAATTCCTCAAAGTGCTCAAACTTGCACCCTTGAATGTTGCATTCTTTTCTTTCACTAATATACACCATCTATAAATCGCTCAAACTTACATCCTTGAATGTTACATTCTTTTCTTTCTCTAATACGCACCATCTATATTTTCCACTTCATGGTTCTATTTATTTAGATATATAAATAGATGATGATGTAAAAATACAAATACAAGTACCTATCTGACATTCTTATACAACTTTATTTAGGTAGAGTTAAAATAAATATTTAAGCAGCTCTGATTTACAACTCAAACACACTACTGTAATCTAGATATATACTAATTTTCATTTAGATCTTTATCCTTTCTGGAATCCAAGGTGAATTTCAGGCCATGTTTGAAGCAGAGTGTTAGCCCAAATTTAGGCTTGACGGCACGAGCACAACTAAGTTTAAGTTGATAATGTACTAGGATATTAGCAGCTATCAATTTCATATTCACGTAAGCAATATCTTTGCCCAAGCACACCCGAGGACCTGCAATGAAAATGGGAAACTTACAGTCCCATTCCTTCCTGCACAAACCCTCTTCATTAAGCCATCTTTCTGGATTAAATTCTAGGGCATCCCCACCCCAAAGGGTCTCCATACGACATGTACCATATAAAAGCACAGAAGCTTTGAGCCTTTTCTCAATTGGGTACCATCCGGCAGGATGTTTTCTTTTGTTGCTTCTCTGTAAATGACCGGAACAGGAGGAAAAGCCTCATGGATTCTGACAAAGCAGCCTGCAAATAGTTCATGCCTCTCAAATCTTTCAAATCCAAAAACCCATTTCATTCTTATTATTATTGATCAACGGTTTCGACTTCAAAATCTGAGTGATTTCAGAGACTATCTTTTCCTCTACATTTGGATGCGTGCTCACAAGCCAAAAGAACCAGGAAAGTGCTGAAGAAGAAGTATCTAATCCGGCAAGAAATACGCTCAGAATTAAACCCTGCAATCAAAAGAATTTCTATCAATTTCTGTTAGAAAAAATTGAAAGATTAAGTGTAATTTAATTAGTGAAGGTAGCGATCAAAATTGTTATACCATCTATAAAATAAATGGATGTAATACCAAAATTTAAACAAAAGAAATTATTTTCTAATCATCATATTAAAGATACCTCAAATAAATTTTTGAAATTAAATTCTAACTCAAACGAATATAATCGAATAAATTAACAAAATCCTTTAGAAAAACCGTCTACTTATAATAAATATAGAAATTTTGAAATATCAAATCGTGCAAATCATTTAATCAAAAGGACTTTGATTAAAGACGAGGATTTTACGAAAGTGCCCATTTTTGCTTGATGGACACCTTCACTTACAAAACCTCACAATTGAAATTTAATGTTCATGTGAAAATATGAACGACCATATGATGCTATTGGTGCATTTAAGTAGTTTCAAGATGTTTTTAGAAATGTTTTTAATTCTAGTCATTACTTTTTTAATTGGTAAATCTACCCCCTACAAAGTGAATAATGGAAAGAATACTAGATATAATTTACAACTTTTCATATCTTTACCCTTTTATCTCTATTTAGCTTTTGAATTAGAAATTTCAATCTCAATTTATTTTTTCTTGACAATTTGACATTTATAATATTATTTTATTCAAAATTTCTATTTTATTTTATTGAATGTGAAGTATAAAATATTTAATATATTAAATGGGTTGTGGTCTAATGGTGCAGATGATGGTGTAATAAAAGGTGATAAGGCCCGGATTGTGTCCTAGGCGATTTAGACGGAATGGATACCCCTTAGACCCTCAAAAATTATGAAAAATTTAGCTATAGCTTCTACTATCCATTGGTTAGAGTATTATAATTTTTTTGATTTCATTTTTTAATCTGAAAAGAATAATAAAGTCAACATCAAATTTTAATTTCTATAAATTACGAATATGATTATTCATGTTGGTTTAACTAAAAATAAAAATCGGATTGTGAGTTCTAGTCTCTTAGGAGAGAGCCAAATTTGAGGAATATGAAAGTAGAATGTTAGAGGATACAGAGGTAGTACCTCCCCAAGAGGATCTAGAGGATGATACAAAGACAAAATTAGAAGGCTCGAATGTTGTGTCACACATAAGGGGTAAAATTAAGAACATTGATTATTGATTCAAGGATATAGTAGATCTAAAAACTCACCCGGATTATTGATGATTTGTGACATTTTCATTTGTTACTATGTAAGTTGTTCTTTATTTTGTATGGTCTCTTTGTAGGATATATAGTCTTTTCCATACTTCAACTATTTGGTGGTTGTTGTTTCACTCTTAGTGTTAAATAGACTTGCAAATTTTTATACTTAATGCCATATTTTCTGTTAAAATTTCTATAATAATTCGAGCCCTTCTGAAATCCCTCCTTTTACAAATAATCAAAACAAATAACATGAAAAACTTTTAAAAAAACCATAATAATGAATACAATAGAGTAAACTTTAAAAGGTTGGGAAGTGCTATATCTACAAGATTGGGAAGTGCTATAAAAACACGCATAGATTGGGTAAACTATACAAGAGGGAAGTGCTACTTACAAGCTTTCAAACATCAAACGAGAAAATTAGACATTTAATTTCCATTTAATGTCGTGAAATAAAAGGCAACGCTTATGAAATTTGAAGTTCACCATTATTAAAAACTAGAAGCAAAAAAACCAAAGGAAGTGAGAAAGATTCGTGATTGAAATTATTCGTACCTGCAACAACTTTTGAGAAGGAGAGCGTCTTTCATCAGCCTCCATTTCAATAAAATTCGACAAAATATCTCCACTCAATCCTCCTTCGGCCTCGATCTCCTTAATTCTGGCTTCAATCATCTCCGCTGCAAATTCTCCAATAATCGCCGAAGTTTTACAGAGCTTTTTCTCGAAACCCACATTCATAAATCTCATAAATTTCCATATCACGGGAGGCAACATAGCACGATAAGTGCACAACTCAACGGCTTGGTGAAAAATCCTGGCAATGGAGATCTCCGGAAGAATATCATCACCCAGACAACAGGAATCCCTCCCTAACACACTCATACAAATACTATCAAAATTAAAGCGAAGCAATATATCCTGCAGATCGATTTCGGCCTTTTTTTCTTTAGCCAGTCGGAGCGCGGGAAGAAGCTTCTCCTGCACTATTTTATGCAACACAAATAAATTCCGGTCACGGAAAGTGGCGCTGGAGAGGGCCATTGCGACAGCTTTGCGCTGCCGCTTCCACAGCTCGTCGTCTGCGGTGAACAAACCGTCACCAAATATGTCGTAGAAAACATCGTTAAGGTAGGGTCCGCTGGGGAAGTTGGCGAAATCCTTGTTCAACATGTACTCTAAATTAGCGGGATTAGAGGTCACTACTTCGAAAAAATTATCTCTGGTCATCCAGGGTCCTCTAAATTTGAACGTCCCGCCGTTATCCACAACTAATTTGGTGGCATAATTGTAGATATTGTCTATATTCCACAGCAGCGCAGGCATCATGCCCACCACCGGCCAATTCAGAGGTGAGCTACTTCTCCGGCAAATAAAATGCCACGCTATAATGCTTAATGCCAGCACTACAATGGCCACTGCACCCATCAGAAACTCCATCGCTTCAATTTCTGTATGTTCTTGTTGGCAAATATAAAAAACCTCCCACAAATCTATTCACTAGCTGTTGGCTAATATATATTTGAACTGTAGTACTTTAATCACAAGATTGAGTTGTAATAGGATTTTAATTATGTTTAGGAGAATTAAGTGTTTCCAGGAGCATTCGTTGGCAATCTCAACTACTCAAAGATGATCGTATTCAAGGTAAAATTATTTCCTCATAAATTATGTTCCCTTATATCTATGGCACCGAAAATAGATAGAACTATCTCAACTACTCGTGGTATTGAATGTTAAGTTGTTTTCGAAAAAAGGTTGTCCCTTCTCCTCTTGAATTTAAGGATTCATGGGACCACTAATTATTTCAAGAAATATTTGAATAGTCACAATTAAGTCTTTTTGTGGTTTGAGTTGTTTACTTTTATTTGTAATTATAAATTTAAAGTCTATTTGACCATCCAAAAAGTAATTTTATCCTTAAGTTTGACATCCATTTGACTTTTTCCTTGAAGAAATCAATTGAAAAGTAGTAATATCTTGGCCGTATGGTAGAGTTTAGGGCTTCCTTTTCGGATAGATTATTTTCAAACGGGCACAATAGTGTTGCTAGATTGAAACCATTTGTCACCACATGGTAGGAAATATACAAATAATGTAATGGAATAATTAATCATTATTGTTGGTGCCATTTTTAAGCTTGCACCATGTTGCCCTAAAATTTTCAAATCTATATCTGCTCAAAAATGTTTTACCCTTTGAATTAATGGTCTAAATTTCTTCCCCTCCAGTTGAATGCTTTAAAATGCTCACAAACTTGTTGTTTTTCCCTAATTTGAAGGAATATTCCAAGTTTGCCCTTTTTGTGCCCTAGTTCTTCCAATTTTGCAGGCTGTGTCGTTTTTCCCTTTGCCAGATCGTGGAAAATCGAAATTGATCAATTCATACTTGTTTGTATTTGAAAATCCAATCCCAAGGTCAAAATTGTTCGGAAATCATGCTCCAGATGATTTAAAATAAAAAAATTTGCCATCCTTGGCGAAAAAATTGAATTCTAAGGCATCCTTTGGAATTTTTGCATTTTGACAGTCATATGGGCATCATTTGCCGTCAAATTCATCCTCAGGAGGTATTGGCAATGTGGCGGGTTTTCATTGGTCAAGGCGGGTTGGCGGATGGTCGGATCCCCTTGGAATTTTTAGACTTTACTTTGCGAAAAATTTTAAAAGTCAAAACTTGGCCCGAAACCCCGTAGCCAATCGGGAGTGGACATGTGTCCATAAAAGACCAAGGGTGGAGGAGCGGGCCGATGGGGGACTTAGAGTTTTTGGCTCTAATTCTATAAAGTTTCAAAACCAGTTTTGCCCCCGCTCCAATCAGAGGAGGACACGTGGCATCACAGGAACGTAGAGCGGGTCGGCGAGCTGGTGGAGGGAAAAGGGGATTTTTTCCCTTTTTCACAAAAAAGTTAAAGTAAATTTTTGGCCCGAAAGCCCCATGACCAATCCAGGTGAGACACATGTAACATTTTAAGGGTCAAAGGGGGCGCGGGTCAACGTTGAAGTTTGTGAATTTTCAAAAATTTGTAAGGGAGGTTTAAAGGAAGAAAGGGAGACTTGGACCCGCAGTGAATAGGAGAGCGCCATGTGGCGGGGATAGATTCGGAGGCGCGGGCTGCGGAGAAAAATTGAGAATTTTCCCTTGGCTTAAAGGGAGAAAAATGAAGATTAAGCCCGCAGGTCCTTAGCAAATGAAAGATGGACACGTGGCAGAGGATGAGGTGGGTTGGCAGGCCGGCGGAGGTAAAGGGGATTTTTCCCTTTTTCACAAAAGAGTTCAAAATCAAAATTTTAAGCACGACTGCTAGCGAATCACAAGGAGACATGTGGCAAGGAGAAATCGAGGTGCGGGCTGCTCATGGGCAAAAAGTGAAAATTTTCCCAATTTCCAAAAAGGTCAAAATGCGCATAATTGAAGTGCGATTTCAATGGGACCCACCATATGCCACGTGTCAACTCCAAATTTCAAGGGCGGAGGGGCAGAGAAAAAAGTCAAAATTTTCCATTTTTCCAAAAAGTGTGGAAAAGTAAAAAATGATCCCAATTTTAGTCCCAATTGTTTTTGACACGTGGAGGGCCCAGATTAAAGGACAAAGATGGATAAGATCGATGGTTGTTATGCATCCATTTATTTTGACTGCCATGGGAGCTCTAAGAAGCTTGGAATCATGATTTTTGCATCAAAATTCATCAAATTTATAGTGATTTTGTGTCATCTTGGCCTTCCAGGATCATTGGCATCACTTTCATGGCTTAATTATTTGATTTGAGATGTTTTTGAAGTAATTTGCTACCTCAGCCTGAGCAAACACGTGGAATGTCAAAATCAAAAAGTTACAGAGGTAATTTGAAAAGGTAAAAGGTGAAAATGATGAGTAAGAGGTGTTTGCATGCCTCAATGATGAAAAACATGCCTCCGGGATGGATAATGATATCGATATTTGTAATGATTTAATCTTCTTGGGCACACTGCAACTGCGAGTGTTTTTCTATTTGATGTCATTTTCATTGAATCATGAAGAATTGTTGTAACAAACTTGATCCCATGGCATATTCTTTGCTTGGGAAAGAAGGCTCCAATGTGGCATAAGGTATATAATGCATTTTGGAGAAATTGTAAAGGGTTGGGAGTTGAAAATCATGAGCAAATTCTGAGAGAAAGCTCATTTTTCTGAGAAACCCACCAAAGAACTAGAATAATTTCTTCTGTGTTGGATCTTCATGTATGTGAGTTGGTTACAAGTGTATAGCCATCACACAACTCTGAGATTGTTCATGAAACTCTCCCTTGCTGATGAATCTAACAATATTTTGAGTTAATCTGTGTTTTCTTGGGCAATATGATGTCTATTATCATTTTTAAATGCTTGCAAATAGTTTTCATTGTTCTTGTTGCAATCTTGCATTGAAAGTCTTTAGAAATCACACAAAATCTCCATTTCTTGTTGATAGTTTAGTGGCATTTACAATCTCATGTTCAGAAGAGCCTTCATCTGATAAAGAGATAAACAAATTTAAAATCACTTTACCTTCCTTAACTGCAGAGATTGCTTGTAAGCCTTTGGGGGTACCTTAGGCATGGTTTGATAATGGATTTTTGTGTTTAATTGAGTTCTTTACTTCAAGATTTTGTGGTGAATTCTCAAAGATTGTGTGAAGAGTGCAGCTTGGGTTTCCATTTATGCCTCTTCTGGTTGAAAGAATGTCCTGATTATTTGAAGCATTTTATCTAATAGTTGTTTCAAGTATTGTAGAGGTTGTCAAAGATCTTATATATCCCAGTTTGTCTCATCAATACCCCACCAAAATTTCATTCAGAATAACTAATCCTACCCCATACTACCCCTGCATTGCATTGTGTGTCAATAGAAGAATACAATCCATTTACAAAAATGCACAAAGCAAATCAGGATCATACCATGTCTCTAGCAGCCTCAGCCTTGTCTTGAAAGCATTTCCATCATTTAGTAGTGACATCTCTGTTGAGTTTGAATAATGGAAGATTGATCATGTTTTCCCAAGGCCATCTCCATACAATATGCACAGTATAAGAATATCTCCACCTCCTTCATAAAACAAAGGCTGCAATATAGGTTCTCTTACCTTGGTTGAAAGGAACAACCTAAAATAGTGAGGGTTAGATCAAAATCCTTTCAAAGTTCTATCCATCTCTCCACAAATCTGAGTGCCAGTTAGATCACCTCCCTGGCTACAAAATGACACAAATCACATGATCTATTTGACTTTAAGCTTCATGCAATATCCACGATGCTACTCGGGTCGAAAAGGAGAACAAATTTGGGTACCAACAATTATGATGTGTAAAACTTATAACATAAAAACCTTGAAATTGATATCTCACCATGTATTTTAGTTAAATGTATTTAAGACATTTGTACTAGTTGATATAACTATCTTTACTACTCAAATATAATGATATTGCAATCTAAGTTATTTATTTAATAACATTTTTTGGGTTATGACCTACCTTGATATTTATATCCTAGTCTCTTCAAATAGTTCCATAATAGAATCAACATTTAGTGATTATGTATACTTCAATTGAGTGTCCTTATAAATTAAACATTCTAATATTTAATTAATAATTATGTACTCTTGACATGAATTTATTTGTAGGATAAACATTCCATGATGAAATGCTTCTCCATTATTCGAGTTGTTCATCGGTGTGGAAAACATGTGTCTTCTCTTCCCATTCTTTGTAGATGAACGCCTATATAGACATCTCACATTGAATATGTGGTAACTTGTCTTAAATTGAGCTATAAGAATCTTCACCCTCCACCTAACTTCAACCCTTGTATACGCCATTTTACAAATGCTCATAAGAAGGGTTGAACTCTCTCAAATAGTGTTATCTTTCATTTTCCCCTTCGTTCCTCACATGCCATTTATAGCCCTTTCATTCACATAGTTTGTATTTCATTGTTAACGTTTGGAAATTTGATTAAAGCAATATCCCAACTACTTATGGTCCACTTGTGATTCTACCTCATCCATGTGTTATTTCCATTGTACATCACTTCTCCCCTTGATTGCAAGGCCACCTTTTTATCTCCATGTTTATTTTCTTCAAGTAGCATTGAACCTTTTCATGGTAACCACATCTAAAGTAAACATTTTTTCAAAGAATATTTCATATATTATTGAAGCATTAAATTTTAATTTATTTTAACTTGAACGTTTCTAGATCCTTTCTATCTACTTCCATCCAAAATCCTCAATACCACTGGCTCATAATCTATAACGATATACTACCTATATATTTACAAACATAACTCAAACAAGATTTGGATGGTACAATCCAATCCCATAAGCTGTGAATTCTGAAATCTATTTTATAATACAAACAAGTATCTCCACCCATGTTGTTGTTTAAACCCTAAATAATTTATTAATAAGGGTTTAGTAGTAGATCATGTTTGTATAAATATCTAAAGGAATAAGAGTAGTACGTCATGTATATTTAGATTAATTAATAAATATTAATGTGCAAAATAGAATACAAGTCCCAAAAAAATTCAATGTATAGCGATATAAATTATTTCTTAAAACAAAAGAGTGGTTCAAGTGCACGTAATTGATTACAATAGAAATGGCGTGATTATATTGGAGTGCAAGGTGACTAAGAAAGTTGAAAAAACCACAGAAGTAATTCGTCTTTGGAGTTGTATTGGATGCAAACAAAGCTGATATGGAAGCGCACAACCTATCTCATAGTGTGGTACAATCTGATCTTGCATTTTATAGTTAAAGACAAGGATTGGCTGGATCGAGCTATAAATTTTCATAAACATCAATGGGATAGGCATTTATTTGTTCATATAATGTTAGGGTTTGTAAATTTGTAACACCTTTTGCGGTGACCTACAATAGATGAAAACCATAGATCCTTGCACTATCACTTCATGAAGACTATTATAAAATAAAATGAGATAAATTTGTGTGTAGTGGAGTTGTAATGACCATGGAGGTAAACCCATTCTCATCTAATTCAAGAAGATTGCACTATATCACATTGAAGGTGGTGTAGACATTAAAATTTGGTAATTTACTCTTTGAAAAAGTTGGTTGTTCTAATGCATTCTTTCTAAGATTAAAAAAACCTTTCCATTCCCACTTAACACATTATGATGTCACTTTTCTAGTTTTTTTATCCTTACACATTGATATTGACACATTTTAGAGTATAATGCATAAAATCCATATACTAAGTCATCCTTACATGATGAAAACTTCATTGGACGTGTTTTTAATCCCTATTCAAGACCATATAGTTTGGTCAAGAATTTATATTTGGTCATGATCCATCTATATGGTTTCTCACCGGCATAGCCTTCATCTTTCTTTCATTTCCAAATTATCTTATGGGTCCTTTACACCCTCTAGGTCATAATTTATTTGATAATTCACCTTTAGAACCCTATATAAGCAAGCTAAAACTACATAATTCGTGAACCTAGAAATCCTATGGTGCTACATTGATACACTCACCTCCAACACTTGGAAAAGGAACCTAAGTAACATGAATCTCACATAGCCACATCCACATTCATTAGGGTGGAAACGTCTATAGGTATGAAGATTCTTCTTGGGTCAAGACATCAATCTCTCTCATCCACAAGCACTCAAACATCCCTTCTAAAATTATTTAAGAAAGAGACAAAATCACTCAAACATTACCAAAGAATTTTCCAAATCTAGTTTCATTCATTCATATATCACATGCTAGGTGGGGAATGAGGTGTGGTTCGAGGCCTCTTCGGATTTGTGCCAATGTCAAAAAATGCGAGAGGGTGCTCATAATCCAACTAATGTTTGTTTTGTAGGAAGCGAAAGTATTAGAAATTAACAAAGACATAAATAAAACAAATCCAACACCATATAAATGGTCCTAGTAGAAGTGTATAGTCCTTCCATAGGTCAATTTCAGTCATAGTTCCCGAGAATGAAGCATCACCGGGTTCATATCCCTATATTTTAGTAGTGTAAATATTTAAAACTTCCCAAATCTATTTGTAAATAGTTAAGAGCAATCCTTGTGTTATTTTTTCAAGTTCATGTCGTGTTTCATATCTTAGCTGTAAGTATTAATGCATTTCCTAAAACTTTGGTGAGAGCTTTCAAAATTAAACACACAATTTGATATTTTATTCAAACAATACATTGGATATTATATAGATAAAGAGGTATCAAACCAACTTCCTATTAAATAGGAAGGTAAAGTAAAAACTAAACTATTTGTAATATATTGTTAGTTATAAAAATCTATATGACTAACCAACTAACCAATATTACTAACTTACCGTATTAACTATTTAATAATTACAAATATGTAAAGAATATTTACCTAATGTAAGTACTAATTGCCAACATTCCCCCGGTGAGTGTTTACATGCTAGCAAAAACTTTCACACTTCTTCTGCAATGTGCTTGCCTCTACTCAATCATGATCTTGACACACAACTCAAAATGAAGGTAGAAGAAGGAACACATCAAATTCTTATCAACCATGCACTATCGGGAACAAATCTGACCAAACTAGTGTGGGAACACGTACATGAACCATTTTCTTATCAACCATTCACTGTAGGGAACACATCTAACCTACTTAGTGTGGGAACTCAAGCAGGAACCATCTACACAACCTTCAATGGTTTTACAAAGGTTTACCACAAACCTAGGTATGAACAAGAACACATCTGACTGTTCAACCTCTACAAGTATCATGATGTTGCTTTTCTTTTTTGCTTTCATTTTTTTAAGTATGTTTACACCATGAAATTACATAGGAATAGTTTCACATTTCATTGATTTCAAAATAAGGGAAATGGAATATTGATTGAAATCCCTTCCACAATGTGAAATTTCTATTTATTCACACAAAACAAACACTTTGATGTATACCCCATACAACATGATCACTAAAAATGAAGCACACTCAAAATATTAAACTGAAAAAAACATCCACCACAACTTTGTGCATCCCCATCATTGGTGACTGAAAAGAGGTAGTTGATCGACCTCCAATCTCATGTTCTTACATCCTCTAGCTAATGTGTTGCTTACTCGGTAGATTGGAACTTTGAGAGCTAAATTTCATACTATCTTCTATCGATGTGGCTTCTCTACTAGTTTTTACTTTTGCTCTAATATTCCAAAGTAGAGGTCGGGGGTAGTAGCCCCATTGAGGTCAAGGGGAAACACCTGGGAATGTACCCTATCGAGGGGCGAAGTCCCAAATCTAGGAACTTTTTATTCTTTACATTCTTAAAAAAATGTCATAAAATGTAATATTCTTCCATTTATCCTCCCAAAATTGTGATGTCGGATTCCACTAATAATGCTGTGTAAGGTTTTTTTGTTTTTGAAACTTTTTACACTGTGACCCACAATAAACCCTTGATGATAAAATGAGATTAACAATTTTCAACTAAAAATAAATCTATTATTGAGTCTCTATACAAAAGTAGATTTGAAATTAAAATATTATTACAAATCTATTCTTGTGGACATTACAACTTGAAAAAAATCACTCTTTTTATGACAAATTTATTGACACACTAAATAAAAATTCAAAAATAAAAAACAACGTAAAAACACAACTTATTGACATAAAGAAAGGACATTACATTTTTGATGAGTAGTGCACTCATTGGGGCACTAGATTGCATAGATTGTCGTCATCTCATCTCATACTTCAGAGGAAGCATAAAATAGATTTAAAATTACGACTAAGTGTACAACTAAACTAGAGATCACCTTTAGCTTAAGCAACTATGAGTATGGGGCATTCATACCGTTAAAGTCACTCAAGCAATGTATACTTGTCTTGGAGGACGTTTCAATATTCTATTACGAGAGATGTGAACGTTTCATGGTGACTTGATTTGATTATAACATGGTGATAATCCTACATAGAAATGTTGAGAATGGTGAAGATTCTAACTCGAGGAAAGATATGGCTTGGCCTCATAAATTCTTAGTATTCCATCTTATAGATCAAATATCGTTCAAATACTAAATGGAAATTTAGTGAGAGAATTCAACAAATTAAACACACAATTTGATATTTTATTTGAATAATGCATTGGATATTATATTTAGCCAAAGAGATAGAACCCAACTTCCTATTAAATAGGAAGGTAAAATAAAAAATGAACTATTCCTAATATATTGTTCATTATAACAATATACAACACACACACACACACACACACACACACACACACACACACACACACACACACACACACACACACACACACTATATATATATATATATATATATATATATATATATATATATATATATATATATATATATATATATTGTGTGTGTGTGTGTGTGTGTGTGTGTGTGTGTGTGTGTGTGTGTGTGTGTGTGTGTGTGTGTGTGAATAATTGACTAATCAATATTACTAACTTACCATATTAACTATATGGTAATTATAAATAAGTTAACAATATTTACCCAATGTAAATACTAATTCCCAAAAAAATTGAAAATTACATATTCAATATTCGAAGTTAATTAATCGAGAATAACCCTTGTATCTCCATTTACATCCTCTAGTGTACCTAAATTATCAATTCTTAGATTTCTTAGTCTATTAAGGGTGTAAGCATTTTGGTGAACTTGAATCATGACTCAATATTTTCTATGCTCTTCCTATTTTGTTCTAGTGTTGTAATCATCTTTCTAATCTTCCTTACCATGTCATTACATCCAATATTCTATGATTATACTCAATCCTAAATCTTCAAACCCATATGCTAGCTCTATCCATTATCCCTCTAACCATGTCCATGTTGATGCTTTACATATGGGAGAAGTTTGTTATGTTGATCTTATATGTCACCTAGATTATATGCATCCTACATATCTGGCTATATAATCGAGGTCACTTGTCACTACTACATTTCCACCACATGCTTTTTCTCTACCTTATCGGTTCTTATAGTTAATGTCGTTACCACAAGACACAATAAACAATTTCTTAGAGGCAATTGACCTTTTCCTCATTGACCTACAACTCCTATGACAAAAATAACTACACTCTCTAAGGAGTGTGATAAATTGCAACAACTTAATAACACCCATACTAATTAATCTATCTTAGAGATACTTTCAAAAACACATGTATATAAATACATATTGTAAGATACCTTGCACTCTTTTACATTAGCTCACAATACCAAATTTGGATGAATGCCTTTTTTATCTCATGGATACCTATAAGGCATTGGATTAGTCTATTACCTTTAATGGTGATGTTCCTCATCACTCTAATTTAGATACATGCCAACATGTTTTCATCACTTTGAATGTAGTGAAGCTTCTTGATCAAGAGGGTTTTGATTGATAATGAATCTTTCCTTGAAATATGTCCCAAATACCTCCTCACATAAATGAGTTTTACCCGCACATGTAGTTAATGTGGCTACTACTATTATGAATATATTTCATAACATCACACAATCTACATTAGGCACTATCAATTTAAATATCATTGGTGTCCCTAAGTTGTTACCAACTACCTTTCACATCATCTAGAAAATATACTTCATTACAACCTACTCTTGGGACACCATTAGATTCGTGACATGTAGGTTGTCCCATCTACTTTCCATCATTGTATTTAATTCCTCCACAATGACACTAAACATAATATAACTAATGATCCTAATCCTTTGTATTATTTTCAAATTGATATGTCTAATCAAAAATTCCTTTTATCACTCCTTTGTTACCACCCTTTCCTCTGCACAAATTAGACACATATGCTTTATCGGAGAAACTAGTCATCACTTTGATTCCTCTATGTTTTCATAATTTGAGCCGTCTATAGATATTGACACATTGGTGCCTCCTCCATAATTTGTTTCTCTCATGAATAATAAATTATGGGCCCCGACCTCTTGGATGATGTTAACCAACCTAATTCCCTTGATTATTCGATTGATCTTGACATTAATCCCATTAAACTTACTTGATAAAAACTTGTGTTAACTCAATTTCAATCCAATTGATGAAGATGAGTTTATGTTTCATTCTCTCTTTGTCTCCACTCAACCAAGGGATTACCATCTTAATACTTCTATATCTCGATATTATTTCCACCAATCACATTCCTTGTGATGGTAGTGGCTCAGATCCACCGCAACATGCAATCAATACATTGGATTTCCTACCACCATTTCATTCTAATATAATACCTTCTCATCTCGATATACCACAATAAATTATATTTATCTTAATTGATTATGATTTCCTTAAATTTTCCTCTATACATTATTACCCTTCAAAAAGTTTTCTCACCGATCCAATACCCCCTTTTTATGACTATCATAATGTTTCTAGACATGCTAAAACTCAATGTCAAGTCGTAATCAAAATCAAAGGAGGATTAACCACTAGGTAAACTAGGCAACTACTTAGGGCACCGAAAGTTAAGGGGTTCTGAATCCAAATATTTATCTTATTGCGGAGTTAGTTTTATAACTTGCAATTAAATCAATTTACAAGAAGATTCAATAGTAATTGACCCTTTACTAATATTATTATAAGGTAACATAAATTTTGTGCATACACATATAAAGGTAATATAATATTAATTAACATAAATATCATGCATTGACATATAAAGGTATTCTTTATGTACTTGATGGGAAAAATATTAATTAAAATTGTGAGAAGGGCATCCACTTCAATTATTGCCTAGGGCGCTCTTAACCTTTAATTCGGCTCGATCAACATAATAAAAATATGAATACACAAAGAAACAACACTATTTTTCATACACCATCATTACCTCTCGAGTAGTTACCTTATGAAAAATACAAGTATCAAGTTTTCAATCGGGATTCAATACTCTTACATGCATGGTATACCTTCATAGTCGATATATGCACCATGTACCACTCAATCTAAATGAATAGAAATAAGTTTTTACTCATGAGGATTTAGATATATTGGAGTTGAATCTATGTGATATCACACTTATTTCCACTCCTTTCACTACTTTCTAAGGTTATATTATGTTCTGATTTCTTTTGGCCTCTGTATTATCACTACTTATAATGTTTGGGTCACTCTAGTTCCCCAACGTACAACATTATCTCTCTACGATATTGGTTATGATTTATATCTAGTACTCTAAATCCACATAACACCATGGACTAATTAAGGGTTATGATTTCCTTAGGAAATACTAGAGTTAACACCTTCTATAAATAAATAAAATATATATTAGAAAAAATAATTAACCATGATCAATGCCTCTTCCATATGAGAAAAACATCCTAATAATTGTTTTTGTAGCTACTACTTCCTAAAAACCCCGATTAATTCTCTAACGTTATAGTCTATCATAATCATCATTTTCTAAAAAAATCCCAACTATTTTTTCCCACGTTCTTTACATATTCACCTTTCTTGATCTCTCCAAAATAAAAACTTCCAAGACTTCAAAACAATACAAAGTATGAAAAATACACGAGTATGAATTAAATTTAAGAATCCTGCAATAAAGGCACTTGCATAAATATTTGATCGGACCTAGTGAATAAGCTATTCTCAATAAAAGTATGTAATTTTAATATTATTTTGAATGAAGTGAATTGAATTTGTATGTAAAGTTGGACACTAATTGCTACTAGCATATATGGAACTAATAAATTGATCTACTCTTCATAAAAACCATAATAAAATAAAATAAATTAGCGCCCCCTAAATTTTAGTGCCATAGGTAGTTTCCTAGTTTTCCTAGGCCTTAATCCCCCTCTACACAACACTAGTGTATATTTTCACTTACTTTGGCCGACATGCTTACTATTTGCGATGAAAATTTCTCTTACTACCAATATAATTTGACACATTGGATTCATGTTATAAACATGCAAATCCCTCCTTACACTGATGAAGAATACATTATGGCACTGTAACACTTATTTTATTATAGCTTGTTCAAAAATCCTTTCTTTAAGAAGCTTCACCACATGGTTGACCTCAAGCCTATAGGGATTGACTCTAACATTGGCAATACTCTTGATAGCACTTGATAGCTTTACTACTACCCATATTTGTTTTACATAGCTACACATTTTAAAAATAACATAGTTTGAAATACCAAAACATTCATATATTTACAAATATACAAAAGCATGACCTATACACTTAGCTTGAGTTAAAACTTCACATTATGCATGTTGTTCTTCCGTATGAATTTTAACGATAAAATATATCTTTACTATTTACACACATGCATTCAAGTGGTATATTGAGCATGATGCTAGAAAGTGTTACATAATGAAATGTGTGAGCTGATACTTTACCCAAACTTATAGTACATCGGCAACATCTACTTTACACTACACATATTTTTTTATGTTCTATTATTGTTCCTTTCTACTTGTGCATTATGTTTTATTACATATATTTTACATACATGTTATATTTTCAGCTAAAAGGACTAATATATGTGTTTTGTGCAACATTGACATGTCTTGATATCACATGCTTATTTGTATATCAGTTAGTGTATCATTTCATCGTATTATGACACTCATAGTTCTCATACATACTTGTTGTCTCTATGTGTGTGTGCTTTTTTATTTTCTGTTTCACCAATTGTGGTATGTGTGTCGTGTTTTCCTTATGAAACCACAGGTGTCCCATGTTTTTGGCTCTATTTCCATCTTGTGTGCTCTTTTTCCAGTCTATGGGCTTTGATTGTCTTGTAACACCGTGGGTGTCCCATGTATGCAGGATCTAAGCCTTTTTGAGACATTGTTTGTATACTTTTGAATTTGAATTCATTGGTGATCCACTTGTCTTCTTCTACATGTCTTATTACTATTATTTCTATTATCTCCAGTATATATATATATATATATATATATATATATATATTATGCATGCCATGATTGTAACCATCCATAAATACATTCCTTTTTACGGGTATAGGATCATCTAGGCATCCACCTCTTGAGAATTCTACACTCTCATATAGATTATTTGACATGTAGTGCATGAGCACTCATATACTCTTTTGAGCCACGTGTTGAACATGGTTTTCACCCATGCATCAAAAGAGGGGCATTATTCCATGTATATTCTACACCTACGGTAGACATATGTAGAATGTTATGACCTAACATATAGGTACAAACAAGGTACAAATACTCATAAATATTTTCAAGCATAGAAATATACAAAAATAGCAACAATTTTAAAACCATACATCTTGGTCAAGACCATATGTATGGTCCTAACCGTCCCACACGTTTTTTCCTAGGGAAATTATATCAACCTCATCAACAATTTCTTATTTTCAACTACGGGATAGGTTTTGGCGGGGTTATATATTTAGTTTAGTTCAGATTATAGGGGAATGAAATATTTCACTCCTTCTTCACTACAACACTCTATTTCTACTATAGTTTCATGAATATTGGGGTATGGGTCTTCTTTGTTCAGCTACATTTTAGTACATTTTAGTTTCTATTCATTTGTGTAGCAAATGGGAAGGACATGGAGGGACTCATTTTCTCTTCTACTTTGTGTCCTAATTTACAAATATGGGCCTAGATCATTCTGCAAAAATGTGGTCCATGCGATTCTAAAGGTATTGAAGTGGATAAGTTCTTTGTAGGTAGTCCTTCATTTCCTCTTACATTTAAAGGGAAATATATTAGAGTTTTTGAATAACTTCGATACAAATTCTTCTTCCTTCATGGGGTTCTTTGGTGCTTAACTCTTCTTTTATCTCTTCTCTATCTCTATGTTGGGTTGCATGTACTTAGAACATTAATTCTCCTTGACATAATTAGGAACTGATCACCCTCAATTCTTCACTTGAAGATCAACAATGCAAATCCTCATGTTCAAACCATGGGAGGTTTACTTAGTAAAATTATGGTATAACACGTTCATTCGAAGGGTATTAAAGAATACCCTTAATTCCGGTTTTTACCTCTAATTATTCAATTAATAATACTCTATCCCGTTATATTATTAGAATGAAAATACCCCCTATTTTTCCATGTACCTTACTTACCCATTTTTCCATGAAAATTTTATTTACCCCTTTTTATTTCTACCCTAATATATTAAACAAAAAATATATCATACTTCTCACTCATTTTTTTAATATGTATTTTCTCTCGAAATATAGTTTGAATCCATTCAAGACCTATTACCAATTACCTTATAAATCTTAATATTTAATCCTTTATCAATAATTCTTCAAATAATTGAGATGATGAAATAATATCACTTGTGTTGAAAAGCATACTTAATCCTAGTTTTCTACCATATTATTATTTTTTGGTTAAGAATCTCTTAATTGAGATTTATTTATTCAAAAAGATATTATAATTTAACTTTATGACCACACTCCTTAAATTTCAATTTTAAGGTATTTAGTTTTAAAAACTAGGGTTCAAATGTTTTAGTTTTATATTAAAATTAAACCTCTCTTTCCTTTGGCCCACCTCTCTAACCTACCCCCAATACCTAATTCAAAATATTAATAAATTAAACCCTTTCACCCCCTCATGTCTACTGGTATATTTAATTTACTTTTATCAATTTTAATTACCTCAATATGAACTCACGTGTTAGGATATTACCTAGCTAATGAACGCTTGTGGTTCAAACAAAGCACAAGAGCTTCTCCCTTGTGAGGATCGTTATGCATAAATTTACCAACTTCAAAAATAAATGAATAATGAAATTAACTTTGGAAATTAACTCAAATAACTTTTAGATCACAAGAAATTTTAACGGTGAAACCTCTTTTAAAATAAGCTCAAACAATAATATTTGTGGATACATTTTATGGCCTAAACACTCCTTAATATAATAGTTATATTCCGAAATTACCACTACACATGCATATGGGATAATAATTAATAGCTTACGGGATGACTTACAAAGCATATGTGTCTATCACATCTATTACATTACTAATGCAAAGAGAAAGGTAAGACGAAGGGTCTTAACATCCCCTCCCCCTAAAAAAGCTTTGTCCTCACAACCGTAACTATGTGAAATGTTGTTAAATATAGAGAGATGGGGCTCCCAAGTTGCATCTTTAGGTTACATGTCATGCCACTGGATCAAGACATCAGTGATAAAGATTTTGTAAAGTTGGCGGAAGCTCCTATAGAAAATTGTCACATTCTCAAAAATGATATATCCTTCACTTTCGAGCTCGATAGTACAATTTGTGTCATAATGTGTTGGCCCAAAACTTTCTTCAAACAAGAGACATGAAAGACAGGATGAACTTGTGAGCTAGGTGGAAGCTCAAGCTTGTATGTAGTGGCACCGATATTTTAGAGAACTTTGTAGGGTTCATAAAACTTAGGGGAAAGATTTTGACACCCTTTGAGTTTCAAGGAAGTCTTTTTGTACGGTTGTAAGTGTAGAAAAACCATATCCTCGGGAAGAAAGTTGCAATCTTAGAGGCATTGATATTCCTATTGTTTCATAAAATTTTGCGCCATATAGAGATTTTCTCGAAGAGTGTGGAGAATTTGGTCCCATTGGGTAAGAGCGGTGTAATGGCTAGAACTGGAAAAATACTAGGAGTGTAAGGGAGGAGAGTTGGTGGTGGCTGGTCATTTATTATTTCATACAAATTCATTTTGGTGGAGGTGTGATATGAGGTGTTATACCACCATTCAGCAAGAGGTATCCACTTGACCCATTGTTGCTGGTGCTCAGAGGTAAAACATCAAAGGAAAGTTTCCACACATTTGTTAAAAGTTTTAGTTTGACCATCCATTTGAAGCTAATATCCTAAACTCATCCTCAATTGAGTACATGTCCTATGGAATAATTCTATCTAGAAATGACTGGTGAAAGTGGCATCATGGTCTAAGGAAATGGACGATGGGATAATGTGGAGGCGAAGATTTGGTCAATAAGCGGTTGGGAAATGGTTGAGGTTGTATATGGGTGGGATAATGAACAAAAGTGGGCATACATGGAGAGGTAGTCCACTATAACTATAATTACAAAATTCCCCCTAGATTTAGGAAGCCCTTCAAGGAATTTTATGGAAATATCAGTCCAGGATCGGGTTGGAATGGGTAATGGTTGTAAAAACCTTGAGTTACCCTTTGTTTCACCCTTGGTGTGTTGACATGTATTAAACTATTATACAATTTTTTTATGTATACCTACATTTCTGTCAAAATAAATTACTACGAACCATCTCATAGGTTTTCATATAACCTAAGTGACCTACACATGAAGAAGCATGGATTTCGAGAAGAATTTCATGGTGGAGCTTAGCTTTAGATGGTAACACTAAGTTCCCTTTTTACCACAAATAGGTGTCATCATAAGAGTAGTGAAGGGATGAGGTAAGATCAGATTTCAATTTTTGCATGAGGCATTACGAGGTTAGATCCTTCTTCCACTCTTCTTAGATTTGTGGAATCCATTAGGGTATGGGCATAGATCTTTGCGCATAGGGAGAATTGATCCTTAAAAGTATGAGAGAGCATCATAAACCATATTATATTTGTATTTATTATAGGTGATCTAATAGTCATACCCCATAAACATGGAGACCAAATTTTTTCGAGCACAAGATGAGACCTAAAGAAAGTACTTCAAACTATGATGATCTGTCTTGATGCAAAAATTCTTCCTAACAAGTATGGCCACCACTTCTGTACTACATGCAAAATTGCCATCATCTCCTTCTCATAGGTAGACAGGACTAAATTCCTTCCCGAGAGATTTTTTCTAGTGAAAGAAATTAGGGAATCTTCTTGTAGGAGAACACAACCAAGGTCATTTCCATAAGCATCACTTTTACTCGATGAAAATCTTGGTGAAATGTGGCATGGCTAAGATAGGTGTACTAAAAATAGATAGTTTTAAAGCCTCAAATGCATCTTTAGTAGCCTCATTCCATTTTTCAACATGGATTTCAATGGGGCTTTGATTTTACCATAATCTTGAACAAATTTTCTATCATATCCTATCAGATTGAAGAATACAAAAAGGCTTGAGAGAGTTTTTGGGAATGGAAAATTTTGCATGGTACTAATTTTATTTGGGTCCACTTGGACATCCTCCATAGAGACAATATGTCCCAAATATTCAACTTCAGTTTGGCTAAAGGAGCACTTGGAGTGTTTGGCACACATTATTTTTGCGAGAAGTTATAATGTTCTATCAATGTGTTATAGATGTTTGGCCCAAGTTTGACTATAGATCAAGATGTCATCAAAGAATACAAGATGAAATAATAAAGGAAGGGCCAAAAAATATTATTCATCAAGCCTTGGAATGTCGATGGGGAATTGGTAAGCCAAAGGGCATGACTAAAAACTCATAGTGACCATCATGAGTGTGGAAGGTTGTTTTTAGAATATCTTCCTCATGAAGGTGAATTTGGTGGTACCCGAGCGGGGATATAATTTGGAGAAAACCTAAGCACCATGAATTTTATCTAGAAACTCGTCGATCACTAGAATAGGGAACTTGTACTTGATAGTGATCTTGTTAATTTCTCTGAAATCAATGTAAAGATGACAAGAGTCATCCTTTTTGTGAACAAGTAAAACCTGGAAGGAATATGGGCATGTGGTAGGGTGAATCAATCCCTCCTTGAGAATTTGATGCATGAGATTTTCAATTTCTATCTTTTGTAAAAATTGATACCTATAGGGCTGAATTTTGGGAGGAGTTGAATCCGATGATATTATGGGAGTGAAGGTGGCAATTTGTTTGGCTTGGAAAATTTAGGAGCATGTTTATCCAAAATAGCTTACAAATCTGAGGGTACTAGAAGGAATAGGTGGATTCAACTAGATAGAAAACAACTGATCAATGACCCCATGTGATCCTTTCTTCAAAATATTTTCCATATAATGGGAACTAATAATACTAGTGGAGCCTAGAGAAAGACATTTTAAGGTGTGTTTCTCCCATTGGTGGAGAATTACATCCATAGTTCAGAGAAATCTCATAGGATGGGTCCAAGTGTGTCCAACCATTGAGCTCCCAAAAATACATCACATACACCTATGGGGGAAAAACATGTTGGAGTGATTATTATTATATCCCATCACCATACGAACATTGCAACACTTTCCCTTACAAGGTAATGTATCGTGTCGTTAGAAATCATAAATTTAAATCTAGAACAAGGGTAAACAAAAAAATTTATTTGTTTGGCCCATCTTAGATCAATAAAGTTATGTGTGCTACTGAATCAATTAAGATGGTTAGAGGAATCTTTTGAAATTCCCTTTTACCCTCATGGTCTAAGGGGTGATGACTCACATCAGGGCATGAAGTGAGATCTCTAGTTGAGAATCTTAAGGAGGGGTTTCATCCAATGGTGAATCTTCTTCTTTGACTTCCTTGGCATCTTCATATTTTTTTATTTGTGGGTGATTCAATATCAAGGAGGTATAATTTTTTTCCACACATTAATGCCCTCTAGTGAATTTATCATCACAATTGTAGCATTATCCTTTCACTTTGCACTCCCTGCATTTATGCTTGAAGAAGAGGCTTGATTGGGGTTAAATTCGAGCAAGGAACCATGGGAGCATGTTGAGTGACTAGATTTTTCAATGAAGGGAAACTAGAAGGTCGATGTTGTGTTGTGATTTTTTCCTCTGCCAATTTGGCCAAGCCCAATGCTTCCATCATGGAATTGGGTTTAAACATTTTGAATTCTGAGTGTATTGCCTCCTTGATGCCACTTATGAAACAAATCTTGAAAAATTCATCTGAGAATCCTTCTCTGTGATTGGTCAATCTCTTAAATTCTGTCCGGTAGTCATGATTGATCCTATTTGTTGGATTTTAGTGAGGGCTCTTGGGAAGTCATCATAAACACTTGGGTCTAATCACTCTAGAATGAGATCTATGCAAAATGTGTCCATTTTGGTTCATCATGAGCTTTTAAATACCAATAATACAATTATAAGACCGCTTGTTCCAAGTGAAAATAAGCAATGGGGACCTTGTTCACACTATAGGTATTCGGAGACAAAAAAATTGTTCTGCCCTATATATCCATCCAGCTGGGTTCCTCCCATTAAAGCTAGGAAAATCCATCTTGGGGCCATGTGGCATATTTGGTGTAGAGAAACGGTGTTCTTAAGTGGACTCAGTATGGATTTTCTTAGTGAGAATGTCATTTTGTTGATTTGGTCCCTACAACATTTGTGTGAGTTCGAGGATTTGTGCCTTTAAGGCGATTACTTCTTCCTGCATATTTTTTGGGTTGGCACGGGTGATAACCACAACCAATATTTTTATTTTTATTATTTGTAATGGATAGAAAAATATGTTTTAAGACACAATCAATAATGGAAAATTTTAATGTGAGCTCAAGTGGAAGGGGTAAATGGACTTTTACTAGGATTTTGGCACCTCTTGATTAGGATTAACAAATGTAGGGGAAATTCCATAGTTGGAATAGGAAAATTGGGAAATTTTTTGGGATGGAAAAAGGAGTAGAAAAAGGAGAGGAAAACTATGGAAAAATTACGAAGCAATTGGACAAAAACTAAAGAAGTTATGACAAAAATTGAAAAATAAAAAAATGAGATTTCATGCTAATACAATTGGAATTTGGATATTGACCCTCAAGGAAAGAAACATGTAGAATGAAATTTTAGGTGTTCTGGGAAATATTGAGAGTCATTGGAGCTATAAAATGAAAGATATGGTAAAAACCTTTTTTTTTAATTTTTTTTTTCAAATTCGATGGTTGCTTCTCAATTGTGATGCTCTCTTGTTTGATCGGTGAACTATTATGTTGGATATGGCCCCATTCGGGTAGGTTGCATAACGGTTTAATGGTTATCTCTACCAATGTTGTATGAATAAGTACTGCTCACAAGAAAAATTTTGGTCACACACTTTACTCTTTGATTAATTGGGATGGGGTTGTTACCACGGTAAGTTCGTGGTTTACCTCACGGTGAAAATTACTTAATCGGGATGGTTTGGTTCCATTTTCAATGGCAGTCCTCTCAATGGGCCAGCTACTTCATGGTTCCTGTGGTACTCCTCACAATGAATTTTAGGGATTATGTCCAAGTACTTCCTTGATTAGGTGACTAATTATATAATCTTATTCGAACCTACAATAAATATGTAGAAGAAAAATGTAAAAGAAAATATTTTGTAGCTCTGAGAAACCTTATTGAAAAAGTATCCAAAATCTACTCACAAAGACAAGAAAGTGCTCACGATACGATATGTGAGGATCTTTCGGCAAAGATTTACACACTCAAAAAATAAATGAACAATGAAATGAAGCTTGGAAAATAAATCAAATGGCTTTAAGATCACATGCCACTTGAGGGGAAACCTTATTTGATAAGCTCAATAAAATAATATTTGTGGATACATTTCATTTCCTAAACACTCCCTAATATAATAGTTATATTCTAGAAATTATTACTACCAATCTATGTAGGATAATACTTAATAGCTTAAGGGATGAATTACAAAACATATGTGTTTGTCACATATAGTAATTTAATAATGCAAGGAGAAAGGTAAGATGAAGGGTCTTGACATCCCTCCACAAAAACTAGGTGTATTCCTTCCTTATTTACATCTCTTAATCTCATTTTTATGCAAATCAAAATACTTTATGTTACATTTTACATTTGAGTTAAAGTTCAATTCTTTACTATAGACATTAAATACACTTTGTGTTGTAGGTTTCATCATAAAGCATGTAAACTCCAAGTGAAAACAAATTGTGGCTATATATTCATGTATCTTTTCCTTTAAGCATATAATTTTCATTCCATATGTAAATGAGGGTAAATGTAGACACTCAAATTTGTCAATTTATTCTTTGACATTGTTGGTTTTGAAAATGCACTATTTCTAAGATAAACTCAACATTTTCATTCCCTCTTAGCACATTATGAGGTTTTTTTCTATCTTTTTATCCTTGCACACCGATCTCGCAAATACTTTTAAGAGTATAAAATCCATATAGTAAGTTATCCCGATAGGATGTAAAGTTCATTATAAATGTTTTTCATCCCCATTTACGACCATAAAGTTTGGTCATGCTTTATATATACAGTCTGAATGAAAAATAATTGGTCAAATTGAAACAAACCTAGATCATTTGTATCTAGTAAACACAACAGAAATTCACAACAGAAAATTACCAATATTTGATCCTTAATGGGATAGTTACGGACTACACACTATAGTGGTGATAACTTCCTAAAGTCTCCTAAACATGGCGCCATAGGTATTTATAGATATTTTTTCCCACTTAGAATGAATTTACAATTCCTTCAGAGTTCTATCATGATCCTTTGAAATAGGAATTTTAAATCCCATGCATTAATAGTGGCCAACTACTTCGGCCTAGAAATTAAATGAGGATAATAGGTAATTCCACCTCACTGTTGTGCTAGCATCCTTTGTACACCTACCACTTGTAACTTGTCTAAATTTTTGCACATTTCTCCCTCCTTCAAAACTTACGCACATTATTCTTCAACACCCTAGTTTCTTAGTTCTTCTCTGTTAATATTCATGTGTGTCACCTTCATAGCTAAAATTCTTTAAAATATATGAAGTTACATGATTTTTTCACAATGATGGATAAAATCAAACACCCAGGTAAAACAAAAGTGAGCTCTCTGTCTCACGAGTCGAGTTCTAGAACATGGCCTAACTAACCAAAATCATTTGCGTTATCCATGTTGATTTTTTTACACGTTGCTCTAATTTTACAAAGTACTCAATATATTCCTTTCCATGCATCTTCTTTATCACCCTTGAGTCCCAGTATGGTCTCAATTTTTCGACCTTTTTCTTTAGTATATGCCTTCTTGACCTAATTTGTTTTCCATTTCTAATGTGTCTTCTCCTAGTTATTTTGTGTAATATTATTCCACTTCCGTCTACTAGTGTATCTTTCATATAACTCATATAAAATTGATGCATTGAAAATTAGAGAGATATCAAATCCCTCATAAAACTATAACTTATATGCATTTGGCTATATCTTCTTCATTAGCATACATGGTCTAATGTTATTCAACTTCAACTTATTGTAATTTTCTATGGGAAACATTTCCTTCTCAAAATGTTTCATTACTTGAGCTCCTTCCTCAAATTCCTTGGCTCTATGTCCTTTATATGTGCATTATTTTAAACATCCATTAATCTTCTTGAACTTTCTAAGTATTTCCTCATGTAGCTCGTGCATATATTCTACATATTCTTCTTCTAATATGCTTTGGCTTTTTATTACCTCATGCAACTTTGTGAATAATGTTACGGTTGTCCCATCGATAATTTGAAATGGGGTCCTTCCTGTGCTCCTATTAACTAAATTATTATAGGAAAATTTTTCTTACTCCAACATTATGTTCTATTGTCCTATCTTAGATCTCATATCAATTTGTGCAAAAATTTCCTAGGATTTGTTTTACTACTTCTATTTTCCCATCAATCTGTGGATGGTATATCTAACTATAGGTTAATATTGTCCCCAAAATTTTCCACAATTTCTCCAAAAATGTCCTAGAAACTTGGTGTACTGTGAACTATACTCATTGGTAATCCATGCAATCACACCACTTATTTGAAAAATAGATGTGTGATTCTTGATGCATCACTAGTCTTTTTGCATGTAATAAAATGTGGAATTTTAAAAATCTATTAACTACGGAAAAATTGATTCATTTCCTTTCGCACTCTAGGAAATCCTATCACAAAATCCATGCTAATATCCTCGCACAACCCTTTTTGTATGAGTAAAGGTTGATATAACCTCGTATTTTGTTTATTCCCATTAGCTAACTACTTAAACCTTCTTATTTATACATATTTGTGCACATATGTGCTCATCTTCAACCAAGAGTATCGCTCAATCAATTGTACGAAGGTTTTGTTGCCTCCAAAGTGACCTCCTAATCCTCCATTGTATTTCTCCCATACCATATTCTTGTGCATTGATCCTCGCGGTATACACTAGGCTCATCAAAACAACATTCCTTCTGGATAAAATAGTCTAACCAAGGCATTCTATCCATGTGTGTTGGCTCTTGCATGCTTCCATTTCTTCCTTGAAATATTTTTCTAGTGCATATAACTCCTTTATGGTTTCAAATCCCATGACTTCGTTACGTAATGCTATTAATAACAACACTCTCCTAATCAATTCATCCGTGAAGTTATTGTATTTTCAATTGTGGTGCCTTAATATAAATGTGTAACTATATAGGAAATCTACCCACTTCATATGTCTTTGGTTCATTTGTTCTTGGTTATTGACAAACCGTAATGCTTAATGATTAGCGCACAAAACAAACTCATTTGGAAACAAATAATGCCTCCATTTCTTTAGCACAAATATTATCGTGTAGAAATCCTGATCATAGGTTGAGTACCTTCTTTTGGAATTATACAAAATTTCACTAAAAATAAGTTATACACCTCCCTTCTTGTCTCAAAGTACTAGGCCAATAGCTATTCCACTCACATTACGATGCACTTGAAATACCTTCTAAAAACTTGACACTACTAATATTGGTTATGTTGTGATCTTATCCTTTAATTCCTAAAATTTGTTCTCTCGATTCCTTTTCCCACACAAACTCCTTGTGATATCCCTTCATGGTCTTTATGATCATTGTGCATATTCCATTGAAGCTCCTTATGAGATTCCTATAGAAATTTGATAAACCATGAAAGCTTTGTGCCTCATTCACACTTCTAGGTGATGCCACTCTATAAATTAATGTACCTTTTATGGATCCATTCGTAAACCTTCTTGGGATATTATGAAACCCAAATATACTAACTCCTTACACATGAAGCTACACTCATTTATGTTTACCAAAAAAATTTATCCTCGCAAAATCTTTGCATAACCTTGTGCGATTGTTCAATGTGCTCTTTTCTTGTCTTACTAAACACCATCATATCATCTATATATACAATCAAAATTTTTCCCAAGATTGGTTTCAACACTTCATTCATTAATATTTTGAAAGTACTTGGAGCATTAGTTAAGCGAAAGGTCGTGACTAACCACTCATACATGCCCTCCTTCATTTTAAATGTGGTTTTACACTCATCTCTTTCCCTGATGTGGATCTGGTGATAACCACTCTTCAGATCAATCTTGGGAAAGTACCATACGCCACGAATAAAATACATCACGTCATATGTTACGGATAATGGAAACTTATACTTAATGGTAATCTTGTTGATGGATATAGAATAAACATGCATGCTCCATTCTCCTCCTTTCTTTGGCACTAGAACTCCTGGTACTGCACATGGAATCAAATTTTCACGTACTAGACATATATCAATAAATCCTTTCACTTGTCTACTCAATTCTTCATTTTAATCTAAGATCATTATATCTGAGAACCTTATTAGGAAAACTAGATTTTTGTATCAAGTCTATACGGAGAATGGTACTATGCATTGGTGGTAACCCTTGCAGTAATTTTCCCATCACAATTTCAGAGAATCCTTTTAATACATTTCCACCACAACATTGTGTGTTCCCTCATCTTGGTTTGGATTAACTTCATGCACTATGGGTCAACAATTTACTCAAACTCAATGTATTTCTCCATACTTGTCAACCAATCTTCAAATTATTCCAGACCAAAATTCCATAAAATGACGGGACATCCATTCTCGATCCTGGGCCTCTTTTTAAATTTCTTCTAATAATTGTGCTTATTTTTTGCCTATGACCTCAAATTCTTCTTATACATCCTCAACAACTTATGTGTTGCATGCATTTCTTCTTACGGTTTCACCTTCCTCATAACTTTGTGCATTTGGGGCCACAAATCCCCTTTACATGTCTTCCTCAACAACTTCAATCATTATTCTCACACCATGTAACTCTATCATCACCTTATGTAGTACTCCCATGATAGTTGTGTTAGCTGCATTGATTTGTACCCACATTGAAAACTCTTATTAGTGGTATCTTCTCTCTTCGACTAGTTGCCTCATGGTTGGCATTCTACGAGTCCTTCACCTCCCAACCTATCTCCAAGGTATGCATACACATTATGATACCAATTGATGATGAACCATTCAGATCAAAATGACCCTATATCATTTGCAAAGTAAACACAATAGAACTTTGATTATATTCTCAAAAGGGAACTTCGATTCTATGCTCCAAAGGGCCTTACATCATCTACAATATTTGGTCCTCAATGGGATAGTTACCAAACTACAGAGTACAAGGGTGATAGCATCCCAAAGTCCCCTAAACATTATGTCGGGTATTTAATTATAGATTTTTTTCCCACTTAGAACAAATTTGAAATTCCTTATAGAATTATCTTGTGATCCACCCAAACGGGAATTTTAAATCATGTGCATTAATGATGACCAAATTTTTCTGACCTAGTAATTGAATTAGGCTAACAGGTAATTCCACGTCACTTCGAGAGATGGCATCCTTCATACACCAACCAATTGTAACTTGTCAAACCATATGCGCATTTCTTCCTCCTTGAGAAATTATGTGCACTTTCATGTATTAGTCTTTAGTGTCATAGTTTCTTAGCTATTCTTCATCGATCTTCAAGAGTGCCACCTTTTGTAGCCAAAATTATTTAAAATATATGTAGTTACTTTATTCTTCCGTGATGGTCCTCCATCACTTTCCTATTTGTATAGTTTCTACAATAGCACATCCTCCATCTCTACCTTCAATTCTAAATCATCGATGGGTCCTTTACTACTTCTAGGTCAATATTTGTTTGATAATTCACCTTTAGAACACTATATAAGTGAGCTAACGCTACCTCATTGGTGACCCTCAATATCCTATGGCATTACATTGATACACTCACTCCAAACAATTGTAAAAGGCAGCCAATACATGCTAAATATCGTAAACACACATCCACATCCATTAAGACAATAATCTCTATAGGTTTGATGTTTCTTACCGATTATATACATTAGCCTATATCATGAAAAATCACTCCAACATCCCTATTCAAAGTATTTTATAGAGACCTAAACTCAACTCAAGCATTATCTAAGAAGTTTTTAGATCTAGCTACATTCATTCATATATCACATGTTAGGTGGAAAATGACGTGTCGTTTTAGGTCTCTTTGGAGTAGTTCCACTATTGTTGAGGCACAAGGTGCTAGAAATTCAACTAATATTTATTTCGTAGGGTTTTATATCCATGATCAAGGCTTGAGATCTTACTTAGAATGTTTAAAGTGCTTTTTGCAACATGACTAACAACTAATTTTTGATGGGAAAAAATGTTTCTAGGTAGGAAGCAGTCTCGAAAATTCATAGAGATAGTTACCAAGCATTTCTAAGAGTATATAGAAGTGTCATGACTATACATAAAATCTTGGCAAAAGTGTATGGTTATTCCATAGGTTAGTTTCAATAAGTTTTTATAGAATGAAGCATCAACCAGTTCAAATATCTTTGTTTCAATAGTGTACTGATTTCATAAGTTCCTAGATCCATATGAAAACAACTAAGTGCACTTATTCTCTAGTGTTATCAAGTTTATATGTTGTTTCATATCTTAGTTGTAAGTATTAATGCATTTTTCTAATATTACATAATTAATGTTGTAAGTTAATTAGTTGGAATAACCCTCGTACCTCCGTTTACATCCTCTCGGTGTACGTAATTCACTAATTCATAGATTTCACATAATCTAATAAGGGTGTAAATAATGGGAGGGAACAATTATCTAAACCCCAACCCCAAGATATTTTGGTGTTACGACAAGACATGGTGTTGTCCTTAATCAGGGAAATTGTGAAATTTTACAATTATAGGAAAAATTTAGTGTTTTGGGGATTGTCCTCCGTCTTGCTAAGCCTCTTCAGTCCAAGGGTCAGTCAAAATTTGCAAGTTTTTTTTGTCAAAACTAGGAAAATCCAGACAAATCAACATTCGAGGAACAGGAGGAATTTCTCCTAGGTTCCTCCAGTTCCCCACTTTACCATCAAAACTACATTGCACAATAAAATCAAGTAAATCAGGTTTTTAGGAACATACAGAACAGTTCCTACGTTTTTATGGTGATCCGATCATATACGAAACACTAACAAGTGGAAAAATGGGAAAGGAATCAGACATGTCATAGTTTATTGGCACACATGGAAGAGTTCAAGTGTTCCCGAGGTTCTCCAATTGGCTAATTAAAAAACAAAGTGAACCAAGGATAGTTCATCAACAAAATATGGCATAGTGGGAATAGTGGGCTGTTACCACATTCGAGAGTTTTCCACCCACATGCAAATGTCAATCCGCACACAAATAAAAAAATTTGGCCTACTAAGGCACTAGTGGAATGTTTGCTCATTCTCATTGTTCTTTGTGGACCCACCTTACTCGGCCCCATTGCTCCCCACGTTCATCTCAAAGCCGATAAATGAGGAAATTGATGTATGATCGATTAAGTTGGTCGAATGAGGAACCGAGGGAAATTTTCCTCCATCACCTTAGTTCCTCGACTTATGCAAACCTTGAACTAGAAAGAAGAGTTTAAATTAGTTGTTGAAGGCTCACAAGGAATGTTCCACAATTCCTCCTATGCTTTGATCCACCAATAGGCTCGACAAATAGTCCTAGAAATGTCCCAATTTACTATTGTTTTACCTTTCTCTTCACCTAGATTGCAAAGTTGGAGCATACATGGGCTAAAATTAGAAGGACCATGCAAACAAGATTGTATTTTGATCATGCAGAGCCTAAATGGAGCAACTTTCATGCAAGAATATCTATCAAACCATGCACATGAGTCTAAAAACAGCAGGAACATGTAAGGGACAACAATTTAATCTATTTATGGGCATGCACAATCACTTTTTAAGTGCGGGAAGAACTATTTTGGAGTAAAAGAGACCAAATTCATGCACGATCTTGCATTATTCATCTATTATTAGATTGAATTGTATATCGATATATTTTCTCTCCTTCTCTCAATCAATTCTTTATTAAAATCCATAGAATTCATTGTAAAAAATGGATATCTACAGATTTCTATTCATCATTTTGGAGTTATTTAAAGTTATGAGTGAAAGAACAAGGGTCATGAGTGATCTTTTTTAATGGTTTCACATCTTGGATCAATAAAGGATCTTTTTACCTTCCTATAACTTTGTGTATTCTACAATATTGTGTCTTTGAGTTGATCGTATCTCGTGATATTATTTTACTCCTTATTTGCAGTCTAAATTTAACACCTTTATGCAGTTATGTGTTAATCTACAAGTCATAGATTGTGTTTAATAGTGTGTGTGTGTGTAAGATTCAGCTGTGGAATTCCTCAAATTTCCCACTCAGAGCCATTTGTTTCCCTTCTTTATTCTATCACAACTTCAAACCCTTCTCTGAAACACTTTTACATTAACATATCCATTTTAAGTTGTGTATGGTGTGTGTGGTTCTCGTGGTCCATCTATGTGGTTCAAACTAGTTTGAGATCCTCAAGCTTTCTCATGTATCACCCCCTTTTTTATTTTCAGTCTTTCCTTCTCCCTTTTCCTAGTTCGGGCATTAAAGTAAGTGTTAGTTTTAGGTGTTACACTAAGGGAACAACCCTATCTAGAGACTCACTCCAACATACATGTCACACTCAACCTAATAGTATTTTTATTTTGTCAGTTGGAAGGGGAGACATCACACTACTCCCGAAAGGGTGAATTCCTTCATGATTATTTTAGCTCTCATAGTGTATGTGTTATTGTCTATGAAAATCATAGCCAACCCCTTACCTTTCCATTGTGTTTCTTATCACAAATAATGTGTATAACTATAGATAGTGTAGAATGTACTCTTTGTGATAGTGTGCTTCTCTTGCAAATGTTAGATTAGTTCCCTTGACCATTAAATTTTTTGGCAATTATCTCTATTAGTCTATCATTGGTTGATTTGGCTTGTCTTTGATTGATTTGGGAGGTCTATTGAATGAGAGATGTGGCTTTTGAATTTAGTTTATCTTTCTTCAAATATGTGTATGTGTTTCTCATAGGTTGTTCTTCTACGTTTAAGGAGTTTAGGTGATCTTGAAGTGCTTTAAGAATGTCTTTTAAAATGACTTACATTGAAAAATGGTAAGTGAGCCAATAAATGCATCAAACTTGCATATATAGGGTTTCGTTGGTTATATGCATATTAAGGCCAACCTATGGGATATGTATCAACCCAATAAACAATATAAATTACAAAAGTGACTATTGGGTGATAGAATATGGGGCCATTTGACATGAGACCAAACAATGGGTCAGTTTGGTCTCAACTATACACATCTTGTATAGTCCTAGAGAGGAAGCATGCGGGATTATGAAACTTTATGGGTGAGATGCCTACAAAGATTATATTGTTATAGATTGATGTTTCTAATGGATGGCTAAACATTGTGCATGGATAAGCTAATCGATAGTAGAAGATAATGATATGAAACTTAGGTTTGGATTATAAGCATAAGTCATGCTTAAGGTGTACAAATAAAAAATTGTCGTTTCCAAATGATAAATTGTTATGTATACACACACACATATATCCCGACTAAGTTTATAGAGAAAATTTATTCCAATAAAATTATATTTGGTTACCAATCTAAATAACACCTTCGAATTGAAAGTAAAAATATTCCTTTATCTTTTAAAGAGGATCGTTATCTTAATTTGATACATTATCCTATATTCCCACCTCGTTAAAAAGTAAGAGATTTTTCGAGTCTAAAATTGTGTATAAGATGAAAAATAACATCAATGGTGGAAGGGGAGGAACGTAAAATGAATCTAGAAGAAAGACCGACCACATGCTAATGTGACTTAACCATTCTAAGCCCTTGAAGCCAATCGGGAACTAAAGAAGACAAAGTGGTTATTATCTCTTCTGTGACTATAGAGATTCGGGCGCAAGCGCACACACAAAAAGTGGCATTGGAGTTCACGCATTTACAACAGTTGTTGGATCACTAGGGGATCGACCTTCGTACCATGAGCCGGGTTCCTCCGAATGATGCTCGTGCCCCGCCACCTACCCTTGTGCCGCATTATAGAAGCCACTCTCGTAGCTAACGTCTTTCCTACCCTCGGCGTCATTCTCCTCCTTCCACCTCTAGATCACGCCTGAGTCTGCTATCTCGGGGAAAGGCTGTGGCCAACTCCTCCAATTTGAAATCGCCTCCTCGGGCCGGGTGGGGGGTGTTGAGGCTCACCACCGCTTGGCCGGGAATCATGGTGCCTCTGAATATTCAAATGTCAGACCCTAATGGATGGGCAATTGATTTGCCTTATGAGGAGCCGCCTTCTGGGGAATTCATCCCTCCTAAGGATGATCCTCCTCCTCTGCCAAGTGTTGATGCTCATTATGCTTAGTTGTATCGTTATGTGATTTCTTTTTGCCTTTGTGGCGCCTTTCGTGCCCTTGTGACATTTTGATTTTAGACCGTGATTTTCCGGTCACCCCACTGTTGTAACTCGGCGGTTTGAAACTGTAAAGATCAAATCAAATTCCACATTTGTATACGTAAATTTGAAATCTTTGTAAACAGTTTGACATTGAATGAAACCGTATAATACATTCCCAAACATCAAATACACCCGGAACAGGCGTCAAATCTCAGGACTAAACGGAACATTGGGAGAGTATAAATAAGAGGCGAAAGAGTTGGGTACGCCGACCAGGTACCATTTATGATGTCGTGTGGGTATTTACTCTCATCGACCATTTTTATACTACAAATCAGTGCCCAGCTGGTCATACGGAGATGTTTCAGTCACTGTATTTAATACTGATTTGAACTGTACGATACCTGTCATAAAGACGTGTTTAAATATGGATAGGATCATAGGTAGCACATTATTTTGATTTACCTACACTAAATTGTAAACATCATATTCGATGTCTAGATATATGTACAAGCTAAAAGTTTAGAACAATGGTGTATTTAATCCTGATTTGAGTGTTCGACATCATGTACAATCTCTATTTAATAATGTATTTACGCTGATAGGAGTTCCCTTCTACCGGATTAAGGGCACCTGTGGGCTGGCTTATCTTCGTAGTAAATCAGCGGTTTGAATTTTTTATTTAGTATATGAGACGAAGCATGGATGCAATCGAATCCTCTATGCTAGGTTTATGACAGGTTCAGGGTTTCTAGTGCTAGTCTTACAGGGGTAGGGTTTCCAGCGCCAAAGGGACCCCAACAGAGTCGAATTAAAGGTTAGGAGCGCCCTATGCAATAATAGGAGTGGACGCCCTTCTCACAATTTTAATTAATATTTTTCCCATAAATAAATAAAGAATACCTTTATATGTCAATGCATGATATTTATGTTTATTAATATTATATTACATTTATATGTGTATGCACAAAATTTATGTTAGCTTATAATAATATCAATAAATGGGTCAATTACTATTGAGTCTTCTCGTAAATTGATTTAATTGTAAGTTTTAAAATAAAGCTGCAATAAGAGTAATCTTTGGATTCAAGGGCCCCTAACTTCCGGCACCCTAGGCTATTGCCTAGTTTGCCTAAGGGTTAATCCCTCTTGACCCCAAGAGGAATGGGCACGAAAGCCAGGTTGGCGGTCTGCGTATTTTTCCTTCTACACATCAAAGGGGCGATTACAAAATATGTTCACGACAGTAAGTAGTAATACTATTATACAAGGAATAGACGACTTGCGTGTATGTAAAGACCCCATGCTCTATACCAATCTACTCATGTGAGAGAGAAATACATCGCTATTTCTTGGAATGATTTCCCACAACTTGAAGTTGGTTACATATTTGGAAACTAATTCACTCTTATTTACGGATTGTCTTCATGATTTATTCCATCTTTGTGTGTTGCAGGGAATGGCCATATCGCGTGTTATAACAAGTGGAAAATATAGTCCGTGCCAGCAAGAGGGACTTTCAATACGGTATTAGTATTTTGGTAAAGCGCAATACATTTATTTTTTAATTTTTGTTTTTATTTTGTAGTTGTATTGTGCCTTCACGAGTGGAAAATAGGGTTTGTGGGTGAATAAGGTTTAATCGTTTATACTGGTGATTATGTGTGTTACAGGTGGTGGCTCCTGTCCTTTTAGTTGATGCTTTTGTGTTTTGTTCCCACTTGGAGAAGTGGATTTTAAACTGGGCGTACAATCTCCTATAGTTGGGCTTTCACCGGTTTTCATTTGGTGTTTGTAGATGGCCCTCACACTAATTGAAATGCTAATTCGTTGTTTGAGCATGCAGGCAACCATGGCATAAAAGGGAAGAATACCCTATCTGACCCTTGCAAATGGTTGGACGTTGATATATATGAGTCATTTTATATAGCATGTTGGATCTTTTCCAGTCAAAAACTCAGCCCGAAATCTTCCAAAACAACTGAGCAGAAAGTGCATCCAGGAGGTTAGGATAAGGTGCTTTCACATTTCACCAGTCTCAAAAGAATCAAGAAGACTTTGAGGATCATTGTGCATTGAAAATGATTGTTGATGGTTTTAGGGTTAGGGTGGAAGAGACAAACATATCAATGCATGTCGTATTTCAGCAGGAGTTGTACGAATTATTGGGGAATCCTGCAAGGTTCATAGGTAGTTGAAATGGCTAATTGTTTGGAGGGCTTTCCTGTAAATACTTACTTTCAACTCTGTGATGGGTGTGGTGAATTAAGGTTTATTCCTTGTATTGATTGTCATGGAAGCTGTAAGGTTTCCAAGGAAGATGAGAATTTCATGATGATTATGTGTTTACAATGTAATGAGAATGGGGTTCATATAGTGCCCTAAATAACTTCCTTTACCAGTGTAATTATATTAATATTCATTAATGTTAAAGGTATTGGACATGATCTGCAACTCATATTTTTGTGCTTCCAGACATTGGATTTGTTGATTCTTCACGTCCACACCTTTACCTAAGAATTCAAGAAACACACAATAAATCAGATCTGTTGGCTCTACTTTTTCCCTTTTTAACATTTTAAAGATAAAGGAGGAGATACTTATGTGCCTCCTTTGGGTATCCTATGTATTCTATTTTTTAGGGCCATTGACAAGTTCTGGTCTACAACATTTCCTATTTATCATAGGACTAATAATAATGTATCTGTATATACTAAATACATTTTTGTTCTAATTCATATATCACAAATTTTAAAGGAAAAAACATGGTGTTCTCCCCTTTTTAACTTGTTTGTTATGAGAAACTACAAATTATTTTGTTCTGAAATGCATATTTGATAAGGAACAAATGAATTGATTGCTCCATTTCAGTTTCATTTCACAGTTACCTTATCCTTTCTATTGATTGTGCAGAAAAATATTAATAATCTCCACTTCATTTGGGTAATTTTTTTGCAAAAACCCACATTTCATGGTTTCTCTTTTGTGAATAAAGCTTTGTATGGTGATTTTGCATGTCTTGCTATAAGGTAGAGGAAGAGTTTTTGCTGGTCTAGCCTCCAACATCCCAATTTCCTTACGATGTTGATTTATTTACCAAAAGAGTTTAATTGTTTTCTTTCATTCAAAGTGTTGATATTGTTTTGAAATAGACAGAATTGGATTAGATCGCATATTTTTGGGTGCAATCATCCATCACAAAAAATTAATGTTACGCTCTATGGTTGTCCCCATCGCACGTTGCAATGCACAATGCACAAGACAATCACATTCATGTGACCCTAATGATGACCAATTATAACGTAAACTTCTACTCTATATTGGGCAAAAGGTTATGCTGACATCTAACCTCTAGGTTGAGGTAGGGCTTGTTAATGGTTCCATTGGGATTTTGGTATCCATCTACAATGCAGGTTCAAGTCCACCAAATTTACCTTCTTTTGTTGTTGTTCAGTTCGAAAGATACATCAAACCTGCATGGGACCCTCAAAATCCTTTTCACATTCCTATCACACCCATTTCTCGTGGGTCTCGAAGGCAACTCCCACTTAAGATGGCTTGGGCCCTCACAATACATAAATCTCAAGGCCTAACTTTAGATGAAAAATATTGACATTGGAGATACCGAATGTCAGGAGCTTACATTCACAACTATTTCAAGAGTACGATGCCTACAGAACCTTCGTATCTCCCTAGCATTTTCTTTTGACAAGTACTCCAAGATAACACTTGGCACATATGTGCACCTTCACAAATTAGAAGAACAAAGACTGCTTCAACTGCAAATCTCCTTACAAAGTTAATGCCATATCATCTCACTTCACACATTATTCCTCCCTCCTCTTCTCCTATCATGTTCTTCCACTATTCAATTTGTCATCTTCTTTCGCATACTTCCAGTTCCTTCTCTCCTCGCACTTTAATGTTTCAAAAGCATATCATTGCCTCCACTATCGACGTCTCCATTGCACCTTTGTGGTGCATTGCTGCTAGTTAATACTAATTTGAAATGTTTGATATTATGTACTAATTTAAGATATATATCTACTTCAATATTTTAATGAAGACTGAAGTGTTTTTCAAAATCTCATTTCTTGTGGACGGGGCCTAGGTGAGTTAGTAGTGCAGCTCATAGTAAGAGCATTCAAACTCTCCACATAGTTTCGAACCCCATTGTATCCATGCGCAAGGAAAGGGGGACCTCCTCTTGTTTTATATTATATTGTAAAGATCATATTCAATGTCTATATATATGTAAAAGTTACAATGATAGTGTACTCATAAAAATAGTGCTTTGAGTATGTAAAAAAATTGTAATTTTTTAAATTTTGTTTTATTTTGATGAAACAATTTTTATATTACTAAAAATTAAGATAGTATAATTATTTACAAAAAGAGTATGCATTATGGAACCACACTTCAAGTTTAAACTTAGGTTTATAGAAAATAGTGTGTAAAAGTAACTAAGATTGGGCAAATACTCTTTAATTTTTTAACAATTAATCATTATTAAACTTTAGTAAGTAGTTTTATAGATATTTGGTGGACATTTATTATTGAGTCAATTCATATTTACAAATTCATAGTAAACATGTTATTCATTATTAATTAACAAATACTAAATATTAAATATTTGTGAATCATGTTTACAATTCATAGTCTTCTTCAAGATTTTTGAGGTAGAGGTTATTTCAAATCATTGAAAGCTTTTGATTGGTAGTTCGAGTTTGGGAGCGAGAAGAAGATTTTTTTTGATATTTCATATATATATATATATATATATATATATATATATATATATATATATATATTCCCTTTTTCCTATAATCCTCTAGCCCACAATTTGTCTTCTTAAGAATGATAATAATTTTTTTCCTTCTTGTGGGAGGCTACATGTCAAATCACATTGTTGGTTCTATGTATTTCGATATTGTGTGATTGTTGGTTTCGGGAACATACTTTTTCTAATTAGGTAATATGAAGGTTTTGAAAGGAAGCCTCAAATCTTGTACACATCACCAAAAAATATTGCAATATAAGCTCACAAAAAACAAAATAATCTATGATAAGATCATACTGAGACTTGATCTCGCCATTCTCAAAAGGAAACCGATCATCACAAGTTATGGCACCCACTAAACAAAAAATAGCTACGAGTAAAGAAGTAAAATTCTAATGCCCTTGGGAGCAACAAACAATCTATCACAAGTCAACAAACATTCAATTTCATATTTTGAGACCGCAATGTCATTTAAATGGCATTTCTTTTTTCCAACCCTTTCAATTTGTTACCCACCACAGTCCATGATTCATTCATAGGTGAAATAGGAATGACTATTTCAACATCCCTCAGAGGAATCCCTATTTGAACCTTAGTTTTAGCTCGAACGTCCATGGTATCCTTCACATCATTTATGTTATGTTCATTGATCTCGAGGAACACCTTCTTCAGATGCTCGATTTTTCTATCCTATAACTCCATTGCCATCTGAGGCATATCCAATCCCACCACATCCTTTTCAAACAATGGAGTCATGAGGACCTTTGTTAGAGCCCCCATCTCGACCCCTTTGAGGCCTCATCCTCTAAGTCAACTCGTATTTGATTATAATTCCAAGGAACAATCCAAATTACCCTCCACCACCAAATTATCGGGAAGGGCATCCTTCCATCATGAGAATTTTTCATTGACATTTTGTTTCAAGCTCATGCATTCAAAAGCAAAATGTCCCATAGAAAAAAGCACTTGCTACACACTGAAGTGCAACCCTTCATAGTATAGGATTTAAGTCCATATTTGATCTTGAACCTTGAGCTCCATTATATTTGGTAGATTAGTAAAAGTATCCAAATCCACCAAAATGCACACAAAGGTAGTGTGGGTATAAAGTTGAATTTTAGTGTCAATGGTCGATAATGTCACAAAACATTTTTTAATAGAAAACATGATCTCCTCACTCCACAATTGTAATTGAAGGTGAGGCATTCTAACTGTTGGCATGCTTAATGTTTGGCATGTAAATTTTAAACTTTCAATCATGAAAACCAAGCCCACCACTTGAAATCCCCTTTCCGGTCATTATGAACCCTTCCTGTAGTGAGCCTATCAATTCATCTAAACACTTTGAGTATGTATAATCCTCATTATCACTTTGAGAGGAACATGCTAACATGGATTTTAAGTGTGTTTCATGTGTAGGGAGGTAGATCCAAGTAAATTTCATGAAGCTACTGATCTTTGAGGTGGAAAAGTGCTCCCGAAAGCACTAAAATGACTATTTTTAGCCATATTGCAGCAAGAAAACATCCTTTGGAAGCTATATGCAAGGGTTCAACTCATCTAGAGGTTGTGAGGGGGAGAATCGAAGAGATCCATGGTAGTTTCAAGGAAATATTTGGATGCATGTGGCGTTAGGATCCATCTGAGAAAGACTGGGTCACTATGGGTGCATGGAATGTAAGCTTCAACGGAGAAAGTGATCTTGTTTTGAAGGTTCGGGAGTTTCATGAGGATTTCAGAGATAAATAGATGATAAAAAAATTTCTCAAAGTCCTCTACATGATACATATATATTTTTAATCCTTGTCCTTACTACTTTCTCTAGTAGTCTAGGCCACCGTTGTTGCTTCTTTGTGACAAAAGGGTGATCGGGCCTAAAAATAAAAATTTGAGAAAAATAAGTTCCTTATAACAATGGAGATGGATTTAGTGGGTGCTATGGAGTCAAAATAATATATGTTTTGATCATGGAACTCCACGTTTTTCTCCCAGAGTGGAAAAGACATTTCCATGTTCTAATTTCGCATTCACATGAAGTGAGTGGAGGAATTTTTGACCTCATTTTCCTTCATGCAAGGGGAAAATGGGGACACTAAATTTTGTCCCCTTATGGAATAATATATATTTTTCACTTAAGTGACATCTCAAGATTCTATAACAACTTGCAGACTTGTTTTAGACCAATTTGGCCCCTCCTCATGACAAAGGCTACCCATTGCACATTTTCAACAATTTTTGTCCTTTCGCCATGTCTCAACATGAAAGGGAACACTTGGGACACAAAAAGTAACCCCCTTCATCTAGCTAGCCGGGTAACATGTGGAATGCCATCTTAACTCTCATGAGCCTGTTTATAGCCCTACATCTATCCCACTTGCTCACACATGGTGAAACTTGTCACAATCTCATACAAAGTGAATTTTGGCATCCCCATTGTCCCCCTCCTCAAATATATCCTATTTTCATGGGTGCATCTCACCCTCTAACCCTTGACTAACCGGAGTTAATTCGTATTGGGTTAATTGTGAGTTAAATTGCTAAAATCAGAAAAGGTTAAATCTCCAACACTTAGCCATTTTGAACATGTTAATGTGATTTTTTCCCTCCCAAACACCAAATACATGTTGTTATGCTCTGATTTTTCAGAAACACCCATGCCACGAAAAAAAAAAATGTTCTCATAACTCAAAACCATGCATAAGTATCTCATGAAATGTTAACAACTTATTCCTTGCAAAAACACATCTCTTTTGGTTTTAATATTGCCTCCATTGATGGTAAAGATAATTTGTAATGGCGAGAAAAATAATGTAGCCATAAAAATTTCCTTTTCAGATCTACAAAATATGGTGATTGAAAACCCCTAAAATTTGGAGCAAAACATCCTAGAGTGAAAATGAAACTTTTGAGACTACTCCCATCTCATTTCGACATCTAGAAGACCACTTACTAAAAATAGTATCTCACATACTAAAAATAGTAAGTTTTGAAAATGATTCACTTTCGAGTCACCATCACCCCTTTCATGTCAAGACCACTCAAAAGTGCCAATTTGAGAAACTTTCTAAAAATAGACATCCGAGGTAGGACTGCTAAAAATAGTAAGTGTTGGGATTTTGGTCAAATTTTTCATATCCATCCATCTCCTGTCCATTTCACTAAATTTCATCACCATGAAGTTCAAATACTCAGGTTTAGATCCAATTTCCACATTAAATATTGATTATCCCAGTATAAGTGATAATGACGTGACAAACATGGATTTGGAGGACCTGAAAATAAGGATGCTGAGAGAACCCCATGAAGTTGTGGAGGAAAATATATTCTCAAGTGGGCTATTCAAAGATGACAGACATCCATTATCCATTCAAAGTATAATTTTTTCCCTATCTTATGGCCAACATTATGACCAATATTTAAGGACAATTCCAAAAGATGATAATTCACCATCAACATTTCTCACTCCAAAGGGTATCTCTCAATGCCTACAAATTCCCACTAGTAACAATATGGTGATCATCACTTGGGAATTTTCCTCTCAAGAATGGGAAAGAATGAATTCATATTTGTAAGGTTTAACAGTTGGATCATGGCTCAAATAGGGAAGGAACTATTGCTTGAGATCCTCTCTCTATACAATTTTTCCCTCATCATTGTTTCCAAGGTGAAGATGAAAAAGGTTGAGATCGAGAAAGAAAGATCCCATTGGGATAGTGTTTTCCCATTGATATCTGAGATGATTTGTCTCGATTCTCCTCATCGATGAGAAAGAATGTGTTTACATCTACCGCTGATAATTTTTATTCTTTGTGGTTACACACAATTAACACCAGGTGTGAAACAATGAATGATGCAATTTTAGAGCTCGAGTTTTGTGAGGAGCACACATCTGTCATCTTGGAAGAAATCAATAAAAGTGTGCAGAAGATTGGATCCCCTTCACTCAGTGAACATTCATCCTTAGAGGGACTCCTAAATTCCTTCCAAGAATTGGTCCAAAAAGAGATAAGATATCCTTTCTCCTTCAATGAGGATACATTAGAATCCCTCGTAGAGATTAGAGGCTCCATCTCTAATATGGTGATGGATCATAAAGTATGGCTCATCTAGTGTAAATCCCTTGGTGATAGTATTGATACTTGGATCCATTCTTTGGAGTATGTTTACATCCCACAAGTAGAGTAAGTTGCACTCGTAGTGGCTCAATTCAACAAAGAGGTCAAGGGAAAGGATTTCATCCCTAGAGAATTTCCACATAGTCCATCAAGAGAAATATCTTCATCATCAAAAGCTTCTTCATCTTCAAATTGATCATTCCTCTTTTCTTCTCTCTCTCTCTACATTCTAATTATTCATTGGGAATTTAATTTTTGTATTTTTCATCTTATTCACTTAAGTGGCCTTTTAATTTTGCATTGTAAAAGTTATTTTTCATAAATAAGAAAATAACTTATTTTTATTCCTACAGGAATATGAAAGGTCACAAGTGGTAGGAATATGAAAAGTCACTTGGGGGAGATGAAGAGACACTTTGTAAGGCTATATATTGGGATGGCTTCTCCATTCCAAAGGGTTAGCTTTGTTCTCCTACTACTACAAGCAAGAAGTTATTTTCTTCTATCTCCTTGTCTATGTTCTTCTACTTCCTACTTTCCAACTATGCAAGCTTTGTAATCTTAGACAACCAAGAAATAACTTTGTGTCTTTGAGGAATAAATCAATAGAACTTTATGTCTTTGATTTGTTAATATTGTTTTTTTACACAGTTGTTTCTCTTCCTATTGAATGTGGACCTAATCGGTTAATGTTTGTGAAATTTTCAAGTGCCTACTCACAACCTTAACCCTCTCCCTATTTTCCTATCTCCCCTTTACCTATTTTCAAGAAAATTCCTCCCTTGTATTCCATACAAGCAATTTGCCACAAGTTTAGTGGAGTGCTCCTATTTGATCCTAATCCTAACGATCGCCCACAATTTATTTTATTTATTTCATTAAATAAATATGAGCCTCTCCATTCCCAAGAGGAGGGACATAGTTGCGGATCATTGACGAAAACTACTAATTTTGCCCACAATAAATTATTTCACTAACATAACTTATATAGGATTAACAAAAAATGTTTTAGTGGTTGGGTTGAAGTAAGGAAACCAAAGTTTTATAAATAGGTGATAATATTAGATATCCAACAACTTGTAGAAAATAACATCTTTGTCTTGAACAAGGTCAAAGACCACAGTAAACATTTCTCTAATACATGAGTAAATGTCTACTTTACTATAGACACCAAAATTTGGTTCACTTCTTCCCCATCCCACGTTTGATTGTTCCTTCATTGTCATCATGCACAATTAGACCCATATCCTATTCAAATCCCTTTCCTCTCCTAAATCATATTTTATTCCCGACTTTCCTATTTTCATATCTTAATCCCATAATTATTTCATCTCTTATTATTCACCCCTAATCACATTTAATCATCCCTAAACACATATATTATCTTAATCACATCCCTAAAACTCTAATTTATCTTCCCTAGACTTATCACCTATCTGCATTTAATGTTTTCAACTATCCAACCACTCCTTATCCCTATGTAACCCTAACCTACCAAATCAACTCGAAACCCTAATTTAACCCTAATAAGGACTCATGTCTGGGTAAGTGCATGAAGTTGGGGGGCCAAAAAGTGGACAAGAATCTGAAAAAACCAAAACACATGCATTTTTAAAAAATGTGCACGCATTTTAATTTGTTTGTCTTGGGAATCATCGAACGATAATGTGTACGTGTTATGTAATGCGACGTGTTTTAAGAAAGTCAAAATGTGTATGTGTTATGTAACACGTACGTGTTTTAAGCAAGTCAAAATGCATACGCGTTATGTAACGCGTACGCGTTTTAAGCAAGTCAAAACACGTACGTGTTTTGTGTAGTATGGACCATGCATATGTGTTTTGGTGGGGTATACTTACAAGAAATCTTATACTTTAAATTTATTTTAGTAAATATAAGAAATTAGGGTCACTCTGCACCTTATGGAAGTGGTCTCATAGCTCCAACAGTTATAATCTAGAAGATAGTTTTTCAAAATCTAATCTAGTTAGTACTTACTCATTTTTAGGATTTCAACAAACGACCTAAAACTTTCAGGGCATATATATTGTAGTCGGTCTTTGTTTTGGGAAAGCATATAGTCGTTTTTAGGTTTTTTGACCTTCTAAAAGGATTTTGGCCCTACCACTTGCTTGAATCGGTACTAATTTTTAAATTTGGTCCACAATTCTGTAGCGACCATGAATTAACTCTATGATGTTTGTCTACTTCTTACTAAAAAGAGATCCTCACTTTGTAGATAGAGGATTGTTCCTTGAATGGGATTCTGTCCTATGGCCAAAATGAGGTGATTGTAATGTGCCTCCTCCTTAAGGTGTGATAACACTACTAGGTGTTGAATGAGTTGTTACAAATAGTACCAAGTGAATTACATCAAGTGAACTTAGATGATTTCTCATTCTTAGAAACATGGTGCTCCATATAAAGATCATCCCCTCACCTTTCCTAGCTCTAAAAACATCCTTTCATGGAATCAAATTCATGATTCTCATACATGCTTTTTCTCATATGTCTCTTATGGAGACAAATGATGCCTTAATACTTCACAAATAATGGTCCTTGATAACTCGGTGAAATGAATAACTCATTTTAGCTTGTTCTAAAGGGTGTTCAATTAACTACAAAATGGCCAAAAATGCCTTTTTAGGCCTTCAAAGGAAGTAGTCTCTCATAAAAACTAAATGAGTCGATCGATCACCTTAAACACTATTCCCTACACACTGAAACATGCTGAATGATATTTTTAGGACTTTCCTTTGGGTGAGGGTTTATGATTTAGGGTTTAGGGTTTAGGGTTTAGGGCTAAGGGTTTAGGACTCAAGGTTTAGAGTTTAGGGTTTAAGGTTTAGTGTTTAAGGCTCATAGTTTAGATTTTAGGGTTTAGGGCTCAGGGCTTAGGGTTCATGGTTTAGGGTTTAGAGTTTTGGGTTTATGGTTTAGGGTTAAGGGTTGAGGGTTTATGGTTTAGGGCTCAAGGTTCAAGGTTTAGGGTTTAGGGGTCAAGGTTGAGGGTTTAGGGTTTATGGCTCAAGGTTTAGGGTTCGGGGGTCAAGGTTTAGGTTTTAGGTTTTAGGATTTAGGACTTATAGTTTAGGGTTTAGGGCTTAGGGTATATGTTATAGGGTTTAGGGTTTAGGGCTCGGTGTTTAAGGTTTAAGGTTGAGGATTTAGGGTTTAGGAGTTAGGGTTTAAGGTAAAGGGTTGAGGATTTAGGGTTTACGGTTCAGGGTTTATGAGTTAGGGTTTAAGGTTTAAAGGTCAAGGTTTACGGTTTAGGGCAAAGGGTTCGAGTTTAGGGTTTAGGTATCAGAGTTGAGGGTTTAGGGTTGAGAGTTGAGGGTTCAAGGTTTAGGGCTCAGGGTTTAAGGTTTAGGGTTGAGGATTTAGGGTTTAGGAGTTAGGGTTTAAGGTTTAAAGGTCAGGGTTTAGGGTTTAGGGTAAAGGGTTCAGGGTTTAAGGTTTAAGGCTTGAGGTTTAGGGTTTAGGTTTTAGGGTTAAGGGTTTAGGTCGTAGAGTTCAAGGTTTAGGGTTTAGTGTTTAGGGTTTAGGGTTTAGGGTTTAGGGCTTATGGCTTAGGGTTTAGAGTTTAGAGTTTAGGGTTTAGGGTTTAGAGTTTAGGGTTTAGGGTTTATGATTTAGTTTTTAGGGTTTAGGGTTTAGGATTTAGGGACCTTTAGGATTTAACATTTAGGCCTTAAGGTTTAGGGTTTACAATTTAGGGCTCAGGGCTCAGGGTTTAGGGTTTAGGGGTTAGGGTGCATGGTTTAAGGTTTATGACTCAGGGTTCGGGGTTCAAAGTTACGGGTTTAAGGTTTAGGGGTTAGTTATGGGTTTAAGGTTTAGGGGTTAGATATCAGGGCTCTAGATTTAGGGTTTAGGGCTCAGGGTTTAAGGTTTAGGGTTTATGGCTTAAGGATTAGGGTGTAGGGTTCAAGGCTTAAGGTTTAGGGTTTATGGTTTAGGGATTAGGGTTTAGGGTTCATGGTTCATGTTTTATGGCTTAAGGTTTGGGGTTCAAATTCTTGGTTTAAGGTTTGGGGTTAGAGCTTGGGGCTCTAGATTTAGTATTTATGGTTTAGGGTTTAGGGTCTAGGGTCAAGGGTTTAGGGTTATGGGTTTAGGGTTTAGGTTTTAGGGTTTAGTATTTAGTGTTTAGGGTTTAGGATTTATTATTTTGGTTTTAGGGTTTAGGGTTTAGGTCTCATGGTTGAGGGTTAAGGGTTTAGGTCACAAAGTTCAAGGTTCATCGAATTTGTAGGCAGAACATTCAAAGAGAGTCATCAAAATTTGATGTTTTTCATCTGTTGATATTTTGAAGGAGGGAAATGTCATATTCCTAACTATCCAATCCTTCCAAAGACCCCAATAGTCCTCAATCCTTGGATGTATAGGGAGACACTATTACTTGGCTTCCATTTATATGATGAAGATATTTGTAAATTCGTGTTATGACCTCTAAATCTATATGAATTTCAAGTTGCTTGGAAATCACATCACACCCTTCACTAGGATTGATGACTACCCCTATCTTTTAGTTCAAGGGATTTTGAAAACATCCATGGGTTTATCATATATGGAATTATCAATGAATGGAAGGTCACTAAGTCATAGGCCAGGTAACTCCTATTTAGAACTAAACAAGAAATATTTACTAGGCGATTGATAACCCCTTAGTGTTCTTAGCCATTCCCTTGTTTCTATGCTTATTTTGAACACTTTAGGAAGTTATGTCAAATTTACTATCCATTCCAGTAGAACACTTGAACTTTATCTTTCTCCAGAGGAGAGGATACTACAAGAAATTCAATTATGATCCTACACCTCTGCATTGATATATTCTCTATGTTTCTTTTGTTTCCTTTAAGATTAATTTTTTGTTGTGATGGTTATTTTTTCCAGCTTCCAATGGGTCATCTTGGCTTGCATAATACCATACATGGAAATATGAGAAATGTGATTTTTTTTTCAGAGTGTGAATAAATTTACATTCAAGAGCACAAGTATATGTGGGGAGAAACAAGTTTGGAAGAGATGTGTAATATATGCATTACAAGGCACAAGGTAGATGTCATATCCATTTAGTTACTTGTCCCACCTCTCATAAACAAGGTAGTTCTATAAGCAGACTCAATGATGGTTCTAGGCATGAGACTAGGAAATATTGATGAAATATGGTTTGGGGTTTAGGGTTTAGGGTTTAGGGCTCATGGTTCAGGGTTTAAGGTTTAGGGTTTAGGGTTCAGGGTTCAAGGTTTAGGGTTATGGTTTAGGATTTAGGTTTTAGGTTTAGGGTTTAGGGTTTAGTGTTTATGGTTAGGGTTTACGGATCAAGGTTAAGGATTTAGGGTTTAAGGTTTGGGGTTTAGGGTTTAGGGCTCATGGTTCAGGGTTTAAGGTTTAGGGTTTAGGGTTCAGGGTTCAAGGTTTAGGGTTATGGTTTAGGATTTAGGTTTTACGTTTAGGGTTTAGGGTTTAGTGTTTATGGTTAGGTTTTATGGATCAAGGTTGAGGATTTATGGTTTAAGGTTTGGATTTTAGGGTTTAGGGTTTAGAGCTCATGGTTCAGGGTTTAAGGTTTAGGGTTCAGGGTTCAAGGTTTAGGGTTATGGTTTAGGATTTAGGTTTTAGGTTTAGGGTTTAGGGTTTAGTGTTTATGGTTAGGGTTTATGGATTGAGGTTAAGGATTTAGGGTTTAGGGTTTAGGGTTTAGGGTTAAGGATTTAGTGTTTAGGGATAAGGGTTTATGGTTTACGGTTCAGGTTTTAGGGTTTATGGTTCAGGGTTCAGGGTTCTGTGGTTCGTGGTTCGGGGTTCGTGGTTTAGGATTTAATGTTTAGGGATTAAGGTTTAGGGTTTATGGTTTAGGGCTCGGGGTTTGTGGTTTAAGGTTTAGGGTTTAGGGCTTAGGGCTTAGGGTATATGGTCTAGGGTTTAGGGTTTAGATTTTAGGGCTCAAGGATAAGGGTGTAGGGTTCAAGGCTTAGGGTTTAGGGTTTAGGATTCAGTGTTTAAGGTTTAGGTTTAGGGTTTAGGGTTTAGGGTTTACAATTTAATTTTTATAGTTCAGGGTTTAGGGTTTAGCATTTAGGGCTCATGGTTCATGGTTTAGGGTTTAGGGTTTAGGTTTTAGGGTTTAGGGCTTATGGCTTAGGGTTTAGGGTTTAGGGCTCACGGGTAAGGGCTGAATGTTTAAGGTTTAGGGTTTAGGTTTTAGGTTCTAGGGATCATGGTTAAAGGTTTAGGGCTCAAGGTTTACAATTTAGTGTTTAGGTTTATGGCCTATGGTTTAGGGTTTAGATTGTAGAAGTTAAATGCTAAAAGATTTATGTTGAATGCTTTGAAATCCTCGAAAATTTACCTATGTCTCGACCGGATTATACTTTAAAAAACTATCTCCTAAACCATGACTCATGGAGCTGTGAGACAAATTCCATAAGGTGCAGAGTGACCCTAATTTCTTATATTTACATAAATAAATTTAAAGTATAAGAAATAATAAAATATAAATAATTATAAATGAAAATCTTACATTTATTTATGTAAATAGAAGCATGTCAAAAGCATACATAATGCTTATACTACATAGAATGCGTACACGTTATGTTTATACTACACAGAACGCGTACGTGTTTTGTGTTTTCTCTTTTTCCAAGCCATGCCTCAAGGCTTGGGATATGGTTTGGATCCCCAATCCTAAGGCATGGACATGTACAAACGCAACAAACAACGAGTTTTTATAAGAAAATATAAAAATGACACTTCCTCCATGATAAATCAAAATAAAACAATCGATCCATTTTTAAAAATTATACCACTATTTAGAGAAGAGTCTCTTCTTTCTAAAAATATATTTTTCAAATTTTCTGACTATATAAGGTTTCCATATTATTTATTTTCTAACTATGCCTTTTTATAGCTATTTTTTGAAGTGTAAATATGTTTATCTTTCATGGTGTATCTTTTTTTTGGGTGATAAAAATTTTAAAAAAATTATACTAGCCTAAACTAGGCATAATTCTATACATATTAAAAAATATATCTAATTTTCGATATTTTTTGAGGTAGTTAGGGGGCACGGTCGGAGCTCCATTATTTTTCAAAACATAAAATTTATGTACTAGAAAAATCATAAATAAAAAAATATTCACTAAAAAAATCTAAAAAAGAATTGAGCCCAAACTAGATGCTCCTAGCTATCTTTTTACCGAAGGGTTTTCAAAAATACTAAATGGTGCTCAAAAAATGGTTGGGAGGATGAAAGTCACTCTATTATGTTTTTAACAAAAACAAGAGCGTCATTGGTATTTTAGTTGTTTGACCCACTTAAGCTTATCCGTTTTCAATAAAATTTAGTAGCTTAGAAACTAGACTCAAAATTATATGATTAATATTTCTACAACATCTCCCAATTTTGAGTGTAACTATTTTGAAAAACTCGTACAAGTTGAAGTTTTTTTTTCAGAAAAATGTGTCCACTTAGGACCCCCTTTTAGCCCCCAGTTGGTGCAATTACCCGTCTCGAGTTTTGCATCATCCCCATCAGCGAAATCAATAGTCCTTCACAATCGATGATGACCCTATCTGAGCATCGAAAACCTTATAAATATATCACTACCCCCTCCTCAAAGAGGATGAAACTTTGGAGATCTAAATTTTTGTGAGATTTTACAGTTTTCTTTTCTCTCTTCTTGAGCTTTTATCAACATGTTGAAGTCATCTTTGAGCCCTTATCAATAATTTTTGAGATCTAAAGCTTGGAGTTTATTTGGAGACCTATATTTGTTTCATCACTTCTTCATAAGCTTTCAGAGGCTTACTTATCATCTTGGAGCTTTTCCGTCATATCATCCATCCTTGTTTCTTTTTCATAGGTAATTTTCCATTTATCAACCATCTCCAAACCCTAATTCATCCTCGATCACCATCAATTTTTCCTTGGTCACTTTGTTGACTCGATCTACATCAATTATTTTCCTTTACATTTTCCCCTTTTGTCATTTGTTTCTCAAGATTCAAACATCCAGATCTTTCTATCTTTATATTTTTCTTCTTTGGCACCTCTGGATCGTACTTTCCTACCACACTCATCATCGATTGCCTTTTTTTCCTATGATCATCATCGAATCTCTTTTCCCTAACCACATATTCCCACTTTCTAGGTTGTTTTCTTGCTTCGGTGTATCTATACCGGATCTAGGACATCTCCAACATCTAAAAATATATTTAAGATATGTTGTTTCCAACCTCTAGATCTTCTCTGTTCTCGATCACCGTTGATTGTCTCAGTCACCATTGACCTTGTTTGGTTTGCTTCCATTTATCTCAATTCATCATTATCAAATCTCTTTTTGTTAACATATCTCTATGTTTATATTTTGATTATTTATTTCATGTTATCTATTTGCTTTCCATCTATTTTATAAGCAAAGTGGGATGACATCCTTCCTAGGAAGTTCACTTATCGGGATTGACTTTGTCGGGCAACCCACCATATAATCTACTTATTGTTTTCTTTTCTAGTTGTCTTTTGTGTTGTGAAGGTTAACAAGCTCATCTGCGAGAAAGGATTTGTGTGCTTATATCTCATCAATCAATCACCATCACACATTAGAGGTAGCCTTAAACCCTCCCATATTTGGAGTTTATTATTTTCTTTCATACCATATCATTCACTTGGAATAGGAACAAAAACTTATTAAACATTCTATCACGCCTAGTGGGACCTACCTCCTCCTTTGGTAAGTCCCTTGTTCATTTTAATTTTATTTTCTATATTCTATTTTCCTCTTTCCACTAACTCTACAGGTTGGAGTTATTCACTCGTGTACTTGGGAGTTCACTAGTTTTCTCAATAACGCATACATAATTTAGAAAAAGGAAAAGATTCATACATGTATTCCTCTTTTTATCCTTATTTTATCCTTTCTTACATCATTATTCCATTGTTTAATTTTATTTTCCTCATCAAACATCACATCCTTCATATCTCATTGTTCACATATCTTGATTAGGCACTAAACAATTTGCATCCACATTATTTTCACACAAAACCAAACCACACTCACAAGTCTATACATCTAAACAATCCATATAAGGTGGAGGTATTAGATCACCCAATAAGGAATCGACCACATTTTTCGGTCGTGTAATAATTTTTTTGACTATTGGTATATCGGTTAATTTCTTGACACCCTTATCGTTGTTGTGCGTGAAGTGTTGGGGTAGGACCTAGTATCAAGCCACATACCAATAATCATCACAGATTCATGCATCAAGTACCTTTGGGTATATTGAGGACTCCATCCTTAAACATACCTAAAACCATCCATAGAACGACCATTTCTCTAGGTTCCCTTTGAGCCTCTTTCCCTTTTCACATTTCTATAAATAAACAAGATAATCAAAATTATGTTGCTTGACTTTTTTGTTGCATTAGTAGTTTTCATAGGATTTTTCTTGTTTATTTCATGCCCATTGTTACTCATTCCCAAGCCAAGAAAATAGGAACAATCAACCTCTTCTAACAATATCCCCACCTCAAAAAATCCCTCACAACAAACATCTTCCCTCATTCTTGCTTTTTCTACACCTTTGGTGACCTCATCTTTGGTCTCCCAACCCATTATTTCTACGATTCCTCCTCACGAGACCCATGTGATTCAAACCAATCCCCATATCAAAACCAATCCCTTTGTCTACCATCACTCCATTCCCTCTAGACTAGCCACACCTCCTTTTGCTACTTCCTTAGGAGCATTTGGACCTCCCACTATCCCTCGTAGATGCCTCGGAGCTTCAGGAAATCCTTGATGCTAACCTTGTTGACCTCCATGAATACTTCACTCATAGATCCACCAATATTCATATCGATGCACCCCTCTTCAAAAACTTTATGTTTATCCCCAATAATATGAATCCAATGAAGTTCTTACTTCTTAACTTTTTGTCTCCTTCCTTAGGGCCATGAATGAGCTATCATTAGCCAAAAATGAACATGTCCCTCATGAGTCTTCTACTATGGTTTCCCAAACCCATCACTCCAAAAAATTGGTGGTTCCTATCCCACCTAATCTAGAACGTATCAATACCATCCATACATCTTCTATTCCTATTCCCACCACATATACCATTATCATCAAAGCTCCTACCCAAACCATTCAAGAATTCAACATACCTCCTCCACTACCCAAGGAATATGTTTGAATCTTGGTGCCCCTCTTCATGTATCAAGTCCATACCAATCTTGTTACTTCACAACCCCACCCTTGAGTTGTCTCAAAATCATCAATCTCCACTTGAAGCATATTTCAACATATGTTCCCTAATCAACCCCTTCAAACATCCCAACCACCTCATGCACATATCCCAACTTATCCAACAAAAACCCAATCCAATCCCCTATCACTCAAAGAACAACCTTTGCAATCTTACCCATCTAACTACATATATTCGCAACATCCTATTTGCAACCCTCCCTATCACAAACTTTCAACTGTGTTCCTATTATCTTAATTTTTCCCCAACAAAATTGATCAAACATGACCCTGTGCATGAAGAAATACAAGAAATGGTTCCGCTGAATGAACCCATGCTTCAAATCCAACAGATAACTAACAACATACTCTACAATGGAGTAGCAGGGTCGAGGAGGGAGGAAAACATTGTCAAAGAAAACTAGAGGCCATAAGGAAAAGAAATGGAGAAAAAATTGAAGTCTTCGGGCTCTACGAATGGTTCAGAATGAGCCCAAAATTGGCTAAGAATGGAGGAATCAATGGAATCCTCCATGTGCCTCATTAGTGCATCTCCAAGGATTAAAATCAAAAAGTAGTCTCCAAATAAGCGCGGAGCTTCCACGTGTCCTAGGCCCAAAAAGGATAGAGCCGGCCGTTGAAAATTCCAAACAAGTGGAAGGAACCACGTGTCATCTCTACACAATTTCAAGATGGGAGTCCAAGGAGGAGACTCAAACTTGTGCCAGCCCTCCATGTGGCCAAGGGTCAACAGAGGTCAAATCTAAAATCAGGCCCAAATCTGTTAAGTATAAGAGTGCAAGTGGAAGGTGCCACGTGTATTAATTGTGAATATTCAAAGGAATGGCCCAAACCAGAGCTAAAGGAGTGCAAGGATTCCACGTGTCAGCCTGACACATCTTCAAAGATAAATCTAAAAGTGGGTCCTTAAACAAGCGCAAGGCTTCCACGTGTCCTAGGTATGAATAGGGACAGAGTCAGGGGTTGAATAGTCAAAATAGGGTAGAGATGACAGAAGGAGCCAAGTGTCGACATGACACTACTTCAAGGGTAAAATTAAAAGCGGGTTTTCAAACGTGCACCAAGCCTCCACGTGTCAGAGTCGATATATGGACCCGCCAAGCAAAAAGGTACTTAGCCAAACACAATGTAATGCAGCAAGCCATAGAAGGTGCCATGTGTCACTCGACACAATTTCAAAAAGGAAACCTAAAGTGGTCCCCAAATGAGTGCAGGCTCACCACGTGGCCATGTTGAAAAGTCAAGGCGGGAAGGTAGGTCATCAGGGGAAATTTGAAATTTTTGGCTCGAAAGGTGTAAAGTATAAAAATGAACCACACCTCTGCTAATGCCCAAGGAGCCACGTGTCAGGCCTATATTGAATACGGGCCGGTGGGCCTTAGAGTGATTTTTTGCCCAAATGGAAAATGCGGACCGATGGATCCGAAGATGGTTTTTTGGCAAAAATTGAATTTCCAGCCCGCGGACCCATTCTGCCAACTGGTTTTCACCATTTTTGGATGGACCTAATCCAAACATTCAAATGGACATACCTTTCGACCTAATGCCCAAAATTCAACAAATTTGGCACCATTGGAAAGGTCTCGACCTCATCTACGCCATGGAAACCTGAAACTTTAATTTTGGAAAGGTTAGGTGGGTGAAAATGGGAAAACATATTCATTCCATTAATACGTGATCTGATTTCTCCAACAACCAGATCAAATTAGATTTGATCTCGCCATTCTTCTTTCTTGATGCGCCGAGCACACATGGAGTGGTGGACTCAACAGATTCTGGGTGAATTTGCAAGGGCATTGATGGCTGGTAGCTGATTTTGAAATTAGTTTTCCCACCTCTCTCCTTCTTCTCTCTATGTTGAATCTATAAAAGAAGGGACGTGGCTCATTGTAAAGGGTTGGACATTATTGTTTTGTACTTTCCCTTCTTTCCTTGTCTATAAGCAAATTTGTGGTGTTTCCAAACCTCCCATTCAAGTTGTAATTAAGATTTTGCCTCTTCGCCAATGCAATGCACTGTATTTAATTTTGGAGCAATAATATATGTCTGTGGATGATTCTCAACCCTCTCATGTGTTTATGATTTCATTATTATATCTCTTTGCGGTTTGGTTATCTCGTGTATAGCGTTTGTATTGCATTTCTATGGTCTATGTTAGCTTGCAAAACGAGTGTCTAACATTCCTTTGGTGCATCACCTCATTATCTTAGGTTTATTTTTGCATCTTCTCAACCCTGTATCCTTGGTAAGATAGAGTAGGTTTAGAATAGATCCTCTACAATTTATTTGTATGCACTTGAACAGAGGAATAGGAACCAACCTTAATCCGGAGAGCTCTCTCAACTCGCAAGGTCCCACACTTTGAGAGATGCTCCATGTTGTGCAATCACACTGAGAGTCTCAACCCATCTGGTTGCAAGCATTCAAGGGTGCTTTGATTGTGCACTAACGGTTCCTTCATATCAACCACCTCAACAAACTCCTAATCGCCCCAACATTACCAATCATATCCATAACCCAACCCATATATCTTTTACAACCCATAATCACATCAATAAGCTCCCTATCCTCATACATCAAATGATCCCATACAAGTATTATTGATTAGAATGGCCAACCTAGAGGCCACTACCTTGGGATCTAAAAGCACTTTTACTTATGAGAAAATTTATAACAAAACTATCAATCCATTTGTACACTGTTAAGCTATATCCTCCACATTGGGAGCTTCCTAATTTCTATAAGTTCAATATCATGGAAGATTCCCAAAAACATCTCTATGCCTTTTGGAACTCATGCTATCTTATTTCCCACGATCAAGAGCTTATGATTTATACCTTTCCTATGTCATTAGTTGGGCCCACTCTAGACCGGTACAATGGCATTGTTGTTCTGAGACTCACAAAGCACCCCTGGATGCAGATCAGGCTTCTAGGTTGATCACTCTAAAGCATCCGGTGTGATTGCACAACATGGAAACCTCTCTTCAAGTGTGGGGACTTGTGGCGAGAGAGGAATCTCCATTAGAGGCTGGTTCCTCAAACTCCTCTGATTTAGATCTATATTTTGCAAAACTACAGAGGTTCAGATCCTAATCCTACTCTAAACTGCAAGGAGACAGGGATAGAAATGTAAAAATATGAAACTAACTAAAGGTGGTGATGCACCAAAAGGAGTGGTGAAACATTTCTGTCAAGAAAATAGACACAGACCAAAGTTTACAACATAAAACATACGCAGACTGATCAGATATAATTCAGGATTTGAAATAAAGCAAATAATACAAACAAAGGATTGAAAACCATTCACAGAGCTTGCATTATCATTTCCAGTGTCAAAGTCACGCATTACAACCTCGAGAGAGGTAAAAGCTCATTACAATCTTTGGAGAGGTCGATCCTTGCTTGAGTCACTTGCTTTGAGCTGAAAGAAGAAGTTCTTATGTCAAAAATTGTTCCCCGTCTTAGAAATGAGCCAAATATGGCTTTTTACGGTGCAAGGGTCGAGCCTGGGGACATAAACGTATAAAAGCATGAGAGCCCATCCCTCCTTGATGCGGCAGTGCATTAAAATGGCATGGGGACCTTAAAAACCCATACGCTATCACTTTGACCAGATTATAGGAGAATGCGACCCATTACGCATTAAATCAGTGTCGCGGAATGTCACTTACGGCCATGAACACGCGTCGAGCCGTTTCTCAATTTTATCTCTCGGACTGCACCAAAACTCAAGATTAATGCCATAATCATGTAGATAATTTCACAAGCTTTCTGTTGATATAAAGAACGTGCCAATCCGAGCTCTGGATCAAAATATATGGAGATCTGAAGATCTAGGGCACAAAACAGGCAAAAACGGATTTTTAAATTTCTTCCCGCGCTCTGCCACCTGGATGACACGTGGCATGCATTGATTGGTCGCATGATTCTCTCTCCTTCTCTACTTCGTTGGACACATGTCCTCCTTTTTATTGGCTCAGGTCAGTGCTTGAAACCTCGCCCTTTGACTTTTGGACTTTCTCCTTGTGACACGTGTCGCGATTTGATTGGTCCGCGGGTCTGCCGGCTTTTCGTGCCCTTCGCGTCCTTTTGTCCCGGATGTCCCTTTGCTTCGCTGGACAAAAACTCCCGATCCGCCCGAAATGGGCTTCCATGTCCCTTTTCTGCAGGTGACACGTGTCATGATCTGATTGGCCCTCGGGTTTCTCGGCTATCCGCGTCCCACGCGTCCCTTTGTCCCACTTGTCCGAGTCTTTGAAGTTCCTGCGTTTGGCCGAACCGGCCGGTTCACGTCCTTCGTGTACATTTGTTCCACTTGTCCCAGACTGTCTGGGACAAATTCTTCCGGTTCTTTGATTCAGCCGGTTCGCGTTCCTTTGTCCCACATGTCCCTAAAGCGGTTGGTCGGTTTTCTTCTCCGTTCGGCCGGGGTCGGCTTCTCACGCCGTTCGCGTCCTTCAGTCCATTGTCCCGGTAAAGGACTTGGAAAAATTTTCTTTCTTTCGGCCGATTCGGGCATTTCGCGTCCATTTGTCCCCAGATGTCCCTTTTGTTTGGGCGCTGTAGGCTTTTCGGCCGATCCGCCTTAACGTCCCAAATGTCCCGATTGTCCCGAGGACTAGGACTTAGCCAATTTTCACGATTTTTCTGGCCCAAGCTTATTTTCTACGCAACTTTTTCACATTTTCTCAGAGCTTGCTCTTTCCTTCTTTGGCCAGGGGAGTTAGAAACATTTCTGAAGGGACCCTAGAAACATGATTTTTGCCCTGGATCAATCAATTTTCCTGGGACTTGAGAATTCTGATGTATGTTATTAATTCAACCCGGGGGTGAATTTGGATAACAATTTGGCGACTCAGCGGGGGCATCTACCTACTAGATGAAAAGACCAGTTGCCTGAAGTAGTCCATTGGGCATGGAGTCATCAAATATTCTGTTTAGAACCCTAACTGACTCAGAATGTGCAAGGAGGAAGATGGAATGTCACCTGATGAAAGCAAGGACTGCTAAACATCTCCATGGACAGCAAGCTGTGCCAAAGCACTTAGGGAAAACAAAACTAACCTACAACAAAACAATGTGCACGAGGCACTTGAAGGAAAGAAAATCTAATCTAATATTTACAGAGGTAGTGAACTTCCCTCTAGAAGCAAAACTTGAGATAGATTCCATTGGTGGAATCTGCGAGTTCTTCACCATCCAATAAGGCCAATTGGAAAGTATTGTTGTTCTTGCACTTTGTGACCATGTATGGGCCACTCCAAATGGCATCAAATTTTGAATGCCTTCCGGTTTTGCTCTGTCCACATCCCATTTCAACACTATATCTCCAACTTGAAAAGATCTATCTTTGGCCTTCCTATCAAAGGTCTTCTTGATCAAAGCTTGATCCTTTTCCATTGCTTGGGATGCCTAATTTCTGATCTCTTGCAACTCCATCAACTCTGTATATCTCACCTCCATGGGCTCAAATTCAAGAAACTCCAGCTTCTTCATGAGTTCCAATGTTGGCAACTCAAGTGACATGGGCAAGATTGCCTCTCTTCCATAGACAAGCTGAATGGAGATTTACTGTGGATCTTTTGGGAGTTATCCTATCAGCCCATAAGGCTGATTTGAGTTTAGTATGCCAAGACCTCGATTCTCATCAAGAGTCCTCTTAATGATCCTCAACAAGTTCTTGTTTGTAGACTCGGCTTGGCCATTACCACGAGGGTAATAGTTCGATGAAGTGTTTAGGTAAATACCGTTCTTGACCCACTCGGTCACCCTAGATCCAATGAATGCCAATGCATTATCGAGAGATTATTGTAGCAGGTACAGAATCTGAGTCGTTATTCCCTCATAAAAGTCTAAGATGCTAGACTCATTTGCCTCTTTGAGTGCTCACGCTTCGTCCATTTGGTGAAGTAGTCTGTTGTCAAAAATCCATTTGTGCCCTTGGCTTGAATTGGGATTAATGACTCCAATGAAGTCTAAACCCCACCGCATGAATGGTTGGTCAAGCGAGATTGGATGCAATGGAAGGGAAGCAAGTCTCTCTTTTCTGTGAAGAATGCACAATTCTTACAATTCTTGATCCATGCATAGTAATCATCAAGATTTTAGGCCAATAATAACCAGCCTTCATGATTTTTAGAGCCGTAACTCTTGGTGCAAAATGGCCACTAGCTGATCCACCATGAAACTCTTCCAACACCCTTTGAATCTGACCTGTGCTAATGCATCTCAGCAGCACTCCATTTACATCTTTCTTGAACAAAACTCCATCAACAATGGCATACGGAACAGCCTGCAACCTGAAGTGTCTCCTTTGGGTCTTGTTCATCTCTGGAGGGCATAGGCCTGTGCCTAGGAAGTGCATAATATCTTGGGTCCAGCAAGGAGTGGGGGAAGCATTGTCTTCTTCTTGATTGCCACTTGGCTCATGGCTGTCTGGACTATCAAAACAGCCTCTTCTTCGTTGCATACTTCCTTTTGCTTCCCCAAAACCAGCTGCTCACACAGTCCTTTCCCTCTTACCAGCTTGGTGATCTTGATATCAATGTCATATTCCATGACACGGGTGATCCAACCTGCCCTTTTCTCATTCAAATCCTTGTTGAGGAGGAAGTCCTTAACTCCAGCATGTGAGACCAGCAATTGGACCTTTTTGTTTGAGATTAAATGCTTGAATTTCTTCAAGATTCTGATTACTGCAAGCACATGCTTCTCAATAAAAGAGTACCTCACCTCATAGTCATCTAGGCTCTGGCTGAAGAAGGCAATCGACTGCTCATCATTATCTTTGTTCTGATGTACTAGAATGGCAGAAATAGTGTCATCACCTCCAAATGCATAGAGGATGAAATCCTTGAGAAGTCAGGTTGATGAGAGTTGGCGCTGAGAGATAGCTTCTTTGATTGCTTCAAGCTCCCCTTGCCTTCTCTTGTCCACTTAAAATCCATGCTCTTCCTTAAAATTTTGGTGATGGGCTTGACAAGGGCTGCAAAATCTGGGACAAACCTTCGGAAAAATTGATCCTTCCCAAGAAGCTTTGAAGAGCCTTCTTGTGACTTGGCAATGGTAGTGCTCTTATGGCTTCAACTCTCTCTGGATCAATTTCAGTCCCTCTTTTGAGACAATATGGCCTAGAAGTTTCCCCTCGTGAGCCAGGAATATGCATTTTTTGGGATTCAATGATACCCCAAATTTTCTACACCTCTGAAATACCTGCCTCAGATGAAAAAGGTGATCCACTGCATTTTTGGAGAATACAGTGATGTCATCAAGATATATCAAAACTATTTTGTTGATCAACCCCTTGAATGCCATATCCATTGCCCTTTGGAAAGTGGCCCCAGCATTTGATAGCCCAAATGGCATCTTGTTGTAGGCATAGGTGCCCCATTTAGTTGTGAAGGCTGTCTTGAATTGGTCTTCTCCCTTCACCATAATCTGATTATAGCCTGAGTAGCCATCAAGTAGTGAAAACCTTTCTGAACCAGCTACCACCTGCAATATTTGCTCCATGGAAGGGAGTGGATAATGATCCTTGAGAGAGGCCCTATTGAGGTCTCGGAAGTCCACACACAACCTGATTTCTCCACTCTTCTTCCTGACCGGAACCAAGTTAGCAACCTAGCTTGAGTGCTTGATGGGGAAGATGATGCCTGCCTCTATTAGCTTATTTATCTCTTTCTTCATTAGAGGCTCAATGTGAGGGTTAACAGGTCTCTGTTTTTTCGCCTAATGGGCTTAGATCATCGGATCCAATTCTATGGTATGTTGTGCCAAATTCGGATTGAATCCTCTCAAGTCTTCATAGCTCCAAGCGAAGACATCTGGAAATTCTTGGCAAAGCTGTATGAAATCTGATTTCTCCTGCTCAGTGGCCACTTTACCAATTTGAAGTGTTTTGCCTTCCCAACCGGAATTGGCTCTGAATCTTCTCTTTTGACTTGTATGTTCGCTTTCTCCTTCCGTAATCGATCATTCGGGTTGAAGATTGACTCCAAGGTTATGAGGCCTTTGGGAAGCTTGTTTGTCTACAGCTGCACTACTTGATCCCCATACTGCTGCTCTAGTCTGTCCTGATTCCTAGCTGAGAATTCAGCCTCTTCTTGTAAAAAATTGACGATCTGTTGATCGTTCTCAAACACCTGCCAGCTTATATTATTATCTGGAACTGCTGGCCTCACAATCACATGGATATGTGGTGTGTTTTCCCTCTTGATGTTTTCAACCACATCAAACGTTGCTCCAACCTGCGAGCCTATCTGCGGCTTCATTTTTCTTCAGGTATGGACACGATGTTGAAAGCTTGAAATCCTCAATGAGGTCCCATACCCTATTCTTATAGTTCTTGAGCAGGTCATTCTTTGTAGCATGTTGTCCCCTTACTTGATTTACGATTAGCTCACTATCCCGAACACTGCAAGTTATTTATGCCCTTTTCCTAGCCCAATGAAGTCCATGAATTAAGGCTTCATACTCAGCTGTGTTGTTTGAGCAAGAAAATTGGAAACAAAAAGTTGAATAATATTGGATGCCTTGAGGTGAAACAAGCATAGTTCCTCCTCCTACACCTTGCCTACTCCTTGATCCATCGAAGAAAAATTACCATACTTCATTCTTGTCTTTATGATCCGGCTTGGTGATCTTTGTCGGGAGAGGTTGATTCCCTTCATGTAAACAATAAACCCCTAGCTCAGATTCTTCTACTTCTTGATAGGGATCAAAAGCATGTACCTTGTTTGCCCATTCATCCGAGTTAGATCTAGGATGCTTCCAACCTTAGTGTCGACCTCATTAGTGCTTGGGTGGTCTTCTTGATCAAATGTTGAGCAATTGGCATTAATCTGACTTGGAGTGTAAGGCTCAATATGGAAGTTTGTAATAGGTTCATATCTAATTGTAGCCTTAGTTCCATATCTTGTTCGAATAGCATGTGTGACCAATCAGCAGACAAATACCCTCCAATTTTGGCTGTGAAGTCCCTTGACAAGCAAAGGGCAAAGAGTGGTGGAAGGTCTATGACTGATACATCTTGTAAAACAACAACATTTGGACATGCATGCAAGGTAAGACTCAAATTTCTAATCACTCCAACTGTTGCTATTGCTGTCTCATCTAGCTGTACTACCCCTTTGGATGTTGTTTCATACTGGAGCCCTAGTTGATCAGCTATTTGCTTGGGCATCACTGAGCTACTTGCCCCAGAGTCTATCATGCAATTATGTACTAGTTTATCCCCAATGATTAATGAAACATAGAAAGGAGGGGGCTTCAACATTTTACCTTGTTGTCTTCCATGATTTCCTTCAGCCGGGAAACATTTGTAAGCACTTTGTCTTGCATCTGAACCCGCTGATTCGAAATTGGCCAGTCCTTCATGGCAGCTTGCAGCAGATCTCTTTGTCCTGGGATGGATAGGGATTCCCACATTGATATATTGACGTTAGTCTTCTTCATCTGTTCAATGATACTGAACGGGGATGAAATATCCTTTTTTGTCCCTTGGTTTGCACATTCACCCCTTGCACGTGGGCAGCAACAGCTAGCATTTGAGTTGGCCTAGGAGCTATTCTTGGCTGCCCTTGTGCATTTGAAACTGGAATTTGCTTGCCAATCATTTGTGGAGCCGTGGAAGGTTGTGGATTGGCTGGGGCTAATGGCTATTCTTCACCCAAATTTCTCCTCTTCGACCTTGTGTTGGCTACAACACTTTGAGAAACTACTTGATTCATGCCACATAAATCTGCACGCTACGGTTCACCAATGTGGTGTCATTTGGGGCTGATTGCTTTGTTGGAATGTTTCTTGTTGTTGCTTTTGACTTGCGCCTCGCCCTCCACACCAGTAGTTGTCACCATTAGTGCTTGATTGAGAGCACCATTGAAACACATGGATTGGTTATGAGGCTCGTTGCATGGAAAGCACCAATCATATTCCTGAGCAATGTTGTTTTGTGTTGGCACTAATGCCTTAGAGGCAGATATGGCATTGGGATTATAGGGCTGGAATGATCTATGGCGGGAGCCCTTGTTTGATTCATACTTGCAGCTGGATTAGGTGGTCTTTGTGGTTGGTATGGCTGCCTATTAGGTTGAGCTTGGGGTTGATAAGAAGGTCTGAAACCTTGGGCTTGCTGCCTCTTGAGAGTAACTAGCTCATTGCCCTGTGTTTTTGCAATTGCTTCATGACCTCTTGGAGCTCATTTGGGGCACTTGGAGATGAAGTGGAAGCTTCATTTGAACTCTGATTTCTAGGAGTGGGAGAAGGAACCAAATTAGGTGCTTGACTAGTGTTTGGACTCTCTAAACTTGGAAACAATGGCATGGGAGGTCTAGGGGCAAGTTTGCCAGCTTGGATCAGAAAATTTTCAGCCCTAATGGCAATGCTATAAGCCATAGGGATAGTTATGCCTCCCATGGACTGAATCAACATAGAAATATCAGAATTTAAAGCTTTGAGATAGTAGAGAAAAGCACCTTCGCCTGTCATTGCTCCGACCGCCACTAGAATCCTCTCCCAAGTTTTTTGAAATCTGAAGTTAAAATCGGTCAGTTGCTCGTTGGGGGCTCTCTTGATAGTTGTCAGTTGTTCCAAAAGAGACAAGTTGTCTCCCTTCTCTCCAAATTGCTCATGAAGTGCAATACACAACTGATTCCAGTTTGTGATAGAACCAACTCCAAGGCTCCTAAACCATTGCAATGCTTTACCCTTGAATGAAGATGCCAGTAACTTGACAGCCACTTGCATTTCATTGATTTCATGGATTGCACAAAGGTTAGCAATATCTTTAACATGATCACCTGGAGTAGTCTGATTTTCTCCGGTGAAGTAGGGAATGTTCTTCAAGGCTGCAATAGGAATTGGATGTTGTGCATTGAGAGCAAGTGGGCTGTGCACTGAAAGGTCTACCAGGTGGGGGAGTTGAGAGAGTTCTATTTGGTTGAGATGGAGACCTTTGAATCCTTCTTCCTCTTTGCCTTCTTCTTGTAGATAACTGCAGGTATTCAAACAAAACTTCTTCTTCTCCAACTCTTGACCTTGTGGTGATTCTTCTCATGAGTTTTCGGGCCCGCTTCGCTGAAACTAGTTGATTCTTTCCCTTGGAGTCACCGGATATACAAATAATAGCTCTTTTAAGCAAGAAAATTACAACACATGCACATCAACTCGCTACTGATAAAAAAATGAGACCTCTAGTCCCACCTGTGCATGCCAAAAGCTGTTGTTGCGAGACTCACAAGTACTCCTCTAGATGCGAGATCGGGCTTCTAGGTTGATCACTCTAACATCCCAGTGTGATTGCACAACATGGAAACCTCTCTCCAAGTGTGGGGACTTGTGAAACTGAGAGAGGAATCTCCAGATTAGAGGTTGGTTCCTCAAACTCCTCTGATTTAGATCTATATTTTGCAAAACTACAGAGGTTCAGATCCTAATCCTACTCTAAACTGCAAGGAGACAGGGATAGAAATGTAAAAATATGAAACTAACTAAAGGTGGTGATGCACCAAAAGGAGTGGTGAAACATTTCTGTCAAGAAAATAGACACGTACTCAAATTTTACAACATAAACATATACAGATGATCGATATAATTCAGGATTTGAAATAAAGCAAATAATACAAACAAAGGACTGAAAACCATTCACAGAGCTTGCATTATCATTTCCAGTGTCAAAGTCACTGCATTACAACCTCAGAGAGGTAAAATCATTCTACAATCTTTGGAGAGGTCGATCCTTGCTTGAGTCACTTGTTGGAGCTGAAAGAAGAAGTTCTATGTCAAAAATTGTTCCCGTCTTAGAAATGAGCCAAATATGGCTTTTACAAAGGCAAGGTCGAGCCGGGGACAAAACGTACAAAATCATGAGATCCCATCCTCCTCGATTTGCAGGTGCATTAAAACAGCATGGGGTACCTTACAAACCCATACCCTATCACTTTGACCGGATTACGGAGAATGCGACCCATTCTCGCATTAAATCTAGTCATTTGGAATGTCACTTCGGCCATGAACATGCATCGAGCCATTTCTATATTTTCTCTCTCTAGAATATAACAAAGCTCAAGATTAACCCTAGAATCATGTAGATAATTTCACAAGATTTCCGTTGATATAAAGAACATGCCAATCGAGCTCTGGATCAAAGATATGGAGATCTCAAGATCTAGGGCACAAAACAGGTGAAAACGGATCTTTAAATTTCTTCCCGCGCTCTGCCATCTGGATGACACGTGGCATGCATTGATTGGTCACATGATTCTCTCTCCTTTCTCGCTTTGTTGGACACGTGTCCTCCTTTTTATTGGCTCGGGTCAGAGCTTGAAACCTCGCCCTTTGACTTTTGGACTTTCTCCCTTGTGACACGTGTCGCGATTTGATTGGTCCGCGGGTCTGCCGGCTTTTCGCGCCCTTCGCGTCCTTTTGTCCCGAGATGTCCCTTTGCTTCGTGGGACAAAAACTTCCGATCCACCCGAAATGGGCTTCCATGTCCCTTTTCTACCGGTGACACGTGTCATGATCTGATTGGCCCTCGGGTTTCTCGGCTATCCGCGTCCCACGCGTCCCTTTGTCCCACTTGTCCCAGTGCTGAAGTTCCCGTTTCGGCCGAACCGGCCGGTTCGCGTCCTTCGCGTACATTTGTTCCACTTGTCCCGGACTGTCTGGGACAAATTCTTCCGATTCACCCGATTCGGCCGGTTCGCGTTCCTTTGTCCCACATGTCCCTAAAGCAGTTGGTCGATTTTCTTCTCCGTTCGTCCGGTCGGCTTCTCGCGCCCTTCTTCGCGCGTCCTTCTGGTCCGACTGTCCCGGTAAAGGACTTGGACAAATTTTCTTTCTTTCGGCCGATTCGGGCATTTCACGTCCATTTGTCCCAGATGTCCCTTTTCTGTTTGGGCCGCCTATAGGCTTTTCGGCCGATCCGCGTCTTAACGTCCCAAATGTCCCGATGTCCGGGACTAGGACTTAGCCAATTTTCACAATTTTTTCTGGCCCAAGCTTATTTTCTACAACTTTTTCACATTTTCTCAGAGATTTCTCTTTCCTTCTTCGGCCGGGGAGTTAGAAACATTTATGAAGGGACCCTAGAAACATGATTTTTTCCCTGGATCAATCAATTTGCCTGGGACTTGAGAATTCTGATGTATGTTATCAATTCAACCCTGGGGGGGTGAAATTGGATAACGAGTGCATCCCAGAACATTCTCTCTTTTTCTTCACTCAACATGCAAAACTTTTATTAGAACATTTTCGCATTAACACAAACGATTGCACAAGATAACCATCACGGATATTTATGCCATCAAATAATTGAGGATGAATCAATTTCTGATTTCTTTGTTAGGAGACATGACATTATCAAATCAACTATCCTTTTCATTACCTCAAACAGAAATCATTTAACTCTTCTCTAGATTATGTGCCAAAAATATTTCATCTAATCTCCAGATTCAGTCCTTCCAAACCTTTGAGGAAGCTTTTACCATGGCTCACAAGTTAGAACTATGTCCCCTTGAGAAAGGCCATATTAAGCTTGGCTTTAAAAAACCTAAGATTGAGTTCACCAAATCAGTCACCCATACGAAAAATACAAGAATGTGGAAAACACCATTATTATCAAAACTTCCTCCGCATCCAAAGGTCATGTTGAATCTCCACAAAGCGCTCCTCAACCAACCACCAACTATAATCCTATTGAAGAATCATATAGCTCTATCTTTAACAAGATCATGGCTATATGCCTCATCCAACTTCCTCCTATCTGCCCTATTGATGACTTGTGTCCCAAACCAACATGGTATCATGAGAACCATTATTGCAAACATCATGAAGTCTGTGGCCATAATATCAAGAAATTCCATACTTATAAGGACTTAGTGTAACGACTTATCGATGTGGGGACCTTCACTTAGATAATCCAAATGTCCTCCCTAATCAACCATTGGATGTCTTCAAGAAACCATTCCCCAATCATCCACTAGATAATTAAGTCAACCCTCTCACACATCAAACGTCCGATGCCCAACAAGAAACACTTTAATTCAAAGCTTCAACATTACCACCCAAATCTACCACTATGGCTATATTTACATCAGCATCTACTTCCCCATCTACTCATATATCCACATCTACACCCACATCCATATCTATATTGATGCCCTCATCCACACCTATATCTACATCTATACCTACATCATCTACCACAAGCAATATCTTAATCCCATCTTTACCTCTAATAAGTATGAAAACTCCTACATCAACACTTCTTTATTCTATACAATCCACAAACCCTTATAATTATATTAATGGTCCTACTAGAATAATTTCCATATTTAATCATTACATCTAAAACATTACCCACATCTGAACCATCCGATCTTATCTCCAACGAAGAATCCACCATTTAAATCATTGTTAAACCCATCAAGGGAAAAAATTCACAAAAAAATATAAAAACCTTTGTAGCCCCATCCAAAAGTTTCTCACTCATCCACACAAGAAATTAGATCTTCCCCCTTCTAATACCCATTAATAACAACAAACCACTATGAAACCACCCATCTTAGGACCTTGACCATCTATTTTGGGACCATGTCCTTCATCCAAATATCCCATCGCTACCACATCCGAACCAAAACCATATGATCCTCCTTCTAATTCAAAATGTGAATCTAAAGACCGTATAAAACCCTATAGGAGTAAGGAATAACTTTTTCCTTCTTCCCCTCACCTAAATCAAATCAATCCAATATCCGGGTAAGTGCACCAAGTTGATGGACAAATATAGGGTCATCCGTGGACGTCATATTGCAAAAAACAGTGAAATCTCAACTTGTAGGGATTATTAGCTATACATGCACTCTAAATTAGAAAAATTTATATAAATATGAATCGTAGCATTCGGAATCTAGTTTCTAAAATACTAATTTTTGTAAAAAACGGACAAGTTTAGCTATATTAAACACTTAAAATTATATGACTTACTTTTTTTTCGAAAAAACTTATAAGATTGTAGTCCGTTTGCCCACATTTTGGATGACCAAATCTTGTTATTTTTTTTTCCTTTGGTGAAAAGTTAGATGTAGTTGTCTATCTTGGGATGGATTTTATTTTGTATTTTTTTAGCAATTTTTTTTTTATGATTTTTTCCGTGAAAGTGGTCTGAAAATATTTAGAAAATGGAGCGCTTTCCGTTTGCCCGCCATAACTATATCAAAAAATATCGAAATCAATTTTTTTTTTTTTTTAAGGTGCATAGAATTTGTCCACGCTTGGGATGGTATAATTTTTATCATATTTTGATAAGCGAAACAAAAGTTATAGTCTTAAACGTAGACATGAACATTCACGGGAAAAAATGTCTTAAGGACCTATTGTTAGTAATAAATTATAAAATGATATTTATCTTATTCTATTCACTTTAAAAACAATATTTTTACAAAGCTAAGAGTCTACCCTACGTGATGGCACCATTTTTGTGAAATGTTTTTAGTTTTTTAGCATGGTTCAAGTCTTTGGAAGAGCAGATTTGAGGTTTTTTGATCTTTTGCACTTCATAATGACCTTCCATAGCTTTGGTTGGGGAAAAACAAAGATTTTCCGAGGCTAAGGTTCGGCAAATAGCTCCGCGATCGCGGTTTTTTTGTAAAACTACCGCGAACGCGGTTTATAAAGCGCGCTCGCGGTTTATAAAGCGCGCTCGCGGTTTATAAAGCGCTCGCGGTTTATAAACCATATTTACACACATTCCAACGTCCGAATTACCATGTGATTTTTACTCTCTGACCTTACCGTACGAATTACTGCGAAATTCTGTCTTTTTCCAGGCACGTTTTTTTATCACCGAAAGCAAAACATCATGGGAGACAAAAAACGAAGTCAAAAAAGGAAGTCATTAAGTAAAAAAACACCAAACGAATTAGAGGCCAACAAAATTGAAAATGCTGAGCGGATGCGGAAACTTCGTGAATCTAGAAGAGGTTCATCTTCAATCCCAACTACTGTAAGCAATGAAGAACTAGGTAATGTTTCTACTATCAATGTTGAAGTTGAATTGAATACTCGTGATGAAGAAGTTTTTCTTGTCAATGTTGAAGAAGAATTAAATACTCATGATGTAGCAAATGTTGAAATTCAAGGAGACAATGAAAATGTGAATAAGGAAATTCATGTTGAAATCAGAGACAAACAAAATTTGACAAAAACACCTCCTAGGATTTTACATAAGAAACCTAATTTTTGATTGAAATTGATGAAAACATTTTGAAACCAATGTCTGACAAACTTTCTGAACGACAAATCAGAAGAAAAGCTAGTGAAATTTGGGATAATCATTTTGAAATTTTAAATGATTCCCAAAGATGTCAGTTGTTGGTTAGTTTGATGAAATTGATTAAAATGAGACCTACATTAAACACCTTAGGATTGACAACATCTAACATACGTGGTCAAACCTCTACAATTGTTGAAAACCTTCATGATGCATATCACACTGTTGGTGTAAAGAGACGCACTAGGGATAGTAATATTGTGCGTCGTGTACTTGCTACTAGTGTTGTAAGTGAATCAATAAAAAACAACGTTTGATTACGCAAACAAGTCGAATGTTGCAAGTTAATCGAAAAACTCTAATGAAAGCAATTGAAAGACGTAATATCCTTCAGTCACTCAATAATGTCGATTTTTGGGCATTTTCTGCTAGAGCACCGCGTAAGGACAAAAATAATTCTGATGCTATAAGAGAAGTTGTTATTAAATTTTGGCATGATAACACTAGAGTTTCACCTAATACAAGAGATGTTATAAAATGGAGAGTTGGTTCTACTAATCGTGAACCACATCCAAAGCATTTCTTAGATATGACTCAAACTCAATTTTTTCGTAAGTTTGAACAAGAGAATCTGGAAATTAAAATTAGTCAACGTTTTTTTGAAATGTTGAAACCATTCTATGTGAAAATCAACCATGCTCGCACCACTTGTTGTTGTAGGCAACATGTTGAATTTGCAATGCATTATGCTAAATTTTTACGTATTCGTTCCATTTTTCATTCTGAAACTATGTTATCTGAATGTGGTGTTCAAGTTCCACCAATATCTTCTAGGGATTTCATTCCTACTATATTTTGTGAAAAAGAAGTTGGACAATTTTTTTATAGTCAGGATTGTTTAGATGAAAGTTGTAGTACATGCGGCGGATTACCTAAATTGGAAAGTTGCATCCATGAGCAAATGGAAGGTACAATAGGACATAATTTAGTTGAATTTGATAAATATAAATCAGTTGCATACCAGTTGAAAGATGGAAAAGAATCGAAACGGTGTGAGCTAGTTACAGAACAAATGCCCATTTTTCAATTTATGAGAAAATTTAAGGATGAACTTGTTTATGAGTATGCGAGGCATACACATAGAGCTCGATGGTTGGATGAACAATTCCAGCTATGCAAAGACACATTTCCTATTGGTACTATTGTTTCAGTGGTCGATTTTGCAGAGAATTACACATTGCAACCACAAATGGAGGTTCAATCGCAATATTACAACTCAGTACAAGTTGCCATTTTTGTGCATATAGCATTTCTACATTCTCCTGACAGTACAGAGAATGATCGAAAAATTTTAAGAGAGTACCACTTTTATATCAGTGATGATCGTACTCATTCTACTGAATTTGTGCAAGGGTGTTTCCAGTTATTTTATGGAAACTTGTCTGATAGGGACATCCACTTCAAACAACATTATATATGGTCAGATAATTGCACGTCTCAGTTTAAGAATGCACGAATGTTTTATTGGATGAGCAGAATGCATGTCAAGATGGGTGTGCAACATATTTGGAGTTTCACTGAGGCTGGACATGGAAAAGGAGAGCATGACGGTGCAGGGGCATGTGTGAAAAGAGCTCTTGCAAGAGAAGAGTTGAAGTACAAAGATGGTGCTAAATTAAAAGATGCAAAGAGCATAGTGGAATGGTGTACTGACAACATGACCCGAGGTTCTCAAGAAAATTCCACGTTTTGAGATATTTTTGGTTGATAGAGGAAAAACATATTGCTAACTACGAGGATTGTATGACACTCATTGGGTCAGTGATATGCACTCATTTTGTAGCTCAGACGCTACTTCGTGGGCCGTATGGACAAGAAAGTTGACATGTTTTTGTGCATCTTGTATCGAATTTGTCACTGCTGAGTGTGATTCACAAGAATGGGTGGAAGGATGGATTTGTAGGCCTCTAACTCCGCTTCCTAGTTATCAACCTCCACAAGCACTACAACTTGTTTCTGCAGATGAAGTTACAACATCCAAGGACTTTGACGAAATTTCAATTTTGGTGCGACAAGGTATTTATCCAGTTATTTATTTAATTTTTGTATTGAGTTATGTCCATTGAAATTTTAATATGTAATTTAAATTTGAGTTTTTCAACCTTGGTTATTTTTTTGTAGGACATGTGTTTGCAGTAATTGTGACAGAAGACAATGAAGAAGGAACAAACTATTTCTTATGTCGTTGCATCGAGGAAAGAAAGAAGTTGACTTCTCCTATTATAGATGGCGAAGAGATTGAGTATCCTACATGTGGTCAAGTGTGTAGTTCTTGGAACTTGGCTTGACGGTATCCATTAAAAAACTCCTCTGTTTGGGTGTTTGAAGACTTTGAGACACACAGGAAAATACTCTTATATTCACATCTAGTTCTAGCGACAAATATTCAGTTGTATAGATATCGAGGAAGACCTAATAACAAGATTCTTTGGAAGGTTCGAGAGTCAGATCATGAAGCAATCTTGTCTGCTATTCAGAGTAGATCCGATCCTGATGGTTCATTGGAATGAATTTACAATGCTCACATGTCTGGTATATATTTAATTTCAAGTTTCAATTTATATAGCGTATATATATATATTATTTTTTTAGTTTAAAGATCTAGTATATGGTTTTGATTTGAAACTTAAATTTCTTTGACTAACAATTTTATGTTTAGGTTAGTGGTGCCAGAAAAGCTTCCACCTTCACGTGGTTGGTATCGTTAGTAGAGAATTTTAAATTCTCGAAGCTAAGAGAAGCTTGAACATTGTTTGAAAAATTTGTAAATTTTGAAAAGTCAAGTTTGTAAATTTTGAAAATATTGTAAATTTTGAAAATGTTGTAAATTTTGAAAAAGTTGCAAATTTTGAAAAAGTTGTAAATTTTGAAAATGTTGTAAATTTTGAAAAAGTTGTAAATTTTGAAAAAGTTGTAAATTTTGAAAACGACTCCTCTAGGTGCCACGGAGTCCGAGTAGTCACCCGTCGAATTTGAACGATATTTTGGTCTCAGGGCTCTTAAGGGACGTGCTGGCGCAGGCGGTTCGGTGCCACGGCCCACCGTTTGCAAAATACAGCGTTTGACAACCTTAAACTGGCTCCAACTGCACTATTGTAGAGGGTTCGTATGCCGAGGTGTCGGATCAGACGAGGCCTCTCTAGGTGCCACGGAGTCCGAGTAGTCACCCGACGAATTTGAACGATATTTTGGTCTCAGGGCTCTTAAGGGACTAAGCCCGAACGAAGTAGCCCGGAATCAACGACCCTTTCGCGCACCAAAACACCGCCTCCTCTAGCGTTCACCTGGCCACCGGACGTGCCGGCAAAGCGGTTCGGTGCCTGCCCCACCGTTTACAAAATACGGCGTTTGTGCAACCTTACACCGGCTCCAATGCACTATTTCGCGCGTTTGCAAACATTAGGACAGCGAGAGCACCGAAATGAGAAGGAAAAAAATGGGAGAGACTATTGTAGAGGGTTCGTATGCCGAGGTGTCGATCGACGAGGCCTCTCTAGGTGCCACTTGAGTCCGAGTAGTCACCCGACGAATTTCAACGATATTTTGGTCTCGGGGCTCTTAAGGGATTAAGCCCGAACGAAGTAGCCCGGAATCAACGACCCTTTCACGCACCAAAACACCGCCTCCTCTAGCGTTCACTGGCCACCGGACGTGCCGGCGCGAGCGGTTCGGTGCCACGGCCCACCGATTTGCAAAATACAGCGTTTGTGCAACCTTACACGGCTCCAATCGCACTATTTCGCGCGTTTGCAAACATTAGGACAGCGAGAGCACCGAAATGAGAAGGAAAAAAATGAGAGAGGCTATTGTAGAGGGTCCGTATGCCGAGGTGTTGGATCGACGAGGCCTCTCTAGGTGCCATGAGTCCGAGTAGTCACCCGACAATTTCAACATGATATTTTGGTCTCGGGGCTCTTAAGGGACTAAGCCCGAACGAAGTAGCCCGGAATCAACGACCCTTTCGCGCACCGAAACACCGCCTCCTCTAGCGTTCACTGGCCACCGGACGTGTTTGCCAGCAGTGGCGGTTCGGTGCCACGGCCCACCGTTTGCAAAATACGGCGTTTGCTTGGGCAACCTTACACTGCTCCAACCGCACTATTTCGCGCGTTTGCAAACATTAGGACAGCGAGAGCACCGAAATGAGAAGGAAAAAAATGAGAGAGGCTATTGTAGAGGGTTTGTATGCCGAGGTGTCGGATCAGACGAGGCCTCTCTAGGTGCCACGGAGTCCGAGTAGTCACCCGACGAATTTCAACGATATTTTGGTCTCGTGGCTCTTAAGGGACTAAGCCGAGCAAGTAGCCGGAATCAACGACCCTTTCGCGCACCGAAACACCGCCTCCTCTAGCGTTCACCTGGCCACCCGGACGTGCCGGCGTAGGCGGTTCGGTGCCACGGCCCACCGTTTGCAAAATACAGCGTTTGGCAACCTTACACTGGCTCCAACTGCACTATTTCGCGCGTTTGCAAACATTAGGACAGCGAGAGCACCGAAATGAGAAGGAAAAAAATGGGAGAGGCTATTGTAGAGGGTTCGTATGCCGAGGTGTCGGATTAGACGAGGCCTCTCTAGGTGCCACTTGAGTCCAGTAGTCACCCGACAATTTCAACGATATTTTGGTCTCGGGCTCTTAAGGGACTAAGCCGAACGAAGTAGCCGGAATCAACGACCCTTTCGCGCACCGAAACACCGCCTCCTCTAGTGTTCACCTGGCCACCCGACGACGCCGGGCGCAGCGGTTCGGTGCCACTGCCCACCGTTTGCAAAATACGGCGTTTTGACAACCTTACACTGGCTCCAACTGCACTATTTCGCGCATTTGCAAACATTAGGACAACGAGAGCACCGAAATGAGAAGGAAAAAAATGAGAGAGGCTATTGTAGAGGGTCCGTATGCCGAGGTGTCGGATCGACGAGGCCTCTCTAGGTGCCACGAGTCCGAGTAGTCACCCGAGCCAATTTCAACGATATTTTGGTCTCGGGGCTCTTAAGGGACTAAGCCCGAACGAAGTAGCCGGAATCAACGAACCTTTCGCGCACCGAAACACCACCTCCTCTAGCGTTCACTGGCCACTGGACGTGCGGCGCAGAGGTTCGGTGCCACGACCCACCGTTTGCAAAATACGGCGTTTGCACAACCTTACACTGGCTCCAACTGCACTATTTCGCGCGTTTGCAAACATTAGGACAGCGAGAGCACCGAAATGAGAAGGAAAAAAATGAGAGAGGCTATTGTAGAGGGTCCGTATGCCGAGGTGTTGGATCAGACGAGGCCTCTCTAGGTGCCACGGAGTCCGAGTAGTCACCCGACGAATTTCAACGATATTTTGGTCTCCCGACGAATACTTCCTATGTTGATCAACTAAAGTTATATCATATTGATAACAATACAATTTACAAGCTCAAAGGATGATCTAATGTCATATTTTATCAAATGAGATAGTTTCAGGAATCAAAAGTAAGAAATCAAGAAAACTAGGATGAGCTACAGGTACTACTTCTTTAAGATACAATTTACAAATGACTCATATAAATTGTCACATTTAAGGAAATAATTACGTAAGAATAAAAATAGAGTACAATAAGGTCCATCATCCATTATAGATTGCAAAGGAAGTAGATTGTATTAAAAGGGGTGACATTCCAACTTATAATCAAAGCTAAATGATCAAAGTACAAACTAAGATATCTGTCAAGACTAATGAAATAAAATTGAAAGCATATGTTTAAAATTTTAGCTCTAAGAACTTGTCAAGCTTCAAAGATTAAAAAATTTATAAGAAAAGTTTTCCAGTGATATTTCAATATGATTAAGTCTAAAAATTTGCAAAATATTGCAAGAAGGAGATAGAATAAGCTTTGAAAAAGTAGAAAGAACATAAACAAACTTCAATAGAATAAAATACATTGCATCCATAAGGTTATAATTTATTAAATGTAAGGAAAATTTCTATACAAAGAGTGTATCATATGCAGCACTTGTATGATAATCATGGTTAAATGAGTAAGATGCAAAGCAAGTTAGAAAAACACTAAAGAGGAGAACCAGTTTCTTAAATGAAATAAAATCATTAAGAAAAACCTCTTATTCATAATAGTCAAGAAACTCAAAACTACTTAGAAGATGACAAAGTGTGCATATAGAATCATAATCTACATGTATTCAAGAAGACAGTTCACAGATCCACATCATCATTGAAGGTAGAAGATACATAATTTAAGAATACAACTTATTCCAGATTAGTTTAAAGTTTTAAATGGCTAAGTATAGTTTTGAGTTTTCCAAAAAATTAACTTATTTAAACAAAATAAAAAACTAGAGAAAAATAATGAGAAAAATAAAAAGTAATCAACCTACAAAAAATATCCATCTTTCTCACTCCCAAATTCTAAGTCCGCCATTTCATTACTTTCTCCACTAAATCCATAACTAGAAGTAATACACTAAATCCACCGAACAAAGATCAAAACCCACTTTCTCAGAGTTAGCAATAATACCAAAATAACCAAATTTATAGCCTTATTTAACCAACACACATGGATATATATATATATATATATATATATATATATATATATATAAGAATCAAATAAAGTGTGCTCCAGACGCGCACGTCTCTGAAAATATATATGTACATGTATAAGTTCATAATGTATGTATACAGATCTCGAACTAAGCACGTGCCATAATGTACATATGGGACCACATGCGGTCGCAAAAGGCTAGATATATATACAATGGACTGTGAATAGATGTACTCATGACCACATATATGTGGCATCCAAGTGGACTATAAATCTACTCATGAAACATCTTCCCTCTCTTCGCCCTGCTAGAAGTAGCACGTCCACGACCTGGGGATGTAGTGGAGGGAGATGCCACTACGGATTTCATCCGTGTGGTCCTAGGTGTCTCCAAGCATGCCTGCAACCTAACCTGCACATTCATAAACAACAAGTTTTTAACACCCAAAATTTTAAAATACCTTCAAAATTTAGAAACTTGTACAATTTAGTTAAAATGCATGTGCAATCTTACCGCAATGTCATGATCCCTATCGATTTGTTGTTGACGCTTCGCAGGGACAACAATAGACTCACGAGGGGTAAGCTACATACAAATAATTAATTTTCAAATTAAATATTTCACACTCATATATATACCTACAAAATTTGATATTGTAGATTTAAGTTTAATAAGAAATAATGAACCTCCAAAATTTAACAAATTTAAAAAATTGTGTACCTCGGTTAGTGGATTTGCAGATGCTATGGCGGTATCTACAGCAGCCTCCACAGTCTGCATATGTGGAGGAGTCTCTATAGCAGTCATAAGCTATACAAAAAACATGTACAAATCAATTTATTAAAATCTACTTAAGAGCTATACAAAAAACATGTACAAATCAATATTTAGTTACTCAAGAAAGAATAAAAATACATTATTAAATTTTATCTTCTATTTAGGCTAAATACATAGGATCTATAAATGTTAGCACGGAGGCCATCTATCTTCATATGTATTTGTGTCCAAAGGTTGGGATGGAGAATACTCGTTATCTAGTAGAAGCGAAGTGGATATAGAGTGAGACATTGGTCACATTGGGAGCTTTTTGTACAGGAATAACAACTTCAAAATCTGTGATCGACTGATATGTGTTGCTTGAACAAGGAGAATGAGGAGGAACATTCTCCTTTGCCGCTACATGCGGTTTTGATTTAGTGTTTCCGGTCCTCTATGTTTCACCCACGGATAACCCCTTGTTTACATGATCTGTGATCTCTCTCAAAGGGGTTGCTAGGAAAGATTTGACCATGTCTTCCTCCTTAGTGTTTGAATTAGGGATTTACTTAGATTTAAATACGATATGTTTAGGGAGGGCATTTATCCACCAATTATTATTCTCTTTTTTAATGTTTTACCATCTCACAATCAGGAGCAGAATGCCCCAAAAAAATACATCTCCTACATCTGAAACCGGTAGGCCCTTATAGTCCAGAGGATGAGTGCAAGTTTGATTTTGCACTTTAAGATTAAGGTGGGTTGGAAGATTCTTTGAAGTATCAATCTCAACTAGGATTCTTGCATATACATTGTATGTGTGAAATCATAGGTTTGGGATTCGACGTTAACGATGTTTCCCAAGGTATTTCCTATGGATATCAGACAACTATGGTCCTAAAATTATAGGGGTAAGTGGGGTAATTTGATCTAGATTGGTTTGTGTGATAAAGATTCAGTGAGAGGGTTGAATGATGTGAACCATGGTTTTAAGATAAGGTACCTTTGTTGGAAAACCCAAAGTTGTTTAGAAATTTTGTCCTTGTCAGCTATAGAGGGGAAAAAATAATAAAAATTCCCTTAGCATAGGGGTAGAGGTCTAACTTACCCGCTAGAAGCGGGAACCAATTCTTGGAGATCTAATCATGGAGGATAGGGAGGCTAGGCTAAAGATGAGTGAATCTACAGATCAAGGCATGATCTTGGTAAAATGAATATATTTCGAGGACTTCATCGCCAAAGGTTACACTTGGGTTTCTCTTAGTAGGCCTCATGGTTTTGATCTATGTCTTCTTTTACAAAACCTCATTAAATGAGTGATTGACTAAAGCTTTAGTTGTAGCAGGAGTTTCCAAGCTATCAACAAGGGAGAAAACCCTAGTGTTTGCACCCCTAACAAAGATGTTAGGATTCACTCAACCTCCCAATGGGTTATTAGTGTCCCCAACAAAGATAACAGGATTTTCCATTCCTCCTTGCAAGTTCTTGGCAACATTGGTGCCAGTAGTGTCAGATCCAACCCCAACAATGGCTCCATTGCCACCTGCAGTTTGAGCAACTGAAGCCCCACACCCAGTGCCCAAGAATATTTCTAGAAACAAACCCTTAGGGGTCTACATGTTCTGCAGAGGGGGATGTAGTTTCTAAAATGAAAGGACACCTCCATCACGTAATTTCACACAACCCTACGTGTGCACATATATATGTCCGCCGCCTCCAAATCTATTAGGGTTCATATGAGTGGTGGAGTTAGGGTTCGCAGGAGTTGTCATAAATTGGAGGAGCTGTCTATTAAGGGTACAATGATGTTGTAAATTCTTAAATCTCAGTACACCAATCCATATAAAACTTATAATCATATGGAAAGGACGCATAGATTTTTTTAGATAAAGGGTACGAGAGGATTTAACCTTTTTTACATTTCTTCATCACTCTTATCATTCATTAAAGAGATTTGTAACTAACCTGCGTAAAACTCATGGGAGGCATGCCAGTAGCTTCAGTTCCCTGAGCAGATGATGACCGCAGGCTCCTGTGTATAAAAGAGAAAAATATTAATACATGTGCAACATACACGTGAAACAAATTATAATAATAATCTAGTGCAATTAAATGATTTATTAAAAATGTAAGTTTGTACAACTTGAAACTTACGTTTGAAACACGCCCAACCGCAGTAGCTAGCATGTCAACACCGGATGTTTCCTTCACCGGCTCTTGCTATTTAAAATAAAATAAAAAATTAGTTTTTTACATGTATGTACATGAAGTACAATCATATATATATTAATATCTCAAACATGTGAATTAAACTATTGTACATATATATATTATTTAAATTTATTTAAAATTTACCTGTGAAAGACCAATATCAGTGGCTCCAGTTCCAAAAACATTCCCCAGCATCTCATCTATAGAAAAAAAATCCTGTGAACCAGCAAATGATGTCTCGCCTGCAGTGCATACGGCACCACATGATCCACAGTGGTGTGGTGCACTAGAACTGGCACCTCCACCAACATCACCGGATGCAATCTGGGTGCTATCTTTGAGTGAGAGTGTCATGAGCTCCTCAATGCATGCAATGTATCAATCTCCACAACCTCCTTCACTGTAGGAGGGATAATTGAAGGCAATGGGGGTTTTGGGGCATGGGGGATCCTAGGCTGACCTACGCGTGCACCAGGTCTGCTCTGTGCAGAGCCACCTCCTCGACCAAAAAAGTCTGAAAAGTCAAAATAATTCGGGACCTCATTGAGCACAAACTCACAATATAATTTCTTCAAAAAATAAAGAGGAACCTCATTGTTGTTGCATGGTGGATAATCAAAAACCATCCACCATCGGTCCCAAAAATTGTTTTTGATTCTATCATCATGGCACCAATGGATTGGGAACCGTTTGCAAGTAACTGCAGAGGGGGCATTGGTTCTAGGGTCGATAAATAATGCACAAATTAGGTCTTTTCCAATTTTTTTGTCTTTGACGGCCGCATGAGATAGTTTATCCGCATACCACCGCCTACAGTCACTTCTAAAGGTGTTCCATCTATGTATTTGGTTGGTTGCAGACTCGACTTCGCCAATCAATGTTTGCAATGTATTGGCTAAAGTCATGCGGGATGGATTTGTAGCATGGTTTTGTCTTATAGTTTGAATTAGGTTCTCAATGACAATTTTATTTTCTTGGATTCTTCCAATGATATTATCTTGCGTTCCTGTTGGCTCAGTGGGGACAGAAGGAGCCACAGGGGGCGGATCTATGTTTGGAGGAGGGTTTTGAGGAATGTTCGGAGGGTTTTGAGGAATGTTCGGTGGGTTTTGAGGAATGTTTTGACGGTTTGCACGAGCCCGAGCTTGCCGACCAACTGATAAAACAATAAAATTGTATACATAAACAAACAATTCACAAAACCCATGAAAATGCCAAAAAAAACCTAAAATGCAAAAAAACAACCTAAAATGCAAAAAAATGATTACAATCGGGGACTTACCTCCTCGTCTTGGCGGCATGGTTGAATCTATCGCTATCCAGAAGTCCGATGAGCAATTTTGAGATAGTATTGAAAGTGCGAGTGAAAAACGTTTAGGAAAAGTCGCGGTTTGAATTGAAAATTAGGAAAATAACGAGTCGCGGGACTGTTAAATTTTGTCTCAGAGTTCCGCGATCGCGGTTTATAACCGCGCTCGCGGTTATAAACCGCGATCGCGGAACTAGGTTCGGTAATTACCGAACCTAGAATTCAATAACCGCGATCGCGGTTTTAGGACCGCGCTCGCGGTTTTAAAACCGCGATCGCGGTACCTTTATTTCGGGTTTTTATGTCCACGGAATTGTCCACCAACTTCGTGCACTTACCCATCCACAAGATTTTATCTTTCAAAACCCCATTGGGTATTACACCGATATCCTCCATCATCTTATCCAAGCATCCACAATCTCTCTTCCCCCATCAAATTCTTGTACTCACGTGGGGGGAAGCCCACATGGATTAATTATATTTTTTTTTTCCTATCGTCATGTCCCTAGGCATGACACAAAGCACTGTAAGGGTCTCCAAACCCTTATCAATAACCTCATACAAGAAGATGATCTTCTCATCGAAGAAGACCACCCTCTTCCATCCACTAGCTCATCCACACCCAAATGCAGGCCCCAAACAAAATTTGTAGCCCCCAAGGCCTTTAAATCATTCCCTTCATCTAAACCTTCAATACCACCAGCAAAGTCTACCTCTTATAAAGAGGGTCCCCCTCTTTTCATAAATTTCATTCGTGTTACCACCCGCTCTCAACCCCATGATTCTCAACTATACACCCAATAAAGACCAATAATTGTCATCACTCCTCCTCCTAATGAGCCTATCTCATTTCCCAATTCATGCCCACTAAGATATCCATCCTAGCTGTTCCATAAACCTAAAATCCTATTTCCATATAACAAAGTATTGTGAAACAACCGTATCAAGCTCCCATCAAAATTTCCCTCTACGAGCTTATCCAAAGCTCCCCTAACCATCAACAAGATCTCATCAAATATTTCTAGTGCATACCAATCAAATCAAAGTGGACCCTAACCTTTTTGGGCCCTCATGGGAGATCTTATAGCCTTCACTCGCCTTCTCTTTTGATGATTTTGAAATCCTTGACATTCTACCCAAAGATCACGACCTTCCCTTTTTTTCCACCGTTCGTATCAATGACGAGATCATCCGACGATCCATGATTGATAATAGTGCTAGCATCAACATCATTTCATCCCACACATTCAATCAAATCAAGCTTCTCAACACTATTCGACGTAATCACCCATAGTCCTTCGAGCCTTTAACGAAATTGTTGCCCATGCATTGCGTACATTCATCCTTCCTATTTGCATTGGTGAGAAGATCCTCTATGAAATATTCTTCATTATAGAAGGATAATTCCAATACAATATATTTCTTGGATGCCCATGTATTTGCGCTATGTGTTACATCCCATCCACTCTTTATTATTGTCTTAAATATGAGCATGAGGGGAAAATCCACACACTCCTCACCAATATTCCTCCTTTCAAAGCATGTCACATGACCTACTAGAAAAATGATGTGCTCATCCAAAAATAAGATTCTTCTTCTAAAGCATGCACTAGTTCATATGTACTCGCACCTAAGTAACCCAAGGATGAATCGCTTGACACGGTTGATGTAGCCTCTTTCATTGGGGAGTATAAACTCCTAGATCTTAATGTTATTCCCAAACCTAATTGATTCAGAAGACCCAAAAAAACTCCTATCGATCAACCTAACATCAGGGATATCATCTCCTTTGGCCCACCTCATTTGAAAACCAATCTTATCTATGGTGGTATCGATTTCCCTTCTTGCCACGTAGAAACTCAACCCCATACCAAGATATACACTAATGGCTTCGACTTCCTTTACAAAACATCCTTCTTCTACTCTTATCTCCACCGATGTACATGGAAGGGATTTTGTCTAGGACGTTACAAATAGGGCATGTATGATCTTATCCTTGATCAATCCTGCAAACCCCATGATAAGTATGGATTAGGATTCAAAGAGCACCCCACTAAATCTCTTCCACACACTTCTTTTGAATCCATCATGAACATAGATCCATCACCTCCTTCTCCATCCAATGACCCCATGGACACATATGACACCATGTCCCTTCCCCTAACTTTTTTAATCTCCACAATCACTCTAGGACCGGTCACCTATCAGGCTAAAGGTGAAGTTAGGTTCCTTCGTTTCAAATTAGCCAACATGATAGAGGAGGATTTACCTACCATCAATGTTCTTTAATGCATCAATAACTACTCTATCCTTTCCTATATGGGGGAGGAATTTTATCATCTTTATAAGGCCTTATCTCCCAAAACATCCAACCTTCTTAACGACTCTACCATTGATATCAACATAGGGACTTCACAAGAGCCCCACAGGTCTCAAATTTGTCCAATCTCTTGATCTAAAAGAGTTATAAGAATTCACCGCTTTCCTCTCTAAGCATATCCAGGCCTTCGTGTGGCAGTACATCGACATATCATGCCTTTATCTTAGCATCCTAAGCCATAATATCATCACCATCCCTAACTCCAAACATTTCAAGAAGAAGCTACGTCATATGCATCCTCACGTAGCCCTCCTCACTACAAAATAATTACAACGTCTTCTTTCCTCCAACTTTATCCAACATATCAATTATCCTCAATGGGTTTCTAACATTATGCCCATTTCTAAAGCCTCTGTAAAGCTCCACATCTCGTATGGATTTTTGAGACTTAAATATCATTTTCTCTAAGGATGACTTTTCCATTCCTAATATCAATCAACTTGTTGACCTAAGCTGCGCCACGAAATACTTTCTCTTATGAATGGTTTTTCTATCATAACCAAATTCTTATCACACCAAAAGAAAAACATAAGGCATCCTTCATCACAACTTGGGGAACCTTCTGGTACTGTGTTACATCCTTTAGTTTGAAAAACACAGGGGCCACCAATCAAAATGCCATGACTTATATCTTCCACGATCTTATCCACAAAACCATAAAGGATTATGTCGACGATATCTTGGGTAAATCAAAGCATTGAGAGGACCATCTTACTACCCTTGAAATCCTCATTTTGTGCCTTATTTGATACTTTCTTTTCCTCAATGAGTTCTAACTCGAAAAATCCTTAGCTTCATCATTTCCATCAGGGGTATCGAAGATGACCCTGCAAGATCAAGGCCATCCTTGAGATGCCTCCTCCTGCCAATCTAAAGAATTTTTTTAGTCTCCAAGGATGAATTCAATTATTCCGCAACTTCATCTCAAAAAATTATGACCATTTCCAAACTTTCCATAATATCCTTGAAAAGACACCCACTTCAAATGGGATAACAATTACTAAAAATATTTTGATGAACTTAAGCAATATATTCTATCGCCACTTGTCCTCACACCTCCACGTGAGAGGAAACCATTATATATTTACGTCTTTTCCACCGATCATGCTCCAAAATCCATGTTAGTACACTATGCTTTGATCGGGGAATGCAACAGGTCATCTATTATATTAGCCGCACTCTTCATGACTATGAAACCCATTATACTAAAGCCAAAAAGTTGTGTTTCAATCTCTAATTCACCTCTTACAAGATTCGTCACTACCTTCTCAATCACAAGACATATATCGTCACTAGCTTCAATCCTCTTAAAACCATGCATTCCAAACCCTATCACAATGATTACATCACTTGATGGCTCATGCTCATGACTGATTTTTACCTAGAGTTCATCTCCCAAAAATCAATCAAGGGTCAGGTTATCACTGATCAACTTGTTGAAGCCCTCTTCTTGATAATCAACTTCCCCACGAGAAATTTCTTGATGAATCCATCAACACAATTGATCATGAGTATTCTCCCCTTAAAATGAAATTTTTCTTGGACGACTCTAAGTTTTGGAAATGGGAAGGTGTTGATGCCATCATTATTCCTCCTTGGGAAACTCTTATCCCCATCACCTACAAGCTCAAATTTGAATGTACCAATAACATGGCTGAGTATGAAGCCCTTATCTTGGGCCTCCAAACCACTATCATGTTTGGCATCCAAATCCTTTACATCTATGGTGATTTCCAACTTATCATCAATCAAATAAAAGGAGTTTATCAATGTAAAAATGAAGTCCTCCAAAAATACAAGGACATCATTGATTTTCTCCTTGAAGCCTTCAATCAATACACTATCCAAACTGTGCCTCGTTAGTCTAACTTCTTCACAAAAACCATGGCATCCCTTACATCACTCATCCCTTGGAAAATGTAAGAATCCAAAATATTTGTTTTTGTGCATCACATTGATCAAACATCTCATACTAATGAGCTTCCTTGTATCAATATGATTGAAACTAACCAATCTGATCTTTAGCATACCTAATTCTTTGATTATCTCTCTCAATCTAAAATTCCCGCCCTATCCAAAAACAGTGCAAGGTCATTTATTCAAAGAGCCAACCACTATTTTATCCTTAAAGGCATCCTATAAAATGTGGGTTTGATAAAGATCTTGCTACGTTGCCCTAAATCTCATGAATCTATTAGAGCCATATAAGTATTCCACGATGGCATATGTGGTGGACACTTTAGCAGTTTGGTTTTCACCAAGTGCATTCTTCAAATGTTCTACTATTAGCCCACCCTTAACCAAGACTAATGTGAGTATGTTAAAAAGCGTGTTAAGTTCAAACAACATTCCAATGTCATATGTATCGCTAACTGGGACTTACAATCACCTCAAGATCTATGGCCTTTTTCACAATGTGGGATTGACCTCATTGGTCTCATCAATCCATGCTCTTCTCAGCACCATCATTCCATCCTCACCGCTATTGAATACTTCACCGAATGGGTGGAAACCATTCCACTCGTGTAAACCAAAGCTAACTAAATTTTTGAATTTGTCTATCAACACATCATCTATCACTTCAACATTCCTCACAAAATCATCACATATAATTCAAAGTCCTTCAAAACCAAATATTTTAAGAAGCTTTGTGACACCTTCAATATAAATCTTATTTTTTCTTCTCCATACTATCAACAAGCTAATGGGAATGTTGAATATACTAACAATAATATCTCGTAAAATTATTTCCCAAAATATCGATAAGGCAGTCAAGATTAGCACCTTCATATCCCTTTCACTCTTTGGGATTATAAGACTAGTATCTTCACCGAACGAGTTCTAATCCTTTCTCTCTTGTTTATGGATCTAAGGTCGTCCTCCCTCTTGAAGTTCTAATCCCATGTTTACATGTTTCTCTTTACTGAATTCATCTCTCGACGAGGAATATCACCAAGTGTGTTTAGCACAACTTGAATTAGACAAATGCCACTTAACCATCCTCCAACATCATCATATTTATCAAGAACGTATCAAGTGCATGTACAAAAACACATCAAATAATATGAATTTAAAATTGGTGACCTTGTCTTAAAATAAAATCAAAATGTCAATACTCTGGAAAGGAGCCAACATGAAAAGTTTTCTCCAAATATGATTAGACCATACATTTTCAATCATAAGTATGGGTCCGAGGCCTATCACTTATCCTCCCTTGATGTTAAACTAGAAACATAACCTCTCAATGACTTACACTTGTAGCCTTTCTATTGTTAACACACCTACTAGTGTGCCATTAGTCACATTAACGATCTCATTTTCATCATTAACCTTCTCCATTTTTCCATTTTAATGATCTATAATTATGTGGTCTTTCGTTATTATCCTATCTATGACCTTGAATATGGGCACCATGACTCTTCTCATAACATATTCCTTATGGACAAGTTCCTCATTTTAGGTGGGAACCCCACAATCATTACATTCATCTCCTTCTTATCTACCTACTAGAACCATGATAAGGGTCCACATGTGTAGCTTGTACACATTACTTCCCCTCCCCAAGTGGTCTACTAGGCTATCCTCAACTCCATCATAAAATTCAATTTTTTTGGATGCTCATGCAAAGCTATATTATCCAAAATATAGACTGCTCCCTTAAAGGATAGTTATTCATATAAAGAAAATAATGTCAAAAGTATAGATTGATCCTTGAAGGAAAACTATCACATATTTTATCCTACCATCTAAAATCAAAATTCAAAAATAAAAAATAAAAATACATAATTGTAGACCACTCCCTTAAAGGATGGATACTTTATTATATCATGGTAGTAAAGGATTCCTACATTGATCAACCTTCAAAATATCAAAATAAAATGCATCCATCTAAAAGCACGCATCCTAGGAAAGCTTCCTACATCGATCAACTTTCCCCTAAAAAAACTTCCTGCATTGATTAGTTTGTGCAAATAATGCTAAGAGCTAGGCATACACCTAGGACAACCACATAAGGAGAAACTATTTACCCCATTAAATTTGCACCTAAACCCCTTTTCATGTCTATAGTAGGTGTATAAGAACACCCTCCATCTCCCCATCATGATATTACATGTGACTAACTATAGTCACCCTAACAAGGTCACATTCCATCATATCACACCCATCCACATTGAACATGATTCCCATTCGATCTATGTTGTAATCTATCCCATCCAATTAGAGCATCTTATCTCATTTGAAATCCAATTAACACATCTATATTTAGTCTAATTACGTCACATCATACATCCATCACATAATTTTTATATCTAATCTAAAATCTAAATCCACCACATCATTTTTATATCTAGTTTGATATCTACATCTATCACATCAATTCCACATCTAATCCAATCCACACATCATATAAATTAATCAATACATCACATCATAACATATATATCTATCAAATAATTTTCACAACCATAAACTACTCAACATAACATAATCATAATCCATTTCACATTAATACATACATCTAATCTACTCATCCACATATCACAACACATATGAGACACAAAAAAATAATATTTTGGCACATCCTTAATCATATCGAGAAGTCCACTCGTGGTCCCTCTTGAGGCACCATATCTCATCTTAAATCTACCTTTGTGGTCGTTTTCCTTTCTATCCTACTAGGAAACATATTTTCTCGCTTCCTCATATTTTAAGGACAACACATACTCTTTTTCCCCACTTTTTTTCCTGGCATCCCTTCATACCACTATCTTGACCATACTCGTATTTTTACGCATACTTTTGATGTCTCCCTTTGACCCATTGGTTTCATGGCTTACACTTACATCCGAGTAGATTCCCATTAGATTATCTCCATAATGTAGTTATATTTTCTAACTCATGGGCCAATAGGAAATTAACATTAACTCCGTTGAGGCCGTTCTATGTTCCTTACCGATGTGTTTCGGGATCACTTTGCTATATTTTTTTACTTTTATCCTATCCTTCTCACAATGGTCATATCACCTTTGTCCACTTAGGGAAACTTTTCTCTTCTTTTATCCTTTCCTCCATCTATCTCTGTCAACCTAATAATTGATTCCCTTTGTGTCATCGATCCCTAGTTTGAGGGGGAGCACCTCAACCATCATCTTCTATCACTTCTGGTTTTTGTCTCGCGGCTTACTTAACACAAACCACTTGACAAAAGGGGCAAATGTAGGCACCAAAATTTGGTTCACTTATTCCCCATCCTGCATTCACTTTTTCCTTCATTTTCATCATGCAAGCTCGCACCCATATCATCCCAAAATCCCTTTCCTCTCCTAAATCAGATTTATTTCCCCTATTTTCCTATTTTCCTATCTTAATTCCATAATTATTTCATCTCTTATTATTCACCCCTAATCACATTTATTCATTCCTAAATACACCTATTATCTTAATCACATCCCTAAACATATCATTTATGTTATTTATACTTATCAAATATCTTTACTTAATGTTCTCAACCATCCATCCATTCCTTATTATCCCTATGAAACCCTAACCAGCTAAATCAACTCGAAACCCTAATTTAACCCTAAGAGGGCCACATGTCTCAAGTTTTGCATCATCCCCATCAGAAAAATCGGTAGTCCTCCACGATCCATGATGACCCTATTAGAGTTCCCATGACCCTATAAATGTATCGCTACCCCTCCTCAAAGAGGATTAAACTTTAGAGATCCAACTTTTAGTGAGATTTTGTAGTTTTATTCTCTTCTTGTGAGCTGCTATCAACATCTTGAAGTCATCTTGGAGTCCATATCGTAATGTTTTGAGATCTAAAGCTTGGATTTTTTTTTGAGACCTATCTTTGTTTCATCACTTCTTCATCAGATTTATAGACCCATTTTCCATCTTGGATCCCTACCATCATATCAACCATGCTTGTTTCTTTTTCATAGCCCATTTGCCACCTATTAACCATCACCAAACCCTAATTCAGCCTCAGTCTCTGCCGATTTTTCTATGGTTACCATCAACCCGATAAACATAAGTTCTTTTCCCTACATTATGTCCCCTTCTCCATTTATTTCTCGGTCTCGTAACATCCATATCTTCATGTATTTTAGTTTTTCTTATCTCGGCACCTCTAGATCTCATTTTCCTACCATCGTTGTTGTCTACTACCTTTTTCTACCTTCGATCTCCATTGACTCTCTCCGCCCTAACAACATCTACCTTCTTTCTAGGTTCTTTCTACTTCCAGTTTCTTTATGCTTCTAGTGTCTCGTGCGGATCTTGGATGTCTCCTGCATCTAAAAATATGTCTAGATATGTTGTTTCTAGCCTCTGGATTTTCTCTATTCTTAGTCATCGTCAACCTGTCTCAAGTTTCCATCGACCATGTCTGGTTTTCTTCCCTTTATCTCAATTTATCATTATCATATATCTTTTTGTTAACACATCTCATCATTTCTATTATTCTTATTTTCGCATGTTATCTATTTGTTTTCCATGTATTTTCTAAGCCAAGTGGGATGACATCCTTCCTAGTGGGATGACATCCTTCCTAGGAAGTTCATCACTTCTCGGGACTAACTTTTCTAGGCATCCCACCATATAATCTACTAATATTTTTCTTTCTTGTATATCCTTTGTTTTTTTTCAGTTAATAAGCTTGCTAGAGAAAGGATTTATACACTCGTATTTCATCATCCATCACTATCACACATTCGAGGTAGCCTTAAACCGTCACATATTTTGGAGTTTCTTATTTTCTTGCATATCATTTCATTAACTTGGAATAGGAGCAGAAAACTTTTCAAACATTTACTCTCTGCTAGAGGTCACTTGTTCGAGGTAATCCATGAGTGAAGATGCGGAAGAATAGGAAAAAAATCACTAAACTCGATGATTAGTCCTTGATTAATAAAATAGTGTTTAGACTAAATCACCTTTTCCACAAATGTGATAAAAGGAATGGTTTTTATAGCTTTCATGGGACTATCCCACTAGCGAGATGAAACAACACCTACTACACCATGCGAAAGGTGTGTATTTTAAAGGACAAGTCTCTCGCCCCATTTGGTTACCTAAAGGATAATGGACTAACCCTATAATTGTTGTTCTCTATGCATACTCAGACTGGTTGAAACAAGAAACATGGGACCACAGGGGACTGTGTTGCTACCCATGCAATGAATTCCCGGATCTCGGACCTAAACCCACATAATGACCTGAAAATTCCACTACCATCCTTGACAACCACATGTTGTGAAACTAGAATGCCACCGCTACCATGTGTAATATGAGATCCCTATGTAATCCCTAAGTATTTCTTGCACCACCAAAGTGACCTATCAACCATTTACACTAGCATTATTTAACTCCAAAGCTACACTAGTGTCCCCATAAGTTGTGCCAAGGTCATGCATGAATGAGTTGTAAAACCAACCACCATCACATCGCTTCAAGGATGCATTAGGGTTAGCTTTATGTGAGAATACATGACAATGAAATATTTTTAACACTATATTATGAAAGTGAAACTAGTTTTAAAAACAAATATTATATAAATCCCATAAGAAATCCATCCATGAAAACTTCCTTTCCAAAAAAGCACGCCCTTGGACCTAAGATGTGTGCAATTTTCCAATTACCTAAACAAAAACACTCAAAATGATATTGTTGATAATATCGAATGAGAACTTTTGAAAAATTTAAATTTTGACATGTGTAGTTTTCTTGGATGATATTAAATTGAGAGAAGACTTTATTCATATGCTTTATGTGGCTAGAAAAATATTTGTCCCATGTGAGGAAGGAAAGACCAAGAAATTCAAATTTACCACTTTCACTTAGATAAAGACATACATGAAAAGAATAATTTCCATCAAGATCAATAATAGTATGTACTCCATAGTAGTTATGATTTATCACCAATAATAATTTAAAGATATTGGGAATTCAAGTCAAATATCAAATCTCTAAGACCTAGTTAATGTTTGAATCTTTATTAATAATTTTCATTAAAATTATACGAAGAATGAAAAAAACTCTACGAATAATTTTTATAGACAAATATTAAATCTAAAACATTCTATGTAATAAATTTATTCTTTAAATTTATATGTATATATAAAAGGATGAAATTGAAATTAGTTGTAGATATATTAATATTGCAAGAAAAATGTTTTAGTTTGTCAATTTTATATTTCAATATATTATTTAATGTATTGTCAATTTTACTAAATACTTTTGGTGAATAAAAACTAATGTTCTTCTTGTCCACATAACAACATTTCTAACATACCACTTCATCCAATTCTCTCAACCACCACATAACTATTTTCTTGTCCTTTCCTACTGTCATCATTGCACATGCACCATGCTCACCATCTATCTAGTTTGTTTCATTTACGTAATCATATGCTCTACTCATTGCCATATTTGGATTCTATTTGACATCATTTATTATCTCTTCATTTACCTCTGCACTCCAATCCAATTCTCTATCTTATCTACCACCTTGTTCTATATATCATATCCCTTATTCATCTCATCCATATAAGGACCGTGGGGAATCTAATTTGTCCTCACTACCACACTTGTGTTCTCTATACATCCCACTTCTCTTCATCTAAGATAGATTTAATGCACATCCTAATTCTCAACATCCTACATTATCATCATTGACATAAGCACAAACACATATCCACACATAGATGAACATTATTCAAAATCCAAGACAAAATCTATATATCCCAATAAATTACAATAAAACAACACTTTTTCATAGATGTTCTTTCATTATTACTCCATTCATACATATTTCATTCTAATTCTCTATTCACTACTACATACTCACTTACATAAAATTCACATTCCACGCCATATTTTGTAAGGATTTTGAAATGATACCATTACCTAGAACTTGAGATAGAAAATTGAATCCTCACTTATACATAACTTACAATAGCTAACCAAAAGAGAAAAGTCAGTAACCATCAACAATTATTTTTATACACAAGGATTACAATTAGCAAAAGACTCCATAGGTGCTTGTGAAAGGCTGATATGCATGGTTACTATAGACTTTATGTTATGTAAAATGTATTAAAATAACACTCTTTAAGAGTTCAATTTAATATTCTTATATTTGCAATAAATAAATTTCTACTAAAAACTTTGCACTATTGTTTTGTTCTATCTTCCTTGATTCTCGCATAATTCTTTGGAATCTATGGAAACATTGGATCTCCATTTTGTCATTCAAATGCCTTGATTTAGTAAAATTAGATAAAGGATCCATCTTCATCATGATTAGATCCAACAATATTATTAAATCTTATTGTTTAATTTAATGGAGCTCTTCATTTAAACATCCAAAGAATTCAAAAAGTGAACATCTTATTGATCATTTATAACCTACAATATGAACAATAAACCTATTTGTGATGTCATACAAGGAATTAAAATATTTCCATTATCCATCCCTCGAGTCACCTAGAACCCTCTCCAATTCACATGAACTAAAGGTAATGATTTCATGTTTCTTTCTTATAGAATCTGTATGACCAAGTGCATTTTTGGTCCCTACAATGAAATTTTATATTAGGAGAATAAATTTCCATGGACACTATCTTAGAAGTGATTCTTCTAAAATGCCATTCTATGATAATTTATGAGTTTGATTTGATTGGTTTTTATTTTAAAAATAAGATTTAAAATGTTTTAAGATGAAAATGATGATGAATATGTGAGCTAAAAAATAAAATTGACTTTAAAGAAGGGATTATCGACAAAAAAATCCCACTTTGGTTGGTCACCACGTATGTGGTAACATATAAAATCCAATATATCATGATTCTCATGCCAAATGGGGTCATAACCACAATGGTGGTTTCCATAGTACTGACATAATTATGTTAAATAACATGTATACTTGTCTCTAAATACACGCCTTACTATAAAAAAATCAGATATGACTCAAACCTTGAAATATATCATGAGATATTTATACCAATAAGGGTGACGTAATGATGGAAGTGGCCATATTACTAACATAATGGTTGATTGGTTGCTTCTAAATATAAAATAAATCATGTACAATTGCCTTGAAATACATGCCTTACTACCAAAATCTTCGATGCATCTTGGAATTACTTTTACAACTCTAAAAATCCAAATTTGACATTGTTTATAAAAAATAAAGACACATATGTTATTTGTGCTACTTTTTAAAATGAAGATACCTCCCATGTAACCCTATTGTAAGACTTATGTTAGGGAAGATTTGACATTTCTTATCAAAAGTAAAGGAAAAGGTGCATATGATGATTGTGCTCTTATTGACATTCTTGGAGTGCTCTTGTATTTTGGAGACGTTCTTCAAACTTCCTAATAATGGCATTCTATGACTACATGGATGCATTCTTCAAACCTTCTGATGACATTCTTCAACTTTGTCTTCAAGACATTCTTCAAATTGGTAGTGTGATTGATGCTTCTTATTCTAAATATAAATGATTAACATTGAATTGTAATCTTTTGGTCAACTATTTTCACAATGTTCTATTACATGTGAACAATTTTCCATTTTTTATTTTCTATTGGACATTAAAAACCATCACCTATTTGAAATTGTATCATCACATAAATACAAAAATTGGGGAGGAAGATGTTATAATTAAGATTGGATGTGTAGATATTTTGAATTATAAAAAACATATAAAACTCTAAAGAAGAAGAAGGGGAAATGAAGGGGTAGATAGATTCCCGGATGAGAGAAATTTATGCGAGAGAGGAGGACATTGGGAGCAAGGTGGAAGTCCACCACTTTTAAATCGACCCATTCCTTCAAATTCTACTCCTCATCCTCCACCCATGCATATGGTATCCATAACCTCCATGCCACCTTTTTTCTATATCTCTGTAACATCTCTCTTGCACTAATCCTCTTTAAAATTACACCTAAATCCCACCGCATTCATCCTCCTACTCCACTACTCCTTTCAAATAATACTTTGAATTATTCATTCTCATCTGATTTTTCTTGTGATTATTATTCCCTCAGATAAGGCTCTACTATTGACCTTGTTATTTTTGTGCTAAAGTACTGTGGAGGAGGATCTACGCAAAGGGGCATTTGTTTTTATTACGAGTGGTGAAACTATTGTTATTCTTCATGTAAAATGCCAAGGCTAGATTTTCCTCTTAACTCCTTCACTTTAGCATCATAACAAACACATGCTAGGGATAAAGACACTTTGGATGTTCAAGTGAATCAAATTTAACATAACGTCTGTTGTTTAGGAAAATTTCCGTCCAATAATATTGTATAACTGCTAAAAACTTCAAATTAGACATCAAATGTAATTCACTCACATTATCTCTTTCACAACCCACACAACACACTTTCATATTAATATGTTCATTTGGAATTTTGAGATAACATATAGTGTACCTTGTTACAAACATTATTTCTTTTTTCCCTTCAGGTGTTAGACGTTGCAAAAAAGAACATGACAATACCATACTCTCTAAGTGGTGGAAAATCAAATCCAACATCCTCGATACCCTGAATAAAAACATAAAATATAGGAATCACATAATTCCAATCTCACATCCTTGATGACCTCACCAAGAAAAATAAACAACATTTGATAATGATAAACTTGAAGTGGGAACTAAATGTTTAATGTTGCAAGTTTTGTTGGCTTAAGATCATTGGATCATGACTTTATTCTAGACATTCAAAACCATAAATAAGACTTTAAGTTTATTATATTCCAATTGAATGTAATGTTTATAGGGATATCTATAAAGGGAAATCCAGCCATGGTACTGTTTAGATAAAAAAATTGAATGCTCAGTTGGACACAACTTACAATAGCTAACCATCAACAAAAAACATTTCTGTACACAAGGATTTCTTTCCTTCTCTTTTGCATGATTGGACATGGGCTATTATCTCGTAACCGCGACTAAGACCCCCTCACATTGAATTTTTATTGGGTGATATTAACTTGGGATAAGATTTGATGCATATTTGTTGTCAGCACATACAAAATGCTAGGAAAGTTAAATTCAAGATCACCTTCACTTTAAATGCTTTCGAGTAGCAAAGGATACCACTTATCAAGATCGATACCAATAGATATAAGAGTAGTTCAGATTTATGATCAAGAAGAATTTCAAGATATAGGGGAATTCCATCAAAATCAGATCGTTCTACCTAATAAGTTTTTGAATCTTTATTAGTAATTTTCATTAAAATTGATTAAGAAAGAAAAATTTTAAAAAAGTTATAAGTGATTTCTATTGAATTTTTTTACATTTATTATTGGATTTTCACATTATATTAATAAAAATATAATCTAGTTATAAGAGTAGGGGAAACCATAAAACTCATGGTCCCACAAAAAATCCACGAAGTCATCACGAAACTCCCAAAAGGAAAATTAAAAAAAACACCATGAGGGAAAAGTTCAGCACCACTTTAAAATATCAAAACATAAATCCTTAAGCACATGTTGTTGCACTAGGAAGAGGAGGAGGATCATCTCAAGGAGGGATGTAAATTCCACTAGAAATATCAACTGATGGATGATCAACCATTTGGCCATCCTAATCAGGCATTTGGATTTGTAGAGGCACTATAATTCCCCAACTAGGGGGAGGAGATCCAGCAAATGCTTGAGCTCGAAGAGGAGGATAGGCCCATCACAGAGAACTAGCCATTGCCTTCCCCAATGGATGAGGACTCTAACCTAGCCCTTAGAAGGATGGAGTGAAGGAAACCTCGAGGAGAGGAGGAACAATGGTGTGAGTGTGGCTTACGGGATGTGGACCTTGCGTAGATGGAAATAGAAAAGGGTTAAGAGGAAATTGATTCATTATGCATGGAGCACTCCCCCACTGAGAAAGTAGTTCCCGTAGGTGGGAAAACTCTAGAGTAAATTTTTCATCTTGGCATTGAATCTATATTTGCACAGAAGACAAAATAGCCACTTTATCATTAGTGGAAAATAAAGCAACAAAATGATCATGCTGGAAGATAACAACATTACGAGATTTCCAAATTTGAAAGAGAATACAAGATCTGAAAAAATGCCATAAAGAGTCAATATAGGACGACCAAGAACTGAAATCCCCAAATAACACCACCTACAAATGAAAGAAATCAGGGTGGTAGGGTTGAAACAAAGAATGAATCCAAGACCAAGTAGCTTGAGCACGGGCACAAGACCAAAACAAATGTTTAAAAGATTCAAGATGAGAATAGAAAGGGAATTTAGGATTAGGAATGCCAATGTGGTGAGCCTTTCACCTAAAGGAAGACCTTGATAAATGAGACACCACAAAAATGGTTGAATTTAGGTTCCAACAGAGGGTTCTAGGAATGGGAAAGATGTCGAAGCCAAGTAGTTGGGGCAGATTGAAGCCCCCAACAAACATTGAGCTTGGAAATGGCAGGTGAAATAGAACTCAAAATTTGGTAGATAGCTCCTGCATTATAGTGAAAAAGAAATATTATGATTCCACTACCAATCCCACCACCAAGCATCTAGAGGTGTAAGACCCAACTTGTATAGCATGACATACGACATCAATTCTTAAATTTAGTTGATAGATGGAAGGATTGAATCTCTTCTTGAGCTCGGTCGGGAATCCAATCTTTGCGAGAAACCAAATATTGAATGGTGTGAATTCATTTTCGAGATAAACAGAGAGCTTTGATTCCTAAAGTTTCAAAGCAAGAGGGATATTATCCTTCATGATAATGGGAGACCACCAGATATTGGGAGTTGAAAGAAATCCCGGTGCGAAAGCCATCTCCAATCCAACACAAAAAGGTTTCACAGCTTCAAAAGCCTTCCATATACTCTTGGTAACGAATGTGCCAGTAATCTTAATAGGCACCTTGGTGATAATTAAGGTATGTAACCCTACATTATTCCAACATTTTTCACCATAAGGATAACTTTAGGAAATACAATATCAAAGCATTATTATTCAATCTTGATTTCCTGAAAGCAATCACACCACCATTTAGAACATAAAGAAATTCTTTGCTGGTAACATGCGCATACCACCTTGATCACGGGGTAGATAAAAAAATCCCATGCGACATGATGAAATCCACGAGAACCACTTATTTTAGACCAAAGGTAATCCCAAAGTAGTTTGGAAAGTTTGGAAAAGGAAGCCTGAGAGGGGCACCAATAAGCAGAATAATACACATGGGTGGCAACAAGAATCTTAGTACACACCTAAAATTCGGCGGCTAAAGTGAGAGATTTAGACATCCGAGAGACTTTATGCTCAACTCTGTCAATCACATATTTCCATAGGGTAGCAGAATCACTATCAAAGGAAAAGGGAATGCCAAAAATTTAAATTATTTTCTACAGCCAATCCACTTCCAGGGGTAAGATTTTAACCAGTTAGGCATATGAAAGCTACTTTTTTGATAGTCCAAGGTTTAAGCCATATGAATTTTGGATCCTGAAGCAAGACACAAGATGTGAAGAAATTGAAAATTTTCAATAAAATTATACTCATTTTTCATAAGAGCAAGAAAAGAATCATCCGCAAAAATGACCATTAATGAGATGAGTAGAATGATCTGACAAGAAGATGACCCAAATGTGACCTTGATCATCACTCTTTGTAATAAGATACCTAAGAGCATCGACTACTAAGGAAAAAAAAAAAGAAGGAACAAGAGGGAACCCCTATTTGATAGAGAGGAGGAGGCCAATCGTAGAGGACTGTTAACCACTAATATTGAGTCAAGCATACGCATTAGAAAAAAATGTTTTGACAATCGATATAAAAAAGTCACCAAATCCTAACACCTTGAGCTTAGCCAGAATAAAAGTCCACTCCATATGATCATACGCCTTCTCAAATTTAATTTTAAGAAATAAGGGATGTTGAAGAGACATCTAATCCCATTCCATTCCTTCCAGGACACAATAAGATTATTCAAAATGTAGTTCCTTTGAAAAACCTTATCTATTCTAGTTGATCAATCTTAGGTATCAAATTAACAATGAAAAGAGAAAGGGCCTTGGCAAGAATTTTGTAAGAGACATTGAGAAGTGTGATAGGTGTCAACCAATTATTAGTTTTGGATTTCCTACTTTAGGGATGAACTTGATGTTTCCTTGATTGATGAATCTCCCTAAAGAATTGGATTAGAGGGCTTCATTGTAGACACGAAGCAGATTAGGGCCAATAAAAGACCAAGTAGCTTTGTATAATTCACAAGGAAAACCATCCAGCACAGGATATTTATCATTGACTAAGCACATAAAAGCAACATGAAGATCATCCAAAGTAAGAGGGACATTGCATTGAGCACGATCATGAGGATAAAGTTTGACATGAACCACCTCAATACATTGTTGCATGGAAGCCACTCGCTCATTGGTAAAATCTTACACTTGGAAAACTAACTGATAGTGTTCCATAAAAGCATTAGTGATCTCAAGATTTTTTGTGAGCCAAAGCTAAGAAAATTAAATAGTTTTAATCTATTCTTGGGAATTCTTATCACCGAGAGATTTGAAAAAATGCTTGGATGCTTTGTCTCCCACCTTGAGCCAATGCAACCTAGATCAAATTTGGGCTCCATGGGCCAAGTGAGATTCCATGAGCTTGAGCCTATGACAAATTTTAGTAGCCTACAATTGAAGAAGGGCCTCTAAAGTATTAGATTCAAGGAGAATATAAACCCTCTAGAATTATTTTTTAGATTAGAGTATGTTCTCTTGTGTACCGAGAAACTTATTTTCCAAATTGGTAGAGGAATCGAGTGGTGCACTTGATCACCGCCTCCCACCACTCAATCTAGATGGAAGAAAAAATAAGGGCATGGTGCCATATTCCAAACTTTGGAAATAAGAGGGACCACCCTTGAGTGACTCAGAAAGGAAACATTAAGAAATAATTGATTAGACAAGACTTTGAAAGGGGCCCCACACTAGATAATCTTGAAAGAGATCGGATGGTGATCTGACAAAAGAACATCGGACCACACCGTGATAGGGGAGAGGCCTTGCATGTCAAAATCAAAGATATGTTGTTGAGAGAGAAGCACACGATCTAGCCTTTTGAAAACCTAATCGGATCCTTCTCGAAGATTTGTCTAAGTATACCAAGTTAGAGACTTAAATTGTTACTTCCTCGGAGTAGAAGATCGAAAGCCCCCAATGGATTTTAAACTAATACTAATCTGCACGCTCACCGACACACCAATGCATAGGGAGGGCACCAATTTTGTCATCAGAGAGTTCGATAATATTAATTTCACCACAAACCAACCAATAGGAAAGAGGCAAGTTATCACCTAACCATTTCCATAACGTTGTTCTTTTCATACCATCATTATAAGCATAAACATTAAGAATACCAAAAGAAAGATCATTAATATTCATAATCACCTACACAAACTGATTTGAAAGGCCACAAATCTTGGGGCAATGGAAATACTAGAACCTCCTTTGCCATCAATATGCAAAGTATGAACTTATGAAAAATCAGAGAAATACAAATTAGTGTATTCTAAAGCAAAAAATTAGAAATTTTAACTTCGTAAACAAATAATATCGAAGCTGCTAAATTTATGACAGGATAACCACACAAATTATCTATGAGATAGATTTGTGAGACCTTGAACATTCCAAGAGATGAAATTCATGAAAATTTAGACATGTTGATCTCACATTGACCATCTTGAACACCATCCTCCGAGCCAAGAATTACAAAATTAGTAGCAAACAAGATCTTGTTTAAATTAGAGAGCTTAACATAGATAGAACAATGTTTAATCTTGTTTTCTCCATGTGATATGTGTGAAACCTTATGAGGTGGATTACATGAATGATGTAGAGGTTGATATGGTGAAGCTAAATTCCTGGAATCCTCTGTTTGCAAAGATGAAATTTGGCTCTACAAGGGTTGAGAAGGAATGGAAATAGATGAGGGTGAAGGAACCGGACTCGACTTATCCTTGGATGAAAGAGGAAAATAGGAGTAGAGGTCACTAAAGAAGTTGATTTCACACATGAAACCTTTTTATCCCCGAATTTAGCCTAAGAATCGGTCGATAGATACCCTTTGGTTTTTGATGCAAAATTATGTGAAAACACTGGGTTTAAATCAATCTAGAAGAAGAAAATCATGAATGTGATTGTTAGGAGCTTGACAACAAAATCATGTGTTGGGAAGGTCGAAATAAACAACCTATTGAGAGAAACACAAGGACTCCACTTAAATATCTAAATGGTCCCTAAGTCTTTTAAGATCAATCTCAAGCATAAAACCATTTATTGGGTCATGCATAAAATAAACAATCATGTTTATGGCATATCACCTTGCTAATGGGTAAAATAATCTCTAGAAGGAAAGACCAAAGATGAACAAGGAGTCTAGGAAGCGCGATCCAAACTAGGATTTTCAAACAAACCTAAATGGTGGTGTTAAAGTTAGGATTCTAATGGGAAAGCACCAAAAGGGTGTTTCCTAAATACCAACAAGAAACCTTAAGAAGGAAGGATTGGACCTGCGAAGGCTATAAAAAAAGAGAGATAAAATCCCTTGGTGAGTGCAATCCTTACTTTCCACACACATGTTATGCACACCGACACGTAATTCGGACATATCCGAACACTCACCCGAAGCATGCAAAGCTACAGGTCCCTCCTTTATTATGCTTGATAGGAAGTTAACATGCATAGTCATAATATTAATAACCAATAAACTATTCATGCACGAGAAAACCATTACATCCATATCAATTTGGAAACACATATAATAAGGAAGATGAACAATCTAAATAATAACCAAGATCAATTGAATCATTAAAACACCATATTCAGACATGTCAACAATCATTATCCAACCACAATTATCCAACATTAACTAGAATCCATTATATAATAGGAGCTGAATACATAATCACCAACACAATGATACATAGGAAAAAACACCGAACACGAAAACCCTTAGTTCTACATCAAGACGACATAATTCTTCAAAAACATACGACTACCAACTCTCTAGACCAATGACATACATCAAGTATATATAGGGGTGGGGAATTTCCCTTCACCTCCCATGCACTCTCCTAATAATAGGCGTGCTCTCAAAAATATCCTGCATGCTTTACATTCTTAAAAATATCCATGCGTATAAAAATTGCATGATTTTATAATAGTCACCAATAATAGGTTAACCAAATCATAATACTTTATTAAGTCCTATTATTAGCTTGGCCCATGCATGATCTTCTTTAGGTTCCTAAATGTTCTTTTTTTTTCAACTATCACTCCATTTGTGTGTGTCCCAAATCATCCCACTTCTATCTAAATCTAAGTCTTCCTTAGACACCACTCTTCTTCTTATCTTCTATTTTTAGCCACGTCTTTGGAGAATTGCATAAGTCCCATAATTTTTTTACTCAAGTGTGAACCTTCACGTTTTTTTCCATCCTACTTACATGTGCCCCTTCGCACCCCTCTTACACGTGTCTCCAAGCCTCCGTGTGTGGCTCATACGTAGCCATTTCAACCGTTCAACATTACCCCACACTAAATACATTTCTGTCCTCAACAATGGGTCTCACAACTTATCCCTACAAAGAATAAAGAATAAGATTAGGATACTAGAATCCCAAAAATAATGACTTCCCACATATACACTAGCTGCATCAAGCTTCGGGCTCCTCGAGGAGCTCTAGAAATTTTGGATTTAACTCTCCTTAAAAATTCATCCACTTTGCAAGGTCCTTTATGGCCTTCCCAGGCGGTTGCCTCTACAATGCGTAGTATTTGGTCGACTCGAGCTCATCCACTTTCCCTTCAGCTCCTTAAGTACCAAACTAAGTTTAACACTTACCCCTTCTAGCATATCCATGCACTCCAAAACTAAAAGATGCAACTCTGGATCTAGAACTCTAATGTGTCCCTCATGGCCTTGACTAAATTTATCTACACTAATACCTCCACCATGAATTTTGTGCACTCAATCTTATTAGTTGGATGCTTGGCTTGAATGACTTTGAGATTTTCCTCCTTCGTGGCGACTGTGTGCGATGATCGAGTCTCTTCGGCACCTATCAAATTCCAATTATATTGGCCTCCCAAACCTCAGCTATCTTGGCCCACACAACTTTTTTTTTCTCTTCCTTCTACTTAGATCCGATGGCCTATATTCCAATCTTGATGTTCAAGAGAAAACAAGTATTCTATATACTCCATCTCATCATTGTATTCAACCCAGAGATTTTATTACAAGGGAGCATGCTTTGATGGGTGTCGTTATTCCCTGATCTCTTGATGTCATATTCAAACCAAGGGTGGTGTCTCAAGCTATATGCAACAATAAATCTTAGTGATCAAGATGTAGTTATTCCCTTCATTTAATTTATTCAAACCAAGGGTTTTTTTTTATATTTTCTAGGCATATTTTCTCAATGTCTTGAGGATTTCTTGGCTAAAACCTTATTGAAATCAAACTATGAAAACTTGTTTGAAGTAAACACTCTTTTGCATAAATAAATTTTGGAAATAAACACACATTTGCATAATGGAATAGATTAATCAAGTAAGTAAAACACACGTTACAAAAATAAAACACTTTCTTTGGAAATAAACACACAATTGAGAATGCTGAAAGATGATTGTAAAGAAATAAGAATCTAATCTAGAACACCTGCAGGAACAAGTATATGACATGATTTCAACTTGAGTAATCAAAAGCATTTACAAAATTAATAGATCTATACTATTTTCTTAGAAATATAAATACCAATAAAATGAAGATCCTGGTTCTTGGAAGAGTGGGCCCTTGCTCCACCTTGAAACAGGATTTGACAACTTAATATACTCTCAAAACAGAAATGGCTATTTTATTGATAAAATGTTCTGCATTACAAAAACGTATTGTCTCTCTCTTTCTATCTCTTTGTGCCTTTATCTATGTATATATCTATATATATCTATCTATCTATCTATAGGTATACATATATATACTTCTTCCACAGGTGTATTTACAACCATAGTTGTCCTACCGATTCAGATAGAATTGAATCGTGCCCAAAATAGATGTTGAATTGGATCATGGCTGGATGTACTGCTATGTATGATAGTTATCCTGGATCTGTGAGTATGAAGAATCAGAAATCTTCTAATATTCTCTTGATTGAAAGGATCATTGATTTCTAAATCAATAGATGTTGTTGGAATAAATAAATTCTCATCGGTTCGAAACTTTAGAGAAGTTTTGGAACTAAAGAAAATCATTCCAGATCTAATTGTGAGGGTTCCAGAGCTACATGCAGGAGTTTCAGAACTAAGTATGAAAGTTCAAGAACTAAGTGATGGAGTTCTTGAATTAAGTGATAGAGCTCGTAACTGTGTAATGGAGTTCTGGAACTAAGTCTGGAAGTTCTAGAACTAAGCCGTATTGAAACCAATGCTTCCAAAAACATGTTGACCACTTCATACTTTTATTCTTCTGATTGATTGTGATCCATTTTATTGCAAAATTGAATTTCCAAAGCACTTAGTTAGGAATTACAGAGTTTTAAATGTTAGAACTACAATCAAAAAAATGATGGATAATTACATCCTAACTTATATTAGATCAAAAAAAGTCACAAAATGCAATCAAACTTGATAAAAAGGAGAGTAAAATAAGATCATTTATTGTACATTAACGAGACATATTCTGGCCTCATCATCTCCCTATACTTACTTGTTTGTAAGTCCTCTTACAAAATTTACTCTTCAAACCTTGGGTTGTGTATTCTGCATTCCAATTGACTGCTCAGGTCAAATGGTTGAAACTGAATATCCCAGTGTTTTAGTTCAGAAACACTATACCCTGATCCTGTTTCTACTTTCCTCTTCCATTCCTCAAATTGAGTGGGATCTTGAGGTTCTCTATTTTTCCATGGAGACATGGGAGAGAAGAAGGGGAGGCCTTGTTCTCATTCCCATCCATATGCCCATGTGCTTTTCATTGATCTGAGGGATTAGTGTGCATAAAGATTTTTCTCTTTCTAGACTCCAGATCAAATTTGTGGGAGATATTACTTCCCTTCTCCTCAAGGAAACTATAAGAAGCTCCCATATTTTCAAACATCCATCATAAATATCCTCAAAATTTTCCACCTCATAAAAGGTGAAGGCATCAATACTTTTTTGTAAACTGGCAAGATAATGTGTCTTGAACCATCTATCAAAGGCATGGGTTCTAAAATGTTTAACGAAAGCAGATGGTTTACCATAATGAGCCCTCATGCAGAGACCAGATGAGATAGCTTTCAATAGATGCTCAGAATCCCTTTCCTTCCATGCAATCTGATTTTGAAGAATAGAAATAAATGCATTAAGTTGGCTTTCTCCCACATACAAATTGATCATGAAGCCTGTGTTCTTTTCTAGCATAAGATTGCAGAGATAGAATTTGCAGAGAAGATTTTTCTACTGCATTGGTTGAAGAATAGGTTGTCATGAACTTAGATTCATATTTTATTTCATGTGGAAGGCCACATGTAATTCTTGACAGCTACCAGTGAATGAATTATTCTTCTAGAAACATGTTATATGTAGGAGAAGGTCTCCTGCATGCAAGCAATTTTTCACTCATTATGCAAACCATTTGTATTTTTACAAGACATTTAAATTTTCTCCCTCTTCTTTGTAAAAATTTTCTTCCCATTCCTTTCTTTCTTTCTTTTCATCTTCCATCTTGCTTCTCAAATCCTCATTGGATGTTTTGATTTCATTGAGTTCCCTACAAGTATCATCCCATAACTGCTTGAGTGGCCAATAAGTTAATTCAGTATGTGCAGAGACTATTGACATAGTACTCTATCTTCTAGAAATTTTACATTCTTCCTCTTTCTCCATCATCTGTTGTTTAACTCTTGTCAATTCCTCAGTCTTGTCTGTGAGTTGAGTTGTTAGTTCCCCAATGAGCATTTCTCTCTGTTCCAATTTGAGTTTGAGGAAGTTCAACTCCTCATCCTTTTCTTTGATAATGAGTTCTTCTCTGGACAAGAACAAAGCTTGTCTAACCTGTTGTTTCTCTTCTTTCTCTAAAAGTTCTTTGGGGGTTAAGCATTCCTCTTCTACCAAAGGAAATTTCCCTTTCCGTCTCCAAGATGCCAACTCTTCTTCTTCATGTGATAGTGTTGTTGATTCACCCAACTCTTGAAAAACTTGTTCCTCAAATCTCTCATCTTCTTTTTCCATCTTAGTTTGGCTTGGTCCAGGAGGAGTCATGGCCATGCTACCCAAAATATCAACAACTTCTTTTTCCAACTTGTCTGTTCTTTCATCTCCTCTGGAATTTCTCTAGACCTCTTATGAATTCTTCTTCTTTGAGGAGCTTCAATATGTTCAGAAGTAGGTTTCCTCCTAGAGCTTCTTCTAATTTTCACTTCTTTCTCTTGCCTAGGTGAATTGTCACTGTCAGAGATAGATATTAGCTCTCCTGTAGCTAGCTTGCAGAGAGGAAGGAGTTTCTTTTAAAGGTACAATAGGTTTTGCAATTTTAATTCTTCTTCCAGATCTTCTCCTTTTTGGTATAGTCTCCCCACCTATTTCCTTCTTTTCCTCTGTAGGGGCACCAATTTCCAAATTAGTTGTAGGAGAAAAAGGAGTTGATATTACCCTCTTGATAATATCAGGGTTTTTCTTAAACTTGTTAAGAAATTTCTCCCATATTTCTTCTCCATTTTTCTTTGCAAGAAAATGGTGTTGGCACACCAAATGAACTAACCCATGATGTCTGATTGTTCCAACACCCAGGAATACCTCTGGGCCATTGTATGAATGGAGTCAAAAAGAAACCCTAGAAGGTTTACTATATATTCTAGTTTTGTAGCTCCATATCTAAGATGTATGAGCATCTTCAGGACTTCTCTTCCTACCGACCCAAATTGACCATCACAAGTTAAATACTTGACTATCCAAAATGCCACTCTATCAAAGGGTTTGGGAAAGTTGGCCCTTCTGACCCCTTTTATGATTTTCTTAGTGTTGTAAATATATTGGGGTTCCATTTCCCCCTCTTGTAGCAGGGTTTCAACTAATTCTTTTAAGGTCCCTTTGACAGGATTTGGGACATGCACAATTGGCACACCAGATACATTGCTTATTGTTTTCATAGAAAAAGGAATTACAATATTTCTAACCTTTGTTTTGGATTGTTCTAAATTTATAATGAATTCTCTTACCAATTCGTTGTTATACTTTGAGAAATTTTTTAGAATTCCAACCACCCTTCTTGTTCAAAGACATCTGCCACTTCTTCATCTGCAAGAAGTTGGGTATCATCCTCAGGTTCCGACTTCTTTTTAATCCCCATGGTAAAGAGGGTGATTCAGATTCATTCTCCTTGAATTATTCTCTTCCTTGGATTGGCTATAGAAATCTTTTTCTTAGCTGTGGAATAGATGGGTTTAGTTGTGGAACTGTTGTGCTTAGCTGCTGAACTTGTTGTGTTTAGCTATGGAATGAAAATTTAATTCTTCTGCTTCTTCCTTGAAGTTTTTTTCTACAACTGCTTCTTCACTTTGTTTATTCCACACAAATGATAGATCATTATAAACATGCCACCACTTTTGTTCCACCGACATCATCCTCATGATTACTCTCTTTTAATCATAATGTACAATAGATGACTCATCATACCACTTTTAAATCAAATCCAATCACACATGCAAAATTTTAATCTAACCTTTAATAAGTTAAAGACATAATTACCATCCTTTGATGATGTGATCCCTCCATCATGATGACTCATCATTCCTAAAAGTGAAACAAAAAAGGAAAATGGTTAGAAAAGACAACTGGAATTTCAAAGAAGTTCCTTTTATTTTGGATTAGCCATTTATTTGAGGAGATCAACCACCATTGCTGGTTTTCAATTGATCTCTGAGAGAATTTTTTTTTGGGGAAGAGAATGCCATTTACTGGTTTTCATTCCTTCCTTTTTTTTTTTTATTTTTTTTTTTTTTTTTTTTTGGGGAAGAGAATGCCATTTACTGGTTTTCATTCTCTTCCCTTTATTCTGGATTTATCCATATGATTATTTGATCATTTTGGAAGAACTGGGTTCTTCCATATGATCAAATTCTTTGTCTGCTTCAATCTGCCTCAAGAATTCATCCTTAGTAGGAGGCTTCCTATAAATTTTTAGCCTATGTCCATTGACCAAAAGTGTCCTTCTCTACTGCCATCAATGGGAAGTAAATTGAATAGAACCATTGTCAAATATTTACTCAATCTGATAGGGTCCCAACCATCTGGTTCTCAACTTTCCCTTGAATTATTGGTACTTAGAATCAAACAGTAATGCCCAATCTCCTACCTTGAATTGCCTCTTCTTGATATGTGTGTCATGTCATTGCTTTCTTTGATCTTGGATTATCTTTGTCTGTTGAAGTGCTTCCATCCTTAACTCATCCAACTCATTGAGTTGAAGAATTCTCTCCTTTTGTGTTGCATCCAACTCAATACCTATTTTAGTTGTTGTCCTCAATGTTTGTAGTTCAAATTCAATAGGTAACAAGGGATTTTTCCCATAGACTAACTCATATGGTGAAAATCTGTTGTAGTCTTCCAAGTTGTATTATAGGCCTAGATAACTTCAGGTAGTCTCTTTGCCCAATCTCTTCTGCCTGATTCAACTATTTTGGTAAGGATGTTTTCCAATTCTCTATTTGTTACTTCATCTTGTCCATTTTCTTGTGGGTGATAGGGAGATGACTTCCTATGATTGATCGATAATGCATTGTGAAGGCTTGGATCATATTAGACATGAATTTTGGCCCCTGATCTGAAACTATACTTCTTGGTGCACCAAAATTTACCATAATTTTGTGCCAAAGGAAATCAACAACTGCTTCTTCAGTGGCATTTGTTAAAGCCTACACTTCTACCCACTTTGTCACATAATCAATACACACAAGAATGTACTCCTTTCCTTGTGAAGGAGGACTAAAGGGACCAACAAAATCCAACCCCCATCTTTCAAATGGTTCAATCACCACTTGAGGTTGCAGAGGCATTTCATTGGTAAAAGTTGGTTTCCCATCCTTTGACAAGGATCACACCGCTTGATATATCTCTTCACATCCTTGTACAAGAGATGGCCAATAATAGCTAGTGCCAAGTATCTTGTGAGTTGTTATTTTCATTGAAAAGTGTCCTCCACTTGGTTCATCATGACATGCCCTCAAGTATGTCAAAGATTTCATCTTCTCTCACACACCTGCGTAAAACCAAATCAGGACCACATTTAAACAACATTCCATTTAACCATTTAAATTGTGCACTAGTTTTGATCAACTTTTTCATTTGTTTCTTAGTGAAAGGAGGAGGAAACTTCCTGTTGCAAGATAATTTTCCATATCAACAACCATGGTGTATCAAGCTGAAATAAAAAACAATTGTTCATCTGGAAAGTTGTCCTTAACTGGATCTTTCTCCCTGTAGTGGTCAGTCTTGACAAGAAATCAGCTACCACATTAGATTTCCTGGATTATCTACTATGGTAATATCAAATTCTTGTAAAAGTAATAACCATCTAATTATCCTACCTCCAACCACTGGTTTGTTCATTAAGTACCTAATTGTTGAGTGATCTGTATGTACAAATATTTTGTACCTTGTGATATAATGTCTGAATTTATTAATTGCATAGATCACAACAAGAAATTATTTTTTCAGTGGTAGTGTAATTTATTTCAGTGGGAGTAAGATTTTTACTGAGGTAATAAATAGCATACATCTTCCTTCTTCATCTTTCTATCCCAAAACTGCACCAATGGAGTTATTTGAGGCATCTGTTTGAATGTGAAAAGGTTTTTCCCAATTAGGTCCTCTCAATATTGGGGCAGTGATTAATTTTTCTTTGATTTCCTCAAAAGCATGTTGACATCTTTCATCCCAAAGAAATTCACAGTCCTTGGTAAGAAAATTAAACATGGGGGAAGAAATTTTACTAAAATCCTTGATAAAGCACCTATAGTATCCAGCATGCCCTAAAAATGACTTGATATCTATGGGGGTTTGAGGAATAGGTAAGTTTGAAATAATTTTGATTTTTTTTGGTCAACCTGAATTCCTCTTTTTGAAATGTGGTGTCCTAATACAATCCCCTCATCAACCATCATCAAACACTTCTCATGACTAAGAGATAGATGGTGTTGCTCACATCTTGTTAATACTCTATCTAAATTCCTCAAAGCATCATCAAATGTGTCTCCATGTATAGTGAAATCATCCATGTATACCTCTACACAGTCATTTGTTAGGTCTGCAAAAATTGCTAATACAACTCTTTGGAAAGTTTTCGGAGCATTACATAATCCAAATGGTAATACCCTGTAGGAAAAGGTACCCCATGGACATGTAAAGGTAGTTTTTTTCCTGATCCTCAACAACAACTCTGATTTGATTATATCCACTAAATCCATCTAGGAAGGAAAAGTATTGCTTACCTGCAAGGTTGTCTAGGACTTGATCTATGAATGGTAAGGGAAAATAATCTCTTAGTGTGGCTTTGTTTAGTTCCCTATAGTCAACACAAAATTCTCCATTTTCCATTCTTTTTAGGAACAATTACAAGAGGAGACACCCACTGACTATCTGAGATAGGGTAGATAAAACCTACTTGTAATAGTTTTTCAATTTCTTGCTTGACTATATCTCTTAAGGCTGGATTAATCCTTCTCTGAGGTTTCCTAACTGGTCTAATGTTTTCAAGTATAGATGTGATGAGTGAAAATACTTGGATGGATTCCTTTCATATCTTTGTAGTCCCAAGAAAAATCTCTAGTATGATTTTTAGAACATCAAACAATTTAGCTTCTTCATCATTCTTCAACCAGTTGTTTATGTTCAAAATCTTACCCGCTCAATCTCAACATGTTTGGTTCCAATGTGTGATGAACTGATTTTTGAAAGGGTTCCATTAAGGTATTTAGTGGACATGCATGTGGAAAAAACATATGATATGTAAAAACATCTCCAAAATTTCCTTGAGACAAAATATTGGAAAAAGGACAGTAGGAAGAGTTATGATACTTATCTTGTTGTAGGTCAAACTCCTCATCACACTACTTTGCTTTCCAGAAATTCTTCACCATTTCTGATATCTTAGAAACTGAAGCTACTAATTCTTCCTCTCCCCAAGAGAAATCTCATTCCTCTGAGAGTGAAATTATGTATAGTCATAGGGAATTGTTGTTGGTGTGGTTCCAGAACTAAATGTGATGGTTCGAACTTTGATGATTCCGGGACAAAGTCTACAGGTTTCGAACTAAGTTTGTAGGTTCGAACTATTCCCGATTGCTCCAAGGATAATTGGTGTTCATTCAATGGTTGATTAATCATATCTTCTACCTCACGTACGTGATCCTGTAACGTGATCATGGCCAAAGAAGATAGGTTTTCTTATTAGTATCAGGAGCATCAACCCACAATTGTTCTTGATTATCAATAGAAGGTCATGCAGAAGGATATAAGGAGATTTTCTTAGAATTCTTACCATTTGAGATAGTCATATCACCTGATCTGCAATCAATTAAAAGCAACTATAGCTAACCATGGTCTACCCAAAATAATGGGATAACCAAGTGTTTTACCTTTTGGCTGCAATATAAGGAAATCAACTAGATATTCCCATGACTCCACCATAACTGCTACATCTTCAATAACTCCTTCTGGTTTTGCTACAGACTGATCTACCATCTAATATGGTGTTAGTAGGTTGTATACCTGTTAATGGTAATGTTTTCAAAGTGTCCACTGTCATCACATTTATAGCCACTCCCAAATCAACCAAAACATTATGTATATCTTTATTCCCTATAGAGACAAAATAATAGGACTTCCAGGATCTCCGTATTTGGGAAGCAAAATTTTTTCCTGCTAATAAATCAACAAGTTTCCCATCTACCTTAATAGTCCTGGGGTACTGCTTCTTCCTTCCAGGTCTTTTTAAACATAGCATTTTGATTAATTTGTTCAATTCTGGAATGTCCTTAATTGCTTGTAACAATGGTATTTCAATATTCAATTTCCTTAGTTCTATACCAACTCAGATTCCTTAGTCTCTATGGCTTCTTTAAATCTCTCTAGAAATGGAGTCTCAGTAGAGTTTCTATCTGGCTCCTTATCTTTTTCTTTTTCATCCTTCTTGGGAACAACCATACTAGGGGTTTTAGTTTCTTGTCATCTCAGTGATTATAACAGGTGGATTGCTAATTATTTTTCTAGATCTAGTTTGAATATCCTTACAATCCATGGCATTCAAATCAACTGATTTTTCTGGTTCTATTTCGTAGATAGGAGTTGTTTGTTTGTTTCTTGGGTTTTCTACTGGTTGTGCTGGTATTTGGGTTTGGACCACATTTTCATTTTGTGAATTTTTGTTGGGAACCCATTATGGCTTGTTGATTCTGATTGGGATATGTCCTCCCTTGAACATAATTATTAGGGCTCCACCTAGGTTGTGACCAAGCATTCGGGTTTCCTTGACCAAGACCATGGTTGTTGGTGTCCTTGGGCATACCAAGATTGACCTGCCCAATCCCATGAGGATTCCATGTTGGTTGAGGTGCCCAAGGTGGTTGTCCCCAATTTTGTGGCACTATTTGAGCTGCCCATGGCATCATCCAGGGGTTAGGAACTGACTTGGGCATGAACTTCCCTTGGCTAGGTTGTCTCTGGAAAAATTTACTTCTTTTGATGTGGATGGAATGTTGCTTTGTTTAAGATGATTTTTAATAAATGGAAGAAGAGAACATGCATTACTCTCATGGTCCCTAGATTCACAGATAAGACACATTTATGTCTTGTCAGGGGACAATCTCTTATTGCATGCTTCTTCCTGCATCTAGGACAATACATAGCTAATGGTTCAGTTTTAGCATTTGCTTTAGCTTGCAATCCATCCATGGTGGAGGTTAATTGAACTAAAATGTCTATTTTGAAATTTTCCAATTCATCCATCAGTTTGTTCATATCTGGGTTTAAATTTTTAACTATTTTTCCTTTTCTAGGTCCACCCCTTGTCATGAATAGATTCTACAAATGTCTTTAATATCATTCATTCTTATTTGATCAATATTTCCACCTCCCATCAGATCAAGTGCCTCCCTTGATTCATCATCCAGACCTTTAAGAAAAATGGTTTTTCTTAACTCTTCTTGTAATACAAATCCACATCTTTTTCTCACAAAGAGGAATTTGTCTAAATAATCTTCCATATTCTCATCCTCCTCCTGCTTGATTTTGAAAAATTATTCCTTCCTATTCCTCCCTCTACAGTAATCTTGATACTTTTCTAGGAAGGAAACTTCCATTTGTGCCCAAGTGGTAATAGAATTAGATGTTAATCCCATAAACCACCTCATTGTTGCATCCTTTAGGGTAGATGGAAACAACTTGAGTTTTTGATTATCTATTTTGTAATCATAAGTTTGACACAAGTACTTTAAATTCAAACAAAAATTGGTTAGGGTCTTTAGATGACATCCCTCTAAACATGGGTAAATGTGCAGGTGAAATATTTTTCATAGGTGTATCATCATCATCCAATTGAATTGGATAAGTGAAGGTCCTATCAGGTTCTCTTTTAGCTTCTTGTGCCATTTCTATAGTACCTTCTAGACTTTTCTCCCAATCAATATGGTATGTGATTTGTTTTGGGGAAGGTGAAAAGTTAGGAGTAGGAGGTTGACTACTCAATTGTGAATCAAAACTTTCTCTAAACGGGTCTTGGGATATGATATTTTTTCTAAAGGTTCTACTTCCTTCTGGTGATTGATCTAAGAATTCCAAAGGTGGAAATTTTACTTTGTGCCTAACAGGGGACAATGGTGCTTCTAATTCTTGATCAACTTCCTTATTTGATCGAGAAGATGATGATTCTTGTTCAAATATTTTTGGGAGGAATCGACCCTTGGAGTCTCTTGGTCTACTCATAAATTTTATGATGATGTAGGGAAGATCCTGCAATTACTAGATGTATGATTTCTGCTCTTGTTGACACCTAATTAGACAATTCTAACTATTTTTCCCTTGAAAATGCAATGGCACAAAAATGATGGGTGTCATTATTCCCTTCATTTAATCAACTCTTTGTTGATGTCATATTCAAACCAGGGGTGGTGTCCGAAGCTATATGCAACAAGAAATCTTAGTGATCTAGTAATTGACTATAGGTATTTGTTTTCTTTTTTTTATATTTTTGGGGATTTTCTCAATGTCTTGAGGATTTCTTGGCTAAAACCTTATTGAAATCAAACTATGAAAACTTGTTGGAAGTAAACACTCTTTGCAGAAATAAATTGCTAGAAATAAACACACATTTGTAGAATGGAATAGATTGTTGTAAGTAAACACACGTTATAGAAATAAACACACTTTGGAAATAAACACACAATTGAGAATGCTGAAAGATGATTGCAAAGAAATAAGAATCTAATCTAGAACACCTGCAAGAACAAGTATACGACATATTTCAACTTGAGTAATCAAAAGCATTTACAAAATTAATAGATCTATACTATTTTCTCTGGAAATATAAATACCAATAAAATGAAGATCCTAGTTCTTGGAAGAGTGGGCCCTTGCTCCACCTTGAAACAAGATTTGACAACTTAATATACTCAAAATAGAAATGGCTATTTTATTGATAAAATGTTCTACATTACAAAAACGTATACTATCTCTTTCTATCTCTATGTCTTTTTTTTATATATTATATATATATCTCTATATATATATATATATATATATATATATATCTATCTATATATAGGTGCATATATATATACTTCTTCCACAGGTGTATTTACAACCATAGTTATCCTACTGATTCAGATAGAACCAAATCATGCCCAAAATAGATGTTGAATTGGATCATGGCTAACGTATTGTTGTATGATAGTTATCCTGGATCTATGAGTATGAAGAATCAAAAATCTTCTAATCTGCTCCTGATTGAAAGGATCATTGATTGATAAATCACCGGATGTTGTTGGAATAAATAAATTCTCATCGGTTTGGAACTTTAGAGAAGTTTTGAACTAAAGGAAATCATTCCAGATCTAACTATGAGGGTTCCAGAGCTACATGTAGGAGTTCAGAACTAAGTCCAGAAAGTTTTGGAACTAAGTGATGGAGTAACTCGTAATGGAGTTCCAGAACTAAGTCCAAAATTTTCAGAACTAAGTGATAGAGCTCATAACTACGTAATGGAGTTCCAAAACTAAGTCTGGAAGTTCGAACTAATGTATTGAAACCAATGCTTCCAAAAACATGTTGACCACTTCATACTTTGTTCTTCGACTGATTGTGACCTGTTTTATTACAAAACTGAATTTCCAAAGCACTTAGTTAGGAATTAAGATTTTTTAAATGTTAGAACTACAATCAACAAAAGATGGACAATTACATCCTAACTTATATTAGATCAAACAAAAGTCACAAAATGCAATCAATCTTGATAAAAAGGAGAGTAAAATAAGATCATTTATTGCCCCATCACCCCATTATTCTCTTTAGGATCCTCCTCATGCACCGATGTCTTCTCCATGTGCGGGATCTTATGTTGTTTTCCCCTTTCCGGGATAGGTTCTACATTTATTTAGGGTTCATTTTTGTCCTCCTGCAAGGCCTTCTCATGTTCCAAATCCTCTGCCACCTTCTCCTCCACATCTTCATCACTATAGACTACTTGATTCCCCATACATCCTTTCTTTGTCTTTAGTGGAATCTCCTTGACTGGATGAGAAGGTCTTGCACCATCATCATGATTTCTTTTGTTATGGTAGATTTCCCTTCGCACAAGTGATCAAGCCCTTGTCCTCTTCTTCTTCTTATTCCTCATATGGATACTCCTCTCAACTCCTTTTGGGCTAGGGCATAGTGCTCTTCTTAGGTTGGGTTTGGAAAGTGTCACATAGACTCCTTTCCACTTTTCCTTATGTCTTTGTTAAAAAAACCATAAATAATATGCATATTATCCCTTTGATTATGACATTTAACATCACGTTCAAGTCCAAGGTATATGGCTCAATGGTTTCCAAGTATGTAGGTCTCGTTGCATACCCATAGGTGGTGTGCAACAAATGTCAATCTGATTCTACCTTTTCTACATAAAAATTAATCTTCTACACATCCTTAATCTTATCCACCATGCACTTGAAGCACTTAGCTATGAATGCAAATGAAAGTTTGCACCATGGACCCATTTCTCCATTTTCCACCGTGAAGCGTGCAAGAATAAAGTGTTGCATTACTACAAACTTTTCCTATTCTTTAACTTCCCTAGGTAGCTCTCATCATATGAACCATTCGATCTCAAATGTTTTGTGCATCCTTTTATACCATTTGTCCAATCTAGCCTTTTATACATTGTTAATTGTGCCTTCACATGTATAACTTGCAAACTATACTACGGGGGATTTTTTCTCTACTGGGTGGACCCATATTTCTTCATCAGGCTCATCTAGGACACCAATCTCCTAGAAAAATTAGTAGGAGGATTGAGCCCCATGTAATCTTGGACCCTTCTTCATTTTGTGCCCTTGCCTCTTCAATAATCCCATCGATGATGAATTGTGCTATATTATAATGCGTATCATGAGCCATTTTATGTGCAATGTAAAGAAATTTCCTATTTACTTCTTCCCATTTCTCTAAAGCTCCAAGTTTGTGACTCACAAGCCTAGCCACTATCATATTTGTGGGATCTGCGATCTTCTCCACATTCATGGCTTTACCTCCCTTTTTATCTGTAATTTAGTGGAAAACTCATTAATTTTTGTATCATCATGCAAATCAAGATCTAGGTATTCTCATGTCTCTCGTAATGATGTGACCTATCCAATTAGTCAGGATATGAGCCTCATTCTTTGGCACACGAAGTTTAAATAATCCTTGTACACCATTGACATCATCCATTGGAAGAGGTGTGTAGGCTTGGTAAAGAGAGGTAGTTCAAAAATATGGAGAACCTATACCTTCTCGAGGGTTCTTATCATTGAATAATCTACCAATGTCTATCCCTCTGCGTTCCTATCCAATAACTCTGTAACATATCCACATTTAAAATTTCCTCATTTCCTAGTGCCGTGTCATTACACTCACTAATTTTTCACTTTGCAAGCTGTGATTTCCATATTTGTGCCATAATCACTCTAGGAGAATACTAGATTTTCAAAGATATCTCTTCTAGTGGGTATTCAACCTCAACAATCTTTGTTTGACCCTTGCCCTTGTCCTTAGGAGATGCCTCAAAGTTGCTTTATTAGGTGAAATATTTCTTAGTTCTTCATTGAAAAATCATGCCCTAGTTATCCTACTCTACAATCTTCAATATTAAAACCTCTTGACATAACACCTGAGAAATGTGAACCCTAGCTGCTCAAACTCCAATTCCTACAAACCCTACTCCATATGTACTTCCACTTCCACTAAAACTTTCCATAAGGAGATCTACACTAAGGTCTCTTGCACACTACTTATGTTTGATCGTTACTCAATTCTATTTATTACACTAAGTTTCTTGGTTTCTCGTTTGCTTGAATGCAAGATGAAAAGTGACTCGATTTGCCCCTTTTTTATAGCTTGTCGTACTTTCTGACTTAATTTTTCTCTTTTAAAATGATTTTTCTCTCTTTTAATTTTTTAAGTACATATTTCATTTTATTTCATCTAAAGAACTTATTACTTTCATGCATGCCTTTATTTTATGGGTGTGACATTCATAACCTTATGGTGTGCTTACTACTTCCCAAGACTATAAACATTGATGCACACACTTCCTTGCACCGCCAACCATCTTCCTCTATGCCATATCCCAAGTAGTATATATTTTTGGTTCCTCCCTCATGTTATACTATGTGGCCTATTATTTTCATGGATTTCCTTCTAAGCAACTCCAACTATGCCCCATCCTACCTAGATGCCTATAAAACCATCTTTTTCCTTCTCACATTCTCAATTCTTATTCACCAAACACCCGTCTGTTCATCAATTTTGTGCGCACCTCCGTATCTTCTTCAAGGTATGTCCCAACATGTAATTTTTATTTTCCAATAGACACCTGCTTCCACCCTACACTAAAAGTATGTGCGGTCCTCTATGCATGAACTCAAGAGATATTAATCAGCTTCATGTGCGCAATCGTGCATATTACAACCGAAAAAACAAAAAAAAAAAACATGAAAGGGAAATCTACACTAAGTGGAAAAACTACCTTATTACAAACACCAAGAAGCCTTATTTATAGTAGGGCTTCAACCTACTCCCATTGAAGTAACCGAGTAACATGGGTTCCATCTAATGCTAACAATTGACATGTGCTTGATTCAAGTATCTTGGTTACCACAAAAGGTCCTAACCACCGCACCTTCAAATTCACTTGGGGCGTGCAAACTTGGAGTCATACAGAAGTACCATCTTACCAAATATAAATGAATTGTTCTTAATGTGCCTATCATGTCAATCCTTCTATTGCATCTTCTCAATATTTTAGCTCTAACACACAATGAAACACTACTTATCTAGTTGCATTAGTTTCTCTATGTGCTCTTCCACATCATTTTCATCATCGACAAAACTTTTGCATGCGCAATATGAAAAGATTGGAGTAAAAATTCCATAGGTAGTACGGTCTCTATGCCAACCTCCAACTGAAAGGATGTGGTCTTGTTCAACATTTTATATGTGGTCCTGTAAGCCCAAAGTACAACTGATACTTTATCATCCCAATCCTTCCAACATCAAAAATATTTTTCAAAGTTTGTCCCAAAATCTTGTTGAAATATTTTTAGTGCCATTAGCTTGAGGGTGATAAGGAGTGGTTTTATGGTGCACCACCATAAACACCACCAAAAAATTTCTAATTGTCTTATTCAAAAATGAGTTCCTCTATCACCGGTTAATTTCAATAGACAACCATATACTTGCTAATGATGTTTTCCCAAAGGAACCTCACTATTGTGGCTATAGTAAAATCCTTCGTAGGAACAACCTATACACACCTAGTCATATAATCGGTGCATGTAATTATGTAGCATGCTCTAGTTCTACATGCAGGTGGTGCAATAGGCACTAAAAATCAACAACCCGCTTTCAAAAGGTTACACACTAGCAATAGGTGTCAAGGGTGTTTCATCTCTATGTCTTGGCTTCCCAAGTCACTAAAAATGATCACATGCTTTAACATAAGGCTTGGTGTCCTTGTATACTATCTCCCACCCTAAGCCAACTAGAAGGATCTTTCACGCATTGACATCTCCTACATAAAGTTCTCCTTCAATACCTCCATGAGCCTCATCCATGATTATGTCATGCTCATCCTCTAGGACATATAGGTGTAGAACCTCGTCACATCCCATCTTGTACAAGTATCCTCCAATGAGATGATAAGGAAGCTGTGTGAATAAAAAGAATCTTCTTTTCCAATGCTTTCATCCCCTCTGGTGCAATTATAGTGCACAAAAATACTACTATATCTTTCAGATCTATGAGTGCATGATTCAACCTAAATAACAACGCATCATGCATGATTTCCTTAATACTTTGCGCGTCCTCTCAAGAGTTGATCCTTGATAAATGATTAGGCCCTAAATTGCTCTTTCTTAGTTTTACAAAAATTGTGAAATCAAACTCCTAAAAATAAGTATCCACCGATAGATGTGCCCTTGCAAGACAATTATTTTGACCAAGTACTTTAATGCCATATGATTTGTGTAAAAGATGTATGAAGTGACCAATAAATAATGTTGAGATTTGCAGCGAGCATAGATCATGGATAATTCCTTGTGCTTTGTTGTAGTAAAATCCTACTCGATGGTGTCAACTTCCTTCTTACAAAACATATGGGATGATCCACATTACCCTCTCTAGGTTACACCAGGACTCCTCTAATTTCCATACCAAAGGCATCAACATGTACATGAAAAGGTTTTTCTAGGAAGGAAAACACAAAATAGGAGTAGTAGTCAATATTTCTTGCAAGGTCTCAAACTCCTTCTTTTGCACGTCACCCCAGTAAAAATTTTCCTTGGATTTGAGAAATTCCTCTAGGGGAACAAAAATATTCACATATCCCTTGATAAATTTCCTATAATAACTAGTATGCCCCAAAAATCCATGCACTTCACTCTGGTTGGTAGGCTCTTCTAACCCCAAAATCATAGCTATCTTGGTTGGGTCTACCAATAATCACTCCCGCAAATGATGTCCCCAAGAAAAGTTCCAAAGGGTGTAGTAAATATAAATTTCTTAATGTTAAGGGAGATGCTTAACTACCTGTATCTCTCAAACATAAGTATTAGATTATCACGGTGATCGTTACCCAACCCATAGAAAGCATAATCATCTAGATAAACCTACAAGAAATTGTGAATGAAATCATGAAAATTCTACATAAGTATGCACGAGAATACTGTGGGTGCATTCTTAAATCAAACAGCATCATAGTATATGTACATAACTTCCTCATTCAATGGTGAAGGTGGTATTTTCTTGATCCTCACGCGCATAATGTACACTGGTGGTAGCCTCGAGAACCCATCTATGAATGAATAAATTTCACACCTTGTGACACCCTTAAGGATTTATTCTATGAATGGTGTAAAAAAGGATCTGTAACACATGATGCATTAAGTTCCATGTAATCTACATAAATCCTGATCTACCCATCCTTCTTGATACTGATTACCATGGGGCTAACCCACTTAGACTCCTCGACTGGTTTAATGATTCCAAACTTAAGCATTTTATCTATTTCTTCCTTGAATCTCACACGCAAGTTAGGATTCATCATATATGACCTCTTCGAACTAGATGTGCACCCTCTTTTAGCTTAATATTCATATCTCCCGATGAGGGGTGTTCTCCCTTCAACTCATAGTAACCTTGTGGGAATAAATCATGGAAGTCATGCAAGAGCTCAATGATTATTACTACCTCCTACTCTAACCAAGAATAGCCAATAATAGCCTCTTTGGCCACATCCTCGCACTAATGTTTTCCTTATTTTTTTTTCAATGGAGTATGGTACACACATGCCTTTTCATCTGCGGTGTCCATTACCTCATGCGTATTTTGTGTATGGATAATATACAAATTCTCCACATTTTCATTGTCAATCGGGTAAACTAATGCCCATTTCTCTTTCTCCTTCCAAGAATGACTAAGTTTCATCTCACCTGTCTCCAGCATATCTACACGTGTCTCAGAATCGGGTTCTCCAAGTAATCAAGCATGATCTCTTCGTTTTTTCTATCCCCCAATCTGATGTGCTTCATTATCTGTAAGCCTCATGGAATGGAGGTTAATTAGAAAAGTAATCAAAAGTGTGAACAATACCCTCGGTCATATCTCGCCATCCAGTTTCCTATTTGAGCTCGGTATGCACATATCACGCCCATGCCTAGCCATGCAAAGTGGAATAGCACTTATGTACCCAAAAATATGGTGGTAAATATTCCTAGCCTTCGCAATCATTTCCTCTCATAGTTTCGAACGTGTAACAAAGTAGAGTCTTCCCATCATATTCATGTATAATTGTAGGCACATTGCTCCAAGTAAACATTATTGAAAAGATGATTCACACTTCTTGCCACCCCAAAAGGTTATCCCTCGTGTCAACCACCAATGCGATGCTTATTATGCGCAACATATAAACCAACATATTCCTTCAATCACCTTCATTATTCCATTATTCCTCCATGGTGCATAATAAATATTTAGTCTTCTCTTTACTGTATACCTAGGTAATCGAGGCTTTTCTAAGTGCCAAACCATGTGTGCCCCGATCATTTTGGTTGATGAGGGTCATCAATCCTCACCATTAATAATGTCAATCTAGGGCTGGTGTCTGATGGTCTGTATGCATTAAGAGAAGAATATATTTGGAAAACAACTCCTTTAAACACAAACCAAACTTGCATAAAATAAATCACACTTGCAAAAATTTAAAGGCACACTTGCAGAAATAAAGTTTGCATGAAATAAATCACACTTACATGAAGGAAATCAAACTTGTAGGAAATAAAAACACACTTGCATAAATTGAAATTGCTGAATTGGAAATAAACATAATTAAACGAAACACCTGTAGGTTCACAACAGACTGAATTTTCACAATACAAAGATAAAAACAATACAACAAAATGAATTATAGACAAATGAATAAACATAAACATAAATACACAGATCCATCTTCCTTGAAATGAGTGGTCAGCTCATTCCTTGGAAGAGGATTTAAATCATACTTCCAAGATTTTAAAACTACTAGAATATTTGAGAGGAAAGAACAAATCTTTATTTCTTGGGAGAAAGAATTACATATCTCAGTGTGGAAGGTTACATTTATAATTCATGCATCCAACCAAATCCTTATTTTAAGAAATACAATTTGATCTTATCTTTATTCCAATCATAACAACTAAGATTTCCATCTCCACAAAATATGGAGAGAGAGATATATTATTGGAGTCAAATCTTATCTTGCTTATTTTAGGAATATTTGCTCCAAAATATTCTCCTTGATTTTTGGTAACAAGAATTAAAATGATTTTATTCTCTTACATTATTGGAAGGAGGTTTTTCCTTAAAATATGATTTTGACCAAATACCTTTCCTTGATTTTCCATTTGACTTTATTGTTTTTTATTGTGGAACTTTTAATGCTTGTCTGATATGCTTTTTCCTCGGAATGCAGTTCACTAAAAGTTAGATTTATCTTCATTGGTAAAACCTGTAGAAAATATGAATGTGGTTTTTCTTAGATACATTTCTATGAAAAAAAACCTCTCTTTGATTTTCTATTTTACTTTTTCTGTTTCTATTTATGGAATTTTTAGTGCTCGTTTGATACACTTTTTCTTTGGATCGCAACTCACTTTGAAAGTTAGATTTCTCTTCATTGGTAAAAATGTAGAAAATATGAATGAGTTTTTGTTAAAAAAATGTGAACAAAACCTCTCTCATATTTCCTATTAGATTCTCTGATTTTTCACAATTCCTCAAAAACTGTCATTCCGTTGATGCAGGTTCCGGAGCTAATGTTACTCTATTGATGCAAGTTCTGGAGCTAACTCCAATGGTTCCAGAGCTAATGTTACTTTATTGATGCAGGTTCTAGAGATAAATCCAATGGTTCTGGATCTAACGTTACAGGTTCCTAAGTTAAATCCAATAGTTTTAGAGCTAACGTTGCGCAGTTCGGAGCTAACTTTACAAGTTTTGGAGCTAACTCCAATGGTTCCAGAGCTAATGTTACTTTGTTGATGTAGGTTTTAAAACTAAATCCAATGGTTTTGGAGCTAATGTTATAGGTTCTGGAGCTAACTCCAATGGTTTTGGAGCTAACATTGCAGGTTCTGGAGCTAACTTTGTAGGTTCTAGAACTAACTCTAATGGTTTTAAAGCTAACTAAAATAGCTATAACTTTTGCATGCGATCTCAGATTGAGATGATTATTTGTTTGAACTTGCATAATTTTTCAAGAGGAATCTGAATATGAAATAATATTTGAGTTTATATGTATTGTTCATGATTAGTTCTATTTTTCCCAATACTAGCATTATCTTTCCTTTATGGCCCGTATACACAAGACTTTGCATATTTTCCCAAATAATCAATATGATTAGTCAACAAAATAGATAACAAAATATTTATAAGGAATGAACAAGATATATATCCTATATTCTATCTTAAGAAAAGCGTAAGTTCCTAGATTACATTTAAATCCACTTTCAAAGGTAACTTGGAAGGACAAAATAATGGTAAATTATAGTCAATTTATGGCCTCATCATTGGTTACTCTCCCCTTCATCTCACACCAAACCATTTCATACGTGCCATGGGCCCGGTTATCACAAGAACTATTTGTGGTGTCACTAATAGATTGGGCATCTACCCACCGAAGTGTAACTTCCTTTCGAGGGTTCTACATTCTTAGGATCATGTACGATACGAGTGTAAATTAAATTCATATCTTCTTCACACACTGGCTCAAGTATAGGTTGTAGCCTTTACATCATTTATGAGTATGATAACACACTCATCCTTGATTTTAAAAATAATATATCTCTTATTGAATCACAAGTTAGAATTGTTCGTGTAACACCAAGGCCATCCAAGTAATGCTTTGGAAAGTTATTTTCTTTAGCTAGCTCCAAAACCTTAAAGCCTCTAGTAAACTTGGCTCCATCAATGGTAATTAAAGCATCCTTTAAAACCCTAATAGGCATAGCTCTAATATTATTTTCCATATACAAAACATAATATGGTTGCAATGGTGGTCTCCCATCGATTCCATGCATATAAATTCAATAAATTCACCTCAATGCTCGTATCAATCAAAATGTTAATAACCAACCAACCATTAATTACCGCATCCAATGTTTTTTCTTTGTCATACTCATGGTTATGTGGTGTAAAATATGCATGTAGTATCGAGACTTGCACTCAACTCCAGTTTGTGTTACCTTTTCATGCACCTATTCCCCTAGCAATGGGATGATATTATCCTTCCGTAACATCTTACATGCCTCTTTCAGATCATCCACATCTTTCTCTATAAGCTCACCAATCTTTGCACGTTCTCTCTCATGCATCTATTCCTTCAAGCAATGTATCTCACCGTGCAAATATCTAATAACTCCCATAGTCTCTTGATAAACTTCCTTCGATAATAAGCATCTAGATACTTGGCATGCATACTTCTTCTCTCCTAATGAGTGGATTGAAATTGAGGCTCGTGTGTGTGTGCTGGTTTGGCATGAGTAGTGACCAAAATAGGCTACAACTTAGGATCAAGAATCTTCTTTGGAAACTATTGATTACTCTTCACACAATGTACCTTGATCTTCCCACACCTTTGTCCTTATTCTTTTTCTTACACATGTGCTTAAGGCTAGGGAAGTCCTTAATCTTGTACTACTTTCCATAATATGCACACACTAGATTTTAGGGACAATCACATTGGTAATGATTAGGGGACCCTCAAGTGTAACAAGTTTGGCATGTAAATATACCTCTACCACCATGACCTCTTCTCCTATATCCTCCATGGAATCCACCTCCTCCATTGTTACATTCTTGATGAGGTTGGGTTTCTGCACACGATATCTCCTCGCCACCATGGTCTATCGTAATCCAGTCTCACATGCCTCATGAATTTGATCTATTAGTTGATAATCCTTCATATCATGAGTGTCCATATCAAAAATGTTACAATACATGGATAAATTCTTCATTATCGTCGTTTACTGTAAGAGAGGGAAGTTACTGAGACATCATGGTCCTTGTGGAAAATCTCCCAAGAATGAAGATATCCTTAGTATGTGATTCAACTTCACGGTCAATACACCATATATCATAGCGTGTTTTGTGTGTTTAATTAGCAGAGAGTTTCTCCAATTTCTTAGCCATAGCTGATATCTCGTGCCTCCAAAATTGGCTTACTCCAAAAGATCAACACTTCTAACTACCTCAAAGACGCATATTTTCTTCCAAAGCCTCACGTGGATCCACATATGTCTTGTGAGATAAAGATCTTTGGAACAGGTCAAAAATGATCCTATGAACCATTGTGAATGCTAAATTGGGTGGATATCATAAGAAAATTTACACAACAAAGTCTTAAAAATTGTGTCATACTCTATGAAACTTTTAGAAAACCCTTCTTGATATCCCTAATCATGCTAATAATCTATTGCTCAAACTTAAGGATGTGAAACTCAACGCACCATAGTAGTTCACACTTGTGTGCGTGCTCTATTGTATCCTCTACACCCCTACACTCTAGTAAGTGAAGATACATCTTAAAGAAGACTTAAGGTATCTCGTTGCTATGGTTATTGAGGTGGTGTATAATGAGGCCGATTAAGTGGTGGCTGTTATGGTGGTGGAACTTACCCTTGATTAGGACCAGACCTAGATCCTCCACCAGCATTTCCTCCAGGTGGTTTCTGACCTGAACCTCCTGAGCCTCCTGCACCTCCTCGCTATGGACTACGACCCAGTTGTTGAACTTCCTTGTGTCCTAGTTATGGTATTGAATTGGACACCTATTGTTTGTGTTATTGTGACACCTATGGAACTTCTTTATATAGTCTATGTGCTAATACTCTATCATGATGAAACTCCTAAAAAAAATCACCCATACATACTCCCAACATTGGTTCTACTACTACATCGCCATGGGCACATTCCTAAGTCCGATGCACTTCCTGAGTTAACATGAAATTATATCTACTATATTTTCCTTCTTACTAGACTATCATTCAACAACTACTTCTAGATTTAGAATACCTTATGTAATCTCTTCCGAAGCTGATGGGATCTCCCTACCGAGATTTCCCAAATTTTATAAGACATGATCCACATGCCTCCTCATCTTCCATGAGTATCTCAAAACCTTCACGATCCATCATTCTTCTCGATAACAACACCGCTTCAATTCCCCTCTCTCATGCTTCCTTATACTACAACTATCTTTCTTATCTCTTCCTTTCTTCCGCCATAACCACCATCCTTCTCCACACCTTGTCCTATCCCTCGTATAGTGGGGGTTTAGATAGTCATGGGTAATATTTCCAATCCCATTTCTATTATAAATATCTAGATAGCTAAGGGTGTGCGTATAAGTAAGATGCTATGGGATCATGTGCAAAACTTAAAATATGCTTCCACAAGGAAATAATATGTAGAAATTGCGTACTCCAAACATATAATTCCACAACACACCTACCCACCGGTGATGTATAACTCCATTCCACTCCTCAATGCCTCATATTAATCAAAGAGAGTATGGTAATCTTCATGTGTCCAAATTCTTGGTCTAGGTCTCGTAAATTTTATTTTATGCGTAATCTACCAACCATTGGTATAACTCTACCGAAAATAAATTGAAGAACATCTCATACAAGAAGTCATAAAGATTATATTTCACCCACTTTCACTCATTAAAACATGGTCTAGTGCTATGTAATGGAATTACTTGGATAAATCGGAACATCGCAACAATATAAAACCAAATCTCAACAAATGTAGATAAATTATTTCAATATGAAAGTATAATAGCTTATCCACTTCGAGGGGGAAACCTCCAAACCATATAATAAGACTCAAGTTTTCAATATATCCTTAACTACACACTAATATCTCCTATATATGCCCTTCTTATGCTATGGCCACCACTGATGCTGACCTAATAATGGTATGAATGAAATATATAATGATAAGAACATATAAATAACCAAGGGAATGTGTACCACATGTCGAAAATCCAATCGATGCACTATATATGATTAAGGGCATAGTATTCCCTCCCCTTTAAAGTGAAATTGTCCCCAATGTTTAGAAGCTCGAGTGTTGTTGCAGAAATTTGATATCCTCCCATGCCTGCATTTTCATTGTCCATATTATTCCACTTGATTAGGTACTCAATAATAACCCATTTCCTCAATCTTCTATTGCATATTTGAAGGATGCATTCAGGTTCTAATATGAGTCTCTCCTCCTCATCGAGCCTGTAATAATGTTTAGGATGATACCCTCTGTCAAATTACTTTCTTCAGGTAAGAAACATGAAAGTCTGTATGTATTCTGGTTGTCTACGGAAGTTCTAATTTGTATGCTACAGTACCAATCTTCTACAATACTTGATAGGGGCCATAATACTTAGGTGATAGTTTGTTATCCTTCTGCTATTATTACAAATACATTTTCTTATATGGTTGTATATGCACAAAAACCTAATCATCGACTTCAAAATTTCATTTAGTGAGATGTTGATCAGCCTGCTGCTTTATGCAGTTTTGTGTCATGGCCAAGTTCTCCTTGAGACTAAAGAGGACCTCTTGTTAATGTTGAATGTGTTATTCCACTTCTCTAACCTTTGGTTTTCCTCTCAACAATGTTGTGATGGATGATGGATGGTATCCATAGAGTGCCAAAAAGGAGACATTTCTTGATGAATTATGGAAGGAAGTGTCATACCACCATTCTGCAAGTGGAAACCATTAGATACATCTTGTTTGTTTATCTAAGGTGAAGCAACGAAGATATCCCTCCAAAAACTTATTTACAACTTCTATTTTCCAATCGATCGGGATGATAAGAAGAGCTATGAGATAACCGAGTACCCAAACATGAGAATAAATCAATCCAAAAATTACTAATAAATATAAGGTCCCGATCACTTACTACAATCTTCGGTATCCCATGTAGCTTATGAATTGTTTCCATGAAGGTTGTTTCTATTCTCTTTGCAGAAAATGGGTGTGGCAAGGCACAAAAATGAGCATATTTGGTGATTCTATATACCACAACCATGATGAAATGTTTTCCTTCAGATTTAGGAAATCTTGTGATGAATTCCTTGGAAATCTCTTCCCACCACTAGCTAGGAATACATAGAGGATATAGAAGACCCGGTGACCGAAATATTTCACCCTTATTTTACTAACAAACCATGAATTCGACAACAAATTTTTGGACATCCCCTTTGAGCCCTTCCAAGAATAAATATTTTTTGATTCAATGATAAGTCTTTAAGAATCCAGAGTGCCCCTACTAGAGAAGCGTGAAGCTCAAATAGAACCCTCATTTTAAGGGTGGTGTTGCTACATAGGTATAATCTATCTTTATACCATAAAACATCCCCTTTCCATATAAATTTTTCAGACATGCTTGGATCATTCTAGAGATTATGAATGAGGTTTTGTGTAGTTGGGTCATTTCTCCATTCAGACCTTTCCTCCTCTACCCAATCTTCTTGTAAGATGGATATGACACATAACAATGCCACAAACTAATTATTTTTTCCTAGACAGAGCATCCACAACTACATTATCCTTCTCTTTCTTGTAGATAATCTCAAAATCATATCCAAACATCTTTGAGACCCAATTTTGTTGTTCTTTAGATGATAAGCATTTCTCCAAGAAGTATTTCAGAAAATCATGATCTGTCTTAACTTTAAAGTGTCTTCCTATGAGATATGGTCTCTATTGCTTTACTACATTAAGTATGGCTAACATTTACTTATCATAAGTTAGATTTGATAAATTATTACCTTTGAATTGACAGATCAAAAAGGAAATAGGAAAAAATTCTTGCATGAGAAATGCCCGCATACCAGACCCTAATGCATCACATTCAAAAATGAATGTTTTGGAAAAATATGGAGTAGCCAAGAATTGAGTGGTACACATGGCCTCCTTAACTTATCAAATTATTTGGTAGCATTCTCATTCCAATAGAAAGCGTCTTTCTTTAATAAAGTTGTGAGAGGTGCTGATATACTTCCATAATGCCTTATGAATCTAGGATAATAACCTATAAGACCAAACACTCCTTAGAGATTATTTAGGGTTTTTGGAACCTTCCACTCCCTCATGGCCTTGATATTATTAGGATCCACTTTAACACCTTCATGAGAGAAAATGTGACCCAAATATTTAACCTCCTTGAATCTACAAGAACACTTAGAGGGATTTGCAAAAATTAATGTTGCTCAAGGGTTTCCAAAACCTTATTTACATGATGCAAGTGTTCTTCCCATGTTCTCGCTATAGTTTAATATATCATCAAAGAAGACTAAAAAAATTACATAGGAATACCTTAAAAATAGAATTCATCAAACTTTGAAATGTAGAAGGTGCATTTGTGAGTCCAAAAGGCATTACCCAAAATTCATAATGGCCTTCATGTGTCTCGAAAGGTAGTTTTATGAACATCCTCATCCTTGATTCTGATTTGGTGGTATCCTAAATGAAGATTGATATTTGTAAAGTAAAAAGACCATGTAACTCATTAATAAAATCATAAATTTTAGGAATAGGAAACTTATTTTTGATGTGCACTTATTAATTTCCCTATAATCGGGACACATGCACCACATGTAATCTTTTTATGCACCATCACTACTGGATAAGAATACATTTTTTTATTATGACAAATGATTTATGCTTCTAACATCTCTTGTATAATCTTCTTGATCTCACTCTTTTGCATATATGGGTACCCATAAGGTCCGATGTTGGGTGGTTGGATCGCTAGTACTAACTAAATAGCATGATCATTATCTCTCTTTGGAGGTAAACCCTTTGGCATATTTTTAAAAACAATAGAGTGTGCATCCAACACTACTTGAATATATGATGGTATAATTTCCTTATCTTGATGTGCTTCCAATGGAAATGATTGTGCGATAAATCCCTCTACATCCTTTTTATCATTTTTTGTATTTGATGAGAGCTCACTAGATTTGGAGACTTTTCTCTTAAGAATCTTTGCTCAAAATTACTTCCTTGAGACTAAAAGCCCATGAACAACTCTTGGAAGTTCATCTAAATGGTTCCTAATGTGGTAAGTGATTGAAATCCTAACACAATGTATGCTCCTCCCATAGAAATGGCATATATGGGGTTATTTAGTATGTAATATCCCATAGTGAGCTTAATGTTATGGAATTTTTTAGAATAAGTAAAAAGACCTACATCAATAATAATTACTTAACATTCAAAGAAATTGGATAAATAAAATAGTTCAGCACACTGCTAACTTATGATTGATGAAGTTGTGAGTACTTCCTAAGTCAATCAACACTGTGACCCTCTCTTTTTTTAAGAATCCAACCACCCCGAGGGTTTAGGGGCACTAATGCCTAAAATTACATGGAATGAGATCATTAGTTGGGGATATCCTCGACTCCTTTGGGTCAACCATGACCTTTGAATCTTCATCTTCTTCATTATCTTCATATTCACTAGGCCCATCAATGTAGAAAAACTTATTTTTAGCACATTTATGTCCTGGTCCATATGTAGTGTCATAGTTAAAATATAACCGTTTTGTTATCTTTTCTTAAATTTGTTGAGTTGTCAATATAACTAGTAGAGGGAGGCTTTGGAGGCAAGGTGTTGTGATCTATAATATTAGTGAATTTTTTTGCCTTCTTGAAACCAATTTTTCCTCTTCCAGACATGCCATAATCATAGAATCAAAAACATTATGAGGATTAAACATACGCACCTCATGCTTAGTGTGATTCTTAAGACCCCCAAGAAATAGGTTATTCCGATTCTCTTCAAAGAATATTTTCCACCCATAAGGAAAGGTTTTGGAATTGATGAATGTAAGCCTTAATGGATCATGTATGTCTTAACTTTGGTTATTGGATGAATTAATTCTTTGACACACTAGAACTATAGTGTAATTGCAACTCTTCGGTGAATACTATCCATATAACATTGAGACCACTCTTTTTCCTTTGAGCACATAACCATTGATACGGATGAATTGGTCAAGCTCGAGATAAAAATATGCCATGGTAACCTTTTCTCTGATGAAATCTGAATTAGATAAAATAAATTCTCCATTTAGTTAATTCAGTTAAGTGGATATGTAGTCAAAAATAGATAGGGGCCAAAGTGCCCCTATCCCCTAGATATACATTCTTCTCTATCTTCAAGATCTACCAATACCAAATGCCAATTTAGCTAGGTGGGCTAGAATAGAGTCAAGCTAGGGACTCGTAGGCCAATAGGCCCACCACAATGCACTTTAGACATTATTTATCATGGTCTCATACTATTATTTAGAAGGTTCCTTAGTGAAGAAAGTACTAATTAACCCCATATTTTGGCCATCTTTATTTATTTTATTTCGTCATTACCGACCCTTTTCATCCACATTCCTAGTCTATTTTGGTCATTTCTCGTTATTTTAGCCTCAACCGGGGTGCCCATGGGTGCCTTGGTCCCACCAGGGGAGCCTTGTTTTTTTACGCTTTCCTACCACTTTTTGGGATCTTTCTAGCCATTTTGCATCTTTATTGTGGTCATCCTTTTCGGGGTTAATTATGAAATTAGATCAAGATAAACCTATAAATACAAAGTTATGAGACCATAATAAGGGACCTAGCATCACTTACTACTATCACTCCATCTAGAGTTACATCCATCTATTGCATTGGAGATCACTTGCATCTTCATATCTCCATCATTAAAGAACAAGGATAGGACATTTGCATCACCCTTCATAGGGGGAGGGATTATATTCTATTCCGTGCACACATTCTATTAAATTTTCTACATATAGTTATTGCTCGCTACTTCACAAAGTGTGACTGGAACAAGAGCAACCTAGTGCATGTTCACACACACTTGGACATAAAAATACATCGGGTCTCGAGATGTAATGTGATGCTCAGTTAGTAATTTCACCATTGTGGTAGCCGAGGTCGGATCGACCCCTTCATATGCATTATTATTTTTAGGGTATGATGTTTGTTTTGGGGCCTTGTAGGTTTCTCTTTCATCTTAGAGTATTGTCGACATATAGTTTAGGAAAATGACGTTGATGCGACAAATAATGAACGCGTTTTATATCATCTTTCCCGCATAGATCAGTTTTAGAGATTTTTCACAAACTAGGGCACCTAGAATGCAAACCAGAGCACCCTGCAGCACCCGGTCCAACTAGATCCTCTAGATACACCCTTTTGGGTCTTCTCGCATAATTGTTCTTGTTCCCTGATTTTCCAAAGTCATCTTTACAACACTCTCCAATTAGGTATCTATTATTCATCCGAGTTATTTCCTCTTCCTTCGTATACATTAGGGTTAGATTTTTCTTTTACATAGGTTTTTATCTCATTTACATTCTTATTTACTACATTTATCTACTTTATTAAAGTTGTTAATAGCTTAGATTAACTATCCCCATATTAATTTATCTATTTTTAGTTAATCGTTTTTGGTGAACCCTGACGGTTTCAACACATCTTTTTATTATGTTTTCTCCTTATCAAGCTATGGCTCAATCTTCTTATCCTACTTATGCACCCACTAAGGTCTTAGGAATAGTTATTACCATCTGCTAATTTTATGCGTATGCGCACCCATCCTCCTCCTCACTTTATCATACATAATGATGATTCATCTATTAATGTAGTTACTACTCGTCATACTCATCTTAATCCACCTATGGCTCCACCCGCATCTATTCCACCACCAAATACTGTGGAAACTCCTCCTACATGCCTAAAGGCTATGAGATCATCAAACAACTTAAAAATACCCCTACTAAGATCTCTCTTTATGACTTATTGCGTAACGGACCAGATTTTCGTAATACGTTCGAAGCTTCCCTTTGTGCCATTCACATTGAAAGTGATAAATCCACGTGGTATTTGCACCTCTTATATATTCTCTTCAGAATTTACCTCCTGCTATATATTTGACTAATGATGATCTACCACCTTTTACTAAAAGCAATCTGTGTGCTCCTTTGCTTATCACTGTTGTTATTAACACTACTTGTATTAAAAGAGTCCTCATTGATAATGGATCAGTTGTCAATTTATGTGTTCACTCTCTTTTAAAGAAATTGGGTATTAGCGATGATTTAATTTCTAATAATTCTACCCTCATTCGCGGTTATGACTCTACCACTTGCTCATGTATAGGGACTATCTCATTACATATTCGTGTTGGGCCTAAGACTATTCTTACTAAATTCTATGTTATCAATGATGCCTTTTAGTTTAATATCTTATTAGGAAGGCCTTGGATTCATGCAATGCATGTTGTTCCATCTAATTTTCATCAATGTGTCAAGTTCTTGCATGATGGTTATGAACATACCATCACTATTGATCCTGAGCCATTCAAATATTGTCACATAGATCCCATTACTTCTATGCCCATACCACCTTCGCAACGCATCCCATACAATAGCATCGACACATATGAAATTGGTCAATCTAGCACTTCATAGTATCCTTCTACCACTTGCAATGCTCCAGCTATATCCACTCACACAATGACCATTATTTCACCTACATAATTGTCCCTCGCTAGTATTCCATCTCCAACAGTTTTGGCACCTTGTACTCCTCCGACTATGGTCCCACCTACTAACATACTTGATATCACTACACAATGTGATGATGCTCGTACCGATGATTCCAAGGATTCTGATGACAAAGTTGATGCTATAGAACTTACTGATGAATCATTAGGGCAACTCAATTTTACTCCTCTTGGTGTAGACGATTCTTATTTTGAAGAACCTTTGTGGTCGATGGTCCAAGAGAGTATAGGATCAAGAAAATTCCATCTAATAATTCTATGGTGTTATATCAAGGATCTATCCATGGTGTCGATGCTATTTCATCTTCTCCTCTCTGTGGGTCACAGCTCCACTACCTCCTTTTACATGCAAATTATTCATCAATAGATCCTTTTGGCAACACATCCTGTTGACTCCATGTGCTTAGAAACTATTTGTATACATGAAAGTTTGGCTAGGTTTGGCATAAAACTCAATGACATTTTACCACCTCTTCATTCACCACATCTCTATCATGGCTATTTTCACACTACAACATCTTATGGCTTGTGTGTCTTTCATCTAACAATATTTGTTTTGCACACCCCTCGTGACTCTCCACTCACACTTGGACAGTCTTGGCTTGATTATATTGGTGGTACAATCAATGCTCATCACTCTTTACTAACATTTCCTATGCCTTTTTCTATATCTTTATTCATAATGATTCTTTACTCGCCATGCGTTCCAAACATCTCTCGTTGGCATGCTCACGGTTTCCCACCAATCACCTTTACTAATGAAGAATATGCAATGAATGTGTACACACTCCACCCCAATGGATCCTTATATGACTCTCCTCATTGAATAGCTTATCAAGTTTTTGACACAACTCCAGTAGGTTTCGATCATGACAACGATGATCTTCTTGATAGCATCCCATAGTCATCTTTTTATCATACATTTGGGGGAATTGAATCTAATCTCCCCAACTCACTTTCAAATCTATCATCTTGGAATTTTCATATAGGGAATTTTTCATTATATGTTTTAGCATCTTCGTTACTTGATGACACACTCTTGTGCTTCAGTTCACACTTGATTGTTGAGGGATTAATGCTACACTGAACCATACACAATGCACTATAGGAATTATACATTGCGTTTCATCACACATCACACGACATACACCATATATTCTCCACATTTTTCTACAACATTGTTCCATTTCCACATTCATATATTATACTAGTCCTCACCTTACATGTTTTACATCATACACTATTAGGCTATTTATACATATTTCCTCACATCCTATACATAGTCATATACCATACATCATACACTACGCATCTTCATGTCATACATACTATACTAGTCTTCATCACATATGAGTCTAGCCTTACATCATTTTACATACTACATTACTCATCTATCTACATGTATTACATTACGTGTTATACATTACATTTTATACATTCTACACATCTACCATCAAATTTGGCACACCGCGTCTTTTATCACATAGTAATCTTTCATCATTACATATCCTACATTGTATTCTATGTTCAACACTCACCACCCTATGACACACTTTAGTTCCTCAATCCATGCTCGACTATTGAGGGTTTATAAATCAAATGGACATTAAATTCATCACACATATATAATTCAATATTTCACCATCTGAAATTTCCATCTTAGTGACATACACTTTCGGCTAAATTATTACCTATTCTATTATCTTGTTTTGGTATACACCTTAGATTACATCACCACTCCATCCTTTCATCTTGTAGTGATATACGCTTAGGGATAAATAATCACTCATCCATTCATCTTATAGTGATATACACTTAGGATAAATCATCACTTATATGTTCATCTGGTCATGATATACACTTTGACTATAGGGTTCACACACATATCATCACTAGGTTGCATCTCATCACTACACCTACACATTCATCACAACACATTAGACACAACATACACTTCAATCATTTCCTGATGAAACACTCTCGTTTACGGTTCATTCTTGACTGTTGAGGGAGAAAAAATGAACCTCATTGTATACACTTCCATTTAATTTGGAGCACACGGCTCCTATCATTCCATCTTGCATTCCATTCTATCCATCCACAACATATTACATTTTCTTGGGGGCATTTAATCTTGTTTATTAGCGTTATACATTATCAAATTACTACACATGTTAGATTGATTTATTATATGTCATTATCTATACCATCCACACATGCACATTCACACCTTTGTCTAGTTGTGATTGTAGATACAGATCCTTCACATGCAACATGGATGCTTTCCTTCTACCCTTCCTACACTGGTCATTGGGGCATCCACATTCATCTCTCACAGGTGTTATTGTTTCATTTTGTACTTATCACTTTAAATTACTTTGTTATTCACATTTTGACATATTGATTATTTTTGTAACATGGTAACAGGTGTTCCATGTGTAGCACTTGTTTTGTAGGATTACATGTTACCATGACTTCTTTGTTTTTACTTTTCTACTTTTTTTTTGCTTCTCGTATGTGGCATTTTCCCTATGTTTGGTTTGCACACTTATTTTTTATTTGCAACCATGCTGGCCTTTGCGTGTTTTACAACATCGCAAGTGATGTCCCATGTTTACGACCTGATTTATGTGGTTTACTTATATTCTTGCATGTTGACACTACTATGCTTGGCATTTTTACATTGTTGGCATATTTTACACATTAACTTCTTACATGCATGCATTTTTGTAGTAACACTTTTATTTGGCTATCCATCCTTGTTTGTGTGCACCTTGTTTTCTACCAAGTACATTCCCTTCCCCATGCATGGGAAGAATTATAGAGTACATGTGGTTGGTCACCTTTTGGGTCTGCATTCTTTAATTAGCGACGTCGTATGCACCCTAAAGAGGGGGAATCATTTTAGATTTTTACATACTAACACAAAGATTATACTTTGTTGGATTCATTTACATACAATAAGTGGGTTCAAACCATTCTATGAACCCCATACACACAGTGGATTTTATAGGACATGGTTTCCTTAACATTATGGGAAGTAGTTACTGAGCTTTAGAGGTTACAAAGGTGTGCCTCTCTACACTACTTCAGCCAAGTGGCATCAAATCACCCAATAAACTAGGACAGTAAGACAAAGATCTCTTCATACACATTTAGGGAAGCAGTTAGAGCTTGGGGGACATAGACCATTTCCTCCCTACACTTCTTTGGCTAGGGTGGCGTGAGATCGACCAAAAACTCGTAATACATGATATCATTCTACACTCTCTTCTCGACATGGATCGGGTGTACATGTTCCATTTACATTTGTGTATTTTACAATCACATGCATCTTTTAACATTGAGTTTTTACACTTACATACATACATATTTGACTACTTGATCATTTTATCCTTGCAAGTCCGGCCGTATGAGAAACAAGAAGTCAAATGGGGGAAACAAAAAAATGTTAACAATAATGCTTCACGACAACACACACTTTACTAACCATGTAGGTACATCACACACCACAATAGCTACACATGCGTTCCACCCTAGGTTCACTCTCATCACTTTTTCTTTGTGCATTTTTCATCTTTAATTTCCACGCTCCTCCATCATTTTTGTCATTCCATGCTTTGTCTAGTCCTTCAACATGTTTCTATTACACTCTTCATGGATATCAGTACACATATCTATCTACATTATGTTACCGATCTTTCCAAATACCAACATAAAGTGGGGGAAAATGTAGTCACAAAATCATGCACTTTTGACATTTTTAATCTCAATCTCATACCAATATTTAGAAGGTTCTTGAGTGGAGAAATTACTAATTAACCCCATCATTTGGTCATCTTTTTTTTTTATTTCATAATTATTGACCCTTCTAATCCACATGCCCAGTCTATTTCGGTCATTTCCCATTATTTTATCCTTGATTGGGGCACCTAACCTAGTATCGCGTGGTGCTGTGGGCACCCCCATCCTTTTGCTCTTTCCCTCCACTTTTTGGGATCTTTCTAGCCATTTTTCATCTCGTATATTTCTTATGGCTGGAATTTTCAAGGTTAATTATGAAATTAGATCAAGAGAACCCTTTAAATATAAAGTTATGAGACCATAATAAGGAACCTAGCATCACTTACTACTATCACTCCATCTAGAGTTGCATCCATCTATTGCATTGGAAATAACTTACATCTACATAGCTCCATCATCAAGGCACAAGACTAGGATACCGCATCACACTTTATAGGGGTAGGGATTCTATTATATTCCATGCACACATTCTATTACATTCTATTAAATTTTCTACACATAATTATTGCTCGCTACTTCAAAAAGTGTGACTGACATAAGAGTAACCTAGGGAATGTTCACACACAATTGCACATAGAAATACATTGGGTATGAAGTGTAGTGCATTTATCGGGATAGTAAGTCCACCATTGTGGTAGCTTAGGTTAGTCCAACCCCTTCATATGCTTTATTATTTTTTAGGGTTTGATGCTTGTTTTGGGGTCTTGCAGGTTTCTCTTTCATATTGGAGTATAGACGACATCTAGCATAGGACAATGAGATTGATGTGACAAACAACGAAGGTTTGAGATCATCTTCCAGCCCTATAGAGATATGTTTAAGAGCTTTTCTATAGATCAGGGCACCTAGATTATAGACTAGAGTGCCATGCAAGTGCCCTAGTCCTCCTCAAGGTGCCATAGTCCAGGTAGATCCTCCAAATTCACCGTTTTTGGATATTCGCATAGTTTTTCTTGTTCCTAATTTTCCTAGTCATCTATGCAACACTCTTCAATAGGTATCTATTCTTCACTGATTTCTTTCCTCTTCCCTATTACACATTAGGGTTAGGTTTTTCTTTTGCATAGTTTTTTATCTCATTTACATTCTTATTTACCGCATTTATATAATTTATTACATTGTTCATAGATTAGATTAACTATCCCCATACTAATTAGTCCATTTTTAGTTAAACAAGATCCTTTCCATTAAAATCATGCATCTCCACTATCATAAACATGTTATGGGATTATAGAGTGTTTGTATTTGGATTGGGCATGCTTGAAGTTTTGCCTTGGCTTGTTTGTCTATTACTTTGACCTGAAGATCCACCTTGGTTAATAGAAGTGTGATTACCCATTATATGTGTACTTGAATTATTGCATGAAATCCTCTAATAATTGTCCAATCCATTCTATCTATTCTTTGTTGGCCACCCTAAACTCGAGGTTTCACAGTCCAACTCAATTTGGCTTACATTATGGTCCATTGAGGTAAACCAGTAACCTTGAGGAATCTGTAGTTACACCTTCTGACTCCAACTCCTCAACTATTATCTCATCCTTTTTTGGAGTTTTACCGGGTGATGGGATTCATTTTTCCTCTTGTTGAAGGCCCCGCCATGATGCCTCAAAATAGTAGGAATTAGGGATCAAGATCAAATTATAGGGTTTTGGAGTTCAATAGGAATTTGACCAAATAAAAAAAAATTAAAGAAACAAATCCAACTAAATTTTTATCCTTTTTCGAAAATATAAAGAACTTGGAAAAATTCCACAATTTATAGTCTAGGAGAGAATGAATGAAAAACCCTTAATTTCCAATAAATTTTGTAAAATAAAGTTAAAAAGTATGAAATTTTCTAGGAACCTTACTTATAATGATTCAAAACTCGGTAAACAAATCTATGGAAAATTCACTCTAGTTTGCAATATATAGTGGAAACAAAAATTGGGGGTTTTGCCCTAATTTTGGCCCCGATCATAGCCCCGATACCACTTGTAATGGAATTACTTGGATAAATCAGAACATCAAAAGAAATATAAAACCAAAGGAAATAAAATGTAGATAAATGATCTCAATATGCAAGTATAATAGCTTAGCCACTTCGAGGGGGCAACCTCCAAACCATATAATAAGACTCAAGTGTTCAATATATCCTTAACTACACACTATTATCTCCTATATATACCCTTCCTATGCTATGGCCACCACTGAGGCCAACCTACTAATGATATGAATGAAATATATAATGATAAGAACATATGAATAACCAAGGGAATGTGTGCCACATGTTGGCATCTCCATCCGATACACTATATATGATTAAGGGCATAACATGATATGCTTACGTGTAAACTTATATTTATTATCTTCTACCCAAATCTGAATTCTCTCCAAAACAAATAATATGTTATCTCGCATGCAACATCTATAATAACAAATCCATGCACTTACTACTATTATTATACCACTAAGTATGTTGTTTTATATATGGATCTTGCATAAGAAAAATATTCACTAATGAACCATACCATTGTCCAATCATCTACCTTGTTAGTCTTTGTCATTTTTTTTCTCACACATTTGTCACTACTTCACACTATTCCGGTTAGGTCTCAAGGAGTATTATCTATCAGTACTCACTTGATTTCATCACTAGTCTTTGACTAGGGCGCCTAGATAGGGATTTGGGTGTCAAGGGCGCCATCGTCCTGATTTCTAGGTGCCTTGGTCCCCATCACACTTGGTTTTATTTTGGATATTTTAGGTCAGTCCTTACGATTTTCCTTATAATCTCCCTAGGTACTAGTCATCATGTAGAGTCATTAGTGTTGAAATTTGAACAAGATATCCCTATATAAACACAACATACATACTACCTTATGGGCGGACTATTACTATCAAGGGCTAAATATCTACATAGAGCAAGGGACTATATTTGGGCACTATTTTACATCACACACTACATAGGAAGGGGATTATTCATTCTATTCCATCCACCATTTTGCATTTTATCTAGCTACTACTCGATATCTCTATGTCATTGGCGCTAGGGAAACCTAGGCACATTATTGCACACACAAGCACATAGAACTACATTGGGTCTAAAGATGTAGTGCAACGCTTAGTCATAAGTCCATTCATTTGGCAATTGAGGATGGTTCGACCCCTTCATTTGCATATTTATTTTTTTATGGTTTGATGCTTTGTGTGGGGTTTTACAGGTGATTCTTTATGTGGGTTTATGGAGATATCGGTGAAATAAGTGAGACATTCACCTAACTAAAGGTGAAGTACTATAAATACCTAGTGACCATATCAAGATCATATTTCGAGTTGTTTCTAGACCAGAGCATCTAAATTTTAGACATGGGTGCCCACAGATGCCCCTATCCCTCTTTAGGTGCCTCGCCTAGCCATATCTACCTCTCGTTGATATTTTCTTAGGATCGTTACGACACTCGCACCACCATTTCATCAATTTGTTTAGTCCTAGATCACTGTGAGGTAAGTTCAATTTAGGTAAGTACCTTTCCCTTTCATTTTATTTCATTTTAAATTACCAAATAAATTACTTAGCATTTACATTCTATTATATTTTAGTTTTTACATATCCATGCTCTTAGATTTTAAATAAAATTCAAATTTTATTTAATAATTTTGGTGTAGCCATAGCTTAGAAAATTTTTCCCTAGGATCCATAACTAAGGATAGCTCTTCTCCTTCTCGAATCATCATGACTCACATTAGTATCAATCCTATATATGATGAGGAAACCATAACTGAGCTTACAAATTTATATCTTGATGTTACTATGCCAAATTATATTCAACAACTCTTAGCTAACTAATATAATATACCTACTAGCTTTGAGAATTATTATTTTAGCATCATGTTGGATCCGACTATATTTTTGGTTGTCAACCTTTTTATACTATTATCCATGATCCCCCTTCTCGTATTTACTAGGAAATTATAGATGACTCTCTTATTGATTTCATGTTTGGTCTTGACAATAGTACATATGTGCATAATGAATCTCCTCCTAGTTAAACCACTACTATATCTACATATCATGCTTCTCCTATTTTTGATAATGTTTCTCATGATCCATCACATACTTGTCCACATGCTCATTCACATTATGTTGATGATCCAATTGATGAAATTTTTATATCTGAGTCTCTCTCTGATTTTTACAAAACAATTGATAGTCATGACTCTAGGAATTTACATACAACTCAAAGTGTGAATCTCCGCTACATTATCATCTTCTTCTCGAGGTTGTATCTAACAGTATACATGAATTATCTCAATATATTAGTTCATCCTCTCCTATCACTACATCTCCATCTATTATTTTATCTCCTCCTATTGTTGTATCTCCATCTAATGCTAAATCTGATATGGATGTTTATAGACATTGGTTTTATAAATCATTCGAACCCCATTTCCCACCCCACATTTTCCCACCTTTATTATCCTTACCCATTCAAATATCAATTCCCACCAAAACTACACATTCAATTAATCAATTTTAATTTGTTAATTGATCCTCTTTAAATCCCTAAATCTCATTATATGCTAAAATCCAATTAACAATTAAATATTCCAAATTAAGTCATATCACCCCACCTAATAATTAAATACTCCAAAATAATATAAATCATGTTCCCCCACTCACCTAATCATGGTTACTTTGTCAAACCTAGGTTACCTGATAACCCCTAATCTAACCCCACCTATAGGCTATAAATACATGCCTTACCCCCTTTCAAACAAGTTTGAAGTAAGGAAGAAGTAAAGGAAAACCTATGAAATTGTAGCTCTCCAATATAAAATCCTTCCCTCCTCTTTAAGAAAGTTAAGAGTGATAGAAAACCTTTGACATTATGGCCCCTAACTTGTCATAATATCATCACAATGCCCTTGTAATGCCACTTGAATCACCATAATATCATCATTATGCCTTTGTGGTTCTCTTATATTGGTTTTATTTACATTCACTTTGATCATATTGGTATCTCCTTTGTACATTGGCATTTTCAGGTTTTGTTATTAATTAGTTTTTGCATCCATCTATCTGTCATTTATATCATTTTATCTTATCAAACAGGGGTTGAAATCCACATAATGAAGCTCTTTATTCTTGTATCTCGACTTCATTGGGTAGCCCCCACATATATCATCTAATTTGTTTTATTCTTAGTTGCCTTTGTTTTATAGGTCTATCCAGCTTGTAGCGGAGATTAGTCACCTTTAGCACCTGTATCCACCATATCGCATTTGAGGTACCTTAAACCCTCCATAATTTTAGGTTCTTTGATTTTTTTATTATCTATTTAATTAATTTGGATGGACGAAGAAAACTTGATCAAAATTTATGGCACGCTCAGTGGGACCAGACCTAAAATATGGTCATTTTTTTGTTACTTTACTCATCTTGTGCAGGTGTCGTAAGTATAACGGTTATCATGTTTAATAGTTCTTGTCAATTTAGATATCTTTTGTTAATATTTCCTTTTAGACTCACTTATTTGCATAGTTTAGTGTTATCTCCATCAGTGTGGTGTGCTTCTTACATTCAGTGGTTTATGTCATCTTGGAGGTAAGTGTTCTTCTTGTTTTCAACAGGCTTGTTATTTGGTTATTTATAGTTAGTATCAAGTTTATTTTTATTATTAAATAAATTTAAAAAATTATTATTATCCTAAACCCTACCTACCTCCTACTTCCTTAGCCTAACTAGCTCGGCCGAGCTATTCCCTCACTTCTCCACTCACCTCCCTATCCACCTTTCTATCTAACCCATCTCTACGTACTCACTCCTCCCTCCCCACTCAGCCCATTTCGGTTGAGCTATTATTTCATCAACCCACTCCTTGTCACCATTACCAAATCCAACATCCCTCGGTCTATCCAAAATCCAGCCTCCCAAAAATCCCTCACCCGCCGTCTATCTCCCCAAACACCCTGCACATCCGTATAATTTTTCCTTTCATCACTCCCACACACCGCTTGCGCTCTACGCGACACACCAACTTGAGCCACCCCCAAATCTACCCCGAAACCAATGAACATTTTGCAAACTCATCCACATCCCCTCACCAAGCCCTCATCTCATCCTCCCTGCATAGCTCAGAGTGACCCCTCATAGACCAAACCACTCAACCACTCAGCCAAAATAGTCTCACTGTAAGTAACTTACACTTGTCTCCACAAGGTGTTTGGTGCATTGTGAAAATCAAATGTGCCAATCCTCGAAGTTCAATAAATAGAGAATTTGGTATGTGTTATCATTGTTTTCACAACTCGACATGCAGACTAAACTACGTGAAGGGGATCAATTTCTTTGTTTGCAGCATCGTCCAAATCTCACGTAGCCTCTTCCTTGATTCGGTGGGGGCGCTATTAGTTTTTCCCACATACATGGGAATTCATAGTTGAATTTAAAAAAAAAAGGAATAACCAACCATTTTCTCTATGGCTTGGGCTATGTATCACCTTTTTTTTGGGTCATGCCATCTATGTCGAGTTATGTTTGTCACTACCGAGATGTGAGGTGGAAACCATGCAATGTTGGTTATCGGTCTTTGTCACAAATAAGTTGTTGATCAAACTCCACTCAGGTTTTCCATTAAGTCCATATCATCAGTCCCCCTCACATTTCTAATTTTAAATCAAATTGATTTTTTCTTCTTTAAAGTCCACATTCCTATCCTAAAATTCTACTCTCCCCACCCACTTTTCATCTTGTCCTCTTAAAGTCCACACTCCCATCCTAAAAGTCTACTCTCTCCACCCACTTTTCATCTTGTCCTCTTAAAGTCCACATTCAATCATTTTATAGTTTATTTTGTTTATAGTTATTCTTATTTATAGTTCACAAATAAATAAAATGCACACATTAATATTTTGTTGTTTATAGGTTATCCTATTATAACGTAGTTCATTTAATAATTTTGTATCACCTCATCTTTAATAATTTGTATCATATGTTCTCATAATTTTATTTAATAGTTACCTCATCATTTATTTTATAGTTTATTTTATAGTCTATCGATAAGTTTTTATATCTTCTATATTCTAAATACGAACGTTGCACTACAATTTTTATTAACTCATTAGATTAATTATTTTTATTTTTATTTTTATTTAATTTTCTAAGAAGGCAATTTTTGTAAACAAAGTACTTAGGACATCTAAATTATTTTCTTATTTTGTCGACCACATGCACTAATTGTTTTAATTACTTTTGTAGGTGAAATCTACGACACTACGACCACAACATTACACTGTCAAAGACAATTATTGAAACATAAACACTTAGGGTCCCTAGATGATGCTAGTCACTTATTACCACTTTAGATACGTCGTTATCATGTGCAGTCATATAAAAGGAAATTTTTTATCCAAGTATTCCTCATTTTCCCTATTTTCTCCCTTCTGCATTGTGATTTCCGTTTCTTGGGTGATTGTCTGCATCAAACTTCACATTTGGGATTTGGTCTAAAAAGAACACTGTGCATCCTACTTTCCCACATAGTTTAAATAGGGGTTTAACCTTCTACATCTCAAATTACCACACACAAGTTAGACTCACAAAAAAATCAATACATCAAAACATTTCATTATCTAGTTCACTTTTTGGGATTTCATAACCCAATAAGAAGCCACCGAGACTCTCCCTAGTCAAAACTACCGAAAACCAGCCTTAGAATGTCGTTCCTTAGGTTCCTTTGTTATCCACTTTTATTTTCTTTTCACATCTTATAATTAATCATGATGATAAGAAACTTGTTTCTTGATTTTTTTGTTAATAAATTACATAAAAAATGTTTGTCTATTTCATGCCTATTTTCACTCTTTCTCAAGTTAAAACAAAACAACAATCCGCTCCATCAAATGACATCCCTTCCCCTAATGATCTCTCCCAACAAGATTCTACACTTGAGACCACACCTTCGGTTACCCAACCCCTTGTCTCCATGGTCTCACTTCATGAGGACCATGTTATCCAAAATTGTCCCTATCTTGAAACCAATCCTCATATCTCTCATCAGTCTAACCTTTCTAGACCAACTACACACCCATATCCCGCTAATTTAGAAACTCTTGGACCTCCTTCTAACCCCATTTATGACTTCTTTCTTTGCAAATGTATGAAAATATATCAATCCTATCAATCTACTAAATTGGTGAATCCAATTCCACCCATGTCAGCTTATGTCAACTCTATTCCATTCACCACTAGTATGCCTATCCAATCATCTCCACCTCTTAGCACTTACATTCCTACCCATCATATCTTACAATTGTCTCCACCTCTTAACACTCATATCCCCACTAGTAATTTACCACAACAATCGGCTCAATCTCAACAATCACATCACATCCCTATTTCTCAACATCAACCTATACTACAAACTTACCCAATCTCAACCCATGACATATATTAATCCTTATCAAATGACTCCCCAAAGACCCGCACATCCATAAGTTGATCAACCACTTTATCAAATGGTTCCTCAAACCCCCACACACCCACAAACTTATCAATCACCTTATCAAGATACATTTCATGCCACACAACCAATCCAATCCTAGCTGATCATCACATCTAATGATCATATTCACACTCTTATGAATAGGATGGCTAGTATAGAAGCCACTACTTTGGCACCCAAGCTTACTTTATCCTACGAAAAAATCTATAATGAGCTGATTCATCTGTGGGGTTCCTAAAAATCTTTCCTCCTCATTGGGAAATTCCCAAGTTCATTAAGTTCAACGTGAGGAAGATTCCCAACAAAGTATCTTTGTGCATTCAAACACCCATGTTATCTTATTGCGAGATGACTAGGACCTAATGCTTCACACTTTCCCCATGTCTTTGGCTAGTCCTGCGTTAGATTGGTACAATAGTATCCTCAATACCGGATATTTTCTTTCACCCAACTTGTAGATTGTTCTTAGAACACTTTTTGATCAACATTGCGCACAAAACTACTATATCGACGTATACACCATCCAACAGTTTGAAGACGAGTCCATCACGGAATTTTTCACATGAAGGCACGACATTATAAACCAACTATCCTTCTCTCTTCCATAAACTAAACTCATCGATCTCTTCTTTTGTTCATGTGTGAAACATATATCATCTACCTTACAAATCCAATCATTTCAAACCTTTGGCAAAGCCTTCACCATGGATTGCAAAATTGAAACCCACACCATTGAAAAATCTCATCTTAAACTCAGATTGACCAAACCTAAAATTTAATCTACTAAACTATCCACGCATAACTACCCATTTAAAGGTGCGACCAATGTCGTGGTTATTAAGTCCTCATGTGTACCTAAATCTAGCACGTGGCCTAACAACAAACCATAGACAATATTCTAACTATACCCCCTTGGGGGAATCCTATAGTTCCATATTTGACAAGTTGATGGCAATAAAATCCATCCAATGTCCTCCCATACGACATGTTGATGACTCGCGACCCAAGCCTATTTGGTATCATGAAGCCCACTATTATAAATATCATCAAGTCAAAGGTCATGACATTGAAAAGAGTCGTTCCTTCAAATATCCTACCAACAACTTATAAATCAAGGGGATATCTAAATGGACAGCTCCATCACTTCACCTAACCAACCCCTTGATAAAATTGCACAACCTTTTCCTAATCAAGCACCAAAAATCAAGCCACCCCCGTTTACATCTCAACTATCAAATGCTTACACCGTTAACACCGTTAATCAAGATCTCATCTCATCACCGACTCTGCATGTTTCTACCTTAGACCTTATTCCAACTCCTTTTTAGAACCTATTGTATCCACAACTACGACTATCACACCTATATAAACTTTTACTACTTGTCCTATACATATACCTATTCTTACCCTTACCACATCCACATAACCTTTGACTATACTACCCATTTCATCCACTTCAATCATGGATCCACAAATATATCAAACAATCATATCCATACATCCACATCTATAACATCAATCCATTTGCAAACATAACATTCTTACCCCTCGAAACATTTACGAAACAACCATTCCCACCTACTTCTACACCCGATATTACTCACGCATTTACTAAATTACATATCATATCTACTCCATCGTTACCACATCCCCTTCATTATATTTGACTATCTTACCTACATCCCTTATACCTTTACCCTTTATACCATCCTTAGATTCAATCCCAGTTCCTCATTCCACACTTTTTTAAGTGGTAACCACACCAACTACCTTTACCACATCCACATCGACTTCCACTATACATACCACTTCATCCACATCTATCATGCCCCACTTGTCATATTCAACCCCTTAAACACATCTACATCAAACTTACCCATCACCACGTCATTTACATCTCCAAATATATCAATTATGCCCACCTCCCTATCCATCCCAACTACCCCTATATTTTTCATATCAACAAATCCACTTACCCCTACCTTTACATCTTCATCACCTACATCTATATCCTTGCCCATGGCCACATCACTCATTTTATCCCAAAATTATTTACTTAATCCTTTTATCAAACTGACCAAATCCTCTCAATTTGCAACTCTATCAATGATACCCCTTGAAAATTTAATATAATAAACGCCTCCACCCGAGGCAAAAAAGGGGATTCACAAATAGACTATTTCCACATTGACCAAACCAAAACCTACACAATCCAAATCTCACATAGACCTTATTAATCGCATTATACAAACACCTCTTTCTCCATCAATATCCACACCTACACTGTAATCTTTAGATCCTCCAGTTGATATTATTATCATCCCCGCCAAAGGTAAATCTTCTCAATCAAAATCTAAGGCTCATGGTAAACATCCCCAAAAGTCTCTTGCACATCCTTGTAAGAAGTCAAGTCTTCCCTCTTTTCAGTAATCCAATGTTACAACATCTATTTTAGGGTCAGTCCCTTCATCTAATACACCTCGTAATGATAAATACCAATCCAAAAAATCTAACCCTCCTCTCAAAATTGATTCGTTTGTTATGAAATATAATTCACCCATCCGATCAACACCCACCTCTTCCCATAACTTCAAGCCAAAATATTTTATCAAAACCCACAAATGTTACCTTCCCCATGACACTTCAATTGGATCCTACATACATCCTTCGACATTTAATTCAAATATCTGTCATCACGATTTCTCACATTAAAGGTTTTAATTACTATAGTCCAAATTTATCATGGTTCAATCCCAATTGCATTTTTTCTTATCATCATACCCCATGTCATGACATTAAACATTATAAGTTATTTCAAATGATTTTCCATAACCTTATTGAGAAATATAATTTCCTCATTTAGGGGAACATCCTTCTCCATCTATAACTAATCAAATTTGTATCCCATCCATCGGGTTTCCCATGACTCCTCCATCCACATCATCCCTTAACATCTCTCCTGCACATGAAATTCCTCATAAGGAAGGTCCTTCATTGTTCATTGGTATTGTTTATCTTTTCAATCATCATTGTGGTCTCCAAATGTTTATCCAATCCAAATCAGAAAAATCCAAACTAAACTCCTTCAACATCCACTACCTCATCCACATCTAATATAATCTCCCTCTCTGGGGGACATCCTCCCCTCATCCCTCGCATCCCTTCCGCATCAATTCATCTCTTATCCATCCATATAACTTCCTTGATTTTGGGTGACTTCACTTTTGACATCATCTTATTTAGTCTCATCCAATATTAAATCCAAATTAATCTTGTGCAAATCTTCATCTCTTTTTAAAGTCCACTTTTTGGCCATATTCATCTCTCCCATGAGGGACCATGCTTTTCATTTTAAGTCCACCATTGTGGCCATATGTGTCCCTTCCTTTGGGGTGCCATATTTATTCCAAATTCCACACTTGTGGCCATGATCTTATCTCAAAGTCCACCTTTGTGGCCATGCTTGTTTCTCCATTGGGGGACCATTTATTTTCATTCTAAGCTCACTCTTATGGCTATTCTCTTATTTTTAATACACATGTTTCTCATTTCCTCATTTTTGAGATCTTGTGCATATTTTACCTTATCTCGATTTCATCCAATTTATCATCTCATCCCAATTCCACTGTCATGGCCATATTTGTCCCTTCCTTAGGGGACCATTTCTCCTCATCCTAAGACCTACCTTTGTGATCAAATATGTACCCCTCTTGGGGATTATTTATTTTCATCCTAGGCCCACCTTTGTTGCCATTTATTTTCCTCATTGGGGAGCACAATGTTTTTCACTTCCTTAAGGATATCACCTAATTTTTATCTTCACTCATATATATCATTGTATCCTATTGTATGATATCTTCCTCCCCTAAGAATTTATCCTATCTTTTGATCACACTCTAGAAAGGAGCCAACATGGAATGTTTCTTCCCAACTGGATTGGACCTTATATTATCACACATAAGTATGGGTTTGGGATTTATCATTTTGTTTCCTTCTTTGGTAAACCAAAGACTCGAACCTATTAATGTATTGCACTTACACCCATTCTATTATTAACATACCTACCAATGAGAAAATAGTCATACCCTTAGATCATTCCTCCATCATGAACCTCTTCCATCTATCACTATAATGATTTGGAATTATGTGGTCTGCCATCACTTTCCTAGTCATGACCTTAAATATGGGCACCATGGATCTATCCATAACATTGTTATTATGGATAGGTTCTCCATTTTTGGTGAGAAATTCATGATCATTACATCCATCATCCTCCTATCTACCTATCGAAACCACATAAAATGTCTAGGGATGTCACTTGTATAATCATTGTCCCCTCCTAAGTGGTATACCTAGCTATACCCAACTCTTCCCCATGAAATAAAAAATCAACACAAAAAAATAAAATAAATTACAAATTATGGATACTCTTATCCCCTGTTATCTTATCTAAAAAAACAGATTGATCCCTAGAAGGAAAACTATTCATTAATAGCATACATAAATAGAATGATCTTTCGAAGGACAACTATCATGCATATCTTATCCTACCATGTAAAATAGAAAGTCAAAAATCTAAAAGAAAAAACAAAAAGTAGACCATACCCTCGAAAGATGGCTACTCTCTTATCATGAAAGTGAGGGATTCCTACATTGATCATCCTTCTATATATCATAGCATCCTAAGAAAGCTTCCCGCATCGATCAACTTTCTCATATACATTGCAGACTTCCCGCATTGATTAGTTTGCATCTTCTCCTTTCTCGAGCTAAGGCATAGTCCTAGAAAAACCACCTATGGAGATTACTCTTCCTCGTACAAGTTACATCTAGAATCCCCTTTTTTGTCTCAACATTAGGTTTATAAGCATATTTAATCCATATTTACCTCATGGTATTTTGGTATAACTAACTATCACTAGTTATGTATTAACACCTGCTATTGGCTACAAGTGTAATGCCTTGAGTGGTACCGTTTATTGTTCACCTCCAATCCATTTGAAGCATGGTTTCCCTGTATGCCCCTTTTCTACAATTATGTGTCATTTATCTCATCAAGACCATATTTTATCAAGATCACATTCTTACATATCTAATTTCCAACTATGCCACCTATTTCCATATGTTTACCTTTAAGGATGGCATATCTTACAATCATCCATAATTCCATGAATTCTATTCACATCCATGAATGCTCTCACTAATATACTTTTTGGTTTGGGAATTCTACTTGATCTCCATCACAAATTTATGAATCCTACTTAAGGATCTTTCTCGGGTAACATTTTCTATCCAATAACTCCTTATCCCCCACCATGATCAAAAATTTCTTTGATCTATTGCTCCTTGCTCCTCATTTCCAATCATCACCACTTATCCCAATATCACACTTCTCACCATTTCATGTATCCCCTTTCACCAATCTGTATATCTTCCTTTCCTTTCTTCCCAATTTTCCCTTTTCACTCTCCTAATTTCAGCTAGACAATATTACTCAACCATCTATACAATCAAGAAATATTAGGTAAGGTAAACCTTCTTCCTTATATCCTCCTACTATAGAAACTTCTCCACCATTTCCTCTTTCATCGACGACATTCACCACTATAAACATCTTTTCACTCTTCCTCTTTCACCTGAAATTCTTGCATCATCACTCCCACCACATGTGCATCCCAATTAAGGATTTCTCTTACACTCTCAATCTACACCGCATATATTCCTTGATCCATTCATGTCACACTCCTTTGTTTCCTTGTTATCACCTCCTTTCACCTCTTGTTCCACTCGGCATACACAACTCACTATTTTCTCATCCTTCCTAGTATCTCGTGTTCTACTTGGTAATATTACTTACACAATCTCGTAGTATGGAAAATTCACTTGAAGGATCCCATTTATTCCATCTTCTCATGCCCTCTTCCCCCCGTTTCCATGAATCACATTTTTTCTACTTTCTTCTTCTAGTCTTTTCTTTTCAACAAAACATCTTCCTTAGGAAATCTCTCTTCAAAACTATTCACCCCCTCACCTATGGCATATTACCTCATCATCCATATTCCAGTTTTCCTTTTCAGCAACTCTTCATGTCCTATGCTAGGACACCTTTGTTTTCATCCTCATCCTTGTGGATGCATAGTTTTCACTTGATTCCTTGTGTACAAAGGATTTAACATAATTTTTGCATTTCATTGCACATACTTTGGTGCTTGCCTATGACCCGTTGGTCATCCGGGCTGCATCCATACTGTAGTGGTCTTCACCCACTCACCGACCTATAGAAAATTATCACCCATCTCGATTGAGACCACAATTGTCCTCTACCGATGTGATAATGGAGTCACGACCATATTTTATTGTGATCCATTTTACATGGGGAATTTTTCCTTGGTTATTCATTTACCCATATTTTCATCACCCACCTTACCTTTAACATCTACCTCATTCAAACTCATGCTAGACGTCCCTTAGGTCATCAATCCCATTTTTGAGAGGGAACACTCAATCAATAATATTTTCATCGCTTTTGTCTCACATCTTTCCCAAACGTAAACCACTTATCAAAAAGGGGCAAATGTAGACACAAGTTTTTGGTATCATTCGAATCCCATTTGCCACCCCACATTTTCCCATCTTTATTAGGCTTACCCATTCGAATCCCATTTCCCACCAAAACTACATATTCAATTAATAAATTTTAATTGGTTAATTAATCCTTTTAAATCCTTAAATCTCATTATATGCTAATATCCAATACATAATTAAATATTCCAAATTAAGTCATATCACCCCACCTAATAATTAAATACTCCAAAATCATTTAAATCATGAACACCACTCAATCAAATCAAATCCATATAAAATCCATTATTTCACCTAATCACTCAAATCATGTCCCCCCCACTCACCTAATCAGGGTTATTTTGTCAAACCCAAAGTTACTGATAACCCCTAATCTAACCCCACCTCCAGCTATAAATACATGCCTCCATCCCCTTTCAAACAAGTTTGAAGTAAGGAATAAGTCAAGTAAAACCTATGACATTATAGCTCTCCATTATACAAACCTTCCCTCCAATTTAAGAAAGTTAAGAGTGATAGAAAACCTCTAACATTATAACCCTCACTTATATCATCACAATGCCCATGTAATGCCACTTGAATCACCACAATATCATCATCACACCTTTGTGGTTCTCTTAGCTTGGTTTTCTTTGCATTCACTCGATCAAATCGGTAGCTCCTCTTTACATTGGTGTTTTGTGTTCGATATTTATCAATTTGTGCATGTTATCCATTTATCTTTATTTATATTATTTTATCTTATCAAATGAGGGTTGAAATCTGCATAAGGAATCTCGTGCTTCTTGGATTCGACTTCCTCGAGAATCCCCACATATACCATCTAATTTGTGTTCTTCTTAGTCTCTTCTTCGTTTTTTATGTCTATCTAGATCGCAGTGGAGATTAGTAACCTTTAGCACCTGTATCCACCATATCACATCTGAGGTAACTTAAACCCTCCATCATTCGAGGTTGTTTGATTTATTTATTATCTAGCTCATTAAATTGGATAGGGATGAAGAAAACTTGATCAAAAATGTTTTTGATGCTAGTCATACGATTTTTATGGATATTCCATGTCCTTCATCATCTATCGCTTATGCGGCACCTACACTTAGTGTTCCTTTAGCATCGGATTCTCCTAAATCTCCTCTTGACATCCCTATGATTACTCACAATGGAAAATTACAACCACTTAACACATTATTTCCATCCTCTACTATTCCTTCATAAGATATCTTATCTCTCATGGATGTTGTGGGTCACTTACAATATCATGTTCAATCACTCACATTAGAAATAAAATCCTATTATGATTCCATTGATAACAATTCATTACATGAAAACCCTATCCCTAAGAATATTCATAACTCAATGTTTCCTAAGGATTTTATCATGCCTACCTTTTCATGTTTCGATGGTACTAGAAACCCCTACTTACATCTCAAATATTATCGTATGGCTATGGCTTAAAATTCTAATGATCAATTATTGCTTAAAGCCTTTCGACATAGCCTAACGATGAAACTTTACAATGGTATACTCACCTACCATTTGGATCTATTAGCACTTATCATGAGATGGAAGAAGCTTTTCTCCATCACTTTATCATCAACAATGGCCCTAGAGTTACCTATGATCATCTACCTACTTTACATCAGGGAAAAATATAACCTATCATGGATTAGATCTTATGATTAATTGATTTTATTTACCAATTATCCTTTAAACCTATTGAACTAGAGAAGAAATTTATCTTCTGTCGTGGTTTGATTCTTGCATTAAAAAATTATTATAATATGACACATGTGAATCATTCACACTTCTATGTTATAAATTCATTGATCTAAAACAAGACCTCATTTCCACACATGTTATAGATCCCCCACCTATGGTTACTACTGCTACATCATCTAGTTCTTCTCCATTACCATTAGTTGAGTGTCCTACATGATCTCCATCTCCTCCTCGTAAGCAAGCTCAACCTACTAATTTACAAAATCACCCTTCTTATCCTACTCTACATTAGGCTACACCTCAATCTTAGATACACTTTCGCGTGAGACATTGCATTTATTTTCATCACACTTAGCCACATAAAGTGTTGTGTGATTTTATCAATGAGATTTTAATTCACTTACCTTCTAACCAGCATCATCCACAACATCATTTACAATGTCAGTGTGATCGACCATATTGTAATTATCATCGTATCAATGGCCATAGGGATAATGATTTATTTTCCTTCATGATCACTTACAAAAATTAGAGGATAAGGGCATCATCTCCTTTGGATCTCACTCACGTGAGTGGTCCATATATCCTCTCCCTCATCCATGAGCTACTACACACTTTGGTTGAGTTATCTCCTCCTTCTAGTGCTAAGGTCATTGTTCGTCCATCACCACAGGTCATCACTCATGTGTGCTCTCCATCATGTCCATCCATCGCTACACCATCTCATCCATCTCATCCATATTTTATAACTCATCCATCTCATCCATCACAGCATACTACTTATTCACATTTTCTTCCACATCCCTTGGCATTTGCACCTCCCACCACTGCTCCATATGACATTCAATTTGGCTCATACGCTCATGTTGCTTCCATCCCACACACTTCCACCGCTTCACGCCACCTCGGTCTCAAGAAGGTGATTATTATCAGCTCACCCCCGATGATGCAATTGTGTTCTTATGGTTCTTACATGACTATTGAGGGATTTGTTATAATAAGAACCTCTCTTCATGTGCTCTATCGATTCATCTAGTACATCATTTCTCGATGATGAACTCTTGCTTTATGGTTCATTATTGACTACTGAGGGGTCTTATTTAAATGAACCTCGTCATATATATGTTTGGGGCATCGCTAATCTTACCATATCCTTATCATACTAACATATTACGACTATATCACACTTTTACACATCACCAAACATTCATCACAAAAGGTTATTTTTCAATCATACATTTTCTATCATCACATACATTATACTATCATCATCACACTAACTATGCATTACAAGTCAACTCAAAAACATAAACAATACTCAATGCATCAAAGCATCATACATGACAATCAAATAAATCATACATCATCATCACATCATAAGCATCAATACACATTGAATACAATTGTCATATGCCAATAACTCCATATATATGTATATCGATTACAATCATAGTTTCGAGCCATCTCATCACTAGGGAAAACTCCCTACCATTGAATAAATTAATAAAAATCATATCTCATCATCGATGTCACTATCTAGTATTACAAGTTATCTAGAACGTGATTCCTCTTTGCTAACTCTTTTCCATTAATCACGACCTCGATATATCTCCACATCTATCCGTATTTAGTGTCACCTCTATTGAATTCTTTAAAAACAAATTTTTAGTACGATAAATTGTGAAAAAAATCCTATGCTAAAGCAACACCACTCGTAGCCTCTCTATCTCGTCGTGTCTCCTCGCATTCCTCATACTTCTCTCTCGCAGTACAAGACACATCGCTTTAGCTATGGCCACCGGCTCAAAAAAGGGCATGCTAGCCCGCAATTTCATCCATACACTATAACATCCCTCCACCTGCAAGTATGTCAATGGGAACATTCCACATAAATGTGCGGATAGATGTGTCCATAATCAAGCTATAATACACATCACCTACAATCAATAGCACAACAAATTAGACAACAATAACCATCACATAAGTGTTAGTGTAGAATCATAGCACCCCTGAGTGTTCGTAACTAGATGGGTTGAGAATTTGAGTGTGATTGCACAACATGAAGCATCTCTCAAGGTGTGGGACCTTGTGAGTTGAGAGAGCTCTCCGGATTAAGGCTGGTTCCTATTCCTCTATTTAGGTGCACACAAATAAATTATAGAGGATCTATTCTAAACCTACTCTATTTTACCAAGGAGATAGGGTTGAGAAGATGCAAGAAAATAAACCTAAGCTAACGAGGCGATGCACCAAAGGAATGTTAGACACTCATTTTGCAATTTAAAACACACCATAGAAATGTAATAGAAACACCATGCATAGGCAACCAGACTCTAATGAGAGATTAGAAGACATCAATAAACACATGAAAGGGTTGAAAATCACCATGACATATATTATTACTCCCGAGTTGATATAACACACTATAGTAGCCAAGAGGAAAAGAACTTCGTATTACATGCTCAAATGGGAGGTTCAAAAGCTCCACAAATCCACTTACAGGTAAGAGAATAAGGGAGGCAACAAAACAAAAATGTCCAACCCTTTACAATGAGTCCTACCCCTTCTTTTATAGATTCAAAATAGAGAGAAGTAGAAGAGAGGCTAGAAAATTTAATTTGAAACTCAGCTACCGGTCATCAATTCCCCTACAAATCCACCCACAATCTGTCAAATATACCTTGATTTCTTGTTCGACGCGTTAAAGGAGGAAGAACGCAGATTAGATCAAATCTGATCTAGTTGTTGGAGAAATTGGATCCTATATTAATGGCACGAAGATGTTTTCCATTTTTCATCCACCTAACCTCGTCAAAATTAAAGTTTTAGATCTCCATGGTGTAGACGAGGTCGAGATCTCTCCAATGGTGCCAAATTTGTTGGATTTTAGGCACTTTGGATAGAAGATATTCCCATTTGAATATTTGAATTGGGTCCATACAAAAATGGTAGAAACTAGTTAGCAGAACAGGTCCGCGGGCCTGAAATTCAATTTGCACTTTTTTGGCACAAAAATACAAAATGCAAAATTTTCCCGTAGCCCCGCAATACCTTTTTGTCAAAAAATCATCTTTGGGTCCGCCTGGTCCGCATTTTCCATTTGGGCAAAAAAATCACTCTAAGGCCCACCAAGGCCCACCAGCCCGCATGTAATTTAGGCTTGACATGTGGCTCCTCGGGCATTGGCAGAGGCATGGCTCATTTTTATACTCTATGTCTCTTGGAAATGAAGCCAAAAAGTTAAAATTACTCCCAGAGACCCGCCTCCCCACTTTGACTTGGAATATGGCCACGTGGAGGACCGACGTATGTTTGGGGACACGTGGCTTCTTTCACGGCTTTTCTTTGTTCCTTTATGTTTTTTACTAAGTCCTTTTGTTTCACAGAGCCATACATCGACTGGGGACACGTGGAGTCTTGGAACTTGTCTAAGGACCCACTTTTAGTTTTATATTTAAAGATGCATTGGGCTGACACATGGAAGCCTTGCACTCATTTAGTCTCTACTTTGGGCCTCGCCTTTGAATGTGCGCCATTAAGACATGTGGTGCCTTCCTTTGCACTCTTATACTTACTCAATTTAGGCCCATTTTGAATTTGACATCTGTTGACCCCTAGCCACGTGGAGGGATGGCACAAGTTTGAGTCTCTACCTTAGGATCCTATCTTGAAATTGCACTGATCGACACGTGGTTCTTTTTGCTTTTTTGGACTTTTCAATAGCCAACTCTATCGCTTTTTCAGGCCTTGGACACGTGGAATCTCTGTGATCATTTGAGTCTTCTTTTTCATTTTAGCCCTTGGAGATGCACCGATGAGGCACGTGGAAGCTTCCACCGATTCTCCCATACTTAGCCAATTTTGGGGCTCGCTCTGAATCATTCGTAGAGCCCTGAAAAATTTGAGTCTTTCTTCATTTCTTTTCCTTTGAGCCTCTAGTTTTCTTTGACACTATTTTCTTCCTTCCCCAAACATGCTCCTCCATTTTAGAGCATGCTTGTAACTTATTTCTTGGATTTGAAGCGTGGCTTTGTTCGATGGAACCATTTCTTTGAATTTCTTCCTGCACAGGGTCATGTTTGATCAATTTTTCTGGGGGTAAAATTGAGGTAACAACAAGAAAGTAGCTAATCATATAACATAACTATATATATACTCACACTCCATTATAACCACTGCTACATTTTCGGGGGCATACACTTGCCCCTCCATTCCTCGTCCATGTGGTAATCATGCTAAATCCATAAACAATGGAAAAAAACATCCATCAATATGCTTTCCACCATGCATGATATGGCTCCGTACACCCCACATCATCTATGTGCATCGGCTCTATCGGCGCATCAACCTCCTCTAGCATGGGAGGTACAAGCTACTCTCCGTTGGCTCGGTCTAGCGCCTACCCTTCTTGGTGCTCTAATAGCCCTAACCCACATGTATGGCTATGGAGGATTAGGATACCTAATCCACTTAGAATAACTCATTCACCCCAACAAATCGATCCTCCAACTACATAGTCCTCCATATGCATTGTAATTCTACCGCATCCTCTGGCCATCCTCTATAGTCTCAGTATGGCCTCCATATCATTAATCGAGAGCCCATCTCGATCTATCAAGGCTCTATAAGTATCAATATCCATCTTCTTCCCATGCACACAAATCCATCTCCTAGAAAATATGTTTGGCCTAGCCCACTCTGATCGCGGACCACCAACTTGCCTTAATATTGTTATTTTCTCGTATGCCCATACATGCAAAAAAATAGTCACTCTAATCCCACCTCCATGCTTCTCCTATGTAAATATCTCTATACAGGTGGGCCATAGAAAATTCCCACATCAACGCCGTCCAATGTGATTGATGATGTAATCACCACGACTATAAACTTCTACAAGCGTGGAACACTGTTATCCAAAATTCACCCCTCAAGGTAATTTTGATAACATGCATCAAATTCTTTAGTCCCAAGCAAGTAGATTGATTCAAGGCCCGAAATCATGTTTTTGGGGCCCCATCGGCTTCTCTCTAACTCTCCCATCCAAGAAAAAATCCCAACGAGTTAGAAAAATGGAAAAAATGCAAAAGATAAGGTTGCAGGATTGTTTTAAAGCATTTCAGGTCTGAAGGGTGTGGATCGTACTAGTGCGGGTCGTACCGAGGTTCATCGTACCAAGTTTGGGACCAAAAAGGAAGAAAATCGGCTAAGTCAGACATTTTTGTCCAGGCAGTCCGCGGGACAGTTGGGACATGAAAAGGTGAAATGGCCGCAGGCAATAAAAATCGTCAAGTTTTTTGTTTCGCGTGGTTTGGGACAGCCGGGACAAAAGTACACGCAAGGCACGAATAGGCCGATTTTCCGCAAGACGCCCATCATTGCGGGCGGCAGGCGGAGATTTTCGCAGGGACAGCCGGGACAAGAGTACGCGCGGGACGTGAAAAGGAAAAAAAGCCACAAAAGGGGACAAGGAAGCCTGAATCGGCCAATGCGGGAGAATTCGTCTCAGGGACAGCCGGGACACGCGGACCCGATTTTGCCGAAATAGCTGCAGCAAAGAAGAAAAGTCAATGTTTGACCTGTGAACTTCAAACGGCCATAACTTTTGACTCCGAGCTTTGATTTTCACAAAATTGGACTTTCTGGAACGAGCATGACATCCTCTATGCCACATTATTATTTTTAATGAGGGTATATATATTTAAATAAAATAAACATATTCGGCTCCAGTCAGTTAATGCTCATTCCCATCAAATGACAGAAAATGCCTACAGACCCAAAATAGCTGCATGCACTCAAGAGGCCATAAATTTTACATTTCTCAACAAAATCACACAAAATTGGTACCATTGGAATTGTGGCTCTGAGACCGATGCATAAAAATCAATAAATTCTAGATTTGATGAGAAATCGTGGGGATTTTTCATAAAACGTGGCCGGGTTCATAACAGTGTTTTATTTGGTAGTTGGGAGTGCAATTAAGAGGCATGGTCACCATTCTTTCTCTGCTGCAGCACCGAGACAAGTATGGGGAGAATTTTTCAAGTAATATACAATCATTTTACTCCATTTAATGCCTCTTACAAGTGGTTGAAGGACAGATTTTGGGATTTCCATTTTCCCTTCTCTCTCTCTTCTCATTTTTTCTATAAATTGGAGTGTTGGGCTCATTGTAAAGAGAGGTAGTTTTTGTAGCAAAGCTCTGCCAAAATTGCTTTGTGAAGCCAATGTGTTGCAGGCCCTTGTTGTGGACTCCTTGCATGGTGATCCAGGCCCTTATCTTGTAACCAATTGAAGCGTGCCTAGCAGAAGCAATAAAATATAAGTTTGTGGATGCATCTTCCCCTGCTATGTTTTCTTGCATTCTTCTTACCCCTTCAACCTTGATTACAAGAATATTTTGTCTATTATTATGTTCTTGCAAGGATCCATTATCATTGTGTATGTTTGAAATATTGTTGTGAATGCATTTTGCTAGATTATGGAGAACTGTCATCACCCCTTCTAGTGTGCACTTTGCTTCTGTATCTCACGCATTTGAAGACTACTCTCACACCCTCCTTTTCTGGTGTATCACCGCTTTAGTGTAGGCTTTCATTTTATACATTTTCTCTCCCTGGTCCCTTGGAAAGTTATATTAGAATAGTTAGTTTCCCGTATTAGAGTAGATTGTGGCAGGTAGTTTAGGAGCAAGAACCGGCTTTCTCTGGAGGTCTATCTCAAGTAGCAAGTCCCACAACTTGGAGATAGTACCCATATTATCCAATCACACCGTGAGTTCAAGTATGTGCACTTGTATGAACATAGGGGTGTTGTGATTCGCTGATAACAACACCCAATCTCAAAATCACATCCAAGCTAATATGGGCCTCGGCAGGAACTCGAATCCCCATAAAATATTTCTTAGAGGCCCGCATATATCTCTCCATATTCTCCACAACCATGACATGTACCCTCTCACCAACAATCGATAATCACAATATGTGATATACATCTTCTAGTGTGACTGTCATCTCACCTATAGGTAGTCAAAATGTACAAGTATCCACATACCATCTATCACACAACATTGTCAACATGGGAATATTATGGGGTGAGTCCCCCATCCTCGCTATGTGCTAATTACCGGCATAGTCCATAACCTCCCAATCATCATCTGATAAACCCAACCCGAGAAAATTACTCAAATGGTGACCACCATGGAACTCCCTCAAATGGATTCTATACAACACCAAAACAAAAAAAAAAGTGTTAGAATACTATACATCTGCAAACATAACCACTTATGACATAACTACATATCAAATTTCATGTTTACATTGCTTAGGAAAAAATCAGTCTCTCTGGACATGGGCACCTAGAAGCGATGATCGGGGTATCTAGGAGTAGGACACTAGTGCCCATGTTTGGGAGCTCATGTCCTGAAGGCCATTAGCACCTTCACCACTCTTGTCCAAGTCCCAAACAATGAGAAAAACTAAAATAATTTTTTTGTAAAAATTCACCAAAAATGACTATTACACACACATTTTAAAAAAACAAATCATACGCGATGCCACGACGGTTGCTACCATCTCAAATCGCTAGGTCGCGATGCTCTAACTTGTAGCATCCTTACACACTCGAGCTCACTCTCACACTCATGCAAAAGACAAATGAGTTGACTAATCACTCTTTCACTTTACTATTTATAGTCACTTTTCATTATTCACTCTACTATGGTCATACTTCACATTCACTACTCAACTAATACATGTCACATGATTTTGCTAATATCTTGAGCATTTTTACTCCAATTTATATCCCGTTTGTAGCATTCTCTTCATAATTTAACCTATCATCGTATCACATACACGAAAAAACTTCTATTTTTCCTTGACATTTTCTTTCACTTGATCTACACACATTTTTGTGATATCTATCATACATTGTCTATTAATTGGCTTACTTTCGGCTCAACGTTTGTTCTCATTATCACTTACCTTTCGCTGAAAGGGGGCATACAATTGGGGTCATCCTATAATTCCCCTTACACCACTATGTGTTCAACCAACACTTCTAATTCATATTTTTGAACATTTACTAATACACCATGCAATATTTCATCATTTTCTATCGATTCCCCTAATGACCTAACCTAGGGGAATCACATGTAAAATATTTCTAGAAGTAAAATAATAAAAAAAAAAATTCAATCAACCAAGTAGAATACCTTCAAGTCTCTAACTATAAGAATCATACCATTTAATTAATATATTACAACACATTTGGCCTCCAGGATGAATTAACTTTGGAGTTACATGCACTTAATACTATTATTATACATAAAAAAATCATGCAATTACTACTATTATTATACCACCAAGTATGTTGTTTTGTATATGCATCTTGCTTTAGAAAAGTATTCACCGATGGCCCATCCCATTGTCAGGTCATTTACCTTGTTGGTCTTTTTCATTATTTTTCTTGCACATTTTTCACTCACTCGCATAGTTCTGGTGAGGTCTTAGGTAGTCTTATCTTTTAGTACTCATTCAGTGTCATCACTAGTCTTTGAATAGGGTGCCTAGATAGAGATTAGGGCCCTTGGGGCACCTTGGTCTTGATTTCTATGTGCCTTGGTTCGCGTCACACTTGGTTTTATTTTGGACATTTGAGGTTGGTATTTATGGTTTCCCTTCTCATCTCCCTAGGTACTAGTAGGCATGTTGGGTCAGTAGTGTCGAAATTTGAGCAAGAGATCCCCATGTAACACAACATTTATACTACCTTATGGGTGAACTATTACTATCAAGGGCTAGCTATCTACATAGAGTAAGGGACTATATTTGGGCACTATTCGCATCACACACTACATAGGAAGGGGAGTATTCATTCTATTCCATCCACCATTTTACATTTTATCTAGCTACTACCCGATATCTCTTGTGTCATTGTGACCTTGGGAAACCTAGGCACATTATTACACACACAAGCACATAGAACTACATTGGGTTTGAGATGTAGTGCAATGCTCAATCATAAGTCCATTCATTTGGTAGTTAAGGATGGTCTGACCCCTTTATTTGCATATTTATTTTTTTAGGGTTTGATGTTTTGTGTGGGATTTTGCAGGTGATTCTTCATTGCAGGTTTGTGGTGACATCAAAAATAAGTGTGACATTCACTTGACCAAAGGAGAAGTATTGCGAATACCTAACGACCATATCAAGATCAGATTTCGAGTTGTTTCAAAGACTAGGAACCTAGATTTTAGACAAGGGCACGCATAGGTGCCCCTATCCCTCTCTAGGCATCCCAATGTAGCCAAATCTACCTCTATTGCTATTTTCTAAAGATCATTGTGACACTCTACTCCACCATTTCATCACTCTGTTCATTCCCGGATCACTGCAAGGTAAGTTCAATTCAGGTAAGTACCTTTCCCTTTTAATTTATTTCATTTTAAATTATCAAATAAATTACTTAGCATTTACATTCCAATATATTTCATTTATTACATTGTTGCGCTCTTATATTCTTAATAAAATTTAACTTTTATTGAATCAAAATCTGACAGAAAACATGAAAATAGGTCCCGATAACGGAACCCAAATGTAGTCCTTATTTTCCACACACATGTTATGTATGTAAGAACCTCATTCAAAAAGACCTAAATGTTCACTCCGAAGTGTGCGTAGCTACTAGGTCCCTCATTTGTTATGCTCGATAGGAAGTTATCATGCATAGTCATCATATTAATGTCTAAGAAACTATTCATGCATAATTTACCATTACATCCATATCAAATTGGAAACACATATAATAAGGAAGATGAAAAATACAAGAAATAACCAAGATTAATTTAATCATCAAAACACCATATTTAGATATGTCAATAATCATTATCCAACCTCAATTATCTATCATTAACTAGAAACCATTATATAACATGAGTTGAATGCATAATTAGTCAATATAATGATGCCTAAGACCATACAAGTGAACCTAAAAACCCTTAGTTCTACATGAGGATGACATACTTATACTACAACATACGACTACTAACTCTCTAGAATAATGACATGCATAAGGTATATATAGGGATGGGGAATTTCCTTCTCATCCCATGTGCTCTCATAATAATAGGTGTGCTCTCAATAATAGCCTACATGCTTTATAGTCCTGAAAATAGCCATGCCTATAAAAATTGCATGCTTTTAAAATAGTCACTAATAATAGGTTAACCTAATCATAAATCTTTATTTAGTCCTATTATTATTCTTCGACCTTACATGACCATATTTAGGTTCCTCTATGTGATTTTTTTAAACTATTACTCCTAGGTAAGTGCACCAAAATGGGGGCCAAAATCGAGACAAAAACTTGAAATTCTAAAACACGTATGCGTTTTGAAATAATGCGTACGCATTTTAGTTTTGTAAAATGTGTACACGCTATAACATGTACATGTTTCTAGTGTTATGAAACATGTACACGTTTTCATTTTTATGGATTTTAGAAGGGGGAAGGGTGCATATTTACTAAAATAAATGTTAAGTTTAAATTTATTTTAGTAAATATAAGAAATTAGGGTCACTCTACACCTAATGGAAGTGGTCTCGTAGCTCTAATAGTTATAATCTAGAAGATAGATTTTCAAAATCCATTCTGGTTAATACTTACTCATTTTTAGGATTTCAACAAGGACCTAAAGATTTCAGGGAATATATATTATAGTCAAGTATTTGTTTTGGGAAAACTGATTAACTAAATATGTATTTAGAATCTATATTCTAAGTTAATCTAAGTAGGTACAAAAATGCAATAAATGATGTAAATTGAATTATTGATGCTAAATATTTTATTTTGATATTTAAATAAAATGAAATAATGAAAATGAGAGGGATAAGGTACTAACCTAAAAATGACTTACCTCCTTTGTGTGTTGGAGTTGAACATGTTGATGTGTGGATAGGAAAAAATGTGAAGGTGCTACTCTAGAAATTGTAGAAGTTAAAGATCCGGCTAGATTGGGGCAACAGGAGAGAACGGGGTTCCTATGGGCACCTTGACTTGTAATCTGGGTGCTCTGGTTTGCAGAATAGATCAAAATATGATACTAACGATGTCATTAGGTATTCATGGTGTCTTTATCCTTATCGTGTAGTTGTCACAATATGTTGGCTTATGTCACTTTGAATCGATGTGAAGATCTACTTATAAAACCCAATACAAAGCATAAAATCCCTAAAAAAGAAACATGCATATGAAGGGGTAGGACTGACCTTAACTACCACAATGGTGGAATTACAATTGAGTGTTACACTACATTCTAGATCAAATGTAGTTCGTCTCGCAATTGTGTGCCTAGGGTGCCTTAGCACCAATGATGTTCAAGTAGGGGCAAGAACTAGATGTAAAATATCGAAAAGTCATTCATAGATAAATATATATAGATAGGAAAGCATTTACCATCCAAAGTTTTGAAGATGGATGGAGAAAATGAGAACTAGGATACAAGATTATTCGGTGAGGATAATCGGGATCTTTGTGCTTTCTCCTCAATGGAAAGGTGGTGATCCATAGCTAGATATTCTAGGATCGGTTATTGACGGGGCGGGGAAAGATTAAAATTTGTTCTTGTGGCAAGTTTTCTGGTAAAAGGACAAACATAGATCATGTTAGAGTGTGGTGTAAAAGGAAATGAGCTTGCCAAGTTGATGTTTGGGCTTTGGTAGAGGAAGAGTTTTTATTTTGTTTCTAAAATAATCAAGATAGGTGAAAGGTGATCCTTGAAGTTCCGCGGTTCTTCACAAGGCATATCGATTCTTCATCACTAGGAACCAATTTTGTCACATAATCTAGTGTTTAAATGTCTCCCTATTGGGATTTGTCTCCCACTCTCCCTTTGGAGTTTTAGGAGGTTGAATTTTTTTCTAGATTGCCAAATCTATGGGAACGTTGATCACCGTTGATCCGACGATGAGAGCATCTTCTAGATTAGTTTTTGACGATCATTTGTATATTTCTGTCCCAAGAGGAACCAAAATACCAAAAAAAAAAAATTGAACTCCTCGGAAGGCATTCAAGAACATGATATCGAAGTGGAGGGCTCAAGGACTTCTTGCCCCAAATGCTGAAAAATCAGAGATGATCGGACATAGTGTTACGAGGAAGAAGAGTTAGGCCTGGAGAATGTTGATATGGAGGATGGTCTAGAGGAGGGTGAATCGGATACTATTTATACTGAGGATATTGATGTTGTTCCCAATCACGTAGAATCATTGTGAGAGAGGTTGCAGAGATCACTGGGAAGATGGAGACAGTTACAAGTGGTAACGGTGACCGGAAGAACAAGTTTAAAAGGAGGGAAAATTCAATTTCAAATAATCATGAAAAATCACCAATTAAACGAAATGGTCAACATAGAAATCACGGTCAACAAGAAAATAAACAAGATTTGCGGGGAAATAAAGACTCGGAGAATGATACGGTTGTAGATTTGGTCATAGATTTAGGAAATTCAAATTTGTTGCATGGAAATTTTTTTGGGAAGAAGGAAGAATGTAACTATTATGGATGGATTTCAGTCCATCTAAAACACATAACACATCATATAACTCGGAGTAGTTCTCACACTACCTCCTAAGTTTTTTTGTTTGGTCTTGTGGTTCGGTTTGGGTTCTTTTTTATTTCTTCTTTTTGTCTTGTGCATTCATTGGGCTATTTTTTGATAGATTTTTTTGTTGGATTTGAGCTTACAATGTAACATCTCTTTGTATATGGTCCTTGGATCCTTCTCCAAATCTTATCTATAAAAAAACTAGATGTAAAATGAAAATGGTAGATGGAATAGAATGAATATAACCCTTTCCCCCTATGCTTATGTGATGTAGATCTAAATGATGCCACAATGCAGTCCTTTTCCTTAGCAATTAGCTAGCTCTTGATAGTATATAGTCTACCCATAAGATAGTGAGTATGCTATGTTTATATAGGGATCTCTTGCTCAAATTTTGAAACTAATGACTTGACATGCCAACTACTATCTAGGGGAACGAGGCGGGAAAATGAAAAGAACAACTGGAAAAAGTAAATTAAATCCTAGTGTTATGTGAACCATGGAACCTAAAATTATGGACTAGGGCATGCATGGGCACCCCAAAGACTACCCTAGGTGCCCTAGTCAGAGACTAGAGATGACAAATGACTAAATAACGACACCTAATACTCCCCAAGAGACAACTAGAATGATCCAAAGAACTAAAAATATGCAAGAAAAATGACAAATACGATTGACTAACTAACGAAGGGACTAGGGAATAGGTCATTAGTGAATAATTTTACTACACGAGATCTATATATAAAATAATGTACTTGGTGATATAAATGTAATAGAAAGTGCATGATTTTTTGAATACAAAAACATATAGTCGTTTTCAGAGGTATTTTGACATTCTAGATTGTATTTTGGCCCTACCACTTCTCAAATTGGTACCAATTTTGAAATTTAGTCCATAATTCACTTTAATGACCATAAATCAACTCTATGATGCTTTGTCTACTTCTTACTGAAATGAGATCCTCACTTTGTATATAGAGGATTGCTCCCTAAATGGGATTCTTGTCCTATGACCAAAATGAGGTGATTGTAATGTTCCTCCTCCTTTAGGTGTGATCACACTAATAAATAATTAATATGTTTTTAAGGACATTACCAAATGAATTTCATCAAGTGAACCCAGATGATTTCTCATTCTTAGAAACAAGGTGCTCCATATGAAGATCATCCCCTCACCTTTCCTGGCTCTAAAATCATCCTTTCATGGAATCAAATTCATGATGCTCATACATGTATTTTCTCATATTTCTCTCATGGAGATAGATTATTCCTTAATACTTCACAAATGATGGTCCTAGATACCTTGGTGGCATGACTAGCTCATTTTAGCTTGTTCTTTGGAGAGATTTGGGTACAATGACAGAGTCGGGATATGATGATCATCAAGTCACTTCTTGAGCTCCACATTTCACCTTTAAACATGATGAATCCTTCACAATTTAATTTATTGATCAATATGACACCTGGGGTGAAGCGTGCTTAAGGTAACTAGACATATTTTTTCTAGAGTTTCTCCTTATGGAAATGGGTTTCCTCCTCCACATAAGGGATGAATCCTTGAATGAAATTTGAGGATGAGTTACATTTTATTGAATTCTATACTTCACTAAAACACTAAAAATAACATTTTATGATAATTAGAACTAATATAAAAATATAATTCTACCTGCAACTCAAAATTTGGGTCTTATTTCATTTTAAAATAGGAGGGGAAGTCTGTAGAGTTTTGAAGTGCCTCAACAAATATTTGAGCCTTAAAATAAATTTTGATTATTCCACATTTTAGAGTATTATAATATATTTCCAATGCATATTTGTTCTCATCATAAATATTTCTATAACTCCTGGAATCATAGAAAGTATTCAACTTTATCCACTTCAACTTTCATTCCCTACAACCGTAAACCCAATCTAAAACAGATTGCTTCTGAATGAGATTTTACTTCCTAAACTTTTTTAAATTTACTCAGACATCATCAATTCTCTTTGAAATCACACTCATATTATTTATATTTTCTATAAACACTTTTGGAGGGTGTTAAATTAGCTACAGAATGGCCAAAATGGCCTTTTTAGGCCTTTGGAGGAAGTAGTCTCTCATCAAAACTAAATGAGTTGATCAATCACCTTAGACACTATTCCCTACACATTGAAACACACTAAATGATATTATTAGGAATTTAATTTGAGTTGGGGTAAGGGTTTACCTGATGATAGGCTAGCGATATGAATGATGTAGAGTGACTGAGAAGCCTTATTTTCAATTAAGGGCTTAGTTGTCATGCTTCAAAATTTTCAATTTTCATGCTAGTTATTTTAGCCATTCTGGAGCTAATCAAACACCCTCTAGGAGAGTTTAGGAAATATGTTAAGAATTATGTGGTGATTTAAGGGAATCTTAGAAGTTTTGGTGTTGATTTAGAAATATTTAGGAAAGTTTTACTCATTCAAGGACTATCTTCTCAACGGTGGGTTTTCTAGTACAGGAACAAACACCGTAATGGTGAAACTTGACATCTCTAAAAGATTAAAAAAGATAATTAAGGAGTTATGAGGAAAAAAAAAGGCATTGGAAATATATGTGAATCCTCTACATGTTGGAAACATCCATTTTTCTCTAAGGCTTGAATTTTTCATGAATAATCTTAAAATAGTGTGGCTTCCCCTTTTAGTTATAGAAAAAAATGGGCCTAAATTTTTAGGTTCAGATAGAATCAAGTCTTGAAAATTATTCCATTAATATTATAATGTGTTATTCCATTTATATTATGATTTTTACAATCATGTTCAGAAAGTGAGTGGAATTTGAGACTCAAGGAGTGAGTTTATGATATCCATATCCTGACTCTACCATTATGTTCAAACCTTCTTCAAGGAACAAGCTAGGATGAGCTAGTCCAAGCTACCAAGGCATCTGGGACCATCATATATGATGGAATGAGAAATACTATAAGGATACTTTTACACACATATTAAAACTTTAGTTTCTTTATTCTTCTCTATTAAAGTTTTATGAACCATTCTCGTCATTAAAAATCCCTTTCTCCACGGGAACACCAAAACTTCTCATAATACATTTCTAGGACTAAGCCTTATGGAAGAAAAGAGATTCAAAATAAATCTAGTAGCGTGACCCTTATATTGGAATTTTTATCAAGTAATGTTTCTAGACTGGTCATTTTTCCCATCTCTCCATGGATTATCATCCTTAACTATACTTCTACACTACTTTTCTCTATGCACAAAACCAATGTAAGTAAAACAATAACCATTGAAAAATTTCTCATACCTTGATGCATTAGGCCACCTTAAGGATTTTTTTCACATTTCCTTTGAAGTTTCTCTTTTTATAATTTTATTTGGTACTTGTACCTTCAATCTCCTTGCTTGGAGAAATTTCTTCTTGCATTATCTCTTTTCCCTTGAGGTCTTCCTTGAACCCTAGACCTATCTTAAAAAAATAAGTTGGTTCTCATAGAAAATAAACTCATCATGGCATAAATGACACATCACTGGAAATATCAATGTCAGCTAACTCATGTAACTCATTAGGACCTTTAACTCATGGCATAACACCCCAAAAATCATGCATCTTTGAAACTGATCAAACTAGAAATTAGGTCCCAAGAACTAGTCTTGGACTCAACATGAACTAACACCTCAAAATTCACTTCTAAGATCTTCCACCACCTAGAACACTTCAAGGGAATCCCTACCAACATTATCAAGCACTCATAACCATAATTCACATGGATAAAACCTCATAAGCATACGTGTTCTAACTAGCTTCTTGAAAATCCTAATAGGGATGATTAGGCTATTAGGGATTACGCAAGAAATCATCTCTTTAGAATAAACAAAAATTCAAACACATCATGTCAGACCATACCAAGATATTCATGTCCAAAATATGGTAAATGGATTATGTATCCACGCAAATAAGTCACGTGAATGTGAGTACTCCAAACATGGCCTTCAAGTTGGGAATGAGCATTCTAAGAGCTCTCAGAGAGCTAAAACTAACTTATATTAATTTTTATTCATCCTCCCATCCTAAAACTTGGCACACAACATTCCAATGACCTCTTCAATGATATCCAATTCTCATACATACTTGGATACTTCAGAACTTACCATTCCATCTCATTTTCCAATACATTCTTGAATTGTCCTTAAGAACATGCTTCCAAATGACCTAGAACATGTACTAAAATATTGAAAAAATGCTCTTTGATAACTTCTACACATGCCCTGCAACCTAAAAAAACATATCACATACTCACATAAGCCTACTCTATATCATAATTCATGCCACCATATCATCTGCTATGAATTAGGTCTAGGACTGGGCCTAGAATGGCTAGTTTCAATCCACGTTTCAAACAAAATGATATTTCCTTCACCATGAAAACACTCTAGCAACTTTGACATACCTTAGTAAACATGTTTGACACATTAAAAAATTCAAAAAACCTTTGGAGCACACCTACAATCACAGTCATACTAGACCCATGCATCAACCATGTATGCAAACTAAAAGACCATGACATGACATGAAAACAACATATCATGACAAAAAAATTAGACACTACCAATAAACCTTCAAGCTTGATTATGAATGATACCTCATATTGAATCCTCTACCACCTTGACACCCTTTTCCATTAATGACAACAACAAGACATAATGTCCAACAAATCAAAAAGGCCCCAAAACCTAAACAACGACTATATTATTTCCCAAAATAGACATCGATCGTAGAATTTAAACGGTAAAAGATTTAGGTTAAATTCTGAAATCCTAAAAATTACCTATGTATGGACCATATTAGATTATAAAAACCATGACTCATGGAGTCGTGAGACTAGTTCCATAAGGTGCAAACCGACCATAATTTTTGTAACTATAAGCTTGCCCAAAACTCATATAATTCCTATACTATATTGAAGGCGTACGCGTTCCCTTAATTATGTACCTTGACCAAGATTTACCAGACTTGGTATTGCTTTAGTTTCCCAAACCTCGCACCTTGAACTTGTAACAACACAACAACCTACATGTTTTTGACATAATATGCAAAAAATCACCTTTCAACATGATAAGTCTTACAAAAATTGTACTTATCTTTCTATAGAATTTTCCTACAATGTCAAGAAAACTATCCTCTTTCTAAATATATACTTTAATTTTTTTTTTTTTGACTATTTTAAGGTTTTCGTTTATATTTATTTAAAACTATATCTTTTATACCTCTATTTTTGTGATTGTAAATGATTATGTTTTATCATGTATCTTTTTTTTTTTTTCACTTTTCCAAATTCAAAATAAATTATACAAATCCCAAACTAGGACTAATTCTATACACATTAAAATATTATAATTAATAATATTTTTTAAGGTAGTAGGGGGGCACAATCGGCTGTCCATTATTTTATTAATTATCAAAATCTTTGTACTTGAAAAATCATAAAAAAATAAATACTCACTAAAAAATTATAAAACAAATTCTATCCCAAACTAGATTCTCCTACCTATCTTTCTACAAAAGGGTTTTCAAAAATACTAAATAATGCTCATAAAATTGTGGGGGGCATGACCAAATGTCTACTATGTTTTTTTACAAAAATAGGAGCTCTTATTGCCATTTTATATATTTAACTATTGGACCCCTAAAATATTGACTAAGTACAAAAACGTGCATGAGCGCGCAAGGCCTAAGTTAAGGGGTGGGTGTGCAAGGAGAAAACACGTAAGGTAGGGTTCCATGGGGGTTTTAGAAGGACCCATGATATGCAATGATAGAAAAGGGTCTCGTGACTTATTTGTATTTGGCGTATCAGTCAATACATGAGAAAAGCGTGACCCACCTGCGCATGATGAATGGATAAGGTGTCAGCCTGGCGATAGGTTGGCCTAGGAAGGAATATACCCTGCATTGGAAGCTTCTAGAAGACAATCATGACAAGGAGTGGAAAGCTTAGGCCTGGAGGAGCATGCTCCCATGGAGGACCACATTGGGACACTTGGTGACCAGATCTGAAGCCACAGAAGGTTAGTTGGTAGTTCAAGAGGCCTATAAATACAAACGCCCATAGAAGAAAAAAGAAGCAGATCAATAGAGAGCGGAGCCCTGCAGAAATGCTACAAAGAGTTATATTGGGTTGGGTAGATAAAATATAGGAGGAGAATGCATAAAGGGGCTTGGGATTGTAAATTTTCTTTTTTAGAGCTAAGGGATATAAATCCAATTATGATGTATGACTTTGGTCTACCATCCTGTGATGTTATGTAATGGATCTAATAGATGTAATGAGGTTACCAACTTATTTGAATATGATCATTAATGATTAGGTACATACATATATCTTCATAGTTCTATTTCATGTATGTTTATGGAATGAGTATAAATCCTTATGCATTTTCCTTTCTATTTTGGTTCGATCTTATAATTTGTTAAGTATATTTCTTCCTAGAATGGCTGCATTGGTCTAGAATCCATTCTAAGATCTATGATGATTGCATGTCTCGTTTATATTCACTTTCCTTAAGTTTCTATCATAGATGATGATTCCCACTAAACTCACATAAAAGAGAAACTCACCACTAGTGCATGCCTCGGGTGAGCATCTAGCGCCCACTGGGTGATAGGCCAACGCGCATGGGATTCCTTTGTTCTTTGGAGGGTGTAAAAATGACTACATCTTAGTTCCATTGTGGGACCTCTTTTCGAAGTTGTAGTGGGAAATGACATACACCATGATCTATGAAATAAGTGATGACAAAGCATCTAACCTTGGAAGGTGTTGAAACATGGTTTAAGAGCATGGAGGAAAATTTTTCTTAGAGATTCAACACGGACTCGAGTTTGATGCATGTAGATGGGTAGAAGAGAACCTCTACCATGAGTTGTATGAATTTTTTTTCTGTTGCTTCCCAAAGAGAGTTATATGAATGGCTCTCGGCATATGCGTCTAGATCAAGATGATATTATAGATTGTGCGGGTGGACCTAAGGAGAGTACTAGAGGCTACAAGATGCAGATCTAACATGGACTCGTGTTGTGGATCATTGGTGAAAAGGAGCTTTGTCTAGCTACACAATGGAAAATGCTATTTCCATGTATTCTTGTCTAGAAATTGCTAATTTTGAATTCTTGAAGGAGCCCAGAGGATCATTTCTACATGTTATATCCCCGAAATTAAGATCTTGATTGTTACCATGAGTTTAGAGGCATTTCGATGGCTAAACTATTCTCGAGTCTTTGGGAGAGGAATCTAGGGTGGAGGAAGATGACAGACATTGCAACTAAGAAAGAAAGGGAGGAGAAAAAACTCAAGTGTAGTGAAGCATGTGAAAGGGAGATTGGTATACAACATGAGGTTACAAGTGTGATGGATTTATGGAGGTAAACATTGTGGGAAGGAGTTGAGGTTCACACAGGGATGTCAAACCTAAGAATTTTGGGCTACCCCATCTTGGCAAGTGTGGGATAGAGACCCCTTCAACTTCTGATAAGATTTTGTCGCTTGGAGAAAGAAGAATTATCGGCCCACATCTGAGCCCACCTAGTGACAAGACCTTGGCGCTTGGTTTTCTAGATCAAGGAAGGAGTATCATTAACCTAGTTGGTATCCATGGAAGTGATTGATCCATGCCAAGGAGATACAAATTTTAATTTCCTACTTCTATGGCTATGCATACTATTCCAGTATTTGGAGGAATTTTTGGACAGGAGAAAATATAAAAGGCTTGGGTAACATTTTAGGGATCGCACAGACACACATCGGCAAAGTGGCACAATCTCACAAACGATTGGCACCGAGTTCAAGCGGGACCTTGGGGACCCTAGGTGTGACCGCTTCGTGCCCATTCTTGGTTGTAGGAGGATCTAGATGTGGAACTAGTGGGACTGGGGAATAGGTTAGATCTAGTGGATCCGGTGGAGGAGGAAACACCAAAGGAAGTTAAAGAACTAGATCGGGAGGACAAGGGCCCCAACCATATCCTCAAGTCTTCTTTGAGATGTCTTTACATTTGCTAGATTATAGAGGTATTGAAGATGTTACGGAGCATGTTCGTAAGTGTGAGCTACTACGGTGCGCAAAGGGGATCACAACCCCAGAACGGATGGCCATTCAGTTTGCAATGAAGTTGCAAGGGAACACACATATCTGGTATAGGAATTATGACCCCCATCAGATGGTGGTAGATTACACTGCATTGAAAAATGCATTCCTAGCAGAACTCAACATCCCTGAGTTTGAGAAGAAGAGCATCAATGCTCTCAAGGAGATCCAACAAGGAATGACAGAGAGTGTGAGGGAGTATGATGCACGGTTCAAAACCCTCCTGTCAAATTTGTCTTATGACATTCACCATTCACAACATGTTTAATGTTGTTTTGCAGGGTTGATAACACCATTTAGAGGGGCATTATCTCATAAGACTTTCATAGACCCACGTGAGGTGTTGGAAGCTACTCTTCATGCTGAAGCTATTGGGAGCATTGACACTAGTGTTAACCCATTTCTAGAAGCTCAAATCGCTTCTATGGCTAAGTAACTAGAGAAGTTGTCTACGAACTCAACCCATGAGACTCGCATTGGTATATGGTGTACAGATTGTGAAGTAGAGGGGCATGTCAAGGATAGCTTCCCTAGGAAGTCGGTACATGCTATAGCAGTGGATTGTGAAATTTGTCATGGGGACCATGATGCAAGTAGGTGCCCTCTACTATAACATGCAATCCATAAAAATGTATCTTGTTATTACAAGATATGTACATCCACATTGCATGACACCAAATACTGTAGGTTGATTGACCAGATTCATGATGCTATTGATCTTGGTGTGCACCAAACTAGCCTTGCTAGTGGTTCTAAGGGTAACGATCATCGTTATGAGGAGCGCGTAGATGGAGGTGCGCATGGAAGGAGATTTTGTGAATGATTCCTTGGTCATGGTAACTATGGAGGAAGAAGTGATTTCCCATGTGGAACCTGTTTTCATTATGGATATACTGAGACCACTACAAGCATGAGTGTCCACACTTATTGTAGTGCTTATGGTGCAGAAGAAGCACAAGTATGAGGAGTGCCCTCAGTTGTTTGAGCACATGAGTTTGCAAACCGGAAAGACAAGGGTTCTCCGCAATGGTAAGAATTAATAAGGTTGATACACAATGGATGCCACGGGTGACACGTGATGTAGGCTTGGAACCTGTTATGGTAACAACAAGAGCAGAGGCCACGTGCACAAAGGAAATGCCAAGGTAGAAGAACCTAGTTTTAAGGGAAGAAGTGGTACATGGGAAGTATCCAGACCCTGCGCATCAAAAGGATGTATATCATGAAACCATGGATGTCATTCAAAGTTTACAAGGATAAATCTAGTGTCTAAAGGATTAGTCTAAGAGGGAGGAGCAAAGAAGGAAGGTCAAGGCACCAAAGGATGACCTGGATGAGGTCAAGGAAGTATGTAAAATTCCAAGGCAAGAAAATATTTTTGATACCATGCGCCATAGAAGAGCATGAGAGGAAGATCTTGCATCCAAACCTTCCCCCTAACAACCTTGACTATGATAAGGAGATCACATTAAATGAAGTCGTGGATGGATGGATCCTTAGTAATATCCTCACTGACACAGGCATGGAGGTCAATGTTCTCACCTTGGATGTATGGAATCATATGGGAAGACCTGCATTACAACCATATTTGAATGTGTTGTATATGGTAAAAAAATGAAGGAAATGCCCATCGATGTCTTAAAGGATGAAAATATCACCATTTAGGGGATAAGTTTATTAGGGACTTTGAAGTCTTAGCACTTACCGAGGAAGACAATTTCCCAAAGCATTACTTGGGCACCCATGTTGCTATAAGAACAATGTGGATCTTCATTTCAAAAAGGGATACATAAGCTTTGAAAATGAGGAGGAATAGGTCATCATACCCCTAGCTGATGGAAAATCAACACCCTATATTGAACCCCTGGGAGAAGAGGTCCTGGATAGAATATATGTGCACTTAATCAGGGATCCAGAGATAATTCATCCCACGAGAGGAGTTATCCGGTTTGAGGATGCTCAGTCCTTAAGTGACACCACCAGTATAGCGTGTGATAATTTTGTGCATGGGACCTATGAGTTGATCGGACGACATTTGAGAGGATCAGTGAAAAAGGTGACAAAGGAATGTATAGTTCAGTGCTTGGGAGGAAGAAAACTACCAAGTTACTTGGGAGGGGCTAATCTGGAAGATTTCTTGTGAGAAATGGAGGCCCATTAGAGAAATGAAAAGGAAAGAAGAGAAATGCTCAAATACAACCTACTCAGAACTGCTGCGCATTGGTGGGCAACACATTGGGAGAACCTCTTGGAATGGCGTGAGGTAAGAATTTCCTTCTTTGTAAGGTTTTACAGAAGCAACGTGCCCATGGCTATAAAAGACTACCATGGTAAAGAGACCACTTCCTTCCATATCCAAGCATGTGAGACAACCTGGATGGGAAGCACAAAAGCATTTCCACCTTCATTATGGGTCCATAAGTTGTACTCCACCTTGTAAGGTTGTGCACATGCATGGTACATCCACTCAGAGATGCACCGTCAAACTAGTAATTGGAAAGAATTGGTGGCTGATCTCATTCAAACATTCGAGTACCAGAGTACAAATCCATTAGTACATAAGGCATTGTAGGTTTTCAAGTGCCTTACAACAAGGGATAGTGCTATGGCAGAAGATAGAATACAAGAATTTCTAGGTGAACCTAGCCTGGAGGCGCACTTTGAGGAAGAAGAAACAGAAGAAATATAGTTTGAGCGTGCGTGTATAGAGAAAGAAAAGGGGAAGATGGTGTATGTTGTTGATGGAGAAGAGGTGGAAAGCTTGGATGTTAACCACTCTGTAGGGACGCGTGAAGTCATAAATAGTGTTGATGAACGGGCGCGCGCCTACCATAAACCCTTAAAGACAAAAAAATGTTAACATTATCTTAGAAGAAGAACCCAAGGAGGCAATCATTGGAGACTATTGGTTGGAGAAAGAAGTCTCTAAAATCATTGATCTGTTATGCAAATTCTAATATTTGTTCCTAAGAGGGTACCATGAGCTTAAAGGCATCCACTATTCCTTGAGGGAAATGAGAATTAAGTTGAAGGAGGGTGCGTGCATAGTCCTGGAAGAGGCCATAATGAATGAATCCTAACCTATGCATGAAGTTTAAGGAAGAAATAGATAAGATGATAGCATTGAGCATCATTGAAGCTATTGAAAAGTCTAAGTGGATAAGTCCAATGGTAATTAGCATCAAGAAGGACGAAACGATAAGGATCTATTTTGATTACTGACTACCTAAATGCAAAGTGTGTATCATTGATCCTTTCCCAACCCCATTTTCTTGAAGAAATTTTAAATGGATTAGTAGGACACGAGGTCTAATCTTTCACAGATGGATTCTTGGGCTATCACTAGGTAAGGATCATGAAGGAAGACCAGAGGAAGACAAATTTCACCACTAAGTGGGGAATTTTTTCCTATATAGTCATGCCTTTTGGGTTGAAGAATGTGCCTTCTATGTCCTTGTGCATTGTGGTACAAGCCTTCTAGGACTTCATCCATAAATTTCTTCAAGTCTACCTGGATGATTAGACAATATTGGGTTAGTGAAAGACCATTGCGACAACCTAAGGCTGATGTTTAAAAGGTGTCGGTGGTTGAGAATATCCCTCAACATTAAGAAATGTGTCTTTGCTATCTCATTTGGAACATTATTTGGGCACATCATATGTAAGGAGGGCCTACTAGTAGATCCCACAAAAGTTGCAGTAATTGTGGGATTGAGGGAGCCTACTAGTGAAAGTGCGATGCATGGATTTCTTGGACATATGGGGTACTACAGAAGTTCATTAAGGGATATGCCAAGATTGTTGTGCCTTTCGAAGAGTTTATTAGACATAAAATTTCCTTTCATGGGGAGAGGCACAACAAAAGGCATTCAACATTTTGAAGGATAGGCTTGTCACCGCACCCATCCTATGTTTCCCTTCATGGGATAATAATTTCCATGTTCATGAGGATGCCTTAGGAACCACCATTGGAGCAAGACTTGCACAACCCGATGAAGGGATTGTTAATCATCCTTTTTACTTTCCAAGGACAAAGTTGACACCAGCAGAGAAGAATTATACTACAACTGAGTGCAAGGTATTGTCAATGATCTACGCACTTCACAAGTTCATAAAATATCTACTGGCAACTCCATTTATATTTTACATTGACCATATGGAATTGAAATACTTGGTAAACAAGCCTGTTCTACAAGGGCACATATGTTGGTGGGTACTATTGTTCCAAGACTTCAAGTTCACAATAGTTGTCAAACTAGGTAAAAGTAATTCTAGACTTGATCATTTGTCTAGGATTGATTCAGGAGAGGACGCGTAGGGCATCGAAGAGACTATGATAGATGCATAATCTGTTTAGGTTGTGGCACATGACCTCGGATTTGGAGGACATTGCATTATTTCTTAAAATAGGTGTGGCACCAGATGGAGTGAAGTCCTTGGAGAAGAATAAGTTGGCCATACGCACCGCGCCCTACATGCTAATTAGTGGAGATATGTACAAAATGGGTCGTGACGAGGTTCTGCACCGATGCATACTAGAACATGAGCACATTACAATTATGGAAGAGGCACATGGTGGGATTATAAGAGGATGCTATGCGATAAATGCAACCGTGTGGAAGATTCTACTCATAGGGATTTGGTGGGAGACCATTTATCAAGATTGCATTGAGTTTTTCAAGACTGTGACCATCACGCCAAGCACCTTGGCAAACCTAGAAAAGGGATGAAATTCCCTTACGCAACCAATAGCCAATGCGGAACTGTTTGAGAAGTGGGCTATCAACGTTTTGGACCAATCTTGTCGGTAGTGTGAAGGAATGGTTCACGGTATATCCTCACTTGCACTCATTATCCGACAAGCCGGGTAAAGGTGATGCCTACAAAGGATTGTACAATGGCTACAAATCTCTTTATATTTTAATGGGAAAACATAATCAGCAGGGTATGGATGCCAATTGAGTTTGAAAAGTGATAGAGGTATGCACTTCCTCAATGAAACCGTTAGGATTATGTTATCAAAATTTATTGTGGCCCATGAAAAAACTATTCCGTATCACCCTCAAGCAAATGGAACTGCTAAGGCATTTAAAAAATACTTAGTCACACGTTGACTAAGATATATAATGTTGGTAGACATGATTGGGATAAAAAAGTATTAACCGTTATTTGGGCATATAGGACAACCTACAAGAGGTTGAATAAGGCCACACCATTTTAATTGGTGTTTAGTGCGGAGGCTGTCCTACTAGTTGAATTCATGTTTCCTTCTCTGCATATAGCATGCGCAGGAGGATTAGATGATGAACAAGTCACTGGAGGAAAGAATAGACAAATTAATGCAATTGGATGAGAGACGATCATTAGCCAGGTGGAGCCAAACAATTGAAAAAGCAAAAACAAAAGGCATGACATGATCGTCACATTAAAAACAAGAAGTTTGAGGTTGGGCAAATGGTCTTACTATATGATTCAATGTTTCGTGCCATCCTGGGAACTTGAAGGTGCATTGGTTGGGTCCCTACATCATGTCGTACATTCTTGACTTAGGTGCATGCTAGTTACAAGCACTGGATGGGATGAGATTACCATGACACTTCAATGGGAGTAGGCTAAAGCCCTACTATAAATAAGTCTTCTTGGTGTTTTTAATAAGGTAGTATTTCCAGTTAGATTAGGATTTCCTTTAATGCCTTTTATTTTCTCATATTTCCCTTTCTCGTTGTTGTTTTGTGTTGCACCTTAGGCATTAGTAACCTTGTTACTTTTTGAAGGTTGTGAATGCACTGAGTACGCGCATCGTTTTAGTGTGGGGTGGAGCAAGGTGGAAGAAATTATTAAGTGTGAAGCGCCGGGGAAGGATTGCATTGGAAAGCCCAAATGGATGGCCCAGGAAAGGAAGTGCATGGAAGGAAAGGTGAAAAAGGATGGTTGGTGTCGTGGTAAGGCTACATTTTGGAAGCGCAAAAGCAACACGAGGTACACAAGAGAAAAAATCATGATGGAAGTACCTTCGGCGCTGGTGACGCACACGCAAGAGTCTCTTGTCAAGATGGATTGGTTATGCGCCAGAAGGTTGGGGATTGTCTGTAAAAGGTTGGGCACGTGAGTTAAGGTGCTAAAGTCAGGTTTTGTTGAAAAATATGCATTAAGTGTTGAAGTATGGTGGTAGGTGAGGTAGCATTTAATGTTAAAAAGTGGAAAAAACTATAAATAGAAGGTTGGACATTTCATTATTTACATTGCAAATACGAAGAAGGAAGAGATTTTGTGAACTAGGATTTCTAGAATTGATCCGTGTGAAGAAAAATTGGAAAAATTTAACCGTGAGTGACTAGTTTGGATCTGTAAACCAAGAGGGAAGTAGTTCATAGGCATAGAAAGAGTTGTGGAGAAGCGATGTTTTGTGAAAGGGATATTCCAGTGAGGGTTTTAAAGCTAGGGCATGGGTTGAAAAGGATTTTTTTCACAAGTTTGAGATCAAAGATTGGAAAGGGTAGAGAAGTAGAGAAAGAGAATTTGAAGTTCAAATATAACCTACACAATGACACCCAAGAAACCAGTTTGTAACACGTAAGAAGGAAAAGGCAAGGGTAAGGGCAAACAACAAGAAACTACCGCAGTACTAATGAAGAATGGTATGTAGAAATGCAATACCCAGATAGAGTTTTTCTTATAATGGAGTGGGAGTCCCATTTAATAAAAATGATAGTAAGTGATTATAACCATTGCACAAACGTGACTAAAAAAGAAATGGCGCTGGATTTATTTTTCCCGATAAACAAGAGGACACTAGAAGGGTTACCCATTTATAGCATCGAAGTAAAAGTGAAGTTGTAGAAGGCGGGATTGTTGTGCAACTCTATGAGTTTCCCTACTTTGGGAAGACTGAGTGCATCTATCAGTGGCTGATGTCATGCATACACAAAGACAACTTTCACTTTGTGGGGTGCAAGATGTGCATAACTCCTTAGCTGATTTCAAAATTCACAGGTCTCATATGTGAAGGAGAAAGTATAGAGGATGACCAATGTGAAAAAAATCCATCAAAGAAACTCTCGCCGCATATGCATACAAAAAGGGGTCAAGTTACTTTGATATTGCCGATATCTAAGACCCAGTGATGAGAATGGCCGCGTGCCTAGTAACCAAACTTTATGACCAAGAGAGGTGGATGCAAGTGAACAAGCCATGGCTCAATTTTTGTAGAAGGATATCAAAAGGCACCATCTACAACTTATCCGCATACATAACAGATGAGATCATCGATGTAGCGCATAGGAAGGTGACAAGATACTTTTAGGAAATGTCCTCCTAACTATTGTGTTTTTAGAGATCGAAGTGCCGATGCGGAAGAGAAGTTCGTTTGGGAGTACCAGAGGAAGACCCCTCGTGCATAAAGATATTCGAAAAATACACTTGCAATAGCATGACAGACGTTCACAAGTTGCATCTTTAGAAGTGGTATATGTGCTTGAGGAATGTGTTCCGAGAAGAGTGGAGGATCCCAGAACAACTGCCAATGCTCAGAGAGGGAGAAGCTAAATTCGTAGTATACCAACACTTCTGCATTGGCAGATTTAAGTTGGTTGATGAAAACATGATCCCATGGTATAAAATTCCATTTTCCTTCACCACTCAATACTTCTAGGTGGGAGTAAATAGATTCAAGGAATCCAAGAAGCTGAAGTTTGACCTTGGAAATATGGATCGGGACCACAGGGAGATGCACAGACATTGGTCTACCCCAACAAGCATGTGTACATGGAAAATTATGTATTGCATGAAGTTTAGATGATGAGACCTCTGACTCTACCTATTATAGGGAGGTCCATGACGTGTGTATACCTTCACATAAGGCCCAAGTTTGAGAAAGGTGCTTATCTTGAAAATAAGGTATCTATACCTAAAGACCCAACAGGTAGGAAGAAGACCACGCCAAGAAAAAGGAGACATAAGAGATAAAGAAAAAGGCACCAAGTTTCCAAGGTACACAAATGGTGGGTATCCTAGGAACAAGCATTAGAACAAGTATTTACTCGTGTAGGAAAAATTATCCAGTCAAGGAAAAGACACCAGAACCAGAAAAATCCATAACTAAGGAGGAGTCATCGGAGAGAGAGGAAGAGAAAGTAGAATCTCCTATACTGGAGTCCCCACTTAGGAAGAAATAGAAGGTAATGGAGGAGATGGATTCAAAGGACATGAGATAGCTTGGAGAACTATAGGGGTGAGAGGGATGATGATGAAGAAGATGAACCTAAAGGAAACCAAGAACCACTTGTTTTTAGCGTGCATGATTCGAGAGAAGAAGGTGAAGAGGAGAAGAATGACTATCTCTTTGTGCAAAGGAAGGGTGGTTAGGAGGAGGAGGGTACCAGGACATGGGAGGAAGTGAAGAGGTTAGCATGAAGAATTAGAGGACTCCAAGCCTCACTAAGGATGAAGTAAACAAAGTAGTAGAGAAAGAAGTGGAGAATATCATTGAGACCTTAATGGTGGAAGAGTTGGAGTGCAATGTTGAGTTAATAATGAACAAAGAAAAAGAAGGAATCATAGGAAAATATCACGACAATGCAGGAGGCCCCGATCGATGGTAACTATTCCTAAGGGCACGCGCACAGGAGGAAAGCATATGGAGATCCATAGACCAAGAATGAGCTATATTGATGATCCAAGAAAGGTGTTGTGCGTGCACTTCCAAAGCATAGTACCAATAGAGAAACTCTTGGCCATGAAGTCATTTGATGAGGAAGGTGCATACCCTCAGACGAGGAAGATGCTCTCTTAGGAAATTGAGTCCCACATCGATGAGCCAGAATTCAAAGTAAGCTAAGGGGAAATAATGAAGATTCTCAAGTCAAAAGGAGGAAACCCTTGGTAAACACCCAACAAATTTCAGATGAACAAGTCTGTAATGTGTTGAATAAGGTCCTAGTTGAACTAGAAGCTAGGTTATTTGAGAGGAATGATAGGGTAAAATTTCTAGAGGCAGAGCTAGAAAAGAGGGAAGAAGAGTTCAAAGAAAGGTCCAAGGACTTAAAAAAGGAGGAACTAATCAACACACAACTAAAGCGTGAACTAAGAGAAGAAAAGGCAAGGGTGCGCGAGGTATATAAAAAGGTAGAATCCATCACAAATGTCATTATGTTGAAGCATATGGATCTAACACCACTTGCGTAGAAGTATGGATCTACCCTGGAGTTCCTTGAGGACTTAACATGCATCCTCACCATGGAGAGGCAACCTCTAGCCTTAGAATCCATGGAAGAAGTAGCAGTGTGCCTAGAAAAGAGGACAAATTGAAGGTTGTAGAAATCATTTCTGAGTGCAAAAAGTTCTTGCTAATGTGAAAATCGCTACCCATACTATTGAGGCCACGTATGAAAATTACGCACAGATAGAGATAAAGTGGCGAGTATTCTAGTCTCCACTCACGAGGTAGAGCTCAAGGAATTCCAAGAGAAGAACAAAGGAAATAGAGCGGAGCGGGAGAGGATCCTAGCCGAGGTTGAGAAGAAGTCAGAAGCTATTAAAACCTTACGAGGTTCAATTAAAAACCGGCTAAAGGAGTTGTACCCACAGATTACAAGAAGGATGGATGCGCTTGAGGACGTGGGAAAGGAATTGGAAGGAATTTTTGAAACAATGAACACTCGAGGAGATGGATTGGGTTTTGAGGAGGTAAGTGCCCTAGTCGGTGACCTCTGCCAGAGAGCGTAAAATGAAGTTGATGCCTGGAACAAGTTGGAGGTTGACTTACAAAGAGATTTTCCTCTCTTGTTGCAGTAATAACAACACTTCCCCATTCTTTCATCTTTCCCAATTCTTCATTCCCTTATTATTTTCCCAAGACGTTAAGTCTATTGTAATTCTTTTTTTTCTTTGAAGAAGTGTTCCCGAGGGTGGAGAACAGGTAAAGTGTGGGGTGATGTTGGGCCCCTAAAATATTGACTAAGTATAAAAAGGTGCATGAGCACACAAGGCCTAAGTTGAGGGGTGGGCGTGCAAGGAGAAGGCGTGCAAGGTAGGGTTCTAGGAGGGTTTAAAAATGACCCGTGATACGCACCGACGGAGAATAACGTCTCGGGACTTAGCCGTATTTGGCGTATCGGGCAGGACACAAGAAAAGCATGACCTACCTGTGCATGATGAATGGATAAGGTGCCCCCTAGAGATAGGTTAGCCTATGAAGGAATATACCCTTCGTTGGAAGATTTTATAATACCATCATGGAAAGGAGTGGAGAGCTCATGCCGGAAGAGCATGCTCCCATGGAGGACCACATTAGGACACTTGGCAACCGGATGCGAAGCCACATAAAGGTGAGTTGAAAGTTCGGGAGGCCTATAAATACAAGTGCCCACGAGAAGAAAAGAGAAGCAAATCAATAGAGAGCGGATCCATACAAAAATGCTACGAAGATTTATATTGGGTTGGGTAGATAAAATATAGGAGTAGGATGCATAAAGGGGCTTTGGATTGTAAATTTTATTTTTGAGATCTAAGGGATGTAAATCCGGTTATGATGTATGACTTTGGTTTACCATTCTTTGATGTTACGTAATGGATCTAATAGATGTAAGGAGGTCACCAACTTATTTAAATATGATCATTAATGATTTCGGTCCATACATATATCTTCATAGTTTTATTTCATGTATGTTTATGGAATGAGTATGAATCCTTGTGCATTTTCCTTTCTGTTTTGGTTTAGTCTTATAATTTGTTAAGTATCTTTCTATCTGGAATGACTGCATTGGTCTAGAAGCTGTTTTGAGCTCTATGATGATTGCATGTCTCGTTTCCACTCACTCTCCTTAAGTTTCTATCATAGATGATGTTTCCCACTAAACTCACATAAAGGAGAAAATCGACGCTCGCGTGTGCTCGGGTGAGTTCCCACCACCCGCTAGGTGTTAGGCCGTGCGCATGGGATTCCATTTTTCTTTGGTGGGTATAAAAATGAATACATTAACCCACTTACACTTAACCATTTAAAAAAAAAAATAGTAGTTTAGAAACTAGACTTGAAATGCTACAATTCATGTTCTTATAACATCTTCAAATTTTGAGTGTAACTATCTCAAATAATTCATACCTATTGAAGTTTTTTATTTTTTCACAAAAAGTGTCCACTTAAGACCCCCTCTTGGACCCCCATTTCCATACACTAACTTCCCTTTGTGTGGGTTCCAAGTCATCCCGCTTATGTCTAAATATAGGTCTTTCTTAGATGTTATTCTTCTATTTTTTCTCACGTACTTGAGAATTAGCTAAGTCCTAGACTTTGTTTTCTTGGGCATAAACCTTAATGTATTGCTCCATCCTACTTGCGCATGCCCCTTTGCTCCCCTCTTACACGTGGATCCAATCCTCCACACGTTACTCATACTTAGCCATTTCTCCCACTCATTAGTGAGATTATAGATACATGAAACCACCATACTATTAGAATCCCAATGATTTTTGTTCAATTTTTACATAAAAGATTTAGAGGGAATGGGGACACATAAATATGCAATAAGGTAGCTGTTACGATACCATTTAACTATAGGGTCTAAGAACTAATAAGAAATAACAACATCCGGGGATGATTCAGAATCCATACCTCATCATAAACCTTTGCAACAAACTTCTGAGCACGCTTGGGATCAATTTCCACCACCAGTTGTAAAATTCATTGGAATAAATGGAGAGGAATCCATTTATAGGCTACTCACTATCTTAAAGGTAGTAAAAAGATGACTAACACTATGATAGGACCACTAAGAGTAGCCTAGTATGAAAAAGGAAGCACAATACAAACAAAGGGAGTGATATGAGCAACCGCATGAAAGCATAGTGGAGCTGAAGTTCCCAAAATCCCTCAAACTCCGATGCCTATTACAATTTTTACATTTAGAATATTCTATGTATATAAATAATTATTTCAATTGACATTAATTATATGAAATTGAACCAACAATAAGTTTTGGACATAACTTTAGCATAAGAAACATATTTTTGTTTTTTTGTGGATTTTATATTCCTAAATATCTTTTAATATATTGTCAATATTATTGAATAATTTTAGTGAATGAAATTTTTTATTGAAAACTTTCATTTTAAATATTTATTTATTAACAAGGAATGTGATAAATATTTAATTCTGCAACCTAAAAAAGTGTATGCAAATTAGTTTGACAAAATTCTATGCAGACTTTTGAGGTTATGTTATAGGCCATGAAAATAATAATATATTTTCTAATTAATTGAAGGTATAAAATAAATGACTTTTTCTTATTGAATGAAGGTAAAAAACAAAGGAATACTTATAATTTTTACAAGCTGTCAAAATACACATTAAAGAACAAGAGACAATAATAACTAATTGACAACGTTCCTTAATTTTGTGAAGATGGAACATTTTCAAAGAATTCCCCACTTTACTTGTTTGCACTCATTGTGGTTGCAACATTCAATATTACCTTCTCAATAATATATTCTCAACTTCAAATCCTAATCACAAACATTATTAAACTAGTAGGAGTAAGACATACAAAGTTTCAAGAAGAGATCTAGTAGAAAAATCAAATATTGATTGAAGAAATGATCTTCACCATATTAAATTTTCTACAAAAACAAACTCGAATTATTTATGGATCTCATAATAATGTAACATAAGTTTTGGTTGTATATCTATGATTTTCATGGGAGATCGGGGACATAATCTCTACGCCTCTTGTTAGTGATAGACCACCATAAAATAATAATAGATAAGTAAAATGCTTGTCGCGAGAATTCAATATACGTATTATGTTATCGAATGGGTTGTGGTTAAATAGTGCATTTGTTGGTGTAAAATTTTTGCGTAGCCATCTACCAAGGTTATAATCCCAAGAATTACTAATAAATAATGGATGAAGTTGGGAATCATGCCCCAAGCAATTCGGCATAATGGAAACCCCTCATTTCTTAAAGCAGCTAAGCCTAAGAAATTTTGTACAACTAGTCCTTGCAATTTTGAATATAATTAAAAACATATTATGTTAAATAATATATTTATACAAGGATAATGAGGGGCCCAACAAAAATTTCTTCAACTTGTCAAAATATTAGAAATGAATATGTGAAAACTAATGATTGGAAGTTATCATTCATAATAAGAATATTGGATAAGATCATTCGACCAATAAAACCTTTCAAAATAGTATGTTCCTAATCACAAAATTTGTTGAATTAGTAGGAGAAAGACACAAAAAGTTTCAAGATGAGATCTAAAAAAACATATTGATTGAAGAAATGATCTTCATCATATTAAATTTTCTACAAAACAAATTCCCTTGACTTACTTATGAATCTCATAATATTTATTTATGATCCAAGGTTTTTGACTGGGATCCTACCTAGTATACAAAATGCCAAAGCCTAGATATTCAAAGAAGGAGCATACAAAAAATAACCAAACACAACGAATAAGGAACAACACAAAAAGAAATAGGGAGTCAAAACAACAACAAGAGAACAACAAAACCATATCGAGACAAAAGAGGAACAACAAAAAAATAACAAAAAATTTCTAGGAGGTGGAAGAAGATTTTTATTCTTCTTGTATTGAAATTTTTCCACCGATTAGAATCTTCCTATATATGAAGAAAAATTCTATTCCTTAAATAGGTTGATATTTGCATTTTATGATGGGAGAACACATCTCATTTGCCGCTTCATGAGTTTTTGGTTCAGGATTTTTATCCCGTATTTTTGTCAATGGATAACCCCTTAGGATCACACGGGTAGAATGGGTTGTGGGGTCTCAATAACCACCTGTGTACTATCATCCTGTGAGGAGCTATTTTCCAAGCAGGTTGACGATAAAGTGGAAACCAAGTTAGAGGGGACGCACTGCTTTGTGTAATGGTCAGGTAGATAATCTTTCCACCATATGGGTTAAGCTCCGGTGTGCTTAGGTCATTCACAATCAATAATCAAGTGCCCTATTTTGAAACATCTATGGCACCGAAAATGCACCCCTTCAAAGTCAAGCTTTTGGACCCATGTTCTATCACCTATCAAGAGGTTGATCTCAAGGGGGGGTCTTGGGTGAGGTCCATGTCTATCAAGAAGTGATATCTACAATTTTCATGGGATATTAGGGAAAAATATCTACCTCTTGTTATTTATATACCACCATACAATAATAACAGACAAGTAAAATTCTTGTGAAAAGAATGCAATATATGTATTAAGTTTGTTGGTGCTCAATTTAATCTCGCCATGTTCATTCAAAAACGTCTCAGTCTACATGGTTTGAAAGTTTTCTCTATCTCCCTGTATTGATGTGTGAAAGCTTCTTCTTTCATTTGGTTTCCATGATTAGTCCTTTCCTTTGGTCGAGGATCACATTAAGTCTAGATATTGTCTTCATTTCTCTATCCATGAGAAAGAATTTGTAATTTGGGCGTGAATTTAGGTTTTCCCCTTCCTTCTGTTTTTCCACAGTCATGTTTTCCCTGTCAAGTTTTGTCCCAACATCTATGGAAACATGGTCCTTTCTAATTGGATGCAGCCCGATGGGTATTTTTGGTGAAAATTGCCACTTTTTCACATTTTTAAAAATACCAAATTGGCCCCGTGGCCCCGATAGCATCTAATTGGTTATTCCAAATATGAAGCGGTAGGGAAAAAGTCTTACTTTGACCACGAAGAAGGACACGTGGCAGTTTTTCAAGTTACAAGCAGGGAAGTGGGTCGGCAGAAAATTTTAAAACTCTAAGGCCCGCTTCAACTCAAATCTTGGACACATGGAGGGTCGGCGCTCATTTGAGGATCCACCTCTGGGTCCTACCTTAGAAGTTGCGCCAAGGAGACACATGGAGGCTTCCACTGGCTCCTCTCTATACTTAAAATTTTCAAGCAAATTTATAAGGCCTGGGACACATGGAGGGCCCACGCCTATTTGGGGACCTACCGTATACTTTCTTTTGAAGAAGCGCCGAAGGGACACATGGAGGTTTCGTTGGATCCTGCCCATACTTAGACTTTTCAATGGCCGAAGAAACTTTCTTAGACCCTAGGCACATGGCGCCTTCCGTTGGTCCTTAAAATATTTCAAAAAAATTTTCGGGCTGATTCGTGTGGTGAGCTCGCGCTTGTTTAAGGTCTCCAATTTTGGGCACCATATCAAAAGTGCACCAAAGAGACACGTGGAGGCTTCCGCTGGCTCCTTTTTATATTGATACTTTTCAAAGGCCAAAAGGAAATTTTCTTGGGCCCAGGGCATGTGGAGATCTTACACTCATTGTAGTTCCCACCTCTAAACTTCATCTTTGAAGTTGTGCCAACCAAACATGTGGAAGGCCCATGCTTATTTGGTAACTTACCTTTGTACTTCACCTTTATAATTACGCCAAGGAAACACATGGAGGTTTCCGTTGACTCCTCTTTGCACTTGGCCAACTTAGACTCATAGTGTAGGTATGTGGAATAATCCATGCACGAACATTCATTTCTGAGAGGCACGAATGCTAGGCATCCATGCGAGGGCACTCATTTCTCAAGGTATTTTCTCAAGGGTGAAAAGGATTGCTTATCAAATCTAGCTATACAGAGCCACCTGAAAATGATTAAAGAGGGGATTTCTCACATAATCAGAATAAAATAATGATTAGAAGGACTATCAAAAAGCTATGGCATGGCATCCCAGTCATGGTTGAGGGTCTAAGAAACGTGATCAGTTCATGATTTTTCCACCTAGAAGATTTCGGTGTAAATTTGTTAAACATCACTTTTCGAGACAAATTTGTAACAAGCAAAGGATTCCTCGAATATTCTTCATTTTGGGGGGAAAATTTGGGATGAGTGAGCAAGTGAAATGTATAAATGCAATGAGAATACTCTTGCAAAAGGTTGGGGGTTTAATTCTTATGAGAAAATTTGAGAAATCCCATCTTCCTGAGAGACCATCTGAGAAACCTGTTAATCTCTTGTGTTTTAGATTTGATCGTGTCAAGATGGTTACAAGTGTACAACCATTGAAAAGCTCTAAGACTGTTCAAGAAACTTTCCCCTACTAATAAATCTAATAGATCTCGAATTAATCTATGTTGATCTTGGGCAAAATTTTGTCCTTTTATTTCAAAATGTCTTTCAAATGGTTTTGATGTTCTGTTGCAATATTATGTTAAAATCCCTCTAAATCACATAGGATCTCGTCCTTGTGATAGTTTAGTGGCATTAGCAATTTCATTATGAGAAGATCCTTCATCCTGTAATGAGATAAACAATTTAAAATCACTTCTTGTCATTTTGTTGATAAATATTGTTTGTAAGCCTTTGAGTGTATCTTAGGCATGAGGAACCAGGGGTTGTTAATGTTTAATTGAGTCTTTAGCTCGAGGCTTTGTGTTGAATTCTCAAATATTGTGTGAAACCATGTAGATCTGGGGCTCCATTGATGCACACCTTCTGGTTGAAGGAATATTTTGGCTATTCTGAAGCTTTCTATTATTAAGTTATCTAATTGTTGTAAAGGTTCTCAAAGATCTGGATGAAATCAACTTCATCTTTTTAATCTCCCACCAAAAATTTCAAATAACTATGAATCCTACCCGAAGTACCCCTATTTGTGTTGTGTATCAACAAATGAAACAATTCTACTGCTAAAATATACAGAAGCAAGCAGGTTTTAAGTGTCTTTAGTAACTTGAACCATGTTCAGAAAATATCTCCACTCTTTAGATGTGACAACTCGTGAGAGTTAAATTGTGGTGCATTGATCATATTTTCTCAAGGTTCCCCTAAAAATTGTGCAAAGAAGGATCTCTTCATGTCCTTCACCAATAGAGGTTACAAATGGGTCCTCTCACCTTGGTCAAAAGGTACGACCTAAAGCAGTGAGGATAGATCAAATCCTTGATGAAGGTACTATTCATTTCTCCAATGCCTGAGTGACAAAAATCCAGCTGACTCCCTTCTCCATCTACAAAATGACTTATGATTTGTTTGTCTTGTTAAATCTGTGGTGTTTCTCAACTTCAAGGAGAGTCAATTTAGATACAAATAATGTTATCAAATGGGTTGTGATTAAATTGTAAATTTGATGGTGTAGAAGGTGTTGCATATCCATCGACCAAGGTTATACTCCCAAGAATTACCAATAAATAAAGGATGAGGTTTGGATTATGCCCCCAAAAATTTAGTAGAATCGAAACCCCTCGGTCCCAAGAATGCCTAAGCCTAAGAAATTATGTACAACTAGTCATTGCAATTTTGGACATAAGTAAAAAATATTATGTCACATAAGATATTTAGACAAGGATAATGCAAGGACAAAAAAACTTTCCTCAACTTATCAAAATATGAGAAATGAAAAACTAAAAACTAATTATTAGAAGTTATAGATCATAATAACAATATTGGATAAGATTGATTGACTAATAAAAAATTTGGTAGTAGTATTCAACTATTCTCCACTAGATAAAAAAATCACATAGCCATAATAGAAGAAAATTATATTATTTGAAATGAATTTTTTCTTGTAGTGCCTCATTCAAACTCAAGCATACAGTCTCAATGCACCAGTTACATGAGGTAAGAATGATGAACTTGGTTTGATTTTTTCAATTTCTTTAGAAATAGGGTTGTGTGATGGAGAACTTTAAATTATATTCAAAGTATAATATACAAATTTAAGAGCACTACATAAGAACTAGCCTCATATGTATGCATGATATCTTGATTCGAAAATACCATTTTTAAATGAAAATAAACATAAAATTCCAATATCACCAATACAAAGGGGATGCACCAACTAATTACGTAATGTAAAAGACTAATATATTACATAAATATTTTGTTATGAAAATTTAAGAACCGATATTGGATTAGATAGAGCCACCAATGAATTATTTAGCAATAATATTTATATGTTCACCACAAATGATAATGTGGATAACCAAATAAAAATAAATTTTATTAATTAAAATGAATTTTTGTATGTAACGATGCAATCAAAGCGAGGTAAAAACATATAAGTATGTCCCATTAGTGGCCAAAGATTTTTAACTAACTAGTAAATAAATATTTAAAAATAATTTAAATTATGGATACACTATTCCTTTCTTTATTTAAGATGCAAGGGAAGGATGAGGGCACCTTGGTTCGAAATCTAGACTGTGCACGCATGGTATGTGGAACAACTTAGAATCTAAGTCTAATATGGTCATTAGGTCTTTGCAATACTTCTCCTTTGATCACATTAATGTCGAACTTGCTTGATGTCTCCTAAATATGTAATGATGAATCACCTACAAAACCCCACACAAAGCATCAAAGTTTAAAAATAAAGCTGCATATGAAGGGTCGAACTATCCTTAAAAGCCAAAATGGTGGTCTTACAACTAAACACTACACTACATCTCAGACCCAATGTATTTCTATGTGATTGTGTGTGTAATAATGTGCCTAGGTCTCCTAATGCCAATGACACAAAAATAGCAGGAAATAGCTAGATAAAAATGCAAAAAATTGGATGGAATATAATGAAATCCCCTTTCCTATACAAAGTGTGTGATGAAAAATAGTGCCCAAATGCAATACCTTGCTCTATGTAGATAGCTATCCCTTAGTATAAATAGTTCTCCCATAAGATAGTGTGTATTTTGTGTTTATATAGGGATCTCTTGCTCAAATTTTGATAGTAATGACCCGACATTCTGAATTGTACCTAGGGAGATGGAAGGGAAAACCTAAAATACCGACCTCGAATGTATAAAACAAAACCAAGCGTGAAGGGGACCAATGTGCCTAAAAATGAGGACCAAGGCACCCTAGGCGCCCTAATCCCTCTCTAGGAACTTAGTCAAATACTAGTGAGGACACCAAGTGAGTTTACAGATAAGACTCCCTAAGACTTGACCGAAACTATGTGAGTGAGTGAAAATGTGTAAGATAGACCACAACGAAGACCAACAAGATAGGCAGTGACGACTGTGGAATGGGTCATCGCCGAATACTTTTCTTACGCAAGATCCATATATAAAACAACATACTTGGTGGTATAATAATAGTAGTAAGTGTGTGATTTTGTAACTACGAGATAGAAATAGTCCTTAGCTATCTAAATCCTTTCTTTTCTAGCTTCACACTAGAATAGTGTTAAAGTTAAATTTAATGAGGTTTTGAATTTGTTTTGAGATATAACTCATTATGATCATGAACAATTTGTATGAGCATGCAAATATATTTACACTCTCTTAATAGTAGTTTGTTCACAATAACTAATTCATTACTTTAAATATAATTTACCTTGTTATTTATATGTAGTACCTCATATTGTACACTACAAAAAAACACACACGTTGAGATGAGAGAGTTATATATATATATATATAATAAACAAAAATAATTAGATAAAATTATTATATATAATCACTTGATATTTAATTGTGGTTTTGGTGTACAAAACGATGCTATAAATGAATAACTCAGTTCTCCAAAATTTTGTTTCATTCCTTCTTAAACCTCTCTAATTTTCCTCTATATTACCTTTTCACCATCTCCGTACTTAGGAGCTCTCCACACTCCTTTTCCATTCTATGCCCCATTGTGAAAAAGTGCATATATCACTCCTTTCTAGTCTTTTTATCTTCTTGACTACTAGGTATCATTATGGATGTAAATAATTTCGAATTTGATTTCCATTTTTATATAAATACAAAATCATTATAGTTCACTCACCAACAACGGAAAATAATGCATAGAGTTTCTAGAAATCACTCTGAGAATATTTTAAGCGCTCACACAACATTTAGAGAGATCAAGTACGTATTATGACACAAGCACATGTTAGAGAAATCATTAGAAGGCGGAAGTTTTCACACAACACAAGTAGGGTTTGGTACATCCCTAAATGTTTTCACTCATCCATTATTACTATTTTGATGTAATTTTATTGTTTATAGGATTGATAAGTAGATGCTTCTTAAAACGATGACTAATCGTAAATAAATACCCCAAAACATTGACTTTCCTTAAAATTTTAGACATTGTTTCTAAAGCTGTCACAAGGAGGAGAAGAGATTTTCTCATAGGTTATATGGTTTGTAACACTTGTGCGCACGTGCACACACACATCAAATTGAAAGGAAATAATATTGGAACTAAAAAAAGACATCGTTTTTTCAAGTATGTATATCACTTTGTATGACTATGAATCCCATGCTTTGTAATTTTCATGAGTATATGACATGCTCACTATAATTGAATTTATGTTTGTATTGTTAGTAATTAGCAAGGTTTTTTTATCACTTTTATCTACGCTTGCATCTTTGGCTATCATATTTTGATAGTTATCACCAAGTCTCGTAAATTTCAATATACATATTGAAACCATACATGAACACTCATCCTTAGTTTTAAAATCTATTAATTAAGTTTGATATATGTGTAACAAAAAAATCACAATTTTATCATAATTTGGCTATTCATATTTCAATTCATATGGAAGAGAATTCAACTTAATTGAGATTAACTTATTGAAAATAGTTAGTTAATATATAAAATAGAGAAAATGTAAGAATGTATTAAGAAAAAGTAATTAAATTTTACAATAAATCAAATGAGAAGAAAATAGAAGGTGTATATAAAACTAAAATATGTAGACAAGATAATTTAGTTGTAATAAATTATTATTAGTATACTATTATTATAGAGGTTATAAGTATAGTTTTATTGATAGACGTTTTAAGTATAAATTATAAATAATGAAATTGGTTCAAAATATATATACTTTAGTAGATAATGTGACAATATGTTTATAATTTAAGTAATGTTTGAAAAATATGTGAGGATGAAAGAAAGTGCATGTGGGTTTCACCCCATATCTTAAAGGAGAGCATAAGTTCAAATAGATTAAATCAACATTGATTATTCAAAGAGAGATAGTACAATATATAGAGACTTGATCTCCTAAAATTAGATTCAAATATCATTCAAAATATCTAACAATATGTAAACCTACTCCCTAAATATCTCATCATCTCTTCCATCTCCTATTATAATGTAATTGTAATATGAGCAACAATTATTTACATTATGTATCACTCTCCATACATATTACTCTCTCTCTCTCTCTCTCTCTCTCTTTCTCTCTCTCTCCCTCTCTACACATACACACACAATAATGTGGAGCACATAAGTTTTAACCTAAGCATCCATGTGAGGACTATTCCTAACATTTCCCACTTAACGTAGTGCAAACATGGGAGAAAATGTTACGCTCTTGAATTATATCATTTTATTGTTGTCTTCGTATTCTATTTGTTGTTTAGGTTGTTGCAAGTTTGGAATTGAGATTAACCTATATCATGTTCCTCCCTAATTACTACATCCAATTACAACTAATACTACATGAAATTGAGATGTTGGTTTTGACCAATAATACATCCAATTACAAAATATAATGGCCCTTTACAATATTTCAGTTCTTTTTTACCTTTTTACAAAATTTTCAAAAACATCTTTACAAAGATTTTGAACTCCCCACATTTCGAATAAGTTTACCATTTGATTATGATTCACCTCCTTTATAATAAACTTTCACCACTTTTTGTTTTATAGATCCCACTAAAATATATACTAGTATAGATATCTTAAATTTTTATATCCGAAATACACCGAGAGATATCGTTTTTAAGATTCTCCACTTAGATTTTTTTACATATCACAATGATTAACAATTCCATTGAATTTTTCCAATTTCTTTTATATTTGTGAAGAATGGTACTGATGTATCGACACCATTTTATTGGGCTTGATTAAATATTTTCTTGAAAAGACATAAATTTCACAACTATTATTATATGGACGTCAAATGTAATCGAACATATAAAAATGAACAAATCACTCTATTACACTCCATAGCTGCCATTATAGATCGTTTATCCACATAAAAATTGATTTAATATATATATATATATATATATATATATATATATATATATATATATATATATATATATATATATATATATATATATATATATATATATATATATATATATAGTTGTGTTGCAGGACCATCGACCTCGTTAGTCTTCTTGAAAAACCCATATCGGTACTTAGGCTATTAAGCACGCCAAAAAAATTCAATGAGTAAATTTTGTTATAATTTTTTTTTATGAAAGGGATCTTATATTATATTAATGCAATAAGATACAAGATATCTTTCAATAAAAAAGTGGCGGGTAAGAGAGCACGCACGAAAACCATGAACAAGCTAGGTGAGCCTAGAAACAATAGGAGTCAAACTAGGTCAAACCTAGGAGAGTACAACAAAAAAGGCATCGCCTAAAAACACTTAAAAGGCACTATCAAGAAGTAGTAACAAAAATTCCCGAGGTAGGCGGATTTGAATCATCCGGCCACCACCGAACCAGCGAGTCCTTTCCAAGATCGGAAGCTCACATCTATCAAAAATTTCTTCCTTTGGGTCTGCTTCCCCATGCATAGGAATGGTGAGGTTGAGGTGAGGGAATTTTTAGATGGTGGTGACGTGGCGGTGGGTGCCAAGTGTCCTATTTTGCAAAGCGGCGACAGATGGAGAGCCCCACCCATGTTGGCGAGGTGGCGAGCCCCAACCCTTTTGGTGAGCCGATGAATGCGGAGGAGAGGCCCACCCATGCTTTGGTGAGGTGGCGAGCCCCAACCTTGTTTGCGGGCCGATGAATGGGGTGGAGAGCCCTAGCCATGGTGGTGAACTAGCGAGTGACTATGCTGATGTAACGTCCCGTGAGAGAGTGTTGGGTGTGACTAAAAACAAAGTGTTGATATCGGTTGACCTGCCACCATGGGATGAAGGAGAGGAGAGCTTGGTGGGAGATGGAAGAACTCGGGAAATGTTACATGGGGCTTCCCTCCGGTGGTGCAGCAAGGTATGGAGGTGATCCACAACCAATGCCACCTTGTTTTCCTAAACTTGAATATATAGAAGCACAATGGAGATTGTTGACAATTTTTGCACCTAGTGTGAAAAGGTCAACTCGAAACTTTAAAATTTTCTCAGATTGGTTAGTTACGAGTCTGGTTATGTTTGGGACAGCCACCTTTGATTTAGATGTAGTTTTTAATTGTTTGGTTCTGGATAGTCTTGGAAGTCATTTGGCATCAAAACTACAACTTGAGTACTAGTTTAAGAACACCATGCCTCATAGATGCAGCCATTCCATTTGAAACCCTTGTCAGAACTATGCAAAATCTGTAAACAAGCATTGTATGGCCCTGAGGAAGGTAGGAAAGAAAACATATAATAGACATGGTGATATGAAGTTGCAGATAGGTGGCAGTTTTGAGGGACAGTTTGCACTTTTTACAAGTAGTTTACATTTTCAGTGAGCAACAATAAGGTACACTTGATTGTTTATTTATTTCTATGATTAAGTGAATTATTTAAGTGTTTTGAGTTGTATAAGTTCATTCATTATCCATACAAATGAAAGAAAGTACAGAAAGGAAGGACATACATCTCATAACACGAAAATATTTTCATTTATTCATGAGGAATAATAGTACATATTTTTCTCACACAAGCCATGAGAAATAACTGAAAGGAAAAGAAATGCATATATTTATGAAGCTAAAAATGTAAAGAGATAAAATAAACCTGTCATTGCCTCGAGGGAGTGTTCTTCTCTTTCGAAGGCATTGTTCCATTGTCCATCCACTTACGCAACTACATCATGGTACCTAAAAAGGGAGAAACAAATGATCATCAATACTGAGCTTAGGGTTTAATTTAACTCTTTATACTTCCAACTTCATAAATTCATGCATTTAAAAGTGTAACAAAGGTGAAGTAGAAGAATTAGAATTTTAGAGGCTGAAGTCAACTGAAACGAGATAAAATTACAGCTGAAATAGAATGAAAAGAGAATTTGGGAAAATTTTGATAGGGCTTCACCATGTAAAATGGACATTTACAACTTTTCCAGCATGCATGTAAAGTTGTAATGAATCTCAAATACAGTATTTAAGTAGAAAAGGAAATGAAACTACAACATCTCAACAAAACTTCAATGTTCAACATGTAGGAATTTGTGAACAGAAATTTCTAGAAGTAATATGTTCTTTCTAGGTTCTCAAATAAAAGTAAATGATTAACTTCTATAGCTTTCAGTGTTTAGAATCAAAATTTCAAAATCATTTTACAACTGAAAATGAGCAAGAATAGTCCTACAGAAAGAAATTTAACACAACTTTTAGAAAGATAGATTCTTTGATTATCTCAGCAAGAACGTATTATACAAACTGCTATAGTGGAAGATCTCATTCTCAGTAGAAGAAACAAGTTGTCCAATCAAATCATGATCCGGGTAGAGTATATTTTCAAATTTTGGATTATCAAGAAAGTATGATATAGAATGGATAAACTTATTACAGTCAAGCTCATTATTGCAAAAAGGAGATGAGTTTCGGTTAAAGAAGTCTATAGGAGCATAAATTTCTCCATTTCAGCGGAATTTATATAACTCAGAATAATTGATTTTTCAGATCTACAGTTTTCACAATGAATTTTACACGAAATTACAAAGAATATTTCAGTTACATCAAGCATCAAATGAATCAAATACAGGTACCATAAAAGAATGAATATCTCTAAATGATAAACAAGTGAAGCCAAGTTCAAGTGTTCAAGTGGATCTGAGATATTTCACTCAATCAACAGTTAATGGAAACATTTTTCTTAAATCCTAAATGATTGAAATATGTGTACTGGGTAGCAAGAAATCACATAAGGGAGCTAATTATCAGTGCCTCAAAACAACCAAATACGAGCTCAACTAATCGGCGTTGGTGATTACGAAAATGCTAGAGGTTGAATAATAACATAGTTTCCGTGCTTGAAATATCAAAAATGGCGGCTAACATTCTCAACCATCCCACTCAGAAGAACTCATAAAGGAGCTATAGATGCTCGAATACTTTGAAATAGACGAAAGAAAGCCAGAAATCACAAATGTCAAATCGACCCCAAGAATAGAAAACACATATTTCACATTTTATACAATGGTCGCCATAGCAAAGATCAGCCTGGATAAAGCTTAGCATGAAGGAAAACTCATTTCTTAAGGAAACCCAAAAGGCGTATTCAAAATACGCTACAAGAACTACATTGCAGAAACAGAGCCAGAGAAACCCTCAAAGATGATTGAATGCAAAGCAAACAAGAAATACTCAAGTTTAAAATTCTCTAAAATCGATGCTTTATGATCAAATGATTAATACCCATTTTGGGTTGTTACAAAAGAGAAAAGTAGAGTAGTTCCTTACCTTCAAAGTGGCAGCCATGATAAAGTTGTGGGTCAATACTCAACCCCAACATCTAAAACTTCAACAGATCCAGTGTTAAGTAATAAGAACTCTGTTGAAGAAATCAGAGGCTTAAGTACAAATGCTCGAGCAATCTCCACGAACAGCCATAGTCACGAGAACTCAAAATAAAGAAAGGGTCGAGCATGCTCAAAACCCTCTAGGTCGAGCTCAACATAGAACAAGAAATCACTCAAAGCATGATCAAGGATCAGAGATACATGAGCTCCACTTTCACTTCCCACGACTGTCTTCAAAACCCATATAAAAATGATGGCCATGGTCTTTCTCAGAAGATTGGAGATAGAACAAAAGAACAAAGAAAATCTGAGCTCGCAAAGCTCATCAATGGCGGCAGTGAAATCGAGCAGAGTTTCACTAGCTCGAGAGGAGCTCAAGTGAAAAATGCTAAATGTTAGGGTTTCGACCCCTTTTCCTCCATCTAACTCTCCAGGTTAATCAAACCCAACCAGGGTTATATCAAGTACCAACGTGTCGACGCTACATAGAAACCCTAACCCCACTTGGGTTAGTTTCGAAAAATGGGTCACCGACACAATCATCGGAAGGGTCGAACTCAGTCAAAATTCAAAATTTGTGAATTGTCAAAATTTCTCCATGAGGCCCCGAAAAGGATACGTGTCATCACCACAACAGAAGCAGAGGCTGGGGGTATTTTTATGTTTGAAACCTTTTGCAAAAAGTTTGAAAGTTCCAAAAATTCCCACAAGCTTGAGCCTCCATGGAAAAAACCTAAACCGCAGGTTCAAGATCGATAGCCGAAGATGAAAAAGGACATAGATCGATGGCCCAAAACGATCAACAAATATCAAAGAAAACTCAACTTGAGTTACATATGCCACCGAAAAAATTTACCAAGGGGTGATTCATCATGGGGAGGGGGCCAACCCCACATTCGAATAAAATTATTATTGCATTGAATTTCAAAGTCCAAACTATAGTCATTTCCAAATAATGTAAAATGCCATCATACATGTTTATCACCGAAAAGGTGAATTTTGAAATATGCCAGGTGACAACTATGGGGTGGCAACTATATACTATAGTACTCATTAAAAAGGTGGCAAACTATGTAGTATGGTCATGGTAAATAATCAAAGGTGGCCGAGTATGGTAGTGTGAAGGTGGTCCCCACTTCAAGGAGTTAGAATTGATTTGCAGAGTGTCACTCATGTGACCTTTTGGAAGGAGATGTCAATATTACAGCATGTGCACATGAACAATGGTCCCCACATGGGATATTTTATTTTGCAAATATCACAAATGTTCACTCACAGGTAGAGAATTAATTTTTTGCATGCTTCACAACAGGACAGAATAAAGAAGAAGAAGAGTTGCATGTTCATGGAGAGAGACTTGCCTAGCAAGTAATCTTATTTTAGCAAGTTATTCATCTTTCTCTTTCTTAAAAATAGATTAGTCAACTTGAGTTGACTAATTGTATGTAGACACCTATAATTACGCCCAAGTAATTTAAATACTTAAATTGCACTAATTATCCCCTTTCTTGCAAATCGACGACATATCGTCAAAAGCGCTCATATTCCCTCTTTTTGTCATTAATCAATTACAATACACTAATTTATTAAGTCACCTATCTAGCTAACAACCTAATTAACGACCTTTCGTTAATTAATCACTTCCTCTATCTAGATTAATTAATTATTATTAATTAATTAGTCTTCCCCTTCATTTAACCGATAAGGGGATCATTTTTTAAAGTTCCCTAAACATCCCTAAATGGTGTTAGTGTAGAATATCATCTCGAGAGCTTTCCAATGACTGTGAGAACACAGAAAACGGACATCGGGAGCTCTAGTTATGTCCGGTCAAAGTTCGGTCAAGAGGAAAGTCAACTCTGGTCAACTGGTCAATATTGGACCAATCGCACTACGACATGGGGAAAAAAGGCATTGGTGAAATCAAAGGAGTTTTAACCACCAGTTTTCAACAATCGTGGAATGGAATGGCGTGTCGAAACAAGAGGCTCAACTTTTATTACGGAGGGGAGCCCGGCCGCCATTGGACTATGGTATTATCGCCAACGTGGTGGGTCCACAAGCCACCACGAATCGAATACGATCAATTTGCCTATCGGGAGACAACAAGTGGAATATATTCTATTGACCGAGTTAATTATTTCCATACCACATTACATGGGTCAAAATTATATTTACTTGGTAAGTCCACTTTCCAAATGCCACGCATTATTCCCAAATTCCACATACCACGCATTATGCCACAAACTATACATATTAATGTTTATACATTAGTATTAAACCAACCACTTAACCGCCATTTTTCCAAGGACCACATGGAGGAAAAGTGAAGTGGTGGAGATGGGGCGATTAAACCTAAGGTGGTCTTTTGACAACTTCACATGCATGGAAAAGGCTTTGATAAAGCCTTAAAAAATATCAACCCACAAAATGTGGGATATACATCCACTTACCATGTGTGGAAAATGGTGGAGGAGACTAATTTGGGGATTTAATCCCATTAAAAATGCAATCCGCCCAAATGGGAATTTTTATCCCAAATTACATGGTACGGGTTTAGGCTAATATTAGCCTAAGATAATATGTAATTGCATTTTTCAAGGGCCCTAAAATTGTATAAATAGGGAACCCATTCTATTGTAAGACACCCGAGCTTATTAATTTGTTAAGCTTATTAGTGAAGGGGGAATATAGTATTAGGGTTTTTATATATATTATTTAAACTATATTAAAATCTTTAAAATACTATACACTAGATATTGTTTATTGGCCTATTATTTTAGGCAATAGTAGAAAGAATATTTGTGATTGGGAGTAAATTATAAACTACCCAATAGGCCCATTGAGCCACACCAATTACTTACAAATCCTGGATTGTCGACCGGTGTGCTAGCATCACATTGATAGCATCGGGAAGGCCGATGGAAGCCAAAGGAGATTGTGCATCAGGAATGTGAAGAACAATTCGGATGATCATCGGAAGTTTTCGAAAAATTGGTGTCTTGATAGGCAAGTAAAATTCCATTAGGTTGTCTTGTGAAAGTACTATTGTAACTTACAAGTTTTGACTAGTGGAATGGTTCGACCACGAACCCGAAACGTAGGCAATTGCCGAACTCCATGTAATCAATCTTTGTGTAATTGTCTTATTGTCATGCAATTATTTTAAACTAATTACTTTAAAGGAGAAAATTGTCGTTAAACATTTAAAACCTATAAGGGTATGAGATCGGAGTAGTAATAATCGATTATTTTCAGATCATGTTTGGTATCAAAGTGGTAAATCTAATTAACAGAGTGATTGTGTGTGCATGTATACTTTGCTTAATGCTAAATCAAATGAAGCAAGAACTACCACCTAAAATAGTTCTACAATTTAGCTAAAACAAAGCATAAACACCATTATGATAAGAATTAAACAAGGGTTAGATGCTAGCATTCATCAATACAAACTTTGAAACTAACAATGCTAAATATCTAAAATCCTCTATTCTCTAACAACAAATAAATGAATGGACCTAAGTAAGCTCCATGGCTATCAAAATAGTTGTCCTTAATGCTCCAAGAACCTAGGAATGGGGGCTAATCAAAGTTGGGCTACAAGACCCTTTTGACACCTCCCATATGACCCAAGCACTTTAAGAAAGAGGCTTAACTCTTCAAGATGATGAACTCTCAAAAGGGCAAGGTGCAAGCTCTTAGTCTCTTTGCTATATGCTTTGCATTTGCTCTCTTAGAAAGTTTAGGTGTAAGTAAAAAGGTAGGTGGAGGGCTCTTTATATAGCCCAAAGGATAAAGGATTCAACACATTCTCATGAATGTGGGATAAAGGTAAAACATGATTAGGAATGGATAAGGTTGCTTTATTAAAGGTAACCTTACTTTAGAAGGGTTTAATACATGTTTAGCAAGTCATGGGAGTTGGGGGTATTTTAATTAATCAAAGGTGATTAATTAATAGGTAGGTGTAAGCTTATAGAAGCCAATTAGAGGAATATTAGTGTGATTTAGGCTATTAGAAGGGGATTAAATCAATTAAATATTGATTTATTGGTTAAATGGAAGGGAAAGCTAATTAATTAATAATAATTAATTAGTCTAGGTAGAAGGGGTGATTTATTAACGGAAGGTCGTTAATTAGGGTATTTGTTGGATAGGCAACTTAATTAATTAGCTTAGTGTAATTAATTAATGATGATATGAGGGAAAATGAGTGCCTTTGACGATATGTCGTTGATTTGTGAGAAAGGGGATAATTAGCACAATTTAAGTATTTAAATTGCTTGGGCGTAATTATAGGTGTCTATAGATTGCTTCAAGTTGGTGCAGTTGGTTCAGTTTGTGTGAACAGGGTACAAGTGCACTATGGATAAGATGTATAAACAAGTGAAGCTTGATGAGATTGAAGTGTATAATCACCAGATCCAAGAAGATAATTCTCTCCTGCGATCAATGTATTACTCCTTGGAAGAGGAGAATGCTCATTTGAAATTAGAACTGCAAACCAAGGATGAGCTCTTGGCAAGGTTATAGTGTGGTGATCAAAGAAAGGAAATACCTTCAACTTCAGATGCAGAGACCATGGCAGATGATTGCACTATATGTTGTTCACCACTGGAATCTTCTTCTTCCTCCCATTTGGTTTCAGATTCAGGTAATGAAGTATTTGGTTTGTTTAAAAAGCATCCTAGAGGCATTGGATCTAAATTACTAGATAAAATGGGATTTGATGGAAGAGGCCTTGGTAAAAATGGCCAAGGCATTGCTAACCCAATACAGGTCAAGGATCGTCCTCGTTTTGTAGGTATGGGTGTTCCTACTATGGGAATGGAAATTGGAGAATGCTCTAAGAATGATGACGGGAGACAAGCTTCTGAAAGCAAAGTGAATACCCCACTAGTCCTACAAGAAGATTTTGAGTAGGAAAGTTGTGCTTCATCATCACAGGCAATATTTGGTAAGAGAAATCAGCGAAGAGGTAATGAGATTCCACCTCTAGTTTCTTACCATAATTGTAAGCACAATAAAACTTCTTATCCACTTTTTTAGCTTAAGAAGTATGGTTATGATTTTCAAAAGATGTGGAATTCCTTTCCATGTACTTTTTGTGGATTTCATAATCATTAAGTGGCCACGAGATGCGTTGGAAGAGAAGGAAACTGATGAAGAAGTTGATGTTGTTCATCAAGAACAAGGCAAATTAGAAAGACCAATCTCGTCATGCAGAGTTGAGAAATGGTAGAAAGAGTTCCTCATCCCAGAAGAAGGAGATTAAGAGGAATTTTTGTGCTCATTGCCAAAGGAATGGGCATCGGGTGGATAATTTCGGAAATTACATCCATCTCACCATCAAAGTAATGGCAAGCCAAAGATGGAATGGAGGCCTATTGCAAAGGCAAAGGAAGTTTCTACTCCACCACTAGTTGACAATTCAACCTAGGACCAGGTAATACCTGAAAGTGAAAGTCCTTTGAAATGGGTAAGTCAACAATTTTTCAATTATATATTACATAATTCAGATTGATGAATAGTATGCAGTATTAAGTTTGGAGATCAGATTCTATGAGAAAATGCTGAGAGAAAGGTTTACAATACTCAGTGGATTTTCTTACTTAGAAAATTTGATTAATGCTCCAAACAGATCTCCTAATAAGCTTGTAAGTACCTATTACAGCTTGGATACAAGATTTGACTCATATAAAGCTCAGAGATTGATCTACCATTTGTGCAGACCATAGATCTCTCAAAATATCAGCTTGAAACTTCATTCTGTGTAGAGGCATTGTGATCGTGTAGCAGAATGGTAGTTGAATCATCATTGGCATTAACATCAAGTTAGAACTTCATTCTGCAGTAGAGGCAGGCATTGCGACTGCAAGTGCAAGTAGAATGGTACACGATATTAGTATGTCAACAAGAGGAGCTCTCAAAGGATTAGCTTAGAACGTCATTCGGTGTCAAGGCATTATGACCGCACATTCGAATGGTAGCTGATCAACAAACTTAACATCATGCATTGGAGGCTCGAGGTCTTAAAAGAGGATTAGCATCATGCATCGGAGGCATTGAGGTCTATAGAGACTTAGCATCATGCATTAGAGGCTTGAGGTCTTGAAAGAGGCTTAACATCATGCATCGGAGGCATTGAGGTCTGAAAAGGGACAAGTCATTGTCCATCATCAACATCGGATCGATCAAAGCTCTACGTAACATGGAATTCCTTCAAACTAGTTTGGATTCTACATAATCAACTTGGAGCCAGGAGCTGTGTTATAGAGTAAAAGAAGATCCTTATTGTCAGATATGAAGAATCTTAGCACCGCACAGAAGGAGCGTTGAGGTTTCATTCAGAAACTTAGCACCATAAAGTGGAGGCGTGGAGGTCTTCTTCACATATCAGAGTGGTGTAGTGGAAGCATCGTGGGCCCATAACCCACAAGTCTCAGGATCAAAGCAGAGTTGTTGAAGTGAGAAGGTTAGAGGAGAAGACCCAAGGGTCTACTACAACAAGTACTTCCGAGGTGGCAGCAGAGTTTTTCGATTCAAAACAAGTGTGGGAAGCTTTTTGGGATAAAAACCCTTTCTCAGTGGGGAGGTGTGATTAGGGGATCATTTTTAAAGTTCCCTAAACATCCCTTAATGGTGTCAGTGCATAAGATCATCTCAAGAGCTTTCCAACGACTATGAGAACGCAGAAAACGGACATCGGGAGCTCTAGTTATGTCCGGTCAAAGTTTGGTCAAGAGGAAAGTCAACTCTGGTCAACTGGTCAATATTGGACCAATCGCACTACGACATGTGGCAAAAAGGCGTTGGTGAAATTGGAGGGGTTTTAACCACTGGTCATCGACAATCGTGGAATGGAATGGCACGTCGGAACAAGAGGCTCAACTTTTATTATGAGGGAGCACGGCCCATCATTTAGACTATGGTATTATCACCGATGTGGTGGGTCCAAAAGCCACCACGAATCGAATATGATTGATTTGCCTATCGGGAGATGACAAGTGGAATATATGCTATTGACCGAGTTAATTATTTCCATACCACATTACATGGGTCAAAATTATATTTACTTGGTAAGTCCACTTTCCAAATGCCACGCATTATTCCCAAATTCCACATACCACGCATTATGCCACAAAACTATACATATTAATGTTTATACATTAGTATTAAACCAACCACTTAACCGCCATTTTGCCAAGGACCACGTGGAAGGGCGAAGTGAAGCGGTGGAGATGGGGGCGGTTAAGCCTAAGGTGGTCTTTTGACCACTTCACATGCATGGAAAAGGCTTTGATAAAGCCTTAAACAATATCAACCCACAAAATGTGGGATATACATCCACTTACCATGCATGGAAAATGGTGGAGGAGACTAATTTGGGGATTTAATCCCATTAAAAATGTAATCCGCCCAAATGGGAATTTTTATCCCAAATTACATGGTACGGGTTTATGCTAATATTATCCTAAGATAATATGTAATTGCATTTTTAAGGGCCCTAAAATTGTATAAATAGGGAACCCATTCTATTGTAAGACACCCAAGATTATTAGTGAAGGGGAATATAGTATTAGGGTTTTTAAATATAGTGTTTAAACTATATTAAAAGCTTTAAAATACTATACACAGATATTGTTTATTGGCCTATTATTTTAGGCAATAGTAGACGGAATATTTGTGATTGGGAGTAAATTATAAACTACCCAATAGGCCCATTGAGCCACACCAATTACTTGCAAATCCTGGATTGTCGACCGGAGTGCTAGCGTCGCATTGATAGTGTCGGGAAGGCCGATCGAAGCCAAAGGAGATTGTGCATCAGGAAGGTGAAAACAATTCGACTGATCATCGGAAGTTTTCGAAGAACTAGTGTACTGATAGGCAAGTAAAATTCCATTAGGTTTTCTTGTGAAAGTACTATTGTAACTTACAAGTTTTGACTAGTGGAACGATTCGACCACGAACACCTGGAGACTTAGGCAATTGCCGAACTCCGTAATCAATCTTTGTGCAATTGTCTTATTGTCTTGCAATTATTTTAAATTAATTGCTTTAGAGGATAAAATTTTCGGCAAACATTTAAAGCCTATAAGGGTCCGAGATCGTGTAGTAATAATCTAATTATTTTAGATCATTAACTAGTAAATCAATATTTAATTGATTTAATCCCTTTCTAATAGCCTAAATCATACTAATATTCCTCTAATTGGCTTCTATAAGCTCACATCTACCTATTAGTTAATCACATTTGATTAATTAAAGCACCCCCAACTCCATGACTTGCTAAGCATAAATTAAACCCTTTTAAAGTAAGGTTACCTTTAATAAAGCAACCTTATCCATTCCTAATCATGTTTTACCTTTATCCCACATTCATGAGGATGTGTTGAATCCTTTATCCTTTGGGCTATATAAAGCCCCCCTCTTCCTACCTTTTTACTTACACCTAAACTCTTTGAGAAAGAAAATGCAAAGCATATAGAAAAATAGACTAAGAGCTTGCTTTTGTGTTCTCTTGAGAGTTCATCATCTTGAGGAGCTAAGCTTCCTATTCTAGCCTAAAGTGCTTAGGTCATATGGGAGGTGTCAAAAGGGTCTTGTAGCCCAATTTTGATAAGCCCCCATTCCTAGGTTCTTGGAGATATCAAGGACAACCAAATATTGATTGCCATGGAGCTTATTTAGGTCCATTTACTTGTTTGTTGGTAGTCTAGAGAAGTAGAGGTTTAAATACTATAGCATTGTTAATTCAAAGTTAATGCATTATGCTAGGTATTAATCTTGTTTAGCTCTCATCTTTGATGGTGTTTAGATTTTTCATTAGCTTTGTTATAGAACTATTTAGGTGTTAGTTCTCATTCATCTAACTTAGCTAAAAAGCACAAAACACTTGCACACATTTGGCACGCCCGGTGGGACCCTTAGTCCCATGGCATTTTAGTTTAAATTTCATTGTTTTGGCTAACTTTTGATATGCACATGTAGTAATTAATTTCCATTTTTTGGAGTTTTTGCTCATTTAATATGTGTTACTTCATGTTTATAGCCTTAATTTTAATGGGTCATTGCCATTTTTAAACTAACTTGTCAAAATTTAGAGTATTGTGAAGTTTTCTACATTTTTTCCGTACTTTGGTTGTAGGTCTAGTGCAGGCACAATTTTAGGAGCTTGCAGCACAATTTTAGGAGGCATAGCATGATTTTTAGGTGCGTAGGCATGATTTTAGGGGCACACACATCTCTCTAGTGGCACAGGCATGCTATTAAAATATGTCATTCTATCTGCCGACCCCTGGCACATGCGCACTAACCTGGCACATCCACCTAACCGCGTGCAGTGCACTAACCTAGGTGCACACGTCATTTCATACTGTACCTTCACTACAGTTTGAAACCTATCAAAATGGCACATAGGCCCTAACCAGGGCACACATGTAGTTTTAGTGGCGCAGGTATACTTTTCTGGTAATACGGTTTTTTATCTGTTTTTCTAGAGTAGTGCATATGTTATTTTCATGGCGCATACACCTCTCGGGTGGCGCAGGCATTTAATTGATCTGAAAAATTCCACAAAGTGGCATAGGTGTTGTTTTAGTGGCGTAGGCATGATTTTAGGGCGCACACATCTCTCGGGTGGCGCAGGTACACTGTGTGCCGAAAAATAGCCTTTGGTGGCGCATACGCCCTAACCCACGCGTAGGTGCATTGAAAAAGGGGCGCATGTGTCCTTTTACATTTTTGACATTAAAGGGTTGATGTGCTAACTTTCTTGCAAGTTTATCTAATCACATATTTGTCTTTGCAGGTTGTTTTTACATGTTGGTATTTGATTAGGTAGTATTTTGCATTGTTTACTAACAGGATTGAGATCGTGTATGCTCTTCCCTCGCGTCCCTTGGGGTGATCTTGGGAATCAGAAATGATTCTTAAAACCTTTTTCCACTTTAAGATTGTTAAGAGTATTTTAGTTAGAATTGGTCAATTTGGCATTTGTTGAATTAAAGTGTTGTTCCATTTGGTTATCTTTTGAGATTTGTGAAGACATCACGTATGCTCTTCTCTTGCGTCCTTGGATGATCTGGAGAATCAGAAATGGTGCCTTCTCTTTTTAATGGAGAACTACTAATCATCATCATATAGGACAAAAAAAAATGCTTGTCAAAGAACGAAGGACTCAAAACAAAAGTCAGAAAACTTCTAATACACGTGTTTCTTGCAGGTTGCCAAACGTTGTTCAAGCAAACCACATCTAATTAAAAAAGATAAAAAGAACAACATATTCAAAACATTGTATTGTAGGTTTTGGAAAAGGGTACATCCCTCTCCGCTCAACTGGAACATAACCCCTTTGGCATAACGCCTTAAGCTACAACAATGGGGGTGGTTCAGGAACCCCAAAGTAGTCCACGCAAGAGGGAACCTTGTGGACAAAACGGGAAGTGCTCCGCACTACCTACTTGACTAGTGATTCCTTTGTGAGATAGCATTACCGGTTGTCGTGTGGTGACCCCAGTGATAGTACACGTAGATGCACTAGTTGCCTACTATTCTTGAAGGGGGTAAAGTAAAGCCGAGATACTCCCAAACTAGTCAGTGTGACTTTTTGGGTAAATCACGCTCACTCGAGGCAACTTTGTAACACCTAGGATGAGAGAACCACCTAGGAGAATATACTTTGGCCAGGAGCCCACTTTGACCATTCTAAAATAGTGATGAGTTGTGAACCATATTGAGAAACGTGTGATGCATTACTTTCGCCTAGTTTTTACTTGCCTTAGGGCGAGGTGAAACTCTTGAAGTGAGGCTAGCATTTTTCGTCATTTTTTTTTATTTATTTCCTTCACATTCTTTTGACACTTTGTTGATCAAAAGAAGTGTGATTACCTTTGTGTTGCCATTCAACTGTTTCTCTCACTTTTATGTCATTTACGCCCATCCATGTTTGCGGCTGGGTTAGTTAAACGTCTAAAGTGAGCGGAGGTGTTTTCATGTCATTGGTAGCCATTGTGATCTTGATACCCATGTCAAGGTCGTCATTGTAGTTAGGTGTGGTTCATCACCATGGACTTCCTTAGAAGAGTTAGCTTGTTTGTATCATATCATTACAATTTCGATATTTATGTCTTGTTTCTTGTAAACTCGACATAAATACCTATATTGTACGGTTATGTTGCACACATTTTTAACTATTCCTAGCTATACTTTGAGATTTTTGGTTTGGTTCTATTATTACCTCGATTTCAAAGAGTGCTAGACGTTACCATTTGTGCGTGTTATATCAATAACACCTCGATATCAATACTTCACTTTCTCAAAGTGGGTTAACATATCTTGGTGATATTGTTGTGTCATTCGCAAATCGTAATTGGCACTTTTTGAGATATAGGTCTTAATCGGATTTGAGCTCACTCATCGTATATCTTGATTGGGAGATCGCATTTGACTTCTTGTATTTACTTACGTTTTGTTCATTCCCTTGAACTTGGCATAAGTGAAGACATCTTGTTGATCATCTTGCGACGCGTAAACTACTTTGAAACGTAGTCTAGGAGATACTTCATTCAAAGGTTTTAATACCAAACACTTGTATCATTGGTGATTTTATCACTCTATCACATTGGTATTCTCACACTATTAATTTACTCTTAACACGTACATCTTGCATTTCACTTAGGGGTAGTCATTAAGCTTTGAGCACATTTACAACTCACCCTAGTGAAACCTTCACGAAAACATGGCTCCCAAAACACGTCTAGGGTTAAAGAAACAAACATATGAGGAACAACAGGTGCAAGCTTGGGAAACCTCTAATAGACAAGGGTCAAACCCATTCATCGGACATGACCTAGGACCACTATTTTCTGTAGAAAAGGAAACAGAAGAAATGGTCGACCATAGTGGAAATGAATTAGAGTCACCATGTGTGGACTTTGATTTTGACCCTACTCTACTAGATGAATTTCTTCTTAGAAACAAAGATAGAGTGTTGGCCCGGGTTGTCGAATTAGGGGCCAAATTTCCCATCGAGAATGAACCAATACTACAGAAAAATGACACTACTGAGGAAGAATGCCCCCTTATCAATATGGAAGATATTTTAATAGGCGGGCATGCTTCCACTTCTTACATAGAAAATGATAAAGTGGTAGGGCATAGAATACCCCTCATCAAAGTGCCACGAAGAAACAAAATAGAACTTGAGACAGAGGAAGAACCTCCACAGTATGAAGAGGAGGAACCTTTAGAAGAAGAGGCTATAAACCAAGCCACGATTCAACAACAAATCAAGTAACCTAAGCCAGAAAACTAGCTTTGCTTACTTCCCATGTATAGAAAGATGCAAACAAGAACATTCAAAAGTTGAGGCCTAAGGTTAAGATCAACGAACTCCATCGGGAAAAACAAGGAGAAGAAGACATAGGGTATCATCGTGTATACATCCCCACTTCTCCCACTAAAGAAAATTTCTCACAGGAAGTGCAATCTATGAAAGTGACGCTTGTGAGCTTATAAGAGAGAAATATAGGGAGCATCAGAAATATCAATATGAAGAACTATGCCCCTATCCTTTTGACAAGACAATGACCCTTCAACCCTTTCCAAAGAAATTTGATATGCCAAAGTTTGACAAATACAAAGGAAAGGGAGACCCAAGGGATCATGTTAAATATTTTTACATGGCATGTCAAGAGGTGTCTTATAGTGATAATTACCTCATTAGACTTTTTCCCAAGAGTCTCGAAGGTCAAGCATTGGAATGGTTTACATGCTTACCACGAGGATCAATTTCACCCTGGCCAGAATTGGTAGAAAGATTTGTGCGTCACTTCTCATATAACATAGAGAGTGATGTCACCATGGCAAGACTTGTGTGGTGCTAAGCAACACCCAAATGAGACCTTTCTAGCTTCCTCCAATGATGGAGAGGGATAGCCAGTCGCTTCCCTTGTGCTTTCCCTGAAAAGTAGTTGGTCAGTATCTTCGTTCCCAATCTCAACCCAGATATCACCTTCCACCTCCAAATGCATTGTGTCCGTACTTTTGAGGAGGTTATCGAGAAAGGGATTCAGATAGAAAAGGCTCTCATTGCCAAAGGCACCCTTAAAAACCAATCTAAAGACAACCAAAGTGTCAAACCCATGGAAAAGCTGAAGATTTTCAACAAAAACAAAAATGTGGTGGGAGACGGAATCATTGATTCCAAACGCATTCAAATGGTCCAAACTGGTCAACCTTTTAAACTGACCAAGGGCCCAATTCAACCACCACCAAAGTGACAGAACATTCACCTCTCTCAATGAACCATTGTCAGTCATACTAAAACAGTTGGATGCGGCCCACATGATGACCTATCCTACAACACAACCATTTGATGACAACGCTCCTAAACCTTCATGGTATAAGGAGCATGAATATTGTGAAATGCATCACGTTAAAGGTCATAAGATAGAAAAATGTCTGTGACTTCACCACTATATTCAGGACCTCATTGACAACGGGGAGATAGAGGTGGATAACCCTGGAAAAACACAAACACCTAATGAGAAAATGGGGATTTATAAAGAACCATTCCCCAAGCATGATAAGTCGGAAAAGACAAAGCCGGATCGGGGAGAGTCATCCCAAACTTATAAATCATGAATTACTTGTATACCAAGAGAGATAACAATCATTACGATTCACTTATCGGATGTATTCGCTCTCCCTGTTGACCGTGTCAACACTATCGGATTAAGGGAAAGATCGTGCTTATGGTAACAAGGTGCGCCCGCCTCGTGATTTGGAACCCTCTCCATCGACCCTGCATACTAGTAAGTATAACCTTTTAGAACAACTCGAGAAGACATCTACTAAGATTTTGATCTTAGATCTTCTCAAGATATCCAATGTGCATAAGGACATTCTATACCAAACTCTTCAGGGGTCGGGAGTGCCTTTAGAAGTCGATCCTACACACCTTCAAGCTGCGGTGGCAAATATTGCACCAAGTGAGCATCTCACTTTCAACCATAGGGAGATCCCTACCGAGAATCCCACACATAATCTTCCCTTGTACATTGAGGTAGTTATCACCCGTAGGAAAATCAAATGGGTGCTTGTGGACAATGGATCGGGATTGAACATCTGCATGCTTAAGTTGGTCAAACAATTGGGACATACGGAGGAAGATCTTGAGTCCCATATTATCACTATCACCGCATACGACAACGCGGAAAGGGAATCAACAGGTACCATCACACTACCTATGGAAGTAGGCCCCACTTGTCATCAGATGAAGTTTCATGTCCTAGACTTGGAACTTCCATATAATATGCTTCTAGGCCGACCATGGATTCATGCCATGTAGGTCATGCCATCAACATTTCATCAATGCATCAAGTTGAAGCATGAGGGACATACGATAACAATACCAAGAGATTCAGAGCCCTTTGCTCATTGTAGAGCTCTCAATAGCTTTACACGAAAGGGTACATATGCATGTCCCTCCATAGATATAGCGGTTCCTCTTCAGTCTGAGGCTATGGAATCCTGCGTGGATTCAGATTCACTTAGTTCTTGCGCTCATGGGGCATCTACTTCAACATCTCCATTTGATTCATGGGAGATGAAAATCTTGGAATATGGCTGTGGGGAGTATAATGTACAACAAGCGCTCTTGGTGTCAGACCTCTCTTTGTCACCCAAGACTAGAGGTCGACCCAACTACCACTTAGGAGACCTAGAGAAGAACACACTATTGGGTCGTTCCTACCTGGAGGCTTGTTAGCTGAGGAGAAATTTCTTGATCCACCTACTACTTGGGTCCCTGAGGACACTCAGCCATCTTGTTATCAAACCCATAATATGAAAAATCTAGCAGAATGATGTACTCCATGGGCTACAAAGGCCTAGGATGTGGGAGGAATGAACAAGGACAAAGAGAACAGTCCCTCTTCCACATTTCAAAATAGAAAGATATGGCATCGGGATTCATCCTTATGGAGCGCACCCAACGATCAAGATGTGACTTGTTCTGAGTGTGAGGATAGCTCCGATTACCTAGACAGTGATACAGATTCCCATTGTAGCCAATATGAGGATCTGGCCTCCATGAACCTTTTCATGAACAATGTTGTCCTGACCATAACCCCCACCGAACCAACCCTTGACCTTGTATACCCTTCCCTTGTTGAATGGGACCAACAACATCACATGCCACTAGATTTATTTGAGAATGATGAGGCTATTGCTGGAATTCATGGGCATAAGGGATACAATCCCCATTGGAGATCACAAGAAAGGTTTCTTTATTGACTTAGACACTGTGCCTACTTGGTGAGGAGGCTGAACTTTGTGGTCAACAAAATTTAAAGAAAAGTGAGGGCAAAAGTTCTAAAGAAAAGCCTCGGCAAAAATTGAAGTCCAAGTCGCACAGTGAAAACCTCTTTGAGGCTGGTGACAAACAAATAAGAAAATCAAAGGACAAACAAAGTGACCATGCCAAGGATGAAAATCTCGTGGAGACATCCTTGGATGAAGATCTCAACCTTCCTCCTGATCCTACGTGTATGGAGGATTTATCAAAATTGTTAGTCGAAGAAACCATTGATGTCAACATTGGTACCGAAGAAGATCCCAAGATAGTAAAATTGGGGGCATCACTCTCAGCTAGAGAACAAAAGACGTTCACTATGTTGTTGTGAGAGTTCATTGATGTGTTTGCATGGTCTTACAAAGACATGCCGGCCTAGATCAACTTTGGTCATGCACAACCAGGTCATGCATGCAACACCAAGCCTATCAAATAGAAACTCAAAAGATGCATCCAAGAGTGGCCTTGTTGGTTAAGGAAGAGTTGGAAAGGTTGCTTGTAGTAGGATTCATCCGACCAATTGACTATTCTGAATGGATATCGAACATTGTTCCTGTCCAGAAGAAACCTGTCGGTATCTCGAATCTGTACGGATTTTAGGGACATCAATAAGGCTTTCCCTAAAGATGATTTTGTTACCCAACATTGATATGATTGTTGACTCAACAACAGGATATGAAATGCTATCACTCATGGATGGATTTTTGGGTTATAATCAGATTAAAATCGTTGAGGAGGACCAACACAAAACAACTTTCACAACTCCTTGGGGGGCACTTCTACTATCAGGTGATGCCATTTGGCCTTAAGAATGTGGGAGCAACTTATCAGTGGGCCATGATAGTAATCTTTCATGATATGATTCATGACATCATGGAAGACTACGTAGACGACATCCTGGGAAAGTCCAAAACAAGAGAGGATCATCCTATCATTTTATGGCGTATCTTTGAATGCCTGCGTGAATATAAAGTTAGGTTGAATCCCAAGAAATGTGTCTTGGTGTGCTATCAGGGAAATTATTGGGCTTCATTGTGTCAAGATGAGGTATTGAGGTAGACCCTGCTAAAGTGTCTGCCATCACTGAAATGCCTCCACCTGAGAATATCAAGCAACTGCGTAGCTTACAGGGGAAAATTCAAGCCATTCACCACTTTATCTCCCAACTTGTAGATAAATGTCACTCATTCACTCATTTTCTTAAGAAGGACGTCACTTTCATCTGGGGACCCGAGCAACAACAAGCCTTTGCTTTGCTTAAACAATACCTGGCTAATCCACCTGTCCTCATGCCTCCCTACTCAGGAGAACCACTTTTTCTCTATATTTCCACTACACAATATGCTATTGGTGCGCTACTCACCCAATATGACCTTAGCCATAAAGAGAAAGTGGTGTACTATCTGAGTCGCACCCTCATCACCTATGAACTTAATTATCCTCAGATTGAAAAGGCTTGCTTGGCCGTTGTTTTTACCTTTCAGAAACTTCACCATTACCTACTGAATACTAAGACCAAGCTCATATCCAAGGTCGACCCACTCAAGTATTTGTTGTCCAAACCCACCCTCACAGGTAGAATGGCTAATTGGATCATTCTACTCAGTGAGTTTGATATAGAATTTTCCATCAAAAATTAGTTAAAGGACAAGTACTTGCAGGACCTAGCTAGTGGAAGCACCTTTGCAAAGCACAGAACCTTTGAGTCTAGATCTTCCAGATGCATCTTTGCTCTACATTGAAGAATCTGTCATATGGTAGATACATTTTGATGGATCTTTTATGTTTCATGGTTCAGGTGTAGGAGTGGTCCTTATTACTCCTTCGGGTGATCCTATACCATGAGGCTTTCCACCTAGCCTTCCCTTGCATGAACAACATTGCAGAGTATGAAGCACTCATTGCAGGGATGAAGTTGGCCATCAAGTGGAATGTTCATCATGTTAAGGTCATAGGTGATTCATAGTTAATCATCAAATAGGTTAATGATGAGTATAAAGTTAAGGATGACAAGCTCATACCTTACAAAAAGTTAGTGGAAACTCTAAAGGAGTATTTTTGTGCATCACCTTTGAGTAGATCCCAAGAGTGCAAGAACAGATCAGTGGATGCCATGGCAATGGTGGGATCTATGCTTCGTATTCTGCCAGGGAACAATGATATGCCATTCTTCGTAGAAAATCTACGCCAGCCCACGTATGACATGCTAGAATCTTACTGGCTTGTGAGGTTGTTGGTCCCCATTCTCCGTGGTATGAACCCATTTTCACCTATCTTAAGGACAACACATTCCCTCCCGATATCTCCCACTCTGAAAAGCAAAGCCTAATTCACCAGATAGCCCATTACACCCTTTTAGGAGGTACACTTTATCATCGTGGCTATGACGGGAATCTATTATGTTGTCTGGATGTGACGGAGTCAATCCAGGCAATCAAGGAAGTGCACGAAGGGGTATGTGGAGCACATACAAATGGAATGGTCTTGGCTAAGAAACTATTGAGAGTAGGTTACTATTGGCCTACCATGGAAACTGATTGTTGCAATTATGTTAGAAAATGTGTGCTTTGCCAAAAGTATGGAAATTTCATCCATGCTCCATCACAACCATTGCAACCAATCACTACCCCATGGCCATTCTCAAGTGGGGACTTGATTTAATAGGAAACTTACTCCTACCTCATCTGATGGTCATACACATATCATCACAACCACAAAATATTTTACAAAATGGGTGGAGGCCATCCCTTTAACCTATGTCACAGGAGCACAGATTTCTAAATTCATCATGAATCACATTATTTGCCGATATGGTATTCCGGACAACCATTATTACAGATAATGGGAAGTCATTTAAGAAAAAAACTATGAAAGGTCTTTGCCAATGGTTCCAAATCAGATTGAAATGGTCCACACCATATTACCCTCAGGGTAATGGACAAGCTGAGGCAACAAACAAGACTTTGGTTAGGATAATGGAGAAGATGGTCAGCAAAACAAGTGAAACTGGCACCTACAAATCCATCCAGCCCTTTGGGCTTATCGAACATCCATTCACACCCCTACAGGTGTGACACCATATTCCTTAGTGTTCGGGATAGAATCTATCATCCCCTTAGAGATTGAACTTCCATCCCTGAGGATCTCTCTTCGAGACTATCTAGATAAGGATGAAGATTATCGAGTGGCAAGACTGGCTGAGTTGGAGCTACTGGATGAGAGGCGCATTCATGCCCTTAATCACCTGAAGGTGTATCAACATAGAGTCTCTAGAAATTACAACAAGAGAATCATCCCTCATTAGTTTGAGGTTGGTGATTTGGTTATGAAGGAGAACCAGTTCAACACCAGAGCGAGAGCGAGAAAAGAAAGGGAAGTTTGAACCACATTGGTTAGGACCCTATGTCATAGTTGCCAAGTATGACACGGGGCATACAAACTGGCTCACCCCAATGGTGATGAGCTCCAGAGCCCATGAATGCCATGCATCTTAAGAAGTTCTATGCTTGAACATGGCACAAAAATAAAAAAATACAAAAACAAAAAAAATTCAGAAAAAGAAAAAGAGAAAACAGGTCATCCACTAGTGAAAACCATGCAATTGTGGCACTTTGGACAAGTCCTTGGGTGAAAACCAGTTTCGGTGCCTCGGGAGGATTCGTTGTTCACAAGCATTCTATATTAGAAGGGTAGTTGTCTTTGGCCTAGACCTAGTTCTGCCTTGAGTTTCCTTGTGCACACCATCCTGTCCAAGCCTTGATCCGGCTTTGCCTTCTTCTATTCATCTATGAGGGACGTGGTCTTTCATTATTTCCCATCTTACGCTGGGGGAAACTCAATGACTTCACCTTCTTGTTCATAAGCACGTGGCTTCTGCCCTTGTATATTCCCCACCTAATGCTTGGGGGCATCCATGCTTTCTTGGTTACCTGCACATAGCTTTGGAAAACCATTAGAAAACACAAAAACAATAGAAAATTGTTTTAAAAAAAACAAAAACAATAGAAAATTGTTTTGCAAAAAACACAAAAACAATAGAAAATTGTTTGAAAAAACACAAAAACAATAGAAAATTGTTTCAAAAAACAAAAACAATAGAAAATTGTTTCAGAAAAAACAAAAACAATAGAAAATTGTTTCGAGAAAAAAAACAATAGAAAATTGTTTCACACAAAAACAATAGAAAATTGTTTCACAAAAACCTAAACAATAGAAAATCGGTGCATGAAAACATATCTTACAAAAACATTTACTTGCATTGTCTTGTTTCCTTGCTTTGCTTGTTGCTTGTATAGTGTTTTGCGTGCTTGCTTTTGAGTTGTTTGTTGCTTGGGTGTACTTTTTCATAGTTCATCTTTTCTTGCTTAGATTAGATTCATTCTTGCTTGTGCATATTGTGGTGTGTCTCGACATGCTAGTGAACCTTGGGAAATCATGATGTAATGTGTTAATTCATTATGTTCTTTCTTGAGCATTTGGTTGTGTTTGTTACTTGTTAATAAGACATGGTGAATCATGGTGTATTGCATTAATTCTGGTGTTCTTTGTTAGCATTTGATTGTGTTTCTTACATGTGCTCTATTTTTTTATCATTCACATCACATTACCATCACTATCATCACATCTAGCATCATCTATACATCATATATAAACAAAAATGCTAAGTTTTACATCATGCATGTATGCTAAGCTAATCATCACATATCGTATCATCAATGGGGGCAAGAGGGGTTGCGCATAATAAAAAATCTATCCCCCCACACCAATATCATCATATCATCCCATCCATATACATCAAAATAACACATGAGAAATACATTTGATATCATCTAAAGGATCTATCATCTAAACATCCACACACATGTATACATCAAAACATGAAATCAGATACATACAAAGTACAAAATCAGATAATGCATCCATAAGTGTTGAATCAAACATACGCAGCATGCAATGAGAATCAATGTATGCCCACTCATGTCACAATGCATCCATAAGTGCTGAATTCAACAAACGCAACATGCAATGAGAATCAACATATAGTAATTTCTAAAAAGGGGTATTTCACATCATAGAATTATGCCCACTCATGTCACATGCATCAGAATACAAAGACAATAAAATAACATCATAACAACATCCATAAGTGTTGAATCAAGAAAAATAACATGCATCGAATCCAATGCAGGCAACAAGCCCGCTCAAGATACTAAACACGATTCATGTCCATCATCAATTAGTTCCCCATGAGTTTAAAGACAAATCAAAAACCATCTATATACATGTATCAAAAAAAAAAGATATACATCATCTCATAATCATGTGAATCTGAGCCAAACAAAGTACTCCTCATATATATATGCATATGTGTCAAGTATACATCTGTATCAAAAATGGATACATACAAATCTATGCTCTATATCAAAAATGCCTTCAGCTGAGGCGTACAACAAGGATACATCAAAAATGTTATGTATACATACATACAATGTCCTGATCAGTGCTCAATACAAATACATCGGTGATACACAATGCCATCAAAAAGGGGCATGTATCTGAAAGAATCAAGCCTTCATCATGAGGCATCATCAAAAATACATGTCTACAATCATTGTACATCAAAATCAGCCTTCATAAGAGGCATACATACAAAAGAATCTATACAATACAAAAGTGGCTATCAACCACAACTCTTGCCCTCGCCGGGGCTCCCAGGTCTATCCTCTAGATGTAAGAACTCTAAAGCTGGGTGGCTTTGGTCTCTCATGGCTACTCTAGAAGGGGTTGTGACTGATCTGGTGGAATGACCAGACCTCCGTGAATGAGAGCTTGATGCACTCGATCCTGATAACTGTGGAAATGCCACTCTCTGCTTTAGTGGCACCACTTTGTAATATGTTGTCCTATAAAAAAGTGCCTCACCACCAAGCCTGGTGGCATCACGAATCAGATCTACATCTCCTGAGGTGAGCGTTGCCTGAAGGGTAGTGTCTCGCTCACCTGTAACCTGGCCCAGGTCTGCCTCGGCCTGTCTAGAGGTGGCAACCTCTCGATCCCTCTCCGTGGTCATCACCTGTGCAGCTCGTGCATGGGCCTGGTCCCTCTGTGCTACTACTACCTGATAATGAGTATGCACGTGGTCTCTCTGTGCCATGACCATGTGCAGTTGTGACTGGGACTGATGTAGGAGACTCAGTATCTGTGCCCCCTATGTAGTTGTCTCTCGGATCTGGCTCCGCCATGCTGCTCTGTCATCTCTGGCCTGGCCTGGGCCCAAGCCTGATCCCACCCTGAAAGTAACATAACAATATGGGCTCGGGCCTCATCCCACTCTGTTATAGTTGTCACACACCAACCTCGAGCCTCGTCTCTCTCTGCTCTAGCCGCGTCTCTCTCGGCTATGAGTTGTTGCACCTATACCTGTGTTGTGGCTATTTGTGCACCACTGGATGTGGGGCTATATGTGCCTCAGGGACTGGTCCTGTGGCTCTGGAAGACTACCCCTACTCAAAAACCCTACCTGGGGTGGTGGATGCATGCATGGCTACTATATGGGCCCTATGGCCTCGGTCCCTGTGCCTATGTGGCACCCTGTCCATCATGTGGGATCCCATCAAAAGGATCCTCTCGAGGTCTGGCCCCAATGCTCTGCTCTAGCCCCTGCGCTCGACCCATGCCATACCTCCACAGTGGGTGAATGCCTACTACCCAAGCTACCTCTGAGAATAGTAAGTCGTTGGGGTAATATTGTAGCATACCACGTTGCATAATCAGTTGTGGTCCCGGATCTCTAACCTATCGTAATGGGTCCCATGCCTGGGGGACCACCTGTAAGAAACTAGCCCTGGCTCGGGCTGCTACAATCTGAGGCCCCATAGTCTACCTCTCAGAGTCCCTGAGCATGCCAGATATCTGGCTGAGGGACACCCTGTACTCGGCCTAGCTGCCACTGGCACCTGTCAACACGATACAACTCCATGATGTAGTTGCGGCTGCCAATAAGAAAGTGCTCCACCAAGCACACACTAAGCTCTGTGGCATCCTCTAGCCACTGGAAGTGTCTATATGGATGCCAAATGACGTCTATCACTGCTAACTCATCAAACTCCCACCTATATCTGAATAGGCTGCCAAGGTGACCACGGATGTCTCGCCAACTGCTATCCAAGCCATGTATGATGGCTCCTCGGGATCTTGAACTTAGAATGGGCCAACAGGGCATCCAATAGCTATATGATCCCATGACCATATCTGTAGTAATGATGCCGGCCCCACGGTCTTCTGACCATGGTATGTGATAAGATGTAAATCCCAGTATAAGTGGGCCAGTATACACTGCCCCCAACAATATCTCTCACCACTGTAAATACCGTGAACTAGTGGTAGCAATCCTCTCGGGAATGAAGTCCCTGTCTTATCAGTGAGTAGGAACCCACTGATAAGTGCCATGATATAAAGTGGTCCCCGATGCAATGTCGGGTCGGAGATGCATCATGTAAGGCCATGAGTCATCCCATCATGTGGGATGTCATCAACACCAAATAAGGCACTGCACGTTGCTCTGATCAACCCTGCATCAGCTATACTCAATCAATGTACCCATCATGGGCACGTGTAGAATCACCACACATCCTCTATGGTCACTGTCATCTCACCTATGGGTAGTCTAAAGCACTGACTCTCACTATGCCATCGCTCGGCAAGCGTCAGGAGGCCGTGATCCAATACAATCAATGGCATCTGAGACATGGGGGCCCACCCCTGCCTCAAGTAATATGGCCATCTCTCGGTGGTCGTGCGATGCATACTACCCTCTAACTCGATAATCTGGGAGTGACGCTCCCACGTCTGCAATATTGGTAGTCATCTCTACAAAATAACACGCCACTCGTTAGTTTCTAACATTTCCTCTAAAAATCTATCTCTTTTTTAGGGTTAACCCAAAAATCCTAAAAATTCTTCTAAGTGTCACATTTTTGGACACTTTCCTATCTTTTTCTGCCTATCTAGGGTGCCTGTGCCCTTTTGGGCAGTGTGTGCACATGTTTCTGGTGCTTGCGCTTGCTGCGCATGTGTTTTCTAGTGTGTGCGCCCTCTTTCAGGTGCCTGCGCACCCTTTTGGCGTGTGTGCGCCACCTAATTGGTGCTTGCGCATGCATATGTGCACTTCCCCAATATGTGTGCTTGACTATCCATGCCTGCGCCATGCTTTTAGCATGTGTGCCCCTTTCCTGTGTGTGTGTGTGTGCACATGTGCTCGTGTGTGCTGTGTGTGTGTGTGTGTGTGTGTGTGTGTGTGTGATTTTTGTGTGTGTGTGTGCATAGACTTGGTGCCTACGCCCTCAAAGGAACGTCTGTGCCCCAAAATGGTGCATACGCACCCTATCCCACGCTGCGCTGCGCATGCGCAGTGCAGCCTACGCATTTTCTATGCCTAAATGCCCTAATTAATGCATTAATGACAAAAATTTTAAAGGCAAGGTTGTGATACTCACAAATGGGCCCTCATCCGCATGCCTCTGGTACCCCTGGACTGTGTCAGCATGCCTCAAACGGTCTCGTGTGATCACCATCTCTCCTGAGTGTTAGAGCCTCATGGTAAGTTTTCTAAACTGAGCGGTTAAAATGAACTGATTGCGATGTTTTTACCCCCTTGGGGGTATATTAATTTATTTTCACCATTCGAAAGGCCGGGAAACCCGTTTCGATCACCATTTTCTCCTCTGTTTGTTGTGGAATAATTATTTTTATTAAATAATTATTTTTCTCTTCTTTTTCACCGTATTGGGGCATTTTTTTGTCGATACCCCTTTCTTCTCCCTAGGACAATTTTATTGCTCCCTAGTGATTTTTCTTCTTCTTCACACTCTCGTAAATAATTATTTTTCAAATAATTATTTTTTCTTAATTTTTCCACTAAACAAGGACTTTATTTGTCCTTTGTTTCTCTTTTCTTCCTCCTAGGGCACTTTTTGTCACCCCTAGGCCCTTCGCTTTCTTCTTCTACTTTCTTCTATTGTTCACCATGGTTTGAAAAACAAAAAGAAAATAATAAAAACAATATATATATCAAAAATCCAAAAACAAGGCAAAATTTTCAAAAAAATCCTAAAAAGTAAAAAACCCTACAAAAATGGTAACTTGCTTATTACGGCTGAAACTTGTGTCTTGCGCATGGTATTTTCTCCATATCCTGTTGGTTTGTCTCACATCTTCCCCGATTAATACGACTCGCGGATCACCGGATTCACAACCATTCACAAAGCTAGCTGCTTGCTTGCTTCATCTGTACTCTGGGGCACTTTCGTTTGCTGTTGTTTTTTGCACAAACACTTTTCATGGACCCCGTGTCCATTGTCATTTCCCCTTGCATGTATCCTTCTTGGGGCATCATTTTTAACCCTTTTCATCAATCATGAACTTGTGGATCTCTTCAACACTGATAACAAAACATTTGTACAACTGTCTTGACCATTGTTGGGTTGGATATGTGTGTTCGTACTTGTTTTCCCTGTTATATGAGCTTGTTTCCTTCTCGTATTGCATTGCATTATTGTATGTTGCATGGAGTTGGTACTTTTAGCAATGGACAATTGTTCGTAGTATGGCTTTTCATGTCATTCTACCTTTTTCGTATGCTTATATTTTTCATAAGGACCGATGATGTAGTTCCTATGGCAATATGATGACATCAAATTTGTTCCCAAATAAATAAATGGCTAGAGGCTAAGCTCTTCTCTCCCCTCTTCCATATTTCTTCTACACCACTTCCCTTTTCACCCCTAATTTTCTCTCTCATCGGGGCATCCTGCCTCTTCCCCATTCTTCTATCTATATCTCACCTTTTCGATCATCGATTGACTTCTTCCATCACCCCATCGACACTCGAGGGGGCATCTCTCCCTCCTACTAATTTTTCTTCTATCCCTTCAAAATTTCTTCCATCTACTATCTTTGAAGTGGCATCACTTACGCCACCCCAAAGAGGGGCAAATGTAGACACCTATAATTACGCCCAAGCAATTTAAATACTTAAATTGCGCTAATTATCCCCTTTCTCACAAATGACGACATATCGTCAAAAGTGCTCATATTCCCTCTTGTTGTCATTAATTAATTACAATACGCTAATTGATTAAGTTGCCTATCAACTAACAACCTAATTAATGACCTTCCGTTAATTAATCACCTCTCTATCTAGATTAATTAATTATTATTAATTAATTAGTCTTCCCCTTCATTTAACTAGTAAATCAATATTTAATTGATTTAATCCCTTTCTAATAGCCTAAATCGTACTAATATTCCTCTAATTGGCTTCTATAAGCTCACATCTACCTATTAGTTAATCACATTTGATTAATTAAAGCACCCCCCAACTCCCATGACTTGCTAAGCATAAATTAAACCCTTCTAAAGTAAGGTTACCTTTAATAAAGCAACCTTATCCATTCCTAATCATGTTTTACCTTTATCCCACATTCATGAGAATGTGTTGAATCCTTTATCCTTTGGGCTATATAAAGAGCCCTCCACCTACCTTTTTACTTACACCTAAACTCTTTGAGAAAGCAAATGCAAAGCATATAGCAAAATAGACTAAGAGCTTGCTTTTGTGTTCTCTTGAGAGTTCATCATCTTGAGGAGCTAAGCTTCCTATTCTAGCCTAAAGTGCTTAGGTCATATGGGAGGTGTCAAAAGGGTCTTGTAGCCCAATTTTGATAAGCCCCCATTCCTAGGTTCTTGGAGATATCAAGGACAACCAAATATTGATTGCCATGGAGCTTATTTAGGTCCATTTACTTGTTTGTTGGTAGTCTAGAGAAGTAGAGGTTTAAATACTATAGCATTGTTAATTCAAAGTTAATGCATTATGCTAGGTATTAATCTTGTTTAGCTCTCATCTTTGATGGTGTTTAGATTTTGTCATTGGCTTTGTTATAGAACTATTTAGGTGTTAGTTCTCATCCATCTAACTTAGCTAAAAATCACAAAACACTTGCACACAATTGTAATCAAGGCTATTAATACCTATTTGTAATTGCATGCTCTATTTTTATTCCTTTAACTATTATTAAATAAAGGATAAAAATAGAATGCATGGGCAAGTACAAGCCTTAGGCTAATTTTAGGAAGAGGGTGAATTTTATTTTTCTATATATTGTGTGCCTTTGCAAAGCACAAAGGGAACTACATGAGGACTTTTTGGATGTAGGAGTAGTGAAGCAATTTTTCCAGTTTTTCCTTTTGAGTGTGAAGTAATTTCTTCCTTACCAATTATTTGCATTCTTGTGTATGTTTCTATTAGTCTTGTGAATGTAAATTCCCTGATTAATCATCTTACCCTGTTGCAAAAGTCAATATTTTCTGCATTATATAAATGTGCATGTTTATCTTAGTAGTATTGTTGTCATAAACTCCCTCAATACCTCTAAGTGTTTTGCCCTTAATATTTTGCAGAAGAACTATTTGTTCATGCACACAAAATCCTTCGAATATCAAATGTGCATATACTGAGTCAAATCCCTCATACAAATTTGGTGTATCACCTTAGTTTAATTATTTTACAGTCATCTTTTACTCTTAAACCCCATAATCAATTTAGGATACATCAACAAGGAACTAACCTTGATACCGCAGAGAATCACCTCAAAATAGGTATACCCATAAACCTGAGGTGTTTCCATTGTATCTATGAAAGAGAGAGATCAAATTTTGCAAGCTTAGAAAACCTGCAGCCATCTCTCTATAGGGTGTACTTTCTAGACATAATGAGAGATCACCATAGATTTATTATAAATCGTGAAAGATTGATCAACTCTAGAATTAGCAAAGAAAAAATCAGTTCTTTCTTTCCATATCCAAAATAAAATCTCCCCTCTGAAAACATGCCAAATCTGGGTGAACATAGGCAGAAGTTTGGGATTATCTTCCAAGAGGATATGCTACCAAGCGAAACAATGGGGTTGTGAAGGAAAAAAATGAATGGATCTAGCACTAGGCAATTTGACCTTTGGAACAGAACCAGAAGACATGCAAAAGTGTTTGGATATGTCCCTTTGAAGGGTCGGTTGGGATTCGGATCCCAATTTGAACAAGACGAGCCCCGATAGGAAGGCGTTGGTGTAGAATACACCAAAGAAAATGTGTAATTTTGGGCTCCACACATATAGTACAAACATTCTCAAATCGTCTACCCCAGGTAAACAGAGTGGCATGAATTCCCCAACAAGTGTTAAGTTTTTCCACCATGGGAAAATGGGGTGAGAGCCAACGATAGCCTTTTCTAGATTTATAGTTACAGAAAGGAGTATCAACATACCACTTCTAGTATATCCACTATGGGCAAGAAGAATGCACAACAATATTTTGCAACATGTGATTAGGAATCGAATTGATCACAATAGTTAAAGTATCTTGATCTTGGTTGGAAAGCTGAAATAGAGCTTTAAAATCTAGCCAAGAGAATACGGATTGAGCATTCTTGCAGAAGAATTCCTTGATGGTGTGGATTCCGCTCTAGAATAATTTGAGCATGGAGATTTCCAAGACCTCGCTAAGCATTTATCTTGGGATTGAAAAATCGGCAACCACCAGAGAGATTATTGATTGAGTGAAATCTAGTTATGAAAGCCATCCCCCTTCCATAAAATCTAGGGTTTGCCACATTCCTAGGGTTTCCAAATACTCTTAAGCACAAGGTTCCAAAAATTTTAACAGCGGAGGGGTGATGAGAAAATTGACAAACCCTTTTGTTTTAAATTTCAACGAGTCAAGTTATTGAAATTAAATAAACTTATCTAATGATTTAGTTGGAGCATTGATTTGTTTCACTACACTAGGGTTGATTGGTTCCACTTGTACTAAAAAAAATGATTGAAGAAACTCAACATAATCTAAATCAATGGGATTCCGGGGATGTATGGTATGAAACTACGATAGAATTGAGAGAGCTCTTAGAGCTCGGAGGCATGCTTGAGTTGGTGTCTTAGAATATGGAGAGAGGCAAAATAAGAGCTTCCTTTAAGACTATATAAAGCTCTAATCTTCAATTCATGAGCCAAATATGGATGTTGGGAGTTAGATCGGGGGATGAGTTAACTCGGACATAGGATCCTTGGGATAAATCATGCCAATAACAAGCACAATCTTCCATGTTGGAGGTCACAATGCGGTGAAAAGGAATATCCCCATGAGTCACCGATAAAATATGAGATATGGAAAGGATTCAATCACAATGGATCAAATCCAGAGACGGAGGGTTTCGGGACGGTGAGATGAATGCTCGAACAATGTAAAGCTAGGCTAGATTGGGCTACCAATGTAATGAATATTCAAGGTGCCTAGAGTGCTGATGGTAAGAGCATGTGTAGTATGGATGTAAAAGAAAGACATAGTAGCAAGACATAACAAGCAAGGAATCCACGATGTAATATGATACAAACAAATTCAATGTAATTAATTTTATGACCTAACATATACATAATATAATAAATAATACCTTTATTTCTATATCTTAGTATATCTCAATATTTTATTATTTATATCATCTCTTAGTACAACTTTTCATTATAAAATGCCCCTTCTTTTATATATATACAAACCATCTATTTTCCCTACCACATGTTTTATAACCTTTTTCACTTTCACCTTTTTAGTGTTGGTTTCAATATCTTACACTTTCAAAAAATTTACTTATATCTACAATTAAAGTATTGATGATATTTATATTGGACTAATAAGTACAAACCTTCGATATGTGTAATTTGATGTGTCTCTTCCTTTCTCTTCTATCTACATTTCTCACACTAACCTTGAACTTTGTATGGTAATATGAAGGGTCATGTTTGGTTGTAATATCTACGAGTTAAATTTATTAATCTTCATGACATCCAATCTCCCTGAAAAATTGAATTAAATAAAGGAAAGGTACCTTATAAATAATAATATAAACATGTTGATTTTCTAAAAACAATGTGGATACTTAAAAACACAGAATAAAAATAATTTACATGTAGGACTTCTTCATCTACCCCATGACCCCCTCCTTGTTGCTCCACATAACCTACATCTAATATATTTTTATAACTAGTTATATTTTAATCACTTATACTCTTTAATATGGCCCATGGGAAAATGTATTGAGCCCATTATGACTAATATTTAATACCCCAATATGAATTAATGTGATAGGTAATGGTTTGGTTTGTGGTGGGTTTTGAATCACCCATGATCCAAGATAATGTTTAAAAACTTGGGTTAGAGATACTATTGTTCAGGAGCTTGAGAATGCTTTTTTGTTTCCAATGCAAAAGGAAATCAACCCTTGGTGCATGGAAACTAATCAAGAGAAATATGAACAAAATAGTGTGATCTAGAGTAAATAAAGTGATGTATAATTGGCCAATGCAAGGAGACTTGATATAATGCAACTTTAGGTATTGAAATGAGGAGATTCACGCAATAAATATTGTGGTTATACTTCAAATAGAAAATTTCTTCGTTGTTCTTCTATTTCCTCATGTAGATATGAAAATACACCAAAAGGCTATATTCTATTGAATGAAATTATATCATGTTTACAATCATTCTTAGTGTATTTACAAGTTTTGAGCTCAAATCCAAGGTATGATTTGCTTCAAATGCTAGAGGAAAAGTTGAATCCAATACACACAAAAATACATTAAAATACAAAATACATATTTATCTAAACAAACAAGTAAACTTAAAAAAACTAATCTAATCATAAACATAGCAACCATGATAGAGTGAAATCTATGGATAAAATGAACAAAATGAAAAGAGATAGATGATGTAAATGAATGATATATCTCAATGGATTCACACTCAACTCACATTGCTAGTACCATTGAATTTTTAATAAGGGTGATACATGAACAAATATTTTGCACATTACCTACATTTTATATCCTTTGTTTACATATTATAATAGAAACACCAAATGAATATCATAGATAAGGTGACAGGGTCGCAGCGAGGTTTGTGGTGTTGGTCAATCCATTCCTTTAGTCTACTTGAAAAAACAAAACATGGTGGAATGAAAGGTCAAAAAGAACTCTTTTAAAACCTATCCAATCCATCAAAATAAAAATGTATGGGACTTAACAAGGGCCCCAATTCAAGACCCAATCACATTGCTTTCTTATTGTAGCACTTTGTAGGTATTTTTTTAGTTTTAACCTCGAGAAATTATATTGAAGTGATGTAAGAACAATCATTGATAATTGAGGCCGTATGGGGAAGGGATGTACGAGGTAGAAGAAGACATTATTTGACAAGTGATTAATGTTATTTTGTCATTTTATGGTGGAAATGTTTTTGACTGCATGACATTTAGTGTGTAAATTGTTTGAAACAAAAAGTGCATATCGAGTGAAGGAGGTTGGGGAAACATATTTATGGAGATATCTAAAAAAGAAAATAGCAATCAATAAGTACTTTCAATGTCAATATTTTCTTGCAATTTCAGATTTTGCACTTTATAGATAACTAGACCATAAATAAATGCAAGGGGACTTCACTTATGTATTTCAAGGGTTAATCTAGAAACAAGGATTTATGGTGTGGAATTAAGATTCTATGGTGAGGGTTGCATATACAATTACAATCGGGGTTTCATTGTATTATTAGGTCATTGCATGGGGTTTTTCTCTAGCTATGAGGAACGTAATTTTTCTAGGTGTGCATGATGTACGTGAAGTACACTAGGAAACACGAAGGGAGATGCAAAGTGCTTCGGATAGGGAGATGCTTGCAACCGAGAGGAGGTATTCTAATATTTCAACCAGATAGTTGGCATTACTCCCTTTAGATCAGGTAGAAAGGATGCATAAAAAGAATGTTCAAGGAAGGAAAAGACATGAATTGAAGGTTAAAAATTAAAATGCATTATGTGATCCATTTTTTTATCTCTTTCTCACACGTATTATGTACATGAATACAACTTGCATTTAAAGGGATGAAAATGAAAACAATGAGGTAAGCCCAATAAATGTCTTTTTCAATTTCAATCTCGAGTATTTTTTGGGGAATATGTGATTCTTGAACAATCATTGATAATCGATCCACTGTAGTGATTGGCCATATGAGAAAAAGGTGTATTTTTGTCATTCGAAAGAGGGATTTTAAAATAAAAACATGAGAATTAAATACCTGCATGCCCCACACCTATTCCACAACTTAGTAAAAATGTGGGAATTAAATCCATTCATGTCCCACACCTATTCCTCGGTTTAGATCATTCCTACCCAAATAATATATGTTATGTGCTCTACCTTACACACAAATGTGAAAAAGGGTTCTATACATAATTTCTCATTCTAGTACACATGTGTACCAAACACTTTGTGCACATCACTATTGAAAACCATATTAAAAATGCCACATAAATATGATTTCCAAACTTGCAAGTCAAATAAGGAATTTAAAATTGGCGTGGACATTGATGAAGACATGGGTGGCGAGGATTGCAATAGTATGTTAACGTTAATATAGCTTAAACCATGGATTGCACCAATTAAAAGATGTTTTCAGAGCCCTTGGGATTTCTACATGAGACAATGCCTTTTGGCATAAAGAGACTATAATGAGTGACCTGTGTCAAAGCACACTTATAGATCTCTAGTACTGTAGTCTTTTTCCTTGTATATACATACTTATGGATAGTGGTGTTACACTAACAAGGATTAAATCATTTTAATTTAAATCGATAAATTTAATTTAATTATAAAAAATGAATATTCGGAATTGTAAAGAAGAGATGGTCAAATTGATGCGACTCACATAGAAATAGGGAATCCGTGATCCATAATGGAAATGACAAGCCAACAAATTTTATCGAACTATTAACATATTTGATGTACAATATAATTGAATGTTAAACATAGTTTATGTGATTAAATATTTATTATTATTATTATTTTAATAATATTGCCTTTTTAAAAGTATGAATTTAATTTTTAATGCAAAGACAATTTTAGAAAAAATATATCATAACATATATAAAATTGAGAAACTTAAAATAAAAAAATTGGCAAATCAACCATTAAAATCCAAACCGAAATACCTTACACCTTATTCCCTCTACCAAAACCTTCCTGTATATAATTTGTTAGTTTGTTTGGCAAAAAAATCAAGAAACAATTGAAGTTCATATGATATTTTGGCGGAGTATTGAAATATGAATGAATGGTCACCATTCCTATTGTGTGTATGTAGTACATGCACGTGAGACATGTATAATTGGCAATAGGACCACGTGGAAGGTGGCTAACGCTTATGTAACCTTATGTGACTTTCGATATTCACATGATAGTCCGGGTAATTTTATTTCTTTTTTTTAAATTCTACTTTTGATTTGGGGATTCGACCCGATGATGTTTTGATAACCGTTGTAGGTGCAACTAACGACAACCTATGGTGGAAATGGATCTCAAGAAAATCGGGATGAGATCCCTTAACTAGGAAAATAATTTTTCCTTATCCGATCGAGTAATTCATTTACCTCTAGGATTCCAATTTCAAGATAAAAGTTGTGGTATACGATCTGATTATGGAACAGTTAATTTTTCCCTTAGTTTGTAATTTTGTGTATAATTTGCAGGTACAGGATATTGAAGTGGATGATTAAGGACGATGCAAGGAAGTGTTGTGTCATGCAGTTAACTTTTTTTCCTTTCGTATTTCCACTGTGACGATGACCCAAATTCAACTTAGCATCCAATGTTCGACCCGACCTCTCAAACAAGAAACTTAACATTGTCGTGGATGTTAACAAAGACATTAATGATTATGATTTTTCTAGTACCATGATGATGATATGATCGAAGACGTGGATTGTAATAATTAAAATTTGTTTTTAGAACCGCTCGATATTTCTGCATGAGACAACACCTTTTGGTTTAACAAAGATATTTCAATGAGTGATGAGGATAGATTTGCTAGGAGATCGACTAGTGGGAACCTCAAGATTTTACACCCTATCAATAACTGATTTTCCACACATTTACTTTGAGACAATAGTTGGAGGCAATTGTTTTTCTACTTTTGATGTTTTGGAAAACAATAAAAAGAGTTACCAATTGGCCTCTAATTATTCTACTTGACAAAACAAAACACGGTGGAATGAAAGGTCAAAAATAACTCTTTTGAAACCTTTTCTAATACCAAATGTGGGTTTAAGCCCAAATCTGGAAAGAGAGCATAAACTCAAATAGATTCAATCAACAATGATTATTCAAAGAGAGTTACTACAATATATAAAGAGTTGATCTCCTAATTTTAGAGAGTTAAATCTCATCCGAATCTCTCATAATCTCTCAACCTACCACATACATCTCTCTTCATCTCTACGAATTCCTATTATAGTGTAACTTTTAAATGAGCATACAATAGTGATTTACATGATGTATTATTCTCTCCACATCATATATACACACATATTCATTAATTAACATATAATAATAAGGAGAACTTAAGTTCTAACATAGGCTCCCATGTGAGGAAAATTTCTAACATTGTGTATGTAATTGTAAAATATTGCATTGGCTCCATCTAACATTGAAGTTCAGTAAATATTTCAAAATTTGATTTACTCATTTTTACAAACATACTTATAATTGATGCTACCTTTATTTTTTCTTAAAGTGTTTTGCAAGAATAAATGTGAGTGCTAGTTTATAATGTATAGAAAAATATAAGAATCTATTAAAGAAAAGTAAGTCACTTTTACAATTAATCAAATCAAGAGGCAATAGGAGTTGTAATTCAAATTGAAAGAGGGTATAGTTAATCTAGTCGTAATAAATTAATATTAATATACTATTATTTGAGAGTCTAGTAGTATAATATGGTAGACATCTCAAGTATCAACCATAGATTTAAAATTTGGATAATACTAGCATACTTATATTATATAAATCTATGTAAAATATGCCGAGAGGTATAGTTCTCAAGGTGCCTATTCCACTTATGTCACACATCTAAAATAGGCACCTCGAGAATGATACCTCTCAACATATTTTACATACCATGTTTTGATTTATGTTTATATAAATATATGTATGTAAAATATGCTGAGAGGTATCATTCTCGAGGTGCCTATTTTAGATGTGTGACATAAGTGGAATAGATGCCTTGAAAACTATACCTCTCAGTATATTTTACATAGATTTATATAATATAGGTATGCTAGTAGCATCTGCGAGAGTTGCATTATACATAAGATGATACCAAAAATAAAGTGGGCATTTAGTTCATGTATGAATGACTTCGATGAAAACCACCCCGAGTTGGTGACTTAAGATTCATTTTACTAAACACAATTTCTAAACACTAAATCCTAAAAATGGGCTTGAGCTTAGGATTTTTGTATAGGGTTTAAGGTTTTGTATTCGGATCTTTGCATGAGTTTTACAGAGTTACGTTAGTGTTTAGTGTTTGAATTCGTGGTTAACAATCCTTGTTTAGTGTTTAGGATTCCACATGTATCCTATTTTCTTTACTTCTCCTATTTACGGTTTATGGTAGATCCCAAAGACATGGTCAATACCCCATAAATGATAATGTAAAACCTTAAAATATCATTGGATCCCTAAAAATCGACGTCACATTCTCAATATTAGCACTCATCCTAAATAACACAAAAACTCATACAAAACCAAAATTTGTAAACCTTAAACCCTAATTATGTATGATAATGATGATGGTGGAAGATGAAAATGATCATGACCGTGAAGATGACAATCATGATAACGATAAATGCAAATGCTAGCTTCTAAAGTAGCGAAAATATAAGAATCTTTTGAAGAAAAGTAAGTCACTTTTTCAATTAAACAAATGAGGAGGCAATAACTTGAGTTGTAATTCAAATTGAAATATGTGAGAGTTAATCTAGTTGTAGTAAATTAATATTAATATCCTATTATTTAAGAGTCTAAAAATATAATATGATAGACATCTCAAGTATTAATCATAGACTTAAAAATTGGCTAAGAATATTTATATACTTCAAAAGATCTTGCGCCAACATATTTTTAAGGATGAAAAAAATGTCAAATATTGCATTGGCTCTATTTATCATTGAGATTGGAATGATTTTTAAATTTATTTTACTCATGTTTGTATTTTTAATAGTACCTTTAATCTTTATAAAAAAAAATTCCCCAATAAAATATTTCCCAATAGTTAAAACTCGTATGGTGTCTCTTTTGAAGAGAGCCCTGCTAGAAAACGTCAAATTCGATAGGCTCTTTTCGGTGGGATAATTATGGAAACACATTTCTAAGGACATTATTTAGTGATGAATTGGTTTCTAAATTGTGGTAGTGTAGTGTTCAAATCATCTCTTGTCATCGAACCTACCATTGGTGATTTAAATCGACACTTGCATAAACCTCCTCACCATTATTTAACATATTTTCAATGCTCAGATAACAAAGACTACAATTAATCAAACGTAGAAATAATCTCTCCACTGAGTCGAAACGATGTGACAGTCATTCGAAATAGGAAAAGATACACGTCCACTTGTCAAACCTCCTACTTTTACTTGGAGCAAGAGGGCGCAACTACACCTTTTCAACCTCCCACCTTAGATTCATAATTACCCACAAGTAGGGACACCGAAAGCGTTTCTATTGTTGGAAGAATACATTGGTTATACTGCGACCACCATTTATGAGAAATCACGTTAACAAAACAAACAAAACTAAAACCCAATTAACAAATCCTACGCAATGCTATTACCGAATCAGAAGAAAACAACGCCAAACATGATAGGTAAGAAATAAAGTGGGACAGAAACGAGTATATATAGGTATACAATGGTTAATTTGGGGTCGGCGTGACAGGGAAGTCATTGAGAATTATCCGACGGCTGGGAGTGAAAAAAGTTAATCAATGGTGTTCGACGAGACATCTGTCCATGGTTGAAATTATCAATGGAAGCCCCGTTCCCAAAGCGGATGGGAGCTCAAAGGATGCAAAAAGTGTGACTAATTATAACACCTACAAAAATGTGTGCGACCAATTTTAATTGATGTGTTTAAGGGAGGGAACATTTTATAAAAGAGGGACCATAATCCCACTAAGTACCTCGAACCTCTCTATCCACACTCCAATCCCCATCTCCCATGCAAAGTCTCATAGTCAAAACCTTCCCCTCTCTTTTGAATAAATAATTAGACTTACTAGCTATGGAGATATTGATATCATCTTAAATTATACTTTATTTAGGGGGACATATTTGTAAGTTTTATTAATAGCAATTGTATCAAATGGTACAATGGTCACGTCGATAGATTGATAATGAAAGCGAATAGTGACAATAAAATAATTCGAAAATCAAATTCAATATCACCCAAATCTTCATTTAGACCTTTCATATAAAACAAGTAAACTTACAAATGAACAAAAGATATGGTCCATAAAATAAACTCACAAATGAACAAAAGATATGGTCTATAAACTTATGTTTGAGGATAAATTAAAAATTTGTAAGTATCTGTGATCGCTTATTTTGTAAATCTCTTTTATTATTTTAATAGAAAGGACAACTCCGTTTAAAATGAAGGCCGATTCAAAAGTCCTATTCATTTGACTGATTTACAAAAGTCAAGAGCGATGATATCATATCAATCTCACAACATTATTTCAAAATAGTAAAAAAGTAGATGACGATATTAATCTCATCTCAAATAGTAAAAAACTAGAGGATGATATTAACTTTATCATGAATTATGAAGTTAAAATTATAATTTCTGTGTAGTGCCCATTTAAACAACCACTTGAGACCAAAGAAACAACCTAGGGTTAGCTAGAAAATTATGGGATATTTTTTTTTGTTTAAGGGATCAACTACTAGATTACAAGATCACAGCTAGCACAAACAAGATTAGGATTAACAATCAAGACTGACTTGCAAAAAATGCTTCTAGCAACAATTAGCAACAAGCACAAGGTCAAACAAGAGGTTTAAATTCATCACTTAGGTTAGGAAGGTAAATTCTCTCTCAACCCTACTTTAAAAGGATTACAGGGTTCAACTTGATTTTTAACGCAATTAGATTCATCAAAACTTTCCTAAATCATTCCCATTGGATAGGAAATTTTCTCACCTTTCCAACCATATAAAGAAGTCCTCCTAACTCCTCATAATTTGCAAGATATGGGTCGACAGAGTTTAGGGGAAATTTTCCTTGGGGAGTCCGCGGGCTTAGGGAGGGGACACATGGTGCTTCTGATTGGCATGGGAAAACGTGGGCGGTGGAGCATTCATGAAAATGGAGATTTTAGGCCCAAAATCCCAAGGGTGAAAATTGTCACGCGCCTCTGCCAAGGAGAAAACCCCGCCACGTGTCAAAATATTATTGGTCGCGGGGAGGAGCAGGACCAACGGAGAAAAAAGGTAAACTAAGAATTTTTTGAGTTAAAATATCAATTGAGAAAATAACTCTATGCTCCCGCCGAGGTCCGATCTGCCATGTGTCATCACGTGATTGGGCGGGCGACGGCGGGGCCAAAACGTCAAATTTTCCCAAAAATTTAAAAAAGCAAAAAGGTTTATAAGAACCCGTGCCTCCATCATAGCCATAAGGGGACACGTGGTGCCCTCTGATTGGCTGTGGGCTGGCAGAGGGAAAAGTGAAAATTTTCCCAAAAATTCTCAAAAAGTTTAAGGGGGTAAAATTTTATCCGCGCCTCCGCCTCAGCCCTTGGAAGACACGTGGCAGCCTCTGATTGGCTGCAGGCCACGCGGAGGGAAAAGTGAAAATTTTCCCAAGGTCCAAAATTTTGAAAATTTTCCTAAGGCTGAAATGACAGAATTTTTTGGCTTGCGGGCCCGCCAAGGAAAATTTTCCCAAATTTTCCCGCCCAAGCTCAAAAATTTCAAAGTGCCATAACTTGAGCTAGAAAGCTCGGTTTTGGGAAAACGAGGACTTTTCGGAAATCTCTCGATAACCTCTTTGCATAGGGAACGTAAAATTTTATTTTGATGGAGTTTTAAGGGTCAATTTTGTAAAAATGATCTGCAGGATTTAAATTTATAAAATGACATTTTTCCAACTTTTCAATTTGATAAATTTTGAACTCCTCCTTCACTCAACATGTCAAACAGACATGGAGGATTGGTCTAGGGAGGGTTTAGAGTGTTTTAGTGAAGTCGAATTGTCTAATTTTTTCGAGGTTGCATTTTTCTAGCAATAGACGGAAAAACGACTGTGCAAGTTCTCATTTGAAATTCATTAAGTTTTGGAGGTTCTTTCATAACTGTTATAGTGAATTTGAGTTCCTTAGGTCTTCCTAAGTATGAATCTCAAGGTTTCATAACTTATTGTTGAGTATAAGTCTGAACTGCTCATTTTAATTAAAATGTGCATTGCCAGATTTAAGTTTTAAAACAATGAGTTGTTTCTTTTAAATTGATTTAGCAATTTGTCTTTTGAATGTGCATATGATTCTAACTTAGTCAAATACAATGCTTATTATATCATCCATTCAATTCTAAATAAAAATGCATCTCTGATTTCAATTTCAATATACAATTTTGCAATTAATATAACACTATCTTTCATTCCATACGCATGCTTCTTTCTTTTCTTTTCAAACAACAATCAATTTTCAACAATAATTCAAATCAAATGTGCAATACACTTTTGAGAAAGGAATGCATTATTTCATTGATCCTCCATACAAATTTACAACTTTCCTTTCTATTTGATTTCAAATACAATACATGAGATATACAACACTGTTTCTTATTCTTTTCCAAAAAATAGAGATATCATTTTTTTATACAGCAAATCAAATCATGTACACATTGCAATTTAGAGGGACTAATGCAATTCTTTATTCACATTCAATTGACAACTTTACATCTCATCTCTTTTCCAATTTGAATTGGTTTCAAATTACAAAATACAAAATATGGAATATCATTTACATTTTCTTTCCAAAACAAAACAGAGAAGTATAATTCTTCTTGTACATTTCTCAATTCAAATTCATCTTCCATTTACAATGCAACAACTTCACATTACAACATTTATACACTCATCCACTCAAAGTGGGAAAGGTTACATTGAATTACTCAAAGGAAAATGACTGTCAAACTATAATTTCTCCTTGCTCCAAACAACAACATGCAAGTTTCTTCTTCTTTTCAACTTTGATCACAACAAGGAAGGGGGAAAGGAAATGCTCTCCACCCAACCAAGACATCCAATGAGAAGGAGAAGCCATCCTTCCTCATTGGCCCCGAGCCCCAACCATATTGAAATGGAGCATGAATATCAACACATGGCAACAAAGGCTTCTATCACATACAAGAAACATTCACATTGCATACAATCAATAAAAAACATAGTTCAAAACAATACAAATGAGTTCCCAACTGCATTTGAAATAATTCATACAACACATAGGCTTGATCAAGCAAGCCAACAAGAGCAAGAACTATGGGGAACTCCTTATGCCTCCCAATTTGGAATTGGGCATCCACCAAAATGCATACTGCCAATAAACATATCAACCCCATAAACCTTATATCTCCCAAACCCTCCTTATGCCCCCAAGTTTATCCCTTATGTCCCCCATAGTAAGAAATGCAAGCAGTTTCTTTTCCAAGGTGGATCCCAAACCAAAACTCCCTTAATAAAATAGTGCCATTGACAATCCCTTATGCCCCCATATGAAATCCCCATAGCCTTCTCCTACACCATGCCCTAAGCATTCTACCCAACCAGCCAAGAATGCAAACACAAACACCATTTAAACATGCATGCAAGAGAAGGGAAAACAATTAAAACACAACTCAAGATCCTACCTCTCCATACTGGAGTTTGTTCCAAGCTCACAAGCTTTCCACAATGTCAAAGTGTAGTCCAAAACCAACAAAGTATAAGCATGCAAAAGACTCCAAGCTCTTTCTCAAACAAGCTCCAAAAGAAACAACACCAAAAAAATGCGCCCCAAGAGGAAAATAACAAAGTTTCAACAACCTCAAATGAGCAAGAAGCTTTGAATTTAAAGGAGAGGGAAGAGGAGAGGATGATGTGGATCCTTGTGGGATGCCACATCATTCTTCCTCAACCCCAAGAGGAAATTCAACATCCTTCACCAAATCACAATAAATAAAATGACAAAATGGCTTACACACTCCAAAATGGCCCATACTCCAAAAGGACTGAATTTAAAACATGTACGGGAAGTGCAATTAAAACTTACATATTGTCACTTCAAAATGCATTATAAATGCCTACATTTTACCTCTAAACCATAGGCATGGTTGGTGGATCATTTTAAGAGGTGTGGGGCAAGTTTAACTTGTCCCACAAGCCTCCAAATTTGGCCTACAAGGTCAAAGTCGAATTTCATTGTAATGAAATTACTTGTATAATTCAGATTAAGAGAAACAATAGAACACCAAATAACACAATATTTCAAAATAATGATCTCAATATGCAATTAGAATAGCTTCGCCACTTCGAGGGGGCAACCTCCAAACCATATAATAAGACTCAAATGCTCAAATGATAATGAAATACTACATATAATCCCCTATATATACTATTCATATGTTATGGCCATCACCAAGGCCGACCTATTAAGCATGAGAAAGTATAAATGATATAATAAAATGATATGGTAAGCCACAAGTCAGCTACTCATATCCTAATACAAGCAATAGGTTAAGGGCATAACATTCCCTTCCCCTTCAAACCAACGTTGTCCTCAACGTTGAATAATCTTGGATGTTGCTATAGAAAACCTTCATCCTCCCAGGTGGTGTCTTCTATGCTCAGATTCTTCCACTTGATCAAATATTCCTTAATGTCTCTAGTTCTCAGCCTCTTAGTACGTGTTTGTAGAATCTTCTCTGGCTCCAAAATGATTCTTCCTTCCTCGTCAAGTTCTGGTAACTCTGTCTAGGCTTCAAATTTTTATCCAATAACCTTCTTCAGGCATGAAACATGGAATATTGGGTGTATGTGTGAAGATGGAGGCAACTCTAGTTTATAAGAAACACTACCAATTTTCTGTAGAACCTGATAAGGGCCATAATATTTAGGAGCAAGTTTGTTTTCCTTTTTCTGTTGCTTTAGGGACATTTTTTTATAAGGCTGGAGACGTACAAAAATCCAGTCACCAATTTCAAAATGTCTTTCACTACGGTGTTGATCTGCTTGTTGTTTCATCTGTTTTGTGCTAATGCTAAATTCTCCTTCAAACTAGCCAAAACATGTTGTTGATGTTGAATGTGTTCCTCAACATCTCTGACCTTAGTTTGCACCCTCAAGGAGGAAGTGATAGAATGTGGATGGTAACCATATAATGCTAAAAATGGGGTCATTTGAGAAGAGGTATGAAAATATGTGTTATACCACCATTCTGCAAATGGTAGCCATTTAATCCACCTTTCCTACTTATCTGATACAAAACAACGTAAATACCCCTCTAAGCATTTGTTGACCACTTCTATTTGCTCATCGGTTTGAGGATGATAAGATGAATCTGTGAGCTAATTGAGTACCCAAACATTAAAATAATTTGTCCAAAAATTACTTGTGAAAATAGGATCACGATCACTTACAATTATCTTTGGGGTTCCATGTAGCCTTTGAACTGTTTCCAAAAAAAATAGTTGCATTGATCAGATCTTGGTGTAAATGGATGTGATAGGGAAAAAAATGGGCATATTTTTGAGCATATCCACAATCACAAAAATCACATTCTTACCCTCTGGACAAGGCAATCCGGTGATGAAATCCACGGAGGCCTCCTCCCATCTCTGGCTAGGAATTGGTAAGGGTTGCAACAGACCTGGTGTCTTAATTGTTTCCCCTTTATTCTATTAGCACACTAAACACTCTGATACACACTTTTATACATCCCCCTTGAGTCCTTCCCAAACTAATTCTCTTTTTATTCTATGATATGTCTTCAAAAACCTAGAGTGTCCTCCAATAGGTGAGGTATGTAGCTTTGCAAGAATCTTATGCTTCAACTCAAAATCTTTACTCAAGTATAACCTATCCTTGTACCATAGGGCATTACCTTTCCACTCAAATTTGTTATATGTCATAGATCCTTGCTTGATATTCTGTATTAGAGATTGTGTATCCTTATCTTGATTCCATTCCAATCTTGCTTCATCCACCCAATCGGCCGTCAACATGGACATTCCACATAGTAAGGCATCTACGGATGTATCCCTTCTGGACAACGCATCAGCTACTACATTTTCTTTACCCTTTTTGTATATGATTTCAAAATCATAACCCAACATTTTTGTTACCCACTTTTGTTGTTCCTCAGATGATAACCTTTGCTCCAAAAATTATTTGAGACTATCATGATCAGTTTTTACCTTGAAGTGTCTACCCATGAGATAGGGCCTCCATTGCTTGACCGCATGAAGAATAGCCATCATTTCTTTCTCATAGACAGGTTTGAGCAGATATTTTCCTTTGAATTGGTGACTCTCAAATGCAATTGGTCTTCCTTCCTACATTAGAACTGCTCCCAATCCTGATCCTGAAGTGTCACATTCAACAATGAAGGTTTTTGAGAAGTTGGGAGTAGCCAAAACTGGGGTGTTGCACATGGCTTCCTTCAATTGCTCAAAGGATTTAGTGGCTACATCTGTCCAATGGAAGGCATCCTTCTTTAGCAATGCAGTGAGTGGGGTTGCTATTCTACCATATCCCTGCACAAATCTTCTATAGTACCTGTTAGTCCTAGGAACCCATGAAGATTTTTGAGATTTTTGGGCATTGGTCACTCCACCATAGCTTTGATCTTCCAAGGATCAATTTTGACACCTTCATGGGATACAATATGACCTAAGTACTCTACCTCTTGTACACCAAAAGAACATTTGGATAGCTTTACATACGAGTATGTTTCTCCAAAACTTCCAACACGTTATTTACATGTTGTAAGTGTTCTTCCCATGTATTACTGTAAATCAATATGTCATCAAAGAAAACTAATACAAATTTCCTTAAAAACAGCCTAAAAATAGTGTTCATCAAGATTTGAAAGGTTGAGGGCACATTTTTAAGACCAAAAGGCATTACCAAAAACTCATAATGGCCCTCATGAGTCCTAAAAGCCATTTTATGAACATCTTCCTCTTTTATCCTAATTTGATGGTACCTCGAACAAAGATCTAATTTTGTGAAATAAACAACACCATGTAATTCATCAAATAAATCATCAATTACTGCAATAGGAAACTTATCTTTGATGGTGTACTTGTTGAGTTCTCGGTAATCTGGACACATCCTCCATGTTTCATCCTTCTTACGTACCATGACCACTGGTGAAGAATATGCACTCGGCTATGCCACGATGATACCGCCTTCAACATTTCCTCCACCATTTTCTCAATCTCACTTTTCTGGGAATATGGGTATCTGTATGGTCTAATGTTAGGTGTTTGGCTCCCTAGAATCAATTGAATGGCATGATCATGATCCCTAAATTGTGGTAAACCCTTTGGAATTACATCAAAAATAGATGAGTGAGCATCCACAATCTTTTGAAGATCGGGTGGCATTGAAGACTCTATATATTTTATATTTCTATGGAAAATATCTTTGCTATAAATCCATCCACTCCTTTTTTGAGAACCTTTTACATCTGATGAGAGATAATAATATGTGGAGACTTAGCTACCATCCCATTCAATTGTATTGTCCTTCCATCTGAATGAAATCACATGAACAATTCTTGGAAATTCATCTCTATAGTACCTAAGGTTGTGAGCCATTGGACCCCAAAACAATATCTGCCCCTCCCATAGAAATAGAAAACATAGGTGAGTCTAACATGTAGTCTCCCATGGAAATCTTGATACTATGGAACTTTCTTGTGCACTTGACTATCCCACCATCCACAATCATAACTTGCATTTCTAGAGCTGGGTAAATAAAAAAATTGAGGCGGGTAGCTAACTTACTATTTATGAAGTTATGAGTACTCCTAAGTCAATCAACACCGTCACCTTCTATTTTTTGAGATAGCCAATAACCTTGAGTGTTTGAGGAGTACTAATACCTGACAATGCATGGTAAGAAATTGTAGGTTGGTGATCCTCTACTTCATCTTCTATTGGTTCCTCAACCTCTCCTATAATTTCAGCTTCCTCATCATCCTCATTACCTCCATCAATATAGAACAACTTCTTCTCAGCACATTTATGTCCTGGTCCATATTTTCTATCACAGTTAAAACATAATCCTTTTCTCTCTTTTCTTCCATTTGTTGAGGAGTCGGTCTAATTGGCCTAGCAAATGAAGGGGAAGAGATACTACGGTCTCTGGTGTTAATGAAAGGTGGCCTCCTACTACAAAGAACTTTTTCCTTTACACGACGTGCCATGATAATAGAATCAGAAAGCTTGATTGGATTAAACATATGTACCTCATGCTCGATGTGGTCCTTAAGACCCCAAGAAAGTCATTCGATTCTCTTGGAATATTCTCCACCCTTAAGAATAGGTTTTGGAATTGATGCACATAATCTTTGACTGATCTTGTTTGCTGTAACTTTGCTAATTGACTAAAGTAGTTCTCAGAAACACTATAACTATAGTGCAATTGCAACTCCTTGGTAAAAACTGTCCAAGTGACACCTAGACCAATCTTTTGCCTCTGAGCACATAACCAACGATACCAAACAAATTGATGGGTTCAAGATATAGGGATGCAAATGTCACCTTTTGTCCGATGGTGTCGATGTAACTCAAATAAGTTCTCTATTTGATTTATCCAAATCAAGGGATCCTTACCATCAAATTTGCACATATCCACTTTCGGCATCATGTTCCGTGGTTGCGAATAAGTTTTATTCGATGGACCTGGAAAAGTGATCCAATATGGTTAGTTTGTCCATGATTTTGAATGAAGGCCCTACTTGGTTGATATGGGCCGATTTGGGCCATATTGGTTACCCTTTACATGTTTCATGATATCATCCAACCGATGATTGATTTGGGCTATGTCTCCTTTAAAGGCCATCTCGGATTGTACATTTCGCAACTCATACTCAAGTTGGATCACCTTATGATCAACTCGAGGTAAACCCTAGTCTTTGAGAAATATTTATTTACCCCTTCGACTCCATCTCTTTAATCACTACCCCATCTTTATCTAGGGTTTTACGGAGTAACTGGATTCTTTTTGCTCTTGTGGAAGGCCCCGCCATGATGTCAAATCTTAGGGTTTAAGGTTTCAATACAATTTCAGCTGAACAGGAAAAACACAGAGAAGATACTAATACTATTTTTTTATAGCTTTCCGAAAATGTAAAGAACTTGAAAGTTTTCCGAATTTGCACTCTAGGGAGCGATTTTATGAAAAACCCTAAATTTGTAATAACTTTTTCAAAATAAATCAAAAATTCTGAAATTTTTAGGAAACCTTACTTGAAATTCTTCACAACTCTGGTAAAAATATCTCCCACCAATTTTCTCTGGTTCGCAATATGTGGTGGAAACAAAAAATTAGGGTTTTTGCCCTAATTTTGGCCTAGATCGCAGCTCTAATACCACTTGTAATGAAATTACTTGTATAATTCATATTAAGAGAAACAATAGAACACCAAAAAACACAATATTTTAGAATAATGATCTCAATATGCAATTAGAATAGCTTCGCCACTTCGAGGGGGCAACCTCCAAACCATATAATAAGACTCAAATGCTCAAATGATAATGAAATACTACCTATAATCCCCTATATATACTATTCATATGCCGTGGGCATCACCAAGGCTGACCTATTAAGCATGAGAAAGTATAAATGATATAATAAATTATATGGTAAGCCACAAGTCAGCTACTCATATCCTAATATAAGCAATAGGCTAAGGCGTAGCATTCATAAAAAGACAGAGTGTTTAACATTCCAAAATTTGCCTTACAAGACTCTTACATATTTCTTACACATTCTTACATATTAACTTACACACTCTTCCAACATTATTATTTAAACTCAACAACTTTATTAATTACATTCCATGTCCCAATTAAATTTAAATAAAGTTTAACTATATGACTCTCACATTAAAATTAATTAAAAAAAAGGAACACATTACAAATAAAAATACATACAACAATAATAAAAAGGAACACATAAATAAAACACATATCCCATGGTCACATATAATGGAAATCCCCCATGGGAATTCCTAGAAAAACACAATACAAAACACACAACACAGTTGCCATGGTGACCTTGTTGATTTCACCCGGAATTTCAATATGGTTATTCTCGGTCCCAGACATTGTTTCGATTTTTTTAACTCGAAAAATGTAAATACCTCCTTCGGCCTCGTGGCCGTATCAAAACATCCAAAATGATATAAACAACATTTCAAAATCATCTAATCATATGAATCATGACAATATCAAGAATACAACATTATCATTTTTAATTAATTAAATCAACTATATCATCATCAATGATCTATCATACTAGGTCTACCCAAAATATCCAATGTCATAAGTCAAAATCAACATCCATATTATGTCCATGTCAAACAATATATCATCAACCTCATATAAAAATGTCTCTAGTAACCATCATGCATAATAACTGAATCCAAATCAATAATAATCCATGATCTAACATCTAACCATCATACCAAAACAAAACATAATAGTGTCCATAATACGATCAATAGTATCAAAATCAGTATCAAAAGTGTCAAAGAGAAGTGGGCACTACATCCCCTCCCTTAGACTCGACTTCCTCTTGGAAGTCACTGGAACAAATGTGGAAATTGCACTCATAATATTGTGGCATCCTCCTAAGTGGCTGCAGTCTCGTCGTATCTGTCCCACTGTACCCGTACCTGATCAATCTCTCTGTCTCGAAGGCCCGTGGTCCTACGATCTATGATACTGAGACATGCTCCACTGTCACCTACCCCTAATTCTACACCTTTAATGATGTCCAATCCAAAACATGAAAAGGATCTATAATGTACCTCCTAAGGACGAAACATGAAACACATCATGTACGCAAGACAAGTTGGGTGGCAATCTGCTAGACGGTAAGCCAAAGGGTCGATATGCTTCAATATCTTGAAAGGACCAATGAATCGAGTAGCTAACTTAGAACCTTTTCCATAATGGATAGGGCTCTTATGTGGTCTAACATGAAGGAACACCTTCATTCCCACATCAAAACTACGACCAATCCTATGTTGATCACATACTTCTTACGCCTATCATGTGCCTCCTGCATCTCTGCGTGATCAACACTCACTGTTGCTCCATGTCTTCGAAAAAGAACCGGTTCAAGAGATACTCTATCCTCTAACCTGTCCTAGCTAAGGGGTGTCCTGCACTCTCTACCATATAATGCCTGAAAAGGATTCATGCCTATAGAACTACGAAAACTATTATTCAGGCAAACTCCACTAAGTACTGAGATACTCCTCCGACCTAGACCGCTAATCCATCACGTACATCTTGAGCATATCCTCCAAAATCTGATTCACTCGCTCGGTCTGTCCATCTGTCTCAGGGTGATATGTTGTGCTGAAGTTAATCCTCATCCCGAGGACATAGTGTATGGTAGTCCAGAAATGTGAAGTGTACAAAGGATTGTGGTCAAAAATGATCTCTTCGCAGGATCCGTGTAACTTAACGATCTCATCAAAATATACTCGTACATCGATCTAGCTATATAAGTGGTCTTCACTAGAGAAAAGTGAGCCACTTTTGTCAATTTATCAACCATGACCATAATGGCATCATGGTGATATCTCGACATAGGTAGTCCAACAATGAAATCCATGGAAATGGTGTCCCACTTCCATTCCGGTATGGCATGAGGATAAAGAAGACATGCTGGATGCGATGCTTAGCCTTAACCCTTTGGCACTCTAAACACCATGACACAAACTGAGCCACGTCTTGACGAAGTCCTCTCCAATGATACAACTATTGCAAAGTGGCGTGCATCTTCTTCACCTCGGGATGGGCTGAATAGGGTGCACTATGTGCCTTTACCAAGATGTCCTGCCTCAAGCCTCCATCTCTAGAAACATATATCCAGCCTCTTTGTCTGATAAGACCATCTACCTCTAAGGTAAAACCATCAAAATTCCCTTCAAGGGGTCTTTGTGACTCAATATTTGCTCGTACCACCATGTAAAAGTTGTTAAGAGGAAGCTGCTGAAGAATCCTGCTCCGCAAATATGTGCTCACTGAGATAGCCATAGCCACATGTCTTCGTCTGCTGAGAGTGTCTGCTACCACATTCTCCTTCCCCTTCACATGCTCTATCTCCATGTCATACTCACAAAGTAACTCCATCCAACGCCATTGATGAGCATTTAGATTGGGCTGCGTGAAGAGGTGGCGAAGACTCAAATGATTTGTCCTGAGTGTGAATCTCCATCCAAGAAGAAAATGCCTCCATCTAACCAAAGCATGCACAACTGCTGCAAGCTCAAGATCATGGGTAGGATAATTAATCTTGTGATCCTTGAGTTTGCGAGACTCGAAATCTACAACCCTACCATCCTACATCAACACACCTCCAAGCCCTATTAAAGAAGCATTTGTGTAAACAAAGAACTCACCTTGTGGATCCAGCATTGCAAGAATGGGTGTTGTAATGAGGCACTCCTTTAGTGTCTCAAGGAATACTCACATCTGTCCATGCAAACAAAATTCTTCCCTTTCTCTTGAAGGGAAGTGATAGGGTGCACAATCCGAGAGAAGTCCTGAACAAATCTCTGGTAGTAACCTATTAAACCCATGAAGTTGTGCACCTCATTCACTGTAGTGGGTGCTTTGGCCAATCCATAATGGCTCTAATCTTGGAAGGATCGACTGTGATACCTTCCCCAGAAATGATATGACCCAAATATTACACCTCTGTCTAGAAGAAAGCACACTTCTCCAAGTTCCCGTAAAGTTGCTACTCACGAAGACACTGAAGAACTTGTTGAAGGTGCCCTTGTGCTCCTCACATGTACGTGAGTATATCAAAATGTCATCAAGGAAGATGAGCATGAAGCGATCTAAAAGGTTCTAAATACCCCATTCATCAAACTCATGAACACTACGGGGGCATTTGTCAAACCAAAAGGCACCACGGTGAACTCATAGTGCCCATATCTTGTATGGAAGGTGGTATTATGAATGTCCACCTCTAAAATCCTCAACTGATGGTAGCTTGACTTGAGATCAATCTTAGAGAACACCATGGCTCCCTTCATTTGATCAAACAAGTCGTCAATACGAGGAAGAGGATAATGATTCTTGATCGTTACCTTGTTCAACTGGTGGTAATCAATACACAACCGCAATGATCCATCCTTCTTCTTCACGAAGATCACCGGTGCACCCCAAGGGGATACACTAGGATGGATAAGGCCCTTCTCCAAAAGGCCCTCAAGCTACAACTTGAGCTCACAGAGCTCTGGGGTGGTCATCCAATAAGGTGCCCATGAGATAGGCTCTACTCCAAGAACTAGGTCTATATGGAAATCAATCTCACGTGGGGTGGCATCCCGGTAGCTCCCATGGAAAAACATTAGAAAAACTCTCTCAAGATGGGATGATCATCTAGCGATGGTCCACTAGACCCATCCTCTGACCTATCATTGACTGTAACAACATACATCTGACAACCCCGTCGCACACACCACTTAAGTTGAATAGTGGAAATGGTGCAAATATAAATAGGTCTCCTGACTCTCGAGATCACCGAATCAACTCCCGAATCATCATCGCAAAAGCTATAGTCTTATAAAACAATCCATCCTAGCCATATGTGCAGATAGCCAATCCATACCTAAAATGACTCCATATGAGCCCAAAGAAAGAATATGGAGATCTGAGGTGGTAGTGAAAGGTCCCAAATCCACAACACACTCCTTAACTAAGGAGTCCATGGAGATCTTGGCTCCGAAGCCATCTCAACATCCCAATTAAGACCCTGCCTAATTGCCACCAGCCTGCATCACTCTACTAAAGATGGTGCAATGAAAGAATCAAAAGAACCAGAATCAAACAATACAGAGGTAGGAATACCACCAATGCTACTGTGGTCTCAATGACTATGCTCTGGTGCTCTACCTAGCGGTTCTCAACCACTACATAGATCATGTGGCTGTATCCCATGTCACCAACTGTCAGCTTAGAAACTAGTGCCTTACCCTTGTTAGGGTTCTGAGGGTAATCTCTCCAAAAATGTCCAGCTACTCCACATCCAAAGTAACCACCTGATCCTCTCCAAGGAACAACACCTCCAGAAGGTGCCCTAAAATCCTGTGGTGTGGATCCTAATGATCTGGTTGTAGTCTATTGTGGCCTCTGCTGGTGAGCTCTAGCTAACTGAGCTCTAGGTCCACCTTGTGTCTTGATGGGACCCCTAGGAGGAGGCCCCATGCTCCGACCTCTTTGTGCATCAGCTCTCTGTGGAGGTCTATATGGTGGGCGAGATTGCTGCTACTGCTGTTGTGGCCTAAAGGATGACTGTGTTGAATGCTGCCCACCACAAGGAAGAGGTACTGAACCTCTCGATCTATCATCCTGCATCTACTGAATGTGGCTCCTGACTCGGTCTCTAGCCTATTGGGTTTTACCCGAGTCTCCTTTGTAATATAAGCCTTCTTGACAAGCTCTCTCTAAATTCTATGGGTAGTGAATCCACACTACACCTACAATATCCAAATTCAAGCCTCGAATGAACTTTTGAATCTGCATCTGCTCATCCTACATATACTCTACATACTGAAGTAGATCTAGAAATCTACTCTCATACTCTGCTACTGAAAGGGTAGCCTGTCGGAGGTCATGGAACTCATCAATCCTCTATTGGATGAACCTTCGTGATAGGTACCTACTCCTGAATCTCTCCTCAAACAGCTTCCAAGTCACTGTCTCTGGATCTACATGGAGCTTCTACTCCTCTATCCTCCATGATACTCCTACTCCATCCTCGATATGGATCGCAACACAAGCTTTCATGTTGCTAGAACAAGGACAAATCTTCAAGCGGCCGCTCAAGCTCACTAAATGTGCCTCCGCCTAAAATCCACTTGTATCATGTGAGTAATGTGAGGGCCTAAGCTTCAGGATCTCCCTGATGTGATCTGCTACTGTGGTCTATCGGCCTCTAGGTCTCTCTGCGTGCTCATCCCTAAGCCTAGGGCTCCGAGACCTCTCTATATGCTCTGAAACTCTGTCACCCTGTTTCCTAGGTGGTGACTCTGCTCTGGATGACTCCGCATGGGAGTTCTCTCCTATATGCTCCTCAATAAAATGAGGAGGTACCTGACCCTCAATGGAAGGAGCTCTATCATGACTAGTTATCGCCCTCCACCTAATCTTCCACGAGAGCGGCATTAACATCTTCAAGGGCAGTAAAATATGAGGTAGAATGGTTCTTACACACCCGATTCGATGGTGGTGGTGGTGGTGAGTTTGAGTCTCTGTGAAGGTTTCTCTCACTCCATCCGAGCCTCCCGCACGACCAAAGCAAGAGTTAGTTCATTTTTCTAAGTTTTACGCAAGTTCCATGTTCACTAAAATATCCAAATTCTTGCTAAGTTGTTTTCTAGATTTACAAGTGTACTGGGTTTAAGTTTTTCATGTCTCAAGTTTTCTAATGTGCCCAATGGTCTAAGCCTTTGAACCACTGCTTTGATACCAAACTATAGTGCCTGTTTAAACAACCACTTGAGACCAAAGAAACAACCTAGGGTTAGCTAGAAAATTATGGGATAATTTTTTTGTTTAAGGGATCAACTACTAGATTACAAGATCACAACTAGCACAAACAAGATTAGGATTAACAATCAAGACTGACTTGCAAAAAAATATTCTAGCAACAATTAGCAACAAGCACAAGGTCAAACAAGAGGTTTAAATTCATCACTTAGGTTAGGAAGGTAAATTCTCTCTCAACCCTGCTTTAAAAGGCTTACAGGGTTCAACTTGATTTTTCATGTAATTAGAGTCATCAAAAATTCCTAAATCATGCCCATTGGATAGGAAATTTTCTCACCTTTCCAACCATATAAAGAAGTCCTCCTAACTCCTCATAATTTGCAAGATATGGGCTGATGGAGTTTAGGGGGAAATTTTCCCTTGGGAGTCCGGGCTTAGTGAGGGGACACATGGCACTTCTCGATTGGCACAGAAAACGTGGGCCGACCTGAGCATTCGTGAAAATGGAGATTTTAGGCCCAAAAGCCCAAGGGCAAAATTTTCGTGCACCTCCGCCAAGGAGAAAACCCTGCCACGTGTCAAAATCTTATTGGTCGCGAGGAGGAGCAGACCAAAAATGGAAATTGAGATTTTTGGAGTTAAAATCTCAATGGAGAAAATAACTCCGCACTCCCGCCGAGGTCCGATCTGCCACGTGTCATCACGTGATTGGGACGCGGGCCGGTAGGGCCAAAACGTCAATTTTTCCCAAAAATTTAAAAAAATTAAAAAGGTTTATAAGAACCCACGCCTCCGCCAAAGCCATAAGGGGACACGCGGCACCCTTTGATTGGCTACGGGCCGGCGGAGGGAAAACTGAAAATTTTCCCAATTTTTTTTAAAAAGTTTAAGGGGAGTAAAATTTTATCCACGACTCCGCCTCATCCCCTGGAAGACACGTGGCAGCCTCTGATTGGTTACGGGCCGGTGGAGGGAAAAGTGAAATTTTTCCTAAGGTCCAAAATTTCAAAGATTTTCCTAAGGCCGAAATGATGGGAGGCTTGCGGGCTCTGCATGGGAAAATTTTCCTAAACTTTCTCGCCCAAGCTCAAAAATTTCAAAATGCCATAACTTGAGCTAGAAAGCTCAGTTTTTGGAAAACAAGGAATTTTCGGAAAGCTCTCAATTTCCTCTTTGCACAGGAACATAAAATTTTCTTTTGATGAATTTATAAGGGATAATTTTGTAAAAATGATCTACGGGCTTTAAATTTGTAAACTGGCATTTTTCCAACTTCTCAATTTGATAAATTTTGAACTCCTCCTTCACTCAACATGTCAAATAGACATGGAGGATTGGTCTAGGGAGGGTTTAGAGTGTTTTAGTGAAGTCAAATTGTCCAATTTGTTGAGGTTGCATTTTTCCGGCAATAGACGAAAAAAATGACTGTGCAAGTTCTCATTTGAAATTCATTAAGTTTTGGAGGTTCTTTTGTAACTGTTATAGTGAATTTGAGTTCCTTAGGTCTTCCTAAGTATGAATTTCAAGGTTTCATAACTTATTGTTGAGTATAAGTTTGAACTGCTCATTTTAATTAAAATGTGCATTGCCAGATTTAAGTTTTAAAACAGTGAGTTGTTTCTTTTAAATTGATTTAGCAATTTGTCTTTTGAATGTGCATATGATTCTAACTTAGTCAAATACAATGCTTATTAGATCATCCATTCAATTCTAAATAAAAATGCATCTCTGATTTCAATTTCAATATACAATTTTGCAATTAATATAACACTATCTTTCATTCCATACACATGCTTCTTTCTTTTCTTTTCAAACAACAATCAATTTTCAACAATAATTCAAATCAAATGTGCAATACACTTTTGAGAAAGGAATGCATTCTTTCATTGATCCTCCATATAATTTTACAACTTTCCTTTCTATTTGATTTCAAATACAATACATGAGATATACAACATCTGTTTCTTATTATTTACCAAAAATAGAGATATCATTTTTTTTACATAAAATCAAATCTTGTACACATTGCAATTTAGAGGGACTAATGCAATTCTTTATTCACATTCAATTGACAACTTTACATCTCATCTCTTTTCCAATTTGAATTGGTTTCAAATTACAAAATACAAAATATGGAATATCATTTACATTTTCTTTCCAAAAAAAAACAGAGAAGTATAGATCTTCTTGTACATTTCTCCATTCAAATTCATCTTCCATTTACAATGCAACAACTTCACATTACAACATTTATACACTCATCCACTCAAAGTGGGAAAGGTTACATTGAATTACTTAAAGGAAAATGACTGTCAAACTATAATTTCTCCTTGCTCCAAATAGTAACATGCAAGTTTCTTCTTCTTTACAACTTTGATCACAACAAGGAAGGGGGGAAAGGAAACACTCTCCACCCAACCAAGACATCTAATGAGAAGGGAGAAGTCGTCCTTCCTCATTGGCCCCCGATCCCCAACCATATTGAAAAGGAGCATGAATATCAACACATGGAAACAAAGGATTCTATCACATACAAGAAACATTCACATTGCATACATTCAATAAAAAATACAGTTCAAAACAATACATTAGTTCCCAACTACATTTGAAACAATTCATACAACACATAGGCTTGATCAAGCAAGCCAACAAGATCAAGAACTATGGGGAACTCCTTATGCCTCCCAATTTGGAATTAGGCATCCACCAAAATGCATACCGCCAATAAACATATCAACCCCATAAACCTTATATCTCCCAACCCCTCCTTATGCCCCCAAGTTTATCCCTTATGCCCCCATAGTAAGAAATGCAAGCAGTTTCTTTTCCAAGGTGGATCCCAAAACCAAAACTCCCTCCTCAATAAAATAGTGCCATTGGCAATCCCTTATGCCCCCATATGAAATCCCCATAGCCTTCTCCTACACCATGCCCTAAGCATTCTACCCAACCAACCAAGAATGCAAACACAAACACCATTTAAACATGCATGCAAGAGAAGGGAAAATAATTAAAACACAGCTCAAAATCCTATCTCTCCATACTGGAGTTTGTTCCAAGCTCACAAGCTTTCCACAATATCAAAGTGCAGTCCAAAACTAGCAAATTATAAGCATGCAAACAACTCCAAGATCTTTCTCAAACAAGCTCCAAAACAAACAACACCAAAAAAAATGTGCCCCTAAGATGAAAATAACAAAGTTTCAACAACCTCAAATGAACAAGAAGCTTTGAATATGAAGGAGAGGGAAGAGGAGAGGATGATGTGGATCCTTGTGGAATGCCACATCATTCTTCCTCAACCCCAAGAGGAAAGTCAACATCCTTCACCAAATCACAATAAATAAAATGACAAAATGACTTACACACTCCAAAATGGCCCATACTCCAAAAGGACTGAATTAAAAACATGTAAGGGAAGTGCAATTAAAAATTACATATTGTCAATTCAAAATGCATTATAAATGCCTACATTTTACCTCTAAACCATAGGCATGGTTGGTGGATCATTTTAAGAGGTGTGGGACAAGTTTAACTTGTCCCACAAGCCTCCAAATTTGGCCTCCAAGGTCAAATTCGAATTTCATAAAAGATGGAGTGTTTAACATTCCAAAATCTGCCTTACAAGACTCTTACATCTTTCTTACACATTCTTACATATTAACTTACACACTCTTCCAACATTATTATTTAAACTCAACAATTTTATTAATTACATTCCCGTTGGTTTAAAAATTTGTCGCACTGGGAAGATTTATGTATGACAAGCCAACGTGTGTGAGGCATAGCCCTCTTTGATTCAGCAAAGTGAAACTGGTTTATTGCTATTCCACTAGCAGGAATCTGTGCAAGTCTCACAATATTCTGCCTTCGGGGGTTTGGGATCTCATCCCAGTAGGGGTGTTTCGACTGCGGAAAGAAAGGAATGAAAGAGAGGATGAAGAAAGATCAGGTCCGAAGGGAGAAAAGAAATGAATTCCAAAGCAGAAAGGTCAGAGGGTTTATGTTTTGGGATTGGTAGTAAACAGATCCAAACCTACTTGCATAAATGAATAAAGCAATACTGATGAATAAATGACAAAAAATTAGAGATAGATTCAACAGAATAAACACATAGATCTGACATAAGAAAGATCAGATGCCCATAACACACATATTCAAAGACAAAGTCTTAATATTTGCATTGATATCTTTTACATACAAAAGTACAAAGCCTTTTCTTCTCACTTCTATTTTTCATCTAAAAGATATCCACCCCTTGAATACAACAAGTATTCAAGTATATATAGAAGAAGAGAAGAAAGGAAGGCAAAAACAAACCAACCACCTAATTACAAAATATCTTACAAAGACATTTGTTGACTTTTGACAAATTTGGTGGATGACATCATCCCATGGTGCAACATGGATGATGTCATCGTTTGTGTCAACAAATTTTGGATAATTTACAAGGAGAAAGTTAGGAAGAAGGAAACTATTTGTCGTCGTCCCGTGGCTGGAAGGGGGTATCCTGCTTTTGCTGCTCGGGCGACGAGATGTGGAACTGGGCACGGTACTCCATGAACTTGCTGATCATGGGTTGAAGTTGATCCTCGGAAGGATCCTTGTGTCTATCGCTGATAGCTTTGCAGGTCTCCCGCTCATCTGTGAGATTTTCTGGGAGTTTTGAATAATCATTCTCTGCCTCTATCAGGTACCCGATGAAGTCACGACATGCCAACAGGTTATTGATGGATTCGGCGTCGAACGTGACCTCTGGCCCCAGTCCCTGTGAAACGATCTCCTTGAAGATCTGAATAGTTTCCTCCACCTTCCTTAAGGCGAAAGAAGAAGTGAGCAACCCTGGAGACATTCTGAGAACAATCTGTTCCATTTGATGCATCGCATCCAGGGCTACCTCCTTTACTTTGTCGATCTTCTCAGGACGAACTCCAGCTGATCCACCCGATAATCTAGAGTAGAAAGGATTTTGTTGAGGGCTCTGGGGTGTCCAAAGACACCAAACTTGACCAGATCATTGACTGAACAATCGAGCATTTTCTGAAAGGCCTCGTGTTGCATCCTGGCATGATCAAGCTCTTCGGAGATGGGTCCTGCTATCTCCTGGAGTTCTCTATTCATTTGATTGATATTCTGGTACAAACCGGTGAACTTTGCGATCACTCCCTTGCTTTCTTTGATGATTTGGCTTCTCCAAGCGGAAATTGCCATGCCCTGCTCGTCGATTTTATCATATTCATTGATCTTATCCTGGTTCGAGGCTCAGGAGTTTCGGCGGAAGTTGTGCGAGGTGCACTGCCCATCTTCTGCAAGGCGTGGAGAAGATGTTTATTTTGCTCCTTCAATAGCCTTTTTTCTTCCTTTGCTTCTTGGAGTTTCTTGCAAAGGGTGTCAACTGCAGATAGGGCCTCTCCTTGCATGCTTTCTGAAGATGTCCCCATTGTGACTTGAGTCACTGTGTAATCTGTCGGAGACAGATCCTTCTTATCCTTCAAAGGATTGGGGTATGCAATCTCCATCACTCTCTCCCCTGATGCACTCTGCGAGAAGCGGGTTAAAGGCTTTTGCTTCTTGGTCCCCTTTGATGGGATGACGGAGAAGTCCATGTGCGATGGGAACTTTCCTCTTCTGTTGACTCAGGTGCTGAGACATCCACGCTGGACTTATGCGAGAAGGACAAGAAATAGAAGAGGGAGCAGCTGTAGTAGACGAAGAAAAACGTGGAGACACATGGAGGCGGCATGGAGAGGGAAGCCGAGGAAGTGCTTGCGGGAGGAAGAGATACTGCAGGGGAGGAAGACATAGGAATGGAAGGGAGCTCAGAGATGAGGGAAGAAATGGAGGGAGACAGCTCCGCGAGAGAAGAGAAGATGGATGATGAAGAAGGGGGAACATCAGAAGACGGGGAGAGGACACGACCAAAGGAATGGTCACTTGGGTCACTCGAGGAGGGGAAGGAGGAGAGGGAGAAGGGATAGAAGGGACCTCAATAGTTGTAGCAGTGGCAACATCCTGAGTGGATGTGCTTATCGAAACATCTTCCGCTACTTCTTTCTCTGGAGAAGCCAGAGTTATAACTTGTTCGGGTGTAGTGGAAGGAGGACTTTCAGGAGCTTCCTCTTGGGTGGAGCTGGATTCACCCTCTTTGCCTTTTCCCTTGCCCTTTGGTAGCTGTTTTGACCGAGGAGGTGCGTTTCTAACGGAGATGTGGTGAAATCAACTCCGAGGTAGATGAGACCGTTCATTCTGCACCAATGCTCTGTTCTTCGCAGAGTTTCCTTGACCCTTTCCTCAATTGTCTGAGGTGCTTTGTTCCTGTCAATCAATCACAAAAACGGCGATTGTCTCCATCCGTGTCAAGATACACTTGATCAACTTCTTGATCAGTAGTTTGATAACCCTTTGGGACAATGGCTACTTACTGGATGATTTCTGCCAAGGCCAAGTGGGAATGATCTTTCCTCCTGAGCTCGCCCTCATGAAATAGGTCGATATAGATATCTTCGATCTGAGGGATGTGGATCAGATCGAGTTTAGCCCTGAGGAGACAATTTCTTGGGTCGAAGGTGGGCCTGGCCGGGAAGTTGTGATTTAGATTTAGCAGCTCTAGCTCTGCAAACATGTCCTTCGCCTTGTGGTAAGAAAGACACGTATACCTGCCCACTATGAGGGGAAAAGGAGTTCCACCCTTCTTTCTCTTGAGACACTTCTTGTGGTAGGTGATAAGCTTTCTCGAAAGCTCCAATAGGATCAACACGGGGTGGCATATCTCGGCGGTTTGGTTGGTTCCCCCAAGAAGTTGATCGCCTCGGGTAAGTGAAGGTGGGGAATTGAGTGAACAAGGCCCCTCATTTCTCAGTAGCTGCGACGATACTCTTGGTCATGCGACCGTGAGTCATGTTCGGCCTCATAAGGCAGATGATGCCATAGAAGAAGGCATCGTTAATCTTTGTAAACTGGGGGATGCTATTTTCTAGCTTCAGTTCTTGATAGTATTCATATATCTTAACTTGCGGCCAAACCCCGCACCGCATTAGAGCTAGATAGTTTCTTTCTGAAGCTGCAGCATAGACTACGTAGGAGTTCATATAGAACCTCCCTGTTGTGGTGAGTTGTTGGAGCTGCTCCGATATTGTGCTGCTTATGATCTCCGCCCACTCAAAGCATTGATCTGGAACATTTTTGTTCATCGTTTCTAGGTACCTCAGCATTCACTTGTGAAAGTAATGGGCATTAGGAAGCCCAAACACTCTCAGGAACGTGATTGTATCACTGAGTTCCTCTGAAAAGTCACTGTGATGAATGACTTGTGGCCACCTGGTCACCACCTTTTTGTTCTTTAGGTATACTTTGTTCATCAACTGCATGCACTGATCCTCATTGTCATCCCAAGCCTTGATACAATCTTCCTGGCTTATGGCCACAAAGTGTCGGTGATGAGGAATGTCGAGCATTATTTCAAAGTGGCGGGCAGTGAGGTTGATTATGACCTCACCCTTCTCATTATGGACACATCTTGTGTCTTTGTTGTGATGGGCTACTACCATCATAAACTCCATATCAATATGACCCAGCTCAGAATCCCTTATATCTAGGTCGCATTCTACTTGGGACTCGGGCATCCTGATCCTCTGATATTTGTACTTCATCTCTTCTTCCGTGGGTTTGGATTTGGCCTTAGACTTGGTCGGTTTCTTGCTTGATGTTGACATATGTAACTCTGAACTCAGTTGCTGATCTGCAAGAAGAAGAAGTGAAACCCAACGCAAGAAAGTCATATTAGATGTTTGATCTTCCATTAAAGCATCAACAAAAGAAAGAGTTAGTGATTTTAAGGCCTCAGGGTGCAGGGCGCATGAATACTTGAGTTACGGGGCTAAATAATAAGGCACACAGAAAGGGTGCCGTAAGGGATAAAACAACGCTAAAGGGCGCATGGTGCATGGACACTGCAGATTGCATTTTTTTGTTGTAAGCATAAGTGCACTGTGCCATATGTATACATTTTATAAAGGGCGCGGATATTTTTCATGTTACACGGGTGCAGGATGCGCCAAAGGGTGCGATCTTAATGCGTGTAACATCATTTTTTCATGCGCCATAGGGGAACTTAGCACGACACATGGAAGGTCTGCACAACATGATGTTGTTGTAACAATAGATGCACTGCGCCGATTTAACAGTTGTACTTGGTGCATATAAATTTAATGTTGCATACATGCAGGGTGCGCCAAAGGGTGCATGGTTTTGTAATGTTGCACGCAAGTTTGGTGTGCCAAGAGGGCGGAGGGTAAGTGGTTGTAACAAGTGAAGGAAGTGCGCCTTGAGGGCGCAGCTGTTCTTTATGTAACAGGCATAGTATATGCGCCATCGACGCGACTGTATATTATGTTGCAGGGGTGACAGATGCACCAAAAGAGGAAAAATTACAGTCTTTCTTTGAAGCTTTGATTCTTTCTCTGAGGTGTTCACATGTTGATAAGCTTCCTTTTAAGGGTACCTTGGGTGATGAAGAGGCTTAAACAAAGAGTTTTTAAGCAATCATTTCAGGACAGAGTTTCCCCTACCAGCAGATCTGGAAAGAGGGGGAAATGCATGGGGAAGAATAGAGAAAAACAACAAGGAGGGGGGAGTTCATGATTTCATAGCCAGGTAGTTGAGTTCATGCTTTGACAGATCTTTCTAATCACACAAACAAGCAGCCAAAACACAAAACACCAAAACACACAGAAAGCAATGAGGACCTCTTATCCGGATATAATAGAGAAATATGAAACCGGGTCGACGACGTGATTCGAAAATGACAGGTAGGTGCCTGCAGTGCACAGAGAGGAAGAGAAAATCATGTGATTGTGTCAGATGAAAATGACAGTGCAGATGCGCCTAGATATAGGCAAGGTGGTAATAAATGCGCCACCAACTTTTTCAAATGGCGCATGAAAAGCACTGTCGACAATGGAAAGCATGCGCCCTTTGGCACATCAAAACGCTTGCCAACACAAAGTTATGTGCACCTTTGGTGCACCGAAAGTGATGTCGACACAAGAATATATGCGCGCCTTGGCGCACCAAAAAGTGGCGCACCAAAAAGTGGCGCAACAAAAGTTTTGTTGACATGAAGGTGCATGCGCCTTGGCGCATGCAAGAAAGGCACAACATAGTGAGGCGCACCAAAACGCCTGTTGACACCTCAAACCATGCGCCAAAGGATTTAAAGGGAGCACATGAATACTTGATGTTGCATAGACATTATGCGTGCCCGACAAAAAAGATGAAAAATGGCTAAGTTCGGAAAACTAGATTTCCGGGAAGGGATTTTGCAACGTTCGAACACAAGGAGTCCACGACAAGGACCGAAACAAAATTTCAGTAGGGTTATCAGCAAAATTACCCTTGCCAATTTTACGGGATAACAGCTGGCTCTTTTTGGGGACTATCTCTGAGTGAACCTCAGGGGTAGAGAATCCCAGATCTCACGTGCCTATCCATTGGGTAATAGAGTCAAAAACAAGGGAGATCGGAAGGGAAACACACAACCAACAACAAAAAAAAAAAAAAAAAGCAAACACACAACAAAAACAAACACGCAATCAAGCAAACTGTACAAAGAAGAGAGCAAGCTCTACTTCCTGAAGATTTTCAGATGTTTCCCGCTATAAGGAAGCGGGAGCTCGGTTTCGTCCAGATATGAGAGATAGAAACTATTATCTCCGTTGAGCCGCTTGATCTTGAAAGGCCCCCTCCACAGGGAATCAAATTTTCCGTGCATGCCCTTCGGCTCTCCTCGCTTGTCCCAAAAAAAGAATGAGGTCTCCCACCGGAAGTTTCTTTGCTTATCCTTTTTATCAAACAATCTTTTGACATGATTATGATGTTTAGTGATCTTGTCGACCACCTTTACTCTCTTTTCTTGAGCTCTGCTAGAAATACATGATCCTCTTTTCAAGGAAATTTTGAAAAGTCTGATCTTCGATTGCCGTGCAAGCGCAGAGCGAGTGGATTTGATGGAAGCTCGGCATCGGTGCCATATAACACTTGAAGATTTGACATACCGAGAGATCTCTTGGGGGTAATGCGGTCTGCCCACAAAGCATCGTATAAGGACTTGTTCCACATTTGTTGATTCTCATCCACTAGATTTCGTATGATGCTCACCAAGTTTTATTCTTGGATTCTACCTGACCATTTCCCTGAGGGTAATAATCTGAGGCGTGAGCTAAGGTTATTCCGTATTCATAGCAAAAAATAATAACTTCCCGTGAAGAAAAGTTAGAAGCCTTATCAACAACGATCTTGTTTGGAATGTCAAACCTGACAATGATATTTTCTTTGATAAAATTGCAAACAACCTCGGAAGTGGCATGTTTGATAGGTATGGCTTCCACCCACTTGGTGAAGTAATTCTATCGTTAGGACATAACTATGTCCGGCACTCAATTGGGGATTGAGTGCACCGATAAAATCAATTCCCCCCTTTGCTGAATGGTTCATTGACAACAACCGGCCCTGAGGGATAAAGCGGCCTAACTTGGGCTTGCCGACGAACCTGGCTTGTGAGGCTCACACTTTGCTACCAGTAGTTGTATCTTGGAAAAGCGTCGCCAATAGTACACGGCCCGGATGATCTTGTGTCTTTGTCATGGAGGAGGAGAAATGGCCCCACAGCTGAATTATGAAAATTTCAAGTAACTTCACTGTTGTGGCTTGTCGACACATTGCGAGAAGACGCCACGCCATCTATCTCGCGTTTGTATAAACCATCATCCCAGATAGCGTATTTGGCTGCTCGAGCTTTATAGTACGTTTCTCCTTTGCGATTAAGTGAACTGGGCATTTACCGTAGGTGAGGAAGAAAACAATATCGAAATACCACTCATCACTGGTTGCGACGAATAGGACCATAGGCAGTGAATCGGGTTTCTCCAACCGGCTTTGTGCTTCATTGGTACAATCATCTTTTTCTCCGGAAATTTCTGACCCTTGGTTTTCGGCCATAAGTTGACATAGGCCTTTGCCTCTTACCAACTTAGTTGGTTTTATATCCAGATCATACTCTTGGACCTTTGCAATCCAATTTCCTCGCAAACTTCCTAACTCCTGTTGAGTTAAAATTGACTTGACTGTCGTGTCAGGGACCAATACTACTGTATGAGAATTTAAAATGTAATACCTGAAGTTTTTGACTGCTTTGACAACGGCGAAGGCATGCTTTTCCAACTGAGACATTTTTAATTCATGAGGCTTGAGGGGAGAGCTCATGAATGCAATCGGAGATTCAACATCCTCATAATTCTTTTGCATCAAGATGGCAGATACAGTATGCTCAGATGCATAGCTATACATGATAAAATCTTTGGAGAAATCGGGACATACCAGGACTGGTGCGTGAGCGACAGAAGCTTTTATTTCTTTGAACGACCTTTTCCCTTCCTCGCTCCATCGGAAAGTTGGTGACCCTTTCATCATGTCTAATATATGACGAGTCTTTTCAGCAAAGTCGGGAACAAAGCGCCTGAGAAAGTTCACCTTTCCAAAGAAAGAATGAACGCCGGTCTTGCTTGTAGGAATAGCCTTAACTCTTTCGGTATCTATCTTCGTTCCTTCTTTGCTAATAACATGTCCTAGCAACTTTCCTTCTGTGACTCCAAAAACAGAATTTTTTGGGTTCAGGGAAATCCCATGCTCTCGGCATCTGGCCAATACTTGCTCCAAATGATCACAATGATCATTTCGTTGTTTAGAGAACACAATTAAGTCATCCAGATAAACCAAAATGACCTTCCCCATCATACCTTTGAATGCAAGGTCCATGGCCCGCTGAAAAGTGGCGCCAGCATTGGTCAGGCCAAAAGGCATCCTGCTGTAGGCAAACGTACCCCAGGGGGTAGTGAATGCTGGTTTAAATTGGTCTTCAGGTGAGACTTCAATCTTATTGTAGCCTGAAAAACCATCAAGCATGGACAGCATTTCTGATCCAGTTACCACTTGTAGAACTTGATCCATTATAGGAAGTGGGTAGTTGTCCTTTAAGGAAGCTTGATTCAAGTTTTGAAAATCTACGCATATGCGTATTTCACCGTTCTTCTTGCGCACTGGCACAATGTTCGCCACCCAAGTATTGTGATGGATAGGAAAAATGATTCTCGCATCCAGCATTTTCTGAATTTCAGCCTAGATAGTACCTAAGATCTTAGGGTTATAATGCCTCTGCTTCTGGCGAAAGGCTTTGACGCCTTCTTTCAACGGGATGTCATGTTGGACGTCCTTTGGCTTAAAAGACTTTAGATCAGCGTAGGACCATGCCAATACATCCATGTATTTCTTTAGCAATTTGACAAACTTCCGCTTCTCTTTAGGTGTGCAACATTTTCCGATGTTCACAAACTGCGGATGTTCTATCGATCCCAAATTAACCGGTTCGGTTTCCGGGGATGAGCTAGCATCATCTCGCCTTTTCTTTTTTGTAAAATGATCATTCCTGTCGAAAAACCACTCTAAAGAAACCAGGCCCTTCAGAATTTTATTTCCTTTGAGCTGACATATGCCGTCGTTCCCTTCGGATTCATCCTTTTGACCGGTAACTGATTCACGGCACGTAGAGGTGGATCCTTCAAAGTGAAGTTCCTTAAAATTTTCTGCCTTTTCTAGAAAGGAAATGAGTTGATTGTCATCGTTGAATACTTGCCAATGCTGAGAATTGTCCGGCACGCTTGGGCGGAAAATCACCTCAATGGTGTATTTATGCATTTTCAAACACGGGTGAGGGAGCATGAGGGATCTTTGAAACGGCCAATGAATCGGCCATGTCATTCTGAGCTCTTGGAATGGATTATGTTGAAAAAGCGTCAAATTCTTCGATGTTTTCCCACACCGTGTTGCGGTAATTCCTGAGCCTCTCATTCTTTACTTGATATATCCTCTTAACTTGATTCACGACTAGCTCTACATCACCTTGTACTTTCAGATTTTTGATCCCTCTTTCCTTTGCGGCTTGCATGCCAAGTAGCAGAGATTCATACTCAGCAGTATTATTTGTATTGAAAAACTGCAACTTGAAAGAGAGAGGAATAACCTCCCCTTCGGGAGATATTAGCACGGCTTCGGTGCCACATCCACTAGTTGCGCAACTGCCATCAAACTGTAAAGTCCAGATCTTGTTAAGGTCCTCTTCTTGGACTAGAACAACCATTTTATCAGACTTGGTAGACAAGAAATAGTTCCCCATTCCTGATGATTTGAAAAGAATTTGAGCTTTGGGGTCCTCAGAGTTAGTAACCAAGTACTTCTTTTGTGATTCTGGCTCCAATGTCTGCATTACACCTTTGACGGGGATTCTAGCCTTAGACCAGTCCATATGAATCTCCCCACCAACTTCACTGCAAAAACTTCTTCCCAACAAAATTCCGTAGGCTGCTGGAATGTCAGCAACAAGGACGGTCATCTTTACTCTTTTCTCTGGGAATGCCACAAACGATAAGCGTGCGTCTTTGATTTGACCAATCAACGGAACTCCGCTTGGTTTCCAAGGAATAACATCTGCCAAAAGGCTTGGTAAGGGTGAGGCCCAAAACATGGGTGACTTTTTCCGGCATGACGTTATCAGAAGCTCCAGAATCAATTATGCAGTTACTTAACTTATGGCCATTGATTAGGAGGGAGAGATAGAAAGGTTCTATCTTGCTGATGTAGATGTAGAGGTAACGTTTATGTGGGATGTAGAAGGAGTGGAAAGGATTCCTTTAGGGGAAACCTGGGGAGATATGACAGCTTGACTTTGAATATACTTGGTCAATCTTACAAGTTGTTCGGGATTTGACTGAAGATATTCGGCTTCAGACATTTGGATCTTAGTCTTTTAGCATGATCTATGATGTCAAACACGGCTAAGGGTTGAGTTGGTGAAGGAATGAGTCCCTCACTTCGCGATGGTAGAGTAGGATTACTGGTCTTTATGGAAATAGAAGAAGGCTGATTTGGAGGAGAGATGGGGGGAAAAGATTTCTTTGTAAAAGACTTAACAGGGGGTTGAGTAGGAAGAGGATTACCTCTTTTAGCAATGGTTGGAGGCATGTTTGACACGGCCTTCTCTTTCTACTCATGGGCAGCGACCTCTGCTTCTTTTCCTTGCGAGCGGGTAAAAACAACATATGATTGTCCACTTGCATAGCCCTGTGTACTCTCCTCTTCATAAGATTCTTCCTCATCAAATTCCATATACCCGATAGTAGAGTCGCCAGTCGGTTCACCGATGTCTTGATCATCTTTGCCTTGAGATGAAGGTTCTTCGTAATTTTGTTCCTCTTCTTCGATTTCGACTAAAGCATTGACCGGAGGAGCCTCAAGCGCCAACCGCGGAGCAATTGCAGGAAAGCGTGACCTTTGTGGGACATTGTTGGAAATGAAATTCCTCCGTGGGATATCCCGGTATGAGGAACTGGGGGAAGCTTGGGCTAACTGCTTCTTTAATGTGAGTAAGTCATTTGCCATCTTTTGAAATGCCGGATCAGACGAAGTAGCGGGAGAAGGGCCCAAAGATTTAGGCTTGGATGATTCCCTTTTTAATTCACAGATATTAGCAAATTATCTTCAATTTGGATGGCAGTGGCCTGGGTGAGAATCAAGGTAGCTACTTGTTCTTGCAGGAGTAAGAAACTTACTTTCGAACTCATAGTGTTCACGAAGAAACACTTCTGATTTTCTGGTGTTGGAAGCATGGCAACAGGCACATAGTTGATTAATGCATTGAACCTGGCAATAAAATCACACATGGTCTCATTGGCCTCCTTCTTTAGGTGAGTAATCTGTGATAACAATGCAAATGCATCTTTCGAAGGCTTGTACCTATCTTCAAAAGCATCCCGTAAGGTGGCCCAACTGGTAATAGATCCGGCTGGCAAATGCTGAAACCATTCTCTGCGGGCCCTTGTAAAGTTTCCGAGAAAAGGCGAACCGACACATCTTCGTGGGTTACATGTAGGATACTGCATGACATGATGAATGCAGATATGTGTGAATTCGTGCTTTGGTTCCCGCTCCCGTCAAATTTGGGAAAATTCTTTCGGTTTCCATGTGGGAGCGCATGAACAGGATGCGGCAAAGCCAGGGGACCCATAGCATTTCCCCATGGTACCACCATCATGCGGGTGGAAAAGAACACGGGCTGGAAGTACAGTTCCACTGAGCAGCATGGCACTACAAAGGGATATGGAGGCTCTTTGTGAAAACCGGTTCTTTCATGGAGGTGAGGCGCTGGGTGACCGATCAGTTTGAACTTAGTGATGAAAAGTGCGCCGGTGTTATACTGAAGTTGTGCCTTTGAAGCATATCGAAAGTAGGATCGACTTCTCCACGAGCTCTCCTGCTATGAGTAAATGGTTCACTGCCCGAGGCGTACCTTCTCCCGATCTGCAATATTGTGAAGCGATTTAAAAACTCTTTTTGGTTGTACTTCTGATTTTCGATTTTTTCGACAAAATCAACGGCATGTACTTTTCGAATATTTAATTTTATCCTCTTCGAAAACCGATTATGGTTTATTGACAAAGAACAACGAGGATAAAATGATAGTGAAGCTTAGTAAGCTGATTTTGAGATCTAAAGTTGACTTTTTCAAAGAGTTTGAAAATTTTGGTAAGCAATCAAAAACTCGAGATCTACGGAAAAATACATATTTTTATAAAAACTTAGCGAACTAAAGAACTCCAAATAGGCGGATCTATGGATCTCGAGAAGAAAATTTTCAATTTAGAGCACTTTTGCAAAAAATTTGGATTTTGGACAAAAGTTAAAATTTACAAATAGGTAGTCATTTTTTTATTTTTCTTGATTTTCTATCATACCACCATCATAGATTAGATAGATCTTCGATCCCCAACAGAGTGCCAAAAGCTGTTGGTTTGAAAATCATCACTGGGTAGATTTATGCATATAAATTTAATGTTGCATACATGCAGGGTGCGCCAAAGGGCGCATGGTTTTGTAATGTTGCACGCAAGTTTGGTGCGCCAAGAGGGCGTAGGGAAAGCGGTTGTAACAAGCGAAGGAAGTGCGCCTTGAGGGCGCAACTGTTCTTTATGTAACAGGCATAGTATATGCGCCATTGGCGCGACTGTATATTATGTTGCAGGGGTGACAGATGCGCCAAAAGAGGAAAAATTACAGTCTTTCTTTGAAGCTTTGATTCTTTCTCTGAGGTGTTCACATGTTGATAAGCTTCCTTTTAAGGGTACCTTGGGTGATGAAGAGGCTTAAACAAAGAGTTTTTAAGCAATCATTTCGGAGATGAGTTTCTACCTAAAGAGATCTCGGAAAGAGGGGGAAATGCATGGGGAAGAATAGAGAAAAACAACAAGGAGGGGGGAGTTCATGATTTCACAGCCAGGTAGTTGAGTTCATGCTTTGACAGATCTTTCTAATCACACAAACAAGCAGCCAAAACACAAAACACCAAAACACGAAGCAATGAGGACCTCTTATCCGGATATAATAGAGAAATATGGCGGGTCGATGATGTGATTCGAAAGCGCAGGCGGAGTGCACCGGCAGTGCAGAGGAAGAGAAAATCACGTGATTGTGTCGGATGAAAATGACAGTGCAGATGCGCCTATATATAGGCGAGGTGGTAATAAATGCGCCACCAACTTTTTCAAATGGCGCATGAAAAGCACTGTCGACAACGGAAAGCATGCGCCCTTTGGCACATCAAAACGCTTGCCAACACAAAGTTATGTGCACCTTTGGTGCACCGAAAGTGATGTCGACACAAGAATATGTGCGCCCTTGGCGCACCAAAAAGTGGCGCAACAAAAGTTTTGTTGACATGAAGGTGCATGCACCTTGGCGCATGCAAGAAAGGCACAACATAGTGAGGCACACCAAAACGCCTGTTGACACCTCAAACCGTGCGCCAAAGGATTTAAAGGGGGTGCATGAATACTTGATGTTGCATAGACATTATGTGCGCCCGACCAAAAAAGACCAAAAATGGCTAAGTTCGGAAAACTAGATTTCGGGAAGGGATTTTGCAACGTTCGAACACAAGGAGTCCCTGATGAGGGACCGGAACAAAATTTCGGTAGGGTTATCTATAAAATTGCCCTTGCCAATTTTACGGGATAACAATTCCATGTCCCAATTAAATTTAAATAAAGTTTAACTATATGACTCTCACATTAAAACTATCACATTTAAATTAATTAAAAAAATGAACACATTACAAATAAAAATACATACAACAATTGAAAAAAAGGAACACATAAATAAAACACAAATCCCATAGTCACATATAATGGAAATCCTCCCCATGGGAATTCCTAGCAAAACACAATACACACACACAACACGGTTGCCATGGTGACTTTATTGATTTCACTTGGAATTTCAATATGGTTAGTCTCCAGTCCCGACATTGTTGTGATTTTTAACTTGCAAAATGCAAATACCTCCTTCGGCCTTGTGGCCGTATCAGAACATCCAAAATGATATAAACAACATTTCAAAATCATCTAATCATATGAATCACGACAATATCAAGAATACAACATTATCATTTTTAATTAATTAAATCAACTATATCATCATCAATGATCTATCATACTAGGTCTACCCAAAATATCCAATGTCATAAGTCAAAATCAACATCCATATTATGTCCATGTCAAACAGTATATCATCAACCTCATATAAAAATGTCTCTAGTAACCATCATGCATAATAACTGAATCCAGATCAATAATAATCCATGATCTAACATCTAACCTTCATACAAAACAAAACATAATAGTGTCCATAATATGATCAATAGTATCTAAAATCGGTATCAAAAAGTGTCAAATGGAAGTGGGCACTAATTTAGATTTTGTTTATATTGGGGTATTGGGAACTTTTATAGTGGTTTTATTTTTTCTTCGAACGATTCTATTTTTTAAAACCGTTTACCATACATGTTACCATCGTGTCCACGTGAACTATTAGACAAAATGCCAAAAGATATGTAGCCGCATGGACTGCAGAGATTGCAGAATATGCACAAAAAAGGGTGACATTTTTTATTGCTTATTCTCTAAGGTGAGGGAAATTTTGTGGTCATGACTTCAACACATGTTTAATGATGTCGACCGTTTATATGTGTTTGTGTTTTTAACTATAAATAATTAATATTTTGTAACTTTCTTTGTAAGCTTCTTAAAGAAGATTTAGACATGGTCATCCTCAAGAGCCAATGGGACTATTTCACCAAATGCAAGAAACAAATATTAAACCCGCCAACTCACCTTTGTCGGGGCATGGCAAAATAAGAGCTTTGCAATAGGGTATGTACATTCATCACGAAAAATATGGACAACATGAAGGCATAATAGGAAGTATTTTTTTATCAGATAATATACATTTCATGACAAAATACAAATCCACAAAAATTTATATTTTCATTCTCTCCGGTGTAATTTGCAACTCTTGTGCAATTGCTTGTAAATAAAACAGAGAAAATACTACTATTCTAATAAGAAAAAATAGTTCAATTTTACACTAAATCAAGTCGGCGGGCAATAATTGTTGTAATTCAAATTCAAAGATGTAAAAGAGTTAATTTAATTGTAATAAACTATTATTAGTATACTATTATTTGAGAGGTTCATTCACATTTGCATGAACATAAAATGTGTTAAAATTTTATACTTCTTCAGTTGATATTAAATAGATTAAATTTTTAAGTGTGGTATTGAAATCAATTTATTGAGCGTTTTACAACGCATAAAAGAAACCATGCTAGATAAATATAAGCTTGACCAAGCAGTGTATTGTATGTGATGCATATTCGTCAAAGATGACATCCAAGGCAATTACACGCTGTTGGTTTGAAAGAACAAGAACCGAATGGCTTATTGGGTATGTTACAAATAATTGAGTAACAGCAGGAGAGGAAATACACGTCTTGGTAGAACCTCCACAGCATGTACACACTGAACATAATTGGAAGCTCGCAAGGTTTCTCCTTCTTTCAGTGTCATTTCTCGACATCATCATGTGCCCATCTTGTTTTTCTGCTGGCTTAAACAACTCCACCTCCTCATTTGCTTCCATAACTGCCTGCAATAAAATTAAGTGTCACCATCTTTGTAAGACAGTTCTAAGCATGGGTACATTTTGTCTAGATAATAGTCAATGGAAGGTCCTATTATTTTTTTCTTCGCTTATCAACGATAAGCGATTTAAAAACGAACCGTTTAACACTTGTTATATGTGTTTGTATATTAAACCACGGACAGTCTCCACAAACTCCCAGGTTTTTTACGCTCAGCCATAGCCATTAAGGGGTAGGAGAGTCACCCTAAATATGATAAACAATTTGTATGTTCTAAACATACTCGCAACATCACCTCTAGGTGTTTTAAATAACTTATGGGCGCTACTTTTTTATTTCTACATAAGTTAGCAGGTCCATAAGTTATTTGATTATTGACAATAAGTCTTGTAATGCAACTTAGAGGCGATGTTGATACAAACAAAATATTTATCAAAGAATTAGACTAAATTTTCTTCACCCAGAATCAAATACCTGATAACTTGAGCCTTGAGCTACATGACGAGAAGATTCACCTGGATTATTATTCAACAGAAAGGTATAAAGACATACACAACCAAAGCAAACCAGTTTCATATTTATTATAAATTTATGAGCATCTAAACATCAAACATGCCAACACAAAACAAAAAACAAAAAAAAAAAAACACAATACCAACCTTGTGTAAAGAGAATCACAAGAAATGCAGATATTATCTTCATCATAGAGGAAACCATGGCTATACAGAGCATGTCTTGGTCTCAACAGTTCATGGAACGCAAGCTGCTATTAGGAAAATGGTTGGTAAGAGAAATTTATGTGTGAATGTCCGAATACTTTGCATTGTCCGATATGACAAGAGTCAAGAAATGGTATGGAAAAAGTGTTCAAATATGTCGGCTGACGCGTATAAGAGACAGCCTTTTTTCATCCCAATCATTTTCAATCACATTTCAGTGGAAGAAAAATTGCAGCATATGTTGAAAATAGCGAATAAAACAACTGGCCGGAATGTCTTCACATGTGAATGGATGAACCGGTTTTTCAAGTTGACGGCGTGAGTAGGTAAAATTATGCCAATGAATGGTTCACATTGAATGGTATTTAATGTGGCAAACAGTCCGTGAGTTAATACCGATTCAACAACAACACACCAGTTGCTTCAGCCTTTTCATGTAGATGCATTAAATATCCAAGATATAATATTTCGACTTTACATTGCTCACTAAAGTTTTTTTTTTTACAAAATATGCTATTAATATCTAATAGCAATGGGTTTTAAGTCAAATATAATAATAAATTAGACTTAATTTCGTAAACAAGGTGTAGATCTCTAAAAATGTCACATGCTCTTTATAATAGCTTTTTTTATAATAGCTTTTGAGTGATCTTGTATATAATTGACAAGTTTAAACTTCTCTTTGTTTCTTCTATAACCAGTCATCAACACTTTTTAAATCTTCATTATTCTTAGATAAAAGGTATGATTACTAGGTAGTTTCTCGTATTTATCATTTTGTTGTGGTTTGAAAAAAATTCATCCATTTAAGGGGAGCATCGAATGATGGTTATGCCCTAGGTTTTCCTTCATTTTACTTAAGACTTGCAAAACATAGATATCTTTGGTTCTAGCTTCTACTACTTTTGAATTTGATTTTGTGTCCATTACCAATTTAGCTTCCAAATTCAAGGACTCATCACTATATAAACAAATCACCTACAACTATTTTAACCATGGTGGGTGGAGTTTGTAGGTATGAGGATAATTACATGATCTATTCCATATCTTACATTTCAAGGTCATTTGAAAATTCAATTATAACATTGATTACTTTTATTAGTGAAATATGAAGTATCTTATTCCATCTTGTGCCAATGGGTTTAGAGAATGTCATATAACTTTTATATATTTTCACATGTTTTCGCACACCTACTAGGAGGAAGAACTAAATTAATATGAGATCTATTTGAATTATTGCTATATAGGTACTTATCAACTCTGTCGGAGGTTGAGGAAGATTGACCAAATTAGAGTAAACCCCTTTTAGGTCACAAGGCAAGGAGGAATGGTTTATACAAATGAGAAGTCATTAACGGGTTCATAAGTATGATCATGAAGTATGATCATGAAGTATTAATCATAGATCCCATATACAAAGGAACATGCAAACCAACTTTCAAAGTTGATTTTCACATTAGAATAATTTAAGAAAATAATTGGTTACAAGAGGGTAGAAATGGTGGGTTTCCTATCGGCTTGGGTGAACCCAATTTACACTCGGCTTGACTCCTGTGTGTTTCAATAACACTTACAACACTCTACACTGACCTATTTCAACGGTTTGGGATCATTATCTTATCGTTACATTCCATTCGGAATGAATATGTTCGGAACTCTAACCCTAGTTCATTTATCTAGTTATCAAGAGCTGTAGTCACAAAATCACACACTTCAAACATTATTTAGTCTTGGTCACATACTACTATTCATATGGTTTTTTAGTGAAGATAGTAATAATTAACCCTCGTCTTTTAGCCATTTTACTTTGCTTTCTATTGTTAATGCCGACCTCTCACACATGCATGGCTAGTATGTTTCTGTCATTCCATGCTATTTTGCATTTAACTTGGGTGCCCGGGCTAGTACTTAGGGGCAACAAGCAGGCGCCTAGTCCAAGTCAAGTGTCTGATCCTTTTCCCACTTTCCCACCACTTTTTGGGCACTTTCTAGTTGTTTGGACATTTCATATTTCTTGTGGTTGGCCTTTTCGGGGTTAATTATGAAATTAGAACAAGAGAACCATATAAATATAAAGTTATGAAACCATAATCAGGGACTAGGAACTAGTAATTACTATCATCACCTAAGGTTGTATCCATCAAAGGCTCCATTCACATCCATCTAGCTCCATCACAAGGTCAATGCTAGTTCATCTACATCACATAAGCATATGAGGGAATTTTATTATATTCCATCCACTATTCTATTACATTTTCTACACATATTTATTGTTTGCTACTTTCACAACGTGCGATCACGATTGACACAAGAGCACCTAGGGCATGATTGCACACACTTACACATAGAACTACATTGGGTCTGAGATGTAGTGTAGCGCTCGATTAGTAAGTCCACCATTGTGGCATATGAGGTCATCGACCCCTTCATATGTAATTTTCTTTTTTATGGTTTTTATGTTTGTCTTGCCCGGTTTTGTAGGTATCTTCTTCATCATTGATTACCATCGACATACTGACATAGTGCATCGAAGTTAGTGTGACACGTGGTGAAGGCTTCAAATCATATAACAACCCTGCAAATCTAGTTTTTGGACCTCCTGCCTGACCGGGGTGCCCAAAACGCAAACGCTTAGATTATGCGGATTTGCGAGTTCTTTAGACCTTGGAATTTTCGTTTCCTCCTCATGTTTCTCCAGTCAGCTCTGCGACACAGTCCAACAAGTTCGCCGAATCAGCTAAGCTCCTTCTAACTTGTCTTTGCATATTAGTGTTTCTATTTTCATTAGCCTAGTTGCTTTGGTTACTTTCTATATTTATTTACTGCTTTTATCTGCTGTTATTTACTATTGTTCCTAGTTAGATTAACTACCATTATTCCACATTTTAGTTAATCATTTTGGTGAACCCAATCTTCAAATCCACCTTCGGTCTAGGGTTTTATTATCGTTTCTATCATGGCTTCTAATGTCTGTCAAGTTTCTTTGCTTGATTGATTCAAATCCACCCATCTTGTAAAGACGCTCTTGAGAAAACCATATAAAATATATGTCTACCTATCAACATGTTGCCTACCTAATTCAATGTTATTTCGGTAATCTTTCTAAGGACTCCCTTGATTCCAAATCTAATCAATCTATTTGCAAATCCATTCAAGCTCTTCATTCTTTATTTCAAGATAAATTTCAGGCTATTGAATACATGATTACATATCTTAGATCTAAAATCCAACATCTTAAGGATGCGTATCAGGCTAATGTTTGTTCTCCTTCTACATCTCATCCTCATTCCATGTCTTCTACATTTGCTCCTATTAGTGCACCTAAAATCTTTCCACTCCTACACGTGCCTCTCAAGTTTACAATCAATGCTATGCAACAAGATATTCTTCCTAAACTCATAACTCATAAATTAATCAACTTTCAATCTACTCATTGTTATCCTCCTTATCAGCTTGCAAAATACCGAGGTATTTCATATTGCAATTATCATCAAATCAATGGACATAATAACAATTATTGTTATACATTACAACAAAGAATCAAACATCTTTAGTGTTAAGGCTTCATCTCATTCACAGAAAAGCGTTCTCTTACATGGTCCTCGCCACGTGTTACATTGTAATGGGTTTTTAAATCTTATTTGTCTAATGAGCATCATGGCATAATTTCTAAGGAAATTCAAGAGTTGCCTAAGTAACCACCTCTCAAAATCAGTCCATGTTCTTCTTTGATCAATTTCTCTTTGTAGTATCATCAATCCCACATAAGCTAAAACCAATCAATTTTGTCAAAGTTATTACTCCTCGATGAACAAGAAACACCTAAAATTCTACCACCATTGCATAGTCCTATTGTTGCTTCGGCCTACCATTGTGTTGGCCCTCTCTCTTATCATGACACAAACAATGCTCTCTCATAATAATATGGCACCTCTCACGTCACTGCATAGATCTCCACCATCATAGTACACTTGGGGGGCATCACGTACTTATTTTCCCCCCTCTAGCATTCGCACGCATATTATATTTACATCACTTCACATGTAGATCTTTAGACATAACATAAACTAGTATCGACCATTACCGGATCAAACACTCTTGTGCTTCAGTTCACACTTGACTATTGAGGGCTTACTACATATGAACCCCACACATTGCACAATAGGTATTACACATTTCATCTTTTGACAAATATTCCATCATATTTCTTACACTTTACATCATACACTGTATATTTAGTCTACATCATTTTGACATTGGTATCTACACATCATATGACATATTAGTCATTATTATACATGCATCACACTTTCATGGTTTACATTACATACTTTCATTGTGAATTTATACACCACACATTGTCTATACACTATACTAGTATTCATTATACATATGTCACACATTATCTTACATTACACACTATACATTGTTTGTGGGGACGTTTCATCTCCTCCACGTGAGTTTTCCACCTCCTGTCTCTTGATATTCCTCTTCTGATGAGGCAGGTGAACTAACGTGTTTTCTGAGCATGCATAAAACTTATCTTTGATTTTGTGAATAAATCTTCGAATCATCTTTTCTGCTCTTTCTGTCTATTATTAGTATCATATCACCCTAACGTCTTCTCAACCTGTGCGTGGCAAACAGACTCGCTGATGCAAAAAATTCGGAGACCAATTTTTCCTTGGACGTGACAAAACTTCTTCTCTCGGAGCATTTTGGTTGTGCAGACCTGCATTGAATGATTGGACGTGGTAGTATTTCTGTTCCTGTTTTATTTGACAGCGACTAGTATTCCTGCGTGGAATCTAGACTTGGACTTCGCTTGAGGAAGGCGCTGGAACCCAACGTGAAAACCTACGGATGAAGTGGAGCAACCAGCAGTAGAAATATTGGGTGTTTGGAACGTGGCATAGACCTGTGCGTTTGAAAACGTGTTCACCTTGGCAACATTTTGCTGTGATTTGTGTGGGATAAGATCTGCAACAATCATTCTTCTTCTGATTTGATGGAGCGACCTGTTTGGTGCACAAGTATTCATTCAAAAAAACGTTGTTTTACTCCAATTTGGCGCATTTCATTTTGGTAAACATTTCCAGAAGACTCGGATCTACACGATCATTTCCATTCCTGGAGCAGTGTAGACCACGTTTGTAAATTTTAGTGCAGAGCAGTTCTCTGTTATTATTTGGCGTGAAGGACATCTGGTGGCCCTTGCATGCTATATGAATCATTTCTGCTCCGAAAATATCGCTCTCCGATGCCCAACTGTTGAAAGAGCTGAATTTTGCTGCGTGGAAGACAAAGATGAAGACCATTCTCCTCTTCCCAGATCTCTGGGAGATAGTTACTGGCACACTAGCTTGACTCATTGAAGCAGATGAACGAATGAAGTATGACAAGGCTGATGTAAAAGCCTTGATGTTGATCACACTGAGCATATCCAATGAGGTACAACCACACATTCAGAATGCGACAACATCAAAGGAAGCCTGGGATACTCTTTCCATGATCTACGAAGCAAAGAATTTGACAAAATTTTTGCATCTCTAGTCAAAGCTTCATACCATGAGTATGCAAGAAGGGTGAGAGGGTGGAAAGAATTCATGCGTCAGTGGTGCAACTACAAGAAGTGTTGAGTGCACTTGGAGAAGTGGTCAAAGATAAGTTGCTTGTCCCTCTCACACTATGATCTCTTCCATCCGAATTCAGGACATTCATCACCACATTGACCATAATAGAAAAGGAGGTGAACTTTTCCGAGTTGGTGAATTTTCTGCAACAGAAAGAATCCATTAAGTTAGTGCAAGAATAGTTATAGGAAAAAGCGTTGATCTCAAGGAAGAAGAAGAGTCAGAAGCATTAAGGGACAACAATAGAAGTAGATGTAGAAGCAACCACATAAGCCACAACAGAAGTAGAACTTTAGAAGTCTCAAAAGGAGAATTGATGGTGTCAAATATGCACCATGAATATGCACGATGCTGTGAATTGTTGGTACAATAGTCACACACCAAGAAATTATGGAGATGAGAGCACATCTGACCAAGGAGAATCAAAGAAATCCAAGTGGCATCCTTGCAAAAAGAAGTAGAAAGGACATGTTGCAGCCCATCTAGATGATGTTTCAGATTAAGATGTCCTAGAATCAGCACACTGCGACACACATGAAGATGATTTAGTTCTAGTCTCCCAAACATCGCAACTATTAGATAATGTTTGGTTGATTGATTCAGGGACCAGCAAGCACATGAAGTGCCATAGAAAGATGTTTGATCCAATTATTGATCGACCCACTAGATATCGGGACCAAATTATAGACAATAAGGAGTATGTAGCAGAAGGAATAGGTAATGTGACCATTCCTCTTGGGATGAGAAGATGTACTCTCATGAAGGTGCTCTATGTCCTTGGTTTGACCACAAATCTCATGTTTGTCTCTCAACTATTGAATCACAAGCTCAAGGTGGAGTTCTTGGTTCAGAATGACATCAAATCATGTTTGATATCTAAAGAAGGTACGATACTTGCTAGATATTTTTGAAGGATCATTTATTTGCATTAGATGTAGTTTCATCCTTTGTAGTTGCGTTATCTACCTCCATGGTGGAATCCACTACACTCTGGCATTATTGGTATGGACATATTTTTGTTGGCTCCCTCTATCAGCTCAGTTTGAAGGAGATGGTATGAGGACTTCCTCCTCTCTCTCATTCATTACCTCTTTGTCTTGGATGTCTAGTGGGAAAACAACATCGGGATCCATTTGAGTCGAGTACATTCCATGCCAAGAATCATCTCGAGGTCATGCATATTGATCTGTGCGCGGACCATTGCTTACCTCATTTAAGGGACTTCGGTACTTCTAGTTGTTGATGATGATTATTCTCTAAAGAATTGGGTGTTCTTTCTCTAAAAGAAAAATGATTCATTTGAACATTTCCATACCTTCTATAAGAGAGTTGTTTAGTAAAACAGTCATCCCCTTCTTGTCCTTTGCTCAAAGCCGGGGGGCATTCACGTCGAAGAAATTATTGGAATTCTTGAAGGAGCATGACATCACACAAGTACATAAATTCCCCTATACTCCCCGAGAAAAATCAAATTTTAGAACGTCACAATCAAATTGTCATGGAGATGGCTCATTGCATGTTTTCTAGTGCGAAGGTGGAGAAGAAATACTAGGTGGAAGCGATGTGATTGTTGTATATCTTTGAATTGAGTACCTACAAATATCTTGAAGGAAAAGACACCGGAAGAGGTATGGAGTAATCGTAAACCTTCTATTTCTCATTTGAGAGTATTTGGATGTACTGCATATATGCATGTTTTAGATAAGAAGAGGAAGAAAATTGATCCAAAAACACGCAAGTGTTTATTATTGGGATACTGATACAACCTCAAAAGCATATCATCTTAATGATCTTGAAACAATGAAGATATGTGAGAGCAGAGATGTCATTTATGATGAGTCATCATTTGACTCATTTCTATAGAAGGAAGATTCAGCACCAACCTCCTCTCATAGAATGCTCACACATCCAGATGATGAGCATGAAGATTCTTCAGAGAAGAAGGATGAGCTATAAGGAGAGTTGTTTGTTGATCTTGGGAATTTGGAAAACAATTCTCCACATTAGTAGAACATCAAGCATCTCGAAGTGGGTCTAAAGCACCATAAGAGAATCCCACCTAAAATCCCTTCTAGACACTTCATCAGTAGTTCGTATGAGAAGACAGATGAGAAATGAGGTAAATCTCACACTCATGAGTTCAATGCTTAATAGCACCTGAACTTGATTTAGTTCAAGAGGCACTTAGTTAGCCGAGTGGAAGAAGGCCATGCATGCAGAATATGACTCCTTAATAAAAAATCAGACATGGGAGCTTATTGAATCGCTTGCAGTAAGAAGTCCATTAGCTGCAAATGGATTTTAAAAAAAAAAAAGTCAAATGGATCTATCAAAAAGTATAAATCATGACTAGTCTGAAAAGGGTTATGCTCATCAATAGGGAGTTGACTATGATGAGACCTTTGCACCCATTGTGAAGATCAAAACCATTAGAGTTGTCTATGCACTAGAAACACAAAATGGATGGAAACTTCAGTAGATGGATGTAAAATGTTCTTTCTTGAATGGTGATATAAAAGAATAGGTATACATGACCCAGCCAGAAGGATTTATTGATGAGCAACATCCTTAAAAGGTATGTCATCTAATTAAGTCTCTTTATGGAATTAAACAGGAACTTAGGGCATGGTACATAAAAATAGATGATCACCTATTATAGCATGGATTCACTCGTAGCCCCTATGACTCAAATATGTATATCAAAAAGATAGGAAGAGAGATTGTCATCTTGGTTTTGTATGTAGATGATCTTATGATCATAGGGAGTTATGAAAATCTCATCGAAGATGTGAAGAATGATTTGAAGAAATCATTCGACATGACATATTTGGTCTACTTCACTATTGTCTTGGCTTAGAGATATGGTAGAAGAAGAATCATATTTTCATCTCTCAGATGAAATACGCCAAGAAACTCCTAGAAAAGTATGGCATGTCAGATTGTAAACCTGTGTCCACTCCAATGGAAAAAGGTTTACAACTTTCTAGGTTCTAAGATTCACCTCAATTAGATGGTACTCTCTATAAATAGCTTGTTGGGAGTTTCATTTACTTGACATATACTTGACCAAACTTGTGTTTTGTTGTGAGCTATCTTTCCATATTCATGAAGGATCTGAATAAATATCATTGGGTAACAGGGATGCATGTGTTGAGATATGTTTGAGGAACAATTGACTATGATCTGGACCATTAGAAGAACTTTCGGATCTTCTTGCAGGATATACAAATTTAGACTATACTAGATCCGTTGATGACATGAAATCAAATTTAGGTTATATTTTTCTTGTTGGGTCTGGACCTATCTCGTGGATAAGTAAGAAGAATTTTTTTATTTCTCTCTCATCCCTTGAGGCAGAGTATCACACCGCATGAGGATCTGTGTGTGAAGCGATTTGGTTATGTCGCATTTTGGCAAATATGGGAAATCTTGAAGAAACTCCTCCCATCATTCAATGTGACAATCAGGGTGTGTTAAAGCTAGTGAAAAATCTAGTTTTCCATGAAAGAAAAAACACATTGAGGTCGAATGTCACTACATCTGAGAAAAAAGTTTGAACCACCACATCTAGCTTGTAAGCGCCCGCTAAAACGACCACTCGAGACCCAAGAACAACCTAGGTTTAGATAGAAAAATTATGGAATATTTGTTTTTCTTTCCTTTGAAAAGTGTGACCACTACCCTACTTTAAGCAACAGTTGTCATAACAAAGATTCAAAGTCAATTATAATTAATAAATAAATTTTTCCCATTATAACAAATATTAAATCCACATCACAAAATTAATGAGTGTAATTAATCCAATATAGTTAAATTTCTCTTAGGTGTTAATTTAATAAATAATTAAATTAACACTATATTTAAATGTTCCTTAATTAATTTTAGAGGGTTCAAAGGGGCTAAAACAATTAAATGCCCAAGGTATTTAATCTTACTAGGTCTAAAAATAACAAAGGTCCTATTTACATGGGTTAAAAAAACACTCTCTTATTCCTAATGCGACCCTTCAAAAAGGTCAACCCATGCTCTAGAGTTACTCATGTAAGTTAAAAAGGGGTAATTTCCCACTTACCCACTTTCAAAATCATCTTTTCACTTCAACCTGATTTTTCACATATTTAACACACTTAAGGTTTCTAGAAAACATTTCCATTAGATAGAAATTTCTTCCCCTTTCCAATGATATAAAGAAGTCCTCCTAACTCTTCATATTTCTTAAGTTCTGGGCCGACGGACTGGGAGGAAATTTTTCTCAAAGGTGAACTGTGGGCCTGGGAAGAAAATTTTCCCAAAGACAGGCTGGCGGGGATACTTAAGATTTTTCACCCTTTTTCAAAAAGGTAGAGTTTGAAGGTGCGGTCCCATGAACCCGTGGAAGTATATATATATAATTATAATACACACACACATATATATATATATATATATATATATATATATATATATATATATATATATATATATATATGTATATATATGTATATGTATGTGTAGATGTAGATGTGTAGATATGTAGATATGTATACACATATACATATCTACATATCTACACATACATACATATACATATGTATGTATGTATGTATGTATGTATGTATATTTCAAAAGCAAATGATGCGGGGCTACGAGGCCATGGATGAACTTGTGAATTTTTGCATTCTTACAAAAAGTACCCTAAGTAATTTTTGGGCCCGCGGATCCGATTTGTAATTTTTTTATTTTGTTGATAGTTAGTTTTTTTTTGAAACCAACCAAAGTAAAAAACTTTAGAAGGCCATAACTTTCAACTGGAAGCTCGGATTTGGGAAAATGAGGACTTTTTGGAAAGGGTCTGGAACTTCACTTTGCATGAGAAACTTCAAAATTCATTTTCATCAAACTTAGATGGATGAATTTTAAGAAAACGTCTTTCTGCCATAAAAATATGAACTTAACTTTTTCAATCGCTTGCGAATTGGTCTAATTTTCTATTCTTTCTCCTTCAACACCCCAAACAGGCGTGGAGAAATGTACTTGAAAGATTTCTAATGGATTGCAAGGATTAATTGATTACTGTTGAGATTTCAATACAAATTTATTTTCTTTTATGTGAAATGGCATTATTATGCCTCTTGCCCGATTACTAGAGTTCTAAATAAATTACTAGGGAAATGCAGTTGTTTTATGATGTGCTTTATTCATCCTTAGTTCATTCCAAGGTTTCATTTTGTCTTTCAAGTTGCAGAGTACTCTGTATATTTTCTAATATTTATTTGCAAGCTTTACAAAGAATCCAAATGGAAAAACATACTTAAGCCTGAATTGATCTACTTTTTGCTATCATACTTTAGATATTTAAGTTCATTCCATTCCAATTTTACAATTCTTAACTTGACTTCAATCCATGCTTGAAAACTCAAAATATAGTTCTACTTTCAAAACATGCATTTCAAATGAAACAGAGAATGTAATATTTCTTTAAACGTATTTTTAAAAATTTTCAAATAGAGATTTCACAATATATTTCAAACATAGATTTCAAACGAAAACTATACCATTTGTTGTAATTAAAACAAATTCTATTAAACTCTAATAATTCTTTTACAACTTCCCTTTTTGTTCATCAAATACAACTTACAAAATATACATCTCTCACATTCAAATGTAGGTTCCATTTCCAAAATAGAGAAACTTTCCACCACAAATAATGTTACAATGTCATCCACTTGAAGTGGGAAATTTCACAATAAGGAACCCAAGGAGAAAATACAAAATTTGTCTTCATCCTCAGCTCCAGAATAGCAACAAGAAGATCCACCATATATCTTTTGATCACAACAAAAAAGGAGGAGAGGCAATGCTCTCCACCCAACCAAGAATTCCAATGAAGAGGAGAATCTATCCTCCTCATTGGCCCCCGAGCCCCAACCAAAAAGCAATAAGAAATGTATTTCAACTCATGGCAACAAACTAGCTTCCACAACACAAAAATAATTTACACAAATAGAACACATTCCAAATACATATTGCAGTTTACAACCACAAGAAGAACAACAACCAATACTCAAGATTCATCATGCACAAGCCAAAGGAGCAAGACCTATGGGGAAGCTACTTATACCTCCCAATGGGGAAATGGGTGTCCACCTTAAAATAAACCTGCCAATGTGTGTGTGTGTGTGTGTGTGTGTGTGTGTGTGTGTGTGTGTGTGATTTCAAAACCCCTACTTTCCCTTATGCCTCCCCAAGTACCCCTTATACCTCTCATTCTCTTATGCCTCCCCACACTCTTATGGCACCCCATAACGAGTAAAGAAATGCAAGCTATTTCTTTTACAAGGTGGAACCCAATCCCAAACTCCCTCCACAATAACACTTATACCTCCCTAAAACTCTTATGCCTCCCCACAAGAGATCCCCATAGTCTTCTCCTACACCATACCTAAGAATCTACCCAACCAACCAACAACATACCAAAATATTCAAGCATTCACATATGCATAAATAAAAGGAGAACATTATAAAGAGCCAAGCTCCTACCTCTCCATGGTAGAGTTTGCTCCAAAAGTTCAACAACAAGATTTTTCCAATCCAAATAGTCCAAAAGCTCCAGCAATCCACAAGCATTCAACAAAATCTCTAACTCTCTTCCAAATTACAAGAGCTCAAAACCAAAAGAAGTAACCAAAAATGAAGTCACCAAATGAAGTAACCCCCTCCAGTCACCCCCAAAACAACAAAAGAATTCAAATAAATAGAAAAGGGAGGGAGGAGGATGAGGTGGCTCCATGTAGGATGCCACATCACTCATCCTCCACTCCACCTCACAAGTCAACTTCAAACTCCAAAGAAAAATTAAAAAGGTGGGTGAATGAATGACATTTTACTTACACACACACAATCCAAGTCCACACCCCAAGGACCAAAATTAATTTCATGCAAAAAGGTGTAAAAAAAAGACTTACAACTTGCCTTCACAAAATACATAATAAGGCCTAGTTTTGACTCCCCAACTCATAGGTAGGGTTGGTGTATCAATTTAAGAGGTGTGGGACAAGTTTAACTTGTCCCACAAGCCTCCAAAATCAACCCCTAAGGATAGATCCGAATTTCAAAAGGAAGGTGGAGTGTTTCACACTCAAAATTACTTACAACACATAATCCAAGAGCCATCAGCTCTAATAAATGCATTCTTTTGACCCATTTTAATTTATTTAAAAACATGATTACTCACTAATCTAGACATAAATAAAATAAATAATAAAGGGAAAATACATCACTAAAATCCACATACTAAATTTAAACAAAGGAACTAAATAAAAGAATACACATAACCCCTTGGTCACATTCAAAGGTGATTCCTCCCCATGGGGACCCCTAACATCAATTCAAACACACACACAAAACAAATACATGTTGCCATGGTGACCCTTGTTGAATTCATTTAGGATTCCAATGTGGTTGGTCTCCAATCCCCCGATGTTTGTTGTGACATGTTTACCTACAAAACAAAAATACCTCCTTCGGCCTTGTGGCTGCATCAAATCATCCAAAATAATTATACAATAATCTCCAAGGTCATATATATATAAATCCAAACATCATCAAGCAAGTAACAACATCATTTACAATTTCCTCAATAACCATATGATCATAAAATTAGTTCAATTATCTAGGTCTACTCAATATGACAAGTATCACATGTAAAACACACACACACACACACATAACCATGCCAAGCATTGCATCAACATCAATATAAAATGTCTCTAATAATCCACATGCACCATATATGAATCAAATCAACCACAATCCATGATCTCTAATGTCCGACATCATACCAACTTGAAAGCTACAATAATTTCCATAAGTATAGTCAATAGTATCATAATCAATAACAAAAGGCGTCGAAGGAAGTTGGCACTACATAGCTCTAGTACTTCCCTACATATGCTTAGATTGCAGATATACTCACCAAGTCTCTTGGCAAGGTGATATTTGATTTATTTCGGGGGTACATTTGTAAAAATAATGTATTCGGGGGAATGTTAGAAAATAATTAATATATTGTTTGTGGGGAGGTTTCATCTCTTCCACGTGAGCTATCCACCCCATGTATCTTCTGCTATTCCTCTTTTGATGAGTTGAGTGAAAAAAACTATTTTACGAGCATGTATAAACTTAGCTTTGATGTTGTGAATAAATAATCAAATCATATTTTCTACTCTTTTTGTCTATTAACAATTCGCTCATGTTAGAAAATAATTAATATATTATTTGTGGGGACGTTTCATCACCTCCACGTGATTTTTCCACCTCTTGTCTCTTATTATTCCTCTTCGATGAGGTAGATGAAACAAACCGTTTTATGAGCATGTATAAAACTAATCTTTGATGCTATGAATAAATTATCAAATCATCTTTTCTACTCTTTCTATCCATTATTGGTATCGGAGCACCATTATGTATTCTCAACCTATGCGTGGAAAATAGACTCATTGATGCAAAAATCTAGAGACCCATTTTTGCTTGGGCATGACAAATGATTCTTCTCACGGAGCATTTTGGATGTGCATATATGCGTTGAATGATTGGATGTGGTAGTATTTATTTTACATGCTTTATTTGAAAATGACTAGTATTCTGCGTGGAATCTAGACTTGGTCTTGGCATGTAGAAGGTGTTGGAACCTAGTGTGAAACCCTGCACATGAAGTGGAGTGACGAACAATATAAATATTTGCTATTTGGAATGTGGCATAGACTGTGTGTTTAATAACATGTTCAGCTTGGTTACATTTTGTTGTGTTTTGCATGGAATAAGATCTAAAACAATCATTCTTCTTTTGATTTGATGGAGCAACCTGTTTGGTGCACAAGTATTCAATTGTGAAAAAAATTCATGGAATTTGGTGCATTTCATTTTGCTAAAAATATCTAGAAGACGCATATCTACACCATCATTTACTTTCCTAGAGCAGTGTAGTCCAAGTTTGTAATTTTTTATCTTCCTTGTTCTATACAAAGAATTTATTTGTTATTATTTGGCGTGAAGGACAGCTGGTGGTACTTGCATGCTATATAAATAATGTCTACTCTGAAGATAATGATCTATGATGTCCAACTATTGAAAGGGCCAAATTTTTGTGCGTGGAAGACAAAGATGAAGACCATTATCCTCTTTGACTATCTCTGGGAGATAGTCATTTGAAAACTTGCTCGATCCACCGATGTAGATGAATGAATGAAGTACGATAAGGATGATGAAAAATCCTTAATGTTGACCACACTAAGCATATTCGATGAGGTGCAACCACACATTTGGAATGTGACAACATCAAAGGAATCCTAGGATACTCTTTCCACGATATATGAAGTAAATAATTTGACAAAAATTCTCCATCTCTAGCGAAATATTCATACCATGAGTATGCAAGAAGACGAGAAAGTGGAAGAATTCCTACATTGAGTGGTAGAACTATGATTAGAGATGAGCGCACTTGGAGTAGTGTTTGAATATAATTTGTTTGTCCCTCTCACACTCGCGAGCTCTTCTATTCCATTTCTGAACATTCATAACCACATTAACCATCACACAAAAGGAGGCGAGCTTTGCCGAATTGGAAAATTTTATGCAACAGAAAGAATCCACTCAGTCAATGCAAAAATAGTTTGAGGACAAAGTGTTAATCTCAAGGAAGAAGAAGAGTCAGAAGCCTCGTAAGGAAAAACAAGAGAAGCAGGTGCGAAGAAGCAACAAAATTAGAAGTCTCAAAAGGCAAATCGACAAAGTGTCACATCTCGCACCACAAATACACATAATCCTAAAAACTGTTAGTACAATGGTTGCATACAAAGTAATTTTAGAGATGAGAGAACATCTAGTTGAGGATATTTAAATAAATCCAAATGGCATCCTCACAAAAAGGAGTAAAAAGGAAATAACATAGCCCAACCTCACGATGACTCGGATAAAGATTTTCAAGAATTAGCACATAGCAGACACACATGAAAAATGATTTGGTTCTAGTATCCTAAACATTGCAGCCATCAAATTTTTTTGGTTGATTTATTCGGGCATCGAAAGCACATGAAGAGTGAAAGAAATATATTTGACTAATGTATTGATCAACCTAATGGAGATCGGGTCCGAATTGTAAAATACAAGGATTATGTAGTAGAAGGAATAGGAAACATGACCAATCCTATCAGGACGATAATATGTACTCTCACAAAGGTGATCTATGTCCCTGGTTTGATCACAAATATCCTATTTCTCTCTCAACTAGTTAATCACAAGCTCAAGGTGGAGTTCCTGGTTCAAAATGACATCAAATCATGTCTAATATCTAAAGAAGGCATGATACTTGCTAGATATTTTTGAAGGATCGTTTATTTGCATTAGATGAAATTTCATCCTCTGCATTTGTGTTATCTACCTTCATGGTGGAATCCATTGCACTCTTGCATTATCGGTATGGACATATTTCTATTGGCTCCCTCTATCATCGGCTCGTTTAGAGGAGATGGTATGAGGACTTCCTCCTCTCTCTCAATCATTACATATTTTTCCTAGATTTCTAGAGGGAAAAAAACGTCGGAATCTATTTGATTTAAGTACATTCCATGCCAAGAACTATCTCCAAGTCATGCATACGGATTTGTGTGGACCCTTTCTTGTATCATTTAAGTAGTTTAAGTAATTTCAGTTGTTCAATGATGATTATTCCCGCAAGACTTGGTTTTTCTTTCTCCAAAAGAAGAGTGAAGAATTTTAACATTCCAATTCCTTTTATAAGAGAGTTGTTTAGCAGAATGGGCAGCCCCTTCTTTTCCTCCACTCAAATCGAAGGGGGAATTCACATTGAAGAAATTCTTAGCATTCTTGAAGGAGCATGGCATCACACAACACCGACCGCACCTATACTCCCCAAGAATGGAATTGCGAGAATGCCATAATCACATTGTCATTGAGATGGATCGTTAGATGCTTTCCACTACGAATAACGGGAGATTATTTTGGGTGGAAGAAGTACATAATGTTATATATCTTTTGAACTAACCACCTACAAATATCTTGAAGGAAACAACACCGAAAGAGGTATGGAGTAATCATAAACCTTCTATTTCTCATTTGATTTTTTTGGATGTACTACATATATGTATGTTTCATATAAGAATAGGAAGAAACTTGATCCAAAAAAACATCGGTGCATATTTTTGGGTACAATACAACCTAAGAATAATATCATCACATGGATCCCGAGACAAAGATGATATATGAGATCAAAGATGTCATTTGTGATGAGTCATCATTTGATTCATTTCCACAGAAGAAAGATTCAACACCGACCTCCTCTCATGCTTGCTTATACATCAAGTTGATGAAGGCGACAATTCTTCATAGAAGAAGGATCAGCTAGAAGGAGAGTTGTTCATTGATAATGGGAATTTAGAAAACAATTATTTACATCAAGAACAATGTTAGTGTCCGAAGTGGGTCCAAAGCACCATGAGAGAATCCCACTGAAATCTCTTGCGAGACACTTCATCGGGAGTATGTACAAGAATACAAGAGATAAATGAGGTAAATCTCACACTCATGAGTTCACTGGTTGATAGCACCAAACCTGATTTAGTTCATGAGGGACTCAGTTAACCAGAGTGGAAGAAGGCCATCTATGCAGAATATGACTCATTGATATAAAATCGAAATGGGAACTTGTTGAATTTCATACAGTAAGAAGGCCATTCGCTGTAAGTGGATTTAAAAAAAAAATACAAGGCAGATGGATCTATCAAAAATTACAATGCATGACTAGTTGCAAAGGGTTATGCTCAACAAGATGGAATTGAGTATGATGAGACCTTGGCAACCATTGCGAAGATCAAAACCATTTGATTTTTCTATGCCTTTGGTGGCACAACACGAGATGGAAACTTCGGAAGATGGACATAATTTTTTTTTTCTTGAATGGTGATATAAAATAATAGGTATACATAACCCATCCAAAAGGATTTATTGATGATAAAAATCCTTAGAAAGTATGTTGTCTAATTAAGTCTCTTTATGGACTTAAGCAAAAACCTAGGGCATGGTACATAAAAATAGATTATCACCTATTACAACATGGATTCGGTCATGGCCCTTCCGAATCAAATCGTGTATTAAAAATATAGGAAGAGAGATTATCATATTGGTTTTGTATGTAGATGATCTTGTGATCATAGTGAGTTAAGACAATCTCATCAAATATGTGAAGAATGATTTGATGAAACCCTTCGACATAAAATATTTGGGGCTACTTCACTATTATCTTAGATTAGTGGTATGATAGAAGAAGAATCGTATTTTCATCTCTCGGATGCAATACGGAAAGAAACTCTTGGAAAAGTATGGCATGTCGATTGTAAACCCGTGTCCACTTTAATGTAATTTTTTTGCAACTTTATAGGTTCTAGGATTCACCTCATGTAGATAGTACTCTTTATAGACAACTTGTTTGGAGTCTCATTTACTTGACATATACCAGATCAAACTTGTGATTTTCTATGAGCTATATTTCTGATTCATGTAGGATCGAAGAAATTTCATTCGGTAGTAGTGAAACATGTGTTGAGATATATCCAGTACAGCTTAACTATTGTCTAGAGTATCAGAAGAACTCTTAGTTCTTCTTGCAGGGATATATAGACTCAAACTATGTTGGATCCGTTGATGATAGGAAATAAAATTTAGGTTTTAATTTTCATCTTGGGTCGAGAAATTTCTCATGGATAAGCAAGAAGAAAACTATTATTGCTATCTCATGCAATGAGGTAGAGTATTGCACCACACGAGGATCTATGTGTGAAATGTTTTGGTTACGTCACATTTTGGTAGATATGGGAATTCCTGAAGAAAAGCCTCCCATCATTCACTGCAACAATCAAGTTGTGTTTAAGCTTGTGAAAAATCTAGTTTTCCATGAAATAAAATATAACATTGAGGTCGAATGTCATTACATCCGAGAAATTTTTTTAAACCACTACATCTAGCTCTATTCCTTCCTAATAGATGCTTAGATTATAGATATACTCACCAAGTTTCTTGGCAAGGTGAAATTTGAATTGTTTCAGGGGTACATTTGTAAAACCAATGTATTATGGGGGGAATGTTAGAAAATAATTAATACATTGCTTTTGGGGATGTTTCATCTCCTTGACATGAGATGTTCACCTACCATCTTGTGTTATTCCTCTTCTGATGAGGTAGGTGAAATTTTTTATGAGCATCTATAAAACTCATCTTTGATGCTATGAATAAATCATCAAATCATATTTTTTTCTTTTTTTTCTCTTACATGGTCCTCGCCACTTATTATATCTCGATAGGTTTTTAAATTTGATTCATCTAATAAGCATGATGCCATAATTTCTCGGGAAATTTAAGAAACGCCAAAGTAACCACCTCTTAAAATCAGTCCACCTTCTTCTCCTATCAAGTCTTCTACAACATCATCAATCCCACATAAGAAAAAACTAATCACTTTTGTCAAAGCTACTACTCCTACTGATGAACAAGACACACCTTAAATTTCTACACCATCGCATGGTCCTCCTGGTGCTTCATCCTACCATTGTGTTGGCTCTCTCTATTATCATGATATAGACAACTCTCTCCCACAATGGAATGACACCTCTCGTGTCACTTCATAGATCTCCATCATCATAATACACTTGGGGGCATCACATTTATTCGTCCCCCTCTAGCATTCACACTCATCTTATATTTATACAATTTCACACCTAGACCTTTACACACAACATACAATAGTATCGACCATTACCCGATGACACACTCTTGTGCTTAGATTCACACTTGACTATTGAGGGCTTACTCTACATGAACCCCACACACTGCACAATAGGTATTACACATTGCATCTCTTCACACATCTTGCATCATATGTCTTACACTTTACATCATACACTCTAAATTTATTCTATATCATTTTGACATTGGTATCTACACATCATACATCATATTAGTCATCATTATACATGTATCACACTTTTAGGGTCTACATTACATACTTGCATTGCACATTTATACACCACACATTGTTTATACACTATAGTAGTATTCGTCATACATATGTCACTTTTATTGTGCATGGGTATAACACCGCATCCTACTCCTCCTATATACTACATTGTGCACACACTCACATTACTAGTCTATCTTACATTACACACTATACATTGAATTTTTTTACACATCATATGGTTGTCTATTATCATCATACTACAAAATCTTCTACGCACCGAACTCACTACCATGTGATGCACATTAGTTCCTTGGTCCATACTCGATTTTTGAGGGTTTACCAATTAAATGGACCTTTTCAAACACAAACTTTAATCAATCATCCATATATAATTCAAAATTACTAGGTTAGTGACATATGCTATAGGTTAAGCTGGTTACCTATTCCGTCATTTTTAAGTGGTATATGCTTTAGGCTATATCAAGACTCCCTCTCTTCATCTAGTAGTGATATATGATTTAGGCTACATCATCACTCTTTTGATTATCTTGTCTTGATAAATGCTTCGGCTATACGGGTCACACACATACTTCATTTCTATGTCACATCTCATCTACATTCACATATACACACACATCGTAACGTGTTAGACATAATACACACTATTTGACCATTTCCCAATGACACACTCTCATTTACGGTTCATTCTTGACTGCCGAGGGGGAAAACCAAATGAGTCTCACTACATAAATTCCTATTCACTCAAGGGGCACACAAATCCTATCATTCCATCTTGCATTCCATTCCACCCATGCATGACATATTACATATCTTGGTTGTTTTTATTATTATTTACATTTTCTTATATATGGCCATCTAATTACACATTCTAGTTAGACCTCTTGTATGCCATTTATATATCCTATAAAAATATGCGGGTTCACGCTTTTGATTAGTTGTGATTGTAGATACATGTATTTTACATGCATTAAATATGCTCTCCTTCTACCCACCCTACATTGGTCATTGGGGGCATCCACATTCATCTATCATAGGTACTATTGTTTTATTTTGTAATTAGCACTCTATATTACATGGTTATGCATGATTTTGACATAATGATTATCTTTATAACATACTAATCGGTGCTTCATGTGCAAATTTTTTTCATGGGATTACTTGCTTCCGTGGCTATTTGTTGTTTGTACTTTCTTGTTTTGTTTTCTCTTATATGCGGGTATTTCCCTATATTTGGTAAGCACACATGTTTGTCTTATGTGGCCATGATGGCCTTGCATGTCTTGCGACATCGTGATTGATGTCTTATGTTTGTAGCTCACTTTGTGTAGCTTACTTTTTTTCTTGTGTCTTACTATCTTGTTTGGTAGCTCATACATTGTTTGTGTAGATTACACATTGTCTTATACATGCATTATTATTGGTTCTAACACTTGTCTTTGGTTAGCCTCATGTTTGTGCACGCCTTGGTTTCTACCAAGCACTTTCCTTCCCCAGCACGACGGAGTTACAAATTTCATGTGGTTGGTCCTCTTTCGGGGATGCATTCTATTATTAGCGATGTTGTATGTGTTCCCAAAAAGTGGGGCATCATTTAAGGTTTTAAATACTACACAACGCTTCTACATCGGTTCGAGTTCAACTAGTTTCCACCCTTGGCGTTGTGGATTATACAAAGTGAGTGGGTCCTAACCAATCTACAAACCTAGTACACAATGGATTTTATAGGACATGGTTTTCCATATCATTCTGGGAGAACAGATTCAAGTTAGAGGGTACAAAAAAATTTCTATCTACACTACTTCAAACAGTGGCATCATATTATCCAAAAAACTAGGAAGTACAAATATCTCTTCATACAACTTTAGGGAAGTTGTTATAAGTTGGAGAATAATGTTGCTTTCTCCCTACACTTCTTTGGAATATGGTGTCGATCACCCAAAACCGAGGACACGATATCCTCTTTCTACACTTTTTTTCTTGACATGGATCAGGTGCACATTTTAAATTTTTCATTTACATACTTTACATTTACATACTTCCACATACATATGCATACATCTTTTACATGCGTTTTTACATATACATGCATTTTTACACATACATCTATTTTTGACTACTTTATCATTTTCTCCTTGCAGGTCCATCCGTATGAGAAACAAGCGGTCAACAATCACTACAACAATAGGGGAAACAAATAACACATTTTTGGAAGCACACAACATACTCACCATGCGGGTACATCACACACATCAACAACTATGCCCACATTTCCACCCTAGGTTCACTATCATCACTTTTAAATCTTGAGTTTCCCGCTCCATCATCTTTTTGTCATTCCATGCTTTGTCTATTCCTTCAAAAAGTTTCTACATCACTCTATATACATATTTATCGTGTACACATCTCTATCTACTTTATGTTATCGAGATTTATTCTCACCAAAAGTATAAAAGTGAGGGAAAATGTAGTCACAAAGTCACACACATTAGAAATTATTTAGTCATGGTCTCATACTACTATTTATATGGTTTTTGAGTGAATAAAGGACTAATTAATCCCCATCTTTTAGCCATTTTACTTTGTTTTTTTTTGTTCTGCCGACCTCTCACACATGCATGCCTAGTTTTTGTATCATTCCATGTTGTTTTTCATTTGAATGGTGCATCCAGGCTAGTACTAGGGTGCTCGGGCTAATCTTGGGGTGCCGCAGGTTCGCTAGTACCTCAGCCGGGTGCCGTGACCTTTTCCATCTTTCGGAAAATGTTTGGGCACTTTCTAGCCATTTGGACATTTCATATTTCTTGTGGTTGGCCTTTTCAGGGTTAATTACGAAATTAGAAAAAGAGAAACATATAAATATAAAGCTATGAAACCATAATGAGGGTCTAGGCACTAGTCACTACTATCATCACCTAAGGTTGCATCCATTAAAGGATCCATTTGCATCCATCTAGCTCCATCACAAGGGAAAAATATGGTTCATCTATATCACACAAGCATAGAAGGGAATTTTATTCTATTCCATCCACCATTCTTATAAATTTTCTACAAATATTTATTTCTCGCTACTTTCAAAACTCGCAACTTGTACAAGAGAACCTAGGGCATGATTACACACGATTTCACATAGAACTACATCGGGTATGAGAGAGATGTAGTGTACAACTTAGTTAGTAAGTCCACCATTGTGGTAGTTGAGGTCATTCGACTCCTTCATATGCATATTTCCTTTTTATAGTTTTGATGTATGTCTTGGGGTTTTGTAAGTCTATTTTTCATCATTTATTACCAGTGACATATAGTGTAGTGCAATGAATTTGGTGCAACAGGTGGTGAAGGATTCAGATCATATAACAACCCTATAAATCTAGTTTTTGGAACTCGTACATAGACTATGGTACACAGAATGCAAACTAGGGCTCCACAGGGTGCCTTAATACTCCCAGGCACCCTATTCCACTTAGATTGCATGGATCTATAATTTTTGGACCTTGGCATAGTTTTTCCTCCTCCTATTTCTCTGGTTATCTCGTGACACAATCCAAGTAAGTTTTCCAACTCAACTAAGCTCCTTCCAACCCTTCTTTACATATTAGGGTTTCTATTTTCATTAGCCTAGTTGTTTAGGCCCCTTTTTATATTTATTTATTGCTTTTATCTAATGTTATTTATTGTTATTCCTAGTTAGATTAACTACCATTCCTCCACATTTTAGTTAATCAAGAACTATATTTAGTTGTATCTTATCGTTAATTGATTTTTAAAAATTGTATTTAATTCATTGACTATATTTTTATTTTGACACAAAGCATTTACACATAATAAATCTACTCATTATTATATTAACTTTAATTTTTAATTACATTATAATGAACCCACTTTACTTGTTTAATACATTACCCCAACAATTCTTTCTTCATCCTTCGGTTTTAATTTATTCTCCTTAGGTTTATTATTTCATGATAGTATCGATACATGAAACAATGAATAGGGAATTTTGTGTGTATCCGAATTCTTGTGGGTTGGGATGAGGTAGTCATTGTAGGAAATGATAGAATGGTGGTCTAGGAATGTCATGTATGGCATGATAATTATGTGAATCAAGAGGCTATGTGAGGTTAAATATATGGGAAAGTTGTAAGGAAGGTTTTATACGATGTTATGAAAAGAGAAAGACCTACTCATTAAAGGTAGATAAAGTCCTATGGACCTTCTCAGAGCATATTGTACAACCAATGAAATGTTTAACCATGACGTGTGAAGATAAAAACCGGGCAAGTAAAGGGAAGATGCAAATTCAAGTGATCATGTTAGTGGTGTGAGGAGCTTCTAGATGCAATTAAGTTTAAATAGTAATACTCAATAGGGGATCAATATATGATGCAATAAATTATCAATCTTGGAGGATCCTTAATATAAAGGTTGATGCCTCTTGATCTCAAAACCAAGTGTTAATCTAATACTAATGAAGGTTAAGGGGTTAATTCATGTTCGATAAAATAATATGCTCAATGAAAATAAAATTCTAAGAAAATCAGACGGGGATATGAGACATATGCGGTTGATGGGTTTAAATATTATAATTCGGGTTATTAATCATGAAAATTTGTACCTATTTGATATTTATTAGTTTGGTGGTGGTAGTTTGGGGCATGAATTAGGGAGGTGGAGATGATATGTTGGCATGTATATTACCAAATTATAGCAAAAATACAAATGTTGTAGTGTTCATCACATGTGTGAGTGGTATATAGATATAATAAATGTAACTTTCAGAGGCTCATCATCATTAAAAATATGTATGATCCACTACAAAAGTTTCTTTTCAGAATTTACACTTTGTGAAATCAAGCATTCCAAAACCATAAATGTTAATTATCTTGGAGAGGAGGGAGTGTGTGTTGATATTGGTGCGTGTTTTTGACAATATTGCTAAGATATGTATGCATCTAAGTGCAAAACTACAAGGGCCTTTCTCATACTCCGTACACTCCCATTTTCACCACCATTGATACCATGAAATCAGATGGTCAAGGTTGATGTAAATTCCAATACACCATAGGTAGAGTTTGGCATAATTAAAGGCTAATTACACTCTTCTATTCCAGAAAAGACTACATGCCTTAGTTTCCTTGCTAGAGTCTTCATGAGTATAGGCGCGGGTGACCATTTTAGTGGAGGTGGAGTAGGTTTTACCTTTAGGAAATATGGCATGTTGGAAAATAATAAATGGGTGATAGAGATAAGGATATCTTTGAAATATTGAATTGAGAGGCTCATTATCATCAACAAAAACTATGATTACCTACATAAGTTTCCTCTTGAGAACATACAATATGTGAAATTAAGTGTGTCCAAACCATAGTCTAGTGTAAATTTTAGAGGTGAATTTTCGTAAACTCACAAAAATTGAGGATTATAGAAATTTGAATCGGTGAATATTATGAGGTTTTCTCTCGATTATTATTAAGCTGAAAAAATTGGTGACATGTCCCTTATACTATGCATTTTACCTATATTTCACACATATATACAAGATTATGAATGTCATTTGCCATAATTTCAAATCATATCGTGCACATATTTGCTGAAGTAAATATAAGAAAATTCAAAATTCATAGCCACTAACACAAAAATCTGAGCTATCCAACCACAAGTTGTCCAACTCGACCCATCCAACCCTAACCCATTTAACTCTGAAATCTAAGCTATCCAACCTCTTATCCTTCTAACTTTGATCCACCCAAAACTGATCCATATTACACTAATCCATCCAACTCTGATCTATATAAATCTGATTCATCCGACTCTGATCTGTCTAACCCTGAGCCATCCAAATTTGATCCATCCAAATTTTATCGTCAACTCGATATGTCTAGCTCTTATCCATTTGATTCGTCCAACTTCTATCTATCCAATACCTAGCCATGTAACCCTTTTTTTTCCAACGGTCAACCCATAGCTGTCCAACCCATTAGCCATCCAATAGTTATTCATCAAACCCCGAGCTATCCAACCCATTAGTCGTCAACCACGAGCCATCTAACCCATAAGGCTTAAGCCATCTAATAGCTTAGGCATTCAACCCCTCTATCGTGATCCATCAAACCACTCAGTGACTTAGTTGTCCAACCCTTGACCGTCCAACCTTTTATCATTCAACCAATACTGTTTAACCTTAAACCATCCATTCCTAGAGCCTTCGAACATAAGATCCAACCTTTAGGGCCTAAGTAGTAAGCAAGATTACACAAAAGATTACAAATTCATCCAGTTCAAAAAGGGTGCAAATACTTTGCTTGGCTATTTTGGAAAATCCAAAAAAATGAAGTCAGTTTCTACATCAGCTAAAAATATTAGTATGTGGCATGTGCTATTTACTAGTTATTTAATCTTACATAATTTAATAATTATGTTTATCATATTATTCTTGGAACTCTTTGTACTCTGTAAAAATTTAACTATAGATAAAATTAATACTAAATAAGTAACAATTTTATAGAATTATATGCAAACGTTTTAGAAATACCTTCATAGAATAATCAATTTAAAGATATCAATGATCCATTATATGTTGAAGAAAAAAATCATGTCCCTTGATGAGTTAGAAGTACAAGAAAATTCATCGAATTCTCAAAGTACAGCAGAGGAAGCTTCTACTCCAAGTTCTATTTCTAGGAAAAGGAGACATGAGAATCAAAATATTCCTACTGAAAACTCAGATGTAGAAGTTAAATCCCAAGAAAAAAATATGTCAGAAGAAAGAGGGAAAAATGGACAATTGGAAGAAAATTCCAATTCGAATGGGCTGCAAAATATCCTTTTATTGAACCTGTGTACACTGAAAATTGTAATGATGTTCCAACACAATGTCGATACAAAATATGTGATTGGAATAAGGGGAAGGAGCACACAATGCAGCTCAAACTATACACAATTGAAAATAACTGTGGGAAAATATACATTTCCCAAAAACTAAAGGATGACAGCATAGTCAGAACACATAAATGGAAATATGGAAAATATTGTGTACATGTCAAATACATAGAAGAGTATGAAAAGGAACAAAAACATATCAAATATATAAATGAAAAGGTGGTACTAGAGTAGCTAGATTGAGAAAATATATGGAGGCAGAAATGCAAGCAAAAGGTATTCAGTTTGCTACCGTATTTCATATAATGAAAAGGGGAAGACCGATGTCATATTTCGGAGAAAATAAAATGATGTATCAAGTTATTGGTCTATAGAACATTCCTCAATCTCATTGGTTAGATACCAGTGGCTGGGAGATTGCAAAATGTCTATCTATGGTAGAAAAGGAGGATCTGAAACTGTGTGTTCAAAAGGCAAAGTATATTTCCCTTTCATTAGATGAGGTTACTGCAGTCGATAATACTTCATGGATATGTATTCATGTTTACACATTTGCTAATGAAATAAGGACTCCACACCTCTTAGCAATTCATAAAATGACTAAGAATTGTAATTCTAAATATATATATAAATTGGTGGTGTCAAATCTGAAGGATATCATTGGAATGGATGACTTTTCCATTGCAACAAAATTAGTTTGTGTTGGAACCAATGGTGTAGCTGTAATGCAGGAGCCGAAGAAATGGTCTGTGTGTTAGACTTCAGAAAACTATTGCTCCGTATATGGTTTTTGTCCACTGCATGGCTCACAGAATGAATCTCGCCTACAAAATTGTGAGCACATTTGAAAATGTAGCTAAAGTGGAGGAATTGATACATGATCTACATGCCTATTATTCTAGCAGTCCGAAGAGATTTTTAGAATTTCAAATTTTTTCTATTGGAATGACAGAGGAAAATTTAATTCTTAAAGATGTAGATACCAAATGGATATCTATGTATGAACTTGGGTGTAGAATATTTGATGAATATCCTTTATTGTGCGGGATTTATGTTTAAATACCATGGGGATGTAGATAAAGCAAAGATATATATTGTCTTCATCTAACCGACATAGAAAATTTACTCAAACTCTATGGTATTTTTCCCATGTTGAGGGAGCTTAATATTTTAAGGAAGCATGCACGAGATCATTCTTTCTACGTTACAGACTTCATAAGACTCGGAAGACGTGTTTTCTAGAGTTTAGAAAGTCTATATATTTCTGATGGGAGTTTTCAAGGTGTTGTTTTTGAAAACTGGAATGCATTGAAATATCTGAAAAATTCTAGGAGCTTCTTAAAATACAATATACATGATCATCTGTTTATAACAGCACATGGAAGAGAGATTCCACTTCATACGTTCCAAAAAAGAGTTGATATGGATAACTAAGAAATAAAAGAAGAATGAGTGACATGAAATTTATATGATGCAATATTAATGGAAACTAGGAATAAGTTGAGAAATATCTCTGAATCATTAGCTAAAGAGATATGGGAAAGATTCAAAAATGATAAAATACTTGAAGCAATGGGAGTTGTAAACCATATACAATCTATCGCATTACTTTATTTATCAAAAACATGGGTGATCTAACTGATCATTTATCTAAGACTGAAGAGATAAATGGAGTTTCTTTAGAAGGTATTTTGAAAATAAAACTACTTAGTTCACAGTCAATGGATTTTGCTAATACTATGATACGACAAGTTTAGCTTCTACAAAACCCATAGGATTATAGTGCCATGAAAAATATTTGGAAGGATATCTATTCCAATAGTATTCTAAGTGAAGATTTGAGTGAGTATATTAAGTTGTATGAGCTCTGCCAAACAATGATTCTGGGTTTAGTGGAAGATGAGAGGGTTTTCAATGCATTATCCTTTTTAAAGTCCAAAGTTCGAAACAAATTGGATAGGAATCTAGAAAGCTTTCTCAGATTGTATGTTTCATGTTACTCAGTGGAATTTTTCCTTATGATAGAGCACTGGCATTGTGGAATTCATAGTAGAAAGAAAAGGAGTTAGTAATATTTTTCCTGATCCAGGGGATTGAGACACATCAATAGATCATGCTACAGTTGATTTCCAAGAAACAAATAAAACCGTTGCTCCAGGACTATTCCAATTCACATAGATTACAAATTTGCTATTGGAAAAATGTCATTATATGTTTCAATTATCCCATTTGTGTTTTATATTTGGTTTTCAAATTCATACTTAAATAAGTAAACATTTGTCTTTTATACCTATTAATTGATTTATTTTACATCTGCAACAAATCAGAAACGTAAATATTTAAAAGAAACAAAATCAAGTAAATTTTAGGAACTTTCAATAAATTTAAATATTGATGTATTTCATACAGAGATTACAACTTTCAATAAATGCAATATTATATTTTTCTTTATTTGATCCTTTTCCATTGGAACAATGTCATTATATGTTTCAATTATCCCATTTGTTTTTTATATTTGGTTTTCAAATTCAGAATTTGAAATAAGGAGACATTTTTCTTTTATATCTAATAATTGATTTACTCTACATCTCGCATCAAATCGAAATGTAAATATTTTAAAGAAAAAAATCAAGTAAATTTAAGCAACATTTACATAAACAATAAAAATAAAAATGGTTTGTATTAACAACATATATAAGTAATTGTACAATTCTAATTTCCAAAATTATTTTGAAATCGACCTCTCATGTGGCGGATTACTTTATGAAGAAAAGTACCAATTCATAAAGCATTTTTGGCCAATACAATTCCAAAAAGGGGGTTGTCATAACATATCAAAGCTTAGGAAAAGTTACGTCATATAAGGACACATTACGAGGTCATCTTCTTTTTGCCTATGATTCAAAATCATAGTTGTCCTTCATCATCGCCACACGAATAAAAACTAAAAGGGGCTGGCCACTATCTTTTAATTCCTATGCCAGTGTCGGAATTGTGACAACACACCTGTCACATGGTGAACTTTACTAACATATCTTATTTTATGTTGTAGGTGAAGCTTGTTATTTTTCTTGCATTAGAGGTGGAGGATTTTGTTGCATACGTGTAGAGGTATCGCTTATAACTCCCGATGCCTACAGATCTTGTGCTTTGGTATTGATATTCTCTAGAATATTTAGTTCCTCCCTCGCTACATCTCCTACAGACAAAAGTGTTGCATCTGCATCTATCTTTTCCTTCAGTAAGACTTCTAGATCCATCTTATGCTCTTTTATTATCCTTCTCAATGTATTATTTTTTTATCTATAACAATGAGTTTTTCCTTCAACTGTGCAAATGAATTCAAGATTTTGTGGGAATTATTCAAATGTGCTTCAAATACAACTGCTTCTTTATTTAAATTTTTATATTTTTCCTGCAAAAGATAAATATTAAATTTTTAGTCTATTAGATAAAATGAAAAAATATATTGCAGTGCTTATAAGATAAGGATTTTGCATGTAAAACTAAAAGCCCACTCACAACAACTTTTTATTTTTCAGCATTTGTTATTAAGACATTTGTCTTGTCTTTAGCCCATTTATCATAGTAAGCTGTGCTTCGGCATTGAGATTCTCCAACTTGTTTAGCATTATGTCTATAATTTTATCATTGTAGTCATTACTATATGAAATAGTCCCTAAATGATATTTTTTTAGCAAAACATCCTACCATGCTGGTTGGCTCTCTACGGCAATGAACAATGAATGCCTTTGAGTGTGATTATGGTATCGTGTATTTATTTCTTTTATCAAATTTTTTTCTCTCCTCTCCCAAGACCACACTAAATCTGCATCAGATATTACAACCTCTTGAATTGTTGCCCCCATACTATCTGATATCAGATTTTATAAAATAAAATGTGTCTTTTCATCATCAGTTTGTGGAGCATTTCTTTGTTGAGGAGGAGAGTCACGCCTGTATTACATGCACATTTTTGTGTGTTTGAGGCAGATTAGATTGAATCATATCGTGGGTGTCAAAATAGTTACCCTTATTTGCATCACCACTTTTGAATCCCAAATACTCCTCGTCAAGGGAAATGTTGTTGAAAAGTTGTGTGGTTGTTACACTTAAAACACCACCTAGTGACAGTCTAGGAAATTCTGTGGTAGCAGGATGAACTATTCCTACTGACTCTGTAGGAAACCTTATATTCTTTCCTGCAGTTCTTATTTTTATTTGGACTAGACGTGTTGGAGGTATTGGTGGCCTCCTTGCAAGTGGAACGTGCCCAGAAGCCACATTACCTACATGAAGCAAACAACAAATTGTTAGAATATTACGGTTGTGCTTTGTAAATGCTAAAAAATTGTAAGGAAACAAAACATGTTATATATTATACATTACAATATACCTTGCATAGATGGAGACACAATCGTGACATTTCGATCTTCAAACCCGGAATGAGTTTGATCTTCATCATCAAACTTAGTAGTTTCTGAATACAATAAATGTATAAAAGAACAGTAGAAATATTAAAATACAATAGTACATACATAATATATATTAATTGTTTGAATTAGTTATTTATAAAAAAAGATAATGTCATACCTGAAGTTAAATGTGATGGTAAACGTGATGTGCATATCAACCCCGAGGTCACTTTTGACGAGGAGGTCTTACTGGTGTTGATTCTACTGAATCCATGTCAGAATCAACAGAGACCTCTGGAGGGGATTTACCTCTAGCAATTGCCTCCTTATGAGATGTTGCAGCTATAATTTTTCTCTGCAAAATAAAATCACACAATTATTATTTTATCCAAAAATATTGAATTTGAAATCCTTAGAACAAGTAAACAGTAAAAGTAATTGTTACCAACTTACCTGTTGTTCTTCGAGAGTAAGACCAATCATTTGATCATTGATTGTAGTTGGAATTTTATCTTGCAAAATTTTATAGTACGCTTCATAATAAAAAGAAAGAATATAATTGCAACAAGAGAATATAGTCTTGGATTTATCAGATTGATTGGATTTGTGGGCATGGGAGATATCTATTTTTATTCTGTTGGACAAATAACTACACCAATCGAATTTTTTCCCTACTAGTGTCCGCAATAAATATTGAACTGCTTAATATGGAATGTCTACAGATATGCCTTGTAATACAATCCTTTCTGAAAAAGTGACGCAACTGCAATAAAGAATTTGTTTGTAATACCTTGTAGAAGAAGGCCTCTTGATGAACGATTAAGAGGAGCTGCAATAATAGAGAAGAAATGTTAGATCCTTGGGTGGTCCAGTAATGTTAAGAATAAAAGAATTTAAAAACAATAAACTTACCATCAACCTGTACATTGTAATGAGACTCCAAATTTTTTTGTCTTCATCTGTAAGAACAACCTTTGTAGTAACGATCGACTTATTTTCGAATGGTAAACCTGTTAACTGATGTATGTCCTCGGGTTCAATTGAGAAAGAAATTTGATGACATCTCAGATGCACGAGGAGAATAGAAAATTTACCATCACTCTCATTGTAAGAGGTGATAAGGTAATCAAGGGATGAAGTATCAAGTATTGAATTGGGGCATGTCCACAAGCCCTGTAAATTCTAATTTTTCGAACCAATACTTTTGTGCATATTTTTCTCTGAGTAGAGCTACAATCTGTGGGGACATGATATTTTTGTATTGAAATTTTGGTGTAGGAATAGATGTGGTGTTGGCCATTGCTAAAATTTGGGAGAAGTTTTAAGATTGGAGAGCTTAGAGCATTGGAAATTTTCATAGAAAAGTGAATAATTGAACCTTGAAGGGGTATTTATAGGGGTCTATATGGTTCAAAGGACACGTGTGGAAATCTATTGGATGGCATTGGCAGCCCAAACCTTACTCATCCAACCCATGCAACCAAACATTAACCGTCAACCCACCCACACAACCCTTACGCGTCCAACCCTATACCATCCAACCATTAGCCGACCAACACTTTGTCATCCATCAAACCTTCCTAACCCTTAATCGTTCAACCCCTCGAGGCTCAACCATCCAAACCCCCACCCGACCAACCCACCCATCCAACCCTTAGCCATCCAACCCCTAGTCCATCTAACCCACATGACCAACCCTCAACCATCCATTCCTCCACCATCCAACCGCTCTCCTACCCAACCCACTGCCTAATCGTTGGTCATCTAACCCTTAGCCATCCAACCCTTAGCCGCCTAACCCTCACTCATCCAACCCTTAGTCATCAAACCCCTCACCCACCCACCCAATCGTCGCTAACCCTCACCCATCCAATCCAACACTCAACCCTTGGCCATCTAACCCTCACCCACCCAACCCCCTACCAACCTATCCAGAGAACTTCCCACCCAATGACAACTCCTTACAAACCCTACGAACAAATTTGCAAAAAGAGGAAAAAATGCTCATTGTGAAATCAGCTTTGCCACAAAACATTTTTTCAGATATTTTCAAACGATTCGAAAGTTGATTTTTGAGATTCACCAATGTTTCGAAAGTAATTTTTCAGAGGGGTCTTCTTAAAATGAACCCTAAACTATACTCTTCTATCATCTAAGAGATGAGGGATATTTTAGTGAAGTTAGTGTAGTGTTGCAAACAACATGGGTGGGAGATTCATGTGTCCAAAGTGAGGGGAACAACTACGAGACCTCATTTCCTAAACCTCTCACACCCATATTTTTCGTCATCGTCAATCTCATGAAATTAGATGTGGCGGGGTTGATATAAACTCCAAAATTCATTGGGTAAAGTTTGGCGTAAGTGTGGGCTAGTTGTACTCTACCATTGTAAGAAAGTCTGGATGTATTGTTTTTCCTACTAGATTCTACCCTCTACACAAATATATGTTTTTCCTATCTTCAAGAGATATGGATTTTTGCAAACAATTAATGGGTGGCAAAGATAAATATGTTTTTCTTGTCAACTTCATCACGAGTCATGCATATAATTTCCTCCATCTTGACCATCTTTGCAATCCTCTTCCTTGTAAAGTTAGAGCACTTCAAGTAAATATAACAATACAAGGTATAAGGAAATGAAAGGAAAACCAACATTGTAAGAAAAAAGGTAAAATGAAACAAGAATAAATGCAACTTGTATAACAATATGATGTAATCTATGACATGTCATTTCCTTCCCCTCTCTAATGTTTTTGTCTAGAACACCAAGGCTTTTTATATATTTGTTTATTTTATATGATGACAAAGATATTGATTGGACTATGTTTATCTTAATAGAATCTATAAGGTGAATTTTTGAATGGAAAATCAAAAAGAAAAGGTGGGATTTAAACACTGCATATGCCAAACCTATTCCACATATCATATTGTTCTTACCCACATAATATGTTCTTTAAGTTCTTTATTGTATTGTCTTGATCTCACTCACATTATTCATGTGAGTGCAATTTAGATTTAGAGGGGATAAAATAAAAAATGGAGAAAACCAATAGGTTCTAGGTTAAAAACCCAAATACAATTCTTGTTTCATGTAGCACTTTCTAGCCTCCCTTTTTTAGTTTTAAGTTTAAGTAATTACAACAAAATTAGGGATGCAAAAAAATACAATAGATAATTGATCCCCTCTACTTGTTGGTTATATATCTATGTCATTTGATGTCCATATTTACATCCATCCTAGATAATATTTAAGAAAAACCCCATTTTCCTTCACATATACAAAAATCATTGTTATTTGGGATTTATTTTCTATAACAAAGATTAATCCCCTAGTGAGATTCATATTTCAACCCCGAGATCTCCAAAGGAATTTCGTTGAAAAATATTCTTTATCTACACTATCGCATACATGGCTTCATTCTCATATCTATCTTGTCATATAAGTCATAGGCGATGTAGACACAAAATCACATACTTTGAGTTATTATTTAGTCCCGGTCTCATCTTGCTATTCATATGGTTCTTAAGACTTAGTTGATTGACTGATTTTACATTACTTGTTTTCGTATTTTCGATCTTACACCTACACTTGCCTAATTTGTATTATCATTCTACATTTCTCCTATTTATGACTACGACACCAGTCGGGACTCAGGCACCCTGTGCACTTTGGTCCCCTCTCAGGTGCCCTAATCCTCTTTCCACTTTACTCTCACCTTTTGGGAACTTTCTAGCCATTTGAGATTTTTATCTTTTTGGTGGTCGACCTTTTTGAGGTTAATTAAAAAAATAGAAGAAGAAAACCATATAAATATAAAGTTATGAGATCATAATGAGGGAAAAAGCACTAAACATCTACTATCACCATCCGGAGTTGCATCCATGAAAGGCATCTAAGGATACATTTGAATCCATATAGCTCAATAAAAAGGAACGCAAGGCTGGTTCATCTCGTATCACATGTCATATAAGGGAGTCTATTGTTTTGATGAACGCACTTACTACATTCTACAACAAGTTATTTGTTTGCTACTTCAAAAAGTGTGATTGAAACAAGAGAAACCTAGGGCAAAATTTCACACACGCACTTAGAATTACAGTGGGTCTAAGAGTAATGCAATGCTTAGTTAATAAGTCCACCATAGTGGTCACCGAGGAAACTCTAACCCCTTCATATGCATATTTATTTGTGCATTTTGATGCTTTTTCTATGGTTTTGTAGGTGATTCTTCCATCTCATATTCATAGCGATAACCGATGCATTTCAACAACATTAGTGTGATGGGAAGTGAACACGGGTGAACATCCAGGTGATACCATAGAAGGTGTTTTCTTTCCATTTTTGTAGACCAGGGCACCCACGGGAACCCCTATCCCTTTCGAGGCACCCCAGTCTAGTCTAGATAGCTCAGATATGTGCTTTCTCATGCTTCTGTGGTCATTTCCTCCTCCTGTTCACATGATCTACATTGCAACATATTCCCAAAAAATCAGTCAATCAACTAAGTCTTTTCTTAACCCTTCTTGCACATTATGGTTTCATATTTTCTATCTTAGTTTTCTTGGGTGTATTTTTTTATTTTATTACTTCATTTATTTAGTTATTTTATTGCTCCTATAACATTAGATTACACTAGAATATTTCTATTTTAGTTAATCATTTTGGTGAACCCGTCCTTTGAGACCTTTTTGTCTTGAGTTATTAACCTCCTCTTTCAATGGATCTCTTTTATAATGACTTTACTGAGGCACATCTTAAAGCCCTTAATGATCATGTTCTTTGAACATCCCCAAGATCTAGAATTTCTCTTGCATGTTTCATGTGAGGAAGATACTAATTTTGTGGAGGCTACCGCTTCTATGGCCATCTTTGCTTCCATTTCTACTCAACCACTTTATTGTACTCTTTCACCTATTTCTACCATACCCATTTCTATTACTAATCCTACAAATAATTTCACCCCGCCTCTTGTCTCTCGTGCATGACAAGTTTCCTTCACAAGACTCCATCCTTAACCTCCCTTATCGGGACCACCATGAACAAATTTATCTATTGTAAAAGGCTACGTCTCATGCATCTCCATCTTTAGATTCCACATTATTACTGCATTCTCCATTTGCACCTACCATCTCCACTTATCCGCTTCGTCCTAGTTTTTTCACCCCTAAGATTCCCATTTTCAATGGGAATGGTGACCCATAAGCTCATTTTTGTGCATTCCACGTATCTTGTCTTGATTTTGTGGATGATCACATTATTTTGGCTAAGATATTTCCCTATATCCTCCATGATTATGCGATGCATTGGTTTTATGACCTACCTATCCATTCAGTAACTTCATTCACACATCTAGCCGGTTATTTTCTCACTCATTTATCTATAAACATCATCTCCAAGATTTCCTATGCCCAATTAGCACAACTTAAGCAAGGATCTAATGAACACCTAGAAAATAATTTTTGAGATACAAAAACAACTTAGCTAAAATGTCAAATGTGCTCACAGAATCTAAGCTTCAGGACTTGTTCATTCAAAGTCTCCTACCACCTCTCCAGGAGAGTGTTCTCTTTAAACCTCTCCTTCATTCGATCAACTTTTTCATACTCTTAAGCTTCGTGAAACCAAGCTCTTAGCTATAGGAAAGCTTAAGTACTAAGAACAAACATCATCCTCTACACGTTTTCAAAGAAAGTCAACATTTAGACCATCTACGACAAAACCAACCAATACAAAAGTCATTGTCAATGCGGTAACTACTACTAAAGAGCCTCATGCACAACCACCTCAATACACATTCACTAAGTTCCCTATGGCCCCACATCTCATATTGCAACAACTTCTAGAGAGAAATCTTATTACACTTCCTCCACCACTTGAAATAGACCCATCACGACCAAAAGGAAGAAATTACAATGATAACTTTTGATGCGACTATCACCGATGTGTAGGACACTCTACGAATAGGTGTTTCAAGCTTCGTACCATCATCCAAGATCTTATCGATAACAACAAGCTTGAGTTCCCAGAATCTACAGACTCTTCACCAGTCAGTGAAAACCGTAAGCTCAAATTATTTAATAACCCACCTCCACAACATGACAAGAAAGTGGTCAAATCCTCAACTAATCATGCATATCATGTAGTGCCTCCTCTTGCATCTAGGACTCTTGAATTTCTAGTTGCACATATGGATCATCTTTTCCGATCATCTCTTTTTTGACTACGATTATTATGCGACTTTCAATTCTAACCACTTACATATCAATGCATCTATTGTCTCAATTTCTATCAACAATACTAAGGTTGACCCATCTTCGCCCATTAGTGCATGCTCTATCCCACTTCTCATTTCCATTATCTATTCATTATCACAAATTTCATATCCCATGAAAATTTGTATGGTTTTGTCAAACTTCTTGTTACGATAGGACCTATTACTATGCTTGTAACCTTCTTTGTCAAACAAGCAAATGACGGTTGTAAGATGCTTCTAGCTCTCAATTTAACTCGTAGGTCTAATTCCATCATCTCTACGAACCATTTGCAAATCAAATTCATACATAAAAATCAAATTATTTCTATTAACGGTGTTCCTCCATCTACTCCATGGTCATCATCTCCTCGAGCACCAATTAAGGCATCTCCTACTTCATCTAGTACATCACATTCCATGTTACTTAAAGTGTAATCTACTCTTAGTTCAGCAACTAGCACACCGTTTACATGGCCTCACCACTCTTCTAGTCCTAAAATTGGCATAGGCTCATTCCTCACACAAGAATCGCATCTCTTCGTAGGTCAACCCCTCATTTTATTCCATGTGGGTATCTATCACTACGGCACTAGGCTTCTCATCGATCTCCATCAACTACACATTTGTTGTGTGCCTACACACTCATCATATATTCATCTATTGCATGCACATATACTTCACTCACGTGTGCGATGTATCTCTACTATACGACCACTATTATGCTTTCATTACCACTAGCATCGGATGAGGGACCATTGTACTTCACTTTTATTGGATAGTTTAATAAATCACATGCACTTGGGGGCATTTTGTATCTATCTTCCACCCCCTCCTACCCATGTATTTTCAAACCTTACATGCACACATTCTTCCACATGTTATCCTTGACCATTACCCATTGAGACACTCTTGTGCTTCGGTTCACACTTGATTGTTGAGGGCTTCCTACACACATGAACCCCACACACTATAGATTAGATACTACACCTTACACATTCTACACATCACATGGTCATATTTCATCATCACATATACTACCTACATCTTCATCTACATGTTGCACTCACTACCCAATGACAAACTCCAGCCTCATGGTCCATACTAGACTATTGAGGGTATACATCAAAAATGGACCTCATCATATTTTGTGCATTCATCATTCAACCTTCTATCATGCAAAATTCCTAGTTTAGTGATACATGCCATAGGCTACATCATCACTTTCACTTACATCACTTAGTGGTATACACCTTATGATATATCGCCACTTCTTCTCCTCATCTTGTACTAATATACATTGTAGGGTACATCATCACTTCATCTTGCATCACCGACACTTATTATAATCGTCATTTTGTGATATACGATTTAGGCTAAATCATCACTCATTCATTCATATTTTTGTGATATACGCTTAGGATATAGGGTCACATACAATTCATCCCTATGTCGCATATCTCATCACTACACAATCAACACAATACATTACACACAACACACATTTTGACCATTTCATGATAACGCACTCTCATTTTCCGTTCATTCTTGAATGATGAGGGGATAAAAAAATGAACCTCACTACATACAAATCTATTCACTCTGGGGTACATGACTCCTATCATCCATCTTCCATTCCATTCCATTCCATCCACATCATATTGTATATCTTGGTCACATTTGCTTGTTCATGGTTGTATTATTCCTCATTCTAGATAGAACTCTTGTATGTCATTATATTTAACATACACACATATGTGTTCACCTCCTTTTCTAGTTTTGATAGAAGATACATGTATCTTACACACATCATGGATGTTTTTCTACTAGCAATCCCACAACATGACTACCTGGGGCATCCACATTTGTACACTATAGGTGTTATTGTTTTATTTTGTACTTAGCACTCTACATTACTTGGTTATAAATGTTTTTGACATATTGGCTATCTTTCTACCATGCTAATAGGTGCTTCATGTGTAACATTTGTTTCACAAGATTACTTGCTACCATGGTTATCTGTTGTTTGTACTTGCTTTTCTTTTTTTGGTATTGTATGTGGGCCTTGCAATTTTTGGTTAGTGTGCACAATTATTTGTTTGTATGCGGCCACTATGACCTTGAGTGTCTTGCGACATTGTGAGCAGCATCCCATGTTTTCAACCCACTTTTTATGGCCTATGATTGGTTTCTTGTATGTTTACTTGCATTCTATCTTACACATTGTTTTGGTAGCTTACACTTGTCTTCTACATGCATGCTTGTTCGTACTAACACTTGTTTTCTAGCCACTTGTTTACGTGTGCCTTGGTTTCTACCAAGTGCATTCCCTTCCCCTATAGGGCACAATTTATGCGTCAAGACTCTTTGGGGCCGCATTCTCCTATCTCGCGACGTCGCATGTAACCCCAAAGAGGGGGCATCATTTGGGTTTACACACTAAACATCGCAAAGATATCATACTGATTTCAATTGTTTAGTTTTCCATCCATGACACAATGGGTTATAAAACGAAGTCAAATACACAATGAAATTTACATGACAAGTTTTTCTCAACATTTCACTTTGAGATGTTACAAGGTAGAGGATACAAGGGAATTTCCTCCCTACACTACTTCGGCCGCCGATTGCGTCGGATAGCCAAAAATACTAGATAGTACAAAGATATCTTCACATTCTCGGGGAAGAAGTTCTGAGTTAGAGAATAACATAAATTACGCTGCTACACTTCTTCAGCCACAACAGCATGAGATCACACAAAAATCTCACTTCATCGACAATTACATGATATCCTTTCTACACCCTTTTGTCTCATCACGGATTAGGTGCACATGTTCCTTTTTCATTTTCATTTTTGTACTATTTTACATGTTTCTTTACATAGATAAATCCATTTTTACACATATAAATGCATATTTGACTACTCGATCATCTTCTCTTTAATAGATCAGTCCATATGGGAAGCAAGTAGTCAACAACAACAATGCACACATGGCGGGTGCATCACACACACGATGCTAACCATGCAGGTACACTAAACACATTGGCATCTACATGTGTGCTTTCACCCTATGTTCACTCTCATCACTTTTTACACTTTTGCATATTTTTTTCCATGCTCCATGTTTTTGTCACTCCACGCTTTGTCTAGTCCTTTGGCACGTTTGCTACATCACTCTACATGGATTATCATGTACACATCTCTATCTACTTTATGTTACCAAGATTTCTACTCACCAACATAAAGTGGGGGAAAATGTAGACACAAAATAATGCAATTTGAGTCATTATTTAGTCTTTGTCTCATACTACTATTCATATGGTTCTTAAGTGAGAAGTGTAATAATTAACCCATATCTTTGGCCATTATTACATTTCTTTATGTCGTATTTTCGATCTTACACCTGCACTTTCCCAAATCTGTATTTGTCATTCTACGTTTTCCTATTTTTGATGAGGCGCTGCCCTAGCCCACCCTGGTCTCCGCGGGGGTGCCCTGATCCTCTTTACACTTTACTCTTATCTTTTGGGCACTTCCTGGTCATTTAAGCTTTCTATATTTTTGGTGGTCATCCTTTTCGGGGTTATTTACAAAATTAGAACAAAATAACCATATAAATATAAAGTTATGAGACCATAATGAGGGGCCAAGCGCTAAGAATCTACTATCACCATCTAGAGTTACATCCATCAAAGGCATATAAAGGTACATTTGCATCCATATAAAGCACCATCAAAAGGTTGGTTAATTTGGATCACACTTTATAGGAAGAGATTTTTATTGTTTCCATGCACACATTTATTACATTCTACATCTAGTTATTTTCGCACTACTTCATAAAGTGTGATTGGAATAAGAGAAACCTATGACACAATTATACACACACCTAGATCTAAATTGGGTCCGAGATGTAGTGCAACAATTAGTTAATAAGTCAACCATTATGGTTGTTGAGCACGATCTAACCCTTTCATATGCATCTTTATTTTTTAGGGTTTTGATGCTTTGTCTGGGGTTTTGTAGGTGATTCTTCCATCTCCTACTAATAGTTACAACTTGCGCAATTCAACAACATTAATGTGATAGGAAGTGAATACAGGAAAACATCCAATGACACCTCAAAGGAGGTTTTCTGGCCATTTCCACAGACCAGGGCACCCAGATCTCAGACTAGGGTCCCCACGAGCATCCCTATTCCTTTCCAGGCGCCCCAGTCTGTTAGATAACTCAGATCTGTCATTTCTTAGGATTCTGTGGGGTTGTTTCCTCCTCATGTTCACCTAGTGTACACTACGACACACTCCCATGACATTGGCGAATCAGCGAAGGCTTTTCTTAACGCTTCTTGCACATTAAGGTTTCATATTTTCTAGCTTAGTTTTCTTTTGTGTATTTAAGTATTTTATTACTTCATTTATTCAATTATTTTACTGCTCGTATATCATTAGATTACACTAGAAAATTTCTATTTTAATTAATTTGATGGATTTGTATACACCGATCAAAATCAAGAGACTGAGACTCCATGCAATTTCTTATGTTGTTGAGTGTAAATTTCTCTTTGATTTATGAGGGATTTTTACGTATAAATACATCAAATTGTACCGTGTAATGACCAGGTGTACGACGTAATAAACTTACTCTAGGTTGAAGAAGTTGATTTCCTGTCCTTTCCGGTCATGGAATTTGTGATGAAAAGAAATTCAGCCATTTATAAATATTTTTTTAAAGCTTTAAGCATGTTGGATTCATACACTAACATACAGAAAATTGGCAACTGGGATGAGCAGTGATGGCAAGAAAAAATACGTCGTCGATGATTTATTTCTTTATGTCGATGGTTCAGCTTTGTTTTCCCTTTGTATTAATTGTAAAGAAAGAGGATATGCGATGGTTGTTGACTTATGTTCTTAAAACACAAGAGTATATGCAATGGAAGTTAGGCTTATGTTCTTCAAACACATAGCAGGAAGAAACTAAGAAGATAACATAAAGAAGAACGTCAAAATGCATAAAAAATAAATTACAGCCAATGGACTGCCCTCTAACGCCTGCGTAGGAAATCAATGGCTCGGGTTTTTCAATGCGTGCATGCGAAATCGAACCGCAGGTTTTTCTGTCAGGTCTAACATGTTTGCAGTAAAAATTTTCTAATGGGGTAGCAGTAATTTCTGACAGGATTGCAGTTGGCGTTGTCCTATTGGACGTACAAATCTAGGAGCTCTCCACGAAGTTCGGAATTTCTCTTGGGCGATGAACGAATTAGCGTACAAATTCAAGGGGCTTTTGTAGAAATATAGAGGACGAATCTTGCACTTTTTTTTAACCCTGAATCGACGTTTTTAGTCGGAATAAATTTTGCACAGAGAAGTTGCAATAAATTTAAAACTAGAAATCGTACGTGAAATGTACGATAGAAACACCGAAGGGGATTTTTTGAAGGAACCAAATTCAAGAGAGAGATACAATAGGAGATGAAGAGGGTGAAGAAGAAGGGGTTAGAGGATGGAGAAGTGAGAGGGTGGAGAAGTAAAAGGGTGGCAAAAATGGAAGGCGAAACAAGTCAAAACTTTACTGTCAAAGAACAACACGACAAATATGTCAAAGCGCAAATATTAGAGTTATTATGTTGTGAGAAGAATGTGATTTTATTTGAAAAGTATGTGGTCATACCCAGATTATTTGAGCCTACAACTTTTGAAGCCTCAAAGCTCGAGCTTTTGTTCCAATGAACGCACGTTCAACATAAATATGAATGAATGCGAAAATATATAAATCATTTTTATCAAAATGTTAAAATGATGTCAGAACACCTTATCTTAAATTTGTAACATGCTTGCGAGCAAGCATTCTAAATCCAACCTATAATTATGATTTTGCATAGCAAAGTGTAAGGCATTCTTGTTTTCTTTGCCTAACATGTGAATACAATCTGGTGCCCTACCAATCAAACACATGAGTATATCCAAGAAATCCTTCTGCACCGCAAAATGAAATGCCACAATTACATCATTATTCGTTCGATTACACGTGTCTGAATTTGTTTCGACCAATTTTATCACAAGTTACAAATGGCCATACATGGTTTCCAAATGTATTGGTGGTACGGTGTGTAAGAAGCAGGGAGACATTGCATTCACCTGGCGCAATTTGTTGTGTAAGAAGCGGAGATAGCGACATTGTCAGATTTCAACGCACGCCCTTAAAATTCAATATTTTTCATCCACATTCTGAGTGGTATCAAAATGATCCACCCCGATTTTAATAAGAAAGGCCTTTGGCATAAAAATAGGAAATTTGGTTCCTTCAATCAACATTAAAAACAGTGCAACCTTAAAACTACCGGCCGTAGTAAGAAAAAGTGGTTGGCTATCATAACAAAGTACTACAGAAAGTAGTAGTGCTCAGCTACTATAAATTATCATGGATTCTTAAAATAAAGATTCCAATATTCCAATTGATATGCTTTCTCTTGAGACACTCAGACAAGCAACCTAGATAAAGTAAACTTCTAAAGATTGTGATACCAAGTTGATAAGAATTATTGTGTGTTAAAATTATAAAAGCATGGAGATAAGTAGCATTAGAGTCGATAAAGTCCAGAAAAAGTTTCGAGGTGTAAGCCATAGAATTGGTTCACCTCTGTAGTAACATCATTATAAAGTTGTGATTGATTTGTGAGCCTTTTTAAAATCTTATATATTTTTGTGCTTGAATTGTAACTTCTCACACCAACCAAATTCAAACAACAATTAACATTCACTTATTAAAACGAGATGACAAATAATAATAAAAAACTCACTAACATTTGTTTTATTAATTGTTCTGTAGAAGTGATAAAATAGAAACAATTGTCCATTACAAGAAGTGATCGGTCAAATAGATCAGAATTATCATATAAAATTTCAATTGAATGCATTTATCGATAATGTGTTAGATATTTACACCTAAAAATGGTAAAAAATATGATCTAATCCAACTTTCTTCATTCTCAAAATAGTATTAACACTCTAAATGAACAAAAGCAATTCAACTCTTTTGCTAGATGCATTGACATCTCAAGCTACTCCTTTCAGTGTTTGAGCATTTGTGCGTTATGATATCGTAATTCTTTTGTTTTCCCCATTTCACCAATGGGTACATCATCACCATACCCGTAACTTACTTAGAATAGCACCCATCCAAAGAAAGAAAGGAAAACGATAAATATCTGCCCAGACTGCCCCTGGCACTGCCATAGCCCTACTATATGGTGTATGTAAATAATTCACTTACTATAGGTTTCGTTCATGGGATGTTTTCTAGTGTTCCCTCCATTTGTCCAAAGCTGCCACATTATTTTATTGTATCCATTTCCACTTGTAAGTCGTACTCATATACACATTTAAATTTTAAGCTAAAATCTCAATCCGACCAAATCCAGGACAATGCACCATTACCCGGCCAGCTCAACGGTTCCATTAAACTTATTTCACTCCAGATCTAGCAAAAATCAAAATCTATATCAACAAATCCAGTTTTCAAAAGGATTTTGAGATTAGTAAAATACCTTATAGGCCTGAATCGAGCAGTGACACAAATATTTTCCTTAGACTGTTGAAAATCCATATCACTATTAAAAGCCGACGTTGAAGTATCTGGAGAAATATATTCAGACAAAGAAACATAACTAAATATGAAGTTATTAAACGAAGTCGTGGAGTCCCTACGAGCCTTGTTTGGAGTTACAGATCTCTTCACAGATCCATAAGAATTTGAAGAAGAGCTTAAAACAGGAGATGAGGTGGAATCATGATTTTCCCGTTAATTGGAGAATCCTTCCTGCAATTGAAAGGCGAGCTACTCATGCCCCTGGATAAAGACGCCATAGAACTACCCGCCAATTCAAATATAGATGCGACATACGTATTTCCATATCACCGGGCCATGCCTGATTGACAGGGGAGTTAAGAGCTTGCAAATAGCGACAGAGGGAAATAACAGAAGAAGCGGTTATTTGGCAACTACAGAAAACACACCGCCGCCGGCCTCGATACAGACCACGACTCGGTCATCTCCTCGCCGACGAACATAGGCAGGGTATTTCATCGACGGAAAACACATCCATGATGTTCTGTCCATCGGAAAACAAAAAAATCAAACCCTGGCTAGTTCGCACATGTGCCATGTGCACTGTAACCTTCCCAACACGATTTTCAAGGTAAGGGGAGCGTTTGATTTCAACGTATTCTCTTCGCTAATTTTGGCCGTTTGATTTCTGACGGATGTCAGAATAAACAGGTTGCACTTCACTACAAGAATGCCTTCGGTGTAATAATGAAGTGCTTATATTACTTAACATGCAAGGAAAATGACATGCATAGGGGTAAATTTCATGGCCACCTATACTCACAAAATATTTTGAGATGGTGGTAATTTTTCAATAATTCCCTTCAAAAATACAAAACAATGTCATTTATGCTCATTATTATGTATTTATTTAATTATTTTAAATCTATTTTTAAAAATAATTTATATATAAATTCATATTAAATATTGACAAAGTGAGATTTTAAATATGCAAGTGTGTGTGACAATTATCATAAATAGTTCAGTAAGTATTTTACAAACTTAAATCACCAAAAACTTCTAAACGACCATTAAATTTAACCCCTACATTCCTATAAGGCCACAGGATGTGTCTGTGACATGTCCACACTTTGCTTTGGATTTTAAACAACGCGTAACCCGATCGGTGGGTTTTTTGACATGGGTTTATTTTCCCACTCAACTTTTAGTTTTTTTCTATTAAAATACGTGGGTGGCACTGGTATTACCATTGGTAAGGTGATTTGATTTCAAAATGTGGCATATTTTATTGTTTAAAATTTAAAATATATTTTGTGGATTTTATTGAATGTGATTTTTAAATCACTTTTTTCCATATATTATTGGCAAAACCGAATGAATTCCGTAAAGAATGACATGTTGAAAATTTAAAATACCGTGGTTCTATTTTCCCAATGAAATTTTATTTTGTTGTTATACACATGGGTGGCATTGGTTTTGAGACACCTATTTACGAGAGCTCCATTTAACACAGTTCTGTGAACGCTGCGTTTATTGTGCGGTTGCCGAGGGGTGGAAATCGACAAGTCAGAGCCTATTTTTTAAGTTTTAGACCATATAGGAAAAAAATTGAATAGACCATAGAGGGTTACAACCTAAAAGTAACTGGTCAAATTTTGTAATACTTGTTTTTTTAATCTATACAAATTTTATTTTGTTGTTACGCATATGAGTGGCACTAGTTTTTGGATGGCTATTGGCGTAGAGCTTCATTTAGTGTAGTTCGTGTAAAATTTTGTTTATCAGGCAACAACTAGATGTGGAAATTGACTAGCTATAGCCTATTTTTGAGTTTTAGAATGTACAGGAAAAAATTGAACAAATCGTAGAGGGTTACAACTGTCAAATTTTGTAATACTTGTTTTTAAATATATACATATAAAATTTACAATAGTATTAATAGGCATGTAGAAAGGTGAAGAAAGCATTCGCGTTTTGCTAGAAAGTAAACTAAAAAAATCCACAAAATAATCATTTTATGTTAAGCCTTTATGGTTTACTTTTCCTTGTTATGAACTCCTAGTTTAATGCAGATGTAGGGCTATCGATGCATGCCCAAAAGAGTTAGATGGAATCGTGTTCATTTTCAAGCAAGTGGGATCCTAATGAACAACATGGAAGAGGGACACTATCTCATAAGACAAGTGCATGACCTCTAACAAATCCATGACATGTTGTGAATGGCCTCACCAACATTCCCTGTCGATAAGCATTAGCCTGTGCCCAGTTCACAAGCCTCGTAGAGGAGGAAACATAGTTTCAAATGTCTTATCTGATTCTGAACCTAAGCTCTACATAGGCCATTGAGGAACCAAAATGACCCATGTCTAAGGGGGCAAGCCTTGAGCCATTGATTACGTTTTCCATATTCTCGACAACCTCAAACTCTTCACCGAGTCTCCTTCACCGTCGCCTACAAATAAGAAGCTTCATCATTTTTGATTCTCTCACATTTTCACCCCAACTTCTCACACCCACCACCTCATCCTCTTCATGTAGCTTCGCTTCATCGTTAGGAAAAAAATCTTCAAAAGAAATTTCAATGTTGTCCTTGGAGTTGTGGATGTCCAATTCCTTGAGTAAATGTTCATATGCAAAGATATCTTCAAATTTAGCAACTCACTTCTCTCACTGGCCAACATTCCCACTACATATCATAACCAAGATCATGGCCATTAGAAAGAAGGGACCTAAAAAAACCATATTTTGTTTCAATACTTGCTTCTGTCTTCAGATTGAATAGTTGTTCCCACCTTCTTTTAATACTACTCCACTATGTTGCTTCCATTAGATTCACTCCAATACACAACATCGTGTATTTGTGCTCTCTTTTGGCTTCGCATAGCCTCCTTAGCGTGCATGCCATGTTTACTTCTTCCATGACTATCAAGTGTTTCCATTGCACCCTTTCGATGTAATTAGTAGTTATGTTTTGATGCGTACATACTATTTATCATAAACTCCTGTCTCAAAGATTTTTAAAACTATGCGAGTCTTACATATATTCGAATATAATGTTTTTAGAATAAAATATCGCTGGGCATGGACATATCTATGTACATCAAAATAACATGACATCTTGTCCACATTTATAAACATCATTTTTGAAGGGTTTCGAGTGAAAATTTAAAGTCTTTATTAATGATTTCTAATTGAGTGAAACTTGAAATTTTTCCAAACAAACATGGGAAGAAAGTAAATAAGGGTCACATTGCAGCAACAATACCTGTAGTGAATGTAGTATGCAAAAATGCATTTTGTGAAATCCTTTGGTTATATTCAGCAACAAATGCAATTTTATAAAGTCATATGGCTAATGATTTTAAAATTTGAGGGTTATAAACATTAACATAACTATTTTTGAACAAATTCCATTTTTGAGTTTGTAAGATCTCGCAATGATCACATATTTGAAATTTTTACCACATTGTTTGACACTTTATGTAAAAGAAATTATAATTTCTATATGTTATGTATCCTTTTTATAGTATAAGTTATGTCCATGAGAGTTTCACTTAGTAAAAGTGTGGTATAGCACGTTCGCTCCAATGGTATTAAAGAATACCCTTAATGTTAGTTTTCACCTTCAATTATTCAATAGTTAATACCCCTTCTATTATATTATATTAGAATGAAAATACACCATATTTTTTCCATGTACCATACTTACCTATTTTCCCATTATGATTTTATATACCCCTTATTATTTCTACCTTAATATATCGAATAAAAATAATTTTATTTCTACTATAATATATTAAATAGAAAATATATCATGTTTTCCACTCAAATTATTATTTTCATAACTAGTGGTCAAAGATTTTTGTTTATAATGTTAAAATTAGCCTCACCTCTCCTTTCGCCCGCCTCTCTAACCTACCCCAATACCTATTTCAAAATATCAATAAATTAAAATCTTTCACCCCCTAATGTCCGCGGTATATTGAGTTTAATTTTATCAATTTTAAATGTTGTAATATGAATGAACGTGTTAGGATATTGAATATCTAATGACCCCCGTGGCTATGTTTGATAAAGTTGTAGGAGGATAAATAAACATGTGTACATGTGTATATTATATTAGAATGAAAATACCCCATATTTTTTCCATTTACCTTACTTACCTATTTTCCCATTAAAATTTTATCTACCCCTTATTATTTATACCCTATTATATCAAATAAAAATAGTTTTATTTCTACTATAATATATTAAATAGAAAATATATCATGTTTTCCATTCAAATTATTATTTTCATAACTAGAAGTCAAATATTTTTGTTTAGAATGTTAAAATTATCCCCACCTATCCTTTGGCCTACCTCTCTAACCTACCCCCAATAACTAATTCAAAATATCAATAAATTAAACTCTTTCACCCGCTAATGTCTACCGTATATTGAATTTGATTTTATCAATTTTAAATGTTACAATATGAATGAAAGTGTTAGGATATTGACAATCTAATCCCCGGTGGCTGTGTTTGATCAAGTTGCGGGAAGATAAAGAAACACATGTACATGCCTTAGCAGTTACTGTTTTAACTCAGATATGTTGTCTATCTGTGCCCTATATTTCCCACCATTTCTTCACCAATTTTGGTATATCTCCCCTCTGCATGTTTGTCTCCTTGCCAGTAAATCTCCAAGGTTTTGAACCCAAAAATATATTAATACACTTTTTAAGCTCGAAGAAATTCCCTTTTTTATCAATTCATTAGTGCGAACATGGCATAAAAAAGACAATGAATCGATTTATCTTAGCTAAGGAAATGACTTGAGCCCTATTCGTCAACATCCCATTGAAACAAAAAGCTTTAGTTTGAGGTGTGCTATGGTAGGTAGAAGCATGCGTACAAGAAAGCTAGGAAAACTCCACTTAAAGTTTCAAACAAATGATTAACTCAACCTGGATTATGTTGGGGGATGAATAGGAACTGCATATAGTCCATCCTCTAGTTCTTGCAACACATCCACTCAGATTTCAAGCAATGAAGAGATAGTGTGAACCAATCAAATTCTACTCTTCAAAAATATTTCTGTAACTGAAGTGGATTTTAAAAAAAAATTATTTGGGCATTAACTTTGCACAAATTACATGGACATCTATGTATTTTAATCGCTTGAAGCAAAGAAAATAGTACTCTCTGCCAGTGGCAGGTACTGAAAATCACACCAACACTACGAAAAATTTGATTAGAAAGAAAATAATTCAAGCCAACATAGACAATACCGTTAATAAAAGTTTCCATTTAACATAATGTTTGAATATATGAAAAATATATTGTTGTGAACATTGCAACCACGAAAATAGTTGTACACAAATGTTGGAATTAGAGAAAATTTGTGCACAAATATATACAAAAAATTGTATGAAAAGTGGGTCAGAAACAAGGGATATTTGTTCCAAACATGACCAAATTTTGCAATGTCATTTGTACCTCTGTTAAATCGGAGTGGATTATTATTAGAAGTAGTTTTTCCTTTGTATTGATAATGAACTAGCTGTAACATTTGAATGCATGGTCGAAGTGGTTTACCTTATAATGATGGAGCTAACATTGTGTCACTTAAGTTGCATAGCTGCTTTCTTGGGAAAGAAATTGAGGTGTGGTGCTCGCAGAATTACAATGATTGTTAATATAGTTCTTTTTAAATATATGTAATGTATTTGGGAAATTGAACATTGGAAGAAAGTAACATCCCCTCATCTTGAGTTCCTGCAATAATTTCTCTAATGATATTTTTTGTCAACTGTAAATATTTCATGCAATGCGAAATTTGATAAGTATTTCTTTATCTTCTATGTAGTGTGCATATGTTATTGTAGTCAGTGAACACTAAAGGTGTCAATTCAGTTAAGGCTTTGTTTTTAGCAATGCACTGTATTGATGTTTTTTCTGCACTCTTAATATTGCATAGGAAGCAATGACAATAAGAATGTGAAAATTCTTGTTAGCAACCACTTCAATATACTAATGTTGGTATGCAACAAAGCAGTGTGAAGCGTTCAATAACAAAATAAATGTTTTTACATACTGAGTTTAAATGGACTAGAATAAGTTTTTCCAATGGTTAATGTTCCTGTTATCCAAAATAAGATCATGTTTATTTTTTTGGTTAACTGCACCCATTTTCCCTACTTTAGTGCTTTAATCCAATTTTTCAGATATTCTAAGTGCTCAAGGTTTCTTGAAAAATTTCCATCAAATGGGAAATTTCTTCCCCTTTCCAAAAATATAAATAAGTCCTTCTAACTCCTCATATTTCGCAAGTTACGGGCCGGCAAGCCTTGGAAGGTATTTTTTCCCAAAAGCGGGCTGACGGGAGTTTTTATTGATTTTTGCCAATGCGGGGCGGCGGGAGAATTTGAGACTTTTCACCCAAATGTAAAATGCGGGTCGGCGGGCCAGATGATGGAAATTTTCCAAAGTCAATTTTGGGCCGGTGGGTTTGCGGGGAGTTTTGGAATTTTTTTGTTTTTTACAAATAGGGCACAAAGTGAATTTCGGGCCCACAAGCCCGTGGGGATCTTAAAGCCAAAATGAAGAAAATTTCCTAAGGCCCGCAAAGGGACATGTGGCCATGTTGAAAATTCAAAGCGGGATGGCGGGTCGTCTGACAGAGGCAATTTGAACCTTTTTCCCGAGAAGGTGTAAAGTGAAAAAATGAGCCGCACCTCCATTGATGCCTAGAGGAGCCACGTGTCAAGCCTCAATTGCATGTGGGCCGGTGGACCTTGGAGTGACTTTTTTCCCAAATGGAAAAAGCAGATTGTTGGGTCCAAAAATACTTTTTTGCCAAAAGTGAATTCGCACGGCTACAGGGTAATTTTTGCATTTTATTTTTGGTGCCAAAAGGCACAGAGTGAGTTTCGGGCCCACGGACCCATTCTGCTGATTGGTTTTCACCATTTTTGTACAGACCCGACTCAAACATTCAAATGGACATATCTTTTGACCTAGTGCCCAAAATTCAATAAATTTGGCACCATTGGAAAGGTCTCGACCTCGCCTACGCCATGAAAACCTGAAACTTTAATTTCAAAGAGGTTTAGTGGGTGAAAAATGGGGAAACATCTTCATGCCATTAATATGCAATCTGATTTTCCCAACAACTAGATCATATTTTGATTCGATCTGCCGCTCTCCCTTCTTTAACACGCTGAGTAGACACAAAGTGACGGACATGACAAATTTGGGGCAGATTTGCAGAGGCATTGATGGCCAGTAGTTGAGCTTCAAATTAGTTTTCCCGCCTCTCTCTCCTTCTTCTCTCTATGCTGCATCTATAAAAGAAGGAGTTGGGCTCATTGTAAAAGGTTGGACATTTCTATTTTGCGCCCTCCCTTCTTCTTTTGTTCGCAAGTGGATTTGTGGAGCTTTCAAACCTCCCATTCAAACTATAATACAAATTTCCTCACCTCTTGGCTATTGTAATGTATTGTATCGATTCGGAGCAATAATATATGTATGTGGGTGATTTCCAACCCTTTCATGTGTTCATTGTTGTCTTTCTGATCTTTCATTGCATTTTGGTTACCTATGCATGGTGTTGTATTGCATTCTTGTGGTCTGTGTTAAGTTACAAAATGGGTGTCTAACATTCCTTTGGTGCATCACCTCATTAGCTTAGGTTTATTTTCTTGCATCTTCTTAACCCTGTCTCCTTGGTAAAATAGAGTAGATTTAAAATAGATCCTTTGCAATTTATTTGTGTGCACCTGAACAGAGGAATAGGAACCAGCGTTAATCCGAGAGCTCTCTCAACCCATCTTGTTGCGAGACATTCTGGGGGTCTTGTGATTCTCGCACTAATAGTTCCTTCTACCTGCTCAACAAAAAGATTTTGGCATTACGCTTTTTTTTGAAATGGTTACACAACACTGTTAAAATGAAATAATTGTAAATAATGCTATTTTTAATAGTAAAGAAGGAAGTAAAAAGGATATTCTATAGTGGATTTTGAATTTTATTATTACTTTATTATTTTTTAAATAATTCAAAGGCAAATATTTTCTAGTATTATATAGTTGTTTTTTATTTTTTCATTTCAAGATACTTCTCAATGATTGTGGTATCTTGTTGATCACTAGAGCATTTACCTATCAAAGGTGTCGAGAATCTTGAGAATATTTATCTTCACAACATAGGAACCACAATGGCTTGTAATGGGCTTCGATACGAATTCATCTATAGGAGTTGGTCTAACATCCGGTCACTCAATTTGGAGTTATCATAGTTGATCAAACATAATCCCACATTCTTAAGGCATTGGAAGGTATTGCATTAATGCATAGAGAGATGCATCACATATATTGTGTTGATATGTAGCATGTCATGAGGTCCTTTTGCATATTAGTTATTGTTATGCATCTTGAGTTTTTATTGATCTAACGATTGTCATATATTGGGTCTTTCTTCTAACTATCCGTAGTGCCCACTTCCCTTCGATGCTTATCATATTTTGATTTCGAGTATTGTTGACTTTATACATAGATATTATTGTATCATTTTGGCTTAGCATGATGTTAGACGATAGAGACACTTTGACTATTGATGGATTTCGATTCATAGTATGATTTGTGTGGATTCTTAGAGACACATTTTATATTGATGATGATGTGTTGTTGACATATTTATATATTTCTGACATTTAGAATTCTCGTCATATTGAGTAGGATTTAGCAATTGAACTAATCTTGTGATCTTATTGGTATTGATGAAATATAGAATTGAGATGTTGTTAGATTTTTTAAATAATAGCATTGTTGGTCTGGATGATGATTCAATTCATATATGGATGATTATTTATTTGTATGCATATATCTTATCTTGGATGTTTTGATATGGCCATGAGGCCAAAGGAGGTATTGTGTGACTTTTACAGGTAATTATATCACAACAATCAAAGGGGATTAGAGACCAACCACAACGGAATACTGGGTGGATACAACAATGGTCACCATGACAACTTGTGGAATGTTGTTTTGTTATTTGTTGTTAGGAGGTCCCCATGGGGGATGACCTCCAATTATGACCAAGGGGTTTGTGTGTTGTTCTTTTCTTTTCCTTTATTTAATTTTAGAGTATGTGATTTTATGGTGATGTAATTCCCTTTTATCATTAATTGATTTATGTGTCTAGATTAGTAAATTAATCATGTTACTAAACTAATTATGGATGTGACAAAAATAAGTCATTTATTAGATTGCTTGGTGCTTTGGTCTATGTGTTTTTAAGTTGAGTGTATGTGATTTTGAGTGTTGTACACTCCACCCTACTTGGGAAACTCGGATTTTAGCTTAAGAGCCATTTTTGGAGGCTTGTGGGACAAGTTAAACTTGTCCCACAACTCTTAATTTCTTATACCAACCCTACCTATGGGTTGGGGGGTCAAAAATAGACCCCATTATGTGTTTTGGAAGGCAAAAGGTGAGATTTAATTGCACTTTCTTACATGTGTTTAAATTTTCGTCCTTAAGGGGTGTGGGTTGGAGTGGTGTGTGTAAGAGGTTTTTCATACCTCTCAACCACCCATTTATTATGCCTTGGGGTATGGGTTTGAATTTGGTGATGTGGGATGGAGAAGAAATGATGTGGCATCCTACATGGAGCCACATCATCTTCCTCTCCCTCTTTTCTATTTATTGGAATTTTGGGAAGTATTGGGGGTTACTTGCTTGGTTTTTTCTCTTTCATTTTGGAATATTTTCTTGTTGGAGTGGAAGGGTGCTTGGAATTTCTTGAGTTTGGAAGAATTTGGGAATTTCTTAGAAATTGGAGCTTTTCCATGGCAAGGTAGGGTCTTACACCTTTGTTTTCCTCTTTTTTTTCTTGTATGTTATGTGTTGTATGGATTTATTTTCTTGCTTGAAGTGTTGGGTATTGAAATGGATTTAGGTTGTGTTGAGATAGTGAAATGAGGATGAAATATGTTGGGAGACATAAGAGCTTCTTTGTGTGTTTAGGAGGGAGTGGGTTTGGATGCCCCACCTTTTTCTTTTGTTAGTTTGTGCATTGTGGGAGCCATAAGAGAGAGGGAGGCATAAGAGTGAGGGAGGCATAAGAGACATATATTTGTAATTGTAGGGAGGCATAAGATATTTTGGGGTTGATTGTGTTTTGGAGGATTTTGAGGTGGGCATCTAAACCCTTGGGAGGAACAAGGGTATCCCCATATTCCTATCTCTACTTGGCTTGTTTTAGAGCCATTGTTTTGGGAAGTTATGCTTAAAAATGAGTGTTTTGTGGTTATTTTTCTTTGTGTTTGTTGCTTGCAAGTAAGTGTGGAAGAATTGTAGAGTTTTCATGTGTTGGATCCATCCCTTATTGCCTTGTGGTTGGGGCTCGAGGGCCAATGAAGATAATTTCTTCTTCTTCTCATTGGATTTTTGGTTGGGTTAGAGAGTGTTTCCTCTCCCCCATTTCTGTTGTTGTGATCAAGTTAAGAAAAGATGGATCCTTGTTGGAGATTTTATACTTGGAGCACTTGTAGAAGACTAAACAATACTCCATTGTAGATAATTTTTTTGTAAATTTCTCTCTTCAAGTTGAAGATTTATTGTATTGTTTTTTTAAAGAAAAATTATATTGAATATTGGTTATTAAGATTGTAATGCATGTGGGAAAGAAAGACATTTTTATTGAAAAAGTTTGATAAAATGGTGTAAGGTTGTGGAGATTTATTTCATGTGAGAAAGAGTTGAAGATTGTACACTAAGAGTACTATACACTTTCCATATTTGTCTCGTTGGGATTAGGGGCGAAACCCGGATTTTTTTTTAGCCTTAAAATGTGCCCGATATACGTGGGAAATGTGCTTTTCTTATATGGGTGGATTTTTTGACCCATAGGTTTATGGGATGGTTTTGGCCCATGGTTTTTATACCACGGTTTTGTAAAACTAATTAAGCAGATTTTCTACTTATATGTTTTATGCATATGGTAGGTATAATGTAACATTGCATATTTGTTTTGAATTTAGGTGTGAATTATGTAGAGTTTGTTCAAGTATAGCTCCAAACAGATCCGGGGTATTGTTTTGAGAGAGCGGTGGCTTGTAATGAAATATGAGCAAGTGATTCTTAGTGGACCTAGCCCAAATTGAGTGAACCATGTTAAATATTGTCTCTTTGTGTTGTGTTTTTTTATTCTGCACTTTCATTTTAGATCTGTAATATTTTCTGCATATTAGTTTCTACTATTGTGATTCTATGAGGGATTATTCCACATATTTTATCCCTTATTTCCTTATAATTAGTATCGAGCCTAGTTTGGTTTCTGAAGTGTTGAATCATAGGAAATTTTTATCTTGAGTGGGAGGTATGGCAGATGATGGAAGATCAAGGGTTGATAAATTCAACAAGTAGAATTTCAATCTTTGGAAGATGAAAATCATAGCACCCCGAATGTTCTCAAGTCCGAGTGGGGCATTCGGTGTGATTGCACAACATTGGACCATCTCTCAAGCTATGGGACTTACAAAACTTGAGATGGACCTCCAGAGAAGGCTGGTTCCTACTTCCTAAACTACATTCCACAAACTACTCCAATGTAGGTAGAGATAACCTATCCTAATCTAACCATTCCAAGGGGAGAGAGAGAGAGGGTGAAAGAGAGCCTACACTAAGTGGTGATACACCAGAAAAGGAAGTGGCTGATCACGGATCCGACTACCTGAAGTGGAGAGAGGTGAGCAGAGGAGAGGGTGGACAAGATGCACCACGGACCAGAGATATATTTCACATGAAAACCACTTCAAAACCCATTAAGCACAACTCCCAGAACCTACAATGAAAATTAGAGTATGCACAGTATACCCTGAAATGATGATATGTAAGAAGAGACAATAAAAAACAAGGATGAACAAAATCATCATGAAACATATTCTATTTCTCCAAAAGTTACACGGTACATCATCAGTGGGAAAGAGGCAAGAAAATGCCATTATAGAGCCATGAGAAGAGGCTTAGACTCCACATTCTACCCTAAGGAAGAAAGAGAGAGGGGGAAGAGGAGAAACAATGACCAACCATTTGAATATGCCCCTCTTTTATAATATATAGAAGAATGAGAGAGAAAGAGAGAGGGAAAATCGAACTCTATTTCAACCACCCCTGTGACGCATTAAATCCTACTTTGAAAGCTCAACCACCCACCATCAATGCCCCTACAAATCCGCCCACAATTTTTGAGTCCACTACTCTATGTATGTTGGCGTGTTGAAGACGGAAGAATGGCGGACCAAATCAAATTTGATCTCGGTTATTAAAGCAATTGGATCCTTCATTAACGACATGAAATATGTTTTCCTAATTTTCACCCACCAAAGCCTGCTAAAAATAATATTTTTTATGTTTCCACGGTGTAGAGGAGGTTGAGATATTTCTAAAAATTCTTCTCCTACCCAAATCCAAGCTTCAAGTTGAAAATATGGGTCTCAAGATCGGGGTCACGTGCATGTAATATTTAAAGAGTCTGTCCGTACCAGGTCCATGTGGCAGCCTCGCACATCTTGAAGATTTGGCTCCTTCCTTTCACTCTTGAAATCGTGGCTGGTCCGACACATTGCAGATTCTATGGGCTCCTCGGTTTCCTTTGTATTTTGTATAAGTCCTTCCCATTGGTGGAGACACTGTGCCCGACCCGAGACACATGGAGGCGTTGTGCTCATTTGGAAACTGCTCCCAGATTTTACCTTTGAAGTTGCGTGGACGAGACACGTGGAGGTCTTCAAAGGATTTTAGACTTTTCAACGGCCGACCTTTACCTCTTCAAACTTCGGGACACATGGCGGGTTGGCACTTGTTTGGAAACTACCTTTTGGGCCACACCTTTGAAATTTTACTGGTGAGACACATGGAGGGGTGGTGCATGTTTGGGGACAACCTTTAGATTTTCCTCTTGAAAGTGCGCGAAAGACACACGTGGATTCTTCCACTGGTTTTCCTATTTCTTTGTATTTTGGCTAAGTCTCTTTTTCTTGGTGGGGCCATATATCTGACCCTAGACATGTGGAGGCTCAACACACATTTGAGAACCTGCTCCAAAATTTATCTTTGAATTTGTGTCGTGTTGAAACATGGCACCTTCCGTTGATACTCTTATACTTAACCAATTTGGATCCACTCTGTCCCCTTTTTGACTTGGACCACGTGGCGAGCATGCACTTGTTTGGGGTCTCCATTTTTTATTCTATCCTTGGAGTTGTGCCGATGAGACATGTGGCACCCTTAGCGGGTTTGTGACTTTTCAATAGCCGATGAGACCCCCTTTTAGACCTTTGACATGTGGAAGCTCCGTGCTCACTTAGGCACTGCCCCTTAGGTGTCACTTTTGAAGTTGTGTCGATTGGATGCATGGAGGGCTGACGCAAGTTTGGGACCTACCTTTTCGAAGTGTGTCGATTTGACACATGGCACCTTCCACTAGTCTATTTTCTACCTCGAGTCGACTCATATGCAGCTAAGTCTGAAAACTTTGAGCTCTTTGAAGTTTGTCTTCCCATGATCCTTTGGAATCTTTTAACGCCATTGGTCTCCTCTATCGACCCTGCTCATTACTTGAGTTGAGATTTCCTTCCCTTTGTTTGTTGGACTCGAATGTGAGTTCTTTGGATAGAGCCGTCCCTTCTGATTTCCTTCGGTGCGGGGTCATGTTTGATCAAATTTTCTGGGGGAAAATTTGGGATAATAGTTTGGTGACTCACGGGGACATCTGCCTGCTAGATGAAGGGACCAATAGCCTTGTTGCATCCATTGGGCATGGAGTCATAAATAATAGCCTGGTACTAACCCTTTTCTTGAAATGGACTCCCCAAATACTTACACTTGATGACCCCGGGTCTGCCCCTACATGTATACTCTCAATTTTCATAAGAAAATCTTGGAAATGGGGCTTTTGAGAGTAGAAAATTGTATAACTGCGGCTTTACCTATCCCTAAAATGGATTGTAGGAATATGAATCACATGGTTATACAACCTTGAAGTAATAAAACAAAACAACATGCTATATGTACAAAGATCAAATCATACAGCCTCAAGTGCGACATGGAGAGTGTGTAAGAGAACTTCTTCTATTGAAAGGAAATCTACTCCTACTCCTAACTAACCGAGAGAAATGGGACTCAATCAAATCCCGCAATGGGTAGGGAGAAATAGCTTCCCTTTCTCAAAAGGGGCATCCATGCAAATGATTTGACACTAAATATGGCTTCTTGTATGATTGAAAAAATAACCAGAGGTGACCTTCCACCCAAATCATCAAGGTATCAACTGGAAGCAAAAAAAATACCTCTTTTAGTTGCTCGCATTTAGGTGAAGAGGCATTATAGTTGACCCTTTGTATTTTGATACTCATCCTCATGCCCTGAAGTGGGCATGACTTATTTTGCTTCTCCTTGGCTCCAATGAAGCCAAGTACTGATTGGGAACAATCTGATCCTTTGAAAGTACCCATTGTTCTGAAATCTGACTCCAAGAATGGAGTCTTCTTGCGGACCTTTCGAGGTGGATGGTGCAAGAGAAATGGGAGAGATGGGATCCTCGTTCCCTTTTACTTTCTCTTGCTGAGTAGAGTATGGAAGATTTATATCTTCCAACCTTGGTTCCAGAAGGCTGTCATGAAGTGCAGGTTGTTTTCCTTGAAGGATATCCTCTGTGGCAGCGGTGGACTCATGTGCTTGGAAGGTAAATGAGAGATGAGAAAATGATGTGATATCTTCGGGATCCTCCCCATCACAACACTCCTCTAAACCAGAAAAATAATCTACCTCCTTGTTGTCCTACTACATATTTTCGACCTCCTCCATGGTGTCCTCCTGATCTGAAATTTGATAACCATGGTTCCTCTCATCCTCAAACATGAAGTTCAAAAGATCAAACTCTTCTTTGACATTAGATCTTGGAGGGGATGAAGTGGAAGGGAGGACTGAAGGTTCTTCTATGACCATCTCCGCACTTGGAGCCTCTGAAACTGCATGGTTCTCCTCCATAGCCGGAATGTACTCTTCTTCCTTTGGATTTGGAGTAGCTCCTTCTTCCCATGCTTGTGCCATAGCTAAAGCTTCCACCACTTGAGGCTTGACCCTATATTCCTCCATAGGCTTAACTAATAAGGGGATTTTTGTAATCCCAAACTTGAGGGCCCGGATTTTTAGATTTTATTTCATTTCTTCTCTCGTTGAGTTCCTCCTCTTGCTATTCTCCTTGATTGGGTTTTGAAGTCTCTCCCTGACATGAAATTGGGAGGGTAGGAGGAGTGGTGGGTGGGGTATCCACTAATTATCTATTTATTTCTGTGTGGAGTGGAAGGTATTGCCTTTAACTCTTGTGGAGAGGACTTGGCTCTGGAATGGAAAACATGAGAAGAATGGAGATGAGATGGAAGATTAGGAGATGGAGAAGAGAAATCAGCACTCGGGGTAGCAGATGGGAAGCTTGGAAATTGAAGCTTAGGTTGAGATGGTGCTGCTTGGGGAGTGAAAATAAAATTACCAGATGATGGTGTAGGACTTACCCATTGACAAGGCTCCCTGACACCAAGTTCGTAGGCCTCTATCTCCTCAGTCCATTGCGCAAGTTGGGGCAGCGTCTCAACCATGAAGTCAAGCTTCTCCTCTAGGCTATATTGTCTTGGAAAAGGGCCGACCCATGGACAAGGTACCCTGCAACCAATCTTGAATGCCTTCATTTGTGTTGTAGCCCTTTATTGCACCATGTTGGCCTCCATGCATTGAATCTTTTCCAGCAGACCAGCATTCTCCACATAACCATCACCATTATATGCATCCCCTTGTTCTTGATAAGATCCATAGCCAAAATGACTTTGACATTGCTCATATGGGTAAGCATAATGGTTTTGGATCTGATCATAATGCTGATCTGGAGGAGTTGGGAAATACATTGGAGGTGGACTGCATTGTTGTAGGTGTGAATTCCATGAGGGAAATGAAGTCATGATTGCACAACTTCATGAATGGTAGAAAATGGATGGAGAAAGGTCTATAACTTTAGAGATGGGTTGTTGACCAGATGGAGTCACTAGATGTGCTTGCATGTGCCTCAAAAGGCTGAATCAAAATAGGAACATACCTACCTACTGAGATGAAGTGGTAAGGTGCTTCAGACCTTTCCCACTAGGCATGCCAAAACTTTTAGTGTGGTCACACGGTGGCTTATGATTTGCTGTTGATAATGAGACACCTCGGAAAGATGAGAGAAATATAACCTCAGTGTCCCACTGGGCGTGCCAAAACTGTTAGGGAAAAGACATGGCACCCCCAAAATTCCTCGGGTTTGAGTGGGATATTCGGTGTGATTGCACAACATTGGACCATCTCTCAAGCTGTGGGACTTGCAAAACTTGAGATGGACCTCTAGAGAAGCCTAGTTCCTACTTCCTAAGCTATCTGCCATAAACTACTCCAGTGCAGGAAGAGCTAACCTATCCTAATATAACCATTCTAATTGGACAAAGTTAGAGAGAGAGGGTGAAAGAGAGCCTTCACTAAGCGGTGATACACTAGAAAAGGAAGTTGCTGATCATGGATCCGACTTCTTTAAGTGGAGAGAGGTGAGAAGAGGAGAGGGTGGAAAAGATGCACCACGGACTAGAGATAGATTTCAAATGGAACACCACTTCAAAACCCATTAAGTACAACTCCCAAAACCTACAATAAACATCAGAGTATGCATAGTATACCCTGCAATGATGAGATGTAAGAAGAGACAACAAAATAAGCAAGGATGGACAGAAGCATCATGAAACATATTCTATTGCTCCAAAATTTACACGGTACATCATCAGTGGGAAAGAAGCAAGAAAATGCCATTATAGAGCCATGAGAAGAGGCTTAGACTCCACATTCTACCCTAAGGAAGAAAGAGAGAGGGGGAAGAGGAGAAACAATGACCAACCGTTTGAATATGCCCCTCTTTTACAATATATAAAAGAATGAGAGAGAAATAGAGAGGGAAAATAAAACTCTGTTCCAACCACCCCTACAACGCATTGAATCCTACTCTGAAAGCTCAACCACCCACCATCAATGCCCCTACAAATCTACCCACAATTTTTTGAGTCCACCGCTCTATGTCTATTGGCATGTTGAAGAAGGAAGAACGATGGATCAAATCAAATCTGATCTGGTTGTTGAAGCAATTGGATCCTTCATTAACGACATGAAATACGTTTTCCCAATTTTCACCCACCAAAGCCTACTAAAAAAATATTTTATGTTTCCACAGTGTAGAGGAGGTCGAGATATTTCCAATAAGTCATCTCCCGCCCAAATACAAGTTTCAAATCAAAAGATATGGCTATCTCGAAGATCGGGGTTATGGGTGCGCAATATTTAAAAAAACCTATCCGTCTTTGGGTCCACATGGCAGCCTTGCGCATCTTGAAGATGCGGAACCTTTCTTTTTCTCTCTTGAAATCATGTGGACTAACATGTGGTGGATTTTGTGGGCTCCTCGATTTCCTTTGTTTTTACCTAAAGTCCTTCCCATTGGTGGATACATTGTGCCCGACCCGAGACACATGGAGGCCTCACGCTCATTTGGAAACTATTCCCTATATTTTACCTTTGAAGTTGCATAGACGAGACATGTGGAGGCCTCCATAGGATTTTGGACTTTTCAACAGCCGACCTTACCTCTTCGGACTCTCGAGACACGTGGCGGGATGGATTCATTCGGGAACTACCTTATGGTCCGTACCTTTGAAATTGTGCTGGTGAGACATATGGAGGGCTAGCGCATGTTTGGGGACTACCTCTAGATTCACTTCTTGAAAGTACACCGAAGAGACACATGGATTCCTGCTTTCTTTGCCTATTTATTTATATTTTGGCTAAGTCCCCTTTTCTTAGCGGGGCCATATATCTAACCCTGGACACATGGAAGCTTAGCGCATGTTTGAGAACCCACTCTAAATTTTACCTTTGAAGTTGCACCATGTTGACATGTGGCACCTTCCACTTATACTCTTATACTTAATCAATTTTGGCTTGCTTTGTTCCCCTTTTTGACTTGGACCACGTGGTGAGCCTACACTTGTTTGGGGTCTTCGTTTTGGATTCTATCCTTGGAGTTTCACTAATGAGACATGTGGCACCCTCCATGGGTTTTGAATTTTCAACTTCCGATGAGACCCCCTTTTAGACTCGGGGCACGTGGAAGCTCCGCGTTCACTTGGGTCTGTCCCTTGGGTCTCACTTTTGAAGTTTCTTTGATTGGACGGGTGGAGGGTTGGTACAAGTTTGGGAGCTTCCTTTTGATGCACCTTTTGAAATTATGTCGATTTGACACATGACACCTTCCATGAGTCGATGTATGCCTTCATTCGACTTGTATGCGCCTAAGTCCAAAACTTTGAGCTCTTTGAATTTTGCCTTCCGTGAGCCTTTAGACTCTTTTAACACCATTGGTCTCCTTTGTCGACCTTGCTCTTTACTTGAGTCGAGCTCATCTGCTCCCTTATTTGTTGGATTCTAATGTGAGTTCATTGGATAGAGTGACCCTTTCCGATTTCCTTATGTGTGGGATTGTGTTTGACCAAATTTTTCTTTGGGGAAAATTTGGGATAAAAGGAAGTTATATGAAAAACCCTCGCCTCTAATAAGATTTTTTTAATGAAAAAGTTTTTAATATGAAGATTTCTAAGAATGGTTCAAGAGTTGAGATCATTTAAATGAATTTAATACGGTTGTAAATATGTTAGTTATGGTTATAATAGAAATTGATGAAGAAGTTAGGGCTTTATTAGTTTTGTTCTCTTTACATGAGAGTTGGAATAGCCTTGTAATGGCGGTAAGCAACTCAATTCTAGCTAACTCAAAGTTGAAGTTTGAGGATGTTGTAGGGGTGATTCTAAGAGAAGAAATGCGAAGAAAAAGATATGGGGAATCTTCTACTTCAGGGAATGCTTTGATAGTGGAAACTAGAGGGAGACAAAAGAATAGAGAAAGCCATGGAAAATTAAAGGATCGAGCAAGGTCAAAATCTAAAAGCAAGATAGTATGCTAGCACTTTGGAAATTATTGGCATGCAAAGAAGTATTTTTGGGAACTTCGGGACAAGAAGAAACAACAGGAAGAAAACAAGGAGGAAAATGTGGCAACGGGTAATGTATGTCAGGATGCTTTGATTCTTTCTTTGCATAATATTACTGAATCTTGGGTTTTAGATTTGGGGGCTTCTTTCCATGCTACTCCACATAGGCATTATTTTTTTGATTATGTTCAAGGAGATTTTGGGCATGTTTTTCTTGGTGATGATGATCCTTACAACATAGTTGGAAAAGGTTCTATTTAGGTTAAGATGTAGAATGGGAATACTTGGCTATTGAAGGATGTCAGACATGTGCCTACATTAAGATGAAATTTGATATGGCAGGGTAGTTGGGAAGTGATGGTCGAAATCTTGTGATATTTACAGTAGACTCTTGGAAGGTTAATAATGGTGATCTTGTGGTGGAAAGAGGTAAGAAGGTTGGAACCTTGTATTTAACCACTTATAGTACTAATGTTTTTAATCTTGTGGCTTCATAAGTAGATACAACATTGTGGCACTATAGGCTCGGTCATATGAGCCATACGAGACATCGAGATCATAAAGAAGGATTTTCTCGGATATACAAAAACAAGTTTGAAGTTCTATGAGGACTGCATATATGGGAAATAGAAGCGAGTAAGGTTTCTCAAGGTTGAACCTACAAATAAAGAGAGTATGTTAGAGCTGGTGCATTTTGATGTGTAGGGGCCGACTCGGGTATCATCTCTTGGGGTTCAAGTTATTATGTTAGTTTTATTGATGATGCAACAAGAAAAGTTTGTGTTTATTGTATTAAAAACAAATCGATGTATTTGACACTTTTGTTAAATGGAAATCCTTGGTATAAAATGAAACAGTATTAATCTAAAATGTCTCAGTCGGATAATGGAGGGGAGTACTATGGCAATGAATTTGATGATTATTATTCCAAGAATGGAATCAGAGGAAAATACGGTTCTAGGAACTCCACGGAAGAATGGGGTTTCGTAAAGGAAAAATAGAACAATAATGGAACGTGCTTTATAAGCATGAGGTTACATGTAAGACTCGCCTCTTTCTTTTTGGGTAGAAGTGGTGAGCATAGTGTTATACTTGATAAACAAAGTACCCTCAAGTTCCTTGGATGGAGGCATACCTGAGGAGGCTTGGTATGATAAGAATGTTGATTATTCATTTCTTAGAGTCTTTAGATGTGAGGTGTTTGTCCATATAGACAAGGATGATATGAAAAATTAGAGGCTAAATTAGAAGAATGTACTTTCATTGGTTATGGTGGTGATGACTTTGGATATAAATGTTGGAGTATTAAGGACAAGAAAATCATTTGATCTAGGGATGTGGTCTTTAATGAGAAATTCATGTATAAGCAGTAGTTGCAGGAAAATAGGGAAGAATCCAAGAAAGAATATGCAATGGTAGAGGATCTTCCAGATGGGAAAGTGACACATGAAGGAACCTCCTCAACAGAACCCCAAAATCCTATAGTGAGGAGGTCTTCTAGGGTAAGAAGAGAACCCGAACTTTTTTCTCCTTCTATTTATTTTTATTACTCACCAATAGTGGAGAGCTAGAGAGCTTTGATGAAGCAATGTAGGTAGATGCCAGGAAGAAGTGGGAGCAAGCCATGGATGAAGAACATCAGGCTCTCATGGAGAACCAAACATGGGATTTGGTGAAGCTACCAAGGCAAAAGAGCATTATAAAACAAGTGTTTGTTTAGAGTCAAAGAGGAAGAAGGAGGAAAGAAAGATACAAGGCCCGATTGGTGTTTAAGGGGTTTGCATAGAAAAAGGTATAGATTTTGATGAGATTTTTTCTCCTATAGTGAAAATGACTTCTATTAGAACTGTTCTAGGAATAGTTGTAGCACAAGACTTGCACTTAGAGCAAATTGATGTAAAGACTGTATTTCTCCATCGTGATTTGGAGGAGGAACTATATATGCGAAACCGAGAGGGTTATGAGGTCAAAGGTAAAGAGGAGATGGTGTGCAAACCTGAAAAGAGCTTGTATGTCTTGAAACAAGTTCCACATCAATGGTATAATAAATTTGATAGCTTCATGATGGAGTAAGGTTATATTAGATGACATTTCGACCATTGCATGTATACAAAATTTTTTAGGATGGAAGTTATATTATCTTGTGTTTGTATGTGGATGATATGTTGGTTGCAGGTAAAAACATGAAGGAAATAAAAGTACTCAAGAAGTAGCTAAGTGAATCCTTTCCCATGAAGGATTTGGGGGCAATTAAACAAATCCTTGGTGTAAGGATATCTTAGGATAGGAAGGAAAAAAAGATGACTTTATCTCGGAAGAGTACATTAAGAAGGTCTTGGAGAGGTTTAATATCTTTGGATGCTAAGCCGGTTGAGACTCGTTTGGCAACCCGCTTCAAGTTATCAAAGGAGTAGTGTCCCAAAATAGAGCAAGAAAGAAACCAGATGTCCAAGGTACCTTACTCATCAACTGTTAGTAGTTTGATTTATGTCATGGTGTGCACCAGGTGATATTTTCCATGCAGTTGGAGTAGTGAGTAGATTTGTGAGTGATCCAGGTAGAGATCACTAACAGGAAGTAAAGTGGATCCTTCGATATTTGAGAGGGACCATGGGGACAGCTTTGTGCTATAGTGTATCAGACACCATTTTGTGTGGTTATGTAGATTCAATATGGCTGGAGATGTAGACAACATGAGGATCATGATAGGTTATGTTTACATTGTAGGTGGAACAATAGTGAGCTAGATTTCACGACTACGAAGCTGGTGACTTTGTAAACCACAAAGGTTGAGTATATGGTTACTGCCAAAGAGGCAAGCAAATAAATGATTTGGTTAAAACAATTGCTTGAGGAGTTAGGGCATAAGAAGGAGGAAGGAAAGATGCATAGTGATAGTCAGAGTGCTATACACCTAGCTAAGAACTCTGCTTTCCACTCTAGGATGAAGCATATACAGTTAAGGTACCATTTCATCAGGAAAGCTTTGGAGGAAGAGAAGTTGAAGATAGAGAAGATACATAACAGTTAGAATCCTGCAGACATGATGACCAAGGTGGTCATAAGGGAAAAACGGAAACTGTGTTCAAATTTGATTGGTCTTCAAGAAAACTAGTGAAGGGTTGAGAAACTTGCCCAGAGGAAAATTAATCTCCAAGTGGGAGATTTTTAGGTTGTGGAGCTTCTTTTCATGTGAGAAAGTGTTCAAGACTGTACACTAAGAGTACTGTACTCTTTCCACAATTGTCTTGCTAGGGTTCGGGGGCATAGCCCTCGCATTTCTTTTTTGGCCTTAAAACATGCCTGATATACTGGGAAATGTGATTTTCTCATATGGGTGGGTTTGTTGACCCATAGGTTTATGGGACGGTTTTAGCCCATGGTTTTGATACCCACGCTTTGTAAACCTGCTTAAGTAGTTGTCTACTTATATGGTTTTATGTATATGGTAGGTATAATGTAATATTGTAGATGTGTTTTGAATCGGGTGTGAATTTCAGAGAGTTTTTTGAACATAGCTCCAAACAGATCTAGGTATTGTATTGAGAGAGCAGTGGCTTGTAATAAAAAATGAGCAAGTGATTCTTGGTGGACAGCCAAAATTGGGTGAACCACATTAAATACTGTCTATTTGTGTTGTGTTATTTTGTTCTACACTTTTATTTGAGATCTGTAATATTTTCTGCATATTAGTTTCTCTTTGTTGTGATTCTGTGAGGGATTATTCCACATATTTTATCCCTTATTTCATAAAAAATGGAAACAATGTTGAAATGGAAACAACTTGTTCCCATTTTAGTTGATTTATTTTCTCACATAGGTGTGTTGCTCTTGTTTTAAAAATTATTGGAAAATCTTGTTGAAAGTCTCTTGTGGGAATGTTTGAAATTTGTATGTTGTAAAGGAAAGAAACATCAATTTATATTTCATTATTTGGAAGGCTTATGATGGAAAGATAAGTTACATTTGTTCATTTCCTTGTATTAGTTGAAAGAGAGTCCACTTTATATGTATATACATTTTAAATGGTCATTTACTTGATCAATAAAATAGATTAATACATAAGTCTAGTGAAGTAAAGAAATTGCTTGTTTACAACTTAGACCATAGCTTCATTGGAGTATGTATATTCATTATTAAGTTATTATAAATTTACTTTTCAACCCCATGTAAATTAACGTAACCAGTGAAATTTGACTTGATTTTAGACATCTCATCAAAATATTATCAACTTTTAAAAGATATTTTAAGTATAAAATTTAAAATTGTTAATACTATTAATAATAGAAACATTACTACCTATTGAAATAATATTGATATTACAATAATGATAATATTGATATTAATAATAATTTTTATATACTAATATACTTAAATATTTAATACATACATACATACATACATTCATATATATAAAGGGCTATATTAAACATGTCTTATATAATCGAACAAATATCAATCAAAAGAAAAATAAATTTTTGTGCGGGCTTAGAAAGCGGTGGCATTGGGTATGTTTTTTTTTAAGGAAATGGTGGAGGGAGGTCACCAACACCACCCCCATCCTATATACAATGGGATGGGGTGGGGTCGGTGGCCTCCCCGCCCTCCTCCCCCAAAAACATGAAACCCCACCCAAATACTGGGCCGCAAAAATTTTTCAAACTCCGGTCATTGGTCCTTACCTTTCATGCGGCAACCAAGTCCCTTTCACACTGTAAACCGCACCACTCATGGTTTTTTTACAAACACTATCATATATATATATATATATATATATATATATATATGTATGTATGTATGTATGTATGTATGTATGTATGTATGTATGTATGTATGTATGTATGTATGTATGTATGTATGTATGTATGATCACTATAATTTTTATCATTATTTATGGTTTATATTAAAATAAAATTTAATGAAGTATATACATATACATATTTATGCAAATGTATCTACAGATATATATATATATATATATATATATATATATATATATATATATATATATATATATATATATATATATATATATGTGTGTGTGTGTGTGTGTGTTCTTCCATCCAAGTAAATACATATACGATTTTAACCTATTTCATCCAAAATGGGGCAAAACCCATATTCCCATTTGGGCAAATCTTAAAATAATGAGACAAACAAAATAAATGAAATACATTAATCCCATAGGTGAGGGTGTAAACAAAATTTGAAAAGGAAAGAAGAATGTGCATCTTCCATGAGCTTGAGTTTGCCTCTCATGGCTTCCACCTCCTCTCCACCAATCTACAAATAAAAAAGAAAAGAAACAATAAGTAAAACAAAGAGAAAGAAGATTTTCGTAAGAAAACTAAGGGTTAGAGAGTTTTTCCAAATCTAAGGGCCCCAAATGAATCCATCCAATGGATGGGATTCATCCATATAAAAAGTAGGTGGGGATTGGGTGAGAGAAATTCAAATTTGAAATGCATGGGTAGGATTTTAGCGGGGCCATTTAAGTAAGGGTTAGGTGTTATTACTTTTCTAACTCAAATGTCTTATTAAAGGCATTATTACTTATTGCAACTTAACCCCTTTGTGGGTGTTATGGATCCTTTTTTATTTAATCAAAAGACCACATTACCCTAGAGATTAGCTAACCAATACTAATTAAGGAAAAATTAAATTGTGTTAAGGTAAATCATAGGAAGCCTAATTCTTGTTTTGGAATAACTAATTTTATTATAAATAGTTGATAGGTTTTATTATTATTTTTCATTTAAAGGGGCATCTAGAGGAAAATTAATAATGTTGATTTAATGTAATTTTAAAACAAGAGGTGTGATCGTTTATTTTAACTTAGTGTTTCGCGTAGGCTTTAACAAAACAATATTATCCCATAATTTTTCTAGTTTCACCTAGGTTGTTCTTGGGCTTCATGCGGGAAATTTTTTTGGGTGCTACACTTGGTATCAAATCCATGGGTTAAAAGCTTGGACCTTGGGAACACTTGAAAAACACGAGACATGAACATTTAACCTAGCGCAACTCTAAAACCTAGAAAACAACATTGTATGATATTTGTATAATATAGAAAACTTAGAAAACTGAAATAAAACCTAGAATGATGAACTAACTCTCACCTTGGTCTATGTAGGAGGCGTAGACCAGACAAGGGGTTCTTACATGTAGACCTATACTTTCCACCTCCAGATCAGGTTGTAGCATCCATTTTACCTCAGATATTACATATGCTTCAGGACGTTAATGCAGCTATATGTGGAGGATCCTTAGGAGGACAAATTGCTACACAAGATAGGGAGCCATTAGTTGAGGCTCATGATTCTCCTCAACTTAGTGATGAGCATAGGGTAGAGAAATCCCACGTGGAGTTAGCTAGAGTAGATTCACCTTAGAGGGGACATGGAGATAGGATTTCAAGACATAGAGATTGATATCAAAGTCCTAGACCGAGGGAGGATCATGTAGAGAGACCTAGGGGTCAATATTCATCAACTGAGATCATATCAGAGAGATCCTAAAGCTACGACCATCTCACTATTTTCGAGATATAGGCGGTTTTCAAGAATAGGCTTAGTTTGTGAGCTTAAGCGGGTGCTTTAAGCTTTGTCCTTGTACTAGCAACACAAAATCTCATGTTGTGATCCATCTTCTGAGGGATGGAGTAGGTGTTTGGTGGAGGACCGAGGAGAAGAAGCTCCTCATAGAATTAGAGACAATTACCTAGGAGCTCCTTGAGGAGCAATTCAGAGATGGTACTTATCCGGAGGTTTGTTTAGCAGAGGATAGATGAGTTCCATGACCTCCGTCAGGCATCCATGACTGTAGTATACTACGTGATTTGATTCATGGACTTACTTTAGTATATTGAATATATGCAGAACAAGCAGTCGAGATTCAAAGGTTCATCAAGGGCCTAAATTTAGATTTGGGAGGTGCGGTGCACATTCACTACCCACGGATCTTAGCGAGAGGCCACTAAGAAGGCCTACATTACGGAGCGGACTCGGGGAATATTTAGCGAGCTAGGGACAGAGTGCGGAGCCACATCGATTAGATGTAAGATAGCAGGTCAAGGGGTCAGGTCCTCCTCATGGTGAACATGGTTTTGCACATTATTCACTCGAGCCACCATAATATCCACCTCAAAGCAGTAGCAACAACAAACTCATCCACTATTCGGACCTCCGAGGATTTGAATCTCGGAGGGGACAAAGTATGGGGCCTCCCCCTAGGAGTCCCATTCAGATACATGGTACACCGAGAGCTTAGCCAGTAGGAGCTCTTCAATAGTGACCTCAGCAGTCCATAGCCGGATCATCAGGTTCCACGACAAAGACCTCTAGAGTACCATCACGGAGCCACATCTCATTGGAGAGGACTAGAAAGTTGTTATGGATGTGGTGTTGTTGGACATCATTGGAGAGAGTGCCCACATAACCCTAGTAACAAGGGTAAGGCACATATTTTAGAGCCTACGATTGGTGACATGGGACGTGGCCATCGGATCTTTGCAGTAGGCCGAGAAGCAAGTTATCGAGCACCAAAGCACTATGATAGAGACTACATGTAGCATTGGTGGTATTCTTACCTCTATACTATTTGATTCGCTCAAATCCGATTTGTTTATCGCACCATCTTTAGTAGATTATTGGAGGCTAGTGGAAATTAGGTAGGGCCTTAGTTAGAACATCGAGATGGATTATGGAGCCAAAATCCTTGTAGACTCCTTAGTTAAGGAGTGTGTAGTGGATTTGGGACCCTTCATCAAAAAAACCTTGAATCTTCGTATCCTTCTGTTGGGTTTGTATGGAGTCATCTTGGGCATGGATTGGTTATTTACATACAGAGCCAAAGTGGAATATTACCATAAGACTATATCATGTATAGATAATCTATGAGTTTAGTCGGTGATAACAAGAGTTAGGAGACCCATTTCTATTCGCACTATTTCCGCTATGTAGCTTAAGTGGTGTGCACGATGTGGGTGTCAGTTATACGCTATTACTGTTAGTGATAGGTCGAGGATGGGGCTAATGGACCTTTAATTGACTATCATCCCATCTTGCAGGAGTTTTTTTATGTGTTTCCTAGTGAGCTATCGGGGATGCCTCCCTACGTGAGATAGACTTCTACATTGACTTGGTTCTGAAGGAATGAACCTATCTCACACGCTCCTTATAGGATGACCACACCTGATCTTTGTGAGCTCAAGTTGTAACTTTAGGTCCTTCTTGAGAAAGGCCTAATCCATCCTAATGTATCTCCTTGGGGTGCACCAATGATTTTTGTTAAAAAGAAGAACAGATCCTTGCGGTTATGTGTGGACTATGGTAGCTGAACAAAGTACCAATCAAGAATCATTACCCCCTTCCTTGCATTGATGATTTGTTTGATAAGATGAAGGGGACCACAATATTTTATGGGATTGATCTTAAGTCTGGATACCATTAGCTGAGGATTACAGAGGTAGATATCCAAAAGTCAGATTTCCACATGAGATATGGGCACTATGAGTTCACAGTTATGCCCTTTGGTTTGATGAATGCCACTACAATGTTCAGGAGCTTAATGAATGGGGTGTTCAACACATTTTATGATCACTTCATGCTCATTTTACTTGACATAATTATTATATGCTCACGTACACATGAGGAGCATGAGGAGCATCTTTGTCGAGATTCTACACTTTGTCTTCATGAGTAGCAGATCTACGAGAACTTGGAGGAGTGTGCATTCTTTCGGTAAGATGAGGTGAAATATTTGGGTCAAATCATTTATGGGGAAGGTATCGCAGTTGATCCTTCCAAGATTAGAGTCATTATGGATTGGCCAGCTCCCACTAGTATAACTAAGGTGTGTAGTTTCATGGGTTTGGCAAGATACTACAAGAGATTTATACAAGAATTTTCTCATGTTGCACACCCCATCACTTCCCTTCATCGAAAAGGGAAGATGTTTTTCTAGTTAGATAGATGTGAGCAAGCCTTGTGGAACTTAAGGAATGCCTCACGACAATGTCTATTCTTGTAGTACTGCAGACCCTCAGGGTGAGTTATTCATTTTTACAAATGCTTCTCTAGTAGGACTAGGAGGTGTGTTGATGCAGGAGGGCCGAGTGGTTTCTTTTGAGTCTTACAAAATCAAGGATTATGAGTTCAATTATCCAACTCATGACCTTGAGCCTGTAGTAGTTGTGCATGCCTTAGACCAGTGGAGAAATTTCCTTCTTGGGTGGAGATTTACACTTAGTATTGATCACTTGAGTCTTTTCCACCTCTTCACATAACCCAACCTCAATGCTCGTCAGTGGTGTTGGATGAAGTTGATTTTTGAGTACGATATGGAGATAGAGCATGTGAAGGGGAAGGAGAATGTGGTTGTAGATGCCTTGAGTATATGGAGACACGTGGCTATGGCTACATTAGTGGGTACAAATTTACGGAGTAGGATTTTACAGTAGCTTCCTCATGATAACTTCTACCTTGCAGCCAGAGTAGAGATTGAGTCTCAGAGGCCCCTTGAGGGGATATTTGAGTGATTTTCATTAAAGACCGATGGTCGTCTTAGGCACGAGAGGTTGGATATATGGTCCTAGAGATGGAGGCTTAAGACAAGACATTTTGGCAAAGGCTCATTGTGTACATTATTTAGCCCATCCCGGGGTGAAGAAGATGAACACCACCTTGAGATAATTGTACCATTAGAGGGGACTATGGAGATACGTGGCTCAATTTGTGTCGACTATTTAGAGTGTCAAAAAGGTGAAGACTAAGCATCAACATCGATTTGGTCTTCTCTTCCCTCACACTATACCGGAGTGGAAAAGGGACACCATTTCCATGTATTTCATATTTGGGTTACCTACATTGAGATACTACCATGACGCCATCATGGTTACAGTGGATAAATTAATGAAATTGGACCACTTTTCTTTAGTGAAGACCACCTACATATCTAGTGCAGTGGAATGAGTATACCTTGATGAGATTGTTAGATTGCATGGGATTCCAAAAAATATCATTTGCAACTGGGATCCCTTGTACACTTCTCACTTCTAGACTATGATGTAGTATGCTCTCGGGATGAAGATCAAATTTGCTAAATCTTATCACCCTAAGACATATGGATAGATAGAGCAAGTGAATCAGATCTTGGAGGACATGCTTAGGATGTATGTCATGGATCATCAGTTGAGGTGGGAGGAGTAATTGTACTTGGTGGAATTTTCCTATAATAATAGTTTTCATAGTTTGATAGGCATGGTTCCTTTTCAGGCATTGTATGACAGAGAGTGCATGACACCATTGAGTTGGGACAAGTTGGAGGAAAAGGTTTCTCTTGTGTTGACTTTACTACATGGTATGGAGTAACAAGTTGTTATGATCAGGAAGAGATTACAAGAGGTGCGGGAAAGGCAAAGTATGTATGTGGATAAGAATAGGATAGATCATAGTTTTGAGGTGGGCACGAATGTGTTTCTTCATGTTAGGATGCACAAGAGCCCTATCCATTATAGAAAAGGCTCTAAGCTTGCTCCTATATTTGTGGGTCCCTTTGAGATCTTGGAGCATATTGGTCCTTTGGCCTATCGTCTAGCATTGCCACCTATCTTGTCTTGTGTCCATGATGTATTTCATGTTTCTATACTTAGGAGGTATATTGTAGATCCTTCTCATGTATTATATTGGACCTCATTGCATGTGAAAAATAAGGGAAAAGTGATGGTGGACTCGTTTGTATTTTAGAACGTAGGACCTTGAGCCTTTGAGGCACAGAGATTGACTAGGTTCGAGTTCGGTGGGACACGTATGATGAGATCTATTACATTACATGGGAGGATGCCACATTTCTATGAGTCAAGTTTCCTCACCTATTCTAGTGACTTCAAGAGGAATTCGAGTCTAATGGCAAGGGATGTAGTGCCCACTTCCCTTCGATGCTTACCATATTTTGATTTCAAGTATTGTTGACTTTATACATGGATTTTTTTTTATCATTTTGGCTTAGCATGATGTTAGATGATAAAGATACTTTGACTATTGATGGATTTCGATTCATAGTATGATTTGTGTGGATTCTTAGAGAGACATTTTATATTGATGATGATGTGTTGTTGACATATTTATATATTTCTGACATTCGGCATTCTCGTCATATTGAGTAGGATTTAGCAGTTGAACTAATCTTGTGATCTTATTGGTATTGATGAAATATAGAATTGAGATGTTGTTAGAATTTTTAAATAATAACATTGTTGGTCTAGATGATGATTCAATTCATATATGGATGATTATTGATTTGTATGCGTATATCTTATCTTGGATGTTTTGATACGACCACAAGGATGAATGAGGTATGTTGTGACTTTTGCAGGTAATTATATCACAAGAATCAAAGGGGGATTGGAGACCAACCACAGCGGAATATTGGGTGGATACGACAATGGCCATGATGGCAACTTGTGGAATGTTGTTGTTTTGTTTGTTTTTGTTAGGAGGTCCCCATGGGGGGATGACCTCAATTATGACCAAGCGGTTTTTGTGTTGTTCTTTTCATTTTCTTTATTTAATTTTAGAGTATGTGATTTTATGGTGATGTAATTCCCTTTTATCATTAATTGATTTATGTGTCTAGATTAGTAAATTAATCATGTTACTAAACAAATTATGGATGTGATAAAGAGAATTCATTTATTAGATTGTTTGGTGCTTTGGTCTATGTCTTTTTAAGTTGAGTGTATGTGATTTTGAGTGTTGTACACTCCACCCTACTTGGGAAACTCGGATTTGGGCTTAAGGGCCATTTTTGGAGGCTTGTGGGACAAGTTAAACTTGTCCCACACCTCTTAATTTCTTATACCAACCCTACCTATGGGTTGGGGGTAAAAAATAGACCCCATTATGTGTTTTGGAAGGAAAAATGTGAGATTTAATTACACTTTCTTACATGTGTTTAAATTTTTGTCCTTAAGGGGTGTGGGTTGGAGTGGTGTGTGTAAGAGGTTTTTCATACCTCTCAACCACCCATTTATTATGCCTTGGGGTATGAGTTTTAATTTGGTGATGTGGGATGGAGAAGAAATGATGTGGCATCCTACATGGAGCCACATCATCTTCCTCTCCCTCTTTTCTATTTATTGGAATTTTTGGGAAGTATTGGGGGTTACTTGCTTGGTTTTGTCTCTTTCATTTTGTAATGCTTTCTTGTTGGAGTGGAAGGGTGCTTGTAATTTCTTGAGTTTGGAATACTTTGGGACTTTCTTGGAAAGTGGAGCTTTTCCTTGGAAAGGTATGGTCTTTCACCCTTGTTTTCCTCTTTTTTTCTTATATGTTATGTGTTGTATGGGTTTATTTTCTTGCTTGAACTGTTAGGTAGTGAAATGGATTTAGGTTGTCTTAAGATAGTGGAATGGGGATGAAATATGTTGGGAGGCATAAGAGCTTCTTTATGTGTTTAGGAGGGAGTGGGTTTTGGATGCCCCACCTTGTTCTCTTTTGTTATTTTGTGCATTATGGGAGCCATAAGAGAGAGGGAGGCATAAGAGACATATATTTGTAATTGTAGGGAGGCATAAGAGATTTTGGGGTTGATTGTGTTTTGGAGGATTTTAGGTGGACATCCAAACCCTTGGGAGGCACAAGGGTATCCCCATATTCCTATCTCTACTTGACTTGTTTTAGAGCCATTGTTTTGGGAAGTTGTGCTTAAAAATGAGTGTTTTGTGGTTATTTTTCTTTGTTTTTGTTTTCCTCAAGTAAGTGTGGAATCATTGCAGTTTCCATGTGTTGGATCCATCCCTTATTGCCTTGTGGTTGGGGCTTGGGGGCCAATGAGGAGAATTGCTTCTTCTTCTCATTGGATTTTTGGTTGGGTGGAGAGTGTTGCCTCTCCCCCATTTTTGTTGTTGTGATCAAGTGAATAAAATATGGAGCCTTGTTGGATATTTGATACTTGGAGAACTTATAGAATAAACAATACTCCATCAGTAGTTACCGTTTTTATAAAATTCCCACTTCAAGTGGAAGATTTATTTTATTGTTTTTTTAAAGAAAAGTTTTATTGAATATTGGTTATTAAGAATGTAATGCATGTGGGAAAGAAAGACATTTTTAGTGAAAAAATGTTTGATAAAATGGAAATGAAGTTGAAAAGGAAACAACTTGTTCCCATTTTAATTTATTTATTTTCTCACATAGGTTTGTTGCTCTTGTTTTAAAAATTATTGGAAAATCTTGTTGAAAGTCTCTTATGGGAATGTTTGAAATTTTTATGTTGTAAAGGAAAGAAACATTAATTTATATTTCATTATTTGGAAGGGTTATGATGGAAAGATAAGTTACATTTGTTTATTTTCTTGTATTGGTTGAACGAGAGTCAACTTTATATGTATATATGGAAAGAACTTAAATTTAAATGGACATTTACTTGATCAATAAAATATATTAATACCGAAGTCTAGTGGAGTAAAGAAATTTCTTGTTTACAACTTAGACCATAGCTTCATTGGAGTATGTAGATTCATTATTAAGTTATTATAAATTTAATTTTATACCCCATGTAAATTAATGTAAAAACAAGTGAAATTTGACTTGATTTTAGACTTCTCATCAAAATATTATCAAATTTTAAGAATAAGATTTAGAATTGTTAATACTATTAATAATAGAAACATTACTACCTATTGACAATAATATTGATATTAAAATATTATTAATATTGATATTAATAATAATTTTGATATATTAATATATTTAAATATTTAATATATATATATATATATATATATATATATATATATATATATATATATATATATATATATATATATATATATATATATATATATATATATATATATATATATATATAAAGGGCTATATTAAACATGTCTTATATAACCGAACATATATCAATAAAAAAATAAAGTTTTGTGTGGGCTTAGAAAGCCGCATGAGAATTGGGTGTGTTTTTTAATTTTAAGGAAATGGTGCGAGGAGGTCAGACGTTACCCCCTACCCCATATATTATGGCATGGGGGTGGGGTCGGTGACCTCCCCCACAAAACATTGAAACCCCACCCAAATATTTGGACCACAAAACTTTTTCAAACCTTAGTCATTGGTCCTGGTCCTCTACCTGCTTAGCCAAGTTCCTTTCACATGACCTATGTAAACCTGCACCACTCACGCTTTTTTACAAACACTATCATATATATATGTATGATCACTATAAATTTTATCATTATTTCGGGTTTATATTAAAATAAAATTTAATAAAATATATACATATACATATACATATACATGTACATGTACATATACATACATACATACATACATATATATACATACACACATACATACATATATATATAGATATGTATATGTATGTATATGTATATGTATATGTGTGTGTGTGTGTGTGTATATATATATATATATATATATATATATATATATATATATATATATATATGTATATATATATATATGTATGTATGTATGTATGTATGTATATATATATATATATACATACATACATATATATATATATATATATATGTATGTATGTATATATATATATATATATATCGTGTGTGTCTATGTATTATTCCACCCAAGTACATACATATACCATTTTAACCTATTTCCTCCAAAATGGGGCAAAACCCATATGCCCATTTGGGAAAATATTAAAATAATGAGACGAAAAAAAAATGAAATACATTGAAACCCTAGTGAGGGTGTAAATAAAACTTGAAAAGGAAAGAAGAATGTGCATCTTTCCAAGAGCTTGAGATTGCCTCTCATGGCTTCCACCTCCTCTCCACCAATCTATAAAACAAAAAGAAAAGAAGTTGTTATCCAATTTTTCCCATCAAGGAAAAATTATCAAAAATGACCTTACATAGGAGAAATGGAGAGGTTTCTTAGATCATGCGAGCTCACATCTGATTTCAAAATCAGTCATGGGCATGATCATCAATGAAATGCGGTGGTCAGAAAATCAATGGCTAAGCAAATGTCAAAGAATATTAGAGCTCAAGAGGAAAAGTAATGGAGAAAGGATCAAAGTTTTTAGTTTTACGTTTTTGGCACTTTGGAGAAAATAGGGCAAAAATGGTTAGCATGTTTGAAACCCAAAACCCCGAAAGTCCAAAATTTCAGACTTTTGGGTTTCAAAATTTTGGAAAATCTCAGTGCAAAGTTAAAAAAATGGAGCAAAAGTCTAAAATCCAAAATTTCGAAAGTCCTGAAAATTTGTACTTTTTGGTTTCTGAGTTTTGGAGGTGTGGAGTTCGGGGTTTCTGAGGTCTTAGGTGGAAAAATTAGAAAAGTGACCAAAATGTCTGAAATCTGAAAGTCCGAATTTTGAAAGGGTTCGGATTTCGGAAGTCAATGCAAGTTTCGAGGTCAATGTAGCAGAAGTTTAGGGTTTTGAAGTTTAAGAACTTTGGGTTTTAGGGTTTTGGAACTTTTGAGGCAATTCGAGTGATGAATAGTGCAAAAGGTCTGAAAAGGCATAATGTCTGAAAGTCCAAAATTTTGAACTTTTAGGTTTGAATTTTGATGTTTCGAGGTTTGGAGTTTCGGAATTATCAAGCCCCAAAACAAAAAAACTCAACTCAATTTCAAAAATCTAGAATTCTGAAATTATGAATTTTTAGACTTTCAGAATTTTAGGTTTCAAAGTTTTGGAACTCTTAGTCTATCATTTTTATGCGTAATGACAAATTTCGACCTTTAGATGGCCATAAATTTTGACTGGGAGCTTGGATTTTCATAAGAAAGGAATTTTTGGAATGGTTTTGGCGTCTACTACATAACTACGATCTACTATTTAACTACGATGGGATATCTTTAAATTAGTGGGAATAAGTTCTTAAAAATGAAAATAATAGTTTGTCATTTTTTAAGGTCTCTCAGGTTTCTCACCTACCACCATAATGAGGTATGGGCTTCCTTTCTTGCCCAACAAGGAACAATACATGGAGGCATGTGTTTGGTCATGTAACCCATCATTGTTGCAGGTGAATTCAATGCATTTTTTAGGTGGTTGAAGCAAGAATTCTAATTCTTGTCATCTCCTTCTCTAATTCTTCCTATATACTGTAAGGAGGGGCCTTTTTCTAGAAGTTGGAGAATTTTGCATTGGACCCTCCTTCTTCTTTGATCTACAAGTGAATTCATGGAGTTCAAACCTCCCATTTTCAAACCTGTAATGGAATTTTATGCCTCTTTGCCATCAGTAATAGACTGTATCAAATTCTTGCAGCAATAAAATAAGTATGTGGATGATTTCAACCCTCTCTTATGTTCATCAGTATCTTCCCGATATCTCTTTCGCAATCCTTGTTATCCGTGCATGGTGGTTGTATAACACTTTTAATTTTTGTGTTTAATTTTAAAGAAGGTGTTCAACATTCCTTTGGTACATCACCTCTGTTAATTTAGGTTTATTTTCTTTCATCTTTTTAACCTTGTCTCCTTGGCAAGTTAGAGTAGGTTTTAGAGTAGATCCTCTGCAAATTGTATGTGTGCACCTGAACAGAGGAATATGAACCAACCTTCATCCGGAGAGATTTCCGATTACAAAGTCCCACACTTTGGGAAAAGCTCCATGTTATGCAATCACACTGATAGTTTCAACCCATCAAGTTGCATACATTCAGGGGTGTTGTGATTACGCATCAACATAAGAAATAAGTAAAACAACGAGAAATAAACTTTTCATAAAAAAATTAGGCTTAGAAGGTTTTTCCAAATCTAAGGTCCCCAAATGAATCCATCCAATGGATGAGATTCATCCCTACAAAAAGTAGGTGGGAAGTGGGTGAGAGAAATTCAAATTTAAAATGCATGGGTAGGATTTAAGTGGGGCCACTTAAGTAAGGGTAAGGGTTGGGTGTTATTACTTTTCTAACCCAAATGTCTTATTAGAGAAATTATTTTTTATTACAAATTGACCCCTTTGTGGGTGTTATGGATCCTTTTTTATTTAATCAAAATACCACATTACCCTAGAGAATAGCTAACCAAATTTAATTAAGGTGAAATTAAATTGTGTTAAGGAAAATCATAGGGAAGCCTAATTCTTGTTTTGGACTAACTAATTTTATTATAAATTATTGAGAGATTTTATTATTATTTATATTTTAAAGGGGATCTAGAGGAAAATTAATAATGTTGATTTAATCTAATTTTAAAATGAGAGGTGTGACCATTAATTTTAACCTAGTGTTTTGAGTAGGCTTTAACAAAAATAATTATCCCATAATTTTTCTAGATTGACCTAGGTTGTTCTTGGGCTTCGTGCAAGAAAATTTCTTGGGTGCTACATTGTCTAACCATTTTTATGTGTAGGTGGCATCAAAAATATGTTAAAGGATAACACATTATATATCATGTCACTACAACATTTTGGGATTTTAGCTACAATTATTCAACAATATTTTTGTGGATAAGGGGGATTACAAAAAAATAAAATGTGGCATTGGAATTATAGTTCATCCACAATTTGATAGGATTTTGTAGCTCTTTTACAATTTTTTAGATCATGGAAAACCCACAATTAATAAAATATATAGCTTATCTACATTTTTTTAATTGTATATCCTCCACAATTTCTAATTTATGTAACTTTTTTACAATTTTTGTTTTTTGTCAATTTTCCAAAATTTCTCAAATATTGTAGTTTGTCTATATATTTCTTCCTTATAAATATTCCACAATTTACAGGTTTTTATACCTCTTTAATGTGATATTTGTGGCACTTTCAACAATTTTTTCTACAATTGAATTTACCACAACAAACTTGTAGGTGGAAGCTACAATTTGATTTCCACAATAATTATTTGTAGAATATCTTTAAATAAAATTGTAAAATATTACAATTTACCTCTTCAAAATTTAATATTCCTTTAATAAATTGTTTAAATGTAGTTGTCTACATTTATATAACACACAAAATATTGAATTTTTTTCATTTAAAATTGATTAAACGTATCCAAATGATACATACTCAATCCCATATTGACTTGAAACAAAATTTATTTCACTATATTATATAATTATATATGAATATGATTCAAAATCATGATTTACAAAAGGAACTACAAGATTCCACTTGGTCCTCGCCAACTAGAAGTTAAAAATTGCTCTTGGCATAATGAGAAGTTTTAGTGTTGGTAATACATTGGAGCAACACCAATCTCATGCCTTCGCTGCCATTTGTTGTTCCATTCAATGACATAGATCTTCATTGCTGAAGTATGCCAACTCCTCATCTCCATGCATCTACGGTACCAAAAAAATTGCAAGAGGAATACCTCAGAAACATATACATAAAGCTCCTATAGACTCAACTACCACTTACAGTTTCTTAAAACATGCATGCAGATTATACACGCGGTGGCATTTGACATCTCTATAATATCAATCTTAATCTATGCAACTCATGCTTGTAATGCAAAAAATTCTATGACATATATCATACCATGTTTTTTCCGGTAACATCTCTAATGGAACACCACACCATTTCCTGTCACTAGCTCTATTCTAACATAGAGATTCCTTCTCTCTTAATTTACCACCAAAATAGAAAAGAATAAAATCTCTAGATCTTTCTTCCTTGTAATGATCGTATTAGCCATCAAGGATTTTGTGACTTTTGTAGAGGAAGAAAATTTCATTGTTTAGATCGAATAACCATAGATTGGCTAAGAAGTATTCTTATGTTGCGCACCTAAGATTATTCTTAATTTAAAAAGCTTAATTTAATAAAACAAGTGGCTTTACTTCCAACTGGGTTCATGTAGGGCATTGTTGTGTCTGGGTGTCAATTCGTAAGCCATGATCATGCGGCTTAGGCCTCCATTTATAGAACTCAGGAAGCTTCCCCATGCTGCCAATAATTGGAAGGACAGAAGCCAAAATTCTGTCGATTTGAAGGCTTTGAACTGCAACAAAAAAATGATAAGAATTCAATAACATGCCATTATTGTATTTCTAAAATTTTCACTTCCACAACATTTCTATATTTAATGCTATTTTCAATCCGAAAAATCTGCTTCTAGATTTTTGATATTGTTGAGTACTTGTCAATTTCTATTTCTAGATTGCTACCTAGATTCCACAGTTGGATTTGGATTAGGATAAATCTATTTATAATATGAATAAACTAGTGGAACTAGTAATAGAATGAAGAAAATAGTGACCTACGCAAGAGGAAGAGGATTGCTATTCCTTGTATTGGCCGTTATTGTATTAGACAAGAGAAATACCATTAGACCCCTACCCCATTCCACGAGACAAGACCACAAAACTCATACTCTTTCCACATCTCTTGATAACAGTGTTGCCAATGATAACCACATAATAATATCATGAAAATTATTAATCTACATAGTCCATGCACATTGTTTCGATCTTACCCAAAAATGTACATGGGATTCACATGGTGTGATGGTGGTAAAAATGTCTCTGCATCCCCACAAAAAATCATGTCTTCTTCATTGTGTGATGCCCTAGTAGGCCCCCTTCCATATTCCAAAGGCCTCTGCCGAAGCCCCGAAATCTGCTGCATATGCGAGAGCTGGAGAAGGAATGGGATAACCGAATCGGTACCTTGGCCTCAAGCTCCACTTTTAACTCTGCATTCGGCTCATTGTCTCGCCTTGAATTTAAATATCCATATCCCCAATATAAACATTGGGCCATCTTGCCTTCTCAAGGTAGTTATTGCTTGGCCTGCTCATTCCACGTTTTCACTTTGTGTATCTTATCACTTTTATGTATCTCAATCGTCCCCCACAAATTTTTCTCCTAAACTTCTAGATTACCCTCTCATATCAAGCCCCAACTATACTTGGATGTATCCTCTAATGGTTTGAACACGAGAGAGTCTGACATGCAATTGACCTTGTATAAATAGAGAACATGATAGAGATTGATCGGTAGGAAAGGGCATAGGTGTGTTGAAATGAGTAAAGTCAGGAATAATAATTAAAAAATGAGATGATAAAAATGGTATCGAAACTCCAGCGGCATATGCTAACACAAGAAAAATCCTTTGGGAATCCCGAGATATCTTTTTACATCATGAAGTGTCAAATATTGGGTAAACAACTATGCATGCAAATGTTGACTAACGATGAGATATTGCCAAGTGGTGAATGAGACTTCTTCACAGCCGAAATGTGTATTTTGCTTGTATTAATTGGTAAATAATTAAAGTTTTAGGAAGTATTAGTCATAGTTTCAATTTAAATTTAATCTTATCTGCCCAAAATTCCTGGATTTGCATGACATTTGTAATGGATTGAAATTAGTTTGAGAAAAAGATAACCCTCCGGAAAATAATTTATATTATTGTATTTTCATGATATTGTACTTTTAATTTTAAATAATTGTTTTTAAAATATTATAAAAATTTAAATTTTGAATCATGTTTTATTTGGATACGATTTAATATGGAGTTTCAATATTATTATTCTATTTTCTTGAAATATTCTTTAGGTGTAAGTATGACTGATAGTTTTTTAAAAATATCTTTTTTAGATAAAATTGTGGATTTTCTATGAGAAAGAGGTGGAGATCTGAATTGTCTACAATCTTTAAAACTTTTTAAATTGTGGAACATCCACAATACCTAAAAATGAAAAAATAAAATTATCATAGAGATTCCACAAATATTCTACAATTTTCTCAAATTGTAGAAATTTTGTAGAATAATTGTGGTAAAAAGAGCTTATTAAGGTGAAATTAAATTGTGTTAAGGAAAATCATAGGAAGCCTAATTATTGTTTTGGACTAACTAATTTTATTATAAATAGTTGAGAGATTTTATTATTATTTATATTTTAAAGGGGATCTCGAGGAAAATTAATAATGTTGATTTAATCTAATTTTAAAATGAGAGGTGTGACCATTAATTTTAACCTAGTGTTTTGAGTAGGCTTTAACAAAAATAATTATCCCATAATTTTTCTAGATTGACCTAGGTTGTTCTTGGGCTTCGTGGGGAAAATTTCTTGGGTGCTACTTTGTCTAACCATTTTTATGTGTAGGTGGCATCAAAAATATGTTAAAGGATAACACATTATATATCATGTGCTATGGTGCATCGAGTCATGTTACTATTTAAAGTGCCCTACTCTAATGTATTTTCATGGGGACTATATTATGCATTTAATCTTATTAACAAGTTGTTATGCAATTAGTCAAAATATTGTTTTCTTCTATGTATTTTTTGGTGATTAAGGAAAAATTAGTTAAACATTAGAAAGATTAGTGCTTAGGATAGAGAAATCTTACTTGTAATAGAGAGATTCGATCAATTTTAATTTTTAAGGTAAGGAATAAAAACTAGAAACAACGAAACTAGATTGTAGAATTTAGGCTTTATTAAGAAGTTGCACGCAAAGATGCAAAATATTGCACGTTGTTCTCTCTTTTATAGATATTAGGGAAAATTTAGTTGGAACTTTAGTTAGAATTTAGGCTTACTAAGAAGTTGAATCGGAATGGGAGGAAAACAATAGCTCAAATTGTCTTGTTTTAGTAAAAAGGATTGAAAAATAGAGAAAAATAAACTTAATTCTAGAATTTAGACTTAATGAGAAGTTACAAATTATTAGGTGCAAAATATTGTATACTTTCCTCTCTTTTGAAGATACTAGGAAAATTTAGTAAGTGATAAGTTAGGCTTAATGAAAAGTTGTAGACTAGTAGGCTATAAAATATTGTATGAATTTTCTCTTTTGTAGATATAAGGCCAATTTAGTTGGAATTTAGGTTATGATGAGAAGTTGCATAGGAATGCGAGGAAATTTTAGTTGGAATTTAAACTCAATGAGAAGTTTCATAGGAATGAGAGGAAACTCTTGTCTTCCTTTAGTATTTAAGTAATTACGGTAATTTAGTCAAGTAATTTAGTCGGATGACTAGTTGGGCTAGTGTTTAGGAAAGTGGAGTCAAATTATGGCGGTCAATTTATGTGGTTTAAATTAAAGGATTGAGCAAAATAGACATTTTAGATGATTTGTTGAACCTAGTTTCATTGTGAAGTTGCGGAAGGATCGGAGGCTAAATAATTTTTCTTTTCTCTCTTTTGAAGTAATTAGGAAAAATTTAGTGGAACTGTACGGGAAGATAAATCTTAAAATCTGCATTAAAATCTGTTAGATTCAATATAAAGCACTAAAAACTAGAAAAATTTAAGCGCATTAAGAAACTACATGGGCATTGGTTGCAAAACATAGTTTTCTTTTCTATTTTTCGTACTTAGGCATTTTTAGTGTGAAGTTTTCTCAAGTTGTCTTTACATAAGTGAAATGTTTGTAAGGAAACATGCTTTTTTCCGATTTAAAGAAAATAAGCTGAAAAAATGGAGAAATTAAGGTAAGTTTTAGAATTTAGGGTTAATCGAAGAAGAAAATATATCCACAGAGAAATGTGTTTTTCTTTTCTTTTTCTATTTTGTAGTAATTAGATAATTTTTTTATGCCACTCTAGGTGGATTGGTGTTTAGGAAGTGACATCTTTATAGGCATTGTAAGCTTTATTAGCATCATGTAAAATTTTAAAGACTTAACAACAAAGAAATATTTCACTTGACTAAAAACTAATCCAACTAGATTTCCACTAAAATGTTCCTAATTAAAATCATATAATAAAAATACACAATATTTAAGCCCCTACATGCCTTCTTGCAATGATGCGGCTTTCCAAAATTTATCAACACCTCCAAATCCACCAAACTCGAGTGACATGAGGTGACATAAAGTACCAAAATATACATACCACCACATAAATCCATAATGTCACTACGCATGACATTTGTACTCCATAGCCCTACTAAAAACTTCAAAAGTTTCACACCACCAAATTCTCCATAAAATAATTGATGAATTCTAATTATTAGAGCTAAAATACATGTTAAAGAGTCACAAAGTGTGTTGTAATTCCTTCCTTAAATCTCTATTATATTACATTTACCAATATTTTTAGTTTATTTTTTCTTTTTCATCTATTTTTATTGAATCGGATGCTTCCAAACAGAAGCCATAAAAGTATATTTTTAACAAAGTATTCACGGGAATATGGGTTGCACTTATAGTAGATGTAAGAGAAGAAGGGGAAAGAAAACAAAAAGGTGGTAATGAAACAACACCCTATTTCCCTACATTTCAGCTAAAGCAGGAGAAAATATTGGATAAACAAATACAAATAGTCCATACCTCTCTCGAAGAATCAGTGCGAAGCATGAACTATAGACATCCATTTATCCACAGGAAAAATATTCCATGATCAATACAAATGAACAAAAGAAGGTAGAGAGAAAACCCTTCCTTAGTATAGTCTACCTACTGCATCCGATGCCCTCAACCTTACAAACGTAGTCATATTGAAAACACCTCTCACATTCTCTTCTCCTATCCAAGTGTACCCATAACATGATATAATACTTAAGAAATTAGGTGGACATGCAATGGCACAACAAAAGTCCCTACGAAACATTTTATCACAATTGCTAGAAAATACCTAAATCATGTGTCAAATTGGAAGGGAAAATAAAACTTAATAAAAAGTTGTAATGCCCACTTCTCTTCAACACTAAATGAAACATGATTATCTTTTCCAAATTGTTTTAATCATAAAACTTGTTGCTTTATTCTAATTAACATACTAATGAGATGTGCGGGGCATCATGACTCCTTTGTGTTTTGATTATTATTATTTTAACTGTATGTCATATTGTGGACCCTGATGGGCATTTAAGGATAAAACAATTAGCTAGAATGTTTGCATTGTCGTAATTTGATTGTGATAGCATTACTCTTTGATATTGTTTTGTTGTAATTGGTTTACCTCTGTGACTAGACACATAGACACTATTGTGCTTTATTACCGGCAGATGTTATTAGACAAATGACATTAACACACTGTGATATGGGGAATTGAAGGATAGACATTATTGTAACCGAACTGATTAAATTTTGATAGAATTTTAGTATGGAAGAAAATGATGTGTTGTTAGATAAATATATGTTGATATTTGAATCATTTTCGTATTGGTTTTTATTATGATATTCAAAGTTATTTTTGTGATTTAATTGATATTGGAGATTGGAAAAATTGTGAATGAGTGAAAGTATTGCTTTAATCGATGATCCAGTTGGTCTTTGATCTTAGTTGCAAACTGATGTATGAGTAGAATCGAAATGTTGAAAATGGGAATAATTGTTAAGTTACTTGGTCTTAGCTATAGTAGTTATGATTTTTGATGTTTAAAATTGATAATTAGATGTAAGTGTTTTATTACTTCGATATCGTTAATATGGCCATGAGGCCAGAGGGGTATTGTGTGTTTTGCAGAAAAACATATCACGAAAAACTACGGGGATTGGAGACCAACCACATTGGAATTCTAGGTGAATTCAACGAGGGTCACCATGGCAACATGTATTTGTGTGTGTGTTGGAATTATTTGTTAGGGGGAAATTGTGACCAAGGGGTTATGTTTTGTCTTTTATTTATTTTTCCTTTAATTGATGTTAGTATGTGATTTTAGTGATGTAATTCATTGTATTATTTATTTGGAATTTGGGGTATGTATTTTACCCTTTATTATTAATGGGTTGTAGTGTCTTAATTAAAGATAAATTAATCTTTTCCTAAACTAATTATAGATGTGACCAAAGGAATTCATTTATTAGACTAATTTTTCTCTTGGATTTTGTGTTGAAAGTTGAGTACTTGGGGATCTTGAGTGTTGTACACTCTACCCCTTCATGGAAATTCGAATTTGGCCTTAGAGGCCAATTTTGGAAGCTTGTGGGACAAGTCAAACTTGTCCCACACCTCTTAAATTGCTATGCCAACCCTACCTATGGGTTGGGGGGTCAAAATTAGACCCCATTAGGTGTTTTGGGAAGACAAAAAGGTAAAATGTTGAGTGCACTTTCTTTCATGTAATTAATTTTGTCCTTAGGAGGTGTGGGCTTGGTTTGTGTGTGCAAGTAATATGTCATTTCTTCACCCACTTATTAATTGTGCTTTGGAGTTTGAAATTTGACTTTTGAGGTGGATTTGAGGATGAGTGATGTGGCATCCCACATGGAGCCACCTCACCCTCCTCTCTCCCTTTTCTATTTAATCAAGTTCATTTGCTTGATTGGGGGTTACTTCATTCTTGTGTGCTCTTGCATTTTGGGAGTTGGAGGTTTTTGGAATTTTTATGGATTTTTTGGAGCTTCTTGGTGTTTGTTTGGGCTTGAAGAATCTTGGTGTATGGCTCTTGGATCAAGCTCTACCATGGAAAGGTAGGAGATAAACTCTTGTTAAAAGCTTTCTTTTATTTTGTATGCATATGTGCTTGTTTTGAGTGTTTTGTTATGCTTGTTGGGTGCTTGGGTAGATTGCCTAAGTGTGGTGTAGGAGGGGACTATGGGGAGATTTCATGTGGGAGGCATAAGAGTTTATATTTCTTGTAGGGAGGCATAAGAGTTTACTTTCTTGTTTGGAGGGAGTTTGGGTTGGGTGCCCCACCTTGGATAAGGAATGCTTGCATTTCTTACTTGTTTCTTTTATGAGGGAGGCATAAGAGTATGTGGGAGGTATAAGGGTACTTGAGGGAGGCATAAGATTATGTAGGGGATTTGAGATATGCATTGGAGGCTTTAAGGTGGGCACCCATTCCCATTGGGAGGCATAAGTGGCCTCCCATAGGTCTTGCTCTTGTGGCTTTCATTTTTAAGCCTTGTTTACTTGTTGTTTAGTTGTGTTTCATTCTTGTGTTGATGGTTGAAATGTGGTTGGAATGGTTGTGAAATGTTTGTTGTGTTGTGGAAGCTTTTTTGTTGCCATGAGTTGAATCCATTTTCCATTGCATTGTGGTTGGGGCTCGGGGGCCAATGAGGAGGATGGCTTCTCCTCCTCATTGGAATTCTTGGTTGGGTGGAGAGTGTTGCCTCTCCCCTTTTTTTTGTGATCAAATGAAGCATGGTGGAGCTCTCTTGTTGGTGGTGTGAAATTTGGAGCTTTATTGGTGCCTTCAAGAAATCCTTCCTTGGGATTAAGTCTTCTTGTTACTCCTATTAGTGTGAAATCACAACACCCCCAAATGAGTTACAGATCTACTTTTCTAAGGCATACTCATTTGGTGTGATTGCATAACATTAAACTTTCCCCAAGGTGTGGGACCTTGAAAAAGTGGGAAAGCTCTCAAGAGAAAGCAGGTTCTTGTTCGTAAACTACCTGTCACTCGCTACTCCAATGCAGAAAATAAATCTAACCTAATCTAACGATTCCAAGAAACCAAGGAGATAGAAAGAGAAAAATATAGAGCCTACACTAAAGCGGTGATACACTAGCAAAGGAAGTGAGATATTCTGTTGAGGGAGAAAGAAACAGAAAAATGGAGATGAGGGAGGTCAGACAGAAGTGACACGGCCTAGATCTGTAAATCATCCATTAAACTCCATGAAACACAACATCCTGCACCTGCAAATGTGAAATACATGCACAGAAAACCAAGACTAAAAGGGAGAGGCACGAAGAAACAACAAAATGATGCAAAGGGTTGAAGAACACCACAAAAACATGTTTTTTATTGCTCTAGAAGGTGCACAGACCATTACATTTCTGGAATAGAGGCACAAATACATTTTCCAGGCATGGGAGAAGGTTCGTTGCTCAAAAATGGCATCAAGAAACAAATTTGATAGAGTTTCTCTATGCCCAGAATGTCTCTCTTTTTCAAATGAGAAGTGTTACAGTATATATTGAAGCAAAAGAGAGAGAAGAGGGAAAATCACATCCTACTCCAACCACCATGTTATATGCATTAAATCCTTCCTTGAAAGTTCAACCACTGAATATGAATGCCTTCTGCAAATCCACCCACAAAATGTCACTTACGGTTCCAAAGTGAATCGAATCGAATAAAATACGGTAGTTGAAGAGATTACATTCTGTATTAATGGGATGGAAGAATTTTCTTTGTTTTACCTACCAGGGCCTGCAAAAAAATGAATTTTTAATCCTTCCATGGCGTAGAGGACATTGAGAAGCTTCCAACAGTGTAATATTTTCTATATTTCAAGCACTGAGTCAAAAGATATGCCCCTTTGAAGTTTTGCATCGATTCTGTACAAATGGGTGGGAAAACAATTTGGAAAATGGGTCCCCCTTTTGGATTGGGACACATGGCAGCCATATTGGAAAAAAAAATCAGGTCTGTGGGCTCAGAACTTAACTTTTCTCCTTTCTCACGAAAATCACAAAATCTGGAAAACTCCCGCGGCCCCAAAGCTCTGCATGGACATGTGGCTCCTTTTGGTTGGCTAGGAAATGCACTTCCATCTTTGCTTTTATGCCTTTTAGACAAAAGGAAAACTTTCACTTTTTTCCCGACTCCCTACCTTGGCTTTGACTTAGGTCTATATGTTGAATTTTTCCTTGGCGGAGTCACAGGCCATTTTGTAACTTTTACTCCTTTTGGGGAAAAGGGAGAAAAACTAACTTTTCCCGATGCCCCGCCTTCCCTTGGGACACGCATCAGTCTGGTGCTCACTTGGGAACCTTTTCTCTATTTGACCCTTGAATCAGTGCCATTGAGACACTTGGTAACCTCCACTAGCTTAGCTTATGCATTGACTATTCAACTAACTCTGCCCCCTTTGAGGACACGTGGAGGCACCGCGCATGTTTGCAAATCCGACCCAAAGTTTTCCTTTGGAGGAGCATCGGGTTGACACTTGTCGGCCTCTGCTTTGCTTTGTGGAATTTTCAACGGTCCTTCTTACTTATTGACTTTGGGCTACATGGTGAGCTCGCGCTCACTTGGGTCTCTGCCTTGGGACCAACTCTTGGAGATGCACTATGCTAACACTTGGCACTCTCTGCTTGCTCATTCATACTTAGCCAATTTTTGAGGCCTGCCTTGTCCACCTTTGACTCTGTTTGACCATTTGACCCTGCCTCCATTCTACCCTAGGACACGTGGAGATGCGGTGCTTGTTTGAGCCTCTCTATTTGGGTCCATCTTTGGAGAAGCGCCACAAGGACACATGGTCTCTTCCGCTGCCTCCTCCATACTTAGTCGATTTTGGACCCTTTCTTGAATTGTTTCGAGCCCGAGGACTTTGAATCTTCACCATTCTTCCTTCTTCTTACTTGTCTCCTTTGTAGCATCTTCCCTTCTTGTCTAACTCTGTTATTTTATAGTTTTTCCTGCTTGTAACTTGGAGAATGGATTTAAGATGTAGAAATGGCCCGACAAAGTCGTTTTCTTTTGTACAAGATCCTTTGATCTCTCTTGGCCTCTATCACTTCGTTGCTGAATATTTTTGTGACCAATTTATAGGATTTGAATGATTTTTCTCAGGTTCCTTCTATGCGGGGTCATGGTTCGATCTAATATTTATCTCGGGAGTGAAATATGGATAACAATTTGGTGACTCATGGGGACATCTGCCTGCTAGATGGAGAGACCAGTGGCCTTGAAGCATCCATTGGGCATGGAGTCTACTTGATAAACATGGAACTGATCCTTGAGCCATTGTGAGCTTGACTATAAGCCTTTTCTATATCTTTCTGTCCTCGAGCCTGCACTCTCAATTTTCATAAGAAAACCTTGAGATAATGATTTCTGAGAGTAGAAAATTGATTTAACCCATGGTTTTCATTTGTCCCTCAAATGGACTATCTCAAAATGGATTTTAGTTTCTCTACATTTGTTCCCTATTTCAATTTGTAATTGTCATAGGAAAACATGAGCCTTCTTTCCTTAAATAGTTTAAGAGCCTAGCCTCATGCCCCTCTTGAGCAATACAAACAAAACTTATATACAAAGATCAAATCATACATGTCTCAAATGAGACATGCAGAGTGTGCATAAGCACTTCTTCTGCTGAAAACAAATCTACCTACACTACTCTAACCAAGAGCAAAGGGAGCTCAAACAAAACCCAGTAATTGGTAGGGAGAAATAGCTTCCCTTCCTCAAAAAAGGTAGCCATGCAACTGATTTGGCATTGAACATGGCTGGTTGGATGAGTGAAAAACTAACAATAAGCTAGTCCTCCACCCAAATCATCAAAGTATCAGCATTAATGGAAAATACCTCCTCAGCTGACTTGCATCATACTTCTAGAGGTATTGATGATGACCCTTGGTACTTTGATGCTCATCCTCATGCTTAGAAGCAAGCATGACTGGTTGTGGCTACTCCTTTGGCCCCAATGAAGCCAAGTACCTGATTGGGCACGGTCTGATCCTTTGAATGTGCCCCTTGCTCTAAAATTCAACTCCAAAAATGGAGTCTTCTTGTGGACCTTCTTGGATGGATGGTGTGGAAGAAGTGGTGAGATCCTCCTGCCTTTTTCCTTCCTCCTCTTTTGAAGAACATGGAAGATCAAGATCTTCCAAACTTGATTCCAGAGGGCTGCTATAAAATGCAGGCTGCTGCAAATGAATGCTCTCCTCCACCGCTAGAATGTACTCCTCTTCTTTTGGATCTAGAGAGTCTTCTCCTTCCTCTACTGCTTGAAGACTATCTTGCTCTTGATCGAACTCTTCCTCTAGCATGAAGTTTGTCAAATCAAACTCTCCAATCTGCTGTTCTAGAGGACAAGTTGGGGCTGCAAGATCTCTTTTAGAGCTTTCCTCCATGATGGGTTTATTGACCAAATCAGGCCCTTCAAATGAAAGCAAGAAAACATCAATGATGTCTTCTTCTTTCTATGCTACAAACTCTGATTTGGTTTCACCCATTTGCTCCTTTCCAATGGGACTTTGAGTTGATTGTTTCTCTCCTTCCATGGTTGATGGTGCAAGTTCAATTGGATCAACATTATTTTCAAACAAAGTGCCAACATAGACACTACATTCTGAGAAAACTAATTGTTGATCTGCTTCTTCTTGTTCTTTCTCTTCTCCTGCTGCAAACTCAGCCTCAGCCACCACTGGTTCTTCAATCTTGACCTCCTCTATTGGCTTGACCATCAAGGGGATCTTTGTAAACCCAAATTTGGTAGCCCAACTCTTCAGATTTTCTGTCATTTCTTTTCTGTTGGGCTCTTCTTCTTTTTTTTCTCCTTGACTAGTTTCTTGGGACTCTTCCCAACATGGACTTGGGAAAACAAGAGGAGTGGTAGGTTGGGGTTCAACCAACTTTGTAATTGTTTGTGGTGGAGAGGGAGGAGATGAAACTTCTTGTTTCTTTGGAGGGGAGGATATTTATTTTGGCTCTTCTGGAGGGAATTTGGATTTGGAAGAGAAAACGGCAAAAGCGAGATGGGATGGAAGAATAGGGGATGGAGGGATGAAACTAACACTTGGGGCAGAAACTGAGGGGCTTGAATCTTGATCATGCTGAAATGGTAAAGCTTGAGAGGGTGAAAAAGAAAGACAAGGAGTTGTTGAATGACTTACCCATTGACAAGGTTGATTCAGACTTTGCTCATATGCTTCTATCTCCTCAATCCATTGTGCAAGTTGGGAAGCATTTCAACCATGAAGTCAAGCTTCTCTTGAGGGTTGTAGTGTCTTGGAAAAGGGCCTTCCCATAGACAAGGTGCCCTGAAACCAATCTTGAACGCCTTCATTTGTGTTATGCCTCTGGACTGCACCATGCTAGCCTCCATTTTTTGAATCTTCTCCAACAGACTAACATTCTCCATTTGGTTGTTGTTATTATATGCATATCCCTATTCCTGTTAAGATTCATGGCCAAACTGTTTTTGGCATTACTATTATGGATAGGTATAATGATTTTGCATCTACTCATAATGTTGATTTGGAGGAGTTGTGAAAAGCATTGGAGGTGGAACGTATTGTTGTTGCTACAAGTGTGAGTTCCATGAAGGGAATGAAGTCATGATTGCATAAATTCATGGAGTGGGAGAAAATGAAAGAGATGGAAGAAGAAAATGGATGAAAATGAGTGGATATGGATGGAAAAGGTCTGCAACTCAGAGAATGGGTTTTGACTAGATGGAGTCACCAAATGTGCTTTGAATGTGCCTCTAAAGGCTGAATCTCACCAAGAACACATCAACTTGATGAAATGAAATGAAGACCTCTTGGTCCCACCAGCATGCCAAAACTGTTAGTGTGAAATCATAGCACCCCCAAATGAGTTATGGATCTACTTTTCTAAGGCAGACTCATTTGGTGTGATTGCATAACATTGAACTTTCCCCAAGGTGTGGGACCTTGCAAAAGTGGGAAAGCTCTCTAGAGAAAGCTAGTTATTGTTCCTAAACTACCTACCATGAGCTACTCCAGTATAGGAAAATTAAATATAACCTAATCTAACCATTCTAAGGAACCAAGGAGAGAGAAAGAGGGAAAAGTAGAGCCTACACTAAAGTGGTGATACACCAATAAAAGAAGCGAGATATTTTGTTGAGGGAGAAATAAACAGAAAAATGGAGATGAGGGAGGTTAGACAGAAGGGACACTGCCCAGATCTACAAATCATCCATTAAAATCCATGAAACACAACATCCTGCACCTGCAAATGTGAAATACATGCACAGAAAACCAAGACTGAAAGGGAGAGGCACAGAGAAACAATAAAACAGTACAAAGGGTTGAAGAACACCACAAAAACACATTTTTTATTGCTCTAGAAGGTGCACAGACCATTAAATATCTGGAATAGAGGCAAAAATACATTATACAGGTGTGGGAGAAGGTTCGTTGCTCAAAAATGGCATCGAGAAACAAATTTGACTGAGTTTCTCTATGCCCAGAATGTCTCTCTTTTTCAAACGAGAAGTGTTACAGTATATAGAAGGAAAAAAGAAAGAAGAGGGAAAATTTGCATCCTACTCCATCCACCATGAGATATGCATTGAATCATGCCTTGAAATATCAACCACTGAATATGATGCCTTCTACAAATCCACCTACAATCTGTCACTTGGGTTCCACAAATGGCGAATCAAATTAGATCGGTAGTTGAAGAGATTGGATTCTACATTAATGGCCTGGAAGACTTTTCTTTGTTTTACCTACCAGTGCCTACAAAAAATGAATTTTCAATCCCTCCATGGTGTAGAGAACATTGAGATGCTTCCAACAGTGTCAAATTTGCTATATTTGAGCCCTGAGTTGAAAGATATGCCCCTTTGAAGTTTTGCATTGATTTTGTACAAATGGGTGGGAAAAAAATTTGAAAAATGGGTCCCCCTTTTGGATTGGGACACGTGGCAGCCAAATTGGGACAAAAATCAGGTCTGCGGGCTCAGAACTTAACTTTTCTCCTTTTTCGTAAAAATCACAAAATCTAGAAAACTCCCACGGCCCCGAAGCTCCGCATGGACATGTGGCTCCTTTTGGTTGGCTGGGAAATGCGCTTCCATCTTTACTTTTATGCCTTTTGGAAAAAAGGAAAACTTTCACTTTTTTCCTCGACTCCCCACCTTGGCTTTGACTTGGGTCTATATGTTGAATTTTTCCTTGGTGGAGTCACGAGCCATTTTGTAACTTTTACTCCTTTTGGGGCAAAGGGTGAAAAACTAACTTTTCCCGACACCCGCCTTCCCCTGGGACATGCGTCAGTCTAGCGCTCGCTTGGGAACCTTTTCTCTATTTGACCCTTGAATCAACACCATTGAGACACTTGGCAGCCTCCGCCGGCCTAGCTTATGCATTGACTATTCAACTAACTCTGCCCCCTTTGAGGACACGTGGAGGCACCACGCATGTTTGTAAATCTGACCCAAAGTTTGCCTTTGGAGGAGTGTCAAGTTGAAACTTGTCGGCCTCCGCTGCTTTGTGGACTTTTCAATGATCCTTCTTACTTATTTACTTTGGGCTATAAGGCGAGCTCACGCTCACTTATGTCTTTGCCTTGGGACCAACTCTTAGAGATGCGCTACGCTGACACTTGGCACTCTCCTCTTGTTCATTCATACTTAGCCAATTTTTGAGGCCCGCCCTGTCTACCTTTGACTTTGTTTGACCATTTGACCCTACTTCCGTTCTGCCCTAGGACACATGGAGATACGGTGCTTGTTTTAGCCTATTTATTTGGGTCCATCTTTGGAGAAGCGCCATGAGGACACGTGGTCTCTTCCGTTACCTCCTCCATACTTAGTTGATTTTGGACCCTTTCCTGAATTGTTTCAAGCCGAGGACTTTGAATCTTCACCATTCTTCCTTCTTCTTGCTTTTGGCTCCTTTGTAGCATCTTCCCTTCTTGTCTAACTCTGTTATTTTATAGTTCTTCCTACCTGTAACTTGGAGAATAGATTTAAGATGTTGAAACCTGACAGAGTCGTTTTCTTTTGTACATGATCCTTTGATCTCTCTTGGCCTCTATCACTTCATTGCTGAATATTTTTGCAACCAATTTACAGGATTTGAATGAGTTTTCTCAGGTTCCTTCTATGCGGGGTCATGGTTCGATCCAATATTTAACTCGGGAAGGAAATATGGACAACAATTCCCACTCAAGGTGGAAGATGTGTAATATTGTATTTTGTTTAAAGGAGATGTAGCTTTGTAATTTGTAAAGATTCTTTGAAAAATTTCATTGAAAAGATGTAAAACTCCCTTCTCATTAAAATTATAGTATGGAAAGAAAAGAATCAAAATGGGAAATATTGTGTAAAGGTTTAGTTGAAAGTTGTATTGTGAGAAAAGAAGCTATAAAGGGGAAATAACTTATCTCATGGTAGTTGTTCCATTTCTAACCAAAGTGTATAGACCTTATTGAAAAGTTAGTAAATTTCATTTCAAAACTTATTTAAAACCTTGTTAAAATTGGTTGTGAGAATGGTTGAAACTTGTAGTTGAAAGAGGAAAGAAATAGTATATTCCATTGTGTTAATTGAAAAACATGCAAAGGAAAAAGTTAGACTACCTTGTTCATTTCCTTGCATTGTTGGAAGAGAGTTTGTAAATAAAATGGAAATTGACCCTTGTAGATGTTGTTGTTTTTATCAAAATAGGAAATGTTTAAATTGAGTAGATTGATACCAAAGAAATGAGTAAATGAATTTAAACCTTGCAAATGAATAACTTAGAAATGTAAAAGTGAGTTCTGAATGACCATTTGAATACCCTTGTAACTTTTTCTTTTTGAAAAATGTCGGGTTTGATGGTTCTATTTTTCCGAAACATAATTGTCATCTGTGCGAGTGGCGGTCTCGTAACCGTCACTGTGCTAAGCCAACGGTCTCAAAACCACCGATCAGTAGGGCGGTGGCCCATGGTTTGTCACCCAGGCAGGGAAGTGGTCCCAAGATCGCCGGTCGCTCCGGGTAGTAGTTTTGTCATGTACGACATAACTCCTCGGATCCGCACCTGTGTGAAAATTTTAATTGGTTTATACTAATTTATAAGTTGTAAAATTTAACTAATAACTACCAGCAAGAAACAAAAAATGAGTAAATCCCTTGGATTGGGCAATAAAAACCTCCAAATGGTGGATTGAAAACATTCTTTTTCATTTATGTTTATGGGGGGTTTGCCCCAAAATTGAAAACCCAAATACAAATGGCTTGAAATAAAATCAGATTGGTGAAGGAAATCCCTCCCAATCCTTGAATGAAAGTAATAACAACAATAAACCTTCAATCTAAACCATCTAAGCTTGATCTCCTTGTAGAATCCTCCATAGTTTCTCCTCTCCAACCTGTAATTTTTCTCAAAGAAAATAGATCAAATGAGGAGACTTGGTAAAGAAAGAGATTAAATAAAAATTCATAAGGATTTTTAGGGTTAATTGGAACCCTAGGATCTAATGGCCAAGATTGGTTTGATCTAAGGGTGGAGGATCAACCCTACTTTTGTTAGGTGAGAATGATTTGTATAAATGTTGTTTTAAAACCCTTTTAGTATGTGTAATTGGGGAGTGGGGCCATTTAATTGCCTTAGAGTGCTAAACCTTTATTAGTTCTTAGCAAGCCTTAGGAAGTCAATGGAAAGGACTCTAAGTTAATAGGATAATGAATTTAAATAAATTAACATAAGGTTAACCTTTCTAGGATTGAACATTAACTAAAGAGAAGAAAACATTTAACTATGTAAATTAATCTATGGTACCTTCCTAATGAATAATTGATTAATGGACCTTAGAGATAAACTTGAGATTATGTTAATTAATTGACTTTAGAGATAAATTAAAAATATTTAATCTTTGGACTAGACCTGGTTCCCTTACCGTAAGGTTGAGAATATTGGTGTAAGTTATTTTAATGTACCCTAGGGGTTGTCACCCTTGTAACCTTCTTATAACTTAAACAAAAATAATTAGTCACAACTTTCGGGATAAGTGTTTAGGGTTTCAATGTGTTTCTAGAACGTCGTTTTTGCGGGCATTACAAAAGTGGTCATATCTATTCCGGAGGAAGGAGTGAGTTCAGAAAATGATGGAATAAAATTCCACCAATCACAAAAATGGAAATAAAACATAAACATTCGTGAGTACTAATAATTTTCAGTTCGAGAGGAAAGAGTGAATTTAGGGAATGAGGGAATAACATTCCACCAATCACGAGAAAATGGAAATAAAACATAAACATTTAGAGTACTAATAACGTAAACATTAGATAAAATGTATTTCACACACATTCCCATGCAAATTAATAGTGCGAGGCAAAACCAATAGTTTCCACTGCCATGACAGTACTAATAAAAGCCCAAATAGTTGGGTAAACAAGATTTGCAGAGCGGCAAGTTCTGCCTATGCATTCGGAGATGCGTGGGAAATATTTGAACACTGGTATGAGCATCGATCTTGTTATAAAGCGGAACAAAAATTATGGGCATTGTGTTGTTGCACAACTATTTATGCTGGCAATCAAATAGAGAGTTCAACATCAGTCTATGAATTTTAAATGATTGAGACTTAGTCAATCAAATTTAGCATTAGTATCATATGAATTATAACTAAGAATAAGTGATTGCAAAAAATCATAAGTCCAATTATTTTTGAAGAATATAACACACTTGAAAATTAATACAACATTGCACAAAAATTAACTTGTGATTTGTCATTAAAAGATTGTAAATGAATTGGATTTGTCATATAAGAAATTATGATAAAATGATAGCAGTTTGTAAAGTTTGCATGCTTACAATCTTGAAGCTTATAGATTGAGTGACTGGTTCCAAATTACTATTATGGAGTTTTGGAATAAGCATTATTGTGTCGTGTCCATCATTTATGAGCCTTATTGCGGTGTTGTATGAATGTGTGGTGGATTCAATCTGCGTTAATAATATTTTGAATGATACACATAGAGCATGGTCCCACGGAGGGGTTTCCACTCCTATTTTCTTGCAAGAGCAGGTCCTATGAGTATTTTTGAAGCTATCTCCAAGAAATAATAGCAATGCGAGTCCTAAAAATGGAAGCTCCATTTTTAGCCCCTAAAGTTAAAGAGTTTTTTGGAGAGGGGGCTAGGAGTTTCCCCTACAACTTAGGCTGATTTTTACCCATGTAGAACATAACATGCATTCCCGCCAATAATTTATGGTGATTTTAGAGGGAAATATGATTTTTATTTACCTGCAAATTATCAATAAAATTGCAATGGGATCCTATAATATCTCAGTGGGTATTGTTAAAGAAAGTAATAAAAAATATGGAACCTTAAAATTGCTAAAATGCTCCTAAATTTTCTCAGCAACACCCGCTGAGATATTTATGGAGCCCCCTCCATAAGACCATGGCCTGAGAATGACAACAAAATAATATATTTTTAGTTTTTCTAGCTCAAATCCAACAAAATCTTGAAATGCAAAACTGCATGTAACGCAAGTGCAATGGTAATGGCAATACCATGTTTGGTCAATGCTGATATCAGTTTTGTAAATAGCTATTGCGGAAAAGAGAAGAAAAGACATTTATCCTCTTTAGTGTTACTAAGTCAAATACAACAAATTCTTGAAATTCTGGACTAAAAAAACCCTTTTTTCATTGTTACCGAGTGAAATACAAAAAAATCTTGAAATGCCAAAATGCATGTGCCAACTTTATTAGGAAAACTTAAGAGAGCAGAGTCAATTATTTGCCCGAGCAAGAGCTTAGAACGCCCCAGCTGGTTTAACGATTTTCTCCAAGTTTTGCACTAAATTTTAAGAAAAAAATTCCTCATCTTCAATTTTCTTATATGAAATCCAGCCAAACCTTGAAATTACATACAGCCTTTAGCTCAAATGGAATGCCAATACCGTCCTGGAAAAATTGATTCCGCAGATGTTAACAAAAAGTGATAATAACTTCCATAGTTTTATAGGCAATTAGAACATTGCATTGCCAAGTAAAATAAAATCATTGCCAAATTTAGCGGAAAAGCGCGGCCAAAAGTAGAAGAATTTATTTTGCCATTTTTGTAATGGCTAAGATATATTTTTCTGGGCATTAACATAAAAAAGGAACTGTTTTAAATGATAAAACAATATATGCGATGTAGTATAGGGGTTATTGGTACCCGATGAAGTGCTTGAATATCTGCTGAATGTTTTCCTTTGCAGGTCCTCAGACTATCTTAATGTTCTTTTATCTGCAAACCCTATACATCGCCATAAAAGCCAAAACAACGGACTTTACAATCAGCTGTATTTTATAAACCAAACAGAACTCGCTGTATCAATTAGCAATTTCGGCCTCACTCGAACTCTTCTTCTAGAACTAGATCTTCACGCAGAAACAGAGTCAAGAGGCATGTTTCCTTATATTGATCCGGAGTATCTAAGGAGCAGTGCATTCTCTACAAAATCTTAGGTTTAGAGTGTGGGAGTGGTCATTCTTTAGCTTATCACCGGGAAACTAGCGATTGGGCTTGTGAGAGAGGTGGAGCGTGCTATGGATGGTGGAAAACATTTTTCCATTTCTAGGGTAGTGTAGTGCCCCTCCAGCTTGTAGAAAATTCCCAATTCCCAATTCCGTTACTCCAACCTTGAGGGTTTGTGTGGATTGTTAAAAAATTCTTGTGTTGGGTGGTTGTATGATTGTGTTTGGAGTGATAGTAAAATACAAATAGTAATGAAATAAATTAAGCAATTGTGATAATAAAATAACAAGGGAAATTTTGAAGTTGTCACGTCGCAGACTAAACCTTTAAACCGTGGAGGGTCTTCGTGTTTTCGAATAGAGTGTGGATGTCATTTTAAGTTGAAATTTTGTTTAACTCAAGATCACTTTTGATTTCTTGAGTTCAAAATTGTAATTCCACTCATTAATTTGTTTAACTAAAGATCACTTTTAATTTCTTGAGTTCGAAATTTTAACGCCACTCAATTTATCCTTTCCTTCGAACATATTTGAGCATGGATTCAACTTTTTGGGAGGAAATGTTTGCTTCTTGTGAACGTTTTGAGGTCGTTGTAATGCCATTCCTCTTCAACATTGTTTGAACCATGTTTTCAATTTCGAATTGATTATAATCTTGAACCTTGTTACTATATTCTAGTTAGCGTACAGTAAGATGCGCAAGACATTATGATTACTATTGCGTTTCCATTGTTATTAACTATATGGTTGTAGTATGGAATTTGATGTACATTACTGTATATGATTTGATTAACTTGTTTGATAGACAATATGGATGTGGTAGACTCTTGACATGATGTGATTTATGCAATGGATTTTATACGTTCGATTTAGATATCAATATTGATGTTCTAAGTGCTTCTAATGTCTTGACGCATTTGATTTGATATATATGTTGCTCGATGATTTAGCTGATTTCGTGATCTTATTGCTAGTTGATAAATTGATAAAAGCGTAAGTGCACAAAGTTAAAGCAAAAAGGACAAGAATCAGAAAAAATCAAAACACGTACGCGCGTTTTGTTAAAACACGTTCACATTTTAATTTGTTGGCTCGGGAATCATCTGAAGAATAACGCATACACTTTATGCCTACTATAAACAAAAAAAGAGGTCCGAGCCTCTATCATTTTACCTCCCTCAAACGTGAGTTTTAGAGCTTAACTATGCCATCGCATTTTTTTAGTCAACTAGATCTCAAGCTCAAAGGATCGTTTCTAGATCGTTGGCAAGATCTAAATCGACAATGGCACCACGGAGAAGAGGTAACCACAATTCTTTTCTCAAAATTACATTGAAATATGATAATTATAGATTAAAATTTGAAATGAATACATATTTTTATTGTTACAGTTAGAGGTCAAGGGAATCAACCACAACCAAACCCTGTTATTCCTGTCATCCCTCCCAACACTCCCATAATTGCTCATTGAAAACAAAATTGAAATTGAAGATTTAATCAAACAATGAGGGATGCACAATCTACAAACCCCCACCGCGCTCTCTTGTAAACACATTGGAGGCATTACTTGTTCAAATTGACACGGTAACAAGGTAAATTGATCGTCAAACAACTTATAGAGAGGGTTGTAGGGTTTATTATGCCAACAAATTGTCACATGTGGATGGAAAGAAAAAAAAAATTCAAAAGAACTCATATGCGCCTTATTCACGGATCCCCGCACTAAGTTTCCTGTTCCGTTGACATGTAAATGATTTCCCATCCATTGGTGCAATAATAATTTGATTAAAAATAATTTTTGGGATTGATGGTGGATTGTGTTTGATTTTCCACCTTGTAATAACAATGAGGTGCCACTATACTTTCTAAGAAATTCTATTGCGAGTTTATCCTCAACGAGATCCCAAATTATTTTGATTTCGAGATTTCCATGGTGAGGAAAAGGATGCACAAGATCGACTAGGTGCACAATGTGCACCTATTCAAAGCAGGTAGATTCCCTACATAGAAGTCCCCCGACCTTGAGATTGTCCCTCAAGCAGTGAAGGAGACAGTAGAGATTGATACACTCCACGTGCTTCAGGGGCTATCTGTGACCTTTCTTCGACATACGAGGGATATTTACTGAGCGGATGCTTGCGGAGGTACACTGAGTATTTCCTCAAGGAGTACTAGTATGAGGCCACATCTTTGCTCATCACGTGGTAGTATATGTTTGGGGCTCGAGGAGGATGATACTTTCATGAGTACTAATTTTGGTGCACTAGTGCTAGGGGTGAACATGATAATGTCACTATGTCGGATGTCCTTTTGAGTGAGACATTTGGATTGCATTCATCGGCCTCACCTTCGCAGGTAAATTTGTTATGTGTGTTACAAAAAGTTTGGAGTACTTGATTTACTTTTATATGTTAAATTTTTGAAATAATTATATTTATACATGTACATGCTTTGATATTAAAGTGCACGAGAGACGCATCTTCAACCCGACCACGAGACGGTGAGCACCATGCATACACATACATTCACAAAGGTAATTTAGAATGTTAATTAGGTAAAATTTTCACATACATGTGTATATATATATATATGTGTGTGTATATATGTGTGTGTGTGTGTGTGTGTGTGTGTGTGTGTGTGTGTATATATATATATATATATATATATTCATGTATATATATTAGTTTTGAAGTCAACATTTGATAAAGATGTTGACTTCACTAGACACCCCACCATCTCTGCGAAAAGTAGATAAAGGTGTTGTCATTGCGATTTCATGTGTTTGTCGTGCAACAACTCACTTTGAGGTATTCAAACCACACGTAAATTTTGTTAAATTTCTCGTGTAATTCATATTATGTAAAATTACATGTTAGTAATGTCTTTCATCGTAGAATTATTAAATTATGTTAATAATGTCATTCATTGTGTATATGCAGGAGTTAAGCTGTGATGAAGTAGCAGCCCTATTCATTTGATTCACGGGCGTGGCGGGATTAAAACAATAGTTCTATATGTTAGCATTAGTTTAAGTTCTAATACATTGATGTTTGTTATGTATGGATAGTTATAAGCTGTCCTCCTCCTCTCGCAGTTTTATATTTGAGGGCTCTGCTCATTTTTTTGCATTGAATGAAAATATTTCTTTATCTTTGCCTTCATTGGTATCAGAGTGATGCATGTGATCTAGAAGAGTATCTGACAAAGCAACGTGTAATTGGAGACCTACGTTTTCTATCAGGAGGATGTGTTTGGATTTGGCGTGGATTGGAGTCTTCATTAAATAATGAAGTGGAGCAACCTTCTTTTGACAGCATGTTCACTTGGCAATGAAACGTTTTCCACCCTCAGGCATGTGTGAAGACATTACATTCCCAACGTGGCTGTTTTTGGTTACTTCACCAACTCACAAGTGGTTGCATAACTGTTTATCCTTCTCTCCTCGCAAAAGTTAAGATCATACATCTTGTTGCATTTTTGGTGCTGACAATGGCCGTCGGGCTTGCTGGGGTCGTCTTCTTTTCCTTCTCGGCGTGGTCTACATGCTCTTCATTTAAGTGGGGTAACTGTTGGAATTACCCTCAATCAAAAAAATTTCAACCCGAAATAAGGAACTACTACCAATAACAGCAAGAGCAAAGGCTTCTTCCAAACAAACATGGCTACCTAGCTTAGACCCACCTCCATATCTGGATGGCTCTCTTGTAGGTGATTATGGTTTTGATCCCTTTGAGCTTGGAAAAGATCCAAAAATTCTAAGATGGTATGTACAGGCCGAACTTATTCATGCTCGTTTCGCAATGGCTGGTGTTGCAGGTATTCTATTTACTGATTTACTTCGTCTAGCTGGGTTAAAAAATATACCACTATGGTACGAGGCAGGTGCTTCAAAGTTTGAGTTTGCTAGTACAGAGACACTCTTTATTGTTCAAATCATTCTGATGGGATTTGTAGAAAGAAAAATATACATGGATTTTCTCGATCTTGGCTCTCAAGCTATGATGGGTACTTTTTTAGGTTTGGAGCTAGCTCTTGAGGGTCTAGAAACTGGATACCCTGGTGGTCCTCTTTTCATCCCTATGGGTTTGGAACGAGATGGTAGAAAATCCCAACCCTTAAAGCTCAAAGAGATAAAAATGGGTGGTTGGCATAGAGGATCGAGGATAACGGAGGCTGGAGGAAATTCAGCAACCTCTTGGAAGCTGCAAGCGACGAGACTACCGACAAAGATTGTGGCAGAATAAGGTATTGATGACCTATTCCTCAATTTTTGGTTTGTGTTTATTTCAGTTTTTGTTTTGTTCCGTGTTATGTTGTTTTGTGATCGGATGCTAAAAATGGATTACTCTGGAGCATAGTTGTTTTCCAATGGTTCTTCATTTTGAATTGATCCTTTGAGTTCCGTGCTTCGAAAATAAGATGGTTCGCTTGTGAATACGTTCACTTGCAACATGAACCATGTGCAACAAGGTCTAAGTGGTGAGTTCCAGTCAATAGCATGTTCTTTGATGCGATTTATTTCTCAGTGTTCTTATTTCACATTATGGGCAAAAATGACTTAGTCAAGGGCAACATTCAGTGGCAGTGATTTGTTTCCTTTGTTGTTGAAGATTGGCTAAACGACAATCGACATCAGTGGCTACAACTAAGAACATGATTGCTATGATTCTTAGAAGTGAATGTGGAATATTTTTCAGTATTGTTTGTTGTTTTCCTATGTTGTTTGGTTGTTCAATAAAGTGTAGATGGTGCATAGTTTCCTATTTGGGACCTCCAAACTGAAGAGCGTCATGGGGAGCAGAAAAGCACTGAAAGTAGTGCATGGTACTTGAAGTTGGGTTCGTGGTAATCCTGTAAAACCACTAAGGTATCATCCTCTTGGGTTCATGGTACGCCTGTAAAACCACCGAGGTAAAATCCTCTTGGTTCGTGGTAAGCCTGTAAAACCACCAAGGTGAATAGTCGGAAAGTTCTCTTGTCCCTCTAGGTTTATGGTCAACCTTAGAAAAACCATGTGAATCGAGACCATGTAGGCTCATGCTCATGTGAAGACCCTCTTTGCGGTGTTCTCATTAAGGGGGGGACATCCAGTATCAAGAAATGTATGTTTGTACAAACAATGTAATAAGGGGGGGAATGTTATCTTTAGTTTAAGTTTTAATACATTGTTGTTTGGACATCCAATATCAGGAAATGTATGTTTGTACGAACAATGTAATAAGGGGGGTAATGTTAGCATTAGTTTAAGTTCTAATACATTGTTGTTTGTTGTGTATGGACAGTTATAATTGTCCTCCCCTCCCGCAGGATTTATATTTGAGGGCTCTGCTCATTTGTTACATGCATTGAATGAAAATATTTCTTTATCTCTGCCTTCACTATATTGATAAAATTAATTAAAATATTGTCATTATGTAGATACATGTACTTAGCTCTATTTTTGCTAATTTTGATGTTAGATTTTCTGATCTTATGTGTATGTAGGGAACTTCAACCCCCTCCATTTTGACTTTGAGGGCACAAAATCCTCCATCTCGTCGTCTTCGTACCCCCGTTCATACTGTAGGAGCTCCCAATGACTCATCTGAGCGTGAGATGCAAATTTGGCGTGATCAACAACTTGCGGTAAGTTTGTGTATTTATGTAAATACTTTCATTTTAGCATGGTCTTAAATACATGTTGAAAACATATATAAATTAAGTTTTGACAAAAAAATTGTTTGCATTTACAGGTGAGTATTCAGTGGAAGAGGACTCGAAGCATGGGCTCGGATGATCCAAATTCATCTCATGGATCTCCATCTTCGTCTAAGGGAGGGCCTTCTTCGAGCAAGGCCAAGAGAGGGATAGATTTTGATGAGTAGGAAATATATATGTCTTACATGAAATTGGTTTTGTATGCCTATGTGCATGGCATTATATTTACGCCTATATGACATTTGAACTTGAAGGTATACGACCTATTTGGGCATTGTTGTATTTATTATGCACATTAAAATACTTTTTGTCAAAATTTCACCCCCCAGGGTAAATTTCGATAACATGTATCAGAGTTTTGCAGTTCCAAGCATGTAGATTGATCCAGGAAAAATCGTGAAAATTGGCTAAGTCTTGCTCAAGGTCGCCTTTGGGACAATTGGAACAGAGGGACGTGAAGGGCGCGAATCGGCCGGTTCACCCGAAACAGAGAATTTTCGCAAAGGAACAATCGGGCCGCGAGGGCGTGAAGGGCGCGAAAAGGCGAAGCGGTGAAGCAAGGGAAGCCCATTTCGGGCGGTTCGGAAGAATTTGTCCCAAGCAGCAAAGGGACATCTGGGACAAATGGACCGAAAGAGCGTGAACCGGCCGGTTCGGCCGGAACAGAAACTTTCGCCTTTGGGACATCTCGGGCCAGAGGACGCGAGGGCGGATGGATAGAAAAAGCCGAGAGCCAATCAGATTGCGCCACGTCATCGGCAGATAAGGGACAAGGAAGCCCATTTCGGGCGGATCGGAGGTTTCTGTCCCAAACAGCACTGGGACATCCGGGACAAAAAGACGCGAAAGGCATGAAAGAGCCGGCAGGCCCGCAGACCAATCAAATCATGACACGTGTCACAAGGGAAAAGGTCAAAAAGTCAAAGGGCGAGTTTTGAAGGGTCAGCCCGAACCAATGGGATAGTGCCACGTGTCCCGGCTAGGGCCCACAAGGAAATTTCAAAGGAAATCCCACGGAAAGGTGGAGGAGAGAGAATTATTCAGCGAATCAGAGCCTACCACGTGTCGTCCAGGTGGCGAAGTGCGGGAAAATATTTCAAAATCCGTTTTGGTCTGTTCCGTGCCCTAAATCTTCAGATCATCATATCTTTTGATCCAGAGCTCGGATTTGCACGTTCTTTATATCAACGGAAAGCTGTTGAAATTCTCTACATGATTCTGGGATCAATCTTCCATTTTGGTGTAGTCTGGAGAGAGAAAGTTAAGAAATGGATCTGACGCATGGTAATGCCAGAAGTGACGCTTCAACAACCAGCTTTAATGCAACAGACAACCCGCCGTTTTGCCAGGATCCGCCACTTCTACCATAATGAGATGATTTAAAATGCGACCTAGAAGTGGTTGTGGTAGTTTCGAATTTCCTCTCTTCCCTCTCTCTTTCTTCCTATATATTGTACAGAGGGGCTTCTTTCAAAAGGGGGACATAACAAGTTGTTCATCTTTTCTGCTCTGCCCTCCCTTCTTTTCTTCTCTAGGGTTGAAAATGGAGCTCGAACCTCCTCCCCTGCTCTGTAATGGCATTTTTCCTTTTAGTAATGAAATGATGTTCTATGCAAACTTCTGGAGCAACAAAAACGTGTTTTGTGATGCATCTGTCCATCCTTGCTCATTCTTCGCTTGTTTTCCTCTTGCCTCTCTTCATTGGTATTTGTGCATGTTTGAATGTTCATTGCAGAGTGCTGGAGAGCTGTGTTCATGGAGTTTTGGGACATTTTACGTGTGAAATCTATCCTTGGGCGGTGATGCATTTGTCCATCCTTCCCATTGCTCACCTCTCTTTGTCCCATGGCACTTTTGATAGAGGTTCAACATTCTCCTTCTCTAGTGTATCACCGTTTTAGTGTAGGCTTTTGCTTGTTTTTTTCCTCTCTCTCTCTCTCTGTCTCCTTGGCATGGTTAGATTAGGATTAGATTAGCTTGCCCTGCACTTTGGAATAGCTTGTGCACGTAGTTTAGGAGCAGGAACCAACCTTCTCTGGAGATTCCTTTCTCATTTTACGGGTCCCACGCACGGAGAAAGGATTCAATGTTGTGCAATCACACTGGATGCCTAGGTGATCAACCTAGAAGCCTGATCTGCATCCAGGGGTGTTGTGATTTTCATCAACAGTTTTGGCACACCCGGTGGGACCTTAGAGGTCTTCCACTTCATCTTTTGCAGGTTGGTGTGTTCCTGTGAAGATTTTAGCCTTTGGAGGCACTTGCAAACACATCTAAGCGACTCCATCGATCAAGAACCCATTTACGAAGTTCTGAGACCCGTTTTCCATCCATTCCCGTTCATCCTTCTTTCCATCTCTTTCATTCTTTCCCATTCCATGAGGTTGTGCAATCATGACTTCATTTCCATCATGGAATTCACATCAACAACAACAGTATATTCCACCTCCAACATGTTTTACAAATCCTCCAAATCAACATTTTGAGCAGATTCAAGATCAGTATGCATACCCATATGAGCAGCAGTGCCAAAGTCAGTTTGGCTATGGAGCCTTCCAAGAGCAAGAGTATGCATACAATGAAGACCATCAGATCCAAGATGCTGGTCTGTTGGAGAAAATCCAAAAGATGGAGGCAAAGATGGTGCAGTCCAGAGCAACAGCTCAGATGAGAGCTTTCAGAATTGGTTGCAGGACTCCTTGTCCATGGGGAGGCCCTTTTCCAAGACACTTCAGCCCTCAAGAGAAGCTGGACTTCATGATAAAGATGCTGCCCCAACTTGCACAATGGACAGCAGAAATAGAGGCCTATACATTCGGTGTTGAACAACCTTGTCAATGGGTAAGTTCTACACCATCATCTGGTTTTTCTCTTCCCATTACTCAAGCAGCATCATCTCATTTGGACTTGCAAATTTTAAACTCTCCATCTGTTGTCCCAAATGTTGATCCCATGTCTCCACCTCTCAGTCTTCCACCACACCTCAATTCTTCTTTCCTTTTTCCTTCCAAACAGTCATCCTCTCCACAAGAGCTAAAAGAAATCCCCCCTCCTCTAAAGAAACAAGAGATTTCATCTCCTTTACCACCACAAAAAATTGCCAAATCAATTGAGTTGCAACCCACCCCTCCTCTTGCATTCCCAATTCCATGTGGGGAAGAAGAAATTGAAAAAATCAGTCATCAAGGACAGCAAGAGGAAGAGCCAAGAAAAGAAGAAATGATTAAGAGCTTAGTAAGTTTGGCTGCCAAGTTTGGTATGACAAAGATCCCCTTGATGGTTAAGCCTACAGAAGAGGCTAAGGTTGGAGAACAAATGGTGGTCAGGACTGATTCTGTTGCAGCAGAAGAAGAAGATCTTGCAGTCCCAACTTGTCCTCTAGAGCAGCAGATTGAAGAGTTTGACTTGAAAAACTTCATGCTGGAGGAGGAGCTCATTCAAGAGCAAGATTGTCTTCGAACATTGGATGAAGGAGAAGCTGCTCCAGATCCAGCAGCAGAGGAGCACATTCTAGCTATGGAGGAGAAAGTTGTAGATCCAAGAGCTCTGAGCACAAAGCGAGGCACACGGGAGAACCTTGGTTCTTTCTACTTCACCTCTCTCAAGTTCAAAGTCTTGAAGAGGAGTTTGACCTCTCAAAATCAATGTTGGAGGGAGAAAGAAACCATGGTGGTCAAATTACTGAGATCAAGAGGACACCATGGAGGAAGTTGAACATTTGCAGCAGGACAGCCATGAGGCAGTTTATCTGTCAGATTTGGAGGACTGTTTTGATGGAGAAGAGCCGAGTTGAGTTTCCACCATTCTCTCTTTCATCATCCACATTCCAAACACAAGAGTCTGTTGTCCTGAAGGAGAACATTCATTTGCAAAGCACTGCATCTTATAACAACTCTTCGGAATCAAGATTAGAATATTTTAATCTTTCATGTTCTTCATTGGAGGAAGAGAAAGGGCAGAAGGGTTCTACCATTGCTTCCACACCATCCATTCAAGGTCTACAAGAAGAATCCATTCTTGGAGTTGAAAATCATAGCTATGGGCATATCAAACTGATCAGACCTTGCCCAATCAGGTATTTGGCTTCATTGGAGCCAAAGGAGAAGTCACAACCAGTCATGCTTGCTTCGAGCATGAGGGTGAGCTACAAAGTATCAAGGATCAGGTGTCATACCTCTTGACCCAAATGCAGAGAAACTAAAAGAGGTATTGAATTTGCCTTGGTGATACCTTGATGATTTGTGTGGAATACCAGCTTTTTGTTGATTTTCCACTCATCCTAACAACCATGATCAGCTCCAAATCAATTGCATGGCTGCCAATTTTGAAGAAAGGAAGCTATTTCTCACAACCAGTTGCAGGGTTTGTTTAGCTTGCCTTTGCTTCCAGTTAGAGTAGAGTAGCTAGGTTTGCTTTCAGTAGAAGAAGTGCTTGTGCACACTCTGCATGTTCCATTTGGAGCATGTATGATTTTTAGTTCTGTACATAGTTTTGGTGTTGCCGGTTCTGCTCTTGCACAGTTCGTTTCAGTGGCATTTTGGTGAGAACAACTCCATGTCCGGTGGGATTCAAGTGGCTCAGAGGGAAGTTTTCAAAGTTCAGATCAGTTTTCAGGCTTGCTTATGACTCCATGCCCAATGGATTGCTTCAGGCTACTGATCATTCACCTAGCAGGCAGGTGACCCCACTGAGTCGTCAAAACTGTTGTCAAAATTTCACCCCCCCAGGGTAAATTTTGATAACATGTATCAGAGTTTTGCAGTTCCAAGCATGTAGATTGATCCAGGAAAAATCATGAAAATTGGCTAAGTCCTGCTCAAGGTCGCCTTTGGGACAATTGGAACAGAGGGACGCGAAGGGCGTGAATCGGCCGGTTCGCCCGAAATAGAGAATTTTCGCAAAGGAACAATCGGGCCGCGAGGGCGTGAAGGGCGCGAAAAGGCGAAGCGGTGAAGCAAGGGAAGCCCATTTCGGGTGGTTCGGAAGAATTTGTCCCAAGCAGCAAAGGGACATCTAGGACAAATGGACGTGAAAGACGCGAACCGGCCGGTTCGGCGGGAACGGGAAACTTTCACACCTTTGGGACATCAGGCCACGAGGATGCGACGGACGCGGATAGCCAAAAAAGCGAGAGCCAATCAGTTATGCCACGTCATCGGCGAGATAAGGGACAAGGAAGCCCATTTCGGGTGGATCGGAGGTTTGTCCCAAACAACCTTTGGGACATCCGAGACAAAAAGGCGTGACAGCGCGAAAGAGAGCTGGCAGGCTGCGGACAATCAAATCATGACACGTGTCACAAGGGAAAAGGTCAAAAAGTTAAAGGGTGAGTTTTGAAGGGTCACCTGAACCAATGGGATAGTGCCACGTGTCCCATTTAGGACCACAAGGAAATTTCAAAGGAAATCCCACGGAAAGGTGGAGGAGAGAGAATTATTCAGCGAATCGAGCACCGCACGTGTCATCCAGTGGCAAAGTGCGTGGGAAAATATTTCAAAATCCGTTTTGAGTGCATCCATGCCCTAAATCTTGAGATCATCATATCTTTTGATCCAGAGCTCAGATTTGCACATTCTTTATATCAACGGAAAGATGTTGAAATTCTATACATGATTCTAGGATCAATCTTCCATTTTGGTGTAGTCTAGAGAGAGAAAGTTAAGAAACGGCTCTGACGCATGGTAATGCCAGAAGTGACGCTTCAACAACCAGCTTTAATGCAGCAGATGCCCGCCGTTTTGCCAGGATCCGCCGCTTCTACCATAATGAGATGATTTAAAATGCGACCTAGAAGTGGTTGTGGTAGTTTCAAATTTCCTCTCTTCCCTCTCTCTTTCTTCCTATATATTGTATAGAGGGGCTTCTTTCAAAAGGGGGACATAACAAGTTGTTCATCTTTTCTGCTCTGCCCTCCCTTCTTTTCTTCTCTAGGGTTGAAAATGGAGCTCGAACCTCCTCCCTTGCTCTGTAATGGCGTTTTTGCCTTTTACTAATGAAATGATTTTCTCGTGCAAACTTTTGGAGCAACAAAAACGTGTTTTGTGATGCATCATGTCCATCCTTGCTCGTTCTTCGCTTGTTTTCCTCTTGCCTCTCTTCATTTGCAGTATTTGTGCATGTTTGAATGTTCATTGCAGTGCGGAGCTATGTTCATGGAGTTTTGGAACATTTTTGTGTGAAATCTATCCTTGGGCTGTGATGCATCTGTCCATCCTTCCCATTGCTCACCTCTCTTTGTCCCATGGCGGTTTTGATAGAGGTTCAACATTCTCCTTCTACGGTGTATCACCGTTTTAGTGTAGGCTTTTGCTGTTTTCCCCTCTCTCTCTCTCTCTCTATCTCCTTCCGGCATGGTTAGATTAGGATTAGATTAGCTTGCACCGCCTTTGGAATAGCTTGTGGCGAGTAGTTTAGGAGCAGGAACTAGCCTTCTCTGGAGATTCCTTTCTCATTTTACAGGTCCCACACCTGGAGAAAGGATTCAATGTTGTGCAATCACACTGGATGCCTGAGTGATCAACCTAGAAGCCTGATCTACATCCAGGGGTCTTTGTGATTTTGCATCAACAATACTATTTGGAACTTGATAATTTTGTATGAGACCTTAAATTTTTGAGATTATTTTCGCATGAATCTAATATGATGTGCACTTGAAAATATTTATGACATTATGGATTATTTTTTCATTTATTGGTGATGTACATGTACTATCATTTTCAATGTATAATATGCATCAAAATTTGGAAATCAATATTTATATAATGTATGTATATAAAGAGTTACCTAATATGAGTAATTATTCATTCATTTTATCAATGTGTATATGTGTATTTACCTTACTTGCACTTCTTCTTACTCATGGTCTCTTTATCTTGGTTCCTATCTTATTATACACTTACTACATTCTTCTAGTCTTTGTAGTGCTTTTAGGCTACCCCATCCGGTCGTAGTTGCTTAAGAGTCCTAAGGCCCGGACACGCCATATCTTCAACGGGTGATTTCTCAAACTCCGTGGCACCTAGAGATGTATTGTCGGATCGAGACCTCCTCTTCGAGGTCCTCTACAAGATTATCTCATAGTTTTCTCCATCTCCATCCGGTTCTCTTGCTGTGCTATTGTTTGCAAATGTGTGAAATAGTGCAGTCTGAGTTAGTGTAGGGATGCTAGAGGCTTTAGTTTGCAAACGGAAGCTCGTGGGACTAAACCAACTATGCCAACACATCGAGGTGGCAGGTGAACACTAGTGGAGGCTTAGTTTTGGTTCCATACGCTCCCCGTTATTTTGGGCTACCCCGTCCGGGCGTAGTCGCTTAAGAGCCTTGAGGCCTAAACATGCCATATCTTTGATGGGTGATTTCTCGGACTCTGTGGCACCTAGAGACGTCTCGTCAGATTTGAGACCTCCATGTCGAGGCCCTCTATGAAATCCTCTCACAGTTTTTCTCCATCTCCATTCGAGAATGATTCGGTGTAAGGTTGTCCATTGCTAATCACCTGAATAATATAGGTGGTTCATATAATATAGGTGGTGAAATGAGAATTTTAATAAGATATTTTACAGTATAGGTGGTGAAATGAGAATTTATGTTTGTTGTTACTTTCTAATATTTAATTTCTCTTAGCTTCACTTGGATTCGAGAATAATCAATTCTCTCTGTGATGTGTCAACCACGTGAAGGTGAAAGCTTTTTGGCACCACTAACCTACATAAACATGTTAGTAAGCAATTAAATAGAATTTTAAATCATACAAAATTTTTAAAAAATCATTTAAGTAAATATTCAAATTAAATCCATGAAGAACATAGATTTGCAAATTCAATTCAATGAACCGCAAGGATCAACTCTATTCTTGACAGTAGCAAGAATTGCTTCATGATCTGATTCATGAACCTTCCAAAACATTTTTTTTGATGGCCGACCTCGATATTTGATCTATTTAATATTTGTTGCAAGGACCAAATGTGAATAGTGAAGTATCTTCCGATGTACTTCATAGTCTTCAAACAACCAAATGTTTGTGTTTTTGATAGGATATCGTCGAAGCCAATTTCTAGTGACTACCACTGATCCACAGGGATACTCAAGGTCTTCAAAATCTATGACTGTGAAAGTCAATTTTTTCCCCCTCTACACAATGAGATAAGAAGTAGTCTAGTCCCTCTTTATTAAATTCCATCGCAATAAGCTGCAAAAACGTGCCCTATCTATCACAAAGTAAAAGCATTACGGTCAATTTATAAATACATTAAGAGTTGACCATTTAATAATTTATAAATCTAAAACATGGCATGTACATATATGTATGTACCTTGTTACACTAAATCGAGACTTGGTCAAAGTCGGGTGATGTTATCATTTGATCGAAGACCCTACAAGTTGTAATGCTTGTAGAAATTAATGTGTGTTGAGTGGAATTAGAGGTCTACAAGTCCATTCATCCACTCATTGGTGTGACTCACATTCATTCCATGCAAAATCAATGCATGATATACAAAAACATGTCATGCACCTAGTATAAATAATCCAAACATTTGCATCTAAACTACAGAATGAGTGCATATCACTTGATCCTGCAACTGTCATACAATCTTCAAAGTTTTCTAGATGTTGTTTCTCTATCAACCAAAAATATCTACGAACCGTTGATGTATCTTGAGATTCATGGCCCATATTCTTAACACACTAATCAATAATGGTTTTTTGCATATATATATTTACCACCATCCTTGAACCTGTAACTCTTCTCTTGCAAGTGCTCTTTTCACACATACTCTCCTTTTCCATGGCTTGCCTCGGTAAAGCTCTAGATATGTTGTACATTTGTTTCTTTTGCATCTTTTTTATCCAATAAAACATTTGTGCATTCTTGAATTGTGATGTGTAGTTGTCGAACAAATGTAATGTTGATCGAAACTAATGTTCCTCTCATTCAAGTTTGCATAAAACACCTAGAAACACCCTTGTACATATTCTGTAGAATGTGTCTAATCATCACTGATGTAGAAATGATACTCTCTTAATATTTTTGATCTTGCTCAGTGCTTTTAGAAGAGTGCATGAATGTTATATGCACAAAAATAGAAACTTGCAATTAGTTATAATATTGAGACTGAACCTCCATTTGTGGCTGCAATGTGTAATTCTCTGCGAAGTCAACTATTGAAACAATAGTACCAAGTGAGAATGTGTCCTTTCTTAACTTGAATTTTTCATCCAACCATCGAGCTCTATGTGTGTGCCTTGCATACTCATAAAAAAATTCCTCGAATTTGACCATATATTACGATACTGGGTAATTGTTTTCTAACAAGGTCACACCTCTCATATTCTTTTCCATCTTTCAATTGATATGCCAACGATTTATATTTGATGAAATCAACCAATTATTTTCCTACCGAATATGTACTCTCCTCGTGGATACAACTTTTCAGATTTGGCAAGCCACCGCATACATTGCACGTTCCATCCAAACATGCTTTGTTATAAAAAAATTGTCTTATTGATTTTTCACAAAATATAGTTATAATAAACTCCCTTGAATATTTTTATGAGAAATTTATTCCACACTCCTGCAATTCTTTTCCTATTGAATATGTACTCTCCTCGTGGATACAACTTTTCAGTTTTGGCAAGCCACGCATACATTGCATGTTCCATCCAAACATGCTTTGTTATAAAACAAATCCTTGTTGATTTTTCACAAAATATAGTTAGAATAAATTCCCTTGAATATTTTTATGGGACATTTATTCCACACTCTGAAACATGATTCTAGTATGCAAAACACTACGTATTTGACAAGAAAACATCATAATGCATTGAAAATTCAACATGATGCTGTAATAACAAGTAGTACGTGAGTGACTGATTTTCACATAAAAGGGTTTTCTCATTTCAAATAATCTTTGGCTAATGTTAATTTGTGGATTTTCATTTTTAAACTTAGAGAAAAATTCTATTTGATTCATATCTAAGAAATTTTTTACACACGATTCACGATTACGAGAACCTATTCTTCTTTTTACTGTATCTCTTCTATTAAGTGACACCCTTGTGTTCTCATTCCAAAATTTTACAATTAATTCTTGTATAATATCATATGTATTCTTGTATTTTCATGGAAGTCTGCTAGAGAAAGCCCAATAGTCAGTGTTATTGACTAACTTAAGACGTTTACGTCTCTCTATTGCTTTCATTAGTGCTTTTCTGTTTAGCTTCAAAACACTACTTATTTTTCTAATCAAGTGTTTATTAATTGTTTTATCATTTACTATACAATTAGTTAGTGCACGTCGTGTAGCATTACTATCTTTGGTGCATCTTTTGCCACCTATAGTTTGGTATGCTTTATGTATGTTTTCAAAAATTGACGCATTTTGATCAACAACATTAGATGCTCTTAACCCCAGGGTCTTCATTATAGGTCTCATCTTAATTATTTTCATCAATGAAAAAAAAATTGACATCTTTGTGTGTCCTTTAAATTCTCAAAGTAATTATCCCAAATTCCACTAGCTTTTCTTCTCGCATTTATTTAAGACATTTTGTTAGGCATTGGTTTTATAATGTTTTCATCAATTCAATTAATCTGTATTAGCTTTCTTTGTGAAATGGAAGGAGGTGTTCTTAGATGTGAATATTTGATTACAAGGTTACTTTCTTCATTCGGTGTTTTCATACAAATTTTGGAGTTAACATTTGGATTCTAAAGTAAGGGTTCAACAATTGGATTCATATCAATTTTTTCATCCATACCAACATTATCATTCAATTCAATATCATTATTCATTACAAAATCATTATTCTCTACATTTTCATTATGTATTTCATCCCAATTTTCTAATACATTAGCTACATTTGATATAGCAGATGTACCTTGCCCTACTCGAAGTTTTTGCATTCTCTTCAATTTCTTTATTATCTTCTCTTCCAATTTCTCCGATGTCTTATTCTTTACTTTCCTCTTGTCCTTAGCTCGAATTTTATCACCCATGATTAGAAAAAATCAACCATTGGGGTATGGGAAAAAATGAAATACTAAAAAATTGTGCAAGAATATAGAGAAAATTGCAGACAAAATAGAAAGTTTGCATAATTCCCATGAAAGAGATGAAAGGGACATTGGGCAGCCACAATATATAAAACAAATAAAATGCATGTGTTATGCAACGTGTACTTGTTATGTAACGTGTAAGTGTTATGTAACGCGCGTACACATTACATAACGTGTACAAATTACATAGCATAACGCGTACGCGTTTACATTTCTCTTTTCCCAAGCCATGCCTCAAGGCTTGGGATCAGGGTTGGATCCCGAGCACGAGGCATGGACTCGCACAAACATAGCAAATAGTGAGTTTTTACAAGAAAATGTAAAAATGACACTTCCTCTATGAGAAATCAAAATAAAGAAATTGATCCATTTTTAAAAAAATATACCACGACGTAGATCAGATTCTCTTCTTTCTAAAAATATAATTTTTCAAATTTTTCGACTAATATAAGGTTTCCATATTATTTATTTTCTAACTATGCCTTTTTATAGCTATTTTTTAAAGTGTAAATATGTGTATCTTTTATGGTGTATCTTTATTTTGGGTGATTGAAATTAAAAAAATTATACTATCCCAAACTAGGCATAATTCTATACATATTCAAAAAAAAAAAAAAAACTAATTTTCGATATTTTTTGAGGTAGTTAAGGGGGCATGGTCGGAGCTCCATTATTTTTCAAAACATAAAATTTCTATACTAGAAAAATCATAAATAAAAAAATATTCTCTAAAAAAATCTAAAAAAAATGGAGCCCAAACTAGATGCTCCTAGCTATCTTTCTACCAAAGGGTTTTAAAAAATACTAAATGGTGCTCAAAAAATGGTGGGGGCACGAAATTCACTCTATTATGTTTTTAAACAAAAACAGAGCATCTATTGGTATTTTAGTTATTTGAACCACTTAAACTTATCTATTATCAATAAAATTTAGTAGCTTAGAAACTAAACTCAAAATGATACCATTCATATTTCTAAAACATATTCCAATTTTGAGTGTAACTATTTGAAAAACTCGTACAAGTTAAAAAAAAAAATTTAGAAAAATGCGTCCACTTAAGATAGCCTTTTGGCCCCCCAACTTGGTGCACTTACCCAAAATTGAAATAATTGAAATCATGAACAATGGGTGAATTACTTATTTAGGGATGGTTTAGTTATGATAATTGATGATATGTATATGCATGTGTTTTACTATTTCGATGTCGTTAATATGGCCACGAGGCCAAAAATGTATGGTTTTGACTTTTCCAGGTATTCACAACACAACAAACCAAAGGGGGATAGGAAACCAACAATGAAGGAATTTGGGGTATTGGAAATAGGTCACCTTGGCAACTAGTGTGTATGGTTGTTTTTTGTTAGGATGTTAGGAGGTTCCCCATTAGGGGTGACCTCAAATTTGACCTTGGGTAAGTTTGTGATTTTGTCTTGTTGATTTATTTATTTACGAGTAATTGCATTTTTATTAGTATGTGGATTCACTTTATTATTATTGTTTAGCACTCCTCTTAAGTTAATTAAAATTGTTTAACTAGTGCTAATTAGGATGTGACAAAAGGGGGAAATAAATGTGAGTTGGTAGTCTTGGTTGTGTTGGATTGGAAAGAATTTAATTTTGTTTTGGAGTAGTGTGTACTCAATATCACAAGTGAAATTCGGATTTTGACTTTCTAGGCCATTTTGGAGACTTGTGGGACAAGTTAAGCTTGTCCCACACCTCTTAAAGTCACCCACCCACTAGGCCTATGATGTGAGGGGCTTATTTTAGGCCCTATTTTGTGTTTTAATGGAGGAAAAGAGCAATTAATTGCACTTTTCTTACAAGGGTATTTATTTGTGTCCTTTAGGGTGTGGGTTTGGGTTGAGTGTGTAAGAGGGTGGTCATTCCCTCAACCACCAATTTATTATTCTTTGGGGTTTTGGATTTGACCTTGGTGATGTGGAATGGAGGAGAAATGATGTGGCATCCTATATAGAGCCAAATTATCTTTCTCTTCCTCTTTTCTATTTATTCTAATTTGTTTGGGGATTTGGGGGTTACTTGTTCATTTTTGGATGCTTGTAATTTTGGGAGAGATTGCTTGAGAATGGTGATTTGAGCTTGGAGTGGATGGTGCTTGCTTAGGATTTTGGAAGGCTTGGAGCTTGCTTGTGGTTTTATCCTCTTACAATGGAAAGGTAGATCTTCACCCTTGTTTTTACCTTGCTATTTTGTTATGCTCATATATGTAGATGATGATTGTTGTATTTCTTAGGATTGTGGGAAATAGATTTGACATTTAGGTTGTTGGAGAAATGGAAATGGGGGTAAAACTTGTGGGAGGCATAAGAGTAATGTTATTGGGTATTTTAGGAGGGAGTTGGGTTGGGATGTCCACCTTGTTAATAAATAAGATTTGTGTTTATCTTGTTATTTTCTTGAGGGAGGCATAAGAGTGACGAAGTCATAAGAGTGGGTTGATTTCTTGAGGGAGTTGTAAAAGTTGAGTATCTTTTTGGAGGGAGGCATAAGAGTTGTTGAGTGTATTGTGATGGAGTTCTTGGAGGCTCATAGGTGCACCCCAAGCCCTTGGGAGGCATAAGAAGAACCCCATGTTATTTTCTCCTCTTTGGATTTAGCATTAAGCGTTTTTGTTGGAAAATTGTTGGTTTTGTTGTAATTTTTGAAATGTGTTATTGTGTTGAGTGTCTTGATTAAATGTGATTATGGAAGCCATTTAGAGTTTCCAATGGTTGTTTTATACCCCTCATTGCTTCTTTGTTGGGGCTCGGGGCCAATGAGGAAGAAGGATTCTCTTCCTCATTGGATATTTGGTTGGGTGGGAGAGTTGCCTACTCCCCCATTTTTTTGTGTGCTTGATCTTGGTGAAGATGGTGGAACTCATTAGAAGAAGTGCTCTTCTTAGATAAAGACATGTGGAGTTGTAACTTGTTTATTAAGACTCTACAATTTGTAATTTGTACCTATAGTACATTGGATGTAACCTTATATTTTTGGTTTATAGTTTTTATAAATAGCTTATTATGGCTTGCATTACTTGTTTTTAAATGTGAACCTTGTAAGGGATTTGTAATGAAAAGAATAATATTTTCAAATCAAGTTGCTTGGGAATTTGTATGGTAAATCTATTGTGTTGAGAAGTTAGGATCTTGAATAGAAAGAAAATATTAATCTTTACTCCAATATTAGCACCCTTGTGTTAATGGGAACCTTGAAACAATTTTGTAATTAAAATAAAGACCTCTAAATATGAATGATAGTAAAGTTGTGTTGTAAATTTATACATACATACATACATACATACATACATACATACATACATACATACATACATACATACATACATACATACATACATACATACATACATACATACATACATACATACATACATACATATATATATATATATATATATATATATATATATATATTGTTATTGGGTGGAAAGAGAATGGTGATCCTCTTGCATTATTGGCAAATTTGTTGAATGAGAAAAGGAATAAATGGAATTCAAGCATGTTTTACTTTATTTTATCCAAATGAATATACAAGAATGAGTAGATGGAACAAATTTTATAAGATAGTTTTACATTCATTGCAATCAAAATTTCCCTAAGTAAATGAATAAATTACAATTAAGTATACCGCCTCTTAATAAGTATATAAATAAATTTGTAAGTGATAAATTGTTTCAATTCTAGAATTGCACAATTGTATATACATGTATACACCAACATTTTTGTGGTGTATCCTTCTCTTCTAAATCATAATAAAATGGGCAAATGCTCATAACCCAAATGGGGAAACAAATCTCAAATGTAATACAATAACAAGCACATGGTAATTGGAAAGAAAGCAAATCCTAGGAGAGGGTTGCCAAAACTAGATCCCCATATTGTGAGTATCCACCCAATAAGCTTGTGTATCCTCCTATGGCTCCCTTCCTCTCTTTCTTCCTTCAAACCTGAAATCAAACAAAAGAAAGCGAAAGAGTTCGGGTAAAAATGAGTAATAAGAGAAAACATAAGGATATCTAGGGTTTCTTTAGTCTAACTTAAATCTAAGGGCTAGGATAGATTCAATCCAATGGCCCAAATCTAACCCTACATCACTTAAGTGATAGGGATTTTGGTGGGAATGAATTTAATTAAAAGTATGGGTAATGTTTTTAATGGGGCCTAAGGGGTTAGTCCTAGATGTGCAACCTTGACCCCTTTTATGAAATAAACTAGATATTAATGTACATAATCCTAAACTAGAGGATTATTATTCTTGCCTAAATAAATTTGGAATTTAATTAGGGGTCATTAATTAAATAAATAGATTTAAAGGAAATTATTGGGGCTAAATAACCAAAGGTAAGATGTGGACTATTTAAATAAATTATTGGTACTTAGTAAGATAAATTTAACTGTAACTCTAACTGGGGATTGAGTAAATGCTAATTAGATGTTATTTTAAATCCTGACTGCCATGTAATTGTCTAAAAATTTATAACTAGGATTTAATTAAATCTTGGCTAATGCATTAAACTTTCAAAAAAATAAAATCATAATTTTCTCTAATTAATTATTAAGTTCTATCACGAGTTGCGTAGAAACATTGTGGGCGTTACTTGGTATTAGAGTTGTGGGTTCAATGTTTGGATCCCAGGCTAACATGAGAAATCTGTCAACAAGTTAACAAAACTTGAACCTTTATGATTAAAATAACAATAAAATAATAAAGTTGGTTGGATTTGTATACTCGCCTAGTGGCATTTTGTCAAAACCTGGTTAACGGAAAATGTTGAATTAGATTGATATTCTTGTAAACTTCTAGTGTATTGGGAACTTGGATTTCCCTTGCAAATATGTTGTTTGTTAGTCCTAACTTTGCTTATATTCGTGTAATGTGCTATTGACCCCATAGAGACTCTTCCTTGTTCGGAATGTTAATTTTCATGTTATGACTCTTGTGGATTAATAGTGCTAGTGTTCGCATCCATTTTTATGTATACATTATTAGATCTAAGCTTGTTGTTCAGTACCCCTACTGGTGGTTTACGAAGGGTTGTGAAGTGAAAGTAATGTGGAATTTTTTGTATTTTATATTAATAAACTTATGTTATTTTATCACGGACCAGCATTTTATTTTATAATTCGATTGAAAATCTCTCGAGGTTGTTTTGTTATTGATTTTTAGAGAGATTGACAATGTGGCTACTTAGCCATTTTCTTTGATTGTTAATATTTCTTGGATTTTACCTTTGATTTCGACTTAGAGCTCTTTTATCTTATTGGCTACTTAGCCAAGTGTTATGTGATTCTTTCTTGTTTGTGAATGCTCTGGTTTTACATTGTTTGTATTGTGATATTTTTGTCATATGGGGGTACACCCTAGGTGTCTTGATTGTATTCTTAGGTGCTTCAAGTTATGCCTTTGGTTTTGGAAGGACGTAACCTTTTGTGTGTCTAGGATCTTGGAGTGACTCTTTCGTTACTCAACCTTTCCAAATAGAGAGTTCATTGTGTTATGCGGTCTAGTTGGCATTTTTGATAACAATGGTTGTGATTCTCTTGCTATCTGGTAAGAGCTTTGTTCCTCATTAGAGTAGAGGTGTTTTGGATTATGGGCTTATGGATTGTGTTAGGATCAGATTAACTCTTGGATGATTGTATATTTTAGTGGATAGTGTTTTGTTTGGATGTGATGTTCCATGATGGCATGCTAAGTTTTATCATGGTTTCCTTGTTTCATTTTAGAAAGTATCGAAAGTTGGATTATATGTATCTTGGTAATTATGGTTAGATGTAAGCCCATTTGGGTGATGTGCTTAATTAAGTATACTTGGTTTCCTCTTGTTGACCCATAAATAAGTCTACCCTTTCCTTAAATTTTTAAATTGTTATGATTACCACTTTATAACCTATTAATCATTGGGTTACATGGAGACTCGTATGGATGCCTTTGGGTCTTTTGGACCTTGATTTTAGAGATTTTAGTTTTATAGATCTTAAAATTCTAATCTCAGTTGTACTTATGACATACCCTTTTCTTTTAAAGCTATAACTCTTGGCCATAAAGGCCATGTTTGGGTAAATTAGCTAATTTTCCTCTTGCATTTGATGTCTTCGATGGGAAATGTGGTCCTTGGAGTGAAATATTCATTTTCATCTTGTTGCTTGGTTAGTGGTATCTTGTGGAAGTATGAGTGCCATTTGAAACACTCATTTTCTTATTAAAAGAACTGATTTCAAGACAAAGTAATAAACATTGTTTTCCTTCACAAACCAATCTACACCTCTTAAACTCATAAGAGTGAATTTGCATCTTTAATGGGATTTTTCATCATAATATCTTTTGATAATTTGTGGAAACCCACTTGGAACTACATCAATGATGCTTGTAATTCTTTGGTAAAATATTTAAATCCTTGTGTGTTGCATATGGGTTGATTGATCTCTAATTCCTATAAAAGCAATAATGTAATATGTTGGTCTCTTCGTCCTCATTAAAATATATTAGGTAATATGATCAAATAGAGATAATGAAACTCTAACTGACTAAAAGAGGATTGGATCTTGAAACTCATCAAGTAGACTGGGACATTGGGAAAATGAAAATGTTTCCTAGCGCTAATCTTGGTGGATTAATAGAAGAAATTAAACTAAGTGAAAATAGTAAGAATTTTGTACTTTTGCTTTCTTAGAAGTAATATAAATGATCTTTCCACCTATATGGAATGGTGAGATATCATGCCATCATTGGTAGTGTGCCTTAATGGCATAACATATGTAATATCATGATAAAAAGGCATATATTAATTAATAAAACTCATATAAATGTTCTTAACATGTGTAAATATAACTTGTGTCTTATAAATTAGATCCTAGAATGAGTAAAATTTATGTGTTAGAGTGCAATGTATAACTAAACAACCTAGATTGCATAAATGGCTATGATAGTGATGCATGCCCTAAATTTATAGAATACCTAATTTGGAAAGTTTTAGCCAATTCAAATGTTTCCTTGAGCTAGTGTAGGGTTACCTAACCTCTTTTGTGGCCTTTTAGGAGCGGATATTTACATATTATTTTAAGAAATGCAACCTCCTTGTGTGTTGATTAAGTCCTTGGTGACCTAGGTTTATTGGTAAATCTAGGCAACATATGTTAAGGATATGAAAGAATTTTGGGAAGTTCTCTTTTCTTTTCTTGGGAAACCCTGATGTTGTTTGTCCCCTTTTTTCCTTGGGAAAGGAAAGTGTAAGTTGTTTTCACGAGTTTTTACCCAAGTATTTAAGTGATGCACTAGTAGATTGTAGTTGGACCCCCTCTTGTTGCTTGTCCTTGGAGTGAAATATTCATTTTCTTTTGCTTGTTCTTCCCTTGAGTGCTCTTTGGTGTTACAATTTATGCATGTGTTCTCTTTATGATTATTTTGAGCTTGGGCAGGATTTAAGATAATTAAATTTCATTTTGTTATGTAGAGTGAGTGGTGTCTCTTGTATTGATATGTTAGTTTGTGCAAGGATTGTCTCTAGTGGAAATATTATCTAAGTGTTTGAAGTTTCTAAATCAGGTTAGTGTTGTGTGTTTGATTTTGAGTGTAAATTCAAGTTATAGAAAACCTTGTGGTCATGAATTTGCTCAGTTTTATCATGAAAATTTAATTGAATCCTTTCGAGTTATAAAATTACTTCCAATGAATAGTTTGCAAGAATGTAAACGTTTTTACTAGTTTAGGTGTTTTCCTTTTTGTTAAACCTCATATGGTGTGATCTTAAATTTGTGAGACCTTTGAGTAGACATGTGCTCTTGTACAAAATTGAGGGTCATGATTGGTAATTGTTAGCCTTGTTTTAATAACAAACTTTGAAGCATAACTCAACCTTAGTGGAAGCCTTAACTTTTGTTATTGTAGTATGTTGTATCCATGGGTGACTATGTGGTCATCCGAGTTCACAAAATTATCCTTTTATTATTTTACTTTGGTGGTTGTTCTTGAGATTCCTTTGACTATTTCCTATTTTGATGCTATGTGTTGTAGCTTGGTTGATCACATAGAGTTACTCTATAGAATTAAATTCTTGCAACCTTACTTGAAGAAATTTTAGCATTCATGCCTAACATTCTCCCTTCTCCTTGATTAAATAGCATTCGACCAAACTTGGGCTCTGAGGACCCACTTTTGTTTGAAATAAAGAAATTCCATAGAGGGCGTGATTTCTATTCTTATGCATTATTCCCTACCTCTTTTGCATGACTTCCAGGAGGAATTCAAATCTAAGGGGAGGGAATGTTATGCCACTCCTCTTCAACACTGTTCGAACCATATTTTCAATTTTGAATTGATTATAATCTTGAACCTTGCTACTATATACTAGATTCGGATTTTGACTTCTTAAGCAATTTTGGAGACTTGTCGGACAAGTTAAGATGTCCCACACCTCTTAAATTCATCCACCCACTACGCATATGATGTGAGGGGCTTATTTTAGTCCCTATTTGCTATTTTAATGGAGAAAAAGATCAATTAATTGCACTTTTCTTACAAGGGTATTTATTTGTGTCCTTTAGGGGTGTGGGTTTGGGTTGAGTGTGTAAGAGGGTGGTCATTCCCTCAACCACCAATTTATTATGCTTTGGGGTTTGGGTTTGACCTTAGTGATGTGGAATGGAGGAGAAATGATGTGGCATCCTACATGGAGCCACATCATTTCTCTCTTCCTCTTTTCTATTTATTCCAATTTGTGTGGGGATTTGGAGGTTACTTATTCATTTTTAGATGCTTGTAATTTTGGGATGTTATTACTTGAGAATGGTGATTAGAGCATGGAGTGAATGGTGATTGCTTAGGATTTTTCAAGGCTTGGAGATTGGCTATAGTTTTATTCTCTTATAATGGAAAGGTAGATCTTCACCCTTGTTTTTACCTTGCTATTTTTTTATGCTCATATGTGTGGATGATGATTGTTGTTTTGATTATGATTGTGCGAAATAAATTTGATATTTAGGTTATGGGAGGAATGGAAATAAGGGTTAAACTTGTGGGAGTCATAAGAGTAATGTTATTGGGTATTTTAGGAGGGATTTGGGTTGGGATATCCACCTTGTTAATAAATAAGATTTGTGTTTATCTTGTTATTTTCTTTAGGGAGGAATAAGAGTGAGGTAGGCATAAGAGTGGATTGATTTCTAGAGGGAGGCATAAGAGTTGTGTTTCTTTTTGGAGCGAGGCATAAGCACTGTTGTGTGTATTATGATGAAGTTCTTGGAGGTTCATAGGTGGACACCTAAGCCCTCAAGAGGCATAAGAGGAACCACCATGTTGCTTTCTCTTCTTTGTCTTTAGCATGATGTCTTTGTGTTGGAAACTTGTTTATTTTGTTGTAATTTTTGAAATTTGTTATTGTGTTGAGTGTCTTGATTAAATGTGATTGTAAAAGCTATTTAGAGGTTCTTATGGCTGTTTTATACCCCTCATTGTTTCTTTTTTGGGGCTCGGGGCCAATGAGGAAGAAGGCTTCTCTCCCTCATTGGATATTTGGTTTGGTGGAGAGTTTTACTACTCCCACCTTTTTTGTGTGTGCTTTGTCTTGGTGAAGATGGTGGAACTCATTGGAAGAAGTGTTCTTGTTGGAGAAAGACATGTGAAGTTGCAACTTGTTCTATTAAGACTCTACAATATGTAAATTGTACCTATAGTACATTGGATGTAACCTTATATTTTGGTTGATAGTTCTTATAAATGGTTTATTATGGATTGCATTACTTATTTTTAAATGTGAACCTTGAAAGGGATTTGTAATGAACAAAATAATATTTCTCAAATATAATTTGTTTGGGAAGTTGTATGGTAAATATGTGTTAAGAAGTTAGGATCTTGACTAGAAAGTAATTATTAATCCTTCTTCTTCAGGTATTGGCTTGTGATGTAGGTATTTAGTATTTTTGATGATAAGAACATGAGTTTTAAAAAATGTTTTTAGTTTTGTACAGTGTTTGTGGTTCCAATTTAGTTATTTGTGTTTGATGTATTGATGTTGATGTGGTTAATGTTGATATTGATTATATTTTGGGATGATGTCGATATTGATGTTAATGATATATTGTTAGCATATTCTACGTACTTGTTTTTTTATTATTAGACTAGTTGTTCTATCTATTCCATTATTCTCTCCTTCTTATTTGTAACTTCTCCATCCATTTAGGGGAGTCTTGTTTATTCCCATACCTATAAATAATGTACGTGGGTTCTTTGTTCAATAGAATAATAAGAGATATCAATCTCTATTCTCTCTCCTCTATTTCTGCCTCACATTTTGGTATCAGAGCATGTATGATCTCTGACCTGTGTGTGTTTGAAGGGAGCAAATAAATTTTCCTTGAAGTTGAAGGATCTGCGTGAGGAAGAAGGATAATATCAGAGATTTGGTATATATTCTTCTTCTATTTATTGTTCTCAAAGAAACCCGCATGGAAGTCTGCGTGGAGAATTTTTGAGACCTGTGCTTTGTCTCCTATGTTTGTGGAGAAAATACACTGTATGGATTGTTGCTACGTGACCTGGAGGAAAAGAGAGCACCTATAATTTCAAAACGTGGCTTATATTTCCATTTGTTGTGTGGAAATATTCATTTCATCTTGTCTTTAGCTATTATTCCTATATGAATCTACGTGAAAAGACAAGAAGAAAATCAAAATAAGGCAAGTTGTGCGTGAAGAAAGACCTGCAGCAAGAGACAAAGAAGGAGATATTTTTGTGCTAGAAGACAAATAAGGATACTGCGTAGAGGTCTTCTACAACCTGCTGCATGGAGAAGCTACGTAGATGTCTGAAACTATGGTCTGCGTGGGAGATTTTGCTATCTCATTTGCTGTAGCAAATTCACATCCATGTGCCTAACTGTTGCATGGAGAAAAGAATACCAACAAAGCATCTACAATTTCAACGTAGAATAAACTTGTGCGTGAGGAATAGAAGAAATACGAGGGGTCTTCAGCAGAAAGTTTGAGTTGGTGCGTGGAAATTACGTGGAAGTGTTCTGTAATTTGTTTTTAATTTATTCTACTATGTGGTGGCTATTTTTTTTCCTGCTGGTAGCTCATGTGAAGGTTTGAAAGATTCACTCTCTGCCTGGATGTTGGAAGCTGTTGGTGTGTGGAGGAGAATTTGCATGAAGAGATACTCCACCAAGACAACAAAGGAAAAGAAGTAGATTCTACAACACTTCACCAAATGTCGAGTGTAGACAACTCGATTGAGAGTGTCAATAACACGGTCGCCACGCCTAAAAGCGAACATCAACTCACCAGTCAGAGAACAGTGTGAAGAAGCTCCTAAGAGCTCTGGGTTCTACTTTTCTTTGTTGAACGAGCTTTGAGAATACTGAAAATCTAGCCTTCGACAAGCTAGTTTGAGAAGGACTTCTTGAATACTTCCTTTTCAACATTAACTGCCAAGAAAAGTGAGTATAAGAAGAATTAGAATCGGGTACAAAGTTGAATATGACGGTCCGAAGAAGAATTCCCCACAAAGCGTCATCGTCGACAAAGCATGTGAATATCGCGAGCATCTACGAGCCAGTAATTCTCATTAGTGAGTCAAAATTGTAGTAACTCTTGAAATAAATAAATAAATAAATTTGTTTATTATGATGTCTACTCCGAAGTTACTTCTTTACGATGCTCAATTGCTTAAAGGGTCCAATTTTGTGGCCTGGAAGATAAAAATGAAAACAATCCTTCAAAGATGAAGGATTATGGGCATTATCACGCGTGGTCTATGCCCACGCCACATGACCCGATGAATTAATAAAGTACGAGATGGCTAGTGCAAAAGCCTTGATGCTGATAATGCTCAGTATCAGTGATGATGTGCAACCACATGTTCAGAATGTGGAGAAACCAAAGGAAGCCTGGGACAAGTTGGCAACCATTTATGAAGCCAAAAATTAGATGAAGATTCTTCATCTTGATCAAAGCGCACACCCTCTCTATGGAGTCAAATGAGAAAGTGGAGGAGTTCTTACGTCGCGTGGTTGAACTGAGATCGAGTTATTAACACTTCGGTGAAATGGTGGATGAAAACTTCTCGTGCCGATCACCTTGACAACACTCCCTTCTCAATTTTGAATGTTTGTTATGATGTTGAATGTGTCTAAACAAACAGTGGCATTTGAAGAACTTGTAAATCTACTGCAACAAAGAGAGAGACCATGAATTCATCCCAAGAAGAGTCTCAGGATAAAGCCTTGTTCTCAAAGCCATACCATGGCCAGAAGAATAAGAAGGGTCCCCTAGAGAAGCCAAATCAAGCGCAACCAAAACCACAACAGAAAGATCAAAAGTCAAAGAGATGGTGTCACATTTGCAGAACCAATACTCACGACACTAATCACTACTAGCATAATAGCTTGAAATAGGGTCTTCAAGTCATACAAGCACATCCGGGTGCGAATATTTTCAAAATTCCAAACGACATCCCTATTGGAGAAAGCAGAAGGGACATCTCGCAGCCCAAGAAGATGATGAATCTGATGAGGAGACATTAGAAGGAGCCCATTGTGGTAAGAACCTTGTACTCATCTCTCAAACTTCTCATCCCATGAAGAAATTCTGGTTGATAGACTCCAGTGCAAGCAAGCATATGTCAGGTGACAAGAAGTTTTTGATTCACTACATGAAGAACCAACTGGAGATCGAGTTCGGATAGTGGATGAAAAAGAGTACATTGCAGAAGGAATAGGGAATGTCACCATTCCTCTGGGACCATGAAAATGTACACTTACAAAGGTACTATATGTTCTGGCTTGAATAACAATCTCTTGTCGGTTACTCAGCTCTTGAATCATCACCTTAAGGTAGAATTTCTTGTTCAAAATGGCATTAAATCATGATTAATCTCCGAAAAGGTACGGTTTTTGTTAAAGCGTTTGTAAAAGATAAGTTATTTGCTTTAGATATTGTTTCATCTTCTATAGTAGCTTTATCTACTTCAACAATAGAATCAACTGCCCTATGGCATTTTAGATATGGACACTTTTCAGTTAGTTCATTGCACCAAATGAGTTCAAAATAAATGGTCCATGGACTACCCAAATTGTCTAGTTCCTTGCCTATTTTCCCTGGCTGTCTTGTAGGAAAACAACACAGAGATCCATTTCAAGTGAGCACCTTCCATGCCAAGAAGTATCTGGATGTGGAATTTGTTTTCGGGATACAAGTACTTTGAATCTGTTCGTGGATGACCACTCTCGCAAGATGTGGGTATATTTCCTGAAGAATAAAAGTGAGGCTCTTCAACATTTCCAGAACTTCTATCATCATGTTGTGAAAGAGACTGGACAACCACTTCTTCTACTTCACTCAGATCGAGGGGGAATTTACATCAAAGAAGTTCTTGGCCTTCCTAAACCAACATGGTATTAAGAAGCACTGACTGCTCCCTACATGCCCCAACAAAATGGCATTGTTGAGCATCGTAATTGTATAGTGATGGAGATGGCTCGTTGCATGCTAACAACATCGAAGCTTAAGGAATGCTATTGGGCTTAAGCGGTATAGATAATTGTATATATTCTAAATAGGGAGCTGACAAAGATTCTGCAAAATAAAATGACGAAGAGGTATGGAGTGGTACAAAGCCACCAATTTCTCATTTATGAGTATTTGGTTGCACATCATACATGCTTGTCCCAGCTCAGAAAATAAAGAAGGTTGAGCCAAAGTCACTCCCATGCATATTACTTGGCTACAACACTACCTCGAAGGCATACCATCTCATGGATCCTGAGACAAAGAAAATATATGAGAGTCGGGATGTGGTTTGTGACGAGTCATCCTTTGACTCAATAGTATCAACAGAAGATCCACTTCCAACCACATCTCACCGATTAGTCTCCAAATCAAATGATGAGCCAAAGGAGACTACTCAGAGAAAATAAGTGCTACTAGGAGAGCTATTTGTTGACCTTGGAGAACTGGAGAATGTGACTCAACATCAATCAACATGACAACGACAAAGTTCTTCTCAAAAGCAACCAAGTTCTCATCTGAAGTGGGTACAAAGCACCATCAAGGACTCACATTTGCAACAACTTCTAGATACATCTTCGGAGTCAAAACAAGGAGTCAAACAAGAAATGAGGTAAACTTTACACTCATGAGTTCACTGATGAATAGCTCCGAGCCAGATAATGTTCGTGAAGCACTCAGTCAACCTCAGTGGAAGGAAGCCATGGATATAGAATATGACTCACTCATGAAAAATCAGACATGGGAACTTGTCGATCTGCCTACAGGAAAGAAACCCATAGGCTGCAAATGGGTTTTCAAGAAAAAATATAAGGCAGATGGATCCATCAAAAAACATAAAGAACAACTTGTAGCAAAATGATATGCTCAGAAAGAGGGCATCGACTATGAATAAACCTTTGCACCCACCTGAAGATGAAGACCATCAGAGTATTTTACGCACTTGTAGCATAGAAAGGATGGAGACTTCAGTAGATGGACATCAAGAGTGCTTTCCTAAATGGTGATCTGAAAGAAGAAGTATACATGACCCAACCTGAAGGATTTGTTGATGAAGATCAGCCTAAGAAGGCATGTCGTCTCATCAAATCACTTTACGGACTGGAACAAGCTCCCAGGGCATGGTATATGAAGATCAATGATCACCTTTTGCAGCATGGGTTCACTCGTAGCCCCTCGATTCCAATTTTTATATAAAGAAGGTACACAAAGAAATTGTCATTCTTGTTGTGTATGTAGATGATCTTTTGATCCTTTGGAAGTTCAAAAGATCGGAGTTGATATTATAAAGAATGATCTCAAAAGAACCTTCGACATGATAGATTTAGGGCTACTACATTACTTGTCTTGGCTTGGAGATATGGGAAAAGGAGCATCACATTTTGTCTCCCAAACAAGGTACACCAAGACACTCTGGAAAAGTACAAAATGTCCATTGTAAACCTATATCCACTCCCATGGAGAAAGGCTTACAACTTCCAAGATTCAGGACTCACCTCAAGTAGAAGCTACTCTCTCCGATAATTTATTGGAGGGCTCATCTATTTGACTCATACCAAATTAGATCTATGCTATGTTGTCGCTATCTTTCCAGGTTCATGTAGGATCGAAGAAATGTCACCTGGAATGCAAAGAAAGCATGTTTTGAGATATGTACAAGGAACAACTAATTATGGTCTGGAATATAAGAAGAATGATCAATTCTTCTTACAGGGATACATCGACTCAGACCACACCAAATCTGTTGATGTCAGGAAGTCAACTACAGGATACATATTTCATCTCGGATCTGGACCTATCTCGTGGATAAGCAAGAAGAAGAATGTTGTTTCTATCTCATCCATAGAGGTAGAATATCATGCCGCACGAGGAGATGTGCGAAGTGATATGGTTACGTCGCATTTTGGATGACCTAGGAATTCCTGAAAAATAGTCACCTATTCTCTATTGTGACAATCAGAGTGTGTTGAAGCTCGTGTAAAATCCATTCTTTCATAAACGAACAAAGCATATTGAGATTGATTGTCATTTCATTCGAGAGCACATCTTGAACCATCACATTCAGCTCCAGTACTATCTACGAAGCACAAGTAGCTGACATTCTTACAAAATCTCTTGGTAAAGTGAAATTTGAACTTTTCAGGGGTCACATTTGCAAGAATAATGTAATAAGGGGGGGAATGTTATCATAGTCTACGTACTTATTTTTTATTATTAGACTAGTTGTTCTATCTATTCCATTATTCTCTCCTTCTTATTTGTAACTTCTCCATCCATTTAGGGGAGTCTTGTTTATTCCTATACCTATAAATAATGTACATGGGTTCTTTGTTCAATAGAATAATAAGAGATATCAATCTCTATTCTCTCTCCTCTATTTCTACCTCACATATATTTCAATGTTTTAGATGGTATTTTAAGGTGATAATGTTGATATTGATATTTAATATAAAGATGTTTTTGATATGTTGTGGATGATATTTTTGATGACAATGCTAATGTTCGCTATGTGTTTTGTGTTTGTAGGTAGATGCTCAGTTGATTATCCGTGATCGTATACCATTGATCTTGGATGAGGTGAGGGATGACATGACGGAAGATGACTGGGAGTATATTAAGGAAGTGGGTTTTTGTGGCATGAATACTTATAGGTGGATTCACAGATGTCATAGTTTGATGTTGGCATTGTTAGAGTGGTGGAATCCTTCCACCTTACATTTGGCTACCTACAGGAGAGATGACCATCACCTTAGAGGATGTTCATTGCATTATGAGATTACCCATCCATGGAGAGGTCATTTATATCATCAGTGATGCTGAGAGAGAAGATGTGATACAAAGGTTGTATGGTGATGGGGCACAAGATGTGAGATATTCATTAGGGGCATTTGAGTACTAAACATTGTATGAGCTTGGGAGAGAGGGTTGTACACGGATGACATAGTTGATGATGATAGGAGTTGTGGTAGAGATGATGGACCACCACATAATGTTTGAGTGGGGGTCTACATTATCTGGCACAAATATACACAAAGTTGTGGGCACGGAAGGCCCACAAGCATTATGGTATTGATGTTGGATTTTTTTAAAGTGTTGGGCATATGAGCATATTTCTATTACCCAACCGTTGGGATTGCCATGGGGTATTGGTGAGAGACATCCTAGTTTTATGAGATGGAGACAAGACATGGGACATTTAGGGAAGAAAAAGATGGCCAATTACTATAGATATTTTGTAGCAGAATATAGATATTTGGTAGCGGGAATACAAATATATATAAAAATAAAAAAATTATTTAAAATAACAGAAATTAATAAAATAATAATAATATTTAATAAAATTTAACAAAAATTAATTGAAAATAAAATAAAAATTAATGAAAATTTATTGATAATAAAAAAATAAAAACTAAATAAAACTAATAAATTTTATAAAATTAAAAATATTTAAAAATTAATGAAAAATTAATAAATTAATAAAAACGAAAAAAATAAAAATATTTAGTATAACAAAAATTATTAAAAATTTAATAAAAACCAATAAAAAAATCACATAAAATAATAACAATTTATAAAAATAACAAAATTAATTTAAAAACATCAAATATGAATAAAAATGAACAAAATTTAATAAAAAATAATAAAAATTACAAAAACCAATACAAATTTAGTGAAAATAACATAAATTAATAAAAACAATTATAAAACTAACAAAAACTAATTAAAAATTAGTGAAAAACTAAAAAAAAAAAAAATATTTAAAATAACAAAAACTAATAAAAATTTATAAAAACTAACGAAAAAGTAATTGAAATAACAATAAATTAATAAAAATAATGAAAAATTAAGAAAAATTCAATAATAGAAATGAATAAAAATTAATGAAAAATTAACAAACATATTAATGAAAAACTAAAAATTAATAAAAAGTAATGAGTGCGAGGTAAAAGGAAGATGCATCTTTGAACTCTGCTTATGGATAATGAACAAGTTGAACAAATTTTCAAGAAACTCCATTCTCTATATAATAGACTGGGAAATGCTAAAGGGCGACATGATTGTACCATTTTTGTGCTTAAAGCTATTTACAACTTTATGGAACAACATGTCAAAAGTGTTTGTATTCTTAGTGACATTCCAGCTGCCATTTGGGAGTCAGACAGTGTAAGGGGCCTGGTCCTTTCTCAATTAGACAAGAATGATCCCTCCCATGTCACTTCCCTTGCATTATTTGGCTCTTTGCAGAAAGTGAAGACAAAGATTGATAAAGCAATTAAGTAGAGTTGCTCTCCAGTTTGTTGTTGTGTTCTTTTGTCCAGAAGATGTTTTCTTATTGTTTTGATGCTACTTTGTCTCTATTTTGCTCCTTTTTATAGTCATTAGTTAAATGATAGTTGGTCCTCATGTTCTTCTGGATTCATTCCTTTTTGTTGATTTTTGATATATCGGCTTTTGAGCCTTATTGTAAAGGGATTTAGTCCCTTATATCTTTTCATCTGTTTTTGCGGCTATCTATCTCGACTTTTGAGCCTTTTTTGTAAACGGGGTATAGTCTCTTTAAAACTATTTATCCTTAATTAACAAAAACTAATAAAAATTAATTAGTCACATCCAAAATTATTTTATAAGAGTCAAAATTTTGAAAAACATATAATCCATAGAAAACTACTAAAATGAATTATTTATTATGAAGATTTATACAATGAAAGAGCACCATATTTTTCTTAGAGAAAATTAATAAGGAACCATTGGATTCTATTCAGATCATGGCATAGAGTAACAAGCTATGTTATTTATTTTATGTTTCATTATTTTCATGTGGATTTAAGTTATAAGTAACATACATGACCTTCATATGCAAGTGAATATGCTCAACAAATTCTCTCCAAAACCTCTAGATTAGTTTTTAGTGTGAAATTAGTTTAAAACGTCAAAGTAATTTGATTTCATAATCGATGTTTCCTTGTAATTAAATCATATCCTTTTTAGCGGTTGAAAAATCCCTTACAAGAGGAACCCTATAATGTGTCACTGTTTCACCCTATGGACGAAGATGGGAGCTTGTTTCTTCAGGAGAGGTACCGAATCTTCTCGCCATGCAAATAACTTCTATTTAGCTTAGTACGTGATCACCACGATGTATGCATAACTTTGGCCTTGGTGCATCATCAGGAATTAACAACTCACAAATAAACCCGGTCCCGCTTTACCTTGTCGATTTCCACCAAAATAAACTTTGTGCCATTTAAATAACCTCAAATTTTGTGTTATGGTTACGCTTGGATGGACCATTACCCCGTGGCAGTGTACGATTCATTGACAATGTCGTAACGCTTTGATATTACACAAATTTTGATGGGAGGTCGTATTGGGGACTTCGACCAAGTCTGGTGAGGAGAGACGATTTTGATAAGGTTCCGGTCTAGTGAGATTGTAATGCTAAGGTTACAGTGTCATTAAGGAAGATAATAATAATTAAAATATATATAGATATAATTATATAACTAGTTGTAAAATAGTGATGATAATGTTGTTTTACGAAATTAAAAGGGGAGGTGAAATTGTTATGGATGGGTACACCTCATCCTCATCGCAAATTGTTGTTTGGTCAAACTTGGGTCATTTTTATTAACTCCAGCCAAGAGAAAATTTTAATGTGGAGTGGGTGCCAACTGTACCATCGGAGAGTGGGTGGAGGAGCTCTTATTGTTCCAACTGATGTGCATTCATGCCCTTAGAAGCTGTGAAGCTTCTTATATAAGCCACCAGCCTACAACCTTGAGCCTCATCCAAGGATTTTTCTCCGATTTTTCCTACAAAATGACATCTTATCCTTTCATTTATCCTCCTTTGAGGCTTGGGCGATGGCATCCTCTTGTTCTCTCAAATTTTCAGCTTCACTACCTTCCTCCATAGTTTGGCATGCATTGGATGAGTGTGGGATTTTGGGAGAGCATCCAAAGCATTGGAAAAGGCAGGGGGTGGTGTTGAATAAAAGGCACACATGCATGAGCTATTTTCCCTTCCCCAAATTTTTCATTTGTATTAATTGCATGATTATTGCTTGTTCTCCATGTAAATGGTTGCTATGTAAATTTTGGGTAGCTCTGTGTGGGAAAAAATTCATTTGAAATGTTGTGTGGTTGTTGTTTGACTTCCCGTATAGATTGTAGTCTTATTTTGCTAAGATCTGCATGGGGATTTGCTTGATATGGTTGTATTATGCTTGTGGGAGTTGTATTGTCTGCAACCTGGTATTGGACCCTAGTATGGCAGTGACTTCTTGACTATTTGAGTTCTGTCCCTTTTAAAAATGTGATAAACATTCTTTTGTGTAACCGTCTTATTATAAAAGGGGTAGGTAATAAAATTCAGGGTCTCACTAGAGGCTTGTGTATTGCTTGACATATTGATGATATCATGGGCTGGTATAAGTTCGGTCTGGAAATGATATTGGAAAATCCTTGCTCATCATTTTAGCAATACAATTTTGGTATTTAGGGTGCAGTTGGCTTAGAGTCGACTATTGGTTGCAAATAGATTTAAGTAATCTTCCGGTTCCCTCGAATGGCCAAAATTGGTATAAAATCATTCAAATTCAGACCTATGAGGTTGGCTGGAAGGTTGTGACATAATAAATTTCTAATTTATTAAGAACCCATAATAGTCTATGTAATATGCTCACCTGATTTGACCGGCTACAACTAGATAGTTGGGTTTACGACATCATCATATTGGTACTTTCATTTTTGAATCTAGCTTGCATACCTGGCTTAAGATGACATTAAAATTTTAGTATCCTGGCCAAGGGATATCATTGTCAGTCCTACATTTGACTGATCCCCCTAACTTATGAAAGGCCCACCGAATTCTTTGTGATGGAAAATTTGAGGGATTATTCTAAGGAAATCCTTACTCAAACCATTAAGGAGAATACTTTGGGTATTTGAGGCACTCACGATTTAAACTAGGATATCCTATGCACTCGACACAACTGTAGAAGTTTCCTGAATTTTATAATTATAAGAAACCTTTTTTTGTCGGAAGCACCCACGGTAGTGGGTGCATGAATGTTGTTTTACCCTTCCGAGTAATGAACAATGATGTATATGTTGGAGATGTTGTGTACATAGAACTAAGATCGACATTTGAGATGCATTGGGATCTCTGAAAGGTAAACTACATTTACCCCAAAACAATAATTTTGTTATGAGACTTTTCTTCATTAATTTAATAAGTCAGTTAAAATTGTATAACATTGAAATAGTTACTATGTTGGGAATGAAGGGTTTTTCATTGAGGGATGTGTTGAGTTTTTTATTTGAGGTTTTGTAGTATGCATTTAGAGTTTATCTTATGTTATGCAGATGGTATTTAACCTTGTATATATATAAATATTAGGTATATTACTCAGAACAACACCTACATTATTTAAGGTGTATGCATGTGCAATGTATTCCCTATTATAGGATCTTTGGATAGGTCTTTGAGTGGTTATAATACCCCCCTAGGCTCCATGTTTTTTTGGGGCTTGTGTGGCACTCTTGGATTCGAGTAGGGATGTTCGGAATAATTTGATTAGTTATCTTCCTTCTGCATTATTAGGAGAATTTACTATTCCATATTGGGTGGTTGTCGTATGATTCCCTTATTCAGTTTTGTGATTGTGAAGTTGCTATTGTTATCATTACTTATGTAAAAAAAAGGTGTATTATGTGGGAAATATGTGATAATTGGAATGTATGGTGTAAGAGTAACTTTGGATAGAAAATACACATTTTAGCCTTCATACATCATGTAGTTGTGCCTTTTGTTAACTAGGTATCTATTTTGTATGCATCCATATTAATTACATCTTGCTTATGTCATGGAATGGAAATCATGCACTAGTCATTCAATTATTTCTGATGAGATATCTAGGAAAGGGAATGCGTGCTCATGCTAGTTCTCCTAAACTGACAAAAGCTAACATGTTTTGCAAGTTGATTATCTGAGCTTGAACACGAAAGAAGTGGTTGTTGTAATTTTCATAGATGATAATCATTAAGGTGTTTGCACATTGTTTTTATGGTTCACAATAAATATATATATATATTGTGTTATTATTTGTGATCGACCATGCGATTTTGCCTATGTTGTTTTAGGGGCTCGGAAATTGAAGGCAAAGAAAAAAAAAAAAAATGTAGAAATGTTATTGTTTCAATACTGTAAGAACTTGTGAAAAGGGCTTAACACCTCGTTAATTTTGCATAGCTAGAAGATTATAAAAGGATGTACTATGTTTTTTAGTCCTTACTTATAACATACTTTTTATAGTAAACAGTAATCAATTGGAGTTTGTTTCTGTCACATCAAACTATAGTCTCTTTATTCTAAGTTTTTCTTACTTGGCACAAAATCCAATGTCATAAATATCTTCCTAATGGAAATATGATCGAATCTCATGAACATGAGACTGTTAATTTACTTTTCATCATGTTAGAGCACCCTAACTATTCAAGGCTTAACGGAAAATATTAGCTCTTACCTTCTCTTCAACCTATGGTAAAGAAACAAAATCTAACCTTAGATTTTCACCACCAAGTCCCAAATAGGTAGATAGATCTTGTATATTGTTAGGAGATTTGAGACACGTGAAAAATTCTAGGGATGATTCCCTATGTAATTTCTTTTTAAAAAAATTGAATGTGTGTATGAGGTTCACCATTTGGGGTTTTGTACTTTGATACTGGATCTTTGAAAAATAAATAAATAAATTGTTTAATACACATCATCATTGTCAAGTCCCTGAAGGGAGGGTTGTAATTCAATCATATAATTCTAATGAGGGCTCAAATTGAAAACAAGTAATCACTAGTACACAAATGAGAAAAGTAGAACGTAATATAATCCAATTAATGTGTTAAGTTGTTTTTTAGTGTGGAGTTAAACATGGAGGTGAAATTTCATTGTGATCCTAAGTTCCATAAATGATGAATTAAACCCCTTTTACCAAACATCATGTTATGGGGTAGTGGGTATATGTGGTCAAAATAGGGAATCATGTGCTTGAGATTTTGGGCATAAACTCTCTTTAACCCCTTTAATCATGGTTGTAGCTTGTTAAGAGAGTTTGAATGCATCATTAAATTTGTAAAGTTTGTTGTAGGGGTGTCCAATAACTTCGTTGAGTCCTCAACAAGGTGTGAGGTTATCTAATCCATTGTCTTCTCATTTTCAGCATCGTTGGTAATTTTCCCTTAAACCCAAATTCTTAGTGAAGTGTGGAAATCTTCTCCTTAGGGCCATGTTGTTTTAAACCCTAAGTAAAGTAGACATAAATTCATTTAGTTGTTATAGCTGAAAATAATGTTTGATATCCTTAGTAAATGAATGCAATCATGGGAGGCCAAGTAACTTAGTTACCCCTGAACTTAGAGAGGCCGAGTCGTTATAATCTTACCTGCAACCTAATACATTGTTTAATATGAAAAAGAGAAACAAACAAATTAGAAGAAATCTCTACAAGTTAAGTGGTACTTAGAATTAAAGTTTTGCAACCTAGTTTATAATAGAACGATGAACCGCAGTGGTAAGGGTTTTGTAGCTTGTTAATGGCCAAGATTGAATGATAATAGTAATAATGTCAGTACCCTAAAAATGATGTCTTCCGAATGGGCCCATACATATGTTTACTCTGTAGTCAAGCCTTTTGGTTGAGTCAATCATTGGGGAATGTTGTCCTGATGTGCATCGTGTGCTTTCCATTTTACGATCATTTGATGATGTCATGTAAGCATCTCTTGTGTTATGTGTTGTTGTCTTTAGTGACCCCATGTTTGACATGTGTGTTATGTTGTGGGAAGTAAAAAAATCCATTATTTTCACTGTGGTTTGTGTGTGTCATTTTGTGTGTGCTACACTTGGTATCAGAGCAAGGTTCATGCTCTCGAACCTCTGGGATGGATTGGAGCTGTGATGCTTTTGGCATGGTGGTGGTGGAGATTTGGAAGAGTAATGTGATGGATGTTGTGATGTGACCAATGTTGTAATTGTGATATTAGGAACACTCTTGTTGTGCATGCCACTTAATGTGCATTTGTTACCATGATGATGTACTTGTGATGATATTATTCACCCTTCTTTTCATGGATTGTATGATGATTTCATGTGTGATGTGCGGCCTTTGGTGCGTGAAGAGAATGATATTGTGGATTACAGAGTGTTGGAGTGTCTTGTTATCCTATGAGATGTAATTGTGTGTGTGATCTTTCGTACAGAGTGACTCGAAATGTATTGTGATGTCGCCACCGTGTTGTGATGAATCTTAGGTGTGACCATGTTGTATTGCAATGAGCTATATGTTGAAATGTTAGTCATTGTGTTTCACCTTTCACATAATTTGTGTAATGTGTTATGTTTCATGTTGTGAATAAGGGGCATATGGTGATCGTATGACCCCCTATCATATAGTACTTGTACCTTGGGTACACTAAGTGAAAATGTGATGTGTCGTAACCCGTGAAAGTGATGATTGGGATTATACCTTATATATATATACCATGCATATGATGCTATGGTTAATGTTTGTGAATCTCCATTGTGTTTGTGATATAGTTATGTATTATGTTGTAAATCTTACACTAACCGGTCCTAATGGAATCAGAAAAAGTGCATGTTGGAGGGAGGAAACGTGTACCATTGACTAATCATTCGAGCCAAGTACAAGATAGGAAGTGGAGTCTTAAATAGACTGAAAACCCACTTTTGTTCATTTGGTATGTATGACGCTTGTTCAACAAGTGCCATGTATATTGTGTTTCGTGGACACCTTAGGCTCAATAGATGGTGGCTTGTACTCTTTTCTCTCTCCCTATATGGTTGTCTTATGGATTTAACCTAAGTTTAGTTACAACTATGTTGAGCCTTGTGGAAGTGGTGGAAGTATGATTCAGACAGATGATTATGACAGTTGTATTATGTGCTATATAATTTTACGAGTTGAGGCTCGATGTCCGAGTGCTAGAAATGAATTGATTATCCCTTGGGTGGTCGTGTACAGAAACATATTTAGTGTGATGTATTATTTCTCTATACGTATTTAATTCATAATTAAACATTTTTCCTTTCCTTGCGATAGCAAACAATTTTCCTAATTGATGTACTCTTATATTTTTGGCATCTTAATATTTTTGCACTAACTTGTGGATTTTATACTAACTATGGCTATTTAGCCATTTGTTTTGGCTTAATTCTGAATTCACTTTTCAAACTTATAAGTTTGATAGCCTATCCTAAGGCTTTGGATTGTTTCCACTTGGCATTTGAGTCAGATTTTGATGTTGGTTCTAATGTCATAATGTGTTGGAATAGGGTCATGGGATTCACCAGGAGTGGTGGGACCTATGGAACCACTTCGTTGTATGGGGGTATGCCCCTAAGGAGTTATGAGATAACTAGTGGGTTGTTAAACCACGAGTTATTATGTCACTTGGATTAGGGGTGTCTGGACTCTATGTGTCTATGGACATGGGATGACCGACCACTTTTGGGGAGTGAAAAGGAAAATCTATCTTTATGTTATTTCTTGAGGGAGGCATAAGGGATTTGAGGGAGACATAAGAGGGACTTGACTTGAGGGAGACATAAGAGATTTTTGTGTGTGTGTAATTAATGTTTTGGGAGGTATATGGAGTGATTTGTGATGTTATGGTAGGATGTTGACTTTGTTTGACCCTATTTAGCTGTAGTTATGGTTCAAGTTATGTGAACTTTTGTATGAGAATTGTTTGGAAATCCCATGTTGTCATAATCCTTTTATGTTATTAGTACTTTTGTCATGGGCATGTGTGTGGTTGGGTAGTTGGCCTTATTTTCTTTGGGTGTGGGAGAAGACTATGGGGATTTTATATGTAGGGAGGCATAAGATTTTATCTCATGTTTTGGAGGGAGTTGGGTTGGGTGCCCCACCTTGTATAAGAAAATGCTTTCTTTTCGTACTTGGTTCATTCGAGGGAGACATAAGAGATTGTAGGGAGGCATAAGAGGTTCTTGAGGGAGGTATAAGATTTTATAGGGGTTTTGAGTTGTATTTTGGAGGGCTTAAGGTGGGCACCTAATCCCATTGGGAGACATAAGTGATCTCCCCATAGACCCTTCTCCATTGGCTTTGTCTTTCAAGCCTTGTGTATTTTGAAAGTTGCATTCTTGTGATTGTTTTCTCTTTTATTTAAATGTGTGTTAAATGGGTGGGAAATTTTGTATTGTGATAGGGAAGCATTGTGCTTGTTTCCTTGAGTTGTATCCTTAGCCCTTGCCCCATTGGTTTGGCTATCAAACCTTCGTGTTGATGTGAAGTGTAACTTGAGTTATATGGCCTTTTGGTGGTGTTGAGTGTTGTGATTGTTGGTTGGTTGTGATACTTTCCCTTAAGTGGAATTTTGCATTATGTTGACCCTTGAGTGGCCTTGTGATGTCATTTTTTTATGGGCACCAACGAAAATAAACAATTGAAAACCTAAAGATTGAGATATTAAGAGCTTAAATTTAAGATATACAAAATAAAAGAGAGAAAGGACTAAGTAATAATGTATAAGAGAATTGTCAACCTTCACAGAATATTAATAAATTGTCAAGACTTACCTTCTATAATAAGGTCACGTTTTATTAAGAGTAGTTCATTTTCTTACGGAAAACTTGTAGTTTTGGCTTTTATCGCTAACCATATTGTAGAATTTCTCGGTTTCGCATCAAGGACGATGCTTTAATAAGAGGGGATTGTAATGCCTGATCATTTCACCCTATGGATGAATATGGGAGCTTGTTTCTGTAGGAGAGGTACCGAATCTTCTCATTGTATGAATAAATTCTATTTAGCTCAATACGTGATCACCATGACGTATGCACAACTTTGGCCTTGGTGCATCGTCAAGAATTAACAACTTGTGAATAAACCCTAGTTCATCTATCTTGTTGATTGCCACCAGGATGAACTTTGCGCCATTTTAATAACCTCAAATTTTACGTTATGGTTACACTTGGATGGCCCGTTACCCCATGGCGGTGTATGATTCGTTGACGATGTCGTAAAGCTTTGGTATTACACAAAGTTTGTTGGGAGGTCAGTATTGGGGAATTCGACCAAGTCCGGTGAGGAGAGACGATTTTGATAAGGTTCAGTCTAGTGAGATTGTAATGCTAAGGTTACAAAGTGTCATTAAGGAATAAAATAAATAATTAAATTATATTTATAGATATAATTATATAACTAGTTGTAAAATAGTGATGATAATGTTGTTTTACAAAATTAAAAGGGGAGGTGAAATTGTTATGGGTGGGTACACCCTCATCCTCACCACAAATTGTTGTTTGGTCAACCTTGGGTCATTTTTATTAACTCCAGCCAAGAGAAAATGTTTAATGTGGAGTGGGTGCCAGCCTATCCTATCGGAGAGTGGGTGGAGGAGCTCTTATTGTTCCAACTGATGTGCATTCATGCCCTTGGAAGCTGTGAAGCTTCTTGTAGAAGCCACCTAGTCTACAACCTTGTGCCTCATCCAAGGGTTTTGCTATGATTTTTCCTACAAAACGACCTCTTCTCCTTTCGTTTCTCCTCCTCTGCGGCAGGCGATGGCATGCTCTTGTTCTCCTGCGTTTTCAACTTTGGCTTCCTCCACGCGATTAGCACACATTGGATGGGTGTGGGATTTTGGGAGAGCATCCAGAGCATTGGAAAAGGTAGGGGGCAGTGTTGAATAAAAGGCACATAGGCATGAGTCATTTTCCCTTCCCCAACTTTTTCATTTGTATTAATTGCATTGATTATTGCTTTTTTTCCATGTAAACTGGTTGATGTGTTAATTTTGGGTAGCTTTATGTGGGAAAAATTTCATTTGAAATGTTGTGTGGTTGCTTTGTTCGACTTCCCTGTATAGATTGTAGTCTTATTTTGCTAAGATCTTCTTGGGGATTTGCTTGATATGGTTTTATTATGCTTGTGGGAGTTGTATTGTCCTGCAACTTGGTATTAGACCGTAGCGTGGTAGTTACTTCTTGATTGTTTGAGTTATGTCCATTTTTAAAAACTACGATGAACATGCTTTTTGTGTAACCTGTCTTATTATAAAATGGATTAGGTAATAAATTCGGGGTCTCACTAAAGGCTCGTGTATGGCTTGACATATAAATTATATCATGGGCTAGTGTAAGTTCGGTCGAAAAGATTTTGGAAAATCTTGGCTCATCGTTTAAGCAATACAATTTTTATATTAAGGGTTCGAGTTGGCTTAGAGTTGACTCTTGGTTGAAACTAGATTTAAGTAATCTTATGGTTCCCTCGAATAGCCAAAATTGGTATAAACTCATTCCAAATTTAGACCTAGGAGGTCAGCTAGAAGGTTTTGACATAATAAATTTCTAATTTATTAAGAACCCATAACGGTCTATGTAATATGCACACTTGACTTGATCAGCTACAACTAGATAGTTGGGTTTATGACATCATCATATTGGTACTTTCCTTTTTCTGAATCTAGCTTGCATACCTAGCTTAAGATGACATTAAACTTTTAGTATCTTGGTCAAGGGATATCATTGTCAATCCTACATTTGACTGATCTCCCTAACTTATGAAAGGCCACATCGACTTCATTGTCGTGTAAAATTTGAGGGATTATTCTAAGGAAATCCTTACTCAAACCATTAAGGAGAATACTTCAGGTATTTGAGGCACTCACGATTTAAACTGGGATATCCTATGCACCCGACACAATTATATAAGTTTGCCTAAATTTTATAATTATAAGAAACCTTTTTTTTGTCAGAAGCACCCATAGTAGTGGGTGTATGAATGTTGTTTTACCCTTCTGAGTAATGAACAATGATTTATATGTTGGATATGTTGTGTACATAGAACTAAGATCAACATTTGAGATGCATTGGGATCTCTAAAAGGTAAACTACATTTACCCCAAAACAATAAATTTGTTATGAGACTTTTCCTTCGTTAATTTAATAAGTCAGATAAAATTGTATAACATTGAAATAGTTACTATGTTGGGAATGGAGGGTTTTGTTTGAGGGATGTGTTAAGTTTTGGATTTGCGGTTTTGTAGTATGCACTCAGATTTTATCTTATCTTATCCAGATGTTGTTTAACCTTGTATATATAAATATTGGGTATATTACTAGGAACAACACCTTCATTATTTAAGGTGTATGCATGTGCAATGTATTACCTATTACATGATCTTTGGATAGGTCTTGAGTGGTGATAATACCCCATTAAACTCTATTTTTTTGTTGGCTTGTGTGGCACTCTTGGATTCGAGTAGGGATGTTCGAGAATAATTTAATTACTTATCTTCCTTTTGCATTATTAGGAGAATTTACTATTCCATATTGGGTGGTTTTTGTACAATTACCTTATTTAATTTTGTGATTGGGCGATTGATATTGTTAGCATTATTTAGAAAAATAAAATAAAAAGGTGTATTATGTGGTAACTATGTGATAATTAGAATGTATGGTGTAAGAGTAACTTTGGATAGAAAATACACATTTTAGCCTTCATACATCATGCAGTTGTGCCTTTTGTTAACCAGGTATCTATTTTGTATGCATCCATATTAATTGCATCTTGCTTATGTCATGGAATGGAAATCATGCACTAGTCGTTCAATTATTTCTGATGAGATATCTAGGAAAGGGAATGCGTGCTCATGCCAGTTCTTCTGAACTGACAAAAGCTAACGTGTTTTGCAAGTTGATTATCTAAGCTCGAACATGAAAGAAGTGGTTGTTGTAATTTACATAGATGATAATCATTATGGTGTTTCACACCTTTGTTTTTATGGTTCCCAATATATATATATATATATATATATATATATATATATATATATATATATATATATATATATATATATATATATATATATTTGTGTGTGTGTGTTCTTTAGGATTGACCATGGGATTTTTCCTATGTTGTTTTAGGGGCTGGAAATTGAAAGAAATGAAAAATAAAAACAAATGTAGAATGTTATTGTTTCAATATTGTAAGAACTTGTGAAAAGGGCTTAACACCTCATTAATTTTGCATAGTTGGAAGATTATAAAAGGATGTACTATGTTTTAGCCAGTCCTTACTTATAACATACTTTTTATAGTAAACAATAATTAATTGGAGTTTGTATCCTGTCGCATCAAACTATAGTCTCTTTATTTCTAAGCTTGTCTTACTTGGCACAAAATCCAATGTCATAAATATCTTCCTAATGGAAATCTAATCGAATCTCATGAACGTGAGACTGTTAGTTTACATTTTCATCATGTTAGAGCACCCTAACTATTCAAGGCTTAATGGAAAATATTAGCTGTTACCTTCTCTTCAACTTGTGGTAAAGGAACAAAATCTAACCTTAGCTTTTCACCACAAGGTCCCAAATAGGTAGATAGATCTTGTATACTGTTAGGAGATTTGAGACACGTGAAAAAGTCTAGGGATGATTCCCTATGTAATTTTTTTTTAAAATTGAATGTGTGTATGAGGTTCACCATTTGGGGTTTTGTGCTTTGATAATGGATCTTTGAAAAATAAATAAATAAATAATTTGCTACACATCATCATTTTCATGTCCCTAAAGGGATGGTTGTAATTCAATCATATAATTCTAATGAGGGCTCAAATTGAAAACAAGTAATCACTAGTACACAAATGAGAAAAGTAGAAACGTAATATAATCCAATTAATGTGTTAAATCGTTTTGTGGTGTGGATTTAAACATGGAGGTGGAATTTCAATGTGATCCTAAGTTCCCTAAATGATGAATTAAACCCCTTTTTACCAAACATCATGTTATGGGGTAGTGGGTATATGTGGTGAAAATAGGGAATCATCTGCTTGAGGTTTTGGGCGTAAAATCTCTTTAACCCCTTTAATCATGGTTGTAGCTTGTTAAGAGAGTTCGAATGCGTCGTTAAATTTGTAAAGTTTTTTGTAGGGGTGTCTAATAACTTCGTTGAGTCCTCAACAAGGTGTGAGGTTATCTATCCTTTTTCTTCTCATTTTTGGCATCATTGGTTATTCGCCCTTAAACCCAAATTCTTAGTGAAGTGTGGAAATCTTCTCCTTAGGGCCATGTTGTTTTAAACCCTAAGTAAAGTAGAAAGAAATTCATTAAGTTGTTATAACTGAAAACAATGATTGACATCCTTAGTAAATGAATGCAAACATGGGAGGTCGAGTAACTTAGTTACCCCTGAACTTGAGAGGCGAAGTGATTATAATCTTACTACCGCAACCTAACAAATTTGTTTAATATGAAAAAAGAGAAACAAGCAAATTAGAAGAAATCTCTACAAGTTAAGTGGTACTCGAGAATTTAAGTTTTGCAACCTAGTTTATAATAGATCGAGGAACCACAATGGTAAGGGTTTTTTTCTTGTTAATGGCCGAGATTGAATTAAAACTGTAATAATTTCAGTACCCTAAAAATGATGTCTTCCGAATGGGCCCATACATATGTTTACTCTGTAGTCAAGCCTTTTGGTTGAGTCAATCATTGGGAATGTTGTCCTGATGTGCATCGTGTGCTTTCCATTTTACGATCATTTGATGATGTCATGTAAGCATCTATTGTGTTATGTGTTGTTGTCTTTAGTGACCCCATGTTTTACATGTGTGTTATGTTGTGGGAAGTCAAAAAAATAACATCCAAAGTATTTTCACTTTTGTTTTTTAGTGTCATTTTGTAGGCGTTACAAACCCAAACAATATTTGGTATTCCTAGACATTGAGGGAAAGATTTAATCGAAAAAAATTCCATGAGGAGACTTCTAATATTTTAAAATCTAATGGATACAACATTTTAGATCTGCAAAACCACCTAGTTTAAAGCATAATTACTTTTTAATGCCCATAAAAATGACGTTCTAAAAACATGCTAACTGTCAACACTCAACTCGAAAATTGTGACTAATTTTTTTTTGTTTAAGTTATAGGAAGGTTACAAGGATGTTAATCCCCTAGGGTACAATAACTAAATAATACCACTAACTCAAATTTTCAAATGAAGAACTCATTCCAAAACAAAGCTTAACATATTCTCAAATTTATCTCTAGAGTCCATTAATCAATTATGCATTAGGAAGGTACCCTAGATTAATTTACTTAATTAAATGTTTTCTTCACTTAAGTTAATGTTCCCTCCTAATATGGTTAACCCCTTGTTTAAATAATTAAATTCATTATCTTATTAACTTAGAGGCCTTTCTAATAACTACCTAAAGCTTGCTAAGGACTAACCATGGCTTAGCACTCTATGGAAATTAAATGGCCCCATTCCCCATTTACACATACTATAAGGTTTTTAAAACAACATTTATAAAAATCATTCTCACCTAACAAAAAGTAGGTGAAACCTCCACCCTTAGATCAAGTCAATCTTGGCCACTAGATCCTAGGGTTCCCATCTAGCCCTAAATTTCCTTATGATTTTTATTAAAGCCTTTCCTTTGTTCATTTCCCTCATTTGGTCTATTTGTTTTGTTAAAAAATTACAGGTTGGAGAAGAGGAAGACATGGGAGAAAAGGAGGAAGAACTATTGAGGATTCTACAAATAGATCTAGATTAGATTAGTTTAGTTGTATTTTTACTGTTGTTATAACTTCCATTCAATGATTGAGAGGGCTCCTTTTACCAATCTAGTTTAGTTTCAAGCTTTTGTATCTGGGTTTTTTTAATTTGGGGCAAACCCTACCCCCATGAATAAAAAGAGATGAAAAGTTTTAGATCAACCATTTGTATATTTTATTGCTCAAATCCATGGGATCACACATTGTTTGCATGTTGGTAGTTATTAGTTAAATTTTAAAACTTAAAATTTCACATAAACAAGTTAAAAATTTTGTACAGGGCAGATCGAGGAGTTATGTCATAAATGACACAACCACTTCCCAGAGCATATTGACGGTCCTCGGACCGCCACCCTTCCTGGGTGACAAACCACAGACCATCGCCCTCTTTGTGTGGAGGTTTTGAGGTTGAATCCTTAGCCTAAGTGGTGGTTACAAGACCGCCACTCTGTATAGGGTGGCGGTCCTATTTTTGAAAAACAGAACCTTAAATCCGAGGTTTTCTCAAAAACTAAAAGTTACTAAAAGGTACTAAATTGCATTCTGAGCTTAATTTTGAACATATAGAGTTTCCAGTTTTGAGATTTCATTCCTATTGTTCTTTTCTTAGTTAAAATTTATTCATTTAAGCATTTTCCATTCTAAAAGTATTAATACAACTACAAGGTCTATTTTATCTTGTTCAACTAAATTTTCTTTAATATCAAGAATAAAAGAAATTTATATCTACTTCTAACATTGTTGTTCTCTTACTACAAAATCAACATTTCCAAATAAAAATACTTCCAATTTGTTTCTCCTTCTATTCAATACAATTTATAGATTCAAAATACTACAATAACTTCATTATACATTCAAGTTCACTATACATTCATGTTAACATTTTACACTTCCATATTTCTTCATTCTCTTATACAATAATACAATGTCACAATGAAAGTAACTTCATTTTTAACAACGAAACTTCCAACTAACTTTTACACAACATATCCATTTTGATTCTTTCTCTTTTCCTATTACATTCTAAGGAGAAGGAATTTTTTTACCATCCTTCAATGAAATCCTTCAAATAATAATACCACTTATATTACAACATTTCCTTAAAAACTAAAAGCAAAATTACAATCTTCCACTTTGAGTGGGAAAAAAAAAGGCTTCTCTCAAGAAGGGATTTCTTCAAGGACTCCAACAAACTTCCAAGCTCCTCAACACTAACAAGAAGGCTCCATCATGATTTATTTGATCCACAACAAAATGAGGGGAGAGGCAACGCTCTCCACCCAACCAAGATATCCAATGAAGAGGAGAAGCCATCCTCTCCATTGACCCCTAAGCCCCAACCACATTACAATGGGAGATAATTCAGACACACAAACACAACAAGCTTTCACAACACAAACAAATATTTCATATCCATTTCAACCACATTCAAATAAACTACAACACAAGAAAGGAGAACAAAAAAACAACAAATAACAAGGCTTAAAGTGAAAGCCAAAGGATCAAGACCTATGGGAGGCCACTTATGCCTCCCAATGGGAATGGGTGCCCACCTTAAAGCCTCCAATGCATATCATGAATCCCCTGCATGCTCTTATGCCTCCCTTAAGTATCCCTTATACCTCCCACATACTCTTATTCCTCCCTTAATTTCTTATGCCTCCCTCATAAAAGAAACAAGTAAGAAATGCAAGCATTCCTTATCCTAGGTGGGGCACCCAACCCAAACTCCCTCCAAACAAGAAAGTAAACTCTAATGCCTCCCTACAAGAAATATCATAATAGTCTCCTCTTTGCTCCAAACTTAGGCAATCTATCCACACCCAACAAGTATTCCAAAGAATAAAATTTTAACACAAGCACATAGACACAAAATTAAAGCATAACATAAGAAAGGTAAAGCTCCTACCTTTCTATAGTAGAACTTGTTCAAGAGTAAGTATCTAAGCTCCCCAAAACAAAGAAAGCATCGACAAGCTCACAAAATCCACAAGCACTCCCAAAAAAATCCTCTAACTCTACAAAAAACAAGAGCACAAAATGATCAAGTAACCCCCAAACAAGCAAAAGAACTCCAATAAATAGAAAAGGGAGAGATGAGGATGAGGTGGATCCATGTAGGATGCCACATCACTCATCCTTAACTCCACCTAAGAAGTCAAACGTCAACCCCAATACACCATAAATTGGTAGGTGAGAGGAATGACAAGAAACTTACACACATAATCTAAGCCCACACCACCTAAGGAAAAAATTACTTACTTGAAAGAAATTGCAATAAATATTTCACATTTTAATCTTCCCAAAACACTTAATGGGGTCTAATTTTTACCCCCCAATTCATAGGTAGGGTTAGTATGGAAATTTAAGAGGTGTGGGACAAGTTTAACTTATCCCACAAGCCTTCAAAATTGGCCCTTAAGGCCAAATTCGAGTTTCCCATGAAGGGTAGAGTGTACAACACTCAAAATCTCAAGCATTCAACACACAACACAAAATCCAAGAGAAAATCAAGTATAATAAATGAACTTCTTCTGGTCACATCTTTAATTAGTTTAGATCAAGATTTATTAACTTCAATAAGACATTTAGACCCACTAAGATAAAGGGGAAAAATATACATCAAAAAATAAATAATTAAAACAAATAAATTACATCACTCAAATGAACACATACTAACATTAATAAAAGGGAAACTAAAACAAAAGACAACACATGACCCCTTGGTCACAATTTTCCCCTAACCAAATAATTCTAACACACACACAATTACATGTTGCCATGGTGACCCTAGTTGAATTCATCTAGAATTCCAATGTGGTTGGTATCTAATCCCCTGATGTTATTGTGAATATATATATATATACCTGCAAAACACATAATACCTCCTTCAACCTCATGGCTGCATTAAAAAATCCATGCCAAAATATGTAATATAAATCCAAAATCATCTATATAGGAATTAATATCATTTAGGCAATTATGAATCATTTAGAAATTTCTAGCAACATTTCTATCCAACGTTTTATCCATGTTAAAATGATAGAAAATAATTCAATTATCAAAGCCTACTCATGGTGACAAAAGTATATCATATGTAAGAAATATATATAAATAATCATGTCCACAGCATATCAACATCAATATAAAATGTCTCTAATAATCCACATGCATCATATATGAATTGAAATCAACAACAATCCAATATCTCTAACATCTAGTTTCATGCTAAATCAAAATGCTACAACAATGTCCATAAGTGTAGTCAGCAGTATCATAATCAAAGCAAAAGGTGTCGAAGGGAAGTCGGAACTACATCCCACTCCCTTTAGACTTGAATTCATCCCTGGAAGTCTTTGGAGCAGTGTGGGAACTAAACTTGTAGCAATGTAGCATCCTCCCATGTAGCCCACGGTTTTTGTATACCTATCCCACTATACTCAAACCTAGTCAATCTCTTTGCTGCAAAGGCCGGGGTCTTGCACTCCACCAACTCCTCCCCTGATCCAACACCTATAATGTGGTCCAATTTAGCATGTGAGAAGGATAAAAATATATCTCCTAAGCATAGAAACGTGAAACACATCATGGATGCGAGACAAGATAGGTGGCAACGCTAGACGATAGGCCAAGGGACCAATGCACTCCAAGATATCAAAGGGACCCAAAAACCTAGGAGCAAGCTTAGAACCTTTTTCGTAAAGGATAGGGCTCTTATGTATGTGGTCACGACATGGAGCAAAACCTTCGTGCCCACCTCATAACTACGATCTCTCCTATACCGGTCCGCATCTTCTTATGCCTATCCTACACCTCCTCCTGATCTTTGTCTTATTAAAACAACATGCTGCTCCATGTTCTCCAATAAGGCTGGCCCAAGAGAAACCCTATCCTATTACCTATCCCAACTAAGAGGTGTCATGCACTCTCGCCATACAATGCTGATACTGAAAAGGATCCATGTCTATCAAACTCTGGAAACTATTATTGTAGGCAAACTCAACCAAGTACAAATACTCCTCCCATTTCAACTAGTGATCCATAACGTACATCCTAAGCATGTCCTCCATGATCTTATTCACCCACTCAGTCTATCCATCTATCTCAGGGTGATATGTCATGCTGAAATTGATCCTTATCTAGAGAGCATCTTTGCAAGGTGGTCCGAAATGGGAAGTGTACAAAGGATCTTGGTCACAATCTCATAAAGATATACTCGTTCCATTGCACTTTGGATGTGTAGGTGGTCTTCACTAGAGAAAAATGATCCACTTTCATTAATTTATCCACCATGACCATGATGGCATCGTGTGGTGGTATCTCGACATCGGTAACCCAACAAGTGAAGTCCATGGAAATGGTCTCCCACTTCCACTCCGGTATAGCATGAGGAAAGAGAAGGCCAGATGGATCCTGATGCTTAGCCTTAACCCTCTAACACTCTAAATAGTGTGAAACAAACTGAGCCACGTCTCTCCGAAGTCCTCTCTAATGGTACAACTATCTCAAAGTGGCATGCATCTTCTTCATCCCCTGGATGAGTGAGTAAGGTACACGATAAGCCTCTATCAAAATGTCCTGCCTCAAGTATCCATCTCTAGGAACATATATCTAACCTCTATGTTTGAGAAGACCATCTTCCTCTAATGAAAATCCATGAAATATCTCCTAAAGGGGCCTTTGAGACTTAATATATTCTCTAGTTGTAAGGTAGAAGCTATCACGAGGAAGTTGCTTTAAAATCTTGTTCCACAAATTTGTAACTACTAAAGTAGCCATAGCCACATGTTTCCATCTTATAAAAGAATCTATAACCACATTCTCCTTCCCCTTCACATGCTCTATCTCCATATCATACTCACAAAGCAACTCCATCCATATTTGTTGACGAGTGTTGAGATTGGGCTGCGTGAAGAGGTGGCGAAGAATCAAGTGATCAATCCACGAGTGTAAATATTTGGCCAAAAAGGAAATGTCTCCACTTGCACTAAGGCGTGCATTACTGCTACAAGTGCAAGATGATGAGTTAGATAATTGAGATCATAATCCTTGAGTTTGTAAGACTCAAAAGAAACTACTCGCCCTCCTGCATCAACACACCTCCAATTCCTACCACAAAAGCATATGTATAAAAGTAGAATTCCCCGAGGATCGGCACTACCAAAATAGGTGTTGTCATAAGGAATTCCTTCATTTTCTTGAAGGCCTCCTCACATCTATTGGACCAAACAAAATTTTTACCTTTCCACTCAACAGAAGAGATGGGGTGTGAAATTTGAGAAAATTCCTGGACAAATATCCTATAATATCCTGCCAAACCCATGAAGCTGCGCACCTTAGTCACACTGGTGGGTGCTAGCCAATCCATAATAGCTCAAACCTTGGAAGGATTGACTATGATGCCTTCTCCGAGAAATTATGTGGCCCAAATATTGTACCTCTTTACGAAAGAATGGACACTTCTCCGGTTCCCGTAAAGATGATGTTCATGAAAACATTAAAGAACCTAGAAAAGGTGCTCCTCACATGTACGTGAGTAAATAAAAATGTCATTAAGGAAAATGAACACAAAGTAATCTAGAAAATTCATGTATACCCCATTCATCAAGCTCATGAACACTTGTGAACTCGTAGTGGCCATATCTCGTATGGAAGGCGAGTCTTATGAAAATCTACCTCCGTAATCATGAGCTGATGATACCCTCACTTAAGATCTATCTTGGAGAAAACTATGGCCCCCTTCATCTGATCAAACAAGTCAACAATGCATGAAAGGGGGTAACAATTCTTGATTGTTACATTTTTCAATGGCGATAACCAATACACAACCGTAGAGATCCATCCTTCTTCTTCACAAAGATCTTTGATACACCCCAAGGGGATAGACTAGGATATATTAGGCCTTTCTCTAGAAGGCCCTCAAGCTGTAACTTGAGCTCGCATAGCTCAAGAGTATTCATCCGATAAGGTACTCATGAGATATGATCTACACTTGGAACAAGATCTATGTGAAAATCTATCTCACATGGGGGAGGTAATAATGTTATCCCAAATTTCCCCCCAAAAAGTTTGGTTAGAACAAGCATTACACATAAAGAAAACATGAAGGAAATGATTCAAGACCCATGAGCTCGAGTTCCAAAACTAGGCAAAGTGAAAACAGAGGCCCAAGAAAGTCAAATTTGACCTTGTACAAGAAGAAATAGAAGAAACGGTTCTTCTGGGTGTTTCCATGTCTTAAATATATTTAAAGGGTTAAGGGAGGACTCAACAATGGAATTGCAAGGTCAGAGAAGAAGGGATAGTGCCAAAAGAGAGGCCAGGAGAAAGAAAGGAAAAATAACAAGGATCCAAGGTCTTCGGGCTCAAAACCATTCAGGAAAGAATCCAAAATTGACTAAGTATGGAAGAGCCAGCAAAGGAACCACGTTTCCTAATGGTGCTCCTCCAAAGGTGAATCCAAAAATTGAAGCTCAAACAAGTGCCACATCTCCACATGTCTCAAGATGAAATGGAGGTAGGGGTAAATGGTCAAGCGAGTCAAAATGCGAGCTTCGGGCTCGTGAGGGTTTTGAGTTTTACGTTTCACGAAAAAGGGAAAAGGTAAATTACGGACCCACAAACTCGATTTTTTCTCTAATCCGGCTATCTCATGTCCCAAACCAAAAGAAGGACCTATTTTCAAACTATTTTCCCCATCCATTCGTATGGACTGATACAAACTTGAAGGGACATATCTTTCAACTCAGGGCTCGAAATATTACAAATCGATGTAGTTGGAAAAATCTTAGCCTCACATATCCCATGGAGGTATGAGACTTTAATTTTGAGGAGGTTTGGTAAGGGAAAATTTAGGAAATGTCGTTGGTCCTTCAATGTAAGATCCATCTATCTCAACAACTAGATCATATTCGATCTATTTCCATCATTCCTCTACTTTCAAGGCACCGAATCAAGGAACCATATAGTAAACATGGATTTGGGGGCAGATTTTATCGGAAGCATTTGATTTTCGGTGGTCAATTTTTTGAAATGGGATTTAATGCACATATCTTAGAGTGGTTGGAGTAGGATTTGATTCTTTCCTTTTTCTCTCTCCCATTCTTCTATATATTGTAACAAAGGCATCATTTCGAGAGGCTAATTAGTTTTTGTTCATTCTTCTTCCATGCCCACCTCTCTCTTTCTTCTCAAGGGTCAAATGAGGAGTTTAAGCCTCCTCCCTTGGCTTTGTAATGAAGTTTTCTTTCTTCTTTCCCATTAATGGTGTACTGTGTGAACTTGTGAAGCAATAAAATCTATTTCGTGATGCGTTTTGTCCATCCTTTGCTCATTTTGTTGTCTCTTCTCACCTCTCACCATTGCAAGGTATACTATGCATATCTCTGATGTCCATTGCAGGTTTTGGGAGTTGTGTTTAAGGGGTTTGAAATGGTGTTCTATGTGAACTTTATCCTTGGTATGTGATGCATCTATCAATCCTCTCCATTTCTCACCTCTCTCCATTTTAGGCAATTGGGTTTGTGATCAGCAGTTCCCTTTTCTCGGTGTTATCACCTCTGTAGTGTAGGATTTCTTTATTTTCATGCTCTCTCTCTCCTTAGTCCCTTGGAAGTGTTATATCAGAGTAGATAGTTGTATTTCCTTCCTTAGAAGTAGTTTAGCATTAAGATTAGGAAGAAGAAGTAGTTTAGAAGTAGTTGAATTTCTCAGAGGGTCATCTCAAGTCTGTAAGTCCCATAGCTTGAGATATGGTCCAATGTTATGCGAGATCACACTAAATGAGTTTGCCTTAGAAAAGAATATTTTTAGAGCTCTTTTTGGGGTGCTATGATTTCACGTTAACAATAACCCCAGTAGCTCCCCTAGAAAAACATCAGCAAACTCTCTCAAAATGCGATGGTCATTAAGGGATGGTCCACTAGACTCATCCTCAAATATGTCACTAACCATAACAACATACATCTGACAACCTTGTCGCACACACCACTTAAGCTACATAACGGAGATGGTGTGAATAGAAATGAGCCTCCTAACCCCTATTATCACTGAATCCACTCCTAGATCATTTGTACAAGCAATAGTCTTATGGTAATAGTCCACTCTAGCTACGTGTGAGATAAATAATCCATGCCCAAGATGACACCATAGGAACCTAATGGAAAGATTCAAAGATCCTAAGTAGTGGTTAAGGGTCCTAAATCCACTACACACTCCTTAACTAAGGAGTCTACAAAATTTTTAGCTCCAGAAGCCATCTCAACATCCTAACTACGACCCTACCTAACTACCACTAGCTTGCAATGCTCTACTAAGGATGGTGCAATAAAAGAATCAGAGGAACCAGAATCAAATAATATAGAGGTGGAAACACCACTAATACTACATGTTGTCTCTATCATGGTACTCTAATGCTCAACCTGGTGGTTCTTGACTGCTGCGTAGATCTGATGACTCCATTCCATATCTCCAACATTAGGCTCTGAGATTTGTATCTTACCCTTGTTACTAGGGTTCTGTGGGCACTCTCTCTAATGATGTCCAACAATGCCACAACCATAACATATTCTGGTCCTCTCCAATTAGATGCAACTCTAATCGGTACTCTAGATGTCTGTGTTGTGGATCCTGAAGACCTGGATATGGATTGTTGAGGTATCTGTTGATGAGCTCCTGCTAACTGAGTTCTCTGTGCACCCTATGTCTTGATGGGACCCCTAGGAGGATGCCCCATAATTAACCCCTCTCGTGCGTCATATCTCTAAGGAGGTCTATGAGGTGGGTGGGTCTATTGCTACTACTACTACGAGGTGGCACGAAGGAAGACTTCTCGAACTTTGTCCACCATGAGGAGGAGGAATTGACTCTATCGATCTACTATCCTACATCTACTAGATGCAGCTCCAAACTCTATCTCTAGCCTACTGCATCTTCCCCCATGTCTCCTCTATAATATAGGCCTTCTCCATGGCCTCTGCTAATTTCTATGGGCAGTGAATACACACCACATGAGCCAAATCAAAATTCAGGCCCTGAATGAACTTGTGAATCTGTACCTTCTCATCCTACATGTAATCGACATACTAGAGTAGGTCCATAAATCGACTCTCATACTTGTCTATGGTCATAGATGCTTGATGGAGGTCATGAAACTCGTTTATCTCGTCTTTGAATAAACCTCCGGTGAAAATACTTTCTCCTAAAATGATCCTCAAAAATCTCCCGGAGTAAGCGTCTCGAGTCAACATGGAACTTCTACTCCTCGGTCCTCCACTAGACTCTGCTCCATCCCTCAGAAGATGGATTGCAACACAAGATTTCATGTTGCTAGTACAAGGGCAGAGCTTAAAGCATCCACTCAAGCTCACCAACCAGGCCTCTTCTTGAAAACCTCTTGTGTCTCTAGAATAATGATATGGCCGTAACTTCAGGATCTCCCTGATATGGTCTCTGACCAACAACAAACAAGTCTTAGGTATCTCTATATGCTCCATCCTCTGTCTACAACTCTAAGATCCATCACTATGTCCTGAAATCCTATCTCCATGCCCTCTCTGTGGAGACTCTACCCTAGCCAACTCCACACGGAAGTTATCTACCCCATGCTCCTCATTTTCTCGAGGAGATGCCCTAGCCTAAACTTATGGCTCAATATCCTATCTAGCAAGTCGTCCTCCTAAGTACCCTCTGCGTATAGTGGCATTGACGTCCTGAAGCATCTATAAAATCTTACGAAGGATGGATGCTCCATCCTGATTTGGTGGTGGTATACCTAGGTCTATATGAAAATAACCATCATTTGGTCTACACCTCATGCACAGACCAAGGCAAGAGTTAGTTCATTATTTTATTTTTGTTTTCGAGTTTTCTAAGTTTTCAAAAAAATTGTAATTTATCGAGACAGTGAGGTTTTCTATATTTAAAATAACAATTTGGCACTAGGTTAAGAGTTCATAGCTCATGTTTTCAAGGTGTGCTTTGAGGGTCCAAGTTTTGAACCCATGGCTCTGATACCAAATGTAAGGCCCATCAAAACGATGTTCTAAAAACATGCTAACTCCCAACACTTAACCCAAAAATTGCAACTAATTTTTTTATTTAAGTTATAAGAAGGTTACAAGGATGTTAATCCCCTAGGGTACAACAACTAACTAACACCACTAACTCAAATTTTCAATTGAAGAACCCAGGTCTCAAACAAAGATAAACATATTCTCAAATTTATCTCTAGAGTCCATTAATCAATTATGCATTAGGAAGGTACCCTAGATTAATTTACTTAATTAAATGTTTTCTTCACTTAAGTTAATGTTCCCTCCTAATATGGTTAACCCCTTATTTAAATAATTAAATTCATTATCTTATTAACTTATAGGCCTTTATAATAACAACCTAAAGCTTGTTAAGGACTAACCATGACTTAGCACTCTATGACAATTAAATGGCCCCATTCCCCATTTACACATACTATAAGGTTTTTAAAACAACATTAATAAAGTAGGGTGAAATCTCCACCCTTAGATCAAATAAATCTTGGCCACTAGATCATAGGGTTCCCATATATCCCTAAATTTCCATATGTGTTTTTACTAAAGCCTTTCCTTTGTTCATTTCCCTCATTTGGTCTATTTGCTTTGTTAAAAATTACAGGTTGGAGAAGAGGAAGACATGGGAGAAAAGGAGGAAGAACTATGGATGATTCTATAAGGGGATCTAGTTTAGATTAGTTTATTTGTAGTTTTATTGTTGTTATAACTTCCATTCAAGGATTGGGATGGTTATTCCTTTTACACATTTGTTTTTGTTTCTAGCTTTTGTATTTGGGTTTTTTAATTTGGGGTAAACCCTACTCCCATGAATAAAATGAGAAGAAAATTTTTAGATCCACCATTTGTATATTTTATTGCTCAAATCCATGGGATCACACATTGTGTACATTTGGTAGTTATTAGTAAAATTTTATAGCTTAAAATTTTGCATATACAAGTTAAAAAATTTGTATAGGTGCAGATCCGAGGAGTTATGTCGTAAGTGATAGAACCGCCGCCTAGAGTAGACTAGTGGTCCCGGGATGGCCGCCTTGCCTGGGTGAAAACCACGAACCGCCATCCTTTTGAGTTTGATTTTGAGACCTTTGCCTTAGCACGAGTGGTGGTTATGCGACCGCCGCTCTGCATAGGGCGGCGACCATGTTTACGAAAAAAGAACATTAAATCGAGGTTTTCTCAAAAAACTAAAAGTTACTAAAAGGTACTAAATTGCATTCTGAGCTTAATTTTGAACATATAGAGTTTCCAGTTTTGAGATTTCATTCATATTTTTCTTTTCTTAGTTAAAATTTATTCATTTAAGCATTTTCCATTCTAAAAGTATTAATACAACTACAAGGTCTATTTTATCTTGTTCAACTAAATTTTCTTCAATATCAAGAATAAAAGAAATTTATATCTACTTCTAACATTGTTGTTCTCTTACTACAAAATCAACATTTTCAAATAGTAAATACTTCCAATTTTTCGCTCCTTCCATTCAATAAAATTTATAGATTCAAAATACTATAATAACTTCATTATAGATTCCAGTTCACTATACATTCATCTTGACATTTTTCACTTCCATATTTCTTCATTCTCTTATACAATGATACAATGCCATAATGAAAGTAACTTTCTTTTTCACAATTGAAATTCCAACTAACTTGTACACAACATATCCATTTTATTCTTTCTCTTTCCTATTACATTTAAGGAGAAGGAAATTTTTACAATCCTTCAAATAAGAATACCACATATATTACAACATTTCCTTTTATAACAAAAAGCAAAATTACAATCTTCCACTTTGAGTGGGAAAACAAAAAGGATTCTCTCAAAAGGTATTTCTTCAAGGACTCCAATAAACTTCCAAGCTCCTCAACACCAACAAGAAGGCTCCATCATGATTTATTTGATTCACAAAAAAATGGGGGAGAGTCAACGCTCTCCACCTAAGAAAGATATCCAATGAAGAGGAGAAACCATCATCTTCATTGGTCCCCGAGCCCCAACCACATTAAAATGGGAGATAATTCACACACATTGCAATAAAAGGCTTTCGCAACACAAAAAAATTTCACATCCATTTCAACCACATTGAAATCAACTACAACACAAGAAAGGAGAACAAAAAATAACAAATAATAAGGCTTAAAGTTAAATCCAAAGGAGAAAGACCTACGGGGATGCCACTTATGCCTCCCAATGGGAATGAGTGCCCACCTTAAAGCCTCCAATGCATATCAAAATCCACTACATTCGGTTATGCCTCCCCAAGTACCCCTTATACCTCCCACATACTCTTATGCCTCCCTCGATCTATTATGCCTCCTCATAAAAGGAACGAGTAAGAAATGTAAGCATTCCTTATCCTAGGTGAGGCACACAACCCAAACTCCTCCAAACAAGAAAGTAAACTTTTATGCCTCCCTACAAGAAATATCCCCATAGTCTCCTCCTACTCAAAACTTAGGAAATCTACCCACACCCAACAAGCATTTCAAAGAAAACAATACTCAACACAAGCACATAGACACAAAAATAAAGCATAACATAAGCAAGGTAAAGCTCCTACCTTTCCATAGTAGAACTTGTTCCAAGAGTAAGTCTCAATCCCCACAACCAAGCAAGCATCCAAAAGCTCCAAAATCCACAAGCACTCCCAAAAAAATCCTCTAACTCTCCAAAACGTAAGAGCAAAAAAAACGATCAAGTAACCCCCAAACAAGCAAACAAACTCCAATAAATAGAAAAGGGAGAGAGGAGGATGAGGTGGCTCCATGTATGATTCCGCATCACTCATCCTCAACACCACCTAAGAATTCAAACCTCAACCCCAATGCACCATAAATTGGTGGGTGAGAGGAATGACAAGAAACTTACACACACAAACTAATCCCACACCCCCTAAGGATAATATTAATTACTTGGAAGAAAGTGGAATAAACATTTCACCTTTTAATCTTCCCAAAACACTTAATGGGGTCTAATTTTGACCCCCAACCCATAGGTATGGTTGGTATGGAAATTTAAGAGGTGTAGGACAAGCTTAACTTGTCTCGACAAACCTTTAAAATTGGCCCTTAAGGCCAAATTCTAGTTTCCCATGAAGGGTAGAGTGTACAACACTCAAGATCTCAAGCATTCAACACACAACACAAAATCCAAGAGCAAATCAAGTCTAATAAATGAACTTATTTTGGTCACATATTTAATTAGTTTAGGACAAGATTTATTAACTTTAATAAGACACTTAGACCCACTAAGATAAAGGGAAAAACATACATCAAAAACTAAATAATTAAAACAAGTAAATTACATCACTCAAAGGAACACATACTAACATTAATAAAAGGGAAACTAAAACAAAAGACAACACATGACCCCTTGGTCACAATTTTCCCCTAACCAAATAATTCTAACACACACAATTACATGTTGCCATGGTGACCCTAGTTGAATTCATCTAGAATTCCAATGTGGTTGGTCTCCAATCCCCCAATGTTGTTGTGAATATATATATACCTGAAAAAAAAAATACCTCCTTCGGCCTCGTGGCCACATTAAAACATCCATGCCAAAATATGCAATATAAATCTAAAATCATCTATATACAAATTAATATCATCTAGGAAATTATGAATCATTTACAAATTTCTAGCAACATTTCTATCCAACATTTCATCCATGTCAAAATGATCACAACATTAATTCAATTATCAAAGCCTACTCATGGCGACAAAAGTATATCATATGTCGAAATATATAAAAATAACCATGTCTACACTACTATATCAACATCAATATAAAATGTCTCTAATAATCCACATGCATCATATATGAATTGAAATCAACAACAATCTAGTATCTCTAACATCTAGTATCATGCTAAATCAAAAGGCTACAACAATGTCCATAAGTGTAGTCAACAGTATCAAAATAAAAAAAAAAGGTGTTGAAGGGAAGTGGGCACTACATATTTAGGCATGGAAAGGTGTATGATATAAATATCCACTTTAACTTTGAATAAAACTTTAGAAAATTAAATAGAGGTAAAGATAAGCATTCTTTCTTATCATTAACATTTTTGGGTATATTCACCTGCATATGAAGATCACATATTATAAATGAAAACTACACCAAATGATAAATGGAGCATTCGAGTGCACAATTTATCATTTATAATATTTATAAATTATTAATTAATATAATTTAATTAATCATTAATCGTTTATAATTTAATATGATTACCACATATCCTTTAGTTGATCATACATTGAAATAACTCCTTCATGCATGAATAATATATCTTAACGAGTGATCTCAAAACTAAATTGGATAGTTTTATATTTGGATTGAGATTGAAATCTTCCTAAGCTAATCACATCTTTTGTTTCTTTCCCCATTAAAAAGCAAGTAATGTCAAGAAATATTTCCTTTTCTTATGTGTTTAGATCTTGGAAGATTATTTTGAGCATCCAATAGATTCCATCAAAATTTCCATTCGAAGATGAATGAGAATCTCATTCTAGCATCTTATGTCTTTATGCCGAGTTCAAGAAAGTCCCGAAAACTTTTATAGAAAATGCAAGGCCACCAGAGACAACTTTTATAGATGTTTGTACTCTTTATTCGGGAAAGGTATGAGAAAGGCGTGCCATCTCGAAAAGCGGAGAGATTCTTCTTTTCGAGTTCATGCAAAGCACAAACTAGATCAAGCCCTTCATTTCCTTTTTCCCCAATATTTAAGATGCTCGAGCACGGGTAGTAAGAATGAATTGACTTCCTTTAATAAGCCACTCTACACCAAGCATTTCAATCTAGATTCTATCATTGAAATTATATAAAATTACAAGCCCACAGATGGACCAAAAGTGCCCTTTCAGGATAGCTTTACCATGATAAAAAATTTAATCTTGCATTCCTTGGATTTCCTTTTCAATGTGAGATCTCTTAGTAGTTGTTTTTCCCAATTTGCATAGCCCATCGACCTAGTCATTATAGGTGGCAATTGTTGAAATTTTTGCACTTGTGCAAAAATGGGCAACTCAAAACTTTGTTACGATGGAAGGTATTGATTAAGTATACCTAAGCTAAGGGAGCTTATAGCCATTTGTTACTGCTGAATTAGTTAAAAGATTGAATGAAATCTGCAGTTATGTGTGCTGTTACAAAACATAACAGATCACATAAATCTACAATTTCATACCATCATCAGTAAAATAACACAAGACCTGAAGGATAGTTTGTGTTGTCTTAATGGAGACAAAGAAATTGCAAAGTAAGTAAGTAAACTGCTGAGTTTTGAAACAACAAATAGAAGTACATATATCAGAAAATCAGAGTTCATTGCTAAAGGTTACAAGTTTCTCATCAATGTTCTTTCCTTTATGATTAAGGCATTTAATTATGCTACTGAGTTGTTTAGTTCATCATACACTCCATTCAGAAGCTTGAAATGTAGAAGGAAATACACAACTCAATTTTAAAATTCAATGTTTTATTCACAAGGAAGGTCAAATGTTTCCCACACAAGCCGTGGGATGTGACTAAAAAGTAAAGTACATCGACTAAAGAAATAGGTACACATGCATCCCCCATAGATAGAGAGATAGGCATATAGATAAGATAGTTCAGGGAGGGGGGGGGCCCTCTATATCTTATCTATATGGCGGTCGAGAATAGAAAGAAAAGGAATATGAGTGAACCCATCATTGCCTTTGTATATTATTTGTTGTGTAGATTGTCCCCCTTCTAGCTTGTTCCATCTTTGTCTTCACAATTCAAAGCATGGTACCTAAAAAGTAAAAGAAAGGAATCATCAATAAAGAGCTTAGGGTTAATCCATATTCCTACACTGTCCTAATTTGTGCATATGGATCTCTAACCAATAGAAGATATATAGTACCTGAAAATCAAACTGCATAGCTTACTCAAAAGAAGAAATAGAAAAGAAAATAAGGAAAATGGATACAAGAGAGGCCAAGATCCTAATTATTTTCTAACTATTTTCTTAAGTGTGTAGGTACAGGTTGTAGACAAGCAAAAAAGGACCATGTACATGCTAGAAAGAAGGGTTAATGTAACTCAAAACTCAGATATCTTCTATAAAAGGAAAAGGTTATAGTACAGAACAAAGAAGATGCATGCTAGAAAATGTACACTTTCCAGATTTTAGTCAAGGAAGAGAGAATTGGGAAAATTTGATAGGGCTTCGCCATGTAAAATGGACATTTACAAATTTTCCAATATCTATATCAAGCTGAAATAAAAGAAATGTAGTAAAAGTAACAGATTACAATATTTCAACAAAATATCTGAATCAAGGCTTATGCCTGAAAATGGTATTACACAGAAGAAAAATTGCTTGCAATTTCGAGAGACTACTTATAGGATAATGAGGATTCTTGACTAGAAAATATTAGAAATAGATTTATTTTATAGTTAGCATTCTTGGTTCAATATTCAGTCATAGTAATCATCAAATTTAGAATTAAAGAGTGTAAGTGCAACTACAGGTTACAAATAGGCATTTCAAAAGTTAACTAAAGAAAAAAAAGATGTATAAGAAACCCACTTCATTTACAGTTTTATCAACATCATGCAACCTTGAAAAGCTTACAGTGGACAATACATAGTCATCGATTAAAAAGATGCTCATACCATTTTTTCATTCCAATGAGCAAGTTCCAGTTAGAAAAATTAAATGTGGATGGAGGAAGAACTCTATGGTGAAGAATAACAATACTAGAATGTCAAATACAAGGGATTTTGCATATACCACAACTCAGTTTTGAAAGAAAGTATAAATGCAAGCTACATATTTTAAAAGATCCAAAGTTCAAAATCTTTTTAAAAAAGGTGGTGTTTCAACATAGCTTTGGAAAGTTATACAACACAGATCACGGCCAATAAATAAGACCCACATGGGTAGCAGGATCAAATGCAGGTGTACCAAGAAGGTTAAAGGGAATTATCTCAGAGTATTCAAAGCTCCCAAAATTCAAACAGAAGCTAATAGATAGCCCTAAAAGCACACTCATGATGGCCTTATCTCCCATATTTCCAATAAAGAGGCTCTTAAGTGAGCATATCTAAAAACAAAGCACAGATATACAAGTATCTGAAAGTTGAGAGAAGCAACTCACCGGTTAAAATGGATCTATCAAAGTTGAGAAACCCTCAAGGAGATCATCATTTTCACAGCAAAAGAAGGGCCCAGAATGGTTTCAGCTCAAAATTCCCAAAAGAACCACAAGATCACAAAATATGCGAAGAATGAGCAAAGTATCAGTGTTTTGAAGTCAAGATGATAGAAATGATGCATTTGAAAATCTCAGAGATTAAAATACTTACCATTCTTTTGTCACATCAGTAATGATCAATATACAGTTTGAAGAAGCAGAGAACAACAAAATGCACATAGTGGAAGCCAAGCTCAACAGTGACCAACCGTGAAGTCCTGATGTAGGAAAAGCTTGATTATACCAGTCTGAGCTCAAAGAACTTTCAAGGGAAAATCTAATGGAGAGATCACGACGATGGAGATCTTGAATACCAAAGTATCATATTAGATAACCGCATAACAGAGCTCAAAAATGGTAGAATCTAAAATTTTTGCTTAGAAAGCTCAAAATAACCAGATCTTACGAAGGACAAACTAACAGAGCTTTGAAACCTCCAAAAATGGCAGAATCTCTAAAAAAAAATTCCTAGAGAACTCCAATGAATCAAAGATGACAAATATAGATGATCAAATCTGGAAAAAGATGGTCTGAATCAAGTTTCAAAAGCATAGAACAATGGTGTCGAACAATGTTTTGTCAGGGCTTCACCTACATAGTAAAAATCAAATGAGATATGCATTAGGGTTGAGTTTTCCTTTAGCATGCAAATTCAATAGGTGAGTTCAACCTAACTCAACCACATTCAAATAATCAATGAGTACAAAGATCAAACATCGAGGATTAATCTCTACAAACAATGAAAACCATGGGTAAGGCTTTAAAATGCATTTATCACATGTCAGAAACACTAAAATCATGCTTTAAGGATCAAATATCAGAAATTAATAGGTACAGAGATCGATGATCGAAACGAGCCATAAAAATTGATGCAAAAGAGTCCAATAAAAATGGTGGTCAAACTTAGTCACATTTCCAAAATTTTCAAATTATAAAAAGTTCATCTGCAAACCGCGCTTTGTGACAAGGATACGTGTCATCACTACAACAAAAGTGCAAAGGCAAAGGACGGTACTTTAAATCTTAAACTTTTGTGAAAATTTAAAATTTCCAAGCTTTCATCGTAGACCCGCAAGCCCCTCAAAGTATACATGGCATAAAATCAATGCAATGGCGGAATAATGGATGTCAGAGTCACTTAGGTTTTCAAACCTTAAAAATGTAAAAAGATAAAAGTTCCAAAGTTACCCGCGAAGCCCTAGCCCTACTAGGACAAAGTCAATATCAAAGGAAAAGTCAATACATCGATTCCACATAGTATCAGCAGAGCGGTAGGGTTTCTCAAGGTTTTGAGACTTTATACAAACAGCTTAAAAGTATTAGGTTATTCTGTGTGCCCACATTTCCCCTGGGTGAAAGGCCAGAGGAATTTTTTCCTTTAAGGCTCGCAAACAAAATTTCAAGTTCTTACATTTTCCCGTGACCCCGAAGGCCCACTGGGGAATTAAAATAGAAAACAAGTCCATAGGCCCGCGTAAGGAGTTCAAATGCTAATTTTTCACAAAGGCCTGCAAAGGGGAAATTAGAAGGAAAATGGTCAAGTCTCGAGAACCCGCCAGAAGACTCAAACATTACCTCGTAGGTCTGAAAGTCCTCAAAGGGTTCAAAACATCAAAAAAGTCCGAAGGTCTACAAAAGACTTAAAATGTCCAAAATTTTGCCCGATGGCCCATGAAAGCAAAAGGATTCGAATATTTTCATGTTCCACAAGAAGATAAAATAAGAAGACAAAGTCACATGTTTAAAATAGGAAAAACTTGCGTTGCAAGCAAGCTTATTTTTAGCAAATTATTTACTCTTGCTTTCTTAAAAATAGATTAGTCAACTTCAGGTTGAAAAATTGTAATCAAGGCTATCAAATATCTATTTGTAATTGCATGTTCTATTTTTATTCCTTTATCTATTTTTAAATAAAGGATAAAAATAGGATGCACTTCAAGTAGTATAAGCCTTAGGCTATTTTTAGGAAGAAAGTGAAATTTTTTTGTTATATATTGTGTGCCTTTCGCAAAGCACAAGAGAGAAATTCTGGATGACTTTTGGATAAAGGAGTATCAAGAAAATTTTGCTAGTTTTTCCCTCGAGTGTGAAGTATTTTCTTCATTTTCGAGTTATTTAGCTTTGTGTATCTCTTATTAGTCTTATAATTTTAAATTCCATGGAAAATTACCTTACCCTACTGCAAATTCAATCCTTTCTACTTAATTATAATGTTCATGTTAACTCATTAGTACTATTACGATTCTCCATCAAGTATAATGAAGTTTTTTTCCCTTAGATATTCTATAGAAATACTATTGGTTCATGCATAAAAATCCTTCCCAAATCGGGTTGTGCATATACTCAGTCAAAGACCTCATATTAATTTGGTGCATCAACTCTGTTTTAATTATTTTCAGTCATCTTTTCCTCTCAAACTCCCAGAAATCAATTTAGGATACACCAATAAGGAACCGACCTTTTAATCCCAGAAGACTCCGCTCAAAATAGTTATACCCACAGACCTGAGGTGTTTCCATTGTATCTACGAAAGAGAGATAAATTGTGGAAGCTTAGAAAAACTACAATAATCTCTCTACAGGGTGCATTTTCGAGAGATAACAGTTTATGGCATGCCTAGTGGGACAACGAATCAGATCTGCATGCAAGTTACGACAAGTCCATAGTAGATTTGCAGCATTTACAAAAGTCACTTTTGGGAGCAAGCTGCAGCAATTTATTCTAAAGATTTTAAAGATCTTTTGGTGACTTTGTTAAGCTAATATCAGACCAATATTGCAACATGTTCCATGCCTAAAGTGACTACAAGTGTAGAAACCTATTTTTGGTATAGCACCCTCCCGACATCTTATATTCACGTAATTTCCATCCCCGCTTCTATTTATCTTAAATTAAATAAAATCCTATCTATTTTTCACATTATTTGATTGATTATCAATGGACTCCATATGGACCCATGTGATAATTTAATTTTTGGCACCATCCCCCATCTCTCACAAATTATTTAATTCATAATGCATATCTCTGACACTATTTTTTTTAAAAAGATTTCTTTCTCTTAAATTGAATTATCAATGGGCTCCATAGAGACCCATTTGATAATTCACTTTTTGGCATCATCCCCCATCTCTCACAAATTATGTAATTCATAATGCACCCATCCGAAACCTTCTTTTTAAAATGAAATCTTTATCTCACCCCCCATTCAAATCATGTCCCCCACTTTGCCTAATAAGTCAAAATATGGGACCCACATGATCACATCACATCCCTAACTCAAGTTACTTTACTACACCCTGGGTATCATCTAACCTATAGTTTAGCCTCACATCTAAACTATAAATATGGGGTTTTCCCCATATTTAGGAAAGGAAGATTATTTCAAAGGGATATATAGATTTTTAAGGAGAATATTTGTTTAAAGGAGGAGGATATATTTTTAAAAATAAGAAGGAGAAAGCTCTGACAGTGTCTCTTATCTTGCCATCTTGATTTCTGGTTCATTTTATAGCAGGACATAAACTAAGTTCCCTTCTTATTTTAATTACTTTCTATTTTATATTTTTACTATTGTTCATGATCTAATTATCTTGTCTGACACGGGGGTTAACATCCTCTAAGGGATTTGAAATCCTCTTGGAACTAGTACCATCCGGGAAACCCCGCATATTATGTTCTAATCTTATCTAGTTAGTTTTGCAGATCTAGCTTCTTGATATCATGCATCTGCTTTTTTGCCCCGTATCATCCATCACCATCTCCAAGGTACTAAGCCCTTGTATACTCGACGTGGTCTCGTGTTTCTTGATTACTCGTACACTCATCTGGACAAGAAGCTAGAAACACAGATCAACATTTGGCACGCCTGGTGGGACCAGATCCAAGATCTGGTCGTTTCATTTGTTTTGTTCCTTTATTCATCTCGTGTAGGTATTATAAACATATTGGTTCTCCTGTGTCGTAGTTTTCAAATATTTGTGATAAATATTTCATCTTGTGGACTCACGTTTTTGCAAGATTTGGTGTTATCTTCATCCGTATCAGAGGTTTGTGTCGCCTTTAAGGTAAGTACTCTTCTTGTGTTTAACCGGCTTGGTATTTAGTTTCAAGTTTAGTTTTATTATTAAATACATAATCATACTCAAATAAAAAAATAAAAAATCATATGTTAGGTTCTACTCGCATGGGGAACAAATCCAGAAACTAATCTTATTGTCTTGCTTTTATTTGTGATCTCAGTTGTATAATAGATATAATTTTGTTTCCTTTAATGGCCTTTGCTTTGACCTAACAAAATATGTCTATATATTCATCTATATCTTAATTTCTAATTATGTATAAATCTCACATTTCAAAGCATACTAATCTATGGTTGTTTAAAATATAATAATCTATAGTTATTTATTTTAAAACATAATAGACAATATTGATTTATTTAAAAATAACAATTAAAAAAAAATTATGAAATAACATTAGAATTAAATTATATGAAAAAAATGCCATTTAATATTGAAATGTAATCCACATCCATGGAATGTCAACACCATAGTTACTTGTATATATCCTGTTTAGTTCTCTTTTTTAGGTGATTCGCTTTATGTCACCACACATGTAAAAAGTTTGTGTCCATGTGCAGTAGGACCACCTTGGGCATACCTAAAAGTGAATAATTTTTTTCTCAATAAAAATGTTTGATAAGATATTGCTCCTCATTTCCTTTTCTTGTCCCATTATTATAGATATCTTATCATTTTCATATCTTGTGAGTCTATTATTGTGGGGTATAAGAGATTAGTAATTTAATTACTTTATAAGTATTCTTATCGCTAGTTCACTATACAAATAAATGCAACATACACATTTCTATTGTTTTGGTAGTATAGTTTATTGTTTAACAACATATTATTTCTTATTTATATTATTTCATTAATGTGATCATTATTTTTAATGTATAGTTCATTCTTATTTACGTTACTATCTATTAAATTTCTATTAGGTTGATATTATTTAGTTAGTTTAATTTAGTTACAACTTAATTAATTTTTATTTTTATTTATTATTAGAAATTCATTTATTGACTAGTTTATTTTGCTAATGTCTTATAAATATTGATGTTTAAGTGGTATTGGCTTAAGTTGTGTCATTACATGTAGGTTACCTTTGTTTTCGCCCAAAAATTAATTATTTAGAAATTTTTCACAATATAATTAACTTGATTATTTATTAAATTTCTTTTCAATACATAAGGTCATTAGGACCATTATATTGCTTTTCTTATCCTGACATCTGCATGAATTAATTGTTTTATTTACATTTTGCAGTAAACTCATGACTCTCGCAACCATTAAATCACGCTGTTTAAGACAATTTACTAAAACAAAACAAAAAAACAACAATAAAAAAGAAAATACTCATTTTCCGGCCTCATCTCAGAATGTAAATGATGTCATTTTAGAGTACCTCAGGTGTTCAGGGCCATTAATCGGCACTTCTAAAAACACCATCATCAAGTACAATCACATAACACCAACAAGCGATTCTCCAGGTATTTCTCATTTTTCCTATTTTCTCTTTTCTACATCAAACTTTCTCTTTCTTGAGTGTCTGTATACATCGAACGTCACATTTCATTTTGGTCTAAAACAAACCTTCTACATCCTACCTGATCACATAGCTTAAGTAAAGGATTTAAATCTCTGCATTTCACCTATCACACACTGCCTAAAACTGCACAAACATAATTTACACATCAAAACATTCCTCTCACCTGGTTAATCAATTGGGACTTAAACACCCAACAGACAACCGTCTCAGACATCTCCCAATCCATAACTGCCTGAAACCAGCCTTAGACTCCTTTAGGCACCTCTATTACTTACTTTTATTTTTTGTTCACATCCTCTAAATTAATCATGAGGCTAAAAAAATTCTGCTTGATTTATTTTTCAACAACATACATAAACAGATGTTTCTCTATTTCACACCTATTTTGCTCTCTCCCAAATCAAGACAAGACACCAATCTACTCTATCTAATAAATTTACTTCCTGTGATGATCTCACTCAATAGGATTATAAGTAAAAACCATGCCTTCAGTCACTCCATCTCCAGTCTCCATGGTCTCACCTCATGAGAACCATGTCATAGAAAATTCTCCCCACCTTGACACCAACCCTCATATCCCTTGTCAAGCCAGTTTTCCTAAACTGATCGCACCACCATCTCTTGCTCCTCTAAATACACTCAAATCTCCTCCTAACCCCATGTATGACTTCTTACTCCAAAAATCCCCTATAATCTCTCAATCCTCCCAATCTCCTCAATTGGTGGATCACATTCCACCCACATCCCTTTTTGTCAATTCTATTTCATCCGCCACTAGTATGCCCATCAAACAATCTCAGCCTTTGAATACCTACATTCCTACCCATCCTATGCTCCAATAGTCTCAACCCCTTAACACTCATATCCCTACTTATCATCTACCACAACAACCTACCCAACTTCAATGAACACACCATATTCCTATTATTCAAAGTCAACCTATGCAAAAATCTCAACCCATGACACATGTTCATCCTTACCAAACAACTCCCCAAACACCCACATATCCACAAATTAATCAACTGTCTTATCAAACCATTCCGTAAATGTCCTATCCACAAACTTATCAACCACTTTATCAGACGCTTCTTAACTACCCACAAACCCACAAACACATTATTCACCTTATCAAACTACTTTTCAAACCACAAACCAATCTAATATAAATCTTACAACACCTCGAGTGATTCAATTCACGCCTTAATAAATCAGTTAGCCAGTTTAGAAACCCTTACCATACCACCCAAGAACACCTTATCCTATGAACACATCTCAGTAATGAACCCATTCATCCGTTGGTTCTAATTAAACCCTATCCCCCTCATTGGAAGTGTCTTACATTTAATAAGTTCAACAATAAATAATATCCCCAACAACATCTCCTCACATTTAAACACACATGTTTTCATATCACGCATGATCATGATCTACTTCTTTGCACTTTCCCTATGTCTTTGTCTGGTCCTGGGTTGGACTGGTACCATAATATCCCACGAAATTCCTTATTATCTTTCACTCAACTTACACAGTTGTTCTTAGAACACTTTTCTATCAATATCACACGCAAGACCACTATCGCTGATCTATATACCATTCGACAATATGAAAACGAGTCCATCGCTGACTTCGTCGCAGGTGGCATGCTGTTATAAACCAACTATCCTTCACTATCCCGCAAACCGAACTCATTGATTTATTCTCGCATTCGTGTTCCATACATATATCATCCACTTTTCAGTTCCAATCATTCCGAACCTTTGATAAATCTTTCACAATGGATCGTAAGCTTAAAACCCATGCCATTGAATAGGGTCATCTTAAATTAAGTTCAACTAAATTAAAAATTGAATCCACTAAGCCATTCACACATAATGGTGAGTTCAAGACTAACAAACAACACTATGGTCACTGAAACCTCATCCCCATCTACACCAAGCACATGGTCTCAACAATGATCTCCTCAATCAACATCCCACTACACTCCTTTAGGAGAATCATACAGTTCCATATTTGATAAGTTGATGAGTGTAAACTCTATCAACTGCCTCCCATACGACCCATAGACAACTCGTAAGCCAAGCCTATTTGGTATCATGAGGCCCACTTTTGTAAATATCATCGAGTCAAAGGTCATGACATTGAGAGATGTTGTTCCTTCAAATATAATTTCCAACAACTTGTAAATCAAGGGGATATCTAAATTGATACCTCCACTACAGACTAATCAACCACCAACAAATCATGTCACCCCTTTACATCTCAACTATCAAATGCTTATATGGTTGACACTATCAATCAAGATCCCATCTTGTCACCAACTATGCATGTTCCCATAGTGGACATTATTTCCATCTATTATTTAGAACCTGTAACACCTACATCAACTTTCACTACTTATGCTAAACTGTACCTTCTCCTATCCTTGCCACATCCACATCAAATTCAACTATATCATCCATTTCCGCCACTTCAAACATACCCCAATCTATCACATTAGATTCATCCTTAGCACTTATTTTGGCTCCACTCATATCCACACATATCCCTACATCTCTCACACCCATTCATTCACCGACATCTTCATCAAATACACCTGTTACTACACCTATATTGCTCACAACCATCCCAACTAAACCTAGTTCTACAACATGCACCCTTGCAACCCTATCTTCGACATCAATCCCTTTATCAAAAATATCATTCTTACCCCTCGAAACATTTATGAAACAACCAATCCATCCTACTTCTATGTATGAAAATGTTCCTACATTTGCTGTAGTACCCTTACCCATAAGGTCTACTCCATCGGTCATCATGTCACTCACATCTCCACATATTCCAAAAGTGTCTACATCTTTATCTATCCTAGTAACCCCTATACCTATCATATCAACAAGTCCACCTATCTCTACCTTGCCCGTGGCCACATCACCCAGTCTACCCCAATATTCTTTACCCAATCCTCCTATCACATCAATCAAATCCTCTCTCGATCTGCAACCTTACCCAATATACCTTTTGAATCACCTATTTATACCAACACATCCACCTCGATCAAATAAATATGTTTTATCTTATACCTCTAAAAAATCAATTCTTCCATGCCAAAATTGAAACAATCCATGTCTCACATCGATATCATTAATCGCATCATACAAACACCTATATCTTCATTAACATCTTCATCTTGTTTTAGAACAATTTCTCCATTAATAACCACACCACCGCTATCAAGATCCTCTGGTTGAAATTATTTTCATCTCTGCTAGAGGTAAATCTTCTCGGTCAAAGTCTAAGGCTCAAGGAAAACATCCCCGACAATCCCCTACGCATCCACGGAAACATTCAGGTTTTCCCTCTTCTCAAGAATCCAATGCCACAATATCCATGTCATGATCAGTTTCTCCATCTACGAAATCTTGAAGTAATCAATCCACATCCAAACAATACAATCATCCTTCAACCAAATTTGATTTTTCCTCCAAAACATGAAATTCACACATCCAATCTACATCCACTTTTTCTCATTACTCCAAGTCAAGACATCCTATCAAAACCCACAAGAGTTACCTTCACCATGACACTTCAATGGGGTCTTATGCAAATATCTTTTGACATTTAACTTGAACATCTACCATCAAACTTCCTCCTATTAAAGCCTTCAATCCATATGGTCCCAAGCCATCATGGTTCAATCCTAATTATAGTTGTGCCTATCATCATACCCTAGGTCATGACATCGAACATTGTAAGGCCTTTCGGTCAATTGTCCACAATCTTATTGAGAAAGATGATTTCCTCATTCAGGGGAAAGTTCCTTCTCCATCTACCTTGAATCCAATCCATATCCCATCTATCGGATCTCCCATGATCCCTCCATCCACATCATCCCTTAATATCCATCCATCCCATTTCATTCCTCCTAAGGAATGCCCTCCATTGTTCATCAATGCCGCTTATCTTACTAAACACACTTGTGGTCTCCGATCATTTACCCCATCCAAATCTAAAACAATCTCATCTAAACTCTATTGACAACCTTTACCTCCTTCACATTTAACCCATTAGGGAAACAATTTTCCCTTGCCCTTGAGCATCTCATCGCATACAAACTTGCTTGTTACTAGGGACTTCGCTCTTTGACGTTTTTATCTGCCTTATTCACATCTATTCAATCTAAATTAATTATATCCAAATTCTCATCTCATTCTAAGACCTCCTTTGAGGCCATATTTGTTTTTTTATGCTCCTTTTGGGAGTATCATCTTTTCATTGAAGCCCTCCTTTGAGGTCATGTTTGTCCTTCCATTGAGGGACCATTTTCTGAATTCCACTATTGTGGCTATATTTTTGTCTCTTTGGGGTACCATCTATTTCACAGTCCACCATTTTGGTTATATGTGTGTCTCTTTTGGGACACCGTTTATTTCATCAAGCCCTCCTTTGAGGCCATGATTCAAGCCCTCCTTTGAGGCCATGATTTATCCTTCTATCTTTATGTCTCTCTTGGGGCATCATCATTTATTTTCATCTAAATCCACCATTGTTGTCATATGTTAGTTTTATTTCCCAATTCTTCTATCATCTCATCTTATTGCAACTTCACTATCTTCTCTCTCATGGTGGTAAACTAGAGATGGAACCTCTTAATGCATTGCACTTGTGACCAATCTACTGTTAATATATCTACCAATGAGAACTTAGTTACATCCTTAGATTGTTCTACCATCTTTAGCCCCTTCCATTTATCATTGTAATAATCTAAATTATGTAGTCCGCCTTCACTACTTTGATGTGATCCCATAACCATTACATCCATTACCTTCTCGTTCTCCTATTGCAGCCATGCGAAGGGTCCAAGGTGTCTCTTGTACATTCCTTATCCCCTCTTAAGTGGTTTACTTAGCTATTCCCAGCTCTCCCCCATGTGAAACTCAAATTCATGTATGTAAAAGGCAAAATCAAAGTTATAAAAATAGACTAATCCCTCGAAGGACAGTTGTTCATGCAATACAAAACAAAATAGTATACAAATCAAAATCCAAGAAAAATCAAAAGAAATAGACCGATCCCTTGAAGGATGGCTATCATATTATTCTCACCATCTATATTATGTATAAAGTAGACCATACCCTCAAGGATGGCTACTCTTTTATTATGGCATATGGAAGGTTTTCCACATTGATCAACCTTCCTTTATCAATATTTTCCGAAAGCTTCCCGCATTGATTAGCTTTCTACTATTGTTCTTTCCCTTTCCCAGAGCTAGGGCATAGACTTAAGGAACACCACTTTTGAAGATCCCTCTTCCTGTGTACAAGTCACATCTTTGATCCCTTTGTCATGTCTATATTAGGATTATGAGAATCCTTCATCCATATTTCCCTCATGATCTTTTGGTATAACTAACTATCATTGGTTATGTATTAACACTTGTTATTGGCTGCAAGTGCAATGCCTTGAGTGGTCCCCTTTCTTGTTTATCTCCAATCCAGTTTGAAACATATTTTCCCTATATACCCTTGCTATAGCTATGTTCCATTCATCTCATCTAAATCATCTTTTATAAAAATCACATCAAATTTCACACTATGAATTTTATATATATCCATCATCTCTATGAATGTGTTTGCAAATACACTCTTCGGTTTGTGAATTCTACTTGATCGCCATTGCAATTTGCGAATCCTACTTGAGGATCCTTCTCAAGGCAATTTCATTATCCTACAGCTCCTTATCTCTCAACATGTTCAACACCATCTTTGATCCATTTCTCCTCACTCTCCATGTCCATTCATCACCATTTGTCTCCACATCATCCTTCTCACCTTTCTGTCCCCTTACATGATGCCAGATATCTTACTTGTCTTTCCTCTTGAGTTTTTTGCTTTACTCTTCTGCTTTTAGTTTGACAATCTTGCTTAATCATCCATATAGCCAGAGAACCTTAGTTAAGGTATATCTTCTTCCTTGGATCCTCCCATTGTAGAAAATTCTCCACCATTTCCTCTTTCAACAAACGAAAATCACCACCACAAATTTCTTTCCACTCCTCATTTTCTTCTTAACACTCTTCCATCATCACTACCACCGCGTGGGCATACCAATTAAGGATTTCCATTACACTATCCATCTACACTACATATGTTCCTCCATCCATTCATGTCACACTCCTTTGTTTCCTTGTTATAACCTCATTTCATCTCTTGTTCCATTTTGGTATACACTGCTTAGTCTTTTCACCATTCTTCTTCTTCGGTTTGGCGATCCTACTTAACCATCTCCGTCGCAGGGAAATCTTACTTAAGAGTTTCTCTTAAGAATGGTTGGTCATCTGATCCTTCCATCTCCCATCATCTCTTCCTCATCTTCTGTCTTCTGCCTCTCATCGTACTCATCCATTCCAACCAACCCTTCCACACCTACATCCAATACAATGTTGTCTTTCTCCTTCCATATCGTCACTACCGGTTTGGTGATCTTACTTAAATCCTCCTGCGGCATGGTGATCTTACTTAAGAGTCTCTCTTAAGCATGATTTTTCATCCTGCACTCCCCCACTACCCCACATTCTCTCCATCTACATTTTCTTGACATTCCCCATCATCACATCCTCTCACCTCCTCTTTCATTCTCGCAAACACCACTTCCTACTAGTCCCTTGTTCATCTCCATCATCCATCACTAGGTAATCTTACTTAACTGTTGCTTCTCCATTCATTTCATGTCTTGTTTCTTCATTTCTCTCTCATCATGTCTCATCCACCGTATCCTCTCCTCATCTTCATCCTCCTACATCATCGTTATCCCTCCTTTATTTACTCTTTTCACTCCATCTTATAGAGTTATCCCACATATTTACCCCCATACTTACATGTCATTGTCATCTATCTTCTCTCCAAACATTATTTCATCATATCCTTCCGTTTTCGCGCACAAGTAATTATCGGTGGACTTCTCCGAAAAAAATCAATCATCCCCATTTTACACACTGAATCCTTTTCTTTGACCTCCTCCATTCTATCTTCATTCCTTCCTTCCTCTGTGTCCTCTGATCATTATCAGAGGACTTCTCCTAACGTCCCTTCATTGGCGTTCCTCCTCCCGTTCTTCGTTTACTTTCTCCCTTGTCTTATCTTTTGTCCCATCTTTTCCTACTGATCATTATCGGTGGATTTCTCCTAACATCCATTCACTGGCATTTCCTCTCCTATCCCATCCTTTCTTTTTCCTCACCACCTCTCCATCTTCCATTCTTCCTTGCCAATTTCTTCATTGTCTTCATCATACACCTTCTCTCTATTTTCTCGTCATCAACATATCCTCATCTCATGCATCTCTGTTTCTTTTCCAATCGATGTCATTCCTTCCCTCAAGTTTCTCTTTATGTTCCTTATGCTTCTCACTCTTTACCAAATATCTTCATTCTTAGTTCCCTTCCATTTGTATACTTTCTTTGTTTTCTTCTCCTCCTTTTTCGATCTTCGTCTTATTTTACTTCCTCTTTATCATCCTCCTCCTCGTGTTACCTCACACTTCCTCCTTACTTCCCCTGTCAAAAACCCGATTCTTCAACATTATCCCAGTTCCTTTATCATCTCATCATCCACATGCATTTTGATGTAGTCAGATTCCATATTCTTTGCCTTGGATTTCATCACTATGATCTATGTCCAATTTTCTTTGCTCTATCATCTCTTTCATTTTCCATTACCTATCTATTTTCCTCTGCTCCAATCTTCATCACATCTTTCATTTTAAATAACTCTCTCCCTTTTTCATGATTTCATCCTTTGCTCTATTCTTTTCTTGTCTTCTCTTTGTTTTCCTTCTTTATAATCCTTCTTTGTTATCTTCTTCCTCCCCTTTTACTCTTTATTTTCTCCTCTTCCGTCTTTGTCCCTCTATTACATGTCCTTATCACCTTCATATTCAATCTTTCTTTCTCTTCTCATAATCAACCAATCCTCTTGTCTATTCCCTTTTCTCTTTCTCGACATCCCTTACATTTGGCATTCACAGTCAATGCCGATGTTTCTCCATTTATGTATCACCATCTATCCCTTTCATTACCATTCTTGTTCTTCTCTTTGCCACATTGATCCTCTTCTCTTTTTAAGAACCCTGTCATATCCTTTATCTTCGTCATTCCTCTCATAGGGACATCATCATATCTATTTCTAAGAATCTCTTCCCATCTTCTTTTGACATTTTTGTCTTGGAAGATACCATAACAGCCATCACCTATCTAATCTTGTTCTCTTCCTTGAATATTTGTTCTACTTTTGTTTTGTCGCAAAAGTATCTCTATCACACTTACCGAAGAAATGAGACTTCTTTGTCTTCTTCACCTTCTAATTTGCTAACACTTATACATCTTTCCTATGAAACATGATTGTCATCATATTTATTATCCTTTTAGGGCATTTTATCTCACCTTTCTATCTTATTTTCTCATCTTGTCCACTTTTATGATTATTCTATCTATGGCTTATGTTGGGGTGTCTTTTCATCCATATACTTATCAATATATATATATATATATATATATATATATATATATATATATATATATATATATATATTTATATATCAATTTTTGTCCTTCCCGTGTCTCCGTGCTAGGGTGCATCATTGTCTTCATCCATGTCCCTTTTGTAGACAGATGATTTTTTACACGAATCCTCGTAAACAAAGGATTTACACATCTTTCACATTTAGTTACACATATTTTGATGTTTTCCTATGACCTAATGGTCATCTTGGTTTACATCCATACTACAGTAGTCTTCACCCACTCACTAGTCTATAGAACATTGTCACCTATCTCCATTGAGACTACAATTGTCCTCTACCGATGTGATATTGGAGTCACCGCCATACTTTTTTAATTTATTGTGATTCTTTTTGCCTAGGGCATCTTGTCTTTGGTCATGTACTCATCTATCCTCGAACACACCTTTCATCTAACCCTTTTTATTTTTGTCCATTCCTCTTTTATTCTCAAACTCCCATAAATCAATTTAGGATACACCAATAAGGAACCAACCTTTTAATCCCGGAGACTCACCTCAAAATAGGTATACCCACAAACCTGAGGTGTTTCCATTATATCTACAAAAGAGAGAGATCAATTGTGCAAGCTTAGAAAACCTGCAGGATAATCTCTCTACAGGGTGTACTTTCAAGAGATAACAGGTTTATGCATGCCGATGGGACAAAAATCAGATCTGAATGCAAGTTACAACAAGTCCATAGTAGATTTACAGCATTTACAAAAGTCACTTTGGGAGCAAGCTATAGCAATTTATTGTAAAGATTTTAAAGATCCTTTGGTGACTCAGTTAATCGATATCAGACCATTATTACAACATGTTCCATTCCTAAAGTGACTACAAGTGTAGACACCTATTTTCGTATAGCACCCTCATGATATCTTATATTCACGAAATTTCCATCCTTGCTCTCTTTATCTTAAATTAAACAAAATCCTATCTATTTGTTCACATTATTTGATTGATTATCAATGGACTTCATATGGACCCATGTGATAATTCAATTTTTAACATCATCCCCCATCTCTCAAAAATTATTTAATTCATAATGCATATCTCCACACTCTTTTTAAAAAAGAGTTCTTTCTCTTAAATTGAATTATCAATGGGCTCCATATGGACCCATTTGATAATTCAATTTTTGGCATCATCCCCCATCTCTCACAAATTATTTAATTCATAATGCATATCTCGACACTCTTTTTTTAAAATAGTTTTTCTCTTAAATTGAATTATCAATGGGCTCCATATGGACCCATTTGATAATTCAATTTTTGGCATCATCCCCCATCTCTCACAAATTATTTAATTCATAATGCACCCATCCGACACCTTCTTTTTAAAATGAAATCTTTATCTCACCCCCCATTCAAATCATGTCCCCCACTTTTCCTAATAAGTCAAAATATGGGACCCACATGATCACATCACATCCCTAACTTAGGTTACTTTACTACACCCTTGGTATCATCTAACCTATAGTTTAGCCTCACATCTAAACTATAAATATGGGTTTTTCCCCATATTTAGGGAGAGGGAGATTATTTCAAAGGGATATATAGATTTTAAGGAGAATATTTGTTTAAAGGAGGAGGAGAATATATTTTTAAAAATAAGAAGGAGAAAGATCTGACAGTGTCTCTTATCTTGCCATCTTGATACCGAGTTCATTTCATAGCAGGACATAAGATAAGTTCCTTGTTATTTTAGTTGTTTTCCATTTTATATTTTTACTATTGTTCATGATCTAATTATCTTTTCAGACATGGGGGTTGACATCGTCAAGGGATTTGAAATCCTCTTAGAACCAATCTTATCGTCGAGAAACCCCACATATTATGTTATAATCTTATCTAGTTTAGTTTTGCAGATCTAGCTTCTTGATATCATGCATTTGCTTTCTTTGCGCTTGTATCATCCATATCCATCTCAAGTTACTAAGCCCTTGTATACTAGACGTGGTCTCGTGTTTCTTTGTTACTCATACACTCATCCGGACAGAAGCTAGAAATGCGAGATCAAAGCAAGATCATCGGTAAGAGGTATTCCTCCCGAGTTTGTTTCTTTACCCTTGAATTCTACTAGAAGGAGAAGAGTTGGTAATAATTTACCTTATAATAGACCTTATTTTAATAACCCTCCTCCCGATATTCCTCTGCCACATATCAATTTCTCTATTAACATCCCAGTTTTCAAATTTCTATTCAACCACCAAGGAATTTTGTGACCTTTACTAATGGTAGTCCATTAGTAATCCTAGTCTACCATGACATTCTTAATGCTGCCAATAAATGTTTTCCATCATTCATGGGTGAAAATTAGGTTACACTGCTGAACATATCAAAGATATCACACCTTTATGTGTAGTCCATAATATCACTCATGAGGGCATAGCTTTAAGACTTTTAGTTGCATCTTTTAAAGGGCAGACCTTGCAATGGTATAGAAACCTAGAAATTGGAAGCATAAGAACTTGGGATAACTTAGGTGAAATTTTTTTGAAACAGTTCTAGGATAATTAAGATAATTTTTCTCTCATTGAATAGTTTATCTATTAAATAGGTCCCAATGAGTTTATGTCCAGTTTCAATATCCATTTTTCCAGAACTTGGGAGAGAATTCCAACAAATTTCAAGCCTCAAGTTTATCATGCTTTCCTTTATTATCTTAGGGCATTAAACAGTGATATCTCAACTATGATTTAGTCAATGGGGGAGAGACACTCCTAGCAGCCTATGATATCGCTATCGAGATAAAAATAGTCTTATTCAAGCTGGAAAATTGGCACCAAGGCCTTCAATGCCATTTTTGGTAGATCTAGTACCCATTCCACAACCTATTACAATCATAGAACCTATTGTTTTAGATCCATTAAATGATGTATTTAAATCTTTGTAGACTATGGAAAATAAATTGACTTCGATTGAAAACATAATTGCATTACCGAGTAGACCCTATCAAGCTCCTTATTAACAAAATCAACAGAATCAACAAAATAGGCAAGCCCTATCAATAAAATCAAAATTATAGGCAACCTTACCAGTAAAGAAAGATTTCGAAGGCTCTAGTTCACTGCAATTTAGTCCCAATTAATATGGCTACAGAAGAGTGGTGTCAACCTTGGAATCAACCTCATACAACTATAAGTTACCCAAATGATTTTCTGAATCTAAATCTTGTTGCACAACCTCAATCTAAAACATTGTTCATGCCTCAAATGGAGGGTGGGAAGCAAGAAATTCATGTTCAGAAAGCATTTGAACATAATTTAGTCAGTTTTAATGAGGATGATTTCATTACAGTCACTACTAGGCCTCAAGGGAAAGTTGCTGAAAGTCAAAAACAACAAAATATACCTATCCTGCCTACTATCATTGATAAGACAACATCTATAACCCCAAAATAATCTAATAATTTATGTTGTTCATCCAAAAACAACAAGTATTCCAGCTGATAAAGAGCAACAAAAACAACTATAGCCTAATCCAAGAAGATTTTTTATACCTCAGATATCCAAATCAATTGAAGCAGAATCATCTTTCACTAAGGCCAACTCTAAGACAATTGAATATGTCTCTAAAATAGTTGCTTCTTTCAAAATTGTTGATGTAATGAAAAATCATAACATTAACATCTCAATGTGGGATGCTCTACGTATTCTTAGACAACAAGATTTACTTTCTCATGAACTAGCTAAGCTGCATATTTCTCAAATACTAAAGAAAAGGAAGTTCAGAAGGAAGACATGGTATTTGGAATGTTTGAACAAGACCGCATTAAAGAATTTAAGTGGATGGTTAAGAAAATTTTGAATGCTCATGACATCAAGAAACCACCACCATTTTATTTATCACTGATTATTGGGGAACATCTAGTTCATAATTGCATGGTGGATAGTTGTGCAAGTAGCACGATTATGCCTAAAGTCATTCAAGAAAAATTGGGTGCACATATGAGCCTACAGAAAGGAGTGTCTTATAGCTTGATGGAACTGCAACTAATACAGTTGGTATAATCAAAAATTTAGAAGTGATGTTACATGATTTGCCCAAATGTTTCTATTATGCAAGATGTAACTATTGTAGATTTGCCTCCATACTTTGCTTTATGCTTATCTAGAGACTTCACAACAAAAATAGGAGGTTATCTCTCTTCAGATTGGTCCTTATTTTTTACTACTCATTACGGCACCAAAGTTACTATCAATTCAGAGCCATTGGCCAGATTTCATATTGAGCCTCACTCTCCAAATGTGGTGGCTAATTATTCAGCCTTAGATCAATCTGAATTTGATGAGGTAGCTCAGGTTTCAGCATTAGATGGTGTTTCTAACATGTTCATGGATGAAAAGATAGTGGAAGAACATGCTCATGATCCTTTTAAGGAAGTTGAAGAACACCTATTTGGTGTGTATTATATGCATGAAGAAAATACACTACTTCCCTTGTTGTCCAAAAAAAGAAGATTCATCAAAAGGGATTTGGAAGCTTCATTTTGATGGAGCTAAGAACAAGAAAGGACAGGGAGTAGGTTTGATGCTCACTTCCCCAACGAACGAAAGGTATTTCTCATCTTTGAGTCTCCAATTTGCATGTACTTGTAATGTAGTTGAGTACGAAGCATTAATTCATGGCCTACTTTGGGCCAGAAAGAGAGGTATCTGCATGCTATGGATTTTTGGTGACTAAGTTGGTTATCAATCAAGTAAGAAATTTCAATGTTTGTAAGAATCCATTAATGAAGTCTTATAGACATAGAGTTTTAGATTTAATGGAAGATTTTGATGCTATTAACATTCAGTCTATTCCTAGAGTTGAAAACAAGCATGCAGATAGACTTGCAGTAGTTGGGGCTAGTTTTGAAGTGTTGGAACAAATTGAAAATAGCAAAATCCAACCTCATATAAAACTAATTTTCAGGCCCTCAATACCTGATAATGATTCAAATTGGCAAGTTTTTGAAAATGATGATCAAATCTGTAGGTTTTTAGAGCAAGAAGCTGATTTTCTACAATAAATCAAGATAAATTACAACACTTATATGGTGACCAGATTGTCCAGTTAAAGACAAATAAAATTCCTCGAGGTCTAGTCACATTAGAATACATCTTCAACACTGATGATCAGTTAAGAAAGGTCAAGACTAAAATGTCAACCCACACTGATAACTATGAAGAAGTTTCAATTAACGAAGGGAAAAATCTATTTCTTGGAAAGGTATGTTCCTCAGCTGAAAAATAGTCATTTATTGATCTTTGCAAAGAATTTAAGGATGTTTTCACTTGGAAATATCAAGACTTGAAAGGGTTTGATCCCAGTTTAGCACAACATACTATTGAGTTATAGCCAAATTCTAAACCAGTTAGGTAGAAATAGAGGCATGTAAATCCCAAAATAGAACCTCTTATGAGGAAAGAGTTATCCAAGTTGATTGAATCAGGTATCATTTTTCCAGTTAAACATTCAAGTTGGGTAGCAAATCTTGTTCCTGTTAGGAAGAAGAATGGAGAAATCAGATTATGTGTGGATTTTAGAGACCTTAACAAAGCTTCATTAAAAGATCATTATCCACTACCAAACATGGACCATATTTTGAGAACAATCTCTAGTTCAGATAGACTATCTCTTCTAGATGGTTATAGTGGATACAATCAGATTTTAGTTGAGAAGAAGATAGATACAAAACAACTTTTACCACCTAAGTGGGGTACTTATGCTTACAAAAGAATGCCTTTCGGTCTTTCAAATGTTGGTGTAACATTTCAGCATGTAATGGACATGGATTTTCACATCTTGTTAAACAAATGCATCCTTGTTTATTTAGATGATGTTACTATTTTTCCAAGAATTCTGATGAACATCTAATACATTTGAGGTAGACCTTTCAGTTATGCAGGTAATTTGGAATATCTTTGAATCCCAAGAAGTCTATTTTTTCAGTGCATCAAGGTAAACTACTTGGCCATATTTTTTCTAAGAAAGGTTTAACAATTGATCCTTCCAGAATCGAGGCCATATCACAGTTATCATTACCTCATCATAAGAAGGCATTACATAGTTTCTGTGAAAAATCAACTTTGTTAGAAGATTTGTTCCAGATTTTGTAGCATTAGTGAAACCATTGACAACCATGCTAAAGAAAGAGAAAACTTTCTCTTGGACCAGTGAAGGAAGAGAATGTTTTGAAGCAATCAAAACAACCATATCTCAGGCTCCCACTCTTGCAAATCCTAATTTTGATAAATATTTTACAATGTATGCACTTGCAGGAGCTGAGACAATTTCAGCCATATTAACTCAGGTCAATGATGAAAATATTGATTAGCCTATTGCCTTCTTTGGAAAGAGCTTGCATGATTATGAAACAAGGTACACATTCCTAAAAAAATAGGTACTTTCAATAGTCAGAGGGCTAAATAATTTTAAGTACATGCTTTCAAATAATAAAATTCATGTTCTTGTTTCACATCCAAGTGTCAAGTCTTTCCTGTTGAATAAATAATTGAATGAAAAAAGAGCAGGTGGATAACTAAAGTTATGGAATATGATGTTGATATCTAAGTTGCAAAGACAGTTAGAGGTAAAGGTCTATGTGAATATCTAATTGCTGATATGGAAAAACAACAAGCTACAGAACCAGATGATTCAAAACAACATGTGAAATTGCGTATCAGCAATCAAAAATCATGGTTCAACAAAAAATAAGCAACCCGAGTCAGTTCAAGAGATTCAAGAATCAAGATGGATGACTAATTTAGTCAATTATCTATAGCACGACACCTGTCCTCAATGTATGGACAAAAATAAATGAAGATATTTCAGGTTATAGGTAGTACCTTATATCTTTATTGATGGTGTGTTGTTCAAAAGAGATATAAATGGAATTTTGCTATGATGTCTTAATTATGATGAAGTTCATAAAATATTATCAAAATTCCATGAAGGACCTGCAGGAGGTCATTCTCAACACATACCACATCCTTGAAAATTATGAAAGCTAGTTATTATTGGCCTAGCATATTTAAGGACTATTTTGAATGGATAAGAAAGTGTAAAAAATGTGCTTTCTTTGTTGGAAAAGAGTGTTTAGCTTCGCTGCCCTTACAACCTATTTCAACTAATCAGCATTTTATGTAGTGGGGTCTTGACTTCATTGGAATGATAAACCCACCCTCATCACAAGGACACAAGTGGATCTTAACTGCTACAGATTACTTCACAAGATGGACTGAAGCAGTAGTTTTGAAGGATGCAAATGAATCTTCAATACTATCCTTTTATGAAGGTATAGTTTACAGATTTGGTGTTCCAACAACTATCATATCAGATAATGCTTTAGCTTTTCTTGGTGCTAAGATAATAGATTGGGTTGTCAAACATGGAATTTATTTGAGTTCTTCATCTAATTATTACCCACAAGGTAATGGTTTAGCTGAAAGTACTAACAAGAATCTTTTAAGGATCATCAGAAGAACACTCAAGGATAATCAAAGAGCTTGGCATTTGATGTTGAATTCAACACTTTGGGCTGACAAAGTGACTCCCAAAAGGTCAGTGGGAAATTCACCATACAAGCTTGTTTATGGAAAAGAAGCAAGAATGCCTATTTTGGTTGAGTTACCAGCATTGGATTTGCTACACCAATGGAGCTTCTTGAGAATGAACCATTGCAAGTTCATTATGTAGAGTTAATGGAATTACAAGAGCTAAGAGAGAAAGCTCATTTAAATATGGAGAAAAATCAGAAGCAGATGAAGAAGACTTTTGATAAGAAAGCTAAGTTCAGAATCTTCAATGAAGGAGATATTGTGTTAAAATGGGATGTTGATCGTGCAAAGCTAGGAAGACACTCAAAGTTTGATACACTTTGGAGTGGTCCTTACATGATTTCATCTTGTAAGGAACATAATGCTTTTCAAGTTTCAAAGTTATATGGAGAAGAACTTCCCATTCTGAATGGTATGTTCCTCAAACATTGTTATTGAAAATCTTACAGTGATTGTTAGAGTAGGATTTCCCTTCAATAATGAGTTCTGCACATTTCATTGTTTTTCAAATTCAATAAGTGCACTCATGCACATGATCTAGTTACTAGATCCTTTCCTAGTTTTAGTTTGTTTCGGAAAGGGTTGAACCTTTCAAAAAGGCAGATTTTGGTTATATGCTTTGGACTCCATGCCCAATGGACAAGAGCAAGGAAGTCTTTAAGCTAGTAGGAATATTTCCCCGTAGGATCACCGGAAATGTTGATAATTTTTGCACTTGTGAAAAATGGGAAACTTGAAACTTTATTATGATGGAAGGTATTGATTAAGTATACCTAAGCTAAGGGAGCTTATAGCCATTTATTACTACTGAATTAGTTAAAGATTGAATGATTTCTGTAGTTATGTGTGTTGTTACAAAACATAATAGATCACATAATCTATAATTTCATACCATCATCAGCAAAAGAACACAAGCCCCGAAGGATAGTTGTGTTGTCTTGATGGAGACAACAAATTACAGAGTAAGTAAAGTGTTGAGTTTTGAAACAACAAACATAAGTACATGTATCAGAAAATCAAATTTCATTACTGAAGGTTACAAGTTTCTCATCAATGTTCTTTCCTTTATGATTAAGGCATTTAATTATGCTACTAAGTAGTTTAGTTCATCATACACTCCATTCAGAAGCTTGAAATGAGAAGGAAATACACAACTCAATTTCAGAATTCAATGTTTTATTCACAAGGAAGGTCAAATGTTTCCCACACAAGCCATGGGATGTGACTAAAAATTAAAGTACATCTACTGAAGAAAGAGGTACACATGCATGAAATAGAAAGAAAAGGAATATGAGTGAACCCATCATTTCCTTTGTATATTCTTCATTATGCAGATTGTCCCCCTTCAGCTTGTTCCATCTTTGTCTTCACAATTCAAAGCATGGTACCTGAAAAGTAAAAGAAAGGAATCATCAATAAAGAGCTCAAGGTTAATCCATATTCCTACACTGTCCTAATTTGTGCATATGGATCTCTAACCAACAAAAGATATATAGTACCTAAAAATCAAACTGCATAGCTTACTCAAAAGAAGAAATAGAAAAGAAAATAAGGAAAATGGATACAAGAGAGGCCAAGAGCCTAATTATTTTCTAACTATTTTCTTAAGTGTGTACAGTACAGGTTGCAGAAAAGCAGAAAAGGACCATGTACATGCTAGAAAGAAGGGTTAATGTAATCAAAACTTAGATATATTCTGTAAAAGGAAAAGGTTACAAAGATGAGAACAAAGAAGATGCATGTAGACAATGTACACTTTCCAGATTTTAGTCAAGGAAGAGAGAATTCTGGGAAAATTTTGATAGGGCTTCGCCATGTAAAATGGACATTTACAACTTTTCCAATATCTATATCAAGCTGAAATAAAAAAATGCAGTAAAAGTAACATATTACAGTATTTTAACAAAATACCTAAATAAGGCTTATGCATGAAAATGGTATTACATAGAAGAAAAATTGCTTGCAATTTCCAGAGACTACTTACAGGATAATAAGGCATCTTGATTACAAAATATCATAAATAGATTTATTTTTATAGTTAGCATTCTTGGTTCAATATTCAGTCATAGTAATCATCAACTTTAGAATCAAAGAGTGTAAGTGCAACTACAAGTTACAAATAGGCATTCCAAAAGTCAACTAAAGAAAAAAAAAAAAGATGTACAAGCAACCCACTTCATTTACAGTTTTATCAACATCATGCAACCTTGCAAAGCTTACACTGGTCAATACACAGTCATCGAAGAAAAAATATACTCATACGTTTTTTTATTCCAATGAGCAAGTTCTAGTTAGAAAAATTAAATGTGGATGGAGGAAGAACTCTATGGTGAAGAATAACAATACTGGAATGTCAAATACAAGGGATTTTGCATATACCACAACTCAATTTTGAAAGAAAGTATAAATGCAAGCTACATCTTTCAGAAAAGATCCAAAGTTCAAACTCTTTTTAAAAAAAAGGTGGTGTTTCAACACAGCTTTGGAAAGTTATACAACACAGATCATGGCCAATAAATAAGACCCACATGGGTAGCAGGATCAAATGTAGGTGTACCAAGAAGGTTAAAGGGAATTATCTCAGAGTATTCAAAGCTCCCAAAATTCAAACAAAAGCTAACAGATAGCCCTAAAAGCACACTCATGATGGCCTTATCTCCCAGATTTCCAATAAAGAGGCTCTTAAGTGAGCATATCTAAAAACAGAGCACATATATACAAGTATCTGAAAGTCAAGAGAAGCAACTCACTGGTTAAAATGGATCTATCAAATCTGAGAAACCCTCAAGGAGATCATCATTTTCATACAGAAAAGAAGGGCCCCTGAATAGTTTCAGCTCAAAATTCCCAAAAGGACCACAAGATCACAGAATATGCGAAGAATGAGCAAAATATCAGTGTTTTGAAGTCAAGATGATAGAAATGATGCAGTTGAAAAGCATAGATCGAAAGACTTACCATTCTTTTTCACATCAGTAATGATCAATATACAGATTTCAAAGAAGTAGAGAACAACAAAATGCACATAGTGGAAGCCAAGCTCAACAGTGACCAGCCGCGAAGTCCTGATGTAGGAAAAGCTTGATATATACGTCCGAGCTCAAAGAAATTTCAAGGGAAAATATAATGGAGAGATCACGATGATGGAGATCTCGAATACCAAAGTATCATATCGGATAACCGCATAACAAAGAGCTCAAAAATGGCAGAATCTAAAAGTTTTCTCAAAAGCTCAAAATAACCAGATCTTATGAAGGACAAACTAACAGAGCTCTGAAAGCTCCAACAATGGTAGAATCTCTAAAAAAATTTCCCAGAGAACTCCAGTGAATCAAAGATAACAAATATAGATGATCAAAGCTGGAAAAGGATGGTCTGAATTGAGTTTCGAAGCACAGAACAATGGCGTCGAACAAAATTTTGTCAGGGCTTCACCCGCATAGTAAAAATCAAATGAGATATGCATTAGGGTTGAGTTTTCCTTTAGCATGCAAATTCAAGAGGTGAGTTCAACCTAACTCAACCACAATCAAATAATCAATGATCAAGATTCAACGAGTACAAAGATCAAAGGTCGAGGATTAATCTCTACAAACAATGTGAACCATGGGTCAGGCTTTAAAATGCATTTATCACATGTCAGAAACCCTAAAATCATGCTTTATGGATCAACGATTGAAAATTAGCAGGTACAGAGATCGATGATCACAAATGAGTCATAAAAATTGATGCAAAAGAGTCCAATCAAAATGGCGGTCGAACTTAGTCAAATTTCAAAAATTTTCAAATTGTAAAACTTTCATCGCAAGAAAGAAAGCCCTCGATAAAGTATACATGGCATCATCAATGCAATGATGGAATAAGCGTAAATTTGAAGGCCAATACTTTAAATCTTAAAATTTTGTGAAAATTTAAAATTTCCAAGATTTATCCCGAAGACCCCGAAGCAAGCCCCTCAAAGTATACGTGGCATAAAATCAATGCAATGGCAGAATAATGGAGGTCGGGAGTCACTTAGGTTTTCAAACCTTAAAAATGCAAAAATTTAAAAGTTCCAAAGTTTCGCAAAGCCCTTTCCCCTTTGGGTGGAAGGACAAATTAAATATCAAAGGAAAATTCAATACATCGATTCCACATAGTATCGGTGGAGTGGTGGGCTTTCTTAGGGTTTTGAGACTTTATACAAATAGGCTTAAAAGTTTCATGTTATTCACAAACCCACATTTCCCTTGGGTGGAAGGCTGGAGGAATTTTTTCCTTTAAGGCTCACAAACAAAATTTCAAGTTCTTACATTTTCCCGCAGGCCCGAAGGCCCGCCATGGGAATTAAAATATCAAACAAGTCTGCAGGGCCATAGAAGGAGTTTAAATGCCAAATTTTCACACGAGCCCATGCAAAGGGGAAATCAAAAGGAAAATGGTCAAGCCCTAAGAACCAGCCAGAAGACTAAAACATTGCCTCGTAGGTCTGAAAGTCCTCAAAGGGTTCAAAACTTCAAAAAATCTGAAGGTTTATAAAAGACTTAAAATGTCCAAAATTTTGCCCGAATGCCCGTGAAAGCAAAGGGAGTTGAATTTTTGCATGTTCCACAAGAAGATAAAACAAGAAGACAAAGTGGCATGTTTAAAATAGGAAAGACTTGCCTTGCAAGCAAGCTTATTTTTATCAAATTATTTACTCTTGCTTTCTTAAAAATAGATCAGTCAACTTTAGTTGTTCAATTGTTAATCAAGGCTATTAAATGCCTATTTATAATTACATGCTCTATTTTCATTCCTTTATCTATTGTTAAATAAAGGATAAAAATAGGATGCATGGGTGAGTACAAGTCTTAGGCTATTTTTAGGAAGAAAGTGAATTTTTTTTTGTTATATATTGTGTGCCTTTGCAAAGCACAAGGGAGAACTTCTGGATGACTTTTAGATAAAGGAGTACTGAAGTAATTTTTCCATTTTTTCCCTCTAAGTGTGAAGTATTTTCTACCTTTCGGAGCTATTTGCAGTTTTGTGTATCTCTTATTAGTCTTGTGAATTCAAATTCCCTGACAAATTACCTTACCCTACTGCAAATTCAGTCCTTTCTACTTAATTTTAATGTGCATGTTAACTTATTAGTACTATTGTGATTCTCCCTCAGTATAATCAAGTGTTTTTCCCTTAGATATTCTGTAGAAAAACTATTGGTTCATGCATCAAAAATCCTTCCCAAATCAGTTGTGCATATACTCAGTCAAAGACCTCATATTAATTTGGTGTATCACCTCAGTTTTAATTATTTTCAGTCATCTTTTACTCTCAAACTCCTAGAAATTAGTTTAGGATACACCAATAAGGAACCAACCTTTTAATCCTGGAGACTCACCTCAAAATAGGTATACCCACAGACCTAAGGTGTTTCCATTGTATCTACGAAAGAGAGATCAATTATGCAAGCTTAGAAAACCTGCAATAACCTCTCTACATGGTTCACTTTCGAGAGATAATAACAACATCATATAAAAACGTAGCATATTTGAAATATCAAAAATTATCAGTGTAAATTACCCTTGATAAATGCCAGGGCTCCCCATATGCCTACTATAACCAATTTATCATTCTCACTAATTTGCAATAAATTGATGATGGCATCCTTACGATCTTTTAATCGACGGTGAATCTTGGAACGTCAAGAAGAACATTGTTTAATGTGATGAGAACATCTGAAAACACTTACCAAATGAGTTTACCTTCATATGTCCAACATCTCTAAATCATTAAAAATAATAAAACCCTGGAAAAAATTCAAAAACTTTAATGGAAACAAAATAACCCCACCCGCAAATTATCCATGTATTTCATCCACAACAAGATGTAACTTTAAACAGAGGTTTTTTCAATTCGCTAATTATATTTATTGTTTTCCTTCTCTCATGAGCCTAAAAATCTTTGATACAACTGATGGATGGTGGTCTGTGTGTTTGAAATCTATAGGTTCAAACATAGGAATGACAAGCCCTTTGTATCTTGACATTTATGTAACTTTCCTCGAGACACCACACATTCAACATAGTTTTTGGAAAAAATAGGAATGCCTCAAGAAATGAATAACACCATCACCAACACTAGAAAGCCGGATATTTAAACAAAAATACTAGAATGTGGGGAGATATAATGAATAAAAACTACCATCAATGGTCTCCTTCTCCTCTATCTCATAACTCCTTGAGAATCTAAGCTTAATAATAGGCCTCCACTTTCTTGCCGCTATTTTGGATGTTTTTAATTCCATCTAGCGCCCACCACTAAAATAAATAATTACCAACACATGCATCAAAATAATGGTTCTTGATTCTTGAATTTAAGAAATATATCTTATTTAATTTTTGGTAATTTATGTGATGGTGTCAAATGTCCCAAATTCTATGGAAAATAGCTACAACCTATGTGTCAAACAATGTATGGAAAATAACAACATGTGTTTAGTTATATAGGCGTATCGGCCTAACTATAAGGTTCAAACTAGCCCTAACATGATGTCATCAAAGAAAAATAACCCTAACCCTAATGTCCTTTACCATGGTGACAAGAATGCTCTTGGATTTGGTAGAGGGCGTGGTAGAAGAATATCGGGAGGAAGTGCAGAGAACATATCGGGAGATACCATCTTTTCCCTAGTAACACAGGTAGGGGGAAAATCTCTCAACCCTCTCTTTCCGGATCGACTTGTCCTGAAGATGATGAGGTACTTTCTTAGATCGAGCATAAGGATTTTTATAGGAAGTTTCCCACCCTATCGGTGGAGTAGGTGTGGTGATTGAACGCTTTGTTCCTCAACACCTTTGGTGGTGGTAGGCAAGGCGTCGACCTAGTTACGACAAGAAATATTTTGACCCCAAATAAACACAAGCATGATGGAAAATCATCCCATTCTTTAGATGTTACTAGTGTTCGCAGAATGGTGAAGTAATTAAGGGCGCGATCATACGTGGCGTAGAACCCTTTACTACGAACCGAGACAAAATGTTTCCCCTATTAGGGCATTATATCAAGAAGACCCTAAATCCTTCATAAAAGGTATACAAGGGAAAAGTTAGAAAATCACGGATAATCCCAAGTGGACTTATAAGCCAATGGCTTATGGTAGATCCACCCCATGTTAGTTTTTAAGTAGATGTTGATTTCATGAAAAATGGATTGATTTGTAGATTCAACAATTTATGCTTGGGTCTTCCTCTCTATATGACTTGATGTCGAGCCATTGGATCCTGTCATGGAAGGTAGGTTGGGTATCTATCCTTTGTGTCATGGATTCTTCATAGTTTTGTTTTCTGAAACTTCAAATAGGGATTTAATTCTTCAAAAAAATTGGGATTTTCAATCCCATCTGATACTTATGAAAAAATGGTTTCCATTTTTAATCTAGTTTTTGATACCTTCAAATCCAAGTCAATTTGGATTCATCCACCTTATTTACCCCTCCAATTTTAGATGGAGAGTCACTTAACTTGTATAGGTAACACATTAGGTAAATGTTTGGCTATTGATCCTAAGATCGAAGATTATGGCCATACCACGAATACACAAATATTGGTTGATATGGACACATTTGTATATTTTTAATCCACTATTGAACTTAGAGTTGAAGATAGAATTTGAACACAAAATCTGAACTACGGAGGTTTTCCCTTTAGGTGTCGAACTTATTTTTTCTCTTATTCATGTAGCTTCAGAATGTCATATGGAAAGAAAACATTTAAAAAGCATAATCTCTTGGTGGAGAAACTCTAATCCTATCCACTTGGTTGTTAGAAACCCATGATCAGATAGTGAATCAGATGTTGATTTAGACCCTAAAAAGGAGGAAGGGCTTCCTCCTAGCTGGAAGGATGCATTGCAACAACATCTTCAGAGCCCACTGGATTTGATGGAACTAGAAAAGGGAGCTTGTTCCCTTCCTCTTGTTTCATCAGAGAACCAAAACTCAAAGGAGAATATTGAAGTTATGATTCCAATCCATAATATGGAAAATGCAATTCCAAATATAGAAAATGATTGGATAGTTGTGAGTTGAAAAGAAAGGGAACAAGAGTCCCCTCAATATGCACTTAAGATCCAATGTAAAAGGGTCTCAAAGATGAGTTCTTTGAGTGTGTAGATATTCTTTTGTTGTTGGTTTGTATTTTGTTAGTTTAGATGTTGTGATGTTTTTGGTTGCTATTTTTGCCACTTTGGGAGAGGTTTTCTCATTTGTTCTTCTGTACATCTTTTCCTTGAATATTTGTATGGGGTAGGGTCCCAAGTAACCCTCTTTTACACATAATAAAAAAGTATCCTTGAAATAAATTATGTTTCTATTTAGAGCCATACATTAATTAAAAAATAAATTACATTGGTTGGCAACATGAAATTTATTTGTGCGGATGAAAATATAGTAATCATGCCTTCCAAAGGAACTAATAAAGGCCAATATATCTTCATAAGCTGAACATGTACCATTTATTTGTTGTGCAAGTATTTACTCTACCCATAATTTTTGTACTAATACAATTGTCTCACAAATCAGTGCCCAATTGGTTTTATTGAAATGTTTAAGTGACTATATTTTATTGCATTACCAGATTTTATTGTTCCAATCATCTACATTTAAGATATTTCAAATTGTAATAGTTAATTAGTTTTCAAAATAATTTAATAAATGTTTCTATTATAACCATAAATTATAATTTATAAAATGAGAAAGGATAATATATACATATAATGTTATCAATAATATTAATGTTAGAAACTAAATGTGTAAAATGGAATTCTTGTCTCTTTGTATAGTATTTATTTTTTTAATAACATTATTTAATTACAATTTTTAAAAAATATAATTTCATTAGTGATATCTTTAGAATATATAAAAGTGTTTCACATGCATAAAATTGAGGGAAAAATATTTCTTATATTTATTTATTTACTTTTTTTTTTTGAAATTATTTGCTCTCCATGTAAAAATATCTCTCACACTTAAAAAAAAGTGTTCACTATTTTAATAATTATACAAAAATTGAGAATTGAGAAAGATCTTATTTTTAAAAATGTGGACATATATTGTAACATCAACACAATAAAGACCGTTATTTTAAAAAGGAAAAGGAAGAATTTTACTTTTAATTTGAAGGCATCATTTAAATTAATAATCAAATACAATTTTTAGGTACAAAATTTCATAGCAAAATTATGATATGTGTAGAATGAAAAGAATATAAATATATAAATTTAAATCTAACAATTTTCATTTAGAAACGATAATTTTGGCCTTTGGAAATAAAATTTTGGCCTTAAACCTTAAGCATAACTTACACATATGTATTGTAAAAATATGTCTCTCCTCCTTATCTCTGTCTATGTTATATTTATATATATATATATATATATATATATATATATATATATATATACACACACATATATACACATATACATATATATATATATATATATATACATATATACATATATATACATATATACACATATATACATATATATATATATATATATATATATATATATATATGTATATACATACATATATATATATGTATATACATATGTATATATATATGTATGTATATATATATATATATATACATATATATGTATGTATGCATATGTATATACATATATACATATATATATACATATACATATATACATATATATACATATATACATATATATATATATATATATGTGTGTGTGTGTGTGTGTGTGTGTGTGTGTGTGTGTGTGTGTGTGTGTGTGTGTGTGTGTGTGTGTATATATGTATGTATATACATACATATATGTATATATATATATATATATATATACATATACGTATATGTATATGTATATGTATATATATATATACACATATATGTACATATGTACATGTGTGTGTGTGTGTGTGTGTGTGTGTGTGTGTGTGTGTGTGTATATATATGTACACTTATCTTTCTCGGGCATCCATCCACCATCGCCACCACACACACACACACACACACACACACACATACATATATATCAAATAATCAAACACATCAGTCCATAGCAGTATAATCTCTACATGAATATCACCCATTAAATTGCATAATCCAATAAGATACATTTCTAGAACCATACAACTTGTGTGTCTAGCTAAGACCAAACTAATCCATGTTTTGGTCCCAATAAAAATGATCCCATCTCTCACCACCCAATGGTAAATTTTCTAATTTGATAAAATTTTTTGGGTTGGTACATATCTCATAAATTATTCTTAATATTTCATTTAACCTATGAAATCCTATATAAGCAAGTTTTTGCACACTTATTAACTCACTTAACACTATTAAAGGGAACTCGCTGCATAATAATTCTTAAAGCACTATAAGATCTCTTAATATTTTTAAAATTAGCATCACAACATAAGAGAAAACACACACACACACACACACACACACACACTCATTTATTGAAATTTGAAATAGATTCAACAATGATGTCTCTCATTACATAGAAAACCTAAGTAAAGTAAAATCAATCCAATTCAACCAATGAAAAGTCATTACAAAGTATTGCCAAAGCTCCTAAGGGTTAATAAATTTTGCAACCTCGTTAGATTTAGCATCTAGACTTAGTGAGCTCAATACACTAAAGGATGTCAAGAGGAGATAGAAGAGGTTATTTAGATTAATAATAACATTAATAATTTAATATCATAACACATTTATTCCTATAGTTAATGTATAAAATAGGGCATGAACTTGAAAAATAAGGGGATGACTATAGTTAGTTGATTGCGAGATAGATTTGGGGAGTTTTGTATGTGTAGATTATTGAACTGGGAGATCTAAACTTTGTGAATACTTCATTCTTATAATTGTGACTAGAAAATGACCTTTGTAGGACTATATAGATCTAAAAGGACCATACAAATCTGTTAGTACCATCCCATACAATTTTTACCATACTCTACGGTTTTGATCTTCTTAGAATCTTATTCTATAACATCCGAGGATGTTTCCTTCATGTAAATTCATGTCACTATCAAACCTTAATTAGAATTAATATTGTGAAGCCCTCTCAAACATCCTAAGTGAGATGTCAAACTTAAGCCATGGGTGGTAGACCATGAAAAATAAACATTATTTGAGTTGAAATGCAATCCCCGCACCGTTGAGGTCATCACAAATCTAAAGATGACTCTATCCACATGTCATGAACTCCACATAGCATGTGATGTCTAACTGAATGCAACTAGATATGGAAATCAAAAATCCTTGACAATACTTGAGTTAAATTTTCCTTTGGCTATTACATAAAATGAGGATGCATGAGTGTTTTCAAATGTGATAATTAGATTCCTTGACCTCCTTTGATGCTTTATAACTATGGTGATTTATTTCCAAATGAATGTGCATAGAATTTTGTAATATATAGGGAGTCATGGGTTCCTTTTGTGAGTATTGTAAGAGAGTATATCAATGTAGTGTCATATGATATGCATGTTTGTAAAATGAGGTAGTGTTAACTTTCTTATATAGGGTTTCAAAGGTTAATTGTTATGATAAGGCCTACCCAAAGGGAATAAATGACCCAAAAAAGAATATGGAATTAAAATATCACATGCAGGATATGTTTGTTGAAAACCATAAAGTAAACTAACACTAGATATCGGAAGCCATCAAAACCATATGATTTTTCCCAAGGATGAGAAATGTTATTTATTAGATAAGGTAAGAAATTGGTTTCGAGGGCCCTAGAAACCCACAACATGCACAAAACAAAAATATAATATAATGAGGAATAGAAGAAAAGACCTCTACCGTGCGCCAAAAAAGACAACCAAAACCACTAAAAACCTTTTCCCACAATAACAAAGGAAACGTCAAAAATATTGACCCAAAATGAATCAATAAGTTGCTCGAGAGAAACTCCTACTAACCCTCTAAGCCTGATTTTTGGATTTTACCTTAATCCACCCATTCACATCCAATGTCACATCTTCATGCTCCTTTTTCCTTCCTCTATGTAGCACATCTATCCTACCAAGATGTACCACTAAGCCATCCGCCACATTAATTTCCAAACCCCTATTTTTCAACCGACGTTAACCATTAAAACATTATCACTGGATCTTCCACCCAAAGTTTCATATGATTAAAAATTCTAATCCTCCTACCCATTGAATCATTGCAATCGGTCTCCACCACCAGAATCGCATCCCTCCTCCACCACACAATTAGCCATCCTAAACCCTGTTACACACTCAATCTACGGATGCGCTTCAAGGGGTTCCTTTGGATGTACTCTGTGTCAATCCCTCTTTGGCAAGAACATCATCAGCGACCAAATCCTCATCCTATGAATCATCTCCCATCCAGGTGAATGCATGATCCATTAGGGATCCTCATCATAACAATGCATCCTCTACTCATATCTAACTCATCTACATTTACTACATAAAATAATTTATCTCTCCACCGAATCGAATGTTCCCATCTATTTTCCAAGGAGTTCATAATTTGTTTTTGGGTATTTTAGAACCCAAAGGGACGTTCATGCATAAAATATCAAAGACTAATCTAGAGCGTTCCTTTGTGGTAGGGTAAACAACAATCAACACTCCCATAGATATGGAAATCCCCCGGACAAAATTCAAGGTTCTAGAACTCCAACGGAAAATAAGGGAGAAAAATTCAATCGAGAAGGCCCTAAAAAGTAAAATCATGAGGAATTCCTAGCTCCCAATGATAGAGGCTAAGAGAAATATTTCCATAAAACCATGGAGGACCTTGAAATACATTTTTCATCTCCAACTCATCTTCGAGTAAAATAAAACTTCTTCATCAAGTGCCCGACTTCAACCCTACAAGCCCATTTCCTAATACACCAATCTCTCAAGAATACAATGTTCTCTCTAAGGCTAACAAACCTACCTATAAGCACAAATTTAAATCTATCCATAGCTCTATTAATGACAGAGCCTGAATGTCAAGTCATAGCGGTTCAACATCTTTCTAGGAAGGAGAGAGCTTAACAGACTCACTATTGGCATCCCCAAATAGTATCACAGCCCAAGTCATTGACATATTCAAATAAATGTGAGACCTAAGTGTTATATCATGTTAAGTTTATTTTATCTATGGATTTTATGCATTTTATTCTAAAACATTTCTACATATAAGTGGGTAAGACTAAACAATTTATATAAAAGACCTCAAGATGTATTGAGCGGTTGATAAAAAGGTTGTGTTTATCTAAACAAGAGTGAATTATCAAAACTAATAGTGCCAAATATTAAATTTCTATATTTGAGTGTCTCCATTTTCCTCCCGTTAAGTATGAAATTAAAATTACATGCTTAAAGGAAAATATACCTAAGTATGTAGACAAATTTTGTATTCACTTGAGGTTTTTTTACGTGAGTCTCGATGTATTGGTGTTGGCATGATTCATGATGAAACTTTAAACATAGAGTGTATTCAATGTATGTAGTAAATAATTCAAATTTAAATTAAATGTAAAAAGTAATATCTAAAATTTTCATTTTGCATAAAGTGAAAGAGATGAAAAATGTGCAAGGAATATAATTGTTTTTTTATGGAGGGATAAGGTTTCATTATTTGGTTGTACATGGAGATTCAAAGTTTTTAGCTTGTTAATGGATTGAGATTATCCGTCCCAATTGATCCAAGTAGAAACTAGAGTGTTAGATGCATGTAACAAAACATGGAAACAACAGAGAGAGAATAAGAGTAAGATACCGATGCACCCTATGAAGGAAGAAGATGTGTATTAAACTAATTCAATAGTTATGATATCTTATCCTTTAAATTTAAGAGGGAAAGAGGATTACCTACAAATAACTTATCCTCTTCAATAACTTTCATAACCCCATGAACCACACCACTAAAATGGATCTAGGCCCAATTCTATAACTAAGGACAAAGTAAAAAGAGAATGAGTGTCCTCATAACATTCCCATGTGCCACACAATTGAATAGAAAATAAATAAAAATTGCAATGTACTAAAATGTAGCTCAATAAAATGAACCATGCCCCAAAGATCCTTTAAATTGTAACTGAAACTAAGTGTTCTTGTGAAGGAGTTGATTACTTTATTCTCCATTTAACTGATAAGAACTAAGTGAGGTGGATTTGAAATTGTGTCAAGAACTTCAGACTGTAGGAGGAAATAAAAACTACTGAAAAGGTTTTTTTAACTTCCCTAGGATAAACCACGTGAAAATTTCAAAATTTTCAATATGTTCCTAACCAAGATATACATTTTTAATAGGAGCCTGATTTTTGAATTTCCATATTTGATGTTGTTTTAGGTACTGTATCATATGTATAGTTCTATATTAGACTATAATTTTTTCTATGTATATTTTATGTGAAGAATATACCCAATTTAATTCCCGTATTTTGAGGCATGTGTGATAAATAATTTGATAATGGTGCAAATGAATAGATGTGTAACCAAGTCTGATGAATCTAATACTATGCATAAAAACACATGGCAAGTTCTAGTGGCAAAGTGACCAAATATTGGATCCCAAACTTGTAAGGGGATGTGCATGGTGGAAACCATGGAACATAATAAGAGAAACAATATAAATAATAGAGAAATAGTAGTAATAACACATGTATAAGAAAATAAGTGTAGAAATAGTAAAGTTGTAGTAAATAGTATGAAAAACATTTCATGTAAAAGGCATAGAGCTTCAAGTAGAGGACATCTATAGTGTCACAAGAAAATTAAGGAACATATGCCTAAAAACATGAGAAACAATATAATGTAAGATGGGAATAGAACCCTAAACATGGGACACACATAGTGTCACAATATAAGCAAGGTACTTAGGCAAAATTCAAAGAAGGAAACAACTAGAAAGCATTTATAGAAGTTCAAATGTAATAATATGATGGAATAAGATAACAACTAATATAGATAAAAATATGTAAAGTAAGAGGTGTGAAATTTGCACAAGAAACATGTGTTAGTCATTTTATCTCAAAAATTAACTTGTACACAATATATGTAATCAATCATAATGAGGAATTGAAAGGAAACTATAATGAAAAAATAACATTTTTGTATAGTGTAGAAAAATGCTCCCTGACGTATAGGAATTCTAGATAAAGGGTGAACAAACACATGTCATTGTGTACCACTATATGTATATCACTCATCAAGCTTAATATACCAAGTGAACACATGTGTGTAAAGAGTAAAGTGATATGATTTCTATCAAACCAAAGTGGAAAATGACATATATATTGTAAATTGCTAACAACACAATGTATGTGTATAGGTCCTAGTTTTGTATTTTTACAAATATTTGAATGATTTTCTATTTTTCATATGTCAATGTTTATGTATTTTTTATTTTGTATCTATGTGCATGAAGAGGAGTAGAAAAATAGATACCCAATGAGAAAAATATTAAGAGTAGAATAAATTGTTGAAGAGTATGGCGTCTCAAGCCTCAATTGTGCCTAATAATGTGGTTTAAATGCAATCGGTAGAATAGTAGTGGTGTATGCCAAGGAAGGATTGAGAGAAGAACTAGGTGAAGTAGATCCAAGAGTAGTGTGTGAGGTAGCTTGAAAAACATAGTCTATCCTTATTAGAGGTGATTGTAATATGATGTAGGTGGTATCTCATGATGAGCATTGGGACCTTTAAAATAAAAGTGGTATCGTATTATAAGCATTGGGATCTTTAAAATAAAAATTATCATTGTTAAGATTAGGAAGCAGATCGTGATTAAGATTTACTTATATCATATATTAAATTACATTTGTGTCCATAATATCTTGTACAACATTTCAAATATTGACACATTAATCAGTGAGGTGACCAATTCAGCTATGATAATCATAATAAGAATTGGCATCAAAGATCATACTATGATGCTTACGCATATCAACATCAAGTAGTAGATGGAGAGACACAAGGTTGTACTCAAGTAATTATTGAAGGATAATTTGGGGAGAAAAAGATAGACACATAAACTAACTTTGTGTATGTTGAGGAAAAGTAGAGATAACCACATGAGGAAAAAATGGGATATCAAATAGTTTATAATCATTTATAAAAATATTATCTTCAACTCCTCGATGGTATGAAAACTAGTATTCACAAATCTTAATATATGACATATAAAATGGTTCATTAGAATTATATCCATGGATATTATCATCCAAATCATAATTTATCTTAGTATTTTATAGAATATTAGAGATATTTGTGCTCATGTATGATAAACTAAGCTATAAATGAAACTAATATCTACATTGCTTCAAAAGCAAATGCTAACTAAAAATGAACCATCAAGATAAGAGCTTAAAGGAAATGCTTCTTCAATGCATAAATGAAACTACATGCTAAGATATTTCCTACTCTTTATGATTGCTAACTTAAACTATGAACCTATGAAGAACATAAGAAATCAAAGTGGATTGTTTCTTGATCTCAAGGATTGAGAATGGAATCTCACCAAGAATGGATACAAGGACATTTTGGATCTTCCCATATTACTCAATTTTAGTGAAAGGATGCAAGATGGAGAAGCTATTTCTAACAATGGAGGATGGCTCAAGATCAAAATGCTTATATTTTCACTATTCAAAGCATGGTGCAAGAAGAAAGGTAAGAAGGAGGGTTCTTTATATAACTTGTCTAATGAGGAAAGGATAGAAAATTTATGAATGTGGGATAAAGGTAAAACAAGATTAAGAATGGATAAGGTTTCTTTAAAAGGTAATCTTGATTTAGAAGAGTTTAATATTTCATTAGTAAGTCATGGGAGTTGGGGGATGTTTTAATTAATCAAAGGTGATTAATTACTAGGTAGAAGTAAGATTATAGAAGCTAATTAGAGGAAAATTAGTATGATTTGTGGGATGCAAGAGAGAAATTTGATCCAATACATGGTAATTTATTAATTTAAAGTTGTGAGCATAATGAATTAATAATAATTAATTAACCCAAGTAGAAGCGGATATTAATTAACGAAAGGTCATTAATTGACATCCTTAATGATAGGAAGGATAATTAATTAACGAAAGGTCATTAATTAATGAATATGAAGAGGAATGTTAGCTAATTAGTGAAAAAGTGCTAATTATTATGAAAATGACGAGAAAGAGGATAATTAGTGCAATCTTAGCATTAAATCTGTGTAAGTGGATTTTAGGTGTCTACATTTTCCCCTCTTTGGGGTGGCATAAGTGACGCCACTTCAAAGATAGTAGACAAGTACAAACAAATAATTTTTTTGAAGAGATAGAAGAAAAAATTAATATAATGAAGGATGCCCCCTCAAGTGTCGATGGGGTGATGAAAGAGGGTGATCGATGATCGAAAAGATGAAAGAACAAAATAGAAGAAGTAGAAGAATTGATCCCTATTTCCCTAAGTTTCTTTTGAAGAAAAGTGTTGATAGAAGGAGAGTGATATGGAAGAAAAATGAAGATGAAAAGAGATGGATATAGCTATCATCTTGATGATTTAAAAACTAACTTTATTTAATCATTTTTCTTATGATCGACATCATTGGTCCTTATTAAAAATAATGAACAAAAGTGTAGTATGACATGAAAATCCATATACGAACAAATTTCCATAGTTAAAAACACCAACTCCATGCAACATACAAATTTCAATGCAATAAGAAAAATTAAAAGATGCTTAACTCCCTGCAACATACATAATGCAATGTAATATGAGAAAGTAAATAAGCTAACCTAACAGAGAAACATAATGCAATGTTTTTTGTTATCAAGCTTTGATTCCAACCTGTGTGATTAACGAAAAGGGACAAAAGTGGTTCCCCAAGAAAGGATACATGTAAGGGGAATAACGGAGGACACTTAGGTCCTATGAAAAGTAATCGTGCACTATGAAACAATACCAAGCAATTTGTTGTGCCCCAAAGTATAGACATAGTAACAAAACTAGCTTTGATTGATGGAGGTAGATCAAGATGATTCACAAGTCACGCAAAAGAACAGGTAGGAACCAAAGAGAGACGTTTTGTAGGATGATTTATATTGTTTTTTATTTTTCTTGAAACATATTTCAATGTTTTTGTGATTTAGAAACATATTTGAATGTTTTTATTTTGAAAATTTTTTGAAGCTATGTATAGGAAACCAAAAAATATGGATTGCCCCCAATGATAGATGGAATGTACAAGGGCATAATTCCATGCGTATGAGAAATTGAAGGTGTGACATGCGCCAACGATTAGGTGGGAGTATTCAAAGACAAAATCTTCACACATAAAAGGGGGATAAAGGCCAATATAAAATAGTTGAATCATGAGGAGTAAGGATGCCCCCAGCGTAAGCTGGCCAAGAAACACATGAGAGAAAGGAAGTAGAAAATTGTCTTATTAAAAGGGGAAAAAGTGTTTGCAAACATGAAAAGAGGACATCCTATACACATGGATATTTTTAATTATTCCAAAGAACAGAATATGCTAGGAAAATATTTAGAAGGTGGTTGATGAAAAAGTGATGATCCGAAGGCAAAATCATGAGACAAGACATGAGCTAAAGAAAGAGTTTGAACAAGGTCCAAAAAAACACTTGGTAACATACTAATCCTTGTTTACTCAAAGAGATCTGTGTGTGCACATGGAAATGAATTACCTCTTGAAGGAAAGAGTTGATAGACAACAAGTGAAGATACTAGCCAATGTGTAGGAATGATTTAGTTTTAAAGGTGATTTGTGAATGGATTGTGGAAGGAGAGATTTACATTTATCCATTCGCAGATAGGCATCCATAGCCCCGATGAGAGATGCATTTGATTCTAATCACAACATTTATCTCTTGCCATCAAGTCCAGTGTCCATAGCCCTAGTAGAATTATTGGAAATACCCCAAGAAAGAGTTATATATCAATTTTTACTTTTTCTTTTAGCTTTTTCTTTTTGATTGATTGATTTTGATTCTTTTTCTTTTCGAAAACTTATTTAAGCTCTCTTATTTGATAAGGGTTAAGAACCATTGATGGCTTGATGGAAGGATGTGGAAGTGATTGTGATGATGAAATTGGCTAGTGTCAACAAATACGCCCAAAAATTCTTCCCAACAATTTTATTATATGTAGATAGTGATAGGATCTCTAAAAGGTCAGTTGTTCTTTAATTTACTAAGGTGATGAAAGACCAAGGTCAAATGGATACCATAGAGATAAATGTCACAAAATGTGTATGAAATAAGCTAACCAAAATATCATCGAAGGGATGAAAATGGTGGATGAATTGCAGAGGAATATGAAAGAAAGGGAAGAAAGAACATCCATGCGTATGCAATACCTAATTGCAATGTTTGATCTTTGTACCGTTGATTTTTAATGTTTTTCTCATTTTTGTATTTTTGAATTTTTTTGATTTTTTAAAGAATTTTTCAGTGTTTTGGGAGATTGGGACCAACCATGTCACTCTACATGATAGGATCCAACAATGATGTTCATGATTTCCTTGATAAGGGAGACTAAGCATGTTTGTTTATCAAGAGTGATATTATCCCCGATCTCGATGATCATGGTGAGTTCACACTCAACAAATGAATATGATTTGTTTTGAAACATGGGTTTGTATGTGGGAGCTTGAGTTCCCTATCCATAGGTTTTTCACTTTGCACCATACTTGATGGGTATGTTGGTGTGTATTCTAGAATCGTGTTTGATTTTGAATTTTATAATCATTTGAGTTGTTGGGAGCTTTGGATCTCTTTGGATTTTTATCTTAGCTTGATAAAGAACTTGTCTAGGTTTCTTATAAGATAATGCTTGACTTTTCTGATCCCGAGAAGTGGGAGAAGAATGTGGATGTTTAGAATTGATGAGAGGAATGATGGTGGGCTTTCCACAATCATTGATAACATAATGTGATGGATGAAAAGGATATGGTCCAAGAATTGAAGAAGATGGGATACTAGGAGGCAAGCCACAAACAAAATATGGAAGGATACTTGGATGTGGCCCAGTATAGAGGAATAAGGGCTACTAGGAGGTGGTCAAAGAATAGAAGATGAGGGCTACCTAGAGGTGTCCCATATATAGAAGACAAGGGGCTAGTTAGACATGGCCCCAAAATAGAAGGTAATGGGCTACCCGAAGGAGACCCACAAGTAGATGATGAAGGGATACTTGGAGGTGGCCCATATATAGAAGAAGGTGATGGGCTACTTGGCGATGACCCAAAGTGTGATTGTGATTGAGGAATTGTGATATGTAAAGAAGAATTGGGTGATGAGAAGATGGGCCATGGATTAATACTAGACCTAGGAAGTTCATCACAGAATGAATAATGTGAGGATGGAAGAATAAGAGGAGGATCAAGTTACATGCTCTTAGGATCTTCCTTTGTTTCTTGATAAAAGGAATCAACATTTTCCCCACAATACGTGAATGTACATAAGGTCTAAAGAGAATCTTTCTCGTAATTTGTTAGAGGGATATCTTAGTGTGCCCCTATAAATGCCATGATTGCTCCTTCATTCTGAAAGAAATCAATGGTATGGGTTGTTGATCGACCACAAGGGTTTGATTGGAAGAAAAGGGTCCAACTAGTGTGGAAGACTTAGAAGATGTTTGATGATGATTGATAGAAGAAGATGACTCAAGAGATGAAGTAGACTTAGGGCTAGATGTCTCGTGAGTAGAAGAAGATGTGGATTTATAATTGGTTGGTATAGGTTTCCCTATAAGATGACATCGTGGAGGAAGAATATGAGGATTTCGTATCCAAAATTCCATAGATTGTGAAATATGAGTCAACATAAATGATTGACTAGAAGGACTTTGAGTCACATGAATCTTCAAAGGAGGAAGGGTTCATTGAGGTGACTAATAAAATAGGTCCTACAAAGAAGGGGAGGACCATGATTGAAGAATCACATTAGATGTTTTATAAAGAAGGTCTGCGAAGAAGGGGAGGACCACGACTTAGGAGTCAAATTGGATGAATGATAAAGGATGTCCCACAAAGAAATGGGGACTCAAGAATCACAGTAAAAGTATGATGAAGGAGGTCCTACGAATAAGGGGAGGACCATGACTTAGGATTTGAATTAGATGAATCTGAATAGTAGTTTGGATCCGAATCATCAGAAGAATTAGAGGAAATATTTGGATTGGAATCCTTAGAAGAAGAGGAATGTATTTAGATTAGAATTAGAAGAAGAGTGGGGGGAACCCAAATAATAATTTGGATCAGAAGTTTCCAAACCATACCACTAACTATGAGATGAAGGTGGGGAACGGGTTACCGAATGGGTTCTCTAGCGCAAAGAACCAAACATGGTTTAGTCATGATGGGTTTCTTTTGATGTGAATGCCTAAATTTTGATTCTTTATGGTCGTAAGTATAAGGAACCCTATGATAATCAGTCATGGTTGGCATTCACTAAGTCCAAATTCCTAGACCTAGATAGTGTGATTGAACTCCTTCAAATAGAAGGAAGTTCCATGTCAATTTGGGTAGCATAACAACAACCAACTAGACATTTTGTAAACAAATAGGGGATGCTTGTGTGATTTTCCAAATGGAAGCTAAGGAAAACATACATCATGTTGACATAAGATTGATAATCCAACATGGTTTGACAACAAGTTTTGAGGCATAAATGTTAAAGGATTGATCAAAATTTTAAAACATAAAGGATACAAAGGAAATATTTTCAATGTTTGATTGATGCAAAATTTGCTTGATAAGAAATTTTTTTGTAAGGTTTGAAAGATATGTTCAAAAATGACCATGAATTTAGGAAAAAACAAGAAGATCAAGAGGATAAAAAGTCCCAAAGGATTGTCCTAGAAATGAGTTTATAAGATGGATAAACACAAGGAACAATCATGCAAGTTCAAAACACAAAGCCAATCTACAAGGAAATACTCCTTATGCAAAATGTGTGTCAAAGGTAGGTTGGTGTAAAATGATCAACATAATGTCACCACTTATGCCAAGTTCAAAAATGAACAAGACATAAGAAATAACAAAAGGTTGATACGATTTCCAAACAAGGTATACTAAAAGCAAGTTTAAGTCCAACCAAGACCTAAATCTCAAAAAAAAAGTGGAAGTTATGAATATGAATGACGCAACAATACCACTAAGATACGTTAACCAAAATTTATGAAAATTAAGGTATTAGTATCGAAATAATATTAATACGACGTGCACAAAGGTAATAACAACACCTTTCAAAATTGAGGTAATGTTTGAAAGAAAACCAAGGCTAGAGTATACCAAGGAATTGTTACGATGTGTGTAACATAACATTATAATCTAAACACTTAGGTAAATTTTGCAAGAAACAAGACATAAGTATCAAAATTGTTGTGATATGATACAAGAAAGATAATAGTTCAAAGGAGAATCAAGTGATGAACCAAGCCTAACTATGATGACATGATCTTGACGTGGGTATCAAGATCAAAATGGTTGCCAATGATATGAGAACATTCCCACACACTTTACATTTAACAACCCATCCACAAACATGGATGAGCGTAAATGAACATAAAAGTGGTGACATAATCAATTGGAAATACACTGTGGTCACTCTTCTTTTGATCAACAAAGTGTCAAAAGAAAGCAAAGGAAGTAGTACAAGTGAGGATGAAAAATGTTTTCCTCACTTTGGAAAATTTTCACCTCGCCTTAGGGTGAGTGAAAAACTAAGAAAAAGTAACACTTCACATGTTTCATGATGAATGATGGCTCTTTAAAACAATGATTTGGTCAAGTTGGCTCCAAATACTGAATGGATTTCCTAGGTGGTTTACTCAACTAGGTGTCACAAGTTATCTAGATGTGAGCTTGATTTACCAAGAAAGTTACACTAACTAGTCTTGGGTTATCTCGGCTTTACTTTACCCCCTTCAAGTACAGTGAGAAATTAATGTGTTCATCGTGTACTCTCACTAGGGTTGTGATATAGATAACTTTGACACTAAATCTCACAAAGGTAAAACTAGTCAAGTAGGTGTGTGCGAAGAACTTCCCATTTCATCCACAAGGTTCCCTCTTACATGGACTACTTTAGGGTTCCTAGGACCACCCCATTGTTGTAGCTTAAGGCTTATGCCAAAGGGGTTATGTCCTAGTTAAGCGGATGGGGCATACCCTTATCCAAACCTGCAAATACAGTGTTATGAATGTGGTGTGTTTTTTTATCTTTTATTCTTAATGTGGTTTAGTTGTACACCATTTAGAAACCTGCATCAAATTGCATTAGTATTTTGTTTTGATCCCAATTCTTTGAAAGCATATTTAGGTCATGCATTCAAATTTTAGTAGTTCTCTAAGCAAATCACATTATTTGAAAGAGGATTAAGATTTGCTTTTGATTCTCAAGATCATCCAAGGATGCAAGAGAAGAGCATACACAACAAATAATCTAACTAAAAGTAAAGGAAAGCTTTTGCAATTAATGAACCATACAAAAATCTTGATAAATGTTCATTCCCTTAAGCCAAAAATGAAAGATGAAGTTTCCAATTAACCAAATGTTAGAAAATGAAGACTAAAGTTTCTTTTGATTCTCAAGATCACCCTAAGGTGCAAGAGAAGAGCATACACAAAATTTATCCCAACTAGATAGAAATGGAAAACTTCAAATCAAAGGACCATAAAAAATGCTTTGTAAAAGGTTCATTCCCATAAGAAAAAAATGAAAGATGAAGTTTCCAATTAAAAATGTTAGAAAATGAAGACTAAAGTTAATTTTCATTCTCTAAAAACTAAAAGGTTAAAGATAAGAGCATACACAAAATTTATCCCAACTAGTTAGAAATGTAAAACTTCAAATCAAAGGACCATAAAAAAATGTTTTGTAAAATGTTCATTCCTTAAGAAAACTGAATAATCAAATTTCCATACTAATCCAAATGCTTAAAGATAGAGATCAATTTTTTTATTCAAAATCACCAAATGTGCAAGAGAAGAGCACACACAAGCTTTTTTCTAAATCAAGTAAATCATGAAATACAACATTCTTCAAAACATTAGACATGTTAGAAAATGATCACTTTTATAATAAAGGAAAAACCTATAATTTTTGTAAGTATAAATCCCAAATTTATGTTTTCATTGCATAGTTCACTTCAATACATTTCCAACACAAAAAAATGGAGTCATTTTGAGTTTGGGAGAAAAATTTATGGCCTCGGAAGATGGTTACGCATATGCTTTATGCTCACGGGTATGCACTTAACATGTACCAAAAAAATGTCAAAAAACATCCCTCAATCTGTAAAAAGGTCAAAATTTTCCAACCAAGATTCAATTTTGACAAAAACCCATCACATTAATATATGAATAGAAAACTCAACACTATCAAACATTAACATTCACGATCAAAAACTTAACATTTTCAAGAAATTGACAAAACTAGCATGTAGAATGTTGAAAAAGTAAGCTCTAAAAATGAAAACATGGAGAAATCTTGAAATTTTCTCACCAAGATTAAATTTTGACAGCAATCCACCACATTAATAAGTAAATAGAAGACTCAGCACTATCAAACACTAACCTACATGCTCAAGAATTTAAGATTTTTAAGAAATTGACAAAACTAGCTTGAAGAATGTTGTAAAAGTAAACTCTAAAAGTGAAATTATGGAGAAATCTTGAAATTTTTCCAACAAGATCCAATTTTGACAGAAATTCACCTCCTTTATACCTACAAGGAAGACTCAACACATGTAAACTCAAAAAACAAGTTAATAAAAACAAGTTAGATCAACATATGCAAAAGAGAGTTAATAACCAAAATTGAAACATAACTACAAATACTTGAAATTAAGTGCAAAGGATAATGGAGTAAGTCCCACCGGGCATGCCATATGTTCTCATGTATAATTAACTAAACTATAAATTGAAACTAATATCTACATACATTCAAAATAAAATGTTAATTAAATAATGAACCATCAAGATAAGAGCTTAAAGGAAATGCTTCTTCAATGCATAAATGAAATTACATGCTAAGTTATTTCCTACTCTCTATGATTACTAACTTAAACCATGAACCTATGAATAACATAAGCAATAAAAGTGGATTATTACTTGATCTCAAGGATTGAGAATGGAATCTCACCAAGAATGGCTACAAGACCATTTTGAATCTTCCCATATTACTCAATTTTGAGTGAAAGGATGCAAGATGGAGAAGTTATTTCCAACAATGGAGAATGGCTCAAGATCAAAATGCTTATAGTATTCACTATTCAAAGCATGATGCAAGAAGAAAGGTAAGAAGGAGGGTTCTTTATATAGCTTTCCTAAATAGGAAATTCTAGAAAATTGATAAATGTGGGATAAAGGTAAAACAAGATTAGGAATGATAAGTTGCTTTATAAAAGGTAATCTTGATTAGTAAAAGTTTAATTTGTCATTAGTAAGTCATGGGAGTTTGGGGATGTTTTAATTAATCAAAGGTGATTAATTAATAGGTAGGTAAGCTTATAGAAGCTAATTAGAGGAAAAATAATATATTTGCGTGGGATGTAAGAGAGGAATTTGATCCAATAAATGGTAATTTATTGATTTAAAGTTATGAGCGTAATAGAGTAATTAATTAATAATAATTAATCAACCCAAGTAAAAGTGGATGTTAATTAAAGAAAGGTCGTTAATTAACATCCTTAATGATATGAAGGATAATTAATTAATGAAAGGTCGTTAATTAACAAATATGAAGAGGAATGTTAGCTAATTAGCGGAAAAGTGCTAATTATTATAGAAATGAAGAGAAAGAGGATAATTAGTTGGTTCACGATAGTTGGTATTACATTCTTATCCTCTTTGTGATTAGATGACTCTTGTGGTATGTCCAAAGGTATATAATTCAATATTGTAGTATGTTTATCAGATATAGGTGTTATAAATTTTGGTACCCATTAAGATTTTAGAACTTGAGATTATGACATAGTAGAATGTCTTGTATCAAAGGAAATAAATCCCTTATGCTCAATTTTTGGATTTTATTTGGTAAATCATAAGAATCATTGTCACGATGTACTTTAGCTCCATAATAATTATAAAATTGTTGACCTTTAATATTATCTAGATGATAGTAGTGATATTAATGAGTATGTAAAAAAGTGATTAACCAATTATCTAGTAATTGATATAATATATCATGTTGTTTAGTATTCTCTACAAACCAAAGGGGTTTCTTCGTTGTGTTTACCTTAGTAACCAAGATGGATCATGTGTAACATATACATTGTTTCCTTTATGTAGGACTTCTACTTCAGTTGTATGATCATGTGTATCATATAAAACATGTTCACAACATTACTTTTCTCGTAACATTAGAACTTTATTGATCATGATTTATAAGGACATTATTGACATGGGCATTGGAAGATTCCATTAGATGTGTTATATACTCATTAAGAGATGTGATCTATGTAATCATATCTTGAAATTGAACTTGAAAATCATGGTGTAAAACTTGAATAAAATATAAGATAGTCTTATGAAATATGTCATCATTACTAATAGAAGGATTTGAAATATGACTCAAAATTGAATCCACATGGGAAGGTGTTGTATTATTAGGGAGCATTATTTCTTGCACTAGTTTTGTGAGAGTATCTTTGCATGTGCGATGACGTTGAAGTAAATTATATAATGAGACTTGGGATTTTTTCAGCATGTTCTATGATGTAAGAAAAATGATATAAGAAACTCAATTTATTAAGTAAATAATAAGAATCTTCACATGGAGCACCGAAAATAGAAAGAGAATAGGAGATAAGACCCAAAAGTGATGTTGAGAAAAAAGTGACCATCGTAAAATTAATAAAATGACCATATATGAAAATAGAAATTAAATATGAGAGGTGTATTTTTGAGTTTAATTATTTTTAATAAAATCTTTGATGGAATTTTCCTAAAAGTATATATTTTTGATAATTTCCTAGTCACTAAATAAAATAATTTTGAATTTTCAAAAAGTTTGACAATGTTTAGGACATATAGATAGAATTTTTCATTAAATATACAAAAATTAATTTTAATCTCAAAGGAACTTGAAAATACAACCGCTATACTTGAGATATACTCAAAGGTTATTTAGAAATTAGGATACCTAGAAAGAAACCCAATGTGTAGGAATGAACATGAGACCTAGGGAAAATTGTGTAAAATAGAGTTATGGAAGATGATATATGAAGATCATGTGTGGATATGAATATACATTGCATATATAAAACCCTAGGAGACTAGGTTTTGATCCAAAAAAATTATCATAGAGGTCGGGTTCACCAAAATGTTAGCACCCTTATTAGATTTAGCATCTAGATTTAGTGAGTTAAGTATAGTAAAGGATGTAAAACATAACCTACATGAGGTAATTTTGATTAATTAACTTCCAAAATTAATTATGTAATTGTAGACACTATATCACACACTTTGGGTATCTAACTAATATCGATCACATACTACTATTCGTATGCTTACTATGTAAGAAAAATAGTAATTGACCGATGTATTTGGCTATCTTTACTTTCTTTATGTTGCCTTGGTTGATATTACACTCCTTCTAGCCCAAACTATATTTTCACACTTTGGCATTTATCACTCTGGACACCAGCATTCAACTTGAGTTTGCTAGCACCAAGTGCCCTCATCCCCTCTAGGTGCCCCTGTTATATTTTACTTTGCTCACATATTTTGGGTTCTTTCTAGCCGTTTAGGAATCTTATCTTTTAGTATTCTTCCTTTTCAGGATTAATTATGAAATTCAAGAAATGGAATAATATAAATATAAAGTTATGTGACCATAATAGAATATTAATAACTAATCATTAGCTATCACCACCTAAGGTTGGAACCTAAGGAATTATCAAGAGCATTCAAGAATCCATCTAGCATTCATACAAGGGAAAGGGACTACATTATTTTGCATACACTTCATATGAGGGGAAGTTCATTATTTCATGCACACATCTATTTACATCTTTTACATTTATGTACTTGCTCGCTATCAAGTACAACAAACATAAGAGCCACCTAGGGCACAATCTCTCTGAGACACAAATAACTATATTGAGTTTGAGATGTAGTGCAGTGCTCACTTATAAGTTCACTTGTAGGAAAGTCGAGGATATTCGACCCCTCATTTTTTTGTTATTTTATTTTTGGGATTTGATGCGCTTTTGAGGTTTTTACAGTCAATTCTTCATTACAAGTTATATGCGATGTCGATGAAGTTGATGTGACATACTAAAAACATGAAGCAAAGGACACGAATATCTCATGACCCTCAAAGCATGTTTTTGAGGTTCGAGAAGTCACAGGTGCCTAGAGTAGGTTTGCAGCATCCACAAACACCCTTGACCAATTATAGGATCCTTAGTTTAGGTAGATCTTACATTCACATAATTTCCTAAGGTTCGGAGAGACACTTCTCTCATTTTTAATCGATTCGTCACTTGGCATAGTCAAGGATATCACTCAGCATGTTAATGGTATCACTGATGATTTTGATGATGACGTCGATACTCTTGAGCTCACTAATGAAAAATTGGGAACTAAATATTTCACTCCTATTGAGGTGGATGATTCATATTTCAATGATACTTTGTTGATTTATCTGGGGTCTATCCATACTCTAAACATCATTTCACCTTCTTCAAAATCTCATGGGCAATCTACATTTGCACTTCCTCCTTTAACATGCACATTTTTCATGAATAATTCTTATTGGCATCATATTCCATTAGATCGTACTTTCATTGACACTTTCTGCACATACGATTTCTTAACTCAACTCGGATTTACAATTAATGATATCTTACTACCACCTCATTCACCCCATCTCTACCATGGATGTGTTAGTATTACGACTACCTATGGTCTTCATATTTTCTAACGAAAAGTCTTCATTACACAATATCCTCAAACTTCTCCACTCACACTTGGGAAATATTGGATTGATTACATTGGGGGCACTTTGGACCCTAATCATACTAGTATCACATTTCTTATGCCCTTCGGTCGTGTTTCTATATGCAATGATTCATTCCTCTATTATTCGTAAAGAATTAGTACTCGTTGGTATGTACATGGGTGCCCATTAACACCTTTTACTGATGAAGAGTATGCAATGCACATGTACAATTTACATCATATTGGCTCATTATATGATCCCTCGCACACTTTACCTAGTTTACGACGCATCTCTATTTAGATTTGATCGGGATAATAATGACCTTTTAGATAGTGTCATTTGATCATTCTCAGCATTTCATACTTGGGGAGAATCATGGTTATTCATCCCCCTCCTAGAATTCTTAGGTATCCTACATACTTTACACTTCATGTTTAGTCTCTCACATGCATCATACACATCTTGATACACTCTTGTAACACCATCACCCGATGATGAACTCTTGTTCTTTGGATCACACTTGATCTGTTGAGGGCATACTACACAAATGAAACTCACATATTACACACTTCACATATCACACATTAATCTCATCTCTTTCTCACAGCTCTAATACACATCATATACACAACAAATTTCTCACTCATCACATTCATGACATAACTTTCTTGCATATAATTTTACATGTTGCGCTCATTACCCTATGATGCACTCTATTCCCATGGTTCATACTCAACTAATAAGGATTTCAATCTAAAATGAACCTCACCACACTCACTCACTCACACACTCTCTACACTCTATGATTTCACGATCACATCTTTCTAGCACAAAATTCAAACCATTTCCCGATGAAGCACTCCTATTCTATGGTTGATTCTTGAATTTTGAGGGGCAATTTATAAATGAACCTCATCACATGCATACTCATCTACATTCACTCCTGAGGAATGATCTCCTATCATTAACTTTTCATTCTATTTTGTCTCATTCACAACATACTGCATATCTTAGTTGTATTTATTCTTGTTTGCATTTACTTGTTACATGTCTAATCTATTAGACATGATATTCAAATAATTTTTATGTTAAATTTATATTTCTATATGCTCATACACATTCACTTTCCTTGTATTTTTGACCGTACGCATTTCACGGATCTTTACATACAACATCAATGTTGTAGTAGTCATACTGATCCCACAAAGCAGCTCGTGGGGCATCCACTTTAATAAACACTAAAAGTGCTATGTTTAATTTTTCATATCACATTACTATATCAGATTATACATGCTTTGACGTACTATCTAACTTTATAACATATTAATGGGTGTTTCATGTGCAACATATTCTTTGTGGGTCTATTTGCTTCCATGGTTGTATGATACATTGTTTTCTATTGTTTTCTCTTGTCTTCTATTATCTTCCAATTTTTGTGGGATTTTCCCTTTATCTTTTGTACACTTTGTATTTTTTGCCTATATCATACTTGTGTGTCTTACAACACCGTGAGTGATGTCCCATGTTTGAAATCCACTTTTCATGGTCTACTTTGTTTGCATTATTGCTTTGGTGTACATTGTATTTTTGTGTACTTAGATTACATCTTGTCTTCTACATTCGTATTTATCTTGTTTGCACTAACACTTGTCTCTTAACAAAAAAATTTGTGTGTGCCTTAGTTTCTACCAAATAAAATCCATCCCCATGCAAGACATCAGTTTTAATTTAGTGATCGATCCTCATTTGGGATGCATACTCCTTAGTGACATCGCATGCACCCCAAATGAATGGGACATCCATTGGGTGAATCAGTCACCCCATACATTATTATAAAATCATAGTTCAACACGTAGTCAACACAGTCTTTAGTCTCGTAAACGGTCTAGAACCCGACTTTGGTCTTCAATACAAAGCACAAACACTAGAGCCTGGACCGATCAATAGTGCCTAGGAACCCCGGCCCTTCTTGGATACCTATGACCAAGTGGAAGTTACACATATTTTCTCATTTCATCACATTTTTCATCAAGGTATACATAGTGTATTTTATAGGGCACACAATCCTTCATCACTTAACATGCATGCACTATACCTTCTTTTCTACTTTCGTGTTTGATCGAAATTTCTCGAAACGTATCAGATTTTTACACACCATCTGCATTGGTCTTCACATTGCAAGAAGAAATAAAATTTTGGGGATGACACCAAAAATTTCTTCCCACGCTTCTTCCATTTTTGGCATGAGATCGCCCAAAACCTTGCTCTTCTACATCATCTTCATGATCTTTTCTACACTCTTGAGTCATCATGAATCAGGTACACATGTTTCTTTTTCATTTTATTTCATACTTTTACACACTTTTTACACGTTTTGATCATATATACATGTATTTGACTACTTGTTTGTTCTTCTCTTTTATAGGTCCATCCTTATGGGAAGTAGTAGTCACATCAATCACACTACAATAACACACTTTGTCACATCATCAAACAACATAAAAAACAAGTAAAATCATGAAATCTACACACACACACTTGCCCTAGGGTCATCATCATGATCATTATCACTTTTTTACTTCCTCTTCTCTAGTTTCCATGCTTCACATTTTTATCACTCCACATTTTCCTTGTCTCTCAGCACACTTTTCACCATCAATATACATGGTTATCAGGTACACATCTCTTATCTACTTTATTTTATTAAGCATTCACTCACCAACATAAAGTGGGGGAAAATATAGACACTAAATCACACACTTTGGTTATTTATTTAGTCTTGATCACATACTACTATTCATATGATTCCTAAGTAATAAAAGTACTAATTAACCCATGTCTTTGGCCATCTTGTCTTGATTTCAGTTTCCTTTGTTGATCTTATACTCCTATCCGATCTGTCTTTTCACACTTTGGCATTTATCACTCTAGACACCAATGCCCACCCATGATGCTAGCATTAGGTGGTCCGGTCCCCTCCGGGTGTCCACGACTTCTTTATAATTTTCTCACCTCTTTTGGATTTTTTATATCCATTTCGACATCTTATACATTTTTTCAATAAGAATTTTTGGGGTTAATTATGAAATTGAAGAAAGGGAATCATATAAATATAAATTTATGTGAGAATAATAAAATACCAAGCACTAAACATTAGTTATCACCAACTAAGGTTACATCTTAAGGAATTGTCAAGAGCATTTAAGCATCCATTTAGCATCCACACAAGGGAAAGGGACTCCATTATTTTTCATACACTTCATAGGAGGGGAATTTCAATATTTAATTCACACATATATTTACATATTTTACATCTAGATATTTTCTCGTTATCAAGTGTGACATGCACAAGAGCCACCTAGGAAAAAAATTATTCACACACACACACATAAAACTACATTTGTTCTAAGATGTAGTACAATTCTCAGATCATAAATTCACTTGCTTTCCACTAGAGGAGAGTCGACCCCTTATTTACATTATTTTCTTTTTGGGATTTGGTGTTCTTTTGAGGGATTTGTATGCCAATTCTTCATTGCAGGTTACAGGAGACATCAATGACCTTGATGCAACAAACTAGTGATAGGAAGTGCAGCATAAAAAAAATCTAGCGACCTTAGGAGTAGGTTTTCCAAGGTTACGAGGAGTCACATGCACCCGGATCAGGTCTACAAAGTGCAACATGTATCCCGACCTATTCTAGGTTCCCGGTCAAGAAAATCTTGTGGTCACACAATTTCCGAGGTTTGGTGTGACACTTATCTCCTTGTGTTTATCAGTTCGTCATTTCGGACGATCTATGATTATCTTTGAATCAAGTAATTTCTCTTATCTTATCTTTACAACTAGGGTTTCATACTTGTTAGCTTATTTTGCTTGGATCAATTTATGTATTTCATTGCATATATTAAGTGTTGTTACATAATTAGTATTAGGCATCTATTTACTTCAATATTTTGGAAATCAATAATATCATAATAATGAATTATTTCTTGTAAATAGTGTACAAAGTAATATGTGAATGTGAAAACATAATGGGGAAACTATATTTAGCTAATTATAGATGGATTTAGGGGTTTTAGATGTGTAGACTGTTAAAAATGGGGAAATGAACTAGATAATGTTTCATTCCTAGAATTGTGATTGGAAAATACCATAGTGTACAACCATATGGATTTTCCATGATCATTTTTATAGTTTTGACCATATTGTATAGTTTTGGAACTACTAAGAATATGGCTCTATAACTTCTTGAGTTTTCATCTTCTTGGACATGACTATTGTTGTCAAACCTCAAAAGTCGCTCATGATGTGAAGCCCTACGAACATCATGAGTCATATATCAAACCCTATTTATGGGTGAGAGACTATGCAAAATGAACATTAGTTGGTTTGAAATGTAATCCATTTACCGCCGGTTCTCTCTCCTTTGAATAGGGCTCAAACCATGCGTTATTCTACACCTTGCATGTGATATATAAATGAATAAACTTAGATTTGGAAATTATGAACTCCTGAAAATGTTTGACTTGAGTTTAGATCTTTCTAATACTTAGAATGAGGATTTTTGATTTATTGCAAATTAGAAAATATAATTCTTTGAGCTGGTATGATGATTCAAACTTGTACCAATTACTACCCTAATGAATGTTCATATGATTTAGTGATATTTGGGAGCCTTGGGTTCCTTTTTGGTTTGTACAACTCCAAGTATGCCAATATAATTTCATATGATTTGTAGGTGTGTAAAATAAGGTAATGTTAACTTTCTTATATATGGTTATGATGGTAAAATTTTATGACAAGGACAACATAGAGGGAGTAAATGACCCAACGAAGAATTTGGAATTAAAGGATAAGATGGATAATATGTTTCTCTAAAGCCATATAAGTCATCTAGGACTAGATATCACAAGTTGACCAAAGCTGTATAGTTTAGCATAGGGATGAGAAACCTAAGAATTAAGGTTTGCATCATATTAATTTGATTTTGTCTATGGATTTTATACATTTATTTCTAATAAGTTTTTACATATATGTTTGTAAGACTAAGCAAGTTAGAAAAGAGACAATGGGATGTACTTAGTGGGGATATAAAGGTTGTGTTTTCCTTAGAAATAGTGCATTTTCAAAACCAGAAGTGTTAAAGAGTAACTTACCAAATTTGAGTTTTTACACAAGGTTATAAATATAGGTTTTCTAGAACAACAAACTCTCATCAAGGGTACTTTATACATTATTTATAGTTATACCCACCATCTTTTGATCATAAGACATAAATGAAAAACATGGTTTGGATGATATTTTCATACACAATTACACACACTAGGAGAATTACATGGAGTTATCTCCCTCCTTCAAGAGGATGTAGTGTGGAAATCTTGGATAAAATCAACATGGTTTGATCACCAAGTTAATTTCAACTCCACCACACATATATTTATATTCTTTCTTTATATAATCATATACATGATATCCTAGTGTAGGGAATGAAGGTTTTTATCTATTGTAGTTCACTAAAAGAGGTGTCACAATTTACAAATCTTAAAATGAAGTACGTCTCTAGGCCAATGATAATCGTTAAAACTTATAGAGAGGAAATAGATTCCAACCCTAAACTATACAACATAATACCGTATCATACCACACTCCCAAATAATTTTTATGTTTTTTTCCACCTTTCTTAAACACTTTACACTCATATATCACACCTTTACGAATTTACTAAGATATGTGCACTTCCACTCTTGTGCTTTAAGAAATCATTTCTATCATATATTCTTTGGGAGATATATTCTATTTTACACATTAATACTTATTAATAATTTAGAAGATGAATCTTGAACTATCCTTACACATTTATATAAGTAAGAAAATAATCTACTACCAAACCCTTATTAATAAATTATTTATGGTGTACATAACAAGATGGATGGAGATATGTTTTTGTATTTCCAAATAGATGTCGGAATGCAGAGTGATGTAATTAGAATCTAATGTACAAATCTTGTTTAAATTACTTGTATATTTATTGGTATTATAAGGGTATAAATTATGAGCTAGTGGTATTGCAAGTTGGAAATATAAGAAACTAGAAAGGATCTAGAAATGCTCAATTACAAAAAGTTCAAAATCCAGGGCTTCATTTTTATACGAAGTAGTCCTTGTAAAAACATGTAATTTCCTTAAAGAGGTGGTTGCTTATGAATAGGTTTGATGTTATTTGAAAAAAATAGAAAACATGGATCTTAACAGGTGGCCTTGCTAACAAGGGGAAAAGATATATATAGGAAAATACCAGAAGGATGAGACATAATCATAAGTGATTTGTGAATAGTTGGGATACTAGTTTAATCAAATTCCTGAACCATAACAAAGAGAATTAAAAATTCATGAATGAAAGGGCTATAATTGACATATGTGGAAAGAAAGTGAGAAAGAAAAGATAACACTATTTTGAATTAGTTCAACCCTACTTATGAGAAGTTACAAAATGGAATACTAAAGGGTTGATGTCAAATGAAAGTTCCCACATGTTTCAAGATGTAAGATGTATATGTTGGAAGAAAATGAATTGAGAGGGGTGAATCAATTCTTTAATCCTTTAAAAAATCAAATCATCATACATGCACCATTAACATTTATCCATCCATCAATGTGTGATTAACAACATAAAACAATCAACCACATAAACACAATCAAGAGAGCATACACATGAACATAAGATATAAGTGGGAAACCCTCATGGGGAAGAAAAAACACTAAAAATATACTTATATTACAAAAATAAAAGTGATTTAGTGAAGCACCAACTTCACAAGGAGCACCAACCCCTAATTTAGTAGAGCACCAACCCTACAAGAAGCACGAAGCCCTAATTTTGTGAAGCACCAAATCCACAAGGAGGATAAAACACCCATAATATGACCAAGCACCAAATCAACCATATGAATATATCTCATCTCTAATTTTTCTACTACCAAAACTGATGGAGATCACAATTTTAGCTCACAAACCCTAGCTCACACACTGGGTCTTCAATCTCTAATAATCTTTCTATTTCTTCACTTGTCAAATCTCTATTCACATGCAAACATTCTCTATAATATTCCTCAAAATTTATTTCTCTTCCTAATCCTTAAAATAATTCTCTCATACCTGCAAAATATATTCCTCTGCATTGCACACTTTCCCTCCAAGAGAACTAGTTTAAAAATTAACCAAACAAACACTTAAATATGTTTTTCTTCCTTCTAAAAAAATAGTTCGGTCCCTCATGATACATTTGACCCATGAAACATTAAAAAAACCCAAAAATTTTCCATAACAACTGCAAATGACCCAAGTAGGTCGGCCTAGAAAAACATCTTCATTTCATGATCCAAAAATTACTAAAACACATGCATTGGGATGCCAAATTTATCCTCAATTCAAAACCATGCTTATTCAATATCCCATATTCATAAATAATGAGTAATCCATCATTTATAAATTGACCATGGTTTAAATTTTTGTTAATCAATCAAATTATTTCATTTAATGGGCCTAATTCACTTTGCAATTCTCAAAACAGTTTTTTCCTATACCCTTCAACACCCTAGAAACTTCATAAGTCCACCAAATCACTTCAACAAGAAAACACCGTGGAATATAGCCGCTTTATCAAAATGGAAGAACTTGTAGAGAAATTCTAAAAAAGTAATAAGCCATAAAATAATCATCTCTTCAAATCACATCAACTTTTTTTTCACCAAATCAACCTCGCTTAAAATTTTTTTCCAAAGGTTAGCACGTAATATCCTTAATACAAAAATTAAGGACCTCTAAATAGATTAATTGGATCCCTAATTAATCTCTATTCACACTACTGGTGTTAGCCAATCCATATCATGTTCCAAATAACATCAAACTTTAACCAAAACACATGCTCTCTTAAACTTCCAAAAATATTTGTGTCCAAATAATGCCCTAGAAACTCTATTAAACCACCTCATAATGAAATATATTTGAATCCACTTTCCAACACAACTTTAATCACTAAAGAACTCCATCTATAGCTCAAGTTATGGTCATTTTATTGAGCACTGCTATTTGAGACCCCAAAACTTCCCTTTGACCAATAAACCTATTTTGACCTCAAAAAACCATGTACCTACATTAATTTGTCTTTAATCCTTCATTGACACCAATAAAAACTCCCAATAATCATGCACCATCAATTTTACATTCTACTCCTTTGGACCATCTTGTCCTCAAACCTTCTTATTCATAAATTTCTATTTTTAAGTGAGGCCCACATATGACCATGACCTCAACAATATACATTTATGGAAAGATAAAAGAGTCCTATATAACATTCAATCATAAATTTTGATAAAACAATCAAAACTAGGTCAAGTATACTTCACTTTTCGCAAATTTGTCCTAACTAGGGTTTAACTAGATTCTTAGACCACTTTATATTCTTAACATTCGTTGATAAAAAATTGATGATCAACTGACCTCATTATTATTTTAAACCTTATAAAATCACCATAGAAACTTCCCTAAAAGACACAAGGTACTATGCAAAGCAAACAATTCACAACAATTTTTTGTAGTTCAACTTCAAGTTGGAAATACACTAGATTTTGACCCTCTCTCATATAAATAGTCATATCTTGCAAAATTCACATCATGGTAACCTGAAACTTTTCTCAAAGCATCATGACTCATCCCTATAACATTTAAAATCATCATAATGTTAAATCATTACCTCTATATCTCCATTCACTAAGACTTATCTATGTTTGCATGTTAGATCCTCACTATAGAAGCTAAGGTCAACTAAAAGAATGCAATAAATTATAATAAAACCTCTCCAAATCACCCAAAAATAGTTGATATGCATATATATATATATACCTAAATTCATGCTTCCATGAGCTTATATGGATCAAAACCACATTTTCACACCTCCAAGATGTCATATCTGCTCTCATGAACACACAGTAAGATAGTGAACCACCTGCACCTGCACCATGTCACTATTGTGAGTGCTTAAGAACCCTCAAACACATTATATAAATCATGTCAACATTCTTCCCAATCATCCAAGAATCTCATATTTTCATGTTATATCTCTTAGGCTCTTGAATAGACTTGCAAGAGCAAGCAATCCTCACCGAATTTCTTGTATTAGCTAATAAAAATCTGAAACACCATGTTAGCACCATGAATAAAATCATATTAATTAAATATGACATTCATTTTGTCATTAATGTGGTTTTCCATCAGTGAAAATACCTATTAGGACCACATGCCAACAATCTCCCCCTTTGTCATTAATGGAAAACACCCTGAACTTCCCCCCCTTTTTAAATTAATGACAAATGCATGCTTGTAGCTCACATTTATTACCTTCTTCAGCTTCATACCATCATGATTTAGTTGAAAACATCAACTAAAGCTCTAAAAGTGGCTCCATCTCTTGATTTTTGCCTTCCTTTTAGGCATGCAAGCACCATGCTCCACATAGGATAAGCACATAAATCATCTCAACATCATATTTCAATAATGAAACAAGCATAGTCTTACCTTGTTTGGAGCCTCAACACCTTATTTCACCTCCGATGCATGCAAGGCAAGTAATTTTCAATATCACCCATGTTTTGGCCTTCTTGTAGTACTATAACAACCTAAAATATGATTCATTCACATCTTCAACATGTCAACAATGTTAGCTTCATCATGAAAAAGATTCAAACCTTCATTCTTTAATAATTTCCACCATCTCTAGGTATAGCGAAAACTCTAGAAAGCATATTCTAGCTTGTCATACCATACTTGACACGAAAGGCCCTAAATATTCCTCTTAGTGCATTTAGGATAAATTTTGACAAGTCATAGAAAACAATACTCAACATATCTAGCACTTTAAAACCCCTTGGAATTATACAACGTATTGGGGATGGGTCTATAAGGAAACATTTGTAACTATAAAATATCATATCCAAAACATGCAAATACTGATCTAAATCACACCAAAGTACACACACATAACACAACATGTACCATGGTTCACCCAATGTGGGTGCGTCCCAAAGATAGAGATCTCATATATATAACATAACAAGAGATTATAAAGTAACTCTTTTGCACAAGAGTACATGTATCTCCAAAGCGAGTATCTCTTCTTCCCGGATCTCTAACTAGATCTTCTTGAGTACACTAAACTATGCCTTCATACCACCACCTTTGTCTCCTACAAATATCTAACCAGATCTGCATGAGTGCACTATAATTGTGCCTCTAAATCACCACAGATCTTAGATACACAGAAGCTACCATGCATCTATCACTGTGCAACCAAACTCTCACTTTCTTGTGAATTTGTAAAAATACCTCTAGAAGGGTCTATCAATGTGTAAGCTGTAACCATGAACTAAGAAGTAACTCTCTCCTCCATCACTACATAACTGTGGAAACATGAAGACAACTTCCTCTACAATACTAGATTCGATGGATGAACAATACATCATGATCTCAAGGATCTTTAATACAAGATCTCACAACATTTGGATCTAAAAGAATGGGCAATAACAAGATCTCACAACAACCTGTGGATCTAAAAAAGAAGAAACAATAAGTGCTTTGCATATTATGTAATCCATTACATGAGACTAAACAATACAAAGGAAATACAAAGTAGAAGATAATACCATCTTCTCACCAATAGTGTACCTGCACTTTCCTTCTGTTCAACTTCTCTCTATGAAAGCTCTTGTCTTCATGCAATATACTTTTTCTTCTTCTTCTTCTTCATCCTTTCAACCAAGGATAGCTCAATTCTTCTCTTTCCTCATTCCTTATGTTCTAACCCTATTTTTATAGCTTATATAAGCTTAGAAAAACTTAGGGAACCTTAGCTATGCATTTACAACCTTTAAATCATCTTTAAAACAAAAGCTAGATTAAATTCCCATGAGTTAAATATAAAATTGAGCAGACAGTGTAACCGGTGTGGTTACCCTTACCATCACTAGTTACCACGACCATCGCCGGTTACCCCGATGTTGACCGGCACTAGTTAAACTCTAATTGGTGTTGGTTATGGAGTAAACCAACAAGGTGTAAATCATGTTAACTATGAAGTAATTCAGCTCCACAATCCTAAAAATCTCCCACTTAGAGATAAATTTCTGAACTTGTACCTGTATATGTACATCACCGTCCTCTACACATCATAAAGACCATCTAATATTTACATAAAAAATTCTCTAAATGAAATCAAGAATATTAAACCATCTTCTAAAACCAAGAAGATAGCAAACACGTGAATTACCATATACGCACAAAATTACTCTTGATCCATGATAGTCAATCTATCAATACACCAAGCTCCCATCGAATCATAACTCCAAAATCTCATGCAAAAAAAGTCCCCATGGCTAATCATACCTATAAGAGCTCCCATTCAAACTGAAGTACTAATATTTTATCACATCCATAACCATACCTGTAAAACCAACCATGTTCTCCATCCATTTATTCATGTCTCCATGTAACCAACAATGCAACTAACCAAGACAAGTCAAACTGGAATATGCAAAAGAAAAACAATATCCTGGGTAAAGATATCCCAAATTATTTCTACCTTAAAATAGTGGGTGATCAATCCACAAACTTGCATAACTCAAATAATCCAAACACTGCAATCTACAAATCTAACCCTACATAAACAACTAGCATGTCTAAGACAATCATCTATAGAAAACATCTCCCATGGAGTAATATAGTAATCAAGAGGAAATACAAACATACTTTACTCATTCTCAAGGCATCAATGTGAAAATCAAACATCCGCATCATCGTAGACTCGAGAAAATTGAATCTATCCACTGTACAAACTCACCATGTAGATCCATCCATATTACCAAGCTCTCAGGAAGCTCCAAGTTTGCCACCGACTAACTTAAAAGGTGAATATTAATCATGTGCTCATCAATGTCAATAACAAACATCCATGTTAAACCATGCCACTAATACCAAGTCAAAATAACAACAAACATGTCATCAACATACTCTTCACAATCAAGTAAAACAAGGGTACCATCTAAAAATGGTAAATAAACACTGTTGTCAAACATGTGACCAAACCAACTACGGTTTCCTAACTGACCCGGTCACTACTTGACCGACCACGGTTACCAAATGACCGACCATGGTTAACCCTAACCGACACCAGCCTGTAAGAAGCGGCATATTTTCTCCTTTTTCACCCTTCAAAATTTGAAAATTTCTCTATCATATAAAACCCACATAATCAACCATCAACTACCTTCCCTAAGGAATATCTAGGCACCAAAAAATAAACCATAAGTGACATCACAAAGAAATAAACTCAAAATACCTACAAAGCCATGACTTCCCTCCAAAACCAACTTGTGCCTCCTTCCACTTTGAATAGTAGAAATATCCTCTCACTCTGCATGTGCATCATGTATCCAATCCTACAATGCCAACAACCATGGCTTTCTCCCATTGAACGTGAAATACCACGCACTTGTCTCTAACACCAAGCTCAAAATATAATATGTCAGTGAGAAATAAAAATAGATGAAAGAACTATAAAATTGATTCCCTTTATTTTCTGAGAATACTTCTACATCACAGAAGTTTGGACTTCTTCTAAAGTAGGTGAATGACCTTCTTTCCATCCGTGTGTACTCAACATATCTTGTTAACTACAACTATGTCTAATCATGAATTTTCATTGAGAATATCGTCCTTAGACTAGAAACCCTTGTCCTCAAGATTCTACACAACTGGGAAATAAAATTCAAACAACACAAAAAACCATGGTGTAAATCTATGCACACTATCCAAACATAATATCAGTTACTCCAAATGAAAGAAATAAAACATGAATCATATAGAGATACCTGACTCAAAGTCTCAATGGAATAACTGAGCCAACTCCATCCTCTTTCTGATCTAAACCATGAAGTGATCTACACCATCTCTGTCATGTACACTCTATGCAAGAAACTTGATCCTCCAAACGAAGACAAAATATCATCTACCCTCTCCTTCTACAAAAACCCCAGTACATATAAGTTTTCATAGAGACTGACCATGACCATCCCCTAACCAACCACGGTTTCTTTGACCGATATCGGTTCCTCTATGACCGACCTTGGTTCTTAGGCGATGCCGATGCTCTTTGGAGCACCCAACGCCATATAATTTTGCATAGAACACCTCACTAAGTGCCTACTTTTATCGAAGGCGATAGTTGAGTTGAGCCATCCATTTCAAGAAGAATCCAAATTGTACAAAACAACTACAACAATAATACATGCAAATAAATTACACAAAAGTGAAATACATCACCTTAGTAGTACCAAGATACTTAACTACATATTCAAATGCAGAACATGTTTCTCGATGGAATCCATGTCTTTTTATGTGTTAATGCCTCTCTAATGAAGCTCATGTATATAACTACACCAAGGATGCATACTTGCTCCTTTTCTCTGTCTAGATTTGTAGTCCAAAACCATACATGTGCTATTAAAACGTAAAGCACTGCAAAACCAAGATAAAACCGTACATCTGTAACCTGGATATACAATCTAAACACCATTCTTGTGCCTCTAAGAACTAGAGACACCTCAACAAACAAGATACATTCCATGCATCTCTCCATTTCTTCATATTTGTGATTTTCTGTTTAAAACTAGGCTGCCCCAAAACCAACCACGGTCGTCGTGTAACCTACCACAGTTACCCTATAACCAACCATGGTCACCCTATAACCGACCACGGTCACCCTGCTAACATCGGTTGCCACCTAACCAATGCCGGTCACTATAATTTCCAGAACCTTACTCTTCCAACTCCCACTTGAGATTCAATCTCTTCCTGTGATTTTCACATCAGGAAAAACAAACCCTACTCTCATACATGTTAGTAATAACCACTAACAAAACCATGAAGCAAACCCTTGCTCTGAAATAACCAAGCTCTGATACTAGTTGTTGGTATCAGATAAGATAACAAACAAGACTTTGATACCGGTTGTTGGGATTTGTTCTCACGTGGAAACATTTGCAAATATAGAATATCAAATCCAAAAATATAAATACAGATCTAACAATCCCCAAAAAATCTACGATGTAGTGGAAGTATAAACAAGAATAATCCAAATGACACAAAATTATACAAACATAACACATCATTTATCATGGTTCACCCAATGTAGGCTACGTCCACCAAAGATAGAGATATCATATATATAATATAACAAGAGATTATAAAATAAAACTTCTACACAAGAGTACATGTATATCTACAAGAGTATATCTTCCTCCTAGATCTCCAACTGGATCTTCCTGATTACACTAAACCATCCTTCCATACCACCTCCTAACACTAAACCATCCTTCTATACCACCACCTATGTCTCCTCGAGATATCTAACCGGATCTACTTGAGTGCACTGCTGCCTCTGAAACACCACCAGATCTCACATACCTGAAGCTACCCTACAACTGCCACTATGCAACCAAGCTCTCAATGTACTGTGAATCTCCAAACAAGACCTCTAGATTTCATTCTTCCAATGTGCAACCATATCCATGCACTAAGAAGTAACTCTCTCCTCCATCACCGCATAACCTTTGTGAAAACATAAAGACGACATCCTATACAATACTAGATTCCTATAGATCAACAACACATCATGATCTCATGGATATTTAATACAAGATCTCTCAACATGTCGATCTACAAGAATGAGCAATAATAAGATCTCACAACAACCCGTGGATCTAACAAGAATAAACACTAAGTGTTTTGCATACTATGCAAGCCATTACATGAGACTAAGAATTACAATATAAGATAATAATACAAAGGAATTTCAATATAAGATAATACTCTTCATTCTATATTCTAACCCTACATATAAGCTTAGAAAAACTTAGAAACCTTAGCTATACATCTACAACCTTTAAATCATCTTTAAAACAAAATATATATTAAATTCCCATGAGTTAAATATAAACTTTCACACACATGTAATCGGTGTCGCTCAATTACCCTAGCTATCGTAGGTTATCTTGACTATCATCGGGCTTCCAGTTCCCGATGCTAACGAGTGCCGATTACCCTAACCGTCACATGGTTACCATGACCACCTTGGTTACCCTCGAAAAATGTTGGTTCTTGAGTAAACTAGCAAGGTGTAAATCATGCTAACTATGAAGCAATTCAGCTCTACAATCCTAACACAACCTAATTATCACTTTGCAAGCACAAAAATCAATTCTCTTACCTTAATATGATGTATTAGAAGGGGATCAACAATTATATCTCAAGATCTTGAGTCTTTCCTTTAGTGTTTTCAGCCTTAACTTGGTCATAATACTTCCTTAAGTCAAGACTTTACTAGCCTTTATAGGTGCACCTACAATGTATCCTTCATTTTGTCACTCAACATATTTAGACCCTTCTTCACACATTTTTGAATTCATATAAGGAATCTCCCTATCTTGATAGGAACTTATCAAACCTACGGTACTTTGAAACTTTTCAGTCATATTTTGAGTTTCCAGTCAACAAATGATCATTATACTACCCTTTGGAAGCTTACATACCTTATTTCACTTGTTTAGACCCATAGATCTCTTGAAGAGAAGTAAAACTTACACCCTCTTTCTTTGAGACTTTCCTCAGACCTCTAGAACTCTCCTTGACCTCTTAGTTACCTTTCTTACTTGAAGATGTCACACTTTTTCAATGACTCCCCCTAGGAGAGAGGCATAGGACCATCATTACTTCAAGCATAGACTACATAAGTTCCTACACTGATATTCACAAATTTTGAACTCCTCATTATGTCACTTCATTAAAAACTTAAAGTATTTTGATGTCATTACGAGATAATCATAACCATGAAAGGAACAATAACCAGATCATACCAAGCCAAGAACACAGATGCTAATCAAACACCACGATCAATGAGATGAAAGCAATTCGCTAGAATAACTTTACATAAAACCTTTGCAAACAAATGAGTAGTAATATCATATATTATTATGGAACTCAATGTAATACATTGAGAATGGGCCTTACTTAAATAGGCAAGGAATAACAATATAAGAACTAGTCAAGGTCATAGATCAAGCCATAAATCAAGGAAATAACTAGTCATTAAAGAACTAGTCAAGAACATAGATTTAGGAGAGAACTAGACATCAAGGATCTAGTAAATACCATAGATCAAGGAAAGAAATAGTCAATATCATAGATCAAGGAAAGAACTATACCTAACAACTAGATAATATCTCCTAATATCTAAATAAGATAAAAGAAATATCCACACACATAAGTGGGTGAGGATAAATACAATAAAGGTAAATCAAGTACCTAGGTTAACATGAGCTGAGGTAAATACCTACTCTAACACACCACCTACAGGCTACAGTCCATAAGAGACCTATAACACCTTACCGTGGAGTAAACCTCACCACTTTATAATCATTATAATTCATTGATCACTTGCAGGTCTATAAAGTGTACTTATTGAATCTGATCATTTTATATCATCACATATTACCCTTCATAGCTTTTGCCACATGTTAATAAACATGTTCTTCCATTCTTGATAAATATTGTAGTTGATCCTTCTTTCTTGCATCTCCATTATGCATAAGTTTCAACTAGCATTCACGAATTCACCATATCATTTCCATCTTATCATCATTACGTACCTTGGAGCAAGAAAATCAGGTTACAAAGATCAAACCCTTGAACTTAACCTTACAAATACTTTCATGACTGATGCTTCACACTAGATTTTAATACCAACATTCAAACACAATATCTTGAGCTTTATGTCATCAAATTGACATGTAGTAGTGCATTTCTCTACCACTAATGATGTTTTTAGCATCAACATTGCAACAAGCCATCTTCATTATAACTTCAACCTTAATGCTTTATTTGTTCTCACATATGTTACATGTAGGTGCACATTTTATCGTTTGTGAGACCTTGAGTACTCCTTTGTCCTTGCTTCTAAAGACTATAGAAATTCATCAATATTAGAAAATTTTGTCTTCTTGCAATATGAAACTACAATTTAGGTCAACATCACTCCACTTGGGTCCTTACAATAGTGAAGTCACAGATCAAGGTTTCAAACCTGCAAACCCTTATATGACAAAATAGTGTGGATCAGATTTGCACACTTAAAACTCGGATTACATGTAGTGAAACTTAAAACATATATTGAATCCTCATGCATTCAACTCTACATTTGAGAATATTCTACCTTGTGGTCATTATGGATAACATCTCTACATCCTCTATTAGCAAATGTTTTACATTGATTACGCTTGATACATCAACATGTTTCTACAGTCTTGAAAGCAAGAAAGCTACCACCTAAAAATAGCTTCCTAACCTAGTTAAAAATGGGAAATATGCACCATCATGATGAAGAAGTGAGCAAGTCCTACCCTTTAAACATTAATAACTTTGAACCTAATCAAAACATAATGCAAATGCATAAACTCTATTCCCTTAATTGCCTAATTTAACATTAAAATGGACCTAAATAGTCCAATGGCAATCAAATTATAACTTTGCTTTCTTTGATCCATCAATGGATGCTTGGGTGTGAGGCTTAGCTCTTCAAGAATGGAGGATGGAGGGCTCAAGAATGACAAAAGGCTATTAGTATGAAACTATGTGCTTACTTTTGTCTCTTGAGAGATTTAGGTGTAAGTAAAAAGGTAGGTGGAGGGTTCTTTATATAGCCCAAAGGATAAAGGATTCAACACATCTTCATGAATGTGGGATAAAGGTAAAACATGATTAGGAATGGATAAGGTTGCTTTATTAAAGGTAACCTTACTTTAGAAGGGTTTAATACATGTTTAGCAAGTCATGGGAGTTGGGGGTGCTTTAATTAATCAAAGGTGATTAACTAATAGGTAGGTGTGAGCTTATAGAAGCCAATTAGAGGAATATTAGTATGATTTAGGCCATTAGAAAGGGATTAAATCAATTAAATATTGATTTACTAGTTAAATGAAGGGAAAACTAATTAATTAATAATAATTAATTAATCTAGATAGAAGAGGTAAGTAATTAACGGAAGGTCATTAATTAGATAGTTAGCTGGATAGGTGACTTAATCAATTAGCGTATTGTAATTAATTAACGACAACAAAAGGGAATATGAGCACTTTTTGATGATATGTCATCAATTTTGAGGAAGGGGATAATTAGCGCAATTTAAGTATTTAAATTGCTTAGGCGTAATTATAGGTGTCTACATTTTCCCCTCTTTGGGGTGGCATAAGTGACGCCACTTCAAAGATAGTAGACGGAAGAAAATTTTGAAGGGGTAGAAGAAAAATTAGTAGGAGGGAAAGATGCCCCCTCGAGTGTCGATGGGGTGATGAAAGAAGTCGATCGATGATCGAAAAAGATGAGAAATAGATAGAAGAATGGGGAAGAGGTAGGATGCCCCGATGAGAGAGAAAATTAGGGGTGAAAAGGAAGTAACGTAGAAGAAATATGGAAGAGGGGAGGGAAGAGCTGAGCCTCTAGCCACTGTGTAGTGGAACAATTTTGATGTCATCATGTTTCCATAGGAACTACATCATCGGTCCTTATGAAAAATATAAGCATACGACAACGGTAGAATGACATGAAAAGCCATACTATGAACAATTGTCCATTGCTGAAAGTACCAACTCCACGCAACATACAATAATGTAATGCAATACGAGAAGGAAACAAGCTCATATAATAGGAAAACAAGTACAAACACACATATCCAACCCAACAATGGTCAAGATAGTTGTACAAATGTTTTGTTATCAGTGCTGAAGAGATCCACAAGTTTGTGATTGATGACAAGGGTTAAAAATGATGCCCCAAGCAAGGATACATGCAAGGGGAAATGACAATGGACATAGGGTCCATGAAAAGCATTTGTGTGCAACGAAACAACACTAGGAAACAAAAGTGCCCCAGAGTACAGATGAAGCAAGCAGCTAGCTTTGTGAATGGTTGTGAATCGGTGATCTGTGAGTTGTATTAATCGAGGAAGATGTGAGACAAACCAACAAGATATGGAGAAAATACCATGTGCAAGACACAAGTTTCAGCCGTAATAAGCAAGTTACCACTTTTGTAGGGTTTTTTTACTTTTAGGATTTTTGAAAAAAATTTTGTCCTGTTTTTGGATTTTTTTATATATATTGTTTTTATTGTTTTTACTTTTCAAACCATGGTGAATAGTAGAAGAAAGTAGAAGAAGAAAGAAAAGGGCCTAGGGGTGACAGAAAGTGCCCTAGGTGGAAGAAAGGAGAAATAAAGGACAAATAATGTCCTTGTTTAGTGGAAAAAAATAAGAAAAAAATAATTATTTGGAAAATAATTATTTACGAGAGTGGGAAGAAGAATAAAAATCACGAGGGAGCAATAAAATTGTCCAGGGAGAAGAAAGGGGTATCGACACAGCAAAAATGCCCCAATACGGTGAAAAATAAGAGAAAAATAATTATTTAATAAAAATAATTATTCCACAACGAAAAGAGAGAAAACGGTGATCGAAACGGGTTTCTTGGCCTTCGAACGGTGAAAAATAGGTTAATATACCCCCCCAGGGGGTAAAAACATCGCAATCAATTCATTTTAACCACTCAGTTTAGAAAAATTATTATTGTGAGCCTCTGACACTCAAGAGAACCATGGTGATCACACGAGACCATTTGAGGCATGCGGATGCAGTCCGGGGTACCAGCGGCATGTGGATGATGGCCCGTTTGTGAGTATCGCAACCCTACCCATTAATTGTGTCATTAATGCATTAAATTAGGGTTTTTAGGCATAGAAAAATGCATAGGTGCATGCACGCGTAGCGCAAAGTAGGCGTGGGATAGGGCACGCATGTGCCATTTTGGGGGCGTAGGCATCCATTTGAGGGTGCAGTGCAGCCGTGTCTATGTGCGCACACACATGCGTAGTCAAAAATCACACACACACACACATGCACACACACGACACATGTGTGCGCATGCACACACATGTTGAGAATGGGGCACACATGCCAAAAGCATGGCGCATGCATGGATAGTCAAGTGCACATATGCAGAAGCACACATGTCCACACACAAGCACTAGATTGGTGGCACACATGCCAAAAAGGAGTGTGTAAGCACCCAAAAGAGGGCGCACGCACTAGAAAAACACACATGCAGGTGCAGACAAGTGCACTAAAAAGTGGTGCACATGCCCAAAAGGGTGCATAGGCACCCTAGATAGGTAGAAAAAGATAGGAAAGTGTCCAAAAACATGACACTTAGAAGAATTTTTAGGATTTTTGGGTTAACCCTAAAAAATGAGATAGATTTTTAGAGGAAATGCTAGAAACTAATGAGTGGCATGTTATTTTATAGAGATGACTACTAGTATTACAGAGACGTGGGAGCATCACTCCCGGATTACCAAGTTAGAGGGTAGTATGCACCGTGCATGACCACCGAGTGATGGCGATACTACTAGAGGTAGTGGGACTGGGCCCCGTGGCTCGGATGCCATCTGATTGTATTAGATCATGGCCTCCCTAACCACACTAGCTAAGTGATGGCATAACAAGAGTCAGTGTTTTAGACTACCCACAAGTGAGATGACAATGACTATAGAGGATGTGTGGCAGATTTTGTGCATGCCCATGATGGGTACATTGATCGAGTATAGTTCGGATGTAGGTCTGATCAGAGCAGCATGCGTAGTGCTTTATTTGGGGTCGATGACATCCCACATGATGGGATGACTATAGCCTTACATGAGTGCATTTCTGACCCGACATTGCATCGGGACCACTCTATATCATGTCACTTATCAGTGGGTTTCTACTCACTGATAAGACAGGGACTTCATTCCCGAGAGGATTGCTACCACTAGTTCATGGCATTTATAGTGGTGAGAGATATTGTTGGGGGCAGTGTATACTGGCCCACTTATACTGGGATCTGCACCTTATTACATACCATGGTCAGAAGACCATGGGGCCTGCATCATTACTACAGATATGGTCGTGGGATCATATAGCTATTGGATGCCCTATGGGCCCATTCCGAGTCCGAGATCCCAAGGAGCCATCATATATGGCTTGGATAGCAAGCTGGTGGAGATGTCGTGGTCACCTTGGCAGCCTATTCAGATATAGGTGGGAGTTTGATGAGTTATAGTGATAGACGTCATTTGGCATCCATACAGGCACTTCCAGTGGCCAGAGGATGCCACAGAGCTTAGCATGTGCTTGGTGGAGCACTTTCTCATTGGCAGGAAGTCGTAGCTACATCATGGAGTTGTATCGTGTTGAAAGTGCCAGCGGTAGCTTGGCCGAGTACGAGGTGTCCCCTCAAACCAGATATCTGGCATGCTCGTAGGATTCCGAGAGGTAGACTATGGGGCCTCGATTATAGCAGTGAGCCTGAGCTGGCTAGTTTCTTACAGTGGTCCCCAGGCATGGGACCCATTATGATAGGTTAGAGACCCGGGACTACAGCTGATTATGTAGCATGGTATGCTACAATATTACCCAGGTCTTACTATTCCAAAGGTAGCTTGGGTAATAGGCATTCACCCACTGTAGAAATATGGCATGGGGTGGAGTGTCGAGCTAGAGTAGTGGCACTAGGGCCAGACCCAGAGGATCCATTTGATGGCATCCCTCATGATGGATAGGTGCCCCACAGGCACAGGGACCGAGGCCACAGGCCCAGTACAGGTAGCCATGCCACCACCCAAAGGTAGGGTTTTTAAGTAGGGGTCTTCAAAGAGCACCCCAGAGGATTAGTCCAAGGAGGCACACATAGCCTCATCCAAGTGGGGGCAGCATAACCACCATGCAGATAGTACAGTACAGGCAGCTCATATTTGAGAGAGATGTGGCTAGAGTAGAGAGAGATGAGGCTCGAGGCTGGTGTGTGATAGCCATAGTAGAGAGTGAGATGAGGCCCGAGCCCACATTGTGACATTACTATCAAGGTGGGATCAAGCTAGGCCTAGGCTAGCCCAGGAGATGACAGAGGTGCATGGAAGAGCTAGATCCGAGAGACAACAGCAGGGGGCTCAGATATTGAGCCTCCTACATCAGTCCCAATCCCAGGTGCACATGGTTGTGGCACAGAGAGATCACGTACATGCCCGTTATTAGGTAGTATTAGCACAGAGGGACCAGGCCCACGCCAAGCTGCAGGTGATGACCACAGAGAGGGATCGAGAGGCCGCTGCGAGATAGGCCGAGGTAGACCTAGGCCGAGTTACAGGTGAGAGAGATACTACCCTTTAGGCAGTGCTCACCTCAGGTGATGTAGATCTGATTCATGATGCCACCAAGGCTTGGTGGTGAGGCCCTTTTCTATAGGACTACATACTACAGAGTGGTGCCGCCAGAGTAGAGAGTGGCATTGCCATAGTTATCAGGATCGAGTGCATCAGGCTCTCGATCATGGAGGTCTGGGCATTCCACCAGATCCGTGAGACAGCCCTCTTCCAGAGTAGCCTGGTGAGACCAGTGCCATCCCAGCCTCCAGAGTTCTAGCATCCAGAGGACAAACCTGGGAGCCCGGTGAGGGCGAGAGCTATGGTTGATAGCCACTTTTGTATTGTATAGATTCTTTTGTATGTATGCCTCTTATGAAGGCTGATTTTTGATGTACAGTGATTATAGACATGTATTTTTGATGATGCCTCATGATGAAGGCTTGATTCTTTCAGATACATGCCCCTTTTTGATGGCATTGTGTATCGATGATGTATTTGTATTGAGCACTAATCAGGACATTGTATGTATGTATATAGACATTTTTATGTATCCTTGTTGTACACCTCAGCTGAAGGCATTTTTGATATAGAGCATAGATTTGTATGTATCCATTTTTGATATAGATGTATATTTGACACACGTGTATATATATATATGAGGACTCTATTGTTTTGGCTCAGATACACATGGTTATGAGATGATGTATATCTTTTTTTTTTGATACATGTATATAGATGGTTTTTGCATTGTCTTTAAATTCATGGGGAACCAATTGATGATGGACATGAATCGTGTTTAGTATCTTGAGTGGGCATGTTTCCTGCATTGGATTCGATGCATGTTATTTTCTTGATTCAACACTTATGGATGTTGTTATGATGTTATCAGATTATGAGATGATGTATTTTATTGTTGTTGTACTCTGATGCATGTGACACGAGTGGGCATAATTCTATGATGTGAAATACCCCTTTTCAGAAATTACTATATGTTGATTCTCATTGCATGTTGCGTTTGTTTAATTCAGCACTTATGGATGATGTGATGATGTTATCTGATTTCGTACATTATATGTATGTATCGATTTCAATGTTTGATGTATACATGTGTTGTGGATGTTTAGATGATAGATCTGTAGATGATATCAAATGTACTTCTCATGTGTTATTTTGATGTATATGGATGGGATGATATGATGATATTGGTGGGGGATAGATTTTTTATTATGCGCAACCCCTCTTGCCCCCATTGATGATACGATATGTGATGATTAGCTTAGCATACATGCATGATGTAAAACTTAGCATTTTTGTTTATATATGATGTATAGATGATGTTAGATGTGATGATAATGATGGTAATGTGATGTGAATGATAACAAAATAGAGCACATGTAAGAAACACAACCAAATGTTAACAAAGAACACCAGGAATTAATGCAATACACCATGATTCGCCATGCTTTATTAACAAGTAACAAACACAACCAAATGCCTAAGAAAGAACATAATGAACTAACACATGACATCATGATCTCCCAAAATTAACTAGCATGCAAAAATACACCACAATATGCACAAGCAAGAATAAATCTAATCTAAGCAAGAAAAGATAAATCCTAACAAAGTATGCCCAAGCAACAAACAACTCAAAAGAAAGCAAGCAAAACACTATACAAGCAACAAGCAAAGCAAGGAAACAAGACAATGCAAGTAAATGTTTTTGTAAGATATGTTTTCATGCACCAATTTTCTATTGTTTAGGTTTTGTGAAACAATATTATTTTTGTGTTTTCTTGAAACAATTTTCTATTTTTTGTATTTTACAATTTTATGTTCTTTTTGAAACAATTTTCTATTGTTTTTTGTTTTTTCAAAACAATTTTCTATTTTTTTGTGTTTTTTATTTTTCAAACAAAACAATTTTCTATTGTTTTTGTGTTTTGTATTTTGAAACAATTTTCTATTGTTTTTGTGTTTTTTGAAAAAAACAATTTTCTATTGTTTTTGTATTTTTTTTCTGAAACAAATTTTCTATTTTTATTGTTTTTGTGTTTTTTAATGGTTTTCCAAAGCTATGTGTAGGTAACCAAGAAAGCATGGATGCCCCCAAGCATTAGGTGGGGAATATACAAGGGTAGAAGCCATGCACATGCTTATGAACAAGAAGGTGAAGTCATTGAGTTTCCCCCAACGTAAGATGGGAAATAATGAAAGACCATGTCCCTCACAGATGAATAGAAGAAGGCAAAGCGGATCAAGGCTAGACAAGATGGTGTGCACAAGGAATCTTGAAAGTAGAACCAGGTCTAGGCCAAAGACAACTACCCTTCTAATACCGAATGCTTGTGAACAACGAATCCTCCCGAGGCACCGAAACTAGTTTTCACCCAAGGACTTGTCCAAAGTGCCACAATTGCGTGGTTTTCACTAGTGGATGACCTTTTTTCTTTTTCTTTTTCTAAATTTTTTTGATGTTTTTGTATTTTTTTTTATTTTTACGCCATGTTCAAGCATAGAACCTTTTAAGATGCATGGCATTCATGGGCTCCCGGAGTTCATCACCATTGGGGTGAGCTAGTTTGTATGCCCTGTGCCATACTTGGCAACTATGACATAGGGTCCTAACCAATGTGGTTCAAACTTCCCTTTCTTTTCTCACTTTGCTCTGGTGTTGAACTGGTTCTCCTTCATAACCAAATCACCAACCTCAAACTGATGAGGGATGATTCACTTGTTGTAGTTTCTAGAGACTCTATGTTGATACACCTTTAGGTGATTAAGGGCGTGAATGCACCTCTCATCCAGTAGCTCTAACTCAGCCAGTCTTGCCACTCGATAATCTTCATCCTTATCCAGATAGTCTCAAAGAGAGATCCTTAGGGATGGAAGTTCAATCTCTAAGGGGATGATAGATTCTATCCCAAACACTAAGGAATATGGTGTCACACCCGTAGGGGTGTGAATGGATGTTCGGTAAGCCCAAAGGGCTGGATGGATTTGTAGGTGCCAGTTTGACCAGTTTTTGCTAACCATCTTCTCCATTATCTTGACCAAAGTCTTGTTTGTTTCCTCAACTTGTCCATTACCCTGAGGGTAATATGGCATGGACCATTTCAATCTGATTTGGAACCATTGGCAAAGACCTTTCACAGTTTTTTTCTTAAATGACTTCCCATTATCTGTAATAATGGTTCATTGGAATACCATATTGGTAAATAATGTGATTCATGATGAATTTAGAAATATGTGCTCCTGTGACATAGGTTAAAGGGATGGCCTCCACCCATTTTGTAAAATATTTTGTGGCTGTGATGATATGTGTATGACCATCAGATGAGGTAGGAGTAAGTTTCCCTATTAAATCGAGTCCCCACTTGGAGAATGGCCATGGGGTAGTGATTGGTTGCAATGGTTATGACGGAGCATGGATGAAATTTCCATACTTTTGGCAAAGCACACATTTTCTAACATAATTACAACAATTAGTTTCCATGGTAGGCCAATAGTAACCTACTCTCAATAGTTTCTTAGCCAAGACCATTCCGTTTGTATGTGCTCCACATACCCCTTCGTGCACTTCCTTGATTGCCTGGATTGACTCCATCACATCCAAACAATGTAATGATTCCCGTCATAGCCATGATGATAAAGTGTACCTCCTAAAAGGGTGTAATGGGCTATCTAGCAAATTAGGCTTTTTTTTAGAGTGGGAGATATCGGGAGGGAATGTGTTGTCCTTAAGATAGGTGAAAATGGGTTCATACCATGGAGAATGGGGACCAACAACCTCACAAGCTAGGAAAGATTTTGGCATGTCATATGGGAAGGCATAGGTTTTCTATGAAGAATGGCATATCATTGTTCCTAGTAGAATACGAAGCATAGATCCCACCGTTGCCATGGCATCCGCTGATCTATTCTGCACTCTTGGGATTTTCTCAAAGGTAATGCACACAAAATACTCCTTTAGAGTTTCCACTAACTTTTTGTAAGGTATGAGCTTGTCATCCTTAACCTTATATTCATCATTTACCTATTTAATGATTAACTGTGAATCACCTACAACCTTAACATGATGAATATTCCACTTGATGGCTAGCTTCATCCCTGTAATAAGTGCTTCATATTCTGTAATGTTGTTCATGCAAGGGAAGGCCAGGTGGAAAGCTTGCGGTATAGGATCACCCGAAGGAGTAATAAGGACCACTCCTACACCTGAACCATGAAACGTAAATGATCCATCAAAATGTATCTACCACATGGACAGATTCTTCAATGTAGAGTAAGGAGGCATCTGGCAGATCTAGACTCAAAGGTTTCGTGCTTTGCAAGGGTGCTTCTCTAGCTGGTCTACAAGTACTTGTCCTTTAACTGATTTTTGATGGACAAATTCTATGTCAAACTCACTGAGTAGAATGATCCAATTAGCCATTCTACCTATGAGGGTAGGTTTGGACAACAAATACTTGAGTGGGTCGACCTTGGATATGAGCTTGGTCTTAGTATTTAGCAAGTAATGATGAAGTTTCTGAAAGGTAAAAACAATGGCCAAGCAAGCCTTTTCAATCTGAGGATAATTGAGTTCATAGGAAATGAGGGTGTGACTCAGATAGTACACCACTTTCTCTTTATGGCTAAGGTCATATTGGGTGAGTAAGGAACCAATAGCATATTGTGTAGTGGAAATATAGAGAAAAAGTGGTTCTCTCAGAGTGGGAGGCATGAGGACAAGTGGATTAGCCAGGTACTATTTAAGCAAAGCAAAGGCTTGTTGTTTCTCGGGTCCCTAGATGAAAGCAACATCCTTTTAAGAAAATGGGTGAATGAGTGACATTTATCTACAAGCTGGGAGATGAAGCGGTGAATGGCTTGAATTTTCCCCTGTAAGCTACACAGTTGCTTGATATTCTTAGGTGGAGGCATTTCAGTGATGGTAGACACTTTAGTAGGGTCTACCTCAATACCTCATGTCTTGACACAATGAAGCCCAATAGTTTCCGGATAACACACCAAAGACACATTTCTTTGGATTCATCCTGACTTTGTATTCACGCAGGTGTTCAAAGATACGCCGTAAAATAATAGGATGATCCTCTCTTGTTTTGGACTTTCCCAGGATGTCATCTACGTAGTCCTCCATGATATCATGAATCATATCATGAAAGATTACTATCATGGCCCACTGATAAGTTGCTCCTATGCATTCTTAAGGCCAAATGGCATCACCTGATAGTAGAAGGTGCCCCAAGGAGTTGTGAAAGTTGTTTTGTGTTGGTCCTCCTCAAGCGATCTTAATTTGATTATAACCCAAAAATCCATCCATGAGTGATAGCATTTCATACCCTGCTATTGAGTCAACAATCATATCAATGTTGGGTAGTGGAAAATCATCTTTAGGGAAAGCCTTATTGATGTCCCTAAAATCTCGTGTAGATTCGGATACCGATAGGTTTTTTTTAGACAGAACAATGTTTGATATCCATTCAGAATAATCAATTGGTCTGATGAATCCCGCTGCAAGCAATCTTTCCAACTCTTCCTTAACCAACAAGGCCACTCTTGGATGCATCTTTTGGAGCTTCTGTTTGATAGGCTTTGGTCTGTGCATGACTAGGTTGTGCATGACCAAAGTTGGATCCAAGTTGGGCATGTCTTTGTAAGACCATGCAAACACATCAATGAACTCGCAACAACATAGTGAACGTCTTTTGTTCTCTAGCTGAGAGTGATGCCCCCAATTTTACTATCTTGGGATCTTCTTTGGTACCAATGTTGACATCAATGGTTTCTTCGACTAACAATTTTGATAAATCCTCCATATGTGTAGGATCAAGAGGTAGGTTGAGATCTTCATCCAAGGATGTCTCTATGAGATTTTCATCCTTGGCGTGGTCACTTTGTTTGTCCTTTGATTTTCTTATTTGTTTGTCAGCCAGTGCCTCAAAGAGGTTTTCACTGTGTGACTTGGACTTTGATTTTTCCGAGGCTTTTCTTTAGAACTTTTCCCTCACTTTTCTTTAGATTTTTCTTGACCACAAAGTTTAGCCTCCTCGCCGAAGTAGGCAGGTGTCTAAGTCGATAAAGAAACCTTTCTTGTGATCTCCAATGGGGATTGTATCCCTTATGCCCATGAACTCCACAATAGCCTCATCATTCTCAAATAAATCTAGTGGCACGTGACATTTTTGGTCCCATTCAACAAGGGAAGGGTATACAAGGTCAAGGGTTGGTTCAGTGGGGGTTATGGTCAGGACAACATTGTTCATGAAAAGGTTCATGGAGGCTAGATCCTCATAGTGGCTACAATGGGAATCTGTATCTTGTCTAGGTAATCGTAGCTATCCTCATGCACTCGAACAAGTCACATCTTGATCATTGGGGTGCGCTCCATAAGGATGAATCCCGATGCCATATCTTTTTTTTTGAAATGTGGAAGAGGGACTGGTTCTCTTTGTCCTTGTTCATTCCTCCCACATCCTAGGCCTTTGTAGCCCATGGAGTACATCATTCTGCTAGATTTTTCATATTTTGGGGTTTGATAACAAGATGGTTGAGTGTCCTCAGGGACCCAAGTTGTAGGTGGATCAAGCAATTTTTCCTCAGCTAACAAGCCTCCAGGAAGGAACGACCCAATAGTGTGTTCCTCTCTAGGTCTCCTAAAGTGGTAATTGGGTCGACCTCTAGTCTTGGGTGATAATGAGAGGTCAGAAACAAAAGCACTTGTTGTACATTATACTCCCCATAGCCATATTCCAGAATTTTCATCTCCCATGAATCAAATGGAGATGTTGAAGTGGACGCCCCATGAGTGCAAGAACTAAGAGAATCTGAATCCACCGGGATTCCATAGCCTCAAACTGAAGAGGAACAACTATATCCACGAGAGGGACATGCATATGTACCCTTTCGTGTAAAGCTATTGAGAGCTCTACAATGAGAAAAGGGCTCTGAATCTCCTGGTATTGTAATCGTATGTCCCTCATGCTTCAACTTGATGCATTGATGAAATGTTGATGGCATGGCCTGCATGGCATGAATCCATGGTCGACCTAGAAGCATATTATATGGAAGTTCCAAGTCTAGGACGTGAAACTTTGTCTGATGAAAAGTGGGGCCCACCTCCATGGGTAGCATAATGGTGCCTGTTGACTCTCTTTCCATGTTGTCGTATGCGGTGATAGTGATAATATGGGACTCAAGATCTTCCTCCATATGTCCCAATTGTTTGACCAACTTAAGTGTGTAGATGTTCAATCCCGATCCGTTATCCACAAGCACCCGTTTGATTTTCCTGTGGGTGACAACTACCTCAATGTATAAGGGAAGGTTATGTGTAGGATTCTCGTAGGGATTTCCTATGGTTGAAAGTGAGATGCTCACTTGGTGTAATGTTGGCCACCATGGCTTGAAGGTGTGTAGGTCGACTTCTAAAGGAACTCCCGACCCCTGAAGAGTTTGATACAGAATGTCCTTATGCACATTGGATATCTTGAGAAGATCTAAGATCAAAATCTTAGTAGATGTCTTCTCAAGTTGTTCTAAAAGGTTATATTTACCAGTTTACAGGGTCAATGGAGAGGGTTCCAGAATCACGAGGTGGGCCCACCTTGTTACATCATAGTGCAGTCCTTTCCCTTGATCCGGATGGTATTGACATGGTCGGTAGGAGAGTGAATACATCCGATAAGTGAATCGTAATGATTGTTATCTCTTTTGGTATACAAGTAATTCGTGGCTTTATAGGTTTGGGATGACTCTCCCGATCCGGCTTTGTCTTTTCCGACTTATCATGCTTGGGGAAGGGTTCCTTATAAATCCCCATTTTCTCATTAGGTGTTTGTGTTTTTCTAGGGTTATCCACCTCTATCTCCCGTTGTCAATGAGGTCCTGAATATAGTGGCAAAGCCACAGACATTTGTCTATTTTATGACCTTTAACACATGATGCATTTTCAATATTCATGCTCCTTATACCATGAAGGTTTAGGAGCATTGTCATCAAATGGTTGCGTAGTAGGATAGGTCATCATGTGGGCTGCATCCAACTATTTCAATATGACTGACAACGGTTCATTGAGAGAGGTGAATGTTCTTCACTTTGGTGGTGGTTGAATTGGGCCCTTGGTCAGTTTAAAAGGTTGACTAGTTTGGACCATTTGAATGCGTTTGGAATCAGTGATTTTATCTCCCACCACATTTTTGTTTTTTTGAAGATCTTCGGATTTTCCATGGGTTTGACACTTTGGTTGTCTTTAGATTGGGTTTTGAGGGTGCCTTTGGCAATGAGATCCTTTTCTATCTAAATCCCTTTCTCGATAACCTCCTCAAAAGTGTGGACACAATGCATTTGGAGGTGGAAAGCTATATCTAGGTTGAGATTGGGAATGAAAATACTAACCAGCTACTTTTCAGGGAAAGCGCAAGGGAAGTAACTAGCTATCCCTCTCCATCATTGGAGGAAGTATCGAAGGTCTCATTTGGGCATTTCTTGGCTCCACACAAGTCTGCCATGGTGACATCACTCTCTATGTTATATGAGAAGTGACACATGAATCTTTCTGCCAATTCTGGCTAGGTGAAAATTGATCCTCATGGTAAGCATGTAAACCATTCCAATGCTTGACCTCCGAGACTCTTGGGAAAAAGTCTGATGAGGTAATTATCACTATAAGACACCTCTTGACATGCCATGTAGAAATATTTAACATGATCCCTTGGGTCTCCTTTCCTTTGTATTTGTCAAACTTTGGCATATCAAATTTCTTTGGAAAGGGTTGAAGGGTCATTGTCTTGTCAAAAGGATAGGGGCATAGTTCTTCATATTGATATTTCCTGATGCTCCCTATATTTCTCTCTTGTAAGCTCACAAGCATCGCTTTCATAGATTGCACTTCCTATGTGAGAAATTGTTCTTTAGTGGGAGAAGCGGGGATGTGAACATGATGATACCCTATGTCTTCTTCTCCTTGGTTTTCCGATGGAGTTCATTGATCTTAACCTTCGGCCTCAACTTTTGAATGTTTTTGTTTGTGTCTTTTTTCTATACATGGGAAGTAAGCAAAGCTAGTTTTGGCTTAGGTTACTGATTTGTTGTTGGATTGTGGCTTGGTTTATAGCCTCTTCTTCTAAAGGTTCCTCCTCTTCGTAATGTGAGGTTCTTCCCCTGTCTCATGTTCTATCTTGTTTCTTCATGGCACTTTGATGAGGGGTATTCTATGCCCTACCATTTTATCATTTTCTACGTAAGAAGTGGAAGCATGCCCACTGTTAAAATATCTTCCATATTGATAAGGGGGCGTTCTTCCTCAGTAGTGTCATTTGTAGGTAGTATTGGTTCATTATCGATGGGTAATTTGGCCCCTAATTCGATGACCCATGCCAACACTCTATCTTTGTTCCTGAGAAGAAACTCGTCTAGTAGAGTAGGGTCAAAATCAAAGTCTACACGTGGTGATTCTAATTCATTTCCACTATGGTCGACCATTTCTTCTATTTCCTTTTCAGAAAAAATGGTCCTAAGTCATGTCCAATGAAGGGGTTTGACCCTTGTCTATTAGAGGTTTCCCAAGCTTGCACTTTTTGTTCCTCATATGTTTGTTTCTTTAACCCTAGACATGTTTTGGGAGCCATGTTTTCATGATAGTTTCACTAGGGTAAGTTGTAAATGTGTCCAAAGCTTAATGACTACCCCCTAAGTGAAATGCAAGATGTACTTGTTAAAAGTATGAATAAATCAACAATGTGAGAATACCAATGTGATAGAGTGATAAAATCACCAATGATACAAGTGTTTGGTATTGAAACCTATTTTAAATGAAGTACCTCCTAGACTATGTTTCAAAGAGTAGTTCACGTCACAAGATGATTAACAAGATGTCTCCACTTATGCCAAGTTCAAGGGAATGAACAAGACGTAAGTAAATACAAGAAGTCAATGCGATCTCCCAATCAAGATATACGATGAGTGAGCTCAAACTCGATTAAGACCTATATCTCAAAAAGTGCCAATTACAATTTGTGAATGACACAACAATATCACCAAGATATGTTAACCCACTTTGTGAGAAAGTGAAGTATTGATATCAAGGTGTTATTGATATAACACACACAAATGGTAACACCTAGCACTCTTTGAAATCGAGGTAATAATAGAACCGAACTAAAAAGCTCAAAGTATAGCTAGGAATAGTTAAAAATGTGTGCAAAGTGTAACCATACAATATAGGTATTTATGTCGAGTTTACAAGAAACAAGACGTAAATATCGAAATTGTAGTGATATGATACAAACAAGCTAACTCTTCTAAGGAAGTCCACGGTGATGAACCACGCCTAACTACAATGATGATCTTGACATGGGTATCAAGATCACAATGGCTACCAATGACGTGAAAATGCCTCCACACACTTTAGACATTTAACTAACCCAGCCGTAAACATGGATGGGTGTAAATGGACATAAAAGTGAGAGAAACAATTGATTGGTAACACAAAGGTAGTCACCCTTCTTCTGATCAACAAAGTGTCAAAAGAATGTGAAGGAAGTAAATCAAAAAAGGATGAAAAATGCTGGCCTCACTTGGCAGAGTTTCACCTCACCCTAAGGCAAGTAAAAACTAGGTGAAAGTAACGCGTCACATGTTTCTTAATAAAAAAATGGTTCACAACTCAACACTATTTTAGAATGGTCAAAGTGGGATCCTGGCAAAAGTATATCTTCCTAGGTGGTTCTCTCATCCTAGGTGCTACAAAGATTATCCATGAGTGGGACGATTTACCCAAAAAGTCACAATGACTAGTTTGGGAGTATCTTGACTTTTCCCCCTTCAAGCACAGTGGGCAATAAATGCATCCAAATGTGTACTTAAAAGGGTCACATAGGGACAACTTGTAACTCTATCTCACAAAGGATTTACTAGTCAGATAGGTAGTGTGGAGCACTTCCATTTCATCCACAAGGTTCCCTCTTGCATGGACTACTTTGGGGTTCCTGGAACCACCCCCATTGTTGTAGCTTAAGGTGTTATGCCAAAGGGGTTATGTTCTAGTTGAGCGGAGAGGGATGTACCCTTTTCAAAACCTACAATATAGTGTTTTGAATATGTTGTTCTTTTTATCTTTTTTAATTAGATGTGGTTTGCTTGAACACCATTTGGCAACCTGTATAACAACTGTATTAGTAGTTTTCTGACTTTTGTTTGAATCCTTCATTCTTTGACAAGCGTTTTGGTCATGTATGACGATGATTAGTAGTTTTCCATCAAAAGAGAAGGCATCATTTCTGATTCTCAGATCGTCCAAGGATGCAAGAGAAGAGCATACGTGATGTCTTCACAAATCCCAAAAGATAACCAAATGGAACAACACTTCAATTCAACAATGCCAAATTAACCAATTCCAAATCAAATACCCCTAACAATCTCAAAGTATCAAAAGGACTTAAGAATCATTTTTGATTCCCAAGATCACCCCAAGAGATGCGAGGGAAGAGCATACGCGATCTTAATCCTATAAGTAAATAATGCAAAATATTACCTAATCAAATACAAACATGTAAAAACAGCCTGCAAAGACAAATATATGATTAGATAAACCTATAAGAATGTTAGCACATCAACACTTTAAGTTCAAAAATGCAAAGGGATGCTTCGCACCTTTAAAATAGTGCTGTGTGTGGGTTAGGGCGTATGTGCCACCAAAGGTAGTTTTCAAGCACACAGTGTACTGCGCCACCCGAGAGATGTGTGCACCCCTAAAATAGTGCCTACACCCCTAAAACAACACCTACACCACTCTGTGGAATTTTTAGATCAATTAAATGCTTGCACCACCCGAGAGGTGTGTGCACCATGCCACAAAAATAACATATGCGCTACTCTGAGAAAAAATAGAAAAATAGACAGAATAACCGTATTACCAAAAAATATACTGTGCCACTAAAACCGCATGTGCACCCTGGTTAGGGTGTGCACCAATCTGATGGTTTTAATATGGTGAAGGTACAAGTATGAAATGAATGTGCACACGAGTTGCTAGGTTAGTGCACTGCACTGTTAGGGTGGGTGTGCCAAGGTTAATGTGTGCCAGGGGTCGGTAGATAGAATGACAGATTTTAACAACATGCCTGCGCCACTAGAGAGATGTGTGCACCCCAAAACCATGCCTGTGCTCCGAAAATCGTGTCTGCACGCTCCAAAAATCATGCCTGCACTCCGAAAATCATGCATGTGCCAGACCTGCAACCAAAGTATGGAAAAAAACAAAGAAAACTTCACAATATCTCAAAATTTTAACAAGTTAGTTTTAAAATGGCAATAACCCATTAAAATTAAGGCCATGAACATGAAGTTACACACATTAAATGAGCAAAAATTCTAAAAAAAATGGACATTAATTACTACATGTGCATATCAAAAGTTAGCCAAAACAATGAAATTTAAACTAAAATGCCATGGGACTAAGTGTCCCACCGGGCGTGCCAAATGTGTGCAAGTGTTTCTACAAATTTAACCAAACTTAAAGCAAGAAAGCTACCACCTAAAAATAGCTTCCTAACCTAGTTAAAAATGGGAAATATGCACCATCATGATGAAGAAGTGAGAAAGTCCTACCCTTTAAACATTAATAACTTTGAACCTAATCAAAACACAATGTAAATGCATGAACTCTATTCCCTTAATTTCCTAATTTAACATTAAAATGGACCTAAATAGTCCAATGGCAATCAAATTATAATTTCTTACTTTGATCCTTCAATGGATGCTTGGGTGTGAGGCTTAGCTCTTCAAGAATGGAGGATGGAGGGCTCAAGAATGACAAAAGGCTATTAGTATGAAACTATGTGCTTACTTTTGTCTCTTGAGAGATTTAGGTGTAAGTAAAAAGGTAGGTGGAGGGTTCTTTATATAGCCCAAAGGATAAAGGATTCAACACATCTTCATGAATGTGGGATAAAGGTAAAACATGATTAGGAATGGATAAGGTTGCTTTATTAAAGGTAACCTTACTTTAGAAGGGTTTAATACATGTTTAGCAAGTCATGGGAGTTGGGGGTGCTTTAATTAATCAAAGGTGATTAACTAATAGGTAGGTGTGAGCTTATAGAAGCCAATTAGAGGAATATTAGTACGATTTAGGCCATTAGAAAGGGATTAAATCAATTAAATATTGATTTACTAGTTAAATGAAGGGAAAAACTAATTAATTAATAATAATTAATTAATCTAGATAGAAGATAGAACAAGACATGCTTGACAACTTCATGACACATTTTCACTCAAACTTAGAATTAAGACATGAGACAAGTCATATCACTACCATGGAAAGACCTTATGATACTTGAATAATTACAAACACATTTTTGAACCCTTGATAACACACTTTTGACAACATGACAAAGCTAGGTACAATGATATCAGACCAAAAAGCTCCATAAAGTAGAGAGATATGGACTTTATGAAAGTCCTATAAGACTTTAAGGATAATGTTTTCCACATTCTTTTGATTTTGATAGATTAGACCATATAAACACATAAGCTCAAAACTAAGGACTCTCATAGGTCTTCATGAAGTTACTATTGACCATGCAATCCATGAAATACTAAACACAGTCCACTTTCACTCACATGTAAGCATTATGATATTCCTACAAACAACACTACTGAAATTTTGAATGAATGAGAACAAGGACCTTTATTTGACTCATACTATGCAAATACATAGACCTATTACATTTCAAGACACTTGACCATCGAGGATACATCAACTCAATAATAGTTTACACTTTATGAGAACATGACCATAAAACAATGACATCTAACCTATTTTGGCAAAATCAACAATTTTTATCCTTTAATATCTTTTGACAATCACTATGATGTAGATCATTAGAAGGGACAACACAGGACCCTAATCAAATACTCATAGAATACCATCACACTTGATGAAAATAACTTAATTCCCCCTTAAAGAATCGGTATGTAGACCTCAAGACATTACCATGTATTTTTAATTCCACAAGAGACAAAAAACGCTCAATAACTTTGAATGACACAAATTCGAAGAATTTTTCATATCATGACAAGGACTGAGAATTAAAATATATAAGAATACACAACATACACTCACAAGTACTTATGAGAATGTAGATATGATAGAAGATTTCTAAAACCATACACCAACTCATGTTGGAGGGAAAACTGAGAAACCTAGCAAGTGCAATAACTCATGAAAACAAGGGGAGAGTCACTTTCCATACCTTATCACTCTTGAGGTATCCCAAAGGCCTAGTTTCTTCAACATGATAGCATTTGAATCAGCCTTCATATGCTACATGGTGGGCTAAGAATCAGTTTTGTTAACCTTCTTGACCTGAGGAACTCCCTTTTTGACCATGGGATCAGATCTCACAATGAACTTCTTATTGTTTTTGCACAATCTTGCAATATGACCTGATTGTTTACAATTGAAGTAAACAAAATTCTTCTTTCTCTTAGGCTCAAACACACTCAAGTTCCAACCACAATCCTTTGATCTATGACCATATTCACAACATGAAAAAAATCACCTTTGAATACAGCCTACTTTATTCCTTGGAGACCTATTTTTGTAATCTATAGATCTATGACCCAACTCGTGACAAATGAAACAATATCCATTAAATAAAGAGCCATACGATGATAGCATTAGGTTTTTTAAGCTGAGTTATACCTTCTTGGTTACGCCTTTTTCTCACCTTCTCAATTGATTTAATACTTGGACCACCTTCTTCGTCATTCTTTCCTTCAAACCCTAGGATTTGTTTTGTCATTTGTGGATTTTTTTCCTTCTAAAAATTCATCAATATCCTTGGAGCACTTTTCAAATACCTCATACATATTCAACTCACTAGTTGCATCTTTTAAATCTGATTCAAGTGCTTTCAACTTATCTTCATACCTGGAACATGCATCTTCTTTCTCCTTTAGGGCTTTGGACAAACTTTCAACTTGAGATTCAAAGGAAAGAATGGCTTGACTATGTATAGCTTCCATATCTTTGAACTGAATTTGATAGGCCTCAATACATGACTGAGCTATTTCATTCCTTCTTCTCAATATATCATTAATGTATGTAGACTTATGCATTTCTTATGCTTCAAAGTAAATCCTTCAAGCTGCTAAAATTTATTCACAATGACCTTCTTTGATACTAATTATTGGAAGCACAATGAACTAAGAGGAGGGGGTGAATCAGTTTTTTAATCCTTCAAAACATTTTCAGATTATCATACATGCACCATAATCATTTATCCATCCATCAATGTGTGATTAGAAACATAAAATATTCAACCACATAAGCACAATCAAGAGAGCATACACATGAACACAAGATATAAGTGGGAAACCCTCATGGGGAGAAACCCACTTTGAAAATCTACTTATAGTACACAAAGCAAAGTGATTTAGTGAAGCACTAACTTCATAAGAAGCACCAACCCCTATTTTAGTAAAGCATCAACCCTATAATGAGCACCAATCCCTAATTTTGTGATGCATCCACTCTACAAGGAGGCTATAACCCCCATATATGACCAAGCACCAACTCAGCCACTTGAAGATATCTCGATCTACGATTTTGTTGCTACCACATCGATGGAGGTCACAATTTTAGCTCACACACTATGTCTTCAATCTCTTATAATATTACTCTTTCTTCACTTTTCAAAGCTCTATTCACATGCACACATTCACTCTAATCTTCCTCAACCTTCCATGCTCTTCCTAACCCTTCAAATCATCCTCTCATACCTCCAACAGGGAAAATTTTAAGGGCCGATTTGAAAAAAAACCTTAGAAAATAGTTGGTGAATCTGGGAAAATAAGCTTTCACGCGAATGATTAATATTTAAGACATCACGAAATCACTATTAAATGCTAACAGAAGGTATCTTTTTTATATTCTACTGGTTGGTAGCATATTGTTATGCTACCAACTGACATCGTATAGTATGTTGTCAACTAGTAGCATAAAAAATGCTACCGACAAACAATATTTTTATGCTACTGGCCGACATCATAACTATATGTTTTTGGCTAATAATAGCATATAAAATTTTTTGTCGCTAACATTTTTATGCTACTAGCCCACATCATACTATATATTCTTGGCTAGTAGCATAAAATTATTGTCGATCGGTTGTATTTTTTATGTTACCAGTCGACAACATACTATATGGTGTTGGTCGGTAGCACAAAATAATGCTATTGAATGACTATATTCCAATGAATTTTTTGAATTTATATTTCATGGGAATGGTGAATTGACCCCTATAATTAACTTGTACCCGAGGAAAAATTTTGTGAACTAGTCCTAGAATGTACTCTAAATATTTACCAATTTAAAATTTCCGAATATTCATGAATTAACGAATATTCAACACTAAAATATTCCCGAACTGCAAAATATCTTCCACTAGGTCGTACACCTTTCCTCCAAGAGCACTAGTTCAAAAATTAACCAAACAAGCACCTAAATATATTTTTCTTCCTTCCAAACCAAAATAGGTCAGTCCCTCATGATAAAAGTCAACCCATTCCCAATTAAAAATATCCCAAAAGTTTTCCACGATAGATACAAGTGACCCAAGTAGGTGATCCTAGCAAAACTCCTTCTTTTCATGATCCAAAAATCACTAAAACACATACATTCGAATGCCAAAATTCTCCTCATTTCAAAACCATACTTATTCGAGATCCCATATTCATAAAAAATGAGTAATGAATCATTTTAACATTGAAAATGGTCACAATTTTCGTTAACAAATCAAATTATTTCATTTAATGGGCCTAGTTCACTTTGCAATTCTCAAAACAGTTGTTTCTTACACCCTTCGCCACCCCGAAAACTTCATAAGGCCACAAAATCACTTCAACAAGAGAAAACCATGTCATGTAGCCACTTTATAAAAATTTAAAATCCTGTAGAACACTTCTAAATAAGTTAGAATCCATGACAAAGTCATCTCTTCAAACCACAACAACATTTTCTTTCACCAAATCAAACTGCCAAAATATCGGTTTCAAAGGTTAGGCTGATAAAATCATTTATACAAACATTACAGACCTCCAAAGTGATTCATTAGATGCCAAAATCATTCTTATTAACATTACAAGTGATAGGAAGCATTTCCCAATCCATCTCATGCCCCAAATAACATAAACATTTCACCGGAAAACATGTTGTCTTGAAGTGCCAAAATTCTTTTATCCAAAGAATACCCTGGAAACCCTATTAAATCACCTCATCATGAGACAAACATTATATTAATGGAAATCGATCTGAATCCTATTTCCAATACAACTTTAGTCACTTCAAAAACCCACTTGTAGCTCAAATTGTGCTCATTTTATTTAGCGTTGTTATTTGAGACCCCAAAACTGTCCTTTGAGCAATCAACCTATTTGGACCTCAAAACACCATGTACCTACATGAATTTGTCCTGAAACCTTCATGGAAATCAATAAAAACTCCCAATCATCATGTACCATATTGTCCTAAACCCTTATTTTTCAGAAATTGCTATTTTTATGTGGGGCCCACATACGACCATAACCGCAACCATACATTTCTAGAAATCTAATAGAATCCTCTACAACATCCAATCAAAAGCGGGTCAATATACTTCAGTTTCTACAAATTGCTTCTAACTAGGGTTTAATGAAGGTTTTAGACCACTTTACCTTCATAAAATTCGTTCATAAAAACCATACAATAAAATTACCTCATTATTTTTTTTTGAAACCTTCTAAACTCACCATAGAGTCCCATGCAAATCACACAATTCACAATGAACATCTCAAGTTCAACTTTTAGCTATAAATACACTACATTTTGACCCTATCTCACATAAACAATCATATCTTCAAAAATTCACATGAAGGGAACCTTAATTTTTTCTCAAAGCATTATTAATCATACATATAACATCTCCTATCATCGAATGTGAAATTCATGCATCAATCGCTCCAGAAAATAAGATCGGCATATGCTTTCATGTTAGATCCTCACTTTAGAAGCTAGGGTCAACTGAAAGAATGCAATAACTGGTCATAAAACCTCTGCAAATGACCCAAACATACCGATATGACATGATATACCTGAATTTATGCTTCCATGAACTCATATGGCTTTAAACCAAATTGTCTTACCTCCAAGTTGTCATACCCGCTCTCAATGAGTACCTATAATATAGTGAACCACCTGCACTTGCACCATGTTACTACGGTGAGTGATCAAGAACCTTCAAACACATGTTATAAATCATGTCAACATGCTTCATAATCATCCAAGAAGCTCATATTGCCATGTTGCATCTCCTAGGCAACTGATTAGACTTGCAAGAGAAATCAATCCTCACCAAATCTCGTTGTATCGGTGATAAAAATTTCAAACACCATGTTAGCACCATGAATAATATCATATGACTTCAGCGCAAAATTCACTTTGTCATTAATGTGGTTTTGCATCAATGACAACACCTATTAGGACCACATTCCAACAATCTAAATAAGATATCCTTTAGGAAGAATCGAAAGAGAGGTCATATGATTTGCACAACAAAGGAACAATTTAATAATGGAGAAGCTATTAATCTTAAAATACCTATTTTTGACTTTCATGTCAAGAATACATAATTAGCGTTTTTTGGGAAAGGCTCTTGTTTTAGGATGTGTTAACTTTGCTTGGTTTGACCCTAAATCGGACGTTTTCACATTTTTGGGATATTTTTAACTATTTTTTTATGCTTGCATGCTCGACTTCTTTGTGGCAGTTCAGTCAGAAATCGTACCTCTTTACACCATCCCGAACCATCCCTCGCCGATGAGATCAGGAACACAATCAGGATTTGGAAAAATGAAAAGGGGTGGCTTCAATCTATACGGAAAGAAATTGATAAGCTCGGCGCCATTATCTGGCCGCATGGTGACACCGCACAGACTGCCAACAGATACAAAAGAATTTAGTTGGGAAAATCGTTGGCATGTGGGCTTCTAATTTCAATGAGTTCATCGGCCGACTTTCAGGTTATGCAGTCATGCAGGTTTTTTTGACTTGTTGTTTCCTCTCTATAAAAAAACTTAGACTCCAATGTTTGTGCAGAAATACTAACTTGTGGTATTCAATGTGAATTGGATACGTAATTTTTGTCTTAGGCCTGTATACAAGTCCATTCCCCTTCACGTCTCAAACATTTCCATGTTCCTTTATGCCTTCTCTGTTGATGCATTCCTGCACCACTTAGTTAATGTCCATTCATAGGGCAGCACCTCCATTCACACGTGCTTAGAGGATGCAAACTCAGGTGGAATTTGCATTCTCTGTGCATACATGGGAATCTGGGATGGAACTTGTTGCATGGGTTAAAGGACTGTATGATCGTATTTACAATTTTTTACAGTAAAATGCAATCAATTTTTTGAAGACGGTATCCCAAGCCAATGGAAAATTATGAGAGGGTGCTGAAGGATGTTTAACTTTATACATGAATTTATGTAATATATATATTTTCTTTGATTTTAGCATCTGAAGGGTAATAACAATGGTGGTTAGGACTTAGGAGCATGATGGTGGTCTTAAGTTCTGAAAAATATTGAGGGATGTGGAAAGTTCCAGATTCTAAAACTTACCTTCCATTGGAGCTGCTGTTCTTTTCAGATCCACGAAATTCAGAGCTTGAATCGACTGGTTTCAACCATGTAATGACATTTTTTATCCCATTGTATTTATCCCCTGTAGTGTGTTGTCTGGGATACCCCACACCCATTTATGCTGGAGACAAATTTGGGTTGGGTTCCTTCTTATACTGTTGTTGCCCTTCGTTGCTTTCCAAAGCCAGTGGTAGAGACGATGATAAAGAAACACCTTTTCCAGCGTAATCTCAGCCCGTGGCAAAATAAGAGTTTTGGAACAGGGTATGAACAATAGAACTGGTTTTTGGATTTTGTATAAGTGTCATAGTTGATATGTATGAAAAATGTGGAAGTGTAAAGGGATGTGAATTGTTTGACAAAATGCCTCAAATATTTCTTCTCATGGAATGCAATGATTTCAGGGTATTCATAAATGAGCTTGTTGTAAAGGCCTTGGAAACTTTTAAGCAAATGCATTTGGCAGTTGTAAAGTAGGACTGCGCAACCTTTTCCAACACCCTCTCAGCTGTGTGCCAAAATAGATGTTTTAAATTGGGTATGAACATCCATAGGTGTTTTAAATTGGATATGGACATCCCTCAAAGAACTATGGAAAAGGGTTTTTTGACATTTTATACAGTTGGAAAAAGCATACACACAGGGTAGGAGAAATATTTGACAAAACGCCTCAAAGAAATGTGGTCTCATGGACTGCTATGATGGCAGGGTATGTGCAAAATGGGTTTGTTGAAAAGGCCTTGGAAACTTCGAAGCAAATGCAATTAGAAGGCATAAAGCCAAACTCCACACCTGTTTCCAGCATACTCTGGGCCTGTGCCAAAATGGGAGCTTTAGAGCAGGGTATGAACACACAACAAATTATAAAGATATGTATATTAAAAGTGCAAGAATATACAAGGCACGGTAACTGTTTGATAAAATACCTCAAAACAATGTGGTTTCATGTGTTTATATGATTTTAGAGTGCGACGCCCAAGCAGACGTGCCCTCGGCCGAGGCCTCGGGCGCAACTTGCGTTCAAAGACTCGATGATTCACGGGATTCTGCAATTCACACTAAGTATAGGATATGTACAAAATGGTGTTCTTGACCAGGGCTTAAAACTTTTCGAAGAAATGCCTCAAAGAAATGTGGTCTCACGGACTTTGATGATTATAGGATATGCACAAAATGGTTTTGTTGAAAAGGCTTTGGAAACTTTCATGTATATGCAATTGGCAAAGTGGATTGTTGTCGGATGTTATCTTTGCAAATCCCTTATAACCATGTATACAAAATGTGGAAGATTACAAAAGGCATGTGAATGGTTTAACAAAATTTCGTGCGATGCGTGGGAAATGAGGGGTTTGTGCACAACGGTGAAGTTCAACGAATTATTTCCTCCCAAGACTATTTATAGGTACAAATCTTGGATCCTAAAGATGTTCCTACTGAAATTGAAGATCTTGAAAGAAAATAGTTAATTTTGCAGGTTTTGGGCGTGGATATCAAAGCATATGTCAATGATGTTCAAAAATCCTACCGATGATGTCTTTTGAAGATCAAATTTCATTGAGGATTTTGTAGATCACAATATGTGATGGAGAATCTGCATCAACATCTCTTGAAAATATGGATAGTATTTGGTGATAGGTTTCTAAACGTTGCTCTACTTTTGAAGCATATTTTGCAATATACTTAAGAATTGCATGGCAGGAATGTACCAGTTGGCCATCAAAATTTTCTCTCCAGATGGATATCATAGTTTGATTTTGGATGTTCAATCTATCTTCGTTTCTCGAAGGGAGGTACTTAATTTTCCCATCACTTTCAATGAACAAGGATGAAGTAGGTTGCGTGGCCCAGGGGGCATTGTACCTGTACTGCAAATGTGATTACTTTTTATGCAAGTATGTTTAATTTGAACATTTAGTGTGGCACTGAACATGATTAAGAAGTTCTTCAAGGTCCACATGTGGGGAGGATGATAGAATTTGTGTTGTATCTAGCAAACAAAGGTCGTCTCACCTCAATAAACTTCCATACAAGATTGCAAGCCAGGAGGGGGTTTCAGGTAGACATAAACTTATTAAAGTATTATTTTTTCACCTCAATAACTGTTGTATCCTCCCAGTCCATTGCATCAACTTTAGGGGCGTTCTCAAGCCATAATAAAATTTGGACATGTGTGGAGCCTCTATTTTGCCATTCATACGTGCGAGATGAGGGAACATAAATATTAGCTATGTAGTTTGGAACAAATAAAAAAGTATATTTTATTACGTGTATCAAAAGTCTACTATTCCAATTTCCTTCTGCAATATAAACATGTTTGATATTCCTTTTTTCCTATGGGGTGTATTTCTAATGTTTTTACTACTTTTGGTAGGTCCTTCTGGCCTCTTCTTGGACCGTCCGATCCTTTGACATTTGATATGGCTGATTGAAGTTCTTTCTTTTTATTGTTCAAGTACCATCACATGCAAAGTCTAGTGATTACCTCCCTCCTCCTTTTAACGTAGATACATCTATCTGCAAAAGAAATTTACTGAATTGATGCTTTTATATTGAACCCTTGTCTCCTTGCACTTGTGCATGGAAACTATTGAGCACTACATGACTAATGCAGATGCAGTAATGATTTTATTTGGTAAATAAAATCATTCTTTTTTCTACTTTTAAGATGTATCTTTGCGAGTAAGATGAGCGCCTATTTTGGGATTGATACATCCCAAATTAAATCAAAAAGCAAAACTCAATATTGGTTGGAGTACATGTTACTTGGGAATTTACTTGTCAATTTTAGACTCGGAATACCTTGTTTTAACAATAATATTAAATGGCAGTATGTTATGTTGACATGAGTATGAATTTGTAACAAGTTTGAAATGTAGAGATGGAACCTTTAAATGAAGTGGTTCATCTATATTCCTACACTTAACAAATTCGATCACACCCATTATCAACATCAACTACACAAGTAATAACTATCCCTCTAAATCAAATAATATATACCTTTCGGCGTTCGAAGTCTTCATGTATTCATGTTTAGTTCCAATAAAATAGTCCACAAAACGCTAGCACTCATGATATAAGAATTGCAAATGTATATGTATGAACCTTTAAATGTAATGCCCTATCTATATTCCTACCCTTACAAAATAAATCACACCCCTTATCGACATTAACTAGAAAAGTAATAATTATCCCTCTAAAACAAATAACTTATTCCGTTCGGCGTTCACATTGCATTGTACACATGCAATTGCTATTTATTTATTTAATCTTAGAATTCTCAATTTATAAGGACACTTGAATCGAGTATACATAATCACTTTGAAAGTTGACTACTTTTTGGAACAATTTGAAGAGACTAGGATATTAAATATTGAGGTTAGAGATAACTCAAAACAAGATTTTATTTAAAACAAAATAACTTATAAACTACAATATCATTATCTTTGAATAGTAAAGATAGCAATATCAACTAGTGTTATATCCTAAGTACATTTAATTGATATACATCGATAGATGTCCATTTGAAGGTTTACATGTTATAGTTTTTATATACCACGTTGATTAATTCCATTGCATTGTTTTTGTATTTCCTATCGAGTGGTGAAAATGACATCAATCTAGCTACACTGTTATCTTTGGCCTCAAAATAATCTATCCAGAGTAAATGAGTCTCAAACTCTACCATATAGGCAAGATGTTACTATGTTTTGATCGACTTCTACAAGTAAAATGAAGAATCTTTTTATGTGATGCTCAAATAAAAGTCAAATGTAAGGATAGAATCAAGCTTTATAATGATAAAATAGACTTCAAATTTATATTGAAAATAAAAATAAACAACTCAAGCCATTACACTACTTAATTGCCGTGGTAAAGATACGTGTTGACATAATTAATTGTCCCATTAAATCTTAGAGTGAAAGGACGACCACCTTTTAAGAAAACAACTTTAATCTTCAATGTCATATTCTTCATTTGAAGTAGTTAGATATTTATATCATTGTTTGGTCCAATAAAAACATTTAGTTCAAACTCAAAAAGACCAAACTTTTTTGAAGAAATAATTTAACCTTCAATAAGATCACATTTGGTTAGGTGAGGTAGCTATATAAACGGATGGTCGTAGAAGCACTTTAAGTCTCATAAACATAGTTAAAATCAAATCATTTCTATATATATATATATAAAAAAAAACCAACAACGTGTGAATAGAATTGTGGGAGGTTTTTAGTATACTTATAAGTTTATAACCAAGATCTCCACTAGGGTGACGCTTTAGCTTATATATCATCAGTTTAGTTGCCATCAAGAATATAGAGAAATTCAAGCGATGGAGTTTCTGATGACTGCAATGGCTGCTGTAGGAGCAGCGGCAGCAAGCATTATAGCATGGCATTTTATTTGCAGGAAAGGTAGGGCACCTCTAAATTGGCCAGTGGTGGGGATGATGCCTGCGCTGCTGTGGAATATAGACAACATTTACGACTATGCCTCCAAATTAGTTGTCGACAACGGCGGGACGTTCAAATTTAGAGGCCCCTGGATGCCCAGAGATTTGTTCGAACTAGTCACCTCTAATCCTGCTAATTTAGAGTACATTCTGAAGAAAGATTTCCCCAACTTCCCCAGCGGACCGTACCTCAAGGACGTCTTCTTCGACATATTTGGAGATGGATTGTTCACCGCAGACGGTGAACTGTGGAAACGCCAGCGCAAAGCCGTTGGAATGGCCCTCGCCAGCGCCACTTTCCGTGATCGGAATTTATTTCTGTTGCATAAAATGGTGCAGGAGAAGCTTCTTCCCGCGCTCCAACTGGCTAAAGAAAACAGGACAGAAATTGATCTGCAGGATATATTGCTTCGCTTCAATTTTGATAATATTTGTATAAGTGTGTTGGGGCGGGATCCTGGTTGTCTGTGTGATGAAAATCTTCCGGCGGAGGATTCGTTTGCGAGGGCTTTCGATGAAGCCGTTAAATCGTGCACTTATCGTTTAATGGTGCCTTCCTTGATATGGAAATTTATGAGATTTTTGAATGTTGGTTTTGAGAAAAAGCTGGGTAAAGCTTTGGCGATTATTGGAGAATTTACAGCAGAGATGGTTGAGGACAGAATTAAGGAGATCGAAGCCGAAGGAGGATCGAAAGGAGATATTTTTCTCATTTTACTGAAATGGAGGCAGATGAAGGACGCTCTCCTTCACTAAAGTTGTTGCAGGTATGAACACTTTTACCTAATTCCATGTTTTCTTGGTGTTAAAGTTGTTGCAGGTATGAACACTTTTACGTGATTCCACGATTTCCCTTTGCTATTCCTGTTTAACTTGTTGCAGGTATGAATAATGTAATTATATTATTTTACTCTTTTAAGAATTAATTTTATTAAATATATTTATGGTGAAACAATGACATTATGATAATGGTTATTGAGTAATTTAGTTACATTATTTAATTTTTATAATAATTATTATAAAAATATTTATGAGGAAATAAAGTCTGTCTTAAGATGCATTCTAGTAATAATTGTGAGATTTAATGATTTATAAAGCACTACATTGATAACATGTGCTCATGAAAAAGAGTGAGGTTGGCTATTCTAATGGGTTTGCTACATGTAAGAAACAGAAATAAAGGTTCGGTCTAATTCACATGTTACAAGTGTATAGTTAATTATGGCGAGAAGTATTTACATAACAAGAAAATAAAATAAAACTTACACATATAAGGAATCAAACCAAATAAAATATTTAAAACAAGTAGATAAAAAAGCAAAAGAATCATCACATGAATAATTAATTAAAAGTAATAGAAATTGGCAATTGAAAAAGAAATAGAAATCAGCCCCAGGGAGAAGCGCAATTATATATGGTAGTGATTTTTCTCCTTCTATCTAGGTATCTTTTTTCTCTCTAAATAAATAGTATTCAAGTAAAATTTGTTCGAAATTTTTTTCTACTTCTATCTATCTATTTGTTTTTTTCTCTCTAAATAAAGAATATTCACCTAATTTTTTCAAAACTTCTTAACATTTTGAAATTTTAAATTTTGTTTCAAGATGATAAAGATATCATTGTTTAATATGTATATAAGATATATTATAGAATATTTGGGTATTATTTTATTAAATATCAATTTTAAGATTTATAAGGTTATAATTTATTTATTTGCTTGTGAATATGGTAATTTATTTAATATGTGATTTTTTTAGTATAATATTTTTTGGTTTAGAAAATGTTCCTTCAATATATGTTGTATATCATTTAAATAATATTTAAAATATAAAACATATAACATCAATATTATATATTAAATAGAAAATAATTTATCTCAAATATTTAGAGATATCTCTATGATATTTTAATGAAATTAAATATACTAGATATCTATAATTAATGGATTATATATTATAAAATATTTTATATCTATGTTATTAGATATACAACATTATTTAATAAATCTTATACATAGTAGCATTATTTGATATTATGTAAAACATAGAATACCAACATTAATGAAATTGTAACTACTATTTTATATATATTAAAAATGTTATTATATAATAAATTTAATATAGATTAAATTTATATATTTAAATTGATAGAGATTTTTAAATAAATTAAAGCAACTTAAAATAATTAATAATTATATTATTTTTCTTATTATTTATAATGACGATTTTATTATATTTACCAATCCTTTTTAAATGAGTCATAAATAAATATATCATAAAGGACAAGTTTCTATGCCCATGATTAAGAAAGGCTTAAATTTTATAAATTATAACATTTCACATCATTGTTTAGTTAATAATGAGTAATAAACATATTTTAATCTTCTTCTTTGTGATAATCATAAGAGGAATCTCATATAGTTTACAAGCAGTATAATTATTTATTTTCAAATATTTTGAAGATATGGTTTGACTAAGATTGCAATTTGCAAATGAAGAGCAACGAAGAGAAGGCCAAAGAGAATATCAAAGAGAATATCAAAGATGAAAATAACACCAAATGACAAATGCACAAAAGGAGGAACAAAAAATGTGAAAAAATGATAATGATAGACGAATAGTTGTTTACACACAAATCCGAATTGATTGTTGAAGAATTAGAAGAAAAAAATTGAGAACACATTGATATGATGAGATCAATAATTCGTATGTAGATCTCAAGATGATCAATACATGTCGAGAAGAAGATTACAAAGACAAATTCATTAAAATAAATTGATTGAGTCCGAAAGACAAGAAATTACTAATCCCAATGGAATTCTTGGGACAAATTTGAATAATTTTCAAATAATGTTTTTGAGATGGTCTAGATAATCTTTCTTCGCCAAGCATGTGCTACATTTGTCAAGAAAGATATATTGACATAAAATATTCTCTAACCCTTGAAGGCCCTATATGTAATAGATGTTGAAAAGAAAAAGGACAAAGTATCCTACAAAAATAGACACGGGGCTTCATCAAACATTTTCTAAAAATGGAAATATGAGTTTTGGAGGAATATATATGATTTTGGTTAGAGATTCAGGATAAGCTGTCACACTGGTAGTCATAGAAAATGATATGATAGTGGTAGGTGTGAAAAAATATTATGGGATGAATTTAATACAATTATTACTTCCGATAAGCTTTTTAGACAAGAATGAGAAAGTGACGATCAAATAAGGTTTCATCAACTTCTCACAAATCTAAGAGATGCAAATCCAACAATTGATGATTGGAAGTTATTGATGATAAGAACCAATGATAGAATAGATAGCATCAATAATGAATAATTTGACAATAACATTCATTTGTTTTCCATAAAAGTTAATGTGAATAATGACAATAAAAAAATGCGTTCACTTAAAATACATGTCACACGTAGCATTGTAATCAATTTAGGTAGTGCCAACATTCCAGTAGAAGGTAAAAATTCTGAACTTGATGTGGAATTAATAATTGCTAAGGATGCAAGGGTGATGTTAACCTCCAATATTTGGATAAAATTAGGTCTTGTAAATGGATCTCTAGGGTATTAACGATTAGTATATACAAAAATGGAAGGGCCCCTAAGCCACCAACATATGTTAACAAAGAAAGCAAAATCCACGGATCTACTAGCATACCTATCTTAAATAAATCTATGTAAGACATGTCGAGAGATATCATTCACTGAGTGCATATATTCAATTTGATCCTTAAGTGGAATAGGCGCATTGAGAATGATATCTCTCGGCATGTTTTACATAGATTTTATTTATAGTAGGTATGCTAGTATATTAAAAACTAAAATTTTAAATCTTAATGTGAGTTAGCACCCACTAATTTTTTTAAAAGTACATTCAAGACATTAATGCAACATAAATGTCCTGAGCTCACTATAGCCTTGGCTACATCATAGTGCACAACAAAGCCCTATACGGATGCCTTTGCAGAGGGCCTCAGCGCACTTCAAGGTGTGTTTTTCCTTCCATGTGCATAGCCTATGAGAAAATAAACTAGAACGAAAGACCGATCCACATGAAGAAATAATGTCATCAAGTTAATAATTACTCATGATGGTAAATCCTCATATGATTTAAGCAACCTTAAATTTTATACTCATTTTTAAATTAAAAACATATCTCTATTAATTATACATTAAAAATTATTATTATTATCAAAAAAAAAAATAGTATAGAATCACACCCTTATTTTACATTCATTTAATCATTAAAAAAACAAGCTTAAATTATTTTCTTTTACTTTAAAAATCAATTTAAAACTAATGATACTATAGCCATACAATGAAATTTAATACTTATTTTCCCTTTCAACTTTGTTCATTGAAACCCTCTATATTAATAGAGTTAGATTGAAATTATTATTTGCATTTTCCACAATATGACATGAGTAGTAATTATTATGTCAAGACGCATCTACGATTGTATGTATGGAGTGAAAGAGTCTACCTAGAGGCATCTACAGTTGAATATATGTACCGAGAGAGTTTGATGTTGTACCTGTAGAAGAATTTTGTGCCACATATTTTTGTTCCCGTGAAAAAAAAACTAAGGCCCACTCACCTTTTGAAAATAATTTTGTGTCTCGTGAAATAAAAACTAGGTCCCACTCACCTTTTGAAAATAAAAACCAATATACTCCTTGCAATTTATTAATTACATAAGAAAAACAAATACAAATGTAATTTTACTTGTTGCACTTAAATAATTACATAAAAAAATACAAATGTAATTTTACTTGCTGCACTTAAATAATTACATAAGAAAAAATAGGGCCCACACTTTTAAATAATTACATAAGAAAAATACATATTGGTGACTTTGTTTTGATAATACATAATTATTATTATATTATAATATATGGAATAATAAAGTTATTAATATTATATAATTATAATTTAATATAATATTTTAATTAGAATTTATTATAATATTAAAATTATAATTTTACATAAATGAAAATGTGGTATGTAAAATATGTTGAGAGGTATCATTCTCCAAATTGTCTGTTTTAAATTTGTGACATAATTGGAATACGTGCCTTGAGAACCATACCTCTTGGCATAGTTTACATCGATTTATATGAGATAGGTATGATAGAGTTTATGATAAGTGTAATGTTTTTATGTGCTTGGTTTCGGTGATATATCCGAAGTTTTATTGTCTAGTATGGTGGGAAAGGGTGGCTTAAAAAAAGGGGCTCACTTCCATCAAGCCCAAGTTATTGAAAACAACACATGAAATCCTAGATATTTCTATGTTGTGTCCTCTTTTCGTTTGAGATTACTGATCTCAAGAAATTTATAATTCTTTGCACTAAATGATCCGTATGACCTAAGATTTTAAATTTCACTATTTACTAGCAATCGCACGCAAGTGCAATGTGAACGCCAAAAGGGATGCAGTGGAAGAAAGTTGCATGGAAAAGGGGAGAAAATAATAAGTGTAGTTATGTCGGTTAAGATATTTTATATGTCAATTATAGGAGGAAGAGAGAGTGGAATAATAGTTAGAATTTCTACGATGCTCATGCTATGGACAAAAATCAAAATATCTTTACAACAAAGATGTAAAGGAGGAAGAAAAGTAGCAGATGAGGGAGTGTAGATATATATCATGCTTCCTAGTAGATCTGTAGGCATTCGCTTGTAGTGGATAAAGGGTTGGGGACTGATTGCGAAGCAACAATTTTCTACACCCACATGACATATTTACGAATCTTTTAAAGGGGTGAGGAGTAGTTTCATAGTCATTAAGGCAATCTATTATTGAAACATATGAAAAAATAAAGAGTGGTTGATTAAAAATCTTAAATTGGATAGATGTTTGCAATTTCATGTGTCTTGATTTATGGGTAGTCGTAACAAACATATATGTAAAGGTAATTTGTGTGCATGTCTCAAGCGAAATAAATAAAAAATTAGAAATAAGGTAGTAATTAAATACCAACATGTCTAACACCTATTCCTTGGCTTAAATTATTCTTACCAAAATAATATTTGTTATTTGTGCTTCACATTATTGATTTCATCTCACTTGCATCATTCATGTGAGTGCAAGTTGTGCTTAAAGAGTCAAAAATAGAAAATGTGGGAAGTGTAATAAGTTACTCGTTCAAAACCCAACCACACTGCTTGTTCCTTAGATTCCTCCATTTTAGTTGTATGTCGAGTAAAAGTAGGAAAGTCGGAAAAATGTAAATGAAAAATGGTGCGATAAAAACGAAAGTGGAAGGGTCAAAGAAGAGAAAAATTAGGGTGAAAAAACACTATACATGAAAGACAGGAAACAAATAAAGGATTTGAGGGAGGAGAAGTTAAAGGATGGGAGAATCGTTATGGAAAACATATGTGAAGCATTGTTTTGTTATGACTAGGAACACACAAACCGCATAATATTATTGGAAATCATGTAAATTGGAGAAAAGTGGGGTGGAGGAAGATACCAATAATAATGGCATCCCTTATGATTTTTGGGTAGTTAGAACACATTTCAACTTAAGGGGAATTATTTTTATTGTGTCTTGATATGCAATATAAAGATAGGGATATGTGGAGTGGAATCATCATCCGAAGACAACTGATTACAATTGTTGAATTTGATAACCACAAAACATAGGACCGATCATGCGCTTTTGTGTCATCTTTATAGAACATTAGCCCATGCCATTTTCCATGCCCTCCTAGTAAATAGGGAGAGGAGCCAATCATGGTGCATTACCCAGTAGTGGTGAGGGTAGTTGACATATTTGCCTCCACTTTTGCACAGTAAAATATTAATAATGGAATGAATACTATCCTATAAATGTACAAACACTCTTCAAAACTGATGTGTCTGTCACTTTTCATGTACAACCATGAATCTATCAACAATAGAATAGTCAATATCATTTTTAAACATAAAATAACATATATTATACTTCCATGTTTGCCAAATTTAAAGTCAACATGTATTTAATACAAGGATATATAATTGTATTTCATCCCTATACAAAATTGATACCACATCATCATATCAATTTGATGTCAATTTTCACATAATTTAAGTTCCCATTTTACTGTGTAAAAGGTCTTGTCATTCACACACTTTGGGCCAGGTTCTCACAAGCAGAAGTCCAAAGTGCACCATTTTCAAATACAAGTTGTCTTTTAAGCATTAACTTTCTCACCATTTTCCATCCCAGCTACTCCCATAAATTATGTACCTGCATATTTTCAACAAATGTGAGGCTCAAGAAACAAACATTGAATTGAAATGAGAAATCAAATCAAATTGAACTTCAAATATGAGTATTGAAATAAAATATCATAAATCTTGATCCACCCCTATCAGTTTCACCCAATCAAAAACAAGCACAAGGATCAACCAATTTTACCCAATCAAAAAAAAGCACAAGGATCACTCAACTACAACACTTTTCATATCTCCTATAAATCTAGTTCCTCAACTGCTCTGAAATTTTATTCAGTTAGAGTTATTTTGCTAGTGCATGACAATTACAGTTCCAAGCTGCCGTAATCAACTGTTATTCCACATCATAGTGCCACATACAGTAAGTTCTTAACTCTGTTCTTATATTGATGCACATTCATTTAATTTTAATTTTTTTTTTTGTCAATCTACATATGGGAGGGGAGCCTGTAAAAAACCTGGTAATCCCAAAAATCTGTCAAAAGAAGCGCTTGAGAATTCTCTACAGCCCAATCTACTTTGCAAACTAATCTGACATCTTACCCACCGTGCATACTTGCTGGTGCATACTTTATGATGCCTTTTCATGTAAGATGTATATTAACAAGTAATTCCAGACTAAATTAATGAAAACTGTATTTCACATTTATAAGTAGATGTATGTTCCCCTTGCTGGTGCATACTTTATGCTGCCTTTTCATGTAGATGTATATTAACAAGTAATTCCAGACTAAATTAATTAAATCTGTATTTCATATTTACAAGTAGATGTATGTTCCCCTTGCTGGTGCATACTTTATGCTGCCTTTTCATGTAGATGTATATTAACAAGTAATTCCAGACTAAATTAATGAAATCTGTATTTCATATTTACAAGAAGCTGTATGTTCTGTAGACGTATATTTACAAGAAATTCCAGGCTAAATTACGGAAAGGCTCTATGGCAGGGGAGCCAGTCATGGTGCACCCACACTTTGGCGGATTATAGTGGACATTAAAAAAAACATTGTAATCACAAAAATCCGTCAAAAGAAGCGCGCGAGAATTCTCTACAGCCCCATCTCCTTTGCCAACACATTTGACACGCAGATCACCGTACACATGAACTGGAGTGTGAGGTGTCTCAATTTCCGAGTTTTCATGGTGCGGACCAATAGCTGTTAGTAGAACCCCCCACCGTTTACTGTATTTGCCACTTATCACTAAAACAATCACTGTTTCCGAGGACAGCGAAATCCACACATAGGTATATGGTAGTAATAAACAACCACTAATTTTCATGTAGATGTTTATTAACAAGTAATTCCAGACTAAATTAATGAAACCTGTATTTCATATTTACAAGTAGCTGTGTGTTCTGTAGACGTATATTTACAAGAAATTCCAGGCTGAATTACGGAAAGGCTCTGTATTTGCAAATAGATATATAAGAAATATACATCTACTTGTAAAGATACATCTACAGAATACACATCTGAATCTAAATATACATCTACAGAATATACAACGACAAGAAAAGGCAGCATAAATAATACAGTTACGTGAAAATGAAGCATTAAATATACAACTACATGAAAAGGCAGCATAAAATATGCATCTAACATGTAATTTCTTGTAAGTATATATATACATATTTCTTCAATTTATCCTGGAATTACTTGTAAATATAAATCTACATGTACACATACATCTGAGTTTCATTAATTTAGCTCAGAATTACTTGTGAATATTCATCTACATTTAGAGGCAGCATAAAATATACAGTTACATGAAAATGAACCATTAAATATACAACTACATGAAAAGGTAGAATAAAATATGCATCTAGGTCCGAGAATCATCAAGGTCAAATAGTGCTTCTGGTATAAGATTGAGTAGGGAATCTCTACTAATTACCGCAGATCAGTACATGGAGCTTCTGGTTGAGAAAGAGAACAGAAAAAAAGAAATAGATGAATTAAAGCAAAGAAAAAAGGAACAAATCCAGGAGAAGAAGGCTGAACGAATTGTTGAAAGGGAGAGGAAGGAGCAGGAAAAGATTGAAAAAGAATATAGAAGGAAAACAAAGGAGCACCAAAAGTTGATTCAAAGGCAAGAAAGGGAACAGAGAAAGGAACAGGAAAGGATTCAAAGGGATCAAGAGATAAAGGAGAAGGAGTTTGAGAAGGCAAGAAGAGAGTTAGAAAGGAAAAGGAGATTGAGTAGTCCAATTAATCCTTTTCCTGATCAACACCCAATGCTAAGAGAATTAATGGGCATACATTGCCCTTTATCAGTTTCAACACATAATACTGCAGTCGGAGTGAATGCTTCTCCAAGTTCTGATCCATTCCCAACTACGCCTGTGAGGGATGTCAACATGGGGAGGCAATTGCAAAGTAACACCCCAGCTTCAACCTCAACTGCAGATTCAACGCCGCCCTTCCTCGGATTTTGGAAATGATATTTTCGAAAGTAAATATTTAATTTTGAGGGCTGAATTTTTGATGTGTGGAATTGGCCTTTCGATTTAAAAAGTACAATATAGTAGTAGTAGTTATATGGCCCAAGTATATTGTATGGCCATGTTTTTGTAATGGACAATGGAAATGTTTACTGAATGAATATATATGTCTTCCAAGTTATGTGATAACCTTTTTGAAAGATTTAAACTCCTATTGTTTCTGAAAATTACACTGAGTAACATTCAATGGTAAATGTCATTAAAGTAACACACAGAAGCCAATAACACAATCTACAAGTAGAAAAGAGAAATACGCAATAGTTTCTATCACTGCCTCAATGAGGGTAAAAACCTCACCTACTGGAAGCATATGGACTGTAGATATTCAAAGAGAATCAAACAATTGCCAAACTAAAAAATGTGTTGATAACAACAAGCATCTGCACTTCCATTATCAGTCACTCCAACAAGCATAACAACACCAGTGCAAGACATGTACAAATTATACTATCAGATTTTAATATGTAAAATCACCAAATTATACGAATCAGTTACTAATAATAGGGGTTACCATGTCTTTTGACAAATCAGCCTCTTGGACTTTCTTGTAACATACGAAGGCTTTCATCAACTATGATTGAAATATATTCATTTATAAATCCTATCTGATTATAAATCGATCTCATACTAGTGTAGTTTGAATCAATCAACTCCATTTCATTTATTGCTCAAGGAGCCTAACCCCTTGATTACCTTCAAATATGAACAATTTTCCAAACTTCACATTAAAACGACTAAGTTTGGTTACCATAAAAGAAGTAAATGACTAAGAACAGAACAGTGTATAGAACGAAACCTCTTTTGAAGCATCCATGGCAAGATTCAAATGACTCTTTCTAGTTTAGAAGGAAGCAAAGTTAAAATATCACTTCAAGTAGATATTATTGCTGAAGAAAGAAAACAGCAATACACTCAGAAGTATGACTAGCTCCCAACACAGAGGTGGTCAGTGTAAACACCCACACACAAAATTATCAGGCCGAAACATTAGGCAGCTCTGTTGTTAAACTTTCCAGCGAAAAACGGTAAGCATTCCCCTCTTGATCCGTTTTGTTCCACGAATTCGTTGCATTCCGCGGAGGTTCAGGCGGTTAACATTTACCCAGAGCTGGATGGATGTTTGGGAGTGTTTGGTGCAATGAATATCAGTAAATAAATCCGCATGCCAAACATTAAGAACTCTTTTGCTTCCCTGACACGGCATATAGGATGTTTATTATTACCATATCCCTATGCGTGGATTTCACAGTTGTCGAAAATAGCGAAGGAGATGGGGCTGTAGAGAATTCTCACGCGCTTCTTTTGACAGTTTTTTGTGATTACCTGGTTTTTTTAAATGTTCAGTTTAGTGTCCCAAAGTTTGGGTGCACCGGGACTGGATCCCCTCTCATACAGTAAGACACTAACCTTATTCTCTGGGCAATAAACAGAAATCCAAAAAAATTGAGTATAGCAGACTAGGATAGCTGAGTTACAATGTGTCGAAGCAATTACCTAAAATTAATTAATGAGAAGTAGTAGTAAATAAATAGATGCCTATAGCTACGGTGGGGTGGTTATTTATATCCCTATGGTCATGTTTTCTAAGATAATTACTTAGTCTACATTGTTGCATAACAATGATCAGGATTCACTCGGTGTGTACATTACGAGTGCCTATCGAATCCAATGTCCGACAAAAGGACTCATATCGCTATGGAGCTTGGGTAACATGAAAATTTCAATTAACAGAGGAACCATGTGGAGTCATCTTGTACCAGTGTAGTTATCACAGTCTCAGATTACAAAGGCAGCTACATTCAATTACAGTATCAGTGATCAGTAGGTGGTCATGTTCTTATAGGAACCTTACTAATGGTCATGGCATCATACTTGTCGGTGCAGGTTTTAGAGAACCACTGAACTGTTATTACATTCATTCAACAAGTATAATGTATATCAAACAATGGGTATGTGCCTGTTGCTTTGAGGTTCAAGAAATATGCAGTTACAATTGTGTCAAAGAGAGGAAAAGGGAAGGATCAAACCAAATTTTACGCTACCAAATGCACAAGTTCCATTAAGAGTGATCAAGAAGTAGAAGAGATAAAATATAATCTCTTTAAAACAGATTATCGGCATGAAGAGATAAGACGAGGACAGCTACAAACCTTATTCTCTGGGCAATAAAGAGAAATATATATAAATACTTATGTGGCCTGGCTAACGTTACGTTATACTATCAGTACGTCCTTAACCTCTGTACATAGATACAAGAATGGAAACGTCCGTGTACATAGATACAAGAATGGAAACGTGAGAGTAAAAATCACACTTTGAGCACGCTCACTTGAGCACAATCGAATGCTACAATGATACAATACTCACGCGCTTATTTTGACAGATTTTATATAAATTCAACAAGTAAAATGATTCAACTCTCACGCACTTCTTTTGACACATTTTTTGGATCACCCGGCTTTTTTTAATGTTCAGTATATTGTAATTTTCAGAAACAATAGGAGTTTAAGTCTTTGCAAAAAGGAATCACATAACTAGGAAGACATATAACACAATCTACCAGTACAGAAGAAAAATATGTAATTGTTTCTATCACTGCCTCAGTGAGGGTAAAAACCTCACCTATTAGAACCGAATGGACTGTAAATATTCGAAGAGAATCAAACAATTTCCAAGCTCATTTGATGTGTTGATAAACACATTTGAAGGAATGCTCTGCATCTGCGTGGATCATTCTCAGTCAATCGAACAAGCTCCTCCCCACCACTGCAAGACGTGTACAGAAAATACTGTCAGTTTTCAATATGTAAAACCACCAAAGTAAATACTTCACTTTAAAACGACTAAGGAGGGTTACCATAAAAGAAGTAAATGACTAAGAACAGAACATTGTACAGAACGAAACCTGTCTTGAAGCATCCACGACAAGATTCAAGAAGGCAGATCAGTTAAAATATAACTGAAACTTCCAGTTATTGCTGAAGAAAGAAGTCGCAAGTATGAGTAGCTCCCAACGCAAGCTTCGTCAGTGTAAACACCCACACATAAAATTATCAGGCCAAAACCGTAAGCATTCCCCTCCTGGTCCGATGGCTTCCACTGTTTTGTTGCATTCCGTGGTGGTTCGAGCGGTAAACAGTCTCCCAGCTGGAGGCGGTTTGGGAGTAGGTGGCACAATGAATAGCATCTAATAAATCCACATGCCTAGACATCACGACTTCCTTTGCTTCCCTGACACGGCGTAGTGGTTGTTAATTACAACCATATCCCTATGCGTGGATTTCGCAGTCCTCGGAAACAGTGAGTTCTTTAGTGATAAGTGGCAGCGAATATAGTAACCGGTGGGGGGTTAGATTCACTAGATTTGGTCCGCACCGTGAAAACTCGGTTTTTGGACACCTCACACTCCAGCTCATGTGTACGGTGATCTACGTGTCTGTTGAGTTGGCAAAGGAGATGGGGCTGTAGAGAATTTTCGCGCGCTTCTTTTGACGGATTTTTGTGATTCCAGTGTTTTTTTTGCTGTCCGGTATACACCGCCAAAGTTAGGGTGCACCGTGACTGGCTCCCCTCCCATAATTGGTATCATTTGTAAGATTTTTTCCTTGTGCATTTGTAGCGGAATCATGTCCCATCCAATGAAGAAGCCACCGAGCAGCGAGGAAGTATGCGAGCACAACGACGAAAATGGTGCAGAGACCATCGATTTGTAACGGTGAGGGAGAGGAAAGCAACGAAGAAGTTATCCTCCCGAAGGAGGTGAGGGGAACCATGAAAAAGTAGAAGTCAAATAATTTTCCACCCAAAGAGATGGACCAAAACGTGGCGACGAGGAATGCAAGGGACATATAAAGTGATAACAATGGTATCGAAACCATCTTCGACTCTTTCTTCTACAATTTCATCAAATCCTCGGATGTTATTTACCTTGAATCTCTCTCTATCATTGCGACACAATAAAATAAGCTCTCGACATGGCACCCTAGAACGGGGCAGCCAAGCTATGCCACATGACTTGGCACTTACAAAAATGAAGGCTACGGATAGCCTTGCCTTGGCCTACCAGAATCTTCTCCGAGACCTTAGAACAATCTCCTAGGAAAAAGAAGTGTTATGTTTTCCCTCGGGATAACCCTCATAGTCTTCAAGCAGTGTTGTTATTCTCAAAGACGTGGCTCGCCCTCCAATCACATTCACCTGATTCTTATCCGTAAGCACTAACGTCTTGTAGCTCAATGTCACCGGGACCTGAATGAACATGAAGACGAAGTTCAACAACACTATTAGGAATTCCAACTAGTGGTTGCTCCTTGGGGAGTAAGTCTACGCCGTAGTGGTGCGATTGGGGGTAGGCTTGTATTTTGGGGTTTGTAGTTGTGTATGTTGTTGGTGGGTATGCTTTAGGTTTGTTACTTAACCAAAGAATTGGGGTAGTCTTGTACTCTTCTATGTTTTGTCTAGTGGCAAATTATTCCACTTGATCAAACAACCAGAGTATTTTCTAGAATTCAAATTTGTTATACGAGTTTCAAGAACACCTTCAGGTTCAAGGACAAGTAGTTCTTCTTCATCAAGGATTAGTAATTCAGTTTGAATAGGAACATTCACACCCAATTTCATCTTGAGACAAGAAGCATTGAAAACAATGTGTTTTCGGCTTGATATTGGTAATTCCAACCGATCCGGAATGGTGCACAAAACTTCGGTGATAATTTGAAGTGTTCACCTCTCTGCTCAAATAAAATGAGGTGAAATAAAGCTTGCAATAAAGTAGAAGATGTACAAAGTCCCAGTCTCCTTCAAATTTGTGCTCTATTTAGTGTTGAACAACTTGTTGCTTCATACGTTCCAAGCACATTTTAAAAATTTCCTTAAAAATGGGGATTATCTTTTGAGGCTCTTCTAGGCTGCTGGTATTTTTATAATAGTACTGATAAAATTCTTAATCCTTGATGGTTCATACTCGTAGAGGAAAAAGAATGGAGTGATACTTGATGATATATAGTAAGTGGTATTATATCTCTATTCTTCAAGGTGTAATCACCTAAACTATTGGTTTTGTTTTTCAGAAGCACTTGTTCACAAATTTAGTTTAACCATAGTTTTTGTATGGTATGAAGAGCTTGTGATCAAGGATACGACTGATAAGGACATGGTTAAAATGAGTGTATTTAGTTAGGTGATCTACCGTGACTATTCTTTTTGTTTTTGCCTTCTGAAACATGAAAGATATCAATGAAATGTGTAGAAATCTCTTCCCATTTCTGGTTGGGAACATGTAATGGTTGTAGTTAGCTCGAAAAATGGTATTGAATCACTCTTCATTGTTGCTAAGTTTCACATTTTGCTACATGCTTCTTTATATCAGTCACCCTTTCTCCCCATTTAAAGGACCGTCACACATTGTAATAGGTTTTAAATAAAGTAACATGGTCTGAAACCAGCTAGTCATGGTTCTACTTCAACACTTACATTTTAAACTTTGAAGTTTGTCTCAAGTAAATATGTCTTGAAGTTTAATATAACATATTTTCAAGTAAATTTAGGATATTTGTTATTCAATCAATGATCCTTTTTCAGTTATTGTCATTGACACATAATCCATTCTGGGACCACAATTGAGGTTGGACATACCTTTTTTTGCCTCTTTGCAAGACAGTGCATCTACAACAGCATTTTGTTTTCCTTCTTCTTCAAAGTGGACAAATTCTTACTATCCTATCTCGAATGATGCTAATAACTCCGAAGGAGCACTACTCACATCAAAGATTTGGAAATTTAATGACAGCTATTGGTTCAGGTCACAAGCTTTTCTACTTGCAATCTTGCACCCGAGCTCATCAAGGCTTGTTTCAATTTGCTTATATTGAGCATTTCTAACTGAATAAACAGGTCGATGGTCGGAGAACTTCGATTACCCACGAACATAAGAGAGCTGATTTAGACCTTTACCATGCCATAATATGTGATCACACCTGGAGAGCAAGTGATGAATGAAAGAGCAGTTAAAAAAAGATTGAATATTTGAACTGAAACGGTAAATTATATAAACAATTATAGATTTGCATAGCAGAAGTTGTCCAAACCAAAAGACAATTATCATCTAAGAAAACAAGATTGACATGTGGAAGGAATCATTATGTTTCATCATTTATAAGGCATCTTCAAATTTAACCTTTGATATCTAGATCACATTTCTTCAGTGAGCACAAAGCAAGCGGTTAGCTTGAGGTATATGTATCTCACATATAACTTGACAAGCAGGGCATGTAACAAAATATCTAGGGATTTGAGGATTTGCAGACCAAAAGTATGTATTTGAATGAGGACCATTTATAGGAAATAATGCTTGAGAAGACTATTTATATGGCGTTATGCAGGAGTAGAAGAATAAGTGCCTCGCATTGGAGATTGCGAAGATGATGTTGAAACAGATAGGAAGGTTATCTCTGTTTTGAATAATAATGGTGGTTGTGATGGAAGATGAGCTGGCCTCAAGTACTAGTATCTGTGAAGATGGTGCAATTGAATTAGAAAATGAAGTGTGTAAGTTCTAATCGAAACAACGGTTGTGGTGGCCGAGGCACTTGAGACGGCCTTATGGGCATCAATGGGGTTGCCAGTAAATAGCCGGTGGAGCTTAAGACCAGAGCAGCAAGGAAGGAGGAGTAATGGACACACGGTGAGGGTGCACAGAGCCGCTGGTGGGGAGCATGCCCGCATCCAACCAAAAATATACTTAATAATTAGAAGCATACATTGATTGCCACAAAAAAATGGATGCATCATAAATCGAATTGAATACATTACTACATACCACAACCATGGTCTTGCAAATCCTAGAATACAATAAAAGAAGGTAGTTGTCATGTGAATACAATCTGTAAGGAAGAGGTTTACTAATATTATTGTCATGTGAAAACAACTGTAATTTTTCTTTCATAGCTTAGAGGTGAAAATGATCTTTTGGATGAAGTGCCCCTTCATAGTAATTATAATTGAATTACTCCATAAATCATGGTTGAAATATCTCTAAACAGATGCTCTTGATTTAGGATCCTCTTCTATTTCAATTTCCTGTTGAACAGTGCCTGTTATTGACTCTATTTTGCCAAGTTTCTCCAGATCAAAGTCAGTCCTTAAACACTCTTAAAATGCCCTCATGATCGAATTTACATTTTTAAACGATACAAAAAGGGATCCAGGCATTCACTATATTTGAATCAGGGCCATTTCTCCTGGATGCAAGGATCATCATACACCATTTCATCTTGAATGGCCTCCTCGATGGAAGCTATTAGCTTCTCGGTGGCCATATCAAATTGGCATTTCAAATCATAATGAGAATCTGCAGCTTTCATCAAAGCATTTCCTTGTCTTGAAGAGATAGTTGAATAGCTTCTACCTCCAAATGTAAAGAATCCTCTCATTTGCAAGTTGAGTTATCTCGCTTTGCCATATCCGCACATTTCTTATCAAGTAATATGCATTTGGCACTAACCTCCTCAATCTAACCACAATTCTGAGAAATTTCAACATATTTGCCATTGATATCTTGGATATCTTTGTCCTTTATAAACAAAGCGGACACAAGTTACCTTATAATTGCTTCATCGTGACCTTTCACCGATTGCTTATCGCAATTGTTTAAAAAAATTTCCACAATCATCAACAAGGATATTCAGAGCCATGGGATCCTGCATATTTCCTCCACTTTCTTTGACCTCTGCCTGCCGTAGACGAGTAAATAATAAAATAATAAATTTAAATTTTACCTGCAAAAGTCTATATTCTGCAAAAATCTCCAATGTAGCACTCACAGCAGACGTTAGCTCTGAATTGATATTCATTATATCTGACTCACTAGTAGACTGTTGAATGCTTTCCTCAAAGTTTTCTACCATGTGATGCATTGCAAATTCACAGTCATTAGGATCATCCCCTAATGAGCTCCCTTGGTCAATACACTCTCCGTGGAATAAATCTGATTGGTTTTTCAATAGAAATGAATCAGCATGTGCTTTCTGTGTGGACTTCGAAAACTCTCCCTCTGCCTCCACTAACAAATGTGTATGTTTGTGCAAATTGCTTGTGAGATACATACTTTCATGCATTGCATTACGAAGCTGAAGTACAACATCTTTCAAATGATTATTGTGATTTAACTGTTCATCTTGCATCGTGGATAACATTTTTTTTTGCAATCATGTAGCTCTACTGAAAGTTTTTTGTTCTCCTGTGCAAGTTGATTCCTTCATGGATTCAAGTGTTTTTTGGAACTCAAATTCTCTTCTCATTTGCTCTAACTCAACCTTTACTAAATGAATACTCTTGGATAGGTCCGGGTCTTTCACATTCTAATTTTCTCGCTACAACAGAGCCCTCAAACATGGGATTCCATGAGATGACATCAAAGTTGAGGCATTTCTTTGAAAATTTTGAAAGCCTCATTAAGACCACCATTTTGTGGATATCCCGCTATCATTGAATTTCATTAGACCACATTTCTTTGAGGTATTTTTTCAAACAGTTTGTGTGCCCCGTATGCTTCCACATTGTGCATACATGACTCGAAGGCATTCACGGCTATGACATCCGATAAAAATCCACTTTCAATTATGCTCGATGGATGCCCACACCCTAGTATAAAGCTCTGTGTTGGCACATGCTGTGGGGGATGATGGCAAAGGTTGTGGAGTTCGGTTTTACACCTGCCAACTACATTTGCTTAAATACCTCCAAGGCCTTCTCAAAGAACCCATTTTGTGAGGAGCAGTAAATTCAATTTAAAAAAATATTCATGCGTATTAACAGTTAAATAACTACCAATCTAAAACCAAATAGGTTTGGTAACAAATGGTGTTATTAGTGAAGTCATAGTTTCTATGAACTAATTATATTTGATGTCTGAGTTTAGATGTTCATGGAGAGAGTCGGTCGCTGACATTTCTCAGAGTTGTTAATTTGGTACAGTGACATAAATAGTAAGAAAAAAACAAGGCATATCAATACCTACACAAGGACCATGTATAAAACCAGCCCTCAATTCAAATAAGCTGCATTAAAAAGATATAAAACAGAAAATTGCACTCCATACTTACCCCACATTAAGTGAATTAAGCTCAAAGTATTATTATTCTGAAACCTACATAGGCATTAAATCCTTTAATGGAGAATGGTGCGGTGATGAGAAGTAGAACTCGTGGTAGTGTACAATGTCCCTGATGGAAATAGCTAAAAATTTGAATTCCATTTCATTTCAAAATCAGTAAAAATTAGACAGAGAATGCAAAATTTCCTTGAATCGGTGGAAGTTAAGAGGAGAGGAATCAATTCCTGGTATGGAAAAGTGAGTTCCAAGCAGAGGCGGTGTAAAGGCACAATTCTTTCCACCCAAGCTTGAGAGTTCCCACATATTCCACAAGCGAAAAACCTTGACAAGGAAACATGTTTAGCAAGAGTTGTGCTTGGGCGAAAGCATTCCCACTCATGGGCAACTGCCTGAATTCAGAGTGGTGCAGATAGTTTCTCCAGCTCTCAAATTTAACTTCTCCCATCCGAGCAGGTCCCCCAACTGCCAGGATGTTTAATCTCCTGTGAAAGAAGTTGTTGCTCTACAACATGGGGCTGTATGTTGTCCTCAGAGACAATCCTTTGTCTTCCAGTCGCCTCTTTTGATCTTTGATTAATTTGGTCTTGGTTTTCTGGTACTATTCGCAACTGAAGACCTCCAGCAACCGAAATGGCTCGAAGCACAAAACCAAAGTTTTGTTCTCGTGACCCACCATTTATAAAATAAATAAGTGAATTTATCCAAAATATAGAAAAAAGGTTCAAAGGAAAGATAGAAATCAAAATGTCAAGAGAAAGAACAACATCATCAACAGAAATTCCAACTAAAATGGGGGAGTCCACTGAATATACAAAGAGTGTATGCTAAAGTAAAGGTTCAAAGAACGCTTATATAGCTCAGTTTGTAAAAAATATCCAGTAATCAATTCAAAAAGGAAAAGTTCTGATCCCAGTGAGTTTGGTTTCCAAACTAATGCCTTCTAGCCAATATCCCTGCAAGACTGTGACATCCAACCATCAACCTCTGGCATGAAAAGACTTGGATTCAGAACTGGAATAATGGTTCAATCTTCAGAAAAGCTAAAAATTTCAAGCAGAAGAAATATGAGCTGACAATGTAAGGAAACAAATAAACCCCATATGCATAATAAAAGACCAACAAAATTGTTACAGGTCTGGATACACTTTTTACGCTAGATGAACAATAACAGTAAACCTAAAAAGTAAAATCTCATTTATGCAGATAAAATTGTCTACAACATATGTGGACCCAGGCCACTATGTTGATTGTCTTAATAAACAGAAATGATTTACCTTTGAGTTGAACAAGAAACTAAGAGTTAATAGAATGATATTTAATACTGAATCACCACTCCTAGGTACAAAGCCAATAATACTAAAAATGGCTTCATGTGGACAGGTATTCAAAAGTCAAAACAGCTAAGAGATTTCTCAAAAAATTAACAGAAGTTTTGTTTTCTATAGAATGCTCGAGAAGAAATAAGTACTTCCGAATACCAACTGTCATTATTTCACTGGAATAGTTTGCACCTCCATGTAAGCCTTGACTTTTCTCAACATCTTGTCATTCTTGGACATGGATTGGTTGTACTGAGTGACATAATCTTCTTAAGCACTGAGAGCTACAAGGGAAATAACATCTATTTAAAAAATAATCAAAATGCTCAAGTCTATGGCAGGTACTGATGCCTAAGAGTATTATGGGCCCATTTCTATCAAACACAAAGAAGACCATACTGGTAGTACTAAAATACTCCTTTTATGTGACCTATATATGGTGATATCAGCAACTTCTTTTAGTACAAAATTTGAGGCTAAAACAACAATCGACAGGTTTAAATTTGACCGATTGTCTTAATAAACAAAAATGATTTACATTTGAGTTGAACAAGAAACTAAGAGTTAATAGAATGATATTTAATACGTAATCACCACTCCTAGGTACAAAGCCAATAATACTAAAAATGGCTTCATGTGGACAGTATTCAAAAGTCAAAACAACTAAGAGATTTATCAAAAATTAATAGAAGTTTTGTTTTCTATAGAATGCTCGAGAAGAAATAAGTACTTCCGAATACCAACTGTCATTATTTCACTGGAATAGTTTGCACCTCCATGTAAGCCTTGACTTTTCTCAACATCTTGTCATTCTTGGACATGGATTGGTTGTACTGAGTGACATAATCTTCTTAAGCACCGAGAGCTACAAGGAAATAACATCTATTTAAAAAATAATCTAAATGCTCAAGTCTATGGCAGGTCGATGCCTAAGAGTATTATGGGCCCATTTCTATCAAACACAAAGAAGAGCATACTGGTAGTACTAAAATACTCCTTTTATGTGACCTATATATGGTGATATCAAGAACTTCTTTTATGTACAAAATTTGAGGCTAAAACAACAATCGAACAGGTTTAAATTTGGGTGATTGTCTTAATAAACAAAAATGATTTACATTTGAGTTGAACAAGAAACTAAGAGTTAATAGAATGATATTTAATACGTAATCACCACTCCTAGGTACAAAGCCAATAATACTAAAAATGGCTTCATGTGGATAGGTATTCAAAAGTCAAAACAGCTAAGAGATTTCTCAAAAAATTAATGAAGTTTTGTTTTCTATAGAATGCTCGAGAAGAAATAAGTACTTCCGAATACCAACCGTCATTGTTTCACTGGAATAGTTTGCACCTCCATGTAAGCCTTGAATTTTCTCAACATCTTTTCATTCTTGGACATGGATTGGTTGTACTGAGTGACATAATCTTCTTAAGCACTGAGAGCTACAAGGGAAATAACATCTATTTAAAAAATAATCTAAATGCTCAAGTCTATGGCAGGTGCTGATGCCTAAGAGTATTATGGGCCCATTTCTATCAAACACAAAGAAGACCATACTGGTAGTACTAAAATACTCCTTTTATGTGACCTATATATGGTGATATCAGCAACTTCTTTTAGTACAAAATTTGAGGCTAAAACAACAATCGAACAGGGTTTAAATTTGGACTTCGCTGCTTTTACCTTTGTTAAGTTTGGCCTCATTTACCCTGAGATCGTCGTTCTGGGATCAACTCGTTGCCTATAGTTTATATGTTGGCCCGTCTTCAACTCAAACTTGGTTGTGCTCTGCATTATGTGAGCTAGCTTATTTTTGTTTTATTACGGCTTGACTCAGATTTGAGTTTCTTGATAATTTCCTTCTAAACATAGCTCGTGGGCGGTGCATTATGCTTGTAGCTGCTCTGTTTTATCATTGTGGATCTATTTGAAACTCTATGGCTTTCAAACCAAAACTTGAAATCCAACTCAGCATACTTGAAAGCAACTCGAATGTAAAGCTCAGATTATAAATCAATTACAGGGTATAAAGAGAAATCACGTCTCAATAGCACTCCACAAGCATCTCAGTTTTCCCCATGGCATGTCCAGCCTTGCCACGAAAATGCCTTGACCTATCTTGTGGGGTTTTCTAGCCCAATCCAAGCTAGTAATCTGAGTAATTCTCATTCTCGGGACCACCATCCCTTAGGTGCCATGGACTGCCTTAGCAGGCTCCTTCATGTGGCATATAAACAAGAGATGATTGACACAATGAAGACTTGCATTGAGCACAAGTATCATCATTGTTCTACACGAGAATAGCCTTCAAGCAATCAATCATCGCATTCCATGAAATCACTTTTTTTTGAGGAAATTTGTCAAACAGTTCACGTGCCTTGTGTATTCTTCCACATTTTGCATACATGTCTAATACATGTCTAGCAGGGCATTTGCAACTACGACATCTGACAAAAATCCCCTTTGTATTATGCTTTTATGGATGTGCACACCCTGTCCCAAAGCTCTTAATTTGGCAAAAGTTGGGAGTATGGTGGCTGTAAGATGAGAAAACGTCTGGCTGTTCATGGGCTTTTTCAACAAATCCATTTTGTGCATATCCTGCGATCATGGCACTCCTTGAGATCACAGCTCTTCGAGGCATTCTATCAAACAGTTCACGTGCATTTTCAATAAATTCATATTGTGCGTATCCTGCAATCATGGCATTCCATGAGTCCACATTTCTTTGAGGCATTTTATCAAACAGTTCACGTACCTTATCTATGCTTCCACATTTTGCATACATGTCTACAAAAACAGAACTACATCACCAAAATTCCTCTATCCATTATGCTTTGATGGCTGTAAATGCACATTCTGCTTGCTACACACAACCCCTCTGAAGATTACATATCTTCAATTATTGCAGACCTGTATTTTCACGAGCACGGTTTCACAAGGAAAGACAGTGCCCGTAAAGAATTTGACCAAGTGAAAGAACGAGACAGTTTCTCATGGAATACAATTATTGCAGCATACAGAAGACATGGTTGTCCTCACAAGGCAGTCAGACTGTTTCACCATAAGCAACAAAACAAGTCTTCAACCCGACTAGCTTATATAGTTACAACATACTCCCGGCTGTACTCAAAATGGGAGCTTTGGAATAGGGTATGGACATCCATCAAAGCATATGCGGGAGAAACTAATAAATAACCCAAAAACGACAGTTTTGGCCGCACCATGACAGTGTGTCGAAGCCGGTCAAGCAGAGAGCGTTGTCGTTGGAGGTCTATTGCACTATAGCCACGCCTCCAAAGATAACAAGAAGAACTAGATTTATTACGATGCCTTATGCAAAGGCCGCACGATTACCTACAACCAAGTGGACCACTTATATCATGGGAAAACAATAAATTGGCGTCAAAATATGGATTCATCATTAGGTTAAATTAATTTATTATATTTAATTTTAAAACTTTGGAACAAAATCCTATTCCCATCATGGTTTCCTTTAAGACGAATCTTATGGGGATTAAATTAGTGGATAAAAAAAGAAAAAGACGAATCTTATGGTTTCCTTTAAGACATTATTAGTGATTGGCTTACTCGTACTAAGGGAAGAAGAGTTATCTTCCCTTCAAAATGCCCATCCTTGTATTTATCAAACTACCATGTGCCCTCAAAATTATTATTTTTTAATCAAAATGACTTATTTTCTTATATTCGCATCCATCGATAATGTTATGACACGCAAACTAAGTTTAGTTAAAAGACCAATAAGTATATGTTGACGTAACAACAATTAATCTAAAATTCAATCAATGACTTATCGTACACTACATTGAAAGTTCCATGGGGTTTTACATGGGAGATTTGCAAGCTAATCCAAATGGTTTTTAAATGAGACGGTGTAAAATGTGTGAATGATTTAGAACGACTTCTATTCGTTTAAATTTTGAGTTTCATTGTGTCCGATTTAATTTGTTATATATATATATATATATATATATGAGAGGATGACAGGAATAACTCAGATTCATCAAAAAAACGTCAATACAACGCTCAAAATTGGCTCTCCAGATTTTAGAGTGTACCCTAACATAGTTAGGGAGGCAAAGCTTCTCAATTTAAGGACGTACAATGCTTTTCGGCATAAATGTGTTTGCACCCTGTTCGTCCAAAAATAGGTGGCCGCATGAATATTGCTCAAAATATTTATTGTTTCTCCCGTGCCTCAAATGCTTAAATTTCAAGGCCCCAAATGCCTGTCACACATTTTTCATTATACGAATTCGTACATATTTGAAGCCCCCTATGGAAGTTATGTAGAGAGGCAACAAACTGTCATTGAACTCGTGGTAAACTGTGCCTTGTATCCTCCAGTGGAAAAAACTCCGGCAGGGCGCACTGCATGCTGGACTTGGTATGTGGAATTGATTGTGAAAGGTTATACGAATCTGTAGATTTATATTTCCGTAAAATATTTCTTGTTTGCCACCATCTGCAACAGGAATCATATAAGTATCATTTCAAACATTTCCACTAAATAATAGAAAGGATTAAATATATCACGGGCAATAATTAATCTTACATATTGCAATGGGATTAATGAGGGTTATGCCTCGCCTTCTTTATATCCTCGAACGAATCATGAATTCCGCCTTGCTCTTCTCTGTCCGCCCGTGAAACTCTGGCCCTTCGACTCTGAGTCATTTCAAAGGTATTTTAAATGGAGGAGTGAATAGACTAGCAGAAAAAGATTGATTTTAATGAGCGGAGGTACGAAAGCATGAAATGAAGCAGAAAACATGCAAACAAAAACGAGTAGAGAAGCAGAAAAATTAGGAGAACTCAACACGTTAAACATTGTAAAACCATAAACGAAATAGTTAAATTTATATGGTACAAGGCCACCAAGTTTGAATAGTTAAGCGTGTCCAATTTCTGAAGGGCAAAGAACTGTGGGATTCTTTCCATTTCCCAAACAGTACCCATAACACTTCTTTCCATTTCTGAAGGGCAACGAAGCGCGTAACGATTTGTTTCAATATTGTATTGATTTTGACAGGGCAGGAAAGAGGCAACTGAAATCACATGAAACCACGCGTGAGAATCAGCAGAAGTATTGCGGTACTCACAGATGAAACGGCTCAGATTTAGTAGGGGACGTCGATACGGAATAAAAATTGGACATTCCAGATTTAAACCTGCACCTGACTGTATCAGACGGGAAGGTGGGGAACTCCGCGAGTTTTCCCCATTGTAAAACGCCTTTCGGCGTAATTACATATAAACAGTCTTTTTTCGAAGATTTAGAGTATTTATTAGGTTATAAGTATTCGAGTTGGATTTCAATTTCACATTTTTATTTAGGTATCTTTAATATCATGATTGGAATTCAATTTGTTCCTTTAAATTCAGGTACAAATTTATATTTCCACGTTTCAGATAATCCCTGTCTTTAGTAATAAAAGTATGATTATTATTTTTAATTATTCTGTATGTAAAAATTGAATTAAGATTTTCTTGATGCAGGGTTTAATTCTGAGTGTATTTCTTGCCGGTAGTGATACTTCTGCTATATCACTTTCCTGGTTCTTTTGGCTTGTGAGCATGCATCCAAATGTAGAGGAAAAGATTGTTTCCAAGAATCGCCGAGATTTTGAAGTCTATATCATTGAAAAACAATAGGAATGAAATACATCTGTTTGACGTGGAAGATTTGCGAGGCATGAACTATTTGCAAGCAGCTTTGTCAGAATCCATGAGGCTTTTTCCTTCTGTTCCGGTCATTTACAGGAAGCAACAAAAGAAAACATCTTACCAGATAGCACCCATGTGAGAAAAGGATCGAAGCTTTTGTGCCTTATATATGCTACAGGTCGTATGGAGAGGCTTTGGGGGAAGGATGCCTTGCAATTTGTGCCTGAGAGATGGATTAATGAAGAGGGTTTGTGCAGGAAGGAATGGGATTGTAAGTTTCCTGTTTTCAATGTGGGTCCTCGGGTTTGCTTGGGAAAAGATATTGCTTACGTGAGTATGAAGTTTATAACTGCTAATATCCTTGCACGGTATCAACTTAAACTCAGTTCTGCTCATCCGGTGAAGCCTAAATTTGGGCTAACTCTCACCATGAAACATGGTCTCAAAGTCACCTTAGCTTCGAGAGAGAATATTGTATAACAATTTTTTGTTTTGATACCAACTAGGCCTGAAATTTGATGGTCTGTGGACCGTTTTTCCATATTTTAACCGTAATTTACAATTTAATAAAATTTTAAACCGTAAAAAGTTAGTAGTCATACATTATATGAGGTAGAAAAATCTAATATATTAAAAATTATAATTTAGAAATATAATATATAATAAAATATGATTTTTTGTTCAAAAATAAATTTAGAATAAACTTTTACTATTCTAATTCCAATTTACTTAAATTTAGAATGATTATCTCTATACAATCTTTTTCCATTTATTTTCAACAAATATTTTAGTTTAATAAAGTAGAAAGAAGCTAAGAAGATGAATCCAAATTTTATTTTGACAATCTTAAATATTATTTAAAACGTAAATTGAAAGGTGTATATATGGCGAGACCGTCACATATTTTCCTTTTGACAAGCAAGGGTGACCATCAAATTCCAGCCATACCAACTTTCCTTGTGATGTAACTAAAAATTAGTATTAAAAATTGCATATTTGAAATTTTAATTATAGATTCTTATCTTTTAATGGTTATACTTAAATAAATAAAGGTGTATAATAATGTGTGACATGTATTTATATTTAATACAATATTTCTAATAGTTACTTGTGCAAAATGCTACATAACAAATGAATGTAAATTGTGGATCTTGGATTTTTTTATCTTTTTGATGAAGTAAAAAAATTGGATCTAGAAAGTATCCAAAACCTTATATAATCCCAAGAAAGCTATAACAATAACCCCAACAAGAAACAAATGACATAGAATTGAGGATCATAAAAGCTTGATCCAAATAGTACAAAGATTTGTTTCTTTTATTTTTTACCGAAATGTTTAAACCATTAAACAAAAGTAAGTTTAAAAAGGCCCAAAAAGGCAAAGACAAAGACAACAAAAAGTTACTAGATTTCGATATCACTGATACTTTCTTTTCTAGTATCCACCAATTCTAGATTATTGGTTTCAACTTCCTTAGATCGAGACATATTTATCTTGGATTTTTTCATGTCCCCACAATCATCGTTCTTCTTATGATTCCTCCCCTTTTCTTTATTTTCTCTAAATCAGTAGACATAGCAAGTTTGTTCTCTAGAATTTCAAGTCTCCGCTCCAAGATGAAATTAGAGACCCCAAGATTTCTAATTTCTATCTTAAGATAAGAAAGAAACTCATTATTCTTCACTTCAAAGACTAGGCCTTTACTTATGCTCACAAAAATATTTCCTTCCCCAAAATTTTGATATGTATATTTAGATCCCCATCTTTGTCCTATCTTGTAATTCTAGTTACATCCTTCAAGATGTTAGGAGCACATGACTTGGGGGTGAGTTCATTGTTTAAAACTTTATTCCATTTCATTCATCATTCATTTTCATTCATGATTCATCCAACCATACAAAATTATAACCCTTTAAGTATTAAGATGATTAAACCATGCACAATCAAACCATACACATGAGAAAGAGACACAATAACACAAGATATATGTGGGAAACCCTCAAGGGGAAGAAAAACCACTGAACCTATGATTTTATTACTCAAAATAAAGGACATGTGTGAATATTACACATCACACAAGATTTCTATAGTGAAGCACCAATCCCACAAGGAGCACCGACCCCTAGTTTCAGAGGGAAACCCACCTGCAAGGAGCACCAACCCCTATTTAGTAAGACACCATCCTTACAAGGTGGCTACAACTGCCTAAGATGACTAAGTACCCACCTAGCCACCTGAAATTGATGATCAACTGATGCCCTTGTTGCTTCAACAACTTATGTAATCTCTTTATCCGCTCCTCTCACTCTAAAACCCTCTCAAACAACTCTCTCTCCTTCTTTTCTCAAATATGCACCTATAATTGTTGATTAGGTATAATAACCTATAGCTCCTTCTCTGATCTCCAGAGCTTCTCATACTATTATATGACCTACCTTTGATCCCTTTTAACACCCTTTATAGTCTCCTCTAGCTCGCTCAAACCCATGCATAAAAACTAGGTCTCATCTCAACTTGGTCATGTGTGAATGAGTTTCTTCAGCTTTCCATCTTCATATCAACATCATGGTATCTTCCTTCATCATTTTCAAGGCCTCATATACTTCATTTATTCTCCCATACCTTTCTTTTCCTTCCAAAATTCACTACACTCTCTTTCCTCTAACACTCACACAAATAAGCCTTATAATTGGTTATCTTGCATCTATATAGAGTAGGTCAACCTTCATAGAGAATATTTCATCAAAAAATAATTAAAAGACAATGAGAACATTATAAAAATGACCACATAGGTCATTCATATCACCAACATACTCAAATCTCTCCATTAGGTATCCAATAGGCCTAATTACATCAAAACGTCATCTCACCAAAACCAAACCTCTTTGTGACTACATGCACATCACCAAAGAATTGACTCACTTTAGAAACATCATCAATAACCTTGTCATGCTTCCACCATACCTATAATTATTTTCATCATCACCTCAAGCCATGAAACCATCCCAAGAACATGTTTGTTCTTGTGCACCAAACCCTAGACCTCAAAGATGAGGCTCAATACCACATTAGATGACCTCAACCATGCAAGTATTATATATCACTGGAAATATCTTGATGTCAGATACATCACCATGTGCTCATAATTCCATAAATCATACTATATATGCCTCAAAACATCTCTACAAGAAGACATCTCATAACTTTCAATGCGTTAAATGGAAAACTCTTGCACAAACAGAAAAACTCCATAAACTAGAATTTTTAATCGGGTACCACATACTAATATTACAAGATCTAAAATACATCAATGGAAATATGGAGGATACCTCTTCATCATTTAATAATCACTTTAGCAAAAGGAATCAAATCGGGCTTGTAGAAATATTTTCTCTCAAGCCAATTTCAAACTAGGTTTGAACACACATAACAGAGCAGTCTAGGTGTTAACGATGGTTCATATAAATTTGACAAAAAAATGACCCCCTTATTCTTGCTATACATTTTTTGTTCCATGTACAAACATCCCCAATGGCTCATCCTCCCTTTCTCCGGCGAGCATCCAAAGTTGACCTTCAAACTGGAATTAGCCTTTTTGAAAACTTGATATCACCAAAAATGACTTTTCTTGCATCTTATTGATCCTCATGGCCTTAAAATTTTCTTAAAGAACTACAACAACCTCTTTAATGATTTCAAATTGTTAATTTTTCCTTCACACATTTGAAACTCTTAATACACTAAGAATTACCCATGCCTACATGCTTTGTCTTCATTGTGTTTATTTAAGATGACCTTGCACATGTGCTATACCTCTGAAATATGAATTTGTATGCTTTATAGACTTTTCATACAATGTCACAATACATTCCACATTCTTATGATGATCTTATCCACTCCGTATCTCAAGCTATCAACTCATCCCGCTTGACCTAGGACTAGGATTAGGCCTAATTAGATGTGTATCACTTCATGATTCTTATAGAATGAATTGTTTACCATCGTGCAAACCTCAATATACCTTTTAAAAATATTATTGGACATTCCAAACACCATAACCAACTTTGAACATATTTATATTTCACACACTACACCATACATGCTTGAACCATGCCGTAAACCACACAATATCACCTAGTCATCATGCATCTATAGCTATGAAACTCATCATCCCACCTGCTCCATGACACTAGACACATCATGCGGACTTAAGATTCCATTTGATATAAATGTGACACTTCACATCAATGAAAAAAACTAAGAAATTATTTTTTAACAATCTCCCCTTTGTCATTGATGGCAACCACATATGCAAACACCTACAAGACCTTCTATAGACCTCTTTTCATGTTTCGAGCATACTCTTCCCTTTAACATCTACTAAAAATAAATTATAATAACTTGAAATGAAAAGAATTGACAAAAATGATTACACACAACTTACTTGGTTCTTCTTGGCCTTCTACTTACTCTCTAAACTTCTAATGTTGTTGATTCATGAACCCGACTTTAACTTACTCACACAACTCCCCCGAACTTATAAATACCACTTTTGGTTTCATATCTAGAATGATGATAATAATTTGGACTTTCTTCATGACTCAACTCAGCTATACAAAAATTCAAACCATACAAAGATCAATAAAAATGATTCCTCCCGAGTTCAAGACTTCCTTTGCTTCATATAATCCTTTTGGCACCTCATACCATACTTATGAGCATCTCCTGTTCCACACACACATGTACTCTACCATATATTGTGATATTTTCTTACCTTATTGCAATACCAAATTAGAGTACAAATATCCCCAAGCTAATCATTGATAAAAATCATTCCAAACTATAATTTGCACCCTTTTTGAGTAGATCTCTAAGAATAACTTCTTTATCCTGCTTCTTTGATCATCCAAAAATTAAACCAACAACTTGATGAATGAAAAAATAAGGCTTATACCTTACTCAACACGGATCAATGCCTTCTTTTCATTACCTATTGTCTTAGGGAAACTTCTTTACTTAACACAACTCCCCTTGAATGATGAACAAAATCGAGAGAGTTCACATATATCTATTTACTCAACACTAAAACTAAGAACTTGATGGTGAGAAACAATTTTCTCCCCCCGGGATGATATACTTTTTCACAGGTCCATACATCTCTTAATCCATCACACATTATTTCATGATGTTATACGACATAAACTATTTGTATGCTCTAAAATAAATTCATAAACATACCTTTAAAATTTGTGAGAATACAACTTCAATCGTTAAGACCGATCCAAAATATTATACCATCTTCATGCAATTGGGAACATATAAACCCATCAAATTTTCTTTCAAGCCTTCAATCTTGCTTCTACAACTCTATCAGATCCTCATGCATCATCTAGGAGGTTCACCTTCTCTAAATGTAATATCCTTGTATTCAAGATAGACTCGATTCTTCATAAAGAGATCTAAGTCTTCTTCTTCTTATCAAACCTTCATAATACCTTGTATGAACCTCCAAATTTTAACCTTCACATAGCTCATTCATGATGCACATGAATTCATGAATCAAAACATACTCCATCTAGGCTTTCACATGGATGTATGACATAATTGCAAACTTTCTTGTACCAATATACCTTGAATAAAATCATAAGGCCAACTAATCATCACTTCTTGTTCTTACTCTACTCTACAAGATTCATATTTACTTCAAAATATTGTTCATCTTATATTGACACAATGTATCATCTATAACTTAGAATAATAGTTACAAAGAAATGATCACTTAATCTAAGCATTAACATACCTCATTCTTTCAAGAATTCATAGGACTCTCAATCACAGTCAAGTCACATAATAGATCCCTATCTTAGACCATGTATAGGCTTTGAATAACTCTACATTCATGTTTATATTCACTCTAACTTCCCGAGAAACATATGATTGATAATTATTGCAAAAAAATCCACTTATTTACTATCACACCAACTTGAATGGTGTCCCAACATGTCCTATCAACTCGCAATACCATAAAATACCTTGTATGCCTAGAAAACTGAACTTCAAACTCTATCATAAAGTCCTTTGAACATTATCACACATATTAGTCAACTTATTTTTAAAATCACAAGTCATAATAGTATTAGGTCACACAACTCGAGTATGCACTTAGCCCTTCAAATCTTCAAAATATTCATACTAGATTCACAACTTTTGATCCTTCATCCAAAGCCTTATCAAACTTACCTTGTAAGCTAGGATTATCTTCTTATAAAAATAATTTAGAAATCCCCTTCAATCAAGTGCACCTTAAGCACTAACATATTTTCATGCACTACCATACTCATCAATAACACTGTATGGGAATCAATTTTCCTTGAATAATGCCTTGTCACAAGAATACCAAGCTTATATATAGAGAAAACACGTATATACCATGGTCACAAGATTTAGTGATGCTCTTCCATATTGTAGACACCTATAGTTTGATCAAACCAATATTATTCTTAATATTGCACTAACTATTCTACTCCTTCCAAATTGACGACACACCATCAGTTAGACCTATCTAACTACCCTCTTACAACACTCTTCTGGTCATATTCCTCTTGTACACTAATTAAGAAAGCTATTATAGCATCATTTTGACGAAACCCTATTCTAATCCTATTCTAGACCACTTCTACTAGCTTCCTAGGAAATCAATCCATTTCATTGGATTGATTAGACCTCTCACAACCCTCTTAGAACCCTAATTTCTCACTAATTGTGAATAATTATCCTAAACCATGATTAACCCCTCCTAAGCCTAGTCAAATCTTACTTTGACTCACTAAAGTGATTTTTGGCTTATTCATTTGTCCCACATGCACCCAAAGTCTCCCCTTTTTGGAAATAAAAACCTATAAATACCCCACTACCCCTCTCACTTTCTTAAGAACACTTCCCTTTCTAGGCTAAACTATAGTATTATTGTTAGGATTAGAGATTTTCTTCATTTTTCATATTGAGCTAATATTACTTTTGCTTTGCTATTGCACTACACTCACAAGTTTGAGTAAATGGAAGGAACCATGTGGCTCTTTAGCCATTAATGGAGAGCTTCCATTCTCACAATCATAAAACCAATTACTTAGAATCTACCTAGGTTCATTTGTAAAGCTTTCAAGAGTAGAGGATAACTAGATATGTTAGATTTACTTGTTTATTTCAAGATTAATGCATGCAAAAGTAATGAATCCTTGTTTATCTCTTATCTGATGGTCCATTGAACTATTTGTTTGAAGCTTTGGGGATTCTTGAGTGTTTCTTGCCCCATTTCATAGATTTTACAATTGTTTTCCTTGTTCACATTTAACACACCAAAGTGGGACTTACTTCATAGTTCATCTTCAAGTCTTTTCTAGGTTTTACATGTCCATTTATAACCATATTTTGTGCTTTATAGGTTTTAAAAGCTTTTCTTTTGACTTATTTTACATTTTAAAAGAGATTTTTCTTCCTTTTAATAAAGTATTTAATGGGTCAAAGTTAGAAATGGGCTTTCATTACTAAAAACAAACCTATTTGATATTTTAACTTTTTCGTTTCCACAAGTTTTGAAGTTTTTATAGGGGGTATGTGTAGGTTTCATGGAAGGATGTGTCTCCATCAAAACAAACATGTATACATCAAGCTGGCCGCGTATCCATCAAGTTGTATCCGTCGAAACCCTTGTGTATACGTCTTGTTGGGCGCGTAGGAGTTAAACCCCATAGTCTCATTCTGTCTACCTACATACCTGTCGGTTAGGACATGTATCATTTGGTTAGGGCATGTATGTGTTGGACTGGGTGCAAGGATTCAAAGTGTTAAAAGTTAAAAAAAATTCACGAGTGTAAGATCAAATTTTCTCGGTTTTTCTAACTTTTTTATAGGTTGTTAACGCTATTTGTAGGGTTCTTTGATTTTGTTTCAATTCCCTTAGTTAAGTGTTTTTTGTTTCTTGATTAATTAAGGTCTTCGAAGCACATATGCTATTACCTCACACCTTATAGGTGATCTTGGGAACCAAAACACTTCTAAAACTTTATTTTACTTTCAAAACACTTGATTCACCTTCATAATAGATTAATCTTTCAAAGTTGGTTAAAACAAAGTCATTTGTGCAAGTTATTTCAATTATTTTCCATTACATATTTATAGTCGAGTTTTCCGTGTTGTGTATGGTCTTCCTCATGCATTTTTGGTGACCTTGGGAATCAAAAATGACACGTAAGCTCTCTTTTGATAATGTGATCCTTTTGGGAAATTACTAGCCTTTGTGCGTATAAGACCAACTTCGTTTGTCAAAAATGGAGTTGTAAAACACAAACCTCGCTAATACGTGTTTTCATACAAAGTTGCCAAACAATGTGTTACTTAAGACCACATTAAGCTAAAAGATTAAAAAAATACACCATATGCATCACACCGTATTATAGGTTTTAGAAAATGGTACGTCCCTATCAACTCAACTAGAACATAACCCCTTTGGCATAACGCCTCAAGCTACAAAAATGGGGGTGATTCTAGGAACCCTAAATTAATCCACCACCGAGTAACCTCATGGATAAAACACAAAGTTCTTCACTTACCCACTTGACTAGTGATACAATATGAGTTTAGAGTCAAAGTTTTCTCGTATCGCAACCCTAGTGACGATACAACTAAACACAATAGTCTCTCATTATATCAAAAGGGGTTAAAGTAAAGATAAGATAATCCTTGGGAAACCTTGGAACATCAATCTCACATTAGACAAACTGTTGAAACCTAGCTAAGTGATCTCCTTAGGAAATCCATTTCGTCAAGGAGCCCACTTTGCTAGTCCATTATCGTGTCTTGTCAAAACCATCATGAAGTGACAACTTGCCTAGATTCAAAACTTATTTTTCGAACACAAGAACAAATCCACTTAAGTTAGATCTAAGTGTCTATCATCACGAAATTAAATGACGTATCACTTAGCTTGGTTTGTTTCTCATCTTCGGACAAGGTGAAACTCGCCTAAGTGCCAATAAGTTTATTTTCATCTTTTGATCTATACCTTTACATTCTTCTTGCCCATTTGGGATAAGGGAAGGCATCTTTTGGGAGTTTTATCATAGATAGTGTTCACCGCTTTTTGTCCATTTACGCTTATGCCTATTTGTGGTTGATTTGTTAAAGGTGTAAAGTGTGTGGATACGTTCTTATATCTTTGATAGCCACGTGATCTTGATTTAAGGATCGTATTCATAGCTAGGATTTCATTTCATCATCATTTCCCCTTTGAGTTGTTACTCTTCCGCATTCTAGCCATATAATTGTGACACTTACATCTTGTTTTCATTTCTAGAGAACTTGATATAAGTTTCCTCATTGTATTATTACGCTGCTCGCACGATTGAAAACTTCTTTCTATACTTGTACTTAGTTTCGGTCCCAACAACATCTAAGGCCTTTTGAGAGTGTTGATATTGCATTGTTCATATCATGATAGAATCATCTTGATATTAAACACCTTTCTTATTCCAATATTGGTTAACGTGTCAGGGTAGTGTTGTTACATTATTCGCATTTCAAACTTCCATTATCAAATACTTATATCTTTTTGGAATTTGAACTAGTCATAGTATACCTAGTGGAGAGATCATGCAATACAAATTTGGCACTTAGATCTTGTTGATGCTTCAACTTGATATAGGTATTGATAGGGTGTTATCACTATATTATTTGTGCACTAATAATTGAAACCATAGCTTAAGGTATAGAGTGTTTTTAAAACAGTTGAAATTGTTTTACAATTTTACTAGAGAATTTACGTATTTATTCCTAACGTACAATAGCCTTTGCATATTTTGTGTACTTAGGACATCTTTTGAGATAGTGGGACTTTAAACAATTCACATAGCATATAATTAGGTTTCAAATAAACTTGAAATACACTTAGACAAAGCCTAGCATAATTTTGACTAGTGATACTGTACATACCCAAAATTGTAGCGTCATCGCACTCGGAACGATGTTACACATACCCCAATGATGATACGGGTCTCCTTGCAAGGTGTTTAGAATCCAAAAAGGCTTGCCAAGTATACGCTTGTATCCCACATGCCCCGCTTAGCCTCCGCATGCTTTGTTTTTCCCTTTTCCCCCTTTCTTCTTGCATTTTGTCTTTAGTGATGGAACCGCCGCCCTGCCTGGGCGGCGGTCCACGACCGCCATCCAGGACAGAGTGGTGGTCTCGTAACCACCGCCCTAGATAGGGTGGTGGTTTTTTTCATGTTTTCTAGATTCCTCGATGATCGCGTCAAATGTAAATCTTCAAATTTACACGCTTTCTTCAACCACTTTGGCTTGCATTAATGTTTTCTGCTCCTTGTGAATAGTGTTTTTCCTTTGTTTATAGTAAAAGAGATCAAATGGGAGTTACCCTCTAGTAAATGCATTGGTTATAAATAGCCAACTTGTTTTCAAGAAAATGGCCCCTCATCCTCTCAATTATCTTGTTCATTTTTTCAATTCCTTGCTTAGAATTCTGTTAGTTTCATGTTTTTCTTCCATTATTGGCATTTTGGAGGTCATATCATCTTCTTGTTTCAAGTCTCATTTCATTTCTACTTGATGCAGTTAGTTTAACATAGAATAGCTTCATTTCTAGACTAGAATCCATTAAAGTTGTAGGTTTTGTTTTGTGACAAGGATAGTTTCTGAAGCTCTCGGTATACTTGTGTTGTATTCCTGCAATAAATCTTGCGAGGAATTGCATAGTCAAGCTCTGTTCACTTGCGTTATTCCTCTCCTACTCACATTGTATTCGGCCTATATCTAAAGCTACCATTGTTCGATTGCTATCTTCTATTGATACTATCATATACACACTTTCTAGATTCACGAGAACACGAAGGAATGAGGAGATCACACTGAGGGGACGAAATCACACACAACTGGATTTACCACTGTTATGTAAACGCTAGGTTTGAGCTATCAAAGTTCTAATTACAAACATATCAAATAGAGTAGTGAATTATTTCATTTCAGTTAAAATTTTCACTCTCGATATCACCAAGGAAGTTGTGGGGATTGATAGTTTTTAAGAAACTGTGATTCATTCCTCACTTCTAAGGAAGGATCAAGAGCCTTTCAAATTAATATGTTTAGTTGCTTAGATATTTAGGATAAAATCACAACTGCACAGGTAAATAGCCATACCAAGCTACTTTGTTTGTTTTCATTCTGTTTCTAGATTAATTGTCCATTTTATAAATATACTAGAGTAGCTGCTCTTCAATTTCATTGAAATACATCATTAAAAAATACAAAAATAGCAGGATGCTTGCATAGTGTAAATACCTCTTTTTGTAATCAGTTTATTAAATGTTAGTTAAAAGTTGAATCATTTTGTATGACAATCACAGGACCTAGAGAGCCTAGAGAATATATATTTGAACCCATAATACCTCAACCAAATTTACCCATGACATTAGCTGATATAGATCAGGACCTTAGGATACAGGTCTTTTGAGCAACAAAGCAAACCTACAAGCAATTAGTGAACAACTGAGAGGATTAAACATTGAAGACGACAAAGCTTACAACTTTTGGTCAAATCATCCTAATTATAGATTGCCTTGATAAAACATCTGAATGACCATACAAGCATTTAGTTGTGATCCTTTTGTTCCACAGCCTAACACAGGATACCTCCTTGTTGACATAGACACTAGCTTACGTATCCAAGTTGCCAGAACACTTATTAGGTATTCCAAGAAAATCATACAACTTCTAGTTCTAAATATAGAAGTTGAAAAGGCATACGATTACTGGATAACTGGGAGAAGGGATTGATTCTTCACATGACCATAACAAGTCCACAACAACCATGAACTCATGATTGTGATCCCCAAGTCCCACAACCCAACGGGCCTACAAATTAGTCAAGTATTGACACCAGCTTGCGAACGCTGGTGTTCAGATCTTCACCGCTCTCGCCAGATATTATAGCACAGTTTTCTCTATTAAACATAGAAGCTAACCAATCTAATAATTTATGGGCTAGACATGAAAACCACCCATAGTTAACTATAAATCCACTAAATCACCCATCACCATTTTATGACCTTGTCTGGAGATACATATGAAGCTCCCACAGGTCACTTCCCACGTATCCAACAACTAAGAAATAGGACCTCCATTGAGCTTAACATCGATTGGATCCTCCGAGCAGCCATTATATCCAAACGAGCCATTACACCAATCCAGGTTAGGAGGGCATTCTTCGCCTAAGATTTGTAGATTCCATTATTGCGTATTGAGGATTTAAGATTAACTGATTAGCTTATCCATATCCATTCGCCTTCAACATTCATCGGTTGTCTTGACATGACCTTGAGAGGTCGAGTACGAGGAAAAGTTACTTGTAGATTTCCATACTCGTATGTCACTTTTCCATCATACAAAATTGGTGAACCCGACGTGAAACAAACAAATCTTCCTCTTTTATTTTTCATTTTTTTCATCCACCTTAGTTATTTTCCATTATTCTGTGGGTATTCATATACCCCCCGAATATGTCGGGATATGATGCATATGGCAGACCTCTCTCAGGTCTCGAACCAAGCTATGGTTAAACAAACAAACAACCATTGCCCTCGCTTTCTACATGGGCTGCTAACTATTCAAGTAATTACTTGTCATCTCAAACTCCCCCTCACAGGACTAGCTCTAGTTCTTTGTTCCGAATCGAGGAATTTGATCAGTTTGCACAAAAACAACAAATACTAGATCCATCATGCTCTAACAATATGACGTTTACTGGAGAATCCACTTCATCTCCTTGGGTCTTGTTTAGACCACTGATCAGTAGACAGTCAGACCCACTCCCCTTTTTGGATGAGGAGTACTTAGCGCACTTCGCTAAAAGTGAACAATGCTTCCAAAATATGTATCCACCTATAGGGAACCTACAAATACAGTTTGATGCCCTATTCTAGGAAAACACCCCCATAACTCCACCTATGGGAAATACCCTCAATGAAGCTTGGCAGGGTAACGATCAATTCATAGCAGGGTATCATACCCCTTTACAACCTCAAGCTATACAACAAACACCCTTAAGGAAAAGCACTGCGTCTTCACCGATGGAAGTCATTTCAGCCTTAGCTGAGAAGGTTAGAGGGCTGGAGCTTGCTCAAGCAAACCAAAATTCATATTTTGGGCAAGCAGGAATCCCCAACCCTCTACATCACCCCAGTCAGGTCGACCTCCTTACAGGAACAAGCACGTTAGGCATGCCTCCTCAAAATCCTTATAGTTACCCACAAGCAAACACCAACTAGGACCGTGTTTTTAAACACATTTCAGTTGAAAACATGACACCCCTCGGCTTGGCACCAAACAACCCGTACCATAACAATGCTCCTCCTTATTTAAACATTTATTCAAAATCACCACAAGGAGACATGTTCTCTTCTCCTGGGATGTTTGTTCAACCACAGGGATTCCCTTATGTTCCTACAAATGCATATGCTATGCCATATCAACAACCCATTCCACCTCAACCCCCTCAGCAAGCCCCATCAATGGTTAAGGCCTACGTAGTAGGGACTTATTCAGAATATTTAAAAGAACCCTAGACTTCACCATACGAAGCGTTATGCTTCCAAGACCTCTTCATGATTTTCCCAAATACAAAGGGGAAGGAGACCCGAACGCACACATTAAGGCTTATGCCACAACCATATGGGAGTTACTCCCTTAGGATGGGGTTGTCGCTAAAATATTCCCTAAAACCTTAGAATATATTACCCTTGATTGGTATTATAGAATACACCAAGCCTCGATACACTCATTTAAACAACTCATGTCATAATTCATCAAATCTTTCGACATGAAAAAATTGTTAAGAAAGGGAATCAAGGAGTTCTTGCATATCAAACAAGAAAATAATTAGTCCGTTGCTCATTTTATTCAAAGATGGCATACGGTTCTCTACTCAAGAACGAGTGCTCCAAATATGGATCAAATGGAGCTATGCAATTTATTCCTTAATTCACTCAATAGAGAGATAAAGGAAGAAGTCCAGAAGTTCCCACTAAGAACTTACGATGAAGTACTTGAGAGTGATATCCGAATCAATCGAGCAGCAATAGATAGTGGTCATAAGACATATGGGACAAATGGGAAATTAACCACTCCCAATCAAAACACCACGGCCTATCCTAATACCGGGAACACTAATCAAGGACCCAAGATCCTTAACAAGAACCGCGGGGATACAACAGATGGAGTAACTGACCAAGTTAAAAGGGAAAATGTTGTAAACATTTCACCACCTATTAATAACTTTACTCAAACAATCAACGCGGTAGATTTTAATCATCCACCATGGCAACAACAACAACAACAACGACGATGACAAATTCAAACACAAATTCCAAATCAAAACACAACTGGATATCAGAATCAAAACCAAAGGCAACAACCTCAAAATTTTAACTCTAACAACTAGTAACCTTATTAGAATTTCAGGCCACAACAAGTTTTAAATCAATAGCCTCGAAATTATAATCCCAATCTATATTGTGGCTTCCACAAGATTCAAGGCCATGATACTAGGACTTGTCGTGAATACAATAAATTCATGCAGCGTTTTCCAGAAGATCAAAAACAACTCTTTATAGATATGTTTTTAGCAAATTCTATAGTACCCATGCCAAACACTTGTGCAGGGGCAGTTTCCCCTCAAAATGCATCCCTCAAAATCTTTAACGATCTACTCCCAAACCATTCTAATAACAGGTTAGATCCTAACAGAACAAACAAAGGTGTCATGATAGGAAACAATGATCATGAAGCTTCAACTTCATTAAATCCACTAGTCGCACCTCAATTAGGAACTCAACCCCAAACTAAGATAGTTGGTTTAGTAGAGTTAGACACCGAACTACACGTAGAAACCATAACAAGAACACAGGATTATTCATCCTAACCTAATCCAAGTTATCCGTTGGAGCCAAACAACAATCAACAAACATTAGTAAAACCCATAGCGCTTATGACTTAATTAATGATTTGACTAAAACCTTCTCTCACATCTCCTTTTGGATTTGTTAAAAACTCTCCCACCCAGAGCTGCCCTCTTAGAAGCATTAGGCCTTGGCCATTTAATTAACATCACTCCTCCCCGGAAATGCAAGTAAACCAGGTGGATTTTGACATTTATCCTCTCGAGCAGCGGTTGGATAGGGATACTTTGAGTTTATATTCGATATAAGAAAAATGCCGATAGACTTTGAAATTGCATGAAGAGGCGACCCAAATTTACATTTACAAGTTTGGGTCTACAATAATTATGTTAAATGTGCAATGGTTGATGATGGAGCAATAGTTAACATAGTCCCCTTCACTTTCCTTCAAAAGTTAGGATATGGAGAGACAAACTGTTCCACTACACAAAATACGCTAAGAGGTTATGATAGCCTCGAAACTTTGATTGTAACCATATTTTTACCTAGTCACTTTAGGACCCAAGACGGTCCTCAACGATTTTTATATTATAGATCGGGAAAACAATCATAATATGATCCTTGGTCGGCCATGGATACACCGCATGAAGGCAAATCCCTTCCATGCTATTTCAAGAAATAATATTTCTACACTTAGGGAAAATATTCGTATCACAAGGTGAAACAAAAACATTCGATGTACACCTAGCTGATTTGAAGAAAAGACTAGGTATCCACTCCAAGTTTGAACTTCCAGCAAACCAACTTGTCAAACCAGCTAATTCACAACCAAACGAAAATCGATACCCACCACTGAGTTGGAAATTTCAAATCCAGCTGAGGACGTTCTAGTACTCAAAAGTGAGACCAATGCTATAAAAGTAGTATCACTAGGGACTACCGCAAAATTGTCGAGTTGCTGGAGAAAGACTTACCTATTCTCCTACCATTTGATTCCATGGGTATGGGACACACCCTGGGAATCGCTTCTCTTCCATCAGACGAAGTTTTTATGGTAGAGGTAACCGAAGCAAAAGAAACAACTACGACAGATATCCCAACATCCATTTTTCCAAGCAAGTATTGGACTCTCCACTTCGATGGAGCTAGATGTCACTTTGGAGCTGGGGTGGGGGTGATCTTTACTTCACCTAAGGGAAATATCCTACCTTTTTCCTTTAAATTAAACTTTGAATGTACAAACAACAGAGATGAGTACAAAGCTCTCCTCCTAGCTAAAAGAATGGGTGTCAATGACATTAAAGTGCTAGGAGACTCGTAATTAGTTGCAAACCAAGTCTCTGAGGTATATAAAACTAAGGCTAAACATTTACAACTATACAAAACAACCGTATTAGATCTAAGAAAGGGATTCAACTTCATATCAATTGAAGCAATCCCACAAGAGCAGAACCTTCTCATGAGACTCAATAGCAACCTCATCTTCTTGTTTCACCCCAAATAGTGAGTTGGAGGACACAAATTTCATGGTATCACTTCGTACCGAGCCATTAGTGCGTAAAATACCAACAAACTCACTCCTGACTCATGGAGAAGCTGAGGATGATTTTTCTATCATGGATCACTTTGACGATGATAGAGTCACTCTCAAATATCTAAACACCTATGCAGAGCTACATCTTGCTCATCGTATAGTTGATCTTTCCCTAATACCACATTCCTCTTCCTATTTTGGAAATCCCACGGTAGAGTCTCCTCCACAGAAGGATCTTGATATCTATGAGGTAGAAAATGGAGAGAGCTTGGAATTACCTCCAACCCCACCTGAATTTGAAGAAGGTAACGCTTCTTTAATAGAAGAAACCATTGACATAAACATTGGAATGGAGGAAGAACCAAAAATTTTGAAGTTGGGATCCTTGTTAACTCTGGAGGAGATAGAAATACATACCCAAATCCTCAAATAACATCAAAAATATTTTGCATTTAATTATAAAGAAATGATGGGCATTGCACCACAAGTCATGGTACATAATCTTGTCACTAAACCAGATGCGAAGCCAATCAAATAGAAGTCAAGACCAATGAAGCCAAAAGTGGCTCTCATGGTAAAAGAGGAAGTAATAAAACTTCTCCAAGTGGGATTCATCAAACCCGTTGACTATTCACAATGGGTATCTAATATCATCCTTGTTCTAAAAAAGAATGGGAAGATACACATTTGCATAGATTTTGGGATATTAACAAAGCTTGTCCCAAGGATGACTTCCCATTACCATCCATTGACATTATCGTTGATGCAACAACTGGATTTGAACTACTATCCCTCATGGATGGGTTCTCAGGGTACAATCAGATTAAAATATCTGAACAGGATCAAGCCAAAACCACATTCATAACTCCCTGGGGAACATATTGCTACGTTGTCATGCCATTTGGTCTTAAGAACACCGGCGCTACATATCAGCGGGCAATGACTTATATATTCCACGATCTTATCCATAAAATTATGGAATCCTATGTGGATGACTTGTTGGCCAAAGCCAAGAAATGTTGTGATCATCCGGAAGTGCTTCGTATCATCCTCTCATGACTAATCAAATATGGTGTCACATTAAACCCAGAGAAGTGCGTGTTTGGTGTGACCGGAGGCAAACTTCTAGGCTACATTATATCTTCACGAGGGATTGATGTTGATCCAACCAAAATACGGGCTATTCTCGAAATGATCCCACCATCAGACGAGTCTGGAATCAGGTCATTTCTTGGGAAACTCGGTTCAATCTGAAGGTTCGTCCCAGACTTAAGTTTTGCCATTCATCCAATCAACAATCTACTGAAGAAATATTATAGCGTTGATTGGAGTGAAGAATGCAACGAGGCCTTCGAAGCAGTTAAACACTTCTTGTTGTCTCCACCCATGCTAATGCCTCCCAAACCAGACCACCCTTTGATCCTATATTCACGAGCCACTCATGTGTCACTAGCTTGCATGCTGGCTCAAGAAGACAATGATAAATGAGAACACGCGGTCTATTTCATTAGCTGAACGTTGCTTGATTATGAAACATGTTACACACAGGAGAGAGAGAATGCCTTGCCATAATTTTTGCAACAAAATGTTTGAGACATTACATGTTAAACCAGGAAACAAGGGTCATTGTAAAGATAGACCATTTACAAACATTTCTCACACAAGGATCTTTATCTAAAAAGGCTAGCCATTTCATAACCTTAATGGGAGAATTTGAGTTAACGTTCGTGAACCAGAAATCCGTTAAGGGACAAATCATTGCAGACTGGTTAGCTGACAATCCACTAGATGGAGGCGAGCTGGTAAATCTAGACTTTCCCGATGAGTGTGTATACTTCATCAAAACTAGGCCCCCATTTCTACATGTCCCTGGTATACTAATATCATCAATTTTATCATGGACCATACATACCCGGAAGGTGCCACATCACAACAAAGAAGGCGGTTATGCATTATTACCACTAAGTATGTTGTTTTAGACCAAGTACTCTATCGTAAAGCCTTCGATGACATGCTTCTAAGATGCGTCGACATAGAAGAATCCAAGAAGATTCTTCATGAATCCCACAATGGGATATGTGGAGGCCACTTCGGTGGTCACGCCACTACTCGCAAAATACATCGGATGGGCTATTTTTGGCCCACTCTCGAGCATGATGCAGTGGAATTTGTGCATAAGTGCCACAAATGCCAAGAATTCTCTCACGAGATTCACATGCCTACATAATCCTCTGCAACCAATAGTGACCCCGTGGCCCTTCTCCATTTGGAAATTTGGACTTGATAGGGAAATTCTCTCCCTCATCAACTGATGGTCATAATTTTATAATTATAGCCACAGAATACTTTACCAAATGGGTGGAGTCCATGCCTCTCACCACAGTACCAGGTTTTGTAATTGCCAAATTCATTTTGAACCAAATTATCTCGTAGGTATAAAGTCCCGCAAGTCATTATCTCAAATAATGACACGTCATTTAAAAATGATGAAGTCCGCGAGTTATGTAGCAAATTCAAGATAAACCATCATACGGCCTCTCTTTACTACCCTCAAGCCAATGGGCAGGCCGAAGCGACAAACAAAACGTTGAAAGCTATTCTCCTGAAAAAAGTCAAGGAGAACAAATGAGATTGGCATTTAAAACTATATCCGACCTTGCGGGCCCTTCGAACCTCAATAAGAACACCAACAGGAGTAACTCCTTTCTCGCTAGTATTTGGAGCAGAAGCAGTTCTCCCACTTGAGGTGTATATACCTAGTCTCCACATCTCATTACAAGAGATTCTGGATGAAGAATCTTATAGAGAGGCACGCCTCTCTCAACTAGAAAGCCTTAACGAGGCCAGGTTAAACATTGAACAACAACATAGAGCCTATGCTGACCGGATGTGCCAGCAGTACAACAAAAAATTCTATGAGCAAGAAATATATGAAGGAGATCTAGTTCTAAGACTAGACAGCCGGATCGATAAGAAAACTGGTGAAGGAAGAAAGTTCCAGGCCCAAATGGTTGGGCCCATACCGAGTCATGAAGGACTACGGAAATGGTGTGTATCTTTTGTGCACACTAGAAGGTGAGGAATTCGGTGAAACTGTTAATTCCTTGCATCTTAAGTGGTTTTATGCATAAAACATCAAAGTCATTACTTGTACATTATAGCTACCTACATTGCATTAGTCTTTTAGCTGCTTCATTCTGTCCATTTCGTAAATACAAATGGTAGTCTAGGAGCTTACTCTTAAACAATCTGTTACAAATTTATGAAAATATTGGAAAAAGCATTCACATCACATCTCTTTGAACATCATCAACTATTTTCAAATCTTCTCATCAAGTTTGACAGACAAGTATTGATGAAAACCATACCAAGGCCTGCATACTTGGCTTTGCTCTTTCTTTCTACTAGGTAAAGTTTTCCTTACCTACGGTATGTTCTAGAAGCTTATTGGTGTCACATCTATCCCTCTTAAATCTCTTTGAATGAAAGGATATCCCAAAGTCATAGATCAGAAATGTCAAAATCAAATGAAATCAAAAGCACCAAGAAAACAAAATATTTTATTTTACACACTTCTTTGCCCCATTAACCTTCGGTGATAAGCCCACATTTCTTACTAGTGGTGTGAGGTTGGGAAAGGAAAGAAGTGCCCTTACTCGCCTATATCCTGCCTTTGGTGATGAACCCGTGCTTCTTACTAGTGGCATGAGGCAGGGTGTGGGGGTCCAGTCACACAAATTAACAAATCTTGGTATGCTAAAAACACAAATTCACCTCTATTAAGAGAAAGAAAATATCCAAATATCCAAATTCCAAAGAGATCAAATCCTCAAAACCAGATTTTGTCAACTAGGTTGCCATTCATGAATCTAAGTCTAGATAAACTAGAAAGTAAGTGGCTTTCTAAGCATGGTAGTAGTTCTGAGTAGGGTGGGTGTGTAGGTCCAAATTTGGTTCTTGTTACTGGTTTGTCTGTCTCTCATCATTCCATTCAATCAAGCTCATACAACTTGTGCCCTTCCTAATTCTTGGTGTTGAGCCCTCGCGTCTTACTAGTTGCGTGGATTTGGGATTGGGGAAAGTTCATCTCTTTATCACTATACATTCATCACGTTTTTCCAACATAAGAAGAAATTACAAACATCACCCAAAGAGTTCAAAAGTTCAGTACTACCATATGTTAGTATCATCTCATATCAGCATTACAAAAAAAAACATACAAAGTAAAACATTCTGTTTACTATCATTTGTTATCCATTGCATACATTATGAAAACATGAAAAATAAATATTATAAAAACATCTAAGTACACATGTGGAAATGAGTCACAAAATTCTAGGCACCAAGAGTCTAGATCAAATATATATATATATATATATATATATATATATATAAAGTTTCAGTATACAATGCCATCATGCACTAGGCATGGTCAAAATGCTCAATGAGCCCGAAAAATACAAAAGCACTCATACAGATATCTGACAAAATACTACAAAAGTGGCCTCTCAATCCCTATGGGATCCCTCAGAGGGTGCGTGGCCATGCCTAGGACTTCCGGCTACGCTGGCACTCCAAATGCACTGAGGGCTCACGGTCACACCCGGTAGCTACCGTCTCACTATGAGAATGGCTCCTCCTCATCAAGCGCTCGGTCATCCTGTATCCAGCTACCTCGGTGCGAGAGAGAAGTCATGATCTTCACCACATGCCAGATAGAGGAAAAAACATCGGTGTGCCTACCGGCTGCTGAGGGCTCCCCCACGTCCACAGAAAGCTCAACATGAGTCTTCTCGGGGAGAAGCAAGGTATCAGTACATACTCGGTGAATCAAGTCTCGCCACTCATCAATAGTTGTTGAAAAAAAAAAGAGAAAACAAGTTGGAAAACAATCAACGATAGAACCAAGAGTAAAAAAACAAAAACAAATAAAAAACTAAGATGAATCTAACTAAAAAAAATGTCAGGAAAAGAGTGACAACTCACTAGGATCGCTAGGCCTCCAAGAAGGATCTCTAGGATCTGTGCCTGCCACTGACGCTGCCACCGACTAGTGCCCATTTCCCACGTCTAGGGAAATGTGAAGGCCTACAATAGACTCGCTATCTCCACCTAGGTCCCAAGAGAATAACTCCTCTGAAACTAGAGTCACCCTCTCTACGCTCCGCTCTGCCCTCTCGGCCTACAGGATCTCCTGGGTATCATGCCACTCAGGATCACTATCATCCCCCATCACCCATCTCACTGATCTCCATCTCCTCTGTCTCCTCCTTGGTCTCTCCCCTAGTGAACTCCTCAGAATCGAATTCCACGTCAATGGGCTCATCACTGCTATGAGTGGGACCGATAACAATCCAAAGTAAGGGTGCCTGAGGAGCACCGGCTCTCCCTCGTACACGTACCACCCTCCTAGCCATAATAGGAGTACCAAGAGTAACAATCGTCCAACATTGGCCTCTAGGACCTCCCTGAGCCTCACGGATAGACCTATACACTGGCATCGCTAGAGGGAGCATGTCACTATAGGGGAGGCCAAACTGCTATAGAACTCTGTCAAAGGGGTGTATCTCCAACTTCCCCACCTTGTCTATCAACTGGCTGGTGGTCTGACAGGCAATCAAAGTGACGGTATCCTCTCCCCATACCCTTGCCATGGCTTGATAAGGAGTGGCCTCCATGTCTGTAGTAGTCAGGGAAGCCACTGGCTGGTGGGGTGCTCTAAGAACTGTCATCCCCATCCACCTCACTACTCTGATGGCCCCGGGATCCTCCACCTCTACACCTCTCCCATATGGGGTGATATGCTCATACACCCAACTCATGACAAGAGTCGGGTGGCTCAGTGACTACCCCTATAAATGGACTACCCTGTATAAGTCATGGTAGGTAGTCCCGAGGATATCTACTCCCCAGGCATAGACACATCCATGGCCCTCAATCTGTGTAATAATGGGGGCCCAGCAATATAAGAGGGTATCCCCTTGTCCCCAATCAATCTAGATGCAAGGATACCCATGATGGCCTTGCAAAGCAAGGGAATGTCTGACTCAATAATAGAGCGGATCCTCACGCCCTTCTTCGATCCCATCGATATAACCGCATCTCCCATATAGGTGGCCCATTGAACCACCTGTGATCTAGATACTGTTGTCTTAAGAGACAACCACCGCCCAAGGATCGGAACCCCCAGTATATGGTAAACATCCTCCAGGGTGATGGACCAATTACCCTTAACTCCCGAAAATCAGAAGGTGTTCCGATCTGCATCCCAATATGAGAACAAGTCACATAATATGTGGTGGCGGAGTGCAACATGAGGAACTGTGCAATCCTCCATATACCATCCCTCTGGAGAGTATCCCTCTACTTGGGAGAGTGCCTCTAACACTACTAAGAGCCAATCACACTCCCTCTCCTGGCTCCATCTAATGTACTCCTCCTTCTGCATACACCCAAAAACACAAAAAGAAGTGAGTTAGTATTGAAATCCAGTTAAAAAACACGTAAAAATTCTATACATGCAAAAACAAGTTAAACTTTGCATTATTTTTGTCCTCTGTCATGGACCGCCGCCTTGTGCATAGCGGTGGTTCCATAACCGCCGCCTTCTAAAGTGGCGGTCCCAACCGCCACCCGCACAGCGGGGCGGTGGTCTGTCCCGTAAAACCAAACAGGCCATAAGCCCTAAAAAGGCCCAAAAACAAAAAAATAAACCTTTTTAACGAAAAAGGAAACCTACCCTATATGCATCCCCCTAAAGACATTTAAAACTAACATTTTCAAAAATAATCCCCCGAGTAAAAGATTTCATCATTTCCACATTTTAGGTCTAAAAATGATAAATCAAGAAGAACTAACCTGAGACTTTCATGGGTCGATGTTCCACTCTTGGAGGCATGATCGCTATCTCACCACGAATGTTTTGACTATACTCTCGAAAAGCTGTCCCCGTGGGTCCTAGAGCTCAAAAACTATCAAATCAATCTACACAAATGAATAGTAAAATGACTTTGTTTTATATAAATAGCCCTCTTAATTTGATTTTGAATGTCTTTCGCAGGGTCGGAGCGCTAACGGAGGTAAGTTCTAAACCTCACATAGATGGTAAGTCCTCTTTTCTTATCAATTCAGCCTTATTTCTCAATTTGTTTTATCTATCTGCACTTGAGTCCCCTTTTTCATTTTGCAGGTAGTGAAATCTTGGATGGTGACTTCTAGCACATAGGTGTGTCAGGTATAGCTCCTAACTCCCCATTTCAGGACCGCCATACTCGGATCCACCATTTTACACCTCTTCATGGCTAAAATGCTTCTCAGGGGGAAATATGTACGTACCCAAAATTGTAGGGTACTGCACCGCCAAAATGATGTTACACATACCCCAATGATGATATAGGTCTCCTTGCAAGGTGTTCAAAATATAGAAAGGATTGCTAGGTATACGCTTGTATCCCACATTCCACGATTAGCCTCGAATGCTTTTTCCCCCCTTTCTTCTTGCATTTTGTCTTGGTGGCGGAACCGCCGCCCTACGGGTGGCGGTCCTATGATTGCCGCCGAGGATAGAGCAGCGGTCCGTAACCGCCGCCCGCGCAGGTGGCAATTTTGTTCGCATTTTCTAGATTCCTCCAATGATCACGTCAAACGTAAATCTTCAAATTTACACGCTTTCTTCAACCACTTTGGCTTGCATTAATGTTTTTGCTCCCTATGAATAGTGTTTTTCCTTTGTTTATAGTAAAAGAGATCAAATGGGAGTTACCCTTTGGTAAATGCATTGGTTATAAATAGCCAACTTGTTTTCAAGCAAATGGCCCCTCATCCTCTCAATTCTCTTGTTCAGTTTTTTCAATTCCTTGCTTAGAATTCTGTTAGTTTTATGTTTTGCTTCCATTATTGGCATTTTGGAGGTCATATCATCTTCTTGTTTCAAGTCTCGTTTCATTGCTACTGCATGCAGTTAGTTTAACATAGAATAGCTTCATTTCTAGACTAGAATCCATTAAAGTTACAGGTTTTGTTTTGTCACAAGGATAGTTTCTGAAGCTCTCGGTACACTTGTGTTGTATTCCCATAATAAATCCCGCTAGGAATTACATAGTCAAGCTCTGTTCACTTGCGCTATCCCTCTCCTACTCGCATTGTATTCGGTCTATATCCAAAGCTGCCATTGTTCGATTGCTATCTTCTGTTGATACTATCATATACACACTTTCTGGATTCATGAGAACATGAAGGAACGAGGAGATCACACTGAGGGGATGAAATCACACACAACTGGATTTACCACTATTCTGTAAATGCCAAGTTTGAGCTATCAAAGTTCTAATTACAAACATATCAAATAGAGTAGTGAATTATTTCATTTCAGTTAAAAGTTTCACTCTCGATATCACCAGGGAAGTTGTGGGGATTGATAGTTTCTAAGAAACTGTGATTCATTCCTCACTTCTGAGGAAGGATCGAGAGCCTTTCAAATTAATATGTTTAGTTGCTTAGATATTTAGGATAAAATCACAACTGCACAGGAAAATAGCCATACCAGGCTACTTTGTTTGTTTTCATTCTGTTTCTAGATTAATTTTCCATTTTATAAATATACTAGAGTAGCTGCTCTTCAATTTCATTGAAATATGTCATTAAAAAAAAAGACAAAAATAGCAGGATACTTGCATAGTGTAAATACCTCTTTTTGTAATCGGTTTATTAAATGTTAGTTAAAATTTGAATCATTATGTATGACAATCACATGACCTGGAGATCCTAGAGAATATATATTTGAGCCCATAATACCTCAACCAAATTTACCCACAACATTAGCTGATATAGATCAGGACCTTAGGATACTGGTCTTTCGAGCAACAATAAACTTATAAGCAATTAGTGAACAACTGAGAGGATTAAAAATTGAAGATGACAAAGCTTACAACTTTTGGTCAAATCATCCTAATTATAGATTGCCTTGATAAAACATCTGAATGACCGTACAAGGATTCGAATGAGAACAAGCATTTGGTTGTGATCCTTTGGTTCCACAGCCTAACGCAGGAGACCTCATCATTGACACGGACACACTAGCTCATGTATCCAAGTTTCCAGAACACCTGTTAGGTATTTCGAGAAAATCATACAACTTCTAGTTCTAAATATAGAAGCTGAAAAGGCATACGATTCTTGGATAATAGCTCCCACATGTCACTTCCCACGTATCCAACAACTAAGAAATAGGATCTCGGCATAGCTCGACATGGATTGGAGCCTCCGAGAAGCCATTATATCTGAACGAGGCATTACACCAATCCAGGTTAGGAGGGCCTTCTTCGCCTTAGATTCATAGATTCCATTATTGCGTATTGAGGATTTAAGATTACCCGATTAGCTTATCCATATCCATTTACCTTCAACATTCACTGGCTATCTCGACATGACCTTAGGAGGTCGGGTATGAGGAAAAGGTACTTGTAGATTCCCATACTCACATGTCACTTTTCCATCGTACAAAATTGGTGAACCCAACGTGAACAAACAAATCTTCCTCTTTTATTTTTCATTTCTTTCATCCACCTTCACTCTTTCCCATTATTCTGCGGGTATTCATATACCCCTGAATATGTCAGGATACGATGCATATGGTAGACCTCTCTCAGGTCTCGAAGCAAGCTATGGTCAAACAAACAGACAACCATCACCCTCACTTTCTGCATGGGCTGATAACTATTCAAGTAATTACTTGTCATCTCAAACTCCCCCTCATAGGACTAGCTCTAGTTCTTCGTTCCGAATCAAGGAATTTGATTAATTTGCACAAACACAATAGCTAGATCCATCAGGCTCTAATAATATGATGTTTACTGGAGAATCCACTTCATTTCCTCGGGTCTTGTTCGGATCAAAGATCGGTAGACAAGTCGAGACCCACTCCCCTTTTTGGATGAGGAGTACTTAGCGCGCTTCGCTAAAAGTGAACAACGCTTCCAAAATATGTATCCACCTATAGGGAACCTACAAATACAGTCTGATGCCCTATTCCAGGAAAACACCCCCATAACTCCACCTATGGGAAATACCCTTGGTGAAGCTTGGTAGGGTAATGATCAATTCATAGCAGGGTATCATACCCCTTTACAACCTCAAGCTATACAACAAACACCCTTAAGACAAAGCACTGCGTCTTTGCCAATGGAGGTCATTTCAGCCTTAGCTGAGAAGGTTAGAGGGTTGGAGCTTGCTCAAGCAAACCAAAATTCATATTTTGGGCAAGCAGGAATCCCCAACCCTCTGCATCACCCCAGTCAAGTTGACCTCCTTACAGGAACATGCACGTTAGGCATGCCTCCTCAAAATCCTTATAGTTACCCACAGCAAACACCAACTAGGACCGTGTTTTCAAACACCACTCTAGTTGAAAACATGACACCCCCCGGCTTGGCACCAAACAACCCATACCACAACAATGCTCCTCCTTATTTAAACATTTATTCAAAATCACCACAAGGAGACATGTTCTCTTCTCCTAGGATGTTCGTTCAACCACAGGGATTCCCTTATGTTCCTACAAATGCATATGCTATGCCATATCAACAACCCATTCCACCTCAACCCCCTCAGCAAGCCCCGTCGATGGTTGAGGCCTACGTAGTAGGGACTTATTCGAAATATTTAAAATAACCCCTAGACTTCACCATACAAAGTGTTATGCTTCCAAGACCTCTTCCTGATTTTCCCAAATACAAAGGGGAAGGAGACCCGAATGCACACATTAAGGCTTATGCCACAGCCATATGGGAGTTACTCCCTTGGGATGGGGTTATCGCTAAAATATTCCCTAAAACCTTAGAAGGTATTTCCCTTGATTGGTATTATAGAATACCTGAAGCCTCGATACACTCATTTAAACAACTCGTGTCAGAATTCATCAAAGCTTTCGACATGAACGAATTGTTAGGAATGGGAATCAGGGAGTTCTTGCATATCAAACAAGAACATAATGAGTCCATTGTTCATTTTATTCAAAGATGGTGTATGGTTCTCTACTCATCAGCGAGTGCTCCAAATATGGATCAAATGGAGCTATGTGATTTATCCCTTAATTCACTCAATAGAGAGATAAAGGAAGAAGTATAGAAGTTCCCACTAAGAACTTACAATGAAGTACTCGAGAGTGATCTCCTAATCGGTGAGCAACAATAGATAGTGGTCGTAAGACATATGGGACAAACAGGAAATTAACCACTCCCAATCAAAACACCACGGCCTATCCTAATACCGGGAACACTAATCAAGGACCCAAGATCCTTAACAAGAACCATGGGTTACAATAGATGGAGTAACTGACCAAGTTAAAAGGGAAAATGTTGTAAACATTTCACCACTTGTTAATAATCGAGTGAAATAAAATATTTACTCAAACAATCAATGGGGTGGATTTTAATCATCCACCACAGAAAAACAACAATAACAATGACAAATTCAAACACAAATTCCAAATCAAAACCCAACTGGATATCAGAATCAAAACCAAAGGCAACAACCTCAAAATTTTAACTCTAACAACCAACAACCTTATCAAAATTTTGGGCCACAACAAGTTTTAAATCAACAACCTTGAAATTATAATCCCAATCTATATTGTGGCTTCCACAAGATTCAAGGCCATGATACTAGGACTTGTCATGAATATAATAAATTCATGCAACATTTTCCAGAAGATCAAAAACAACTCTTTATAGATATGTTTTTAGCAAATTCTGTAGTACCCACGCCAAACACTTGTGCAGGGGTAGTTTCCCCTCAAAATGCATCCCTCAAAATATTTAACGATCTGCTCCCAAACCATTCTAATAATAATTTAGATCCTAACAGAACAAACAAAGGTGTCATGACAGAAACAATGATCATGAAGCTTCAACTTCATTAAATCCACCAATCGCACCTCAATTAGGAACTCGACCCCAAACTAAGATAGTTGGTTTAGTAGAGTTAGACACCGAACTACCCATAGAAACCATAACAAGAACATGGGATTATTCATCCCAACCTACTCCAAGTTATCCATTGGAGCCAGACAATAGTCAACAAATGTTGGTAAAACCCATAGGCGCCTATGACTTAATTAATGATTTGACTAAAACCTTCTCTCACATCTCCTTTTTGGATTTGTTAAAAACTCTCCCACCCACAGAGCTGCCCTCTTAGAAGCGTTAGGCCTTGGCCATTTAATTAACATCACTCCTCCCCTGGAAATGCAAGTAAACCAGGTGGATTTTGACATTTATCCTCCGGGGCAGCCGGATAGGGATACTGAGTTTATATTCGATATAAGAAAAATGCCGACAGACGCTGAAATTACGCGAAGAGGTGACCCAACTTTACATTTACAAGTTTGGGTCTATAATAATTATGTTAAATGTGCAATGGTTGATGATGGAGCAGTAGTTAACATAGTCCCCTTCACTTTCCTTCAAAATTTAGGATATGGAGAGACAAACTATTCCACTATGTGAAATACACTAAGAGGTTATGATAGCCTCAAAGCCACTTCGATTGGAACCATAGTTTTACTAGTCACTTTAGGACCCAAGATGGTCCTCACCAAGTTTTATATTATAGATCGGGAAACCAATTATAATATGATCCTTGGTCAGCCATGGATACACCGCATGAAGGCAATCCCTTCCACTCTATTCCAAGAAATAAGATTTCTACACATAGGGAAAATATTTGTGGCACAAGGTGACCCAAAACCCTTCGATGTACACCCCGATTTGAAGAAAAGATGGGTATCCACTCGAGTTTGAACTTCTAGCAAACCAGCTTTTCAAACCAACTAATTCACAACCAAAAGAAAATATGATACCCACCTTTGAGTTGGAAATTTCAAATCCGGTGAGGATGTTCTAGTACTCAAAAGTGAGACCAATGTTATAAAATTAGTATCACTAGGGACTACCACAAAATTATCGAGTTCTTTGGAGAAATACTTACCTATTCTCCTACCGTTTAATTCCATGGGTATGGTACACACCACAGGAATCGCTTCTCTTCCATCAAAGCGAAGTTTTTATGGTAGAGGTAAGAAGAAAAATAAACAACTATGACAGATATCCCAACATTGATTTTTCCAAGCGAGTATTGGAATCTCCACTTCAATGGAGCTAGATGTCACTTTGGAGCTAGGGCGGGGGTGATCTTTACTTCACCTGAGGGAAAGATCCTAACTTTTGCCTTTAAATTAAACTTTGAATGTACAAACAACAGAGATGAGTACGAAGCTCTCCTCCTTGCCCTCCTCCTAACTAAAAGAATGGGTGTCAATGAAATTAGAGTGCTAGGAGACTCATGCAACTAGTTTCAAACCAAGTCTACGAGGTATATGAAACTAGGGTTGAACATTTACAACTATACAAAACAGTCATGTTAGATCTAAGCAAGGGAATCAACTTCATATCAATTGAAGCAATCCCACGAGAGTAGAACCTTCTTGCAGATCGAATAGAAATCTCGACTTCCCATTTCACCACAAACAAGTGAGTTGGAGGACACAAATTTCATGGTATCACTGCATCAAGCCTTTAGTGTGTAGAATACCAAAAAAATCACTCTTGACTCATGGAGAAGCCGATGATGATTTTTCTATCGTGGATCGTGAGTGACGATTATAGAGTCACTCTTGAATATCTAAATGCTTATTTGGAGCTACATCTTGCTCATCGTATAGTTGATCTTTCCCTAATACCACATTCCTCTTCCTATTTTGGAAATCCCACGGTAGAGTCTCCTCCACAGAAGGATCTCGATATCTATGAGGTAGAAAATGGAGAGAGCTTGGAATTACCTCCAGCCCCACCTAAATTTGAAGAACGCAATGCTTCTTTAATAGAAGAAACCATTGACATAAACATTGGAACAGAGGAAGAACCAAGAATTTTGAAGTTGGGATCCTCGTTAACTCCGGAGGAGATAGAAATACATACCCAAATCCTCAAAGAACATCAAAAAGCTTTTGCATTTAATTATAAAGAAATGACGGGAATTGCACCACAAGTCACGGTACATAATCTTGTCACTAAACTAGATGCAAAGCCAATCAAATAGAAGTCAAGACCAATGAAGCCAAAAGTGGCTCTCATGGTAAAAGAGGAAGTAATAAAACTTCTCCAAGTGGGATTCATCAAACTCATTGACTATTCACAATGGGTATCTAATATCGTCCTTGTTCTCAAAAAGAATGGGAAGATATGTATTTGCATAGATTTTCAGGATATTAACAAAGCTTATCCCAAGGATGACTTCCCATTACACCAATCCAGGTTAGGAGGGCCTTCTTCACCTTAGATTCGTAGATTCCATTATTGCATATTGAAGATTTAAGATTACCTGATTAGCTTATCCATATCCATTTGCCTTCAACATTCACCGGCTGTCTCGACACGACCTCGGGAGGTTGGGTATGAGGAAAAGTTACTTGTAGATTCCCATACTCACATGTCACTTTTCCATCGTACATGTATACCTATAATCACGAAAATGGAATCTAAACTAGACGAGTGTGATTTAGACAAAAATCATTTCGCATCATACCCCTTTTGGTAATAACTTAGCACCTCTCTTTTCAAAAGTAAAAGACATTGAACTTCTAGTTGATCATAGTGGAGAATATTTTGATATATCAAAGGACCAACATAAGTTAGACTTATTTCTCTTCGACGAGCTCCTTTATTAAAACAATGACCAAGTACTGCAAGAGTTCTTAAATTAGGTTCCAAGTTGCCGCAACAGAGTTAAAAGGTGATTAAAACCATTAAATGTGAAGCAAAAGAAAAACCATGACCATCCCTCATAGACATGGAAAACCCTTTGTACATAGGGTATGCTTCCACTTTAGGAAAAATTCATAACAATGTTGAAGATGACCCATTGAAACCAACGTATGATTCACGAAGACCTTACTTTAAGGCTTCACGCAGAGTAAAAATGAACTTGAGTGCATGGACTCACTTCCTCCTATGTTTAAGGATTAATATGATACCTTAGTTGAAGAAGAGATCATTCAATGAAAGATACTAAAACTCAGTCAAAAACTAGCAAACTTAGGCTCTTCGAGTAAGAGTGTGCGTAAAGATAGACTTAAAACAAAATCAGGTGAGTTTCACATGGATCTATATGATGATGCAATTTTGAAGGTTGCTAAAGTGAACAGATCACCATCACCCACAAAGGAACAACTCATTCAACATGAGTTACAATTAATGAAGAATACTCTTACTATTCTACAAGAGAGCAATGTTGGACACAATAGAAAATACTTATATGAAGAACTATGTCGTTACCCCTTTAACAAAGATATGTTGTGCAAACCATTTCCGAAGCATTTCGATATCCCCAAATTTGACAAGTATAAAAGTAAAATTGATCCACATAATCATGTCAAATACTTCTACATGGATTTTTAGGAAGTCGCTTATAGTGATAACTACTTGATACGTCTATTTCCTTGCATCATGGGAGTAGAGAAAATTGGAATAGTTTTTCAATATACCTAAGGGATCGATCACGACATGGCCCGTACTTGCTGAAAAAGTTGTGCAACATTTCTCTTTTAACATGGAGTGTGATATCACCATGAACGACATTTGTAATGTAAAACAAAAATATAATGAGACCTTCGCATGCTTTTTATAGCAATGGCGAGGATTGGTAAGTCGTTTCCCCTATGTCCTTCCAGAAAAATAGTTAGTAAGCATATTCATCCCCAATTTGAACTCGGAAATAGCATTTCACTTACAAATGCTTCGCGAATCTAACTTTGAATAAGTTATAGAGAAAGGAAGCTAGATCAAAAAGGCTCTTATTGCGAAAGCGACACTTAAACCAGATTCAAAGGAAAAACATGAAACAAAATCCGGTGATAAAACACATTTCTTTAATAATAATAAAATTTCATTAGTGATGGCATCACAAACTCCAAGAGAGTCCAAGATGTATGAACCGATCAACTTTTGAAGCTTTCATAAGGACGTCGCACAAAGGCACCTATAAAACACACCTTTACACCTCTAACTGAATCGCTATCTACTATACTTAAACAACTAGACATAGTGAACATGGTACAATACCCAACCGTGATGGTACCATATCTAGAAGATGCACCTAAACCAAGGTTGGTTCAAAGAGCATGAATACTGTGGTTTCTATAGTGTCAATAGACACAAAACTAATAGATGCCTAAGATTGTGACATTATATCTAAGACCTCATCGAAGAGGGTAATATCATAGTAGATTCACCATTTGACTCAGGGAAAGGACCTAACGAAAATATGGGTATATTCAAAGAACCTTTTCCTAATCATGAAGATAAGAAACATAAGAAGTTAGATTGAGACAAGCCTCTAATGATTATCAGACTACGCCTACACTTATCCAATAGACAATATACCATTTGAATCAATTATAGGTTGTATCCATTCATCTAATGAACAAGTTAATACCATTAGGATCTTAGAGAAGAGTTATGATGTAGGTACATGATGGGCTCATTTGGTAATACCAGATCCCTACCCATTCCGAATGAAGGCCAGTATAATTTAATAGAACAATTAGAGAAGACACCAGCTAGAATCTCGATCCTATATCTCCTTAAGATATTTGTGGCTCATAAGAACATATTACATTAAAAACTTTGAGTTCGAAGTTTCCACCAAAATTCGATCCCGCACACTTGCAAGCAATGACCACACACCTTGATTCTAATGATCATATTACTTTTGATCACACTGCAATCCCACATAATAACCTAGATCATAACTTACCCTTATACATAGAGGTCTTCATTACTTGTCGTAAGATCAAGAGAGTGCTTGTGGATGGTGGGTCTATTCTAAATATTTGCACATTGAAACTAGTAAAATAGCTAGGCCATTCAGAAGTAGATTTGGGAGGTAAAACTATCACAATCATAGCCTATGATAATGAAGAGAGAGGATCATTGGGTACTATAGTTGTTCCAATGGAAGTAGGGCTACCATATCACGATATAACATTCCATGTCCTTTACTTGGATCTTCCTTACAACATGCTTTTGGGATGCCTATGGATCCATGCCATGCATGACATTCCCTCCACTTTCCATCAGTGTATAAATTTGTGCATGGAGACTAGATAATCACAATCCCAAGTGATGTGGAGCCATTTACATATTGTAGAGCATTGCACATCTTCTCATGTGCATCATATGAATGTCCTTCAGATGATATTGTTGTTCCCTTACAAATAGAGGATATGAAAGAATATGTAGATCTAGATAGACTCACTCCTTCTAATCAAAATTTATCATCATTAGTTAATCCCTTCACATCATGGGAAGAAACATCTATAAATTATGGTCTAGATAATCAATTCACTATTCAACGGGATTTATTAATATCAGATCTTTCAATGTCACCCAGGACACGTGGTAAACCATACTTCTAATTCAATAGCACTAGGGATTGATGCCCTGAATGACTGGAGAAGTTTATTCCAAGTAGTCTCCTATATGAGGAAAATATGTTAGAATATTTGACCAAGAAGGTACCTAAAGGTACCATGACATCATGTCATCAAGTTCCACAAGGTATATTAATGGCCACCACATGATGTATGTCATGGGCTATAATAGGTTTGGATGCGGTATAAACACACAAGGAAGGCTAGAGCCTATTCCTATTCCTCATTTCAAATCTAACAAACAAGGCCTCAGAATCAAGACCCATGATGATCCACCTTCTGAGATAGACGCCACCTCTTCAGAACGTGAGGATGGCTCGTCTCACTCAGATAGTGATGCAAATTCCCAATATAGCCTATAGGAGGATCTTACCTCTACTAACCTATTTCCTAATTTAAGCTTTTTTTACCTTATCGAATCTAATACCCCATCCAATTACCAAGTTACCCTCATATATCCCAAACTTATAGATTGGGATCAAAAATTTCATGTGCCAATCAATTTCTTTGACAACGATGAGACCTTTACAGAATTCATGGGGCTCAAGGATTCTTTTCAAAATCGGGATCATAAAAAGGTTTTTCCATAAAAATAGATACTTGTGCATACTTTGGAGAAGAAGTAGAGATGTGTGGATGCCTGAAAAAAAAAATCATAAGCAAGGGCTTGAATACTTCATAAAATCCTTGCGGAAATAACAAACATAAGTATCCTAGTGAAAAGCTATTTGAGGCATTAGTAGATAAACTAAACAAAGAAATCATAGAAAAAGTGGAGTATCCTTATAAAGATGATGATGACCTACCTAATAAATTTGATCTTACTCTTCCCCCTGATCCTACATGGATGGAATATGCTTCTAAGATGTTTTTCGAAGATAAAATTAGTTTTAACATTGGTTCAGAAGAAGAGCCTCCAATGATCATGTTGGGAGCTTCACTCTCAACCCAAGAAATAAATGTTTTCATGGAATTGTTATGAGAGTATGCATATATATTTACATGGTCATATGTAGATATGCCAGGTTTAGACCTAGAATTGGTCATGCAAAACCTTGTTGTATACTCGAACGCTAAGCCCATCAAATAGAAATTGAGAAAGATGCAACCAAAGGTTGCACTAATCTATAAAGATGAGCTGGAAAAAAATTTAACAAAAATTTCAATAAACCCATCGACTATTTGGATTGGATATACAATATAGTCCCAGTTCAAAAGAATCCGATAGGTATCAAAATCTACACCAAATTTCAAGATATCAACAAAGCATGTCCTAAAGATGACTTCCCTCTACCTAATATCAACATGATTGTCGAATCCACTACTAGTTATGAGATGATATCCTTAATGGATGGTTTTTCAATTTATAACCAAAGAAATATTACAAAGGAAGATCAACATAAGACAAATTTCATCACCTCATGGGGGATGTGTTATCTCTTGAAAGTGCACCTTGTAAAGAGATGGCTACATGATTCAAGGACGGTTCCTTGTTGATGTATCCAGGTTCAATGATTTATGGGGTTTAAGGGTAAAAGATGACTGTAAAATAATTAAAACTAAGGTGATACACTTTGAATTTGTATGAGGGATTTGGTGAGTGTGTTCACAATTGATATGTGAAAGGATTCTTGAGGCACGAACCAACAGTTTTTGTAGAATGTTAAGGGCAAAACACTTCGAGGTATTGAGGGAAAGTATCACAAAAATACTACTAAGCTAAGAATACACATTAATATCATACAGAAATTACTGTATTTTGAAATAGGGTAAGATGATTAATCAGGCAATTTATATTCACAAGATTAATGGGAACATACACAGGACTGCAAAATTATTGGAAAGGTAGAAAATACTTCACACTCAGAAGGAAAAAACTAGCAAAATTGCTTCAATACTCATATATCCAAAAGTCCTCTTTTGTGCTTTGCAAAGGCACACAATATATAGCAAAATAATTTTCCCACCCTTCCTAAAAATAGATCAAGGCTTGTACTTGCCCATGCATCCTATTTTTATCCTTTATTTAATAATAGATAAAGGAATAAAAATAGAACATGCAATTACAAATAGGCATTAATAGCCTTGATTACATTACAATCAAACTAAAGTTGACTGTTCTATTTTAAGAAAAAAAAGGTGAATAATTTGCTAATAATAAGCTTGTTTGTTGGACAAGCCTCTTCTCTTGCGCATGTTAATTTGTCTTCTTGTCTATTGTATCCTCTTGTGAAGGCATGCAAAAATAAAATCCCTGTGAATGAACAAAATAATTACAATACTTGTAATATTTACAAAATAATTCATCCACTGTAGGGACCACTTGTCCATGTGCACATGCTCCCTTTCCTCTTTGTAGTATGTGGGGCCACCCTTGCACTTGATCACTGATCTCCATTCGGTTTGGCCACCTTTTTGGACTTAGAAAATTATAAGGTCTACCACCTTTGATTAATATACATGCCATACTACAATACTTAACCACCTTTTGATTATAACATGCCTTAATTACTTGTCGGCTTTTGCATTATTTGAAGTGACTAAGGTGGACTTTACCCTTTTTGGTGATCATCAAAACCATGATTTTGAAATAATATAAGGGCACCTGCATCATTTTGGAGTTGGACCATAGTTTAGACTTATAATATGCAATGATTTTGTAATGAATGTGGGGCTGACTGCTCTGCACGATGACTCACCCCTTTTCCTTTTACGGCACTTTGTATTAAATATATTGGCCATTATCATTAGCTACGACAATTGATTCTATCACTTTGACTCTTATGGACCATTGATCTTGATCCTTGTTTAGGGTTTCACTTGGCTTTAAGGTGGTTAGTGACATCTAACTCAAATGGAGTTAGGGTTTTTTGGATGCTCACCATGTTGGTACCTTCTTCTGACCATGGTTGAGTTAAGGTAACTCACTTAGTCAGATGGTAAAACTCCAAACCCTAACCATTTTCAGAATTTCCACTTGAGCTCTTCTCGAGCTAGTGAAGCTCTGCTCAAATTTTGATCTGCCGCCATTGTTGATTGCTTCATGAGCTTGGCTTCTCTGTGGAAAGGAATCTCTATGGATGACTTCTTTCTTGCTATAATCTCCTTGTTAGAGATTTTTGTGGAAGTCCTTTGGGCTATTTCTTACTGAGCATTTCAAGATCTAGTTTCTGTATTGGCCGCCATCGTTGAAGTCGTGAAGCTCAGATTTTGAAGTCTGTCTAGATGTACATTGATCGAGCTCTGAGATTTGGCCACTATTATTTTTTGTGTCATTTCTTAGTTCAGGCCCTCTACAACTTTGAGGGTTGTCGTGAATGCTAGAAAGGGTGAGCTTCTTTATCTTGAACATGAAAATTATTTCATTTTCACTGTTTTGGTGACCATGCATATACTAATACTTGTTTTCTACATCATTTTGTGTTTCTCGGTGATCGTGAGTTCAAAAATCACTTCATGACTTGTTGTCTAATCTACAACTTTGAGGGCTTGAAAAGTTATGATTCAAATGGTGAGTTATTTTTCTTACTCTAATTATTTGCTACCCATTAATGGGTCTTCGTTCATTGGTCGAGATCTATACTTTTGAGTTCCATTTGCTTCAGCCAAATCTATGTAAATATTCCCAATGTTGTGTTGAAACGCCACTTTTGAAGGAGTTTGAACTTTGGATCTTTTCTGGGTAGATGTAGATTTCATTTACACCTATGGTTTTGTAATTAGAAAGCTTGATTTGGATCTTTGAAGAATGTTTCAGACCCATTATCTATATTCCCAAGATCTGTTATTTGATTATATATGACTTTGATGGGTCGTCTTGTGGCTTCCACTTTGTCTGGCTTCTGAGAACTTTCCTTTCACTGGTTGGACACCATTATCTTGAATATTCTATTTCAATCTCTATTTTATAGAAAACTATGGGTCTTGTGATCTGAGCTCATAATACCAAAACTTGGTCCGTTAATCTAACTATCACTGCATTCTAGGTTTTGCGCATTTCTCGAGACCTGATCTATCCCAGGGGACAATTTTTTTTTCTTTCTTTAATATGCAATGACTCTTAAAACACAACTTGGCCGTTATAGTGTATGAGGGATTTTGGTTCACACTTTAATGGTTTCCATGAATGAGAGCTTTGATCTCTTTGTTTCAGGTTTCTTTCTTCATTCTCTGATACAAGATCCCTTGAAAATATCTTTATTATTTCCCAGAAAGATTCTTGTATTTGATCTTTTCCAATTTCTTCATACTATCATCATCTTCAGAAAATCCTTTCCTCCCATTATCCTGCAATCCATTTACTCTAAGTTTTCCTCTACAGAATGATCATTTCTTTTGTATGCGTTCCTTGCCACCAAAACTGTTTAAAGATGATTCCTTGCTTTCGAACTATTTTCCTGTAAGGTTTTAATTCTTGGATCTCCAGGAGATACTAGGGGTCTGCACTGTTATTTCTTAACTTATGTGATGACAACATTTCTTAATTGTATTTCTGGAAATCTATATTTCTTAAACTTGACAGTTGAAAACCATTTGTGTGCACATTTATTCTATACCTCTATTTGGAAAACATTCCTTACAAGCTAAAACTTTACTTTCCTTCATGACTGTGAAACCCTGTACCTGCTACAATAAAACCATGTAAAAAAATTTCTTGTTTACTACTTACTTGGTGATAGTATCTGATTTCTTGAGGGAATTGTATTTTGTAGTTTGATTACAAGAATATATTTACTTCTCTGCTTGTGGAGAATATGGACATTGTTGACTCTTATACTGCAAAACTGGAACTTTGATTTTTGGGATTGCTGCTTTACTTGTTCTGTAGCTTAGGTAGTCCTATATTTTGCTACCTTTCATGACTATGATGAGTCATTGATGTAGATGAATCTGTTCAAGTATTGAGCTTCTCCCAAAACTATACTCTGTATTTGAGTTCTTTATGGCTTCCACTGTTATAATTCATTATTCAGGATCAATTTGATTCATTTATGTATCTCTGTACTGTTTCATAATCTTTGTATTTTAAGACTGTACTTTGAGATGTGAGTCTTTAGTATTCTTGAACTGTATCAATGTTCTAAGTTTGATAAAGTCTATAAAATGAAATGTCTGAAACTTTGCATTCTTTGGTATCTCTTCAATTCATCTTCGAAATGATCCCTTGTAACCTGTAGTTGCATACTTTGATTCAGAAGATGATTCTGTCGCTTTGTTGGAATAATATAATCTTGTTTCCTTTACGTAGATGTTTGTTATCTCGTTTTAGTGATTCCAGCTAAAAATGAGATAACCATAGGAAAATTTTGGACAAATCTCTTAAAAATTCCCTTTGAAAGAGATTTTCAAGTTTTCATTACATGAAAACATGTTTCTTGCATGTTATATGTCTCATGTTTCCGAAACCCGAAACCCGATTATATAAGTCCTTTATGTCGGGTTTTCGGAACTTCTAAGCATCGGAACATGCTTTTCCTAAAGCATGTTTTATGCCTCATGTTCCCCGAAACCCGAAACCTAACTACCTTAGTAATGTGTCGGGATTCTAAAACTTTCAAGCATCGGAACATGCTTTTCCAAATGCATGTTTCATGTCGTTTGTTTCCTAAAACCCAAAACCCGAATGAAGCCTTTGTGTCGGGATTTGGGACTTAGAAGCATCTAAAAAATCATGCATCATGTCTCATGTTTCTCGAAACCGAATTGAATAAAATCTTGTGTATCAGGTTTTCAAATGCTCCAAGCATGATGACATGTCATTAATGTCCAGTTTTTTGGCAGTTGGCACACATGTCAAGTGAGGTGTAATTAATGCTAGGTTATTATAAATAGTCGGCTTTTTCCATGTCATTTTTACCATTTGTTTTTGTTGCGTCAGATTTTTTTAATGCTTCCTCTACATCTAAAACCTATCGAGCTTTTCAATTGATTTCACCACCATTTTGGATCATTTTTCAATCTAGTTGAAGGTATTCTTCTCTTCTTTCTTTTTAGAAGATTTTTGGGTTATTTGTGAAGTATTTTCTTGGGGTTTTCATTTATTTTCCTTCTTCTTTGTTGTTTTAGGGTTTTGGGTTATTTTTCTTGTTTCTTGTTTTTTCATGAGGGCTCTTGTTTGAAATTTACCCCTAGGTTATTTACTTATTTTTCATAGGTTGTAACTTGTGGATTTCAAGATGATTCTAAAATTCCTAAGTAATCATGGGGCGGAAATTTTTCATGTTCTAACATGTCAAAAACCCGATATACTTGTTTCGGGTTTTGCAGGGTGTTTAACACCTTGTGTCGAGTTTTTCCAGTGCTCAACATCCGTCCGGATATATAGTGTGTTGGGAATTTCTACCTACTCGACATCCTCTAGGTTCTATTGTGTGTGTTGGGTTTTATCACTTGTTCGACACCTTCTCATTTCGTAGTGTGTCAAGTTTTCATAGTGCTTGAAAAGTCCTAAATTATGACATACACATCATTCTCATTACGTTTCCAAAGGTGTTTTGCAAGTTTCAAAATCTAAATAGTGTGGTAGGTCTATGCACTTGTTCAACAAGCTTTCAAGCCCGATTGCTCTTCCAAAAATCATCAAGGCATTTCTTCTTCGAGACTCCTCATGTCGAACCACAACTAGTCTAAGGATAAGTCAGAAAGATGAAGTATAAGTATCAGAAGATGGAGTGTTCCTCCTACATATGCTGTAATTATGACATTCGGGACACAAAGCTTGGCTTAGTAATATAGATATGGAGGACTTTTAGAAGAGAATTGAGGATTCTTCTCAGAATTCTTAGACGGAGGTTATTTTTATTAACTCTTAAGGTTTCCCAACTTTGTGGAGTATGTTGATTTAGACCTTTAATCAGAACAAAAGGCCTGGGAAAAAGATCAGGAAGACTGCATCAAGCACGTAAACAAGAAGTTCTTGATCAAGGCTAAGCCAATAGTTTCTAGGTTTCCTAAGTTAGTCCCTAGAAGTGATTTTATTCTTGAAGTCAACGATACCATCACCCTGCTGAGCCGGCTATTTGGGCTCCTAGAGTCAAAGGAATTCCAAGGATGGATGTACTAGTTCATGGTCATCATAAATAAGAATGACCAAGGGATTGATTGGGGTAGCCTAATAAGTGATAAAATAGACTCCCAAATGAAAACAATCTCATATACCGGCAAGTTCTATATGATGTCATACATCACCTATGCAGCATCAGGCATGAGGAACTACCCAGGGCTAGATGTAAAGTGAAACCGAGCAACGGAATACATATATCGCTAATTCCCTCAGATGAAAATGAAAGGGTGTGAAGACCAATATCGAAGAGTGAATGACGCCTTCTTCTATGAAAACATTTGCAGGTTGGATCCTGATCTGAGGAAGAGAAGGGTTTCTGATGAAGCATGGGCTGAAGTGTCAAAATGGGGTTGAATTTTCTTGTAATTCAAGAAGTTTACTTATCTTCACGTGGAGAGGTTACAGGTAACCCTTTTTATTTGCCTAGGTTCCCGAGTGATAAATTGATCCTCATGGAGTTAGCTAGACAATTGTTGGATTTTCACAAATTCCAACAAAGTAGGTACAAAGCCACTATATCCTTCCCTATTTCCATTAGAAGGTACACATGCTCTACCATGGTTAAGGTCAAGAACGTTATCAGATTACAAGGGTTGATCTGGGAAAGGTAACAACAGAAGGAGCACAACAAGATGCACAGGATGCCATGAACATGCTATGCTAGAAGCTGAGGGAAATGAAGGTGAGTAGAGATGAGCTAAAGGAGAAAGTTGAACAATTAATTTAAGTATTTCTCAAGCTCTCAAATCCCTCTCAGTCAACACCATCATCTTCTACCCCTACTCTTATCGATTTGATTTCTCATCGGTACCTATGATTTAAAAGATCAACGAGAAGGGAAGAACGGTTGATGAATGGATTTAGAGGCTACTCCTACAAGGAAGAGAGGTCATTGATGAAACATTGGAGATTTATAAATCCTTGGAGGAAATAAACAAGGATGGTGAAAAAATGGATGATGAATTTTCATAGGAATTTGGGAACCTTGAGTTAACTTTAGAGGCTCTCAAGGCACTGAAATAGGTTCCATCATGGATATTAATGGAAGAAGGAATCATTATGCATGGGGATAAGCATTTCAGCATAGCCAAAGCCATCGATTCGGGATAAATATTCTCAATGAATCTTCTAGCAAGTTGAGGGAATCTATAGATCAGTTGGTTGATGCCACCAATGACATAGAAGAGGAGCTGGCCATGATCTCCACCAAGCTGTTGGATGAAGGCTCGAGTATTCTACCTATTGAAGATCTCTACAAACAAATTCAAGAATCAATTCAACATGAACCATCTTTTGTCTTTGATCTAAAACCATTGATAAGTTCATAAGGATCGAGAATGTTTTGGAATCACTAAGGAAACTCAACAAGAGATTGAACAAAATTCCTGGTAACACAAGTGACACTCAGGAAACTTGCAAGGTTCTAAGAAATTATTCTAGTGCACCAGATAAAGCTGAGATGTAGGGAATAATCTGGAAGTTCCAAGAATTTTGTGACAAGCAGGCTTTGTTGGAGGAAGACAAGGATGACGAAACAGAATAAGCATAATGTTTCATGTCATTTCTATCAAGAAATTGTCATGTATTTTTCATTTTTGTTTCTTCACATATGAAGAAAATTTTGACTTGTTCTTCTGCGTGAGAGTCAAGCAAAATAGAACTCTTGTTAAATAACTATTTTCTAGGATTTATCCTATTTTCTCTTTTCTCTCTCCATTATAAATAAGGGATGCTTATGCATTCCAAGGGTGGAGATTTTTAGATCATCAAGAGCTATTGGGAAGACAAAGAAAAACTTTGTATTTTATTTTAATCATTGAGGAATAGAAACAAGTGTTGTTTTGCAAACTTCATGCTATGGGATTCATCTATCTTGAGAGATTGTTCTTACGTCCAAGATCTTAAGCTATTATTTGTTTAGTGTTTTTATTATTTTAATAATTTCAAATATTACACTCATTATCTAAAACTCGTATAAGTATTTCTTGATCTATGTTTGCTTAAAGGAAAATACGTTACGCTCATTCCCTTTCTACTATGTTTCATCTTTAATAATTTCCTTTCTAATCCATCCCATTCCTAAAGTCTGTAACATCTCTATCTCATTTGGATATGGATTTCGAGATTGTATTCCAACCGAAATGATTAGAATAGTGTGGATATGTATATATTATTTTTCGCTTTGTTTTATATTAGTAATAAAATGTGCTACCTCACCTATCTTTGAGGAGGGATTTAATCCCATGTACCGTGGTTGAACCTCATATTTTGGTATGACAAAATTTTCAACCAACATTTTTGGCGACTCCACGGGAATACGAATTAATAAGACTAAATCTTTTCATATTGGTGTCTAGTGACTCCGTATTTTCCTTATTTTTGATAGATCTATTTTTCGATTCAAGTTGGCTAGAAAAATATTCACTTGGTCAAGCCGAGCCGTGGGTGAAACCTGATCCATTCTTTGACCCGCTTCAACATCATAATTTTAGACTTTCCCCCAATAGTATTGCATCTAGCCGAGAAAGAAGTTCTTCGCCTATCCGAAGAACTTGGGTTCCTCAAGAACAAGAAGCTTCTGCAACCTATCGTGCATTATTCTGTATGATATTCAGATTCTTGTATGCACTTCATTCAGAATAATGGTAGCACAACATGTTCCTTGGGTGTGGCTATTGGTCCTCTTTCCCTAACTCGTCATTGCATGATCTACCACATGGATCTCGTAAGAATATTCCTAAGTTCAACAACGATGGGAAGTAGCACCCTGATGAACACATCACTTCATTCTTTGTTGCATGCGGCGTCCTCGGGGTGGCTCATAAAGATGTCTCTATTCAACTCTTCATTGAGACATTGTAGGGTGTGGTAGTAGAATGGTTCTACCATCTTCCGAATGCATGCATTACCAACTGGGCTACCATGAGATCTGTATTTGAAGCAAGGTTCAAACCATCTGAAGATTCTCACGACTTGTTAGCAACACTTACACAAATGAAGGAGTCTCATGAGCCCATGTGGGAATTCATGGAAAAATTCAACAAATTGATTCGGAAGATTCTAGTGCTAGCCATTCCCACTCTTGAGAATCAAAAGTGTTTCTTCATCAATGCTCAACCCCCTGATGTGAGCTTCTTTTTAAGAATATCTGTTATACCTAATTTGGCTACTTGCTCAAGCTACAACCCGAAATAGAATATTATATCATTATGGATGGGAATATCGAAGAGAGTCATCTAAGCCTAAAATAAGATTTCTTCTCAAATTACTACCGACCCTATGATTCGGAAGATGGATAACGACTCGATCACTTTGAAGAAGCAGATGTCTCAATAGGAAACCAACATTCCCGATCGGGATATTCCTAAACATAATTTTAACAATATCAATGACACTCTCATAAGAGATAGGAATCGGTTGACTTCTACTCCAACAAGGCTAGCCGTCGAAGCTCCTCCTATCATTGCAACAGTGGAAATCGTTGAGGAAGATGAAGAACTAGAAGATAAAGATTCTCACAAAGCTTTTGAAGCTTCAAGATATGTTGATGAGTCTTTTGATGATTCAGCTGGCGACTCCAACATTGGGTACTTGGAATACGAGGAAGACCAGTGTGAACATGATGGTCAATCATTTGCAGTCTTCAATCGAGATCAATCTTAGAACCATAGAAATTCAGTTGAAGGCTCTAAGGAGAAAGGTAAAGAAGCTCCCATGGTTATGGCTAAAAGAGGCTCTCCTATCTCATCACAAACTTAAAAGGAGAGAACTAAAAGGTAACTTATTTTTCTAACTCTCTTTCTCCTACCCCTAAGACTAGTGCCTCAGTTCAGACTAGTATAACCAGAACTAAGCCCACCATCATTCCTTCATATACCACTTTTGACATTATCGATCATGCAAAGAAAACTAAAATCCAAATGTCGGAAGCCGAGTACCTCCAGTCAAATCCCGAGCAATTTGAGAAACTTGCAAATTCATTAGAAGCAAGGTTACTATCCCTTCATCCTCAAAAGGCATGTTTCCTAATCCCACTCAACCTTTACCTCAGAATAATATGACCTTTGTTGCTTCTTTAGGAAAGATTGAACCGTTTTATTTGTCCTTACTTATAAATGGGTTTAAACTCAGCAATTGCATAATTGACTTAGGAGCCTTCAATAACGTGATGCCCACAAAATTACCCCATGCCCTTGGACTTACCATGACTAAATCTTATGGGCAGTGTTACTCCAAGGAAACCAAACAAGTCCCTTTGATTGGTCAAATGAAGGATGCACAATTTGCATTTATCGCATTCCCTGAAAAGAAAGTAAAAATGAATATTCTGGTCGCTGATATCCCAACTGCTTATGAAATTCTCTTAGGAAGAGGTTTTTGTAAATATGTCGGAGGAGAAATCAATACGGACTAGACTAAAGCTAAAATTCTAGTAAATGGAGTTCCTTGTGTCCTCCACCCCAAAGCATAAGAGAAGTACTTGGTTACTAAATCAGATGATCCGAAGGCTCAAATTCTCTTTGAAGATGCAGGCTTGGGAAATTATTTCATGACATCAGAGGTGCCATCTCTAGAAATCAAGTTAGAAGATCCTAATGCTATTTGGACCCTCAAGTTCGATGGGACTTGTTCAACTACCTGGATCGTGAGCTGGTCTAGTTCTTATATCTCTAGGTTTTAAGATCTTTCCTTTTTCCTTCAAGTTGTAGTTTGACAATACTAATAACATGGCTGAATACGAAGCTGTTATTAGGATTATAAATGGCAAGGTAAAAGGTAATCTGAAATCTTAAAGTTTCGAGAGATGTTGAGTTGATTGTAAATCAAGTAAAGGGGTTTATCACGTGAAAATGATCGCCTAAAGCATTACAGAACAAGGTGTGGGACAACATAGAATGATTTGATTATTTTTCCATTAAGGCGAGTCTTGAGAGATTACAATGGAAAAGTTTGGTTCTTTAGTTGTGTCTTCATCTCTTCTCCTTCCTCACCCAAAGTTCAAACAAGACACGTATACCATTGAGATTGTGTATCATCCAAGTGTTCCAGATAATTTAGCACATTGGCAAGTGTTAAATGATTATAAATAGGTATTGTCTTTTCTTAAGATAGATGATAATTTTAGTGATCTCTATTTTGAAGGATCAAAATCAGCTTTCCATGAGTCTGTCTCGAATTCATATCAAGAGATTGAAGGTGAATTCATCCAGCTCAAATTCAATAAGATTCTGAAGGGATTGGTTTCTCTTGAAGGTTTGTTTGACAAACATGACAATTTTACTTAGGCTAAAAGGAAAGCTGAAGGTGCTTCCTCTTCAGAGGTAGATCAAGTTAATCTAGGATCTTCTGACTAACCATAAATGGTAAACATCGAAAAATGTTGTTCTTGTGAGGAGAAAGGAAGATTCACTGCACTCTAGAAGAGATATATGGATGTCTTGGTGTGGTCCTATGTGGATCTGAATTCTTTCAAGCCCAAGGATGTGCAACATAGCATCCCTTAGAAACCTAATGTCAAACCCTACAAAGTGTAAGAAAAGGCATTATAATCCAAAGATCTCGGGGACTATTCTTACGAAATTCAAAAGATGTTAGACGCAAGGATTATCTTCCCCATCTAGCATTCTACGGGTTGCTAACATTATCCATTTCACAAAGAAGAATGGTGAGATTCAGATTTGTGTTGATTTTCGGAACCTTAATCAATCTTCATTGAAAGATAATTACCCATTGCCTATCATGGATCAAGTATTGCAGACTGTCACTGGATCAAAAATGTTATCCATGCTTGATGGATTTTTGGGGTATAATCAGGTCGAGGTAGCTACTAAAGATCTACATAAAATAACATTTACCACCCCATGGGGGACCTTTGCTTACAGGAGGATGCCTTTTGGTTTGATTAACACTGGAGCCACTTTTTAAAGAGCTATGGACTTAGATTCATAGTTGTATATTTGGATGACTTGACAGTATTCTCTAAGAAGGGAAGTGATCATTATGATCACCTGGAGTAAGTACTCTTAAGGTGCAGGTGTCATGGGATTTCATTAAATCCTAAAATTCCATGTTCGAAGTAACAGAAGGTAAATTTTTGGGTCATATCATGACTAAAGAAGGAACCAAGATCAACCCAAAGTGGGTGAAGGCCATCCAAAGCCTTACCCTACCTATAAACAAAACTGGGGTACATAATTTTTTTGGAAAGGTTAATTTCCTAAAAGGATTTGTTCGACTTTTTGATAAAACCAAGGATATCCTTGGGATGATGAAAGTTAAAACTCCATTTCAATGGAGTAATGAAGGGAAGCTTTCTTTCAAAGAATTCAAAAGAGAAATTTCTCATGCTCCTATTCTGATATGCCTAGACTTCAAGAAGGATTTCATCATGTACTACCTACTTCTACACATACAATGATCGCCATCCCGATGAAGGAAAGAGAAGAGGGAATTAAAGCTTCCATTGCTTTCATGAGCTGCCCACTAAAGGAACATGAATTGAAGATGTCACAAATTGAAAAGCATGCTTATGCAATGGTGAGAGTAGTGAAACATTTCAGGTATTATGTGTTGAGTTCTCACACTCTCATTTTTGTTCCTGATATTGTAGTTAAGTATATTTTGACTCAACAAGAGTTGGGTAGTCAACAGGGTAACTAGATAGCCAATGTCCAAGAATATGAATTGGACATCAGACCTACCAAGTTGGTATGAGGAAGAGGTCTATGCAAATTGATTGCAGAAAACAATTCTCATACAGAATGCAAGGAGACTAAAGATACTTCTTGTAATCTGCCCATGGCACTTTTTGTAAGAAAAACCGATGAATGGTATGAAGATATTGCTTTATTTTTTACTTAAGGAAAATTTCCCCTAAATTTAAGCCAAAAAGGAAAGAGGATAGTTAAATTAAGGTCCACAAGACACATTCTTTGGGATAATGGTATATACAAGAAGGGTATTGATGGTGTATTCCTACATTGTGTTGATAAGTCTCAGCAGATAAGGTTGTTAGAAATCCTTCAAAAATATAACATGTGGAGGGCATTTCTATTCCTCTATGACAGTTTACAATATCTTACAGGCCAGGTACTATTGGCCTACTCTCTTTCAAGATTCAGCAGAATGGGTGGCTAACTATGAGAAGCTTGTCAACATTTCGTTTGTCGTCCTAAGTTGACAGCGCTTCCCTTCAAGCCTGTGATAATTGAAGAACCTTTTCACCAATGGGGAATTGACTTCATTGGAGTACTAAATCCTACCTCCAGTGCCACTCATAATTATGTGCTTACTGCCATAGACTATTTCACCAAATGGGTGGAAGCCACACTAATCAAACAAGCAACCTCCGAAGATGTGTGCAACTTTCTCAAGGAGAATATAATTGTTAGATTAGACATACCTCACATGATTTTTGTTGACAATGATTCCAATTTCTCATCACATGAGGTGATAGAATTTTGTTATGGATTTGGGATCACATTGACTCATTCATCCGATTATTACCCCCAAGGAAATGGTCTAGGTTGAATCAAGCAACAAAAACTTGGTGACCATAATCAGAAAGTTGGTCGATGAGAATCAGAGGACATGGCACAAAGTGTTGTATGATGCATTATGGGAAATTGAATTACTCCTAAGCGAGCTATTGGAATGTCCCCATTCTAGGTTTTGTATGGAATTGATGTTGAGATTCCTATCTCTGTAGAATTTTCAGCCTTACGATTGGCTAAAGCAATTGAGGATGAAACTTTTCAAAGTTCCATTGAGAAAAGGATAATGTACCTAGCTAGGCTAGAAGAAGAATGGAGCAAGGTGGTGGATTGCATTGCAGATCATCAGAGAAAAGTCAAAATATATTTGACAAAAATCAAAGCAACATGATTTCTAGATTAGAGATCTAGTACTTCTCTAGGATAAGAGAAGGAAAGAAAGGGATGCATGGCAAGTTCGATTCTTTATGGAAAGGTCCTTTCAAAATCCATCAATTGAATGGTGAAAATAGCTTCAGATATCATATCTTTATGGAGAGTTTCTCCCTCTACCTTTCAGTGGTCAACATCTGAAATTGTTCCATCAGTAATGCAAGATGCTCTCTTGCATTGTATTATAATTTATTTTATGTTGTGTGTTTACTTTATTTCTTTATTTATTTCTTTGTTTGTTTGTTTTTGGTTTTTCTTCTCCCACTCTACGTCTGGAGCCCAATGGATAAATATTTATGATACATAAGTTCTCTTCCTTTGATGTCTCAAAGAAAGTCCCCAACTGGAGCCAATGTTATCTTGTTTTAGTGATTCTAGCTAAAAATGATATAACCATAGGAAAATTTTGGACAAATCTCTTAAAATTCCCTTTAAAAGAGATTTTCGGGTTTTCATTACATAAAAACATGTTTTTTACATGTTATATGTCTAAATTTTTCCGAAACCTAAAAATCGATTATATAAGTCCTTTATGTCGAGTTTTTAAACTTCTAAGCATTGGAACATGCTTTTCCCAAAGCATGTTTTATGCCTCATGTTCCCTGAAACCTGAAACCCTATTGCCTTAGTAGTGTGTCGGGATTCTGGAACTTTCAAGCATCGGAACATGCTTTACCAAATACATGTTTCATGTCATTTTTTTCCCAAAACCCAAAACCCGAATGAAGCCTTTGTGTCGGGATTTCGAGACTTAGAAGCATCTAAACAAATCATGCATCATGTCTCATGTTTCCTGAAACCTGAATTGAATCAAATCCTATGTATCGAGGTTTTTGGATGCTCCAAACATGATGACATGTCATTAATGTCTAGTTGTCTGGCAGTTGGCACACGTGTCAAGTGAGGTGTAATTAATGCTAGGTTATTATAAATAGTCAGCTTTTTCCATGTCATTTATTACCATTCGTTTTTCTTGTGTTGGATTTTTGTTGATGCTTCCTCTACCTCCAAACCCAATTGAGCTTCCCAATTGATTTTTCCAGCCATTTTGGATCATTTTTCAATCTAGTTGAAGGTATTCTTCTCTTATTTCTTTTTAAATGCTTTTTTGGTTATTTGTGAAGTGTTTCCTTAGGGTTTTAATTTCTTTTCCTTCTTCTTTGTTGTTTTACGGTTTTGGGTTGTTTTTCTTGTTTCTTGTCTTTTTCATGAGGGATCTTGTTTGAAATTTATCCCTAGGTTATTTACTTGTTTTTCATAGGTTGTAATTTGTGGATTTCAAGATGATTCTAAAAATTCCTACGTAATCATGGGGCGGAAATTTTTCATGTTCTGACATGTCAAAACCCAATATACTTGTTTCAAATTTTGCAGGGTTTTTAACATCTCGCTCTTTCCACCTTGTGTTGGGTTTTTCCAAGTGCTCAACATCCGTCCAGATCCACAGTGTGTCGGGTATTTCTACCTACTCGACATCCTCTAGGTTCCGCCGTGTGTGTTAGGTTTTCCCACTTTTCGACACCTCCTCATTTCCACAATGTGTCGGGTTTTCATCAATGCTCGACAAGTCCTAACTTCCAACATACACTTCAATATATTGGGTTTCTGAAGGTGTTTTGCAAGTTTCAAAATCTGAACAGTGTGGCGGGTCTGTGCACCTGTTCAACAAGCTTTCAAGCCCAATTTCTCTTCAATAAATCATCAAGGCATTTCTTCTTCGAGACTCCTCATGTCAGACCCTAGCCAATCTAAGGATAAGTCAAGAAAGATGAAGCATGAGTATCAAAATATGGAGTCTTTCTCCTACATAAGCTACAATTATGACATTCAAGACACAAAGCTTGGTAATATAGATATGGAGGACTTCTTGAAGATAATTGAGGATTCTTCTCAGAATTCTTGGATGAATTCGATAACAGGAAGTGGTCTCCCTCTCACACCAAGATTTCCAACATCAGCTCAATGCCTTGAATTCATCTTGGCTTGTGCTTCCCACTATGACTCAGCCTCCCGCTTAGTGAGAAATCAAGTAGGAGATTCTATAGTGAAATTGGATGGAGGTTATTTTGATCAACTCCTAAGGTTGCCTAACTTTGTGGAGTATGTTGATTTAGACCTTAAATCAGCACAAAAGGCCTGGGACAAAGATCAGGAAGACTACATCAAGCATGTAAACAAGAAGTTCTTGATCAAGGCTAAGCTAGTTGTTTCTAGGTTTCCTAAGTCAGTCCCTAGAAGTGATTTTAGTCTTAAATTCAGCGATATCATCACCCTGCTTGAGCCGGCTATTTGGGCTCCTAGAGTCAAAGGAATTCCAAGGATGGATGTACTAGTTCATGGTCATCATTGATTGGGGTAGCCTAATAAGTGACGAAATGGACTCCTAAATGAAAGCATGTATTTTCTACCGGTAAGTTCTATATGATTTCATACATCACCTATGCAAAGAGAAGGAATGAGGAACTACCTAGGGCTAGATGCAAAGGGGAACCGAGCAACATAACACATATATTGATACTTCCCTTACCTAACAATGAAAGGGTCTAAAGACCAATATAGAAGAGTGAAAAATGCCTTCTTCTAGGAAAACATTTATAGGTTAGATCTCGATCCGGGGAAGAGAAGGGTTTTGACAAAGCATGGGTAGAAGTGTCAAAATGGGGTTACATTTCCTTACAATTCAAGAAGTTTACTTATCTTTAGGTGGTGAGTTTCAGTGGTAACCCTTTCCATTTTCCCGGAGTTCCCGGTGACAAATTGATCCTCATGGAGTTAGCTTAGACAATTGTTGGATTTTCACAAATTCCAACAAAGCCACCATCTCCTTCCCTATTTCCATTGGAAGGTACACATGCTCTATCTTGGTTAAGGCCAAGAATTTGGTTCACGAGATTTAGGACAAATTGAAGAAACATATGAAGCTCAGGGAGGGATTCGACATCAAAGGAGTCCTTAAGTCATATGGAACCTTGTACCTACATGTGTCCAATGTGGAAGATATCTGGGTTGATCTTCGAGATGAAGTTGCCATTCAAAGAAAAGACAACAATAGACTGACGCTTGAAGAAATTTAGATGTTATATCTGGCTGATATCCCTAAAGGCACCATGGACAATGAAAGTGTTCTAGACACTAGGTACAAATATTCAGATGGAGACCAACTCAGATTCCCAACCATTGATTGGTCTGTTATTGAAAAAGCTTCTATCACTGAAAGAGTTACTCAGACTCTTGTCCATACCAAGGCATGGCTCATTTCTTGGGGAATGAGCTATAAGGAAAAGAGCTTTTCAAAAATATCTACTTTAGAAGCGGGACCCTCCAAGGGAGAGAGGGAAGAGGATAAAATCCCTACCAAGAGGCAGATTAAATTTAAGTTTTCGAAGGGGAGAAAAGCAAGGAGCCGAATCATCTACCACTCCTTCACAAATAGTTGAGGTACTAGATTCACCTCCTCCACTAGAACAAGGAAAATTCCTTTAGAAGAAGAGGTAGGTCAACCTCTTGTTTCTCCTTTTGATGATTTCTCATCGGAGGTAAGTCTTTCTCTTGCTTCTCAAGCTTTGACTTTAGAATATTTACCTCCTCTCTCCCAATCTTCCTCATCTCATATTTCTACGCCACTCTCATTAGCCATGGCCAACATTTTCTCTGACATCTCACCTCTCTCTACTAGACATCGAGATGGCCATAGAAATGCCTCCTCCTTCCGCACCTTCATTCCCTGAGTCTATTCCCACAATCACCACACTTGCAGTTATCACTAATCCACAAGAAAACCTTCCTACACCTACAGATACAACCATAACACCTCCAATTAGGGTAACTTCTTCCATTGTACCTCAATGGTTGGTTGATTAGACTCTGAGGAAGAGGAAGGTGGTAGTTCCCCTACCATCCTTCAACTTCAGTTCACTCAAGGCCTCTCCTGTCAAATCTGCTAAGAAACCCAAAATCATTTCAACAGTTTCATTGGATGCCTCGGGGCCTAAGTTTGTAGAAATTTCCACTCCCCGTGACTCGACAAAATCGAGGATATAGCAGTTACTGATTATCATATTACAAGGGTTGATCTGGGAAAGGTAACAAAAGAAGGAGCACAACAAGATGCACAAGATGTCATGAACGTGCTATGCCAGAAGCTGAGGGAAATGAAGGTGAGAAGAGATGAGCTAAAGGAGAAAATTGAATAGTTAACAGAAGTATTTCTCAATTTCTCAAATCCTCTCGATCAACCAACAATGTCATCTTCTATCCCTAATCCTATCAGGTTCTATTTTTCATTGGTACCTATGATTTAAAATATCAACGAGAAGGGAAGAACGGTTGATGAATGGCTTGAGGCTACTCCTACAAGGAAGAGAGGTCATTGATGACATAGTAGAGGTTTATAAATCCTTGGAGGAAATAAAGAAGGATGGTGATAAAATGGATGATGAATTTTCATAGGAATTTGGGAACCTTGAGTTAACTTTAGAGGCTCTCAATGCATTGAAACAGTTCCATCCCAGATTTTAATGGAAGAAGGAATAATTTCGTATGGGGATAAGCATTTCTAGCTAGCCAAAGCCATCAGATTCAGGATAAAGATTCTCAATGAAGCTTGCAGCAAGTTGAGGGAATCTAGAGATTAGTTGGTTGATGCCACCAATGACATAGAAGAGGAGCTATCCAGGATCTTCGCCAAGGTGTTGGATGAAGGCTTAAGTATTCTACCTATTGACAAGCTCTATAAACAAATTCAATAATAAATTAAACATGAACCAACTTCCGTCTTCAATATGAAAACCATTGATAAGTTCATAAGGATTGAGAATGTTTTGGAATCACTAAGGAAACTCAACAAGAGATTGAAGAAAATTCCTGGCAACACAAGTGACACTTAGGAAACTTGTGAGGTTCTAAGTGATTATTCTAGTGCACCAGATGAAGCTAAGATGTAGGGCATAATCCAGAAGTTCCAAGAATTTTGTGACAAGCAAGCTTCACTGGAGGAAGACAAGGATGATGAAGCAAGAATAAGCATAATGTTTCATGTCATTTTTATCAAGAAATTTTCATGTCTTTTTCATTTTTGTTTCGTCACATAGGAAGCAAATTTTGACTTGTTCTCCTGTGTGAGAGTCAAGCAAAATAGGAATCTTGTTAAATAACTATTTTCTAGGATTTATCTTATTTTCTCTCTACTCTCTCTATTATAAATAAGGGATGCTTATGCATTTCAAGGGGAGATTTTTAGAATATCAAGAGCTATTGTGAAGAAGTAAAACTTTGTATTTCTTTTAATCATTGAGGAATAGAAACAAGTGTTGTTTTGAAAACTTTGTGTTGTGGAACTCATCTATCTTGAGAGATTGTTCTTATTTTAAGGATCTTAAGCTATTCTTAATTTAGTGTTCTTGATCATTTTAATCATTTCAAATATTACACTCATTATCTAAAACTTGTATAAGTATTTCTTGATTTGTGTTTACTTTAAGGAAAATACGTTCCGCTCATTCCTTTTCCACTATGTTTCATCTTTAATAGTTTCCTTTCTAATCCATCCCATTCCTGAAGCAGAACATCTCCATCTCATGTTGATATGGATTTTGGGATTGTATCCCAACCCCAATGGTTAGAATAGTGTGGATATTGTATATATTATTTCTGTTGTGTTTTAGATTAGTAATAAACAGGTTGCCTCACCTGTCTTTGAGGAGGGATTTAATCTCGTGTACTGTGGTTGAACCTCATATTTTGGCCTGAAAAAATATCCAACTAACAATGCTCTATTTCCTTGATAGTAATATTTCGGCATGTTAGAAAATTTTAAAAAATATTTTTCATGGTGAAGCCCCTGGAAAATTTTTCCCATAATCTTCTTTTCATTCTGTTTCAGCTCTAACCCTTTGATATGGCAGAATTTCTGATTTTTAGTTAACTTTAGCTTCTTTAAATCTGATTCTTCTTCTTTAGTTGCAAACTGAAAAGTATACTTCTATTTGTCCATCTCTTTTCTGTATTGTAACTTCTTCCATTTGCAGAAAATACTGAATTTGAGTTACATTAATCCTTCTTTCCAGCATGTACTTATGACTTGTCTATTTCTTCTTGGTCAGAAATTGCATGACTTTTAAGCACACTTAAGAAAACAATTAGAAAAATACTTAGGCTTTTTGGCCTCTTTTGTGTCCATTTTTCCTCTTTTCTTTTCTTTTCTCTCGAGTGAGTATAACATGTATGTATTTTGATCTTCAAGTAAATTATATCTCCTATTTTTAAGAGATTCATATTCATGAACTAGGATAGTATAGGAATATGAACTAACCCCTGAGCTTAGAATCGAGCAGTTTTCTCTTTTTTTTTTTTTCAGTGTACATAAGTGAATTCTACAACCAAGATGAAAGGAACAAAAATTGGAATGGAGATGCTTCGAACAACGAAGAAAACCCCAAGGAAATGATGGGTTCACTCACACTCCTTTACTTTATTTTTCATGCATGTGTACCTCTTATTTTAGTAGTTATACTTTACTTTCCAGTTACATCCCACGGCTTGTGTGGGAACATTTGAAATTCCTTATGAATAAAACATTGAATTCTAAAAATGAGTTGTGTATTTCTTTCTACATTTCAGCTTTTTGTATGGATTGTATGATGAACTAAACAACTCAGTGATATAATTGAATGTCTTAATCATGAAGGAAAGAACATTAATGAGAACTTATAACATCTAGTAATGAAATCTGATTTCTGCAATCTGCACTTATGTTTGTTGTCCCAAAACTCAACATTTCACCTATTCTACAATTTGGTGTCTTCATCAAGACAACACAGTTGTCCTTCGGGGCCTTGTGTTTTTTTGCTAAAGATAACATGAAATTGTAGACTATGTGATCTGTTACGTTTTGTAACAACACACATAGCTGCAGATTTCATATAATCATTAACTAATTCAGTAGTAACAATAATATCAAAACTCCCTTATCTTAGGTATACTTCACCAATGCCTTCCATCGTAATGAAGTTTTGAGTTGCCCATTTTGCACAATGAAAAAATTGTCAACAGGATGTTTTTCTACAAAGTCATGCCTTTCAAACTAAAGAATGCCAAGGCTACCTATCTATGTGAAATTAAGGTCATATTCCATGACATCATGAATGACATCATGCATGATTACATTGATGATATCTTAGCAAAATCCAAAATCATAAGAGAGCACCTTGAAGTGCTCGGGCGTTTTTTCAAAGGTGTCTCGATATTATAAGGTCCCGTTGAATCCCGAGAAAGTGTGTCTTGGCATTTTTTCATGAAATATCTTGGGTTTCATTGTTTCACAGAGAGGAATAGAGGTGGAACCCGCAAAGGTTGCAACTATCACAAAGATACCTCCACCTACAAATCAAAAACAACTGTGAAGTTTACAAGGAAAAATTTAAGCAATCCACCATTTTATTTCACAACTTACGGATAAGTGTCATCCATTCACACATCTACTAAAGAAAGATGTTACTTTCAGTTGTGGACCAGATTATCAAAGGGCATTTACATTACTTAAACAATACCTCGTCAACCCACCTGTTCTCATGCCACCTTCCCTAGCCAAACCCCTCCTACTATATATTTCATCCACCCAATTTTCTCTTGGTGAACTTCTTTTTAATATGACCTTGACCATAGAGAAAGGGTGGTTTATTATCTCAATCGTACCTTGATCACCTATGAGTTGAATTATCCACAGATTGAAAAGGCGCCTCGACAATCGTCTCTACCTATCGAAACTTCACCATTACCTTCTTAATAATAAAACCAAGTTGATATCCAAAGTTGACCCTCTCAAGTACCTTTTATCCAAACCCACCCTTACGGGATGAATGGCTAATTGGATCATTCTCCTTAGTGAATTTGATATTGATTTCGTTAATCAGAAATAATTGAAAGGACAGTATTGGCCGATTAGTTGGCATAAGCTCCCCTACCAGGAATGGAACCATTGTGTCTAGATCTGCCAGATGCATCCATGATGTATATCAAAGATTCTATTGTGTGGCAAGTCCACTTCAATGGATCATTCACATTTCATGGGTTAGGAGTTGGGGTGGTGCTCATCACTCCCACAGGAGAGGTTATTCCACAAGCATTCCATTTAGGATTCCCATGTACTAATAACATTGCAGAATATGAGGCACTTATCGCCAGCCTTAAGTTAGCTATCACTTGGAATATCCAAAAATACGAGTCATCAATGACTCCCAAATAATCATTAAACAAGTTAATGATGAGTATAAGGTCAAAGATGAGAAGCTCATTCCATATAAGAAATTGGTCAAGACCTTGAAGGAGTATTTTGTGCAGATTGTTTTGAACAATGACCAAGATCACATAATAGGTCCATGGATGCTATGGCTACTATCAGATCCTTGTTACGTATTCCACCTTAGGAAAGTAAAATTTCATTCTTTGTAGAGCATTTACGAGTGCCCACCTATGACATACCAGAGTCTTATTTGGCATTTGAAAATGTTGGTCCTCTCTTACCTTGGTATGATCCCATATTTAACTAATTACAAAATGGCACATTTCCCCAAACATTAGCCATACTAAAAAGAAATTTCTTATGCACCGTATATCCCATTACACCCTCCTAGTAGGCACCCACTATCATCGTGACACAAATCTGCTACGTTGTTTGGATGTTATCGAGTCATTCCATGCTATCAAAGAAGTGCATGGTGGAATTTGTAGAGGGAACACTTGCCACATAGTTTTAGATAAGAAAATCTTGAGAGTGGGATATTATTTGCCTACCATGAAAGAAAACTATTGTAACTTTGTCAAGAAGTGTGAACTCTGTTAGAAATATGGTAACTTGATACACGCACCAACACAGGCATTACAGCCCATTGCAACTCCTTGGCCATTTTCTAAATGGGGACTGGATCTCATATGGAAGCTCCATCCTACTTCATCAGATGGTCATACCCATATTATCACCACTACTGAGTAATTTATTAAATGGGTAGAGGTTGTGCCTCTCACTTATATAACTAGTGCACAAATCTCCAAATTTATCATGAATCACCTCATTTTTTGTTACGGTATTCCCTCTACCATTGTCACAGATAATGGTAAGTCTTTCAAAAACAAAAAATTCAAAGTTTTATGTCAACGATTTCATATCCAATCGAGGTATTCCACCCCTATTTCCCTCAAGGTAATGGACAAGTCGACGCCACTAATAAATATCTTGTATGAATCATGGAGGAAATGGTTAGTAAGATTAGTTGTAATTGGCACTTAAAAATAGATCCTTCCCTCTTGGTCTATTAAACCTCCATCCACACTCCTACTGGTGTGACCCTATATTCCTTAACTTCTATGGATCTAAATCCATCATACCCTCGAAGTGGATCTTCTTTCCCCGAGAATATCTCGCTAGGACTATCTTGATAAAGATGAAGACTATAGAGTTTCTCGACTGAAAGAGTTAGAGATGTTGGATGAGAAGCATATGAGAGCACTCAATCACCTGAAGGTTTATCAAAACTGAGTGTCAAGAGGATATAAAAATGTATCATTCATCATGAGTTTGATGTAGGTGATCTTGTTCTAAAATAAAATCAAAGAAACACGGTTATAGACAGAGAAAAGAAAATTTAATTTTAAGCTAATGGTTAGGGCCCTATACGGTGGTTGTTAAATATGGATTAGGAGTGTATAAAATTTCACATTCCGATGATGTAGAGATTCAATAACCCATGAACGAAATGAACCTCAAGCGGTTCTATGCTTAAGCTTGGGGTGGATGTCAAAAAATACCTAAAAAGTAGAAAAAGGAGAAAAGATAAAACAAGCAAAAAAATAAAAAAATAAAGAAAATATTTAAAAGAAAACAAGTTTTCCACATGTGAAAACCATGTAATTGTGATGCATTGGGTAGGTATTTCGGTGAAAACTAGTTTCTGACGCTCATAGAGGATTTTTTGTTCACAAGATACTCTTACATCTGGATGGGTAACTCTCACATCTATTTAGGATTGATTTCCCTTGTTAGGTCTAGGAACCCTATCGAACTGTCTTTCCAAGTTGTGATATGGATCATTTGAGCTTATATCTACATAAATGAATTGCCTTTATATGTTCCTATCTAATGTTGGGGAACCTTCACATGTTTCCTTCTCGAATATACATGTGTGGCATTCTTCTTTTGTATATTCCCACATCACGCTGGGGACATCCACGCTTCTTTGTCACTATACATTGCTTTCAAAACAAGACCTTAGAAAATACAAAAACATTTAGAAAAGGATATACAAAAATATAAAAATTCAAAAACCCCATTTTTAGGAATGAAGCTACACCAACTTCATAACATTGTCTTAAGGAAACCCCGAAAACAATGTGAACAGTATCCTTGAAAACTTATCTTTCGAAATAACACCGAAAAAATTAGAAAGAACATCAATGTTGTCCTGTAAAAACAAAGTAGTGATTAAATTGCTTTTAGTTTTTAGTTTGTATAGTTTTGGTTATAGCATATTTTGCATTTTATGATTTAAAGTATAGTTCATTTGTTTACCTTAGATTGAATATTGTTTGATTTAATTTTGTGTCACATTGAGTTCATTTTTAACTTTCATACTTGTAAAATATTGATATTTTTTCATCTTCTATTATATGCATCTATTTAGGATTCATTTTACTTACTTAGATTAGATACAAATTTAATATATTGTTAAGGTCGCATGAGTTCATTTCTAGTTTTGTATTGTTGTGTTGTTCTATATGTGTATATTTTTTTAGTTTTATTAAAAAAAATCTTGTGTGTTTATTTACTACAAATTTGTTTGTTATCACATCTATCATCTATCATTCATCACATGTAACTATTATCCAATTTTTCCCCTCAGGAGAAATTGGAAAAACATGACCCCACAAAGAAAAAAATGAGGGATCGATTCAGTCATGGGAGTTCACATTTTGGGCTCAGACTGCAAATAAGTGAAGTAAAGCCAAGAAATTACAAAAGATTTTAGGAAATGAAGAAGCTCGAAGTCTAAAATTTGAACTTTAGAGGTGAGGGCATTCAGAGGTAGGCCGAAGTCAAATTTGGAGTATCGAGTTTTCGGAGCTCGCGGTGAACAATGCCACATGGGAGGGAGAAAATTTTGAAACCCTAAGTTTGAAATTCAGACTTCGGGCTTTTGGGAGTTTAGAGTTGGTAGAATGGTTGAGCGGATAATCAAAACCCAAAACCCTGAAATCACAAAACCCTAAAACCCAACATCCTCGAAACCTCAAAACATGAAATTCCCAAAACCCCAAAACCCAAAATCTCAAAACCCCAAAACTTGAAATCCCCGAAATCCTCGAAACTTGAATCCCAAAAAAGGCAAAGGTTTAAAACCTGAAGTTTGAATTTCAGAATTTAGAGTTTTGGAATTTCAAAAAAAATTTCTCGAGCGGTGAACAAAGTGTCACGCAACATGGTTTTGGAGTCCGAAATATGAAGTCTAAATTTCAGACTTCGGAGGTTTAGCATTTTGGAACTCTCAAGTTGACTTGAGCAATGAATAATAGCTTTAACTCCAAAATCAAAATCCCAAAAGTCCAAATTTTCAGATTTCAGAGGTTGTGATGGAGTTTTAGAGTTTGAAAAGAGACAGATAACCACCCGCATTTATTGCAGTATGGCACCCTCATCTTTTATGGCCATAACTTTTGACTGGAAGCTCGATTTGCACAAAAATAGACTTTTTGGAAATCCCTTAGTGTCCTCTACTACCCAAATGATGAGGTATGGGTTTGAATTTTGGAAATACAGTTCGCTATTTTAGAGGGTGTTTCCAAGTTTCTCACCTACCCAAATGATGAGGTATGGGTTTCCTTTTTCTCCAACAAGGAAAAGTACATGGAGGTATAGTTTTTACAAGTGGCATTTATCATTCTTATAGGTCATTTTAATTCATTTTAAGGTGGTTGAAGCAATATTTCAGATCTTTCTCTCTCCCTTCTCTCATTCTTCCTATATATTGTAAGGAGGGGCTCATTTCAATAGGTTTTAAAAAATTCCAAATTCCCCTCCCTTCTTTCTTGTTTGTAAGATATTTTGGATATTTCAAACCTCCCTATTGAACATTGTAATGCAAAATATGTGTCTTTAGCCCTAAATGTGATGTATTGTATCAACTTTGAGAGCAATAAAATCAGATCTGTAGATGCTTCAAACCCTCATCTGTGTTACATTGCAACTTTCTAATCTTTCATTGTATGCAAGGTTATTGTGTATGGTTGTTTTCATTACAAGGTTCTGGTAGTGTTGTGTTTATTATGAAAATTGTTCAACATCCTTCTTGGTGCATCACCTTCCCTTACAGTAGGTTTTATTTTCATGCATTTTCTTTGTCTCTATGTTCTTTGAAATATTAGATTTGGGTTAGATCTGCAACTCTCTACACTTTGGAGTAGTTAGCACTAGGATAGGACATGAAGCCAACCTTTCTCCAGGAGGGTTATCCCAATTGCAAAGTCCCACATTTTGGGATAACTCCATGTTTGGTGAATCACACTGATTTCCTCAAACATTCACTTGTAAGTAATCGGGGTGTTATGATTTCACCATAATAGTAACATCATCTAAATACATCATATATAAAAAAATGCCAAGTTTTACATCAAACATGTATACAAAGCTAATCAACACATACAATATATCAATCAACGAGGCAAGAGGGATTTTACATGATCACAAATCTACCCCTTAAGCACCAATATCATCCAAGTATACTAATCTACGATGTATCTCATGTACAAAACATATAATATCATCTAGATATATTATCAATCTAAAACATGTGGTACATCATCAACAATTATCATGATACATACATATGAAATAAAATCATACAACATCATGATATAATCAACACATCTATAAAAATCAGCTAACAACATAAAGACTTTAAAAATGATGAAATATAACATCTAATTTCCATATATACATGTAAAAATGTTTGTCTCGAAAATGGATATACATCATCGATACAAATCTACCATCACACAAAGCATGAATCATGCTAAAGCCTTCATGAGATGCATATGATAAAAATGGTACATCAAGTACATACATAGATCAAAATCAGCCTTCATAAGAGGCATACATACATATAAAATGTGTGTCATATACAAAGAGTATCATCCATGGATCTCCCCATCTCTGGACTACGAGAACATGGGTGTTGAAATGAAGGCTAATGCTACTGCTGATGGGATGGTCCAGCTTTGGATGTACCACCCCTGTTGAACAATGGGCTGCTATATTGACTGCCTTGACCTCTATGATCTAGATCATGTCTTTCTCACACCAAGTTGATAAAATGGAGTCAATCTTTGTCCCTTTAGAGCTGCTCAATAGTAGGTGGCCTTGTAATATGAGTCCTCGCCAGTATCTCTCATGATTTCGTATATCATCTCAAAGTGTCACCAAAAGCTATAGCTGCCCGAATGGTGGAATCATTTTCACCTGTAAGTCTACCAATATACAATGTGATGGTCTAAACCTAAGCCTGTACATGCTCTCTGTGTGTAGTGATACCTTTCACCTAGGCCTGAGATTGATCCTCTTGTGTAATAACATCCTACATCTATGACTGTGCCTAATGTAATAGGATCAATATTTGTGTGCCCTTTGCTGCTAGCTATTGTATCTGCTACAACCATGCAACCCAATCTCCACCCTGACCATCCTAGGCTCTCACTTGGTCTCTCTCCACTCTAACTATCTAGATTTGTGCCCTAGCCTTATCCCTCTAGGATGCCGCCTATAACTAAATGGCTATTGCCCACTTGTAACTATTGCTAAAGCACAACTAACTTTCCATCATCTCCACCACCACCTGGAGCACGAGGTGGAGGACCCTGCTGCGAGATACACCTACTTTAATGGAACATGAATACCATCTAGAATCCCAACTAGAGACAGTGCATATGAGGCACTAATGACACTTGTCTTTCTCTAGGCCTAGGCCCCTGCCCATGTGGCTCTTTGTGGTGGACGACCCTGTCCCTAGCCACTATCACGCCTTTGACTATCAAATAAATCATCATCATCAACATCATCATCTTTGTCATCCCTACCACCCTCATGAATACTATTAGGAGGCCCCACTAGAGGTGCTCTCATTCCTACCTCATAGGTTGCTCTCGGAATCGTCAATCGATGAGGTAATATTGTCTGATACTAAGGCCCATATTATAATGTACACTCCGAATCTTTGGTTTTCCTCAAAGGTACACACAGAATTGGCACCTCCTATAGATAGATAGTCATGGCTCTATCTATAGTAATCTGTGGCCCCATATCAAAATACTCTTGGGACTTCATGAGCATACCACATATCTAGTCTTGGTACATCCTGCATAGTGACAAGTTGTCTCTAGCACCAATCAACTCTATATGAATCTCACATTTAATTGTGGTTGTCAAACATGAAGTACTCAATTGTGGTTGTATTGAGCTATAGGACATGTTCAGCCCTTTGGAAGTGTTTGTATGGCCTCCATACTATCACAACCTATTGTAGATCATCAAAATCTCGATGATAATGGCAAGTTTCTCGCATGCTTGGCCACACATCATCACCGGCTCGAACCCAACCCATAGTAAAAGGCTCCTCTAGAGCATGAAATCTCAAAACACATGTGGGATGACCAATGGCGATGTGGTCCCATGGAAAAATATGTAGCAAATGTGTCATACCTACCATCTTTTGATGATAGTAGGTAATCAGTGTAGTTCCCAATATAAATGTACCAATATTCACGGCCTAGTAGTATATATCGACCTTCAATCAATCCATGGATAACTCTAATGAGGCCCAAAGGAAAGGTAGCTCTAGTCTTGTCATGGATCAAGACTCCACTGATAAAGGCCATCATGTAGACTACAACTCTATCTAGCTCAGGATCTACTATGTACTAGGATAATTTGAATGTCATACCTCGGCGAGGGATATCTAGAGCTCTAAACAAATATAAAATATAATAATCAATGTTGGGCCAATGAATCGTATAATGAATCATCTCGCAATGGATGGGGACTCTAAATATCCGCCATACATCCTATCAAGTGATGGTCATCCCACCGTTAGGATCTAGAAGCATTTTCTCTTGTTGTTCCACCTCTTAGCTAAGGTTGTGAGGAGCACCTAGTCAAGTGTAATCTATGGCATATTAGCCATGTAAGGTAAAACTATCACATATAGAAGGATATCTAGTATCTTCCTATCCTACTCATCAAAATTTACCTTTATAGCCAAAATTTACAAATGGTAGTTGATAAAAATGTGTGAAAGAAATCACCGAAACACCGGCCAGCCACACTGCAAGGAAAGATGGTTCTCCAGGCATCACGGTACCCAACAAACATTTTCCAAAGGAGGACCCCAATGCCCAAAAAAGTTTCATCAAAGTAAGATCGATTCCCTTCAAAGCATAGTAGAACAAATGAAGAAAACCAATCTGAGTGTTACCATGTGGGACGCACTCTCGATCCCTTCCAAAAGAAACCTTTTGCAAGAAGCTCTGAATAGTTTTGCTACAACCAGCGGATCACAAGGCCATGGAGTGACAACTGCTACAAGTTTGTGTCAACCGGAAGGGAAAATTATTCCTACGACAAACAAACCACCACCTTTCTACATTTCCTTTATCATTGGAAACCACTTGGTACATAATTACATGATTGATTCTAGTGCCGTAGCTAGCTCATGTCATGCCTAAACAAATTACAGATGTACTAGGAATACAATATGCGCCAATTCAAGAGGGTTGTTCAACTAGATGGCATAGCTATTAAGGCTGTTGGGGTTATCAAAGGAATTCAACTTACCATTCATGTAATGCAAAGTTTGTCATTCACCCAAGACATATCGGTCATTGATCTCCCTCCCTCTTTGCCATCTACCTATCACGAGATTTCACCACCAAGATGGGTGGTTACCTATTGGCAATTGGTCATGTATGATTCTCTTAGGACTTGATATGGAACCAAAGTAACTATAAGGGTAGAACTAATTTTCCATAATCATGTAGAACCCTACAATGCTAGTCCCATAAATGGAAATTACACCATCGGCGATCTAGAAGAGGAAGATCGATCATGAACCAACCACCCTTGTTGAAGAATTCCCTGATACTTTGCTAGATGAAGTAAGTAGAGATCATCAGTATGATCCCTACGCTGATGTATTAGTAGAAGAAGAAGCTGGTTTGCATTTGGTCTTGGAAGAAACATGATTAGGTACTTACTATATTCGTGAAGAAGATACGATCATACCACAACTTGTCAAAACACCAAGTGATTCTAAAGGACTGTGGAAATTTTTCTTCGATGGATCAAGAAGTAAGAATGGATCCGGTGCTGGTGTTATGTTAATTTCTCCAAAGGGAGATAAGTACTTCTCATATTTCTGGTTGCGGTTTAGTCTCACTAATAATGTTGCTGAATACGGGGCTCTTGTGCAAGGAATTTAGCTAGCCCAAAGGAAGGGAATCAAGGCCCGACTATTTTGGAGGCAGGCGTTAGTTTTTCATCAATTTTCGCACGTAGTGCATCCAAAAATAATCTTTTAAGATCATACAAGAACCGATTCTAGAACCCGATCAAATATTTCAAAGATTTTGGGATCCATGCAGTTCCTAGAGATCAAAATCAGGATGTGGACATACTTGCTACAATTGGTTCTTAATACAACATACCAGTTGATATCATAAAAGAAGGGAAATAATTTTTTAAAATTATGGAATTCCCGATAATGTGAGTAGTTGGCAAGTGTTCGATAGTGACAACAAATTGTCATCTTCTTGTAAGAAGATGCGGAGTTTGCTACAAAAAATCAAGATAAGTTGTAAGAGGCATATGGTGAGAAAATTATCCAATTGAAAAGCAGCAAGTTACCAAAAGGTTTAGTCACTTTGGAATCCATTTTCAATTCAGATGACCAAGCCAAAAGACAAAGCCCTAACATGGTGGTTAAAGAAGAATATTTTGAGGACGTCGAAGTATCAAATGCAAAGTTTCTCAATATTGGAAAAGTGTGTACTTCTAAGGAGAAAGAATCTTTCATCAAACTTTGTCAAGTGTATCATGACATATTTGCATGGAGCTATAAATATCTTCATGGTTTTGATCCAGTCTAGCACAATATACCATCAAAGCGGATCCTAATGCTAAGCGGTTCGTCGGAAGCGAGAGACCAATTAATCCCAAAATTGAGCCACTAATGAGAAAGGATCTAACCAAGCTCATTGAGGCCTGTATAATTTTTCCCATCAAGCATTCCTCATGGGTAGCCAATTTGGTGCTCATGAGGAAGAAGAATGGAGAGATCCAGTTATGCATGGATTTCAGGGATTTGAATCATGCGTCATTAAAAGACCATTATTCTCTTCCATCAATGGAACAGATCCTTCAAAAAGTGGTAGGAGATCAAATATTTTATTTACTCGATGGATATTCAGGTTACAATCAAATCCTAGTCCAAGAATCTGACCAATTAAAAATGACTTTCACTACCAAGTGTGGCACGTATGCCTACAATAAAATGCCATTCGAATTGTCCAATGCTGGGGCTACTTTCCAAAGAGCCATGGACATGGCATTTTGATATTATTTTCATTTACCTTGATGATACAATTGTATACTCTAAGCATGCAGAAGATCACATCACGCATCTAAGGAAAGTTTTCTGAAGGTGTAGGGAATTTGGGGTTTCACTTAACCCCAAGAAATGTATTTTTGCACAGTGCATGAGGGAAAATTGTTGGGGCATGTTGTTTTAGCGGAAGGATTGTCAATCAATACAACATGGATTCATTCAATTATGTCCTTATCTCTCCCAAGTCACAGGAAGGGCCTCCAGAGTTTTTTGGGAACCATAAATTTCGTGCGAAGATTCATCCCTCAATTTGCAACATTGGCTAAACCACTGATAGCCATGTTGAAGAAAAACATGCCATTCTCATGGACAAAGGAAGGACGAGAAATCTTCAAAGCCATCAAAACAGCCATTTCTCAAGCTCCCACACTGGTGAACCCCAAGTTTGATAAAGATTTTATCCTTTATGCTTTTGTAGGTCAAGAGAGCATTTCAAGGATCCTCACCCAACAAAATAACAACCTAATGGAGAAACCAATTTATTTCTTCAGTCAATCCCTCAAAGACTACGAGTTCAAATACTCATTCATTAAAAATCAAGTCTTTGTGGTTATTCAAGCTTTGAATAAATTCAAGCACATGTTATCCAACAACAAGATTCATTTGATGGTGTCTCATCCAGGTGTCAAGGAGTTTTTGCTGAACAAAGAAATGAATGAAAAGTGTGTTGGATGGATCACGAAGGTAATGGAGTATGACGTGCACATAAAAGTCACTAAACTTGTCAGAGGTAAGGGTTTGTGTCAGCAACTTGCTGTAGACATGGAATCAAAAGGTAATGAGGACATGACACTCCTAAATACTAATGAGAATGTTGATCAAGCTGACTAGTTATCCAAAATGAAGAATTTCCTCTTCTCAGGAGCATATCCGAGCAAACATGGATAAAAACCAAAGATGAACTTTCCATCTTCAATCTATCCCATATGTTTTGGTAGATATTGTTCTCTTTCAAAAATATTTGAACGGCATTCTCCTTCGGTGCATAGGACCGGAACAAGTAAGTAAGATACTAGAAGAGTTTCATAATGGCCTATTTGGAGGACATTGTTCCGCACTTTGAAACAAAATGCTACAAAGATCATGCAAGCTGGCTACTATTGGCTAGATTTATTCAAGGATACCCATCTCTGGGTAAGGAAATGTAAGGAATGTGCCTTTTCACGTGGTAAGTAAAAGTTGGATGCTCTTCCACCGCATCCAATTCAAATGGATCAACCCTTTTTCAATGGGGTTGGACTTCATCGGAATGATTAATCCTCCATCCAAATGCATGACATAAGTGGGTCCTTACTGCTGCATGACTATTTTACTTGATGGACAGAGGCGGTAGCATTAAAAGAGAGCAATGAAAAGGTAGTTCTAGATTTTTGGAGGGTATAATGACGAGGTTCGATGTTCCCGATTCTGATCATTTCAGACAACAATCGGCTTTTCTTGGTATGAAATTGAGTGAATGGGCTATTAAAAATGGGGTATACCTCAAAACTTCATCCAATTACTATCCACAAGTAAACAGATTGGAAGAGTCTAGCACCAAAAATCTCATAAGGATTATTAAGTGCACAATGGAGAGAAAAACTCCCACTCTCATTGGAGTTACCTTATTTGGAGTTAGCTCAATCAAATTGAAGTTATAGGAGTGATCCTCTAATAGTAAGATTTTCTAAACTCATGGAATTAGAGGACAAGGCTATGAAAACTTTGGAGTAGCATCGAGGCTCAAGTTAAGAAATATTTTGACAAGAAGGTGTCCGACAGTGTTTTTAAGAGGGAGATTTAGTTCTCAAATGGGATGAAGACAGGCCAAACCAGAAGGCATGCCAAGTTTGACATTCTCCGGAGTTGGCCATACATCATCAATATTTGCAAAGAGGTAAATTAATTTCATCTATCTAGGCTCAATGCAGTAAGAACCGCCCATTCATGTGAATGGGATACATCTCAAAGCTTGTTTTGAGAAGTTTTCCACCCCGTACGCTTAAATTAGGTGTTTTCCTCCAAGTGCTTATGCACATTATTGTGTGTTGTTGTTTTATTTTCTTTCCTTGTTGATGTGTTTTGTGTTTTTCGCACATTGTTTCATCATTGGAAGGTGTCAAGGAGAAGGAAGGTTTAAATATTCTATAATAGTTTCAAAATTTTGCTTCATTCAAAATTTACGCAATATTCCATAGATGTCAAGCATTCAATAGTTTAAAGTATAGTTCATGCTTAGCATTCCAGGGAGGTCCAAGATATCAACAATGCTCAAGGAGATTTCGGGATGTGTCAAAGAAAATCATCTTTGCTTCAGGATTTCAACAAAAATCCATGCCCAATGGATGACTTAAGGCTACCTGGAATCATGCTTAAGCAGTGCAATCATCCCCGAGAGGTCACCAAAAATGTTATCCAATTTTGCACACATGGCAAGATTGGACAACGGGTCCTATCACGTTCAAAATGAAATAATAGTCCCAGGAACCCACCTCCGGTTATTATCGAGATACAATAATTAAAAATAATTCTTAAATTGCATATGAGAGATCACCTAGCATCGAAAGGCAGCCAGTTTATCTCAACTCAGTGAAGAGTTCGGGGTCGAGTTGATAGAGAACCCGGTGTCAAATTGATAGTCATCTCGGAAATCATCTCGGTAGAGTCTCTCAGTTTGAAGAACTCAATGAGATCTTGTTAATGCAAAATATAGCTAGTTGAAAATTGATCAATGAAGGGAACTCTATAAGGATCTCGGTAGAGATTGATGCAAAAAAGATATGAAAGACAAGTCAGGGAAAGCTAAGTTAACATGAGGTCGAGTCTAATCCATTGATGTGCTTGACCAACCACTTGGGATAATTATCTTGTTTGACCGAGATGATATGAGATTATGCGAGATACGAGAGGTTCAACATAATTGAATCTCGGGTTTGTAATTATATAATGGAAAGACTTCTATCGGTCAAGGAAGATAGTATAAGCATCATAGAATATGAATGTAAAGTTGAGTCAAACCGACATCTTAAAAGGAGTGTGAAGTATAACGGTGTGAAAAATTGCAAGGATAAATCAAGCTCGTAAAAGCAATCAACATTTACGTATAGCTTGGCCAATGGAAAAAAATTGATCATTTGAGGATGGAGCTCGACGTTTTAGCATGGGGCACTCTCGGTTGAGCCATTAGCTATCTTTGCTTGGTGCAATGGATCAGATTGAGCTCAAAGTTAGCTCATTGATCTAAACATTGTAAAAAGAATGGAGCAGTCATGCCATTAAAAATTTAAATGTTATCGGGGGCACTTGAGTATAAGAAGTGAGCTCATTATATGTGACTAGACGATAAAGAGCGATATCGAGTAACTCAAATGGAGCTCAATGATCACTAGAACACCATATGAAAAGATATATACCATATTTCCCTTCGAGACTTACGAAATGTAAACACCATGTCGCTCATGATAGAATGATCTTTCCTCATGTTGAGTGGAAAAGTGGGAATGTGGAAATCGGTGGCCATCCGGCCAAAACGAAATATGGCCAAATAATATTGAAACCCTGCGCTCCAATCCAAGACATGGAAAATAAGGTGAGCATTGCAAGGGAAATGACAAGATGACAAGTCATCAAAAAAAAGTTGAGTGTGGGAGAAGGTTTAGTCACTGCCAAAAATCGGGAGTAGGATGATGGTAAACGAAGCAGATAATCCTGCACTTAGAAATTTGACTTAGGGGTTTGAATTTATTTCGAAATACCAGGTGAGTCATCAAGTGAGTTGAAACATGTTGGAGTGGTAAATGAGAATGTTCTCATGAAGATAGCTGGATTATCAGTTAAGCCATCCGGTGCATGCGTAAGGACTCAACAAGTAAAGCTCAGTCAAGGATCGAGTAAATAGGAAAATCGGTTGGGGAAGATCAATGTAACGAAGACCCGTTTAATGTGGAGGTGAATAACGGAGCAGTTGAAAGGTTCAGAACTCAGTCATATTACCACTTTTGAGGATGCTTACAGTGGTTCATTGTCATAGTGGTACAACTAAATTGACATTTCCCACGCTTCAATGCAATGCCAGTGCCAATTCCATCCACTTTCAATCTCAATCTCATATCGTTATGTACGAGAAGGTCATTTGAAGGAGGCTCTACACATTATGCTTACCACAAAAACACCCCTCTAAATCCATCTACATATCTTCAACTATTGTAGACCTACATTTCCAGGAATACGCTTTCACAAGGTAAAAAAATCCACTATCCTGTCAATCATAGAGAATTTGCATTTCCCACATGCACAACTATTAAAAATAAGCTCATCAACATGTATGTCAAGTGTGGGAGTTTTACAGATGCTTGTAATGTGTTTGATGACATGATAGAAAGAGATGTCTTCTCATGGAATACCATAATTACAGCTTACAGAAGACATGGGTTTCCTCACGAGGCATTGATACTGTTTCACCGAATGCAACAAATAGATGTTCGACCCGATCGAGTTTGCCTTTTCCGGCATACTTCTATCATGTGCCACAATAAGAGCTTTGGAAAAGTGTCTGGACATACATCAAAGCATAATTGAAAGGGGACATGAGGATGTATTGTTGCTAAATAGGAATCATCGAGTGAGCTCACTCGTTTAGAACGAATGCCGAAGTAAATGCCTCAATGGTTCGAGCTCATGTAGAAGCTAGCCATATGGAGATCGATGCGTCGAATATCGCAAGGAGCTCGGTAAGTAGGCCCAAGAGGTAACCAGGTGGAATACGAGCTCATGATGAGTTTATGCACACGAGAGGAGGAGATGATACGAGCCGACATAAGTGTGTAGCATTGAGCGGTTCAAGAAAGGGCTCGATTGAGTTGTTTCAAGTTTAAATGATATCTACACTATAGGCTCATTTTAGATCGATCTCTATAGACCAAGGGGCACAGAAGATTCATGATATTATATGGTTTTGTGTTCATGGTAAATATTTTGCATAGGTCATGTGAATAAGTAACTAAGTGAAGTAAGCCATAAGCTATCTCGACTAATAAGAGCATGCATACGGTGAAGTTTTTCTCAGAGCTCATAAAATGACGTTGATTTCCATCATTGCAGAGGTAGCAAGAATGTTAGGCTAGGGTATTCAAATAATGGAGCTCAAAGAGTTAGTGAATATGGTATATATCTTTTCACTGGCATTGTTCAAACCTTCCTCGGCCAAGCATTCGGTGCATAGGCGACGAGACTTTTCTAGACTCGATGGGCTATAAGGTAGGCTGAGTACAGTCATTTCAAAGGTGGGTATGGATCAACATGGTATGATTGGTAACAAGTGAACATTTGAAAGAGTCTCAAATGAAATACATGCCTGATGATGGTGAACTCTGCATAAGCTGAGACATGATGCACATTATGAGATGAGTGCGGGGAAAGCTCGTTCGTGGATTGACAAGAAAAGCACTCAAAGAAAGAACATGCAAGTTAGTCTGTAAGGTTCTTTGTGGTGAAGCATTCACATATTCAAAATCCAAGCTAGAATCAAAAATATTCATTTCAAGTGGGACATCATAATGGAGCTATGTCGAAGTTCGGCGGTGAACTCGCACATTGGAGCTCAATTAGATTAAGCAAGGGATTGGCAATTAACTAGTTTTAGTGGGCTAGTGATCATTGATTTGGCATCACCGAGTTGTTGTGAGTACAAAGAAAATATAGTCCAATTGAGCTCAAGAAATCTCAATGAGTTGATAGATTAACGTGTCCATCGAGCTAGGTTAGGAGCTCAAAAGCCAAACCCAAGAAGGTAGAATTCTAAGCTCTAAGAGCTCGATCAACATTATTTTAAGGAGTCATGGGTCGAGCTAAATTTAAGTAGCAAGTTGGAAAAGGATTTTGGTAGATGGAACTCGGTTCTCGGCTGGTACTGGCGGTGAATAGAAGGACGGTGGAGCTCATGTCCAACTCGGTGAGTTGGCTCGGCAATCCAACCACCGAGTTGGGATATTTTTTGACATATTCACATGGACCCCCATCCTCTTCAAGTCAAATGGGTCAATGGGGGTCCCGACATTATGTTAATTAATTTAATATTTTTATTTAAATATTTTAATAACAATATTTATTATTATTATTTAAATATTCTTTTAATTAATTGAGAAGACTAGGTCATCATGAAATTAATGAACCATGATGGAAACTTCTCAAGTGGTTCAACTAATCGTAATAAATACATCATGAGCCTTCAATTTAGGAATGTAATTATGACCTTTCCTCTTCTTTATCACATATTCTTCTATAAATGTAAGTTGGAAGCTTATTTCAAAGGGTTCCAACAGTCGCATAAGTTGGACAGCTTAGATATCTCAGGCAAGTATATGCTTTTCAGAGTCTTCTCTCTTCCGCAAGTTGTCCTTGTGTGTTGAGAGAACTTTCAAGCTTCCTCTTCAAGACTTTAATGGCAACTAGTGCCTCTTCTGAATGTATGATGCATTGTGCATGTTATTGAAGAAATAAAAGTGTGTGTTTTGTGACTAATCTTGGTCCTTTCATTCTTTGTGCTTCTTTGTGCCTTTCTTGTACTTGCGGGTACATTGTGCAAGTTTAAGTCTCTATTGCAGGTTCTTGGAGTTATTTTCTTATCGAGTGGTGGAGTATTGCATGCAGTTGAGTTGTGGTGTCTATTCACCCTTCTTGAGTTCATTCTTCTTCACTGGGAAACTAGTGTATTTCTCTGTCTGATCAAGTTTAACAAAGGGAACACATGTCTCTTAGTTTGTGGTATCTGTACCCTCTCTAAGTTGTAATAGGTGAAGTTGACCTGTGGTGCACACACCCTCTTCAAATTAACCCTTCCTAAGTCTGGAAACACCCTTTATTTGGTGTATCACCATCCCTAGTATAGTTACATTTCTATAAATATATTTCCCTAAAGCCCCATGAAAATGTTAGCATAGGACTAGATAATCATTTTTATTACACTAGGAGTAGTACAACACTTAGTTTAGGAAGAGGAAGCCAGCCTTCTCCGAAGGTTCACTTTGAGCCCAAGTCCCACAACTTGAGAGGTGATCCCATGTGTCCCAATCACATCGAACATCCTATTCACATCCTAGCCATTCAAAGGGTGTAGTTATTTGGCAACAATAGTTTTTGCCACGCCGAGTGGGACAGAGTTGGTACTTCTCTTCTCACTTAGACAAGTCAAAGTACCTAGCGAGTCTATATCTCTGGATTCCAAATCTCAGTGCGGTAACTTATGTGAAGAATTTAGACAAGAGCTTCTTCAAAGAAAGGAAATTATCAGCATATCAAAATTTCCTTATATCCTCCAAAGATAAGAAGAAGAGGCATTTCCACATCCCCGATTGCAGATTTATCTAGTAGAGGGGTCATTCAAATCCTCCTTACGGAAGATTTCCTCCACCCAGGAATAATCAACCTTTCATTGCTATGGCTAGGAACCGAGTTTTACCCCCTTTCAATGCAATCAATCCTCTTATGTTGGCTCAACGTGACTCGATACTGTTGCGGTGCTCAAACGTTTAACCTTCTACATGGGGAAACTCACGTTACTATAGTGGAGCATATCTTTGAGGTATCTAACATTTCGTGCAATCATAATATTAGAGAAGACAATGTTGTAGTTAGAATTCTTGCTACCTCTTTCAAGGAAAATCACTTCAATGGTTTCTCGGGTTAGGTGTTGGCACTATAACCACTTGGGACGAGTTGGGAGAAAAGCTATGTAAATAGTTCAAGACAAAAGTGATCACCTATCACTTTTGGAAAAAATCACTACCATGAAGAGGGCTTCCCAAGAATACATGAGTGATTTCAACTTCGATTCCTCGGGACTTGGAATAGGATTTCGGCGCTTGTAAAGCCTTCTACACATAATGCATTCTTGTACTATTTGTGAGCCTTGAATATCGATGTATAGATTATGATCCAGTCCATGGGAGGGACTACACTTCCCGATGCTTATGAAGTTGCCATGAATGCATAGAATTCTTTGATTCAGCTAGAAAGATAGCTCCATGACCACCCATGCCCTTTTCTCCGAGATCTTATGAATCATCAGCCTATCATTGCTCCTATTCCAGTATACTCCAAGCAACCATCTCAATCTTCCCCTACCTCTTCAAATGACCTATTTGAAGTCAAGTCACTACTGCAAAATTTTGGAAATGAGCTCATTGCACTCAAAAGGAAATAGTTTCAATACAATCGTCTCAGTATCAGCCACAAAATCAGCAATATCAGCTAATCGTTCTCCTTTTCAAGGGAACAATCATCCTCAAAATCAAACTATAAGTCAAGTTACAAATTTCAGGCCCTTGAAATTTTGAAACCCTCTTATAGCTAACTCATCTAGAGCTATAGTACCTGTTCAGAATAATCTAGTTCAAGACTACGAATGGTCTATCCTTGCTCTCAAACTCACAATCAAAATATTTGTCCCAATGGGGTTCTTAGCCTGTGCCCTTATGGTTTAAAGTGTATTTTCCACTTGAGTTAAGAAAAAATGCATCCACACAAGCAGCATGAGATCAACCATAGGCACTGAAGAATCCACTTTGCTAAACCGGCAAGCGAGAAGATTTTTGTGGGTTGAATACAAATTTTTCATCGATGGCAGCAAACACTGCTCCAAAAAGAGAGCAATGGAGCCTCAACCTCCTAAATCTGATCTAGTTGTTTCACACGAGAATGTTTCTGTTCTTAGAATAGAGTTGTTTCTATCCTTTCATTCTCTTGAGAAACAGATAAGGGTTAGGGCTAGGAGGAATACCTATTGAATGTTGGGAGGGTGTGCGCATACCGTAGAGAGATATCAAATCAATCACGAAGAACTCCTTTCAAAGGTGGTCGATTCCCTTTTAATGTGAATTAACACAAACGATAGCAAAGAGGCTGTTGCAAAATTACACTTTAAGTTATCTCGTTAAAAGGTAATTGAGGAAAGGCTGGTTCTAGTTTGAGTCACAGTGACCGATGCTGGTCAATGTATAACCGATGACCGGTTCTTTGATAACTGATATCGGTAGGGGCAGTGATTTAGGGTCTTTCAATGAAGGTTGGTCAGTAAAGGCGGTTATGGTGTTTATAAGATTGGTAAATGATTAGGGGTAGGTAATAGGGTGATGGAGAAGACTCAGAGAGTGTGGGAGCTTTTCTTGGGGCAATGTAAGGGTAGAGGAATGAAAGTTAGATGTAGGGTGCTATCGGGTAGTAGATCTAGGAGTGAACTTATAATTACTATGAATCAGAAGTTCAAGAAATGTTATTTAAAAATGTACAAGACAATACTTACTAGTTCTTGATGAAGATACAGGTCCAAGGACTATGATGACGAAGGCAGGGCTCAGGTGGGATGATCCGACAATCAAAAGTGAGCCATCTTCTCTCCCAATGCTTAGATGAGTGTCACTGTGCTCTAGTTACTCAGTTGCAGTCTTGGGCTTGATGTCCTTCTCTGCAAACTCTTCTCTTTTCTTCACTTGTCTCTGCTCTACCAAGTGAATTCCAGATCTTTCAAATGAATTCCAATCCTTTGTTTTTGGTTGGGGGAGGTCATTTACAGGGAACCAATGGCGGTTACGTAACCGACGGTGGTCGAGTAGGAACCGATGTCGGTTAAGTCAAAGTGGGCTATTTTTAGTAAAATAGCCAACTTTCCCTCCTTTTCTCCCGAGGGATTAGTTGTGGGCTTGGTCAAGTCATTATTAGGTTGGTTTTGGTGCGGGTGAGGAGTAATTAGTCATGGGTGTGGATGTAGACCAAGTTATAGGTCTTAATTAGGTTAGTTTAGGGTTAGGGCTAGGTCATGATGAGGTGGTGAAATGAGGTGGCAGGTTTGGAGATGTGGATTTATTAATTATAAGGTAATTAATAAATAATTGTGTAAGGTTTAGGTGGTGAGGTTAGGTTGCGAAATGAGATGCGGGGCACAGGGTGTCATAAGACACAAATTTGGTGTCTACATTAGCCCCTTGTTGTCGTGTAGCTTGTCTTGTAAAGCTACACTGACAATTAATAAGAAGTGATTGCCCCAGTTAAGGGTATAGGTAATCCCCCTCAAATCTATCACAGATTGAGGTGACGTGAAATCAGGGATAGGGTTGATAAAGGGTGAATGGTGTTGAGATGATGGTAAGATGGTGGGGTAAGTTCAAGGAAGCGGACCCACGTTGAAATGTAGTAGTAGTGCGACTGTGGTACATGATTTGAAGAGTCAACAAGCAATTCATAGAAAAGGTCGATAGTTTATCCCAACAAGAGTGATATAATCTTGGTATCCAAGGCATATGAAGTAGCTCTAGGGGATATAACGGGTAAGGTACAAGAACGTTTAGGCATGTTCGGCAATACCAAATGGTGGGTTTGGTTGAGATAAACGTCACGGTCTCGGTCTAGGCAAAGTTGGTCGACTGATCAAGTCAAGTATCCTAGTCATGCTAAAACACAAACAGGTGAGCTCGAGTGAACAAAAAGCTACATGATGGGTGGATAAAATCATAATTTGTGGGTCTTGGTCAAGGTACTTAATTGGTGCAGCCTTGGTTCGGGCCGAGTGATTAGTGTGGCCATGGGTCGGGCCGGATTGGTTGGTGTGGCCTTGGGTCGGGCGGGCCGATTAGTTAGTTGCGGCCTTGGGTTCGGGCCGGATTGGCTGGTTACAGCTATGGGTCGGGCCGGATTGGTTGGTTCTGACCTTGGTCGGGGCCCGATTGGTTGGTTACGGCCTTGGGTCGGGCCATTGGTTGGTTGCAGCCTTGGGTTGGGCCGATTGGTTGGGTGCGGCCTTGGGTCGAGGCCAAGTGGTTGATTTGTTGTGGCCGTGGGTCGAGCCTGATTGGTTGGGTGCGGCCTTGGGTCAGGCCGACTAGTTGGTTTGTTGCGGCTGTGACTTTGGGCCAATGAAGTCAAAATAATGCTATTTAGCAAAGCCGGGGGAAGCGATGTGGTGAGAAAGGAAGATTGGTGGATCAGTGGGAGGAACCAATAGCAGTGGCACCTTTGAGGATGGAGAGGCCAGGTGAGTGGCGTCGACGATCACGATCATCACCTAGTTTGAGATGAGGTGCAAGGGTCTAAGTGAATTTTATAGGGGTAGAAGAATAAATAAGGATGCCGACCTGCGCGTCGATGATAGAGAAGATGTATTTGTTTAACATCTAAATAAAATTGAATATGTATGTTGATTTGAGTTATGATAATAATAAGAATGGTTGTGTTTTGAATGTTTTGTTTTGAAAAAGGATAAAGATGAATGTGATCAAATAGAAATACACAAAAATATTTATATTTACGACACATGATAGGTTATGGTAGGGGATGGTCGAGCTTACCTTGGGAGACCCCATGTCTCCTAAGTGTTGCCTACCTAGCCCATTGCACAAAGCAAGGAGGGGCCTCAGACCGATGTAGTTCTCCTTAGGACCAGGGGAGATGTGAATTCGGGCAATTTGGTTGTGGTTAGGCAATTTGTTGGTTGGTAAAAATATTGATATTGGTAGGGTAATGTTGTTGGTGTTGGTAAGGTATTGACGATATTGGTGTAGGTATAGGTGAAGCTAAGGTTAGCTTACCCAAGTATTAGAGAACCGTGTCCTGATTAAGGTCAACACATAATCCTAGAGTCGGGTAAAAGAGGTAAAAGTGTCCCATAGTTGAAAAGAGCTAAACAAACCACATATTAACATAGGATGAGCTTGAATCCCTAGGTACCTTGCATAAGTGAGAAGTCAATAAGTGAAAAGATTTGTATAATCATAATATATCAGATATACGTTATGCCCCTTGAGGTTTGTTGCTTTGACGAATGGTGAGGTGAGGTGGCTGGGAGAGCTGGGGCGCAGAGAACTTGTTGTAAAGTGATTATTCTGACGAAAGAGGACCAAACCTAAATAGACAAGTCCATGACTCAAAAGTGCTTTTGAATACTACTTTTTATTTTTCTGGATATAGACTGATCGATGCGGGAAGTCCATATGGGATATGCATTTTGTTGTTCTTGAGGTCTTCACGAAGCTGATCAATGCGAGAAGCTTCTAATAGAGGCTGACTTTGTATAGCTGTCCTTCAAGGGAGCAGTCTACTTATAGTAGCAGATGCGGCTTTTGTGTATAGCTGTCCTTCGGGGGAGCAGTCTATTTATAATAGCAGATGTGGCTTTACACATAGCTGTCCTTCGAGGGAGTAGTCTATGTATAACTTAGAGGTCTTAGATGTCTGTTTGGCATGAAGCATCTAGTTTTTGTAGGAAGTTTGACTCAAGGATATCCCATAAGTGTATAATTGAGAACGTGTTATTTTGATACTTTTAAGTCATGGACTAGACTAAAAAGGGGAAGGCATCTTTAAGAGGAGGTGATGATCAAACCACGTGAGGTTGATTCTATTTTGAGATGCATGAAACAAAGTGTATGAGGTGGTAAATGAGCTCAAGGGACGAGCGCAAGGTAGATAAGAAGTGATATAATACTAAATTCAACAGTAGAATGGTCGAAGATGCAAGGCATTAAGGGGTTCAGGCTTAGGTTTACCATTAAGTGAAGCTAAACGATAAGTGCCTGATCCGTAAGTGTGAGTGATAATGTAAGGCCCAATCTAATTTGGAGCAAATTTGCCACGTTTGCTCTTTTCTAGTTTGGTTACATGTTGATTCTCTTTGAGGACAAGATCACCAACCTTAAAGGTATGCTCATGAAGTCACTTATCATAAGCACGCTTGATGCACTTTTGATAGATTTGAAGGTGGTCAAGAGTTGTAAGACGACGCTCGTCAAGAAGCTCCAATTGGGCTAACCGCTCTTGGTGGAAATCATCATTGGTGAGAATATCCTGAAGAGATATTCTTAGGGAGGGTATTTGTATTTCGAGAGGTAAGACAACCTCGGTACCATATACCAAAGAAAATGGGGTGGCATTAGTGGAGGTACGAATGCTAGTCCGATAAGCCCAAAGGGCAAAGGGGATGTGATCAGGCCAATTTTTTCCAGAATTGTTAACGACTTTCATGAGAATTTTGGTCAAGGTTTTGTTAGAAGATTCAGCTTGACCATTTGCTTGTGGATAGTAAGGTGATGAGAAGCTAAGTTTGATACCAAAGTTGTCACAAAGGTCTTGTAACAACCTATTTTTGAAATATTTTCCATTATCTGTTATCAGGCGATGAGGAACACCAAAACGATAGATAATGTGATGGTTGATGAACTCTACAATTTTTTATTTTTTGGTTGAAATGAGTGGAATGGCCTCCACCCATTTAGTGTAATATTCAGTCACCGTGATTATCCAACGGTGAGGTTGTGAAGAGGGTGGGTGAATCTCACCAATAAGGTCTAAACCCCATTATGAGAAAGGCCAAAGATCTCGTGCGACCTGTAGTGGATGGCTAGGAGTATGTTGAAGGTTGGCATGTTGTTGATACATAATACAACGCTTAACATATTCATAGCAGTCATTATTAAGAGTAGGCCAATAATAGCCTAGGCGAAGGATCTGTTTGGCCATGGAAAGGCCATTAAAATGTCCACCACAAATGCCGTTATGGACTTGTTGGATGATATAGGTGACCTCCACGCTGGTTAGACATCGAGGAGGATGCCATCAAAGCCATGTTTATAGAGGAGTCCCCATGACTACGTAATGAGAAATACTTTTAAGAAAAGCATGTTTTCCATTACTCGTAAGGTCAGATGGGAGAACAGAGGTTGTAAGGTAATTGTGAAATTGGTGATACCAAGTATCCTGCGAATCAGCGGATACATTATTTATCATACCAACATCCGGGGCTGAGTAAGATGGGGCAAAGAGTTGTTGGACCAAGACAAATATGTCAGAGTCAGTTGGTGAGGTAGGAATTTGCGAGGCTAAGCAAGCCATAGTATCCGCAAATTTATTAGTTGAGCGGGGAATGGTTTGGATAGAATAATGAGTAAATAAGGTCAAAAGTGAATCCACGTAATGTTTGTACTTTTGAAGTTCCTCATTTTTACATTGGTAGATGCCCGTAACTTGATTGACGAGTTAAGAGTCACCGAAAATGTTAATATATTTTACACCTAAGTGTAACGCAACCTGGAGACCCAAAACAAGGGCCTCATATTCCGTTGTATTATTAGTGTAGGGGAAATCAAGCCGGAATGAAAGAGGCATAGGTTCAACGTCCAGAGGAATGAGAATAACGCCAGCCCCTCCACCACGCTAGCATTTGGATCCATCAAAGAAGAGGGTCATTGGATACGACTCCTCACTGAGTGAAAGAGTGGCAATGAGTTCGTCAGGGAAAGTAAAATTGGTAAATTGTTCCCCAGGTAAAGGGGCTTCCGTGAGTTGGTCTGCGATAGTTTGTCCTTTGATTGATTTCTGGTGTACAAACTCAAGGTCGAGGTTGGCGAGGAGCATAAGCCATCGGATGATGTGTTGGTTTAGATGAGGTTTGGCGTACATATAATGGATGGGGTCCGCGTTGGTGATGACAAAGTTTTGGGATTCGGAGGTAGTGTCGAGTTTGGTGGCCACGAATGATAGGGCTAGGCACAACTTTTCTACATGTGTATACCTAGTCTCGTAATCCACCGAGTACAACTTATGTAATAAATGGCTTGTTCTCGATGCTCGAGTCACGATGTGTGAGCATGGCTCCTACAAAGCATGGTTGGTGGAGGAAAGGTAAAGGTAGAAAGGGTGATCATCCTAAGGTGGGATAAGCATGGGTGGCTATAAGATATAGGATTTAAGAGCTTCAAAGGCTTGGTGGCACTCTTCGCTCCATTGAAATACAATGTCCTTTTAAGGAGATGATGGAAAGGTTGACATCGATCCGAGAGTTGTGAGATGAAACGCCGGATAGATTGGATTTTGCCCTGCAAACTATGTAATTGTTTGAGGTTAGTAGGTGGGGGCATGTCTAGGATAGCTTTGACTTTAGTTGGATCGACCTTAATGCCACGTAAAGAGACAATAAAACCAAGGATTTTTCCGAAAGGACACCAAAGACACATTTCTTTGGTTGAAGATGAACATAGTATTGTAACAGGTGATCGAAAATAATGGTTAAAACATCGAGATGTTCACTGCGATGTTTAGATTTGCCAAGAAGATCATAAACATAATCCTCAAGGATAGTGTGCATAATGTCATGAAAAATGTAAGTCATAGCCCGCTGATAGGTCACACTAGCATTCTTAAGGCCAAAACGACATGACACGATATAAAAAAGGTTCCCAAGGAGTTATGAAGGTGGTTTTATGTTAATCGGCCGAGGCTACCAAAATTTGATTGTATCCCAAGAAGCCATCCATGAGGGAAAGCATCTCATGGCCCACAGTGATATCAACAAGTTGATCAATACTTAGTAGGGGGAAGTCATCCTTTGGGCAAGCAAGGTTAAGGTCCCAGAAATCCATACATATCCGAAGTCCCCCATTGCTTTAGTAATAGGTACAATGTTAGAAATCCATTGAGGATAATCAATAGGTAAGATGAAGGAAATAGAAAGGAGTCATTGAAGCTCTTCTTTGACCAAGAGGGCAATGCGTGGATGCATTTTCTCGGTTTTGTTTAACTGGTTTGGAATGGGTTTCAGGGTAATGTTATGGACAACAATGTCAGGATCAATTCCTGGCATGTCAGCGTAGGACCAAGCAAAAGCTTGGTTGTGGGAATGGAGGAAGGTAGTGAAGGTAGTTTGTTCTGATGCGTTAAGAGATTGTCCGATCTTCACAATGTGAGGATCATCCTCTGTGTGGATGTTGATTTCTATAGTCGACTCATTCAACATGGTTTGAGTGTCAGATGGTAAGGTGCATTGAATATAAGAGTCGTCCACACCAAGGTAAGTGAGGATGGAGTCATCATCCTGGCACTCAACAACATTAATGAAGGTGATTCCTCTTCGATCATGTCGGATACGAAGCGGAAGAGAAGATGGGTCTTCATTATCGTTTTGGTAAGTGAGAGGACCGGGAAGATAGCGTTTATGAAAAAAAAAGTTAGGAGGGATAGATTCAGGGTCTATCGACTCTATGGGTGACGATGGCAAAATGGGTGATGATGGTTCAGAAGGGGTGACTTCGTCATCTTCCTGGATACAACGAATATGTGGTGTCTTCGGTGTAGGTGGTTCAGATAATCCAAGACCACGACAATATTTTTGTTTGCGTGTAGTTACGGGAATGATCATATGTCGGCCTTGTTCATAAAGACCGAAACCGAAGCCCTTCCAAGCACAATGCGTCAGGAAGGTGAGGGTGAAATGATGATTAGTTAGATATTGAAAATCAGATTGGAAAGGAACCACACCAAGGGGAGGTTCAGGGGTGACAGAGGATGTATCGACACCCCCATACGTTAGGTTGGTGCGGCAATTAGGTGGTCCGTAGGAGATTACTTCCCCCACACGACGGTCGTAGGTAGGATGCGCATGTAACTATCCATACTCCTGTGGGGTATGGAAAGTGCTAATGTTATATAGGTGATACTCTCCCAGCGTAAGGCATTGAAAAACATCTACCAAGGGATCTGAGGTCGAGATGTTGTCTACGGGGAAGGAAGCGGTATTTGCGGCGGTGGTTTCATTGGTTGAAGGTGTAGGTGCGGTTGAGATGGATGGTTGAGGTGTGGTCGAAGTAGATGGTTGGGTTGGATGAATGGGTGTCTTGACTGGTACAAGCACATCATTAGGGCAATATAACATATTGCAGGTTTTGAAGGGGGGAGGGTCAACTTTTACGGTGTAGGACTTCCCCTCATACTCGAATTTTATGCATCTATGTAAGGTGGAGGGAACACATCCCATAGCCCGGATCCAAGGGCGGCCTAACAACATGTTGTATTAGAATTCTCCCTCAAGGACATAGAAGAGTTTGGGTAAGGTACGTGGCCCTACACGAATGTTAAGGATCACGGTGCCTAAGGTAGAAGTAATAACATCATTGAATGAACACAACATGGTGGGGTTGGCACACATGTAGCTAGAAGGGATATTCATTTGTTGGAAGGCTTTAGAAGAGATGATGTTTATGCTAGTGCCCCCGTCAATCATAACACGATGTACTCGGATGTCCCAGATGTAAGCTGAGATGAAAAGAGCGGGGTCAGATCTTCTGAACCAAATTCAACAATTTCATCTTCGGAGAAACTGACAGAGCGGTTTGTTGTATAGGGACAGAAGTGGTTAGGGAGGTAGGTTATTTGGTGAGAGAAGCCACGTGATTGGGTGTTAAAATGGAGGCAACGGGTAAGGTTTCGTTAGGTAGGACCTCTATCCCTTAGAGGATTTCAATGAGAGCTTGTCGATGAGATTCAGAGGTTTGAATGAGATCATACAGTGTCATTTTTACAGGTGATTGGTGAAACTATTTGATCATGGTACGGTGGGCAACTCCATCAGAGACGGGGTAGGCAGGTCCATGAATAACCACTTTAGGTGGTGGTGCGATCGGGATGGCGGACGAGAGAAAGAGAGGCCGCAAGTGTGCTTTCTTTAGCTTTCCCATTGGTTTTCTGCCCTCAAGTAGCAATGCTAATCATGTTGATCTCGTGAACTCGAGAGGAGGAAGATGGTAGGGACAATTCATTTTCTTCGAGAGGTGGGGTTGCAAGAATGATTTTCTTGGTGAGGTGGGGACAGGTGGTATAGGAGAGGGGATTGAAGCTAAAGGTTTCTCCCTTCATAAGTTGTCTTTCTTAACCTTTCTATCCAAGAGAGGTGACTGACGAAGGATGGCTTTCAAAGCTTTGCATCCCTCTACATCATGTCCTGGTGTGTGGTGGTAAGTGCAGATTTTAGACTCATCATAACCTATAGGTCAAGGTTTAGATGGATCATAGGGTCTAAGTGGGGGTAGGGAAATGGTCGCATTCTCCACCAACATATCAAGGATTTTGGCGTAAGATCCTTTGAGCGGGTCAAAGTTAGAGGAAGATGAGGCTATTGACTGGGTGGGTTTTGGTAATGATTGGGTATGGTTGATTCATATGGGTGGTGGTTTAGACAAGGGGTTTTTATAATTGGATTTAACTAAACTTGGCTTCTTTAGTGTAGAAGTTATGTTTAGTTGGTTAGATGATGAGGCCACAGATGATGTGGTGGCAGGAAACAACCACGGAGAAAGAGGAGTGATGGAAAACAAATCCTTTGATGATGGAGTTTGTTTAGGGTTGATAGGTGGACAGGATACTTGGGGTGACATTGTTGATACACCCATGGATCTCTTGTATGGGTGTAGAAGGTGCAGGTCGTTTTAAAGAAAATGCAGGAGGTATGATGTATTGAGGCAAGGTGGAGGGGTGAGGTCCCAATATAGAAGGTAGGTGTGATGGCGAGGGTTTTAGTTGTGACAGAGGCATAGATTGGACTTGAGGGGATTGGGTTTGTCTCCTAGGTGGATGGATGGCTTTATTTTTGGATAAATCTAACCATTTAGGTGGGTGTGTTAAGCTGGGTATTGGTGAAGTCCCAAGCATAGGGGAGGTTTGGTTAGGTTAATAGAGGTGGATGAGGTATTTGGTAGAGATGAGGGGGGTGAAGATGAGGACATAGGCATTTTGAGATTTTGTAAATACATCGGGTATATGATAGAGGTGTCTGGATTGGTCATCGCATTTGAGTCAAGCATGGTGTACTCAAACGCTCCCATAGGACTCGTCTATATTCCGAGGGATGACAATCTTCACGTGTGAATAGGAACTTTTGTATGGAAGAGAGGTGGGTTGTGATTTTGGTCCACTTTGTTGGTGTGATACGTGGGGTAAATGAGGCACTGTATCAATGGGCGTTAAGAGGTCAACCGGTCACTGAAAAGATTTAGGCGATGAAGAACTAATAGGTAGGAGGGCATGTTTGAGGGGATCCGTCATGATTAAAGAATTTAGTGATGTTGGTTTGAGGGGTTTCTCTTCTGAGGATGATAGAAAAAGTGGTGACCCTTCTTCTTTTACAAAGCAAGAGTGATGAAAGGAGATGTTTGGGAAATAGATAAGTTAGATAACATCTGCTCACAATCTTGTAGGGATGTGGTGTAAGAAGACTCATTCATGAGAAGAGAACTTTGGGTGGTTAATTCCTTTATGGGTGAAGGAATGGCAAGATTATCATTTTGTCTTGATGGGGGTGAAGGGAGTGCGGATCCTTGCGTTAGTGAAGAGGCTTGATTTAGAATTTCCTCAATAGAAGCTTTTGGTCGGGAGTCGAAAACTCGCATGGATTTCATGAACACTCTCCTCGACTAAGATATCTTGGTTTATGTTACTGTTAGATGAGTGGTTTGGGAATGGTTTGTTGAAGATTTTCAAATTTCGGTTAGCAGGGGCATTAGGATTATCGAGGTTATATCCCTACATTAACCATTTCTGCACTATGTTTTTCAAGATCTTGCAGTTTTCGTGACTGTCTCCCTTCATGCGGTGGAAGTTACAGAAGTCATTTTCTTTGTACCAAAAAGGTATAGCACGGGTGGAATCAAACCCAAAGTGAGGTTTAACAGGAGGCAAGGTGATAGCTCCTGCTTTGAGCAATTTTTCCAATATCACACCATAATTTTCTCCCAAGGGAGTGTAATTGATGGGCTCGACTTTATACTTATAGGTAGTTTTTAGCGGGGTATTAGACGGTGCTTGGGATTTGACCATCACCGCGTGTATAGCTCCTTTTGATTTCGAAGCAGTCGATGCGTGAGAATTGGTGGTGTTGGGTTTGTTGGTGGAGTCTTGGGTTCAGAAATTAGGGTTTTTGTTGCGCAACCGTAATTTCTCGTCCTCTAAGGCTCGAATTTCTAGTTTCCGAGCCATAGTAAAGGCCTCATCAAAGGTGCAGAAAGTTTGAATTTGGAGGGTGGGAGAAATGTGCTTAGCGTCAGGCCCGTGTAAAGAGTTCGATGAGTTCAGCCTGAGGTAAGGCATAAGTAAGTTGGTTGATAAGGCCCCGCCATCGTCCAATGAAATCTGTGATAGATTCATCTTCAAATTGTCGGATGGCATAGAGGTCGGTGATAGATACTTTCTTGGCAATATTAATGGAGAAATGATCCAAGAAATATTGGGCTAATTGGTTAAAAGAGAAGATTGAGTGTTGGGTTAAAGCACTGTACCACTCCAAGGTGGGTCTTGATAAGGACATAGGAAAGGTGCGGAGTAGTAAGGCATCGTCATGAGCAATCAGATAGCAGGCATGTCTAAATGATCGCAAGTGTTGTTGAGGATCCTCCTTACTATTAAAACGAGTAAATTTTGGTAATTCCCATTGAGGAGGATATGAATGAAGGGGGACAGAAGGATGAATAGGCTCCCGAAAAACTTGCTCGTATGTCAGGGTGCTACGGCTTCCTGAAACAGAAGCCTCCAAATTTTGCATCTTGTCCATCATTTGTTTGATTAAATTAGTGGTTGGATGAGATGATGGTGTGGTTGTCGTAAATGAAGGAGGATTGGGCCAAGAGCCACCACTAGACAATGGTGGGGTTAAATGTTGATAAGGTATTGAGGATGAATATGTTGAGGTGACCGAATAGGGATGTCCTATATAAGATGTTGAAGCCACCGGATAAGTGTGTGGAAATGAAAAGGTGGGTGGAGCTTGAGAAGGAAAGCTCGTGTGGATAGGTGGCAGAGAGCAAGTTATGAAAGGGGCAGTCTGCGAGAGAGACGAGGTAGGAGGAGTCGGTGGTAATGATATGTGGGGCCCCAAATTAACCAAAGGAAAGCCAATCTGTGTCGTATGAACCTCCGAAGCCACTGAGTTGGGAGACGGAGCTAAGGATGAAGAAGGTAAGGTGGAGTTATTAGGTGGGGAAGGAGCTAAGTGAGCAGCTATACTAATAGGCATACCAATAAGGAGTTGACCATCGGGTGTACGGTCAGGGGTATGAGACAAATAGTACTGTACAGCGCTAGGATTAGCATCCAAAAATTTCACAAATTCCTTATCTCCTACAGGGATTTTGGGAACCTCACTGGTGTCCGTAGGATTCCCCATAGGATGTGAAGGGGGTGATTCAGGCAAAGGCATGGAACAGGCATGTGAAACCATGGCTACGGCTTGTTTCGAGTGATAACAACCATGGACAAGAGTACACAGGGATTCAATCTATCAGGAACAGAAACAACCACAAAATGTTGGAATTGGTAGGTTGTTGGTTTGTCGAGAACTGTGAAAGACAGTAACCAATATCGGTCAAGTAACCGATGTCGAATGAGAAGAGCTGGGGCGTCGGTCGTTAACCGATGTCGGTAGAATATGACCGGTGTAAGAAGTTGTTGATTTGGGGTTAACGATGCTTAGTATACCTACCAAATTGTTCTGAAGTGATCACTGAAATAGTGTATGACAGAGAAACATAACTAAAAACAAGCAAGATGCACAAGCAAATCAAGAGACTAACCCTAGGATTAGTTTTAATTATTGTGGGCTTATGCCTTAGACGCAAGCTGATGTCAATCCTAAACAAAATACCTAAGGGAGGTGTCAAGTTTGTTTTGGCTTATAAGGTTACCTCAATCGGGCGGAGGAATACTACGGAAAAGGGGGATGTTTGAGCTATTGTGTTGATTATGATGTGATTTGGTATGTGTTGTGCAGTGGAAGTAAGATTAATTTCTTGTCAATACCGTGGATATCACCCCCACGTGTACGACCTGTTACTTAATCTACGTTCACTAGAATTAAAAACAACAAGCAAGAATGTGATGCACGTGTTTTAAACCCAAATCAAAAATGATATTCGATGAAGCAAAGGAGATGACTTTCACTAAAGCAAAGATGAGGAAAAATTCTTTTACCAAAATAACAAAATATCTTGTGAATATTTAGAAGAAGAAAATAGCAAGTGTGCTCCCTATATGAAAGCAAGCAAATGAGAAAGAAACCCGAGAAGGGTCCCACCAGGCGTGCCAAAATGTTTCGCACAGAATGTTTCCGTTCTTAGAATATAGTTGCTTCTATCCTTTCATTCTCTTGAGAAACAGATAAGGGTTAGGGCTAGGAGGAATACCTGTTGAATGTTGGGAGGGTGTGTGCATACCATAGAGAGAGATCAGATCGATCGCGAAGAACTCCTTTTTGTCTGGGAAGGACTACCTGCAAGTAAGAATACAAGACCACCAAATTATAGTTAGACAATAAATGAGGGAACTACCTTGGACCCAGGAAATATTAGACTTCCTTTCGAAGGTGGTCAGTTCCCCTTTTAATGCAAATTAACACAAATGATAGCAAAGAGGCATTTGTTGCAAAATTACACTTTAAGTTACCTCATTAAAAGGCAATTGAGGAAATTTGGTTTTGGTTTGAGTCTGTGGCCGATCTTTAGTCAATGTATAACGATGTATGGTTGCTAATAACCGATATCGGTAGGTGCGGTGATTTAGGGTCTTTCAATGAAGGTTGGCTGTAAAGGCGGTTATGGTGTTTGCAAGATTGGTAAATGATTAGGGGTAGGCAATAGGGTGATGGAGAAGACTCGAGAGAGTGTGAGAGCTGTTTTGCGGCAATGTAAGGGTAGAGGAATGAAAGTTAGATGTAGGGTGCTATCAAGTAGTAGATCTAGGAGTGAACTTATAATTACTATGAATCGAAGTTCAAGAAATGTTATTTAAAAACGTCTACAAGACACTACTTACTAGTTCTGATGAAGATACAGGTCCAAGGACTATGATGACGAAGGCAGGGCTTAGGTGGGATGATCCAACAATCAAAAGTGAGCCATCTTCTCTCCCAATGCTTAGATGAGTGTCACTGTGCTCTAGTTACTCAGTTGCAGTCTTGGGCTCGATGTCCTTCTCTGCAAACTCTTCTCTTTTCTTCACTTGTCTCTGCTCTGCCAAGTGAATTCTGGATCTTTCAAATGAATTCCGATCCTTTGTTTTTGGTTGGGGGAGGTCATTTACAGGGAACCAATGGCGGTTACGTGACCGATGGTGGTCGAGTAGGAACCGATGTTGGTTAAGTCAAAGTGGGCTATTTTTAGTAAAATAGCCAACTTTCCCTCCTTTTCTCCCGAGGGATTAGTTGTGGGCTTGGTCAAGTCATTATTAGGTTGGTTTTGGTGTGCGTGAGGAGTAATTAGTCATGGGTGTGGATGTAGACCAAGTTATAGGTCTTAATTAGGTCAGTTTAGGGTTAGGGCTAGGTCATGATGAGGTGGTGAAATGAGGTGGTAGGTTTTGAGATGTTGATTTATTAATTATAAGGTAATTAATAAATAATTGTGTAAGGTTTAGGTGGTGAGGTTAGGTTGCGAAATGAGATGCGGGGCACAGGTGTCGTAAGACACAAATTTGGTGTCTACACTAGTGTCCACTTCTCAACCCGGGTTACAAATGGTAGTTGATAAAAATGTGGGAAAGAAATCACCAGAAACATTGGCTAGCCACGCCACAGGGAAAGATGGTTCTCCAGGCATCATGGTACCCAACAAACATTTTCCAAAGGAGGACCCCAATGCCCAAAAAAGTGTCATCAAAGTAGGAGTGATTCCCTTCAGCATAGTAGAACAAATGAAGAGAACCAATATGAGCGTTACCATGTGGGATGCACTCTCGATCCCTTCCCAAAGAAACCTATGCGAGAAGCTTTGAACAGTTTTTCTACAACCAGTGGATCATTAGGCCATGGAGTGACAACTGCTATAATTTTGTGTCAACCAGAAGGGAAAATTATTCCTATGACAAACAAACCACCACCATTCTACATTTCCCTGATCATTGGCGACCACCTAGTACATAATTGCATGATTGATTCTAGTGTCAGTAGCTTTGTCATGCTTTAAAAAATTATAGATGTACTAGGCATACAATATGTACCGATTTGCAAGAAGAGGGTTGTTCATTGGATGGCACAACTATTAAGATTGTTGGGGTTATCAAAGGACTTCAACTTACCATTCATGCATGCCCATGTTTTTCATTCACTCAAGACATATCGGTCACCGATCTCCCTCCCCTTTGCCATCTTCCTATCACGGGATTTTACTACCAAGATGGGTGGTTACGTATCGGAAATTGGTCGAGTATGATTCTCAGGACTCGATACGGAACCAAAGTAACTATAAGGGCAGAACCAATCTACCATAATCATGTAGAACCATACACTGCTAGTCCGATAAATGGAAATTACACCATCGGCGATCCGAAGAGGAAGATGTCAATCATGAACCAACCTACCTTATTGAATAAGTCCCCGATACTTTGCTAGATGAATTAAGTAGAGATCATCAATACAATCACTACACTGATGTATTGGAAGAAGAAGAATCTGGTTTGTTGGTCTTGGAAGAAACAGGATTAGGTACTTACTGTATCCGTGAAGAAGATACAATCATACCACAACTTGTCAAAACACCAAGTGATTCTAAAGGACTGTGGAAATTGTTCTTCGATGGCTCAAGAAGTAAGAATGGATCTAGTGTTGGTGTTATTTTAATTTCTCCAGAGGGAGATAAGTACTTCTCATCTTTCTAGTTGCAATTTAGTTGCACTAATAATGTTTTTGAATACGAGGCTCTTGTGCAAGGAATTTAGCTAGCCCAAAGGAAGGGAATCAAGGCCCTGAATATTTTTGGAGATAGTGAGTTAGTTGTTCATCAAGTTTTGGCATGTAGTGCATCCAAAAATAATCTTTAAGATCATACAAGAACCGAGTCCTGGAACTTGATTGAATATTTCAAAGCTTTTGGGATCCATGTAGTTTCTAGAGATTAAAATCGGGATGCGGATAGACTTTCTACAATTGGTTCACAATACAACATACCAGTTGATATCATAAAAGAAGGGCAGCAATTTGTTAAAATTATGGTTCAACTAGAATTCCCGATAATGTGAGTAGTTGGCAAGTGTTCAATAGTGACAACAAATTGTCCTCTTCTGCAAGAAGAGGTGGAGTTTGCTACAAAAAATCAAGATAAGTTCAGGAGTCATATGGTGAGAAAATTCTCCAATTGAAAAGCAACAAGTTACCAAAACGTTTAGTCACTTTGGAATCCATTTTCAATTCGGATGACCAAGCCAAAAGACAAAGCCCGACATGGTGGTCAAAGAAGAATATTTTGAGGAAGTCGAAGTATCAAATGCAAAGTTTCTCAAGATCGGAAAAGTGTTTACTTCTAAGGAGAAAGAAGCTTTCATCAAAATTTGACAAGAGTATCATGACATCTTTGCATGGAGCTATAAATATTTATGTGTTTTTGATCCAGTCTAGCACAACATACCATCGAATGGATCCTAATGTTAAGCCGATTCGTCAAAAACAGAGACCAATTAATCCCAAAATCGAGCCACTAATGAGAAAGGAGCTAACCAAACTCATCGAGGCCTGTATAATTTTTCCCATCAAGCATTCCTCTTGGGTAGCCAATTTGGTTCCGTGAGGAAGAAGAATAAAGGGATCTAGTTATGCATGGATTTGAGGATTTGAATCGTGTGTCATTAAAAAACCATTATCCTCTTCCATCGATGGAATAGATCCTTCGAATGGTGGTAGGAGCTCAAATATTTTCTTTTCTCCATGGATATTCAAGTTACAATCAAATCCTAGTCCAAGAATTGAACCAATTCAAAACGGATTTCACTACCAAGTGGGGCACATATGCCTACAATAAAATGCCATTCGGATTGTTCAATGTTGGGGCTACTTTCCAAAGAGCCATGGACATGGAATTTAAGGGACTAATCAATGATATTATTTTGTTTTACCTTGATGATATAACTACATACTCTAAGCATGCAGAAGATCACATCACGCATCTAAGGAAAGTTTTTGAACGTGTAGGGAATTTGGGGTTTTTCTTAACCCTAAGAAATGTATTTTCACGATTGTACAGAGGGAAAATTGTTAGGGCATGACGTTTCACCGAAAGGATTATCAATCGATCCAGCCAGGATTCATTCGATTATGTCCTTATCTCTCCCAAGTCACAGGAAGGGCCTCTAGAGTTTTTTGGGAACCATAAATTTTGTGTGAAGATTCATCCCTCAATTCGTGACATTGGGTAAACCACTTATAGCCATGATGAAGAAAAACATGCCATTCTCATGGAAAAAGGAAGGACGAGAAAACTTTTAAGCCATCAAAATAGCCATTTCTCAAGCTCCCACGCTAGTGAACCCCAGGTTTGAAAAATATTTTATCCTTTATGCTTTTGTAGGTCAAGAGACCATTTAGGGATCCTCACCCAACAAAAAAACAACACTGATGGCGCAACCAATTGCTTTCTTGATCAATACCTCAAAGACTACAAGTTCAAATACTCATTCATTGAAAAGCAAGTCTTTGTGGTTATTCAAGCTTTGAATAAATTCAAGCACATGTTAACCAACAACAAGATTCATCGATGGTGTCTCATCCAGTGTCAAGGAGTTTTTGCTGAAAAAAAATAAATGAGCGAAAAGCATGCTAGATGGATCATGAAGGTAATGGAGTATGGCGTGTAGATCAAAGTCACTAAACTTGTTAGAGGTAAGGGTTTGTGTCGATAACTTTGCTGCAGACATGGAATCAAAAGGTAATGGGGACATGACACTCCTAGATATTGATGAGAATGTTGATCAAGTTGATTGGTTATCCAAAATGAAGAATTTCCTCTTCACGGGAGCATATCCAGGTAAACATGGATAAAAACCAAAGATGAACTTTCCATCTTCAATCTATCCCATATGTTTTGGTAGATAGCGTTCTCTTCGAAAAGATTTCAACGGCGTTCTCCTTCGTTGCATAGGACATAGGACAGAACAGTAAGTAAGATACTAGAAGAGTTTCATAATGGCCTATCTGGAGGACATTATTCTACACGAACAATTGCTACCAAGATCATGCGAGTCAACTACTATTGGCCGGATTTGTTCAAAGATGCCCATCTCTGGGTAAGGAAATGTAAGGAATGTGCCTTTTCACAGGTAATCAGAAGTTGGCAACTCTTCCGCTACATCCAATTCAAGTGGATCAACCCTTTGTTTAATGGGGGTTGGACTTCATTAGAATGATTAATCCTCCATCCTGTGATGCAGACATAAATGGGTCCTTACTACAACATACTATTTTACTCAATGGACGAGGCGGTAGCATTAAAAGAGAGCAATGAAAAGGTAGTTCTAGATTTTTTGGAGGGTATAATGATGAGGTTCGGTGTTCCGTTTACAGTCATTTCAGACAATGCACTGGATTTTCTTGGTATGAAATTGAGTGAATGGGCTGTTAAAAATGGGGTATACCTCAAAACTTCATTCAATTACTATCCACAAGGAAATGGATTGGCCGAGTCTAGCAACAAAAACCTCATAAGGATTATTAAGTGCACAATGGAGACTAATAAGAGGACTTGGCATACACAGCTTAAGACCGCCTTATGGGCAGATCGGATCACACCTAAAAGGGCCATCGAAAATTCTCCTTTCATTCTTATATATGGAAGAGAGGAAAAACTCCCACTCTCATTAGAGTTACCTTCTTTGGAGTTAGCTCATCAACTTGAAGTTATAGAGAGTGATCCTCTAACAGTAAGGTTTTCTGAACTCATGGAATTAGAGGAAGTACGAGACAAGGCTATGAAAACTTTGGAGCAACATTAGGCTCAAGTTAAGAAATATTTTGACAAGAAGGTGTTTGGGTTTTTTCAAGAGGGATATTTAGTTCTCAAATGGGATGAAGACAGAGCCAAACCAGGTAGGCATGCCAAGTTTGACGCTCTCTAGAGTGGGTCATACATCATCACAAGTTGTAAAGAGGAAAATTCATTTCGTCTATCTAGGCTCAATGGAGAAGAACTACCCATTCATGTGAATGGGATACATCTCAAAGCTTGTTTTTGAGAAGCATTCCACACCTGTACAATTAAATTAGGTGTTTTCCTCCAAGTGCTTATGCACATTGTTGTGTGTTGTTGTTTTTTTTTGCTTTCCTTGTTGTTGTGTTTTGTGTTGTTTTGCACATTGTTTCATCATTGGAAGGTGTCAAGGAGAAGGAAGGTTCAAAGATTCTATAAGAGTTTCAAAATCTACTTCATTCAAAATTCTACAGTATTCCATAGATTTCAAGCATTCAACAGTTTTAGTATACTTCATGCTTAGCATTTTAGGGAGGTCCAGGATATCGGCAATGCTCAAGGAGATTCTGGGATGTTTCAAAGAAAATCATACTACTTTCAGGATTCCAACATAGACTCCATGCCCAATGGATGACTTAAGGCTACTGGAATCATGTTTAATAGGCAATCATCCCCGAGAGGTCGCCAAAAATGTTATCCAATTTTGCACACATGGCAAGATTGGACAATGGGGTCCTATCACGTTCAAAATGAAATAATAGTCCCAAGAATCCACCTCTGGCTATTATCGAGATACAATAATTAAAAATATTTCCTAAATTTCATATGACGATATCACCTAACATCGAAAGGCACCAAGTTGATCTCAACTCGGTGAAAAGTTTAGGTCAAGTTGATAGAGAACCGGTGTCAAATTGATAGTCATCTTAGAAATCATCTTGGTAGAGTCTCTCAGTTATAAGAGCTCGATGAGATCTTGTTAATGCAAAATATAGCTCGTTGAAAATTGACGAATGAAGGGAACTCTATAAGGATCTCGGTAGAGATCGATGCAAAAAGATATGAAGGCTAAGTTAACATGAGGCCAAGTCTAATCCATTAGACAATGCTTGACCAACCACTTAGGAGAATTATCTTGTTTGACCGAGATGATATGAGATTATGCAGATGTGGGAGGTTCAACATCATTGAATCTCGGGTTTGTAATTATGTAATGGAAAGACTTCTATCAATCCAGGAAGATAGTATAAGCATCATAGAATACCAATGTAAAATTGAGTCAAACCAACATCTTAAAAGGAGCTGTGAAGTATAACGGTGTGACAAATTGCAAGGATAAATCAAGCTCGTAGAAGCAATCAACATTCATGTATAGCTTGGCTAATGGAAAAATTGATCATTTGAGGATGGAGCTCAGACGTTTTAGCATGGGGCACTTGGTTGAGCCATTAGCTATCTCTGCTTGGTGCAATGGATCAGATTGAGCTCAAAGTCAGCTCATTGATCTCAACATTGTAAAAAGAGTGGAGCCAGCAGTCGTGCCATTAAAAAATGTAAATGTTATCTGGGGGCACTCAAGTATAAGAAGTGAGCTCGTTATATGTGACTAGGTGACAAAGGGATGAGATCGAGTAACTCAAATGGAGCTCAATGATCACTGGAACACCATATGAAAATATATATACTGTATTTCCCCTTTCAGACTTACGAAATGTAAATGCCATGTCACTCATGATAGAATGATGTTTCCTCACGCTGAGTGGAAAAGTGGAAATCACTGGCCATTTGGCCAAAACAAAATATGGCCAAATAATGTTGAAGCCTCGCACTCCAATCCCAGACATGGAAAATAAGGTGAGCATTACCAAGGGAAATGATGAGATGACAAGCCATCAAAAAAATTCTGAGCATGGGAGAAGGTTGAGTCTACTGCGCAAAAAATCGGGAGTACGATGATGGTAAACCGAGCAGATAATCCTACGCTTAGAAATTTGACTTAGGGGTTTGAGTTTATTTCCGAGAATACCAGGAGAGTCATCAAGTGAGTCAAAACACATTGGAGTGGTAAATGAGAACGTGCTTGTGAAGATAGCTAGATTATCGGTTAAGCCATCGGTGCATGCGTAAGGACTCAACAAGTAAAGCTCAGTCAAGGACCGAGTAAATAGGAAAATCGGTTGGGGAAGATCAATGTAACGAAGACCCGTTCAATGTGGAGGTGAATAATGAGCAGTCGAAAGGTTTAGAACTCAGTCATATTACCACTTCTGAGGACGCTTATAGTGGTTCATTGTCATAGTGGTACAACTAAATTGACATTTCCCACGCTTCAATGCAATGCTAGTGCCAATGCCATCCACATTCAATATCAATCTTACGGTGTTATGTATAGAAGGTCATTTGAAGGAGGCTCTACACATTCTACTTACCACACACAACACCCCTGTAAACCCATCTACATATCTTAAACTATTACGTAACTACATTTCTAGGAATATGCTTTCACAAGGTAAACAAATCCACTTTGTCCTCAATCATAGAGAATTTTCATTTCTCACACACACAACTATTCAAAATAAGCTCATCAACATGTATGTCAAGTGTGGGAGTTTGGCGGATGCTCGTAACGTGTTTGATGACATGTTAGAAAGAGACATCTTCTCATGGAATACCATAATTGCATCTTACTGAGAAGACATAGGTTTTCTCACAAGGCATTGATATTGTTTCACCGAATGCAACAAATAGATGTCCGACCTGATCAGTTCACCTTTTCAGCATACTTCTAGCCTGTGCCACAATAAGAGCTTTGGAATAGGGTATGGACATACATCAAAGCATAATTGAAAGGGGCCATGAGGATGTATTGTTGCTAAATAGGAATCATCGAGTGAGCTCAGTCGTTTAGAATGAATGCTAAAGTAAATGCCTTGATGGTTTGAGCTCATGTAGAAGCTAGCCATATGGAGTTTGATGCGTCGAAGATTGCAAGGAGCTTAGTAAGTAAGCCAACAGGTAACCAGGTTGAATACAAGCTCATGATGAGTCTATGCACACGAGAGGAGGAGATGATACGAGCTGACATAAGTGTGTAGCATCGAGCGGTTCAAGAAAGGGCTCGATTGAGTTGTTTCAAGTTTAAATGATATCTACACTATAGGCTCAGTTTAGATCAATATCTGTAGACCAAGGGGCACAGAAGATTTGTGATATCATATGGTTTTGAGTTCACAGTAAATATGTTGCATAGGTCATGTGAATAAGTAACTAAGTGAAGCGAGCCATAAGGTATCTCAACTAATAAGAGCATGCATACGTTGAATTTTCACTCACAACTCATAAAAGAATGTTGATTTCCATCATTGTGCACGTAGTAATAATTTCAGGCAGGTATTCAAATAATGTGAGCTCAAAGAGTTAGTGAATATGGTATATATCTTTTCATTGGCATTGTTCAAACCTTCCTTGGCCAAGCATTCGGTGCACAGGAAACGATAATTTTTCTAGACTCGATGGGCTATAAGGCAGGCTAAGTATAGTCATTTCAAAGGTGGGTATGGATCAACATGCTATGATTGATAACAATTGAACATTTGAAAGAGTCTCAAATGAAATACATGCCTGATGATGGTGAACTCTACATAAGCTGAGACATGATGCACATTATGAGATGAGTGCAGGGGAAAGCTCGTTTAGGGATTGACAATAAAATGACTCAACAAAGAACATGAGAGTTGGCTTTGAGGTTCTTTGTGGTGAAGCATTCACATATTCAAAATCCAAGCCAAAATAAAAAGATTCATTTCAAGTGGGATGTCACTATGGAGCTATGTCAAATTTTGGCAGTGAACTCGCACATTGGAGCTTAGTAGATTAAGCAAGGGGATTGGAATTTAACTTGTTTTAGTGGGCTAGAAATCATTGATTTGGCATCACTGAGTTGTTGTGAGTACAAAGAAAATATATTCTAGTTGAGCTTTGAAGAAAACTCAATGAGTTGATAGATTAACGTGTCCATCGAGCTAGGTTAGGAGCTCAAGGAGCCAAACCCAAGAAGGTATAATTCTAAGCTATAAGAGCTCGATCAATGTTGTTTGAAGGAGTCATGGGTCGAGCTCAATTTGAGTAGAAAGTTGGAAAATTATTTTGGTGGATGGAACTCAGTTCTCATCTCGGTGCGGCGATGAATAGAAGGACGATGGAGCTCATGTCCAACTCGGTGAGTGGCTCGTCAATCCAACCACCGAGTTCGGATATTTTTTGACATATTCACATGGACCCCATCTTCTTCAAGTCAAATGGGTCAACAGGGGGGTCCCGATATTATGTTAATTAATTTAATATTTTTATGTAAATATTTTAATAATAATATTTATTATTATTATTTAAATATTTTATTTAATTATTCTTTTAATTAATTGAGAAGACTAGGTCACCAGGAAATTAATGTCTCATGATGGAACCTTCTCAGGTGGTTCAACTAACTGTAATAAATACATCATGAGCCTTCAATTTAGGAATGTAATTATGACCTTTCCTCTTCTTTCTCACATATTCTTCTATAAATGTAACTTGGAAGCTCATTTCAAAGGGGTCTAATAGGTTAGACAAGTTGGACAGTTAGATATCTTAGGAAATTATATGCTTTTCAAGAGTCTTCTCTCTTCTGCAAGTTGTCCTTATGTGTTGAGAGAAGCGTCAAGCTTCCTCTTCAAGACCTGTAATGGCAACTATTGCCTTTTCTAAATGTATGATGGATTGTGCATGTTATTGAAGCAATAAAAGTGTGTGTTTTGTGACTAAACTTGGTCCTTTCATCCTTCTATGCTTCTTTGTACCTTTCTCGTACTTGCCACAAGTACACTATGCAAGTTTAAGTCTCTATTGCTGGGTTCTTGGAGTTCTTTTCTTATCGAGTGGTGGAGTATTACATGTAGTTGAATTGTGGTGTCTGTTCACCCTTCTTGAGTTTGTTCTTCTTCACTAGAAACCGGTGTATTTCTCTATCGATCAATTTTAACAAAGAGAACGCATGTCTCTTAGTTTTTGGTATCTTGTACCCTCTCTAAGTTGCAATAGGTGAAGTTGACTTTGTGGTGCACACACCCTCTTCAAATTAACCCTTCTGAGTCCTGGAAACACCCTTTATTTGGTGCATCACCATCCTTAGTATGGTTTTATTTCGTAAATATCTTTCCCTAAATCCCCATGAAAATGTTAGCATAGGACTAGATAATCATTTTTATTACACTAGGAGTAAGTACAACACTTAGTTCGGAAGAGGAAGCTAGCCTTCTCTTAAGTCCCATAGCTTGAGAGGTGATCCCATGTGTCCTAAGCACACCAAATGTCCTATTCACATTCGGCCATTTAGAGGGTGTAGTGATTTGGAGACAAAAAGTACCGAAAATCAAACCGCATAGCTTACTCAAAAGAAGAAATAGAAAATAAAATAAGGAGAATGGATACAAGAGAGGCCAAGAGAATAAATATTTTCTAACTATTTTCTTAAGTTTGCAGGTACAAGTTTATGAGACAAGTAGAAAAGGACCATGTACATGCTGGAAAGAAGGGTTAATGTAACTCAAAACTCAGATATCTTCTGTAAAAGGAAAAGGTTATAGTACAAAACAAAGAAGATGCATGCAGACAATGTACACTTTCTAGATTTCAGTCAAGTAAGAGAGAATTCGGGAAAATTTTGACAGGCTTCGCCATGTAAAATGGACATTTACGACTTTTCCAGTATCCATATCAAGCTGAAATAAAGGGAAATGCAGTAAAAGTAACAGATTACAGTATTTCAACAAAGTATCTGAATCAAGGCTTATGCCTAAGAATGGTATTAAAAATAGAAGAAGAATTGCTTGTAATTTCTAGAAAACCACTTGCAGGGTACAAAGGCATCTTAATTGCAAAATATCAGAAGTGTATTTCTATTGCGTAGTTGGCATTTTCAGTTCAATATTCAATCATAGTAATCTTCAACTTCATAATCAAAGAGTATAAATGCAACTACAGGTTACAAGTAGGCATTTCAAAAAGTGAACTAAAGAAAGGGATATATAAAATGCAGAGTTTTCAAGCAACCCATTTCAGTTACATATTTTATCAACATCATTCAACCTTGCAAAGCTTAGACCGGTCAATACACAGTCAAGAAAGAAGAGAGACTCATTTTAAGAAAACTCACATGAGGTCAATAAGTAGATCTAAGCAGCACAAAGTAGATTATTTGAAAACTCAGCCATGGATCAAGCTTGAGATGTCAACCCTAGATTTGAAAACTTCAACAAATATTATCAGGATGCAATGTGGAAATATTCAAAGATGATTGAATGAAAAGCATTTATGAGGCATATAACTCTGAATCCTTGACTAATAAGAATTACTCATATGTTTTCCTCATTAAAAAATGAGCAAGTTCCAGTCAAAGAAATAAAAAGTGAATGGAAGAAAAACTCTATGGTGAAGAAAATCAATACTGGAATATCAAATACAAAGTATTTTGTATATACCATTGCTCAATTTTGAAGGAGAAAGTGTAAATGGAATCTACATCTAACCAAAAAAGATCCAAAGTTCAAACTCCTTTAAAAGTGGTGTTTCAACACAACATTGGAAAGTTATATGGACTTTGCCAAAGAAAATGGAACTCAGAAACACTAGATCATGGCCAATAAACAAGACCCATTCATGGGTAGCAAAGAATCAGAGTAGGAAAGAGAACTCAGTGAAAATGAAATAGTTTTCATGTTCAAAGATAAAGAAACTCACCCTTTTCAGCATTCACAGTTCAAAGTTACAGAGGGCCTGAACTAAGGAAGACAATAACTTCCATGAAATTTTCTAATAGAATGATCATGACAGAGCTCCAATGGTGGCCAAGGAAAAGGTAAAGATCTTGAAAACCCAGAAGCTCACATAGCTCTAAAGAAGGCTAGAGGACTATCTTGCTCAAAAATGAATCAAGCCTAGACCCAGAGACCATTTTGTAGAAGTGACAGAGCTCGAAAATATAATAATGACAGACCATCAAGAGGAACAACATAGAGCCGAGATCAAAAATCAACAATGACGCCAATAAAATTTTGTGAGGGCTTCACTGTAAGACTGAAAATCCAAATGGAATGATCAAGTTAGGGCCAAATTGACCTTTACCATGCACACTCGAGAGATGAGTTAACAGAACTCAACCATGGTCAAGTCATCGACAATTAGAATTCAACAAGTACAAAGATCAAAGGTTGAGGATCGATCTACACTTTCAATGCAAACCATGGTTTGAGCCTTTAAAAATGCATTTAATACATGTCAAAAACCCTAAAGTCATACTTTGGGGATCGACGATCACAAACGAGTCATAAAAATTGATGCAAAAGAGTCCAATCAAAATGGCGGTCGAACTTAGTCAAATTTCAAAAAAATTCAAATTGTAAAACTTTCATCTGTAGGCCCACAGCCCGATAAGGACACGTGTCATCATTATAGTAGAAGCGAAAAAGCGGAGGCTAAAGGTATTTTAAAATCTCTCGCAAGCCCGACACCCTACAGGCAAAATTCAACAACGAACAAAAGTCAAAGCAAATGCAGAGTGGCAGCCCTCTCTACATTTTGAGCCCTTTTGCAAAAGTTAAAATTGCCAAAATAATCCCGTAGGCCCGAAATTCTGCAAAGGACTTAAAAGTCACAAAAGGCCTGAAAGTCCGCAAAGGGGACAAAACTTCAAAAAGGTCTGAAAGTCCACAAAGGACTTAAATTTTTTGAAATTTTTCCCTCATGCCCGTAAAAGCAAAGGAAAAAGAATCCACGTGCCATCCAAGCTATCATTTCAAGTTTTGATTTTCAGAAAACCTGAATTATAATGTATGTTTCAAATAATCAAAAGATGGCCAATCTATGGTGAAGTGCAAAGTGGTCCCCATAGTGGGTGTTTTGTGGGTATTATGATTATTTCTTTTACCCACGAACAGAGAGTTAAATTTTTGCATGCTCCATAAGAAGATAGATAAAACAAGAAGACAAAGTGGCATGTCTAAAATAGGAAAGACTTGCCTTGCAAGCAAGCTTATTTTTAGCAAATTATTTACTCTTGCTTTCTTAAAAATAGATCAGTCAACTTCAGTTGACCAATTGTAATCAAGGCTATTAAATGCCTATTTGTAATTACATGTTCTATTTTTATTCCTTTATCTATTATTAAGTAAAGGATAAAAATAAGATGCATGGGTGAGTACAAGACTTAGGCTATTTTTAGGAAACGGGGGAAAATTATTTTTGCTATATATTGTGTGCCTTCAGTGAAAGCACAAGAGAACTTGTGGAGGAATTTTTTTGGATATAGAGTCTTGAAGAAATTTTTGTTAGTTTTACCTTCTGAGTGTGAAGAATTTCTGCCTTGCCAATTATTTGCAGTCTTGTGTATATTTCTATTAGTCTTATGACTGCAAATTCCCTGATTAATCATCTTACCCTGTTGCAAAAGTCAGTAGTTTATGCATGGTATTAATGTGCATGTTTAGCTTAGTAGTATTGTTCTGATAATCTCCCTCAATACCTCCAAGTGTTTTGCCCTTAATATTTTGCAAAAGAACTATTGGTTCGTGCACCAAAATCCTTCACATATCAATTATGCATATACTCAGTCAAATCCCTCATACAAATTTGGTGTATCACCTTAGTTTTAATCATTTTACAGTCATCTTTTACCCCTAAACCCCATAATCAATTTAGGATACATCAACAAGGAACTAGCCTTGATACCAGAGACTCACCTCAAAATAGGTATACCCACAGACCTGAGGTGTTTCCATTGTATCTACGAAAGAGAGAGATCAAATTTTGCAAGCTTAGAAAACCTACAGCCATCTCTCTATAGGGTGCACTTTCAAGAGATAATAGTTTTTGGAATGCCTGGTGGGACAATGAATCAGATCTGCATGTACGATTATGACTATTTACGCCAGATCCACAACATATTTACGAAAAAGATAAAAGCTATTTTCAGGAGTGAGTTGCAGCAATTGATTTTAAAGATTTGAAAATATTTTGGTGACTCCACAGAGATGATTTCAGACCAGTATTACAACATGTTCCATGCCTAAAGTGACTACAAGATCATTGGTAAGAGGAATTCCTCCTGAGTTTGTTTCTTTACCCTTGAATTTTGCTAGAAGGAGAAGAGTTGGTAATACTTTACCTTATAATAGACCTGGTTTTGATAACCCTCCTCCTAATATTCCTTCACCAAGTATCAATTTTTCTATCAACATCCCAGTTTTTCAAATGGCTATTCAACCACCAAGGAATTTTGTGACCTTTACTAATGGCAGTCCATTAGTAATCCCAGTCTACCATGACATTCCTAATGCTGCCATGAAAAGTTTGCCATCATTCACAGGTGAAAATCAGGTTACACATTGAACATATCAAAGATGTTGCAGCCCTATGTGCAGTCCATAATATCACTCATGAAGACGTAGCTTTAAGACTTTTAGCTACATATTTTAAAGGGAGACCTTGCAATGGTATAGAAACCTAGAAATTGGAAGCATAAGAACTTGGGATGACTTAGGTGAAAAATTGTTGAAACAGTTCTAGGATAATTTAGATCATTTGTCTCTCATTGAACAATTGTCTACTATTAAAAGAGATCCCAATGAGTTTATGTCTAGTTTCAATATCCATTTCACCAGAACTTGGGAGATAATTCTAGCAAGTGTCAAGCCTCAAGCTAATCATGCTTTCCTTTATTATCTTAGGGCATTAAACAATTATATCTCAACTATGATTTAGTCAATGGGGGAGAGACACTCCTAGCAGCCTACGATATCACTATCCGAGATGAAAATAGTCTTATTCAAGATGGAAAATTGGCACCAAGGCCTTCAATTCCATTTTTTACAGATGTTGTACCTATTCCTCATCCTATTACAATCATAGAACTTACTATTGTAGCTCCATCAAATGATGTATTTAAATATTTGCAGACTATGGGAAATAAATTGACTTCAATTGAAAATAGAATAGCATTACCGAGTAGATCCCATCGAAGCTCCTTATCAGCACACTCAATAGATTCAGCAAAATAGGTAGCCCTATCAACAGAATCAAAATTATAGGCAACCTTATCAGCAAAGACAGTTTGACCCAAAGGCTCCTAGTTCATCTAATGCTTTAGTCCTAGTTAATATGGCTATGAAAGAGTGGTGTCAACCTTGCAATCAACCTCATGCAGCTGCAAGTTTCCCAAATACTTTTTTGAATCTAAATCTTTTGCACAACCTCAATCTGAAACATTGTTCATGCCTCAAATGGAGGGTGGGTAGTAAGAAACTCATGTTGAAAGCACCGAATGCAATTTAGTCAGTTTTAATGAGGAGGAATTCATTGTTGTCACTACTAGGGCTCAAGGGAAAGCTGTTGAAAGTCAAAAACAACAAAATAGGCCTATCCTACCTATTGTCACTGATAAGACAACATCTACAATTCCAAAGTCAACCAACAACCCTGTTGTTCCTAAAAAAACAACAAGTGTTCCAGTTGATAAAGGCCATCAAAACCAGCTACAACTGATCTAAGAAGACTGTTTATACCTCAGATATCCAAGGTAGTTGAAGCATAATCAGTTTTCTCTGAGGCCTACTCTAAGACAGTTGAATCCGTCTCTAAAACAATTTCTTCTTTCAACATTGTTGATGTAATGAAAAAACATAACATTAACATCTCAATGTGGGACACTCTAAGTATTCTTGGACAACAAGATTTACTTTCTCATGAACTAGCTAAGTTGTAGATTTCTTCAAATATAGTAGAAAAGGAAGTTCATAAGGCAAACATGGTCCTTGGAACATTTGAACAATACCACATTAAATAAGTTAAGTGGATGGTTTAGAAAGTTTTGAATTCTCATGACATCAAGAAACCACCACCATTTTATTTATCACTGATTATTGGAGAACATCTAGTTCATAATTACATGGTGGACAAAGTGGTGCAAGTAGCACAGTTATGCCAAAAGTGATTACAGAAAAATTGGGTTTATAGTATGAGCCTATAGAAAGGAGTGTCTTACAGCTTGATGGAACTGCAACTAATATAGTTGGTATAATCAAAAATTTAGAAGTGACGTTACATGCTTGCCCAAATGTTTCTATTCTGTAAGATGTTACTGTTTTGGATTTTCCTCCATACTTATCCTTATGCTTATCTAGATACTTCACAGCAAAAATAGGAGGTTATCTCTCTTTAGATTGGTCCTTATTTTTCACTACTTGTTATGGTACCAAAGTTACTATCATTTCAGAACCATTGGCTAGATTTTACATTGAGCATCACTCTTCAAATGCAATAGCTAACTATTTAGCCCTAGATCAAGTATGATTTTCATGAGGTAGCTCATGTTTTAGCATTAGATGGTGTTTTTAACATGTTTATGGATGAAAAAATAGTGGAAGAACATGCTCATGATCCTTTTAAGGAAGTTGAAGAACACATGTTTGGTGTGTATTGTATGCATGAAGAAAATGCACCACTTCCCTTACTGTCTAAAATAGAAGATTCAAGAGAAGGGATTTGGAAGCTTCATTTTGATGGAGCTAAGAACAAGAAGGAATAGGGAGTAGGTTTCTTACTCACTTCCCCAACGAACGAAAGGTATTTCTCAGTGTTGAATCTCCAATTTTCATGTACTTATAATGTAGCTAAATACGAAGCTTTAATTCATGGCTTGCTTTGGGCCAGAAAGAGAGGTATCAACATGCTACATATTTTTGGTGACTCTGAGTTGGTTATTAATCAAGTAAGAAATTTCAATGTTTGTAAGAATCCATTAATGAAGTCTTACAGACATAGAATTTCAGACTTAATGGAATATTTCGATGCTATTAACATTCAATCTATTCCTAGAGCTAAAAACAAACACGCATATAGACTTGAAGCAGTTGGGGCTAGTTTTTAAGTACTAGAACATATCGAAAATAGCAAAATCCAGCCTCATATAAAGTTAATTGTTAGGCCCTCAATACCTGATAATGATTCAAATTGGCAAGTTTTTGAAAATGATGATAAAATCTACAGGTTTTTGCAGTAAGAAGCTAAGTTTTCTGCAGTTAATCAAGATAAATTACAACACTTATATGGTGACTAGATTGTTTAGTTAAAGACAAATAAAATACCTTGAGGTTTGGTCACATTGGAAGACATCTTCAACACTAATGATCAATTAAGAAAGGTCAAGACTAAAATTTCAACCCACGCTGATAATTACGAAGAGATCTCGGTTGATGAAGGGAAAAATCTATTTCTTGGAAAGGTATGTTCCTTAACTGAAAAGTAGTCATTTATTAATCTTTGCAAGGAGTTTAAGGATGTTTTTGCTTGGAAATACCAAGACCTAAAAGGATTTGATCCCAATTTAGCACAACATATGATTGAGTTACAGCCAAATTCTAAACCTGTTAGATAGAAACAGAGGCCTGTAAATCCCAAAATAGAGCCTCTGATGAGGAAAGAATTATCTATGTTGATTGAATTGGGTATTATCTTTCCAGATAAGCATTCAAGTTGGGTAGCCAATCTTGTTCCTATTAGGAAGAAGAATGTTGAAATTAGACTATGTGTATATTTCAGAGATCTTAATAAGTCTTCATTAAAAGATCATTACCCACTCCCAAATATGGAACATATTTTGAGAACGATCTCAAGTTCGAGATAAAATTTCTCTTCTAGATGGTTATAGTGGATATAATCAGATTTTAGTCCGGGAAGAAGATAGATATAAAACAACCTTTACCACCAAGTGGGGTACCTATGCTTACAAAAGAATTCCCTTTGGTCTTTTAAATGTTGGTGCAATGTTTCAACGTGTAATGGACATGGCTTTTCGTAGCTTATTAAATAAATGCATCCTTGTTTATTTAGATGATGTTACTATATTTTCAAAATATTATGAAGAACATCTAATGCATTTAAGGTAGACTTTTCAGTTGTGCAGGAAATTTGGAATATCTTTGAATCCACTAAAGTCTATCTTTTCAGTACATCAAGGCAAGCTACTTGGTCATATTGTTTCTAAGCAAGGTTTAGCAATTGATCCTTTTAGGATCAAAGCCATATCATAGCTATCATTACCCCATCATAAGAAGGCATTATAGATTTTTCTTGGAAAAATCAACTTTGTTAGAAGATTTGTTCCAAATTTTACAAAGCATTGGTTAAACCACTCATAGCTATGCTAAAGAAAGAGAAAACTTTCTCTTGGACCAGTGAAGGGAGAGAAGGATTTGAATTAATCAAAGTAGTTATCTCTCAAGCTCCTACTCTTGCAAATCCAAATTTTGATAAATATTTTACAATGTATGCACTCACAGGAGCTGAAACAATCTCAACTATCTTGACTCAATTCAATGATGAAAATATTGAACAACCTATTGCTTTCTTTGGATAGAGCTTGCATGATTACGAAAAAAGGTACACATTTCTTAAAAAATAGGTACTTTCAGTAGTCAGAGCACTAAATAATTTCAAGTATATGCTTTTGAATAATAAAATCCATGTTCTTATTTCTCATCTAAGTGTGTAAGCATTCTTACTAAATAAAGAATTGAATGAGAAAAGAGAAAACCTGGATAACGAAGGTCATGGAGTATAATGTTGATATTTAGGTTTCTAAGATGGTTTGAGGAAAGGCTTATATGAACATCTCATTACTGATATGGAAAAACAACATGCTGAAAATTGTGTATCAACAATAAAAAATTATGGTTCAACCAGAAAATCAGCAACCTAAGTCAGTTTAAGAGTTTCATGAATCAAGATGCATGGCTGATCTGATTAACTACTTACAACATGGTACCTATTCGGAAGGTATGGACAAAAATAAACGAAGATATTTTAGGTTACAAGATGTACATTATATCTTTATTGATGGTGTGTTGTTCAAAAGAGATATAAATGGGATTTTGTTGCAATGTGTTGATTATGATAAAGTTCATAAAATATTGTCAGAATTCCATGAAGGACCCATATGAGGTCATTTCTCAGCACGTACCACAACCTTAAAAATTATGAAAGCTGGTTACTATTGGCCTAGAATATTCAAATACTATTTTGAATGGATTAGAAAGTGTAAAAAATGTGCTTTCTTTATCGGTAAAGAATGTCTAGCTTCGCTACCTTTACAGCCTATTTCAATTGATCAACCTTTTATGCAGTGGGGTCTTGACTTTATTGGCATGATAAACCCACCTTCTTCACAAGGACATAAGTGGATCTTAACTGCTACAGATTATTTTACATGATGGAATAAAGCAATAACCTTGAAGGATGCTAATGAAACTTTAATACTATCCTTTTATGAAGGTATAGTCTACAGATTTTGTGTTCCAACAACTATCATATCAGATAATGCTTTAGAATTCCTTGGTGCAAAGATAACTGATTGGGCTATCAACCATGGAATCTATCTAAGTTCTTCATCTAATTATTACCCATAAGGTAATGGCTTAGCTGAGAGTACTAACAAGAATCTTTTAAGGATCATTAGAAGAACACTTAAAGATAATCAAAGAGCTTGACATCTAATGTTGAATTCAACACTTTGGGCTGACAGAGTGACTCTAAAAAGATCACTTGAAAATTCACCATACAAACTTGTGTACGGAAAAGAAGTAAGAATGCCTATTTTAGTTGAGTTACCTACATTGGATTTGCTACATCAAATGGAGCTACTTGAGAATGAACCATTGTACGTTCGTTATGCAGAGTTAATGGAATTACAAGAGCTAAGAGATCAAGCTCATTTGAATATAGAAAAGAATCATAAACAAATGAAGAAGAATTTTGACAAGAAATCCAAATTTAGAGTCTTTAATGAAGGAGATATTGTGTTAAAATGGGATGCTGATCATGCAAATCTAGGAAGACACTCAAATTTTGATACAATCTGGAGTGGTCCTTACATGATTTTATCTTGCAAGGAACACAATGCTTTTCATCTTTCGAAGATGAATCGAGAGGAACTTCCCATTCTTGTGAATGGTATGTTTCTCAAACATTGTTATTAAAAATCTTACAGTGATTATTAGAGTAGGATTTTCCCATCAATAAGTGCAGTTTCTGCACATTGCATCATTTTCAATTTAATAAGTGTAGTTTCTACGCATTGCATCATTTTCAATTCAATAAGTGCATTCATGCATGTGATCTGGTTTACCAGATCCTTTCCTAGTTTTAGTTTTTTTGAAAAGGGTTGGACCTTTCAAAAAGGTAGATTTTGGTTATATGCTTTGGACTCCATGCCCAATGGACAAGAGCAAGGCACTAGTCTTTAAGCTAGCAAGTAGCTTTCCCCACAGGATCGCTAGAAATGTTGACAATTTTTTGCACTTGTGTAAAAATGGGCAACTCAAAACTTTGTTGTTATGATGAAAGTCATGGGTGAAGTATACCTAAGCTAAGGAATTTCTGATGTTATTAGTTACTGCTGAATTAATTAATGATTAAGTGAAATTTGTAGCTATGTGTGCTGTTACAAAATGTAATAGATCACATAGTCTGTAATTTCATGATACCTTTAGCAAAAGAACACAAAGGCCCTAAAGGATAGTTGTGTTGTCTTGATGAAGACACTGAATTACAGAGTAGGTGAAGTGTTGAGTTTTGGGATAACAAACATAAGTGCAGATTACAGAAATCAGAGTTCATTACTGAATGTTACAAGTTCTCATTAATGTTCTTTCCTTCATGTTTAAGACATTCAATTATATGACTGAGTTGTTTAGTTCATAATACAATCCATACAAAAGGTTGAAATGCAAAAAGAAATATACAACTCATTTACAAAATTCAATGTTTTATTCATAAGGAAAGTCAAATGTTTCCCACACAAGCCATGGGATGTGACTAAAAATAAAGTACATCTACTAAAGAAAGAGGTACACATGCATAAAATAGAAAGAAAATGAATATGAGTGAACCCATCATTTCCTTTGTATATTCTTCATTGTCCAAATTTCCCCCTTCCAGCTTATTCCATCCTTATCTTCACAATTCAAAGCATGGTACCTGAAAAGTAAAATAAAGGAAACATCAATAAAGAGCTTAGGGTTAATACATATTCCTACACTATCCAAATTCGTACATATGGATCTCTAACCAACATAAGATATATAGTACCTAAAAATCAAACGTGTCACCGGGGCTTCAGGAGACTCAATCTTGAGTCTCACTGGCTTTGAGGGGGATGAACCTTTGGATGACATTGCTCGTGATCTGCTGAACATTAGTAGTGCCAGTCCCCAGGCGGCACCAACGGATAACCCTTCTAGAAGATTGGAGGCCTTAGAGGCTGAGCTTAAATTGCTGAAGGATGAGGTAAAAAATCTTGCTAAGAAAAAAAGGCAAAAAAGCATTGAGGGAGAAGGGAGCATTTGCAATAGCCTTGACTTGATGAAATATACAAAAACCGACCTCCCTAGACTCCCGCCTTGGGAAAACGAAGACTAGGCATGAGTATAATATTGCAGCATTCAGGGCCATAGAGGAATTCATCGAAGGTCATGCAAGAAGTGTTTCGCACTCAGCGGTGTCCCGATTACTCTTTGGGGCAATGAGAAAGAGAGTAAAAGAACCGAGAGAGGAGCTCGATAAGACGGATCTTGCTCATATGACCACGCTGCAGGTATGTATCATGCTTGGAAAAAGTAAAGATGAGTATTGATCAAGCGGCCAAGAAGTAGTCAGGTTTACTCCGCTTCTTCGGGCTGTAGGCTTCTGTTGTTTTGTTGCCGTTTTTTCTTGTTAAGTCTCATTTGTGTTCTTTGTTTCTAGGCTCCAGGTGTTCTTTGTCAGTAACTTTTGTGCTTTGATCTGATTCTCTTCTCCTCTCTCTTATTCAGGCTTTTAGGCCTCCTTTTGTACACAAGGGTATAGTCCCTTTCAAAAAACTATTTACCAATATTAAAAGAAGAAATAGAAAAGAAAATAAGGAAAATGGATACAAGAGAGGCCAAGAGCCTAATTATTTTCTAACTATTTTCTTAAGTGTGTAGGTACAAGTTGCTAGACAAGTAGAAAAGGACCATGTACATGTTGGAAAGAAGGGTTAATGTAACTCAAAACTTAGATATATTCTGTAAAAGGAAAAGGTTACAGATATGAGAACCAAAAAGATGTATGTAGAGAATGTTAACTTTCTAGATTTCAGTCAAGTAAGAGAGAATTCGGGAAAATTTTGACAGGGCTTCGCCATGTAAAATGGACATTTACAAATTTTCTAAGTATCCATATCAAGTTGAAATAAAGGGAAATGCAGTAAAAGTAACAAATTACAATATTTCAACAAAGTATCTGAATCAAGGCTTATGCCTGAGAATGGTATAAAAAAAGAAGAAGAATTGCTTGTAATTTCCAGAAAACCACTTGTAGGGTACAAAGGCATCTTAATTACAAAATATCAGAAGTGTATTTCTATTACAATTGGCATTTTTATTTCAATATTCAATCATAGTAATCTTCAACTTCGAGTAATCAAAGAGTATAACAATTTAATCAACATCATTCGGGCTTGCAGAAGCTTAAATGGGTCAATGCGATCGGGAAAGAAGAGAGACTCATTTTAAGAAAACTCACATGAGGTCAATAAGTAGATCTAAGCAACACAGAGTAGATTATTTGAAAACTCAGCCATGGATCAAGCTTGAGATGTCAACCCTAGATTCAAAAACTTCAACAAACATTATCAGGATGCAATGTGGAAATCTTCAAATAAGATTGAATGAAAATAATTTATGAGGCATATAACTCGAATCATTGACAAAGAAGAATTACTAATATGTTTTCGTCATTCCAAAAGGAGAAATTTCGATTAGAGAAATAAAAAGTGAATGGAAGAAGAACTCTACAAAGTGAAGAAAATCAATCTTTGGAATATCAAATACAAAGTATTTTGCATATACCACTTTGCTTGGTTTTGATGGAGAAAGTATAAATGGAATCTACATCTAACCAAAAAGATCCAAAGTTCAAACTCCTTTAAAAGTGGTGTATCAACACAACATTGAAAAGTTATACGGAATTGACCAAAGCAAATGGAACTCAAACATAGATCACGGCTAATAAATAAGACCCATTCATGGGTAATAAAGAATCGAGTGGGAAAGAGAAATAAGTGATAATGAAATAGTTTCCATGTTCGAAGAGAAAGAAACTCACCCTTTTAGCATTCAGCTCAAGTTCGAAGCAGAGGGCCTAAACTAAGGAAGACAATAACTTCCATGGAAGTTTCTAACAGAATGATCATGACAGAGCTCCAATGGCGGCCAAGGAAAAGGTAAAGATCTCAAAAACCAGAAGCTCACATAGCTCTAAAGAAGGCAGAGGACTATCTTGCTCAAAAATGAATCGAGCCCAGACCCAGAGACCATTTTACAGAAGTGACAGAGCTCAAAAATCTAACAACGATGGCCATTAAGAGTAACAAACACGAGCCGAGCTCGAAAATCAACAATGACGCTTAATAAAATTTTGCGGGCTTTTCTTGCAAGACTGAAAATCTAAATGGAATGATCAAGTTAGGTCCAAATTGACCTTTACCATGCACACGAGAGAGATGAGTTAATAGAACTCAACCATGGTCAAGTCATCGACGATCAAAATTCAACAAGTACAAATATCAAAGGTTGAGGATCAGTCTACACTTTCAATGTAAATCATGGTTTGAGCCCTTAAAAATGCATTTAATACATGTCAGAAACCCTAAATTCATACTTTGGAGATTGACAATAAAAAATCAACAAGTACAGAGATCGACGATCACAAATGAGTCATAAAAATTGATGCAAAAGAGTCCAATCAAAATGGTAGTTGAACTTAGTCAAATTTCCAAAATTTTCAAATTATAAAACTTTCATCCGTAGGCCCAACAAGGATACGTGTCATCATTACACCAGTGAAAAGCGGAGGTGGAGGTATTTTAAGTTCAAAAAAATTTCCAAAAGGGTTAAATTTTTCAAAAATCTTCCCCAAGCCCGACACCCCGTAGGGAAAAAGTCAACAACAAAAAGAATTCAAAGCAAATGTGGAGTAGCGGGCCCTCTCTAAATTTTGATACCTTTTCGCAAAAGTTATAATTGCAAAAATAAGCCCGTATGCCTGAAATTCCACAAAGGACTTAAAAGTCACAAAAGGCCCGAAAGTCCACAAAGGGGACAAAACCTCAAAAAGGTCTAAAAGTCCGCAAAGGACTTAAATTTTTCGAAATTTTGCCCTCGTGCCTATAAAAACAAAGGAAAAAGAATCCATGTGCCATCCAAGCTATCATTTCAAGTTTTTATTTTTAGAAAACACAAATTATAATGTATGTTTCAAATAATCAAAATATGGCCAATCTATGGTGAAGTGCAAAGTGGTCCCCACAGTGGGTGTTTTGTGGGTATTATGATTATTTCTTTTACTCACGAATAGAGAGCTAAATTTTTGCATGCTCCATGAGAAGATAGATAAAAATGCTGGGAATATTATTATAGTGTAAACATTATATTATGAGTTGTTATGGAACAACAAATAATTACCTGGAATTATATGTGAAGTTGTTGTAAACAACTTCACGTACTTAGCTTATTGTTTGCAACCACTCCTAAATTATAGGAGGTTGTTTTGCTATTTTCTTGGATATTTATTAGCCATGTATTGTGTGTATGTTAATTGAATGAAGATCAATATATTATGTTATTTTGATTCAAATCTGTCATTTGGTAATAGAGCAGCGTTGATCTTGGAGAGAATATGGTTCTTGTAGCAACATCCGCTTGGAGAAGTCGTAGTTTGGAATGTTGCAGCAATTTTAGTAGTTGGAATAGTCGTTGGAGCATGAGTCAAAGAGTTGGAGCATGAGAAAACCAATTTTAGATGTTCAAACACATGAGTGCCACGTTTTTTCTGAGCAGTCACGTTTTTTCTGAGGACACGGTGGCTGTGTAGTGTGGTTTGTTGTGTCCACGCGGATTGGTGGATGTATAAAGTGTGCAAGATCAAATTCATTATCCAAAGCAAAACACTTAGCAAAACGCAGTCCCGGAAAGCAAAATGCAGAAGCAGTTACAACTTGCCACTTGCCACGTAGCCACAACAATTCTTGAGTTTTATTTGCCACGCGGGGGGAGAAAAATGCCGCAGGTTTTGCCACCACAACATTTTCTGAGTATTATTTTCCACGCATCCACATCAATTTTTTAGTTTTACTTGCCACGTGGGGTTGCATTTTTAAAAAAAAATTGATATATAGTTGATATATAATAAACTATATACGTGAGTTTATGCAGTTTTTCATTTTTAAAAAAATAGAGTATTTAAAAAGTAATTTCCCTTTATTACTTTTTAAATAGTGATTTATCAATATTATTACCATCAATTGTAATACAATAGTTGTGGAAATGGAGAAATTGAGTCTTGTTGAGAAGTTTGAAGGATGTGATTTTCATACATGGAGAATCCAGATGCAGTTGAACTTGATTGAGAAAGATTTGTGGGATGTGGTTAAACCAAATATGACAACACCAACAAATCCAACAGATCTCGCAAAATGGAATATCAAGGATCAAAAGGCCTTGGGAACTATTGGTCTCGGTTTGTCAAAAGCCTACCTACACCATGTAGACTTCACAAACTCAGCAAAGGAAATTTGGGAGACATTGAGTAAACTATTCGGATCTGAAGCAGAAAGTGCAAAGACAACACTGAAGTAAAAATTATACGGGTTAAAGATGGATGAAAGTATAAAAATGGTAGAACACATCAGCAAGTTCCGCTCTCTTCTCAATCAACTTGCAGGTATTAATGAGAAGGTAAAAGATGATGATGCCAAAGCAATTCTTTTGAATAGTTTTCCTAAAAAAATGTCTCATATGGTTTTTACTTTGAGCAAGATTAAAATTGGTTTAGAAGGAGTAGTTTCTACTCTTCTTGATCAGAATGAACCTTCAGAACCAGAAGAAGAGGTCTTATATGTACACAATAAAGCTAGTACATCATCAAAGAAGGGTAAGTACAATTCAAAGCACATTCCTACAAAGGGACAAATCAAATGTTACTATTGTAAAGAAGTGGGGCATGTCATTTTAAATTGTAAAAAGCGGGCACAAGATCTACTGGATGATAAGATTGATCAAAAGGCTTATATTGTTGAAGAAGAAACTGACTGGGAAGATTATGCAACTGATGAAGAACTTTCTTGCCCTAGCGATGAAGATTATCTCTTCTAAAAATAACCAAACTGGAGGTAGGAGGAAATGGAGGATGGAGGCTACTCAGCACCTCTCGTCAGTCGCCAATGACGAGGTCGTATTTTGTGGTGGTGACATATTTATTTCAATTGTGTGTTTATTTTATCTGGTGTGCAGAATAAAGAGCAACAATTTGTGTATGTTTACTTGGTACATGCGAGTATTCCTATATGTTCTCTTGAAGTGTTGTGATGTGGCGTAGAAGGTGTCAGTCAGTGAAACAGTTGTATAGGAGGGCAGCTGGTGTCCAGAGGAGAGGAGCAGTATGCAGACCTAAAAATATGCGTAGGCATATGATTCTGGTTTCAACTACACTTCACCCCATGTTCACACTAAGGGGGTGTATGTTGGGAATATTATTATAGTGTAAACATTATATTATGAGTTGTTGTGGAACAAATAATTACCTGGAATTATATGTGAAGTTGTTGTAAACAACTTCACGTATTTAGCTTATTGTTTGCAACCACTCCTAAATTATAGGAGGTTGTTTTGCTATTTGTTTGGCTATTTATTAGCCATGTATTGTGTGTATGTTAATTGAACAAAGATCAATATATTATGTTATTTTGATTCAAATCTGTCAAAAACAAGAAGACAAAGTGGCATGTCTAAAATAGGAAAGACTTTCCTTGCAAGCAAGCTTATTTTTAGCAAATTATTTACTCTTGCTTTCTTAAAATAGATCAGTCAACTTCAGTTGACCAATTGTAATCAAGGATATTAAATGCCTATTTGTAATTGCATGTTCTATTTTTATTCCTTTATCTATTATTAAGTAAAGGATAAAAATAAGATGCATGGGTGAGTACAAGCCTTAGGCTATTTTTAGGAAAGGGGGAAATTATTTTTGCTATATATTGTGTGCCTTTGCAAAGCACAAGAGAACTTCTGGAGGACTTTTTGGATATAGGAGTACTAAAGCAATTTTTGCCAATTTTTCCTTCTGAGTGTGAAGAATTTCTACCTTCCCAATTATTTGCAGTCTTGTGTATGTTTCTATTAGTCTTGTGAATGCAAATTCCCTGATTAATCATCTTACCCTATTGCAAAATTCAGTAGTTTTTGCATGATATTAATGTGCATGTTTAGCTTAGTAGTATTGTTGTGATAATCTCCCTCAATACCTCCAAGTGTTTTTCCCTTAATATTTTGTAGAAGAATTGTTGGTTCGTGCACCAAAATTCTTCACATATCAATTGTGCATATACTCAGTCAAAGCCCTCATACAAATTTGGTGTATCACCTTAGTTTTAATCATTTTACAGTCATCTTTTACCCCTAAACCCCAAAATCAATTTAGGATACATCAACAAGGAACCAACCTTGATACCAGAGACTCACCTCAAAATAGGTATACCCATAGACCTGAGGTGTTTCCATTGTATCTACGAAAGAGAGAGATCAAATTTTGCAAGCTTAGAAAACTTGCAGCCATCTCTCTACAGGGTGCACTTTCGAGAGATAACAAGTGCGTGTATGTTTTTTTTCCCATAGGACACATAAATGCACCAACCAACAGACATATGTGATCGTATCTATGTTTTAATACTTCTACGTGCACATACCCACAATTTTGGCACATACGCGCACGCGCGTGCATGTATGCATTGCATTTTCCCCTAACATAGCGTACAAAGCAATAAATTAAGCAAAAAAACAAATGAAAAAATTAACAAGGATAGGGCAATCACGAAGGTTATATTGTTGTCCTCCCATAGGTACTCCTAGATGTGATCTTCTCATCTCCTCTTCCTCTGAAGTCTTGACATCTCTCTTAGCTCACAAATTTGCTCACGGTGATAATCGGAAAAAGATCTGCGCAACAAATGAACTATCGTGATGGTTTACCCCCTCCCATGTGGGTATATTAAGCTACCGTGATGCCCCGAGGCATGTTTTGGCCATTATGATCCTTCTAACACTTCTTCTCCTCACCAAAATAATTATTAGATATCCTTCAATAATTATTTTTACTAATTTTCACTACGTTGGAGCACTAAGTGCTACTTAGTGGTCATTTATTTTCCCAGGGGTAGTTTTCAAATATCCAAATGTGCTATTTTCTATTATTTTCTTCTATTTTACCATTTGTGATAATTATTTTTAATAAATAATTATTTTTGGCTCATTCTTCCTCTCACCATGGGGCACTTTATTGCTATCCAAAACCCATTTCTTCACACTTGGGAATTTTTGTGTTCTTTTAGGTAATTTCCATTTCTTAAATTCTTCTGACCGATCAAAAATTTAAAAATTATAAAATCATTCAAAAAATCCAAAAACATCGTCAATCTTCGAAAATGGACTAAAATTGGTAACAAGCTCATTTTGTAGCTAAAATTTGTGTCTCTCGCATGACACTCATCTCATATCTTGCTTTGGAATTTTCACATTTTTATAAGCAATGAATTGCTGATCATCTAATCCTACAATCATTTACAAGCTACATTTCTTAATTTGTTTGTACTCCAGTGGTACAACGAGTTATCAGTACTATTTCGTCATACACACTACTTTTCATTAGGCCCAAGTGTCCTATGTTCTTTCCCTTGCATGTACAATTTTCTTAGGGCATCATTTCTACCCTTGTCATTTATCACAAACATTTGGGACTAAATCTTGATAATAAAATATTTGTGCAATTCTCTTAAACGTTTTGGTTTGAGTGTGTGTGTTTATACTTATGTTCCTGTTCAATCAACTTGTTTACTTCTCATATTGAATTGCATTTTATATGTTGCATGGACTTAGCAGTTTCAGCAATGGATAATTGTTTATATTATGAATTTTCATGTCATTCTATACTTTAATCATATACTTATATTTAATAAGGACCGATGATGAATATTATTAGCAATATGATGTAATCAATATTATCTTGTACACAACAAAGTTATTAATATCTCAATATCCCCCTTGATATTTTCTTCTTTTCCGTCTTTATTCTCTTTCATAGTATTATTTCTAATATTATCTTTCTATCATCTTTTCGGTTGTCAATCGACCTCTTTCATTTCCCTATCAACACTCGAGAGGGCATCCTCCACCCTACTAATTTTTCTTCCACCCCTTAAAAATATTTTTAGTTGTTTGTGTTTATCTACTTTATTTGAAGTGACGTAGCTTATGCCACCCCGAGAGAGGGAAAAATGTAGACACCTATAGTTTGATGAAACCAATATTATTCTTAATATTGCACCAACTATTCTACTCCTTACAAATTGATGACACATCATTAGTTAAACCTATCTAACTCCCCTCATACAACACTCTTTTGGTCATATTCCTCTTGTAAACCTATTAATCAAGCTATCATAGCCTCATTTTGACTAAACCCTCTTCTAATCCTATTTTATACCACTTGTACTAACTTCTAGGAAATCAATCCAATTCATTGGATTGATTAGACCTCTCACAACCCTCTCATAACCCTAATTTCTCACTAATTGTTATTAATTGTCCTAAACCATGATTAACCCTTCCTAAGCCTAGTCAAATCTTACTTTGACTCACTAAAATTATTTTTTGCTTATTCATTTGTCCCACATGCATGAAAATTCTCCCATTTTTGGAAATCAAAACCTATAAATACCCCACTACCCCTCTCACTTTCTTAAGAATGTTTCCCCTTTATAGGCTAAACTATAGTATTATTGATAGGATTAGAGCTTATCTTCATTTGTCATTTTGAGATAATATTACTTTTTATTTTCTATTGCACTAAACTCACAAGTTTGAGTAAATTGAAGGAAGCTGCGTGGCTCTTTGTCTATTAATGGAGAGCTCTATTCTCATAATCAAAAAAATGATTGCTTGGAATCTACTTAGGATCATTTGTAAAGCCGTCAAAAGTAGAGGATAACTAGATATGTTAGATTTACTTTTTTATTTCAAGATTAATGCATAAAAAATTAATGAATCCTTGTTTATCTCTTATCGGATGGTCCATTGAATTGTTTGTTTAAAGATTTGGGGATTCCTGAGTGTTTCTTACCCCATTTCATAGCTTTTATAAATTGTTTGCTTGTTCACACATACAAAACAAATATAAAAATCTTACTCGAAGTCTTTTTACAAAGAAATATGATATGTATGAGAAATTCATACCTTTAGACACACCTCAACTCCACCATGGTTCAATACCATCATATAAACACAAAAACACTATAAAAATAGAGGTAGATATTCGTTAACCTGATTTCATAGAGTAACACATATTTTGCTAACAATTTCCATAATAACTGATACACCTCAATCCACTTCCTCAAATGATGTCAGATGTGAAATATAATTTTATAACACAACCTAACCTGATTACTTCTTTCTCAGATATTCATACATGTACCTAGTCATCAAAATGATTGTAGGGTCTTCTTACAAACCCTTAAGACACTCTGTTGTAAACAATACGCACTTGTTACCTTCATTAATATACCTCCAAGAATTATATAAAAGCATTACACAACCCTACAAAACCCACTTGAGATTGTCTTTTGCAAGAAACAAGACCTATATTAGGTCACCATATACTAATGAAGTGTTTGTAGACATATTCTTTCATACTTCTTGAAACAAAAAAATGTCATACTACGATCATATCTTTGTTAAGTGCAAGTGCACGGAGATGGGGGGAAAAAAAGTGTGGACATTTTTTATTTTTAGAAAATCATGAGTGCATTTTTAGAAAGCAAGAGCACATTATGAATTTTCAAGTTTGGTAATCACTAACCTAAAACGTGAGTGCATTGTAATGCACTCACGTTTCTATTTCTGTGTTATATGTGGTTGTTGGAAGGATATATTTACTAAAATAAATGGTTTAAGTATAAGTTTTTCATTTATTAATCTTTATTATTTATTATATAAGAATTTAGGATCACTCTACACCTTATAGAACTAGTCTCATAGCTCCATGAGTCCCTGGTTTAGAAGATGGTTTTTCATATTCTAACCTGGTCAGTACATAGGTAATTTTAATGATTTTAGCATTCAACCTAATTTTTTATGGTTTAAATTCTATGATCGATGTCTAGTTTGGGAAAGAATATAGTCATTTTTAGGTTTAAGGGCCTTTTATAAGTGTTGGAGGTAATTTAGGAATATTTAGGAAATTTTTTCTCATTCAAGGACAATTTGTTTAACAATATGTTTTCTATATGTAGGGACCAAACACCGTAATGGTGAAGTTTGACTTCTCTGGATGATTTTGTGATTTCCGTAAGGAGTTAGGAGGAAAACAAATACATAGTGGAAAGATATGTGAATCGATACATGTTGGTAACATCTATTTTTCGTAAGACTTGAGGGCTTCATGAATAATTTCTAAATAGTATAACTACCCCTATCGGTTCTAAACAAAAATGGCCCTAAATTTACAAGATCTAAAGAGATGGTCACCACATGGTGATAGGTGAATATTTGTAAATGTTGATAAGTACATCTTGGAATGGGTATTGTCATAAATAGACTATTTTTTACCATGGGTGAGGATCTCATGAGGACGCGACAAAGTTTTGTGAATTGATAACACCTAACCCTAAATTCTAAACCCTATTTTTACAACCTTGAACCCTAACCCCTAAACCCTAAATCCTAACTCTAAACCATAAATCCTAAACCATGAGCAATAAAACCTAAAACCTAAACTCTATACCTCAAACCTTAAATCCTAAATCCTAAACCCTAAACCCTGAGCCATAAACCCCAAACCCTAAATCCTAAACCGTGATCCCTAAGCCCTAAACCTTAAATTCTAAATCCTAAACCCTAAACCCTAAATCCTAAAATCTAAACCCTAAGTGATAAACCATAAACCATAAACCATAAACCATAAACCATAAACCATCCCTAAACCTTAAACCCTGAGCCCTAAAACCTATACCCTAAGCCCTAAATCCTAAACCCTAAAACCTCAACCCTCAACCCTAAACCCTAAACATTGGACCCTAAAACCTAAATCCTAAATCTTGAGCCCTAATTCCTAAACCCTTAATCCTCAAACCTAAACCCTAAACCCTAAACCCTAAACCTTAAGCCCTAAACCCTAAAACCTAAAACCTAAACCCTAAACCCTAAACCCCGATCCCTATACCCTAAAGCATGAACCCTACACCGTAAACCTTGAACCTTGAGCCTTAAACCATGAGTCCTAAACCCTAACCCTAAGTTTTTCTTGATTCAAATAATCAAGGGAATGGTCATCATGAGGTCTGTGAAGGATCTAAAACATCATGAGGAAAATGGGTATAATTAGAAAAATCATGAGGTCTTTCTCAAGGCTTCCTTCATTCTCTCAGTGTTATCCCTATCCCAAGATTGTTCTCTAGTGCTCTCTGTTTTGGTTCAACTCTTCCTTGATTAGTTCAATAGGGTTTGATTCCTCAACTAAGAATCTTCAAATATAGGTACCTTTGAATCTATTCCTCTCTTTTGAGATAGTCTTGTCATTCCATCATGTTATCAAACAACTAAACCACATTTTCAATCATCTATTTGTTCAACATTCATCAAAATACTCCTCTCACTTCCCTTTACAAAAATTATCTTACATTACACAAGAGCAAGGTTCACTAGTCACTTCCTAGTTTGTCTACTCGCAAACTCTTAGTGAAAGATAAAAGTGTCCCTAAACACCCTTCTCAATCTCAAGGAGGAATGAAAAGCTTTCTTAGCACATATCCACTTGTATGAGGTTTTGTACGAGAGGTATTCATAATTATAGGAGGCTTTAAGGAGTTTCCTCCATCGTGCCACAATAATTATTGTATTATCATGAAAAACCCGATGGTGATTTGGAAATCTCAAAAATGTGCTTATCATAATAATGACAAATAAATCATACTAATAAAAATTAATCATCAATAAGTAAATCAATGTGAGAAAAATCTATTTCTAGAAAGTGTCACCTCCAAATTCCAAATTTCATTTCATTTAAATTCACTTCAAGAAAGGTTAAGTGAAATGAGATCATCATTTTCTTCATGCTTTCAGAGGTCTAGAATGTCAATTTTCCCAAAATTCAGCAAATATGGAGAATATGGAAAGCCGAATTGTATTTATAAAGATAAATTTGAAGCGAGAGAATGCATTTCGTAGATAAGTCTAGTAAAATTTGTTTTCTTTTTTCTGTTAATACCCACTAAAAATAGCCTTGTTATTGCATCCTAAAAAAAAAAAAGTTCCTATGAACTGAGAGGGAACTTTTAAACTTATCACACAAGCATGGTGAGTTATCTCTGATAATATGAGAAAGGATACACATGATGTCATGATAGAAAACCAACAAGGGAATAATCCCACCTTCTACCAACCAAATTCCACATACACTGCCATTGTCATTGGAATTTCCAACAATCTAAATGGGAATAATTCTTCATGTTTGGATTCCTTTCCTAAAATTTCCATATTCGATGACCATGAGCGAACAGAACCAAAAATAGAAACATGATGAGGAACACAACCTAGAGCAGGACCTTGAATGAAAATTTTAGAGGATTTATATGGTTCAATTTTATTTTCTAAGATGCATTAATCCAATGTTTGAGAATATTTATCCAGATGCAATGGCATTCTAATTCAGACACTCGATGATTCTTGAATGTCCAATCCAACCACAGATCCCAAGTATTCCTCAATCCTTGGATCCGAGGAGACACTATTACTTGGATTTTATTTATGATGATAGAGATATTTGTAAATTTTTGCTATGACCTCTAAATATGTATGCATTTCAAGTTGTTTGGAAATTACATCACACCCTTCGTAGGCTTCGATGACTACCCCTATGCTTTTAAGGTACTTTTGAAAGCATCCATGGGTTTATAATAGAAGGAATTATCAATGAATGGAATGTCACTAATCCATAGGAAAATTGAATCCCATTAAAAACTAACCAAGAAAGATTTACTAGAAACCGATAACCCTTTGTGTTCTTAGCCATTCCCATATTACTAAGCTTATTATTTACAAGCAAACTCAATGATGGTTCTAGGAATGTGATAAGGAAATATGGTCCTAATATTATCACACTCTCCAAGCCGAGTAGTGAATCCATATTATTCTTATTGATACTAAGTACTAATTACCCATGAAATCTAATTCTCTAGCTTTCATTTTCTTTTCTCATCTTCCACGTCATACTTGAATAACCGATTTGGTGGGGATATGCCCTCTTTGATGGTGTTAGATTAAATATGAATATGGTCCTCAATAAGGGAGCTACATCTTGGGAGGTCTGGTCTAATCCAAAACCTAAACCTTGAGCCCTAAACCCCGAGCCTTAAACCATGAGCCCTAAACCCTAAGCCCTAAACCCTAACCCTTAAACCCTTAGCCTTAAAACCTAAACCATAAACCCTAAACCCTAAACACTAAACCATGTTCCCTAAATGCTAAACCTTGACATTTAAACCTTAAACCCTAATACATAATCCCTAAACCATAAACCCTAATTCCTAAACCCTCATCCCCGAGCCCTAAACCTGAAACATAAACCATAATCCCAAAACCCTAAGCCCAAAACCTTAAACATTAAACCCTCAAACATAAACCCTAAATGATAAACCCTAAACCCTAAACCATGAACCCTAATCCCGAACCCTAAACCCCGAACCCTAAACCCTAAACCCTAAACCCTAAACCCTAAACCCTTAGCCATGTACCCAAAACCTTAAACCCAAAGACTTAAAACCTAAACCCTAAAACCTAAATCTTAATCCATAAACCCTAAACACTAAACCATAAAACCTAAATTGTAAATCCTAAACCATAAACCATAAACCGTAAACCGTAAACCTTAAAACTTAAACCATAAGTGATCAAACATGAACCCTAAGCCCTAAATCTTAATCTCTAAATAGTAACCCCTAAACCATAAACCTTGAGCCTTAACCTATAAACCATAAACCATGTGACCTAAACCCTAAACCATGACCCTTAAACCTTAAACCTTAAACCCTAAACCATAAACCATAAACCTTAAACCCCGAGCCCTTAACCCATAACCCTAAACCCCGAGCCGTAAGGCCTAAAACCTAAACCCTAAACCCTAAAACCTGAGTCCTAAACCTTGATCCCTAAACCTTGAACCCTCAAACATGAACCTTGAGCCCTAAACCCTAAATCATGATCCCTAAACCCTATACCATAACCCTAAAATGTACACCCTAAACCATAAAACATAAACCCTCAACCATAAAACCTAAACCCTCAACCATAAACCCTAAACGCTTAACTCTTAACCTTGAGCCCCAAACCTCGAGCCTTGAACCCTAAACCCTATTTTTAGCACCCTAAACCTTAAACCTTAAACCCTAAACACTGATCCCTAAACCCTGATCCCTAAACCGTAAACCATGATCCCTAAACCCTAAATCCTAAACACTAAAACCTAAGACCTAAACCCTAAGCCCTAAACCTTGAATCCTAAATCCTAAACCCTAAACCCTAAACCCTAAACCCTAAACCCTTAGCCCTAAACAATATTCCTAAATTACCTCCAACACTTCCAATATTCTCTTACATCACCTCTAGATTCTTACTATAGTATTGTTTTACCATATTTTAAGGAAAAATTAGGGATTCAACTCCATGTTCATGGGAAAATTCATGAGTCCATATATTCGATCAATTTTCGCTACCTTTGAGAGTTGTGAGGTTTGTAAATTCTAATTTTGACACATTTAACACTTATAAATGTCAATAACTAATCTGAAAGGCCCCAAAACCTAAAAATGACTATATTATTTCACAAAATAGATATTGATTGTATAATTTAAACCTAAAATCTTGAAGGTTGAATGTTGAATGCTAAAATCTTAAAAAATACCTATGTACAGACCAGATTAGACTTTGAAAACTATCTTCTAAACCATGGAAGATGGAGTTGTGAGACTAGTTCCATAAGGTGTAGAGTGACCCTAACTTCTTATATTTACTAAAATAAATTTAAATTATAAGAAATAATAAAGTATAAAAATTAATAAAAGAAAAACTTATAGTTTTATTAATCTTTATAATTTATTATTTCTTATACTTTAAATTTATTTTACTAAATATATCCCTTCCATAAGCACATGCACTACATAGTAAATAGAAACACAAGCACATTATAACATGCTCGTGTTTCATCTTATTAGGGTTTGGAATTCCCAATTGAAGCTTGGATTTGCCTTGGATAATCAAACTAAATGTTTGGTGTGTAATTTGTGAATTAAACTGTGTTTGACAAAAAAAACATCAAAATCTAACGTGTTGACCCCAATATCTCATGCATTATTACCTTGATGATGATATAATTATTTCTAAAATCTAATTAGTTTAAGGATTTCATCCATAATTTCTTTTACTAGTGCCTTCTTTTCTTGTGAAAACCTGTGTATACGTTTTGGTGCACAATTTATGATTTTTTCATCCATTTTTTTAAAAGGTGGTTTTTAATAAACTCCATTCTACACATACTAAGAAAAATAATTTTTCTCAAAGTTATGAGGGTGATCACACAAATATTTCATTTTCGGGATATGTGCACTTTGAAAATTAATAAAAACTTATATATTCACCCAAAAGCGTGAAAAATAATTTATAGAACTAAAAAAATAGTGGAGCGCACACACTATAGATTCTTATCTTTTGACACAAAAATAGACATACTTTGTTTGTGCATCACATTTTAGGTCTTCTTAATCACAACCATTTTTAAAAAATTAGTAGTTTTGGAACTAAATTTTGAGCTCTACGAAACTTATTCTTATCACTTTGTCAATTTTTGAGCATATGCATGGCTAATTATTCGATAAAGTTCATGTTTCACTGATTTCAGGAAAAATGTGTTCCTTTTTACCCCCTTTTGGCCCTCCATTTCCATGTATTTACCCTAAGATCATACCTTATGATTCCATGATAGTTATTTTATCATTATTTCATAGCTTGGTTTGGTCAACTTTCAAGCTTATTTCTTTAGTCCTAGATCAGTAATTTCAACTCTTTGTTATTCACTTTGTTAAGGTATTAAACCTTCTTCTAAGGATCGTCTTATAGAGAAACAAATTCACCATGATGCACATGACTTAAAAACACATCAAGCACTTCCTTGGACTAAGAACACTTATGATCCATGCATAAAAACTTAAGGAGTAACCTATCATATCCCATATAACATGCTCATGATAACATATGAATCTTTGATAGTAGGTAAATTCCTCCTTATATGATTCTTATGATCACACCCATATTTTTATCTTGTTACCTGTTTACGGACCTTGAGATATTTTAGCAGCCTTTTGACCTCATACACAGACTTCTTGAAAAAACTACAAACACAAAACATATTTTCAATTTATCTAACATCTTTATCACATATTAACAAACCATATAAAACCATACAACATTCTTAACTTTTTCCAAGTTTCATAAAAATTACTTGAAACTCATGAACTCGCCACATAGTAATGATCTTTATATAGCCATAGAAGAAAAAACAATTTCAAGACCCTCCTTGCTTTTATCTACAATATTGTGTTCACATTATGTGAAAAAGAAGGAATATTCATTGAACAAAAACTCATACCTTGCTTGATACATTGGAAGACCATCATCTTGTTGCACTCTTGAGTCTTTCAAGCCCTTCTTGGCTTGTTTTTGGTAACATGATCTCACTCTCATAGTGCTAACACTTCTTGATACATCATATTCACTCATTCTTGTCTGAAACATAATGATTTTCTTCTCATGTCTTTTCATCTCTCTTGGATCACTTCATAGTTTTCCATCATGATTAAGGCTTATTTACACACTTCTAATTATTATTTTTTCATTTATAGGTTCAATCATGTCTAGAATAAGCTCAAGCTATTCTCATAGGAAATCTTCATCTTCTCCTTTAAGGAAACGTGCTTCATGATAAACTTTGTCAACATTATCAAACTTTTTATCAGCTATGACATTTAGAGACTTAGAGATAGAGGTGAAAACATCATAGATTGACATCCATATATCAAACCATAAGTGTTTTAAGCATGTTTTCATTATGGTTATAGGAATTAATTCATCTTGAACTAAATTACCTTCCATAATTTTGCTTCAATGATCTCCTTTAAGTGGTAAATTTGCTTCAAAAGGACCTTTATTTGATACCATTTCTTAAGAGAACATGACTTAGAGTGAGGAGGGTGAGTCATTCATTCAAAAATTTATTCTATTTCATTCACTTTCATTCATGATTAATTCAACCATCCATAATAATAACCCTTTAACTATTAATTTGTTTAAACCATTCACAATCAAACCATACAGATGAGAAAAAGACACAATAAAACAAGATATATGTGGGAAACCCTTAAGGGAAGAAAAAAACATAGAACCTCTACTTATAATACTCAAAACCATCGACTTATGTGAATATTAAACATCACAAAATATTTATTTAGTGAAGCACACACCCCTAGTTTAGTATGGAACCAACCCTACAATGAGTACTAACCACTATTAGTAAGGCACCAACCTTGCAAGGAAGCTAAAATCCCCTAAAATGACTAAGCACCTAACTAGACATCTGAAATGGATAATCACCTGCTGTCCTTTTTGCTTCAATATATGATTGTTATCTCTTTGTCATATCCTCTCACTCTAAAATCATCTCAAACAACTCTTTCTCTTTCTTTACTCAATCATTTACTTATAAGTATTTATTATGTATAATGACATATAGAAAATTCTTCTCTACTCTCCTCATATTTTCATCCTCTTCTCTAACCTTCCCTTTAGTTCTTACAACAAATTTCACACCTGTCCTCTAGCTCACTCAAACCCATGCACACAAACTAGGTCTTCTTCTCAACTAGGTCATGTATGAATGACCTTCTTTACCTCGCCATAATCAGATCATAAATATGGTATAATCCTTCATTATTTTTAAGGGATCATATAGTTCATTTCTTCGCTCATAGCCTACTCTTCCTTCTTTCCAAAATTTGCTACACTCCCCTTTCTATAACATTCACACAAATGAGCCTTATAACTGATTATAGACATGTCTCTTAAATCCATATCAAGTAGGTATACCTTAATAGAGAATATTTCATCAAAACATAATATAAAAAAATTATGACATCAGAAAAATGAAAAATAGGTTGGCCATATCACCAACATTCACGAAATCTCTCCATTAGGTCTCCAATAGGCCTAATTGCACCAAAATGCCATCTTGCCAAAACCAAACCTCTTTGTTCCTACATTCCCATATACAAAGAATTTAATGAATTTAGGAACATCATCAAGGACCTCATCATTCTTCCACCATACCTTGAAATTTCTACATCATCACATGAATCCATGAAACCATCGAGAAGAAGATGTTTGTTCTTGTGCACCAAACCCTAGACCTCAAATATGAGGCTCAATACCACATCATATGACCTCAACCATGAAATTATTATATATCCCTCAAAAATTATTTATTAAGGATACATCACCATGTGCTCATACTTCTATAAATAAGGCGTAGATTCTTAAAAATCCTCTACAAGCTGATTGCTCAAAACTAGCTCTTCATCCACAAAACCAGGTCTTCAAAGATAGGTCACAATTTTAATTATAGGACCTCATACATGACCTAAAACTATTATATAAATATAATACATCTCCTACACTTCCATAAATGGTAATTTAGTTAATAGGCTCCATGTAAAACTCTTGCACAAACTAAAAAACTCCACAAACTAACATTTTAAGTGGGGCCCACATAATGTCACAAGCTCTAAAATACATAAATGGAAATATGGAGGATTCATCTTCATTATAAAAACATAACAGTAGAAAAATAATCAAATATAGTATTTTATAAACATTTTCTCTCAAGTCATTTCCAAACTAGGGTTTTGAACACATAACAAATTTGTTTAGGTTTTAACGATGGTTCATAAAAATGTGATGACCAAAAGACATAATTATTATTTCTGTACATTTTGGTTCCATGTAAAAACATCCCCAAAGGATAATCCTCCCATGCATAGCATACTTTCTCCAAAGAGCCTCCAAATTCAACCTTCGAACTAGAATTAGCCTTTTTAAAAAATCAATATGACCAAAACTAAAATTTCTTGCTTTTTCTTAATCCTCCTAACCTAAAAATTTACTAAAATCACTAAAAAAATAATGATTTAAAAATATAATTTTTACATGTACACATCTTAAACTCTCCAAACACTAAGACTTACCCATGCCTACATGCCTTGTCTTCACTGTCTTACTTCAAAATGACCTTCTACCTTCATTATACCTCTGAAATATAACCTTATATTCCTTATAAAACTATTATTCAATTTCACAATACCTTCCTCATGATTATGCCAACCTTTTTTCTCCATATCTCAAGCTATCAACTCATCCTGCTTGACCTAGGTCTAGGATTAGGCCTAGTTAGACTTGTATCACCTCATGATTGTCATGGAATTGCTTGTTTGCCATCATGTAGACCTCAATATACATTTGAAACCTCTTCTTAGACATGATAGACACCATAAAAATATTTTACCATCTTTGGAGTTCACATACTAGACCATGCATGCTTGAACCATGCCCTAAATCATGCAATCTCACCTAGTCATCATGCCTCTACAACCATGCAACTCATCATGCCACTACTCCATGACACTAGACACCTCATGTTGGCTCAAGAATCTCTTTTAAATCAATGTAAAAAATGTGGAAACTATTTTCCAACACAAGATACCCTCACTTGCAGACAACTACTTAAGAATGGTTATAACCTGAAAACGAAAATTACTTCTATCACCAACACGATAATTATTAATCAAATCCATGCCTCAAACCTTGATTTATTTATAAATAGGTCTTAAATTCTCCTGTGAATATCCTTCCCTCTTTTGTTCTTCTTATTGTAACCCTTTTTCCCCTATCATGAGACAATCTCACTTGACACATAAGGTTAGACTTACCCATCTAGAAATGTAGTACAATGAGGGACATGTGAAGAAGAACATTGTCCATTTCAATTTTAAAATATTTACTCAAGTCATTCAAAGACTCATACAAGTAAAATGGAATACTTATCCACTTACCATTTATAAAATGATTGAGGATATAAAACCGATGGTTGTGAATAATTGATCCAGGATGATATTTGTTAAAATCTACTTTTGGAAAGTCTTGAAATCTATTTTTAGTAGTTTTCAGTAGCTCTTTGTATTTTACATTTTTGAAGGTATTACGAGCATTTATGGGCTTTGTACAATATGAAAAATCAATTTGACATGGTTGAAGGTAAGTTTTACAAGTTAGTTTTGTTCTCTTTCCAACATATCTTGTGGTTCAAAAAATGGGTGAATGGGTCAAGAGATATGACGCCAACAAGTTTTAATAAATAAAATAATTGTAATAATAGGATTTATTTTGAATTTGTTAACTTATGTCTTTTCAAATCCATACTTAAGGTGGATATGAATGGTCTCCATGAAAGATGGCCTTTAGGTTCCTATTCGTAACCCCAGTATAATATTTTTAATAGTTTTTAATATTCTTCATTGTATAACTATAAAGTAAGTCATTTTGAATAAAAAGATAGATCTTGAGAATACATCATTGTATGTTTTAGAGGCCAATCTTCGTTAATTCATGACTATTTGTGTTTTTGAAATTTAGATTTGTCTAACTTTTAGGGGTTAGGTTACTTGTTATTTAACCTAAATTTTCAGGGTACAAGTAAAATTTTTGGGTTGATTCTCCTAGTGATTACAACAGTAGACAAATTTTTATCTCTAAATAACCTTTACCATGTGCACAAAATAGAAATTTACTACCGTTTGGTAGCTTAATACTACCATTCGATAGACAATACCATCGATGACATTTCCTCTCAATTCAAGGAATTCACCAAGAAAGCATAAGTCATTTAAAGAAATTTACCAAATAATAACTATGGTTATTTTTAGGGTGGTCTTAAAATTTACCCTAGCATACGTATCTCTTATAGAGTATGCCAATTTTTATTCATTAGGAATTTAAATAAAATATTATTTTTTTATAGATATTTCATTGTGAATTTGATTATTTTGGAACATTAAGCACCATTTTTAGTGTATTTTCCTCTAGTTGCACCCCAATCCAAATTAGTTTTATCAGAGCTAGGTTCTTTCACTCTTGTGTGTTAGAGAAAATGAGGTTAGAATAATAGAAGCATGGTGTCCAGACTCATGATCCTTCAAATTAAATTCCTTGTCATTTAAAATGACCTTAAGTAGTACAAGTTGAAAAGGGATATTCCACGAAAGAAATTCTTGATGAATCCCTTGAGAAGGATAGGATGGAGATGATGGAACAATTTGTATATTTCCTCTCTTGGGTCATCCCTACAACCACCAACACCTCCATAATTGCACCCATATTTAGTAGTCCCTTCAAGAACCGAACACCATTCAAGGTATAAGTAAATATTGACATTCCAAAATTTATAGGAAAAATTGATGCTAATGAATTAACTATAATCATATATTTATGTCAATTATATTATTATGATGAAAAAATAACATTTATAGTTGTAAAAGAATATATTCATATGCAAAAATTGTGGGAACTATACAACTTGAAATAGTATGATAATGATTATGTTACGAGTTGATACAAAACCTCCGAAGCATGGGGTGGTTTGGAGAGGCCATAAGAGAATAATATTATCCAATGCATATCTATGAGGACCAGTTCGGGAAAATTCACCAAGTGTGTTAAGGTCATGATCGGATGGTGTTAGACTATGCCAATGAGTTTCACACCCTATCAAAAGAAGTGGGTACACAAAATACCGATAAACATCTGATTTTGAAATACTATAGTGGGTTATGATATTACATTCAGGAAGAGATGGAGTTTGAATACATTAATACTTTATGATAATCCTACTGATATGAAATCCAGACCGAAGAAATGTTCCAACATAGGGAAATAATGAGAATTTATATTCTAAGAGAGGGAAAGATGACACTTAAATAAGGAACAAATTCACTGCCACAGAGACATGACAAGAGGCATGAATGGAAGAAAAATCAATGAAAATACACATGGATGTGATGTTATAATTACAAGAGTAGCTTGTTGACAATTTTTACACTTGTGAAAAAATGGGAAACTCGAAACTTCATTACGATGGATAGCATTGGTTAAGTATACCTAGGTTAAGGGAGTTTCTTTCAGAGAATATGGTTATTGTTGAATTAATTAATGATTACATGAAATCTGTAGCTATGTGTGCTATTACAAAACGTAACAGATCACATAGTCTATAATTTCATGACTATCTTCAGCAAAATAACACAAGGCCCCGAAGGGAAACTAGGTTGTCTTGATGAAGACATCCAATTACAGAATAGATGAAATGCTAAGTTTTGGAACAACAAACATAAATGTAGATTGCATAAATCAGAGTTCATTACTAGATGTTACAGGTTTTCTTTAATGTTCTTTCCTTCATGATTAAGACATTCAATTATATTACTGAGTTTTTTAGTTCATCATATAATCCATATAGAAAGCTGAAATGTAGAAAGAAATACACAACTCAATTTCAGAATTCAATATTTTATTCATAAGGAATTTCAAATGTTCCCACACAAGCCATGGGATGTAACTAAAAAGTAAAGTACAACTACTGAAATAAGAGGTACGCATGCATGAAAGAGAAAATAAAGGAGTATGAGTGAACCCATCATTGCCTTGGGGGTCTCTTCTTTGGTTGAGACATCTCCATTTCCAGCTTTGTTCCTTCTTCATCTTCGTTGCTAAAATAATAAAGGTGCCTGAAAAGAAGAAAAGAGGAAAATCATCAGTTACGAGCTCAGGGATCAATCCATATTCCTATACTGTCCTAATTCGTGCATATGAATCTCTTAACAATAGGAGATATAGTTTACTTGAAGATCAAACTACATCCATGTTTTACTCACTCAGAAAGAAGGAAAAAGAAGAAAAGAAAAACCATGGACATAAGAGAGGCCAAAAAGCCTAAATATTTTCTAATTGGTTTCTTAAGTGTGCAAGTACAGGTTGTAGCCAAGAAGAAATAAACAAAGTCTTTCACTATAAACAAAGATTACATATTTTAATGACTTTTATCCTATAGTATAAAGTAGATAAGTCATAAGCACATATTGGAATGATGGAATAATACAATTATTGGTTACAAGGAGTTCAAATCACAAGGATGTCAATCGAGAATTATACAATATTTCAGAACTCACTGCTTAAGTCTCAACAAACAACTACAGTCACCGATTCAAAATCAAAGAAGTCAAAAATAATGTAGAAGCCAGATTTGGGGAAGAACAAAAGTCACAGATCTACAATTTTCACAATGAATTTTGCACAGAACTTTTAAGAAAGTTTTGGTCGCAAAAAGCATCAACAGAATCAAATACAGGTGTACCAAGAGAAGGTTGAAGGAAATTATCTCAGGGAATTCATAGCTCTCGGGCCAAGTTCCCAAAACTCAAACAAAAGCTAACAAATAGCTCTAAAAGCACACTCATGGTGGCCATGTTTCCTAGATTTCTAATAGAGAGGCTCTCAAATGAGTAATATCTAAAAATATGCCACATAGAAGGAGATACCAAAAGTATTCACGTTCTACAAAAATCTCCAGAGAAGTACAAGCAACTTAATTAAAAGAGCAAAGCAAGATAGAAATTATTTTATTCTTTTAGAGTAACAAGATGACATATCTAAAAATCAATGCATAATGAGCTCAAAATTTCAGAGTGAGATTTCAGTACCAATTTCTTACTCCAAGTTAGATGATAATGACAACATGAGAAATGAAGAAATACCCAGTTGAAATGCGTTTCAAATTTATAGATAGACCGAGATTGGAAAGGGTTTTACTTTTATGATGAGCACCTTTCAAATCAAAGTTAAATCAGAGGAAGAAGCACTTTCAAGAAATCCAAACAGAGATACATGCCCTCAACGAGCTAAAACATGGAAATCGACCTTAATCTTTCTAAACGACCTAGGGTGCCAAATAATCCTTCAAAAATATGAGTTCAGAGTTCAAGCAGGCCATGTGTGGCATAACAATGATCTACATAAAATATTTTCAAGCCTGAACCTAAATAATAGTATACAACCATGAAAGCAAGAATACCCAGGGCTTCACATTTTTAAACTCAAAAGGGAAAATAAACGTAAAGAAACTTACCAGTTGGGGTCGAGGTGAGAAACACCTTAAAATCCTCAAAATGACGACACCTAGAAGTTTATTTTAGCTCAGAGGCCAAGGTTGTGCAGAAATCACAAGAAAACAAGGATTTCGAAGTATCAGTACTGATAAAGCCAAAAATGTTAGAGGAACAATTACAGTTTTATGAGACAAGTAAATCACCTTGATGACACCAATGATGAGAATTAGAGAACCGCAGTGAAGCCATAAACTACATACACATGGATTCACAATCTACTAAGTTCTCAGAGCTCAAAATAACTAATAATGGTGACCACTTATCGCAAGGAGAAAACTACAATGACGTCCACAAAAAAAATTTTCTAGGGCTTCGCCTATGAACCGGACGTAAAAATGAAAAAAGAATGGGTTTCAGTTTGATTTAACACACCCACCTTGGTCATGGCTTAGCCTAACTCAACCATAGTCAAAAGATCAATGGCCATGAATCAAAAGAACAATAGATCGCGTCTCCAGATTAATCTCCAAAATCAAAGAAAACCATCATGGTTAGCCACATTCAATGTAGGGTTAAAAACCCTAACCATGAGTTAAAGATCAACGATCAGAAATCCAACAGTACAGAAAACAATGGTCTACATCAAATACCTAACTCAACCTGAGTTATACAAGCCACCAACAAAACATGCCAAGGGTTGAGTCATCGTTGCAAGGAGGCCGACCATATTATTTGAAAATTATTTGCAATTTTGACTTACTCACTATAGTCCAAACTTCAAATAATGTGAAGCCAACCATACATGCCAAGTATGATCACTGAAAAGGTGAAATTTAAACCAAGTGTTATTCAAATTCCAAAAGTCGACAAGTGATTGCATGGTCATGTTTAATCAAAAGGTGGCAAACCTTATCATAGCATGTGTTACAAAGGTGGCCGAGTATGACATGGTGGCCTTTTACAAAGTGACCCCCATATACATCTAAAACACAACAATGTGCTAAGTCTACAAAGGTGGCCAAACCAAATGGAGATCACTGATCAAGTGCAAGGGTGGCCCCACAGACTGTAGAGGAAAATTTGAGCATGTACACATGGAGGTGGTCCCCATCAAATGGATGTGTGGATGGATTTTTGCAAACATTGCAAGTATTGTAATTATTTTTCTCACAAACAGGGAGTTAATTTTTGCATGCCTTCACAAGAGGACGGACAAAAGAAGACAAATTCACATGCACAAGGAAAGAGACTTTCCTAGCAAGCAAGCTTATTATTAGAAAATTATTCACCATTCTTTTCTTAAAAATAGAACAGTCAACTTCAGTTTGACTAAGATGTAATCAAAGACTATTAATGCCTATTTGTAATTACATGTTCTATTTTTATTCCTTTATTTATTAATAGATGAAGGATAAAAATAGGATGCATGGGTGAGTACAAGCCTTAGACTATTTTTAGGAAGGGGAAAAATAAAATTTGCTATATATTGTGTGCTTTGCCAAAGCACAAGGAGGACTTTTGGATACAGGAGTGTTAAAGCAATTTTTGCCATTTTTGCCCCCTGAATGTGAAGTATTTTTAGCCTTTCCAATTATTTGTAGTCTTGTGTATGTTTCCATTAATCTTGTGAACGCAAATTCCCTAGTTAATTATCTTACCCTGTTGCAAATTCAGTAATTTATGTATGATATTAATGTGCATGTTTAGCTTAGCAAGTATTGTTGTGATACTTTCCCTCAATACCTTGAAGTGTTTTTCCCTTAACATTCTATAGAAAATATTGGTTTGTGCATCAAGAATCCTTTCACATATCAATTGTGCATATACTTAGTCAAATCCCTCATACAAATTTGGTGTATCACCTTAGTTTTAATTATTTTACAGCCATCTTCTACCCTTAACCTTAGAAAAATTAGTCTAGGATACATCAATAAGGAACTGGCCTTGATACCAGAGACTCACCTCAAAATAGGTATACCCACATGCACTGAGGTGTTTCCATTGTATCTACAAAAGAGAGAGATAAAATTTACAAGATTAGAACACCTGCAGCCATCTCTCTCATGGGGTGCACTTTCGAGAGATAACATAGGTACCATGACATGAACGACTATCGAGCTATCAAAAATCACTAAAAGAGTCGTGGTAGCCATATATAGGAGAAACATCTATAGAGAAATAATGTACACATAAATAATAGAATATAATTATGGATATAGATCCATATACCACATGTTGTCATGCCACAAATAATATCTTCACAAAAATATTATATATAATGTTTATTCCACTCAAGAATGTGGGAAAATGGTATAACTCTTCACCTTATTATTGATAGTGACTAATCAGGAAGAATCTAATATTTATAGAAATAATAAAGAGGAAAAATTTGGTAACTCCTCATATACAACCATATTTGTTTTAGTTGGGTTAGACAAGGAAAATATATTCATGTGAATTGATATTGTCACCTTCAATATTCAATCAAACCATTTAATGATGTGTTGATATGTGATGTTGCTCCACTAGATGTCTGGTGATATAAATTCTTAGGCAAGCATACATGTGGGATCATCATGGTGTTTATGAGGTGAGGCCAAGGAGTTCCATTATTACTCTAGGCCGTAAGAGATACCACATCCTAGAGGTAACCTCTACCAAATGGGTGATCATGAATAATACAAAGTGGTACCATAGGTTGAATTTGTCCTTCTCATGACCTAAATTGAGGAGAAGAAAAGGTTTGTAGAGACCATAATATGGTGTCATGATTCCAAACCATGGAGCGTAAGTATATGGATTTTATGATATTTAAAAATGTAAATATATTCATACCAGCGATAAGTGTGCATCAACATTGTCTAGTGAATCATATAATTGACTTAGTCCCCGGAATAATACTCCCAAATGGGACTCTTTACAGGAAGTCATTAGATGAGAATAAAGATATCCAAATGTCAAATTCATGTGCTAATTTAGAAGGAGATCATTAAACAATATCATCACCTTGTAGAAGCCCAATTATTATTCCTTGAAATAAATATGGGACATTCTGGATTTTTATTAACTATCAATCCTCAAAATAGGTATACCCACAGACCTGAGGTGTTTCAATTGTATCTACGAAAGAGAGAGATAAAATTTACAAGATTAGAACACCTACATCCATCTCTTTATAGGGGCATTTTCGAGCGATAACAGATTTTGGCACACCTGGTGGGACACAAATCATATTTGCATGCAAGTTACAGATATTTACAACAGATATACAATAGATATTACATCAAATAATAATTAATTTCAGAAAGAACTTGCAACAATCAATTTTAAAGACTTAAAGATCTATTTGACGATTTACTATGTAGGGCTGATTTTAGACCAAGATTGCAGCATGTTCCATGTTTAAAGTGACTACAAGATCATTTGTAAGAGGAATTCCTCCCGATTTTGTTTCTTTACCTTTGAATTCTACAAGAAGGAAAAGAGTTGGTCATACTTTAACTTATAATAAGCTTGGTTTTGATAACCCTCCTCCTAATATTCCTTCACCACGTTTCAATATTTTTGTTCAAATCCTAGTTTTTCAAATGGATATTCAACCACCAAGGAATTTTGTGACCTTTACTAATGGTATCCCATTAGTAATCCTAGTTTACCATGACATCCCTAATGCTGCCATGAAAAGTTTGCCATCATTCACTAGTGAAAATCAGGTTACACCTACAGAGCACATTAAAGATGTCGTAGCCTTATGTGCAGTTCATAATATTACTCATGAGGATGTAGCTTTGAGACTTTTAGTTGCATCTCTTAAAGGAAAATCCTTGTAATGGTATAGAAATCTAGAGATTGGATGCATAAGAACTTGGGATGACTTAGGTGATAAATTGTTCTGAAACAATTTCAAGATAATTTAGATCATTTATCTCTTATAAAATAACTATCTACCATTAAAAGATCTCCCAACAAAATTATGTCAAGTTTCAACATCCGTTTTTTCAAGAACTTGGGAAATAATTCCAGCAAGTGTCAAGCATCAAGATCATCATGCTTTTCTTTATTATCTTAGGGCATTAAATAGTGATATTTCAACTATGATTCAGTCTATGGGAGGAGAGATGCCCCCAGCATCCTATGATATCGCCATCTAAGCTGAAAATAGTCTTATTCAAGTGGAAAATTAGCACCAAGGCCTTCAATGCCTTTTTGGTAGATTTAGCACTTATTCCTTAGCCTATCACAATTATAGAACGTATGGTTTCCACCCCATCATATGATGTATTTAAAGATTTACTGATTGTGGGGAACAAGCTAACTTCAATTAAGAATAGGCTTGCATTACCTAGCGGACCTTCTCACTCCTTATCAAGTAAAATCAGCTAAATCAGCAAAATAGGCAGCCTTACCAATAGAATCAAAATTATAGGCATCCTTATCAAAGAAAGGAAATTTGACACAAAGGCTCTATTTCATGTAACGCTTTAGTTCTTCGTTAATATGGCTACTGAACATTAGTGACAACCTTGTAATCAACCTCATTCAGGTTATAAGTTGCCTAAATGCTTTTATGAACATAAGTCTTGATGCACAACCTCAACTCGAGACATTGTTCATGCCTCAAATGGAGGGTAGGCAGTAAAGATACTCAAAGTTCGAAGGCCCCGGAAAAAATTTAGTGGCTTTTAGTGAGGATGATTTCATTGCTAAAGTTACTATTAGGGCTCGGGGGAAAAGGTTGTAGAGAGTAAAAAACAATAGAATAGGCATGTTCTACCTACTATCACTGATAAAAAAATAAGCATAAGCCTAGAACCAGCCAACAGTGCATTTGTTTCTAAAAAATAGGTGTTACAACTGGTAAAGAACAACAAAAATAGCTATAGCATAATCCAAGAAGGTTATTTATACCTCAGATATCAAAAGTAGCTGAAGCAGAATTAGTTTTCACTAAAGCCTATGCTAAAACATTAGAATCTGTTTCTAAAATTGTTGCTTCTTTTAATATTGTTGATGTAATGAAAAATCGTAATGTTAACATCTCAATGTGGGATGCTCTAAGTATTCTAGGATAGTAAGATTTACTTTCTCATGAACTAGCTAAGCTATAAATTTCTTCTAAAACAACAGAAAAGGAAGTCCAAAAGGCAAACATGGTCCTTGGAACAATGGAATAAGACCGCATCAAAGAATTTAAATGGATCATTCAGAAAGTCTTAAATGCTCATGACATCAAGAAGACACCACCATTTTATCTATCACTAATTATTGCAGAACATCTTGTTCATAACTGTATGGTGGACAGCGGTGCAAGTAGCACAGTTACGCCAAAAGAAATTACAGAAAAATTGGGTTTACAGTATGATCCTATAGAAAAGAGTGTCTTACAACTTGATGGAACTGCAACTAATTCAGTTGGTGTAATTAGGAATTTAGAGGTAACATTGAATGCTTTCCCAAATGTTTCTATTCTGCAAGATGTCACTGTTGTAGATTTACCTTCTTACTTTGCATTATGCTTATCTAGAGATTTCACATCAAAGATAGGAGGTTATCTCTCTTTAGATTGGTCCTTATTATTTTTCACTACTCATTATGGGATCAAGGTTACTATCAATTCAGAACCATTGGACAGATTTCACATTGAGCCTCATGTTTCTAATGCGGTAGAGCTAATTATTCACTTTAGACCATTCCGATTTTGATAATATAGCTCATGTTTCAGCATTAGATGGTGTTTCTAACCTATTTATGGATGAAAATACACATGAATAACATGCTCATGATCCTTTCAAATAAGTTAAAGAACATTTGTTTGGTGTGTATTTCTTGCATGAAGAAAACACACCACTTCCCTTGCTTGTCAAAATAGAAAATTTAGCAGAAGGGATTTGGAAGCTTCATTTTGATGGAGCTAAGAACAAGAAAGGACAGGGAGCAGGTTTGATGCTCACTTCCCCAACGAATGAAAGGTACTTCTCAGCTTTGAGTCTCTAATTTTCATGCACTTGCAACGTAGCTGAATACAAAGCATTGATTCATGGTTTACTTTGGGCCAGAAAGAGAGGTATTAGCATGTTATAAATTTTTGGTGATTCTGAGTTGGTTATCAATCAAGTAAGAAATTTCAATGTTTGTAAGAACTCGTTAATGAAGTCTTATAGACATAGAGTTTCAGACTTAATGGAATATTTCAAAGCTATTAACATCCAATCCATTCCTAGAATAGAAAATAAGCATGCAGATAGACTTGTAACAATTGGTGCCAGTTTTGAAGTGCTGGAATAGATAGAGAACAACAAAATTCAGCCTCATATAAAGCTAATTGTCAGGAATTTGATACTTGATAATGATTTGAATTGGTAAGTTTTTGAAAGTGATGATCAAATCTGTAGGTTTTTACAACAAGAAGCTAAGTTTTCCGCAGTGAATCAAGATAAATTACAACACTTATATGGTGACCAGATTGTTTAGTTAAAGAAAAATAAACTACCTCGAGGTCTTGTCACATTAGAAGACATCTTCAACACTAATGATCAGTTAAGAAAAGACAAAACTAAGATATCAACACATGTTGATAACTATGAGGAGATCTCAGTTGATGAAGGGAAAAATTTGTTTCTTGGAAAGGTATGTTCCTCAGTTGAAAAACATTCATTTATTGATCTTTGCAAAGAATTTAAAGATGTTTTTACTTAGAGATACCAAGACTTGAAAGGATTTGATCCTAGTTTAGCACAACATACTATCAAATTACAGCTAAATTCTAAACCAATTAGGCAAAAACAGAGGCTTGTGAATGCTAAAATAGAGCCTCTAATGAGGAAAGAATTATCTAAGTTGATTGAATCACGTATTATCTTTCTAGTTAAGCATTCAAGTTGGGTAGCAAATCTTGTTCTTGTTAGGAAGAAGAATTGAGAAATCAGATTATGTGTGGATTTCAGAGATCTTAATAAAGCTTCATTGAAAGATCATTATCGACTCCCAAATATGGATCGATTTTAAGAGGTTTAGTGTCTGTTCGATGACAGATTATCTCTTCTAGATGGTTATAGTGGATATAATCAAATTCTAGTTTGAGAAGAAGATAGGTACAAAATAGATTTTACCACCAAGTGGGGTACTTATGCTTACAAAATAATGCCTTTTGGCCTTTCAAATGTTGGTGCAATGTTTCAACATGCAATGGACATGGATTTTTGCAGCTTGTTAAATAAATGCATCCTTGTTTATTTAGATGATGTTACTGTATGTTTAAAATATTTTGATGAACATCAAATGCATCTAAGGGAGAATTTTTAGTTATGCAGGAAGTTTGGAATATCTTTGAATCCTAAAAGGTCTATCTTTTTAGTACATCAAGGTAAACTACTTGGTCATATTCTTTCTAAGAAAAGATTAACAATTGATCCTTTCATAATCGAAATCTATCCTAGCTATCATTGCCTCATCATAAGAAGGCATTGTGCCTCATCATAAGAAGGAATTGCAGAGTTTTTCGGGAAAAATCAACTTTGTCAGAAGATTTGTTCTAGATTTTGCAAGCATTGGTTAAACCATTAACAATTATGTTAAATAAAGGGAAGACTTTCTCTTGGACAAGTGAGGGAGAGAAGGGTTTGAAGCAATCAAAACTGCCATCTCTCAAGCTCCTACTCTTGCAAATCCAAATTTTGATAAAGATTTTACAATGTATGCACTTGTAGGAGATGAAACAATCTCACTATATTAACTCAAGTTAATGATGAAAATATTGAGCAAAGCATGTTGTTTTCTTTGGATAGAGCTTGCATAATTATGAAACAAGGTACACATTTCTTGAAAAACAAGTACTTTCGGTATTCAAAGGGCTAAGAATTTCAAGTACATCATTTTAAACAATAAATTTCATGTTCGGTTTCTCGTACAAGTGTGAAAGATTTCTTATTAAATAAAGAATTGAATGACAAAAGAGTAGGTTAGATAACGAAATTTATGGAATATGATGTGGATATCTAGGTTGCTAAGATAGTTCGAGGAAAATGTTTATGTGAGCACCTAAATATTGATATGTAAAAATGACAAACTATAGAACTTGGAGATTAGAACATCATGCTGAAATTACGTATCAACAATCAGACATCATGGTTCAGCTAGAAAATCAACAACCTAAACTTGCTCAAGAAGTCTAGGAATCAAGATGGATGACTGATTTAGTTAACTATTTACAACATGACACCTATCCGGAAGGTATGGACAAGAATAAACGAAGGTATTTTAGATTACAAGTTGTACCTTATATCTTTATTGATAGTGTGTTGTTCAAAAGAGATATAAATGGAATCTTTCGTGATGTGTTGACTATGATAAAATTTAGCAATTATTATCAGAATTCCATGAAGGACCTATAGGAGGTCATTTTTCAGCATGTACCATAGCCTTAAAAATTATGAAAGCTGGTTACTATTGGCCCAACATATTCAAGGACTGTTTTGAATGGATCAAAAAGTGTAAGAAATGTGCTTTCTTTGTTGGAAAATAACGTTTAGCTTTGCTGCCTTTACAACCTATTTTAGTTGATCAACCTTTTATGCAGTGGGGCCTTGATTTTATTGGCATGATAAACCCACCTTTGTCACAAGGACACAAGTGGATTTTGACTACTATATATTACTTTACACGTTGGACTGAAGCAATAGCCTTGAAAGATGCTAATGAAACTTTGATACTATCCTTTTATGAAGGTATAGTTTGCATATTTGGTGTTCCAGCAACTATCATATCAGATAATGCTTTAGCATTTCTCGGTGCAAAGGTAACAGATTGGGTTGTTAATCATGGAATTTATCTAAGTTATTCATCTAACTATTACCCACAAGGTAATGGGTTAGCTAAAAGTACTAATAAGAATCTTTTAAGGATAATCAGAAGAGCACTCAAAGATAACCATATAGCTTGGAATCTAATGTTGAATTCAAAACTTTGGGCTGATAGAGTGACTCCTAAGAGATGAGTTGGTAACTCACCATACAAGCTTGTTTATGGAAGAGAAGCAAGAATGCCTATTTTAGTTGAGTTACTCACATTAGATTTGCTACATCAAATGGAGCTACTTGAGAATGAACCATTGTAGGTTTGTTATGTAGAATTAATGGAGTTACAAGAGCTAAGAGATCAAGCTCATTTAAACATGGAGAAGAATCGAAGACAGATGAAGAATACTTTTGATAAGAAAGCCAAATTCAGAATTTTCAATGAAGGAGATATTGTGTTAAAGTGGGATGCTGATCGTGCAAAGCCAAGAAAACACACAAAGTTTGATACAATCTAGAGTGGTCCTTACATGATTTCAGCTTGTAAAGAACACAATTATTTTCATCTCTCGAGGCAGAATGGAGAAGAACTACCTGTTATCCATATTTCTCCCTGTGTACAAATATTGGATCGACTTGATCCAAAGATAAGAGGAAACAAAGTCAAAAGGTGGATAGAAAAGGCTTCAAAATTGGCTAAGTATAAAGGTATAAGAAGAGAATGCCAAGTGTCAGTATGATGTCTGATTCAAGGGGTGAATAGAGAAAAGGTTTCTAAACAAGCGCTAGATCGCCGCGTGTCCTGGGGGAACACTGACTATCGAGGAAAAAGTTGGTTCTTTACCCTTGTTATCTCAAAAGGGGTAAAAGTTACAAAATGGCCCGTAACTCCACCCAAGGAAAAATTTAGCATTTGGGCTCGAGTCAAAGCAAAAGGGAATCATAGGAAAGGGAAAATGATAAATTGCGGACCCATAGGCCTGATTTTTTCCAATCTTGATGTCACATATCCCATATCAAAAGGGGACCCATTTTTCAAGTTATTTTCCTACCCTCCTATACGGACCCGATACAAACTTCAAAGGGGCATATAATTTGACTCAAGGATCAAAATATTGCAAATCTGATGTTGTTGGAAAGATTTCGACCTCACCCATGCCATGGAGGTCTGAAACTTAAATTTTGAGGAGGTTAGGTGAAGAAAATGGAGGAAACATCTTCGGGATTTCAATGCGGGATCTTCTTGACTAACAACTAGATCAAATTTTATCTATTTCATCATTTCCTCTTCCTTCAAGGTGCCGAACCAAGGATTGATGTAGTAAAGACAAATTTGGGGATAGATTTCATTAGAGGCATTAATAGTGGAGGTTAATCTTCAACCTACTTTTCCTAGTTCTCTCTCTCTTCCTTTCAAAGTTGAATCTATAAATATGGGGGTATGATTCATTGTTAAGGGTTAGCCATTCTTTGTTTTGTACGATCCATTCTCCTCTTAGCAAAGGGATTTGTGGGGTTCGTGCCTTCCATCAAAAATTACATTACGTTTCTACCTCTTGGATACTTTTTAATAGACTGTATGAATCTACAAAGCAATAAAACACGCCTCGTGATCAATTTTAGATCCTTTCTTTTCTTTTTCTTTCATTTGGTATCCCATTATATATCTAGATATATCGTGCTTGTTTATTGTATGCATTTTGTTGTTTTGTGTCTATTAACAAAATAAGTGTTCATCATTCCTTTGGTGCATCACCTGGTAGTTTAGTTATTTCTTATTTCTTATACTCTTTTATCCATGTCTCCTTGGAAATTTTGAGATTAGGTATAGAGATAGATCCTCTGAAAATCCTTACATATGCACCTAAACAGAGGGATAAGGAACCAACCTTTGATCTGGAGAGCCTTTCCATTTTTTCAAGGTCCCACGCCTTGGGAAAAGTTCAATGTTATGCAATCACACCAAATGACTCTGCCTTAGAAAATCATACCTGTAGAACTCATTTGGGGGTGCTGTGATTTCACACTAATAGTTTTGGCATGTTTGGTGGGACTAAGAAGTCTCTATATTATTACAAAGTAGGGATTGATGTACACTTGTTGTGATTCTGGCTTTTAAGAAGCCTTAAAATTGTACATCTGGCGACTCCAAAAGAAACAAATCTACTAGTTTTAGCAGCCCAAGCTTGGGATATTCATGAGAAAAACCTAGTCTAGAGCAAGGAAAGAAGGTATATTTGAATACTTGTATCTATCCCCAGGAAAAGAAAGGAGAGGAAGAAGAGTTCAGAGGTCTCCATCTCCACCAAGCAGAACCTTGTCAACACCTCCACCTACAAGGCCTTTCTTTTAGTATGCAAGGGTTCTTAGGCCAATAAGAATGACACAACTAAATCCATATGTCAACTTCATCGATAGTATTCCACTCACCTTGAATGCACAAAACCTAGTCCCGATTGCAGCATTAAAGAGCATCCCATATTTCATTGGGGAAAATCAAACTTCTCCTGGTGACCATGTCTAAGATATTGCAAATTTCTATACAATCCACGAGATCCATGAGATGGACATTGCAGTCAAGTTGCTTGCCTCTTCATTCAAAGGGAAAACTTCACAATGGTTTAGGGGTATTAAAGCAGGCTCTATCCGAACTAGAACTAGTTGTGCACGGCTCTTCACAATAAGTTTGGGGAAAAAGGGTGATAACTTTTCTTTGTTGGAGAAACTAACAATAATCAAGAGAGCCCTGAATGAGAAGCTGAAAGACTTCAACATCAGATTACAGTGGACCTAGGATAGGATTCCAATAGTAGTAAAGCCCACTAATGAATGTGCCTTCTTATAATTTCTTAGGGATTTAAATTTTGATATTTCTTTGATGATTCAGTCAATGGGGGGCACTACATTACCTATAGCCTATAGCCTCTCCATAGGGGCTAAGAACCATTTGATTCAAGCTGGAAAAATCACTCCTAGGCCATCCATGCCTCTGTACCCTGAGTTAGGAAGCCCAGATACTAGCCAAATGCCTACATTAGCTCCTATACCCACCCCCAGGAGTCAAAGCTCAGCTGAAGCTTCCACTTCATCATCTAATACCTCTAAAGAGCTTCAAGAAGTGATGAAGCAACTTCAGAACTTTGGGAATGAGCTAGTGACCATCAAAAGACAACAAGCTCAGAGTTCTAGGCCATACCATCCCTAGGCTCAATATCAAGCTAGACCCCAAAGTATCAACACAATAGGCCACCACCTCAAACTATGAATCAGAGCTAGAACTAAGGAAAACCCCAAGCTGCTAGACCTTTCAGGCCATATGATCCTAACACAGCTTCAACATCAAGAGCATTAGTCCCAGCATAGAACAATATGGCATAGGAATATGATTGGTGCTTTCCATGTGATCAACCACATAACCAAGAAACATGCTTTAATGGTGCTCTAAATTAGGCCTTGATGGTGCAAACCAAGTATGGTTCCATAAGAACCTGGCCAAGAGGAAGATCAACAACAAGGAGCTCAATAAGGTGGCCCCCCAAATGAGACTATGCTTGTCAATTGGTAGGCTAAAGACTTTTGTGGGATGAATTAGTCCCCTTCTCAAAGTGTGGTTGCCAATACATGGTCCAAAAAGAGAAGTATTGGAGAAGGCCAACCAATAAAATCAAGTGACCCTCAACCTTCCATCACTCCACAAGGTCCTGAGGCTCTAAGTACAACCCCTAACATACTGAACCAATCCAGACCACCTTCCAAACCCAATCAGGCACCGGTTGTAATGACCCATGTGCAAGAAAGAAATGTGTCTGGGAGGGGGCAACAAAAAGATATCTCATTCAATATTATTGAGTAGATGAAAACGATAAGTGGGAACATTTCACTATGGGAGTCATTGGCCATTCCAGGGCAGAGGGATCTATTGCAAACTGCCATGTAGAATTGGTCAAGTTCAAATCACCCCCCTAACCAGCAAGAGAGAGTGCTTTTTAATCCGGTTCAACCAAGGAGAAACCATGGAGAACAACAAGGAAAAAACCTGAGACCTCCTCCCTTCTATGTCTCATTAATTATTGGAGAAAAATTGGTGCACAATTGTATGATTGATTCTAGGGATAGTAGTTCTGTGATGCCCAAACAAATATCTGATCAGTTAGGTCTCTAATATGAATTCATCTCTAGAGGAGTTGTTCAATTAGATGGGACAGCAATGACCACTATGGGAATTATAAAGTATATGAGTCTCACTCTACATGTTTGCCCTAATGTGACTATTTTTCAAAATGTGTCAATCATAGATTTTCCACCACATTTTACTTTGTGTCTATCTAGATACTTCACTGCCAAAATTGGAAGCTACCTGTCTTCTGATTGGTCACATATGCTCTTTAGGACAAGGTATGGAGTGAAGCCCATAATCAGATCTGAACCTATTTTTATTATCATATTGAATCCTATGTGACTAGCCCAATAAATGCCAACTACTCAACTTTTGATCAAGAAGACCACCTAAACACTAACAAAAGAGATACCAAGGTGGGGTGTATCCCTGACTTGACCCTAGATGAGTGGGTAAACAAAAGAGATGCTTTTGACCTCTATAAGGAGATGGAAGAATGAACGGGTGTCTACTATCTACATGAAGAGAATCATCCCTTCTTGACCTAATTAAGCGAGAATACAAGGATGATAATGAGGTATGGCAATTGTTCTTTGATGACTCGAGGAGTAGACAAGGAGTGGAGGATGAGCCATGATTGTGTTCCCTAGAGGTATGATATATTATTCAGCCTTCAAATTCTAATTTGCTTGCTCAAATAACACTGCTAAATATGAGGCTTTAGTCCACGGTCTTCATTGGGCAAGGAAATTTGGGATCAAGAAATTGCAAGTGTTTGGTGATAGTGAACCTGTTCAATCAAGTCAGAGGACTAAATGCTATAAAAAATGACCTGCTCAAGAACTACAAGAGTAGGGTATGGGATCTCATGGAGAATTTCAAGGCCTTCAGTATTGTGTCCATACCCAGGAAGGAGAATGAAGCTGGCGACAGGACTTGTAGCTAGATCGAGGCAACATTTGATGTGGTTGACAACATCAAAAGAGGAAAAGAACAACCACATATCCATGTGGTTGTGAGGCCACCAATGCCGATAATAATATATGTTGGTGTAGACAACCATAATTACACCCGAACAATTTAAATACTTAAATTGTGTTAATTATCTCCTTTCCCGCAAATTGGTGACATTTTGTCAAAAAAATCTCATCTTCTCTCCTATCATCATTAATTAATTACACTATGCTAATTAATTAAGTCGCCTATCCAACAAATATCCTAATTAATGACCTTCTGTTAATTAATCTCCCCTTATCTAGACTAATTAATTATTATTAATTAATTAGTTTCCCCTATCATTTAACCAATAAGTCGGTATTTAATTGATTTAATCCCCTTTTATAAGCTTGCACATCTATTAATTAAATCATCTTGATTAATTAAAAGGCCCCTTTATCCACATGAGTCACTAAAGGACAAACAAACCCTCCTAAAGTTAACTCAACCCTATCTAAACCCCCCTTATCCACAACTAACTCAACATCCCTATTATCCCACATACAAAGGGATGTAGTGATTCCTTTATCCATTGGGCTATATAAAGAGCCCTCCTCCTACCTTTACACTTACACCTAAATTCTTTGAGAAGATAAAAGCAAAGCACATAGCAAATAGACTATAAGCTTCTTTGTCACTCTTGAAGAATTCACCATTGAAGAGCTAAGCCTCCTTCCTTCACCAAATTTGATTTCCATGGAGCCTACATAGGTCCATTTGATTTTTTTGTCAATCAAAAGAGTAGAGGTTTTTGACAATTAACATGATTAGTTTGATTTATGCTTTAAAGTTCTAATGCAATAGTGTTATTGTCTAACCTTGTTTAGCTCTTATCTTGATGGTGTTTAGATTTTGATTTAGCTTTGTTAATTAAGACTACTAGGTGTTAGTTTTAATTTCCTTAACTTAGTTGAAAAAAACCATGCACACATTTGGCATGCCGGTGGGATGGATCCTTTGTCCCTTAGCATTTTTAGCTTGAATTCTATTGTTTTTGGCTAACCCTTTGATATGCACATATAGTAATTAATGTTCAATTTCTTGGGATTTTTGCTAACATTATATGTGTAGGTTCTCACTTATAGCTATCATTTTTATGGGTTGTTGCTAATTTCAAGCTAACTTGTTAAAATTTGAAGTATTGTGAGCTTTTTTGTGTTTGTCACCGTACTTTGGTTGCAGGAGTGGCGCAGGCACACTAACAGGGGCGCATATACACTTATCATGGTGTAGGCACCTCTCGGGTGGCGCAAGTGCACCTATTGAGGCTTGAATTTATTTTTATCAACCCTAACACACATACATCGACCCGATGCACATTCCTAAACTAGCGTGTAGGTGCACTAATTCGAGCACGAGATGCCATTTTGTATTATACCTTCACTGCAACGTAAAACTTGTCATACCATTACATACACACTAACCTAGGTGCACATGTTTCTTTGGTGGTGTAAATAATTTTCTAGTGGCACCAGCACTCTGTCGGAATATGATATTGTTTTAATCAGCTATGGCGGACGCACTTTTCTCGGTTGTGCGAGACACGTTTTCAGTAGCGTAAGCGCTTTGTCGAATTTAACATTGTTTTTATCTCGTGGTGGCACATACATATTTTTGGTGATGCATACAACTCTCGGGTGGCATAGGTGCTATAAGTAGGAAAAAAATAGAGTAGCACATCCTCTGTAACCCTAGTGTAGATGCCAAAACAGGGGCGCAAGTGTCTTTTTGTTTTCTTGAGATTAATGTGTTAAGGTGCTAACTTTCTTACAGGTTTTATCTAATTAAATACTCATTTTTAGGGTGTTTTTACATGCTTTTACTTGATTATATCAAATTTTCATGCTTGTTTATGATAAAAATATAATGTATGCTCTTCCCTTATGTCTCTTGAGGTGATCTTGGGAATTAGAAACAATTCTTAGGTCTTTTTGATGCTTTGAAATTATTAGGAATATCTGAATTGGAATGGATTAACTTGGTGTGTGTGAATTAAAGTGTTTTTCCATTTTATATCTTCTTGGATTTTTGGAAACATCATGGATTCTCTTCTCTTGTGTCCTTAGATAATCTTGAGAATCAGAAATGATTTTAACTCTTTTTATGGAAAAATACTAAACTCGTTGTGCAGGACCAAAACACACGCTTTTCAAAGAAAGGTGGAATCGAAACAAAGTCAAAAACTAATAATACAGTTGTCATACAGGTTTCCAAAAGGTGTTCAAGTAAACCATGCCTAATTAAATAAGATAAAAATAACAACATATTCAAAACACTGTATTGTAGGTTTCAGAAAAGGTTACGTCCCTATCCACTCAACTGGAACATAACCCCTTTGGCATAACACCTTAAGCTACAACAATGGGGGTGGTTCCAGGAACCCCAAAGTAGTCCACGCAAGAGGGAACCTTGTCGAAAAAAGGGAAGCACTCACACTACCTACTTGACTAGTGATTCCTTTGTGAGATAGTGTTACCGGTTGTCCATATGGTGACCCCAGTGATAGTACACATAGATGCACTAGTTGCTTACTGTTCTTGAAGGGGGTAAAGTAAAGCTGAGATACTCCCAAGATAGTTGGGACTGTTTGGGTAAATCGCACTTGCTTAACACAACTTTTTAACAACTAGGGTGAGAGAACCACCTAGGAAGATATTCTTTGGCCAGGAGCCCACTTTGACAATTCTAAAATAGTGTTGAGTTATGAGCCATATTTTCATCATGAAGCGTGTGATGCATTACTTTCGCTTAGTTTTTTACTTGCCTTAGGGTGAGGCGAAACTGTGCCAAAGTGAAGCTAGCATTTTTCATCCCCATTTTTGATTTATTTCCTTCACATTATTTTGACACTTTGTTGATCAAAATAAGGGTGAATACCTTTGTGTTACCAATCGATTGTTTCTACCACTTTTTGTCCGTTTACGCCCATCCATGTTTGTGTCTAGCTAAGTTAAATGTCTAAAGTTTCGGAGGTGTATTCATATCATTGGTGGCCTTTGTGATCTTGATGCCCGCATCAAGATTGTCATTATAGTTAGGCGTGGTTCATCATATTGGACTTCCTTAGAAAGATTATCTTGTTTATATCGTATCACTAAAATTTTGGTATTTACGTCTTGTTTCTTGTAAAATTGACCTATATATAGTTCGATTCTATTATTACCTCGATTTTGAAGAGGGCTACGTGATACCACTTGTGCGTGTTATATCAATATCATCTCGATATCAATACCTTACTTTCTCACAAATTTTGGTTAACATACCTTGGTGACATTGTTGTGTCACTCACAAATTAGAATGGCACTTTTTGGGATATAGGTCTTAATCAAATTTGAGATCGCTTCTAGTATACCTTGTTAGGAGGTCACATTAACTTTATGTATTTACTTATGTCTTGTTCAATTTCTTGAACTTGGCATAAGTGAGAACATCTTGTTGATTATCTTACGACACCAAAATACTTTTTGAAACACAGTCTAGGAAGTACTTCATTCATTTGATAGGCTTAGATACCAAACATTTGTGTCACTGTTGATTTATCACTCTATCACATTGGTATTCTCACATTGTTACTCATTCATATTCTTAACAAATCATCTTGCATTTCACTCAGGTGTGGTCACAAAGTTTTGAACACATTTACAACTTACCTTAGTGAAACTATCACAAATCATGGCTCCCAAAACATGATTAGGACTCAAGAAACAAACATACGAGGAATAACAAGTGCAAGCTTGGGAAGCCTCAAATAGATAAGGGTCAAACCCTTTTATTGGACATGATCTAGGGCCTCTATTTTCTGTGGAAAAAGAGATAGAAGACATGGTTGATCATAGTGGTAATGAATTGGAGTCCCCACATGTAGAATTTAACTTTGACCCCACCTTATTAGACGAGTTCCTTTTTAGAAACAAGGATAGGGTGCTAGCACGGGTTGTAGAATTGGGGGCCAAAATGCCCACTACAAATGAAACAATCCCACCTATGAATAATGCTAATGAGGAGGAGCATCCTCTTATTAACATGGAGGACATTTTAACACATAGACATGCTTCTACCTCCAACACAGACATAGAATACCCTTTATCAAAGTGCCACAAAAATCAGTCAGGACACAAGAAAGTTGAAGAACCTCCACAATATGAGGAAGAAGAGGAACCTTTAGGAGAAGAGATCACCATTCAACAACAAATTAGTAGCCTTAGCCAAAAATTAGCCTTGCTAACCTCTCATGTACAAAAGGAAGTAGGAAAGAATGTCCAAAAATCAAGGCCTAAGGTCAAAATTAGTGAACTCCATAGAGAAAATCACGGAGAAGACAATACGGATTATCATCATGTATATATCCCAACTTCTCCTACTAAGGAACAATTTCTCGCACAAGAAGTACAATCTATGAAAGAAACACTTGCAAGCCTTCAAGAGAGCAATGTAGGGAGCATTAGAAAGTATCAATATGAAGAACTATGTCCCTATCCTTTTGACAAAGCTATGACACTTCAACCTTTCCCTAAGAAATTCGATATGCCAAAATTTGACAAATATAGGGAAAGGGAGATCCACGGGATCATGTCAAATATTTCTATATGGCATGTCAAGAGGTGTCCTATAGTGATAATTATCTCATACAACTCTTTCCCAAGAGTTTAGGAGGTCAAGCCTTGGAGTGGTTTACTCGTTCACCTTGCAGTCCATTTTTACCTGGCCAAAATTGGCAGAGAGGTTTGTGTGTCACTTCTCATATAACATAGAAAGTGATATCACCATGGAAGATTTATGTGGCACCAAACAATGCCCTAATGATACTTTTTCCATCTTCCTACAATGGTGGAGAGGGATAGCTAGTCACTTCCCTTGCACTTTTCCTAAAAAATAGCTGGTAAGTATCTTTGTGCCCAACCTAAATCCAAACATTGCTTTCCACCTTCAAATGCATTGTGTTTGCACTTTTGAGGAGGTCATTGAAAAGGGTGTTCAAATAGAGAAAGCCCTTATTTCTAAAGGAAATATTAAGTCACAATCTGTTATCCCGTGAAATTGACAAGGGCAATTTTACCGATAACCATACCGAAAAATTTGTTCCGATCCCTCGTTAGGGATCCCTTGCGTTCGAAACGTTGTAAAATCCCTTCCCGGGAAATCTAGTTTTCGAACTTAGTCTTTCTGAGCCTTCTTTTGGCTGGGCGCATGAAATATCCTTGTAACACTAGCTTTTGATGCGCCCCCTTAAAAGCCTTTGGCGCATGGTTTTCCATGTTAACACATCTTTCGGTGCGCCAAAGGATGTTGAGTCTCTTTTGCGTGCGCCAAGGCGCATGCGCCTTATTGTTGACACAACTTTTGTTGCTCCACTTTTTGGTGCGCCAAAGGGCGCACATAACTTCATGTCGACAATGCTTTTGGCGCGCAAAGGCGCACTTCGTCTCCTGTTGTCAAATACTCTCGTGCGCCAAAGGGCGCACGCTTTCTCCTGTCGACAACAAATCTCATGCGCCTTTGAAAAAGTGGTTGGCGCATTTATGACCAGTTTTTCTATATATATGTGAGTGCGCTCCCAAATGTCATTTTCACTTTTGTTGAGCACGTGATCATTCTGAACTTGTCAGCCTCTGCTCCGTCGTTTTCATCGTCCTGTGGACCCGTTGCAACTTTTGCTATATATCCAGGTAAGAGGTGTTATTTCTCTCTTGTGCGTTTTGTGCTTTCAGTTCCTGGTGTGTTCCTGGTTTGGTTCTTGCTTGTTGGGTGGTTGTTTATATATAAATGTGTTGGCCTAGCCTCCTCCGTTTGCTGTCTGCCCCCCATGCTATCCTTCCTCTTTCCAGATCTGCTGGAGAAGGTCATTTTCTTGAAACCGTGGTTGTAATCCTCTTGGTTTTAACCGTTTCGTTTGCCCACTGAGCATGTTAAAAAACAAAGAGGAGAAGAAATCTAAGAATCATGTATAACCCCCTTTAAGAGTTTGGTTTTCTATTTTTCTCCTTGGCGCGTCTGTCACCCCTGCAACACTAAGAACAGTTGCGCCCCCATGGCGCATCTACCCGCCCTGTTACAAAAGCAAAATCCGCGCCAATGGTGCACCCTTTCGGCCTGCTGCATCATGAGCTCATGCGCCCTCAAGGCGTGCCTTTTCCGCGTGCTACAAGTGCTGAAACTACGCCCCAATGGCGCACCATCCGTCCATGTTGCATCCCTTTTCCATGCGCCCATGGCGCACCCAGCTTCCATGCAACAAAATTTTTTTCCGCGCTAAGTATGAAGCTATAAAGGCGCAGGCGCATCCCCGATTGCAATAACACCATGTTGTGTGAGTTTTTCATGCGCCGCGCCATATTCCCTTGGGCGCATCCTGTCCCAATGTAACACGTGCTTCTCATGCGCCCTATATCAAATGCAATATGCAGTATCCATGCGCCATGCGCCTTTGGCGCCAATTTAACCTCTGCAGCACTCCTTTTCTGTGCGCCTTATCTATTTAGCCCTGTTAGCTGCAGTTTTCATATGCCCCGCGCCCTGAGCCTTAAAATCTCTAACTCTTTCTTCTGCTAACATTCCGATGGAAGATCAAATGGCTAATTCAACCTTTTTGGATTGGGTCTCGCTTCTTCTTCATGCAGATCAGCAACTGAGTTCAAAAGAACATATGTCTACATCCAGCAAGAGACCCACCAAACCAAGAGGAAAGGCTAAGCTTACAGAGGAAGAGATGAAGTACAAATATCAACGGGTCAGGATGCCCGAATCACAGGCTGAATGTAGTATGGATGTCAGGGACTCAGAGTTGGGTCACATTGACATGGAAGAATTCTGGGTTAGGACTCAGAAGGTTACAAGAAGTCCGTGGATGGACAAATTAATAGGCAGTGCCCTACATTTCACCGGAGGAATCCCCATCAGTGCCGTCAACAATGTATTCATGATGGCAATTGCACAATCTTACAACAAGGACACAAGATGTGTCGAAAATAGCAAGGGCGAGGTAGTCATAAACCTCACTGCCGTCATTTTGAGATAATGCTCGGCATCCCTCACCACCGGCACTTTGTGGCCGCCAGCCAAGAAGAGTGCATCAAGGCCTGGGAAGACAATGAAGACCAATGCATGCAACTAATGAACGAAGTCTACTTGAAAAACAAGAAGGTGGTAAGTGGTGGCCCTAAATCATCCACCGCAGTGACTTCTTAGAAGAGCTCAGCGATACTATTACTTTCCTGAGCAGGGTCTTTGGGCTTTCTGACGCCCACTACTTCCATAAATGGATGCTGAGGTACTTGGAAACAATGAATAAGAATGTGCACGAGCAAAGTTGCTTTTCTTTGGGAGAAATAATAAGTAGCACCATCTCCGAGCAGCTACAACAATTCACCACAACGGGAGTGTTCCATATGAACTCCTACGTAGTCTACGCTGCAGCGTCGGAAAGGGATTATCCAGGGCTAAACCGAAGTGGAATTTGGCCTCAGGTCAAAATATATGAATATTATCCAGAACTAAGGTTGGAGAATAGCATCCCTCAATTCGCCAAAATTAATGATGCTTTCTTCTATCACATCATTTGCCTGTTAAGGCCAAATCTAACTCATGGTCGCACGACCAAAAACATTGTGTCAACCGTGGAGAAGTGGGGGGCCCTGTTCACCCAGTTTCCCACATTTACCTATCTGAGGGCGGTCAACTTCTTGGGCGAGCCAACCAGGCTACCGAGGTATGCTGGACCTAAGCTGATTCTACTAGAGTTATCAAGGCAGCTGGTCACATACCATGAGAAATGCCTCAAAAGAAAGAAGGGCGGAACTCCTTTCCCCCTCACAGTGGGCCGGTACACATGCTCCTCCCATCACAAGGTGAAGGAAATGTTCGCAGAGCTGGAGTTGCTCAATTTGAAACATGACTTCCCAGCTAGGCCTACCTTTGACCCAAGGGGCTGCCTGCCAAGGGCTAAGCTTGATCCGATCCATGTCCCTCAAATTGAGGATATTTACATTGATGTCATCCACGAGGTGGAACTCAGAAGAAAGGATCATTCTCGCTTAGCATTGGCGGAAATTATCCAATACGGAGTGGCCATTGTCCCCAAAGGCTTCCAAACTACGGAAGATGAAGTAGACAAGGTGTATAATGACACGGAAGGGGATGATTGGCCCTTCCCGGCCATTGACAGAAGCAAAGCTCCTCAAACAATTGAGGAGAGGGTCAAGGAGACTATGCGCAGAACAGAGCACTGGTGCCACATGAATGGGTTGATCTACCTCGGGGTAGATTTTACAACCTCCCCATTGGGCAATGCACCTCCAAGGTCCAAGAAGCAGCTAAAAGGAAAAGGTGCGGAAGGTGAACCTAGCACCATTCAGGAAGAAGCCCCTGGAAGTCCTCCTTCCACAGCGCCAGAACAGGTAATAACTCTAGATTCGCCAGAGAAAGAAGCAGTGGAGGATAGTCCCATATGCCCATCCACTCAGGATGTCGGCATTGCTACAACCACAGAAGTCCCTTCTATCCCTTCTTCTTCTCTTCCTTCTCCTCCTCAAGTGACTCAGGTGACCATCCCTTTGGTCATGTCCTCCGCCTCTTCTTCTACTCTTTCCCCTGCCTCTTCGTCTATCTTCTCTTCCCTCGCTGATTTATCTTCTTCCATTTCTTCCCTCATTTCCAGGCTCCCTTCCCTTCCTTTGTCTTCTGCAGCTGCGGTTTCCCTTCCTCTCGTGGACACTTCTTCGGCTATGCTTTCAATGCCACCGCCGCGTGTCTCCACGTTTTTCCCCTCTTCTACTGTTGCTCCCTCCTCCTCTGTCTCTGGTCCTTCTTCTATGGGACCAGCCTGGATCTCTCAGCAGCTGAGCCAACAAAAGAGGAAAGTTCCCATCGCTCCGATGGACTTTTTAGTGATTCCAGCCAAAGGGGCAAAGAAGCAAAAGCCTGTAACACGCTTCTCTCAAAGTGCTGCAGGTGAGAGAGTTATGGAAATAGCATACCCTGATCCCCTCAAGGAGAAAAAAGATCTGTCTCTAACAGATTTTACTGTGACTCAAGTCACAATGGGGACGTCTTCTGAAAGTCTCCAGGGGGAAGCTCTTTCCGCAGTCGATGCCCTCTGCAAAAAGCTTCAAGGAATAAAAGAAGAGAAAAGGCTACTGAAGGAGCAGAACAAATATCTGCTTCAAGCCTTACAGAAGATGGGTAGTGCACCTCCCACGACTGCCGCCGAGACTTCTGAGCTTCTCAGCCAGGAGAAAATCAATGAATATTCAAAGATCGGCGAGCAGGGTATGGCCGTTTCTGCTTGGAGGAGCCAGATCCTCAAGGACAGTGAAAGAGTGATCGCCGAGTATGTCAATTCATATCTAAACATCAAAAAGGTGAACAAGGAACTCCAAGTATTAGCGGGTCCCATATCAGAAGAGCTAGATCATGCTAGACTCCAACATGAGACCTTTCAACAAATGTTCGACTGTTCAGTCGAAGATCTGGTCAAGTTTGGAGTTTTCGGCCATCCAAGGGCCCTCAACAAAACCATGTCCACTCTGGACTATCGGATAGATCAGCTGGAATTTGTTCTGGAAAAGATAGACAAGGTGAAGGAAGAGGCCCTGGATGCGATGCATCAAATGGAGCGAATTGTTCTTAACATGTCTCCAGGGCTGCTCACTCCTTCCTTTACCATGAGATCAGCTGATGAAACTATCCGGATCTTCAAGGAGATCACTTCTCAAGGAACGGGGCCAGAGGTCACATTTGACACTGAATCTATCAACAACCTCCTGCGCCTGTAGGGACTTCATCGGGTTCCTCATCGAGGTGGAGAAAGATTATTCTAAACTCCCAGAAAAGCTCATAAGCGAGTGGGAGACTTGCGAAGCAATCAGCGAATGGCACAAGGATCCATCACAGGATCAATTTGGGCCCATGATTAACAAGTTTTTGGAATACCACGCTCAGTTCCACATATCATCTCCTGAGCAGCATCAGAAGCAGGCAACCCCCTTTCGGCCGCAGGATGACGATAACGTAAATGCTTCTTTTTTCTTCTTCTTCTTCTTCTTCTTCTCTCTATTCTCTGACTTTCTTGTTGAAATGTCTAAAGTGTGTTGGCACAAATGATGACATCATCCATGTTGCATCATGGGATGATGTCATCCATCAAGTTGTCAAAAGTCAACATGACTTTTAGATATTTTGTAAATATCTTTGTGAATAGGTGGTTGGCTCCTTTTTGCCTTCTTTCCTTCTCCTCTCTTCTATAAATACTGGAATACTTTTTGTATTCGTGGTGAACATTTTTTAGATGAAAATAGAAGTGAGGAGAGAAAGACTTTGAGCTTTCTTGTAACAGAAGAAAACAGTAATACAAATATTAAGACTTTGTGCTCAATAGCTGTGTTATGCATTAGATCTTCCTTACGTTAGATCTGTATGTGTTTAATCTGTTGGATTCATATCTACTTTTCTGTCATTTTCTCATCAGTATTGCTTTGTTTATTTATGTAAGTAGGTTTGGCTCTGTTTACTACCAACCCAAAAACATAAATCTTCTGACCTTTCTGCTTTGGAATTCATTTCTTTTCTTCCTTCGGATCTGTTCTTTCTCTTTTCCCTCTTTCATTCCTTTCTTTTCGGCACTGAAACACTCTCTTTGGGATGAGATCCCAGACTCCGAAGGTAGAATCTCATGAGACTTGTATAGATTCTGCCTTTGGTAGAATAGCAATAAACCGATTTTTCTTTGACTCAAAGAGGGCTAAGCCCCGTACACTGTTGGCTCGTCTATCCATAGATCTATCCAGGCGACTGATTTTTAGACCAACAGTTTTTGGCGACTCCGATGGGGAACGAATAGATCTGTCAGATCTATGATGGTAGTAAGATAAAAAATCAGAAAAAATCAAAGGATTGCTGCCTGTTTGCAAATATGAACTTTTTGTTAAAAATCCAAAAATTTGTAAAAGTGCTCAAATTGAAAAAATTTCTTCTGAAAGTCATAGATCTGGTCCAGTTAAAGATCTTTAGTTCGCTGAGTTTTTGAAAAAATCAGTATTTTGCCATAGATCTGAGTTTTTGACTGTTTGCAAAAAAGTTTGAAACCCTCTAAAAAAGTTAAAATCAGATCAGAAAATTAGCCTACTAATCTTCCCTGCCGTCTTATCCTCGTTGTAATTTGTCATTTAACCGCAATCGGTTTTCTGAAGAGGATAGTTTTTAAATATCTAGAAAAGTGCCTGCTGCTGGTTTTTGACAGAAAAACCAGAAAATCAGCAAGTACAACCAAAAAGAAAGTTTAAATCTGCGCCGTAACATTGCAGATCTGGAAGGAACACTGGCGAGTGAACCTTTTACGCGTAGCAGGCGAGCCCGTGGAGAAGCTGATCCTACTTTCGATCTGCTTCAAAGGCACAATTTCAGCGTAACACCGGTGCGTTTTTCAGCACTAAGCTCGGCTAGCCGGTCATCCAGGAGTGTCTCACCTTCACGAAGAAAAAGTCTTTTGCAGGGAGCATCCACATCCCTTTGTAGTGCCTTGCTACTCAGTGGAACTACACTTCCAGCTCGTGTTCTCTTTCCGGATTTTCAGATGGCGATACCATGGGGAAACGTGATGGGTCCTTTGGCTTTACCACATCCAGTTCACGCGCTCCCTCACGGAAGTCGAAAGAATTTTCCTAGATTCGACGAGAGTGGAAATCAAAGCACAGATTCCCACATATCTGCATTCATCATGTCATGCAGTATTTTGGATGTGACCCACGAAGATGTGTCGGTTCACCTTTTTCTGGAAACCCTACAAGGACCTGCGGCCGAATGGTTTCAGCATTTGCCAGCCGGATCTATCACCAGTTGGGCCACTTTGCGGGATGCTTTTGAAGATAGGTACAAGCCTTCAGAGGATGCGTTTGCATTATTATCACGAATCACTCACCTGAAAAAGGAGGCGAATGAGACCATGCGCGATTTTGTCACCCGGTTCAATGCACTAATCAACCGTGTCCCTGTTGCCATGCTTCCAACGCCGGAAAATCAAAAGTGTTTCTTCGTAAACGCTATGAGCTCGAAAGTTAGTTTCTTGCTCCTTCAGGAACGAGTTGCCACCTTGGTTCTCGCCAGTTGCCAGCGCCATTCGCATAGAAGATAACTCGATAATATCGGCGAATTAAAAAGGAATCAGCCAAGCCTAAATCTTTGGGCCCTTCGCCCACCACTTCGTCTGATCCAGCATTCCAAAAGATGGCGAACGATTTGCTTGCATTGAAGAAGCAGTTGGCCCAGGCCTCTCCCAGTTCCTCATACCGGGATATTCCGTGGAGGAATTTCGTTCCTAACAATGTTTCACAAAGACCGCTTACCTATAGCTGCTCCGCGGTTGGCACTTGAGGCCCCTCCGGTCAATGCTCTGGCCGAGATTGAAGAAGAAGAGCAGTACTATGAAGAACCTTCGTCTCAAGGCGAAGATGATCAAGATGTCGGTGAACCGACTGGCGACTCTACTATCGGGTATATGGAATTTGATGAGGAAGAATCTGATGAAGAAGAGGGTACCCAGGGGTACGCAAGTGGCAGTCATATGCTGTTTTTACTCGTTCGCAAGGAAAAGAAGCGGAAGTTGCTGCCCATGTCCAGCAGGAGAAGGCCGTGTCAAACGCGCCTCCGATCATTGCTAAAAGAGGTAATCCTCTTCCTACTCAACTCCCTGGAAAATCTTTTACAAAGAAATATTTTCCCCCTATCTCTCCTCCAAATCAGTCCTCTCACATTCCTACTAAGACCACCAATCCTATTCCATCATCGCGAGGTGAGGGACTCATTCCTTTACCAACGCAACCCTTGGCCGCATTTGATATTATAGATCATGCAAAAAAGACCAAGATTCAAATGTCTGAAGCTGAGTATCTTCAGTCAAACCCCGAACAGCTTGTAAGATTGACTAAGTATATCCAAAGTCAAGCTGTTATACCTAATCAGGCTTCCCCAAAAGGAATCCTTTCCACTCCCCCTGAATCCCATATAAATGTTGCTTCAACATCTGCGTCAGGCAAGATAGAACCTTTCTATCTCTCTCTGCTGATCAATGGTCATAAGTTGAGCAACTGTATAATTGATTCCGGAGCTTCTGATAATGTCATGCCGGCAAAAGTCGCCCATGCTTTGGGCCTCACTCTTACCAAGCCTTTCGGCAGATGTTATTCCTTAGAAACTAAGCAAGTCCCGTTGGTTGGCCAAATCAAGGACGCGCAATTTGCATTTGCGGCTTTCCCGGATAAAAGAGTAAAAATGATGGTCCTCATTCTTTGACATTCGGCGCAGAAAGATATGGAATATTCTTTGGGAAGAAGTTTTTGAGTGAAGTTGGTGGAGAAATTCATATGGACTGGTCCAAAGCTAGAATTCCAGTCAAAGGCGTAATGCGAGACTTTGGAGCCGTAATCACAAAAGAAATACTTGGTTACCACTCAAGACCCCAAAGCTCAAATCCTTTTGAATCATCGGGGATGGGGAATTACTTCTTATCTACTTGAGACGGATAAAACAGGGCTGTTCTCGTTCGTCAGAAGGATATCTTAATAAGATCTCGGACATTGCAATTTGATGGGAGCGTGTGCAACTAGTGGATGTGGCGCGCTGGGGTCGTGTTAATATCTCCCGAGGAAGAAGTCATTCCTCTCTCTTTCAAATTGTAGTTTTTTAACACCAACAATATCACTGAGTATGAATCTCTCTTACTCGGTATGCAAGCCGCAAAAGAAAGAGGAATAAAAAATCTAAAAGCACAAGGTGATGCTGAGCTAGTTGTAAATCAGGTCAAAAGGATTTACCAAGTGAAAAATGAAAGGCTCAGGCACTACCGTAACGCAGTATGGGACAGCATCGAAGAATTTGATGCCTTTTCAATAGGGGCAATTCCAAGAGCCCAAAATGACATGGCTGATTCATTGGCTGTTTCAGCATCTCTCATGCTCCCACATCCAGGTTTGAAAACAAACAAGTACACCATTGAGGTGGTTTTCCGCCCGAGCGTACCGGACAACTCTCAGCATTGGCAGGTGTTCAATGATGATAATCAACTCATTGCCTTTCTGGAGAAGGCAGAAAATTTTAAAGAATTGCACTTTGAAGGGTCTACTTCCACTTGCCGTGAGTCAGTCACCGACCAAGGCAATGAATCTGAAGGTATCGATGGCATATGTCAGCTCAAGGGAAATAAAATTCCAAAGGGCCTGGTTTCTCTGGAACGCCTGTTCGACAGGCATGACCGTTTTGTAAAAAAGAAGAGGCGGGATGATCCTGACTCATCCCCAGAGACCGAACCGGTCAATTTAGGTTCGGAGGCACATCCGCAATTTGTGAACATCGGGAAATGTTGCACGCCAGAAGAAAAGTGAAAATTTGTCAAGTTGCTGAAAAATATATGGATGTATTGGCATGGTCTTATGCCGATTTAAAGTCCTTCAAGCCAAAGGACGTTCAGCACGATATTCCGTTGAAAGACGATGCCAAAGCCTTCCGCCAGAAGCAGAGGCACTATAATCCCAAGATTTCGGGTACCATCCAGGCTGAAATTCAGAAGATGCTAGATGCAAGAATCATCTTCCCTATCCATCACAGTACTTGGGTAGCAAATATTGTGCCAGTGCACAAGAAAAACGGTGAAATACGCATCTGCGTAGACTTTCGAAATTTGAATCAAGCTTCGCTGAAAGACAACTACCCTCTTCCGATAATGGATCAAGTTCTGCAAGCAGTAACTGGATCAGAGATGCTGTCCATGCTTGACGGTTTTTCAGGTTACAATCAGATTGAAGTTTCACCTGAAGATCAGTTTAAAACAGCATTCACTACTCCCTGGGGTACATTTGCCTACAGCAGGATGCCTTTTGGCCTAACTAATGTTGGTGCTACTTTTCAGCGGGCCATGGACTTTGCATTCAAAGGTATGATGGGGAAGGTCATTGTGGTTTATTTAGATGACCTGACTGTGTTCTCTAAACAACGAAGTGATCACTGTGATCACTTGGAGCAAGTGTTGGCCAAGTGCCGAGAACATGGGATTTCCCTAAACCCAAAAAGTCTGTAATCCTCTTCCTACTCAAAGATGCACCCAAGGGTGGCCCTATTGGTTAAAGAAGAATTAGAAAGCTTGCTTGTGGCCAGATTCATTCGGCCCATTGATTACTCTGAATGGATATCCAATATCGTCCATGTCCAGAAGAAACCTGTTGGGATCATAATCTGCATGGATTTTAGAGACATTAATAAAGCTTTCCCTAAGGATGATTTTCCATTGCCAAATATTGATATGATTATGGATTCAATAGCAAGATATGAGATGTTATCTCTTATGGATGGATTTTTAGGATACAACCAAATCAAGATAGCTGATGAAGATCAACACAAGATGGATTTTACAACTCCTTGGGGTACCTTCTGTTATCAGGTAATGCCATTTGGTCTTAAAAACATAGGAGCTACTTATCAGAGGGAAATGACAGTAATTTTCCATGATATGATCCATGATATCATGGAAGATTATGTGGATGACATCCTTGGAAAATATAAGACAAGAGAGGATCACCCTATTATTTTGTGGCATATCTTTGAGCACCTATGAGAGTACAAAGTCTGGCTAAACCTAAAGAAATGTGTGTTCAGTGTGCTCTCATGAAAATTGTTAGGCTTCATTATATCAAGAAGAGGAATGAGGTAGACCCTATTAAAGTGTCTGCTATTCCTGAAATACCTCCTCCTAAGAAAATTAAGCAATTGCATAGCTTGTAGGGAAAAACATAGGTTATTCACCGCTTCATCTCCTAGCTTGTTGATAAGTTTCATTTGCTCACCCACCTACTTAAAAAGAATGTCACCTTCATTTGGGGACCAGAGAAACAGTAGGCCTTCACCTTGCTTAAACAATACTTGGCCAATCCACTTGTCCTCATGCCTCCAACTCCTAGTGAGCCACTCCTGCTTTATATCTCTACTACTCAATTTGCTATTGGTGCATTGCTCACCCAATACAACCTTGGTCACAAAGAAAAAGTGGTGTACTACCTCAGTCACACTCTCATCGCTTATGAGCTCAACTATCCCCAAATTGAAAAATCTTGTTTGGATATTATTTTTACTTTTCAAAAACTTCACCATTATCTATTGAATACCAAAACCAAGCTTATATCCAAAGTTGACCCACTCAAATACTTGTTGTCTAAACCTACCCTCACAGGTAGAATGGATAATTGGATCATTCTACTAAGTGAATTTGACATAGAGTTTGTGCATCAGAAGTCGGTTAAGGGACAAGTACTCATTGACCAATTAGTAGAAGCACCTTTGCAAGGCACTAAACCTTTGAATTTGGATTTGCTAGATGCCTCATTACTATACATTGAAGAATATTTTGTATGGCAGATACACTTTGACGGGTCTTTTACTTTTCATGGTTTAGGAGCAGGTGTGGTCCTCATTACTCCTTCTGGCGATCCCATACCTCAAGATTTTTGTCTTGGTTTTCCTTGCACGAACAACATCGCAAAGTATGAGGAACTTATCGCAGGGATGAAGCTCACCATCAAATAAAACATTCATCATGTTAAGGTTGTGGGTTATTCTCAGTTAATTATCAATAAAGTTAATGATGAATATAAGGTTAAGGATGAAAATCTCATACCTTACAAGAAGCTGGTAGAAACTCTAAAAGAGTATTTTGTGTGCATCATGTTTGAACAAATTCCACGAGTGAAAAAAAAATCTACAAATTCTATGGCCACAGTGGTTTCTATGCTTCGTATTCCACCACAAAATAATGACATGCCAATCTTTGTAGAAAATTTATGCCAGACCCCGCACATGACATGCAAAAATCTTGTCGGCTTGTGATGTTATTGGTTCCAATTCCCCATGGTATGAACCCATCTTTACCTATCTCAAAGACAACACGTTCCCTCCTAACATCTCCCATTCCGAGAAAAAAATCCTAATTCACCAAATATCCCATTATACCCTTTTAGGAGGTACACTTTATCATCGTGGCTATGATGGGAATCTATTATGTTGTCTTGATATGATAGAGTCGATCCAACCGATTGAAGAAGTACATGAAGGGGGTGTGTGGAGCACATACTAAGGGAATGGTTTTGGCCAAGAAATTATTAAGAGTAGGCTACTATTGGCCTACCATGGAAACCGATTGTTGCAACTATGTCAAAAATGTGTACTTTGTCAGAAGTATGGAAATTTCATCCATGCTCCATCACACCGGTGAAATCCATCACTGGCCCATGGCCATTTTCTAAATTGGGACTTGAATTGATAGAGAATCTTATCCCTACCTCATCCGATGGTCATACCCACATCATCACGTCTCATCGAATACTTTACCAAGTGGGTGGAAGTTGTCCCCTTAACCTCTATAACAGGAGCTCAGATTTCTAAATTCATCATGAATCATATCATTTTCCGGTATGGCATTCCTGCAACCATTATTATTGATAATGGAAAGTCATTCAAGAATAAAAGCGTAAAGAGTCTCTATCGGTGATTCCAAATCAAGTTAAAATGGTCTACACCATATTATCCCCAAGGAAATGGGTAGGACGAGGCCACAAATAAGACTTTGGTATGAAAAATAGAGAAAATGGTAAGTAAAACATGTCGTAATTGGCATTTGCAAATCCACCCAAATCTTTGGGCTTACAGGACCTCCATTCACACTCCTATGGGTGCGACACCATATTCTTTGGTATTTGGGACAAAATCTATCATCCCACTAGAAATTGAACTTCCTTCCCTAAGAATCTCTCTTAGGGATTATTTAGATAAAGATGAAGATTACTGGGTAGATAGATTGGCTGAGTTAGAGCTCCTAGACGAGAAGCGCATCTATGCCCTTAATCACCTCAAAGTGTATCAGAATAGAGTCTCTAGAAATTATAACAAGAGAATCATACCTCATCAGTTTGAGGTTGGTGATTTGGTCATGAAGGAGAATTAGTTCAATACAAGGGAAGAGCGAGAAAAGAAAGGAAAGTTTGAACTGCATTGGTTAGGACCTTATGTTATAGTGGCCAAGTATGGCACAAGAGCATACAAACTTGCTCACCCCAATGGTGATGAGCTCCGTAAGCCCATGAATGCCATGCACCTTAAGCAGGTTCTATACTTAAATATGACGCAACATCATAAAAGCAAAAAAATCAAAAAACATGGTAAAATAATAATAAAAATATATCAAAAAAGAGAAAAAGAAAAAGAGAAAACAGGTCATCCATAAGTGATAACCATGCAATTGTGAAGCTTTGGATAAGTCCTTGGGTGAAAACCAGTTTCAAAGCGGCTTGGGAGGATTTGTTGTTCATAAGAATATTGCATCCAGAGGGAATTTCTACTTAGCCTAGGGCTAGTTTCACGTCTATCTCGAGATTCCCTGTGAGCCCATTCCTATCAAGCCTTGATCGGGATTTGTCTCCTTTTATTCATCTATGAGGGGCATGGTCTTGGCCTATTCCCCATCTTATGTTGGGGGCATTTCTATGACTTCACCTTCCTGTTCATAAGTGTGTGGCATCTGCCCTTGTATATTCCCCATCTAACACTAGGGGCATCCATGCTTTCTTGGTTACTTGTGCATAGCTCTGGAAAACTATTAGAAAAACACAAAAACAATAGAAAATTGTTTCACAAAATACAAAAACAATAGAAAATTGTTTCACAAAACACAAAAACAATAGAAAATTGTTTCACAAACCACAAAAACATTCAAAATATAAAAACACAAAAACAATAGAAAATTGTTTCACAAACACCAAAAACAATAGAAAATTGTTTCACAAACCACAAAAACATTCAAAATATCAAAAACACAAAAACAATAGAAAATTGTTTCATAAAACCAAATCTTGCAAAAATATTTACTTTAGTTTACTTGCATTGTCTTGTTTCTTGCTTTGCTTGTTTGCTTGTGTGATTGCTTCATGCTTGTACATTTGTGTTGTTTGTTGCTTGGGCGTACTTTGTTAGGATTCATATTTTCTTGATTAGATTAGATTTATTCTTACTTGTGCATATTGAAGTGTGTTTTTGCATGCTAGTGGATCATAGTACATTGTTATATTGATTCATTGTGTTCTTTGTTAGCATTTGATTGTGTTTTCTTGTTGCATGTGCATCATTTTGTTATCACATCATCATATTTCCATCAATATCATCACATCTAACATCATCTATACATCATATATCAAGAAAAGGCTAAGTATACATCATACATGAATGCTAAGCTAATCATCACATATCATATCATCAAATGGGGGCAAGAGGGATCGCAAATATCAAAATCTATCCCCCACACCCATATCATCATATCATCCTGTCCACTAAGTATGGCACATCACATGAGAAAAATACATTTGATATACTCTACAAGATCTATCATCTAGAAATCAAAACACATGCGATACATCAAACAAATCATGATACATATACATGTGAAATCAAATCATCTAACATCATAAACACATCTATCTATCCATGTACTCAATCAAGAAATAAAAAACAATGTCCATCTCATAAACACATATGTCATGTCAAAAATGTCCATATAATACATGTGTGGTATATCTGTATCAAAAATGGATATACATAACTGCAGTACATCAAAAATGCCTTCATCTGAGGCGTAAAAAAGATGATACATATATCAAAGAATAACAGCCTTCATCAGAGGCATGTATCAAAATTGCAATACATAAAAAGGCCTTCATCAAGAGGCACATGTGTCAAATACAATCCTCAGGGCTGACTCGAGCCCTCCGATGGGGTAGCCAGTCTATCTCGTGGTGGTGGCATGGCATGAGCATTACTAGCTCTCACAGCCATGGCTGCTCCACCGAGGCTTGATGCCTCTCGATTTGGTACCTTTGCTCTACATGCTAGCTATAGGAAGGCACTCACCACTCAGCCTGAACTACATCAAAATATAAAGACCTATAATAAGAGTCTCTACCCTCTACTCGTAGCGATTTCTATGTGTCTCGGGTTGTCACCACTTTGTATTATTTGTGCATTAGAAGGACACTATCTCTACCGAGGCTCAAGCAAGATCTCGCTCGGCCCACTATGCACTTGGATTTTAGCTTATCTCACTCTAGTATCACAGGATGTAGTTGGGCCTTTGTCTACTGATATAGACTCGTCACCTAGGCCATTTGAGCAGTCATCTATCGTATTTGCTAAAAGTGCACAATGTCTGTCACCTCCCTAGCCAGCCTAGGCCCGAGCCTCGATCCCGCTTGTCACTCACTACTAATATCTAGGCCCGGCCTGGTCTCTCTCTACCGTGACTTGATCTCACTCTGTAAGAGCCTGCTGTGAATCGCTCTTGTAGGGTGGTTATCTCGTGCCATCGGGACCTATCCATGTATGGCCTAGAAGGCTATGTAGGTGTCTTTCCTAGACCTTGCGGCCTCGGTCCCTATACCTATGTGGTACCCTACTCATCATGGGGTAATCCATCAAATGGATCCTCTAGGTCATGATCTACTGCACCCTCTCTCTAGTCACCACCATGCCAAATCTCTCTCGGTGGTCTCGACACTGCTACCAAGGAATCCTTCAAGATAGTCATACGTTGGGGTAAAACAGGTCACATATCTAGTCCAATAATCCATAGTAGTGCCTAGATCCCTAGTCTGTCATGCTTGGATCCCATACTTGTGGGACCACATCTAAGAAATTGGCCCTAGCTCGGGTCACCTATATACGCAGCCCCATGGTCTGCCTCTCCGAGTCTCGATGGGCATACCATATGTCCAGTTGTGGAACCCCTTGTACCATGCCTAGCTATCACTGGCATCTGTCGACCATGTATAGCTTGATAATATAACTCGACTTCCTATAAGGAAGTGCTCCACTATGTAAACACTGAGCTCTATGACATCCTCCACCATTGTATCTACCTATAGGGTCTCCATATAATATCCTTGTCTGGTAGCTCATTAAACTCTCAGTGATACCTATATAAGCTACCTAGGTGACCTCGTACGTCACCACCTACTGAAACCCACACCATGTAAGATGGATCCTCTAGATCTTGAACATGTAGAGTACCCACGGGGCACCCGATAGTAATGTGGTCCCATGACCAAATATGTAGTAGTGAGGTTGGCCCCACCATCTTCTGACGGTGGTAGGTGATCAGATGTAAGTCCCAGTAAAGGTGCATTAGTATGCACTGTCCCCAACAATATAGCTCACCACTAAAAATCCCTTGTACCAGTGTCATCAGCCCTCTCAGAAAATATGTCCCAATCTTATCAGTGAGTAAAAACCCACTGATAAGTGCCATAACGTATAGGGGCCCATGGTATAATGTCAGTCGGTGATACACTCATGGAATGCAATAGTCATACTATCATGCGGTATGTCATCTCGATCGAACAAATCCTCGATAGCCTTCTTTAATCTTCCCAACATTGAAAGTATACTCAATTAGTGAGCCTAGGATAGGCATGTAGAGAATCTTCCACACATCCTCTAAAGTAACAGTCATCTCCCAGTAGGGAGTCAGAAGCACTAACTCTCATTATGCCACCTGCTCAACCAAAGGCAAAGTAAATAGACCATGATGTACCATGATAGAAGGCATCCGCAACACAGGGCTTAGGCCCACTTCCTCTAGAATTATGGCTATTGCACGTTGGTCTCACCAACACATACTCCCCTCTAGCTCAACGATACGTGAATGATGATCCCACATCTAAAGCACTAGCAAGTGTCTCTGAAAAATCAATCCATTCATTAGTTACTAACATTTCTTCTAAAATTTGATCTATCATTTTTAGGGTTAACCCAAAAATCCTAAATTTTTCTTCTAAATGCCATCTTTTCTTGGCATTTTCTTGTCTATCCTCTGTCATCCTAGTGCACCTGCATGCCTTTCACGCATGTGTGCCACCCTTTCAGCACATGCATAGGAACACAACCATCTAAGGGCGTTTGTACCACCAATCATGCACCTGCGCACCCTTTCGGCATATGCACATGTGCACAAATATTTGAGGGCACTTACACCATCAATTGTGTCCCCGCACATGTGTGTGTGCACTACTCTTTGTGTGTGTATGCTACCCTTTAGTGTGTGTGTGGCTATGTATATATGTGGTGCATGCTCATGCACGTGTGTGTGTTTGAGTGTACATGCGCGTGTGTGCATCCACCCCGAGGTTCCTGCATCCCCATTGGATGCTTGTGCAACCTTTAGCATGCCTGTGCCTATGTGCGCGCATGCCCTACATGACCCCTAACCCTAATTCCTAATTCTAGGGAATTAATTGTAAAAATTGACAAGGAGGGTTTGAGTACTCACAAAGACACCATCGTCGGCATGCCACTGATACCCTCGGACTATGTCTACCCGTCTCAATCGGTCTCGTGTTATCACCATCATCCTCGTCACTATCAAAGCCTCACGGTAAAAACTTAGTGGTGGTCGGTAAGAAATGAATTGGTCGCGGTGATTTACCCCCCCGGTGGGGTATATCAACCTATTTTTCACCGCCAGTGAATGCCTGGAGGCTCGTTTCGATCGTCGTTTTCTTCGTACATTCACTTTGTTAAATAATTATTTTAATTAAATAATAATTATTTTCATTTTTCACCGTGTTGGGGCATTTTTGTCATCCAATACCCCTTTCTTCTCCCTAGGACAATTTTTATTTCTCCTAGGTGATTTTTCTTCTTATCCACACTCTCGTAATATAATTATTTTCAAAATAATTATTTTATTAATTTTTCCACTGAACAAGGACATTATTTGTCACTTGTTTCTACTTTCTTCCACCTTGGGCATGTTTTTTGTTGTGCACTAGGCCCTTCATTCAATTTCTTTCATTTTCTTCTACTGTCCACCGCATTTCATAAAACAACAAAATAATAATATATATATATATATATCACTTCAAAAATCCAAAAAAACAGGGCAAAATTTTTCATAAAATCCTAAAAAAATAAAAACCTACAAAAATAGGTAACTTGCTTATTACGGCTGAAACTTGTGTCTTGTGCATGGTATTCTCTCCATATCCTACTGGTTTTTTCCCATCTTCACCAATCTATATGACTCACAGATGACCAGATTCACAACCATTCACAAATTTGGTTGCTTGCTTTGTCTGTACTCTGGGGCACGTCTTGTTTCCTAGTGCTATTTCATTGCGTACAAAGCTTTCTACTTGGACCTCATGTCCATCATCATTTCCCCTTGCATGTATCCTTACACGAACATGTGGATCTCTTCATCTTGATAACAAAACATATATAAAATTGTCTCGACCATTGTTGGGTTGGATATGTGCATTCATACTTATTTTCCTGTTACATAATCTTGTTCCTTCTCATATATACATTGCATTTTGTATGTTGTGTGGAGTTGGTATTTTCAGCAATGGACAATTATTCGTAGTATGTATTTTCATGTCATTCTACTTTTGTCGTATGCTTATATTTTTAATAAGGACCGATGACGTAGATCTTTTGGCAATATGATGACACTGAAGTTGTTCCGATGCAAAGGCTAGAGGCTAAGTTCTTCTCTCCACTTCTCCATATTTCTTCTACCTCACTTTCCTCCCACCACTTTTCTTCTGCTTCACCTAGGGCATTCTGCCCCTGCCCATTCTTCTATCCATTTCTCATCTTTTTGATCGTCGATCGTCTTCCTTCATTACCCCATCGACACTCGAGGGGGCACCTCTCCCTCCTACTAATTTTTCTTCTATCCCTTCAAAATTTCATTTATCTACTATCTTTGAAGTGGCGTCACTTATGCCACCCCAAAGAGGGGCAAATGTAGACACCCATAATTACGCCTAAGTAATTTAAATACTTAAATTGTGCTAATTATCTCCTTTCCCACAAATTGGTGACATTTCATCAAAAGGGCTCATCTTCTCTCCTATCGTCATTAATTAATTACACTACGCTAATTAATTAAGTCACCTATCCAACAAATATCCTAATTAACGACCTTTCGTTAATTAATCTCCCTTGCTATCTAGACTAATTAATTATTATTAATTAATTATCTTTCCCTTTCATTTAACCAATAAATTAATATTTAATTGATTTAATCCTTCTATAGTCTAAATCATGCTAATATTCCTCTAAAATCTTTTATAAGCTTGCACATCTATTAATTAAATCATCTTGATTAATTAAAAGGCCCCCTTTATCCACATGAGTCACTAAAGGACAAACAAACCCTCCTAAAGTTAACTCAACCCTATCTAAACCCTCCTTATCCATAATTAACTCAACATCCCTATTATCCCACATGCAAAGGGATGTAGTGATTCCTTTGTCCATTGGGTTGTATAAATATCCCTCCTTCTACCTTTACACTTACACCTACATTCTTTGAGAAGATAAAATCAAAGCACATAGCAAATATACTATAAGCTTCTTTGTCACTCTTGAAGAATTCACCATTGAAGAGCTAACCCTCCTTTCTTCACCAAATTTGATTGCCATGGAGCCTACAATTAGCATGTTAGTTTTATTTATGCTTTAAATTTCTAATGCAATAGTGTTGTTGTATAACCTTGTTTAGCTCTTATCTTGATGGTGTTTAGATTTTGATTTAGCTTTGTTAATTAAGACTACAGGTGTTAGTTTTAATTTCCTTAACTTAGTTGAAAAAAACCATGCACAAAGTGGCAGGTGTTTTAGAATGATCAATAGATCATTAAATTTCTATAAGAAGAAGTTGAATTCGCATTTATAAACTAGAGAAGACTAGAGAGCAGCAAAGCGAGAATAAGATAGTACAACTACATACAAACAAGCTTACCAAAGGCTTGGTGACACTAGAATTCATTTTCAATCCTAATGATCAATTTAGAAAAGAGAAGGCTAATATGTAGATCAAAGGAGAAGATTCAGAGTCAATCCCAGTTTGAGAAGACAAAACAATTCAAATTGGCAAGATGGACACCAAGCAAGAAAGGTATGAAGTCATACAAATTTTCCAAGAATTTCTTGATGTGTTTGCTTGGAGTTATGAAGACCTAAGAGGGTTCAATCCAAAACTAGCACAACACACAATCAAAGCTGGATCAGCCTACTCGCCATTCAGTAAGAAGAGACCTGTCAACCCACATATTGAGCCTCTAATGAAGAATGAGGTGAACAAGATGATAGAGGCAAGCATCATATTTCTAATCAAACACTCAAGATGGGTTGCAAATCTAGTCCCAGTCAGGAAGAAAATGGAGAAATCAAGCTATGTGTTGACTTCAAGGATTTGAACAGAGCCTCCCTTAAAGATCACTACCCACTCCCTTCAATGGAGCAGATCTTGCAAGTAGTGTTTGGGTCAGAAAGGTTCTCCCTCCTAGATGGCTACTTAGGGTACAACCAGATCATGGTGAAAGAAGATGATCAATTCAAAATAGCTTTCACCACCAAATGGGGCACATATGCCTATAGGAAAATGCCATTTGGATTATCCAACACCAGGGCCACTTTTCAAAGGGCAATGGATATGGCATTTAAGGGATTGATCAACAAAATAGTGTTGATCTATCTGGATGACATTACAATGTTTTCCAAAAATGCAGTAGATCATCTTTTCCATCTAAGGTAGGTATTCCAAAGATGCAGGAGTTTTGGGGTGTCATTGAACCCCAAAAAATGCATATTCTTGGCCCATGAAGGTAAGATTCTAGGCCATATTGTATCAAAGGAAGGATTGGCAATTGACCCAGAGAGATTTCAAGCAATAAGAGCATTGCCATTGCCAAGTCACAAGAAGGCTCTTCAAAGATTCTTGGGAAAAATCAATTTTGTCCGCAAGTTTGTTCCAAACTTTATTTCCCTTGTTAAGCCAATAACGTTGATGTTGAAGAAGAGCTTAACATTCAGGTGGACAGCTGAAGGAAAAGGAAGTTTTGAGGCTATTAAAGAATCCATATCACAAGCCCCAACTCTTGTGAACCCATATTTTCCAAAGATTTCATATTGTATGCCTTTGGTGGCAACGACACAATTTCTGCAATCTTGGTGCATTAAAACAAAGAGATTACAGAACAACCAATTTATTTCTTCAGTCAGATTCTAGAAGATTATGAGGTGAGGTACTCCTTCATTGAGAAGCAGGTCCTCGTAGTGATAAGAGGATTAAAGAAGTTGAAGCATTTAGTTTCAAACAACAAGATCCAACTATTGGTCTCCCATGTGGGAGTTAAATAATTACTTCTCAGCAAGGACTTGAATGAAAATCTTGTAGGATGGATCACTCATGTCATGGAATATGACATTGAAATCAAGGTCACCAATCTAGTCCGTGGGAAGGGGTTGTGTGAACAACTAGCCTCAGGTCAACAATATGAAACAGACAATGAAAAGGAGGTTGTTCTTGATCTACAAGAGGATCAAGAAGAGGGGAGAGATGATGTACCTACTCCTTATTAGACCCAAGATATGGTGCACTTCCTTTGAATAGGCATGTGTCCTCATGGGATGAGTAAATAAAAAAGAAGGAATTTCAGCATACGAAAGCCATCCCATATGTTCTTATTGATGGTGTCTTGTTCAAGAGGGACATCAATGGCATTTCATTTGAGATGCATTAGGACATATCAGGTGGAGAGAGTGATATAATAATTCCATGTTAAAGTATATGGAGGAAATTTTTCTCCAAGAGTAACAAGGGTAAAGAACCTAACTCCGCCCAAGGGAAAATTCAGCATTTGGGCCCGAGTCAAAGCTAAAGCGAGGAATCGAAGGAAAGGGAAAAAGATAAATTATGAATACGTAGGCCCAATTTTTGTTCCAATCTAGCTGCCATGTATCCCATATCAAAAGGGGACCCATTTTTCAAGTTGTTTTCCCATCCTACTGTATGACACTCCGATACAAACTTTGAAGGGGCATATCTTTTGACTCAGGGCTCGAAATATTACAAATTTGATGTTGTTGGAAAGATCTTGGCCTCACCCATGCCATGGAGGTCTGAAAATTTAATTTTGAGGAGGTTAGGTGAAGAAAAATGGAGGAAATATCTTCAAGCTTTCAATGCAAGATCTTCTTACCTCAATAACCAGATCATATTTGATTTGTTTCGTTGTTTCCTCTTCCTTCAAGGTGCCAAACCAAGGATTGATGTAGTAAAGATGGATTTGGGGAGATATTTCATTAGAGGCATTAATAGTGGTGGTTGAGCTTCAACTTGCTTTTCCTGCTTCTCTCTCTCTTCTTCTTTCAGGTTGAATCTATAAATACGGGGGCAGGATTCATTGTAAAGGGTTGGACATTCTTTGCTTTGTAGGCTCCCTTCTCTTCTTAGCAAAGAGATTTGTAGGGTTCAGGCCTTCTATCAAAAATTACATTACTTTTCTACCTCTTGGTTACTTTATAATGGACTGTATCTATCTACAAAGTAATAAAACACGTCTATGATCGATTTTAGATCCTTTCTTGTCTCTTTTTCTTTCATCTAGTCTCCCATTATATATCTAGCTATCTGTGCTTGTTTATTGTATGCATTTTGTTGGTTTGTGTCTATTAGCAAAATAAGTGTTCATCATTCCTTTGGTGCATCACCTAGTAGTTTAGTTATTTCTTATTTCTTATACTCTTTTATCCCTGTCTCCTTGGCAAGTTTTAGATTAGGTATAGAGATAGATCCTCTGCAAATCCTTACGTATGCACCTAAATAGAGGGATAAGGAACCAACCTTTGATCTGGAGAGATTTTCCATTTTTGCAAGGTCCCACACCTTGGGAAAAGTTCAATGTTATGCAATCACACCAAATGACTCTACCTTAGAAAAGCAGACCTGTAGAACTCATTTGGGGGTGTTGTGATTTCGCACTAACACTTCCCATTCCTATGAATGGTATGTTTCTCAAACACTATTATTGAAAAACCTACAGTGTCTTTTTAGAGTAGGATTTCCCTTCAATAAGTGTAGTTCCTACACATTGCAATGTTTTTCAATTGAATAAGTGCATTTCGCACATGATCTAGTTTACCAGATCCTTTCCCAGTTTTAGTTCATTTTGGAAGGGTTAGACCTTTAGGAAGGCAGATTTTGGTTACATGCTTTAGACTCCATGCCTAATGGACAAGAGAAAGGCACTAGTCTACAAGCTAGCAGGAAACTTTCCCTACAAGATCACCATAAATGTTGACAATTTGTGCACTTGTGTAAAAATGGGCAACTTGAAACTTCATTATGATGGATAGAATTGGTGAAGTATACCTAAGCTAGGGGAGTTTCTTTTAGAGAATATGGTTACTATTGAATTAATTAATGATTACATGAAATCTATAGCTATGTGTGTTGTTACAAAATGTAATAGATCACATAGTATGTAATTTCATGATTATCTTCAGCAAAATAACACAAGGCCCCGAAGGACAGTTGTGTTGTCTTGATGAAGACATCCAATTGTAGAATAGATGAAATGCTAAGTTTTGGAACAACAAACATAAATGCAAATTAAAAAAATCAGAGTTCATTACTAGATGTTATAGGTTTTATATAAATGTTATTTCCTTCATGTTTAAGACATTCAATTATATTACTGAGTTGTTTAGTTCATCATACAATCCATACAGAAAGCTGAAATGCAGAAAGAAATACACAACTCAATTTCAAAATTCAATGTTTTATTCATAAGGAATTTAAAATGTTCCCACACAAGCCATGGGATGTAACTAAAAAGTAAAGTACAACTACTGAAATAAGAGGTACGCATGCATGAAAGAGAAAATAAAGGAGTATGAGTGAACCCATCATTGCCTTGGGGGTCTCTTCTTTGGTTGTGACATCTCCTTTTCCAGCCTTGTTCCTTCTTCATCTTCGTTGCTGAAAGAACTGTACCTGAAAAGAAGAAAAGAGGAAAATCATCAGTTACAAGCTCAAGGATCAATCCATATTCCTATACTATCCTAATTCATGCATATGAATCTCTTAATAACATGAGATATAGTTTACTTGAAGATCAAACCTGTATCCATGTTTTACTCACTCAAAAAGAAGGAAAAATAAGAAAATAAAAACCATGGACATAAGAGAGGCCAAAAAGCCTAAATATTTTCTAATTAGTTTCTTAAGTGTGTAGGTACAGGTTGCAGCCAAGAATAAATAAATAAAGTCTTTCACTATAAACAAAGATTGCAGATTTCAATGACTTCTATCCTATGGCATAAAATAGATAAGTCATATGCACATGCTGGAATGAAGGAAGAATGCAACTGCAGGTTACAAGGAGTTAAAATCATAAGGATATCAATATGTGAATTATACAAGTATTTCGTAACTCATTGCTTAAGTCTCAACAAACAACTGTCGCGATTCAAAATCAAAGAAGTCGAAATAATACAGTGAAGCCATATTTGGGGAAGAACAAAATTCATAGATCTATAATTTTCACAACAAATTTTGCCTGAGAAATTTTTAGCAAGTTTTCAATCGCAAAAAGCATTAACAAAATCAAATACAGGTGTATCGAGAGAAGGTTGAAGTAAATTATCTCAGGGCATTCATAGCTCCCGGGCCAAGTTCCCAGAACTCAAATAGAAGCTAACAGATAGCTTTAAAAGCACACTCATGGTGGCCACATTTCCCAGATTTCCAATAGAGAGGCTCTCAAATGAGCAATATCTAAAAATATGCCACACAGAAGGAGATACCAGAAGTATTCATGTTCTACAGAAAGCTCCAGAGAAGTACAAGAAACTTAATTGAAAGAGCAAATAAAGATAGAAATTATTTTATTCTTTCAGAGTAACAAGATGATAGATCTAAAAATCAACGCATAACGAGCTCAAAATTTCAGAGTGAGATTTTAGTACCAATTTCTTACTCCAAGTCAGATGATAATGATAGCACGAAATGAAGAAATACCCAGTTGAAATGCGTTTTAGATTTATAGACAGACCTGAGATTGGAAAGGGTTTTAATTTTATGATGAGCACCTTTCAAATCAAAGTTAAATCAGAGGAAGAAGCACTTTCAAGAAATCCAAATAGAGATACATGCCCTCGTGAAGTTAAAATGTGGAAATCGACCTTAGTCTTTTTAAACGACTTGGGTGTAGAATAATCCTTCACAAATATGAGTTTAGAGTTCAATAAGGCCATGTAAATAAACTTACCAGTTGGGGTTGAGGTGAGAAACACCTTTAAAAATCCTCAAAACAACAACACCCAAAAGTTTATTTTAGCTCAGAGGCCAAGGTTGTGCCAGAAATCACAAGAAAACAAGGATTTTGAAGTATCAATACTAATAAATCCAAAAAAGTTAGAGGAATAGTTACAGTTTTATGAAAAAATTATATCACCTTGATGACACCAATGGCCGAGAATCAGAGAACTACAGTGAATCCATAAACTACATACACACGGATTCACAATCTACTGAGTTCTCAGAGCTCAAAATAACTAATAATGGTGACCTCCTCAAGGAGAAAACAACAATGACATCAACAAAACTTTTTCCAGGGATTCACTCGTGAACCAAAGGAGAAAATGAAGAATGTGTTTCAGTTTGATTTAACACACCCACCTTGGTCATGGCTTAGCCTAACTCAACCAAAGTCAAAAGGTCAATGGACATGAATCAAAAGAAAAACATATCGACGTCTCCATATTAATCTCCAAAATCAAAGCAAACCATCATATTTAGCCACATTCAAAGTAGTTTTAGACACTAAAATTAGGTCACACTCCCCTTTGGTCCCTCGACAAATAAACACCTTTCATCATATTCACCTAGTCATGGCCCCTTCACCTCACTAATATTAATTTAATTAATTTAATTAAATTAATTCATTATCCTCACCATATTTATTATTTAAATATCTTAATTTAGATAATATCCACATATCCACTTCACCTAGACACCTCATCAAGCCAACTCACCCTAAGACCTATTCTTAGTAAGTTGCCATAACTAACTTAGACTTACCAAAACCCTAAAAATCAATGCCTACATTCTCTTTAACCACATTCACGCATGCTTACAAGAAGCTTCCATTTTAATCTACAAGTTAATGACATGAGATCGAGAGAAAATCAAGAGGATATCCTTAGTTTAGTAAACCTAGGATATCCCGCCTTGACCAATGTCGGTTAGCTCTAATTGCTAGTTAGGTCGAAATGCCATCGGTTACCATTTTAACCCCCAAAACAACCTAATTTTCAAGGCAGGAAAAGACTGAAAAATGTTGGTGAACATTAGCACATCCCAGAGAGATATCACATCTTCTGAGATCGAAATCCAGCGAGATCACGCATGAAAGGAAGGAGATCAATCATTTTCTTCTACACTGCCATCCAGACTCACTCCAACATTGATCTGATCTAACCAAGCAAAAGGAATGCCCATGCAGCCCATGCAGAAGCTCTCCTATGATTGGTGATCACCTATAGCCTTCAACCTCTCACCAACACCTCCATTCATCACTCACAGGCATCCAAGACTAGAATCCAAGTAAGTAAAACGTTATACTTCTCTAGTTCATTTCATTTTGTTATTATATTATCACCTATTGTTTACCTAGCCACCCATTGACCTAACCTTCAACACTCCCCCTCCATATACCCATTAAAACCTCACTAAATCCCACCCAAGCTACCAAATACCTCATTCGACCAACCAAAATCCTTTGTGGAATTAGAAAAGTGACCCAAAACCCATTCTGTGGCATTCCTTGTCTTCCACAGTAACCTGCACCGATTTTGCTCAGCCAAAGCATCGGTCTCCTTTAACCGACATCGGTCTCTGTATTGGCCCATACAACCCAGAACAGTGACCTATCCAGCTAATTCCACATCACCCTTATTCACCTGTGACTTATTTGAGACCTCTGTCGGACTTATTTGAGAGAACCAGAACCGATTATTCGACCTTCGAGATCCTATTCTAACCTAGCCTGTTAGATTAGATCTTTCTTATTGTATTTTAAGTGAGATACCTAATTCATTTCAAATTACAATAGGATTTACTTCATTTCCCACATTAAATTGTTTAAAACAGTGGACTAACAGTCATCTAGGAAGTATCACACTTCCTGGATCTAGCACACGCTAGGCAGTTCACTACACATATTGTTTAACTCTTTTTGGTGGTCTTGATTTTCATTATAGGTAGTTCCTCCTAAACAAAAGGAAGATCTCATGATCATCTGTGGATTCAGAAGTCATATACACGTAACAACCCATCAACCAACATTTGAATAGGTATTCCTCCTATGCCCATTACCCTATCTGTTTTGTCAATACTTCAAAGAAACATCTAAGAATCAGGTGAAACATTTTGGCACACTTGGTGGGACACATCCAGGGTTCCTTGCATTTTATTCATTCCTATGAAAAGTTGTGTGTTTTTTTCCCTCCTGAAAAGCATACACATTAATTTTCTTCCTTGGTAACCCAAATTTTCTTTCTATTTTCTATAAAGGAAACCTTTCTTTTGGTGTAATTAAAAGGAACCATTTCTTTGTGTTTTCTGCATTATAGTGAAAGTGCATCCTCTACCTCTTCATATTTTTGTGTCATCCAACTTAACTCTTCAATTTGGGCTTAAAAATAAGTGCATTGCATTCTGATTTATCACATTAGCTCACATTAATTGAGGGCAACCTATAGGATGGAAGTCATGACCAACTGATGGTTGAAAAATGAACTGTAGAAAGCACTTTCTTTCTCTCTCTGTCTCTGAGTCTTACCAAACCTCACAAAAATTGAAAATACACACATTCTTAAACAACATCTTACCTAGAAGAAGATGGTGGTGATCACACAATCACGACATAGTGGGCATCCAGCTCAATGCTCTATTGAGTCATACTTCAGAGCGAGGCCCGCCCCCACTATAACATACCTAAAACCTCACCTTTTAGATATCCTTCTTCATAGGAATCCATACTCACCAAAAAAATCTATTTCATAGTTCATGTGTCAGTCCTTAAATAACATAAGTTAAATAAACATAATAGAAAAGGCACTCCTAGGATCACATTTTTCTTAGTGTTTCTGCTTGGCTTGCATTTTGAGGTGAAAGATCACATTATTCATTTTTCTTGTTCATCCTTGCATGCTCCTCATCACATCTGGTGTATTCTAGCTTCACCTGAGTGTGCCTAGACCATATTCTCATCATTCTCAGAATTTTGGGTCTGATTCCACATCAGATTTTAATTCACAACCACTATTCTTTCATCATTGTTTCAATTTCACAAGGATGATCGGCGTTGGTCTAGCTAACCATTGTTGGTTAACCTCTTACCATCGTTGGTTATACTCAATTGGCATCAATTCTAGGTCCTTTTGTTAACCTACTCAAAGGGACATTTATTCATCTTCATCCTTGTTATTTATTCATCTTCTTCCACTTTTTATAGTCCCTGTCATTGCTATCATTCCCATTGACGTTGTAAACCTCATCAGATTTGGCATACCTATCAGATTTGACCTTATACCTTATTTTTCACTCACTATCCATTTTATACGTTGGATGGTAGTGATTACCTCTATGACGACGTCAGTTTTCCCTAACCGGCATTGGTTAGCCTGTTTCACTTTCCCACCAACATTTGGTACCTAATCCACTTTTTACCATCAGATTCACTTGTTCCTACTATTTTCTGTGTCATTTACAAAGAATGACCCTACGATCAAGATCTTGGTTCACATGGTGCTGACACGAAGACAAGAAAACACACTGTATTTCATGCCAATTGTCAACCACTCCCACCTAGTCCTTCACCACATTCCATTTTATCACGGACATGGATCCCATCCATCCTATCACTATCACCACTAGAGATGAGGAGTTCACATGACTCCTTGACCAAAATGCTACCGCTTTGTAGTTTTACCTTTCCCACTTGTCCACTCGAGATGCCTCAAGTTAGTTTATATACGGCATGCCCATATCTATCCCCCTAACTCTCGCTCTCACTCCTGTATTGGCCCCATCTGGCTCTATGCTACTTGCATCTACTTTACCCCTAGTCATTTCGCAGCTAGGTCCTACACCCACTATGACTTCCATGCCTACCACCTTCGTGGCACTCACCACATCCACCATACCTTCGACAACTACCCAAAATGTAACCTCATCCACCCCTAATGTCTCACACATACCCATAGCTACACTACCACCTCTAGTGTCGGTGACCCCTACCCCTTTTCAGAATGTGGTCCTTTCCATTCCACAATCATTAGCCCCCATTGCCACTAGGGTCACCACGACCCTTCCACCTCCATATACATACTATCAGTAGCCTCCGTTTCATCTATTATTCACTCGTACGTACCCCCTGTTTCACTGCCTTCTTCTCAATCAACCTACATGGAAGCACCATACACTGGAGTTCCACCCCGTTATATGCCCAAAACTAACCCTCTCACGCTACAGGAGGCACCCAATCATCGCAACCTACCAATGACCTAATCAAATTAATGTTGGACAAGATGCAAACATTGGAGGCATTGGTTTCTGGATCCCGCAACACTCTCACCTATGACAAGATTTGTAACAAGTCCATCCAACCATCCATTCCTATCCATACATATCCCATGCATTCGGAAATACCTAAATTCAATGATTTCAATACAAAGAGGACCCTTGATAGCATTTACGATCGTTCAAACATGGGTGTTATCCGATCGCTCACAATGACGCTTTGCTATTGCAAACCTTTCGATGTCTCTAACTAGACTCTGCATTAGACTATTATAGTGGGTTACCTAGACACTCTATATTCTCATTCAATCAGGTATTCCAAGCCTTCTTGGATCATTTATCTATCAATATCATCAAGAAGGTTACCATGACCGACCTATACTCCACGCATCAGTATGAGGATGAATCTATTGTAGATTTTTTTCACCTGGCGTAGTGTGATCAATCAACTCACCTTCCAACTGCCCCAAATAGAACTCATTGAACTCTTCACATGGGCTTGTGCTAGACATATCTCACCGACCTTACAGGTCCAAACTTTCTGAACATTTGATGAAACATTCACTATGGCACAAAAGTTAGAGATTTGGGCCATCAAAGAGATGCAAATCAAATTACGCAATAAGAATTCAACATTCAAAATGAGCGATACCTCTTCTTCTTCCAAACCACAAAATAATTATTCAAAAGCTAAGGGCACTTGCTAATGCGATGGTACTCAAGGATGACCCAACTCATCCATCAAATCAGGCTACCCCCTCATCTAATCTCTCACCCATCTAGACTTTTCAATTTAGACGAGAACAATGGAAATACACCCCAATCGGGAACCTTACTCTTCTGTCTTACAAAAGCTTATCAAAGATGGAGCCATTACCCTTCCACCTATAAAACCCACACCTTTGGTTTTGACCCTGCTTGCCACATGCCTACATGGTTTAAAGAACATGACTTACGTAACTATCATCGAGTAAAGGGTCATAGTGATGGCAATTGCATCACTTTTAAGAGTATTGTCCAAGAAATGCTCGAGAAAGGAAAGTTAACCATGGATAATCCTAACACACCTGCCAACTAAAACCTACACATCTTCAAGAAACCATTTCCTAATCATGCCCCTTCGTCTGATCAAACCGGTGAGACCTCAACTCATGATACCCATACCCACGAGGTCCACACTATTTTTAGTGACACATCCGTTGTTGCTCAGTTACCTCACATTCCTTCCATAGAGGAAATCCTAACCCAAAATCCTCCTTCTATTTGGAACCCACCACACCTATTCCTCCAACCACAAAGGAACACCTTTCATCTCCTTCATCACCTATGGAGGAGTCTTCTACTAACATCGAGACCATTTCACCTTTGGCTTCTCCACTTAGAGAACCGATACCCGATACCTCCTCCACCTATAGAGGAGCACCCATCATCTCCTCCACCCATCATAGACCCAGTTGAGATACCTTTTCCTCTTGGTGAGCATTCTCCATCAGCTACCCAAAATCCTACAGACCTACTTTCGGCTCTCTTACCCACGAAAGCTGAAGCTAGCCAATTTCCGTCTCTAAGACACATTTTACGGGAATTTCCATTAAGTCCTCATCAACTCCACCCATAGATGTGTCGTTCTCACATTTGGTTGATCACTTAGATTATGTGGATAGGGATTTACTATGGGGGCACCTTTTACTTCTGTCTCAACACAAATGCAAAGGTCACTTGTTGATACCTCTACTATCTACCCAAAAATATTTCAACCAATCAAACCAAACACAACCACTTCTATCACAACTCCTTCCATGACACCTATCATAGCTCAAACCACACCCTTACCCATAACCCAACCTATATCTAAACCTAAACCCACACCTATGACATCTTCCTCGACTAAACCTATTACCACTTTAGGGGTCACCCACCACCAGCCTTACTCATCCACCTATCAAACTGGATTTAGCTACATCCTCCAAAGTCAACACCACACCTACTCCAACACCCAAACATAAGCACCAAACCCATAGAACTCATACCCCAGCTACACCAATCACACCTGCACCTGTCTCGTCTATCTTAGGACCTCAGCTTCCCAACATGGCCAAGCAACCTCCACCCATCAATAAACCAAAAACACAACAGCCCATTCCTTCCTCACAAACCTCTAATGCACCCACATGACTTACACCCACACCCACAACATATTTACCACCCATACCTCCAATACCTTCAGCAATTCCTTCACTACCCACCGCACCGCAATCTCTACCCCTTACACCTCTGTACGACCCGCATCCTCTACCTTCATAGCACCCCCATTATCTCCATGGGTAACTCATCCTCTTCCACCATTTTCCTTTCGTCTAGACCTCATACACCCATGTCACCTTTTAACAAGGAGGTGCAACCCAAAGACAAATCTCCACCACCCCATAATAAGGTAGTCAGAACAACCACACACCCTCCTACCCATCCATCTACTATACCCCCACCTAAATAAACATGACCAACACCCAAAACCATGCCAAGTACCCAAAATCATGACTAGACCTACTCCTCTTCCAAAGACCATTCCTCAACAATCAACCGCACCTACACCCAAACCCACGTTCACTTACCATTTCAATCCACTAGCTGGGTCTTATGCCAAGATTTTAACCAACCTCCTTGATACTTACGTCATCACATTACCGCCACTCGGATCTTACGACCCCCTCAAAACCAAGCCAAAAGGGTTTGATGACACCAAAATTTGTGCATACCATCATGTGCCAGGGCACAATGTGGAGAATTGTAAGGCTTTGAAAGCCATCCTTATCCAGTTGTGTCCTCCTGAAGCCAACTTTGACGATGACGACCTTCTCGACGAGGACCCTGCTTCACCAACACCCATTCCCACACTGCCCACTCAACAACCACGACCTCCACCCTCACAACTCCTAGAGCCACCCCCAAGATTTCAAATTAACATGGTTCACATCAGAGAACTTGCCACACTACCACCAAATTTTTTTGTGCCTAGCTCACTTCACAAGGATTTTCTCCTCCAGTAGGTTTTTACCCGTCATGTCATTATACCACTCACCCTACACCTTCTCTGTTTACCAAATCCCCTCAGATCAACATGATACACGTCACTACACGTGATCATAAGGATAAGGGAAAAGAAAAGGCAACCGACCTACCAACTAATCCCATACCCAACATACCATTTGCACCTATGCCTAAAATCACTATTCGTAGCCTCACATATCCTATTTCAAATGGGGTTACACATCACACCATGCTCAAACAATTACACCAGTCTCCCCTCAAAATGTCCTTATATGACCTCATCCAAACCTCAGAATCCCATTGTCAATCTCTCATGGAGGTTCTTCAATCTATTGAGGTTTTACCCAATGACCCTACACCCATAGCCTCCATTATCACACCCCATCATGTAGCCTCTCTTACCAAATTACCACCTTCACCCACACCTCCACCTACTCACCAAGTAGCCTCCCTTAGCTTTTCAGAGGAAGAGATCATGCCACACCAAAACAATGACCCAGACCTGGCCCTCTTCATCTCTATCCACATCGATGACATACAAGTACAACGTGTGATGATTGGTGGGGGCGCTAGCATTAATATTATTTCATCTCATGCATTCGGTAAAATGTGCATACTTGATAATTACATGCATAAACGTCTTGTCATCTTGTGTTCATTCAATGACACTATTATCTCTACATTAGGCCTTTGTCATCCTTCACATTCGCGTGGGCCCCCGCACTGTCCCAGAATTATTCTACATCTTGGAGGGGGAGTTTCAATATAACTAGTTACTTGACAGACCCTGGATTTGTGTCATGGGGTGCATTCCTTCCACTTTACATCGTTGTGTAAATTTTGAACATGAATAACACACCTATACCATTCCAGTTGACCCATCACCTTTCAAAACCTACAACATGCTTTACCGACCCAATGATGTGCTCATACCTATTAAAGTGTCTACCTCCATGACCACCACCGTTTCACCTACACCTCCACTTACCAGTACAACTACTGCTTCTACCACACATGCATCCTCCATTCCAACCACTACCACAACCTCCACGGCTGACCCATTAGCCTCCCAATTCATCAGCTCTACCCTTGTATCTACCTACATACCAACCACCTGAACCATTGGAAGGAATTTTTTAATGCCTCACTCGGGGAGTACTACCTATATAGAGTAAACACATTCCTTACACCACAAGATTACATAAGTCTTCACCAACACCCTCGTTATGATCACCACATACGAGAATGCCTCCTTTATGGTCCTCCTCATATTCGTACAATTCTCACCTATGGGGGACTTGATACTACCACTTACACACCTGAACCACCGCCACAAACTTGCCCATTTTCCACTGACTTCAAATCACTTACCAATCACCATTTTTCCCACACCTTCCTACATCGATGTGCGTGGAAGGGTTTTGGTTTTGGATTTTATGAGTAAGGATGCCATACCATTATTCCATGTACTACCAAGTAAACATAACGACCATAGTGGTATCGGCTTTCTGAACCACCTACCAAATAGGCCCGCATTGAACTCATTAAGGAAACTATCCCTTCTTCACCTTCTTCACCCGCTCCACCTTCATCACAACCCTCACTAATGATTCGATGGATCCTTAATCTATCCATCCTAACTTTTTTATTTTTCATAAACACCATTTCCTTGGCGAGGTGAGACCCCTTCCACTCTCCCCTTTCGTATCCTGAAATGATCGATGATGATACACCTTCAATTAATATCATTTAATGTCGGGATGATGAATCTATACTCATATATTCATCATTCATTACCTTTTTTGAGATGCAAACCATGTTGAATGAATCAACTATCAAGATCAACATTCATACTCAAGACGACCGCACATCCTAAAGATCCGTAAATCTTTAGATCTTGCTAAAAGAAAGCCATCACTTCTTTTCTCGAGAGATCATAATCATGCTTTTGCTTTGTCTTATGTAGACATTCCTGGTATTGACCCCACCATAGTGGTCCACAATATCATAATCGTTCCCAATGCCAAACCCATCAAACAAAAGTTGAGGAAAATACACCCTCGCATTGCCCTTCTCATCAAAGAAGAACTTCAGCGCCTTCTTTCTATTTCCTTCATCTTACCCATTGATTATCCTCGTTGGATTTATAACATTGTCCCTATCACTAAGGTGATAGGGGACTGTATTTACACAGACTTCGTGACCTCAACCTAGCATGTCTGAAAGATGACTTTCCCTTACCCGGTATTGACTAGCTGGTTGACCTTACCGCTGGCCATGAGATGCTATCACTCATGGATGGCTTCTCAGGTTATAACCAAATCTTTCTTGCCCTAGAGGATCAACACAAAACCTCATTCATCACCCCTTGGGGGACCTTTTGCTATCGAGTCATGCCTTTCGGCCTTAAAATTCAGTGCCACATATCAGCGGGCTATGACTTACATCTTCCATGACATCATGCATCACATATTGGAAGATTACGTGGATGATCTCTTAGCCAAATCTAAATGCTACTCCGAGCACCTTGCCATCCTCAAAACCATCTTTGACCGTCTCATTAAATATTGTGTCCGCCTTCAGCCTAAAAAGTGCGTTTTGCGGTCCTTTTAGGCAAGCTCATGGGATTTATCGTTTCCCTACGTGGTATAGAAGTTGACCCTGCTAAAGTCAAAGCCATTCTCAAAATTCCTCCACCCACTAACCTTAGACAACTCCATAGCCTGTAAGGTAAGTTGTAGTCTATTCGCCATTTCATTTCACAATTATCGGATCGGTGCCAACCATTTCATCATCTGCTCAAGAAGGATGTCTCCTTTAAATGGGATGATGACTGCCACAAAGCTTTTGAGGCCTTAAAATAATACCTTCTCCAACCACCCGTACTCATTCCACCTAAAGACGATCAACCTTTCTACCTATACATCTCAGCTACCGATCATTCCTTGGGAGCCATGCTCACTCATCATGATGAACAACATAGGGAGCAAGTAGTTTATTACATAAGCCGTACTCTTTTGGATTACGAAACTTGATACACCCATCCCTGAAAAACTTTTCTTAGCCTTATTTTTCATTGCCACCAAACTCCGCCATTACTTACTTAACCACAAAACCTATGTTGTGACCAACACCGACCCCTTACACTTCATGTACGCCAAACCTTATCAAAATCAACATGCCGCATGATGGCTTATGCTTTTAGCTGATCTTGACCTTGAATTCATTCATCAAAATTCCATCAAGGGCCAAGCTATCATTGACCAATTGGCTGATGCACCTATTTCCAGGGATCAACCCTCTAATTTTGATTTTCCAAATGAGTCAATTGCTACCCTTTCCTTGGATGAACCCCCTTACCAAATGACACTCTTCTTCAATGGTTCAAAGTGTCAGCGCAGGGGTGGGGCTAGTGTCATCCTCATTCCACTTGATGGTGAACCCATGCCTTTGTCTTTTAAATTAGACTTCGATTATACAAACAACATTGCCGAATACGAAGCGCTTATACTAGGTCTTCAAGCCGCCTATGCCCTAGATGTCAAATCAATCAACATCTTTGGTGATTCTCAATTGGTCATAAACCAAGTAAATGGTATATACCAATGTCGTAACGAGTTGCTTCAGAAGTATAAACATCATGTAGACATAATTTTGACCACCTTTGACCGTTACACCCTTCAAACCATCCCACGTTCAACCAACAAATTTGTAGATACCATGGCCTGCTTAGCTTCCCAAATACCCACTTCGCCTGCTGATTCTAAAATCTTTGTCACCGTACAATGACTCCAATCACCTTCTTATCTACCTCACGATGTTTACTCCATTGGAACCGTCACCTTTGACCGAGTGACCTTTGGTACAAACAATAATCTAACTACCTTTCTCTCTCCATCTTACCTCCTGATCTCACCCATAATGGACAACGTGCCTTCCTTAAAAAGGTCTCTCATTATGTCATCCTAGGGGACTCCTCTATAAGCGTGGCTTTGAAGTTATTCTCTTACGATGCCTCATGAGTTCTAAAATTCCTTATACCATTAAGGAAGTTCATGATGGCATATGTGGAGGTCACTTCAGTGGCCTTGTTGTTGCTAAGCATATTCTTTACCTTGGCTATTAATGGCTGGCCCTTAACCATGATTGTCATGACTATGTCAAACATTGTGTAAAATTCCAACAACATTCCAATCTTCATCATACACCCAGTCATGCCTTACGGGTTTCTGTGACCTTTGGCCCTTCTCTCAATGGGGTTTGGATCTTAATAGAGAGATCAACCCCCATTCTTCCCAATGACATCAATGGATCATCATTGCTCTTGAATACTATCCAAAATGGGTGGAAGCCATACCACTCATCTCCATGAAAGATGAGAAAATATGTGATTTTCATTAATCACCACATCATTTGTCACTTCAGTGTTCCTCATCGCCTCATCACTGATAATAAAAAACAATTCAAAAAAAAAACATTGTAAAAACTATGTGACACCTTTGGCATTCAGCTTAGTTTCTCATCACCTTATTACCCACAAACCAACGGCCAAGCCAAATCCACTAATAAAACCTTAAAAAAATCTTATGAAAGTGGTTAATGATACTAGGAAGGATTAGCATATGCACATTCCTTTTTTCCTATGGGCATACCTGCTTTGGTATTCACACCTCCACTACTGCCACACCATTTTATCTAGTCTACGGTACAGAGGAAGTCCTACCTCTCGAAGTCTAGATTCCCTCACTCCGCATTTCTCTCCATGACATGCTTAATGATGATGAATTTTGTCAAGACCATTTAGCATAGCTAGAGTTATTAGATGAATGCCATCTTAATGCTCTAGATCACCTTCAATTTTACCAAAAATGTATCAAATGTGCCTACGAAAAATGTGTCCATGCACGAACCTTCCAAGTCGGTGACCTTGTCCTAAAAGAAAATCAACATGTAACTAAAGCAGAAAAAAGCAAATGGGGAAAATTTTCTCCTAATTGGCTTGGACCATACATCGTGACTCATACTTATGGATCAGGTGCTTATTGTTTATCTTCACTTGATGGTAAACCTGAACCTGAGCCCTTTAATGCCTTGCATCTTCGACCATTCTATTGTTGAATTTTAAGTCCTACCTCACCCTTTGTCTCTTTCCATGCTCGTCCCTTGAGTGCTATCCACTCCATACACCTCACCAACGATTAAACAAGAATCATGTGAGTACCCGTCACTTGTTATCTTCTCTTGAATATGTGTACCATGATGCTGCACATAACATGATTCTCATGGATAATTTTTGTCTACCTTTAGATGAGATCCCATGGTCGTTTCACCTTGCCTTTTGCATGAGAGTCCTATCCTCACCTTGGTCTTGTCCATGACTTCAAAGCCATCACATGGGACTAAACTCCTTGAGTCAAACTTCTAATAAAAAGATGACTCCCTCAAAAGGACATCTTCCCCTCAACAATCGCTATTGTAAATAGACTAATCCCTCGAAGGATAACTATCTAAAGCTCTTAAAAAAATGAGAGTAAATGAAGCTTGTCACGTCAATCAACTTCACGAAGACCTCAAGGAGTTAAATTTTCTTCATCCCATATAGACTTCCCACATCGATTAGTCTATCTCAAATACAAGTCAAAACAACAAACCTTTTAGTCATGGACTTGCCCATTGTGACCTAGGTTCTCTTGCTGAAGCACATGCTACCTACACCATATAAAAATTAACTACCTTTCACCCTTCTTACCATTCCCATTCCCATTTCCTACTACCTCAAGGGACCTCTCAGAAACCACGACATTTGGTGATCATGTGACTACTTTTCACCATAGAACAATCAATCATGTAATGTCTTTAGGGTCTTACATTCATCACCTCTTCAAGGTATGATCTACTTGGTATAATCCTAACCAATCAGGTGGCTTTATTTCCCCCTCTTATCTTTTAACTGTCTTTGTTTACATTTTGATTACCTTATACAGGACTTGGTCCTCGATGCTTACCTTTGGGGTAATCTTCTTCTTTCACCATAATCAACCCCACCTACATCACTTTACCTATAATCCACCCACACCTAACAAACCTAAACCCACACCATGCCTAAAACCTACTAACTCATTTTCATACCTCCTCATATTCTTCCCTAGCTCATGGGAGAACTACATCGGCCTGAGGTCCCTTTTTCGTCGAGACTATGTAGGTAGCACTCCAAGGGCATGGGGCCCTTGGAGGTTAGCTCGGCCATTCTCTACCCTAAATAATTCATCTTCCATGTTCCTCACATTACATCACACCTCACTTAGTTTCCTTTTTATACCCAAAATTGGAAATTAAACCACATACATTTATTACACCTACCATTTCTTTATCATCACTATGCATAGATTATACCACATCTCACATATGACCCATATTATCATTCATTGTATAAAATAATAAATCTCAACCATGCCTAAACAAGCCCAACTCAACCATGCCTATGACCTGACTCAATCCATGCCTAATAAACCTAACACAACCATGCCTAAGACCTGACTCGATCCATGCCTAATAAACCTAACTCAACCATGCCTATGACCTGACTTGATCCATGCCTAAACCAACCTGACTCGATCCATGCCTAACAAACTTGACTCGATCCATGCCTAACAAACCTAACTTGATCTGGGCCTATACAAACCTGACTCGATCCATGCCTATACCAACCTGACTCCATCATGCCTAACTCACCTAATTTCCATCCATATCAAAACAACAAATCAAAATCTCATCAACACATCAACAAATCTAGAAATAGCATGTATCTCAATGATATACATGGCTATCTCCTCATGTCCATCATCTCAAAATCATCGGCATGCGGTGATACACAATCAAAATGTCATCGGTATGCGGGATAGTCTTATATATACAATAAAATAATGAATCCATACAAAATATCTTGCACGCATGAGGCGGTATATGCTCGAAATATACAAAAATATCTCATACATCCTCCCCTGTCTTGGCATGTAGGCTAGTATGTGATAAAAAATAAAACTATCTCTCGGCATGCGAGGCAATATATATCACCATAAAATACTATCGTACATCAAATATCGGGTGCCACATATCGGACATCTCGATGGATGTCCTCCATCTATATCTCCTGTGCCCTCGACCTCCTAGGTCCCTGCTGGTGCCTCAACCGGAGTTTCTCTCCATGCGCTAGTAGCCTCTGCCTGATATGGCCTCAGAGCTCGCTGACCCTTGTGCTCTCCACACTATGAGTGCGGGATATCATCCTCTCATTGGACGCTTGATTTTCCCTGTACTCATCATAAGATATGAATTCTATCTTAGCCGTCATCAGCTAGTCCTGGTAATATCTAGCCTCACCTAGGGCATCCCATAACTGGATACGGGCATAGTGTCGTGGTGGTCCCATAGGTCTTAGCCCCACTGCACTGTCTGCGGGATCCTACCCCACTCCTGCATATGAACAGGACCCAGTCCCGGTGCTTGTGGTGGTGCCTCCTACCCCTGTGCCTGTATCTGGGCCTATAAGACCCCAATTTGTGCTTAGGATGTGGCCAACTGGCCCTATAAACCTACCACTGGGCTGTAAGGCTGCCACCTGACCATCACCCTCCTCTCTATCTCCATCTCCTCCACGAGCCGTTTGTGCTGCAAAGCTAGCCACTGTACACGTATCTCTTCTACCTCTACCTCGAGCTCTTCAATTGTAGACTGATATACCCAACTGGGTAATGAGAGTAGCTACCTGCCCCTGTAGGGCATATCTTTTCATCGTGATGGTGGCTAGAACCGGTTCCCCTAGTCTAGGTGGTATGGCTCTTAAGTGAGCCACCCATCACTGTCTGTGCACCTGGCATCATCTATCCACCGGTCCACTACCTACTCCTCCTACCTTTTGGGCACTGTTGGTTGTGGTAGTGGTAAGGGCCTCTCCACATCATCTCTATAGTACTATGGGAAGGGAGGAGATATGTCCTGTACTATCCCAAACTGCTGCCACACTCTATCCAATGGGATCATCTTGTACTCCCTGGCACGGTGACCCTGTATCCATCTCTCTAGTTGGAGCTCAGCTAGCTCCTTGTGCATATGCCTATATGAGGGGAATCCCACATATGGCCTCCAGATAATGTCCACTCTGGAAAAACTCTCTAAGTAACTACCGAGAAATAGGCCACATCATGTGTGGGACTCTCAGATCTCCACTCTCTAATAGTCGGGACCCATCTCCTATACCCCACCCACACAAATCTTGGTGGGAATGCATCTACTCGGGGCATCCCTATAGGCCGCACACAAACTATGTGCTCATACGCCCAGCAGTGCAATAAAAATGTACAACACTGGCTGACCACCCATATGCCCACAACTCCCTGTATAGCTACACCAAGAATGTTGGTGCCTAGGAAAAGTGGGTCTCTTCTATCATCATATCATGGAGTACCCTCATCAGTGATCGGGAAAATTTCCACCCTCTGCATCTAGCAGTGCAAAGCAACACACTACCTCCATCAAAAGAACCACTAGCCTCGTCTCCTCTGGATGGGCTAGGTACATCTCTCCATAGCTCAAGCTGGCACTATGGAATGTTAGCTCGGCCATCCCCTCTCTAAAAACAATCACAATCAGCTCCTCTAAGGCCTCGGAGGAGATAGAGTAGACCTGTGCACCCAATATGGGTAACCGTAGTATCTGAACACGTCCTCCAGGGTGATAGTAATCTCACCCATCGGCAGGTGGAACGTGTTGGTCGCGGAATCCCATCTATCGATGAGCATGACCATCAAACTGGGCTGCTAGACTACATGCTGATAGTGACAAACCCCACTCAATCTAACTACCTCCACAAGTTGCAGCTCCTCCGAGGTCGCTGCACCATGTACTGTCACCAGTAGAGGAGGAACCCTGTCCCGCATATGTAGTTGCACTCTCCCCTGTATCCAATACAAAAAAACATTAAACTATATTTATCATATCCATATTTACCAATTATCATTTTCCCGTACCATATTTTCAACCTACCCTTCTCAACCACCTAGCCCACATCACTTTTGGACCCTTGTTCCCAATAACCTGACCGGTACAGTTCATCTTTCTGACCCCGGTCACCCCTTAACCGGCATCGGTCACCTATTTGGTGACCAATACCGGTTCACCCTTACCAACCCCGGTCACCCCTTAACCAGCATCAGTCACCTATTTGGTGGTGATACCAATTCACCCTTCATCGCGCCGGTCACTATTGCGGTAAAACCCGCGATTTCCCAAAACCCCCTTTTCTAAAAAACCTTCCCCTTGCCCCTTTTACCCACCTATAATGACCTAAACTACCCTTGGACCTCCACCCACCCCCTATCCTATTTATTACCCTCCCCATTCATCTTTTTACCCACTATTCTCCCATTCCCAAATTTAATCCATCCCCACCCACAAAAACAAAAAAACAAAACAAACCACCACTACCATAAACGCTAATCTCCTACTCTATCTACTCAAATACACGTAGAGTAGGGTGCTTACCTCATCGCACTACTGTCATCACAGTGGCACATCTAACCACTTTGCACCAGTGGCCCACTTGATCCCTCTCCAGCCTCCTCCATCACCAAATTGCTACCCTGACCTCTACCCAAATAAATCCCTTGCCCGATCTGTGGACCCACTTCTCACCAACCGATGTAACATCCCGACTTTTGGAACTCAATATCAATAATACTTTGTTTGGTTGTTTCTTCTTGGTTTCTGTTTTTGTTTTCGTTAGTCATTCATCAAAGGTATGAGTATACAACACAAAGGAATGGACATTCATCCATATACCCATATGGGTATGATCATAGGTATGTGAGCATATATACTTATTTATATAAGCTAGTATAGTTTTGTGCATACACATGTGAGTATACACACAAGTGCCCAATCTTTCGTGAGTTAACACCCTTTTGATTCGGTGACCGCATTTTGGTAGCTTCCGGTGTGATATTATTTAATATCATTTGCTAGCCTAACTAACCTAAGATATAGGTTACGTGATCTAGCCTAAGCCTAATTTATGATGGTATGTTAGCAACATAACCGAGTGTCAAAAGATTATCTAGATTTTTTGACTCAACCGTAATAAATGCATGAAATTTTAATTTGCTTGGTTAATGAGCTCGACATTTAAATGATGCTTGATTAAAATGATATTTTTATGGAATTTGACTTATGAGTTATTTTGGCATTAACTTATGTGTTAATTATTCCTTTTGGAATGTGGCACATAGTTTCATTTAAAATAAATAAATAAAATTAAACTTAGCCTAAAAGCTAAGTGGAGGCATTTTTGAAGTTTAATTATGTTTAAATGGATTTTGGAATCCATGGAATAAAGGAGAGTTAGGTTTTGATTTTTACCATTTAGCATGGCATGAAGAGAGGAGGAAGTAGAGGAGGAAGTAGAGGAGAGACCATGTCAAAAAAAAATCTGGAGGATTTCATGGAAGTTTTACGGCCATCTGGAGCTGATTTTGGGCCTATATTTTGGGATCTTTCCATTCTTTATTGCAGCAATGTTGGGGAGAAATTTTCTATAAAAATAAATAAGGTTTTGGAGTTTTATTTTGTGTGGTGTGGAGCTAAGAAGCTGGAGGAAGAAAAATAGAGAAGGAAAGAGGAAATCACAAAGGGTTTTTGGTCTTCTTCATCTCGAATCTTTCAAGCAAGGGTTTCTTGTTTTTGTCTATGCAATATTTTACAAATAAATGCATATTCAGTTTATTCCTCTTCTAGGTAATGAGAAATCTAGATTATCTTTGTGGGTATTAATAATTTCAAATCAATCCTTTATGGGTATTTGGAAAATGTGTTTAGTTTATTATGGATAATATAGATTTCAGATCTCTCAAGTATGAGAGCCAGTGATTTCATTTTTAATCCTTACTTGATATCTGAAATTAAATAAGGTTATTTACTTGGGTGTTGAGAGAAGATTTCTTGACATTTTTCTATGGGTTTTGGACTGGTCTCTAGGCTGCATTTTTGTTGATTCATTGATTTGCTTCAGCTGTTATAAGTTGTGTTATTTGCTGCTGTAACAGCTGTTGGAAGTGTTGTTTTCTTTATTGATTTATTTGCTACTGTAACAGCTGCTAGAAGTGTTGTTTTTTTAATTAAATTATTGTTGCATTTCTTGCTGCAGCGTTGGTTGTTATAATGTCGAGTTTTGGGTAATTCCTTACTACGTGTAGTTAATATTTGATGTGTTATTTAGCTATAACACTAGTTGTCAAAACACAGTGCTTTGGGGTGATTTCCATGCTCCAGTTATTGCAGATTGTTGTTTTCTTTTTCTTTGTGTGTTTTTGCTAAGTACACTGCATTTTGTCAAATGGTTAATGTGCAATCATTTGCATAGAATTTGAAAGAATGTTTTGCTATGACATTTTGTCAAATGATTAGTGTGTAATCATTTGGATAGAATATTTAAAGAATCATGTGTTGTGGCATTACGTCAAACAGTTGATATGCAATCTTTTGATTGTTGTTTTATTTGCTGCAGTGTTTGTTGTTAATACGCTGCATTTTGTCAAATGATTAGTGTGCAATCATTTGGCTAGAATATTTAAAGAATCATGTGTTGTGGCATTACATCAAATAGTTGATATGCAATCTTTTGATTGTTGTTTTATTTTTTGCAGTGTTTCTTTGTTAATACGTTGCATTTTGTCAAATGATTAGTGTGTAATCATTTGGCTAGAATATTTAAAGAATCATGTGTTGTGGCATTACGTCAAACAGTTGTTATGTAATCTTTTGATTGTTGTTTTATTTGCTGCAGTGTTTGTTGTTAATATGCTGCATTTTGTCAAATGATTAGTGTGTAATCATTTGGCTAGAATATTTAAAGAATCATGTGTTGTGGCATTACGTCAAACAGTTGTTATGTAATCTTTTGATTGTTGTTTTATTTGCTGCAGTGTTTGCTGCTAAAATGAATTCATTGGAATTGAAGTGAATATCTTTATGACATTTTATTATACTGCTGGAACAAATTCATTTGAATTTATGTGAAGTTATTTTATGGCATTTTATTATCTTGCGTTGGATTGGATTCATTGGAATTTATGTGAAATTATTTTATGAAACTTTGTCATGCTGCTGAAATGCATTCTTAGATTATATTGGAAGTTTATATTATGACATTTGGTCATACGGATCTCATGCATTCTTTGAGTATAAAAGGATTTGTTGTGCTTTTGAAAATGCATTATGTTGCTGATCTGATTTGGCATATTGTTCATTCTGAGCTTGTGAAGTGAAGTTCATGACATGAATTTTTTTCATACAATTGGTATGCATTCCTTGGATATATGTGAAGTTCATTATATGACATTTTGTCATATGGTTGGCATGCATTCTTGGGTATAAAGGATCTTTGTTCCTCTTGGAAATTATGTTATATTGCTGATCTGATTTGGCATAAAGTTCATTGTAAGAATTGTAAAGTGAAGTTCATGTTGAAGCTTTGAAAATTGCTTATCATGCCTTCTCCTTTTTACATGGAGCCTATATGTGACATTTCTTCAAACAGTTGGTATGCTAATTTGATTTGGCATGAAATAATTTTATGAAATGCATTATGTAATCAGCCTTACGTGAGGTAAGTTTTATGCATTTTCATGTAAGATGGTTAAAGACACCACTCTTAAAAGATATTCTAAACTTGGTTAAATTGTGCATGTATACATGCTTTTTGAAATCATTATTATAATAATGAATGAATTAGTATGATGATGCATGATTTGTATATTCTAAATATGTTTTCATTTGTAGGATACTACATATATGAAAATGGAAATCCTTTCCGATTCGGTTTGAGTGACCCCTTTGTGGAAAATATAGGCCACACTGGAGCTAAGGGAAAGGAAAGAATATGAAGGGATTTAATCTGATTTCAGATCTTGATTAGTTACTTTTATATTTTAGTTATGGAATAATTTGTACTTGATGTACTACTAGAATAATCAGTATATTATATAAGTTTATGAGGATCTTTGCCATTGCATGTAACTTATAAGATTGTACTGAGATATTGAAAATAATGAAATGCCCTTTGGACTCAACACTTATTTTTAGCAATATGTTTAGCACATATGATTTGTTTGTATAATTTTATGATTTGATTATGTGAGAAATCAACATATCAATTTAATAACGGGAATAATGGGAGTTAGAAAAAAATTGGACCTTGGTTCTTGAGGTCCTTACACTTGGTATCAGAGCCGAGGTTGTATAACACTTAGGCCTCTAGGAACGTTATCTAATACTTCTCTTTGTACTTACCAGGAAAAATGGTAAGAACTCGGAGCAATGGTGGTGTGAATAATCCAAACCAAGGTTGTGGTGGCCAAAGGGGAGGAGCTGGAAGAGGTACATGTAGAGGAGTTGGTGGAAACATCAACCTTGTCCTCAACCCCACTGAAGAAGTCCTAAATGAAATTCTTAGGATTGTCAACACTTTGCAAGATAGATTGACAACTCATGAGAAGAACCTAGAGAAAAATAGTGGCCTAGGGGGTAATCAAGTAAGACATGACCAACATGAGGTAAACATGGGAGACTTGAACAACTAGTTGCATGCTCATGAAGATTTACCCATAGGGAATAGAGTAATAGATCCCTTCCTCAAGGAATTGAATAAAGTTCCTATTCCTAGATTCAAAGGGTTATCCACTGACTCGGGTGATAAAGTTGAGGCTTGGTTGTTTAACTTACAACAATACTTTGGGCTGCATGATTGCAACTCCAATACTAAGGCCCGTATTGGTTTACCACCTTGAAGAGCATGTTATCCTGTGGTGGGATCATTTGAAGCAAGTTAAGGGTTATGTGGATTCCACCATTACTTGGGAAAAATTTGAGAAGAAATTCGAACTAGATATGTCTCGGCTAATCACCGAGAAAGGAAGAAAACTGAGTTTCATAGTTTGAAACAAAATAACATGACTGTAGTTGAGTATGAAGCTCAGTTTTTAGATCTGATTTGTCATGTGGACTATATGAAGGATGAAGAGTCCAAGGTAACCAAGTTCAAACTGGGTTTAAGAAAGGTTATCTGACAAGATGTAAATATGGTCAACCCTAAGAGTCTTGCACAAGTAGTTAGTGCATCCTACGAAGGTGGAATAAAAAAGCGAGTCTCGATTAAAATAATGCTAGGATATGAAAGAGAAGGCAACAAATAGTAAGAAGACTATTATTTCCTCTTTTGGACCTTACTAGAAACCTAATTTTAAAAGGACTACTTTTAATGGCAAGCAGAACAATGGAAAGTTTCATGGAAATAATAAGAGGAGGGCCAAGGCCTCCCATTAAACAACAACAAAATAATCAGCAAGCTGGTGGTAATAGATACACACCTGCTATAGGAGCCAACAAGGTTCCAGTGGAAAACAAAGAACCTCAACAAGGTTGTTGGACATGTGGTAAGAACCATTACCAAAGAGATTGCCCAGAATTCCTTGCAAGCAAGACAACAAGCCACCAGGTCTACGCAGCGGTAGATAACCGCAAGGTTGAGCACCAAGCAACCCCTATTGAGACTAGAGGTAAAATCTTTGATGCTGAAATTTCTGTTCTATTTGATTAGAGCATCGATTGCTTTGGATAGAAGTGCAAAAAAAAATTGAAACTAACTAAAGATGGTGATGCACCAAAAGGAGTGGTGAATATTTTTGTCATGCAAATAGACACAAACCAAAGATTGCAACATAAAACATACACAGGCTGATAAGATATAATTTAGGATCTGAAATGAAGCAAATAATACAAACAAAGGACTGAAACCCATTCACAAAGCTTGCATTATCATTTCCAATGTCAAAACCACTGCATTACAACCTCAGAGAGGTAGAAAAAAACTATTACAATCTTTGAAGAGGTCTGATTCTTGCAACAATCACTTGCTGGAGGTGAAAGAAGAAGATTTTTATGCCAAAAAGTGTTCCCCCTTTAGAAATGAGCCAAATCTGGCTTTTACATTGCATGGGTCGAGCCCAGGAGAGAGAAAATGTACAAAACATGGGAGCCCATTCCTCATTGACTACAAATGCATTAAAATGGCATGGGGGACCTTACAAACCCATACCCTGTCATTTTTGACGAATTGGAGGAGAATGCGACCCATTCTGCATTAAATTTGGTCAGTTGAAATGTCATTTCTGGCCATGAACACGCGTCAGAGCTGTTTCTTAACTTTCTCTCTCAGACTAAACCAAAATTCAAGATTGACCCTGGAATCATGTAGAGAATTTTATAAGCTTTCCAATGATATAAAGAACGTGCAAATCCGAGCTCTGGATCGAAAGATATGGCGATCTGAAGATTTAGGGCACAAAACAGGCAAAAATGGGTTTTGAAATTTTTCCCGCGCTCGCCACCTGGATGACACGTGTCGGGCATTGATTGGATGAGAAATTCTCTCTCCTTCCCTTACCCGTGGGTTTTCCTTGAAATTTTTGACTTTTTGTAATTTTGGAAAATTTCCCATTTTTCCCCGGTCCCCCGCCACTTGGGACACGTGGCATGATCTGGTTGGAGGACAGGGGCGCGGGGTCATCCTTTACCTTTTAGTTTTTGGCCAAAACTTTTGCCAAATTCTCTAATTCCTCCCGAGCTCCGCACTCCCCTTCTCCTTAGGACACGTGTCCTCTTTTTATTGGCTCGGGCCAGCGCTTCAAACCTTGCCCTTTGAAATTTTGGACGTTTTCCCTTGTGACACGTGGCGTTTCTGATTCGTCCGCGGGCCTGCCGGCTTTTCGCGTCCCTCGCGTCTTTTGTCCGGATGTCCCAAGCTATGCAGGACAAAAATTCCTCGATCCACCCGATTCGGGCTTCCTGTCCCTCTTTGAGGTGAAGACACGTGGCGTGATTTGATTGGCTCTCGGCTCCTTTGGCTCTCCGCGTCCCACGCGTCCCTTATGTCCCAACTGTCCCAGTGTGAAAGTTCTCTGTTTTGGCCGATCCGGGTGGTTCAGCGTCCTTCGCGTCCTCATGGCCCAAATGTCCCAGCCTATTCTACACAGTAGTTAGTCGATTTTGCTTTTACCTTCGGCCGGTTCACCCTTTCGCGTCGTCTCGCGCGTCCCCATGTCCCACGGATGTCCCGGATGTCCCTTTGCTCTGCTGGACCGCTGGAGGCTTTTTCGGCCGTTTCGCCCCGGACGTCCCAACTATCCCAAGGGCTGCCTGGACTAGGACTTAGCCAATTTTCATGATTTTTCTGGCCCAAGCTTGTTTTTGCAACTTTTTCACCCTTTTTAGAACTTGCTCTTTCTTCTTGGACAGGAGAGTTAGAAAAAATATGAGGGGACCCTAGAAACATGATTTTTTGCCTTGAATCAATCTATTTGCTAGGACTTGAGTATTCTGATGCATGTTATCAAATTTACCCTGGGGGTGAATTTTGGATAACAATTTGGTGACTCAGCGGGGTCACCTGCCTGCTAGGTAGAAGATACCAGTTGCCTGAAGCAGTCCATTGGGCATGGAGTCATCAAATATTCTATTTAGAACCCCAACTGACTTAGAATGTGTAAGGAGGAAGATGGAATATCACCTGATGGAAGCAAGGACTGCAAAACATCTCCATGGATAGCAAGTTGTGCCAAAGCACTTAGGGAAAACAAAACTAACCTACAGCAAAACAATGTGCACAAGCACTTGGAGGAATGAAAATCTAATCTAATATTTACAAGGTAGTGAATTTCCCTCTAGAAGCAATGCTTGAGATAGATTCCATTACTGGAATCTGCAGTTCTTCACCATCTAATGAGGCCAATTGGAAAGCATTGTTGTTCTTGCACTTCGTGACCATGTATGGGCCACTCCAAATGGCATCAAATTTTGAATGCCTTCCGGTTTTCTCTATCCACATCCCATTTCAACACTAGATCTCAACTTGAAAAGATCTATCCTTGGCCTTCTATCAAAGGTCTTCTTGATCAAAGCTTGATCCTTTTCCATTGCTTGGGATGCCTGATTTTGATCTCTTGCAGCTCCATCAACTCTGCATACCTCACCTCCATGGGCTCAAACTCTAGCAACTCCAGCTGCTTCATGAGTTCCAATGTTGGCAACTCAAGTGACATGGGCAAGATTGCCTCTCTTCCATAGACAAGTTTGAATGGAGAGTTACCTGTGGATCTTTTGGGAGTTATCCTATCAGCCCATAAGGCTGATTTCAGTTTGGTATGCCAAGACCTCTGATTCTCGTCAAGAGTCCTCCTAATGATCCTCAACAAGTTCTTGTTTGTAGACTCGGCCTGGCCATTACCTTGAGGGTAATAGTTTGATGAAGTGCTTAGGTAGATACCGTTCTTCTTGACAGCCCCCACTCGGTCACCTTAGATCGATGAATGCCGATGCATTATCGAGAGATTATTGTAGCGGTACACCAAATCTGGTTGTTATCCCCTCATAAAAGTCTAAGATCTTGCTAGACTCATTTGCCTCTTTGAGTGCTACTCTGCTATTGTCCATTTGGTGAAGTAGTCGTGGTTGTCATCAAAATCCATTTGTGCCCTTGGCTTGAATTGGGATTAATGACTCGATGAAGTCAAACCCCATTGCATGAATGGCTGGTCAATTGAGATTGGATGTAATGGAAGGGCAGCAAGTCTCTCTTTTCCTGTGAAGAATGCACAATTCTTACACCTCTTGATCCATGCATAGCAATCACTGAAGATTTTAGGCCAATAATAACCAGCCTTCATGATTTTTAGAGTTGTCACTCTTGGTGCAAAATGACCACCAGCTGGTCCACCATGAAACTCTTCCAACACCCTTTGAATCTGATTTGTGCTAATGCATCTCTCAGTGTGCCTCCATTCACATCTTTCTTGAACAAAACTCCATCAACAATGGCATACGGGACAGCCTGCAATCTGAAGTGTCTCCTTTGGGTCTTGTTCATCTCCGGAGGGCATAGGCCTGTGCCTAGGAAGTGTATAATGCCTTGGGTCCAGCAAGGAGTGGGGGCAGCATTGTCTTCTTCTTGATTGCCACTTGGCTCATGGCTGTCCTGGACTGTCAAAACAGCCTCTTCTTCATTGCATACTTCTTTTTGCTTCCCCAAAACCAGCTGCTCACACAATCCTTTCCCTCTTACCAGCTTGGTGATCTTGATCTCAATGTCATACTCCATGACACGGGTGATCCAACCTGCCCTTTTCTCATTCAAATCCTTGTTGAGGAGGAAGTCCTTAACTCCAGCATGTGAGACCAGCAACTGGACCTTGTTGTTTGAGACTAAATGCTTGAATTTCTTCAAGCTTCTGATTACTGCAAGTACATGCTTCTCAATAAAAGAGTACCTCACCTCATAGTCATCTAGGCTCTGGTGATGAAGAAGGCAATTGGCTGCTCATCATTATCCTTGTTCTCGTTGTACCAAAATGGCAGAAATAGTGTCATTACCTCCAAATGCATAGAGGATGAAATCCTTGGAGAAGTCGGGTTGATGAGAGTTGGTGCTTGAGAGATGGCTTCTTTGATTGCTTCAAAACTCTCCTTGCCTTGCTTTGTCCACTTGAAAGCCATGCTCTTCTTTAACATTTTGGTGATGGGCTTGACAAGGGCTGCAAAATCTAGGACAAACCTCGAACAAAGTTTATCCTTCCCAAGAAACTCTGAAGGGCTTTCTTGTGGCTTAGCAATGGTAGTGCTCTTATGGCTTCAACCCTCTCTGGATCAATTGCTAATCCTTCTTTGGAGACAATATGGCCAAGGAGCTTTCCTTCATGTGCAAGAAAGATGCACTTCTTAGGATTCAAAGACACTCCAAATCTCCTGCACCTTGTGAAGACTTGCCTCAAATGAGAGAGGTGGTCTGCTGCATTTTTGAAAAAATAGTGATATCATCAAGGTAAATCAGCACCACATTGTTAATCAAACCTTTGAATGCCATGTCCATTGCCCTTTGGAAGGTAGCACCAGCGTTGGACAGCCCAAATGGCATTTTCCTGTATGCAAAAGTTCCCCATTTGGTTGTGAAGGCTGTCTTGAACTGGTCCTCTTCCTTCACCATAATCTGATTGTAGCCTGAGTAGCCATCAAGTAGTGAAAACCTCTCGGAGCCAGCCATAACTTGCAAGATTTGCTCCATGGAAGGGAGTGGGTAATGGTCCTTGAGAGAGGCTCTATTCAAGTCTCTGAAGTCAACACACAATCTGATCTCTCCACTCTTCTTTCTGACTGGAACTAAGTTGGCAACCCAACTAGAATGCTTGATTGGGAATATGATCCTTGACTCAATCAGCTTGTCCAATTCTTTCCTCATGAGAGGCTCCATGTGTGGATTGACTGGTCTTTGTTTCTGCTGACAGGCTTAGTATTTGGATCAATTCGATGGTATCTTTGAGCTAAGTTGGGATTGAAACCTTTCAAGTCTTCATAGCTCCAAGCAAACACGTCAGGGAACTCTTGACACAGTTGTATGAACTCATACCTTTCTTGTTCAGTTGTCATCCTTCCAATTTGCAATGGTTTGTTCTCTTCTACCAAGATGGATATTGAATCCTCTCTCTTGACCTGAATGTTTGCTTTCTCCTTTCTAAACTGATCATTGGGGTTAAAAATGGACTCCAAAGTGATAAGTCCTTGGGCAGCTTGTTAGTTCTCGGTGTACTACACTTGGTCACCATCTTTGTTGTTCGATTTTCTTGATTCTTGGCTGAGAACTCAGCTTCTTCTTGCAAGAAATGGATGATTTGCTGGTCATTCTCAAACACTTGCCAACTAACATTGTTATCTGGCACTGAAGGCCTCACAATCACGTGGATGTTTGGTTGTACCTTGTCTTGTTGAATGCTTTCCACAATGTCAAAGGCTGCCCCCTCTGCTGCAAGCACTGTCAGTGACTTGATTCTCTTTCCTAGGAATGGATTTGATGCCAAAACCCTCAAAATCTTCCATGAGGTCCCACACCCTGTTCTTGTAGCACTTGAGTAGATCATTCTTGGTAGCATGTTGTCCCTTGACCTGATTTACAATCAATTCACTTTGTCCCAAAGACTTGCAAGTTCTTTATTTTCTCTTGATTGCCCAATGCATCCCTTGCACCAAGGCTTCATATTCAGCAGTGTTATTGGAGCATGCAAACTGAAATCTAAAAGCTGAATAGTACTTTACTCCTTGAGGTGAAACAAGCATAGCTCCACCTCCTGCACCTTGTCTACTCCTTGATCCATCAAAAAAACAGCTGCCATACCTCATTGTCATCTTTGTGGTTTGGCTTGGTGATGTTAGGAATAGGCTGATTTTCTTCGTGTATGCAATAGACCCTAGCTCAGATTCTTCCACTTCTTGATAAGGATCAAATGCATGTATCTTGTTTGCCCATTCATCAAGAGTTAGATCGGGATGCTTCGACCTTAGTGTCGGACTTCATCGGTGCTTGGGTGATCTTCTTGATCAAATCTTTGAGCAATTGGCATTAATCGACTTGGAGTGTAAGGCTCAATGTGGAAGTTTGCAATAGGTTCGAGACCTGATTGTAGCCTTAGTTCCATACCTCGTTCGAAAGCATGCATGTGTGACCAATCGCGAGACAAATATCCCCCAATCTTGGTTGTGAAGTCCCTTGACAAGCATAGGGAAAAGAGTGGTGGAAGGTCTATGGTGATACATCTTGTAAAACAACAACATTTGGACATGCATGCAAGGTAAGACTCAAGTTTCTAATCACTCCAAGCATTGTTTACTCTTTGTCCCATCTAGCTGCACTACCCCTTTGGATGTTGTTTCATCTTTGGAGCCCTAGGTGATCAGCTATTTGTTTAGGCATTCTTGAGCTACTTGCCCCGGAGTCTATCATGCAATTGTGCACTAGCTGATTTCCAATGATTAATGAAACATAGAAAGGAGGGGCTTCAACATTTTACCTTCTTTGTCCTCCATGATTTCCTTCAGGCTGGGCAGCATTTGTAAGCACTTTGTCTTGCATCGAACTTCTTGATTGAAGTTGGCCAGTCCTTCATGGCAGCTTGCAGCAGATCTCTTTGGCCTAGGATAGATAGGGATTCCCACATTGATATATTAACATTTGTCTTCTTCATCTGATCAATGATATTGAATGGTGATGAAGGATCTCTTTGTTGTCCCTTGGTTTGCACATTCACTCCTTGCATGTGGGCAGCAACAATTGGTATTTGAGTTGGCCTAGGGGCTGTTCTTGGCTGCCCTTGTGCATTTGAAATTGGATTTTGTTTGCCAACCATTTGTGGAACCATGGAAGGTTGTGGATTGGTTGGGGCTAATGGTTGTTCTTCACCCAAATTCCTCCTTTTTGACCTTGTGTTGGCTGCAACACCTTGAGAAACTGCCTGGTTCATGCCACAAAAATCCTCTGCTTGCCAATTTACCAATGTGGTGTCATTTGGGGCTGATTGTTGTTGGAATGTTTCTTGTTGTTGGTTGTTTCCTTGACTGCCCTCACCCTCCACACCAGTAGTTGTCACCATTAGTGCTTGATTCAAAGCACCATTGAAGCACATGGATTGGTTATGAGGCTCATTGCATGGAAAACACCAATCATACTCCTGGGCAATGTTGTTTTGTGTTGGCACCAATGCCTTAGAGGCAGATATGGCATTTGGATTATAGGGCTGAAATGGTCTATTGGCAGGAGGCCTTGTTTGATTCATATTTGCAGCTGGATTAGGTGGCCTTTGTGGTTGGTATGGCTGCCTATTAGGCTGAGCTTGGGGTTGATAAGAAGGTCTAAAACCTTGGGCTTGCTGCCTTTTGAGAGTAACCAGCTCATTGCCTAGGTTTTGCAATTGCTTCATGACTTCTTGAAGCTCATTTGGGGCACTTGGAGATGAAGTGGAAGCTTCATTTGAACTCTGATTTCTAGGAGTGGGAGAAGGAGCCAAATTAGGTGCTTGATTGGTGTTTGGACTCTCTAAACTTGGAAACAATGGCATGGGAGGTCTAGGGGCAAGTTTGCCAGCTTGGATCAAACAATTTTCAGCCCTAATGGCAATGTTATAAGCCATAGGGATAGTTATGCCTCCCATGGACTGAATCAACATAGAAATATCAGAATTTAGAGCTTTGAGATAGTAGAAAAAAGCACCTTTGCTTTGTTGGCTTTTTATTTGCCCACTGGAATTCTCTCCCAAGTCTTTTGAAATCTGAAGTTGAAATCGGTCAGCTGCTCATTGGGAGCTCTCTTGATGGTTGTCAGCTGCTCCAAAAGAGACAAGTTGTCTCCCTTTTCTCCAAATTGCTCATGAAGTGCTATACACAGCTGATTCCAATTTGTGATAGAACCAGCTCAAGGCTCTAAACCATTGCAATGCTTTACCCTTGAATGAAGATGCGGTAACTTGTGACCACTTGCATCTCATTGATTTCATGGATTGCACAAAGGTTAGCAATATCTTTAACATGATCACCTAGAGTAGTCTGATTTTCTCCAGTGAAGTAGGGAATGTTCTTCAAGGCTGCAATAGGAATTGGATGTTGTGCATTGAGGGCAAGTGGGCTGCTTTGCTGTGAAGTTGACATAGGGGTTGTTTTGTGCCATTCTAATTGGTCTTAAAACCCTTGTTGACTGAATGAAAGGCCTACCAGGTGGAGGAGTTGAGAGAGTTCTGTTTGGTGGAGATGGAGACCTTTGAATCCTTCTTCCTCTTTGCCTTCTTCTTGGAGATAATTGCAGGTATTCAAACAACACTTCTTCTTCTCCAACTCTTGACCTTGTGGTGATTCTTCTCATGAGTTTTTAGGCTGCCATTGCTGAAACCAGTTGATTCTTCCCCTTGGAGTCGCCAGATATGCAAATAATAGCTCTTTTCAAGCAAGAAAATTACAGCAGATGCACATCAACTTTGCTGCAATAAAAATGAGACCTCTAGTGTCCCATCGGGTGTGCCAAAACTATTAGTGCAAAATCACAGCACCCCTGGATGTTGATCAGGCTTCTAGGTTGATCACTCTAGCATCCAGTGTGATTGCACAACATGGAAACCTCTCTCCAAGTGTGGGACTTGTGAAACTGAGAGAGGAATCTCAGATTAGAGGTTGGTTCCTCAAACTCCTCTGATTTAGATCTATATTTGCACAACTACAGAGGTTCAGATCCTAATCCTACTCTAAATTGCAAGGAGACAGGGATAGAAGTGCAAAAATTGAAACTAACTAAAGATGGTGATGCACCAAAAGGAGTGGTGAATATTTTTGTCATGCAAATAGACACAAACCAAAGATTGCAACATAAAACATACACAGGCTGATAAGATATAATTTAGGATCGAAATGAAGCAAATAATACAAACAAAGGAGTGAAACCCATTCACAAAGCTTGCATTATCATTTCGATGTCAAAACCCTGCATTACAACCTCGAGAGAGGTAGAAAAAAACTATTCTGATCTTTGAAGAGAGTTGATTCTTTGCAACAATCACTTCTTTGGAGGTGAAAGAAGAAGATTGCTATGCCAAAAAGTGTTCCCCCTTTAGAAATGAGCCAAATCTGGCTTTTACATTGCATGGGTCGAGCCCAGGAGAGAGAAAACGTACAAAACGTGGGAGCCCATTCCTCATTGACTAAAAATGCATTAAAATCAGCATGGGGACCTTACAAACCCATACCCTGTCATTTTTGACCGAATTGGAGGAGAATGCGACCCATTCTGCATTAAATTTGGTCGCTGAAATGTCATTTCTGGCCATGGACACGCGTCAGAGCCTGTTTCTTAACTTTCTCTCTCTAGAACTGAACCAAAATTCAAGATTGACCCTTGGAATCATGTAGAGATAATTTTATAAGCTTTCCAATGATATAAAGAACGTGCAAATCGAGCTCTGGATCGAAAGATATGGCGATCTGAAGATTTAGGGCACAAAACAGGCAAAAATGGGTTTTGAAATTTTTTCCCGCGCTCTGCCACCTGGACGACACGTGTCGGGTGCTGATTGGATGAGAAATTCTCTCTCCTTCCCTTACCCATGGGTTTTCCTTGAAAGTTTTGACTTTTTGTAATTTTGGAAAATTTCCCATTTTTTCCCCGCGTCCCCACCACTTGGGACACGTGGCATGATCTGGTTGGAGGACAGGGGCGCGGGGTCATCCTTCACCTTTTAGTTTTTGGCCAAAACTTTTGCCAAATTCTCTAATTCCTCCCCAGAGCTCCACACTCCCCTTCTCCTTAGGACACGTGTCCTCTTTTTATTGGCTCGGGCCAACGCTTCAAACCTTGCCCTTTGAAATTTTGGACATTTTCCCTTGTGACACGTGGCGTTTCTGATTCGTCCACGGGCCTGCCGGATTTTCACGTCCCTCGCGTCCCTTTGGCCGGATGTCCCAAACTATCTAGGACAAATTCCTCCGATCCGCCCGATTCGGGCTTCTCTATCCCTCTTTGAGGTGAAGACACGTGGCGTGATTTGATTGGCTCTCGGCTCCTTCGGCTCTCCGCGTCCCTCGCGTCCCTATGTCCCAACTGTCCCAGTGTGTCCCGAGTGTAGGAAAGTTCTCATTTTGGCCGATCCGGGTGGTTAGTCGTTTTCTTTTACTCCTCGGTCGCCCTTCGCGTCCCGCGCATCCCCACGGCCGGATGTCCCTTTCCCTACGCGTCGCTCGCGGCCTTCGGCCGATTCACGCCCGACGTCCCAACATGTTAGCTGCCTAGACTAGGACAGAGAGTTAGAATTTTCCTTTTTTGGGACGGGAGACCTTCGAGGGGACCCTAGAAACGATTTTTGCCTTTCTCATCGTCCGGCTAGAGTATTCCATGTTATCAAATTTACCCAGGGGTGAAAATTGGATGTCCCTTATTTTCCTTATACATAGTAGAGTTTTCGAGGTGAAGGAACCTAATTTTCGGATTTCTAGTATTAAATGATTTTAGAGATGTTTTTCCCAAGGAATTGGCGTCCCAAAAAAGAAGTTTGATTTCCCAATAGATATCATGGACTAGGACTTAGCCAATTTTCATGATTTTTGGACTTACAAGGCTGCAAGCTTGTTTTTGCAACTTTTTCCTTGGGAGCCCCTTTTTAGAACTTGCTCCTTTCTTCGGTTACCATTAAGAATAAATATCTTGCTTCCCAGCTATATTTTCTAAGATTGACTTAAGGTTTGCTTATCATCAACTTAGAATCAAAGAGGAAGATTTGCATAAAACAACTTTTTGTACAAGATATGGACACTATGAATTCATGGTTATAATGATTGCAACTCCAATACCAAGGCCCGTATTGCAGTTTACCACCTTGAAGAGCATGTTATCCTGTGGTGGGATCATTTGAAGCAAGTTAAAGGTTATGTGGATTCCACCATTACTTGGGAAAATTTTGAGAAGAAATTCTACACTAGATATGTCTTGGCTAATCACCGAGAAAGGAAGCAAAACTGAGTTTCATAGTTTGAAACAAAATAACATGATTGTAGCTGAGTATGAAGCTCAGTTTTTAGATCTGATCCGTCATGTGGACTATATGAAGGATGAAGAGTCTAAGGTAACCAAGTTCAAACTGGGTTTGAGAGAGGTTATCCGAAAAGATGTAAATATGGTCAACCCTAAGAGTCTTGCACAAGTAGTTAGTGCATCCTACAAGGTGGAAGAAAAAGAGTAGTCTCAGCTAAAATACTGCCAGGAAATGAAAGAGAAGGCAACAAATAGTAAGAAGACTATTGTTTCCTCTTTTGGACCTTACTAGAAACCTAATTTTAAAAGGACTACTTTTAATGGCAAGAAGAACAATGGAAAGTTTCATGGAAATAATAACTGGGGAGGGCCAAGGCCTCCCATTAAACAACAACAAAATAATCAACAATTTGGTGGTAATAGATACACACCTACTACAGGATCCAACAAGGTTCCAGTGGCAAACAAAGAACCTCAACAAGGTTGTTGGACATGTGGTAAAAACCATTACCAAAGTGATTGCACATCATTCCTTACAAGAAAGACAACAAGCCACCAGGTCTACGCAGCGGTAGATAACCACAAGGCTAAGCACCAAGCAACCCCTATTGAGACTAGAGGTAAAATCTTTGATGTTGAAATTTCTGTTCTATTTGATTCTGGAGCATCTGATTGCTTTGTGTCTCCTAGAATAGTGCAAAAGCTAAATCTGAAAACTGTTCCTATGAAAGAAAAATGGCAAGTAGAATTTGGGACGGGTAAGAAAGTGCAGATTTCTGAATATTTAGATCAAATAGAAGTTGATCTAGGGATGTTTAAAACTAGATTAAATCTGCATGTTGTTCCTTTGGGATCTTATGATCTGATTATTGGCATGGATTGGTTACAAGACCATAAAGCTTAGATTGATTGTTTTGACAAAAGAATACATTGTTTTGATGATTTTGGCTTTGAACAAGTTCTGTTTGGTATAAAAAATAGCAAGTTTTTACCCACTCTTTCTGCCTTACAGTTGAAAAGAGCAGTCCATAAGGGATGTCTCTTATTTTCCTTACACATGGAAGAGTCTTTGAGGTGAAGGAACCTATTTTTCATGATTATCTAGTATTAAATGATTTTAGAGATGTTTTTCCCAAGGAATTGTAGGTGCCCCAAAAAGAGAGTTTGATTTTTCAATAGATATCATGCCAGGTTCAGCCCCTACCTCTAAAGCACCTTACCAAATGAATACTGTGGACTTACAAGAGCTAAAATTTCAGCTGCAAGAACTTCTTGAGAAAGGAATGATTAGGCCAAGTGTGTCCCCTTGGGGAGCACTAGTGGTCTTTGTTAAAAAGAAAGATGGTACATTAAGGTTGTGTATTGATTACTGCATGCTCAACAAGGTTACCATTAAGAATAAATATTTGCTTCCCAAGATAGATGATTTATTTGATCAAATGAAAGGGGCAGCTATATTTTCTAAGATTGACTTAAGGTCTGGTTACCATCAACTTAGAATCAAAGAGGAAGATTTGCATAAAACAACTTTTCGTATAAGATATGGACACTATGAATTCATGGTTATGCCTTTTGGTTTGACCAATGCACTGCTACTTTTATGAACCTAATGAATAGTGTTTTAGAGATTTTCTAGATAAGTTTGTATTAGTATTCTGGATGACATTTTAATTTATTCTATAGATGAGAAAGAACATGAGAAACATTTAAGAATGGTTCTACAAAGACTCAGGGACCACAAATTATATGCAAAATTGTCTAAGTGTGAATTTTATAAAGATAAAGTGCACTACTTAGGACATATCATTTCTAAGGATGGGATTTCTGTGGATCCATCCAAGATTAAAGCTATTGAAGAATGGCTAGCTCCTAAAAATGTGACAGAAGTCCAAAGTTTCATGGGTTTGGCTGGGTACTATAGAAGGTTCATGAATGAATTTTCACGAATAGCCCATCCTATCACATTGCTACAATGAAAGGGTAAATGTTTTGAATGGACTGCTAGGTGTGAGGAATCCTTTTTAAAGTTGAAACATGCTCTCACTAAAACACCTATCTTGCTGGTTCAGATCCAAACAACCCTTTTGAGGTCTGGACTGATGCATCCCTAGATGGTTTAAGGGGTGTAATAACTCAAGAAGGAAAGGTAGTGGCTTATGAGTCACAAAAATTAAAGCCTAATGAGATGAACTATCCCCCACATGACTTAGAGTTGGCTGCATTAGTTCATGCTCTTAAGAAATGGAGACATTTCTTGTTGGGTAAGCCATTCAAACTTAGAACAGATCATAAAAGTCTGGAGCATCTGTTTACTCAAGACAACTTGAATGCCCGACAAAGGAGATGGCTGGAATTGATTAGTGACTATGATATGGACATAAAGTATGTCAAAGGTAAAGAGAATCGAGTGGCTGATGCACTCAGCCATAGAGTCCACTTTGTTGTTGTTTCTAGAATTAAATTTTTGCTAAAGGATCAATTGTTACAATAGCAGAAAATAGATATTTTTATCAGGAAATGACTGAAAATATGTTGCAAGAAATAGTGGATAGCAAGTATGTTGGGTACTCCTTGGACTTAGATGGTCTTCTAAGGTTCCAAGGTAGAATTTACATACCTTTTGAAGGAAATTTCAGAACTATTCTGATGCAAGAAGTGCATCAAGCTCCTCATTTTGCACATCCGGGGTCACTAAAATGACTCATGAATTGAAACAATTTTATTTTTGGCCTGGTATGAAAAAGGATGTGGCTATATTTGTTTCTAAATGTTTAGAATGTCAAAAGGTGAAAGTTGATCATTGCCATCCTGGTGGTAAGATTTTTCCCCATGACGTTCCAAAAGACAAATGGGCAACTATAACTATGGATTTTATTTCTAGTTTGCCAAAATCTAAAAAGAGGCATGATATTATCTTAGTTGTTGTTGACAAGCTAACAAAGGTTGCTCATTTTATTCTGGTAATCTAACGGATGATGCAAACTGTACTTGCTGATAGATTTGTGAAGGAAGTTGTAAGATTACATGGAGTTCTTAAACTGATTATTACTGATAGAGATACTTTGTTTACATCTTGGTTTTGGCAAACTCTGGCAGCTGCTTTTGGCACAAAGCTACATTTTAGTTCTTCTTATCATCCTAAAATGGATGGGAAAACTGAAAGAGTAAATCAGGTATTAGAAGACATGCTAAGAATGTATGTTATGGACCAACAAAACAAGTGGGAATATTTTCTGCACTTAGTTGAATTTTCTTATAATAATACTTATCATACTTCTTTGCAAATGGCTCCTTTTGAAGCTTTATATGGAAGGAAATGTAGAACACCCTTGGGGTGGGAAGGCCTTGAAAATTGGGTAACCACAGGTCCTGATGTTTTAAAAGAATATGATCAACAAATGATTGTTATAAGACAAAAATTAAAGGCTACAAGTGATAGACAAAAGAGTTATGCTGATAAGAAAAGGACTGAAAAAGAATTTCAGGTGGGTGAAAAAGTGTTTTTGAGGGTGAAACCTCATAAAAGTTCAATTAAGTTTGGAAAGGCATCTAAACTTGCACCCAGATTTGTTGGTCCATTTGAAATTTTAGAGAAAATTAGTGTTGTAGCCTACAGGCTAGCATTGCCTCCTTCACTTTCTAAAATTCATGACGTATTTCATGTCTCACTTTTGAGAAAATATGTGCATGATCCGTCACATGTGCTAACTTGGTAGAACTTGCAAGTAGATGATAAGCTAAATTTTCAGCTTGAGCTAGTAAGGATATTATCGCAGTGAAGCATTAAGTTGTGAAATAGAGATATCCAACAAGTTTTGGTCCAGTGGGACAGCCTAAGTGAAAGAAGTGCCACTTGGGAAGATGCAGAGTATGTAAGAAAGAACTTTCCATTTCTTTTTAAGTCTCGGTAATCGGGACATTACCCTTGTTAAGGGGGAGGATGTAACATCCTAACTTTTGGAACTCAATATCAATAATAATCTGTTTGGTTGTTTCTTCTTGGTTTTGTTTGTGTTTTCGTTAGTCATTCATCAAAGGTATGAGTATAAAAAGCACAAAGGAATGGACATTCATCCATATACCCATATGGGTATGATCATAGGTATGTGAGCATATATACTTATTTATATAAGCTAGCATAGTTGTGTGCATACACATGTGAGTATACGCACAAGTGCCCACTCTTCCGTGGGATTGATCCACATATTTTATCCATTAGAGTTAGCACTCACCCTTTTGATTCGGTGACAACGTTTTGGTAGCTTCCGGTGTGATATTATTTAATATCATTTGCTAGCCTAACTAACCTAAGATATAGGTTACGTGATCTAGCCTAAGCCTAATTTATGATGGTATGTTAGCAACATAACTGAGTGTCAAAAGATTATCTAGATGTTTTTGACTCAACCGTAATAAATGCATGACATTTTAATTTGCTTGGTTAATGAGCTCGACATTTAAATGATGCTTAATTATAATGATATTTTATGGAATTCGACTTATGAGTTATTTTGGCATTAACTTATGTGTTAATTATTCCTTTTGGAATGTGGCACATAGTTTCATTTAAAATAAATAAATAAAATTAAACTTAGCCTAAAAGCTAAGTGGAGGCATTTTTGAAGTTTAATTATGTTTAAATGGATTTTGGAATCCATGGAATAAAGGAGAGTTAGGTTTTGATTTTTACCATTTAGCATGGCGTGAAGAGAGGAGGAAGTAGAGGAGAGACCATGTCAAAAAAAATCTGGAGGATTTCATGGAATTTTTACGGCCATCTGGAGCTGATTTTGGGCCTGTATTTTGGGATCTTTCCATTCTTTATTGCAGCAATGTTGGGGAGAAATTTTCTAGAAAAATAAATAAGGTTTTGGAGTTTTATTTTTGTGGTGTGGAGCTAAGAAGATGGAGGAAGAAAATAGAGAAGGAAAGAGGAAATCACAAAGGGTTTTTGGTCTTCTTCATCTCAAATCTTTCAGGCAAGGGTTTCTTGTTTTTGTCTATGCAATATTTTACAAATAAATGCATATTCAGTTTATTCCTCTTCTGGGTAATGAGAAATATGGATTATCTTTTGTGGGTATTAATAATTTCAAATCAATCCTTTATGGGTATTTGGAAAATGTGTTTAGTTTATTATGGATAATATAGATTTCAGATCTCTCAAGTATGAGAGCCAATGATTTCATTTTTAATCCTTACTTGATATCTGAAATTAAATAAGGTTATTTACTTGGGTGTTGAGAGAAGATTTCTTGACATTTTTCTATGGGTTTTGGACTGGTCTCTAGGCTGCATTTTTAAATGTTGAATTTGATTCAGATTTATAAGTTGTGTTATTTTTGTTTAACATTTGTTAAGTGTTGTTTTCTTTATTGATTTATTTTCTGCTATTAATTATTGTTAGAAGTGCTATTTTTTTAATTCTTTATTGATTTATTTGTTGTTGCTGCTAGAAGTTGGCTGTTATAATTAAGTTTTGGGTAATTCCTTAATACGTGTAGTTAATATTTGATGTGTATTTATTTGTAACATGTCAAAACACAATGCTTTGGGGTGATTTCTAAGGTTCTTTTCAGTTGTTGTTTTCTTTAATATTTGATGTGTTTGTTGCTAGTACTCTGCATTTTGTCAAATGGTTAATGTGCAATCATTTGCATAGCATTTGAAAGAACATTTTGCTATGAAATTTCGTCAAATGATTAGTGTGCAATCATTTGGATAGAATATTTAAAGAATCATGTGTTGTGGCACTACGTCAAGCAGTTGATATGCAATCTTTTGATTTTTGTTTTATTTGCTACAGTGTTTGCTATTAATACGTTACATTTTTTCAAATGATTAGTGTGAAATCATTTGGCTAGAATATTTAAAGAATCATGTGTTGTGGCATTACGTCAAACGATTGATATGCAATCTTTTGATTGTTGTTTTATTTATTTATGTGATGTTTATTTAATACATTGCATTTTGTCAAATGATTAGTGTGCAATCATTTGGATAGAATATTTAAAGAATCATGTGTTGTGGCATTACGTCAAATGCAAGTTGTTATGTAATCTTTTGATTGTTGTTTTATTTGCTGTTGTTCTTTGCTAAAATGAATTCATTGGAATTGAAGTGAATATCTTTATGGCATTTTATTTATATTGGAACAAATTCATTTGAATTTATGTGAAGTTATTTTATGGCATTTTATTATGTTGCTGGATTGGATTCATTGGAATTTATGTGAAATTCATTTTATGACACTTTGTCATGCTGCTGAAATGCATTCTTGGATTATATTGGAAGTTTATATTATGACATTTGGTCATACGGATCTCATGCATTCTTTGAGTATAAAAGGATTTGTTGTGCTTGTTGAAAATGCATTATGTTGCTGATCTGATTTGGCATATTGTTCATTTTGAGCTTGTGAAGTGAAGTTCATGACATGAAATTTTGTCATACAATTGGTATGCATTCCTTGGATATATGTGAAGTTCATTATATGACATTTTGTCATATGGTTGGCATGCATTCTTGGGTATAAAGGATCTTTTGTTCCTCTTGGAAATTATGTTATGTTGCTGATCTGATTTGGCATAAAGTTCATTGTAAGAATTGTAAAGTGAAGTTCATGTTGAAGCTTTGACAATTGCTTATCATGCCTTCTCCTTTTTACATGGAGCCTATATGTGACATTTCTTCAAACAATTGGTATGCTGATTTGATTTGGCATGAAATAATATTATGAAATGCATTATGTAATCAGCCTTACGTGAGGTAAGTTTTATGCATTTTCATGTAAGATGGTTAAAGACACCACTCTTGAAAGATATTCTAAACTTGGTTAGTTCATGCATGTATACATGCTTTTTGAAATCATTATTATAATAATGAATGAATTAGTATGTTGATGCATGACTATATATTTGAATACGTTTTCATTTGTAGAATACTACATATATGAAAATGGAAATCCTTGCTAGTTTAGTTTGAGTTGACCCTTTGTGGAAAATACAGGCCATTCTGGAGATAAGGGAAAGGAAAGAATCTAAAGGGATTCAAGCTGATTTCAGATCTTGATTAGTTACTTTTATATTTCAGTTATGGAATAAATTGTACTTGATGTACTGCTGGAATAATCAGTATATTATATAAGCTTATGAGGCTCTTTGCCATTACATGTAACTTATAAGATTGTATTGAGATATTGAAAATAATGAAATGTCCTTTGGACTCAACACTAATTTTCAGCAATATGTTTAGCACATATGATTTGTTTGTATAATTTAATGATTTGATTATGTGAGAAATCAACATATCAATTTAATAACGAGAATAATGAGAGTTAGAAAAAAAATTTAGACCTTGGTTCTCGAGGTCCTTACAACCGATCACCCGTCGTTGACACTTCCAACTCAATGCTCCATTCCGTCTGATAACTTTTCTCTCTCTTTTTTCATTTTTTTAATTAGCTAAAAGACAAATGAATAACAAAACACGCAGATTTTTATTTTTATAACAAACCTGCTCTAATCGATGTCGATTACCCTTGACCAGCATTGGTCATGTTCCCAACCTTACCATCGTCGGTTGACCTATACAGACGCGCATACTACCCTTGGGTATCACCCTCACACTGCACATTGCCCTACATTTTACCCTTTTACCCTACCCTACCTCCTTTTTGCACAACCCAACCTTCACCCTGATCATTTACCCCACCCCACCTTTACCCAAGCCATTTACCTCACCTTCATGACCACATCATTTACTACCTCCCTTTTTCCACCTTTAGGGACTCGTTATTTTACCCCTCCCTCAGCCTTACCCATGCCGTGACCTATATATTTGGACTTGGACCATCACTCGTGACCTTTGACCTCATGTGTTCACTATACCTTGTGGCATTATTACCTATGTTGTTGACCTAATGACCTTACCTAGCCTATTGCCATGACCGTTTATCCTGACCCTACCTTTGGTGTACCGAACATACCTAAACATTCCTGCACCTAACCTATGTTGTGTTTCCTGACCATATCCTATACCTTGGATACCAGAATCACTTCAACCTCATTTGGATAAACCTATCGACCTTAGACAATGTAGAGTTTGCCTACTCTTCAACCTAGTAGCATGCTGCAGTTTATACGTGTGCATGTGTTTGATTATTACTACCTTTGACCCTGACCCATTACCTAGATTGCCCGAGTAGACCTTTAACCCTTTTCCCCCGTGCCCACCTACCTTTTCCTCACATTTACCTTTTATCAAACCACTCACCGCTTCTGCCTTCATCCTCGTCAATTCCTGGTTTGAGGGGGATCACCTTCACCCACACATGGGACAACCACATCTTATTTTTGTTAGTGTCACTTACCAATACAAGCTACACAACAAAAAGGGGCAAAATTTAGACACTAAAATTAGGTCACACTCCCCTTTGGTCCTTCGACAAATAAACACCCTTCATCACATTCACCTAGCCATGACCCCCTTCACCTCACTAATATTAATTTAATTAAATTAATTCATTATCCTAACCATATTTATTATTTAAATATCTTAATTTAGATAATATCCACATATACACTTCACCTAGACACCTCATCAAGCCAACTCACCCTAAGACCTATTCTTAGTAAGTTTCCATAACTAAAACTTACCAAAACCCTAAAAATAAATGCCTACATTCTCTCTAACCACATTCCCGCATGCTTACAAGAAGCTTCCAGTTTAATCCATGGGTTAACGACACGAGATCTGAGAAAATCAAGAGGATCTCCTTAGTTTAGTAAACCTAGGAATCCTACCTTGACCGACGCCGGTTATCTTTAATCGTCGCCAATTAGGCCGAACCACCGTCGGTTACCCTTTTAACCCCCAAAACAACCTTATTTTCAAGGTTGGAAAAGATTAGAAAAGGTTGGTGAACATTAGCACATCCCTGAGAGATATCACATCTTCTGAGATTGAATTCCAGTGAGAACATGCATGCAAGGAAGGAGATCAAGCATTTTCTTTTACACAGCCATCCAACACTCACTCCAACACTGATTTGATCTAACCAAGCAAAAGGAATGCCCATGTATCCCATGTAGAAGCTCTCCTATGATTGGTGATCACCTACATCCTTAAACCTCTCACCAAGATACGTCCATTCATCACTCACAGGCATCTAGGACCAGAATCCAAGTAAGTAAAATGTTAAAATTCTCTGGTTAATTTCATTTTGTTATTATAGTATCACCTATTATTGTTTCTTGAGCCACCCATTGACCTCCTTCAACACTCCTCATCCATATACCTATTAAAACCTTGCTAAATCCCACCCAAACTACCAAATACCTCATTCGACCAACAAAAATCCTTTGTGTAATCGTAACAGTGACCCAAAATCCATTATGTGGCATTCCCAGTCTTCCATGATAATTGACACCGGTTTTCCCCGTCCGGCGTCAGTCACCCTTAACCAAAATTAGTCTCTGTATTGGCCCATATAACCCAGAAAAGTGACCTATCGACCTAATTCCACATCACCCTTATTCACCTGTGACTTACCTAAGACCTCTGTCGGACCACGAGACCCAAAACCAGATTACTTGAGCTTCAGATCCTATTCTAACCTAGCCTTGTTAGATTATATATTTCTTATTGTGTTTTAAGTGAGCTACCTAAATCATTTTGAATTACAATAGGATTTAATTCATTTCCCACATTAAATTGTTTAAAACAGTGGACTGATTGCCATCAGGGAAGTATCACAGTTCCTAGTTCTAGCACACTCTAGGAGTTCACTTTGCACATGTTGTTTAACTCTTTCTAGTGGTCTTGCTTTTCATTATAGGTAGTTATTCCTAGCCAAAAGGAAGCTCTCACAATTAGCTATGGATTCGAGAAGTCATTCACGCGCAACAACCCATCGACCAACATTTGAGCAGGTATTCCTCCTATGCCATTACCCTATCTATTTATTTCAATACTTCGAAGAAACGTCGAGAATCAAGTGAAACAACAGGTCAAAAACCCTAAGCACAAGTTAAAGATCAACGATTAGAAATCCTTGAGAAAGAAATCGACGATCTCGCATCAAATACCTAACTCAACCTGAGTTATACAAGCCACCGAAAAAACATGCCAAGGGTTGAGTCATCGTCGCGAGGGGGCCGGCCATATTATTTTAAAATTATTTGCAATTTTGACTTACTCACTATAGTCCAAACTTCAAATAATGTGAAGCCAACCATACATGCCAAGTATGATCACCGAAAAGGTGAAATTTAAACCAAGTGTTATTCAAATTCCAAAATTTGACAAGTGATTACATGGTCATGTTTAATAAAAAGGTGGCAAGACCTTATCATAGCATGTGTTACAAAGGTGGCTGAGTATGACATGGTGGCCTTTTACAAAGTGACCCCCATATACATCTAAAACACAACAATGTGCTAAGTCTATAAAGGTGGCCAAACCGAATGGAGATCATTGATCAAGTGCAAGGGTGGCCCCACAAACTATAGAGGAAAAGTTGAGCATGTACACATGGAGGTGGTCCCCATCAAATGGATGTGTGGATGGATTTTTTGCAAACATTGCAAGTATTGTAATTGTTTTCTCACAAATAGGGAGTTAATTTTTACATTCCTTCACAAGAGGACGGAACAGACAAGAAGATGAATCCACATGCACAAGGAAAGAGACTTTCCCAGCAAGCAAGCTTATTGTTAGAAAATTATTCACCATTATTTTCTTAAAAATAGAACAATCAACTTCAGTTTGACTGAGATGTAATCAAAGGCTATTAATGCCTATTTGTAATTGCATGTTCTATTTTTATTCCTTTATTTATTAATAGATGAAGGATAAAAATAGGATGCATGGGCGAGTACAAGCCTTAGTCTATTTTTAGGAAGGGGAAAATAAATTTGCTATATATTATGTGCTTTGGCAAAGCACAAGGAGGACTTTTGGATATAGGAGTGCTGAAGTAATTTTTGCTAGTTTTTCCCTCTGAATGTGAAGTATTTTCTGCCTTTCCAATTATTTACAGTCTTGTGTATGTTTCCATTAATCTTGTGAATGCAAATTCCTTGGTTAATTATCTTACCCTATTGCAAATTTAGTAATTTCTGCATGATATTAATGTGCATGTTTAGCTTAGCAGTATTATTGTGATACTTTCCCTTAATACCTCAAAGTGTTTTGCCCTTAACATTCTACAGAAAACTATTGGTTCGTGCATCAAGAATCCTTTCACATATCAATTTTGCATATACTCAGTCAAATCCCTCATATAAATTTGGTGTATCACCTTAGTTTTTAATTATTTTACAGCCATCTTTTACCCTTAACCTCAGAAAAATCAGTCTAGGATACATCAATAAGGAACCGAGCCTTGATACCAGAGACTCGCCTCAAAATAGGTATACCCATAGAACTGGGGTGTTTCCATTGTATCTATGAAAGAGAGATAAAATTTGAAAGCTTAGAACACGTACATCCATCTCTTTATATGGTGCATTTTTGAGAGATAACATAGGTACCATGACATGAAGGACTATCGAGCTATCAAAAAAATCACTAAAAGAGTTATGGTAGCCATATATAGGAGAAACATCTATAGAGAAACAATGCACACATAAAGAAGAGAAGCTAATTATGAATGTAGATCCATATACCACCATTTTCATGCCATAAATAATATATTCACCAAAATATTATATGTAATTTTTATTCCACTCGTAAATGTGGGAAAATGGTATAACTCTTTATCTTATTATTGATAGTGATGATCAAAAGAATTTGATATTTATAGAGATAGTAAAGAGGATAAATTTGGTAACTCCTCATATATAACCATATTTGTTTTAGTTGGGTTAGAAAAGGAAAATATATTCATGTGAATTGATATTGTCACGTTCAATATTCAATCAAACCATTCAATGATGTGGTGATATGTGATGTCGCTCCACTAGATGTGTATGATATAAATTCTTAGACAACCATACATGTGGGATCATCATGGTGTTTATGAGGTGAGGCCAAGGAGTTCCATTATTACTCTAGGCCGTAAGAGATACCACATCCTAGAGGTAACCCCTACCAAATGGGTGGTCATGAATTATACAAAGTGGTACCATAGGTTAAATTTTTCCTACTCATGACCTAGATTGAGAGAGAAGAAAAGGTTTGCGGTGACCATAATATGGTCTCATGATTCCAAACCATGGAGCAGAAGTATATGTATTATATGATATTTGAAAATGTAAACATATTCATACCAGCATGATAAGTGTGCCTCAACATTGTCTAGTGAAGCATACAATTGACTTAGTCCCTTGAATGCTACTCCCAAATGGGACTCTTTACAAGAAGTCATCATATGAGAATAAAGAGATCAAGTTTCAGATTCATGTGCTACTTAATAAGGAGATCATTAAACAAATAGCATCACCTTGTAGAAATCTAATTATTCTTTTACGGAAGTAAATGTGGGACATTGCGGCTTTTTATTAACTATCAATCCTTGAACAAAATCACAATGAAGAATCAATAAATTCTTCCACTAATTGATGACATCCTAGACTATCTAAGAGGATCTAATTTCTTCACAATGATTAATCTATGAAATCAAGGTAACACAAGCTTCCATCGATCCTACAAATGTTTGGAAAATTACATTCAAATATGATGAGAGCTTCATCAAATATTTGGTCATGCCTTTTGGGATCACAATACACTTGTAATATTAATGAGGACGGTGAATAACATCATGTGAACATTTAGTAATTATTTTTTTGTCATGTATCGGATGAAATTAAGGTCTGAGTAAGACATGGGATGATTATGTTTAACATGTACAACATGTTCCTAAAATCTAGGATTATGACAAGATATATTGACACATACATAATCTTTCTTTTGGAATGGAGAGTATTGAGTATATTTGGGATACATCATTAACAAGGAAAATGTACATACAAACCTAAAAAATACTAGCTCTTCATAGACTAGCTAGCACTAAATACAACCACTAAAATTTTAAGTTTATTAGGACTAGCTAACTTATACTATATTTTTGTACTTTTTGTTTCTCACATTGTATGGCATTTGAATTAGGTGACACATGGAGGAGTGAAAGCAAATTTCAAATGGAAAAAGGCATGACATAAGGATTTTACATAAATGAAGTAGAGCCTCTATTGTACACAAGTTTTGGTCTTTCCAAATCTACAACATTCATTTGAGATAGAAAGAGATGGTTTTGAATATACACTTGAAGTATTCCTCACCAAACCATGTGACCTTCTCGACACAAGTGCACATATACCTAACATATGAAAAGGATTTTTATACCATTTTGTAATCTTGCAAACAATTGAAGAAATACATTATTGTAAAATAAAGTATCGTGCACATAAATCATAATCATTTGCAATTTATGTAGGCGTAAGCTAAGATGAAAAATGATTATCATCAAAGGTGGTCCAATTATCTACAATAGTTCAATCTCAACATCCTACATAAAAATGGGAGTGCTAATTTATTTTTTGATTGTTTGATTTGGCCCCTGATCACATCCTTTACAACAATCCTTAACTCATGTGGGCATGATACATTATACTAGCCTCAAATGTATGCACATGATCCTACTTTTTCTAACGTCTATCTAAGGATGATGGATAGAAAAATTATTATAGCATATCATTTACATGAAGGGGTTCTATGCCACATGGGACACCTATTTGGTCCTAAAGGTGAGAATCAAAAATATTTTGGGAGACACATTATAGTCATTTTGTTCATCACTTTTGAGCACAGAAAACCATGGCAAGATTGCAAAAGTATTTATTCTAGAAAAAGCTCCATCATGATATTACTAGATACATTAGTTCCTTCATATATTGTGTGATTTACAAGATTATTAGTTAAAATAAGGGTGTTTATACCCATTTTTAAACTCTAGGAACACTATAGGAGTATTTCTCAATGGATTTCATGTTAATTATTCCTTCCACTGACATGGCCGTGTTTTTTTTCCCAAAGTGGTTGAAAGGTTCTAAAAAATGGTAATATTAACACCTTGCACTTCAAGATAAGGTCACTAGAGGATATTGCAAAGCTATTCTTTGAGAAAATTTGAGTTCCTTTTGGACATCCTAAATTTATTGATTCAGATTAATAGTATATGCTTTAGGGGTATTCTAGTATGTACTACGGTTTATGATGGACACAATCTTGAAAAATTCCACTACATTCTAAACTCAGATTGATGGGAAAATAGAGGTAGTAAACTTTATGATTATGTATCCTACTTAGAATTATTAATGCAAACATCCATGCACATGGGATGAAATTATTGTGTATGTTTGACATAGATACAATTGATATTTTCATATCTCCATGGGATATAGTTGATTTCGGGTATGTCTTGTATTCCATCCATTGGCTCTCATTGATGTAGCATTTACCTTCATGTTGGAAGAATAATTTGTTTATACATTTAAAAATAAGTGGATAAGGTAACCAAATTTTGGAATGAATTCAATACATTCAACATCAAGTTCATGATATCTTTGAATAAACTATCCAAAACTATGAGAAGCATCATGACACCCATTGGGTTCCTCAATTCCAAGTGTAGGATAATTTTGTGTTATCTATCTAGAAGGATTGACTCAAGGTTTAATATAAGAATGCCATACCTAGATATGATATGGGCCATACATTACAACCAATTTTTTTTGTTGGAATACATCTTAGACCAGTCTTCCATCCTACATCATGTTGCATCTAGATTTCAATTTTGATTTTCTCCACCAATACTTTCCTCCACTCTTGGATACATTAGAAATTGGTGAATAATTACATATTAAAGAGATGGACCCTAACTATGTGAAACTAGTGAAAACTTATAAAATTATTGATAGAGTGGTCAAGGACATGAAACATCAACAAATCACACTCTATCATGTAGTGAAAGAAAGACAAATGACACACCAAGGGAAATGGCTCACCAAGAGTATGATTGAGAAAGAATTCCCACAGCTAGTCAAAACTCTAGGAGAAATGGGCCTTATTGCTTCTTAAGGAGGTAAAAATTATCTAGAAGAGGATAAATATTAAAATCTATTTCCTCAAAGCCCTGAAATCGTTTTTAGCATATATCAATAGTTTTTTAGTATTTTCCATTTTTGGAGGTCTTCAGAGCATTTCTGGACTTCAGATAGTAATGACATTTCTTGTAATACTAGTTATGTCATTTAATATTCCCCCACATGCTAGAAACTATTCAAGAGTAGCAATGTCCTTAATACTATCATTACTTCTATCATCAACCTGATAAATATTAATCAACTTCCTATTGATAACCCTAGTCTATTTTTTAGCAAGGATTAAATCCCACACTAAATCTCCTTCCCCAGTATCATACTCATTAATCAAAACCTTTTTCCCATATCTTGGGCCCCTCTCACTTAAAATTCAGGGTTAGGATTACCCAGATTGAAAAGTAATAGAATGAGGGATTGGCTAACTGGAGCTTAGGCCTTTTTAATTTGAAAGTATTGAATCGAGGAATTTATAGAGTGATATAAGTAACAACATAATTAGATGCTTACTAATGATTGAGGATATAGTAGTGATAACTATGGCTAATTGATCAGAACATGCGCTATGAAAATATATTTTTGGAAAGACCTCAAATAGATTATTAGTAGTTTTCGGTAGATTTTAGTATTTTACATATTTATAGGTGTTCATATATTTTCCGGATTTCCAAATATATGATGATGGCCAAATTTCAATTATTTTTAGTAATTTTTTACTTTAAAAAAAATAAAAATAAATAGATGTTATAGTTAAGTAAAACATTTTAATGGGTAGTAGATATGATCTCAACAAGTAACAACAAATAAAATAATAGTAATAATAGGATAGATTTTGAGTTCTTTGCATTTTTAATTTTCCAATCCATCCCTAAAGTGGATACTCATGATATCCATGAATAATTTCATTTTTGATCCCCTCTAGAGCCCTTCATATTCTCCAGTGTATAGCTATAAAGCAGTTTCTTTTAAATAAAGAGATAGATCTCCAAGCATACATCTCACTTATGGAGTTTTCCAATGTGTAGTCATTTGGAATTAATGTTTTTATGTTTACAAATATTTAATTGTGAATCTCATTGTTACAACACATTAAACACCATTGTTAATGTGGTGTCCACAAACAAGTTACACCCCAATCTAGATCAATAATGTGGAATTTTCCATTTAGAGTGATATACTTCCTTATCTACAAGAATAATTCTTCCCATTGAAAAGGAAGATATTTATGTGAAATTCCATCTTCCATTTCATTTATTCTCTCCTCCATATTGAAATTTTTTATTTTTCCTCCTTTATCTTGGCCTTAAAAATATTCATTCCATTTGTTGACATTCTAGTGACCTTAATATCCATCTCCTCCGTGACATCCATTTTGATTCCTCTCATAATAACCTTCCCATATTACTGTGCCTTAGAAAAATCCATAGTTGGTCAAAGAATTTAAGTTTGTCCCACTTGGTGGACAAGTTTTTTTCAAAATTTGACTAGTAAAACATGTTTTAAAATCATATATAGACTTAAAAAATCAGATAAATTATAGATGCACAAAACCTTGGTTTTTTTTTAAGCTCTTAAAAAAACATGTTTAGTAATTTTATACATTTTTGGTCATGTTTCGATTGTGGGACATATATGCTTTAAAATTGGGTCATTGCCTCTAATGTGGTCAATGTAACTTATGAGGCCTATTTTCAGTAGAAAAACTAGATTTTTGCATTCTATTTAAGATCATGGAATCACTATATTTCAACTCACATCCTCTCAGTGCCAATTATAGTCATCTGTTTACACACAAAACAAGGTTATCCCAAAAAAATCTTTTCTTATCTCTTAATTTACTTTTAACACCATCGTACTCTTATTCATTTGTAATCTAGGGTTATATAATGGTTCACATGAATTACAATATCAAATCTCTCCACAAAGATATGATAGGGCATATACTTCACTTGCCCTCGACATGACTTAAAAATACCTTTTAGTGCAAGTAAATAAATTATTTTTCTTTGATATTAATGATAAAAAAATTCTTCAATGATTTTACCATTGACATCATCACATATTTCTTTACTAGTTATCTATTTAGAAAATCTTTCCCTACCAACCCCAATATTGGCTAAAATATCTACAAAAGAATTACCTTCCCTATAGGTATGTTTAATAATGAATTCATCAAATTCATTTATCAACTTAAAGAATTCCTCCATAATATTTATTATTGTCTAAATGAATTTAGATATATGTGGATTTTACACTTCATAAAAAATATTAGGAAGATTTTTTGACTAATAAGTAAAAGTGGTGGTTTGATAGGGTCCTTATACGTACCCAAAATTCTAGGGTGTTGCACCACCAAAAAAACGTTACACGTGCCCCAATGATGATACAGGTCTCCTTGCAAGGTGTTCGGGATCTAGAAAATCTCTCCAAGTATGTGTTAACATCCCGCATGCCCCGCTTAGCCCCTGCGTGCTTTGATTTTTCCTTCCCCCTCTTTTCCTTTGCTTTTGGTCTTCAGTGATGAAACCGCCACCCTACCTGGGTGGCGGTCTCGTGACCACCGCCCAGGTAGGTAGGCGGCAATCTCAGAATCGCCGCCCTCCTCAGGGTGGCGGTCCTTCACGCATTTTCCAGAATGCTCTTTTTAACACGAATGTTTACCCATTTTTTCACCGCATTTTCTTGTATTTATGATTCTAGTTCCCTGGAATAGTGTTTTTGCATTGTTTATGGTTTAAGAGATCAATTTGGTTTTCACCTTTGGGTAAATGGGAATTCTATAAATAGTTGGCTTGTGCTCAAGCAAATGGCCCCTCAAATTTTCCTCTCAATTTCTCATTTCAATAGCTTAGCCTTTCAATTTTGCTTAGGATTCATAGTTTCATTTGTTATATGCATGGTTAGTGTTGTTTAGCTGTTAGGAAGCCACATAATCTTCTTGTGCTAGTGTAGTTACTATTTCATACAATTCATTGGAATATGATAGTTTGATTTTCAGTAGGAAGCCATTAAAGTTGCAGGTCTTGTTCGTCAAGCAGGATAGTTTCAGGTTCTAGATTTTTATGTTGTATGACTCACAATAAATCCCGCTAGGAATTACATAAGCCAAGCTCTGTTCTCTTATGTTATTCCTCTCCTACTCACATTGTATTCAGTCTGCATCCTAAGCTGCCTTTATTTCGATACCAACTTTTGTTGATGCTAACATCACATGCTTTTCTGGATTCACGTGAGCACGAAAGAATGAGGAGATCACACTGAGGGGACAAAGCTACACACAACTAGGATTTTCCACTGTTTCTACAAAATCCAGTTCAAGCAATATTTCAAAGTTCTAGTTAAAACATATCAAATAGAGTAGTTAATCATTTCATTTCAGTTAATCTCACTTTTTGATATTACGGGAAGTCTGTGGGGATTGATAGTTTAAGAAACTATGATTCACTCCTCACTTTCGAGGTAGGATCGAGAGTCCTTCAAATAGATTAGATTAGTTATCTCGGTTATTTAGAATATATTTACAATCGCACATGCAAGTAGCTATACTTACTACTGCTTTGTTTGTTTTAATTTCGTTATTAGTTTAGTTTTTAAATTCTAGATATTTTAAATAATTGTTCTTTCAATCGATTAATAGTTCATCAAAAATACAAAAATAAAGAAGTTATATATGCCTTAGATATACTTTACATAGTCAATTCTACTCTGCTATAGTTAGATTTACATTGTTTCTTTTGCATGACAATCACGGGACCTAGAGAGCCCAGAGAATACATATTCGAGCCAATCGTGCCTCAACCCAATCTTGTTACAGAAATAGCTAATATAGATAAGAATCTTAGAATCTAAGTCTTCCGAACAACAACAGACTTACAACAGATCAGCTCATAGTTAAGAGGGTTAAACATAGAAGATGACCAAGCACACACATTCTAGTCAAACCAGCCAAACTACAGATTACCCTAGATAAAAATCCACATGACTGTAGAAGGGCTTGAAAGAGAGAAAACGTTTGATTGTGACCCTTTGGTCCCACAGCCAGATGCAGGAGACATTCTCACTGATATAGACACTAGCTTAAGAATTTAGGTTGCCAGAACGCCTATAAGGTACTCTGAGAAGATTGCACAACTTGTAGTTCTAAACATAGAGGCTAAAAAGGCATACGACTATTAGATACTAGGGATTAGGACTGATTCCACATATGACCATAGCAGGTCCACAACAACCACGAATCTATGGTTGTGATCCATAAATCCCACAACCCAATGAGTCCATAGGTCAATCCAACGTTGATGTTGGCTTACGCACATTAGTATTTAGATCCACTCCACTTCCACCTATCATCATCACACAGTTATCCTTATTGGATATAGCAGCTAACAAAGCTAAGGATTTTGGACTAGACCAGAGAATCACCCGTAGAGTCCACTATATCCATCATCCATCTTATGACCCTATCTGGAGATATACACGAAACAATCCCAGGTCATTTTCCCGTATCCCACAACCTATAGATCGGATTATGCCAAAGCTCGATATTGATTGGAGCCTTCGAGCAGTCATCCTCACCGACCGATCTATCACGCTAGTTCAAGTTAGGAGGGCCTTCTTTACCTTAGATTCACAGATTCCATTAGTGTGCATTGAAGACATAAGATTTCCTAACTAGCTTGTCTACATCCCACGTATAGTCCATCCCCACCGGTTGTCTCGGCATGACCTCGGGAGGTCGGGTGTGAGGAAGAGTTACTTGTAGATTCCCATGCTCACTTGTCACTTTTCCATCGTACAAAATTGGTGAACCCAACATGAAAGGAATAGTTGTTTCACTCTTGCCTTTCCCCTTTTAGTGTTTCATTTTCTTCCATCCACCTTCACTCTTTCCCATTATTCTGTGGGTATTCATATACCCCCAAATATGTCGGGATTCGACGCATATGGCAGACCTCTCCTAGGTCTTGAAGCATATTACGATCAATTGAATAGACAACCATCACCCTCGCTCTCAGCATGGGGTGAAATTATTCAACTAACCAATTTTCAACACAAACTCCACTCCCAAGGACTAGATATAGTTCTTCTTTCCAAATAGAGGAGTTGGATCAGCTCACTCAAACGCAACACCCAGAGCCTTTAGGCTCGGACACCATGACGTTTACAGGAGAATCTGGTTCGTCTCCTCAGGTATTGCTTAGACCGTAAATTAGTAGACAATCGGATCCATATCCATTTTTAGATAATGAACATTCAATGCGTTATGCCAGGAATGAACAACACTCTCAAGTATGTACCCACCTATAGGAAGTTTACAAACACAACCCGGGTCTCGTTTCAAGAAAACACCTCCATGCCGCTACCTATAGGAAATACCCTTGGGGAAACATGGCAAGGAAATGATCAATTCATAGCGGGGTACCACATGCCTATACAACCTCAGGATATACGACAAATGCCACTAAGGAAAAATATTGTAACTTCGCAGATGAAGTCATCTCAACTTTAGTAGAAAAAGTTAGAGGGTTAGAACTTGCTCAAGCAAGTCAAAATTCTCAATTCATATAGGTAGGAAATTCCAATCCTCCGCATCATCCCAGCCAAGTAGAACTCCTCACAAGAATAGGCACATTGGGCATGCCTCCTCAGTATTCACAACAAATTCCAACTAGAACCGCCATTTCTAACACTGTTCCGGTGGCGAATATGTTACCTCCCGGTCTAGTACAAAATAATCCATTCCTAGGCAATACTCCTTCATACATAAACATGTATTCCAAATCACCACAGGGAGATGTGTTCTCCTCTCCTGGCATGTTTTCTCAACCACAGGGATTTCCTTATACCCCTATAAATGCATACGCTAAGCAAAATCAACAACCCATTCCACCTCCACCCTCAGCAGGCACCATCGATGGTCGAAACCTATGCGATAGGGACTTATTCAGAATATTTGAAAGAACCCTTAGACTTCACTATACGAAGTGTCATGCTTCCAAGATCTCTTCCCAATTTGTCCAAATACAAAGAGGAAGGATACCTGAATGCACATAGCAAGGCCTATGCCACAGCCTATTCGAGAACTACTCCCTTGGGATGGGGTTGTTGCTAAAATATTTCCCAAAACGTTAGAGGGCATTGCCCTCGATTGGTATTACAAAATACCTGAAGCTTCCATACATTCATTTAAACAACTCGTTTCAGAGTTCATCAAGGCATTTGACATGAACAAACTATTGAGAACAAGAATCAAGGAGTTCTTACACATTAAACAAGAACACAATGAATCTGTTGCTCACTTTATCCAAAGATGGCATACAGTCCTTTATTCTTCAGCAAGTGCTCCAAATATGGACCAAATGGAACTATGTGATTTATTCCTTCATTCTCTCAGTAGAGAGGTAAAGGAAGAAGTCCAGAAGTTCCCACTAAGGACTTATGATGAAGTACTTGAGAGCGCTCTCCGAATAGATCAAGCGGCAATAGATAGCGGTCGCAAGATGTATGGAACAAATGGGAGGTTAATCACCCCCAACCAAAATACTACGACTTATCCTACTACCACAAACGTCAATCAAGGACCTAAGATCCTTAACAAAAATCGTGGCATAACCACAGATGGAGTAACTGACCAAGCTAAAAAGGCCAATGTTGTAAATACTCCACCATCGATTAATAATCAACGAAACAACAACTTTACCCCGATAATCAATTCGGTGGATTTTAGTCATCCACAACAACAACAACAAAGGTGGATCCAGACACATGGTCCAAGTCAAAATTCAATTGGATATCAGAACCAAAACAAAAACCAAAGAAAAAAATCAAAATCCTAATGGTCAATGGTTTAATTAGAGTTTTGGACCACAATATGCGTCAAACCAACAACCTAGGAATTACAATCCTAACTCATATTGTGGTTTCCACAAAATTCGAGGCCATGACACTAGGACTTTCCGTGATTACAATAAGTTCATGCAACGCTTGCCAGAGGAACAAAGACAACTTTTCATAGATATGTTCTTGGCAGACCCCGCATCACCAGCGCCAAATACTTTTACAGGGGTAGTTTCCCCTCAAAATGCACCCCTCAAGATCTTCAACGATCCACTCCCAAATCATGATAACAACAAATTAAATCCAAATGGGACGAATAAGAGTGTAATGGCAGGAAACAATGATCATGAAGCCTCGACTTCACTAAACCCACCAGTTGCACCACAATTAGGAGTCAGCCACGACCCAAGATAGTCGGTTTAGTGGAGTTAGACACCGAACTACACGTAGAAGTTATAACAAGGACACGAGAGTATTCCTCTCAGCCAAATCCAAGTTACCCACTAGAGGCAGATAACATCCAACAAATATTAGTAAAACCTGTAGGTGCCTATGATTTAATTAATGACCTAACAAAGACCTTCTCTCATATCTCCTTTTTGGATTTATTGAAGAACTCTCCTACCCACAGGGCTGCTCTCTTAGAAGCATTAGGTTTAGGTCATTTAATTAACATCACTCCACCTCCCGAAACATAGGTAAACCATATAGATTTGATATCCACCCTCCGGGGCAGTTGGATAGGATACCGAGTTTATATTCGAAGTAAACAAAATGCCAACAGACATTGAGATTACACGTAGAGGTGATCCAGCCTTACATTTGCAAGTGTGGGTTTATAACAATTACGTTAAATGCGCAATGGTTGATGATGGGGGCAAGTTAACATAGTCCCCTTCTCTTTCCTTCAAAAGCTAGGGTATGGAGAAACAAATTGTTCCATGACTTGGAATACGCTAAGAGGCTATGATAGCCTTAAAGCCACGTCAATTGGGACTATAATACTACCAGTCACCTTAGGACCCAAAACAATCCTAACTGAGTTTTATATTATAGATCGGGAAACCAACTATAATATGATCCTTGGCCGACCGTGGATACACCGTATGAAGGCAATCCCTTCTACATTATTCCAAGAAGTAAGATTCTTGCACTTAGGAAAGGTATTCATAGCCAAAGGTGATCCAAAACCATTCGATATACACCTAGCTAACTTAAAGAGAAGGCCAAGCGTTCACTCTGAGTTTGAACTCCCAACAAACCAACTTAATAAACCAACCGATGTGAAACCAGAAGAAAAGCTGGTACCTACAACAGAACTAGAAACTATGAGCCTAGTCAAGAATATCCCAGCCCTCAAGGATGAGGCTAACATTGTCAAAACAATATCATTAGGAACTACTACGAATATTGTCGAATTTCTAGAATAGGATCTACCAATTTTCCTACCATTTGATTCTATAGGCATGGGATATACCCTAGGTGTTGGTTCTCTTCTAGTAGAGGATCTCTGCATGGTAGAAGTAATCAAAACCAAGAAGTTGACATAGTAAATGTCCCAACGTCCATCTTCCCAACTAAATATTGGACTCTCCATTTGATGGAGCTAGATGTCATTATGGGGCTGGGGCAGGTGTGATCTTTACTTCACCCGAAGGAAAGATCTTACCATTCACCTTTAAATTAAACTTTGAATGTACAAACAATGGTGCTGAATACAAAGCCCTCCTCCTTGGCCTCATCCTAGCTAAAAGGCTCGGTGTTAATGACATCAGGGTGTTAGGAGATTCTCAATTAGTAGCAAACCAAGTCTCTGAAGTGTATGAGACCAGAGCTAAACACTTACAACTCTACAAAATAGCAATATTAGATTTGAGAAAAGATTTTGACTTCATATCAATTGAAGCAATCCCATGAAAAAAAAATCTTCTCGCAGATTCGATAGCAACCTCAGCTTCACATTTCACTCCAAGCAGTGAGTTGGAGGACACCCATTTCATAGTATCCCTTCGCACTGAACCATTAGTGAAGAAAGTGTCAAACCCACTTTTAACGAACATAGCTGAGAACAAATCTACTAGCATGGATCATGTTGATAGTGATAGAGCTACTCTTGATTACTTAAATGCCTATGCAGCATTACATCTCACCCATCACGTGGTAGATTTGTCCTTAATCCCACATTCATCTTCCTACTTTGGGAATCCCATGATAGAGCTTCCCCCACAAAAAGAACTCGGCATATACACGGTAGAGAATGGAGAAGATATGGAACTACCTCTAGCCCCACCTGAGTTTGAAGAAGGTAACACTTCTTTAATCAAAGAAATGATTGATATTAACATCGGAATGGAGGATGAACCAAAGATCTTAAAACTAGGATCTTCGTTAACTCCAAAAGAAATAGAAATACACACTCGAATCCTCAAAGAACATCAGAAGGCTTTCACATTTAATTATAAAGAAATGACAGGGGTTGCACCACACATCACGGTACATAACCTTGTCACCAAATCAGATGCAAAGCCAGTTAAACAAAAATCAAGACCAATGAAACCCAAGGTGGCTCTCATGGTGAAAGAAGAAGTAATGAAACTCCTCCAAGTAGGATTCATCAAGCCAGTTGATTATTCTTAGTGGATATCTAATATCGTTCCCATTCTCAAAAATAATGGGAAGATAAAAATTTGCATAGATTTCTCAAGACATTAACAAAGCGTGCCCTAAGGACGACTTCCCATTACCATCCATTGACATCATCATTGATGCAACAGTTGGGTTTGAGCTTTTGTCTCTCATGGATGGATTCTCAGGATATAATCAAATCAGAATATCCGAACAAGACCAAGCCAAAACCACATTTATAACTCCTTGGGGAACCTATTGCTACGTTGTTATGCCATTCGGTCTCAAGAACGTTGGCGCTACATATCAAGCGGGAAATGACATATATATTTCATGATCTTATTCACAAAATCATGGAATCCTATGTAGATGACTTGTTGGCCAAAGCCAAGAAGTGTTGTGATCACCTGGAAGTGCTCCGCATCATTCTTTCATGTTTAATAGAATATGGAGTCACACTAAACCCAGAAAAATGTGTATTTGGTGTGACAGGAGGGAAGCTCCTAGGTTACATTATATCATCATGAGGGATCGATGTAGACCCAGCTAAAATCGGGTTGTTCTTGAAATGATCCCACCATCGGATGAATCTGGAATCAGGTCATTTCTTGGGAAACTCGGTGCAATCCAAAGATTCATCCTAGATTTAAGCTTTTCCATTCATCCAATCAACAATCTACTCAAGAAAGAGTACAGTATCGATTGGACCGAAGACTGCAATGAGGCTTTCAAAGTAGTTAAGCATTTCTTGTTGTCACCACCTACACTAATGCCTCCTAAGCTAGACCACCCTTTAATCTTATATTCACGAGCTACCAATGTCTCGCTAGCCTACATGCTGGCTCAAGAAGATGATGACAAGAGAGAACATGTGATCTATTTTATTAGCCGAACATTACTTGATTATGAGACACATTATACGCAAGCAGAGTGAGAATGCCTCGCCATAGTCTTCACAACCAAACGCTTAAGACATTACATGTTAAATCAAGAAACAAGGGTCATTGTAAAAATAGACCATTTACGAACCTTCCTCACGCAAGGGTCCTTGTCTAAAAAGGTTGGACACTTTATAACCTTAATGGGTGAATTGAATTAACATTTGTAAATCAGAAGTCCGTTAAGGGACAAATCATTGCATGGATTGGTTAGTTGATAACCCATTAGATGGAGGTGATCTAGTAGATCTGGACTTTCCCGATGAATGCATATACTACATCAAAACTAGACCTCCCATCTCTGAATGTCCATGGTATACTGATATTATTAATTATATCATGGGCCATGCATATCCAGAAGGTGCTACACCACAACAAAGAAGGCGGTTACACATTATCATGGCTAAATACGTTATTATAGAACAAGTGCTCTATCGTAAGGCTTTCGATGGAATGCTTCTAAGGTGTGTTGACACAGAAGAATCCAAGAAGATTCTCCACGAATCTCACAGTGGAATATGTGGAGGCCACTTCGGTGGTCATGCCACTACTCATAAAATACATCAGATGGGCTATTTCTGGCCCACTCTAGAGAGCACGACGCAATAGAGTTTGTACGCAAATGTCATAAATGCCAAGAATTTTCCCACGAGATTCACATGCCGGCACAAGCTCTACAACCAATCGTAACTCCATGGCCCTTTTCTACATGGGGCCTAGATTTGATAGGGAAATTCTCTCCCTCATCTACAGATGGCCATAACTTCATAATCATGGCCACCGAGTATTTTACTAAATGGGTAGAGGCTATGCCTCTTACCACTGTACCAGGTGCCGTGATCGCCAAGTTCATTTTGAACCAGATCATTTACAGGTACGGTGTCCCACAAATCATTATCTCAAATAATGGCACTTCTTTTAAGAATGACGAGGTTTGTGAATTATGCAATAAATTTAAAATAAGCCATCATACAGCCTCCCTGTATTACCCTCAAGCCAACGGACAGGATGAAGCAACAAACAAGACATTAAAAGCTATTCTCCTTAAAACGGTAAAAGAAAATAAATGAGATTGGCATTTAAAGTTATACCCGGCCTTGTGGGCCCACCGAACCTCAATAAGAACACCCATAGGAGCAACTCCTTTCTCATTGGTATTCGGAGCAGAAGCAGTTCTCCCACTTGAGGTTGAAATACCCAGTCTCCGTATCTCACTACAAGGGATTCTGGATGAAGAAGCTTATAGAGAAGCACGTCTCTCTCAACTAGAAAGCCTAGATGAGGCCAGGTTAGATGTTGAACAACGACATAGAATCTATGCTGACCGGATGTGCCGGTAGTATAATAAAAAGGTCTATGAACGAGATATATATGAAGGAGATCTAGTTCTAAGACTAGATAACCGGATCGATAAAAAGACCGGCGAAGGAAGGAAATTCTGGCCCAAATGGTTGGGCCCATACCGAGTCACAAAAGACTATGGAAATGGTGCATATCTCTTATGTACACTAGAAGGTGAGGAATTTGGTGAAACTATCAATTCCCTACACCTTAAACGATTCTATGCATAAGCGACCAACACTATTTGTATAATTATATCTACATTGCATCTTCATGTAGTTAGGTTCATTTTGTCCACTTGTTTCATACAATTTTGTGATCAAGGAACTTATTCTCAAAGTAATTCATTACAAACTTCTGATGGTATTGGCATTAGCATTCCAATCATACTTCTTCATTTTCATAACATCATCACCATTTCAGAATCATTTCATCCATACAAAGCTAGATATGACAAAGTCTTAATAGTAACCATACCAAGGTCTGCATGCTTGTTCTCACTTTTGGTTTCTCCCTAGGATAGGTGTCTTGCCTATGGTCTGTTCTAGAAGCTTCATAGTGTCACATCTATCCCGTACGCATATCTCTTTGGAAATAAGAACATACTGACATTTTTCTCAAATATATAAGTCAAACATAGATCAAACAAGAAAATTTTATTTTACACATTTCCTTGCCCTACCAACCTTTCGGTGATGAGCTTGCATCTCTTACTAGTGATGTAGGGTTGGGAAAGGATGGGAATGCCCTTACTCACCTGTACCTTGTCCATGGTGATAAACCCATGCTTATTACTAGTAGCATGGGGCAAGGTGTAGGGGGTCCTCTTGACAAATAAATGTTGAAGGTCATAAGCAAACAATTCAAATAAACCTTTGAAATCTTGAGTCAAAAACAAATGAATTAGATGTCCAAAATTCCAAGAGAGCTCAAAACCCCAAAAACCAGATTTTGTCTACCATGTGGCCATCTACGGATCTAAGTCTAGATAAACCGCAAAGCAAGTAGCATTCTAAAACTATGGAGTCACTTGAGTAGAGTAGGTTTGTAGCATCCTAATTTGGTTCCACCAAATCTTTGTCTATCTCTCATCACTATCATTCAACAAATTTCATAGCTTGTGCCCTTTCTAGCTCTCGGTGATGAGCCCTCACATCTTACTAGTTGCGTGGAGTTAGGAATGGGGCAAGTTCATCTGCTCATCATACCGGTTTATCATCTCATTTTGTCAAAACAAATATGAAGTACCAAACAATTGCTTATAGAAACTAAAGTTCAAAATCACATTATGTCTACATTATCATATATCAACATCACGAAATACAAAAAGAAAGAAAGCACTTGTATCATTTGTTCTCCACTGCATACATTCTGAAAAGCATATAAAAATAACATTATAGTTTACATGTGGAAATGAATCATAAAAACATAGATACCAAGAGTCTGATCCAAAAAGAATATATATATATATATATAATCAATGTTTCTTGTACAATGCCATCATGCGCTAAGCATGGTCAAAATGCTCAAAGAGCCCGGGAAATACAAAATACATCATACAAATAATCTAAGAGAGCCAAGTGGCTTCTCAACCCCTATGAGATCCCTCCGAAGGTGTACGCCCACGTCTAGGGCTCGGCTACGCCGGCGCTCTGAGTGCACAGAGGGCTCATGATCCCGAGGAGTCAGCTACGGCCTCGCCATGAGAGTGACTCCTCATCAGCGCTCTGCTGTCCTATATCCTGCCAACTCGGTATAGAGGGTAGACACCATCCTGGCCACATGCCAGACAAGGGAAAAAATTTTGGTATGCCTACCGGCTGCTGAGGGCTCCCCTGCATCCACGGATAGCTCCGCATGGGTCTTCTCCATGGGGATCATCAGGGTATCGGTGCATACCGGTGAATCAGGTCTCACCACTCGTCAGCAGTCTCTACAAGCAAAGGAGAAAACAAATTAGAAATACTCAAAAGATAAAAACAAGAGTAAACAAAAGGAGAGATAGAAACTAAGACAATCATAGCTAAAAACAAACATTAAAAGGAAGGATGATAACTCACTCGGATCTCTAGGCCTCCAAGATGGATCTCTAGGGTCAGCACCTGCCACAGATGCCGCCGCTGACTGGTGTGCTCCTCCTGTGCCTGGGGCCACATAACATCCTACTATGGACTCATCCTCTCACCCAAGCCCTGAGAAAGTGGCTCCTCTAAAGCTAGGGTCACCCTCTCCACACTCTGCTCCGCCCTCTCACCTGTAAGATATCCTGAGTGTCATGCCACTCAAGATCATTGTCCTCCTCTCCACTCGACTCACTGACCTCAGCCTTGGTCTCCTCCTCCGTCTCTCCCCCTGTGAACTCCTCGACTCAGAGTCTATATCAATGGGGTCATCGCTGCTATGGGGGGACCGACGACAACTGGGCAAGTAAGGGTGCCTGAGGAGCACCGATCTCCCTCGAGTGTGTACTACCCTCCTAGCTGCAATGGGGACACTAGGAGTAACAACTATCCAACCCTAGCCTCTAGGACCTCCTCTAGCCTCCCGAACTAATCTGTATACTGGCACCACTGGGGGAAGCATACCCATGTAAGGAAGGCCAAACTGTTGAGGCACTCGACCAAAAGGATGTATCTCCACCTTCCCCATCCTGTCCACAAGCTACCCTGTGGTGGAGCAAGAGATCAAAGTAAGAGCCTCCTCGCCCCATAACCCTGCCATGGCCTGATAGGGTGTGGCCTCCATATCATCAGTGGTCAAGGAGGCGACTGGCTGGTGGGGTGCTCTGAGCACCGACATATCTATCCATCTGGCTGCCCTCACGGCTCTGGGATCTGCCACCTCCACACCTCTCCCATAGGGGATGAAACGCTCATAAACCCAGCTCATAACTAGGGTCGGATGGCTCAATGACTATCCCTATAAACAAACCACCCAATATAGATCATGATAAGTGGTCCCAAGAATGTCGACTCCCCAGGCATAAATCGCCATGTCCCTCAATTTGTGCAATGATGGGGGACCAACAATAAAGTAAAGTGTCTCCTCCCTTGTCCCCGATCAATCTCGAGGCAAGGATCCCCATAATGGCCTGATGAATCAAGGGGATAGGTAGGCTAGGAATAGATCAGACCCTCACCCCCTTCTTCAAACTAGTGGAGATAACTGCGTCTCCCATATATGAAGCCCACTGTGCTATCTGAGCCCGTGACCCTACTATCTCAAGTGTGAGTTGTCTCCCGATGATCGGGACCCCCAAGATGTGGTAAACATCCTCCAAAGTAATGGTCCACTCACCCTTGACTCCTGGAAATCAGAAAGTGTTCCGATCAGCATCCCAATATGAAAACAAGTCACAAAGTATGTGACTAGAAGGTGCAACATGTGGGACCCGTGATATGCGTCAATATACCGGCCCTCTGAAGAGTGTCCTGCTCATCCTGAGAAAGGGCATCCAATATTTGGAAGCCAATCACACTCTCTCTCTCGGCTCCATCGGATATACTCCTCCTTCGCCTGCATACACCCAAAAACACACAAAAAGGAGTAAGTTAGTATTCAAATGACATTAGAAAAATCATGAAAACATATAAGAATGCTAGAAAACGTAAAAATGAATTCAAATAAGTGTTGTTTATGCATTCTGTGAAGGACCACCACCCTGAGCAGGGTGGCGGTTCCATAATCACCGCCTTAAAGGTGGCGGTCTTGTAACCGCCACCCTGATTAGGCGGTGGTTGTGTAACCGCCGCCCTACTCAGGGTGGCGGTCGTGTCCCAAATTTCCACACGGGTCACGTGCCCTAAAAATGCCTAAAAATACAAAATAAAGACTATTTTGACCAAAACAAAGCCTACCCATTAGGCACCCCCTAAGTGACCCTATTAAAACTGACATTTTCAAAAATAATCCCCCATGACAAAGATTTCACCATTTTAACATTTTGGGGATAAAAATGGTAAATCGAGAAAAACTAACCTGTGATCTCACGGGTCGGTGTTCCACTTGTGGAGGCATGATCACAATCTCGTCCCAAACATTTTGACTATACTCATGTCAGAAACCGTCACCGTGGGTCCCAGAGCTCAAAATCAATCAAATCAACACGCACAAATGAATAGGAAAATGGGCCCACTTTTACATATATAGCATCCTGACTTGTTTTGAATGCCCCTTTTTCACAGGTTTGGAGCACCGATGGAGGTAAGTTCTTATCCCCGCACAAATGGTACGTCCTCATTTCATATTATTTTAGTATTTATTTTTTGATCTATTTTGTCTATCTGCACTTGATTCCTCTTTTCATTTTGTAGGTAGCGGGAATCTCGAGAGGGCATCATTTCGACACACGGGTGTATCAGGTATAATTTCTTACTTCCCATTTGGGACCACCATACTCGGACCCACCATTTTACACCTCTTCATGGCTAAAACGCTTCTCCGAGGGGGAAATATGTACGTACCCAAAATTATAGGGTGTTGCACCACGGAACAATGTTACACGTGCCCCAATGATGATATAGGTCTCCTCACAAGGTGTTCGGGATCTGGAAAATCTCTCCAAGTATGCGTTAACATCCCACATGCCCTCACTTAGCCCCTACGTGCTTTGCTTTTTCCTTCCTTCCCCCTCTTTTCCTTTTCTTTTCGGTCTTCATTGATGAAACCGCCGCCGCCCCGCCAGGCGGTAGTCCTATAACCGCCGCCCTGCTCAGGCGGCGGTCCTTCACGCATTTTCAGAATGTTCTTTTTAACACGACTCATGTAAAATTTCAACGTTTACCATCTTTTTTCACCACCTTTGCTTGTATTTATGATTCTGGTTCCCTGGAATAGTGTTTTTGCATTGTTTATGGTTTAAGAGATCAATTTGGTTTTCACCTTTGGGTAAATGGGAATTCTATAAATAGTTGGCTTGTGCTCAAGAAAATGGCCCCTCAAATTTACCTCTCAATTTCTCATTTCAATAGTTTAGCCTTTCAATTTTGCTTAGGATTCATAGTTTCATTTGTTGTATGCATGATAGTGTATTGTTTAGCATTAGAAGCCACATAATCTTCTTGTGCTAGTGTAGTTACTATTTCATGCAATTCATTGGAATAGGATAGTTTGATTTTCAAGTAGGAAGCCATTAAAGTTGCAGGTCTTGTTCGTCAAGTATAGTTTTAGGTTCTGGACGTTTTATGTTGTATGACTCACAATAAATCCCGCTAGGAATTGCATAAGCCAAGCTCTGTTCTCTTGCGCTATCCCTCTCCTACTCGCATTGTATTCAGTCTGCATCCTAAGCTGCCGTTATTTTGATACCAACTTCTATTGATGCTAACATCACACATGCTTTTCTAGATTCACATGAGCACGAAAGAACGAGGAGATCATACTGAGGGGACAAAGCCACACACAACCAGGATTCGCCACTATTCTACAAAATCTAGGTTCAAGCTTTCAAAGTTCTAGTTAAAACATATCAAATAGAGTAGTTAATCATTTCATTTCAGTTAATCTCACTTTTGATATTACCGGGAAGCTATGGGGATTGATAGTTTCTGAGAAACTATGATTCACTCCTCACTTCTGAGGTAGGATCGAGAGTCTTTCAAATAGATTAGATCAATTATCTGGTTATTTAGAATAGATTTACAATTGCACATGCAAGTAGCTATACTCGGCTGCTTTGTTTGTTTTAATTTCATTATTAGTTTATTTTTTAAATTCTATATATTTTAAATAATTATTCTTTCAATTATGTTTAATAGTTCATCAAAAATACAAAAATAAAGAAGTTATATATGCGGAGAGATATACTTTACATAGTTAATTCTACTGTTATAGTTAGATTTACATTGTTTCTTTTGCATGACAATCATGGGACCTAGAGAGCCCAGAGAATACGTATTCGAGCCAATCATGCCTCAACCCAATCTTGTTATAGCAATAGCTGATATAGATCAGAATCTTAGAATCCAAGTCTTCCGAACAACAATAGACTTACAATAGATCAGCTCACAGTTAAGAGGGTTAAACATAGAAGATGACCAAGCACACACATTCTGGTCAAACCAACCAAACTACAGATTACCCTAGATAAAAATCCACATGACTATAGAAGGGCTTGAAAGAGAGCAAACATTCGATTGTGACCCTTTGGTCCCACAACCAGATGCAGGAGACATTCTCACTGATATAGACACTAGCTTAAGAATTCAGGTTGCCAGAATGCCTGTAAGGTACTCTGAGAAGATTACACAACTTGTAGTTCTAAACATAGAGGCCGAAAAGGCATATGACTATTAGATACTAGGGATTAGGGACTGATTCCACATATGACCATAACAGTCCACAACAACCATGAATCTATGGTTGTGATCCACAAATCCCACAACCCAACGAGTCCACAAGTCAATCCGACGTTGACGCTAGTTTATGCACATTAGTATTCATATCCACTCCACTTCCACCTATCATCATCACATAGTTATCCTTGTTGGATATAGTAGCTAACAAAGCTAAGGATTTCTAGACTAGACCAAGAGAATCACCCGTAGAGTCCACTATATCCATCATCCATCCTATGACCCTATCTGGAGATATACACGAAACAATCCCAGGTCATTTTCCCGTATCCCACAACCTATAGATCGGATTACGCCAGAGCTTAATATTGATTGGAGCCTTCGAGCAGTCATCCTCGCTGACTGATCTATCATGCCAGTTTAGGTTAGGAGGGCCTTCTTTTCCTTAGATTCACATATTCCATTAGTGCGTGTTGAAGACATAAGATTGCCTAACTAGCTTGTCTGCATCCCACATATAGTCCATCCCCACTGGCTGTCTCGGCACGACCTCGGGAGGTCAGGTGTGAGGAAGAGTTACTTGTAGATTCCCATGCTCGCTTGTCACTTTTCCATCGCAGTCCCCTCCCTTACAATGCAAAACGAGTAATAGAAAAAATAGTAGAAATATGCAAGAAAAAAAGAAAATAATGAATAATTAAATAACACAGCCTTTACAGAGGCATCCATAGGTCCGTAAAAAGCCAACAAAAGGTTTAATTCCCATAAATGTTGTTTAGACTAAGAGTGTCCTCCCACTCCTCCTTTATGGATTTATGTTGGTTCTTTAGGGTGTTGATAATATTTTAATTTTCATTCTCAAATCTTGTAATCATCTTGGGTCTCACACTTTTACATTTACTAGTAGTCTCTTCGCTCAATTCAACAAACTTTGTTTTAAAGAAATATTTTGTAATATTTATGTTCTTAAAGTAGAACTCATTCATTTCAATATTATTAAAATCAATAATTGTATCAATATTTCTTTGAGGATAACATGCTCCTCCATTTCCAACTATTTTACTTCACATCTTTAATTTTATCATTGGTTTAGAAATTGTTGTCATGAGTTTTTGCAAGGGCTAAATTTACACCTGAAAGCATGACAACCATACCCTAATGTGAAATTTTTGGCTTAATCGACATCCTAAACCCTCCTCCTGATCACCCTAACCCCCATTTCAGTCCTATATTGTCTTTCTAAGTTTTCTAATGTGTCATTTTATCATGTCCATAGGTGATTTATGGATGTCCAGTCTATTCAAGAACTTCCAAGACAAGATCTTTCAAGACAAGCTCTTTGAGGAGCTTAAGGAAAGGCCATTCTCTAGTGTTCCGAGGTACACACCCCGTGGAGTGAAAAAAAAATCAAAATCATCATGAAGGTGTATAAGAAAAATAAGAATATTTTTCAACCTGTTTTTGGAATAATCTAGGAAGTTTCATAGGTTTTGGAGTAATTTCAACAAAAGTGGGTCCTAGAGGGTGAAGCAGTGCATAGTGCAAAAACATCCTGTGAGCTTCACAAAGTGATTTCGAGAGCTCGGAAGGAACTAAAATCCAAAAAAATATATTGAAATATAATTTAGAGATCTAAAGGATGGTCATCTCACATTTTCGGTGGACTCGGGTGACTTTATCCACAACCTGTTTTCATCATGCATAACCTTTACACCGAAGAAAAATCCTATATTTCAAGTGGTTTCGGGAAGAAAAAAATAATTGTACCATCACCATTGGGTTAAAAATTACTTTTACAATCAATTTCATATAAATACGTGTGTGAAAATACGTCCAGGGATCTCAAGTTACACGTCGACAAGTTGCTCTCCCATGTATGGTTCGAATGTTAATCAATTTTAAAACTTGAAATTTCGACCAATCGAGAGTGACACTTTTTTGAACCAAGAATCCAAAAGGTTTGGTAAAATCAATGCAAAAATGTGTACCCTCCCATTTAATCCCTTTTACCATGATGTAATGGTTTGGAGCTCTTTTTGTCAAGTTAATCACCCTCACACCGATTTTAAGCCCCGGCCTAATCAAGTCCCAACGCGCCAAGTTTCCCAATCAAATAGGGGTGCACTTTTTTACACCAACCATCCAAAATGTTTGGGATGGTTGGGATAAAACATGCACCCCCTCCCATTTAAGCCCCTAATCAACCATGTGATCTAAGTAGTGGCTTAGTGCTTTATTTCCAACCCCTCTCTTCCGCCTTGATGAATCACAATGAAAAAAATGCTCCAATGGGAAGGGGCACAACTTTTGCACCAACCATCCCAAACATTCGGGACAAAAAATTATGACATGCTCAATAGGTGAAAAATTTCAACTTTAATAATTTAAGTGTTGTTTCTTGTTGCTTCTGCTACTACCCGCATGCACACACAAGAAAACCTCTGCTATCATATTTTCTCTTTTCCTCCATTTCTTCCACTTCCATTCCTTTTCCATTGAATATATCTTCCATTTTCCACCCTCCCTCACTTTTGAAATGTGAAAAAACATCACTTTTGAGCCAAAACGATGTCCATTTGCTGCCAAAAACCCTTCTAGTAAAAAACGAAGAATCCTTCATACAACAAAACTTGGAGCATCTATTCCTCTCCCGTGTGACTTGATGCTATAAGAAACCAAATTTACAGAAGCATATTATAGTTTTTATGGCACCTATTTGAATATTTTTCCCCTAACTTCTTCTTTCGTCGATTACCATTGATTTAGGAAGTGGGTAGACACAAAAGTTTACACAGAGCCTCAAGAATAAAAACCCAAAAGGAAAACTGAATTTTTTCATCAAATCGAAGAGAAAAATATTGTATTATAAAAATATTAAGTTCCATTGGTTTGCACTTTCAATTTTTAGTAACTTTCCTAAAACAATAAAAACTATAGAAGAGAAAAAACTAAAAATCACATTAAACTAGGGTACATAAGATGACAAATCAAAAAATCAAAAACAAAAAAGCAAAAATACAAGTTTATAAAAATAGAAATTTCTTAAACTTGGCCCTAAAACATATGTGAACATTCTCCAAACTTGAAGAAAAACTCTCGGTTCGACACCTAAACAAAAAAGCAACCCTGCCCAAAATAGCAGCTCCAAGTGAGGGTTTAAAAGTAGCAAGTTTCGGTTTCAATCGTATAAATTTGTAGATGGTTCCATTTTAACTCATATTTTCTCTTTTTGGACTCTTTTTTGGATTGTAAGATGATTTCAAGGCAAAAAAAAAATTATAGCTTATTTTTTGTTTTTGTAAAATCATCATGAGTTCAAGTGTGCTAAGAAGAAAAGGAGTGCATCGCAAGGCGCAATAGAGGAATCCATCTTCATCACTAAGGGAGTTGGGTGATTTAAAATGAGTTGGTTGGAGAGAAGTCAATGAGTTGAAGTGGTTTATCAATCAAGTATCAAGGAGGATCATCATGAGCACTACCTATGTTCATCTTGACATAACATTAGGTAGTCCTGAAATAGTGTTTCTCATCACTCATTTCATGACCCAATATGTCGAACATCATGAAAAATGAGTTATATTTTCATCATTACTAGATGGGACAAAGTGTTCAAAATTTACTTCATCAAATATTTCCAATGAATACAATAGTGTGGCTATGTAGAAGAAGTCATCAGAGATCGGTTCTCATCCTCAAACTTCTTCGGAGTGGACCTCAGTGAGTGATGCCTACAATCAGCAAGGTGATCATTCATAAGTATTCCTAAAAACTCATATCAATGTATTTGTGCATCATACGAAGGAATTTTATCATGGTGTAAAAATTTCGAGATCTATAGTTCAATACTGAGTGGGACATATCATCAGATTAGTCAAGCAACGAGGCGAAGGTGACAATGTATCATCTTCATCAACATTACTTCTTCCTTATCTTCTTTCATTATTCCTCCTCTTCTCTACCCCCTTTTCTAATTATTCATTGTGATAAATCATAATGATCATCCTATTACTTAATGTGACTATAGTTCAAAATGTAATAAGTCACCCTTAATTAATAAAATGGGCTTAATTTTATTTTTAGGAATGTCAAAGGTCACAAGTGGAAAGGAAAAGTGAAAGGTCATGTGGGGATAGATGACGGCTATTTTATTTGACTATATAATGAAATGGCATAATCTTTCTTAAGGGTTGTCAATTGTGTGCACTCAAGAGAGAGATCTATTTGAGCAAATAAAAAGAGATAACATTATTCCACTTTCCTTATCTATTTTCTATCATTGTACAATTTTTGAAGATGCCAATAAAGAAAGGAGTTTCTTCTTTGTATGATACATGAATATGTGTAACTTTGTGTGCATCGTCTCCTCTCATCATTGATGTTATAAAAAAATTTGTTTCTTTCCAATAAGTTGTGAATGTGAAACTTTTGGTTAAATTTTCCAAGAATATGATTTTCTACTTGCAAAGTTAATTTCTCCTTACTAATTTCTCACTCCCATTCCCCATCTTTAAGAAAAATCCTCCATTGCAATTCATTGCAAGCATTTTCTCCTGGTACAATGGAGTGTGCATGTTGGATCCCTAACCTCTTGACAAAAAACATATTTTCCTTTTTGTTCATTCACAATAAAGTGGAGGTGCACCACACAAGTAGAAGGACCTATAGTCCCAGCGTGTTGGCAAGATATCAACCAATTTATATACCCAAATTTTTTTCTCACCAATAGTTTTTGGCACTGCCGTAGGGTAGACTTGGCAGTAAATCAACACCCAAATTATGATTAAAAAAAAAATCCAAAAAAAATGATGATGAAAATTGGATTCCATTGTTGAAATACCCTCTGTATTCCCATTTTTCTTTCATTTTCCCACTACAAAGATTTACCAAAATTGGACGAAAGAAGATACACTGGGTTAAATAAATTTAGAGGATTTGCTGATCTAACTTTTAAGGCTCTACAAAATCCACAAGCAAATATTAGAGATAACACCTACTATTTCTCTCAACATTCATCCCCATCTAATTTAAGGGGTTCACATTGTAACCCAATGCAAACTCCTATTAATACTTCTCCTGCAAATTATCCCATTTTACGAACACCATTGAAAATTAAATTTCATAATCTAGAGGAACAAGGATTAGAAGATGAATTGGGAAAAGAACTTTCTAGAGAAGATGTCGAAGATGAAGAAATATAAAAATGGCAGAAGAATCATAAATACATCGATCGATTTTTCCATGGGGAAGGAATACGGGTATATTCTCTCTTGCACCTCCTCTTCGCAATCTACCAATCAGTTTCGGTAATAACTTTCAAAATTTCAAAGATGATGGTACACAAATTTTTGAAAAACATATCTTTGCCTTTATCACATCATACAAAATCCTTAGAATTGAACAAGAAGATGTTGTTGTGATATTGTTCATGGAGTCCCTACAAGAAAAGGTAGTTGTGTGGTTCTATCTCCTGTGAGTTAGATCCATCACTAGTTCGAAGGACATCAAGGCCACGTTCGAAGAAATATTCAAATCTATCGAAGACTCTCAAGATCTCCCAGTGCAGATGGATCAAATGAAGAAGGGGCATAATGGGACTATGAGATACTTCGTAGCTCATTACAAAAAGTTACTCCAAAGGACACCTCTTGAGATGTTCCCTTTGATAACAACGTAAAAAGGTTCTTAATTAGTGCTCAAATGCTAGAGGTAGGATTATTTCTCGAGGTGGGTCGAACCAAGGGATCTTGCACAAACAAAAAGATTGAAAATTGAAGTAGAAGATGATATCATCCTATCAGGAAAGATCAAGAACCCTTCAAATGGTAAATCTCAACATCCTAATGATGAGAGAACAAATCCATTGTTGTAGAAAATGGTAAACTAAATGACATTGTTGAAGAGGTATGTTACTCAACGATCATCTCCTCAAATCCATAATAGGAATCAGATTACAGGAGCACCCTAAAGGCCTTCCCTTAGAGGGCTCACCTATCAATGAAATATGCGGGGCTAGGGAAGACAAAAATGACTGAAACAAGAAAGTGAAGACAATGATTTTCTAGAGATTGAGGAAGTAGAGAATGATGCACAAATCAGATTCTATGAGTAGTCTTTAGGTGATGAAGATGATGACATGGATGGACCTAGTTTTTCATGTGCGTTGTTCATCTGATCTCAGTCTCAAAAGGGATATTATTCCTCCACTTTGGCTGCAAAGAAGAAGATTGAAGATCCTCCTGTGGTGACTCTACTAAAGAAAATTATCAATCAAGGATCTCCACTTCCACCCTCCATAGATTCGCATTGGAAAAAATTGATCCCATAGTAATCAAGAAGTCATCCCTATCCCAAGTAAGTCTTCCAATTATAATTCTAATTCTAAATCCACTTCTACGAAGTATAGTCCTTCAACATTTTCTAGTATACCTTTCAAAATAGCCTCCCTTCCCTAAGCGTATATCCCTTCTTGCAAGCATGTCCTAACTTCCAAAGTAGTGTCTCCATCTCTCCTATCCACATCTGATCCTTTTGATATAATAGAACATAGGAACAATACTAAAGTCTGATTTCGAATAGTATATCTCATGAGACTCATCCCGAATAATTGGAGAATATTTTCCATCATATCAAGGTTGGTAGTTCAAATCCAAATACCCCGACTCCTAGTTCTAAAGGAATATTACAAACTCCCCTACACCTCTATCATAGAACATGCTTTCTTTAAGTTCATTGAATAATGATAAGGTGGAACCTTTATTTGTATCCCTTCTCATAAGGATACCAATGGAACAATTACGTAATATATTCAGGATCCTACGATAATGTAATGCCTACGAAGGTTGCCAATTCCCTAAAACTCTTTGTGAATCTGGATGGTAGATCTTGTTACTCCATGGATTCAAAGGAAGTACCAATTTTATGGAAGGTAAAATATTAACAAGTTTATCTTACGGAATTTCTAGATAAGAAGTGTGAATGATTATCATGGTAAAAAGATATCGACTACATTTGGAATGCTATTAGCTAGTAGCTTCGATGAGATTTGGGAGGGAAAATCTAGATGCATTGGTCTTCCACTACTATATCAGCTAAAAAGAGATATGTAGAAGTTTCTTCCTATGAAAAAGATAAGATATAGAATACAAATGTCGGGAATCCTGGAGATAACATCCTATATCAAGATAGCAGGAGGATGGATCACTTTGTGAAAACTAAGGATGAAGATGAGATTCCCATTTTGATAGGACCAATTATCTTTTCCTAAGGGGGTATGGATATTGAGGATGTGTTGAGAAACTTTGATTTGCAAGAGGATGGGAATCACAAAATAATGTGTGCCATGAAGAAGGAGAAGTGGTTCTCAATGATTTTCTAGTGGAGCAACCAGCTTATGTGCTTTTGATGATGAGGAGACGTTCTCATTTCCTTTTGAAGATGAATTTTCTCTTAGTCATTTCATTTATGAAGAAGAGAAAAATCCAACTTTTGATGAGCTCTTGAAAGCTTTGAAAGAAAATTCTATGCAAGAACTGTTAAGAGTTGTAGAAGAAACAAAAGTCCCTAAGCTAAGTCTCAAACTCCCGATGCAAGCTATGGACCTGGAAGACAAATGTGAATATATTTATGGTTTCTCAACTAATTAAAAAAATCATGATGAAGAAAAGCAAAGAAAATAATCTAATCTCCCTCTTGAGCCAATGGGTGCGGATGTAATGAAGGAATTGAAGTTTTCTCCTTTCCATTTGAAGAATAAGATTCTTTATATGATGAAAAGGTTGAAACAAAATTTTTGAGGTTCCCAAGGATGAAGTTCCTCTAGAAAAGGGAGTAGGGGAAGGAAATGAGTTTCGAGATGATGGAGCAAATCCTCCAAAAATTTTCCTTGAATTTCAAAAAGAGGATTCTCTAAATGAATGTAAGGGTGAGATTTTTATAGTGCCAAAGGAAGACTCTGTGTAAGAACTCCTAAGAACCGTGGAAGAAACGAAATTTCCTCAACTTGGTCTTAAAATATTGATGAGATCTATGGATTTTCAAGATGAGTTCCACTATAAATTCTGAATCTTCAACCAATTTTAATTTTGGTCATGGTGAAATAAAGCGAGTGAAAAATCTGATGTACCTCTTGCAACAACGATTGATGGGTATGATGATAAGATTGAATTTTTCTCTTTCCCATTCAAAGAAGAGGAGTCTTTCTCTATGGGAAATATTAGAAAAAAATTCCTTGATCCCTCCAAAGATGAGACTCCCCACAAAAATGAAGTGGTAGAATGCAACAAACTTTGGGATGATGTAGCAATTCCTCTAAATGGCTCCTTGAAATTTAAAATGAAGATTTTTTGAATGAGGATAAAAGTGAGATTTTGGTAATTTTAAAGAAGGGGTATTGCAATAAATCATAGAATTTGCAAAAGGTATGGACCATCCTGAGATGATTCTTACCCTCTTGACTCATGCCATGGCCATGCAAGACAGTATGAGGTTATGTCTAATCCCTCACTCTATTTCCAAATACCTCATAATGAGATAGATAAATTTGAGGCCTCTGGAGAAAAGGTTTTCAATATGCATGAATAGGGGAAATAAGAAAAATCAATATATTCAAGTAATTCAAAAAAATAAGCCATGGGGTAGTGATGATATGATCAATGAAAACTCGTATTGTGGGTAAACACAAATTGTGGTTGGCATTATAATACGATTTCAAAGAGAGTAAAGGAAACATAATTTTTGAGCGAAGCTCTGAACATCAAATAGATAATGTAGGATCACTCCTCACAAGTATATAGTTAGTCATGAAAGAACTCGGCTTTCATAATTAGTTGAGGAGAGGAGGCTACTTCCTTGAAAAATTCAATGATTCATAGAACATCATCACTCAATTTTACCCACTCAGGGGTAACCTCTAAGAAGAGAATAAATATTCAATGAAAGCAGGTTTTCCTTGCATTTTACTATAGGTGATTTAGGTTTTTTTTTCTTTCACTATGTGTGTGTTTTTCCATTTTTCGGTGTTGTGTATTTCCCTTTAGTTGTGTGTGTTGTGTGTTTTGTGTGTGTGTCCCTCCTTTATGTCCATCTCTTGGAAGTGGAGTGTTCTTAAAGCCCAATGGATAAAGCACTAATATGTAAATAGAAATTGATATTTTGGAGTTCTCATGTCACGTATTTGTTGTGCTCTATCCAAAACATGTCCCCAAGTTAGAGCTAGATGTTGTCATGAGTTTTTACAAGGGAAAAATTCACACCTGAAAGCATGACAACCATACCCTACAGTGACATTTTTTTCTTAAAGGAAATCCCGAACCCTCTAGATCACCCTAACGCCCGTATCATCCCTATCCCATTCTTTTGAGTTTTCCAATGTGTCATGTTATCATTTTTGTAGGTGATTTAGGGATTTCAAGTCTGCTCAAGCATTTCCAATACAAGATATTTCAAGATGAGATCTTTGAGGAGCTTAAGGAAAGTCCTTTCTCTAGTCTTTCTAAGGTTGATACACACTCCCTGGAGTATAAAAATATTTAAACTCATCATGGAGATGTATCAAATATATAATAATGTTTTGCAGCTAGTTTTCAAAGAATATGGGAAATTTTTTATTTTTTGGAGCAATTTCAACAAAAGTGGGTCTTGGAGGGTGAAGCATTGACACGGTGCAAATATAGCCCCTGAGCTTCAAGAATCGATTCTAGGATTTAGAAGTGAAATGAAACATCGTCTGAATTCTAATTCAGAGATATAGAGGATGGTGGTCTCACATTTTTCACAAGACTCGGGCGGCTCTATCCATAACCTATTTTCTACATGCATAACCTTTGAGCCTAAAGCAAAAGCCTATTTTCAGGGGGTTCGAGGCATAAAAAGGTAAGGTACCATACCCATTTTGTTATAAATTACTTTTCCAATCAATTTCATATAAATAACTGTGTGTAAAGATGTATGGCATCTCAAGTTATGTGTGTAACAAGTTGCTCTTCAAAGTATGGTTCAAGAGTTAGTCAATTTTCAAGCTTGAAATTTGGACCAATAAAAGAGTGTAATAATTTTTTACACCAACCTGTCCAAAATTTTTAGGAATTTTGGTGCATAAAATATGAACCCCCTCCTGTTTAATCCCTTGGACCATGACGTGGTCGTTTTGGAGCTCCTTTTGTAAAGTTAAGCCCCCATGTATCCTGATTTTAAGCCCCCATCCTCATCTAGTCACAAGGCGCAAGGTGGATGAATCATGAGATGGGCGTAATTTTTACAGAAAATGTCCTAAATGTTTGGGATGTTTGGGATAAAATAATGCACCCCCGTCACACTTAATCCCCTAATCAACCATGTGACCCAAAAACTAGTTTAGTGTTTTATTACGAGCCATCCTCTCTTTCACCTCGGTGAATCACAATGCAAAAAATGGTCCAATGGGTAGGGGGTAAATTTTTTTACACCAAACATCCCAAAAATTTGGGATGATTCAGATAAAAAAATTGCACCCATGCTCAACCCGTGAACATTTACAACTTTTCTAATTTAAGTGTTGTTTCTTTCTTTCGCTTACTACGTACACATGCACAAAAAAAAACCTTTGTTTCCAAATTTTGTCTTTTCCTCAATTTATGACACTTTTTTTCCTTTTCCATTACATCTCTCCTCTATTTTCCATCTTCCCTATTTTTGGAACGTAAAAAATATCACTTTTTGATCCAAAACCAACTTTGTTTACTGTTAGAAAACCTCGTAGTAAAAAACAAAGAATCGTTCATAACTTGCAAACCAGAGAGCAAAATCTGACAAAACTTGGAGAATTGCTTCCTCTCTAAAGAACCCTTATACTAAAATAAAAATAATTCTAGAATCATCTAAATTTTTTTATGGCATCCAGTTGAATTTTTGTGCCCTAAACTCTTCTTTCGTCAGTTATCATTGATCTGGGAAGCATGTTGACACTAAATTTTGTGTGAAGCCTCGAGAACAAAATCCCAGAAGGAAAACTGAATTTTTTCATCAAAATAAAGAGAAGAAGACAAGATTCTAAAAATAGTAAGTTTTGTAACTTTCCTAAAACAACAAAAAATCTTCAGAAGAGCTAACATTGAAAATCACAGAATGTGTTGAAAAAGCAATAAAATCAAAAGAGAAAAAATGAAACTTTATACAAATACAAAGTGATTGAAACTAGCCCAAAAAATTCTTTGAACATGCTCCAAACTTGAAGAAAACCTCTTAGTGTTTACACTAAGGCAAAAAGCAACCCCGCTCAAAATAGCATCTCCTGAAGCCTAGGTTCTAAAAAAAACAAGTTTCACTTTTAAGCGTAGAAAGTTGTAGATGGTTTCATTTTTTCTTATCTTTTCACTTTTTGGACTCTTCGTAGGATTTTAAGATGATTTAAAGGCTTAAAATGAGAATTGAGAACTTCATTTTTGTCTTGGAAACATTGTCGAGTTCAAGTATACTTAGAAGCAAAGCAATGCATTGCACTGACGTAGTAGATGAATCTAACCTCATCACTTAGGGAGATGGGTGATTCGGGATGAGTTGGTTAAGGATTTCTCAATGAATTTAAGTGGTTCATCAATCAAGTATCAAGGAGAATCATCGTGAGTAGTTCCGTGTTCATCTTAGGCTCACATTGGGAAGTCTTGAAACAATGTTTCTCAACACTCATTTCGTGACCGAGATTTCCAAGCATCATGTAAAAGGAGTTAGATTTTGGTCATTCTTTGGAGGGTAAAAATTATTCAAAATGTACTTAATCAAAGCTTTTCGATGAGTACAACAATGTGTCTATGTAGTATATTTCATCATATATCGGTTCCCATCCTCAAACTTTTTCGAAGTGGACCTCAATGAGAAACACCTACGGTTAGCAAGGTGATCATTCAACAATGTTCCTAAACACTCAGTTTGAGGTGTTCATGCATCATCCCTGAAGGAAGTTTCTCACAAAGTGTAAAAATTTCAAATATCCGAGTTCACCGCATTCAAACATTTCATCGTAAGCAGTCAAGAAACAAGGTAAAGGTGGAAAGGAATCATCTTCATTAGCATTATTTCTCCCTTCTTTTCTCTCATTCTTCCTCCTCTTCTCTACCCCCTTTATTAATTCTTTGTTGTGAGCAATCATAACGATTGTTTTATTCATTAATTTTACTACAAATCACAATGTAATAAGTCACCCTTAACTAATAAAAGGGGACTTAATTTTATTTCCTAGGAATGTCAAAAGTCACGAGTGGAAAGGAAAAGTGAAAGGTCATGTGGGGGGTAGACAAAGGGTATTTTATTTTTCTATATAATGTAATGAGACTCTTTCTTAAGGGTTGTCAATTTTGTGTACTCAAGAGAGAGATATATTTGAGAAAGGAAAAAGAGATAGCATTCTTCCACTTTCCTTATCTATTTTCCTCTATTTTATAGCATTGTACAACTTGTGAAGATGTCAATAAAGAAAGGATTTTCTTTTTCATGATGCATGAATGTGTGTAACTTTGTGTGCATGGTTTCCTCTCATCGTTGATGTTCTAAACAATGTTGTTTCTTTCCTATAAGTTGTGAATGTGAAACTTCTTGTTAACTTTAGCAAGAATCTAATTTTCTACTTGCAGAGTTAATTTCTCCTTCCTAATTTCTCACTCCCTTTCCCCATCTTTCAGCAAATTCCTCCCTTGCAATTGATGCGGGAATTTTTGTGGGTAAAGTGGCTTTTTCTGTTGGATCCTCGGCCTCTTGGCCAACAATTTTTTTTTGTTCATTCAAAATAAAGTGGATTTTTACCACACAAGATGAGTGACCTAGAGTCCCGAGCATTGGCAAGATATCCACCAATTTTTCTACCTAAAATTTTTTCTCAACAATAGAAAAATTATGCTAATAATTCCCTTTTAATATCCTTAATAGTCGGTTCCTATTTGGCATTTTTATCCATATCCTCCCGCATACTATTTACATCTCTCTTCAAATGGTACCTCACCCACAACACTATTAAGAAAATCATTGTAGGCCACTATAACAATTGTGAGATGCACCACCATTCCCATGTAAAATCCTTATGAAACTTTTTCTTAATTGGAATGGGTTTATTATAGCCCTATGAGTCTAAAAAAAAAAAGTATTGTCCTCTATAGAGAGATGAGGTCTACTATATTTTTCCTCTTTGTCAAATTTTCCACCACATTCTTGTCAATAATTTGTTTCGATTTACCCTATACACTCATATATATTCTAATATCGTTGTGGCTATATTTCTTAGTATACTTTGGCTTATAAAATTTCAATTATGGGATTTTTCAATTAGGAGATAGAATCGGACTTCGTGAATAGAGTTCCTAAAGGATCCCTTTCTTTAGAAGATGGAGGTTGTTCTTAGGGTATCATGGGAATTACATTTTTATTTCGTTGTATAATATTATACTTATAAATTTTATAATCACTAATAAAGGATTATAGGGACCTAAGAAAGAAGAAGGGTATGGTCATTTTTTTCTATTCCAAAATGGTTTAAGAGGGAGAATTGGTAAGTGTAGAAAGTTTCCTAAATCTACCCTCAATAGTGATATAATGCATTATGATTTTGCAAACATTAAGCTAGGGTTTAGGGAGAGAGGAATGAAGGATATTGTCTTCTAAATCCATAATTTTATCATCAAGTTCATAAAAATTCCAATCACTTCATTTCTTATTCTTTTATATAGATATGTAAATCGAGAGCTCGATGTAGCTATCAAAATATTTTTCTTTGTAGTCTTCACCTTGAACTCAATCTCAAATCATCTCGTGAAGACATTCCTATCCTTCTAAGCCTTTAAACATCGATTGAAAGAGAAGATTCCAAACCTTAAATTCTTTTATTAAAGTTGTCGAGTCTTCCAAACCAAACAATGCTATATAGTTACTAGTTACTTTTGAGCACTTGGCTAAAGATTAGTTCCACTAGGAGCATGTTTTCATCTACTAAACCTACACCCCCTGTTTGATTGATGAAAAATGAAATCTACTGGGAGTCCAAACCTTCTTAAATTTCCCAAAAGAACAATTGTATTTTGAGAAACATGATAAAAAGACTAAAAGTTAGACATTGATGCTTGAATTTTTGGATTCGAGTTAGTACTTAGAAGTAGAGGAAAATGGGAGATCTTTAGGAAAGAACTTTGAGTGACATTTTATCTTCATTATTGTCCTTATTATGATGCAACGTGTCTAATATTATCTAAATAATATTATTGATTATATCCCATAAATTGAGCTCATCATTTAAGACTCTCATTTGGAATAAGAAATCAACCATTAGAAAAAAATTAGAAGATCCACAAATTGAATTATATTCCACAAATTCACCATCATATTACATGTGGTATAAATAGGTTTAGATTTATTTTTAATGTTGTTTATGATATTCGAGATAACTATATGTACCCAAAATTGTAGGGTACTGCACCGTCGGAACAATGTTACACATGCCCCAATGATGATACAGGTCTCCTCGCAAGGTGTTCGGGTTCCAAAAAATATCTTCAAGTGTACGTTAACATCCCACATGCCCTGCTTAGCCTCCGCGTGCTCCTTTTTACTCTTTCCCCCTCTTTTCTTTTGCATTTTGGTCTTGATAATGAAACCACCGCCCTACACAGGTGGAAGTCTCATGATCGCCACCCGCAGGCGGGCGGCGATCTGTAACCGTCGCCCTGCTCGGGGTGGCGGTCTTGTAACCACCTCCTTGCTCAGGGTGGTGGTCCTTCACGCATTTTCCAGCATGCTTCTTTTAATGTGACTCGCATAAATTTTCAACTTTTACCAGCTTTTTCATCTATTTTTGCTTGTATTTATGATTTTGGTTCCCTGTAATAGTGTTTCTCCATTGTTTATTGTAAAAGAGTTCAAATTGGATTTCACCTTTGGGTAAATGGGAATTCTATAAATAGTTGGTTTGATTACAAGAAAATGGCCCCTCAAAAGTAGCCTCTCATCCTCTCATTTCAGTAGTTTAGTCTTTCAATTCTTGCTTAGGAATTCAATAGTTTTCATTTGTTGCATGCATAGTTAGTCTTATTTTACTATTTAGAAGCCACATGATCTTCTTGTTCTAGTGTTATTACCATTTCATACAATCAATTGAGATAAGATAATTTCATTTTTAGTCTGAAGCCATTAGAGTTACAGGTTTTGTTCGTTAAGAAGGATAGTTTCAGGTTCTGGATGTTTTGTGTTGCATGACTCGCAATAAATCCCACTAGGAATTGCATAAGCCAAGCTTTGTTCTCTTTCCCTATCCCTCTCCTACTCACATTGTATTCGGTTTGCATCTAAATCTTCCATTGTTCCAATACCTACTTAGCATTACATGATTTTTACGGATTCACATGAGCACGAAGGAATGAGGAGACTACACTGAGGGGACAAAGCCACACACAACCGGATTCACCACTATTCTGCAAAATCCAGGTTCAAGCTATCAAAGTTCTAGTTAAAACATATCAAATAGAGTAGTGAATCATTTCATTTTGGTTAATCTCACTTTTGATATTGTCAGGGAAGTTGTGGGGATTGATAGTTTCTGAGAAACTATGATTCATTCCTCACTTCTGAGGTAGGATTGGAGGTCTTTCAAATAGATTAGATCAGTTATTTTGTTATTTAGAATAGATTCACAACTACACAGGCAGGTAGCTATACTCGGCTACTTTGTTTGTTTTAGATTTTGTTATTAGCTTAGTTGTTATTTTCTAGATATTAAATAATTGCTCTTTCAATTCTATTAAAAGTTGTTGTCTTAATTCTGTTAAATATTTTGTCAAAAATACAAAATAGAGAATTTAGTTATATATGCTGTGGATATACTTTACATAGTTAGTTTTACTTTGCTTCAGTTAGATTTATATTGTTTTCTTTGTATGACAATCACGGGACCTAGGGAGCCCAGAGAATACGTATTCGAGCCAATCGTGCCTCAACCCAATCTTGTTGCAACAATAACTGACATAGACTAGAATCTCAGAATTCAGGTCTTCCGAACAACAACAAACCTATAAGAAATTAGCCCACAGTTAAGAGGGTTAAACATAGAAGACGACAAATCGCATACGTTTTGGTCAAACTAGCCAAACTACAGATTGCCCTAAATAGATATTTGCATGACCGTAGAAGGGCTTGAAAGAGAGAAAATGTTCGGTTGTGATCCTTTGGTCCGATAACTGCAGGACATAGGAGACATTCTCATTGACATAGACACTAGCTTAAGAATTCAAGTTGCCAAAACGCTTGTAAGGTACTCTGAGAATATTACACAACTTTTAGTTCTAAACATAGAGGCTGAAAAGGCATACGACTATTGGATATTAGGGATTAGGGATTGATTCTGCACATGACCATAAGAGGCCTCATGCGACAACCATGAACCTACGATTGTGATCCACAGGTCCCACAACCCAATGAGCCCACAGGTCAATCGGGACGTTGATGCAAGTTTTACACACATTAGTGTTTAGATCATCTCCACTTCCACCAATCATTATCGCACAACTATCCTCACTAGATATAGCAGCCTAATCAAGCTAAGGATTTCTGGACTAGACAGAGAATCACCCATAGAATTTTCCATTTATCCATCATCCATTTTTCACGACCTGCCGGAGAGATATCTATGAAGCACCCATAGGTTATCTTCCACGTATTCCACAACCTATAGATCGGATCACACTAGAGCTCGATATTGATTGGAGCCTTCGAGCAGTCATCCTCACCAAATGATCTATCACGCCAATTCAGGTTAGGAGGGCCTTCTTTTCCTTAGATTCACAGATTCCATTAGTGCGCGTCAAAGAAATAATATTTCTAACTAGTTTTTGCACCCACGTATATTCCATCCCCATCGATTGTCTCAAAGCATGACCTCGGGAGGTTGGGTGTGAGGAAGAGTTACTTCTAGATTCTCATGCTCGGTTGTCACTTTTGCATCGTACAAAATTGGTGAACCCAACGTGAACTTCCTACTTTCTCGGTTTGGAGTCGATTTCTACTTGTTCTTCAATTAGACTTTTCATCTTTTCGCCTCATTAGCCTTTCACATCAGCTTTACCAACAAAATTGGTGAACTTGACGTGAAAGGAACAGTTGCTTCATTTTCACCTTTCCCCTTTTAGTGTTTCATTTTCTTTCATCCATCTTCGCTTCTTCCCATTATTCTACGGGTATTCATATACCCCGAATATGTTGGGATTTGATGCATATGGCAGACCTCTCCTAGGTCTTGAAGCATACTATGATCAACTGAATAGATAGCCATCACCCTCACTCTCAGCATGGGGTGACAACTATTCAATCAATTGGTTTTCAACACAAACTCGCCTCAAAGGACTAGATATAGTTCTTCTTTCCAAATAGAGGAGTTGGATCAGCTCACTCAAACGCAACAACCAGAGCCTTCAAGCTTGAATAACATGACGCTCACTGGAGAATCTGGTTCATCTCCTCAGGTGTTTCTTAGACCACAAATTAGTAGATAATCAGATCCATATCTATTTTTAGATGATGAACATTTAGTGCATTATGCTAGGAGTGAACAACGCTCTCAAAGTATATACCCACCTATAGGAGGTTTGTAAACACAACCCGAGGTCTCTTTTCAAGAAAACACCTCCATTCCTCCACCTATAGGAAATGCCCTCGATGATACTTGGTAGGGAAATGATCAATTCATAGTAGGGTACCATATTCCTATATAACCTCAAAATGTACAACAAATGCCACTAAGGAAAAATACCATGTCTTCACCAAATGAAGTCATCTTAGCCTTAGTTGAGAAGGTTAGAGGGTTGGAACTTGCTAAGAAAATCAAAATTAAGTAGTTCATATAGGCAAGAACTTCCAATCCTCCACATCATCCTAGCCAAGTAGACCTCCTCACAGGAATAGGCATGTTGGGCATGCCTCCTCAGTATTCACAACAAACACCAACTAGAACTGTGTTCTCTAACGCCGCTCCAGTGGAAAATATGATACCTCCCGATTTAGTACAAAACAATCCATTTTTGAACAATGTTCCTCCATATTTAAACATGTATTCCAAGTCACCACAGGGAGATATGTTCTCTTCTCCCAGCATGTTCGCTCAACCACAGGGATTCCCTTATGTCCCTGCAAATGCATACGCTACACCATATCAACAACCCATTCCACCTCCACCCCCTCAGCAAGCACCATCGATGGTGAAACCTATGCGATAGGAACTTATTCAAAATATTTGAAAGAGCCCTTAGACTTCACTATATGAAGCATCATGCTTCCAAGACCTCTTCCCAATTTTCCCAAGTACAAAGGGGAGGGAGACCCGAATGCACATATTAAGGCCTACGCCACAACCATTCGAGAACCTGCTCCCTAGGATGAAGTTGTTGCTCAAATATTCCCCAAAACCTTAGAGGGCATTGCCCTTGATTGGTATTATAGAATACCTGAAGCCTCCATACATTCATTTAAACAACTCGTTTCAGAGTTCATCAAGGCATTCGACATGAACAAATTGTTGAGAACAAGAATCAAGGAATTCTTGCATATTAAGCAAGAACACAATGAATTTGTTGCTCATTTCATCCAGAGATGGTGTACAGTCCTCTATTCTTCAGCAAGTGCTCCAAACATGGACCAGATGGAACTATGTGATTTATTCCTTCATTCTCTCAGCAGAGAGATAAAGGAAGAAGTCCAGAAGTTCCCACTAAGAACTTACGATGAAGTGCTTGAGAGCACCCTCTAAATAGATCAGGCTGCAATAGATAGTGGTCGCAAGGCATATGGAACAAATGGGAGGTTAATCATCCCCAACCAAAATACTATGACCTATCCTAGTACAGTAAATGCCAATCAAGGACCTAAAATCCTTAACAAAAATCACAGAGTGACAACAGATGGAGTAACTGACCAAGCTAAAAAGGAAAATGTTGTAAATGCTCCACCACTAGTTAATAATCAACGAAACAACAATTTTACCCCAACAATCAATGCAGTGGATTTTAATCGTCCACAACACAACAACAACAACAATGGCAGATCCAGACACAGGGTCCAAGTCAAAACTCAGCTGGATATCAAAACCAAAGGCAACAAACATAAAACTTTAATCTTAATGATCAACGGTTTAGTCAGAGTTTTGGACCACAATACGTACCAAACCAACAACCTAGGAGTTATAATCCCAACTCGTATTGTGGTTTCCACAAAATTCAAGGCCATGACACTAGGACTTGCCGTGACTACAATAAATTCATGCAATGTTTGCCAGAGGAACAAAGACAACTTTTCATAGATATGTTCTTAGCTGATCCTGCATCACCTGCGCCAAGTACTTTCACAGGGGCAGTCTCCCCTCAAAACGCGCCCCTCAAGATCTTCAATGATCCACTCCCAAATCAAAATAACAAAAAATTAAATCCAAATGGGATGAACAAGATTGTAATGACAGGAAACAATGATCATGAAGCCTCAACTTCACTCAATCCATTTGTCGAACCATAATTAGGAAGTCAGCCATGAACCAAGATAATCGGTTTAGTGGAATTAGACACTAAGCTACACGTGGAAGCCATAACAAGGACATGAGAGTATTCCTCTTAGCCAAATCCAAGTTACCCACTAGAGCCAGATAACATTCAATAAACATTAGTAAAACCCGTAGGTGCCTATGATTTAAATTAATTACCTAACAAAGACCTTCTCTCACATCTCCTTTTTAGACTTGCTGAAGAAATCTCCTGCCTATAGGGATGCTCTTCTAGAATTATTAGGTTTAGGTAATTTAATTAGCATCACGCCTCCTCCTGAAACGCAGGTAAACCATATAGACTTTGATATCCACCCTCCGGGGCAGCCGGATAGGGATACCGAGTTTATATTCGACATAAGCAAAATGCCAAAGGACTGCTGAGATTGCACGTAGAGGTGATCCAACCTTACATTTACAAGTGTGGGTTTATAAAAATTACGTTAAATGTGCAATGGTTGATGATGGGGCAGCAATTAACATAGTCCCCTTCTCTTTCCTTCAAAAGCTAGGGTATGGAGAGACAAATTACTCCACGACTTGGAATACACTAAGAGGCTATGATAGCCTTAAAGCAACTTCGATTGGAACTATAACACTACCAGTCACCTTAGGACCCAAAAAAATCCTCACTGAGTTTTATATTATAGATCAGGAAACCAACTATAATATGATCCTTGGCCGACCATGGATACACCAAATGAAGGCAATCCCTTCTACGTTATTTCAAGAAATAAGATTCTTGCACTTAGGAAAGATATTCAGTAGCTGAAAGGTGATCCGAAACCATTTGATATACACCTAGCAGACCTGAAGAAAAGGCCAGGAATTCACTCTGAGTTTGAACTCCCAACAAACCAACTTGACAAACCAACCAACTCAAAACCAGAAGAAAAATTAATACCTACAACAGAACTAGAGATTACGAACCTAGTCAAGAGCATCCCAACCCTCAAGGATGAAGCTAACGTTGTAGAAACAATATCATTAGGAACTACTACAAAAATTGTTGAGTTGCTAGAACAAGATCTACCAATTTTCCTACCGTTTGATTCCACAGGTATGGGATGTACCCTAGGAGTTGGTTCTCTTCAGTGAGGAACTCTACATGGTAGAAGTAACTGAAGCAAAATAAATAGATGTAATGAATGTCCCAACATTTATCTTCCCAAATAAACATTGGACTCTCCACTTTGATGGAGCTAGATGTCATTATGGGGCTGGGGCAGGTGTGATCTTTACTTCTCCTAAGGGAAAGATCCTACCGTTCGCCTTTAAATTAAATTTCAAATGTACAAACAATGGTGTTGAGTACAAAGCCCTCCTCCTTGGCCTCATCATAGCTAAAAGGCTTAGTGTTGATAACATCATAGTGTTAGGAGGCTCTCAATTAGTAGCAAACCAAGTCTCTAAGGTGTATAAGACTAGAGCTGAACATTTACAGCTCTACAAAACAAGTATTAGATTTGAGTAAAGGATTTAACTTCATATCAATTGAAGCAATCCCACGAGAACAAAAGCTTCTCACACATTCGATAGCAACCCCAGCTTCACATTTCACTCCAAATAGTGAGTTAGAAGCCACCCATTTCATGGTATCCCTTCGTGTTGAACCGTTAGTAAAGAAAACATCAACAAACCCTCTTCTAATGCACATAGTGAGAATAAACCTACTATCTTAGGTCATGTTGAGAGTGATACAGACCACTCTTGATTACCTAAATGCCTATGTAGAGTTACATCTCACCCATCACATGGTAGATTTGTCCTTAATCCCACATTCGTTTGGAAATCCCATGGTAGAGCTTCCCCCACAAAAGGAACTCGACATATACGTAGTAGAGAATGGAGAAGATTTGGAACTACCTCCAACCCCACCCGAGTTTGAAGAAGGTAATGCTTCTTTAATCAAAGAAATGATTGATATAAACATTGGAACGGAGGAAGAACCAAAGGTCTTGAAACTAGGATCTTCGTTAACTTAATAAATATAAGTACATACTCGAATCCTCAAAGAACATCAAAAGGATTTTGCATTTAATTATAAAGAAATGACAGGAATTACACCACACATCGAGGTACATAACCTCATCACCAAATCAGATGCAAAGCCAATTAAACAAAAATCAAGACCAATGAAACCCAAGGTAGCTCTCATGGTAAAGGAAGAAGTAATGAAGCTTCTCCAGGTAGGGTACATCAAACTGGTTGACTATTCTCAGTGGGTATCTAATATCATCCCCATTCTAAAAAAGAATGGGAAGATACGCATCTGCATAGACTTCGAGACATTAACAAGGCGTGCCCCAAGGATGACTTCCTGTTACCATCCATTGACGTCATCATTGATGCAACGGCTGGATTTGAGATTTTGTCCCTCATGGATGGGTTCTCGGGATATAATCAAATTAGAATATCTGAACAAGACCAAGCCAAAACCATGTTTATAACTCCTTGGGGAACTTATTGCTACATTGTTATGCCATTCGGTCTCAAGAATGCTAGTGCCACATACCAATGGGCAATGACATACATATTTCACGATCTTATTCATAAAATCATGGAATCCTATGTAGACGACTTGTTGACCAAGGCCAGGAAGTGCTATGATCACCCGGAAGTGCTCTACATCATTCTTTCACGTTTGATCGAATACGAAGTCACACTAAACCCAGAAAAATGTGTGTTTGGTGTGACAAGAGGGAAACTCCTAGGTTACATTATATCATCATGAGGGATCAATGTAGACCCAGCCAAAATCTGAGTTGTTCTTGAGATGATCCCACCATCAGACGACTCTAGCATTAGATCATTTCTTGGAAAGCTCGGTGCAATCGGAGATTCATTCCGGACTTAAGTTTTGTTGTACATCCAATCAACAATTTGTTGAAAAAGGATTGCTGCATTATTTGGACAAAGGAATGCCATGAGGCCTTCAAATCAGTTAAATACTTCTTACTGTCTCCTCCTACGTTAATGCCACCTAGACTAGATCATCCTTTGATCTTATATTCATAGCTACGGATGTCTCGCTAGCCTACATGTTGGCTCAAGAAGATGATGATAAACGAGAACGTGCAATCTATTTTATTAGCCAAACGTTGCTTGATTATGAAACATGTTATACGTAGGCGAATGAGAATGCCTTGCCATAGTCTTTGCAACCAAATGCTTAAGGCATTACATGCTAAATCAAGAAACAAGGGTCATTGTAAAAACAAACCATTTACGAACTTTCCTCACACAAGGGTCTTTGTCTAAAAAGGTTGGATGCTTTATAACCTTAATGGGTGAATTCGAATTAAATTTTGTAAACCAGAAGTCCGTTAAGGGACAAATCATTGCAGATTGGTTAGCCGACAACCCGTTAGACGGAGGTGATCTAATAGATCTAGATTTTCTTGATGAATGCATATATTACATCAAAACCAGACCTCCCATCTCTGAATGTCCTTGGTATACTAATATTATCAATTTTATCATGGACCATACGTATCCAGAGGGTGCTACACCACAACAAAGAAGGCGGTTACGCATTATCGTAGCTAAATACATTATTATAGAATAAGTTCTCTATCATAAGGATTTTGATGGAATGCTTCTAAGGTGTGTTGACACAGAAGAATCCAAGAAGATTCTCTATGAATCTCATAGTGGAATATGTGGAGGCCATTTCGGTGGTCATGCCACTACCTGCAAAATACATCGGATGGGCTATTTCTGGCCCACTCTAGAACACGACAGTAGAGTTTGTACGTAAGTGCCATAAATGCCAATAATTTTCCCACGAGATTCGCATGCGCCGGCACAAGCTCTACAACCAATCACGACTCCATGGCCCTTTTCCACATGGGCCCTATATTTGATAGGAAGCTCTCTCCCTTGTCAATGGATGGCCATAACTTCATAATCACGGCCACCAAATATTTTACCAAATGGGTAGAGGCTATGCCTCTTACCACTGTACCAGGTGCCGTGATCACCAAGTTCATTTTGAACCAGATCATTTATAGGTATGGTGTCCCACAAATCATTATCTCAGATAATGGCACGTCCTTTAAGAATGACGAGGTTTGTGAGATATGCAGTAAATTTAAAATAAACCATCATACGGCCTCCCTGTATTACCCTCAAGCCAATGGGCAGGATGAAGCAACAAATAAGACATTGAAAGCTATTCTACTCAAAATGGTAAAAGAAAACAAATGAGATTGGCATTTAAAGTTATATCTAGCCTTTTGGGCCCACCGAACCTCAATAAGAACACCAATAGGAGCAACTCCTTTCTCATTGGTATTCGGATTGGAAGCAGTTCTCCCACTTGAGGTTGAAATACCCAGTCTCTGCATCTCACTACAAGGGATTACGGATGAGGAAGCTTTAGAGAGGCACACCTCTCCCAACTAGAAAGCCTAGATGAGGCCATATTAGGCTGATTGAACAGTGGCATAGAGTCTATGTTATTTGGATGTGCCGCAGTATAACAAAGAGGTCTATGAACGAGAAATATATGAAGGAAATCTAGTTCTAAGACTAGGCGGACTGATTGATAAGAAGACCAGGGAAGGAAGGAAATTCTAGCCCAAATAGTTGGGGCCATACCGAGTCATCAAAGACTATGAAAATTGTGCGGATCGCTTATGTACATTAGAAGGCAAGGAATTGAATGAAGCTTGAGTCAATTCCTTGCATCTTAAACGATTTTATGCATAAGTGACCAGCACTATTTGTATAATTATATCTACATTGCATCTTCATGTGGTTAGGTTCATTTTTTCCACTCGTTTCATAAAGTTTTGTGATCAAGGGACTTATTTTTAAGTAATTCATTACAAACTTCCGATGATATTGCGAAGCATTCAAATCATATTTCTTCATTTTCATAACATCATCAACTGTTTCAAAATCATGTCATCAATTAAAGCTAGATATGACAAAGTCTTAATGGTAGCCATACCAAGGCCTGCATGCTTGTTCCCACTTTTGTTTCTTCCTAGGATAGGTGTCTTACCTATGGTATTTTCTAGAAGATTTATGGTGTCACATCTATCCTGTATATAGATCTCTTTGGAAATAAGAACATACTAAAATTTTTCTCAAATAAATAAGTCAAATATAGATGAAACAGAAAATTTTACTTTTACACATTTCCTTGCCCTACCAACCTTCGGTGATGAGCTTGCATCTCTTACTAGTGATGTAGGGTTGGGAAAGGATGGGAATGCCCTTACTCGCCTATACCTTGTCCATGGTGATAAGCCCATGCTTCTTACTAGTAGCATGGGGCAAGGTGTAGGGGGTCCTCTTAACAAAAATGTTGAAGGTCATAAGCAAATAGTTCAAATAAACCTTTGAAATCTTGAGTCAAAAAAATGAATCGAGATGTCCAAAATTCCAAAAGAGTCCAAAACCTTGAAAACCAGATTTTTTCAACCAAGTGGCCATCTACGGATCTAAGTCTAGATAAACTACAAAGCAAGTCACATTCTAAACTATGGAGTCACTTGAGAAGGGTAGGTTTGTAGCATCTTAATTTGGTTCCACCAACTCTTTGTCTATCTCCCATCATTATCATTTCAACACTCCTCATAGCTTGTGCCCTTTCTAGCTCTCGGTGGTGAGCCCTCACATCTTACAAGTTGCGTGGAGTTAGGAGTGGGACAAGTTCATCTGCTCATCATATCAATTTATCATCACATTTTGGCAAAACAAATATGAAGTACCGGAAAATTGCTTATAGAAACTAAAGTTCAAGATCACATTGTGTCTACATTATCATACATCAGCATCACGAAATACAAAAGGAAGAAAGCATTTGTATCATTTGTTCTCCATTGCATACATTCTGAAAAGCATATAAAAACAAGAATTCTAATAAGCATCTAATATACATGTGGAAATAAATCACGAAATCCTAGACACCAAAAGTCTGATCCAAAAAGGATTATATATATATAATCAAGTTTTATGTATAATGCCATCATGCGTTGGGCATGGTCAAAACACTCAATGAGCCGGGAAATACAAAATAAATCACATAAATAATATAAGAGTCACTACAAATAGATCCAAGTGGCCTCTTAACCCCTATGATATCCCTCTGAAGGTGCACGACCACGTCTAGGACTGCGCTACACTGGTTGGCGCTCGAATGCACCGAGGATCATGGTCCCCAAGGAGTAGCTGCAGCCTCGCTATGAGAGCGACTCCTCATCAGGTGCTCCATTGTCCAATATCCGGCCAACTCGGTACGGAGGGTAGTCACCATCTTGGCCACATGCCAGATAAGGGAAAAGACATCGCTATGCCTACCAACTGCTGAAGGCTCCCCACATCCACTGAAACTCGGCGTGAGTCTTCTCCATGGGGAGCATCAGGGTATCAGTACATACCCGGTGAATCAAGTCTTGCCACTCGTCAGCAGTCTCTCAAGAAAATGAGAAGACAAGTTAGAAATAATCAAAAGATAAAAACAAAAATGAACAAAAGGAGAGATAGCAACTAAGGCAATCCTAGCTAAGAACAAATATTAAAAGAAGAGTGACAACTCACTCGGATCTCCGGGCCTCCAAGAGGGATCCCTAGGATCAGCGCCTACCACAGATGCCACCGCTGACCGATGTCCTCCTCCCGTGTCCGAGGCAACATAGCATCCTACTACGGACTCATCCTCCCCCCAGGTTCCGAGAGGGAAACTCCTGCGAGACTAGAGTCACCCTCTCCGCGCTCCACTCTACCCTCTCGGCTGTAGGATCTCACGAGTTTCATGCCACTCGGGATCGCTATCCTACTCTCACACTCGACTCGGCCTGACCTCCATGTCCTCGGTCTCCTCCTCTGTCTCTCTCCCCCGTAAACTCCTTAGACTCGAGTCTATATCAATAGGGTCATCATCGCCTTATGGGCGGGACCAGCGGCGATCTAAAGTAAAGGTGCATGAGGAGCACCGACTCTCTCTCGGGCACGTACCACCCGCTTAGCTATAATAGGGACACCAGGAGTAACAATAGTCCAACCCAGCCTCTAGGACCTCCCCTAGCCTCCCGAACTGATCTGAACATTGGCACCACTGGGGGAAGCATACCAACGTAGGCAAGGCCAAACTGCTAAGGCACTCGATCAAAAGGGTGTGTCTCTACCTTCCCCATCCTGTCCATAAGCTTCCCTGTAGTAGAGAAAGAAATCAAAGTGAGGGTCTCCTCACCCCATAACCCTGCCATGGCCTGATAAGGTGTGGCCTCCATATCATCAATAGTCAGGGAGGAAACTGGTTGGTGGGGTGCTCTAAACACCGACATCTCTGTCCATTTAGCTGCCCTCACGGCTCTGGGATCCGCCACCTCTATGCCTCTCCCATTGGGGATGATGCGCTCATAGACCCAGATCATAACTAGGGTTAGATGACTCAAGGACTGTCCTGTAAGCGAGACCACCTGTATAGGTCATGGTAGGTGGTCCCAGTATATCGGCTCCCGGGCATAAATCCGGCCATGTGCCTCAACTGCATTGATAATAGGGGACCGAGTAATAGAGTAAGGTGTCCCCTCCCTTGTCCCTAATCAATCTCGAGGCAAGGATCCCCATAATGGCCTAACAAATCAAAGGAATAGGCAAGCTAGGAATGGAACAAACCCTCACCCCCTTCTTCGAACCAGTGGAGATAATTACATCTCCCATATATGTAGCCCACTGAGCTATCTGAGCCCGCGACCCTGTTGTCTCAAGTGTAAGCCATCTCCCAATAATTAGGACTCCCAAAATATGGTAGACATCCTCCAGGGTGATGGTCCACTCACCCCTGACTCCTGGAGATCAGAAAGTGTTCCGATCAACATCCCAATATGAAAACAGGTCACACAGTATGTGACTAGAAGGTGCGACATGAGGAACCCGTGATATACGTAATATGCCGGCCCTCTGAAGAGTATCCTACTCAGCCTAAGAAAGTGCATCCAACACTATTGGAAGCCAATCACACTCTCTCACGGCTCCATCTGATGTACTCTTCCTTCTTCTACAAAACACACAAAAACACACAAAAAAAAGTTAGTACCAAAATCACATTGGGAAAAATCATTAGAACATATGAGAATACTAAAAATGCAAAAATAAGTTCAAAACAAAGTTATTTTAGTGTTATGTAAAGTAAGGCGCCACCTAAAGCGGGCAGAGTTCCATAACCACCGCTTTGAAGGGCGGCGGTCCTGTAACCACCGCCCTACTCAGGGTGGCGGTCATGTCCCGCATTTTCAAACGGGTCACGTGCCCTAAAAATGCTCAAAAACACAAAAAAAGACCATTTTGACTAAAATGAGAGCCTACCCATTAGGCATCCCCCTAAGGACACATTTAAAACTAAAAATTTCAAAAATTACCCCTCATGGTGAAGATTTCATCATTTTTACATTTTAGGTATAAAAACGGTAAATCAAGAAGAACTAACCTGGGATCTCGCGGGTCGATGTTCCACTCGCGGAGGCATGATCACTATCTCATCACGAACGTTTCAACTATACTCTCATCAAAAACCGTCACCGTGGGTCCCAGAGCTCAAAATCAATCAAATCAACACACGCAAATGAATAGGAAAATGGGCCCGTTTTTATATATATAGCATTTTGACTCGTCTTGGATGCCCCTTTTCGTAGGTTTGGAGCACCGATGGAGGTAAGTTCTTATCCCCGCACAAATGGTAAGTCCTCACTTCATGTTATTTTAGTATTTATTTTTCGCTTATTTTATCTATATGCACTTGAGTCCTCTTTTCATTTTGTAGGTAGCGAGAATTTTGGATGGCGTCATTTCAACACACGGATGTGTCAAGTATAATTTCTAATTTCCCATTTTGGAACCACCATACTCAGACCCACTGTTTTGCGCCTCTTCATGGCTAAAATGCTTCTCCGAGGGGGTAATATGTATGTACCCAAAATTGTAGGGTACTACACTGTCAGAACAATGTTACACATGCCCCAATGATGATACAGGTCTCCTCGCAAGGTGTTCGAGTTCCAGAAAAGCTCTTAAAGTGTAAGTTAACATCCCCCATGCCCCGCTTAGCCTCCGTGTGCTCTATTTTACTCTTCCCCCTTCTTTTCCTTTGCATTTTGGTCTTGATAATGAAACTTCCCACCTGCACAGGCGGCGGTCTCGTGATGATGGCTGTGGAGCGGGCGGCGGTCCTTCACAAGCTTTCGGCCACGCTTTATTTTAATGTGACTCACGTAAATTTTCAACTTTTACCAACCTTTTCATCTATTTTTGCTTGTATTTATGATTCTGGTTCCCTGTAATAGTGTTTCTCCATTGTTTATTGTAAAAGAGTTCAAATTGGATTTCACCTTTGGGTAAATGGGAATTCTATAAATAGCTAGTTTGATTACAAGCAAATGGCCCCTCAAAAATTGCCTCTCATCCTCTCATTTCAATAGTTTAGTCTTTCAGTTCTTGCTTAGGAATTCAATAGTTTTCATTTATTGCATGCATAGTTAGTCTTATTTTGCTATTTAGAAGCCACATGATCTTCTTGTTCTAGTGTTATTACTATTTCATACAATCAATTGAGATAGGATAGTTTCATTTTAGTCTGAAGCCATTAGAGTTGTAGGTTTTGTTCGTCAAGAAGGATAGTTTCAGGTTCTGGATGTTTTGTGTTGCATGACTCGCAATAAATCCCGCTAGGAATTACATAAGCCAAGCTCTGTTCTCTTGCGCTATCCCTCTCCTACTCACATTGTATTCAGTTTGCATCCAAAGCTGCCATTGTTCCAATACCTACTTCTGTTGATGCTAGAATTACACACTTTTCTAGATTCACGTGAGCATGAAGGAACGAGGAGACTACACTGAGGGGACAAAGCCACACACAACCAGATTCGCCCCTATTCTGTAAAATCCAAGTTCAAGCTATCAAAGTTCTAGTTAAGACATATCAAATAGAGTAGTGAATCATTTCGTTTCAATCAATCTCGCTTTCAATATTGCCGGGGAAGCTGTGGGGATTGATAGTTTCTAAGAAACTATGATTCATTCCTCACTTCTGAGGTAGGATCGAGAGGTCTTTCAAATAGATTAGATCAGTTATTTGGTTATTCAGAATAGATTCACAACTACATAGGCAGGTAGCTATACTCAGCTACTTTGTTTGTTTTAGATTTTGTTATTAGCTTAGTTGTTATTTTCTAGATATTAAATAATTGCTCTTTCAATTCTATTAAAAATTTGTTGTCTTAATTTGTTAAATATTCATCAAAAATACAAAATAGAGAATTTAGTTATATATGTTGTGCATATACTTTACATAGTTAGTTTTACTTTTCTTGATTAGATTTATATTGTTTTCTTTGTATGACAATCAGGACCTAGGAGCCCAGAGAATATGTATTCGAGCCAATTGTGCCTCGGCCAATCTTGTTGCAGCTTGAAATAACTAACATAGACCAAAATCTCGGATTGGTCTTAGAAAAACAACAGATCTACAAGAAATCGGTTCACAGTTAAGACGGTTAAATATAGAAGGCGACAAAGTGTATACATTTTGGTCAATCCATCCAAACTACATATTTCCTAGTAAATATCCGCATGGTTGTAGAAGGGCTTGAAAGAGAGAAAACGTTCGGTTGTGATCCTTTGGTCCCACAGCTAGACATAGGAGACATTCTCATTGACATAGACACTAGCTTAAGAATTCAAGTTGCCAGAACACCTATAAGGTACTCTGAGAAGATTACACAACTTTTAGTTCTAAACATAAAGGCTGAAAAAGCATACGACTATTGGATATTAGGGATTAGGGATTGATTATGCACATGACCATAGGAGGCCTGATGACCACGAACCTACGGTTGTGATCCACAAATCCACAACCCAACGAGCCCACAGGTCAATCAGACGTTGATGTTGGTTTACGCACATTAGTGTTCAGATCATCTCCACTTCCACCAATCATTATCACACAACTATCCTCACTAGATATAGCAACTAATCAGGCTAAGGATTTCTGGACTAGACCAGAGAATCACCCATAGAATTCACCATATATCCATCATCCATTTTTCATGACCCTGTCGGGAGATATCTATGAAGCACCCATAGGTTATCTTCCACGTATTCCATAACCTATAGATCGGATCATGCCAGAGCTCGATATTGATTGGAGCCTTTGAGCAGTCATCCTCGTCGAACGATCTATCACACCAGTTCAGGTTAGGAGGGCCTTCTTTGCCTTAGATTCACAGATTCCATTAGTGTGCGTCGAAGAAATAAGATTGCCTAACTAGTTTTTCTGCGCCCCACGTATATTCCATCCCCACCGGCTATCTCGACATGACCTCGAGAGGTCGGGTGTGAGGAAGAGTTACTTGTAGATTCCCATGCTCGCTTGTCACTTTTCCATCATACATGAACCCCTATATAATCAAATTGATAATTAAAGCTTTGAGAGAAGCATGAGGAATAACATAATGGTTAGATTGAATGTTAATATATTGAACTATATGAAATGACGACTTTGTAGTGGATATCCATGACGATGAATCCACTCCCCAACCTACCGATTTAGAAGGCTTTTATTATATAATATTAAAAATATAAAATAGATTTATTTCAATGTAGAATTAATGATATTACGGTTCAATCATGTGATTATTGCCATATAATTTAAATATATATTAGCCAAAAATTATGAATATTGTGAGAGTTTTTAAATGAATTCTAAACAAATATATGGGTCGTAGGGTGACACTTTAGCTTATAAACATGATTATGTTGGAGTGTATCCAGTTCTACTATAATTTTTAGTGTATAGGTTAGATGTTTAGTTTCAAACTAGAATATATAAAAACTAAGTGCTACGATGGTAGTGGTAGAAGTTACATTAAGAATTATAGCTTCTCATTACGATAGGCATAAATTTAGCACACTTGTAAATTTGTGTGTGGTGGGCATGATGTTAGTCAAATATTAGAGTATTCCACCAAATTAGTTGTCATAAATGATATTACAGTCAAATTGAGAGGCCTCAAGATGACCAAATATTTTTGAAGTATTTGACTATTAATTAATTGTTTCTTATATATTTAATTATTTTAGTATATTTGAGTTTATTTTTACACGATAAAAGCACATATAATGGATGTAATTAAGATAGGAAAAACTTTGCGAGTGAATGTAGTTAGTATTAAATTTGTTAGGATATTTTAAAAGAGAATAAAGCCATATTTTAGCTATGCATGCATTAAAATTAGATTATATTATTTCATGTGTATGACTAATTGATTTATTTTCTATTCCTAAATAAAAATCCTTAATTAGTATCAAAGCAAGGTTTGGGTTGCATTTTTTGTTTCATACAAATCTAAGAATTGATCATGGTAAAATCTAACACTCCTACCATTTCAAAATTTAGTGGAAATTACTATGATTAATGGAGCATCAAGATGATGACTCTATTGATATGAAAAGACTAATGGGATGTTGTGGATGCTAGTTATGAAGAGCCACTTGATTGGGCCAATGTTTTAGTCAATTACTAAACAACCAAGAAGGAAGGTAAGAGGAAGAACTCCCAAGCTTTGTTTCATATTCAAACACCTATAAATAGAGTTTTTCTTCCAATAGTTTTAGGGTAAATGACAATCAAAGAATCCTAAAACACTCTATAAGAAGCTTACTAAGGTGGTGAAAATGTCCAAGTCATTAGGTTGCGAAACTATGAAGAGAGAATTTGAGAATTTGAGGATGCAATAAGAAGAAATTGTGAGTGATTTGTAAGTAAGAGTAAAGGATGTGGTCAATAAAATGGATACTCTTGGAGAAACATTAAACAAAAGATTGTGGTGAAAAAGGTGTTAAGGTCTCTAACACCAAGGTGGAATCATGTTGCCATCATCATTGAAGAAAGAAAATACATGACTACTCTTGATTTTGATCATCTAGTTGGATATCTTGTGTCTCACAAAGAAATATTAGGAGACACAGTTAGAGAAAGTGATGAGAAGGATTTGAGATAATAATCTAAGATCGAGAAAGAGTGAAGCTAATAGCTCTAGTAGAAATATTAGCCAAGTATAATGAAAAGAACATTAAAATAATACAATGGAAAGGAAAATATAGAAATCATAATTATTCAAGAAGAAGAGATTATTCAACTACAAGAGGAAGAGGTAGAGGTAGATTGGATAAGATAAATATTCCATGTTATTATTTCCACAAGTATAGTCATGTAATCTCCCTTTTTGGGTAACTTCACGAAAAATAGATAGGGATGAATGATATATGACTGAAATTAATTTGTAATAATACTTACGAGGGATAGATATGACTAAAAATCATATTGAAACCTTCAATTTTACCCTTCCTAGGGTAGAAACCTATTTTAGAACCACCATTCACTTTTAGATGCCCTAAACTCGTTGAAAACGTGCCCATTAATACTCAAAATTATTGATTAATTTCAAGAATTTAAAATATAAAAGAAAAATGAGTTTTAGTGCCCTAGAAATGAAGATATTACTTTTTATAAACCCTAAGTCTACAAAATTTATACATTACTTTAAAAATTCATTAATTTACCTAAGAAACTCAAAAATTCATGAAACATGGGATCGAGGGTTTAAAAATATGAAGAACGTAAATATCAAATTAGCTTTGCCAAAACATCCATCCAAATATGCCAACCACGACTTACAAGAAATTCACACCTCTTGGAAATAATGAATTAATGTCTCAAACATGGAAGAAAATGATTGCTTTCACCTTTAAAAATCGGTACACGTCCATCCATGCGGGGAATCATACCATAAATCCATCAAAAAACATCCAAAATGCTTCTAATGCAAGTCACTTGGGGCTAGATATAAAGATATTAGATGTAAATTCCTTGAGAAATTCAATAGTTCAAAATGTCCTTGTTTAGGGCTTTCATCCCGAGACAAGTTCCACTATCAAGTGTTCTCATCCTTGAAGTGGTCTCAAATAAGGTTTTACATCTTTGATGAGAAAGGAAAGATACAACCTTTACCGAAAAGAAATAATAACATTCAACCTACCACATAATGGCTAAGCATCTTCCTTTTATAACATAAGGAGTGCTACATCATAACTTATGGATAAACTTATAATAAGTAGCTTTTAATTATCTAATTTGTATTTAGAAATTTGGTACTCAAAATACTTTATTTTCTACATAAACAAATTATTCCATCGGAGTACTAGGATTCCCAATAATAATAAACATATCATCTGTTAGCATGTTTTTGATCTCCCCATTAGCGCAACAGATTTGCAGGTAGTCACTGGGAATCTGCATGGTAGAACTAACTATCAACATGGGAAACTATTCCATTATTTTTAGCTACTTCCTTTGTTGTGTCTCCGTCCTTTGTATATATTGTGCTCCGTGATAATAAACGAATCAAGTTATTTGCCTCAATATAGTATTAGAGAATTTCTTTCAGCGGGCTGCGTGAAGATCTGGAGGAGAGCGAAGCGTTGTAGCTCAACTAGTTGATTGGCGTCAACAACAAGGTGGTGTGGACGACAGAATCTGGACCTGCAACCTGGGCGTACAAATCAGCTCTCTGTTTTGCTGGTCGAGAAAAGAATACATGTAGATCATTGACTGCTCAAGGAGTCTAAGTTTTTTCTTGGTTATTCGAAGCTATTTTTTTGGCTTTTTGTACTTGTTTTGGTATTGAGCAGACGTCGCAGCGCTTTGGGCGCCACCTGCAAGAAAACAGATCTGCGTGGAGTGAATAACTTTTTTTTTGCACCATAGGAAGCAACCTACTGGAATGACATGCGTAGCAATCTGGTCGAGGGCTTTGATAGGGACTTGTTTGGAGCGACATTGGTGTAAATTGGTGCTTTAAACCTGTGACTTTTGCCTACGTGGATCCTGTTTTTGAGGTGAAAAATAAATCTTGGACGGTGACTGGACCAACGACAAAATAGAAAAATCCTTCGTAAGAAGTTGGTGAACCGTGTACCAGCGAGCGTAACCTGTGTACAAGCTTGCGCTGTGTAGGAAGCCCCGGACGAGCTGCAACTTGTCGAAGTTGTGTCCCATGAACCCCTGCCACGTATGTCATCCCTGACTACCTACTACCTGCAAATCTTGATTGAGGGATGTCATCCCCGGATATCCCAAGACAAGTTCCACTATCAAGGGTTTTCATCTTGAAGTGGTCTTAAAATAAGGTTTTCATCCTTGAAGTGGTTTTAAAAGTACAATCTTTACCTAACAGAAATAATAACATTCAACATGCCACATAATGGCTAAGCATCCTCCTTTTATAACATAAGGAGTGCTACATCATAACTTATGGATGACCTTATAATAAGTAACTTTTAAATATCTAATTTGTATTTAGAGCCTACATTCTCATACTACTTTATTATCTATTTAAAGAAGTTATTCCATTGGAACACTACCTGATTCCCAATAATAATAAACATATTATCTGTTGGCATGTTTTTGATCTCCTCGTTAGCACAACAAATTTATAGGTAGTCATCGGTAATCTACATGGTAGAACTAGTTGTCAACATGGGAGACTATTCCATTATTTTTAGCTACTTCTTTTGTTGTGTTTCCATCCTTTGTATATTTTGTGCTCCGTGCTAATAACAAATCAATTTATTTACCTTGTCATCTTAGATAATAATAAAAGCTGTCATCCACGTATTCCCCTTTCTTCATTCCTTAAACCCGTGGGGAGCAAAATGAATTAAGGTATTCACATATGTTAGTCTTCCAAAAAGGGACATGATAGTCCCCCTTCTCAATATTGCTTCAAGTACCAAGATCCCAAATAAATATCAGTTGATCTTTTGATGTACACTGTACATGAAGAAAAATCATTAAAAACCAATGTGACCACTTCTTTATACACTCTTGCTTTGTGGATATGATGGCCAACTCTCCTTCTTCGTTTTCCAAGGCCTCATAAATACCATCTAAACATTGGTTGTTCCCAATTTCCATCATGTTATCCCAAACACCAAAGTAATCTTGTTTTTCCTCCTTGAATACCAAAATGAAGATGGCTTAAATTCCATGTTTACTTGCATAGAATAGTACAAGTATCTTAGTGTGTAGTAAATACAACTCCCAACTATTAAGATGTTGCTTTATGCTCCAAAACTTTGAAAAGAACATATTGAAAATGCACCAAACAATAGGCCTCCTCTTTTATACATCTATCAAATTTACCCTTGGTCAAATTATTTTTCAACCCACATTTCATTTGGTTCATTCATCGAACCATAGATTGAAAAATTAAATTACAATCCTTTACTTTGATGACCGAACACTTCAATTTTATGGCATACAATGATGTAAACAATATCCTATATGAAGATGATTATCTTACTTTTATCCCCCATAACATTTATTTATTATTCCCGATCCTAAAACTCATAATGATAAAATCATTAATAGTATCGATCTTAAAATTAGAATTTCCTTCTTTTGCAAGCCTTAGAAAAACACCTATATCCCACATATGGAAACAAATTTGAAATTAAATCAAAGATGTGCTTCTTACCTTGCCATACTTTCTAGTATGTGATACATGACGATAACAACAAAAAATTGATATAAGATTTTGAAATGATCTTATATCGATTTCCAACAAAGCTATAAAATGAAAACTAACACTTCCCATTTCGGGTCCACATGTATGCTTATAAATATGTCATTATGCTAGCTTCTTGTTTTTATGAAAACATTGTTATGATTAACAACACAATTATTTTATCCGTGCTTACCATATTTCCATGTCAAACACTTTTTCCCTTGCGATGATGCATGAGGTTAGAAGGGACCAATCCCGATGGATGGAAATGATTTACGAATTTGGAAACTATCTCCTCTTATAGTTGTCTTCTTATTGATGATAGAAAACATATTGTAGGGAAAACTGAAATAGTTGATAATAAAAAGTTCAAAATCCAAAAAATCAATTATTTCAACCTTCAAAGTCATACCTTCTATGGAGGTAAGCAGCTAGAATATCTTCTTTGTGCATAGTGCATTCTTCAAGAAACATGGACCATTAAATTCCCCTATGTCTGAAATTTGTACAACTACAATTCCATCATGGTTTCTCCTCTTTTTTCACCTTCTCTTCTTGCATTCCATGGAACCATGAGTTATAAATCTAAGGAAAGGATAATTAGAGTTTTCAACATGTCCTTGATGCCTAAAACATATTGTGTTCCCCATACTAATTTGAAATAAAAAACCCCTCTTTTTATAAGTCTCAACATATCAGTTATATTTTCTACATGAAAACATTCTTGAGATTGAATCCAAATATCCATATGTTCTTTGGAATAAGAAGTAATTCTTAGCTTACCATCCCTTAACATATGTTGTCCATGATGATGTCCCATTAATGATCTCATAGGACACAATAGGTGTGAATTATGATCACTCCTCGTTTTTAAATGAAAAAGTGGTAAGAAGTGAATCTAAGATACTTACATACCTTGGGTTGCTTACTGATAATCTTTTAACTTAAATATTCCAAGTTAGGCGCAATAATATTATAGCGAAACATCTTTGGGATCCTCTCCCAAGTTGAAAATGTCATTAATACGCTTGTTATTAACCATTGTTAGGAACACTAATGCAAGCTCAATGTTATTAATTTCACCTCCCATTTTTTGTAAACCAACTTATTTCTCTACCCACTTTGTACCATTCATCTTCACAAAGTCATTAGAGTATCCTTTATTATGACTAAAACATTGCAAATACATAATACAAAGGTGATGTAGTAAATCCTTGCTAATAAGATGATGAAATTTCTTACCATAACTTACAGTCTAAATTTTTTTGGCAACCTAATAGTGATTATAGGTACCGAAAAAAGAGGACTCTATTCATATGTGTGGATTCCAAAAAGGTCACCAAAAAGGTCTTGGCTCATTGAACCTATGCAATTTTGATTTTTCTCCATTCTTAACATAATGAAGGCTACCAATTTCAGTGATTTACTATGGAGCATCAAATTTTCCCTAAGGTCCTCTTTTTCAACAAATTTCCTACGATCATAAATATGAAATGTTATAGCTTTAATAAACAAATTCAAATTACCATCATACCTTTGGTGGTTTTGATGAGAAAATTGTGTAGACTTTTCCTTATCCTTTGGAAATTAAGCTTCTCAACCTTTGTAAATCTAATTTTTCCTCAAACCCTTATCTCTTTGAGGCATTGTTACGAGAATCCATCAATAATTCCACTTGGGAAAGAGTGTTTTGGTTTTTACAAATCCCAAGGGTTGTTCCATCTTGGTAACCAAGCTGCTGTGATATATCTTCTTCCTTATTTTCCTTAAAAGTATGGCCATCCTCTCCATCATGTAGCTAATCATCCACATGTTCTTTGACTAAATTCTTCATGAGGGAAATATTTTTCCCTTCTATGATTGATTCTTTTCGTCATGGCTCCTTGGTATGGTTCTTTTCTTAGTCCTTGTACCAATGTAAAATCTCTTGTTTTCTAATTCAACAAATTCCTCAAAGAAAATAGAATCACGCATCCCTTTCGGAAGGGATTGGTACTCTCTGTCAATTTATCAACCATGGAAACCCTTTTCTCCTTGACCAAAACCACCACCACCTGCATAATATTTTTTTCTACTATAATCCTCTCTAATTCGTCATTTACCCCTCCTTTTGTTCTCATTATCCTTTCCAAAAAAAAATCCATGCTTTAAAGGTTGAAGAGATGATTCTCTAATAGCACTCTAATGTCCGCCCTTGGGGACATCTAAAAAATATCTAGAGATGAATGAAAAATGTCTGAAATTAATATTTAGATGTCTTTAATAAGACTTTCAAGGGCTTGATATGATTGAAAATGCATATTAAAAACTGAATTTTTTTCCCTTCCTAGGAAAAGACATCTTTGAGAACTCTCACTTACTTTTGGATGCCCTAAACTCACTAAAAAGTCCCCAATCAAGCTCAAAATTTATGATTAATTAGAAGCAATCAAATTTTGAAGGAAAACTTATTTTTAGTACCCTAGAAATCAAAATGTGAACTTTCTATAAACCTTCTATCAATAGAACTTATACATAATATTAAAAATTCATAACTTTAACTAGAAAGCTCCAAAATTCAAAAAACATGGGATCTCGAGGTTTAAAACTACGAAGAATGTAAATATTAAATCATCTTTCCCAAACATCCACAAAATCATGTCAAAATTGACTTACAAGAAATTTTCACCTCTTTGAAATAATGAATTAGTCTTATGCAAACATACGCAAAGAAATGATTTCTTCCTTGTTTAAAAATTAGTAGAAGTCCATCAATGTAAGAATCACATGATACATCAATGAGAACACATGCAAAATTCTCATGATGCAAGTCTCCCAGGGATAAATAACAATATATCAGCTCTAAATTCCTTGAGATATTAAATATTTCCAAATATCCTTGCTTGAACATTTTCATCCCCAAGAAAATTTCCATTATCGAGGTTTTCATCTTTGATGAGAAAGGAAAGGTAAAACCTTTACCTAGAAGAAATAATAAGATTTGAAACATACCACATAATTGTCAATCATCATCCTTTTATAACATAAGAGGTGTTACATCATAACTTATGGCCGACCTTTTACTAAGTACCTTTTAGTTATATAATTTGTATTTAAAGCATACATGCTCAAAATACTTTATTTTCTATTTAAATAAGTTCTTTTATTGGAGAGCTAGGCTTCCTAGTAGGAATACATGATGATAGTAAAATATTTTCTTAGATAGTAATAATTATGTCATCCAAGGCCACCCCTTGCCTTTTTACTTAAACTCGTGAGGAGTAAAATAGGTTAAGGTGTTCAAATATGCTAGTCTCTAAAAAGGAGATGACATGTGATTTAATAAATTTTGAATTTTTTTATTAAAATTTGAATGCAAAGATATGCTATAACTGATATATAATGAAATACAAGTGCTAGGAAATTTTATTTGATTTGATTATACAAGAAAATGCAAGAGATAGAAGGGTACTTACATTACTTTTTCTTATCTGAAGTATTTATGAATAAGAGATTTCGATGGAAAAGAATCACGAGATAATTGCAACAAACCTCAAAAAAATGCAAAGGAGGTAGAAATGCTTGGACACATGTTCATGGGAAAGAACATGGGCACTTGCGGGTGCCTAAGACATCTATGGAGGTGTTGGAGTCTTTAGAAAGGTTCAGAACTTGGTTACGATATTGTCACTAAGGTTTCACACTTGTTTGCCTTTGAGCATCCTGTATGGCACACGTGGATCGACGAGGTACTGTATACCTACATAAAAATATCATTTTGTAAAACCCTAAAAAATACATGAAATCCTAAAAAAGAAAGATGCAAAATGAAGGGTTGGACTATCCTTAGCTATCAACTAGTGAAATCATGGTGAGTGTTGTATTACATCTTAGAACCAAACTAGTTATATGTGCTTGTGTGTGTAATATTTCTCCAACATCACCCTCATGCCCACAATGCCAAAATATTGGGCAATAGCTAGATAAAATGCAAATGTGTGGGATGGAATAGAATGAACTCCCCTTCCTATGCAGTGTGTATATAGAATAATGAGCCTAAGATGCAGTCCCTTTGATATGTATTAATATATCCCTTGATAATAATTACCTATTATTATAATGGTATGTATGTTGTGTTTATAAAGGGATCTCTTTCTTTAATTTTGACACTAATGACCCAACATATCGACTAGTACCTCGGGATATGAGTGGGAAAACCAAAAATACCGACCTCAAGTGTCAAAAATAAGATCAAAACATAAAGAGGACATGGGCACCTAGTATGGACAGGCACATGGGCACTAGTGTCCAATCCAGAAGTGCTTAATGTCCAGAGAAAAATGATGAAAAATGAGTGGAGACTGACTGACAGGGATCCTTGTGATTTGACCAGAACTAGGTGTATGAGTGACAAGTGTGAAAGATAAAACAATAGAAACAAGCAAGACAAACAAACAAACTAGATAGTGGGCCATCAATGAATAATTTTCTTATGCAAGATCCATATATAAAACAACATACTTGGCGAGTATAATAAATAGTAGTAAGTGTATGATTTTGTGTCTACATTTCCCCCCTTTATGTTATTTGAATGAAATTCAAGTAGTGTAAAGGAAGTAAGGAAATACTGAGAAGAGTACAGAGAAACCCTATTACGAAAGTATGTGCAGATGTTGCAGAAGTATGTGCAAAATAAGAACATATAGCGTGATGAACCATGGATCATAATGTCAATCCAATCAGCATAACGAGAGACGTGGGACAATTATGAGGAGAGATAAGAGAGATTTATTATTTATATATTGAGTGATTGGATATTTTGATTTTGTCACTAATGGAGATGTGTTGAGGTAAGGAGTGATCAATTCCCAACCCAATTTTGCATGTGTAGGGAGAGAGGTTTAGTTTTACTCTAAACTTTAACTACATCCTCAAAATTTCTAGCTGCTGCAAATAGACACGGACATGATTTTGTTCATTTGGATCCATTTCGATTTATTTTGATCAAACATGAATAACCCATATATGAGTAGTATAGGAAAGGAAATGATGTCTCATTCCCCCACTCCAATGATGGTGCCACAATGTGTATGAGATGGCTTCCATGTTAGGTCATCTAGAAGTAGTAGAAAATGTAGAATAACTTCCCATGTTAGGTCATCTGGGAAAGTGGTGATATAACTCCCAAGTTAGGTCATCTGGGAGGATAAATATGTTGTGTTGTGTTGATTGATTGATGTGATTTTGAATAGTAAAATATTTGTGTTGTCGAGATTTGAATGTATGTGATTGATTTAATCAATTACTCATGGAGATATTTTTCAATTTTGCCCCCAAATTAGGTCATTAGGGGAATTGCTAGAAAGTGGTGTGAAATATTACATAATGTATGAGAAACTTTTTTATAATGAGAGAGTTAGAAATGTAAAATGATCATGTAACAATGTGAGGGGATTATGGGATGCCCCGATTATATTCCCCTTTAGGAGAAAGGATGAGTGATGATGAGAATGAGCGTTGATCCGAAAGTAAGCATGCAATGATGTAATAATGAATGCATGATAAGTATTGTAAAAGTGTGTTATATTAAGTTGAAATGATGTCAAGGAGGAATATAGTGTTTGTGGAATGTGTACAATATGATAGTAGGAAAAATTATGAAGAGAACGACACAAATGAGATAGGAATTAGAGTAGGGATGCTCCAGATATGATTGAAACCATGCGATGTTGATTAGTTCAAAGGGTAGGTGTAAATAATGACGATAGCATGGCAGGTCATCAAAAGTTACTATAAATAGTAATATGAAAAAGTGAATAGGAAACTCATTTGATTATTGCATGAGTGTGATTTGGAGATCTAGGTGTGTGAAGATGCCTCAAGTGAGAGCACTACAATGTATTTTTTTGAGATGGTGGCAATAGTTGAGGCATCATGTATGTATGACAACCGAGCTAGTAAGTGTGATTTTTCAAAAATGTGTTAAAATTAGTTGTTTTTCAAGAATGTTTAAAAAAATTATTTGTGAATTTCAAGCGTTTTAGACTGGGTAAGAGATGTGAAGGCACTAATGACCTTTGGGATGCCAACACCCATATATAAGTGTTGGTTACCTAATCCTAAGCGCTAGCGTCTGAGTCTGGGCACTAGATACCCAAAAGGATTGTTTAGTGAGTGCGAGAAAAGTAGAAATTGATGTTTGTTGGTGTTATATGAGGTTTATTTGCATATGTATGAGATGTTAACATTTTATTTTTGTCATTTTTTGGTGTGCAGAGGTATATTCATTTACGATAGTTTCGTGGTGGCTTCCATTTGAGCACATTGCTAGGATTGGATTTGTTAGATGATGAGTGGGATGTATTAGACCTGTTTCGACCTATGACAAGTAGCGATGATGGGGAGGTCCCCATAATATTCCGATGATCACCACATTGTGTTAGAGATGGTTTGCAGATGCTTACACATTTTGATTGCCTACTGGTGAGATGATAGTGACTTTGAAGGATGTATATCACATATTGTGATTTCCTATTATTAGTGAGAGGGTTTAGGTGATGGCTATATAGTATACTCAAAGATAGATGAGGGGTGCTAGGTGGTAATTTATGGGGACCCGAGTTCATGCGAGGTCGGGGTTTCACGATTGTGGAAGTTTATTTCTATTGTGATTTCTTCGTAAGTGCGGTGTAGGGTGGTAGTGTACACATCTTATATAATATGCATGATATATACCATCGAGATCAAGGAGTATGGGATGCACGATATGCATGGGAATGATGTGTATTAGCCCACTTATACATATATCTATACAAATTTGCAGAGGAGGAAAATGGGGGTGGTATTGGAGCTACCACATTTCTACATATATGGGCCTACGAGCATATTCGATATTAAGGCCACTTGGTGCACCCAAGGTGAGTGGGAGAGGCCTGATATATTTTCTAGGAGATGGGTCGGTGTTCACAGTAGGAAGATGGATAAATAGATAAGGTAAAGGTGGTAAGAGGAATACCTATGTAATTTGGGATGGTTGAAAGGTTGTATGCATGAAATAGATAAGTAAATTAAATATGGTGCGTATGCGTGCGTATAATTTTGAATCAAAGTGATTGTGAGACCTTCCTTTTGGCTAGGAGGAACTACCTATATAAGAACCAAAACAAGACCACCAAAGAGAGTTAAACAATATATGTAGTGGACTGCCTAGCATATGCTAGATCCTGGAAGTGTGATACTTCCTAGATGGTTATCAATCCATTGTTTAAAACAATTCAATGCTGAAATAAAGTAAATATTGTCCTACTGTAGTTTAATATGATTTAGGCATCTCATACAAAACACAATAGGCTAGATCTAATCTAACAGGCTAGGCTAGAAGGAGATCAGAGGTCAAGTAGGTTGGTTATAGGTGAATCTGAGCTAACAGGCTAGGTTAGATATAGATCTGAAGGTCAAATAGGTGTTCAAGTAGGTATATGTCAGAAACAAGTTGTTATTCTAGTAGAGATCAGGTGACACAGAGACCGACCATGGTTTTATAAAATCGATGATGGTTTGGAATTGTAAACGGTGATGGTTGGTAGAGAAGAACCAACGATGGTTAAGTCGGGGTTGGTGGAATCACATAGTCTAGTTTTTGGAGTTTTGGGGAAAAAGTGGAGTGGATAGAAGGTGGGGATTGATCACAGAGGGGTGTAGATATGTTGCGAAGGTCTGAGACTACTGAGGAGGTCAAATAGGAAATTGGGCCAAGTATTAAGATGATTGGGTATGGAAGGTGGCTGTAACTGGAGAGAGGAATGGACAGAGGGTAAAAGACTAGGTTCCTTTACCAAAAATACTACAGATGATGATAAGAAAATGAAATAGATGGAAGGAGGATACTTACTCTTCTGTGAGGTGAGTTTGAAGAATAATGAAGAAGTTGTTGCGTTGGAGAATCGTTGGGAAGAAAGTTTCACTGTTGTGCTAGTGTATTTGGTTGCCTTTGTTGATCACAAATCAATCTTCATTCTGTTGTTGCATCTAAAGAGATCGAATTCGAGATCAGAAGTTTTCAAAAACAACAACCCCTGTATTACAAAGTTGTAGATGGGTCTAAATAGGCCATTTGGTCCATTTTCGGTATAACCGGCATCGGTTTAGGGTGAACCGACATCGGTTTAGGGTGAACCGACATCGGTTTGGGTGAGATATCTCGGGTTGTTCAAAAGTTTCTAGGAAGTTGTTCCACCATTTGATAAGGGTCTCTTCTTTTCTCGGGGTGAAAACCGACCTTAGGAGGCTTTTAATGTGAGGTGAGGGGATGGGTCTAATGTTAGGTTTTATTTAGGACATTGGTTTAGGGTTTAGGTTAATGGGTCAAATGATGGGGTGGTTAGGTGAGGTGTATTTAATAAAGGCAATTATATTAAATAGGTGTGTGAGGGTAGTGAATTAATTTAATGTAAATAATTAAATTAATATGTGTGTGGGAAAAAGGTCATTAACTTAATTAAAATAATTAAATTAATATGTATGGAGGTAAATGGCATTAATTTAATTAAAGTAATTAAATTAAAATGTGTGGGGTGTAGGAGGTAGGTGATAAGGTGTTGAGGATGAGGAAGTGATTATAGGGCTGCGGTAGGGGACCAAGGTGATTACTGACATGATTTGGTGTCTACATTTTTCCCCTTCTTGTTGCGTAGCTTGTATTGGTAAGCGACGTGAACAAGAATAGAGTGTGGTTGCCCCAAGTGGGAATGAGGGTGATCCCCCTCAAACCAGGAACTGATGAGGTGGCAAAGCACATCGGTGAGTGGTTTGATAAAAGTGGATGTGAAGAAGAATAGTGAAAAATGGGGAAAGGAGTAAAGGGAAAATCGGGCATATAGGTAAATGGGTAAATGGGCCAAGGTCAAAGGTAGTGGCAGTTGAATGCACGCACACATATAAACTATGACACGGTACCAGGTTGAAGAGCTTGCAAACTCTACATCATCTAAGGTCGATAGGTTTATCCAAACAAGGTTGAAGTGATTCCGGTATCCAAGGTATAGGATATGGTCAGGAAACACAACGTAGGTTAGGTGCAGGAATGTTTAGGTATGTTCCGGTACACCAAAGGTAGGGTCAGGATAAAGCGGTCATGAAATAGTAAGGTAAGGTCATTAGGTCAAACAACAGGTAATGTGTCGCAAGGTATAGTGAACACATGAGGTCAAAGGTCACTAGTTTTTTGGGTCAGGTAGATAGGTCACACATGGGTAAGGGCGAGGTAGGGGTAAAATAAGGAGGCAATCAATTAATGAGGTGAGGTTAAAGAAGGTGGAGGGCTAGAGAGAAGAAGGTAAAGTGGGTAGTAGGTAGGTGTAGGGGGAGGTAAAAAAAAAAAGGAGGTAAGGAAAATGAGGTCAATGTGAGGGCAATGAGTAGGCGGGGTAAGCGAAAAAAGTGGTGAAAATATGAAATGATGATGGTGAGAGAGGGATGGTGGTTGGTTATGCTAGGGCATCGAGACCGGCATCGGTCAAGGGTTAACCGACGTCGGTTGAGTCGGGTAGGGTATAAAAAGTGGAAAACCCACATTTTAAAATTCATTTGTGTATTGTTAAAAAAGGAGAAAAGGACAAGAAGAGAGAAAAGAGGAAGAGGATAAAAGAGAGCATTAGAGAGCTTGGTTGGCGAGCCACATAGGTGAGATTGATTGGGTGAGAGGTGGGACCATGATATCAGGTGGATTGAGTGGATTGGTTGGAGAGTCGGAGGTGATTTGAGGATGGCGGAGGCTGGAGAGGGATCGGGAGGAGTGGCGCGGAGGCCGGAGGTTCCACCATGATGGCGGCAGTGGGATCAGGTAGGATTTAAACCTTTGTTATTGATTTGTGAGTTAATTTGGTTAAAATATAAAAAATGTGAAAAATGGGGGGTTGGGGGAAGAAATTTGAAAAAAGGGGAAAAAGGGGAAATGGGAATGGGGAAGGGTAGGGGGTAGGGAAAAAGGGTAATGTAGGAACAATTAGGGGTGTAAGGAGGGATTTGGGTGGGTAGAATGACTAGGAAGGAAAAAGTAGGGTTGGGAAGTCGGGGTGGGGGTGATGAAGTGTGGCCGATGCGAGCGTCGGTCGACTTGTGGCGCGTCGGTGGGTAGTGATCAGTATCGGTCACAAGAAGCGATGACCGATGCGGTTAAAGGGAGACCGTGGTCGGTCAGGGGATAACCGGGGTCGGTTGATGATAATCGGTGTCGGTTAACCTAAGGGTAAGACAAAAGGGAAAAAGGTTAGAGTGGGAAAGGTTAGGGTGGGAAGGGTTAGGTGAGGGGGAAGGGTTGAGGGGGTAGAGGTAGGGTGAGAGGGGAGGGTAGGGTAGGGGGTGGATGGGTTTGGGTAGGTTTGGGTGAGGGTTAGGGGTAGGGTAGATGGGTTAGGGGTTGGGATGGGTTTTAGGGTAGGTAGGTAGGGTAGGGGTAGGTTTAGGGTAGAGGTAGGGTGGGTTTGGGTTGGGTAGGTTTGGGTGAGGTTGGGTAGGTAGGTTTGGGAGGTTAGTAGGTGGGTTGGGGTAGGTTTGGGTGATGGGTTAGGTAGATAGGTTTGGGTAGATGGGTTTGGGTAGGTTTGGGTTAGGGGTGTAGGTTAGGGTGATGGGTTTGGGTAGGTTTGGGTGAGCGACAAGGCCAATGGGATGGGGGTGGGGAAAGAGATTAGGTCGGGATGTGGGGTAAAATAAGGTAAGTTGGGAAGGTGTACTAATACATTGCTTTTGTGGGATGCAAGCGCGAGATGAGCTGTGGATGAGGGCCTGGGTGCCACCCTTATTATTGATGATATGGGAGAGCATGAGCATGACACATGAAGTGGAGTGGCGGCATGTTGCGAGAGGTGGGGTTGATAGGGGTGAGGGCTTTACCTGGCATGTAGTTACGGGAGGTGAGTCTTATGGTTTCCCTCATCGATAGATGGGACTCGGTGACCAACACCTTCCATTTCCGATGGGTGAGATGACGATCACCCTGAGAGGACGTCTACAGGATCCTGTGGTTGCCCATATTGGGGGCCCAAGTTTATTCCATCTCTTCAGAGGCATCGAGGAGCTACTAGCACCCATTTTTGGTGAGGGTGTAGTAGACCTGATGTTCCATAGTGCTAGCATGAGCTATGGAGTGATGTATAGAGCTCATCCAGAGGAGATGAGGTTAGTGGTACTCTTGATGGAGGAGTGTGTGTGCTTTGCCTTGCTGCCGGATGCGAGAGAGGGGGAGATTCTGAGGTCACTGATGGGAGTCCTCCATGACATGATGATATAGTGGACATGGTTCGCATGGGCACCTACATTGTTGATGCATAGAGTGTATAGAGAGCTATGGGCCTACGGGTGACTATGGAGGTTCAACATCTGCTACGTCGTACTACTACATTGTTGGGCTTATGAGCACATTGTTTGTGTTTGACAGTGGGGATGCCCCTGGGAAGATGCATTCCCATGGAGAGTTTTGAGAGTGGGGTATAGGCGGTGGGTACCGGCCATGGGAGAGGCCCGAGGTGCAGAGCTACTCATGATGTAGCTTATTACAGGAGGTTGTTGGAGGGGTTGTCAGGTGGACATCATTTGGAGGCCATATGTGGGCTTCCCCTCATATGAAACAGATGGCCACGGAGAGCTAGGGCTATAGATACATCTATGGATAGAGGGGAGGAGAGTGGGAGAGCATGAGTGGATACCCGTAGAGTGGGTTAGATGCAGTTTGGATTAGTCCAGGGTGTACCACCTCCATTCCTGTAGTACAGGAGAGATGATGTGGAGAGACCTATGTCTCCACCATGACCCATGTGCCGACTGGACAGGAGGAGCAGCTAGTAGATACAGATTGATGATGTTGGGGTTGCAGATGGGTATAGGTAGTGGTGGGGTGGCACAGTGAGAGCCATGTACCACCGAGGCCAGGGAAGCCAGACTTAGCCACCATCACAGTTCAGAGAGATGCCCTACAGGGGTAGGTGGCTACTTTGGTGATGTAGCTTGGGATCATGCAAGGGCAGCTCACAGGTTTAGAGGCACATGAGTTGCCACATTACGAGGCCAGAGATAGTGATGTTGCTCGAGGCTCGGGCGAGGGTAGGAGAGGGAGTGTACTGCGTAGGTGGAGAGGAGAGGGAGGAGATGGAGATGGAGAGGAGGTAGGAGGTGGAGATGGGAGGAGATAGCCACTCTACTAGGAGCGCATAGTGTAGGCTTTATAGGCGATTGGCCATAGCGTAGCGCGAGGGGAGGTTATGGAGTGCTGCAGGGCGGTGACATGTAGCAACACAGGCATGATTACTACCCCTGCGAGGCCGAGATACGAGGCACAAGCATAGATTCAGGGCCGACTCAGGCTCTAGTACCAGCACAGGGCTCAGTGTAGGTTCAGGGATAGGGTCCCATTGTACAGGTACCCACACGTAGGTAGCAGGACCCATGGCACCTCCAGACAGTGCCCATGGCTAGGTTCAGAGATGCCCTAGGAGAGGCATGGTATTACCAGGATCATTTGTTAGTTTCGGGCTAGATGTGCCCTCCTATGCCGAGTATAGAGCACAGTAGGCCTCAGTGAGAGGACTAGATCCCACACTCATAGTGTGGAGAGTACAAGGGGGTGAGCCCAGGGATAGGGTCGTGGTGAGGCCACTAGTGTGTAGAGGCCAGCCCCAGGTGAGGGCCATCAGTAAGAGGTGAGGTAGGTGTTCGGGCCCCAGAGGCAGTGTGGCGAGGGGTTGGGAGAGACACAGTCACAGGGAGCATTCCCGACATCAGATGGGGAGATGATTGACCTGTATGTGGAGCATGCGTGTTGAGTCATTTTTGTATGTATTATATATGAGACCGGCCTGCGTGCTGAAGAGATTTTGTATTTATTATTGTGTTGTACATGATACCGGCCTGCGTGCCAAAGATTTTTGTATTGATTCATTCATTCTTTTTGTATATATGAGACCGGCCTACATGCCGATGACATTTTGTATTGTATATTCGGCCTGTGTGTTGACATTTTTGAGATGATGGCCATGATGAGATGGGCATGTATTTTGAGATACACATTATTGATTTATATGATGAGATACATGGTATTTTGTGATGTGTTGATGTGTTTATGAGATATTGGTTTATGGCTTGTGTTAGATGAGATATGGATTTGTTATTTGTTATTATGATGAGATTGGGTTTGTTGATAGATGAGATATGGGTTTTATGGATTTGATATGGTGAAGTTAGGCATGATAGGCATGATGGAGTTGAGTGGTTTAGGCATGGATCGAGTTAGGTTGGTTAGGCATGGTTGAGTTAGGTTGGTTAGGCATGGATTGAGTTAGGTTGTTTAGGCATGGATTGAGTCAGTTGGTTTAGGCATGGATTGAGTCAGGTTGGTTTAGGCATGGTTGAGTCAGGTTGGTTTAGGCATGGATTGAGTCAGGTTGGTTTAGGCATGGTGGAGTTAGGTTGGTTTAGGCATGGATGAGTCAGGTTGGTTTAGGCATGGTGGAGTCAGGTTGGTTTAGGCATGGATTGAGTCGAGGGTTTAGGCATGGATTGAGTCAGGTTGGTTTAGGCATGGATTGAGTCAGGTTGGTTTAGGCATGGTGGAGTTAGGTTGGTTTAGGCATGGATGTTCATTTTGGTATTTTGATAACAAATGGCAATATAAATGCATGAGATGGTGTAAAATGGGGAAAATGTTGGTTATGTATGAAAATGTGAAATAATATAAGTGGTAAAAGTTATGTGGTATATGGTTTAGATGTGAGGTTTTGATATATGAAGGAAATCGAGGTAAAAGGTGGGGAAAATGGTTAGGGTAAAGAGTGGTTGAGCTAACCTTCCAAGGCCCCATGCCCTGGAAGTGTTGCCTACATAGTCCCGGTGAAAAGGGACCTCAGGCCGATGTAGTTCTCCCATAAGCTAGGGAAGAATATGAGAAGATAGAAGAATAGGTAGTGAGGTTGATAGTTAGGTTGGATTCGAGGTCATAGGTATGATTAGGTCAAGGTCGATTAGGTTAGGTGGAATATAGGTAGATAGGTATGGGTGATTTTAGGTCGATAGGTAGTGTAGTCAGGCCAGGTTGATTAGGTCATAGGTGGAATAGGTGATTAGGTATGGTGATTTTAGGTCGATAGGTAGTGTTGGGCCATAGGTATAATTAGGTAATGTTAGAGATAGGTAATAGGTAGATAGGTAAAGGTGATTTTAGGTTGATTGAGGTGTGAGAAGAAAATCCCAAAAGATAGGTGTCGAGGTCTAGTCCTATATAGGAAGATCAAAAGGTAATGAAGAAGAGAAAAGATAAGAGGGGCAAGAAAGCCACCCGATTGGAAAGGATCAAAACGTATGAAACACATCTACAGATAGGCTAGTGAACGTAAGACCCTAAAGACATTGCATGATTGATTACTCTAAAGGTGAAGAATAGTCACAAGAATCACCAAATGTTGTAGGTTCAGCAGGTCCCTTGAGGCAGTATGAGGTGAAAAGACAATGGGTAAGGAGGTGAAGGTAATTGGGTCATAAAATGGGAAGTAAAATGCCTTGGGCAATAGAGCCAAGATCACAATAGGCAAGTCCATGATGAAAAAGGTTACTTTTTTTTTTTTTCTTTTTGACTTTTTAGATAGATTGATCGATGTGGGAAGTCTATACGGGATGAGTATATGTCTCCTTGAGGTCTTCGTGAAGCTGATCGATGCGGGAAGCTTCTAAATTTTGATTTTTGAGAAAATAGTCCTCTTTTTGGAAAGACTATGTAGAGAGTTGTGAGAGCTTTTTATAGCTGTCCTTTGAGGAGCTAGTCTACTTATAGTGATAATTGAAGGTGGAAGATGTCCTTTTGAGGGATTCATCTTTTATATTGGAAGTTTGACTCAAGGAGTTGATCCCTTATATTGGAAGATGTTTTGAGGGATTCATCTTTCTTTTTTTTTTTTTTTTTTTTTGGCTTTTAAGTCATGGACTAGACTATAATGAAGCATTTGGTTCTTGTTGAGAAGGAAAGGGTGAATGACCATGGGATCTCATCTAAAAGAAGATGAAAAGTATCCATGAGAATCATGCCATGTGTAGAGCCGTGGTGCACATATTTAAGATAAGGAAAAAGGGTGACGGGTAATCACATGATTCTTGTTTAGTCGTTGGAGATGAGGTGTGGAAAAAAAAAAAGGTAAATGGCACTCAAGGGATGAGCATGAACTAGATAAATAGTGATGTAGGACTAGAAGTCAACAAGTAGAATGGTTGAAGATGCAAGGCATTGAGGGGCTCAGGTTCGGGCTTACCATCAAGTGAAGACAAGCGATAAGCACCTGATCCATAGTCATGGGTCACGATGTATGGTCCAAGCCAATTAGGAGAAAATTTTCCCCGTTTTTTTTTTGCTTTGGTTACGTGTTGATTTTCCTTGAGGATGAGATCACCAACCTTGAAGGTGTGTTCATGGACACGTTTTCATAGGCATGCTTGATGCATTTTGGTAGACTTGGAGATGGTCGAGGGCATGAAGATGACGTTCATCTAATAACTCAAGTTGTGCTAAACGGTCTTGGTGAAAGTCATCATCAGTAAGCATATCTTGAAGGAGATATGGAGAGATGGGATCTGGACTTTGAGAGGAAAAACAAGCCTTGGTACCGTAGACCAGAGAAAAGGGAGTAGTAGCGGTGGAGGTGCGAATACTAGTATGGTATGCCCAAAGAGTGAAAGGAATGTGCGTATGCCAATCCTTCCCAGTATCGTTAACCACTTTCATGAGAATTTTGTTTAGGGTTTTGTTGGTGGATTTGGCTTGGCCATTGGTTTGTGGGTAATATGGTGAGGAGAAGCTAAGTTGGATACTGAAAGTGTCACAAAGTTTTCTGTAGAGTTTTGTTTTTGAATTGTTTTCCATTATCAGTGATAAGGTGATGTGGAACACGAAGCGACAAATAATGTGATGATTGATGAACTCACATATTTTCTCAGCTTTAGTGGAGATGAGGGGTATGGCTTCAACCCATTTGGTGTAATATTCGGTAGCGGTGATGATCCATTGATGTCTTAGGGAAGAGTGAGGATTGATCTCTCTGATAAGATCCAAACCCCATTGAGAGAAGGGCCAAAGGTCATGAGCGACCTGTAAGGCATGACTAGGTGTGTGATGAAGATTGGCATGTTGTTGGCATTTTACACAATGCTTAACGTAGTCACAACAATCATGATTGAGGGTCAGCCAATAATAGCCTAGGTGAAGAATGCGTTTAGCAACAACAAGGCCACTGAAGTGACCTCCACATATGCCATCGTGAACTTCTTTAATGGTATAGGGGATTTCAGAGCTGGTGAGGCATCGTAAGAGAATACCATCAAAGCCACGTTTATAGAGAAGGCCACCCATGATGACATAATGAGAGGCCTTTTTGAGAAAGGTGTGTTGTCCATTACATGTGAGATCAGGAGGCAATATAGAAAGGGAAAGGTAGTCTGCAAGCTGCTTATACCAAAGGTCTTGTGTGTTTAGTGAGGTAGTTGGATGAGGTTAACACAACAAGATTTATAAGAAGGTCTTGGTATGCATTTTATGGTAACAAAGATGTCTAAATCGTCAGGTGAAGTGGGTATTTGGGAAGCGAGGTAGGCCATGGTATCGTGAATTTATTGGTGGATCGCGGAACAGTTTGAATTTTATAGCGGTCAAAGGTAGTCAACATGATGCCGACGTAACATTTGTACTCTTGAAGTATTTCATTATGACATTGATAAACACCATTGACTTGGTTTACTACCAGTTGAGAATCACCAAAGATATTAATGGACTTAACATCTAAGGCATAGGCAGTCATGAGACCCAATACGAGTGCTTCGTATTGGTGATATTGTTGGTGCATTGAAGTTGAGTTTAAATGATAAGGGCATGGGTTCACCATCAAGAGGAATGAGGATAATGCCTGCACCACCCCCATGTTGACATTTGGAACCATCGAAGAATAAGGTCATTTGGTAAGGGTCATCATCCAAAGAGAGGTTAGCAATGGATTCATCAGGGAAATCAAAATTTGAAGATTGATTCCTAGAAAGGTGCATCATCAGTGGTGGTCAGCAATGGCTTGGCCCTTGATAGATTTTTGGTGGATGAATTTGAGGTCTAGGTCAGAAAGAAGCATGAGCCAACGTGCGCACGTTGATTTTGGTAAGGTTTAGCATACATGAAGTGTAAGGGGTCAGTGTTGGTCACAACATAGGTTTTGTGGTTGAGTAGGTAATGGCGAAGTTTGGTGGCAACAAAAACTAAGGCTAAGCAAAGTTTTTCAGGGTGAGTGTATCGGGTTTGTAGTCTAGAAGGGTATGGCTTATGTAATAAACCACCTGCTCCCTATGTTGTTCATCACGATGAGTGAGCATAGCCCCTAAGAGTGATCGGTAGTTGAGATGTATAGGTAGAAGGGTTGGTTGTCTTTAGGTGGAATAAGTATGGGTGGTTGGAGAAGGTATTGTTTTAAGGCCTCAAAAGCTTTGTGGTAGTCGTCATCCCATTTGAAAGAGACATCCTTTTTGAGAAGGTGATGAAATGGTTGACAACGGTCGAGAGAGTTGGGAAATAAATGGTGAATAGATTGCAATTTACCTTGTAGGCTATGGAGTTGTTTAAGGTTAGTGGGTGGAGGCATTTCAAAATGGCCTTGACTTTAGTAGGGTCAACTTCTATACCACGTAAGGAAATGATAAATCCAGGAGCTTTCCTGAGAGAACCGAAGATGCACTTTTTAGGTTGAAGGTGGACACAATATTTAATGAGGTGGTCAAAGATGGTTTCGAGGATGGTGAGGTGCTCGGTGTGACGTTTAGATTTGGCCAAGAGATCATCACATAATCTTCAATATGTGATGCATGATATCATGGAAGATGTAAGTCATAGCATGTTGATATGTGGCACCAGTGTTTTTAAGGCCAAAAGGCATGACTCGATAGTAGAAGGTCCCCAAGGGGTAATGAATGTGGTTTTGTGTTGATCCTTTGGGAGCGAGAAAGATTTGGTTATAACCGAGAAACCATCCATAAGTGATAGCATCTCATGGCCAGTGGTAAGGTCAACCAACTGGTCAATACCAGGCAGAGGAAAATCATCTTTTGGGCTAGGCAAGGTTGAGATCATGGAAATCGGTGCAAATGTGAAGTCCCCCTGTCACCTTAGTGATAGGGATGATGTTAGAAATCCATTGGGGGTAATCGATGGGTAAGATGAAGGAAACTGAGAGAAGGCATTGAAGTTCTTCTTTGACAAGAAGAGCAATGCGAGGGTGCATTTTCCTCAACTTTTGTTTTACGGGTTTGGCATCGGGAATGGTTACAATATTATGGACCATGATAGTGGGATCAATGTTAGGCATGTTAGCATAGGACCAAGTGAAAGCATGGCTATGATTTTAAGAAAAAGAAGTGAGGGCTTCTTATTCAACAACATCAGAGATTGGCCAATCTTGAGAATGTGGGGGTCATCCTGAGTGTGGATGTTGACTTTGATAGTCGATTCATTCAACATTGTTTGTGTCTCAGAAGGTAACGACCGGTGAATATAAGAGTCTTCAGCACCAAGGTAGGTGAGTATGGACTCATCATCTTGACATTGAATGACATTAATAGAAGGAGTATCATCCCCTATCATGTCAGGATACAAGAAAGGAAGAGAGGAAGGAGCCTCGCCATCGCGGTGATAGGTCAGAGGCCCCAAGGAAATGGTATTTATGAAAAAAAAAGGTAGGAGGGATAGATTAGGATCCATCGACTCCGTTGGTGAAGGTGGTGAAGGTGGGGTAGGTGAAGAAGGTGGAGAGGGGTCAATGTCTTGATGAGTTCAATACGGGGCTTTTTGGTAGGTAGTTTGGTAAAACCGATTCCACTACGATCATTGTGTTTATGCGTGGTACATGAAATAATGGTGTGATGACCTTGTTCATAAAGGCCAAAGCCGAAACCCTTCAGGCACAAGTGGTGTAGGAAAGTGTGAGCAAAGCGGCGGTTGGTAAGTGACTGAAGGTCAGCTGAAAAAGGTTGGGTTTGTGATGGTGGTTCGGGTGTGTAAGTGGAAATGTCAAGTCCCCCATAGGTAAGATGGGTATGGAGGTGGGGAGGACCATAAAGGAGATGCTCGCCTATGTGGTGATCATAGTGAGGATGTTGGTGAAGGTTTCCATACTCTTGTGGAGTAAGGAATGTATTGACATTGTACAGGTGATACTCCCCCATAGTGAGGCATTGAAAAACACCTTCCAAGGGATCAGTGGTTGATATATTGGTGGCTGGAATGGAGGAAGCATTAGAAGTTAGATCGGTGGAGGTGTCGGTTAGTTGGGAAGCTGATGTGTGAGTAGTAGAAGTGACAACATGGTGGGAATAGAAGATTTGGGTGAAGGTGAGGTTGCAACAGCATTGGTGGATGGGGTCGTGTGTGAAGAAGATGTAGGTAGGGAGGTAGATGCCTTAATAGGTACAAGGACATCATTGGGCTGGTAAAGCATGTTGCTAGGTTTTGAAAGGTGATGGGTCAGCTAGAATGGTATAGGAACGTCCTTCATGTTTGAACTTTACACATCGGTGTAAAGTAGAAGGAACACAACCCATGGCATGAATCCAGGGTTTTAGAAAAAACAAATTGTATTGAAACTCCCCTTCCAACATGTAGAACAACTCGGGAATAGTACGGGGACCCACATGAAATGTGGAGGATGATAGTGTTGAGTGTAGAGGTGATAGCGTCATTGAATGAATGCAACATGATTGGATGTTTATGCATGCAGTTGTTGGGTATGTGCATTTGTTTGAATGCGTGAGAGGAGATGATGTTAATGCTAGCGCCCCCATCGATCATAACACATTGAACACATATATTATCGATATGGATGGAGATGAAAAGTGTAGGATCTGGGTCATCGGTTTGGTGGGGACAATTTTCATCATCGAGAAACTAAGGATAACAACTTGGTGAACAGGTGGAGGTGATGAGGTAGATGGAAATTTGGTGAGAGAAGCGACATGATGAGGTGTGATAATAGATGCTACAGGTGTGGGGTCATTAGGTAAAACCTCAATAGATTGAAGGACCTCCATGAGGGCTTGATGATGTGACTCGAGGTTTGGATGAGGTCGTATAAGGACATTTTGAGGGGAGATTGGTGTAGTTGTTTGAGCATGGTGTGATGTGTGACACCATTAGAAATGGGGTATGTGGGGCCATGGATAGTTATTTTAGGTATGGGTGTAGATGGTATGTTGGGTATAGGATTGGTTGGTGGGTCAGTTGCCTTTTCTTTGCCCTTTTGCGCATGTGTAGTGATGTGTACCATGTTGATTTGAGGGAAGTTGGCAAATGGAGAAGGTGTAGGGTAAGTGGTATAATGACATGAGGGAAAAAACCTATTGGAGGAGAAAAACCTTGTGAGGTGAGTTGGGCACAATGACATTTGGGTGGTGGTGTGGCAAGTTCTCTGATGTGAACCATGTTAATTTCAAATTTTGGGGGTGGCTCTATGAGTTGTGAGGGTGGAGGTTGTGGTATAGGTGTAGGAGGAAGATGTGAAGAAGGTGGTGAGGGTGAAATAGGTTCATCATCCAGGAGGTCATCGTCATCAAAATTGGGGTCAGAAGGACATAATTGAATGAGGGAAGCCTTTAGACCCTTACAGTTCTCAACATCATGTCTGGCACATGATGGTAAGTGCAAATTTTAGTATCATCAAACCCTTCTGGTTTAGGTTTAAGAGGGTCGTAAGGTCTAAGAGGAGGGAGGGTGATAGCAGAGCTTTCCAGGAGGTTAGCCAAGATGGTGGCGTATGATCCACCCAAGTGGATCACAATGTGAAGTGAAAGTAGGTTTGGTTGGAAGATTGGGTAGTTGTGGTGGTAGTTGAGGTGATGTAGTCTTGGATTTGGGTTGTACTTTCTTTGGTGTAGGTGCAACAACAGAAAGAGGGGTAAGTTTAACCACCTCTTTGGAAATTAATGGTTTTTTCGATTTTGGTGCTTTTTCTTAGGTAGAGGTGTAGGGGGAGCACGTGATGTAGATGGAAAGGTAGATGGTGGGAGAGGATGAGTGACCCAAGGGGACAACTGAGGTGCAGTGGTAGGTGTTGGTCGAAGTCGAGAGGGAGGTACAGGTGAGGTGGAAGAAAATGTCATAGGTAGTGAAGGAGGTATAGAAGGTAATGGTGGTATAGGAGGAAAAGAAGTTATAGATGGTGATGAAGGATGCAAGGTTCACCTAGGTAGAGCTGCAGGCTGTGGTAAAGGGTCAAGGGAATTTTAGGTTTACCCCTGGAGAGAGTAGATTTTGTTAAGGTAGAGGGGTGAGGTCCCAAGATGGATGGTAGGGGTGAAGGTGATAAAGGTGTAGTTGGTGAGGTCGGTGTGTGCGGATTAGAAGGTTGGGGTTTTCGTTTAGGTTGAGGGATTGGTTCAATAGGTATATGGGAAGATGTGGTCAAGTGTATCCTGATAGGAGGATGTGCAAGGTTTGATGTGGGTGTGACCCCTAGAACACTAGTGGGTTTAGATACAAGAGATGATGTTGGAACATGTCGGCTAAGAAGTAGAGGGGTGGGTATAGATGAGGATGATGTAGTAGAAGATGTATCGAGAGTTATGTTCATGTGTGGTTTGGGTTGTTGAAACATCTTGGATAAATGGTAGAAGTGTCAGTGGAAGATGATTGCATTTGGGTCGAGACCGGGAGTAAGAGACACCCCCAAAGTGAAGACCTATCAACATAGTCAGGTGGTCGGCCAAACGTGAGAACGACATTGTGGTAGATGAGGTAGATGTGGAGCGAGTGGGTATTCCCATAAAATGTGCGAGAAATAGGGAATTCACTAGGCTTTGGCCTCTATAGGTAAGAGAGCCGAAAGTAGGTCGTATGATCTTGGGTAGCTGATGGAGAATGGTCACCGAGTGGTAATGAAAAATCTATTGGATCCTGAATAGGTGGAGAAGATGATGGGTACTCCTCTGTGGGTGGAGGAGGTATAATTGGTAGTGGTTCACTGGGTAGGGAAGCTGAAGGGGAAATGATATCGGTGCTAATGAGAGACTCCTCCACAGGTGTATGGGGAGGTGAAGGGCTTTCCTCTATGGGTAGAGGAATGGATAAAGTAGGTTCCTGTGTGGGTAGAGGATTTGGGCTAGGATTTCCTCGATGGAGGGGATAGGAGATATTTGGGAATCAAGTGGTAAGTCGGTAAAGATAACATGTACCTCACGTGTATTACTTTCATTGTGTGAGGCATTACCAGTTTGATCATTAGATGGGGAATGGTTAGGGAATGGTTTCTTGAATATATGAAGGTCTTGATTGGTAGGTGCATTAGGGTTATCTAGGACTAACTCGCTACTCTCGAGCATTCCTTGAACAATGTTTTTAAAGGTGATACAATTCTTTATCACTGTGACCATTTACATGGTGATAGTTACAGTAGTCATTTTCCTTGTACCAACTTGGTATGGGGCGAGAGGGGTCAAAACCAGTATGTGGTTTGATAGGAGGAAGGGTGATGGCATTAGCTTTAATAAGATTTTCTAAAATAGATGAATATGGTTCCCTAATTGAGGTGTATTTCTTTTGTTCTCATTTGAATTGGAAGGCTTGGACTGGTGACAGATTGGATGAAGGTTTAGCATGATTGGATGGATGGGCAGGGCCAGCCTTAAGTACCACTGTGTTGGTAGTTCCTTTGGCTTTGGAATAACTCATCGAGGTTTTGAGGAAGAGGAAGTATCGTGTGATTTAAACGAGGAGTTCTTGTTTCGTAATTGTATCTTCTTCTCTTGATGGCACATGAATTTCAAGCTTACGTGCCATGGTGAAAGCCTCATCGAATGTTCGAAAGGTTTGCACTGTAAGGTAGGTGAGATATGTCTAGCACAGGCTCGTGTGAAGAGCTCTATGAGTTTAGTTTGCGGTAATTAGAAAGTGAGTTGGTTGATTAGGCTACGCCAACGAGTGAAAAAATCTATGATAGATTCATCGTCATATTGACGCATAGAATAAAGATCGGTCATGGTAACCTTCTTGACAACGTTAATCGAAAAATGATCCAAGAAGGCTTGGGCTATTTGGTTGAATGAGAAGATGGAATGTCTAGGTAATCCACTATACCAGTCCAATGTTGGACCAGTTAGGGACATGGGAAAGGTTCACAAAAGTAGAGCATCATCATGGGCAATTAAGTAACACCCATGTTTGAAAGATGCAAATGTTGTTGCGGGTCTTCCTTACTATTAAAGTGGTTAAACTTAGGCATCTCCCAATGTACGGGATATGGGCAAATGGGAATGGATGGGTGAATAGGCTCATTACAAATATCATCATAGGTGAGAGAATTACGGGTGCCAGAAACAGATGCTTCTAATGTCTGCATCTTGTCCATCATTAACTTGATAAAGTCATTGTTAGGTTGTGAAGATTGGGTACCCCTCGGAGCGAAAGGAGGTTGTTGTGGGACATATGAAGAATAGGACATTCTAGAATATGGTGGTGTCGAATAAGGAGGTGGAATTGAGAGACAGACATAGAGGGTATATACCCGAACTGAATGACTAATGAAATAGGGGGTGGCTGGTAGTAGGTATGTGAGGGTGGGACACTCGTAGTGACCCTAGTAGAGATGGGAGGTAGAGATTAGGGAATAGAAAGGACAACGTTTTGAAATGGGGTAGAGGTTACCAACACCAAGGGTGGTAGCATTACGACTAGTATATAGGAGACAACAGGTGTGGATGATGCTATGTTTTGGGTGGTGGATGAAGGTATGGTGGAGACTGTGGGTGCAATAGAGGTGGCGGATGCGGTGGTCAAAGCTGGTGTGAGACCTAGCTATAACACAATTGGGGATAAAATGGGTGAGGTCACCATGGTAGGAGGTGGAGCCGAGGTGGAAGTGATCATTAGGGATGGAGATAAGGATATGGGCATGCCATAGATCAATTGACCCGAGGCATCTCGAGTGGAGGCATGGGTGAGGTAGTGGCTCAAAGCAGTGGGATTCTGATCCAGGAGTCATGCAAACTCCGTGTCACATGTAGGAATGGTGATAGGTTGATTGGGATCCATGGATGATGAGATGGAAGGTGGTGAAGGACTAGGTGATGAAGGGCTAGGTGGTGAAGAGCTAGGTGGTGAATGGCTAGATGGGAGTAGTAGTCGACTAGTGTGAAATACAAGGGCGCTTGCCGACTATGGGTCAGCACCATGTGGATAGGAACTGATTTGGTGAGACTGTATTATGTTTGAATGGCACAAAACACAACAAAACTAGGAAAATAGTCAATAGTGAGTGAATTAGGTTGGCTAGTGAGTTGTAAAAAACACACGGGGTGCCCGCGCCGATTCGGGTAAATCGATGCTAGTTAGGCTTAACTCGGTGCGATTCCTGTGAAAAACCAACAGTCTGTTAAATGATGGTCCCAGACTACCAATTTTCACACAGTCGAGACGTAACGTGACTGTGATTGAAGTAACAACAATGTGAAAGGTGATAGGAACCTTTTTACGGCTCATAAAATGAAATAGGCGTCTTTCGGATAGGTACCAAGAATACTTGAGGACCAATGTTGGTTGGGTTAAACCGATGCTAGTTAAATATAACCGTGGCAGTTGCGATTACTATGAAATTGAAACAAAGAATAAGAAAATTGGTTGTAATTTAAAATTTTGGTGTTGAATCAAACCCAGAAGTCTAAGAATGATGTAGATGTGGTCAGGCACACTCAGACGAAGTCAGAATACACCAACTATGATTGGGAGTGTGCAAGGAAAGAGAAAAAGAATGATCAAAAGCTCTCACCTCAAAACAAAAATCAAGCAGAACACTAAGAAAGAACGTCCTAGAGTGCCTATTCTATTACATTTGTTGAGCTTATGCTATTTGTATGGAATGACTATTATGAACAAAACAATAGAATTTCTTGGTGAGGAATGCTTCCTACGAAGAAATAATTCTAAAGGGTGAGCTTTCAGTAATATGGCAAGGGTGGGCTTCACTCGAAGTATGATTTCGACACAAAAGCGGAAAGTGGTGCTCACTGTACCATGATCGTGTGATCACCTACAACTTCTTCCGGGTAGGATGTTGTTTAAGAATGTATGTATGTATTTTGAATTTTTGTGTGGTTTGGTAAGACTCAAAGAAGGAGAAAAAGATAGAATTTCTTGTTAATGGTGAATCACAACACCCCTGAATGTCTGCAACTCAATGGGTTGAGACTCTCAGTGTGATTGCATAACATGGAGCTTTTCCCAAGTGTGGGACCTTGCGAAATCGGAAAAGCTCTTCGGATGAAGGTTGGTTCATATTCCTCTGCTCGAGATGTACACAAAAAAAAAAGAGGGTTTACTCAAAAACCTAATCTAACTTTTCAAGGAGACAAGGTAAAAAGATGCATATAAATAAACCTAAACTAATAAAGGTGATGCACCAAGGAATGAAGAACATCTGTCTTGCCAATAAACACAAACCATTAAAATGTAATGCAAGATCATGCCTGAGATAACTTGATTTGTAGTGAAAGATCGGGAGGATATAAATGAACACGAGAGAGGGTTGAGAATCATCACTGAGACATGCATTATTTTCTCTAAATATTGATACAATACACTACAAAATGCCGGGAGGAAAAGTTGCATTACAGTTTTAGATGGGAGGTTTGAACTCCACAAATTCACTCGCTAAAGAGAAGAAGTGAGGGCAAAACAAGAATGTAAAACCTTTAGAAAGAAGTCCCTCCTTACAATTTATAGGAATAATGAGAGAGAAAAGAGAGAGGAATTCCAAATCTACCCCAACCACCTCTAGGTTGTATTTAATTCATCTCATTATGGCGGTAGGTGAGAACCCTAGCAAACCCAAAAATGGCGAATTGTATTTTTCATTTTTGAAGAACTTTTTCTCACCCAATTAAATATATCTAGTCGTAGTTGGATAGAGGACCTTGTAAGATTTCTGAAAATTCCAACCTTGCATGAATCCGAGCTCCCTGTGAAAATTTATGGCCATCTGAATATCTGCGCCAGGGTTTGCTTTTGTTGGGGTGTCAACGCTCAAAATGTTGCACCTCCTGAAGATGCACCTCGGCGCATCCATCCTCGTGTCGACATATTTTTACCTGCACCCTTAACCTACACTAGGGAACATCCATTTTTGTGTCGATATCTTTTTACCTGCGCCCTTAACCTGTGCCAGGGCACATCCATTTTCGTGTCAACATCTTTTTACCTATGCCCTTAACCTACGCCAGGGCACATCCATTTTCGTGTCGACATCTTTTTACTACCTGTGCTGGGTGCATCCATTTTTGTTTCGACATCTTTTTACCTGCACCCTTAACCTGTGTCAGGGCACATCCATTTTTCGTGTCAACATCTTTTTACTTACACCCTTAACCTATGCCAAGGCACATCCATTTTCGTGTTGACATTTTTTGATGTGTGCCCTTAACCTGCGCCAAGGCGCATCCATTTTCATGTCGACATCTTTTGATGTGTGCCCTTAACCTGCGCCAGGGTGCATCCATTTTCGTGTCAACATATTTTTACCTACGCCCTTAACCTGTGCTAGGGCACATCCATTTTTGTGTTGACATCTTTTGATGTGCGCCTTAACCTGTACTAGGGTGCATCCATTTTCGTGTCGACATATTTTTACCTGCACCCTTAACCTACACCTCCCGAAGATGCACCTCATTTTGATTGGTGATGCAATAAATATCAGGTTTTGAGTTTCTTTGATTTCCATATTCTTGTTTGTCTATATCTACCCGGGGGAAGATATATACAACAATTTGGTGACTCAACGGGATCACCTACCTACTAGGTAGAAGATCAGTGGCCTTTTAGCAATCCATTGGGCATGGAGTCATAAGCAATAACCTGAAACCAACCTGATGTTTAATCCTAAGCCTGATACCACAACTTCTTCTCTGAGAGCATGTTGGACTATAGAAATTCAACTTGAGAGAAACAAAACTGTGCCGAAGCACTTAGGGAAATTGAAACCTAACTACAACAAGACAATGTGCATATGCACTTAGAGGAATTGAAATCTAGGCTAATATTTACAAGGGTAAACCTTTTCCTTTTAGTAACAATGTTTAAGATAGATCCGTTAACCAGAATCGGGAGTTCTTCTCCATCCAATGTAGACAATTGGAAGGCATTACTACTTTTACATCCAGTGACCATGTAGGGGCACTCCAAATGACATCAAACTTGGAATGCCTTCCTGGTTTTTCTCGATCTGCATCCCATTTCAGAACTAGATCCCCTTCGGGAGGTTCTTGCTCTTGCTTTCTTATCAAACCATATTTTTACGAAGGCCTAATCCTTTTCAATAAATGCTCGAACTCGCATGCTCTCTCGATTTCTTCCAATTCCATCAACTCGCATATCCGGCCTCCATTGGTTCAAACTCGAGCATAACTCCAATCTTGGGAATTCTATTGATATACGCAATCGCCTCTTTCCCATAGACCAACTTGTAAGGAGAACTACCTGTAGACCTCTTTGGTGTTATCCTGTTAGCCCATAATGCTGATTTTAGCTTGGTATGCCATGTTATTTGGTTTTCATCTAGAGTCCTTCTGATGATCCTTAGCAAATTCTTGTTCGTGGACTCTGCCTATCCATTACCCTGCGGGTAATAATTTGAAGAGGTGCTCAAATAGATTCCATTCTTGACAGCCCATTCTGTAATCTTGGAACCTATGAATGCCAATGCATTTCTACGATATTATAGTGGCCAACACACCAAACACTCCGGTCACTATTCCTTCATAAAATTCTAGTATGTTAGACTCATTTGCCTCTTTGAGCGATCTTTGCTTCATCCACTTGGTGAAATAGTCAGATTCGTTACCGTGAGAATCCACTTGTGGCCTTGGCTTGAGTTTGGGTTGATGACCCCAATGAAGTCCAATCCCCATTGAATAAATGGTTGGTCAACCAAAATTGGGTGCAATGGAAGTGCTTTGCTAGTCTTTCTTTTCCCGTGAAAAGCGCACATTTCTTGCACTTTTTTATCCATGTATAACAATCACTTTGAACACTTGTCGGCCAATAATACTCTGCCTTCATTATTTTGAGAGCTATTACTCGTGGGGTGAAATGTCCTCCAAATCTCCATTGTAAAAATATCGTAACACTCTCTCAATTTGATCTGTCCCAATGCACCTCAATAGAACTCCATTGATGTCTTTCTTGAACAAAACACCATCAACAAGCACATATGGAATGGCTTGTAATCTAAAGTATCTCCTCTTTGCTTTGCTCATTTCTGGAGGGCATAAGCCTGCTTGTAGGAAGTGTATCATATTCTGAGTCCAACAAGGAGTGGGCACATCATCATTTTCTGTTCTTGACCATCCTGTAGTACCAAGATAGTCTCTTTTTCATCACTTGCTTCAACTTGCCGACTCAAAGCTAGTTGTTCACATAGTCCTTTTCCACGTACTAGTTTTGTGACCTTGATCTTGATGTCATATTCCATGACACGGGTTATCCATCCTACATGTTTCTCATTCGATCCTTGTTTAGAAGGAAGTCCTTGACTCCGTATGAGAGATAAATAATTGGATCTTGTTATTTGAGACTAGGTGCTTGAATTTCTTTAAGTTCCGATCACTGCAAGGACATGCTTTTCAATGAAAGAGTACCTATTTTCGTATTCCTCCAAGCCTTGACTGAAGAAAGAAATTGGTTGTTCTAATCCTTCTTTGTTTTGCTGTACCAGGATTGCAAAAATGGTGTCTCCACCACCGAAGGCATATAGCATGAAGTCCTTGGAGAAGTCTCGGATTGAGAGTTGGAGCTTGAGATATAGCCTCTTTTATTGCCTCAAAACTTGCCTTGCCTTCAGATGTCCACTTAAATGCCATGCTCTTCTTCAACATCAGCATTATTGGCTTTACGAGAGCTGCAAAGTTTGGAACAAACCTGCGGACGAAATTGATCCTTCCTAAGAATCTTTGAAGAGCCTTCTTGTGACTTGGTAATGGCAACGCTCGAATTGCTTCAACTCTTTCTGGGTCAATCGTCAACCCCTCCTTTGAAACAATATGGCCTAGAAGTTTTCCTTCGTGAGCCAAGAATATGCATTTTTTGGGATTCAATGATACCCCAAATCTTCTACATCTCTGAAATACCTGCCTCAAATGAAAGAGGTGATCCACTGCATTTTTGAGAATATAGTGATGTTGTCAAGATATATCAGAACTATTTTATTGATCAATCCCTTGAATTCCATATCCATTGCCCTTTGGAAAGTGGCTCCAGCATTTGATAGCCCAAATGGCATCTTCTTGTAGGCATAGGTGCCCCATTTGGTGGTGAAATCCATCTTGAACTGGTCATCTTCTTTCACCATTATCTGATTATACCCGAGAATAGCCATCTAGGAGAGAGAATCTCTCCGAACCAGACACCACTTGCAATATTTGTTCCATTGAAGGAAGTGGGTAATGGTCTTTGAGAGATGCCTTGTTGAGGTCTCGAAAGTCTACACACAACCTGATTTCTCTACTCTTCTTCCTGACCGGAACCAAGTTTGCAACCCAGCTTGAGTGCTTGATCGGGAATATAATGCTTGCCTCTATTAGCTTGTTTAGCTCTTTCTTCATTAGAGGCTCAATGTGAGGGTTGACTGGTCTCTGCTTCTGCCTGATGGGCTTAGCATCTGGATCCAATTCTATGGTATGTTGTGCCAACTTGGATTGAATCCTCTCAAGTCTTCATAGCTCCAAGCGAAGACATCTGGGAATTCTTGGCAAAGCTGTATGAAATCTGATTTCTCCTACTCAGTGGCCACTTTACCAATTTGAAGTGTTCTACCTTCCCCAACCAGAATTGGCTCTGAATCTTCTCTCTTGACCTGTATGTTAGCATTTTCCTTATGGAACTGGTCATTAGGGTTGAAGATAGACTCCAATGTTACTAAACCCTTGGGAATCTTGTTTGTCTGTAGCTGCACTACTTGATCCCCGTACTGCTGCTCTAGTCTATCCTGATTCCTCACTGAGAATTCAGCCTCTTCTTGTAAAAAATTGTCGATCTGTTGATCGTTCTCAAACACCTACCAGCTTGTGTTATTATCTGGAACTGTTGGCCTCACAATCACATGCATATGTGGTTGTTTTTTTCCCCTTCTAATGTTGTCAACCACATCAAACGTTGCTCCAACTACTGTGAGCCTATCTGTGGCTTCATTTTTCTTCCTGGGTATGGACATGATGCTGAAAGCTTCGAAATCCTCAACGAGGTCCCATACCCTATTCTTGTAGTTTCTTAGTAGGTAATTATTTGTAGCATGTTGTCCCCTGACTTGGTTGATGATTAGCTCGCTATCTCCAAACACCTGCAAGTTCTTTATGCCCTTTTTCCCGGCCCAATGAAGTCCATGAATCAATGCTTCATATTGGCCGTGTTGTTTGAATAGGAAAACTAGAAACGGAAAGCTGAATAATAATTGATACCTTGAGGTAAAAACGAGGATCGTTCCTCCTCCCGCACCTTACCTACTCCTTGATCCATCAAAAATAACCGCCATACCTCATTTTCATCCTTATGGCCTGATTTGGTGATGCTAGGAATAGGATGGTTTTCTTCATGTATGCAATGGACTCCTAGCTCAAATTCTTCTAATTCTTGGTAGGGATCAAAAGTATGTACCTTGACTGCCCATTCATCAAGAGTCAAATTTGGGATGCTTCCAACTTTGGTGTCATCTTCATCTGTGCTTGGATAATCTTCTTGATCAAATGTTAAATAGTTGGCATTGATTTGGCATGTAGTATGTGGTTCAATATGAAAGTTTGCAATTGGTTCGGATCTGATTGTGACCTTAGTACCATATCTTGTTCTAAACAACATGTGTGACCAGTCGAGCAGATAAGTAGCCTCCAATTTTAGTTGTGAAATCCCTTGATAAGCATAGGGAAAAGAGTGGTGGCAAATCTATCACTAACACATCTTACAAAATGGTAACGTTGGGGCATGTATGCAAGGTAATATTCAAACCTTTTATCACTCTCACTATTTTTATTGCTGTCCCATCCAATTGCACTACCCCCTTTGATATGACTTCATATTGGAGACCCAGTTAATCAGCTATTTGCTTGCGCATGACAGAACTACTTGCCCCAGAATCAATCATGTAATTGTGTACTAGTTTATCCCCAATGATTAATGAAACATAGAATGGAGGGGGTTCAAAACTTTACCTTGTTGTCCTCCATGATTCCCTTCAGGCTAAGCAACATTTGTGAGGACATTCTCTTGCATATGGACCTGTTGGTTTGAAGTCAACCAATTCTTCATGGCAGCTTGTAGAAGATCTCTTTGGCCTGGGATGGATAAAGATTCCCACATTGATATATTCACATTTGTCTTCTTCATTTGATCAATGATGCTAAATGGGGATGAAAGATCCCTTTTTTTTCCTTTAACCTACACATTCCTTTTTGCGCATGGGCAGCAACATCGGCATTTCAGGTTGGCTTAGAAGGTGGTTTGGGCTGTCCTTGCGCGTTTGGAACTGTATTTTGCTTACCAACACCTTGTAGAGTGATGGAAGGTTGTAGATCACTTGGAGCCAATGACTACCCTTCACCAATATTCCTCTTCTTTGATCGATGTTAAGCTGCTACACTCGAGAAATTGTTTGATTCATGCCACAAAAATCCTCGGCTTGCCAATTCACAAGTGCGGTATCATTTGGAGTTTTGTTTTCTTTGAGATGTCTCTTGTTGCTGATTTGTTTCTGACTCACTTCACCCTCTATGTCGAGTAGTTGTCACCATCAAGGCTTGGTTCAAAGTGCCATTGAAGCACATAGATTGGTTGTGAGATTCATTGCATGGGAAACACCGGTCATACTCTTGAGCTATGTTGTTTTGCAGACCGGCACTAATGCTTTAGAAGTAGATGTAACATTGGGGTTATAGGGCTGAAATGGTCTATTAGTGGGAGGCCTTACTTGGCCTTGATTTGTAGCTGGATTGGGTGGCCTATTGGGCTGGTATGGTTTCCTATTAGGTTAAGCTTGAGGCTGATAAGAAGGTCTAAAGCTTTGGGCCTGCTACCTCTTGAGTGTAACCAACTCATTTCCCAAATTTTGCAATTGTTTCATGACCTCTTGGAGTTAATTTGAAGCACTAGAGGATGAAGTAGAAGTTTCATTTGAACTTTGATTTATAGGAGTGGGAATAGGAGCCAAATTGGGTGCTTGACTATTGCTTGGATTTTCTAAGTTTGGATACAGCGGCATGGGAGGCCTAGGAGCCAACTTACCAGCTTGAATAAGACAGTTTTCAGCCCTAATGGCAATGCTATAAGCAGCAGGTAAGGTTGTGCCTCCCATAGATTGAATTAACATAGAAATATCAGAATTCAAAGCCTTAAAATAATATAGAAAATCACCTTTAGTTTGGCCTAACAGCCACTAGAATCCTATCCCAAGACCTTTGAAATCTGAATTTGAAGTTAGTCAGTTGCTCATTAAGAGCTCTCTTGATAGTTGTCAATTGTTCTAGTAGAGACAAATTGTCTCCGTTTTCTCCAAACTGCTCATGGAGAACTATGCATAACTGATTCCAATTTTGTATAGAACCAGCTCCAAGGCTCCTAAACCATTGCAATGCCTTCCCTTTGAATGAAGATGCCAGCAATTTGATAGCAACATCCATTTCATTTATCTCATGGATTACACAAACATTAGCAATGTCTTTGACATGATCACCAGGAGTGGTATGATTTTCTCTAGTGAAAAATGGAATGTTCTTCAATGTTGCAATTGGAACTAGATTCTGTGCATTGAGGGCAAGTGGGCTGCTGCCAGTGAAGTTGACAAAAGGGTTTTGTTGTGCCATTCTGATTGGCTTGAGAACCCTTGTTGATTAGATGAAAGGTCTACCAAGTGGAGGGGTTGATAAAGTCCTATTAGGTGGAGATGGTGATCTTTGTGGTCTTCTTCCTCTCCTTCCCCTACCTGGTGATAACTACAAGTAGATAAATAACCCTTCTTCTCGATTATCAGACCTGGTTCGAATTCTTCTCATATACCTGGGAAACCTATGCTGCTACACCACTGAATTCTATCCCTTTGGAGTCACCAAATGTGTTAGATAATGAGCCTCAAAAGGTTCTGCCAAGTTACACACCAAACCTGACAATATTAAAAATAGAATTTAAAACTTTGAAGGACCCAAAAGATACAGTTCTTCAATTCGGTTATCAGGTCTTGTTGTGCAGCTACTAATCCCGAAAGGTACAGGTGAAACTTGGGACATGCTCGACACATGGGAAAACCTAAAATACTAAAAACTATGAAATTTTGAAAGTAAAAATCTTGAAAATATAATAATACCCTTTTGAATATTATCCCCCGATCTATCAACTGGTGAAATTTTGACTTGTTTTGAGCAAGTTAAGCCTTTGAAAATTGATTTTAGAGTTCAGCCTAGAAAGTGAAAAATCTGAAATTGGAGAACTTGTAATTTCTAAGTCCAAATTTCTTGAAAATTCCTTCAAATCTTGTGGAATGATCTCTTGGTGCCACTGGTCATGCCAAAACTATTGTTGGTGAATCACGGCACTTCGAATGTCTACAACTCGATGGGTTGAGACTCTCAATGTGATTACATAACATGGATATTTTCCCAAGTGTAGGACCTTGCGAAATCAGAAAATCTCTCCGGATGAAGGCCGGTTCCTATTCTCTCTGTTCGGATGCACACAAAAAAATACAGAGGGTTTACTCAAAAACCTTATCTAACTTTCCAAGGAGACAAGGTAAGAAGATGCATACAAATAAACCTAAATTAACAAAGTTGATGCATCGAGGAATGAAGAACATCTCGTCTTGCCAATAAACACAAACCATTAAAATGTAATGCAAGATCATGCACATATAACTAGATTTGTAGTGAAAGATCGGGAGGATGTAAATGAACATAGAGAGGTTGAGAATTTGTCAACACCAATCCGACACTATGATAATTCTTCACCGGGAACTCCTCGTGCTATGATTATTTACTAATGCACTGACCTTTAGTTTGGTGGATGTAATCTGGAAAAAAATACAACATAACACAAGAATACCATCGACTATGATAAGACGGAATGATGACAAATCTGAAATATCAAAGTAAATTATAATATTAACATGAAATCTACAATCTCACCCATGAGGTACTTCAAGTGTTATTGACTTCACTTGCCTTTCACCAAGACTATGGGAGAAACTTTACAATTACACCTCTTAATGGCTTCTTCAACACACCTTTAAACTGATGGCTTCCTTCGCACACTTCCTACAATATTTCTCACTACTTCCTTCTATGCTAAATGAGGGGGGTGGCCTCTCTATTTATAGAACTTCCAGGCTTATCCATCTTATCTCTAAGATAGGATAAGAAATCCACTCTAACGAATCATATTCCATACCTTAACTCTTATCTGTTAAGATAAGATAAACCTTATCATTTTACATGGGTTCCACATTTTTAGACTTTTTACAAATAAAATACACAAAATATTTATGACCTCACTCCTTGTCTTTATTACCAATATAATATTTCTAATTCCTAATCATGTAGACCCTACTTCTCTAATTACCCAAACTTTGACATTTTAACATTACCGGACCACTTATGACAAATATTTACTTTTACAACATTCCTATTGTACTTTGGTATCTACCGTACTCCACATTATTGGCAGACTGCATCTTGACGGCACCTTTATCTTCTATCGATGCTACTACTAATTATACTTAACAACATCCTATTCCTAGAAATTATGGAGGAAAATTTTAGTGTCGACATCTTCCCCCTTCCTAGCCTCTACTCCGTCCCCTGAGTAGACTCTTTCGGTGCTTGGAAAATATTCAACTTGTCATGGTTGACCCATTTCGTAATGGGAGTGCCATCCAATTCCTCCAATCGGTACGTACCATTTTCATGCACAGCTGCTATTTTGTAGGGCCCCATCCATTTTGGAAGAAATTTTCTCTGTCTTCTTTTTTTGTATCTGGAATCATATACTAGAACCAAGTCATTCACATGAAATGGAGACCACCGGATCTTTTGATCAAAGTATTCCTTCTACTTCATTTTCTTCTTATGGCTTGTATCCTTTGCTATTTCTCTCATTTCCTCCAGCAAATGAAGATGTACCAACCTTTCTTTTACTGAATCACTTTCATCCATCCTTTCATTTTTCATAACTCTCACAGTGGGAATATCAAACTCAATAGGAAGAACTGGATCAATGCCATAGGCCAACTGAAATGGGGAGTATCCTGTTGCTGACTTTGATGTTGCCCTATATGCCCACAATGCTGCATGAATCCTTTTATCCCATTTATGTACCTGCAAGGCTGCATCTTTTGCTAGAATTTGACACAACACAAAATTTGTTCGATTCCACCTGTCCATTTGTGTTTGGCTTGTATGTTGTTTCCTTCCTGTGCTTAATAGAAAACTTATTGACAAGGGCTTCTACCACCTCATTAATGAAGTGGATTCCTTGATCCGTTATAATTTCTAATGGGCAACCAAATCACAGTGACAATGCGTTCATACATGAACCTTGCCACTTCATCCATGGAAGTTGTTTTCAATGGCCTAGCTTCAACCCACTTGGTTAAATAATCTATGGCAACTACAATATACTTATTTTGGTGTGATGTAGTTAGAGTGTGGACCTACAATGTCTATTCCCCAATTTTAAAAGGGACCAAGGGAAGAATAGGACATAATGGAGCTAATGAAGTCTTACGGTTACCATGTGTTTGACAAATATCACATGTGTTACAATAATTATAACAATCTTTAAAAAGAGTGGGCCAATGATAATCTGCATCCAAGATCCTTCTTTGCTATAAGTTGTCCAGAGAAGTGCCCTTCACATGTACCATTGTGGAATTCTTCTAGCAGTTCCTTCCCTTGATCACGTCCAATCGCCCTCTCAGATCGTCCATCGAGTCCTATTCGAAATAATACTCCATGCAGAATAGAATATGGACGACTGGCTTGAGTAATCTTTCTCTTAGTCTTTGCATTGGCACCATTAGGAAACTTGAATTCATTCAGATAATTCCAAATATCTATGTATTCACTAGGGATTGTGTCAAGGGATAATAGTGCTACATCAGGGAAATCATCATCATCACAAGATGATCCTAAACCATCATAGGCTCGAGAGAGTGCATCTGCATTGACATGCTTCTTTCCTGGCCTATCTATAATATCAAATTCAAACTCTTGTAGCAAAATTATCCATCTTGCTATCCTCCCTGATGGGTTAGGCTTATTTACAATATATTTTAGAGCCTGATGATCTGTTACAACTAGAAATTTTTACCCTAGCAAGTAATTTCTAAACTTCTTTACAGCAAAAATGATAGCCAGAGCCTCTTTTTCAGTTACAATATAATTTACCTCAGCACTGCTCATTTGTCTGCTCCCAAAGTAAATTGGATGTTCATTCCCATTTTCATCCTTTTGGCTCAAAGTACTTCCTAGTGCTGCATCTGAGGCATCAGTGTACATAATGAATGGCTTACTCTAATCTGGATTCTTCAAAATAGGTGAAGACACCAGGGCTTCCTTCAATTGTCCAAAAGCTTCATGCGCCTTATTTCCTGGTTCATAAGTAACATCCTTCTTCAAGAACTAGGTTAGTGGCTGTGTAATCTTTGAGAAATTCTTGATGAACCTTCTATAGTAACCCACATGGCCTAAAAATGATCTCAACTTACTTCTATTAAGAGGAAATGGTAAATCTTTGATTTTTGAAACTTTATCAGGATCAGTACCAATACCATCTCTGGATACAACATGCCCTAACAAAACTCCTTTAGAACATCTAAAGACACACTTTGTAGGGTTTAGTGAGGCTTGTGCTTCATCTAAGCTTTGAAATGTTGTCTCCATCTAGTGCAGGTGGTCCAACTTGCTCCCATAGATGTAAAAATCATCTAGAAATACTCTGATGAAGGTCCCAATGTAGGGTTTGAACACCCTATTCATCAAACGCTGGAATGTTTCGGAGCATTACACAACCCAAAAGGCATAACTCTATAAGTAAAAGTTCCCCAAGGAGTGGTGAACGTGGTCTTCAGCTGATCTTTCTCTGCTATACGAACTTGGTTGTAGCCGCTATATCCATCAGCAAAACTATAGCACTCCTGGCCAGCTACTTCGTCCAAGATCTGATCTAAAAATGGAAGAGGGTAATGATCCTTCTTTGTTGCCTTATTGAGCTTCCTGTAATCAACACAAATGCGTAGCTTCCCATTCTTTTTTATTGAGATCACAATGGGAGAAACCCATTCTGAATTCTCCACAACAAATATGAATCCTGCATCAAGTAACTTATCTATTTCTTCTTTTACAGTCTTGGAAAAATTAGGATTCATTCTATATGGAATTTTATTTATGGGCTTAGCACCATCTACCAGCTCAATACAATGTTCTACCCAACTTACTTGACAGAGTTCCTTGTAATCAAAAGTGAATAGGTGTATGTACCTTCGAAAGAGCTAGAGGTAGGATTCCTTCTCACTCTCCATCACAAAGCATCACCAATCTTTACTTGTTGGAGACGATCATCAAATTCTTCTTCGAGATAATTTTATGGGGTCATGAGTTGGTGTGACTGGAAGGATATCCATGACTGAAACATCCACCTCACTTTCTTCATCTTCGATGTCCACTTCACCGGTACTAGAGTAATCGAGAGGATGTCCAATCATCGTTTCATCACTTGAATCCACGAGTGTTCGCCTTGTGATGTCGAGGATCACGTTTATCTTCACCCTCTTTCTACCACGTCCAAGTGTCATGAAACCTTCATTCCAAAGTAGTTTCTTGCATGAACTCTCCTTAGCCATGGTCTTCCCAGTGAGCATCGGGTACACAATAAAGGTACCATTTTTCATCACCGAAAGTCTACCACACATACAACACCCATAATAGATATTGCCACATTTGAAATTACACCTTCTGGTTTAGTTTTCCCTTATTTAATGACCTTAACATAAGTGTTGAAGGGTGATCAATTTTTAAACCCAACATATTCATTTAGACTCGGTCATTACATTAATTGCAGCACCTCCATCAACTAAGACATCATGAATTGAAATACCATTACATAATACCTCAGCTTGTGGAGCATAGGGATCTGCCTCTGCCTCCAAAACAGGGACCTCAACCTCCTTCCTTCTTCGAGCATTGAGTCCACCTCGCAACTCCCGCCTCTTCTCAGAAGACATAGCCAAGAGTTGACCATATGTAATATTTACAGGCCTTTTGGACAGATCTTCCAAGATGGAGTATGGTCCTTGCCCCTGTGAAATCAGAAAATCCTGCACACCCAACTTTCTTCTCCTATGTTTCTTACTAGTTTCTTCTTTCATCTTCTTAGGATCATTTCCATCTTGATTATCTTTTTCTTTCTTTCTTTTTGTTACAAACACATCTACTTCATTATTTCTACTCTTATCTACTACATCAAAAGCATTCACAGTTGCTTTTCCTTTATCATTATCTCCTTTACCAGATGTAGAAGCTCTATCTGGACAATTATACTTATAATGACCCTTTTTATAACAACCATAACAAACAACTTCAGAAATATTTCTTTTGGACCTCTATCTCCTCCCGAGAACTAAATTCCTTTCCTGAAGAAGATTAATAGTTAATCGACCCATCTTTTTGAGCGAGATCTTTATACTCGGTAGATGTACTAGGAGAAATATTTGTGCTCACCGGGAGTGGTTGTGGATTACGGACCAAAAAGGCTTTGGTGTAGGATCTACTTTAGCAACAATTTATTTGGGCTCCTCTTCCATGCTTTCTTCTTTCCTTCTTGAAATCTCCTTTGCTTGTTCAATGGTAGTCAGGCGGTCATACTTCACTCGTTGTCTCGATCTCGGCTTCATCCCAAGAATGAAGTGCTTATAGAGGAGATTATCCACGCCATTCATCAACCCATCCGCTAGTCCTTCCTTCTCGGATCGGGCATCGAGCTTCCTCCTTAGCTCTAGAACACGAGCATGATAATCCCTTATCTTCTCCTTCTCTCCTTGGGATAGCTTGGTGATCTTGATCATGAGATCTGCATATTTACATTGTTCACCAAATTCTTCAAGAAAACTTTGGTTAATAAATCCCATGAATTTTTCACATTATCACCTAGTGTTTCAAACCACCTAAGTCTTGAACCATCCAAAAAGGTAGGAAAAATTCAGTCCATTGTTCCCTTCTTATAATTCCATTACAAATACAAGATCGCTTAAACTCTTGAATGAAAGAAGAAGCATCTTCATTAGATTGAGCTGAAAAAACAGGAATCTTTCCCATTTTCAAAAGTAACCACCGTGTAATACCAACCCACAAGTACAATCAACAAGACTTATGTGCACAAATAATTGGAGTCACTATACTAGAAAGTGAATTTACACCTTTCTACAAAAAATAGAAATGACCACAAGTAAACTATGGTAAAACTTGACTTACTCAAGTAAAAATCGACTTTTGTGGTAAACACTATTCATGGTAAAAGTGAAGTTACTACGGTAAATACTATTCACGGTAAAAGTGAAGCTACTGCGGTAAATACTATTCACACAGTAAAAAGTGACTTTACTACAAAGTAAATACTATTCCAAAGCAAAAATGAATTTACCATGGTAACTACTATGCACAAGTAAAAACAAGGTTACCCTCCAATTGATTTTTGACTAAGTGGGAATATCTCTCCGAGAAAATCCACCAACGAGGAATGGTCCCTTAAGCAACGGAACCAAAATGTCAACACCAATACGGCACTATGATAATTCTTCACCTAGGAACTCCTCGTCTTATGATTATTTACTAATGCACAACCTTTAGTTTGGTGGATGTAATCTAGAAACAAAACAACAACATAACACAAGAATACCATCGACTATGATAAGATGGAATGATGACAAATCTGAAATATCAAAGTAAATTATAATATTGACATGGCATTATAATCTCACCCATGAGGTACTTCAAGTGTTATTGACTTCACTTGCCTTTCACCAAGACTATGGGAGAAACTTTACAATTACACCTCTTAATGGCTTCTTCAACACACCTTTAAATTGATGGCTTCCTTCGCACACTTCCTATAATATTTCTCACTACTTCCTTCTATGCTAAATGAGGGGGTGGCCTCTCTATTTATAGAACTTCCAGGATTATCTATCTTATCTCTAAGATAGGATAAGAAATCCACTGACGAATCATATTCCATACCTTAACTCTTATCTCGTACATGTAAGCTTATCTGTTAAGATAAGATAAACCTTATCATTTTACATGGGTTCCACATTTTTAGACTTTTTACAAATAAAATAAAAAATATATTTATGACCTCACTCCTTGTCTTTATTACCAATATAATATTTCTAATTCCTAATCATGTAGACCCTACTTCTCTAATTACCCAAACTTTGACATTTTAACATTCTTTGGACCACTTAAGACAAATATTTACTTTTTACAACATTCCTATTGTACTTTGACTATTACCGTACTCCACATTATTGGCGGCACCGCATCGACGTCGCCGTTATCTTCTATCGACGTTACTACTAATTATACTTAACAACATCATATTCCTAGAAATTATGAAGGAAAATTTTAGTGTCGACAAATCATCCACTGAGACATGCATTATTTTCTCTAAAGATTGATACAATACACTACAAAATGCCGGGAGGAAAAGTTGCATTACAGTTTTAGATGGGAGGTTTGATCTCCACAAATTCACCTACTAAAGAGAAGAAGGGAGGGCAAAACAAGAATGTAAAACCTTTAGAAAGAAGCTCCTCCTTACAATTTATAGCAATAATGAGAGAGAAAAGAGAGAGGAATTCCAAATCTACCCCAACCACCTCTAGGTTGTATTTAATTCATCTCATTATGGCAGTAGGTGAGAACCCTAACAAACCCAAAAAATGGTGAATTGTATTTTGCATTTTTGAAGAAATTTTTCTCACCCAATTAAATATATCCATTCTTATTTTGATAAAGGACCTTGTAATCTTTCCGAAAATTCCAACCTTGTGTGAATCTGAGCTCCCTGTGAAAAGTTATGGTCATCGAATATCTGCGCTGTGGTTTGCTTTCTATCGGGTGTTAACGCTCAAAATGTTACGCCTCTGAAGCATCCATCCTCATGTCGACATCTTTTTACCCGTGCCAAGGTGCATCCATTTTCATGCTGACATCTTTTTACCTGCGCCCTTAACATGCGCCATGGCGCATCCATTTTCGTGTCGACATCTTTTTACCTGCACCCTTAACTTGTGCCAGGGTGCATCCATTTTCGTGTCAACATATTTTTACCTACAAGTTTAACCTGCACCAGGGCGCATCCATTTTCATGTCGACATATTTTTACCTACACCCTTAACCTATGCTAGGGCGGATCCATTTTCGTGTTGACATCTTTTGATGTGTGCCCTTAACCTACGCCAGGACGCATCCATTTTTGTGTCGACATCTTTTGATGTGTGCCCTTATCCTACACCAGGGCACATCCATTTTCTTGTTGACATCTTTTTATCTCGCACCCTTAACTCCGCACCTCCCGAAGATGCGCCGATTTGTTGGTGACGCAATAAATATCGTGTTTTGAGTTTCTTTGATTTCCATATTCTTTTGTTTGTCTATAGCTACCTGGGGAAGATATATACAACAAGTTGCTTTCTTTATGATTCTTTTTCAACCATCAGCTAGTCATGACTTCCAGCATATAGGTTGCCCTCAATTAATGTGAGCTAATGAGCTAAATCAGAATGTAGTGCACTTGTTTTAAACCCAAATCAAAAGTATGATATTCGATGACAAAAATAGATGAATAGGAAGAGGGATGCTCTTTCACTAAAATGCAGAAAACAAGAATAAGAAGGTTCTTTTTAAATACACCAAAAGAAATGTGTCTTTCAGAGCAAGTAGAAAGAAGAGAATGTTACCAAGGAGAAAGTTTTAATGTGAATGCTACTAGAAGGGAAACAAACACACACAATTTTTCACCTAGGAATGAAGAAAGATGCAAGGAACCCCGAATGGGTCCCACCGGTGTGCCAAAATGTTTCACTTGATTTCTTAGTTTGTCTGAGAAGTACTTGATGAAACAGATAAGGTAAAGATGGTAAGAGGAATACGTGATTTGGGATGGTTATAGGTTATATGCGCGCATATCTGAATTCTCAATCAAAGTGATTATGGGACCTTCCTTTTGGCTAGGAGGAACTACTTATATAAGAACCAAAACAAGACCACCAAAGAGAGTTAAACAATATATGCAGTGAACTGCCTAGCATCTACTAGATCCTAGAAGTGTGATACTTCCTAGATGGCTGTCAGTCCACTATTTAAAACAATTCAATGCTGAAAATAAAGTAAATATTGTCCTACTATAGTTTAATATGATTTAGGCATCTCATAAAAACGCAATAGGCTAGATCTAATCTAATAGGCTAGGCTAGAAGGAAATCCAAAGGTCAAGTACGTTAGTTATAGGTGAATCTAAACTAACAGGCTAGGTTATATACGATTACGAAGGTCAAATAGGTGTTAAAATAGGTATATGTCATAAACAAGTTGTTATTTTGGCAAAGAACAAGCGAAATAGAGACCGAAAATGGTTTGATGGAACCGATGATGGTTTTACTATAATCGTGTGATCGAGAGATAGTGACGGTGGTTAAGTTGGGGCTTGTAGAATTACATAGTCCAATTTTTGGAGTTTTGGGGCAAAAGTGGAGTGAATAGAAGGTGGGGATTGATCATAGAGGGGGTGGATAGGTTGCGAAGGTCTGAGTTCACTGAGGGGGTCAAATAGGAAATTGGGCCAAGTGTTAAGATGATTGGGTATGGAAGGTGGCTGCAACTAGAGAGAGGGAATGGACAGAGGGTAAAAGACTAGGTTCCTTTACCACAAATACTACAGTTGCTGATAAGAAAGTGAAATAGATGGAAGGAAGATACTTACTCTTTCATGAGGTATAGGTCTGAAGAATAATGAAGAATTTGTTGTGTTGGAGAATGCTAGGAAGAAAGTTTCACTGTTGTGCCAGTGTATTTGGTTTCCTTTGTTGATCACAAACCAATATTCGTTTTGTTGTCGCGTCTAAAGAGATCGAACTCGAGATCAGAAGTCTTCAAAAAACAACCAACACGTATTACAAAGCTGTAAATGGGTCTAAATAGGCCATTTGGTCCATTCTAGTATAACCAGCATCAGTTTAGGGTGAACCGACATTGGTTTAGGGTAAACCGACGTCGGTTTGGGTGAGATATCTCGGGTTGTTCAAAAGTTTCTGGGAAGTTGTTCCGCCATTTGATAAGGGTCTCTTCTTTTCTTGGTGTGAAAACCAACCTTAGGAGGCTTTTAATGCGAGGTGAGGGGATGGGTCTAATGTTAGGTTTTATTTAGGACATTGGTTTAGGGTTTACGTTAATGGGTCAAATGATGGGAGTGGTTGGTGAGGTGTATTTAATAAAGGCAATTATATTAAATAGGTGTGTGAGGGTGGTGAATTAATTTAATGTAAATAATTAAATTAATGTGTATGGAGGTAAATGACATTAATTTAATTAAAGTAATTAACTTAAAATGTGTGGGGTGCGGGAGGTAGGTGCTAAGGTGTTGAGGATGAGGAAGTGATTATAGGGGTGTGGTAGGGGACCAAGGTGATTACAATGTGATTTTGGTGTCTAAACATGTTCATTTATTCGATCCATTGGTGCTAGCAATGACAACGTGTATTTTGTTACTAAGTGAGAGTGATGAGGTGCGGGTGGAAGTCCCCTAGCACATGATGTATTTGCGAGGTTCATGGAGCTACAAAGTCTTTTTCATAGTAGTTAAGCGAGGTTACATTATTTCATCGGTAGATACGGAGATATAGGGTCCATGATTAGTGGTGTCAATTGAGCGGGAAGCTTCTAGCTATATAAATCCCACAATTGTAGATATTGATAGTGATGTAGCGGTGTATGGGGGTTACCCAGCATTGACATTTTTTTAACTATGATTGTGAATGATATATATATGGACTATTAGTGTATGTTTCTTTTACTTTATTTTTATTTATGTGTGGTGTGATGATTGGGACTCGTATCTTGATGTATGATGCATTGATTATTATCGCTATATTTCATGTGTGATGTTTTGATCATTATTTTGTTGATTTTATTTTTAATGCATAGTTGTTGATGTTGACTAATGAATAATGATGATTAATGGGATTATAAATAGATAAAATATGAGATAATGTATTATATGTGTGCATAAATTTTTGATGAAAGGTAAATTATATATAAAATGAATGATATAAAAGATTATGTGAATAATATGGTGAAAAAGAGTGTACTTAAGCACATGTGAATATGATAAAGAGGGGGAAGGAGAATAGTGATGCCCCCTAGTGTGTAGATAATAAGGCTCATTTATATAAGACCCCTCAACTGTCAATAATGAACCATAAATCAAGATTGTGTCATCGGGAAATGATTGGATAGTGTGCACTAGATAGATAGATAAATGAATCATGTAACGGAAGAGATGAAATGAGGTTCTTATTATAACAGATCCTCAACATTTATGTAAGAACTGTAAGAATGTGAGTGCGTCATCGGAAATAATTGGATAGTGTGTGCTAGATAGATAGATCGATGAAACATGTAGCACAAGAGATGAATCAAGGTTCTTATTGTAACAGATCCCTCAATATTCATGTAAGAACCATAAGAACATGATTCTATCAATGGGGGTAAGTAACATAATCACCTACTAAATACCAAGCGGGTGTGGAGTGGTGGAAACATGTGGGAATAAGCAATATGAGAGTTTGAACCAAACATAATTCTAGATGAGATGGTGCTAATTATTGGTGATGCAGTGGTGGGAAGCATAAATGTCAACAACTTAGGTAGCTAATGTGTAGCATGAGCATGATGTATTGGATGAGATGAAGAGCGTGAATTTCTAATAACTTGTGGTGGAGGAAAAATATTGACCGTAGGAGTAGGTGGAGGAGATAAATGAACTCGAGCTAGATGCACGCTTGCATGAAATTATAGACATAGGCGCTTTGAGAGTGAGAGCCAAAGGAAATGACACCCTTGTCTTATAGTTGTTGTAATCAATCCTAAATGGACCAACATTCATTGTCATAATGGCCGTTGATGTGATGATAATTACAATACAAATGAGTCTATCACGTTGTCGTTGTAAGTGATGAGGTGGATGATGCTGATTAGAAGGTAAGTGAATCATGCACTTATCAAGAAAAGAACGTAGCACATCATGGGTCCTAGCATCACAAGAAAAGTGTAATGGTTCCTATGGAGGGGTGGAGATGCATTAGGTGGAGAGTGATGTAGTTGATGAGATGTCGGACACTTATTTGATGATGAAGATTGATTTTTATTGTGAGGTGGAGGAGATGGATACCTAGGATCACACTCAACTAATGGAAGAGAAGAAGAGCTATATGGTGCGAAGTAGGAGAACTAGGAGGATCTATGAAATGTGTCGTAATGAGATCATGTTCTAAATCAATTACCTTATAGCATAAGAGTGTGAATGATTTGCATGTATCATATTGCAAGCATTGTTTTAAAGCAGGAATCAAGCCATGAAAAAATATGAATTGCTTTTCTAAGTTAATGGGATGAAAAACTAGCTGATGTATGTAAACATTGAAACACAAAATGTAATCAATAATAGGCTTTGTCTTTCCTTGATGTAAGCTAGGTAAACGATCATGTGTGACTCTCGGGCCGTTGTTAAGTATTAAGTGTTGAAGGAATGCCTCTTCCATCTCACAATAATTAAGAATAGATCCAAAGGGTATATGTGTGTACCATTGGAGAGTTTCATCAATAAGACCATGGAGAAAAGATTTTATCAATAAAATATCATTAGAATAAGAATCCATAGCTAGACGATAATTCTTAAGATGTAAATATGGATTTCCAGTACCATCAAAACATGAAAATGTAGGCATAATGAAATCCTTAGGGAATGTTGAATTGTGAATCTATTTCGAATATGATTTACATGCAAATAATTTTTATCAATGGAAGCATAATGAGACATTAATTTTAAGAGTGTGATATTGGACTTGGGATTGTAATTGGACTACAACATGCATGAGCGATAAGATATCATGTGATGGAATAGTAGGAGATGTAGATGGTGTATTGAGTAGATGTATCTTTCCATTATGAGTGATCATAGGAATATCAGAAGAAGAAGTGGAGGATGTTGATGTTATAGGCACCGTAGGTGCAGGTGCGGAAGAAGAAATGGGTGGTGAAGAGCATGGAATATTGATAACATCATTAGGAATATCATTACAAGTAATGGACAAATGATTCAACATACATGTTACTAGACATAATCTCAAAAGAAGATGAAAGAAGAGTGGGTGATTCGCATTCACTAGTATGCAAAGAGGTGGAATCGTTACTATCATGTGCCTCATTAATATCAGATAGATTTCAATGTAAGGATTTAATTAAGCATATCATCAACATATAATGAAGGAGGAGGAGAACTAGTATGCGATGCATTATTAGAAACATTTTTAGAAATGTAAGGAGTATGAGATGCAGCTATAGAATCATCTTGACTAGTATGAGAAACAACATCATGCACATGTTTATTTTCATCTTGTTTTTAGCTAAAGCATCATCATCAAGATTAAGCATAAAACTGATAATAGCATCATCTAAAGTCTTAGTAGAAATAGAAGAAGGTGGAGTATGGACTAAATAAAAATGTCTACAACCAGATAAGCTTGTTGGGTCAGATACAATGCTAATATTAGAATGATCAAAGATAGTAAGAACATTACATTCATGAGCTAACAATTGCCTTTGAGTATCATCTAGAAGAATAGTATTGGGATATAGATCACTAAGTTTAACTATGGTTGTTTCATCTTAAATAGATTAATTCTCACAAGAGGTATGACTAGCCTACAAGTAGAAAATATATTCTTAACCATTAAGGTTTTAGTGCATCCTAGGGAAAGGTGTTCTAAGCTACGTGTTCACTAAAATTATTTAATAAAATCTGAAATATTTTACTAAAATATGAATGCAAATATCTATTATAACTGATATACAATGAAATAAAAGTGCTAGACAATTTTATTTTATTTGATTATACAAGCAAATGAAAGAGATAGAGTACTTACCTCACTTTCTCTTATCTCGAAGTATTCACGAACTAGATAATATGATGGAACATAATCACGAGACCATCACAATGACCCCGAGAAAAATTTAGAGGAGGTATAAGTTCTTATACGAGGCATTTACGCAAGAACAGGGGTGCTGTGGGTGGCCAAGGCCTCTCGTGGGGGCACTAGAGTGTCGTAGGAAGGGTCAAAATCTGATTCTTGTACTATTTTTAGGGTTTCGTACTTGTTTTACTTTGGTCATCTATATGTCACAATTAAATTTCCGAGGTACCTATAAACCTACACACAAATAACCTCATGCAAAACCCTCAAAATTAAAAAATTCTAAAAAAATAAAGATGCAAAATGAGGGGTTGGATTGTCCTCTGCTTTGTCGATTAGTGAACTTACAACTTATTGTTACACTACATCTCATACCCAATGTAGTTTTATGTGATTATGTTTTTAATAGTTCTCTTAGTTGCCCCTCGTGCCAACAATGCCAAGATAGCGGGAAGTATCTAAATAAAATACAGATGTGTGGGATGGAATAGAATGAACTTCCCTTCCTATGCAATGTATATGTAGAATAATGAGCCCAAGAAGTAGTCCCTTTGATATTTAGATAGATAGCCCTTGATAAGAATTGGCTATCACTATAATGGTATGTATGTTGTGTTTATATAGGGATCTCTTGCTTGAATTTTGACACTAATGACCCGACATGCCGACTAGTACCTCGAGATATGAGTGGGAAACATGAAAATACTGACCTCAAGTTTCAAAAATAAGATCAAAACATAAAGAGGACACCGAAACCTAGGATGGATAGGAATTCCTTGGTGAAGTGTCCAGAGAAAAGTGATGACAAATTATTGGATAATTACTAATAGGGATCCATGTGATTTGATCAGAATTGGGTTTATGAGTGACAAGTGCAAAACATAAAACAATAGAAATAAGGAAGACAAACAAATAGACTAGAAAGTGGGACATCAATGAATACTTACCTTACACAAGATCCATATATAAAACAAAATACTTGGAGGTATAGTAAATAGTAGTAAGTGCTTGATTTTGTGTCTACAACATGTTACTTTGAATGGAAATGCAAAATTAAAGCATGCACTAAAGGAGGAAGTGTTAATTATAATAATGATGATGATGAAGTTTCTCCATGTAATTTGTTTCTTTCAATGATAAATCTGAAATCAATTTTAAATAGGTTTGGTAACTAGATTCATGTTTTTTCAATCACATGACATGGAATAACGAGTTTCTTTTTACATTGGATAGAAGCTTCAAGATGAAGATTAAACTCAATGATGAAAATTTTTCAAAGGTTACAAAAATTGAACCATGAAGGTGAGTACTAGAGAAGGTAATAAACATGTTAAGTTAATGATATTATTAATATTCAAAAGTTAGAACATAATATGTTAGATCTTTGACAACTATGTGAAAATAATCGTAATTTAGTGTTTGACAATAAACAATGTGTAATATACGATAATAATAAAATAAATATTGTTTTTATAGTTGTATTTCTATGTCTAAGAATAGGATGTTCCCATTGAAGTTTGGAGAACATAACAATAGCCTTGCCAATATGGCATATGAAGATAAGAGTTGGTTGTGGCATCTTAGATATGGAAATTTGAATTTTAAAGTTTGAAGTTACTAACATCACAAGAATTATTCTATGGTTTTCCAAATATTGAAGAGAAAACAGATGTTTGTGAAGGTTGTGTTAAAGGAAAACATTTAAGATAAATTTTTCCGAAAGGAAATGCATACTGAGAGGTCATTATCCACTATAGTTTGTTCAATTTGATATTTGTATTCTTATACAAAAAAAGTTCTAGTAAGTCTCCATAGTTCACTACATTATTGCTGATTATTCACAAAGTGTTTTCTTGATTTTTTGAAGAAAAAGAGAAATGTTTGATACATTTAAGAGGTTTAAATCCATTTTGGAGAAAGAAAGTTGTTACAAAAAAAGTTCTTAAGGACTAATCATGGAGGTGAATTTTGTTCAATTTTTTTATGGATTATTCTAATTTGAATGGAATAAAAGAAAATCTCATAACTTCCTATAATCACCATTAAAACGGAGTAGCTAAAAGGAATAACAATACAATAGTTGAAATAACAAGGAGCATGTTACAAACAAAGGGATTAAGAAACTATTTTGGGGTGATTTAGTTTCTAGAACAATATATATTTTCAATTGAAGTACCACTTGTACACTTGACATGATGAATCCATATGAAGCATGGTATGAAAAGAATCCTAATGTCAATTATTTCAAAGTGTTTGGCTATTTAGACTATGATCATGTATTTGATCGAGAAAAGAAATAAGTTAGATCCAAAGAGCAAGTGTTGTATTTTTTTGGGTATAGTGAGAAAAGAACATATATGATTTATAATACTATCACTAAAATATTTCCCAAGAGATGCTATTTTTATGAAGGGTAAGTGTATGGTCATGAAAATAAAAATGGAATACTAACAAGTCTAAATATTTTTGTAATGATGATATTGTTGATGAAAAACTTAGTCATATTTCAATTTCAAGTGCAAAATTTCCAACAAGTAACCCCTCATCTAGTTCATGTATTCCAAGTGCAATTCCATCTTCAAGTCCAAGCTATTCAATGATGGTAATAACCTTGAATGAAATTTATAAATGTACAAGGATTGAAGTACATGAAGAATGTGTAATACGAGAGAGTAATTTATGATTTATATACACAAGAAAATTTTGAACCATAATTTTTTGAATATACATGTATTAATCATAATTGGGTGTAATAAAAAGATGAATAAATGGATTCTGTTAATAGGAATTGTACTTGGGATCTTAAAAAGCTTCCACATGAAAAGAAGTGTATTGATACTAAATGGTTCTACAAGACTAAGTACAATAGAAATTGTAGTGTTGAAAGACACAAGGCACATTTTGTTGCAAAATTCTTCACTTAAAGGTATGTAATAGATTACGAAGATACATTTTCACTAATGGCAAGACAAGACACCAATAGAATGATTGTCTCACTAACAACTCACATGAGATGGAGCATTCATCACATGGATGTGAAAAGTTCCTTTTGAATGGGTACTTAGAAGAGGAAGTATATCTATAATAGCTAGAATATTTTTAAGTACAAGGTAAATAATACCAACTCTACAAGATAAAGAAGGATTTGTATGGCCTCAAACAAGTACAAAGATTTGGTTATGCCGAAAATGATGGATATTTTCAGAAAAATGACTTCAAGATAAGAAAAAGTTAGCCTACTCTTTATTACAAGAAATAAGGTAATGATATTCTCATTGTAAATTTATATGTTGATGGCTTTTTATATATTGAAATCATTTCTAAGATTAAGTATGAATTCAAAATTTCTATGAATAATGAATTTGAAATGAAAGATTTAGTTCTTGTGTAATACTTACTTAGAATGGAACTTCATCAAAGTAAGGATGATTGTAGAAACTAAAAATCTACGCTCCTCATCTTTGTCCAAACCATTAATGAAACACATCAATGTTTAATACAATGCACCCACCTCTTCAATAAATTAATAATATTGACATTCCAAAAATACACCTCTCCTCTTTATTTAATCAATGCATTAATATTTCCTTTTAAAATTAATTAAATATTAATACCTACATGATCCTAAGTCCTACATATCACCCCCTCATTTGATTAACACATTAGTATTGCACGTGTCGGGTTATATAGTATACATGTTTATCCTTAATTAATTAAGTATATATTAATACTTCATATCCTAAATATACATATTTTATTATCTTATCAATATCCTATTATCTACCAATTATCCTATATAATCTTATATTCGTACACTTAATGAATCACTAAATAATAGCTTAATATCTATCCTAAAAAACCTAGTTAAATTAGACAATATCTAACCAGTTTCATCACTTCCCTAAACCAATCCGACACGTCTTAAGAAAACTTGATACTTCCCAAAAAATTTAAAACTCACCCCTCTAAATTTAAAACAAGAAACCTTGATTTAGAAAAAAATTTCAACCATTTTTCATCGAAAGCTAAACAAACCAAAATCACCGTCAATATAGGTAATCTCCAACAATTACTATAGATACTTTTTCGATCTCTCTTCAGGATCATCGACTTGCATTTTTGAATCGAGCTTCATACTTGAGTTCATTAGTATTATTGTTCATAATTTTTTTGTGTTATCATACAAATTTATTATTCATAATCATCAAGCATATTGGGAGTCATTTTGGAGCCTTTGCAGATCAATATTTCATCATCCAGCTACAAGCTTCATCAACTTCTTGCATCTCCTTCCATCAAGGTTAGATATCATTTTATAGCTTCATTTCTACATCCAAGTATTCTTATCCGTTCATTTTTATCTCACATTATTATCTAAGTCCCTGAAAGACCACAATTTCAAATTAATTAGTTAAATACTACATTTTATCAGTTTGTCATTATCCTCTAGAATCGTCAACAATTGCATGAATCACTAGTGATTCCTATTACGTTACATTCCTTCCAATATATATGTATAATATTTTTATAATATATTTCATATATGTTTAATCCTAACATTATTGCTAGCATCAACTCATTGCCCATTGTCTGTCATCCATTGTACTGGGAACAATACGATATCTTACATGATCTTGAGTTGTGTGTTATTCATTGTGCCCCTTTGGATCGTTTTGCAGAGAATCTTTGATTCTACTCATTGGATCTATGACGTCATAGAGGAATTTTGGGAAGCATACTTTGAGGTCCAACACATCCAAGCTGATCTTGCTTGGTTTGAATATCAGTATGAATCTAAGTTATAGGATTTGAAATTCAAGTCGGAATATGAGGAAGAAACTAATTATGAGGACTCAGATTCTGAATTTGAGTACTATTACAACACTGAAGAAGATAATTCAAACTACTTTCAAGAAGAAAATCCAAAATACTTAGAAGAAGAGGATTCAGATTTCTCTGAAAATTCAGATTTGGACTTATTCAATTCGAGTAAAAATTTATACCTTTCATTTCTCATTATCTTTCAGCTATAAGTTTTTATAAACTCATATATTATCATCATATTTTTGTGATCTCGATTATCATAAATCTTACATTTTTTTTGTACCCACTTGATTTTGTAAAAGTGGATTGACACCCTTGTGAGGAAGTCCTTTGATTTCAAGGATTGGCCTTTGCCAGGAAATCCACCTCATATTTTACTAATCATATTTTTTTCTGTTTGTGATCTACAAGTGTTCTCACGGAAGAGAGCCTACATCATTTTTTATACGGAGCACAATATCAATTACATTCAGTCACATCAATGGGTATCACTAAACCTCATCATTCTGAGGTTGGTTAAATTTTAATTTTTTTCAGTGAAGTAAGTTGAAGAGGTATGATTTATTCTAAACATCTTGGCATGCTTAGTGGGACATGTTTCCCTCATTTCATTGTTAATTTCAACAAAAATAGCCTCTGTTTTCATTTCGGTTCTCTGTATAGTATCTCATCCGTAATTAAGTCAATCGCCAATGATTTGTCAAAATGCTTTTGTTTATATTGCATTTTTCCTTTTAGTTCTTATTTTCTAGGAATTTCTCTATTTCTTGTCAATCTAAGTTTGTAGATTTGTTTCATTACATTCATTATCAAAATATATAAAGAAAACTTTTATTCATCTAAAATATCAATTTTTTCCATATCTAGTTCATTGTTTAGTAATCACTAATGATTTATACAATCGCTTGTGATTCCTACAATCATCGGTGATTTGTCCGAGGATTTTTATTACTTTATTGATTGCATGCTAATATTTTTTTGTTGATTTCTTTTCTTTCTACTAACTTTGGTTTTATAGGTTGTTTTTGCTTATAGCTACTTTTGCTTACTCAATTCTTTGGATTACTTTCTTTAAAAAAATTGGAATTATTTATCATGGTGAGTCCTAAATCCATCTCTTTGCTTTCATTATTGCATTCTTGGCTGATTGTCCTCATCGAAATCGAAAATTCATTTTGAGTTTTAAAATGAACAATTGTATTTTGTCTTTCTCACATAGTTTTAATTAGGAAGGTGAATTGGCTGCATCCACTTTATTTTCCCACACACAATCAAACATAATCTACATTCAAACATTCCTACTTGGATTTTATCCCAAGAGAAGAAGTTGACTCAAAGTGTTCATGCGAGTATAATCACTTGTATGTCGGTATATTGGAAAATCACATGTCACCCTTATCAAAGACGGGACTATGAAGTGAGGGGATAGGCCCCAATACCACATCCATATCAGTAGCAGTATAGAGTTGGGCCTCGCGTATCTTCTAGTATATGAAGGACTCCGCCCTTAAACACACCTCAAACTAGCCATAGCTCACCATTTCATAGGACCTTTGTTAGCCATTTTACACATTTCACTTTTTCATAATTAAATCAAGAAAATATAAAAATAATTCATTTTTCTTGTCTTTTCCTGTTGTTTGTAATAAACCCATTTAGTTTTTTTTTTTTTACTAGGTGAGTGTTTGTTTGTTTACTATGGTACAAACTAGACAACAAGCCCACAATCAAACTTCTAAAAATATGTCTACATCATTACCTACATCTTTACAATAATATATCCCATTATCTATTCCACTATCTACATTGTTTCCTACACCTTTATCCACTTCCATATCTACACCATTACCTACTACATTCTCTACACCATTACAACAACAAAACCCATTTCATTAACCAATCACATCTACTCCTCTATCTGCACATTAACAAGCCTGGAATGAAATAGAGGAATAATCTAGTGAAGAAATGTGATAGTGTATCTTACATTCTTCACGTCAGTTTCATATTCAAATCTTCCATGGATTTTATCAAGAAGAAACTGAACAACCATACTCCCCCAACTCACAATTATAATATTATGAACCTCCTTTATGACAAAGGAGACCCTATTTTTGAAGAACTGTTGGATTCAAACCCCATAGCTCTCAACGCTTATCTTGTAGATAGGGTTTTTCAACTACAACCATTCGAACCCAAACCATATTAAAATATCCCTGATCCTTTATCTAATTCTTCATGTCCTATTAATTCAAACTATTAATCAGAACGTGAACCACCGCCATATGTCCCTGATCCTTCATCTAGTTTTTCACATCTTATTGATCCAAACCACCAACCTTTCATTCAAAAAATATACTCATATCTACCTTTAAGTCAACTAGAAACATCAGAAGTTTCATCTTCCATTCATGTTCTTAGTCTTCATATGATCTCTTCTCAAGACACAACCACCCAACAACATACATCTTCACTCGATCCTTCCACTGGTTCAACACCTCCACAAAACAATACCAATGTTTCATTATCTACCCCTTCAACATCCTCAGTTACCCAGACACCTCCAATGAGTTCTATTGTTGTTTGTATTGTCGTATCTCAACTAGTTAGCAGTATTAAGAATATCACTATGTCCATTTCAGCATCTATTCCTTTAATCAATACTAGTGTTATCACCACCACTCATCCTGTTTCAGTCCAATCTACTACACCCCTTGTCTCACAACATATTCCACAACCATCATAGCCATTAATTTCTATACCACAATCTATTCCCATGTAGAACATCCCACAACAAGCACCATATTTCACCGCCTCGTAATGCATTATCAACAACCACCTCCTTATTCGCAATTGTTTACTACTACATCTATCCCACATCCTTATCAGTATATTCAACCTTCACAACCTTTAGTGTCCCAACCTACCTATAATATCCCTCAACAAAATATCCCTCAACAATATGTTTCACAACAATACATTCCTCAACAAAGCATTCCCTCTCAACAAAACATTCCTTATCAACAAAACATCCCACAACAAAATATCCCATAACAAAGTTTTCTCCAATATAATATACCTCAGCAAAACATCCCACAACAAAACATTCCACTTACTTATAATATTCCACAACAAAATATTCCCTACCAGTAAAACATTCCTCAGCAATATCAGACATATTCACAATCTAGCCTTTTCTCATTTCAACCCAGTTCATCTTCACGTAAACCAAGACAACCGTAACAACTTTAAGCTCTTAAGAACCACATATCCAGTCTTGAATTTGCCTCATTAGGACCCAAAAATTTCCTCTCTTATGATCAAATTTACAATGATCCCATTCACCCTTTAGTGTCATACAAATCATATCCACCCCATTGGGAACTTCCAAAGTTTATCAAATTTTATAGCAAGGAAGATCCTCAACAACACATCCATGTTTTCTACCATGCTTGCTCACAATCAAGATCTCATGCTAATGAATTTCCCCATGTCCCTTTTCGGTCAAGCCTTGGATTGGTACAATAGTATCCCCTAATATTCCCTCTTCTCATTCACACAAATCACATAAATTTTATTAGAAAATTTCTCTCTATATATAGCCCATAAAATCACTATCAATGACTTATATGCCATCAAAAAATTTGAGGATGAGTCCATTTCTGAATTTTTGCCCATTGGAGGGGTACAATTAATCAACTGTCCTTCCCATTACCATAAACTAAACTCATTGAATTTTTTTGTTGCTCATGTGCTAAACACATCTCATCAACACTACAAATCCAATCTTTCCAGACATTTGATGAAGCCTTCACTATGGCTTGTAAGTTAGAATTGTGAGCTCTAGAAGATGGTCACATTAAAATTTGTCCTAAGAAACCACAAACTGAATTCCCATCTAAGTCATCTTCCAATACCAAAAATATAAATCATCTGCTAACGTTGTAGTAGTCAAATCCGATCTTAAGGAAAATCCCACTACCGAGTGTTCCCGTCAACAACGTAGTTACACACCCATAGGAGAGACTTATAGTGCGGTCTTTGACAAGTTTCTTATTGTAAACATGATATCTCTCCCACCCATCCAACCTATCGATACATCTATATCCAAACCCTCTTGGTATCGAGATAATGATTATTGTAAATACCATAGGGTTAAAGGACATGACATTGAAAGGTGTCACATGTTCCATAATTTCCTCCAAGATTTTATCGACAGAGGAGAGATTCACTTAGATAACCCAAATGCACCTCTAAATCAAAATCTTGACATATTCAAACAACCCTTTCCAAATCACCCCCATTTACCAATCAACCCAAAAAAATGTCATCCATGCTCATCATACTATCAAAACCATTACTAAAACATTACTTGTTCCTGAGTCAACATCAACTCTTATTGACCCAGTACCTACATCTACAAAATCAACATCAACATCCATTAAACCTAAACTTACGTCTACCAAGTCCCCTTCTGCTAACAAGGTTACTAAAGTTATTATCCCATCCTTGTCACATGTTATTAGTGAATTCATTTCCCCACTAATCACATTATCTAGTATAACCAAACCTAAAACTACACCTTCATTTGTAAATATAATTATGATACCTCTCAAAAAATTTATGACACAAACACCTCCACCCAAGACAATTATAAACTACATTCATCCTCCATCTATAAAACCAATTATCCCTACATCAACCAATCTAAAACCTACAAAATCCACAACTCATTTAGATCTCATCAACCACATCATTCAAAACCCCCTTCCTTCATCAACAACTACCTCTACATCCATACCCAGCTCATCCAAAACCACAAAAGGACCTCACAAACAAGGTGTTGTCCAAGTTTTCAAAATTCCTTCCTATACCTTCCCTAAATCATACCATTTTTGTGGCCCTCGGCCTATTCTTCCACCTCCTCCTAGAAGGGTCATTTCCACTCCTAGTAACCACCCTATCATGCCAAGACTAAAACCTACTTACCAAGCCTCTCCATTAGGCCCTCATCCTTCATCGGTCCAATCATCTAAAACTCCTTAACAACAAACAAACCAAAAAACCACAATCAAAGCCTTACTTCTGCTAGAGGATAAGATACTCAATACTTCATTACCATCTATATATAAACCTAAGGGGCATTATCCAAATATTTTACAAGAATTCCTTTAGTAATCACTTATAACTTTACCACACCTCAAACCATCGACTCACGAGGATGGAAACATGTATGGTATTACTTCAATGTCTCTTGTGATTACCATTGGACAAGAGGACATTCCATAGAAGACTGTAAGGCCTTTCACTTGATTGCTCAAAAACTTGGTAATCTAGACTTCCTTCCTTCTAAACCACATACCACATCATCATCTTCATCTAAATCTAAAGATCCCATGTCTAAAATCTCTTCCCATCATGTTGATGCCATACACATTACCACTTTTCTACGTAACTATAACACATATACATTTAAGCCTAAGAAAGATAAAAATTTCATAGCCATACCTCCATCTCCGAGTTATCCGCTTCTTCTGATAAGCCTAAAGTATCTATTTCCATAGCCTCAAACATATAATCAAACAACGTCACCCAAATCCAAGGTTTCAATACTCACCGCACCACCCTCATCATCCACCTCAATACAAAAGGTTTTCATTAAACAGTTACACCAAGCTCCCATCAAAATGTCACTTTACAAGCTGGTGCAGATGTCACCTTCTCATAAGCAAGCTATGATCAAAGCTCTCCAATCAATAACAGTACCGACGGATGACCCTTCATCTTTCACAAACTTTTTAGGGGCCCTTAAAGCATCCACAACTATATCATTTGAGTCATTTGAGATTCCCTCGCTTAGGCTAGAGGAACATGATTTACCACTCTTTATCACCACTCAAATTAAGGATGTCCTCATCAGAAGGGTCATGATTGATGGGGTGCATCCATCAACCTTGTATCATCCATTTATTTGAATCAACTTAAATTATCCCCTTCGGTCAATTGGAAGAACTCCAATTTTTCTACGATCCTTTAACAACACTGTCGCACCCACATTAGGCACCCTTATTTTACCACTTAAAGTCAGCAGTAAAACCTTATATGAACTCTTCTACATTATAGAAGGGAGTTCTAATATAATATGTTGTTATGATGCCCTTGGATATCCACTATGTGGTGTGTTCCTTCTACACTCCACCATTTTCTTAAATATGAACATGAAGGTCAAACCTTTATAGTCCCATGCAGATCCGAATCCCTTTCCCTAATTATTAAATCATCTAACAAAGCATATACTAGCACATCCATTCCTTCCTCCAAAATATCAGATGATTCCTCCCTTAGTGACATTGTACAACACCTTACTCTAGGGGAATACCACCTTCTCATGCTCAACTCCATCCCTTCACTAAAAACTTAAGGTCATCCTGATAAGCAACTCATGTATGAGCCTAACATAGGAGATGTTATCTCTTATGGTCCCTCTTATCTTAAAACAAACCTTTTTTATAGGGGATGTGATCATCCTTCATCTCACTCTATCAATCCACACCATGCCATGTCTTTCACATTAGAATTCAAATCCATAGATAATCCAAGTTTCACCTAAATGTACAATCATCATTGTTGTGCATGAAAGGGTTTTGGCCTTGGTCATTATGAACAAGGAACACATGACTTAATTGTCCAACGCTCACTTAAAACTTATGATAAATATGGCTTAGGTTATAAGACACCCAACTCCAACCCATCCAAACCCACTACATCTATGCATATCACCAAACTAGAACCATTGTCACCCACAAACGCTGGAGATCTTACAAACATAGATAGAACCCTAACAATCCTATGGACATAGATGAAAATGTATTCATCTAGCCTAAATTTTTTTATTCAATACCATATCCTTAGGACCGCTTACTTATAAATCCAACCACTCCATCAAAACCTTACCTCTTATTTGGCTAGAAATGGTTGAAGAAGATTTACCCACTATATATATCCTTCAATGTCATGATGATCAAGACATCCTTTCCCATTTCCCATATGGGAGCTGAGGATCACTTCCTTCAAAAATAATTACTTCTCGACACACGAACTCTTTTTAATGAATCCACAATCAACATAAACTTAGGAACCCTCGATATCCTCGCATAGTTAAGGTTAGTCAATCATTAAATCCACAAGAACTGGATGACTTGACATAGTTTTTAACAAAATATTATAAACCTTTTCTGGTGATATAGTGATATGCCCGAATTGATGCTAATAGTATTGTACATTATATCATCACATATATTGATGTTAATTCCATTAAACAAAACCTCCGTAAGATGCATCCTCATGTAGCTCTTATTGTCAAATAAGAATTACAACATCTTTTATCTAATAATTTCATCATACTCATTGACTATCCACAATGGATATCTAACATCGTTCATGTAACCAAATCCTCGAGAAAGTTACACATCTCTGCACAAACTTTAGGGATCATAATCTTTCCTTTCCTAAAGATGATTTCCCTCTTCCAAACGTAGATCAGCTCGTTGACCTAACAACTAGCCTTAAAGTGTTCTCCTTATGGATGAATTTTTCAGTTACAATCATATTCTTATCACCACCAAAATCAACATAAAACATCCTTCATTAATCCTCTAGGAACCTTATGCTACCGTGTTATGCCATTTGGTATTAAAAATGCAGGAACTACTTATCAACACATCATGATCTACATTTTTCATGACCTCATCCACAAAATAGTCGAAGACTATGCCGACAACCTTTAGGAAATTTCAAACAATGTAAATATTGTATTACTTTCCTCGAATCAATCTTTAATCGTCTCATTCAAAAGATTGTCTTCATCTTAATCCCACAAAGTGTGTTTTGGTGTCCTCACCGAGAAAACTATTAGGATTTTTCATATCTATTCAAGGTATCAAATTTGATACAACAAAACTTAAATACATCATTTAAATGCCTCCATCATCCAATCTTACACAACTATGTTATCTTTAATGTAAATTGAAATCCATCCGACATTTTATATCACAAATTTCTCGATTCTCATTTGTTTCATCATAGTCTTTGTAAGGACGTAGATTTTCACTAGAATTCTGATTGGTAGAAACACTTTGATGAAATGAAACGTTATCTCCTATCACCACCTATGCTTATTCCACCTCACAATGGAGATTCATTTTATCTATACATATCTTCTTTAGAACACGCTTTAGGATCCATTCTTTCTCACCGTGATAGTGTTATCCTATAAAATTGACAAGGGAAATTTTTTAGATAACCATACAAAAATTTCATTTTGGTCCCCTGAAAAGGTCTACTAACGTTCAAAATGGCTTAAAATTCCCCTTCCAAAATTCAAGTTTTAAGAACTTAGCCATTTTCAACCTTTTGAGTGAGGGCGCAAAAATTGTTGTGTCAACACTAAGAAAAGTGTGCCCCTTTGAAGATTCTTTGGCTCCCTAAAAGGCATGTCAACATGACAAGATTTGCACCCCTAAGGTGCTAAGAGTGACATGTCAACCTCCTAAAACTGTGCTAAAGAAACAAGCTCAAAGCATGAAAATTGATGTGTCGGCACATAAAAATGTGTGCCCCCTTTTTTCCCTTAGCGCTGAAAATGTCATGTTGACACTTTCTTAAGTGCACCCAAGGCACTGACATCTTGGTGTCGACATCTTTCCATTTATGCCAAGGCACAATCTCCTCTGTGTCAACACTTCACCAACCACGCCAAAGGTAGTTGATGCCACAATAAATGCACATTTTTCTATATATAGGTGCACACAACCTGTCATTTTAGCAAACTAAAAATTGAGGAAATTCTTTCCTCTATGCTTGTCAATTATCCTTGTCAGCCTCACATGCCATTCCTCATGCTTGTGGATCCCACATCTGTCCTTCGTCATTATATATATCCTGGTAAGTGGCTTCTACCCATCTCGTTGTTGTTTGCGGTTTTTATGTCAAGTTAGGTGATTAGGATTGAATGTTAATTACATGAACCTAAAAAGAATTTAACAAACCAATCAGCCAACTGAAAACCCCTCTTCCCCTCCTTTCCAGATCTATAAATCTAGAAAGCTCTACCTCTAAAAGAAATCCAACCCATTTTTCCTCTACTCCCTGTCTTGCTAAGATTTTCCTACTTACCATCAAAATCCAAACCAAAAGAGAGGAAATCAAGAAGTCCTTGGAATCAGCCAAAAAGTATTGTTTTCCTTTGGCACATTTTTTCTTCATGCTACACTACACACACGGTCATTCCATAGGCACACTTCCCACCCATACGCAAAGCATGGACTCTTCCAACACGATGAAAACAAATGCTCAACAAATCTTGATGAGTGCAAGCACCGCACAAATGCAATGACAACAACATTATATGTTGTGTAATCCAAATCCACGTCGTAAAAAGCCAAACCCTTGGCACAACTGACCTCTATGCAACATCTCTTACATCTGCACCTTGGCGCACCCGAATGAATGTGCAACCAAGAAAATTTTCACCCCGCCAAAACACTTTCTTAGGGCGCTGGCATAACTTCCTCAACACAAAAATTGCATGTTGTGTATATAAAATATGTGCCCCACCCCTTTTAGTGTTGCCTTGTGTCATGCAACACTCCTCAAAAGTGTGTCTTACTTTTGAAGCCTCTGCACTGCGGCAAAGATGAAGTTGCGCCTTGCGCCCAAAGGCTTATAAACTGATCATTTTTCATTTTGCAAATTTTAAACTATAGATAACATGATAGTTGACATGGCTCTCCTATGTTGACCTTATCATCACCAATCCGGCACTATGATAATTCTTCACCGGGAACTCCTCGTGCTATGATTATTTACTAATGCATAGCCTTTAGTTTGGTGGATGTAATTTGGAAACAAAACAACAAACATAACACAAGAATACCATCGACTATGATAAGACGGAATGATGACAAATCTGAAATATCAAAGTAAATTATAATATTAACATGAAATTGTTATAATCTCACCCATGAGGTACTTCAAGTGTTATTGACTTCACTTGCCTTCCACCAATACTATGGGAGAAACTTTACAATTACACCTCTTAATGGCTTCTTCAACACACCTTTAAACTGATGGCTTCCTTTACACACTTCATATAATATTTCTCACTACTTCCTTCTATGCTAAATGAGGGGGGTGGCCTCTTTATTTATAGAACTTCCAGGCTTATCCATCTTATCTCTAAGATAGGATAAGAAATCCACTTTGACGAATCATATTCCATACCTTAACTCTTATCTGTACATGTAAGCTTATCTTTTAAGATAAGATAAACCTTATCATTTCACATGGGTTCCACATTTTTAGAATTTTTACAAATAAAATACACAAAATATTTATGACCTCACTCCTTGTCCTTATTACCAATATAATATTTCTAATTCCTAATCATGTAGACCCTACTTCTCTACTTATCCCAACTTTGACATTTTAACATTACCGGACCACTTACGACAAATATTTACTTTTTACAACATTCCTATTGTACTTTGACTATTACCGTACTCTACATTATTGGCGGCACTGTACTAACGGCGCCATTATCCTCTATCAGACGCTACTACTAATTACACTTAATAACATCCTATTCATAATACATACATTAATGAAATAGAAATTACGGAGAAAAATTTTAGTGTCGACATCTTCCCCCTTCCTAGCTTCTACTCCGTCCTCGGAGTAGACTATTCTCAGTGCTTGGAAAATCTTCAAATTGTTGTGGTTGACCCATTTCATAATGGGAGTGCCATCCAATTCCTCCAAATCAGTGCATTACCATTTTCATGCACAGCTGCTATTTTTGTAGGGCCCCATCCATTTTGGAAGAAATTTTCTCTGTCTTCTTTTTTTTATCGGGAATCATATACTAGAACCAAGTCATTCACATGAAATGGAGACCAAGGGATCTTTTGATCAAAGTATTCCTTCTGATTCATTTTCTTCTTATGGCTTGTATCCTTTGCTATTTCCCTCATTTCCTCTAGCAAATGAAGATATACCAACCTTTCTTTTACTGAATCACTTTCATCCATCCTTTCATTTTTCATAACTCTCACAGTGGGAATATCAAACTCAATAGGAAGAACTAGATCAATGCCATAGGCCAACTGAAATGGGGAGTATCCTGTTGCTTACTTTGATGTTGCCCTATATGCCCAAAATGTTGCATGAATCCTTTTATCCCACTTATGTACCTGCAAGGCTGCATCTTTTGCTAGAATTCGACACAACACAAAATTTGTTCGTTCCACCTGTCCATTTGTGCTTAGCTTGTATGTTGTTGCCTTCCTGTGCTTAATAGAAAATTTATTGGCTAGGGATTCTACTACCTCATTAATGAAGTGGCTTCCTTGATCTATTACAATTTCTAATGGACAACCAAATCTGGTGATAATGCGTTCATATATGAACCTTGCCACCTCATCCATGGAAGCTATTTTCAATGGCCTAGCTTTAACCCACTTGGTTAAATAATCTGTGGCAACTACAATATACTTATTTTAGCGTGAGGTAGTTAGAAGTGGACCTACAATGTCAATTCCCCACTTTTCAAAGGGTCCAAGTGGAAGAATAGGACATAATGGAGTGATGAAGTCTTACGGTTACCATGTGTTTGACAAATATCACATGTCTTACAATAATTATAACAATCTTTAAAAAGTGTGGGCGGTGATAAACTGCATCCAAGATCCTTTTTGATGTAAGTTGTCCAGAGAAGTTCGCCCACATGTACCATTGTGGAATTCTTCTAGTAGTTCCTTCCATTGATCACGTCCATTGCGCCTCTTGTATTGTCCTTCAAGTCCTATTCAAAATAATACTCCATGCGAGAATAGAATATGGATGACTGGCTTGAGTAATCTTTCTCTTATTCTTTGCATTGGCACCATCAGGAAACTTGAATTCATTCGGATAATTCTAAATATGTATGTATTCACTAGGGATTGTGTCAAGGGATAACAATGCCGCATCGAGGAAATCATCATCATCACAAGATGATCCTAAACCATCATAGGCTCGAGAGAGTGCATCCGTATTGACATGCTTCTTTCTGGCCTATATATAATATCTAATTCAAATTCAAATTCTTGTAGCAAAATTATCCATCTTGCTATCCTCCCTGATGGGTTAGGCTTATTGACAATATATTTTAGAGCCTGATGATCTGTTACAACTATAAATTTCTGCCCTAGCAAGTAATTTCTAAACTTCTTTACAGCAAAAATGATAGCCAGAGCCTCTTTTTTAGTTACAGTATAATTTACCTCAGCACTGCTCATTTGTCTGCTCCCAAAGTAAATTGGATGTTCATTCTCATTTTCATCCTTTTGGCTCAAAGTACTTCCTAGTGCTGCATCTGAGGCATCAGTGTACACAATGAATGGCTTGCTCCAATTTGGATTCTTTAAAATAGGTGAAGACACCAGGGCTTCCTTCAGTTGTCCAAAAGCTTCATGTGCCTTATTTCCCGGTTCATAAGTAACATCCTTCTTCAAGAATTGGGTTAGTGGTCGTGCAATCTTTGAGAAATTATTGATGAACCTTCTATAGTAACCCACATGGCCTAAAAATGATCTCAACTTACTTCTATTCATAGGAAATGGTAAATCTTTCATTTTTGAAACTTTATCAGGATCAGTACCAATACCATCTCTGGATACAACATGCCCTAACAAAACTCCTTTAGAACATCCAAAGACACACTTTGTAGGGTTTAGTGAGGCTTGTGCTTCATCTAACCTTTGAAATGTTGTCTCCATCTAGTGCAGGTGGTCCAACTTGCTCCCATAGATGCAAAAATCATCCATAAATACTCTGATGAAGTTCCCAATGTAGGGTTCAAACACCCTATTCATCAAACATTGGAATGTTTCGGAGCATTACACAACCCAAAAGGCATAACTCTATAAGCAAACGTTCCCCAAGGAGTGGTGAACATGGTCTTCAACTGATCTTTCTCTGCTATACGGACTTGGTTGTATCCGCTATATCCATCAGCAAAACTATAACACTCCTAGCTAACTACTTCGTCCAAGATCTGATCTGAGAATGGAAGAGGGTAATGATCCTTCTTTGTTGCCTTATTGAGCTTCCTATAATCAACACAAATGCGTAGCTTCCCATTCTTTTTTATTGAGATCACAATGGGAGAAACCCATTCTCGAATTCTCCACAAACAAATATGAATCCGCATCAAGCAACTTATCTATTTCTTCTTTTTACGGTCTTGCAAAAATTAGGATTCATTCTATATGGCATTTGCTTTATAGGCTTAGCACCATCTACCAACTCAATAGAATGTTCTACCCAACTTACTTGTGAGTTCCTTGTAATCAAAAGTGAATATGTGTATGTACCTTTGAAAGAGCTGGAGGTAGGATTCCTTCTCACTCTCCATCACAAAGATCACCAATCTTTATTTGTTGGAGATGATAATCAATTTCTTCTTGAGATAATTTTATGGGGTCATGAGTCGGTGTGGTGGAAGGATAACCATGACTAAAACATCAACCTCACTTTATTCATCTTGAGTGTCCACTTCACTTTGGTACTAGAGTAATCGAGAGGATGTCCAATCATCAGTTTCATCACTTAAATCCACAGGTTCTACCTTATGATGTCGAGGGATCATGTTTATCTTCACTCTCTCTCTACCACGTCCAAGTGTCATGAAGCCTTCATTCCAGTAGTTTCTTGCATGAACTCTCCTTAGCCATGGTCTTCCCAGCAACATTGGGTACGCAACAGTACCATTTTTCATCACCTGAAAGTCTACCACACATACAACACCCATAATAGATATTGCCACATTTGAAACTACACCTTCTGGTTTAGTTATTCCCTTATTTAATGACCTTAACATAAGTGTTGAAGGGCGATCAATTTTTAAACCCAACATATTCATTATAGACTCGGTCATTACATTAACTATAACACCTCCATCAACTAAGACATCATGAATTGAAATACCATTACATAATACCTCAGCTTGTGGAGCATAGGGATCTGCCTCGCCTCCAAGCGGGGACCTCAACCTCCTTCCTTCATCGAGCATTGAGTCCACTTCGCAGCTCCTGCTTCTTCTCAGAAGAAATAGCCAAGAGTTGACCATATGTAATATTTGTAGGCCTTTTGGACAGATCTTCCAAGATGGAGTATGGTCCTTGCCCCTGTGAAATCAGAAAATCCGGCACACCCAACTTTCTTCTCCTATGTTTCTTACTAGTTTCTCATTTCATCTTCTTAGGATCATTTCCATCTTGATTATTTTTTTTTTCTTTCTTTTTGTTACAAACACATCTGCTTCATTATTTCTGCTCTTATCTACTACATCAAAAGAATTCACAGTGCTTTTCCTTTATCATTATATCCTTTACGTAGATGTAGAAGCTCTATCGGACAATTATACTTATAATGACCCTTTTATAATAACCATAACATACAACTTCAGAAATATTTCTTTTTGGACCTCTATCTCCTCCCTGAGAACTAAATTCTTTTCCTTGAAGAAGATTAATAGTTAACTGACCCATCTTTTTGAGCAGATCTTCATACTCAGTAGATGTACTAGGAGAAATATTTGTGCTCACCGAGAGTGGTTGTGGATTTTGGAGCAAAGGTGCTGGTGTAGGTTCTACTTTAGCAACAATTTCTTTGGGCTCCTCTTCCATGCTTTCTTCTTGCCTTCTTACAATCTCCTTTGCTTGTTCAATGGTAGTTGGGCGGTCATACTTCACTCGTTGTCTGATCTCTGGCTTCATCCCAAGAATGAAGTGCTTACATAGGATATTATCCATGCCATTCATCAACCCATCCGCTAATCCTTCCTTCCGGATCTGGGCGTCGAGCTTCCTCCTTAGCTCTAGAACACGAGCATGATAATCCCTTATCTTCTCCTTCTCTCCTTGGGTTAGCTTTGTGATATCGATCATGAGATCTACATATCTCTGTTGTTCACCAAATTCTTCAAGAAAACTTTCAGTTAATAAATCCCATGAGTTTTTCACATTATCACCTAGTGTTTCAAACCACCTAAGGGCTGAACCATCCAAAAAGGTAGGAAAAAATTCAGTCCATTGTTCCTTCTTATAAGTCCATTACAAATACAAGATCGTTTAAACTCTTGAATGAAAGAGGAAGCATCTTCATTAGATTGGGCTGAAAAAATAGGAATCTTCCCCATTTTCAAAAGTAACCACAGTGAAATACCAACCCAAAAGTACAATCAACAAGACTTATGTGCACCAATAATTAAAATCACTATAATAGAAAATAGAAATGAGCATGGTAAACTATGATAAAACTTGACTTTACTATGCGGTAAAAACTGACTTTAATGTGGTAAACACTATTCACAGTAAAAAGTGAAGTTACTTGCGGTAAATACTATTCATGGTAAAAAGTGACTTTACTGTGGTAAATACTATTCACAGCAAAAATGAATTTACCATGGTAACTACTATTCACAGCAAAAATGAGTTTACCATGGTAACTACTATGCACAGTAAAAACAAGGTTACCCTCCAATTGATTTTTGACTAAGTGGGAATATCTCTCCAGACAATCCACCAACAAGGAATGGTCCTAGCAACAGAACCAAAATGTCATCACCAATCCGGCACTATGATAATTCTTCACCAGGAACTCCTCGTGCTATGATTATTTACTAATGCACAACCTTTAGTTTGGTGGATGTAATATGGAAACAAAACAACAAACATAACACAAGAATACCATCGACTATGATAAGACGGAATGATGAAAAATCTGAAATATCAAAGTAAATTATAATATTAACATGAAATTGTTACAATCTCACCCATGAGGTACTTCAAGTGTTATTAACTTCACATGCCTTCCACCAATACTATGGGAGAAACTTTACAATTACACCTCTTAATGGCTTCTTCAACACACCTTTAAATTGATGGCTTCCTTTACACACTTCATACAATATTTCTCACTACTTCCTTCTATGCTAATTGAGGGGGGTGGCCTCTTTATTTATAGAACTTCCAGGCTTATCCATCTTATCTCTAAGATAGGATAAGAAATCCACTCTGACGAATCATATTCCATACCTTAACTCTTATCTCGTACATGTAAGCTTATCTTCTAAGATAAGATAAACCTTATCATTTCACATGGGTTCTACATGTTTAGACTTTTTCAAATAAAATACACAAAATATTTATGACATCACTCCTTGTCCTTATTACCAATATAATATTTCTAATTCCTAATCATGTAGACCCTACTTCTCTACTTATCCCAACTTTGACATTTTAACATTACCGGACCACTTACGACAAATATTTACTTTTTACAACATTCCTATTGTAATTTTACTACTACCGTACTCTACATTATTGGCGGCACCGTACTGATGGCGCCGTTATCTTCTATCAGATGCTACTACTAATTACACTTAACAACATCCTATTCCTAATACATACATTAATGAAATAGAAATTACGGAGGAAAATTTTAGTGTCGACAACCTCTCTGATTCTCCATGCAGAACAATAGCATCCACGCTTGAGCTCGCACATGTCTTCATTGAGCAAGAAGAAAACTAAGTCTAAAGGAAAAGCTAAGTTGACAGAGCAAAAAAAGAAATAAAAATATTAGAGGGTCGATTCACGACTTACTTGCAGAATGTAGTCTCGACATCAGAGACTCAGAGCTTGGACACATAGATATGGATGATTTTTGGGCCATAACCAAACAAGTTACCGATAGCCCATGGATGGAAAAATTGGTAGGCAACATTCTACACTTTGCGGTAGGACTCCCAGTAAGTGCAACAAACAATGAGTTCATCATGTTGGTGGCCCGTTCTTACAATAAAGACACAAAATGTGTTAAAGATAAGGAGGGCAAGGTGATTATCAACCTCACCACCCGCCACTTCGAAATCATGTTGGGCATTCCTCACCATAGCCAGTATGTGGCAGTAAGCTAGGAAGACTATATAAAGACTTGGACCGACAATGAGGACAAGTGTATGCAGATGATGAACAAAGTCTACCTAAAGAACAAAAGGTGGTGAGCAGATGGCCGCAGACCATCCACCATAGTGACTTCTAAGAGGAGCTAAGTGATACCATCACTTTCCTCAGTAGAGTATTTAGGCTTCCTGATGCCCACTACTTTCACAAATGGATGCTCAGGTACTTAGAGACCATGAGCAAGAATGTACCTAAGCAACGTTTTAGCTGGGGAGAGATTATCAGTGATACTATCTCGCAAAGCAACTCCAATAGGTTTTAACGACTAGGAGGTTCTATATGAACTCCTATGTCGTATATATGCCGCTGCCTCAGAGAGAGATTACCCAGGACTGATTCAAAATGGGGTATGGCCTCAAGTCAAGATATATGAATACTACCCAGAGCTAAGGCTCGAGAACAGTATCACCCAGTTTAAAAAAATCAATGACACCTTCTTCTATGGCAACATCTACCTATTGAGGCCAACCATGACACATGGTCGACCAGCATGATCGTGATCACTGCAAGGAAGAAGCGGGGACCTTGTTTATGTAATTCCCCACCTTCACATATCTCAAAGCTACCAACGTCATGGGTGAGCCAACAATGCTTCCAAGATATGCAAGGCCCAAGCTGATCCTTCTTGAGCTGTCAAGGCAACTGATTACATATCATGAGAAATATATGAAAAGCAATAAAGGGGAACTCCTTTCCACCTCACGGTTAGCGAGATACACTTGTACCTCATTGAGTAAATCCCGGGAGATGTATGTGGAGTTGGAATTACTCAACCTAAAACATGATTTCCTGGTAAGGCCAACATTTAAGCGTCGAGTTTCCTCCCTAAGGAAAAGATTGATCCCATCCATGTCCCAGAGATCGAGGACACATGGATAGACATGAACCATGAAGTTGAAATCAGGTGAAAGGATCACTCCCGGCCTAGACTTGGCAAAGATCATCCACTATGGAGTTTCCATCATCCCTTAAGATTTCAAGAAACGATCAGGAAATTGATCAAGTTTACCTTGACACGGATGGGGATGATTGGCCATTTCAAGCATCGATAGGACCAAGGTGCCCAAGACCATAGAAGAAAGGGTCCAACCCACACTGCAACACACCAACATTGGTGCAAATGAAATGGTCTCATCTACCTTGGAGTGGATTTCACTACTTCCCCCTTGGGAAGAGTGCCTCCCAAGCTAGATCACTTGCCAAAGGGAAAAGGAAAGGATGAAGTTAGAGAGTCAAGCAAGCAGGAGAAAGCTCTTGATAGCCCTCCTTCCTCAAAGAAAATAGTGGACTTAGTGTCCCAGGAAGAGAAGAAGTGGCAGATATTCCAACGGACACATCCACTCAGGATGTTGTCATAGCTACAACTATGGAGGTGACCACCATTCCCTCTTCTACTCCCCCTCCTCCTCCTATCACTCAAACAACCACTCCTTTGGTAGTGTCTTCTCCTCTATCTTCCTCCCTTCCATCTCCCTCCTCTTCCATCTTCTCCTCTCTCATGGATCTGTCCTCCAGTGTTTCCTCCATCCTATCATAGATCCCTTCTATTTCCATGTCCTTCTCTTCCCCTGTAGTGACTCTGAACCCTGTGAGCACTAGTGCATTGGACTCTTTATCCATGCCGCCACCAAGTGTTTCCACTTTCTTCCCAGTCTGCTATAGTTGCTCCCCCTTTCACCCTCATTTCCTCTTCTTCTTCCGATCCCGATCCCCAAGTCTGGATGGATATCCAACCACCTTAGTCAACACAAGAGGAAAGTCCCCATTATAGCTATGAACTTCTTCGTCATTCCGACAAAGGGACCTAAGAAGAAAAAAAGCATTAACTCGCTTCTCAAAAAGTTCCTTAGGAGAAAGAGTCATGGAGATAGCCTATCTAGATCCCATAAAGAAGAAAGAAGATCTGTCTCCTACAGACTTCACAATGACTCAAGTCACAATGGGAACATCATCGATGTTGATGCCCTCTGCAAGAAGCTACAAGAGGCCAAATAGGAGAAGAGAGTTCTCAAAGAACAAAACAAACATCTCCTCCAAGATTTGCAGAAGATGGTTAGAGCTCTTTCAGCAACTACTGCAGAACCTATTCAAGCTCCCAGCCAAGAAAAAATAGATGAATACATAAAGATTGTTGAATAGGGTATAGTTGTGTCATCCTGGATTGAGAAGATCCTCTAGGATGGTCAAGTGATAATTGGTAGGTTCATGTTGCTGCACCAAGATATAACTTGAGGAAATAAAGAGCTACAAGCAGTAGTAAGCTCCCTTTCTGAGGAGTTAGATAACACTAAGTTGCAGTAGGGAACATTCCAGACCATGGTCAATTGCTTGGCTAACGACTTGTTAAAGGTTAGTGTTATCGATCACCCGTGGGCACATTATAAAGCTCTCATTGCTTTAGATTACCAGGTCGATCAAATGGAATTCATCCTGGAAAGAATCGAAAAATTCAAGGAAGAAGCCTTGGATGCACTACACAACATGGAGAAAATAGTTTCAAATTTGTCTCCTAGAATGCTCAGTGCATCTTATGAGTTAAGAGAAGCAGATGATACATTTCAACACTTCAAGGCTATTGTCTCTCAAGGTCTGGCGCAAGAGGTCACTTTCAATCGAGAGTCTATCAATAACCTCTTGGCCTGCCGTGACTTTATCGGCTCTTTGATCGATGCAAACGAAGGGTACGTTGATTTGCCCAACAATCTCAAAAATGAGAAATAGACTTGTGAAGTGTTTCACAACCATTTCAAAGGTCTGATCGATTAACTTGAGAAGATAATTAGCAAGTTCGCAGAGAGTATCGAGCGCAGTGCCACATTGACACTCCGAGCCTTAGCTAGAAGCTAAATTTGAGCCAAGAGATGATGATGAATAGCTTCCTTTAGGATGGATTTTCTATTTTGTAAAATATTTAAAAGCATGTTGGCACATGTGATGACATCATCCATGTTGCACCATGGGATGTTGTCATCCTAAAAATTGCCCCAAAGTCAACATTTGACTTTTAGATATTTTGTAAATGAGTGGTTGGCTTCTTTTTGTCTTCTTTCTCCTCCTTCCATAAATACTAGAATACTTGTTGTATTCTAGGTGGAAAATTTTGTATGAAAAATAGAAGTGAGGAGAGAAAGACTTTGTACTTTCTTATGTGAAGAAGAAAATATTAATACATACATTGAGAATTTGTGTTGAATTTATGTGTTATGTGCATTAGATCTCTCTTAAGTTAGATCTATGTTTCTATTTTGTTGGATTCTTTCTTGCCTTTGTCATTTGTTCATCAATATTGCTTTATTTGTTTATGCAAGTAAGTTTGGCTCTGTTTATTACCAAAGCAAAGCATAAACCTTTTGACCTTTTTATCTTGGAATTCATTTCTTTTCTCCCTTGAGATCTATCCTCCCTCCATTCCCCCTTCTCACATTTCTGTTCGTCATTGAAACTACCTCTACCGGGATGAGATCCCAAACACCCTAAAGGAAAAATCTTGTAAGACTTGCATAGGTTCCTTGATAGAATAGCAATAAACCAGTTTCAGCTTTCTTTGTCTTAAAGAGGGCTATGCCCTGCATAGTGTTGTCCTGTTTCCCCACGATCTGCCATCTGAAATTTTTTCAAACCAATATTTTTTGGTGACTCCACTGGGGATCAAGCTAAGGAAATAATTTAAAAACTGTGAAAATCACTACCAGATTTCAATTTTAACCCTTTGTTAAAACTTAATTTTTTTTCAGAAGTGATCAAAACTAAAAATTTCCTTAAGTAAATCCATAGATCTTGACCAGATAGGAGCTTTTAGTTCACTGAGTTTTTACAAAAATTTGTATATTTCCGTAGATTTGAGAATCTGACATTTTCTGATATTTTTCAAAACCTTACAAATTTCAGTTCGAAGATCCGAAAATCAGCTTTCTCAATAACCCACCTTTTATCCTTGCTAATATTTGTCAAAAACCACAATCGGTTGTTATTAAAGAGGGTATATTTTAAATATTAAAAAGTACATGCTATTGATTTTTCCAAAAAAATTAGAAAATTGGCAAGTACAAAAAAAAGATTGTTGTAGATCTGTCCTAAATTATCATAGATCGAACATATACTTTGCGGGTGAACAATTTACTTGTAGTAGAAGGGCTTGTGGAGAAGTTGATCCAATCTTCAATCTACTTCAAAGGCACAATTTTAGTATCACACCAACACGATTTGCATCATTAAGTTTGGTGGAGCGATCAGAAAGAAGTGCCTTACCTCCACGAAAGAGCCGGGTTTCACAAGGTGCTTCGACATCTATCTGTAGTGCTCTTTTGTTAAGTAGAACCATGCTCCCTGCTCGTGTTCTTTTTCCCACATTTCAAATGGTAGTACCATGGGGAAATTCCATGGGCCCTCTTGCACTGCTGCATCCAGTTCATGCCCTCCCTCACGAAAATCACAAGAATTTCCCAAAATTGATGGGAGTGGAAATCAAAGCACGGATGCGCATATTGCTACATTTATTATGTCATGTAGTATTCTAGACATGACTCATGAAGATGTATCTATACGTCTCTTTCTTGAGACCTTACAAGGGCCTGCATCAGAATGGTTTCAACATTTACCAGCTGGATCCATCACCAGTTGGGCCACATTACAAGCTGCGTTTGAAGATAGGTATAAACCTTCAGAAGACACATTTGTGTTACTGTCAAACATCACTCATTTGAAGGAGGCTAATGAAACCATGCATGATTTTATCACCTGTTTCAATTCACTGATCAACCGTGTGCCGCCTGCCATGTTGCCAACACCAGAGAATCAAAATTGTTTCTTTGTGAACGCCATGAGTTCAAGGGTAAGTTTCTTACTTTTGTAGGAACAAATCGCCACCTTAGTTCTTGCTCAAACAAAGTGACCATTCGGATAGAGGAAAACCTTCTTATATATAACGAGTTAAAACAAGAGCCATCCAAATTAAAGGCTTGACTCCTTCTCTCAAGCCACCTCATCAGATCCAACATTCCAAAATATGGTAAATGATTTTCTCGCATGAAGAAGTAATTAGCTCAAGCTTTGTCTAGCACTCCGTCAGGATATCCCATGGAGGAACTTCAATCCCAAATATGCCCCCAAAGGCCATGTTTTTTACTGCTGCTCCAAGGTTAGCACTTGAGGCTCCTTCGGTTAATGCCCTGGTCGAGATCGAAGAAGACGAGCAAAATTATGAAGAACCTTTGTCCCAAGGTAAAGATGATCAAGATGTCAGTGAACCGACTGACTACTCTAAAATCGGGTATATGGAATTTAAAGATGAGGAATCTGATGAAGAGGAAGGTACCCAAGGGTATGCAAGCAGACAATCATATGTTGTGTTTACCCACTCATAAGGAAAAGAAGCAGAAGTTGCTGCTAAATTACAAAAGGAAAAGACTGTATTAAATATGTCTCCAACCATCGCTAAAAGAGGTAATCCCCTTCCTACTCAACCTCCTATTAAGCCTTTTGTAAAGAAATGTTTTCCTCCTGTTTCTCCTTTGAATCAACCTCCCTCTATTCCCATAAAGACCAGTACCACTCCTCTACCATCGTGGAATGAAGGACTCATTCCTTCATCAGTGCAACCCTTGGTCGCATTCGATATAGTCGATCATGCCAAAAATACCAAGATCTAAATGTCTAAAGTTGAGTACCTTCAGTCTAACCCCGAGTAGCTTGTTAGATTAACAAAGTATATTCAAAGTCAAATTATCATTTCTCACCCGTTTCTCCAAAAGGAATTCTTTCCACTCCCCGCATCCCGCATAAATGTTGCCTCGACATCCGCGTCAGGTAAAATTGAACCTTTTTATCTATCTCTCCTAATTAATGGTCACAAGCTAAGCAATTACATAATTGATTCTAGAGCATCTGACAATGTCATGCTAGCAAAGGTCACCCATGCTTTGGGCCTCACACTCACTAAACCTTTCAGCAAGTGTTACTCCATGGAAAGCAGTGCACGTACCATTAATAGGTCGATCAAGGATACACGGTTCGCATTTGCAACACTCCCGCAGAGAAAAGAGTTAAAATGACTATTCTCGTGGCTGATATTCCAACGACGTATGGAATATTACTAGGGAGAATTTTTTGTAGGAAGAAGTGGAGAGAAATCCATATGGACTGGTCAAAATCTAGAATCCTCACAAAGGAGTAATGTAGACATTGGAGCCTAAATCACAAAAGAAATATCTGGTCACCAACTCTGATGACCCCAAGGCCCAGATTCTCTTCGAATCATCAGGGATGGGGAATTACTTTTTATCCACCGACTTCGATAAAATGGAGGTTCTTGTCCAAGAGGAGGACCTCAACAAGATATGGACACTGCAGTTCGATGGCAGTTGTGCAACAAGTGGGTGTGGTGTTGGGGCCATTCTGATATCTCCTGAAGAGGAGATTTTCCCTCTTTCTTTCAAATTGTAGTTTTTCAATACAAACAACACTACCGAGTATGAATCTTTGCTACTTGGCATGCAAGCTGCAAAGGAAAAGGGAATCAAGAATTTGAAAGTACAGGTGACGTTGAGCTAATTGTAAATCAAGTGAAAGGGGTATACCAAGTAAAGAATGATAGGCTTAGACACTATCGTAATGCCATGTGGGATAGCATCGAGGAATTTGATGCTTTCTCAATCAAATTTGTTCCACGAGCTAAGAATGACATGGTTGATTCTTTGGTTATCTCAACCTCTCTCATGCTCCGTCACCCAGGGTCAAAGACGGACACATATACCATTGAGGTAGTTTTCCACCCAAGTGTGCCAGATAATTCACAACATTGGCATTCAATGATGATAATCAGCTTATCACTTTTCTAGAGAAAGCTGAAAATTTCAAAGAACTCCATTTCGATGGATCAAATTTTATATGTCGTGAGTCTCTCACAGGCCAAGCACAAGAATTGGTGGAAAGTCAGGGCATATGTCAGCTCAAGGGAAATAAGATTATGAAAGGTTTAGTTTCCCTAGAATGATTATTTGATAGGCATGACCATTTTGTCAAGAAAAGGTGACAGGATAACCCTGGCTCTTCTCCAGAAACTGAATCTATCAATTTGGGTAGTGCAGAACATCCTCAGTCTGTGAACATTGGGAAGTGTTGTACACCCGAGGAAAAGTAGAAATTTGTCAAATTATTGAAAAGATATATGGATGTATTGACATGGTCTTATGCCAATTTGAAGTCATTTAAGCCTAAGGACATTCAGCATGACATCCGCTCAAAGACGACGTTAAGCCTTTCCGTTAAAAGCAGAGGCAATACAACCTAATATCTCGTGTACCATCCAAGCTGAAATATAGAAGATCTTTGGATGCAAGAATCATTTTTCCAATTCATCATAGTACTTGGGTCGCTAATATTATACCTATGTGGAAGAAGAATGGTGAAATACGCATATGTGTAGACTTTCAAAACCTAAACTAGGAATCCTTAAAGGACAACTACCCACTGCCCATAATGGATCAAGTCCTAGAGGTAGTAACCGGTTCAGAGATGTTGTCCATGCTTGATGGTTTTTTGGGCTATAATCAGATTAAGGTCACGCCTGAAGACCAATTCAAAACAGCATTCACCACTCCTTGGGGCACCTTCGCCTACAACAGGATGTCATTCGGTTTAACCAATGCCGGTGCCACCTTTCAATGTGTGATGGACTTCGCATTCAAAGGTATGATAGGAAAGGTCATCTTAGTATACCTAAATGACTTAATCGTGTTCTCTAAAAACTAAGTGATCACTTTGTGATCATTTGGAGCAACTCTTGATTAGATTTCGAGAACACGCAATTTTCCTAAACCCTAAGAAGTCTATTTTTAGGGTCATCGAAGGAAAATTGTTGGGACATGTTGTCGCAAAGAAGGAATAAAGATAGATGTCAAAAGAGTCAAGGCTATTCAGAGCCTTACCTTTTCCACAAGCAAGACCGGTGTCCACTCTTTCTTTAGAAAAGTGATTTTCTCATACACTTTGTTCCCGACTTCTTTGAAAAGACTCTTCATCTATCAAATATGATGAAAGGGTCACAAAAATTCCAAAGTGGAGTGAAGAAGGTGAGACGTCATTCAAAGATATAAAAGCCTCCGTTGCTCATGCACACTGTCTGGTATGTCCTAACTTCTCCAAAGATTTCATTATGTACAGTTATGTGTTTGCACATACTATATCGGCTATCTTAATGTAGAAGAATTCCGAGGATGTTGAATCCCCGATCACTTTCATGAGCTCTCCTCTCAAACCTCATGAACTAAAGATGTCACAGCTAGAAAAGCATGCCTTTGCCATAGTAAAAGTAGTCAAAAGTTTCCGTTACTACATACTGAATTCTCATACAGTAGTGTTGGTTCCAGACACGGCAGTTAAGTCTATCCTGACTCAACATGAGTTAGGAAGCTTACGAGGGAATTGGATCACAAAGGTCCAAGAGTATGATTTAGACATCAAACCAACCAAGTTGGTAAGAGGTAAGGGCCTATGTCAGCTTATGGCTGAAAATAAAGACCGAAGCACCCGAGGAACAAGTGCTCAAGGTTGATGAATAATAAAGTAAACTGGAGAAAGTGTATTCTTTACCCATGGTTCATTTGTCGCAACTAACGATGAATGGTATTCTAACATTGCTTTATTTCTCACCTATAGAGAGTGCCCAACTCATCTAACTACAAAAGAGAAGCGGATGGTGAAGCTCTGGGTAGTAAAGGTATGTCATTTAGGATGACGAGTTGTCAAGCGTGGAATTGATGGCATCTTCCTACGATGTGTTGACAAGCCGCAATAGGTAAAATTACTAGAAATATTTCATGACTCAGCCTGCGGTGGTCATTTCTCCTCTTCTATCACAACACATAAGATCATTCGGGCCAGGTACTACTAGCCAATGCTATTTTAGGATGCAGCCACCTAGGTAGCAAAATGTGAACTCGCCAACAGTTTGTTGGCAAACCAAAATTGGCTGCATTTCCCCTTAGGCCCGTCATTATTGACGAACCATTTAGGCAATGGGGAATTGACTTTATTGGAGCACTCAATCCTCAATCGAGTGTCGGACATAGTTATGTCCTGACAACAACAAATTACTTCACCAAATGGGTGGAGGCCATACCTATCAAACATGCCACTTCTGAAGTTGTTTGCAACTTCATCAAGGAAAATATCATCGTGAGATTTGGCATTCCACACAAAATCGTTGCTGACAATGCTTCCAACTTCTCTTCATGAGAAGTTATTGGTTTTTTCTACGGATACAAAATAACTTTGGCTCATACCTCTGATTACTATCCTCAGGGAAATGGTCTAGCAAAATCTAGCAACAAGAACACAGTAACCATCATACGTGAAGCTAGTTGATGAGAACCAGCAATCCTCGGGACAAGTCATTATATGATGCTTTGTGGGTGGATCGTATCACTCTAAAGAGGTCCCTCGGTATGTCACCTTTTTAAGTATTGTATGGGATTGATGCTTTGAGATCCCTATCTCCATATAACCGTGCTCTGCGCTTGGCACGAGCAATGAAGATGAAACTTTTCAGAATTCTCTTAAAAAGAGAATTATGTACCTAATGAGAACTTGAAGAAAAGTGAGTGAAGGTGGCGACAAGATCACCAAACATCAAAATCAAGTTAAAAGGTTGTTCGACAAGAAAGTCGGCAGAGAGATTTCCAAGTAGGAGATTTTTTCCTTCTATGGCATAAAAAAAGAGAACCAAAAGGCATGCACGGGAAATTTGATTCTCTTTGGAGAGGGCCATTTTAGATCAAACAACTCAATGGGAGAATAGTTTCTATCTCTCGTATATGGATGGAACTGAGCTCCCACTTCCGTATAGTGGGTAGCACCTAAAGATCTTCATGAAGTAGAGATTTCTCTCTTCTTTATACAAATTGCTTTTGTCGTGTGTTTGCTTTTGTCATGTGTTTTCTTTATATTTGTTGTGTGTTTCCTTTTTTTCTCACCCTTGTTTTTGAATCTCTGTAACCCAATGGATAGGCACATGAAGACTGGGATTCTCTACCCTTGAGTTTCACTTAAAGATAGTCCCCAGATAGAGCCAGATGTTATCCTGTAAAATTGACAAGGGAAATTTTGTAGATAACCATACCAAAATTTCATTCTGGTCCCCTAAAAATGTCTACTAACGTTCAAAATGGCTTAAAATTCCCCTTCCAAAAATCAAGTTTTAAGAACTTAGCCATTTTTCAGCCTTTTGAGTTGGCGCAAAAATTATTGTGTCAACACCAAGAAAAGTGTGCCCCTTTGAAGATTCTTTGGTGCCCTAAAAGACATGTCAACATGACAAAGAAATACACCTCTAAGGTTCTAAGAGTGACATGCCAACCTCCTCAAACCTGCGCCAAAGAAACATGCTCAAAGCACGAAAATTGACGTGTCGACACATAAAAATGTGTGCCCCCTTTTTCCCCTTAGCACTGAAAATGTCATGTGACACTTTCTTAAGTGTACCCAAGGTGCTGAAATCTTGGTGTCAACATCTTTCCATCCATGCCAAGGTGCAATCTCCTCAGTGTCAACACTTCACCAACCGTGCAAAGGCGGTTGGTGGCACAATAAATGTGCATTTTTCTATATATAGGCGCACTCAACATGTCATTTTCATGACTTAAAAATTGAGAAAAGTCTTTCCTCTGCACTTTCGAGTTATCCTCGTCAGCCTCACATGTCATTCCTCATGCTTGTGGATCCCACATTTGTCCTTCATCATTATATATATCCCGGTAAGTGGCTTCGCCCATCATCTAGTTGTTGTTTTTGGTTTTATGTCAGGTTAGGTGATTAGGATTGTATGTTAATTACAATGAACCTAAAAATAATTTAACAAACCAATCAGCCAGCCTAAAAACCCTCTTCCCCCTCCTTCTAGATCTATAAAATCTAGAAAGCTCTACCTCTAAATCCAACCCATTTGTCCTCTACTCCCTGCCTTGCTAAGATTTTCCTACTTACCATCAAAATCCAAACCGAAAGAGAGGAAATCAAGAAGTCCTTGAAATCAGCCAAAAAGTCTTATTTTCCTTTGGCACATTTTTTCTTCATTCTACACTACACACAGTCGCGCCATAGGCACACTTCCCACCCATGCAACATGGACTCTTCCCGCACGATGAAAACAAATGCTCAACAAATCTTGACGAGCACAAGAACTAGTGCAAATGCAATGACAACAACATTATATGTTGTGTAATCCAAATCCATGTCGTGCAAAGCCAAACCCTTGGCATGCCTGACCTCTATGCAACATCTCTTACATTTGTGCCTTGGCGCACCCTGAACGCATGTGGCACCAAGAAAATTTGTGCCCCACCAAAACACTTTCCTAGGGTGCTAGTGCAAATTCCTCAACACCAACATTGCATGTTGTATATAGAAAATATTTGTCCCACCCATTTTTGTGATGCCTTCTATCATGCAACACTCATCTAAAGTGCACCTTACTTTTTGAAGCCTCTGCAGCCTGCAATGAAGCTGCACCTTGCACCCAAAGGCTTATAAATTGATCATTTTTCATTTTTCAAGTTTTAAACTATGGATAACATGATGGTTGACACGGCTCTCGTATGTTGGACCTCTCTGATTCTCCATGAAGAACAAAAGAATCCACCCTCGAGCTCACACATGTCTTCATCGAGCAAGAAGCTAACTAAGTCTAAAGGAAAAGCTAAGTTGACAGAGTAAGAAATGAAATACAAATATCAAAGGGTCAGGATGCCTGACTCACTTACAGAATGTAGTCTCGACATCAGAGACTCAGAGCTTGGACACATAGATATGGATGATTTTTGGGCGAGAACCAAACAAGTTACGGTAGCCCATGGATGGACAAACTGGTAGGCAACGGGCTACACTTTGCAGCAGGACTCCCAGTAAGTGTAATAAACAATGAGTTCATCATGTTGGTGGCTCATTGTTACAATAAAGACACAAGATGTGTCGAAGATAAGGAGGGAAAGGTGATCATCAACCTCACCACCCGCCACTTTGAAATCATGTTGGGCATTCCTCACCATAGCTAGTATGTGGCAGTAAGCTAAGACTGCATAAAGACTTGGACCGACAATGAAGAAAAGTGTATGCAGATGATGAATGAAGTCTACCTAAAGAACAAAAAGGTGGTGAGCAGATGGCCCCAGACCATCCATCGCAGTGACTTCAACGAGGAGCTAAGTGATACCATCACCTTCCTCAACAGAGTATTTGGGCTTCCTGATGCCCACTACTTTCACAAATGGATGCTCTGTGTACATAGAGAACATGAGTAAGAATGTTCCCTGAGCAACGTTTCGGATGGGAGATATTATTAGTGATACTATCTCACAAAGAACTCCAATAGGTTGTAATTTGGGAGGTTCTATATGAACTCCTATGTCATATATTCTCATTGCATCGAGAGAGATTACCCAAGACCGATTCAAAATGGGGTATGGCCTTAGGTCACGATATATGAATACTTCCCAGAGCTAAGGCTCAAAAAACATCACCCAGTTTAAAAAATAAATGACACCTTTTTCTATGGCATCATCTACCTATTGAGGCCAAACATGACACATGGTCGGACCGGCCACGAGTGTGATTGCTGCAACGAAGAAGTGGGGGCCTTTTTACACAATTCCCCACCTTCACATATCTCGAGCTACTAACTTCTTGGGTGAGCCAACAAATCTTCCAAGATATGCAGGCCCAAGCTGATCCTTACGGAGCTGTCAAGGCGAGTTGATTACATATCATGAGAAATGTATGAAAAGGAAGAAAGGGGGAACTCCTTTCCCCCTCACGATTGGTAGATGAACTTGCACCGCATTGAGTAAAGCCCGGGAGATGTATGTGGAGCTGGAATTTCTCAACCTAAAACATGATTTCCTGGCAAAGCTAACCTTCGATCGGTATCAAGTTGCCTCCCAAGGCAAATATTGATCCCATCCATGTCTCAGAGATCGAGGACATATGGATAGACACGAACCACGAAGTTGAAATTAGGTGAAAGGATCACTCCCGGCACTTTGGCAGAGATTGTCCACTATGGAGTTTCCATCATCCTAAAAGATTTCCAAGAAACTGATTAGGAAATTGATCAAGTTTACCTTGACACGGATGGGGATGATTGGCCATTTGCAAGCATCGATAGGACCAAGGTGCCCAAGACCATAGAAGAAAGGGTCCAACCCACACTGCAACACACCAAGAATTGGTGCAAATGAAATGGTCTCATCTACCTTGGAGTGGATTTCACTACTTCCCCCTTGGGAAGAGTGCCTCCCAAGCCAGATCACTTGCCAAAGGGAAAAGTAAAGGATGAAGTTAGAGAGTCAAGCAAGGAGGAGAAAGCTCTTGATAGCCCTCCTTCTTCCTCAAAGTAGATAGTGGACTTAGTGTCCCCAGGAAGAGAAGAAGTGGTAGATATTCCAATGGACACATCCACTTAGGATATTGTCATAGATACAATTATAGAGGTGACCACCATTCCCTCTTCTACTCCCCCTCCTCCTGTCACTCAAACAATCGCTCCTTTGGTAGTGTCTTCTCCTTTGTCTTCCTCCCTTCCATCTCCCTCCTCTTCCATCTTCACCTCTCTCACGGATCTGTCCTTCAGTGTTTCCTCCATCCTATCGTAGATCCCTTCTGTTTCCATGTCCTTCTCTTCCCCTGTAGTGACTCTGAACCCTGTGAGCACTATTGCATTGGACTCTTTATCCATGCCGCCACCAAGTATTTCCACTTTCTTCCCCGAGTTCTATTTATCCTTTCACCCTCATTTCCTCTTCTTCTTCCAATCCTGATCCCCTAAGTCCTGGTTGGATCTCCAACCACCTTAGTCAACACAAGATGAAAGTCCCCATTTCAGCTATGGACTTCTCCGTCATTCCAAAAAAGGGTCCTAAGAATCACAAATCATTAACTCGCTTCTCAAAAAGTGCCTCAGGAGAAAGGGTCATAGAGATAGCCTATCCGGATCCCATAAAGAAGAAAGAAGATTTGTCTCCTACAGACTTCACAGTGACTCAAGTCACAATGGGAACATCATCTGAAATCCTACAAGGAGAATCCTTATCAACTCTTGATGCCCTCTACAAGAAGCTACAAGATGCCAAAGAGGAGAAGAGAGTGCTTAAAGAATAGAACAAACATCTCCTCCAAGCTTTGCATAAGATGGGAAGAGCTCTTTCAGTGACTACTACAGAACCTGTTCAAGCTCCCAGCCAAGAAAAAATAAATGAATACATAAAGATTGTTGAATAGGGTACAATTGTGTCATCCTAGATTGAGAAGATCCTCCAAGATGGTTAGGTGATAATTGGTAGGTTCACGTTGCTGCACCAAGATATAACTCGAGGAAATAAAGAGCTATAAGTAGTAGCGAGCTCCCTTTCTGAGGAGTTGGATAATGCTAAGTTACAGTAGGGAACATTCCAGACCATGGTCAATTGTTTAGCTGATGAACTATTAAAGGTCAGCATTATCGATCACCCGTGGGCACATTATAAAGTTCTCACTGCTTTATATTACTAGGTTGATCAAATGGAATTCATCCTGGAAAGAATCGAAAAATTCAAGGAAGAAGCCTTAGATGCACTACACAACATGGAGAAAACAGTTTCAAAGATGTCTCCTAGACTTCTCAGTGCATCTTATGAGTTAAGAGAAGCAGATGATACATTTCAACACTTCAAGGCTATTGTCTCTAAAGGTCTGGTGTAAGAGGTCACTTTCAATCTAGAGTTTATCAATAACCTCTTGGCTCTGCCGTGACTTATCATCTCTTTGATCGATGCAAATGAAGGGTACGCTGATTTTCCCGACAAGCTCAAAAATGAGAAATATACTTGTGAAGTGATTCATGACCATTTCAAAGGTCCTTATCAGTATCAACTTCATAAGATAATTAGCAAGTTTGCAGAGTATCCAGCGCAGTGCCACATTGACTCTCCCGAGCCTTAGCTAGAAGCTAAATTCGAGCCAAGAGATGATGATGAATAGCTTCCTCTAGGATGGATTTTCTATTTTTGTAAAATATTTAAAAGCATGTTGGCACATGTGATGACATCATCCATGTTGCACCATGGGATGTTGTCATCCTAAAATTGCCCCAAAGTCAACATTTGACTTTTAGATATTTTGTAAATAAGTGGTTGGCTTCTTTTTGTCTTCTTTCTCCTCCTCCTTCTATAAATACTAGAATACTTGTTGTATTCTAGGTGGACAATTTTGTATGAAAAATAGAAGTGAGGAGAGAAAGACTTTGTACTTTCTTGTAACAGAAGAAAATATTAATACATACATTGAGACTTTGTGTTGAATTTATGTGTTATGTGCATTAGACATCTCTTAAGTTAGATCTGTGTTTCTATTCTATTGGACTCTTTCTTTCCTTTTTCATTTGTTCATCAGTATTGCTTTATTTTTTTATGCAAGTAAGTTTGGCTCTGTTTATTACCAACCCAAAGCATAAACCTTCTGACCTTTCTATCTTGGAATTCATTTCTTTTCTCCCTTCGATCTATCCTCCCTCCATTCCCCCTTCTCACATTTTTGTTTGTCATTCGAAACTACCTCTACTAGGATGAGATCCCAAACCCCCTAAAGGTATAATACTATAAGACTTACATAGGTTCCTGCCAGGAGAATATCAATAAACCAATTTCATTTTGCTGCTAAAAGAGGGGATATGCCCTACACACTATTGGCCTATTTCCCCATGATCTACACATTCGATGATTTTCAAACCAACAAATAGTCGTGGTCATGAACAAGTAGTATATTATACCATCCGCACACTCGATGAATATGAAACCCATTACACCAAATTTGAAAATCGATGTTGCGCTTTGCATTTCGCCACTTCTAAATTATGTCATTATCTTCTAAATCAAAAACTTACATTTTCACTAGTTTTAATCTACTCAAAACCATACATTCTAAACCATATCATAGTGATTATATGACCCAATGGCTTATGCTTATGACTGAGTTTGATCTTGAGTTCATATCACAAAAATATATTAAGGGCCAGCCTATTGCAGACCAACTCACCGATACTTCCCTTATTAAAAATCAACTTCCTCATGAATACTTTCCAGATGAATCCATCAACAATGTTGATGAATATGAATTTATCCCTGTCAAAATGACTCTCTTCTTTGATGGTTCTAAATTCCAGCAAGGAGGAGGGGCCAATGTTGTTATCATACCTTCTTAGGGCATTCCAATTTTGTTATCATTTAAACTCAACTTCAAATGTACTAATAACATGGCAGAATACGAAGCTTTAATCATGTGCCTTACGACCATTGTTCTCCTAGGTGTTCACATCTTAGACATCTATAGAGATTCACCACTTGTTATCAATCAAGTCAAAGGAGAATATCAATGTAAAAATTATATATTGCATAAATACAAAGCCAACATTGAATTTATCCTCGGTGTTTTTGATCACTACAATATCCAAACCATCCCACCATCCTCTAACAAATTTTCGATACAATGGCCTCTTTAGGAGCCCTCATCCCATTAGAAACTAAAGAGTCAAAAGATAACACTAAAGTATCTATGATCATTCAAATATTAGATTATCCCTCACATAAAAATAAACTCCCTCCTATCAATGCCATTGACGATAATCCAACTGATTTGTGGTATACTCAAATCTATGACTACCTTAAAAATCTAAAATCACATCTGACTTATAATGTAACACTAAAATATCGTTTCTCCAATGCACCAATATATTTTTCATCATAGGTGGCATCATTTATAAACGTAGTTTTGATGGTATCCTATTAAGGTGATTTAAATCACATGAATCAATCAAAGCAATCGAAGAAGTCCATGATGGTATTTATGGTGGACATTTTAGTGGAAATTCTGTCACTAAACATGTCATACGGTTGGGATATTATTGGCCTACTATCACTAAATATTTTTGTGCATATGTTAAGAAATGTGTCAAATGTGAACTCCATTAAGACCTTATTCATGTCCCTAGTAAAGCATTACAACCCACTCAAGACTTATGGCCTTTCTCCTAATGGGGGTTAGACCTCATTGGTGCTATCAATCCTAAATCATCTCAACAACATCACTTTATTATCACAGCTACTGAGTATTTCATGAAATGGGTTGAATCCATTCCTCTAACCTCGACTAAATCAAGACCTATTATCAACTTTATATATCAATATATTATATGTCATTTTGGCATCCCACATAAAATTATCATGGAAAATGGAAAATTCTTTAAAAATAAATAAGTTAAAAAGATTTGTGATACATTCAACATCAAAATCAGCTTTTCATCACCATATTATACCCAAGAAAATTGATAGGTTGAAGCCTCAAATAAAATATTTAATAATATTCTTATGAAAATAGTATACGATGCAAGCAGTAATTGGTATCTCCAAATCCCATTGGCTCTCTAGTATTATCAAACTAGCATCTGTACTCCTACATGAACTATGCCCTATTCACTCATCTATGGTTCCTAAGTTGTCTTACCTATTGAATTCCAAATCCCATCACTTCATGTATCACTTATTGACTTTATCCTAGATGAAGAATATCGCTAAAACCACTTAGCACAACTTGAATTGTTAGATGAAAAATATCTAATGGCTCTCAAACATCATCAAGTTTATCAAGAATGCGTTAAACGATCCTATAACAAACATATCAAAGAATGTGACTTTAAAATTGGTGATCTTGTGCTTAAATAAAATCAAAATGTCACTCAACTAGAACAAAGTAAATGTGGAAATTTTCCCCTAATTGGATTGGTCCATATGTCATCACTCACAAGTATGGGTTAGGAGTGTATCATCTCACTTATTTTGATGGTGAACATGGAAGGAACCTTTTAATGCCATGCACTTATGGCCTTTCTACTATTAAATTATTGATCATCATAATTATATTTAAAATCTTCTCACTCCATTAAACCATCCATCTTATCACAGTAGTGATTTGAAAGCATGTGGCTAATGTCATTATCCAAAATGTACCTTAAAGATGAGCATCATGGTTTTATTCATCACATATTTCACTTTGGACAAGTTCCTTTTCTATAGGAACCCCTTAAATGATTACATCCACCTACCCTATACCAACTAAAAACATGACATGGGGCACGTGTGTGTAGGTCATATACTCATTTTTTTCCCTCCTTGAAACAGTCTATTAGGGTCTTCCCCTTAGTTCAAAAATGTATAAAAAGTCATTAGATGCTTCATATCAAAATAAAAAATATAATAGACTGATCCCTTGAAGGACAACTATTCAAAATATAAAATCATTATCAAAAATATAAAAAGTAGACTAATCCCTTGAAGGAAAGCTACCAATCAAAATTGTAGATGATACCCTCAAAGGATGGCTACCCATATAAAAGGATTTCCAAACCGACCAACCTTTAAAATACATCAGTATTAAAAGCATCTAGGAGAGATTCTCACATTGATATCATTTCCCATAATAGCAAACTTCTCGTGTTGATTAGTTCGCTTCAAAATCAAATATGTAAAGCTGGGGCATTTCTCTATGAACCCGTTGAAAAGGAGAACCCTTTTCCCACATTGACCTACATATACAAAACCCCTTTCATGTCCTAGGAAGGTACATTCAACTAATCCCACATCTTATTAAGAATTTTTGTAATTACCCATTGATAATCTTATTTAACATTTATTAAGGCTACAAGTGCAAGTGTTTTCACACTACCAAAACCCATCACGTATATACCAAATCCATAGGGAAATCATTTCATTTTTACCCTATTTTACTTGGTCACATTTTTGATACAATCCATTTTAAGATCACATTTTAAGTCATTTGATTAATTAAACATTTTATCAAACATATGTACAAATCATATTTCTTGACATCACATATAATACAAATCCATCTAACATTAACACATTTAAATAAAAACATGTAATACACAACACATGTGAATCAAATAAAATAAGCCATAAACCTCATCATCATCATCATATATCAAAATCATAACACAAATACATCAATTTCATACAAAATCGGGATTATATGATTCATAAATCATCATCAATAACGTACATCAAATCTATCATTAATACATATCATGAATCAGTAAAATGGATATCTCCAAGAAAATCATTGCAGAACAATACTACCCTCTCCATCCCAGATACCTATATCACCAATAGCTCTCGCATCTCCACCAGATCCTCCCTCACTGTCCCATCCTCTCTCTTCCCTCTAAGGTGGGTGACCCACACTCATTGCACTAGTACTTAGGTCATTTTCCTTCACGGCCAAGTGATCAGTATACAATGTCACATTTGGATAGTCACGAGTCACCATATCAATATAATATTATATATTTGTTCATAATGTTTAATAATGAGTCATAGATATCATCCCGAGGACCATGGAAGATCCTTCCCGCCCACTATCCTGTTGCCTTGATCCACTAGCTTGTGCTCTCTATCTATTGGTCTAAGCCATTTCCTTTAACTCCACACCCAAAACCGAAGACCATGTGATCCCTAGGGCCTTCTTTTGTGTATATCACTATTGATGGTGTATATCCCTATCAGCAGTAGACCGAGTCATCTATGCTTTGAGACCCTTTCTCTTTGCTATAACACCATCCCACTCAGTAATCACACTTTGTCAATCTATCTCTCCAATCAAAGCATTCCTAACTCCTAGAAGGTTCTCTCTCTCTCTCTCCATGATACATCTCTCTCTCCCTCCACTACAGCCTTCTCATCCATCACCACTGCAATAGCCACTGCCAAATCACCATCACCCTCCTCATCACTATCATCATCAACATTAGAAACCTGAATAAAATCATGAGCCTATGCTCTACCCTCCACCTGAGCATGAACCCACCTCACCTGTTATACAACTCGGGTCCTATGAAAATATCTCAGTGCTCGGGTCTACCATGTTGTATAATCTGGAGTCACCCCCATGTAATCAATTGACATAATATCACCATACTCATTTGGTCACATACCTCTTGCTACTCAACAATAATCATGGGCCTCATCACCACCACCCTAGGAGTATCAATATCTTTATCCTCTTGTCTAAAATAAATGGTCTCCTCTGGAACATCCTATATAAATCTAAAATACCTCCTCACCGAACAAAACACAGGAGCTCATCCTCTCCCACTCTCTAACCTTGAACCCATATATCTTGGTGTAAGTCTATTAATTCATCTAGGTACTCGGGCCAAGAATGGAAATCCATATAAGGCCTCAATACTACATCACCCACCTGCAATCCAAATAATAAATCTTGATAATATCTTGTCCTCATCCTCTTCAACCAATGACCAATGTCCCGCCTCTCTACCTCATGAAGCTAGGATTCCCATCACTAATCCTCCAAGGTAACCCCAATGGTCTAGTAATGATAATGTGATTGAAGGCCCAAGCCTGCAAAAGAAAATCCGCATCAATCCCAAACCTCTTGCAGACATTCCAGCCCACAACTCTCTCGAATGTATGTGCCAATAAAGTAGACTCCAACTCAAACACGTGTGGTGGTCCATCATCTTAGCTACAACTTTTGTCATCATCTATGAAAGATAATCACCTCCTAAATCTAGTAAATTAAATAGAGAGATGGCCATCATCATCTTGGTCATCTCATGTAAAACCTCTCTCCTGTGCTCATATAATGCATGGTAATCAAATTCCCTTGATGAATATCTCATATTTTATGATGCATCACCATATAATATTTGCACCACATATCCTCTCTCAACATCACTAATAATATAAATGACCTCTCCCTGAATGGGAAGTCTCATAATGTGATGAACATCCTCTAAGGTGATGGCCATCTCTCCTGTAGGTAGTACAAAAGTGCAGGTGGAAGGATTCCACCACTCTAACAATGTCAACATCAAACTATGACATCTGTGAATCTGCACATAAGTCCTCATGCCATTGAAACCCACTACCTTGATATGCTCCCAGTCATCATCTATCATGTCAGCCCACACCTCATCCTAGAATAGTGGTATATGATCATGGATAGTCAACTAAGAATCTACCTGTAAACACAAAAAACATAACCGAGCATTACCATCATCATCAAAAATATCATCCACAACATATCAACAACATATTTAAATTAAAACATCAACATTAACATTATCACCTAAAAATACCAACAACATCTAAAACATCAAAACATATCATTAACATCAACATCAACATCATCACAAAATATAATCAACATTAACCACATTAGCATTAATACATCAAACACCAATAACTAAATTGGAACCACAAACACCATACAAAATTGAATTTTTTTCTTAAAAACATATTTTATCATCAAAGATACAAACTATCCATATCACATCTGAATCGCCAATGATTCACTTAAATCACTCGTGATTGCATGAGATTATTGAAATTATTAATTAGGGAATTTTCTCGCACCCCAAAACGACAAAAATTCCTAAAATCGACAAAAACATCAAAAGTAAGTTAGAGCGACTTACCTATGCCATGGTGGGTTTCCCGTGACTTCTTGATGATGCTATTGTGTCAAATCTCAGCTTTTCCACTCGTAAACATGTTTTTTCACCACAAATAAGTCTATAACATTTTTTAGCTCGATGAAAATGAGCCAAATAACCTTACAATAGGCTATTTATAGCCCCATTTATTACCCAAACACAATCATCGATGATTGCTCTAATCATCATCGATTTCTCCACAATTCCTAAAGATTGGCCGAATTGCTAGTGATTCCCCATTTTTGGCATCCATGCCCACTTTTATCAATTTATCAATTTTTCCCACAAATTTTTCCCTTTCAAAGGACCCTAGTCCTTGAAACATTAATTGAACAAACAAAATCAACATTGGGATTTATCATATGTCTATAGGACGCATTCCCTTTGGTCCCCATCACTTAAATTTCTCGCTCATTTAGCCTACCTTTCAGATCATACGACTATAGGTATTGAATCCTTTGGTTCCCCTATCATTTTTTCCCTCGGTAGCACATCTTATTTTGATAACCCTTGGATTGGGGAAACTTTATAAAAAACACATGATATACAAACATTGGTATTCCCTATATTGCGTTGCAGTTGGATCACCAATAAAAATCATATTTTCTTTGTTTTTGTCTAACACTTTGCCATTAAATATACTAGACAAAAAGGGGCAAATGTAGACACTAAAAATATACGCTCCCTCATCTTTTTCCAAATCATTAATTAAACACATCAATATTTAATACAATGCACCCACCTCTTCAATTAATTAATCACATCGACATTCCACAAATACACCTCTCCTCTTTATTTAATCAACACATTAATATTTCCCCTTTAAATTAATTAAATATTAATACCTACATGATCCTAAGTCCTACATAACACACCCCCTCATTTGATTAACACATTAGTATTCCACATCTCAAGTTATATAGTATACCCATTTATCCTTAATTAATTAAGTATATATTAATACTTTATATCCTAAATATACATATTTCATTATCTTATCAATATCCTATTATCTACCAATTATCCTATATAATCTTATATTTGTACACTTAATGAATCACTAAATAACCACCTAATATCTATCCTAAAAAAACCTAGCTAAATTAGACAATATCTAACCTATTTCATCACTTCCCTAAACCAATCCGACATGTCTCCAGCCAACCTGACACTTCCCAACAAATTAACAACTCACCCCTCAAAATTCAAAACAAGAAACATTGACTTAGAAATTTTTTTCAACCATTTTCTATACAAAGCTAAAGAGACCAAAATTGCCAGCGATTTAGGTAATTGCAGTGATTACTAAAGAGAATTCTTTAGTTTCTCTTCAAGGGTCATCCACTTACATTTTTGAGTCTGAGCTTCATACTTGAGTTCATTACTATTATTGTTCATCAAAGTGCTCACGTTATCATCGATCGTTGTTATTCATAATCAACAAGCATCTTTGGAGACATTTTTGAGCCTTTTCATATCAGTATTTCATTATCCAACTACAAGGTTCATCAATTTCTTGCATCTTCTTCTATCAAGTTTAGATATCATTTTATAACTTCGTTTATACATCTAGGTATTCTTATCCATTCATTTTTAATCTAAAATTATTATCTTAGTCCTCTAAAGACTACAATTTCAAATTAATTAGTTAAATACTCCATTTTATCAGTCTATCATTATCCTATAAAATATTTACCGATTGCATGCATCATCAACGATTGTTATTACATTTATATTCCTTCTAGAATATATATCTAATATGTTTATCATTTATTTTAGATACATTTTATCCTAACATTATTGCCAAAGCATGGATTTTTTTAGATGGCAATAGATGGTCCAAGTCATGAGATTACTAGTATCAACTCATTGCCCATTATCTGTCATCCATTGTATTGGGAACAATACAACATCCTACATGATCCGACATGTGTGTTATCCCCTGTGCCCATTTGAATCATTTGCATAGAATCTTTAGGTATGTTTAGTAGATTCGTGATGTTGTAGAGGAATTTTGGGAAGCATAATTTGAGGCTCAAGTGCATCCAAGATGATCTTTCTTGGTTTGAATATCAGTACAAAGCTAATTTGGAGGATTTAAACTTTGAGTCTGAATATGAAGATGAAATTGACTATGATGACTTGGATTCTGAATTTGAGTACTAGTACAACACTAAAGAAGAGAATTCATATTACTTTAAAGAAGAAAATATAGAATAAATAGAAGAAGAGGATTCAAATTTCTCTAAGAATTTAGATTCGACTTAGATTCTGAATTCAAGCCATAGTTTATACCTTTCATTTCTCATTATCTATCAACTATATGTTTGTAATAAACTCATTTATTATCATCATATTATTGTGATATGATTATCATAAATCTTATATTGTTTTTATACCCACTTGATTGTGTAAAAGTGGATTGACACCCTTGTGAGGAAGTCCTTTGATTTTCGGGACTGGCCTTTGCCAGAAATCCACCTCATATTTTACTAATCATATTTTTTTTAGTGTCTGTGATCTACAGGTGTTCTCATAGGAAGAGAGCCTACATCATTTTGTATACAGAGCACAATATCAATTACCATCAGTCACATCCACAGGTATCACTAAACCCCATCATTCTGAGGTTGGTTAAATTTTACTTTCTTTCTTAGTGAATTAAGTTGAAGAGGTAGGATTTATTCTAAACAACGATATTTTCATTTATCAAACAAAGTATGAAAAGAAATGTTAAAAAAATTGGTATGGTTTATTTTAAACTTGTATGTACTCCAATTTCTCATGGATTTATGCTATATAGAGAAAGTGGCATCGAGAAAAATTATGAGACAAATTACAAAAGTATTATTGGAAATTTGGAAGTTTAATATTTCTAACTCATACAAGGAAATATATTTCTTATTCAATTTCTCTTGTTTCTTGATAGATATATTTGGGCCACTTGAGATTCATATGAAGGTAGACAAGTCAATATTCAGCTATATAAAAGGAACTATAAATTTATTTACTCATTATTATACTAATCAAAAGCATGAAATTGTTAGTTTTAGTGATTATAATTGGTGAGGTAGTTAGGATTATCGAAATTCATCATCCTGGAAAAAAATCACTTCAATTGATTTTGGCTATATGGAGTAGAAAATAATAAATATCAATATCTCTTTCATCTATTGAAGAATAATATATTGGAGTCACTTCAATAGATATACAAGCACTATGAATCTAAAAATTTTTAGAAGAAATTGGGTTGTAGACACCTAAATTTGGTATCTACGCCCTTAATCGCCTGTATGCGCATATTTATTTAATTCATCTCCATTTTTAATTAAATGCATGTTTATCCCACCCATATTAATCTTTATTAAATTTAATTAATTAATACCAATTATCTTGCCTTAGTAAAATTTCTATTTAGGATCCCTATGATTTTTTTAACCTATTGTTATCTCCAACTCACCCATATCTCATCCCTAAACCACCCCTTCCTACATACATGCTTTAAAACACCCTTCAAACTCTTAAAGGATAGAAATCAAACAAAAAGACACAAAAATAGACCATTGGGGAAACTTCCCCATAGTCGAGCGTCCCATCCCAGTCACCGACCCTATCAAATTGAATCCATCCTTTCCATAATCAATCAGATGCATGTGAATTCTAGATCTCTCTTGTGACTTGTGAACCCTCTCTCATGCCCGAGAATTCTTGCAATAGTTACATAATTCTTGGACCTCCTTTGGACGTGCTTCGCATCGCTCACAATCATCCTTCATGAGATTTATCATTATCTTCATGTTATTTGTACAAAGATTTATCACATTATCTTAGTTTCACTTGTGCCTAACATCTTACGAGTTCAGATTAGCCTCAAGAACACTTAGAGATTCTTCAACAACCTTATTTTTCAACTTATTTTCTTGCATGTTTCCTTTCCCATCCATTTATCCTCGGTCTATCACACTTTGCTACAATCGTCATTGACTAACCTAGGTCATCATCGACCGAGGTCTTATTTGCCAAATATTCTATTCGATCACTATTTTCTACCATTAAGAATTAGAACTAACACCTAAGAAGTAGAACTAACACCTAAACAAAGCTAAATCAAAATCTATGCACCATCATGCTTAGAGCTTAAACAAGACTAATCTACCAACATCCTTGCATTAGAACATGAATAAATATTCAAACTAACATGTTAATCCATTAATCTCTATCTCTATTGAATGTTAATAAAATGAAATGAACCTATTTAGATCCTTAGCAATCAAAGGTTTGATTGTATGTTTGAATCCCAAGGTTTTCAAGAATGGAGTCTTGTCAATCCATGGCTATAAGACCATTTGACATATCTCCATATGACTTCAAAACTTGGATGGATGAATGCAAGAAATGAAGATAGCTAGCTCTTCCAATGAAGAATACTCTAAGATGATGAAAATGGCTATAGCTTAGGCTCTATGCTCATTTAGGTGTAAGAAGAAAGGTAGGAGGAGGGCTCTTTATATATCCCAATGGATAAAATAATCTCTACATCCCTTTACATGTGGGATAATAGAGAGGTTGGGTTAGTTGTGGATAAGGAAGGTTTAGGAGGTTGAGTCAACCTTAAGAGAGTTTAATTTGTCCTTTAGTGACCCATGGGAATTGAGGGGGTTTATTAATTAACCAAAGTGATTAATTAATAGGTGTGCAAGCTTATAGAATATTTTTAGAGGAATAATTAGTATGATTTAGTTATGGGAGGAATTTAATCAAATAAATGATGATTTATTGATTTAATGGAAGAGGGAAGCTAATTAATTAAGAATAATTAATTAATTAGATAAAAAGGGGTATATTAATTAGGGATAGAAAGGGATTAATTAATGGAAGGTCGTTAATTGGCTTATTTTTTGGATAGAAGGGTTAATTAACTAACGTAATGTAATTAATTAACGATAATAGAAGAGAAAATGTGCGATATTGATGATATGTCATCAATTTGTGGGAAAGGGATAATTAGCACAATTTAAGTATTTAAATTTCTCAAGCTAAATTATAGGTGTCTACATTTTCCCCTCTTTGGGGTGGCGTAAGTGATGCCACTTCAAAGATAGTAGAGATAAAATTTTGAAGGGGTAGAAGAAAAATTAGTAGAAGTGAGAGATGCCCCTCGAGTGTCGATGGGGTGATGAAAGAAGGTGATCAATGATCAAAAAAGGTGAGAGAAATGGATAGAAGAATGGGTAGGGGTAGGATGCCCTAGGTGAATTAGAAGAATAGTGTTGATAGGAGAATGATGTAAGAAGAAATAGAAGGAAGAAAGAGGAAAAACTAGTTCATCCTTTGAACTCTCTTTTGAAACAACTTTTTATCATCATATTGCTAAAGATCTACGTCATCGGTCCTTATTAAAAATATAAGCATACGAAAAAAGTAGAATGACATGAAAATCCATACTACAAACAATTTTCCATTGTTGAAAACACCAACTCAATGCAACATACAAAAAAATCAATGCAATATGAGAAGGAAACAAGCTCATTTAAAGGAAAACAAGTACAAACACACATATTCAAACCAACAATGGTCAAGATGGTTGTAAAAATTTTTTTATCAAGTTGAAGATCCCCAAATGTTTCATGATTTGAAAAAAGGGTGAAAAATGATGCCCCTAGCAAGGATACATGTAAGGAAAATGATGAAGGATGTCAGGGTCCAATGATAAAAATTGTGTGTAACAAAACAATATCAGGCAACTAGATGTGCCCTAGAGTACGATGAAGCAAGCATGGCTAGATTTGTAAATGGTTGTAAATTTGATGATCCATGAGTCATTTGATTTGTGAACATGTGAAAATTATAGCAAGATATGGAATGAATACCATGTGCAAGACACGAGTTTCAGCCACTATGAGCTTGTTTACCTATTTTTGTAAATTTTACAATTTTTAGGATTTTTGAAAAATTTTGATTTTTTTGGATTTTGGATGGATTTTTTAATTTTTTAGATTTTTGATGTTTGGATATAGAATAATTTAGAAGAATCAGAAAGATTCTCCTAGGAGCAAAAGAAATGCCCCAAGGAGAAGAAAGAAGCAACAGATGACAAATAATGCCCCAACACAATGGAAAAAATTAAAAATAATTATTTAAAAATAATTATTTGATGGAGTGTGTGAAGAAGTGATATCACCTAGGAGAAATAAAATTGTCCTAGTGAGAATAAATGAGTACTAGGTGGAAAATAATGCCCCAACACGATGGTGAAAAATGAAAGAAAAAATTATTTAAGAAAAATAATTATTTACGGTGAGTAGAAGAAGAGTTAGAATGACAACGGTGGTCAAAATAGTCCTCCAGGCATCACGCCTACAAGAATGGTTTAATATACCCCACACGAGGGGGGTAAATCATCATGATCAATTCATTTGTTACTAACCACTTACCAAAAATTATCATGAGACCCCCGATAGTGATGAGGACGATGGTGAGAGCATGAGCCCATAGGAGATGCACCAATCGAGTTCGGGAGTACACCTGACATGCAGATGATGGCCCCTTCATGAGTAAATTAACCCACATTTTCATGTCATTTAATGCATTTAATGCTTTAATTAATTTTTAGACCTAGGGAAGGCATATATGCACATGCATGGGGAACATGCATCCTTAAGGGAGCACAGGCACCCCACAAGTGTGTGCACATATGCACAGTACTGAAGGTGTGTGCATGCACATACACCCAAAAAGTGTATGTGCACCCACACACATGCCAAAAATATCATATTGTACATGCAAAGGTAGAAAACCCTAGCGCAAGTTCCCTAGGTGCATGTGCCCACGCATGCACACCAAAAAAGGTTGCATTGGTGCCAAAGAGGGCACACACACACCCATGCACACAAAATAGGTGTGCACATGCCCAAATGGGTGCACGCAGTGCCAAAAAGGGAAGAAATTCCCAAAGATGAAGAACAAATAGGAAGAAGTAGGAAAATGCCAAAAATTGACACATAGAAGAAAGTGAAAATCAGCTTAGGATAGAAGAAAATAAGAAGAACATAGAAGAAATGTTAGTGTCTAACACATGTTGTGTTTTATAGAGATGGTTTCTAACATACTACAGAGAGAGAGACATAGACATAGTAGCATATAGAGAGATGGAGGCAAGCATGTGTCGGTGGGACCATTGTGATATGGAGGTGCTATTGGAGGTGGTCGGTTTAGGACACGTCGTGCGGATGCCATCTATCACCTTGGATCATGGCTTATGAAAGCATTGATAGAGTGGTGATACATAAGCGAGATTCAGTGTTTGAATCTAATAGAGAGAGATGACCATTACACTGGAGGACGTGTGGATAGATACTTGTGTCCCCATTATTGGATCCTGATTGAGTACATGAGTGATTTTGGGTAGATCACAGAGGTTTCAATGATATATTTTTCCATGATGAGATACCCCATGAGGGTATGACAATGTATCTTTACACCGGTGCATATCAGATCCTACTATTCACGGGGACCTCTATATTTGATGGCTCTTATCAGTGGGTTCTTACTCACTGATAAGACAGGGACTTCATTTCCACTAGGTTTGATTACAGTAGTCCATGGATTATAGTGGTGAGAGATATACTATTGGGGCTAGTGCATATTGGTGCATCTATATTGGGACCTACATCTGATCACCTACCCATAAGAAGATGGTGGGGCTGCTTCCTTATTACAGATTTGGTCATGGGACCATATAGCGATTGGGCACCCTATTGGTACATTACACGCATGAGCTCTAGAGGATCCAAACTCATGGGATGGGTCCTGTTGGAGATGATGTATGAGGGCCACTTGGGTAGTACATATTATTATTGACACAGAGTTTGATGAGATGTAGTAGAGACATTATCTGGAGGCCCTATAGGCATATACAATGGCTAGAGGATGGGGTAGAGCTGGTGTTTGTGCATGGTAGAGCACTTTCTCTGGGAATAGCCATAGTTACATTATGGAGATGTATAGAGTAGATTGATGCTATGGAAAATTGGGTATCATTTAGGCATTCCTCACCAGCTATATGGTATGCTCACCATGATGTGAGAGAGATGGACCATGGGCCTCATATTCAAGGTGGCCTGAGCTAGGGCCATTTTTACATAGATGGTACCATAGGTTTGGGCTCTTGCTCGATAGGTTAGGGATCCTAGTACCACACCAAATTATTTGGCATGGTATGCTACTATTTGCCTCATGATGATGGATTGACCATACCGATGGGCATGGGCTATAGGCAGTGTGAGAGGCCACCACCGAGATCCCTTATAGTGATGAGGGTGATGATGTGGGAGTAGGTGGTGCTAGGGGAGGTGATGGAGCCGATGATCCATTTGATGGACAAAGACATGATGATGGGGATGATCGGTAGGGTCAACATAGGAGGATTAGGCCAGGATTATAGGAGTAGGGACAGGATAGGGGATTACAGGACCCTAAGATATTATAGGAGCAGGAGAGGACAGGGACATAGGCCTAGGCCTAGATTACATGGATAGGGGATAGGTTCCCATAGTACCATAGAGGATTCCAGAGCAGCAATTTCGAGACACAACCCTCCTCATAGTCCTCCCAGAGGAGTAGAGGGTGGAGATGATAGGGACAATCTAGCTACCTTTTAGAAAAGAGCTTGAACATGATAGGTCACAATAGTCCATCTCCTGATGTGTGAGATATAGGGGAGTGAGAAAGGGACTAGCCCAAGCTCATATACATATATATTTTGATAGCAAGAGTGGGACCTAGGATAGAGCCAAGAAGGTGAGGGAGGAGATGGTGCTACCCATTTTCAGCAGATATGATAGATGGCCTCAAATGGCCCAGGTTATGAGTTTATTACAACAGTCATGTAGGTGTAGTGCAAGGTAGGTGACAAATGAGAGAGATCAGATCAGCCGAGCGAGTGAGTAGTGGGTCAGGCTGATGTGGTGAGGTTATCTACAGAGGTAGCATCCTTTAATGCATAGATGGGGTCATGGTGACACCACCACCCATAGATATTTAGTGATAGCTGAGGGAAGAGCCTCTTACTACCATTCTTTATACTATGAGGTTGTTCTAGAAGGGTATGCGGGCACCTACCTATAGCCAACAAGATGAGTGGATCAACGTGAGGTCGAGAGAGGCCTTAGGCATCGGGTAGATTAGTTGAGTAGCCACGAGGTAGCCAATAGGAAGTGGGGTGCATAGGTCATGGGTCCTCCCCATCTCGTAGGCCACGTAGTCTAGCTAAGGGTTTGAGTTAGTCATGACTCTCATGCATTTATTGATTATACATGTATTTTGATATACATGCCTCTTATGAAGGCTTCAACATTTTTGACCTATGTATATGATGTAGCATTTTGATGTATTATGAAGGCTTTAGCATTTTTTTAATGAAGGCTTTAGCGATATTTGTGCCCCTGATGGCCCATTTTGTATCAATGATGTATATCCCCTTGAGATAGACATTTTATACATGTATATATGGACATTTTTGATGTGGCACATTTTTCATGTGGTGATGTATTTTATTTTGATGTTTTATTATGGATGTTGGTTGTATCATGATGTTATATGGTTTGATTTCACATTTTGTATGTATCATGATGATAGTTGATGATGTATCACATGTGTTTGATTTTTATATGATAGATCCATAGATGATATCAATTGTATTGTACATGTGATGTTCTAGATTAGTGGATGGGATGACATGATGATATTGGTGTGGGGGGATAGATTTTGATATTTGTGATCCCTCTTGCCCCCATTTGATGATATGATATGTGATGATTAGCTTAGCATTCATGTATGATGTATACTTAGTTGTTTATTTATATATGATGTATAGATGATGTTAGATGTGATGATATAGATGGAGATATGATGATGTGATAACAAAACTATGTACATGCGACAAGAAAACACAATCAAATGTTAACAAACCTATCAAATATACATTCTAAACAACATGAATTAACACAACTATGTACAATTATTTACAAGCATGCAAAAACACACTTCATATGTACAAGTAAGAATGAATCTAATCTAAGCAAGAAAAGATGAATCTTAACAAAGTATGTCTAAGAAAAAAACTATACAAATGTACAAACAAGAAATCAACTATACAAGCAAACAATGTACACAAACTAACAAACAAAGAAAGAAACAAGATAAAGCAAGTAAACTAAAGCTATGTTTTTGTGGTATTATTTTTCAATGTGTTTTGCATTGTTTTTGGGAAGTTTTGAAACATTTTTTGTTTAAAAAAATTTATTGTTTTTGTGTTTTTTTTATTATTTTGGTGTTTTGAACATTTTTCTATATTTTTTTGATTTTCTAACATTTTTGAATGTTTGTGATTTTCAAATATTTGAAACCGAGAAACGTGTGATGCCCCAACATTAGAGATGGAGAATATACAAGGATATGTGCCATGTGTTTATAAATAGGAAGGTGAAAGTGGAAGGTGTCCCTAGCGTTAGATGGGGAATATACAAAGGAAATCCTTTCCTGAATTACAAGAGGAGAAATAACCAGATCAAGGCTTGATAGGATAGGCTCACAAGGAATCATGGATATAGGTGTGGAACCAGCCCTAAGCTAAGTAAAAGTACCATCCAGATGCAAGATGCTTGTGAACAATGAATCCTCCCAAGGTGCTGGAAGTTGGTTTTCACCAAGGACCTATCCAAAGTGCCACAATTGTGGTTTTCACATATGGATGACCTGTTTTTTTTTTTTCTTTTTTTTTTTTTTTTTTTATTTTGATCCTTTTTTACTTTTTTTTTTTTTTTTATTTTTACACCATGTTTAAGCATAGAACCACTTAAGGTGCATGGAATTCATAGGCTCGTGGAGCTCATCTCCATTGGGATGAGAAAGTTTGTATGCTCCTATTCCATATTTTTCCACAATGATGTAAGGTCCTAACCAGTGTGGTTTGAACTTTCCTTTCTTCTCTCTTTCTACCCTTGTGTTGAACTGATTCTCTTTCATGACCAAATCTCCAACCTCAAACTGACGAGGTATGATCCTTTTGTTATAATTTCAGGAGACTTTTTTTGATACACCTTAAGATGGTTAAGGGCATGGATGCACTTTTCATCTAGGAGTTCTAATTCTACCAACCTGGCCACTCTGTAATCCTCATCTTTGTCAAATAATCCCTAAGAGATATTCTCGGGAAGGAAGCTCTATTTCCAATGGGATGATAGATTTGTTCCAAACACTAGGGAATAGGGTGTCACACTAGTAGGAGTGTGAATGGAGGTCCTATAAGCCCAAAGGGCTGGGTGAATTTTACAAATGCCAGTTATGACTTATCTTACTCACCATCTTTTCCATGATCGAACCAATGTTTTGTTAGTGGCTTCAGCTTTCCCATTACCTTGAGGATAATATGGTGTAGACCACTTTAATTTTATTTTAAATCGATGAAAATATATTTTATTATCTTGTTCTTGAATGATTTTCCATTATCAGTAACTATGGCCACAAGAATGCCATACCGAAAATAAGGTGATTCATGATAAACTTGGATATCTGAGCACCTGTAACATAAGTCAAAGGAATGACCTCCACCCACTTAGTGAAATATTCCATAGTTGTGATGATGTGGGTATGGCCATCAGATGAGGTAGGGGTGAGTTTTCCTATTAAATCTAGTCCCCATTTAGAAAATGGCCATGGGGTTGTGATTGGTGCAATATGGCTATGATGTGCATGGATGAAATTTCCATATTTTTGACATAGCACACATTTCCTCACATAGTTTGCAACAATTTGTTTCCATAGTAGGCCAATAGTAGCCTACCCTTAACAATTTCTTTTCTAAAACCATTCTGTTTGTATGGGCACATGCACACCCCTTCATGTACCTCCTTGATTTCTTGGACTGACTTCATTACATCTAGACAACACAACAGATTCCCATCATAGCCATGATGATAGAGTGTATCTCCTAAGAGGGTGTAATGGGCTATCTGGTGGATAAGGATTTTTTTTAGAGTGGGAGATGGTAGGAGGAAAGGTATTGTGTTTAAGATAGGCATGGATGTGTGCATACCATGGGAATAGGGACCAACAACTTCACAAGCCAAGTAGGATTGGCATGTCATATGTGGGATAGGTAGATTCTCAACAAATAATGGCATATCATCTCTCTAGTGGAATTCGTAGCATCAAACCCATGGTTTCCATTACATCTATGGATCGGTTTTGTGCCCTTGGGATTTGTTCAAATGTAATACGCACAAAGTATTCTTTCAAATTTTCCACTAGTTTCTTGTAGGGGATGAGCTTTTCATCCTTGACCTTGTATTCATTGTTGACTTGTTTGATGATCAATTATGAGTCACCAATGACCTTGACATGGTGGATATCCCATTTGATTGCTAGCTTCATCCAGTGATGAGTGCCTCATATTCTGTAATATTATTTGTATAAGGAAAACCAAGATAGAAAGCTTGTGGTATGGGGTCTCCTGAAGGAGTAATTAGCACTACACCTGCTCCAAACCATGGAAAGTGAAATATCCATCAAAGTGCACTTGCCACATGATAGATTCCTCAATATACATCAATGATGCATCTAGAAGATCTAGACTCACATGCTCTATTCTGGTAATGGTGCTTTTGCTAATTGATCGGAAACACACTTGTCCTTTAACCAAATTTTTGTGTACATACTCAATGTCAAATTTTCTCGAGCAGAATGATCCAATTATCCATTCTTCCGTAAGGGAAGGTTTTGACAATAGGTACTTGAGAGGGTCAACTTTGGATATAAGCTTGGTTTTAGTATTCAATAGGTAATGGAAAAGTTTTTGGAAGGTAAAAATGACATCAGACAATATTTTTCAATCTGAGGATAGTTGAGCTCATAAGAAATTAAGGTATGATACGGATGAGATAGTACATGACTTTCTCTTTGTGACCTAGGTCATATTGTGTGAGCAACGTGCCAATAGAAAATTGGGTAGCAAAAATATATAGTAAAAGTGGCTTGCTCATCAGGATTGGAGGCATGAGGATAGGTGGATTGGCTAAGTATTGTTTAAGCAAAGTCAAAGGCTGTTGTTCTCTGGTCCCCAAATAAAGGAAACATCTTTCTTAAGCAGATGGGTGAATGAATGGCATTTTTCAGCCAGCTACAAAATGAAATGGTGGATGGCTTGTATCTTTCCTTGCAAGCTGTGCAGTTATTTGATATTCTTGGGAGGAGGAATTTCAGTAATGGTGGTAACTTTAGTTGGGTCTACCTCAATCCCTCTCTATGATACAATGAAGCCAAGTAACTTTCTGACAATATGCCAAACACACACTTCTTTGGATTTAATTTGACCTTATATTCCCACAGGCATTGAAGATACACCAAAATCTTCAAGGTGATCTTTCTCTCATCTTGGATTTCCCTAGGATATCATCTACATAGTCCTCCATGATGTCATGAATCATATCATGGAAGATCACTATCATTTCCCTTTGATAGGTTACACCTACATTTTTGAGGCCAAAGGGCATCACTTGATAACAGAAATGTCCCCAAGGGGTTGTGAAGGTTGTCTTGTGTTGATCTTCATACTATTTTGATATGATTATAGCTGAAAAACCATCCATAAGAGATACATTTCATATCCCGTAGTTGATTCAACAATCATGTCAATATTGGGAAATGGGAAATCATCTTTTGGACACACCTTATTGATGTCTCTAAAATTTGTACAAATTCTGATCCGAAAGGTTTCTTTTATATGGGGACTATATTCGATATCCATTCCGAATAGTCAATAGGTCTAATGAATCCTTGTTACTAGCAATATTTCTAGCTCTTCTTTAACTAGAAGAGCCACCCGTGGATGTATTTTTTGAGTTTTTGTTTGATGGGCTTGGTGTCATCGCGTGCACCACTAGGTTATGCACTACCAAAGTTGGATCCAAGCCCAACATATCTTTATATGACCATGTGAATATATCTACAAATTCCACAAAAGCATGGTAAATGTATTTTTCTCCCATGTGCTGAGAGCGAAGCTCCCAACTTGACTATCTTTGGGTCTTCTTTTGTTCCAATATTCACATCGATGGTTTCTTCTACTAGCATTTTTGACAAATCCTCCATATGCGTAGGATCGGGAGGAAGGTTGAGATATTCTTCCAAGGTGTCTCTATGATATTTTCACCCTTGGCATGGTCACTTTTCTTGTCCATTGATTTTTTACTTGTTTTTCAGCCAACGCCTCAAAGAGGTTTTCACTGTGTGACTTGGACTTTTTTTTTGTTGAGGATTTTTCATTGGAACTTTTCCCTCATTTTTCTTAAGTTTTTTTGACCATGAAGCTCATCTTCCTCTCCAAAATATGTGTAGGTATCTAAGTCAATGTAGAAACCCTTCTTATGGTCTCTAATTGGAATTATATCTCGAATGCCCATGAATTGCAAAATGGCCTCATCATTTTCAAAGAGGTCAATGGTACATGATGTTGTTGGTCCCATTTGACAAGGAAGGGTAGATAAGGTCAATTTTAGGTTCAATGGGGGTTAAGGTAAGGAAATGGTATCCATGAATAGGTTCGTGGAGGAAAGATCCTCATATTGGCTACAGTGGGAATCTATGTCATTGTCTAAATAATCAGAGCTATCTTTGTGCTTAGAATAGGTAGTGTCTTGATCATTGGGGTGTGATCCATAGGGTCGAATTTCGATACCATATCTTTCCATTTTGAAATGGGAGTGAACTAGGTTCTCTTGGTCCTTACTCATTCTTTCCACATCTTATACCCTTGTAGCCCATATAATACATCATTTGGCTAGACTTCTCATACTCATGGATTTGGTAGCAGTTGGTGAGTGTCCTCTGGGACCCAAGTTATAGGTGGGTCTAAAAATTTCTCTTCAGCAAGTAATCCCAGGTAAGAATGTCCCAATAGTTTTTCATCTCTAGGTCATCTGAAATGATAGTTGGGTTGGCCTCTTGTTTTTGGTGACAAAGATAGGTCTAAAACTAGGAGAGCTTGTTGCACATTGTATTCTCCACAACCATACTCTAGAACTTTCATCTCCCATGAATCAAAAGGAGAAGTAGATGTAGAATCTTCATGGGTGCAAGAACTTAGGGAGTCTAAATCTACCCATGATTCCATAGCTTTGATTGAAGGGGAACAACTATATCAACAAAGGGACACATATAGGTACCCTTACGAGAAAAGCTATTGAGATCTCTGTAGTGAGTGAAGGGTTCTAGATCTCCTTGTATTGTAACAATGTGTCCCTCATGTTTTAACTTGATGCATTGATGGAATGTTGATGGTATGGCTTGCATGGCATGAATCCATGGTGGCCAAGAAGCATATTATATGGAAGTTCCAAGTCTAAGACATGAAACTTTGTATTATGACAAGTTGGTCCTACCTCCATCGGCAATGTGATTGTCCCAGCTGACTCCCACTCTGTGTTGTTGTAAGTGGTTATGGTAATAATATGGGACTCTAGATCTTCCTTTTGTATGTCCCAATTGTTTAATTAGTTTCAAAGTGCATATATTCAACCCTAACCCATTGTCCAAAAGCACCCGTTTTATTTTCTAGCGGATGGGTAACAAATACCTCTATATACAGGGGAGATTATGTGTGTGATCTTCATTGGGATTTCCTATGATTAAAGGAGATGTGTTCAGTTGGTGCAATGTTTTCCACATGTATCTTGAAGATGTGAAGGGTCTATTTCCATTGGCACTCCTGACCCCTTGGAGATTTTTTTACAAGATGTCTTTATGTACATTTGATATCTTAAGAAGATCCAAGATTGAAATCTTGGTAGATGTCTTCTCAAGTTGTTCTAAGAGGTTATACCAACCATCCTGTGGGGTTGATGAAGAGAGGGTTCTGGGATCATGAGATGGTGTGCCTTGTTACCGCAACAATAATCCTTTCCCTTGATCCTAATGGTATTCACATGGTCATTAGAAGAGTGGATACATCCAATGAGTGAATCATAATGATTATTGTCACTTTTGGTATATAGATAGTTCATAGCTTTGTAAATTTGGGATGACTCTCCTTGATCCGACCTTTTCTCATCTGACTTTCCATGTTTAGGGAATGGTTCTTTGAATATTCCCATCTTTTCATTTGGTGTTTGAATTTTCTCTGGGGTGTCAACTTCTATCTCTCCATTGTCAATGAGATCTTGGATGTAGTGGCAAAGTCTTAGGCACTTGTCTATCTTGTGTCCCTTGACATGATGCAAATCACAATAGTCATGCTCTTTGTACCATGATGGTTTAGGAGCATTTTCATCAAAAGGTTGTGTCATGGGATAAGTCACCATGTGGGCTACATCCAATTGCTTCAATATTACAGACAAAGACTCATTGAGAGGAGTGAACGTTCTACGTTTAGGTGGTGGTTGAATAGGTCCTTTGGTCAGTTTAAAAGGTTGACCAACTTGGACCATTGTACTCATTTGGAATCTGTGATTCCGTCTCCCACCATATTCTTTTTTTGTTAAATATTTTTGGATTTTCCATGGGTTTGGCATTTTGATTATCTTTAGAAGGTGATTTGATGGTTCCTTTGGCAATGAGGGATTTTTCTATTTATATGCCCTTTTCAATGACCTCTTCAAAGGTATGAACACAATGCATTTGTAAATGAAAAGCAATGTCTAGGTTTAGATTAGGCACAAAGATGCTCACAAGTTTTTTTAGAAAATGTAAGGGAAACCATTGGCTATCCCTCACCATCTTTGCAAGAAGCTAGTGCAAATGTTTCATTAGGGCATTGTTTAGTACCACATAAGTCTTGTCATGGTTATGTCACTTTCTATGTTGTATGAGAAATTTCAAACAAACCTTTCTGCTAGTTCAAGCCATGTGAAGATAGACCCATGAGGTAAGTGAGTGAACCATTCCAAGGCTTGTCCCCCTAGACTCTTAGAAAGAGTCGTATGAGGTAATTGTCACTATATGCCACTTCTTGGCATGCCATGTAAAAATATTTCACATGATCTTGTGGGTCACCTTTCCCTCTGTATTTTCAAATTTTGGCATGTCAAACTTCTTAGGAAAGGGTTGAAGCATCATAGCTTTATCAAATGGATGGGGCATAGCTCTTCGTATTGGTATTTTTGTTATTCCCAACATTACTTTCTTGAAGGCTTGTAAGCATCGCTTTCATGGATTACATTTCTTGTGTAAGTAATTTTCTTTAGTAGGAGAATCAGGATATATATGTGACTGTATTCCATATTTTCTCCTTCTTGGTTTTCCATGTGAAGTTCACTATCTTTGACCTTAGGTTTTGTCTTATGCACATTTTTGTTCATTTCCTTCTATACATGAGATGTGAGCAACACTAATTTTGACTAAGGTTTTAGATTTGTTGTTGAATAGTGACTTCTCCCTCAAGAGGTTCTTCTTCTTCTTCTTCATAGTGTGGAGGTTGTTCTACATTCTCATGTTCTACTCTAACTTTACGTGGCATCTTGATGAAGGGAATTTTATAACCCACCATATTATCATTTCCTACATTGGATGTGGAAGCATGTCCATGTGTTAGGATATCTTCCATGTTAATGAGAGGTTGTTCCTCTTCATTAGCCTCATTCGTTGGTGGTATTGTCTCATGTTCTATAGGAATTCTAGCTCCTAATTCCACCACTCATGCTAGCACCCGATATTTGTTTCTATAAAGGAATTCATCTAAAAAGGTGGGGTCAAAGTCAAATTCTATGTGTGGTGATTCTAACTCATCACCACTATGATCTACCATCTCCTCTACTTCTTTCTCTATGGAAAATAAAGGCCCAAGATCATGGCCAATAAAGGGATTTGACCCTTATTTGTTTGAAGTTTCCCAAGTTTGTGTTTTTCTTGTTTCCAATGCCTACTTTTTGACTCCTAATCTTGTTTTAGGGGCCATGATGTATGAGAGTTTCACTAAGGTGTTTTGAATGTGTTCAAAAGATAATGATTAAGCCTAAGTGAAATATAAAAATAATGTCAAGATTTCAATAATTATAATGAATGTCAAAGTATCAATGTGACAAAGTGATTTTCTAAATGAATAAGTCAATAGTGATAAACAAGATACAATCACACAATGTTTAGTTCCAGACCAATTAATCAAATGATGTACTTCCTAAGTCTGTTTCCAAAAAGGTAGTTGGTGTTTTAAGATGATTAAAAAAATGTCACTACTTATGTTGAGTTCAAATAAATGAACATACGTAAGTAATAACAAGGAGTTAACATGATCTCCAAACAAAGTATACTAAAATCAAGCCCAAATCCAATCAAGACCTATATTCCAAAAAGTGGCAGTTATGATTGTGAGTGACACAACAATTTCACCAAGATATGTTAACCAAACTTTGTGAGAAAGTAAGGTATTAATATCAAGATGATATTGATATAACACGCACAAGTGGTAACACTCAACACTTTTCAAAATTGAGGTAGTAATTGAAATCAAAACTAAAGCTAGAGTATACCTAGGAATTGTTAAAGTGTATATAGTGTAACATCACAATATAGATATTTAGGTCAAGTTTACAAGAAACAAGACATAAATACCAAAATTGTAGTGACATGATATAAACAAGATAACCATTCAAAGGAGATTCAAGGTGATGAACCAAGCCTAACTACGATGATGATCTTGACTTGGGTATCAAGATCAAAAAAGGCTACCAATGATATGAAAATGTCTCCACACACTTTAGATGTTTTAACAACTCACCACAAACATGGATGAGCATAAATGGACACAAAAGTGGTGAATACAATCAATTAGCAACACAAGGGTAGTCACTCTTCTTCTAATCAACAAAGTGTCAAAATAAAGTGAAGGAAGTAGATCAATTGGGGTGAAAAATGTTGGCCTCACTTTGGCAGAGTTTTGCCTCACCTTAGGCAAGTGAAAAACTAAGAAAAAGTAACGCTTCACATGTTTCGTGATGAATAATGGCTCTCAACTCAAATTGGTTTTGATATGGTCCAAGTTGGCTCTTGGTCAAAGATAGCTTCCTAGGTGGTTCACTCAACTAGGTGTCACAAGTTATCTAAGAGCGAGCTCGATTTTCCAAGAAAAGTCACACTGACTAATTCTTAGAGTATGGCTTTACTTTACCCCTTCAAGCACAAGGAAATAAATGCATCCATCGTGTACTCTCACTGGGGTCATGATATGGATAACTTTGACACTAAAATCTCACAAATGGTAATACTAGTCAAGTAGGTTGTGTGGAGCACTTCTCGTTTCATCCACAAGGTTCCCTCTTGTGGTGTACTACTTTGGGGTTCCTAGGACCACCCCCATTTTGTAGCTTAAGGCTTATGCCAAAGGGTTATGTCCTAGTTTTAAGTGGAAAGGTGTACCCTTATCCAAACTGCAAATACAATGTGATGTTTGTGGTGTGTTTTTATCTTGTTTAATTTGATGTGGTTTCTTGAACACCTTTTGGCAACCTGCATGAAAACTGTATTAGTAGTTTTGTTTTGTCTTGACTCCTCCTTTCTTTGACAAGTGTTTTTGGTTCTACACAATGGATTAGTAATTTTCCATATGCATAAAAATAATAAACATCATTTTTGATTCTCAAGATCATCCTAGAATGCAAGAGAAGAGCATACGTGATGAAAAATCCAATTAAGAAACCAAAAATGGAAAATACTTAATTCAAATGCAAAATACATACATCTTGACCCAATTTGGACATTCTAAACATTTTTCAAAGCAATAAAAGATATAAGAATCATTTCTGATTCCCAAGATCACCCCAAAAGACATGAGGGAAGAGCATACATGACCTTACTCTTATGATTAAGCATGCAAGGTTTATCCAATGTTTAATATAATCTAACAAAAGCATGTAAACATACCTGCAAAATAAAAATTAATCAAATTAAACCTATAATGATGTTAGCATTTAAGGACACAAACCTTTGTAAAACATGGAATTGACATGTAAGCCCATAGATTGAGTACCTTCGTATAGGTTGGGGTGTGTATGCACATGGGTTATGGTGCATGTGCCCCTCTGTGTAAACTTCAACGGGTTTGTAGAGTGCTTGCGCTACCTGAGAGATGCCTATGCTAGGATATGTGCGTCTACACTAGGGTATAGAGGTGTGTGCATGGGAAGCAAAAATAGAAGGTACAAAAGTTATGATAGTGCATGTGTGTGGCGAGAGATGCTTGCACTAGAAAAGGGTGCATGCACCACTAATAGAAGGATAGCATGTGTAGAAGAAGGGAATTACATATGTGCTAGCTTAGAAGGTTTATGTGCTTCTTTAGGGCTAGCCCGATGAGTTTTTGTTTCTAAAGAAAAAAAGGTACAATACTACAACAGTGTGTGTGTGTACCAAGATTAGCATGCATGTGGTTTAATGTGCATGTGCATGGTTTTGTGTACTTGTGTCCCCCTGCAAAAATTGTACCTAGTGATGACATTAAAATATAGCCTAATGATGTAAACAAGTTCAAAAGCTTCAAATTTTAACATGTTAGCTCAAAATTGACAATAACCCATCAAAATTAAAGCTCTAAATAAGACTCCACACATGTAAGGTTAACAAAATCATAATAATTTTAACATCATTTCACACATGTGCATATTAAGGGTTAGCCAAATATTGAAATAACAACAAAATTTGAACTATAATGCTAAGGGACTAAGGATCCATCCCACCAGGGTGTGCCAAATGTGTGCAAGAATTTGTTAGCTATGCAAAAGAATTAGAACTAACACCTAGTAGTCCTAAAATAAAGCTAAATCAAAATCTATGCACCATCATGCTTAGAGCTTAAACAAGACTAATCTACCAACATCCTTGCATTAGAACATGAATAAATATTCAAACTAACATGTTAATCCATTAATCTCTATCTTTATTGAATGCTAATCAAATGAAATGAACCTATTTAGATCCTTAGCAATCAAATGTTTTGATTGTATGTTTGAATCCCAAGGTTTTCAAGAATAAAGTCTTGTCAATCCATGGCTACAAGACCATTTGACATATCTCCATATGACTTCAAAACTTGGATGGATGAATGCAAGAAATGAAGATAGCTAGCTCTTCCAATGAAGAATACTCTAAGATGATGAAAATGGCTATAGCTTAGACTCTATGCTCATTTAGGTGTAAATAGAAAGGTAAGAGGAGGGCTCCTTATATAATGCAATGATAAAAGAATCTCTACATCCCTTTACATGTGGGATAATAGAGAGGTTGAGTTAGTTGTGGATAAGGATGGTTGAAAGGGGGTTGATTCAAGCTTAGGAGAGTTTATTTTGTCCTTTAGTGACTCATGGGGATTCAGGGGGTTTATTAATTAACCTAAGTGATTAATTAATAGGTGTGCAAGCTTATAGAAGCTTTTTAAAGGAATAATTAGTATGATTTATGTTATAAGAGGATTTTAATACAATAAATGACGATTTATTGATTAAATAGAAGGAAAATTAATTAATTAAGAATAATTAATTAATCTAGATAGAAACGGGAGCTTAATTTATTAGAAATAATTAATTAATCTAGATAGAAAGGGGAGCTAATTAATGAAAGTCGTTAATTGGCGTCATTTTTGATAGAAGAGTTAATTAACTAATCATCTACTTTGTGCCTCGTATCCATCATATCACATCCAATGTAGCATAAACCCTCCAATATTTCTTAGTTACTAGTTTCTTTCATTTCTAGTTCATTCACTTAATCAATGAGGAAGTTTCTTGTACAACATTTTTGGCATGCCCATTGGACCACAATTTAGGTAATCCTTTGAATTTATTTCTATACTTTACTTTTTTATTTTATACTAACACTTCAAAATAAGGCATTAATTTTTTCTTGCTCATGTTGGGTTCATCCGCTTGGATCACTCATCGCTTAAGAGTTAAGATAAAAAGGAAAATTTATATCCAAGTATTCTTCATTTTCTCCTATTTTCTCCTTTTTGCATTGTACTTCCCTTTCTTGTGTGTGTCCTCATCAAAAGATGAAAATTTGATTTCGTTTAGAAATAACCTTTCCTTTATGTATCCTTCTCACACATAGCTTAAATAGGGGTTCAAACTTCTACATCACACACAACCAAACCTCATGCATCTAAATCACACATCAAAACATCCCCCTACCTGGTTGATGGATTGATATTTCATCACCCAACAGGAAGTCGCCTTAGACTTCCCTCTCCATAAAAACCTAAACATAGACATATATTTCCTCTTCATAGGTACCTTGTTATCCATCCTCTTTTCTTTTCACACATTCATAATCTAAAAACATAGCAAGAATTGTTTGATTGACTTGTCTTATCTAATATGGAACAAAACTTTTCCTCAAACAGTTATGCACAAAAATCCACCATGACCCCTATCCCATCAAAACCAGTTGCTTTTAGGTCTTCTTCTAGTCCTATCTATAATTTATTTTGTTGTAGACCTACCACCTCTCGATCACATTGACCGGTGGACTCGTTCCACCCCCATCACCTTGTATCATCCCTACTTCACTGATAACACCATGCCTATCTAACCTCTTGACATTCCCATCTCTAAGGTACCAGATCTTCTCATTCAATCCCAATCACCTCATCATATTCTTACTTCCCAACAACCAATCCAATCCTCACCACATGATATCTTAAGACACCATTTCCTAATCCACCACCGAAAAATTTTCTTCACCTTCTACACCATGTCAATTCAACCCATTTGCAATCAACTCGTACACTAGACACCTCTCTCCACATTTGCTTTATCTACCTTATCAACTACCCCCATCCTAGATATCGTTCCTACGCCTCCTTGAGGGATATCACCACATCACCCATACCTATAATTACCTTACGTACCACCTTAACCTCCATTGCTTCTCTTTCATCTACATCTAGTCCTACTCTTACCACATCCGCATTAGCCTTGACCGCCCCGACTCTTTATCTGCACCTATCATACCTAGATCATTACCTAAATCTCTCCCACACACACCAATCACTACACTTATATCTGTCACATCTACAAATCCACCCATGTATACCTCGACATCATTATAACACATTTCTTATCAATGCCCACCTCATCCATTATATCCCACTCTTCTATGCCTAACTCCTTAACATGTACCATTCCCACATCTACATCCCCCATTGCATCTTCTCAATCCATATGTACATCAAAAATTCCTCTTGAGACACCTAAGACAAGAATAAAAGCATTCATAACTCTTCTATAAATCCCCTCATTTCTACATGTACCCATCCAAAATCTACATCATCTCCCTCTCACATAGATCTAATCAATCACATCATCCAAACAACCCTTTCTATTTCTATATCCATGTCTCCTCCTATCATTAATTCCATACCCATACCTACTCCATCCAATTCATTACAATACATTCCCTCATACACATATATTCCACCTTTTCCCATCATACTATCCTTAGAGTCCATCTTGGTTCCTCTTTACGTCCTCTTGCCTCGCACCCACCATATCAGCCATCGTGACAACATTTCCATTATCTCCTTCTTATTCCACACCACATTAATAATTTTTAGAATATTGGAGGTCACTTCACCTTGCAATAACAATAGGTGACCCTCCTATCTTATCCACGAAACTAGATATCCCCACACCGAGCCAATACCCATCTTCCTTAGACTAGATCATGTAAAAATTACTTCCCCATCAGCCAAAACACCATCTTTAGGTCACCCATTGAAATTATTTTCATCCCTGCCAAGGGTACTCCTCAACAATCCAAATAAAAATCTTTGGTACCCTTCCACAATTATATCTTGTGCGTCCCAATAGAAATATTGGCATTCCTCCAACTAATACCAAATCTACATCCTCCATATTGGGGGCACATCCATTAATCCTAGGACCACCCCTTCACCATGACCAACCAATCAATCCAAATCCAAACCGATTCCCTTCTAAAACCATCTCCTTCATTAAGAACACCTCCACCTCCACCTACCAATCAAGCCACTCCTAAATCATCCAACCCTTCTTCTTCCAAAGCATCGAGCACAACTAAAGCATCAAGAGCTTGAAACAATACACCCTCATCCTCAACATCCAAATAATTTCAAAAGGTCCCTACTAACATCTATATCGAGTCATATGAATAAGTCCTCCAATATTTATTCAAAACTTATGCCATCATACTTCCACCCATCTGGGCCTTTGACCCAAACCATTTGAAGCCCTCATGGTTTAATTCCCACTACATCTCGTGCCTTTTATTATACACCGGGTCATGACACCAAGAATTGTAAGGCCCTTTAGACCACCATCCATAATCTTATTGAGACGGATGACCTTTGTGAGGCCTCGTCTTCTTCTTCTACCATTTCATCCATGACCAATCTGATCCCCTGCTCCTACATCCCCATCCATATAGATTCATCGAGCCTCCTCATTTGTCTACATCATCTTCTATTATCCCTCCCGATGAGGGTCGTCCCTTATTAATTGATTATGTTTTCCTTGCTACAACATCCCCACGACATCCATTTCATATTTTTGACATTCATTATCTTATCCCTATCCCTTTCACCTGGGGAGCACCCTTTCTCATTAATCCTTTCATGTCTTCTTCCCAATCCATACATCTTATCCCTATGACTCTTTTGATGCTAGGGGACTTTTTTCACGGATCATTCCACTTGTGGATCAGTTCCTTTCCATAATTGACATCGTCTGATCTCATCTATCCTTTAATCATTTAGTCTTATTAGACTTATATAACTATTGTATTCTCCTCTTGTGACCACCTACGTGGCCACACTTGTTCTACCCTTAGGAGAACCATGGCTTAACCTAAAGGCAACTATTGTGGCCATATTCATGCCTATCCTAAAGGAACCATATCATTACTATAACTCTACTTTTGTGGCCATTATTATTGCCTCTGCATTTACGAGGTGTTACGCATATTTTATTCGGTCTTTATCGATTCATCTCATCCTATCTAAATGTATCTTCTCCATACTTGTCCTTATCTTTGGGGGCCATTCAATCTTATCTTAATTCTACTCTTGTGGCCATATTTTTTTCTCCCATGGGGCATCATACTTTCATTTTAAGTAACCATATCTTCATCTCATTAGGGATGCATATCTTCATTTCCTTAAGCAAATAGTATTTTTTTCATCTTATAATCCTTTGCAATCTATTACCCTATCCTAACGAAAATTCAATGTCGGTAAACTCGTCATTAGAAAGGAACCAATGCAAAAAAATTCCCCAACTAGATTCAACCATATGTTATCACACACATGGGTATGGGTTGGGACTTCTTGATTAGCCTCCTTTGATGGTAAACCGAAGTGGAACCGCTTAATGCTTTGCACTTGCGACCATTCTACTATTAGTACATCTACCAAAGGTGCTCTCTAGTCATATTTTTAGATCATTCCTCCATCTTATCCCCTTCCATATCTCATTTTAATTATTTAGAAATATGTGTTCTTACGTCAATTCTTAGATGTGACCTTAAATATGGGCACCACGGATCTGCCCAGTAGCATATTCCTTATGGATATATTATCCTTTCTTGGTGAGAACTACGCAATCATTACATCCATCACCCTCTTATTCACCTATTAGAACCATGAAAAGCTTCCCAGGTGTATCTTGTGCATTCATTATCCCCTCTTAAGTGGTTTACTTAGCCAGTCCCAACTCTCTCCCATGTAAAATTTAAAATTCATAGATGCTCAAGTCAAAATCAAAGTTATCAAAAATAGACTACTCCCTCAAAGGACTCATGCAAAAAAAAAACATGCAAATAAAATTCAAAATAAAATCAAAAGAAATAGTTTGATCCCTTAAAGGATGAATATCATATATAATTTTTTCCATATATATTATGTATAAAGTAGACCATACCCTTGAAGGATGGCTACTATTTTATGGCATTTGAAGGCTTCCCACATTGATCAACCTTTGATTTTATTAGCATCTTAAGAAAACTTCCCACATGTTAGGTTGTGGAGCCTATTTTCATGTGTGAAAGCGTTGAATACTGTACACTAAAAGTACTATACACATTCCATAGTTGTCTTCATTGGGGTTGAGAGATGTGCCAATCCTCGAGCGGGGGTCCTGGGGGCGCACCCCATGTAGCAGGGGTTCAGGCATAGCCCAAAAAAAAAAAAATTGGCCTTAAAACATGCCTGATATACGGGAAATGTTATTTTCTCATATAGGTGGGATTTTTGACCCATAGGTTTAAGGGACGATTTTGCCCCATGGTTTTTATACCCATGATTTTGTAAAAATTCTTAAGCAGTTGTCTACTTATATGGTTTTATGCATATGGTAGGAAATATGTAACATTGCAGATGTGTTTTGAACTAGGTGTGAATTCTATAGATTTTTTGACCATAGCTCCAAACATATCTAGGTATTCTATTGAGAGATCGGTGGCTTGTAATAAAATATAAACAAGTGATTCTTGGTGGACGTAGTCCAAATTGGGTGAACCACGTTAAATATTGTCTCTTTGTGTTGTGTTATTTTATTCTGCACTTTTATTTGAGATCTGTAATATTTTTTGCATATTAGTTTCTACTGTTGTGATTCTATGAGGGATTATTTCACATATTTTATCCCTTATTTCCTAACACCGCATTAATCAACTTTCTTCTAGAAGAATTCCCGCATTGATCAGTTTGTTCTTTCCCCTTCCTAGAGATGGGGCATAGTTTTAGGGAACACCACTTTTGGAGAACCCTCTTCCCTTGTACAAGTACATCATAAACCCATTTTTCATGTTCTCATTTTGTGTATGCGTTCATTTCATCCATTGCTTCCTTAAGATATTTTTCATAACTAACTACCGTTGGTTTAATACTAGAATTTTCTTTGGTCTCATGTGCCTTGCATTACTTAGATCCTCTTCTTGTTTACCTCTAAAGAGATTGGGGGTAACTTTCCTCACATGCTCCTTCATGTGACATAACATTGCCACCATTGCATTACATTTTATCACATCTATCTTCCATCTCTATTTTATTTTGTTGTAACACATACCTTTCTTTATATCGATCACCTATGTGTTATCTATCCATCTTACAACACATTTACTCTTACTTATATTCATCATTAATCACATCCATTCTCAAATTATTTTCATCACATCTTATCCATATACATTCTAATCATCATGATCAAATTCAAACATAAAACATATAGTTTCAATCCTCATTAACATATCACATATTTACATCATAATTTTATCCATACACGTACACATCCAAAATAGCTATCTAATCACACATTTATTTCACCATCATCATCAAATATAAAACAAACATGTGTTCCATTACATCATAACACCATCCAATCTAAAGCCATCATTATCACATCAAATTAAATTAATCACATCACACAATAAATACATAATAATTGATGACAAAACCACACACACACACACACACAGATATATATATATATATATACACACACACACACACACACACACACACACACACACACACACACACACACACACACACACACACACACACACACACACACACACACACATATATATATATATCAAAATGTGTATCAATACATCGCATGATCAACCTCTAAGAATCCTCTCTCAAAGAAGAGAGATGTTATCAAAATTTGTGAAGTGTATATCTGAGACTCTCAAATCCTCTCCTCCCGGGGCAAGTACAACATCTGATCCTATACATCTCCACCACCCTCATGGCATTCCCCCTTTCATTTTGGTTTTGATACACTCATAATAATTCTACACGGCCCCGCTCCTCCCGTTGTTTTCCTCTATAGGTGCTCCCAGAATAGCTTGCAATGTTTTTGGAATCTTCTCAAACAAGATCCCCTCATAATATCTAGTCTCTGCGGCTAGTGTTTTGTATATGTCCATAGAAATCATGTTAGGAAGTGCTACCTATTCTAAACCCTATGGAACTTCCTGGGAACAACTAACCTACTCCATCGCCAAAATAGTAGAAAAAAAAACTCCAAACGGGTAGGCCTCCCTCTCTTTTCGGTAGCGGTCTCTCTCCCGAATAACTCGGACTGGCCGCTCTTACGTGACCGCATCTCACCGCTATAGAATTGTATCCCTCTTTACATGTGTCTTATCCATATCCACCCTCATTTGATCTAACTAGCATGCAAATGTGCCACCTCTCGCAGGATATCCTACTCCACCATCATTTCCTCCTCCAGGAGCTTCCTCAACATCAATCTTCATCTCATCTACCTCCTCTTTTCCTCCCTCCTCAAAGAACACAAGCTTACCATGCTATAGTATGTTAGTTGACATATCTTACTCCAAATCCCACATTGTCATCCTCATCCCATGGAGCAGTCTCCTCCTCCACCAGATCTTCCTTAATAGAGCTTGGTAGCTCCTTATCAAGCTCCTCCCTCTTCTATAAAATAGGATTCGAGGCACCGTCTAAATGACTATTAAATTTCATCGTAATGGATCAAAATAAATGGCCTCGATCATGTCTAGCCATCCTCCCTATATCCACCTCATTATTTTCATCCCGACAAACTCTACATCTTCCCCGGCCATGTAATTAAATCTAAATACAACCGTCAACTAATCGATCAACATCCAACTCCACAAGCCAATCCACATACCGGTCCACCCTCCTCTCACTCCAATCTCTCAAGGCCTAATCGGCCCTCCATCTAAAGAATACTACTTCCATCTCTATATAGTCTCATGTGACCCACGGAAGCCCCGGTGGCCGAATCATTGTTATATGATCATATGTCCAATAGTGTAGTAAGAAGCTTCACATCCAATCCCGACCTCCACCTTGCCACGTACATGGAAATCTCATGGTAAAATTGAGCCAACAAGGCATTCTTGAATGAGAATACTATATGTTCATCAACAATTTCTACTCGCTACACCAGCCAAGTGCCCATGATAACCAAGCTCCAACAGCAGTCCGAAAAAGCATTGCATGACACAAACATCATCACCATTAAATCAAATAGCTATGTGGTACCCCAACCTCATATCTCAACTCATATGAAAAATCCCTTGAATAAAATCAGTTGGGGGATGCATCGGCTCCAAATAGCTACTTTAATACCGCTAATGTGTTGCCACTAGTAATGGGAAATATCTACTCCCCCTATATCAACAACTTCAGGACCAATACACATCCTCTATGGTGATTTTCATCTCCTCTCTGTTGTGAACCAAAATGACCCTTTCTATCAATCTCATCTCTCCACCAATTCTATCATCAACCCTTGGGATCCTCTAGTAGAGCGCTAATTAACCTTACCCTACTACTGCCAATTGATCCCGCTCAACATCTGTCACATCTCCTCAGATTTGCTCATATAGAACCGACACTTGGTATCTCAAGTATAGGGTCTTCTTGCCCTACAAACATAAATAAAAATGCACACATCAGATCCCCAATCCAAAATATATTCAAATTGAGTTCAAATTTCATCTCAAAATCAATATAATCCTAATTTATCCAATCCAACCCCATTCGACACCGACTCGAGGTTAGGTCAATGTGTTTTGGGGGTCAATCGACACACCTAGGGTCGAATTGATGTCAACCCATATGGGTTCCACTGAATACCTCTCGAAATCATCCAATTTTTGCAAAAAAAAAGAAAAAAGAAAATAAAACATTAATTTTAATTAAAAACAAGTGTGGGTTTTGTTACTCACCATTCTCTAAACCATATGGCACTTCCTTACAGCTCCGGTGGCTTCCATTTATCAGTTTTATATTTAATTTCTTCGCTCTCTCTTGTTAAATTTATGCGTGAAAATGAGCATCGTTGGCGATCCATAGGCTTATATAGTCATTGAATTTGGGTCACCAATGACTCCCTTTGAGTAGTTGTCGACTCCTTTAGCGAGTAATTATTTTAGAATTTTCCCCCTTCCTTAGATCCTTTCCTAGGGCATCATCTATTGTTAACCTTTAAATCCAAATATGTGGCCATTTTCCTCCAGGCATTTTTATCCAACATTCAAATTACTCCACCTTTGGGAGTTTTAATCCAACATTCAAACTACTCTACTTCTGCATACATACTTTTTAAATCCACATTTGTGGCCTTATTTATTTTCCCTCGGGAATTTCAATTCAACATTCAAATTACTCCCCTTTGGGAATTTTCATACAATATTCAAATTACTCCTCCTTTGGGCATTTTAATTAACAATCCTATCTAATCTGCACACGAATTCCTCCTTTGAGGCCATATTCATTTTCCACCTTTGGGAATTACATTCATTATATCAAGTACACTCTTGTGGCCATATTTGTGCCCTTATTGGGGCACCATATTCTCATTCAAATTCCAGTTTGTGGCCATATTTTCCCACTTAAGTCTTATTTTATTTCCTTTTTGTCTTTCATGGCCATACTCTCCCCTTGGGGCATATTATTTCACCACCCACTTTTTCATTTTACCTTCTCAACCATTTTTACGTGCCCCACTGTGCACCATTAATTTCATCCTTGTCTCTTAAAGACACATACCTATTCGATCAATTCCTCTTGTATGAAGAATTTCACATACCTTTCACATTTAGTTGTGCCTACTTTAATGTTTTCCTATGAACCGTTAGTCATCATGGTTTAAATCCATACCGCAATGATCCTCACACACTCACTAGCCCATTGAATGTTGTAGACCATCTCCATTGAGATCGTAATCTTCCTATGCCAATGTGATATTGGAGTCACCGCCATAGTTTTTATTTTTATTACAATCCTTTTTCTTGGGGCATCTTGCCTTAGTAATCATTTTACCCATTTTTCTTCACCCACCCATCTTTTTCATCTACCTTTTCAAATGCATCATCGATTCTCGTGGCGCTATCGATTGTCCATTTGAGGGGGAGCTCATCATCTACCTTTCATCAATCCTCATCCAACTCTCATCATTTTTGTCTCATGGCTTTCTAGTCCAAACCACTCAACAAAAAGGGGAAAATGTAGACACCTAAATTTGGTATCCATACCCTTAATCACTGCGTGCACATATTTATTTAATTCATCCCTCTTATTTAATTAAATGCCTACCTTAGTGAACTTTCTATTCAGGATCCCTATGCTTTTTGAACCTATCATTATCTCCATCTCACCCATATCTCATCCATAAATCAACCCTTCCACCTACATGCTTTAAAACACCCTTCCAACTCTTAAAATATGGAATCATGAAAAAAACACAAAAACTATCCCATTAGGGAAAATTTCCCTATAGTTGGTGGTGACCCGACCTAGTTGTTGTCGATCGACCTATAAAACATAATCCTTCCTTTCCATAACCAATCAGATGTATGAGGATTATTGATATCTCTCATGCAGGCATTCCCTGTAAATGATTACATACCTCCTAGACCTCCTTTGGATGTGCTTGCATTGATCATGATCATCCTTCGTGAGATTTATCATTATATTCATGTTATTTGTGCATTATTTATCATATTATCTTGGTTTTTTCTTGTGCCTAACATCTTTCAGGTTTTGATCAGCCTCGGTAACACTCAGAGCTTCTTCAACAACCTTCTTTTCTAACTTATTGGCTTGTTGGTTTCCTTTTCCATCCATTTATCCTCGGCCCTATCACACTTTTCTATAATCGCCATTGACTAACCTAGGTTGCCATCGACTAGGGTTTTTTTGCCAAATATTATATTTCTATCATTGTTCTATACCATTTTATTTTCCTTCCTCATCTTATACACAATATCATACATTGTTACACATCTTTTTCATTCTACTCTTAATAACATGTCGTTATAACACTTCCTATCATCCTATGATTCCTTCATATAATATACATCTATCATTATTTATCACATACTATATATATATATATATATATATCATTCATTATATATGCAATATAAATCAAACATCACACATCGATATAACAATGTAATTATCACATCATACATCAATATACGAGTACCAATCATCACATCGCACATCAATAAACATCAAGTATAATAAAAGTATGCCAATAGTCCATATATATATATATATATATATATATATCAATAAAAATCATAGTTACAAAAATTCAAACTTGGGGGAAAGCCCCCATACATCTATACATCGATACAAATCATTCATCATCATCATTATCACTATATACAACTGTGGGAGCTCTAGAACTAGATGCTTCACCGCTCAATCTATGTTGTTGGTATCGACCCCTATATCTCTCAACCTACCTACGTAATATGGATAACTTGCTGAATGCTCCAAAAATCATATCTATAAATCAACATACTACGTAGACACATCATGTGCTAAGGATCCTCCACATACCACCTCTCTAAGTCTCTACCCACACCTCATCACACTCACTCAAAAGTATAGTGCATGTCACCTGCTAGCTCTAATGGCTTGAACAATTGTGCATTCTCACCCATAATAGAATCAAATCACTCCAACATACCACCACCAATAACAACATTTGTAGGCACATTATGTGTCAATGTGTAGATTGATGTATCCATGATCAATGACCTATACACATCATATGCATCCATATAGAAACATGTTAGTTACTATACGCAATATCAAAAAATCAATCCACTAAGAAACAGACCATAACTATTAAATAATCACACTCTGCTATCACTGCGACTATACCATCACCATCGAGGCGGTTGTTTGCCACTCCACTCCTCCAATGGTGGTTCTCCCACTACATCCACAACTAGATATAGTAGCACCCATTGATGCACTTCCCCCACCATACACTATACACGTTCGTACACCCCACATTATCCACCTGTATTTTCCCTATGGCCACATCAGAATCATATGGAACAGGAGGTTCTAGTTGCACCGATGTGGGCCTTGGTCTCACTCCAACCCTCCTTGGTGCCCTTTTGGCTCTCACCACTACATATGGATCTGGGGGCACATCTTGAGCCATACTAAACTATCGTGACACACGCTCTGCCTAAAATATCTTAGACACTCAAGGAAATCTATCCTCTAACCACATAGTGCGACGAATACATCGTATATCTACTCCATCCTTAGGGAATCCACCATATTCTTGATATGGCCTCCATTTAATGGCCCCTAACTCCATATGGTCCAACATCGCACTATATGTATCAGTGTCCATCCTCCTACTCTGAACACCTTCCCATATTATAGCAAATATATCTGGCCTCACCCACTCTTCGCATGGCCTACCAAGCGGCCTCGGTTTCGTAATATACTCATAAACCCACACATGTAGCAATGTGTGGCTCCTAGTCCACTCCCATGCTCCTCCTACGTGAACTGTCTAGGTCCTTGTAAAAATGTGCCAAGACACATTGTTCCCAAGAAAACCTAGTCCCATCCTCCTTGATATGATAAAAATATCATTCATCTTATACAAGATGCCTACACCACCACCCTCCACTACCACTGAAGAAGTAATCACAACTGCTATGAACACGTAAGCACGTAACACCCGACCTTAGTATAGAGTCCAAACTAATGTGTATCTCATTCTAAACTCATGTCCCTATAAAATACCACCTAGATTGTTTCATCTATCTCCGATCACCCTCTACTTCCATCACTTGGACCCTCACCCCTACAACCTGTCAACTTTAATATGCGATATACATCTTCCAAGGTCACACTCAACTCCTTGGTAGGTAACCAAAATTTACACATGTTTTCACACCATTACTCACACAATTTAGTAATCATCAACATATTATGGGGCACATCCCCCATCCTCACTATCTGTCATAGGTTGGCACAAGTATATTAAATTCCACTCATCATCCGATAAACCCAATCCCAACAATGTACTCAAATGAAGACCACCACGGAACTCTCTCAAATGTATATCCCTCTACACAACACATGAAAATAATAAAACAAGAAATTAGCACCTTCAAGACATGTAAAAATAACACTTCTAGCATCAACAAGAATAAAATTTTTCACATTCATCACATTCTGGGTCAAAGAAGCCTCCTGGGTCAACGAAGCCCGGGGAGTAGGAAGTGGGCACCCGGAAGGCAGGTCATCGAGTGCCTATATCTGGGTGGTGGCATCCTAAAGGTCATTAGTGCCTTCGCCCTCTTTCCAAGGTCAAAAATGTCTAGAAACTCACAAATAAATTTCTCACAAAATTTGCAATAAATCACTCATTTCAACACATTTTTTGAAAATACCCACACTTATCAACTCGGTTGTTGACGTGATGTCGTGGTTGTCTCTACCATATCGAATTGACTCAATCACACTTGCTCTAACTTGCTACATCTTCACACTCAATAAAATTTCAAATGAAGTCAATGGTCACTTTCTACACTTATATATATATATATATATATATATATATATATATATATATATATATATAAATTTTAATAATTTCTATATCACTATGGTCACTACTTTTTCTCAATATCCCAACTAATACACATCACATGATTTTGATCATATCTTGAGCTTCGTTGTTTTGTTTCTTATACCGTTTACGCCATTATTTTCAAAATTTCACTAACTATTGTACTTGTACACATTCTATAGCATTAAATTAAAATATTACACATATTGCACATGATATAAACATAATTTTTGATATTTAATATAAATTCAAATCATTCACTATTATATCATTATGTTATCCCGTAAAATTGACAAGGGCAATTTTACCGATAACCATACCGAAACTTTTGTTTCGATCCCTCGTTAGGGATCCCTTGCGTTCGAAACGTTGTAAAATCCCTTCCCGGGAAATCTAGTTTTCGAACTTAGTCTTTTTGAGCCTTTTTGCTGGGCGCATGGATTTGCCTTGTAACACCAAGTTTTGGTGCGCCCCCTTAAAATCTTTTCGCGCATGGTCTTCCATGTTAACACATCTTTCGGTGCGCAAAAGGCGCACATAATCTATGTGTTACACCAAGTTTTGGTGCGCAAAGGGCACACATAACTTCATGTCGACAATACATACGGTGCGCCAAAGGCGCGCTCATTCTTCTGTTGTCGAATACTTTTGTGCACCAAAGGGCGCACACTTTCCCCTGTCGACAGCAGTTTTCATGCGCCATTTCAAAAGTGGTTGGCGCATTAATGACAAGTTTTTCTATAAATATCAGTGCGCGCCCAATGTCATTTTCATTCCTTTTTGACAAGGCACGTGATTGCTCTGGATTTGTCAGCTCTGCTCTGTCGTTGTCATCGCCCTGTGGACCCGCTCTCCAATTTTTGCTATATATTCGAGGTAAGAGGTTCTCCCTCTTTTCCATTTTGTGCTTTCGTGTTCTTGGTCTGGGCGTTTCTTGGTCTGTATTTTGATTTGCTAGCCAGTGTTAAATGGAATAAGATTGGTTTGAGCTAGCTTTTCCCCCTGTGCTGTCCTGTTCGTTTTCTTCTTTTCCCCTCTTCTCCCTCCCTCTTTCCGGATCTGCCAGAAAAGGGAGCTGTTTTGAAATAGCTTGGTCTGCTGAAACCTCTTTGTGAAACCCTTTGTCCATGCTATCTTTGAAGTGGAAGAAAGAATGAAATATTTGAGTAGTTAGTGTGGTTCTGTGGCGCACTGGCGCGTTTTGTTGCAACAAAAACAGTTGCGCCCCTCGGTGCACTTACCCGCCATGTTACATGACCCAAACCCACGCCAATGGCGCACCCTCTTGTCATGCTACACCTAGATCTCATGCGCCCTCAATGGCGCGCCCTTTTTGCATGCTACAAGTCTAAATCCCGCGCCTCCTTAAAATCCTTTGACGCACCCTTTATCCATGCTGCATAATGTTTCCATGCGCCAAAGGGCGCACCCAGCTTTCATGCAACACAAGCCTTATTCGCGCGAGTATAAAGTTAGAAAGGCGCGGGCGCACCCTCCATTGCAGTAACATAATGTTGTGTAAAACCTTCATGCGCCGCGCCAAAGCCTTTGGCGCACCATTTGTTAATGTTACACAATCTTCCCATGCGCCAAAAGGCGCACCGAACCCCAATGTAACACGCATTTCCTGTGCGCCCTGCTATAAAATGCAACCTACTTCATCCACGCATGCATGCGGGGCGCATGATGACCTCTGCAACATTCCTTTTCTGTGCGCCTTATCTATTTGGCCTGCCAGTTGCATTTTTCCTGCGCCCTGAGCCTTAAAATCTCTAACTCTTTCTTCTGCTAGCTTTCCAATGGAAGATCAAATGACTAATTCAACCTTTTTGGATTGGGTCTCACTTCTTCTTCATGCAAATCAGCAACTGAGTTCGAAAGAACACATGTCTACGTCAAGCAAAAAACCCACCAAATCAAGAGGAAAGGCTAAGTGATGTGAAGAAGAGATGAAATACAAATATCAAAGGGTCAGGATGCCCGAATCACAGGCGGTAGAGTGCAAAGTATGGATGTCAGAGACTCTGAATTGGGTCACATTGACATGGATGAGTTCTGGGTTAGGACTCAAAAAGTTACAAGGAGTCCATGGATGGACAAGTTAATAGGCAGTGCCCTGCACTTCGCCGGAGGAATCCCCGTCAGCGCTGTCAACAACGAATTCATGATGGTGATTGCCCAATGTTACAACAAAGACACAAGATGTGTCGAGAATAGTAAGGGCGAGGCAGTCATAAACCTCACTGCCCGTCACTTTGAGTTGATACTTGGCATCCCTCATCACCGGAACTACGTGGCTGTTAGCCAACGAGAATGCATCAAGGCCTGGGAAGACAATGAAGACCAGTGCATGCAATTGATGAATGAGGTCTACCTAAAGAATAAGAAGGCAGTGACCTGGTGGCCTCAGACTATCCACCGAAGTGATTTCTCAGAGGAACTCAGTGATACTATCACCTTCTTGAGCAGAGTCTTCGGGCTTTCGGATGCCCACTATTTCCATAAGTGGATGTTGCGGTACCTAGAGACAATGAATAAGAATTTGCCCGATCAGCGCTTTTGCTGGGGTGAAATAATCAGCATCACCATCTCTGAGCAGCTACTACTGATTCGCCACGACAGAGTGTTCCCTATGAACTCCTATGTAGTCTATCTTTGTTGTGTCGCAAGGGATTATCCGGGGCTGAACCGAAGTGGAGTATGGCCTCAGGCCAAGATATTTGATTACTATCCAGAGCTGAGGCTGGAGAATAGCATCCAACATTTCGCAAAAGTTAACGATGCATTCTTCTATCATGTCATCTGCCTACTGAGGCCAAACATGACTCATAGCCGGACGACCAAGAACATAGTGGCAGTCACAGAGAAATGGGGGGCCCTGTTCACCCAATTTCCCACGTTCACCTATCTAAGGGCTGCCAACTTTTTGGGAGAGCCAACCAGGCTACCAAGGTATGCTGGGCCTAAGCTGATTCTACTAAAACTATCAAGACAGCTGGTCACATACCATGAGAAGTGCCTCAAAAGAAAGAAGGGTGGAACTCCTTTCCCCCTCAAAGTGGGCCGATACACATGCTCCACCCACCATAAGGCAAAGGAAATGTTCAGGAGCTGGAGCTACTCAACTTGAAGCATGAATTCCCAGCCAGGCCTACCTTCGACCCAAGAAGCCTGCTGTCAGCGAAGCTCGATCCGATCCATGTCCCTCAAATTGAGGATATTTACATTGACGCGTTCTCCATGAGGTGGAACTCGGAAGAAAGGATCATTCGCGCTTAGCATTGGAGGAAATCATCCAATACGGAGTGGCCATTGTCCCCGAAGGCTTCGGACTACGGAAGATGAAGTAGATAAAGTGTATAATGACACAAATGGGGACAATTGGCCCCTTCCCGCCATTGGACAGAACAAGGCTCCTCAAACAATTGAGGAGAGGGTCAAGGAGACTATGCGAAGAACAGAGCATTGGTGCCGCATGAACGGACTGATCTACCTCGGGGGTAGATTTCACAACTTCCCCTTTGGGCAACGCACCTCCAAGGTCAAAAAAGTAGCTGAAAGGCAAAGGTGCAGAAGGTGAACCTAGCACCATTCAGGAGGAAGCCCCTGAAAGTCCTCTTCCTTCAGAGCCTGAACAAGTCATAACTCTTGATGAAGAATTGACAGAGGATAGTCCTATACGCCCATCCACCCAGGATGTTGGCGTCGCTACAACTTCAGAGGTCCCTTCTGTCCCTTCTTCTTCTCTTCCTTCCCCTCCTCGAGTGACTCACATGACCACCCCTTTGGTCGTGTCCTCTGCCCCTTCTTCTACCCTTTCCCCTGCTTCTTCATCTATCTTCTCCTCCCTCGCTGATTTGTCTTCCTCTATTTCTTCCCTCATCTCCGAGCTCCCTTCCCTTCCTATATCTTCTGCAGTTGCGGTTCCCCTTCCTCCCGTGGACATTTCTTCGGCTATTCTTTCCATGCCGCCGCCGCGTGTCTCCACGTTTTTCCCCTCTTCTACCGTTGCTGCCTCCCCCTCTGTCTCTGGTCCTTCTTCTATAGGACCAGCTTGGATCTCTCAGCAGCTGAGCCAACAAAAGAGGAAAGTCCCCATCGCTCCGATGGACTTTTCGGTCATTCCGGCTAAAGGAGCAAAGAAACAGAAGCCGGTTACACGCTTCTCAAAGAGCGCTGCAGGTGAGAGAGTCATGGAAATAGCATACCCCAACCCCCTCAAAGAGAAAGAAGATCTGTCTCCGACAGATTTCACCGTGACCCAAGTCACAATGGGGACATCCTCAGAAAGTCTCCAGGGGGAAGCTCTTTCCGCAGTTGATGCACTCTGCAAAAAGCTTCAGGAAACGAAAGAAGAGAAAAGGCTACTGAAGGAGCAGAACAAGTACTGCCTAAGCCTTACGGAAGATGGGAGTGCACCTCCCACAATTGCCGCCGAAACTCTGAGCTGCTCGGTCGGGAAAAGATCAATGAGTATTCAAAGATCGGGCGAGGGGTATGGTCAATTTACGCTTGGAGGAGCCAGATCCTCAAGGATAGTGAAAAAGTAATCGCCGAGTATATCAGTTTATACTTAAACATCGAGAAGGCGAATAAGGAACTCCAAGCATTAGCAGGTCCGATATCAGAAGAGTTCGAACATGCTAGACTCCAGCACGAGACCTTCCAACAAATGTTCGATTTGTTCGGTCGAAGATATGGTCAAGTTCGGAGTCTTCGGTCATCCAAGGGCCCTCAACAAAACTATGTCCACTCTGAACTATTAGATAGATCAGCTGGAATTTGTTTTAGAAAAGATAGACAAGGTAAAGGAAGAGGCCCTGGATGCAATGCATCAAATGGAGAAAATTGTCCTCGCCATGACTCCAGGGTTGCTCACTCCTTCCCTTACCTTGAGATCACCGATGACACTATCCGGATTTTCAAGGAGATAGCCAGGGACGGGGACGGGGCGAGAGGTCACGTTCGACATCGAATCTATCAACAACCCATCGCTGTAGGGACTTCATCGGGTTCCTTATCGAGGCGGAGAAAGATTATTCCAAACTCCCGGAAAAGCTCATAGACGAGCGGGAGACTTGCGAAGCAATTAGTGAACGGCACAAGGATCCGTCACAAGATCAATTTGGGCCGATGATTAGCAAGTTTTTGGAATACCGCGCTCAGTTCCACATATCATCACCTGAGCAGCATCAGAAACAGGCAACCCCTTTTCGGCCGCAGGATGATGATGATGAGTAGCTTCTTCTTCTTCTTCTTCTTCTCTCTATTCTCCGACTTTCTTTTCGAAATGTCTAAAATGTGTTGGCACAAATGATGACATCATCCATGTTGCATCATGGGATGATGTCATCCATCCAAGTTGTCAAAGTCAACATGACTTTTAGATATTTTGTAAATATCTTGTAAATAAGTGGTTGGCTCCATTTTGCCTTCTCTCTCCCTCATTTTCTATAAATATGAGAATACTTGTTGTATTCAAAGGTGAACATTTTTTAGATAGAAATAGAAGTGAGGAGAGAAAGACTTTGAGCTTTCTGTAATGAGTAAAAGAACGAGAATACAATTATTCGGACTTTGTGCTCATAGAGTGTGTTATACATTAGATCTTTCTTACGTTAGATCCGTATGTGTTTAATCTGTTGGATTCATATCTACTTTTCCGTCATTTGTTTATCAAGTATTGCTTTGTTTATTTATGCAAGTAGGTTTGGCTCTATTTACTACCAAACTAAAAACATAAATCTTCTGACCTTTCTGCTTTGGAATTCATTTCTTTTCTCCCTTCGGATCTGTTCTTTCTCTTCTCCCTCTTTCATTCCTTTCTTTTCGTAGCCTGGAATACTCTACCGGGATGAGATCCCAACCCCGAAGGCAGAATCTGTGAGACTTGCATAGGTTCCTGCTAGTAGAAATAGCAATAAACCAGTTTCGCTTTGCTGTCTCAAAGAGGGGCTAAGCCCTGCAACACTGTTGGCTCGTCTATCCATAGATCTGTCCACGCGACAGATTTTTGGACCAACACATTAAACATTTACTTTTGGCTCAATGTTCCTTCACACCATCACTATTCCTTTCACTGAAAGGGAGGAATATAATCAAGGTCACCCTATGATCCCCCTCACACTCTTACATAATCCTTTCACATATAAAATTTTTCATTATCAAAATTTTCTCACATTATGTGACATTTCACACCACTTTCTATCGATTCCCCTTGGGGCGATAAGAAAAAATATCTCGATGAGTAATTTATCATATGCAATTTTCCACTTCTCAAATCAAATCAACCAATCAACACAATAAAGTATATTTTACTATCTCTCCCAGATGACCTAACTTGGGAGCTTCATCACTTTGTATCTTTCCTAGATGACCTAACATGGGAAAATCACTTTACATTCTCTATCACTTCTAGATGACCTAACATGGAAGCCATCAAACATCATACATATCATGATACCCTTGGAGTGGGGGAAATTATAAGTCTTTTCCTTTCTTATACTACTCTATATGGTTCATTATCATTAGATCAAATGAAAAAAATCTTGTCTTCATCCATGTGTAGTGAATTAACCTTTTGAGGATGTAGTTAAAGCTGGAGAGTAAAACTATACCCATCTTTCTACACTCCTCCTCTGGTGGAAGGATGCCTAAATCCTCAATTTTTCACACATACAAAATCAGATTAGGAACTGATCACTCCTATAGCCCAAAACATCTCCATTAGCGAACAAATAAAAATCATCAATATTGTTTAGTTCTCCTCACAATGGTTCACTTTGTATCTCTTTATGCCACATGGATCGACACACTAATCCAAGGTTCTCCACACTGTATGTTTTTATTTTATGTGTAATTCTACAACAGGGATTCTTTGGAATTATTTCAATTGTTCCTTACTTCCTTTACACTACTTGAATTTCATTCAAATAGCATAAAGGTGGGGAAAATGTAGACACAAAATCATGCACTTACTACTATTTATTATACCACCAAGTATGTTGTTTTATATATGGATCTTGAGTAAGAAAAGTATTCACTAATGGCACACTTCCTAGTCCATCCACTTGTGTTGTTTGTTTCTATTGCTTTTATCTTTCACACTTGTCACTCATACACCCAGTTCTGGTTAGGTCAAAGGGATCATTGTCTCTCGGTCTTTGCATCATCTGTCATCAATTGTGTTTTAACACTAGTGCCTAGGAGCTCCTGTGTACATCCTAGGTGCCTATGCCCACTTTGTTTTTTATCTTATTTTTAACATTTTAGGTAGGTCTTTTCAATTTTCCTACTCATATCCCGAGGTACTATTTGTCATGTTAGGTCATTAGTGTTAAAATACAAACAAGATATCCCTATATAAACATAACATACTTACCATTATAATGGTAAGAAAGTACTATCAAGGGCTATATATCTACATATCAAAGGGAATACAATATGGGATTATTACTCTGTACACACACTACATAGGAATGGGAAACTCATTTTTCCATCCACACATTTTCATTCTATCTAGCTACTACCCATATCTTGGCATCATCGATGCAAGGGAAACCTAGGAGAACTATTGCACACATAATCACATAGAACTACATTGGGTCTAAGATGTAGTGCAACACTTGGTCATAAGTTCACTTGTTTGAAACCGAGGATAGTCCAACCCCTCATTTTGCATATGTGTTTTTTATGTAGTTTGAGGGTTTTACAGGAGATTATTTGTGTTGTATATTTACAGGTACCTCAACGATCCAAGTGTGACATACATGATATCAAAGGTGAGTAAGTATGAAACCTTAACGAAAGTGCGAAACTAGATTATAAACTTTTTAGAAGACTCCAATGCCCCACAGAGGTCTAGGGTACCCACAAGCACCCTCACCCTTAACCATGCACCCGTGTTCGAGCATTTCCAAAATCTCTACATTTTTATGAGTGTGATTGGGACATTCTAAGTTATCGTTTCATCAATTCGTCTAGTCTAGACATATTTTTAGATAAGTGAAATCAAGCTAAGTTCCCTATCCTTTTCATTTTGCTTACATAATATCAAATAAAATTTCTTGGCATTTTTATTTCATTGTATATCATTTATAAAAAATATTTATATTTAGATTTTATTGAATCATCAGCGTTTAGGATGTCAATCTACAAGGTCACGAGACCATCTATATCGGTGAGGTCAAGATGAGATGCCTCCACCTAGTCATAGGTTGAGAATTCCTAGTGTGGGAGAGAGTCATGGATGACTCAAGATATATATTATATGATACATGTATGTATCTTTTTGTATATGTTTCATGATGAAGTCACTTTTTTAAATCAATGCCTATGTTGGCATACCGGGATCTATATTATTTTCTCAAGATTCATTTCTTGTACATGGACATTATGATGATATTTGATATATATGATGGAGATTTTGGACACCACATTAGTGATGATGAAATGTTTTATTGTCACATGTTGTATTGATCATATGATATTATGTAATTATTATTTTGATTTTTAATGATGACATCATCTATAAATTATATTTCACATTCATAGTTTAACATTTAAATTTAATATGTATGATGATGTTATAGATAGATGATGTGATATAGATGTGATGATGATGATCAAATAATAACAAATGTAGTACATGAAATTAACACAAGTACAAAGAAAAGTTAACAAATCTAATACACACATGCTAAATAAGTAAAAAAGATCATGGCTTATATAATAAACCAAGACAACAACATAAAATGTAAAAGAAAGTGAATCATACAAACTGAATATGAACAACAATTATTGACACCAAAGTTACATAGGAACTAATTTGCTAAAAATTGATTTGCATTTGGTCTATAAGCACAATAACATTCTAGATACACAAATCATTGATTAATATAATTATCTGATCAAGAGAATGTGTAAAACAAGTCTAACACATACCCAAAATAAATAATGTTAGTTACAAACAAACAATCTAACAAGAAGAAATGATATCAAAGCTAACAAGAAAGAAACAATGTAACACAATTTACAACAACAATGTCCGAGGATAGTCCTAACGTGTTCCAAAATGAAGAATAGGAAGATTTGAATGCCCCCAAATGGTGACTTAGAAACATTGGAGGATATAATTGATATGTATTGGGCCAAATCCAAGTGCACCCCTAAACAAAGTTATATTACCAAGGGTGACATGATTTGATTTGAAAAAAGGGAAATGATATGGAACAATTAGATGACGAAATTAATGAATTGAGTTATACAAGCTGTAAATATTTTTTTAGACATATTCAGAATTTTTTATTTTCTTATTTTGGAATATTGTTATTTTTAGGATTTCCACTAATTTTATATCATTTTTAGGTTTTGGACATATTTCAATCTTTATGGTTTTTTTCTGATTTTTGACCACACGCTAAAGAAGAAAAAAGAGTGATTCCCAATTTTTATCCAACTCATTACAAATTAACAAAGTTAATGAAATCATGGTAGAAGGTGATTAAAGTGATAGACCATGGGAAATGTGACCTGACTAGGAAAATGAGTGATGCAAGGTGAAGTGGAACGACACATACTGAAAAAAGGTGACATGGAAAAACTAGTGAGTGCTCTGATATTCCCCCAACACAAGGGATACTCTTTTAAAGCTTGGGAATAGAAATTTTTCAGATGAATAGAATTCATAGGATCTTTATGCTCATTTCCATTTTCGTCAAATAATTTATACACTCTATATCCAAATTTTGTAGTGATGATGTAGGGACCTAACCAATTAGGTTCAAAGTTTCCTTGTTCCTCACATGACTTAGTGGTTTCATTTTAATTTTATTATAAGACTAGGTCCCCAATCTCAAATTTTCAAGGATCTCAAACTGTCAAGGTCTAATCTTTCTATTGTAGTTATGACACAATCAATTCTGGTACACTTGCAGATGATCTAATGTGTGAATATTTATTTCATCTAGAATTTCAAGCTCTGTAAGGTGTGCATGATGGTATTCTTCTACATACACCAAGTGTTGGAGGGATACATGAAGGAACGGAAGTTCAATTTTGATAAGTAATATGGCTTTAGAGCCATATACCATGGAAAATGAGGTAGCTCTTATTAGAGTGTGAAAGTATGTACGGTAGGCATAGAGGGTGAGATACATTTGTCTATACCATTTACGGTTATTAATTTCAACTATATTTTCCAATATTAGTTTGATAGGCTTCTTTGGAAGATTTGCACTAACCATTGCATTGTGGATAATAGGAGTGCCCCATTGTAGGTGGATATGATGATTTTAGGCTAAGTCCTTGAAAATATTATTCTTAAATGAGGTACCAATATAGGTGATGATAAATGTGGGAATACAAAAATGTATGATGATATGGTTGAGAATGAATTTTTAAATATTACACCTAGTGAAGTAGGTAAGAGGATTTTCCTCGATCTACTTGGTGAAATATTTGGTGGCAGTTATTATAAAGGTATGGCCATTGAAGGAAGTGGGCTTTCTTTTTCGATTAGATTGACTCCCCATTTAGAGAAGGACTAGGGTAAAGTAATGGGATAGAGAGATTAGGGAGGTGCATGAATCATATTACCGTAATTTTTACTCGCTTGACATTTTTTTAATAAATTTGCATGTTTCGGTCTTCATAGTAGGTGTGTAATAACAAATGTGTAATAAATTCTTAGCTAGAACCATTCTTATGGTCTAAATACCACAAATACCGGAGTGTAATTTGGATATTGTTTGAATAGCTTAATATTTTTTTATCACATATTAAGATATTCTCATCATATCCTCTTCAGTATAGGGTTTCATCAAGGATATTATAGCACAAAGCATGTTGTGCTAAGGCTATTTTTAGCTGATTTCACATCCATAGGATAAACTTTAGTTTTCATGAAGGTATAAATAATGTGATACTAAGGGTAATGTTGTCACTTGGATCATGCACTGTTAGACTGTTAGATGATCTAGTGCAACATGAGAACATCCCCAAAGTGTGGGACTTTGTCTCTATGAGATGAGCCTCTCGGAAAAGGTTGGCTTCTGCTAAAATATATGTATCTAATAAAAGACTAGGATAAAAACCTACAATTTATTGGAAATAAACTATAGCTATTTAATTCTTTCTAAGAAAAATAGAGGAGGATAAATGGGATGAAATAAAGTGGTGATGTACAAAAAGTCAAGGAATGAAATGACCAGCTTATGCAAGCACAAAATAGTTAATAAAAGGATGATAACATCCACAATTTCCTATCTTTACCTCTTAACATAATTAATTTTTATGAAGGTTAGAAACTTAAACAATAACAAAAGGGATTCACATACGATTCCACAAATATCATAGATAAGATTTGTTTTTCACAACATACAACTTGCTAAGAAAATAATTAACTTCATATGGAGGTAAAATGGATTATGCAAGTACTAGGAAATAAATATTCACAAGTACAACATTCACCATCAATATACATAAAACATGCAAGTGTAAGAAGGTTAAATATCAATTCTCCATATATAATATTAAGGATTATGCTTGTATATAAGTATTCAAAAGGAAGATCCTTCTTATACAAAAGATAGAAAAGTCTCTCTAATACATAATTTGCATCCTCCTATATATATCTGAAAAGGTTGAGCAATATCACATGCTCTTATTTACTAATTACATTCTAAAAATAGGATGCATTTAAAAGCGTGGAAAAGTAGTCCTAAAAATATCTAGGTAATTGTTTAAATTTGACCGAGTTCAACCTATAATTTGAAATGGTGGAGTGTAGCTAGAGGATTGTGTAAATATGTTATGAAGGAAGAAAAATCAGGTGGAATTCATGCCACCCTTTTACTATACACCCGATCTGTATCGTTTCCTCAATTTTCTCTTAATCTCACTTTTATCGATAATCAAGAAATCATTTGATGATTTCTTGTACTTCTTTGCATTAGGTCGACATGCGTAGCGATTAAAAATTTTGTCGAGTCAATTTCATGCACGACTCAATTTTCTATTCACCTTATTAACTCTATCCATTACCTTTTGAAGTTAGCCTTGAAACTCTTAGTATAGCACTATTCGGTCGATAGAATGGAGATCAAAAACTTGAGATACTCCTGTACCTTCCTCAACCAACTTCTTGAAATCATCAATAATTTATTATCTTTGGGATTTCATTAAGATCACTGTCCTAGAATTTGCAATGGATTTTAACAAAATCATCAATAATATCATAAATTTCGTCGATTGCTTCATTCTTTGCATAAGAAAACTTTTGGATTTCTTATTTAATCATTCATATAAAGAATTCAATGGCCTAAAAATATTCAAAGAGATTATAATATTCATAAGTGGCCCATTTTTCGACAAGAAGATAGAGGTTTGTTATATATAATTTTTTCCATGCTTCTAGAGTAAGCTCGTAATTATCACATTCATCACCCAAAATAGTAAACATCTTGGCCACATCATCTCTCTCTATTTTTATTTCCTTGTGCATTTCCACAATATCTTTAATCACTTGTTATCCCTCTTGGATCAGATGATCTATCCAATCCCTAATTGCTCAACCTTGACCAATTTTATCCATTGTGTAGAAGGAATTAATTTCAAAGCTTGTTGAGATTGTAAGGTAGATATAATGATTGGGTTGTGTGATCTTATAAAGGATGGTCGTTAGTTGTTCAACTTTATTCTTTAGCTCATCTTTGGTAACCTTACCCTTTTCAAATTTCTCCAAAATATTTCCAATGGCAATCTAGACATCTTGTTTAACCCCTTCTGAGTGGCTTTTCCCAAAGTGACCTTGGAAATATGATAATCACTCTTTGTGATGTATACCTTTAATTTATCTACAATATGTGTTGCACTCTCAAGAAAATTCCCCTTGATTGATCAAATGAAAGATGATAAATGTTCTTTAGTTTATTTGATTGGTGTCGGGTAGTTAGATCCAAGTGCTAAGATTAAAGTCGTCAACAATAGATATATTCTTTTGATTCTTTGGGTTATGCTTGCTTATATAGGAAGGAGTGGATGAAAATATCATTTCTTGAGAGGAATACAATGGAAAGGAAACCATGGTGGTAAAAATAATGGGTGATGAAGGGAAAATTTTTGTAACAATCACGAGTGGCAAAGACGGACTGATAAGCGGAGGAGGGATGGAAAAGATAGCTACATGTATACATGAAATAAGGAGGGTAATGAGAGAAGAAGTTGAAATGTACAACTAGGGAATATGGGTACTTAAAGGAGAAATCAAGGAAAGACTATCTCCGGATAATGTGAAGGAAGGGACGAAAATACTTTGGCCATGGTAGGAGAGGAACTGGTCAAGATGGGAGACCATGAGGTGGGAGGAGAAGGAATAGAATATGTGAATGGAGAAAGTGTGAAAGGTGGAGAAGGAGAAGGGATAAAAAGGGGAATAATAAAAATGAGGTGAGAGAGAAGAATGCAACACCTAGGTCTTTGGAAGATGGAGAAACACTCGGATCTATCACTTTTGTAGAAGGACCAAAAGAAAAATGTCTATCACCCTTGCTAAAAATTTATTCTGTAAGGCTTGGGAGTGGGATTTTCTCCTTTTTAGTAATAGGGTGTCCTGCCACTAGTTTTACTTGATTTGTGGTTGTAGATGCATGTTCTAAAACTTTGGGTGGAATTCCCAATGAAAGTAACCATTGGTGGGTCTAATTAAGTATGTTCATTGTGCACTCCTTGGAGACTCTGCGTGCTCTGAAGTGACCAATTGATTAAATTAAGTGGTTGATCTTTTATGTTCATTTGAGTGTAAATGGGGTCCAGGACTTCCTCATTATCATGGAGGCCTTCATGAACATCTGTGATACTATACTTGGCTACTTCCTCAAGATTTAACCTATAACAATATTATTCTCATATGGTTACTTCGTCCCTACAATCAATCCAAATATCTTCCAATTGTGTTATGTGAATACTATTTGGTCTAATTCTCGCCAATGTTTCCCTAGTAATCAAAAATAATCTCTGAGTGGAAGGTCTTGGTCATCATTTTTACATCTCTTCCGAACATCTTTAGCCTTATAGGATGATGAAAATGCGTATCAACCTAATTTCACAAGGAATTTAACTCCTACCTTATGCTTGGTCCATTGATACTTATGAATGTGGAACAATTTTTGGACCAATTCCATCAAAACCCACTTGTCCATTAGGAACCTTGGTAGCTTGTATAGAGGACCACAAACTCCTCCTACTCGAGATATGTGAAAGTTGGGAACTATAAGAAGATACATCCCCATATTCTGACCACATTCCATGCACTATCTAATATTTGACGATTATATTACTCTCTATTAAATATATATATATATATATATATATATATATATATATATAAGATCAAAGAAGAAGGAATCATTCACTCTTCTAAAGTTCTTTGGTCCCTCTTTCATTGTCGATTGGGGATAATAATCAAAAATTATGTTTGATTCCTTGAGCCAACATACATTAGCCCTAGGTATTTTCTCGATCTCGTCAGGGCATACACAAGATATGAAGTCGTGTAAAACTTCCCTGGTAGTCTAAAATTACAACAATTGAGTGTGCATGGCATCACCTTGGTATCCTTAGAGCATCGGATGAGAGTGGTGTTATTTCAAATACTAGAGATGCATGAATGCATCCACTCATGAAAATATTTTAAAGAAGATTGTCCCACTAGTCTTCTCGAAAATTTAGTTAGGTCATTGAATTCTGGATGAATTCGAGCGAGGAACAATATTTGGAAATCTCATTTTCATTGGCTTGGGCTTTGTAAGGTAACATGTGTTGAGGATTTTAATGATAGTTTATGAATTACATTTCCAATGCTCAAGCATTGAATTGGGAAAGATATTTTCATAACCGTAAATATAAGGGAATTTGAATAAGTCCTTGAAGTAGTTAGTATCCAATCTAATTATTGGTGCTCCATCTATATCTTTCAGCATTCGAGAGTCTAAATCATATTCAAATTTGCTTCCAGGTATAAAAATTCTAGGAAGTGCATTATGATTCAATAAAATATAAATTATTTTATTAAAATTAGAAATGTATAACTATGATAATTGACATACAAATGAAATATAAATGCTAAGTAATTTATTTGATATTTTAAATGAAATAAAATAAAAGGGGAAGGCATTCACTTAAATTTGACTTACCTTGCGAGTGATCTATGACTAAACAGAGTGATGGAATGATGGAACAAAGAGTCAAAATAAACCTTAGAAAATTGCAAGAGAGGCGGATGTGGATAGGACTGGGGGCTTGGAGAAGGATGAGGGTGGTTAGGGTGCCCTTGTCTAAAATCTAGGTTCCCTGGACTCGAAACAACTCGAATTCTAATCTGATATTGTCATTAAGTTTTCGCATGTACTTCACCTTTAGTCACATGAATGTCACACTTGCTTGCATTTGAGGTTTCTATAAACCTACAATGAATAATCACCTACAAAACCCGAACAAAGAATCAAAACCCAAAAAAATAAATATGCATATGAAGGTGTCGAGACCGTCATTAAGCAGCCATAATTGTGGACTTACAATGAGCATTTCACTACATCTCGGACCCTATGTATTTCTATGTGGTTATGTCTCGAAATAATGTGCCTATATTTTCCTAGTGATACATTTACATCAATAGGATTTCAATGATGTGGTCATGTTTTGGATGGATCATAGGTTTTTTATGAAAATTATTGTCATTTCCCTCTAACTTTTGTATTAAAATATTCAAACTTGGCAATTTGGGCGAAAAAGCCTAAATAATGCCTATTTGTTGTATGATGGCCAAAAATAAGTTAAATCAAAACTTATATATCTTGTTCCCATGTGGAATCAGTCTAGTAAGAAAGTTTAAGAGTTATTAAGGTCTTTTCTTAAGCTAGGAGGAGGTTGAGTTATCTTAGGAGGTTGTTGAGTGAAGATAGGAAGTGGTTTTAGGATGCTAAATTGGAAATTTTTGTTAGTATGTAATTCTCCCATGGAGATGAATGATATGGGCATATGAAGCATGAATAAAACTAAAATTGAAGATTGCAATGAGCTCATAATGTAATTGGCAATATTTTATATGTTTCGCATGCATCTTTGGCAGTGTTCATGCACAGACCGAGGGTAGGAAGGTGACAGTCAAAGTTTTAAGGTTTGGAGGATGACTTTGATGATTAGAGAAGTTAGAGGGCCTCATCAAAAGCCCAATAAAATTTATTTGAGGTCTTTAGGCTAGATTGTTAATTTTTTCCCTCAAACTAGGGCGTGCTAGATCTAGAGATTGGTATAGTGACAAAAATGAAAATTTTGAAAATCTAATGTCTTTAATGTAATCTAGCTTTGGTTGAGATTACAGATTCAAAACCCACTGGTAAGGGTGAATTTTACAAGACCCCGTGATCTAGGCATGCACTTTACCAGTCTTGACTATGCAGTGAGGTTTTTAGAGATGTTTAGTGCATATTAAGACCAAATACCATTTGGAGGAGCTGAGAAATGTTTCATTTCACCTGTTTGAAGGAGTTGGAAGGTTGTATGAACCTCAGGAATCTTTGCAGTCATCTATAGCCTTAATAAAGACCTAAATAGGCCTAAACAAGCCCTAGGATAGTTGGAGAAGTACCACTTTGTACAAAGGAGTAGGTAGTGCAAGTTGGACTCATGGTAGGCCTCCATAAAGGGTCCTTGGATCAATCATGAGAAAGTGAGGTTATCTCAGAGATACTTGAGATTCACTGTCATTTGTGTATAGGAAGGCTACTAGGCAATAAAGCTAGTATGAAGGAATTAAGAACAAATACATGGGTATGGTAGATTTTAGAGGTCTAGTCACATCATACCAATTCAGACTAAGTGTTTCATGGATTTTGAGAGTGTATCAAATCCTTAAGCACAATATCGGGCTATATAACCATTTCTATCCTATTAGGATAGTTGCGATAAGAATGATAATAAGAATAATTAAGGGGTGAAGTATGAATTAGGGAAGTACAATATCAAAAGGAAGTAAATAGAATGCATGTTGATGATAAGTGTAAAACATACGATTGAGAAGTGGAGAGGTGTAATGATTATAGGTTGAACTCATAACTATACAAGAAGTTGCATAGTGAGAAAAGCGCCGAAGAAGTCAAGTATGAGCGGAGTGGATTAAGAACCTAGAAGAAAACAAGGTGTAATGATCATAACAATGAGAATATCAGTATATGCTCACTAAGGGAGGAACAGAGGAGGTTGATCACCTAAAGTGGAGGTAAATATAATGATCTACATCAAGCAAGTCCTTTTAGCTAGATTCTTTGAGCAAGGGATAGATTAAGAGAAGAGTCATGCATGGTTAAGGTTATGGTAACCTAAACACAAAAAAGGTCTAAGTAAACAAGACCCTTGCAACATTTTTGGTATCAGAGCCTGATTTAAAGGCTATAAAGGAAATTAGGAGGATGATGGAACAATTACACTCAAGGATGCGGAATAAGCAGGAAAGCTTTCTTGGAAAAATTATGGAGCAATTTCAATTTGATGAAGATACAAATGGAGGAGAGAATGGATGTTTTGGAGCATCTTATTAGAGAGAGAATTCCATTGTTAGAGTGCAACAGCAAGGAATATTCTACAAGCCATTCAAGGGAAGAATGAAATTATTCTCAGGAAAACTCAAGAAGGTAAGCTTATGTTTGGTGACATGAATGTAAATAGTGATAGTTGTGTACATATTAGAAACGTGAATGCAATCTATAATGGTGTACAATTTCCTACAAGAAATGAAAAGGGGTAAGTATTTAGAAAAATTATGTCATGTACATGGAATGAGAGAATGAAGGGTGAATCTCTCTTGATGAAGAGAGTCTTGGAGCAGCCAAGAGGCAAAAATACATATTTAAGAAGTAATCACATATATATGAGTTAGAGAACGAACATAATAAGAACTAGATGCAATTCAAGAGGCAAGGTATGTGATGCCATCATAGATGGAGGAAGCACTGAAAAGTGGTGTCAAAGTACATGGTGAAGAAGTTGGGATTGAGAAGACTTCCACATCCAAGGCCTTATTTCATTTCATGGGTGTAGTAAATTCATAACATCTTGGTAAGTGAGAAAAGCATAGTTGATTTTCAAATTGGGTCATATAAAGATACAATGTTATGTGATGTTCTACCTATAGATGTTTTCCATTTGCTCTTAGGTAGACCTTGGCAATTTGACAGGAAATCCAAGCATGATGGAAAGAATAATGTTTACAAATTCTGTAAGGGTGGAGTTGAGCATAGTCTCATACCCTTGAAGGGTGAAGGAGGTGATGAAAGAGGAAGTGTCATGTTAATGACCATGAGGAAGTATTTTCATGAAACAATGCAGCAGGTGAAAGAGATAAAGATAGTAAAGGAAGTGTCTCCTTGTGATGAGTTGTGGATGAGAAGAGAAACACCAAGAAGGGTGTTTGGTGACCAAGAATCTGGTCACATGAAGAAGATGATAGTAGAGAGAGGTTATGGGAAAGGTAAAAGAGATGGTGGATCAGAAATACCACCTTGGAAGAGCATTAAGTTGCTTGAATGGAGACAAAATAGTGGAAGAGGCCATGAGAAAAGCAAGGATGAAGGTCAAGATACCATTGAATTTCCTAACTAACCCTATGTGGACATGTTTGTATGCAGGTACAACTCATAACATGTTGAGTTTTAGTGAAAATTCAGGTAAAAGAAGTGATGAAGGTGATGCCATTGCAAGGAAAGAAGACCAACTTGGTCCTAGGTATGATGAAGAGGAAGGAGTGGACAATATCATCTTGAGAGAAGAGTTGTAGAAGATAGAAGAGATGTTTGAGTCCATGAATGGTCAATATGTAGGTGAAGGGAAATCCCATGAACATGGAGAACTCAAGGAAAACCAAATTAAGGAGGTGGTGACCGTTACCAAAGATTTTAGGAAACACAATGATCAAGGGAAAGATGAAATTAAACAAGGAATTAAAGAGATTCCTTCGAAGGCATATAAATATGAAGAAACACCTCCATAAGAGGTCAAGGAAGAATGGAAGAAAGACAAGTACTGATTAGCCTAACATTAAGTAAGAAAAAGAGAGAGCAATGGTTTTGTGCAACAAGCAAATTAAAGAATGCATAATGGAGAAGAGGAGTGGAGAACAAGTAAAGTTGGAGGCGGTTCAAGAAGAATGGATGGAAATGAAATTTTATGGTGAAATTGAGGAGAATGAAGGTCAAGTAAGGAATATAAATGAACAAGGTAATAATTCTTGTTTTTTTAGTTAAATGACCAACTTACATGGAGTAAATCAAAGTAAAAACCAATCAAGAGAGCTAGGAGCTAAGGGAATCAAGTATATAGGAAAGAGTATTCATTGTTATAGGAATGTAATTGGATTCCTTAAAGAATTAGTAATCTGGGAAAAATTCAACACCTTTGGAAGACCAATGTTTTCTCAATTTTGGGTGGAGACTAACATCATGGTGAAAGTGACAAATCATTTGCAATCAAATAAACAACATATGGATTTATTCTTTGAGATAAAAGACCAGAGTTTAAATGAATGCAAGTGTTAAATCAAAGAACACATATAAGTTGTAATTCATAAGAAGATATGCCTAGATTTCTCAAACCTATAAATAATAGATAAGGACTATGCATAAGTAATTACTCAAGGAAGGTATGTAGAAACCAACCTACTGTGAAAAGAGAACTCAGATATGGAAGGAGAAACAATTGGATGTAAACTACAATGGAATGTATTTTGTGTAATGAATACTAGGAATGAATATTTGAGTGAAGAGAGGTTTGTAAGGCACGAGAGCCGCATACGAGAGGAGGTAGAGCCAAGAAGTGAACATGGAGCATGATCTCAAGGAAGGACTAAGATATAAAGGAGAAGCCAAGATTCAAGGTGAATAATTACCATCAATGAAAAACTACAATTCATACAATTGCCTAATAGAAGTCCATTTGCAAATGACAAGAAGGAAAGAAAAGAAAAGTACAAATGTGGAGCTCAAGAGTACACTCACATTTATGAGTTGGTTATACAAGCATATATTTTGTTTAGAAGGGTTAAGAAATAGAGAAGTTGAGGTGGCATAAGAAAGTCACAAAACATCATAAAGGAAGAAAAGTGAAAATGAAATAAGTTTGGTCGGAGGGAGTACAATTAGGATAGTCAAAGGAAGGAATAAAGGAGGGATTAAAGCATTGTAATCTAGATAGCAATCATTCAAGCAGGAGAACATGTGACAAAAAAACCATGAAGACCAAGATAAGAACATACAAAACAAGATCCAACACATTAAAAAAGGACAAGAAGACTATCAAGTATAAGAAGATGGATCATATACAAACATGAAGAAGACACCTATAGTGAAGGAAGCCGAAGAATGAGAAAAATAAGCATCATTTGATCTAGAAGATCAATTTTTATTCTCAAGGGTAGAATGATACACATGCATCAGTAGGATGTCATTGAGGTGATCATGTTTTGGTTGGAGCCTAGGTTATTTTAGGAATAAGTATTGTCATGTCCCTCAAAATTTTGTATTCAAATATTCAGAATTTGAAATTTGTGTGAAAAATCATAAATAAGGCCTATTTGTTGTATAAAGGAAAAAAATAAGTAAAATTAAAACTTAGAGATCTTATTCCTATGAGGAATTAGTCTAGTAAGAATGTTTAAGGTTTTTTAAGGTCTTTTCTTAAGTTAGGATTTGGTTGAGTTATCTTAGGAAGTTGTTGAGTGAAGATAGAAGTGGCTTTAAGATGCTAAATTAAGAATTTTGGTTTATATTACATGTAATTCTCTCATGGACATGAATGACATGGGCATATAAAGCATGAATAAAACTAATATTGAATATTGCAGTGAGTTCATAATGTAATTGGAAATATTTTATATGTTTCTCATGCATCTTTGATAGTGTTCATGCACGAGACCAAGTCTAGGAAGGTGGGAATCAATGTTTCAAGGTTTGAGGCTGACCGTGATGATTGGATAAGTTGGAGGGCCTCATCAAAATCTCAAAAAAAAAAAAAAAAAATTATGTCTTTAACCGTTGGGAATCATTGTGTAGGCTATATTTTTCATTCACTACTCTTAAACTAGGGCTTGTTAGATCCGGAGATTGGTACGGTGAAAAAATATAAAATTTTGAAATTCTAATGTCTTTGATGTCATCTAGCATTTCTTGAAATTGTAGTGTCGAACCCCACTAGTAAGGGTGGATTTCACAAGACCTTGTGTTCTAGGCATGCACTTTACTAGTCTCGATTGTACAATGATGGTTTTAGAGATGTTTAGTGCATATTCAAACAAAATAATATTTGGAGGAGTTGAGAATAGTTGTATTTCACTTGTTTGAAGGAGTTGGAAGGTTGTATGAACCTCGAGAATATCTACACTCATCTATAGCCTTAATAAAGACCCAAATAGGCCTAAATAAGCCCTAAGACTGTTCGAGAAGTAAAATTTTATAAAAGGAGTAGGTAGTGCAAGTTGGAATCATGTTAGGCCTCCATAAAAGTTCCCTAGATCAATCATGAGAAAGTGAGGTTATCTCAAAGATACTTGATATTCACTTTCATTTTTGTATAGGAATGCTACTAGGAAATAAAACTAGAATGAAGTAATTAACAACAAATTCATGGGTATGGTATAGTTTGGAGGTATACTCACATCATACCAACTTAGACTCAATGTTTCATGGATGTTGAGAGTGAATCAAATATGTAAGCACAATATTGGGCTATATAACCATTTCTAGCAAATTAGTCTAGTTGAGAGAAGAATGATGATAATAAGAATTTAGGGATGAAGTATGAATCGGGGTATGAAAAATATTACAAGGATAGTAGATTGTTCAAGAGCGGGGGTTTGGCCTCTTTGGAGCTAAGAAGTTACAACATTGGAATGATGGATTCATGATGGTAAAGAATATGCATTGAGAAGTGGAGTATGGAGATGAAGTGTTTGAAGATCTAATAAAGTAAGAGGAGATACAATAAATAGAATGCATGGTGAGGATAAGTGTAAAGCATTGGGAAGGTTGAGAGGTGTAATGATCTCAGGTTGAAATAACAAGTACACAAAGTTACATAGTGGAGACAAAGGTGGAAGAAGTCAAGTGTGAGTGGAGTGGATCAAGAACATAGTAGAAAACAAGATGTAATGCTCATAACAAAGAGAATATCAGTATATGTTGAATAAGGAAGGAGTAGGGGAGATTGATCACCTAATGTCAAGATAAACATAATGATCTACATCAAGAAAGTGATTTTAGCTAGATCCTCTAATAAATGGCTAGATTGAGAGAAGAGTCATGCATGGTTAAGGTGATGGTAACTTGCACACAAACAAGGTCAAATTAAAGAAGACCCTTACACCACCTAGTGCGAATGACGCAAAGATATCATGCAATAGCTAGCCCTTCTTATGTAGTGTGTGATGTAGAATAATGACTCAATGAAATTCTTTTCTCTATGAAGAGAGCTAGCCCTTAATAGAAATAGTCTGCCCATAAGGTAGTATGTATATTATATTTATATAGTGATCAGTTGTTCAAATTTTGACACTAATGAACCGACATGTCGAGTAGTACCTCAAGAGATGAGAAGAAAACCAAAAAGACTGACATTAAATGAAAAAAATAAAACCAAGTGTGACGGGGACCAGAATGCCTAGAATTAGGACTAGGGTGCCCCAAGTATGGTATAGCACATGCATTCGAAGGGTATTAAAGAATACCCTTAATTCTAGTTTTTACCTCTAATTAATCAATTGATAATACCCCCTCCTATTATATTATTAGAATGAAAATAGCGCCTATTATTTCCATGTACCTTACTTACCCATTTTTCCATTACAATTTTATTTACCCTTTTTATTTCTACCCTAATATATTAAACATAAAATATATCATATTTCTCACTCAAATTTTTTTAATATGCATTTCCTCTTGAAAGATAGTTTGAAGCCATTCAAGACCTATTACCAATTACCTTATAAATTTTAAGATTTAATCATTTATCAATAGTTTTTCAAATAATTAAGATGGTGAAATAATATCACTTGTGTTGAAAAACATACTCAATCCTAGTTTTCTACCATCTTAATATTTGTTGGTTAAGAATCTCTTAATTGAGATGTTTTAATTCAAAAATATATTATAATTTAACTTTATGACCACACTCCATTTGCAATTTTAAAGTATTTAGTATTAAAATCTAGGGTTCAAATGTTTTAGTTAAATATTAAAATTAAACCTCCCTTTCCTTTGGCCCAACTCTCTAACCTACCCCTAATACGAGTCAAAATATTAATAAATTAAACCCTTTCACCCCCTCATGCCTACCAAGTATATTGTATGTACTTTTATTAATTTTAATTACCTAAATATGAACTCACTTGCTAGGATATTACCTAGCTAATGGAACCCCATGGCCCCAAGTTACCCAATCCCTCTTTAGGAACCCTAGTTAGAGACTAATGACGAAAAATGAGTGAGTCTTGACAAATAGGAAACCACGAGACTTGACCGAACTATGTGAGTGAGTGATATGTGTACAAGTCCAACAGATGTAAAGAAAAATAAGACAGATGACTCGACTATGGGATGGGTCATCGGTGAATACTTTTCTTATGTAAGATCCATATATAAAACAACAGAGACTTTGACAAAGTATAATAATAGTACTAATTGCATGATTTTGTGACTAAATTTTCTCCCACTTTATGTTGGTGAACAACAGTTGGGTAAAATAAAGTAGTTGGAGATGTGTACCTAAGAGAAGTACAAAAAACCCCGTGTTGTAGAAGAATGTGCATATGTGGTAGATGAGCATGCCAAATGAAAACATATAGCGTGGAAAACCAAGGATCATCGTGTTGATCCATGCAGCATAATCAGAGATGTAAAACCATGATGAAGTCCACTAAACAAGACTAAATTTTGTGATGTGGAATGATTGATGATTTGAAATTTTGTATGGTGATGATATGATGGGGTAGGGAGTGATCAATTCCCAACCCGATTGTATGTGTATGAAAAACTAGAGTATTTGGGCATCCTACCACTAGAGGAAGAGTGTAGGGAGAAATATATATTATTCTCCAACCTTTAACTACATCCTCAAAATATATAATAGATATAGATGGACACAAATAAAAATTTAAGTGATTTTGGATCCAAGGATTTTGATCAAATGTGTGGACCCATATAAGAGCAAAGTGAAAGAAAGGAAATGATGTCTCATTTACTTCACTCCAAGGGTGTCACTGCAATGTGCATAATTTCTTCCAAGTTAGGTCATCTGGGAGAAAATGTGAAATGTAGAATAACTTCCCATGTTAGGTCATCTGGGAAAGTAACGAATGTAAATCCCAAGTTAGGTCATCTAGGAGACCACATATAACTCACAAGTAAACTCATCTAGGAGGCCAAATGTGTTGCATTGTATCGATTTAATAGTATGATTTCAATTTTTAGAGACTTGAACTTTTTAATTGGTTTATTTATTATTTTTACTCATAAAGATATTTTACACTTATTTCCCATGGGTTAGGTCCTTAGGAGGAATCGATAGAAAATAATGAAATGTCACATGGTGTATTAGTAAATGATCGATAATGATGAATTAGAATTTTTGAATGATCATTTAGTAGTATAAGGGGAATTATGGGACGACCCCAATTGTATGCCCCCCTTTAAGTGAAAGGGGAAGAGATAATGTGAATGAACACTCATTTGAAAGTAAACATGTTAATATACGAGTGTATGATGGATAGTGCAAAAATATGTATAGATCGAATACAAGATAAAATCGATGAGAAATAGTGTGGGTGTCATGTGTATGATATGATGGTAGGAATAATTCTAAAGAAAATTCCACAAACATGATAGAAATCGAGTAAAAATGCTCAAGATATTAGCAAAATCATGAAATGTGTGTTAGTTAAGTAGTGAATGTGAAGTATGACCATAGTAGAGTGAATAATGAACTGTAAATGATAAAGTGAAAATGTAATTAGTCAACTCATTTGTATTTTGTGCAAGTTTGAGAGTGAGATTTGAGTGTGTAAGGATTCCCCAAGTTAAATCACCATGAAATATCCATTTCGAGGTGGTAAAGCAACTTTCGTGGCATCACGTACGATGACGGAGTTGGTAAGTGTGGTTTTTTTTTCAAAAAAATGCGTGTGTAATAGTCATTTTTGGTGAATTTTTGTAAAAATGTTATTTTTTTTTTCTTGGTGTTTGGGACTGGACAAGAATGGTGAAGGCACTAGTTGCCTTAAGGATAGGAGCCCAGGACATGGGCATTATTGTCCAACTACTAGGGCCCCACCCTATTTCTCGGTGCCCCTATCCAGAAAGTCTTATTTTTGTCTATAGTGATGTAAACGTGAAATTTTATGTGTATTGATGTCATAAAAATAATGTGTGTACTTTTATGGTGTTTTAACATTGTTTTTGGTGTTGTTTTGTGGTGTACAAAGGATATAAATTTGAGGCGAGTTTTGTGGTGGTCGCCACTTGAGCATGTTGCTCAAGTTATGTTTGTCGATGATGATTGGGCAATTATGGACCGTGTCACCCTACTGAGAACATAAGCGAGCATGGGGTGCTCTCCCATAATATGTTGATGTTAAAAAAATTTGTGAGAGATGGTGTGTGGATACTTGTATGTTTTGAATACCTATAGGTGAGATGATAGTTACATTAGAGGATGTATATCACATCTTTGTGATTACCTATTATTGGTAAGAGGGTTAAGGTCATAAATGTGGAGGATATGGAGAGGAAGATGAAGGCCTATAGCTAGTATTTTTATGGGGACATGAGTGCCTACCGAGGCCCACATTAATTTGGATGTAATTTTGAGATCAGGGGTTCCGCACTTGCAGAAGTTTATAGCCATGGTTATTGCATCATCAATTACAGTGGAGGGAGGTGGTGTAGGCATCTTATATAAGATGCATGATATTTTCATCGGATAAAAGAGGAGAGTATAATGTATTATTGGGCATGATGTGTGTTAGCCCACCTGTATAGGGATCTATACATATTTACACATGAGGAACATGGAGGTGGGATTGGAGCTACTATATTATTACATGTATGGGCCTATGAGAATATAGCAATATTGAGGTCGCTTGGTGGTCTACAAGCGAGATCAAGCTAGACAGAACATAATTTCTAGGACATGGATTGGAGTGCATGGTCGGTAGATGTATTTTGATACCTATAGAGTAATGATAGATTAGATGGGGCCAGAGGCAAGTGATATGGATGCCATACCAAGACTATGGAGGATGTGGTAGAGTTACGATGCATATGGAGGACAATGTGGTTAGAGGATTAGTTTTTAAGGGTGACCGAGTTATTCTAGGTGAAGCGGTATCTCGATAGTTATCTATGGCCCAGAATGTTCCCCTAGAGCCATATGTGTGGGTTAGAGTTTTAGAGCACCAAGGAGGGATTGAGCTAGACTAAGGGCCACTAGAGAGTAACTAGTACATCATGGGCTAGACGAGGCTAATGTGGCGATAGAACTAATAGATACAAATGATGCGGGGTGTATGGAGGCATACCATGCATGGTGGGTGGCACATCGATGGGTGTTTTTATTTCCATTATTTTCAAATGCGGTGGGATTACCATAGGGAGGAGGAGTGGAGGGAAAATCATATGGACGCAAAAACATAGCGGTGGCTATAATAAAGTGTCGGTATCTATATAGTTATGTTGTATGATTGGTTACTTGCTTATGTGATGGTTATGGTTGTCTAATGTGTTTTTCTATTGGTTGTAGGTGACACTTATTCATTTGTGATTTTAGACACATCTATGCACACATTAATACATAATGTTCTCACCGACATACTTGCAAGTGGGGGATATTCGAGTATGTGGATGATATTACAGAAATTATGCCCATTTTTTTAGCGGTGGCCATAGTAGTAGCGACATGTACCTTGCTACCGAGTGAGAGGGATGAGGCATGTGAGGAGACATGCCAATCTAGAGAGGTGGTGGGTGGCAGTCCTTTAGCATAGGATGTGTTTGCATAATTCATCATGTTACAAATTCATATTGTGAAGAGGTCGATAGAGGTAACACTACTAAAGAGATAGGTGGAGAGATATCAAGGTCATGATCAATGACGTGGAGTTAGTGGTGAGGTGTCGAATTCTAGAGCATTTAAAGTACCAAATAGTGATAATGATGATGAGATATGATTTTTATTGATGTATTTGATGTAGGGGAGTTTCCCAGGTCATGAGTTGTTTCATAACTATGATTGTAATTGATATATATATGGATAGATGTGTTTATTGGCATATGATGATTGTATTCACTGTGTATTGATGTTATGATGTGATGATGATGTATGTTAATTTTTTTCTATATATGATGCTTGATGTGTTAAGTTTTGTTTGTATTTATTGAATTGATTTGTAATGCATAGTTGTTGAGTAATGAGTAATGTGATGATGATATAGTGTATATGATAATAGACTATGTATGTAATATGATTACAAAATTAAATTGTGATGAATGATTGATGATGTGTAAGAGTATGATGTGGTCACATGTTAGGAGGATGAAGGTGGGGAGGGTGGAATAAAGATGCCCCCCAATGTATAGATGATGAGGTTCATTTAGATAAGACCCCTCAATAGTCAAGAATGAACCGTAAAGAAAGAGTATGACATCGGAAATGATTCAATAGGGTGCACTAGATAAATTGATAGAGCACGTGAAGAGAGTTTCTTATTGTAACAAAATTATCAAGAGTCATGTAAGAATCATAAAAACTTGATTACATCATCAGGGGATAGGGTGATATAAATCACCTAATAAAGAACAAGGTAGCACAAAGCAGTGGAAGCATGTGGAATGAAAGCAACGTGAGCATATGAACCAAACTAAATGTTATGTGGAGAGATGGTGAGAGGTGTGAATGTTGAGGGCTATGGAAGCCAATGTGAAGTAGTAACATGATGCAATGGATGAGATGGTGATGCGATGGATGAACACTATGGAGAGTGTGTATGAGTGACAACCTATGGTGATGGATGAATAATTACCTTAGCACTAGATGGAGGAGATAACTTAACTGGAGTAGTAGCTCATTTCACAGGGAGAGGAGATATGGACCACTCACATGAGTGATAGCTAAAAGAAATGATTAATTTATCCTCTAACTATTGTAATTGATCATGAAGGGTGAATCAATCATTTTCTCTATGGCCATTAATATGGTGATAGTTATAATAGGGTCGCTTAGGATAACATTGTAAGCAATGTTGTGGTTTATGCTAGTTAGAAGGTAAGTGAATTAAATGCATGTTGAGAAAAGCACGCAGCACATCATGTGGTCAAGCGTGATGAGAAAAATACAATGGCTCATGTGAAATAGGTGTAGAATATTGAGGTGTAGCCTATTGTGGAGTAGGAGAAGAAGGATGCTTCGTGATGTAGTAGGCTGAACTTTCTGTGAGGAGGAGATGGAGATCGTGTAGGATGCTCAATTGATGGAAATGGAGAATAACTAGATGATGCAGCAATAGTAACAATAGGTGGAGGATCTATAACATGTGTAGTAATGAGGTCTTGTTCTAGATCAATGACTTTATAACATAGAAGTGTGAATGATTCACATGTGTCATATTGCAATATTTTTTTAATGCTGGAATCAAACCATGATAGAAAATAAATTGCTTCTCTAAATCGATAGGTTGAAAGACTAATTGGTGCATACAAGCATTGAATCGTAAGATGTAATCCATGATAGGTTTGTTTTTCCTTGATGTAAAGTAGGTAGATGATCATAGGTAACTCTAGGGCCATTTTTGATGATAAAGCAATAGAGAAAAGATTCTTCCATCTCATAATAAGTGCTAATAGATCCAAATGGTAGATGAGTATACCATTATAAAGTGTCATCGATAAAAATATGTCAAAATACTGTAACAATAATCGATCATTAAAATATGAAGTCATAGCCATATGGTAATGCTTGAGATGTAAGTAGGGATTTCTTGTACGATCGAAACATGAAAAGGTAGACATGATAAAATAATTAGGAAATGCTAAATTATGAGTCTTATTAGGAATAGGGTTGTCATGTAATAAATTATTCTCAATGGAAGCATATTTGGCCTTACTTTCTAATGTGATTGATTGAAGTTTGAGACTTTAAGTGACCCAAAACATGGATGAGAGCCAAGATATCCTATGAAGGAATAGTAGAAGATAGTAAAAATGTGTTCAATGGTTGTAATTTTCCATTGTGAGTAATCATAGGGACATAAGGAGGCGACAAAGGAGTTTTCGATGATAAGGTAACACTATAAGTAGGTGATGATGAAGCAATAGATGATGAATAGCATGGAACACCCACATAAGAGGTAGGAATAACATCAAGAAACATCCTTAGGAGATGAAGCGTTAGATGGAGATGTGATGATAGGAGGAGATGAATTAATAGATGGAGATGGAGTGATAAGAGGAGATGAAGTGGTAGGAGGAGATGAACTAATAGATGGAGATGAGTCATGCATATTATTAGATACAACCTTAGAAGAAGATGAAAATGGAGTAGGAGATTCACACTCAGTAGTATGTAAAGTAGTAGAATCATGAATATCAATTGTTTCGCCAAATTAGAGAGAGACTCAGATATGAAAATGTCATTAAGTGTATCATCAATTAGATCATCAACATAGTGTGAAGGAATATGTGAACTAGTATGTGATGGATCATGAGAAGCATTATCAGAAATAGGAGAAGCATGAGATGTAACTATAGTAGTGGTCTAACTAGGAGGAGAATCAATATGCACATGTGTACTATCGTCAAGACCAAGCATGAAATTAATAAGAGAATCATCTATAATTTCTTTGGAAATGTCAAAAGGAGGATCATGGCTAACTGTATAACATGGTGTATAATGAGTGAAGCTCATCACATTAGAAACAATGCCAATAGTATAATTTTCAAATATAGTAGGCACATTGCATTCATTGGCTAAGAGTTGTTGAATACAATCTTACATAGTAAAGTCACGATATAGATCCGTAAGCTCGGCTATAGTTTTTCATCATATAAGGGATTGATACTAACATGAGGCATGATGAGCTGAGAAGGAGAAGAGCTATCCTTAGCCATTAGGGTTTTAGTGGATCCTAGGGAAAAATGTTCTAATCTACGGGTTCACCAAAATGACTCAATAAAATATGAATTATTTTATTAAAATAATAAATGTACAACTATGATAATTGACATATAAATGAAATATAAATGCTAAGTAATTTATTTGATATTTTAAATGAAATAAAATAAAAGGGGAAGGAACTTACCTGAATTAGACTTACCTCACAGTGATATAGGACTAAATAGAGTGATGGAATGATAGAAGAAAGCCTCTCACAATGAACCTCGAGAAAATTACAACAGAGGTAGATCTCGCGCATCAGGGCACTTGGGGAAGGATGAGGGTACCTCGGCCACCCCGGGTTTGTGAAACAAATCAAAATATGATCCTGATATGGTCATCAAGTTTTCATAGTCATTCACCTTTGGTCACGTGAATGTCACACTTGGTTCGTTGATGTCATCATAAACCTACAATGAAGAATCACCTATAAAACCCTAAGCAAAGCATCAAAACCCTTAAAAAATAAAGATGCATATGAAGGGTTTGAACCATCTTCAAATGGCCATAATGGTGGACTTATAATCGAGCATTACACTACATCTTAGATCTAATGTAGTTTTGTGTTTTTGTGTGTGCAATAATGTGCGTACGTCAAATACTAGTGACAACAAATGAGTGAGTATTGATAGATAGGAATCCTCGACACACGAACGGAATCTGTGAGTGAGTGATAAATGTACAAGACCAACAATGGTAAATACCAACAAGATAGACGATTGGACTATGGAATGGGTCATCAGTGAATACTTTTCTTACGCAAGATCCATATATAAAATAATATACTTGGCGGTATAATAATAGTAGTAAGTGCGTGATTTTTGAATACACATGGATGGTGGGAAGGAAGCTACTAAGCCTATGCCCCTATCATATATTCTTTTAATGCAAAAATACCTAGATGGAGCTCGACTTTGACCCAAAACTCTGGTAGATCATTATGGAAAAGGTCAATATCCTTGATATTCTTGAAATATGATGTGATATTTGAAGGGGATTCGCGCCTTGGAAAATATACATCATTTTCACCTTTCCCTTTGATGAGGACTCCATAATTTGTCTTGTGAATTCTTTGAAAACTCCCTAAAGACTCCCGAAACTAGTGGTCAAAAAGATGGAACCTAAAAATATCTATAGACTCCGAAATATGTAGACCGAAAGTCAAGAATTGCAAAACAAACTTTAAATTCTGATTTTATATTTTTTTGAAGTGAGCACTTGTTTGGAAACTCGTAACTTCGATTTTCACTTGGGTGGAAGTTGATACCTTATTTATAACCCTTGACCCCGAAAAGGTCCTTGGAGGAATGTGAGACTTATATTGCAACTCTCGACCCCGAAAAGGTCTTGATGAGACCTAGAGAATTTTTGTACTTATTGACCTCTAATTTGATTTTGATCAAGTACTTGGCACTTGTTTTATAGTATTCAATTTCCACGGTAGTATAGGTGGTGTTAAAACCTTGTTTTACACATGTGAATCTCCAACTTAAAAATTGTGATGAAGAAAAAATCTCCATTCTTGAGAAAAATTGGATAAATATGAAAATTTTACTTCACATTAAGCCAAAATTAAGAAAAGAAAGGACCCAAAAGGACATCAAACAATGGATAAAGGAAACCCTCTAAAAAGAAAGGCCAAAAACAAGGCTAGACAAGAAAATACTACATGGCTCAACAAATGAAGAATAATGCGGAAAATGATTACATAAATCTTGTAAAGAGTTGTTAGGACACTGGATCTTATTAAAATATCTAATGGGTTGAAGGAGAAATCATGAAAAACACCTGACAAGTTTAAAAAATAGATGGTCAGAAGTTGGAAGGTTGTGAGCAAGCTAGTGTGTATAAATTGTCATGTAAAAATGACGTGGAATTTTTAATTTAAATAGAAAGGGGGCACATTAATTACACACAGGTGACATGTGTGAGTTGGTGACATTAAATACGCTAATTGAATGTCAAAAATTGACCCCTCTTTTCCAACTTTTGTCAGTTTCGTGTTTCAAGGATGAATTTAAAATTTACATTTAAACTATAAATTAGATCATGAAACTTGAAATTAAGCTGTCTTATTTCATTTTTGGGAATCGGGATTTGATTTGTAATTTACATGTAAATTGAAAATTAGAACCCAAAACCAGAAATGCACTTGGAAGGTCAGGTTTTGGGTAATGGGTTTACTTTTACAATTTACATGTAAATTACAATTTGAAACCTAAAACTTGAAATGATCTTTAGTTCTTTGTATTTTAGGAATGTTGGTTTGGGAAACAATTTGCATGCAAATTGTAAATTGTTTCCCAAAACTTGAAATCCAAAATGCAAAGAAAAAAATTTGACGCTTAGGACAATTTCAAGATTTCTCAAAAATTTTTTTGTAAAAACGTAAAATTTTGCAAGTAATCAAATACAGGAAAATTAGCTAGGTGACTTGAAAATAGAACATGTGATAAGGACCAACAATATCACATACCATGGTGGAAAACAACAAATCATATGCCGGTAAAAAATATGCTCTACAAGAAACTCGTTGTGAGTTTGACTTATGTCAAATACAAGAAGGGATGTGATAGTTTCCATGTCATCCACAACTGTATTTTGCAAATGAGAAACTTGATCAAATACGATTATCCAAAAATACCCATTTAGACTATCAACTATGTGTTTATATGGGAGGATATTTTTATGTTTAAATTGATACTCACCATTGACATGCTTGATGATGAGAAGAGAGTCACTAAATACTATCAACTCTTGTAGTCACCAAGAAATAACAAAGCCTAAGTGTGCTTGTTGGGAAATGACAAGAAAGACAATTTACAAACTATATATCCACAATTAAAATTATGGAGATTATAGATTATGATGTATAGTTAAATTAATAACACATTTATCTTGTTAAAAGTAACAAATTACGTGAGCTTAAATAACGTGACCTAAAGAAAATGACGGAAAGTAAAAGAGACGAAAGACATCAAATTTAAGTGGGGAAACATGAAGGAAAAAATCCCACTGATAAAGAACTTTATATATTACAAATTGATTAGATCTTTAACCCAAAACTTCCACTTCACTCCTTGGTCTCCCAGAGATAATTTTAGACTAGTGTATTTTCCATTATATAATTCACTTACATAAAAAACTTGAGCATTAGCTTAGAGTTAGTGTCTAGTCGATATATGTCAATCCCTTGAGGGATCATCCTATATATATATATATAGGATGGGTGAATGGTCATACCGTTTCACTCTTTTTAAATATGTGAAGATAAACTAATTTTATTAAATAAAATTTTAAATAAGGGTTCATAATTAGTGGTTCAAAAATGGAATCCCACTTTACATTATAAACCCCAACACTCCCCTTAATGTTAAGTAGGGAAAATAAAACAAGACATGCCAAATTTACCTTTTTCTACAAAAGGATTTATAGATCCATGAATCAACAACAATTATTCAAGATAGCATGTATACAAGGGAAATCATATAGATCTTCCCATATAACAATTCTTAAGAAACTTTCTTTACATATCAAGACTTACATCAGATTACAGAGCCTTTTATAAACTAAGGCATACTCATAATTAAAGCTTCATTGGGATTTACACGTAACTTCACATAGTGTGACACATTTATATATTACAAAACGGAGGAAGTATTGGAATTTTACAACAACCATTAAGAATTGCACTGTCATTCACACTACCCTCGGTGAAAACTCTAATAGGAACAACAAGGCATGAAACTTACAAAACTTGAAAACACACAATGGCTTGGTGAAGATAGCTACAACTTGATCTTCAGTAGAAAAGATCTTTAGATCAATATCACCATTCAATAATTTCTCTCTAATAATGACATATGAACTTAAATATGCTTGGTCCTTTGATGCTTTGAATTGGATTCTTTAAGAAGCAATACAACTCTGGTATTTCTTCTTTTGACATCCATATGCATTTCATCTAACAATATTTTTAGCCACAAATCTTCCTTTATTGCTTCCATATCACTTCTATACTCTTTTCGGTAGAAAAGATAGACATTGTCGGTTTCCTCTTGCTACTCAAGTGAGGGCACTTACACCCAACCTGAAAATATATCCGAAGTAGAATTTCTATATGGAGAATCACTATAGCCAAATAATTTTTCATCATTAGAAGAAGAATAAAATATACCATAGCTAACTATTCCTTTAATATATTTCAAAAAAAAATTCCATTTTTCAATGATCCTCATAATCCTCTTGCATAAATATTAAAACTACTTCTATTGCATAAGAAATATCAAGTCTAGTAATAGTCACATAAATTATACTACCAACTAGTTGTCTATACAGAGTAGGATCAAATTTAGCACAAGTTTCCTTATGATCTAACTTGACACCAACTTCAATAGGAATGGTAACGGGATTATAGTTAATCATGTCAAATCTTCTAAGAAAGTTCATAGCATACTAAGATTGATATGTAACAATAGATTTATGATCTTCAAATATAACCATGCCAAGAAAATGAGCTAGCAAACCTAAATCAATCATTTGAAAACATTTTTTTAACCTTTCTTTGATCTTAACAATTAAATTTTTATCACTGCTAGTAATCAAAATATCATCTACATACAAGAAAATAATGATAATATGATTGTTTTCAAACTTAACAAATAGATCATTATCAGCACAATAGTTAGTGAAACCAAGATCCTTAAACAAATTGTTAATTTTATCATACCAAGATCTAGGAGCATGCTACCATACAAATACTTTTTCATCTTATAGACATAAAGTTCCTTACTAGGTTATTCAAAACCTTTAGGATGACTCATGTAGATTTATTCTTTTAAGTCACCATTTAAAAAAATCATTTTTAACATCCCTTTGGTGAATATCTCAACCATATTGGGAAGCCACATAAATAATAATTCTCATAGTGCTCATCTAAGCTATAGGAGAAAAAATATCAGCATAGTCAAGACTAGGTTTCGAGTGAAACCACGAGATACTAATGTTTCCTTGAACATTTAAATTTCTGCTACAAATTTATACTTGATCTTGTATAACCACCTATACATTATAATTATTCTCTTAGGAGAATGGAATAGTTCCCAAGTGTTTTTTTAATTAAATAATTATATTCATATTTCATATCCTAAATCCATCTATCATCTTGATAGGATTCTTTAAAATATTTTGGTTCTCGCTCATAAAGGGTCATCAAGGCATGATAATAATGTTGACTACGAGTTTCCTTCATAAGACCAACATGATTAGACTCCTTAACAAGATTTAGTCTAGACATTTCATACAAGATTTTAAAATTTACATGACCTAATCTTTCATGCCAAAGTTGAATATCATTCCTAGAAGAGGAATAAAAAAAAGATTGAACAGAAAAACCATCAAAGATATATACGCCATTTTTTAAATACCAAAAGTAATAACATTACTAAGATTATCTTTTACATACCATTTATCTTATGGCAAAAAAGCGTATAGTTTTCTTTAGTTATCGAGAACAAGACAACCGATTCATTTTCAATCGAGGAACATACAAGACATTCCTAATTACACCATTTGACAATTTAACATTTCCACAAGCTTCAAATCTAATGATGGAATTATCTCCTAGATATATGTTTTCTTCACATTTAACAACATCTAAGAGGATACGGAAATACATGTCATGTGCCTAGAGGCACCACTATCTAGGATCCATTCATTGATATTTGAAGCTAAAAGGGTTAAAGACATACGGGAAATAGAGTGTTCAACATTATTTGCATGATTTTACTTCTGATATTTCTTATGACTATTAGCTTTACTATTTATAGAATTCTTAATGATTTGTTAGTTTTTACTCTACAATTAGACTCTTTATGCCCAAATTTTCACACTTGTTACATGTGCCATTAAATTTTACTTTAAATTTCTAACTATTTTTAGTAGAATTAGACTTAGGATTAGATTTAAATCTATATTTGACATTACAATTCTGATTAGGATTATTATTATTCATATTATGAGTGGACTTATTATTCTAATAGAATAATGCTTGATAATAAGTCTCTTTTGGATCAAAATTCTCCATTATATTCTCTTCTTGAATTAATAGAGAAGATAGAGTGTATAAATCAAGAAGATCATTCTCATTCGATATTTTGAATTAAGAATAGAGATATAGTCTCTAAAATTTTCATGAATGTTTATCTGAATAATGAAGTTCAAAATCTTATCTTGAAATAATTCATAGTTACAGATCATCTAATTGAGTTTTAATGTTCTTAATTTTAGCTAAATAATTAACAATTTTCTCATCCCCTTCATGGGAGTTGTAAACAACTCTAAAACTAGCTTAATTATCTTAGACAAATGACTTCCTTCATGCATAGTCTCTAATTGCTTCCAAACATCAACAAGCGAGTCCATATGACCTATATGCATCAAAAATTCATCTTTTATGCTTTACAAAAGGATGGAAAAAGCTTCTGTGATCTCAAAGAGAAGGAGCTAAGGTTTTAAGGGGTTGTTTTTCTACCAATGGGTCATTTTTCCACACCTAAAGCAACAAGATCCTATAGCTTCCTAGCCATAAAACAAGATTTCAATTGAATTCTCCAAATGCTATAATTTGTTCCATTCAATAATTGAGACTTATCCAATGAAAAACTAGCAGAACTAGCCATTTTTAATTCTCAAATGATAAAGAAAACAAATATAGCTAAAAACAAGAATCAAGGAAGCCAAATGGAGGAAAAACCTAAGCTGAAAATATTCTTATTATTTGTATGAATGCAAACAACTCAAAATTAATCAAAAATAAATATCTTTGATCGAGTTTAAGATCAATTTAATTGAGTTTACTCAAATTGTCGAGCTACAAAGTATGGTTTGATTAATTAACCAATTAATTAATTTATTTATTCATTAATTTATTAAGATCTTAAAGAGATCTTTAAAATCTAATAGATCTTCTAATGGACGAGACGTCTAAAAATTAAAGTCAATGCATTTTCGGGTCCGCAAAAGGGTTATAAAAATGCAACGGAAAAACAAAAAACACACGGAAATAGATTTAAATCTAACACCGTGAAAATCTAATATACGTGTCACTTTTCTATTAGCTCGCACTTCACATAGTGCAACAAACAAGTTAGAAGATAATTAATAGAAAAAACATATTGCAAAATTGAAAACATGTGTCATTAATTTATTGGATCACTTTTTCGCACTCTAACAAAATACAAACAAAATGTGAAAGCAAATTCTTAGTCAAACAATGCCACTTTTCAAAAATCTAACGACAGATAAAAGACACTTGGCAAATTTCCGCCAAACTTTAAATAGATTTCCTTGGGTGGACTTAAAGTCCCAGAATATGCCAAACTTTAAAATAAAGTTTGGGTCTGAAAAATCACACGACAGGGTCACAATCTTAGTGGCTAAGAAAAAGCAAAGACTAACACTCTAAAAGACAAAATATGACACTTGGAAAGACTGACATAACAAAAAATTAATATACATGTCCAAATACAATTGGTTTACACTTTGCAGTGCTACCAAAATGATTAAGGAAAAATTAGACACATGTGGAGCCTTCTTAATGGATCGCTTTTCACAAGTCTGACAAAGATTGAAAAATGTGAAAAAGTGGCTAATTCTTATTGGATAATCCACTTCCACAATAAAAATAATGCAATTCTTAAATGTGAAGATCTAGGAGAAAATCTATTGGCTCAACCTTCACATATATAATAGGATGCTAACAAAAGTCGAGAATTCGAAATAGAAAAGACTTGGCACTTTTCTATTGGATCAAATTTCACATATGTCAGAAGCAAGCAAACAAAATACAGAGCAGAAGGAAAAATATTGAGCTACTTGGAGAAATCTTATTGGCTCGATTTCACATGTGACAAAAGAAAGCAAACATAAGTCGACAACATAAATTATTAAATGACTTGGAGCTTTCCTATTGGATATGATTTCACAAATGACAGAGGAAAGCTAAAACAAGTCTAACAATGTGCAAAAAATGTAAAGCTCTTATTTGCTCGTGTTTCATGATTGACAATAAGATAAACAAAAAATCTGAAAATACAAAATAAGATGGAGCATTCGATTGGATTGTGTTTTTTAAAAATTATAATATCTAATAAAAATAATGATAATGCGAAGCTAGATGGCGCAAAATGATTGGATCGAGCTTCGCAATAGAAAAAATTTGTAGAAAATAAAAAGATCTATTAAAACTTGATATAGTGAATCCACTTGGAAATTAATGATTGGATCAAGCTTCATAGAAATAGATCTAGCAAAATAATAAATATTTTAATATCGGGGTGGATTTAAATGCTCGAGATAACTAAATCTAAACGAGATCTTTCGGATTGACAATCAAAAACAGATCTAATGGATATAACTTGTGTGGAAACTTAAAATATCGTAGATGAAGGATTTAAACCAAAACGACTAGAACATGATGTAGAAATGTATACCTAAGCAATAGAATTATTGAACATGATATAATCATCTGTTTAACCAATATTTTCAAAAATATTTGGGTGGGAATTGGAAATTTAAACTTGATTAGATTGAAGACAACTACAAAACAATTAGGGCTTCACTGAGATCCATCTATAATTTTCAAGCTTCTTCACTTTAGTTAGTTAAAAGCTTCTAGATCAATCATCGACACACATAATAACCATCTTTGATACCATATTGGGAAATGACAGGAAATATAATTAACCAATTATAGATCCACCATTAAAATGTCGAGATTATAGATTATGATGTATAGTTAAATTAAACACATATTTAGTTTGTTAAAAGCATCAAATTACAAAGCTTAAATAACATGATCTAAAAAATATTATAAGAAAGTAAAAGAGACAGAAGACACCAGATTTAAGTGGGGAAACTTGAAGGAAAAAACCCCACTGATAAAGCACTATATATATTAAGAATTGATCAGATCTTTAACCTAACACTTACATAAAAATCTTGAGCATTAGCTTAGATTCGGTGTCTAATTGATATATCAATCCCATGAGGGATCATCCTATATATATAGAATGGGTGAATGGTCATACCATTTCACTCTTTTTTAAACCTGTGAAGACCGACTAACCTTATTAAATAAAATTTCTAATAAAAGTTCGTGATTAATGGTTCACCAAATGGTTTCCCACTTGACATTATCAACCCCAATAGTTATATTAGTTTTCATACTCAAAAATATTATTTGTACAAGGGAAGAGGATGTGATATGAGATAGTGATAAGATCCCATCAGTGTGGGTAAGAATATTCCATCTCTGATCCATGTAAGTTGGAAGAACCATCAAAGAAGAGATTTCATGAAGGGACTGCATCTATGTACATCAAGTATTCATCTAGGAATTCAAAGTGTAGCAGTTGATAACTTAGCAACGACACTCTCTCTAGTTTATCGCAATGCTTGAACTTTGATATCATTCTTATTAATAAATTGAATATCAAACTTGTTGAGGAGAATGATCTAGCTAGACATCCATCCTGTTATCACTAGTCTTGATAATAAATACTTAAGAGGGTAAATTGTTGAAATGAGATTAGTAGTATGATTCAAGTAAATAATGTCGCAACTTTTGGAAACTTAACATGACTTCAAAATTAACTTTCTTGACTGTGAGTACTTGGTTTCATGTTCAAGGAGAGTTCTTCTTAAGTAATATACTACTTTCTCTTGCCCCTTGTCATTGTGTTGTGCTAGTAATGCCCCAATGGCATGTTTAGTTATAGAAGTGTACAATAACATAGGTTTATCTTGGATTGGTAGCTTTAGTACTAGCGAGTTAATAGGTACTATTTCATCTTGGTGAAAAATTCTTGACAATCTGCGTCAAATTTAATTGGAAATCCTTTTTGAGAAATTGATTAAAATGATGGAATTTGTTCGCAAGATGAGAAATGAAGTGCTAAATGGATTGAATATTGCCTTACAACCCTCATAATGAACATATTTTTTGCAGAGGTAGCATATCCATTATTTCTTTAAATTTGTTAGGATCCACATCAATCCCCTTTGTAAGATAATGAATCCAATAATTTCACCCGAGGTGACACCGAATAAAAATATTTAGGATTAAGGAAAACCTTTTATTCCCTTAATCATCCAAAGATATGACAAAGAACAATTAGGTGATCAATGCTAGTTTCGATTTGGAGAGTATGTCATCTACATAGTCCTTGATTATATTGTGAAGAAAATCATGAAATATGATAGTCAATGTTCTTAAGGCCAAAATGCATGACCTTGTAACAAAAATTCCCCCATGGATTTTTGAATGAATTTTTGTGCTTGTTTTCTTCAATGATATGAATCTGATTGTTCCCTAAAAATATGTCCATCAAAGATAACATCTCATGGCCCACACTCGAATCAAAAATCATGTCAATGTTAGGTAGAGGGAAGTCATCTTTAGGACAAGCCTTGTTGATGTCATGAAAAATTAGTACAAATGGGAATTTGAGGATTTTTCTATGTAGCCGGTACCATGTTGGATATCCACTTAGAATAGTCTATGGATCATATGAAACCAATATCTTGTAGTTTTTTTATTTACGCCTTGACAAGTAGAGAGACTTAAGGATGCATTTTGCGTAACTTTTTCTTGACATATTTAGCATCGGCATGTGCCACAAGGTGGTGAACCAAAAGGGAATGTTCCCATCTGACACATCTTTATAAGACCAAGAAAAACATCTTTAATTTATATGAGAAACTCTATGAATTCTTTAATTTTGGTATACGATAGGCTAGCACCAAGCTGAAGTAATTTAGGTTGATCATCATGTCCGATGTTGATATTGGTGGTCTCTTCTACTAATAGTTTGAAAGTTCCATTGGATTTAACTCATTCCATTTTTTATGTATATATTCTGATATTGAATCTAGATGAGAATATCTTGTCTTTAACACCTCACAAAGGTTTTCACTAGGAGATGCATCCTTTTATTTTTCTTTCTTTTTCAATTTTTGCTTCTCGCATAATGCCTCAGAAAGGTTTTCACTATGTGAGATATGATTTTTCTTTTTTCTATTTTTGATTTATTTTATTTTTGGACTTGAGAACTCAAGTTCCTTTCCGAAGTATACAGTAGCATCAAGGTTGATATTGAAACCCTTCTTGTCATCCGAAAAGGGAAAAGGGTCTAAAGCCTTGCTTAACTCTGGTTGGCCTCATCATTTTGAAATATGTTCATGAAAATATGACATTATTGATCGTGATCAATGATAGAAGGGTAGACAATATCAAGGGTACAGATGGATAACTATTTCAAAAAAAGGGTAGTTATAACAAGGTTCTCAAATAGGCTATGTGTAAAAGCTGGTCTCAACTTCGAGTCTAAGTTCTCATCTCTAGTCGAGACATAAAATATTACGGGCCAGTTTTCAAAGGTCTCATATCCTAGACCATGCTTTGAAAGAGATTGGATTTGATTAAGATAGGTCTGATATTGCCTTATCCTTTTGGACCAAGTCCTCTACCTTTCTAGTTTATATGCTTCATTATTTTACGTGCTTTGGTATAGTCAGTGGAATCAAAGCATTTATCCATCTAATCTTCGTATATCCAAAATTTATCGAGAGAATTGAATATGTTCATCTTCCAAAAATTATCATCATATCTAAAGAGTATGTATAAGATAATAAGCTAGAGGTTCCTATAAATGGGAGGCATTAGGATGTTTGTAAGCTGTGAGGGAGAATGGGAGTTGGACAATAGGAAAATAATTTTCAAGTGCATACTCGCCAATACCTTGATGAGATTATTTAATTTTACGGGATGTCTTGGACATAAATTTTTGAAGTATATTCGGAGGTGTGTGAGTGCAAAATCATTTTAGGAACAATGCAAGTATTTATGATTGGAATAACATGAGGTTCACTAGACTTATCAGTAGATGAACAATAATTACCACTATTATACCTTAATTCTAGGAGTTTACAAAGTACTCAAAAGGATTTTGTGTTAGAAAGGAAGGTGAAATATTTTCCATTATGTGGGACTTTAAGGCATTGATGAAAATTAGAGGGAACAAATTGCATTGCATGTATCGAAGGCCTACATAGAAGAAGATTATATGATGATTCTATGTCAAATACATGACATAGGGTTTTAAGAACTTGAAGGCCCACTTTTAGGGGAAGGGTAATAGTGTCAAAATATTGTCACTCACTATTTTCATAACCAAAAATGGTGATAACATTGACATCCAAGTTTTCCTCTACATGACCAAGACAATGTAAAATTTTCATAAAACATATATTTAGAGATGCTCCATTGTCAATGAGAATGATTTTGACTTTATGATTGGTTATATATGCCTCAATGTATAGAGAGTTATTGTTTTGATGGTTGGTGTTAAATAGGTCTTGGGGACCAAAGATAAGATGGTACTTTTTGATGAAAGGTTAGAAATTATGGCCTAGAATTGTTGGACTTTGAGGCTTTCAAGAACATGCGCTTCATGAAGAGTAAGATTCGAGAATGTCTTCAAGATTACTCGATGATTTTAATAAATCCATAAGAGATATATGTGCATGCATTGTTGCTAACTATTTTAATAGGTAGTCTTAACTAGAAGTAGGATATTAAGAATTCAAATATCACCTTTGTTTTGATAGAACCACAGGTTTTAACACTTGAGGATCATTGGATGACATGGATGGTTGGTTGGCCACAGAAACTCATATTTTCTTCTAGAGTGTGGCCACCAAATTTTTTCTAGGTTTACATTTGGTGGTAGCTTGATAATAGGAGGAAGTTCTTTGATAAATGAAATAATCAAACAAAAATCAACATTATTTTAAAATTAGCCTTTGTTAGTAGTTTTGTTATATGTACCATGTTCAGGGAAAGCATTAGAAAAAAAATTGAGATTATCATTTGGTGTTTTCTTTGATGCAAAATATTCAATAGTAATATCCCTGCTATCGATGAGGTCTTGGAGAAAGTGACATAGTTGTATACTTCGATTGGTTTGGTGACTATAAATGTGATGAAAATTACAATATGTGTCATATTTATATGAAGTGGGTTTAGGTTTCCCTTCAATGAAAGGTTTTGTAATAGGGTACATAACCATATTGGAATTGATGAGTTGGCAAAATTCAATAGAGAGGGGTTCTCCCAAAGGTGTGAATTAGTGTCATTTTGGGTCATGAGAAGGGGAAACCTCTTTACTTGAAACAACGAGAGGTTGTTTTGCTTTATTTTGCTTAGACTGATTGTTTTGGAAATTATGCATATTATTGTTGTATGTGACACTATCGTTAACAATAATTTGGTTTTGGTTGTTGTTTTTAGGTTTTTCATGAGAAGAAACATTATTATTATGACCATGATGCCCACTATCTTTAGAGTGAGGTTTGATAAAAACTTTGGTGATAAGCTATTTTTTGATTTGGGATCCTTTTTGACGATTTCTTAAAAGCTACTGAGGCAGTGCATTTTGATATGAAAGGATAATTCACTAGTGAGATTGGGAACATAGATACTCACTAGTTGTTTTTATGGGATGAAGCATGGGAATTGGCTTGAAATTCCATACCATCATTGTAGGAATATTGTGAGCATTTCATTTGAGTGTATCTTGGTGTTACACACAAATCCATCACATTGATCTCAAAGTCTAGATTAAAGGATTTAAGTGCTTAAATAAATTCTTTGAGAGGTCTGAAAGTGGTTATTGACCCCTTGGGAAGGTGTAGGAGCCATTCAAGGATTTTCCCCTGGAATTTATGGGAAACAATGTAATTAATAAGATATCGCTATATCTCACTTCTTGGCAAGCCATGAAAAACTCCTTAATGTGCTCTTGTGGGTCATTCTTGCCCTTATATTTATCAAATTTGGGTGCTTCAAAATATTTTGGAAAGGCTACACATAAGATGTCCTTATCGAAGGGGTAAGGACATAACTCATCAAAGTTGAATTGTTTACATTGGCGTTGCATACCTGAAATCATTTCTTTCATCATTTTCCATTACGAAGAAAATGGTGAATTATTTTTTAGGATAAATGATGAACAATAAATTTTAGAATTGTTGTTCTCTTTATTTGGTTTAACATGGATTTTAGAATAATTGTCACTAGTTTTCTTTCATTCTTTGACATATGTATCACTATTGACTTTGGAAGATAAGATGGTGAGTTTTTTCACAATCACATTGATTTGATCAATTAAGGCATTGTTGGAATTAGGAGCCGAATCAGTAAAATTACCTTTATCCTCAACATTTGTGTTGTTTTTTCATGATCAATAGTTGTTATTTGATGAGGAAGGTATATCATTTTTTGGTTTAGTTTTAGCAAGTAATGTTTTCAAAACATCCTTCTCAAATTCAAAGGGTAATTTTTCTCCCATCGAAGGAGACTTAACAAAAATTGGTACTTCTTATCATTCAAAAATATGTTCAATTTGGGCTTGTCCTTAGCAAAAATTTCATTTTGATGATTTTTAGGATTATGATCATCTTCATCGTCGAGTTTCCAAACCAATTGTTTATTCTATCATCTTTTCGAAAGGGACTATAGTTTCTACGCCTTGTTCCCACCATTTTTAAAAGAGGGGGATTAAAGAGAGATTCGATAGATTACTCAACCCTTAGGGAAGTGAATGCTAAGATGGAAGATATTTTTGTGCTTAAGTTTTGAAGGTAATCCAACCCTTAACAAAGTCAAAGCTAAGATGGATGAGTTATTTGGAATATTTGGACAACAAAACCCTTAACAATGTCAATCTTAAGGTAAAAGCAAGTGAAAATCAATGTGAAGGTGTACTCAACCCTTGTTAAAGTTAATTACAAGACTGAAAAGGAATCCGATTTGATTGAATGAACTCGTCCTCTAACAAAGTGAATGATATAAGGGAGGAATGTTTTATTAATTAAGTTTTTACGTACTCAACCTCTAGAAAATTGAATTCTAGATTGGAGGAGAGGATAAAAATATTTGAATTTTTCCAACTTCTATAAAATTTAATGCAAAATGTACTAAACCTATAGCAAATTGAATGCTAGAAAGGGAGAAGGAATGGAAAGATAGAAGTCTTACATGACATACTTGACCCTTAACAAAATAAATTTAAGATGAATGAGGGTTTAGTGATGAAAGGATAAGACTCAAGTATTAACAACGTGAATGTTGAGAAAAGAGGTGATGATTATGTCTAATATTTAACAAGGGGATTTCTAAATTTATAGATGCAAAATGTAAAGTTTTAGTTCAACAATGGTGGTGTCAAAATAAAATACATAAAGGGAAGATTAGAAAAGTAAATCTCGATAAAAAAATAATATGGTGAAGACTTTATTATGACAAAATGGATATGAAAATGTCAATACGTAAGTCACAAGATGAAAATGCTCAAGTGAAGACATAGATATCCAAAAATAAAGACTTAATTATGGAAGGGAAAGATAAATCTTAAAATTTGGAAAATATAATACAAATATTTATGACTAAAATGAGATAGGGATAAACTCAAGATGAGAAGAATCCAAAGGTAGGAAATTTAATGATTTAAAAAATAAATACAAGGTGAATGGAAGATTCAAAGGAGAGAATGAAAATTCCAAAGGAAGGATGCAATATCCAAAAAATTAAGTGAAATAAATTCCCAAATGAATAATAGTTGGGAAGGGATGAAATGAAATGATGAAAAATACAAATAAGGGAGCATAAGAATTTTTAGAAGAGATGAATGAGAGGACCCAAATAAAGAATATTTGAACATCGTGAAGAGAAGACAATGATATATCCAAATAAGGGATATTTGGAAAGTGTGATGAAAATGAAAGAGTGATTCCAAATGAAGGAAAATTTGGAAAATATGGAAAATAAATGAATGATCCAAAAGAAGATTTGGAAAAGTGTAAATGGGCCCAAATAAGGAGTATTTGGGAGAGTGAAAAAGAGATGAAAATGAATCCAAATAAAGAGTATTTGGAAATATTAAAAAAACATATGAAATTGAATTGAAATAAGGAGTATTTGGAGAATGGGAAAAGAGATGAAAGTGAGAACGTAGATATGAGTGTGGAACACAACTTACTACTACAAAAAGAAATAAAAGAAAATAAAAACATTAATAAAGTTATTTTTTATGGATGTTTGGGCCTCTACTTTACATTGGCTTAGAAAAGGTGTGGTTTCCAAGGTGGTTCTCTCAACTAGGTGTTAGCATTATATCCAAACAAGTGGGCTACTATTGCTAATCACACTAGTGTTTCCACTACTCAATATCTGTGACTTTAATATTACAAAGGTGTACTAGTCGGTTGCGATGTGTGTACCTATTTCATTGATGTGTTCCCTTAATGTGCTGACTACTTTGGGGTTTATGTGGTAATCCTCACAATGCATTTTATGGCTTAAGCCAAAACACTTCCCATATTTAAGCCAATGTGTTTTAACCCTTTATCTAGACCTATAAATACCATTTGAATTGTTCACTCTTATATTGATTTAAAATGAGATCATCTTAACCATTGTTCTTTGATCAAGGAAACCTAGAGTTAGTTTATCATTTTATTCATCATGCTTTTACCAAGGAAACCTATAGTCGAGTAGTTTGAGTGTTTTAATAATAATCACCTTTAGAGGTGGTCCTTCAAAAAAGGATTAGTATTTTTTCTGGAGGTAGGTGGAAAGGACAAGATGAAAGAAGCAAACCTATGTTTCGATTTGAAGATTACTTATAAAGTACGAGGAAAGAGCATACGCATGAACTTACTTTGATTAAGAAAATAAAAGATTAATTCATTTAAATAACATCTAAAAATGATCATGTTTCTAATTCCCAAGATCACTAATAAAGTGTGAGGAAAGAGCATACACGTGATCCTATAATGATTATTAAAAGAAAAATTTAATTCCCTTAGCAATACTTGAAATAATTAAAAACAATAGATCTAAACAATCATAATAATGAATTAGTCTTAAAAAGAGGTTATGAAATAGAAGTGTAACACTAAACAATATAGTTTTATTAAAATGGACCCTGAAATTGTTTTCCTAACTCTATTCTCCTTCACGATGGCTCTGCTTATGGAGGAGGTGAGTGATTGAGGGTGGACTTATATAGGGATTCAGAATGCGAACAATAGTGGTTTGCTGGTTTGGAGCGGTGGTAACATTACAGGGAGAACTTTGGAAAATAGATGATACTATTTTACCGGTGATTGGTTGAGCAGTGGAAATGATGGCGGTGGAGTTTTCGAGGTAGGGAGATCTTATGACATTAAATTTTTGGCCACAAATGTAAATTTTTTTCCCTAGAAGAACATTGACGACTGGCCACTCCCGATTTCATTTCTTTATAGAATTTCGAGACCACTTTCTGGAGAGAATAATTGATCACAAGGAAATGCCCACTTGTTTGGTAAGAATTGTTAGGTGCTCCATCTACTGAATATGATGCCCTGGATCACATTTCCCCTAGATGCTTAGTGGTAATACAAAGAATCTCCATATTTTTTCCCATACTCTCCTTTGGTAATACTCTAACGACAAATTAATCGACTAACTAATGGGTGTGATTTGAAATGTACTCTTGCCAAAAAATTAGGCTATAAGTTGGACTCTTTTGGCCTCATTCATTTGAGAAAACTTCTTGTGGATGATTTTACTCTCTTCTCCTATAGGATAGAAAAGGATTCCTTGATTTTTATGACTAGATTTCTTTCGGGAGGAAAAAGAATCATATCTTTCTCTCTCAAGGAGGCACTATTTAAAAGTGCCTCTTCCTTGATAAACTCATCGACCCCCTCCCGTTCCTAGCTTACATCATGGAGAAACACTCTGAAACCCGGTCTTGGAGATAAAATATGAAGACTATTTGAATCTGCAGCAAGACATTAAAGTAAAATCCACGATATGTTGATTTAATGGTTTCTATGATCATCATCGAACGATTATGGAGTGAATTCACACCTCTTGGACAGAAAATTGTAAATATTGTCTCTATTCTTGGGGTTTCTTCATTGTCTTTTTCAATGAACAACATGATTACCAGAGAGCCATGGACAAGGGCCCTTGGTTCCGGGGTTTGGTGGGACTTTCACTATTCCATGGTTTCCAAATTTTGACCCGAATACCTTCTCCATCATGCGGGTCCCAGTTTGGGTGAGGTTACCAAATTTACCCCTACATTTTACTTCCTCTCTGAAGGACATTGGTAACCTCCTAGGGAGGTTCATTAAGGTGGACAACCAAAGGTTACAAAGCATGATGTATACTTTTGTCGGGATCTATGTTGAAATTGATGTCAATAAGGGATTACCGGACAAGATGACCCTTAAAATGGGTGACACTAGCTATTCCCAGATTTTAGACTATGAAAATATTTCTTTCCGATGATGAAATTTAGAGCACCGATTCATCTCCATGTTTCCTACCATCAGAAGAAAACCTAGGCTCCCCACAAAAAGAGTGATTCCCAAGCATTAGAGAACACTAGATTTAGAAGAAGAGGAATTTTCAAAGGAAGAAGACAATTCAAACTTGGAAGATCAAAGAGGTACAACTACAACTCCTTCAGTTGCAACTACTACTCCCTTAGTTGTAGCTATAATCCCTTCTCGCTATAGTTTTTGTCCCTTTAGTTATAGACCCTTTTGATCTACCTAATTCTACAAAGGTTGGGTAGTTACTGGTTATTACTCCCTCCTTGTAAGGAACATCTCTGATGCTAAAGCAGCCTCATGAATCTGATCACTTAGACTCGAATAAGGATTGTGGCCTCACCTTGTGGGTTCCTCTCCCTTGGACTTAACGGAATATAATCCTCTTATTTTAGAGATGATTACGTAGGATAATTAGAAATTAGTGTTTTCTAATAAGGGAAAGAATGGAAAACATTGGTTTCTTTTTTTATTCCCCTTTCTATCATGTTGTTCTCTTTCTTGGTCTTGTAACCCCCCTAGGTTGTATCTTCACTTATTCCTTTGTCCATTTTTCTACTGATATTGGGTACAATTGTTCTAGAAATGCTTCTTTTCCTTTCGGTGTGTTGTAACTTGCTCACTCTTTAGGAAATTTCTTCTTATTACTTTCCTTTTTGGTGTTCATTTTCCTCTATGTGTTTCGTTTGGGCTGTTTGGTATTTTTCTCCTTTTTCTTTTGGGCATCCTTTTTCTATGCTTAACTAATTTTTCTGGCCTTTAGGGCTTCTTGTACAATGATGTGGGTCCTTTAAACACCCTCAATTTTTACCATTTTCCAAAAAAAAGGTTATATCAAAAATAATGCTAAAATGTGGAAAATTGAAGAAAAATAGAAAAGATATGCCAACATGTATAGTAGTATGCTAGCACGTACACTTTGAGTGCACTAGCGTTATAGATAACACTAACACATGTAAATGAATGTGTTAACGTGAAACATAACTGCAAAACAAAATTGTTAAATTGAAGGGAATGAATGGAATGCTTAAGCATGAAAGAGGATGCTAGCACGTGTAAGTGAATAGAAACAAATGAAAAGAATGCAAACATAGACACTTGAACAAAATCGCATATAAGTGAACAAAGATGCTTATAGTGAAATTGTAGCGCATACATAGGAGCAGAAAAGAACACACTTTGAATGGTAGAACATGCACATTAAGGATAACATATACACATGTATGCTAGCAAAGAGATTGGGAACGTTAGTACGGGTAATTCTAGAAAGTGAAAAACATGAAAAAATGGCAAGGGATATTTTTTTTTGTTTTTTCCATATGAACTTCACACAGGAAACTAAAACTTGGACAAAAAGGTTAGAAGAATACAAAGAACACACATAAAATGTTAAATCTTAAAAATATGAACTAGAAGTGTGATAATGAATGTGGGAGTCCCACGTGGTGCTGCGAGAAGGTGAGCAATGAAAATTATCAGATAAATGAAAGATAAAGAAATAAACAACAATATAATTTTCTATATGTTCTTACAAATCTCAAGAATATTTTTGATGCACTTAGGATTTTTAAACATTAATATGTTTGAATTGTGGGTGATCTAGATAAATTCTTGAATATATGAATGAAATGCTACAAGATTGGATACGTAAGGATGCGAGATGTTAAATTTGGCATAAGTTGGCTATAATTCGCATAAGCTTCCAGGGATGAGTTTGTAAAGGAAATGACTTGCTTTTATAGAAGAGGGTAAGACCATGAAAGGTGTATGATATTTTGACTACACATCGGGTTAATAATTATAATCACATGGAATAAAAATTACACTTGGTACGTGGAATTACATATTTGAAGGAATCGTAAACACTTGGATGACATAAGTTACACTCGGGAAGGTGGTTACACATACAACTCAATTTCTTCCTTCTTTCTAGGAATCTAGAAGTGGATTCCAAGTGAAATAGGAAATGGACTTCATGTGAAGTTACCTAGGATAAGTGGAATTTATTAAATAACTAATTTAATTAGTTATTAATTGTGAGGAGATAATTAACCATTTAAATAAATAAATGTTTAATTATATTAGCTAAGGGGTGTAAGGAATTAATTTAATTAATTCCAAAGGCATAATATAATTAAATTAATTAATTATAAAGGGTAGGAATATGACTTAAGTAATAGAATTATTTTAATGAATTATAAGAGGGTTTATTATAGCGAGATACAATTAGTTTAATTAATTCTAATTGGATGGAATAAGGATATAAATATGAATGTATTTTTAGGGTTTCTACACTAATCAATGATGTGATATGATTCAACTATTGATATTCTATCACTCAAATAATTAGGAACTCCATTAGAATCTCTAGGTGCTTGATGTCTATCATTTTGACCCATAGGTATCTTTCCTCTATCATCTCCTATTGCATGAGGAAAAAACCAGTTCTAATTTTGATCTCGAGGGCCCATAGAAAGTCCCTTTTTTTATCTAGAAAATTTGTAGGATATCTCCTTGACGCACTTGCTAAATTATGGCCATTGGAAAATATTTCCTAAGATTAAGAAGGCCCATATCTCTTATGCGACAATCTACCTTCTTATCAAAAGCATCACAATATTTCATTAATCATGATTCATTTCTTGGCCTTAAAGTGGATGAAAATATCATCAAAGTCTTTCTAAATGCAATATTAAAATATTCCATACATTCATTTGGGCTCTTCTTGATATTTTCAATTTCAAATAGAGGAAATCTACAATCAATTCTATCTGCATAAATAATTCTAAATGCATTCATCATGTCCTTCCAAGAATCTATACTCCCATGAGGCGATGAGTTAGACATTTCTCTAGCATATTATTATCAGTCTGCACAAATAAATTTAATAAAACATCCACGATATTCAATCTCATAATCACAATAATATTATGAAAGGATATAAAGTGTTTCTCTCCGAGAAAAAGCATTATTACCATGGAACTTGGGTAGTCTGTTTCATACATCATTAGGGACCTCATTAGGATATCTACATGTGTCCCCAATATTAATAGGATTGAATGCTTAAACTCTAAAAGGGGCATGTGGCGAGAGGATGATCCATATTTTCCTCAACTAGATTTTTACAAGAGGATAATAAATTTTTTGAACATATGGGCTATAAACCGAGGAGGAGGTATATGGTTGTGGAAATTTATTAAAGGATCTTCCCTATAGTCTTAGAATCGTAATCTGTCTAAAATTATCTATGAAGTTGGAAGACAGTATAATGGGTTCATATTTAACATAAAAATCAAATAATATTTTATTAAAGGATATTTATCAAGATCAAATGAATTTAAACCCTTGTATTAAGAGATCTTGTTTCCCACTAGTTTTCAAACTTGTTTCCTCTTTCTATACAATGTATAAAACTCAGGTGTAGATAGCTTTAATTTGGTTTACATGATCTTATTACTAAGATCATACTAACTATCCTAGTCTCGTGTTCATTTACTACACTAAGGTAGTAATATAGCCTTTCTAACCCCTTATAAACCTCCTAAGCGATGCTAATCTCCCTATAACCAGCTTCTATAAACTTCTTTCCCTTGAATTACCCTTGTTTAGGTTAATTAACCCTCTTATTGACTTTGTAAACATCATTTGACTTTCTAAAAAATACCTCACCTTCAAATAACCACTTGGCTACCCAAGTCTAGTTCACACCTCCCAATGAGATTTTCTAAAAATCAGCTTTTTGACTCCATTTTAGTCCCACATGCATCAAAACATTATTTTATCAAAATAAAAAAAAACAATAAATAGAGGGATACCCCTCCCAACATTTCCTAAGAACTATCTTTCTCTCTCTCTCATCTCATTTCTGATTTAGCTCATGCTTAAGTATTTTTAGAGAAATTTCATAGTTTATTTGAGCTATTTACTTGTTATTTGCTAATCCTTTCAAAGCTTGATGTAAATTGGAGAAGTTATTGTTAGGCAGAATCACGGACCACGAGTGTTTGCAACTCAATGGGTTGAGAATCTCAATGCGATTGCATAACATGGATCTTTTTCCAAGTGTGGGACCTTGCGAAATCATAAAATCTCTCTAGATGAAGGATGGTTCCTATTCCTCTATTCGAGATGCACACAAAAAATACAGAGGGTTTACTCGAAATCTAATCTAACTTGCGAGGAGACGGGGTAAGAAGATGCATGAAAATAAACCTAAACTAACAAAGGTGATGCGAGGAATGAAGAACACCTATCTTGCCAATAAACACAAACCATTAAAATGTGATGCAAGATCATGCCTGAGATAACAAAATTTGTAGTGAAAGATCGGGGAGGATGCAAATGAACACAGAGAGGATTGAGAATCATCCACAGACATGCATTACTTGCTCCAAATATTGATACAATACACTACAAAATGCCAAGAGACAAAGTTGCATTACAGTTTTAAATGGGAGGTTTGAACTCCACAAATTCACCTGCCAAAGAGAAGAAGGGAGGGGCAAAACAAGAATGTCGAACGCTTAGAAAGAAGCCCCTCCTTAAAATTTATAGGAAGAATGAGAGAGGGAAGAGAGAGGAAATCCAAATCTACCCCAACCACCTCTAGGTTGCATTTAATCATCTCATTATGGCGGTAGGTGAGAACCCTAGCAAACTTAAAAGTGGCGAACTGTATTTTGCATTAAAACTAGTTGTTGAAAGCGTTATTTCGGCCATTACCATGTGCGGAGACATTTCTTTATTTTCTCTCTCCAAACTAAACCAAAATTCAAGATTAACCATGGAATCATGTAGATAATTTCACCAACTTTGCATTGATATAAAGAATGCGAAAATCGAGCTCTAGATCGAAAGATATGGTAATTTGAAGATTTAGGGCAAAAACAAGCCCAAAACGGATCGGCGGGAAAAAAATTTGAATTTTACCTCTTTTTGCATTTTGGAAAATTTTTCAAATTTTCCCACGCTCTGCCACTTGGATGACACGTGTCAAGCTCTGGTTTGTTTGTGGGCTCATCCTTTGAAAATTTCTTGCCACTTGGACACATGGCATGACTGACCGATTCGTTGGGTGAGGCTTGGCCAAAACACTCCTTTTGGATTTTTGGTGAAACACTTAGCCAAATTTCCAACTTTTCCTCTTCTGACACATGGCACGTTCTGATTCATCCGCGGGCCTCCTTGTCTCTTTTCAGGCCATTTCACCTTTTCGCATCCCACGCGTCCCTCGTGTACCTCACGTACCTTTGTCCCAACTATCCCGGATGAAAATCTCTTGCTTCGGCCGATTCAAGTTTCCTTGTTCTTTTTGTGGCTTTTTCACCTTTTCACGTCTCACGTGTCCCTCATGTACTTTTATCCCTGGCTGTCCTCCCAGTTTGCCGAGATAAATATCTCGAACCGCCTGAAATGGACTATCCGTCGGCAAATCGGGTGATTCAAGCGTCCGCGCGTACTTTTGTCCCAGCTGTCCCAAAACCACCACGAAACAAAAACTAATGTGATTTTTCTTTGTTTTCGGCCATTTCGGCTTTTCACGTCCCGACGTCCCAAGCTGTCCCATGGATTGCACTGGGACGAAAATGTCCGACTTAGCTGATTTTCTTGCTTTTTTGGCCCCAAGCTTGAGTGCGACGAACCTCGGTCGACCCGAACCCTTGGACCGAAATGCTTTAAAATAGTCCTGCAACCTTATTTTTTGCATTTTTTCCATTTTCTATAACTCGTTGGGATTTCTTCTTGGATGGGAGAGTTAGAAAAAGGTCGAGGGGACCTCGAAAAACATGATTTTGGGCCTCGAATCAATCTACTTTCTCAGGACTGAAGAATTTGATGCATGTTATCAAAATTACCTTGAGGGGTGAATTTTGGATAACAATTTTGGCGACTCAGTGGGGTCATCTACTCTTTGGATGAAGTTACGATTACTGAAGCATCCATTGGGCATGGAGTCATGAGTTGTAGCTTGCAAACTAATCGAACTTTGAAAACTTCCCTCGAGCCACTTGAAAACCCACTTTGAAATGGATGCCATGCAAGAGCAAAACTAGCACCACAAAAACTATGTACAAAACTGAAAATCATACATGCTCCAAATGGAACATGTAGAATGCACTTCTTTTCTGAAAGCAAAACTACCTATCCTACTCTAACTAGAAGAAAAAGTGGGCTAAACAAACCCTGCAACTGGTTGTGCAAAATAGCTTCCTTTCTTCAAAATTGGCAGCCATGCAAATGATTTAGAGCTGAGTGTGGCTGCTAGGATGGGTGGAAAATCAACAAGAAGCTGGTCTTCTACCCAAATCATCAAGGTGTCAGCTAAAGGAAAATTCAATACCTCTTTTAGTTGTTCTACATTTGGATTGGAGAGGTATGACGGTTGATCCTTGGTTCTTTGTAGCTCATCCTCATGCTTAGAAGCAAGCATGTGGTTGTGACTTCTCCTCGACTCAATGAAGTCAAATACCTTATTGGCAAGGTATGATCCATTTGATATGCCCATAGCTCGATTTTCAACTCCAAAAATGGATTCTTCTTGTAGACATTCTTGGGTGGGTGATGTGGAAGCAATAGTAGAACTTTTTGCCCTTTCTCTTCCTCCAATGAAGGACATGAAAGATTAAAATCTTCCAATCTTGGTTCCAAAGAGCTGGTATAAGATGCAAGCTGCTGCAAATGAATGTTATCCTCCATGACAACAGGCTCTTGTGTTTGGAACGTGGATGATGAAAGAGAGAATGGTGGAAACTCAACCAGTTCTTCTTCATCCAAACAGTCCTCCAAATCAGATAGGTAAACTGCGTCATTACTATCCTGCTGCAAATGTTCAATCTCTCCCATGGTGTTCTCTTGATCTGCAACTTGATCACCATGGTTTCTTTCATCCTCCAACATTGAGTTTGAGAGATCAAACTCTTCTTCAGTACTAGAACTTGAGAGGGATGAAGTAGAAAGAAGAACTGAAGGTTCTTCTATAACCTGCTTTGTGCTCAAAGCCTTTGGATCTACAATTTTCTCCTCCACAACTAGAATGTGCTCCTCTTCTTTTGGATTTGGAGCAGCTTCTCCCTCTTCTACTACTTGAAGGAAATCTTGCTCTTGATAGAACTCTTCTTCTAGCATGAAGTTTGTCAAGTCAAACTCTTCAATCTGCTGCTCTAGAGGACAAGTTGGGACTACAAGATCTTCTTCTGAGCTTTCTTCCTCTATGGATGATTGTGCAACTTGAATTGAATCAGCATTCTCTTCAAATAGAGTGCCAACATGGACACTACTTTCTGAGCAAACTGACTGCTGATCTGCTTCTTCTTTTTGCTCTTCTTCTGCTGCCACAAAATCAGTCTTAACCACCACCTGTTCTCCAACTCCAACCTCTTCTAAAGGCTTAACCATCAAGGGGATCTTTTTCATCCCAAATTTAAGAGCCCAAATCTTCAGACTTTGAATTTCTTCATCCTTGTTTGGATTTTCTTTTTGCTGTTATTTTCCTTGAGTGGCATTCTGATTTTTATCCTCCCAACATGGATTTGGGAATGCAAGAGGAAAAGTGGATTGTAACTCAAATGGCTTGGCAATTTTTCATGGTGGTGGAGGAGGTAGAAACTCTTGTTTCTTTGGAGGAGGGGTATTCTGTTAGCTTTTGTGGAGGGGATGATTGTTTGGAAGGAAAGGGGAAGAAAGAATTGAGATGTGGTGGAAGACTAGGGAATGGAGAAATGGAATTAACTCCTGGGGCAGCATTGACTGGATTTAGAATCTGAAATTCCAAATGAGATGATGCTGCTTGAGTAATGGGAAGAGAAAAACCAGATGATGGTGTAGAACTTACCCATTGACAAGGTTGTTCAACACCAAGTGTATAGGCCTTTATTCTGCTTGTCCATTGTGTAATTTGGGGCAGCATCTTCATCATGAAGTCCAGCTTCTCCTGAGGGCTGAAGTGTCTTGGAAAAGGGCCTCCCCATGGACAAGGAGTCCTGCAACCAATTATGAAAGCTTTCATTTGAGCTACTGCTCTTGATTGCACCATCTTTGCCTCCATCTTTTGGATTTTTTCCACAAAATCTGCATCTTCCATTTGATTGTCTTCATTGCATGCGTACCCTTGCTCTTGATGTGCTTCATGACCAAACTGACTTTGGCACTGCTGCTCATATGGGTAGACATGCTGATTTTGAATTTGACCAAAATGCTGATTTGGAGGATTTGTAAAACATGTTGGAGGTGTGATATCTTTTGTTGTTGTTGAAAATGTGAATTCCATGATGGAAATGAAATCATGATTGCACAACTTCATGGAATGGAAAAGGATGAAAGAGATGGAAAGAAAGATGGATGGAAATGGATGAAAAAGTGGTGCTGACTCGAGAGAATGAGTTATTTACCGGATGGAGTCACCGGATGTGCTTTTGAAATTGCCTCCAAAAGGATGAATCTTTAACAGGAACACACCAACCTATCAAAGATAAAGTGGAAGACCTCTAAGGTCCCACCGGGCGTGCCAAAACTATTAGTGCAGAATCAGCACCCCGAGAGTGTCTGCAACTTGATGGGTTGAGACTCTCGGTGTGATTGCATAACATGGAGCTTTTCCCAAGTGTGGGACCTTACAAAATGGAAAAACTCCGAATGAAGGCAGTTCTATTCCTCTGTTCGAGATATACACAAAAAATGCGAGAGGGTTTACTCAAAATCTAATCTAACTTGCCAAGGAGATAGGGTAAGAAGATGCATGAAAATAAACCTAAACTAACAAAGGTGATGCACCAAGGAATGAAGAACACCTCTCTTGCTAATAAACACAAACCATTAAAATGTGATGCAAGATCATGCATGAGATAAAAAAATTGTAGTGAAAGATCGGGAGGATGCAAATGAACATAGAGAGGGTTGAGAATAATCCATAGACATGCATTACTTACTCCAAAGATTGATACAATACACTAAAAAAATACCAAGAGGCAAAGTTGCATTACAATTTTAAATGGGAGGTTTGAACTCCACAAATTCACCTACGAAAGAGAAGAAGGGAGGGGCAAAACAAGAATGTCAACTCTTAGAAAGAAGCCCCTCCTTAAAATTTATAAGAAGAATGAGAGAGGGAAGAGAGAGGAAATCAAAATCTACCCCAACCACCTCTAGGTTGCATTTAATCATCTCATTATGGTGGTAGGTGAGAACCCTAGCAAACTTAAAAGTGGCGAACTGTATTTTGCATTAAAACTAGTTGTTGAAACATCATTTCTGGCCATTACCACGTGCCAGAGACATTTCTTGATTTTCTCTCTCCAAACTGAACCAAAATGTAAGATTGACCCTGGAATCATGTAGAGAATTTCACCAGCTTTCCATTGATATAAAGAACGTAAAAATCTGAGCTCTGGATCGAAAGATATGGCGATTTGAAGATTTAGGGCAAAAACAGGCCCAAAACGGATCGGCGGGAAAAAAATTTGAATTTTACCTCTTTTTGCATTTTGGAAAAAATTTCAAATTTTCCCCACGCTCCACCACTTGGATGACACGTGTCAGGCTCTGGTTCATCCGCGGGCTCATCCTTTGAAAATTTCTTGCCACTTGGACACGTGGCATGACCTGATTCGTTGGCCGGGGCAGCGGGCCAAAACACTCCTTTTGGATTTTTGGTGAAACACTTAGCCAAATTTCCAAATTTTCCTCTTCTGACACGTGGCACGTTCTGATTCATCCATGGGCCTCCTTGTCTCTTTTTGGCCATTTCACCTTTTCACATCCCACGCGTCCCTCGCGTACCTGCCGAAGTCCCAATTTGTCCCGGATGAAAATCTCTTGCTTCGGCCGGTCGGGTTTCCTTGTTCTGTTTGTGGATTTTTCACCTTTTCACGTCTCACACGTCCCTCACGTACTTTTTCCCCAACCTGTGTCTGGATGCCGGGACAAATATCTCAAACCGCCTGAAATGGACTATCCATCGGCAAATTGGCCGACTCGCGCCCCACACGTACTTTTGTCCCATTTGCCCCAAAACCGCGCAAAACAAAAACTTAGGTGATTTTTCTTTGTTTTCGGCCATTTCAGCTTTTCGCATCCTCGCGTCCTAATGTCCCAATTGTCCGCGGACTGCACGGGAGGAAAATGTCGACTTAGCTGATTTTCTTGCTTTTTTTTGCCCCAAGCTTGAGTACGATGAACCTCGATACGACTGAACCCTTGGACCGAAATGCTTTAAAACAATCCTGCTGACCTTATTTTTGCATTTTTTCCATTTTCTCTAACTCGTTGGGATTTCTTCTTGTATGGGAGAGTTATAAAAAGGCCAAGGGACCCGGAAAACATGATTTTGGGCCTCGAATCAATCTACTTACTCGGGATTTGAAGAATTTGATGCATGTTATCAAAATTACCTTGAGGGTGAATTTTGGATAACAAAGCTATTAATGGTGATATTCCGTTCTTAAGCTTTTGAAACATCAATAAACACATAACTGATTGCTAGATATTTAATAGGTTCACTTGTATATAGATTTCATGGAGTAGAGAACTAATATAGTCATGTTTAGAGATTGATTGGTTGCTTCAAGCTTTATATATGCATGCAAATAGGTAGCTCTTGCTTAGCTCTAATATGATGGTAATTTGAGTTGTTTATTCAAAAAAAATTGGGGTTTCTTCAAAGATTCTTACCCCATGTTCATAGCTTTAAAAAACTATTCATTGCACACATTTGGCATGCCCAGTGGGACATACTCCATTGTCCTCTAGGATCCTTTTCCAAGCTTTTTAAGTTCACTTTCATGTTTTCTAGGAGAAATAACTTGTTATTTACTTGATTTCATTTTTTAAGTAAGCTAAATCATCCTTGTTCATGCATATTTTGTGGGTTTAAACTGGAAATAGGTTTCTTTGACTAACAACTAACCTATTTGACTATTGAAAATTTTCATTTCGTGACTTTTGCAAGTTTCTCGGGGGTAGGTGTCACGGAGAAGAGCATCTCCTTTGAACTTGTCGCGCACTGTCTAGTCATATTTTCCACTAGTAGGTCATTACAAAGGGGTGCGTACCTATCAAGTGCAGTGTGTCCATTGACTATCGGGCGTACTGTGCTTCTAGACATACATGTGTATTTTTGAATAATGTGTTGATTTAAATTTTGTCTTATAAGCATATCCATCGAAGCGTAGGCATCTCCATTAAAACCGTAGTGTACCTATCTTCAGGCTCGCATAGGTGTTAGACCCCACTGTCAAAATTTACTACCATGCATCCACGTTGGTTTGGGTGCATATCCATTGGCTGGGACACGTGTCATTTTGAGCGCATAGGTGTCTAAGTTAAAAAATAGGATTTCTCTTTGAGCTATAAGATCATTTTTTTAGTTTTTCTGGTTATTTGCAAGCTCTAACAAGTGATTGTAGGTTTCTTTTGGGTTATTTAACTAAAGTAGTTTAAGTGTTTCATTTTTCTTAGTTAGAAAGGAATTTTTGAAGTGTGTATGCTCTTTCCTCGCACCTTCTAGGTGATCTTGGGGATCAAAAGAAATTATAAAAAAAAATTGTCACTTTCAAAAACACTTAATTTACACTTCCTAATTGGATTGATCTTTCAAAATTGGTTAAAACAAACTCTATCTTTTGAAAACACACTTAAAGTATTTTCCATAAGGCTTGTTTTAGTGGAGTTTCCACATTGTGTATGCTCTTCCTTTATGACTTTTGGTGATCTTAGGAATCAAAAGTAACATAAAATCTATTTCTAGATATCATTATATGTGGTGGAAAATTAAAACTCCTTGCATGTAGGGCCTAAATGATTGTCAAAGAAAGAAGTTGCTAAAAAAAAAAATATTCTAATAAGTGTTTTCATATAGGTTTCCAAATGGTGTGCTACTTAAAACCATATTAAAGCGAGAAAATAAAAACACACCACTCCACATCACAATGTATTGCAGGTTTCAAAAAAGGGTATGTCCCTATCTGCTCAACTAGAACATAACCTCTTTGGCATAACACCTTAAGCTATAACAATGGGGGTGGTTCTAGGAACCCTAAAGTAATCCACCATTGAGTAACCTCATGGATGAAACAAGAAGTGCTCCGCTTACCCACTTGACTAGATTTTACATTGCAAGTTAGAGTCAATTTTTTCGTATCTTAATGCTAATGAGAATACACGTGAACGCATTTATTGCTCGTCGTATTTGAAGGGGGTAAAGTAAATCCGAGATACTCCCAAATTAGTTAGTGTGAATCTTTGGGTAAATCAAGCTCACATTTAGACAACTTGTGACACCTAGTTGAGTGATCTTATTAGGAAAGCCATTTTGTCTTGGAGCCCACTTTGCTAGTCCATATCGCATCTTGTCAAACCATCAAAAAGTGAAAAATTACTTGGAGTCGAACCTTATTTTGCAAACAAGGAAAATATTCCACTTAATTTAGATATAAGTGTCATTTATCACAATAATTAAATTATATATCACTTAGATTGGTTTCTTTCTTGCCTTGAGATGAGGCAAAACTCTGCCCAAGTGGCGTTTACTTTACTTTCATCTTTTGATCTATACCCTTTCATTCTCACCACCCATTTGGGGTGAGAAGGAAGCATACCATGTGAGTCTTATCAAGGATAGTATTCACCACTATTTTTCTTGTTTACACCCATCCATGTTTGCAGCTAGGTTGTTAAATGTCTAAAGTGGGTAGGTACATTTTTGTGTCTTCAATAGTCCTTTGATATTGATTTAAATATCGTCTTCATTGCTATGATTTCGGTTCATTATTATTTCTCCTTAAGTTGTTATTTTTTATCACATTCTAGCGATACAATTTCGGTACTTACATCGTGTTTTAATTTTTGTGAGAACTTGGTATAATTCCCTTTATTGCAAGGTTACACTACTCGCACAACTGAGAACTTCTTGCTATACTTATACATAGTTTCGGTTCAATGTCACCTAACTCTTTTAAAGAGTGTTGATATTTCCTTGTGTATAATGCAATGACATCATATTGATACTAACAGCTAGCTTTCTAGGTTAACGTGTCAAGATAGTGTTGTTACGCTATCCACATTCACAACTTCCATTTTTCAAAAAACTTAGGTTTTGTCAGCATTTGAATTGGTCTTAATATATCTTGTGGGAAGATCGCGTCAATATCACTTTGGTATTCATGCCTTATTGGTATTCTAACTCGACCTATGTATTAATAGGTTATTGTCACTATCTGTTTTGAGCCCTTCATTGGAATCATAGTTTAGGGTATAGTCTTACTAAATGACAATGTGAGTGATTATTTGATTTAATTTTCATAGGATTGTTCTTTAAATGATAACAGCTGAATAAGATTACATCCAGAACACCTTTGGGATAGACAACTTATGCAACATACACCTAGGTTGCATACAAATTTGAAAGCATTTAGATAAAACCTAGTATAACTTTGACTAGTAATTCCTAAAATCACGAAAATGGCATCTAAACCAAACGAGTGTGACTTAGAAGAAAATCATTTTGAATCCTTCCCATTTAGCAAAAATAAATTAACACCTCTCTTTTCACATGTCAAAGACACAAAAATGTTGATTGATCATAGCGGAGAAGAATATGATTCTTTTGAGGAATAAGATAAGTTAGACCTGGGTTGATTTTATGAGATCCTTTATTATAAAAGAGATCAAGTACTCGTAAGAGTCCTAGAATTAGGGGCTAAGCTTCCACAAGAATGCGAAGTAGAGACTAAGATCATTAATCATAAAAGATAATAGCTACCATCCATCTTAGACATGTATAACCCATTTCATGTAGGATTTGCTTATACTTTCAAACAACATCACAAAAACGTTGAAGAAGACCCATCAAAACCAATTGGCGATTCGTGAAGACATTATTATAAGGCTTCACGTAAAGTAAAAGTAAGCATGAGTGCAAAGACTCATTTCCTCCTAAATTTCATGAGGAAGACGATACCTTAGTTGAAGAACAGAGCCTTAAAAAAATTGAAACTAAGTCAAAAGATAGCAAACTTAGGCTCTTCGAGTAGGAACGTGCATAAAGATAAACTAAAAAATAATCTAGTGAGTTCCACTTTGATCCGTATGATGACACAAATTTTAAAGTTGCTAAGGTAAATAGACCAATATCGCTTATAAAAGAGAAAATCAATCAATAAGAGTTATAATCAAAGAAGAACACACTTACTACACTATAGGAAGGAAACATAGGACACGGTAGGAAGTAATTATATGAAGAACTATGTCCTTACCCATTTGACAAGGACATCTTTGCGACAATGTTTCTACAACATTTTTCCATTCCTAATTTTGATAAATATAAAATAAAAGGTGATCCTCGTGATCACATCAAGGACTTTTATATGGCTTGTCAAGAGGTCTCTTATAGTGATAATTTGTTAATATGACTGTTCCCTCGCAACCTGGGAGCACTGGCATTAGAATGGTTCTTTAGTATACCTAATGGATCAATCATGACATGGCCCGAACATGCCAAAAAGTTTATATGACATTACTCCTTCAATATGGAGAATGATATCACCATGAATGACCTTTGCCACATAAAGCAAAAGTCAAACAATAAATTTGTGAGTTTCTTATAATGATGGCATGGATTGGTAAGCCATTTCCCATGTGCCTTACTAGAAAAAAAGCTAGTAAGCATAGTTGTTCCTAACTTAAACCCAAAGATAGCCTTCCATTTATAAATGCATTGCAGCTCTAAGTTCAAAGAGGTTATAGAGAAGGGTAGTCAAATCAAAAAGGCTCTCATCATGAAGGGTACACTCAAACCAGTCGTCAACGAAAAACATGAAGCAAAACCCTCAGATAAACAAAAATTCTTCAAAAAAATTAAACATGTCATTAGAGAGAGCATTATGGACTCTAAAATATTCCAAACCATATGGTGGTGCACTTTTAAATCTCTCATAAGGACCTCACCCAAAGGCACCCACCAAACACATGTTTACACCTCTAACCAAATCACTTTCAGCTATACTTAAATAGTTAGACATTGTGAACATTGTGTAGTACCCAACCGTGATAGTACCATATCCCAAAGATGCTCCAAAACTTGGTGGTTCAAAGAGAATGAGTACTATGATTTCCATCGTGTTAAAGGACAAAAAATAGATAGGTGCTTGAGACTACGTCATTATATACAAGACCTCATCGAAGAGGGAAAAATTGATGTAGATTCCCCTAACTTAGGACAAGGTCCCAATGAGAAAATGGGTATCTTTAAAGAGCCCTTTCCTAACCATGAAAATATTAAGAACACGAAGAAAAATCATGGAAAAACTTTCAATGACCATAGGACTATTGCTTATGCTTATCCAAGTAATGATAACCCATTTGATTCCCTTGTAGGATGCATCTGTTCATTTGATGAACATGTCAATAATATTAGGATCTTAGATAAATGTTGTGTAGTAGGGACACGTCACACTCGTTTGATCATACCCAATCCCCTACCTATCCCTCGGGAAGGTCAGTATAACCTAATAGAACAGTTATAAAAGACACCTACTAGGATATCAATTTTAGATCTTCTCATGATCTCTACTACCCATAAAAATGTGTTGTATTAAACACGCAAAGTTTAGAAGTCTCCACAAATGTAGATTCCATACACCTTCAAGCCATGATTATGTTGGTGTGTGTTATTTTCCACATCATTAGGTGAGTCATCTCACTTAGGTGAGATCGTAGGTCCATGTGTCATTTAGGGGTCATTATGAGATTCTCTTACGTGTCAGTGCATTAGTGCATCAGCACATCAGTGCGTCAGTGCATCATATGCATCATTGGGAGTTACACTTCTATTATGGGAATGTAACTCCCCCTCTCTACTTAAGTTGTCATGATTGTAGCACTGGGGGTTACTCAGCACCTCCTATATGTACACCCCATTTGATCTATGAGATAGAGGAGAGTTTTATGGCTTAACCAGGTTCTGCCCATGTTTCAAATCTTTGCATGCACATTCGGTTGATGCTCGTTCCTCCCAAGATCTCTTCATGCTACCGTTCGCACGTCCATTGATGCACACATCATCCCTCACGATCCTTTCTTATGGGTTTTAAACCCTCTTTCATGGTATCAGAGCAGATCTTGTGGATCCATGCACTCTTCGGTGTTGCTCGTGTATTTTTAGAAACACGGCTTCTGGTGTGATATACAGATTCTCGTGCATGTGTCGTAATGGATATTCTGATCGTGCTCTACTTGCACTAATTCTGGCATCATACCCCTCCTTGGTTTGTTCATGTGTTTGAGCTATTTGGGTGTTCTAGCTTTTCATGAGCTCGTTTCGATCTATTACAGTTTGAGGCTACATTTCAGAGGTTACAGATCTGTGTTTTTCATAACGGTGGGTTCAACGTTGGCTTGGTGGATTGTTTGGGTTGGCTCATTTTTTAGCTCGGAGGCTCTTTTTCTCTCAGCATCGTTTGGTTTGGTCTTTGATTGAATGGTTAAACACCTTTGCTTTGGCTTATGTTGTTGAGGGATCTACTTGTTTTTCTTGTTGGCTAGACGTGGAATAGACTGACCCTCTGCTCGTCCCTCATGCACATCGAACCTGCACCTTTTTTAAAGCTCGGGTTCATATTTTTATATATTCTAGCCTAATCTCTGTGCATTGCATGGTAATCTTGGCTTGTTGGCTCGTGGACATGGCTTGGCTCTCGAACCCAGCATCCACTGCTCCAACTCAGCTGGTGTTTTGGGTTCGTGTGAGCCTGTGTGACCTTGGCTGTCAGTAAGGAGTCGCTTCGGCCTGGCTTAAGTTTGTTTTGCTAGTGCATAGAGCCCCTTGTTCATCTTCACAGCCCCCACCCTACCACGTTACAGTTTCCATGCACCTACTCATAGTCTACTTACATAGCTCGTGCACTTGGCTTCAATCATGGTTTCCTCCATTGTTGCGCTTGTTTCCTCATGTTCTATGTTCGGCTCACCATACTGGTTTTCCTCATTGCCTAAGTCATGGTGTATTGGTGCCTAGTTCCTCCCGTCCACGGTGAACCCTCCAACGCTCCATCCTTTGGCAACACCTGACCATTATTTTGGGCTCCTCATCATGAACCAACTCAATGCATATCTTGCTATGTTACATTTGCTTGTTGGTTGTTTCAACAACATTATACTCAACCCATTACCTTGGCATGTGGCTTCCTCATTCCAAAATGGAATCCTATGACCTGTGTCCTCTCTGGTGTTTTCTCCTATGCAGATCCACGTGGCTTCAACTCTCTACAGCTCATCCCTATCTAACACCGTCGCTCGGCCTGCATAACTCCTTGTCCGTTACACTCTAGCTATACCTACTCATGAACACATCTCCACGTGGGCCTCCATTCTCAAGCTGCTCGGTCTACACTAGCTCCAGTCATATCTTTCCTTTTGGAATTATTTGAAGATAAAATTAATCTCACCTTTATTATTTTAAGGTGTAAATCATTTATCTTGGCATTGTAAACTTTTATTGGGGTATCTTTGCTTGTTTTAATATCCATCCTTCGAGTGTCGAAGATGGAGGGCAAGGTCCAGGGTTGGCGGGGAGGCTAATCCACCCTCATGATAAAAAAACCCTATCTAAAATTCCATGCCATTTCAGTAGAGCATACATATGACACCCTTTGCATGCATTTAGGGCACTTTTTAAATCTGTTTGCAGGCTTATTAGCATTTTCTCATCGATTCGGGAATTACTTTTTTTTGTAACTTTTGACTCGTTCTTAGATCTGAGCACTTCTTTAGTCAAAGTTGCATGTTTTTTCACATTCTACGTGATAGGAATATCAGTTTTGTAAATGCACTACTTTATAAAGTGCCACATTTTGGGGCGGTTGACCAAAGCACTATTGGGCTTTCACACACGAGATGCATTATCGGTGAGTTCGATGTCTTCCTTTCGTGTCTTTGCTCTTTTGATTCCACATCATGGAAAGTGCTCTTTCTAGACTTGAGCATCGTAGGATCGCCTTACAACCTTTTCCACTTCTCTTTGGGAGAGGGAATAATTCAGCTTGGCATGCTTCCATGGAACATTGCTTTGCCCATGAGGGTCTCTTACCCTTCTTGCTTGGGCCAGTTCCTACACCCACTAATCATTGTCATCTAGAGGACTTTCTTGACACTTGTAACTATGTCTTTGGTCACATGATGATGCATGTATATATATCTCTCTGGTTTCACGTGGCAGACTCAGATCCACCCCACCGTGTCTGGAGCATTCTTTAGTCCCTCTATGGATACCCTTCACATACTGCCACCATTTTTGCTGCTGTTGATCCAGTTGTCTCCTCTTGTTCTTCGTGTGATGGCAGTTCCATTTACATAGACTCACTTGATTCTACTTCTGATGACGAGGATTGTGCACGATGTTCTGATGTTGAGAGTACTATAGAGGACTCTTCTCCTCTTTCTCTCACTATTCCAGAGAGTGTTGACACATCCCACATCTCATCAAATATCGAGCAGTCTCCTACTCAGTCTCACATCGTCATTACACCTACCTCCTTTCCACTTCCAATGTGTAAGGCCCCTTCCACTCCTTTACCTTCATTGGATGACTCATACCTATCGACATCGCTCTTCTATTTGTTGAGCCCCCTCATTGGGATGAGTATCCACTGACGACCTTAGTCGTCTTTTTACAGAGTACACTTGTGATGCACTACAAGTCCCTCATCCATCTATAGGTGTTTCATAGGATTTCATCATCTCTGTTGTTGGGAGTGCCCCTTTTGGGAATCATGTCACTTCCACATTTCCAAAGACCTTCATTGATCCACCCTTAGTTGTGGATCCCTTTTCTATTGTGGAGGATGTTTTGTTCCCTTCACATCACTTGGACATCCTTTCTATGGGTGTTCCTCTTTTTCACTCTGATCAGTTCTACGCACATGGAATTACCTTCAGTTCCTTGGCACTCACTCACTAGACCTATGTCACACTTTTGTGCACCAGACTCAAAGTTCTTCGTGTTGCTACCTTTGGTTTCCTTTGTGGAGTGGGCAGACTTTCAAAGCATGTCACTTTTTTCCTTCCTAAGGCGGTACGGAGTTTGGTGTGGGTGGCACTTCTTTAGTCCAGAGGCGAGAGGATCTTGTCATCGACATTCTGGGAGACTTCTTAGAGCTGCAAAGTTCAGATCTGTCGATGGCATCTTCTGCATTCCTCTCATCTCCCTCTTCTTCTCTCTTCTTATTCTTTCTGAGAGATTTCCTCCTTGTACATGGGTACCCTTTCAAGCTCCTCTATGGCTAGGACCCATATTTGGCATCTTTATTAGATTAGAGAGTGTGTTTTTCTCTTGTGGTGGATTTTTTCCCACTGGGTTTTCCTTCACTACTTGGGATCTTCTTCTTGTACATGGGTACCTCATCAGGCTTTGTGTTGGGACCCATTTCTCATTTCTAACTTACTGCCTCATCCTAAGTTACGATGAAGGGGGGGTGTTGGTGTGTGTTATTTTCCACATCATTAGGTGAGTCATCTCACTTAGGTGAGATCGTAGGTCCATGTGTCATTTAGGGGTCATTATGAGATTCTCTTACACATCAATGTGTCGGTGCATTAGCGCGTTAGTGCATTAGCGCGTCGGTGCATTAGTGCATCATATGCATCATTGGGAGTTACAATTCTATTATGGTAATGTAACTCCCCTCTCTACTCGAGCTATCATGATTATAGACTTTGGGGTTACTCAACACCTCCTATATGTACACCCCATTTGATCTATGAGATAGAGGAGAGTTTTATGGCTTAACCAAGTTTTGCCCATGTTTCAAATCTTTGCATGCACATTTGGTTGATGCTCACTCCTCTCAAGATCTCTTCACGCTACCATTTGCATGTCCGTTGATGTGCACATCATCCCTCCTGATCCTCTCTTGTGAGTTTTAAACCCTCTTTGATTCCACACCTTGATTCCAATGATCATATCACTTTTGATCACGTTGCAATCCCACGTAAATACCTAGAGCACAAGTTACCCTTATACCTAGAAGTATGTGTTACTTGTCGTAAGATCAAGAGAGTACTTGTAAATGGTGGATTGAGTCTAAATATTTACAATTTGAAGTTGGTTAAATAGCTAGGCCATTCATAAATAGATCTAGCAGCTAAAACTATTACAATCACAACTTATGATAATGAGTGAGAGTCAACAGGTACTATAGTAGTTTTGATGGATGTAGGGCCAAATTTTCATGATACAAAATTCCATGTCCTTGACTTGGATATTCCATACAACATGCTTTTGGGGCACCCATGGATCCATGCTATGGAGGCCATTCCTTTAAATTTCCATTAGTGTATCAAGATGTGACTTGAAGGACAGATAGTCACCATTCAGGGTGATCCAGAACCATTCACGCATTGTAGGGCATTGCATAAATTTTCTCATGTAGCTTATGAATTTCCTTCTATAGATATTATTGTTCCTTTACAAAAATAAGCTATCAAGGAACGTGTGGATCTGGATTCTCTCACTCCTTGTAGTCAAAAATTTATTTCCTTGATTAACCCTTTCACATCATTGGAGGAAACGTCTGCAAAGTATGGCCCAAGTGAGCAATTCACTCTTCAACATGCCTTATTAATAATAGATATATTAGTGTTACCAAGGACATGTGGTACACCCTACTTTAATTTTTAGATAACTCGGGATGTTGTCGTGTAAATGTGTGATAGGAAATTTACAATTTCAAGAATGACAATTATACCCCCATGCCAAAATTTTCATGTTTTATCATTCCTAAGCTCACCAAGTATGTCTAATCAGTCCAAGTGACCTCTCAATTAACATGATCTCATCCCCCTCGGTGATTTATGAAATCACATTCATTCCCCTACGTGATTTTAGGAGTTCATTAAATAAGCTATTTACGGGCGGTTGTGGGAAGGGATATTAGTGACCTTCCTAGGACTAGAGAAACCCCACGGAGTGGAGCAGAGGAGCCAAATCCAACATGGAATTTAATTCAAATATCTTGGGACATCATGGAAATGATTCAGGAATATTTTGGAAGGGCTTAGAGAATTTGGGGTAGTTTTGCCAAAATTAGGGTTCACGAGGCCTAGGCGTGCATAAGCCAAAATAAGATGCGAGAACTTTGGAGGGTGATTTTGAAAGTTCCGGATGGAGTTAGGAGATAAAAAAATATCTTCTGAAATTTAATTCTAATCCCTACATGATGGTCAAATTATATCTTTCAAAACACCTTGGCACAAAATATTTGCACGTAGTTTTTCTCATGCACAAGTGGAGTACCAGATCAAAAATAATCCTTTTCGGGGATCAAATGGAATAATCAACACATGATATTACCACCATTAGATTCCAAATTCACTTTATATTCAATATCATATAAAAAAATTAAAAACTTCCATCGAGAGCTCAAGATATAATCGTCGCATGTTGTCCTCACGGAGCAAGTTTGAGACTTAGCCAAATTTTGGGAGGACACGTGGCAGCTCCAGAGCCTAGCGGGAGTTTATTTCCTGAAGTCTCGAGGTTCAGGTACATCAACCTTAGAAAAATTTTCCCATCCCCATGTGACCTCTAGAACACCATACGACCATCGGGATTTCGGTTCGGCCCAGGTGTAATTTGGAGTTGAAATCCCTTGTCGTCGGATCTCTGCCACATGTCGCCATCTTGCTCATTGTGGAAATTGATGTCCCTTTGATGTGAGGTACATCAGGGAATGTTTTTTTCCCAACTCCAACTCCAAAATTTGAAAATTATCTAACTCTTGGCTGCTCATCGCTTCTAACTATTTCTCTAATGCGAGAAGAAAATTACAGAGATCACCTCAGTCCACCACTCCACCCTTGTCAAAGCTCAAACTAGCTTCACAAAACAAAAAAATCCTCTACCCTATGGTGATACATAGGTATAAAAATAATATTTCATTGAAATAAGAAGAAGAAATGAAGAACAGAGAAGAAGAACAATGGAAATCCCCATTGCCATAAAATTTAAATTTGAAGAAATCTTCCAAACCAGTGCACGGATTGAAAAATCGTCTGTTGTTGAGTTTCACTCTCTTGAAGGCCATTAAAAAATCAAATTTAAACCTTCAATTTTTAGAAAGGAATTCTCACAGTGATCAAATTCCACTTTTGGTTCCATAAAGAATAAATTTCAAATTCCCGTCAAACCAACAAACGATCAAAAGGAAATTTCACCATTAAGACAAGAAGCAAAAAACTATCGCAATGGAGTTGATTTCATCGCAAATGGAGAAAAAAACCACACCTGAAATTTTCAAGCTTCATTAGTGGAAAAATTAGCAAGCTACCTCTCCACTTCTCGGGATTCAAATGGGTGAAATTGCACAAAAATTGGAGGGAATGATCATTGAAAAATCTAGTTTTTAGTGAACTAGTTTTCACGCCATCAAGTTCCTATTTTTCAGGGATATGGAGGACTGATTTTTCATCATATTTTTCTATGTCACATGAAGAACATCTTTGAAAAAGGCAGCGAGCTACCCTCTTCAATTCTCAAGGTTCCAATGGGTGAAATCGCGTGAAAATTGGAGGGGATGATCATTGAAAAATATCATTTTACGTGAATTAGTTTTCGCGCCATGAAGTCCCTATTTTTTAGGGATATGGAGGGTTGTGTTATTTTATCAACATTATAACCTCTTCAAATAAATTTTCAAATTCGGAAGATCCGGTGGGTGAAACCCTCTAAAATTAGGAGGGAAGGGTCTCCAAAAAATGTAGTTTCTCTCAAATTATTTTTTACACAATAAAGTTGCCGAGTTTATTAGGTTATGAAGGACCAATTTTTTATCATTATTTTTTTTGGTAGCTTCATATCCAAAACTCTTACTAGGAATAAATTTTCATTTTTCATTTCTGAGCTTTCTGGAAAGCGAATCATGATGAAAATTAGAGCACAAGTTCGTGACAAAGAGCCGAATCCAAAATAGTTGTTCCCATCGCAAACAGAGGTTATTTTCACCATTTACTAAAAATAGCATATGTTATACTTCCTCACATGCTATAAATGGTGAGCCCCACTGAATTTCAAGTTTGATCACTCAAGACAATCAGAAAAGGGGTAAAATGGAAAGTAAGACAGAAAATGACTTCTTCCCAAAATAAGCAGAGTCCCCAAATTGCAACCTGCTAAAAATAGAAATGTGCTAAAAATAGAAATATCTTAGGAAAAGAGGTTGGAATATGGTATAAGGTTTAGAAGATGAAACTAGAGAAAGACAGGTGATATGTCCCGAATAGCAGAGCATGGGCTCATATTCTAAAAATAGCAGGTTGTTCTCAAAGGGCAAGTTTGGCACAATGGGACATAGAGGGATGATCATCTTAGGGAACTAGACAATTTTTTTCAACACTCACTACATAGTTCAAGTCACAGGTATATCATACGTAGGCTGGGAGTTGCGGTCATCAGCGGAATAATTGATTCAACTTGGCAAGCATTCACAAGCTAATTTGAAGGATTTTCTCAGGGTGTAAGGAGTTTGAAGATTCAAAGTCTCACTGCACTTGAGTTTTCAATTAACAAGGATCAATGGATTTCATTGGGAATGACATCTCCTCTTCTTCTTCTCTCTCTCTTTCTCTCTCCTCTTCCCCCAACTTTCTCTCTCTTCTCAATGTTCTAATTTTGCATTGGGATTGCACTTTTTCATATGTATTAATGTTCCTAATGTAATAAGTCACCTTTATGTTATTCAAAGGGACTTAAACATTTCCTCAAAAGTTGAAAAGTTTTAAGTTATGTGAGGACATATGAAAAGGAATTGGGGGGAAGATGAAGAGTCATATCTCACTCTATAAATTGTAAAGCCATTCCCATTTCAAAAGGGTTGGCAATTGATCTTGTAAACTCAAGAGTGCATTGTAATTAGAGAAAAAAAGTAGATAGCCATTTTCTTCTACTTTCCTCCACTCTTAAATTTCTTCCATTCCTACACTATGTATAACTTCTATTTAAGCATCAATACAAGAAGAAGGATTTTGTAGCCTTTTTGATGAGAAGATTTTAGAAACTTTGAGTTCACAATCTTATCTCGTCTTGTTGCAATTTGCAGGGTTATTTCTTCTCACAAATGCATGTGTTTTAGTTTCTAACTAGTATGTGTAGGAATCTAATTTCCTACCTATAACATTAGTTCCCTATCTCAATTATCACTCCCCTTTCTTGCTTTTGAGATAAATTCCTCCCTAGTAACAAATTACTAGCTTTATTGCAGGGTCAGTGGAGTGCCCCTATTGGATCCCTAGTCAAAAGGCCACCACATAAATCCACATTTTCTCACGTATGCATATACGAAAACTACACCGATTACATAGAAGGACTCATATTACCATAGTGTTGGAAATAAATCCACAATTTTTTCCACACGATAAATTTTCTTGCCAACACGGGATAAATTACCTAAACCATTAGAGATTGTGATCCCTAGTAGTCTCCTATCCGAGGAAAATATGTTAGAATATCGCATCGGGATGGTAGTTGAAGGTGCCATGGAATCATGTCATCAAGCTACATAGTATATCAAAGGTCACTGTATGTGTACGTCATGGGTTTGATGGGTTTGGATGTGGCATCAATACACAAGGATGGTTAGAACCTATTCCTATCCCTCATTTAAAATCTAAGAGATATGGTCTTGGAATAAGACCTCATGACGATCCAATCTTTTTGATTGATGCCACCTCTTCCAAACATGAGGACAAATCATCTCATTCAGGTAGTGATGAATATTCCCAATATATCCTCTACGAGGATCTTGCCTCCACTAACATATTCCCTGATTTAGATGTTTTTACCTTATCCGGATCCAATCCTCAAACCAATGGCCAAGTAACCCTTTTATATCCCAAAATTTTAGATTGGGATCAACAATTTCACGTGTCAATTGATTTATTTGAGAGCAACAAGGCATTTGAAGAATTCATGGGACTCATGGATTCTATTCTGACTAGGGATCACAAGAAAGGATTTGTAATTCAACTAGATGCTTGTGCATACTTTGGAGAAGAGGTAGAGATGTGTGGACACTTGAATAGGAAGGTCATAAGAAAGAGTAATAATACTTCAGAGAAGCCTTGTGGAAAGAATAAATGCAAGTCTCATAGCGACAAATTTTTTAAAGCACTAGTAGATAAATGAAATCAAGAACTTATAGAAAAAATGGTATATCCATTCAAAGACGACAATGAGCTACCTAAGTTGGTTGATCTTACTCTTCCCCCTAATCCTACGTGGATGGAAGATGATTATAAAATTCTTGTTGAAGAAATGATCAGTGTTAACATTGACTCGAAACAGGAACCTAAAATGATAAAGTTTGGACCTTCTTAGCTCAAGAACATAATTTTTTTGTGGCATTATTAAGGGAATATGCAGATTTATGTGCATGTTCATATGCTGAGATATTCGTGGTTTTGTCCCAAACTTGGTCATACAAAACCTCTTTTTGCACCCAAATGCCAAACCCATCAAGCATAAATTGAGAAAGATGCATCGCAAAATTGCACTACTTGTCAAAGAAGAACTGGAAAAGTTATTGGTTGTTGATTTCATTAAACCCATTGACTATTCAAATTGGATATCTAACATAGTCCATGTTTAGAAGAATCTGGTTGGCATAAGGGTCTACACCGACTACCACGACATCAATAAAGCATGTCTGACGAAGATGACTTCCCCTTTCTTAATATTGATATGATTGTCGATTCTACCACTGGTTATGAAATGTTATCCTTAATGGATGGTTTTTTAGGTTATAATAAGATCGAATTGCGAGAGGAAGATCAGCATAAGACAATTTTCATCATCCCTTGGGGGCCATTTTGTTACAATGTCTGCCTTTCCGACTCAAGAATGTCAGGGTCACCTGTCAATGTGCAATGATGATCATCTTCCATGACATAATGAATGACATCATGGAGGATTATGTTGATGATATCTTAGAAAAATATAAAAGTAGAGGAGAGCACCCTGAAGTGCTAAGACGTATTTTTCAACGTCTCCGAGATTACAAAGTACGTTTGAATCCTAAGAAGTGTGTCTTTAGCATTTTTTCAAGAAATCTCCTAGGTTTCATCGTTTCACAAAGAGGAATAGAGGTGGATCCTATAAAGGTTATAGCTATCACAGAAATGCCTCCACCTATAAATATTAAACAAATAAGAAGTTTACAAGGAAAAATTTAGGCAATCCATTGTTTTATTTCATAGTTTGTAGATAAGTGCCATCCATTTACACATGTACTAAAAAAATATGTTACACTAAACTAAGGACAGTGATCAAAAGACATTTTCACTACCTAAATAGTACCTTGTCAATCCACTTTTTCTCATGCCGCCTACCCCAGGCAAACCTATCCTATTATACATTTCATCTACCTAGTTTTCTATTGGTGCACTACTTTCCCAATATGACCTAGACCATAGAGAAAGGGTAGTTTATTACCTTAGTCGCACCTTGATTACCTATGAATTGAATTACCCACATATTGAAAAGGCTTGCTTGGAAGTTGTCTTTACCTTTCAAAAATTACGTCACTATCTCCTTAACAATAAGACCAAGATAATATCCAAAGTTAAACCTCTCAAATACCTTTTATCCAAACCCTCCCTTATGGGATGAATGGCTAATTGGATCATTCTCCTAAGTGAATTTGATATTTAGTTTGTTAACCATAAGTCATTAAAAGGACATGTGTTGGCTCATTAGTTGGAAGAAGATCCTCTACCAGGGATGGAACCTTTGTGTTTGGATCTTCTAGATGTATCCATGATGTATGTTGAAGATTCTGTGGAGTGGAAAGTCCATTTTGATGGATCATTCACCTTTTATGGATCAGGAGAGCGATCTTGGTGCTAATCACTCCCATGGGAGAGGTCATTCCAAGAGCATTTTGTTTGGGATTCTGTGCACTAATAACATTATAAAATATGAGGCACTCATTTCTGGCCTCAAATTAGCCATCACTTGGAATATCAGACAACTACGAGTTATTGGGGACTCCCACTTATTATTAAACAAGTTAATGATGAGTATAAGGTTAAAGATGAAAAGCTTATTCCATACAAGAAATTGGTTGAAACCTTGAGGCAATATTTCCTATAGATTATCTTCAACAAAATCCAAGGTTACATAATAGGTTGGCAGATGCTATGGCTATAATTGGGTCTCTCTTACGCATTATGTCTCGGAAAGTAAAATTACCTTCTTTGTAGAGCATTTATGAGTACCCACATATGACATGCCAGAATCTTATCTTGCATTTGAAGTTGTTTGCCCCTTCTTCCCTTGGTATGACCTATATTTAGATATCTACAAGATGGCACATTTTCCCCAAACATTATCCATTATGGGAAGAAATATCTTATCCATCGTATATCCAATTACACCATCCTAGGAGGCACCCTTTATCATCGTGGCTATGATGGGAATCTTCTACATTATTTGGATGTTACTGAGTCAATCCACACTATTAAGGAAGTGCACAGAGGTATTTGTGGAGCACATACCAGTGGCATGGTCTTGGATAAGAATCTCTTAAGAGTGGGTTATTATTGGCCCACCATGGAAGTAGACTATTGTAATTTTGTAAAGAAATGTGAGCTATGCCAAAAATATGGCAACTTGTTAAATGTGTCAGCACATGCTTTACTCTCTATCACAACACCTTGGCCATTTTCTAAATGGGGCTTGGATCTCATAGGGAAGCTCCATCCTTCTTCTTCAGATGGCCATACCAACATTATTACGCCATCGAATATTTTACTAAATGGGTAGAGGTTGTACCTCTCACTTATGTCACTAGTGCACAAATCTCCAAATTCATCATGAATCACCTCATTTTCTATTACAGTATCCCTTCTTCCATTGTCACTAATAATGGTAAATCCTTCAAGAATAAAATGGTCAAAGCATTATGTCAACAATTTCATATTTAGCTCAAATTTCTACCCCTATTACCCCTAAGGTAATGGGAAAGTCGAGGCTACCAATAAAAATCTTGTATGGATCATTGAGAAAATGGTAAGTAAGACTAGTCGTAATTGGCACTTACAGATACATCCCACCCTCGGGCCTTTCAAATCTACATCTGCACTCCTACTAGTCAAATCCCATTATCACTATTCTATGGAATTGAATCCATCATACCCTTGGAAGTGGAGCTTCCCTCCCTGAGAATATCTCTCCAAGACTATCTTGATAAGGATGAAGACTATAGAGTTGCTCGGCTAGCAGAGCTAGAGTTGTTGGATGAAAAGTGTATGAGAGCACTTAATCACCTGAAGGTCTATCAGAATAGAGTATCTAAGAGGATATAAAAAATGGATCATCCATCATGAATTTGATATAGGTGATCTAGTTCTAAAAAAATCATAAGAACATTGTCAAGGACAGAGAAAAGAAAGGTAAGTTTGAGGCTAACTGGTTAGGGCCTTATGTGGTGGTTGCTTAAATATGGATCATGAGCTTATAAATGGCATAATCATATGGTGAAGAGCTTCTAGAATCCATTAATGCCATGCACCTCAAGCGGTTCTACGCGTAATCATGGGTAATATCTCGAGAAAATACCTATAAAGTAGAAATACAAAAAAATAGAAAAACATAAATTTTTTTAAGAAAACAACAAAGAAAAATAAATTCATCCTTTGTGAAAACCACGCAATTGTGGCATAGTGGCTAGGTATTTTGGTGAAAACAGGTTTCCAACGCTCAAGGAGGATAATTTGGTCACAAGTGACTCTTACATATGGATGGGCAACTCTCACTACTATCTAGATTTAGTTTCCTTTGTTTTGTCTAGGGACCCTTCGAGCCTATCTCTACCATGACGTGATCTAGCTTATTTGTTCTCATATATGTGTAAGGGAATTTCCTTTGTATATTCCCATCTAATGTTAGGGGTACCTTCATATTTTACCTTATTGAACATACATGTGTGGCTTTTTTCCTTTTGTATATTCCCACATCATGCTAGGGGAATCCACTTTTCTTTGCCCTTGTACATTGATTTTAGAACATGACCTCAGAAAATTAAAAAACATTCAAAAAAGGATGCACAAAAATCTAAACATTCAGAAAACCCCCCTTAGGAATGAAGCTACACCAACTTCATAACATTTTCTTTAGGAAACCTCAGAAACAATGAGAATAGTAGCCGTAAAAAATTATCTTTCAAGATAACCCAAAAATATTAGAAAATATATCAATGTTGTCCCACAAAAACAAGGTAGTGATTTAAGAGCTTTTAGTTGTCGATTTGTATAGTTTTGGTCGTAAATATATTTTTGCGCTATATGATTTAAATAATGGTTAATTTTCTTACCTTAGATCGAATCTCATTTTATTTATTTATGTGTTGCTTTGAGTTCATTTTTGTAATATATTGGTATGTATTCATCATCTGCTATATGCATCTATTAGGATTCATTTTACTTACTTATATTGGATACCAATTTGATTTGTTGTTAAAGTTTGCATGAATTCATTTTTAGTTGCATATCATTGTGTTGTTTTGTATGTATATATTTGTTTATTTTATTTAACTTTTCCTTATGTGTTTGTTTACTACACTTCTATTTGTTATCACATCTATCATCTATCATTCATCACATATAACATCATCTAATACATCATATATAAAAAAATGCTAAGTTTTACATCATGCATGTATACTAAGCTAATCATCACATATCATATCATCAATAGGGCAAGAGGGTTGTGCATGATCACAAACATATACCCCCACACCAGTATCATCTAGTATCATCCCAAATTTTAGCATCTAACAAAATATCTCATGTACAAAACATAGGATATCATCTAAACCATCCTTGGGCACTATTTTCCACCTAGCACTTATCTCTTCACCCTAGGAATTTTTAAATATTTCTAGGTGCTTCTTTTCTTCTATTTTTATCTATCACCATGATTATTTTTAAATAATTATTATTGGCCCATTTGTCTTCTCACTGGTGCATGTTAATGTTACTCGACACCCATTCTCCTGACTCTGGAGCATATTTGTGTGATTTTCGGAGCTCTTCCATTTCCTAAATTCTTCTGACCGATCAAAATTTAAAAAATTGTAAGCTCATCCAAAAATCCAAAAATAAAATTGTGAAAACTTTGAAAATGAACTAAAAATTAGTAATCAACTCATTTACAGCTGAAATTTGTGTCTTTCGCATGGCGTTCATCTCATATCTTGTTATCATTTCCACGCATATTGAAATAATGACTCATAGATCATCTGAATCTCCAAACCATTTAGAAAATATATGTTGCTTACTTCATTAATACTCTGGGGCATGACTTGTTTGGTATTGTTTTGTTGTGCACATTAATTTTTTATCATACCTAAGTGTCCCCCATCCTTTCCCTTGAACATTAAAAATTTCTTGGGGCATAATTTTAAACCCTTATCGTTTATCAAAAAAATGGGATTACAGACTCGATAACAAAATATTTGTGCAACTATCTTAAACATTGTTGGTTTGAGTGTGTGTGATTGTACTTATTTCCCTATTAAGTGAGTTTGTTTGCTTCTTGTATTGCATTACATTCATGTATGTTGCATAGAGTTGGCCATTTTTAGCAATGGACCATTGTTTGTATCTTGGCTTTTCATGTCATTTTACGCTTCCGTTGTATGCTTATATTTTAATAAGGACTGATGATGAAGATTACTAGCAATATGATGAATTAAATTTCTTATAGAGCAATGCCTTGTGGGTAGCTCAAAGTCCCTTTTCCTTGTTATTTTCTCTTCTATCTCCCCTATTCATATTGTTCTTTCTTCTATCCTCTTTTTCAATCATCGATCATGTTCCTCCATCACCCCATCAACACTCGAGGGGGAATCCTTCACCCTAATAATTTTTCTTCTACCCCTTCAAAATTTTCTACTTGTTTATGATTGTCTACTTTCTTTAACATGATGTCACCCATGTCACCTCAAAGAGGGGAAAATGTAGGCATATATAATTTGGTCTACATGATCTTATTACTAAGATCATACTAACTATCCTAGTCTCGTGTTCATTTACTACACTACGCTAGTAATATAGCCTTTCTAACCCCTCCTAAACCATGCTAATCCCCCTCTAACCAACTTCTATAAGTTTGTTTCCCTTTAATTAACCTTGTTTAGGTTAATTAACCCTCTTATTGACTTTCTAAAGAGAATTTTACTTTCTAAACAAATATCTCACCTTCCAAATAACCACTTAGCCTTCCAAATCTAGTTCACACCTCCCAATGTGCTTTTCTAAAAATCACCTTTTTGACTCCTTTTTAGTCCCATATGCATCCAAAACATCATATTCTCAAATTCCAAAACTCTAAATAGAGGGATACCCCTCCCACATTTTCCTAAGAACTCTCTCTCTCTCATCTAATTTCTGATTTCGGTCATGCTTAAGTCTTTTAGAGAAATTTCATAGTTTATTTCAACTATTTACTTGTTATTTTCTAATCCTTTCAAAGCTTTAGGTAAATGGGAGAAGCCATTAATGGTGATCTTCCATTCTTAAGCTTTTGAAATATCAATAAAACACATAATTGATTGCTAGATATTTAATAAGTTAACTTATAGATAGCTTTCATGGATTAGAGAACTAATATAGTCATGTTTAGAGATTGATTGGTTGTTTCAAGCTTTATATATGCATGTAAATTGGTAGCTCTTTCTTATCTCTAATCTTATTGTGATTTGAGTTGTTTGTTCCAAAGATTTTGGGGTTTCTTTAGAGATTCTTACCCCATGTTCATAGCTTTAACAAAAATTTGATTACACACATAAGGAGTTATCTCTTTAGAAAGATGCATTATGAATTAATATCTCAATCCTTCCAACTTTGCACATGTGAACTCACCAACAAAATACTTGAAATAATATAGCACTGGAGAAATCAAGAACTCAGAATTGATTCTCCACTAGATATTGTACTCTAGACATGATAGATAAACTTGAAAATACATTGAAACATACTCCAAAAACAAAAAAATAGGTGATGTCTTGATAAACCCTTGTTAAACCTTGAATAAGAAATCATGGTACATATACTTAAACTTCCTGGTAATGGAACCAATTTGTTAGTAGTTACCAATTTAACACCCCAAAATGACTTGCTTGTAAACACATAAAAAAGGGACAAGAATAATTATATGTATGAACTATGTGTCAATTTTAGTGAAGGATGGATCTAATATTATTTCATTAGAAAATATTGGGAATTACAGGAGGAACTTGAACAAAGGATGTGGTTAGTTTCCTACTACTTTTGACTCTTCCCGAACCAAAGTCGAGAAACCAATTAATAACTTGAGGGGTAAAAAGAGATTTTATTATTCAATCCTCTAGAATTTTTGATACTTCCATCTGATTCAAGTGTACAAAAAAATTATACAATGATCACTCAAGAGAGAAGTCACAAAAGAAATGTAAATACTTTATATTTACACATATTATACTATAGATAGATATAATGTGATCATAAATATCATTCAAATGGTAATGTTAGAAATTCAAAGTAAAATGATGTTTAAGATGCCAATATTTATGAATAAAGGAAAAATAACTCAAGATATGCAAAGAAGAAGTTGTTTTCTAGAAGAAATCATGTTGAATATAAATGGATGATGAAATATTCAAGGGTAGGACAATGTTTTGTACTAAAGAAAGGATAAAAACTTTGAGGAATATGAATATGGGAAAGGGAATCTAATGGGAAAACCCACAACACTCACCATCTTGATCTAATGATCCAATAATGAAATCAAATTTGAAATCAATAGAATATGGCCCTTACAAGGTTATTTTCATTCATGAACACAAAATTTATGTAAATATTACAAAATAATCCCCTAAAATTCAGCACAAACACTTTGATAATAAATATTCGTGCATATAATGTCTAAATCCTAAGACCCAAGGATACCTTAAGGAAAAAAATCATTCCCTGAAATTTTAGAAAGGAAGTTTATAATTGAAACAAATGTTGTATGGAACAATGAAAAGGAAACATTCACTCAATACCCATTCCATATAATGAACTAAAACATGCTTCTTTCTAGCTTATTTTCATGGAAAATGCAAGATTTACAAAGAAAGGAAAAATATCTCTTAATTCCACCTTGAATTACAATAAGAAAAAGAAAATTTAAGTATATGAAGAATGATATCCTATGTGTTTTCCTTCTGAGGGATACAAGGACATGATCTCAAATCCTTCCAATGATTATACACATGCAATCACCTTAGCAAAACCCCAAAATTTAGAAACCACCATTTCCCCAAAAGTGAAGATATAATTCACTTTTATAAAAAGAAATTTCCTAAAATAATATCACCAAGATGTCCTTTTAAGAATTTAAATTATGACACATTTCCATAGAGGTGCCTTGATGGTAAGGAACCATAGGATATTTTCAATGATAAGTTCAAGCTGAAACCAATGGATTCTCACGCAATTTGGGAGATGAATGAAGAGGGAACTACCAAATGTTCAGTTCCTATTATTTTGACCATGATCCTTTACTTTTATGGGGGAAGGAGAGGAATATGTATTTTAAGAAGAATAATGAGGTGAAGGGGGATCAACTAGGGTACATCCCAAACTAAACTTGTGATCATATGATTTGTGAATGTGACAAAAATTCACCAAACTTCTATAATTGAAATATCCCAAATCTCTCCATAATTCCTCTTCAATTTTATTCCTATTTGAAGGTAAAAGAATATTCAAATGCACTTGGTCTCATGTAGAATGGACCTATGGATCAATTGTTATGGATAAAAAAATAGTACAGTGTAGGGTGTGGGAATTATTTTATAGTTCACACCTTTGCAAGACCACAAAATGTGAAACTACATTTCCCCCTTGTAGTTCCCTGAAAGTGCCATAGGTCCACCTTTGATTGGATGTGGGAGTGAAAGAAACTTTTTTAACTTGTAAGGATATAAAATTTAAAAACTGTAAATTGAAAATATGCAATTTACTTTACGTTGTCCCCTCATGGCGTGAATTTCCACTTGTTTTTGTGCAACATGTTTTCACATAAAACCATTATCCTCTGCTCGTGGATTTTTTAATGTTCCAATGAAATCTATGCTATAAAAACTTTCTCATCACTTAACCTTTTCCATCTCCTTATTTTACAGATATTTCTTGTAAAATCTACGAAACACTAACTTATTTTTTTACATCTCTCAAACTTCATCACATCTTAACATGCTCTTTGTTTCTTTAAGGATCCTAATGGAACTCTCTTCTTGCATCATGAATTATCCTAAGAATATTCCAACCTTTGTTTTGTGAAAATAACCAATTTTTGGAACACTATCTTCTCCAAGTCCATGAAGCACTAAGTTCACTTCCCCTTTGTTCCATATAATAACTTACCTTGTAAATCTCAAGTGATACTACAATTTAATCACCTTTGTTAAACACTAAGTGTTAATATGGCTGGTCCAATTCAAATGTTGAATAGAAAATGTTACTTGGTTTAAAACAAGTCATTATCACCATTAAACCTATAACTCCAACATTGAATTTCCTTCAACTCTTTGAGCATTAACCTCTAATATCCGTGAATTTTTTCTTTTCTTCAAAACCCACCAAGTAGTTCTCTAGTATTTTTTTAGTCCGAAAGAGTCAGGACCACCACCCAATGTAGACCCGCAATCCCAGGACCACCACCCTGGTTAGGCGGTGGTTTTGTAACCGCCACTCTGCACAGAGCAACGATCATGTTACTAAAAAGATAGAACCTCTGTGTTTCAATTTTCCCTTCTTTTTGCTGACTATTTTGATGAAGTAGATTCATTTTGGATCCCTATGGTACACACCTCCCGTACTTAGGAGGATTTTGGTCCCACAAAATCTTATTGGGGGAGTATATGAGGAAATAATTCCCTTACTTTCTCCTTTTAGTACCATTGGGCCTACCTTTGTGTCTTTCCTTTCAGTCCAATCTACCAAGACTCCTGTGGACCTCTCCTAGACTCTCTAACCTTCTGTTGTAACACTAAATCCTCCTCCAATTTGCCTCTTAAGTCCAAGATGCAATCCTCAATGGAAGGTAGCAACTATAGTCCTTCATCTTCATCTAGCATGGATGGCTCATATAAGTGCAAGTTCTCACAATTTACTACAGAGTACATCCTCATAAATAGTGGTAAGTCAAGTAAAAAAGAATTTTCTCCAACCTTCTCTAATATGGTGAAGGGCCCATATCACAGTGGCTTGAGTTTCGTGCTTGAACTTGTAATCTCTCCTTGCTCAAGTAAAGCCAAACTCTATCTCCAACATATAGCTTATGTTCTCTCCTATGTTGATCATGCCTATCTTTGTACTTGGCTTGAGATTTCTCTAGTTGTTCTTTGAATTTGAGATGGATTTTCCAGATCCTCTCAATGAATTTTTTTTCTCTAGTCACCTCTATGTCTCGTTTCTCCTCCTCATCCCTTGCCCAACTATTATATCCAGATTTGTAGGTAGATATCCCAAGCACACTTCAAATGGTGAATTTATAGTGGATGTGTGTACTTGCTCATTTATAGGAATGTTGAATGTAGGCTAAGGACTCATCCCAAGTCCTTGGATATTTTCTATTATACCCTCTGATCAGTTGTACCAAAGTCTTGTTTACCACCTCTATCTATCCATATGTCTCGTGAATGGAAATTTGTGCTCTATGTAACTGGTATCCATTTTGTACCACAAGGTAGTCCAAAACTTCCCCAAGAACTTGGAATCCTGTCAGAAACAATAGACTTTGGCAAACCAAAATGCACCCATACATTAGCAAATAAAATATTTTTTGCCTCATGTGCTTTTACCATCTTTTTACATGCCATAAGAATACACATCTTACAGAATCTATCAACAACAACATATAGATAGTCATGGCCATGTTTAGACATAGGTAATCCTCCTAAAAAATTCATAGAAATGTCATCCCACGGATAAGTAGGTACTGGAAAAGGCATATACAAACCCTCCTTCTTAGATTTAGGCTTTCTAGTACAACAAATTTTACATCCACGTATAAATTTTAATGCTTATTCTTGCATATTGGGCCAATACACATAACTTTGCAAGTGGGATAGGGTCTTACCAACAGCAAAATGTCCCACTAATTTTGAGGTATGTGCTTCCCTCATTAAAAGAATTATTTCTTATTTTGGCACACAAAGCTTCCCCCATCGGTAGAGCAGCCCATCTTTGAGATAACAATCTTCAATCCCTATCCTTTCAGCCCCTTGGGACTGCAACTACTGAAATGTCACCCCAAAGTCTTTGTCTTGGGCATATGCCTCTCCATAAGCTTCCTTCGTGAAGGGCTCGATCTGAGAGATAGTGGCCAAAAAGGAAAACTTCTCTGTGTGGGTGGCCTAGACGACATGTCTTCCACCAAGTTTGTACTAACCTTCTTGTATTTGATCACCAGATTGAACTGCTGAAGGAACCCCATCCATTTGTAGTGCCTTACCTACTCAATTTAGACTGTGTGCTTGCAAAATCTGGAGATGTTTGTGGTCGGTGTGCACAATAGTTTCTTTACCCAACAAATAATGCTTCCATGTTTTAATTACTGAACTAGTGCGTACATTTCCTTATCATATACTAAATATCCTTTAAATGTTGAAGTGAAGGTTTCGAGAATGGTAACATACGGGTTTACCTACTTGAAGAAAAGCGTGCCCATGGCATAATCACGACATCTTTCTCTACTTCAAAAGGATGCTGAAAATTAGGAAGAGTAAGTCTTTGGAGCATGAATAATCTTGTATTTCAATAACTCAAAGGATTTTTCTTGTTCCTTACCCCAGTCAAAACCCTTACTCTTTGCGGCCCTTTGTGTGTAGAGGTGGTGCGGTTGTGGAGAAACTTCGGAATGAACTTCCTCATGTATTGTACTACTCCCACAAAACTCCTAGTCTTTGTGGCTCCTGTAGGTGTTGGCCAGTTGGTGATGGCTTCCACCTTCTTTGGATCCACTCGTAGTTCTCCTCCTCTAACCACATTCCCAAGATAGACAAGTGATTGTTTGGAAAACTCACATTTCTTTATATTACAAAGCAGTTGTTTCTCCCTGAGAACTTATAAGACTTGTTGTAAATGGGTTAGATGTTCTTCCCATGTGGCACTAAAAATCAAAATATCATCTAGATATACAATGACACATGAATCTATGAAATCCCGCAATACATCATTCATCAATCTCATAAATGTAGTGGGTGCATTGCATAACCCAAAAGGAAGTACTAACCATTCATACAAACTCTATTTTGTTTTGAAGGAAATCTTCCATATATCCTCCTCCTTCATTCTAACTTGGTGATAACTGGACTTGAGATCAAACTTCATGAAGAATTTGGCATGTTGAATCTGGTCCAAGAGATCATCCATGCGGGGAAGTGGATATTTTTTCTTTATGGTGATCTTGTTGAAAGCGTGGTAGTTGATGCACATTCTCCAAGAACCATCCTTCTTTGGCACCATCACAATAGATGAGCCACATGGTGAGGTGATCGGGCGTATCACCCCTTGTTCTAGTAGTTCATGAAGTTGTTTCTTTACTTGAGTACTCTCAAGCAAGGATTTGCTTATACAACTCAATGTTTGGTAGAGGGGACTCAAGATATAGCTGAATCTCATGCTCTATTTCTCGTTTTGGTGGTAACCCACTTAGAGCCTAAAAAACTTCACGAAAAGGACTGAATAATACTATCCAAATCATGCTTTCGCTGGTAGGAATCTCGAAACTTCTACCCCATCTTGTTTATTCTTTAACAAAAGTAAACAAAACTGATTATGATTTTCCTAAATAAGTCATTTTGCTTGGTTAACACTCACCATAGTAACTTGTGTCTTATGCTGGTGTGCCCGGATGTTGTAGTTGATCTGTTCCTTAACCCATCTATACTGGTTTTCCCTTCTCATAAATATAACATCCCTGATATACAAGTAAGGACTCCCGAATACAACATCAAAAAACATCAAGTGGAATAATGTCATCTTCCAAAACATCAATATACTGGGAATTTATCCCAAACTTGACCTTACATCTTCTTGTTACCTGAATTTCAACGCCCTTCTTCACCCAACCCAAAGGATAAGGGTGTGGATGCTCGTAAGTCTCAAGACCAAGCTTCTTTACAACTGCTTCAGAAATCAAGTTAGACTGAGAACCGGTATCCACCAAAGCATTTACCTTAGTTCCCTTGATGCGGAATAGTTTACTCATCTCCTCTTCCGCTTTGTCCATGTTGGTGGCCATGCATCTAAGCCTTTCGTCCACATCATATTCATCTTCAATTTCCACCTCCCCTTCGGTTCTTATAGTTTTCATGGACTTCTTCGATTCCTTGGTTTGGTTCTTCAGATGTAACTTCCAACATGTGGCGTCAGTATGACCATTAATAGCACAGTTCTTGCAAAAATTGTTGGGATCTTTACAAGTATTTAAAGTAGTGGTAGCTTATTTACCTTTCCTTTTCCACTTACCCTTATTACTTGTTTTCCCATACTCTTTCTTATGCTGATTTGTTGAATGCTTTTCCCTTGGCTCTATTTCCCTTGCTTTTTTCATCATCTATGTAGTATGCTTACACACATGCCTCATTGAGATCCTTGGATGGAAATGAATTTTCTTCGAAGGTGAGTGTGAAGTCCTCCCAAGTACTTAGTCAGAATATCCTCATCCTCCAAGTCCATGTTTAGAAACATGGCCTACCTCCGAAACTCCGTAGTATAGTCCTACACACTTTGACCACTTGCCTTGTCTAAAATACTATCATTTAATCATTTAGTCAGTCTTGTGGCCAATAGGATAGAAGTTAGCTCTAAGTAATTCTTTAAATTCTTGCCAAGATTTCACAATAGGATGCTTCTTCTTTTCACAAGTGGTTAGATGGGTTTCCCACCAAACCAGAGTGTGTCCCTCCATTTTGAGACGTGCAAAGGTGATCCTCTGTGCCTCAATGACATTATGGATGCTAAAGTATACTTCTAACTATTTTAACCATTTATCAAGCAACTCCACATCTACTTGTCCTTCAAATATTTTAATATCAACTTTCATCTCAAATTTAAAAGGAGTATGATCAGATTTTACCTTTTCTCTTGTGTTTGAAGTCTCTTCTTCATGCTCTTCCCCATAACTTTCCTCATGGTGGCTCCTTCCTATGCCAAATTTTCAGCTAAGCCCCGAACCACTAAGTCAATGGAGTCTTGTTTGAAAAAGGTTGTCTTTTGTAAATCAGCAAGCTCTTCTTGCCTTCTAAACATCCTATCCATCATGGTCTCCAACATCTCGATTCTACGGACCAAGTTCTCTTCCTCCATTTGTCCCCGAATTCTCTATTTCCACTTCTTTGTAGAAATTTTTGGATCACAAGGTAAAGCCTCTTCACCTTTAGATCTTGTCACTGTCATACAAATCCAAGAATGAATACCACAGTCCTAGATAATTGTTAGCTCTGATACCAAAATGATCTGTAAACTCTTCAACTTTGGAATTATCCACAGAAACACAAAATAAACATGGATGTTCTACTTTCATTAAAAATGATAGAGATAGCTAGTGAATGAATTATTCTTATGCTTAGAATCCACAATTGTAGGAAAGGAAAGAAGTTAAGCTCATAAACACCAAAAAAATTTTATCCTAGAAACCTCCAGAGGAGGAAAAACCAATCGGGAAGGGAAATTGCTCTTTCTTCCCACTTTTATTGGCCAATTCAAAATAACAAGTAAAAAATTTACAATAAGTATGAAAGAGAAGTAGATAATATCTCACACTTCCTCCCAAATACTTGCTTACTCTGTCTCAACACTCCTTTCTTCTACAAAACATAATTCCAGCACTAAGAACTTCTTGCTCACTTGCTTTCATCCTTCGATGATGATATTCTCTTCTACAAACATGTATTTATAGCCTCTCCCATGTCCTCTCATGCACTGGAGAATGGGAAAGGTCATGGAGGAGAAGATATACGAACAACTGTCTGAATTTTGGGCATTCGTTTTCATATTTTCATTTTTTGTCAGAAAGAGATAGGACCACCGCCGAATGTAGACCGGTGGTCCCAAGACCATTGCCCTTGTTGGGCGGTAGTTCTCAGTAACCACCGCTTTGCACAGAGCGGTGGTCCTGTTACTAAAAATACATAACCTCCGTGTTTTCATTTTTCTTTCTTTGTCTTTGACTATTTTGATGAAGTAGATTCATTTTGTATCCCTATGGATCATACATGTACTCAATATAACACTTGTGGACCCTCTCTAAATTAAAACCTTTGAATATGATAATTTTCTTTAAAAGATGTAGAAATTCTTTAGAAGTGAGAGATAACTAAATTAATCAAATGAGGGGGTTTCCCATTTACATAACCCTAGTAGATTTTTAACTACCCAACCATCGACAATAAATATTACATAATATAAAATATTGAATTTAACTTTAATAAATTAATTTTTATTTCTCTTAGCTCGATATCATATTAGATGTCTAAGAACTTGTTAAATTTATGATAATAAATTACTTTAAACATTATAAAACACAGTAAATTTAATAAATAAAAATCATTACACGAAAACCTAAGAGATAAAAACCCAAGGGAACAACAAATTTCCATATATTGAGAAAATTTTACATCGAGTAACATTTATCTTTGCTTCACCTAGCTTCTATCACTTTCACAAATAGTTTTTCCACACTATTTTGATTGGGCCTCAAGTGCCCATTATAAGTAGGAGTATTTTGCTACAACTTCCGAGACACACCCCTCCATTTAATTGATTAAAATCAATTACACATAAACTAAAGTTTATATTTAATAAAGAAAAATATTTCATATTTTTATTTATTAATTATAAACTAAGGTTTATAACTTATATTTAAAACATAATTAAATATAAATTATATAAGAATTGAATTGGTTAAACCCACTTAATGTTATTGTTATATCATGAATTATATTTACATGGTTGGACCCACATGGACTTTTCATTTAGGATCCCAATGTATTAACAATAACAATTATTCACATCCATGTGTGTAGGTGGTAATGGATTGTGTTCTTCATTTTTGTTATGACATACCCTAGGCTCTCTTGCATTCTCCTCGCCATCATGTTTTTCCATACAAATATTTAAAACAATGAAAATTATTTATCCAACATTTCCCAAAATTTTATCTAAATGTTAAGCTCTTATATGAATTGTAATGGCTTTAAAAAAATTAGCCTCATTTGTTTTTTGTGTATTATGATAAGTGGTTATTTTCATTCTTGAGTTATTGTGTAATGTATGCATGATCATAGCTAAACCCACATCTCATAGTTTCAAAGGGAATTTGGTATAACAAAAAATTGAGCACATTTCATCTACTAATAGGGGTGCAATTAACTATTTTCCTTTTCTATTTTATTATGTTTTTAATTTATAGTTAATTAAGCATTGGAACATGATGTATGTATATAAAATAAAATCCCGATTAACAAACCACATCTTGAAATGTGAGATATTTCATCCTAGATCTATAATTAATTTTTTTAGTAAAATATGAAGAATAAACTAGGATTACATCAGTCAAGCATGAATTAGATTATTTTTATAAGAAATGAAATGTATCATTAGATTATCATGTATAATTTATTTAGGTTATATTTAATTAAATCTACTCTTTATGTACATGTTTGATCATGTATCATATTTTTGAAGCTTGATTTATATTTTTCCATTATATTTTTAATACCTAAATGGTTATGATGAAACCTTAAAATGTATCTAAATCTAACCATGTACATATATATCTCTAGAGATAATATACCATAAAATTTGGTAAAAGTAGACATGAAACTTTCATAGCATTTATAATTACACACTTTTTTAAAATTCTTCTATGAATGGTATATTAAACTTGTGTAAAAATACTAAAATATGATCTTAGTTAGTAGTTTTGAGAACTAGATTAGATAAGTGTTTCGAAGATTGTAATGGTTTTTTTAATTACAACTTTTGGTGTCATACACACATGTGATGCGAAATAGAAGCCTGTTTTAAATCATATGTAGATATGTTAACATAAGTTATGAAACTACTTCCTAAATAACATATGAAACACTTAGTGAAGACGGATTTCAATAAATGAAAATAATGTGCCCAACAAGAACCGATGTCAAGAAAGAAACAAGTAAATATGTTGAAAGATTATATAGTGAATTCAATAATTTGAAGCCACTAGATAGATCCCATTTTTAGCTTCTATCTTGAATCATGTTGATATGAAGGACACATTATACATTTTCGGTGTTGAATTTGAATTGTGATATTCAAAAAATTGGAACATAATTTTTTTCAATGTTTCCAAAGCAATAAGTTCAATAATTATAAAAACTAGTTCTTTTAATAAGAGTATTTCTAGGAGAGTAATATTAACCTCATTTCTAAGTGAAAATGCAACAAATGATCTACCTATTAGCAATACTATTTAGGCCTTGGATGTTTCTTTAAAGATGATCGGTAGGTATGAAAAATAGAGAAATACCTTGGATGATTATAATGTGGAATAAAATTGGGCACTATTGTGTAGGAATCCTCATTACGATAAAATATAGAAAATTATTGTGAATTTAATTTTTTATTTTTGGATTTAGAGGAATCATGCTCTTCCAAATATAAGGGATGTTTTGAAATGAAACAATGGTCACAATGAGTATGAAGAACATCTAAAGTGGTGGATTGAGATAACTCAAGAAATATTATACATTAGGTTTAAATAAGAAAATACATATATTAAAATTAGACCATGAGTGTTTAATATTTTGTAGTTGTGGTTTGTGAGGGTAGATAAGTTCATTGAAATATGTTGTTTTTATATCATGTCAAGTTTAATTATCACTATTATTATTATATATATATATATATATAAAATATATATATATATATATATATATATATATATATATATATATATATATTCATTTCTAGCTAGATTGTTGTGTTATTTCATTTGTGATTTAACACATGTAATCATGATCTATGTTTTTCATGTATATAGAAATTTAAGAGAAGCATCAAATGGACCAAAACCTGCCCTATACATGTGATTAAATTCATATCTTCCATTATTTTTTCTATATATAATGATAATGCTTATAGTCAATGGCTTGCATCAAAAGTGTTTGTGACATGTGTCGGGACTTGAAAAGATTTCATAAAATAGACGGAGTCTGAAATGTAGTTAAAATGGTGACTTGTAAGAGGTGATAATTTCAAAGAATTACATAATTTCAAACTTGGATATATTTTATTTCGATTTATATGTTGTGATAACATAAATATAACAATCAAATACATTGATACGTTGGTTGAAATACATCAAATACTCAACAACATTATAATGATAGGAGGTTGGACTTATTAGAAGATGGAATTCCTCTTTAAAAATTCATGAATATTTTTTTTAGTTTGATAAATATTTACATGAAGAATTATCACTATGTAAAGTGGTAGGATACTCAATTTTAGGCCAATAGTGATACATTCCCCTTCGATCTTTTATTGTTTGAAGTTGATTTTACTCAAAATTACACATTTATCTTCAAAATAAGATTCAAATTTAATATTATCATGCTTCATGCATGCCATATGCAAGTAAAATTGGCTTTATATGGTGTTGAAAGTATATATGAGAATTTATTCATTAATAAAGAGTACCACTTTGTATAAGTGATTATAAGGAACATGACACCTATTTAGTGAAAAACTATTTTTAGTTTTTTTTACAATATCTTAGTCAAAGAGGAGTATAATTGGATTAAAATTTCATTGGTTTGATGGTTACACATCATATTTGAAATATTCACACCCTTTTTTTAAGATAGTAAATATCAAGGATATCTAAAACTACCTCATATGTGGATTTTTTTAAGAGTGCTCATGGGAAGGGGGAAAATGATAGTGTTGATGCATGTATAAAATTTCTCTAAAGAAAAAAATTGAATATGAAGGGGATAGATGCATTTATGCCCACATTTCACAATTCAATAAACTCCACATTAGTCTAACATGCCTCGAAACAATGCTTTGTGATATTATAGGTAAATTATAACATACAAAAATGTAAAAATAATTATACAATTTATATATACATGTACATTTATTTTATTCCATTTGTAATGTTAAACTTTATTATTTTTACATCCTTAAATAGGTGTTAATCGTAGGATCAAAATGGTGGTGAAAGGATTCTTAATTCTAGGTCTTTGTACTTTATGATAGATGTGGATAATAATAACTAGATAATATGTACAAGGGACTATTATTTGTTATTGTTATGGATTCATGAAAAAAACATTTAAAAAGTGAAACATTAAATGACATGGTTATGTAGGTGAGTGGAAGAACATTATGTTAGTTGTGGGTGATTAATATGGATCAAATGAGGATGATAAATTTTAGGACATGCCCTTAAATTAATTTGATTATGACCACATATCTAGACTATGTAAACAATGCATTTTCATAAAAGAGACAATAAAATTAATTTACAATTGATAATTTACATAGTAAAAATATCTTATCCTTTTGATTTTAATACAAAACTTGTTTAAAATGATTGTATTTTAGGTGATGTCTTCACGGTCATTATAGAAGAAGGAAACAATGAACAAGTAGAGTACTATTAGTTGCATTGCACAAAAAAAAGAGAAAAAAGTTAGCAAGTTAGGGAAGTAAAATTGTAATGGATGAGTTGTAGTGTAGGGAACATGTTTAAGTCATGTGAAATTCCTCTAAAATGGGATTCACTTTGTTGATTATGAACCTAGAAACAAGGTATGTAGTAATACCCATCATATATATTTCTTAGGTTACATCATCATTAGGTAAAGACCAAACATAGATGCAAAATATGGACAATATATAGAATATCATGGAAAATTTTGATAGGTTATTGGACAAAAATTTGAATAAATTAGTATTATCTAGTATATTACATGTGAAATCATACTAATTATATTAGTTAGGCATCACCTTTTGGTATACATGGTTTATAATATATTTTATATTCATGAGTTCAATACAAGTTTATAATTGACCCATTATTATCTTGAAAAACAATTCAAATTTTAGTCTTTATCTTAGGATTCTAGTTTCTAATATTTACTTATTGGTCATGGTATTTACCTATATTAGTGGATTCCTATTAATAATCTCAATCAAATATTGACCCTAATCAAATTTATTGGTGCTTATTAAATATTTTTCCTATATTTTAAAGAGGAACTCCTTTCCATATATATTAGTTTATCAATTCCTTTGAAAATTTATTTACCTATATATTTTCATCTCCTAACTCACATGTGAAATTTCATAATCTACAATTTCTCAAATTAGGAATTATTGTTCTTTACTAGTCTGAGTGGAATATTTATACTTACATAGTGTTGTTAGATTTCATTAGATATACGGAGAAATATAATGATAATACTCATGTTAAGTCTAACAATGATTTTAATAATGTATTTAACAAAGCTATCTAATAATGTAGTTAATTAATAATCTTAAAATAAAGGTTATCATACTTAACATAGTTGTCTAAGAATATAATAATTATGGTTGCATAAAATAATGAATAAATGAAATCTAAGAATATCTTACTACCCTACATTGAAGAAATGAATATTTTCTCCACACGGGGATCTAAAAATGGATCTAGAAGTGCCCATTTCTATGTATTATCCTCATTGATACTTATAATACATATTATCAGCATGTTATATATTCTAGAGATGGTCAAGTCTAGACGATGGTGATTTGGACACCTTCGAATGATGGAAATCTTCCATTTTCATATGTTCTCATGATTATTGTGAGATGGTGATGAAACCACGTTGACGGTTGTGTAACAATTTATCTTCACAGAGCGGTGGTTGTGCAAAAACCATGAAAGTTACAAAACCACCACGACAATTTTGGAACCTCCGCTCTTCACAGAGTGGTAGTTATGCAACCACCAACTCCGGGGAGTAGCGGTTGTGCAACTTCCAAATCGGTTACACAATCAAAACTAATTTTTCACTAGTGGTCCAGTCCCGATAATGCCAAATGGGTGTACATGTGGTTTCAAATTCTTAGACTTACCATAATAGTCTATTTCACCTTTCTCTCAATTCGTGGGTGGAGAAACTACAAAAACAAGTGGATTGAAGCACTTAGCCAAGTGATTTGAGTGAACTCAAGTATGAGAAATGTAGGAAGTTGACTTCTTTATTGTCAAGAATTGTAAGCGAGTAATGCAAGTAGAAGGAACTTTAATCCTTATTGAAGGTCATAGGTTGACATTAAACTTCTATTATATTGGATATTTATATAGTTAAGGGAAGAAATTGTTTACCCAGTGGAGTTTTTCCCTGCATTGGGTTTCTCCAGGATAACATTGTAGTTGCCTTATCTTTCATCTTTCATTTTCAGTATTGTGTGAATAATTATTGAATAATAATATGGATATTAATATCTTATTGAAATTTTTCATTCATTATAAAAACATAAGATCATTTTATTGTTTAAGAGAGGAAGTTCACGAGATCATATTGGTAGATGATATGTAAAGATCAATTTTTTTGTTTTAGACAAATACTTTTTTATTCAATTCCTATCTAGGTCAAACTTTCGGGTCTTCCTTCAGCAATCTGTGGTATGAACCTAATTTTAATCCATTGGAAACACTTTGGGGAATTTGTAAAATCAGGACGTTTCTACATCCCAATTTTCACATAATTCTTATTCTTGGATTTTGGTGGATTTGGATGTATCCCTTGATCTCCTTGAGAATATTAACTTGCAGATTAGAGAGAGGGTTTGGACTCAAAGAATCGACTATGAAATATTTCTTTACGATGTAATAGATGTTATGAAACTAGTAATTTAATTAAGGATTTTGGGATATCCAAGCATATAAGTGGGGCTAATTCAGGCTGATGGAAGGATTCCCTCCCTTTTCACTTCACCATTAAATCCCCATCTAATCTTGTTGAAGATTCCTCTTGAAAAATTTTCCATCAAGGGTAAAATCCACTCCTATTATGGATGATAATCCTCCAAATTTTCCTCATCCCAAGTCACATTCATTGAGGAAAACTACCATGGCCCCTCCCGGGTCAGATAAGGAGAAAGAACCCCTTTCTTCTCCTTCTAACTCTTTTAGGCCTATCACTTCTATTGATGTTCTTATTCCATGTGGCATTGATTCTGATGATGATATTAACAAGGAGGAGTGGATGGTTGTCCAAAATAAGAAAATAATTTCTTCAAAGTGGTACTCAGTCCCAAAGTGCACATGAAGCTTAGATCTCACTCTACTTCTTTGGACCGAGTTTATGTTAATTTTTATATTTCTTTTCTTTGATCGTTGGCTAAGTCAAGTATTTTTAACACTCAGATGTATGTTTTTATCTCATGTGATCTTATTGTAACATATTTCATGCAATGGACCTTGGAGCCTTTCCAAAAGTTACCAATAAAAAAATGTTTTTGTGTGGTACCACTTGTGTTAGCATTTTAAGTTAGATTTACCTTACCGAAATGGAAGTGAAAGTGGAATAGGTATAATCATTCCATTTAAAGTATATATTTCTACTAAGAACTAAAATCAAGGAATTCAAGACGTGGATCGTAGAGAAGATGTAGGTGAAACTGAAGAAGAAAATTTCTAGAAGTGGAGGAGAATGTAATAATTATTTCTAAACATGTGGGATTTTTTTCATTGTTTATGGGAAAGTTAAATACCATTGTGGGATTTCTCATGGAGAAGCTTGGCATTCCAAAACAAGAACTAGGATACCATAAAGAATAAGCTCATGAGTATGAGGAATATCATCCCAATGCCAACCTAAATCCTCCTCCATCCAAAGAAGAGGAGAAGATAGAGATTCATCCTTATGATTTGGATGTGAATTTTGAGAAGCTAGACCATTGGATACCTAAACTTGATGTATATTTTTGATTCACATCAAGTTAATGAGATTCATCATATTTCATTTGCGAGGTTAAAATTAACCAATCATGCTTTAACCTGGTTTTAAATTTGTTTTCATTTGTTGGTTGTTAATAAGCTTCCTCCTATTACTCGGTGGGGTGAATTTATGAGGATAATAAAATAGATATTATATCCTATTTTTATGAGGAAGAGAGGTTCATGTCTTGGCAATATCTCGAGACGAAACATGACCAAAATGTGTAAGATTACACTAGTGAGTTATGGAATAAAGATATCCAAATGGTAAAAGATGTAGTGGACTAGGATATTTTTGATGAATTACATTGGCGGACTCCATAGCCACTTAAGGAGACTAGTCCTCTTGGTCAATCCCATAAATATAGATGAGGATTGTTTTTAAGCCCAATATCTATATATGGAAAAGTAGAAAATTTCATCTACCTCTCAATATGCTTCCAACAATCAAGGTGACACCAAGAAAAAGGAGAAAGGATAAGGGAAAGGTAAGAAGAATGTTACTTCTATTTCTAATAAGGATAATAAACTTAATTTTGTTCCTTCTAATTTTTCACTCATTCGAGGAAGATTTTTGGAATCTCCACTCAAAATTACATACCTTTAATAATAAAAAGAATAAAAACAAGTCCATGGATTCCCTCTAAGTGGAGGATATATTTTGCAATGAAGAGGTGGATGAAATAATGTCTTGTACCTCCATCCATATAGAGGTATGTTTGGGTAGCAATAATATTGGTCGAGAAAATGAAATTACTAAGACTTTTCATATAAAAATTCAAGTCAAGAAAAGTAGAGTGGATGATCTTTTTATACTTACAATCATCTGAATTTGTATTTATTGAGTTAGGTGAATAAAGGTGTATACATGAAGGTTACAAGAAATGAAAAATTACATTTGGTATTTATAAGAAGTTTATTGATGAAACTACTTTGGATATTGTTCCTCTTGATGTGTGTTGTGTAGTGTTTGGCATCCCATACTTATATATCGGGGATGACATATTCATGAGAATATCCAAGCGATACCACTTGGTGAAGAATGGTAAGAGTTACATCATTATAGCCTTTAAAAGAGACTCAAATATATATTTGGTAAGCTCCTCGAAGTTAAAATTATTATTAATGCTGGTGGAAAATATGCATTACATCTTTTGAGAGATATACAAGAAGAGGAAGTAGTTGGATCTAAAACCACTTGTAGTATGTTTACTAAAAAGATAAGAAGAAGATGAAATAATATGTTCAACAGCTCAGGGAATTTTACCATGAGCCATTTGGGCTACCTCTAGTCGAGGCCATTTTAGCACATGAAACTTATTGCCCGATAGTCTACTTCCAATCTTGAGATTGTACATATATTCTTTAAAGGATTCCAATGAGGTAAAACAACAATTGCAGTCTTTGAGTAAGCAAGGTATAATCCATCTTAACACTTATCCATGTGCTTCTTCTATTGTTTTAGTACCTAAAAATATGGTTCATGGAGAATGTATATTGATTACAAAGCATTAAATAAAATAACAATAATGAATAGGTACCCTCTTCCTCACATTGATGATTTATTAGTGTTAGGTTGTGGAGCTATATTTCTTCACAATGAGCATGCATTACAAGAGGATGGTTTACGATAACAAGCATCGGTTGATTAACTACCATTGGTCGAGTAAATTAATTGCCATTGGTCAATAGATTAAGCGTCATCGATCGAGAAGATGAACCACCATTACTTAGGAACTGGCATCGGTTTCTTGTGTGTGGAAGTTTATATTTAACTCATGGGAATTAGATCTAAATTTAGTTATAAAGTAAATCTAAAGGTTGTAAATGCATAGCTAAGTTGACCTAATTTTGTCTATGATTATATAAGCATGAAATCTATGGTTAGAAGGATGATGGTATGTAATTGATTATTATGGTTACATGAAAACAAATCTTGCATGGAGAGAATCTAGACATAAGGAAATAGAAGTTACATATGAATGGTGAGTATAAATTAATGTATTATGTTGTATTTCCTTTGTATTATTTAGTTTCATTTCAATGGCTTGCATAATATGCAAAGCACATAGAGTTTATTTTTGTATATCCACATGTTGGTGAGATCTTGTATTGTAGATTCTTCTTGTTAGATCCACAGGTTGTTGTGAGATATTTTATTCATAGATCCATTAGATCATGTTGTATTGATGATCCATGTAGATCTAGATATTGTAGAGGAGGTTTTATTCATATTTTCATAGGTTGATATAGTGATGGAAAGGCAGACTTACTTCTTAATGCACAATTATAGTTGCACATATGGTAGACCCATGTGAGAGGTCTTGTTATAGATCTACGAGAGAGAGCTTGATTTAATTTTAGAGATGTAGTAGTTCTTGGTTATGTGAGATTTGTTGGTGGTTTACGGGCATAGTTGTAGTGAACTCATGGTGATCATTTAGAGATATAGAGGAGGAGATAATCTTTGAGAGATGGATTTTACTCTTGTGGGAAGAGCTGGTATTTACTCTTTTTGTTTATTATATATACATAAGATCTCTATCTTAGGTGGATGTATCCCATATTGGGTGAATCATGGTACATGTTGTGTTATGTCTGTGTGCATTGTTCTTATTTGAATTATCTTGTTTACACTTTGAATGATGTAGATTTTGGGGAATTTATTACATTTCCACATTCCATATTCCCAAAAATTGGTATTAGAGTATTGTTTGATAGAGTGATGGATTTAGTTTTTCATAAAAAGGGTTTGCTTCATTTTTTATTAGTGGTTTACTGACAGGTGTATGATAGCATGGTTTTTTTCCTGATGATAAGATCGCAAGAAGAGATTCAATCTCAAGTAGGAGCTATAAGAGTAAGGTTGTTGGAAATTATAGTTACCAACGTGGGTAAGGTGGCAACTGAGTTGGAACGGTGACCTTGGTTGGTTACTGGGGTGACCGAGGTCGGTCGTGCAACCATGGTCGGTTATTATGTGACCTTTGTTGGTTATTGGGCATCCTAGTTATGAAAAGAAAATTATAGACTAAGAATTTGAGAAGATGCAATGAATGTATCTTGTTTGCTGAGGTGTCCCTAGTTCTTGGAGGCATAGGCATGTTGGTCAAATTACAGATCCAGATTATAGAGGTATGTTTTTTGTTACCTTGGTATTTCAGTGCTTGTATGTTGCACATGTATGTTTGGGATTACAAATATAGATATGAGTATGAGATAGAGGAGAAGTTATGAATACTTTTGTGCAGTTAGATGCATGGGCTTTGTTAGAGAAGCAAAATATAATAGCACAAAATGAAGACGGGGCTTCCATCATAGAGGAAAGTACTTCGGTTGAAGATGCGGATGAGTGTCTTGGTGTTGGTAAGGTGATGTATTTCATCTTGGTGTAATTTTTTTATTACATGTATGATTGTTATTATGTTTTTTGTGCAAGGTTGGGTGCTTCTTGAAATTACTAGATCAGCACAACTATCATCTTTGGTTGGAATAGGCACCTTGTTTGGTGACCTATACCATCACCATGATGCTACCATTCTTATAAAATATTTATCAAGTCCAAATCTCATACCTTTACCTCATTCTTCATGATCCAAGGCTAAAAACAAGCCTGGAATGACCTAACTCAAACATGACAACTCATGACTTGACCTTGCTGACTTCATGAAGACCTAAGGAAACCTATAAATTACCTCATATACCATATGTGACATCATGAAAACATTCATATCACTTGGGATACCTCGAACCATGACTCTACCCAACAAACCAAGCTCTAAGACCTCATAAGACTTCACCAAAGTTGACACTACCAATCAACCTTCAATCTTGACATCGATTAATACCTCATGGAGACTCATACAATATCATAACACCATTTTCCATAAATATATTTGACATCAATGACAACACATACACACAATGGCCAACACCATTTACAATTTAACAATGTATTAATGTGATCTTAATAATATGTAAGAACCATACACAAGAGAAAAACCTTGAAAAGGTACACAAGAACAAAAGATATAAGTGGAAAATCATGAATGGGAAGAAAAACCACCGACCTTTTGATTAAATTACTAAAATAATTTTTTTAGTAAAGCACTAACTTCATAAGGAGCACCAACCCATATTTTATTAGAGCACAAACACTTAAAGGAACACCAACCCCTAGTTTAATCCCAAAAGGAGGATAGAACCCGTAAGGTGATCAAGAACCAAATTAATCACCTTTAGATGAAGATGTCTGATGTATTATTAGCACTACAAGTAATATAGATCATAAATTTATCTCACACACCTTCAAATCCTCTTGATTGCACCTTCTCCTAACTCACTCAAACTTTATATTTCACTTTGATTGATTTAAGCACAAACACTTTCACAAAAGTTCTTCAACACTCTTCAGACATTCAAACACTCTTTCATATATGTCTTTATTCCCTTTAACAACTTTCACTCTCCCACCTAACATGAACTTTTCCCTCTAGCTCAACTAGTCCAAAAATGAACCATTAGATTCACTTTTATACACGAATTATGATTATAAACACTATCAGTCAGCGATACCGCTTAATATCAGTCAAAAAAACTCAAAATGCATACCTACAAGCTCAATTAAATCAACACAAAATACCCATATGGGTCAGCAATGCACCAAGACAACTACAAACATGCAAAATTAGGCCAAGAAGCCTAAATCATTCTCCACCGAGCTCATCAAGGACTCTAATCACTTCATCAAGATTTTTCATGCCTCCAAAGGATTCAAACATTTCAAAAATACCATATCAACATCTTAAACACAATCAATAACATCTACATCATTCATTTTCTTCATATCACTCTTTAGTAGGATTGTTTCTTTCTAAAAACATTCACTTCCGGGAACCATTCTTCCCCAAAGAAGATCACAATAACACCAAAACACCTCAACTATTCCATGTAACCACTCATTGGAAATAAAATGAAATTTAGAACACATCCATACATGATATACCTTATGAAGAATCCAAAATTACAAATTAGACAAAATCACCCCTTCAACAAACTGAACTACCAGGAAGTAGGTTTAGAAACTCAACTTGTTTGTACCCTTTCGACCCATTTAAGACCCGTAAATTAATTAAATAGAAAAATAGTCATCCCTTTTAACTCTACGGTAGATATAATTTGAGATAATCCAAAACATTCATCTTATACATCCATCTTCTCACCAAAGCAGTGTTGTCTTGAACCAAGAAATTAGGTCAACTTGTGACCTCAATCATGCCACCTCAGTACACTTTTAGAGCTAAAAACATGAAACCTATCGCTAAAGATGTAAAAACCACCTCCAATGACATTAGACTTCATCGCCATACAAACAAATTCTCAAGCACTTTCATTCTCCAAGACCGCAAAACTTCTCTTTTATGCCCATAAACTACTCTTCCAAGATTGACCTATGTAAGTCATTAAAGCACTTCACCAAGCTCTTAAATCACTCCAAAAAAGTATAATTTCTCCCCAAGAAAAATAATTTATACATAGGGTCTTTTGGAAAACATAAGACAAAAATCTTATTTTTTGGAAACTAGCAAATCTGAGTGGGCTTCACTCACTGTCATGAATTATAACCAACATTTAAATAAATATGAGAGAGTCATATCCATTTTCAAATCATCACATTTTATTATCCAATCCATCCTGGGCCCAAATCAAGAAGTTTTCTTCCATCACTAGCAAACTAGGGTTTTTGGAGGGTTTTGACCTTCTTACCTTATTAAAGTTCATTCATAAACAATAGCCCCTGATTTTACCTTAGTTCAACTTTGAAAAATTCTTAGCTACATCCTTCAACATACTTGAAAGGATTAGGGGACTATGCAAATGTTACACATTTCAACCAAGTAAATCTCTCTCATATCAAGCTAGAAAACATGCTCTTAAGAACCACGTTTTCGTCTAAACCTCGTATCTTACAAAATATTCATCATGGAAACCTAAAACATTTCCCAAAGCACTATGAAACCTATTTGAAACATCTCCAACCATCAATTTGGCACAAATAGGTCTTCATCTTCAGCACCACTAGAAATTACATGACTAGGACTTGGGGTTTTACATGTTCTAGGCCATAACAAAGTGAACTAACACTACAACCAAGCATGAAACCTATGAAAAATACCTCTACATGATGAAAAAACATGACATACCTTATTGATTGTTTCAAGATCTCACACACAACATCCCATGACTACCATTCCTTATTACACCTCCAAATAATTTGATTAGGTCTAGTTTAGACCTAGACCAAGTAAAAAACATAATAAATCTTATTCCAAACTCTCAAAAAGGACCTAACATACTTGAGACAAAATATCTCACACCTCTGCATGCCTCCATGATCTATGATGGCCCTAGAACTCACTCTCATGCTTCATTTGGTCATCAAACACCTATATTAGGTCTAGATGAGCAACACAAATTGAATCTTCCACATTTAAAATATCATCTATACTTATATGAGTGCTTCCACACACTCTTCTCATGGTCTCCATGCCTCTACCATGCTCCTCAATTCATCATAAAAATCTATCCACCATGATCTATCACCTAGGCTAGCTAGGTCACCTGATTAGACCTACTAGGCCAAGCCATTCTCACTTGTGTCCACTCATTCCATCATGTCACACCTTGATTGACCATGTCACCATTATGAAACACATCCTATAAAACTCCTATATCATCCTCTTTTTCATTAATGAGATTTTACATCAATGACAACACTCTATCTCACTCATGCCAACAATCTCCCCCTTTGTCATTGATGGAAAACCACCTAGTTCTTCTCCCCCTTTTTACATTAATGGAAAATCATACCTTCACGATATGGTTTTCATCTTCCTTCAAATTTTTGAATCACTTCTTGGTTTGCAACATCAACCAAAGTCATCAAACTAGCATACAAACAAGTATTTTCCTTCTTGTCTCTATTTTTGGCCTCTTTTTCATCATGAAACATTATAACTCTCCTGGGAAAATATGTTCATGACACACACACACACACACACACACACACACACACACACACACACACACACACACACATGCTAAAAATTGAGATTCGAGTGTGAAATTCATTTTGAATCCTTCTATACTTTTCTTAACTGAAAACACTCTCATAAAAACTTGTATTGTGCACTATCACCTTGTAAGCAACAATTAGGACCAAAAGCCTTAAATCTCACCTTCAGACCTAAAAGGCCAATATTACGCTAGATATTTAAGCTAATAGTCAACATGAAATAATTTCTTATGACTCCCTTGTGAATATACTACTAACCTCTAACTAAAAACACAAGATTTTATGCACATACCTTCCATCCATGCCATGGAGATGAATTAGAGCATCCATCACAGTCCTAAAGCAACATTTTAGTGTTTTCTATCTCTTTCCATTCTAATGTGACTTACTTGGTCACATAACTTGCTTTTCTTTCCAATACACCTGTAATCATGACTTAATCTTCCATATAAGCCTTCTTAACACCTTATATACCTTGTTTAAGGTCAAGACAAGCTCCTATTTCCTCAAGAAGCTTCCAAAATCATGTAGCACACCACTATAGCACAAAACATTTTACAATGTCCCGATAATGGTAAAAATATCATCAAGCTCCCCCTCAACATATACCATCATGTAAAACATCATAAGACCTCCATGTATAGGTTCAAATAGTACATAATAGCATTTTCAACCTTTGTGAGCACTTTAAGCAATAACACTCAAACACTTACCTTGGATTAAGGATCCTACAAACACTTTATAAACATTACTCAATATATATGCACATTGGAAATTCAGCCGTAAAAGCGATTGATCACGAAGCGCGCATAGCCACCAGGTCCCTCCTTTGTTATGCTTACTAAGGTGTTAGTATCTATGTTCATCATGTTATCAAATAATCAACTATTCATCCAAAGATAATCATTCTAAATATAGTATATTGGAAACATATATAATAAGGAATAAGAACAATCTATATAGTCACCAAGATCAATGTCATCATTATAACATCTTAATGAGAGATGTAAACAATCATTATCGAACCACAATTATCCATTACAAACTAGAATTCATTACATTAATAAAGATGAATACATGACTAGTCAATAAATTGGTGCGTTGGACCATGCGCACAAGCATCAAACCCTAGATCTCCATCAAAATAACATAAGCGTGTTAAAGCATAAAATAACTACTTCGAACAATTACCTACATTAGGTATATATAGGGGTGAGGACTTTCCCTTCACCATCCATACACTCTCCTAATAATAGGTGTGCCCTAAAAATATCCTACATGATTTCTTTCCTAAAAATAGTCATACATACAACACTTGCATGCTTTTACAATGATAGATAATAATGGATTTTCATAAATATATCCTTTATTTAATCATATTAATACCCTTTTCCATATGTGTGCTTTTACCTTTTATTTGTATGTGATTTTTTAAAAATAGCCTTTGCTTGATTTGCCATCATGATTTTATCTCTTGTGTGGACAACAATCAACCTGCTTTTCCTATTTTTACCCTTGCCCTAGAAAATGGACAAGTCCATGTTCCTTCTTCATATGTGCACGCTAACCTATACCTCCGAAAGTAAGCAAGACAATTGCATGCTACACCTTCTTCCTCTACAGATGCACTCATGCACGGTGATTTTGTATCTTGTTGGAATTCAATAATTTTCTCAACGAACACTACCCCACACTAGGTATGTTTTCTATCCTTGGAAACACCAAATAAAATAATATCCCTCTAAAGAATCCATGAACCAACAATGCCTTTAATAAATGAACATGTGAAATAATATGGCTTGTGGCAAATAATCAAAGAATCAAAACTTAAGTCTTTCTAGGACGAAGGAGTACAAAAAACTCATTGAAGAATATCTTTTCCAATTCCCTCTAACATTCCAACTCCTTTATTTCCTTAATCAACACAACATCAACTATGTCATGTACCTTTGCAAGAGTGAGCTTGTCAATCTTCCTCTTCAATTTAGTGACTAGTAATTCTAGCTACTTAGTCACATCATCTAGCAAATCCATCCTATGTATCACATAGGGAAAAAATTATTTCATTCTATCCTTGAGTGCGGTATTTAGAATTGATAATTAATCTCTCTTCTGTTTCTACTTCTTCCAACATTTTCTCCCACTCGGCCTATTGTTTTTAATCTTTTCTTGAATCTCCTTCAACTCTACCTCATTATTCACAGCAAGTGCACTCACAACTTGATAAAAATCCTTACAGGTGTAAAAAAATGGCCTTCTAAACAACCTCCTTAGCTTTTATAGCTAGCACCTCCAACTCCACAAGATGATCCACTATTTGCTCAATGTCTATTTTATTCTATGTGACTGAATCCTAGGTTGTTAATCATCTTATCTTCCTTTTCTCATGAGAGAGAATTAGTGATAAGTCTTCTAGATAATGCAACATTGTTTCATATTGTTCATTTGAATTTGTAGCGAGGCTAGGGTACATGGAACTAAAAATATCTGCAATACACTCTTCTTTATTATAGGTTACATGTGTTCTCCCCTTTTATTCTCTCAACTCTTGTTTCAATTGTGCAATTGTTTTATCTTTTTTCTCGTATTTCTTCACACAACCCCCTTATAATACAGTCCTTATAAAAATCCACACCCCCACCTTTGACGCTAGTTTTTAAGGTCATTACATGCCTACTCATCGGTGATCATTTGTACGTTGATTATAGGGAATGTTTCACCGGGTGCATTCTTAATCGAGTCTACGAAAAGAATGTGCGTTGACCTCAAACTTTGGCTCCTCCATATGTGTCGATATGCCCAAGAGAGCATATTTATTTTCCATGGAAGGGATTCATTCTTGTCGAGTAATGATCAATAGAAAATATCTTCTATGGACAACGAACTCTAATATTGCGCTAAGAGGACCTTAGAAGGGTCATCATAACACTTCAATAGACGGCCTTGTGGTACGTTCCTTCATTTGCTTCCCTTTCCTTAGGGTACCCTTGGCACCTCTATGCAATGGAGTGAATAAATCCATTTGCTTCACCCATTCCCATATATTCCCCTACATTTATATCCTTAATGCGCCTCCTCCTCCTCGCGCCTTGTTTCGTGCTCCACTTAAGCATTACGATCTTCACCTATATTTTTGTGTGGGGCTCACCATGGCCTTCGTCCTCATCATGCTTCACTATAAATTATTCATTATTATTCAGGGAGACTCTTATTCATGCATGTTGTGTTATTCCTCATATGTGTCCTCTAGAGTGTGGATTATCAAAGATATATGAGGTATCTCATCTCCCTCCAACTTCTCTACTTCCTTTATTTCCTCACTTGAAACCACTTTGGGTTTCTTCTTCACTGGGGAATTCTTATTTACTGGTGTCTTTTTCTTAGGACTTTTATTTTTAGTAGCTTCTTAGTCACACCAAATGTAATCTCACATCTTCAAGATTCCTTGAAAGTCTCTCTTATTCGATGTCTTCTTCCTCTTCTTCATCCTGACGAGGAGGGGGTATTTTCACGCACCATTTTTTCCCAGCATTTTCTTTCCCTTAGGTGTTCTTGGAAGTGTAAAATATTCTATATCCACATACTTACCATTGGATAAATTTTGTTTCAAGTAGATAGTAAATTTCTCTTCCTCCTTATTTCCAATCACCAAATTTGTGGTGTTGATATTTATGTCATACGATATCATGGTTTCTACATACGACATATTTCCGGGGTAGAAATATTTCTTGCAGAGTATGATGTTCATAATCTAATTTATCTATAACAAAATTATTCTTACACACTTCAGAAAACATATTCATATCTTCCTGGAAGCACTTTTCTATAAAGGAAAATGAGATTTTTCTCCAAGGGCTCTTTCCTCTAGTCTTTAAATAAATCTCCAAGATAGAAGGGATGATACACTCTGAAAACTCTTCCTTCCCTTCCAAGACTAAGCAAAGCTCACTCAAGATGTATGAATCCTATTCGAATGCTTCATGCATTCATCTATACCATCTTTCCACCCTTAACTTATAAGCTTTATTGATCATGTACAAGTTTATTTATCCAATCTCTTTGTGGGGGAATTATTTTCTTGGGGGATCTTACACGTGTTATCATTTGGTGCATCAAGTACCCCAATTCTAAAAATACAATAAAAAGGAAAACTACTCCAAAAAAAAATTCACTCCAACATGTGTTTCTTCTATTATTCATTCAGTAATGAAACCAGTAAGGTTGTAGGCAATTCCATCGACCATCTTCTACACAATATGGAGCCATATCTTGTTTATTTACGTCCATCGTTCTTATGTTAGAACTTTATGACTAATCATGCGGTCACTCTGAATAAAAAGGTTAGAAATTTTGATGATATCCATCAGGTTCCCTCCTCTTTGATACTTCAATGTTGTGGCTATGACCTACACTCCATCATCAACATCTAGGTCATTTTATTTTCCCATGCACAAACTTTGAAGACCAGTGATTCTTCCAATCAACTATGTAGTAAGGCATATTCTTCTTCCCACAAAATAAAAATAGTCCTAATGGAATCACAACATAAACCATTTTTAGAGTCACTTGGGCTTGCTAAAATAAGGAATCTCATAGATTTCGACAACCCCTATGCTCTTTAAGTCCTTGTACCCATTTTCATCATAGATCGATTCTCATTAGAGTCATCTCATTTTTATTCGAATTTTCTCATTTTCTATCTTGTGTTCATTCTCATCCGAGTGATGATTATAGTCACTAACATTGCTCTTCCTTATGTGGGACACCCATTCCTACCCCATAATCAATCTTTCTAGGTACTACAACTCTTAGTACCATTCCTCGATGCATCCTTGACTAAAGGATTGTCCCTTCCTTTTCCCTTACATTTCCCTTGGGTAACACTGTTACTAGTTTCCTTGGTACTATATCCTCAAATGTGTAAAATTCTAACTTACCACCTTCTTCTTTCATACCCTAAGTGCCTAAAATCCTTGTGTTTAACCATCCACACCAAATAGATTTTTATGTCCTCCTTACTTTTACACGTTTATCTTATTCAATCAAATATGTTCCCGACTATCTATCTATAACCCTAGCTTAAGGAACTCTGCAAAACCTACTTTCCTAAAAATATCCTCCATTCCTTCCTCTTGCTTCAAACTTCTTCTTGAAGGCTCTCTACAACTAAGCCATGTGTTTTCTCAATCTTGGTTGCTCAATTCTTGGTTCGTAATAAAATTCGCACAAGGTCACACCAATTCACACTTCTAAACTCTTATTTTTTTCATAAGGTAAGGTGAAAATAAACTCTCTGGATCCCCTTTTATACATTTCCAAATTTTTATCACATTAATTTCTCCTCACCTACCACCGTACTATAGCTTTAATTACACTTTTTTATTTTTCCAACCTTCCATTGTCCAACTACTTCGTGTCGTGGAGACATTCTTTGTGTGTACTTCCTTACGTTGTAAGACCTCTTCCTCTATGCCATGTACCAAGTAGTCCATCCTATTACCACCTACCTCACATTACATTGCGCAGATTTATTCTCACATGATCTTTAATCGAAAGCAATTCCTTTTCAACACTATAAACCTTAACACCTACAACACCTTTTCTCTTTGCTTGTGTGCACCTTTTAAACAAAATCCCTCCTTTCTATCGATTCATGTACAACTATACTAACTATCTCATGTGTAAACTCCTAGTTCACCCCACACTAAATTCATGCATGTTCCTTTGTACATAAACTCAACGAGATACTAATTATCTCCATATGCATAATTGCACTTATTAACACAAAATAAGAAAAGAAACAACAAAAAATGACAGGGAAATCTAATATAGGTGGCAATACTACCTTAGTACAAACAACAAGAAGCTTATTTATAGTGGGGCTTTGGCCTACTCCCATTGAAGTAAGAAGGCAACATGCTTCCATCCTATTCCTAAAATTGACATGTGACTGATTCAAGTATCTTGGTAACTACAAAATGTCGCAACTAATGCACCTTAATTTTTCTTGGGTGACACGTAAACTTTGATTCATACTGAAGAACCATCTTTCCAACTGCATAAGTATTTTTCTTGATATGCTTATCAGGCTAGCCCTTATGGTGTGCCTTCTCAGTCTTCTAACTCTAATGCATAATAATGTTCCACTCATCCATTGCATCAGTTTCTCAATGCACTCTTGCACAACATTTGCATATAAAAATCCTCCTTCTAACGCAATACATAGGTATGGTAGAAAAAAATCAGCAAGTAGTACTCCCTCTATGTAAAACACCAACTAAAAGGGTGTGGCCATGTTCAGCCTTTTATATGTGCCTCTATAAGCCCAAAGTATAGATGGCACTTTATCATCCCAATCCTTCCTTCCAACATCAAAAATTCATCTCAAGGTTTTTCCCAAGATCTTGTTGAAAGATTCTACAATACCATTAGCTTGAGGGTGATAAGGGGTAGTTTTATGGTGTTCTACCATAAACTCTACTAACAAAATGTTGATTGTCTCATTCAATAATTTATTTCCTCTATCAATGGTCAAGCTTAATGGGAATCCATACCTACTAGTAATGTTTTCCCAAAAGAAATTGGCCAATGAGGTTTCCGTGTAATCCTTCATAGGTGCAATCTCTACCCCCTAGTCAAATAATTTCTACATGTAATAATGTAGCATGCCCTCATCTGTGTGTGGCTGGTGCAATCAATCCCAAAAAATAAAAAACCAACTTCTCCAAACGTTTTGTGCTAGATATGGTCCGTAAAGGAATTTCATTTCTACTTCCTAGTTTTCCAAGGCACTGACAATGATCACATGATTTAACATATGCCTTGGTATATTTTTACAATGTCTCCCACCATAATCCAATGAGAAGGATCTTGTACACTGTTACATCACCTATATAGTGTCCACATGTTATACCTCCAAGAGCCTCTTCCATTAATGCTTTGTGCTCATGCTCTAGAACACACCTATGCAAGACCTCATCTCTAACCATTTTATAAAAATATCCTCCAATGAGTTGGAAGGAAAAACTCAAATGGAAATATTCTTTTTCTCTAATGTCTTCATCCCCTCCGGTGTAAGTCCAGTGTAAATAAATACTTCCATGTCCTCCGAATATGCGGGTGTGTGGTTTAACTTGAACAAATTTGCATCAAGAATTGTGTCCTCAATACTCTATGTGTCCTCGCTAGAATTGATCATGTATAAGTGATCAAGTCCCAAATTTCTCTTTTTTGATTTATAACAATTTGTGAAATAAAATTCTTCAAATAAGAGTATCCACCTACGAGATGCACCCTTGAAAAATAGGCTTATTGACTAATTAATTTAGTGTCATATATTCTATATAGAAAATAAATGGTGTGGCCAACAAGTAGTAGAAAAATTTTGAGTCACGTAAATCATATATAATTCCTCTCTTTCTATTGTGGTGTAATTCTTATTTACGGGTTTCAAATTTCTAATCACAAAGCATATGGGATGATCCACATTTCCATCTCCTAGTTGCACCAAAAATGTGACAATAGCCATGCCGAGAGGCATCAATATGTACATGAAAAGTTTTGTTCAGGAAGGAAAATCAAAATTTGTAGTAGTATTCAATATTATCTTCAAATTTTCAAATGCTTACGGTTTTGCATTACCCCAATAAAATTTCCCTTTAGCCTTAAACAATTCTTTTAAAGGTGCACCAATATTTACATATCCCTTTATGAATTTTCCATAGTAACCAATATTCCCTAAAACTATGTACATCTCACTCTTATTTGTAGGTTCTTCTAATCCCAAAATTACCTCTATCTTTGCTAGATACACCAACAAACCATCCTTACAAATGATGTGCCCAAGAAAAGTTCTAAAAGGTGTAGAAAAATACACTTTTTAATCTTAAGAGAGATGATTAACTACTGGACCTCTCAAACATAAGCCTCAAATTATCACGGTGATAATTGAAAATCCCATAAATAGTCGAATCATCTAGATAAACCTCGCAGAAACTTATACATAAATTCATGAAATGCATGTACTACTATGCATGAGAATACTATGGGCGTGTTCTTTAATCCAAACATCAAAACCATATAAGAAAAACTTTCACACTTAGTGGTGAAAGTGGTCTTGTCCTGGTCCTTACGCACAATTTGCACTGATGATAGCATGAGAGTCCATTTTTAAAAGAATAGATCTCGCACCTTACAACTACCTCAAGGATTTCCTCTATGAAAGGTGTGGGAAAAGTATCTATGAGGCATGAGGCATTAAGTTCCATGTAATCTACACATATCGTGGTCCTTCCATCCTTCTTTATGCTCATGATCATATGGCTAACCCACTCGACTCTTCAATTGGTTAATTGATGCCAAACTTAAGCATATTTTCAATCTCTTCCTTGACCTTCACTCACAAGTTCAGATTCATCCTATAAGGCCTCTTCTGAACTAGACACATGCCTTATTTCAACTTAATCTTCATATCTCTAGTAAGTATACACACCTTTCAATTCATGATAGCCTCTTGGAAAGAAGTCCTAAAAGTCATGCCAAAGCTCAATGATATTTTCTACCTCTTGTTCTGACCAGTAATCTTCAATGATGGCCTCCTTAGGCACATCCTCTGTGCCAATGTTGACCTTTTTCATTTTTTTGGAAACATGGTATGTGCGTGCCTTTTCATTTGTAGAGTCCATTACATCACGCACAACCTACGTGTGGCTAACATCTAGGTTTTCCACTTGTATACTATTTTTCCATTTTCTATTTATTTCTAGGAAGACCTTTGCATTTCCTCTGTCTCAAACATGTCTTCCCATGCCTTGGGATAAGGTTCTAAAATTAATGCAAACATAAGCTCTTCTTATTTTCATTATCACCTCAAGTGATGCACTTCATAATATTTAGAGCCTCATGTATATGTGGCTTATTAGAAAAGTAATAAAACATTTGAACAATACATGCGGTCATCTCATGCCATCTTACAGTCTCCCTTTGTAACCCAACATGTACATATTGTTGGAGCTCAAATTTTCACCCATCTGAATCACAAGAATCTAGGGTTTTAAGGCAACATGGTACTATCTCCAAGTTATAGGACTCAAGCCGAGATAGACCTCCCAGAGAAGTTTAGCTTCCTCTACTTGCTTCTATTGCCACACTACTCTTAGGAATTGAAATGCAACTATCTAACTCTACTCTAAATTTCCAAGGGACTGGGGTGAGAAGGATATGCAAAAAAGATAAACCTAAACTAGTGAGGGTGATAATAGCAAAAATAAGGGGATGAATACTTCATCAAGAGAGAAAATGGGTGAAAATGATGATAAAGAGGGCTGAAATGAAAGCTCGATCAAAACTACATCCATAATTCAACTTTAACAATGCACAATGGATGTAGACTCTGAAACAACACAATACAACACACTTGCAAGTGAATGAGAGGCATTGAAACACAATAAAACCACAACTAAGACATTAAAAAGCCATGAAATAAGATATTTTATTGCTTAAAGATCATGCCTGAGATCATTACAAAACAGAAGGAAGATGAAAATCATTTACTGAATTTAAGTCCAACATATTCAACCTTTAGAACACTTATGCAACAAAATCGATGCCCTCACATTCCCAAAGTATCCAACATTAAAATTGGGCATCACTTTACAATATATAGAAAAATGGAAGAAGAAGAAAGAAAAGTAAAAATTTGAATTCATCCTTATACCATCTAACCACCTTAATTAAATTCTTTGAAAAGATTTGAGCACTTTTGCAAATCTACTTTCTCACGCCATTTTCCTTGTTGAAGAAGCAAACATTGTTCCTAAATTGCATTAACTTATGGTGGTTACACCATATGTAAGTACCATTGTGTGTTGGAGACACATTTCTTTACTTCTTCCACCTACCACCATTTGATTCAGGAAATATGATTTTATTTTTAAGATTTCTCCAATGTTATAAGATTTGCAAAGATCAAAAATTGAATCAAGAGTTACATCTATTTTTAGCCCTCCACAAAAGAACTACTATTTTCCTTAGATATGTGGCTTTATGTTTTAGTTTCATGCGAGTTTTTGACCTTTGCAGCTTTGTCCAATCATTCTATGGCTCTAACACCTTTTCTACTTGATCTATGGTTTATCCAATGTGGTGGGGCTTTGAGTCAACATCTATGGACCCATTTTCCTTCAATATGTGGTTTTTTTCATTTTCTTTTACCCACTGACTTTGATGTTTTGTTTCATGGATTTCTAAAAACATCCCTGACCTTGTTTTATCTTCCTATGGTAATCCAATTTGTTCAATTTTTACAACGGTACAAAATGGACAAAAATTTGACGACTCATACGGGACATATGCCTACTAGATGCTATGATCGGTAGCCTTGGCACATCCATTGGGAATGGAGTCAAAGCATGAAAAAATTGAAACTAATTTACAAATAGGAATTGATTTCCCATATCTAATTTAGTTTCTTTGTATTTGATTTTCAGAGATGACTATAACTGATTATTGACACCTTGAATTTCTTCCTACCGTGAACCTTGAAACATGATGAAAACTCTAAAACAAAACAATCCTCAAGCAATAAGACTGTGCAAAGAACTTAGGGAAAGATACCTACACTACCAACAATGTAATGTGCTAAAAGCACTTAGAGGAATTGAATACTAAACTACTCTATACAAAATGTAATGAAATGTATTAATGAGAGGGTTTAAGATAAATCCCATTGACTATGATTTGGAGATCACTCCCATCAAGATCGGATAGGATACAAAATGCAAGTGGCGATGATGTATGGTCCACTCTAGATAGCATAAAATTTGGAGTGTCTCCTAGTTTAGCTTGATCGGTGTCCCATTTTAAAGCTAGATCCCATTACTGAATGTATGATCTCTAACTTTCCTTTCAAACCATTGTTTGTTTAACTTTTGATTTTGTTCTAGCTTAATCATGGTGGTGTTCCTAGATTCTTCAAGTTCACCAATTCCACTATTCTGATCTCCCTTTGATCCACACCTTCAAATTCAAACTGTTGAGCCAATTCAAGTGAAGGAAACTCAAGTGAGAAAGGAACTCTTACTTCTTTACCATATACCACTTTGTATGGAGAAGTACCGATAGCTTTCTTCAATGTAATCATGTCTTCCTAGAGAGAATTTCTCAATTTTGTGTGCCACTGTCTTTGATTAATGTCCATTATCTTCTTCTTGATCCTCATTAGATTCTTTTTGGTAGAATTTTCCAATTCATTACCGTAGAGGTAGTAATTAGAAGAATTCTTAAGATAAATCCCAATCCCAAGAGCTCAATTAGATATTTTTAATCCCAAGAAAGCTTTTGCATTATCAAAAATAATAGTTTATGGAACACCAAACCTTGTAACAATTTCTTCAAGAAAATCCAGGATAAATGATTTCATGGCTTCCTTCAATGGCGCAATTTCTATCCACTGGTGAATTAATTTTTTTCTATGAGAACCCATTTATGACCAGCACTAGATGGAGGATTGATCATACCAATAAATTCAAGACCCCATTGTGCAAATGGTCGATCTACACTGAAATTGATAAAGAGGAGAGCCAAAATCTTTTCTTTCTAGTGAAGATCATACATTCCTTATACTTCCTCACCAAGTTGTGACCATTTGTGAACAACATTGTCCAAAAGTATCATGCTTTTATGATTTTCATAGATGTGGCTTTAGCAAAAACATATCCGCTTTGAGACACCATCATGGAATTCGGTTAGAACATTTTCACATTGCTCACCTTTGATACAACTAAGAAGCACTCCGTCAATATTCATTTTGAACAATATGCCACTAATTAATTCATAGCGAATATCTGAAACCTGATATGCCTTCATTTTTCTTTGTGTTGTTTTGAGAATTTTCATGGGAAAAACCCACCCGAGAATAGGACAACTTTACCCACAATGTCGAAAAGTTTGAAAGTCATACCTTTTAAAAACACCCCAAGTCTACCCATCCTCAACATTGGCCTTACCCATTCAGTCCAAAGACCTCTCAATGGATGCTAACTCACTCCCATATGTGAATTAGGAAATTCAATTCAACCCCCTAGGTGATTTTAGGAGTTCTTGAAGAATGCTAATTTTGGACAGTGTTGGGAAGGGCTACCATTGGCCTTCCCAGGACATGTGCAACCCCCTAGAGTAGAAAAAGTAGAAAAATAAAACATGTGGATGAAATAAATGTATAGAAACATCATGGAGGTTATTTTGGAAGGTTCAAGAAATATTTGGAAGAGTTGGGGTAGTTTCACCAAAAATAGGGTTCATAGGCCTAAGTAGTGCACAGGATCAAAAGAGCTACTGAGCTTCGGAAAGTGATTCGGGAGCTCTGGTTGGATTTAGGAGTAAAAAAACATCATTGGAAAGGGAATTCCAAGCCCTTAAATATGGTGAAATCATATTTTTCACAACACCTTGGCGTAATAGGTATGCAATTAGTTTTTCCCAGGATCAACAATGGAACCAGAACACAAATCCACTTTTTAGGGCATAAATGGAGGAATCAAGAGTTGATACCCTAACCATTGGATTCAAAAATAAATTTTTAGTCAAAATCATATAATTTTTTTCCAAAACATTCCATTAGAAGCTTAGGTAATCATCGTTTCAAGTCATCGTCTAGGAAGGCTTCAGCAGTTAATCAAATTTGCAAGAGGACACGTGTCAGCTCTAAGAGCCTAGCATAATTTTATGTCCCTATCATCCCTCAAGATAAGGTAAGCGAGGGACGGGAAAAGTCACCCAACCACTATAATCCCTCTAGTCACCCATACAAATTCTCAAATCACCGGTTCAGCCCCTAGGTTCTTGGAGGAGCTCAAACCCTCACCGTCAAATCTGTGACAAGTATCAAGCTAAGGCATCGTATGTATATTGATAAACCTCATGTCCCTTTGTTCTGGTGGACATGAGGGACATAAAAATTCACTCATCCTAAGGAGTGGCTCCTGGTCCCCAATGCGACCATCTTCCAGCCCTCAGGTGCTTTCAGCATGCTTTTTGGCCAAAACTCCCCACCATCGAACTTTGCCAAGTGTTGTCCGAGGTGATGTGTGAAAATTGAAGTACCTAAATTCAATTATTTATAAAGGTACATCAAGGACACAAATTTGGCACACTATAGCTTCATATTTCAAAAAAAATCTAACTCCTTGTTGTTTCTTATTGCTTCTCCATTATTGCCGTGAAGCTCACTGCCGAAAGAAAGATGTAGAGAACTCATAAACCTCCTTTTCCCATCCTAAATTTCAAGGACTGAAATAACACCAAAAATCTATCTTTTTTAGCTACCACCATGTCCATTCAGTGCCAGAAACACTCATGAACCAAAATGGTGAAATGCTCATATCTCACAATCCGGAGCATGGATTGAAATGAGGTTTTTTGTAGAATTCCTTATTTTCAGAGGCCTTCAAGATGAAAAAAATGAAATATAAAATTATTCCCTTGATTATTAACTGGAATAAAAACTCCATCTTGTGCCTCAACTTCTTCTCCTTCGATTTCCCATCAATCTGGTAAGCGGGTGAAGCTAAAATTTTACGCACAAAGTCCAAGAGAAAAACCTATCCCGATGGAATTTGTTTCATTGCAATCCAAGGTGGAAAAGGATACCTACAATTTTTAAGCTCCATTAATGGCTTCCATGACACAACAATGAAAAAATTAGTGAGCTACCTCTCCACTTCTCAAGGTTCCAAAGTAGGCTTAATAGCGTAAAAATTGGTGGAAATGATCCTTGAAAAATCTAGTTTCATGTGAACTAGTTTTCACGTCATGAAGTCCCTATTTTTTAGGGATATGGAGGGATATGTTTTTTATCATAATTATTCCCTCTTTGAAGAAATTTTTAAATCCCCAAAGATTCGGTGGGTGAAATCATCCAAAATTCAAAGGAAAGGGTCTCAAAAAAATCTAGTTTCTTTCAAACTATCTCTTTCCCTGAAGCAAATTTTCGTGCTTGAAGCTCTTACTTGCATGCGTAGATTCATTTTTTTATTTCTAAACTCTCTGGTAAGCGAATCATGATGAAAATTGGAGCATGAGTACATGATGAAGAGCCGAATCCAAAAAATTTGTTCCCGTCACAAACCGAGGTCATTTTCACCACTTACTAAAAATAGCATATGTTATACTTCCTCACATGATATAAATGGAAAGTCCCACCAAATTACAAGTTTGATCACTCAAGACAATCAGAAAAGGGGTAAAATGGAAAGTAAGACAAAAAATGACTTCTTCCCAAAATAACAGGTCCTGAAAAGAGCAACCTACTAATAATAGAAATGTGCTAAAAATAGCAATATCTCGGGAACAAAGTAGGATGGAATATAGTAGAAGGTTCAGAAGGTTAAACTAGAGAAATACATATGATATGTCCTAGAATAGTAGATTATGGGCTTATATTTTAAAATATAAAGTTTTCATTTTGGGAGTGGAAAGTTGCATATGACTTTTTTCACTCACCTTACTAATTTTGGAATCCCCTTTAGATAATGAGATGGTTTCATGAGTCAAAAAGGAGGAATGAGAACTTCACAAAGGTCCTAGAAGCATCATCTTGAGTGCAATGGTTTACAAAGGCAAAGTAGGGCATCACAAGGAACATCATGTGAATTCATCTTCATCACTTAAGGAGTGAGTGATTCAAAGTGAATTGGTCAGAATTATTTCAACGAGTCAAAGGGTTCATCAACCAAGTTTCAAGGAGGGTCATCATGGGAATTGTATGTGTTCATCTCAAGATTGCATTGGTAAACCTCAAAATAGTGTTTCTGAACACTCATTATGTGGTCTAGGATGTTTGTGCATCATAGAGTTTGTGGTCATCACTGGATTGGGAAAATGATTCAAAGTTATTCAAGGGAGAAATCTTCATTAGTGTAGAAGATCACCATTGACATAAATCTTTACTCAAATTTCATGGTGAATCGGGGATTCAAAATAGTTCGTCATGAGGAGTAATTTCCATTCATCCTTTCCCTCTCTTTATTCTAATTCTTTGTTGGGCCTCATCATTTTCTTTCATCCTATTCACTTAAGTGACCTATTTTAAATTTGTAAAAGTATTTTCTCAAATTATAAGAGAAATACTTAATTCATGGAAAATGAAAGGTCGCGAAGCGAATATGGAAATGAAGAGTCATATGAGGGAGGTGAAAGGAATATTCAGACTACTATAAATTGGGATGGCCTCTCCATTCTAAAGGATTCGAATTTTGAAGAACTCTTACTATGTAGCATTGTGAATTGTGATAGCTTGGTTGAAGCTTTGTATTCATCACTACACATGGAATAAAAGCTACACTTCTTCTATTTACTTTTCTTGATTTTCCTTTATTCTCTCTTTCATGCACTTTGCAAGCATAGTTGATCATGTATGGAGTTGGAGAGGAACTTGGTGTTCTTGATATATGAATCTGAAAACTTGGTTTTTTAATTCATTGGTCCCACTAACTTCATTGTGAATTCCTCTATATTGAAGGTTGAACTACTCCAGTTACTAGGTGTGAGCTCTGCAATCTACTCACGAAGTAATATTCCTTTCCTAATTTCCCTCTTTTTCCCCATATCATTGGAATTTTCTCTCTTATACCCATGTATAAGCACTTTTCCATATTTTTGGTGGAGTGTCCTTGTGTTATCCTTGTCCAATTTTTCCACCCATAGAATTTAGATAGGATTAGGATTAGTTTACTTTCAATAATGGGAGTTATACCATTCAATGCAGAGGGGTGTAGCCTCGTGAATGTTAGTGGAGACACCTAATTTTTCCACCTGAAAAATTTTCTCACCAACAATTTTTAGTGACTCCATTAGGGAGAGATTTTCCTAAAGGTGCCTAAAAAGGATCTCTATCAATAAAATAAAATAAATACAAAAAAAATAGATATTTAAAAAAATAAAAAAATCAGGTTTCATAGAAGATCATTCTTAAAGGAAACTCGATACATTCATTTCTTGCACCATGAATAAATTTCCAGATTGAAATTAATTACTAATGAGTGATAGAAAGAAGAAGAACAAGATGCTTGCTCAAAAAACAAGATCGTTGATCAACCATGGTTTCGTACTAGTGTTTACAAAGGAAAGAAAAAAGCTGCCATCGATGAAGAAGAAAGTAGGGAGCTATTGGAAAGGATTCAAAGGAAATATAAGATAAAGCATGAAGCTCAAGAATATGCTAAATCCTTACAAGAGATGTATGAGAAACTTGAAGCATCTCATAGCAAGGAAGAACAAGAGGAGTTTTCTCCTTTGGAGGAAGATCTTGAAGATCATTTCTATCACAGGGTTTTCACCCCAAGAGATTCTTGAATGTTTTTGAAGAAAATCAAATCCTTAAGCCTTGATAAAGATCAAATTAGCATTAAAGAAGATGACAAAATACAAGACGGTGCAAGATCCATGAAGAATATTTTCGCAATCTCACACAACTCACTACAAATTTGAGAACGTTGTCCTTCTTCTACCACTCTCTAGATGAATTCATTGCATACGGTGATGAAGAAATGAATATTTTGAAAATAGGATACATATAAAGGATTTAGAGAATTATAGAAGGAAATTATGACCCCGAAGTCTTTGATGAAATTTGGACGTATACTTTAGCTCTACAAAGAAGATATGAACATCTTGAAGCACCACATCAAATGGAGGAAGAAGACGAGATGTGCCTTATGGAGGAAGACCTGATGGCTGCCCATACTATGATTTTTTCATTCCCATAAGATTCTTGGATGCTCTTGAATAATATCTTATCATGGAACCTTCCGATGAAAGCCAAAGAAACGTCATGGAGGAAGAAGTAGATGACATGAATATAGAATCACCATTCAGCAATTCCATTTGGCTCGAGGCACATCCTGTTGGGGGAATAATATATTCAATAAAGGAAAATCCTTTCTACATAACTAACTATTCAATTCTCCCCGAAGACTCCACCAATGATGAAAAAGATGACCAATTCTAAATAAGCATGAATGATCTCCTTTCAAATTTTGATCTTTCAATTAACGATGAAATGGAGAGATATGAAGAAGTCCAAGAAAGCCACTCGACATCATGGACTGAAAATGATGAATTAAAGATTTTTATGGAGGGTTTTCCTATAATTTTGATCCTTCAAGTGATGAAGAAATGGAGATAGTTGAAGGATCAAACTCTACTCCCGACTCAATCATGGATGATCTGATGGAAGTATCTCACTTCCTTTTTGAATCACAAGAGAATGAATGAATTGAACACAATATCTTCTCACCCAAGGAGCAGAATGACCATCACGGTGAGTATGAAGTATTTCATTTTCCATCTGTGCAAGAGGATTCAATAATGGATGATCAAGATAATGTTGAAAGTTCTTCCCATATTATTGTCTCAATATGGTCCCATCGAGAGGATGATATGGATTTTTAGCTTGAAGGAGTTCCATTCCCACAAATCATGGACCTATTCTCCTTTTCAAAAGGTGTCATGAATCAAGTGTGCTCGTGCTTGCAAGAAAGTGAATCTTGGGAAACACAAAACATGGAAGAGGTGAACAAGGACGTTTTCAAACGAATCATGGGCATAGATGGATCAGATTTTTACCATCTCCTGAAGGCACAACATAAAGAATTTTTCAATAAAAATGAAGATGAGCATATGGTTAACTTAGAAGAATCATCTGCACAAGACATCTTGAAGGTTGTAGAAGAAACTAAATATCCTAAACTCAACCTTGAAATCTTGACCCGGGTTATAGAGATGTAAGACAGGTATGAGGCCATTTGTGCTCCTCTTTTTGATACACCAATGTTTGATGTTGAGACAGAGAAAATGGACAAGTTTGAGGACCTCCCAGATGACTTGGTTTATGAGAGGGGATATGAAGATATGTCTTTTTCCTCCACATCATGTGAAGAAGTTCAAGAGTGCAAAATAAGGAAGGTTATCAAATCTCCTTTGGAATTCCTCAATCTTGAAGATAACATCTCTATTGTGGGAAATAATAACATGGAAAATATTGATCTTATTTGCACCAAAGAAACTTGTTCAAAGTAAAACAAAAAAATTGTGAGAACATTGGGAGTGTGATCAGAACCAACTTATTCCCATCATTTTGGAATGGTCCATCAATGAAAAGAAAGAGTTCATATGGAAAAATCCAATCAATAGTGAATAATTATTATATGGCCAAACCAAAAGCTGAAATTTTGAAAATGATATCAAGATGGACTACGAACGAATGCATATTTGCTACAATTCACTAGATTAAAAAGTGGGAGTATGCATGATTCTTGCCAAATGATTCAAAATCGATTGTGCACTCACCATCCTCCAAGATCCTATTCATTTGAATATGTCCCATACTGCAAAAATATCTTAAGGATGATGAATACCTCCAACTCAATGATTTAACCTCCATGTGCGAAAACACTTTCTCAAAGCAATAAAGCGGGATGTTCAGGGAAGTTCTTGAATGGGAAGAAAACTAGTTTGTTCTCACTCCTTCCAAGTGTTTTGCTGATATAAGAGACAATTTAAATTTGTAATTCAAAGAAGATGAATGTTTTCATGATAGGAGAAATTTTCCCACTCTTGAAGACATGGAAGAATGGTGTCACATGATCACAGGATGTCAAGTGGAAGCATTAAGGTACAAGAGTTTTGAGAAAGTGATGAATTGTTCATTGGATGAAAGAACATTCTCTCTGCAATATAATTACGAAGATGTAATTATAGTCAGCCTTATTCTTATAAAACCATGCAAAGCCATCACCAAAGCATGGTTTGATCAAATAACATTTTTTTGCTTCAAAGGTCAAACTTCAATCCACTATTTCATGATGGCATGTACTTTTCTCAACCATTTCTTTGGGTATGTGTATATTCTTTCCCCACCTCTATAAACTTCACTCCCCTATATATAATTTCCCTTTCCTATTGTGTGTGTTTTTCCCCTCTCGTGTGTTTCCCTTCCATTTTTTTTTTGTGTATGTGTGTGTTCAATAAGGGAAGTTGTGTAGCCTATATTTCTAATGACTCCATAAAGCCCGATGGATAAGGCATTGGTCCACAAAGCAAATCAAGATCATGGTATTTTAATGTCATGTCATCACTGCAATCAATCCATATCATGTCCACAAGCTAGAGCCATCTATTTTCCAGAGAATTTTCACTTTGGAAAAATCCACCCGAGAATAGGACAACTTTACCCACAGTATCGAAAAGTTTTAAATTCATACCTTTCCAAGACACCCCAGGTCTACCCATCCTTAGAACTAGCCTTACACAATCAATCCAATGACCTCCCAGTGGATGTTAACTCATTCCCATAGGTGAATTAGGAAAGTCAATTCAACCCCTTAGGTGATTTTAGGAGTTCTTGAAGAATGTTAATTTTGGATAATGTTGGGAAGGGCTACCACTAGCCTTCCAGGACAGGTGATTAACCCCTGGAGCAGAACAAAGGAGCCAAATCCAACATGTGGATGAATTAAAGGTCTAGAAACATCATGGAGGTGATTTTGGAAGGTTCAAGAAAGATTTGGAAGAGTTGGGGCAGTTTCACAAAAATAGGGTTCATGGTGCCTAAGCGGTGGGCGAGGATCAAATGAGCTACTAAGCTTTAGGAATCATTCTGGGAGCTCGGCTAGAGTTTGGAGTGTAAAAACATCTCTAGAAATGGAATTCCAAGCCCTAAAAGATGGTGAAATAATATTTTCACAACACCTTGGTGCAAATAGGTCAGTTTTTCCAGGCTCGGTTATGGAACCAGAACAAAATCTGATTTTTCGGGCCATACATGGAGGAATAAAAATATGATACCCCCACAATTGAATTCACAAGTCCATTTTTAGTAAAAATAATATAAAAATTTCCAAAACATTCCATCAGGAGCTCAAGTTATCATCGTTTCAAGTCGTCCTCTAGGAAGGCTTCAACAGTTAGTCAAATTTACAAGAGGACACGTGTCAGCTCTAGGGGCCTGGTACAATTGTGTGTCCCTTTCATCCCTCAATATAAGGTACATGAGGGACAAGAAAATCCATCCAGCCCATATAAGCCCTTAAGTCACCCATATAATATTCGGATCACCAATTCAGCCCCAAAGTGCTTGTAGGAGCTCAAACCCTCAACCATCAAATCTATAACAAGTGTCAAGCTAAGGTGTCACCTGTAAGTTAATGAACCTCAATTCCCTTTGTGGGGAGTACATGAGGGACATAAAAATGCACCCAACCTAAGGAATGGCACTTGGTCCCTCATGCAATCATCTTCCAGCCTCAAGTGCTTCCAGATTTTTTTGGCCAAAACCCCCCACCATTAGATCTTCGCCAAGTGTCTTCGTAAGGTACAGCATGAAAATTTATGTCCCTTATGTCCCTTAATGATAAAATGACATCAGGGAAATAAAAATTCTCCCAACTCCAACTTCAAATTTGAAAAATATTCTAACTCCTTGTTGTTTCTTACTACTTCTCCATTATTGCCCATGAAGCTTCATTGTCGAGAAGAAAGTCACGAGATAATTTGCAAACCTCCATTACCCCTCCTCATTTTTTATCTCATCCATTATTCCTACAATTCAAGGACTGAAATAAAACAAAAAAATTGTCTTTTTAGCTACCACCATGTCATTGCTCAAAGTGCTTTAGAAAACACTCATGAACCAAAATAGTGAAACACTCATATCTCACAATCCGAAGCACGGATTGAAATGAGGTTTTTTGCAGAATTCCTTATTTTTAGAGGCTATCAAGATGAAAAAAATATATATATAAAATGATTCAATTTATTATTAACTAGAATAAAAACTCCATCTTGTGCCTCATCTTCTTCTCCTTTGATTTCCCATCAATCTAGTAAGTGGGTGAAGCTAAAATTTTGTGCACAAAGTCCAGGAGAAAAACCTATCCCGATGGAATTTTTTTGTCACAATCTGAGGTGGAAAAGGAGACCAAAAATTTGTAAATCTCCATTAATGGCTTCCATGACACGAAGACAAAAATTATAAAGTTACCTCTCCACTTCTCAAGGTTCTAGAATGCGTAATCACACAAAAATCGTTTGAAACAATCCTTGAAAAATCTATTTTGTGTGAACTAGTTTTCACGTCATGAAGTCCATATTTTTAAGGATATGGAGGGCTATTTTTTTATCATCATTCTACCATCTTCGAAGAAATTTTCAAATCCTCGAAGATCTGGTGGGTGAAATCATCCGAAATTCGGAGGAAAGGGTCTTCAAAAAATCTAGTTTATTTCAAATTAATTTTTACACGATGAAGTTGCCAATTTATCAAGATATGAAGGACTGAATTTTTTTTATGAATATAATTCCCTAGTAACTCCATGTGTGAAACTCTTACGAGGCATATGTTATTTTTATTTATTTATGATCTCTCTGGTAAGTGAATCATCATGAAAAAATGAGCACGAGTACACAACAAAGAGTCAAATCCAAAAACATTGTTCTCATCGCAAACTAAGGTCATTTTCACCACTTACTTAAAATAACATATGTTATACTTCCTCACATGCTATAAATGGAAATTCCTACTGAATTGTAATTCCGATCACTCAAGACAATTAGAAAAGGGGTAAAGTGGAAAGTAAGATAGAAAATGAATTTCTCCCAAAATAGCAGGTTCCCAAAGAGAAACCTACTCAAATTAGAAATGTGCTAAAATCAGTAATATATTGGGAATAGGAGAGGATGGAATATGGTAGAATTTTTAGAAGGTGAAACTGGAGCAAGCCAAAGGTGATATGTCCAAGAATAGCAAAGCATGGGCTCAAATTCTAAAAATAAAAAAATCATTTCGAGAGTGGAAAGTTGCATATGAATTTGTTTTCACTCACCTTACTAATTTTTAGAATCCCCTTCAGATAATGAGATGGTTTCATGAGTCAAAAAGGAGGAATGAGAACTTCATGGAGGTCCTACAATGGTTTACGAGAGGTAAATCAAGGCATGTAAGGCACATCATGTGAATTCATCTTCATCACTTAAGGAGTTAGGTGATCCAAAGTGAATTGGTCAGAATTATTTCAACGAGTCAAAGGTTTCATCATACAAATTTCAAGGAGGGTAATTGTGGGAATTGTATGTGTTCATCTCAATCTTGCAATGGTAAACCTCATAATACTTTTTCTAAACACTCATTCTATGGTCTACGATGTATGTGCATCATAAAGTTTGCATTCATCACTGGATTGGAAAAATGATTCAAATTTATTCAAGGGAGAAATATTCATCAGTGTAGAAGATCACCAGTGGTAGAAATATTTTCTCAAAGTTCATGATTGCATCAAGGCATTCAAAGCAGTTTGTTGCAAGGAGTGATTTCCATTCATCCCTTCCTCTCTTTCTTCTCTCTCTATTCTAATTATTCATTGGGCCTCATCATTATCTTTCATCTTATTCACTTAAGTGACCTATTTTAAATTTGTAAAAGTATTTTCTCAAATTATAAGAGAAATACTTAATTCATGGAAAACAAAAGGTCACGAGTGGAATATGGAAACAAAGAGTCATATGAGGGAGGTGAAAGGACAATTCAAATTGTTATAAATTGGGATGGCCTCTCCATTCTAAAGGATTCCAAATTTTGAAGAACTCTTACTATGTAGCATTGTGAATTGTGATAGCTTGGTTGAAGCTTTGTATTCATCACTACACATGGAATAAAATCTACACTTCTTCTATTTCCTTTTCTTGTTTTTCCTCTATTCTCTCTTTCGTGAACTTTGTAATCATATATGATCCTATATGGAGTTGGAGAGGAACTTGGTGTTCTCGATAGATGAATCTAAAAACTTTGTGTTTTAATTCATTAGTCCCACTAGCTTCATTATGCATTCCTCTATATTGAAGGTTGAACTACTCCAGTTACTAGGTGTGAGCTCTACAATCTACTCATGACAAGTAATCTTCCTTTCCTAATTTCCCTCCTTTTCCCCTTATCATTGTAATTTCCTCCCTTGTACCCACGTACAAGAACTTTGCCATAGGTTCAGTGGAGTTTCCATGTGTGATCCTCGGCAAATTTGGCCACCCATAACATTTATATAGGATTAGGATTAGTTTACTTTCAATAATCGGAGTTGTATTATTCAATGCAGAGGGGTGTAGCCCTGTGAACGTTTCTAGAGACACCTATTTTTTCCACCCAATAATGTTTCTCACCAACACTTTGTTAAAACCAAGAGGTTATGCACCAGTAGATAGTAACTTAGTCATATCAACAATCCAGTCGTGATCATTGAATGTACATTTCTTTCATCCATCTGATATTCAACATTGTTTGAATGCTCTTGATTCATGAGGGAGGCTTCTTAGGGTACCACAGAATCAAAAGATAACTGCTCACACATTGCCCTTCCTCTTACCAATTTTGTGGCTTTGATGGTCACATCAAATTCCATAATCTTATGCACCCATCAAGCTCATTTCTCATTGATTTCTAATCCCATGATGAAATATCGACACTCTGGAATGTGAGAAGCAATGATAATTTTGAACTTATTCAAGGCTCTCATGATAGCAAACACCTGATTTTCAATGTGGCTATGCTTGAGCTTATAATCCTTCATTGTTTGATTAAAAATACCACTTTGGCTTCTCAAGTCCTTATTTATTTTTCTAAGTTAAAAGCGTGGCTATACTAGAATCAACCCCGTAGGCGTATAGAATGAAATATTTTTTATAGTTTGGGTTAATCAATGTAGGAGCCTAGAAAATCTCTTGTTTTATCTTTTCAAATTTTTATTTTCCCTCCGCACTCCACTTGATGGCTCTATCCTTCTTTATCATGAGAGTAATATGTCTTACCAAGCCTATGAAGTTAGTAATGAAGCACATAACAAAGTTGATTTTTCCTAGAAACGACTACAAATCCTTCTTTTGAGATGGCAAGGAAAGAAGCTGTGATAGCTAAGACTCTTTCTAGATCAATCGAAATGCCTTCTATTGACATAATATTCCCTAAGAGCTTACCCCTTACGACAAGAAATTACATTTCTTAGGATTAATAGACACGCCAAATTCCCTACATATTTCAAATACTCTCTCTAGGTGCTTCATATCGTCCCTGCTCTATTTTGAGAAGACAATGATGTCATCAAGGTAAGCCGGAGTTAAACTCATTGATATACCCCTTGAAATAAATTTCCATCACTCTTCGGAATGTGGAACTTGTGTATGATAAGCCAAAGGGCATTTTCGATATGCAAATGTTCCCGTTTGGTGTTGAACACGTTTTTTATTTATCCTCTTCTATCACTTTGATTTGGTTGAAACTGGAATAGCCATTAAGCATTGAAAACCTGTTAGCTCGCATACTATTATCTGTAGATTTTCTCTACGGAAGGTAAATAATAGTGATACTTTAGAGAGGCTTTATTCAAGTCCCTGAAATCAACACAAAGTCTGATTTCTTTATTCTTTTCCTCACTGGAACCAAATTTTCCACCCAAGTAGAGTACTTAATAGGAAAAATTATCTTGGCCTCAATGAGTTTGGATAATTTCTTTCTCATGAGAGGCTGAATATTGGGATGAACTCGGCCTCTAATTTTGTCCAATTTTCTTGATGTTGGGATCAAGATCAATAGAATATTGAACTATATATGGATTAAATTCTTTTAAATCTTCGTAGTCCCATGAAAATACATCACTAAATTTTTTGCACAAGGAGATAAAAGCATGTTTTTCATCCTCATTACATACCTTCCCAAGTAACAATTATTTTCCTAGAGCAATTGTGACTGGTTGGCAATCTTCTTGCTTTGCCACCATATTCTTCTCCATACCTTTGAATTCATCATCTGGATTGAATATCTATTCCAAAGTGACCAATCCTTTTGGAAATTTGTTATTTTTCAGTTGAATTATCTTATCACCATAGCCATCTTGCAACAAATATTACATTTTTTAGGAGAAATCAACTTCATTTTGTATAAATCAGACAATTTTTTCATCATTGTCAAAAACCTACCAGTGATGTGATTTTCGGAATAGATGGCTCGACCACCATTTTGAAATGTTGCACATTTCCTTTAACAAGATCTTCCACTAGTGAAAATTGAGAACCCAAAGCTACCATTTGATCAACATCCTTGTTCAACTTCCTAGTCATAACATGTAGGTTAATGGCCTCAAAGCCTTATTATAGATCCCAAATTCTATGCTTGTAAAATTTCAACAACTTTCTCTTTGTGGCACACTTCCCATGGACTTGGTGAATGACCAACCTTATATCCCCAAAGACCTTCAATTATTTTATTTTCCTCTTTTTAGCAATCAAAATATTATGCACTAATGCTTCATACTTAGTTGCATTATTAGAACATGCAATTTGCAATATGTGAGCAAAGAACTTCTCATTTCTTAGAGAGATGAGCACAACACCTGCTCCAGCTCCATTTCTACTTTTAGAACCATCAAACAACATCCGCCATAGTCCAGAAGTACTTACTCTTTCTTTTTTAAATGTTGTGGGTATCATAGATGCTTCTTTGATAATGAAATAAGTGCCCAATTTAGTCTTAAAGGTTTTAAGTTCTTCATCATAAGGATCAAATTTTTGATCTATCTCATCTCATTCATCTAACAACAAATTAGACATACAAAGAGGTATAAACTGCTCAACTAAAACCATTTATTTTTCACTTTCTTCTTTTATTAGACAGTTTGATTAGATGGGAGTAGGATCGTATGACACAATATGTTAAGAAAAGATGGGATCATCATGTATTGTAAATATTATACCATATCTATCCCTTAGAAGCATGTGAGGCTAATTTGAAGACAAATAGCCATGTACCTTAGCAGTGAAATCTCTAGACAAGAAAATGTAAAACATGGTAGGAAAGTAAATTACTGAAATTTCATGAGTTATGGTGAGGCTTAGGCAGGCATGAAGTGTTAACTCAAGATATTTTATTACTCCTAGTACACCTGCAATTGATCCCTCAAGTTTCAAAACTCCTTAGACACATGAATGTATTTAAGACATAAGATATCAATGATTTTCTAAGGCATTACAGAGGTACTAGCTCCTGAATCTATCATATAGTTATGAACCAAGTGTTTTCCCAAAATTAATGACATGTAGAAAGGTGGGGTTTTAATAATTTTACTTACTTTGTCTTCTTTAGCTTAACAAACATGAACCACGGTATGAGTTTTTGCACCATTGAATCCCACTGAGTAAGGTTATTGAGGGCTTCACATAAAGATCACATTGTGATGGAATAGCCAAAGCATCCCACATTGTTACATTAACATTGGTCTTCTTCATCTACTCAACAATGCTAAATGGAAGACCCTGATTTCTATATCCATGGAATTTTATTACCTTTCTTCTACTATTACAGAATTTGAATAGGCAGATTTGGTTGAACCAAAAATTATATGTCCGAAAAAATTTAATAGATGGCTCATGTGGCTTGTTCTTGTCCAATCAAATCTCATTTTCCTTATCCACGACATTTCTTTCACCCTTTGGAAGATGAAGGATGTGATTCTAGCATCATTTTCTTGTGTCACGTATTATCAACAACATTGATTTGAGGTCTATTAGAGCCACCCGCCACTTGATTGATCACACAAAAATATTCATCTCAAAATAACATGAGATTGACATCAGTATTGGCTTCTTGGACTGCTTCCACATTTGAAATGGGTGCTTCCAAGAGTGGTTCTTGTTGACTAGAAGAACCTTGAACCATGTATGCTTGAAGATGCATTTCCCTTTCACAACCCAATTGATTATGTGGAAAATTACATGGGAAACACCACTCAGTTTCTTGAACCATATTGTTTTGTACTGGAACCAATACCGGTTTGAGTTAGGAGTAGGAAGTGTTTGTGGAGGAGGAATTATTTCTAATGGAAGAGGAGCACTTTGACCTTTCCATCTATTATTTTGTTGACTTTTTGCATAGCTCTAATTAGATTGTTGATTTTTATATGGGTGATACCCCTATTTTGAAGGTTGCCCCTAATTTTGATAAATTTTATAGGATTGTGCTTGTTATTTTTATATGGATATAACTTTGTTAGTTAATTTTCTGATTAGAGGCTTCATATCCTCATCTTCCTTTTGATGGGTAGGAGTCTAAGATGTAGAAAGCAACAGAGTTAAAGGGTTTGGCTTAGGAATAGGAGAAACTAAAGGTTGGGTGGCTTGAGGTAACTCAAGATATAAGGGCATGTGTGGCCTAGGGGCTAATTTCCTAGCTTGTATCAAACTATTTTCATCTCTAATTAAAATTACATACGCTCTTTGGTAGAGTTATCCCTCATATGGATTGTATCATGACATATATACCAACATTCGGATATTTTTAGAAATAAAGAAAATCACCTTTCATTGTAGCTCTCACAAGAACTAGAATTCTGTCCTAAGTTCTCTAGAATCTAAAGTTGAAATCCACCATTTGTTCATTCAGTGCTCTCTTGATTGTATTCAACTACTCCAAAAGATATAATTTGTCTTATCTTTCTCCAAATTGGTTGCACAAAGCTATACATAACTCATTCTTATTCCAAATTAAGCTCTGTTGTAAAATTTCTAAACCATTATAAAGATTTATCTTTGAATGATGAAGCCGAAGTTTTCTGGCTATATCCATCTAAAAAATTTCATATATGGCATAAGCATTTGTAAAATATTGGATGTGGTGAACTAGGGTGGTATGGTTTTCTCCTGTGAAGAATGGGATATTTTTCAAAGTTACTACTGGGATGGGATTCTAAGCATTCGGGGCAAGTGGACTACTAATAGTAAAATAAAAAAATGGATCATTTTTTCTCAACCATTTTGATTGGCCTAATAACTCTTGTGGATTGCAAGAAAGGCCTACTATGTGGAGATGGAGATATCTCGAATCTCTCTTCCTCTTCTTTATCTACATGGAGAGATAGTTGTAAGTACTCAAATACACCTTATTCTTATGCCTTAGACTATGTTTGTATCCTTCTCATGAATTAGGGACACTTTAGACTACTGAAACCAATCGATTTACTACTTGAAGTTTCCTTATGTGTCGCTACAGAGCCTACAAGGGCTAGAAATTTACCAAGCCATACATCTAAATTTGGGAAAACTATAAATTTTAATTTCAAATGTCCCACTTTGGGCATGCCAAAAATGTTGGAGATAGATTTTTACCCTTCCCAAATCACAAGAATATGGGTCTTTGAGGAAACATGGGACTATCTCCAAGTTGTGAGACTCTAACTAAGACAAACCTCGGGAGAAGGCCGAATTCCTCTACTTACTTCTCTTTGCTACACCACTCCTAGGAATTGAAATGTAACTACTAACTCTACTCTATTTTTCTAAGGGACCAAGGTGAGAAGGAGATGCATAAAACATAAACCTAAACTAGAGAGGGTGATAACACCAAAAATAAAAGGATGAATACTTAAGAAAAAGATAAAATGGGTGAAAATGATGATGAAGAGGGTGAAAACAAAATCCATGGATCAAAACCACATCCATAATTCCACTTTCACGATGCGAGAATGGATGTAGACTCGAAATAGCACATACAAAACACTTGCATGAGTGAATGATAGGTAGGGAAAATAATTAAACCACAACTAAGGCAGATACATGACACAAAAATAGAGATTTTATTGCTTAAAGATCATGCACAAATCATTACAAAATATGAAGAAGATGTAAAACATTTACATAATTGAATTCTAAGGCATGCGACCCTTATAAAACTTATGTAACACTAATCGATTCCCTCGCATCCACAAAGTATCCAATATTAAAATTTTCCATCATTTTACAATATATAGAAAATGGAAGAAGAAGAAAGAATAAGAAAAAATTGAATTCCTCCTTCTTCCATCTAAGCACCGTAATTAAATTCTCTAAAAATGTATGAGCACTTCGAAAAATCGCTTCCCCACACCATTTTCCTTGTTGAAGAAGGAACAACACCCATACCACATTAAATTCCAAAGTGGTTGTGACATCTAGAATTACACGTGCGTGTTGGAGACACCTTTCTTTACTTCTTCCACCTACCACCATTTGATTCAGGAAATATGATTTTATTTGTAAGTATTTCTCCAATGTTATAATATCTACAAAGATCGACATTGAATCAAGAGTTACATCCATTTTTATCCCTCCGTAGGAAACTACTATTTTCCTTTGATACATGGATTTATGTTTTGGTTTCATAAGGTTTTTGACTTCCATGGATTTGTTTAATCATTTTATGGCTCTATTATATTTTTGTTTGACCCATGGTTTATCTAATGTGGCACTGATTTACATCAACATTTGTGGACCCCTTTTCCTTCAATTTATGGTTTTTTTTTGTTTTTCTTTTACCTTCCGCTTTGATGTTTGTGTTTTGTGGCATGCTAAAAATATCCGTGGCCTTTTTCTATCTTCCCATGGAAATCCAAGTTGTTCATTTTTTTAAAAGGTACGAAAATGGACAACACATACCATGTGCACGTGCATCCACATAACATGGAATAGAACTTATGTACCTAAAAATATTATGATAAGGCCTCTTGGCCTTGCACCCATAGTCTCCCATAGTTATGGACATCTACCAAACTAGGATTCTTCCCATTATATTCATGTATAAGTGTAGGTACATTGTTCTAAGTAAACCTTGTGGAAAAGGTAATTCTCACTTCTTTCCATCCCAATAGGTTATCTCTATGTGTTTCCCACCACCACGCTATTGTCCCACGTAAAGTATAGACCAATATACTTCTTCTATCACCTTCATTTTTCCACTTTGTTTCCATGGCATGAAATAATGTATTAGGCTTCCCTTCACCATTATACCTTTATATCTATGTTGAACCCAACCACCTAATCATGCATGGTTTTATCATCCGAGTGACCCTTCCTTTAACCTCATTCCCGACCTTCTCATAAGTGTCATGCACTCACTTATCACAAGTAATACTAGTAGTGTCACTTATATACTACGCCTCTTCCCACCTTTGAAGCATGCCTTATTTGGACAACTCAACATTCATAGGGTCACACACCATCTGCGTGCATAGACTCTATTCAATTCTTCTTCACTCAATGACTCAACATATGGTGATTACTTCACATCATCCATGGTTATGATCGCGCGCTCATCCTTGATCTTGAAACTATTGTATATCATGTTAAGGAACATATAAACATTGTTCACATAACACAAAGGATGTCCAAGTAAAGCTGGGAAATTATCTTCCTCAGGAAGCTCCATAAATTCAAAATCCCCAATTAACTTAGCCCCTTGAATGGTAATTGAAGCATATTTTAATACCCCGTACACATATCCCTAGTTTCTTTTCCATATACAACACATTGGAAGATGGCTATAATTTTGTTCTACCCATATGATTCCATCCATCTAGAGTTAAGAAATTTACCTCAACGCATGTATCAATCAAAATATATCTCACCAAGAAGCCATCAATTACTCCATCAAGTGTGACTTCTTTGTCGTATTTATGAATCTATGCTAGAAAGTCTACATGGATTATATGATGCTCATGCTCAATCCCTATGTATCGTACCTTTTCACATAGCCATTCCCCTAGTATTGGGATGACATTCTTTGTCGCAACATCATGTCTACCTCTTTTAGGTCATCAATATATTTTCGTGGGTGCTCAACATTCTTAACGTGTTCTCTCGCACACACTTTCTCCTTTAAGAACTAAATTTTTCCCTGTAGATCTCTCGATCACCCCGTAGTCTCCTTGTATACCTCCTTCTACGGTAGGAAATATTTTGGTACACGACATGCATAACATCCTCTTTTCGGATGAGTGGCTTGGTCTTAAGGGGTTCTCATGCCCGTGCCACATTTTTGTGCGTTGTGATCAGATTGGGCTGTAAATCTAGATTAGGATTCTTCAACATCCATTGATCATTCTTGGTATGCTATACCTTAATCATTACTGCTCATTTATCCTTATTTTTAGTCTTACACATATGCTCATACAATTCAAGAAAATCATCAACCTTATGATGCTTTCGATGATATGTGCATATTAGATTCTCGAGAACACTTACGCTGGTAATGATCAGAAACCCATAAGTGTATCAATTCCTACACATAAATATACCTCTTCCACCATGACCACTACTCCTATAGCCTCCATGGAATCCACCTCATCCATTGTTACGTACTTTAGAAAGTTAGGATTCATACGCATGAGAGATGTTTACCAAGATGGTATTTTGTATTCCAAGCTCACATGCTTCATGAATTTTATCTATTAATCGACAATCTTTGGTGTCTTACATATGTGTTTCAAAAATATTAGAATACATAGATACATTATTCATTATTACACGCGCAAGAAAGGAAAAATTTAGAAATTATGGTTCTTGTGACATATCTCATAATATTGTAATAAAGGCATGCACTACCTTGTGTGGAAAACTATTTTTCATATGTCCCTCAACAACACAATCAAGTACACCATAGTCCACTATGTGTCTCATGTGCTGAGTTAGATGAAAGATTCTCTAATTTCTTGGCCATTGATGCAATCTATGCTTCCAAAAATGGGCTCAATCAAGTATAAGCACTTCAAACTTTCTCGGCGTGTAGAGCTTCCTCCAAGGCCTCATGTGGATATGTATATTTCTTATGAGAGAGTTATTCAAAATAGAGTCAAAATCCTCCAATGAACCACTATGTGTGTTGAATTGTATGGATATCATAATACGATTTTGACACAAGACTATTAAAGCATGTTTTACATTTCCTCATGCTCTCACCAAAACCTTGCTTAATTTCCTTTAGTTCACTAATACTTTGTTGTTCAAACTTTGGAATATGGAACTCGATAAAAAATGATGTGTGCAACCCATCATAATCCACCATAGTCTAGTACGGGTCATAATTTCTATAACAACTATGTGTGTGCCCTTGAGTTGTAGTAGAAAATTCAATTTCTTTTCTCGTTTAGGGTTATAATTCCCTTTGTGTGCCAAATTAATTCATACTTGTGCACATGCTCTGTTACATCCTTCACACCACTATATTCGGAAAATGGAGAGAGATCTCAAAAATACCCAAGGTGTCTACTGTTGTTTTTTTGAGGTGGTGTTTTATGTGGTGGTTGTTGTGGTGGTGGACCTTGCCTTGTATTAGGATCAGACCCAGATCCTCCACCAAAGTGTTTCCTCTAGCATATTTATAACTTGGCCCCCGAGCCTTCCACACCCCCCGTTATGGGTTGCGTCCCCATTGATGAACTTCCTTGTGTCCTAGTTATAGTACTAAACTAGACACCCACTTTCTACATTGTCACAACACCTATATAACTTATTACAATGGTATGTGTGTCAATACTTTGTCCTAATGATGCCCCCAAAAATAATCCCCCAAGTGTACTTCTAATTATTAGAACTTATTGTGATTCCATGGGAACATTCCTAGTCTGATGTACTTCTTGATTTATCACAAAATTATATCTACTTGTATCTTCCTTCTTACCTCCACTACTATGCACTTCAATAACTATCTATGGATCTTGAACACCTACACAAGGGCTAGGTATCCGAGGTTGGGTCATATACATGCCCATCGTTCTTACTCTCTCCTCTAACACGGTATCATCCTGAAGCTGATGGGGTCTCCGTATTATGTATTCCCCACATTAGGAGGGCATGATGTTGCGGCTCCTCGTATTCTATGAGAGATTTTAAACCTTCACGATCCATCATTATCGTCAACAATAACGTTTATTCGATTTCCCTCTCTTGTGCTTCATTGTACTTGAGTAATATTCTCTCTCTTCCTTTCCTCCACTAGGGTTTTCATCATCTTTCTCCGAAACTACTCCTTCCCTTACACGCAGTGGGGATTTAGCTAGCCATAGGTAATCTCTCCAATCCCAATTCTATCATCAAGTTCTTGATAGATAATGGTAGAGCTTGTACATAGAATCCCCTTGTTCCATGTAAAAATCAGAACTCAAACTCCTTTGGGAAAGAATATGTAGAAATTATGTACTCCAAAGTATAATTGTGAAATACATATGCCCACCAATAATCTACGGCTCTACTCACCTCCTCATCTACATTATAAATTGTCTAATAATCTTCCTTTGTATAAGATCTCATTCCTAGGGAGAATATTGTGTTTGATGCATAAGCTACCAACCATTGATATAACTCTATAGGGAAGAAGCTAAAGAGCATCTCATATGGGAATTCATATAGATTATCTTCCACCAACTTTTGTGCATTAAAGTAAGGTCCAAGATTGTATCTCTATGTGAACTTATCTTGTCCATCTTCTACCCAATCTTAAATACTCTCCAGAGACATCCAATACACAATCTATATATAACATCCCGATAGAAAAATTAAAAAAAGGTCTCGGAAATGGAACCAAAATGTAGCCTTTTTTACCAACTCAATATCTACGTGTACTCACACTTCATCAAGTCAAAACCGAATGTTCACCTAAAGTGTATGTAGCCACCATTTACCTCCTTTTTTATTCTTACCAAGGTGTTAACATGCATGTTCATGTTATCAAGTAATCAACTATTCATCCACAGATAATCATTCTAATCATATTATCCTATAAACACATATAATAAGGAAGAAAAACAATCTATATAGTAACCAAGATCAATTACATCATTATAACACCATAATCAGAGATGTCAACAATCATTATCCAACCAAAATTCATTACATTACTAAAGATGAATACATAACTAGTCAATACACTGGTGTGTTTGGCAATGCTTGCGCAAGCATTAAACCCTATATCTCTATCAAAATAACATAAATATGCTAAAGAATAAAATAAATACTTCAAACAATGACCTACATCAGGTATATATATGGGTGAGTAATTTCCCTTCACCACCTATACACTCTCCCGATAAAAGTTGTGCTCTAAAAAATAGCATGCATGCTTTCTTTCCTAAAAAATTCATGCATACAACACTTGCATGATTTTACAATTATAGCTAATAATGGATTGTCCTAAATATAACCTTTCTTTAATCCTATTAATAGCCTTCTCTATGTGTGTGCTTGTACCTTGGATCTACATGTGTTATTTACACAAAAATCATTTTCTTGACCGCCAAGTCATCATGTTTTTTATCTCTTGCGTCGACAACACTCGACCCTACTTTTCCTATTTTTAGCCTTGGATTAGAGAAGGGATAGTTCCCTATTCATTCTTACTGTTTTTACACAACCACATCTGCCAACTTATACCTCTAGTGAGCACACCACTTTCATGCTACCCCTTCTTCCTTTGCGTGCACACGCATGTGTGGTGACTCTGTATCTTGTTGGCACTTAGTAGTATTCCCAACCAATACTTATTTTTCCCTAGTGTTATTCCACACTTCTTTCAACATGTATACATACTCTAGAGGAATTATTCTCATGATTTTGAGGACTAAAACCAAATCTTATGGACCTAATATACTTACTTATAGGCTTGCAATATAGTCATAAGCTCAACAATCATACCTTAGTTTATAATATACTTGCAGAGTTTCCACGGTTCTTCAACAAGTGTTGATTCTCCATTTTGTGGAAGAGAATCCTAATAATATCTCTTGATAACATTAATTCCTACTTGAGACACTATCACGAGCTTAAAAATCTATGAATAGGCTTTACATGATGCATATCATCTCCGAAATCCATATTTTATATTTTGTGCAGACCTACACTACTTAACACTTCTCAATACACTATTTATGTTTCCTAAAATTTCTTGACACTCCTCAAATCATGGCTCAAGGGTTGGAACACAACATTAGGACTAACTCATTTCAAGACATATCTAGGTAACACCATTTATCTTTGCATCTGATAGTCTAATCAAGCCATCATACAATAGAAAATGACATGTCCTTCATAAATCTGACCTCCTTGCTCAGTGTTAACACCTAAATCATCTTCAAAACATGTTGAATACCTTAAATAACATTAAGAACATATCTTGAATTCATGATATCATATATACAAAGTGTCATTCCTCATCCTTCATATCACTTCAAGTCATAATATGAGCGCTTTAAATATTAGAACATGAAAACATCCTTTGTATGTATCTATGCACTTAGAACTGACATCATGCCTAATCATAAAACCTTGAACTCTTCATGATTTTATTATACTTGTATTTTAGAGAATTACCTTCTTCACACTGCTGTAGCTTGCTTTGAACTTGCATATACACTCTTTTACTTGACTTTATCTTGCATTCACTCATCTTAACCATACAAGCACAATAAAATCTCATGCTTCTCTAGACTCCTACTTAAGACAATACTATAGACACCGGACAACAAAGAACAAGTAGGTAAACATGATTAGCAATAAATAACATTATCCATTGAATTTCTCATACTTGTGACCATGCATCTCAACTGAGGAACACATCATCTAGGATTTTACAAACCTATCATGCCTTATATACTCTTCAAGAAATCATGAATCATGAGCCAAAGATACACCTTACAAGCTAACAATACTCCTGATCATTCTTGAAAAACATCAAATCTCCTTGTCTCTAATGGTATGATCAAGTCATCATACAAATGATTAACTTGTACTATATGAATATAGAATCTTGAAATCATGTAAGTACCTTAAATACCTTTAAAAATTATTTACATCCTTCAAGAGCATATGAGACATACCTTGACACCATGCAAACACTCCTTCAACAACCTACTCCAAACTAATCAGCTCCCCCTTCTTAATATACTTCATATGGATGATTATGCCTCTAAGAAGCCTAGTAGAGAAATACACCTTCATGGTACATCTATAAGAATGAATTGAAGAGGTCCCAAGCCCTCTTGTATACCTAAAACTAACCTATTTCTTCTTCTTTCTTGATATGCACTATGATAACTTTCTTTATTTACATTCTTACTATCTCTTAGTGGAACATTATTGTTCATACTAGGCTCCCATATCTGCCTTGTCTTCTATCATGCATTATAGGACCTTGAAAATTATTACTTTTCCTTGTACCATAAAAATCCCTAGCCACATGTATAATCTTATTGAAATTGTAATACACAATTTAATTCCTACCTCTAGTGCCTTCATTCCTCCAATTCTTATTTTAGGGTTCATGTAAACAATACCTAGTAGTATGGCCTTTCTCATGAAAATTGTAGCACATCACATTCTTTGATTTCTCACTCCTGTTATCCCTCTATGGGTGGTCATCTTTGAAAAACCTCTTACAGTCCTTAGCTCTATGTCCAAATCCATTACAAGTGAAACAATAACCATTAAATGATCTCTCATACCTTGAAGCATTAGGTTGCCTAATTGACTTTTTCTTCACATTTTTTTGTATTTTGTTTCCTCGATGCTTGGAATACTATCCTCTTGCATTAATCCTTTTCCTTTGGTGTCATCCTTGAATCCCAAACCTGATCTATCTCCTGTAGATATTTGAATGCTAACAATATTTTCAAGATCCTTGAATTTTTCTCAGATTTCTAAAAGGTTTTATCCTTATTGGCAGCTTCAAAAACTCTTCCCTTAGGAACACTATATCTTCTTCAATTTTGGTGCACTCATTCTCTTTGTCTTGCAAACTTGTGACTAAGAACCTTACATTCTCTTCTAAACTTGTTACAAATTCTCCTAGCATACATTTTTCTGACCAATGTTTCTCCTCTAGATTATGGAAATTTTCCTCATATTATATGACTTGATATCCGAACTTCTGTTATTCTTTTGAGTATGCTTCAACTCACCCCTGAATACACACTAATTTAGTTTCAATATCACCCTCTTCTTCCTCATCTTCGAGAGGGCACTGAGTCACTAAAACATATAGGAAAATCACTCATAGATATAGCATCATCCTTGGTCATAAACAACACCTCATCACCTGCATCTTTATGCTCGATTCAAATTCAGATTCTAAAACACCATCATAACTACTTGCTTCAAATGAGAAATTCTCTTCCTTTGTGTAGAAACTCTTCTTTCCCTTATTTTTGTAGTAAAACTTCTTGAAGTTCTTCTTGCCTTTACTATACTTCTAAATTTTATTGTCATGATCTTCATCACCTTATTTTTCATGCCTATGAGGACACTTAGCAAAAAAATGACCTACTTCACCACAATTGAAACATTTAAAGGAATATTACCTTTGTACTTTCCAAAGCCAACCTTAAATATCCTAAAACCATTGTAAAGAGTTCTTCATAATAAATCTCAGGATCATCATCATCATTAATTTTATTTCCTTGATCTTCATCCCAAATTTGAAAGAAATCTCCTTCTTAGTTGGTTTTAAGTAAAACCCCTCATTTCATATGTTGTCAAGGTTCCATGTAACTCATCCATTATCAAGAATTTCAAATATTTTCCTTCATCAATAGAAGATACTTTAGAATCAAACCTAGGAGGTAGAAATATTAATACTTTTGTAACACAAATTCTTCCTTTACCTAATCTTTTCATGGTATTGAAAAAATTGTCAACTCTAAGAAAGTATACAATAATAGACTCTTCATCCCTCATCCTTAGCCCTTCAAACTGATTTTTGAAGGTTTGAATCTTAGGTATTCTTACCTTGGAATCAACCTCATAAATGAATTGAATTTTCTCCCACATTTCCTTTAATGATGTGAAATGCATAACCTTTATAAGTTTAGGTTACACTAGACCACACATAATTGCATTCATATCCTTGGAGTAGTCACTATGCAACTTATTTTCTGTAGAAATTATTAGAGGGATTTGAGGAATAGTATATCCATCTAAAACAATTTTCCAAATATTAGACCCTAAGGAAATGATGTGATTCTTCATCTTGAGACTCTAAAAGTATAGTTAATCCCATCAAACAATGGTGCCTTGTGGGAATAAGTATCACTCTTGACTCACCATTTTTTTGCTTCAAAGGATCTCCTTTCAAGTGATTAAACTTCTCAAAAATTACCTTCTCTAATACCAATTTTTATAAGCACAATGGAGTGAGAGGGGGTGAATCAGTCCTTAAAACTCCTTAAACAATTAAAATTAACTTTCATATACCATTTACCATTCAACCATGCAATAATGTGATCTTAACAATATAACAACCATCCACAAGAGCATAACCATGAAAGAGTACATAAGAAGACAAGATATAAGTGGGAAAATATCAAGGGGAAGAAGAACCACTGACCTTTTGATTATATTACTCAAATCAAAATAATATAGTGAAGCACCAACTTCAAAAGGAGCACCAACCACTAGTTTAGCCTAGAGCATCATCCATACAAGGAGCACCAACCCCACAAGGAGGCTAAACACACCTAAGGTTCAAGCACCAACTTAATCACCTTTATATGAATATATGTGATTTATGTTTTTGCTACAACTTATAGAGATAAAAATTTAGCTCACACGCCTTTAAAACCTCTTCAAATGCACCTTCTCCTAACTCGCTCAAAATTTATCTTTCATTTAATGATTTGGGCACAAACCATTGCATAAAATGTATTCAACACTATCCAAACATAAAAACAATATTACTGAGCTTGAACCAGATTTAATAAGAAAATTATAGAGAATTAATACACCGGAAATAGAATAATAGAGTTTTGATATTGAAAACTTCAGGGATATTTTTGATTCATAGAAAGAGGTTACATATAAAGAGGTGGAAACTCCTACAAATGAGGAGTCAACTCCAATCATGAATCAACCTTATCTCTCCATGATCCACATATCTCTCACAAATCCCAAGATAACACAACTCACTCAACTTACTCCTAATATCTCTCTAGAGATTACCTACGTGAGTTTTATAAACAACTCACTTACAATATATTAAATTATTTCTCACACAACTCTAATGTTCACAATAACATTTATAAATTCCTAACATTCACCCCCTTAGTGTGAACATGGGAAAAACATACACACTCTTATCTGCAGTATGCTCTCCTCTATGGAGCATGTCAAACTCTGTGACTCATGACCTTGATACTAATGAAGGGAGCAATGCTCAACCTTCTATGGTTTTACAGGTTTACCACAAACCTTGACGTGTAACAGATCCATCGCCTGTCCACCTCGTGTGGTTTTCTAGATCTCCCACAAACCTTTTCAAGATCCATGAACTGTCTTACTGTGGTGCTTTTGTTCACCTATTTCATTACATCAGGAGTTACATTCAGGAATTTTATACATTACAATTGAACAATAATTTGTTCTTATTTTCACAATTGCACACTGAAAGCAAACACTCATCACACAACTAAAAAAAACATGGCCACCAAATTAGTACCACGGCCTCGTCGATGGTGCCTGATGAGAGGTCGTTGATCAACCTCCTTCCTTCGTTGCCTCCAACCTCCATGTGAATGTCCCTGCTAACTCAAGCAGAAAGTATAGCCGAGGATGATACGTGTTCCCTGTCGCAATATAGGGCAGGGTCGAGGAGAGCCCCAAGCCAAGAATGGTTTTCATTTTCATTTTCCCTTAAAAATTGAGTGTCGGATTACACCGAAAATGCACTCATTTGTCCTTTTTTTTAGTAACAAATTTTTGACTCAATTTTGACAACTAGAGTACATTGACACGGATACTTCAAAAACTCAATTTTGATGACGACTCTTTATAAAATAGACACGACACAAAATATATATTAGAGCCGACTCAACATATATTTTTGAATTTTTCAAGGTATCCCAATTGCTCCATTATGATGTTGACCCAAAAATGGTAAACTTTTGACAAAGTGTATGGACGTACACTTACTTACAAAACAATGAGGACGACATGATTTTGACAATGTGACATGTAATAGACACTATATTTTTTAAAAATGACTCTTGTAATGACACATTTATAACACGAAATGAACAATAAACAAGACAATATAAAAAACAAAACGACATATAAACACCAAACTAACAGACACATAAACGACTGTATAATTTTGACTCTTTACTCGACATAAATAAAATCAAAACATATCGACCTTGGAACTTGGAATGTAGTCACCATACACATGGATGTTTCTGAAGATGCACAATGGTAGAGGATATGCGCTCAAAGTTTTAATTAATTAGAAGAATATGATGTTCTTCCACGTATGCAGATGAAGGTCTTCATGCTGGTTGTTTTCCACACGCATGCAGTCTTCTCTCCACCCACGTGCTGCCTTCCTTCACTTCGCATAGCAAATCAGTCACGCAACAAAAGATTCCAATATTTTCCACGCATGTATGAAGAATCTTTTTCTCTCAACACAGAAAATGATAAAAAAAAATCAAAACTTCCATGCAAGGAATTCTTCCTTTCCACGCAATAGCAACAAGTTCAATTTCCACGCAAAAAGAAGACTTCTCAATGTGGTCATGGGCAGGGGAAATTTTTTACGCAGGTGGTTGAGTAAATCTCCATGTCCAGCTTGTGTTTGATCCTCAGATCATTGCCTCTCCATGCATCAATAGAAAAAGAAACAGTCTCTCCTTTCCAATGCACAGGCAGAGATCAAGTTTGCTCTGATACCAAATACTGAGCTTGAACCAGATTTAATAAGAAAAGTATAGAGAATTAATACACCGGAAATAGAATAATAGAGTTTTGATATTGAAAACTTCAGGGATATTTTTGATTCATAGAAAGAAGTTACATATAAAGAGGTGGAAACTCCTACAAATGAGGATTTAACTCCAATCATGACTCAGCCTTATCTCTCCATGATCCACATATCTCACAAATCCCAAGATAACACAACTCACTCAACTTAGTCCCTAATATCTCTCTAGAGATTACCTACGTGAGTTTTATAAACAACTCACTTACAATATATTAAATTATTTCTCACACAACTCTAATGTTCACAATAACATTTATAAATTCCTAACATTCTCAAATCTTCCTTGATTCCTTGAACCACTTCCACTCTCTCACCTAGCTTGCACGTTTCCCTCTTACTCAAATAGTTCAAAAATAAACAATTACATTCACTTTTATACATGAATTATGTTTATAAACACTATAGGTCAGCCATAGCCCTTATGGTTAGTCAGCAAAACTCAAAATCATAACTACAAGATCATATAAATCAACATGAAAAATCTATATGTGCCAAAGAATGCACCAAGACAACTACAAGCATTTACAATTAGGCCAAAAGCCTAAATCCTTCTCCATCGAGTTCATTAAGGAATATAATAACTTAATCAAGCTTTTTCATGCCTCAAAAGGCTTTAAAAAGTAAAACATGCCATAAAAACTCATAAATCCAATCAAGAACTCTCTACAACATTTATTTTCTTCATATCACTCTCAAGTAGGATTGTTTCCTACTCAAAAAGGCACTTCCAGGAACCAGTCTTCACCAATGAAGCTCAAGATCACACCAAAACACCTAAAATATGCCATGTAACCACTCATTAGAAATAAAATGTAATTAAGAACACATCCATGCATTATATACCTCATGAAACATCCAAAATGTAAATAATACCAAATCACCTCTTTAGCAAATTGAACTTCCTAGGAAAATGTTTTGGAAACTCAACTTGTTTACACCATTTATGACCCATTTAAGGCCTATAAATTCATTCAATATGAACAAAATATACCCCCTTAACTATCAAGTGAATAAAAATCATCATAAAATCAAAATAATTGGTCTACTACTCTTCTCACTAAAAAGGTTGTTTCGAACCAGTCAAACTAGGCCAACTTGTGACCTCAATCATGCCACCTTAGAACACTTTCAGAGATTAAAAAAATATGAAAATTGTCACCTGATATTTTAAAAACACCTCCATGGCCATTAAAATTCATAACCATACCCACATTTTCTCAAGCACTTCAATTCTCAAATATTTCAAAACTATCGTTCGTGCCCAAAAACTAGTCTTCCAAGATTGACTGTGAAGGTCATGAAATCACTTATGTTAGCATGGTTTCCTAGTAGGTGTTGTCATTGATGAAAAACCACATTAATGAAAAATTTAATGTTGTAGGATGATTTCATGATGATGTATGTGGTCCTAACATGATGGTGGGATGTATATAGGTTGATATAGTGGGAATCAATTATGCATGCTTGCTTTAGCAAGCCTATACAAGTGCCTAGGAGGTGTTTCTTGGAAGTGTGAGTTTATTGGATGCTAGAGAATCATGTTGGCATGATTTTAGGGTTCTTTAGCACTCACAACAGTGGCATGGTAAAGGTATAGATGGTTCACTTGGTTTGAGGCGTACGCTCATTGGGATCGGGTATGCTAACTGGAGGTGTGACAAAGTGGATTGGAGCCCTTTGAGCTCATGGATGCATGATATTAGGTATATAATTGCATATGAAGTATTTTTGGGTCATTTTTAGAGGTTATGAGTGTATTTCTTGCATTATTTCAATTGGCCCTATTTGCTACTCGAGGATGTGGCATGCAAGCATAGGTAATTCTCAATGATGAAGAAATTGAGCTATGAAATTGATATTATGATGATTTTAGATGTTAGAGGGATGAGTAATAGTAATCTAAGAATAATTTCATGTTATCATGAGGTGTATTTTTCTAGATGTGATCGTTTATGTGAGACAAGGTCTAAAACAAGGTAAAATCCAACTCGAAGTGCAACTTCATATGCTCGTTATGAACAGTGTTCTTTTCATGGGACTTTTTGGAAGAGTTTGTTTCGTATGTGCATGTAATAAGTGACTATATGTGGATGGTCAATTATGTTTTGTCTTCTCCATTTTTGTGCTTCATGTGGATCAATAGGTGGTGTTCCTAGCATCAATGCATGGAGGTCCGCCAATACATGTCATTGTAATCAAAGTAAAGAATATTTTTGGTGTTCGATTTGATGCAAAAGATCTATTAATTTTTCATGAAACTTTACCCAATAGGAATGCATTCCACATAATGCAGTTCCATATCTCATCAATCGATATACAAGAAGGGATTATGGCATATTACCCATGTGTTCATGTAATTAATTTATTGTAATGGGTAATTCTTGAAGGCTTTTCTTTACAAATACTGTTGATGAATTTTGAGCATGATTTCACATTATCGTATTCATTGCAAGATATATAAACCAAGGGTGCGACCAAAACCGATTATCTCAATACGGTATCATATGTTTTACATATTCATGTAGATGTAATCTCTTAAGTCGTGGTTTTCACAAAAGGACATGCCCACTGCGCCACAATTGTGTGGTTTTCACACGAGGACGACCTATTTTTTCTTCACTTTTTTCTCAATTTTTCAATTTTTTTGCTTGTTTTTTCTTTGTTTTCTACTTTTTAGTTTCTTATCTCAATATTCCAGCCACACCTAAGCATAGAAGCGTTTGAGTTGTATTTCCTTCATGGGCTTCTAAGCTCTTCACCATCTGAATAGGCAAGTCTATATGCCCCTGATCCATATTTAGCGGTCACCACATAAGGACCGAGCCAATTGGCCTCAAATTTACCTTTCTTTTCTCTATCTTTGGTGGTATTCTTCTGATTTTCTTTCAGTACGAGATCACCTACATCAAATTCCCTATGAATGATGCATTTTTGTATCCTCTAGATACTCTATTTTGATATACTTTAAGGTGATTAAGTGCTCTAATACACCGTTCATCTAACAGTTCCAACTCTCTAAGGCGAGCAACTCTGTAGTCTTCATCTTTGTCAAGGTAGTCCCTAAGAGATATTCTCAGGGAGGGAAGCTCCACTTCCAAAGGTATGATGGCTTCAGTGCCATAGACAAGTGAATACGGGGTCACACCAGTAGGGGTGCGGATGGAGGTTCGATAAGCCCAGAGGGTGGGATGAATCTACAAGTGCCAATTATGACCAGTTTTATTGACCATTTTCTCCATAATGTGCACAAGATTTTTTTTTGTAGCCTCTTCTTTCCCATTACCTTGAGGGTAATAGGGGTGGACCATTTAAGTTGGATATGAAATCGTTGAGAAGGCTTTTTACCGTCTTGTTTTTAAAATATTTACCATTTTCGGTGATGATGGTCGAGGGATACCATAACGGCATATAAGATGGTTCATGATAAACTTGGATATTTGTGCACTGGTGACATAGGTAAGAGGAACAGCCTCCACCAATTTAGTGAAATACTCAGTGGCAGTTATGATGTGTGTATGACCATCTGATGAAGAAGGATGGAGCTTCCTATGAGATCTAAACCCCACTTTGAAAAAGGCCAAGGTGTTGCAAGTAACAGCTACAAATCTGTGCGGTGCAAGTATGAGATTAACGTACTTTTGACAAAGTTCACATTTCTTCATGAAGCTACAGCAATCGGATTCCATGGTAGGCCAATAGTAGCCTACTCTCAACAGTTTCTTAGCTAGCACCATGCCACTAGTGTGTGCCCCACAGATACCACTATGTACCTCTTTAATCACGTGAACCAAATCAAGTAACATTTAGACAATGAAGAAAGTTCCCGTCATAGCCACGATGATAAAGGGTGCCTCCTAGGAGGGTATAACAGGCAATGCGGTGGATAAGGGATTTTTTCTCTGAATGGGTAATGTCAGGTGGGAAGGTTCCATCTTGTAGGTATTGGTAAATAGGGTCATACCATGGGGATAGGGGACCAACAACTTCACATGCTAAGTAGGATTTAGGCATATCATATGCCGGCATCTGTAAGTGTTCCACAAAGAAAGGCATCTTACTCTCTTCAGGCGGGATGCGCAAGAGAGAGCCTATGGTAGCCATGGCATCCACAGATCTATTATGAGATCTGGGTTTTTGTTCAAATATGACATGTGAAAAATATTCCTTTAGGGTTTCAACCATTCTTTGGAAATGTTCCTTTTATCTTGTTCATTCTTTGGAGTAGGTCAATGAGCATCTTAGATGCATCCTCCAATCTAGTAGGATCGTGGGGAGAGTGAGATCAACTTCCTAAGGTAGGCTCTTTATCATCTTCAAATGGATAATTTATTTTATCCATGTTCTTTTCATTTTGTTTTTCTATAAGTGTTTCAAAGAGTTTGTCACTTTGTGAGATATCCGATTATTCTTTGTACTAGGTTGCTCTGAAGTATTTTTACTTTTATTCACAACATTCTTACCCAAACGGCCACACATCTCTGCCTCTTCTCTCGAAGTATGCACATGTGTTTAACTTAATTTTGAATCCTTTCTTGTGGTCCCCAACGGAAGAAAATCCTCGAGTCCCATGAATTTCGTGAATGTTTCATCATTCTCGAAGATGTCAAGTAGTACATAAAGTTATTGGTCCTAATCTACAAGTTCGGGATAATCTAGGGTAACTTGATAATTGGTTGAAGGAATGGATTCAGATAGGGTAAGGATGGCTGACTCAGGAAATAGGTTGTGGAATCCAAATCTTTGTAGAGGCTACATTGGGAACTCGCATCGATATCCACTTTATACAAGACGTCCTCACACTCAGAAAAGGTAGCATCAACCTCGACGGGTTGAGCATCCTGGATTTTTAACCCAAGACCATGCTTGTCAGATTTGAAATGGTGAGTAGGAATAGGTTCTAGAAAAACTTGTGTGTTTTCTCCACATCCGCATCCTTTATAACCCATGACAAACATCATGCGGTGTCCTTTAGTATCTTGAGGCACTTGATGGCATGAGGTCATGGTTCCTTCGGCACCTTACTAATGGGATCCTCCAACATATTTTCTTTGACAGGAGGCCACTATGAACAAATTTATCCAATGGTTCTCGTGTACCTTTGAAATGAAAATAGGGCTTACCCCATGTCCTAGGTGACACTGATAAGTCTGAAACTAACAATGCTTGTTCAAGATTAAATGGCTCTCCTAGGCCATATTTTTCGATGTAGCCTCGCAAGATGCAAAAGAATTAACCAAAGAAGGGAAGTCGATTGTATGGTGTGAGCGATTCGAGTCCACTTGATTCTTCATAGATTTTGTTTTAAGAGGGATGACAACATCCATGGAAGGGCACTCATAGGATACACGAGAGAAACTATGTAACACCGACAAAGTGAGTGAATGGCTCATGATCACTCGAGATAGTGATTATATACCCTTCACGGCACAACTTAATACACTAATGAAATGTCGAAGGGATAGCCGCATGGTGTGAATCCATGGATGCCCTAAGAGCATGTTATATGGGATATCTAAATCCACGACATGGAAGTTTGTATCATGATAGGTTGGACCTACTTCCATGGGCACTACGATAGTACCTGCGGATTCTCTTTCCTCATTATCATACAATGTGATGGTGATGGTTTTAGCTCCCAAATAAATTTCGAAAGGCCTAAGCTACCGACTAGCTTCAATGTGCATATGTTTAGACCAGATCCCTCGTCCACAAGCACTCTTTTAATCTTACGATAGGTAACGTCCACTTATAAATATAAAGGCAAATTATGCTCAGGGTTGTTATGCGGGATAGCGTTGCAATCAAAAGTGATATGATCAATGGGTTCAAGGTGGGCGACCATAGCTTGTAAGTGCGTGAGATCTACCTCAGTAGAGACTCTAGAATTCTGTAATGTTTTGTACAATATATCCTTATGAGCAGTAGAGATTTTAAGGTCTAAAATGGATATTTTAGCTAGTGTTTTCTCTAGCTGGTCTAGTAAATTATATTGGCTTTAAGTAGTTGGTATTGGATCAGGTATGATTAAGTGAGTGCATCGCGTTCCAACTGCACAACTCTTTTCAAGAATTCAGATTGTGTTTACTCGTTCATCAGGCAAATGGATGCAACCTATAAGGGAGTCGAATGGACTGTTATCACTAGGGTAAACATACACAGTAGTGCGATAGTCATTAGAGGCCTGCTTGTGATCTGGTTTCCTTTTCTTTATATCCCCACGATCACGTCAAAGACTTTTACATGACTTGTCAAAAGGTCACCTACAATGATAATTTTCTAATACAACTCTTTCCCGTAGTTTAGGAGCTTTGGCGATTGAATGGTTTTGTAGCATACCTAAAGGATCTATAACAACGTGGCCGACACTAGCTAGAAAAATTTGTGCGGCACTATTCTTTCAATATTGAAAATGATGTCACGATGAATGACCTTTGTAATGCAAAGCAAAAACCTAATGAGACCTTCATGGGTTTCTTACAATAATGGAGAGTGCTGGCTAGTTGCTTCCCTTGTGATTTACCTGAAAAACAATTAGTGAGAATTTTTGTTCCTAATTTAAACTCGGAGATAGCCTTCCATCTTCAGATACATTGTGGATCTAACTTTGAGGAAGTTATGGAGAAAGGTAGCCAAATTGAAAAGGCTCTTATTACCAAAGGAACACTTAAACCCTTTGTCAAAGACAAACATGACACCAAATTTGTAGACAAACCTAAGTTCTTTAATAAGAACAAACATGTCATCGATGATGGAATTACTAACTCCAAAAGAGTCAAGCATGTGAGCATGTGTCCGCTTTTGAATCTTTCACAAGGACCTCGTCCAAGGAACCTACAAAACGTATGTTCACAACGTTGTGCGAACCCCGACTACTATATTAAAACAATTAGATGATGGTAAAATAGTAGAGTATCCAAGTACCACAGTACCATTCCCGAGAAAATGCTCCAAAATCTGGTTGGTGTAAAGACCATGAATATTGTGACTTCCATCATGTCAAAGGAAACAAAATAGATAGATTTCTATTATGAAACATTTTATACAAGACCTCGTTGAAGAGGGAAATATTTCTATAGAATCGCCTCATGATTCAGGACAAGGTCCTAATGAAAAAATGGGCATATACAAAGAACCTTTTCCCGATCACATGGATAAAAGAAAAGGAATCTAGATCACAAGTAGGCCTCTAATGACTATCGCACTTTGCTGCGTATGTTTACCCCACCGGGCATGCTAAATGTGTTCAAAGAAAAGTTTTAGAAAGCCATGGATTTTGGGGTAAGAATTCCTAAAGAATCCCCAAAGGCTTCAAGCAACAAATCAGTGGACCATCCGATAAGAAATGAGCAAGATTTTCTAACTAGCATGCATTATGAAGTAAACACTCAAACTTAAGCTAATTAAAACTATCTCTATTCTTTGAAAGCTTAAAATAATGAACCTAGTAAGCCCTAAGCAATCAGTTTTTAGTGATTAAGAGAAAGAGATCTCCCCATTATAGGCTTTTGAGCCAATGGTTCTTCTCTTTTACCCTCTAAATTGGATTAGCAATACAAAAAATGAAGTAAATAGCTCAATATCTAAACTAGAAATGAAATCTAGAACCTAGATGCAAAATACTATAATCTATGCTTAGGAAGAAGGAAGGAATTCTTGAAAATGAGAGAGGGGGTCTAGCCCTATATATAGTTTTCCATTTGGGAAAATGGGAAACTTGAGTGCATGTGGGACAAACACTAAATTCCAAAAAACACTTTTAGCAAGTCAAAGCTTACTTTGACTAGGTTTAGGGAGTGACAAACCATGTTTAAGCTTAGTTAAACATGCTTAGGAGGTGATTAGGGTTTGGAGAGAGTTTTGAAGGGTTAGATCAATCCAATGGAATGGATTGAGAGGCCAGGAAGGTGGTAGAAGTGGACTAGAAGAAAGTAAGAAGCTAATGTAGTTAGAACAAAGCTATTATAGCTTGTTTAAATGGTTTACAAGAGGAAAAATGACAAAAGGGATGTCATAGGAAGAAAGTTAGATAGGTTGAACCGGTGGTGAATCGTCGGTTTGCAAGGAGAAGCACAACTAGTGCAATATTATTCGTAATAGTGCATTGGCCAAACTATAGGTGTCTACACTAGGGTAAATTTTAAATACAATCCATACGATAACATCAAAAACCATGTGTAGTTGTATAAGTCAACTAAATTTACCCAATCCCTAATAGTTCACTCTTAAACAAGTGTGTATACAAGGTATACAATTGGTTAACTTAAATAGGTATTAATAATGAAGTGTTGTTTCTCAGTGTCTACCTTAAATTCATTCTATCGAATTCCATTTAACATCTCACACCTATTATCCAAAATGAACCCCTTGCTCATTTTGGATAACTCCCTTCATTTCATTCCTCCCTTGTGCCTCAGTTAGAATTTTTACTTTTCGGGCACTCAAAATGTTCTGGAAGTGGTACCATTGGATAGAGCTCTTTCTCAGCCTTCCAGAAAGGTAAAGTTTTCTTCCTAACTCCATGTATTTTTGAAGTTATGGCTCGGCAGAGGTTTTGTGGGAAATTTTCCCTAGACAGTCCCGCCGGCCAATCAAAAGCCACCACGTCAGCATCGGAGCAATCGGGAGGAGGAAAATCTTTTTGGATTTTTACCAAGTGTTGGCGTAGTGGGAAATTTTCCCATGGGAATCCCGAGCCAATGGAAGGAGGCCATGTGTCCTCGGAAAGGCGGAGGTGGAGGTAAGCTTGGAATTTTTACCAAGTGTTTGGAAAGGTTTCAAAAGGAATTTTTCGGCTTTGATGGCCCACCTTAGGTGAATAGGATCGTGCCACGTGTCCAAGGGGAAGAAGTTGGGAAAATTTCCCAAGGGTTGGCGCAAGTGAAATATTTCAACCTAAGGCTTGCATCCAATAGCATGGTGCCATGTGTCACCGGGGCGGTAGGGGTCAGAGGTGAAAAAGGAGTTTTTCCTTTTCGCCCAAGTGTGGAAAATTCATAAAGGAATGCACCCCCAAAACCCGAGCCAATAGGATCGTGCCACGTGTCCATGTGGTGGCAAAAACACAAGGTGAGCCCGTAGGGAAAAATGAATGGGGAAGGCCCGCGTCCAATGGGATTGTGCCACATGTCCAGCTCAAAGAAGTTGGTCGACAGCGACAGAAAAGACAGAGCAAATGCCCACAGTGAATCACATCATGCCACGTGTCCTCGGGTCATCAAGCCGGTGGAGAATTTTTGGAAAATTTTCCAAAGGCCAAAACGATGGAAAAAAAAAAGCAGGAAGGGCCCGTAATGAATCAAATCATGCCACGTGTCACCAGAGCAGTGGGGCATGGAGATTTTTGAGGAAATTTTTTGAAATGCAAAAAGTGGGAAATTTTCAAATTTTCGGCCCACCAACCCATTTTGGCCCTGTTTTGCCCTAAATTTTCAAAGGGGAATAAATTTCGATCCAGAGCTTAGTTTTTGTGTTCTTTATATCAATGGAAATCTGGTGAAATTCTCTACATGATTTTGGGCTTAATTTTGTGTTTTGGTGGAGTTTGGAGAGAGAAAATTTGAAAACACCTCTGTCACGTGGAAATGAACAAAACTGACATTTCAACCACTATTTTTAATGTAGTATGGCTCGCATTCTCTCCCAGCATGGTAAAAAAGTAGGGAAGTGGATTTGTAAGGGAAGCCATGTTTTTATTATGAATTTGGTCGGTGGTTGAAAGCTTTCTCATTTTTTCCACATTTCTCTCTCTTGAGCTCAAATGGGCATTGTAAAAAGCCATAATGGGCTCATTTTAAAACAGTTGGACATTCTTTTAGCTTTGCAACTTCCCTTTTCTTCCTAATCAGGTAGATTTGTGGAGTTTTTTACCTTTCCATGCAAATACTACACTTCTTTTGCCTCTTGGTCATTGTAATGCACTGTATTGGAGCTGAAATGATAATATATGCTCTATCATTAAATTTTCTCAATCCTTTCATATGTTTATCATTCTTTCCTGATCTTTCATTACACTTTGGCAATTTGTGCATGTTTTATGCTGTATTTTCTTGTGGATTGTGTATGTTTTGTAGTAGCAGGTGTCTACTACTCCTTTGGTGCATCACCTTATTTAGATCTAGGTTTATTTTTGCATTTTCTCAACCCTGTCTCCTTGGAAAAGTTTGATTAAGTTATAGGTAAACCCTCTGTAGAATGTCATGCACACTTGAATAGAGGAGTTGAGGAACCACCTTTAATGTGGAGATTCTTTTCCCACTTTTTACAAGTCCCAAACTTGGGGAAAATATTCAATGTTTTACAATCACACTGGATGTTAAAATGTCAAACTAGAAATCTGATAGAACATCCAGAGGGTGCTGCTGATTTCCACTAACAGCTTTGGCATGCATGATGGGAGCTTAGAGGTCTTCATTTCATTGCAACAAAATATATGTGCATTTGTTTCAAGTTTCTTGCTTAAGAGAGCCACGAATTACACATATGGCGACTCCAAGAAAGAAGAATCAGCTGGTTTTAGCAGTGCAGGACCGAAAACTCACGAGAAGAATCACTACAAGGTCAAGAGTTGGAGAAGAAGAAGTATTGTTTGAGTATCTACAATTATCTCCAAGAAGAAGACAAAGAGGGAGGAGAATTCAAAGGTCTCCATCTCCACCAAACAGAACTCTATCAACTCCTCCACCTGGTAGACCTTTCATCCAATCAACAAGGATTCTAAGGCCAATCAGAATGGCACAACACAACCCATATGTCAATTTCACTGGTAGAAGCCCACTTGATCTCAATGCACAAAATCCAATCCTAGTTGTAGCATTGAAGAACATTCCACACTTAACTCGGAGAGAAATAGACCACTCGGTGATCATGTCAAGGACATTGTTAATATTTGTGCAATCCATGAGATTTATGAGATGCAAGTTATTGTCAAAGCTGTTGGCATCTTCATTCAAAGGGAAAGCTTGCACAATGGTTCAGAGCCTTGCTTCAGGCTCTATCCAAAATTGGAACTAGCTATGTATAGCCCTATATGAGTAGTTTGGAGAAAAGGGAGATAACGTGTCCCTTTTGGAACAATTGACAACTATCAAGAGAGCTCCCAATGAGCAGCTGACTAACTTCAACTTCAGATTTCAAAAGACTTGGGAGAGAATTCCAATGGCAGTAAGGCCAACAACAGAAGGTGCTTTTATATATTACCTCAAAGCTTTAAATTATGATATTTCTATGTTAATTCAATCCATGGGAGGCACAACTATCCCTACTGCTTATAGCATTGCCATTAGAGCTGAAAATTGTTTGATTCAAGCTGGTAAGCTAGCTCCTAGGCCTCCAATGCCATTGTATCCAAATTTAGAGAGTCCAAGTACTAATCAAGCACCTATTTTATCTCTTATTCCCACTCCTAGAAATCAAAATTCAAGTTAAGCCTCTACTTCATCTTCTAGTGCCTCAAATGAACTTCAAGAATTCATGAAGCAATTGCAAAATTTAGGTAATGAGCTGGTTACACTCAAGAGGCAGCAACCCCAAAGTTTTAGACCTTCTTATCAGCCTCAAGCTCAGCCTAATAGGCAGTCATACCACCAGCCTCAAAGACCACCCAATTCATCTGCAAATAAAAATCAAGCAAGGCCTCCCGCCAAGATACCATTTCAGCCCTATAATCCCAATGCATCATCTGCGCTCTCTAGAGCTCTAGTGCCAAGACAGAACAACATAGCTCAAGAGTATGATTGGTGTTTCCCATGCAATGAACCTCACAACCAGTCTATGTGCTTCAATGGTGCTCTAAATCAAGCCTTGATGGTAACAACAACTGGTGTGGAGGGTGAAGGGAGTCAAGGAAATAACCAACAACAAGAAACATCCCAACAACAATCAGCTCCAAATGATACCACACTTGTAAACTGGCAGGCAGAAGACTTTTGTGGTATGAATCAAACAATCTCTCAAAGTTTTGCAGCCAACACAAGGTCAAAAAGGAGAAATTTGGGTGAAGGACAGCCATTGGCTCCAAGTAATCCACAACCTTCTACCACTCCACAAACTGTTGGCAAACAAAATGTAGTTCCAAACATGCAAGGACCACCCAAACCAGCTCCTAAACCAACTCAGATGCCATCTGTTGCTGCCCATGTGCAAGGAATGAATGTGCAGGCTAGAGGACAGCAGAGGGATGCTTCATCCCCATTCAACATCATTAATTAGATGAAGAAGAAAATGTAAACATATCAATGTGGGAATCACTATCCATCCTAGGCCAAAGAGATTTGCTACAAGATGCCATGAAGGACTGGTCAACTTCAAATCAACAGGTCCAAATGCAGAGAAGGTACTCACAAATGCTGCCCACTGAGGGTTATCATGGAGGACAGCAAGGTAAAATGATGAAGCCCCCTCCATTCTATGTTTCATTAATCATTGGAAACCAATTAGTACACAACCGCATGATTGATTCGGAGCAAGTAGTTCAATAATGCCCAAGCAAATAGCTGATCAGATTGGGGCTTCAATATGAATTTATATCCAAAGGGGTAGTGCAATTAGATGGGACAGTGGTGACAACAGTGGGAGTAATTAAAAACTTGAGCCTTACCTTGCATGCATGCCCCAACGTTGTTGTTTTGCAAGATATCTCAGTGATAGATCTTCCACCACTCTTTGCCCTATGTTTGTCAAGGGATTTCATAGCTAAGATTGGAGGTTACTTATCTGTTGATTGGTCACACATGTTGTTCAGAAAAAGATATGGAACTAAGGCCACAATCAGATCTAAGCCTATTGCAAACTTTCACATTGAACCTCACACTCCAAGCCAAATCAATACCAACTGTTCAACATTTGATCAAGAAGATTATCCAAGCACTGATGAAGCTGACACCAAGGTTGGAAGCATCCCAGATTTGACTCTTGATGAATGGGCAGAAAGGTGCATGCTTTTGATCCTTATCAAGAAATAGAAGAATCTGAGCTAGGATTCTATTGCATACATGAAGAAAATCAGCCTATTCCTAGCATCACCAAGCCAGACCACAAGGATGATAACGAGGTATGGCAGTTGTTCTTTGATGGATCAAGAAGTAGAAAAGGTGCAAGAGGGGGAGATATGCTTGTTTCACCTCAAGGAGTTAAGTATTATTCAGCTTTTAGATTTCAGTTTGCATGTTCTAATAACATTGCTGAATATGAAGCTTTGATACAAGGATTGCATTGGTCAATCAAGAGAGGAATAAAGAACTTGCAAGTATTTGGTGACAGTGAGCTGATTCTCAACCAAGTTAGAGGACAAAGCATGCTGCCAAGAATGATCTGCTCAAGTGCTACAAAAACAGGGTGTGGGACCTCATTGAAGATTTTGGGGTTTTAGTATCAAATCCATCCCTAGAAAAGAGAACCAAGCTGCTGATCAGGCTTGCAGCAGTTGGAGCAGCCTTTGATGTTGTTGAAAGCATCAAGAAAGACAAAGTATAGCCAAGCATTCATGTGATTGTAAGGCCTTCAAGAATGCACAACAATGTAAGTTGGCAAGTGTTTGAAAATGATCAACAAATCATCCATTTCTTACAAGAAGAGGCTGAGTTCTTAGTTAAAAATCAGGAAAAGTTAGAACAACAGTATGGTGATCAAGTGGTACAACTGAGAACCAATAAAATACCAAAGGGACTTGTCACTTTGGAGTCCATTTTCAATCCTAATGATCAGTTTAGGAAAGAGAAAGCAAACATCCAAGTCAAGGGAGAAGATTCAGTGCCCATCTTGGTGGAAGAAGGCAAATCACTCCAAATTGGTAAAGTGACAACTGAGCAAGAAAGGTATGAGTTCATACAACTTTGTCAAGAATTCCCTGATGTGTTTGCTTGGAGCTATGAAGATTTGAAAGGTTTCAATCCCAAGTTAGCTCAACACACTATTGAATTGGACCCAAGTGCTAAACCCATCAAGCAAAAACAAAGGCCAGTCAATCCACACATGGAGCCTCTCATGAGAAGAGAATTGAATAAGTTGATAGAGTCAAGTATCATATTCCCTATCAAGCATTCTAGTTGGGTAGCCAACCTAGTTCCAGTTAGAAAGAAGAGTAGAGAAATCAGATTGTGTGTTGACTTCAGAGATTTGAATAGAGCATCTCTCAAAGATCATTACCCACTTCCTTCTATGGAGCATATTTTACAAGTTATTACTGGCTCTGAAAGGTTTTCATTGCTTGATGGCTATTCAGGGTACAATCAAATTATGGTGAGGGAAGAGGATCAGTTCAAGATAGCCTTCACAACCAAATGGGGGACTTATGCATATAGAAAAATTCCATTTGGGTTGTCCAACACTGGAGCTACATTCTAAAGGACAATGGATATGACGTTCAAGGATTTGATTAACAACATGGTGCTGATATATCTTGATGATATCACTATTTTTTCAAAAAATGCAGCAGACCATCTCTTTCATTTAAGACAAGTATTCCAAAGGTGCAGAAGATTTGGGGTATCTTTGAATCCCAAAAAGTGTATTTTTCTAGCTCATGAAGGAAAGCTCCTTGGCCACATTGTCTGCAAAGAAGGATAAGTGATTGATCCGAAAAGAGTTGAAGCCATAAGAGCACTACCATTGCCAAGTCATAAGAAAGCCCTTCAAATTTTCTTGGGAAGGATAAATTTTATTCGGAGGTTTGTCCCAAATTTTGTAGCCCTAGTCAAGCCTATCACCAAGATGTTAAAGAAAAGCATAGCTTTCAAATGGACAAGAAGGCAAGGAAATTTTGAAGCAATCAAAGAGGCCATCTCACAAGCCCCAACTTCTGATTAACACATATTTCTCTAAGGATTTCATCCTCTATGCATTTGGAGGTGATGATACTATTTCTGCAATTTTGGTACAGCAGAACAAAGACAATGATGAGCAGCCAATTGCTTTCTTTAGCCAAAGCCTGGAGGACTATGAGGTGAGATATTCTTTCATTGAGAAGCATGTTCTTGCAGTAATTAGGAGCTTGAAGAAATTTAAGCATCTAGTTTCAAACAACAAGGTTCAATTGCTGGTTTCTCATGTGGGAGTTAAAGACTTCCTCCTCAATAAAGACCTAAATGAAAAGAGAGCAGGGTGGATTACTCGTGTCATGGAGTATGAAATTGAGATCAAAGTCACCAAGTTGGTCAGAGGAAAAGGATTGTGTGAGCAGTTGGTCTTGAACAAACAAAAGGAAGCATGCAATGAGAAAGAGGTTGTTTTGGCGTTGCAAGACAGCCATGAGCAAGGAAGCACTCAAGAAGAAAATGATAATGTCCTCACTCCTTGCTGGACCCAAGACATAATGCACTTCCTACACATAGGCCTATGCCCTCTAGAGATGAATAAAACCAAAAGGAGACACTTCAGATTGCAGGTTGTCCCATATGCTCTTGTTGGTGGTGTTTTATTCAAAAGGGATGTGAATGGAGTGCTGCTGAGATGCATTAGTACAAACTAGATTCACAGAGTGTTGGAAGAGTTCCATGGTGGATCAGCTGGTGGTCATTTTGCACCAAGAGTGACAGCTCTCAAGATCATGAGGGCTAGCTATTATTGGCCCAAGATTTTCAGTGATTGTTATGCATGGATCAAGAGGTGCAAGAATTGTGCATTCTTCACAAGTAAGGAGAGACTAGCCACCCTTCCATTACATCCCATTTCAGTTGACCAACCATCCATGCAATGGGGTTTGGAATTAATTGGATTCATTAACCCAAATTCAAGCCAAGGACACAAGTGGATTCTAACAACAACAGATTATTTCACCAAATGGACTGAGGCAATAGCACTCAAGGAAGCAAATGAATCTAGCATCCTAGACTTCTATGAAGGGATAGCAACCAGATTTGGCATACCTACTACAATAATATCAGATAATGCATTGGCATTCATTGGGTCCAAGGTAACTGAATGGGATATCAAGAATGGGATCTACCTAAGCACTTCATCAAATTATTATCCTCAGGGTAATGGCCAAGCTGAATCTACAAACAAGAACTTGTTAAGGATCATCAAGAGGACTCTTGATGAAAATCAGAGGTCTTGGCATACTAAATTGAAATCAGCCTTGTGGGTTGATAGGATAACCCCCAAGAGATCTACAGGTAATTCTCCATTCAAGCTTGTTTATGGAAGAGAGGCAATTTTTCCCATGTCACTTGAGTTGCCAACATTAGAACTCATGAAGTAGTTGGAGTTGTTGGAGTTTGGACCCATGGAGGTTAGGTATGAATTGATGGAGCTCCAAGAAATCAGAAATCAGGCATCCCAAGCAATGGAGAAAGATCAAGCCTTGATCAAGAAGACCTTTGATAGAAAGGCCAAGGATAGATCTTTCCAAGTTGGAGATCTAGTGTTAAAATGGGATGTAGACAAAGCAAAACCGGGAGGCATTCAAAATTTGATGCCATTTGGAGTGGCCCCTACATGGTCACAAAGTGTAAGGACAGCAATGCCTTCCAATTGTCCACATTAGATGATGAAGAATTGCATATTCCAGTCAATGGAATCCATATGAAGCATTGCTACTTAAGGAAATTCTCCACCTTGTACATAATATCTTAGGTTTTCATTCCTCAAATTGCTTATGCACATTATTTTGTTGTAGATTAGCTTTGCTTTCCCTAAGTGCTTTGGCATAATCTTGTTGTTCCAGGAAATGTGTTTTGCAGGCCTTGCTCCAATCAGATGGTGTTCTACCCTCCCCCTTCCTCCTTGCATTTTGCTAACCAGTTGGGGTACCAAGCAGAGATTTGATGACTCCATGCCCAATGGATAGCTTCAGGCAACTGGTAACTTCATCCAGCAGGCAAATGACCCCTCTAAGTCGCCAAAATTGTTATCCAAAATGAACCCCTTGCTCATTTTGGATAACTCCCTTCATTTCATTCCTCCCTTGTGCCTTAGTCATAATTTTTACTTTTCAGGAACTCAAAATGTTCTGGAAATGGCACCATTGGATAAAGCTCTTTCTCATTTTTCCAGAAAGGTAAATTTTTCTTCCTAACTCCATGTATTTTTGAAGTTATTGCTCTGAAAATTTTTTGTGAGAAATTTTCCCAAGACAGTCCCGTCAGCCAATCAGAAGCTGCCACATCAGCATCAGAGCAATCGGGAGGAGGAAAAAAAAATTTGGATTTTTACCAAGTGTTGGCGCAGCGGGGAAATTTTCCCATGGGAAGCCCGAGCCAATGGAAGGAGGCCACGTGTCCTTGAAAGGCGGAGAGGTGGAGGTAAGCTTGGAATTTTTACCAAGTGTTTAGCAAGGTTTCAGAAGGAATTTTTCGGCCTAATGGCTCACCGGTGAATAGGATCATGCCACGTGTCCAAGGGGAAGAAGTTGGGAAAATTTCCCAAGGGTTGGCGCAAGTAAAATATTTCAGCCTAAGGCCCACATCCAATAGCATGGCGCCACGTGTCATCGGGCGGTGGGGGTCGAGAGGTGCGAAAGGATTTTTTCCTTTCACCCAAGTGTGGAAAATTCAGAAAGGAATTCCCACCCCCAAAACCCGAGCCAATAAGATCGTGCCATGTGTCCATGTGGCAGCAAAAACACAAGGCAAGCCCGCAAGGAAAAATGAGCGGGAAGGCCCGTGTCCAATGGGATTGTGCCACGTGTCCAGCTCAAGGAAGATGGTCGACAGTGATGGAAAAGACAGAGCAAATGCCCATGGCGAATCACATCATGCCACGTGTCCTCGGGTCATCAAAGCGGTGGAGAATTTTTAGAAAATTTTCCAAAGGCCGAAACGATGGAAAAAGAAGCAGGAAGGGCCCACAACAAATCAAATCGTGCCACGTGTCACTAGAATGGCGGGGTGCGAGAGATTTTTGAGGAAATTTTCCAAAATGCAAAAAGTGGGAAAATTTCAAATTTTTGGCCTGCCAACCCATTTTGGCCTGTTTTGCCCTAAATTTTCAGAGGGGCATAACTTTCGATCCAGAGCTCGGGTTTTTCACGTTCTTTATATCAATGGAAATCTGGTGAAATTATCTACATGATTTTGGGCTCAATTTTGTGTTTTGGTGGAGTTTAGAGAGATAAAATTGGAAAACGCCTCTAGCACGTGGAAATGAACAAAACTGACATTTCAACCACTATTTTTAATGCAGTATGGCTCGCATTCTCTCCTAGCATGGTCAAAAAACATTGGGAAGTGGATTTGTAAGGGAACCCATGCTATTTATTATGAATTTGGTTGGTGGTTGAAAGCTTTCTCATGTTTTCCCATGTTTCTCTCTCTTGAGCTTGAATGGGCATTGTAAAAAGCCAGAATGGGCTCATTTTAAAACAGTTGGACATTTTTTTAGCTCTGCAACTTCCCTTTTCTTCCTAATCAGGTAGATTTGTGGAGTTTTTTACCTTTCCATGTAAATACTAGACTTCTTTTTCCTTTCGGTCATTGTAATGCATTGTATTGGACCTGAAATGATAATATATGCTCTATCATTAAATTTTCTCAATCCTTTCATATGTTTATCATTCTTTCCTGGTATTTCATTACACTTTGGCAATTTGTGCATGTTTTATGATGTATTTTCTTGTGGATTGTGTATGTTTTGCAATAGCAGGTGTCTACTACTCCTTTGATGCATCACATTATTTAGATCAGGTTTATTTTTTGCATTTTCTCAATTCTATCTCCTTGGAAAAGTTTGATTAAGTTATAGGTAAACCCTCTGTAGAATGTCATGCACACTTGAACAGAGGAGTTGAGGAACCAGCCTTTAATCTAGAGATTCTTTTCCCACTTTTTACAAGTCCCACACTTGGGGAAAAGATTCAATGTTGGTCAAACTAGAAATCGATAGAACATCCAGAGGGTGCTATTGATTTGCACTAACAACACCTCAATTAGAAACTTGGTGAATCTGAAAATGTAATCAACAATTTACACTACTTGAGAAAATGTTTAAGAGACATTCTTGCATGCTCATTTTCATGATGACACACTCATCATTAGAAACTTGTCCTCTCACCATATCAATTTATTTAGTTATATTGATTTGATTTAGTTAGTTAATTTAATTAGATTATAAGGTAATACACAAGGTATAACACCTATCTAACATGTGCAAAAGGTCACATATGTGCCAACTTAGGTTTCTTATAGGAAAAAAAATTTATGTAATGACTTGCGTCATTACGCGATCACTTCCTTCTTCGTAGCCAACTTAAGATGGTACCAAGGTGTACTTGTCGATCAAGTTATACAACTCTTGTCTCTATATGAGACTCAATTTTGATCTAGTTGCAATATTCATAAGGATCAGATCTTGATAGGACAACTTTAGATACCTACAATAAGGAAACATTCACTTAATGAATTACATCATTAAGAGATCGTTGATTATCACAACTATATAAGGTTGGCCTAATCAAGTCCCATTCATTAAGAACATCGTAACACAAAGATTGATTAGTTACAACTAAGTGGTTTACGAAATATTCCCATTATTCACAATGATAAGTTTATCGAATGAAATCATGTCTTTTATACGAACTAGGTTATATGATCTTAATAGCTTATGATAACGTTAGCAAGTAATTTAGAATGTAAAATCATTGCAATATTTATTATGATTTACGTTAACTTATCGCATTATCACGAAGAACAAGTATAAGTACATTATGACATTGTTACATATGTTACTTATCGAATAATGGTTTCCTACATTAGTTCATTTAATCATACATAATTTAATGTCTTCCCATTATAAATTATATCATAGTTACTTTTAATTCAATTTATTTTCAAGCTTGAATAATTAAATAATCAATTTAATAATGAGTCCTCAAATAACAATAACGATTCTAATTCAATTTTGATAATAATAATCTACCAAAAATATGCATTTCAAAATCCATACTTAATAATTCAATTAATCATCAACATCATCATTATTAAAATAATAATGATTGCAAGTAAAAAATGGATTATTGAAGATAATTCATTATTTGTAACATGCTATTTTGACTTTCCTTCATAAATATAACAGCAAAGTATAAATTTCACTTTACAATAATGTCAAGCATTTAATGTAATGAATCTTAGGAAGTTAGTGTAGTCTTCTCATTATTATTGTCTTGTATTATGGTTTGGAGTTTTTCAACAACTCGTGTAATTAGAATTGTGTTTTGTTGCGTGACTAACTATAGACACCAGTTTTTGGTGTAACTCTTCTCCTTCATTCAACTTTCCATCTCGCTTTTATTTTTCCTAAATTTGAATAAATTCCATCCATGTAATCACCCAAATTTTAATTAATTAAATCCATTTAATAATTAAAATTTTGCATTATCTCACATATCTCAAAATTATTCAATCCATGGGCAATAATATACCCATCCGACATCCCACTCTTAAATTCAAAAATGGGATGCATTATTTCACCTAACTATGTCAATCATACTCCCCACTCCATATCACATCCTTATCTTTTTAACCTCATAAGTCAAATTGTGAGCCCCGCTGAATCACATCACCTCTTTTAACTAGGGTTACTTTACCCAACCTTGATTACCTAATAACCCATAGTCTAACCTCACCCTTAGGCTATAAATATGGGCCTTCCCCCTCATCCAAATAAGTTGAAAATTTTGGGAAAATGTTGTTTTGAATTTTTAGCCTCTTGTTTATCATAGTATCCTCATAATGTCCTTGTAATGACATTAGAATCCCCACAATACTCTACTCATGATTTGGTGGTTCACTTAGCATGGTTCATGTTGCATGTTGTGTTTGGATCAGATTAGTAGCTCCATCTACATACCAACATCTTCAGGTTTCTTTGTTTATCATCTTGAATTTTATCATTATTCTTTATCACACGGGGTTCAATGACCACCAAAGAAGTGAATGCTTCTCAGGTCCGCTTTATCGGGTAACTCCCGCATAAAATGTCTAAGTAATTTTTCTCTAGTGTCTTTGAGTTTAGGTTTTCTAAGATTACAGTGAGGAGCTCATCATCTACTTTGTGCCCGTATCAATCATCACCATCTCCAAGGTACTAAGCCCTTACATATTTGACGTTGTTTTTTGTTTATTGATTTCTTGTACACTAATCTAGACAGGAAGCAAGAAACTCGATCAACATTTGGCACACCCGATGGGAATTGACCCTAGATCTAGTCATTTTGTTTGTTACTTCACTCATCTTTTCCAGTGTCGGTTTTGTGTTATCTTCATCAATTTGGTATGTCACTTGCATTTTGTAGTTTTTCTCTTCCTCAAGGTAAGTAGTTTTATCATTTTTCAAAAACAAATAAACAAAAAAATCATAGTTTTGTTCTTGTTTTACAAGTAGTATAGAGTTCATTTTTAATATTTAAATAAATAAGAGTGAGAAAGATAATATAAACAAAAAATAAACAAAAATATATAAATAAATTATCCCACCCCCACTCATCCACCTCACATCCCAACTCTCAACCCACATAACTCTCCACTCTGTCCCCAACTCTTTTAGGCCAGCTCGGCCATTTACCCCGACTCCTACTTGACTCCACATGACTTCGCTCACTCCATACAGCTCCTCTTAACCGAGCCACTTGGCTTTCCCTTCCACGACCCAATTCACACCAACCCCCATTCCTTCCCAACTCTCCCACGGAGTCCTCCACATCCAATGTAGCCACCCACCCACACCGAGCTCTCCACTTCCCTTATCCCGAGCCCAATCCAACTCCACCACCCACTACCCGACTTACTCCACTTCCCTCGACTCGGCTCCTCGGCCGAGCCATCGTCATTCCCTCTCAACACACCATCTCCCTTCTAACCACCTCCCTCCAACTTCTTCACCGGCCAAGTTACTCCCTTCTCTCCGCTACCCACCTTCCCTACTCTTTACCCACACCCAACTCATTATCTAACTTCCTCCACCCCATTTGAATCCACTCCCCGAGCTACTTCCCACATCCAACATGTCACTCAACTCCCTCCACACACATAGCTCTTCCACTCCCCGCAAGCTCCCATTTAACTTCTCCCTACCCGAGCTCTTATCCACCTCTCCACCCGAGCTCCCACCTTCCTAAGCCTCACCCCGTCCTCACCAAGCTCCCAACTCCCCTCGGCCCACTGAGCTACCTCCGTTCTCTACCCGAGCTCTATCCTCACCATCCCTCACCCACACCGAGCTCTCCACACCCACATCCAGTTACTTCCCCTTCTCCTCAAGCTCTCTTCTTACCGTCAATCCCCATCTCCCCTCCTTATCAAGCTACACCCTAACCCAACTCCTACCCCCATAATTAATCTCTCTCTCATGCCAACAATCCACCATTCCCAACTCACATCTCTGATGCCTTCCTAATCAACCATGACACTTAGATCAACCTCCCAACTCCACACAACTCGACCATGAACCCGATTTACCTCATCCGTCCCAATCCCACCTACACAAGCCGAGAGATCTCATTGGATCACCATAGTCAATAGGTTTGATCTCTACTATTTTTTCATTTTCTTGTATAGCTCCAAAGATAACATCATTTCTAAAATCATAACTTCTTTTAGAATCCATTTCCAGAATAAATGAATGGTGTCTCAGTAATTTCTTATGGCCTTAACTGTCTACATCATCATAGTATTCATGATGATTATTGAACGACACATTGAGGGTAAACCTCTTCATGCATTCTCTTGTCAATGGCGCATCCCCAATGCGTGATTCGACATCTTTCTTCTTAGTGTAGTTGAGGTGGAATGTCATTTTCATCTACAATAAGACCATAGATCTCCTTTTTGCGTCCACCCATTAGACAAGTAAATAATACCTCTTTCTATATTTTCTTGATCTACAAACCTCGGTGGCGGTCTTTCACCTATTCTCAAATGAGACTTTGATGCTTAATGTTTATATCCATTTCCATCTTGGTTTCAAATTCACGTAATCTTTGTGGGTTATGACCTGTAAAGTCTCTCGATCCGTTCCCATCTTTGACCCATCTTTTTCCTATCTTCCCTCCCCATGGTTCACTACACTCACCAGAGTCTTTTGTACTGTCCACCAAGATCCTATCTACCTCTTCCCCACGGAATCCCAACTCCCACGTCTTTTCGTAACTCACCACCCCATCCCCAATTCCTTACACCCCTCTACTCTCAATCACTAATCCCCGAGCTTGCCACTCTCTCACTGTAAGATACCAACTCCCCTCCTCGAGCTTCCATCCTACTTTCACTTCCTAAATGATTTCCCCCCATCACTCGGCTCACCTTTACACAACCCTCTTCGGCCTCAACTACTCACACTTCACTCTGAGCTTCCATCGACCTCCCGAGCCCCTACCTTCCTTGCCAAGTCTTCCACATATAGCACACCTCACTACTCTATTCATAGTCTATACCCTCCATTCTCATCATTGTCCCCACCTACGACCCTCTACACCACCGTAGAACTCCAAACGGTATCTCCCAACCACCTCCCTCACCGACTATCCTAAGCATATCACTCTTTCTCCCATAGTACGTTTCCTCTCAATATCCACTTGACACGCACCGACCCATGTGAGCTCCACATAGCTCGACCACACACAAGTTGACTTTCGGCACAAACATCTTATATCAAAACACCACATTTTCAACACATCACATCCACGAATCATATTAGGATAATATAATTTATTTTTTCGTATGAACCTTTTAGTTAGAATATGGTATTATTTCTTTAGTTAATTTTCATTTAGCTAACCTTGGTTAGTACATTTAAATTAATTAATGCCTTATTTAATTTTTATTTAGTCATCAATTAATTTTGATTTTTATTTAGTTCATCGCCTTATGAATTGATTTGTGAATATTAACACTTCATCAGTATTTAGTTAGACACAATTTGTTAATGCCATTGTGACATTAATTAAATTTGGTCATTTCAAATTTAGGCATTTTTCGAAACATAGTTTTTATTTGTTAATTAGAATAATTATTTTTATAATTAAGCTTTGTTTTTAACACATAACAATGTTAGGACTTTGGAATTGTTTTTCTTATTTTTTCAATCATGTCCACTAATTTTTGTATTTGCTTTTATAGGTGAATTTGACAATGATGCAACCACAACATTACTCTGTTAAATCCAATTATCAAAACAAAAAAAACATGCCTCAGATCTCTTTCACCAGACCCCTCCTGTAATTGTGAATGGTGCACTTTTAAAGTACCGAATGTTCCAGGCCACTAATTGGCACTTTCAAAATATGTCACTATCAAGTACAATCAAATAATGGGGAAAGCATTCTCTAGGTATTCCTCATTTTTCCTTATTTTCTCCTTTTTGCATTATAATTTCCCTTTCTGGGTGATTGTCTACATTGAACTTCATATTTTGAATTTGGTCTAAAATGAACCTTATGCATCCTTCCTTCTCACATAGCTTAAATAGGGGTTTAACTCTCTGCATCACACATTTTACCACACACTGCTTGAAACCTCACAAATTAATCAACACACCAAAACATTCCTTTCACCTGGTTCACTAATTGGGATTTGATCACCCAACAGAAATCATTTCTTAGCCACAACTTACCGAAAACCAAACATAGTTTACCTTCTTCTAGGTCCTCTTACAGCCATTTTCTTTTTCTTCTCACACGTGTTCTTCATCAAAACAAAAACAAACACATAAAAAGAATTGTTTGCTTAACTTGTCTATTTCAAATGGCACAAAACTTCATCCTAAATAGTTCTTATATGTACCAATCACCACAATTTACCAACATTCACACTTCTTGTATGTACCCACAATCAAATATGTTAATCCAACCTCAATAATCCTATCAAACATCTCCTCCAACTTTAACATACCAAGCTTCCTTATATCCTTATCTATCCACTCCTTGTGTTATACAACCAAGACCATCTTATACCTATCCTACACACACACCAGCCATAACTACAACCTTCATGCCTATCACATCAATTACTACTACTCCTCGGATAGCTAGCACAATCAATACCTCATGTTTGTCTTTATCTATCCCCCTTTACAAATACTTTCACCATAACTCTAGTTCTCAACCATAGAGTTCTACTTTATCCCCGTCACCTTATGCCAATGCCACATCATCTTCCCCTCCTACATCATTTACCACACTTCATGTACCTCAACAATCTCATCCATCCCACTATGTCCCTACTTCCCAACATTACACAACCTCCCAACCAATTTGATCTCAACTCCTGGATATCTTCCAACAAACCTACCCAAATCCACCATCGTCAAATCCATTTCTACCTTCCACACCACACAAGTTTGATTCTTATTCAATTAATATTGTACATCTAGCACCTCTTTCAATACCCATACCCACATCCACCATTGATTCCACACCTGAATATACCTCATACACTCCATCATCCACATCTATTCCATCTTTACCCATGATGCCAACCATAGATCCAATCCCAGTTCCTACACCTACCACATCAGTCATTGAGACCACATCCACATCGTCTTCCCCTCTTACATCATTTACCAAACTTCATGTATCTCAACAATCTCATCCATCCCACTATGTCCCTACTTCCCAATATTACACAACGTCCCAACCAATTCGATCTCAACTCCTAGATATCTTCCAACAAACCTACCCAAATCCACCATCGTCAAATCCATTTCTACCTTCCACACCACACAAGTTTGATTCTTATTCAATTAATATTGTACATCTAACACCTCTTTCAATACCCATACCCACATCCACCATTGATTCCACACCTAAATATACCTCATCCACTCCATCATCTACATCTATTCCATCTTTACCCATAATACCAACCATAGATCCAATCCCAGTTCCTGCACCTACCACATCAATCATTGAGACCACATCCACATTGTCCTCCCCTCCTACATCATTTGAAAAACCTTTGAAAGAACTTCAAATTACTTCAACTTCAAATAATCCTTCTACCTCATCAATGCAACCAAATCAATTTCCACCTTCCTTAGATTCCAACAAACAAATATTCCTTCCTACGCCTATATCAGTACCACCTCTGGATCTTCCGATGGAAATTATTGTCATTCCTCCCAAGGATGCAACCTCTCAAATATTTCCTCAAAAATACCTTATACAGGAAATTAATATTCCTTCCTCTAAACAATTCAACCCCACACCCCTTCAACTAAAACTGAAATCATCCAACACTATGAAAACCAAAACTGACTTCCAACCATCAAGGTATACACATGCTCAAACTTTTTCCTCAACATCTAAATTATCTTGAACATCCACTTCTTCTCCAAAGAGAAAGAGATTCCACACAGACAAATCACCTCCTAACGCTCCAGTTGAATCATGTACAAAGGTCTTCCGACACTTGTTACAAGTTTCTGCAATCACACTTCCACCTATTAGGGCCTTTGACCCCAATAGCAAGAAGCCATCGTGGTTTAATTCCAGCCTTGTTTGTGCATATCATCATACCCCTAGACATGATATTGGACATTGTAGAGCATTTCAAGCCATTGTTCATGACTTCATTAAGGAAGGATACCTTCTTCCTAAACCAAACCAATCTCTTCCTTCCACTTCAACATCTGCACCTTTGACCTCATCTATCTAAATGCAAATGTCCCCTCATTCTTCACAAACTTCCACAACCATGTCACCTCCAAATGAAGAATATTTTAAAGAGGATCCTTCATTTTCCATCAAAGTTATTCAAGTAAGTACTCGGTTCGGTCCATGTAACCTGAATCATCAACCAACATTAAAATTGAAACCAAAACACTGAAACCGCAACACAATCCATCCCCATCCTCAAAGCATCTATATCGGTTCATACATCAACATCCCAAACTTCCACATCTAAATCCAAGCCAAAACATCATCTTAAAACCCATAAGAGTTATCTTATTTTTGACACTTGATCAGTCTTACAGATATCCTTCAACATATAATTCAAACTTCTATGATCATTTTTCCTCCCATTAGACATTGGGATCCTTATAATAAGAAACCTCCATGGTTCAATCCTAATTTAATTTTTTCCTATCATCCTATTCTAAGCCATGACATTAAGCGGTGTAGGGCCTTTCGGACCATCGTGCATGACCTCATTCGGAAGATGATTTCCTCACTTAGGGGTATATCCTTCCCCATCCACAACGAGTACAACTCATATTTCTACATCCTCATCCATCGGGTTTCCTAACACTCCCCCATAAACATCTATTCCACCTTTACCTATCATACCATCTATAGATTCTATCTCAGTTCCTCTTTCCACACTTCTACCCATGCCAATCACATCAACTAGTGTGACATTACCACATCATCCTCTTCTTCCACATCATTTGAAGAATATTGGAAAGCACTTCAACTTGTAGCAACTTCGAATGCCCCTCCTATCTCATCTATAGATACTTCCACATCAAACCAAACTTTGTCAGGACATCATCATGAAAATACCAATCCTTCCACCCGTATCAACTATGACACAACCTTTAGACCCCCTAACTGAAATCATTATCATCCCTTATAAGAATGCTCCTTCGCAATCCAAATCCAAGATCCTTGGTACACTTCCACAATGATCTCTTGTGTGTCCCCAAAAGAAGATAGACATTTCACCAATAAATACCAAATATGCATCATCTTTTTTGGGGCAACATCAATCTTCATCTAAGTCATCATAATCACTATACCAACTAAAATCAAAAATAGCTAGCATTCCTTCAAGATTCACATCTTCCTCTAAATATTCAAATGTCACTACAATGCAGAATCAAAACTATGGATGACATGATGCAATCATCCAAGATAGCTAATACAACCACATCCCAAGAAGTTTCATCCAAATATAAATCTAAGGATTCCAAAGAAAATATATATACTACCATATCAATTGAATCTTATGCGGAATCCCTTCAACACTTATTACAAATTTCCACCATCATGCTCCCACCTGTCAAGGAATTTAACCCAAATAGTAAGAATTCATCGTGGTTTGATCCTCACATCATTTGTGCCTACAATCGCACCCTAGGTCATGGAATTGAGTGTTGTAAGGCCCTTCAGATTGTCATCTATGATCTCATTGAAACAGATGACCCTTTTGAGGATTGTTGCTCTACCTTTTTATCTACATCTAATTCCATGTTTATCAAAGTCTCTAATTATTCTCCTCCGTCCTCCATTAACAAAGACTCATTTTCATGTTATTCCTCATACAGAAGGTCCTCCCTTATTCATCAACACTATTTTCATATGATCCCCAACTCATCTACCTAATCCAAATCTAATGTTATCATCATCAAATATCTTTCACTTATCCACATCTAATTTTCCTACAGTGATATAATCTCTTTCGTTGGGGAGTATCCTCCCCTCATCCTTGAGCATATCATCCATATTAACTCATTTCATATCTAAACAACTCTCCTTTCACATTCAGAGGCTTTAATCCTTGACATTTTTTTATTTACCTCATCCAAATCCATCCAATCTAAACTAACCCCGTCCAAATCTTCATCTCATTTGAATCCCACTTTTGTGGCCATATGCGTCTATCCCTTAGGGGACCATTTATTTTCATCTTAATCCCACTATTGTGGCCATGTTTTTCTTTCCGTTAAGGGACCATATTTCTATCTTTTTCATTAAAGTCCACCTTTGTGGCCATGATTGTGTCATCAAAGTCCTCCTTTGAGGCCATATTTTCCTTCCAATAAGGGACCATTTATGTTCATCAAAGTCTGCTTTTAAGGCCATATTTTTCCTTCCATTGAAGGACCATATTTTTCACCAAATTCCACCTTTGTGGCCATGATTGTGTGCCTCTTAAGCCCACCTTTATGACCATTTGTTCATCTCATTAGGGATGCATATTTTCACTTCCTATAAGGGCAGTGCATAGTTTTTTTAACCTTCACTCATCCTCCCAAAGTTCTTATCTAAATATATAGTGTTAATCAAGGAGTCGTGGGTAAAATTCACTCCCAACTAGATTGGACCATATTTTTAGTGCAAAATCACAGCACCCCCAAATGTTTTGGTATACGAGTTGGGAATTTGGTGCGATTGCACAACATTGGACCATCTCTCAAGTTGTGGGACTTTCGGAATTGAGATGGACCTCCAAAGAAGGTTGGTTCATGCTTCCTAAACTACCTGCCATAAGCTACTCTAGTGCAGGTAGACCTAATCTATCCTAATCTAACCATTCTAAGGGGATAGGGAGAGAGAGAGTGAAAGAGAGCCTACACTAAGGGGTGATACACCAAAAAGGAAGTGGTTGATCACCGATCGACTTCTTTGTGGAGAGAGGTGAGAAGAGGAGGGGGTGGACAAGATGCACCACAGACTAAAGATAAATGTCACACAGACACCACTTCAAGACCCATTAAGCGCAACTCCCAAAACCTACAATAAACATCAGAGTATGCACAGTATACCTTGTAATGATGAGAGGCAAGGAGAGACAACAAAATAAGCAAGGATGGACAAGATGCATCACAAAACAGATTTTATTGCTCCATAAGTCACACATTATATCATTAGTGGGAAAGAGGAAATAAAATGCCATTATAGAGTAATGAGAAGAGGCTTAGACTCCACATTCTACCCTATGGAAAAAAGAGAGAGGGGGTCAGAGGAGAAACAATGACCAACCGTTTGAATATGCCCCTCTTTACAATATATATAAGAATGAGAGAGAAAGAGAGAGGGAAAATAAAACTCTGTTCCAACCACCCCTGCGATGCATTGAATCTTGCTCTGAAAGCTCAACCACCAACCATAAATTCCCCTTTAAAATCCTCCTACAATCTGTCAAGTCCATTTCTCTATGTCTATTCAACGTGTTGAAGAAGGAAGAAAGGCGGATCAAATCAAATCTGATGGTTGTTGAAGTGATCGAGATCCTACATTAATGGCATGAAAGATGTTTTCCTATTTTTACCCACCTAACCTTCTTGAAATTAGAGTTTCATTCTGCATGGTGTAGAGGAGGTCAAGATATTTCCAAAAATTCTACTCTTGCTCAAATATGAGTTTCCAGTTGAAAGATATGGCTATCTGAATATCAGGGTCATAGGCGTGCAATATTTAAAAGAGTCTTTCCGCACTGAGGTCCACGTGGTAGCCTTGCGTATCTTGAATATTTTTCTCCTTTCTTTCACTTTTGAAATTATGATGGATTGACACATGGCGGCTTCCATGGGCTCCTCAATTTCCTTTTTATTTTCTAAGTCCCTCTGCTTGGTAGAGCCATAAGTCGACCACTGGACACGTGGAGGCTCGGCGTACATTTGCAAAACCACACTGAATTTTAATTTTGAAGTTACGTTGTATTGACACATGGTGGCTTCCCTTGGCATTCCTCTACTTAGACTTTTCTATGACCACTTTTGTCTTTTCATGCTCTGGACACGTGGAGGGCCAATGCTTGTTTGAGTCTCTACTTTGGATCGCACCTTTGAATTTACATTGATGCAACACGTGGTGTCATACGTGACTCTCTATACTTATCCGATTTGAGCCTTCTCCACTTGACTTTTTTAGACCCAAGACACGTGGAGAATCTGTGCACATTTGGGAACCCACTCTTTGGACCCAGGCTTGGTATTGCACCGATGAGACACGTGGACGCTTCCACCGACACCCTTATACATAGTCATTTTAAATGGCCGGCTCTATCCCCTTGTTAGACCTGGGACACGTGGAATCTTGGCACTTTTTGGGGGTCTCCGTTTGAGATTATATCCTTGGAGTTGTGTCGATGAGACATGTGGCACCCTTTACGGGTTTGTCACTTTTCAATGGTGATGAGACCCCATGGGCTAGCGGACTCGTGGGCCCGCACTTAAAAATTACGCATTGTTTGAAAGGTGAAAAAGTTTCAAACTCCCCTACAGACACTGTCAATGCTCGCATTCACACATGGGTGAAATTTCCTCCACACCCTGTAGACCTGCTTTTGAAAAAGTCATCCTCGGGCCCGTCGGCCTACATTTTCCACTTGGACAAAAATAAATCCTTCCTGGACCCGTGGGCCCACAATCACACTTGTGCCCCTTTGCAAAAAGTGGAAAAAGGTCAAAATATCTCCCGCCACCCCGCTTCAGTCCACAATTTTCCATGGCAAAAAATCTTCCCTATGCTTGTCATCCCACTTTTTGAAAAAAATCCTTCCTAGGCCCACCATCCTGTAACTTGGAAAATATGAAGAGTTAGAAGGACTTATTTATATCTCTTGTAAGGGGAAGAAATTTCCTACCTGATGGAAATTATTTCAAGGAAAATATTTAAAAATTCATATTGAATCACAAAAGGGGGAAATGATGTCATTTGACCCAAAATAAGTGTGAGATTATTTTGGTCAACAATTTGGCAACGCATGGGGATCTCCTCCTGCTAGGTGAAATGATCGATTGCCATGAAGCATCCATTGGGCATGGAGTCAAGAATTATAGTCTCGATCATAAGTTTGAAAAGTTGATCTTTGAGCCACTTGAAGCTCGGGCTGGAACTAGAGTAGACCTCACCAAAGGCTACTTCCAATGTCCTGTGTACAAGAAACAAAACACCACAACACTATATACAAAATCTGGAAATCATACATACTCCAAGTGGAACATTTATAGTATGCACAAACACTTATTCTACTAAAAACAAACCTACTCCTATACTACGCTAACTAAGAGAGAAAAGGGACCTCAAACAAATCCTATAAGCGGGTAAGGAGAAGTAGCTTCCCTTCCTCAAGAGGGGAAGCCATGCAAATGATTTGACACCGAACACGGCTACTTGGATGAGTGAAAAACTGACTAAAATTTTATCCTCCACCTAAATCATCAAGGTGTCAACTAGAAACAAGACCAATGCCTCTTTTAGTTTCTCTTCATTTGGATTGAAGAGGAATTATAGTTGATCGTTGGTGCTTTGGAGCTCACCCTCATGCCTTAAAGTGGGCATGACTGGTTTTGGATTCTCCCTTGGCTCCAATGAAGCCAAGTACCTGATTGGGCACGGTTTGATCCTTTAGATGTGTCCATTACTCTAAATTTCAACTCCAAGAATGGAGTCTTCTTGTTGATCTTCCTAGATGGATAGTGTGAGAGAGATGGGGTTATTGTGCTCTTTTCTTTCCTTCTCCTGAGAAGAACATGTAAGATTCATATCTTCCAACCTTAGTTCTAGAGGTTTGTTATGAAGTGCGGGCTATTGTACTTGGATGCTCTCCTTCATGGCAACAGGCTCATGTGCTTAGAAGGTGGATGATGTTATCTCCTCAGGATCCTCTCCATCAAAGAAATCTTCCAAGTCTAATAGACACTCTGTCTCCTTATTTTCCTGTTGCATGTACTTGACCTCCTCCATGGTGACCTCCGGATCTACAATTTGATCACCATGGTTCCCTTCATCCTCAAACATGAAGTTTGAAAGCTCAAAATCTTCTTCAACATTAGAGATTGAAGGGGATGAAATGGGAGGAAGAACTGAAGGTTCTTCTATGGCTTGCTCCGCACTTGGAGCCTCTAAAACTATATGGTCCTCCTCCATCATGGGTTCATCAATCAAATCAAGGCCTCCAAATGAAAGAAAAAAATCTTCAATAATGCTTTCTTCACTAAGTGGCCTCAACTCTAATTTGATCTCTCCCAGCTACTCCTCTTCAATGGGACTTGGATTTGGTTGTTTTTCCTCCTTAACTGGTTGTGCAACTTGGGTTAGATCAGCATCCTCTTTAGATAGAGTGTCATTATGGACACTACATTTAGAGCAAACAGATTGTTGATCTTCTCCTTCTTTTTCTTTTTCTTCTTCTACTGCAAACTCAGCCTTAGCCACCACTAGCTCTTCAACCTTGACCTCCTTTGTTGGCTTAACCATCAAGGGGATCTTTGTAATCCAAAATCTGGCAGCCCAACTCTTCATATTTTCTATCATTTCTTCTCTGTTGGGTTCCTCTTTTCTTTGTTGTTCTCCTTGACTAGATTCTTGAGTCTCTTCCCAACATGGACTTGGGAAAGTAGGAGGAGTGGTAGGTTGGGATTTAACCCGGTTTGTATATTGTTTATGGTGGAGAGGGAAGTGTAAATTATTGTTTGTTTGGAGGGAATGACTGTTTGGGAGGGAAAAGAGCATAGGAGTTGAGATTAGATGGAAGACTTGGAGATGGAGAAGGTAAATCAGCATTAGGATCGGTATATGGGAAGCTACACTCATGAAAATGTTACGATTGTAGAGTTTGAGAAAAGGAAATGAAATGAAGGATAGGGAGCTCGGGAAAAACTTACCCATTGATAAGGTTGTCTCGTACTTTGCTCATATGCCTCAATATTCTTAATCCACTACGCAAGGTGAGGCAACATTTCAACCATGAATTCAATCTTCTCGTGAGGGCTGTAATGTCTTGGCATAGGGTCGGCCCGTGGATAAGGTGCCCCATAGCCAATCCTAAATGCTTTCATCTATGTTGTAGCCCTTGAATGCACCATGTGTGCCTCTAATTTTTGAACCTCCTCTTGCAAATAAGCATCCTCCGTGTAGTTGTTACCATTATATGTGTATCCCTTTTCTTTATAAGCTTCATGGCCAAACTGAATCTAACACTGTTCATATTGGTAAGCATAATGGTTCTGGATTTGATCATAATATTGATCTGGAGGTGTCGTGAAATACATTGGAGGTGGACTACATCGCTACTACTTGTAAGTGTGAGTTCCAGTAGAAAATGAAGGCATGATTGCACAACTTCATGGGATGGAAGAAAATGAAAGATGCGGAAAGAAAAATGGATGAAAATGGATGGGAAGAAGGTATGCAACTTTAGAGATTGGGTTGTTTACAAGATGGAGTCACCATATGTGCTTGCATATGCCTCAAAAGGTTGAATCTTAACCGGAGCACACCAACTTCCTAAGATGAAGTGGTAAGGTGCTTGAGACTGTCCCACTTTGGGTGTTACAAAACTGTTAGTGTGGTCACACGCGGCTTATGATTTTCTGTTGATAATGAGAAACCTCGAAAGATGAGAAAATCTAACCTCGGTGTCCCACCTTTGGGCATGCAAAAACTATTAGTGTGGTCATACAGTGGCTTATGATTTGTTGTTGATAGTGATACACCTTGGAAAAATGAGAAAATCTAACCCCAGTGTCCCACCGGGCATGCCGAAATTGTTAGTGCAAAATCACAACACCCCCGAATGTCTTGGTATTTGAGTGGGAATTCGATGTGATTGCACAACATTGGACCATCTCTCAAGCTGTGGGACTTGCGAACTTGAGATGGACCTCCAGAGAAGGTAGTTTCCTACTTCTTAAAATACATGCCACAAGCTACTCTAGTGAAGGTCGACCTAATCTAACCATTCCAAGGGGACATGGATAGAGAGAGTGAAAGAGAGCCTACACTAAGCAGTGATACACTAGAAAAGGAAGTGGCTGATCACAGATCCACTGCCTAAAGTGGAGAGAGGTGAGTAGAGGAGGGGGTGGACAAGATACACTACTGTAACAAAGATAAATGTCACACAGACACCACTTCAAGATCCATTAAGCGTAGCTCCCGGTAACTTTCAACACCAATCCGAAACTATGATAATTCTCCCTGGGAAATCCTCGTGCTATGATTATTCACTAATGCGCAACTTTTAGTTTGGTGGATGTAACTGGAAACACAACAACAAACATAACATAAGAATACCATAGACTATGATACGAAGGAATGATGAAAAAATTGAAATATAAATGTAAATTATAAAATCAACATGAAATTGTTACAATCTCACCCATGAGGTTCTTCAAGTGTTATTAACTTCACTTTCCTTCCAACAATAACTATGGGAGAAACTTCACAATTACACCTCTTAATGGCACACTTACTCATACAATATTTCTCACTACTTCTTTCTATGCTAAATGAGGGGTGGCCTCTTTATTTATGGGAATTTAGGCTTATCCACCCTATCTCTAAGATAGGATAGGAAATCTCTTTTGGCCAATCATATTCCATGCCTAAACTCTTGCCTTTACATGTAGGCTTATCTTCTAAGATAAGATAAACTTTATCATCTCACATGGATTCCACCTTTTTAGACTTTTCCACAAATAAAATACAAAAATATTTATGACATCACTCTTTGTTCTTATTAAAAATATAATATTTCTTATTCCTAATCATGTAGACCCTACTTCTCTACTTACCCCAACTTTGACATTTTAACATTCTTGGACCACTTACAACAAATATTTACTTTTTACCACAACATTCCTATTGTACTTTGGTATTCTTGTACTCTACTTTATTGGCAGCACCACTGCATCGATGGCGGCATTATCTTCTATCGACGCCACTACTAATCATAATTAACAAAATATTATCCTAATACATACATAATAAAATAGAAATTACGGAGGAAAATTTTAATGTCGACATTTTCCCCCTTCCTAGATTCTACTCTTTCCTCGGAGTAGACTATTCTAGTGCTTGGAAAATCTTTAACTTTTCATGGTTGACCCATTTCATAGTGGGAGTGTCATCCAGTTCCTCTAGTTGATATGTACCATTTTCATGCACAAGCCTATTATTTTGTAGGGCCCCATCCATTTGGGAAGGAATTTTCTCTGGCTTCTTTTTTGTATCTAGAATCATATACTAGAACCAAGTCATTCACATGAAATGGAGATCAATGGATCTTTTGATCAAAGTATTCCTTCTGCTTCATTTTCTTCTTATATCTTGTATCATTCACTATTTCTCTCATTTCCTCTAGCAAATGAAGATGCTCCAACCTTTATTTTATGAATCAGTTTCATCCATCCTTTTATTTTTCATAACTCTCAAAGTGGGAATATCAAACTCAATAGGAAGAATGAATCAATGCCATAAGCCAACTGAAATGGGGAGTATCTGTTGCTGCTAACTTTAATGTTGCCCTATATGCCCACAATGTTATATGAATCCTTTTATCCCACTTATGTATCTGCAAGGCTGCATCTTTTACTAAAATTTGACACAACACAAAAATTGTTCATTCCACCTAGCCATTTGTGCTTGGCTTGTATGTTGTTGCCTTCCTGTGCTTAATAGAAAACTTGTTGACTAGGACTTCTACCACCTCATTAATGAAGTGGCTTCCTTGATCTATTACAATTTCTAATGGGCAACCAAATCTGGTGACAATGCATTCATATATGAACCTTGCCACTTCATCCATGGAAGTTGTTTTCAATGGCCTAGCTTCAACCCACTTGGTTAAATAATCATGGAAACTACAATATACTTATTTTGGCGTGATGTAGTTGGAAGTGGACCTACTGATGTCTATTCCCCACTTTTCAAAGGGACCAAGTGGAATAATAGGGCATAATGGAGATGATGAAGTCTTACGGTTACCATGTGTTTGAAAAATATCACATGTCTTACAATAATTATAACAATCTCTAAAAAGAGTGGGCCGGTGATAACTTTGCATCCAAGATCCTTCTTGTTGTAAGTTTTCCAAAGAAGTGTCCTTCACATGTACTGTCATCACCAATCCGGCACTATGATAATTCTTCACTGGGAACTCCTCGTGCTATGATTATTTACTAATGCATAGCCTTTAGTTTGGTGGATGTAATCTAGAAAAAAAACAACATAACATAAGAATACTTTCGACTATGATAAGACGAGAATGATGACAAATCTGAAATATCAAAATAAATTATAATATTAACATGAAACTGTTACAATCTCACCTATGCGGTACTTCAAGTGTTATTGACTTCACTTTCCTTTCACCGATACTATGGGAGAAACTTTACAATTATACCTCTTAATGGCTTCTTCAACACACCTTTAAACTGATGGCTTCCTTCGCACACTTCCTACAATATTTCTCACTACTTCCTTCTATGCTAAATGAGGGGGTGGCCTCTCTATTTATATAACTTCCAAGCTTATCCATCTTATCTCTAAGATAGTATAAGAAATCCACTCTGACGAATCATATTCCATACCTTAACTCTTATCGTACATACATGTAAACTTATCTTTTAAGATAAGATAAACCTTATCATTTTACATGGGTTCCACATTTTTAAACTTTTTACAAATAAAATACACAAAATATTTATGACCTCACTCCTTGTCCTTATTACCAATATAATATTTCTAATTCCTAATCATGTAGACCCTACTTCTCTAATTACCCAAACTTTGACATTTTAACATTACCGGACCACTTACGACAAATATTTACTTTTTACAACATTCTTATTGTACTTTTGATTCATTGTCGTACTCCACATTATAGGCGGCACCGTACTAATGATGGCGCTTCTATCGACGCTACTACTACTAATTATACTTAACAACATCCTACTCCTAATACATACATTAAGGAAATAGAAATTACGGAGGAAAATTTTAGTGTCGACATCTTCCCCCCTTCCTAGCTTCTACTCCGTCCTCGGAGTAGACTTATTCTGGTGCTTGAAAAATCTTCAACTTGTCGTGGTTGACCCATTTCGTAATGGGAGTGCCATCCAAATTCCCGCCAATGTCAGACGTACCATTTTCATGCATAGTTGCTATTTTGTAGGGGCCCATCCATTTTGGAAGAAATTTTCTCTGTCTTCTTTTTCAGATGTCGGAATCATATACTAGAACCAAGTCATTCACATGAAAAGTATTCCTTCTTCGCTTCATTTTCTTCTTATGGCTTGTATCCTTTGCTATTTCTCTAATTTCCTCCAGCAAATGAAGATGTACCAAACTTTCTTTTTTGAATCACTTTCATCCATCCTTTCATTTTTCATAACTCTCGCGGTGGGAATATCAAACTCAATAGGAAGAATTGGATCATCGCCATAGGCCAACTAAAATGGGGAGTATCTGCATTCTGACTTTGATGTTGCCCTATATGCCCACAATGTTGCATGAATCCTTTTATCCCATTTATGTACCTGCAAGGCTGCATCTTTTGCTAGAATTTGACACAACACAAAATTTGTTCGTTCCACCTGTCCATTTGTGCTTGGCTTGTATGTTGTTTCCTTCCTATGCTTAATAGAAAACTTATTGACTAGGGCTTCTACCACCTCATTAATGAAGTGGCTTCCTTGATCTGTTACAATTTCTAATGGGCAACCAAATCTGGTGACAATGCGTTCATACATGAACCTTGCCACTTCATCCATGGAAGTTGTTTTCAATGGCCTAGCTTCAACCCACTTGGTTAAATAATCTATGGAAACTACAATATACTTATTTTGGCGTGATGTAGTTGGAAATGGACCTACAATGTATATTCCCCACTTTTCAAAGGGACCAAGGAGAAGAATATGACATAATGGAGCTAATGAAGTTTTACGGTTACCATGTGTTTGACAAATATCACATGTCTTACAATAATTATAACAATCTTTAAAAAGAGTGGGCCAGTGATAACCTGCATCCAAGATCCTTCTTGCTGTAAGTTGTCCAGAGAAGTTCCCTCCACATGTACCATTGTGGAATTCTTCTAGTAGTTCCTTCCCTTGATCACGTCCAACTGCCCTCTTGTATTGTCCATCAGGTCCTATTCGAAATAATACTCCATGTAGAATAGAATATGGACGACTAGCTTGAGTAATCTTTCTCTTAGTCTTTGCATTGGCACCATTAGGAAACTTGAATTCATTCAGATAATTCCAAATATCTATGTATTCACTAGGGATTGTGTCAAGGGATAACAATCTTTGCATTGGGAAATCATCATCATCACAAGATGATCCTAAAGCATCATAGGCTCGAGAGAGTGCATGCATTAACATGCTTCTTTCTGGCCTATCTATAATATCAAATTCAAACTTTTGTAGCAAAATTATCCATCTTGCTATCCTCCCTGATGGGTTAGGCTTATTCATAATATATTCTAGAGCCTGATGATCTGTTACAACTAGAAATTTTTACCCTAGCAAGTAATTTCTAAACTTCTTTACAGTAAAAATGATAGCTAGAGCCTCTTTTCGATTCTGTATAATTTACCTCATCATTTGCTCATTTGTATGCCTCCCAAAGTAAATTAGATGTTCATTCCCATTTTCATCCTTTTGGCTCAGTACTTCCTAGTGTTGCATCCGAGGCATCGGTGTACACAATGAATGGCTTGCTCCAATCTGGATTCTTCAAAACAGGTGAAGACACTAGGGCTTCCTTCAATTGTCCAAAAGCTTCATGCGCCTTATTTCCTGGTTCATAAGTAACATCCTTCTTCAAGAACTGGGTTAGTGGCTATGCAATCTTTGAGAAATTCTTGATGAACCTTCTATAGTAACCCACATGGCCTAAAAATGATCTCAACTTACTTCTATTAAGAGGAAATGGTAAATCTTTGATTTTTGAAACTTTATCAAGATCAGTACCAATACCATCTCTGGATACAACATGCCCTAACAAAACGCCTTTAGAACATCCAAAGACACACTTTGTAGGGTTTAGTGAGGCTTGTGCTTCATCTAACCTTTGAAATGTTGTCTCCATTTGGTGCAGGTGGTCCAACTTGCTCCCATAGATGTAAAAATCATCCGAAATACTCGATGAGGGTCCCAATGTAAGGTCCGAACACCCTATTCATCAAACGCTGGAATGTTGCTGGAGCATTACACAACCCAAAAGGCATAACTCTATAAGCAAACGTTCCCCAAGGAGTGGTGAACGTGGTCTTCAGCTGATCTTTCTCTGCTATACGAACTTGGTTGTAGCCGCTATATCCATCAAGAAAACTATAGCACTCTGCCAGCTATTTCATCCAAGATCGATCCGAAAATGGAAGAGGGTAATGATCCTTCTTTGTTGCCTTATTGAGCTCCTGTAATCAACACAAATACATAGCTTCCCATTCTTTTTTATTGAGATCACAATGGGAGAAACCCATTCTGAATTCTCCACAGCAAATATGAATCCTGCATCAAGCAACTTATCTATTTCTTCTTTTACAGTCTTGGAAAAATTGGGATTCATTCTATATGGCATTTACTTTATGGGCTTAGCACCATCTACCGGCTCAATAGAATGTTCTACCCAACTTACTTGACGGAGTTCCTTGTAATCAAAATTGAATAGGCGTATGTACCTTCGAAGAGCTCGGAGGTAGGATTCCTTCTCACTCTCCATCACAAAGACATCACCAATCTTTATTTGTTGGAGATGATCATCAACTTCTTCTTGAGATAATTTTATGGTGTCATGAGTTGGTGTGATTTGGAAGGATATCCATGACTGAAACATCTACCTCGCTTTCTTCATCTTCAGTGTCCACTTCACTGGTACTAGAGTAATCAGAGGATGTCCAATCATCGGTTTCATCACTTGAATCCACGGAGTTCGCCTTATGATGTCGAGGATCACATTTATCTTCACCCTCTCTCTACCACGTCTAAGTGTCATGAAACCTTCATTCCAGTAGTTTCTTGCATGAACTCTCCTTAGCCATGGTCTTCCCAGCTGCATTGGGTACACAATAGTACCATTTTTCATCACCTGAAAGTCTACCACACATACCACACCCATAATAGATATTGCCACATTTGAAACTACACCTTCTGGTTTAGTTTTTCCTTTATTTAATGACCTTAACATAAGTGTTGAAGGGCAATCAATTTTAAACCCAACATATTCATTACTGAGACTCGGTCATTACATTAATCGTAGCACCTCTATCAATTAAGACATCATGAATTGAAATACCATTACATAATACCTCGGCTTGTGGAGCATAGGGATTTTCCTCTCGCCTCCAAAACAGGGACCTCAACCTCCTTCCTTCTTCAAGCATTGATTCCACCTCGCAACTCCCGCCTCTTCTCGAGAAGACATAGCCAAGAGTTGACCATATGTAATATTTGCGAGGCCTTTTAGACAGATCTTCCAAGATGGAGTATGGTCCTTGCCCCTGTGAAATCAAAAATCCCGCACACCCAACTTTCTTCTCCTATGTTTCTTACTAGTTTCTTCTTTCATCTTCTTAGGATCATTTCCATCTTGATTATCTTTTTATTTCTTTCTTTTTGTTACAAACACATCTACTTCATTATTTCTGCTCTTATCTACTACATCAAAAGAATTCATGGTGTTTTTCCTTTATCATTATCTCCTTTACCGGATGTAGAAGCTCTATCACGGATAATTATACTTATAATGACCCTTTTATAACAACCATAACATACAACTTCAGAAATATTTCTTTTTGGACCTCTATCTCCTCCCGAGAACTAAATTCTTTTCCTTGAAGAATATTAATAGTTAATCGACCCATCTTTTTGAGCAGATCTTCATACTCGGTAGATGTACTAGTTGAAATATTTGTGCTCATCGAGAGTGGTTGTGGATTCGGACCAATGGCACCTTTGGTGTAGGCTCTACTTTAGCCACAATTTCTTTGGGCTCCTCTTCCATGCTTTCTTCTTGCCTTTTTCCAATCTCCTTTGCTTATTCAATGGTAGTTGGGCGGTCATACTTCACTTGTTGTCTGATCTTTGGCTTCATCCCAAGAATGAAGTGCTTATAGAGGAGATTATCCACGTCATTCATCAACCCATCCGCTAGTCCTTCCTTCCGGATCTGGGCATCGAGCTTCCTCCTTAGCTCTAGAACACGAGCATGATAATCCTTTATCTTCTCCTTCTCTCCTTGGGATATCTTTGTGATCTCGATCATGAGATCTGCATATTTCTGTTGTTCACCAAATTCTTCAAGAAAACTTTCAGTTAATAAATCCCATGAATTTTTCACATTATCACCTAGTGTTTCAAACCACCTAAGTGCTAAACCATCCAAAAAGGTAGGAAAAAATTCAGTCCATTGTTCCCTTCTTATAAGGCCATTACAAATACAAGATCGTTTAAACTCTTGAATGAAAGAAGAAGCATCTTCATTAGATTGAGCTGAAAAAACAAGAATCTTTCCCATTTTCAAAAGTAACCACCGTGAAATACCAACCCGTATACAATTAACAAGACTTATGTGCACAAATAATTGGAATCACTATACTAGAAAGTGACTTTACACCTTTCTACAGTAAAATAGAAATGACCACGGTAAACTATGGTAAAACTTGACTTACTGCGGTAAAAACTAACTTTACTATGGTAAACACTATTCACGGTAAAAAGTGAAGTTACTGGTAAATACTATTCACGGTAAAAAGTGACTTTACTACAGTAAATACTATTCCCAGCAAAAATGACTTTACCAGGGTAACTACTATTCATGGCAAAAATGACTTTAACATAAGTAACTACTATGCACAGTAAAAATAAGGTTACCCTCCAATTGATTTTTGACTAAGTGGGAATATCTCTCCAGAAAATCCACCAACGAGGAATGGTCCCGGCAACGGAACCAAAATGTCATCACCAATCTGGCACTATGATAATTCTTCACCGGGAACTCCTCGTGCTATGATTATTTACTAATGCACAAATTGACCTTTAGTTTGGTGGATGTAATCTGAAACAAAACAATAACATAACACAAGAATACCATCGACTATGATAAGACAGAATGATGACAAATCTGAAATATCAAAATAAATTATAATATTAACATGAAATCATACAATCTCACCTATGCGGTACTTCAAGTGTTATTGACTTCACTTGCCTTTCACCAAGACTATGGGAGAAACTTTACAATTACACCTCTTAATGGCTTCTTCAACACACCTTTAAACCGATGGCTTCCTTCGCACACTTCCTACAATATTTCGCACTACTTCCTTCTATGCTAAATGAGGGGGTGGCCTCTCTATTTATATAACTTTGGCTTATCCATCTTATCTCTAAGATAGGATAAGAAATCCACTCTGACGAATCATATTCCATACCTTAACTCTTATCATGTACATGTAAGCTTATCTTTTAAGATAAGATAAACCTTATCATTTTACATGGGTTCCACATTTTTAGACTTTTTACAAATAAAATACACAAAATATTTATGACCTCACTCCTTGTCCTTATTACCAATATAATATTTCTAATTCCTAATCATGTAGACCCTACTTCTCTAATTACCCAAACTTTGACATTTTAACATTACCGGACCACTTACGACAAATATTTACTTTTTATAACATTCTTATTGTACTTTGACTGTTACCGTACTCCACATTATTGGCGGCACCGCATCGTGGCGCTTCTATCGACGCTACTACTAATTATACTTAACAACATCCTATTCCTAATACATACATTAATGAAATAGAAATTAAGGAGGAAAATTTTAGTGTCAATGCAGTACCATTGTGGAATTATTCTATCAGCCCCTTCCCTTGATCACGTCCAACTTCCCTCTTGTATTGTCCACCAGATCCTATTCGAAATAATACTCCATGCAGAATAGAATATGGATGACTGGCTTGAGTAATCTTCCTCTTAGTCTTTACATTGGCAGCATTATGAAACTTGAATTCATTCAGATAATTCCAAATATCTATGTATTAACTAGGGATCGTGTCAAGGGATAACAATGCTACATCTAGGAAATCATCATCATCACAAGATGAGCCTAAACCATCATAGGATCGAGAGAGTGCATCTGTATTGACATGCTTCTTTCCTATCCTATCTATAATATCAAATTCAAATTCTTGTAGCAAAATTATCTATCTTGCTATCCTCCTTGATGGGTTAGGCTTATTTACAATATATTTTAGAGCCTGATGATCTGTTATAACTATAAATTTCTACCCTAGCAAGTAATTTCTAAACTTCTTTACAATAATAATGATAGTTAGAGCCTCTTTTTCAATTACAATATAATTTACCTCAACACTGCTCATTTGTCTACTCCCAAAGTAAACTGGATGATCATTCCCATTTTCATCCTTTTAGCTCAGAGTACTTCCTAGTGCTACATCTGAGGCGTCAGTATACACAATGAATGGCTTGATCCAATCTAAATTCTTTAAAATAGGTGAAGACACCAAAGCTTCCTTCATTTTTTCAAAAGCTTCATGCACCTTATTTCCTAGTTCATAAGTAACATCCTTCTTCAAGAACTGAGTTAGTGGTTGTGCAATCTTTGAGAAATTCTTGATGAACCTTCTATAATAACCCACATGGCCTAAAAATGATCTCAACTTACTTTTATTCATAGGAAATGGTAACTCTTTGATTTTTGAAACTTTATCAGGATCAGTACCAATACCATCTTTGGATACAACATGCCCTAACAAAATACCTTTAGAACATCCAAAGACACACTTTGTAGGGTTTATTGAGGCTTTTGCTTCATCTAACCTTTGAAATGTTGTCTCCATCTAGTGCAGGTGGTCCATCTTGCTCCCATAGATGTAAAAATCATCTAGAAATACTCTAATGAAGTTTCCAATATAGGGTTCAAACACCCTATTCATCAAGTGTTGGAACATTGCCGGAGCATTACACAACCCAAAAGGCATAAATCTATAAGCAAACATTCCCCAAGGAGTGGTGAATGTGGTATTCAGTTGATCTTTCTCTGCTATATGAACTTGGTTGTATCCGCTATATCCATTAGCAAAACTATAGCACTCCTAGCCAGCTACTTTGTCCAAGATCTGATCTAAGAATGGAAGAGGGTAATGATCCTTCTTTGTTGCCTTGTTGAGCTTCCTATAATCAACATAAATGCGTAGTTTATCATTATTTTTATTGATATCACAATGGGAGAAACCCATTCTGAATTCTCCACACAGAAAATATGAATCCCGCATCAAGCAACTTATCTATTTCTTCTTTTACGGTCTTGAAAAATTAGGATTCATTCTATATGGCATTTGCTTTATGGGCTTAGCACCATCTACCATCTCAATAGAATGTTCTACCCAACTTACTTGATGTTGTTTCTTGTAATCAAAAGTGAATAGGTGTATGTACCTTTAAAAGAGCTGGAGGTAGGATTCCTTCTCACTCTCCATCATAGCATCACCAATCTTTATTTGTTGGAGACGATGAACAATTTCTTCTTCAGATAATCTTATGGTTTCATGATTCGGTGTGACTAGAAGGATATCCATGACCGAAACATCAACCTCACTTTCTTCATCTTCTATGTCCACTTCACTAGTACTAGAGTAATTAGAGGATGTCCAATCATCAGTTTCATCACTTGAATCCATAGGTTCTGCCTTATGATTCCAAGGGATCATGTTTATCTTCACCCTCTCTCTGCCACATCCAAGTGTCATGAAGCCTTCATTCTAGTAGTTTCTTTCATGAACTCTCCTTAGCCATGGCCTTCCCAACAATATTGGGTATGAAACAGTACCATTTTTTATCACCTAAAATTATACCACACATACAACACCCATAACAGATATTGCCATATTCGAAACAACACCTTCTGGTTTAGTTTTTCACTTATTTAATGACCTTAACATAAGTGTTGAGGGGCGATCAATTTTAAACCCAACATAAGGATATCCATGACCGAAACATCAACCTCACTTTCTTCATTTTCTATGTCCACTTCACTAGTACTAGAGTAATTAGAGGATGTCCAATCATCGGTTTCATCACTTGAATGCACAGAGTTCGCCTTATGATGTCGAGGATCACATTTATCTTCACCCTCTCTCTACCACGTCTAGGTGTCATGAAACCTTCATTCCAGTAGTTTCTTGCATGAACTCTCCTTAGCCATGGTCTTCCCAACATCATTGGGTATGCAAGCAGTACCATTTTTCATCACCCGAAAGTCTACCACACATACCATACCCATAATAGATATTGCCACATTTGAAACTACACCTTCTGGGTTTAGTTTTTCCTTTATTCAATGACCTTAACATAAGTGTTAAAGGGCGGTCAATTTTAAACCCAACATATTCATTACGAGACTCGATCATTACATTAACTGCAGCACCTCCATCAACTAAGACTTCATGAATTGAAATACCATTACATAATACCTCAGCTTGTGGAGCGTAAGGATCCGCCTCTATCTCCAAAATAGGTACCTACCTCAACCTCCTTACTTTGTCGAGCATTGATTCCACTTTGCAGCTCCCGCCTCTTCTTAGAAGACAGCCAAAAGTTGACCATATGTAATATTTGCAGGCCTTTTGGACAGATCTTCTAAGATGGAGTATGGTCCTTGTCCCTGTGAAATTAGAAAATCTTGCACACCCAACTTTCTTCTCCTATGTTTCTTACTAGTTTCTCCTTTCATCTTCTTAGGATCATTTCCATCTTAGTTATCTTTTTCTTTCTTTATTTTTGTTACAAACACATCTACTTCATTATTTATGCTCCTATCTACTACATCAAAAGAATTCACGGGTACTTTTCCTTTATCATTATCTCTTGTACCAGATGTAGAAGCTCTATCTGGACAATTATACTTATAATGACCCTTTTTATGACAACCATAACATACAACTTCAGTTATATTTCTTTTTGGACCTCTATCTCCTCCCTGAGAACTAAATTCCTTTCCTTGAAGAATATTAATTGTTAACTGACCCATCTTCTTGAGCAGATCTTCATACTCAGTAGATGTACTAGAGAAAAGATTTTTGCTCACCTAGAGTGGTTGTGGATTCTGGACCAAAGGTGTTGGTGTAGGCTCTACCTTAGCAGCAATTTCTTTGGGCTCCTCTGCCATGCTTTCTTTTTTCCTTCTTGCAATCACCTTTGCTTGTTCAAAGGTAGCTGGGTGGTCATACTTCACTTGTTGTTTGATCTCTGGCTTCATCCCAAGAATGAAGTGCTCACAGAGGAGATTATCGACACCATTCATCAACCCATCCGCTAATCCTTCCTTCCGGATCTAGGCATAGAGCTTCCTCCTTAGCTCTAAAACATGAGCATGATAATCCCTTATCTTCTCCTTCTCTCCTTGGGATAGCTTTGTGATATCGATCATGAGATCTGCATATTTCTGTTTTTCACCAAATTCTTCAAGAATATTTTCAGTTAATAAATCCCATGAGTTTTTCAAATTATCACCTAGTGTTTCAAACCACCTAAGGGATGAACCATCCAAAAGGTAGGAAAAAAATCAGTCCATTGTTCCCTTCTTATGAGGCCATTACAAATGCAAGATTTTTAAACTCTTGAATGAAAGAGGAAGCATATTCATTAGATTGGATTGAAAAAATAGGAGTCTTACCTATTTTTAAAAGTAACCACAGTGAAATACCAACTCACAAGTACAATCAGTAAGACTTATGTGCACAAATAATTAGACTCACTACAATAGAAAGTGACTTTACACCTTTCTACAGTAAAATAGGAATGACTATGGTAAACTATGGTAAAACTTGACTTACTGCTGTAAAACTAACTTTCTTGTGGTAAACACTATTTACGATAAAAAGTGAAGTTCGTGGTAAACACTATTCATAGTAAAAGTGAAGTTCTTGTGGTAAATAATATTCACAGAAAAAGTGACTTTACCATGGTAACTACTATGCACAGTAAAAATAAGGTTACCCTCCAAATGATTTCTAACTAAGTGGGAATATTTCTCCAGAAAATCCACCAACGAGGAATGGTCCCGACAATGGAACCAAAATGTCAACACCAATCCGGCACTATGATAATTCTCCACCAGGAACTCCTCGTGCTATGATTATTTACTAATGCACAACTTTTAGTTTGGTGGATGTAATCTGAAACACAACAACAAACATAACACAAGAATACCATAGACTATGATATGAAGGAATGATGAAAAATCTGAAATATAAGTGTAAATTATAATATCAACATGAAATTGTTACAATCTCACCCATGAGGTTCTTCAAGTGTTATTAACTTCACTTGCCTTCCAACAATAACTATGGGAGAAACTTCACAATTACACCTCTTAATGGCACACTTACTCATATAATATTTCTCACTACTTCCTTCTATGTTAAATGAGGGGGTGTCCTCTTTATTTATAGGAATTCAGGATTATCCACCCTATCTCTAAGATAGGATAGGAAATCTCTTCCGGCTAATCATATTCCATGCCTAAACTCTTTCCTTTACATGTAGGCTTATCTTCTAAGATAAGATAAACCTTATCATCTCACATGGGTTCCACCTTTTAGAATTTTCTACAAATAAAATACACAAAATATTTATGACATCACTCTTTGTCCTTATTACAAATATAATATTTCTAATTCCTAATCATGTAGACCCTACTTCTCTACTTACCCTAACTTTGACATTTTAACATTACCGGACCACTTACGAAAAATATTTAATTTTTACCACAACATTCCTATTGTACTTTGACTGTTACCATACTCTACTTTATTGGCGGCACCGTATTGATGGTGCCATTATCTTCTATCAGATGCCACTACTAATCATACTTAACAACATCCTATTCCTAATACATACATAATAAAATAAAAATTATGAAGGAAAATTTTAATGTCGACAGAACTGTAGTAAACATCGTAGTATGCACAAGATATACCTGTAATGACGAGAAGAAAGGAGAGACAAAAAAATAAGCAAATATGGACAAGATGCATCATGAAACAAATTTTATTGCTCCATAAGTCACACAAGACATCATTAGTGGGCAAGAGGCAAGTAAATTCCATTACGGGGCCATGAGAAGAGAATTAGACTCCACACTCTAACCTAGGGAAGAAAGATAGGGGCAGAGGAGAAATAATGACCAACCATTTGAATATGCCCGTCTTTTACAAGATATAGAAGAATGAGAGAGAGAGAGAGAGAGACGGAAAATCAAACTCTATTCTAACCACCCCCGCAATGCATTAAATCCTGCTCCGAAAGCTCAACCACCGACTAAAGAATGCCCCTTGCAAATCTACCTACAATATGTCAAGTCTACCACTCTATGTGTGTTTGGCATGTTGAAGAAGGAGGAAAGGCGGATCAAATCAAATTTGATCTGGTTGTTGAAGCAATCAGATCCTACATTAATGGCATGAAATATGTTTTACTATTTTTACCCACCTAACCTTCTTGAAATTAGGGTTTCGTGCCTTCATAACGTAGAGGAGGTCGAGATCTTTCCAAAAAGTATTCTCTTTCTCAAATATAATTTTCTAGTTGAAATATATGGATGTCTTAAGATTAGGGTCACAGTGCACAATATTTAAAAAAGTCTATCTATATCAGGTCCACGTGGCAGCCTTGCGCATCTTGAGGATTCGGCTCCTTCCTTTCTCTTTTAAAATTGTGCCAGATTGACATGTGGCGGCTTCGTGGTCTCCTCATTTTTGTTTGTATTTTACCTAAGTACTTCCTTCTTGGCAGAGCCATAAGTCTGACCCTGGACATGTGGAGGCTCAGTGCACATTTGGGAACCCGCTCCGAATTTTACTTTTGAAGTTGTGTTGTATTGACACATGGCAGCTTCCATTGGCTTGCCTCTGCTTAGATTTTTTAATGACCCCTTCTATCTTTTCGGGCTCTGGACACGTAGAGGGCCAGTGCTTGTTTGAGTCTCCACTTTGGGTCGTGCCTTTGAATTTACACTCGATGTGAAACGTAGTGCCATCTGTTGGTTTGTTGATCTACATTTCCAATGTCCTGTCTAGGTGAGTGTTCGAGTAATCAAGAAACATGAGACCACATCGAGCATACAAGGGCTTAGTACATTGGAGATAATGATGGATGATACGGGTGCAAAGAAAACATATGCATGATATCAAGAAGCTAGATCCTTACAACTAAACCAAATAAGATTAGAAGAAAATATGTGGGGGTTGCGTGGACAAAGTGTTAGTTCTAAGAGGATTTTAACTCCCTTGGAGGATGTCAACCCCATGTCAGACAAGATGATAATAAATCATGAACAATAGTAAAAATGAAAAGCAACTGAAATAACAAGAGTACTTAGCTTATGTCTTGCTATGGAAATGAACCAAGCATCAAGATGGTATGATGACGAATTAAGGCAAAGATTTCTCCTTCAAATGGGTAGAACTTGGTTAAGCTCTTCCTTCTCTTCTATAGGCCTAGATCTCTCCAAGTCTTCGATCCTTTCTCTTCTTTTCGGTCTTTCCAGTTATTGAAAAATCTTTCCCTCCAAATATGGGGAAAACCCCATATTTATAGTTTAGATGTGAGGCTAAACTGCAGGTTAGATGATACCCAAGGTGTAGTAAAGTAACTTGAGTTAGGGATATGATGCGATCAACATGGGTCCCATAGTTTGACTTATTAGGAAAAATGGGGGACATGATTTAAATTGGGATGAGATAACAATGTAATTTTAAAAATAAGATTTCGGATATATGCATTATGAATTAAATAATTTGTGATAGATGGGGATGATGCCAAAATTTGAATTATCAAATGGGTTCATATGGAACCCATTGATAATCAATCAAATAATGTGAGAAAATAAATAAGATTTTATTTAATTTAAAAGAAAGAGATGCGAGAATATAAAATTGGATGAATGTGAGATGATGAAGGGGCGCTATACGAGAAAATAGGTGTCTACATTTTCTCCTTTTTTGAGATAGCAAGCCACGAGACAAAAACAAAAAGGGTTAGATGAAAGATGTGTCCGAGGATGGATGAAGATATGACCAAAGGCAAGATGCCCTAGGAAAAAAAGGATCGCAATAAATAAAATAAAAATATGGTGATGACTCCAATATCACATTGGTAGAGGACAATTACGGTCTCAACGGAGACAGAAGACAATGTTCTATAGACCAGTGAGTGGGTGAAGACCACTACAGTATGGATGTAAACCAAGATGACCAATGGGTCATAGGAAAACATCAAAATATGTGCAACTAAATGTGAAATATGTGTGCAATCCTTTGTTTATGAGGAATCGTGTGAAAAATCATGCGTCAAAAATGGATGAGAATGGAGATAATGATGCCCCCAAAGATAGGGCACGGAAAAGACGTATATGCATTGACAAGTACAAATATGAAAAGGTACCCCAACATAATACATAGATAGAATAATCATAAATGTGGACAAGATGAGCAGATAGGATAGAAAGGTGAGATAAAATATAATGGAAATCATGTTTTATAGGAATGATGCATGTGTTAGAAAATTAGGAGGTGAAGAAGACAAAGATGCCTTACTTCTTTGAAAAGTATGATAAAGATACTCTTGTGAAAAAAAAAAAAAAAAGAGCAAATATCCATGGAAGAGAACTAGATTAGATAGGTTATGACCGTTATGGTATCTTCCAAGATAAAAATGTCAAAAGAATATGGGAAGAGATTCTTAGAAATGGATATGATAATGTCCTGCGAGAGAGGACTGACAAAGATAAAAGATGTGACAGGGTTCTCAAAAAGAGAAGAGGTCAATGTGGCAAAGAGAAGAACAAGAACGGTAATGAAAGGGATAGATGATGATACATAAACGGAGAAACATCGGCATTGACTGTGAATGCCAAATGTAAGGGATGTTGAGAAAGAGAAAAGGGAATAGATAGGAGGATTGGTTGATTATGAGAAGAGAAAGAAAGATTGAATATGAAGGTGACAAGGATATGGAATAGAGGGACGGAGATGGAAGAGGAGAAAATAAAGAGTGAAAGGGGAGGAAGAAGATAACAAAGAAGGATTATAAAGAAGGAAAAACAAAGAGAAGACAAGAAAAGAATAGAGCAGAGGATGAAATCATGAAAAAGGGAGAGTTATTTAAAATGAAAGATGTGATGAAGATTGGAGCAGAGGAAAATAGAGAGGTAATGGAAAATGAAAGAGATGATAGAGAAAAGAAAATTGAAGGAAACAAATCATAGTGAGGAAATCCAAGGCAAAGAATATGGAACTGACCGCATGGAAATGCATGTGGATGATGAGATGATAAAGGAAATGGGATAATGTTGAAGAGTCAGGTTTTTGACAGGGAAGTAAGGAGGAAGTGTGAGGTAAAATAGGGAAAAGGACGATGTAGAGGAAGTGAAATAAGACGAATATCGAAAGGAGGAGAAGACAACAAAGAAAATTATGCTGAAGGAAGTGAACCAAGAATGAAGATATTTGGTAAAGAGTGAGAAGCATAAGGAACATAAAGAGAAACTTGAGGGAAGGAATGACATCTATTGGAAAAGAAACAGAGATGCATGAGATGAGGATATGTTGATGACAATAAAATAGAGAGGTGTATGATGAAGACAAAGTGAAGAAATAGGCAAGGAAGAATGGAAGATGGAGAGGTGGCGAGGAAAAAGAAAGGATGGGATAGGAGAGGAAATGCTAGTGAATGGATGTTAGGAGAAATCCACCGATAATGATCAGTAGGAAAAGATGAGACAAAAGATAAGACAAGGTAGAAAGTAAACGAAGAACGAGAGGGGGAACACAAATGAAGGGACGTAATGGGGATGAGTGATTTTTAGGAGAAGTCCATTTGATAATTACTAGCGTAGAAAAATAAGATTATGATGAAAGAATGTTGGAAGAATATCAATGAAAATGACATGTGAGTATGGGGGTAGATATGTGGGATAACTCTAGAAGACGGAGTGGAAAGAGTAAAGAAAGGAGGGATAACGATGTGTAGGAAGATGAAGGTGAGGAGAGGATGCAGTGGATGAGAATGAATGAGAGAAAAATGAAGAAATAAGACATGAAATGAACAGAGAAGAAACGGTTAAGTAAGATTACCCAGCGATAGATGATGGAGATGAAAAAGAGACTAGTAGGAAGTGGTGTTTGTGAGAATGAAAGAGGAGGTGAGAGGATGTGATGATGGGGAATGCCGAGAAAATGTAGATGGAGAGAATGTGGGGTAGTGGGGGAGTGCAGGATGAAAATCATGCTTAAGAGAGACTCTTAAGTAAGATCGCCATGCCATAGGAGGATTTAAGTAAGATCACCAAACCAACAATGACAATATGGAAGGAGAAAGACAACATTGTATTGGATGTAGGTGTGGAAGGGTTGGTTAGAATGGATGAGTACAATGAGAGGTGGAAGACAAGATGAGGAAGAGATGATGGGAGATGGAAGGATCAGATGGCCAACCATTCTTAAGAGAAACTCTTAAGTAAGATTGCCCTGTGATAGAGATGGTTAAGTAGGATCGCCAAACCAAAGAAGAAGAAGAATGATGAAAATACTGAGTAGTGTATACCAAAATGGAACAAGAGATGAAAGGAGGTGATATCAAAGTGATAACAAGGAAACAAAGGAGTGTGACATGAATGGATGGAGGAACATATGCAATGTAGATGGAGAGTGTAAGGGAAATCCTTAACTAGGATGCCCACGTGGTGGTAGTGATGATGCAAGAGTGTTAAGCGGAAAAGGAGAAGTGGAAAGACATTTGTGGTGGTGATTGCTGCCTGTTGAAAGACAAAATGGTGGAGAATTTTCTACAAAGAAGAGGATCAAGGAAGAAGATATACCTTAACTAAGGTTATCGACTATATGGATGGTTAAGAAATATTGTCAAACTGAAAGTGGAACAAAAGAAAAGAGAAACTCAAGAGGAAACACGAGTAAGATATCTAGAGTCGTGAAAGGGGAGTAAAGGTGAGAAGGAAGATGTGGAAACAAATGGTGATGAATGGACATGGAGAGAAAGGAGCAACGGATCAAATATGTTGTCGAACATATTGAGAGATAAGGAGCTACAGGATAATGAACTTACCTTGAGGAGGACCCTCAAGTAGGATTCGCAAACTGCAATGATGATCAAGTAGAATTCACAAACCGAAGAGTGTATTTGTAAACACATTCATGGAGATGATGGATAGATATAAAATTCATAGTGTGAAATTTGATGTGATTTTTATAAAAGATGATTTGGATGAGATGAATGGAACATAGTTGTAGTAAGGGTGTACAGGGAAACTATGTTTTGAACTGGATTGGAGATAAACAAGAAAGGTTACCACTGAAGGCATTGCACTTGTAGCCAATAACAGGTGTTAATACATAACCAATGATAGTTAGTTATACCAAAAGATCATGAGGGAAATATGGATGAAGGATGCTCGTAATCCTAATATTGACATGAAAAAGGGATCGAAGATGTGACTTGTATGCGGGAAGAGGGATCTCCAAAGGTGGTGTTCCTTAAGTCTATGCCCCAGCTCTGGAAAAGGGAAAGAAAAATAGTAGAAAGCTAATCAATGCGGGAAGCTTTCGGAAAATGTTGATAAAAGAAGGTTGATCAAAGCGGAAAACCTTCAGATTCCATAATAAAAGAGTAGCCATCCTTCGAGGGTATGGTCTACTTCATACATAATATGGATGGCAAGAATAATATGATAGTCATCCTTCAAGGGATCGGTCTATTTCTCTTGATTTTTCTTGGATTTTGATTTGTATACTTTTTTTTAAATGAACAGCTATCCTTCAAGGGATCGGTTTGTTTTGATAACTTTGATTTTGTCTTTTACATAAGTGAATTTGAGTTTCACATGGGGAGATATCCGAATAGTTAAGTAAACCACTTAAGAGGGGATAAGGAATGTACAAGAGACACCTTGAACCCTCCGCACGGATGTAATAGGAGAATGAGAAGATAATGGATGTAATGGTTATGGGATCACATCATAATAGTGAAGGTAAACCACATAATTCAGATTATTACAATGACAAATGGAAGGGGCTAAAGATGGCAGAACAATATAAGGATGTAACTAAGTTCTCATTGGTAGATATGCTAATAGTAGATTGGTCACAAGTGCAATGCATTAAGATATTTCATCTGTGGTTTACCACCACGAGAGAGAACATAATGTAGTTGCAATAAGATGAGATGATAGCCAAGCAGAAATAAAACTAACATATGACCACAATGGTGGATTTAGATGAAAATAAATGATGATGCCCCAAGAGAGACATAAACATAGAAGGACAATCATGGCCTCAAAGGAGGGCTTGATGAAATAAACGGTGTCCCAAAAGAGACACACATATAGCCACAATGGTGGACTTCAAAATAGATGGTGCCCCAGAAGAGACACAAATATAGCCACAAAGGTGGACTTAGAGAAAAAGGTCCCTCAATGGAGAGACAAACATGGCCTCAAAGGAGGGCTTAGAATGAGATGAGGATCTAGATATACTTAATTTAGATTGGATGGATGTGAAGAAAGTAAATAAAACAATGTCAAAGAGCAAAGTCCCCTAGTAACAAGGGATTTGTACAAATGATATGTTCAAGGGAGAGGGAAGGTTATTCCCCCAATAAGTTAAATATGAAGGAGGTAAAGGATGTCATAAAATCTTAGATGAGATTTTTTAGATTTGGATGGGGTAAATGATCAGAGACCACAAGTGTGCTTAGTAAGATAAGTGGCATTGATAAACAATGGAGGGCATTCCTTAGGAGGAATGACATGGGTTGGATGAATATTAAGGGATGATGTGGATGGAGGGATCATGGGAGATCTGACAGATGGGATATGGATTGGATTCAAGGTAGATGGAGAAGGAACTTTCCCCTGAATGAGGAAATCATCTTTCTTTATAAGATTATGGATGATTGACCGAAAGGCCTTACAATGTTTGATGTCATGGCCTGGGGTACGATGATAGGCACAACTGCAATTAGGATTGAACCATGATGGCTTGGGACCATATGGATTAAAGGATTTAATATGAGGAAGTTTAATGGCAGATGTTCGAGTTAAATGTTGAAAGATATCTACGTATGACCCCATTGAAGTGTCATGGGGAAGGTAACTCTTATGGGTTTTGATAGGATGTCTCAACTTGGAGTTAGGAGAAAATGTGGATGTAGATTGGATGTGTGAATTTCATGTTTTGGAGGACAAATCAAATTTGGTTGAAGGATGATATTGTTTGGATGTGGATTGATTATTACAAGATGTCATAGATGGAAAAATTGATCCTGACATGGATGTTGTGGCATTGGATTGTTGAGAAGAGGGAAAACTTGAATGTTTCTGTGGATGCGCAGGGGACTGTTGGGGATGTTTTCCCCAAGCCTTAGAATTTGACTAAGAATATTTACCTCTAGCAAGGATGACAATAATTTCAACCGGAGGATCTGATAGTGGTGGTGTGGTTATTAATGGAGAAACTGTTCTAAAACAAGACAAAGATGTTAATGAAGAGATAGGTGTTTGTATGATGTGATTAATGATATCTATGTGAGACATGGATTGTTTCAATTTTGGCATGGAAAGAGATGATTTTGTAGAGGGAGAAGGTAAAGCATCTTTATTTGATTTAGGTGGATGTGTTGGTACAATAGGTGATTTAAGGGGTATATTTGATAGGGTTGCAGATTGAGAGGATTGGCTTGGTGTGATGGGAGGATTGGGTAAAGAGTATTGGGGTAGATTGGGTGTCGTGGCCACGGGAAAAGTAGAGATAGGTAGACTTGTTGATATGATAAGTATAGGGGTTGTTGGGATAGATAAATTTGTAGGCATTTTTGAAATATGTGGAGACATGAGTGATGTGATAACCGATGGAGTAGACCTTATAGGTATGGGTAATGCAACAAATGCAAGAGCATTTTGGGCGTAGAAGTAGAAGGGACTGGTTGTTTCATTGAGACAGATATGGGTGAAGAAATAGATGGGAGAGATGTAGGGATATGTGGGGATACGAGTGGGGCTGAAATAAGTGTTGAAGATGAATCTAATGTGGTAGATTGGGGTGTATTTGAAATGGTGGAAATGGATGATATAGTTGAATTTGATGTAGACGTGGCAAGGATAGGAGAAGGTACAAGTTTAGGACAGGTAGTGAAAGTTGATGTAGGTGTAACTGGTTCTAAATAAGGGATGGGAATAATGTCCACTGTGGGAACATGCGGAGTTGGTGATAAGATGGGATCTTGATTGACAATGTCAACCATACAAGTGTTTGATAGTTGAGATGTAAAGGGGGTGACATGATTTATTGGTGGTTGATTAGTTTACGCAGTGGAGGTATCAATTTGGATATCCCCTTGATTTACAAGTTGTTGGACATGATCTTTGAAGGAACGACATCTCTCAATGTCATGACCTTTGACTCGATGATATTTACAAAAGTGGGCCTCGTGATACCAAATAGGCTTGGCTTGCGAGTTGTCTACGGGTCGTATGGGAGGCAGTTGGATAGATTTTACGCTCATCAACTTATCAAATACAGAACTATATGATTCTCTGAAGGAGTGTAGTTGGTTTTTTATTAAGGAGATCTTTGTTGAGACCATGTGCTTGGTGTAGATGGGGATGAGGGTTCAATGACCACAGTGTTGGCCAGCATCTTGAACTTGCCATTATGTGTGAATGGTTTAGTGGATTCAATTTTTGATTTAGTTGAACTTAATTTAAGATGACCCTGCTCAATGGCATGGGTTTCGAGCTTGCATGAGCCATTGTGAAAGATTCATTAAAGGTTTGGAATGATTGGATCTACAAAGTGGATGATATATGTTTGGCACACGAACATGAGAATAAGTTGATGAGTTCAATTTGTGGGATAGTGAAGGATAGTTGATTTATAACAACATGCCATCGTGCAATGAAGTCGGCGATGGGCTCGTTTTCATACTGTCGAATGGTATATAGATCAACGATAGTGGTCTTGCATGTGATATTGATAGAAAAGTGTTCTAAGAACAACTGTGCAAGTTGGGTGAAAGAGAATATGGAATGTCATGGGATATTGTGGTACCAGTCCAATGTAGGACTAGACAGAGACATGGGGAAAGTACGAAGGAGTAAATCATGATCATGCGCAATAAGACAACATGCATGTTTAAATGCAAGGAGATGTTGTTGGGGATCTTCTTTATTATTGAATTTATTAAATGCAGGAAGTTTCCAATGAGGAGTGTAAAGTTTAAATGGAACCGATGGATGAATCGGTTCATTACAGATTTTTTTATAGCATAAAGTATTCTTGGGTGGTACAAAGAAGGGTTTCTAACTGGCTAACCAATTCATTAAGGTTTGAATTGAATCACTTGAGATGTTGTAAGGTTGAGGTTGGATTGGCTATGTGGTTTTAAAGGTATTTTGATAAGGTGAATGATGTGTTTGTGGGTGTGTGGGTGGTTGAGGAAGCGTCTGATAAGGTGGTTGATAAGTTTTTGGATAGGATGTTTGCGGAATGGTTTGATAAGAAAACTAATTAATTTGTGGATATGTAGGTGTTTGGGGAGTTGTTTGGTAAGGATGAACATGTGTCATGGGTTGAGATTGTTGCATAGGTTGACTTTGAATAATAGGAATATGGTGTGTTCATTGAAGTTGGGTAGGTTGTTGTGGTAGATGATAAGTAGGGATATGAGTGTTAAGGGGTTGAGACTATTGGAGCATAGGATGGGTAGGAATGTAGGTATTCAAAGGTTGAGATTGTTTGATGGGAATACTAGTGGTGGATGAAATAGAATTGACAAAAAGGGATGTGGGTGGAATGCAATCCACCAATTGAGGAGATTGGGAGGATTGAGAGATTGTAGGGGATTTTTGGAGTAAGAAGTCATACATGGGGTTAGGAGGAGATTTGAGTGTATTTAGAGGAGCAGGAGATGGTGGTGTGATCGGTTTAGGAAGACTAGCTTGACGAGGGATATGAGGGTTGGTGTCAAGGTGGGGAGAATTTTGTATGATATGGTTCTCATGAGGTGAGACCATGGAGACTGGAGATTGAGTGACTGGCGACGTGGTTTTGAGTTTAGAATCCTATCGGGTGAGATCATCAGAAGAAGTAACTTTACTGGATAGAGCAGATTGTTTGTTTGTCTCGATTTGGGAGAGAGTGACAATAGGTGTGAAATAGAGGAACATCTATTTGTGTATATTGTTGACAAACAAATCAAGCATAATTTTTTAACATCATGATTAATTTAGAGGATGTGAACAGAACAGAAAAATAAGTAACGAAGGTTCCTAAAGGAGTCTAAGGCTAGTTTCGGAGTAGTTATGAATTTAGATATGTCTAAGATGGTTTCTGTTGGGTTTTTAGATCCCAATCGTTAACCAGTGAGAGGAATGTTTTGATGTGTTAATTATGTTTGTGCGATCTCGCAAAGGTGTGTGATAAGTGAAATGCAAAGAGTTAAATCCTTTTACTTAAGATATGTGATCGGGTAGGATGCAGAAGGTTCATTTTAGACCAAAATGAAATGTGACATTCGATGTATACAGTAAACTCGGGAAAGGGAAAGTTCGATGTAGAAAAAAAAAAAAGAAAAATGAGAAATACCTAGAGAAATGCTTTTCCTAGTTATTTAAGTGCGTTTGATAGTGATGTATTTTGAGAGTGCCAGTTAGTGGCCCGAAACACTGGGTACCCTAAAATGGCACCGTTTATGTTTGCAGATAAGGTCGGTAAAGGTGTTTTGTGCGGTGTGTTTGATTTGAACATTGGTCTTTGACAGCGTGATTTAATGGTTGCAAGGTCGTGGAGGTCACCTGCAAAAGCAAATAAATCGATTAGCGAGAGATCCAAAAAAATATCCAACATAGAACAAGAATGAATTTAATCAATAATATATAATAAGTTACCCAAACTAACTGATATACAAGAGAAGAATAGATACAAAGTTAATCAAGTAAACGATGAAATGAGTTATATAAATATAGACAAATAGAGTGAATAAAACTAATGAAACAAATTTCAAGATAAAATAATGAGATCGTTGGTTAGACGTATGAAAACAAAAAAAAAAATCAATCAATCAATCAATCAATTAATCAATTAATAAGAAATGAAGGAAGACACAAAAAAATGACAATCTCGAATGATCTGGTAGGGGAGCCGAGGAACAATGAGGGGACAAGAAGGGATGTGATTGGAGAGGGAATTGACGTGGGATGGTGTGGACGGAAAGGGAGGTGGGGGCAGTGAGAGGTATGAGGATAAGCTGAGGAGGTGAGTGAGGTGTCGGTGGGTCATATTGCACATGGACGTGGCTGTCACATGTACAATGACATAATGAGAATCAAAATAATTCTAAACAAGAAATTTATAATCGGCTATGGTGTTATGAGCTCTGCGATCATTGCCTTGAAAGAATTATAGATCAAATGCTATAGAGAAATTGTATAATCACTATCCACAGAGTTTAGTGTGGAGTGGAGACTGAAGGGAACCATTGGATGCATCAAGCGTCAGAATCTCATGATGTGTGTATGTAATTAGTTAGCAAATCATTTCATAGAAATTAGATAGTCACCCAAACCGTACATGAATTTGATATTGAGATGGAAACAGTTAGAAGGATCGTGGATCAGGAGCTTGGAGAAATGGATTGAGTGGATTCAATGGTGTTATAACATAGATCCCCACGTGTTGAATAAGGAGAAACAGTATGTATGCCTCCTAAGTCATTTAAATGATTCGATCAAATATAAGTGTAGCACACACAACTATACAAAGAGATAAAGCCAGGATGGTAGTTGGAGATGCTAGATTTTAAATCATGTGAGCTTCACCAAATGGTGCGATGAGAGAAGCGTGACCAAATGACCTAGGATGGAGGGAATGGGAGTCATGGTGAGTAGAGTGTATTGACGGGTGGATAGGTAGGTGGTTGAGTGAAGGACTTGGTGGAAGGGATCTCGGTGGAGGTTGGAGACGAGGTGGGAGCTCATGAGGAGAAGGAGACAGTGGAAGGAAGATGTGGACGTGTCGTCTAGGTTGGGTTGTGGAGCATATGGGAGTGCAAGGAGAGGAGAAGTGGTGGTGGGCGAGATGGAGCTCGGGGCAGGAGCTTGGGTGTGGAGGAAGGAAAGGAGAGGGAGGTCGATGGAGAATATGGGAGCACATGGAGAGGAGAAGAGATGGGAGAGGCAGTCAATGTGGGAAGAATCTCAGTCTGCGTGGGAGGTAGAGATTTGAAGGTGGAGTGGAGGACTCGGTGGGGAGTTCGCAGGGAAAGGAAGGGAGATGTGGACAGTGAGGTGGGATGAGTAGTTTAGGATAGTTAGGATTCAATTTTTTTATTTCTTTTTTTTATAATTTTAATTGCAATTTATTTCATAATTTTTTTAAATTGTTATTTTTAAATAAATCAATATTGTCTAATATGTTTTAAAATAAATAACTATAGATTGTTATGTTTTTTTAACAAATAACTATAGATTAGTATAATTTGAAATGTGAAATCTATAGATAATTAGAAATTAAGATCTAAATGAATATATAGACGTATTTTATTAGGTCAAAGCAAAGGTCATTTAAAAAGAAAAATTTATCTATTATATAGTTAAGATCACCAATAAAAGCAAGACAATAAGATTAGTTCTGGACTCATTCCCCATGTGGGTAAATAGAAAATAAAGAACACGTACCTCCGAGGTGACTTAAACAATGGATTGTACTAAACTGAGATCATTGAATATTATGACCATGTAAATGAGAAAGTTAGAAAAGAATAACGAACAAAACAACCAGATCTAGGATTTGATCCCACTAGGCGTGCCAAATTTTGATCTACGTTTCCAACTTCTTGTCCAGGTGAGTGTACGAGTAATCAAGAAACATGAGACCATGTCGAGTATACAAGGGCTTAGTACCTTGGAGATAACGATGGATGATACGGGCGTAAAGAAAATAGATGCATGATATCAAGAAGCTAGATCTATAAAACTAAACCATATAAGATTAGAACACAATATGCGGGGGGTTGCCCAGACGGTGTTGGTTCCAAGAGGATTTCAACTCCCTTGGAGGATGTCAACCCCGTGTCGATAAGATTATAACATATCATGAACAGTAGTAAAAATGATAAGCAACTGAAATAAGATGAGTACTTAGCTTATGTCCTACTATGGAAATGAACCAGGCATTAAGATGGTATGATGACGAATTAAGGCAAAGATTTCTCCTTCGAATGGGCAGAACTCAGCTAAGCTCTTCCTTCTCTTCTATAGGCCTAGATCTCTCCAAGTCTTCGATCCTTTCTCTTCTTTTTGATCCTTTCGGTTATTAAAAAATATCTCCCTCCAAATATGGGGGAAAACACCATATTTATAGTTTAGATGTGAGGTTAAATTACAGGTTAGATGATACCTAGGGTGTAGTAAAGTAACCTGAGTTAGGGATATGATGTGATCAACATGGGTCCCATAGTTTGACTTATTAGGCAAAGTGGGGGACATGATTTGAATGGGGGTGAGATAAAGATTTCATTTTAAAAAGAAGGTGTCGGAGATATGCATTATGAATTAAATAATTTGTGAGAGATGGGGGATGATGCCAAAAATTGAATTATCAAATGGGTCCATATGGAGCCCATTGATAATCAATCAAATAATGTGAGCAAATAAATAATATTTTATTTAATTTAAGAGAAAGAGATGCGAGAATAGAAAATTGGATGAATGTGAGATGATAAAGGGCGTTATACCGAAAATAGGTGTCTACACCTCTACTTATACTTTTCAATGACCACTTTCGTCTTTTCGAATTTGAACACATGGAGGGCCAGCACTTGTTTGAGTCTCCACTTTGGGTCACGCCTTTGAATTTACACCGATAAGACATGTGGTGCCTTCTGTTGGCTCTCTATACTCATTTGATTCGAGCCTACTCCATTTGACTTATGTTGGACCTAAGACATGTGGAGATTCTACACACATTTGGGAACCCACTCTTTGGACCTAGCCTTGGTGTTACGCCGATGAGACACGTGGAGGCTTCCACCGACACCCTTATACTTAGTCATTTTAAATGGTCAGCTCTATCCCCCTTTTGGACCTGGGACACGTGGAATCTTGGTGCTTATTTGGGGTCTCCTTTTGATATTCTATCCTTGGAGTTGTGTCGATGAGACACGTGGCACCCTCTCGTGGGTCTGTGACTTTTCAACGGCCGATGAGACCCCGCGGGCTTGCAAGCCCGCACTTAAAAATTGTGCCATTTTGCAAAAGGTGAAAAAGTTTCAAAGTCCCCATAGACCCATCGGCCCATATTCACACTTGGGAAAAATTTTCTCCGCAGCCCCGCAAACCCGTTTTTGGCAAAAAGTCATCCTCGGGCCCGTCGGCCCACATTTTCCACTTGGATAAAAATAAATCCTTCCTAAACCCACGGGCCCGCAATCACACTTGTGCCCCTTTGCAAAAGTGGGAAAAATTTCAAAATATCTCCCGTCGGTCCGCAATTTTCCATGGCAAAAATCTTCCCTAGGCCCGCCGGCCCGCTTTTGGCAAAAAATCCTTCCTAGGCCCGTCGGCCCGTAACTTGAAAAATACGAAGAGTTAGAAGGACTTCTTTATATCTTTGGAAAGGGGAAGAAATTTCCTATCTGATGTAAAAGCTTTCAAGGGCCTTATGTGGTTAAAATATGTAAAAATTCAGATTGAATCAAAAAGGGGGAAATGATGTCATTTGACCCAAAATAAGTGTGAGCTTATTTTGGTCAACACATATATTATCACGCATAAGTATGGGTCTGGGGCTTATTGCTTGTTTTCCCTTGATGGTAAATAAAAGATCAAACCCTTAATGCATTTCACTTATGGTCATTCTATTGTTAGTACATGCACCTATGGGCATAATCATATCTTTATACCATTTCTCCACCATTATCCCCTTTTGTCTATCATGGTAATGATATGAATTATGTAGTCTACCGTAACTACTTTGATATGACCTTGAATATTAGTACCACGGATCTACTCATAAAGCATATTCATTATGGATAAAATCTCTCATTTGGTGAGAACCCCGTGATCATTACATTCATCACCCTCTCATTCTCCTATTGTAGTTATGTAAAGGGTCCAAGGGTGTCTCTTGTACGATCATCATCTCCTCCTAAGTGGTCTACTTCACCATTCACACCTCTCCCACATGTAAAGCTAGAATTAATGTATGCAAAAATAAAAAGAAAATTTATCAAAGAAGCAGATTGGTCCCTCAAAGGACAGCTATTTATGCAAAAAAAAAAAAAGGAAAAGAAAAGCATACAAATCAAGATCAAAATCAAAGCAAAATCAAAAGAAATAGACCAATCCCTCAAAGGATGGCTATCATACATATCATTCTTGTCATCCATATTATGTATAAAGTAGACCATACCCTCGAAGGATGGATACTCTATTATTATGACATTTGGAAGGTTTCCCGCATTGATCAACCTTTCTTTTATCAACATTTTCATAAAGCTTCTCCCATTGATTAGCTTTCTTTTTGTTCTTTTCCTTTCCCAGAGCTAAGGCATAGACTTAAGGAACACCACCTTTGGAGAAACTTCTTCCCACATACAAGTTACATCTCAAATCCCTTATCATACCAACATTAGGTTTATGAGAATCTTTCATCCATATTTCCCTCATGGTCTTTTGGTATAACTAACTATTGTTGGTTATGTGTTAACACTTGCTATTGGCTGCAAGTGTAATGCCTTGAGTGGTACCTTATTTTTTTTACCTCCTATCTAGTTCGAAGCATGGTTTTCTTGCATGCCCTTGTTATGGTCATGTGACACTCATCTCATTAAATTCATCTTTTATCATAATCACATTCTTTGAAATCAAATTTCAAATCATAAATCTGCATCCATATATTTACTCCTAAGGATGTCCCCTATTAGCATCATCCATAAAATCATGAAATCAGTTACTATTTCTACACACTCTCTTTAATGCACTATTCGGTTTGGGAATTCTACTTGATCTCTATTGCAGTTTGTGAATTCTACTTGAGAATATCTCTCAAGTAGCATTCATTATCCAACAGCTCCTCATCCCCCACCATGACCAATGTGACCTTTCTCCATCCATCCTCTCGCATCATCCTTCTCTTCTCACCAATTATCCACCCATTACCCTTCTCATCACTCTTATTCTTGTCTATCACTTAGCGTAGACATCATCTTCTTCACCATTCTAGGATTTTCATCCCCAGCTTGGCACGTCTACATAACTACCCACGCAGCATGAAAATCCTACTCAAGTAGACTGTCATTTGGGACAATGTCTCATTTATAATCGTGTCTGTTGACCATTCCTTTCTCCTAGTCTCCTTTTTCAACCCAATTTTCTCCTAAAATTCACCCCATCTCATTCTTCGTTGCTCTTCTGACCCACTTCATCCTTCTTTGTTGTTTCTTCACTCCTTCACCTATCCTACAACCGGATAATTTTATTTTTTTTCCTAATACCCTTTTACTGACATCTATTTTATCATTTTGTTTCCTTTGCATTATTCCTTTGGCTTAATGATCTTACTTAATCACCCATTTGCATGAGGCTTTAATTGTAATATATCTCTTTCCCGATATCCTACTACTTGTAGAAACTCCTCCACCATTTTCTATTCCATTAAACGACAATCATCACTAGAAATGTCTTCCCACTCCATAACTTCTACTTAACACTCTAGCATCATCACTGCACAACATGGGCATCCTAATTAAGGATTCCCCTCACAATCTCCATCCTGCACGACATACATTCCTCTATCCATTTATGTTACACTCATTTATTTCCTTCTTTTCTTATTATCGTCTTAATATCCATTTTCTCCTCAATCACTTTACTTATGCACTTTCACAAAGTATGGAAAATATACCTGAGGGTTCCCCTTCAGTCCATTTTATCATACACTCTTACCATCAATCTTTCCAACCATCCACTTCTTTTCATCATTCTTATTCTTCTTCTGCTTGAAAATCCTACTTAACCATTCCTACTATAGGAGGCAATCTTACTTAAGAGTCTCTCTTAGGGATGATCTATCTCCTTGCCTTTCCCCTTCACTCCACATCCCCACCATCCGCATTTTCTCTTCATTCCCCATAAACACATCCTCTTCCCTCCTCTTTCTTCCTCACACAAAATATCTTAGACTTCCCCAAATATCATCCCCATCATCCCTCATTTGGAAATCTGACTTAACCACTTCATACCATTTCTTACTATGTCTCGTTCCTTCATATTTACTTCCTTTATTTTCATCCACATCCTCTCCTCATCATCATCTCCACATAAATCTTTATCCCTCCTTTCTTTACTCTTTCCACTACAATGGATATTCCTCTTACATTCTTTCATCATCATCTTCCATTTTACGTTAATAATTATCAATGGGCTTCTCCTAAAATTCACTTATCCCCATCCTACACGTCACTGTTCACTCTTTTTACCTCCTCCATTTTCTCTTCCTTCCTTTTTTCTTTTGTACCCTTTGATCATTATCGAGGATTTATCCTAGCATCCATTCTTTGGCATTTCCTTTCCATCTTCCCTTCGCCTTCTTCAATATCTCTACTCTATTCATCATACACGATCTCCCTATTTTCTCATCGTCAATTCCTCCCCTCCATATTTTCTTTACATGCCTTATAATTCTCACTCTTCACTTCTTATCTCCCATTTTTGTTTCCTCCCTTTTGCATCATTTTCTAAGATTTCCAAACCTCCTTTATGCTCCTAGTTTTATTTCACTTCCTTTGATCATCTTCATCCCTTCTTCACCTCCCACTTTCATCTTACTTCTCCATTGATAACCTAGCTCACCATCTTTGTCCCATATTTTTTTATCGTCCCATTATCCACATGCATTTCCATGTGGTTTGTTTTATATTCTTTACCTGGGTCATACTCCTAACACCTTGGTTCAATTCCCTTCCCATTTTTGCTCTATCATCTCTTCTTTCCCTCTTATTTCCACCTTCCCATTACCAAACCTCTTTCTCTACCACCCCTATCTTATTCCATTGTTATACATCAATTTCTTTTCCATTCTCTCATCTCCTCTATAGCCTCCGGCTCCTCATTGTTCCTTTCTTTCTCTTCTCTATTCTACCTCCTCTTTCATCTTCTTTAACTTCTTCATCTTCTTCATCCCCTTCATCTTTCCATCCTTCTCTTCATTTTTTCTGATGTTATCCCCTACCCTCATCATGTCTTATTATTCATCTCTCCTATCATCCTTCTCTAATATTCTTCACCTCTTCTTTTTCTCAGCTCTGTCATCTCTTTCGTGATCCATTCTTTCTCTCCCTTTATTTTTGATCTCCATCTCCCTTTCACCCTCTCTTCTGTCATTTTCTTGTCTTCTTCTTCTTTTTCCTTCATCATTTCTTTCTCCCACCATCTCTCCTCTTTATTATATCTCTTTGCTTCTTTACTATGGCACATCTCTGTATGTTCACTATCTCCTCTAATATCTTCTCTCTTCTCATCTCATCTTCTTTTTGTTTTTTCTTCCTCCTTCCCTTCTCCTATTCTCTCTCTATTTTCTTTTTCTCCAGGCCCATCATGCCTTCTCTATTTATTTTCCCCTTATCTTTTCCCACTACCTTCATATTAACTATCTTTCTCTCTCTTTTGTGCTTTCATCTATCTTCTCTCCTCTCTTATCATCCTTCTCTATTATTCTCTTCCTCTTCTTTCCATCACAATCAAACATAGTTCACACTCCTCATTATCCGTGGACGATGGTTTCTCCATCCTATTACACCTCATCCCCTTTATCCTCTTTCATTTTTTTCTCCTCCTCTACCACGTCCACTCTACTCCATTCATCCTCTTCTCTATGAAGTTTATCTCTTCTCCTTTCAGGAGTAGTGTCGTATCTTCCATTCTTTTCAACCCTCTCAAGGAGATATCATCATATATATCCCTCATCACATCTTCCTATGACATTTTTTTCTTGGAAGATACCATAATGGCCACCACCTATCTGATCTTGTTCTCTTCCATGAATGTTTTCTCTACTTTTTTGTCGCAAAAGTATCTTGACTTCTTATCCTACTTACTTGCCAAAGAAGTGGGACTGCTTTTTCTTTTTCAGCTACTAATTTTCCATCACTAATGCATCTTTCTTATGAAACATGATTACCATCATATGTATCACCCTTTTAGGGCATTCTATCTCACCCTTCTATCATATCTGCTCATCATTTCCACATGTATGATTATTCCCCCTGGGTCATTTTTACTTACATATCCACCTTCTATATCGTGCCTTATGTTGGGGCATCATTATTTTCATCCTTGTCCCTTTTGCGGACGCATGATTTTTCACTTGATTCCTCATGTACGAAGGATTTTGCATACTCTTCACATTCAGTTGCACATATTTTGATGTTTTCCTATGACCCATTGGTCATCACAATTTACATCCATACTACAGTGGTCTTCACCCACTCACTGGTCTATAGAACGTTGTCACCCATCTCTATTGAGACCATAATTTTCCTCTACCGATGTAATATTGCAATCACCGCCATATTTTTCATTGTTATTGCAATCCTTTTTTCCTGGGGCATCTTTCCATTTGGTCATGTCTTTACCCATCCTCCGACACATAACTTCATCCCATCCTTTTTGTTTTTGTCTCGTGGCTTGCTATCACAAACCACTCCACAAAAAGGGGCAAATGTAGACACCATTTTTGGTGTAACTCTTCTCCTTCATCCTGCATTTATTCTCCTTCATTTAACTTTCCCTCTCACTTTTCTTTTTCCTAAATTTGAATAAATTCCATCCATTTACTCACCCAAATTTTAATTAATTAAATCCATTTAATAATTAAAATTTGGCATTATCTCACATATCTCAAAATTATTCAATTCATGGGCAATAATATACCCATTTGACATCCCACTCCTAAATTCAAAAATGGGATGCATTATTTCACCTAACCATGTCAATCATACTCCCCACTCCATATCACATCCTTATCTCTTTAACCTCATAATTCAAATTGTGAGCCCCGCTTGATCACATCATGTCTCTTAACCAAGGTTACTTTACCCAACCTTGATTACCTAATAACCCACAGTCTAACCTCACCCTTAGGCTATAAATATGGGCTTTCCCCCTCATCCAAATAAGTTGAAAATTTTGGGAAAATGTTGTTTTGAATTTTTAGCCTCTTGTTTATCATAGTATCCTCATAATGTCCTTGTAATGACACTGGAATCCCCACAATAATATTCTCATGATTTGGTGGTTCACTTAGCATGGTTCATGTTACATGTTGTGTTTGGATCAGATCAATAGCTCCATCTACATACCAACGTCTTCAGGTTTCTTTTTTTATCAACTTGCATTTTATCATTATTCTTTATCACACGGGGGTTGATAGCCACCGAGGAAGTTTGCATAAAATGTCTAAGCAATTTTTCTCTAGTTTCTTTGAGTTGTAGGTTTTCTAAGATTACAGTGAGGAGTTCATCATCTACTTTATGCCCGTATCATTCATCACCATCTCCAAGGTACTAAGCCCTTGCATATTCGACATTGGTTCGTCTTTATTTATTTATTTCTCATACACTAATATAGATGAAGGAGAAACTCCAATCAATAGTAACAAACACAACTAAATAGATTTCTATGGAGAAAATAGCTCCTTGAATATAGGATTAAACTCTCCTATATATGTGTAAATTTCATCTCGTATGATTAGACGGAAGAAATTATGATGATGTGTTTAATATTATTCTCTCATAATCTATATTGATTCTCTTCATTTAGTATCGAGTGCTTTTTGATCCCCTATGATGAAGAACACGTATGAGGTCTTAAGTATGCCATGCTTAGTATAATCAAGAGATATGTTGGGCATGAGTAGTTTAAAAATATTAGTATGTAAACCAACAGAGCAATCTTCCACATTCACGTATATGTGTAGTTGTGTGGAAGTTTACAAAAATAAGTTAAGTGTTCATTTGACATTAATGTCTTTGAAACAATCCCAACCTAGTCATTGTTTTGATTCTTGTTCCTTTTGCGGAAGTCCACATTCATGCATCTATGTGCCCATCGAATTAAAGGGTCAAATTCATTGCATTCACTATTAATCCACGTGGTTTCTCTTCTCTCAAGGTGGAAGATTAATTTATTCTGCATACTCGGCCTTCCCAATCAAATATTTTCTACATAGATCATTTTTCCATGGCCTGTTGATCAGCCTACATGTTTAAACTATTTTTTTCCTCCTTAGAATATTTAGTTGGATCTGCATGTGAATTCATTCACGGCTATTAGAAAATATTGTGGTGGATCCTAAAATTTTCTTTGTATTCATCATCATTTTCACATGTTTTCTTATTATCTATGGTTGGGATCAATTTGAACTTCCAGATCATCCATTATATGATCGTGCTTATTTCTAGCAGGAGATAATTCTAATCAAACTATCCACATGCACGTGTTCAACTTGCTCATTCATCTTGACTTGCTCTCGGCCTGGTTTGCAATCTCAATACATTATGTTGTTACATTCACATGTCATTATGATCTAATAGTCCAAAGTTGCAAGTAGTTTTGTAATTGTATGTATTACTTTTTAAATTCGTTTTACATGTCATTTTAATAGCCAATTTATTTAAAGAGTTGGAAAAAAAATTCAAAAAATGTTGTCAAGATTCATCGTTTAAAAAATTTATTGTTAGAAGTTCTCATTAGAATCTCACATAGGTGATTTTAGGATTGTTATTGTTGTCTTGTCATAGTCATTCTCATGGATATTCCATTGGAAAAATTCAATGGGCTGAATTTCCACACTTGGGAAGTCAAGATCTAGATCCAGTTGATAAACAAAAATCTCTAAAGGATAGTAGATGGAAAATAACCAACACCTTCAAATCCAATTAAATTTGCAGACTCGAAAATGAGAGATGATAAAGCGAATCCGTTATCAGCCTTTCTCTTTCATATTTTGAATTTCATTATGCGGATAAAGAGATATAATGTCTAGTCACATCAATAATTTAAAATCTCTTCTAAGAAAACTTGCGAAGTCAAAGCTCTAATAGACAATGAGGATGTTAAAGCTATTCTACTAAATATTTTTCCACCCAAATATAGTAATGTTTTTTTCACTCTTGGTCAGATGCCTTCTAACTCATTGGAAGATATGATATCAACTCTTCTAGTTGAAGAAAAAAGGAATAAAGAAGATGTAGAAGAGGAAACGACAATGTATGTGAAAAATAAATACAAAAATTTATCTAAAAAGGAGGACTTAGAATGCTTTTATTGCAAGAAAAAGGGACATACATCTAAATTTTGCACAGTTCGAGCCAAAGATATTCTTAGTGGAAAATTGAAGCCAAATGAAGAAAATATAGTTGTAGAAGAAGATTCAGAATCAGAAGATGAACGAGTGGTGTTAACCTGATTATAATTCTGAAGACTTCTTGTATTGAGTTCAGATAACTAGAGGACAAAGGCATTAGAGGATGGGGTCATTGAGTGACCTCTCGTCATGTAGCCAATGACGGGGCCGCATGAGATGATTTAGTGAATTTTTTTAGTAATGTGTGATATTTATTTATTTCGAGTTCATGTTTTTTGTGTGATGGTTTTGAATAAACCCCTTTCCAAAATTTTGGGGAAGATTCATATTTTCAGAAAACTCACTTTTGGGGAGTAGGAGAAGATTTCGAGGTAGACTCAAGGGATGGTTATCCAGCTAGTGTGAAGCTTGTGGATCTTAGAGATTCAGAATTTGGGTGCCCAAAGAGGAAGGGAAAGTCCCACAGGAACCCAAAGAGGAAGGGAGCATTCCTCCATAATTCAGATTGACACTACCCCTTTACGAGGGTAAAGAGATAATCTATGGAGTTTGTACCTGGTCTAAGCAATGCTTTTAGGAGGTGGTTCAACTTCTTTGAAATATGGTTCTTCATTGTGTTCACATTAAGGGGGTGAAGTTAGAGATTAATAATGTTCACACTAAGGGGGTGAATGTTAGGAAATTAATGTAGTGTTCTCATTATTATTGTCTTGTATTATGGTTTGGAGTTGTTTTAACAACTCATGTAATTAGAGTTGTGTTTTTTTACATGAGTAACAAACACAACTAAATAGATTTCTATGGAGAAAATCTCTCCTTGAATATAGGAGAAAACTCTCCTATATATGTGTAATTTCCATCACATATGATGAGACAGAATAAATTATTATTATGTGTTTAATATTATTCTCTCATAACCTGTATTGATTCTCTTCAATGAAATAAACTTAATCATCATAATCAAAAAAATTAAGCACGCATGAACTTTCTTTAGTCAACCGCGAATGGTTTCTCAACTCTGTCATCTATAGGAGGGAGAGATGGTAAAATGGACAGATTCAAAAATGAACTGGCATGAAATTGTCACTCTCTTCACCTTGTTGTTTATTACATTATAATGTATATGTTAAATCATCACAACAATCCCATTCATATTCATTTATTGAAATCATTAAATTTACAAAATGAATAACTCTAATGAAGTAATCCCAATCCAATACATTTCATACCACATGATAATAACTAATACTATAATAATAATAAGTAAGTACATTACAATTATATTCTGAAATGGTTATTAATTATTTCAGTAGAGATCAAAGTTATCCTAGACTTAATCTAACACAACATTTTGTCATAGGATCAATTAAAAATTGAAAACATAATCCTTATTAATAGACAGAGTCACAAACATCATTAAATTTCAATAACTACTTTGGTTCTCAATTCATTTAATCATACTATCCTTCAAAACAGAATTGATAATGACAACATCATTTTTCTTTCAACAAGGATTCAATTAAATCATTTAAACACATCTTCAATGATATAAGTTAATCTCTACCCTTTGAGACAAGGCAATGTAAGTTCCTTGCTTTTAACAAACCGAGAACAAGTATTACCATAATATTGACAAGGTAAAATGACATTACCTTAAATTATAAGAAAAATAATAATAATGTTTACCCTGAATCCTATCAAACAATGAAATATCATTACCTCAAAATTATCGAAGAAGTAATAATATTACCTTAATATTTCAGAAAGGTATTAAAGATAAATACCTCAAATCTTATCAACAATGAAATATATTACCTTAACATTACCAAAGTAATATTAATGTTATCTTAATATTATCAAGTAATAATAATATTTCCTTAAACTTTTTGAAAAATAATACAAGACTGTTTTAAGATGATTATCGTATTGCTTTCAGTTATATAACTTTTTGAGATCATAAACATCTTTTAATTGAATGAACATTGAATTTAAATGATTATAGAGCTATCTTATCAAGTTTGAATTTCACACTTTGTAAAGGTTTAATTTTAACCCTAAAAATAATATTTTCCCTCAACCATCAAATTGTTAAGTAATTTCCATAGAAGAAAATCATCGAAGAATACAAATGTTCGTACCCATTTAATAAATTTAACCCCATTTTCCATTTATGTTTCCTATCACAAACATCATCGATACTAGGCTTCCACATACTATAACTAAAACAATAATAATACAAAATTGGGTTATATAGTTCACATAAGGATTGGAGTCATTATCGGTGAAATAATCGACATCTATTAACATTGTGAACAAAGGCCTATCATTCAAATATTAACCTATTTCCACAAACTCCAAATAATAAATAGACTCAAATAAGTAGTTAATAAAACTAATATCTCCATGCAAGCCATGACAGGTTCTATTTTTCTATCATGTCAAGGATGTAACTACGACACCTAAAAATGGGTATGTTAAGAAAACAAGAAAATCAATCATCACAAGAAAATTGAGTTCATTCTTTCTTTACCGAATTAACACGGTAAAAAAATGGAGACCCAAATTTCTTTTCTAGACATGGTAAAAAGAAATACAAATTTATTAAACCCAATCTCTTGCGTAAATCAAATATTGTCAAACCAACACGCCATTAACTATGATTTTTGACAACTACAAATGACATTTAGCATACGCATTATAAATTAATAACAACAAAGAAGAGGGAGAGTTAACAAATTCATGCCTGATAAAAGGTGTCCCAATTTTCTTGTTGTTTCCAAAAAAATTTCCCAATGGTTGGTAACTAAAATTATTCCACTACGTTTTACACAAGAAACAATCACAATCAAACTTTCAAAATCCAAAAATTTCCATACTATATTAACGGCATAAAAATTTTATTAACCTTTTTTTTATTAATGAGTTGCTCAAAAATCTCCAAGATAACAAAATACTAACAATAAACTAGCCATTTCTTCCGAAAAATAACAAGATTCAAATTAACATGTGTTAATATCCATTTTCTTCATGTAGAGCTCGAAAGAGTGAAAAAAAGGGTGAAACAAAAATGAACTAGGGTTAACCACATGACCATCTTGATAGATTCCTTGAGAATATTCCGCTTCTCTCAAGATCCATGGTAGATGGAGTTAATGCCATTAAAGAATGCAGGTGCCATGTAGTGGCATGGGGAGTCTAATTCCATGTTTTCCCTCCAAATTGAACGGCTTATTAATAACCAATTAAACTTAGCAATTCCTATTTAATCTTACATGGTAACCTAAACATTCATCATTATTTTCCCTTACATGCATGGTGGTCCATGACTGAATTAACCTTACTTATGGCTAGGTCAACAAAATTAAGCATGCAATTGATTAATAATCACTCATGTCACAAGGTGGGTCGTAGACCACATTTTTCAACCTTAAGATATTTTCCCAACCATATGTATAAATACCATAAGATGATCAATCAAATACTTATTTAATTAGTATTAATTTTTAAAATGAGATTTATGCTCCCCTTAATATTTTTGCCCTAGTTATGGGCTTTCAATATCATTTGAAAACACTAATTTTCATGCCACTTTTAATATCAATGATGGTGATATAAATTCCAATAATACTTACATATTTTAAGGGTATACAACCATTCAACCAACATGGAGTTAATAATAGCAGTTTTGGTTATTAGTGTAGGAAATCAATCATCCTCACCTTTCTATTATTATTCCAACATAAATCATTTAACGCATCAAAATCAATGGATGCTTCAAAGTATAGAAAGATAATGTAGATACCAAGTGATATTATAATGTATACAAGTATACAAAACCAATGTTTCACCGAAAACTTGAATATTCAAACATCACAACTATATAATCATACAATAGTGATGGAAAGTCACAATCATCATCTACAACAAGGATGAAATATTCATTAATAGAGAAATGAGTGTAAAATGATTTGTAACAATAAGTAACATGTAGACAAGATGGAAAGTGCCACTAATTTTTCACATATACTATTTCATACTAGTATGCCTAACCTTCCTGTTATGCATATGATTATACAACTACATATGGGATAATGGAATAGAAGTAGTCCCGGAGTTTACAATTTGTCCAACATTAAAAATCAGATTGTGACCTAAACAAAATGAAAAGGCGGGGTGTGACATACTTCCCCCCTTTAAAAATAATTGTCTCAATGAGTAAACTCCAAAACTATTAATAAATTAAAAATCGGATAAAAATTACTCATTTCTGTATCAAAATAACCACCAAATTATATAGAACTTGAAAACCTTTTAGTTCTCGAAGTTTATCACAAGAATTTATTGACTGTATCAGCCCATATATAACAATTTCTTTCCAAATAGCTAAATTTATGACATTTTTCAGTCAAATAAAATAATATAAATACCAAGTATATCATATTAGTTATCTCGTTATCCCGTAAAATTGACAAGGGAAATTTTACCGATAACCATACCGAAAATTTTGTTCCAATCCCTCATTAGGGATCCCTTGCGTTCGTAACGTTGCAAAATCCCTTTTCTGGGAAATCTGGTTTTCCGAACTTAGTCATTTTTGGTCTTTTGGTTGGGCGCATGGAATTGCTATGTAACATCACCTTTTGGTGCGCCCCCTTTAAAACCTTTGGCACATATTTTCCTATGTCAACACACCTTTTGGTGCGCCTTGATATGTTGAGTCTTCCCTGCATGCGCCAAGGCGCATGCGCCTTCGTGTTAGCAACCCTTTTGTTGCGCCACTTTTTTTGTGCGCGAGGCGCACATAATCTCATGTCGACACCACTTTTGGTGTGCCAAAGGCGCACTTAATTCCATGCTGGCAAATGCTTTGGTGCGCCAAAGGGCGCATGCTTTCCTATGTCGACAGTAGCTTTCATGCGCCCTTTACAGAGTTGGTGGTGCATTTATTACTGACTCACCTATATATATATTTGCGCGCCTGCAAATGTCATTATCACCAGAGAAATCAAGTTTTTCTATCGTATTCTCACGAGCACTCAAAGCAAGTCTCGCCTGTCATTTTCAAACACATTCGGACCCGTTGCACCTTTTTCACTATTTATCCGGATCAGCAACTAAGCTCGAAAGAACATATGTCTACATCAAGCGGAGACCTACAAATCCAAAGGCAAGGCCAAACTTATAGAAGAAGAGATGAAATACAAGTACGGAGGGTCGGGATGCACGACTCCCAGCCGAATGCGACCTAGACATCGAGACTCGGAGGTGGGTCACATTGATATGGAGGAATTGCAGGTGGTCGAACTCTCGAAGGTAACTAGAAGTCCATGGATGGACAAACTAATGGGAGTGCCCTACACTTCGCTAGAGGAATCCCAGTCAGCACCATCAACAATGAATCAATGATGGTGGTGCCTGGATCTTCAACAAGGACACAAGGTGTGTCGTAAATGACAAGGGTGAGGTCATCATTAACCTCACTACCCACCACTTCAAAATAATACTCGGCGTCCCTCATCACCGGCACTTTGTGGCCGTCAGCTGAGAGGATTGTATTAAGCCCTGGGATGATAACAAAGATCAGTGCATGCAGCTGATGAACGAGGTCTATTTAAAGAATAAAAAGATGGTGACCCGATGGCCTCAAATCATCCACCACAACAACTTCTCAGAGGAGCTCAGCGACACCATCACATTCCTGAGCAGGGTCTTTGGGCTTCCTGATGCCCACTTTTTCCATAAATGGATGTTGCGGTACTTAGAGACCATAAACAAGAACGTGCCCGATCGGGCGCTTTTCCGGGGAGAAATAATAAGCAACACAATCTCCGGCAGTTTCAACAATTCAATACAATAGGGAGATTCTACATGAACTCCTATGTTGTTTATGTTCATGCGTCGAGAGAGAGACTACCTAGGCCTAATACGAAGTGGGGTTTGGCCTCGTGTCAAAATATATGAGTACTACCCAGGTGAGGTGGAGAATAGCATCTCTCAATTCACAAAATCAACGATGTGTTCTTCTACCACATCATCTACTGTTGAGGCCAAATATGACTTACGGTCGTATGACTAAAAGCATAGTGGCAGCCAGCGAGAAATGGGGGCCCTATTCACCCAATTTCCTATGTTCACCTATATCGAGGGCGGCCAACTTCTTGGGAGAGCTGACCAGACTGCCGAGGTATGTTGGGCCCAAGCTGATTTTGCTGGAGCTATCAAGACAGCTGATTACATATCATGAGAAGTGCCTCAAAACAAAGAAGGGTGGAACTCCTTTCCCCCTCACAGAGAGGCCGATATACATGCCCTACCCACCACAAGGTAAAGGACATGTTCGCAGAGTGGAGTTGCTTAATTTGAGACATGATTTCTGGCCTGGGCCTACCTTCGACCCAAGGAATTGTCTACCAAGGGCAAAACTTGATCCAATCCACGTCCCCTAGATCGAGGACATCTACATCGACATCATCCATGAGGTTGAGCTCAGGAGAAAGGATCATTCTCGCTTAGCCTTGGCAGAAATCATCCAATATGGGGTAGCAATTGTCCCCAAAGGCTTCCAGACTATGGAAGATGAAATAGACCAAGTATATACTAACACGGATGGGGAAAATTGGCCTTTTCCAGCCATTGATAGAACTAAGGCACCTCAGACGATTAAGGAGATGGTTAAGGAAACTCTGCGACAGAGCATTGGTGCCGGATGAACGGGTTAATCTACCTCGGGGTTGATTTCACAACCTCCCCATTGGGTAACGCACCTCCTCGATCCAAACAGCAGCCTAAAGGAAAGGGCAAAGGCATAGAGGGTGAATCCAGCACCACTCAGGAAGAAGCTCCAGCAAGTCCTCCTTCCGCCGCACCCGAACAGGGTATATGCGCGGCTTTGCCAGAGAAAGAAAGAAGCAGAAGAGGATGTTCCAATAGGCCCATCCACTCAGGATGTCGGCATTGCTACAACAACCGAGGTCCCTTCTATCCCTTCTTCTTCCCTTCCTTCCCCTCCTCGAGTGACTCAAGCGGCCATTCCTTTGGTCATGTCCTCTCCCCCTTCTTCTACTCCTCCCCCCGCTTCTTCGTCTATCTTCTCTTCCCTTGCGGATCTTTCCTCCTCCATTTCTTCCCTCATCTCTGAGCTCCCTTCCCTTCCTATGTCTTCCGCAGCTGTAGTTTCCCTTCCTCCCGTGGGCACTTCTTCAGCTATTCTCTCCATGCCACCTCCACGTGTTTCCACGTTTTTCCCCTCCACTACTGTAGCTGCCCCCTTTTCCGTTTCCGACCCTTCTCCCATAGGTCCGGCACTGGATCTCCCAAAGCCTAAGTCTAAGTCAGCAAAAAGGAAAGTTCCCATCGCTCCGATGGACTTTTACGTAATCCCATCTAAGGGGGTAAAGAAGCAGAAGCCCGTCACATGCTTCTCTCAAAGTGCTGTAGGAGAGAGGGTTATGGAGATCACGTACCCCAATCCCCTTAAGGAGAAGGAGGATCTGTCTCCGATAGATTTTACTGTGACCCAGGTCACAATGGAGACATCTTCTGAAAGCCTTTAGGGGGAGGTCCTTTCTGCAGTTGTCGCCCTCTGCAAGAAGCTTCAGGAAACGAAAGAAGAAAAAAGGCAATTGAAAGAGCAAAACAAATATCTACTCCAAGCCTTACAGAAGATGGGTAGTGCGCCTCCCACAACTGCCACCGAGACTTCTGAGCTTCTCAACCAGGAGAAAATTAATGAGTACACAAAAATCAGCGAAAGCGTGGTATGGCCGTTTCCACTTGGAGGAGCCAAATCCTCAAAGACAGCAATGAAAAAGTAATCACCGAGTTCTCCAACTTATATCTAAGCATCAATAAGGTGAATAAAGAGCTCCAAGCGTTAGCGGGACCCATATCGGAAGAGCTGGAACATGCTAGACTCGCAACAAGAGACCTTCAACAAATGTTCGATTGTTCGGGATCGAAGATATAGTCAAGTTGCGGTGTCTTCGACCATCCCAGGCCCTCAACAAAATTATGTCCACTCTGGACTACCGGTGGATCATTTGGAATTTGTTCTAGAAAAGATTGACAAAGTGAAGGAAGAAGCCTGGGACGCTATGCATCAAATGGAATGGATCGTTCTTAACATGTCGCCAGGGTTACTTACTCCTTCCTTCACTTTAAGGAAAGCTGATGAAACCACCCAGATCTTCAAAGAGATCATTTCTCAAGGGATGGGACCAGAGGTCACTTTTGACGCAGAGTCTATCAACAACCTCTTTGGCTCGCCGAGACTTCATTGGGTTACTCATTCAAGTGGAAAAGACTATTCCAAGCTCCCGAAAAACTCATGGATGATCGGGAGACTTGTGAGGCGATCGATGATCGCACAAGGATCCTTCCCCAGGATCGGCCTAGGGCCAATGATCAACAATTTTATGGAATACGACTCTCAATTCCATATCTCGTCACACTGAGCAACAACAAAAGCAATCCACCCCTTTCGGCGCAGGATGACGGACGACAGTAGCTTCTTCTTCTTCTTCTTCTCTCTCTCTATTCTTCGACTTTCTTTTTGGGAATATCTCTGGAGTATGTTGATGCAAATGATGACATCATCCATGTTGCATCATGGTATGATGTCATCCATCAAGTTGTAAAAGTCAACATGACTTTTAGATATTTTGTAAATAAGTTGTTGGCTCCTTTTTGCCTTCTTTTCTCTCCTTCTTCTATAAATACCCCAATACTTGTTGTATTATGGATGGATGAATATCTTTCAGATGAAAAATAGAAGTGAGGAGAAAAGACTTTGAGCTTTTTGTAACAGAAGGAAAATATTAATACAATATTTAGACTTTGTGTTGAATACATGTGTTATGTGCATTAGATCTTTCTTACGTTAGATCTATGTGTTTATTCTGTTGGATCCGCTTCTGTTTTATTGTCATTTATTTATCATCAGTATTGCTTTGCTCATTTATGCAAGTAGGTTTGGCTCTGTTTACTACCAATCCCAAAACATAAACCTTCCGACCTTTCTACTTTGGAATTCATTTCTTTTCTCCCTTGAGCCTGCTCTTTCTTCATCCCTCTTCCTTTCTTTTCTTTTCGTATCGGAAACACCCCTACTAGGATGAGATCCCAAACCCCGAAGGTAGAATTTGTGAGACTTGCATGATTCTGCTAGTAGAATAGCAATAAACCAGCTTTTGCTTTCTTTGACTCAAAGAGGGCTATGCCCGCACACTGTTGGCTTGTTTATCCATAGATCCGCCTGCGATGATTTTCGGACCAACATTTTTGGCGACTCACTGGGATTGAGCAGATCTATCGGATCTATGAGGGTGGTAGGATAGAAAAATAGAAAAATAAGAAAATTGCTGCCTGTTTGCAAATCTGCATATTTTGTCAAAAATCCAAAATTTTACAAAAGTGACTCAAATTGAAAAATTTTCTTCTGAGATCCATAGATCTAGCCTAGTTGGAGACCTTTAGTTCTTTGAGTTTTTATAAAAATTAGTATTTTGCCATACATTTGAGTTTTTGATTTGTTTGCCAAAATTTTGAAACCCTTTGGAAAAGTCAAAATTAGATCAGAAAAACAGACTTACTAATCTTCTCTGCCATTTTATCCTCGCTATTATTTGTCATTAACCGCAATCGTTTTCGAAGAGGATAGTTTTTAAATATTCAGAAAAGTGCATGCTGCTGGTTTTTGTCAGAAAAACCAGAAAATCAGCAAGTACACCCAAAAAGAAACTTTGAATCCGTGCTACGAAACCGCAGATCGGAAAGACACGCTAGCAGGTGAACCCTTTACGTGTAGCAGGAGAGCTCGTGGAGAAACTGATCCTATTTTCGATTTGCTTCAGAGGCACAATTTCAGTGTAACACCAACATATTTTTCAATGCTAAGCTCGGCCGACCGGTCATCCAGGAGTGTCTCACCTCCACGAAGGAAACATCTTTCGCAAGGGGCATCCACATCCCTTTGTAGTGCCTTGCTACTCAGTGGAGCAACACTTCCAGCTCGTGTTCTTTTTCTAGCTTTTCAAATGGCAATACCATGGGAAATGCTATGGGTCCCTTGGCTTTACCGCATCCAGTTCACGCACTCCCTCACGGAAACCGAAAGAATTTTCCCAAATTCGACGGGAGTGGAAATCAAAGCACGGATTCCCACATATCTGCATTCATTATGTCATGCAGTATCTTGGATGTAACTCACGAGGACGTGTCGGTTCACCTTTTTCTGGAAACTCTACAAGGGCCCGCAGCTGAATGGTTTCAGCATTTGCCGGCCGGATCTATTACGAGTTGGGCCACCTTGCGGGATGCTTTTGAAGACAGGTACAAACCTTCAGAAGATGCATTTGCATTATTATCATGGATCACTCACCTAAAGAAGGAGGCAAATGAAACCATGCGCGATTTTATCGCTAGGTTCAATGCATTAATCAATCGTGTCCCTGTTGCCATGCTTCCAACACCGGAAAATCAAAAGTGTTTCTTCGTAAACGCTATGAGCTCAAAAGTTAGTTTCTTGCTCCTTCAAGAGTGAGTGGCTACCTTGATTCTCACCCAGGCCGCTACCATTCGAATAGAAGATAATTTGATAATATCTGGTGAATTAAAAAAGGAATCATCCAAGCCTAAGTCTTTGGGCCTTTGCCCGCTTACTTAATCCGATCCAAAGCCTTTCAAAAGATGGCGAATGACTTGCTTGCATTAAAGAAGATTGGCCTGAGCCTCCCCAGTTCCTCATACCGGGATATTCCGCGGAGAAATTTCATTCCTAACAATGTTTCACAAAGGCCGCGCTTACCCGCAACTACTCCGCGGTTGGCGCTTAAGGCTCCTCCGGTCAACGCTCTGGCCGAAATCGAAGAAGAAGAGCAGTATTATGAAGAACCTTCGTCTCAAGGCGAAGATGATCAAGATGTCGGTGAACCGACTGGCAACTCTACTATCGGGTATATGGAATTTGATGAGGAAGAATCTGATGAAGAAGAGGGTACACAGGGATATACAAGCGGACAGTCATATGCTATTTTTACCCACTCGCAAGGAAAAGAAGTGGAAGTTCTTGCCCATGTCCAAGAAGAGAAGGTCAGTGTCAAACACGCCTCCGATCATTGCTAAAAGAGGTAATCCTCTTCCTACTCAACTCCCTGGAAAATCTTTTACAAGGAAATCCTTTCCCCCCATCTCTCCTCCAAATCAGTCCTCTCATGTTCCTACCGAGACCAGTAATCCTATTACACCATCGCGAAGTGAGGGACTCATTCCTTCACCAACACAACCCTTGGCCGCATTTGATATCATAGATCATGCAAAAAAGACCAAGATCCAAATGTCTGAAGCTGAGTACCTTCAGTCAAATCCCGAACAACTTGTAAGATTGACCAAGTATATTCAAAGTCAAGCTGTTGTATCTAAGCAGGTTTCCCCAAAAGGAATCCTTTCCACTCCTTCTGAATCCCACATAAATGTTGCCTCAACATCTGCATCAGGCAAGATAGAGCCTTTCTATCTCTCCCTCCTAATCAATGGTCACAAGCTGAGTAACTGCATAATTGATTCTGGGGCTTCTGATAACGTCATGCCGGTAAAATTCACCCATGCTTTGGGCCTCACCCTTACCAAGCCTTTTGGCAGATGTTATTCCTTGGAAACCAAGCAGGTTCCGTTGATTGGCCAAATCAAAGACGCGCAATTTGCATTTGCGGCATTCCCAGAGAAGAGAGTAAAGATGACAGTCCTCATTGCTGACATTCTAGCAGCCTACGTGATCCAAAACCGAGGGGTTTCAAACTTAAGGAATAGATTAACAAATGTGCCAAATGAATTGCAAAACAACTATCTCTGAAAAGAGATGTAAATTACTCAAAGACTTCAAATTACATCAATTATCTCTGCCAAGAGATGTCTATCTCACTGATCCGGTTACATATGTATTTATAATAATTTTATAAATACGAAAGGACACCTAGAAAGATGTGGAAGGTCACCAGTCTCGAGGGAGATGAGGTGTTTCATCTTCCAAGACTTACATGTGCACTAATTTTGCGAAACATACTATTTTTAGAATTTACTATTTTTAGACAGCACTACAAAAATCACAATTTGGGCCCCTTAAACGTGGATTTCGGGGGTCAAACATTTCCGAATAGAGTTCGAACCTTCTCATCACATTCTACACATTCCAAGCTTTCCGTTGCCTTTTGAACGGAGTCAATCGGAGGTACGGTGCAAAAGTTATGGTCTCTGGAAGTTGCGCCACTAGAATTGCTGCCTGGATCATTCCTCCCTCCTTCAGAAGCAATGGTCCCCATTGCATTAAGATGCCCCATCAGCTGTGGAAATTGCTTCTTTACGGTACGCAAAGTGAGCCACTCACCTTGGTGACTGAGATTTCCTTTCTTTATCACACGATAGAGTTGAATAGGTTGTCCTCTGGTGGTCTTAGTCAAATTGTCCACAATCTGATCTTCTTCAGCTGGGGAAAGACTTGCTGGATTGAGCTCGGAGATGTCCAATTGTTCTGCTGTGACTGAAGTATCCAACAAAGGTGGATGGTATGGCTTGAGGAGGTCCACATTGAAGATGGGGTGCAGACCAAGGTAGGGTGGAAGATTCAACTCGAAAGCATTTTCCCCTACTTGCTTAGTGAGAGTGTAAGGACCATACCAGAGAGGTCGAATCTTTCTGTGTGGACCTGCAAGCCGTTCCTTCTGAAGCCGCAACCAAACCTTATCACCAACCTGGAAATGATGTGGAACCCTATGTTTATCATGGCGATTCTTATATTTTTTATTCATTTTCTGTAAAATGTCATGGACTTGGTGCTGAATGTGCTGGATCTGCTCAACAAACCTTGTCGCCTTTTCTGCTTCACTTTTTCCATGAAGTGTGAATTCCATGGCAGGAATTGGGATGCATACATCAATGGGAGCCATAGGTTGGAATCCATAACAAGCTTGAAAAGGACTGTGTTTAGTGGAGTTGTGCAAGGCTCGATTGTATCCATGTTGTATGTATGGCAGGGCCTCCTCCCATGTGCGGGAGTGCTTGGAGTGGTACATACGAAACATGTGAACAATTAGGTGATTCACCACTTCTGTTTGCCCATCAGTCTGTGGGTGAAAGGATGTGGACTTCATCAACTTTGTATCTAGCATTCCCCATAAGGTGGACCAGAAGATGCTCAGGAACCTGCTATCCCTATCAGAAACAATAGACTTGGGGAGCCCAAAGTTGATCCATACATGACTGAAATAAATTTTAGCAGTATCTTCAGCAGAAATATTTTTCTTACAGGAAACCATTACAGCCATTTTAGAAAATCGATCAACTACAACAAAAACACCATCATTCCCATGTTTCGAAGTTGGCAAACCTGAGAGGAAGTCCATCGAGACAGATTCCCAAGGCTTGGTTGGTTCTGGCAATGGTGTGTACAATCCCTGTTTCTTGTTAGTTGGCTTAGCAATTACACAAGGAGTGCAGGACTTAATATACTTCACCACATCAGTCCTTAGATTAGGCCAGTAGAAATGCTTCTGAAGTACTGCCAATGTCTTGTCCACGCCAAAGTGCCCTGCGGTCTTGCTGAAGTGTGCTTCCCAGATCATCTTCTGTTGTTCACTTGCTGGAACACAGATGTGTCCCATATGGCAGAGGAGATTATCCTGTAGATAGAAATCAGAGACATGTTTTCCTTCACGGAGGGCCTGATATGTGTCTGAAAACTCAGGATCCTTCTCATACAAACTGCACCAACTTGAAGTCTCATGTCCACAGAGATCAAGAATAGTTGTGAGGGCTGCAATTGGAGGGCGGCTTAGGCAATCTGCTGCTGAGTTGGCACTTCCCTTCTTATGCTTTATTATCAGGTGAAACTGTTGTAGGTATGTGGCCCATTTCTGGTGTCTCTCATTCCTCAACTTGCTTTGTGTCTGAAGGAACTCCAAAGGCCTATGGTCAGTGTGGATTACTGTCTCCTTCCCCAGAATGTAGTGTTTCCATTGCTTACATGCCTGGACAATGGCATAAAGCTCCTTGTCATATATTGGGTACTTCCTGACCGTGTCATTGAATGTTTCACTATGGTATGCAACAGGGTGGCCATGTTGCATGATAACAGCTCCCAAGGCATACTCAGATGCGTCTGTCATCAGCTCGAATGGATGATGTAGATCAGGAAGGGAAAGGACAGGGGCTGAGCATAACCTTTCTTTCAGCCCTTCAAATGCTTTCTGTTGTGCTTCCCCCCATTGGAATTTAGCCTTGTTCCCTCCTTTAGTCACCTGATTGAGTGCCCAGGAAATATGTGAGAAACCCAAGACAAACCGGCGATAGAAATTGGCAAGGCCCAGGAAGCTACGAAGCTCTGTAAGATTCTTTGGGGTAGGCCACCTCTGAATAACCTGAATTTTTCTCGAGTCGACATGGACTCCTTCCTCATCCACGACGTAACCCAAGTACTGGACCTTTGTCATCCCAAATGTGCACTTATCCAGATTTGCATACAGTCTGTGCTTCCTGAGGGTCTGAAGTACTTCTTGAACATGTTGCAGATGCCTCTCCCAGGTCGGGCTATAAATGAGTATATCATCTAGGTAGACCACTACGAAGGAATTGGTGTAGGGCCGCAAGATGTTGTCCATCATCCGCATGAATGTTGCAGGTGCATTAGTTAGTCCGAAAGGCATGACCAACCATTCGAATAGGCCTTCACGAGACTTAAATGTAGTTTTCCAAACATCAGTGGGCTCGACAGGGATCTGGTGATAGCCAGATTTGAGATCAATTTTGGTGAAAAATTTTGCACCGCGGAGCTGGTCCAGCAAATCATCAATCCTTGGGAGGGGGTAGCGATTCTTCACAGTGATTTTGTTCAAAGCCCGATAGTCTATGCAAAGTCTCCATGTTCCATCCTTCTTTGGCGCCAAGATAATTGGACTTCCACAAGGTGAAGAGCTTGGCCTAATATGTCCCTTTTGAATCAATTCCTGGAGCTGCCTCTTTATCTCCTCATTTTCAAGGACTGACCTGCGGTACACAGGGCTATTGGGTAAAGGAGACCCCGGGACCAAATCAATAACATGTTTTACCTGACACTGAAATGGCACTCCTTTAGGTGTCTGGAATAGATCATCATACTCAGTTATGATTTGGTTGAGCTGCTTCTGTTGCTGTATTGAGTGCATATTCATGGAGGCTGCAACAATTTTGTTTGTAGGTTTTGGCCTGATCATCAAGACGACAAACTATTTGGTTTTCTCTACTAACTTCTTACATTGTTTGGCACTGATGAGGGAGACAAATTTTGGGGGAATGACCTCAGGTATCCGATAACATTGACTCCCAATGGTAATGGTGACCCTTCTAGGTCGTGACTCATATATGCCATGTCTATCCCACATAAATGGTTGGCCTAGGAGCACATCACAAACATCTAATGGAGCAACATCACACATGACTTCATCATGGAAGGGCTTGATGGCATATGGAAGGAGGCATTGTTGTGTGACTTGGAGGTCTCTTCCTGGGTTTAACCACCCGATACTATATGGCTGGGGATGTGGCTTTACAGGGAGGTTTAGGCTTTTTACAACATCAACAGAAATTAAATTCTTCTGACTTCCACTATCAAGGATAAAATGCAGTGGCTTACCTTTTACCCAGAGCTTGGAGTGGAAGAGCCTTTCCTTCTCATCCATATTCTTGACTTTTGAGGTGGCAATGATCACATCTGGATCAGCATCTATAATTTCATCATCTTCATCCTTGACCTCAGGGTCTGTAACTGCTGGTGCAGAGAGTGTTGAAGAAGATGACTCGGCGAGTAAGGACTTGATGGCTCGACATTCTTCCTTGGAGTGGCGATTTGTTTTGTGGAGGTCGCACCACTTCCCTATCTTCTCCTTCTGCATCTTATTTCCTTGCGACTCCTTCTGTTTCCAACCTTGGCCTCGGGTCTGGCCTTCTTTATCATTCTTCCCCCTCACGGGTTGGTTCCTAGCAGTCCTCCTTTTGTGATTTTGTTCAATCTTGACTGAAAACTTGTATGCCTTGCCGAGGGTTTGAAACTGAAAGAATTCCATGTCCTCTCGGATGCTCCATTGTAGGCCACTACGATATTTTAGAATCCTATGTTGTTCTGTGTCTTGAATGCCCAATCTTGCAGATAAAGAATGAAATTTGTCAGTATAATCTTGAACCGACTGGTCCTTACCTTGACGAAGTTGCTGCCACTGTATGTACAAATCATCATAGGCCCCAACAGGGTAATATTCTTCCTTTATGGCATCCACGAAATCATTCCATGTGGGTTCCTCTGCGATTCCTAGCTCATCCCTTTCGAGCCCATTCTTATACACACCCCACCAATTTTTGACAGCAAGAGATGATTTCAATAGAGAAAATGTTATCTTTTCCTTATCAGTAAATTGATTGACAGAAAAATATGAGGTCAATTGGTCCAACCAGTTCTCTACTGCATCAGAATTGATCTTACCTTCAAAAATAGGAATGTCAAAATTTACTTGCACCTTGAATGGAGTCGGGGCACCAAAGGACTGATTTACAGATGAGGAGGCATGATTTCCTACTTGTAGTTGTTGCAGAATTTGGGTGAATTGTTGTAGCATCTGATCCTTTTGCTCCCTAAGAGCTTCATTCACCATATTTTTGAGAGGATCATCCATCCCGGTGTTGTCCGCCATTGGAGGTCGCCTGCAGCGAACAGGCAAGTATTCTGAAGGATTGTGTGTGGACCACCCAAGCTTTTTGTATTCCGACCTCGTTCTGGGGATCATACACTCTCAAGACGACTTAGCTCTGATACCACTGATCCAAAACCGAGGGGTTTCAGACTTAAGGAACAGATTAACAAATGTGCCAAATGAATTGCAAAACAACTATCTCTGAAAAGAGATGTAAATTACTCAAAGACTTCAAATTACATCAATTATCTCTGCCAAGAGATGTCTATCTCATCGATCCGGTTACATATGTATTTATAATAATTTTATAAATACGAAAGGACACCTAGAAAGATGTGGAAGGTCACCAGTCTCGAGGGAGACGAGGTGTTTCATCTTCCAAGACTTACATGTGCACTAATTTTGCGAAACATACTATTTTTAGAATTTACTATTTTTAGACAGCACTACAAAAATCACAATTTGGGCCCCTTAAACGTGGATTTCGGGGGTCAAACATTGCGAACAAAGTTCACACCTTCTCATCACATTCTACACATTCCAAGCTTTCCGTTTCCTTTTAAACGGAGTCAATCGGAGGTACGGTGCAAAAGTTATGGTCTCTGGAAGTTGCGCCACTAGAATTGCTGCCTGGATCACTACGGAATTTTGCTGGGAAGAAGCTTTTGCAGCGAAGTTGGTGGAGAGATTCATATGGATTGGTCTAAGGCTAGAATTCCCATCAAATGTGTAATGTAGACTTTGGAGCCGGAATCACAAAAGAAGTACTTGGTTACTAGCTCTGAGGACCCCAAAGCTCAAATCCTTTTTGAATCATCAGGGATGGGGAACTATTTCTTGTCTACCGAGTCGAAAAAATGGTTGTTGTCATTCAAGAAGGAGATCTTAATAAGATCTGGACCTTACGGTTCAATGGTAGTCAGGTAAACCAAGCGGATGTGGCGCCGAGCCGTGCTTAATATCTCTCGAGGAAGAAATCATTCCTCTCTCTTTCAAGTTGCAGTTTTTTAACACAAATAATACTGCTGAGTATGAATCTTTGCTACTTGGCATGCAAGCCACAAAAGAAAGAGGGATTAAGAATCTGAAAGTGCAAGGTGATGCAGAGCTAGTTGTGAATCAAGTTAAAAGGATTTACCAAGTGAAGAATGAAAGGCTCAGGCATTACCGTAATGCGGTATGGGACAAAGCATTGAAGAGTTTGATGCTTTTTCGATTGAATCCATTCCAAGAGCCCAAAATGACATGGCCGATTCATTGGCTGTTTCAGCATCCCTCATGCTCCCTCACCCAGGTTTGAAAACAAACAAATACACCATTGAGGTGGTTTTCCGCCCGAGCGTGCTAGACAATTCTCAGCACTGGCAAGTATTCAATGACGATAATCAACTCATTGCCTTTCTAGAGAAGGCGGAAAATTTTAAAGAATTGCACTTTGAAGGATCTACTTCCACTTGCCGTGAATCAGTCACCGATCAAGACAATGAATCAAGGGAACGACGACATATGTCAGCTCAAAGGAAATAAAATTCCAAAGGGCCTGGTTTCTCTGGAGTGGTTGTTCGACAGGCATGACCGTTTTGTGAAAAAGAAGAGGCGAGATGACCCTGACTCATCCCCAGAAACCGAACCGGTCAATATAGGTTCGGTAGAGCACCCACAATTCGTGAACATTGGAAAATATTGCACGCCTGAAGAGAAGCGGAAATTTTTCAAGTTGCTGAAGAAATATATGGATGTATTGGCATGGTCCTATGCCGATCTAAAGTCTTTTAAGCCAAAGGACGTCTAGCATGACATCCCATTGAAAGAAGATGTCAAAGCTTTTCACCAGAAGCAGAGGCACTATAATCCTAAGATCTCGGGTACTATCCAGGTTGAAATTCAAAAGATGTTGGATGCGAGAATCATCTTTCCTATCCATCACAGTACTTGGGTAGCAAATATTGTGCCAGTGCACAAGAAAAATGGCGAGATACGCATATGTGTAGACTTTCACAATTTGAATCAGGCTTCCTTGAAAGACAACTACCCACTTCCGATAATGGATCAAGTTCTACAAGCAGTAACTAGATCAGAGATGCTGTCCATGCTTGATGGTTTTTCAGGCTATAATCAGATTGAAGTTTCACCTGAAGATCAATTTAAAACAACATTCACTACTCCCTGGGGTACATTTGCCTCTAAGAGGATGCCTTTTGGCCTAATCCTAATCTTTGGCGCCACTTTTCAGTGGGCCATGGACTTTGCATTCAAAGGTATGATGGGGAAGGTCATTGTGGTTTATCTAGATGACTTAACCGTGTTCTCTAAACAACGAAATGATCATTGTGATCATTTGGAGCAAGTATTGGCCAGGTGCCGAGAACATGGGATCTCCCTAAACCCAAAAAAGTCTATTTTTGGAGTCACGAAAGGAAAGTTGCTAGGGCATGTGGTTAGCAAAGAAGGAACAAAGATAGATACCGAAAGAGTTAAGGCTATTCAAAGCCTTACTGCGCTACAAGCAAGACTGGTGTTCATTCTTTCTTCGGAAAGTTGAACTTTCTCAGGCGTTTTGTTCCTGATTTTGCTGAGAAGACTCGTCACATATTGAACATGATGAAGGGGTCACCAACTTTCAGATGGAGCGAAGAGGGGAAAAGGTTGTTTGAAGAAATAAAAGCTTCCATTGCTCACGCACTAGTCCTGGTATGTCCCGATTTCTCCAAGGACTTCATCATGTATAGTTACGCATCTGAGCATACTGTGTCCGCAATCTTGATGCAAAAGAATTTGGAGGATGTTGAATCTCCGATTGCGTTCATGAGCTCTCCCCTCAAGCCTCACAAACTAAAAATGTCTCAACTGGAAAAGCATGCCTTCGCCATTGTCAAAGCAGTGAAGAATTTCAGGTATTACATTCTAAACTCTCATACGGTGGTGCTGGTCCCTGACATGGCGGTAAAATCAATTCTAACTCAACAGGAGTTAGGAAGCTTGCGAGGAAATTGGATCGCAAAGGTCCAGGAGTATGACCTGGATATTAAACCAACCAAGCTGGTAAGGGGCAAGGGCCTATGTCAGCTTATGGCTGAAAACAAAGATTCAGAAAACCCTGATGAAAGGGGTGACTACACCGATGAAGCACAGGACCGGCTGGAAAAACCGATTCACTGCCTCTGGTCCTATTTGTTGCGACTAGCGATGAATGGTATTCCGATATCGCTTTCTTCCTCACCTACGGCAAATGCCCAATGCACCTAACTACAAAGGAGAAGCGCACTATAAAGCTCAGAGTAGCTAAATATGTCATCTGGGATGACGGTTTATATAAACGTGGGATAGATGGCGTCTTTTTGCGATGTGTTGAAAAACCACAACAGGTAAAGTTACTCGAAAGTTTTCATAATTCAGCCTATGGGGTCATTTCTCTTCCTCTGTGACAGCACATAAGATCATCCGAGCCAGGTACTATTGGCCGACGCTCTTCCAAGATACAGCCACCTGGGTGGTAAAGTGTGAACCTTGCCAGTAGTTCGTCGACAAGCCCAAGTTGGCTGCTTTTCCCCTTAGGCCTGTCATTGTCAACGAACCATTCAGGCAATGGGGAATTGATTTTATTGGTGCACTCAATCCTTAATCAAGTGCCGGACATAGCTATGTCCTTACAGCAACAGATTACTTCACCAAGTGGGTGGAAGCCATACATCAAGCATGCCACTTCGAGGTGGTTTGCAACTTCATTAAAGAAAATATCATTGTCGGGATTGGCGCCCAAACAAGATTATTGCTGATAATGCTTCTAACTTCTCCTCGCGAGAAGTTATTAGTTTTTGCTATGAATATGGGATAACTTTGGCTCACGCCTCAGATTATTACCCTCAGGGAAATGGTCAGGTGGAATCCAGTAACAAGAACTTGGTGACCATCATACGAAAGTTAGTGGATGAGAATCAATGAATGTGGCACAAGTCTTTGTACGACGCTTTGTGGGCCGATCGTATTACTCCCAAGAGGTCTCTCGGCATGTCACCTTTTCAAGTGTTATATGGCACTGATGCCGAGCTTCCCATTTCTGCTGAACTTCCTGCTCTGTGCTTGGCACGAGCTATCGAAGATGAAACTTTCCAAAATTCTCTTGAAAAGAGAATTATGTATTTGACAGAGCTCGAAGAAAAGAGAGTAAGAGTGGTCGACAGGATCACCGAACATCAGAATCAAGTCAAGAGATTATTCGATAAAAAAGCTAAGCAAAGGGATTTCCAAGTGGGAGACCTCGTCCTTCTGTGGGACAAGCGAAGAGAGCCGAAGGGCATGCACGGAAAGTTTGATTCCCTGTGGAGAGGGCCCTTCAAGATCAAGCAGCTCAACGGAGAGAATAGTTTCTATCTCTCATATCTGGATGGAACCGAGCTCCCACTTCCTTATAGCGGGCAACATCTGAAAATTTTCAAGAAGTAGAGCTTTCTCTCTTCTTTGTATAGTTTGCTTTGGTTGTGTGTTTGTTTTCGTCGTGTGTTTACTTTCGGTTTGTTGTCTTTCTTTTGATCTCCCTCGGAGTTGCCCTTGTTTTTGGACTCTGTTACCCAATGGATAGGCACATGAGATCTGGGATTCTCTACCCCCAAGTTTTCTCAGGGATAGTCCCCAGAAAGAGCCAGCTATTATCCCGTAAAATTGACAAGGGAAATTTTACCGATAACCATACCGAAAATTTTGTTCAATCCCTCGTTAGGGATCCCTTGCGTTCGGAACGTTGCAAAATCCCTTTTCGGGAAATCTGGTTTTCCGAACTTAGTCATTTTTGGTCTTTTGGCTGGGCGCATGGAATTACTATGTAACACCACCTTTTGGTGCACCCCCTTTAAAACCTTTGGCGCATATTTTCCTGTGTCAACACACCTTTTGGTGCGCCTTGATATGTTGAGTCTTCCCTGCGTGCGCCAAGGCGCATGCGCCTTCGTGTTAGCAACCCTTTTGTTGCGCCACTTTTTGGTGCACCACAGGCGCACATAATCTCATGTCGACACCACTTTTGGTGTGCCAAAGGTGCACTTAATTCCATGCTGGCAAATGCTTTGGTGCGCCAAAGGGCGCATGCTTTCCTATGTTGATAGTAGCTTTCATGCACCCTTTATAGAGTTGTTGCGCATTTATTACATCGACTCACCTATATATATATTTACACGCCTGCAAATTTCATTATCACCAAAGCAATCCAGCTTTTTCTATCGTATTCTTTGAGCTTGTCGTGCAAAGTCCGCCCCTGTCGTTTTCAAACACATTTCGACTGGACTGTTGCACGTTTTTCACTATTTATCCGGATCAGCAACTAAGCTCGAAAGAACATATGTCTACATCAAGCAGGAGACCTACCAAATCCAAAGGCAAGGCCAAACTTACAGAAGAAGAGATGAAATACAAGTACCAAAGGGTCAAGATGCCTGACTCCCAGGCCGAATGTGACCTAGACATCAGAGACTCAAAATTACGTCACATTGATATGGAGGAATTCTGGGTCAGAACTCAGAAGGTAAATAGAAGTCCATGGATGGACAAACTAATGGGCAGTGCCCTACACTTCACTGGAGGAATCCCAGTCAGCACCATCAACAATGAATTCATGATGGTGGTCGCCGGTGCTACAACAAGGACACAAGGTGTGTCGTAAATGACAAGGGCGAGGTCGTCATTAACCTCACTGCCTGCCACTTCGAAATAATACTCGGCATCCCTCATCACCGGCACTTTGTGGCCGTCAGCCGAGAGGATTGTATTAAGGCCTGGGATGATAACGAAGATCAGTGCATGCAGCTGATGAACGAGGTCTATTTAAAGAATAAAAAGGTGGTGACCCGATGGCCTCAAATCATCCACCGCAGTGACTTCTCAGAGGAGCTCAGCGACACCATCACATTCCTGAGCAGGGTCTTTGGGCTTCCTGATGCCCACTTTTTCCATAAATGGATGTTGCGGTACTTAGAGACCATAAACAAGAACGTGCCCGATCAGCGCTTTTGCTGGGGAGAAATAATAAGCAGCACAATCTCCGAGCAGTTTCAACAATTCAATACAACAGGGAGATTCTACATGAACTCCTATGTTGTTTATGCTGCAGCGTCAGAGAGAGACTACCCAGGCCTGATACGAAGTGGGGTTTGGCCTCAGGTCAAAATATATGAGTACTACCCAGAATTGAGGCTGGAGAATAGCATCTCTCAATTCACAAAAATCAACGATGTGTTTTTCTACCACATCATCTACCTGTTGAGGCCAAATATGACTTACGGTCGTACGACCAAAAGCATAGTGGCAGCCACTGAGAAATGGGGGGCCCTATTCACCCAATTTCCTACGTTCACCTATCTGAGGGCGGCCAACTTCTTGGGAGAGCCGACCAGACTGCCGAGGTATTCGGGCCCAAGCTGATTTTCTTTGGAGCTGTCAAGACAGCTGATTACATATCATGAGAAGTGCCTCAAAACAAAGAAGGGTGGAACTCCTTTCCCCCTCACAGTAGGCCGATATACATGCCCTACCCACCACAAGGCAAAGGACATGTTCGCAGAGCTGGAGCTGCTTAATTTGAGACATGATTTCCCGACCTGTGCCTACCTTCGACCCAAGGAATTGTCTACCAAGGGAAAACTTGATCCAATCCATGTCCCCCAGATCGAGGACATCTACATTGACATCATCCATGAGGTTGAACTCGGAGAAAGGATCATTCTCGCTTAGCCTTGGCGAAATCATCCAATATGGGGTAAAGCAATTGTCCCCAAAGGCTTCCGGACTACTAAGATGAAATAGACCAAGTATATACTAACACGGATGGGGAAAATTGGCCTTTTCCACCATTGATAGAACTAAGGCACCTCAGACAATTGAGGAGAGGGTTAAGGAAACTCTTCGCAGTAATGAGCATTGGTGCCGGATGAATGGGTTAATCTACCCGGGGTTGATTTCACAACCTCCCCATTGGGTAACGCACCTCCTCTATCCAAACAACAGCCTAAAGGCAAGGGCAAAGGCATAGAGGGTGAATCCAAAGCACCACTCGGGAAGAAGCTCCAAAGCCAAGTCCTCCTTCCGCCGCACCCAAGCAGTTATAACGCGGCGGCTTTGCCAGAGAAAGAAGCGAAGAGGATGTTCCAATAGGCCCATCCACTCAAGATGTCGGCATTGCTACAACAACCGAGGTCCCTTCTATCCCTTCTTCTTCCCTTCCTTTCCTCCTCGAGTGACTCAAGCAGCCATTCCTTTGGTCATGTCCTCTCCCCCTTCTTCTACTCCTCCCCGCTTCTTCGTCTATCTTCTCTTCCCATGCGGATCTTTCCTCCTCCATTTCTTCCCTCATCTATGAGCTCCCTTCCCTTCCTATTTCTTCCGCGGCTCAGCTTCCCTTCCTCCCGTGGGAACTTCTTCAGCCTATTCTCTCCATGCCGCCTCCACGTGTTTCCACGTTTTCCCCTCCACTACCGTAGCTGCCCCTTTTCCATTTCTCGGCCCTTGTCCCATAGGTCCACTGGATCTCCCAAGAAAGCCTAAGTCAAGAAAAAGGAAAGTTCCCATCACTCCGATTGACTTTTCTGTAATCCCATCTAAGGGGGCAAATAAGCATAAGCCCGTCACACGCTTCTCTCAAAGTGCTGCAGGAGAGAGGGTTATGGAGATCGCGTACCCCAATCCCCTTAAGGAGAAGGAGGATTTGTCTCCAACAGATTTTACTGTGACCCAGGTCACAATGGGGACATCTTCTAAAAGCCTTCAGGGGGAGGCCCTTTCTGCAGTTGACACCCTCTGCAAGAAGCTTCAGGAAACGAAAGAAGAAAAAAGGCAATTGAAAGAGCAAAACAAATATCTGCTCCAAGCCTTACAGAAGATGGGTAGAAGGCGCTCCCACAACCGCCGCCGAGACTTCGAGCTTCTCAACCAGGATAAAATTAATGAGTACGCAAAGATCGGGCAAGCAGGTATGGCCGTTTCCACTGGAGGAGCCAAATCCTCAAAGACAACGAAAAAGTAATCACCGAGTTCTCCAACTTATATCTAAGCATCAATAAGGCAAATAAAGAGCTCCAAGCGTTAGCGGGACCCATATCAGAAGAGTTGGAACATGCTAGACTGCAGCAAGAGACCTTCCAACAAATGTTTGACTGTTCAGTCGAAGATCTGGTCAAGTTCGGCGTCTTCGACCATCCCAGGGCCCTCAACAAAATTATGTCCACTCTGGACTACCGGGTGGATCAGCTGGAATTTGTCCTAGAAAAGATTGACAAAGTGAAGGAAGAAGCCCTGGACGCGATGCATCAAATGGAACGAATCGTTCTTAACATGTCGCCAGGGTTACTTACTCCTTCCTTCACTTTAAGGAAAGCTGATGAAACCACCCAGATCTTCAAAGAGATCGTTTCTCAAGGGATGGGGCCAGAGGTCACTTTTGACGCAGAGTCTATCAACAACCTGCTGGCCTGCCGAGACTTCATTGGGTTACTCATTGAAGTGGAAAAAGACTATTCCAAGCTCCCCGAAAAACTCATGGATGATCGGGAGACTTGTGAGGCAATCAATGATCGGCACAAGGATCCTTCCCATGATCAGCTAGGGCCAATGATCAACAATTTTATGGAATACCACTCTCAATTCCATATCTCGTCACCTGAGCAACAACAAAAGTAGTCCACCCCCTTTCGGCCACAGGATGACGATGACGAGTAGCTTCTTCTTCTTCTTCTTCTCTCTCTCTCTTCTTCGACTTTCTTTTTGGGAATATCTGGAGTATGTTGATACAAATGATGACATCATCCATGTTGCATCATGGGATGATGTCATCCATCAAGTTGTAAAAAGTCAACATGACTTTTAGATATTTTGTAAATAAGTTGTTGGCTCCTTTTTGCCTTCTTTTCTCTCCTTCTTCTATAAATACCCCAATACTTGTTGTATTATGGATGGATGAATATCTTTTAGATGAAAAATAGAAGTGAGGAGAAAAGACTTTGAGCTTTTTGTAACAGAAGAAAAATATTAATACAATATTTAGACTTTGTGCTGAATACATGTGTTATGTGCATTAGATCTTTCTTACGTTAGATCTATGTGTTTATTTTGTTGATCCGCTCTGCATTTTATTGTCATTTATTTATCATCGTATTGCTTTGCTCGTTTATGCAAGTAGGTTTGGCTCTGTTTACTACCAATCTCTAAACATAAACCTTCGACCTTTCTGCTTTGGAATTCATTTCTTTTCTCCCTTCAGACCTGCTCTTTCTTCATCCTCTCTTCCTTTCCTTTCTTTTCGCAGTCGGAAACACCCCTACTAGGATGAGATCCCAAACCCCCGAAGGCAGAATTTGTGAGACTTGCATGATTCCTGCTGGTAGAATAGCAATAAACCAGTTTCGCTTTGCTGACTCAAAGAGGGGCTATGCCCTACACACTGTTGGCTCGTTTATCCATAGATCTACCAAGTGACAGATTTTCGGACCAACATTATCAAAATATAAGTTTTTGTCACTGAAATAAGTGCAAAAAAGAATTTTTTATTTCATCAAGATTTTCTTAGGTTACACTTTCATCAGAAAATTAGTCCCTTGGACCTTACATTAGATAATATCTCAATTTCTTAAGTGCAACCTATGAGTTTCCAAAAATGTATTAGTTCAACCATGACGATTCCCGGATGTTGAACTGCAAGGAGTTCTAATTTAGAACATCTGATAAATCAAATACATATTTTTGAAGAAAAGAAATATGGAAAACATCATGCATCTTGGATAATGTGGGAGGCAACACTAAATGGTATGCCACAAGATTTATTACTTCAATCACTTCAAAAGGTCCAACATAGCTAGGTTACGCTTTTGATGTCTTGCTTAATGAAATTGAACTTTTCTTAGGCTTAACCCTTAAGATTACTTTGTCCCCTGGTTTAAATTTTTTTTCAACTCTCTTTAAATTTGCATAGCTCTTTTGCCTATCGGAAACTTATTTTAACCACTCACAAATGAGCTTGACTTACTGTTCCATTTTTGTCAACATCACAGCCCTACTACTTATCTATCTTTCATGTTATCCCATATGATAGGATTTCTAAACTTTATCTCATAAAACACTTCAAATGGAGCCATTTTTAGTGATGAATGGTAAGTGTTGTTATAAGAAAATTCAATCAATGGAAGGTATTGTTCCCACTTGTATTTTTCATCCATGTAGTACATCTTGTGCATATCCTCCATGGTCTATTGACTCTTTCGGTTTGACCATCTGTTTCTCAGTATTACATGCAAAACTAAAATTCATCTTTGTCCCCAAGGTTGAATTCAAGGTTTTCAAAAATGAGAAGTCATCCTAGGATCCTGGTCGAGAATTTATTAGTTTATCTACTCAGGCAATATGAAAATTTTATGCACAAACCTTTTTACAAGCACATGAGAATAATCTTTTAAATTTCTTGGTATAAAGTGAGCTACTTTTGTTTGCTTATCAACTATAATTAAGATCACATCATGTTTATTTTTTGACATTCTGGTCCTTACACAAATTCCATACTTATAACTTGCCACTTGAATTTCAGAATGTTATGAGGATACAACAATCCAGCCAGATGCATATGTTCTGCCTTGACACATTGGCATTCAAGACAATGTGAAACATAGTTTACTATGTATTTTTTCATCCCTTTCCAAAAATATTGTTGTTTTACATCAGCAAGCATTTTAGTCACTCTAGGATGTTTGGAATAGGGAGCGTCATGAAATTATTTAATAACTTTTTTCCTTAATTCATTTCCCATTGGTACATAGACTCGTTTTTCATACCTTAGGACTCCTTCATTGTCAAATCAAAATCCCTTGTACCTTTTATCATTTGGATCTATGGTAAGCACAATTTTAACATGTTGATAATAAGAATCAACCAACATTGTTTTCTTAACTTCATCTTTGAATTGAGTTCTTAAAGTCACAAGAGAGGAAATGTGCTTCCTACGACTTAGTGCATCTGCCACTCTATTTTCTTTACCCTTTATGTAGCTTATGTCGAATTCATATTGTGATAAAAATTCTAACCATCTTCACTATCTTGTATTAATTTAGGTTGTGTGAAGATGTATTTTATCTTGAGATGATATGTTTTTAGTTCAAAGGGATTTCCCAATAGATAGTGCCTCCAAACTTGCAAGGCGTGTACAATGGCAACAAGATCCAATTCATTGGGAAAAATTCAGCTCATGTACTTTCAATTTTATACTTTCATATGCAATCACGTGGTTATTTCGCAAATGTATACCTCCCAATCCTTCACTAGAGGAATATGTCACCATGGTGAAGCTTCCGTTGGGATTCGATACTTTTTAAAAATGTATTGAAGTCAGTTTTTCTTTCAACAAATTAAAGGAATTTTCACATTTTTCAATCCAAATAAATTTCTTATCTTTTTTCTGCAGCGAGGTGATTGGACAAGTGAATTTAGAAAAGTATTTTAATAATTTTTGGTAATATCTAGCTAATCCCATGAAGCTTCTAACTTCATGCACATTTTTAGGAGTTGGCGATCGGTTATTGCAGCAATTTTTATGGATCAAAAAAATCCATCTTTTTATTATGTGCCCGAGGTATTGTACCTCATTTTGATAAAATGAGCACTTTAAAAGCTTATCATACAACTTTATTTTTCTTAGGACAACTAAAACAACTTAGAGAGGCTCATTATGTTCCTCAATAATTTTGGAGTAAATCAGAATATCCTCTAAGAATACCAACACAAACGTGTCTAATTATTATTGAAAGATATTATTCATTAAGTTCATAAATGTTTCGGAGCATTAGTAAGTCTAAATGGTAACACAGTGAACTCATAATGTTTGTACCTTGTCCTAAAGGAAGTATTATGAATGTCTTATTATTTTATTCTTAGTTGATGATAACTTGATTATAGATCAATCTTAGAGTAGACCAATGCACCATGCATCTGGTCAAAGAGGTCATCAATTTTTAGAAGGGGTGTTTATTTTTTATTGTGGCCTTGTTAAACATTCGATAATCGATGCATATCCTTAATGTTCCATATTTCTTCTTGGTAAAGATGATTGGAGATCCCCAAGGAGAGACACTCGGTCGATTAATTCCTTGGATAATAAATCATGGAATTGTGCTTTCATCTCAACAAGTTCTATTGTGTCCATTCTATAGGTAGCTTTAGAAATTGGTTTGATTCCTGATTTGAATTTTGAAATAAAACTCTTTTTTTGGTGGAACTCTAGGTAGTTATTACGAAAAGATAGCAATGTACTCTCATAGTAGTGGATGGTCTTCCACAAAAGTATTACCTACTTCATGTTATCCCTTTTTATCCCCGGTAAAATGGACAACTTGAGAACTTGGACCCGAGTAGGTGAGCATGGTAGGAAGACAAGCCTTGGGGCCCACACATGACTAAGAAAATGGATAAAATGGATACATTTGAAAAATGGTTCTCTCGAGAAAGCCACCGCAATTCCATGCTGATTCAAGAAAAGGTCTAAGAAATTCAAAAAAAATGAAAATTTGACCAAAATTAGCTAAGGGCTAAAGTCATCTCACCGAGTTAGAGGGGATTCGAGTTAGTTCAGGAGCCACATGGTGAGCTGGTGTAGTTGAGTGAGTGACCGTGTGAGGTGTTTTGTGGTTTTCAAAAATTAGGGGCACATCCGAGCTAGATTCAACAGGTCGAGTTAGAAAGAAGCTAGTTGAGCTTAGCGAGTTGCACAAACAAAGTGGGCAGTGGTCTTGTGTTATGGCTGCATTGGGGTTGCGTGCTGTGTGGCCTAGATCGAACATGGGTTGTGGGAATGTAGGTTCCCTATAAACCCGATAACTCTTTAAAATGAATTAGGCTCAGAGAATGGTGTGCATCTCAACGATGGGTATGGGGAACAAAGTTCCTCGGGACTTAGAAATCAAACGGATCTACAATACATTGGAAGTGTAGTATCATGTGAGAAAATTAGGGAGTGTGTGCTTAAAAGACTAAAATGGAATGGGCTCGGCAGGCGAGTTGCATTTGATGTTGCTAATTCAAGAACACGAGGCTCAAGTAAAATGGGGACTAAGGGGACTTAGTTTTTATGGAGGCCAAAATCCCGCAAGTCAAAGTTGGTGTGGAGTATGGCTTGGCAAGCTCGTCAAGGAGTTGGATGTGAGAGACAAAGGTGATGAGGAGGGTCTAGATGGTGAGCTACTCACCGAGTTGGGGCAAGCCGGGTTAAAAATGGGACCCAGTGATCAATAGCATCGATCGACCGAGCTAGGAAGTGATGCAACATGGAATAGTTTGGCATGATGACAAGTGTTATCTCACCAAGCAAGATGGCAAGTCGGGCAAAGTGAGGCAACTAGACCTCCCCGCCCACATCACCCCATGCATTTGATTTTATGAGGCCCACATTTCTAAGATCATCACTCATTAAACTATTGAGCATGGAAATAAATGTATAGTTGGGGGAAAATGAAAATTAAACATCCACAACCCCAAAAGTAATTACATAGACCCAAGAACGGTAGAATGAACCATAAAGTGACTTAAACTTAAATGATCATACCTTTTCAAATAGTCCACCAAACTGGTCAAAATTATACTCGTTGGAATTGCGATTTTTTCCTCTACACTCAAAAATTGAAAAATTAGAATTTTGGTGAGGGTAGGTAGGCTAAAAATGAAGAAATATATCCTAGTTTAATTGAACACTTCTAAGTAAAAATGAAAGCATTAATGAAGAATTGGGTACAAATTTATTCTTCCAAAAGTAAGAGTACTTAGAGGCATGGGTTTTGTAGGGTTTCCCATCACTTTTGCAGCCAATTAATTCCCTTGGTTGGTGGTGGAAGGCATATTTTGGGATTTCCCTCTTACTCTCCCCCTCTTTCATCTTCTATATATGTAAATGGAGGGATCTTTTTAACAAGTTGATGGACAATTTTCTATCTACTCCTCTCACCTACAATACATTGTAGGTGCTTGTGAGATTCAAGCCTTCCATTTCGAGGTTTTTCAAAAATTTCATGCCCCGTATCTTATTTTAATGAACTGTGTCACATTTTGGAAGTAATAAAATCAATCTTGTGGTTATTGTTCAATATTTTTTAATGTTACTTCATTCTCTAACCTTTGCTTTACATTTAAATTTGTTTTGTGCATATTCTACTTTCTTTAAGCTCAAAAATGGTTATGTTCCATTGAAATGGTGCAATAAATGTGAGTATATGAACTGTGGTGTTCTATGTACCCTTTCTACCTCCATTTTTACCCATTTTAATTTTTGAAGAGTGTGTCAATCACCCTTGTCTTGGTGTTATCATCTCCTTAGTGTAATATTTCTTCATTTTATGCATTTTACTCTCTCACTGGTCCCTTGGAATCATAAATATGATTAGATAAGTGTATTTCCAGCATTAGGAGTAGTTTTGGCATTAGATTAGGAAGTTAATCAGCCTTCTCTAGAGACTTATCTCAAATTTCAAGGTCCCACACCTTGATATAATTCCATGTTACCTAGTTATAATGATAGCTCATGCACACACATATGAAAAATCACAGGGTGTTGTAATATGGTGATAATAGTTATAGCATGCCTAGTGGGAGAAATAAGTCAATACTTACATTTTTATCAAGATTGGATGTGTATCTTGGTAAAATCATATCCTTTGGAGGCTCTACAACAACACATCTGGCGACTCTAATAAGAAAATCAACTGGTTTCAACAGGATCGGTGGTTCATGTTTATGAGAAGAATTGAAAATAAATATAAGACAAGAGAAAGAGTATTTGAATACTTATAGCTATCTCCAGGTAGAGGAAGAAGAGGAAGACAAGTTCAGAAATCTCCATCTCCACCAAATAGAACTCTTTAACACCTCCACCTGGTAGGCCATTCTTATAATCCACTAGATTTCTTAGACCCATTAGAATGGTAAGAAAAAAAAAAAATCCATTTTTCAATTTCACTGGTAGTAATCCACTTTCCCTTAATGCACAAAATCCAATTCGAGTGGCAGCCTTTAAAATCATTCCATTATTTACAGGATAAAATCATACCACTCATGTTGATCACATCTAGGACATTGCAAATGTTTGTGTTATTCATGAGATTGTTGATATGGATGTGGCAATCAAAATTCTAGCTTCCTCTTTTAAAGGGAAGACCTTTACAATGGTTCGAAGCCTAAGGGTAGGTTCAATTTAGAATTATACACATCTCTTTGTGATCAATTCGGAGAAAGGGGAGACAATCTATCTTTGTTAGAGAAATTGACCACTATCAAGAGGGCTCCAAATGAACAAATGGCATACTTTAATTTCATGTTTTAGAGAACGTGGGACAAATTTATGATTCTTGTAAGACCGATGGTTGAAGATGCATTCTCTATTTCTTACAAGTTCTTAATTATGAAATAGTTGTTATGGTGCAATCTATGGGAGGTACAACATTACCAGGATCTTATGCACTAGCTATTAGAGCTGATAATTTCCTAATTCAATCTGGTAAAATTGCTCCCAAGCCACCTATGCCCATTTAGCCTTGAGAGGTAAGGAATATTAGTTATAGCCAAACACTGAGTTAGCTCCCATTCCCGCTCCTAGAAATCAAAATTATAGTGAATAAGATACCTCTTCTAGGACCTCATTTAAGCTTTAGGAGGTCATGAAACAATTGCAGAATCTAGGGAATGAGTTGGCGACCCTCAAAATGTAGTAAGCTCAAAATTTCAAACCATACCTACTTCAATACTAACCAAATAAGCCCTCATATTAGTCAATAGACCTCATGCTCAAGTTGTAAACCATAACCAAGGACAACCTTCCACTGTTAGGTCATTCCAATCATTTAATCATAATGCATATTCTTCATCCATAGCATTGGTTCTAGTCCACAACAATCTTGTCTAGAATTATGAATGGTGTTTCCCTTATGGTCAACCCCATAATCAAGTATCATGTTTCAATGGAATGTTGAATCAAGCCTTAATGGTGAAAAGTGTGGGTGTTTCTCAAGAATAAAATGAAGAATAAAATCAACAAACAAGCACTCAAGAGGCCCCTTAAAATGACACTTCCCTTGTGAATTGACAAATAGAGGATTTATTTGGGATGAATCAACATATTTCTTAGGATGTATGAGCAAACACAAGGTAAAAGAAAATAAATATAGAGAAATGGAAATTATCATACACAAATCCATCTCAACCTTCTCTCACATCTCAAGGAGCTAAACAGCTCAAATATAGTCTCAAATTCACAAAATTAATTTAAGGGACTTGTAGTATTATCTCATGTGCAAGAGAAAGTTGTGGTGAATGAAGGTTGGAAAAATGAAAATCCATCCCCATTCAAAATCATTGACCAAATGAAGAAAACAAATGTAAGCATGTCTATGTAGGAATCCTTGACAATCTCAAGATATAGAGATCTATGCAAAACAATCATTGATAACTTGTCCATTTCAAACCATTTGTCCAAACATCAAGAAAATGTGTTCACCAATGCATTGAAAAAAGGAGGTCAACTAGGTCAAAATATGAAGCCTCCTCCTTTCTATGTATCTTTGATCATTGGGAACAACCTAGTACACAATTGCATGATTGACTCTAGGAAAGTAGCTCGGTGATGCCAAAGCAAATTGTAGACCAGTTGGGTCTTAAGTATGAACCTATTTCAAAAGGAGTAGTACAATTAGATGGGATAGTAGTGGGAACCATTAGGGTGATCAAAGGATTGAATCTAACACTGCATGCATGCCCAAATGTTATAATTATACAAGACATATATATGTGATTGACCTACCCCCACTATTTTATTTTTTCTTGTCATGGGACTTAAGCTCGCTAAAATTGGCGGGTACCTATCAGCTGATTGGTCATACATGATTTTCATAATAAGGTATGGAGCTAAAACTACTATCATATCCATTCCAATTTCCAAATACCACATTGATCCTTACATGCCAAGTCCAATCAATTCCAATTGCACCATCTTTGACCAAGAAGATTACTCAAATACTCAGGAAGTAGAAACTAAAGTTAGAGGCATTTTGGATTTGACACTTGATAAATAGGCTCACAAGAAACATGCCTATGATCCATACAAGGAGATGGAGGAGGCTGAATTGGGTATCTATTATCTACATGAAGAAAATACACCTCTTCTTAGCATGACCAAACAAAATGATGAAGATGATAATGAATTATGGTAGTTTTTATTTAACAATTCAAGGAGCAAGAAAGGTATAGGAGGAGAAGAAATGTTTTTTCTCTCAAAGGTAACAAGTACTTCTCAGCTTTACAATTCCAATTCAGTTATTCTTATAATACAACTGAGTATGAAGCGTTCATCCATGGATTACACTGGGAAAGAAAGAGAGGTATCAAGAACTTGCAAGTTTTTAGGATAGTGAGTTAGTTTTAAATCAGATTAGAAGACTTAATGCTATCAAGAATGACCTCCTTAAGAGATATAACAACTGGGTATGGGATCTCATAGAATAATTTGAGGTATATAATATCATTTCCATGCCAAGGAAGAAGAATGAGGCTACAGACGGGCTTACATTAATTGGGGCAGAATTTAACATGGTTGTGCGTGTCAAGAAAGGTCAAGAAAATCCTTATATCAAAGTGTTAGTGAGACTAGCTATTCCATAAAATAGCACAACTTGGAAAGTGTTTGAAAGTGACCAGAAAATCATCAATTTATTGCAAGAAGAAGTTGAATTATCTTCAAGAAATCAAGGCATATTGGAAAAGCAGTATAGGGATCAGGTAGTCTAGTTGAGAACCAGCAAGCTCCTAAAAGGTTTGGTAACTATATAATCAATCTTCAATCCTAATGACCAATTTAGGAAAGAAATAGAAAATATTCAATTCAAAGTTGAAGATTCAGAACCTTTTTTAGTTAGAGAGGGTAAAGTTCTCCAAATTGGCAAGGTGAGTACTCTCGGGAAAAATGTGATTTCATACAACTTAACCATGAATTTCTCGAAGTATTTGCATGGAGTTAGGATGATCTTAGAGGATTTCATCTTAATTTAGCACAACACACTATTGAGTTGGATCCATAATCTAAGCCCATCAAGAAGAAGTAAAGGCAGAAAATCCTCATATAGCCTCTCATGAAGAAGGAATAAACAAGCTAATTGAGGCAAGTGTCATCTTTCTAATCAAGGACTCAAGTTGGGTTGCAAACCTTGTTCCAGTTCGAGAAAAGAAATAGGGAAATCAGGTTGTGTGTGGATTTCTGAGACTTGAATAGATCTTCTCTCAAGGATCACTATCCACTTCCCTCTATGGAGAAAATTTTGTAGATAGTAGCTGGTTCGGAAAGGTTTTCACTTCTAGATGGCTACCTAGCTACAACCAGCTCATGGTGAATTAGGAAGATCAGTTTAAGATGGCTTTCACCATAAAATGGGGCACATATTCTTACAAGAACGTTCCATTTGGCTTATCAAATGCTTTGGAGAAACATTCTAGAGGGCCATCGACATGGCATTCAAGGGATAATTAAAAAAATGGTCCTTGTGTATCTTGATGATATAATAGTATTTTACAAGAATGGCTGATCATCTTTCTCATCTTAGATAAGTGTTTGAGAGATGCAGATAGTTTGGAGTTTCCCTGAATCTAAAGAAATGTATTTTCTTAGCACATGAGGGTAAGCTCTTATGCCATATTATGTCCTAAGAGAGATTGACTATTGGTCCAAGAGAATGTAATCCATTCTAGCATTTCCCTTTCCAACTCATAAGAAATCTCTCCAAAGCTTCTTATGGATAATCAATTTTGTTAGAAGGTTTGTACCTTATTTTTCCAATCTCATCAAGCCACTGACAATGATGCTGAAGAAGAACCTAGCATTCAAATGGAAAACATATGGAAATGAGAGTTTTGAATCCATTAAATAAGCAATATCACAAGCTCCACTCTCATCAATCCAGCTTTTTTGAAGGAATGCATCCTCTATGCTTTTTGTGGCTCAAATACAATATCTTCAATCATGGTGCATTGAATAATGAAGGATCTAAGTATCATGTTACTTTATTTAGTCATATCTGGAATATTATGAGGTGAGGTAATCTTTCATTAAGAATCATGTCCTCGATTTCATAAGGATTTTAAAGAAATTCAAACACTTGGTCTCCAACAACAAAATTCACTAGCTAGTATCACATGCCAAAGTAAAATATTTCCCCTATTGAACAAAGATTTAAAAGAGAAAAGAGCTGGTTTTATTAGCCTTATCATGGAGTATGACATAGAGATCAAGGTGACCAAACCGGTAATGGGTTAAGGTTTGTGTGAGCAGTTGGCTTCTAATCGAAAATAGATTCAAAGGGTGAAGAAGGATATGTTCTTGTGCTCTAAGATGATCAAGAACAAACAACTTATGGTATGCCTTATCCTTGCTAGACCCAAGATATGATCAACTTCCTTCAAATAGGTTTATGCCCTCAAGGATTAAGAAAATAAAAAAGAAGGTATTTTAGACTACAATCCATTCCATATGCTCTTATTGTGATGTATCTTGTTGAGGAATGATGTGAATGGAGTTCTCTTGTGATGCGCTCCAAGTAGATCAAATTGAGAAGGTGGTGTATGAGTTCCATGATGGAGAAGTTGGAGGTCACTTCGCTCCACAAGTAAAGAAACCTCAAAACATGAAGGCTAGTTACTATTGGCCCACAATATTTAGTGATTGTTATGCATGGATCAAGAAGTGTAAGAAATGTGCATTTTTCACGGGAAAAGAGAAGCTAACAACACTACCACTCCACCCAATCTCAGTTGATCAACCATTCATGTAGTGGGGATTGGATTTCATTGGGATCATCAATCCAAACGCAAGCCTAAGCCACAAGTGGATCCTCACAGCAAGTGATTATTTCACCAAGTGGACTAAACCAGTGGAACTCAAGGAGGTAAATGAGTCTAGTATAATGGACTTCTATGAGGTAATTGTAACCAGGTTTGGTGTCCTATCCACTATCATATATGATAATGCTTTAGCATTCCTTGGCACTAAAATATTTGAATGGGCTATTAAGAACGAGATATATCTAAGAACTTCATCTAACTAATACCCCTAGGGTAATGTACAAACCGATTCCATGAATAAGAACCCGCTAAGAATCATAAGGACTCGGATGAAAATTAGACGACATGGCATACCAAGCTTAAATCAGCCTTGTGGGTTGATAGAATCATAGCTAAAATATCTATTGGAAACTCTTCCTACAATCTATTCTATGGAAAAGAAGCTAGGTTGCCCATATCTCTTGAATTTCTAGCATTGAAGCTTCTCAAATAGCTGGAGTTATATGATTTTTAACCCATGAAAGTTAGGTATATTGAACTCATGGAGCTGGAGGAGTCGAGAGATCAAGCAGTGATAATCATGGAGAAGGACCAAGCTTTAATCAAGAGGTCCTTTGAAAAGAAAGATAAAGCTAGAAACTTCCAAGTAGGAGACTTGGTATTGAAATGGGATGCTGCAAGAATAATAATTCTTTCTAATTGTGTAAGTTAGATGGAGAATAACTACAGATTACATTTATTGGAATCTATTTGAAGCACTGTTATTGAAGTAAATTCTTGTGGGGGCTACCCCATGTTCAAAGAAGAGCATACGCTCAATAAAAATTCATTCAACATATACTTGAATAAAACATTTTACATTTAAGTATGTTTAATGATCTCCTAATTATGGCTCATATATAACAACTCTTAATTACTAACATTCCCATAAAACACTAATATAGGAAGGTTTTTATAACAACTTATATTCACTCCCTAAATCTTTCACATCCCGATTAACACTCCTCTAAGAAATTATATGTGATTTTTTTCTCAACTCACGTTATTTTCCAACATAATAATAATACTAATTTAAACATTATCTATCACAATATAATTTTCACACCAGTTATTTCTAACATTCCCCCTTAGTGTGTACATGGGAAACAATATCGCATGTTGGAGAAATTCCACGAGTGTTTCCTCGTTGCTTGTTGGCGATGTTTTGTGGGTTGTCGATGATGTTGAATATTTCCTTTTATTTGCATTTCCCCCTCAATGAAAGAACCTTTTGTATGTAGATTTCTATCGATAATGCATCGAATTACAATAATAATGACCCTTTATAATTTTTCAAAAAATATATTTCCTACCCTTTCGAAATTTATTTTCCAAAAAGTTTGCGAAGTTTTTCCACTATAGGAAAATATATTCTTACCTTTTTCAAATCAATGTCCTCCTCCCTCCAAAATAAAAAAATTTATATAAGGGTTTGACCATTTATGAATCCTAAAAATATTCTTACAAGAATTTAGAAAAATGTATAATTGATTCAAACCCAATGCATTATCTCCTTCACAAAATGCTCCACCCAATCATGTTATCAAAAAAGTATAAATTACCCAATCTTCAAACATAGATCCAAATTAAACCTCATCTTACTTTATCTGTGAGGAAAAGATATCAATATTATGTCGTATTTAGAAGATGAAAATACATTGAGTCACAAAATGCAGGATCATGTGGAGGGAGTTACCAGTTGATCCACTAGTCCAATTTATTCAGATTCACCATCTCGTGAGTTAAGGAGAGGATATCCTCTACCGTGATATGTTTTGTGCTTGACCAAGGAGTTGAAAATTTATTCCATCTACCATGTAAAGGGGGAGATCTTGTGAGGACCGATCTGAAAAATTCTGATCCGTTTCAATGCCAAGGAGAATTAAAGGAGCTTGATCTACATGTAGGGGTATAGGAATTCGATGAGAGACCAATATCTAGAGTTGGCTGCTAAAACTTTAAGATCCATATTCCAAACAAGGTAAGATATGATACAACTTGCAGGAAGACTAGTTTGACATACATGATAATAAGAATCGACCCCAATGTGGAATTACCTCATGAGTCTTTTCCATTGAACTCAAAATAATGCAACGGTATCAACACAAAACTATATATGAAATTTTTGTACAACAAGGAAAAAAATTCTTCAAAATGTTATCATAAATATATCAAATCCTCCCAATGGAGAGAAATTCAGATCCACCACATTCCCAATTAAACGGCTTGATGGAAAAAAATGCAATATTAAATATATTATTTATTTTTGGATTTTTAATGAAAACTGTGAGAGAATAGATGAAATTACTACGAAAAGAGAGAAAAAAGTATGAAGAAAAAGATGATGCGTGTGAATGATATATGTCATCTAATTCACTATGAGTTCCATGGTATCCGCTATTACCATTGATAAATATGCAAGAAGGGTGGATGATACAAACTCCAGATTTCACATGAGGTCCGTGGTATCCCGCTAGTATTTCATTTGCACTGCTTGAATTCAAAACAAATGAATGGGCACAAAAGAAGGGAATGGGGTCACAGAGGTCCATGGGATCTGCTAACCCATTTCCTTAATCAACTTGACAAATGAAGCATGAGTGGGGTGAGATTCAAAGAGGCTTGGAAACCTACTCTAATACCAAATGTGGGGGCTACCCCATATTTAGAAAGAGCATATGCTCAATAAAAATTCAATCAACATATATTGAATAAAACATCTTACATTAAAATAGGTTTAATGATCTCCTAATTACGAGATCATTTATAAAAACTCTTAACTACTAAAATCCCCACAAAACACTAATCTAGGAAGGTTTACGTAAAACCTATATTCACTACCTAAATCTTTCACAACCCTATTAACACTCCTCTAAAACATTCTACGTGAGTTGTTTTCTCAACTCACTTACATTATTTTCCAACATAACAATAATACTAATTTAAACATTAACTACCACAATATAATATGCACACTAGTTATTCCTAATAATTTTGACGCTTGTACATAGTAGATTAGAATTTCCAATTCCAAGTTCTTTCAGCACACTTCTTTTCTAGTAGAGTAGATTTATTTTCCCTATTTGCTTTGTACAGTTCTATTGATTCCAGTTGGTATTCTTGATCAGTTCATCATGATTCTAGTAAAAGTTTGTTGTGATTAGAGGTTAAAATTTGGAGGAAACAATTGTCATTCTCAAGAAGTTTCAAATGCAGAACAACTAAAATCAGATTTGGGATAATTCATATTTTCATGCATTCAACCCCAACGAGATCACTTTGTTTAGGGTCGAGTCTTATTCGTTTGCAAACAAGGACACTACTACTTAGTTCTTCACAATTCATAGAGGGAGGAAGAGTGAAGATTTTTAATTTTTAAAATCATTTTCCACTCTCATATTGTTAAAAGGAAAATATCATAAAATTGTGAGCAGCCTAGGCAATTTCAAATCAGTTTTAGCCTCCAGCAACATTCCGAGAAGGTTTTCTTTTAGAAGGTTCGGTTTTGAGATCAGTTGCATGGAACAAAAGTGAATTTCAAAATAATACAATTTTCCACTCATATAAAACCTTTCTACGAATATTTCTCATAATGTGAGATGGTCAATTAGTAGGAAGCGAGATCAATTTGAAGTCGAGTATTGCTTGAGTGATTTGGGGTGTAAATTTCAACTTCAAATCAATTTCGAGCTATTAAAAATGACTCAATTCCCAGTGGAACAACAAGGCAATTGATCACCTCACTTGGCGGGAAGGTGGCCCCATTGAGTTACTAAATTGTTATACATTTTTACCCCTTAATAAAAATGGAAAACTACGAACTTGGACTGAAAGCAGTGACCATGGTGGGAGGACAGCCCTAGGGCCCACATTGGATGAGAAATTGGATACCTTAGAAAAATGGTTCTTTGAGAATGCCACTTTGCATTTCCATGGCTTCTCGATTTGGGAACATGTGCAAGAATTTTTTTAAAATATGGAACAAATTGAAATTTCACTAAAATTTGCTAAGGGCCAAAGTCAATTCGTCGAAAGTGAGGAGGAGTCGGGTTGGTTCGGGAGCTAGATGACAAGTTGGTGCAATTGTCGAGCAACCCAATGATGTGTTTCATGTTTGTCATGAATTGGGGGCATGTTTGTGCTAGATTCAATGGGCTTAGTCGGGAAGTTTTTCAAGCTCAATGAGTCACACAAACAAAGTAGGCTAGGGTCATCGGGTTTTGGTTGCATTGGGGTTGCGGGCCCTAGCGCCTAAAAGGAACATGTGTCAAGGGACGTGGGTTTCTTGTGAACCCGATAAATCCATAAAACAAAGTGGGCTCAGAGGACAGTGTGTGGCTTGATAATGGGTGTGGAACAAGGTTCCCCACGGGGCTTAGAGATTCGACGAGGCTGCGCAATACATTGGACACATAGTTTCATGCGAGAAAAATGATGAGTGCGGGCCTAGTGGGTCAAGACAGAATGGACTCGGTGGGTGAGTTGTGGCCAATGTGGCCAATTCAAAACTTGAGGCCCACATAGAATGGGGACCACGGGGACTTAGTTCCCCACAGACCGAAAGCCCACAAGGTGAATTCGGCACGGAGTATGGCTTGGCGAGCTCGTCAAGCTCATCGAGGAGTTGGATGTGAGAGTTGAAGGTGATGAGGAAGGGTTGGATGATGAGCTACTCATCAATTCAGGCCAAGCAAGGTTAAAAATGGGACCCGAGGGATCTACAGATCGACCGATCAAGACAAAAGTGATGCGACATGGAATAGCTCGACACGGTGACAGGGCCAACTCTCTCGAGCCAGATGACAAGCTAGTAGCGAGCCAGCTAGACCTCCCTTGCCCACATCAACCCCATGCACATTTTTTAATAAAATTTTGATTTTTGGGGCCCACATTTCTAATATCATCACTCATAAAATTATTAAGAATGGAAATAAATGTATAGTTGGGGAAAATGAAAATAAAACATCCACAACCCCAAAAGCAATTACACAGGCCCGAGAATTGGTAGAATGAACCATAAATTGACTTGTACTTAAATGATCATAAATTTTTCAATACTACACCAAACGGGACAAAATTATACTTGTTGGGATAGGGATTTTTTCCTCTACACTTAGAAATCAAAAAATCAAGATTTTGGTGAATGTATGTGGGCTAAAAATGAATAAATATCTACCATATTAATTGAACACTTCCAGGTAAAAATTGAAACCATTAATGAAGACATGGGTGCAAATTTATTCTTCCACGCGCAAGATTACTTGGAGGCATGGGTTTTACATGGGTTCCCATCACTTTTGTAGGCCAATTAATGCCCTTGGTTGGTGGTTGAATACAGATTTCAGAATTTCCCTCTTACTCTCCCCCTCTTTCTTCTTCTATATATGTAAATGGAGGGCTCATTTTAAAAAGTTGTTGGAATATTTTCTATCTGCTCCTCTCACCTATAGCTCCCTACAGGTGCTTGTGAACTTCAATCCTTCCATTTTGGAGGTTTTGCAAGAACTTCATGCCTTTGTATCTTATTGTAATGGATTGTGTCACATTTTGGAAGCAATAAAATCAATCTTGTGGTTATTGTTCAATCCTTGTTGATGTTATTGCATTCTCTAACCTCTTCTTTGCATTCAAAGGTATTTTGTGCATCTTCTAATTTCTTGCAAGCTCAAAAAATGGTTGTGTTTCATTAAAATGGTGTAGTAAATGTGAGTTTATGAACTGTGGTATTCTATGTACCCTCTCTACCTCCATTTTTACCCATTTTCATTTTTGGAGAGTGTCCTAATCACCCCTCTCTTGGTGTTATCACCTCCTTAGTGTAGGATTTCTTCATTTTATGTATTTTCCTCTCTCCCTGGTCCCTTGGAATCATAGAATAGGATTAGATAAGTGTATTTCCAGCATTAGGAGTAGTTTTAGCATTATATTAGGAAGAGGAAACAAGATTTTGTGGAGAATTATCTCAAATTGCAAGGTCCACAACTGAATTACAAGATTTCATTGAGATAGGTGATACTTCGCATAAGCATATGATTCATAAAGATGTCAATGTGAATTGACTATGATTAGAAGTGGTTTTCATTAGGATGAAAGGAATTACATACTACGGTACTATAGCTGTCACAAGTAAGGAAATAGAAGACTATTTTGACCCCAATAAAGGTAACACCAATGAGTTCATGATGGTTATTACATTAAGGGGAGCTTGGGAAACCTCTAATAGGTCCTTCTTTCTTTTGATGAAATAAGGCTATGAACTCTAAGAAGTTTCTCTAGGACTGTGATAAGGAGGTTGTATGTTCTCAAAGGTAAGAGGTTTGTTTTTGCATCTATCTACTAGAATGATATGGCCTAATCCCAAGGGGAGTGCAAATAAGCCATGTCATGCTGCACTTGTGCTTTTAGATCTACGATAAATTGGTCCAAAATGCACTAAAGATGGGGTTTTGGGAAAATTGTCCTAAAGAGCAATATGATCTTTGATAGATGCGAATTTGTGTGATTTCTTGCATGTTTTTGACCTAGAGGTGGATAAGAGACATGAATCAAGGATAAAATGGAGTGTATTAGCTGAGGGGGAGTAATTTTTGTGGCTCTCATTAGGTCCATAAGATCATTTTGTTTTTGAATGAGTCGAGGAGAGATTTCAGTCCTAAGGGGAGCATTTATGTTAAGTAAGTCAATTTTTGCATTGTTTAGCCTTGTGTTGTCATTTTCATGTAGCAGAGTCATTGTAGCCTTTTTCTTAGATGGAAAAGGGGAAAGAGACATCATAAACATGGAGTTGAAGTCATGTAGGTGTTTTTCATGTTGGTTTCCATCAATGTTTCGAATGATGGTTGTCATCAATGACAAAGGAGAGATTGTTGGCCATTGTATGATTGTTTTGTCATTGATGTCAACCCCATTGATGGAAAATCATGTCATGGTGATGTGTGATTCCTCATATGATGTTATTCAGATGTCATGCATGTTAAATAAGTGGTTTGGTGAAATGTCATACATGTTAACTAAGTGGTTTGGTGAGTTATCATCATGTTTCGGTGTTTGGTTTGCTAGGAAGAATCATATTTGCTATCATCATGAGTTAGTTAGAGTGTGTCATGATGTCATTCATAGTCCATGAGGTGTTTTATAGGTGTTTATGAGTCTGTACAAGGTCATTATGGTCAGTCATGTGGTTACAGTGTTGAGTCAGGTCATTCCAAGCTTGTTTCTAGCCCTAGTGCATGCAAAATGAGGTAGATATGTGATATTTGGGCCAAATAATTTTTTTCAAGAATGGCGATAGGTAACTTGAGGTGTGTGGTGAGTTTCAAGTCTATATTTAGGGATTGATAGCATATTTAAGGTCATTGGGAAGCAAACAAGCGAGAACAGATAATTTAGCATGGTAAGTCATTATGGATGGAGATTTCGATACTGTATAAGATATATGGTGATTATGGATAGGTATAGGATGTTTTCATGGTGCTTCATGCCAATTTTTAGGTCATTATAAAGAAGGAATTGCAAGTTATGCAAGTTTTGGCAAAACCGGGTAAGAAACAGTGTGTTTTTGTGATAAAAGTTGACCTTTTGATGCTTGTTGTGGACTGTATGCTTTGCATGGGGACCTGAGATATTTGGAATATAATTTTAGGTCAGTTATGAAGTTTTTCAAAAATAATGAGGTTGTTTGATCATCACATTTTTATGAACGATTGTTAAGAAGATAAAGTGGTTTGAAACCCTAGCTAGGAGCAGCTTGCTTTGAAAAGTGATTATATCAGCCCGAGTTTTGATTTTTAGTGAAAATTTGATGATTTGATGTTGTATAGGACTCTTCTAGATTCCAGAAAGTTATGTTTGAGCATGTGGCCCCCACCTAAAAATGCATGTTTCTAAAGAGTTATAGTTTGAGGAAAATTTCTCCAAAGAAGGTAATGGATAAATTGGAATTGTGGAATGTATGTGCTTTTCTATTGATGTCCAAAGATTTTTCAGATAATTTTATGTAGGTACATGGTCAAATGATCTTTATTTAGCTTGACTTGCTCAAAAGCGATTTTGGGACAGTTGGAGGAGCAGTCTTTGGCAAATTAGACATCGCATGAGCTACATGAAGAAGAGTTAAAAGGTGATTCAAGTTTCATTGGAAATAGGATTCAAAGATATATATAGTTATATAATTTTTCCTCATAATTATGAGATGTGATATGGTTTCTAGGTCAGTTTGTGAGTAGGAATATTTTTTCCGGTGCGAGGAATGAATTGTTTTGGTGCAAGTTTGATGTTGTGTGAAGCATGAGATGAATTGGGTGATGATTCCTATCACCTAGAATGTTAATAGGGGTGAATTTAGAATCTAATTAATCCATTTGAAGGTATTTAATGAATTCATAAATGATTTTATGAGCTAACCTTTGGAAACAAGCTGTTTTGGAAGGTTATTTTGGTGAATGCAAAAGTAGCTATGGTTTGAAGATATAGATGTTTCATGGCTTCTAATTTTCTTATCAATATTATACAGATTCTTCCATTTCTTTTGAGTGGTCACATTACATATTTTTGTTGAGTATAAGTAATTTGGTTATCAAATGACATTTCAAGGTTGAAGGGTGCAGGAAACAACTGTTTTGAGAATTGCAAAGTGAACTAGGCCCATTAAATGAAATAATTTGATTGGTTAACAAAAATTGTGACCATGGTAAATGTTTAAATGATGTATTACTCATGTTTTATGAATATGGGAGCTTTAATAAGCATGGTTTTGAAATGAGGAGAATTTTGGCATCCCAATGCATGTGTTTTAGTGATTTTTGGATCATGAAATGAAGGGTTTTTACTAGGCCGAACTACTTGGGTCACTTGTAGCTATTTTGGAAAAGTTATGGGATGTTTTTAATGATGAATGGGTTGAATTTTTAATTAATGACCGAACTCCTTTAGGTTAGAGAGATGATTTACATATAAAAGTGAAGTTTAAGCTCATTTTGTGAGCTAGTCTTGCATGGGGAGAAGTGTGACCCATAGGTGAGTAAATTTCAGGTATGAGGGAATAATTTTGGAGATTATCATATGCGTTATAGGTTAAAGTTTGTTTAAAGAAATGTTTGTAATATTTTAAATGCAAGACAAGTCCATGAAGACCTAGAGAGAGAAAGTTGAAGAAGGTGTGTTTGAGAGAGAGTTTGAAGGAATTTGGAGCTGAACTTTGGGATCACTATCAGATGTGGTATCAGCATATTTTCAGTGGTCATACTTCTGAAAATCTCTTATGATGAGTCATATTCATAGGAGTCTCTTTTGTGATTCATATCAACAAGGGTTTAGGGGTTGGTGTTCCTTGTGGGGTTGGTGCCTCACTAAATAAATATCTTGTGATGTGTAATATTCACTTGAGTCCTTTTTTGTGTGTAATATCAACAAAGGTTTAGGGGTTGGTGCTCCTTGTGGGGTTGGTGCCTCACTAAAAAAATCTTGTAGGATGTGTAATATTCTTTCAAGTCCTTTCTTTGAGTAATATAAGCAATGGTTTCAGTGGGTTTTCTTCCCCTTGAGGGTTTCCCACATATATCTAGTGTCTTTTGTTCTCTCTCTTGATTATTGCACATGTGATTGTTTATTGCACACATAATAATTTTACATGGTTTATGGATATTGAATGGTTAAGTTGAATGATGAATCTAAGAAATGGAAAATGAAGTTGTAATTGTTGAATGACTGATTCACCCCCACTCAGTCATTGTGCTTCCAACAATTATTAGGATTAGTAGTGGAAAAGGAAAAAGGGATCAAGAATTTGAAAGTACAAGAGGATGCGGAGCTAATTACCAATCAATTCAGGATTTTTATCAAGTAAAGAGTGATCGTTTGAAACATTATAGGAATAGATTTTGGGATTGTATTGAATATTTCGATGCCTTTTCAATCAAGGAAGTGCCAAGAGATCATAATGACAAGGAAAATTCCCTTCAAAGATCTACTTCACTACTTCTTCCTTATTCCGAGTTCAAAGAAGATAAGTGTACTATTGAGATAATTTATCAACCAAGTGTCCCATATAATTATTCACATCGTAAAGTCTTCAATGATGATCAACAAGTTTTGGATTTTCTAGAGAAATATGAAAATTTCAACGATCTTTATTTCGAGGTTTCATAATCATCTTTTCATGAATCTGTTTTTTATTCTCAACAAGAAATTAGTGGTGAGTTTCTTCAGCTAAAGGGAAACAAGATTCCCAAATGCTTTGTGTCACTTGAAGGATTATTTAATAAACATGACCATTTCATTAAAAAAAAGAAATATTTTGAAGGAAAATCATATGTTGAATTTGAACATGTTAATATAGGCTCCCCTGAACAACCACGGATTGTGAATATTGGTAAGTGTTTCTCTCCGAAGAGAAAATGAAGTTTGTCGCACTCTTGAAGAAATATATGGACGTATTGGCATGGTCCTACATAGATTTGAAATCCTTCAAGCCTAAAGATGTGCAACACAGTATCCCTCTGAAATCAGATGCTCAACCGTACATGCAGAAACAGCGACATTACAATCCCAAGATTTTAGGCACTATTCTTGTTGAGATTTAGAAGATGTTGGATGCAAGGATTATTTTCCCCATTCACCATTCCACATGGGTGGCTAACATCATCCCTATATGTAAGAAGAATGGAGAGATCTGCATCTGTGTTGATTTTGAAATCTCAATCAATCTTCATTAAAAGACAATTACCCCTGCCTATCATGGATCAAGTATTACAAACAATCATGGGATCTGAGATGTTATCTATGTTGGATGGATTCTCAGGATATAATCAAGTTGAGGTAGCTGAGGAAGATCAACTTAAGACAGTGTTCACTACTCCATGGGAAACGTTTTCTTATCACAAGATTCTATTTTGGTTGATTAATGTCGGGGATACTTTTCAAAGGGATATGGACTTAGCATTTAGGGATTTAATGGGAAAAATCATAGTAGTGTATGTTATCCAAAATTCACCCCCCAGGGTTAATTTGATAACATGCATCGAAATTCTCAAGTCCGGGTAGATAATTGATTGAGAGCAAACATCATGTTTCGGGGCTCCTCGATTTTTTCTAACTCCCGATTAAAGAAGGAAAGAGCAAGCTCGAGAAAATGTGAAAAAAGTTACGTAAGACACGTGCTCGAGGCGAGTAAAAAATCACGAAAAATCGGCTAAGTCCTAGTCCCCGGGACAGTCGGGACATTTGGGACATCAAGGCGCGGATCGGCCGAAAAGCCTACAGGCGGCCCAAACAGCAAAGGGACAAGTGGGACAAATGGACGCGGCGGACGCGGAAAGCCCGGATCGGCCGAAAAGGAGAACTTTCGCACTAACTGCTTTGGGACATCTGGGACAAAGATACGCGAACCGGCCGGTTCGGCGAAATGAGAACAAACAGTCCAGGAGGCAAATGGGACATCTGGGCCGCGAGGACGCGAATCGGCCGGATCGGGTGAACCGGAAGAATTTGTCCCGCGAAGCACAGGGACAAGTGGGACAAATGGACGCGAACCGGCCGAATCGGGCGAACCGGAGGATTTTGTCCCAAGCAGCACTGGGACATCCGGGACAAATGGACGTGGTGGACGCGAAGGAGCCGAAAGGGCCGAGAACCAACCAAATCATGACACGTGTCACAAGGGAAAAGGTCAAAAAGTCAAAGGGCGAGATTTGAAGGGTCAGCCCGAACCAATGGGATAGTGCCACGTGTCCCAGCTAGGGCCCACAAGGAAATTTCAAAAGAGAGCCCGCCGAGAGGTGGAGGAGAGAGAATTATTCAGTGAATCAGAGCCTGCCACGTGTCATCCAGGTGGCGAAGCACGGGAAAATATTTCAAAATCCGTTTTGGTCTGTTCCATGCCCTAAATCTTCAGATCATCATATCTTTTGATCCAGAGCTCGATTTGCACAAAATTGGACTTTCTGGAACGAGCACGACGTCCTCTACGCCACAAAAATGGATTTCTTATTTTTAATGAGGGTAGATATATTTAAATAAAAGAAACATATTCGGCTCCAGTCAATTAATGCTCATTCCCGTCAAATGACAGAAAACGCCTGCTAGACCCAAAATAGCTGCCCGCACTCAGAAGGCCATAACTTTTGCATTTCTCAACGAAATCACACAAAATTGGTACCATTGGAATCATGGTTCTGAGCCCGATGCACAGCAATCAAGAAATTCTAGATTTGATTAGAAATTGATTGATATTTTTAAGAAAACATGGCCGGGTTCAGAACAGTGTTTTATTTGGTAGCTGGGAGTGCAATTAAGAGGCATGGTCATCATTCTTTCTCTGCTGCAGCACATGGGACAGTATGGGGAGCCTTTTGCAAGTAATGGATAACCATTTCACTCAATTTAATGCCTCTTACAGGTGGTTGAAGGATAGATTTTGGGATTTTCCATTTTTCCTTTTCTTTTCCTTCTCATTTTTCTATAAATTGGAGTGTTGGGCTCATTGTAAACAGAGAGTTTTTGGGTAGCAAAGCTCTGCCAAAATTGCTTTGTGAAGCTAGTGTGTTGCAAGCCCTTGTAGTGGACTCCTTGCATGGTGATCCAGGCCCTTATCTTGTAATAGACTGAACTGTGCATACCAGGAAGCAATAAAATACAAGTTTGTGGATGTATCTTCCCCTGCTGTGTTTTCTTGCATTCTTCTTGCCCCTTTTATCTTTCTACAAGAATATTGTGTCTATTATTATGTTCTTGCAGGAATTCATTATCATTGTGTGTGCTTGGAATATTACTGTGAATGCATTTTGCTAGATTATGGAGAACTGTCATCACCTCTTCTAGTGTGCACTTTGCCTCTGTATTTCACACATTTGGAGACTACTCTCACATCCTCCTTTTCTGGTGTATCACCACTTTAGTGTAGGCTTTCATTTTATGTATTCTCTTTCCCTGGTCCCTTGGAAATTTAGATTAGAACAGTTAGCTTATCCTACATTAGAGTAGATTGTGGCGGTGGTAGTTTAGGAGCAAGAACCACTTTCTCTGCGGGAGGTCTATCTCAAGTAGCAAGTCCCACAACTTGGAGATAGTACCCATGTTATCCAATCACACTATGACTTCGGGTATATGCACAAGGGTCTTGTGATTCGGTGATAAAAAGTGTACTTAGATGACCTTATGGTCTTTTCAAAAAAATAGACATGACCACCTTTGTGATCACTTAGAGTGAGTTTTGATGAGGTGTATCGCAACATGGGATTTCCTTGAATCCTAATAAGTCTATGTTTTGGGTAATAGAAGGAAAATTATTGGGACATATTGTAACAAAAAAGGAACTAAAATTGATTCCAAATGGGTTAAGGAAATACAAAGTCTCACCACCGCCTATAAGTAAAATAGGTGTACATTCCTTCTTTGGGAAGGTTAATTTCTTGAGATGATTTCTTCCAGGACATTGCTAATAAGACATGGCACATTACAAACATGATGAAAGGAAAAGTCCCATTTTGATGGACTTTGAAGGGAAGCTCGCTTTTAATGAAATTAAGGAAGTTATGGTTCATGCCCTTATTACGATATGTTTGTATTTCCAAAAGGATTTTATTATGTATAGTTATGCCTCTACTCACACAGTGTCTGCCATCTTGATGAAAAATAATGATGAAGGAATTGAATCTCCCATTGCTTTTATGAGTTTTCCTTTGAAGGAACACGAAATGAAAATGTCCCAAATTGAAAAACATGCATATGTTGTAGTTAGAGTGGTCAAACATTTCAGGTATTATGTTTTGAGTTCTCATACATTAGTTCTTGTTCCGATCTGAGTAGTAAAATTCATCCTTACTTGACAAGAACTAGGTAGCCAGAGAGGTAATTGGATTTCCAAGATTCAAGAATATGATCTTGAAATCAAACCGACAAAGATGGTACGTGGAAGAGGTTTATGCCAATTAATTGTTAAGAACAATCCTGAAAAAGAAGTTTAGACAGATGAGGGAATTCATGATGAATTACCCATGGTTCTATTTGTGAGAATGAAAAACGAATGGTAGTCTAACATTTTTTCTTTTTAACCTATGGATAATGTCTTGCACATCTGAGTTCAAAGAAGAAGTATAAAGTCAAGTTGAGGTTAGCTAAGTATATACTCTAGGATAATGGTTTGTATAAGAGAGGGATTGATTGAGTGTTTCTCCGATGTGTGGATAAGATTCAACAAGGTAAGCTTTTGGAAGAATTTCATAACTTGGCATGTGGTTGAAATTTTCATCATCAGTGATAGCTCACAAAATCGCAAGCAAGGTATTATTGGCCCACTCTCTTTCAAGATGCATCTGAATGGGTAGCTAAGTGTGAATTTTGTCAACATGTTTTCGGTCATCCTAAATTGGTAGCACTTCCCTTCGAGGCATGTAGTAATTAAAAACCTTTCCAACAATGGGGAATAGATTTCATTGGAGCATTAAATCTCGCATCTAGTGTTGGACATATTATGTATTAACCGTAATGGATTATTTAAAAAGTGGGTAGAATCCATTCCAGTAAAACATGCCACACTTCGAAGTTGTATCAGTAACTTCATTAAAGAGAACATAATAGTCAGGTTTGGCATCCCTCATAAGATCATTTTTGATAATGCTTCCAATTTTTCATCTTATGAGCTCACTGAGTTTTGTTATGGTTACGAGATCACTTTAGCTCACTCATCAGATTACTATCCCCAAGGAAATGGCCAGGCCGAATCAAGTAATAAAAACTTGGTGACTATAATCGGAAGTTATTCGATGAGAACCAATGAACGTGGCACAAAGCTTTATCGATGCATTGTGGGCTGATTGTATCACTCCTAAAAGAGCTATAGGAATGTCACCATTTTAGGTGTTATATGGAGTTGATGCAGAAATTCCCATCTCTTTGGAATTTCCATCTTTAAGGCTAGTTAAGATAATTGAGGATGACACTTTCCAAGATTCCATTGAGAAAATAATTATGTACCTGAAAAAGTTGGAAGAATCCAGATCTAAAGTAGTAGACCAGATCATGGAACATCAAGATAAGGTCAAGAAGATGTTTGACAAGAAATATAAATAGCAAGACTTTCAAGTCAGAGATTTATTTTTCTTTGGGATAAAAGAAGAGAGCCAAAGGGAATGCATGGTAAATTTGATTCCCTATGGAGGGGTCCTTTCAAGATTCACCAGTTGTGTGGAGAAAATAGCTTTTATCTTTCGTATCTTGATGGATGACTCAACTCGCTGCCTCACAGTGGGAAATATCTCAAGTTTTTCGAGGGTGATGCAATATCTTCTTGCATTGTACCATAATTTACTTTTACCATTGTGTGTTTACTTTCTGTTGGTGTGTTTGTTTTCATTTTATTTGATTTAGTTTTGGTGCATTTTTCTGTTTGTGTCTCTTTCTTTTTTCGACTCCATAGCCCAATGGTTCATACTTTGGAAATCTAAGTTCTTTTCCTTTGCTTCATCAAATAAAGTCCCCAGTTAGAGCCAGCTATTATCCCAATTTTGAGTTTATTGAGAAAATGGAGATAACCAATCAAAAAAAAATTCTTAATGAATCCCTTTTGAGTCTTTTTTATCCAAAACGTTGTTTTTGAAAGATGTCTAAAAAACCTTTGTATCAGATTTCGAGGTTCCCTTAGCATTTAACATGTAAGATGTTCCATGTTTCCCAATTCTCGAAAGTCTAATTTACACTATGTGTTTTAGGTTTCGAGATCCGATTGCACAAAACATAGGAAACTCAAAATGCATGCAAAGTGTTCCATGCTTCCCGAACCCGAAATCTGACTTGAACCATGTGTTTTTAGTTTAGGGATCCGATTACATCGGAACATATCACCTCCCCGAACACATGTGGAATGCTCCATGCTTCCCAAACTCGAAACTTGACATGATAAAACGTCTTTATATCGGAGTTTTGGGGAACTCAATTACATGATGACATATGCGGTCAATTTTTTGATTCTAAAATTAGTGCATTTAATGTCCAGCTAGAGGTAGGTGAGCACACATGTCGGATGATGTGTATTTATTGCTATGTCTTTTATAAATAGTTGATTTTCCATGTCATTTGTACCTTACGCATTCCCTCCACCATTTGGATTTTCTTCATGCTTGCACACTCTCAAAACCAAACTCACATTTCCTTGACATTTTTATAATTTCTTGTGGATTAGAAAGCATTTTACATCTCCAAGTAAGTAAATCTTCCTCTTTTATACTTTTTAGGTCATACCCTAGTTTACATTTTGTTGAAATGGGTCTTTTTCCGTTTCTTTTTTTGTTTCCTTCCTTCCCAGTTGAATATTTTTGATGTCAAGTAGGAGTGGGAATATTTTTAGATTCTTTCTTTTTTTACTTTTGACAAGGGCTTCAAAGTTTGAGGAATTGGAAACAAGTTTCATGGTTTTATGCCTAAAGTTGTATTTTTCAGATTTTTACATGTCGAAGCATGTGATTTCTCTAACTAATGTTTTGGGATTTTATACTTTCTAAACAAGTTGTATCTTTGCGGTATGTCAAGTTTTTTCGTTCCTAACAAGTTATAAACCCCGATGTATCGGGTTTTGAAGGTGCTAAACAACAACCAAAATTCGATCGATTGTTCGGATTTTCTTAGGTGTTCGATAGGACTATCTTTCCATGACTCATTTTTTCAGACTTTCACACTTGTTGAGAAGGGTTTAAAACCCGATTCTCTTCTAGGGATTCCAAGAAGTTTTGTGGAAAGTTCCTCATGTTTGATTCAGGAAAAGGAAAGGGTAATAAGGAAGGAACTAAAGAAATGAAGTACAAGTATCGAGTGTTGTGGCTCCCTCAAAAATTGATTCAAATTTTGATATTAGGGACATAGAGATGGGACATGTAGACATGGATGAATTTTGGGCAAGAGTTCAGATTTCCTCAAAACTTCATGGATGTAATCTCTTTGTGCAAGTGGATTACCATTAGTAGTGGATTTTCTCATTTCTACTTAGTGTCCCGAATTTATTCTTGTATGCATCAATAATTATGATTGAACTAAAGGTCAATTTGGAATCAAGCGAGAAGTAGTAATCAAATTGGATATTAATTATTTTGATGCACTCCTCAAGCTTCCCAATTTTGAGGAATATGTTGACACAAATCTTCAACTGGCTCAATAGGCCTAGGATAATGACTTAGAAAATTGTGTTAAACATGTGAATAAGAAGTTTTGATTAAACCTAAACATGTTATATCTAGGTTTCCAAAAATGGTTCCTAGAAGTATATAGTTTAGAAATCAGTGATATTATTACACTCCTCAAAAATATATTTGGGCTCCCAAAAGCTAAGGAATTTCACGGATGGATGTATCATTTCATCACCATGATAAAAAATAATAGAAATATCTTGACTAAGGAACCTTCATTAGTGATACCATTGACGCTCAAATGAAAATAGTCCTTTCCATAGGAAATTTTACATGATGTCCTATGTTACTTATGTTTCCTCCGAGATGAGAAATTATCATGGGTTGGATACAAAGGGTAATAAATCGACTAATCACATTTATAAGTTTTATCCCTAGTTGTCTTTAAAAGGAAGCCTAGAACATTTCAAAAGAGTTAATGACACCTTCTTCTACGAGGTTATCTGTAGATTGGATCCTGATCTTACAAAGCAAAGAGTCTCAAATGCTACATGGAATGAAGTATCGAAGTGGGGTTGCATCTTTTTGCAATTCAGAAAGTTTATATATTTGAGTTGTCATATTTCAGGAAACACCAATGCGTCTTCCAAGATATCCGAGTGATAAATTTATTCTTATGGAATTGGTTTGACAAATTTTGGATTTCCACAAGTTTCAACAAAGAAAACATAAGGTCGTCATTTCATTTCCTATATCAATGGGAGATATACGTGTTCCTTTGTGATCAAAGCCAAAAGTGTGGTCTACGAGTTACAAGATAAGCTTAAGAAGACTATGAAGTTGAGACCAGGATTTGATTTTGAGGTGTTCTTAAGGCTCATGGAACGTTGCAACTTCATGTTTCAAATCTCAAGGACATTTGGATTGATCTCAGGGATGAGGTTACAATTAGAAGAAAGGACAATAACATGTTGAATTTGGATGAGATAAGGGTGTTGAATCTCGCAGAGGTCCCCAAAGATGTGGTTGATAATGAGAGCATCGTATAAACTATGTATGAACAAATGGATGGTGAGAAGCACCTATATTTTGGAAGTATTTGGTCAGTCAAGGAAACAACATCTATACAAGAGAGAGCTTCTCAAACCCTTGTCCACACAAAGGTGTGGTTATATTCATGGGGTATGCAGCTCAAGGAATACAATTTCCCAAAGCTACTGTCACATCATCATCAAAGGTGGGCCCCTCACATGGAGAAAAGGATAAAGGTGAAAGCCCACCTAAAAGGGTAAAATTTAAGTTTGTTCATAGTGGGAGTAAATCTCAACCTATGTCATCTATTGCACCTTCTTCATTAGTTGTGGTTCTCGATTCTCCTTCTCTAACAATCACCAAGGAAGTTCTAGTGAGTATTGTAGTAGATCAACCTGTGGCCTCTTCCACTCTTGACACCTCCTTTATACCTATAGTCACTCAAAAATCGTAGGTGCTCCCTCCCATTTCCTCTCCTTCTCACCTCATTTCCTCCCCTCCTCATTTTCTTTCATCTCCTCCTCATTTTCCCCTCTCACCTCTATTTCCATCATCACCACTTATGTCTTCCATGGCAAGTGTGTTCTCATCCTTATCCCCTCTTTCGAGTGGAGTAGGATTGACTTTGGAATTACCAGTTTCTTCTGGGATCCTAGTCTCCATTCCCCTTTCTCCTCCTATGTATTTCCACCATTATTACCGCCATTCTCTCCACTCCTCCATCCCTGGTCACTACTTTTCCCACTCCTCCAACTTCCTCAGAAATGGTCTCGAGTCCCTCTCTTAGAGGCACCTTCTGCTTTAGCTCCCTCATGGTTGTCTAGTCAGACTCCGAAGAAGAGGAAAGTATGGATTCCTTCTGAGGCCTTCGATTTCAATTTCATTGAAGCCAACACCTTCCCGATCAATCAAGAAACCCAAGACTAGTTTCATGGATCTCAGTTGATGTATCTAGTTAGAAATTTGTATAGATTTTCATGCCCCAATGGATAAAACTAAAGAGGACATCACAATTGTGGATTACCAAATTACAAAGGTTGATCTGGGGAAGGTTACTATTGAAGGTGCTCAATAGGATGCATAGAGTGTCATGGATATTCTTTGCAAGAATCTCAAAGAGACTAAAGTCTCAAGAGATGAATTAAAGGAGAAATTTGAATAATTGATGGAGGTGATACTCAAGCTTTCCAAGCCTTCTCATATTCAGATAGCATATCCTATGCCTATTCGTTATTATTATTTCATCAGTACCTAGGATGGAAAAAATTAATGAGAAGGGTAGGGTTTTGATGAATGGATTCAACATCTTCTTGTTCAAGGGAAAAAGGTTATTAATGATACGGTGAATTCCTTCAATGCTTTGGGACAGACAAGGAAAGATGTTGATAAGCTAAATGATGAATTCCTTGAAGAAATTAGGAATCTAGATCTAACTGGAAGCTCTCAGTGGGCTTAAAAAGGTTTGTTCAGATATCCTAATTAAGGAAGGAATAGTTCCAGATGCAGACAAACACTTCGAGTTTTGCAAGGCAATTGAATTTTGGGTCAAAATCCTTAATGAAGCTTGTAGAAAACTAAGGAAATCAAGAGATGAAGTGGTGGATGCTATCAATAATATCGATGAAGAATTATCAAATATTTTCACAAAGGTCTGGATGATGGCCTAAATATTTTCTATATGTGGATGATCTATATAAGGAATTTCAAGAGTTAGTTGAGAAGGAATCTGTAGTAGGGAAAATTTTCATGTATGAAAACTATTGACAAGTTGATTCTCTATAAAAATGTTCTAAGAAATTTGGCCAAGTATATCAAGAAGTACTAGAAGCTTCCAGGGATTGTTAGCAACACTTATGAAACTTTTGAGGTTTTGAACCATTACTCTCGTGGACCATACGAGCATTAATCTCAAAAAATGATTCAAAAGTTACAGATATTTCATACTAAACAAGTTGAACAAATAGATGAAGAAGACAAGTCAGAATGATGGGCATATCATGCCATTTTTGTTTTTCATTTGACATGAATTTTTCAATATTGTTTTGACATCCTATGAACTTGCAAAATTTGACTTGGTCTCTGTGTGAGAATCAGTCAAGTGAACTCATTACTCATATTTACTATTTTTAGTATGTTGTTCCAATTGTTTCCTATTTTCACTCCTTCCCTTCTCTATAAATATGAGATGTTGTGGCATTCTAAAGGGTTGGAAGTTTTGATATGACATAGATTTTAGATTTGAGAAAGAGAAAGACTGTGTATTTTCTTTTAATCATTGAAGAATATAAAAGATAATCTATTGTACAAACTTTGTGTTGTGGAGAATATCTTTGTGGTTTGAGGTATTGTTCTTATGTTTAAATGATTTAAATTGTTCTTTGCTTTAAATATCTAGTTTATCAAATCTTCAAGTTATTACAATTTAAATCACGTGTGATTATCTTTTGATCTATGTTTGCTTAAGAAAAAGCATGTTCCTACCCATTCTATTCTTTCCACATTTTAATAAATCACTTCTTTCTTTTTATTCTCTTTCTCTCCATTCTTATTTCTTTCTAATAAGAATACGACTACTTTTGTCTTTGACAAAATATCCAGCCAACACATATCATCTTAGGAAGGCCTACAACTAGGTTTAGATGAGACATTTCATACATTCTCCTAAAATTTACATGTCCTAGTATTTCATGCCAAAGTTGAAGATCATTTTTAGAAGAAGACAAAAAACATACTTTAAAAATAAATCCATCAAAGATGTATAAGCCATTTTTCTGAATACCAGAAGCAATAACATCACTAAATTTATTTTTCACATACCATTTATTTTAAAATAAAATAAATTTACAATTTTCTTTAGTTAACTATGAGAAAGATAAAAGGTTCTTTTTCAATTTAGGGACACAAACATTCTTGATTATTCCATTATCAAGTTTCACATTCCCGCATCTTTTAAGATTAAATGATTGGTTTTTCTCATAGATAGATGTTTTCCTAACATTCTACAACATTTGTTAGGATGTCACGTATACACAGTCATGTGGCTATAGTCACCACTATCTAGGATCCATTCATTATCATTCGACATTGAAATCGTATCAGAAAGAGCTATTGTTTTGTCAATGTTATTTGCTTGATTTTGATATGTATTATGGTTTTGAATCTTCTTTTGATTGTTAAATTTCTTATTTCTAGAATTTTTGGAAGAAAAAAATTACACTAAAATTTTATTCTTTATGACCAAATTTACAACATTCATTACATGTTCTATTAAACTTCACTTTAAATTTTTGACTATTCCTGTTAGTGTTACTATTAGGAATAGTTTTTTATTTTAAGTTTGGTTTTGGTTTGATTTTTTGTTGTTTTTATTTTGAAATGTTTTTTATTTTTTGAGAACAATTTATGAGAGGTATTTTATTTTGAATCAAAGTTGACCATCACTCGTTCTTCCTTAATTATGGGAGAGGACATGTTTTAAGGTCAAGTATGTCAAACTCATATTGGTATTTTAAGTTTAGAATTTAGATATAGTTCCTAAACTTCTCATGGATGTTGATTAGAATTATGAACTATAACAGTTTTTCTTGGAATAGTTGGTAATCACAACCATCCGATTGAGATTTGATGCTTTTAATTTTGGCCAAATAGTCAATTAATTTTTCATCTCTCTTCATGGGAATTGTGAAAATTTCCATAATAATTTTCTGATTTTCAAGAGGTGATTGCCCTCATGTATCATTTCTAGTTGTTTCCAAGTGTTAGCAAGAGATTCCATGTGTCTTATGTGCATTAATATCTTATTGCTTATACTTTACAATAGGACCGACATGACTTCTTAGGATCTTTGGGAGAAGGCAGTTAGGTTTTTGGGGTTTGTTTGTCTTTTGGTGGGTCTTTTCTCCACAACGGTGACAAGATCTCATAGTTTTCTTTCCATGAAAATGACTTTCAACCCAACTCGCTAAATGCTATAGTTGGTTACATTAAGTAGTAGTGATTTATCCATTGAAAAATCAGTCGTTATGGACATTTTTCAACGATAAATACAAATAACTGCTATGACAGCAATACACATGAAATTAACTCAAAGAAAAAAAAAATAGTTTATTTCACTATTTAACAAAAAATTATAAATATGTATTTATTTTTCGTTGACAAAAAATTAAACTTAATTTTACTCGAAATAAAACCTTAATTTTTGAAAGGAAATTAAATAATCTAAAAAAACTTAATGCCTTTTCTTTGATTTTTCCAAAAAATATATATAAAATAGAATTATTAAAGTATATTTTTCTACTAAATTTTTTGACAAGAAAAAAATATTATATTGGTTAGTAAATAATTTCTATAAAAAAGAGGGTTGGGAATCAAACTTCGCATGTATATGCTCTCTCCTATATTTCAAGAGCTTGTTAACCAATAGAGCTACTTAGCTATATGATTTAGCTAATGAATTATTTAAATTTATCTACTAATTATTTTATTATAGAAAATAAACAATAATAAAACAAATTCTATTTATAGATTTGAAAAAAAATCAACTCAACGAATCCCTAAAAATTTATGGTTCCAGTTGCTTCATTTATTAACTTAGAAATAATTAATTTTGTTTATTTCTTTGCGTAGGTCAAGAGAGAAATAAAATGGATGCACTTTTGACAAATATGTGAGTTCACTAGTGTATGCAAGGTTGTTTTAATACTTTGCATATACTTTTAATATGTTTACACGCCTTATCATGATTTACCTAGGTCATTTTTGGGTTTATGTGAGCATTTCATGTGTGTTACATGGTATTGAAAAAAATTAACATCAAGATTGTCTCCTTTTACTGTGTCATTTGTGGTTAACCAAGGTGATTTGGGAAAAAATCAGTGATTCAAGGTATAGTAGTCCATATAAAGATATAACATGTTGCTTCAAAGTTTTTATGTAGCTATTTCAAGGTTCATACACATCATTTTATAGGTTAGAGATGACATGTAAAGTTTCTACAGGATGAATTTATTTATAGCAGGTCATGTGAAATTTCCCAAGTGATTTTATTTATAATAGGTTGTGTGAAGTTTCTACATGTTGATTCAAGTTTATAGATTATAACAAGCCAAACATATGGAATGTTTTAACTTATTTAAACAAAATTTTATGCAAAATCCTTTAAATAAGGTTCTTTACAAAAGGTTTATCTTACACAATAGAGAGACAATTTTTGGTAGATTTCAAGAGATGTTTGTGTTTATATGTGTTATGCGTGAATTGATTTTGATAAGAAATGAATTTATAAAAATTGTATTTCCAAATTATGCATTCACATATACCAGTCAAATTTATTTTTAGATTAGTTCTAATCCAATACCTTTTTTAAATAGTGCTCTGATAAATTTTCCCCTTAACAAAAATCTGCACACACTAAAACGCTTATCCTTACTCTAAAACCATGTTTGGAATTTCGGATAAAAAATAATTTATTAAAACAATTAGATGTTCACAAAATTTACTATACAAGGATTATAGTTTAGGTATGCGAGTAAATAATTAAAATTACTTCATAGAAATATTAAAAATTAAATGCACATTACACAACACTAGATTTACGTGGGGAAAACCTTGCAGAACAAAACCCCACAAAACAGGTTTCCTTGTGTTGATAAATTACATATAAATTTTACCAAGCACTTCCATTTCCTCCTCGGCTCCCACAAAACCACATAAACATTACAAGAATTAAAATAAATCTTCAATGCTCAATTGTAAAAGTTTTAACCCCCCTCCTTTTATAGGGTGAATGAAATCATTGCACCCAACCGCACACTTTCATATCACACTTTAATTAATTTAATAAATCATAACTTCCACATTAAGTGGAGAGGGGACCCAACAACCTATATTAAATAGGTTTTTATAAAGTTTATTTAAAACATTATAGGATTTATTAAAGTGGTGGCCTACCTAATGGTGATCCCAAAGTTAATATTAATATCCCAATAATTCATCCAACACCTCTACTTTTGTTTCTTCATTTTTGACTTCATCATTAATGGCCTCAATGTAGAACAACTTCTTTTCATAACATATATTTCCTTTATTGTATTTTTATCATTGTTAAAACATAATATTTTTCTTGCTTCTCTTGAATTTGTTGAATAGTTAGTCCGGTAGGATTAGGTACTAATTGTGTTCGAGACATATTATTTTTACTAAGGTGAAAGTCCTTTATTTGATCAGTTCTCTTTCCTTCACCTAACAAACAACTATCATAAATTTTGATATTGAACCAAAATTAAGAAGGAGAACATCAAGCTAGATGATATATTTGAGACCCACCAAGAACAGATCATTTAGATGATCCTCCGAGATAACATCTACATGTAAGGAAAAATTTTGGAACTCGTTGAATATAATATTTGACTATCCTCATTTTTATAGCTTTGTTATCAAGCTAAAATATTTTTCCATAACATTGTTACTATATTGTATTAGAGCTCATTTGTGAACATTGACTAGGTAATAAGGAGATCTTTTTCTATTTCTCACACATCCATTTATACCAAATGAAATATTATAGTTATAAATACAAGGATTTCTTTACCACATTTTACCCACTCGCAACTTGATGTACCTCAAAAAAATCTCCGTTTGGTTGATCCATGTGATAAGGTCCCTACCATCAAATTTTCTCATCTCCACCTTTGGTATCATGTTTTTACACTAGCTAGAAGATCCTACATGGTTGGGTTGTGTGAATGATCCACTTTGGTTAGGTTGATTTGGAATTGATTTTGTACTACTTGAGGAACCTATGTGACTTGAATATGAATTAATATCATCCATCATGCTTGAAAGCATGATCATAAACTCTTTCCTCATTGATTCAAACCCTTCCTTCATTTCATCATTCATTGTGTGGTTGAGGTTATTTTCCAGTACTTGAATATCGCGATTGAGGTCATCCACACTCACCATTTTATTAACATTTTCGTGAAGTTGGGTGACTTCTTTTGATACATCATAAGTTGAGGATTTAAAATCCATATCTTCCTTATTGGGATTCATTCCTGGAGTGGCTTAACCCTTCCCTTGGCCTCTAATTGTTCTCCCTATCATTGTATAGGGTTTGGGTCTTAGGATACAAGGATTAGGGTATAAATTTAGGGTTTGGGTGTTGTAAAGTTATTGATAAGCGATAGCTGATTTTTGACAAACTTTCGGAAAATATACGAAACTTAGAAAATTTCCAAAATTGTAGTTTATGGAGTGAATTTATGATAAACCCTATAATGGATATAGTTTTTGAAAAACAAATCTAAAAATATTTATATTTTGAGATAACCTTAATTAAATCACTTCCCAACTTCAATTAAAAATTACAAAAAAATCGCTACCAATTTGAAGATATAGTCGAATCTTAACAATTAGGATTTTAACCCAATTTTGGCCTGATCAAACCTTTGATGCCACTTATAATGAAATTCCTAAGATATATCTTAATATAATCATCAATATAACATAAAAATATAGATAAATGATCACAATATGCAATCGAGAATGACTTAACCACTTCTTTGGGGAAACCTCCGGAACATAAAATAAGACTCAAGTGCTCAATATGATGATCAACTACTACTTACTAACTCCTATATAAACCCTACTATGTTATGAAAAGCATCGAGGATGGTCTATTAAGCATATGAAAGCATAAATGAATATGATATGACATGTTAGGATATTATGTTAGCCACATGTTGGCTAAACATATCTCGATATATACCATAACACTAAGGGCATAGGAGGGATTTAATTTAATTTGAATTAAATCTAAATATTTCAGAGTCGTTACTAAACCAAATGATGTATAAATGTTGAAATATAGAAATGACACAAGTAAACTAAGATATAATATTTAAAACCCTAAGCAAAGAAGAAGCAGAGAGGACTTAATTGATTTACGCTCAATCAAACCGATATGGACTGAAAAAGTGTTGAATAGGTTGGGAAGAGTGTCGTAAATGCTTAGTATAAATTTGAAATGTAGGAATGAGGCCAAACACGGGCACCCAAGGTAGGACAAGGGCGCCTAGGTACGAAGACCACTTATGGACACCGGTGACTTCTCGGGAGCTCAAGATCTTCTTTCGGTGTGTCACAAGTTATTTGTTGTTGTTTCCTGTTGATCACCTAGTAGTCACACTATGATTGCCGAAGGTACTCAGAATTTGTAAAAGAAGAGTTTAACTTCACAATCCCACAAACCACATCAAACATAAAAAGGAAAATGTAGAATGGGAGTCAAACTGACCCCGGAAGTCACCCCGAGAGTGAACTTACGACCGAGAACTACACTACATCTTAGACTCTATGTAGTTCTTGTAAGTGTGTGTAGAAATTGTGCCCTAGGATACCCTTGTGTAAGTTTCACTTGATAAAGGGATAAAGCTAGAATATATAAATCTATAACATGTGTGGATGGAATAGAATGAACTTCCCCTTCCTATGTAGTGTGTATGCAGAGTTGATGTAGTCCTTTTCCCTTAGATGGATGCTAGATGAATGCCTTTGAGTGTTTTAGGTACCTTTGGATGCAATCTTAGGTGAGTATAGTAATGCTTAGTGCTTGGTCCTGTATTTTTAACAATAACTATGCATTTATATGATTTCCTTGTTTGAATTTTGTAATTGGCAACTAGAAGGTCAACCCATAAGTGAAAAATATTCCCAAACATAAAAGAGGCCCAAAAAGAGTGAGTAAGGTAGAAAAGGGTCGAGGGCGCCTAGAGGGGACAAGAGTGTCAGGAGTTTCTTTCCTAGTTGGGTGTTGGTGTTTGAAGCCATAAAAGATAAATCAGTAAAGTTCGACTAGGTTATATGTTGTGTAAGACCAAATAGAAAACAAGAAACAAAGCAAAGAGGCCACGAGATAGTTGTCAACCACTTTTTTTGGATTAGGAATCATATGAGTGATAATATGTTTTTAGGAACTAAAAATGTACCCAAGTGTGTGACTTGTGTCTACATTTTTCCCCACTTTATGTTATTGAGTGAATAATCGATAACATTAAGTAGATAGAGTGCTTAGTGGACAAGTGAAGCATGGAATGATGCAAAGTGAATTGTGGAGACTCAGAAAGGAAAGTGACCCTAGGGGTGAAGTATATGTGTTGAACTGTGTTTCTATATCTTGTTAGTGTTGCTTCTTGTAAGGACATACCTGATGTAAAATAATGTAAAGGATAGAAAAATGTCCGAAAATGTTGTGAAGAGTGAATTTTTGGGTGATCTCATGCCAAGAGTGATTTTTTGGGTGATCTCATGCCAAGTGTGATTTTTTTGGGCGATCTCACGCCAAGTGTGATTTTTTGTGGTCTCATGCTAGGTGCAAGTTTTTTGCTGATCTCACGCCAAGTACGAGTTTTTTGGGTAATCTCACACCAAAGAGAAAGTGTTGGGGAGAGAGGTCTAGTGTTACTCTCCTTCCATGAATCGCCCGATAATCACCATTTGTAGATGGTACGTCCACGATTTGTTCTCGCTGTCCTAAATTATTTTAGACTATATTGTTTGTTCGGTTGAAATTAATTGTAGGATATTGCGTCCATGTTAGAATCTGAAGGAATGTGTATGTAAGCGTGAAACTACTGCGGAGGATTATGTGAATTGTGTTGATCTGAGAAGATAGTTGTGTGTGCCCCTAGGACATTATCACTCACGAGAGGAAACAAACACCTGTGCACTACTGCCTAAGTCAGGCACTAGTGTCTGTGCTATGTTGAGGACCCAAGTCATATTTTAGGCCATTTTGTGATTGTGTTCCTATTTTTTTCTATATTGTGTAGATTTTTTGAACAGTATCTCGAGCTTAGTAGGGGTGATTTGTTCACCCAATGTATGCCCCCTCATTTGGGGTGCATGCGATGACTGTAGGAGTGTGTGGTCCAAATGAGAGGAGGTGATGTTGATCTAAAGCTGATACCTTCAGGGGGTAGGGGATGTGCATGGTATAAACTAAGGCACATGCAAACAAGATGGCACCCATTAGTATGTTAGAAAAATAGTCCTGTAAGAAAAATGTTGTACATGAAGCACCCATTAGTATGTTAGAAAGATAAAAAGTATGGCAATGCATTTATGTATCAATGGAAAGTAGTGTGCTAGGAAGTAGAAGTAGTAAATAATTAAATAATATCATCTATGATGTGTGAAAGTAGTAAAAGTAGATGCCCCAGAGCCTCGGTGGGAGTGGTAAAGGTACAATACCAAACATAATTGCAGCATGTAAGAAGTACGTATTCACTCGAAATACCAAATGAACACGCATGTGTGTATATAGAAAGATAATGACATATTGAGTATCTAACTAGCATAGTAAGAAAAGTGTGTCATGAAAATAGTATAAGAAATCAAGAGTGAGTGTGAATGTGAAAATGGAAGGGGCGGTGTGCCCCCTAGTAAATGTGTATGAGATGATGTTAATTTATAAAATACCCCTCAACAATCAAGAATGAACCATAGAACAAGAGTGTGTCATCGGGAAATGGTTTGAAAATGTGTGCTAGAAAGATAGATCATGAAGCATAGAGCGTGAAAAGTGAATATGGTGAGGTTCATTTCAGATTTATACCCTCAGTAGTTGAGTATGAACCATGGAACTAGAGTGTATCACTAGGTAATGACGATACAATGCGTGTATCAAAATGTGTAAAAGTACTAAAAATATTAAGTGTGAAGCACAAAGCGTGATAATAGATTTGATAGACAACTTATGATGTTAGGAGGGGAAGAAAGTGTGATGCCCCCAAGTGTGAGAAGGATAGAAGGCTATCCAATGATAGTGAAGGGAAAGGGCCCTCCACTCGATGTCTGAGGAGATAAAGGCATGTGATGATGCTCTAAGATTGGTGGAGTATGAGAGTAATGACGTACATGTGAAGGAGACCTATGTGGTGAAGGAGGTGGTGAAAACCTATGTGAAGGGGTTACTCGAGTAGGGGACATAGGCTAACAAGATGGGGTAGTGGACTGATGTAGACAAAAATGTCATGAAGTATAACATGTCCGAATAGAAGAAATAGGTACGAGAATGTGCCTTAGATTTGAGAGGCCCTGAGGCCTAGATGTTGTAGCTGGTGGAAGGATATCATCAAGACTAGGTTTAGGAAATGGTGTGCATGGTGGAACGCCTTTAATAGTGATAACTTGTTTATTGTGAATGAACTTGAGAAATAAATGATTCATGGAGGGAATAACTTGAGCAACACGGAGCCAAGGAAGACCTAAGAGCATGTCACAACCTTCGATTGAAGATGCCACAGTGAATGGCACAAGCATGGTAAGAGGCCCAACTATAATGGGAAGCCTGATGTAGCCAAAAGAATTAGGAATTAGATATGTGATATCATAAATCATACATTTGATAGCCAAGAGAAGTGCAATAGACAATACACTAATAGGAGTCACTAGATATATCATGGTGTTATTGATAGTGTATGAACCGATATAAGCATTGATGTGTAATGAATCGAAGTGAATGTAGCATGATAATCATGATCTGAAAATGAAATGGTTGGTGGTGATGCGTCAACAAAAGTGACAATAAAATTGAGAGGCCTCGACGAAGGAGGCACGACTCAATATGTATGATTATCAGAAGAATCATAAGCTTGTGTGTCATGATTAGGCAAAGGGTCATTAAATATTTTTAGTTTTTATTATCATTGATTGACTTAGTAGTATATGACTCAAGGAGTTCGAGTGAATTATTGTCAATAAGATCTAGAATAAGATGTTTGAGTTTGAAACAACGATCACAGAATGCCCGATGCATTGGTGATAATGACATTTAGAATTTTGTCATAATTGTTGCCACGAGGACGAGATGGATCAAGATTGAGAAGCAACATAAGAGTGATTATATTGATTTTTATTAGTTGAGGTAATAGAAAACAAGGTGTAAAGGGTAATTTGGTGAAAGTATGCTTTAAAGGTTTTCATTAAAGCTTTTCATGAGGAGATACAAAATTAACAATTGCATTTACTCCAGTGGGCTTAGGAGATGGCTTGAATGTTGATTTAGCTTGAAATCTATTAGAAGATGATGAAGGAGTATCTTGATATTTGAGTTTTCCCATAGATAGAAGTTTGACTTCACACATTTTAAGTGTATGGCATAATTGATCAAATGAAGGAGAGGTCTCAAAGATAACACTCTCTGAAGTGGTGGTAATAGGATTTAAACAAAAATATCTTGCAATTTAGAATCAACAAGCACATTGGTCATCTTAGCTAGGTTGTTCTTATAACATAATACATAGTCCACTAGATGCTCATTAGATATTTGTTTGATTTGAGCGAGTTGTGCATAAGATATCTTGGTGTCGATATTGATGGAAAAGTGAGCAATAAAAGCATCAGCTAGATGCATAAAAGAAGTTACTCGAATGAATAGGTAGATCATAAAACCAACGCATGGCATAATCTTGAAGACTCTAGGAAATAGCTTAGCTAGCAATGTATGATCATCTGCATAATCGAGACATGCCACATGAAAAGCTTTGAGATGCTCTTGAGGGTCACCATGGCCATTAAAGGTGGGAAGCTTAGGGGTGATAAAATTGAGAAGAAGTGAATAAGAAAAAATGGCGGGTGCAAAAGGAGTGTGAAGAAGTAAGGAGGAATCAAGATATGGAGAGGAGCATGAAGTAGCCTATCATGAATCGACATATTTTAACTTGTAGGTCATGATATAAAGAAGCTAGGTCATGGGTGTCGAAAGAGGAACCAGGTTGTGTATTAGAAGCATTGGGATGGAGAAGGGGAGTGGTAGAAATAGGAATGTTAAGGGGTTGGGTGGATGTCATGGCAACTGAAGAAGAACCTACAAGGGGAAGAAGTAGCATCTTGAGAGTGTTTGGTAGTATGTAAATCATTGAGAACGTGTGTAATATGTAAAGAATTAGGACACAAATCTTGACAAAAATTAGTGATCTTTCCAGATTGTTCTTGATCAACATTAGTGTCCTCATCATAATATTGTTCACTATCGAGAGGTTTAAATGTTTTTCAAAGGAACATTATGTGAGTTAGCAAATGGGTTATCAGATTCAACCATTTCCTTAGAAGATTTACGAATAGAGGGAGAAATCTCAATGTACTCAAGGAACCAAAATGACCACTACGAGTGATGGGCATAAAAGGAAAAACCTAGAGGGAAGGTAGGATTTGAGTGATGGATTCACCAAATGATTTAATTTAATTTGAATTAAATCTAAATATTGCAGAGTCACTACTAAACCAAATGATGTATAAATGCTGAAATATAGAAATGACACAAGAAAAATAAGATATAATATTTAAAACCCTAAGAAAAGAAGGAGAGAGGACTTAGCTGATTTACGCTCAATCTAGAACCGATATGGACTGGAAAAAGTGTTGAACATGTTGGGGAAAGTGTCGTTAATGCTCAGTATAAATTTTGAAATGCAGGAATGAGGTTAGATAGGGATGCCCATGACATGATAGGGGCACCTAGGCACTGAAGACTGCTTCGGGCGTTGGTGACTCCTCATGAGCTCAAGATCTTCTTTTGGTGTGTCGTAAGTCTTTGTTGTTGTTTACGGTTGATCACTTGGTATTCACACTATGATCACCGAAGGTACTTGTTGTTAGGAATTAGTATTTACATTGTGTAAGATAATAATTACGTTGGTAATTATTATTATATAGTTTAATATGTTATTAATATATTATTGTTATATAAACAATAATATATTATTGGTGTTGAGTTGTGTATTGTTACGGGAGTAACAATCACAACTAAATAGTGTTAATTGTTATAACACCTCCCTATTTTGTTGGAGGTTGTTTTGGCTATGTATATGGCTATATAATAGCCACATGTATCTGAACATCAATATAGAGAAAATAATATACGGATTGAATAAGATTAATGAATTTTAATTGTATTTACTTGTAAATCTGTGCATTCATTTCATTTGATATCAGAGTGAGATTTCATCATGTGTGCAGTAGAAGAATAGGATTGCTAATGAGGCAATGCCATGTTCTGTATGGTTGCCTCATATTTATTGAGTTTTTGGAAAGGGGTTAGCATATGTATTATTGTGCAATTATCGGAGATATGTTTTTAATGATTTCATGTATTAACTGATTTTCTGATGCTGGATAGTTTCACATGTAATCTACAAATTTTGTGACTTTTTTGCTCCAACTTTGATTGCACTTGCATTGCAGGCTTTGTACACAGATTGGTGTACATATTTGATAACACTATTTGTGCAGGAGGATCGAACTTGCAGAGTTATATTTTCTAGCCATAGTATGTGATCCTTTGACAAGGGCACGCTGGCCATAGATTAACTGCGCCATGGATTTCTGAAGGATCCTGTAATTGCATAGAACAACCAAATCTATTGATTTCGCTGCATTACTATAAATCCTCCCAAAAGCCTCTGGTTTTCTCACAGTCTGTAGTTTCGTTTGGCTGATAAGATATATAAGAAATACGTGCCTAAATACTCCTAAGTGGCTGTCAAAAATCTACAGATTAAGCCGCAATCCAAGGAGAGAACACTACAAAGAGATTGTGAGGAGAAGAAACGTGTTGTCTCATGGATCTATATCAGACAAATCGGTGCACCTATTTATTCGGTGCTCCTATTTATTCGGTGCTCCATTATTTCATTTATCCACCCATGGTGAACAAGTGTGTCTTCTAAGGACATGTTCAGATCCATTCAAGTTTGACTTCATGTGCTCATCTATCATCAGAATCGAAACAAATCAATTTTGGTCTTATTGGAAAAGACTCGCTGCTATAAAAAGCTGACTACTCAAATGTTCAAGGAAAATCTGTGACCCGATAAGTGCATTGCTAGTTGTTGGTCTCCTCTGCCAATTGTCAAAACGTGGTGTTTTGCATCAAATCTGTGGGCCTATGCGTGGATATAAAGATCTCTTCATCCTGCTGATCCATGTCATATGGATTAAATGTTGTGTGAAGGTTGATAGACATGCGTCGCTAAGAAAGAGGTGAATGAGAGCAACGTCAGTCTCCAAGGTTAAAAGAATTCCACATATGGCACTTGGATCTCGTATTGCATTCTACTGCCATTCACGACTTCAACCAGTGTTGTACAAGCCGTGATGTCGACTTCCATGTGCAGAGCAACACTATTTGTGTAAGTCGTTATGTTTTGTGGTCTTTATTAAATGTCCATCTAAATGCGTCTAGGTGAATAGGATATTTATAAAACTATAGTTTATTGTTATTCATGCATTTTACTTTAGTTTTGATGGTCTAGTTTTGTGAGAGATAATTAAATGGTCATTTTGAAATTAAAAGTCCATTAGTCATTATTTTGTCACTGAAATGTAATATTGTGTGAAATAATATATGGAGAGTTTTATTATATTTTTTGTTGTGTGTAAATCGGGAGCAATATCGGTTGAAGCCGACTCCCCTAAGAGTGCATTTTCGGTTGAAACCGACGCTCTAAGGTATAATGGACATTCCACTAGAAAAATTCAATAGTCTCATTATCACATCCCAATTTGAGTTAAGCAGCCATGTAATGGAGGATGGAGGCACGGGAGGATGGAGGTCATTCAGCGACCTCTCGTCGATCACCAACAACAGGGGCCGTGCAAAAGCTATGGTGGCATATGTATGGTGTGAGTATATGATTTTCGAGTGTAGTTTCCATTTTCTCGGTGTGCTTGAGTTTGCGGTGTTCTGTTTTGTGTGGTATTTGTGTGGATCTTGCTAGTCAGCTAGAAGAATACGTTCACTAGCATTAGTGACCATGTGCAGCAAGACCTAACTAGCAAGATCCATTCGGAGTATGTTCTTGATGCATTTTGCTTCTCAAGTATCTATATGAGTGGAATTTCACATTGTGGGGAATACATACCAATGTTCCATTCCCATTCGCACCTAAAACGACTTAGTCAAGGAAAGCTTTCGAGTGGCAATGGGAGTTTTCTATGTTGTTCGAGATCGAGTGGCGGCAATCAATGACAGAGACTACGATTAAGAACATTATGATTCTTATAGGAAGTAATGTGAAATTTTTGGTATATCTTCTATTGTGCGAGTTTTGAGATATGCATGTTGTGTTTCCTACATAATTCCAGCCGATGTATAAGCATAGTAGTGGTGAAAGTAGCACGAGTAAGCACCGAGTAAGTCAGTTCATGGATCTTGAAAGGGTTTGTGGGAGGATCCAGAAAACCACACGAGGTGGACAGTTGATGAGGTTCCTGTCACGTCAAGGTTTGTGGTAAGCCTGTTTAAAACCATGGAAGGAGAGAGCCTTTCTTTTGGATCAAGGTCATGAGTCACAGAGTTGGACATGCCACAAGGGTGAGCATACTGCAGTTGAGTGTGTGGATGTTTTTCTACCATGTAAACACTAAGGGGGGGAATGTTAGGAATTAGTATTTACATTGTGTAAGATAATAATTACGTTGGTAATTATTATTATATAGTTTAATATGTTATTAATATATTATTGTTATATAAACAATAATATATTATTAGTATTGAGTTGTGTATTGTTACGGGAGTAACAATCACAACTAAATAGGTTTAATTGTTATAACACCTCCCTATTTTGTTGGAGGTTGTTTTGGCTATGTATATGGCTATATAATAGTCACATGTATCTGAACATCAATATAGAGAAAATAATATACGGATTGAAGAAGATTAATGAATATTAATTGTATTTGATTGTAAATATGTTGTATTCATTTCACTTATAACCTACAAAAGAAGAGTTCACATGTATAAGACCACAAACCATATCAAACCTAAAAAGAAAAATGCAGAATGGGGAGTCAAACTGACCCCAGTGGTCACCCCGAGAGTGAACTTACAACCAAATGTTGCACTACATCTCAGACTCTATGTAGTTCTTGTGACTATGTGTAAAAATTGTGCCCTAGGATGCCCTTGTGCAAGTTGCACTTGATAGCGGGTTGTAGCTAGAATGTATAAATGTATAGCAAGTGTGGATGGAATAGAATGAACTTTCCCTTCTATGCGGTGTATGTAGACTTGATATAACCCTTTTCCCTTGGATGGATCCTAGATGAATGCCTTTGAGTGCTTTATGTGCCTTTTAGATGCAAGCTTAGGTGTTGATAGTAATGTTTACTACTTGGTCCTTTATTTTGAACACATAACTATGTAATTATATGATTCCCTTATTTGAATTTCTTAATTGACAACTGGGAGTTCGACCTATAAGTGAAAAAAGAGGCCCAAAAAGAGTGAGTAAGGTAGAAAAGGGTCGGGGGGCACCTAGAGGGGAGGGGAGTGCACAGACGGTGTAGCCCAGCTAGGTGTTGGTGTCTACGAAGCCATAAAAGATAAGTCAAGTAAAGTCCCGATTGGGTTGTAGGGTGTGTAAGACCAAATAAAAACAAGAAACAAAGCAAAAAGGCCAAAGATAGTTGTTAACCACTAGTTTTCTTGCTTATGAATCATATGAATGCCGGTATGTTTTATCACCTAAAAATGTACCCAAGTGTGTGATTTTGTTTCTACTGAGGAGATAGTTCTTGTTTTTGTAAACCAATCAATGTAAAGCGCATTATTGCATAGCAACAACACTAGTGGTCTTGACGACCATTTATTGTTGATGGAGAAATGAACTATGTAATTAAATTCAAAACAACATAATACATTGCCTTATTATCGTATTCAATACTAAGGATGTCTAACTATCAATCAAATATTGATGTTAGAGATATTCTTGAACACACACACACACACACACACACAAATATATATGTGTGTGTGTGTGTGTGTGTGTGTGTGTGTGTGTGTGTGTGTGTGTGTGTGTGTGTGTGTGTGTGTGTGTGTGTGTGTGTGTGTGTGTGTGTGTGTGTGTGTGTGTATAATGACAAGATAATTTGAGTAATGTTTGCAACAAAATCCTATGCCCTTTTGATGTAGTGATTCCCTTGTTGTCAAAGACAACTCTACTTAGCACATGCCCGCTATATAATAAGATATTTATTGTGAGGCCAAGGTCCTTTCGATAATGGATATTATCATACCCTATGCATGTAATGATCATATGTTTCAATAACACAAAAATACGAGACCTCAAGGATTAACAACCATATAAATGAAGAATAACATTGTGTGTGTACATATAAGTGTGTGTGTGCGTGCGTGCATGCATGTGTGCGTGCACGCATGTGTGTCTGTATGCACACACATATGTATGTATATATGTATGTGTGTGTGTATGTATACATACACACATACATATGTGTGTGTATGTATGTGTGTGTATGTGTGTATGTGTGTGTGTATGTACAGTATGTATGTATGTATGTACAGATACATACATATATACACATGTATGTATTATGTACATATACATACACACACACACACATGTGTGTGTATGTATGTATGCATGTGTATATGTGTGTATATATACACACATATACATATATACATATATGTGTGTGTATTCATATTGCTCTTAAATGTAATGTCATCGCATGTACTTGTACACTTTTGTATCGTGATGTCGATGCGAGCTAAGACTCTCAATGATGGCTCATCAAGTCTTGGAGAGTTTCACATCATTAATCAATGTTATAATTATTTTAATGGTTATACATTCTAATGATAGCCTTTTAGGTGTTAAAATTAGGGGATTTGAAAGTGGGGTGTGATAGATTTTGAAAAAAAAAACGCAAGTATGTCATGGCTAGAAACATGAAAAACATGTAAACAATTGTCAAATTAAACCCACGATAGTAATCGGTTACCCATTGAACTTTATTCTTGATTGGTTTATCTTTCCTCGGTCATATTTTATATTTACAACCCGAGAAGAGATGGTGATTTCAAATAAATACAAGTGTTTCATGGCTAGAAACACGAAAAACATTTAAATGGCCATCAAATTTAAACCTTGATTGTAATCGATTACCCATGCAACATTTTTCAATTTATTTCTCTTTCTTTGGACCCACAAAGTTTTAAATAAATGTCAATACCATGGTTGTGGTAAGTTTATTTAGCTAAGCCTAGTGTAACTTGTAACTCTATGATCTTGATGCATCACATGTGGGATAAATTATCCCTATTATAGATGGTAAGGTGCATTACGAAACACCAAATACAAGCCGATACAATGATGAATATATAACAAATCACATTAACCTTGAATATTTTAATTATTCTCTTATCCTCCTAACACGTTGCAAAATAATGTTGACCTTGTATCTTTCTTTGGACTTATGTGGCCCATTTTGGTCTTACAAAGTACTACCTAGGGTTTAGTGGGTATTTGATTGCGTTCATTATGAAACTTAATAAATTAAATCCGATTGAACATGTGTACATTTATGCTAATAAGAAGTTTACAACATTTATCAAAACTAATTCCTAATAACAACAACTAAGTTGTCCCTAGTGGCTCAATCCAATTACACCCCTCGCTATTTACAACAAGGTCACTAGTTTGAGCCATCAAGTAGGCAACCGAAGTACCTCTATTAAAAGTGAGAAATCTCCCATCAAATGAGAGGTCATCTAAACCCTTGGTTGCATCAATTCAAAGAAATTAATAATAACGTCGCTTCACATACTACATTTAAAAAAACTTTCTACACAATACATTATATAATCCCAACATATACTCCACGACACTAATCAACTTATCCATCAATATTCTCATGAAACCTTTATAAAGGAACCATTCCTAGTTACACCTTATTTGAACCAATAATTGACAAACACATAAAGGAGCCCACACATATATATTATTGTGGCAAATAATAAAAAGTTGTCATCCATCCATCAAATATTACTAGGTATGAAATGAAAAGTAGTTGGCATCCTCATAAACATCAATTAATCTATTATGTCAGCATGCACACTTGAAATTCGGTCAAGGTCTCTCCAAATGGATTATAAATGGAAAGGACAGGAAAACTTGTATTATTAGGGAATGGCCCCATTGTAGAAAATGAAATTTGACCATTAGGAAAAGAGAGGAGTGAGGAGAAGGTTCGAGTACGCGTTGCCACGTGGAATATTATACCTAATCCGACGCCACCCCTTTCGTGGGGTCCAAATTATAATTAAACATTTAAGTGCGGTCACATGCGACTCTTGACCGAACAAGTATCTCAAAAAATAAACGAAAAGGGCGGTCCACGTGGAATTGTCCCTTTACGTGGACCCTGGAAGTGGGTGGGTTAGCAGTGACGTGTCGGGGGTGTCGTCATGGGCGATTGCGCTACAATAAATGCGCGGTTGTTATTATTAATGTTTGGGGTGGGGCCCACCCGAGGATATGGTAAACGTGTCGGCGAAATATAGTCCGCGCATGCAAAGCGCGAGGGCAGGAATAATTAATGATAAAGGTCCAACATTTTTATGCTTGTTTGTTTTGTTCCTAATGTTTTTTATTTTTCTTGTACGTTTCGACTGCGCATGCAGCTGCCCGGCCCCACCGCCAGCTCATGCACGTACACGTACGAACTTTCAAAAACTAAATAGTCCCCTATACTTTCTTCCAATCATAAATACTTATTTGGACTCGGGAAATAATTTACAATTATAAATTATTCCCACCATTTATTTTAGAAGGTATGTATTTAGCAATCGCATGCGCCCGATGCAATGGAGATTCCTGTAAGGAGGTGTAGAAGAAGATAAAGTTGAAAGAGTGAAAGTGTAACATTGTAGGTGGGGCTAAGGGGAGGGGTGAAGCACATGGAATGAAAGACATGGTACATTGTTGTTTAACTGGAGAGAAGAGGCTCCAAATTGAAAATGTGGCAACAAACTAAGGGGAAGTAAACTAAGAGGAACAAAGTGTTTGTCGCTACATATATAGGCCCATTTCCAGTGATATACTTGAAGTTAGAAATGAAAAGGATAGATGAAGACCAAACTATTATGAGTACCATGAAAGTTATCTAGGATTTTTCCGATTATATTGCATTCACCATGTTTGTCTGTCAAAAATTGAAGTCAATTACAAAGTTTTCCTTTTGGATTTGTATTTGGCATTGCGTTCTTACCATTCTAGGTTTTTAACGGTCATTAAATTTGGAGGATTTTTCATGTGTATATTCTTACACCTTTTGTTTTAAAATTTCAATTTTTTGTGGCTCTGCAGTACGAGCTTGGAGCGTTTAAAACTGATGAGAAAGGACCAAGTTTATGTGTATTTTGTAAAGTTTGTAAGGAGTTTATTGAAATGTGATCAAAGAAGTAGATGTAAGGATTGCATTTATAGTGAAGGACATATGGCAAAAGTTGTTGACATCGAAATCAACAGTCCTTATCTTATACCCTGTCATTCTTCCTTCTAACAATAAATGACAAACATTGATCCATTATTAATGTTGTTATTCCTGATACCAGTTGTTATTCAAATATGCATCATAAAATCGTTTGAAGTTGTTTTTGATATGAGATTTGAAATTGTATGGAGCTTCCATTCTAATGTGGGATACGAAATCATATGGCGAATTTTCCACACAATATTGTTTTCACCCTTTTTAGATTTGATAAAGACTCACACAACCAAAAATGAATAAAATAGAAGCTATACATGGTTATTATCATTACTTAACTTCCAACATTAATCATTCAATATTAGAATAACACATTAATACTTGTAACAAAGGTATACGATAGAATAAAAATTCATAAATGCATGGGATTGAGTGCACTTAGCTTATTGCAGATGATTCTAAGCAAGTCTTGGTGATCGAATGATGGAGCAGAGGGATCTAGACCTGAGAATACTTTGAAACTGGAGCTGTGATCTGAAGATTCTCTTGGATAGGACCGTATAGTAGAGGCACGAATATTTATATGGTTTTGATCTATTTGTATGGTCTTGACCTTGCTCAGAACTAGGATCTACAACTTTCTAGTTTTCTCATTTGTCTAAATATCTTCATCACTCTCTGTCGGTCATTGTTAGTCACACTACGGGGGCCTCTAAATGCTCGCTCAACCTTTCAAACAATAACCACGAGATAAAGAGTCTTGCAAAACATTTACATTAGTTGGGTTGTGGGTACCCCCATGCACTGCCGACATTGGCACTACTCGAATAAGTCTCAAATCATGCATTGTTCTCCACCTAGCATGTGATATCTAGTTGTAGTACAATCAAATTCGACATTCTTTCTTTGACAAAGCTTGATTTGAGTTTCTCTCTTGCAAATCTACTTGAGTAGGTGACTTTAGATGCTTGTTAATATGGGAAGCAGTCCCCTGAACCTAGTGGGAAGCTTTAGACTTGTAGATAGTGATGCCCTAATTAATATGCAGAGGTATTTGTGAAGTGTATGGAGCTCTAGGTGCCTTTTGTGCTAGCTTTTGCAATAGGAGTCCATAAGAGTGTTAGGTTCTAAATGAGGTGAGTTTCACTTGCTTATATATGCTTCCAAAGGTGATTTAAGTTACAAAGGCCAACTAAGGAGTAAATGACCCAAAGAATAATATGCAATTGAAAGTTCAAGATCAAAGTGAGCAAGGAAAAAACTGTACACTAGGATCAAGACCATATGGCACAAACTGACCCTACTACACGTTTTTTACCCTAGAAGAGAAATCTAAAATTAAGGTTTGGAAGCTAACAAGTGGACTTTCTAAATAGGTTTCATTCATTCAATTCTCAAAATTTGTCGATAGAGGAGAATGTATGACCAAACAAGCTAGAAAAGAGACCTAGAGATGTACCATATGAGATTGGGTAAAGTGCACTTGTTTGAGTAAGAAAGCAATGTCAAAACCAACAATGTTGAAGAGTAGAATTACCAAATTTGAGTGTCTGCAAATACCATTTGTTGAGAATTTCTATAACAAGTATGTTTTATCCGCTTCTTTGGTTACATGAGAGCATAACAAGTTGTGGGATCCATCTTTAGCATCATATAATTTTGTTGAATATGACAAAGAAATAAGCAATAACTTATCAAGGCATTCCTCAAGAAATGGTGACAAATTTGTTAGTGAAAGGCTTGAGAATTTGCACCTCAATTATATTTCTAATGAATCCTATCACATGTGGCATGAGGAAAGAATAACACGGGTAAATTCAAAGGAGGTCTAGCAGGAAAAGACATGAGAAATGGCCAATCCATTCGAAGTCCTCAACATCTCAAATTCCTTGTCCATATCTCAAAGACCATGTAAACACATAATCCTCAAGAGAATACATTAACGTGCAAACATATAAACAAGATGTGTGAGGATGTCTAAACATATGTACGCTTAACAATTAACAATTAATCTTCAAAATTTAAATTTAAATTTAAATATTTCAAACTTTATAGAAAAATACAAATTAAAAAACACAAAAGATGAAGACACAAACACATCAAATCAAAAGAGGTATATTGATAAAAAAAAATTAATGTATGTGTTAACAAACCAATTGAACCTATTAGTGAAATCATACGTTAGAAAAAATGACATAATCACTACCATATCTCCATCGTCTAATAATAAACATGGAATAAATTTTATTTTTATAATGAGTCAACCATATGCGTGATTTTTAATAATAGAAAACATCCAAGATTTCCTTTGATTTAATTTTAACGAAGTCTCTCAAATATGGCATAAGGAAAGAACAACATGATTGGATTCAAAGGGAATCTAGTAGGCAAATCTAAGGAGATGGTTAGCCTACTTGAAGTCCCCCAATAGCTCAAATATCATCTCCTCCATCTCTCAAAGACCATATACACACATAATCCTCAAGAGAATACATTAATGTGTAAACATATAACAAGAGATGTGCAACTATCTAAACATGTGTACACTTAACAATTAAAAAACAATATTCAAAATATAATTTTAGTTTTAAATCTTTCAAACTTTACGAGAAAATATAAATTTTAAAAGCATAAAAGATGAAGACACAAACACATCAAATCAAAAAAGGTATATTGATAATCAGTTGATGTATGTATCAACAAACTAATAATAAAAAATTAATCAAATCATAAGATGGAAAAAACAATGATATAATCCTTAGCAACATTACATCATTATAATCATTTTACAATAAACTAACATATAATTCTTTATTTTTATAATGACTCAACAATATGCATGAGTTTTAACAATAACATACATCCAATACTATCGAAATCTAAGCTTTGATCCTAAATCAAACAAATATGTACACATGGATGCAAAATGACATCATGGACACATCATCACACCGTAGGAGCAATGTCTTTGTCTCTTTACCAAGGAAAGTATTGTCCTTATATTAAAAAGGCCTAGAATCAACTTTTAGAAAATCAATGGAGCAAAGACAACATCGTAGTTAAATGAGACATTGCGAGTTAAAAACAAAAAAAAGTTTGCATGAGGTGGTTGAAAACCCTAGAAATGACGCTCATAATGTAGGATAATTATTTTTGGTTATAAATACATGACACTGTGTATACCATGCCATAATTGACATTAATAAATTTGAAGAGAAAAAATGGAAAGTAGTTTGCATTGAAGAGTAAAATTTTTCCCAATGCTCTAAGCAAACCCAACAACCTACACAAAAGGGGGGAAGCCTCGAGTCATCACCCTTAGCATTCACATGTTCCCCGCCCTTAGAGGAAATGAACCTCTCTACGTAACATTTCTTGGGTGAATCTCAAATCTACCTATCCTATAAGGGACTACGAAAACCTCACTTATTTATTTCCCTTTTAACATTTCCATTCTAGTTTATTTATGTTCTAGTTAGTCATTCTTGGCCTCATACGCCCATTAATATTTAGATTAAAATCAATTTGTTACTGCACCATTAGAAACTTAGATATTAATAATCGATACAAATGATTTTCCTAATTAATGTAATGTCTATTGGGTTTTAAAAATACCTTAGCAACCACCAACATGAAAATCCTTGTTTTAATGGCTTTGTAACTTTTTGGGTGCTGCTGCAATTACATTATTATATGGTTTAATTTAACATATTTCAAATTAATATAAAATTGTAAACATAATGAAAATAGAAAATACTTAAGAACATTAAATATGGCATATAAGGAACAAATTTCAACACATTTGATTAGTGTTGTTTTACATACTCCTCTAAAAACTCGAGGGGACAACCATATTTTATAGTTAATCATCTTTTAATCTAATCAAAGCTAATGTTTAGTCAACAAGATTATATATACTATGATAGGGATTGGAGCCCCAACACATACAAGGTATCTAACTTTAATTCCCACTAACTTAGAACGTAGTGGTTGGGTTTATTTGAGTTTGCTACATCTATGCTTATATTCAAATATTATTGTATGGTATTTAGTGTTCAATACTTTGTATTTTTCAACATTTATTATGATTATTTGGAGTTGATCCATGTGTGTAGAAGAGTTTTTAGTTTTTAGTTTATCTCTCTCTCTCTCTCTCTCTCTCTCTCTCTCTCTCTCTCTCTCTCTCTCTCTCTCTCTCTCTCTCTCTCTCTCTCTCTCTCCCCAAATTAAAGCGATCCAATACTCTTAGTCCTATCTAAAGCATCCCAACATTTTTTATCTTATTTTGAATATCCTCATGTTCCAAATGATTTTTAGTGGACCATTTTGGTCAACCCTTCTTTCTTGTTATTTTTCTCAAAATTTATTCATTTCTTTGAAGTTTAGTGTGTTATTAAGGGCCTTAATTTGAATTGTAATTATCTATATATACCAAAGTATTGTATTGCATTTGCATTGGGAGGGAAATCCAGAGGTTTTATTTACTAAGAATCTATTGAGAAATTTTTAGCATTTAAGAAGAAATGAATAAAACGCTAGAGCATTTACCCATGTTAAAACAATTGTTGAAAAGTGGGCCATACACTATATATCACTAGCTTGCCTAGCTAATGACTTATTATAGTGATTGGAATGTTATTTTTATATTGTTTCTATCTATGACCTAAAACGTGCCTACAAATATGAATATAGTCATCCTATTCATTTGGTTTATTATAGGTCCCATATGATTTTTAGTTTTGTTGGTGTATCTAATAACTCATACACTATTATATGGTTTAAGATGCACTATTATTATTTAATTTTAAATATGGATTACCACATGGGTGTACACACTTATCCATATCCTAGTAAGAGAAAGGAGCATGAACTAGAAATTCCACTTGAGGTGCAAGAAATGCAATATGAGAGGCAATTACAATGCTTTTATTGAGTTTCTCTATCATGTAGTAAGCGATACGATGCTTCCGAGGAAGGCGTCATTTATTAATACATCTCAGATTTTAAAATTGTGTTGAAATCTATATCCTAGATGTTTGTTGATTCCATTCTATAAATTGTTTTTCTATTATTTCAAATAGATTGGAGAAAACCCATTTCATTAAATTGACAAAATTGTCAAAACTCTAAAAACGCCCCACTTTGAAACATGGCACCTTTATGACCAACTATCAAAGAATGTTAACCATACAAATATAATGATCTATAATGACCAAGAATGTCAACCATATAATCGTAATGATCACTTGTAGGTGTATTGCTATAAGAGTCACTCATGCCATTGAAGTCTTCTACAACCCTCACCCACTAAACCTTCTATTTCCTTGTGCATACTTCCACTTTTTGCATACATATCTACTATGAAACTTACAACTACACGTAACATACCATGTTTCAAAACTCCTATTTTGGCATATGCTATGATTATTATAGTAAAGGTGAACTTACCGGGTTGGAAACATGTTGGTTGTATTTTGTGAAAGAGTTAATGTTTTGTGATTATAACGATGTCCTATATAAGATGCAATTATTATATTTGATGAGAAGTTTATGAATACCAAAACAAAATATATATAGTTTAAAAATCCATATCAATAATCTAATAAATCTAAAATTTAATATTTTGTAACAAAACTTTGTATTGAATGCTAATACAAAGTTAGTTTAGTTGTTATTGTAGTTTAATTAAAATGTGTGTCATATCGACAACATTTTTGTGTTGGTTTCAAACCGTTGCATTACAATTGACCACAAAATTTAAAACTATATGCAATTACACTAGCAAAGCCTCACGGTGGTGACCACATTCACTCTTTTCACAATAAAATTGGGAATCTATAGTTGTACATAATGTTTTAACATGCACATGTAATTCCAATTGATAGAAAGATGCATTTGTATGCTACTTAAACCATTGGCTTACATAATGGTTTGAACAAGATAGTCTCCATGATTCTACCAATTGTGGTGAGGGTTTAAAGGATATTGGCTACTAAAAACCATTGCTTCTTAATATATTTTCACTGCTACTTGTACCTTCAAGGCCATCACATATGCCCCAAAAATCTACCCAACTCTAAGACCCCTTGCCTCTATGACTCTCCTCTCATTTATTACTCAGTAACTTTCAACAACAAAAACACCGGTGAAACTACTTTAACACCCTTGGGAACCCTTATGGCCCTCTCGTATATTATACCCACATGTAATTTTTGTCAAAGAGCTTTGGACCCTTATTTTTCCCAACAAACAAACTTAATAGAAACATAGACATCACCACACCTTGGGCATTCCAATTTCCATCCTCAAACCACCAACCATATCTAAAAATTCAAGGGTATGAGATCAAATTTACATATTTGTGGGAATATGATATAATTATAGAGAGTACAATTGTGTCACCTATAAAAATTGTAAAGATGAGTTCCTTGTTAGCTATTTTTACAAAATAAATCAAAGCACAAAATCTCAATAAACAAAAGGAAACACTACATTTATTTTTTAATGTTCCACTGAGACTTACTGCGGTAAATTTTGAATGTGATATAGAAAATGTAAAAGAACAAGTGTAGAATAAACACATAAAAATAAACACATATTCAAAACCCTAAATTCTTTCAATTGTCAAGCCAGTCCAGCCATGCATGATGAAGTTGTGGTCTTAGCCTGGTCCTGTGCTAAATAAACAAGTGCGCCATATATTTATAGAACATATATACTTTTCCCAATCAAAATACAGCTAGATATAATATGAAAACATAATTGTTAATTTTTATGATCCTTATTGTAGAAAGCACTATCGTGAGATATCAATAAAGATTTTACAAATACCAAGAGAGATCAAATTGACACATAAAAAGCAACAAATCATGTATGTCGAACTTTTTTATTATGGAACTAGTGACAAAATAATGATATGGAAAAAACTAAAATCTAGTTTTGGAAACTTGTAGCATTATGGAAAAGGATTATACAAGCTATTTCATGATGGTTTATATTACATATTTTCATTATTATCTTCAACAGATGGTTTCTACTGAGACCTCCTTGAATTCAATTCTTTGAAAAATAATCGATCCAAAGGACCGGTCTAGCAATGAACTGCTCCACCATACAATGCCAAAAATTGGCCCTACAAGTATTAATAATATATATTATGAGTGGAGAATGCATGCACTTAAGCTAAGTGTTATCCTACACTTCTCTCATAAATCCATCTTATAGAAGATCTACAATAAAAGGCCATAGTGATACTTTTGCTAGCCATTTGTCAATAAACCATATCACTTTTGGATTGGTAACCTTTTCTAATGTAACAAGCCTCAATAAGTCACCTTTTATTAATCCAAAAATACTAAGAAACTCACTATAGGGAATGCCAAATGTAATTATCTCCACTATGCACATACCAAAAGAATAGATGTCCACCAACTCATTTTAATCCTTTTAAACAAAAATGGAGCCATGAAATCATTCGTACTAACTAACAAAATTTTCTTCCATTATGCTTTGATGGATATATCCATGGCCTACTCTAAAGTTCCTATTTTGAAAACTCCTAGGAGGATAGAAAAGGTTGTCGAGTCTAGATTTACCACTACCAATCACATTTTCTTGAAAGTTTCCAAGGACATTTCAATAAACCCATTTTTTATATATCATGTAATCATTGCAGTTCATGGGACCACATTTCTTTCATCCATCATATTGAACCATTCAAATGTCTAGTAAAAACTTCCACATTTTGCATTCATATCTACCATAACACTTGCATATAAAAAATTTGACAAAATTTAGTTCTCCATAATGCTTTAGTGGATGTCCTTACCTTGTTTCAAAGCTCTTGGCACAGGCTGGGAGTATGCTCATGAGGTAGATGGCAAAGACAAAAATTCGGGACATGACTACGGTGCAATAAAACCAACATGCTATTGAAAATGGTAAAAAAAAACTTGGATAAGGAAAAAAATTGATATCGGGTTAAAACATAACACCTAAGGTGTTTCAGGGAAATCTTGTTTCCGCATTGAGATCGATAGATGGTCTCTCGCCCAAAAATCTTCCCACCAATGAATAATAATAAAACAAGAATAATCATTAAAGAAAGGGGTGAAGATACCCAAATGGTGCATTCATCGGGTAGAGTATCTCTCAACACGTTTTTTTCATTCGGTAAAGATAGCGAAATTCCTCCTTCATCACCCTAAAATTGACTTGGATCCCAAAATGTACAACTACATGATTGGGACTCTATCTCTCCATCAATCAATTATCTCTCATTGAACAATCCAAAAACTCTCTCCAATGAGGGATTTAAACATCAAATGTTTGTATTGTTAAGGAATGCGAGCTTCTCATTTTATTCTCTCTTGTCATTTTACACTTGAAGAAGCATCCACGACTACATCGGAAGGAGGCTCGTCTATGCCAATCCTAACCTTGTTGTTAAGGGTTTCTAGCCGATTCTTCCCATTATCCAACGTCTTCTTTTTTAATATATGCCATAAATGTAAAATCAGATCTATGCCTAACTATTCTATTCAAAAAGTATGCTAGGAAAACATGTCGAAAGGCTTGACACTTTCTGGAAAACTCTCCCACAATAAGGGATGCCTCCTAAGGTGTAACTAAGTAATTGACTTAGTTGACTTTGAATATTGATATAAAAGTACTTTAAAGTCTATCTTTAAGAAGACTTGCTTTGCAATCAACTATTCTCAAAGCCTAATAATAGCCCCTACCTTGGTATTTATAAAAGCATAAAGAGTTAGTGTTAGAGGTGATCAAATGTGGAAAATAGACTAATTGTAATATTTAGGCGAGGAGGGCTCTTGTCCCTCCTTCATATCCATGTTGATTATTACGATAGTTATTCTACCTTGACATATTTGTGTTTAAATTACTTTTATGTTTCACAAGTATTTACATGCATGTGAGTGTTTGTCTTGAGGTTCTTTGTAGCGATCCTTGAACTATTCCCCAAAAATTATAAATATAGGAAAATGTTATTCCTCTAGTTTATTTTATTCAGAGGTCTCATCATTTTAAGTTTTCCTCAAGGTTTTCTAGAAATTGTTGCCCAATCCAGATAGGGAAAAAACTTTTTGTTTTGTAGGTAATTAATGGGAAAGTGCAAAAATATGAACAAGGTTTTAGAGATCAAAATTAGGCAAACCCCAAAAAATAAAAATGTTTGATTATATCTACTTTCGAGAACATTCCAGGATTGTCAAAAAGTAGAAAACACTTTAGACACTTTTTATATTCTTCCCAATTTTCCTAGGTCAATTGTCTTTCTATTAAATACATATTTCCATTATCAAATCTTGATAATTATCACCACATCTTATAATATGTGATACTCATTTGAACCTTCTATATCACATTGTTCCATTAATTTTAAAATTAATTAAATTTATATAATTTAGGCTTTTCTATATATATATATATAAGCTTTACTAAATAATATAAATATTTTTACTCCAAATCAATTGAAATCCATTTATCTAAACTATTTAACTTTCCTTTGCTTGAATTGTCATAAAATGTATATTCTAACTTTTTAAATTCAATGATATATAATGTGTATCTATTCTTTATAATGTGTAGCTATACTCGATAAAGTTAATTAGCAATATAATAAGTGGCAACTCTTTCAGGTCGTGTCAATCATATCAAATGTCATTTTAAGCCGCTTTTTAAGACTAGTTTTCCCATTACCTAAGTCATCATGTCTCACTATCTTGCAAAGAATGGGGTCGGTGAGTGAACTGCACGTCTAAAAATGGTACCTGAGTGCTCTCTAGGCTCCAATGTCTCCCACTCCCATCTCAATTTTGTCTTCATTTCACTCATACAATGAATGAAATGTGGTGCGTACTAGTTTTCCACTCATGAGGTCAACTCTTCACGAGTTCCTTTCTATATAAAATTTAAAGATCTTTGAAAAAGCTATTATTCACCTTCCCCACTTCAAAGAAAATAGAACGTTGGTAGCTAGTTATGTTCTTCCACAAACATGTGAGAGTTTTTTCTTACATATTAATTTTAAAACCCTAATCTTTAAAAATAAAAATTTAAAATTGGATTCAAGGGGATAAAAATTATTTTCTACATGGCAATTTGACTCCCAACAAAATTCTTGATAACACCAACTAAAAGTGGGATTACTCTTACCATAACTACTAACTACTAACTACTAACTACTATCTTACTTACACTCATCTCCATAACTACTAACAAGTGGGATTACTCTTATCATTATCCTCTAATGTATACTTTAAAAGTGCAATGGTAAAAGTGTGTCTTATTATTATTCGTATCGAGTAGATAATATACTCTTACTATAAGTGGGATTATTCTTACCATGACCATAACTATTAACTACTATCTTATTTACACTCTTTGAATCTCCATAACTACTAATATGTAGGATTACTCTTACCATCACCCTCTATTGTATACTTTAAAGATGCAACTCTCAAAGTGCATCTAATTATTATTCATAAGACACACTAAGTAATATGTGTAGAAGTGGAAAGTGATTTTACATTAACAAAAATGCATTAATATAATGACAACACATTCCATTCATACATAATTTATATTCAACACGTCTAATAAGACGCACTAAGTAATATGTGTAGAAGTGGAAAGTGATTTTACATTAACAAAAATGCATTAATATAATGACAACACATTCCATTCATACATAATTTATATTCAACACGTCTAATAAGACGACTTAAGCAATATGCGTAGAAGTGGAAAGTGATTTTACATTAACAAAAATGCATTAATATAATGACAACACATTCCATTCATACATAATTTATATTCAATCAATAGACACGTCTAGTTGCATAAAAGAGTCTAGACCATAAGAAAGGTGTAAAATAGAAAAGTGTTTATGATAATTAGGATTTGTAAGATAATATCAATTTTGTGTGACTTTGTAAACAATTGTCAATTTGATAGTCTATGAGAAATAGGTCTAGAAGGAAAGACAAACAACTCCCAAATAAACCATACCTTAAAGATAATTTTGTGGAGATTGTACTAAATTCGTAGAGATCGAAAACCTATGAAAATGGTTTTTTTTGCCTTAGATGAATCTAACTTTGTGAATATTTTATTCATTCCTTGCTATGAATTTTTCGCCTTAGTTTGTCTAATTATTTGTGAATAAATTGGAATGCAATCTTCTTCTCCAAAACTTTATCTAGCCTATATGTTTGTAGAATGCAAATAAAAGTGTTTTAGAGCAAGTGCTAAACTAGGGAAACACCAAGATTACCTAGTATTTATCATGCCCCTCAACATTATAACTAAAAAGTGTAACGCACTCAACAAACAATCATGTGCGGTGCGATTGGCCCAACCCTTTTATTTTGATGTGTGTAACCATTAAGAGAAACTATATACCGCTATATGCATGAAATATGCCTAGGCATAAGAATGCTTTATAAATAAAAATTATGACCTTATAACTTCAATATGGATGTATTCCTCTTGTGTGTTCTCATGTCCTTAGATGCACTAGTGCACCAATGCATTTACAAAGTTCTCAAATTAAAATTATGATTACGTATTAATTTGCAAGAAGACACGCAACAAGAATAGAAGTTGAAAAATAAAATCCAAAAAACCCAAAGAATTCAAATTTGGGTCAAAGGACCACTAAAAGAAAAATGACCATTCCTGTAAGTATTGAAAATGGCCACAATCCTACAAAAATGAAAAATGGTCTAAAATAGGTCAAAACAAAGGGAAGATAAAAAAACTCAACAAATATGGGAAACAATAAAAATGGTAGAAAATATGTACAAAAAGACCTTGTGAAGAAGAATGAGGTCGAGGGTGTTAGCGAAATAAGAAAAAGAAGAAGTTGAAAGTAAATAAACACAAGAAAAATGCATTAATAAGCTTCTAACTTGGATCAACGATCTACAACCAAATAAATACACCAAAGATTACCATAGCAATTAAATAGTCTTGTATGAAAATTAGGTGCTTATGTAATAACCCTCTTGGATGCATGTATTCATACATGTATCAAGAAAATTAATCAAGTGGATACAAAATTTACATAGTCAACTCCTTGCATTCAAATTTCATGCTCTCGCGTCTATAGGTTTTAGATATTAGAAATAAATAGAGTGACCAGTAGCTACATAATTTAATAAGTAATAAATGACTAAAATGTAGAAAGTACAAGACAAGGGAATAAGAATGCATACACACAAATGAGTTGAAGATATTTACATATTAAATTTGAATCTAGCATGTCTCATGATGAGAATAAAATGTGATTTTACTACAAGGATGTGTCTCACGATGAGAGGGATCTCTCTACGGGTTTATCTTGTGAGTTGTGTGTATGAAAAATAAACAATTGCTTTTAATGAAAAATATTTTATCTCTCTATAATGGGTAATCTAGACTAGGATAATGAGAGGGGTCATAATAAATATTGATCTTTTGTAAGTTTCAAAAAGAATTGTATTAATAAAAAAAAGTTAAACAATTGTAAGTCGGTTGTGTCTACATTTATTTACATTTTGTGGAGTATTTTATGGTTCATGGATTGAGGAAATGTGTTTCAAGAAGCCATGGATTATTGTGTTGAATTTTTTTAAGTGTGCAAGTCCCTCATGTAATGTTTATGGAGTGAAAATTTTCTCTATATGATGTTTGGTTTGTTGCACAAATGTCCGAGCACAACATTGTATGTGTAATTGTGTTCAAGGCATGAACTTGGAATAATTGAATGTTTAGATGAAAAAGGTTTGAAGAAGGCCGATCGGTTGTATTTGGGCCTATTATCGGGTCCTTTGAATTCCATAGAATTAGGATACTTATGAGGTGGCACAAATGACTATATACGTAGATCCAATTACCCCGGGAAGTCGGTTCAATTTTTTGGGAGAGCTCGGAGGGCTTAAGAGTAGAGTATATATGTGATATTAATGCTCACCAAATCATGATGATGGTTGAATGACCATAATAACAATGTAAAAATAACTTTTTCCTAAGAGTGATTAAATTTTTGAATATTAGTACATGGATGATTTGTCATGTTCATATATTTTATAAGAGGATGAATAATTGGAGACCTGTATGAAGTTTTTGTTTCTATGAATATGATATTCTCAAGGATGTGTTACTATTCCAAATTTGTGTTCATTTGATCTTTATGTCAATGTGCATTTCTTTCTTTCAATTTTTGATCTCATGCATATTCTATGTCTAGTGAGGTTTGAGGTGGCTCGTTTTTAACACCCATACCTCATATGTGTTAAATATGTACACCTTGAATAAAATAGGGTAGTGGTATATAACCGATTACTTGATGATAAATTAATGAAATTAAGGATGTAATCATGTTGTAATAAGATAAGTATTCTTAGGCTTGGAGTTACAAAGATAGACCATAAGGATCAATAGGTTGTAAGAGATTGTAAATCCCAAAGGGTGGTTTATAAGGGAAGATTCAATAGATAAATAATGTAATACAACAATAATATGTTGCTTTATTCTAACTTATACATGTGACCACATCAAGAAAACATCCAAATATAAAATAACACGAAGAAAAGGAGAGGTTAGTGATAGCTATGTGTTTGTAGACACTAGTGGCACATTAATTTCCCTTTAGGGTTAGCAACAATCAACTAGTCTTCTACAAAAATTATGTGTCCATGTAATGGCCATCTTGGATGTGTGTGTTCATACATATATTAAGAAAAAATAATCAAGTGGATAAAAATTTACATAGTCAAATCCTTGTATCCATGCTCATGTGTATGCAAATTTGTGCCATTAGAAATAAGCAAAGTAATTGTTATCTATATAATTAAATAACCAAGGAACAATTGAAATTCAGAAAGTACAAGACAAGGGAATAAGAACAAATACAAATGAATAATTTAAATTTATATGAATTTTGAATCTCAATCTAGTGTGTCTCATGATGAGACTAAAATATATAAATTTTCTATAAGGATGCGTGTCATGATGAGAATGATCTATATGTGGGTCTATCTTGCGAGTTATGTGTATGAAAATAAAAATGACTTAGTGAAATATTTTTTGTTCTCTCTATAATGGGTGATCTAAACTAGGATAATGAGAGGGGCCATATTAAATATGCACACATTGAGGTTTTTAAAGATGTGGAACTAGGGAGGTAATAGTCCACACTTTATAGGATATGTAGGGTTCCAAATCCTATATCTAAGATAGGGAAGTGGCATATAACTAGGACCTAATGGTAAATTTATGAAAACAAAGTTGTAATCGGGTTATAAAAGATAATGATTCCTAGGATTGGGTTGTAATGCTCTATAATTTATAAAAAGGTATAAATCCTAAAGGGTGGTTCATAAGGAAAGATCAAATAGATAAATAATGTAATAGATTAAGAATATGTTGTTATAGTCTAACCTATGGATGACCACATAAAAAAAAATTCAAATTTGAAACAATATAAATTAAAATAGAGCTTATAGATGTTTTAAGACACCATTAGCACATTAAATTCCCACAGGGTTAATAACACCTTATGAGAGAGTTGATGTGGGGGATCATAAATAAATAAAAAGACCTAGTAAATCCTCTAGTTTAATAATCCAAATACTTCAAGGCTAGGCTGACCATAGTAAGTGAAACTCTTATGCATGAAGATCCTAAGTACCCAATGCTCCAAGTGCAAACTGCAAATAATACAAGTAAGACAAACTTCAAGACCTTTAAGGATTTTAGGTTATAATGGTGAGTTCTAGTAAAGTGAATGAGTGATGATGATGTGTTGAAATAAGTGCTCTTCGAGTATAAAGATAAAAATTGATCGGCATTTACAATTTCTGCTAGTAAATGGTATCAATCATGTTTGATACCATCCACTATCAAATATTACAAGCCAAATATTATTAACCATGGGCAATGCCACCAACTTAGGGTAATGCAAAATCACGAGGGTCAAAAAAGGGGTCCTAAGCGATGGAGGGAGAATTAGAGGTATTAAAAGGGTGTCATGAAAACATTTTGTGTGTGGTAAAAGTAGGTATGGAGGTGAGTGTAAGAGGATGGTAAGGTGATGTTGTATGATGGTGGTAAAATATTACTATAAAGGTATGCAAACATGTGAAAATACAACATAATTGGACTAAAAATCAAGGCTATATCGATAAGTACCACTAATAACTAATCCAATGTAACTAGTGAAGGTTGTATATAACTATTTCTTGTTACTACCTTCTCCTAGTAGTACTTTGAGGTCATTTCTTCAGAATCCAATCATTAATGATTATTATGAAAAAAATGGTCATTAAACTAAAAACTTAGGTATATACATATGCACCAACCAAATACTATCATGTGTAAAAAAAAAGTGTATGAGATGGTATTTGGGAATAAAATAGGTAACACTGAAATCAAAATAATTGAAATGAATGTGTAGTATAGAGAGTGATAAAAACATGAACTTAAATAAAACATACCTATCTACATACTTACCTCCTCGTGAGTGTGTCCACATATGGAATCACTAAAGTGTTTAAAGAGATGATATAATAACCCAAGTAATTCACAACTAAAAAGAAGCACTACAAGATAATTTAGATAAATAAGCGGTAAACCTTAAGCTAAAGGGGATCTCATGGAATGATGATAGGATACTATAAGTAGGTTACAATGAGATTATATCTAAGTTGGAAATTGTAAAAATATTGTAAGTAGGTCATAATTAGGTTATAAGTAGGGTATCAAGGGGAAACTGAGAGTGTCATAATAATTGTCTTATAAATATAAAGGATGCAATATGTCATCCAAGAAAAAGGTATTAATCACACTAAGAGTAATGTAAATAATAGGTCACTAGATAGAGCACTTATAATCCCTAAGGTAACTAGGATAAATATGAGATACGAGGCGTAATGATCCAAAGAGCACACCACGAAAGCCTAGAGATGTAGAAGATACTCAAGTAGGGATGTAATAAGAGAATGTCCTTAAAACCTAATGCATGTCACAATGCTAACATGTCTAAAAAGAGATGGAGAAAATGATATGAAGGAGAATGAAAATAATTAGAATTGAGAATATCCATCAAGCAGTAATAATGATGAAAATGAAGGGAAAATGGGCACCGCCAATATGAAAAAAATTCCTTATCAACATCAAGACACACTAATCAGATGGGTAAGACTAGAAGTTTTCAACATCGGGGAGTGGAGGAGCTTGAATATATAGGTATATATGAAGATAAAATAGTGAGGTATAATGATATCACATGTTAGCTATGACGGTAAAGAAATGACAATAACTATATATCTTACCTCTCCATGATATTTTCCCCATTCCTTGAGACATCACCTAAGAAGCTATGGGCATACTATGAGGATTAGGTATTGACATGAGAAGGTGGGGGCACTAAAAGATAGGTATGAGGCCTCATATCCTTGTCAATAAACCTACTACACCCCAAAGGACCTCAAGCTCTATATTAAGGCCAAATATGAATTTTGAGATTTCAACTAGGATAAGAGATGGGTCAAATATGATTATATCATGTCTTTTTGTTTGTGATTAAATTTTATAGATTGTAATAATTTCCTTTTTTGGTACCTTTCACCACTAGATTATTTTGTACTAGTTGCTTTTTTTTTTTCCATTTAATTGATTTTGTTTTATAACATGATTTTTGAATTTTCTTTTGGATTTTACTTTTCCTCCTCTATATAGATTCAAAAGGATTATAAAATGGGTGTCAAATATTACTAATAAAAGAGAGCTAACACATAATTGCTATAAGTAGTTCCCAACACTTATATTATCCTAGAAATGTACTATAAAAAAGAGTGATATATCAATAATGACCATGGTAGCTCGAAAGGAATTGTGTAGTACAAAGGGAGATAATGAGTATTTCTTAGGACTCCCTAAGAATGTTGTAACTTGAGGATGATACAATGATGGATAGATTTCATACTCTCTTCATAATAGAGGGTAAATGTGGATGAAATACAAGTAGATAGATAGATTGTGTAGACAAAAATCACACACTTACTACTTACATCACACCTCTAAGTATGTTATTATATGCATGATTCCTAAGTAAGAAAACTAGACATTAACAACACTTGTTTTGATTTTACATTACTTTATCCTTTTGATACTCTTATCATTTACTTTTCTAGAATGGACACTTTACTTGTGAACATTGGACAACATGTGACCCAACTCTATATTTTATATTTTATCCTTTGAGAATCCCAAACACTACCACCCATTAGGGAAAAGAGCACACAAACACTCTCTGTTTCCTTTGGGCACTTATGTCCTTTTCCCTCCTTTTCTCAAATTTGAATTGCCACATCATTTGTTATCTTTTCTAAATTACTACCCATCACTTTGGGTCAACCTTTTTGGTTGTTAATGATGAAATTAAAACAAGGGAATCATATATATACATGACTTAATCACTATTATTAGGGCCTAAACTACTTGGGATATTACTTACTATCTAGTATTTGAGAAAAAAGAAACATTCAAGGATTGAATTTGGACTGCATTATCCACTGCATAGGAGGGGCTATTTATGAATTCCATCTCACACATTCCATGTTATCTTCATGTAATTGGCACAAAGGAAGCCTAGCTTCAAGGGACATGATTAAATCACACACACACGCGCGCACACACACACACACACACACACACACACACAAGAATTACATAAATTCTGAAGTGTAGTGCAATGCTTGGTGAAAATCACATTGGGGTGACCACCAAGGTCAATCTAAATCAAGCATGTGCAATATTTATTTCAAATAATATTTACTCGATCCTTATGTAGGTAGCCAAGGGTTTTTTTGTAGATTCATGTGTGATAGTGAAACCCTACAACAAAGCTAGAGTGAAAAATAGTGGAAAGAAGAAGACAAGTTCGGACACGAGAAGATTAGAAATAGAGCATATCTAGGACATTAGTGCCCGGTTTAGACACAAGCGCTCGAGTGATCATATCCTTGTTTGGGTGATTCTATTCAAAGGAGTTTCATATTCTAGTTTTCTAGATAGAGATTACTCATTCCAGATCCAACTCGTTTCACTCAATTTCTAGTCAAAAATCAATCCATATCTTCAAATAAAGCTAAGTCCCTCCTATTTCACTTTTGTTTATATTTGATTGTCTTTTGTAGGATAAATCTTTCTTATTACTATTTTATTCATTTGATCTTACTACTTATGATTAAGATTTAACTATGTTAAATCATTTGGTGAACCCGATCCTTACATGCCCATTATCGGATCTATCTTTCATGCCCATCACCTGTAGTGGTTGCTTTGGTTTCCCATAATTGATTAACTAAAATTAACTTAAGTGTGGAGTAATAATAGTTAATATTATCTAGAACATGTAAATACAGTAAATAAATGTAGTAAATGACTATGGAAAATGACCCAAGCAACTAAGCTAATGTAAATAAAAACCCTAATATGAAAGAAGAGTGAGGAAGTGACTCAGTTGATAAGAGGATCTTGTTGGATTGTGTCTCAGAATAAACAAAATAATATGGAAGTAGGAAAAATTATGCAGAGGTCCTAAAAAGGACAAACTGGACTGATTCTTTGGGTGGGCACCTAGAGAAGGAGGCCAGGGCACCTTGGTTCGGCAAAGATGGGCATTCTGGTTTGCACAAGAGGTCTAAAACTAATTTTTACGGAGTTCGGTAGGTGGTCTGAAACCCTCACTTTGTGTCGTATCAAATTCGTTGCATTGTGCCAAATGTCGTTGATAATCCAAAATAAAAGAAATACCTGTAAAAGACCACAAGAAGTATCAAACCCTAAAAAAATAAGAACGCAAATAAATAGGTCAGAATGACCTTAGCTACCACAACAGTGGACTTACTAACTAAGTGTTTCACTACATTCCAGACCAAAATGTAGTTCTAGTGTGTATGAGTGTGCATCATGTGCCCTATGTGCTCTTGTGCCAGTTACACTTTGTGAAGTAACGAGCAATAACTAGATGTAAAAATGTAGTAGAATGGTGGATGGAATAGAATAGAATCCCCTCCTATGCTTGTGTGATGCAGATGAACCAACCTTGTCCTTTGTGATGGAGCTAAGTGAATGTAAATGATCTCCAAATTCCTTAGATGAATGTAACCCTAGGTGGATGATAGTAGTGACTAGTGCTTGGTCCCTCATTATGGTATCATAAATTTATATTTATAGGGTTATCTTGATCTAATTTTGTAATTAACCCCAAATGGTTGACCACCAAAAAGATAAGAAGTTGAAATGGCTAGAAAGTGCCCAAAAAGTGGCGGGAAAGTTCAAAAGGATTGGGGCACCCCTAGTGGGACCAGGGCACCCATGGGTGCCCCAGTACTAGCCTAGGCACCCCATTTAAAGCTAAAATAATGCTAAATGACAAAATCTAACAAGGCATGTGGGTGCAAGAGGTCAAGAATGACGAAAAAAATAAAGTAAGATGGCCAAAAGATGGGGGTTAATTAGTAATTTCTTCACTCAAAACCTTCTAAATAGTAGTATGAGACCGAGACTAAATAATGTTTAAAGTGCACGATTTTGTGTCTGCATTTTCCCCACTTTATGTTGGTGAGTGGAAAGCTTGGTAACATAAAGTAGATAGAGATGTGTACCTGATAATCCATGTAGAGTGATGTAGAAATGCATTGAAGGACTAGACAAAGCGTGGAATGACAAAAATATGATGGAGCATGGAAACTAAAGATGCAAAAGTGATGAGAGTGAACCTAGGGAGGAAATGTGTGTGTAGTTGTTGATGTGTGTAATGTACCTACATGGTTAGCATGGTATGTGTTACTACAAAATGTTATTTACCGACATTGTTGTTTTCATTTTTACCCCATTTGACTGCTTGTTTCTCAAACAGATGGACTTCCAAGGAGAAAACGATCAAGTAGTCAAATGTATATGTATGTATGTGTAAAAATGCAATGTAAAAGATGCATGTATATAAATGTAAAAATCATGTGAATGTAAAATACACAAATGAAAAAGTGTAAATGGAACATGTACACTTGATCCATGTCAAGAAAGAGAGTGTAGAAGGATATCATGTATTGCTAGGGCTTTTGGGCGATCCAACACCATAGGCCAAAGAAGTGTAGGGAGGAATTCCACTATATCCTCCAACCTATAACTACTTCTCTGAATGTTTGTGAAGAGGTCTCTATACGTCCTAAATTTTTCGTGATCCGACGCCACTAGCCGAAGAAGGATAGGGAGGAATTCATTGTATCCTCCAACCTTTAATTACTTCCCAAAATGCTAAGGACTACCATGTCCTATAAAATCTGCTTGTGTATGGGGTTCGTAGACTAGTCTGAACCCACTTGTTGTATGTAACCCACAATGCCAAGGGTGGAAAGTGCAAATGAATTGAACCAGTGTAAATGTGTTGTGTAGTATGTAAAACCCCAAATTATGCCCCCTCTTTGGGGGCACATGTGATGTCACTGATAGGAGAATGCAGCCCCAAAAGAGGACCAACTATATGAACTCTGTAACTCTACCCTACAGGGGAAGGGAATGCGCTTGGTAAAAACCAAGGCACACACAAACAAGGAGGCTAGCCAAAACAAGTGTTAGTACGAACAAGCATGCATGTAGAAAGAAATGTGTAAGCTACCAAACAATATAGTAATGTAAACACACAAAAAGACAAAGTAAGCCGCACAAAGTGGGCTGCAAACATGGGACATCACTCATGATGTCGCAAGACACGCAATGCCATCATGGACACATACAAACAAATAAGTTTTCACACTAAATAAAGGGCAAGGTCCACATACAAGAACAAAAAATAACAAGCAATGTAACAAACAAGTATAATAGCAAATATACTTGCATAATAAATGATGCACATGAATCACCCTCTAGCATATTAGAAAGATAACTAGTATGTAAAAATGTGTATAACCAAGTGATGTAAAGTGCTAAGTACAAAATGAAACAATAACACCTGTGAGAGATGAATGTGGATGCTCCCAATGACCAGGGGTAGGAAGGGTAGAAGAAGAACATCCATGTTGCGTGTAAGATACCGTATCTCGCAATCATAGCTAGAAAAATATGTGAACACACATGTGTGGATGATAAAGATAAATGAAATACAAGTAATCTAACAAGCATGTGTAATAAAGTGACCATGAAAAAGAAAAATTAATCAATGGTAAAAGCAACCATAATATGTAATATGATATGGATGGATGGAATGGAATGTATAATGGAGTGATAGGATCGTGTTCCCCAGTGAACCTATTTACACATATACAAAACATGATTTTCTTGTGGAACTTGGATATTTACGAAAGTGTTTTCTATAAGGATCATCAATTACAAAAGGGTGAGGAATGAGAAAGCGAGAACGAGCGAGAAAGGCACCATTTAGAATTATAGATGACAGAGTAATTCTTTATGCATGCGAAGGTACGAGTGAATTGAAACAAGATCATTTGTATCATACTAATAAGATGAAATTTGAAAGACACAAAGTTCTATCAATAACATCTGAGAATACAAAGCTTCTTAATATAATATAGACAAATGATCTTAACAAGATTAAATGAAAAGCTTAGGGATAAAAGAGATCGGATAGACGAAGAATGAAAAGCCCATACGTATTGATTTCTTTATGATTTATTTACACTTTCGAGAAAATAAGCCAAGTTCTTCCTCCTTCAAAATGGCGAGGAGAGGCCATTATATAGTTTCTGATTGAGTTACTCTCGGTAACTACTTCTTTTAACTAAAGATTAGTTAAGGATTTCCAATCGCATGATACCTCAACTTATTACTGATAAATCCGAGAAAAAGAATTGGAGAGAGAAGAGAGGAATAAGGAGAAGAAGACATGTGCTTATGGTGGGAGGGACCCACGACTTCAAAATCCTTTGCTGAATCTCTTGATGCCTCGGCTATGTCTACGCCACGTGTATATTGGTCAATTCACTCGAATCAGGGTTGAAATGAGCTCCGCATGAAAGCATTGTATCTACACATTGCACAGAGATTGGGAAACCACTAGCGAAAGCCAAACCACTGTCATGAATCATCTATGCCATTGGCGTAGGGTTTGCGTCTGTCATCCTCGACCAAAAATCACTAAAGTCAAGATGGCGAACTTCACTTGTCCCGATATCGGGAGCAGCAGGACTCTAGTGGTGAGATTTGTTCTTGCCCTGAAATTTGATCTTCATGTTGGTAGTAATTCGGAGGCGAAGGCTGCAAGCTAGACTTGGGAAGGAATTGCGAGAGGAAAATGGATATGCGCGTAGGAATTTAGATTGCAAAGGTTTGAGCAAAAGATAGCAGGAAAGCAGTGTGCAAAACGCATAGGGGGTTCACTCGTTATATAGCCGTTTAGGAGAGAGAAAGGCAATGAATGCGCATTTAATACATACCTACTAATTTGAAAAGCAAGGTATTCGGGTAGAGCGGGAAAAATTAGCACAAATAGCACTTTGGTTCATTTGGGACATGTGGGACGCGAAAGCGCGAAGTACGTGGCTCGGCCGATTCGGGTGAAGCGGGAAAAGATGCACAAATGCTCTTGGAACACGCGGGACAAAAGTACGTGAAAATGCGGCTCGGCGAATCTGAAAATGGAACAATTGGTCAAGGGTGAACTTGGGACATTTGGGACATGTGGGACAAAAGTGCGGTGAAACGTGGCTCGGCGTGGGACAAAAAGTTGAGCGAAGTCGGGGAAAAGGGACAAATGCTCTTGGAACTTGGAACACGCGGGACAAAAGTACGTGAAAGAACGCGGCTCGGCGAATCGGACGAAAATGGAACAATTGGTCAGGTGAACTTGGGACATTTGGGACAAAAGTTCGACGGGCGAAAAGAACAGACTTCGGGTGAACGGCCGATCGGGAGAGGGCCCAATTGAACTTGGGACACGCGGGACAAAAATGTCAAGCAGGCCGAAAAACACACAAAATGACCCAAAAGCGTAGATTTCTCAATTTCTTTGGCATTTCACATTATCGGTACAATGAGAGAAAACACTTAAACTCAAAATTTTAAATTTTCACTTTCTTAAGAGCAGGGGAATTTTGAGTGGACAACAGCTGGCTCCTTCTGGGGATGACTTGGCATAAATTCAAGGAATGAGACAAGGTAAGAACTTAGACAAACTCGGGGAAGTAGACCAGTACCTTATCCATTGGGCAACGGAGTCAAAATCAAACCAATACAGAGGACAACACACCAAAACAAAGGGAAAGAAAAACAAAACGTTGTACAGAATATACAAAGGACTCCCTAATCACCTATGACTTGAACAATTTCAAGTACTGCCCACTATAAGGAAGTGGGAGAGAAGAACCATCCATATAATCAAGGTAAAAAGAATTCTTACCAGCAAAGTGCCTGATCTTGAAAGGTCGAGCCAAAGGGAATCAAACTTGCCATGGCTGCCACGAGGTTCATGCCTTTTATCCCACAACAAAACAGTGTCTCCAACTTGGAAATCTCTGAACCTGGCTTTCTTATCAAACAGGACCTTAACTTTTTGTTGATGAGCAGATATCTTATCAAGTGACTTCAATCTATCCTCATTGATTTGTGAAGGTACATTATTCTCTTATCAAGCATCATTGAATTGGTATCTTGATGGCCTTCATTAGATCAAGGTGGCGGCTCCTTTATTCTTGGAAATTGAGCTTCTACTCCATATACCACTTGAAAAGGAGACATTCCAATGGCTCTCTTAGGTGTGATCTGTCTGCCCAAAGAGCATCATAGAGTTTCTTGTGCCAGTTTCGTTGAGACTCATTGACTAATTTCCTTATTATGGTCACCAGATTTTTATTAGTGGATTCTGCTTGTCCATTTCCCTGAGGATAGTAATCTGAAGAGTGAGCCAGAGAGATGCCATATCCATAACAAAAATCCATCATCTCAGTTGAAGAAAAATTTGAAGCATTATCTGTCACAATCTTGTTTGGTACACCATACCTTACCAAGATGTTTTCTTTGATGAAACTGCACACCACTTCAGAAGTAGTACTCTTTACTGGAATGGCTTCTACCCATTTTGTGAAATAATCTATAGCAGTTAATACATGAGTATGACCAGCACTAGAAGAGGGATTAAGTGTTCCAATGAAGTCCAAACCCCACTGTTGAAAAGGTTCTTCAATTCTGGTGGCTTAAGAGCGAAAAGAGGCCAATTTGGGTCTACCCACGAAAGTCTGACAAGCCTCACATTTATCAACCCACTTGGATGCATCTCTGAATAAGGTAGGCCAGTAATATCCTCCATGAAGTATCTTATGAGCAGTGATGGTTGATGAGTAGTGCCCTCCACATGCTTGATCATGAAAAGATGAGAGTAGCTTTTTCTGTTGTTCCTTGTCCACACATTTCAAAAACCTTCCATCTAACCCACGTTTAAACAAGGCATTTTCCCACAACACATATTGCACTGACCTTAGTTTAACAGTCCTCTTTTCTTTGGCAGTCAAATGAGAGGGGCATTCTCCATAGGTGAGAAAATGGGTGATATCAGCATACCATTCGTCAACTGAGCTAAGAAACAGAACTGTAGGAAGACCAATTTTATCCTCCAGTAACTCATGTCTAGCTCCTTCAGCGATGAGTTCACAAAGGCCTTTTCCACGGACGAGCTTGGTCGGTTTGATGTCAATATCATATTCTTGAACCTTAGCCACCCAGTTCCCTCTCTTGGATCCAAATTCTGCTTGTGTAAGAATTGACTTAACAGTTGTATCTGGTACCAACACCATGGAGTGAGAGTTAAGAATGTAAAAAGCAGAAAGCGCTTAATGACTTTAACCCCTTTGCAAAAGCATGTTTTTCCATCATGGTATATTTTAACTCATGATCTTTCAGAATATAGCTCATAAATGCAATTGGGAGTTCGTGCTCATTAGAATCTTCCTGAGTCAAAACAATGAGCCAAGGTGTTATCTGTGGCGTAGCAATAGATAATAAAATCTTTACTAAAATATGGACATGCTAAAACGCAGGAGTTTTAGCATGATGGCTCTTTAATATCTTCAAAGGCTTCTTTCCCTTGAAGACCAACCAAAGCGTTTGTTTGCCTTTCATCATTTGGGAGATATTAGAGTTAGTTACTGCAAAATCGGGGATGAATCTTCTCAAAAAATTGATCTTACAAAAAAAGAGTGCACGCCCTTTTTCTTTGGTTGGGAGAGGAATTTGCTTGAATAGCTTGAACTCGCTCGGGATCAATTTTAATACCATCTTTGGAGACGATGTGCCCTAATAATTTCCCCTCTGTGACACAAAAAGATGGATTTTTAGGATTCAAAAGAGATCCCATGTTCTCTACATCTTAGAAGCTGTCTCCAGTGCTGAAAATGATCGCCCTTGTTTTAGAATACAGTCAAGTCATCAAGGTATCTGACAATACACTTCCCTTTCAAACTTCAAAGGCGAGATCCATAGCTCTCGAAAAGTGGCACCGGCATTAATGAGCCAAAAGGCATTCTTTTTGTAAGCAAAGGTACCCGAGAGGGTAGTGAAAGTTGTTTTGTGTTGATCTGTAGTATTAACTTTCTACTGATTATATCACGAGAATCCATCAAGCAGCATAGACAACATCAGATCCATTACTACTTGTAAGACTGATCCATCATAGGTAAAGGATAATTATCTTTCGAGGAAGCTTTGATTGATTCTGAAGTCAACACGAGATCGAATCTCGCCATTTTCTTTCTACTTGCAGTACAATATTGGTGATCCATGTTGAATGATGGATAGGAAAAATGATTTTGGCTTTCAACAACCACGTATTTCTTGAAAAATGTGTTAGCTATTTTGGGATTGTATTGCCTCTGCTTTTGTTTAAAAGGCTTAATTCAGGTTTGAGAGGAATAAAATGTGCATGCATCTCTTTTGGTTGGAAAGCTTTTAAATCTTCATAAGAGTAGCAAGAACATCCTTATACCTCTTTAACGAGATCAATTGCTTTCTTCCTCTCATCTCTTTGTGCAACATTTTCCAATGTTCACGAGCTTAGGGTCAGTAGAACTCCCAATATTAATTTTGTCATATTCAGCTGATTGTTGAGGTCTAGTAGAAGCTCTAGACTTTACATACTGTCGTGTTTATCAAAGCAGTTCCTCTAAACTTACCAATCCTTTAGGGATCTTGTTTCCCTTGAGTTTGATACATCCATCCTGATCCGTTTCTTCTCCTTGAGTGGCTGCTTTGTCAAAGGGCACACTTTCACGAGGCAAGTTATCACTTCCTTCAAAGTATAGTTGTTCAAAATTATCTTTGAGTTCTAAGAAAGAAAGCAAATGTTGATCATTATTGAAAACTTGCCAGTTATTTGTATTATCAGGTACACTAGGTCGATGGATCATCTCAATGGTGAACTTATCTTGGGAAAAGTCGGGATGAGGTATAGCGGTGACCCGAGAGGCTGCTAATGAATCAGCCACAGTATTCTTCTCCTAGGTATTGCTTGATGGAGAAAGCATCAAGAAATTCAATGGAATCCCACACGATTCTGTAATGTTTTGACCTTCCATTTTCACTGGAAGAGGTTTCTAACTTGCTTTACTGATCAATTCCGCATCCCCACGAGCTAGAAGATTCTTCACACCTTGTTCTTTTGCCACTGTAGTCAAGAATGAGAGCCTCATACTCTGCTGTATTATTGGTATTTTCAAATTGCAACTTGAATGAGAAAGGATGAAGGCTTCCTTCAGGTGACACCAATATGACACCAGCTCCAGAACCAGCTGAGGAACAACTTCCATCAAACTCTAAAATCCAAACACCATTAGGATCTTTAGGTGATACTTTGGGGAGTTGGATTTCTTCAGGAGACATAATCATGTAGTTTCCATGCCCCATATCCTCATAGAGTATTTGTGCTTTGGGATCATCCATTTTTTGTACAATATACTCAGATTGCTTCTCAGGCAGCAACTTCTTCATTTGTCCATTAACAGGTATGAGGGCATGTGACCAATCCATTTGAATTTCTCCACCCACATCCTTACAGAAGTTTCTGCTTAGCAACATCCCGTATGAAGGAGGAATATCTGCTACTAAGATGGTAGCCAAAACTTTCTTCTCAGGAAAAGCAGCAAAAGCCACTTGTGCATCTTTAATTCTTCGACTAAGGGCACTTCCTTACTCTCCATAGAGTAACAAGATCCATAAGTGCGTGTGAGAGTCAAGCCTAAGGCATGAGCTACTTTAGCAGGCATCACATTATCTGATGCTCCTGAGTCTATGACACAATTGCTGAGCCTATGGCCAGCTATAAGAAGTGTCACATAGAATGGTTTGATTTTGTCATTGGGTGAGGTGGAGGGCTGCAGTTAGGTTGTGGTGCGAGAAGAAGGAGTGGGTAAAAGGCCTTTAGAGGTAGTTTTAGAATGGGAATTGACAAAGTGAATCATTTTAGCAAAGGCCTTAGGATGGGTTTGATAATATTCAGCTTCTGAGATTTGAACCTTAGTCTTTTTTAGGTGATCAATAATATCAAAAGACCCAGAAGTGGACGGGCTATCATCATTTGAAATCTTAGGTTTATCAACTTTAGGAGAAACAGAAATAACTTTAGTAGTAGAATTGACAGGACTCACCTTTGGTGTAGATGAAATGGGGATAGGAGATCCTCTTTTTGCAATTACGGGGATAGTTGTCAGCTGTTCTTTAGATTTCTTGGTGGGCTGCATCACTTTCTCCCTCTGATTTGTCTGCTCTCGAGTCATGACAGCGTATGATTCGCTATTCATGTCTGCTACTATTTCATCATAATCATCCTCATCATCAATGCCCTCAGTGGTGAAGAAATTAACTCGAGATCCCTCAAGTTCATCTGCTTCATCATCAACCTCTTCAACAAATTCCTCGCAATCTTCATTAACCTCTTCATCTTCAGGTTCCTCAACTTCACAGGTTGCATTGACGGGAACTTTAATAGGAGGTCCTTCAAGCGCTAGCCTTGTTTGAGCAGCAGGAAAATGATTTCTGGGCTGAAAATTCCTCCTTGGAACATCTGCATAGGGAGCATGCTGAGCCAATTGTTTCTTAATGGCAATGAGATCATTTGCAAGTTTTTGTACCAATGGATCAGTATTAGGTCCAGGGGTGGAAGAGGAGGAAGAAGCAGATTTAGATTTAGAAGGGTCTCTCCTCAACTTCCCTGACATGATTAAATCATCTTCGACACTAACAACAAGAGTTTGATCTTAAGCCAATGTTGCGAGATTAGCCCTTCTTAGTGCATAGCTAACTTCAGGTGATTGGGCATTTAGGAAAAAACATTTTTGAATTTGATCTACAGGTCGAGTATTTGGTGGAATTTTGTTAATCAACCTGTTGAATCGGGCCACAAATTCTCTCATGGGTTCTTGTGAATCTTTCTTTATTTGAGAGATTTGGGCTAGCAAGGCATGCACGTCTTCTGCTGGTTTGAACCGGTTTTCAAACCTAGTTCTCATTGTATCCCAGCTGGTGATAGCACCGGCCGGAAGGTGATAGAACCAATCAGCAGCATTATCTTGTAAAGTCTCAACGAAAAGTCTTACGGAGACATCTTCATGTTCAACTCCCAGAACTCCGCATGCAACTATGAAGGCTGCGATGTGTTCATCAGGATGCACTTTACCATCGCCTTTGAATTTAGGGAAGTTCTTCCGGTTACCTCTGGGTAACTCGTGCAAAGGCTGAGGAAGGGCAAGGGGCCCGACACGATGACCCCAGGGCAGTGGTACCACCATTCTTGGAAAAATGGCTTGAAGAGGAACTATAACACCAGCAAGAATCAAAGCTCGAAGATTAGGACTGATTGACTCTGAAGGAATACCACCCGTAGGGATTCTATCTTGGACAGGTGGAGTACTTGTTGAACGAGTCTTTCTATTTCTTGTTGAAGGGAAAGGAAAACCTGCTTTGCTCAAAAAAGTAGGCGAGAATCTTGATACGAGGGCCCTTCTCCCTCGAGTAAAACGTGGAGTCGCCAGATCAAAGGATGATCAATAATTATAGAACTGGAATATGATTTCCCCAGTGGAGTCGCAAAAAACTGTTGGTCGTCAAATAGGACTTCACGAAGAGCAACAGTCAGGGGACAAGAAGTCCCTCCTCTTTAATGGGAGAGGTTCCCTTATTCAGAAACGAACCTATTTACACATATACAAAACATGATTTTCTTGTGGAACTTGGATATTTACGAAAGTGTTTTCTATAAGGATCATCAATTACAAAAGGACTGAGGAATGAGAAAACGAGAACGAGCAGAAAGGCACCATTTAGAATTATAGATGACAGAGTAATTCTTTATGCATGTGAAGGTACAGTGAATTGAAACAAGATCATTTGTATCATACTAATAAGATGAAATTTGAAAGACACAAAGTTCTATCAATAACATCTGCAAGAATACAAAGCTTCTTAATATAATATAGACAAATGATCTTAACAAGATTAAATGAAAAGCTTAGGGATAAAAGAGATCAGATAGACGAAGAATGAAAAGCCCTTCTATATTGATTTCTTTATGATTTATTTACACTTTCAGAAAATAAGCCAAGTTCTTCCTCCTTTAAAATGGCGAGGAGAGGCCATTATATAGTTTACAATTCAGTTACTCTCAGTAACTACTTCTTTTAACTAAAGATTAGTTAAGGATTGCCAATCATGATACCTCGACTTATTACTGATAAATCCGAGAAAAAGAATTGGAAGAGAAGAGAGGAATAAGGAGAAGAAGAGGTGCTTATGGTAGGAGGGACCAGCGACTTCAAAATCCCTTTGCTGAATCTCTTCAATGCCTCGGCTATGTCTCTGCCACGTGTATATTGGTCAATTCACTCGAATCAGGGTTGAAATGAGCTCCGCATGAAAGCACTATATCTGCACATTACACAGAGATTGGGAAACCACCAGCGAAAGCCAAACCGCTGTCATGAATCATCTGTGCCATTGGCGTAGGGTTTGCGTCTGTCATCCTCGACCAAAAATCACTAAAGTCAAGATGGCGAACTTCATTGTCCCCGATATCGGGAACGACAGACTCTAGTGGTGAGATTTGTTCTTGCCCCTGAAATTTGATCTTCATGTTGGTAGTAATTCGGAGGGCAAAGCTGCAAGCTAGACTTGGGAAGGAATTGCAGAGGAAAATGGATACGCGTGCAGGAATTTAGATTGCAAAGGTTCGAGCAAAAGATAGCAGGAAAGCAGTGTGCAAAACGCATAGGGGGTTCGCTCGTTATATAGCCGTTTAGGAGAGAGAAAGGCAATGAATGCGCATTTAATACATACCTACTAATTTGAAAAGCAAGGTATTCGGGTAGAGCGGGAAAAATTAGCACAAATGGCACTTGGTTCATTTGGGACATGTGGGACGTGAAAGCGCGAAGTACGCGGCTCGGCCGATTCGGGCGAAGCGGGGAAAAGATGCACAAATGCTCTTGGAACACGCGGGACAAAAGTACGTGAAGTACGCGGCTCGGCCGAATCGGATGAAAATGGAACAATTGGTCGGGTGAACTTGGGACATTTGGGACATGTGGGACACAAAAAAGCATGAAGATGCGCGGAATCGGACGATGGGCAATTGGGCGGGGAAAAGACGCACAAATTCTCTTGGAACACGCGGACAAAGGACACGGACAAAAAATCGTGAAGTCGCGGCTCGGCGAATCGGACGAAAATGGAACAATTGGTCGGGTGAACTTGGGACATTTGGGACAAAAAGTTCCGACGGGCCCGAAAAGAACAGACTTCGGGTGAACCGGCCGATCGGGGAATAGAGGGCCCAATTGAACTTGGGACACGCGGGACAAAAATGTCGACAGGCCGAAAAACACACAAAATGACCCAAAAACGTAGATTTCTCAATTTCTTTGGCATTTCACATTATCAGTACAACAGAGAAAACACTTAAACTCAAAATTTTAAATTTTCACTTTCTTATGATGTAGTTTGAATGTAGGATGTATGATGTAAGATGTATAACACGAGATGTGTGGTGAAATGCAATGTGTAATTCCTATAGTGTAGTGTGTGGGGTTCATGTGTAGCACTCCCTCAATAATCAAGTGTGAACCGAAGCACACGAGTGTGTCATTAGGTAATGGTGATGCTAAAGTATGAATATGTGTATGCTAGGAGATTAATTTATGGTAATGCAAAGATGATAAATGTGCTAATGATAATGTGATGGGGGGATGTGTGAGATGATATGCCCCAAGTATGTATGATATGCAATTCGAGTCAAAAGACACTAAGTGGATCAACGTAAGGATTATTTTATTTAATAAAAGTGATGGGATGTGATAGAGGAGTATGACCATCAGATGGTTCATCATCGTAGTAAGAGTCATCCGGATCCCAATCATCAACATATGTAGGGTCTATAACGAATGTTGGAATGACAAGTTTAACTTAAGGCTATGATTTCTGCGTGTGACGTGGTGACATGGTAGATGCGTTCGATGGAGTAGTGAGATCTTCCTTAAGAGGAGGTTGCTTAGTTTGACTTGGTAATACAACAAATGACTTAGTAAGAGGACGTGATTTAGAAAAACTTAAGAAGTGATGACTTGTTTTGATTTGGTAATGTTGTAGAGGACAGAGTAGGAGGATGTGGTGAACTAATTTTGAGAGGTTTTTGCTTATGTTGACTTGGTGAGGTCACAAGTGGTTTCTTAGGAGACCCTTGAATAACTGAATAAGGTGCATGCGACGCGGTAGGGTGATGCTCATTAGATGAAGGAGGAGGAGACTTAGGAGCCCATTGAGATGTAACAATTAGAGAGGATGATGTAACATGATGTTGGGTAGTGAATGAGATAAACCCTTGATGCTCAATATGTTTGACTCTACATTGTAAAACATAGCAATCATTGTCATTATGTCCATTAATTCAATTATAATTACAATATGGATGACCTTGATACTTTGTTAGCCGATAAGGAGGATAGTAATGAGTAGGTGGTAAAGTGATCAATCGACTACTAAGGAATGCAATAAGAATGTCATGTTGCTTACTATTATGCTCAAATATGAGAGGCTCAGGAAATGGCATGACCTGAGGTTCAGCTATATGACATGTAGTGGACATAGATTGAAGATGAGATGTAGAGGGAGAACAAACATGAGCTTGAGAAGCATCCTTAAGTTGTTGGATTTCATATTTGAGAGATGTGATCATGGATTCCATAGCCGTAAACTTGTCTTGAAACAAAGAATGTAAATATTGAATTGAGTCCAATAGGGGTTGATTAGATGGAGGATCACTATGGTCATTAAATAGACAAGCAAGCATAGGACTTAGTTCGTGTGGTGGCGTATTGTCATCAAAATACTTGGTGTCTAGGGATTTTTGTAAAATAGCTTGGCAATTAGGATATCTCTTAAGAAAATCAAATAAAGAAACTTGAGCAACTTTGGGAGCCATGATAGAATAAAAAGGAGGATCCTAAGCATGAAAGAGGTCGGGTTCACCAAAATGATTAACTAAAATTAACAAAAATGTGGAGTAATAATAGTTAATCTAATCTAGAACAACATGTAAATATAATAAATAAATGCAATAAATGACTATAGAAAATGACCCAAGCAACTAAGCTAATGTAAATAAGAACCCTAAGATGCTAATAAGAGTGAGGAAGTGACTCGGTGATAAGAGGATCTTGTTGGATTGTGTCATGAAAATAAAAAGAATAATCTGGAAGTAGGAATGATTGTGCAGAGGTCTTAAGAAGGAAAAATATGGTCTGATTCTCTAGACTAGGGCACCTAGAGAAGGAATGGGGCTCTTGTGAGCAACCTAGTATGTAGTATGGGATTTTTAGTACGTGTAGGAGGTCTAAAATTAAGTTTTACAGTTCGAAAGTGATCGAAACCCTCGTTGTGTGTCGCATCAAATTCTTTGCACTTTGTGTCGAAGTCGCTGATAATCCAAGATGAAAGAAAGACCTGTAAGAGACCACAAGAAGTATCAAACCCTAAAAAAAAGAATGCATATGAATAGGTCAGACTAACCTCAGCTGCCACAACAGTGGACTTACTAACTAAGCATTGCACTACATTCCAGACCCAAATGTAGTTCTAGTGTGTGTGTGCATCATGTGCCTTAGGTGCTCTTATTCCAGTCGCACTTTTTAAAGTATAGAGAAATAAATAAATGTAATAATGTAGTAGAATTGTGGATGGAATAGACTAGAATCCCCTCTATTCTTGTGTGATGCAGATGAACCAACTTTGTCCTTTGTGATGGAGCTAAGTGAATGCAAATGATCTCTACATGCCTACGAGATGAATGCAACCCTAGGTGGATGATAGTAGTCTAGTGCTTGGTCACTTATTATGATCTCATAACTTTATATTTATAGGGTTCACTTGATCTGATTTCATAATTAACCCTGAACTGGTCAAACACCAAAACGATAAGAAGCTAAAATGGCTAGAAAGTGCCCAAAAAGTGGTAGGAAAGTTCAAAAATATCGGGCGCCTCTAGTGGGACTAGAGCACCCATGGGTGCCTTGATCAAAGCTAAAATAACACAAAATGACAAAAGATGACTGGGCATGTGGGTGTAAGAGGTCGGGAATGACAAAATAAAATAAATTAAGATGGAAAAATGCGGGGTTAATTAGTACTTTCTTCACTCAAAAACCTTCTAAATAGTAGTATGAGACCGGGACTAAATAATGTCTAAAGTGCATGATTTTGTGTCTAAAACAACATCTTGAGCTCCTCCCATAGACCCATAGTCATTCTAATAGTATGATTGAAACCACACATAATAACTTCAATTCCCATTAGACCCCCTCCATGACATAGAAACTTTTGATAGTGAATAATCTTATGATGAAGACACTAATGTGGATCAGGCATAACTCGATGCTCTCACCACTTTCTGTTCTACATTACATGATAACCCTACTCATGTACCACATGTCCTTAATGCTTTATTTGTATCCCAACATGACTATGATAATGTTACTCATGTTAGTATGGTTTATACCTTGGAGCTCTCTATCGTTTTCACCTCTTCTATTCCACCTTCTTCCTTTCTACCACTGTGGGGATATCCACCATTCATATGCCTTTTTTAGACCCACTACTCATTTTTCTTCCCCCTCATTTCTCATATTCAACCTAGCACTTCTTCATGCACCCATGTATTAACTTTTTTGTATCATGATTTACAAGCTCAAATTCATCAATTGCAACAAACCTCTTCCTCTTCTTCTCTATCTCTTAATTCTTTTCTTCTTCTTCATAGTCCTCTTGCACATGAGGTTTATTCTTATCCACTTCCTTCTAATTTTTCCTCACCTAATTTTCCTCTCTTTGATGTCCATGGAGATCCCTAAGAGAACCTTCGATCATTTCATGTTACATGCTTGGATTATGCTTGTGATGACACATTATTGACCAAATTATTTCCTAGGAGCTTATAGGACTATGCCTTGCGATGGTTTTATGATTTTCCTTTGCACTCTATTAGATATTTTAATACTTTATAAAATATATTTCTAGCTCAATTTCAATGAATATTGTAAAAAAAAATATCATATGCCCAAATGGCCAAAAATGAGGCAAGGAACTAATGAACATCTTAGTGACTATGTTTTGTGTTATAAGATTGATATTTCTAAAATGAACAATGTCTTAGTTGAATCTTAGTTGCAATATATTTTTATCCAAATCCTATTACCTCTTTTGCGAAGGTTTTCTCTTTGAATCTTTTTACCATCTATGTCACACTCTCAAAAATAATGAAATCAAGCTACTTTCTTTGGAAAACTTAAATATGGTGCTAACATTTCCGATCAATATACTAACAAGTTCCCATGAAAATTTTCATTTAAGAGCAAGCCTAGTGAGTCTAAGCATACTATCAATGATATATCCCAACTTATGAAGCTCTAACTCCAACCTACACACCACACTTTTACTATATTTCCATACCCACCACATATGTTTTTTCCTCAACTCATAGAAATCAATCCGATTTATCTTGACTCTTCTTGAGCTAGATCCTAATATGCCTCATGGAGTGATATTTTATGAACATGCACATTGTGATTATCATAGATGCAATGGACATTATATTGACAAGTGTTTCAAACTTAAACATTTAGTCCAAGATCTGATTGATAATCATGACATTGATTTTCTTGAATCTACTATTTCTATTTCTAAATCTACCAATGACAACAACAAGCTTAAAAAATTCAATGATCCACTACCTAAGCATGAAAAATTAGATCCCGATTCTTCTTTGAATTATTCTTATCATGTTGTTCCTCCTCATTCATCATTCATATTCTTTGATTTATTATTGTACTAATGGTATTCCTCCACCTATCATTCTTTTCTTGATGTCGATTATAATGCCTCTTTTTCATCACATAGATTACACATTGATGCTTATATTTCTCATCATGATATTAATAATGTGATGGTGCATGATACTTACAAGCACAATGGGAACAATCAGTAGACATGCAACTGTTAATAATGTGATGGTGCATTTTTGGTTTTATACTAAGTGATCATGTGTTTCATTCTAGGCTCCCTCTCTATTCTGATTTTCTTTGGAATACCTCTCCAAAGCAACCACATATGGGAAAAATGTGTAGACATGTAACCATTCAACACTTTGACCAATCTCTACTCAATAATATGTCATAAGCTTATGGTATTTCTACCACTTGTATGTCTATGAATTTTTGGATCCTAAGCTCATAGGATAGTTGTATGTGTACATTGAGGAGCTCTCCTATTACTTCTACCTTGGATTTGTCCAGTTGGACTACTACCTTGTCAGATTTGATTGGGGTTAGACCAAGTTTCTTGCATATACTTGAAGGCATAATATTGGCAGAGGCTCTAAAGTCAACCAAACAGTTGTGTAGGTTCTTTCCAAACATTCTAACAGTTAGTAGGAAGGGAGGAAATTTTACTTTGCTTTTGTATAAGGAAACATTGACATGAGAGGGATTTTGAGGGTCTTTAGTAACCTTATTAGCTACATATTTTAATAACAAGTCTCTTTTTTCCATGATTTGAGTTAATTCATACAAAGTAATGTTCGCTTTAATTTTCTTCATGTCTTCTACAATATTATAACTGGTTTTAGAAGTACCTGAAGAAATTTCTTCATGAGTAAGACTCATTTCTTTTTAGAGGAGGAGTGTTGTTAGCTTTTGGTTCTAGTGGATTTGTGATAACATTTGGAGGCATTGAAGTAGTGTTGTATTTTCTCCTCAATGAATAGTTACACTTTTGGTATTATTTAAATGCATCGATCTCATACATGTTCTCGTCTAGTTCATTGTCATCCTGTGAGGGAAAATAATTTTTTTCCACCATCATAGCAGTGTTTGGTGGCTTTGTATCATCATATGGGTTATCCATATCATTTTTATTTGGACTTATTTCATAATTATCCAATTCACCTTGGAAAACTTCAATTAATGACAAAAAAATATCTACAATCTAATTCACCATGTTTAGTAGTATTGTGAACCCTACACTAATTTGGTAATGCAATTTCACATACATTTATTTATGGAATTTTATTTTGAGAGGAATATGCCTGATTATTGTTATTCTTGTTAAAGGGTTTATTGTTATATCTTTGATAGTTGTAATTCCTACTTGGGTTACCTTCCCCTACACTAACTATTTGTCTTTGCAGACTTAGGAAATCTTGGCCTAATTTTCTTACCATTTTTGGATAAAATCCAATTCTACTTTAGCATTCTCCTGGTTTTATTCTTGGGAGGAGGTATTGTTAACAGGGAATAGGAAGTTTTTATCAATTATTTATGGTTCAACTAAGGGTGTAGGATTATCTAGGATTTGTTTTTGATTTGGGGCCATGTAATTGATAGGAAAAGCATTTAGGACTGGTGTCTATAAAGGATTTGGCATATTTTGATTATCTTGAGGAAAACGGTTACGACACGGGTTTTGGAAAGAGAGGGTGGCATACCCTTGAGGGTGCATTTTCTCATCAATCTAGATAGTTTCAGCATATGCAATAGTCAATGTAGTGATATTTTGGGACCTTCTCAAGAAAACTTAAGTCATAGGATCCAAGGCATTTTTATAAATCTATAGTTTTGAATCAATTGTGGGTTTGTATGGTTGGGCAATCAGACTATACATCTTTTGGACCCTATCATTGAAAAATTTGATGGGTTCTTGGATACCCCCTTTGCATGGTGGAAAATATTTGGTGAAAGACTACTGGCTAGTGATTCTACCAAAATGGGAAATGAAAATGTCATGAAATACTTGCCAACTAGTAATTGCATCTTCTAGTAGGTTTAAAAACTAGTCATATGTTGTATTCTTCAAACAGAATGGGAAAATCCTACAATCTACATCCTCATGTGTCACATTTAAATACCTCATAGCTGATTTGAATACTCGATGTGTTATTCAGGTGAGGTGTTGTTAGATGGGTCAAATACATGAAGATGTTCTAGGTATTCTATCATCTTCTAGAACAACTTGGTAACTCCATTTCCTTCATATGACGGTTGGAAATCACAAACACAAAAATTACTTTCAAATGTATCTAAGTCCTTAGAAAATTATTGGAAAATATCCTTGCCTCTTACTAACTTTGTAGATCTTATCTCAATATTAGACTCTATGATTTTGGTGATCCAATCTTCTATTTTCTCACTTGATTTCTCTTCTCATTATGCAATCTCGATGTTCATATGAATTAAAAACATGACTTTGTTTTCGTATAGGAAATGTTTGAAACTTGCGAGATATTTGAGGACCTTTGAGGTATATTCTTTGATGAATTTGTACTTGGATTCATATTCCTTGAGATCTAACTTACAAATTATTGGGATGCTCAAGATCTTGTTGGTTCTTTTAAGTGAGAATTACATATGTGCTTTTTTAGTCCTTTGAAGGCATAAAGGATTAAGTCTTTCTCCAACTTTTGGTTTCCTAACACTAGGGATTGAGAAGAAACTTTCTTGATTTGCTTAAAACTCTTTGTTCCTTCTTATGTCCATATTAAAATTATGTCATTCTTTAGTGTGAGCTTGATTCGTTGGAATATTCATGCAAAGTTTTTAAATATTTTTTCTCACAAATTTCATCTTTCTAGGAAACATTATAATGCATTTTTGTGAGGTGACATATACAAGAAGATGATGGTGTATACTTTATATAAATATATGACTAGACCCACTTTTGACACATGAGCTTTCATTTGTAAATGGAAAAGATAGATTTTTTGGGATTAAAATAAATCCCAAACTCTTTGCATGTTTTGAAAATATCTTCCAGATGTTCCAAGTGATATTCTTGTGTCTTTGATTTTTTTTTAATATTATCTAAGTTAACGAAGTTGATTTCGTTGATAAGGCCCTTGAAGGTCATGTCCATGTCCTATTGAAATATGGCTCCAACATTAGATAATCCAAAGGGAATTCTTTTATATTAAAATATCCCTTGCTTAGTTGTGAAGGTGGTTTTGTATTGATCCTCTTAACTAGAACCTAGTTGCGGTCTAAAAACCACCAATAATTTAGAACCTTTTAGCTCTAGACATAGCCGAATAATTTAATCCATGTAATGCGGGGGATAGTGGTCCTTGTGAGACGCTTAGTTGATATTTGTTAAATATATGCATAGGTTTATCTCTCTATTTGTTCTCCTCACTAGAACTTGATTAGCCACCCAAGTAAAATTGTTGATGGGGAAGACAATCTTATCTTCAACCAACTAGGTTAGCTCATTTCTCATCAAAGGCTCCATTTTGGGATTGACGGGCCTTTTCTTCTACCTTATATATTTAACATCAGGTACAAGCTTTATGGTATGTTTAATGATGTCCTTATCATCAATTTTAATGCCATCATAATTATATGCAAAAATATCATCATACTCTTTGTAATTTATGACAAAATTTTCTCATATGTGTACATACTACCTACGCTTCCTAGTTTGATGGATTTTTTTGGGTCTATCTTTATCTCATGAAAATATTCATATATTTACTATCATGCTTCTCTTATCTCCTTTACATTGATCATTATGACTAAACATTATTTCCAAGGTCACTAACCCCTTGGGCGGTTTATTGATCATTGGTAGAATTACTTAGCTATCATAAGTTTGTTGTAATTTGGGTTGCAAATATTCTAATAATTCATCCTCCTCTTGGATGAAGGTAGTGATCTTGGTGTCATTTTTGAACAATTTCCGGTGCTAATCATTATCATCCATAAAGATCTCATAATGAGCTTCACTTGTTGAACATTGTCTTTTAATAGGAATTTGGACAAAGTTAAATTGAGTATCAATGACTACCATCTTAAAGGATTCAAATCCTTCAATGATATACTATATCATATGTCTATAGGAATTTAAAAAAATATTCTTGGTGAGGAATTGTGATCTCACTTATTTGTTAACTACTTCATCTTCTCTAATACACTTGCGGTAACATGATACATCTCTTTCAATGATTTGGAGGACCTTGATTAGAGCTTTGTACTCTGTAACATTGTTCATGTAATTAAACTATAGCCTATGTGATTGGAAGGTATTTTCTTTTCATGGAGAAATCAAGGCCACTCCTAGACCAACATTGATATTACATTTAGACCCGTTAAAGAAAAATTTCCATATCCGTAGTTTGGATTTACGTTCTCCTTTACCACCTATGGAATTAACAATTTCTTGTTGGATACAATATATACCTATGCCTCATTCTTTAAGAAAATTATAGGGATCAAATTCCCATTTTCTAAGCCCATTGATCTAGCTTTTCATCAGGGATTCCTTCATGTGGGTCATAAACAATAATTATTTTCTTTCTCATCATCTTGAATGGTGTGATTTGCATCTATTATAAGTTTGTGGTCAAGAAATTATACATGTAATTGGGAAATATGTGTGTTCTATATAGTCATTTTAGTGTCGTATCTCATTCTTAATCCAACATGTAAGACCAATCCAATTATATTTATCCTCATATCTTGTTTCTACGAGTCCCTTGAAAAATAGATGGTGAACATGGGAGGCAAATCTATGAATTTTATCTCTTATAGCACCATTATACTTGGTTGGGAATACGGGGTAAGGATTAAATATTTGGTGATGCCAATTGCTTTCATGGTGGTTCCATCAATATAAATAACACCTTTAATCATAGGGGTGTATCTGATTTCTAAGGAATGAGCTACATGTTTATGCACCATAGAGGTAGTTGTTCTAGAGACAATCAAGGAGTTATGGACAAAACATTGTTCGATAATTATAGAATTATGAAAAGGAAGAGTATTTTCTCGAGAATTTTGTTTGGGTAATAATTATTGATATAGGTTTTTAGATTTTATTGCTTCTTTCCTCATTTTCTTGGAGGTGTAACGTATTTATTTTAAAGCTTCCTATAGGACGTCCTTTTTTAAGGCATTACTGAGGATTCATACATTATGATGTTCATAGTGGTATTTTCCATTTGATCTACATAATTCAAAGGGTCAAGTTGAAACCTTTGTTCCTTGTACATATTTAATCCTTCTTATGATTCTATATCATTGGATAATAATCTTTTGATGCCCACACATTTGCAAGGTTTTCTCTCTTAATGATAGATACGCTTTTTTGAATCTTCTCTTTCGTGATAGGCCGAGGGAATAGAATTTTTTATTTTACCGTATTTTAAATGAACTTGGTGATGTGTTTTGCTTTCCCTAAATCCATTTACTACGTAATTCATTTTATAGCTAGTAGGTGAGATTTCCCTCACGTGGCGAATTGATAGTTGAGTTGCTCATTTTTTTTTAGTTTGTTGGGCCATTGAGATTTATATCATCAAATTTTTACTTACCATTTCTGTAGGAACAACTATTTGTATCATACGAAAACCGATATAAATAAAACCATTTCATTTTTCGTTAATATTATTAGCTTGGGATGGGGACCAAGGCTACGTTTGAATTAGATGGAAGTTATTATTGCAATAAATTAGGAGGGACCATTTGGCCTTCATATTTCATTCTAGGTAGATAATATGTTGGATTATAAGATTGGTATGGCCTATGAGACAATTGGGATTGCTACATATTCATGACGGTCATCTTATTTGCAATGCTTTATTTTACATGGATTTGAGTTCATCCATCTCATTAGAGTAGTTATTAGGGATAGCTTGGATATTTTATGGTCTAGGAGCTGGTTTTGCTATAAAAATATAGTGTTATGTATTTTGGGAAATAGAGGAATTATAGGCATAGAGCCTAAATTTTCGGAGTTGTATTTGGATATTCTAAATGTGGATTGATATATCATAAGTGCCGTGTAACGACGTGCCACTCATAGATTGAATCATGACTACAATGTTAGAATTGAGAGTCCTAAGGAAATATAGGAAAGTTGCATAAGGTGAAGGACATAGTTAAGGTGCGATTTTGTCCCAATATATTTGGAATCTATAGTTGAAATCAACATGTACGAATTCAATAAGATTTCTTTTGATAATAGTTAACTTGATTGTGAGAGATGAATTTTCACCCTTTTATTTAAATATCTTTCACAATTTATCTCCTAGTTTATCCTAGTCATGTGCTAATATAGGGAAATATTTTTAAACTTAGTAAAGAGCATTTCCTTTTAGTGAAATATATAATAAAATTATAGTTATATCATCTAAGATGAAATGGTGAACCAAACATAGATTAATAATGTCTTGTATTTGATTAGTGGGGGTGATTATATTTTTAGTAATGAAATATGCAAGAATTTTTAGAGTATATACAAGAATATCATTTTATCCCTTAGGGATAAGGAACCTCCTTCGGTGAAATTGAAAAAAGATTATTACTTTTTGTGGCCATTAGGATTATAGGATGTAGGTTTTAATCTAATGAAGGGAAGTTCATATTGGGTGGAGGATTTAATTTAGTTTTATGGATAGGGGAAATCTCAATTTGGACATGTTCGTTTCTCCTTCTTTAATAAAGTTTCAAGAACTCAAAACAATTTTTATCTAAGCACTAGTTCATATCTATGGTATTCTTATGTGTTGAGGCTAGTGTATCTTAGAAAATAGTGTTGAGTGAATTTACATGATGTTTGTATATGGTTCACAAAACTAAATAAGATAAGAAACACATGAGAAACATTAGCTATAATATTAAAAATATATATTTGTGTATATTAACAAATATGCAAATACTTGTGATAATAATAAGATTGTCCCACCAAGCATGTCGGGACAGGGAATGCCATAATTGTTGGTGGTTGAAAGTGTCTGCATTTGTGAAGATTATTTCACCATCAACACACCATGGGATTTCTTCTAAACTATGGGACTTACAACTTGAAGAAAAACCCTCAGAGAGATGGTTCTCATCCAGTTCTACTCATAATGCTATCACTAACAATCATAATCAAACAACTGTAGGGGAAAAAGGATGAGAAAAAAGAAAAGAAAAGAGTGATGATGCAACAAGAGTGAAATAGGAATATTTTTTCCTCCTTGTGTTTGAGAATAATACATTATATTGGATGAAATAAAGTATAGTCCACATACACAAAATCATATCATAACAATAGGTAAGAATGGTTTGCAAAATATTTAGGAAAATAATCTAGAAGGGGAGAAGGGTGTATATAAGCCACATAAACTTTATTATTGCTCAAATATACACAACTATATTAGATATTAAACCAATTATATAATTACATTACATTCATTAGCATAGTTTAATATAGAGGTTAAAACAACTTACACAAAATATGGTGATTCAAAACATGAAGAAAAAGAACTCTCCATTGATCTGGTATATATAAAAGTGGAAGGAAGAGACTTCCAAATTAAGTTAAGAATCTCATGAATGAAGAGAATTCGATCGTCCCTTGTTGCGAGAGAGAATCGGTATATAAAGTTATACAAAGATATGATTTAGAGAGGAAATCACATATTTTGAGAGTGATTGGTAGATCTGGGGGAAAGAATAACTATTTAAACATGAATGGTGTCTCAAAGTCATCATAATCATAAATACCTGTACAAATGTTCCAATGTGTGTGGTAGATATAGAATTTAACTTTGTAACCACCCAAGGTGGAAGGGAAAGCTACATGACCATTCTGATAATGTTCCTATGACACGAGTGAGGGTATCTCATCATCTAAATGTGAACTAAAAGTGGTTGTTTGTAATGATTCACGACATAATATAAGTGAGAAAACAATCCTAGGTGTATGGAAACATTGTTGGTGGAGAAGGTGCATTAGGAATTTAAGGAAATCCATGAAGATCCTCAATTGAGTGAAGAATCTAGAAGAGGGGATTTCACATTAAAAAATGTGGTCAAATAGTAAAGTATAGATTGATAAAAAAATTGGATGTTGGGGAGTCTAAAATTAGCCATTGAGATGACATAGGACATGAAGAATTGCAAAAAATGCATACTAACATGAATTCACATGATGGTTTATAGTGTTTAGAGCCCTTCGTGACTATAAATAGGGTTTTTGGAAGTAAATAGAAAAAAAGAACCTAAGTAGGATTAGATAGTTTGGGAAATACTTAACTAGTATAGGTGGGTTGATATCATGATGTTGTAGAAGGAAAATGAAAGAAGGCATAGAAGAATGGTCATAAACTTAAGAGTGGAAAAGGAAGGATTGCTATGGGAAGAACATTATTGGCACTATATGACTTGGATTCAAGTTATGTACCATGGATAGTGCATGCGAGATAGATGAAAATGTGGGGAGATGATCTCAACCATATTAATTATGTGCATGAAACACAATGTATAGGATGAAGATGTCATGGAATAGATAGTCCAAAAAATGAGACAAGTGCCAAAGATTCTTGGGATTTAAGGGCACAAGGTTGAGACAATGATTGATAGGAGAAATTGGATAACATTTACCACGTTCATCTTGCACCCATTGGTTATCCTCTTGGTTCCTAACCCTAGTTACTATTTTCACCTCGCAACTATTATTTATTTTGATTGTTATCCCTAGTTTACTATATTTCACCTTGTGACCATTGTTTATTTTGGTTGCTATCATCTTTTCCTCATGACCATTGTTATCTCAATTCCTATCTCTAGTGTGTAGAAACTTACCACACATAGCTTGTTATATCCTTCATGGCCATTGGCCCCGTTCACATCATGTATATCTTATGATCATATCCTATATTCTATTGGCTCCTAACCCTTTTAGTTGTATCAATATTCCATGATCACTTGGATCTTAGCCTTTAGTGTAACAATATGGTTTTGTTGATGCATCAAAATGACATGGTTGTAGGGAGAAATTATAGGTTCTTACGTCCTACTCATTTTAGGATCACTTAAAATGTGATTAGTGCATGAGTTGCGGGGCATTTTTTATTTAATAATAAGGATGTTTTTGGGATTGTTAGATCTTATAGTGTCACTCCTGCAATTTCTTCACTTGATTTATCTTTGAAAAGCTTCTCTAAACTAAAATAATCTAAGGGTAGTGCTCAAATAAATCAAAAAGGAAAAGAAAGGGAGGAGAGAAAAGAGACATGTTAAGAAAATCATATTTAAGATTTTTAGTGCATGATTATGGAAATAACATGCTTTCCTTATGAAACTAACAACATAAAACTCAACTACCACTCAAATTTCAATGTTATTAATGCGTAAATTCAAAGGAATTAATTGTAAACCAAATTTACCATATCAAATTGTTGAATGCACATTCAAAGGATAAATTTAACTTGTAGAAGGTTATAACAATTGAATCTAAACTTGCAGATGCACAATTTAAACAAATTACTAAAGGAAAGTTAACTTGTGATACATCAAGCATTGAATATTATAAACACACAATATCTAAAACATGAATGGGAAAATGTAAATTAGAAAAATTAAGCTTGCATGAGTTAACTTTAAATTGGATCACATTCATTTATCAAATGACATTCCCCCTTTTCATAGAATGGGGTAGGCATACTTATACAATTTTGGGGCCTTCCTTTACCGCCCAATTTGAACAATGATTACAAAAGATCAAGGAATATTACAAACATCTGGCTGTTCAAGAAATATCCTAATTGATTATTGTTAGGATAATTATAATGGGTAAAGCTAACATGTCAAAAATACAAAATATCCTAGGAATCATTGAGGCTATGGCTTGAGTATGGGTCCCTTTTAGACAAGGCCCACCAGTGTAGGTTCCTCTTGGGTTGGATCAGCTAAAGCAAGTCTCTTCTTTGTGGTAATGAAATCTTTCTTGTATATTTTATAATATTTTTATAGCTTTGTAAGGTGAACAATAGTCTTCTGAAGAGTATAGAAGTTCTACAGTAAGGCCTTTTGGGTAGCCATGGCCTTTCCCATGATTTATTTCAAGGTCTCTATATTTTTGGACCTTTTTCCTAGTCTGAGAAATAATCTCAATGAATTGGGATGCTTCTACCTTGTTTTCCTCTATTATGTTCTTTTGAAAATTTGCTAAGAATTGATTAAGCAATCTAGAAAATTTAGTCATGCACACTAACTCTTGGTCTTCCTTGAAGAACCTTGTGATGGATTCCTCTAAAAATAATTGACTTCCTCTTAAAATTACATCATCAAGCTGAGGAGGAAGTTTACCCATTTGATCAATCCATTCCTTCAATTTTTCTTTTGTGTAATTGGCATATGTTTGGCATATACCAATATCTTCCATAGTTACTACTACAAGGTCCTTGCATATTCCTTCTTCAATGACATGAGCCATTATCCTTAGCATTTTTTGCATTACACACAAGTTTTAAATTATTGTGTTTGTCTTTTTAGAGTAGGTTTGTTCTTTCTTTTTGGCATCAATAATTTCTCTAATCACATCATCTTGGATGAGTAGAGCCTCTTCTATATCGAAGTGATACATTCGAAACAATGGTTCTAGCCTGAGTTTTAAGATCTTTATTTTTGTCCCTGTATTCATCTCACTAATTATGTTGAGGCTTTTATGTAAGATACATGATCCTCCTCATATTGTTCCACTTGAGAACCTTTGGCCTTATTTTTCTTGGTAAGGGAGAAGAGGTCTTCGGATGTTTCATGCCAAATGATGGTATGTTGTGTAGACATTCTCTTCCTTATCGTCCTTCTCAAGGTCCATGTCCTAGGATTAAACTCAATGTTTATTAATGGTTCCTCTTGAGCTACCCAATATGGTTGCTCTCTGTGGGTAATCATTGCTTGTTCAACCAGTCTTGTTAAGGCTATGTAGGAGGAAACTTTTAGGGGAAATATGAACTGTCCTCTAACTTATGCTTGCTCTGTTAGAGACTCTAATTATGTGTCCTCATAATTTGAAGAATTTTAATTAGATGAAACAAAAGAATACCATTCAATTGGCTCAAGAATAACCTCTTGGATTTCTAGGACAAGTTTCGTCTCTACTATTCTTTGAGTTGGAGAAGTTGGGATTTGGGTTTGCTTTGGATATTATAAATAACCAAGTTACCTCCTCTTTTGCATTCCATTTTTATTACTCCTCTTGGGGAGGAGCTTCCCCTTTCATCTTCATATTTTGTTGAATAAGGTTATCATCTGTTTGGTAATCCATACCTAGTCATTGACATCAACCTCATGAACATATGCTATATTGATTTTTCCCTTAAGTGACTCTAAATATTTTTCCACTCTTTTCCTTGGGTCATATTTCCTTAAGGAGTGATGAGAAAATGGAATGAATTATGATGGGCTCTGCAACTTTTAGATCATACCACCTATTGAACTCTCTGCCTCCCATTGTGACTAATAGGGGAGGGTGAGTCATAAGTTTCTTATCCTTACACCTCCCTACTATGCCATTGCAAATTTAGTAGGAAACTTCCTATTCAACTAGTTTATTAGGTACATAATATGGAAGTTGTAATAATAGTGTAAGTATCCCCTCAATCATAATCAATGTGTAATCGGGTAGATAGAAGAAGGTATCCCCCATTTTTCTAATTGAGGAAAGGACATTCTAAGAAATTATAGGCATGTTTGTTTCATGCATTTCCTTATAGAGTGTGGGGTAAAAGGAAGTGAAAATGTCCCTCAATGTGGGCCATATACCTATAAGGATATAAATTTGAATATACCTCATTCACTTTCAAAATATGTGATGGACACCATGGGTCACAAAATTCAGGATAGTGGAGGACCCACATACTACATCCAAGTAAATAGGAGGCCATGAAAAAGGTTTCTTGTGATCCACAAAGTTAGCTCATTGTGAAACCAGATTAGAAGTAACCACCTGCCCTAGAGAAGGAATCTTGTGTTCATCTATGATCATTGTAAGTAGGGAAGCCAAACTACATCAAACTTTGTAATGGAAGGGTTTCCATATAATCTATTCAGAAGGGTCATGCCTATATGAACTCTAGGTCTAAATCTTTGAATATGGATTTCGTTTACGAAAGGATCATTCATATTATCAATTGAGTCCTTGGCCCAATTCTATAAAAGGACCCTTACTTGTCTTTTGGTCATCCCAGATTCAATTTTTGTTGAGTTATAGAGAGTGTAAGAGTCATTTAATCTGTAATGATATTTAAAGGCATGCCTAACAAAGAAAACTACTATATTTGTCTTAGATTTGTAAAATAGGTCCCAATTCTTAGCTTTTACATGAATAAGAAGAAAAGAGAGAAATTCTGGACACAAAAATACCTTAGGTTTGGATGTGAACAAGTAGAGGTTGGCCCTTTTCAATGCCCTAATTTCCTTGGCCCTTTGTGCTTGATCGATTGACATTCCTACTTCATCTATGGTGTATGTGTCACGCCTCTCTCGAATTGTTGAGAAAATGGCTGAATAATGTTGAAATTCGTGGTCAAGCAAAGTTTAGTTGAACATAGTAACTCGTATCACCCTAGTGTCTGAATAGGAATAAATGAATGCATCTACGTTGGAAGGTCCTAGTTCTCCCACCATGGTTCAAAATTAATGGTTTGAAAAAATCTATAATGGACCCTTCGAAATAAATTGCTTGCAAATGGGTGAAAACGAGATTAAACTCACATAATTTTTGTAATTTGAAGGCTTGAATGAATTTTCTCGGTTAACACAAGATCTTTATAATTTAGGCAATCTTTCATCTAAAATGGCGTGCTCCATATTAATGGTGCATAATGTATGACTTGATGTTTTTCCCCCAGAGAACGTTACTTTTTGAATTGATGATCCTTTTGAATGTGGACCTTACACCTATACAACCTAGGATAAATCATAGCCGTTAGTTTTAACTAGCCTTTTGAGACCTCGAAACCACATGTATGACATATGGGATGACACATGTAATGACGAGGTAGGATGAAACATTGACTCATCCTTTCTAATTGGTGACGTGTATTTGACTTTTTTGACCTTTAAATTTCTTTGACCTCTTCTCGCACTTTGGAATTGTGAGTTAATGTTTCATGAATTGTGAGATGTGAGGCCTGAAATCTTATTACTCACACTTTAAAAAGTGATCTTTAAATACTCGCACTTCACAATTCTTGTATTCACACTTCCTATGTGTAAGAACTCACACTTGGTTATTTGTTTTCTCTCACACTTGCACTCTGTAATTTCCTCACACTCACACTTATTGAGAATCTTACACTTCAAAAGTTTAAAATTTGGTTGACTAAAAGTTTTACTTTTTCCTCGCAAGTTAAAGAGAAAGAACTAGAATTCCAAGTGTGATTATTCAAAAGGAGAGAGCTTACATATGTGAGTATGCAAAACTCACACCTTCCAAGTGCGAGTATTTAAAGATCACTTTTTAAAGTGTGAGTAATAAGATTTCAGGCCTCACATCTCACAATTCATGAAACATTAACTCGCAATTACAGTAAGGTAACTTCACTTAAAGATTATTCTCAAACCAAAGGATGATATATTATTTAGATTATCCTTTGGTATGCCATATGGGATACATGTTGTCTTGTTTCCCTATTTCCTTTAAATCCCAAGTGCAAGGACCTATCACCCAACATTAAGTTGGGCACTCACCCAAGGTGTGTGCAAGCGCCGAGCCCCTCTTTTATGTGAGCTTTGTAAGAATACTTCACCATTAATGGAGGAATGTTTGTAGAAACAAAAATACAAGCATTTATTCTAGCACAGAGTAAAAACACTAGATCTAACATAGATGCACCATGATATAAACGTAAACATTGCAACAACATAAGAGGACTAGATCTGTACCATGAGTAATATGAAATACACTAGGGTTTGAACCCATAAACATAGATATACAGAATAACCTGTCATATATTGATTATCAAGTGTTTACAGTAGCCATATTACATCAAAAAGGTTCAACAACAGATCAATACATCATTCTACCATTAGCATCCTACCCTTCCCATGGCTCTGATCTAGAAACCCTATATTACCCCCTTAGAACCATTACATAATCCCTTCCTGTAGAAATACACCACTCATATGCACCATACTCAACCTCTAATCTCTAACACCCAATACCAATACACACACTAATAATAATACCCTTGTCTAGATCCAAATGCCTCCTTAAATAGGATAGGATCTCGCCTAATCATCATTCCAGAAGTAAGCCCACATGCCAAATGTCATCATATCCTATTATACTTGAGTGTCCAAGCCATGCAGATGCTAGCTAGCCATAACAACCTCCACTTTACAACCCGTAACCATAATGATTCCCTAGAATATTATTTTCTTGAGCTCTAAGTCTTCATGTAACAACCTTGTCATCATTACGCTTATCCATAGCTTCACATGTTTTACATGTGATACCCTTCAACCGAAATGCAGCTAAGTCCTTAAACCCTTTCGTGCTCCTGCATGCAAACCTATATTTTCTTGCGTGTGTTTACTCACGTGCTTTTCCTCATAGTGCCTTCCACGTGTGCTCATCCTCTACCTTAGGACTTAGTCATTTTCTAGGCTCAACATCACCCCACACTAAATGTGTTGTCCATCCTTGGAAAAAAATTGAGCTTCAATAAAGAATAAAGAATAAATGATGGAGGAAAGAATAACTTGTACTGGCTTGCACCAAAGAAAAAAATAATTTTTCTACTACTGTAAAAGGATTGGGAAGTCTTTGTTCAAGGATGCTTCAATTTTATTCTAGGCATCCACCTCACTCTGCGCTTGTTGAAATAAATCCCCTATTAATGCGCTAACTTCATCAAATGATAATTCCTCACCTTTAGCATTTAGTGTATCAACAATATTTTCCATCTACTTGCTAAGGTCCCCAAAGACGCGTCCATCCTCATGGTTGGGTTGGTGATCTTGGTGATATCAAAATAACGTGAGCCCTTATTATATTCATATTTTGCGGTTGTTTCCTTGATGATGTCCTTATCATCCAAGTCATCATCTATTAATTCTCTTGTGCAGATAAGCCCAATATCTTTAGAGAACAACTGAGAAATTAATCACACTATCCTCCCCTGCGAAGTTAAAATAATATTCATGCACATGTGACATCAACCAGTGGTATAACCTTTCGGGTTTTCGAAATATGGAAACTCATAGAGTTGTAAGAGTCCAACCTTCTCCAATGTGGTCTTCACAGAGTCATCATACACCAACTTGTCATCCTGTGTCCTTTCTCCTGTAGGAAAAACTAGCTCTAATGCTATCTATTTCTTAGCGGTATTCGTCTTATGGTTATAGTCATTCTTCATTAAAACTTGTCAATGAGACTGGATTTCCTTTTCCCTTGCCCTTCCCCTTCTTTGGTGAAACATTCGCTACTTTCCTTGGTTCCATTTTTCTTTTTAAGTCCTTGTAAGTGCTTCCTTATGTCTTGCTTCAACACTTCTCAGTCCCTTGGGTCCACTCCTTATGTGAAATTTCTTTAAAACCCATGTCCTAGCTCTACAAACCCTAACCTGGAAAACTCTCATTCTAAAAGATAACATAAATACTCGTGGGAATCCACCAAACTATCTTCTCCATGCACGAGTTGTGTGATTTGTTCCACTTTGGTTTGAAAATCTATCAAGTTCTCCACTTCACACGTAATTTTCCACAAATTTTCTTGTAAGGATGCCCTAGTTCGGAAGAGCTCTTCAATAAACAAATGCAAGGTAAAATAAATAACTTACCTTGACCTTATATTTATAGTTTTTTTTTCCGCATTAATCTCCGTGCCACCTACCGATGTACTACCACATTAAATTCATATTTTTCAAACATTTTTTATCTCGCGCATTGTGTCTAGTGTTTTTCCTCCACATAACAACTTATGCCTAACCTCCTCAACCTTCGGGCAAGAAAAACTTCATTGACTTGAGACTTCTTTACGCACACGTTCAATGTTGAAGTACGTCTTCCCCTACATCTTATACCAAGTTATTGTTGCAACCTATCTTAGTTTGTTATGCACTTTTATCCATGTACATGGTTTTTATAAATATTTTGACACCAATCTTCACCCATAATCACTTATTCTACGCACACTCCTCTAAACCCACATGCGTTTGACTTTTTCATTCGGGTCACCAATCAACATCACTCCCAACACTTGCTTCATACCACACTATTCATTGAAACTCTTCTTTACACTCTACACTAAATAGATGTGCGGTCCTCTGCGCATAAAACCCTTTTAGATAGTAATTGGATACCGACGCATAAGCATGCCCACAACAAACAAAATGAAAAAGACAAAGCATAACAACGATGAAAGGAAACACATATAAAGGAAAATGCATTAAGGGAAATCCTAAGCTAAATGGAAATATTGCCTTATTTACAAACACACAGAAGACTTATTTATAGTAGGGCTTCAACCTACTCCCGTTAAAATAACTAGGAAACCATGTCCCATCCAAGTGCTTGTAACTGGAAAGCACCTAATCAAGTATATATGATATAACATACGGTCCCAACCAATGCACTTTGAGTTTCCCAAGATGGCACGAAACTTTGAATTATATAGAAGAACCATCTGCCTAACCTCAAACTCCTTGTTCCTAATATGCCAATCATGCCATGCCTTCTGTCTAGCTTTCTCCATCTTCTAACTCCACCTAGAAATGGCTCGATTTCATCTAGCATCATAAGTTTGTCAATGCACTCTTCTAATGCTTTCTCATTAACCAATCCTCCTGCGTGCACAATACGTAGGGATGGTAACATAAATTCAATGCACAGGATAGTTTCCATGTCAAACACCAATTGAAAGGGTGTGGCCTTGTTCAAACGTTTATAAGTCATGTGATATGCCCATAACACTAGTAGAGACCTTGTCATCCCAGTCCCTCCTTCCGACATCATAAATCTTAGTTAATGTGTGGCTCAATATTTTGTTAAAGGCCTCAGTAGTCCCATTAGCCTGAGGGTGATAGGGCATAGTTTTGTGATGGGCCACCATAAACTCTTCCAATAAGATTCTAATAGTTTCATTAAGAAAGTGAGTACCCCTATCACTTGTTAAACTCAACGGGCATCCATATTTGCTGATTATATTCTCCCATAAAAACCTAGTTGATGTAGTTGTTGTGCAATCCTTCGTGGGCATTGCTTCTACCCACCTTGTAAGATAATATGTGCAAGTGATAATATAGCACAAACCTACCCTGCGTGTAGCTAGGGAAATAGGGCCCACAAATTCAATTGCCCATATTTCAGATGACTCTATGCTAACAGGTCTTAATGGCATTTCATCTCTCCACCTTAGATTACCAAGGCATTAGAAATGGTCATAGGCCTTGCAATACTCTATACAATCCTTATAAACCATCTCCCACTAAAGGCTTGCTAATATAATCTTACATGTGGTCACACTCCCTGCATAGTGTCCTCCTATAATGCCACCATGAGATTCTTCCATGATTGTAGTACATTCATGCTCTAGTACACATCGGTGCAAGACCTCGTCTTGACCTAGTTTGTACAGGTATCCACTAATCAACATATAGGGTGCGGTATGGCCAAATGATTCTTCTCCAAGGCCTTGATTCCTTCTGGTGCCACACCCGTTCATAAGAAAACAAAAATATCCTCCAAATCAGAGGTGCGTGCTAAAACCTATTCAACTATGCATCCGGAATTGTGTCCTCAATTCTTTGCGTGTCCTCTTACGAAATAATCCGTGATAGACGGTCAAGTCCCAAATTCCTCTTTCTTGGTTTCACAATGACCAAAAATTCAAACTCTTGAAACAATAAGATCCATCGACATGTGTGCCTTTGTAGAACAAGCTTGTTCACCAAGCACTTGAATGCCATATGATGTGTATAAAAGGTAAACGGAGTTGCCAACAAGTATTGCCTAAAATTATCTAGTGCATATGTCATGGAAAATGCTTCGCACTCCATTGTTGTATAATTCTGCTATGTTGGCGTTAACTTTCTACTTGAAAAATAGAAGGGGTGATAAAAAATCCCCTCTCTAAGATGTGCTAACAGTGCTCCTATGGCCATACTCGAGGCATCAACATGTACATGAAGCTACTTATCCCAAGAGGGAAAGCACAAAACAAACACAATATTAAGTTTCTCCTTGAGGTGTCAAAAGCCACCTACTGCGCCTCACCCCAATGAAATTTACTTTTATGTCTTAACAACACTTCCAATGGCATGGAATTCCTGGTATAGCCCTTGATGAATTTCCTTTCATATCTAGTGTGCCCTAAGAATCTGTGCACCACGCTTTGACTAGTAGGCTCCTCCAACCCTAAAATAATAACAACTTTAGTAGGGTCCACCAATAAACCTTCCTTGCATATAATGTGACCTACTAATGTGCCAAATGGTGTAGCAAAGACACATTTCTTAATGTTCAAGGAGATAATTAATTGCCTACATCTCTCAAACATCAACCTCAAATTGTCACAATGATCCTTTACTAACCCATACACTGTTTAGTCATCCAAGTATACTTACATACATTTATGGATGAAGTCTTGAAAGGCCTACACCACGATGTGCGAAAGCACAACAAGCCCAATTTTAAGCCCAAAGGGTATAATGGTATAGGAAAAACTTCCCCACTCCATCGTGAAAGTGGCCTTCTCCGATCTTCTTTCACAATTCTTACTTGGTGATATCTCGGAGAATCCATTTGTGAAAGAGTAGATCTCTCACCCTGTGACATCTTTTAAAATCTCCTTAGTAAACAGGGTTGGAAAAGGATCTATCACACATGAAGAATTTAAATCTATGTAATCAACACAAATCCTTATCCTCCCATCCTTCTTGATACTAATTACCATTGGGCTCACCCACTTAGATTCTTCAATCACCTCAATGATACCAGATTCTATCATCTTATCAATTTCCTCCTTAACCTTTACACACAAATTCAGTTCATCCTATAAGGTCTCTTTCGAACCGGGCGTGCACCTTCTTTTAACTTAATCCACATTTCCCTAAAGAGTAGTGAACTCATTTAAGCTCATGGTACCCGCGTGGGAACAAGTCTTGGAAGTTGTGCAACAACTCAACTATTTTTGAAACCTCTTGGTCTAACCAATAATCTCCAATGACAACTTCCTTCAGCTCTACTTATGTACCAATGTTAACCTTCTTTATTTTCAAAGGCTCATTGTAGGCCCATGCTTTCTCATCTGCTTTTTCCAATACTTCGTGTGTACCCTCTGTGTGGCTAATATCCAAGTTTTCTACTTCCTCGTCATCTATAAAGAATACCAATTTACCATTTTCTTTCTCTAGGAAGGCGCACTCAAGATGTATCTCCTTCATCTCTCCTTCTTCTAGTTCTTCTTCTACGAAGTGCGCCCCCAACTCAGGTTCCCTTAACAAATCCAGGATTCGGTCCTCGGCCATGACACTATCTCCCAAGGTAAGGCGCTTGACTACCTGCAACACATCATTCACCGATGGCTTAGGAGATTCATACTCAAAAGTATAGATAATATCCATTATTAACTCCTACCAATTACCTATCTGACAAAGCAACTCGAATGGATATACTATGCGGGCACATAACCCTGTAAGGTGGAGCGAGAACTTATGCACCCATAGTGAAGGAGGCAAGGCTTCCGAGCCTACCATCCAGGCTCTCTTACATTCTGGATGTGGAATGAGGAAAAATCCTTCTCATGATAGTCATGTATTGCAGTAGGTGCATTTCTCCAGAGAAACCTCATAGAGAATGCAATTCTCACTTCGTCTCACTTTAAAAGATTGTTTGGATGGGTTGCCCACCAGCCGCGCTTCGTCTGTGTAAGATATAAGTAAGCATATTCCTCCTTTCTGTCTGACTGGTCCACTGTACCTCCATCATGTGTAAAAAGACGTCATGGTTACCCTCTCTAGTGTAACTAGGTAACTTCTTTCCTCCCAGGAACCTAACCGAGTGCGCCCTGATGATGTGAGTCACAGTTCCCTTTAATTGTCTTCCGACCAACTCATAGGTCCCATGCGCCCAATTATCACATGTAACGCTAGTTGTATCACTCATGGACTAAGCATCTTCCCATTGAATGACTCCTTCTCTTAATGGATGGATAACCTTGGGGTCTCTAATGGTGCACACATAGATTCTATCTAGGTCCTCTTCTCCCAAAGGCTCTACATAGGGCGCAGACTTCCCATCTATTAATGGAATAATGACGTGCTCCTCTTTGTTCTCGAAGCTTATGTACCCTTTGTTAAAGTGCAAGTCAACATTATTCTTATAGCACCAGGGGCATCCAAGTAAGGCTGGAAATTTATCTTCCTCGAAAAGTGCTAAGACTTCAAAATCTCTAGTGAACTTTTCCCCTTGAATGGTTATGGATGCATCCTTCAATACTTTGATGGGCATAGCCTTTGTCCTATTTTCCATATACAAAAATTTGAAGATGGATGTAATGGGGGCCTCCCATTTGATTCCATGCATCTAAAGTGAGAACATTGACCTCAACACTGTGTCAATTAGAATGTTTCTCAAGAGCCATCCATCCACAACTACATTCAATGTGATTTCTTTGTCATAATCAATACTTGTGAGGGGGAAGATTAACATGCAAGACCTGCCTCTCACACTCACCTCCAACACACGGTAATTTTTCTCTTAGCCACTCTCCTAACAGAGGGATAATATTCTCCTGGCACAACATCTTACACACTTATCTGACCTCATCTATGTCCTTTTGAGGGACCTCAACATTCTTCTTCTACTCCAACTTCTATGATTGCTCATTTAAACACTGAATATCCCCTTGCAGGTTTCTAATCACCTCCATGGTTTCTTGGTAGACCTCCTTCTAATGAGTTGGATTAGGATATTTCCCATGTAATACCTCTTCTCTTTTAATGAGAGTCCTTTGTTTTGGTATCTCCTTTACGCGCATAACTTCTACCTACGTAGTTACTAAGACAGGTTCCAACTTAGGGTCATGCGCCACCCCTAGGCCTTCATTGCAGATCAACTTGCTTCACACTCACCATCCCCACGCCCTTGTCCTTCCTCTGGTTATGGCTCATGTGCTCATATAACTTAGGGCACTCCTCATACTTATGCTTCTTCTGCACCATGAACATTGTAGAAAATCCAGACACTCGCTATTGTAGTGTTTAGTAGATCCACAATTATAACAAGTTCCACGAGGAAATTCACTCCTACCTCCTTGACCACCATGACCTCTAAATCCTCTACGAAAACCTCTTCCTCGACCACCTCCATCTTTGTGCCCTTCATACTGATGACCTTAGTTCTTAGAATTGTTCCCAATGTTGGTCTGGTGCACACCAATATCAATGGCATCATGGATTTGGTCTATCAATCGGCATTCCTTTGTATCGTGAGTCATAGATGAGAAAATCTTACAATAAGAAGACACATTCTTGTGGAGTACGTGCTGCAATAACAGGAATCTACTTAGATCATGATCTTCGTGATAAATTTCATAATCCAATGATATAACACACACCAACTTCCACGGGCAATTGTCCTTTGTGTATCCTTCTATCTCACAATCTATACACCATAGTCCACTGCGAGTCTCATGAGCTGAGTTTGCTGATAGTTTCTCTAGCTGCTTCACCTTAGTAGCAATCTATGCTTCTAAAAATGGGCTTACTCTAGTGTCAACGCTTCGATGGCATCAACGTGTAAATTATCTTCCAAGTCTTCATGTGGATCCGTGAAAGTCTTTTGGGAAAGCACTCGTCTCGCAAAGGTGTTATCAATCCTCCAACAAACCACTGGGCATGCTGAGATGGATGGATATCATAAGAAAATTTTGATAGAAGAGTCTTAAAGCGCACATCATACTCCCTGCACACTCTCTGCCATACCTTGTTAAATCTCCTTTAATGCACCGATGCTCTTTTGATCAAACTCGGGAATAGGAATTCCACCAAGAAGTAATCACTCAAAGCATAATATAATCCACCACCATCTGATGTGGGTCATATTTTCGATACTATTTATGCACGCGCCCTCGCAACACAATTACAAACCTGACTTGCTTTCTACTTTGGGTTAGTGATACCCTTAGCGCGTTATAGAAATTCACACTTGTGTACATGCTCCACAAAGCGCATGCTCAACACCCTGTATACGGGTAAGTGAAGAGACATCTCATAAAAACCTGTTGATGGTGTTGTGGTCCTTGTTCGCTAGATCTAGGGCCTTGATTCCCTCCGTGTTTCCTCCACCACAAAATCCACTAGATCCACTAGCTCCTATTCCTACAGATCCACCAGATCCTCCTCTCGCTACAGGTAAGGGGCCTGATGAAGATGTGCTTTGCGTACCCACCGTTGCACTAAATTACGTGCTGACATGATCTATGATGTCGAACCACTTCTAGATAGGTCACCCAAACTTTGTGTACCCACAACTTGCCCAAATGATGTGTCAGATAGGATGCCTCCAAACACAAGAAATGCCTATGCTGGCATAGAGGAACTAAATGAGAAATTATATCTACCAAAGTCTTTGCTCGACTACCAATACCAACACAAACTGGGTTAACAACACTTATCTCAAGAACTGGAAAAATAAGCGTCAGGGTTTGGTCATTAGGTGGGCTAAGATGTTTGCCTATGGCTATCATTTCTCCATATGAAGATCTCTCACCAGAAGCCAAGGGGGTTTCTCTCCCACGTTTGCCAAGATGGGGTAACACAGACTACTTAGGTCCCACGCCCTCCATGTGAACCTCAAATCCTTCCCGCAACGTCTACCTCCATAAATCCATCACTCCAACAACTTCACATTGTCTTGCCAACTCCCTTTCTCGTGCTTCATTATACTTGAGCCATCTCTCTTCTCTCTGCTTCCGCCGCAAGGTCCGCCATCTTTCACCACCCCAGCTTCCACGCCCACGCCTAGTGGGAAGTTAGCCAACCATAGGAAATGCCTCCATACTTAGAGTGATGATCAAGATATTAATGGCTAATGACATAACATGCAAGAATGATCCTCTTGGCTCCCGTAAGAACTCAAACTCAGCAATCTCTAGGAAAGAATACATAGAAATCACGTATTCCAAGGTATAGTTGGTCAACACTCCACTCCACCAATGATCAAAAACATGAATCCAAATTAGATCAGCATCATGCAGCCTCTGATATTCTTCTTAGGTCCAAACATGAGGTCTATAATACCAACTCTTCCTTGATGCATATGCCGACAACCATTCATGCAACTCTCTTTGGGAAACATAGATTGCTATTCCTTGATGTCTCATAAAGCTCATAATACAGGTATTCCTCTACCCATTTACATGCATAAAACTTAGATCCAGTGTTAAATCAAGAAAACTCATCCTCTGTGCTTTTAAGCCATGTCTTGATGTTGTCTAAGGTCAAGTGTTCTTTCATCACACACCATTCTCACAACATCTTCAAAAGTGGTCTCGTGACAATGGAACCAAAATGTAGTCTCGTTTCCCTATTTCCTTTAAATCCCAAGCGCATTGACCTGTCACCCAACATTAAGTTGGGCGCTCACCCAAGGTGTGCATAGGGGCCGAGCCCCTCCTTTATGTGAGCTTTGTAAGAACGCTACACCATTAATGGAGAAATGTTTGTAGAAATAGAAATACAAGCATTTATTCTAGCATAGAGTAAAAACACTAGATCTAAAGCATAGATGCACCATGATATAAACGTAAACATTGTAACAACATAAGAGAACCAAATATGTACCATGAGTAATATGAAATACACTAGGTTTTAAACCCATAAACACATATATATAAACTAACCCGTTATATATTGAATATACAATGTTTATAGTCACCATATTACATCAAAAAGGTTCAGCAACATATCAATACATCATTCTACTATTAACATCCTACCCTTCCTATGGTTCTGATCTAGAAACACTATATTAACCCATTAGATCCATTACATAATCCCTTCCTGCAGAAATACACCACTCATATGCACCCATATTCGACCTCTAATCTCTAACACCCAATACCAATACACACGCTAATAATAATACCTTTGTCTACATGTAAATGCCTCCTTAAATAGGAAATGAGCTCACCTAACCATCATTCTAGAACAAATCCTGCATGTCAAATGTCATCATATCCTATTCCACTTGACTGTATGTTAGGCTTTTGAATGGTACTTTAACAAAACACGGTCAGGGGATGACAATTCCCTCCTCTTTAATGGGAGAGGTTCCCTTATTGAAAGCAAGCAACAAAACTTATATACAAATGTACAAATTTCAAAGTGTGGATTCCTGATACTTTGAAATGTTTCATGCCGAAATATCATCAATACGAAAGAATAGAAGAACTAAGGAGATGATATATGAAGAGATTAATAATATGTTCAAGAAATATAGATGGCAGAGTATAACTTTATACGTATTGGGCTAAGGAGATGTAGAATAGAATCATTCACTTTCATAACAGATATAATTCCACAGACACAAAGTTCTAGAAATCATATAAACAAGAACACAAAGTTTCTTATAATAAAATATGGATGATTCACAAATTCGAACAAGGAAAGAAGGAATAGCAGAGGAAGAAAGGGAAAAAATTATGTATTCATTACCTCTGAATCCATTACATGTACAGTACTAGGATTCAACTTTGAATAATGGTTTAGAGAACCCGCTAAATAGCTTCTAAAAAGGTTACATTCGGTTGCGAAAAAAAATGATGAAACTGAATGAAGAAACCAACGTCTGAACTTCACTAATGCCTCGGTCATTTCCATACCTGGTGGTAAAACCATATGCATCATATCATAGCTATTCATTCTGCTTCCACAAACTTTGAATTTGAGTCGTCCATGTAGGAGATATTTCTGAAGTGGGCCTCGGGAAAACTTTTTATATATTATGCCTTTTAAAGAAATAGCACTTCAAAACATTTCAGCCGTCCATTTGCTTCTAATTTAGGCTCGACATGTGGCTTTACTTGAGTGGCGACAGTCGTGGCTCTCTTTACAATTTTAACTCTTTTCACCAAAAGCTCAAAAACGCAAAGTGCTCCGTTGACTCGCTTCCCCATCATTTTATAACTTTTCACTCTCTTTTTGGAAATAAAACCAAAATTCCCAAATTGCTCCGATGGCCCGCCTTCGCGCTTTGACTTCGATGTGGGCTCAATATTTGACTTTATCCCTTGGCATGAGCGGGGCCGCGGGTCACTTTATAACTTTACACCCTTTTAGAAACAAAGGTGAAATTCCTAAAGTGTCCCGACAAGCCGCCTCTCCACTTTTGACTTTTCAAAGCATTAAAACACAAAAAGGGCCTACCTTTCCGCCATTGCTTGAAACATGGCCACGTGTCCCTTTGCGGGCATGTTTTGTATTTTTGTGTTTTGACTAAGTCCCTTTGTTTGGTGAAGGCTTTATGTTTGACTCGAAACATGTGGAGGCTTCCCCTCATTTGGAGACTCTGTTTGGACCTAACCTTTGGAGGTGCACCGATTGGACACATGGAGAGCTAGCGCATGTTTGGGACCTACTTTTGGATTCATCTCACAAAAGCACCAGGAGGGACACATGGGGCTTTCCGTTGGTTCTCCTTTCCTTAGCAAATTCAATGGCCGGTTTTGCCCCTTTTGACTTTAGTGGGACCCTAGACACGTGGAGAGTTGGCGCTTGTTTTGGGAACCATCTTTAGCTTCAACCTTTAAAGGTGCACCGATGAGACATGTGGCGTTGTCCGCTGGCCTTAAAATTTTCAATGGCTAATTTAACTTTTTTGAGGCTCTAACCACATGGAGGGTTGGTGCTCATTTAGGGCCTATCCTTGGGCATGTGGAGGCTTCCGCCAACCCTCTTATACTTAGTCAATTAAATGGCTGGCTTTTTCCCTTTTCCAAACCTTAGACACGTGGAGGGCTGACGTAAATTTTGGGTCTCTTTAGGTGTGCCTTTTGAAGATGCTTGATGAGACACGTGGGCTGCCTTTCTGTCGGTCCTTTTATACTTAACCAATTTGGGCCCACATGTAAAGTCTAAAAACTTCAATCCCTTTCTTCAATCTTCTCATGTGCGCTCTAATCTCCTTTGACACCATTGGCCTCCTTCACCAATCCTACCCCTTCATTGTTGGATTTGGAATGTGGGCTCACATGACTGAACCGCCCCTTCTGATTTTATTCTGTGCAGAGTCATTTTTGATCAATTTTTCGGGGATAAAATTGGGATAACAACACAAACTCAAAATTTTCAAAACTTGACTTGAAAAATGAGGGGAATTTTGAGGGTGACAACAGCTGGCTCTTTCTAGGGATGACTTGGCTGGGACAGAGGAACGAGGCAAGATTAAGAACCATAGAAAAACTCGGGAAGGAAGGCGGTGCCTTATCCATTGGGCAAATAAAGTCAAAGGAAAACCAATATAGAAGAAAACACACACGCAATGGGAAAAGAAATAAACCAAAAATAAGAAAGATAAAAAACAAAACACGTACACATATATATCTTTGAAGGACTACCTAATCACCTAGGACTTGAGAAACTTCAAATATTTCCCACTATAAGGAAGTGGGAGAGGAGATCCATCCATATAATCCAAATAGAAATAATTTTCTCCAGCAAAGTGCTCCGATTTTGAAAGGACCAAGCCAAAGAGAATTAAAATTACCATGGCTTCCTCAAGGTTCATTTCTTTTGTCCCATAGCAGAACAATGTCTCCCAATTGAAAATCTCTGGGTCTAGCCTTCTTGTCAAAAAAATCTTTCACCTTCAGTTGATGAGCTAAGATTCTATAAAAAACTTGCAACTTGTCTTCATCCACACGGAGATACATGATCCTCTCTTGTCAAGGAACTGATAAAGCTTGAATCTTCGATAACCTTCATTAAGTGCAAAGTTGGTAATTCCTTTGTTAAAAGCAAGTTGAGTTTCAACACCATACACCACTTGAAATGGAGACATCCCAATTGCTCTTTTGGGTGTAATTCTATCTGCCCAGAGAGCATCATAAAGTTTCTTGTGCCAATTCCTCTGAGAGTCATTGACAAGCTTCCGAACGATGGTTACCAAATTCTTATTTGTTGATTCTGCTTGTCCATTCCCTTGGGGGTAGTAGTCTGAAGAATGAGCAAGGGAAATTCCATAACCATAGTAGAAATCCATCATCTCAGAAGAAGAAAAATTGGAAGCATTATCAGTTACAATATTTTTGGTACCCCAAACCTTATCAAGATGTTCTCTTTGATGAAATTACACACCACCTTAGAAGTAGTGCTTTTGACTGGAATAGCCTCTACCCACTTTGTGTAATAATTTGTAGCAGTTAGCACGTGAGTATGCCCAGCACCTTTGGAAGGTTGATTAAGAGTTCCAATGAAATCCAATCCCTACTATTGAAAAGGCTCATTAATCACTACTGGTTTTAGTGGTAAAGTAGCCAACTTAGGTCTCCCAACAAAAGTATGATAGGCTTCACACTTACCTACCCATTTTGATGCATCTCTGAACAATGTAGGCCAATAGTACCCAACACGAAGGATTTTATGGGCAGTGACAACAGAAGAGAAATGCCCTCCATAAGCCTAATCATGAAAAGATGAGAACAACTTATTTTGTTGCTCCTTGTCTACACATTTAAGGAATCTTCCATCTATGCCTCGCTTGAACAAAGCATTCTCCCATAATACATATTGTGTAGACCTTAACTTAATATCTCTCTTTTCCTTGGCACTCAAGTGGGATTGACACTCTCCATAAGTAATAAAATGTGCAATATCTGCATACCATTTATCTGTTGAACGAGGAAGAGGACAACAAGAACATCAACTACTTCTTTGGACAATTTCGCTTCAGCTCCTTCAACAATAAGCTCACATAAGCCTTTACCCCTGACTAGATTAATTGGCTTGATATCAAGGTCATACTCTTGGACTTTTGTTACCCAATTGCCTCTCTTAGTTCCAAACTCCTATTGTGTAAGAATAGATTTGATGCTTGTATCAAGTACAAGCACAACATAGTGGGAATTAAGAATATAAAAATGAAAATGTTTGATAGCTTTGACCACTGCAAAAGCATTTTTCTCCATCATAGTATATTTCAATTCATGAGATTTCAGAACATAGCTCATGAAGGCAATTGGAAGTTCATGATCCTCAGAATTTCTCTGAGTTAGCACAACAACCAAGGTACTCTCCGTAGTATAGCAATAGATGATAAAATCCTTGCTGAAATCAGGACATGCTAAGATAGGAGTTTTAGCAATGGCTTTCTTGATTCCTTCAAATTATTCTTTACCTTTGGAATTCCAACCAAAGTTTTTCTTTCCTTTCATCATGTGAGCAATGTTCATAGTTAGTTCTGTAAAATCAGGAATGAGTCTCCTCGGGAAGTTTATCTTACCAAAGAAAGAGTGAACACCCTTTTTGCTTATGGGGAGAGGAATCATTGGATTTTTGAACTCTGTCTAGATCTATCTTGATTCCTTCTTTAGAGACAACATGCCCTAGTAACTTGCCTTCAATAACATAAGGGACGAACTTCTTAGGATTGTGAGAAACTCCATGTTCTTTGCATTTACGGAGGGCGCTTCAAGATCTTTGAAAGTGATTTTCCCTTGTTTTGAGAAAACAGTCAAATCATCAAGGTACACGACAATACACTTTCCCTTTAGACTGCCAAAATCCAAGTCCATTTCTATGAAAGGTGGCACCAACATTGATAAAATCAAAAGGCATTCTCTTGTAGGAAAAGGTGCCCCAAGGAGTAGTAAAAGCATTTTTGTGTTGATCTGGGGTACTTACTTCCACTTGATTGTATCTAGATAATCCATCAAGCATAGAAAACATCTCAGAGCCTGTGACAACTTGCAAAACTTAATCCATCATGGGGAGAGGATAGTCGTATTTCATAGAGGCCTGATTCAAATTCCTGAAATCTACATAGATGCGAATCTCACCATTATTCTTCCTGATAGGCACAATGTTGGAAATCCATGTTGAATGATGTATAGGGAAAATAATCTTTGCCTTTAGTAACTTCTAGATCTCTTGAAAAATAGTACCAGTAACCTTGGGATTGTATTGCCTTTGTTTTTGCTTGAAAGGTTTGATCCCAGGTTTTAGAGGGATAAAGTGTTGCATATCCTTTGGTTGGAAAGCCTTGAGATCATCATATGAATAGGCAAGAACATCAACATACTTTTTATATAGATTTACTACTTTCTTCTTCTCTTCTTGAGTGCATCATTTTCCAATATTCACCATCTTGGGTTCATCAAGACTCCCAATATTATGTTTTTCACATTCAATGACTATCGAGCTCCTTGGGAAGATTTAGACTTAATGTACCTATCATTCTTATCAAATAGATCTTCCAAACTCACCAACCCTTTAGGGATATTGTTACCTTTCAATTTGATACAGCCATCTTGATCCATATCTTCCTTGATATCTCCTTCATTAGATGATACACACTCTCTAGGAAAAGTCTCACTTCCTTCAAAATATAATTGGTTGAATTGTCCTTAAGCTCCAAGAAAGAGAGCAAATGTTGACCATCATTAAAAACCTACCAAGTGCTTGCATTATCTAGTATATTAGGCATATGAATCATTTCAATGGTAAATTTATCCTAAGAGAAATTTGGGCAAGGAATAACAAAGATCTGAGACAACTAGAGAATCAACTCTAGTATTCTTCTCTCTTGGCATAACTTCAATGGAGAAAGTGTCAAGAAACTTAATGGAATCCAAGACAAGATTTTTATAATGCTTCAATCTCCCATTCTTCACTTGAAAAATATCTCTGACATGTTTCACAATCAGCTCTACATCTCCATGAGCACAAAGATTCTTCACTCCCATTTCTTTTTCCATGTTCAATCCAAGTATGAGTGCCTCATATTCAGCTATATTGTTTGTATTTTCAAAACAAAGCTTGAATGAAAAAGGATGAATCTTCCCTTCTGGAGAGGTTAGCACCACACTAAGCCGGAACCAGGTGAAAGAGCAGCTTCCATCAAATTCTGAGCCCAAATGCCGTTAGGATCATGAATCACTCCCTTAGGAAGTTTTGCCTCATCTTGTGACATGATCATATAGTTACCATGCCCTATATCTTCATAGATTATCTGTGCTTTTGGATCATCAATCTTTTGTACAATGTATTTAGTTTGTTTCTCGAGTAATAGCTTCTTTCATTTTTCCATTGATGGGATCAAAGCATGTGACCAATCCATCGAATTTAGCCTCCTACCTCCTTACAAAAATTTCTACTTAGCAACATCCCATATGATGGAGGAATATCATCAACCAAAATAGTGGCTAAGATTGTTTTCTCTAGAAAGCAACAAAAGCTACTTGTGCATCTTTAATTCTTCCAACCAAAGGCACTTTTTTACTCTCCATGGAATAGCAGAACCAAAGGCACGTGATAGAGTCAGGTCCAAAGCATGAGCTACTTTTGCAAGAATTACATTGTCTAATGCTCCCGAGTGCATACACCTGATTAATGAGTTTATGGCCAGCTATGAGAAGAGTCGGATAGAATGGTTCATTTTCTCATTAGGGAAGTGACTGCAGCCCACAAGGCTTGGTTGAGGTGAGGAAGAGGGAGTGAGAAAAATACCTTTCAAAGTATTGGATGAGGATTTAGATTTGGAATTGGCAAAGTTTACCATTTTAGCGAAAGCTTTTGGATGGGTTTGGTAAAACTCGCCTTTGAAATTTAGATTTTTGTCTTTTTGATGTGATCAATGATATCAAAAGATTCGGAGATGGATGGGGCATCATCACTTTAGGAACTTGAGAGACTTTTGATTTATCATTTTAGGATTTGAAGGACAAGAAGTTTTGGAAATAGAAGTAGAAGAAGGAGGATTAGCATTACTCACCTTTTGTGTGGAGGTAGTGGGAATATGAGCTCCTCTTCTTGCAACCACTGGAATAGTTATAGGAAACTCCTTGGATTTCTTAGCAGGTTGCACCATTTTTTCTTTTTTGTTCATTTGCTCCCGAGTCATAACAACATATGACTCACTATTCATATTTGCCACTCTTTCATCATATTCATCTTCATCATCCATACCTTCATTGGTAAGGAAATGAACTTGAGATCCACCAAGATCCTCCAGTTCTTCATCAACCTCTTCTTCTTCTAGTTCTTCATAGAGTTCATTAAAATCTTCATCATCAGGTTCCTGAACTTCACAAGTTACATTGACTAGAACCTTGATGGGTGGGCCTTCAATAGCCAATCTAGTCTGAGAAGAAGGCAAATAGTTCTTGGGCTGAAAATTATTCCTTGGAATATCTTGGTAAGGAGTATGTTGAGCCAATTATTTCTTGATAGCAATGAGATCATTTGCAAGCTTCTATACTAACTGATCAAAATTGGCTCAGGGGAAGAGGAAGAAGAAGATGCTTTAGATTTGGAGGATTCTCTTTTCAGTTTACTAGACATGATTAAATCATCCTCAACACTGATAGCTAACCGTTGATCAACCTCCAAAGTTACAAGGTTAGCTCTCCTTAGTGCATAACTCACTTCGGGTAACTGGGCATTGAGGAAGAAGCACTTTTGGATTTGATCCACATGACGAGTGTTCTGTGGAATTTTATGAATTAGCTTGTTGAATTTAGCCACAAACTCCCTCATGGGCTCAAATGGTTCCTTCTTGATATGAGAGATTTGAGCTAATAGAGCATGCACATCTTCAACAGGTTTGAAACCACCTCTCAAACTAAGTTGTCATGGTATTCCAATTAGTGATCAACCCAACAGGAAGATGATAAAACTAATCAACAACATTTTCCTGCAATGTCTCCATAAAAATCCTAACAGAGACATCTTCATGTTCAACCCCAAGAATCCCACATGCAACAATGAAGGCTACAATGTGTTCATCTAGATGAACCTTCCCATCACCCTAGAATTTGAGAAAAATTCTGTTACCCCTAGGTAACTCATGCAATGGCTGAGGAAGAGCAAGAGGCCCAACCTGTTGTCCTTAAGGCAAAGGGGCTGCCATCTTTGGAAAAATTTGATGAAGGGGAACTGAAACACCAGCAAGTATCAAAGCACAAAGATTAGGACTGAGTTGTTCTTGAGGAATGCTATTCTTGGAATTTCTGTCTTTAACAGGAGGTGTGCTTGTAGAACGAGTTCCTTTGTTCCTTCTTGCTGGAAGAAGAGAGGTTTTGTTGTTCCAGAAGTTGAAAATGGGAATCTTCTATTTTGAGATCCTTTTTACCACGAGTATATCTTAGAGTTGCCAGATCGAAAATGATCTTGAAGTTGTTCTTTTAGAAAGGGATCCATTTGAAATGAAATCCCAGTAGAGTTACCAAAACTGTTGGGTTTTTAAATGGTACTTTAACAAACCATAGTCAGGGGACAACAAGTCCCTCCTCTTTAATGGGAGAGGTTCCCTTATTGAAAGCAAGCAATAAAACTTATATACAAATGTACAACTTTCAAAGTGTGGATTCCTGATACTTTGAAACGTTTCATGCTCGAAAGATCATCAATACGAAAGAATAGAAGAACTAAGGAGATGAGAGATGAAGAACATAACAATAATTTCAAGAAATATAGATAGCAGAGTATAAATTTATACGTTTTGGGCCAGGAGATGCGAGAATAGAATCATTCACTTTCAAAATGATATAATTCCATAGACACAAAGTTCCGAAATCATATAAACAAGAACACAAAGTTTCTTATCATAAAAGATGGAGGATTTAAATTCGAACAAGGAAAGAAGGAATAACAAAGGAAGAAAGGGAAAAACTTATGTATTGATTACCTCTGGATCTATTACATCTATAGAGTACTAGGATCTAACATGAACAATGGCGTAAAGAACCGCTAAATAGCTTCCAAAACGGTTACATTCGGTTCAAAAAAATGATGAAAATGATTCAAGAAACTAACGTCGAACTTCTTTAACACCTTGAGCATTTCCATACTTGGCGGCAAAACTAGATACATCATATCATAACCCGTTCATTTTGCTTCTGTAAATTTTGAATTTGAGTCTTCCACATGGGAGAGATTTCTTTGTCAAGCGGGCACTGGGAAAACTTTTATATTTTTTTGCCTTTTAGAGAAATGGCACTTCGGAACATTTCGGCCCTCCGATCCACTTCGATATAGGCTTGACATTTGGCTTTACTTGAGTGGCGGCAGTCGCGGCTCTCTTTTACAATTTTAACTCTTTTCACCAAAAGCTTAAAAACTCAAAGTGCTCCGTCGACCCGTTTCCCCGCTTTAACTTTTCAATGCATGCTCAAGACCCCAGCGGAGTTGTGGATCATTTTATAACTTTTCACTCTCTTTTTGGAAATAAAACCAAAATTCCCAAATTGCTCTACGATGGCTCACCTTCGTGCTTTGACTTCCGATGTGGCTTCAATATTTGACTTTATCCCTTGGCATGAGCGGGGCCGCGGGTCACTTTATAACTTTACACCATTTTGGAAACAAAGGTGAAATTCCTAAAGTGTCTGACAACCCGCCTCTTTGATTTTGACTTTTCAAAGCATTAAAACACAAAAAGGGCCCGCCTTTCCACCACTGCTTAAAACATGGCCATGTGTCCCTTTGTGGGCATGTTTTGTATTTTTGTGTTTTGACTAAGTCCCTCTGTTTGGCGAACGTCTTTATGTCTGAATCGGGACACGTGGAGGATTCCCCCTCATTTGGAGACTCTGTTTGGACCTAACCTTTGGAGGTGCACCGATTGTACACATGGAGAGCTAGCGCATGTTTGGGACCTACTTTTGGATTCATCTCTTGAAAGAGCGCAAAGGGACACGTGGGGCTTTTCGCTGGTTCTCCTTTCCTTAGCCGATTCAATGGCCGGTTCTGCCCCTTTTGACTTGTGGGACCCTAGACATGTGGAGAGTTGGCGCTTGTTTGGGGAACCGCCTTTGGCTTCGACCCTTGAAGGTGTGCCGATGAGACACATGGCGCCATTTCTCACTGGCCTTAGAATTTTCAACGACCGATTTAACTTTTTGAGGCTTTGACCACGTGGAGGGCTGACACTCATTTGGGGTCTGTCCCTTGGGTCTCACTTCTGAAGTTGTGCCGATGAGGCACGTGGAGGCTTTCGTCGACCCTCTTATACTTAGTCGATTAAACGGTCGACTGTCCCTTTCTAGACCTTGGACATGTGGAGGGTTGGCGCAAGTTTGGGGTCTCTCTTTGGGCCGCACCTTTTGAAGATGCGCCGATGAGACACGTGGTGCCATCTGTCGGTCCTTTTATACTTAACTTAGTTGGGCCCGCATGCGAAGTCTGAAAACTTCGAGCCCTTTCTTCAATCTTCTCCTACACGCTCTGATCTCCTTTGACATCATTGGCCTCCTTTCCCGACCCTGCCCCTTCATTGTTGGATTTGGAATGTGGGCTCGCATGACTGAACCGCCCCTTCCGATTTTCTTCTTCGGGGTCATGTTTGATCAATTTTTTCGGGGGTAAAATTGGGATAATAAGCACCAACTCAAAATTTTCGAAACTTGACTTGAAAAATGAGGGGAATTTTGAGGGTGACAACAAGTGTCAAGCCATGCGCAGATGCCAACTAGCCATAACAACCTCCACTTTACAACCCATAACCATAATGATTCCCTAGAATATTATTTTCTTGAGCTCCAAGTCTTCATGTAACAACCTTGTCATCATTACGCTTATCCGCAACTTCATGTGTTTTGCATGTGATACCCTTCAACCGAAATGTAACTAAGTCCTTAAACCCTTAAACCCTTTCCTACTTCCATGCGCAAACCTATATTTTCTCACGTGTGTTTACTCACGTGCTTTTCCTCATAGTGCCTTCTGCACACGCTCATCCTCTACCTAAGGACTTAGTCATTTTTCGGGCTCAACAATACCATGTGTATGACATATGGGATGCCATAATGAGTTCTAACAACGATAGTTCTAATTTTGTTAGCATTAGGCCCATACTTATCATTTGGTTATATCAATGGTCATGGTTATGATTGGCCCCATGCACCCACCTCTGCAAATCACATAACGACTCTTTGAAACATGGCCATTCATGTTATTTTCCTTGAAAACTTATCATTGTCTAAAATTTTAGCATGACTACTCATCATGACATTTCACTAGCAAGGAAATCCATTTTGATCACTTGGACCTCCTTATTGGGGGCATATCTCACTCATCTTAATATATGGCTATCTGATGGATCCCGAGTTCACGTACCCCTAGCTCATTATAGTTCTCAAATTGTGTCACTTTAAAAACTACAAAACAAAGCAAAGATGTGTCACTTAATCTTATTGTGAGCAAAAATTTCAACACTTTGAACTTTTAACATGTTTTTGGTTGTATTTCACAACCTTTATAAATGTCATAGAGATTTTTCGATAAGAGCCAATTTGCAAAAGAAACAGGAAAACACATTTACAATCTCTAGAAAGAACTAGGTGCGTAGTCCACCCAAAGATGAGAGGCATATTTGTGTGTTGTAAGGAACAATATCTCCGGCATTGAACTCGTCCTTTCTATTCAATGCCATTAATATTTGCGTGTAGTATCACTCGAATATATGACTATCAATGACGCAATTACTTCAAATACACATATATTCGCAAGTTTTAACGTGAAAATGAAAAAACCACTTATCATAATAAGTCACACTATTGTAGGTTGGGGAGGAAACAATATCACCCAATAGATTTACGAAAAAATACTTTCTATTTTGAAAAAAATACAAAACTATATACCAAGCGGGGTTGAATTTGATGGCATTGTTTAGACTTTTTTTTGTGATTTTAGACGTCAAATACTTGTACATATTTGAACTAAACGTCACGTGCAACTTGCATATTCAAAACGTGATCGTCAATTTTTATATAGATTTGTATATAAATTATAAAAATATATGTAAATATATATTAAAAAAGATATAATAAATATAGAATAATTAGTAAAAATAACATTATTTTGTGTTTTTGAAAGGTAGTATTGAAAAATTACCGTCACCCGAAAATTGTTTGACAGACATATGTAGCCGTCAAATTTAGCCCCTACCAAGGAAACGAAATGCCAAAACTCATGTGTATCCCTAACAATTTGGTAACCAATTAAATTGCTCATTTACATTGTGTCATTCAACTATTGCTTTTAAACGTAAAAACCACTGCTGAAATTTTTTATTTTCTCTCCATTCATCACATCTCACGTCAACATCAATACCAGTTTCTGTAAAAAAACCCACACCGCCTTCAATTTGAGTTTACTTCTCACTGATGTTTTCCAGGTCACCTCTGATTTGTGGAGCCTACAATTTGCAAACAAACAAATCTCGCCCACCCTTGTTCCCAAAAGATATGTATTCTTATCTGCCAACAATTTTCTTTTCTTTTTTTCCTCATACAAATCATGGGCACCTGAAAAATGTTTTCTGCTCCCTTCCACGATTCTTTCTTATTCGCTATTCCATGTTTTCTCATAAAAATCATACAAGAGTTGACTAAGTATGGTTGAGATTATTTTAATGTTAGTGATATAATAGAAGGTGGTCTGTTCAAGGAAGATGCGGCAGATTCAACTCATTGATACGGTATACAGTTGAGAATTGTCGTTCCTTTCAAAAATGCACAGAAAATCAGGCCGTATTAAGTAATTTAATGGATTCTTGAGAGGCCCAAGGCGTTATCACTGTATTTTAATATGAAGCGTGCCTTGCCTTGTGTTGAGAGCAGGCGCTGCAGAACAGATAAGTGAGCAGTCTGCCAAAAACGATTCACCAAATCGAAATGCAGGCTTATTTCCAGCGTGCATACAACCTAACTTTCAAATCACCACCAAATCTCCTCGCTCTGTCAACTCTCCTTACAAAAATATCCCAAAATTATTATTTTAAAACTCTATTATATGGTTAAGATATTATAATATTTTCGAACAAAAATAATTCTATTTAGAATTTAAGATTAAAAGCTCCTACTACGAGTATATACACTGTTTTTGGATTCACAATCTCTAATTTACATTACATGTCAACCGCTTAAAACCAATGATCCATAAAAGAGAAATGGCTATCACCATAAAATGTCATTATCGTGAAGTGCAATAACCCACCTACTGATTCATTATCATGGGAGGGCAACGAAACCCACCCACAATTGTTAAGAGAAAGGAGTCAGTGATTTAATTTGGCACCCCACTCAAAATTTCACTCTCAATATTTATGTTCTTTTATGAATTCACAATTTTTTTTTAATAAATTGAAACTTGCATGGGTTTGGTGCACATAATTTGTGGGCTTAGTTGCTAAGGACTAGGGGGTAGCGGTCCATCAACTTCGTCTGGGCGTGATTTCGACCTTGTCCCTAAATTCACAACTTTCGTTACAACTTAATTATGAATTAAGTATTGTGATCCCCACAAGAAAACATTACCGAGTGTAACAACAATAACTTATCAAAATAAGATCGTAAAGCCTACACATTGTGTTGAATTGAAGGAAGTAGCAATGTTCAGTAGTGACAACCATCTTCACACGAATATGAAAATGCTTATGAGAATGTGGCTTCTTCTATATTGACCCCTACTACATGGCAAAATCAAATGAAATGAAATATTTTAATAATATTTACGAGGCCAAAAACCGTAACAAGAATACACCGTACGTATGAGAACAATAGCTTGAAATAAATGTTGCCCCACTAAATTTACTACATATCCATTCCTTTTTTGATAATGAAACATCTACTAGAAATTACTAAGTTGAATAACAAGAACTTATTATAACAAGGTCATGTAGCCTAGCAATTGTGTTAAATTGAAGGCAATAACAACTTTCATAGTGGCAACCATCTTTACACAAATATGAAAATGTTTATGAGAATGTGGTTCCTCCTATATTGACCCCAGTATATAGTAAAATCAAATAAAATAAAACATTTTAATAACATCCACAAGACCAAACGTTGTAATAGAAATGCACCGTACAAAAACCACCACCTAAAATAAATGATCCCCACTAAATTTATTATATATTCATACTTTTTTTTTTATATATCAAAATATCTTCAATTGGAATTTCAAATTATTAATCCTGTCAAGTCAAAATTTGTTGATGGTTATAAAATTTTAATGCCTTTTTTAGTGTTATCCGATATGATAGTGGGAACACACGGAAATCCACTTACAGAGATTATAGATTTACCTCTAAATCATTGCTAATATATATGATAAGACCTTCCCAATTTAGTTTATTCTATAATAAATAAATTTTACGATTTGGAGTTTTATAACATATCAATATCTACAAAAGTATATCTAAAATTTTGAGTGTAATTTTCGACTAAAAACGCAAAATATACCCTACAGCATGTCCATTTCCAATCATGGCATCTAGTATGAATCTTTATCACAAATTTTTAATTTTGATTACCAATATATCCTCTTAAATCAAATTGGTGAAATAAAGAAAAGTAAAGAATTTCAAAGGGGTTACTTATTATTCTTTTTGTTAGGCAAAGGGACTACGTAAGTTGTAGAATATTAGTAGAAGGGGAGTGGGAGTGGGAGCCTGGGAGCAGGCCTGGAATTTCAAATTATTTGTGCCTGTCAAAGCAAAATTTGTTGACGGTTTACCTCTTTCACATGGCTGTAGTTTAAAGAAATTTTTATAGATATATGTATAATATGTTCATATATATATATTAGGTATTATGTTTTTAAATAAACCTCTTAAAAAATTGACGGTTTTCAAAATTTTCAGCCTGTTATTGTCTACGGTTTCTAAATTTTTTTGCCTGTAAAATACGGTTAAAATCACAAAAAACGGCCTACAGCCTGTCAATTTCCAGGCCTGCCTGGGAGGGTGAAGGCAGTTTGGCAATGATTAGATGGGCGAATGGTGTTTTTGGAGACAAGGATTTTATTGAATAGTCAAATAGTGATGAGTGGGTCACCTTTTTATAAAAAGTGTGCAAATCCGCACGCCATTCCGTGCTAAAACAATGAGCACGCCGGACAAGGTGGACCTTTTTAATAGTGGGTGTTTTTTAACGCCTCCCATACAAGTCATGGAGAAGAATTCATGCTTCCAAGCGGAGGGAGGGAATGAACCTGGTCATCATTCGTATTTAGGTTCATATTCTTTTTTTCAAAAATAAAAAAGCTTTTAATGGAAATAAAGAAAGAGACTAATTTCAAACAAATTGGTATATATATATATATATTTGTTAGAAATATTTGTATAGATGTTTTTAATTATATAGGAACAGTGGGGATGGTGTAGTAAGTGAAATATATTTATGTTACAAAGAATTCAATATTTATAGGAGGGACTTGTTTTTGAATATAGGGCAGAAGAGGTTACGATGGGTATTGTTAAATCTATTAGTAATATCATTGTATTTGATCGATTTATGAAGTCCGAGAAAAGATTTGTGTTTGCCATATTCTCTCGTCAATGTTCTTTGTGAATAATGTATTGCCTTCTTCTATCACATTTTCCTCTCGAGTTTGGTAGCTGGTTGCAACACATTTAGTATATAAGAATGTGGTTGTTTGTCAAACCTTCCTTAAAATTGGCCATCCTATTAAAATTTGTCCTTATAAGACTAAGGAGCAATTAATTTAGGATTAAAAGGAAAAGAGTTTTCAAGAGCACCCCTCGGGATAAAAAGGAAAAGATTTCTCAAAGAGCACCCCTCGGGAGACCCAATTATAGTTTTTCAAGATGAACAAGTAAAATCCCCTATCTCCATTCGGGGAGAGCATCAAGAACCTTGTTGGCCAAATAATTTGTTGTGTGTCAATGCTACTGGGACTAGGTCCCTCCTTAGGTGGAGGAGGCTCCCATTTATTGAATGTAATGACTAAATGAAATTGTGGGTGGCCATTAGGCCGGGGATCACACATGAGTACTCCACTAAACTGTGGCAAAGTGCATGTACAATGTAAAAGGGAGGAATTTTACTTGCACACACACACACACACACACACACACACACACACACACACACACACACACACACACACACAGAGAGAGAGAGAGAGAGAGAGAGAGAGAGAGAGAGAGAGAGAGAGAGAGGCAGATTCTCACCAACATTAACCAGAGTAGTTCCACATTCAATAGTAAGAAGAACAACAATGTAAGCAATAACAAGACTAACAAATCAGAGACACAAAGTTCTATGGATTCATTAATCAAAGACACAAAGTTCTTTCTTAGTTGTACAAGATTACAATGCTTGTAAAGTTGGGAAGTAGAGGGTGCAAAAAAAAATAGACAAGGAGATAGAAGAATGTAGTTTATTGCTTGCGCAAAGTAGAGGGAAACAAAAGCCAACCCTTTGGAATGGAGAGGTCATCCCAATTTATAGCTTTACAATGATGTCTCTTCACCTCCCCACATGACATTTCATCTCACCACCACTTATGACCTTTCATATTCCCTAGGAATGAAATTAAGTCCTTTTCTTATTTTTGAAAAGGAAATTTTACAATGCAAAATTAGGGCCACTTAAGTGAATAAGATGAAAGAGCCAAAAGTACATTCTTAATGAAGAAATATAATGTAGAGAGAGAGGAGAGAGAGAAGAAGAGAGAAGTGAAATCTAGAGACGAGGAAGCTTTTGTTAATGAAGAACTCCTATTTCCGATGGATCTTGAGAGAATGCTCCAAGAAGGCAATCCTTGTCCATAACCTCTTCGATTTGCATTGAAATATTGTGATTGCAACCTTCACACTCTAAATCCTTGATCAAGTGTTCAACAACACCAACACTAGATATGCACTATTATGAACCCGAGATAACTTCTCGAATCGATTAAACACAATGACCCCCTTTGGTGAATGTTAGGATGAACTAAAACACACAATCTTGGAAATCATTTTCCTCCGAGCCTACTATATGGAATTCACCTCAAGACTAAGTTTTGAAAGTCATGCAAGGGCTTCCTTTCTGTTTAAACCATGAGACAATTGGCCAACCTGCAATCATTGTGACCCCGCATTAACTCTAAATAGCCCACTAAGAATGTCTTCCCCTTTGCATCTGCTCGGTGTTCAATCAACATCCTTATTTTCAAGTCTTCTAGTTCCATACTTGTTACATCATTGTCACTCTTATTAGGATACTCAATGTTTGAAGTTGAAATTGGCTCCAAACTTGAGTGTTTGAGCTCCATGGTGACAAAGGCCAATGAGATGAACTGGAGATGACTGAGTATGTAAAGTTTGACCACAATCCCAACACATACTATTTTTAGTAAGTCCAATTCCAGGATGTCTATTTTTAGTTAGTGTCTCAATTTATCACTTTTACGCATTCTTGTTATGCAAGAAGTGAAGACAACTCATGAAATGAACTGTTTCGAGGAATTACTATATATAGACTATGTAACCCAGTAAGACTTACTATTTTTAGAAGTGGGTCTTCCAGGTGTCGAGATAGAATGAGAGTTGTCTCAAAAGTTTTTTTATTTTCACTGAGATGTGTTGCTCTAATTTTAAAAGGTTTTCAATTGCCATATTTTTGTAGATTAAAGAAACAAGATTTTAGTATTTTACAACTAGAAACTTCATCTGGCCATTAAAAATAATGTAAGCCACAATTAGATGCAAGGTTAGAATCATGTGAATGGCATTTTTGAGGAGTTGATGTTAAAATTTCTTGGAAAAGCAGACAAGGGTTTGGAGATATGAGAAAATTTCCATTTTGGACATGCGGCTCTCTTATATTTTCGGTAGAATAACAACATGGGATAGAGCCGAAAGGGAAAAATATACATTTGAAATCCAAAAAATGGCTAAGTGTTTCTTTTTAATCCATTTCTCTCTCTCTCTCTCTCTATCTCTCTCTTTGTGCATCTTAACTCACCTTTAACCTAACTAGGATTAATTAGGGTTAGTTGGAGGTTGGAGGTGGAGTTGTACCCTAAAAATAGGGGAAAATTGAAGAAAGGGGAAAACGGGTACACAAAAGTGCGCTTTACACCAGATCATGGCAATGTCATCTTGTGGTTTCATGAGAATGCGATAGAGGGCTAAAAACAAGCACTTGCGGGCTAAAATAGGGTTTCATATGTGTTTGGGGACTAAGAAAGTGAAGATGGGTTTATTTTGTGAGTAAGCACTTGCAAATTCTCACCAACATTAATTAGAGTAGTTCCACATTAAATAGTAATAAGAACAATAGTGTAAGCAATAACAAGAATAACAAATCAGAGACATGAAGTTCTATGGATTCATTAATCAAAGACAAAAATTTATTTCTTGGTTGTATAAGATTACAATGCTTGCAAAGTTGGGAAGTAGAGGTGCAGAAAAACATATACAAGGAGATAGAAGAATGTAGCTTATTGCTTGCAGTAGTAGGGAAACAAAAGCCAACCCTTTGGAATGGAGAGGTCATCCCAATTTATAGCTTTACAATTATGTCTCTTCACCTCCCCCATGTGACATTTTCATCTCACCACCACTTGTGACCTTTCATATTCCCTAGGAATGAAATTAAGTCCTTTTCTTATTTTCGAAAAGGAACTTTTACAATGCAAAAATAGGGCCACTTAAGTGAATAAGATGAAAGAGCCAAAAGTACATTCTTAATGAAGAAATATAATGTAGAGAGAGAAAGGAGGAGAGAGAAGAAGAGAGAAGTGAAATCTAGAGACGAGGAAGCTTTTGTTGATGAAGAGCCTGCTTCTAATGGATCTTGAGAGAATGCTCCGAGAAGGTAATCCTTGTCCCTGACCTCTTCTAGCTACATTGAAATATTGTGATTGCAACCTTCACACTCTAAATCCTTGATCAAGTGTTCAAAAACACCAACACTAGATATGCACTATTATGAACCTGAGATCACTTCTCGAATCAATTAAACATGATGACCCCCTTTTGTGAATGTTAGGATGAACTAAAACACACAATCTTGGAAATCATTTGCCTCCAAGCCTACTATATGGAATTCACCTCGAGACTAAGTTTTTGAGAGTCTGCGAGGGCTTCCTTTCCTGTTTGAACCATGAGACAATTGCCCAACCTTGCAATTGTGACCCTGCCAACTCTAAATAGCCCACTAAGAATATCTTCCCCTTTGCATCTGGTTAGTGTTCAATCAAAATCCTTATTTTCAAGTCTTCTAGTTCCATACTTGTTACATCATTGTCACTCTTATTAGGATACTCAATGTTTGAAGTTGAAATTGGCTCCAAACTTGAGTGTTTGAGCTCCATGGTGATAAAGGCCAATGAGATAAACTGGAGACAATGAGTATGCAAAGTTTGACCACAATCCCAACACTTACTATTTTTAGTAAGTCCAATTCCAGGATGTCTATTTTTAGTAAGTGTCTCAATTTAGCACTTTTGAGTATTCTTGATATGCAAGAAGTGAAGGCAACTCAGGAAATGAACTGTTTCTAGGAATTACTATATATAGACTATGTAACCAGTAAGACTTACTATTTTTAGAAGTGGGTCTTCCAGTGTGTCGAATAGAATGAGAGTTGTCTCAAAAGTTTTTTTATTTTCACCGAGATGTGTTGCTCTAATTTTAAAAGGTTTCAATGCCATATTTTTGTAGATTAAAGAAACAAGATTTTAGTATTTTACAACTGGAAACTTCATCTAGCCATTAAAAATAATGTAGACCACCATTAGATGCAAGGTTAGAATCATTTGAAGGGAATTTTTGAGAAGGAGTTGATGTTAAAATTTCATGGAAAACAGACAAGGGTTTGGGAGATATGAGAAAATTTCCATTTTTGGACACATGAACTCCTTGTCATATTTTCAAAGCAGCATAACAACATGGGATAGAGAGCCGAGAGGGAAAATATACATTTGAAATCCAAAAAATGGCTAAGTGTTTCTTTTTAAACCATTTCTCTCTCTCTCTCTCTCTCTATCTCTCTCTTTGTGCATCTTAACTCACCTTTAACCTAACCAAGATTAACTGGGGTCAGTTGGAGGTTGGAGGTGGAGTTACACCCTAAAAATAGGGGACAATTGAAGAAAGGGGAAAATAGGTACACCAAAGTGCGCTTTTGCACCAGATCATGGCAAGTGTCATCTTGTGGTTTCATGAGAATGAGATAGAGGGGCTGAAAAACAAGCACTTGGGGGCTAAAATAGGGTTTCATATGTGTTTGGGGACTAAGAAAGTGAAGATGGATTTATTTTTTTGTCCCTATCCCCTTGGATGATGGGACAAGGGACATGGGATAAATACCATTGAAAAATGTGCCATGGGTCTTGTCAACATGAGGAGGGGGCAAAATGGTCTAAAACTTCATTTGCATGCTTTCTAACAACATAGATTGTCACTTTAAGTGACAAACAAAAAAACACATAAGGAGCATAATTCACCATACCCTTGGGTGATGTGACAAGGAAAAAGAGGTAAACAACCTTGAAAAATGCACTAAGGGGATCCACATCTTGAGCAGGGGGCTGATTTCAAGTTGTTCTTACCTAATAACCCAAGTCACAAGTGTTAAGTGATGAAAGAAACAAATGCATAGGGGAGAAAATTTGTGTCCCCTCTATCCTCTTGCAATTTGAGATAATTTACAAGGGACAAAGAGGTTGAAAAAATGGGCTTAAGCCTTTAAGTTATGTTAATGTCATCATCCCACCAAAAATTAGAACACAAAGCTTTCCTTTTCCATGCTGAGAGATAAAATTAGAGTTTGGAGGTGAAACCTTACATAATTTTGACTCCAAAGCATCCACTAAGTTAATTTGAACCACTTCCAAGACTTGCTTCAGCTTGCATCTAGAGTTATGGTACCCGTCACGCTTTTGGCATAAAGGGGCATCTCTAGTGACACAGTATATCATGGAAGATTTTGAAGACTTGGACTAGAATGGAAGGGTCTACCATGTGAAAAATTGCAAGATATTTCCATTTACTATTTTTAAGCTTCCAAATCCTCTTAGAACTCCCAAAAACTTTAGGATAAGGTGACTTTTCCATTAAAGCCTTCATTCCCTGTGTCCGAAATGAACCTGGTTTTGCTTGAACTGAGCCCAACATCACATGCCTCCAATTTTTCCCCTAAACTACCTTGGATCACTTTATTATTCTTCCACACAACCTCTAGATGGTTTTAGTCCCGCACTTAGTTTCCCAGAGGGTGTCTTTATGTTGCAATATGGCTAAAAATAGCCAATTTGGTGCTTCAGAGAACACTATTGTACCTCGGATCTTAGTCTCATCGTGCAATAAACTTGGATCAATTCCCATGCAAATGAAACACACTTGAAAACCATGTTAGTACATTCTTCTCGGTGAAGATGAGGATAACACAGACCATGGGGTTGCATAAGTTGATGGGTTGGCTAGAAGAAGAGTTTACAATGACCGAGGAAGGGGTTTACAAATAGTGGGCTTAAATAAATTTTCAATTTTGCATGCTATATATTTAACATGAAAAAAACTAGCTCTAGATTAGAGAAATTAGACTGTAAAGGGGTAATGAAGAACCTTAGGCATCTTGTGGAGGAGCAGACCCATGCCTTATTCATTGGGCCTTAGAGTCACAATATTGAACAACTAGTACAAACAACAACATAACCAATGGAAAATAAAATAAACAAGCAAATAAAGGGGAAACACATCAAATGAAAAGGAAATACACGACTAAAAAAACCTAAATTACCTATGATACATAATGGGACAACCCACTTCCACTATATCACTTATTCTTTAAATGTTTACCCATAAACGAGTAACACAAAATGCCTTTGTTCTATAAATCCATTAACTGGATCAATGAATTATGACCCCTTTCTCACTTTCTTGGGAAATTTTTCATGATTTTCCTTGAAATTGGGGTTCCAATTGGATATCTTGTTGCCTTTGTTTCTTTGACATTTTTCTTTCAAGTGCTCATCCATTTCCCAATACATCCCCATTTCTAATTTTTCATTTTTCACTTTCCCACTACTACAACAATGATTCTTGATAATACCAAGCTTACCATTTTCACACCATGGCTTATGATCTCTGATGGTAATTTGACATTTTCTTGTCATCCACTTCATGACCACTATTTCCATGAGCTATTTCTAGGTAGATATTTTAAGAGTTTCAACACTATCACAAGCCTCTTGATGTTCTATATTTACCAATTGCCCCAAATAGTTTCCTTTCACACACATTGGATCATTTTTTATCTGCTTCACACTATGGTGTGATGTGCATAGTGCTTCATCCTCATGAAAGGAGAATGAGCAAAAGGTTGGGAATGAAATATGGAAATCATCATTTTCCTCATCTTGACCATCTTGATCTTTGAAATTCATCTCCATGATGGAGATACCTCCTTCTTGAGTAGATTCAACCTCGTGAGAGTCAAACACCTTATCATTTATGCATTCCTTCTTGAAAAATTCATCCTCTCCCAATGGGAAGGAGAAAGCTTCGTATTCACAATCATACTCATCAAACAAATCTTCATGTTGGATTTTGAGAACATGATTGGAAACTTGGGACTCACCTGCCAAGAAGTTATTTGATGTCATTTTTCCTTCATGACCCACATTGTTTATCATCTTGAGATGGATTTTTGCATGTCAAGACATCCATAATGTTGAGTTGTGAAGCTTAATTACTTCATTTTAGCATGCAATTGGAACTTGCTAGAAAATACAAAGAATGGCGGCATTGGTCAGGGCAGACTGGCATCATCAAGTATGACCGGCATTGGTCAAGCAAGTAAGGAACCAGCAGTGGTTAGGCAGAACCGGCGTCGGTTACCTGTGCGATGAAGTTTTAATTAACTCTTGGGAATTATATCTATTTTTAGCATTAAAATAGATTTATTAATTGTAATTGCATGGCTAAGTGCCCTAAGTCTATAAACAACTATATAAGCATAAAAGCTAGGGTTTAGAAGTATGAGTATGGATTATAATTACAAGATAATTATGTGAGAGAGATTTCTTGGAGAAGAATCAAAAATCTTGAAGGAAGAAAGTACTGAACATCTGAGAGGTGTGGAAGATTGTAAATCTTCATTGTATATCTTGTCAAAGCTTTGGATAATAGATTGACTTGTTTCTTGGTGGACGTAGCCCACACTGGGTGAACCACGTTAAATCTGGTGTTGATTTATGTCTCTTGTTTTGTATAATTCTTCTGGTATAATATCTACTTTTATTTGCATGTATGCTTAGATCTGATATATTATTTGTACAACTGGTGTGCTAACCCCAACAATTGGTATCAGATCTTTGTTTGAGGGTTTTGTGTGTTGACAAATTTACTCATAGAGGGTATTCTGATTGAGTGGGAGCTACAACAATGACAAAATATAATAAATACAAGGTAGAAAAGTTTGATGGCTAAAATTATCAATTATAGAAGATGCAGTTGAGGATTATATGTATCAAAGAGATTTGTACTTACCGTTGGATGAGAAGTCTAGACCTACGAAGATGACTGATGAAGAATGGAAGATTCTTGACAGAAAGGCTTTGGGATCTATAAGATTGAGCTTGGCAAAGCATCCGTGGCTTCCAATATTACAAAAGTGGCTTCTACGGTAGACTTAATGAAATCTCTTGCTAATTTATATGAAAAACCTAGTGCTTCAAATAAAGTTTATTTGATGAAGAAAATATTTAGTTCTAAGATGCATGAAGGTGAATCTACCTCTAGTCATTTGAATGATTTCGATCTATTGTAAATCAGTTAAAATCAGTTGCAATACCATTTGATGATGAAGTAAAAGTACTTTTATTCTTATGTTCTTTGCCTGATAGTTGGGACAACTTGGTAATGGCTGTTAGTAATACAACATCTGCTAATAATATTTTGAAGTTTGATGATGTGGTTAGTATAATCTTGAATGAAGAAATTCGTAGGAAGAGTACAGAGGAAACATCATCTGGAAATGCTTTGAATGTAACATTCCCATTTTAAGACTTTAGAAACAAGGCATTTTTTTTTAAATTATTTTTTTACATAATGTTTATTGTTCTAAATAAAGCATTATTTAGAACACACATTCCATGCCAATCAATCTCAAACAGATAACCATATGCAGCTGTAAATGACTCGGTGATCCACCGATCTATTCATTTCATAACTTAGTGATCTACCAATCTATTTATTTCATAACTTGGTGATCTACCGATCTATTTATTTCATAACTCGGTGATCTACCGATCTATTTATTTCATAACTTGGTGATTTACCAATCTATTTATTTCATAACTCGGTGATCTACTAATCTATTTATTTCATAACTTGGTGATCTACCGATCTATTTATGTTGTCTTTAAGGATTGAATACTTATCGTATACTTCGTATTCTTGGTTTTCCTACCCTAAACTAGGTACTGAGTGATTTGTTAAAAAACATATTTGAATATTTGTTACTAATATTCATATGATATCACGTTGCTTTAAACTTGGTGACATAGGACAACACAACCAACAACTTGCGATACTTTGGCCAAAGATTATCAACATATTGTGTATGTCACTATTCCTAGATGGCATACTCGTCATTTTCAGAATACGTCATTTACCTCACTCCTTTGTTATCAAGAATGGTCTTTATTGACTACTGTCAGTCCACTTGCCCAAGGTTTAACCCTAGCCTTGGTTAGAAACATAAATTATTATAGGAAGACACTCATAATGACTTAGGGTATATGGGCATACTCGGTTGACCTAAGTAAACCGGGTGTGCCAAGGTACCCTGAGCCATTGAAAGCTACTACCTATCCTAAACATGCCACTAACTTGACCTAGAGAGAAACTAAGTTCAAGTCCTTATTGTGTGTAGATCTAGATGATCAATGCAGAAGGATATTGCCACATGTCAATTACAACACTGTGTCCTCGAGAAAACCCTTGTTTTCTTGAAAGTACATCCATGCAGTTGGCATGTGCCAACATCCTACAGAAACTACCTCATCAAGATGTACATACCCCTAGGAGGTTATTAATACATTGTTAATTTGGATTATAACTTGATTACAACAACCCTGTTAAACCCTAATCCAACACTCCATAAGTTCTTTTCTAAATTTGATTCATTTAGTCATTGAAGAAATTCCTTAACTTATGATTGCTTTTAATGTTCGTTTACTTAGTTTAACAAGCAGTTAACCAAAACAGGACAACAATATCATAAGTTTTCAATAAAATGTACTTTAACATTCAGGAAGGTTTAGCAACCACATAGGTCCAACTAAAGTAGACTTCATACAAAATGAAGTCTAATGATTAATAATCATATCTCCAATCCTTTTTGTTTACATTCATTTGAGAGAGGAAGAGTCTTCCTCTACATGATTAAGTGTTAGGGTTTATCATTCACAATATCCATAGTTCTTACTGCATGTTCATTACGCATCACATTACTATGTTAAATTGTTTAGATAATACACATCATCTTATGCAACTTAACAAGCTGCATCATTATAAGGGAAATTGAACTAATTCCCTTTATCCATCTTATCAAAGGATAACAAGATAAGCATAATATAATATGAAGAATATCAACAAGATAGAAATTCCATCTCCTTCATAAAAGTACGAGATAATTTACACAACCAATGCAAATAAATCACAACTCGCAATTCATCATTATAAATTTATAAATTTACAAGACTATGCACTTTAGGTGTACTTTGCATAACAATGGCCTTCATCCTTCATCGATTATATAACACTTTTACTTCATCCTTAAATTGAGTTCTTAACGTTATAAGAGCGAAATGTGCTTCCTATGACTTAGAGCATCAACCACTATATTTTCTTTTCCCTTTATATAACTGATGTCAAAATCATATTGAGATAAAAACTCTAATCACCTTCGTTGTCTTGCATTAATATTTGGTAGTGAAGATATACTTCAGTCCAAGGTGATCGATTTGCCAATTCAAATGGTTTACCAAGCAGGTAATGCCTCTAAATTTGCAGTGCATGAACAATGGCAGAAAGCTCTAAATCATGTGGAGCATAATTCAACTCATATAACTTTAGTTTTCTACTTTCGTAAGCTATGACATGACCATTTTGTAATAAAATACCTCCTAGACCTTCACCAGATGCATCAGTTACCACCATAAAATCTCCATTAGGATTTGGTACTGCAAGAATAGGTGTTGAAGTTAACTATTCCTTCAAGGTTTTGAATGTAATTTCACATTTCTCACTTCAAACAAACTTTTTATCTTTCTTCTGTAAAGAAGTTATTGGTGCAACTACCTTAGAAAAATCTTTTACAAATTTCCTATAGTATCCAGCAAATCCCATGAAGCTTCTAACTTCATGTACATTCTTGGGTGCAGGCCACTCAGTTATAGCTATAATTTTTGAAGGATCTACAACAATTCCATTCTTACTTATTACATGTCCCAAATAGTGTACTTCTGTGTCATAGAAAGAACATTTAGACAACTTACCAAATAACTGTCTCTTTCTTAATATTTCTAAAAATATCTTCAAATGCTCATGGTGTTCCTCAATAATTTTAGAATATATGAGAATGTTGTCCAAGAATACGAGAACAAATTTTCCCAAGTATTCTTGAAAGATATTATTCATTAAATTCATAAATGCTGCAGGTGCATTAGTTAATCCAAAAGGTAAAACCGTGAACTCATAATGTCCATACCTTGTTCTAAAAGCTATTTTATGAATGTCTTCATCCTTAATCTGCAATTGATGATATGCAAATCTAAGATCTATCCTAAAATATACCGATGCTCCACACATCCGATCAAATAAATCATCAATCATAGGGAGTGGGTATCTATTCTTGATTGTTGCTTTGTTTAACATTTTGTAATCAATGCACAATCTAAGTGTTCCATCCTTCTTTTTCAAAAAAATTATAGGTGCTCCCCAAGGTGAAACACTTGGTCTAATCAAACCTTTAGACAAAATTTCTTGCAATTGAACCTTAAGCTCTACTAATTATGTAGTAGTCATTTAATATGGTGCTTTAGAAATAGGTTTAGTTCCAAGCTTGATCTCAATCGTGAAATCAAACTCCCTTTTGGGTGGAAGACCTAGAAATTCTTTCGGAAATACGTCACTAAAGTCTCGTAACAATGGATATTGTTCCATAACATCACTATTCTCTTCAGTTGATTCAATAATTTTTACTGCATATAAGGTACAACCTTTATTTTTGGCCTTTTTAAGTTGCATAGCTGATAGTTTTCTTACAGAAATCTCACGTTTCACACCCTGAATCTTTGTTGTTTTTCTGCAGGTCATCTAAACAACTAATGTGTTTTTCAAAATAGTCCACTTTAGCCTTATGTTCTGCTAACCAATTAACACCTATGATTACATCATAAGACCCCAAAGGTGCAACATAAAGATCAACTTCAATGGAAAAGTTAGGTAAATCAAGGACTGCTCCAAAAAGACACATACTAACTATATGAACAACATTGTTTCCATATTGTACAATCAATGATTTATCCATATCAAGCATGATCTTCAACAGTCAAAAGAACACATCTTTATCAAGAAAATCACATGTCAACACTTGAAATGCAAAAGAGGAATATAACAATTGTCAAGGGTGTTACATGCTTCCCTCCTAAAAAGAATCATCGTCCCGATGATTATCTCATTTTTTTAACAGTTTGCATCAAGGAAATCAACTTATTCACTTTTCTTACCATATGTCAAAAACATATCAGAATTTTTTAAGTTCCATAAATCAACATTACATAGTTGTTTATTCAAAACAAATAAATATCGCCCCAAAATGGCATACTTATTGTAATATAAAGATAAAATCACAAATTTTTATTAGTCAATAGAATCAATTCTGCTCAAATAGATATGGAAAAGTAGTTTTCTTATCCTCAAGGTTTTCCAAAGTTACACTCTCTTCATTAAACCGGTCCCATTTGGACCTTACATTATCTTACTTCATGATTTCTTAAATGCAACTATCGAGTTTCAAACACTTGTATGGGTTTAACCACGATTATTCTAGGTCCTGGACTGTAATGAATTCTAATTTAACACATGTGATAAATCTGATACGTATTTCTTAAGCAAAGAAATATGGAAAACATCATGCATTCATGACAAAGCAGGAGGTAATGCTAAACAATAAGCTACAGGGTTGATTACTTCAATTATCTCAAAAGGTCCCACATAACGAGGTGATAACTTGGTAGCCTTGCCAAAAGTTATAGAACTCTTTTTCGGTTTAACCCAAAGAAAGACCTTCTCACCAAGTTTAAATTTCCTATCAACCCGCTTTAAGTCAGCATAACTCTTTTGCCTATCTGTTGCTTCTTTCAAGCATTCACGAATCATTTTAACTTGTTCCATTTCCGTAAGGATTTCAGGTCCAATTACCTCTCTATCCTCCATGTTGTCCCAACTAATAGGGGTTCTGCATTTTCTTCCGTATAATGCCTCGAAAGGTGCCATCTTAAGAGAAGCATGATATGTATTATTGTATGCAAATTCAACTAATGGAAGATACTCTTCCCACTTATACTGCTGATCCATACAATACATCTGTAACATATCCTCTAAAACTTGATTAACTCTTTCAGTTTGTCCATCCGTTTCTAGATGATACACAGAACTGAAATTTAGCTTAGTTCTAGAGTTGCATTAAGCATTTACCAAAATATTTACGTCATTATAGGATCTCTATCAGATATGATTAGTTCAGGTACTCCATGTAATCTGAAAATCTCATGTACAAATCTTTTAGCCAAAATAGGAGAATCATCCTTCAGATTTCCAGCAATAAAATGTGCTACTTTCTTTAGTTTATTAACAAATACCAAAATAACATCATGTTTATTTCTTGACATAGGTAACCCTTGTACAAAATCCACGCTTATTACTTGCCACTTGTACTGTGGTATGCTATGAGGATATAACAAACCGGCTGGGTGCATATGTTCCACTTTAACATGTTGACATTCAAGGAATGTGCTACAAAATCTACAACATTCTTTTTCATTCCTTTCTAGAAATATTGCTATTTTATATCAGCAAGCATTTTTGTAATGCCAAGGTGTCCAGAAAAAGGTGAATTGTGAAATTCTGTTAACAATTTCTTTCTTAAATCATTTAGCGAAGGTACATATACTCTGTTTTCAAATCATAATATTCCTTCATTATCAAAGTGAACACCTTTATGTGGCAAACACGCTTTTACTTGCTAAAAGTAAGAGTCGATTCCATAACACTTTTTACTTCATTGTTAAACTAAGTTCTTAAGGTTATAAGAGCATAAATGTGCTTCCTATGACTAAGAGCATCAACCACTCTATTTTCTTTACCCTTTATATAATCGATGTCAAAATCATATTGAGACAAAAAAATCTAACCACCTTCATTGTCTTGCATTAAGATTTGGTGAGTTAAATATTGATGAAACTAATATCACCACGGGATCAATTTTAAGGATACTTTAGGCAATGATGGCTGCCGTAACTTTAATATGATCGAAAATGACTGAATTCTATAACTTAGCTCAAGGAAAACTAATCAGAATCGAGTATTGGGAGCGGTTTACAAAACTCCTTAAGTATGTACTTTAGTACCAAACTAATGAGAAGTTCAGGATATAAAAATTCATCATTGGATTGAATCCCATTATATGAGGAGAGGTGGATGTTCACAGCCCAATTATGATGGAAGGGGTTGTTGAAAAAGCCATAAGGCAGGAACAAAAATTAAAGGCAATTTTTGCTCATAAGGAGGAAGTAAGGAAGAAAGTTCCTAACTCCTCTTCATCATCTCTTGCACCTAAGAAAGGACCATGGAATAAATTTGGAATGAAAAGTAAGTTTTCATCTGATACTAATAAGAAAGAAGAAACAAATAAGTCTGCTGGAAATGCACGAAACAACTTTGTTAAGAACAATAATAACGAACAAAAGTCCTATGGGGGTCAGAACGATAACTCTAAGGCTGGAAATAAACCCGAGCCTAAGAAGGGACATGTAGGAGGCTATTGTAACTGTGGCAAAGATCATTACGCGAATCAATGTCCTTTGAAGAAGGATGATCGCAATCAACAACACAAGATACATGCTACAGAGTTGACAAATAGGCGAGAAATAGGCCATGCCTAAAGAAGTTATGGGTAAGTTATTTGGTTTACCTATAACTATTATTTTTGATACGAGCTACTGAATGTTTTATTTCTAGTAAATTAACATCAAAACTAAAAAGAAAAGCTGAAACATGGATAAAACATGGATGTATAATATGGAAATAATGCTGTTCATACAGCTTAGTATGTGTCTTTTGGAGCGAGTCCTTGATTTACCTAACTTTTCCACTAAAGTTGATCTTTATGTTGCACCTTTGGGGTCTTATGACGTAATCATAGGTGTTAATTGGTTAGCGTAACAAAAAGGCTAAAGTGGAATTTTTTGTAAATCGAGTTAAAAGTTACAATACCATTTGATGATGAAGTAAAAGCACTTTTATTCTTATGTTCTTTTCACGATAGTTGGGACAACTTGGTAAGAAGCTGTTAGTAATACAACATCTCATTAATAATATTTTGAATTTTGATGATGTGGTTAGTATAATCTTAAATGAAGAAATTTGTAGGAAGAGTACAAAGGAAACATCATCTGGAAATGCTTTGAATGTAGAAAGCAAAGGGCGATGAGAAGAAGAGATCAAGAGTAAGAGTAATGGGAAATCAAAGTCAAGGGATAGAAGATCTAAATCCAGAAGTAAGGGAATTACTTGTTGGAAATGTGGAAAGAAAGGACATGCAAAGAAAGATTGTTGGTCAAAGGATAAAGAGAACCAACAACTGACAAAGGTAAAGAGGCAAATCTTGCTGCATAAGAGGTAATGCAAGATGCTCTTATTCTTTCTTTAGATAGTAGAATTAAATCATGAGTTTTAGATTCAAGAGCTTCTTTCCATGCAACCCCTAATAAGGGTTATTTTAGAAATTATGTCTAAGTCAATTTTAGGCATGTTTATTTGGGTGATGATGAACCTTGTAGTATTACTGGTAAAGGGAAAGTTCATCTAAAATTACAGAATGGAAATACATGGGTATTGAAAGATGTGAGGCATGTGCCAAGCCTTAGGAGGAATCTTATTTCTGTAGGGCAACTAGGTGAATCTGGCTGCATGGTTACTTTTACAGGAGACTCTTGGAAAGTCACCAAGGGTGCTTTTGTTGTGGCAAGAGGTAAGAAGGTAGGAACATTATATTTATCTACTTGTATTACTAATTCCTTTTCTACATTATCTACTTCAGATTTAGATGCATGCATGTGGCATAATCGGTTGGGTCATATGAGTCAAAAAGGAATACAGATCTTAAAGGCTAAGAGTAATTTTTCATATTTTAAAGATTTAGATCTTGATTTCGTGAGTATTGTATCTTTGGAATACAAAAGAGAGTGAGATTTCTCAAAGTTGGGGCAACTAAGAAGGAGTAGAAATTGGAGCTTGTACACTCAGATGTGTGGGGACCACTCAGAGTAGCTTCTCATGGAGGATCCCAGTATTATGTTACTTTAATTGATGATGCTACAAGAAAGGTATGGGTTTATTGTATTAAACATAAATATGATGTTTTTGAGACTTTTAAAAGAAGGAAAGCCCTTGTTGAGAATGAATCAAATTCTAAATTAAAGTGCCTTAGATTTGACAATGGTGGTGAATACTGTAGCAAGGATTTCAATGATTATTGTTTAGTGAATGGGATACATAGAGAAATAACGGTTCCAAGAACACCATAGGAGAATGGTGTTGTAGAAAGAATGAACATGACAATCATGAAATGTTCTAGAAGTATGAAGATACATTCTAGATTGCCCTTGCAATTTTGGGTAGAAGCAGTTGATACAATGGTTTATTTGATTGATCGTGGCCCTTCAAGTTCACTAGATGGAGGAATACTAGAGGAAGCTTGGACCGGAAAAGAGGTAGATCTTTCTTTTCTTAAAGTTTTTGGTTCCAAAGATTTTGTGAATGTTAATAGGGAAAATAGAAAAAATTGGATGTAAAATCTAAGAGATGCACTTTCATTGGTTATGGATCTGGTGATTTTGGTTTCCATTTTTTGGATTTAGAGAATTCTAAAATTATTAGGAGTCATGATGTTGAATGGAATGAAAAGAGAATGTATAGGGATCAAATTTTGGTACCCAAGGATGAGAAAATTGAGAATTTTATTGATGAAAATGAACTCTTGGGTTTTAAAGAAACACCTAAAGAAATACACAGTAATCGTGGTTGGTTAGGCCTTGACCGGCATCGGTCAGATGAACTACCAATGGTTATAGAGGATCAGAACCGGTATCGGTTAGTAGAACCGACATCGGTTAGAGGTGGCCGGCATCTGTCTCTGTCAGAAGTTGATACTAATGTCTAGGAGGTCTAGATTGAGCCTCTAGTACCCAAAAATCCTGTGAGAAGGTCACAAAGGGTAAGTAAAATTCTATAAAGATTTATACCTTCTCTATTTTATCTATTATTGACTAATAGTGGTGAACTAGAATGCTTTGAAGAAGCAATGCATGATAAGAATCATGTTCAGTGGGAGCATGGCATGGATGAGGAGATGGACACCTTAGAACAAAACCAGACTTGGGATTTGGTTAAGTGTCAGCAGAAAGAGAAAATTGCGAGAACAAGTGGGTTTACTGATTAAGGAAGAAGATGGTGGACATGTAAAAGGTATAAGGCAAGGCTTATAGTAAAAGGATTTGTATAAAAGGTAGGTATTGACTTTGGTGAAATATTTTCTCTGTTGTTAAGATGACTTCCATTAAATCTTGTATTGAGTTTAGTTACGGTAGAAGATTTTCATTTAGAGCAACTAGATGTGAAGACGACTTTCCTTCATGTTGATTTGGATAAAGAGATTTATATACAATAACCACTTGGGTATGAAGTCAAGGGTAAGGAGAAATTAGTGTGCGGAGTTAAAAAGAGCCTATATGGGCTCAAGCAAGCTCCAAGGCAATAATATATGAGGTTTGATAGATTTATGCATGATTATGGTTACTTGAGATATGAATATGACCATTGTGTTTATTTCAAGAAGCTTGAAAATGGGAGCTATATTATTTTGTTACTGTATGTGGATGATATGATTATTATAAGATCTAGTATGCAGGACATTGGTGAGCTTAAGAGAAAGCTAGCTCACACATTTGTAATGAAGGATTTAGGAGCTGCAAAAAGAATTCTTGGCATGCAAATACATAGAGACATGAAAAACAAGAAATTGTATTTGTCTCAGGAGGATTATATCTACAAGGTGTTAGAAAGGTTCAACATGCAGAATGTAAAAGCTTTTAGCACATCTATGGCTGGACACTTCAAATTGAGTAAAGATCAGTGTTCTTCATCACATGAGGAGGTCAAATACATGACACAAGTACCATATGCTTCAGCAGTTGGAAGTCTCATGTATGTTATGGTTTGTACCAGACTAGACATTGCTCAGGTAGTGGGAGTTATGAGTAGATATATGGCTAATCTAGGTAAAGAGCATTGGAAAAGCAGTCCAATGGATACTCAGGTATTTGAAAGGGACATCTAGCATGTAGTTATGCTATAGAGCTTCAGATATTTTATTACGTGGCTATGTTGATTCGGATATGGCTGGAGATCTGGATGGTAGGAAGAGCACTACTAGATATATTTTCACAGTAGGTGGAACAACAGTTAGTTGGATTTCGAGATTACAGAAGGTTGTGGATTTGTCTACTATAGAGGTAGAGTATGTTACAGCTATAGAGGCTAACAAGGAGATGATATGGATGAGTAGGTTCATGGAAGAGTTAGGAAAGGAGCAAAATAATTGTAAATTTTTCAGTGACAGTCAGAGTGCAATTCATTTGGAAAAGAACTCAGCGTTTCATTCGAGAATGAAACACATTTAGTTGAGGTATCACTTCATACAACAGGTATTGGAGGATGAATAGTTGAATTTGGAAAAGATTCATATGAGTAAGAACCACGCAGATATGCTAACGAAGCCATTAGCAAAAGAGAAGTTGGAGCCTCACTCCACTTTTGTTGGTCTTCAAGTTTGAGACTTGAAGATGAAGAAACTCTAAGTGGGAGATTGTTGAGTTGTGAAGCTTAATTACTTCATTTTAGCATGCAATTGGAACTTACTAGAAAATATAGAAGCGGCATCAGTCAAGTATGATTGGCATTGGTCAAAGCAAGTAAGGAACCGAACCGATAGTGGTTAAAGTGTAACCGACGTCGGTTACTGTGCATGCGAAGTTTTAATTAACTCTCGAGAATTATATCTATTTTTAGCATTAAAATAAATTTATTAATTGTAATTGCATGGTTAAGTGCCCTAAGTCTATAAATGACTATACAAGCATAAAATCTAGGGTTTAGAAGTATGAGTATGGATTATAGTTATAAGATAATTATGTGAAAGATATTTTTCTTGGAGAAGAATAAAAATCTTGAAGTAAGAAAGTACTGAACATTTGAGAGGTGTGGAAGATTGTAAATCTTCATTATATATCTTGTCAAAGCTTTGGATAATATATTGGCTTGTTTCTTGGTGGACGTAGCCCACACTGGGTGAACCACATTAAATCTGGTGTTGATTTATGTCTCTTGTTTTGTATATTTCTTCTAGTAGAATATCCACTTTTATTTGCATATATGCTTAGATCTGATATATTTTCTGTACAACCGGTGTGCTAACCCCAACACATAATCCTTATCATCATTAAGTAGAGAACCTACATCCATACTCAATTGGAATTGCACATCATCCAATTCCGGATCCATTAAGTCATCATGTTGTTTCTCAAATGGGTTCTTCACACATGGGTACTCCATCAACATGGGCAACTCAACATATTCCTCTAAATTTATGAAAATGTTACCATACCTTGAATCTTGGTACAAAATGTCCACCCTTGGGTCATTTGGTTTTTAAACTATATATTTCATTTTTCTTATTAGTAGGAACTTCTTTATTTTACCATGACTAGTATGGTGGCATATAATCAATCCATATGTATATCCTTGCCAACATCATGACAAAAGATCTCGCTCATCACATCCCATACGAAGCCTGGAATATCTGTCACAAGTATTTTCATCTTGATTTTCTTGTCCGAAAAATATACAAATACTACTTGGGCATCTTTTACCCGGTCAATGAGATGGATAGTAGTGGGGGTGAGTGTGAGACTAAGGGTTTTGGAAAATTTGGCAGTATGACATTTTTAGAGGCACCAAAGTCAATGATGTAGTTACTTAGTTTAGACCCATTGATTAATAGAGAGATATAGAAGGGTTATACCTTCTCAAAAGAGGAGGATGTTGAGGTAAGAAGGTTTTGAGAAGTGGTTCTTTGATAGTGGCATTTTTGGAACATGAATTTGAAGCTGTTTCCTTTGGTAAAATGGACAAGTTTATTAAATTTCTTGGGGTGGGTTCTTAAGTGTTAGACTTAAAAATTTACAATTTAGATTTTTTGCATGGTTGATGATGTCAAAATATGAGGAAGTACTAGGCACATAGAGAGTCATGACATCCTTGACATTAGTAGGATTTGCATTCTTGAAGCAAGAGAAGTAGAGGTATAAAATTTGTTTTCAAGAGGAGAAACATGAGACTTACTCGAGAGAAGGAAATATAAATTTTTTTGAGATAGCCTTAGGATTCTTCTTAATTGATTGCATGCTAGTGGGAAACAATGATCCTCTTTTTGTTGTTATTTTTCAAGAGAGTCACCATTTTAGGATTCATGTGCTTTCCTTGGCCAACAAAATAAGAGACATCTTTTTATACTTGTGAGCGAGTAAACATTACACAAGAGTAGTTATTCATATAAACAAGAAAAAAATAAATGGAAGAAACCATATAATAAGTGAAAACATGATCCCTTCCTTTGTGTCTCCTCGCAACCTCGAATGAGATGGATGAAGTGTGGAATGAATTACTAATGTTGTTGAATATCTTTAAGGGATTGGACGTGAATTTTACAAAAATGGCTCCAAATGGAAGTGTATTTGTTCTATAAGCAATGAAGATGAATGTTGTGATTTATTATGAGATATTTGATCAAATGGACACCAGAATGGTGCATGTAATTGAGTGGAAATTTGATAGAGTAACACTGCAAATGACTTGAGGTTCCTAAGTTGGAACTGTGAGGAGATGAACCTCTTATTTATAGCTGAAGGAGAGGCCATGGATTGAGGATCAAGTTTTGACTGAGTTGTAGGTTAATGAATGCATTTTCCTAATTTAGCATGTTGATTTGGTCTATGTAGTTGGCTTGTTTGAATAAGAATTTAAGAGGCTTTAATTTGAATAGTTGGCTCTTGAATTCTTTAATTGTATGTGTAATTTAGCTTCCTCTTTTATATCTTTCTAGAACTTGAGTGAGTGAGTTAGTGAAGTGGATATGAGTGGAAGGTGAGTGGATATTTAGTTTTTTATTTATTTAAATAGCTAATTAAATTAGCTAAGGAGTACATAGTGTATGCTTTATAGGTTGTAGAATTAATTAATTAATTCTAATGGGATGTGGATGAATAATGATCCAAATAGTAATGTGAAAAAGTAGTGTGTATTTTTAGGGTGTCTACATTTTCCCCTCTTTAAAGTGTTATTACAAATTAATAGCATTTTAAATATAGTAGATGCGTGTAGGTTAATGAGTGGATGATAGGGAAGTGTGAAAACTTCCTAATTTTCCCGGGTGAAACATTTGGATGCCCCAATGAGTCTAAATTATGCAAAGGGATGACACAATAAAGCTATGGACAATCAATTGACAGGAAGGAAAAGAGACCACCATGGGAAAGACGGTAAAAATAGGCATAGAAGATGAAAAACGGAGGTGCTAAAGACAAAATTAGTGTTTGGGAAGGGTAAGTAGGGTTATAAGAATGGGTTAAATAGAAGGGTGGGAGGTTAGCAAAATTTATTGGTCATTTTTTCTATTAGAAATTTTTGTGTCCCCAGAGAATTTTGAGCTATGAGATTGTGATAGGGATGGCTCGAGTTTCCAACACGCAAGTATTACACAAAACAAGTACAATTGTTTGGAAGGGGACATGACGATGGCACTACACGGTATGTGAACTTGATTTTTGAAATTTTAAGTGCATTTAATGTTTGTTTAGGCTAGAAGCAAAAGGAAAAGAAATGCTAGCGTAGAGACATACATGAGCTAGCATGACTTGTGATTTATGCTAGCGTTAAAGTGCTTGCACTAGTGGGAAAGTGAATGCTTTAGCATGATGTTAGGTGTGCTACCATGCATGTAGGTATGCTAGCTTTAAAGTAAGTCCACTAGCATAAAATGTGCTAGCGTGAATGTAGATGCACTAACATGCAATTAGGTTTGCTAGCATGTATGTAGATGCGCTAGTGTACAAATAGGTGCGCTAGCATGAGTTTAGTAAGAAAATTTAGAAAAAGTTTTGAAAATTGAGAAAAATGAGTTAGGAATGGATTTTTAGCGAGGTTTAACAAGTGTTTGGACTATTTGTAGGAGATGTTAGGCATTCTAGATGAGAAAGAGAGAGAGAGAGAGACTCACGTTTGAGATCATATGAGAGGTGGATGATGAGAGGAGGGCACTTTGTGGGTGGTGCTAGAGGTGATAGTGATTACATATGTAGCTTGGATTTTTCACACACAACTATATCATGATTTATTGACAACTCTAGTAGAGATGTGGCACACTAAGTCTCAGACATTCTGGACTACGATTACTGAGAGAAGTCTCTGTTACTTTGGAGGATTTCTATCAGATTAGGGAAGTTGATAGAGTGGAATGGTATTCATGCGCACATTTAAGCACATATACATATTGTTTGTAGTAAAGGATATTTATGGAGAGGTGATGGCGATACACTTAGTAGAGTATATGGAGGATGTGGATATTGAGCGGGTACTAATATATCCGATGGATCTTATCAAGGGAATTTTACTACCCGATAAGACCAATAAGAAATTTCAGTTGGGGTTGATTGTAGTAGTTATTGAGATGATGGAAGTGAAGTTACAATGTTTTTTTGGAGACCGTGTGCATATTATCACACCTATACAGAGAGACACACACATGGTTGTGTATAGGATCCATCGGAGTTTGGGTGACAATATTAAAGATTTGGGCATGGGACCACATAGTAGTGGGTCATCTAGTAGGTGTTTTGAGGGATAGATAGCTAAAGGGTCCATCTCTATTTGGATGGAATGTAGTCAAAGGTCGGTACAAAGGAAACCTAGGTGACCTATCCTACTACCAATCAACCCTAGATGATTTGTAGTTACAACAGGTGATATGGAGGCCATATATGTTCTACGAGATGGGCTATAGATGTAGTGGAGTTAGAAAAAATGGATACAACACATTAGATGATAAAAATTCACTTGTATATTCTTAAGTGCTATAGACCAGGATAGGGTCATGAGGAAGTTGGGAGTGGGGCATGAGATAGATATGCCAAGCAATGGTATACTAGGTATCCCGAGATACTTTCGGATTTTGAAGCATGGATTATTCGAGCATAGCCATGACCAATTTTGTAGGAGTGATACCATAGGTGTGGGATGCATGATCACATATCATGGATACTAGAGTGTCGAGTGGGGTATGGAGGTTGGTATGTGATGATAGTGATAACACCCCAAACTTTTAGCAAAAAATAACTAGTTTAAAGAAAGATCAACACCATAATGATCTAAAGTTAAATGCAAAGATAAGGAATGAAACATCAATGATATAATATAAATAGCATAAAAATGCAGATTAAATGAAACTAACATCTAACATCTAACATCTAAGCATGCCTACTAGTATGTCCGATTAACTAACATAGACCTAAATAGATCTGAAGCAATAAAATTGGCAATGGTTTCTACTCCACAAATTGTGAGGAGATCTTTCTAACAAAAACTACAATGTCATGTTAGATACCCTCCTACTAACCATAACGAAGGCTTTAGGAAAAGATGAGCATATGAATCCTTAAAGGAGTTTAGGCTCTTTAACATATATTTTATATGAGGTTACTAATAAAAGCACGGTGTAAAGTATTAAGGTAAGAGGTGAACTCTTTTTATAGTTTTCCTTTTGGGAGAAACTTGTATTTTAGTGCATGTGGGACCAAAAGCCCCAAATTATAGTAGAATTGCTAATCATGATTAGGCCTACTAATCATAATTAGTGAATTATTAGGTGATTAAGAGGTGTGGAGCCTTAATCAACCGCTTAGGGTCAACTAGGAGGCTAGAATAAGCTTTTAAAACTTGTTGAGATGTTGAGGAAGAAAGTGGGGTGATTTGAGTGGTTGGAAGAGGGGTTTAAGCCAATATTAGGACATATTGACGTAAAAACGAGGGCAAAATAGGCTTAATTTGCTAATAAACATTAATTGTCTGTTTTGAAGATGATTTTGACTTACGATTCGTCATAAAGTGGCATCCTGAATGTGAAAGAGGTTTGGTGATCAATGAAGTGATTTTTAATTGATCAACGTGGCAAGAAACGTTAGTTTTTTAGTGAAAAATCACTAATTATAACAGAACTCGCAAGAATGAGAGTGATTTTTGTGCGTTTGGCAATAAGTTTGCAAAATAGGAATTTAGGTGTCTATAGATAATACCTATTTTAGACACGAAATCACGAACTTTGAGTCATTGTTTAGTCCCGATATTATACTACTATTCATATGGTTCTTAAGTGAAAAGAGTAAACATTAACCCATGTGTTTGGCAATTTTTACATTGTTTATTACCATATTTTTAATCTTACACATGTACTTGCCTAGTTTGTATTGTCATTTGCGGTTTTCCTACTTTTTTCTTGGACCACCCCGATCCCTCTAGGGCACCCTGACCCTCTTTGCACTTTAATCTCACCTTTTGGGCACTTTCTAGCCATTAGAGATTTTTGTCTTTTTGTTGGTCGACCTTTTTTGGTTTAATCACAAAATTAGAACAAGAGAACCATATAAATATAAAGTTATGTGACCATAATGAGGGATGGAGCACTAAGCATCTACTATCACCATCTAGAGCTGCATCCATCAAAGGCATCTAAAGCTACACTTGCATCCATCTAGCTACATCACAAAGCACATAAGGCTGGTTCATCTGCATCACACTTCATAGGAGGGGAGTCTATTATTTCCATGCATATATTTACTACATTCTACATCTAATTATTTACTCGCTACTTCACAAAGTGTGACTAACACAAGAGAAACCTAGGGCACAATTGCACACACACACATAGAACTACATTGGAGTCCGAGATGTAGTGAATCTCATTGATAAGTTCATCATTTTGGTAGTGAGGACAGTCCGACCCCTTCATATGTATCTTTATTTTTTAGAGTTTTGATGCTTTGTCTGGGGTTTTGCAGGTGATTCTTCCATCTCCTATTCACAGCAACATCTTGCACAATTCATGGACATGAAGTGAACACGGGTAAACATCTAAAGCAACACCTCAGAGGGGATTTTGGCCATTTCCATAGATTAGGGTTCCCATATCTTAGAACAGGATACTATGGGCATCCATATCCTTTTCAGTGCCCAAGTCCAAAGTCATATAGCTTGGATCTATGGTTTCTCAAGCTTCTATGCGGTTGTTCCCTCCTCCTATTCATCTCGGTCTACACTGCGACACAGTCCCGTGACATCTGCAAATTAGCTAAGGATTTTCTTAACCCTTATTACACATTAGGGTTTTATATTTTCTAGCTTAGTTTGCTTGGGTGTATTTCATTATTTTATTACTTCATTTATTCAGTTATTTTACTACTCCTATAACATTATATTACACTAGAATATATTCTATTTTAGTTAATCATTTTGGTGAACCCATGCTTCAAATCCACCTTCGTTTAGGGCTATTATGATCAACTTACCATGGCAACATCTTAAAGACCTTCATGATCATATTGTTGAACATACCTAAGATTTATATTTTCTCTTACATGTTGCTTGAGAGGAAGCTAAAAATTTGGTGGAGCTTACTACTGTGGCTATCTCTACTTCCATGGCTACTCAACCGCCCATTTCTAACGCCCAATTTTGTGCCTACTCCCACCAATCGCTTTACACCACCTCCTATCTCTCACACATGACAAGTTTCCTCCATTGGCACTTAAGACTTAGCCACCCTCTATCAATACCTTCAAGCAAAAATTCATAAATTTCAACAAGCTACTTCTCACGTGTCTCCATCTTTGGATTTCACTTTATTATTGCATGCTCCGCTATTCCACTTATCCATTTCCACCCAATTTCGTTACCCTAATTTACCTATTTTCAATGGACAAGGTGACCCACAATATCACCTTCGAGCATTCCATGTGGCTTTTCTAGATTTTTCGGATGATCACATTCTCCTAGCTTAAGATCTTTCCTCAGTAGCATTCATGATTATGTGATACATCAGTTTTATGACCCACTTGTCCATTCAAGTAATATATTTCACGTATATAGCCAATTATTTTCTCACTCATTTCTCTATCAACATTGGCTCTAAGATCTCTTATGCCCAACTTACACAACTTAAACAAGGATCTAATGAACACTTAGCGGATTATGTCTTGTGTTACAAAAAAACTTAGCCAAGATGTTGAATATTCTTACAGAATCTGAGCTTTAGGATTTATTCATCCAGAGTCTACTACCGCCCTCCAAGAAAGTGTACTCTTTGAGACCTCTCCTTCATTCGATCAACTATGTCATACCCTCAAGCTTAGCGAAACTAATATTTTATCTATCAATAAGCCTAAGTATCAGGAACAAGCATCCTCATCTATAAGCTTTCAAAGTAAGTCAAAATTTAAAACTTCCGCCAAAAAACCTACTGATGCCAAAATCACTATCAATGTGGTTGCTACTCCTAAAGAAGTTCAATCACAATCACCTCAACATACATTCACCAAATTCCCTATTGCCCCACATCTTATATTACAACAACTTCTTGAGAGCAATCTTATTACACTTCCTCCACCACTTAAATTAGACCCATCATGACCAAAAGGAAGAAATTACAATGAGAAATTTCAATGTGATCATTATCATGCTAAGTGGGGCACTCTACAAATAGGTGTTTCAAACTCCACACCATCATCCAAGATCTTATCAATAACAACAAAATTGAGTTTCCAGAGCCTACAAAATTCACACCAGTCATTTGTTGGGAAATATACTTTGTTAGTGCTCCCATTTGTATGGATTGAATAATATTTGTAATATATTATTATTATATGAGTTTATAACTCAATAATAATAATATACATATAGTGTGTGAGTGAAATAGTATTGTTAGTATATTATGTTATATGGTTGTTATATAAAACAACATATAACAATTATTTGTTGGTGAGTTTTAACCACTCACGTATATAGAGTGTGGGAGATATTCGTGGGAGAAGTAGTTAAGGCTACCTCCTAAAATATAGGAATTATATGTCCTATATATATGTAAATGTATCTGAATGTAAGACATGATGTGAATAATATATTTGGTGTTTCTGCTGTGCAAACTTGTGCATTTTCATGATTTGGTATCAGAGCAATATCTGATCCTTTGTAATGGAATTCTAAGGATAATGAGGGACAACTACATTTGTCCCTGTGCATGGCGAAACTATTATAGAGAGCTCTTTAAACCCTAGTTCGCTGAAGGAATTGGTAGCTCCTGGTGCATGCTATATTTTATGTGTCCTGAACATACACATTGAGGAGAAGTAGAAAAGTCTCGTGGCTCGAGAGAAGCAAAGCATCAAAATGTGGAGTCTCTCCATCCAGGTCACACTGATATAGATCACGGTCTTACACCTGCATTTGATCAACTCCAGGCTTTAAATATTTGTTTTTGTGCAATATTTTGCATCCATAATTTGCCTTGATGCCCTCATAAAATAATATTTGTTGAAGTTTTGATCAAATCACTGGCAGAATTTGTGTAGATCTAGCATCGATTCACATTTGGATTTCTTTTCAGCGAATGTGTCAGACTCAAACCCTGACTCTCATTTCCTGATAGAGCTACGTTACTCAACTCACCATGTGTGCATTCATAGTTTGTCCAACCACGGTTCATTATCCAGCGAATTGGTCTGCACAAATTGATGATTGTGTGTTGTGACAGATTTTGTAATTTATAGGAACTTGAGATTATCATATCTCGTGGTATACGATTGTCGATGGCGATCTAAGTGGTCCAAGCACCTGCACGTTAGAAGAAGACATGAGGCAATTACACAGATGCCACCAGATCTAATAAAATTCATTTATCTGCTTGGAGATTCAGTAACTATTTGTAGATATCACGTGCCTTCCAAGTATATCACGTTGGATATCTCTCTCCACACTTCTATTGTTGATGCATTTTTATTTGGAAACAATAGATCTTCCCAAGAGGAACATTTCCTTGGATTAACGTGTCATATCTCTTTCTGAGAATGCACACCTGGCACATTTTGGCCGCGAATAAATAGGGAGAGGAATCAAAGGCTCACTAAAGACAAACATACGTTTTCCATGCAACAGTCCATATATAAGTTTAACGTCTAGGGTCAAAAGGTCAGTACTAATCAATGTTACTTATGTTTATTTGCTTTGATCTATTCATGTGTTTAGTTTATCAAGTCTATAGATTTGTTAATTTTTCCTTACGTGGGTCTAGTCTAGAGAATAGGAAGTCATATTAATGTGTTTATAGTCCTCCTAAATAGATTCTAGGTTGTTAAAGTGATATGGTCATTAGTTTTTTGGGTCATCTTGTTCAGTTAAAAGAGTCAAAGTTTAATATTAATAATGTTTATATATCATTTTGTAGTCTTTTGTGTCTCATCATTGTCAAGATTAGTCGAAATTTGTGTTAATAGTTAATTATCGTCATTTAGGTGATTATTAGGAAAATTGTCAAAATTGTAAAAATAAAAAAAAATTAGCCTCACGAACGCATTTTCGGTTGAACCCGACGTTCGATTTAGGCATGTAATTGAGCTTCATATCCAAATCCAGCTGAGCTAGCAGCATGAAACCGGAGGCAGGAGGCATCGGAGGTTGGAGGTCATTCAACGACCTCTCGTTAGTTGCCAACGCATGTACGCCATGTATGGTTTGGTGACATTTTTATGGTGTATTTTCTTTCACTTGTGTTGTGTGCTTCTTTCATAGTTCATAGTTCCAAGACGTTGTTCCCTGCTTAAGTTGTTCGTGATTGACTAAGTGGAAATTTCACATTGAGGGGGGGAACATGATCCAATGTTCCATTTCCAGTATGTCAGCTTTTTTCTATGTATGTATGAGCAAAGATGTTAGCATAATTTCCTATGTTATTCCCTGTAGTGAGATGTGATGAGGGCTGAGAATAGTACTTGGCATATCATGAAGTAGTTGTAGGTAAACCACTTGAAAACCTTCATTTGTGGTTTGTGGTGAACCAACAGGAAAACCACCATTCTTGGTTGTTGGTAATCCATTTGCAAAACCATCACTTTGTGGTTTGTGGTAAACCAATTGCAAAACCACCATTCTCGGTTGCCATGGTCAACTATTTGCAAAACCATCCCTGAGGTTTGTGATCATCCTGTGAAAATCACCAGATCATGAGCAGGTGCAAGTATAAGGCAGGTTTTCCCCATGTTCGCACTAAGGGGGGGAATGTTGGGAAATATACTTTGTTAGTGCTCCCATTTGTATGGATTGAATAATATTTGTAATATATTATTATTATATGAGTTTATAACTCAATAATAATAATATACATATAGTGTGTGAGTGAAATAGTATTGTTAGTATATTATGTTATATGGTTGTTATATAAAACAACATATAACAATTATTTGTTGGTGAGTTTTAACCACTCACGTATATAGAGTGTGGGAGATATTCGTGGGAGAAGTAGTTAAGGCTACCTCCTAAAATATAGGAATTATATGTCCTATATATATGTAAATGTATCTGAATGTAAGACATGATGTGAATAATATATTTGGTGTTTCTGCTATGCAAACTTGTGCATTTTCATGATCATTGACAATCGTAAGCTCAAACTATCTAATAACTCACTTCCACAACATGAGAAGAAAACAACCGAATCTTCAGCTAATCATGTATATCATGTAATTCCTCCTCTTGTAGCTGGGGCCCTTGACTTTTTACTTACACATAGTGTCAAATCTCCATTGATCATTTAATTCTATGACCACGATTAGCATGCAAATTTCACTTCTAATCACTGCATAACAATGCATCTATTGGCTTGGTCTCTATCAATACTACTAAGTTTGACTCATCTTTGTCCATAAGCACATATTCTATTCCACTTCTCATACCTATTAGCTATCCACTATCTAAAATATCATATCCAACAAACAACTCATATGGTGTCTTCAAGCTTCGTGTTATGACGTAACATCTTACTATGTTTGTACCTTTCCTTGTTGGAAAATATGTTGACAATTGTGACATGATTTTACGCCTCAATTGTATTTGTATGTATATGTCTATCCTCTCCATGAATCATCTACGTTTAAAATTCATTCACAACAATCAAGTCATTTTTACTGATGATGTGCCTCCTTCTAATCCATGGTCATCATCTCCTCGAGCACCAGCTAATGCATCTCATACTTCATCTAATATATCACAATCCATGTTACTTAAAGCACAATATACTCCTATTTTACCTACTCACATGCAATATATGTGGCCTCACCTTTTTGTTAGTCCTACACGCCGACATATGCCCATTCCTCGCACAGTTACAACATCTCGGCGTAAATCTCCTCGCTTTATACCACGTAGGTTTCCATCACCTACGTGCTCTACTCTACATAGGTTCCCTCACCTACACATTTTTTTACACAGTGATACCTATCATACACTCATCCATCTCATGCACATAAAATCCATTCACATGTGTAACGACTATCTACTAAATCACCACTACTAGAGCATGGTCATACAATTTCATCACCATAGACATCGAGATGGAGGACCTTTGTCCTTCACTTTCATTAGATAGTTCATTCAATCACATGCACTTGAGGGGAATTATGCTTATATCTCCCCCACTTGTATATTTTCGATCTTAGCATACACATATTCATTGACACCTTAACATCATCATTACCCTCGACACACTCTTGTGCTTTAGTTCACACTTTATTGTTGAGGGAATTCTCTACACATGAACCCCACACACTACACAATAGTCACTACACATTAGGCACCACATATCATCACCTTGTACTACTTTGGCCACACACACATTAGTCTACACATGGCTAACAACACTTTTTGAGTGTGGTCTTCATTGCAGAGAGAGAGAGAGAGAGAGAGAGAGAGAGAGAGAGAGAGAGAGAGAGAGAGAGAGAGAGAGAGAGAGAGAGAGAGAGAGAGAGAGAGAGAGAGAGAGAGAGAGAGAGAGAGAGAGAGAGAGAGAGAGAGAGAGAGAGAGAGAGAGAGAGAGAGAGAGAGAGAGAGAGAGAGAGAGAGAGAGAGAGAGAGAGAGAGAGAGAGAGAGAGAGAGAGAGAGAGAGAGAGAGAGAGAGAGAGAGAGAGAGAGAGAGAGAGAGAGAGAGAGAGAGAGAGAGAGAGAGAGAGAGAGAGAGAGAGAGAGAGAGAGAGAGAGAGAGAGAGAGAGAGAGAGAGAGAGAGAGAGAGAGAGAGAGAGAGAGAGAGAGAGAGAGAGAGAGAGAGAGAGAGAGAGAGAGAGAGAGAGAGAGAGAGAGAGAGAGAGAGAGAGAGAGAGAGAGAGAGAGAGAGAGAGAGAGAGAGAGAGAGAGAGAGAGAGAGAGAGAGAGAGAGAGAGAGAGAGAGAGAGAGAGAGAGAGAGAGAGAGAGAGAGAGAGAGAGAGAGAGAGAGAGAGAGAGAGAGAGAGAGAGAGAGAGAGAGAGAGAGAGAGAGAGAGAGAGAGAGAGAGAGAGAGAGAGAGAGAGAGAGAGAGAGAGAGAGATGCAAACATAAACTAAAATCTCTTCTACACACATGGATCAACTCCAAATAATCATAATAAATGTTGAAAAATACAAAGTATTGAACACTAAATACCATACAATAATATTTGAATATAAGCATAGATGTAGCAAACTCAAATAAACCCAACCACTACATTCTAAGTTAGTGGGAATTAAAGTTAGATACCTTGTATGTGTTGGGGCTCCAATCCCTATCATAGTATATATAATCTTGTTGGACTAAACATTAGCTTTGATTAGATTAAAAAGATGATTAACTATAAAATATGGTTGTCCCCTTGAGTTTTTAGAGGAGTATGTAAAACAACACTAATCAAATGTGTTGAAATTTGTTCCTTATATGCCATATTTAATGTTCTTAAGTATTTTCTATTTTCATTGTGTTTACAATTTTATATTAATTTGAAATATGTTAAATTAAACCATATAATAATGTAATTTCCAAAAGTTACAAAGCCATTAAAACAAGGATTTTCATGTTGGTGGTTGCTAAGGTATTTTAAAACCCAATAGACATTACATTAATTAGGAAAATCATTTGTATCGATTATTAATATCTAAGTTTGTAATGGTGCAGAACAAATTGATTTTAATCTAAATATTAATGGGCGTATGAGGCCAAGAATGACTAACTAGAACATAAATAAACTAGAATGGAAATGTTAAAAGGGAAATAAATAAGTGAGGTTTTCAGAGTCCCTTATAGGATAGGTAGATTTGAGATTCACCCAAGAAATGTTATGTAGAGAGGTTCATTTCCTCTAAGGGCGGGGAACATGTGAATGTTAAGGGTGATGACTCGAGGCTTCCTTTTGTGTAGGTTGTTGGGTTTCACGAGCATTGGGAAAATTTTACTCTTCAATGCAAACTACTTTCCATTTTTTCTCTTCAAATTTATTAATGTCAATTATGGCATGGTATACACAAGGTCATGTATTTATAACCAAAAATAATTATCCTACATTATGAGCATCATTTCTAGGGTTTTCAACCACCTCATGCAAACTTTTTTTTGTTTTTAACCGCAATGTCTCATTTAACTACGATGTTGTCTTTGCTCCATTGATTTTCTAAAAGTTGATTCTAGGCCTTTTTAATATAAGGACAATACTTTCCTTGGCAAAGAGACAAAGACATTGCTCCTACGGTGTGATGATGTGTCCATGATGTCATTTTGCATCCATGTGTACATATTTGTTTGATTTAGGATCAAAGCTTATATTTCGATAGTATTGGATGTATGTTATTGTTAAAACTCATGCATATTGTTGAGTCATTATAAAAATAAAGAATTATATGTTAGTTTATTGTAAAATGATTATAATGATGTAATGTTGCTAAGGATTATATCATTGTTTTTTCCATCTTATGATTTGATTGATTTTTTATTATTGGTTTGTTGATACATACATCAACCGATTATCAATATACCTTTTTGATTTGATGTGTTTGTGTCTTCATCTTTTGTGCTTTTAAAATTTATATTTTTCGTAAAGTTTGAAAGATTTTAAATTAAAATTACATTTTGAATATTGTTTTTAATTGTTAAGTGCACATATGTTTAGATAGTTGACATCTCTTGTTATATGTTTACACATTAATGTATTCTCTTGAGGATTATGTGTGTATATGGTCTTTGAGAGATGGAGGAGATGATATTTGAGCTATTGGGGACTTCAAGTAGGCTAACCATCTCCCTTAGATTTGCCTACTAGATTCCCTTTGAATCCAATCATGTTGTTCTTTCCTTATGCCATATGTGAGAGACTTCGTTAGAATTAAATCAAAGGAAATCTTGGATGTTTTCTATTATTAAAAATCACGCATATGGTTGACTCATTATAAAAATAAAATTTATTCCATGTTTATTATTAGACGATGGAGATATGGTAGTGATTATGTCATTTTTCTAACGTATGATTTCACTAATAGGTTCAATTGGTTTGTTAACACATACATTAATTTATTATCAATATACCTCTTTTGATTTGATGTGTTTGTGTCTTCATCTTTTGTTTTTTAATTTGTATTTTTCTATAAAGTTTGAAATATTTAAATTTAAATTTAAAATTTGAAGATTAATTGTTAATTGTTAAGTGTACATATGTTTAGACAACCTCACAACTCTTGTTTATATGTTTACACGTTAATGTATTCTCTTGAGGATTATGTGCTTACTTGGTCTTTTGATTTGATGTGTTGTTTGTGTCTTTGAGATATGGACAAGGAATTTGAGATGTTGAGGACTTCTGAATGGATTGGCCATTTCTCATGTCTTTCCTCGCTAGACCTCCTTTGAATTTACCCGTGTTATTCTTTCCTCATGCCACATGTGATAGGATTCATTAGAAATATAATCGAGGTGCAAATTCTCAAGCCTTTCACTAACAAATTTGTCACCATTTCGAGGAATGCCTTGATAAGTTATTGCTTATTTCTTTTCATATTCAACAAAATTATATGATGCCAAAGATGGATCCCACAACTTGTTATGCTCTCATGTAACCAAAGAAGCGGATAAAACATACTTGTTATAGAAATTCTCAACAAATGGTATTTGCAGACACTCAAATTTGGTAATTCTACTCTTTAACATTATTAGTCTTGACATTGCTCTCTTTCTCAAACAAGTGCACTTTACCCATTCTCATATGGTACATCTCTAGGTCTCTTTTCTAGCTTGTTTGGTCATACATTCTCCTCTATCGACAAATTTTGAGAATTGAATGAATGAAACCTATTTAGAAAGTCCACTTGTTAGCTTCCAAACCTTAATTTTAGATTTCTCTTCTAGGGTAAAAAAACGTGTAGTAGGGTCGTTTGTGCCATACGGTCTTGATCCTAGTGTACATTTTTTTCCTTGCTCACTATGATATTGAACTTTCGGTTGCACATTATTCTTTGGGTCATTTAATCCTTAGTCGGCATTTGTAACTTAAATTACCTTTGGAAGCATATATAAGCAAGTGAAACTCACCTCATTTGGAACTCGAACACTCTTATGGACTCCTATTGCAAAAAACTAGCACAAAAGGCACCTAGAGCTCCATACACTTCACAAATACCTCTCGCATATTAATTAGGGCATCACTATCTACAAGTCTAAAGCTTCCCACTAGGTTCAAGGACTGCTTCCCATATTAACAAGCATCTAAAGTCACCTACTCAAGTAGATTTGCAAGAGAGAAACTCAAATCAAGCTTTATCAAAGAAAGAATGTCGAATTTGATCAGACTACAACTAGATATCACATGCTAGGTGGAGAACAATGCATGATTTGAGACTTATTCAGAGTAGTGCCAATGTCGGCAAAGGCATGGGGTACCACAACCCAACTAATGTAAATGTTTTGCAAGACTCTTTATCCGTGGTTATTGTTTGAAAGGTTGAGCGAGCATTTAGAGGCCCCCGTAGTGTGACTGATAATGACTGACAGAGAGTGATGAAGATATTTAGACAAATGAGAAAACTAGAAAGTTGTAGATCCTAGTTCGAGCAAGGTCAAGACCATACAAATAGATCAAAACCATATAAATGTTCGTGTTTCTCTACTATACGGTCCTATCCAAGAGAATCTTCAGATCACAGCCTCAGCTTTCAAAGTATTCTCGTGTCTAGATCCCTCTGCTCCATCATTCCGATCACCAAGACTTGCTCTTAATCATCTCGCAATAAGCTAAGTGCACTCAATCCCATGCATTTATGAATTTTTATTCTATCGTATACCTTTGTTACAAGTATTAATGTGTTATTCTAATATTGAATGATTAATCTTGGAAGTTAAGTAATGATAATAACCATGTATAGCTTCTATTTTATTCATTTTTGGTTGTGTGAGTCTTTATCAAATCTAAAAAGGGTGAAAACAATATTGTGTGGAAAATTCTGCCATATGATTTCAGATCCCACATTAGAATGGAAGCTCCATACAATTTCAAATCTCATATCAAAACAACTTCAAACGATTTTATGATGCATATTTGAATAACAATCGGTATCGTGAATAACAACATTAATAATGGATCAATGTTTGTCATTTATCGAAGGAAGAATGACAGGTATAAGATAAGGATCGTTGATTTCGATGTCAACAACTTTTGCCATATGTCCTTCACTATAAATGCAATCCTTACATCTACTTCTTTGATCACATTTCAATAAACTCCTTACAAACTTTACAAAATACATATAAACTTGGTCCTTTCTCATCAGTTTTAAACGCTCCAAGCTCGTATCACAGAGCCACAAAAATTGAAATTTTAAAACAAAAGGTGTAAGAATATACACAAAAGGAGAGAGAGAGAGAGAGAGAGAGAGAGAGAGAGAGAGAGAGAGAGAGAGAGAGAGAGAGAGAGAGAGAGAGAGAGAGAGAGAGAGAGAGAGAGAGAGAGAGAGAGAGAGAGAGAGAGAGAGAGAGAGAGAGAGAGAGAGAGAGAGAGAGAGAGAGAGAGAGAGAGAGAGAGAGAGAGAGAGAGAGAGAGAGAGAGAGAGAGAGAGAGAGAGAGAGAGAGAGAGAGAGAGAGAGAGAGAGAGAGAGAGAGAGAGAGAGAGAGAGAGAGAGAGAGAGAGAGAGAGAGAGAGAGAGAGAGAGAGAGAGAGAGAGAGAGAGAGAGAGAGAGAGAGAGAGAGAGAGAGAGAGAGAGAGAGAGAGAGAGAGAGAGAGAGAGAGAGAGAGAGAGAGAGAGAGAGAGAGAGAGAGAGAGAGAGAGAGAGAGAGAGAGAGAGAGAGAGAGAGAGAGAGAGAGAGAGAGAGAGAGAGAGAGAGAGAGAGAGAGAGAGAGAGAGAGAGAGAGAGAGAGAGAGAGAGAGAGAGAGAGAGAGAGAGAGAGAGAGAGAGAGAGAGAGAGAGAGAGAGAGAGAGAGAGAGAGAGAGAGAGAGAGAGAGAGAGAGAGAGAGAGAGAGAGAGAGAGAGAGTCATGTCAAAAAATAAAAACAAAAATAGAAAAGTGTAAAATTTGAATATTAATTATATCGTTATAGCATGTCACCATTTAGTTTGCTATATTTTTCTAAAATCACATGTTCTTTCCATGCTAGTTTCAAATACACTTGTGTTTTTAAGTGGGTCCATAATGTACCTATAACTATTATCTCAAATTCACACCATATCAATAAACATGTTCATTTTCATCATTCCATATTTTTCCTCCCATGGTATTGCACATTTATCGTCACCTAAATCTCCCAGATAAACAAAATAAAAATTTGTTATCTTTTTTTATACATTATACATATTTATCCCATAGTAAAAACTTAAAAAAACAAAAACATACAGAAAAAACCAAACTGACTCATGTTACAAAAAAAATGTGTGAGATCAATGTCTCATATATATGAGACATTGATCTCACCCCTTTTTGCTACAACATGAATCAATTTGGTTTTTTCTCTATGTGTGTGTTTTTTGAGTCTATTATGGGATGGATATGTATAATGTATAACAAAGATAAATATATATATATCCATCATTTGCACATATAAAATCATGGTTACATATTAATACAATTGTGGAGCAAGAGCATCAAAATTATGAGATCTCACCGGATGCACCGACCCACTCTTAGGAAGACTCATGGTGGTCCTATGTCTATGGGACCTCAAACTCGATGATCTCAATAATGGTTTTCCTACTACATGTGGGACAAGTACCCATAACAACATCATAATAGCCTACATATGTACCCTCCATCATTATCTCATGACTCATGTGGGCTAATCTCTTCTCGCATGCTCTCGATAGTCTTTCTCACACTCATGATCTTCCAAAACTACCTTCACCTAACCAACCCACTCGGGATCTCATTACCACTTGGCCAAGATCACCTTTGTTAGTACTTGTTTTGGTCTCGCCCTCTTATCTAGTGTCCACCTCCAAAAAGGGTCACTCTAATGGTTTTTTCATGTGAAAAAACATATGCTCAAAGATAGGACCATGTTGAAAACAAATGTGAGTCTTGTGTTTAGGGTGTGAATCCTCTTTTTTAGTCGAGGAACATAATAGTTATGTTGCCCCTAGAAATACTTGTGAAAATTGGCCCCTCTGTCCTTCTGGTTTTATTTTATGTTGTGCGGGGCTTAATTTTGCGTAAGTATGGAATTGGACGTGGAAGGTATCCATGCTTCCCGTTGGCGCATTGTTGGAAAGGCACAAAGAATTAATAAACTCTCAAGGAGCGGGGTCCGCCATGTGGCTAATGGCATTACAAGGCAGCCCAGATAGGATGAAGAGTCAAAGTAAAAAAGGAATGCTTGTAGGCTTCCACGTGTCTCCTAGGTGTAGACTCAGAAAAGGAGAGAAGGAGAGAAGACCCAAAGATGCGTGGGGTTTCCATGTGTCATGTGAAGTGACCACCATCGATGAGAGAACCAAACAAATAGACAGAGGACTCAATGTTTGGCAAAAATTGAATGTAGTTTTGGGTCCTGAGGCATGTAGTCGAAGGCGTGGCTAAAAATTAGATTTGAGAATCTTAAATGGAGATAGATAGGTGGTGGGTTAAAAAAATCATGGGCACCATTGATGAAACTAAAGGAATTACAGAGTTGCAATCAAATCCCTAGGAACACAAACAAAATATGGGCCAGTGCGGGGTGATCTGAACATGCAAAATTCAAGTTTTCAAACATCATGCAGACTCATATAATGAAGATAAAGAAGTAGTTTCAAACAAAAATAAAAATCGGGGTTATATAGGGGCCCTAGCCCATGATGAAGAAATTTGTATACGTGTTTGGAAGTAAGGACACAAGAAGAGAAACATCACTTAGTTATCCCTTACTCCTACTTTGAAATTTCCTCCGAGAGGAGAAAGCTTGTTCATCAGCCTGTTCTTTCTCAACATGAGTTCATCTGAACCCTATGTTGTCTGAACAAATACAACGAACCCCACTAGATTTTGAGACATCATCATATCCATCAATGACTCAAGGGTCATTATGGGACTGTCCATGATATTCTCTAGCTCGATCTTCTTATGATAGGAAGATACCCAATCCAAAAGATCCAAACCACCCATGAAAAATGTTGTCTTCCCTTTCCCCTTGTGAGGAGTAGACTTATTGGGAGTGGACTGAGCAATAATTCCGGAGTGGTCAAGAGCAAGAATTACACCTCGTGGACTCGGGTAGAATAAGAGATATTGATCTGGACTTACCCTTCCATCTCTCGTGTGAAGGGTAGGCACTCTCTTGGAGAATGAATTGGCCAGTGGCCCTCAAAATTCCTACTCCACCGTAAGATCATGATACACTCAATGAGTGGAAGATCGAAAAAGAACCTTCCCTATTATCCCTAGTAGAATAAATTATAGCCCTAGAGTGATGAGAAGATAAATACATTTTTTCTTCTCCATCCAAAATGACAATTGGGGGTTGGGAGCTTATTTCCCTCTTCTTTCTTGAAGATGGTGTTGTTGTGGTGGATGGTCATGTGATGGCACAAGTTCTACATGGCCTTTCTCTAGAGAAATGATTCTCCACTCTAGTTCATCCATTTTATGAGAAATGGCAGGCACAGTATCAATGGAAGACTTGTCATACAACACGTAGGACTCCTTGGGAATATCCGTCAGCATGAATTTTTCATTACATAGGAAGGGACACTTATACTCGGGCCGCCCTATCATAGAGACCATGGATTGGAAGGCCGAGAAGACATGATTGATCTTAATCAATCGAGGAGGATTGAGAGCCAAACTTGCTTATAGGTCGGGGGTCCTTTGGGCCCCATGGGTCTCGTGATATCAAATAAAGCCACGATGAAGGCTTCATCTAGACCATGCAGGTCAAAGATTTGGTTTAAATCTTCTAAAGAAATTTCTTTCAAACTATTCACTACAACCACATTTTCCATTATGTTGATAGAAGCTCAGAGAAAATCTCCACTTTCAAGAATGGAAAAGGGATGCGTATTGGTAAGAAAGTAGAATTGATTTTATAATGAGGATGACACAGATAGCTTGAGTCAAGTGAAAACACGCCATCGGGATGAAAGAATATTTTTACTCACTCACATGATGGGAATAAATTTGAGAAAGATTGGCATTATGTGATCAAGGTGTTTGATCGATGTGATATAATCCAAGCAAGGAATCTCAGCTTTCGAGAGGCATGAACACAAGTATGCATTACTTGAGATAGATTTTCAAAGGTGAAGAAGATTGCATGTCACATCAAGCCATATGGAACCTCTTGGGAATTATTAAAAGAGATTGCTTGCATGCCAAAGGGAAAGAAATGATTATGATAGATATCAAAAGGTAACAACATGGTGCCCCAATCATATCTAATGGGAGTAGAAAATGTGAATGGCTCACACCCTTTCCACCTAGAAAAATTTAAAAGAATATTCTCTCTCAAGATTCATGTTTTTGGGGGGAAAACAGAGGATGAGTGAGAAAGTGTAATTATATAAATGCAATGAGAATACTTTTGCATTGGGGGATTAATTTTTTTGAAATTTTAGAAGAGAGAGGTGAGAACCGAGAGAAACCATTTTTCCAAGAAATTGTTTGAGAATTCTGTTAATTTCTTGAGCATTCAAATCAAATCATGTTAAGATGGTTGCAAGTGTACAACCATTGACAATTTTTGAGATTGTAAATGAAATTTCCTCTTTGATGAATTTGATGAGGCTTGAGTTAATTGTGTTAATCATGAGCACTGTAGTGTGTCTATTTTTTTAAAATTTGATATGTTTCAAATAACTATTCATGTTGCTATTGCAATATTATGTTAGGAGTTCCTATAAATCACACAATATCTTATCCTTTTGGTAGCATTGTGGTAATTACAATTGTGCTGTGAGAAGAGATTTCATCTCATGGTGCAATACACAATTTTAAATTCATGTCGCTTCCATATTGTTCTTACAAATTATTTGTTAGCCTATGAGTGTATCTTAGGCATGGTAGATTAGGATTCATTATCAGGGTTCATTTTAAGAACACCCCTATGAAAAATTACTTTCGAATTGTTGGTGAATCTCAAAAATCAAATTTTGAATCGTTGGCGAATATCTGAAAAAAAAATCATGGAAAAGGTGATTTCACAGAGAGAATTTTTCCCTCGCTTCGTAAAGTTTGTGGGGGTTGGGCGGGTGAGGGTTGGATGACTAAGGGTTGGGCGGGTGGGTTGGATGACTATTGGGCGGGTGGGGTTGAACGAGTGAGGGGTTGGACGACTGAGGGTTGGGTGGGTGGGATGGATGGGTGAGGGGTTGGATGGCTAAGTGTTGGGAAGGTAGGTTGGACAAGTGAGGGGTTGGGACGACTAAGGCTTGGATGGGTGGGTTGGAGGGGTGATGAGTTAGACAACTAAGGGTTGGATGGGGGAGGGGTTAGACAACTAAGTGTTAGATGGGTGGGTTGGAAGGGTGAGGGGTTAGATGACCAAGGGTTGGACAACTAAGGGTTTGATGGCTTAAGGTTAGATGAGAAAGAGTTCGATGCATCGATCGAGTTAGAGGACTCAAGGTGGATGAAATAAAGTTCGATGATCAAAGTTGGATTGATCGATTTGGATAGCTAAGGGGTTGGATGGCTCAGATTTTAGAGTTAGATGGGTTAGGGTTGGATGGTTTAGGTTTGGATGGCTCAGAGTTGGACAACTTATGGTTGGATGGCTCAGATTTCAGTGTTGGCAAATGAGGATTTTCTTATGTTTACTTTGGTGAATATGCACATGATATGATTCGAAATGGTGGTGAATTACATTCATAAGATCTTATATATGTGTAAAATCTAGGTGAAATGAATAGTATAAGGGATATGCCAATAGAATGTTTTGGTGAATAAGTCGGCTATGAACCACATAATATTCACCAATTCGAATTTCTATAATCCTAAATTTTTGTGAGTTTACGAAAATTCACCACTAAAAATTTCCTTGTTCATGATGTTTAATTGAGTCTTTATTATGATATTTTATGTTTAAATTATCAAAGAATGTGTGAAACCATGTATCTTTTTGCTTCCATGGATGCACATATTCAGTCAAGGTTCATTATTGATTATTTGAATTTTTTTCATCATCTCATATGGCGATCTTCCAAAATTTGGTAAGAGTTCCCAAAGATCCGGTATAATCAAATTTATCTTGCTTAATTCCCCAAAAATTACATCCAAAACCGACAAATCCTACAAGAACCACCTGTTTTGACCGCTTATCCATAAATACCGAGGAGATTTTTGAAGTTTTCAATCCTTTACTCAAAATATGCAGAAGCAAGCTAGTTTTATTATTGTCTTTAAGAATCGAACATGTCTAGAAGGCATATGCATTTTCTAGGGTGATAACTCATGAGAGTTAGATTATGTTGCATTAACCATGTATTCTCAAGGATTATTTCTCAATGTCTTAAAAGGGAGAGTCAAATATTGTTGATCCATTCATTTCCCTTGCAAATACATGCTACAACATGGGTCCTCTCATCCGGTTGAAGGCAAAACCTAAAGTAGTAGGGTAGGTCAAACCCTTAGCATGATGCTATCCAATTTTTCCAAGCTCGAGTGATAAAGAGTCGGTTAAATCCTTCCCGTATATAAAACGACCAAAATTATTACATATCTTTCTCTAAGCATCCTTCTCACCCTACTGATAGTGCTCGACTTCATGGGGAGAATAGATTTGGGTACCAACACCACTCGGTGTCGTGCTTAGGACATCTATGTAAATACAGATAAATATCAACCTGTAACATGTAAAGTATATTTGAATGAAAATCTATGATCTATCTTCAATCCTTTATCCGGCTTTACAAAAAATGAGCTAAATCATAATTCAATTGCTTGATATTTTCTTGGTTTGAGGAGGCTTTCCATTAAATCTCACTCAGCTAGGAGTAAATGTTGATAAAGGATGATGAAATTTTCTAAGCTTTGTTGAAATAAGTGTTCAGATTCAATTAGCTAGTTGTTTCAAGTGGTTTATACATCTAAGATACAATATCTTAGTGGCAACTCTATTCAATCTAGAGAAATTTGTAAATACCAGTACCTTAAGTATCTATTTCGAGAATTTGTTGAAAATTTTGTAGAACTGGAAGGAAGAAGGTCTTTCTTTAAGTCGATTTGACTAGAAAATTATTTATAATTGGGGAAAACAAGTCAAGTAAGAAGATAGATCTGGAAACCATTACATGGTCGGGATAGAAAGAAAAGAAATCCCTACCCCTGATTTAGATCAACCATTAGTTGAAGACTATTCTAGCGCATCTGATCATTTTGAAATGCATAACCCTAGAGGTAACTTACATACTCCTGTTGGTGAGGGACACTTCCTTTGCAAATCATCAAGGTATTTTTCAATCCCCCTTTCGTTGTTTCAAGATAGTAAGGTTCATTGTGAGAGGGAGTTATTAAGGGATTTATCCTTGGGGGATCCTATTCCATTATCCCAAAAGCTAAAAAGAACTACTACCAACATTGTCAACCCCATTGTTGTCTGTATCCCCATCAATAACATGGCTCAACCTCCACCTAGACCCCCTTTGTTGTAAATATATATCAACCCATAAATTTTCAAGGGATGGTGGGATATCCAAATGCAGATCAAATGATCTAAGAAATAGGTTACCAAAGTTTCAAGGAAACAATGCTATTAGTGGTGACCAACATCTCAGGATTTTTGTTAACATCATGGAATATTTTGAGATCAAACATGAGGATATCTATGTGAAAATGTTTATCCATACTTTAGAAGAAGATGCCCGAGATTGGTATAAATCTTTGTTGGATAATTCTATTAATTCTTGGCTCGCATTGAAAAATGCTTTTAAGGCACAATATGGTGATAAAACTGATCCAAGGTTTCTTCTATCTGAATTTGAGAATATTAAGAAAACCTTAATGAGCCAATTCAGACTTTAACACCAGATTCAACAAAACTTTAAATAGACTTCCTATAATATTGAGACCAAGTGATGAGTCTTGCTTGATTAAATATTGTGATGCCTTTGATAAGAAGGAAACATATTATCTAAGGGAAAAGGACCCTACAAATATGAGGCAAGCCTTCACATGATGGTAGAAATTGAGAATAATATCAAGGTTGTAAGAAAGCCTCCCAAGAGGGAGGGTGTTAAATTGGTCAATCCTAAAAATCCTTAAAAGCAAGCAAGGAAGTGGATCTAGAAGAAGTTGTTAAAACCTTGGTAGGGGCAGTAAAATAAATTTCATACAAACTTTTCAGGGTAGAGAAGGGAATATGAAAGAGTTCTTAGGGTCATAATCAACCTCAAGGGATGAATAGATTTGGTGGTCATCCAAGAGGTGAGATTAGAAATGAAGATAGAGGAAAGGGACATATGGGGTCAGGAAGTAAACAACAACCTCAGAGAGAAAATAAACTTGTCCCTGATCCGTTGACTGCAAGAGTATCTATGGTTGAAGAAGCACATGTCATTGACTGGTGTGACAAATGTTTCTTACCCCACCCTCCATGTGATCCAAGTGAAGGGGGTGAAGAGCCTGAGGATGACCCCACTTTTGGAGATGTCTGTATGATGGAGTGTCCTGATGATTCATGGCATGGGGTTTCCTCCACTGAATTAATAAGTGCTCAGATTGTTGAGGATTTTTGGGACTACATCCATTAGGTATCTCCTCTTCCTTCTATGATGATGTTGAGATTGATATGGTTCAGGTTTGAATTTCCTAATCATGAATTTGAGTACTTAAGGGCTCTAATGATTAAGAAGTATGATGGAGGAATTCCTTCTGAGGAGGACCAAAAAATTCTGATGAATGCGATAGTAGTGGTCAAGAAAAGGAGTACAATCTTAGGAGTAGAACTATCAAAGGAGGAGGTCCACAACCCAAACCAAAAAATCCCCTTCTCACTAATATCCTAAAATATCCTCCCAAGAAGGATGCACCTAACAAAGGTCCAACTATTCTAAATCTATTCCATACCCAAGTCATAAAGAGTCTCATACCACAAGAAGGGGTAGTTACTATCCCTCCCAACACAAGTATTACCCAAATATATCCCCTGTGATATTGCCCAAATTTTGAGTCAAATAAAAATCATTGTACCTATTGTTGAATTGCTTAGGATTCCTGAGCATAGAAAAGGGAATTTGAGTATTTAGGGTTCAAAGAGGAGGGAATGCCCCCAGGAAAGGATGTAAATAGTGTGGATATTCCCCTACGATTGCAGAGTTAGAGGTGCTGAAGCATTATAAGACTTGGGTGAATCTCTTGAAGTATATTTGGGTACATCCCTTGTTGAATCTCAGCTTGATGTTGATCCTTTTTATACCACTTTAATCATTAAAGACAGACTCATGCACAATTTTATGTTCAATTAGGGGCTTCATGTAATGTGATGCCTCTTGAAGTAATGAATGAATTGAATATCAAGGTAACATCACCTTTGGAAAGTGCACTACTATGGATTCAAGAGAAGTAAGTGATTGGGTATGTGAAAGGCCTAGTGGTGCAATTAATGGCCTATCTTGGTAAGTTTTTAACCATGAATGTAGTCATTTTGGATTTCCATACTAAATGGGTATGTTACTATCAAGAAAGTGGGATGCTAGTATGGGTGGAAGTGTGTAGATGGATATGTCATATGTCACCATACCAGTAAAAAGGAACCTTGTCAAGTTGTATGGGGAAAAGAAGATTTTACACCTGATTGAAGATCCTAAAATTCTTCTTATGAAGTGTTGTATGCTAATGTAGATGTTAATAATTTTGTGGGGTTTGTCATATTTTGAGGATCATGCCATTAATTAGAGTAGGTGCTTGGATCAAATTGGCATTCCCTGGACTTTTATGTTTGATGGGAGCTTGCTTTAGTTTTGGAAATAGAGTTAGGATTGTATTGATATCCTCAAACTCAAGAGAGACCTTTAATTTTTCTTTCAAAATGAGGTTTGAATGTACAAATAATATCGTTGAGTATGAGGCATTGCTCTTAGGCCTAAGGATTGCTTGGAAGTATGGTATCAAGGATCTAATTGTTAAAGGAGACTCAGAGTTGGTAGTCAAACAAGTTAGAAGACTGTATGCCATTAAGAATCAAAGGATGAAACAATATAAACATGCATTTTGGGATTTTATTGAAATGTTTGACTCCTTTAACATATTGTATCATGATAGAACCCAAAATGTTACACCAGATATGTTAGTGGTGATTGGCTCTAGATTCAAGGTTTGAAAATTGTACTTTCTCTCCTTATCATGATTATGATATGAAATGTTGTCAAGACCATCTATCAATGACAATGTAAAAAATTGGAAGGTATTTGATGATGATGCCTAGGTTCATGAGGTTCTTGTAGAATGAAGGATAATTTACTAATCAATGCATTGACTAGGAACCAATGGTCACAATATGCGATGGGAAAGAGACCCTATTTGGTAAGGACATAATCCAATTGAAAACAAACATGATCCCCAGAGGATTGGTGGCTTTAGAATCCAACTTTGATAATGTTGATAGGGTAATTCATAGACATATCTCTACTTCAAGAGATGTGGAAGAGCATAATTTGGGAACTGAAGAAAAACCTAGGAAAGTATGGCTAGGTAGTAATTTGAGTAAGGAGGAAAATCAATCCTACATTGAGTTGCTGAAAAAGTACCAAGATTCTTGGCATGGTCTTACTCAGAATTGAAAGCATATAGGGAGGATATTTTTCAACATGAGATACCACTGGAACCTAATGCAAACCATTTAGGCAAAAGAAGAGGATGATTAATCCACTTCTTTCCTCAAAATGCAAGAAGAATTGAAAAATTTAAGGGATGGAGGGATCATACAACCAATGAGATATTCTTCATGGGTGGAAAACTTGGTGCCAGTTAGAAAGAAAAATGGAGACATAAGGTTGTGTGTCAATTTTAGAACTTGAACAAGGCCTCAATTAAAGATAATTATCCATTACCTAATATGGATAACATGTTGTAAATGGTCACTGGATCTTGAGTTTTTGTCCACATTAGATGGATTCTCAGGGTATAACTAGGTGGTGGTAAAGAAATCAGAAAGAATCAAAACTAATTTTACTACTCCATGGGGTACCTATGTATATGTGAGGATGCCATTTGGTCTGATGAATGCTGGTGCCATGTTTCAAAGAGCAATGGATGTTGCGTTCTCAGGTTACATCAATGATTTCATTGTAGTTTATTAGGATGATGTGACAATATTCTCCAAAAAAAGAAGTGATCACTTGAGTCATGTAGAGAAAATGTTGATTAGATGCAGGGAATATGACATCTCATTGAATCCGAAAAAGTGCCATTTCGGGGTTTAGAAGGAAAATTGCTTGGGCATATTATGTCAAAAGAGGGGGTCATGATTGACCCTGAAAGAGTGGAAGCAATCGATAAAGTTCCTATCCCAAAACTAGGAAAGGGATTCAATCTTTCTTTGTCCGATAAATTTTATTAGGAGATTCATTTCTAATTTTTGAAATGACTATCCCTATTACAAGCATGTTAAAGAAGGACTAGATTATCAAATGGGAGGAAGGAGCTCTCCAAGCTTTCACTGGAATTAAAGAAGCATTGAAAAGTGCTCCAGTAGATCGACAACCCTTGATTACAAGAAGGATTTTTAGATATTTTCCTTTACATATGAGAACACTATTACATGTACTTTTGCAAAAGGATGAAGAAGGAAATGAAAGGCCCATTGTTTTTTTTAGTAAATCCTCAGTAGGGGTTGAGTTGAAGTATACCATCATGGAAAAACAAGCCTTTTCTTTGGTAAGAGCAACTAAGATTTTTAGGCCTTATATCTTGAGCTCTAAGATTTTCGCCTATGTTCCCCACACTATGGTCAAGGAAATTTTATCATAAATGGAGGTTTCTAGTAAAATATGTTGTTGGGTGAACAAGTTACAAGAATATGATATGGACATATAGACCACCAAGTTAGTTAGAGGTCTAGGCCTTGCAAGATTGATGGCAGAAAAATCTGCAAGTAATGGAAGTTAATGTAATTGAGGAAGGAAATATGGATGTCCATGAGAAGTTAATCAATTCCACATGGTATAAGGACATAATATTCTACCTTAGAAATTTGGAGTGTCCAGGACATCTAGATAAGAATCAAAGAAGGACACTCAAATTAGCCTCCCAAAAATATATCATCACTGATTATGGGTTGGCTTGGAAAATATGAAGGGATTCTTTTGAGGTGTATCACTAAGGATGAAGCTCCCAAATTGATTACATAATTTCATGGGGGAGTGTGTGGAGGCCATTTTTCGGAAGAGTGACTACCCATAAGATCTTAAGGGTAGGTTATTGGTGGCCTAAAATTTTCAAAGATGCAACCTTGTTGATTAGAAAATGTGAAAGTTGTCAGAGGTTCTTGGAAGAATGAAAGATTCAGGTGCTCTACCCCTACAACCAGTATCAATAGAGGCTCATTTTAAACAATGGGGCATGGATTTTATTGGAGAGATCTCAAATCCCTCAAGTGCAGGGCACAAAATGGATACTGGTGGCTACTAATTATTTTACCAAATGGGTTGAGGCTATCCCTACTAAAAAGCAACTCATCAAATTGTCATGGATTTTATCTTGAATCATATAATTTGTAGGTTTAGAGTACCTACAAAGATAATTGTTGACAATGCAATGAGTTTTAGATCTAAGCCATTGGTAAATATGTGCCAGAATATGGGATAAATTTTGACATATGCATCAAACTACAATCCTCAAGGGAATGGTCAAGCTGAATCAAACAATAAATTTTTTTCTTAAAATCATTAGAGAACATTGGAGGTTAACAAAAGGAAATGGGGTGAGTAGTTGAAGTTTGATTTATGGGAAGATAGAATCACTACCAAAAGAGCCACTGGAAAGAGCCCATTTGAATTGGTTTATGGAGTCCGGGATCTTCCCCACATTGCAACATATGCATTTGTTCTCTTATTAGTTCATACATTGAGGATGAAGAAGTGAGTCCCTATGAAGCTAGGATTAATCAAATAGTTGAGTTAGATGAAGAAAGAAGGGAGTCTCACCAAAACACTTAAGGTTTAGAGAAAAATCAAGAAACTATTTGATAAAAAAGTAACTCCCAAGACTTTCAATGTTGGAGATATTGTTTTACTATGGGATATAGACATGAAGATAAAGGGAAACATGGGAAATTTGATGCTTTGTGGATGGGTCCTTATTCCATCGACATAAGAATTGGTGAGCATACCTTTTTCCTAAAGGACCTGGATGGAGACTTGCTTGAATTAAATGTTAATGGAAAGCACCTAAAACACTTCCTGGATTGATCCAAACAAGGTACACATTCTTGTATAGTGTATAGTATTTTTTTTTTGTTTATCCTTTTTTTTTTCCCTTTTTTCTCTCCTAGTCTAGAATGACCATTGCCTCGGTTTCTTGGTACATTCTTATGAAATGTGTTTTGTGTTTGGCCTTGTGCATGCTTTTAATTAATCCATAGCCCAATGGATTTAGGCACTTGGTTTTTTTTTGTTTTATTTGTATGGTTCTTGTGGCACCCATAGGGGGTGCCCATCCCCGAGTCGAGAGTCAGTGTTAGTACTCATTTTGGTCTCACCCTCTTATCTAGTGTCTACCTCCAAAAGGGTCACTTTAACTATTTGTTCATGTGAAAAATGTATGCTCAAAGATAGGACCATGTTGAAAACAAATGTGAGTCTTGTGTTTAGGGTGTGAATCCTCTTTTTCATTCAAGGAACGTAATAGTTTATGTTACCCCTGGAAATACCTATGAAAATGGCCCCTTGTCCTTCTGGGTTTCTTTTATGTTATGTGGAGCTTAATTTTGCTTAAGTATAGAATTAGACACAGAAGGTATCCACGTGTCCCTTTAGGGACATCGTTAGAAAGGAAAAAGAATTAAAAACTCTCAAGGAGAAGGGATTTCCACCATGACGTGGCTAATGGCATGTAAAGACAAGCCCCCCAGATGAAAAGTCAAAGTAAAGAAGGAAGGCTCGCAGGCTTCCACATGTCACCAAGCATGGATTCAAAAAGGAGAGAAGAGAGAAGACCCAAAGATGCGTAGGGTCTCCACATGTCATGTGAAGCGGCCACCACTAATGAGAGAACCAAACAATAGGTAGAGGACTTAGTGTTCAGAAAAATTGAATGTGGTTTTGGGTCCCGAGGCATGCAATTGAAGGCGTGGCTAAAATTAGAGTTGAGACTCTTAAATGGAGATAGATATGCAGTGGTGGGTTAAAAAATCATGAGAACCATTGATGAAACTAGAGGAATTTTAGAGTTGTAATCAAAGCCCCAGGAACACAAACAAAAGATGGGCCAAGTATAGGGTGATCTGAACATGCAAACTTTGAGTTTTCAAACATCATGCAGACTCATATAATGAAGATAAAGAAGCAATTTCAGACATAAATCAAAATTGGGGTTCTATAGGGGCCCCATCCCATGATGAAGAAATTTGTATACATATTTGGAAGTAAGGACACAAGAAGAGAAACAACACTTAGTTATCCCTTACTCCTACTTTGAAATTTCCTCCGAGTGGAGGAAGCTTGTTCAAAACCTATTCATTCCTCAACATGAATTCATCGAGCCCATATGTTTTCTAAAAAAATACAATGAACCCACTGCATTTTGGGACATCCCCATATCCATCAATGACTCAAGGGTCATTCTGGGACCATCCATGATATTCTCAACTCTGATCTTCTTCTGATAGGAAGATACCCAATCTAGAAGATCCGAACCACCCGTGAAAAAAATGTCATCTTCCCTTTCCCCTTGTGAGGAGTATAACTTATCGGGAGTGGACTGAGGGGGAATGTCTGGAGTGGCCAAAAGAGCAAGAACTACACCCGGGACCGGGTGGAACAAGATATCTTGAGTTGGACTCACCCTTCCATCTCCTTGTGAAGGGTGGGTGCTCTCTTGGAGAAGGAATTGGTGGGGCCCTGAAAATTCCTGCTCCATCGGAGGATCATGATACATTGAATGAGTGGAAGATCAAACAGTGAACCTACCCCTATTGTCCTGGTAGAAGAAATTTCCACCCTAGAGTGACGAGAAGATAAAGACATTTCTTCTTCTCCATCGAAATGATAATTGGGGTTGGGAGCTTGATTTCCCCCTCTTATTTCTTGAAGATGATGCTGGTGTGGTGGATGGTTGTGATCACACATGTCCTACCTGACCTTTCTCCAGAGAAATGATTCTCACTCCAGTTCATCCATTTTATGAGAAATGGCAGGCACAATATCAATGGAAGACTTGTCATACAACACGTAGGACTCCTTGGGAATCTCCATCAACACAAATTTTTCATTACATAGGAAGGGACACTTATACTCAGCTTCCCTGTCATGGAAGGCCTCTTTCGATCCATAATTTCTTCAAATATTCTAGAGCTTTCTGATGTTCCCACCAAAAAAGATGGAAGTACATGGATTGGAAGGATTGAGAAGACATGATTGATCTTGATCAATCTCATGAGAGGAGTGAGAGCTGAAATTTCGATAGGTCAGGGGCCCTTTAACATCCCTAGGTATGTGATATCAAACAAAGCCCTGACAAAGGCTTCATCTGGACCATGCAGGTTGAAGATTTGGTTTAAATCTTCTAAAGAAATTTCTTTCAAACTATTCGCTACAACCACATTTGCCATTATGTTGATAGAAGCTCTGTAAAAATTCTCCACTTTCAAGGATGGAAAAGGGATGCATATTGGTAAGAAAGTAGAATTGAGTTTATAATGAGGATGGCGTAGATAGGTTGAGTCGAGTGAAATCACTACCATCAGATGAAAGAAGATTTTTCTCAGCTCACACATGAAGGGAATAAATTTGAGAAATATTGGCATTATGTGACAGAAGGCATTTGATTGATGTGATATAATATACATGCAAGGAAACTCAGTTTTCTGAGAGGCACAAAATAGGTATGCATTTCTTGAGGTATATTTTCAAAGGTGAAGAGGATTGCATGTCACATCAAGCCATATGGAACCGCCTGAGAATTATTAAAAAAGAGTTTCTTGCACGCCAAAAGAAAGAAATGATTAAGACAACTATCAAAAGGCAAAGTGACATGGTGCCCCAATCATATCTGATGGAAGTAGAAAACATGAATGGCTCACAAATTTTCCACTGAAAATAGAAAAGAATATTCTCTTAAGATTCATGTTTTTGGGGGAAAATAGAGGATGAGTGAGTGAGTGAAATTGTATAAATGCAATGAGAATACTCTTGCATGGGGGGGTTAATTTTTTTGAAATTTTAGAAGAGAAAGGTGAGAGCCGAGAGAAACCATTTTTCCAAGAACTTGTCTGAGAATCCTATTAATTTCTTGAGCATTCAAATTGAATCATGTCAAGATGGTTATAAGTGTACAACCATTGAAAAACATTGAGACTATAAATGAAACTTTCCCTTGTTGATAAATTTGATGAGCCTTGAGTTAATTGTGTTAATCATGAGCACTATTGTGTTATTTTAAAAATTTGATGTGTTTCAAATAGCTATTCATGTTCTTGTTGTAATCTTATGTTAGGAGTTCCTCTAAATCACACAAGATCTTATCCTTTTGGTAGCATTGTGGTAATTACAATTGTGTTATGAGAAGAGCTTTCATCTCATTTTGCAATACATAGTTTTAAATTCATTCTGCTTCCATTTTGTTGATACAAATTATTTGTTAGCCTATGAGTGTATCTTAGCACGTGATAGATCAGGGATTCTTGATGTTTAATTGAGTCTTTATCATGAGATTTTATGTTTAAATTCTCAAAGAATGTGTGAAACTATGTATCTTTGGGCTTCCATGGATGCACATCTTCTAGTTAAAGGTTCATTATTGATTATTTGAAGTGTTTTCATCATCTCATCTGGCAAATCTTCCAACATTTGTTAAGAGTTCCCAAAGATTTGGTATAATCAACTTTATCCTACTTAATTCCCCAACAAAATACATCCAAAACCGATAAATCCTACAAGAACCACCCCTGTTTGCACTACTTATCCATAAATGCTGAGGAGATTTGTTGAATTTGTCCATCCTTTACTCAAAATATGCAGGAGCAAGCTGGTTTTATTGTTGTCTTTAGTAACCTAAACCTTGTCTAGAAGGCATATGTATTTTCTAGGGTGACAACTCATGAGAGTTAGATTATGTTGCATTGACCATGTCTTCTCAAGGATTATTTCTCAATGTCTTAAAAGGGAGAGTCAAATATTATTGATCCATTCATTTCCCTTGCAAATACAAGTTACAAAATGGGTCCTCTCACCCTGGTTGAAGGTAGAACCTAAAGTAGTAGGGTAGGTCAAACCCTTAGCACTGGTGCTATCCAAATTTTCCAATCTCGAGTGATAAAGAGTCAGTTAGATCCTTCCCTGGCTACAAAATGACCTAAATTCAAATTTATCTTTTCTAAGCATCTTGCTCACCTGTTGATGCTACTTGACTTCACAAGGAGATCCAATTTCTTTACCAACAACCTCAAGCTCATACATACACCTCGCAGATATGACTACACCGCCATCTTCCCCTCTAACTCCTCAATTTGGGATTGATGTAACTCTAAAAATATATGTAATTCATCTACCTCTATCCACAACCTATAATGCTTAATTGTCACCTCATCCAAGGATTTTGATACTATGTCTACTACGCCTCCACATCTTGACCTCTTTCTCAACATGTCATCCTATTGGTATTCTATTCTTAATAATTTCCACCACCTCCACATATGTCATCAGATCCTTCTCTGTCTATGTCTACCTCTCCTCCCTACCACTTTATCTATCTCTATTGGTGCCTCATCTTTCCTTTCTCTATCTCTACCCTCCTTATTTGATCACACATAATCTACCTACACTTCACCATCCCCAACACCACTAGTCTATGCTAACCACTCCACCATACACCATCTGCTTTGTATCAAAGTATCATCATTATTTATCTTTGTTGTCTCCTTCCTCATCATCCCCTTTGTATCACTACCTCCTTATGACTCTCTCATATTTGAGGTTGACACTATTACACGTCTTCTTGCCCTATACCATGCCCACCAAGTGTCAAAATATTATGTCATCCCCATATCATCCCCCATGGTAATCTCTATTGTCAAGTCACCCTCATATCGTGTCATATCATACACTAACATTGGCCTCGCCATTCCTCACTCAATCATGAATAATTGACAAGATCTATATGTACTTCATATTATAACCCAAATTGTCTCATCATGTGGATATATTGAAAGAACTTAGTCTCTCATTATTGTCACCCACCTAACCCTCTATACCCTATGTATATTTTTGCATCCTTCCCCTACCTAAAAACTTGAATACCTCTCTATACATACTCTATTTGATATTGTAGACACCGGGTTTTTATTACACAACTACTTCCCCTCTACAGTACACATTATTTAATCTAAAACTTATCATTAAAAAGACATTGCCTAAGCCACCTCCACCCATCTCATAAAATCAATTTTTATGCCCTCATAAATTACTATTTACGCATCCTAAATTACCTTCAACCACTTTAAAACCATTTCTAAACTATCTCTAACTTATTTTACCCCAACTTCTTAACCTCCTAACTCATGTAACATATTTAAAACCATTTTCCCTCTCCAATTTACCTAGAAAATCCTTTTTAGGAAGTGGTTTTAAGAACTTCTAAACGTTTTCTCGAAAATTCCCAAAATGCTAGTGATTATAAATAACAACCTTCACTCTTCTCTTAAGGGTATTTAGAAACCTTTTATAGGTTCTTGCACAATTATTTTCCTTAAGCAATGGATACCTACCATTCCAAATATCCTCAAGATAATTAGCATCATCTACAACATCAAGAGTATCTTCAATAAATATTCACGCATCAAATTTTGTGGCCTGACATCAACAATTGATGTGACCAACTTAATCCAACTTCTACAGACATTGCCCAACCTCTTTCAACACTACAAGGTATTCCTTTATCATCTCTTTATTGTTCTCATTCTATCAAACATAAAAAACAAAAAATAATCAATTAAACTCTCTTTTAGATCAAGTCATCATTTTTAGAAAAATAAACCATTTTCATAGTAATCACCAAGTGATTACTTGAATTGACTGCGATTCCTTAGAATCACCCATGATTATGTCTAATCACCAACGATTCCTATGAATCACTTTCGATCCCTAATTTTCAACACACTCTCAATTAATCATAGATTTATATCAATTTTTATCAATATTTTGGGATTTAACTTGTCTTCTGCAAGCATGGCTCTATTTTAGATGACATTTTTAGGCTAGTCACATCCTATTACTAGTAGATCTATAACCTCCCAATAGTTCAACAAACCTTATTCTGGGAACAATATAATATCCTTCACAAACTTACATTGTGTGTAATTTTGTTTGTAACCGACATCGAAGACATAGAGGATCAGATCGAGTTCCTCCATGAGATCTAACAAGAAATAGATTATTATTGGTATGCTTACTTTGAGTCTTTCCAGATTGCATCCAATCTCACTTGGGCTACCTACGAAGCTACACATGACTTACCCTTTGATGTCAAGTTCTAAAGATTCTCATCTGTTATTCATCTACCTTTGTCATATATATATATATATATATATATATATATATATTTATCAATCATTACTTGTTTTAAATATGATGAAATACTCAAAGGAATTCCCTTTGGATTATTTGAATCAAAATTTGTTGAGAAGCCCGTTATCCTATTTGTCTAATCCATTTTGTTCAGTTGTGTTTGATCCATGTGTTTCTTTGTTATAAAAATATAAGGAACTTTATCCAACAACATCAACATTCATCATCATGGGTATTGGTAAACCATGTCGTTTTCCGAGGCTAGTTTGTTTTTGATATTTTAGTTTATTAAGTTAAAGTTGGAAAGAAAAAACTCTCTACGGTACATTTTGGCATTCTTGGTGGGACCCTCGTCCCAATTATTAAATTTCAAATTAATCAATTTTCAATTTTAGGTTTTTTACTTTATAATCATCAATGATTCAGCTTAAATCACCAACAATTTTGGTGAATCACCAACGATTCCTTTAAATCACCGACGATATCTATAGATTGTTATTGATTGTTTACTCATCATCCTCTAACATTCATTTATCTTTTTATTCTCTTTTTCATCTAACCTTTGCGAGGTTTATGGCTTGGGATCTTTTTTTATTGTGCTATAGTTGTGCTAAAAAAATCTAAAATCTAAAAAACTTAAAAAGGAAGCATTTATAGTACATTATTTCTTTTCTTTATTCTCTCCAAACATTGCATTTTGTTTTTCGCCCTTATTGAACTCACATTTATTTTAGGTATTAAAAATAACCTTTCATTTTGTGTGATCACATAGTTTAATTAGGAGGTTAATAAATTACATTCACTTAATCTCCCCACACACAACCAAATCAATTTAAACACAACTTACATCAAAACATTCCTACCTGTGTGAACCTAATTGAATTTCATCACCAAGAGGATAAGCCAATTTGGTGTTTTGGCTAAGTATAAATAATTGGTGGATGGTATATTGGTCAAGCACCCAACTCTCTTATCACCGCAAGATTGTGAAGTGAGGGGGTAGGCCCCAAAACTAATCCTCGTACTAACACCAACATATATTTGGGCATCATTTACCTTCGATATATCAAGGACTCCTGAAACCATCCATATATTGTCATTTCTTAGGGATCTGTTAACCATTTTTTACATTTTACTCTTCTTCTAATTAATCAAGATGGTTAAAAACTCTTTTGCGTGATTTTTCTATTGCTTGTAATCAACAATCTAGATTCATTTTTATTTGAGGTGATTGTTTTTTTCATGGTTCTTACTAGACAACAATCCCGTCTGGAAAATTATAAAAATATGACTATTTTTTTAAAAAACTATTGAAAACCTTAAAAATCACATTGAGAATGCTTCGAGTTTAATCGATAAACATCGAGAATCTCTATCACCCTAACGAGATGATCAAGAACCTCAACATTCTCCTAACAATCAATATGCATCCTCTCAAATACCCGATCCACCCAACCCCATTTATTTGATAGCAATGAGGATCCAATCTTTTCTAAAATCTTAGATTCAAATCCAATTACTCTCAATACATATCTTGTTGCTCGAGGTGTTCATCTTAAACCATGACCCCTTATATCCAACACCTCATATGACTTCTCTCGGCTTGTTGATTCTAACTATGAGTGGTCATCCAATAGATACATTCGATACATCCTTATCCCATTCAAATTTAATTAGAAACATTCAACATCGTGTCTTTACCTCCTATAATCACTATTGAGTGATTATGCTAAAATTTAATATTATACCCTAATCTAGATGTTATGGTAGTAGTAAAGATATAAATAAATAAATAATGAAATAATGAAATATAGAAATTAACCCAAACAATTAAGTAATAAAAGTATGAAACCCTAATTGTAAAGAGGGTTAAAAGAGCATTAGCTGATTCACATAGGTTGTTGGGTGTGTCGTAGTGATGACCAACTAGACAAGAGTGGGAGATCATTACAAAGAAGCATAGAAAAATATAGATCTAGAAAATCTATCTAGACCGGGGTGCTCGAAGAGGGATGGAGGCACCCATGGGTACCCTAGTCTTTTTTTTTTGTCCGCCCTGGTCTTCGTAGATGCTTAGAAAATCTCATCTTATGTGTCACAATAGGTTCACACTTGTTCACCTTTTGTTACATGTATGTCACACTTAGATTGCCGAGATACTCGTAAACCCGCATCAAGAAAGCACCTATAAAAACCTCAAATAGTCATCAAATCCTAAAACAATAAAGATGTAAAATGAGGGTTCGAACTATCCTCAACTGACACAATGATGGACTTATTAATGAGCAATGTACTACATCTCATACCCAATGTATTTTTGTGTGTGCATGTGGAATTATGCCCTGTGTTTCTCTTGTGAGTGTCACACTTTGTGAGTAGTGAGCAAGTAGCTAGATGTAGAATGTAAATAATGTGTGCATGAAAACAATAGACTACCCTCCTATGAAGTGTGATGAAAATGAACCAAAATTTGTTCCTTGTGATGGAGATAGATTGATGTAAATGGAGCTCTAGATGCCTTGATGGATGTGGTGATAGATAGTGCTTAGAGCTTGGTCCTTTATTATGATCACATAACTTTATATTTATATGATTCCCTTTCTTGAATTTTTTACTTAACCCCAAAAAGGTTGACCAAAAAAAATATAAGATGCTCAAATAAATAGAAAGAACCCAAAAAATGTAACCAAAGTACAAAGAGGACACGGGTTCCCAGAGGGGATGGGTATGCTTGACACTGGCATCTTGGTTGGGTGCTAGTGTCTTGAATGACAAATGTTAAAAGGTGAAAAGACAGACTAAGCAAGTAAGAGTGCAAGACTAAAATCAGAAGCATAAAGAAAAGAAAGGTGGATAAATACATGGGTTACTAATTAATTTTCATACTTAAGAATCAAGTAAATATTAGTATATAATCGTGTCTAAATAATTACCCAAAGTGCATAATTTTTTGTCTAGATTTTCCCCCACTTTATGCTGGTGAGTAGAATGCTTGGTAACATAAAGTAGATAGAGATGCGTACTTGATAACCATGTAGATTTATGTAGCAAGTGTGTTAAGGGAATAAAAAAGCATTGAGTGATAAAAAATACGGAGCGTGGAGACTAAAGATAAAAAGGTGTAAAAGGTGATGAAAATGAACCTAGGGCTAAAACACATATGTAGATGCCAATGTGTGTGATTTACCTATTGTTAGTGTCAATGTGCATGATTTTGTTGTTGATGTTGACTACCTCTTTCCCATAAGGATGGACCTACAAAAGAGAAGATGATAAAGTAGTCAAATACACATGTATATATATAACAAAAACATGTAAGGAAGTAAGAGAAAATTCTGAAAATGTGAAAAAGAACATGTGCACTGATCCATGATGATGAAAAAGTGTAGAAAGGATCCTATAGATGATGTTGATGTGCAAGTTTTTTGGGTGATCTCATGCTATTGTAATGGAAGAGGTGTAGGGAGAATCTGTCTCGGTGTCATCCGCAACCTTTAACTACTTTCGTTGTGTAAAACACCACCTGAGATAGTGTGCATGTGATAAGGATTGTCTACCTTGTAAAATTCATTATGCATGAAGCTCTGTAGATTGTGCTAAACTACCAATCACTATGTGACATGTCCCCCGGTCTCATTTAATCCAAGAAAGGCCGCTATATTTCCCTTGGTCTCGTGCATCCAGGAAAGGTCATTACATCATGGATAAGTTATCCAATTTTTCCCCAGAAAAATTTAATAAACATGACCTCGCTTACACCGAGAAATTAAAGGGGCCATTTTTCCATGGGAGCTCATATTTTGATTCCAAAAATTAGGTTGCAGGTGGGCTTGACAATGACAATGCAAGGTCGGCAAAGGAATGGACAAGGGCCAACTTGGCCAAGGGAACGTCAAAGGAGATTGGAGCTAGAGCAAGAAAGGATTTAGATCAACTTGACCGAGATAAGAAGAAGTTTGGGATGAGTGTAGACAAGTAACTCACTTAGTGAGTCAAGTGAAGAATGGAGGGCCAAGCCCAAAGTTTTTGGACTTTGGGCATTTGGCAATTCAAAGACAAGGTGGGGAAAATTGAAAAAATCAAGAGAAAAGTTCCAAAACTTGAAAAACCAAAGTCCGAAAGGTTTCGGGGACTTTCGTGGTCAATGAAGTAATGGATCATGAATCTCGGAGTTCGAGCTCAAGTCCAAATTTTGGACTTTGAAGGTTTAGGGGTGTGAAATTCGAAGGTTTGGGGTCTTTGCAAGTAAAATAGAAAATGTGAGCCAAAAACCAAAATCCCGCAATGCCAAAGTCAAAAAGAGTTCAGTGTTTCGAGGTCAAGTTAGACTTTGGGGTCAATGCGATGGGAATTTTTAGAATTTTAGAGGTTTTGATTTTGAAGCTTCAGAGGTTCGGGTTTCAGAGTTTCGGAACTCTCAAGTCGATTTACAAATAAACAAAGTGTCGGCGACTTCCAAAGCATCAATATCTCAAGTCTCGAATTCGAAGTTTGAATTTTCAGATTTCGAGGTCGCAAGGAATTTGAGTCCGAAAAAACATAGCCAACCACCTCGTAGTTAATATAGTATGGCACTCCAATCTTCAAATGGCCATAACTTTTGATTGGGAGCTCGATTTGCACAAGAAAGGACTTTTTGGAAATCTCTCAATGTCCTCTACACAACTACAATCAGCCATTGTAGAGGATGTTCCAAGTTTCTCACCTACCACAATGATGAAGTATGGGCTTCCTTTCTTCTCCAAAAATGAAAAGTACATGGAGGAATGGGTTTTGTAGTGGTACCCATCATTGTTTCAGGTGAATTCAATGCATTTTTGGGTGGTTGAAGAAAGATTTCAAATTCTTCTCTTCTTCTCTTTCTTTCATTCTTCCTATATATTGTAAGGATGGTCATTGTTCTAGTGTTGGATAATTTTTTCTTTGTGCCCTCCCTTCTTCTTTTGTCTGTAAGTGAATTTATGGAGTAAAAACCTCTCATTCAAGTTGTAATGCAATTTTGTGCCTCTTGGGCCATTGTAATGCACTGTATCAAATTTGTGGAGCAATAATAGAAGTCTGTGGATGAATTTCAACCCTCTCTTATGTTCATTGCTTTCATCTGATCTCTCATTGCAATCTTGGTTATATGTGCATGGTTATTGTGTTGCATATTTGATGGTCTGTGTTTAATGGTGAATGAATTGGTGATAAGAAACTGATTGTGTTGGTGTTCATCCTCTTCAGTCTTGTTTCACATTCATTTCCATGCAAGGAAAGTTATTCAACATTCCTTTTGGTGCATCACCTCTGTTAGTTTAGGTTTAATTTATTGTAATCTCTTAACCTTGTCTCCTTGGAAAGTTAGAGTAGATTTTAGAGTAGATCCTCTATAATTTGAGTGTGTGCGTCAGAATAGAGGAATAGGAACTAACCTTCATCCAGATAGCTTTCCCCTTCGCCAAGTCTTACACTGAAAATCTCTATTATATGCAATCAAACCGACACTTTCAACCTATTGAGTTGCAAACAATTAGGCGTATTATGATTATGCATAAACATGACATAAGTCCGATTCTCGAGCCTCAAAATCTAAAAATTGTACTATATCGCATTGTGTTGTATATACTCTATATGGGGTGACTAATTCACCCATATGATGCCCTCTTATTTTGGGGTGCATGTAATGTCACTAAGAGAAAATGCATCCCAAAGGAGGACTGACCACCAAAACTATTCCTGCAGGAGAAGGGGATGTTCTTGGTAGAAACCAAGGCACATGTAAACAAGTAGCTAGGAAAAACAAGTGTTAGTAAGATAAAAGACAAACACTCATGTATAAGATGAAATGTAAGCTACACAAAAATGCATCAACTAAGACATAAGCAAAAGAAAAAGTAGACCATAAAAAGTGGGTTGTAAACATTGGACATCACTCACGATATCGCAAGACAATAAATTTCATAGTGGCGCGTAAAAAAACAAGTGTACACACAAAACAAAGGAAAAATCCTGCAAACAATAACATATAATGACAAACAAGTAAAAGAAATATAACAAATAACCATGGTGACAAATAGTCCTGCAAAACAAATGTTGCACATGAAGCACCCGTTAACATGTTAGAAAGATAAAAAGTATGTCAAAGCATGTATAATCTGATAAAAGCAATGTGTTATGAAACATAATGAAATAATATCACCTATAGTGTATGAAAGTGTATGCCCTCAAGAGCCATTGTGGGACTGGTACTAGGTATTGCACCAAACATCCATGTTGCATGTAATGGACTCTGTAGAATCTACGATCACAACTACAAAGGCACGTGAATGTCCAAGAGTGTATGGTAAAGACAATGACATACGATATATATATAGCATGTGTAATAAAGTGAACACGTAAAAGTAAATGTAAGAAAAAGTAAATGCAACCAAGATATGAAGTATGCACTTGGATGAGGTAGAATAGAATGTAGAGTGAAAGATAGGAGCAGCGTGCCCCCGATTGGATGTGTATGTATGCAATGAGGTTCATTCATTGATGCCCCCTCAGCAATCAAGAATGAACCATAAATGAGAGTATGTCATCGGGAAATGGTTTAAATGATGTGTTGTGTGTAGCATGATGTGATAGATGTGTAGTGATGATATGTAAAAAGATACGGGGTGTGAGAATGTGTGATTATTTAGCCTAAAGCGTGTATCATGAACTATATGAATGAGATGCTAGAAAACATGATGATGTAGCAAATAGTGTATATCATGAAGTGTATGGATACTATATTAGAAAGGGGTGATGATTTAGCCTAAGAGCATATATCATGATATGTGTGAGGAATGTGGTGGATAAAAATGTTGCATAGTATGATAAACATGATTGGTTGATCAAACATGTGCATGTGATGAGGTTCATTTGATTGGTAAACCCTTAGAAGTCGAGTATGGACCAAGGGACTAAAGTGCACCATTGGGTAGTGAGTGCAGCGTGTAACAATAGAGATGAGTAAAATGTGTAATATGTGTAATAGTTGTGGTGGTGAGAAAATGTCATGTGATGTGTAAGGTAGGTAATGTGTAGTGTGCAATTTTAGATGTGTAGATTATATAAGTGTGGAAGTGCAAAGCTTGTAAAAGTAGACGTTAGAAAGATGTAGCATGAATGTGTATGGTGAGTAAGATGCAAAATGTGTGATAGATGATGTAATAAGAGAATGTCGAATGTGTAGAACATGTGTTGTGTGAGATGTGTAATGTGTAGTGTGACTAAGAAATGCTAGAGATATGTGTGGTGCATGTGTCTAGTGTAAAATGTGTGATATGGTCAAGTGTATGATAATGCGTGGTGTGTATAATGTGTAATGTGTGAGGTTCATGTGTATAGTATGCCCTCAATAGTCAAGTGTGAACCAAAGCACAAGAGTACGTCATAAGGTAATGATGATTAATGTATTGAAATGTTTATGATGAACGTAAAATACTAGATGCGATGTGTGTAAGATAGTAGAAGGTGCTAGGGAATAAGGGGTTCATGTATGATTCCCCAAGTGTATGGTGATGATTGTGTTATTTGATGAATGATGTTTGGAAACAAATAGAGAATTGATGTATGAAGGTGGTGAAGTATAATATATATTATAATATTGATTGAGTGATGGGATAAATGATGAGAGATTGTATTATATGTGTCATGAGCGATAGATGGTTGTAGATGTATGTATGTATGAGTGATTATGTAATAGATAAATATGTTAATGAAACATGTAATGAGGAAATTGGGTTTGTATTGTAAGATATCCCTCAACATTCATGTAAGAACTGTAAGAACATGAGTGTGTCATTAGGGGTAAGGTGACAAGAGTCACCTACCAAAGACCAAGTTGGCATGAAGTGGTGGAAGCATGTGTGGAAAAAGAAACAACATGACCATGCAATGGTGGCAAAGTTTGAAATGTGTCCTGATCATTAGTAGAAGGGGTGGTTTCTTTGAAAAAATGAATTTGGAATGGAAGTGGAGTAGGATGGGGAGGAATCTTGAATGATGGTAACTTAAGTGGGATTGATGATCTTTGTAGAAGAAGGTGGAATGATTTTGAGAGGCATTTGCTTAGGTGGTTCTTGAGTCTATATAGAAGGAACCTTAGAAATGATGGCATGATGCTCATTAGATATATATGAATCAGATTTAGGAACCCATTGGGATACGACAATTGTATATGGGCATACAACAAAATGTTTTCCATCGAATGAGATAAAGCCTTGACGGTCAAGATGCTTAATTATTCATCATAAAACATAGGAGTCATTGTCATTATGTCCATTAATTCTATGATAATTGCAATGTTTGAGACATTGATATTTTGTAAGTCGGTAAGGAGGATAGCTTTGAGTAGATGGTAAAGTGATCATTGATGACTAAGGAGCTCAATAAGAATGTCATGATGTTTAGCATTGTGATCAAAGGTGAGACACTCTTATAGTGGTATGGCTTGAGGATCATTTATATAAGCACGTGTAGAAGACATAAAATGAAGATGAGATGTATAAGGAGAACAAAAATGAGCCTGAAAAATGTCCTTAAGATGTTTAATTTTAGATTTGAGAGATGTAATCATGGATTCCATAGCCTAAAATTTGTCATGAAATAAAGAATGTAAAGCTTGGATTGATTCTAACACGGGTCGAGTAGATGGAGGATCACGAAGGCTAGGGTCATCAAATAGATGATTGAAAATAAGACTTATTTCATGTGGAGGGTATCTTTAGGAAGATATATGGTGTCTAAGGTTTTTTACAAAACAACCTGGTAATTGGGATGCATTTTAAGCAATCAGACAAAGAAATTTGAGCAACTTTAGGATCCACTATATAAAAGATGATGTGCCAAATAAGGATTTGAATGACCGATCATGAGTGAAGTTCACCAAAATGATTATGTTAAAATGTAATATTATATCCTAATCTAGATGTTATGGTAGTAGTAAATAAATAAATAATGAAATACAAAAATTAACCCAAGCAACTAAGCAATAAAAGTATGAAACCCTAAGTGCAAAGAGGGTTAAAAGATTCGTAGATGATTCACAAAGGTTGTTAGATTGTGTCACAATGATGAGCAGCTAAAAAAAGTGGGATACCATCATAAAGAAGCCTAGAAAATGTAGATCTGGTAGATTTGACTAGACTGGGGTTCCTAGAGAGGGATGGAGGCACCCATCGGTGTTGTGGTCTTGTTTCGAGAACCCCGGTCTGCGTAGATCCTCAAAAAAATATCCTCTAATGTGTTGTAAGAGGTTCACACTTATTCACCTTTTGTCAAATCTATGTTGCACTTAGATCATTGAGGTACCTTTAAACTTGTAATGAAGAAAGCACCTGCAAAACCCTCAAATAGACATCAAATCCTAAAAATGAAAGATGAAAAATGATGGGTCAGACTATCCTTACCTTCCATAATGATGGACTTATTACTAATCATTGCACTACATTTGATCCATAAAATTCTACTTTGGTACTCTACAAATCAAAAACTATGTTGTTCTACTTTCAACTTTGGAAAATGACAAAATTACTTGAAAATTAGAGCTTTGTGACTGATTATCTAGTGCTATAGAAAGGAAATAGCGAGAGATGGAAATAATTCAATCTTCAACACCAACAATTTTATCCTAAAACCTCCAAGGAGGAAAACCAATCGGGAAGGGAAACTACTCTTTCTTCCCACTTTTATTGGTCTAACATAGATAATTACAGATCACAATAAGTATGAAAAGAAGTAACTTGATTGTAAACCTTCTCTCCAATTACTTATTTTCTCTATTTCTACACCTTGCTCCTACAACTCCATTCCAGCACTGAAGATCTTGCTCACTGCTCTCATTAAATTATGCTTCTCGATCTCTCTAGATCTCAAATGCCTATTCTCTTTTTCCTTTCATAGTTTTAAAGGCCTTCCCATGTCCTCCAGTGCATTAGAGGATGTGAAAGGGTATGGAAGGGAAGAGACACAGATGGGTGCTTTAAGAATGCATCCGCTCACATTACATTATTCTTTTCTATTCAAAAGTTTTAAGAAATCTGCCTTATGTAGACCGGTGGTCCGGACCATCTAGGCCCTAGCTGGGTGGCAGTTTCAGGACCGCCGCCCTACAAGGAAATAGTTCTGAAACTACCACTCTTCACCGAGTGGCATTATCCAGAACCTCGTTTACCTCATTTTCTCACTTTTTCTTGTTTCTCCTTCTTGATGCTGATGGAACTGATGAAGTGGTGTGTTTTTTTGGATCCCTATGGATCATACCTCCCCTACTTAGGAGGATTTTGGTCCCACAAAATCTTAGTGGGGGAGTGGTAGAGTAATCAACTCCCTCTTGTGCTTATTTTAGTACCACTAGGTCTGCCTTGGTGTCTTCTCTCGTCCAACCTACCAAGACTCTTGTGGATCTCTAGTTTGTTATTCCAGTGCTACATCCTCCTCCAAGTTTCCTTAAGTACAATCCTATTTGGAAGGTAACTTCTGTATCTTTCCTTCTTTGTCATGCATAGATGGCGTTAGTGGATGCAAGCTCTTACAACTTACTATCATGTGCATCTACATGAAGTATGGCCTAAAGGTTTCTTCTCTAACCTACTCAAGTATGGTGAAGGTCCCATACTATAGTGGTTTAGTCCTTTCTTGTATTTGTCTCTTGAGATGGATTGGTTGAATCCTCTCCAAGTATGCTTCTGCTATAGTCACCACCATTCCTTGTATCTCCTCTTCTTCTTGTTACCCCACGGTTAGGTCCAGTGAATCTGTAGGTAGATACGGTGATTGCATAGTAGAAGTTTGTTTTGCTCCTTGAATGAGCAGTTCTTGTGGTGGCTTCTTCTGTAAAAAATGACAAGTGCTTTTTTAACCTGATTCTTATACGTTTCTTTGAAAATGATAAAACAGATAGGGTAACAGGCGTAGGAGGAATACCTATTGAAATGTTGGTTGATAGGTTGTTGCACGCGTGTTGACTCCTTGATCCAAAGTTGATCGTGAGAGCTTCCTTTTGGCTGGGAGGAACTACCTGAAATAAAAAGCAAGACCACTAGAAAGAGTTAAACAATATATGCAGTGGACTGCCTAGCGTATGCTAGATCCGGGAAGTGTGATACTTCCTAGATGACTGTCAATCCACTGTTTAAAAAAATTTAATGCTGGTAATAAATTAAATCCTATTGTAGTTAAAATTATTTAGGTATCTCATTTAAAACACAATAAGAAAGATATAATCTAACAAGCTAGGTTAAAATAAGATCCAAAGGTCAAGTAACTAGTTCTAGGTCTCTGCAGGTCTGACAGAGGTCTTAGGTAGGTCACAGGTGAGTAAGGGTGATGTGGGAATAGGTAGGTAGGTTACTATTCTGGGATGTATTGGTAGATACAGAGACCGATGCGCTTTGGGAGAACCGGTACTAGTTACTATGGGGTACTTGGGAATGCCACAAAATGAGCTTTAGATCTCCCTTATGAGTCATTAGAAGATGTCCTTTTGAGGAGTCATCATTTTTTAGAAGTTTGACTCAAGGAGTTGGGTCCCAAGTGAGGGATTCGAAGTCATGGACAAGACCAAGGTGAGGAATAGGATTCTTGTTCAGATAGTAGGATGAAATGACCATGGGATCTCATCTAAAGGTAGACAAAAAGTATCCATGAGAATCATGCTATGTACAAAGTGCCGTGGTACACATATTCAAGAGAATATAACAAGTGATGGGTACTCACATTATTATTTTTAATCATTTGTGAGGTGTAAGAAGTGGATAACGCTCAAGGGACGAGCATGGAAGGAGGTAAAAAGTGATGTAGGACTAAAAGTCAAAGAAAGCGGTCGAAGATGTAAGGCATTAAGGGCTCAGGTTCGGGTTTACCATTGAGTGAAGATAAGCGATAAGCACTTGATATGTAAGTATGGGTTACGATGTATGGTCCAATATAATTAGGAGCAAATTTTCCCCATTTACTTTTTTCTGTTTTGGTTACTTGTTGATTTTCTTTAAGGACAAGGTCAATGACTTGGAAGGTTCGTGCATGGACACATTTGTCGTAGGCGTGTTTGATATGTTTTTGGTAAACTTGAAGGTGGTCAAGAGCATTAAGACATTGTTCATCTAATAACTCAAGTTGTGATAAACGGTCTTGACGAAAGTCATCATCATTGAGCATGTCACGAGAGAAATGTAGAGTGAGAGAAATGCGAGACTTCGAGAGGTAGAATAACCTCTGGTACCGTATACTAGAGAAAATGGTGTGGCCGTAATGGAAGTGTAGATACTAGTGCAAAGTATGCCCACAAGGAAAAAGGAATATGTGTATGCCAATACCTCCCAAAGATCATTAACCACTTTCATGAGAATTTTGTTTGAGGTTTTGTTAGATGATTCAACTTGGTTATTGGTCCGTGGGTAATAAGGTGATGAGAAACTAAGTGAATCTTTGAAGGCGTCGCATAGTTTTTAATGTTTTGTATTTGAATTATTTTCCATTATCGGTGATGAGAAGATGAGGAACACCTAAGCGATAAATAATGTGATGATTAATGAACTCACATATTTTCTTGGCTTTTTTTGAGATGAGTGGTATGGCTTCAACCCATTTTGCGTAGTATTCGTTAGTGGTGATTATCCATTGATGGCGTTGGGAAGAATGGGGTTAATCTTTCGAGACATGATCCAAACCCCATTGAGAGAAGGGCCAAAGGTCATGAGAGACGGCAAGGCGTGGCGTGGTGGGTGTATGATGAAGGTTGGCTTTGTTGTTTACATTTTACACAACGTTTGACATAGTCGTAACAATCATGATTGAGGGTCACCAAGAATAGCCTAGGCGGAGAATATGATTAGTAAGAGCAAGGCCACTAAAGTGACCTCCACATATGCCATCATGAACTTCCTTAATGGTATAAGTAATTTTAGAACTCATGATGCATCGTAAGAGAATACCATAAAAGTTGCGCTTATAGAGAAGCCCCCCATGATGACGTAATGAGAGACCTTTTTAAGGAAGGCGCGTTGTCCGTTATGGGTGAGATCAGGAGGTAAGATGGAGAGAGAAAGATATTCAGAGTATTGTTTATACCAAAGGTCACTCGGTCGGGGTAGTGGTTACGATGGAGTAAACTTCATGAGGTAAATAAGAAGGTGATTGGAGTCATTGTATGGTGACAAATATTTTAGAATCAACGGGTGAAGCAGGTATTTGAGAAGCCAAGCAAGCCATGGTATCTATAAATTTGTTGGTTGAACGGGGGACGGTTTGAAGGGCGTAATGGTCAAAGGTGGTCAAAAGAATGTCTATATTATGTTTATAATTTTGAAGTATCTCATTACGACATTGGTATATACCATTGACTTGGTTTATGACCAATTAGGAATCACCAAGGATGTTGATTGATTTGATATCTAGGGTGCAGGCGGCTTGGAGACCTAATACGAGCGCTTCGTATTCGGAAATATTGTTTGTACAATCAAAATATAGTTTGAAAGAAAAAGGCATGGGTTCACCATCAAGCAGAATGAGGATAACACCAACCCTACCCCCATGCCGACACTTGGAACCATCAAAAAAGAGCGTCATTTAATAAGTGGGTTCGCCCAAGGAAAGGGTAGTATTTGACTCATCCTGGAAAGTCAAAATTAGAGGGTTAATCCCCAGAAATAGGTGCGTTGGCCAACCGGTGATAGCTTGGCCCTTGATGGTCTTTTGATGAATGAATTCGAGGTCGAGGTTAGCTAAAAGCATAAGCCATCAAGCATGCACACCGATTTTTGATAAGGTTTGGCATACATAAAGTGTAGGGGTTAGTGTTCGTCACAACATAGGTTTTTTGGTTGAGTAGGTAATGGCGGAGTTTTGTGGCAATGAAAACTAAGGCTAAACAAATTTTTTTGGGATGGGTGTATCAGGTTTCGTAGTCCAAAAGAGTATGGCTTATGTAATAAACCACCGCTTCCTATGTTCATCACAATGAGTGAGCATGGCTCCCAAGGAGTGATCGGTAGCTGAGATGTATAGGTAGAAAGGTTGATCATCTTTAGGTGGAATGAGTATGGGTGGTTGGAGAAGGTATTGTTTTAAGGCCTCAAAATCTTTGTGGCAGTCATCATCCCATTTAAAGGAGACATCCTTCTTGAGCTAGATGATGAAATGGTTGACACCAATCAGATAATTTTGAAATGAAACGAAAAAATAGACTGTAACTTACCTTGTAGGCTACAGAGTTTCCTAAGGTTAGTGGGCGAAGGAATTTCTAGAATGGCCTTGACTTTAGTAGGGTCAAATTCTATACCACATAGGGAAATGATAAATCCTAGAAGCTTTCCTGAGAGGACTGCAAAGATGTACTTCTTGGGTTAAAGGCGAAAACAATATTTAATGAGGCAGTCAAAAATGGTTTTGAGGACGACAAGGTGCTCGGAGTGACATTTAGATTTGACTTAAGATTGTCCACATAATGTTCTAATATATGATGCATGATGTCATGGAAGATATAAGTCATAGCCCTCGATATGTGACACCAATGTTTTAAAGGCCAAAAGGCATGACTCGATAGCAGAAGGTCCCCTAAGGGGTGATGAATGTGGTTTTATGTTTATTCTTTGGGGCAAGCAGGATTTGGTTATAACCCGAGAAGCCATCCATGAGTGATAGCATCTCGTGACCAACGGTAAGGTCAACTAGTTGGTCAATACCGGGTAGAGGGAAGTCATATTTTGGGAAGGCAAGGTTAAGGTCATGGAAGTCCATGAAAATGTAGAGTCCCCTATCGCCTTAGTTCCAGGAAAATGTTAGAGATCCAACGAGGATAATTGATGGGTAATATGAAATAAATGTAAAGAAGACATTGAAGTTCTTCTTTGACAAGAAAGGCAATGTGAGGTGCATTTTCCTCAATTTTTTTGATGGGCTTGGCATCGGGAAGCGGTTTAGATATTTTGGACCACTATAGTGGGGTCAATACCGGGCATGTCTATGTAAGACCAAGTGAAAGTGTGGTTATGATCTTTGACAAAAGAAGTGATGGCTTCTGTTCAACAGCATCTAAAGATTGACCGATCTTTAGGATGTGCGGGTCATCCTGAGTATGAATGTTGATCTCAATAGTCGATTCATTCAACATGATTTGTGTCTCGAAGGTAACAACCGATGAATATATGAGTCTTCTGCACCAAGGTAGGTGAGTATAGATTCATCATCCTAACATTGAACAACGTTAATGGAAGGTGTATCATCATCGATCATTTCAGGATACAAGAAGGGAAGAGAGGAAGGGGCCTCACCCTCATGTTGATAAGTTAGAGGCCCCAAGGAAATGGTGTTTATGAATTTTTTTAGGAGGGATAGATTCTGGATCCATCGACTCCATCGGCGAAGGTGGTGATGAAGGTGGAGCGGGTGAAGAGGGTGGAGAAGGGCTAATGTCCTCGATGAGTTCAATGTGGGCTTGCTTGGTAGGTAGTTCAACAAATTCGATTTCACTACGGTCATTATGTTTATGGGTAGTACATGGAATAATAGTATGGCGGAATTTCTTGTAAAAGCCAAAAGAAAAACCCTTCCATGTACATCGGTGCAGGAAGGTGTGGGTGAAATGGCGATTGGTGAGAGACTGGAAGTTAGCAGAAAATGGGTGGGTTTGTGACGGTGGTTCAGGTGTGTAAGTGGTAGTATCAAGTCCCCCATAGGCGAGATTGGTACAAAGGTGAGGAGGACCATAAAGGAGGTGTTATCTTATGTGGTGATCATAGTGAGGATTTTGGTGAAGTCTTCCATACTCTTGTGGAGTAAGGAATGTGCTAACACCATATAGGTGATATTCCCCCAGTGAGGCGTTGAAAAATTCCCTCAAAGGGATTAGTGGTTGGTATGTGGGTAGGCTGGAATAAACGATGTGTCGGGAGGTTGATGCAGAGGTGGAGTTAACATATTAGGAGGTTGATGGGTTGGCCATGGAGGTTGTGGCGGTGATAAGAATGGAGGAGGCATGGGCGGTTGAGGTAGCGACCATACTAGTAAGTAAAAAGAACGATAACCGAGATAGTACCAAGCCAAGAACATAGATGCTAATAAAACACCACGATCAATAAGATGAAAGCAATTCGCGTAATAACTTTACACAAAACCTTTCAAACAAATGAGTAGCAGTAGATTTCATATATTATTATGGAACTCAATGAAATACAATGAGAATGGGCTTATATATAGGCAAGGAATAACAATCTAAGAACCTAGTCAAGGTCATAGATCAAGCCATAAATCATGGAAAGAACTAGTCATCAAAGAACTAGTCAAGACCATAGATTTAGGAGAGAACTAGATATCAAGGATCTAGTCAATACCATAGATCTAGGAAAGAACTAGTCAATACGATAGATCAAGGAAAGATATCCATGAAGAAATCTCGAACCAAAAGAAGGAAAGAATCGCTATAAGGAAAGAGAAAGAAGAAGAAGAAGGAAGATGTTCTCACAAACACCCCCAAGAACAACTTCCGAAACCCCAAGCATTCCATGCAACTCAAGGTAGCGAGGTGATGCAAAAGGCTTCGTAAAGATGTCTCGCAACCTGTTGTTGAGTCGAAGGTACTCCAAGCAAAGAACTCCATCTTGAATGTGTTAACGAATGAAGTGGATGTGTATCTCAATATGCTTGGTCCACTGGTGCTCAACTGGGTTATGAGAAATGTGAATTGCACTTTGGTTGTCACACACCAAAGTAATGGTGAATCTTGTGGGAATCCAAACTCTATCAATAACTGGCGAAGCCAAAGAATCTGACGACTCATCAGTAATCTACTGCCCCGTACTCTACTTTGCCTCTAAAGATGAAAGTGCAATAGCTGTTGCTTTTTACATGCCCAAACAATTGGAGAAGAACCAAGACAAAAAGATAGCTAGAAGTGGAATGCCTGTCATCAATAGAACCTACCCAATCTGAATCTGTATACCCAACCAACTGAGTAGAACCCCTAGTGTAGTGTAGGCCAAAGTGGGAAGTGCCATGCAAATAGTGCAAAATCCTTTTTAGCACCGCCAATGACTACTATGAGGAGAATGTGCAAACCGAGATACAAGCCCTACTACAAATGAAATATCAGGGTGAGTATGGGTCAAGTACATGAGACTCCCAACCAACTGCCTATACAATGTAGGATCACAAAGTGGTGTGGTACATGTGGATGTAAGAGTAACCCCAGATTGAAAAGGAGATGGACTTGGCTTGCAATCAGCCATATCAAAGTGCCTAAGAAGATCATGGGTGTATTTTTGCTGACTCAAATGAATCCTTGAATCTATCTGAGAAATCTGCAAACCAAGGAAATAATGCAATAGCCCAAGATCTGTCATGTCAAACTGTGTAGAAAGAGCCCTCTGAATACTCTGAATGTGGGAAGAAGAGCTTGCCAAGTAAGTAACAAATCATCAACATACAAGACAAGTATCACAATATCCTCACCAACATGTTGGAGATACATTGTATGATCAGAGTGGCAATGAACAAAACTAGTAGATAGAAGAAAAGAATCCATCTTCTCATACCAAGCCCGAGGGGCTTGTTTGAGACCGTAGAGAGACCTTCAGAGCCTACAAACAAGAGAAGAATCCTAAACAAATCCAGCCAATTGCTCCATATATATTTCTCTTAGTAGATCTCCATGTAAGAAGGCACTCTTCATGTCCATCTGGTATACGGGCCACCCCTGTGATGCAGCAATAACAAGTACAAGGCGTATATAATCCATCTTGGCAACGGGTGCAAAAGTCTCAGAGTAATCAATACCTTCAACTTGTGAAAAACCCTTTGCAACAAGACGAGCCTTATACTTGTCAATGGACCCATCAACTATGTATTTGGTTTGGTATACCCACTTACACCTAACCATATTTCTTCCTTTAGGAAGAGATACCAAATCCCAAGTATGATTCTTCATCAAAGAAGAATACTCAGTTGCCATCACATCATCCCACTCTTGTATCCCATGAGCCTTTGAAAAAGACTATGTGGATCCTCATAAACTACCTGACACAAAATTCCTAGAACCTATAGAATGTGTGTGATGATGCCTAGTGGGTGGAAGATCCTCTATGAAAGGTGTTGCCTTAAAACTGTAGTACGAGCCCACTTAGGCATAGTGACAACATCAGTGGGAATAGGATCCTCAATGGCATCTATAACCTCCTCATCAATCTCCTCAAAGAAAGGATCCTCAAGATGAGATGAAGAAGAAGAAGGAATGGAAGAAGATGAAGAATCATGAGGAGTGAAACGCTCATCAAACTGAACATGTGTTTGAAAAAAAGAACATCATGTGTATCAAGATCTAAAAGACGATAAGCTCTCATGTCCTCACAATACCCTACAAAGATCAAGGGTTTACTCTTCTTATCCAAAGCTTTCCTTTTCTTCTTTGGCACAAAGGCCCAAGCATGGCTCCCAAAGACTCAAAAAATGAGACATCTGGCTTAGTGTTGGACCAAGCTTCCTCTGGAGTCAAATGCTCAAGTGCTCTATGTGGTGTGTGATTCTGAATATAGTTAGCACAATTAATTGCTTCTACCCAATAGATAGGAGGTATATCTCTAGAATGCATCATACAGTTAGCCATTTCCTTCAAAGTTCTATTCTTCCTTTCTGCTAATCCATTCTGTTGTGGAGTATGAGGAACAAAATGTTGGTGAATAATGCCTTGAGTTTCCAAAAATTTAGAAAACTCATTGCTGAAGTACTCCCCCCATTATCAGTGAAGGTTCTTTATGCTACTAGAAGATTGTTTCTCGACCAAAGCCTTGAAGACTTTGAAGTGTGAAAAACATCACTTTTGTACTTGAGAAAATAAACCCAAGTACGCCTCGAGAAATTATCAATAAATGTAAGTGCATACTTAGCTCCATTGAAAGATGGGGTAGAAAAACCATCAAGTCACTATGCACAAGCTCAAGTGGTGAAGAAGCTCTCTTAGACAAATTCTTAGGAAATGGATCTTGGTGTTGTTTCCCTAATGCACAACCATGACAAACTCCCTCAAGACAAGAAACTCTAGGAAGACCATCTACCATACCATGAGTGCTCAACTCCTTCAAATATCTGTAATTGAGATGTCCAAATCTTTCATGCCAAAGCTTACTCTCTGAATCTGCATGAGAAACCAATCCTGTCCCTATAGAAGAAGTGTCATCAAAACCCTCAAAGTGATATAGTCTAGAACTATGATCAACAATACCCTGAGCAACAAGTGAATAAGGCTCCAACAAAGTTCTTACTTCTACCCCATGTGGTGTAAAAGTCACTATTTTCCTTGACTAGAATGACAAATTTGATATACATAAAGCAAATTTGTAGTGATGTTAGGAACATATAGTGCATCTTGGATATTTGCCACCATCAAGTTGTATATCACCTTTTCCCTCAATGAAAGAAAGGAAGAATCTCCAACCTCAATTTTGGAAGTAGAACTCAAACCTAGAGAAACAAAAGACTCCTTGGAAGAAGTCATGTGATGAGAAGCACCAAAATCTATAACCCAATTGTCTATAAGTGGTGATTGAGATCTTCCAACAACATTAAGTGCTTTTCCATGTTGATTAGAAGGAGGTGGAGTGGAGATAGAAATTTTGTGTTTCTTGACTGCATCCTCTAAGGCTTGCATTCGCTTATAACACCTATTTTCTTCATGATTACTACCCCACAAAAAAAGAGCATGAACGGCTAGACTTATTCTTGGATTTAGAAGACTCCTTGGGTTTTGAGTTGTTTTCTTTGGGTTTAGGAGCATTTTGAGATGGAGAAGGTGTGGATTTGGTTTTACTGTTTGGTTTTCCTTGCCCTTAGGATTAGATGCAACTAATGCCTTTTGAGAGGTGGAAGACTCAAGGTGAGATAATTTGGATTCTTCCCTAGTAAGTCTTTCACAAAATGTTTCTAAGTTAGGCATTTTGAATGTGTCACCTAAGGCATCCATGCTAGAGAAAAAGGTAGAAGCAAAAATTTGGAATGGTCCTCTCAACTTGGATAGAATCAAGTAAACACACTCTTCATCTTTCTTATCTCTTCCACTCCCCTTCAATTGTGTCAACAAATGCTTGAACTTGGTAAGATAGTCTATAATTGTTGGAAAATCTTCAGGATTAAGAGAGGTGATCTCAATTTCAAGTTGCATGGCTCTCATATGATCCACCTTACCAAATAAATCCTCCAATTTCTCCCATATTTTGAAAGGAGAGTCACACTTTTCCAAATGAAATAAAATACTATCACTTACATAAGTTCCTATCAAACCCATACACTCATCAAATTTGCATTGGTACTGAAATTTCTCATATTCTCTAGTGAACACTGGTTGTTCTGAAGAAGTTAAAGCCCATAATCCTTTCCGCTTAATTATTGTTTCCATTCTTGGTTTCCATGTGTGGTAATTATGTGTTGTTAATGGCTCAACATGATCTAATGCAGAAGTAGATAAAGATGCCATCCTCAAAAAATCACCAAAAGAAATGCAAGAACCAAGCAATGCAACAAGACCCCCAACAATGCAACAAGAGCCCCCCAGATTTTGGCACTTTATAATGAGTGTGTGTTACAATATGGCACTTTATAATTATAGTGTGATTCTCAAAATAAATATTTCCAATGGAAAGAGCATAAAAAACTAAGCACTTTTACAAAAAATGGCACTCAAAACCGAGTTACCGATCAAAAGATACAAGTTTTCAATATTATGCTCTACTATTTATTTTAGTTTCCACTAAAATAGAATAAAATGCTCTTGCCTTCACCACACAAATAAAATGAAAGGGGGCTGGAGTTAAGCACCTACTAGTAGGAATCACAAGCTTTAAGCCCTCATATGACCATACCATATGACAGGGGCTAAGGATTTCAATGGGTAAGTTCAACTTACTATTTTGGGGTGTGTCACTTGTTTTCGAGAAAGTCACATCCAAACCTTTTCAAAAAAAGCAGCTATTGCGCATCGGATTGTGTTGAGCCCGTAAAAAAAAACCTTCATATCAAAAAAAACCAAAAAAAACCAATCTAAGAAAATAAATTTTTTTTTTTTTCTTTTGACACGAAAATCGAGGCAGGAAACCATGTTATTTTCACAACAAAAAACCAAAAAAACCAACTCCATGGACCCCAAAATGGTCGAGTTTATAGTCGATCTTAGGTTTTTCTCCCTTTCGGATCCAATGGAAGCCTCTGTTTTGCATAAAAATGCACACAACAACAAAATACAAGAAAATCCTGAATATATGAATATATAAAAAAATTTATTTACAAAATAAAACTTACAGATGAATGTCAATAGCAATATCCTACTCTGATACCATAAAAGGAATGATAACCAGATCATACCAAGCCAAGAAACATAGATGCTAATCAAACACCATGATCAATAAGATGAAAGTAATTCACCATAATAACTTTACATAAACCTTTGCAAACAAATGAGTAAAGCAATATCATATATTATTATGGAACTCAATGAAATACAATGAGAATGGGCCTTGCTTATATAGGCAAGGAATAACAATCTAAGAAGTCAAGGTCGAGATCAAGCCATAAATCATGGAAAGAACTAGAAAGAACTAGTCAAGTCCATAGATTTATGAGAGAACTAGACATCAAGGATCTAGTCAATACCATAGATCTAGGAAAGAACTAGTCAATACCATAGATCAAGGAAAGAACTATACCTAACAACTAGATAATATCTCCTAATATCTAAATAAATGAAGTGGTAAAAAGGTAGACGCCTTAATGGGGATGAGCATCCAACACACATGTTTTAAAAGATGATGGATTAGGAATAGAGTGGATCAAATACAAATGGAAAAGCAACCCAAATGAAAGGTCTACCTAGGTTATATTGAAATTCCCCCTCCAAGATGTAAAATAACTCTAGAATAATATGGGGCCCACGTGAACATGGAGGATGATGTGTGTTTGAGTGTAGAGGTGATAGCCTCATTGAATGAACACAACATGATCGGATGTTTAGGCATGTAATTGTTAGGTATGCACATTTGAGCGAATGCATGAGATGAATTGATGTTAATACTAGCACCTTTCCTTATTTATCAATCATTACACATCGTACATGTATATCATTGATGTAAAAGAGATGAAGAGGTTTGGGTCTGTCGACACTAAAATTTTCCTCCATAATTTCTATTTCATTAATGTATGTATTAGGAATAGGATGTTGTTAAGTATAATTAGAAGTAGCATCCAATAGAAGATAAAGGAGCTGCCAGTGCACGCCATCAATAATGTATAGTACGGTAATAGTCAAAAGTACAATAGGAATGTTGTGGTAAAAAGTAAATATTTTTCATAAGTGGTCTAGTAATGTTAAAATGTCAAAGTTAGGGTAAGTAGAGAAGTAGGGTCTACATGATTAGGAATTAGAAATATTATATTAGTAATAAGGACAAGGAGTAAGGTCATAAATATTTTGTGTATTTTATTTGTGGAAAAGTCTAAAAATATGGAACCCATGTGAAATGATAAGGTTTATCTTATTTTAAAAGATAATCTTATATGTACAAATGAGAGTTAAGGTATGGAATATGATTTGTCGAGTATATTTCTTATCCTATCTTAGAGATAAGATGGATAAGCCTAGAAGTTCTATAAATAGAGAGGCCACCCCCTCATTTAGCATAGAAGGAAGTAGTGAGAAATATATGTATGAGTAAGTGTGCCATTAAGAGGTGTAATTGTGAAGTTTCTCCCATAGTTATTGTTAGAAGGCAAGTGAAGTTAAAAACACTTGAAGAATCTCATGGGTGAGATTGTAACAATTTCATGTTGATATTATAATTTACACTTATATTTCAAATTTATCATCATTCCTTCTTATAATAATCTATGGTATTATAGTGTTATGTTTGTTGTTGTGTTTCAGATTACATCCACCAAACTAAAAGTTGTGCATTAGTAAATAATCATAGCACGAGGAGTTCCTGGTGAAGAATTATCATAGTGCCGGATTGGTGATGACATTTTGGTTCCGTTGTTGGGACCATTCCTCATTGGTGGATTTTCTGGAGAGATATTCCCACTTAGTCAAAAATCATTTGGAGGGTGACCTTATTTTTAGTATGCATAGTAGTTACCATGGTAAAGTCATTTTTTGTGAATAGTATTTACCCACAATAAAGTCACTTTTTATCGTGAATAGTATTTACTACAATAACTTCACTTTTTTACTCGTGAATAGTGTTTACCACATAGTAAAGTCGTTTTTACCATGATAAGTCAAGTTTTACCATATTTTACCTTGGTCATTTCTATTTTCTATTATAGTGATTCCAATTATTTGTGCACATAAGTCTTGTTGATTATACTTGTGGGTTGGTATTTCACTTGTGGTTAATTTTGAAAATGGGAAAAATTCCTATTTTTTCAGCCCAATCTAATGAAGATGCTTCCTCTTTCATTTAAGAGTTTAAATGATCTTGTATTTGTAATGGCCTTATAAGAAGGGAACAATGGACTGGATTTTTCCTACCTTTTTGGATGGTTTTAGCCTTTAGGTGGTTTGAAACACTAAGTGATAATGTGAAAAACTCATGAGATTTATTAACTTAAAATTTTCTTGAAGAATTTAGTGAACAATAGAAATATGCAGATCTCATGATCGATATCACAAAGCTATCCCAAGGAGAGAAGGATAAGATAATGGATTATCATGCTCGTGTTCTAGAGCTATGGAGGAAGCTCGATGCCCAGATCCGGAAGGAAGGATTAGTGGATGGGTTGATGAATGGTGGATAATCTCCTCTCGTAAGCACTTTATTCTTGAGATGAAGCCGAGAGATTAGACAACGAGTGAAGTATGACCACCCAACTACCATTGAACGAGTAAATGAGATTGTAAAAAGGCAAGAAGAAAGCATGGAAGAAGAGCCAAAAGAAATTGTTGCTAAGGTAAAGCCTACACCAACACTTTTGGTCTAGAATCCAAAACCACTTTTGGTGAGCACAAATATTTCTCCTAGTACATCTATGAGTATGAAGATCTACTCAGGAAGATGAGCTAGTTAACTATTAATCTTCTTCAAGGAAAAAAATTAGTTCTCGGGAGGAGATAGAGGTCCAAAAAGAAATATTTTTGAAGTTGTATGTTATGGTTATAAAAAGGGTCATTATAAGTATAATTGTCCAGATAGAGCTTCTACATCTAGTATAAGAGATAATGATAAAAGAAAAGCACTGTGAATTCTTTTGATGTAGTAGATAAGAGCATAAATAATGAAGCAGATGTGTTTGTAACAAAAAGAAAAGAAAGAAAAAGATAACCAAGATGAAAATGATCCTAAGAAGATGAAAGGAGAAACTAGTAAGAAACATAGGAGAAGAAAGTTGGGTGTGCGGGATTTTCGATTTCACAGGGGACAAGGACCATACTCCATCTTAGAAGATCTATTTAAAAGGCCTATAAATATTACATATGGTCAAATCTTGGCTATGTGTTCGAGAAGAGGCGGGAGCTGCAAAGTGGACTCAATGCTTGACGAATGAAGGACGTTGAAGTCCCTATTTTGGAGGTAGAGGTAGATCCATACGCTCCACAAGTGAGGTATTATGTAATAGTATTTCAATTCATGATGTCTTAGTTGATGGAGGTGCTACGATTAATGTAATGACCGAGTATGTAATGAATATGTTGGTTTTAAAAATTGCTCGCCCCTCAACACTTACGTTTAGGTCATTAAATAAGGGAAAAACTAAACTAGAAGGTGTAGTTTCAAATGTGACAAATATCTGTTATGGGTGTTGTATGTGTGGTAGGCTTTCGGGTGATGAAAAATGATATTTTTGCATACCCAATGTTATTGGGAAGACCATGGCTAAGGAGAGTTCATGTAAGAAACTACTTGGAATGAAAGCTTCATGACACTTCGATGTGGTAGAGAGAGGGTGAAGATAAACGTGATCCTCGGCATTATAAGGCAGAATCTGTGGATTCAAGTGATGAAACTGATGATTGGACATCCTCTTATTACTCTAGTACCGGTGAAGTGGACACAAAAGACTAATAAAGTGAGGTTGATGTTTTGGTCATGGATATCCTTCTTGGTCACATTGACTCATGAACCCATAAGATTATCTCGAAGAATAAATTGATGATCATCTCCAAAAAATAAAGATTGGTGATGTTGTGATAGAGAGTGAGAAGGAATCCTACCTCCACTCTTTCAAAGGTACATACACCTATTCATTTTTGATTACAAGGAACTCCATCAAGTAAGTTGGGTAGAACATTCTATTGAGTTGGTAGATGGTGCTAAGCCCATAAAGCAAATGCCATATAAAATGAATCTTAATTTTTCCAAGACTGTAAAAGAAGAAATAGATAAGTTGCTTGATGTAGGATTCATATTTTTTGTGGAGAATTTAGAATGGGTTTCTCCCATTGTGATCTCAATAAAAAAGAATGGAAAGCTACGCATTTGTGTTGATTATAGGAAGCTTAATAAGGCAACAAAGAAGGATCATTACCCTCTTCCATTCTCAGATAAGATCTTGGACGAAGTAGCTGGCCAAGAGTTGTATAGTTTTCTTGATGGATATAATGATACAACTAAGTTTGTATAGTAGAGAAAGATCAGTGAAGACCACATTCACCACTCTTTGGGGAACGTTTGCTTATAGAGTTATGCCTTTTGGGTTGTGTAATGCTCGGAAACATTCCAACGTTTGGTGAATAGGGTGTTTGAACCCTACATTGGGAACTTCATCAAAGTATTTCTGGATGATTTTTGCATCTATGGGAGCAAGATGGACCACTTGCACCAAATGGAAATAATATTTCATAGGTTAGATGAAGCACAAGCCTCACTAAACCCTAAAAAGTGTGTTTTTAGATGTTCTAAAGGTGTTTTATTAGGGCATGTTGTATCCAGAGATGGTATTGGTACGATCCTGATAAAGTTTCAAAAATCAAAGAGTTACCATTTCCTATGAATAGAAGTAAGTTGAGATAATTTTTAAGCCATGTGGGTTACTATAGAAGGTTCATCAAGAATTTCTCAAAGATTACACAACCACTAACCTAGTTCTTGAAGAAAGATGTTACTTATGAACCAGGATATAAGGCACATGAAGCTTTTGAACAACTGAAGGAAGCTTTGGTGTCTTCACCTATTTTAAAGAATCTAGATTAGAGCAAGCCATTCATTGTGTATACTTATGCCTTAGATGCAGCACTAGGAAGTACTCTGAGCCAAAAGGATGAAAATAGGAATGATCATCCAGTTTACTTTAGGAGCAGACAAATGAGTAGTGCTGAGGTAAATTATACTGTAACTGAAAAAGAGGCTCTAGCTATCATTTTTGCTGTAAAGAAGTTTAGAAATTACTTACTAGGGAAGATATTTATATTTGTAATAGATCTTGTGCTCTAAAATATATTGTAAATAAGCCTAACCCATCAGGGAGGATAGCAAGATAGATAATTTTGCTACAAGAATTTGAATTTGATATTATAGATAGGCTAGGAGAAAGAAGCATGTCAATGCAGATGCACTCTCTCGAGCCTATGATAGTTTAGGTTCATCTTGTGATGATGATGATTTCCCAGATGCAACATTGTTATCCCTTGACACAATCCCTAGTGAATACATAGATATTTGAAATTATCTCGAATGAATTCAAGTTTCCGATGGTGCTAATGCAAAAACTAAGAGGAAATTACTCAAGCCGGTAGTCCATATTCTATTATGCATGGAGTATTATTTTGAATAGGACCGATGGACAATATAAGAGAGCGATTAGACGTGATCAAGGGAAGGAGTTGATAGAAGAATTTCACAATGGTACATGTGGAGGACATTTCTCCGGACAACTTACAATAAGAAGGATCTTGGAAGCGAGTTATCACCGACCCACTCTTTTTAGATATTGTTATAATTATTATAAGACATGTGATATTTGTCAAACACATGGTAACCGTAAGACTTCATCACATCTATTATGCCCTATTCTTCCACTTGGCCCCTTTGAAAAGTGGGGAATAGATATTATAGGTCCACTTCCAACTACCCCACACCAAAATAAGTATATTGTAGTTGCCACAGATTATTTAACCAAGTGGGTTGAAGCTAGGCCATTGTAAACAACTTCCATGGATGAAGTGGCAAGGTTCATATATGAACACATTGTCACCAGATTTGGTTGCCCATTAGAAATTTTAATAGATCAAGGAAGCCACTTCATTAATGAGGTTGTAGAATCCCTAGTCAACAAGTTTTCTATTAGCACAGAAGGCAACAACATATAAGCCAAGTAAAAATGGACAGGTGGAATGAATAAATTTTGTGGTGTCAAATTCTAGCAAAAGATGTAGCCTTGCAGAGTACATAAGTGGGATAAAAGGATTCATGCAACATTGTGGGCATATAGGGCAACATCAAAGTCAGCAACGAGGATACTCCTCATTTTAGTTGTCTTTGGCATTGATCCAGCTTCTTCCTATTGAGTTTGATATTCCCACTTGTGAGAGTTATGAAAAAGGAAATGATGGATAAAAGTGATTCAAGTAAAAGAAAGGTTGGTGCATCTTAATTTGCTAGAGGAAATGAGGGAAATAGCGAAGGATACAAGCTATAAGAAAAATGAAGCGAGAAGGAATACTTTGATCAAAAGATCGTTGGTCTCCATTTCATGTGAATGACTTGGTTCTAGTATATGATTCAGATACAAAAAAAAGCAGACAAAAATTTCTTCCAAAATGGATGGGGCCCTACAAAATAGCAGCTGTGCATGAAAATGGTACATACCGACTGAAGGAATTGGATGGCACTCCCATTACGAAATGGGTCAACCATGACAAGTTAAATATTTTCCAAGCACAAGAATAGTCTAATCTGAGGACGGAGTAGAATCTAGGAAGGGGGAAGATGTCAACACTAAATTTTTTCTCCATAATTTCTATTTCATTAATGTATGTATTAGGAATAGGATGTTGTTAAGTATTGTTAGTAGTACAACATCCGATAGAAGATAACGACGCTGTTGGTACGACACCACCAATAATGTATAATATGGTAATAGTCAAAAGTAGAATAAGAATGTTGTGGTAAAAAGTAAAGTTTTGTTGTAAGTGGTCTGGTAATGTTAAAATGTCAAAGTTAGGGTAAGTAGAGAAGTAGGGTCTACATGATTAGGAATTAGAAATATTATATTGGTAATAAGGACAAGGAGTGAGGTCATAAATATTTTGTGTATTTTATTTGTGGGAAAGTCTAAAAAAGGTGGAACCCATGTGAAATGATAAGGTTTATCTTATCTTAAAAGATAAGCTTACATGTACAAATAAGAGTTAAGGTATGGAATATGATTCGTCAGAGTAGATTTCTTATCCTATCTTAGAGATAAGATGGATAAGCCTGGAAGTTCTATAAATAGAGAGGCCACCCCCCCTCATTTAGCATAGAAGGAAGTAGTGAGAAATATTGTATGAGTAAGTGTGCCATTAAGAGGTGTAATTGTGAAGTTTCTCCCATAGTTATTGTTGGAAGGCAAGTGAAGTTAATAACACTTGAAGAACCTCATGGGTGAGATTGTAACAATTTCATGTTGATATTATAATTTACACTTATATTTCAGATTTATCATCATTTCTTCTTATCATAGTCTATGGTATTCTTGTGTTATGTTTGTTGTTGTGTTTCTAGATTAAAAGTTGTGCATTAGTAAATAATCATAGCACGAGGAGTTCTCGGTGAAGAATTATCATAGTGCCGGATTAGTGATGATAGGTTAGGGTCATCGGTTTGGTGTAGTGCGATCTCTTCCTCTGAGAAGCTAAGGGAGGCTATTTGGTGAGTAGGGTGAGGTGTGGATAAAGGTGGCAATCTGGTGAGAGAGGCTACATGATGGGGTGTGATAATGGAAGCTACGGGTGTAGGGTCATTATGTAAAACCTCAATAGATTGAAGAACCTCCATGAGAGCTTGACGATGGGATCCCAAGGTTTGGATGAGGTCATATAGGGAAATTTTGAGGGGAGATTGGTGTAATTGTTTGAGCATGGTGTGATGTGTGACCCCATTAGAAATAGGGTATGTGGGGCCGCGGATAGTAATTTTAGGTGTGGGTGTAGATGGTATGTTGGGTATAGGATTAGTTGGCGAGTTAGTTTCCTTTTCCTTGCCTTTGTCTCTCTGAGCATGGGTAGTGACGTGGATCATGTTGATCTGAGGGGAGTTGGTAAATGGAGAAGGTGTAAGATGAGTGGTATAATGACATGATGGATAAAAACCTGCATGGGGAGAAAAGCCTTATGAAGTGAGTTGGGTGCAACGTAGTTTAGGTAATAATGTGGCAAGTTCTACGATGCTAACCATGTTAATTTCAAATCTTGGGGGTGGCTCTAAGAGTTGAGGGGGTGGGAAGTTGTTATTGTCAAGTAGGCGGTGAGGGAAGTATTGTGGGAGTGGGTGTTGGTGAAATGGGATCCTCATCAAGAAGGTCATCATCATCAAAATTTTCTTTAGGAGGAAATAAGCTGGATAAGGACAGTTTTCAAATCTTGCAGTTCTCCACATCGTGCCCTGGCACACGATGGTAGACACAAATTTTGGTGTCATCAAACCCTTTTGTCTTGGGTTTGAGGGGATCATAAGGTCGAGCAGTGGTAAATTGATGACAAAAGTCTTAAGGAGGTTGGTTAAGATTTTGGCATAGGACCCGCTAGTGGGTCGCAATGGGAAGTGAAAGTGGGTTTGGGCGTAGGTGCAGCTGATTGTTGAGGAACGGTCCTTATAGGAGGGGAGTGGGTCGAGCTATGGTTTTGGGTGCTTTGGAGTGGTCTTGGGTGTTGGTCGTGTTTGCTTGGGTAGGGGTATGGTAGATGAATGGGTAGGAGGGTGTATGGTTGTTTTGACTACCTTATTGGAGGGTAGTGGATTTTTGTCTTTGGGTTACACCTTCTTGGGTAAAGGTGATATGGGTGTACGAGATCTAGAGGGAAAAGTGGATGGGGGAAGAGGGTGAGTTACCCAAGGAGATAATGGAGGTCATTGTGAAGGTAGATGATGTGGGTCGTGTAAGGGGTGTGAGGGATAGAGATTGAAGTGTAGTGGGTAGTGAAGAAGTTGCTAAGGGTATTAGAGGTATGGGTGGTAAAGATGCTACAGGTGTAGGTGTAAGTCATGTCGGGTGCTTGGGTATGTTAGAGGTGTGCAAGGAAGGAATGGGTTGTTGTGTTTTTGGTTTATTTATGGGTGGAGGTTTCTTAACTACACTGGGAGGTTGAGGTCCTAAGATGGATATAAAAGGTGAAGGTGATGTAGGTGTGATTGGCACATGCCCGAGGTGTGAGTTCTATGGGTTTGGCTCTTGTTTGGGTATCGGAGTAGGTGGGTGTTGACTGTGGAGGATGTAGCTAAATCTAGTTTGATAGGTGAATGATTAAGGTTGGTGGTTGGGGTGACCCCTAAGGTAGTAATATGTTTAGGCAAGGATGAAAATATAGGCGTGGGTTTGGAATTAGATATATGTTCGGTTATGGCGAGGGTGTATGTTGAGCAATGTTGGGTATCATGGAAGAAGTTGTGATAGAGGTGGTTGTGTTTGGTTTTATTGGTTGAAATATCTTTGGGTAGATAGTGGAAGTGTCAGCAAGTGACATCTACATCGTGTTGAGATAGGAAGCAGAAGATGCCCCCAAAGTAAAGCTCTATCCACATAATCTAAGCGATCAGCTAAACGTGAGAATGACACGTCTGTAGGTGAGGTTGATGAGGACCTAATGGAAATTCTCATAAAATGTGTCTTAGAGAAGGGGAATTTTCTAGCTTTAGCTTTCGTGGGTAAGAGAGCCGAAAGTAGGTCCACAGGATCTTGGGTAGCCGATGGAGAATGCTTGTCTAGAGGCAAAGGTATCTCTACTGGATCTTTGATAGGTGGAGGAGAAAACAGGTGCTCCTTTGTAGGTGGAGGAGATAATGGATGCTCCTCTGTAGGTGGAGGAGATGATGGGTGCTCCTCCATGGACTCGAAGAAGTGTTGTGGGTGACGGTTTTGAAGCGGAGAAGCAAAAGGTGAAATAACTTCAATATTAGCTAAGGGCTCCTCCACGGGTGATGAAGGAAGTGAAAGGTTTTCCTCTGTGGGTGGAGGACTTGGGCTAGAATTTCCTCCATGGAAGGAATATGAGGTAATTAGGAAGCAACGGGTGCATCACTAAAAATAGCATGAACCTTGTGGGTATGGCTATCATGAGTTGAGGTCTCACTGGGTTGATCAGGTGAAGGGGCATGATTGGGAAAGGGTTTCTTGAATATGTGTAGGTTTTGATTGGCCGGTGTGTTAGGATTATCCATAGTTAACTTGCCTTTCTCGAGCATTTCTTGGACAATGTTTTTGAAAGTGATGCAATTGCCGTCACTGTAACCCTTTACTCAATGATAGTTACAAAATCGTGTTCTTTATACCATGCGGGTGTGGGGTGAGAAGGGTCAAAACCGGTGTGTGGTTTTATAGCCGGAAGGGTGATGACCCCATCTTTGATGATATTTTCTAAGATAGAAGAGTAAGGCTCCCCAATCTGGGTGTATTTCCATTGTTCTCGTCTAAATTGAAATTTTTAATAGGTGAGAGATTAGATGAGGGCTAGCCTAATTTGATGGATGAGTGGGCCTACCTTGAGTACCTTTGCATTAGCTATTCCCTTAGATTTTAAATAATTGTTCTGTGGTTTCAAGAAGAAGAAGCATAATTTGACATGAATGCTGAGTTATTATTGCGTAATTGGATTTTATTCTCTTCGATGGCCCAAATTTATATATTTCATGCCATGGTGAATGCTTCATCAAAGGTTTGGAAAGTTTGGACTTACGGGGTCAGCAAGATATGTCTAGCACAAGCCCACATGAAGAGCTCGATGAGTTTGGTTTGCGGTAGTTGGAATGTGAGTTGATTAATCAAGCTACGCTAACAAGCAATAAAATCTGTGATAGATTCATCATCATCTTGATGTGTGGAGTATGGGTTAGTCATGGTAACCTTCTTAACGATATTGATGGAGAAGTGATCCAAGAATTCCTAGGCTACCGATTAAATGAAAATATAGAGTGTATAGGTAACCCACTATACCAATCTAACGCTTGAGTCCAATCGAGACATGGGAAATTTCCTCAAGAGCAAAGCATCATTGTGGGTGATTAGCTAGCACCCATGTTTTAAAGACCGTAAATTTTTTTGTGGGTCCTCATTTCTATTGAAATGGTTGAATTTAGGCATTTCCCAATGCATGGGGTATGGATGAATAGGGATGGATGGGTGTATAGGCTCATTACAAATCTTGTCATAGGTGAGAGTTTTTCGGGAGCGAAACCGATGCCTCCAATATTTGCATCTTGTCCATCATTAATTTGATTAGGTCGTTGGTAGGTTCTAATGGTGGGTGCCTCCTGTAGCATAAGAGGGTTGGTGTTGGGAATATGATGGGGCGGAATTCTAGTATATGATACAATCTGGCCGCATAGTTGGATTGAGAAGGAGGGAGTGAGATAGGGGTACATACCCAAAATTAATGATAGTTGAAATGGGAGGCTACCGGTAGTAGTACGTATATGGTGGTGGAAGGGTCGTGGTAACTCTAGTGGCAATGAGGGCTAACTATTTTGGAATAGAAAGGACCACATTTTGAAAAGGGTATGGGTCACCAACACCGGGGGTGGTAGCGTAGCTACGGGTATATGCAAGACCATAGGGGTGGATGAGGTGGTTTTCGAATGGTTGGAAAAGGTATAATGGATGTGGCGGTCTGATGGATGTAAGTGGAAGTCATAGCGGGTATAGTGCCTAAGCGTGAAACGTTTAGGGGTAAGGTAGATGCGAGGCAATGTGGGATTAACAGGGTTTGGAGTAGAAGTAGGAGTGAGTGTCAGGGGGATAGATATGGGTATGCTATATATCAACTAACCCGAGGCATCTCGAGTGGACAAGTGGGAAAGATAAAAATACAAGGCAGAAGGGTTTTGGTCAAGGAGTCATGTGAACTCCTCATCTTTGGTAGCAATATTGATAGGTTGGATAGGTTCCATGGCAGGTGATAAAATGGAAGGTGGTGAAGAGCTAGGTGGGAGTGGTTGACAATTGACATGGAATACGATGGCGCTTACTTGTCGATGCTTCAATACCCCGTGAATAGTACTAGCGAGGTAAGGCTACTTTTTGTAAATGACATAGAAGTACAACACCGGTACGATAAATAGATGGTGGTGGGTGAACTAGAGCTAAAACGGTAGCTGGAAAATGATAGGCTAATCGATGCCGATTAGGGTAAATCAACACCGGTCACAAGTAACTACCTGCTAGTCAGCATGTGGAAAGTGGACAGATTGCTCAAAAAATAAGGTACAAGGCTAATTTTTCCAGATATGCCAAATATTGATGAGATTTACCAAGTCAATGGGAATGATAATAGTGATAGGGACTCTGAATAGTCGAGAGAAGGTAAATTTTGGGCGGAGTTAACTAAAATGATAGTGAACCGATGCCGGTTGGGTATAACCGATGATGGTCAGGGCGTAACCGACGATGGTCCCTAGACCGACACCGTTACTATGAAATTGAAACAGTGATGAAGAAAATATGGTTGTGAGTTAAAATTTGATGTGGAATCAGACCTAGAATTCTGAGAATGATGAGAATATGGTCCAGGCACACTCAGATGAAGTTGGAATACACCAGTTGTGATGAGGAACATGCAAGGAGAAAAAGGAAAAATGAAGAGCGTAATCTCTCACCTTAAAACACAAGCCAAGTAGAAACACTAAGAAAAATATGATCCAAAGAGTACTTTTTCTATTATGTTTTTTAGCTTATGCTATTTAAGGACTCGGCTCATGGCGTAGAATAGAGTTTTTTTGGTGAGGATGGCTTCCGACTAAAAAGGAGATTTAAAAGGTGAGGTTTCGGGTATGTTATGGTGGGGGTGGGCCTCGTTGAAGTATGATTTGTGAGTAGCGATCTAGGTGCCACTATCTTTGTGATCGTGTGATCACATACAACTTCTTCCAGGAAATATGTTGTTTAAGAATGTGTATATTTTTAATTTTTGTGGTGTTTGGATAAGATTCAGAGAGAGAGAAAGAGAAATAAAGTGATTTCTATGATTCATTTGTCAACCATCAACTGGGAATGACTTCCAGCGTATAGGTTTCCCTCAATTAATGTGAGCTAATGCAGAAAGTCGAATGAAAAGCAACAATTTTTAAGCCCAAATCGAGTATGGAATTCGATGACACAATGAGAGGAATAGGAGAAAGTATGATCTTTCACTAATTTAATGCAAATGAAATGGAAGAAGTTTTCATTTTAAGCACCAAAACACGATTGCTTTGAGACAATAGAGGGAGAGATGATTCCAGGGAAGAAATTTTAATGTGAGAACATTTTAGAAAGGAAACAAACATAAAAATTTTACCTAGAAATGAATGAATGCAAAGAACCCCAAATGGGTCCCATCGGGTGTGCCAAAATGTTTCACCTGATTATTAGACATTTCTTCGAAAATGATGAAACAGATAGGGTAACAGGCATAGGAGGAATACATGTTGAAATGTTGGTTGATAGGTTGTTTGCGCGTGTGTTGACTCCTTGATCTAAAGCTGATCGTGAGAGATTCCTTTTGGCTAGGAGGAACTACCTGAAATAAAAATCAAGACCACCAAAAAGAGTTAAACAATATATGCAGTGGAATACCTAGCGTATGCTAGATCCGGGAAGTGTGATACTTCCTAGATGGTCTGTCAATCCATTGTTTAAAAAAATTTAATGCTGGTAATAAAGTAAATCCTATTGTAGTTAAAATGATTTAGGTATCTCATTTAAAACACAATAAGAAAGATCTAATCTAACATGCTAGGTTAAAATAAGATCCGAAGGTCAAGTAACTAGTTCTAGGTCTCTACAGGTCTAACAGAGGTTTTAGGCAGGTCATAGGTGAGTAAGGGTGATGTGGAAATAAGTAGGTAGGTTACTGTTCTAGTCTGTATTGGTAGATATAAAGACCCATGCTGGTTAAGGGTGAATGATGCTGGTTTGGGAGAACCAGTGCCGGTTACTGTGGGGTACTAGGAATGTCATAGAGTGAGCTTTAGATCTCCCTCATGATTACACAAAGGACTAGGCTCATCGGAATGAGGTATTAAGTTGTTTGGATTGGATTTGGTGAAGTTTTAATAGAGATATGGAGGGGTGAGTATTAATGGAGGTCATTGGATGACTAGGAGAACAAAGGATGAAAATAGAATGATGAAGTGAGTGAACCAAAGGAGTAAAATGTTCTACTTACTTGGAATCTAGTTCTGGATGTCTGTGAGTGAGGATTGAAGGTGCTGATAAGAGGTTGAACAATGAAGAGGATCACCAAACATTGGGGAGCTCTTGCATGGGCTGCATGTGCTATCCTTCTTGCTTGATTGGATCAAATTTGTCTTTGGTGTGAGTCTTTGGATGGTTGCTCCCTGAATCTTGGATTTCGTGCAAGAGAAAATACTTGATCTCCTTCTTAGCACTTGTGTTCTACTTGAAACTTGTTCTCAAAAGATGTGATATCTCTAAGGAATCTGCCAACCTCAAAAATAAGGTTGTTTTAGGAATTAAAAGGTAACCGACGGTGGTTAAGGGTAATTGGTGTTGGTTAGGACGAGATTTCCCGGGTTTACTAAACTCGGGCATATCCCCTTGATTTTCTGGGATCTCATTTCATTTTTCCTACGGGTTAGACTAGAAGCTACCTTCTAACATGCAGGAATGTGGTTAGAGGGAATGTAGGCATTGATTTTTAGGGTTTGGGTAAGTCTTAGTTAGTTATGACAACCTACTAAGAATAGGTCTTAGGGTGAGGTGGCTAGATGAGGTGTCTAGGTGAGGTGGATATGTGGGCATTATCTCAATTAGGATATTTAAATAATAAATACTGTGAAGATAATGAATTAATTTAATTTAAATAATTAAATTAATATTATAGTGGGGTGAAGGGGGCCATGGCTAGTTGAATGTGTTCAAGGTATTTATTTGACGGGGGACTAAGGGGAGTGTGACCTAATTTTTATGTCTACAAGTGCTATCCAAATTCTCCATCCTTTGGTCAAAAATATCCATGCTATCATGTCCATTTTACTTTTCTTTCAATGAAAGAAAAAAATTGATGATTTTCCTGAATAAGTCTTGGTGCTTGGTTGGCACTTACCATAGCCTTCTTTAATTTCTCTAGTGTGCCCGAATTTTAAAAATGACTCCATCCTTAACCCATCTGTACCGGTTATCACTCCTTGTGAACACAACATCCCTAGTATACAAGTAAGGACTTCCAAAGACAACGTCAAATGCATCAAGTGGAATAATATCATCCTCTAATACATCTATGTATTGGGTATTTATCCCAAATTGAAACTTACACTTCCTTGTAACTTGTATTTCTACACCCTTCTTCACCCATCCCAGTGGGTATGGATGTGGATGTGCGTAAGTCTCTAGACCAAGCTGTTCTACAACCGCATCAGAAATCAAATTTTACTAAGAACCAAAATCTACTAAAGCGTTTACCTTAGTCTTCTTGATTTGGATTCTGATTTGAAATAGCTTACTCATCTCTTCTTCTTCTATTGCCCGTACATGTTAGTGGCCATGCATCCTAGCCTCTCGTCTACATCCAAATCATCCTCAATCTCCACCTCTCTTTCTATCTTCATAGTGGCCATGGATTTCTTGGAATCCTTGGTTTGGTGCTTTGGGTGAAATTTCGGATGTAACTTCCAACATGTGGCATTAGTATGTCCATTTACATCACAATTCTTATAGAAATTCTTAGGATCTTTACAAGTATGCAAAGTAGTAGCAACATGTTTACCTTTCCATTTACCTCTGCTACTTGTCTTCCCTTGTTCTTTGTCCTGCGGTTATGTTGATTGGTCTCCCTTATACTCTATTTCTCCTTGTTTCTTCTTGTCATCAATGTAGTATGCTTATACACAAGCTTCATTGAGATCCTTGGGCTTCATGGATATTACCTTCCTCTCGAAGGTGAGTGTGAAGTCCTCCCAAATACTTGGTCAAAATGTCCTCATCCTCCAAGTCCATATTAAGCAACATGGATTGTCTCCAAAATTCCATAGTGTAGTCTTACATGCTTTGATCATTGCCCTGGCTAAAGTACTACCACTTAATCATCATGTCAGTCTTATGGCCAATAGGATAGAAGTTAGCTCTAATCAATTCTTTAAAACCCTTCCAAGTACTGACAATAGGACATTTCTTCTTCTCACAAGTGGCTAGGTGGGTTTCCCACCAAACCAGAGCATGACCTTCCATTTTGAGACATGCAAAGGAGATCCTTTGTGCCTCAGTGACATTATGAAAACTAAAATATACTTCCCTTTGTTTTATCCATTTATCCAGTAATTTTACATCTACTTGTCCTTCAAAATTCTTTATTTCTACTTTTATTTCAACTTTAAAAGGTGTATGTGCAGATTTTACCTTCTCGCTTACAATTGGCATCTCTTCATGCTCTTCCCATTCTTCCTCTTCATGGATCTTTCCGATACCAATTTTTTTGGCTAGTGCTTGAACCACTGAGTCCATGGAATCTTTCTTAACCGAATCCGTCTTTTGTAGATCTGAAAGTTCTTCTTGTTTTCTGTGTAATCTATCCATCATGGTCTCTAGCATCTCGACTCTACGGACCAAGTTCTCTTCCTGCATTTGAGCTCTAATTCTTTGTTTCCACTTATTCGTAGAAATATCTAGCTCGCAAGGTAAAAATTATTCACCTTTGGACCTTGTCATTGTCATACAAAATCACAAGAAAGATTCAAATACCATAGTCCTGGATATATAATCAGCTTTGATACCAAAATGATCCATAAACTTCTACTTTGGAACTCTACGAATCACATAACTATGTTGTTCTACTTTCAAATTTGGAAAATGATAGAATTTCTTGAAAATTAGAGCTTTGTGACTGATTATCTAGTGCTATAGAAAGGAAATTGCAAAGAAGGAAATAATTCAAACTTCAACACCAACAATTTTATCCTGGAAACCTCCAAGGAGGAAAACCAGTTGGGAAGGGAAACTACTCTTTCTTCCCACTTTTATTGGTCTAATATAGACAATTACAGATTACAATAAGTATGAAAAGAAGCAACAGTGTAAACCTTCTCTCTAATTACTTTCTTGCTCTATTTCTACACCTTTCTCCTACAATTCCATTCCAACACTGAAGATCTTGCTCACTGCTCTCATTAAAATCTACTTCTCGATCTCTCTAGATCTTGAATGCCTATTCTCTTATTCCTTTCATGCATTTATAGGCCTTCCCATGTCCTCCCATGCACTGGAGGATGTGAAAGGGAATGGAAGGGAAGAGACACGGTTGGGCACTTCAAGAACACATCCATTCACATTCCATTCTTCTTTTATGTTCGAAAGTTTCAGGACCGCTACCCCGTGTAGACCGGCGGTCTCAGGACTGCCACCTTGGCTCGGTAGTGGTTTTAGGACCACCGCCCTACAGGGAAAGGGTTCTAAAACCACCATTCTACAGAGTGGTGGTTCTATCCAGAACCTCTGTTTACCTCATTTTTCTCACTTTTTCTTGTTTCTCCTTCTTGGTGTTGATGGAACTGATGAAGTGGTGTGTTTTTTTAGATCCCTATGGATCATACCTCCCCTAATTAGGAGGCTTTTGGTCCCACAAAATATTAGTGGGGGAGTGGTAGAGGAATCAACTCCTCTCATGCTCATTCAAGTACCATTGGGTCTGCCTTGGTGTCTTCTCTCGTCCAACTTGCCAAGATTCCTATGGATCTTTGGTTTGTTGTTCCAGTGTTACATCCTCCTCCGAGTTTCCTCGAGTACAATCCTCTTTGGAAGGTAACTTCTGTATCTTTCCTTCTTTGTCATGCATAGATGGTGTTAGTGGATGTGAGCTCTTACAACTTACTATCGCATGCATCTACATGAAATATGGCCTAAAGGTTTCTTCTCCAACCTACTCAAGTATGGCGAAGGTCCCATACTGTAGTGGTTTAGTCCTTTCTTGTCTTTGTCTCTTGAGATGGATTGGTCAAATCCTATTCAAGTACACTACTGCTATAGTCACCATCGTTCCTTATATCTCCTCTTCTTCTTGTTGCCCCATGGTCAAGTCCAGTGAATATGTAGGTAGATATGGTGACTGCATAGTGGAAGTTTATTTTGCTCCTTGAATGAGCAGTTCTGTAGTGGCTTCTTCCGCAAAAAACAGATAAGTGCTATCCAAATTCTCCATCCTTTGTCAAAAATATTTGTGATCTCACGTCCATTTTACTTTTCTTTCAATGAAAGTAAACAAAACTGATGATTTTCCTAAATAAGTCTTGGTGCTTGGTATGCACTTACCATAGCCTTCTTTAATTCACTCTGGTGTTCCCGGATGTTAAAACTGACTCCATCCTTGACCCATCTATACTAGTTCTTCCTCCTTGTGAACACAACATCCCTAGTATACAAGTAAGGACTTCTTAAGACAATGTCAAATGAATCAAGTGGAATAATATCAGCCTCTAATACATCTATTTATTGGGTATTTATCCCAAACTAAAACTTACACTTCCTTGTAACTTGTATTTCTACACCCTTCTTCACCCATCCTAGTGGGTATGGATGTGGATGTGTGTAAGTCAATAGACCAAGCTGTAGAATGTAAATAATGTGTGCATGGAAACAATAGACTCCCCTATGAAGTGTGATGTAGATGTACTACCCTTTGTCCCTTGTGATGAAGCTAGATGGATGCGACCTTAGGTAGTGATAGATAGTGCTTAGTGCTTGGTCATTTATTATGATCACATAAATTTATATTTATATGATTCCCTTTCTTGAATTTTTTACTTAACCTCGAAAAGGTTGACTATCAAAAAGATAAGATGCTAAAATAGATAGAAAGGACCCAAAAAGTGTGACCAAAGTACAAAGAGGACATGGGCTCACCCGACATTGGCATCCTAGTTGGGTGCTAGAGTCCAGAATGACAAATGCCGAAAGGTGAAAAGATAGACTGAGCAAGTAAGAGTGTAAGACTAAAAGTAAAAGCATAAAGCAAAGAAAGATGGCCAAATACATGGGTTAATCATTACTTTTTGTACTTAGGAATCATGTAAATAGTAGTATGTAATCAAGACTAAATAATTACCCAAAGTGCATGATTTTGTGTCTACATCAACCTTAATGTGGTCTTCTCAAAAGACATGACTAATCAATAACCTAAATCTTCGCAGACCTCTCCTCTAACTCCACATCATCCCAGAATAATACCAATGTGTCCTCATCCACATCCAATCCCTTAGTATCTTGTATAATATAAACTCCTCCTGTAAGTTCAACATCCATCCCATTAAACATATCTTAGCCTATCTCATCTCAACATCCCAAATTAGATATCCAAAACATAGTTATGTCCATCCTGACATCGATACCCCTATCAACACAGTTTTATTTGTACTGAGCACCCCTCCTCACAATAGTCATTCACCATCCGTACCCTAATTCCTATTAATCTATACCTCAAAAATATCAACCTCTCATTCATACCTCCATTCCTTTCTCACACATACCTCAATAGTCTCAACCACTCATCTATTTCTCTATTCCTTTCCAACATATACCTCAACAATCTCATTTGTTGTGCACATATCCAACCCTTTTCAACATATACAACAACTATCATAACCTCTTATAAACACACCCATTCCCTTCCAATATCAAGTACATCTAACCTTCACAACCCTTAGTTTCTCAACCTACCTATAATTCACTGGTACCCATCTTCAACAATATATCTCACAACCATATCAAAAAGTAAATCAATTCTTATATAATTAACCTGGTTCATCCTCATCCATATACAAAAAAAAAAAAACACAAATCCTTTATGGGCTTTGATGAACAAAATATCTAGTCTCGAAGTTGCTTCTATGGGTCCTAAAACACATTATCTTACAAACAAATATGAAAAGAATCCATCCACCCATCTGTACCATACAAATCCTATCCTTATTACTAGTAACTTCCTATTTTCCTCAAATTATATAGTAAATAAGAGTGTCAACAACATATTCGGGCCTTCGACATGCTTGTTACTTATAATACATGACCATGACCTTGTGTTGAGGACATTTCCCATGTTTTCAATCGCCCCGCTTTAGACTAGTATAACATAATCCCACAATATTCATTGTTCTCTTTCACACAAAATTCTCATCTTTTATTGGAACATTTATCAATCAATATCGCACAAGAAATCACTATCATTGACCTATACGCAATCAAACAATTTGAATACAAATTCATCTCATACTTTTTCACCCTTTGGAGAGGCATTATTAATCAACTGTCATTTTCCCTCCCACAGATCATTTCATCCACGTTATAATTTGAATCTTTCTAGATGTTTGGAAAATCCTTGAAAATGGGTCACAAACTTAAGCTTCATGCTCTTGAAGATGGTAGGGTCAAGCTTAGATCAAAGAAAGTAAAACCACGAGTTTTTTTGTCCAAACCATCTTCTAGTCATGAAAAATACAAATCATCAGCCAACACATTCATCGTCAAGGCCACTCCCAAATAACATTCTTCTTTTGAACACTCTCATCCCGAACACACTTAGACTCCTATCGGTGAATCTTATAGTGTATTATTTGATAAACTCATGGATACCAATATGATCACTCTTCCTCTTATCTACCCCATCAATACATCTATCTCAAAGCCCTCTTGGTAGAGAGATAATGATTATTACAAATTCCATAGGGTCAAAGGAAATGAAATTGAAAGGTGTTGTTTGTTTAGAAACTCCATTCAAGATCATATTTATAAAGGTGTGCTAGAATTGTATAACTCAAATGCACCTCAAAATCAAAACCTACACATTTTAAAAAAAACCCTTTTTGGAATCATTACCCATCCACCATCCAACCACAATCGAATGTCATCCATGCCCATCACACTATAAACACGGTCAAAGATAAGTCACCTATAACATTTGAAACTCTCAACATAGAATCCACGTCCGAACCGTCTACCAAGAGCTCTATTGTTGAAAAAAACCAAGCATCCACAAAAGTAGACATATCCACTAGTCATGTCATGTAAAAGAAGACACTTTCTTTCACATCTTCTCTATCAACATCTAATTCACCTACAAGCTCTTCAAAAACGTCATAGAAGAAACCCGTTATAATTTTTTTGAAAAGATCATATGATGATCACATTGCCCAACATTATCTGTGTAAAATTCAAAAACTAGTCACACAACCACATGTCCCTTTATCTAAAAAGCCAACAATCCTAACACATCGACATATCACTTCTTCAACTCAAAAATTAAACCCCCGCCCTCCATTCTAGGGCCACATCACTCATATAATATACTGATCACTATCACAAAATCAAAGACCATTCCTCAAAGCACATACCTAAAGAAACTACACAAAACATAGTGCCTTCAACACCTACTAAATTGAAAAAGTGTCACTTCCTTCAATATCTTCCTTGAAAGGACATTACACATCAATTCTTCAAATCCTCCTATAATTATCTTTCATGACATTACCTCCTCTTAATACATGTAGCTCTCGAGGCTTGAAGCCTTCTTGGTATAACTTTGAAGCCATTTGTGATTATCATTGCGAGACCAAGACATCATACAAAGGATTGTAAAGCCCTTCATGTTGTTATTAAAAACCTTGAAAATAAGGGCCTTCTCTCCCTCATATCTATAAACATATAAATCATCCCACAAGACATCCACTACAATTGCATCTAGATCATCATCTACACCTACAACTACGAAAGTGAGAAATATTTTAAGGAATTTCCTCCTCATCAAATCAACAAAGAACATATTAGCTTTAGAGAACGTACCCATGAACCTAACACCTCTAATCAAAATAAATATAAAGTCTTCATCCCACTCACTCCTGAGTCATTAGCTCCAACAACTCCTACTTAGGATAAGGTTTCCATCCTTACCACCCCTCACACGCAATCCACCACCGTAGTTAAAAATACCCTCATCAAATAACTTCACCAAACTCCAGTCAAGATGTCCCTTTACGAGCTAGTGAAAACCTCACCTTCCCATCGAAAAGCCAAGATTGAAGCACTCCAATCCATATCTGTACCTTTAGACGACCCATAAATTTTTCTAAATCTAGTCGGTACACTCAACACATCCACTACAATATCCTTTAACAATTCAGAAATACCATCACTATAACCGTCAGAGGACTAGGACCACTCACTCTTCATCACCTCTCAAATCAATGACATCCTCATTAAAAGGGTTATGATCAATAATGGTGCCAACATCAACATCATATCATCACATGCCTTTAATAAACTTCAACTACCTAACACCATCATCACCTAATTACTCTTTGTGCTTCAAGATTTCAATGATACTATTGCTCCCACATTGGGTATAGTCATTTTACCACTCAAAGTCGGCATTAAAACTCTCCCTAAACTCTTCTATTTGGTATAAGGTGAGTTCCATTATAACATAATTTTGGTTCATCCCTAGAGATATGTTATGTGTTATATCCCATCAACACTCCATAGATGTATCAAAATACGAACACGAAGGTACAAATTTTACGGTCCAATAGATCTCGAACCCCTTGAAATCCTATTACATGACATATTTCCCGAATAACGTACTTGTTCCTAAATCAAACTCATGATCATCTAATGAAGCCTTCACTAGTTCATCCATTCAATCATCCAAACTATTAGATGATGATTCCTCCGATGACGTTATGCAATGCCTTTCACCGGGAAGTATCACCTCCTCACACTTAGCTCACTTCCCAAACCAAAGACATAAAAAAGGCATGATAAACAACCCATGTACAAACCCAAAATTAGAGATGTCATCTCTACGGTATAACACATTTGACAAAAAAATATCATCTACGGAGGGATCGACCACCCTTCTACGCAGCCTACATATCAGCGTCATGTGAAACCATTCATATCAGACTTCAAATTATTATATAATCAAGTATTTACATAGATGTACCTTCATCACTGCGCCTAAAAATGATTTGGATTAATATGTTATGAATAGGGTGTCCATGATTTTATTATTGAACATTCCCTCAAACTATATGAAAAATATGGGGTAGGTTATGAAAAACCATCTTCTCGAACCCTCCACACATACCACATCCAAATCTACCACAGAACCATAACCATTCTCCTCATCTACACACAACAATCCCATGGATATTGATGACACCATTTCTATTCCCACCAACATTTTTTAGTCAATACTATTACATTAGGACCATTGAATTTTCAAACTGATCATGATACTAATACACTTCCTCTCATCTATCCCAAAATGATAGAAGAAGACTCACCTATTATCAGTATCCTTCAATGCCAATATGATCAAACCATCCTCTCTCATATTGGGGCAGAGGACCATTTCCTTTAAAAAACCCTATTATCTAACACATTGATGCTTCTTAACAAATCCATGATTGACGTTAACAAAGAGAATCCATAGGATCCTCATATAGTTAAATTTGGTCAATCTTTAGATCCATGGGAGTTATAAGATTATACCACCTTCTTATCCAAATATAGTCAAGTGTTTGTTTGGTCATATAGTGATGTGCTAGGTATTAACCCCAACATCATTGTTCATAATATCGTCACATATCCTAACGCTAAACCACGGTCAAACAAAAACTACATAGAATGCACCCTCACATAGTTCTCCTAATCAAAGAAGAGTTACAACACCTACTCTCCTTCAATTTTATCATACCCATTGACTATCCACAATGGGTCTATAATATCCTACCCATAACCAAAGCCTTAGGAAATTTATACAATCTGCACTAATTTCTAAGATCTCAATCTCATTTGTCCCAATGATGAACTCCCTATAACAAACATTGACCAGCTCGTCGACTTAATAATAGACCACAAAATTATCTCCCTCATGGATGGCTTCTCTAGCTATAGTGAAATTCTTATCACTATCGATGATCAATACAAAACATCCTTCATCACTCCTTGGGTGAATTTCGCTTCCGTTTTATGCCATTAAGACTTAAGAATGTAGGGGATACTTATCAACGCGTCATGACATACATTTTTCATGATCTTATTTACAAAACCATATAAGACTATGTTGATGATTTCTTAGGGAAATTGAAGTATCCTAAATATCATCTCATTGTCCTCAATTCCATCTTCCTCCATCTCGATTCAATACTTTCTTCACCTTAACCCCATACAATGTGTGTGCGGTGTCCTCATCGATAAAATCTTAGGGTTCAAAGCATATCTATTCATGGTTTTGAAGGATACCCTGTTAGGATCAAAGCTATCATCAAAATTCCTCCTCTTTCAAACCTCAAATATCTTTACAACCTCTAGGGTAAGCTTCAATCCATCTTGTCACTTTATATCACAAATTTTAGATCGTTTTCATCCTTTTCATCATCTCCTTCGAAAGATGTAAACTTTAGATGGGGCCAAAACCGACCAAAGGAATTTGACAACCTCAAACAATACCTCATATTTCCACCTATTCTCACACCTTCACGTGAGGGGGAACCTTCTTACCTTTACATATCTGCTACAAATCATGCCTTGGGTGTCAGGCTCACTCACCAAGAAAAGAATAGTCATTAACAAGTCATTTACTATATAAATATCACCCTCCGTGAATAGAAAACCCATTATAATGAAGATAAAAATTTGTGTTGTGTCTTGTATTTTGCAACGTCTAAAATACACCATAACCTATTCAATCACAAGACTTATATCGTTACCAACTTCAATCCACTTAAAACCAAGCACCCCAAACCATATTATAGTGATGACATCACTCGATGGCTTATGTTTTTTTTGGAATAGGATAAAGTGAAGGTTTTGAAAGGACCCACATCCTTATACAAAGAAGAAGGGAAGAAATATAAAGAGGTGAAGAAACTTTCACAATACACTAGAAGAAAGGAGGAAAAAAATACCCAAAGGACAAAGTGAAGCTGCTATAGTTAGATAAAACAATGAAGAGTATGAAGAGGCCTTACAATAAGCAAATGTAACAGGATGCTGCAAAGAGGAATGAAAATAAAGAAGAGACACGAGATATAACCCGAAAAGAGCTATGAAAAAATAAGGGAGGCTACTAAGAGGAACCCAAAAAATAAGCATAATAAGGGAAGGAAAGTAAAGGGTATGAGGAATTAGTTCTTACCCCTCTTCCCCTTCAACGCACCAATTTCCAATTTCCTAGTAGGTGTTCTACTGGACCCAAGAAAAGTGATAAAGCCAAGTTTAGAGGGGTGCAATTCTAAAGTTCCTTATCGAAAGTGATGGGACCATCCTTATCGAATCAAAATGTTCGATTCATGTGGCATCTTAATTCCTAAAGTAGTTCACTCAGAGTGGGAGAATGTACCGATAGTTGACCCACTTTCATACAATTAGATGCGATGGTAATGAACAACATCCAAGTAAGCAACAAAGGACATAGCAACAGATAAAGGACCTACATATTTGGATTCTTGATCTTTAGTATCGAGCTTGAATAGTCCTTAAGATCTAGTGGGCTCAGTAAATTTAGAAAAAAATTATTTTAAGCTTTAAATTTCTTATGAGGGTAGGCAGATGGAGATGGTCTAGAGTCCTACAATTTCTACTCTTGAAATCTATAATTTCATATTCTAGATTTTGTATATGAGTCATGTCTCCCATCTTGAGTGTCATTTTATCTAGAAATCCTTTACTAAGAAGTACCTCAACATAGATCCTGACATAAGTGAGCAGCCCACTCTGTAATCGCTCCTCATCTTGTTTTATGAACTTTCCAAGGAAATTTCCTATTTCTTCCAAATAAAGAAAGAAATTGAGAAGGAGATTAGGTATTCCTACTGAAATAGACACACGTGAAATGGAGAAGGAATTTGGATTAAAATGGGGGAACCATGGGGTAGAAAATATTCCCACCAAACCTTATAACCAAAGGCCCTCATCAATGACCCTTTGATAATCCTCTAGGTCATAGAAGTAAACTAGGAAAAAATCTCGGGCATAAAAACAATATGCACAATTTTTTTTCCAAAAGGAGTGGATCCACTGAATCAAAACATGTTTTGAATGTCAAATACCATTGAATATGCATACGAGGGCCTTTTTTCCAAGTTTTGTTTAAAGGAAAAATTGTCAAGACGATTGATTTCAAGGGAAGGGGAATCAACAACTTATTCCACAATATAAATAGGGGAGGGAGGACCTTAGTTATTGAAGTGGAAAAAATATTTTTAAATAATGCTTCTTTGAATGATTTTGGGTTTCAAACTTTAGCACCACCCTTTAAAAACCCAAACGTTAAAATCATGGAATCTCGTCCAATCCCATCGGAGCTGAGCAGTGATTCATCCTTTGGAAATTTTCCTCTAAAAATAAGTTTGATGAAATCATAACAAGCAACCTAGTTTGTGGGAAAGAATAGATTTCAGATCCCTACCTTGGGTGAGAAAAGGTAGTTGAACACAAAGGGTATTACCATCCTGTATGAACTAGGACCTTAAAAGGATAATCATAGCCTCCTTCGTAGTCCCCGAGCTATCAAATCCTCAGTACGCCCCTAATGAAATGTCTCTAGTCACCTACAACCCATAGCCATGAAATTCTAGGCCTTTGAAAGAAGTGGTAGGAAAAGGAACAACATTGCCTTCGATGAAAATCCCATGTCTATCACGCACTATGCTTTCCCAGGTTGAAGCCAAAACAATAGTCATTCCAAGGCTAGATTTCTCTTCCACATATGTGAAGGAAGTAGGGACTTACATAGGAGGAGCCATTTCATCCCCTAGGAGACCTCAATCGTAGAAATATAAATCCAGAGTCAAACCCATAGCTGCTACGGATAGGGAAAGTAGGTTAGGGCATGCCATTTACAAGAGCTAGAAAATGACATATCTTCTACCCACTCAGTGGCTTCTATTTATGACCAAGTTTGACCTTGAATTTATCCCACAAAAATGTATCAAAGGACAAGCTATCACTGATCATCTTTCTGAATCTCCTCTCCTAGACAATCAACCACCTCATGAACGATTCCTAAATGAATCCATTAATACTATCATCGATCAAGAATACACCCACATCAAAATGACACTTTTCTTTAATGGATCTGAGTATCATCAAGGGGGAGGTGTTGGTATCATCATTATACCTCCCTAGGGGATTCCTATCCCTCTATAATTTAAAATTAGTTTCAAATATACTAATAACATGTATGAATATGAAGCTTTAATCATGGGTCTCCAAACCACTGGAATTCTTAGTGTACAAATATTATACGTCTAGAAAGACTCACATATTTTCATCAACTATAGGAAAGGAATTTATCGTGTAAAAATGTTATCCTATAAAAATATAAATCCATTGTTTAATTCCTCCTAGAATCCTTTAATCATTACACCATCCAAATAGTTTCACAATCTTCTAACAAGTTCGCAGACACTATGAATTTTCTAGCATCCCTCATCCCCTTATCAAATGACGACTCAACCGATAACTCTAAGTTATTTGTTGTTGTCCCGTTGTCACCCAAAAGTGCACCCCGATAGATTATGGTGTGTACTCTCTCTCATATTGACAAAATTATAACACCTCAAGGTTGTGGGTAACCTAAAACCGAGGTGACCTTAGAGAGGGTTGGTTCCCTTGTGAATAACCTAAAAACTAACAAATTGACAAGGAAAAGAGAGAAGGAATGAAGTAAATATAAAATTGAGGTGATACACCAATGATTTAACACACACATGTACTACTGCATATAGAAAATATAGAGATCAACACACATGCAAAACTCTAGGCTAATTGGAAAAATTAATTCAAAGGTTTTGTCAAGGGGCAATAGTATAGGAAGAAATTCTAAAACAAAGCAAGACAATACCCTTATAAACACAATGAATACTAAAAACTAGTGATATGAGAAGGCAAAAATGGAACTTTTCTATTTAGAGATACAAGCACAAGCTAGGATTACCATAGCAAAACAACCCTAAGAAGTGTGTATGTGATTTATTTTTACCAAAATTAGTCATATTAGACTATTGTGTTCTATTTTAGATCCCTCATGTGCATTCAATAATAAAATATATTATTTTTTCACCCCTTGACTCTCCTCCAAACATGCAAGTTCCTTGGAATAATAAATAAATCCCTCTAATACCCTTATGTGTTGAAAATTGTCATGTCTTGAGTATTAAAAATATTAATTTTCCCCTTTTATGCTACTACATGGGAACTTAGGCATGGTGCAATAAATAAAATAAACCCTTTTCCTCCAATGTGGCATCCAAAATTGGGTTTAGTAGTTGCTTTTTTTCTTTTACCTTTTATCCTTTTGTATTTTTCTATTTTTGTCTTTTTCTACTTTTACTTTTTGCATGTTGTTTTTGCTTTTTGTGCTTGCAATGTAGACTTTAGGCATGCAATGATTATAACCACAGATTCATTGTTTTAACAACCACTTTAAATCTTATTTTTAGCATAAAAATAACTACTAATCTGCTGCTTTTATGATTAAAAAATAGACCCAACTGTTTTTTGCTAATTTTAGCATTAGCTTATGCTTTCCTTGGTGCTAACTTCCCTATTCTTAGTTGTTTTTATCTTTTAGTACCTTCTCTATTTTTAGAACTACCTTTCATTCCAAGTTTTTTTAGCTTTTGTGCATGCAATTGCACTCTATTTTGGAAACTCATTATTTTTAGTCAACTTTCACCACTCACCCAATTTCCATTTAACACACTTTATTTTTAGTGAATGCTAAAAATAGAAAAATGCTAAAAATAGACTTTTTTCCCAAAATAGCCAACTTCTTAAAAATAGCCTTGTTCGTTCTTGCATGGAAAAATATGGTAACATTCTCGGTGACACCACGAGATTATTTTTTGCTAAACAAGATATTAGTAGCTTTTCACATCCATTGGGCTATGGAGTTACATATTCTATGAATAACTTGCATCCTTTGAACAAAAGAATTAAATTACCTTCTTCAAGAAATGGAAAACATGTGCATGTAAAAATTATTGGAAAGAAAAATTACTAGGAAAATTGAAAAACAATGTGCATGCAAGCACTTATTGAATTGAAATCCTAAACTACCCTACTCCTAACCGGATAAAAAGGAAAGCTAAAAAAACCACATACATGTTGAGAGAAATAACTCCCTTTCCTTAGACAGTGGGGCCATGAGATCAAATTTGCAACTAGATCACATGGTATGAGTGCATAATAGGCGTGGACTATTGATTTGCCCAAAATACCATCCCATAATTGAATAAACACCTATGTAGGATCTGGATTCTATCTTTGTAGATGTTAGGGCTGATTTTTGAAAACTTGAAGATCTTTTTATGCTCGAAATGAGCACAACCGATGGAAACTCTATTTGTGGCTCTAAACTAGCAAAATATCGATTGGACATGGTCTTCTCATGACTGAAAAACTAATTTTTCTGATCTAACCCTCCTATTTCTATGTAATTTCATCATTTGGAATTCTTGAGGCACTTTCCCGATCATATTGGATGCTTGTAGGCGATTTATAAAATTTTCTACCTCATTGTTTGCAAACAAATTCATATTTGATTCCTTTTCAAGCTCAAAGGAAGATTTAATAATAGGATACTCTTCACTGAAAAAGATGGATGATGGAGGTGTACTACTTACAATTGTAATTGGCTCTTCCTCATCATCATAATCTTCTAAGTCTAATTAAACCTCATCCTATTTATCATTTTTTGGTCGTTGATCTCGATATTGATATCGGCTCAAGATTGCTGATCTAATCCTTAGATACACTCACATGATCCTTTGAAACATCAACTTTATGTTATAGCTCAAGAGATATGAGAAAACTTTGTCTCACTTCGCATGTTGGTCATATTCCTCCTGTTACTCTGTACCTTTAAAAACTTTCATGCACTACTTCTCTATTGTAGGTTTAACCCTTTGTGGAATCTCTATGCCCTCAAATTGTAAGTTGTGTTTTGTCATATGAGGGAAGGGGTGGTTTGGGTTGCTAACTTATTTTTTAATGGTTGAGATGATTGGATAGGGTAAGATCCTATGAAGGAGAAGCTTTTAAAGCTAGAATTTGGAAATTGGGCTCCACTTGAAGTGGTTGGAAATTAGAAATAGGAGGGCTGCATAATGATAATGAATAATTACCCCATTGATATGGTCTCTCAACACTATATTTGTAAGCTTCCAATTCTTCATCCCACTTTGATATTTGTGGTATCAACTCGAGACACAAAGTTTATCTTCTCTTGAGGGCTATACTAGTTTGGTATAGGACCGGTCCAGGGGTAGGGTATCACGAATCCATTCTTTGATGCTTTGATAGTGTTTATTTCTCTCATATTTACTATCTTCAACTCCAAGTGTAGTACCTACATATGCAAATCATCATTAGGTATGGAATTTCTTCCATAATTTGCATATACCTACTCCCGAAAAATACCATGATTAGGATAATCATATACATTTTTCGGATCATGGGCATATTTATTGTGATAGGGCTTATAGTATTGATGCGGAGGAATATTTTTAGGAAAAGGAGGTGGAGGGGAGTAATAGTTCTCTTGAAACTAGGAATTCCAATGAGGAATTGAAGTCATGATTGCAAAACCTAATAAAAATATGAAAATATGATGGAAAATTGTCTCTTGATTGAGAAAATGGGATCCTTGATCTAATTGAGTCATTAGATGTTGAATATTTGTATCGAAACACCGTTATTTGCAAAGACTAGCATCAAATTGTTTAGAAAATTTTGTACTCTCCCACCAGGGCGTGTCGAAACCATTTTCACCTAGAAGTGCACCCTAATAGAGAATGGTATGTACTCTCTCTCATGTTAACAAAATTTGAACACCTCAAGGTTGTGGGCAACCTAAAACTAAGGTGACCTCCAGAGAGGGCTGGTTCCCTTGTGAATCACCTTAAAACTAACAAATTGACAAGGAAAAGGGAGAAGGAATGTGGTAAATATAAAATTGAGGTGATACACCAATGATTTGACACACACATGTACTATTGTATACAAAAATATAGAGATCCACACACATGCAAAACTCTAGGCTAATCGCAAAATTAATTCAAAGGTTTAGGTAAGGGGCAGCAATATAGGGGAGAAATTCTACAAAAAGCAAGACAATACCCCGATAAACATAATAAATACTTATAAAACCAATGATATGAGAAGGTAAAATGGAGATTTTCTATTCGGAGATGCAAGAACAAGCTAGGATTACCATAACATAACAACTTGAAGAAATGCGTATAGGATTTATTTTTAAAAAAATTAGTCTTATTAGACTGATGCCCTCTATTTTATATCCCTCATGTGCATGCAATAATAAAATATATTATTTTATTCACCCCTCGATCTGCCCTCCAAACATGCAAGTTCCTAAGAATAATAAATAAATCCCTCTAATACCCTGTTGTGTTGAAAATTAACATGTTGTTGAGTATTAAAATAATTAATGTTTCCATTTTAGGCTATGCATGGGAACTTATGCATGCTGCAATAAATAAAACAAACCCTTATCCCTCCAATGTGGCATCCAAACTTGGGTTTAACAACTACTTTTATGCTTTTACCTTTTATCCTTTTGTCTTTTTCTATTTTTGTCTTTTCTGCTTTTAATTTTTGCATGTTGCTTTTGCTTTTGTGCTTGCTACATAGACTTTAAGCATGCAATAATTACATATTCACTATTTTAACAAGCACTTTAACTCTTATTTTTAGCATAAAAACAATTGCTAATTACTACTTTTATAATTAAAAAATAGACCAAGTTGTTTTTGCTAATTTTAGCATTAGCTTCTCCTTTCCTTAGCACTAACTTCCCTATTCTTAGCTGTTATTATCTTTGACTTATTTCACTATTTTTAGAGTTTCCTTTCATTCCAAGTCTTCTTAGCTTTTGTACACGCTTTCTACACTCTATTTTGGAAACTTGCTTAGTTTAGTAAACGCTAAAAATAGCAACTTTCACCACTCATACAATTTCCGTTTAACACACTTTATTTTTAGAGAATGCTAAAAATAACAAAACGCTAAAAATAGACTTTTTCCCAAAATAGCCGACTTCTTAAAAATATCCTTGTTTGTTCTTGCATTAAAAATATGGTAACATGTCCATATAATTGATCAACCATCCCACAACATTGAACTCCCTTCCATCAACATAATTGAAAATAATCCAACCTGATCTCTTGTATACTCAAACATTTAACTATCTCTTAGAATCCAAAATCCCTCTTAATCTATCTGAAAATGCTAAATGATCATTCCTCCAATGCCCTACCCACTATGTCATCATAGGTGGTATCATGTACAAACATAGATTCAATGGCATATTGTTAAAATGTCTTAGGTCTCATGAATCTACTAAATCCATTTAAGAAGTCGACGATGGTATATGTGGTGGAAATTTCAATGGCACATATGTCATTAAGTGTGTTCTTTGATTTGGCTACTATTGGCATACTATCAATCAATATTGTTATGCGTATGTTAAGAAATACGTTAAATGTCAAGCAACACTCAAATCTCACTAACATCCACTGCCAAGCCTAATAACCCACTCAAGAACTATGGCATTTATGCAATGGGGTTAGACCTCATTGGCAATATCAATCATCATTCATCATAACAAAATCACTCCATCATCATAGCCACCTGCATCGAATACTTTACTAAATGGGTAGAATTCATTCCCTTGACATCTACTAAAGCTAATAAAATCATCGATTTCATTTATCATCATATCATATGTCACTTTGGTTTCCCTCATAAACTCATGTCACTGATAATGGAAAATATTTTAAAAACAAATATGTCAAGAAAATTTACATCACATTTAACATAAAAATAAGCTTTTCATCACCATATTACCCACAAGAAAATGGACAATATGAGGCTTCTAACAAAACACTTAAAAATCCTCATGAAAACCGTTAACAAAGTAGACAAGAATTGGCATCTCCAAATCCCATTTGCTCTCTAGGCTTATCAAACTAGCATCTGTACTCCTACACGTGCTACACCCTTTTCTCTACTCTATGACAATGAGGTGGTTTTAACCCTTAAATTTCAAATTCCATCACTTCACGTATCCCTAAGATATTTCATCTTTGATGAGGACTATCAACAAGACCATCTAACACAATTAGAATTGCTAATTGAAAATTCTTAACAACTCTCGAATATCATCATGTCTATTAAGAGTGCATCAAACGTGTGTATAACAAACATGTAAAAGAACATGAATTTAACATAGGTGATATCATTCTCAAGGAAAATCAAAATTTCAGGTTATCCGGAAAGGAGTAAACGTGGAAATTTTACCCGTAGTTGAATCAGTCCATATGTCATCACTCACAAATATAGGTCGAGAGCTTATCATCTAGCCTCCTTGATGGTACACCTAAAAAGGAACCTCATGAATGCCTTGCACTTGTGGCCTTTCTACTGTTAACACATCATTCATCATGATAGTAGTCATATAAAAGATCTTATTTCACCACCAACCAGCCACCTTATCATCGTAATGATTTGAAAGTATGTGGTTCTTTCTGTCACTATCCTAAAAACCTTAAAGATGAGCACCATGTCTCTATTCATTACATCTTTCATATGGACAAGTTCCTCCTTCGTAGGAACCACACAATTGTTACATCCATCCACCTTGTTTACCAACTAAAGACATGTTATGGGGCACACATGTGTAGTTTATATACACATCTTTTCCCCTCCTTGGAATGGTCTATTAGGGACTCTGCTCTCAGCTCAAAGAAAGTAAAAAATATTTATGGATGCATATTGTCAAAGTAGACTGGTCCCTCAAAGGACAATTACAAAATAAAAAAAACTACATTATCAAAAAGGAAAATGTAGATTGATCCCTTGAAGGACAGGTACATGTCAAAATCATAGACTAATCCCTCGAAGGACAACTATCAACAAAATAAAAAATTTGAAATTGTAGACAACTCCTTGAAGGATGGCTACCCATGTAAAAAGGCTTCCCACATCGATCAGCCTTCAAAAATTCAAATATCAAAAAGTATCCTAGGAAAGCTTCCTGCATTGATCAACTTTCCCATCAAATCAAACTCACTCCATCAATCATTTTTCCTAAAAATAAAATGTAAAAGCTAGGACATCTCTCTATGAAACCATTAAAAGGAGAACCTACTCTCCCACACAACCTACATGTGTCAAACCTTCCCATGTCTTAGGAAGGTACACTTCTCATTTCCATCTATGCCTAAGATCCTACATGTGACTACCCATTATTAGTCATATGTTAACATTTGTTATAAGGGCCAAAAGTTCATGCACCTCCACCATATTAATTCCCATCACATATGAATCAAACCTAGTCTAAAGTAATCATTCCACATTTTATTCTTATCCAAGAATTAAAACACATTTTGATATTTAAGATCACATTAGACTTAAAAATCCATAACATAGCAACATCATCATCTATCCATAATCAATATCTATCAAAACATCCATATAACATCCACATTTATCAAATACCTATAGAACATTAAAACATAAATCAAATTAAATACAATTATCACATCACATAAAAACCAACACATGAATCATAAACTAAAATCATTGTCATCACATATATATAATCATCTATCACATCAAAATGTATCTATATACATCATTAGGAGTCTCAAAAGCTTCGTATGTCAAATACATATACATATCAAAAATAGGATTCACAAAGAGTCATATACATCAAAATATATCACATCTCCTATCTATAAACTTGAGAGGAGTTGTCTATAATAGTCCTCACTCCGTATCTTTGGTCCAACATCCCCCATATCAAAATGCCACCGAATAAATCTAGCTAATCTCGCTAGAAAGAAACATCCCCCTATGGAAAACCTCTAAGACGAGCTACCATAATATGCTCAAAATCCCAACATTGCAATAGAAAATTAATATTGATCCCAAACTTCTTCTCGGATACTCCATGACCAAAGCTCCCCGCAGATCTATGCTAAAAATGTAGGAGCCCATGCAAACACAACCCTCTAATCCATCATGTCGGCCACTACTCCCGCTATCATCTAAGGAAACTAACCACCACTAGAGTCGGGAAAATAAAAACATATAATTCTATCAAGCATCATGGTCATCAAAGCATGACCCTATGTCTCAGGAGCATATAATATCTTGTGGTAGAATCCACCCACCTGCGAACCCCATACCATCTCGAATCATCCGCATACAATCTCCTCATCACATCATCCCTCTCTATATCTTCAATCACATATGTGCCTTCTCCGTGCACATGGAAATATCATAATCCTATGTATATCCTCTAAGGTGATCATCATCTCACCCGTTGGCAACCAAAAAGTACAAGTAGTAGGATCCCACCTCTCCATCAAAGCCAATAGAAATCCCCCTCGCTTATGGATGCGTTTATAGTGATGCATCACCCCAAACCCATATCCTTCAATTCAGAATTCAATCCTCATCCAAAATTGAATCCCTCACATCCTTCAAGCTCACTAGAATCTTGTCCATGATAGTCAATTTTGCCTTCACCTGCATCCACAAAACACAAAAGCATCTATTAAAATAAGTTATGATCAAAATTTTATCAAATTTATACAAAAATTCCAATCACTAACGATTCACCCAAATTGTCGGTATTCACATAAATGGCCTCAATGATACAACAAAATCACCAAAGTGATTCTAGAAATTTCACAAATGTACCCTCGTATGGGAACTAAAAAAAGACAAAAATGACAAATAAGGGTACCTACATCAGCTTGAGTGGGCCTCTTGTGCCTTCCCGATAGTCTTCTTAAACCTCCATTTCTCAATTATCACTCACAAATCACTAAATTAGTTTTCTAAACCTCACAAATCGCATAGTACAAATGAAAATTTTCGTAGCCAAATCAACTATTTCTAAGCACCGATCATATTGCGTATTAATCGCTGATGATTCTTGTAATCACTCACGATTTTCCTTAATCGTAGATGATTCATAAAAATCACCAAGAATTCCCAAACAACACTTGTGATTCCTCTTAGTTATCAAAACCACCATTTTTCAATATCAACAACATTAGTGCACTTGTATGGCACATTCATCTATAGTGTGCCTCATTTTGAGAACCCTGAATATTTTTACAACCTAAAAATCCTTCATAGGATTTGTTTTACGACCTTAACACTTGTTAGCCATACGTCCATCCGGACATGATCCCTTGGTTTCCTTATCACTTGTCTCCCGGCCCTTACAACATATCATTTCTCCCTACGAATCATACATCTATAGGACACAAACCCTTTGGTTTCCCCTATCACTTGATTCCATGACAACACCCATCTTGTTTCAATACCTCGTCTTAGGGAAACTTCAAACAAAACACACTATCTAATCAAATCAATAAAACTAGTTTTCCTTGCACTACATCACAGTCACCCCGGTTTGATGGGAGGTCACCTATCCAAACACCAAGAAGCTATCTCTCACCATTTTTTTCCAAAAATTTGGTCTTCACAAACTACTCGACAAAGGGGGAAAATGTAGAAACTATTGACACAAAATCACACACTTTTGGTAGTTATCTAGTCTTGATTACATACTATTATTCATGTGATTCCTAAGTAAGAAAAGTACTAATTAAACCAGGTCTTTGGCCACCTTTCTTTACTTTTTGTTGTTACTTTCAGTCTTGAACCCTTACTTAGTTTGCCTTTTTCTCTTTGGCATTTGTCATCCTGGACACTAATTCCCAGCCTAAGACACCAGTGTCAGCGCCTCGTCCCCTTTAGGTTCTCCTATCCCCTTTGTACTTTACTCTCACTTTTTAGGTCCTTTCTATCCATTTGATCATCTTATCTTTTTGGTAGTTGGCCTTTTCGGGGTTAATTACAAAATTCAAGTGAAGGAATCATATAAATATAAAGTTATGTGATCATAATAAAGGACCAAGCACTAAGCACTATCTATCACCCCATAGGGTTACATCCATCAAGGCATCTAAGAGCTCCATTACATCCATCTAGCTCCATCACAAGGGACACAAGGGATGGTTTTATACATCACACTTCATAAGAGGGAAGTTCATTCTATTCCATGCACACATTTATTACATTCTACATCTATCTACTTACTCATTATCCAAGTGTGATTGGCACAAGAGCAACCTAGGGCACAATTTCACACACACACACACACACACACACAAAACTACATTAGGACTAAGATATAGTGCAAAACTCATTTTCGTAAGTTCACCATTGTGATATTTGAAGGCATTCTAAACCCTCATTCTACATCTTTGATTTTTGGGATTTGATATCTATTAGGGTTTTGAAGGTTCATTCTTTATTGTAGGTTTACAAAAACCTGGTGACCTCAAGTGCAACCTCGAAGTGATAAAAGGTGACTAAAGGTTAACATCTTGTGACACCTTATAGGATTTTTCTAAGCATTTCCATACTAAGGCACCGTAAAAGGTTTAGGAAACTGCGCGCATGCCCCTATCCTCTTCAGTGCCCTAGTCTAACTTCTTCCTATTCTACATTCTATAGAGATTTGGTGTGATGGTCAATTCTTTATCTTTTCCATTTTTCCAACTCTATACATTCTCCATAACTCGTGAATCAACTAATCCTTTTTAACCTCTTTTTCAATTAGGGTTTCATTATTTATTACTTATTTTACTTTGGTAAATTGTTGTATTTTAATTTATCATTTATTACTTTGTAATTTTGCTTTCAAATTAGGCATATAAAATTTATGTTTATCTTAATAATTTTGGTGAACCCTTCTTAATTGAAATATGATTAGATCCTCATCTTTCTTCAATCATGGGTTGTAAATTTCTTCAAATTCCTTTGTTTGATTTACTTAAAATGCATCCCTACTTGCTAGGTTGTTTTACAAAATCCTTAGAATTCATGGGTCTTCCTAAAGATACGACGCGACAAAAAATAAGTCCTATTTTCCATCGTCTATCTACCAACCTTAGCCTTCATGATCCTCAATTTAATCAACCCATATTGGAGTCAATTCAATCTTTGCATTCTTTATTTTATGAAAAATTTCAAGCTATGGAATCCACGATCATATTTATTAAATTTGAAATCCAACACTTAAACACACTTCTCACTCATGATAGTTCTTCTTCTCATTTTCATTCTATGTCTTCTACATGTGCTCATATAAATGATCCTTAAGTCTTTCCATTACAGTAACCACTTAATTTTTATTGCAATGCTACGAAACATGAAATTCTTACTAAACTCCATACTCATCAATTAATCGCCTTTACAAACTACTCATTGTTATCCTCCTTATCGGCTTGATCAACTATTAAGGTCTCCCATTTTTCTCTTATCATCAAATTAATGGACATAATGACAATGATTTCTATGTTTTACAATAAAGAATCAAACATATTGAGCATCAGGGATTTATCTCATTTGCTACACCACATCCTATTGCATGCCATCTATAAATGCTACATCCAAATGGGCTCCTAAATCTTCTCCTTCTACGTCTAATAAGCCTCTTGTTATCACTTCTAAGGTGCCTTTTTGGTAGGTCAAGTGCATCCTATTCAATCCACTCAAAATCCTCTTAAGGATGGTCCCAATCATCCACTCGAGTTATCTCCAACATTACCAAGTCAAACTAAGAAATCCACCGTCAAGAATCGTTCTCCATAAACTTCCTCCTGCTAAGTCATCTACAATATTACGAATTCAATCTAAGAAATCTCCTCTAAAACTCAGTTAACTTAGCCTCAATCAAGTCTTTATAGTGTTATGAAATAATCCATCATGTGCAAGGCTCTTGAACCTCAAAGCATTTCATTTCAGCGTCTAATCACTTTTTTAAAGGAAACTACTCCTTACATTGATCCACTTAGCATTTTTAACTTGATCTCCATCATTTACACATTTGGGGGCATCACGCTTATTCCACCCTCCTCTAACATCACCATGTGTATTGCATCTTCATCACATCACAATTAGACATTCACTTGCAATACTCATACTTTGACACATAATCGTGTCATCATTTCCTTATGACGCACTCTTGTGTTATGGTTCACACTTGACTATTGAGGGCATCCTATACACATGAACCTCACATACCGCACATAAACAATACACATCTTCCCGTATTATACAATTTTGTACATATTTATCATCCTCATCTATTATGTGTCATCCTCACTTTGTGCTTTGTACACCCATACACTACACACATTCTACACATTACATTATTATACATGTTTACAATTTACACATTCTCTTCACACATTAAACATTTTATAGGTCACATATGACATATTATCATAACCACATCTACTCACATCTATTTATATGCACTACACTCACTACGCGACGATGCACTTTAGTCCAATGGTTCATACTCGACTGTTGAGGGTCTAAATAAAAATTGAACCTTGCCTCATCACATTTATATCATTTTACACTTTAATCTTCACAATCAATCAATCAACCTTTTTTATCACACTATGCGACATTTTTATCCACCACCTTCTTCACACATATCATGATATACACTCTTAGGATAAATCATCACCCCTTTCTAGCATCTTATCCATACATTTCATGATATATGCTTTGTGCTACATCATCATGCTTTCTAGTATCTTATTTTTAAATTTTGTGATTTACAATTTGTGCTACATCATCATGCTTTCTAGAATCTTATCCATGCATATCGTGATATACAATTTATACTATATCATCGCATTTTCCACCACCATCATGTTCATCTATTTCATGATATACACCTTGTGCTACATCATCACAGATAATAACATCTTACTCGCCCATCTATATATATATAAGATTTAGGTTAAATCATCATACATTCAAAATCCACCATCCCTATGTCGCATATAATATCATCAACACATTACCATTCCACAATCACCACTTTATTTGTTGACCCTTTCTACATATAACACATCACTCAAACCATTACCCGATGAAACACTTTTTTACGGTTCTTTCTTAAATACCGAGGGGGCATAAATAAATGAACCTCATGGCACATATACACATCCACTCGAGGGGCATATTACTCATATCAAGCACACTGCATTCCATCCCTACTCATCCACAACATACTTCATATCTTGGTTACATTTACTATTGCTTACATTTACTTACTACATGTTCATCTTATTACACATGCTAGATAGATATCTTGTATGTCATTATCTTTATCATACACACATGCATGTTCACTTTATTTTCTATTTGTGATCATAGATTATACATATCCATTACATGAAACATGGAAGTTTGGGTAAGTACTATTACTAGTCTCATAGTGGCTCTGGGGCATCCAATTTCGTACAATACATGTGGCGTTGTTTCATGTGTTCATAACACATCACTTTATCAGATTATACACAATTTGACATAATTTTTATCTTTCTAATATGCTAACGGGTGCTTCATGTGCAAATTTTTTTACAGGATTATTTGATTCCATGGTTTTTAGTTACAGTGTTTGCTTTTGATTGTCATTGTTTGTGGAATTTTCCCTATGTCTTTCTTGTTCTCTGATTGTTTGTGGCCATTATGGCCTTGATTGTCTTGCGACATCGTGAGTGATGTCCCACATTTGTAACCCACTTTTGTGGTCTACATTTTCTTCCTACTTACGTCTTAGATTATACATTATTTACGTATATTACATTTCATCTTATGCATGAGTTTTTCTTTTCTTGTATTAACACTTATTTTCCTAGCCATTTTTTGTGTGTGCCTTGGTTTCTACCAAACACATCTCCTTCCCCCTACATGACACAATTTTTCACACGATTGGTTGGTCCTCTTTTGGGTCACATACTCCTTTATTAATGTTGCATGCAACCCAAATGAGGGGGCATAATTCAGGTGAATCAGTCACCCCATACAATGTTATACACAACATAGAATGGTACCGGTAAAACATAGTATTCACTTTCAGATAGGGCTCAGAATCAGAATTGGGTCCTTACCATAGTAGCCTTTCCTAGATGCCTGAAACCAGGGAGTAATATGGCAGCCTTTCTTGGATACTCAAACTAGGGAGCACTTACATAATAATTGGTACCTAAGCACAGTCTACAAAACTCAATACATAATGGATTTTAGAGGGAAGATAGTGCTTGGCACATGCATTTATACACACCATTTGTAGTGGTTTTCACACGGTGGGAAGTAGTTAATGGTTAGAGGATGACACCAAACTATATTACGGATCACAAGCACTAAGAAGGGGGTGAATCGGGGGTAGATTAAAAATTTTACACTCTTGATTCAATTTTATATTCTTTACCAATTTGTATGTATGAGGAACATACAATCAATAAAGTATTCATCAAAAACATAAACATTGAAGACATAGATTTACCGTGGGAGACCCTTTTGAGAGAAAAACCCACCAGAACCGTTTCTTATATTACACAAAGAAAGGACTCGTAAGAATATAACACATTTTACAAGATTATTTTAGTGAGACACTAATGCCATAAAGAGCACCAACCCCTACACCTATGCTGATATTACCCATAAAAGGGACTCAAGTGAATATTACACATCATAAGAGATTCTTTTCTACAGGCACCCACCTACAAGGAAGCTACAACTCCCTGAATGTGCTAAGATACAACTTATACTTCTTTACATATACATTTTGATCATGTAGTTACAACAATTACTAATACAATGAATTATGATCACTTTCTTGGCTCAATCTGTGTTATTCCTTTGTCATACTCTCTTCTGCTCATTCAAACTACCTCCTTTATTATCTAATCATGTTCTTCATTATTTTCTTGATCTCACCCTTTCTCTCTTCTTCACCACTATAGCTCTTCTTAGCTTGATTACATTGTATTTTCTTCTCTCTACCTCTATCACTCTCTTGACTTTACTACCTTATTTTTTCTCTCATTAGCAACCACAATGAATCACTTTTCATTTTTATTTTTATTGCACCTTTTACATGAAATTATTGCTTCAAAATTTTCATCGTGTACTCTTCCTGTCTGCTTTCTATGAATATAGATCATTAAATGTTCCTAGCTGAGTCTAGATTTTATTCTTTCCTTGTTCAACTTCATTTCTCCTTCTTGATGCATCCGAAAAACCAATTTAAAATAATTTTCTTCCAAAAATAGAAAACTTGCATTGTTTAGAATTCGCATCATGAAATTAGAATGGTGATTCAAGTTCTTGCATTATTTTAATTCGCCTTGAAATTGGGAATCTCCATCGAGCTTATAACCAAATTACCTCATGGTCAACATGCATTAAATGCGTAGAATCGGAATAGAGAAATTTTATTAGTATATGTGAAGTTACGCTTGTACTTGCGCAGTTATAATTATTCTCACAATCGAATCTCCTTCAAAATCTAAGTGCAAACGTTCAATATTTCATTTTGAAATGTAACTAATTTTTCTTGATCCACTCCAATTCACTTTGATCATTCTATAGATTCCTTTGGTGTCTTTGTTCATTTCTTTCATGTTTCGACTTCCCCTTTGTCCTTCGAATTTTCCCTTCTTTATGCAGATTTTTAGTTATCCATGGCATTATTCTCGCATTGTGTGGATTTTTCAACTTCTTGTGGCTTCCTCCTTTTTTGCTACCTTCCACCGCTTTTATCCTTTTCTAGTTCTTCATGGATTTCCTTCTGTCTGGAAATCTTCTATACTTAACGGTTTTTCTGTTTATCCGTGGTTTTGCATATTTTCCTTCATACGTGATATTCTCCAAATCTTGATATCTGTGGCTTTACGTTCTAACCTTCTTCACTTTGTGGCACTCACCTACCTTCGACAACTTCTTCTGGAGCTTTCCTTTAGTCTCAGTTCCTTCCTTGAGCTTCTTTACTCTGTGGCTCTCTATGTACTTGGCGGCTTGCACCTTATATCCGTGGTTTACTCAAATACTGTCTAAGTCCTTGATCATCTCAAATCCTTTATGAGATGAATCTAAAAATCAACCTTCATCTGCCTCACATGCTCACTTTACCAATTGAATCTTTTTGCTATCAATGCAACTTGATATCACCTCATCAATATTGACATCAATGATAACACATATAACAATGACAAATATTCAAAATCCCCACCTTTGTCATTGATGGAAACACTCCACCCGTAAAAACATGTATAACCTTATAACCTTTTCATGGAAAAATTATTGTATACTTGAATGAACCTTTCTCCTGTTCTTCTATATTCGCAGACTGGTTTCTGATTTCTTTATCTCTCCGCCTTTGACAACAATGACAAAGGGCCATCTATGCCACACACATATGAATATACTTGCAATATGGTTCCTTCATGTGCTTACCTCAAGAGGATCCCCCTAGGCTTAAGCTTCTTATCCATCTATTTTGGTGTTTCGCGGCAATGCTTCCCCCTGAGCTGATGTATGCTTTGATAAATTTGAGCTAATAGATTAGCTCCTCCTCACTTTGGCACTGTTTTTAGGAGCTGATATTTCCTAAGAATGCTCCCTTGTGCTTCTTGTACATATGCTTAGTTGTTGGAAGGTTTAGGAATGACCCCTAACTCATTCCTTAAGTGCTCAAATGTTGCTTTTGGTAGCGGTTTGGTCATTATATCTACAATTTCTTCTTTAGTGCTCACATATTTTAGATTGATCTTCCTATCATTTACTTGTTCCCTCAAGAAGTGATACCTTATAGGTATATGCTTGGTTTTTGAGTGGAACACAGGGTTCTTGGAGACACTTATTGCACTTGTTCTATCACACAATAAAGGAATTGGATTTTCATATTTCACCTTGTAATCTTCCAATGTCTGCTTCATCCACAGAACTTGTGTGCAACACATCATGGTAGCTATATACTCTACTTCACATGTTGAGAGAGCCACTGATGATTGTTTCTTTCTTAGCCATGATACTAAGAAATTTCCAACAAAGAATATTCCTCTGCTTGTACTCTTCCTACCATCAATGTTGCCTACCCAATCTATATATGTATATGATTTTATGCTGAAATCATTTCTTTTTGGGTACCACAGTCCATACGCAAGTATTCCCATGAGATATCTCAAAATATCTTGATTTGCATTGAGGTGTGTTTCCTTAAATCTTCCAACAATTCCTACCACCTGCATGATATTAGGTTTTGATGTTATGGATTAAAATAGACTTCCTATCATGGATCTTTATAATGTTTTGTCTACCTTAGGTGAATCATCATCTATGCTCAACTTGCACCCAACTTCCATTGGTGTACCAATTGGCCTGCATTCTTCCATTGTCAACCTTTTCAACATTTCCTTGATAAAATTTCTTTGTGAGATGACCATACCTCTATTTGTTTGATTGATTTGTAGTCCCGGTAAAGAAAGACAGATCTCCCAAAGATTGACATCTAAAATTCTTATTTCATTAATCCTACAAAATCATATGTCATCTTCTCATGATCTCCACCAAAAATGATGCCATACACATATACTATTACAATGAGTAGATGTTCTCCTTCTCCTTTGTGTATATATTTCTATCTATGACTCCTTTTTGAAACCTTTCTAATGAGGTATGAGTCTAATATGTTGTACTTAAGCACTAGGAGTTTTCTTTAATCCATACAAAGCCTTCTTTATCTTCCATCAATGAGAATCCATTAGGTTGCTTAATGTATACGTCTTCAATAAGGAAACCATGGAGGAAGGTTGATTTCACGTCCATCTAGAACACTCTTATCTTCTTGTATGTTACATAAGCCAGAAACAACCTTATTGCCTCCATTCTTACAACTGGTGCAAATGTCTCATCAAATTCAATCCCTTCCATTTGTGCATAGCCTTTGCATATTAGTCTATCCTTGTTACATGTAACTTCTCATTTCTCATTCATCTTATTCTTGAAGACCCACTTGGTTCCAATCACATTCTTGTCTTACGGCCTAGGTACTAGTTCCCATGTATCATTCTTTTCAATCTGATCCAATTCTTCATTCATGGCGTCTACCCAATGTTGATCTTTGCTTGCTTCAAAAATATTCTTGGGTTCTATCATGGACAAGAGTGTTATATCTTCATGAATTTTCTACTCTTTGAGTATCCTTCTTGTTAGGATGTTGCCATCCTTGTTTCCAATGATCTGATTTGCAGGATGATCCTTCTTGAATTTCCTGGAGGGTGCCTTAGTGTCTGGTCTTTCTTCTTCTTCTTCTGCTTCTTCACACGGACTATCAAAGTCTTCATCATCTTCTTGTTCTTCATTTCTGTCAAGTATGTTGAGTGTTGGTTTTTCCATATTGTGCCTCATCCACCTTCACATTAGTGCTTTCCACTATCTTTTGCAACCACTTGTTGTAGCATTTGTAGGCCACGCTAACCGCTGAGTATCCAAGGAAAAACCTTCATCGCTCCTTGAGTCAAATTTTCCTAATTTTTCTTCATCCCTTTTGATGTAGAATTTTCTTCCAAACACTCTGATGTGCTTCACATTTGTGGGCCTCTTCTTCAATAGTTCATAGGGGGTCTTATCACTGTTTACTCTCAGTTGAGCTCTGTTCAAAAGATAAAACCGTAGTATATACTACTTCAATCTAATACCTGTCTGGGAGTTTAGATTCATTTAGCATGGTCCTTGCCATCTCTTGCATTGTTTTATTCTTCCTTTCAATAAATTTATTTTGCCAATTTCATGTTCTTCACAGAGCTCATCAAACTCATTTTACTAGAATTCACCGCCTTTGATCTTCGATCTTAGGCTTTTGATTTTCTTATTCTTTTCATTTTCAACTAATGCCTTAAAACTTTAATATAAATCTAGGGCTTGAAACTTCTACTTTATACATTACTGGGGTCATTCTTGTATAATCATCTATAAGCAACACAAAATATACCCCACCTAATATTCCTTTAGTTCTGGTAGGGCCACACAGGTCTCTATGGATCTTGAATGACCTCCTTGTATGTTTAACATGTACTCCTTTGACTTGAATTACCTCCCTATTTGTTTACCATTTAGACAAGCCTTGCATAGTGTATCCATGGGTTTGATAATCTTAGCCATGTGTCTCACACACCCTTTAGCACTTAGTTTAACCAAATTCTTAAAGCTCATACGTCCAAGTCTTCTCGCACCAAAACCAGCTATAATTAACTTTACCAGTGAAGCATTTCTCATTATTTATCTCATTCAACACATACATGTTGTTCTTTGTCTACTTGGCCTTTGCAACTCTTTTTCCTATCTTTCCATTGATAATATCACATCCTTGGTCATGGAATATGACATTGTATCCTCTTTTACACATTTGACTCACACTCAATAGGTTATGTTTCAATCCTTCAACATATAGAACATTTTCTGTAATAGTCTTTCCATTATCTAAACTTAATGTCCCTTTTCCAACTATGTTGGCAGAGTTGTCACCAAATCTCACAACACCTGATGTATTATTTGAAAAAGAAATAAATTTTCTTTTATCACCTGTCATGTGACTGGAGCATCCACTATCCAAATACAAAATTTTATCCTCATTTTGTACATGGAATGCAGTTTGTACTACTAAGAAACATTCTTTTCTCTTATTCACATCTTTCTTCACATATATCCACTTTTGTTGTTTAGGTGGCTCTTGTTTCCTTACTGGTGGATTATTTCTTTTCTTGTGATAGGTGTACTGAGCAACATTAAAGTTTGAACTAGTGTAAGATGGGCCAAAATTTCTTCTATAGCCTCTAGAGTTCTTTCTACACTTTGCAGGCTTTATGTCCAAACTGATTACAAGAGAAACAATACCCATAAAAGGAATGTGTGTACCTCATTATTGCATAGGTGATCCTAGAACAAGTGTTTCTTCTTCTCGCAGATTTGTGGAAATATTTATTTACAGTAGAGGAAGTACTTGGTGTAGCCACAAACTTATTTTCTTTAGTTTTTGCTTGACTCTTTCTCCTTTATTTCTCCCTTGAAACCAATTCTAGACTTGTCAAGTGTTATCACATTGGCTATTGAGTGTATATATTCGGACAATAGAGCTCTTTTCTAGCTTTTCATACATAATTAGTTTGCTGAACATTTGGTCCATCTCATATTTCAACTCCTCCAATTCTGTGTTCAACTTTGAGCACTCCTCTTTTGATTTGTAGGACTTAGAGATCTTCTCCAACCAAGTTTCAAGTTCTATTAGCTCATTCTCCTCCTCTTCTTATTTCTATGCTTGTCTTTTCTCAAATATGCAGATTTGTTCCTCATAATCCTTTAATGTGCATCTTAGTTTCTAATTTTTCTTTCTGCATAGTTGTAGTTCTTCAAGTGCACTTACCAAATCTGCTTCAAGATTTACCTCAACTTCCTCTTCATCAGAATCTTCATATTCAATTGAGTTCTTCCCTCTGGAGCTACTTTCTTCATCCACATCCATAGCCATAAACAAACATTCTGATTGATCTTCATTATCTTCATTTTCTAAGTTTTTTGTGTTGCCCAACTCGATTCACTAGATTATTCTTTAGAATAGAAGTTTCTTTTGTTCTTGAAGAATTTATTCTTGTTATCTTTCTTTTTATACTCAATTTCTCTTCTATTATGTTTATGAATGTGCTCTTCATATTCGACTGATTGTCTTTATTCTTGTTTGGGCATCTGCTGGAAAAATGACATACTTGTCTGCAAGCAAAGAATTTGAATGGGAGTTTTCCTTTGTACTTACTAGAGCCTCTTTTCAATTTCCTCACGAACAATGCCTCAATTATTTCTTCATCCAGCTCATCTATAAAACTTGATTCTTCTTCATCTTCTTGACTAGACTTTATTTCTTTCTTGACCTTGAAAGCCACTTCTTTCTTAGTGGTCTTGGTTCCAACATTTCTCATCTCGTATGCAACAAGGGTGCTTTGTAGCTCATCCATTGTGAGAGTCTTCATGTCCTTTGCTTCCTCTATGGTGGAAACCTTTGCATCATACTTGTTGGTCAGGGATCTCAAAACCTTTTGAACAATGACATATTCTTCTAGCTTTTCTCCCAAGCCTCTGATCATGTTTATGACCTCATCTGTTCTCTGCATATATGTCGCGATGCTCTCATCATCCTTCATTTTTAGATTCTCAAATTGAGCTTTGTAAGTTTACAACTTTTCTAGTTTAACTTTCTCATCTCCTTCATAGATGCTCTACAATTTGGTCCATATTTCCTTTGTTATTGTGTAGTGCATTACCTTCATGAATTCTGTCTCAGTCAAACCACATAAAATAGCATTCATAGCTCTTGATTTGTACTCATATTCTTCCTTATCTACTGAAGAGGTGATTGGTGTGGGTGGAGCTATATATCCTTTTTCGATGCACTCCCAGATGTCAAAACCGAGTGACATCATATATGTCTTCATTCTTATTCTCCAGAAAGTGTAATTTGTCCCTGTGAATAGAGGTGATCTGGATAGAGATAAGTCACCTTGTGCCTGATTTTTGCCATGCTTGTGATAGGAGGATCTCCTTGAAGATGTTAGGATTCTATAAAAAGGATTTGATCTGATACCAATTGTTGTAGATCACAAGCACTGAGGGGGTTGAATCAATGCAGATTAAAACTTTTACACTCTTGATTCAATTTTATATTCTTTACCAATCTATATGTATGAGAAACATATAATCAATCAAGTATTCATCAAACACAAACATTGAACACATATATTTACCATGGGAAACCCTTTCGAGAGACCACAAAAACCTTTTCTTATATTACATAAAGCAAGGACTCATAAGAATATAACACATCTTATAAGATTTGTCTAGTGAGACACCAATCCCACAAGGAGCACCAAACCCTACACTTATGCTGATATTACACACAACAAAGGACTCAAGTTAATTTTACACATCATAAGAGATTCTTTTCTGTAGGCACCCACCTACAAGGAAGCTACACTCCTTGAATGTACTAAGCTACAACTTATACTTCTTTACATATACATTTTGACCATATAGTTACAACAATTGCTAATAGATTGAATTATGATCACTTTCCTGGATTGATCTTTGTTCTTCATCTGTCACTCTCTTCTGCTCATCCAAACTACCTCCTTTATACTCTACTTATTTGATCATGTTCTTCATTATTTTCTCGATCTCACCCTTTTTCTCTATTTCACCTGTTAGATCTCTTCTTAGTTTGATTGCATCATATTTTCTTCTCACTACCTCTATCACTCTCTTTAATCTAATGCCTTAGCTTTTCTCTCCGAGCAACCACAATGAATCACTTTTCATTTTTCTTTTATTGCACCTTTTTACACAAAATTCTTGATTTGATATTTGCATCGTATACTCTTCCTGATCTGTTGCTTATGAATCTAGATCATTAAATGTTCCTAGATGAGTCCATATATTATTCTTTCCTTATTCGGATTCATTTTTCCTTCTTCAACGATATGAAAAATCAATTTAAATAGCCATCTTCCAAAAATAGAAAACTTTCATTGTTTATATTTTTCATCGTGAAATTAGAATGGCGATTCAAGTTCTTGCATTATTTTAATTCACCTTGAAATCGGGAATCTCCATTGAACTTATAACCAAATTGCCTCATGGTCAACATGCATTAAATGCTAGTAGCTAGAATAGAGAAATTTCATTAGTCTATGTGAAGTTCCAGTTGTACTTGCAGTTGTAATTCTTCTATTAATCAAATCTCCTTCAAAATTTGAATGAAAACGTTCACTCTTTCATTTTGAACTCTAACTAATTGTCCTTGATCCACTCCAGTTCACTTTGATTGTCCCACAACATCCTTTGGCATCTTTGTTCATTTATTTCATGTTGTGGCTTCCCTTATTTCCTTCATATTTGGCCTTCTTTATGTGGATTTTTAGGTATCCACGTCTTATGTCTACATTGTGTGGATTTTTCAACTTCTTGCGGCTTCTTCCTTATTTTCCACCTTCCATGGATTTTCTCTTTTTATAGTTATTTGCGAGTTTTCCTTCGTCGTCTGTGGAAATATTCTATACTTAGTGGATTTTCTATTTATCTATGGTTTTGTGTCTTTTCCCTTTATATGCAACATTCTCCAAATATTCATATCCATAGCTTTACCTTCCGACCTTCGGAAGATTCTTCTAGATTTTTCCTTTAGTTTGTAGTTCCTTCCTTAAGCTTCTTTAATCTGCAGCTCTCTATGTACTTGGCAGCTCACACCTTATATCCACGGTTTTCTCAAATGTTGTCTATGTCCTTTAGGACTTATCCTTGATCATCTTAAAGCCTTTACAAGATGACACTATCAATCAACCTTCATCTGCTTCACATTCTCACTTTACCAATTGAATCCTTTTTCCATCAATGCAACTTGATATCAACTCATCAATCTTGACATCAATGATAAGACATATAACAATTACAAATATTCAATAGACTATTCTCCCTACACTGCTTCCATCTCATTGGCATAAGATCACCCAAAACTCATGCGTCGACATCATCTACAAGATCCTTTCTACACCCCTTTCCTCATCACGGATCAGGTGCACATGTTCCTTTTTCACACTTTCAACATTTTTACATACTTATTTACATACTTTCCTTACACACTTTTACATATTTTGATCATATACATGTGTATTTGACTACTTGTTGACTTCTCTTTTGCAGGCCCATATGTATGGGAATTGATAGTCAACATAACCAACAAAAACATCACACACATCGACATAAAAATGTACATCATGACATCTACACATTCCTTTCCCTAGGTTCATTTCATCATCAATTTTTAACACATTTTCCTCCTTAGTGTCCACACTTTGTCTAGTCCTCAAAGACAATTTCCCTCATCAATCTACATGGTTATCGGTACACATCTCTATGTACTTTATGTTATCGAGCATTTTTCTCACCAACATAAAGTGGGGGAAAATGTACACATAAAATCATGCACTTTGGGTAATTATCTGGTCTTGATTACATACTACTATTCATGCGATTCCTAAGTAAGAAAAGTACTAATTAATCCATGTCTTTGGCCACCTTTCTTTACTTTCTGCTACTTTTAGTCTTACACCCTTACTTGCTCAGTATGCCTTTTTACTCTTTGGCATTTGTCATCCTAGACAGTAGTGCCTAGCTAAGATGCCAACATCGTGCACTCTCATCCCCTCCGGGCACTCATGTGCCCTTTTCAGACTTTTACTCTCGGTTTTGGGTCCTTTCTAGCCTTTTGATTGTCTTATATTTTTGGTAGTATTCCTTTTCAAGGTTAATTATGAAATTCAAGTGAAGGAATCATATAAATATAAATTTATTGATCATAACTAAAGTACCAAGCACTAAGCACTATTTATCACCACCTAAGTTTGCATCCATCTAGCTCCATCACAAGGGACATAAGGCTAGTTTTCTGCATCACACTTCATAGGAGGGAAGTTCATTCTATTCAATGCACACATTTACTACATTCTACATCTAGGTAATTACTCACTATCAAAGAGTGACTGAACAAGAGCAACCTAGGAAAACATTATGCACACACACACACACATAAATACATTGGGTTTGAGATGTAGTGCAACACTCAGTCATAAGTTCACCATTGTGACAGCTGAGGAAAGTCTGAACCCTCATTCTGCATATTTATTTTTTGGGATTTGATTTATATTTGAGGGTTTTATAGGGTCATTCTTTATTGTAGGCTTCTAAAGAACCTTGACGATAATGGTGTGACCTTGAAGTGATCAAAGGTGACTAAAGGTGAACATCTTGTGATACCTTGGAGGAGGGTTTTGAGGATTTCCCATACCTAGGCTCATAGAAATAGTACTAGGGTGCTCATGGGTGCCCCTATCCCTCTTCAAGTGCCCCATTTCAACATTTTCTCTTGTTCTACATTTTCTAGAGCTTTAGTGCGATAGTCGATTAACATTTCGTCTTTTCAAAATTTTCAACTCTGTGCATTCTCCATAACTCTGTAAATCAACTAAGCCTTTTTACCCTCTCTTTGTAATTAGGGTTTCATTATTTAATACTTAATTTACTTTGGTAAATTGTTGTACTTAATTTTTCATTTATTTACTACAATATTTCATTCATTTTAGGCTCATAAATTATATTTTAGCTTAATCACAAACTTGGTTTTCGTTACCCGCCTACTTCCCTCTACACACATTATTTAATCTAAAACTTATCATTATAAACACATATCCTAAGTCACCTCCCCTCATCCCATAAAATCAATTTTTACGCCCTCATAAATTACTATTTACCCATCCCAAATTACCTTCAACCCCTTTAAAACCACTTAACCATTTCTAAATCATCTCTAACCCATTTTACCCCAACTTCCTAACCTCCCCAACTCATGTAACCTCTTTACAACCATTTTCCCTCACCAATTTACTTGAAAATCCCATTTAGGAAGTGGTTTCAACCACTTCTAAACATTTTCCTAAAATTCCTGAATCACCAGTGATTATAAATAACAACCTTCACTCTTCTCTCAGAGATCTTCAAAACCTTTTGCACATTCTTGGACTCTTGTTTTCCTCAAGCAATAAAGCCTTGCCATTCCAAAGATCCTCAAGACAATTAACATCATCTACAACATCAAGAGTATCTTCAAGAAATCCTCACACATTGAATTTTATGGCTTGAGATCAACAATTGGTGTCATCAACTTTTATAGACATTTCCCAATCTATTTTAACACTACAAGGTATCACTTTATCATGAATTTATTGTTCTCATTCTATAAAACATCAAAAATAAGCAAAATCAATCAATTCATCTCTCTTTTTAGATCATATCATTATTTTTAGAAAAATAAATCATTTTCACATGTAATCGCCATCGATTACTTGAATCGCCACGATTCATGTGATCACCGTGATTCTCGCTAAATCACCTGTGATCTCTTCTTTTAACGTACTCTTCATTAATCATATCTTAATAGAAATTTTTATTAATATTTTTGAATTTAACTTATCTTCTACAAACATGGCTCTGCTTTTTTATATGATAGTCTGGGCCAATCATATCCTATTACTAGCATCTACGATCTCCTAATAGTTTAACAACCCTTCTTCTTGGAACAATACAACATCCTTCACGGACTTACATTATGTGCAATTCATTTTGTAACCAACATCGAAGACATATAGGATCAGATCGAGTTCCTCCACAATATCCAACAAGAAATAGATGATTATTGGTATGATTACTTCGAGTCTATCTAGATTGCATCCACTCTTTCTTTGGCTACCTATGAAGTTGTACAAGAATTACCCTTTGATCTCAAGTTCTAAAGCTTCTTATTTATTATTCATCTACCTTTTTCATATATATATCCTTATTGATATCTTTATCAATATGCTTAATTATTTTAAATGAGATGACATCCTCCAAGGAAGTCCCTTTGGATTCCTAGGATCATCCTTTTCTGAGCAACTCGTTATCCCATTTATCTAATCCATTTTTTAGATGTCTTTGATCCACAAGATTATTCATTAGCAAAAGAAGGATATTTATCCAACAACATCGATATTCATCATCGTGGGTACCGTTAAACCTTGTCATATTATGAGGTCGGTCTATTTTTGTTACTTCAGTTTATTAAGTTAAAGTTGGAAAGTAAAAACTCTCTAATCTCGATATCACTCATCTCTAAACTATCTATCATATGTTTATAGTTCTTTTTATTCCTCGGATGGCCATTTCTGAAATAACTCTCAATCCAATTGTTAGGAATTAGTGAACAAATATGTGGAAACAATTCCTCAAATCATAGCAGTAGGAAACTATATAGTAGAATTATACATGTAAAAATATAATAGCATAAATAAATAATGCACAAAAGAAGACAAGACAAGATTTAACGTGGTTCACCCAATGTGGGCTACGTCCACCAAGAAATTTCTCAGACTTTTGCTATCAACAAGAGTAAAACAACTCTCACAATCTTCTCTCAATTATGAACTCACAACAAAATTCCAAAGATGCTAAACCACATCTAAACCACAATTGACACCCAATTGCTTAACCTTGATCACTCTTGATCACCTCTTGATCACTAAGACTCAAGACCTCTTGAACACACAAGATATCTTCAAGATACCCTAACATCTCTATTTATAAGATTACAATCCTTTAATAAGTTCAAAAGCCGACCCTAGAAGTTTGAAAGTCATGACCTTTCATCTTCCTACGGCTGGAAAAGAAAGCTGTCATGAGCTTTCGATGATAAATCTCTAGATTTACATAAATAAATTAAGCAATAATTAATTAAAATCAACAAATGAAATGAAAACTACATAAGATAGAAACCAAATGTAAATAGAATGGAGAAATTTCTATTGAATATGAGAGGGCATTTTATACAATTGATTTCTCCTAAAATCATGGAGTCAAGTCTTATCATTTTATCCCCATATCTCTCATTTATTCCCTAGTCTTACTCTCAATCCCAAGATATTCTCACACATTTCTATCTCTATGAGTTGTGCATAACAACTAATTGTGCACACTCATATATTATTTTATAAATATTAAAAACTATTACTACTAAATAACCCAAACCACTCCTAAGTGTTCACACTATGAACAATATTTTGTAAATCACCCCCTTAGTGTGAACATGGGGAAAGCTATCTCATGTACCTGTTCATGATCTATAAAGAAATGAAGGTTTTCAATGAGTACCAACAACTCAAACAATATGAGGTTTTCAAAGAGAACCTCCAACTCAGAAAATGGTTTTCTAGTGGAACCAACCACTACATAGAAGCGTACATTATTTTGCTCATATCATTGTTTCTGACTTAGAGGAATTACAAAACATAAATTATGCTCATGCAGGAGCTTTAAACAGAATGCAACTTCTATTCATTATTACAACATAAAGCAAACACAAAGACACAACAAAAATATGTTGGTCCAAAATCTATCAGATGGGTAGATCTATGGATAGACAGGCCAATAGTGTGTAGGGCATAGCCCTTCTTTGAGACAACAAAGTAAAACTGGTTTATTACTATTCTACCAAGTAGGAACCTATGCAAATCTTACAGTATTCTACCTTCAGGGGGTTTGGGATTTCATCCCAGTAGAGGTAGTTTGGACTAAGAACAGAAAGGTAGGAAAGAAGGAATGGAGGAAGGATAGATCTGAAGGGAGAAAAGAAATGAATTCCAAGATAGAAAGGTTAGAAGGTTTATGCTTTGGGCTGGTAGTAAATAGAGCCAAACTTACTTACATAAACAAATAAAGCAATACTGATGAACAAATGACAAAAGTAGAGATAGATCTAACAGAAAAGAAACACAGATCTAACTTAAGAGAGATCTAATGCACATAACACATAAATTCAGCACAAAGTCTCAATATTTGTATTAATATTTTCTTTTGTTACAAGAAAGCACAAAGTCTTTCTCTCCTCACTTCTATTTTTCATACAAAACTGTCCACCACAGAATACAAGTATTCCAGTATTTATAGGAGGAGAAAGAGGACAAAAACAAACCAACCACTTATTTACAAAATATCTAAAAGTCAAAAGTTGACTTTTGGGCAATTTTAGGATGGCAACATCCCATGGTGCAACATGGATGATGTCATCATGTGTGCCAACATGCTTTTAAAACATGTTATTCATCATTGTCTCTCGGCTTGAATTTAGCTTGGGCCGAGGCTCGGAGAGTTAATATGGCACAATGCCCGATACTCTGTAAACTTGTTGATCATCTTTTGAAGTTGGTATTGAATAGGACCCTGGAAATGATCGTGAATAACATCTCAAGTCTCTTTCTCGTTCTTGAGCTTGTTGGACAAATCAACATACTCTTCATTTGCATTGATCAAAGAGCCTATAAAATCATGGCAGGCTAAGAGGTTGTTGATGGAATCTCGATCGAAAGTGACCTCTTGTGCCAGACCTTGAGAGACAATACCCTTGAAGAGTTGGAACGTGTCATCTGCTTCTCTCAACTCATAGGATGGCTTGAGTCTAGGAGACATTTTTGAAACTGCTTTCTCCATGTTGTGTAGCGCATCCAAGGCTTCTTCCTTGAATTTGTCAATTCTTTCCAGGATGAATTCCATTTGATCGACGGTAATCTAAAGTAGTGAGAGCTTTATAATGTTCCCACGGGTGATCGATAACGCCGACCTTTAACAGGTCGTCAGCCGAATAGTTGACCATGGTCTAGAATGTTCCCTGCTGCAACTTAGCGTTATCCAACTCCTCAAAAGGGAGCACATCGCAGAGCTCTTTATTTCCTCAAGTTATATCTTGATACAGCAACGTGAACCTACTAATTATTATCTGACCATCTTGGAGGATCTTCTCAATCTAGGATGACACAGTTGTACCCTGTTTAATAATCTTTATGTATTCATCTACTTTTTCTTGGTGGGAGCTTGAACGGGTTCTACAAGTAGCTATCGAAGGAGCTCGCCCATCTTTCGCAAAGCTTGGAGGAGATGTCTATTCTATTCATCGAGTATTCTCTTCTCCTCTTTGGCCTCTTTTAGCTTATTACAGAGGGCATTGATAGCTGACAAGGCCTCTCCTCGCAGGGCTTTCGATGATGTTCCCATTGTGACTTGAGTCACCGTGAAGTCTATGGGAGACATATCTTCTTTCTTTTTATGGGATCCGGATAGGCTATCTCCATGACTCTTTCTCTGAGGCACATTTCGAGAAGCAAGTTAATGTTTTTTGCTTCTTGGTTCCCTTTGTTGGAATGACAAAGAAGTCTATAGCTGCAATGGGGACCTTCCTCTTTTGTTGACTCAGGTGGTAGGAGATCCAACTAGGACTTAGGTGGATCGGAAGAAGAAGAGGAAACAGGGGTGAAGGGGGTAAAGAACTAGAGTGGACTCAAGGAAGAAATTGGAAACACTTGGTGGTGGCATGGATAGAGAATCCGATGTGCTAGTGCTTACAGGGCCCAAAGTCACTACAAGAGAGGAGAAAGAGGTGGAGATAGAAGGGATTTGTAGTTGGATGGAGGGAGTACCAAACAACAGATCTGCAAGGGAGGAAAAAATGGAAGAGGTGGGAGATGGAAGGGAGGAAGATGGAGGAGAAAAAACAACCAAAGGAGTGGTTACTTGAGGAGGAGGAGAAGGGAGAGGAGTCAAAAAGGGGACAGAGGGCACCTCCACAGTTGTAGCTATGACAACATCCTGAGTGGATGTGTCCGTTAGAATTTCTTTTCGGTTCTTCTTTTCCGGGACACTAAGTCCACTATTTTCTTTGAGGTAGAAAGAGGGCTATCGGAGCTATCTCCTACTAGTTTGATTCTCCAACTTCATCTTTTCCTTTTCCCTTTGGCAAGTGATCTAGCATTAGAGGCACTCTTCCTATGGGAGAAACAATGAAATCCACTCCAAGGTAGATGAGACCATTTCATTTGCACCAATGTTCAGTGTGTTGCAATGTGGGCTAAACCCTTTCTTCTATGGTCTTGGGTTCTTTGGTTCTATCAATACTTGTAAATGGCCAATCATCCCCATCTATGTCAAGGTAGACCTAATTAGTTTCCTGATCAGTTTCTTGGAAATATTTTAGGATGAGGGAAACTCCATAGTGGATGATCTCTGCCAGTGCCAGTCGAGAGTGATCTTTTCACCTGATTTCAAGTTCATGGTTGACATCTATCCATATGTCCTTGATCTCTGGGACATGGATGGGATCGATCTTTGCCTTGGGGAGGCAAGCCCGGTAGTCAAAGGTTGGCCTTTCCAGGAAATCATGGTTCAGGTTGAGCAATTCCAGTTCCACAAACATTTCCTGGGCTTTACCCAATGAGGCACAGGTGTATCTACCAACCGTGAGGGGGAAAGGAGTTCCACCCTTCTTTCTTTTCATACACTTCTCGTGATAGGTGATTAGCTGTCTTGACAGCTCTAGCAGGATCAGCTTGGGCCCCGCATACCTTGGTAACCTTGTGGGTTCTCCCAGGAATTTTACCACTCTGAGATAGGTGAAGGTGGGGAATTGTGTAAACAAAGCCCCCCATTTCTTTGTGGTAGCGACCATGCTCATGCTAGTCTGACCATGTCTCATGTTCACCTCATTAGGTAGATCACCTCATAGAAAAGGTGTCATTGATCTTTTTGAATTAGGTGATACTAGCCTCGAGCCTTAGCTCCCAGTAGTACTCATATATCTTGAACTAAGGCCATATCCCACTTTGAATCAGTACCGAATATTCTCTCTCTGAGGCAGTGGCATATACGGCATAGGAGTTCATATAAAATCTCCCAGTCATTGAAACCTGTTGGAGTTGCTACGAGATAATATCACTGATAATCTCTCCCCAACCGAAACGTTGCTCAGGCACATTCTTGCTTATGGTCTCTAAGTACCTGAGCATCCATTTGTGAAAGTGGTGGGCATCAGGAAGCCCAAATACTCTATTGAGGAAAGTGATGGTATCACTTAGCTCCTCTGAGAAGTCATTGCGGTGGATGGTCTGTGGCCATCTACTCGTTATCTTTTTGTTATTTAGGTAAACCTTGTTCATCATCTACATGCACTTGTCCTCATTATCAATCCAAGTCTTTATGCAGTCTTCTTGGCTTACTGTCACATACTAGCTATGGTGAGGAATGCCCAACATGACTTTGAAGTGCCGGGATGTGAGGTTAATGACCACCTTGCCCTCTTTGTCTTCGACACATCTTGTGTCTTTATTATAACAATGGGCCACTATCATGATGAACTCATTATTGATAGCACTTACTGGAAGACCTGCTACAAAATGTAGCCCACTACCCACCAGCTTGTCCATCGATGGGCTACTAATAACTTGTTGGGTTCTGGCCCGGAAATTGTCCATATCTATGTGCCCAAGCTCTGAGTCTCTGATGTCGAGAGAGCATTCTACAAGCGAGTCAAGCATCCTGACTCTCTGATATTTATATTTCATTTCTTGCTCTATCAACTTAGCTTTTCCTTTAGACTTAGTTGGCTTCTTGCTCGATGAAGACATGTGTGAGCTCGAGGGTGGCTGCTATTGCTCTGCATGGAGAATCAAAGAGGTCCAACATAGAAGAGCCATGTCAACCATCATGTTATCCATAATAACCACTTATAGAATGAAAAATGAGCTATTTATAAGCCTTAAGGCGTAAGGTGTAGGTTTATAGCATGTTGCAGGGGCTTAAATAGGCTGGGCACACTTAGGAATCAGCCAACATGTAGATGTTGGTGGGGAGGAAGTTGTGCCAGTGCCTTAAGAGGTTTTGGTGGGGTGCAGACTTGCTTGGTGTTGCACGCGTTTGGGGTGCGCCAAGGCGTGGATGTGAAATTTGTTACAGGTGCTTGAGGTGTGCCAGGCACACTTGGGAGATGTAACACAGAAAGTTAGCACGCTAAGGGTTTTACGTGTGTGGCATGGGTTTGGTTTGCACAACATACAATGTTGATGTTATTGTTATTGCGCCAGTGCCTACACCTTTTTGAGAAATGGCCAAGTGCTTGCTTAGGTAGTGCATGGGAGGGATGTCTGCATTGCATGGAGTCTCAGTATTGCGCTTTATGGCACGAATGTGTTGTATGCAACATGGAAAGACAGCACACCAAAGATTTAACGATTTTTTTAACAGTTTCTTGGTTTTTCTTATATTTTGCATTTGGATTTGGCAAATGACAAGGAGGAGAGGTTTTCAGCAAGGTAGGGAGTAGAGGCAAAATGGGTTTGAGCTCTTTCTGAGGCAGAGCCTTCCAAATTTGTAGATCTGGAAGGAGGGTCAAAACGGTTTGCAGCTGGGTTCATTAGATTTGTTATGTTTATTCTTTTAGATTCATTGTTTTTACCATACAAATCCCAACATAAAAGCCACAATCAACAATAAGATGGGTAGAAGCCACTTACCAGGAATATATAATGACGAAGGAATGACGTGGGGTCCACAAACACGACAAATGGCACGTGAGGGCTGACAGGAGTTGCTGATAGGTGCAGAAGAATAACTTTTCACAAATTTCGATTCATGAAAATGACAGGTGCTAAGTGCCTATATATAGAAAATTGGGCATTTATTGCACCACCAACTTTTCTTTGGCACACTTGGTGGGATGTCGACATGGCAAGCGGTGCACCTTGGCACAGATAGAAATATGTTGACACCAAGCTTTCAGTGCCTATGGCGCACTTAAGATGATGTCAACATGTTGATGGGTGCACCTTGGCGCACCTATGGGAGGCGCAACATTTGGAGTGTTAACACTCCAGGGAGTGCACCAAAGGCAAAGAGGGGCACAATTTTAATGATGTTGACATGATATTTTCTACGCCAAAGGATTAGGGAACTTCTACCAAGTTTTGAAATAACTTGATTTTCTGGAAGGGGTTATGAGGCCGTTTCGGACGTTGTCCAACTTCCCTAGGGGTCAAAACAAAATTTTCGGTATGGTTACCTACAAATTGCCCTTGTCAATTTTGCAGATAACAAAATAAAAGGTCACCAATACCATGAAACAATCTCTTTGTTGGTGACTAACAAGAGATGCCAATTTGCCTCCATCCTCCTATGCCTCCATGCTTCATCATGATGTTGCTAACTCAGCCGAATTTATCTTTGAGGATCATTTTACAATTTAATTGGGTGTCGGTTCAACCGATAATGCACCCTTACAATAGTAACTAGCTTTATATTTAACCATAATAATAAAGCATATCAAAGTTTTATTGCTAGAAATCACTCACTATTTTTTTACAAAATAATTATAAATGTCAGAATTGTTTCCATGATTTATCTTAAAATACGAAATGGGTTTTTGTAATATTTTGAAAGAAGTTTCTCATAATACAAATAAACAAACCTAAATTTTTTGAAAAATTTAGAATCGGGTTTTTGAGAAAACCATGAATTACGATTGTTTTTAAAGATAAGAATCTAGAAAATGGTGATGAAAGCTTTAAAACTCCCAAATTTGCATCCTTCAGTTTGTGGTTTTATCCTGCAAGCACTCTCACAAATCTTCATAGCCTGCTCGATACAGGATGATGATAAATCTCTAAATTTGCATAAATAAATTAAGTAATAATTAATTAAAATCAACACATAAAATGAAAACTATAGAAGATAGAAACCAAATGTAAATAGAATGGAGCAAATTCTATTGAATATGAGAGGGCATTTTATACAATTGCTTTCTCCAAAATCATGGAGTCAAGTCTTATAATTGTATCTTCATATCTCTCCTTTATTCCCTAGTCTTACTCTAAATCCCAAGATATTCTCAAACATTTCTATCTCTATGAGTTGTGCATGACAACTAATTGTGTACACTCATATATTATTTTATAAATATTAAAAACTATTACTACCAAATAACCCAAATCACTACTAAGTGTTCACTTTATGAACAATATTTTGGTAACACTTTCATCTTCCCATGGCTAGAAATGAAATGGTCATGACCTTTCATCTTCCCATTCGAACTCCACACTTCAATACTGATTTGAGAAGACCAAAAATAGGCTCCACACCCCAACAATTTCCCACTTAGAGACTATTCCTACTAAGAAAAGTTATCAACCCTTCATTATCAACCATGAAGGCCAATCAAAGTTGAACACAACTTCAACTTCTCCCTTGGATCGCCTTGGTCATCATATTCGCAGGATTTTGTGGTATGAATCTTTTCCAACTTCAACTTATCTTCTTCCAAAGTTGCCCTGATGAAATGATATCTTAGCTGAATGTGCTTCATCCTAGAGTGAAAAGTAGAGTTCTTCGCTAAATGAATAGTGCTCTGACTATCACTGTGTAGTCTCCCAACTTCCTTCTTATGACCCAACTCATCAAGCAACTCATCGTAACCAAATCATTTCCATCCCGGCCTCTATGGCAAAAAATACACACCTCTCTCGTGGTTGACAAAGCCACAACCTTTTGTAACCATGAAATCTAACTCACTGTTGTATCACCAACCATAAATACATAACCTGTCATGCTCCTCCTACTATCCAAATCTCCTACCATGTCCAAATCTACATAACCATGCAATATAGTGTCCGATCCACCAAAACACAATGTTGCTCCCATGGTCCCTCTCAAATACCGAAGGATCCACTTCACTTCCTGCCAGTGCTCTCTACCTGGATCACACATAAACATGCTCACTGCTCCCACCGCATGGGAAATTTTAGGCCTAGTGAATACCATAGCATACATCAAGCTACCAATCCGTGATGAGTACGGTACCACTGGACATCCTGGATTTTATCCTCCTCGGTCTTGGGACTCTACTCCTTTAATAATTTAAAGTGACCTACCAAAGGATTACTAATCGGTTTAACATCCCGCATACTAACCTATCCAATACCTTCTTTATGTACTCTTCTTGAGATAATACCTTCTTCCTCTCCTTCCTATTCTAATTTATTTTCATACCAAGGATTTGTTTTGTTGCCCCAAAATCCTTCATAGAAAAGGAGTCACCTAGCTACTTCTTGAGTACCTTTATTTCCTACAACAAGAATATCATCCACATATAGGTACATAATAATATAACTACCATCAAGAAACTTCTTGATGTAAACACAATGGTCTAAGTGAGACACGGAGTAAGCTGATTCTGCATAAAACTATCAAACTTCTTGTACCATCTGCGGTGGAGCTTGTTTCGAGCCATACAAGCTCTTCTTCAATTTACACACTAAACTCTCCTTCCCTTTTACCTCATAACCATGTGGTTGTTTCATATATAATTCCTCCTCCAAATCACCATGAATGAAAGAAATGTTCACATCCAACTTCTCTAAGTGTAGGTCTTCTACTGCTACAAAACCAATAACAATCCTAATAGAATTCATTTTAACAAGGAGAAAAATTTCATAAAAGTCTATACCTTTCTTCTATGGAAATCCCTTAACCACCAACCAAGCCTTGTATCTTTTCCTTCCTCTATCTTCCTCTTTCATTCTATACACCCACTTGTTTTGTAATGCTCTCTTTCCCTCAAGTAGCTCCACCGGATCCCAAGTCCGGTTCCATAAGAGATCTATGCTCTTCTTCCATGACCTACTCCCACTTCTTCCCGACATCCACCTGCACTACTTCCTCAAAGCACTCTAACTCTCCATTGTTAGTGAGCAATAAATAATTCAAACATGGAGTAAATCATTTAGGTTCCCTTCTTAGCCTAAAAGACCTTATCACCTCGGGAGTTTGGGGTTCTGATGAGTAGGTTCTGAAATGGCTATGCCAAAACATGCTACACCTGAATCGCCCTTGGACACCTTGTTGTCTCGAAATGTCATCTAACATTGTGTATTATTTCTTTGATTCCTCTTTCTATTCCTACAACTGATCTTTATAGATGAATTTTTTATTAAAGACAATATCTCTAGACCAAAATATTTTCTTATTCTTAAGACTCCAAACACGGAAACCAAAGTCATCCTCACCATATCCAAAAAGGTGCATTTCTCGGAATTAGAATCTAACTTGGTCCTATCATCTTTATCATTTTGAACAAATACCTCACATTCAAATACTCTAAGAAATGAGTAATCAATTTTCTTACAGACCAAGCCTCCTCGTGTGTACCTCCATCCAAAGCCATAAAGGGTCCTCTGTTAATAAGATAAATAGCTGCACTCACCGCTTCCACTTAAAATATGAGTGGTAGCCCCGCATGTAACCTCATGCACCTAGCACACTCCATGATTGTCTTGTTCATTCTCTATAACACTCCATTTTCTTGTATATTATTTGGAACCATTATTTTCCTGCGGATCTCATTTATTGAATAGTAATCAAGAAATTCACCGTAATACTCCCCTCCATTATCCGACCGAGACATTTCAACTTGAGACATGTTTCATTCTCAACCAAGACTTTCCATCTTTTGAAAGTTTCAAACACATCGATTTCTTTCTAATGCAATATACCCAAACATTTCTAGTTGCATCATCAATGAAAGTGACATAATAACATGAACTACAAATAGAGTTTACCTTATTTGGCCCCCATACATCTATATGCACTAAATCCAACTTACCCTCCTTCCTGGTAGGTCCAACCTTGAGGAATCTCACCCGCTTCTGTTTTCCATAAACAAAGTCCTCACAAAAGTCTAAATATAACTCCTTTAATCGGGCAACCTGTCCTTTATAATCTGCATGCCCTTTTGACTCATTTTGAGTCTCTAGTGCCAAAAAGTTACATCTCCATCTGCAACAACTAAATTAAAATAATCAACACCACTGGTTAAATACAAAGTACTAGTTTTCTTACCTCTTGCAACCACAAGAGCTCCCTTGGTAACCTTCCAAGAATCCTCTGTAAAAATGACTATACAACCATCACTTCCCAGCACTGACCTGCTTTGATATCAAGTTCCACCTCAACTTAGGCATATGCCGACATCCTTAAGTAGCCATGTTTTCCCATTCTCGCATTTTCACCTAAACACAACCTTTTCGTACTATGTTGCATAGTTCATCATCACCAAGATATACATGTCCAAAATCTCCTTGAACAAAATTAGTAAAGTAATGTCTATGTAAGGTGGCATGGAAAGAAGACCCTGAATCTAACACCCAAGACTCGTAATATTATCTAAAGAAATAATTAAGACATCCCGACAAACATCACCTATTGCCACATTTACCTCTTTAGTTTCCTCCTTGTTCTTCTTATCCCAAGATCCCAACAATCTTTCTTATCATGACCAACCTTCCCACAAGTGCATTCTAGCTTACGCTTGGATTTTTTCCTTCCATGATCATTCGACTTCCCATGGTTACCTTTCCCTGTGTTCTTTTGTCTCCCTCTGTTCACCACCGTCAAAGCATTTCCAGAAGTAGAAGAGTCTCCGGTGCTCTTCCTTCGCATTTCCTCGCTTAGGATTACACCTATTACATCTTCAAACTTTAGCTTTGAATTATTAGAGACCGAATTACTTACAACCATAACCACGTTTTCCTAGCTATCTGGTAAGGAGCACAAAATAAATAAAGCCCTAACCTCATCATCAAAGTCAATTTTTACTGAGTTTAACATACTCACAACCATATTAAATTAATTTAAATGAATAGCAATAGAACCATTCTCGGACATCTTCATATTAAATAACTTTTTCATCAAAAATATTTTATTAAAGGCAGAGGGTTTTTCATATAACTTCCCCAAAATACTCATGAGATCTTCCATGTTCTTCTCCTACGATATGTTTTAAGCAACCAAAGATGCAAGGCATAATCGAATTGCCTCAAATGCCTTTTTATACAACAACTCCCAATCCTCATCCAACATGGTTGTAGGTTTCTTTTCTTTCCTAGCCAAAGGAACATGGAGGTCCTTTTGATATGAGTAATCCTCCATTTGCATCTTCCACAAACCAAAGTTCTTCCCATTGAACTTATAAACCCTTGATCTTCCCTCATCCGCCATAGCTCCCACTCAAGCTAAACTTTCCTATAATTTACCACTTTAGCAAAGAACCACCAAAGCTCGATACAGGTTTTAGGAATTAGTGAACAAATATGTGGAAACGAATCCTCAAATAACAGCAATAGGAAACTATATAGCATAATTATACATGCGAAATATAACAACATAAATAAATAATGCACAAAAGAAGACAAGACAAGATTTAATGTGGTTCACCGAATGTGGGCTACATCCACTAAGAACTTGCTCAGATTTTATTATTAACAAGAGTAAAAAAACTCTCACGATTTCTCTAAGTATTGAACTCACAATAGAATTCCAAAGATGCTAAACCACATCTAAACCACGATTGATACCCAATTTATTAACATTGATCACTCTTGATCACCTCTTGATCACTAAGACTCAAGACCTCTTGAACACACAAGATATCTTCAAGATACCCTAACACCTCTATTTATAAGATTACAATCCTTTAAGAAGTCCAAAAGTTGACCCTAGAAGTTTGAAAGTCATGACCTTTCATCTTCCCATGGATGGAAAAGAAACTTTCATGACCTTTCATCTTCCTATTCTTTGAAAAGAAACGGTCACGACCTTTTATCTTCCTAATTCAAACTCCACACTTCAATACTGATTTGAGAAGACCGAAAACAAGGTCCACACCCCAACACCAACCTCAATTGCAAACAAAATTGTTCTTCCAAATAAGTATTTTCATAGATAAAATACGGTAATCTACATGACCTATCTACTTCTATATTCTCTCATGACCAAACTTATAATTTTACCCCCAATTATTTTCGTAATGTCACCTTGTACTTGTTCTAGCCTCGGTCAATCCACTTCACTCATTCCCCATCTCTTTCACCCTTGTGTATTATCTACACCACATGTTACCCCATTCACCCACATGTACATTCAATCCCCACATGTTCCTCGATCCTCCATCGTGCATGTTCCATCCCATGTGTTCCATAGTCTATTATCGAAATGTTGTGCTCGTGTGTTCCATGTTCCACTCTCGTGTATGCTTTTCCCTTAGTGGTCCCTGATATACTCTCGCATGTTCTCTTCCCTCACAGTCCCCGGTCCATCCTCACATGTGCTCTTCCTTACAAATTCCTAGTGCTTCTCTCATGCATTCCTTTCCCCTACACTTTCCACATACCATATCTTCCCACCATCTTTTTCCTTCCTTCACTGTCATTCCTTTTTCACCACACTCTTCACTCTCTCTTTCATTTGTAAACTACTACCTTTTCTCTTGTTAGGGAAACTAGGGGCATCCAAAAATTGTGTTAGTTGAGGCGGGATATCACATAAAAACCCTTTTCATCACTATTATGAAATATAATCAACATTCATCTTAGTCAATTAACCAAATAGTTTATGCCTTGTGAAATCAATATATTAATCCCTTCACAAACTCCATCTAACCTAGGCCATCAATCACATTTCCAAGTTCCTATCTATCGAGTCAACAATCTAAGCCTGTATGTGTGATAACCATTATCATAGGGTTTGACAACCTCATATCTTCTTTAGTTTTTGCGTTGCATCCTATTTCAGGACAACATGCAACCCAAAATGGGAAAAATGTAGACATAAAAAAATGCACCTTGTGCATCAAATATCCTAATATAAAAGTACGAGAGTAAAAATATCATAGAACAATAATAATCCCTAAAAATCAAATAATCTCATAAAGTTAAATAAACAATATAAAATCCCATTAAATTGTGATAAAATAAAACTCATTACTCATTTACTAATTCTCACTCACCGATATTTAACTCCATTCACTATGCCTTCTTATTTACACTTTTTATGCACTATGGACCCTTTTTTATGTCACTTATGTATATTGCACCCATCTATATCGTAACCTTTTATACATGCAAAAATATAAAATAACACCCACCACCCTCATTCCAACCCCTTATCTCTTGGTACAATTGAGCCCATAGTATAGTTTTTTTTGCTTCTTTACTTATATATTTATGTATTAAAAATCATTGGAAAGGCAAAGAGATAACTCAAAGGATTGTTACATCATGTGGCACTGCTATTTTGGAAAAAATTCAACACATTCTCTAGTCACACCCGTGACTAGTTAACGACCCTTCGATTTTTGGTAAAAAGCAACTATGACTAGATTGCAATTGAGTCTAATGAGGTTAGGGATCTAATAGAGGAATATCCCTTAACAAAAAAAAAAAGAGCTAACATTTTTTTGAGTGTTTACATGCAGATTTAGATTCATATCTTATACTTTTAACTCACTTTATTCGATGAAAGAACCTATGATTGTCCCTCACATTTTAAACGAAGGTAGTGTAGTCCCATTTTATTTAGGTATCATTGATTTGGGATTTAATATTATGTCAACTAACACATATTTTAGGGTGATCCAAATCTAGACATAATACAAACATCGAAATAAGGGTAAAAATCCATAATTTTATTACTTGTGTTGGTAGGAAAGAATATCTCATCCTCATTAGATGTTGTGTCGATCATATTCATATGTCTTATTAAATAGGCCCGTATTTTAGAAGAATTTAGTATAGGTTCTCGGATATATGTGGATTCAACTCAAGGTTATTATCCACAACAATATGTGTATGTATGTGAACTATTAAAGTAATAAACACATATATCTTGAGGTAGAATGAATACTAATATATTTAACTTAGATGTGCATGAGGGCCAAAGGCCTTCATTACGTGATGAATATATAATACAATGGATTGACCCTCTTCAATATCCTGTAGCTTCTTATGAATATAATTAAGGAGGTTTGCAATAGAAATGAATCTCTATCTTTAATGGGTATTATCTCAAAATAGACAAAACCTATTTTAAGTACAATTACTAAAGATATTTTTAATTATAATAATTTATCAACAAGTAATAATAAATTATAAATTGTGGAGAATTATGTGCACGTAATGTGTATTTATCTATAAATAACACTAATAAAAGTTCATCTTAGACTATACAAAATTGTATGTCTTAATATACACCAACATACCCCCTTAAGATGTGTTGTGATAAAGAAGAGGAAAAAATAAGCTACATTAGCCTAACAGATTATAAAAGAAGAAAGAAGTTATGTACATCAATGTTTTCTCTAAAGGGGCTTGTTGTCTATTTTTTCACCCCTTGCAAAAATAGAACAACTTGACCGCCACAGACTTCGAGTAAAGGCTGTGAAGAGCTGGAGTATTCCACGGCCAAAAATGAAATATTGTCAAAGTCTCGAATAGGATGCGAATGAAAAGTAGAGGCTACGGGTCAAAATAGAGTAGTTCATAAGTGCAGAATGATTTTAGCATGCCATGGAGGTTTTAAGAAAGCCACGAGATCAAGGAAAATAATTTCGCAGATGTTGAAAAATCAGCGACACAAAAGTAAAACAGAAAAGTCGTGGGGTGAAGGAAATCAAATCCACACCATTTTGAAGACCATGGGTCAAAGAAGAAGGGATGGTAGAACCATAGAGTGAAGCACATGAAGCTGCAAAAGCAAAAATCCATGCAGACTGAAAAAATAAATCCGCATAGTAAAGGAAAACAATAGGTCTCCGTGGATTACTAAAATGCATGAATCTAATTTGATCTTTGCAAATCTGATATTATTAGAAGGAGTATTAGTCTTCTCCATGCAAAGGGAAGAATATTTCAAGGAATTAAAGCTAGTAGATCCACGTAAAGGTGGAAGAATTCTCTAACATGCAAAAATGTGCAATTCTGGTGGCACAACTACTAAAAATTAACGTAGTATGGGTGCCCATATTTTATCCAACAAAGAAAATGGCATGTTGCAGTGGATCACCAAAGGTGCCCAGTTTTCTCAGAAAATTTAATGTTGGTGGTTGAATTTGAATTCAAGTTTCCCCCTCTTTCTCTTTTTCTTCTCTCCTTATTCTTCTATAAATGTAAGAGCTCTGCTCATTAAAACATATCTCTCTTTGTTGTAACGGCACCATGTCAAAATGGTGGTTGACTTCATATGGGTTTCAGATCTTGATTTTGAACTCTACAATGTTTTTCACCTTCTGCCATGAATGTAAATGACTATGCATACTTTGATCAATAAAATCAGTTTTGTGGTTATCTCTCGCCTTGGTCTCATGTTTTTTTCCCTTGCCTCTTTGTTCACATTTCTAGTATGTTGTGTGTTTCCTTTACTTGAAAACTCCATTTCATGTGTTGTTTGTGCAAGGAATGCATGGTCTACGTGGTTCTTTCCTGTGGCATGTCTTTTTCACCCTCTTGTTCACATTTTCCATCTTTCTTTCGCTCCTTGGTAGATCCACATAAAGGTGGAAGAATTCTCTAACATGCAAAAATGTGCAATTCCTGTGTGGCACAACTACTAAAAATTAATGTAGTATGGGTGCCCATATTTTATCCAACAAGGAAAATGGCATGTTGCAGTGGATAACCAAAGGTGACCAGCTTTTCTTAGAAAATTTAATGTTGGTGGTTGAATTTGAATTCAAGTTCGCCCCTCTTTCTCTTCTTCTTCTCTCCTTATTTTTCTATAAATGTAAGAGCTATGCTCATTAAAACAGATATCTCTTTGTTGTAATGGCACCATGTCAAAATGGTGGTCGACTTCATATGGGTTTCAGACCTTGATTTTGAATTCTGCAATGTTTTTCACCTTCTGCCATGAATGTAAATGACTATGCATATTTTGATCAATAAAATCAGGTTTTATGGTTATCTCTCTGCCTTGGTCTCATGTTTTTTTCCCTTGCCTCTTTGTTCACATTTCTAGTATGTTGTGTGTTTCCTTTACTTTCAAACTCCATTTCATGTGTTGTTTGTGTGAGGAATGCATGGTCTACGTGGTTCTTTCCTGTGGCATGTCTTTTTCACCCTCTTTTCACATTTTCTATCTTTCTTTCACCCTTGTGGACAGAGTGATTAACCCTCTTTCTGGCACTATCACCTTCCCTTAGTTTAGGATTTCCCTTATGCATCTCCTTCTCACCCCTGGTCCCTTGGAATTGTAGTGTTAGAGTTAGAATTAGGTAGAGGAATCCAACATTCTTCGGAGGTCTATCTAAGTTCATAGGTTCCATAACTAAGAGTCAGTCCCATGTTGCCTAAGAATTCTTGGTCATTCACAACCATATCTAGGGTGTAATTTTTTGATCTAACAATTTTGGCACACTTAGTGGAACAAGTAATCAAAGCTATACATTTGACATGTGTGTATCTTGGTCCACATTCTCATCTCAGCAAGTTTGATGTGCACTTGGTGAGATCTCTCAGCCTTCAGAGGCAGTTTCAAGCATATCTGGTAACTCCACTGATTCAGTAACCCATTATTTCTAAGTTGCAAACCTTCCCCTTTCATTCCATTCACTTTTTCATCCATTTCTATCCATTTTTCCCTCCATACCTTTCATTTTCTTCCTTTCATGAAGTTATGCAATCATGGCTTCATTTTCTTGTTGGGATTCTCATTTACAGTAGCAAAACCATTCCCCTCCATCCCCACGTTTCAAAATCCTCCTCTAAATCAGTTTTATAAGCCTGTCATGAAGAACATACACATACCCATCCTTCAATGACCCATATGGTTATTCATGTAACCAAAATGTTTATCAAGAATAAGGTTATGTAGATGATGGCGACATTCCTATGGAAAATGTTGATTTCTAGAGGCAGATTGAAGAAATGGAGATGAGCATGGCACATGCTAGAGTTACATGCATAGTGAAGGTGGCCACAATTGGTTTCAAAAATCCCTACCCATGGACAATATTTGCACCAAATTGGTTCAACCCTCAACAAAAGCTGCAGTTTTGGTTGAAATTATGTCGTGGATTATAGAATGGGTCGAAAAAATGGAGGCTTACCAATTTAGTGTTAGGAAACCCTGTCAATGGGGTTACTCTACACCATCTTACAACCCTTCTATTCCTCCTTCCCAACCTATGCCATCTCAGCCTGTTTTCCATGTTCCTAGTTCTTGTCTACCTGCTCCCATTGAGGATTCCCCTTCTCCATCTTCTTTTCTTCCACCTCACCTCTAATTCTCTCGACCTTTTCCCTTCTAGAACTCTTTCTCCTCCATAAGAAGATCCTACACCTTCCTCCACCAAAAATAATACAAAATCTAGTTACAGAACCCAACAAGGAAGAATTCATTAAATTTTTGAAAGATTGGGCTTTAAATTTTAAGTTCGATCAGTGTCATTGCTAGATAAACCTTTAACCGAGCCATGGATTTGAGAATAAGTGGCGAAGTTGATTTTTAGCAAAGCATGCATAAGAAGATTACCAACAATCTCTCTACTTTGAATGTAGTTTGCATGATGGCACTATGTTCACGAAGGTTGTTGATTCATCTCATCTCGTAGAATCAAAAGTGGAGGGAGCCATAGATCAAACAAATGAGTTTCTTGCAACACTTGATCATGAAGAGGCTGATTTTCTATCAGACTTGGAAGATTACATTGGTGAAGAGGAACCCATTGAGCTCACCACTTTTACAGCCCCACCATTTGTCTTCCAACACAATGATCCTCTTGCTACAAGAATTTCTCATCATCCATCCATGGAGGAGGAAGAGAAGGATGATGACATCTTAGTCATCATGAAGGCGGAAGAGTCTTTTGATGATTTTTTGTAGAAGCACCACAACAACCAAATCAGTTTGCAAACAACTCTATTCTTCCACAAAGTCTGTAGGATGTCCCTAATCAAGGGGATGAGCTTCAAAGAGATGGGAAGATCATCAGGATTAGTCCGTAATTTCCCAAGTCCAATTGCCCAATCAAATATTTGGCTATCTTGGAGCTAGAAACAAATCCGCCACCAGTCATGTTCACCGTAGAGCATGAGGACAATCATCAAGGTACCAAAGGTCAGTTGCAACTCCTCCAACTAGATGCAAAACAACTTGGTGAAGAGGAACCCATTGAGCTCACCACTTTTGCAGTCCCACCATTTATCTTCCAAAAAAATGAGCCTCTTGCTAGAAGAATTTCTCATCAACCATCCAAGGAGGAGGAAGAGAAGGATAGTGACACCTCGGTCATCATGAAGGTGGTAGATTATTTTAATGATTTATTTGTAGAAGCACCACAACAACTAAATCAGTTTTCAAACAACTCTATTCTTCCAAAAAGTCTGAGTAATGTCCCCGATCAAGGGATGAGCTTAAAAGAAATGGGCGAGATCATGAGGACCAAAGTAATTTCACAAGGCCAAATGTCCAATTACGTAGTTGGCTAGCTTGGAGCTAGAAACAAATCCGCCACCAGTCATGTTCACTGCAGAGCATGAGGATGATCATCAAGGTACCAAAGGTCAGTTACAACACCTCCAACTAGATGCAGAACAACTTGAGGAGGTATACATCTTGTTTGTAGTTGATACTTTGTTGAAAGAGGAAGTGTGGATCATGTTTGCACTTCCACCATGTGATTTTATTTCCAAATTAATTACATGGCCACACTTTGTAAAGAAGGGAAGCTACTTCTCCCTTCCTGTTGTAGGATTTGTTTAGATTCTCTTGTCTTTGGTTAGAGTAGGGTAGGAGTAGGTTTGTTTTCAGAAAAAGAAGTGCATTGTGCACACTCTACATGTTCCACTTGGGGCATGTATGTTTTTCCATTTTATACATAATTTTTGTGGGTTCATAGTAAAATTGTATTTTGGGGCAGCTTTCAAAGTATAATTTTCAGCCCCAAAAGATCATTTACACAAGTCAAGTTCGATTGTGCTTCTAGCGGTCTCAGGAGTTGAGTTTTAAAGGTCAAGATCAAATTTCAAATTATTAGGCTGAATCCATGCCCAATGGATGCTTCTAGATCACTGATCAATTCATCTAACGAGGAAGATGACCCCGTGAGTCGCCAAAAATGTTGTCTATTTTTGCACCCCTTGCAAAAATAGAACAACTTGACTGCCGCAGACTTGGAGTAAAGGCCACAAAGAGTTGGAGTATGCCACGGCCAAAAATGAAATGTCACCAAAGTCTCGAATATGCTACGAATGAAAATTAGAATCTGTGAGTCAAAATAGAGAAGTTGATGAAACAATGAATCATTTAAGTATAACACAGAGGTTTTAAGAAAGCCACTGATTTAGGAAAATAATTCTGTGGATGATGAAAAATCTGCAACACATAAAGGAAAAACAGAAAATCTACGGGGTGAAGGAAAAGAGTTCCATGGATGTTGATTAAATCCCTACCATTTTGAAGACCACGGGTCAAAGCGGAAGGGATGGTAGAACCGCAAAGTGAATAACATGAAGCCACAAAAGCCAAAAGTCGTGCGTGACTGAAAGAAGAAAGTTGCATAATAAAGGAAAACAATAGTTCTCGGTGGATTACTAAAATGCATGAATCTGATTTGAGCTTTACAAATTTGATATTATTTGAAGGAATCTTAGTCTTCTCCACACGAAGGGAATCAGATTTCAAGGATTAAATGTTGGTAGATCCGTGGAAAGGTGGAAGACTTCTCCAACACGCAAAAAGGTGCGAGTTGGTGGCACAACTATCAAAAATTAATGTAGTATGGGCGCCCATATTTTCTCCAACAAGGAAAATGGCATGTGGCAATGGATAATAAGAGGCGCTCGTTTTCTCAGAAAATTTAATGTTGGTGGTTAAATTTGAATTCAAGTTTCCCCCTCTTTCTCTTCTTCTTCTCTCCTTTTTCTATAAATGTAAGAGCTCTTCTCATTAAAACAGATCTCTCTTTGTTGTAACAACACCATGTCAAAATGGTGGTCGACTTCCCACGGGTTTCAAACCTTGAGTTTGGTCTCTACAATGTTTTTCACCTTCTATCATGAATGTAAACGATTGTGCATCTTTTGATCAATAAAATCGGGTTTTGTGGCTATCTCTCTACCCTGGTCTCGTGTTTTATTTTTCCTTGCCTCTCTGTTCGCATTTCTTGTATGTTGTGTGTTTTCTTCACTTGCAAGCTCCATTTCATGTGTTGTTTGCATGGGGAATGCATGGTCTATGTGGTTCTTGTCTGTGGCATGTCTATTTCGCTCTCTCTCCCGCATTTTCCATCTTTCTTTTGCCTTTGTGGAGAGTGATCGATCTTCTTTCGGCGCGCTATCGTCTTCCCTTAGTTTAGGATTTCTCTTATGCATCTCCTTCTCACCCTGGTCCCTTGGAATCATAGTGTTAACATTAGAAATAGGTAGAGGAAGTCAGCCTTCTCTGGAGGTTTGCCTCAGTTCATAGGTCCCACAACTAAGAGACAGTCCCATGTTGCCTCATAATTCTTGGTCATTCACGATCATATCTAGGGTGCAATTTTGAGCTCCAACAGGGCTCTAAAGATAAACATATAGAAAGTAAGAAAGTGAGAAAACCTCTAATATACACTATATGAAATCCTAAGAAGTTGTGTATTATGCAAAAGTGTATGTCCATATATATACTAACATCCCCTTTTAAAATATATACTACAATAATAGAGAGAATAAAAATGCTACACTAACCTAAGTAAGTTTAAAAGAAGATAGTGTTTATACTACACATTAAAAAGATAAGGGTTTGGGACAATTGCACTCTACGAAGACTCCTTGTTAAATGTAGTGCACTTATTGACTTTCACATTTTTATCTTGTTGAGGGGCTGATAAATATGAGAGGAAGCTCAAACTTTCTCTAGTTTAATATAGACCTCAAAACGAATATGTTTTCTAACGCATTCTATAGACCTAGAGGTCAAATTTGGGTTTTGGAAAGGAAAGCAGATTTTCCATTGAACCGGATAAACTAACACATACTTTTGTATATTATGGATACAAACCATAGTCATCAATTCAATTTCAAGTTTACACATATGCAACGATTTTCTTTATTTATAATAATGATCATAAGAGTTTAACAATTTATATTTTCTCACAATTATTTGTGGTGAGTTTGAGACCTATTTTTTAAAATATAAATATAATCCCTTGTTTTCTTAATCATTTTAACATTTCATATATTATATATAATCTAGATAAATTCTTTTATACAATTAAATAATTATTTATTGATAAAATTAATATCAAATATAATTAAAATGCATTATCATAGTTGACTAGATTTATAAATGTAAAACCACTCTCCACATTTAAAAAACATATTTGTATTTCTTCTATAGAAAAATAGATGAAACATATCAACATTTTACTATGGGAAAATAGATATTAAAGAAACAATAGATGGAAGAGATCCACATTTTAGTAAAAGGAATGCACCGATTAAAAAGGGGACCATTGATATTTATTTTTTCCAAAATAGATTAGTTTCTAGAAGGATCTTCCACTCAAAAATATCTCGTCCACATTTGAGCTCAATTATAAGATGCTTGCATAACATGAACAAATGAGATTGAAAGAGAGACCTTAGAATATACTTTGAATAATTTACTAAACATTAGTAAGCTGGATTTTAATATTTTATATTCGCACTTGAATAATTTAGTCATAATTTTAAATATTGATGTCTTACCGCATAACTAAATTAAGTGTATAAAACTCCTGAAATGCTTATGGACATATTTCCCAATACCACTAACAAAATAATATATATGGTGTCTAGTCTTTATATAGGTATGTCATAGTCAAATAATGACACATAGAAGTATTAAAACAATTAAAATGCAAAGCATGCTAAACAATAAGCAAAAGTCACTCTACTTTCATTTTTTAAATACGTAAAATTTAAATAAGAAGAGATGGAAAGTATAAATTTCAAGTGATATAAAATGGATGAGACAAAATTTAAATTCTAAATAAATTTGATGGAATAAATATTTCTCAATTTTAAAGTGTATTAAATTAGTTAAATCAGTTCTATATTTAGTGGATAAACTTTTCATCGAGTCCATAGATATGATCTTTACAGACATTTGAATAACATATATAATAGAATGATAGTTGTCCCAATAGATAAGATCAAATAAGATATATAAAAAAGGGGTGGAGTGCGAAGTGGTCTCCTTGTTAACATATAAATTACAAGAGAATTATTAATCTCATTCGAAATCATGAAAGATAGAAATCATTGGTATAGTCATTCCATAAAAAGAATCACGAGATAGACAGTCAACATTAGCCAACATAAAAATAGGAGAAGCTCCTCAATGCCCCATTCTCCATCATATCCCTAATGCGAAACGAATACTCCTCTATCCTAAATACTAAACTGAGAGTTAATCATTCATGTCTCTAAATTCCATACAAATTTGGCAAAAAAAAAAATTACTATGATATGTTGCTTAGAGTATATTATCATTAACAATAACATGTAAGTGGCAAAGTAGACTATATAAATGGAACATACTTAGACGTTAATATTAAATATGTCACCTTGATACCTAATTTTCAAACTATTCGGCCTAACACAAATTAATTAATAAAAATCCTTTTAAAAGTGGATCAAGATTAATGCATAGATAAATATAATATGGTATGCTTAGATCACTTATAAAGATACATATTATTTATTCTTCTTTCGATGGAAAGTTTCCAATGTTGTTATTTCTCCAACGAGGATATTTTCCCTCTTGTGCAACCTAGCTATTAAAGAATTGGGCGGTGGATGAAATAATTTCCCATTTGAAAGGAGCACGCCTCCATAAAAAAATACACCTTGTGTGGTAGGAGACATATTTTGGAGTTTTTAAGCTTTGTTGTCAATACTCTTATATCACCAATGTTCCTCTGTCTCCTATGGGAAAAAATACTAGCGACTCTGCAAATAATTGTAAAGTATATGTTGTTGATTGAGGTAATGAAAGTTATGTTTCACACTTTAATAAATGTTTTTTAATTTAAAAATAAAATTCTGTGTTCTATTGTCATTATTAAATAATAATATTTAAAAATATTAGTTTTTTTAAATTATGAATTTAATTTACAACTAGTTTTTTAATAAGATTAGATAAGTGTAGAAAGGTTCTTGTGTCATAAATATTAAAAGATCAAAATAGAAAAACTATAGTGTACTGGGCACAACACAACATCTATTAAGCCAAAACATGAAATCGAGTATCAAAAAAATTATCGTGTTCGGTCCCACAAAATATATAAACAATAAAACGAGACTATAAGAACTTGAGCAATTTACCAAATAAGAAAAAACAACAAACAAGAGACAAACAATTAACTCCTAAACAAGTCATCACATACCACAACAAGAGCCTCGAGAGAGATATTATGTAATTAAAATCTTTCAAAATAAGATAGGTTCAAGTAAGCGCTCAAACAATAACCCTTTTTGTTTGCAAATTTGACATTTGCGGGATTCTTTGGACTCAACCTGAGCATCAAAACATCTACCTTTACAAAGCACAACTTTGTGTCATCTTCATACCTTACATCACTAAGTCTTTGAACACAAGCCACCTAAATAAATGAATGTTATGCTTTGGAGTATTTTGAATGTCATGGGCATTCAAGGTTACATACAAGAAAGGAGGGGTGCTACATTTTTCGAAAGAAGAGGCGAGTTTCCATGGGTAGAGAAAATGTTGGCCCAATATTCCTTATTGATGGTTTCAACCAAGGGGAAAAATCAATATTACAAGGATTGGGAGAAAAAGCAAAATACGGCAATAGGTTTTGGAGTAGCATCGGATTATGATGTGTATAATCTTCCTTAAGAGAATGACTCAACTCTAGAATATGCAAAAATAGAATTCAATTTTTAATCCAAAACCTAGATATTAGAGTAATGCTCACTTATCAAGGCATTCAAAACAACCTTTGAAGTTTGTTTGCAATAGCTCTACATAAAAGGAAAAATGAAATTATGAGTTATGTCATCACATCCCCTCTCACTAATTTTCAATTTAAACAATTATATGATCAACTCGTCCAAGTTTCATCCCATTTCTTTAACTTGTCAACAACCTTCACCAATAACAACCGTGATAAATGTCATGGTAAAATAAGAAGGGTTAAAGGCTAATTGAATGTATTTGTATCCATAAGTCTCATGGGATTACAATATTTAAACGCCCTATTTAAGAATCTCCTCTTGATATTTTTTTTTTACTCCCAAAATTTTATCTAGACACCAATTTCTTCACTTTACCTTTCATTCTTGTTTTTCTATAGAAGGATAACAAAATGTGTTGGGATACTAAAAGGTGCTTGTGAGTGAGAGAGAGTGAATAAACAAACAATAATAATATCGTCTCTACCACTCTAATTAAAGGTATTCCTGTCATTCTTTTGCAAGGTATGAAAAATGAATTAGTGTGTATAGAATTTACATCCTTCAAAACTTGCACCAAATTGTTGTAAGAATGGTTAAATTCTCATGATTATAATCTTTGTAGTTATGACCCGCTCTTAGTATCAACACTATACGAAATGAGGAAAGGATGATAGTGTGTTGGTAGATTGAGAAGCGCTTCAATAATAATGATGGAAGCGAGTGAGAGAGAGAGTGAATAAAGAAATAATAACAATATCATCTCTACCACTCTAATTAAATACTTCCCATCATTCTTTTACAAAGCATTAAAATTGAATTAGTGTGTATTACATCCTTCAAAACCTCGCACCAAGTCATTGTAAGAATGGTTAAATCCTCATAATTATAATCTTTGTACTTATGACTCACTCTAAGCATAAAAACTATACAAAATGAGGAAAGGATGAAAATTTACTTTATACTACATCAATATACAAAGAGATAAGGGGGTATATATAGCTTTTGCAAGAGAAAGCCCCGTTTACTCTATTGGTCACTTATTCGACACATGTGAATCAACCACTTAAAGGTGAAATTTATTAATGTTGGTGGTAATTAATTATTTTTAAATTTAATGGTTATGGCATTAATTGCACACCTATAATGTTCTAAGCCTCATATTCTAAATATAGTTAAGCTAGCCTAATCCTCCGATTTATCTTCCTAGAATAAACACTTCATAGTATGGAGACTTATCATAATCCACTTTTGGAATACATTTCATCTTCTTCTCAATATGGAGTGTCTCAAGTTGCACATACTTCTCTTGCATGGTCACACTACATGTTAGGATTTCAAGATTGATTTGAGGGTTGGAACTTCCTTATGCTACTCTAAAAAAATTGCACATAATCCTTTTTAAGGAGGTCATTTCTTCATCTCCATAAGAAATAAAATCATCCAAATGAAGGGAAATAAAATATAATGTTTTGATTTTTTCAAACAGTAGTGTAGAGTCCAAAACATTACATTCAGGAGGTTCTTCTTCTGAAATAATTTTCTCTTTGCTTACCTCATCTAAATATTCACTCTCATATTGTTAATCCTCATGTGTGAAAGGAACGATAACTAGATCGTACCAAGCCAAGAACACAGATGCTAATCAAACACCACGATCTATAAAATGAAAGCAATTCGCCAAAATAACTTTAAATAAAACCTTTGCAAATAAATGAGAAGCAATATCATATATAATTATGGAACTCAATACAATACATTGAGAATGGGCCTTGCTTAAACAGCAAGGAATAACAATCTAAGAACTAGTCAAAGTCGTAGATCAAGCCATAAATCAAGGAAATAGCTAGTCATCAAAGAACTAGTCAAGACCATAGATTTAGGAGAGAACTAGACATTAAAGATCTAGTTAATTCCATAGATCAAGGAAAGAACTAGTCAATACCATAGATCAAGGAAATAACTATACCTAACAACTAGATAATATCTCCTAATATCTAAATAAGATAAAATAAATATCCACACACATAAGTGGGTGAGGATAAATACAATAAAGGTAAATAAAGTACTTAGGTGAACATGAGCTAAGGTAAATACCTACTCTAACAAAGTGTGTGTAAAACATTTCATATATCTTTTTCATCCTTATCATCAGACACTTGGACTCTTGATCATCAATAGGTGTAATCCCCATTTTATTTCCTCTAGCAGCGCTCCTTTTAAACTAAAGCCTCAAGGATTTGATAGTAGGATGATCAGATGCAACAATTTTATCCAATTTGGAGATACTTTCTATAACTTGTGTAAGAACATCAAAACTTCCTTTCCTTTTACACATTGCATTTTTTTGTCAATACAAGAGACCTCTTTACTATTTTGGAATCCATACCTTTGCAAATAATTCCCAAGAATGGTGACTTTTATGAAACTTGGGTATTTTTATGGTCATCTGCTTCATCATAGTTACAATAACTTATTGATGTGAACACCAATATTTAGACTTCATTTTGATGTGAGAAATGAATGTGATAGGGATTCATTCCTTAGTAGAGTCACCTTTCAATTTTTTTATTTTTTATTTTTATATCTTTTTTATTTTTTTGGATTCTTTATAGGGTGCATGATAGTTAAATATACCCCACAATGGGTACCAAAAATTATTTGTAAAATAATTTGTTACAAGGAAATTTAGTTATTTTTCACCAATGAACCGTGACTAGGTCCCTCCTCTTGGGAATGGGGAGGCTCCCATTTATTGAATGTGGGAAATGTAAAATATGTGGTGGCCATTAGGCTAGGGATCACACATGAATACTCCACTAAACCTATGGCAAATTTATTGTATAAGATACAAGGGAGGAATTTTCTTAGAGAGAGGTGAAGGGGAGATAATAATATAGAGAGGGAGGGTTAATGTAATGAATAGGAAATTGAAATTTTCAATGACATTAACTATAGTAGGTCCACATCTAATAGGAAGTAAACAACCATGTAACAATAGAAAGACTAATAAATTATAGGCATAAAGTTCTTTGTATTATTTATTCAAAGACACAAAGTTCCTTCTTTATCATACAAGATTACAATGCTTGAAAAGATGAAAATAGGAAGTAGAGGAACATAGAAAAGAAAATAGAGTAAAATATTGTCTTGTTTGTAGTGAGAGAACAATAGTGACCACACCTTTGGAATGGAGAGTACACCTAATATATAGCTTTAAAAATGTCTTCTCATCTCCCCCCATGACATTTCACATTATCATCACTTGTGACCTTTCATATTCCTATAAAAATAAAAGTAAGTTCATTTCTTATTAATGAAAGAGAACTTTAATAATGTCAATTTAAAAGGTCACTTAAGTGAATAAGATGAAAAATTAAAAAGTACATTCCTAATGAAGAATTAGAACATAGAGAGAGGGGGAAGAAGAGAGAGAAGAAGAGAGTGATCAATATGAAAATGAAGAATCTTCGATGATGAAGATCTCGACACCAATGGGAATACACTATATACTAGAGGGCCTTTTATTTATCAATGTCTTCCTTCGTTATTTTCACCTTGGAAACAATGGCAAGGGAAAATTTGAAAAAAGAGAGAACCTCGAGTAGCAATAATGTTGGTGTGTGTGTGATTGTCGGTCATCATCATCCACATCACCTAGGTGAGTCATCTCACCTTGTGAGAGTCATAGGTCTTAGGAAGTCAAATGACAAGTGTCAAATTCTATCATAGAATATGACATTGTCATTTGCGTCAATGTGTCATAGGAGTTACATTCCTTATTTGGAATTGTAACTCCTCTTCTAGTGGCATCATATGCATCATTCAACGTTATATGCGTCAGTGGCATCATTGAGTTTCTTTCCATGTTTAGGCATGGAGGTTACACAACACCCCTATTTGTACTTCCTATTTTTCAATCTATGAGTATGAGCAGACCCATTCTTCTTACTTGCAATCTTCTTTCCATTGTTTCGAATCTTGTGTATTGCATTGTCTTAACGTTACCATCAGAGTGCAACTTCGTTGTGGTGCATCGCTTTTAGACATCGGTTCTTGCAAATCCCTCTTTCATGGTATCATAGATGGTTTTGGTAAACGTGCACTCTTCGGTTCTCAGTTGTTTATTACTTCTGGTTTCTTCTCATTTCCTCATGTGCAAGTTTGTTATTGATTATCATTCGACTATTGCTCACCTCGTATTGAGGTTTCAGCAGTTGTAATTTAAGGTATTTGGTTGGTTTGCATTATCAGCTGAGTTCATAATTGCATATTTCTAGATCTTTGTGGCTATTTTTTCTGGGTTGTTCATGTTACTTGCTGGTTGTGTTCAGATTCAGATCTTGCAGGGTAAAAGAAAACTCATTTTTGCTTGGTTCCTTGCATTGGCTTCATTGGTCTCGGGCATCTCGTGTTGGTTCATTTCTCGTGCCTTGGTTGCAACCTCGACTCATGGCTGTGTCTCCACCTGCATTATTTGGCTCGATCCTGCTCTCCTGTGGTCATTTTTGCCTCAGCAGCACTTTCATCTGACTCGTGCCTTTTACATTCGAACCCTGCCTTTAAAAAAAAAACTCTTTGGCTCTACGTGGATAGTCTTGCACTTGAATCCGCAGGTTGTTGTTTCAGCACCCTCACATGGTTGATCTTCTGCTGGTTTTGCAGTCTTGTTTAGCTTGTTTTTGGCTTGTTCTGGCTGGTTGATCTATTGCTGCAACCTGGTTTGTGCTCCCAACAACCGTTCTTGGGCTCCCTACCGCCATTTCCAGCTTCTGCCATCTTCTTTGTCATTTCTGGTGACTGTGCTCCTTGGATTTCTGCTACATTTGACCGTTGGTCCATTAGTGCTCCTCCCTGGTCTACTCACCATTTTCTTCATTGAAACCAACGGTGGTTCTACATCAATCTTCATTCTGCACACTCAACGCTATCATCCTACAAAGTGGGACATTACACTGCATTATCTATTTTTGCTTGTCACTCTGCACTTTGACCACTCGGTTGGGCTATCCACATTTGAGACGTTGGGCTCAGTCTTTTTGGTTGACCTCTGACTATGCTAGCTATCTCTTGGGCTCTCCCACTCCTACTCGACATTGGACTCGCCACATGGGATTCCATTCTCAAGCGCTCGGTCAGGTCATATCAGCACCTTTTCAAAATTGATTATTAGTAAATCTATCACCTTTTAATATTTTAAGGTGCTAAAAACATTTCCTTTTATTGGCATTGTAAAATTTGGTTTTTTGGATTGTTGTATTATTGCCTTCTCGTCGAGTGCCAAAGACGAAGGGTGAGGTCCGATTGGCAGGTGGCTAATCCCTCTCACAATCCAAACAAACCCTATCTCAAATTTCGTGCCATTTCTAATGGGCATACATACGACACCTTTTGCATGCGTTTAGGGCACTTTTTTAATCCGTTTGCAGGCTTATTGGCTTTTTCTCATCAGTTGCGGGAATTGGTTTTTGCTATAACTTTTGACTCGTTGCTCGGTTTTGAGCACTTCTTTAGTCAAAGTTACATGTTTTTCATACTCTAGATGATGGGATCATTATTTTTGTTAATGCACTAATTTTATAAAGTGTCACATTCTCGGGAGGGTGTCTTTATATTGCTTAATCCTAGCTCATTTTTCTTGAGCTTTGTTCTATCCCTTTTTTTTTGGACTTGTGAGCGCTTTCGCCACGCCTTACGAGTCTTACGACCAAGGATTCTTTCATGCGACGTGAGACGTTGTTTCTCACAAATCCCTCTCTTCCCCTTCTTATTTCTCTCATTATTGTGCTTGCTTGTGGTGTCGATCTGTTGCACCCTACGAACCTTGATTGTTGTCTCCACCATTGTGCGTTATTACGCTAATTGCAAGGTGAGTGACAAACTAGTTCTCGGAACACAGTCACATCTGGTTGTAATCAACGCACTGAATTATAAAGTGCCAAACTCGAGGGGGTGTAATTTTGTTCTGGGGTGGTTGTTTCTTTTCTCTCTCCTTCCTTCTACATTCCTTGGTTTTATCTCTTCATTATGGATATCTCTAAAGTACCAGTGCTCACACATTTTAATTTCTTCGAATGGAAATCTAAAATTATATTGGTTCTGCGAAGTGAAGGGTTATACCAAGTTACCATGGGGTTAGAAACCGAACCTAATGATGAACCCGAAAAATCTAAATGGTTCAACCGTTGTGATGAAGCCTTAGGTCTTATCTATATGTCTCTCTCTCCCGAATTTCTCTTCCACATCGAAACTTCCTCAACACCCGATCAAGCGTGGAAAACACTCGATGATATGTTTGGGAAGCAAGATGACATGAGAGCGCATGAATTGGAGAACGAACTACTAGGGTTAAATCCTAGTGACTTTGAAAACCTACAGGCCTTCTTCTCAAAGTTTTTCCACACTAGACTGCTTCTAAAGGAATGTAAAGTGGAAAAGAAAGAGTTGGGTAGTACTTTCCACGCTACTAAATCCACCTTGTGTAAGTACTTGGACTATGCCCTCCTTTGACAATTTTTCATCCCAACTCATTCGAGAACAGGACAAACTCATTCAAATGGGGACTCTAAAATCCAAGTCACATGCCCTTGTGGTGAATAAGGGCAAGAAAAATGAAAAGAAGAAAGAAACTAAGGACCAACCTAAGAAAGAAACCAAGACCAACCAACCCCCAGTTAAGCCCATCACTCATACTTTGACTTCTGAGCCTAAAGCAAAGAAGGAAAAGTATAAATGCTCCTATTGTAAGAATTCTGGCCATGACGAGAAACATTGTTTTGGAAACAAATTGATCACTTAACTCATTTACTTGAGAAGAATAAAATAAGTGTTCCTGAATCCGTTAAAAAAATGCTCAGAAAGGTGAGTCTTCTAATGCAAAGGAGACTAAAAATGAAAAGAAGAAAGGTGAGGCCCTAGTAGCTAGATCAGCTCCATCATCAACTTAGATTATTAATTCTAGTGCCTTGCACCACATGGATTCTTCAGAGGTTGAATTCTCTAGCATTGAACCATGTGGCATGTCCCAAATCACGTTGGGTGATGACACTCATGTGTCAGTTTCAGTAGTGGATTGATAGAGATAAAAGGTGGAACATTTAACCAAGTGTTGAGTGTTCCCAATCTCTCTACCAATATCATATCAGTTTACCAAATCACCCACCTTGGTGAAGGAATGCGAGTGGAATTTGGTCCTAACTCGGTGATTATTCGTGAGCTTAACTCTGACTGCACTATGGCTAAGGGAAAGGCAGATCACCATTCACGGTTGTATACCTTTTCCCACTTCTCTTCTGATTCGACGCCCAATGCCTTGCTCACTCATGCAAATAAGGTTAGAAAGTTATGGCATGAGCGTTTTGGGCATCTAAATTATCGTTACCTTGAACAATTGAGTAAAAATGAAATGGTCAATGGGCTACCCTAAGTTAAGTTTTCTAAGGGTCTTTGTGAGGTTGTACTGAAAGCACACAGAAAAAACCTTTGACAAGGGAAAACCCGGAGAGTTACTCGTCCCTTGGATCTTGTTCATAGTGACGTTTCTGGCCCTTTTCCGTCTCCTTCTTTTACTAGAGCTCTATATATACTAACCTTTATTGATGACTTTTCACGTTATACTTGGGTATATTTTCTTAAGCTTAAGTCTGAAGTTTTTGAGCATTTTCAAAACTTTAAGGCTCTTGTTGAGAAACAAGCGGAACGATCTATCAAGGTTCTTTGAACCAATAATGGAGGCGAGTATGTGAGCAGCAGGTTTGAGGATTTTTGCACTTCTGAGGGGATTTCTTTGCAGCATACAGTTGCTTACATCCCTTCCCAAAATGGAGTTGTAGAAAGAAAGAACTGAACTTTTAAGGAGATGGCTACTTGTATGGTTCACTCAAAATCTCTTCCTCCACAGTATTGGATTGAAGAAATGAATTGTGCTTGTTATATTTAGAACCATGTTCCACACAAGGCAGTAAGAGGGATGACACCCTTTGAATCTTGGTTTGGACACAAGCATGATGTCGAGCACTTTCGAGTCTTTGGATCCAAGGGACTCGGATTCCCAAAAATGCAAGGCATTGGATCCACAATCCAAACCTTGTATCTTTGTTGGGTATCCTGATGGCGTGAAGGAATATCGATTGTTGAACCCTACCACCCGTGAGCTTTATATTGAGAGGAGTGTGAAGTTTGATGAGTCGCCCTGACTTCAACTTCCTTTGGGTCCTTTTTCCCACCGATTCGGATTCTAACTCTTCGATGATGATGTTGTTGAGTGAGTTCCACCTCTCCTATTCCTTCCGATCCTCAAACTTTGATTCTTTTGATTCGACAAGAGTGATGATGAGGACTATGTCCCTTCTCACTCAAGTGAAGAATCTTCGACTCCAGCCTGAGCCTTCGAGACCTCTTTAGGCTAGGAAAACTTTACAGAGTGCTGGAGATTTAGTTGGAGATCCTTTAGATGAGAGACATACTCGCTCAGACTTCACTGGACCTCACTCCTTCACCTCTGCTTCTAATCCAAAATCTTTCTAGGAAGCTTCTAGGATTCCTGAGTGGGATTCTACGATGGATGAGGAGTATTCCTCACTCATAAAGAATGACACTTGGGATCTTACCCTTCTTCCGAAAGGAAGAAAAATTGTTCGGTGTAGGTGGGTATATCAAACAAAGTATGAAGCTAATGGAGAAGTCGACAAGTATAAAGCATGACTTGTAGCTAAGGGTTTCTCCCAGGTAGCTGAGGTTGATTACTCAGAAACCTTTGCTCTAGTTGTGAAGATGACTTCCATTTGACTGACCCTTTCCATCGCTGCCGCTAATGCAGATGGGAAGTCCACTAGATGGACGTTAACAAAGTGCCTTCCTTCATGGGGACCTAGAGGAGGAGATCTATATGGAACAACATCCAGTGTTATGTTCATAATCCATCCCTCATTTTTAAATTAAAGAAGTCTCTCTACAGCCTTAAACAATCCTCAGCTTGGAATGCCAAGATGGACTCCTTTTTACTTGCATCAGGGTTCACTCGGTGTCACTCGACCCAAATGTGTATATTCTATAACAGGATAACTCCATGATTATTCTTGTTCTCTATGTTGATGACTTGTTGATCATAGGTAGCTCTTCCTCTATCATTGATTCTGTGAATATCTCCTTGGCCAACAAGTTCTCCATGTCTGACTTAGGATTGCTTCATTACTTTCTTGGGATCAAGATTTCACAATCTGATTTGGGAATTATGATCTCGCAGCCTAAGTAATCTCTTAATTTGCTTGCTCGGTTTCACATGTCCGACTGCAAGTCCTCACCTACTCCTTTTCTTTCCAGGATTAAGTTGGTTTCTGATTTCTCTTCCCCTTAGTTTACGGTACCCTTTATCAACAAGTTGTGGGGAAGCTTGATCTACCTTACTCACACTCGCCGAGATCTATCGTATGCCATCGGGATCATCACTAATCCTGCACTATGATAATTCTTCACCGGGAACTCACTCTCGTGCTATGATTATTTACTAAATTCTTCACAGAACCTTAATGCACAACCTTTAGTTTGGTGGATGTAACTGGAAACACAACAACAAACATAACACAAGAATACCATCGATTATGATAAGAAGGAATGATGATAAATCTGAAATATCAGAGTAAATTATAATATTAACATGAAATTGTTACAATCTCACCCATGAGGTACTTCAAGTGTTATTGACTTCACTTGCCTTCCACCAATACTATGGGAGAAACTTTACAATTACACCTCTTAATGGCTTCTTCAACACACCTTTAAACTGATGGCTTCCTTTACACACTTCATACAATATTTCTCACTACTTCCTTCTATGCTAAATGAGGGGGGTGGCCTCTTTATTTATAGAAATTCCAGGCTTATCCATCTTATCTCTAAGATAGGATAAGAAATCCACTCTGACGAATCATATTCCATACCTTAACTCTTATCTGTACATGTAAGCTTATCTTTTAAGATAAGATAAACCTTATCATTTCACATGGGTTCCACATTTTTAGACTTTTTACAAATAAAATACACAAAATATTTATGACCTCACTCCTTGTCCTTATTACCAATATAATATTTCTAATTCCTAATCATGTAGACCCTACTTCTCTACTTACCCCAACTTTGACATTTTAACATTCTTGGACCACTTACGACAAATATTTACTTTTTACCAAAACATTCCCATTGTACTTTTGACTATTACCATACTATACATTATTGGGGGTGTCAAAATCAGCGTACAATGGGCCCGTTATCTTCTATCGGATGATACTACTAATTATACTTAACAACATCCTATTCCTAATACATACATTAATGAAATAGAAATTACGGAGGAAAATTTTAGTGTCGACATCTTCCCCTTCTAGCTTCTACTCCGTCCTCAAGAGTAGACTATTACAGTGCTTGGAAAATCTTCAACTTATCATGGTTGACCCATTTCGTAATGGGAGTGCCATTCAATTCCTCTAGTCAGTGCACGTACCATTTTCATGCACAACTGCTTTATTTTGTAGGGCCCCATCCATTTTGGAAGAAATTTTTCATCTTCTTTTTTTGTATCTAGAATCATATACTAGAACTAAGTTGTTCACATGAAATGGAGACCAACGGATATTTTCATCAAAGTATTCCTTCTGCTTCATTTTCTTCTTATAGCTTATATCCTTAGCTATTTCCCTCATTTCCTCTAGCAAATGAAGATGTACCAACCTTTCTTTTACTGAATCACTTTCATCCATCCTTTCATTTTCCATAACTCTGATCGTGGGAATATCAAAGTCAATAGGAAGAATGGATCAATGCCATAAGCCAACTGAAATGGGGAGTATCCTGTTGTTGACTTTGATGTTTCCCTATATGCCCACAATGCTACATGAATCCTCTTATCCCATTTATGTACCTGCAAGGCTGCATCTTTTGCTAGAATTTGACACAACACAAAATTTGTTCGTTCCACCTGTCCATTTGTGCTTGGCTTGTATGTTGTTGCCTTCCTGTGCTTAATAGAAAAATTATTGACTAGGGATTCTACCACCTCATTAATGAAGTGGCTTCCTTGATCTATTACAATTTCTAATGGACAACCAAATCTGGTGACAATGCATTCATATATGAACCTTGCCACTTCATCCATGGAAGTTGTTTTCAATGGCCTAGCTTCAACCCACTTGGTTAAATAATCTGTGGTAACTACAATATACTTATTTTGGTGTGAGGTAGTTAGAAGTGGACCTACAATGTCTATTCCCCACTTTTCAAAGGGACCAAGTGGAAGAATAGGGCATAATGGAGTTGATGAAGTCTTACGATAACCATGTGTTTGACAAATATCACATGTCTTACAATAATTATAACATATTTAAAAAGAGTGGGCGGTGATAACTGCATCCAAGATCCTTCTTGCTGTAAGTTGTCCAGAGAAGTGCCCTCCATATGTACCATTGTGGAATTCTTCTATCAGCTCCTTCCCTTGATCACTTTCAACCGCCCTCTTGTACTGTCCATCAGGTCCTATTCGAAATAATACTCCATGCAGAATAGAATATGGATGACTGGCTTGAGTAATCTTTCTCTTAGTATTTGCATTGGCACCATCAGGAAACTTGAATTCATTTAGATAATTCCAAATATCTATGTATTCACTAGGGATTGTGTCAATGGATAACAATGCTGCATCGGGGAAATCATCATCATCATAAGATGATCCTAAACCATCATAGGCTCGAGAGAGTGCATTTGCATTGACATGCTTCTTTCTTGGCCTATCTATAATATCAAATTCAAATTCTTGTAGCAAAATTATCCATCTTGTTATCCTCCCTGATGGGTTAGGCTTATTGACAATATATTTTAGAGCCTGATGATCTATTACAACTATAAATATCTTCCTAGTAAGTAATTTCTAAACTTCTTTTACAGCAAAAATGATAGCTAGAGCCTCTTTTTCGATTCTGAGTATAATTTACCTCAACACTGCTCATTTGCTCATTTATGCTCCCAAAGTAAACTGGATGTTCATTCCCATTTTCATCTTTTGGCTCAAAGTACTTCCTAGTCTTGCATCTCGAGGCATCAGTGTACACAATGAATGGCTTGTTCCAATCTGGATTCTTTAAAATAGGTGAAGACACCAGGGCTTCCTTCAGTTGTCCAAAAGTTTCATGCGCCTTATTTCTTGGTTCATAAGTAACATCCTTCTTCAAGAACTGGGTTAGTGGTTGTGCAATCTTTGAGAAATTCTTGATGAACCTTCTATAGTAACCCACATGGCCTAAAAATGATCTCAACTTACTTCTATTCATAGGAAATGGTAAATCTTTGATTTTGAAACTTTATCAAGATCCAGTACCAATACCATCTCTGGATACAACATGCCCTAACAAAACTCCTTTAGAACATCCAAAGATACACTTTGTAGGGTTTAGTGAGGCTTGTGCTTCATCTAACCTTTGAAATTTTGTCTCCATCTGGTGCAGGTGGTCCATCTTGCTCCCATAGATGTAAAATCATTCAGAAATACTCTGATGAAGTTCCCAATGTAGGGTTCGAACACCCTATTCATCAAACGCTGGAACGTTGCTGGAGCATTACACAACCCAAAAGGCATAACTCTATAAGCAAATGTTCCCCAAGGAGTGGTGAACGTGGTCTTCAGCTGATCTTTCTCTACGGACTATATCCTATATCCATCAGCAAAACTATAACACTCCTGGCCAGCTACTTTGTCCAAGATCTGATTTGAGAATGGAAGAGGGTAATGATCCTTCTTTGTTGCCTTATTGAGCTTCCTGTAATCAACACAAATGCGTAGCTTCCCATTCTTTTTTATTGAGATCACAATGGGAGAAACCCATTCTAAATTCTCCACAGCAAATATGAATCCTGCATCAAGCAACTTATATATTTCTTCTTTTACAGTCTTGGAAAAATTAGGATTCATTCTATATGGCATTTGCTTTATAGGCTTAGCACCATCTACCAACTCAATAGAATGTTTTACCCAACTTACTTGATGGAGTTCCTTGTAATCAAAAGTGAATATGTGTATGTACCTTCGAAAGAGCTGGAGGTAGGATTCTTTCTCACTCTCCATCACAGCATCACCAATCTTTATTTGTTGGAGACGATCATCAACTTCTTCTTCAGATAATTTTATGGGGTCATGAGTCGGTGTGACTGGAAGGATATCCATGACTGAAACATCAACCTCACTTTCTTCATCTTCAATGTCCACTTCACTGGTACTAGAGTAATCAGAGGATGTCCAATCATCAGTTTCATCACTTGAATCCACAGGTTCTGCCTTATGATGCCGAGGGATCACATTTATCTTCACCCTCTCTCTACCACGTCCAAGTGTCATGAAGCCTTCATTCCAGTAGTTTCTTGCATGAACTCTCCTTAGCCATGGTCTTCCGGTAACATTGGGTACGCAACATATCATTTTCATCACATGAAAGTCTACCACACATACAACACCCATAACGAGATATTGCCACATTTGAAACTACACCTTAGTTTAGTTTTTCCCTTATTTAATGACCTTAACATAAGTTTTGAAGGGCGATCAATTTTTAAACCCAACATATTCATTACAGACTTGGTCATTACATTAACTGCAGCACCTCCATCAACTAAGACATCATGAATTGAAATACCACTACATAATACCTCAGCTTTTGGAGCATAGGGATCTGCCTCTACCTCCAAAACAGGGACCTCAACCTCCTTCCTTCGTCAAGCATTAAGTCCACTTCGCAACTCCCGCCTCTTCTCAGAAGACATAGTAAGAGTTAACCATATGTAATATTTGTAGGCCTTTTGGACAGATCTTCTAAGATGGAGTATGGTCCTTCCCCATGTGAAATCAGAAAATCCTGCACACCCAACTTTCTTCTCCTATGTTTCTTACTAGTTTCTCCTTTCATCTTCTTAGGATCATTTCCATCTTAATTATCTTTTTCTTTATTTATTTTTGTTACAAACACATCTACTTCATTATTTATGCTCTTATCTACTACATCAAAAGAATTCACAGGTGCTTTTCCTTTATCATTATCTCCTTTACCAGATGTAGAAGCTCTATCTGGACAATTATACTTATAATGACCCTTTTTATAACAACCATAACATACAACTTTAGAAATATTTCTTTTTGGACCTCTATCTCCTCCCTGAGAACTAAATTCTTTTCCTTGGAGAAGATTAATACTTAACTAACCCATCTTCTTAAGCAAATCTTCATACTTAGTAGATGTACTAGGAGAAATATTTTTGCTCACCGAGAGTGGTTGTGGATTCTGGACCAAAGGTATTGGTGTAGGCTCTACTTTAGCAATAATTTCTTTGGGCTCCTCTTCCATGCTTTCTTCTTGCCTTCTTGCAATCTCCTTTGCTTATTCAATGGTAGCTGAGCAGTCATACTTCACTCGTTGTCTGATCTCTGGCTTCATCCCAAGAATGAAGTTCTTACATAGGAGATTATCCACGCCATTCATCAACCCATCCGCTAATCCTTCCTTCCGGATCTGGGCATCGAGCTTCCTCCTTAGCTCTAGAACACGAGCATGATAATCCCTTATCTTCTCCTTCTCTCATTGGGATAGCTTTGTGATATCGATCATGAGATCTGCATATCTCTGTTGTTCACCAAATTCTTCAAGAAAACTTTCAGTTAATAAATCCCATGAGTTTTTCACATTATCGCCTAGTGTTTCAAACCACCTAAGGGCTGAACCATCCAAAAAGGTAGGAAAAAATGCAGTCCATTGTTCCCTTCTTATAAGGCCATTACAAATACAAGATCGTTTAAACTCTTGAATGAAAGAGGAAGCATCTTCATTAGATTGGGCTGAAAAAATAGGAATCTTCCCCATTTTCAAAAGTAACCATAGTGAAATACCAACCCACAAGTACAATCAACAAGACTTATGTGCACAAATAATTGAAATCACTATAATAGAAAATAGAAATGACCATGGTAAACTATGGTAAAACTTGACTTACTGCGGTAAAAACTGACTTTAATGTGGTAAACACTATTCACAGTAAAAAGTGAAGTTACTACGGTAAATACTATTCATGGTAAAAAGTGACTTTATTGAGGTAAATACTATTCACGGAAAAAATAACTTTACCATGGTAACTACTATGCATAGTAAAAACAAGGTTACCCTCCAAATGATTTTTGACTAAGTGGGAATATCTCTCTAGAAAATCCACCAACGAGGAATGGTCCCGGCAACGGAACCAAAATGTCATCACCAATCCGGCACTATGATAATTCTTCACCAAGAACTCCTCGTGCTATGATTATTTACTAATACACAGCCTTTAGTTTAGTGGATGTAATCTGGAAACACAACAACAAACACAACACAAGAATACCATCGACTATGATAAGAAGGAATGATGATAAATCTGAAATATCAGAGTGAATTATAATATTAACATGAAATTGTTACAATCTCACCCATGAGGTACTTCAAGTGTTATTGACTTCACTTGCCTTCCACCAATACTATGGGAGAAACTTTACAATTACACCTCTTAATGACTTCTTCAACACACCTTTAAACTGATGGTTTCCTTTACACACTTCATACAATATTTCTCACTACTTCCTTCTATGCTAAATGAGGGGGGTGGCCTTTTTATTTATAGAACTTCCAGGCTTATCCATCTTATCTCTAAGATAGGATAAGAAATCCACTCTGACGAATCATATTCCATACCTTAACTCTTATATGTACATGTAAGCTTATCTTTTAAGATAAGATAAACCTTATCATTTCACATGGGTTCCACATTTTTAGACTTTTTACAAATAAAATACACAAAATATTTATGACCTCACTCCTTGTCCTTATTACCAATATAATATTTCTAATTCCTAATCATGTAGACCCTACTTCTCTACTTACCCCAACTTTGACATTTTAACATTACTGGACCACTTACGACAAATATTTACTTTTTACCACAACATTCCTATTATACTTTTGACTATTACCATACTATACATTATTGGCGGCGTTGTACTGGCAGCACCATTATCTTCTATCGGACGCTACTACTAATTATACTTAACAACATCCTATTCCTAATACATACATTAATGAAATAGAAATTACAGAGGAAAATTTTAGTGTCGACAGATCGTGTCCAGATTTTTGCAGAAGCCTCATGAGCTGCACTTAAAAGCAACAAAGCGGATCCTTTACTATGTTCATGGCACTCACACATATGGTATTCATTACTTAGGAGGGACCGAGAGATTGACTTGGTTGGATTTACAAAATCAGATTGGGCCGGTGATCTAGATCATCAGAAGTCTACCTCAAAGCTAGGATTTCACTCTTGGTTCGAGTCCTGTCGGTTGGTCCTTAAAGAAGTAGTAGCACGACATTGCCATATCATCTACAGAAGTAGAATACAGAGGAGCAGTTAACGCTGCCACATAAGCTGTTTGGTTACAGGGTATCTTGACAGAGTTTGGCATCCACTTTCGGTTGCCTACCATTATCTACTGTGACAACATGAGCACTATCTTGATTTGTAGAAATCCCGGTTCAAGATCGTGCCAGACGAAGCACATTGAGATTCATATGCACTTCATATGGGAGCTGATATATGAAAACATCATCGATATATAGTATGTTCAGACAACTGATTAGGTTGCAGACATTTTCACCAAGCCCTTCACTGAGGTGAAGTTTCTTCACTTGCGGTCTCTTCTTAGGGTGAGATCTGCAGTCACTCACCCATCCTTCAAAGCTATATAGTCCTCCTTCTCCTCTTCTTCTTTCCGAAAGATGTTGTTTTACATGGGCACCTTATTAGGCCTTTAGTTGCGGGGCCCATTGATACATCTTTCCTAGTTGTCAGGGGTCTTCCTTTCCTTTTCGGCTTACCTTGAACTCTTTCTTGGCTTCGATGAAGGGGGTGTTGGTGTGTGTGACTATCCAGTCATCATCCACATCACCTAGGTGAGTCATCTCGCCTTGCAAGAGTCATAGGTCTTAGGAAGTCAAATGACAAGTGTTACATTTTGTCATAGAATCTGACATTGTCATTTACGTCAATGTGTCATAGGAGTTACATTCCTTATTTGGAATTGTAACTCCTCTTCTAGTGGCATCATATGCATCAGTCAACGTCATATGCGTTAGTGGCGTCATTGAGTTTCTTTCCATGTTTAGGCATGGGGGTTACACAGCACCCCTATTTGTACTTCCTATTTTTTGATCTATGAGTATGAGCAGACCCATTCTTCTTACTTGCAATCTTCTTTCCATTGTTTTGAATCTTGCGTATTGTGTTGGCTTGACGTTACCATTGGAGTGCAACTTTTTGTGGTGCATCGCTTTTCAACATCAATTCTCGCGAATCCCTCTTTCAAATACCTTTCCTTTTTCAAAAATACTCTCCACCCATTTTTCATTATCTCTCCCTTACATGGTGTACCCTTGCACTTTCTTGACCACTTGAGGATCAAAACAATCGATGAGAGAGATATTATTTTTTTAGAGGAAGTGGTACTGCATTGGGTTCTGGAAGGATTGTACATAGGTAGTGAGGGTTATCACATGCTCTTCCAGTTGCTCCAAAGTCTTTTTATTTTATGTTTCTGGAAAGCAAGTGGGCTATAGACTCTTTGAATAGGTGTACATCTCCCTCATGTGTAGATTTTACCAAATAAACCCTAGTCAACTCATAGTCATCTTGAGTCATATCTCCCATGAGTTTTACAATTTTTTGTCATACAACTTCTACATACTAAGATCTAGAGGCCTCACTAAAGAAATAAGAAGTTGTTTGAGCTTTCTTTCTTTAGTTGGTTTTGATGAATTTTTATATGGCCTCAAAATTAGGTGTTGTGGCTTGGTGAACCTTTCTTGACTCACTACCAAGTATCTCATGTACCCATGGGAATGTTTTAACCAGAGTAGACATAAAATATGGCATAAGGGAACTTTTGAGTGCTCCATATGAGATCATAGCATACTTTTGATGAGAGGACTCCACCACCGAGAAGGAAACACTTTCATTTCGGTGATGAACAGGGTACTATGATGGATCAATCTCACCTAACTCAAGGGGTTCAATGGGATTTTCAATGATATTCACCCTCTTTTAAATCCTCTTAGGGGAGAATCTTTAGTGCACTCTACTTCCATAATTTTCCTCTTAGAGGATTCCTCTGAATGAGTAGAGAGTGGATTTCTCAAATGCCTTGAGGGAGGAAGTGTCTTACCTATATGGAAATAAAATACCATTAGACTCAATGAAGTAAGCCTTATTTCACTTGAACCATTCTTTGGACCTTTTGATCACTGTCATGGTCTTCTCTTTGATATAATTTGATTCATTCATAATCCATGGAGTGGGAGGAAGAGGGGAAGATTGCACGCTTCGTATTCAAGAGAAATCAAGTCTAACTCATCATATTTTATCCCATCCACAAACTAATCAAAATTTAATTATCTCGGTTGGTCCATTTTTATTCCCGGGTAATCCCATTTTCTAACCTTGAAGTCATCTATGTAGTTAACCCTGTAGTCCTCAATTTTTGGCACATGATGCAATCTTGGCAAGGTGAAATTCTATGGGTTCCTCCTAATATCACGGTTAGAGTGAGATATTTAGGAGTAAAGATTGAAAGCTATGAAATATATTTTGATTTTTTTACATATGTGACATTCTTGCATGAGTATTTTCTTGAGAGATATGAAAGCACTAATCTTTCTTTCTCAACATTTTTGCACCTAGTATGGAAATGGTCCAATTGTCTATATAATTCAAACATGATGTTCTTATCACTCAGGTACATCAGTATCTTGTGTGGAGAAAGATCAAGTCCTTTAACCCCGATGTAGGTTTAGGTGAGGAATTGGATGAAGTGGCTCCCATACTTCTCAATCAATGCATTTGATTGGGATGAGATCCTCCATTTGGGATATTCTTTGAGTTAACTTTATGATGTACATGATGAACACATCATTTACCCTACAATAGTGATATTTACTCTCCTTATGTGGGAGTTGTGGATACTTCTATTAGTAGGTGACTTTTGGACGCACGTTGGGGAAATCAAATAGACCTCGTAAGGGTCTTGTGAAAGTGAGAGCATACACTAGATAAGAATTCATAGTGAAATTCTTAGAGGTAGGAAACTGTAATAATTGTTGATGAAGGTTATTACTTAATATTCCCCCCCATTCTATCATTTGATCTTCTTCTATAACCACTAGAATGAACTTGGCCATTCAATCTTGGAAATCCTTCATTCTCTCTTCCCCATTAATCTTCCAAGTAGGAAAATGGCATCAAAATATGCCTCATGAAACTCACTCCATGACATGTTCTTCGAGATACGAGAAGTATTTCTTACATGTTTCATTCATGAATTAGTTTCTAGACCTTGAAAATATGAGTCATTCCTAGCCCACTCTTATGAAGAAAACTCCCTGGTTATGATGACCATGATGTTACTAGTAATAATTTTATAAAAATGAGAAATTCCTTTTAGTGTGAAGACTGTGAGGATCAAGTTATCATTTTCCATGATTGTTCTGGTGTCATAATCATATTGTTGTGCACATGCTAAGAATAGCTTAGCGTTTTGAATGCAAAGAGGAAAACCAACAGATCTAAATAAGTTATTCAATAAAATCTTATCCTCCACTTTTTCTTGTGGTTCATTTAATGTCCTTTCCTTCAAATCTTCTAGGTTCATGTTAATTACATTACTATCATGCACATTGGCATATTCGGTGTTCAATGTCGATATTTTTTCCAGACACTGAATACTTGACCTTTATGATGGTAAAAATCAATGTAACATGTGGGGTATGAATTGATACAAGTGATTTGATCTCCATTACAATAATTTCTATTTTTAGCAGTTTTTATCTAGGTATTTCTTTGGATTCTTAGAAAATTAATGAAATAGATAAGGAGTGATAGGTCAAGGATGAATACATGCTATGATGTTGAAGTTTGTGTGTGCATTTGATTTCTTGATCAAGGTTGACTACAAGAACTCTCAAAGCAAGACAAAAAAAACATAGTTAATAGCAAAAGGTTAGTGGATTGCCTAACGTGAGCTAGATCCAGAAGTATGACACTTTTTCGATGGTTGTCAATCCACCGATGTGTGTGTGTGTGTGTGTGTATAACTTGCAAATAAGTGAATCTAGTGCTAGTAGTCGATTTATGTATTTTATTTTACTTATCAACTTTAATCCACTTAAATGCTTTGATATAAAAGCGTCACAAAGGTCATGGGTCGGGTCACGAAGTGGGAAGGTGGTCGGAAGTCACTGAGACAAGGTCTAGGTAAGTCTTGGTACAATTTGAGGCTGATTTAGGTGATTGGAGTTCTTGTTGTTCTAAGGAAATTTTCCAGACACAATGACCAATGACATGACAGTGTGGTGATGACGGTTTAGCTATGAGTGATATCGGTTAGGGATAATGAATCTCAATTTCGTGGGAATAGTAAAGTATCATAAATAGGTGTCCAAGTTCTCTTTGTGTCTCGTACAAAGAGATGGGGATGTCTGTGGAGAGGATTCAAGTAGGGTATCTAGTTTGGGTGAGATTTTCATGGAGGCCTTTTGGGTTGTTAATGTCAATTTAAAAAATTTAAAGGCAGAGATACGGTAGAACCAATGTCGGTCTAGTGGCCGATGTCGGTGAAAGGGAAACTGATAATGGTTAAGGTAACCGGTGTCCGTAGGGGAAATTTCATGAAATTCAATTAACACGTGGTTTTGGGCTTCTCTGTGATTGCATAAAGAATAAAGGGGAAATTGGTTGGGTTAGTGATAAGGTGATAAAAACTTAGAAGTGTGTAAAAGGTTGGGAATAAAGATCTAGAACGTTATGGTGGCTAGATAAGGATATGGGCTAGAAAATGGAGATGGCGGAATACGAGGTAATAACAAATTCCAATAATGAAGGGACAAAGAACTTAATGGATAAGTGCGGGAATGATACAAAATTAGGTGCACTTACTTGTTCTGTTAGATTGATGACCGAAGGAAGGTGATGGTTGATCTATGAACCTGGTGGTCAGTGTTGTGGTAGTGCTTCCCAGAGTGTCACCGTGAATGCCAATGCCTTTAGATCAGTCTTGGTACTTGCTTGGACCTTTGGCTAGATGTATTATGTCGTCTTGATGCTGAGAAAACTTTGGTTCATGCTTGAATTTAGATATATCTCTCCCAAAACTTGAAGTGACCAACCTAGGTAAAAGGTTTCCAAATTGTATATATGGTGACCGATGACGGTCAAGTGACCGGCATCGGTTAAGGCGAGAATCCTAGGTTTACCAAAAATAGTAGATCTTGGCTATTTTTGGTGAGTTCTGATTCTGGGTCTAAAGTGGTGTTTAACTCTTAGATAAGCGGGCATTTTTTTAGGATAAGTGGAGACTGAGTCTTAGTTAATTAATAGGATAAGAACAAGTCCATGGTGAGGTGTTTAGGTGATGTGGCTAGGTGAGGTGTAAATTAATTTAATTAAAGTAATTAAATTAATAAATTATGTGAGGATGGGTATTAATTCAATTGTAAGTAACTAAATTAATATGAATATGTGGTAAAGGGGTCATGGTTAGGTTAACACATCAGGATGACTACTCAAAAGAGGACACAAGGGAGTGTGACCCAAATTTGGTGTCTACATTTTCCCCTTTTTGTCATGTAGTTTGTATTGATAAGTGATGCTGACAAAAATAGGAAGTGGTTTCCCCAAATATAAGTGAGAGTGGGATTACCCCAAGTAAGGCTAAAGGTGAGGTTCCCCAAGTGTGGGTGAAGGTGATCCCCTCAAACCAGGAACTAATGAGGTGTTATATGGAGTCGGTGAGTGGTTTGATAAATGTGTAGTTGGTGTAAGTTAAGGTAGGTGGGGAAGGGTATGGGTACTTTTGGTAAAGGGTAATGGTCAAATTGGGTAATAGGTAATGGGTCAGGATCAAATTGGGTAATGGGTAATAGAAATCGAACACACACATACGTATAGACTACAATACGGTACTAGGTTGAATAGCTTGCAAATTCTACATCATCCAAGGTCGATAGGTTTATCCAAACAAGGTTGAAGTTATTCAGGTATCTAGGGTATAGGATATAGTTTGGAAACACAATGTAGGTTAGGTGTAAGAATGTTTAGGTATGATCCGGTACACCACATGTTTGGTCGGGATAAATAGAACAATAATAGGCAAGGTATGGTTGTTAGGCTAAAACAACATAGGTAACAGTATCGCAAGCTATAGCGAGGACACAAGTTCAAAGGTCACAAAAGGTGGTTCAAGTCAAGGCATAGGTAAGGCCGAGGTATAGGTAAAATAACAGGTCCCTAAACACAATTAAGGAAATGTATGGGTAATGTAGGCTTGTGGGTAGGGTCTAATAAGTGTTGGTAAGGCCAAAAGGTATGTGACAAGAACTGATTTTAGGTCAAAATGGGAACAATGTAAAGGAAATGGTATGACAGTGTGGTGATTCCGGTTATAAGGTAACCAACGTTGGTTTTAGTTGACTGGTGCCAGTCATGTTGGGTTAGGGTCATGAGGTTGAAATGTCATAGTTTACAGAATCATTGTTGTCTTTTGAGTTTGAGAAAATGACAGAGTTGAGTGACTTGTGTATTTTTCAGGGAGGAAAAGACAAGGCATTGTACCAGGCTAAGGTGGAGGTGACTAAGTGCTGAGAAGAGCCAAGTAGATGGGTCCACGAGAGCATTTGGAGACATGTGATTGGTGGAGAGATTCAAGGTAGATTTTAGCATGGAAGAGGTTGGAGATGGGTCATGTGGACTATCGGTGCGGTGGCCATACATGCCACCACATAGATGCCATTGGGATGAGGTATGAGGCAGCTACGATGGGACATGGTCCCATGGTACAGGGAGGAGGGCACGACTCATAGGTACATGGTCTGAGGCCAACATTAGCAGGTCCGAGCTCACAGGTTGTTTTGATACCAATGACACCACCTCAAATGGTGCCTATGGTGAGGTTTAGGGATGCCCTGAATGAGGTATGGTATTACTAGGATCATTTGACTACCTCTAGGATAGATGTCCCTTCCTATGCCGAGTACAGGGCACATCGGGTAACGAGTGAGAGTACTAGATCACTGCATCAAAGTTATGAGATCATATGGGGTTGAAGAGTCCAGGAGGTAGGGTTAGGGTGAGGCCACAAGTTCATGGAGGCCACCCAAGGTGAGGGGTAGGAAACGATTAGGCTAAGACCCATGCTAGGTGGGGAGGTACAGGCAGGTCATCAGGCTGGAGGTGAGGAGGAGGAGACAAATGTGACAGAGGAATGGATATCAGGTGGAGTAATGATTACTCACCTGATATGATCGGTGTATCAATTTTTATATATACCAAAGCATGCGTGCTTGATGATAGTGAGGATGTAGATGAGATTTTTGTGATTTTGATTATTATATCAGCCTGCATCTTTGAAGATAGTGAGATTGTATCTGAGCATCTTGAGATACTTGTATTTATTTTTAGTTGTGTACATATGTATTGATACACAGATCTTTTCATTGATATAGATGGTGATGTGTATGTATTAATGATGTACTTGGTTTTAATTTCCATTGTTATTGTGTATGTGATGGAAACTAGGTGAATTAGGCATGTTTGAGTTGAGGTCATGTAGGCATGGTTGAGTTAGGTTGGTTAGGCATGGTGGAGTTTAGGTTTGTTAGGCATGGTTGAGTTTAGGTCAGTTAGGCATGGTTGAGTTTAGGTCAATTAGGCATGGTTAAGTTTAGGTCAGTTAGGCATGGTTGAGTTAGGTATATGCATGATTGAGTCTAGGTGAGTTAGGCATGGTGGAGTCAAGTCAGTTAGGCATGGTGGAGTTAAGGTTTGTTGGTTTTGATTTAATTTCCAAATTATTGGTAATATGGGAAATAAATGATGTATATGTATGTTATGGTGTAGATTTCAAAAAATTTTGATATCATGGAAATGTGAAATGATGGATGTATGATATGATGTTGTAAGAAAATGACATGTATTTATGTATGTTAATTGTTGTGAAAAATTGAAACTAAGTAAGGTGAAATGTTAATTGAAAACATGGGGGGGAAGATTAGTTAGGGTAAAGAGTGGTTGATCTAACCTCCAAGGGCCCTTTTTACTCAGTGTTGCCTACATAGCCCCGACAAAAAGGGGCCTCGGGCCAATGTAGTTCTCCCATAAGCTAGGGAAGAATATGATGAGGTAAATAAATGGGTTAACAGGTTTTAGGGATGGTTGATTCTAAGTTATTTTTCTTACTATCTTCAGCATGCAGGTTAATTTGAGGTGTCAAGGGCTTGGTCATGTATAGGATAATCAACAAGTAATGAAGAAGGTGAGTGGTAAGAGGTGACAGAAGAGCCACCTAATTAGTAAGAACCAAAACAAATCTACCATACCAAAGATGGGCTTATGAACGTAAGACCCTAAAGGCATTTTCATGATTGACTATTCTAAGGGTGAAGAAAGTCTCATGATTATGAAATGTCGCATTTGCATGGCACATCCCTTGAGTGGGTGGGAAATTAGGGTGAAAAGGTGATAAGGTGAAAGCAGGTTGGTTTTAGCATAACCTAGTGTGAGACAATATGTCGACTTGGCAAGAGACCCAAGATCATAATAGGCAAGTCCATGATAAAAATTTAATATTTTTCTTTTTGTCTTTGTTTTTGATAGACCGATCGATGCGATCTATGTGGGATGATTATATTATTTCTTTGAGATCTTTATGAAGCTAATTGATGCTGGAAGCTTCAGAATATTTTTATTTTAGTTTTTGCAAGAATAGTCTTCTTTTGATGATAGACTAAGTACAATATAGTTGGCTTCGTATAGCTGTCCTTCAAAGGAGCAGTCTATTTATAACTACGAGATAGAAAGCGTAGATGTCATTTTTGAGGGAGTCATCTTTTTGCTAGAAGTTTGACTCAAGGAGTGGAATCCCATTTTACTTTTGAAATTGTTTTGCTTTTGGACCTTTTAAGTCATGGAAAAGACTATAGAGAAAAATAGGCTCTTGTGTTTGAAGAAAAACTATAGCACACAGAGGTTAACTATGATGGAGAGGTTTTAAGTGATGAATGACCATGGGATTCCATCTTGAAAAATACAAAAATATCCATGAGAATCATGCCATGAGTAGAGTCATGGTACTCATATTAAAGACAAGGTTGAGAGGTAACGGGTAATCACATGATCTTGGTTTAGTCATTGATCCTTAAAATAGGTAGAATGGAAGGTGAACGATGCTCAAGGGACGGGCGTTGAATAGACAAGAGGTGATATAGGACTTAATTCAATAGTAGAATGGTCAAAGATGCACAACATTGAGGGTTTTAGGTTCAAGATTATCTTCCAGTGAAGACAAATGATAAGCACTTGATCCATAGGTATGAGTAACAATATAAGGTCTAAGCCAATTAGGAGAAAATTTGCCCCTTTTAATTTTTTCCTCTTTTTTACATGTTGATTTTCTTTCAAGATGAGGTCGCCAACTTGGAAGGTTCATTCATGGACACATTTTTCATAGGCACATTTGATACGTTTTTGGTAGATTTGAAGATGATCAAGAGCATTAAGACAACATTCGTCTAATAACTCGAGTTGTATATAATGGTCTTGGCAAAAGTCATCATCGTTGAGAATCTCTTTGAGTGAGATACAAAGAGATGGAATCTAGACTTCAAGAGGCAAGACAACCTCTGTACCATAGACCAGAGAGAAAGGTGTAGCCATAGTTGAGGTACGAATACTAGTATGGTAAGCCCATAAGGAAAAAGGAATGTGTGTGTGCCAATCCTTTCCAGTATCATCCACAACTTTCATAAGAATTTTGTTTAAGTTTTTTTGGTGGATTTAGCTTGGCCATTTGTTTGAGGGTAGTAGGGTGAAGAAAAATTGATTTGAATGCCAAAGGCATCACAAATCTTCCGTAGAGTTTTGTTTTTGAACTATTTTCCATTATCAATGATGAGACAATGGGGAACACCAAAGCAACAAATGATATGATGATTGATGAATTCACATATTTTCTCAGCTTTTTTCAAAATAAGAGGTATGGATTCTACCCATTTAGTGTAGTATTTAGTAGTAGTAATAATCCATTGATGGCACTGTGAAGAATGGGGATTGATTTCTCCAACAAGATCCAAACCCCATTGAGAGAAAGGCCAAAGGTCTCGTGTGACCTGTAAGGCGTGACTAGGCATGTGATGAAGATTAGCATGTTTTTGGCACTTCAAAAACCTCTAACATAATCACAACAATCGTGGTTTAAGGTTGGCCAATAATACCCTAGGCAAAAAATGCATATAGAGACAGTTAAACCCCTGAAGTGACATCCTCAAATTCCTGTCGTGAACTTCCTTGATGGTGTAGGGAATTTTAGAACTTGTAAGGCATCACAAGAGGATACCATCAAAGCCACATTTATAAATAAGGCCTCCCATGATGACATACCGAGAGACACTTTTGAGAAAGGAGCATTTTCCATTGCGAGTAAGGTCTGGAGGTAGAACTGAAAGGGAAAGGTAGTTAGCAAACTACTTATACCAAAGGTCATGTGAATTAGGTTAAACGGTTCCGATGAGGTTGACATCTCAAAATAGATAGGAAGGTGATTACATCCTTTATACTGTGACAAATATTTTTGAGTCGAAGGGTGAGGCGGGTATCTGAGAAGCAAGGTAGACCATGGTATCCACAATTTTTTTAGTGGAACGTGGAGTGGTTTGAAGTTCATAATGGTCAAAGGTAGTCAAAATTATGTCTACATGATGCTTATACTTTTGAAGTATTTCATTATGAAACTAGTATATACCATTGACTTGATTTACAACTAGTTGAGAGTCACCAAAGATATTAATTTATTTGACATCTAAGGCGATGGCGGTTTGAAGGCCTAATACGAGTGCTTCATATTCAGCGATATTGTTAGTACATTCAAAATCTAGTTTGAAAGATAACGACATAGGCTCACCATCGAGAGGAATGAGGATAAATCCAACACCACCTCCATGCTAACATTTGGAACCATCAAATAATAAGTTCATCGGGTAAATGGTATCATCCAATGAGAGGGTAGCAATGGATTCATCTGGGAAATCAAAGTTAGAGGGCTGATTTCCAGAGAGAGGTGTGTCTGCAAGTTGGTCAGTGATAGTTTGGCCTTTGATATATTTTTGATGAATGAATTTGAGGTCTAGGTATGCAAGAAGCATGAGCCAATGTGCAACATGTTGATGTTGGTAGGGCTTAGCGTACATGTAATGTAAGGGGTCTGTATTGGTGACAACAAAAGTTTTATGGTTAAGTAGGTAATGGCGAAGTTTAGTAGACAAAAACTAAGGCTAGGAAGATTTTTCTACATGGGTGTATCGGGTTTCATAATCCAAAAGTGTATGGCTTATATAATAAACCACTTGCTCCCTGTGTTTCTCATTGCGATGAGTGAGCATGGCTCCCAAGGAATGATCCGTAGCAAAAATGTAAAGGTAAAATGGTTGGTCATCCTTAGGAGGAATGAGTACATGTGGTTGGATGAGGTATTGTTTTAAGGCCTAAAAGGATTTGTGGCATTCATCGTTCCATTTGAAGGAGACATCCTTTTTGAGGAGATGATGAAAGGGGTGGGCATGCAATCGGAAAGCTACCAAATAAAATGACAGATAGAATGTAACTTTCCTTGCAAAATACGTAGTTGGAGAAGGTTATTAGGTGTAAGAATTTTGAGAGTAGCCTTGATTTTAGTGGGATCAACTTCTATGCATCGCAAAGAAACAATAAAACCAAGGATTTTTCTTGAGAGGAAAACAAAGAAACACTTCTTAGGTTGAAGGAAAACACAATACTTGATGAGACGGTCAAAATAACCTTAAGGATTGTAAGGCGTTTGGCTTGATGTTTGGATTTAAAAAGAAGGTCATCTACATAATCTTCCAATATGTGATGCATGATGTCATGAAAGATATAAGTCATACCGTTTATATGTAACACCATATTTTTAAGGCCAAAGGGCATGAATCCATAGCATAAGGTCCCTGGGAGTGATGAAGGTGGTTTTGTGTTGATCTTCCGAGGTGAGTAATACTTGGTTATAACCCGAGGTTCGCAGCTTATTTTTATGGGTTTATCTTTAGGAACAGCTTATGATATTATGGACCACAATGTTTAGTTCAATACCGGGAATGTCAACCTAGGACCAAGCCAAATCATTGTTATGATCTCGGAGGAATGAGGTAAAAGCTTCCTATTCGAAAGCATCTAAAGATTGGCCTATATTTGGAATGTGCAGGTCATCCTAAGTGTTAATATTTATTTTGATGGTTGATTCAATTAACATGGATTGGATCTCGAAGGCAACGATTGGTGAATATAAGAATCTTCCACACCAAGGTAGGTGAGAATAGACTCATCGTCCTAACATTAAACGATGTTAATAGAATGTGTATCATCATCAATCATGTCAGGATACAAGAAGGGAAGGGAAGAGGGAGCCTCACCATCGCATTTATAAGTTAGAGGTCCCAGGGAAATGGTGTTTACGAAAAAAAATTAGGAGGAATGGATTCTGGATCCATAGACTCCATGGGTGAAGGTGGGGAAGTTAGTAGATGGGGTGAAGAAGGTTTTTGTCCTCAATGAGTTCAACGTGGGATTTCTTGAAAGATGGTTCGGCAAAGCCAATACCACTATAGTCACTATGTTTACGTGTGGTACACGGGATGATAGTATGGCGGCCTTGTTCATAGAACCCAAATCCAAAGCCTTTCCATGCACAATGGTGGAGGAAAGTGTGGGTGAAGTGGCGGTTGGTGAGGGATTGAAGGTCAAAAGAAAATGGTCATATTTGGGAAGGTGGCTTGGGTGAGTATGTAGAAGTATCAAGTCCCCCATAGGTTAAGTTTATACGAAGGTGAGGAGGACCATAAGAGAAAACCTCACCTACGTGGTGATCATAGCGAGGATGTTGGAAAAGGTTACCATACTCTTGAGGAGTAAGGAATGTGTTGATGTTGTACAAGCGGTACTCCCCAAAGTGAGACATTGAAAAACACTGCTAAGGGATTGGTAGTTGGTATATGGGTGGCGGGAATAGATGAATCACTAAGCGATTTTGAGGAAGAAGCATTGGTCATTTGAGAAGTATAAGGATTAGCAGATGGGTCAGCTACGAAGTTATGATAGGAAGTGGAAATGGAGGAGTTAGGTGTGGAAAAGGTATCAAGAAAGATCGAGTGGATGGGGTTGTGGGTGAAGAAGAAGTGGCGACAGTGGTAGATGCCTTAACTAGTATAAGGACATCATTAGGTTGGTATAACATGTTACAGGTTTTGAATGGTGAAGGTTCAAAGTGGGGATGGTATATTTATGTCCTTCACGTTCAAATTTTACACAGTGATGTAAGGTTGAAGGAACACAACCCATGATGCAGATCCAAGGTCAGATAAGTAATAGGTTGTATTGGAACTCCCCTATAAGACATAGAATAGTTAGGATGGTATGGGGGCCCACATGAATGTGGAGGATGATGGTGTTGAGAGTGGAAGTGATGGCATCATTGAATGAATGCATCATAACTGGGTTATTATGCATGCAATTTGAAGGGATGCGCATTTGATTGTACACGTGGGAGGAGATGTTGTTGATGTTGGCACCGCCATCAATCATAATGCATTGAATAGGAATATTATCAACATAAACGGAAATGAAAAGGGGAGGATCAGGATCATATGATTAGAGAGGTATAATCTCATCATCAAAGAAACTGAGGGCAACTACTTGGTGAGTAGTGTCAAGTGTAGAGGAAGGGGATGAATTAGTGAGAGAAGATATATGGGGAGGGGTGAGAATGGTGGCCAAAGGCTTTGGGTTGTTAGGTAAAACCTCGATGGATTGAAGAACCTCCAATAGGGCCTGTCGATGGGATTCAAAAGTTTGAACAAGGTTGTACAAGGAAATTTTTAGAGGGGATTGGTGCAATTTTTTTATCATTATACAATGGGAGACATCATCAGAAATAGGATATGTGGGTCCCCGAATGGTGATTTTTGGTGAAGGTTCAAATGGTATGTTGGGTACAGGATTGGCGAGATGGGCTAATTGATTTCTCTTTCTAGACGCGAGTGGCAACTTGAATCATGTTAATATGAGGAAGAGAGGTGGATGGAGAAGGTGTGTTAAGAAAAGTATAATGACATGATGGAAAAAAACCCAGTGTGGGGTAAGAACCTTGCGAAATGAGTAGGGTGCATTGGCATTTTGGTGGGGTTTTGGCTATTTCTCCTATACGGACCATATTGATCTCAAATTTTAGAGGTGGATAAAATGGTTGTGGAGGTCATGTTGCAAGTCGCTCAATAGGTAGTGTGTGATGATGTGTAATGATAGGTGGAGGTGCAAATAAGTCCTCATCTAGAAGATCATCGTCATCAAAGTTTTGTTCAGGAGGACAAGGTTAGAGAAGAACTATTTTTAGAGCCTTACAATTTTCTACATGATGTCTTGGCACACGATGGTAAGTGTAAATTTTAGTATCGCCAAACCCTTTTGGTTTGGGCTTGAGTGGGTCGTAAGGTCTAAGGGGGGTAATGTGATGACAATGGTCTCTAAAAGGTTAGCTAGAATGTTGGCATAAGACCCTGCCAATGGATCACAATGTGAGGTGAGTGTGGGTCTGGATTGAAGTGTAGGTGATTGTGATGTGTGAGGTACTATAAGAGGTGGAATTAGAGATGGGATAGGTTTGACCACCGATTTGGTAGGTGGTACTATTTTAGGCTTGGGTTGTACCTTCCTGGGTAAGGGCGTGGTAGATGAACTAGCAATGGAAGGCATTGTAGGCTTGACTACCTCTTTGGAGGGTAGTGGGTTTTTCAATTTTGGTTGCACCTTCTTGGGTAAAGGTGAAGGAGGAGTACGTGATGCGAAGGGAAAGTGGATGGCGAGAAGAGGATGGGTTAGCCATGGTGATAATGGAGGTGTAGTAAAGGTTGTTGGTGGAGGAAAGGTGGAAGGTATAGGTTGAAGAGAAGGAAGTCTCATAGGTAGTGATGAGGTTATTGTAGCTGGTGGGGGTATAGGTGGTAAGAAAGATGTGGGTAACGGTGAAGGTGTATGTTGCTGATAGGTTGGTTATAATAAAGGATTTTAATGAAGAGGTGGGCTATAATCCTTTTGATTTACCTTGAATATGTGGTTTCTTGGCCAAGGTCGATAGGTGAGGCCCTAGGATAGACGGAAGGGGTGAAGGTGAAAAAGGTGTGGTGGGTGAAACTGGTGTGTGCGACCTAAAAGTTTGGGTCTTATTTTTAGGTGGAGGCTTGGTTTTTGCGAGCTTGGGATGATGTGGTTAAGTCAAATTTAACGAGGTGGATGGACAAGGCTTGATGTCGGCATGACACCCAAGGTAGTGATAAGTTTCAATATGGGAAAATATTTAGGTGTAGGTAGGCTCTTAGGCATAAGAATGGGTTTGGTTATGGGTAAAGGTTTGGATGTAGGCAAGGGTGACGAAGAAGAATCCATTTCAATAGGCATGGTCATGGTTGATTTGGTCACTTGAAATACCTTCAGATAGATCGTGGAGGTATCAGTAAGCAAAATTTACATTTGGGTTGAAAAGGGTAACCGAAGGTGTCCCCAAAGCATGGAATTATCAATGTAATCCAAGCAATACCAAAGGCGTGAAAAAGGTACTTGTTGTAAGAGGATATTTCTTTGGTTTAGTGGCAATCCCTATAAAATATTTCGTGAGACAGGGAACCCGTTAGCCTTAGACTCGTGGGTTAAAGAGTCGAGAGCAGATCAACGCTATCCTGGAATGCTAATAGGAGATCGTCACCAATAGGCAAGGGCACTTTTATAGGATCCCACATGGGTAGGAGATATGGTAGGTGGGGTGAGGTAGATTCTTATTTTGGTGGAGAAGAAAGTGAGGATGATTCTCTCGTGGGTAGGAGAATTAATACCATTGATTTTTCGTTAGGTTGTGAGGTAGATGGTGAAATGGCATTGGTAGAAATTGTGGACTCCTCTGTGGGTGAAGGGGAGATGAAGGGGAATCCTCTGTGGGTGAAGGAGTAGATGAGGTAGGCTCCTCCGTGGGTAGAGGAGCTCATACTAGAATCTCCTCAATAGAGGGGATATGAGGAAATTTAGGAATGGTTGGTACAAATTAACAAATAGTGTGAACTTCATGGACATTGTTATCATTGGTTGAAGGTTCCCCATTTTGATTATATGATGGAGTATGGTTAGGGAACGAATTATTTAAGATACATAATTTTTTATTTGTCGGTGTGTTTCAGTTGTCCAAGACGAGATCTCCATTATCTAGCATTTCCTAGACAATGTTTTTGAAGGTTATGCAATTACCATCACTATGGCCTTTGACGTGATGATAGTTACAATAATCATGTTCCTTATACCATGTAGGCATACGAAGAGCGGGGTTGAAACTAGTATGTGTTTTTATAGGTGGAAGTACAATGGATTTGGCCTTAAGAAGCTTTTATAAGAATAAATAATAAGGCTCTCCAATTGGAGTGTACTTTCGTTTCTCCCATCTGAACTAAAAAGTTTGAATGGGAGAAAGATTAGAGGAAGGTTTTGCTTGGTTAGATGGGTGAGATGGGCCAACTTTGAGAACTACCACATTGGTAGATCCTTTGGATTTTGAATAATTGTTTTGGGGCTTTGAAGACAAAGAGGCATCATTTGATTTAAATGCACGAGTTTTTGTTATGCAATTGAATTTTCTTCTCTTCAATGGCACAAATTTCCAATTTTCGTGCCATGGTAAATGATTCGTCAAAGGTATGGAAGGTTTGTACTTGCAGAGTTGGTGAGATGTGTTTGGCATAAGATTTAGTGAACAACTCTATAATCTTAGTTTGAGGTAACTAGAACGTTAGTTGGTTGATGAGGCTTTGCCAACGAGTGACAAAATTAGTGATAGACTCGTCGTTATATTGTTGAGTTGAGTACAAGTCGGTCATAGTGACCTTCTTGATGATATTGATTGAAAAATGGTCTAGGAAGGCTTGAGCCACTTGATTAAATGAGTAAATGGAATGTCGAGGAAAACCACTATACCAGTCTAACGCGGGTCCCGTTAAGGACATGGGGAATGTTTGTAGGAGTAAAGCATCATCATGGGTGATCAAATACACCATTGTTTGAAAGATTGCAAGTGTTATTGCAGGTCTTCTTTACTATTAAACTGGTTAAATTTAGGCATTTCCCAATGCGCAGGGTATGGAAGAATGGGAATAGATGGATGGATGGGATCATTGTAGATTTCATCATAGGTTAAGGAGTTGTGAGAGCCAGATACTAATGCTTCTAATGTTTGCATATTTTCCATCATCATCTTAATAAGGTCATTGGTGGGTTATGATGATTAGACACTCCCTGTAGTATAAGGAGGTTGATGATGAATCTATGATGTGGACGAAATCCCAATATATGGTGGTGTTGAGTATGATAACTATGAAGGGGGAATATATGTAGGCAGAATATAACCTGAATAGGTGATAGATGATATTGGATGTTGTTGGTGATATGTATAAGTAGGTGGGGTAGTCGTAACGACTCTTATGGTAATTGGGGGTAGAGATTGTGAGATGGAAAGGATGAGGTTTTGGAATGGGGTATGGGTTTCGACACCATGGGTGGTTGCGATGCAACTGGTACATATGAGGTAAAGGGTGCAGATGGGGCTATGCTCAAGGCGGCTGATGAAGGAATAGTTGACACCACAGTGTGACAGATGTCATAGGTGTAGTAGTTATAGAGGATGTGGGGTCTAGTTGAGACACCACAGTGTGATAGATGTCATAGGTGTAGTAGTTATAGAGGATGTGGGGTCCAGTTGAGACACCATAGGTGGTAAGGTGGATGAAGGTAATGCCGAGCTAGTGGTAGCTGACACGGAAGTGGGGGTGAGGTCAGGAGGGATAAACATGGGTATGTTGTATAAAAGCTCTCTCGGGAAGTCCCAGGTAGATGAATGGGTGAGATAATATTATAGGGCAGTGGGATTCTGGTTAAGGAGTCTTGCGAACTCCTTGTCATCGGTACTAATGGTGATGGGTTGATTTGGATCCATAGGTGATAATATGGAAGGTGGTGATGGGATAGGTGGGAGTGGCTAAAGGATAGCATGAAACATAAGGGTATTGGCTTGGTTATGAGTCAAAACCATGTGAATTAGCATAGACCTGGTAAATTGTTCTCTGTAAATGACACATAAAAATAACAAAAATGGAGGAGAATAGATTCCGGGAGGTGAAACTGGTTGGTGTTTTAATTAAAAATTAAAAAAAAGAAACTGACGGTGGTTAGGTTAACCGATGACGGTTACAGGGTGACTGATGATGGTTAGGGTAATCGATACCGATTATTGTGGGAAATCAACAGATTTTGCAAATGAGGAAAACTGATGAAAATGAAATAAAGAAGTTGTATTTGACTGTGATTTTAAAATTTTGGGGGTATGATGATGTCCTAAGAACTTTAAAAAATAGAAGATGTGATGAATGTTGTTTTTGGTAGAATGACCAAAAAGAGCTAGAAACCGACAATGGTTAGGTAAAGCTGACGACTACGATGTAAACCAATAAATCGCTAGACCGATGCCGATCACTATGAAATTTGAAAAAGTGAAGAAAAATTTATTTTTGTGAATTAAGTCAGATGAAATATCAACCTAGAAAACTGAGTATGATAGTAATGGATCCTAAAATAGTTGAAATACACCAACTATGATGGCGAGTGTGAAAGGAAGAAGAAAATGAAGAATGTAACCTCACAACTCAAAACACAACTCAAGAAAAAGCTAAGAAAACACACAATCCTATAAGTGAATTTTATGTTTTAGCTTATGTTATTTAAGACTAACTTGTGAATCAGAACAAATTTTTTTGGTTGGGAAGGTGTCCTATGAAGAGGTAAGATCTAAGGGTGGTTTCAAGTTATGTTTTGGCAGTGCAGTCCTTTCTTTGAGTTAATGACTGGACAGAGAAACTAGTTGGGTGCCCATTGTCAATCCTCTAATCATGTGATTGTTGACAAATTCTTCTAGGTAAGGTGTTGTTTAAGAAGATGTATGAATTTATATTTGTGCAGTTGGAAGAGAGAGAGAGAGAGAGAGAGAGAGAGAGAGAGAGAGAAGAGAAAGTGCTCTATGATTCAATTATGTCAACCATCAGCTGGGCATGACTTCCAGCATATAGGTTGCCCTCAGTTTTAATGTGAGCTAAAAATTCAAGCATATAAGTATGAAATGCAAGTATTTTAAAACCCAAATCAAAATGTGATATTCGATGTAAACAGAGAGTGAATAGGAAAGAGAATGACTTTCACTAATGAAGATGCAAGAAGAAAAATAATGATTCTTTTTAGTCCCGAAATACAAATGTCACTTAGACAAATAGAAGAAAGAGAAGATTCCCATGGAGAAAATTTAATGTTAAATTCCTTTTTAAAAGAAAAAAACATACAACAGCTCCCTAAGAATTAATGAATGCAAGGAACCCTGGATGGTCCCACTAGGCGTGCCAAAATATTTCAATGGATTCTTAGAAAATTAATGAAACATACAAGGGGTGATAGGCCAAGGAGGAATACATGTTATGATTTCAGTTGAAGGTTGTGTGCATGTTTTGATTTACTTCTCCAATTTTTCTGCAAGAACTCCCTTTTGTCTAGGAGGAACTACTTGAAATGCAAAGCAAGACCACAAAACATAGTTAATAGCAAAAGGTTAGTGGATTGCCTAGTGTGAGCTAGATCCAAGAAGTATGACACTTCCTCGATGGTTGTCAATCCAAACTGATATATATATAACAAATGAACATGCAGATAAATGAATCTAGTGCTAGTAGTCCGATTTAGGTATCTCATATTACTTATCAACTTTAATCCACTTAAATGCTTCAATATTAAACTGTCAAAGGTCACGAGTCAGGTCACAAGCTAGGCAGGTGGTCTGGAAGTCACAGATAGGGTCTAGGTAAGGCTTGGTACAATTTGGGGCTGATTTAGGTGATTGGGGTACTTGTTGGTCTAAGGTAGTTTTCCAAACACATATACGATGCTAGTCAGTGTGTGGTAGCGAAGGTTTAGCTATGACCGATACCGGTTAGGGATAACCGATCTCGGTTTCTATGGGAATGGTAAAGTATCAAAAATAGGTGTCCAAGTTCTCTCTTGTGTCTACACAAAGAGATGGGGAGGTCTATGGAGAGGCTTCAGGTAGGGTATTTGTCTTGGGTGAGATCTTTTGTGAGGACTTTTGGGGTGTTAAGGTCAATTTAGAAAAATTCGGCATGAGATACAAGAACAACGTCGATCCGGTGATTGATGCTAGTGAAGGGAAACCGATGGCGTTAAGGTAATCGACATCAATAGGGAAATAGGGTGAAATTTGATTAACATGTGGTTTTGGGATTCTCTATGATTGCACAGAGAATAAAGGGGAAACTGGTTGGGTTCGTGATAAGGTGATAAAAACTCAAAAGTGTGTAAAAGGTTAGGAATAAATATCCAGAAGGTTATGGTGGCTAGATAAGGATATGGGCTAGAAAATGGAGATGGCGGAATACATGGAATAAAAATTCCAATAACCGAGGGATAAAGAACTTAATGAATAAGTACATAAACGATACAAAATTAGGTGCACTTATTTGTTCCTATAAGATTGGTGAGTGCAGGAAGGTGATGGTTGATCTGTGAACTTGGTGGTCAGTGTCGTGGCAGTGCTTCTAGAAGTGTCATCGTGAATGCCAATGCCTTTAGATCAACCCTAGTACTTCTTTGGACCTGTAGCTAGATGTATTCCATCATCTTGATCTTGAGAAAACTCTGGTTTGTGCTTGAGTTCAAATATATCTCTCTTAAAACTCAAAGTGACCAACCTACATAAAAGGTTGCCAAATTGTATATATGGTGACTGACGAAGGTCAAGGTGACCGGCGTCAGTTTGGGATTAACCGACCTCAATTGCGGATTAAGCGGTGTCGGTTAAGGCGAGATATCCTAGGTTTACCAAAAATAGTAGATCTTGGCTATTTTTGGCGAGCTCTTCCTCTGTTGCTCTGGGTATAAAATGGTAGTTAACACTCGAGATAAGCGAGCATGCTCTTGGAGAAATAATAGGAATTTAATGTTAGGGTTAGACTAAGTCTCATGTGGTTATGATAAGTTGAGACTGAGTCTTAGTTAATTAATAGGCTAAGAACAAGTCCATGGTGAGGTGTCTAGGTGAGGTGTAAATTAATTTAATTAAAGTAATTAAATTAATAAATTATGTGAGGATGGGTATTAATTCAATTGTAAGTAACTAAATTAATATGAATATGTGGTAAAGGGGTCATGGTTAGGTTAACACGTCATGTTGACTACTCAAAAGAGGACACAAGGGAGTGTGACCCAAATTTGGTGTCTACACTAGGATCGATATTTTTAGTAAGTTTTCACAATTTTCACTTTTCGTTATTTTTTACTTAATGAGTAAACATGATATTGAGAGTTTATTTTTTTGGAAACTTATTATATTTAGATATAGGGTACCTATCACAAATTACTATTTTTACATGGAGGTCTTGGGTGTTAGAATGGAATGAGATCGGTCTCAAAAGTTTAGGCTTTGTCTCAAGACCTCCTACTCTAATTTATAAGGAATTTTTTTCCAAATCTCCATAGATCTAAAAAGGAAACTATAGGGGCTAAAAATTCTTCTTGCTAAAAAAATTTACAAAGCATCAATGGTGTCTTTTATTGTAAATGTGAATTTGTTATTGGGAGGAGTGCATGAGTGAAGTTTTTGAGCTTGATGGTCCAAGAAAATTTCAGCAAGCATTTCTAGGAAATAATGTAAGATCGGGGGATAGAGCCTTTGAAATGAAAAAAATATCTAAGTGTTTCGGTTTTGAAGTTTATTACATCCTTTTTTCTATTTTTAATTCATTTTTAACTCCTCGGGCTAAATCAGGTTTAGATGGAGTTTGGTATGTGATGTACCCTACAAATTAGGCGATAAGAGGTATAAAGGGATGATAGGGCAAGGAAGTGATCCCCGCACTAAATTTTGACAAGTGGAAGCTTGTGGTGGAATGTGAGTGAGATGGGAGGTGTTGGAAATGAGCTTCTAGGAGCTACAAGTTGGTTTTTCACATGACTAGGGGCTGATTTGGGAGAAAGGGAGCACATTTTCTTGTCCCTCATGTACCTTTTGCTATTGGGAAAATGGTTGGGACATCATCAAATTGAAAATACACCATGGGTCTTGGAAACATGAGGAGAGGGGACATGGTGGAGCAAGTGTGATTTTGTGGGCTTCTTAGGGAAAAAGATGTGTGTTTCAATTTCCAGAGAGAGAGAAAGCATGGGGAGCACACTTTTTTCCATCATGTCCATTTTTACCTCAAGACAAGTGAAATGGGACACTTAGCCTCGAAAGTGTGTCATGGCTCTTCAAATCATGAGAGGAGTGACCAAGTATGTGTGGAAGAGAAGTTTGCAACTTTTCTAACCCTTCAAGTTATCACTTAAGTATCGTAGCTAGATAAAACATGGGGAGAATTTTTTTATCCCCATGCCCCTTTTCACCATGGGGACAATTGGAAGGGAACACTCCACCCTACAAAAATTGTCAAGGGTCTTTGCACATGAGAAACGGGACCCAACATTAAGTGAAACCTTCATATGCACCTCCTAATAACATAAGTTATTTCTTAAATGACGAAAAGGATTAGATGGGTGTGGGATCACACATATTTTCTCATATATCCATTTTCACCTTAAGAAAAGTTCAAGGGACACACAAGCTGCAAAAGTGTGCTCAAGATTTTTCCAATTGTTGATGTCATCCCGCCAACTTAATTTTAGAACACCATGAGTGTTTTTCTACCTTGGGAACCTAGAATGAAGTCTTGGGGTCAAAACTTATATTATTTTGACTCCAAATCACACTTTAAGCCATACCAACCACTTTCTAGAACATTTTATTCTTGAAATTTTATTTTTAGGGCTTATTCCTCTTTTAACTCAAAGTGGCGGTTGTAGTGTCTTGAATCTTGACATAGGATTTTCAAGTCTTGGGCATAAATTAATGTGTTCATAATGTGGAGGATTCCAATATATTTCCATTTCTTATTTTTTTCAGCTCCCAAATCTTCCCTTAACTCGATAATCTTTAGAAAAATTCAATTTTCTCTATTGAGGTTTGGCATTTCCTACACCCGCAATGACCCTATTTTTCTTGTTTGATTCCAGACATCACATTACTCGCAAAATTTCCTCAAATTACCTTGGATACATTCAAAATCATCTACACAAATTCTATATGGTTTGTGCCCTTTAAATCACATCCTAAAGGAATCAAACCTATCCTTTCAATCCCTTTCTATATATGTGGAGCAACAATCCTCGAGGCATGAAATGGCCAAAATATCCCTTTTATGCCTCGGCGATAGTTGCTCCACCTTGGATCTCAGTAACATATTCAATCCCCTTAGGTTTACTTCCCTAAACATGAAAAACACTTGAAATCATGTTAACATGTTCATCTTATCCAGAATGGGGATGAAATTTTAGATAGGTTGGCTAAAGGAAGGGTTTACAAAGTGACCATCCGAGGAAATGTTTGAGTGGTGGCTTGGTTTTCATGACCAAAAATTAAATATTGCATGCTAGAAATTTAGCATGATAAAAAAGGCATATTTGTGTGACAATATACAAAAGGAGAATGATCACTATTAGAATAATTTCCCCAAGCAGTAAAAGCATGCTTCCATATTAGCAATTATGACTTTAGGAGTTTGGCTAGTGAAGTTGGCATAAGCTATGATGAATTCTTGTATGATAAGAAAATAAATATATTTTGTATTGTCTTACTCCTCCTATTTATGATATTACTCTTGAATGTTAGTATTGGATTAGGTAACCCTTATATTATTGATATTTTTTCCTATTAGCCTAGTATTTATTTCATTTATGTTGCTATAATAATATAAGGGATTAGGCTTAAAATAGGAATACATGTTTTGGGATTCATCATTTTGTTAATATTTAAAGATATGATCCATGTTGGAAAGATTATAAAATATTTAGCAAAGAACACAAAATATTTAAGAATGATTTGAAAATATTTAAGAAAGATTTATAACGAGATAAGAGATGAGATTTAGGATATTTTTGAAGAGATAAGATAAACGTGAATATGAATCAATTAGAAGATATAGTAAGTTTTATGTCGGGTTCACAAAATTATATGAAAATATAGAATGACCCAATAAAATATCCTCCTTTTTCTCCTTATATGTGTAATTATAGAGTAGGATAATAAGGGGGACATATTCACAAATACGATCGTTGAAAACCTTAATCCTTCCCCTGCAATCCTTAGAAGCTTCAAGTGGAGTTCGGTGCAAGGACGCTTCTCTGGAGTTGGAGGTGATGGATACTATCCTAGACGACCCATTAGAGGTGAAGTTGGGGATTTTTCCCTATCAATACATAATGAAAAGGCCGTTGATAGGCTCGCTACTGGTTATGAGGATGGTTGGGACCACTTTCTGGAGGGAATATTTTATCACAAAGAAACACAACAATTTACAGTGCTCCATCTATTGCGTATGATTCCCTAACTCACGTTTCCCCTAGCTACTCACCGACAATGCAGAGCATGTCCATATTTTTACTTGTACTCTTACTAGGAATACTTTGAACCTACAACTCCATCGACTTGCTAATGGGTTGGATTTGAAATGTACTCTTGCCCAAAAATTAGGCTATAAGTTGGGCTCTTTTGGCCTCATTTTTTGGGAAAACTACTTGTGGATGATTTTCCTCTCTTCTCCTATGGGATAGCCAAGGATTCCTTGATTTTGTGACTATTTTTCTTTTGGGAGGGACCAAGAATCGTAGCTCTGTCTCTTTCAAGGAGGCACTATTTAAAAATGCCTCATCCTTAAAATCCCCAACAGCTCCCCCTCCTCCCCCCCTAGCTTACATCGTTGAGAAAGCCTCTGAAACCCCAGTCTTGGAGATCAAGGATGAAGAATATTTGAACCTATTGCAAGACATTAAAGAAAAATCCCGATATGCAGATTTAATGGTGTCTAGCCATCGTCAAACATAGTTTTCCAGTGGATTCACACCTCATGGATAGAAAATTGTAAATATTTCCTCTGTGCTCAAGGTTTCTTCATTGTATTTTTCAATGAACAACATGATTATCAGAGAGCCATGGATGAGGGCCCTTAGTTCTAGGGTTTGATGGGACTTTTCACTACCCCATGGTTTCCATATTTTGACCTAAATACCTTCTCCATCACGTAGGTCCCAATTTGGGTGAGGTTACCAAATCTACCCCTTCATTTTACTTCCTCTCTGAAGGATATTGGAAACCTCCTTGGGTAGTTCATCAAGGTCGATGGCTAGAGGTTACAGAGCGGTCTGTATACTTTTGTTAGGATCTGTGTTGAATTTGATCTCAACAAGGGATTTCAGACATGATGACCCTTAAAATGGGTGACACTAGCTATTCCCATATTTTAGACTATGAAAATATTGCTTTCAGATGTCAAAATTACAGAACATTGGGTCATCTCCATGTTGCCTGCCCTAAGAAAACCTAGGCTCCTCACAAAAAGGAGTGATTCCCAAGCATTGGAGCACACCAGATTTAGAAGAAGAAGAATTTTCAGAGGAAGAAGACAATTTTGACTTGGAAGATCAAATAGTTATAGCTACAACTCCTTCAATTGCAGCTATAGCTCCCTCGGTGTAGCTACAACCCCTTCGTTGTAGTTTTTTCCCTTCAATTACAAGCCCTACGAGACTCATCTCCTTCTATAGAGGTTGGGTAGTTACTGGTTATTACTCCCTCTTTGAAAGGACCATCTCTAAAGCATCGAATCAACCCCATGAATTTGATCACTCTGACTTGGATAAGGATAGTGGCCTCCCCCTTGTGGGATCCTCGACCTGGACTTAACGAGAATATAATCCTCTTATTTCAGAGATGATTACATAGGATAAATGGAAATTAGTGCATTCAAATAAGGGAAAGAAGGGAAGGCATTGATTTCCCTATTTTTCTCTTCCCCTTTCTATCATGTTGTTCTCTTTCTCAATCTTGTAGCCCCCCGGGCTGCATCTTCCCTTCTTCCTTTGTCCATCCATCTACTGCTACTGGGTGTAGCTATTCTAGAAATGCTTCTTCTCCTTTTGGTCTGTTGCAACTTGCTCCTTCTTTTGGACAGTTGCTTCTCCTTTCTTTCCTTTCTGGTGATCCTTTTCCTCTCTGTGTTTCATTGGGGCCTGCTTGGTCCTTTTCTTCCTTTGCTTTTGAGCATCTTTTCTTCTTTTCTTAACTACTTTATCTGGCCTTTGGGGCTCCTTGTAAAAGGATGTGGGTCCTTTCAACACCCTCAACATTTACCAATTTCCAAAAAAATAAATGGGAACATATCAAATATGCACACCTTAGATTTTAAGTTGATGGGGACATGGAAATAGGAACACATTACTCTAAACTCTATAGGGGTATAGGATTCAAAATTATAGACCTAGAATATAGTAGTTATGTCTACCTAACTTCCAATGGTAATTTGATGATAATAATGTTGTAATCAATGTAGTAACAAGGTAGGATATCCAAGAGGTTGAAAAACAATAGTTGCGAGGACCAAGGGTTATCCAAGGTACGAACCAATAGAATAAATTGTGCAATAGATATATATATACATGCTACCTTATCCTAGTATATGCATGACCACAACAACATGATTCAAAATTTGAAATTAAATAATTTACAAGAGGGGTTAGATATACATTCTTAAAGATGCCATTTCCACATTAAATTCCCCATGGGTTGGTATAACTTTATGACAAAGTTGATGTGAGGGACAAGAAATGAATAAAAGAATACCTAGTAACACCTCTACTTTAAGACTTTGGTGACTTCAAAGGTTATAAATGTACCATGGTAATTACAAATCCCATGTTTTTGGATCCTATGTACCCAATGCTCCAATTTTGAACTCGAAAGATGACTAATATGAAAAATTTGAGGCCTAATTTTTAAGCGCAGTTGGAAAGTTCCAACTAGCTAAATCGGTGATGAATGATGATGTGGAATGAGTTCATGTATACACCTAAAAAAATACATGGTGCAAAACTAAAATGTGAAACATATCCAATGATGAAAAAAACTCCTTCCAATATTAGAATGAGATCCATATCCCTCCCTCTATCCTTTTCACCCTTCATTTGACTTAACCCAATCCCTCCACTTTTTTTCCAGAATTTAATTTTTCCCACAAGACCACATTTTAGATTTTGAGATTTTTTAGTGACAGCTAAGCAACTACCCCTTTTCAAAATAATGGTGGTTGTGAAACCAACCCGGAGGTTGATCAACCACCCCTTTGGAAACAAGGGCAGTTTTTTCACCATGTAAACTGAGATTAAAACACATCTTTTTAAAAACATGTTTCAATTTTGAATTGATTCTCTTTCACATTTCTTGGTCAAATTGTTTATAAATAGGCTCGTTGGATTGGTCTTGAGTTCATCTTCCCTTCTTGCTTAATATAGTATTTTTATTTCTTCTTCTCAAGTTGAGTCATCATTTCTTCATTTACATGTGTTCTTGACATATGCTCCTTCAGGAGCTTATAAAAAGAAAATTTTATTCATATCATGGGTTTGGAAATTTAGATCTTTTTAAAGTGTTATGTTACTAGATTTTGGAGAGGGTGTTACACATACGATATTTCTCTACTTTGTTTCCCTTTTTCTTACATTCAAGTTACCTTCCCCACATCAAGCTAACAACTTTGTTTCTTGATTCCTTATTGATATCTACTTCTTTTTCTCACTCGGATCGGTTGGAGCTCATACTTCAAAAGGAGCCAAAAGATGAGGAGACACTAGATGATTTATCAACATCACTAAGACAAGCTATCACAATATCTGAAGTGACTAGGTTGGAGGAGTATTCTAATTTTTGAATCTTTAAACATAGGCATATTTTATTAGAATTCAAAGAAGAAATTTGTTTGTTTTGTTAAAAGTGGAAGATTTCATCACTTCATAATAAATTTTTAATTACAATATTCCTTTCAAAATATCCCTCTTATAAAAATTCTTCCCCGATAACTTTTTCTGGCTTATCCCTGTAGATATGCACATAACAGGTGGTTGGAGGAAAAAGGGGCAAATCTTTGTATTTTCATTCATTGTCTATTTCTTCCAATTAATTTAGAAGTAAATTTTTTGTGGAAAGTTTATTCTATGGAAATTTTATTCACCAAAGAGGAAATTTCTTTTGAGAAGATTTCCCTTTCCAAAAAACTTGATGCAGAAGATTTTTCAGGGGAATTTTTATTTCATCGAATTAATAAAATTTGATTATTTCCTCATTAGAGTAGCATTACAAAACAACCCTACTACAGAGGAATAACCACTTTCAGTTATTCCCTATTTAGTATTATTTTAATTATAAGAAGTTGTAAATTCAATCTACTTCTCCTTTTGTGTCTCAGTAGAAGTAAATTTTCTCTTTTAATAAATCCAAAAAGCACAAATTAGTAGTTATTTAATTTCTTTCTTTTAAAATCTTGTTAAAATACAAATAGATAGAATAAGTATTTGTATTTATTTTATTCAATTAACTAGGAAGGAATTTAGTAAATTAAAGGATTAAATACACTTGTATTTTATTTAGATTATATTTCTTTCCATTATTTTCTTTGTATTAAGATTTAGAGTAGTTTAAAGATCCATACCAAAATAACATACCAAGTCATTATTAATTCACATTACCAATTCATAGCCTCTAATCATCGTTTGACCAACTTAGTTATTAGGAATTCACACTACTAGTTCATAGCCTATGATTATCCTTTGACTACTTTTCCATACCCATCTCATCTTCCACATTTTAGTTGTCTTGGCACGGCCTTCGAATTCAAGTACAATAGGAATCCCATGTCATTTTTCATGTGTATAAATTCTAGTGAACCCAACGTGAAGGAATAGTTTCTTCTCATTTATATTTTAAGTCTCTTTTCTATTGTTCCACCTTCTCCCTCTCCCATTATTATGCGGGTGTTCATACACCCTTCAAATATGTCGGGTCAGGACTATAGAGACCAATTTTATTCCTTGAAGCTTATTATACTCACATGAGTGCTCAACAGTCACCCTCATTGTCTAGGTGGGCTGATAATTATTCCCAAAACTCCCTTCTTTGTGTGTCTCTTCTATCCAAATGTCAAATCCTTCCTCTAGTGTGAGGATTGAGGAGATTGATCATCTATCAACCTATCATGGCCCACAAGCGGGGCTTTCTAGCTCCAACAACATGACATTTATTGAAGAGTAAGGGCTATACCCATAAGTCTTGACAAGTTCATAGACTAGCATGAAATATGATTCTACCCCATCCTATTTATATCCTAATGAAGATATTTTGGCATGGTTTGGCCAAAAAAGTAACCAACGTAAAGCCATAAATAGATTCCTAGATAGGTTACAAACATATACCGATACACTTTTAAAAATAATGTTTATTCTCCCCGCCAAAATTAGAAAATGTGCCTCGAAGGGGGAGACAACAAGCCAATAGTTCATAAATAGGTATCACACATCTCCTCTCAGTAAAACCAAATGTAAAATGTGTTGAAACAGGGCCTCAACCTTCTTTGGATGATGTTATTTCCACATTAGTAGGAAGGATTATAGAGTTAGAAAATTTCCAAACTCCACAACTTGTGAAATAGGGAATAACATGGGGTATCCCATAGATAACAAAGGATACACTCTCTTTACAAACACATAACCAATGCAACAACCCTTGCAACAAGGTTACCCGATCCATTGTAACTTTGAGTGATCTTATCACAAGATCTGGTACACTAGGAACCCATCTTACATTTACCCTACACAAGGATTAGTTAGAAATTATTTCCCATACACTTCTCCCAATAATTTAGGGTTTCATAATTAGACGCCAACTAATGCATTTTCTAATGCTACTCCTCCTTACACATATATATAATCAAATTCCCCATAGCCAAACATGTATCGTTTCCTATCTCATTCATACCATTCAAGGAACCCCATTTCTATAGCTAATAATTATGATGTAGCTTATCAAACACCTCCTAGTCCACCTTTTCATCAAGAAACCTTAATGGTAGATTCCTATGCAATGGAAACTTATGTTTAATACCTGAAAGAACATCTTGACTTCACAATACAAGGTTTCATGCTTCCTCGCCCATTGCAAAATCTCCCTAAGTTTAAAGGATAAGGAGACATTAATTCCCATATCAAGGCATATACTACCATCATTAGGGAATTACTCCCATGGGATGCGGTGGTGGTTAAGATATTCCCACATACCCTTGAAGGTATTATTCTAGATTGGTATTATTGAAACCCTAAATCCTCCATACATTCATTAAATCCTTTAACATGAACAAGTTGTTTCAAATGGGAATCAAGTATTTCTTTCACATTAAACATGAACAAAATTAATCCTCCACTAATTTCATACAGAGACGGCACCAGGTCCTCTATTCTTTCATGAGAACACCTAATATTGATCAAATGGAATTGTGTGAACTTTTCCTCCACTCATGTAATCAATAAACCAGGGAAGAAGTGCATAAGTTTCCTTTCCATAGCTATGAGTAAGTGCTAAAAGGATCTCTTTACATTGATCAAGCGGTTATTGATAGTAGATGTAAGACTTATGGTCCTAATGGTAATTTGGTATTTCCCTATCAAAATAATGCAAACTATGAAAATATTGGAACCAATAACCAAGGGCCCAAGGTCTTGAATTATTATTTTGGTGTTATTATAGATGGTGTTATTCTTGACCAAGTAAATAATCATAATGTTACAAACACGTTAACACTAACAAAAATAAAAAAGTCATGGTGAGCCAAATAGATCCAAATTTTATCCCCTCTATCAACACGGTTGATTTCTACCATTCCCCTCGATGCAACCAAGAAAAAGTCAAATTCAGTACCAAAACTTTCTTCAATGGGAACAAAACTACAACTATAACAATAAACCCCAAAACAACAATTGAGGGTTCAACCAACAACAAAACCCAAACCAAGGCCAAGGGATTACAATCCCAATTTATACTATAGTTTTCATCATGGAATTGGTCATGATTCATGCACATGTAGAGATTAGATTGAATTCATTAAGAGGATCCCAAAGAATCAAAGACATTTTTTAATAAACATATTCCTAGGAAACCCAAAGGGAACCCCACCACACATTTATACTGAGTCCTCGTTGTGCCTTAAAATGAAAACTTAGGAATCTATTGGGATTCATTCCCTAAACATCCCAAATATTTAAAAATACTAAAATTATGAACGAGGGTATTCCCATAAGGACCCATGACAATGAAGTTTTGACTTATGAAAATTCTCAAAGTTGCTCCCAACCTACACCAAAGAAACAAGACAAAGTTTCTTGGACTTGTTAAATTAGAAATTGAACTATAAATCAATGTAACAACTCAAATGATAGAGCATTATTCACATACTCTCCCAACTCACTCCCTTTTGTAGGATGACATTCTTATGGTCCCCAAACCCATATAAGCATATGATTTGGCTAGTGACATAAAAAGACCTTGGCTTGCACTTCATTATTATATTTTTAAATAGTTTGTTGGCCCATTGTTTCACCTTATTATATGCATTAGGAATTGGTCATATATTCCATGTTACTCCTCCACCCAAGGCTCAAATCAATCATATTGACTTTGATATACATCCTCCGAGACAAAATGACAGGACATGGGAAATGTGTTTGACTTAAGTAAGATACCCTTCGACGCTAAAATGGACCAAAGAGGAGATCCCACATTATACTTAAAAGTGTGGGTCTATAACAATTACGTTAAGAGGGCCATGATTGATGATGGGGCTGTAGTGAATATAGTCCCCTTTATTTCTTACAAAATTTAGGATATGGGGAAACCAATTGCTCTTCAACTAGGAACACACCGCAAGGCTACGATAGTCTTAAAGCCACCTCAATTGGAAATATATTCCTTCTAGTTTCTCTTGGATTGAAAACCATTTTAACCAAACTCTACATCATAGATAAGGAAAAAAACTACAACATGCTCCTGGAAAGACCATGGATTCACATGATGAAGGATATTCCTTCATTTGGGTAAGGTCTTTATCACTCAATGGGATCCTAATCCTTTTGATATACACTCGAAAAACCCCAAGAAGAAACCCAAAGTTCATTCTAAATTTTAACTCAAAGTGTAAATTAATTAAATAAACCACCTCCTCCAAATTAATTGGTTGTGACCACAAAATGAGTTCCAAAAGTTGAGTCCGACAAACCAAATTAATCGATGTTGTAGAAAAGGGTGATGGTAAGATTGTTTTGGTAGAAATTGTGTCCACAAAAATGATGGAAGAGATTATAAAGCTCTTAGATAATGATTCACCCATTACCCTCCCTTTGACCCATAAGGAATTGAAAATATTCTCGGTATTTTCTCTCTCCCTTCTAACAATGTCGTGTAAATATGCATTGTAGAAGTGTCAGCCGGCATGAGAGGAAACTCCCAAAGATAATGTGGGATTTATTTTCCCCATAAAATATTGGAGACTCTATTATGATGGAGCCAAATTCTTATACACCACATATGCGGGGTGATCTTAACTTCTAGAAGGGAAGGTGTAATTCCAAATGGACTAGAATGGAGCAAGGAGTATGAAGCTTTATTTCTAGGCCTCATTATTGCCAAGAAAATGGGGTTCAAAAACATTAGGGTCCTAGGATATTCACAATTGGTACTCAATCAAGTATTTACTGATTTACAAAACCATATTAGGACATCTCCAAATTTACAAAGAATCTGTATGTGAAATAAGAAACGATTTTGACTTTATCTCTATTGAAGTAATCCCTAGGGAGATAAATCAACTAGCTAACTCCATGACCTCTTCCTCTTCTTGATTTTTCCCAGACGATAATTTAGAAAATACCAAGCTCATTATATGCATGAAATTAGAACCCTTAGTACGAAAAATGCCAAACGCAACCATACTTCCCTAGATGGCAAACAAGGGTGAGATTGTTACCATGGATTGTGCTAAGAACGGCAAGGAAATTTTGGATTTCCTACATGAATACAATAACATCCCCTTGACTCATAATAAGAAAGGATTTTCTCACATTATATACCCTTCAACTTACTTTGGGGAGAGCACCGATCCCATTACTCCCTCAAAAGAATTTGAAATCTATGAGTAGAAGAACCTCTCAAACTACCCCTTGTTACTCAAAAATTCAAAGAAGGAAATACTTCTTTGATAGAAGACACAATCAATATAAGAATTGGAATGAAGATAGATCCCAAGATCTTAAAAATCATTTATTTGGTATCCATATAAGAGGTAGAGGAACATACTAAGGTTCTCAAAGAACATTCTCAGGATTTCACATTCAACTACAAGGATATGACAGGGGAAAATCATTTTCCTTAGTATTCAATTTAGAAGATATTCTACCTTTATAGGTGGAACTCCCTAGTCTTCATGTGTCCTTGCGGGATATATTAGATGAAAATGAGTATATAAACATACACTTAGCTAATCTATAAAACCTAAATGATAAAAGGCTCGAGTTGAGCAATATCATCAGTTTATATAGACAAAATGTAAAATATAATAAAAAGGTCTACGAATGCCCAATTCAAGTAGGTGACCTTGTGCTAAGATTATATAGTCAAATAGATAAGAATATTGGTGACAGTCATAATTTAGACCTAAATGGTTAGTCCCTTACTAAATAACTAAAAATTTAATAATGGAACCTACCATTCATACACTTTAAAGGGTGAGGAGTTTTTTGGATCCACCAACTCACTTCACTCAGAATGTTTTTATATATAAGTATTATACTTCCGCATTCTCCTTGATGTGTTTTCACCATATGTAACATTTGCATTATCACCATGTTTAGATTATACCATGGATCTACTTATTCGAAATGATTTTGATACTTTTTATACAATGTTGGGAGATGATTCAATCATGATATCTCCAAAACTTCTTCACACTCTTTATTTATATAATTCACATCACTAATTAAAATCATGAGACAAGATTTAATATTAGTTCTATAACGTCTTTCATGCTTCATCACTCTTACAATTTCTCCCATTCTAGATGTTTTTCACCTGTAGTATTATCTAGAAGCTTCACGATGGAAAATCCTTGACCAAATAGATCTCTCCATAATAAGAAAGTTTTAAAATCTTCACCTAGATATTATGTCCGACCATCTCAATTTCGGTGATGATCCCTCACATCTTACTAGCTTTGTGAGGCTAAGATCGGGGAAAACATTCCCTCCCAATAAAGTAGAATACATATATATATATATATATATATATATATATATATATAATCACAAATAACCACATCTTTGTCCTTCTCGGTATTTGGTGGTGATCCCATGCTTCTTACTAGTAGCATGAGGCTAGAAAAGGAGAAATATTCCCTTACTTTCCTACATCTTTCCTTCAGTGATGACTCCATGCTTCTTGTTAGTAGCATGGGGAAATTTCAAAAAATAAAAATCCTTAAAACAATGAGGAAATAAAAGTGTTTGAATGTGTGAAACTCCCAAGGAATTATTTAGGTACCTTTGTTAGGACAAATAATCATTCCTTAACTAGATCTTGGTAACCTCATATATCTTTACTAGTGAGTTATTACTCAAGTAATTAACCTACTAACAATGTTATCGCTAACAAGATTTTTCCAACATCCCCCTAGTACAAACATGGGGAAAACCTATCTTATACTTGCACTTGCCCATGATCCCGTAGTTTTCACATGATAATCACAAATTCGACGGATGGTTTTACAAATAGTTGACCACAACCAAACATGGTGGTTTTACAAGATGAGTACCACAAACCAAAAGGTGATGGTTTTGTAAATAGTTTACCAACAACCAAGAGTGGTGGTTTTACAAGTGATTTACCACAAACCAAAAATGAAGGTTTTCAAGTGGTTTACCTACAACCACATCATGATGTGCCAAACACTATTATCATCTCTCATCAATATCTCACTACAGGGAATAACATAAGAAATTATGCTGCTCCATACACACATAGGAAAAATTGTCATAATTGAAATAGAACATCGATGTCATGTTCCCCCTCAATGTGAAATTTCCACTTATTCAAATAGGAACACGAAATCTGAAACACACATAAAATGGAAGAAAATCACACAATCTGAAACAAAATGTGCCACCAAACCTTGATGTGGTTGTGTCATTGGCGATTGATGAGAGGTTGCTAATTGAACTTCAACGTTCGTTTTCTTTCGTCCTCAATGTCATGCTGCTAGTTGGTCGTATTTGAATGTGAAGATCAATTATAACTCGGACTTCAGTTTTAACCAAAAATGCGTCCGTAACGCAATTTTTTTATTTGTACAACTTTTACAATGACACTTACAGCAATGAATCAAAATTTAGACTCAATGACATACTAGTTCACAAAATGACTACTTCAACTTAAACAACATTATAAGAAATTATACAAATATACCTTTTGACACCGAATTTAAGAGAGACTCTTCTTGAAAATATTTAATTTTGAGGAGTTACTTGTCTTATAATAGACTCCATGAAAATAACAAAAATATAAACTGAAAAACAATTATAAAAAATAAAGACTTCAAAAACTATTTACTTAGGCGTAATATTGGTATTGGCATCAAATAAATAAAAAATCCTAAAAAGTGAACAAGACGAAACCTCAAAAAAATAAAGAAGTCTTGAATTTGACAAGAGGACTTTACTCCAACTCGGCATGCATGACAGGAAACTTAGTAAGTCGAGTAGCTAGATGACACATCAATGCATAAAATAACGAATTTTATTTTCCACAAGAATTTGGCCCCATTTTTAGCTAAGTAGGTCCAACACAAAATGGATATGGTACATATACTTGCTGACCAACTTGTGTGAATGCACAAAATTTGTAATCCAACGTAGTAATAGAAGTAAGGATAGGAATCCTATGCAAAGCCTTTCTTGAGTGGAGGATATATATTAACCAATATGAAAATCAAGTGAAGTTGTCGACGAGGATCTAGAGCTTCTTTTGCGGGATAATTTTTTTGCCTTTGACTATCATAGTGTTTTATATGAGGATTCATCAGGATCTCAACCATTCCCACACTTACAAGGAATTTATAACACTTTCTCGATGGCTATTGACGCTAATATTCCGAATTATTTAAGCAAATATCTCCACGCCCAACTAAATACGTTACTCAATCGCAAGCATCAAACAATTGATACAATGCATATATATGTAAATCAAGATAGAATTAATTTAGAAATAATGACATGTCTTCATGGTGGGCGTGTAGAATTGAATGCGATCACATATCCTTCATAGTGAAAAATCTACCATTGCTCAATCCGATTCAAATATAAACATTGTGCTCTCGAGTCTTCACCATGTAACAAATCAGCTAGCTAGACTATTAGCTAAAATATTTTGTGATCTTAAAATATACCTCTGTTTGAATCATGAGCCTCATAGCGGAACAACAAATAATATTAATTTCCCGTTCGAATGATTTTTTTATTCCATCACAGCACGTGATAATAAACTACTTTGATACCAAATGTGGAAAACGGATCAGATTTGTTGTAGAGAACAAGGGGGATTAAGCCCCCAAGTTGACTAAGGCAATGCACAGGGCACCAAACAGATTAGGGGGCGCCTAAATCTAAAGATTTTCATTTTTTTGTTATTATTAGAACTTAACATTACTATTATTTACCTTAATTTTATTGATATTATTATAAAGTAGCAGAAATTTCATGCATACACATAAAAGGTATTATAATATTTTTGCAAGTAAAAATAAATATGTATATTTTTAAGCTTATACAACTTTTTTGGTATTTTTACTCTTTCTCTAATGTAGCTCTAGATAATTCAAGTGTGAATTTTTTCTTAGAAAAGGTTCACGTATTTTTATAATGTCATTGGTGTAGCTAGTAGAGGCAAGTATAATTGAAAGAAAGAATGATTTAATTCTTTGTTCTTAATGTTTTGAGGGAAATGTCTATTTTTATGGAGGAATTTGTAGGCTTGGTCCAAATACCACTCTTCACAAAACCATGGGAGCCTCCTAAGAAGTTTTACTAATTTGCAAATAAATGATGCTTTGTTCAATTTTGAGTCTCATCACCTACTTGACATTGGTAAATAAGATGAGTAATAAGCCTTGTATAAAAAATTATATTTGTTGCATTCTGAGCACCTCCTGTGATTAATTCTCTCAAGCTATCGATTATTACTTTTACTTATTTGAAAATTTTATAGAATATATATTTTTTCTTTTGTATACCAATTTCTCTAAATTAGTGATTTATTATTATCCTTATACAACCTTTTAAATAAAATAAGGTACATAGCTTTTATTTATTTATTTGATGAAAAAAATTACCAACTAAAAATGTAAGAAGGGTGTCCACTTCAGTTACTGCCTAGGCGCTCCTAACCTTTAATTCGGCCTTGGCAGAGAATAGACCAAATAATTATGAATAATATTCAATAAAATCCATTTGCAATTCTATTCTCCATATATTTCACACAATACAATAGTCTTATATAGGTTGTAGTTTTCCTATAATATAGGAAACTAATTAACTATCAAATCTTCCTAAACCTATTTATGTGGGGTGAGTACAACCCACTAACAAATATATATACGTGAGATTATTTCTCACAACAAACATCTAACTACTAACCTCATATATCTTTACTAGTGAATTATTACTCATGTAATTAACCTACTAACAATGTTAGCACTAACGTGATTTTTCTTAACAATTCATTTAAAAACTACAAAACATCGAACATTCCTAGCTATCTAAAGTGCACAAATGAAGTAGACCCTAAAGAAACAAATGTAAAAAGGAGTATCGAGTCAAAATATATTCATATATGTATGTATGTTTTAGTACAATTCCATCACACCAATAGACAAGTGTTGTCAAAACAATCAATCACAAGACAAAAAATAAATAAAAATTGATATATACACAAAAATGAGACAAAACAATAAAGTCACTTTTCCTATCCATCCCTTTGAGACCCCCTAACAATCGCTTTGGCTATAAATTTCCTAAAAATGGCCCAAGAGTTCATTTCAAAAGAAAAATGTAAACCTAGGGAAAAAGGACCACATTTCTCATAAATAATATGTTGCTAAGCCATGTCACCTCTTGTTGGATCCATTTCCATCATGTTGGAATCCCCACTGATTCGACTAAGCTTGTGATCAAAATGGTTACTAGAAATCCAATGCCCCAAAAATAGCAAAGATGTATCTGAAAAATGATTTCTAACATAATAGTAAAAAGTGATTGTTGTCATGCTAAATGTTTAGCATGCAAAATTTAAAATTTTGGTCATGACAACCAAACCCACACTTGAAATTCCCTTTCCTAGTCAATGTAAACCTTTCCTTTGGCCAACATTTCAACTGTTTCACCCTCATTATGGTCGATAGGAATGTGCTAACATGATTTTCAAGTGTGTTTCATGTATAGATAAGTTTACTTATCTTGGTTCTTGAAGCTATTGAGATCTATGAAAGAACAGTGCTCTCGAAGGCTTAAAAGGGGTTATTTTTGGTCTTTGTCACAGGAGAACATATCTCGAAGGCCTACAGAGAAGAATAAAACCATCAAATAGATATTTGGGATAGAAATGAAGTTTTCCAAGGTAGTTTAGAAAGAGTTTTTAGAGATAATTGAGGTCAAAAATAAGTTAGGCAAAATCATATCTTTTGGGGGAAGGCACTAGGAAAAGCATGTGTTTAAAGGAGATAATCACCTTGTTCGAATTGTTTTAGGAGCCTCGTGAAGTGTTAGAAGATCATATATTAGTCATCAAAGAGGTAATAGATCCTACTACATGTTGCAATAATCAAGGAATAATTTTGGGAGTAGGAAAATGTGGAAAACTATCCATCAATGCAACATAAGAGTATTTATACTAAGTGGAACTTGCTCGAACGTTTTCATACACCAAAAGAAGAGTTAGGATCCTAATCAAAGGTAGAAGTGTAGTACATTAGACCTTCCTCATGGTTCATGTGTTGGATTCTCTCATACTCATTTTGGACTCAGGTGGAAACTAAAATTACTAATGCACATGTATGGGAAAAAGTGGAAAATGTATTGAAAAGGAAAATTTCAATATGAATCGGGTATTTCAAATGGCGGGAATCAATTTCATGGGTTTTTTTGAGTCAAAATCATATAAAGTTTTTCCTCTAAATTTTTGTCTTGCTCCCGGGCCCAAAATTTTACTCCTTGGTCTATTTTTATGTTCAAATTGATGACATCGACATTCTAAGAAGCTTGGACGGGGTTTTAGAGGCATGATGTCCCTTTTTCCTCTGGCTAACACGCGAGGGGACATGGGGGGCACCAAAGTGTGCTCCCCATTGAGTGTAATCGTTGTATCACTTAAGTCATCACTTGAGGTGTTAGAAACATGTTTTCAACTCACTTTAAGTCATTTTGACCACTTTTTCATGGGAAATGGACTCTCCCTTTTCCTAAGTGCAAGAGTACATGGGAACACCAATGTGTGCTCCCCTATGGAGGAGAATTTTTGGCACTTGAAAACACATCTTAGGGTGTTAAGGAGATGTTTTCAACTCACAATTTTGGCCCCATCCTCATGAGACCTTCACCCATGACACATTTTAGAGGGGATGATTTCCCGTTGTCCCCTTTTTTTTACATTGCAACCACACCTCTAACCTCCACTAGACTTGGGTTAGCTTAGTTGGGTTTAACATGGGTTAAAGTGTGAAAATGGGAGGGAAATCAAGTTTGAAAGGGGGTAAGTGATTCAAATACAATACTTAGTCATTTTTCATTGAATTTAATTATTATTTCCCCTCCTCCATTGTTGTTGGTATGTTGTTATGCTTCTAAAAACTATCGGACATCTACATGTCCAAAACCATTTTTTCTCATAACTTGAAAACCCCACACTGATTGCCACAATATTTTTCTTGTAGCTTCCTCGTGAAAATTAATTTTAAATGAGTATTTACTTGTATTAATTTATTTATTCAGTCATTTTTTAAAGTCACATGAATTTTTCAGCCATAAATAATGTTTCCTTAGATCTACGAAAACGTAGTGAGCCAAATTGCCTAGAAATTAGAGTAAAAGAGCCCCATAAATTAACATCCATTTGAGCCTTTGTTTGCATTATGAAGTTGAGTATTCTTAAATATAGGGATAATATTAGTGGTGAATATTCGTAATATGGTGAATATTCCATTTTTGAAAATTTTGAAAAGTTGAATTTTTAAGTGCGAATTCGATGACATGTTCACCTAAAAATTACGAGTTTAATTTTTTTTAGGGGTCGGCTTCTCCTACCCTTGAAACTATCCCTAAATAATCCAAGATTATTTGCGGTGTAGAACTCATACCACCTAAGGGCATATGTATTATCAAGTACAAGTAAACGCGTGATAGGAGGGCGAAGGCTACAGATGCGCGATAGGGGGCAAAGGCTGCAGATGCGCGACAGAGAGTTTTTTGGCACGTGACAGGGAGAGTTTGTTGACACACGACAGAGAGTTTGTTGATGTGTGACATAGATATTTTTTTGTTACGTGACAGCAAGGTTAGTTGACGTGTGACAACAACCTTATTGAAGCGCGATAGAAAATCTCCTGTCGCACATCTGCAGCCTTCTATCACACCACTTAAAAATCAAGAAAAAAATTTACTGTTGGACCCCCAAAAAATTCAGCTTCCCACAAAACCGGTTTCGAGGATATTCGTTAGGTATTTTCCACCTCCGATTTCCAAAAGGTCTCTTAAAATTAACCCGCTTAAATATATGGAGGACTCATTTTTCTTCAATATTATACCCCATTTGAGAATAATTGCAGAGACAAGTAAGTTTCCTTTTCATATCTATAGAGATGATCAAAGCATCCCGGTGTAAAATAGAAAATTTTTAGACCAATTTCTAATTTTAGTAAGTCTTTAATAGATAGCCTACTAAAAATAGTAAGACTGAGAAAAATTTAGTTTTCAGTACCTATATTCATTCCTCTAAGATCAAAACAATCAAAAATGACAAATTGATAAAATTGCTAAAAATAGACACCCATGTATGACTTACTAAAAATAGTAAGTGTTTAGAATGATCTCAAAATGGTCACACATGTTCCTTCTCTTCGTGTCTCACTAATTCCATCTTTCATAAAGGTTAATTTGTCATTTTATAATAAAATTCTCACATTTCCGGATGTGGTAAGCATAAGGTGTCTCAGAGTGAATATGCTAAATTTAGAAACATGATGTGGAATGAACATCATGAAAATGTGACAAAAGGGATTCTCTCAAAGTGTTTCATTTAGAGTAAATGTTCACCTATTTCAAATCAAATGGCTATTTTTAGCTTCGCACCATAGTGTGACCATGTTTCAAAGAGCATACTATGGTAAACAATAGTCTATTTTGGCAGTCTCCATACCAAGAGCTACTTCTCAACATTTTCAAATCTCCACATGTCACTATGTGGTGACCATATCTCTGGATATTTCCTCATAGGAATGGTAATTAGAAATTTGTAATTACAAAGGGTTGATAATTGATTTATGACTCATGTGGAATGGAAGTCGACGAATTTCCCAAGATTTGGTCTCGGAGTACATTTTAGTCCCAAAGGACAGCTTAAATTAATCTCATATGTGATGTTTAATCATAAGGTGAATGAAATCACATTTGATATCTCTTTCCTTCATCCACCTTTGTGTTAGAAGGATTTGGTCTTACATCTCATTGGTCATCAATGTTCTCAAGGTGAAAAAATCATGGGTTATGGTTGCATTGTTTGGGAAATTATTTCAAGTTCTCATCAAGTGCAAGAGGTTAAAAAGGCATGGTAGTATTTCATCGATTGTAAGGATTGGTTCAAGTGAAAGATGAAGTTTTTCATTGATCTCAGTGGTCCATTCATCAAGTGCTTCTCACTTCTTATCGTAGTGTACTTAACATGGCTAAACAAGTTCATCATTCTAAGGGGTTTCTCACAATGCATAAGAGGTTAAGGATTAGGAGTTCATCACCACATTGGAGAATTTTATGGGTTCATCATAAAAGTGCATTTTCTTCATGATCAGATTTTTTTCATCCTTCTTCATTCGATCTTGGAGATTATCTTCTCTCTTCATTCCTTCTCCATTATCTCTCTTCTTTTATCCCTCCACTTTTTAATTCTCTATTGTAAATGTTCTTTATGACTATTTCCTCCTATCTAATTAAGTGACTATGTAATATTTGAATTGTAAAATTTCCCTTTCCATTAATAATAAAGGGGATTATTTTTCACTCCTAATGGAATGTGAATAGTCACAAGTGATAGGAATTTTGAAAGGTCGTGTGGGGGGTAGATGAAGAGTCTCATTGTGAGATCTATAAATTAGAATGGCTTCTCCATTCTAAAGGGTTAGATTTTCTTGGTTAATATCTCCCATTATCTTACTACAAGCAATAAACTACAATTCTTCTATCTCATTGTCTTATGTTTTCCTCTCCATCTCAACTTTACTCCATGAGCATGGTTACTTGTGCAATATTATGCAAATAAACTTTGATTTACTTGTTTTTTGTTCCTTGTTCCTTGACATGGTGTCTTCTCATTGTTAACTTAGAAATACTTCGGTTTTATGTCAATAAAATCAGCTTGTTATTTATTGAGTAAAAATCCCTTCTCACTTTCTCCCCTCTCTCCATACACACTCCTTTCCTCCACCTCCTTTTACACATAGATTTAGAGGAGTATTCCTATGTGATCCCCATTCAAAAGGTCACCCACAATGGTTAGAGGAATGTATATTTATTTGTTTCCAATAAATGGATCTTCCCCATTCCTAAGAAGATAGACCTAATCCCATAGCATTTGTGAAAGCCCCTAATTTTCCCTTCGAAAAAGTATTTTTCCAAAAACATTTAAGCGCCCACCATGGGCTAGATGTTTCTATCCTACACCCTATAATGATCCATAAAATCCTAAAAATCAAACATACCGAAAAATCCATTAAAAAAACTCAAAAACATGAAACTCGATGCTTGAAATCCACTGTTGTTTTTAGTTGTGTCTTTTCACATTCTTGTTGCGGAGTTTCCTCACAAGTCAAGCTAAAAAGAGATACACCAGATTAGATAGATTGAGAGGTATTATTGATCCAAAGTTTGAATCTCTTCAAAGACAAAAATATCAGATCTAAAACCATATTACTTATCTCAAGCATCATCTCCATATGGTACATCGAGTGACACAACAGGAAATATAATTGAGACTCCTTTTGAATCTCCATTTGCACTACTACTAGCTATTCTTCCCCCAAAAGAAGAAGTAGAAGAAGAATTTGAAAAAGAAATGGAAGAACCTCAACCACCTATTCCATGGGAAGGAATATTGGTCTGCTTTCTCTTACACCACCTCTACATGAATTTCCGAAGGGATCATGCAAGAATTTTCCAAAATTCAAAGGTGATGACACTCAACTTCCTGAAGAACATATTGCAGCTTTCATCACTGCATGTGGAGTTCTTGGAGTTGAACATGAAGATGTTTTAGTAAGGTTGTTTGTGGAATCACTTTAAGAGAAATCAGTTGAATGGTTCTACCTCTTTCCCTCTTGATCCATCACAAATTGGAATGATATTAAAACTAGATTTGAAGCAAGATTTAAATTAGATGAAGACTCTCAAGATATTCTTGTTTAATTGGTCCAAATGAAGAAAGAATCGAATGAACTCATGAGATACTTTATGGCCTGATTCAATAGATTGTTGAAAAGAATACCTATGGCAGCTTCACCATCTAAGGATAACAAAAGAGATTCTTCATAAATGCACAATTTCCCAAGGTCATATTTATCCTATGGAGAATTAAACCTCAAACTCTTAAAAATTCCCAAGAATATGTTATCGAAGTAGAAGATGATCATATTCTTTCGAGAAAGTGAAAAAGCCAAATGGTAAGAAAAAGGGTCGAACCTCTAAATAATGTGTCAATGATTCTCTTGTTCAAAAAAAAATTAATGATGTGATTTCATTGAAGAAGCAATTTGCATAAGCCACCTTTTCAAGGGGAGGTTATCCAAATCCAAATCAAAATCAAAATAGAAATAAAATAGGTAGAGGAGACATAATATTAGCTCTTTATGTTAGAAAATTTAATATTAAGTGTTCTTATAAATAAAATATAGTTTATAATTAAATAATTTAGAATATATAATATTTTAAATTATTTATTCTAAACTACGTTTTTATTATGTTAATTGGTTATTTAAAATCAATTAAAAATTTTTAGGGTATTGCTTGAGAAGTCACATCCGTTATTTTTAATTATATTGACCCATGGGGTTAATTGAATTCATATATCATATGATTTATTTGTGACTTTCATGTTGTGAATTCACGGGAGGAGAGAAGTTAGGAAAGGAGATTGATCTTGGACCGAGTTTCTCATTAATGGAAAATCTAATTCCTATTTTTTCACCCTTCGAGGTTTTCCACGTTAAAACCTTGTGTGTATGTTATTTTATTTTATTGGATTTTTTTATAATTTTTTTAATATTAATTTAATTAATAATAATATGGTTAATGTGGTTAACTCCTCGAACTTCACACGGTATCATAACGGGTTTAACTATTTTAATTAATTTAATCAAACAACACAATCATTTGGTTTTGGGAAGTTGTAAATAAATATCCCACCCTTCATTTTATAACTACTAAAAAAATTCTCTCTAAAATTCTTTCTTGAAAGTTTCACAAAGTGTGAAAATAAGTGGTAAGTTATCTTTGAAGGCTGAAATCCTCTCCCTCAAGCCTAGAGCACTCCAAGGGAAGGTGTTTCCATTGTTTGGGTAGGTGTCTGCATTTTCTAAGTAGGCGTAGGCGTCGACATTTTTAAGTTGGCATCGGCATTTGAATTTTGTATTTGAGCATCTCGTATTGTCAGACCGGCATCGATGTTTGTATTTTTGTAATCGTGTATATGTATTATTCCGGTTAGTGTTGGGTGTATGTATTTTTTGTCAAGTGTCTGCATTGTCTAGGTTGGCATCGGTGTCTACATTTTGTAGGGTGGCTTTGGGTGTCGGGCGTATGTATTTTTAGGCTTGCGTCGGGTGTATGCATTTTATATTTGAGTGTATTTATTATGCGAGATGGCAATATGGGTTATATATTCGGGCATATAGAATATGTAGTTGGGTGTCTAGACTTTATAGTCGGGCATCTAGAATATGTAGTTAGGAATTTGGGTTATATATTTGGGAGTCTAAAATATGCAAATGGATGTCTAGGTTATATAGTCGAGAATCTAGAATGTGTGGTTGGGCATCTGGATTTTGTAGTCAAGTGTCGCATTTGGGTGTCTTTACTTTGTAGTAGGGCATATATAATACATATCCGGGTTATATAGTCATGTGTCTAGAATGTGCGATCGGGTGTTTGGTTTTTGTAGTCGGGCATCGCATTTGGGTGTCTCGACTTTGTATTCGGGAATCTAGAATATATAGTCGTGCATCTCATTTATATAGTTGAGCATCCTAAAACTTTAAAAATGACACTTGGGGATGCCTTTTTGTTTGTATTAGAGACGTCCAATACTAATTGCATCTAATATATTTTAATATTGAAATTTTGAAATTGTTGTTTCAAAAATTCAATATATTAGTAATATGACATGGTTAGTATTTTAAGTATATTGTTATTTAAGTTGTTATATAACTTATTTTTAACCTATTAATGTAATATATATATATACAAGTGAAATCAATAATGATTTACATTATTTTGATTATTATAATGCATGTTTAAATGGATATTGCAATTCTAACCATGTTGGTGTTTTTTTAGATAGAAAATCTACAACTAGATATGGGTTCAAGTTTGGTACATGTTCCATTATGTGGAGCATTAAAAAGAAGTTGATAGTCTTCATCTCTTCTGCTGAGGAAGAATATAGAAGTGTGATGGACGCATCAAAAGAAACCATGTGGCTAAAACGACTGTTGGAAGATATTCACATGGAAGTTGAAGGAAGTACTCCTCATCTATGTGATAGTCATAGTTACATTTCTCTTGCTAATAATCCAATTCAACATCAGAGAACGAAGCATATATAGATTCATATGAATTTCATCCAAGAGAAGATGCTCTGCGGCGATATAGATCTTCAGTAGTACCCGACTGAAGATCAAGTTACAGATATGCTTACAAATCCATTGTGTGTTGTAAATGTCTGCAATTTTCATGTAATGTTTGGCCTTGTAGAGTTTACATTGAGGGGGAGTGTGTATGTAAATTCCACCTCCTAACAGTCATCCATGTGTTTTATCCTTCTCCTCTATACTTATGTTCTGGTGTAAAGCATCGTAAAAGATATATTTATAATCTTACTAAACTTATAACTCTATGTTTATTTTATAGTCTATTGGTGTTGCATCTATTGTAAAGGAGGTCCTTATTTTATAAAAGGCTCCTAGAGATGTTGGTATAGACATTTCCATGAGAATCTTGAGATGTAGTCTCAAAATCTCGCTTAGCCTAAATAATAACTTTTGATTTATGGATTACAAATCATTTTGTACAAAAATTTAATTTTAGCATTATGAAGGTGTATAAATCCTTCAAAAGTGATATGCTAGCCTAAACCTTAACTATGGTTTATGGATTTGTAAATCATGTTGTATAAACAGGTAACGTTGGCATATGTTCCCCACTTAATATTAAGGGGGAGTGTTAGAACATTTAATATTAAGTGTTCTTGTAAATAAACTATAGTTTATAATTAAATAATTTAGAATATATAATATTTTAAATTATTTAATATAAACGTGTTTATTATGTTAATTGGTTATTTAAAATCAATTAATGTTTTTGGGGTACTTCGTGAGAAGTCACACCCATTAGTTTTATTTATATTGACCTGTGGGGTCAATTGAATTTATATATCATATGAATTGTGTGTGAATTTCACGTTGTGAATTCACAGGAGGAGAGAAGTGAGGAAAGGAGATTGTACTGGACTGAGTTTCTCATTAATGGAAAATCTAATTCATGGTTTTCCACCCTTCAGGGTTTTCCACGTTAAAACCTTATGTATGTGTTATTTTATTTTATTGCATTTTTGTAATGTTTGTAATATTAATTTAATTAATAATAATTTAGTTAATGTGGTTAACCCCTCGAACTCACACTTGAAACACCTCATGTTAATTCCACATGTGAAGCAAGGCCCAAAGAAGAGTATGATGAAGCTCAAATTGAAGATGAAAATGATGAGGGAATTTTGGCTATTGATGAGATTGAATCTTCGGAAACATTAGATTTTGTGAATATATCCCTTCTTCGGATGATGAAGATGATGAATTTTTTACTGATATGAATAGTCATTCTTATGCGGTGTTCACCCATTCAAAGGCTCAAGAGAGGGACAATTCTTACAAATTCAAATATCCTTAAGTGGCGAATCTATAAAAACAATAAGTAACACTTTCATTCCAAGTAGTCAAACTCTCGCTATTGTATTTACACCTTCACCATCCTTTGAGTCTTATTTTGACATAATTGAACATGTAAAGAAGTCCAAGGTCCAAATTTATAAATTTGATTATTTCAGAACTTATACCAAGCAATTGGATAAAATTTTCTAGTTTACCAAAGAAATTAATTCAAAGTCATGTTCTACAAACGTCTCTGCAAAAGAGCCACTTACCTCTCTTAGAAATGTTTCATCTTAGAACCTTCTTTCCTCCACATCTCCCTCTTGAGGGAAAATTTAACCCTTCTTCCTCTCCTTGTTGTTCAATGGATAAAAATTGAATAATTATATTGTTGGCTTTGGTGCCTTGGATAATTAACAGGAATGATGTTATCCAAGGCATTTTTTCCCATTCATAATAGATATTTTTTCTCTATTTGAAAATGATGAAGATTAGGTATGCCTTGACTTGCAAGAAGGCAACCCCCAAATGATAAGAAATGTGGATCATGAGAAATAGGATGTTTCAAATGAGTTTTGGCCATATGATTTCCATGTTTCCAATCATCTCCCTAAGACCCAATGTGAATTTTTTTCAAATGAATGTGAAGGTGAGTATGTGGCATATTTGAAGAAGGAATCTGTACAAGTTATTTTAAAAGTTTTAGAAGGAATTGAAGACCCTCAACTCAGCCTTGAAATCTTGAACTATGTTATAAATATTCAAGATAAGTATGATTCCTATTTTGATTCTTCATTTGGTGCTTAAATTTTCAATAATGATATGGAACAAATAGAAGATCTCAATGTCCCTCTTGAAACATTGGTTGTTGAGTGTGAATGTGAAGATGAGTCCTTTTCTTTCCCATTTTTTGAATAATATTGTACTCGTGATGAATTGAATGAAAAGGGAATGCTTAAATCTCCCTTGGATGTTTTTAGTCATGAGGATAGTACATCCATCATAGAAAGTGATATCGAGGTCAATAATGAGTCGGTGTGTGGGAAATAGAAACATCTGGAGTAGTTGTTGTACATAAATCAACAAGAGGTATATGATTATGCTGAAAAATTCAAACTATCTATTAAGATTCATCCTAAAGAAATAACATTCATAGATAACATGAAAAATTAGGAGTATTTTCCCAATAGATAGCACGTTGCTTAGTTTGCAAACATAGTGAGCTGTAATGGTCAAAAATCAATCTTGTGATAGTGAAAATATGAAAACGTGAAATCAAAAGCATAATTGAATATAACAATTGATTGTCAACCTAAAACAAAAGCTTATAGTGGTGACAAAATTGAACTATTCATAAACCATGTAAACCTTCTTAGGAAATTTATAAAAGGGTCATACTTCATTGAACTATTCAATGGGTTTATAGAATGAAATCATTCGATGCTACCCATGCACGGGCAACATCTAAAGGAGAAAAATTATTACAATGAAAGTAAGATGTCCCCAACATGTACCATAGGTGATTTATGTTATTTTTCCCTATTGTGTAGTATGTTTCCCTTTTATTGTGTGTTTCACTTTCCATCTTTTGTTTGTTTTGGTTTTTCTTGCTTGTGTTCTATGTGACTTTATTTACCAAATGGATTAGGCAATCTTTGGTATGCTCCCATGTGAGATAACTAAGTTTCATGTTTTCTCTTTTTGTCCTTTGTCCAATTAAAAAAAATCCTTGAGTAAGATCTATATTTTTCAAGCTAAATTTCTAGCATACAAAATTTAAAATTTTGGTCATGACAACCAAACCCACACATGAAATTAACTTTCTTGGTCAATGTAAACCTTTCCTCTAGCCAATATTTAAACTTTGTCACCCTCATTATGGTAGAGATCAATGTGATATCATTATTTTCAAGTGTGTTTCATGTGTAGAGAAGTCTACTTAGCTTGGTTCTTGAAGCTATTTAAATCTATGAAAGAATAGTACTTATGATAGCTTAAAAAGGGTCATTTTTGGTCTTTTGTCACAGGAGGACATCCCTTGAAAGATTACACGGAATATTCAAACCATATAATAGATATGTGGGATATAAATTAATTTTTCCAAGGTATTTTATTAATATTCTATGGAGATAATTGAGGTTAGGAATAAGTTAAGAAAAATTGGGTCTTTTTGGGCAAGGCAATGGGAAAAGCATGTTTCAAAAGAGCTAGTCACCTTGTTCAAATGGTTTCAAGAGCCTCGTGAATTTTTGGAAGCTTATATCATATGAATTAGAGAGTTAATATATCCTACTTCCTAGTGAAATAATCAAGGAAGGATTCAGGGAGTAGAAAAATGTGGAAAATTGTCCATCAATGCAACACAAGAGTATTTATACTAAGTGGAACTTTCTCAAAGAATTTTAGATACCTCAAGAAGAATTGGGAGCCTAACTAAAGGTAAAATTTGATTAGATTGTACCCTCTTCATCTTCTATAGGTTGGATTAGTTCATACCGATTTTGGACTCGACAATAACTCAACTTATTGGCGCACATATATGAGAAAAAGTGAAAAATGTACTGAAAAGGAAATTTTCAAGATAAATCATGTATTTAAAATGGTTGGAATGGATTCCAAGTGTCTTTTTAAGTCAAAATCATAGAATTTTTTCCCTCTTAACTCTATGTCTTGATCTCGGTCCTGTAATTTCACTCCTTAGTTTATTTTCATGTTCAAATTGATGACATCATTATTCTAAGAATCTTGGGCGGGGTTTTGGAGGCCTGATTTCCTTTTTCCCTTTTTCCCAACATTCAATGGGATATGGGGGACACAAAATTCCATTACCCCATTGAGTGTGATGGTTACATCACTTGAGTCATCACTTAAGATGTTAGAAACATGTTTTCAACTCATTTTAAGTCATTTTGACCACTTTTTCATGGGAAATGGACCCTTGGTGGCCTTTTACACCAATGATGTTTCTTTTTCCCTTTCTCCCAAGTTCAAGGGGACATTGGGGACATAAAAATTACACTCCCTATGGATGAGAAGTTTTGGCACTTGAAAACACAATATGGGGTGTTAGGGAGATGTTTTCAACTCACACTTTTTAGCCCCATCCTCATTATAATTTCACCCATGGAGCATTTTGGAGGGGGTGATGTCACTTTCTAGTTGTTCCCCTAATTTTAAGGTGAAACCACAACTTTAACCTCTACCAGATCTGGGTTAGCTTAGTTGGGCTTAACATGATTTAAAGTGTGAAAATGGGAGGGAAAACAAGTTTGAAAGGGGGTAAGTGATTCAAATACCATACTTATTCATTTTTAATTCAATTTCATTGTTTTTTCCCTCCTCCATTACTCTTGGTATTTTTTTAGGTAGGGAGATGTTTTTAACTCATACTTTTGGCCCCATCCTCATTAGAATGTCACCCATGGAGCATTTTGGAGGGGGTGATGTCCCTTTCTACCTTTTCCCCTATTTCTAGGGTGAAACCGCACCTTCAACATCTACCAAATGCGGGTTAGCTTAGTTGGATTTAACACGGGTTAAAGTGTGAAAATGGGAGGGAAAACAAGGTTGAAAGTGGGTAAGTGATTCAAATACCATAATTAGTCATTTTTCATTTAATTTTATTGTTTTTCCCCTCCTCCATTCTATGGTATGTTGTTATGTTTTCAAAAAAATTCAAACATATCCATGCCCAAAAACCATTTTTTCTCATTACTGCAAACCCAATACCCAATTTCCACAAGATTTTGATTATACTTTCCTCTTGAAAACTCATTTGAAAAGAGTATTTAATTTCCTCCATTAATGCACTTAGCCATTTTTAAAATTCATGTGAATTTTCCAGCCATAAATAATGTTTCCTTAGATCTATGAAAAACTCAACAAGCCAAATTGCCTGAAAATTGGAGCAAAAGATCCCCATAAAATTAGCATCCATTTGAGCCTTTGTTTGCATCATCAAGTTGCGTATATGTGAAGATATGGAGGAATGATTTTTCTTTATTATTTTTCCCCATTCAAAAAAAATTGTAGACCAACAAGTTTCCTTTTCATATCTATAGATATCCAGATGAGAGAGACCCTTGAAAATCGAGTAAAGCATCCCTGTAAAATAGAAATTGTTTAGACCACTTTTTCTACGATCCGACACCGAAAGACAACTTTCTATTTTTAGTAAGTCTCTACCATGTATCCTACTAAAAATATTAAGTCTAATAAACAATTGGTTTTTAGTACCTTAGTTCATTCCTCAAGATCAAAACACTCAAAAATGAAAAATTAATAAAATTGCTAAAAATAGACATGTATGTATGACTTACTAGAAACACTAAGTGTTAAAAATGGGCTCAAAATGGTCATACATGTTCCTCCTCTTCGTGTATCACTAATTCCAGCCTTTACATAGGCCAATTTCTCGGTTTGCAAGTAAATTCCCACATTTCCGGACGTGGTGAGCATATAGTGTCTCAGAGTGAATTTATTAAATTTAGAAACATGATGTGGAATGAATGTCATGAAAATGTGATAGAAGGGTTATCTAAAAGTGTTTCATTTAGAGAAAATTATCACCTATTTCAAATCACAAGGATTTCTTTATCTTGTGCACCATAATGTGACCATGTTTCAAGAGAACCTTTGGTAAACAACAATAATTTTTTACTGAGTCTCCATTCCGAGAGGTACATCTCAAAATTTGCAAATCTCCACATGTCACTATGTGGTCACCATCTCTTAGGAGCTTTCATCATATGAATGGTAAGGAAAAATTTGTACTTGCAAAGGGTTGATAGTTGATTTGTGACTCAAGCAGAAGGGAAGCACTCTTGTTTCCCAATTTTCATCTTGGAGTACATTTTAGTCCGGAGGACATTTCAATTCATCTCATATGGTGTTTTTGATCATAAGGTGAATTAAATTGCATTCAATCTCTCTCCTTCCTCCACCTCTATATCAAAAGGGTCTGGTCTTGTGGCTCATCGGTCATCAATGTTCTCATCAAGTATAAGAAGGTCATAAGGGCATGACAGTGTTTCATGGATTGGAAGGATTGGATCAAGTGAAAGGGGGGATTCTTCATGACCATAGTGGTCCATTCATCAAGTGCTTCTTACTTCTTCTCTCATTGTACCTACCAGGGGCTATAGAAGATCATCATTCTAAGATGCTTTTAACAAAGGAAAAGAGGTCAAGGATTAGGTGTTCATCACCCCATTGGAAGATTTCACCGGTTCATAATAGGAGTGGATCTTCTTCATGATTTTAGAGTCTTTGTCCTTCTTCATTCAAGCTTGGATATTCTCTTCTCTCTCTTAATTCTTTATCCATTCTCTCTCTTCTTTTCTTCCTCCACTTTCTAATTCTCCATTGTAAAGTTAATTTATGACTATTTCATCTTATTCACTTAAGTGATTATGTAATATTTGTGATGTAAAAGTTCCCTTTCCTTTAATAAGAAAGGGGCTTACTTGTCACTCTTAGTGGAATGTGAATAGTCACAAGCTATAAGACTTTTGAAAGGTCATGTGGGGGGTAGATGGAGAGTTTCATTGTGATAACTATAAATTGGAATGGCTTCTCCATTCCAAAGAGTTAGATTTTCTTGGTTGATATCTCCCATCGTCTTACTACAAGAAAGAAACTATAATTCTTCTATCTCCTTTTCTTATGGTTTCATCTCCATATCAACTTTACTCCATCAGCATGGTTACTTATGAAATATTATGGAAATGAATTTGTATTTACTTGTGTGTTGTTCCTTGTTACTTGACATTGTGTCTTCTCATTGTTAACTTGGAAATACTCTAGTTTTATGTTAATAAAATCAACTATTATTTATTGAGTAAAACCCTCTTCTCACTTTCTCCCCACTCTCCATACACACATCTTTCCTTCACCTCCTTTTTGCACATAGGTTTAGTTTCTGTGTGATCCCCATTTGAAAGGCCACCCATAATGGATAGAGTAGTGTATATATTTCCTTGTTTTTATTAAATGGAGCTACCCCATTCCTAAGTAGAGATACCTAGTCCCAGAGCATTTGTTGAAGCCCCCGATTTTCCCTTATGGAAAATTATTTTGCCAATAGTGATATATAGATTATTTTATTTTTATAATGTCATTTTGGGAAAGATTTTGTAATAATAGCGATGGTGGAGCACATAGATTTCTAACCCTTACACAAATTTTGAGTAATTTTATAGTGTTATTTCAAATATTTTGCCAAACTTTGTTTGTTCTTTGTACTTGATTCTCATTTCTCTTTTACAGGTGGTAGGAAATCTCGGTTGGATTCATACCAACACACAATTGGATAAGGTAATCCTCTAACCCTCCCATTTTGGGAAGTGTTGTTTTCAAAAATCATGTTTATCCCATTCATGGCTAAAATGCTCATCCAAAGGGGAAATATGTACGTACCCAAAAATTACATGGTGCAACATTAAAATGTGAAATATCTCTAATGATGGAAAAAAAATCCTTCCAAGACAAGGATGAGATCCATATGCCTCCCTATCTCCTTTCGCATCCCTCCTTTGATTCAACCCAACCCCTCGCTTTGTTCCCGAACTTTATTTTTTTCCCACAAGACCGTCTTTTATTTTTTTGTATTTTTTAGTAGTAGCTACATAACCGCCCCTTGTTAAAAGAGAAATAGTTATGTGACCGCCTCTCTAGAAATAAGGGTGGTTTTATCACCGTGTAAAATGAGATTAAAAAATGCATTTTTAAATGCATGTTCGATTTTGAATTGATTCTCTCTCGCATTTAGTTTTCAAATGAGCTAAAAATAGGCTTGTTGGATTGGTCTTGAGTTCCTATTCCCTTCTTTGATAAATCAAGTTGAGTTGTTTCTTTATCAACGTGTGTTCTTGATATATTCTCCTCTAGCAGTTTATAAAAATGACACTTTTATTCATATCATGGGTTGGGAAATTTGTATTTTTGTGAATTTTTATGGTGTTAGATTTTGGAAAGGACCTTACAGATATAACAAGTTCCCTACTCAATTTCCATTATGCTTACATTTTATCCACCTTCCCTACATCAAGCTAGTCACTTGCTTTATTGATTCCTTATTGATATCTACTACCTTGCTCACCTATATCAATTGGAGTTCATACTTTGGAAGGATCCAAAAGTTGAGGAGATAGTAGATACACCATCAACATCACTAGGACAAGCTGTCACATTACTATAGTGACTAGGTTGGGGTGTATTTCAATTATTTGAAGCTTTAAACATAGGCATAGTTTATTATAATTCAAAGAAGCAATTTGTTTGTTTTGTTAAAAGTAGAATATTTCATCACTTCCCATACAAGTTTTAACTTTAGTATTCCTTTCAAATATCCCTCTTATAAAATGTATTCCCTTGATAACTTCTTCCTAGATTATCCCTATGGATCTGAACGGGAAATTGGTTGGAGGAAGAAGCGCGGAAATTTTTGTATTTTCTTTTATTGTTTATTTCTTCCAATTAATTTAGAAGTAAATTTTTCGGGAAGGTTTATTTGACAAAGAGGAAATTTCTTCTCAGAAGCTTTCCCTTTATAGAAAAATTTAAGAAGAATCTTTGTCATGGGATGTTGTATTTCATCAAATAATAACATTTGAGTACTTCTTCATTAGAGTAGTATTACAAAACAACCCTACAACAGAGGAATAACCACATCTATTTATTCCATGTTTAGTTTTATTTTAATTATAAAAAGTTTTTAATTCAATTTATATCATTTCTTTGTGTCTAAAGAAGTAGATTTTATTTATTTTTAATAAATCCAAAAGCACAAATCAATAGTTATTTAATTAGTTTCTTTTAAAATCTTGTTAAAATACAAACAAATAGAATAAGTATTTGTATTTATTTTATTTAATTAACTAGAAAGGAATTTAGTAAATAAAATGATTAAATACATTTGTCTTTTATTTGTATTATATTTCTTTCCATTTTTTCATTATATTAAGATATATATTAATTTAAATATCCAAACTAAAATAACAAACCTAATCATTAGGAATTCAAACTACCATTTCATAGCCTTTGATCATCCTTTAACCAACTTAGTTATTAGTAATTCACACTACCGAGTTCATAGCCTTTGATTATCATTTGAATACTTTTCCATAGCCATCTCATCTTCCACATTTTGGTTATTTAAACACGACCTCATAAGTCAAGTACATTAGGAATCTCGTGCCATTTTCCCTATGTACAAAGTGCCCAACTACCAATTATAAATAGCCAAGAGATAACATTAATATGTTATGTTAGTGACGATATTTGCAATGGTTGATGATGTTCCCGTGAGAAATAGCTAACGTGACAAAAAATTTCATGGTTGATGTTGTCAACTAAGTAAATATACTCACCCAATGGCATTGACTATAGTCGATGCCATCGAATAAAGAAATGTGAGAATGAGGATGTCAAATAAGTAAGGTAATATATATGGAGGGAACTCGAGGTGATAAGAGGGGAAAATGATGAATTTATATGTGTGTTGAAAGTATGTGTGAGGATGGTTGCAAGTGGATAATAAAGTGATATCATAAGGAGGTTGTAAAATATTCCTATAAGGTTATGAAAGATGACTTTAAGGGTGTGATAACATGTGAAATACGATATAATCGAGATACACATCAAATCTCTCTCATAGTTTCCACTACTAACCAACACAATATAACCCATTGGTGATATACGTAACCATTTTGGTTCATCCCCAATCTTGGAAATATCCTTAAGGATACCTCTAGGGATGCTAATGTAAAGATTATGCCTACATTATATGTAAAAATGCCTCTACCGGGTACTCCTTCCATATTTCCCACTCAAATTAAAATTTGAATTGAGCTCCTTTAATGCTCGATCTACTATGCCTTTTTGTGCCACATCAACATGGTTTTGGATCTTCTAACCATTGTCCTAGTCAACATTCTTCGTTAGACACATTATGACACACTTTCTTCCAATTATTAATCTTTCCATACACTCTTTTTATTGTGCTCCTAGCCATGTTTTGGTTAACATCTGTCACACACTCATTGGTTTTACCTTCACCTTTAAATATCCTCACACACTATTATGGGCTTCTAAGCCTTCTCCAAAACATTCTCGTGCCTCCTTGGCAACTTTAGTTATTACGTAATCCTCATTGATTCTCTTGCACTCTATTCAACCCTTATGTGCCTTCAGTTTGCTAAGCTAGGAAAAACTCCTTCCAACTACCAAAATACTATGTGCGTCATTATGCCTTATTCTTATACACCTTATCTTCTCCAATGTCCTACAACAAGTCTTCTATGTACTTTCACGGGCACCGTGGGTAAACTTCCTCTTTCCTTTCTATGCTTTCCAATTCTCTCTCGCACCCCTACTTAGGAAAAAGTATGCAATATTTCCCCGAACCTTGGATGCTCTTGCACCAAATACCCTAGGTACTTTCAACTTGAGGTCCTCCTCAAGTACACTAAGTGATTGGTAGAACCACCCTTTGACCTATCGAGGAAAATAGTTTCAGTTCCTTCATCCTTTATGCATATTTCTATCCTTAGCACTTTTTCTAGCATCTATTCTAATCCCTTATCACCTCTTTGTGACTTCTCCATGATATCTTGTACATACTTGTGAACTTCTACCCACCATATCCCAACATCCTCCTATAAATGCATCTCTCTCCTTAATCCTTTGTGAGTATATTCTCACTATTATCATTCTTCCATGCAAGTCTCATCTTTCCTTAAACCATCTTCCACTTCTTAAGGCTTCTCCCATGATCCTTCTACTTTATGAGTCGTCACTCACCTCCAACTTTTCTTGTACAAGTGTATGCTTGACCTTTTCCACCCATTTTTTCCAAAATCCCAATCAAGTTTTATTTATCTTCCCTTTCTCACTTCTTTCTCGGGATTCATCCTTGTGTATTCCATCGCACACACTTATATTTTTTATTCTTCTCATGTTCTCATGGTGTCTTCTTACTGTTACATTTCTTCTCTACATTTCTTTGTTCTACATACTTCCTCTCCACCTATTTCCTTTTCACTTCCTTTTCATGATCTTCTACCTTTGTGCCCATTTCCTCTCTATGGGCTTCCGATGCACACTCGATCTAGTGTAATTTATCTCCTTTCTTCCTTTTGTCACCTTTATTTCATGACATATTCTCCTACTCATTTTATCTTTTTGAATTACCATTTTACTTTATTCCTTGCACAAATTTTCTCATTTATATGTCATTTCCCTTGTGCACTCATGGACTTAGGCCGATCTCGACCACTTCCCTCTTAGTCTTCATCTCTCTGTTTTTCCTTTTTCTTCCCGGGATTTCTCTACGTCACATACTTTTTCTTCCCTTCATGGATATTATGTCATCTCCTTCTCTTTCATGGTGTACCATTATGCCTCGTGCACTTTCTCTTCTTCCGGATGCACTTTCTTTCCATGCATGCTTCTCCTTTAGTGATTATGAGCCACCTATCTTCTCTTCCTTAGGAAGCTCTATTCTTCCACACATATTCTCCTTGGTGACTTCCTCTTTGCCTTCCCCTTTGAGATCTAGCTGGATCTCATTCTTCTCCGCTTCTCTTCTTGTGCCTTTCTCCATGCATAATTTTTTTTTGTGCTCAATTTCTCCTACACACTCCTCCACATGCTCTTCCTTTTTTCCTTCAGGGAAACCTTTCGTTCTTCACACAATCCATCCTTTCATTTATTCCCTTATCCTCTCACAAGATCTTATACACGCTCTACTTCCTTAAGACCTTCACGGGCATTTTCCTCTCTTAGTGTGCTCTTTTTCACATGCACTCTAACAACCTCCTCTCGTGATCTACTCTACTTCGGTTACCTTCAAGGAAACTCTCTTCTCTACCTTTGTTTCCTTTGTAATGGTGTTCTTATTGTTTTGTGGGTCATTATCATTAAACTCTTAAACTCTTCTTCCCATAGTTCCTTCATCCACACAATCTATCTCACTTTGTAGTCTTTCGACTAAGTTTCCTTCATCTGCGCACACTTAACCGCACACCCAATTTTTCCTTCCTGCATGATTTTTTTTTACACAATCATTTTCACACTTTGGTCTTCTTTCTAGGATTTTTCCATTTGCACACTCTTCATTCTTCATACGTGCATCCTCTCGGTCCAATCCTTCCTCCTTTTTCCCTTGGCTAGTAAATTTATCTCCGTGCAAGCCTCTTCATTATGTCTACCCTCTTCTCTCCTTTCCACAACTTCATCTCCTAGCTCCACGTAATATTCCACACACCCATGGTCTATAGTATCTTCTCTAAAATTCCTCTTCTTTGGTGCAATAATCTTACATAGTGCTACTCTCCTTTGGGTGATGTATCTTTCACCCTAGGATCAACTCATGATTTATCTCTATACACCTTGTCTCATGCATTCCTTGGTGGTACTCGTGCACATGTTTCCTCTTCGATCTTACACTTTACTTGCACAATCTTCATATGTGCATTTGCGCACCCTTTCCCCTCTTTGATGCTCCACTAGCGCTCCTTTCACATATAATTCTTTGTACTCAATACTCCTCACTAACTATTTCACCTCCTTGTAGATGCTTTGCACCACAAGACCCCATCTCCTTTGGTGGTCTTTCTTTGCATCCTCCAGCCTAGTATTGGAACCATTTTAAGCTCCTCCATCAATCTCTCTAACACTTTTGTGACCTCTGTACCTAAATAGTCCCTTCAGGTTGATCTCCTTCTCACATAAGATCATCAACTCCTTCGATGTTATACTCCTGGGATCTCTTCTTTCATTATCTACTCACCTTTCTTCACAATGGAGAACATAACTTATGTGCTAACTTCCTCACATTCGGTGATCTTCTAACCTCACTTTCCCAAGAAATAACCATCTTTGATACCACTTGATAGGTGAAAAGGCCTTTATCGAGTACTCCCCAAGCCTAACTACGAGTTCAACACAATGGAATGAAATTCAAAGGTTTCTATATAATTATTAAAAGGCCTTTACGAAATCTACAATATAACTACTCTCAAATGGAGCTTACAATCATTTACATGGAGATTTTAGAAACTTATATGGTGTAATGTAAGAAATATCCTAGACTAGATTGTGTGTCACAAGAACACTTAACAACCTTAGCTCTAATGGCCTACTGGGTCTTATTTACCTTCTTACTTGGCCACACTTTAACAACTCGACCAACAACAACCCTTCTAACTTAAAAATGGTGAACTCATCCTCCTTTTTAGTTGTGTTCCCTTTCCTTTTCTCACTTCTCTCTCTTTATTTGAATTTCTCTAAAGGAAAACAAGTTCCTTCTAGATGCTTCTATATTTCTCACTTACATTTGAATTTAAATTGAGGTCCTTTAATGCTTCAATCTATCACACCTTTACTTTTGCCATGTCAACCTAGTCATTTGCTCTTCTCGACTATTATCCTAGTCGGTACTCCTCGTCAAACACATTCGAAACCTTTTATTGCTTTTGCCATCTATCTATATTTTCACACACACTTTTCTGTCATGCTCCTATCCACACTTTGGTTAACATTTTTATGCACTCATTAGTTTGAGCTTCACCTTCAACTTTCATCACGCACTATTTTTTGGGCTTTTGGTCCTTCTCTTAAACATTCACATACATCCTACACAACCTTAGCTATTGTGTAATCCTCATTTATGCTCATTCACTCTCTCAACCCTTGAGCATAACTCTTTTGCAACCCTTGCACACATTCAGCTTACTAAGCTAAACCAAGCTCCATCCAACTACAAAAATATTATGTGTGTTAATATGCCTTGTTTTTCTATGCCTACTCTTCTCCGTCATCCTACAACAAGTCTTCCATGCACCGTGCAAAAACTCCCCTTACCTTTCTACGCTTTTCAATTCTCATGCATACCCCTACCGAGGAAAAATTATGCAAGATTTCCCTAAACATTAGATGCTCCTACATCACTAGAAAAAACAAAAGTTAGAGAAGTGAAAAAAGGTTTATACACTAAGCTCCTACTTGGAAAATAGCAAGAAACACTTGATCTTTGTATCAAAATCCTTAGTAAAGTTGTAGTATTTTTGCTAATATAAGAGAATAGATTAGTAGTAGGCCCATTGCATGTTTGAAGCACTCCAAACTCTTCCAAGAGTATACAAATCCAATTCAAATGCATTCTAAAGTATATTAAGTGTTATTAAGAACCTATAAACCAAAGGGCACTTCTAAGGTTTATATTTACAAGAATTGTACCTAAGTAATTTACTTTTACATTTTATTACATCACTCTATCTGTCATGAAGGGTACATTATATCTACATTTATGTCCACTATTTGTGTTTAGGCGCGAGGAAAACATAGGGGAATTGATTTATAGATTACAATCTCAAATGCAAAAGCACTAGGAGACATAGATGGAGTTTGACCCCATCATTTGGGAAATTTAATGGAGCTCTTGGTTAGAATCAACAAAGGGAGTTGGCCACCAAAGGAAATCCAACTCCATCGCACACCACTTTTTGTTATTATCTAATAGTGTGCTTGAAGTGCTAGTGAATAATAATTAGAGTTTTTATGACACATGTGTGTATACGAGGATTTTAGAAGAAGTGAAAGTGCAAGAAGTGGGTACAGTCAAGAACAAACCAACCCAATTTTACCATAAGTTGAAAAGTAATGCCGGACATTAGCACCAAATAGGATGGTAGCACCTAGTTCATGTGTTCGAGGCTAGTGCTAAAGCATCTAAAAAGGTTTCAAGGTCCAAAGTCCAAGATGAAGCAATTCCATCCCAATTACAATAGGTTTGACCTAATTCCAAATTTATAATATTTACAAGACATCCAAAATTTAAGTCAATCTACTTGTGTATTATTGTGTTTTGACATGTGTTTAATTGAATAATCTTTCTTTATTGCATTTACATGTTTTTTCACTTCGAATGACACTATATCTATTCATATCGATTGAGTATTAGTCTTTGTATTTATAACCTAATTAGGATCATTACCCTTGTCATAATTTTAATTACGATTAAATCAATCAGCAATAGCTTAATTAAATTAACCCTAGTTTAGATTTTACAATAGCATAAACCACTATCATTTTACATGTTCTCCAAATTATTGGATGTCAATTTCATTCATATTTTATGAAAATTAAAAACATGGATTATTTTTAAAAATAATTATAAATGCTATATACAAAACTATGTAGTTTTTTAGACATTTTTATACTAATTATATATCATATTTATTCTAAATATTATAATGTAAACACACACAAAAATCAAAGCTATAACTATGACAAGTAAAGATTTATTATGAGAGAGAAAATCATTTTTGTTGTCAATTAAATCTACATAGTACAAAGAAATTTTAATTGTTATATTTACACTATTTATTTTAAATAATATAGTAAAACATAAGATAATCAAAAGTATAACTACAAAAAAAAAGATTTATTATAAGAACAAAATACATTTTGTAGTAAAATAAATCCAAATAGTACACAAATATTTTAATTTCCATACCTAAGTTTCATTTTCTAACAACGAATGTGGAAACATATTATATAAATAATACAACATAAAATTATATGGTTAGGTAATACGATATTGTTCATGATTATAACTTCAACATGAAGAGTTCTAATTTATTAGTCAATAAAATGATGAAATTAAATAAGATCTTTAATAACTTTATAGAATTTATTTAAAATAATTTTATAGAATTTATTTATAATAAAACATTATAGTTTGCATTTGAAACCTTTCCATTAAATTTGTTTATATGTAATTTGTAAGTATTTAATGGAAAATTAGAATGTTAATTAGAATTTAAACTTAAAATTAGGAAAATAGATTATATGTCATTAATTTCCAAAGTCTAATAACTTCATTTCATTGTTAATCAAAATGTGAAGGAGAAAAATTACAATATAGACATATTTGAAAGTTTATTATGAAGATTTAAAGTTTACCTTATAAGTACATCGCAAACTAATTATATTGTCTAATCCATGTTATAACCAAAGTAGGTGAAGGCATACGTATTTTGTAGACGAGCTACAAGTTTGAATCTAAAAGTAGTAGCATGTGTACACCATGGTAATCCAAGTTTTTCTTACCCTCTAAGATTATTGATAACCTTCATTACATAAAATACTTTACTTATCAAAACATTAAATTGTATTTAAACAAGTATATCATCAAATTTAACAAAATGTGTGTGCAAAGTCATAGTTTTAACATGTTTGAATGTATTTCATATATTTTAATGTCAACTTTTTGAAATTTCATTAATATTATATATAAAATAACTTTTAACACATTATATGTTAAAATGTGTGTATAAAAATAATTAGATTAAAAATATTCAAATATTTTAAAACAAATTTATAATCCATAAACATAAATACCAATATCATATATACTAATTTAATAATCTTCTATTAAAAAATCAAAATAGATAAACCCTCACTAGTGATTTGTTAATACATATGAAAGAATGTAGAGTACTTACAATTCCGAGCTCATTATCTTTCCGTGAAATAAAGTGATAAAAGGGAAAGGGGCTTATGATGGTTATCGCTTGTTTGACCAGTTTTCTTGGACTATGTTCACTTTTTATAGGTTAAAGCATCACGGCAAAAAAATGTGAAAAAGCAAAAAGAGTTAAAAGCACATTAGGTATTGCATGCGAAACCGTAAAGTTAGAAAATATGATTAAACCCTCCGTCCTTTTATTTCCCCAATTCTTGAAGGTAGTGTGAAGTATAAAGCCCTATTTGAAGTTTAGGTAAGTCATTTAGGTAAGTCATTTGGCAACATCTCCTCTAAAGGTTCTCACACTCTTTTAGAGTGTTTTTAGAGTTTTAAAAGTAATTGTAACGTGTTAAAGAGACATGTTAGATTTAGGGTATTGAGCATGTATTTAGAGGTAATTGAATGGAATATTTTTTTAATAAGATATGGTTTTTGTAAGTATGAGACATTTAATAGTATGGTAGAGACTTTCGTCGTGATATTGAAGTATCATGAGACACATGAATAAAGCGCATAAACTATTATGAGGTAAATTTTTCATTTTGTATCTCGATGTCATTTTTATTTTTAGTAGAATAAAAGAAGAGCATTTGTTGAATTTGAGATTGGTATTGCAAAGGTTGAAGTAGGTAAGGTTGTTTCTCACCTTATAGAAATGTAGTTTCATGAAGGAAGAGTTGGTCTATTTGGGATTTGAAAACTCACGAGAAGGGTTGAAAATAGATCTAAAGAAGGTAAGAGCATTGTTGAGTGATCGTCACCTAGAAGCATGTTTGAGGCAAGAAGCTTTCATGAATTAGCAATTTTTCATACGAAATTCATTAGAAACTTCAAGTGTCAAAATATGTGCACCCATTACGAAGACTATGAAAGTTGATAAGAAGAAGTTTGAGTGGACTATTATAGAAGATAATAGTTATATTTTTTTAAAGAGAAGGTAATGGAGCAACCGCTATTATCATTATCAAAATTCAACAACCTTCCAAGTTGATTATGATGTTATTAGGATAGCCATAGGACTTTTTTTTTTGGCCAAGAACGTAAGTCCATTGCTAACTTTAGTGATAATTTTCAAATGAAATCAAACATAAGTATTCAATCTATGATCAATACTCTCACGATACAATACCTCTCAAGAAATGGAGACATGATTTGTTTCCGAAGAGTTTCTATTGTACACAAATCATCAAGCATCATTGTAGCTTATAAAAACAACTACAAGGTAAGTTGAGCCAAATGCACATGAAGTACATTGAGTTTCTTCAAAGTTATTATTTTTTCTTAAAGCATAAAAGTGGTGAATCAAGAAAGGTTGTAGATGTTCTGAGTAGGAATTCTTGTGATTAGTGATCTATGAGAGTAGAGGCCAAGTCATTGGATTTGACTTAATGAATGAGTTGTATGAGGAAGAAGTGTATTTTTGAGATACATAAGAAGCATACACAAATCCAACCAAAAGGATAGGACTCCATGAATTGAGTATTTGTTACATGATGGTTTTTTATTCAAAGGAAAATGGTTATGCATACCTCAATGTTCCATGAGGGATAACTTGATACAATTAAAACATAGTGAAGGCCTTGCATTTCACTTTAGTGTTGATAAAACACTAGCGATAGCTAAATGAGAGTTACTATTAACTAAGGACAAGTGTAGATGTGAAGAAATTCATACAAGGATGTGGAGTTTTTCAACATGCTAAGAGAAAATTTAGAATATCGGTTTGTACTATCTTTTTATAATTCGAAGAGCCCATGGGAGGAGAAAACATATTTCAAAACTTGGAGAGGTAATTTTCATATCATCATGGTTATGCAGAGATTTTCTAAGATGACACCATTTATAGTATGTAGGATGACAAGTGATACCACACACATTGTAAATTCATTCTTCAAGGAAGTGGTAAGATTGCACAGTTTATCAAGAAGCATAGTCTTGAAGGTTTATTAAGAAGCATAGTCCCAAATGGAGATACAAGTTTTATTAAACACCTTCGGAGAAATGTGTGCCCTGTGGATTAGACTTTAGTAAGTGTATCATCCTCAAATGGATTGTTAAATAAAGGAAGTGAATTGAAGTCTCCGAAATTTCCTAATATGCTCAAGTAAAATACGATCTCAAACAGTGGGATATGACATTAGCAAAAGTTGGGTTTGCATATGGAAATTTCATAAATAGAAGTACAACAATGAGTCCATTTCAAGTAGTGTATGCTTATAATACATGATGTTTATGTAAGTTGATAAGTACATAAGAGATGGGGAGTATCGAAGTAGAGTATTTTACAATGTGTATACATAAAGAGCATAGGGAAGTAGAGAAGAAGTTTGAAGAGAATGCTTTCAAGTATAAACAATGAACTGATTAGTTAAGAATAGAGAAAGATTCCTAAGTGACTTAGTTTTCACACATTTTGTAAGGACATGTTCCTTTTAGGAAAATACAACAATCTTAAGTGGAATAAGATCAAGCCATACAGATTTTTGAGAATATTTTCAAAAATTCTAATGAGGTAGAGCTACAGATTGGGTGGATATATCATCTAGCTTTAATATAGTGTTTATATACCCTTAGTTTGAGGTACTGAGGAATGGTGAAGAAACAAATTTAGATTTTAATAGTATAGACTAGAAGAAATATTTTTCGATAAGGAAAAATAAGAATTTAAGGTAGTATTGGATATGATTATTTATACCCTTTTTAGGTTAAATAGAATTATTATGCAACACACCACAATAAAAAAGAATGTAATGTATGGAGACTAGGAGCTATTCTCATAAATTAACTTCTAACATTAATTATAAAAAAATCATAATAACATATTGGTTCTTTAGATATATGATATAATCTCAAAATACACGAGAGAGAGAGAGAGAGAGAGACTTAACTATATAGAGTGAGTACGGGAAGAATTTTGGAAGACAGACTAGAGAAACTAGAAAGGCAAATCCTCGAAAAGCTTCACTACTAGAATTGTGATTTGAAAAATCTCCTAGTGTTGGACCATACGGTATGGTCAAGATGTATAATTTAGTCCTCCTTTTGTATGGTATTAGATGCCTTTAAATTTGAAATATGTGACTTTCTACGTCCTTTTTGGTTCATAAATACATTTCACTTTCAAACCCTAGTTCTTGCACAATCTTGATATTGTTTATAATCATTCAAATCACTCCAAAACCTTAACAATGTGTAAAATACCCTACAAGAAGGTTAGTGTTTGGGTTGTGGTGTACCCCATGCAATGCCTACATCGGCACTACTCGAATAGGCCTTAAACCACACGTAGTTCTCCACCTAGCATGTAATAACTATATGAATGTAGTTGTTTGGAAACTTGAACCCTTTTGATCATGTTTTCTTGTGGTGTGCTCTTGCAGGGACATGGAGATATAAATTTGGTATTCTTGGATGTGATGGAAGCTAGACTCTTTGACCTAATTAAGTGCTTCATAACTGTATTAGTGGCTACCCTAATGAATGTGCATCATCTTTGGGAAGATTTAGGGAGTCTTGAGTGCCTTTTGCAAGTGTTGGAAGTGAGTATGTCAATAGAATTCCATATGATTTCCAAGTGAGTGAATGAGGTAGTGTTAACTTGTTTATATATGGCTCCAAAGGTAAAATGTTATGAAAAGGCCAACCTAAGAAGATTAAATGACCCAACATGTGATAGTGCATTGGAAGTAGAGTTAGAAACTGAGCTAGGTCAATAACATATAGGTTGGTTAGGCAATACTGGATCTTAACCTAACTCGTATGATTTTGAATAGGGATATAGGAAATGAAATATGATAGTTACATTCTGTAACATAGAGCTTTACATCAATCTTGTGCAGTAATATTCAAGTATTTTCAACACATGGGTATATGAAAATGAGTAAGTTAGGAAAGATAAGGCAATGAATTGAGTTAAGATAGGAGAGAGGTGTATGTCCTAGCCAAGAAGCACAATTACAATTAGTGTTAAAAGGGTAAATTGAAAAATTTGAGTGTCTATATCTCCCCTTTAAGTATGAAATGAAACTTGCATGCTTAAAAGAAAAGATACTTGAGTGTGTAGACATAAATTGTCTTTGCTCAAAGTTTTCATTGTCAAGTGTGTTTGTGTTGGCATGCTCTACTATGAAACCTATAACATGAAGTGTAGTCAATGTTCATAGTATAAAATTGAATTATAACTCAATGGTGATTGTAGAATTTGAACTTGCATCAAGTGAAATAAAGAGATGCAAAATATGGAAATAATACACTTGTTTTTTTGTGAAGGGAGATCTTATTATTCCTTTCTTACAATTGGATATTTGGATATTTGGATTGTTGTTGAAGAACTTTGTTGAAATATTGGGGATGATCAGTCCCAAATTTTTCTCGAGGGAGAAACTAGAGTATTGAGTGCTTGTAATCCAACACCAAATGAAATAAAGAAGAGGTACCAATGCACCCCATGAAGGAATAATATATAGTATCAAATTTTGTAGTAACTATGAGATATTCCCTTCAATATGAGGAGAGGAAATACTACCTATGAAAACCTTTTCCACTTTGATACTTTCCATAACCCCATGGACCACACCACTACAAGTGGATATAGGCCCAATTTTTTGAGTATATAGACACAAGGTAAAAAGAGAACAAGTTCCCCTATGCTCTTCCTATGAGTTGTAAAACTAATTAAGAGTATGTAATCTACTGAAATATCATATAGAAGGAGACTTGAGTCCCCAAAACATGTGAATTTTTCAATCGAAATGAGTGCTTGAAGAGGAGGAGTGAAATATTTCATGCCCCCGTAATATGACCTCAATTGTTTCATCTAAGTGTGATATTGTGCCAAAAACCTATATTGATGTTGAGAAATTTAGAATTATAGAAAAATCTAGTGTTTTTTCTACCAGGGAAAAAATGGTGTGGTCACAACCATCCGAATAGTCTTGACCCTTTGCATGTTAGAGTTTGACCATGTGTATTTTGTATAAATAGTGAATTTTTGTAGTTGTTTCTATATATGTTTTCTTTGTGAAAACTTCTTTTGAACATGTTATTTTTCCAATAAGTCTAAAATATACCCCAATGAATGCCCCCTTTTTTAAGTGCATGTGAAAACCATTTGAGCATGTGGCTCAAAATAATAAATGTGTGTCCATGCATTGTATGTTTGAAAAGCTATAAAAGAGTGTAGAGTGATGAAGAGCTGACCATCTTTGGAGAACTTGTGCTCTGTCAAAAGGGGTTGCACATGGTGGCAACCATGGCACGCAAAGAAACAAACATTCATAGTAATAAGATCAATAGAAGTAGTGATATCAACTAGGAAAATAGTAGTAATAACAACACAAATGTAAAAGAGTTAGAATATATCCGTAAACAAAATCAAGTGAGTAAAAACACACAAGAACATGTAAAATAGAGTCGTATCAAAGAATAGAGCTGCAAGCATTGGACACCCACATATTAAAAAGATAATCAAGGCACTTGGGCTTCATACAAGATACATTAATGTCACACAAGAAGGAATGGATCCACAAACTTGGGACACACAATTGTCACAAGACAATTATGGCACATAGGACACATATAATGAAGTATACAATTAGTAACACATGCAACTAGAAAGCATACATAACAATAATGTCAAACAATGATGTAAACAATAATATCAAATAATGATATAAGTAATAAGTAGTAAGAGAGAACATAAAACAAGATATGTCAATGTTTCACAAGACACATTTTTTATTCATGTTAGTTCTAAAAAAACATATACACAATAGATATATTCAAGTGTAAGGACGAAGTAGAAAATAACTATAATGAAATAATATAGCCTATATAATATAAAGTAGAATGTAACGAATCATGGTACCACCTATTAGTATGTAATGATTTGTGTGTCATGCATCAAGCTCAATATACCTCGTAAACACATGTGTGTCAATTGTAGAGAAGATATGTTATAAATCAAACTAGAGTGACTAAAAACATATGTAATATAAAGTGTTAATAATGCAAATGATGTGTACATGTCGTGGCTTTGTATATTTATAAATATATGTATGTTTTGTATTATTGAATATAGTTACGTACAAAGAGAGGGTTAGCACAATATCTACTGTTATCACAAAATTACAGTACCCTTGAATGGCAAGAAATGTGGATGGGGAATTCAGTGTAATTTTTGTAATATTGGATCATCTCTCAAGCTATGGAACTTGCGGGCTAGAGATGACCCTCTAGAGAAAGTTGGTTCTTGCTCGTAGACTGCCTTCCACTAACTACTCCTAATGCAGGTAAGAAAACTAATCCTAATCCTATTCTAGCATTCTAAGGGACCAGGAGAGAGAGTGCATGAAAGTAAAACCTACACTAAAAGTGGTGATATGCCAGAAAAGAAGGTTTTTAATCATTTCCTAGCTATTTGAAATGGAGATAGGTGAGCAATGGAGAGGGTGGACAAGATGCACCACAAGACAAAGATGATATTCACATAGAACACCACTTCAAACCCATTAAACATAGCTCTCAAAACCTACAATAGACATCAAGAAATATGCACAGTATACCCTGTAATGGTGAGAGGCAAGAAGAGACAATAAAATATGTAAAGGATGGACAAGATGCATCACAAAAATAGATTTTATTACTCCATGAATTCACACAAGTACATCATTAGTGGGAAAGAGGAAATAAAATTCCATTACAAAGAAAAGAGAGGAGGCTTAAGCTCCACATTCAACCCTAGCAGAGAAGAAAGAGAGAGGGGGTAGGAGAGAAAAATGACCAACTCTTTTACAAATGAGCCCCAAGTTAAAATTTATAGAAATAAAAAGAGAGAGAGAATTCCAATCTCAAAATTTTCTTTTTAACCACTTGCAAGGTGTCATAAATGTGCCCAAATGATGATACATGACCTATAGATGGCACCCCATACTATCTCATGACTTTCAAAAGTAGTGAAAAAATGATGACCATGCTTCTTAATTACACTCCCAACCACCGATAAAATCACTTTTCTAGACTTGGATGGTTTTCCATGAAATTATCCATCAAATCTACATCAATACCTAAATTTTTGATTGATTTGTAATGTTCTCGGAACCACGATTCCAATGAGTATTCATTTGCATGATTTTGTTGAGAATTTCTCAAAATATGAGCATCCGAGCGTAGGAAGTTGTTTTAGTTTGCTGGACATTGTTTGGTTTTCACAGATTTGCAATTAACTTTTCTAGTTGGAAAATATGTTTTAAATGTTTTACTCCCCCTTCTTAATTTTTTCACCTCTTTTAAGAATTTTTTTACATTTGAAATGTTAGTGGGGCCCTTTCATTGATTTATTGCATCCTTTTTTTTCGAGTGGGGAGTTAATGTTTTAAAGCCAACTCGGTTGAGTTGGCTACTTCTTTACCCTTCTTATGAGCTCCTCCTTCCACCTTGGATGCCCATAAATTGACACCTATACACCGATTCACGTTCCCATATCATTTACTTACTTCTTCACTTGGAGCCTCGGCTCTTCACATTTGAATTGGTGAGCTCTTTCATGCTCCATGTGTCTATTGTCAACCCACCTTTGTTGCGGGCCCAACTCTTCCACGGGGAAATTGACTCGAAGACACGGGCCACTCGAGCCATTTTTCCCCAATTTTCCCATATCATGCTTGACCATTGGAGAATTCGGCTTTCACAAGCCCTTTTATCCGACTTGGCCTAGGCCATCAGGGCCACTTTTCTCTACCTTACCCGCATCACATTACTCATGGGTGTTTCACGTCTAAATGTTATGGGCTTCCCTCGGGCCACATGGGCTGATTTTCTACGAAATCTCGACACTTAGTTTCCCCATTCCTCTGTTGACTCCATGTCATTCCATTGACCAGCTCGGTACATGAATTTCTGTAGAAATTAATCTGATCTAATACAAAGAATCTATGAAATAGCTACAGACAATAATTGAAATCAACAACTCTATATTATATTTTTATTATTATTACACTCCATTATATAGGAGATGTAAAATAACAATCCTTACAACAACATTTGTCTTCATATACAACCATACACCCATATGGTTTCAACCTCTCACCAATATAATAATAAAACAATACTAATTGTTTTATTATTCTAACTTACTAACTTACCACATACTAACCACATTTTACATTTACTATTTACATTTACATAGTAAATGTACTTTCACTAATTTACCATAATAATAATTACACATGTAATTATTATTCACCCGTACATACAAATGGAGCACTAAGATATATTTCCTAACATTCCCCCCTTAGTGCGAACATGGGGAAAACCTGCCTTATACTTGCACCTGCTCATGATCTGATGATTTTACAGGATGATCATAAACCTAATAGATGGTTTTTCATAGGGTTGACCATAAACCAAAAATGATGGTTTTGCAATTGGTTTACCATAAACCAAAAAGGGTGATGGTTTTGCATAGGGTTTACCAACAACCGAAAATGGTGGTTTTACAAGTGGTGTACCACAAACCAAAAGGGTGATGGTTTTGCATAGGGTTTACCAACAACCGAAAATGGTGGTTTTACAACTGGTGTACCACAAACCAAAAATGAAGGTTTTCAAGTGGTTTACCTACAACCACATCATGATATGCCAAGTATTATTATTAGCCCTCATCACATCTCACTGCAGGGAATAACATAGGAAATTCTGCTGAAATCTGCATATATAGAAAATACCAGAAATGTAGAAAACTAGAAATGGAACATTGAGATCATGTTCCCCCCTCAATGTGAAATTTCATTTATTCTGAAAACCACAATAGGAACACTGCAACCAAACACTCTACCAAAAATACAAAGAAACAATAGGAACACACTGTATTAAAAATAATCACCATAGCTGATACGGCCCCGTCGTTGGTGACTGACGAGAGGTCGTTGAATGACCTCCAACCTCCTGTGCCTCCTTCCTCCAAGAACTTCACTTAGTATAGAAATTCTTCATAGTTATAGTCAATTTTATCTGTTATTTTTTCATCTCTAGTTTCCCATTCTACAATTTTGCTTACATCTGTAGGTTTTTTTTCTTTTCCATCTACTATCCTCCATAGATTTTTATTCATTAACTGCATCTGGATTTTTACTCTCCATGTATGGAAGTTCAGCCCATTAAATTTATCTAATGGTGTATCCATTTTACTGAATCTAAATATCCAAAAAAAATTGAATGTAGATTTGAATTACCTTTGATTCTCTGATTTCTTCAAAAAACAACAGTGATCAATGTGTTGTATAGTAAATTGCACGTTTCTCCCAAACTACGAACTGGGTTATGCTGAAATTTCTCCTGTAGCTTCTGTATAATAGATCGTTCCACACACAAAATTTTGGAGAAACCTAGATCACGAAACAAAAGTTACAAGATCATCTTCGAGACAGATTTAACCTGCTCTGGTACCAAATGTAGAAATTAATCTGATCTAATACAAAGAATCTATGAAATAGCTACAGACAATAATTGAAATCAACAACTCTATATTATATTTTTATTATTATTACACTCCATTATATAGGAGATGTAAAATAACAATCCTTACAACAACATTTGTCTTCATATACAACCATACACCCATATGGTTTGACCTCTCAATATAATAATAAAACAATACTAATTGTTTTATTATTCTAACTTACTAACTTACCACATACTAACCACATTTTACATTTACTATTTACATTTACATAGTAAATGTACTTTCACTAATTTACCATAATAATAATTACACATGTAATTATTATTCACCCGTACATACAAATGGAGCACTAAGATATATTTCCTAACATTTCCTCCCACCATTGGTGAAGTTAGGATTTTAATGCTTGCATGTCCTAGTGTGGCTTGGACCGCTCAAACCCGCTTTAGCCACATAACTCCTCGTGGTAACTTCAGTATTTTCATCCACAAGTGGCCCTAGTTCCATCCAAGTTGTCCAAACCCACATGTACCACATTGAACTTTCCATGAACTTCCAGATAAGGGCTCAATGAGTGATCCATGTTAGCTCGATTCCTCGACATTGTATGGCTTGGCTTGAAAACTTCACTGCTCACAAATTTGAACTCGACTCTCCCTAACACAACTTGTCCCGACATGAAATAACTCACTCATCATCCCCTTGTTATGGCACGGTGTTCCATAAAATAATCTCGATGTTCTTTACAAATGGGGCTCGGGTTCAATCAATTAGCTCGATCGAAAGACCTCAATACTGATTGAGAAGTTTGGTTCTTATAGAAACGATCTCGGCTCCTTAGGATTTCTCATTCTTCTAATGGTGAGCTCCATTTACTACATTAGCTTCCCTATCATTTCATGGGCTTGGTTCATAATTAAAGAGCTTGGGTGCCAACTAGCTCACCACTTTAAAATGTGACTCGATGGGAAAAAGGAGCTCGACCTTGAGCTTGGGCAATGTTATAAAGGCTAGATTGCACTTCCTTTGACTCTTCTAACTTTCTTTGTATTTCATGGACCCATTTGATTTTCGTAATACTAGGGAACATATGAACACTAGATTTTACCATTAAATGTCGCAAGTGGGCCCCCTGTTGGTCCCATTAACTGAATAAAACTTTGGAACTCAATGATGACCAAGAAGAGGAAAACATTCCTCTTGTAACCTTCAACTCCTTCAAGGGACCTTTGAACACTGAAGTCTTCCCATATCCTCTGAATCGTTTGTGAGCTTACTCTGTTGTCCAATTCCACTCGAGGGTGAAATTGGATAACACTACCCAATTAGGGCCTCATGAGGAGGAAGAGCTAAGCCAAGAGAAACGAGATGCATAGGCATCAAGTGCTAGTGAAGAATGGTTGTATGCAAGTGGTTCCATATTATTATCACATGCCATAGAGATATTAGGAGGATAGAAATGTGGATTATATCCATGAGATAAATTTTCGAGACATGGTAGATCCATGAGGAGGTCTCAAAGAGTAAGAGCCATGAGAGATGAGTTTTGAATGGGGAAAGTTGTGAAGAAACATGGGAGGATGAGATCCTTTGGAAATATTATGTATGTGAGGGAATGAGTGAGAAGGCTTCTTATGAATAAATCCATGAGATGTAACATGTGTATGATGAGGGATATCACGAATCCTATGAGTATGCCAACTATATGGGATATAATGGTGTATAAAAGATAGATCATATTGAAGTGTATGTAACCAAAGAGAATTGAAATGATTAACACCAATAGTAGATGGAAGTGAAAATGGGACTAGAGGAGGAATGATGGAGCTAATCAATGCTTATGATGGTTAAAGAGAAGGATAAATGTCCAATTGAGGTGAATTTTATGAATATATAGGAGGTGAAAAAATAGTAAGTCCATTGATGGTGCCATTTACAATAGATGTGTCTCTAGAGTTGAACTAGAAGAAGTGAGTGGAGAGGAAACTCCCATTGGGGACTATACCATAAGATCATATGACGGAGTGATAGAATTATTTATATGAAGATCTATAATATCATTAGAAGTGTATCAAGATTGATTCTAGTGGATTGATTTAAAATTCATAGAAGTTATAACATTGTGAATGGGAATATGGGTTGTTCCCAAATTCATGGGTATAGTATAAGCGAGAAATAGGAAGCATAATATTAGAGGATATGATCTAAGAGTGTTACTACATGATAATCCTCATGCTTTTTTAAATAGGTGTAATATTTTTAAAAGAAGGAATTAGAGAGAAGTGGTTGATGTGATTTTAGTAGCATTATTAGTGGGATCACCTAATTTAATGTAATTTTTATCAATAATATCTTGTATAAGATTTCTAAGATGGAGACTCTAATTAGTGACGTGGCTAACATATCGATGATAATTGTAATAGGCATTAGGGTCAACTCTTCTTGTGAGGCTTGTTTTCATCATTTTTAATAGTGGCGGGAAAGACATAAGACTACACTCAAGAAATTTCTTTAACATAATGTGGGGGAATAGGTTAAGCATGTAATGGTCTTCGTGCACAAAATTATAAAGGGTTGCGGTCATGTGGATATGTAATAATAGAATGATGGTGAATGAACTACAAACTTGTAGATATAATTTTGATACCTATAACATGTACTTGTGGTTGCTTGAGGAGGATATTATAATGGTTCTTATCTGATATACCATATCATAAGGTGTCAAGGGTCTTAAGACTGATAGCAATGGGTGGGGTAATTTTTCCAAGCACTTGATGAGTGATATTGGTACAATCTCAAATATTTATAGTGGCAAAGGTCTAATCCTTAATAGGCATACCTATATGATGAAGAATAGAAATTCTAAAAATATTAATTTTCAATCCATGGTCAATTAGGACACGCTTTGCCAAGGTAATGTACACTATGACTTTGATGTATAAAGGGATGCCTTCATCGGTGATATCCTACAAGGGTAAGTCAACAGAGGTAAAATAAATGGGTTCATATAAAGAAACCTTTTTATTTAGTCATTCTTGTAAGTAAGAAAAGATAGTATTATGAAGAATTCAAGCATGTTATAAGTATTTCGGATAATATCCTTACATTCTGGGGTAAATTTGTATAAAATCAAGGAATAATATGAAAGCATCACTAAGAGAATCCATGAAGGTATCAACATGATGGGAATGAGCCTAATGAGGGAAAGAAACATACACAAGTAGAACCTAAGAAACTTGAGAGCAACTACACTTGAGTAGAAGAATATTTGTTTTAGAAGTCGATTTCACCATAATGTTTACACCTCTTTTAGGTTAAATATTAACAATAAAAAGGAATGCAAGGTCCTGGAGACTAGGATCTAATCTTATTAAAATTAATTTCCAAAATTAATTGTATAAAATCGTAATAACGTATTGGTTATTTTGATATCGATATAAGCTCAAAACATGAGAGATAGAGAGAATTAGCTATATAGAGTGGTATAGGAAGAATCTGGGAGGAAAGAATGGAGAAAAAAATTTAGATCTTGGAAAATATTCACTTTTAGAACTATGATATGAAAATTTACTTGTGCAAGACCATACGATCTAATCAAGATGTATAATTTGGTCTTGCCCCTTATATACTGATCTTGGATGCATTCAAAATTGGGATTTGTAATTTTATGGTTCCTTTGGTGGCTTGAAAATGTACTTTGATTTCAAACCCTATTTTTCACATAGTCTCAATATTTTATATAATCATCCAAAGAACTCATAAACCCTAATTATGGGTAGAAGACCTTGTAAGAAGGTTAGTTTTTGGGTTATGGTGTACCTCGTGCACCACCTACATTAGAACTACTATGAATAAGCCTCAAACTAGATAGAGTTCTTTACCTAACATGTAATGTCTATATGGATACAACTAGCTAGAAACTTGAACCCCTTAAATCATGTTTGATTATGTTATGATCTTGTTAAGATTTAGAGAAAGGAACTTGGTGTGCTTGGATGTGAGGGAAGCTAGACTCTTTGACCTATTAAAGTGCTTCAAAATTTTATAAGTGAATACCCTAAGGGATGTGCATCATCTTTGTGAATATGTATGGATCCTTTGTTTCCTTTTGTAAGTGTTGGAAGTGAGTATGTCCACAAAATTCTATATGATTTCCAGGTGACTAGATGAGGTAGTGTTAACTTCTTTATATAGGTATATAGAGGTAAAATGTTATGAAAACTTCAAATTAAGAGGATAAAAGGAACCAAAACTGATAATACATCGAAAGTAGAGTTGGAAACTAATCTAGATCAATACGGTATGGGTCATTCATGATCGTAATATACATCTTTACCCATCGTATTATTTTGGACAGTATGTAGAAATTGAAATATGAGAGTTGTATCCTAAAACATAGAGCTTTAACATCAGCCTTGTGTATTCTTGTTTAGATTTTTTCAATACATGGGTATATGAAAATGAGAAAATTAGGAAAGAGAAGGCAACATAAACTAAGTGGATATATGATATAGTTTTTTTCCTTATACAATAAGAACAATTACAATAAGTCATATAAAAAGGGTGAATTTCCAAATTTAAGTGTCTACAATATGAATCAACAAGAATACAATAGGTAAAGAATAAAGAGAGTGGTTGTTTAAGCTGGAGGAACAAAGAAGCTAAAGATGTAAGTTAAACAAAAGTATATGAATTTTCCAATTCTAATAAATCCATTGAATATATCACATGATTTCCATGAGTAGGATCTCATGGACAATTTCATTACCCTAGGTGTCCGATGTAGAAGCATCCAAGGTCATAAAAAATCTTACATCAACCAAAAACATGGGATCATGATCTTGATATAACTTTACACATTTTTGTTGTGAAAATTTGGAAGAAATTTTGCATGCATGGAGGAATATCAACAACACCTTTTAATCATCACTAGAATATAAACATGGCAAGAATCATCACTTTACATAAGTAATGGTTACAAAAATTATTACATTGGTTATGTAGTTTTTAGTCTACTAAAGTGACGGTTGCATAAAACCCTATTGGATTCAAAACACCTGGTCTTCCTATACTTATAATTTTACAATTTATGATCTTCCTATACCTATGATTTCATTTTTAATATAAAAACATTAAGCTGTGACACCTAAAAATCCAAACGTTTGATACAAGGGCTATTTTTTCAAGAATTTGGGGACTTCAAGAGTCATCATGGATTAGTGTTAGACTTGGATTCTAATTCAAAGGAATAAAAAAATTAATTCAGTTCTTTAAGAGATGAGTTGAATAAAATAAGGGATTTGAATAAAACTAGCTCTAACTCAAGGGTGGAAGGCTTAAAGGGGAAGGGAATAAAGAAATACATAGTTTAGCTAAAAGAGTGAGAAAATCAAAGAAAAGATCATGTAAATGTAATGTTTTTGCATTATAACTAATCATTGTACTAAGTGAATATATTCTTCATATATCACTAGGGGTAGGGGATTGTGAAGTATATGAATCTCTCTAACATTGCTTAATTTCAATAACAAGAGTATGTTTGATTTTATGAAATTTCCTTATGTTTATGTACATCTATTAGAGTGTGAGTATGATTCCTAACTAGGAATAAGGTATCCATTTAACTTACCCCCTCATCATCATCTACACCATTATGGAAATTATTATATACAAAAAATATGATTTCACAACCCTATTGATCAACTTTGGGATTTGAAAACAATAATATTTTTCATGAATTCTATGCAAATCTCTAATAAAATGATCTCCTTCATTATAATTCTAATAGTTAACAATACCTTACAACACACAATAAGAAACGATTAATTATTTAGAGGGGATTTTATTATCCTTCCATTACTATTAGTATCCTTGATGGGAATAGTTCTTTCAAGCCAACACACTAAGTATAATGTAAGTTAGTATATAATTTGGTGTAATAAATTTTCCAAACTCGATAACTTTAATTTCTCTAATAAATATTTGATACAATGAAAAAATATAAACTCATCTTAGATGTCCTTAAATGTTTGAATGTTTATGTAAACACCCCAAAACTACATACATGTTTCCAACTTATCCTCAGTTATCCTTCATACCCTTTAGAATTGATTAATTTAATTAATTAATTCATGCTTTGCATCATAAACCTTAGAATTAACTATGTTAATTATATTACCCTTTTGGAATTAATTAAATTAAATCCTACACCATCTTTATCGAGTTTATTTGAAAATTATTAAATAAATGATTAATTATCTCCACTTGGACTCCACTTCTTCATCTCATTCAACTCCACTTGGAATACACTTCTATAATCCTAAAAAGGTAGGGAAATGAAATTTCATGTGCAACCACCTTCCTGGATGTAAGTTACGCCAATTCAAACAATTGGTTCCCCTTCAAAAGTTCAATCGCATAGAATATGTCTATTTGGTATTTCGGAAATACATTAATTATCCTCAGTAACTCATTCAAACTTTATCCACTTTTCTTGGCCTCTCCCTCAACTATAAATAAACAAACCATTATCCTTGTAAATCCTCTTGGATTGCTCTTGGATTCCTATATAATCACTCTGTTATTTTTCTCTCTAATATATGCATATTGGAACCTTTCCTAATGTCATATTTGTGTTTGTAGCATTGTCACCCTCTCATTTGGAGATCAAATCAAGAGCACCCACAATCTAAATTCTTACAAGGTTCCACAAGTGTAAAGGCTTCCATAACCTTATCTCGAGGTTTGCAAGAATAAAATGGAGGAGAGGTTTACTTCTTTCTTTTCTTTTGTTTTCTTTTGCTCACATTCTAGCACACTTGGTGGGACTTACCCACACTTCATTCATTTTTTTTTCATGTTTATTTCATCTTTTAACAAAAAAATTATCTTTTTTAACCATTGTGTGTAATTGGTTTTATGTGATTAATGTTTTTGTTTGGTGTGTTTTAACTATTTTGTTGTGTTGTTATGTATGCAAGAGTGTGTTTCTACATGTTGGGAGCATCAGAAAATAGGAATTAAAGTTTTAAAAAATCATTAAAACATTATGTTTCATTGTTGTCTTATTGTTTTTTTATTTGAGTGGGTAGACAATCTCAAAACAAAAATCAAATATTAAAAACAATTAAAAAAATATCCCAAAATATACGTGTATTTACTCTATGTACAATAATGGTTTTGGTTATAATTATATTTAGCAGCACCTACTAAAGTTAGCAGATTGTTCAAAGTTGGTCCCTACCGAGCTCTACAGATCACCTCAACTCCCATAAGTTATTTGATCTAATCATCAAGCTCTCCCCTTTACCCTCGAGCTCTTCCCTTCCTCCTCACCCCTCTACACAACACTCCCCCTTCCAATATCATCCCTAACTCAAACAAACCGATCTCACCCTCCTTCCGCACTTCTTGTTGCTTCAATTCTCCTCACATCTTAATCTTTCTTCCCTATTTTCTCCATCCCTTCTCAAAGTTACTCTACCTCTACCTAAATTGGCCTCGACTCATTTGATTCAAGCTCCTCACTTGCTCACACCCCTAAACATTTACGTCGTTACCTCGATCTACTTCTTCATGCCAACAGTCTAGCTCTACATGCTTGGTTGAGTTGATTTGGCCTTATCTCTCGCTGACCTCACTCATTCACACATCCTCATGATGAGCTTGATCCCAATTGTCAAGCTTCCCAACTGAACTAATCTCTTTGCATGCTTCTCGCATCCTGACTCCCCTACCATATCGACCTCTTCATCGATTCTTTGTCGTGTCGTTACCAAGTTGCATCACTCTGCACTTCCAACATACCGAGTTCCTTGAACTCACCCATGACCTCACCTCACCACCGATCTCGACCCCTTAATCCATTCACCCCTTCACCCTTTTTGATCCTTCCATGAATCCACCACCGCGCCTACATCATGTTGCCATTGAGCCTCCATTGTGTTGCCATTAAACTAGATCCCTATTTGTTTTTGGCTTGTATCTCGAGCTCCAACCCTATTCCAAATTCCCCACCATCCTTTTTTAGTTTTTTGAGCTCCCATCTTCATGTCTCTGTGCTTTCACCAAATCCCCGTGAAGCATACACAAGACCAAAGCTCAATCCCTTCCTTTGCAAAAATAATTCTTTTAGAGTTTTGGTTTTTTATTTTTTTCTTCTTTTTCGAAAGGAAAAGGACTCAGTTCATAAGAATAAGATCTCCCTAAACTATTAATGTACAAATCAAACCTATAATGTCATGGTATATGATATGAAACATTTGAAAAAAGGCCTCTAATATTTAATGTTACGACTAGCGAAGAAGACACTAATTATGAAAGTGAGACTAGTTCCACACATAGCCTCTTTGAAGACCTAGCTAAAACCACCCTATGACTCATAAATTTGTTCATTTTTACCCTAGACATTTTTACCCATACCTCATAGATCATAGCCAATAATGTCACATCTCCATGGACCTCCTTTAGAATGATGAGGCCATCTACAAATTCCTCAGGACTTGGGATCCTAATCCCTTATCGTACCACAAGAACTAATTTGAAATAAATCTCAATGCAAATACTTATTTTAGTGAGGAATTTTAGTGCTCTAACCTGTAAAAAAATAAAAAATAAAATAAAAGTGAGAAAAAAATACAACCTTGTATAGTGAAAACCTAGGTGAAGCACTATGTGAGAAGAAAAAAGAAAAGGATGCATCTCGTGGTGAAAATTTTCTAAGGAACCGGAGAGAGGAGACTCATTACCAAATGAATTAGATGATTTTCATAAGCCTACAATACACCGATACATCTAAAATGTTAGTAGAAGACAAGTATCACCATCAATATCGAACAAACGATAATCCAAAAATATTACATCTCGAGAAAGCTTATCAAAATAAAAATTCAAGTCTTCACAAAGACTCCTCATTGAATTTCATGATGTCTTCACATCATCCTATAAGGACATGTCAGGTTTGGATCCCTCTCTATTTATACATAATCCGGTGGTTCACTTGGATGTAAATCCTGTTAAGAAAAAAATATGAAAAATGCATCCTAAGGTGGCATTGTTAGTAAAATAAAATCTTCAAAAAATTTAGAAGATGGTTTTATAAGATCAATAAACTATTCGAATGGATCTCGAACATGGTATCTATCACTAAGAAGACACCGACATCCAAATTTGCCTGATTTTTGGGACATGAAAAAATCATATCCTAAGGATTACTTTCCCTTCCTAACATCAATTGATTAAGAAAAATACTTATTAAATAATAAATATATGCCTAAATTTGATCACAATGTAGCACTAAATAAATAAACAATTAGGTACACAATAGACCCAAGCAAGTTATGCTAGGAAATAATGAAACCCTAGTTGCAAAGAGGAGGTAAAAGGACTTAGTTGATTCACAACCAAATTTGAACTATGTAAAAGTGTTGACTAGATGAACAACAAGGAGAAGTGTTGATAGAGAATCAAAAAAATGTAATATTTGAAGATCTGTCAGACTGGGGCACCTAAGATGGGTCGGGGAGCTGCGAGTGCTACAAAATGATTATGGGTGCATGTGATCGCTTAAACCCCCAGGAAACCTCCTTCATAAGGTCACAAGATGTTCATTGTAATTTTCTTCTTGTCGATAGTATGTTGCACCAAGTTCACTGATGTCACTGATAACCTACAATAAACATTTCACTGCAAAACCCTCAAAAGTGCATCAAATCCCAAAAATAAAATAATGCAAATGAGGGTCAAAATTTCCTCATCTGTCAAAGGATTTATCTTACGATTAAGTGGTGCACTACATTTCAAACCCAATGTAGTTTTATGTGTGTGTGTGTCAAAATTGTGCCTCAGGTGGCTCTTGAGCATGTCGCACTTGATAGCAAGCAAGCAGCTAGATGTAGATAATGTAGATAGATGTGTGCATGAAAGAATAAAATTCCCCTCCTATGAAGTGTATGCAGAAGAATACAATCCCTTTTCCCTTGTGTGGAGCTAGAATGGATGCTTGAATGCTCTAAAATAGCCTTTGGATGCAACCTTAGGTGGTGATAGCTAATGCTTAGTGTTTGGTCCTTTATTATGGTCACATAAATTTATATTTATATGATTCCCTTTCTTGAATTTTGTAATCTACCCCAAAATGGCTAACTACCAAAAAGATAAGATGCCCAAATGGATAGAAAGGACCCAAAATATGTAAGAAAAGTACAAAGAGGTCAAGGGCACCCGTGAGGGAACAGGGGGCACTGGCGCTAGCGTCTAGCTAGGCACCGGTGTCTAGAGTGAGAAATGCCAAAGTATATAAAGACAGACAATTTGGGAAAGTAATAGTGTAATACCAAAAGTGGCAACAAAAAGCAAGTAAAGATGGCCAAAGACATGGGTTAATTAGTACTTTTCTTACTTATGAATCATATGAATAATAGTATGTGATCATCACTAGATAAATACCCAAAATGTGTGATTTAGTATCTACATTTTCCCCCACTTTATGTTGTTGAGTGAATGCTTGATAGAAAAAAATTAGATAAGAGATGCATACTGATATCCATGTAGATCGATGACGAAAATCATCCTAAGAGACAAGAAAAAGTGTGGAGTGATAAAAATGTGAAGCGTGGAAACTAGAGAAGAGGAAGTGAAAAGTGATGATGATGATGACCCTAGGGAAAGAGCGTATGTGTAGATGTCGTGATTGTACCTATTTTTGATGTCACATGAGGTTTTCATGATGTGTGATGATGTGACTACCACTTCCCATAAGCATGGACCTACAAAAGAGAAAAATTAAAAAGTAGTCAAATATTCTTATATATGATCAAAACATGTAAAAAGTGTGTAAAATTATGCAAGAAAATGAAAAAGGAACATGTGCAACTTATCCCGATGTGTAAAAAGTGTAGAAAGGAACTTGAAGACAATGTAGAAGAACAGGGTTTTAGGTGATCTCACACCAGTTGTGTTGATTGTGAGTTTTTGGGGTGATCTCATGACAAGATGGAAGAAGTGTAGGGAGAAAAGTATGGTGTCATCCTCCAACCTCTAAATTATTCCCACAATGTGAAAACCATTATAGATGGTGTGTATAAATCCAATCCGTTTCGAACAATTCCGATCCAACGTGAAAGTAGAAAATGTTGTGTAGTGCATGCATGTTGAGTGCTAAGGATTGTGTGCCCTATAAAATCCGTTGTGTGAAGTGTTGAAAAATGTGCTGAACTGAAAAAATGTTGTGTAACAAACCCCTAGTCATATACATCTAGGAAGGTTCAAGGGCACCTAGTCTCTATTGTGCAGGTGCAGGTGCTAATATATGTACTATGTTGAGGATCCAAGTCAAGATCTGGGCCATTTCCATGACTGATGACTATGTTGTACTAGTACTAAAGTGTGTTGTGTAATGACTATGAACTGTTGTGTGTTATGACTGATTCACCCAAATGATGCCCCCTCATTTGGGGTACATGTGATGTTGTTAAGGAGTATGTGACCCAAAAGAGGATTAACCACTAAGGTTTGAACTAATGCCCTACAAGGGGGAGGGAGTGTTCTTGGTAGAAACTAAGGCACATGCAAAAAAATGACCGGGAGATAAGTGTTAGTGAAAATAAAGACAAACATGCATGTAGAAGACAAGATGTAAGCTAATAAGTAGAAAACAATGTATAAGCTAAAATGCAAGAATACAATGTAAACATGTAAGAAGACAAAGTGGACCATGAAAAGAGGGTTCTAAACATGGGATGTCACTCACGATGTGATAAGATAATCAAGGCCATAGTGGCCACAAGTAGATAGTGCACACTCAATACTAATGGCAAAGCCCGCAAATAATGGCAAACAATGACAAGCAAAGACAAGCAATAGTAAGCAATGTAACATACAACTATAAAATAAAATAAACCTGTAAAAAAAATGTTGCACATGTAGCTTTGTTATAATGTTAGAAAGTTAAAAAGTATTTCAAATCTCGTATAATTTGATAATGATGTGCTATGAAAAATAAAACAATAGCACCTGTAGTGTACAAAAGTGGATGCCCCCAAGAGCCATTGTGGGATTGGTAAGATGTATTGCGCCAAACATTCATGTTGCATGTATCGATCTATAAAATTTGTGACCACAACTAGAAAGAAAGTGAATGTGCATATGTGTATGAAAATGACATATAAAATATTTATCTAACATGTGTAAAAAGTGTACATGTAATCCCAAGCAAGAAAGAGTAAATGAGACCAAGATATTCAATATGATGTGGAGGCATGAGATGAAATGGAATGTAGAGTGAGTGTGATAAGAGCGGTTTACCCCCCAAGTGAATGTGAATGAGTCTGCAAGTGATGAGTTTCATTTATAGATGCCCCCATTAGCAGTCAAGAATGAACCATAGAACAAGAGTGCATCATCAAGAAATGGTTTGATAGTGTGCTAAAAAAATATGTGATTGTCAAGCATAGAGTTTAGAGAGTGTGTGAGTGAGTGAATGCGTGAGTGTATGAGGGTGGTGAGGTCCATTTGAGATATATACCCTTATCATTCAAGTAGGGACCATGGAAATAGATTGTTTCATAGGGTAGTGAGCTGTAATGTGTAGAAGTAGATGCTAGAAATATATGTCGTGAATGCATAGAGTAGATGTTGTGTAGAGATGAATGCATAAAATGTGAAGTGTGTAGTGTGTAATGTGTAGTATGTAATGTGTAGTGTAGTGTGTAATGTAGTGTGTAGTGTGTGAGATTCATGTGTATAAGATGCCCTCAACATTCAAGTGTGAACCATAGAATGAGAGTTTATCATCGGGTAATGATGATACAAGAGTGTATCAGAATGTGCATGATGTGTAATGATGCTCGAGATAAATTCAACATGAAACACAGAGCATAAAATTAGAAATCCTAACCAACTAGGATTTTAGAAGGGTGGGATAAATAAGTGTGATGCCCCCCAAGTGTGCCAATTATGGAGATCTATGCACCAACATGAGAGGTACCATGCCATTGTGGGAGATTTTTGTTTGTGTTCGATAAGAGAGATAGCCAACACAATGGTAGGTAGAATATATGGTAGGATCATGCAAAGTTGGCAGAGTTTGAAATGTTTCATGGCCATCAATAGGAGTAGTGCCTTGAAAAAATGAATCAGTGTTATCTTATTTGTGATTGATGACATTATAGCAGACTTGATAGGAGAAGAGGGTGGATTTATTTTGAGAGGAGGTTGTGTAGTTTGACTTGGTGATGCATTAGAATACTTGAAAAGAGGAGGTGTGATATTGATTTTGAGAGGCATTTGCTTAGTTTGACTTGATAATTACGTATATGACTTGAGTGGAGGAGGAGTTAGATTGATTTTGAGAGGTATTTTCTTATGAGGTGTTTGACTTATTATAAAGGGAAATTGAGTAATGATGGCATAATGCTCATTAGCGTAGAAGGAGCATATTTAGGAGCCCATTTAGATGGGCATGGAGCAGAATGTTGTGCAATGAATGAGATAAATCCTTGACACTTGAGATGCTTGATATTGCTTTGTAAATCATATCAATCATTGTCATTATGTCATTTGATTCGATGATAAGCACAAAATGGGAGACCTTAATATTTGACCATCGATAAGGAGGATAGCAATGAGTAGATGGCAAGATGATTAATCGATGATTAAGGAATGCGATAATAATGTCATGTTGTATAGTATTGCGATCTAACTTGAGAGGTGATGGTAATGGTAATACTTGATATTCACTTATATAAGCACATGTAGAATACATAGAATGTGAATAAGAAGAAGTATCATGAACACGAGAAGCATCCTTAAGATGTTGCATTTTATATTTTAGAGATGTAATCGTGGATTCCATAGACTGAAATTTATCTTGAAATAAATAATTTAAATCTTGAATAGACGTGCAAATTAATTTATTGGGATTGGAACTAATAGATTCATCGGAGATACAATCAAAGATAACAACGACTTACGAAGGCAACATGTTAATAGGGAGATACATAGTTGATAGGGTTTTGTGAAGAGCATCTTTGCAACATGGGTGAAATTGAATAAATTGAAGCAAATAAACTTGAGAGACCTTATGAGCCATGATAGAAGAAAAATAAGGATCCAAGAGTATTCAAATGCGGGTTCCACCAAATGATTGAGAAAATATAGAATTTATAAATGCCAAAATCTGAATGCAATGTAGCAATAAATGAATAAACAATTAGGTACACAATAGACCCAAGCAAATCAAGCTAGGAAATAATGAAACTCTAGTTGTAAAGAGGAGGTAGAATGAATTATTTGATTCACAATCAAATCAGAATTGTGCCAAAGTCCTGACAAAATGAGCATAGAGGGATAAGTGTCACAAAGAGACTTAGAAAAATGTGTGAGCTGAAGATCAACCTAGACTGGGGCACCTGCGGGAGATGCAAACTAATTATGGGTGCTTGTAAATTCTTAAACCCTCAAAGAACCTCCTTCGCAAGGTCGCAAGATGTTCATTTTCCTTTACTTCTTATCACTAGTATGTCGCACCAAGTTCTCTAATATCATTGATAACCTACAATAAATATTTCACTTGCAAAACCCTCAAAAGTGCAACAAATCCCAAAAAGAAAAGAATGAAAATTAGGGGTTAGAATGTCCTAAGATTTCAAATGAGTGATCTTATAACTAAGCATTATTCTAAATATCATACCTAGTGTAGTTCTATGTGTGTGTGTGTCAAAATCGTGCCCTAGGTGGTTCTTATGTTTGTCACACTTGATAGCGAGCAAGTAGCTAGATGTAGAGAATATAGCTAGATGTGTGCATGAAATAATAGACTTCCCCTCCTATGAAGTGTATGTAGAATAATGAATTCCCTTATCCCTTGTGTGGATCTAGAATGGATGCTTAAATGCTCTAGAATAGCATTTAGATGCAATCTTAGGTGGTGATAGCCAATGCTTAGTGCTTGGCCCTTTATTATGGTCACATAACTTTATATTTATATGATTCCCTTGCTTAAATTTCATAATTAACCCCAAAAAAGCTGACTACCAAAAATATTATATGTTTAAACGGATAGAAAGGACCCAAAATATGTGAGAAAATTACAAGGAGGTTAAGGGTGCCCAGAGGAGGCGGGGGCACCTAGCACCCGCATCCTGGTTGGGCATTGGTGTCCAAAGTGAGAAATTTTGAAGTATAAAATATAAACTAGGAAAGTAAGAGTGTAAGATCAAAAGTGGTAACATAAATCAAGAAAACATGTCCAAAGACATGGGTTAATTAGTATGTTTCTTACTTAGGAATCATATTAATAATAGTATGTGATCAAGACTAGATAGATACCAAAAGTTCGTGATTTAGTTTCCACATCGACATGATTGTTGAATCTACCACTAGTCATGATATGTTAACCTTAATGGATAGATTTTGAGGATACAACCAGATCCACATTACAAAAGAGGATCAACATAAGATAACATTTACAACCCCCTAGGGAACTTTTTTTCTACAAGATCATGCCCTTCGGCCTCCAAAACATAGGCACAACTTATCGAGAGAAATGACAGACATTTTCATGGCCTCCTTCATGACATCATGGAGGACTATGTTGATGATATTATCGCTAAATATAAAACTAAAGTAGATCATCCATCCATATTACAACTTATATTTGAGAGGTTAAGAGAATATAAGGTTCATCTTAATCCAAAAATGGGTCGTTGGTGTCACTTAAGGGAAACCCTTAGGATTCATCGTCTCACGACGGGAATTAGAGTTGACCTTACCAAAGTCAAGGGTATAATAGAAATGCCTCGGCCACGTAACCTTCATCAACTCCAAGGTTTACAAGGGAAAATTCAGCCTATCAGATGCTTTATAGTCCAATTGGAAGATAAGTGCCACCATTTCAACCAACTACTCAGAAAGGATGTCTAGTTCAAATGGATGTAAGAATGCCAAGATTATTTCACCAAGCTGAAAGAATATCTATCAACTCCACTAGCTTTGATTCCACGTATCCAAGATAAGCCAATGTTGTTGTATATATCTGCAACAGAACATGTCATTGGGGCATTTCTTGCACAACATAATGATAAAGGACAAGAGCAAGCGGTCTACTACTTGAGAATAACTCTTATAGCCCAAGAGCTCAAATACTCCCAAGCTAAAAATTGTGTTTGGTAGTAGTGTTCTCTTTTCAAAAGTTGTGACCCAACTTCTCAATCATACCACACAACTTATTACCAGATTATATCCATTAAAATATCTCCTATCAATACATGTCATCGCAGGTCAAATGTCTAGTTGGATCATACTCCAAAGTGAGTTTGACTTTGAATTTTCTGCTCAAAAATCCATAAAAGGGAAATTTTGGAAGATCAACTAGTTGTAATGCCACTTTGTCGGCTTCTTAACCCTTCATTTTGAATTCCCTGGTAGATATTTTATGTATATTGATATGATTCCTTCATGGACCATATTCTTTGATGGTTCTGATATGCATGGATCGGGAGTTGATATAGTATTTTGTACTCCAAATGGTGATGTCATACCTAAATATTATCACCTTGGCTTTTCATGTACCAATAAAATTCTAGAATATTAATCCCTCATAGCAGGTCTAGGCTTCATTATATCTTGACGGATCTAAGAGTTGATAGTTTTTAGAGAATGCCTCCTCATCATCAAGCAGGTTAATGGAGAGTATCAAGTCAAAGATGATAAACTTGTTATGTACAAATGCATTTTTGATAGCCTTAAAGGATTTTTTCATCTTATAACATTTGAAATTGTTCCTTGCACACAAAATAAAGCAGTGGATGTAATGTTGACTATCGCATCCCTTCTAGAGTTTGATAAAAAGAAAAAACATAACGAGTTTCTCGTGGAACATATTTTGGTGCTCGCATATAATTTTCTAGAGTCCACCATGGTGTGTGAACTTTTTTAGTCTTGAAAATCCTTTGTATCATGATAATTACATATTCAGCCAAGATAAAACATATCCTAATAATATAAATTCAACCAATAAATGAGCCTTAGCAAAAAAAAATTGCATTATACCATCCTTGTCAATACCCTTTACTATAGAGCATACGATGGGACTCTCTTAAGGTGTCTCAATTAGGAAGAAGTAAATCAGACACTAGTTGAAATACATTCGGGTATTTGTAGCACACATACAATTGAAATGGTCCTAGCTAAGAATATCTTACATGTGGATTACTTTTAGCCTACTAAGGAGTCTAACGCATGTAATTTTGTTAAGAAGTGTCAAGCACTGTTAAAGGCATGGTAATCTAATTCATGCACCTTCACAAGCCCTTCAACCTATCACCTCACCTTATCCTTTTTCCAAATGGGGGCTCGACTTAGTTCTAAAATTAAGCCCACGTCCTCACGATGGTCATACGTTCATAATCACTACTACCAAATATTTTACCAAGTGGATAGAGTTTATGCCTCTCATCTATATCATTGGGTGTGATATTTCTAAATTCATATTCAACCACATCATCTTCCACTTTGGCATCCCTATGTCTACATTATTTGCAGACAATGGGATATCCTTCAAAAATAAGAATTTCAAAGAACTTACCAAAAAATACCATATCTACATACAATGGGAAACTCCATATTACCCACAGTGTAATGGCCAATCTAAAGAATCCAATAAGACGATTAAATAAATATTAGAGAATAATTTCAACAAGCATGGTCGTAATTGGAATACGCAATTGTATCCCACCCTTTGGGCCTATCGTACCTCCTTCTACACTTCAATGAAGCCATCCATTTCTCCCTATTATATGTCCCTAAATCCATATTACCCATTGAAGTTGATCTCCCTTCCCTCCACGTATCATTACAACACCTGGTGCATGAAGAGGATTACTACCAAGCACACCTTGCAAAATTAAAACTCTTGGATGAGAAAATAATTCAGGCCTTGGACCATCTAAAGGTATATCATAATCACCTTCATCATAGCTACAATAAGTGGATCAAACCTAGACAATTTGAGATTGGAGACCTTGTGCTTAACAAAAATTTAAAAAATACCACAAAAGAATGAGAGAAGAAGGGAATTTTTGAACCCAATTGGTTAGGACCTTATATTGCGACTACTAAATTTAGCTCTAGAGCATATAAGTTATCTAAACAAGATGGTACAAAGATTAAGGATCCCATGAATGTGGTTCATCTAAAAAAGTTATATTCTTAAACCTCTCAAAGTATCCCTAGTATTGGGGGCATATCAGCGCAAATGCTTGCTTCACCTTTCCACTTTATCCCATGTTTGTGTCATTTTATTTCACCTTGTTTCACATGTTCCCTTGTTAGATTTTCATTTCTAGGATTCTTTTCTCTTTTCACCCTCTCCCTTTATTTCTCATCCCTTATTTTCATTCAAATTGTTCACTTGTGCCATTTTTTATGGTTCTACTTGCAGATATCATTTCTTGTCATTGGTGCATGTTTAAAAACCAAAAAATCAAAAACATTCAAATATGTTCAAAAATACAAGAAATATTCAAAAATATAAAAACATTCAAATATGTTCAAAATTCAAAAACATTCAAATATGTTAAAAATACAAAAAAACATTCAAATATGTTCAAAATTCAAAAACATTCAAATATGTTCAAAAATACAAAAAAATCAAATATGTTCAAATTTCAAAAACATTCAAATATGTTCAAAAAGAAAAGAAACATTCATATATTTTCAAAATTCAATAATTTTCAAATATATGTCAAAAATAAAAAATAGTACAAAATTAGCAAAAAGAAAAACATTTAGAAAATGTTTGACCAATTTTTAACAACTAAATAACATAGTTCAACAATATCGTCATTTGATGACACTCCTCGTGATTGTTCCATCGCGTCTTCCAATTATCACTTTTCTTTCCCATGGTGTATATATATGCTTGAGCTAATCAATTATTTACCCTTTCACAATATAACTTTGCTTGGGGCACACTTAGATTTAAAATTTAATCCAATACAGATCAAACTTCAATGGGATTTGATAAGAGTATTTTTTGGAGTATCTAAGAATCACTCCACTCTTTAGCCCAATCCAATCCTCTCACGTTCTAAGCTATCACTCAGGGGCATTCATATATGTCTAATTCTTCAATGTGGAACACATTAGGAGTGTCATTAGATGTCGTTATTGCAAATTATGTTGTATTGTTGTGGTTTTTCAACATTGTGACAATACTTGTGCTTTTGTTAGTTTTTTATTTTATTGTACTTTATCATTGTAGACCAATTACAGGTGAATTATTAACATCTTAGTTCACATATAACTTTGGTGTAGTTCCTTCCTGTTCATATTGGGTTTGTTTGACATGTTTTTTATGCTTTCAACATCATCGTTTATCCATAATAAATTAGGTGTAACAAAAATGCCGCTCCTCTTTCTTTGCATAAAATTTTCTAAGACTTTATAAAGCCATCAAAAATCATATAATTACACAACAAAATATAAAAATTCACATAAATTATTAAAATCATAAAAATTCAAATATTCACCAAATCCTTAAAAATTTTGAAAACACATGAAATTACTTCAACAACTCAACACAAACTTGATAAAATTAAACTTTTAACTATTATGCTATGACTATAATGTTATCATGTTACCCTAGTGATTTTTCCAATCTTTCAACTATCATGCTACATCATCTTCCCTTAGCGTGTTAATAATTCTACTTGGGGAAAGATAAATCAATTGTTTCCTTCGTGATACAAATTTTCTCGGGAAATTTGGCTCTCATTCTACCTCTCCTGGAATTCATAAGTTTATTGCATGGAGGCAACGATCCTTTTCAACTTTCAGATCAATATTCAATGTGGATCCAACAAGAATTTCATTAAGAGTATCTAAGCATCACTCTGCTCTTTAGTCTAATCATATCCCAATGCATTGCATAAGTTTAGTGCTTGGGGGCATTTATATCTACTTAATTATCATTATGGCATGTATTAGGGGTATAGATAACTGTCTTCTTTTTTGAGTTTGTGTTACATTGTTGATACTTTTCTGTTTGAACCAATTACATGTATTTTTTTATCATCTTGGTTTTTTCATAGCCTTGGTGCATACTTTTATGATGTATATTGGGTTTTTTTCCTTTTTATATTTTACTTTTTGTGTGTGTGTTTGTTTATGCGCTTTTGGGTTAAACATCACAATTATTTTATAATCATGGTGACAACTCTATTGTGCAACAACAAAATAAGGTTGCTCTAAATTTCACTCTCTAAATGACGCTCATGCTACGAGCACAATTCCTCCCATCCTTGTTCAAATTCCTTGTCTTCTTCCTATCAAGCGGTTTTCCACCGCTTTGTTGCATCACCCACCCACTTGAGGGGACATTCCCTTACCATCCTACTCATTGGGGCATCTAAATTCTTCATCGGGGCATGTCTAAACCATCTACCATATTTTCCCTATCGTTTCACTCGTCAATTTGCATACTACTATTTTTAAAATGCTATTACTTCATAATAAAACTTTAAAAAGGGGCAAATGTAGACACCCCAAAGCTGCATGTTTCCATCTTATCCTCGATTATCATTCATAACCTTTAGAATTAATTAATTAAATTAATTAATTCATGTTTTGCATCATAAACCTTAGAATTAACTAAGTTAATTATATTACCCTTTTGGAATTAATTAAATTAATTCCTACACCCTCTTTAGCTCGATTTAATTAACATTTATTAAATAAATGATTAATTATCTCCACTTCATATCCACTTGGACCCCACTTGGACTCCACTTCCTCATCCCAGTCAACTCCACTTGGACTACACTTCTAGAATCCTATAAATGTGGGGAAATAAAATAACATGTATAACCACCTTCTTGAATGCAACTTTTGCCAATTCAAATAATCATTGCCCCTTTAAAGTTGTAACTACACAGAATAATTCCATTTTCTATTTGAGGAAATACATTAATGTTTATGGAACTCATTCAAACTTTAATCCATTTTTTATGGCCTCTCCCTCAGCTATAAATAAGCATACCATTATCCTTTACAAATCCTCTCAATTACTATACAATCACTACGATATTTTCTCTCCAATATCTGCATATTGAAAGCTTTCCTAATGTCATATTTGTGTTTGTAGCATTGGAGCTCTCTCATTTGGATATCGAATCAAGAGCACAAGTATATGGAAAATGTGTAATTTTATAAAAATAACTAATCATCTACCAAAATTAGGTGTGTGGAAAATAACTTCTACTAAAAATATTTAGGCAAATTAAATTCATAAAATAAAGTTTAAAAATGAATACATGGGAGATCAAAATCCAATTCCATCCCCATTATATAAAATAGAAATAAGAGAAGAAAAATGAAAAGTCCCTTTAAATCCGATAATGTACTCTTATTATGTAGGATTTTTTCATTCAAATAGGTATACTTTCCCTACCCCTCCAAAATTTAAACTTTTAATTCCCCTTTCAAAGCACAACTTATTTATCATTAACCAACTTAGGTTTACCACATCCTTGAGTAAAACCCCATTAAATTTTTTATTAAACATTGTTTTTAGTAAAACCTATATAAATAGCATATTTATTTACACACCTAAGTATTTAGAATATTTAGAGGGAATTTATGTCATACATGAGGATGACATAAGGAAACTCCAATAGAAAGATGACATCCATAAAAATCATGTTATAACCACTTTATTACGCTTCTCAACTAGGAATTTTTTTATTTAACTTCATGCTTCATTGATTTAAACAACCATATATTTAAATCCAAAGCATAAATATTAAGTTCATATCTTAGGCTTCCTTGCTCTAAATTCACCTAATTTAGAACCAATTGTTTCACCAATAAGTTGAAGCTTTCAGGAAGGAACAGATAGAAGGTAAGTGGTTAAGGAGGAATACGTGAAGTGAAGGTGGAAGCTAGGATGTGCGCATTGTTTGACGTTATCCAAGTTGATCGTAGAGAACTCCTTTTTCGGGAAGGACTACTGTAAATACAAAACAAGACCACAAAAAAGCATTAAATAGATTATAACAGTGGATTGCCTAGCGTATGCTAGATCTAGGAAGCGTGATGCTTCCTAGAGAGGCTATCAATCCACTATTTAATTTAATGTAAATAAGAAAATGAAATAAAAAGATCCTATTATAATGCAATGATTTAGGTTTCTCAATACAAAAAAATATGCTAGATTTAATGTTAAATACAAAATGTATCACTAAATATAATGAAACCAAAGGTTTGTTTGGGATAGGTAGGTTTTTCAAAGGTCTGGTAAAGGTCTGGGACTGATTAGGCGAGGTCTAGGTTGATTTTATTTGAATATAAGGCTTCTTTGGTATGAGGGTGTAAAATAACACAAAGCTGGTATCGGTTGGGTGACCAATGTCGAATAGGGATGAAAGCGATTGCGGTAAGGTAAAAGCAGAGCATTGGTAGTAGTATGATGGGTGATAAATTAATAAAAATGGATTTTTAGCCTCTTTGTGATTGCACAAAGAGTGAGGAAGGTGTGGTTAGGATTGTAATATGGTGAGAAGACTCAGGAATGCAGAGGAAGAGGTTAAGAAAGGTGGAAATGCTTGAAATGGTTGGGTAGGTGGATTGGTGGGAAGATGGAGATATCCAAGTAATAGCAGAAATGGAAATACTGAAAGAAGTAAAAGATCTATAGTAAAGTAAGCATAGATGATGAAAACCATGTTACTTACTTGTTGCTATGAAGATCTCATGAATGAAGGTGGTTGGTGGTTGATTGGTGAGGTGATGGTTGGTTGATGTTGTGGCGGTCTAACTGTGTGTTCCCATGGATACTCCAATGCTCTGGAAGAGAACTTGTTACTTGTGTTGCACTCTGGTGGTGTGTCATTGTCATTTGGATGCAAGAATGGCTTTGAGACTCACGCTTGATTGTAATATAATTCCCAAAACTGAATGACCAACCCATGTAAAGAGTTGTAAAATTATATATAAAGGAACTGATGGTGGTTTAGGTGATCGACGTCAACCGAGGATAAACCAAGATCGGTTAGGGTGAATTAGTCAAAGTTACCAAAAATATCCTGATCTTTACTATGTTTGGCGTGATCTTGATTGCTAATCCAGTCTCAAGTGAGGGTTGGCGCTTAGATAAGTGGGAGTGTTGTTGGAGAAGGAATAGGAATTTAATTTTAGGGTTTGAAAGAGTTCAATTGTTTAAGATAAGTAAAGACTCGGTCTTAATTAATTAATAGGCTAAGAATAAGTCCATGGTGAGGTGTCTAGGTGATGTGGCTAGGTGAGGTGTAAATTAAATTAATTAAAGTAATTAAGTTAATTAATAATGTGAGGATGAACATTAATTCAATTTTAAGTAATTAAATTAATATGAATGTGGGGTAAGGGGTCATGGTTAGGTGAATATGTTATGTTAATTAATTAAAGGGGACTAAGGGGAGTGTGACCAAAATTTGGAGTCTACACCAGCATCCATCTAGATCAATCCATCCTGTAAGTGATTAACCATATATGACTATATGAGTCGGTTTAACTCGATCCTCGTATCACTCTTTATGAGCAAGTATATCCAGTATACCAATGGTTTCCTTTTTTAGTCAAGGATAATCAAGTGTCTTATTCTAAGTGGCTACGGGAATCCATCACGAAATCACATTCGGCATCCTACATCTTAGATCTGGTGAAATCCTAACAGTGTATTTAGAAAGCTTAGAATACTCTATCCAGAGTTTTAAGACATGTTTTCCATGCTTAGTTCCTTGACAACACACTCGTCATTTGGAACTTTTCTTTCACCAGCACTTAATTATTTTTATCTATATTAGTATCAGATGTCCTTCCGTGGTTAAGTTATTAAGTTCATACTTACAATTCTTAAGCAATCATTTTCTTAAATATATTTACCCTTTTACAAAAATGAACGTCTCCAATCTCAAGATAGGTCAATTGTATCAAATTTCTAGCTAAGGATAGGAATGGAAAGGGACTTGACTTACTCAAGTTCAAGGCATCAGTTATCATCCTCCATTCCCTATAGGGTTTTTTTCCCATCTTAAGCATATATGCCTCTTCATAAGTTGCTATAGCATTTTATTTATATGAATATGACTCTGTCATTAAAGGAAACATCTACACTCTTTGATCATAGTTGTGACTTTATATAAGCCCAATGGATAAAGCACTAGTCCATGTAGTGTCTTGAGATTCTAAAGTTCATGATTGTCTTATCCTCACTATGTTTGGTCTAGAACAAGTCCCCAAGAAAGAGCTAGTTTTTGTCATGCTAACTTTTTAGCATGAAAAATTCAAAAAAATTGTCATGATAATCTAGCCCTCATTTGCAAATCCCTCTCTTGGTCAATATAAAATTGTCCTCTGGTGAACTCAATTACAATGTTACCCTCATAATGGCCAAGAGGAATGTGATAATTTGATTTTAAATTTTGTTTCATCTGCAAGTGATTTTTTTCAATCTGATTCATGAAGATATCTAGATCCAAGAAGAAGATAAGTGCTTCCAGAGGCTCCAAAAGGGCTATTTTTGGTCGTTTTGCACCTAGTAAACACCCATCGGGAACGTATAGGGAAAATTTAAAGCACCTAATAAGTGTGTGGAAAATATATGCAATCATCCAAGTCATTTTAGGAAAGTTTTGGGAGAAAAATCAAGACTATGAACAAGTTATGTAATATCGGGCTATTTTTAGCATGGTATAAGGAAATGAAAGCGGTGAAAAAGCTACTTGGCTTGTTCTAGATATATCAAGATCCTCAATAGGAGTTGTAAAGAAATAATTTAATCATTGGAAAGATAAGGGTGTAAACTTCATTTTGTAAAATGTTTCAGGATTCTGAGTAGCAAATTTGTAGATATTAGCCCAACGGTGCGAGCATAAAGACCTTTGATCCTAGTGAAGATTCAACTGAGAATTATGGGAATTCAAAGGAGAGTTATAAGATGATTAAAATGAAAAAATGGGACCCTCAACATTTTCCATGGGTTTAGTTTGACAAAAAGGATTTTTTTTGTAGCAGTTTGACCTTCTAGGAACTACCCATGACCAAAATTGAAAAAGGGGTTATATTTTTAAAGAGAAGGAAAAATAAAGTCCTAAAAATTGTTTAATTGGATTTCTTTAGTTTTTTTCACTCAAAATGATATAAGGTTTTACTAGGTAACACAAAGGGAAGCTCTCAAGGTAAAGAAGCACTCCGGCAAGATATTTTTAGCATGTGGGAAATGACACCCAGCTTCTAAAAATGGAAAATGCACACTTGGATACCCTTGATGCCATGTTTTCCTTTGAATAAATTAAAATGGTAAATATGGTACAATCATGTGTACCACTAAGGAGAGATATTGATAATTAGAAGTTGTGTCACTTAAGTTACAACTTAGGGTGTTAGAAAGTGTTTTCAACTCACTTTTAACTTGTGGCCCCTTTTTCATGATGAGATGACCCTATGCACACTTGGAAGGGTGTGATGTCCCTTTTTCCCTTTTATAAAGGGACATGGGGGACACAAGAGTGCACCACCAAGGAGGAGGAAGAGTTGTGTCACTTAAAGTTACAACCTAGGGTGTTAGGGAAGTGTTTTCAACTCACCTTCATAACAAATTTTGGCCCCTTCTTCATGATGATCCTACCCTATGCACATTTTTACACCCCTGATGTCCCTTTTTCCCTTAATAAATTTTGTAAGGGACATGAGGGGGTCGAGACCCATTTATAAATTTTTAACCCCATCCTTGAGTCTCATCTAACTCGAGTTAAGCATGGTGAGTTAAAACATGGGTTAGCTAGGTTTATGAAGGGGTGAGTATAAAAATCATACTTAGTCATTTTAAAAAAAAATTCATGTTTTAAACCCCCAATTTTTTTTGGTATGATGTTACGCTACTAAATGTTTTTATAAACCTCCATTGATGAATACACATTTTTTCTCATAGCTCCCAAACCTTTGATGGCCTCGAAACTCGAGACTATGGCTTCCCCATGAAAATTCCTTTGGAATGAGTATTTTCTTATCACAATTAATTCCCTAATTCATTTTTATAGCCTTCTAAAGTTTCCATCCATTAAAAATGTCTCCTCGGATATGCGGATTTGCAACATCCAAATTGCCTAAAAATCGGAGCATGTGATCTACAAAAATCGAGTTACCTTTTGCGAATTTTATTGCATCATGAAATTGAGTGTGCTTGAATATATGCATGTTTTTTATTTTTACATTATCCTTGGCAAAATATGAAAGTACAGACCTACAAGTTTACTTTTCATTTTCACAAAGATCTGGATGAGAGAAACCCCTGAAAATTGGAGCAGAGCATCTCGGTGTGAGATAGAATTTTTGGAGACCATTTTCACTCCGATATGAAAATCCATGGGAAATTTATATTTTTATTGATATTATATTCAAACCAAATTACTAATAATATTAATTATAAATAATTAATGGATTCCCTTCACTCATTACATTCCCCCTAAGAGGAAAGCACTCAAAAGTGACAATTGAAAAAATTTCCAAAACTAGTCACCCGAGAAGAACTTACTAAAAATAGTAAGTGTTTGGAAAATGCTCAAAATGGTCATGGTTGTTCATCCTCCACATGCCTCACTAATTCCAATCTTCACAGAGGAAAACCCATGCTTACAAAGGGTGGACAGGGGGATATTGTGTCTCAAGTAAAAGAGAATCCCTCTCAATCCCCAATTTTGGTCACGATGGTGCATTTTGGTCTTGGTGTGCTTCTCACTTCATTGGATGGGTTGATTAAGGTTAGAATCATATTCCATAAAATCTTCCACCTTCATTCATCTCATGGTTGGAATGTTCTTCACCTCATCTCATTAGTCACTCCATTTCCCAAGGGTCGGGATCATCATGTTGAATTATGTGGGCAATGGTCTCAAGTTACATCAAGAACTTGGTAGTTTGGAGGAATTACAGTGTTTCAAAGGTTGGAAGGATTTTTAAGAGAGGGAAGGCATCCTTCATTGTCTTTAGTGGTCAAATGTTCATCACCTCTCTTTTCAATGAGTCCAAATGTGCTACAAAGGTGCATCATTCTAGGGAGGTCTCGAAGGGGAAAATTTTTCAAAGGATTAATCTTCATCGGCGGAGAATCATAGTGAAGGTTCATCATATATCAATATTGCATCTTCTTCATCATTGGATCTGACCTCCATCAAGGATGTATGCACCTTCATCCACACTTGGGATCATCTTTTATCCCCTCTCTCATTATTTTTCCTCTTTTCCCCCTTTTTAATCCGTCATTGTGTATGATCATGCTATTTTGTCTTATTCACTTAAGTGACTCTCTAATGTTGCATTATAAAAGTCCCTTTTGATTTATAAAAAGGGGACTTATTTCCTCACTTATAAGGAAGATGAAAAGTCACAAGTGGAATAAGAAATTGAAAGGTCATGTGGGGGTAGAGGAAGAGTTGTCATGTAAAGCTATAAATTGAGGTGACCTCCTCACTTCAAGGAGATGGTTATTCTTGTTTTCTAGCTCTCATTTTTCTCTCTAGAAAAAATAGCTGATTTCTTCCATTTTCTAGTCTAATGCATTCCTCTCCTTCTCAACAACACTCCATGAGCATTGTAATCTTGTGCAACATAATGCAATGAGACTTTGTGCTTCTTGTGTCTTGTTCCTTGTTCTATGTTAATGGTGTCTTCTCAATTGATGTGTATGGAAACATTATGGTTTTGAGAAATAAACTCTATTGTGTTATTTATTGTGTAAAACCCTCTCATTATTCTCTTTGCACCTTTCTCTCAAGTTGTTTCCTCCCTTGTAGTATTTACAATCATTTTTCCACAAGTGTAGGGAAGTAACCTGTGTGATCCCCGATCGAAAGACCACTCCCGATTATTAGAATAGTGTACATAATTTCCTACATTCAATAAAATGGATCTTCCCCATTCAAGTAGAGGGACTTAGTCCCACACTTTTGGTAAAATCCCTTAATTTTCCCATGTGACAAAATATTCTACTAACAGGGTTTCACGGGGATTTTTAGTCATCCAAAGAGACTTCATGGAAGAGTGAGAAGAACATTATCATAGGTTTTTTTGGTCACCCCATAATATCATTTCCATGGACCAAAATTTTATAGAAGAATCTAGGTCTAAGTGAAAAAATAACACAAAGTAAAAATGGAATGACTTGTCTCATACCCCCATGATGTGATGCCTCATGAGTATTATATAGATCCATAGGGATCTATAAAAACACACCACTTCATCAGTTCCATCAGCACCAAGAAGGAGAAACAATAGAAGTGAGAAAAAAATGAGGCAAACGGAGGTTCTAAATAGAAGCGCCTCCCAACCAGTGGTAATGGTCCCGAGACCAGGTGGTGCACAGGAGGTAGTCCTAACACTTTCAAACAGAAAATAAGAATGGAACATGAATGGACGCAAACTTAAAGTGCCCAGTGTGTCTCTTCCCTTCTATGCCCTTTACATCCTCCATTATATATCTAGGACTATGGCATTCAAATATTTCTTATGATTTTGTATGACAGTGACAAGGTCCAAAGGTGAAGAAGTTTTACCTTACGAGCTAGATATTTCTACAAAGAAGTGGAAACAAAGAATTCAAGCTCAAATGGAGGAAGAGAACTTAGCATGTAGAGTCGAGATGCTAGAGACCAAGATGGATAGATTGCATAGAAAACAAGAAGAGATTTCAGATCTGTAAAAGATGGCTTCGGTTAAGCAATATTCCATGGACTTGGTGGTTGATCACTAGCCGAAAAATTTGGTATCGGAAAGATCCACAAAGAGGAAGAATGGGAAGAGCATTAAGAGACGCTAATCGTAAGCAAGAAGGTAAAATCTACACATACACCTTTTAAATTTGAAACAAAAGTGGAAATAAATAATTTTGAGAAAAAGTAGATGCAAAATTCTTGGATAAATGGCTAAAATAGTTGGAAGTCTACTTTAGTGTGCTAATGTCACCTTTGAGGCACAAAGGGTCACCTTTGCATGTCTCAAAATGGAAATTCATGCTCTGGTTTGGTAGGAAACCCATCTAGTCACTTGTGAGAAGAAGAAATGTCCTATTGTCAAGTACTTGGAAGGGTTTTAAAGAATTGATTAGAGATAACTTATATCCTATTGGCCATAAGACTAACATGATGATTAAGTGGCATTACTTTAGATAGGGCAGTAGTCAAAGTGTGCAAGACTACACTACAAAATTTCAGAGACAAGCCATGTTGCTTAATATGGACTTGGAGGATGAGGACATTCTGACCAAGTATTTGGGAGGACTTCACGCTCACCTTCGGAGGAAGGTAATCTCCACAAAGCCCAAGGATCTCAATGAAGCTTTTGTAAAAGCATAATACATTGATGACGAGAAGAAGCAAGGAGAAATAGAGCCAAAGGGAGACCAGTCAACAAAAAAATAGGACAAAGAACAAGGAAAGACAAGTAGCAGAGGTAAATGGAAAGGTAAACATGTCATTACTGCTTTGCATACTTGTAAATATCCTAAGATTTTTGTAAGAATTGTGATTTAAATGGACATACTGATGCCACATGTTAGAAGTTGCATCCGGAATTGCACCCAAAGCACCAAACCAAGGATTCCAAGAAATCCATTGCCACTATGAAGATAGAGAGAGAGGTGGAGATTGAGGATGATTCGGATGTAGATAAGATGATGGGATGCATGGCCACTAACATGTACGGGAAGTAAAGAAGAAGAGATGAGTAAACTATTTCAAATTAGAATCCAAATCAAGAAGACTAAGGTAAACGCTTTAGTAGATTCTGGTTCTTAGTCAAATTTGATTTCTGATGTGGTTGTAGAACATCTTGGTCTAGAGACTTACGCACATCCACATCCATACCCATTGGGATGGGTGAAGAAGGGTGTAGAAATAAAAGTTACAAGGAAGTGTAAGTTTCAGTTTGGGATAAATACCCAATACATAGATGTATTAGAGGTTGATATTATTCCACTTGATGCATTTGACGTTGTCTTTGGAAGTCCTTACTTGTATATCAGGGATGTTATGTTCACAAGGAGGGAGAACCGGTTCAAATGGGTCAAGGATGGAGTCATTTTAACATCCAAGCACACCAGAGAAAATCAAAGAAGGATATGGTAAGTGCCAACCAAGCACCAAGACTTATTCAGGAAAATCATCAATTTTTTTGCTTTCATTGGAAGAAAAGCAAAATGGACGTGAGAGCACGGATATTTTTGACCAAAGGATGGAGAATTTGGATAGCACTTGTCAGATTTTTAGAAGAAGCCACCACAGGAACTGCTCATTCAAGGAGCAAAACAAACTTCCACTATGCAGTCACCATATCTACCTACAAATTCACTGGACCTGACCATGGGGCAGCAAGAAGAAGAGGAGATACAAGGAACGGTGGTGACTATAGCAGCAACGTACTTGGAGAGGATTCAGCCAATCCATCTCAAGAGACAAAGACAAGAAAGGAATAAACCACTATAGTATGGGACCTTCGCCATACTTGAGCAGGTTGGAGAAGAATCTGTAGGCCATACTTCATGCTAGATACATGTGATAGTAAGTTGTAAGAGCTCGCATCCACTAATGACATCTATGCATGAAAAATAAGGAAAGATATAGAAGTTACCTTCTAAAGAGGATTGTACTCGAGGAAACTTAGAGGAGGATGTAGCACTAGAAAAACAAACTAGAGATCCACAGAGTCTTGGCAGGTTGGACAAGAGAAGACACCAAGGCAGACCCAATGGTACTCGAATGAGCACGAGAGGGAGTTGATTCCTCTACCACTCCCCCACTAAGATTTTGTGGGACCAAAATCCTCCTAAGTAGGGGAGGTATGATCCATAGGGATCAGAAAAACACACCACTTCATCAGTTCCATCAGCACCAAGAAGGAGAAACAAGAAAAGTGAGAAAAAATGAGGTAAACAGAGGTTCTGGATAGAACCACCACTCTATGTAGAGCGGTAGTTTCAGAACCGCTGCCCTGTAGGGCGGTGGTCCTGAGACTGCCGGTCTACACAGGGTGGTGGTCCTGACACTTTCAAATAGAAAAGAAGAATGGAACACAAATGGACGTGAACTTGAAGCGCCCAACCGTGTCTCTTCCCTTCCATGCCCTTTCACATCCTCCAGTGCACGGGAGGACATGGGAAGGCCTATAAATACATGAAAGGAGCAAGAGAATAGTCATTCAAAGATCTAGAGAGATCGAGAAGTAGAGTTTAATGAGAGTAGTGAGTAAGATCTTCAGTGCTGGAATGGAATTGTAGGAGCAAGGTGTAGAAATAGAGCAAGCAAGTAATTGGAGAGAAGGTTTACACTGTTGCTTATTTTCATACTTATTGTAATCTATAATTGTCTATGTTAGACCAATAAAAGTGGGAAGAAAGAGCAATTGCCCTTCCCGACTAGTTTTCCTCCTTGGAGGTTTCCAAGATAAAATTGTTGGTGTTTAAGTTTGAATTATTTCCCTCTCTACAATGTTCTTTCTATAACACTAGATAATCAGTCACAAAGCTCTAATTTTTTAAAAAATTCTATCATTTTCCAAAGTTGAAAGTAGAACAACATAGTTGTGTGATTTGTAGAGTTCCAAAGTAGAAGTTTACGAGATCATATATGTGCAAGGTTTAGTATATTAGAAAGAGCACAACACCCATACCCCCATACCCCGTGGTAAAACTATGTTCAAGTTATGAATTGTTTGAATGGAAGAAAGTACTCAAACCCCCACATCTTATATTAAAATATGATAGACACTAGCATGGATTATGCCAATTGAATGTGAACCTATATCAGAAACCTATGGCTATGTGAGAATTTGAGAAATCTAAAATCTGCTAAGAAGTTTCTGGTGGTGAAAATTTCCATCTTGGAACGTAAAATTTGGCTATTTTGTCATTAGGTGATGGTTTTTTCCATGTTTGTAACTTAATCCTATTTTTATATGATTATATTCTTGAGTATTTGTATTGTATCCCATTATGTTCCCTGAGTCCTAAATTTTGTTTGTGTGTTTAATTTGCATATAAATCCATGTAATAAACCCCATGGAATGCCCCATATTTTTAGTTGAGTGAGATGTGCAAAGTGAAAGCTTGACTTAAAATATATTATGTGTATTAGTGTAGGATGTATTTTATAGTCAATGTTGTATCACATGGAGGGTTATTATAGGTGGCCACTATTGATATCTTATTCCTACAAAAGTGAGCATGATAGAAACCATGATACACAATTAAATAAAACAAGAAAACAAACAAGTACAAATGCAAACATTTATAGAAGAAAATGAGTGTATATGCAATCAAGAATAAGAGTAATCTAGTATACAAGTACATAAGTAATATCACATATGTTAGTCACAAATAATTCCTAGGTTACAAACAAGGGACATTATGAGTGTCACACACTCAACAAACATGAGTAAAAAGTAATAGAATCCATAAACAAGGGATTAAAAAGTGTCTCAAATACAAACATAACAAAGGTCGTAGAATGCATACATAAAATAAAGCATACAAAAAATCAAGCATGTGAAAACAATAGATAACAATAACCCTAAGAAACATATATCAAGAGAAGCTAACATTCACAAGACAAATGTATTAGTATTCTTCATTTTAAAAATATAATATAACATAATATAATAAATTAAGAATAATGAGGAAGCGAAAATAAGCAGTATTGAAACAAAAGCACCTAAATAGTGTAGAAGATGCCCCCAAATTAACAAGGCTCTTTGTGAAAAGGACTAGGACAACACTTATCATCATGTAAAATCTTATTTGTCTCATCCTTCAAGCTCAAGATACCTCATGAATGCACATGTGTAAAGATTTTATAGAAATTATTTTATTAATCAAATGACATGACAAACAACATTTTTAAAGTGAAAAGATAGCAAATTAAGTCATATGTAGGTCTTGATTTTGTATTTTAAAAATATTTGAATGTTTTTCACTTATTTGAATTGTTTGATTTTTTTTATTAGAATATTTATATTAAAGTATGACCATAGCAATAGCTACCCTATGATGGAGTCAATAGGTTAATGGGAAAACCATTTAAACAAGGGAGGCTCATACCTCGAATACGCAACATGTGTAGTAGGTGTAGACACTTAAAATTAGCATCACTAATTTCCCTTTCCATATCAAAATAAAATATGTCACCTAACTCCATACCACACACATTATTTAATCTATTAAACCCTTATCCTAAGTCATATTCTCCCCCATTATATTTAATCCATGTAAATATTACCCCACACTCATAAAATACCATTCTACAACCGTAAAATCCTATTTTACCCATATTAAACCATCTAACCACTTTAAATCTACCCTAACCATCTAAAACCCACCTAAATCTATTTTATCAACACATCCCAATCTCCATACATTTTCCATAACCTCCCCTCAACCATTTACCATCATCAAATACCTAAAAACCTTGTTTATAAGTGGTTTCAACCACTTCCCAAACGTTTTCCCCAAAAAAAGCAAATCGGCGGTGATCCTAATCAATCGGCGGCAATTATAAATAGGATTTTTGCCTCCTCTCAGGGATCTTTATAAATCCTTTATTTAGGATTGCACTTCATTTTTTGAATTCTTGGTGACTTTAGGGCATTCAAGGGATCATCAAGAGCACTCGCATCAATCACCAACAACTATCTACACATCATTTTGATAGCTTTTCTCATCATCAATCATCAGAAGCATAATAACAAGCACATTGATCCCAATCGACTCCATTTAATGATTTGAGACATATTTTAGCTCATTCTCACACCCAAAGGTATTCCTCTATGTTATTTTTTCATTTTAAATTTTATTCAAACATCTAAAACAATCAAAATGCCAATTTAGAACTTTGTTCATGGTTTTTAGCAAAATTGTCTTTTGTAGCAAAAGAATCACTGGGATTACGAATCACCAAATGATCGGATGAATCACCGAGTGATCCCTATCAAAACACATCTCTTTATCAATTTATCAACTTATTATCATTTTTATCTATCTCTTTGCAAACATAAATTTCTCTTAGATGGCAGTTCTTGGCCATTCTCATCCAATTACAAGCATTTATGACCTTCCTATAGTTCAACAACCCTTCTTTTGGGAACAATACAACATCCTTCATGAGTTAAAACTGTGTGCAATATGATTTTCCACTGACATCAAAGACATCGACGAATAGATCGAGTTCCTCCATTACATTCAAAGCAAGAGACTAAAGACTTTAAGTATGACTACTTGAGCTTGTTAAGGTTGCATCCACCCTTTCTTGGGCCACCTTTGAAGCTACATAGGACTTACCCTTCAACCTTGAGTTCTAGAGCTTCTTATCTACTTTCTGTTGTCAAAATTTCACCCCCCTAGGGTAAATTTCGATAACATGCATCAGAGTTTTGCAGTTCGGGCAAATAGATCAAACAGGAAAAATCACGAAAAATGGCTAAGTCCTAGTCCTAGGAGCAGTCGGGACATTTGGGACATCTAGGCGCGGATCGGCCGAAAAGCCTCTAGGCGGCCCGTGAAGCAAAGGGACATCTGGGCCGCGAGGACGCGAACCGGCCGAATCAGCGAACCGAAAGAATTTGTCTGCGGAGCAAAGGGACAAATGGGACAAGAGTGCGTGAAGGACACGAACCGGCCGGTTCGGCCTAAAAGGGGAACTTTCGCACCAAGCAGTTTGGGACATTTGGGACAAATGGACGCGAACCAACCGGTTCGGCCGAAATAAGAAACTTCAACACAAGGAAAAATGGGGCGAAGGGACGCGCGGGACACGGATCGCCGGCTGACCCGTCGACCAATCAACGCACGCCACGTGTCACAAGGAGAAAAGTCAAAACTCAAAGGGGCGAGTTTTCGAGCACTGATCCGAACCAATGAAATAGTGCCACGTGTCCCAGCTAGGGCCCACAAGGAAATTTGAAAAGAGAGCCCACTGAGAGGTGGAGGAGAGAGAATTATTCAGCAAATCAGAGCCTGCCACGTGTCGTCCAGGTGGCGAAGTGCGGGAAAATATTTCAAAATCCGTTTTGAGTACATTCAGTGCCCTAAATCTTGGATCGTCATATCTTTCGATCCAGAGCTCGGATTTGCATGTTCTTTATATCAACGAAAAGCTTGTGAGATTCTCTACACGATTCTGGGGTCAATCTTACATTTTGGTTCAGTTTGGAGAGAAAATCAAGAAACGCCTCTAGCGTGAAATAACAAGCAGAAGTAATGCTTCAACAAACAACTTTAATGCAGCAGACAGTTCGCCGCTTTTGTTAGACAGCCCACCGTTTTGCCAGGATCCGCCGCTTCTATCATAATGAGATGAATCGAATGCAACCTGGAGGTGGTTGGAGTAGATTTGGCTTTCCCCTCTCTCTTTCCTCTCTCATTCTTTCTATATATTGTAAAGAGGAGCTTCTTTTCAAGGGTCGAACATTTTTCTGTTTTGCCTCTCCCTTCTTCTCCTATCAGGCGAATTTGTGGAGTTCGAACCTCTCATTTGAAACTGTAATACGACTCTGCCTCTTGGCATTCTGCAGTGTATTGTATCAATCTTTGGAGCAAGTAATACATGTCTGTGGATGATTCTCAACCCTCTCTGTGTTCATCTTGCATCCTCCTGGTCTTTCACTACAAGTTTTGTTATCTGTGCATGATCTTATATCACATTTGAATGGTCTGTGTTCACTGGCAAAATAGGTGTTCTTCATTCCTCGGTGCATCACCTCTATTAGCTTAGATTTATTTTATGCATCTTCTTACCTTGTCTCCTTGGCAGATTAGATTAGGTTTTGAGAAAACCCTCTGCATATTTCGTGTGCATCTGAACAGAGGAATAGGAACCAGCCTTCTCTGGAGAATCCTTTCTCATTTTTCAAGTCCCACACTTGGAGAAAGGATTCAATGTTATGCAATCACACTGGATGCCAAAGTGATCAACCTAGAAACCTGATCTACATCCAGGGGTGCTGTGATTTTGCACTAACAGTTTTGGCACGCCCGGTGGGACCTAGAGGTCTCATTTTTATTGCAGCAAAGTTGATATGCATCTGCTGCAATTTTCTTGCTTGAAAAGAGCTATTATTCGCATATCTGGCGACTCCAAAAGGAAGATCAACTGGTTTCAGCAGTGCAGGCCTGAGAGCTTATGAGAAGAATCACAAGGTCAAGAGTTGGAGAAGAAGAAGTGTTGTTTGAATACCTGCAATTATCTCCAAGAAGAAGGCAAAGAGGAAGAAGGATTCAAAGGTCTCCATCTCCACCAAACAGAACTCTCTCAACTCCTCCACCTGCTCGGCCTTTCATTCAGTATTCAAGAGTCCTTCGACCAATCAGAATGGCGCAACCAGCAAATCCCTTTGTCAATTTCACTGGCAGCAGCCCACTTGCCCTCAATGCACAGAATCCAGTTCCAATTGCAGTGTTGAAGAACATTCCATTTTTCACTGGAGAAAATCATACCACTCCTGGTGATCATGTCAAAGACATTGCTAACATCTGTCAGGCAATCCATGAGATAAATGAAATGGATGTGGTGTCAAATTGCTGCCATCATCATTCAAAGGAAGGCATGGCAATGGTTCAGGAGCCTTACAGCTGGTTCTATCACAAATTGGAATCAGTTGTGTATAGTTCTCCATGAGCAGATTTGGAGAGAAGGGAGATAACTTGTCTCTTCTAGAACAATTGACAACTATCAAGAGAGCCCCCAACGAAAGCAAGCGGTGACCGACTTCAACTTCAGATTTCAAAGGTCTTGGGATAGGATTCCAGTGGCAAAGTCAGAGCCAAAACAAAAGGTGATTTTCTCTACTATCTTAAAGCTTTGAATTGATATTTCTATGTTAATTCAATCAATGGGAGGCACAACCTTACCTCGCTACTTATAGCATTGCCATTAGAGCTGAAAACCTGTCTTATTCAAGCCGGTAAATTGGCTCCTAGGCCTCCAATGCCATTATATCCAAGTTTAGAGAGCCCAGTACTAGTCGTGCACTGCCTTAGCTCCTATTCCCACTCCTAGAAATCGAGTTCAAATGAAGCTTCCACTTCATTTCCAAGTGCCCAAATGAGCTTCAAGAGGTCATGAAGCAATTGTAAAATCTAGGCAATGAGCTGGTCACTCTCAAAAGACAAAGCAAGCTCGGGGTTTTAGACCTTCGTATCAGCCTCAAGCTCAACCTAATAGGCAGCCATATCAGCCTCAAAGGCCACCCAATCCAGCTGCAAATCAGAATCAAGCAAGGCCTCCTACCAATAGACCATTCCAGCCCTATAATCCAAATGCCATATCTGCCTCTAAGGCATTAGTACCAGCACAAAACAACATTGCCCAGGAGTATGATTGGTGTTTTCCATGTAATGAGCCTCATAATCAATCCATGTGCTTCAATGGTGCTTTGACTCAAGCTTTAATGGTAACAACTACTGGTGTGGAGGGTGAGAACCAAGAAAACACCAACAACAAGAAACATTCCAATAGCAATCAGCCCCAAATGACACCACATTGGTAAATTGGCAAGTAGAGGATTTTTGTGGCATGAACCAGGCAGTTTCTCAAGGTGTTGCAGCAAACACAAGGTCAAAAAGGAGAAATTTGGGTGAAGAGCAGCCATTAGCCCCAGCCAATCCACAACCTTCCATGGCTCCACAAATGATTGGCAAGCAAAGTCCCGTTTCAAATGCACAAGGGCAGCCAAGAACAGCCCCTAGGCCAACTCAAATGCCAGCTGTTGCTGCCCACATACAAGGAGTAAATGTGCAAACCAAGGGACAGCAGAGAGATCCTTCATCACCATTCAGTATCATTGATCAGATGAAGAAGACAAATGTCAATATATCTATGTGGGAATCCCTATCCATCCCAGGCCAAAGAGATCTGCTGCAAGCTGCCATGAAGGACTAGCCAGCTTCGAATCAGCAGATGCAAGACAAAGTGCTTACAAATGCTGCCCAATCTGAAGGAAATCATGGAGGACAACAAGGTAAGATGTTGAAACCCCCTCCTTTCTATGTTTCATTAATCATTGGAAATCAGCTAGTGCATAATTGCATGATTGATTCTGGAGCAAGTAGCTCTGTCATGCCCAAACAAATAGCTGATCAGCTAGGGCTTCAGTATGAAACAACATCCAAAGGGGTAGTGCAGTTGGATGGGACAGCAATAGCAACAGTTGGAGTGATTAGAAATTTGAGTCTTACCTTGCACGCATGTCCAAATGTTGTTGTTTTACAAGATGTGTCAGTCATAGACCTTCCACCACTCTTTGCCCTATGCTTGTCAAGGGACTTCACTACCAAGATTGGGGGATATTTGTCCGCTGATTGGTCACATATGCTGTTCAGAACGAGGTATGGAACTAAGGCTACAATTAGGTCAGAACCTATTGCAAACTTCCACATTGAGCCCTATACTCCAAGTCAGATTAATGCCAATTGCTCAACATTTGATCAAGAAGATCACCCAAGCACTGATGAAACTGACACTAAGGTTGGAAGTATCCCAGATTTGACTCTTGATGAATGGGCAAATAAGGTGCATGCTTTTGATCCTTATCAAGGAATAGAAGAATCTGAGCTAGGAGTCTATTGTATACACGAAGAAAGTCAACCTATTCCTAGCATCACCAAGCCAAACCAAAAGGATGACAATGAGGTATGGCAGCTGTTTTTTGATGGATCAAGGAGTAGACAAGGTGCAGGAGGTGGAGCCGTGCTTGTTTCACCTCAAGGAGTAAATTAATATTCAGCTTTTAGATTTCAATTTGCATGCTCCAATAACACTGCTGAATATGAAGCCTTGGTGCAAGGGATGCATTGGGCAATCAAGAACTTGCAAGTCTTTGGGGACAGTGAATTGATTGTAAATCAGGTCAAGGGATGACATCTTTGCAAAAATGATCTACTCAAAAAGTGCTACAAGAACAGGGTGTGGGACCTCATGGAATATTTTGAGGTTTCGCATCAAAGCCATTCCTAGGAAAGAGAATCAAGCTGCTGACAGGCTTGCAGCAGTAGGGGCAGCCTTTGACATTATAGAAAACATTCAACAAGACAAGGTACATCCAAACATCCACGTGATTGTGAGGCCTTCAGTGCCGGATAACGATGTCAGCTGGCAAGTATTTGAGAATGACCAGCAAATCATCCATTTCTTGCAAGAAGAAGCTGAGTTCTCAGCTAAGAATCAAGAAAAGTTGGAACAGCAATATGGTGACCAAGTGATACAGCTGAGAACTGACAAGCTACCCAAGGGACTTATCACTTTGGAGTCCATTTTTAACCCCAATGATCAGTTTAGAAAGGAGAAAGCAAACATTCAGGTCAAGAGAGAAGATTCGGTATCCATATTGGTAGAAGAAAACAAGCCATTGCAAATTGGAAAGATGACAACTGAGCAAGAAAGGTGTGAGTTCATACAGCTATGTCAAGAATTCCCTGATGTGTTTGCTTAGAGCTATGAAGACTTGAAAGGTTTCAATCCCAACTTAGCTCAGCATACCATCGAATTGGATCCAAATACTAAGCCTGTCAGGCAGAAACAGAGACCAGTCAATCCACACATGGAGCCTCTCATGAGGAAAGAATTGGACAAGCTGATTGAGTCAAGAATCATATTCCCAATCAAGCATTCTAGTTGGGTTGCCAACTTAGTTCCAATCAGGAAGAAGAGTGGAGAGATCAGGCTGTGTGTTGACTTCAGAGATTTGAATAGAGCCTCTCTCAAGGACCATTATTCACTCCCTTCCATGGAGCAAATATTGCAGGTCGTAGCTGGTTCAGAAAGGTTTTCACTACTTGATGGTTACTCAGGCTTCAATCAGATTATGGTGAAGGAGGAAGGCCAGTTCAAGACAGCCTTCACAACCAAATGGGGCACATATGCTTACAAGAAGATGCCATTTGGACTGCTGAACGCAATCGGAGCAACATCCAAATGAGCTATGGATATGGCATTTAAAGGCTTGATCAACAAGATAGTGCTTTGATATACCTAGATGATATTATGTCTTCTCAAAGAATGCATCGACCATTTCTTTCACCTCGTGCAAGTGTTTCGAGGTGTAGAAAATTGAGTGTCTTTGAATCCTAAGAAGTGCATTTTTCTTGCACATGAAGGGAAGCTCCTTGGCCATATTGTCTCCAAGGAAGGATTAGCGATTGATCTAGAGAGGGTTGAAGCCACAAGAGAACTACCATTGCCAAGCCACAAGAAAGCCCTTGAGTTTCTGGGAAGGATAAACTTTGTTCGAGAGGTTTGTCCCTGATTTTGCAACCCTTGTCAAGCCCATCACCAAAATGTTAAGGAAAAGCATGGCTTTTAAGTGGATGGAAGAAGGCAAGGAGAGTTTTGAAGCAATCAAAGAAGCCATCACCCAAGCACCCACTCTCATCAACCTGACTTTTCCAAGGATTTCATCCTCTATGCATTTGGAGGTGATGACACTATTTCGCCATTTTGGTACAAAGCAGAACAAAGATAATGATGAAGCAGTACCGATTGCCTTCTTGACCAGAGCCTAGATGACTGCGAAGTGAGGTACTCTTTTATAGAAAAGCATGTGCTTGCAGTAATCAAAAGCTTGAAGAAATTCAAGCATTTAGTCTCAAACAACAAGGTCCAGTTATTGGTCTCACATGCTGGGGTTAAGGACTTCCTCCTCAATAAGGATTTGAATGAGAAAAGGGCAGGTTGGATCACCCATGTCATGGAGTATGACATTGAGATCAAGATCACCAAGCTGGTAAGAGGGAAAGGATTGTGTGAGCAGCTGGTTTTGGGGAAGCAAAAAGAAGTATGCAACGAAGAAGAGGCTGTTTTGACAGTTCAAGACAGCCATGAGCCGAGTGGCAGACAAGAAGAAGACAATGCTGCCCCGACTCCTTGCTGGACTCAAGGCATTATGCACTTCCTACAAACAGGCCTATGCCCTCCAGAAATGAGCAAAGCAAAGAGGAGATACTTCAGGTTGCAGGTTGTTCCATTTACCATCATTGATGGAGTTTTGTTCAAGAAGGATGTGAATGGAGTGCTGCTGAGATGCATTAACACAGGTTAGATCCAAATGGTATTAAAAGAGTTTCATGATGGACCAGCTGGTGGCCATTTTGCACCAAGAGTGACAGCTCTGAAAATCATGAAGGCTGGTTATTATTGGCCTAAAATCTTTAGTGATTGCTATGCATGGATCAAGAGATGTAAGAATTGTGCATTCTTCACAGGAAAAGAGAGACTCGCTGCCCTTCCATTACATCCAATCTCAGTTGACCAGCCATTCATGCAATGGGGTTTAGACTTCATTGGAGCCATCAATCCCAATTCAAGCCAAGGGCACAAATGGATTTTAATGACCACGGACTACTTCACGAAGGATGACAAGACGTAGCACTCAAAGAGGTAAATGAGTCTAGCATCTTGGACTTTTACGAGGGGATAACTACCAGATTTGGTGTACCTGCTACAATAATCTCTGATAATGCATTGGCATTCATTGGATCTAAGGTGACTGAATGGGCTGTCAAGAACGGGATCTACCTGAGCACTTCATCAAACTATTACCCTCAAGGTAATGGCCAGGCCGAGTCTACAAACAAGAACTTGCTGAGGATCATTAGGAGGACTCTTGATGAGAATCAGAGGGCTTGGCATACCAAACTAAAATCAGCCTTATGGGTGTCACTCCCAAAAGATCCACAGGTAATTCTCCATTTAAGCTTGTCTATGGAAGAGAGGCAATCTTGCCCATGTCACTTGAGTTGCCAACATTGGAACTCATGAAGCAGCTGGAGTTGCTTGAATTTGAGCCTATGGAGGTGAGATATGCAGAGCTGATGGAGCTGCAAGAGATCAGAAATCAGGCATCCCAAGCAATGGAAAAGGATCAAGCTTTGATCAAGAAGACCTTTGACAGAAAGGCCAAGGATAGATCTTTTCAAGTTGGAGATCTAGTGTTGAAATGGGATGCAGATCGGGCAAAACCAGGAAGGCATTTCAAATTTGATGCCATTTGGAGTGGCCCATACATGGTCATGAAGCGCAAGAGTAGCAATGCTTTCCAATTGGCCTCATTGGATGGTGAAGAACTGCAGATTCCAGTCAATGGAATCTATCTCAAGCATTGCCTCTAGAGGGAAGTTCACTACCTTGTAAATATTAATTAGATTTTCATTCCTCCAAGTGCTTGTGCACATTGTCCTGTTGTAGTTAGGTTTCAGTTTTCCTAAGTGCTTTGGGCATGGAGTTTCTTTGCTCTCGTGTTGTTTTCTGATTCGAGAATGTTCTTTGGAGAAGAAGTTGTAGATATCAGCTTGTTTCAGTTATTGCTTATAACTCCATGCCCAATGGATCGCTAAAAGGCCACCGATCTTCTACTAGCAGGCGGTGACCCATTGAGTCGTTAAAAGCTGTTGTCAAAATTTCACCCCGGGGTAAATTTCGATAACATGCATCAGAGTTTTGTAGTTCCAGGCAAATAGATTGAAACAGGAAAAATCACGAAAAATGGCTAAGTCCTAGTCCTAGGAGCAGTCGGGACATTTGGGACATCTAGGCGCGGATCGGCCGAAAAGCCTCAAGTGGCCCGTGAAACAAAGGGACATCGGGCTGCGAGGACGCAAACCAGCCCAATCGGGTGAAGCAGGAAGAATTTGTCCCGCGGAGCAAAGGGACAAATGGGATAAGAGTGCGCGAAGGACGCGAACCGGCCGGTTCGGCCGAAAAGGGGAACTTTCGCACCAAGCAGTTTGGGACATTTGGGACAAATGGACGCTTGAAATCGCCGCAGTTCGGCCAAAATAAGAAACTTTAGCACAAGGAAAAATGGGACGAAGGGATGCTCGGGACACGGATCGCCGGCTGACCCGTCGACCAATCAACGCACGCCACATGTCACAAGGAGAAAAGTCAAAAAGTCAAAGGGGCAAGTTTTCGAGCACTGATCCGAACCAATGAAATAGTGCCACGTGTCCCAGCTAGGGCCCACAAGGAAATTTGAAAAGAGAGCCCACCGAGAGGTGGAGGAGAGAGAATTATTCAGTGAATCAGAGCCTGCCACGTGTCGTCCAGGTGGCGAAGCGTGGGAAAATATTTCAAAATCCGTTTTGGTCTGTTCCGTGCCCTAAATCTTCAGATCGTCATATCTTTCGATCCAGAGCTCGGATTTGCATGTTCTTTATATCAACGGAAAGCTTGTGAGATTCTCTACATGATTCCGGGGTCAATCTTACATTTTGGTTCAGTTTGGAGAGAGAAAATCAAGAAACGCCTCTGGCACAAAATAACAAGCAGAAGTAATGCTTCAACAAACAACTTTAATGCAGTGACACGCTTTGTCGCTTCACACATTAAAACCCCCCGTTTTGCAGGATCCACCGCTTCGTCATAATGAGATGAATTGAATGTAACCTGGAGGTGGTTGGAGTAGATTTGGCTTTCCCCTCTCTCTTTCCTCTCTCATTCTTTCTATATATTGTAAAGAGGAGCTTCTTTTCAGGGGTCGAACATTTTTCTGTTTTTGCCTCTCCCTTCTTCTCCTATCAGGTGAATTTGTGGAGTTCAAACCTCTCATTTGAAACTGTAATATGACTCTGCCTCTTGGCATTCTCGCAGTGTATATTGTATCAATCTTTGGAGCAAGTAATACATGTCTGTGGATGATTCTCAACCCTCTCTATGTTCATCTTGCATCCTCCTGGTCTTTCACTATAAGTTTTGTTATCTGTGCATGATCTTATATCACATTTGAATGGTCTGTGTTCACTGGAAAAATAGGTGTTCTTCATTCCTCGGTGCATCACCTCTATTAGCTTAGATTTATTTTATGCATCTTCTTACCTTGTCTCCTTGGCAGATTAGATTAGGTTTTGAGAAAACCCTCTGCATATTTCGTGTGCATCTGAACAGAGGAATAGGAACCAGCCTTCTCTGGAGAATCCTTTCTCATTTTTCAAGTCCCACACTTGGAGAAAGGATTCAATGTTATGCAATCACACCGAATGCCAAAGTGATCAACCTAGAAACCCGATCTGCGTCCGGGGTTGTGATGTTGCACTAACACTTTCCATATATCATTATCCATTATATATCTTATCATTATATTTTGAAATCTACTTATTTTTTTAAGGCAATCTAACATCCTTCAAGGAAGTCCTTTTAGATTCTTGGAATCGACCTTTTTCAAGCATCTTATTAACACATCTATCTAATCAATTTTGTTTAAGTTTCTTTGACCTATAGGTTTCTTCATCAATGAAATAAGAAGGATCTTCATAGAACAACAATCAACATCCATCATCGCAGGTATCGGTAAACCCCGTCATCTTCCAAGGTCAATCTATTTTTTTATTTCACTTCATTAAGTTAAAGTTGGAAAGAAAAAACTCTTTGGTACATCCTGGCACACTTGGTGGGACCTTGTCCAATTAATTGAATTTCATCATTAGGCTTTCTTCTTTGCAATCGCTAATGATCAAGTTGAATTATTAGTGATCCATGTGGATTGTCTTTGATTGATTAGTTGGTTAACCTCTAACATCCATTTTGACTTTCCTATCTTATTTTTCATCTAACCCTTGTAGGTTGCTACTTGGGAGCTTTTTTTTACTTGCATTGTAGTTGTGCTAAAAATCCATAAAAATTAAAAATTAAAAAGGAAGAGTTTTACAAGTGCGTTTCTTTCCTTTCTTTTTCTTTCAAAGCATTGCATTCTTGTTCTTAATGATTTTGAATCAGTTTTACACAAGAAAACATAATATTATTCATGGAATAATAATCTTCCATTCAATTCATTCCGGATGTTTATACATCATACACCACTCCATATAAATAGGTATTTACATCCCTATAGTTTAGGAAACTACTTTCCCAACAATCTCTCCATAATCATATTTACGAAATATTGTTAATAACAATATTACGCTTAACCAAATACTAACCAACTAACTATTCATGATATATTGTTGTTTCAACTAACCACCCAAACAACTATTAACCATTTACCATACGGTAAATAACCCATAACCATGTAAATATTAATTTTCCTAACATTCCCCCTTAATGTTTACATGGTAGCAAACAATTGTCACACATATTTTGTTGTGTGTTGCCCGTGCTTGATCATGATCTTGGTACAACACTCAAATCGAAGGTAGAAAGGGGAAAATGTAGACCCTATAATTTAGCTCTAGAAATTTAAATACTTAAATTGCGCTAGTTATACCCTTTCCCAGTAAATTGATGGCATATCGTCAATATGGCACATTTTCTCTTTTATCATCATTAACTAACTACATTACGCTAGTTAATTGACCCTTCTATCCAGAAAAGATGACAATTAATGACCTTCCATTAATTAAACCCTAATCTACCTGAATTAATTAATTATTCTTAATTAATTAAGTTTCATCTTCTATTAAATCAATAAATCATCATTTATTTGATTAAACCCTTCTTATCCCCTTCTATAAGCTTGTTCACCTATTAATTAATCACTTTGGTTAATTAATAAATCCCCTCAAACCCCATGAGTCACTAAAGGACAAACTAAACTCTCCTAAGGTTGAATCAACCCCTCTTTCAACCATAGTCATCCCCAACTAACTCAACCTTGCTATTATCCCACATTTAAAGGGATGCAAAGATTCTTTTATCCATTGGGCTATATAAGGAGCCCTCCTCCTACCTTTCTACTTACACCTAAATGAGCATAGAGCCTATACTATAGCCATTTTATCATCTTAGAGAATTCTTCCATTAGAGGAGCTAGTTATCTTCATTTCTTGCATTCATCCATCCAAGTTTGAATTCATATGGAGATATGTCAAGTGGTCTTGTAGCCATGGATTGACAAGACTCCATTCTTGAAACCTTGGGATTCAAACATACAATCAAACCTTTTGATTTCTAAGGATCTAAATAGGTTCATTTCATTGATTAGCATTCAATAGAGATAGAGATTAATTGCTTAGCATATTAGTTTTGATGTTTATTCATGTTCTAATGCAAAGATGTTGGTAGATTAGTCTTGTTTAAGCTCTAAGCATGATGGTGCATATATTTTAGTTTAGCTTTGTTTTAGGACTACTAGGTGTTAGTTATAATTCTCTTTGCATAGCTAACTAAGTGTTTTCCATTATTGTTTTCTTAAGCTAGATTTTACGTCGTGTATGTTCTTCTCTTGCATCTTAGGATGACCTTGATGAATTAGAAATGAAATTTATCCTCTTTGGGTGTATGGAAAATTACTAACCCATTGTGCGGAGGACCTAAACGCTTGTCAAAGAAAGGTGGTTCGAAACATAAAACTACTAATACAATTTCCGTGTAGGTTTCCAAAAGGTGTACAAGAAAACCACATTAAGTATAAAAGATAAAAAAACACACCACAATCAAAAGACTATATTTGCAGGTTCGGATAAGGGTACACATCATTCTCCTAACCAGGACATAACCCCTTTGCATAAGCCTTAAGCTACAACAATGGGGGTGGTCCTAGGAACCCCAAAGTAGTCCATGCAAGAGGGAACCTTGTGGACAAAATGGGAAGTTCTCCGCACACCTACTTGACTAGTATACATGTGAGATTTAGCATCAAAGTTATTTGTATCGTGACCCCAGTGAGAGTACACGATGGATGTATTTATTGCCCACTATGCTTGAAGGGGTAAAGTAAAGTCGGGATACTCCTTGGGAAACCTTGGCAAACCAAGCTCGCATTTAGATAACTTGTGACACCTAGTTGATTGAACCACTTAGGAAGTTATCTTGTCTACAAGCCAACTTGACCATATCAAAACCAATTTGAGTTGAGTACCATCACAAAGGGAGAACTTTCTTAGAGTCAAAAATTGTTTATCAAACAAAGGGAGAGTCCATTAAAGTTCAAAATATGTGTTATTCACCACAAAATTTGTGTGACATTACTTTTGCTTAGTTTTTCACTCACCGTAAGGTGAGGCGAAACTCTACCAAAGTGAGGCCAAACATTTTTCAAACACCAATTGATCTACTTCCTTCACTTTCTTTTCAAACTTTGTTGATCAGAAGAAGAGTGAATACCCTTATGTTGCCAATTGATTGTATTCACCACTTTTGTGTTTGTTTACATTCATCTGTGTGTGTGGTTGAGTTTTTAAACATCTAAAGTGCATGGAGAAGTTTTCAATTCATTGGTATCCTTTTTTATCTTGATACCCAAGTCAAGATTGTCAATTGCAGTTAGGCTTAATTCATCACCTTGATTCTTCTTGGAACTATTATTTTGTTTGTATCGTATTGCTACAATGTTGGTACTTACATCTTGTTTCTCGTAAACTTGGCCTAAATATCTATATTGTGATGTTACACTATACACACTCTAACAATTCTTTGGTATACTCTAGCCCTAGTTTTCTTTTAATCACTACCTCGCCTTTTAAAAGTGTTGAGTGTTACCTTTTTGTGCGTCATATCAATATCATTTTGATATCAATACCTTACTTTTCTGAAAAGTTTGGTTAACATATCTTAGTGGTATTGTTGTGTTGTTCATGGTCATAACTTCCACTTTTTGGGATATAGGTCTTGATTGGATTCAAGCTCACTTTTAGTATACTTTGATTGGGGATTGATTCAACCTTTGTTATTACTTACGCCTTGTTCATTTCTTTGAACTTGACATAAGTGGTGACACTTTGTTGATCATCTTAAAACGTTGACTGCCATTTTGAAAACAAACTTAGGAAGTATCTCATTTGATTGATTGGTCTTAAAGTAGGCATTTCGTGATTGTGTCTTATTTATCATTTTGACTTATCCATTTAGGAAAATCACTTTGATCCATTGATTCTTTATCATTCATTATTCTTTGGTCATTAATTTGGCTTTTTGTTTTGAACTTGCGTGATTGTTCCTTACGTTTATCCATCTTATAAACTTGTTTCTAGGGAAATCCTTCGGTCTTTGATCCTCTTAATCTTCTTATTTTTTCCAAATTTCATGGTCATTTTTGAACATATCTTTCAAACCTTGGAAAAAACATTTCCTATCAAGAAACTTTTGCATCAATCAAACATTGGAAATCTTTCCTTTGTATCCTTTATGTTGCTAAAATTTTGATCAATCCTTTGACATTTACGCCTCCAAACTTGTTGTCCAAACCTTGTTAGATTATCAATCTTGATTCATCATGATGTATGTTTTCCTTAGCTTCCCTTTTGTAAAATCACACAAGCATCCCCATCTTTATGAAATGTCTAGTTGGTTGTCGTTATGCTGCCCAAATCAACATGAAACCTTCTTCACTTTGAAGAAGTTTGATCATATAATCTAGGTATAGGCCTTTGAACCCAACACACGCCAACAATGACTGATTATCACAAGTTACCTTATACATGTGACAATAAGGAATCAAATTTTTGACATTCGCATCAAAATACGCCCACCATGACTAAGCCTCGTTTAGTTCTTCACGCTAGAAAAACCATCCAAGTAACCCATTCCCCATCTTCATCTCATAGTCAATTGTATAGTTTGGATACTTCGACCCAAATTATTATACATGTTCCCCCACTCTTCTTCTTATTCTAATTAAAATATTTCCTCTTCTTCTGAGGATTCCAATCTAAATATTTCCTTCGATTCTTTTGATGATTTGGATCCAAACTATTATTCAAATTCATCTAATTTGACTCCTAAGTCACAGTCCTCCCCTTCTTCGCAAGACCTCCTTCATCATACTTCTACTATGATTATTGAGTCCCTCCTTTCTTCGTGGGGCCTCCTTTATCATTCATCTAATTCGAATCCTAAGTCACGGTCCTCCCCTTCGCAGGACCTTCTTTATAAAACATCTAATGTGATTCTTCAATCGCGGTCCTCCCCTTCTTCGCAGGACCTTCTTTATAAAACATCTAATGCGATTCTTCAATCATGGTCCTCCCCTTCTTTGTAGGACCTCTTTTATTAGTCACCTCAATGAACTCTTCCCCCTTTGAAGATTCGTGTGACTCAAAGTCCTTCTAGTCAATCATCTAAGTTGACTCCTACATCGCAATCTACAAAATTTTGGATACAAAATCCTCCTATTCTTCCTCCATGACATTGTCTTATAGGGACACCTATACCGGTCAATTCCAAATCTTCTTCTACTCATAATACATCTAGCCCTAAGTCTACTTCATCTCTTGAGTTGTCTTCTTCTATCAATCATCATCAAACATCTTATATGTCTTCCACACTAATTGAACCTCTTTCTTCCAATCAACCCCTAGTGGTCGATCAACAACTCATACCAATTGATCTCTTTCAGAATGAAGAAATAATCAGGGCATTTATAGGGGCACACGAAGATATTATTCTAGCATATTACAAACAAGGATTCTCTTTAGACCTCGATACGTTCATGTATTGTACGGAAGAATTTGATTCCTTTGTCATAAAACAAGAGGAATATTATCATATCATGCAACTTGATCCTCCTCTTATTCTTTCATCTTCATCATCCTCATTACATGGAGAAATGCCTAGTTCTATCATTGATCCATGGCCTATCTTTTCATTACCCAATTCTTCTTTATCTATCATGGTTCCTCAATCACAATCTCACTTTGGGTCATCAAAGTAGCCCATCGTCTTCTTCTATATATGGGCCACCTCTAAGTTTCCCTTCATTATCTATTTGTGGGTCTCCTCCGGGTAGCCCATTACCTTCTATTCTTGGGGCACGACCAACTAGCCCCTTGTCTTCTATTCATGGGCCATGTCCTAGTAGCCCACCATTGTCTTCTATGTATGGATCACCCCTGTAGTCCATCATCTTCTATTCTTGGGCCACATCCTAGTATCCCATCATATTACATCTATGGGTCACGTCCTAATAACCCTTCTTCTTCTATTCTTGGGCCACATCCTAGTAGCCCTTCATCTTCTATTCATGGCTCACCTTCTGGTAGCCCCTCTTCTTTAATTCTCAGACCATGTCCTTTTTCCATCACATTATTCTTCTACCAAATATTAGGGCAAGCCCACCATCATTTCTCACATCAATTCTAAACGTACACATTCTTCTCCCACTTCCCATGATCATACAAGTCACGCATTAGCTTATAAGAAACCCAGACAGGTTTTTATCAAGTTGAGATCAAAATGCCAAAGAGCTCCAAATCTCCCAACAACCCAAAAATTCAAAATCAAGTGCAATTCAAGAATGCACACCAACACACCCATCAAGTATGGCGCAAAGTGCAGAAACCTATGGATAGGGAACTCAAGCTCCCATATACAAAACTCATGTTTCAAAAAAATCACAATCATTTGTTGAGTGTGAGCTCACCACGATCATCGAGATTGGGGATAATATTACACTTGATAAGCAAACGCACTTAGTCTCTCTTATCAAGGAAATCATGAACATTGTTGTTGGATCCTATCATGCAGAGTGACATGGTTGGTCCCAATCTCCCAAAAACTTGAAAAATTCTAAAAAATCATAAAACAGTTCAAAAATACAAAAATGAGAAAACATTAAAACATTACAAAAAAAAAATCAAAGGTACAAATATCAAACATTGCAATCAGGTATTGCATACACATGGATGTTATTTCTTCCCTTTCTTTCATATTCCTCTACAAGTCATCCACCATTTTCATCTCTTTTATGTTATTGTGGTTAGCCTATTCACATGCATTTTGTGAAATTTATCTTTATGGTATCCATTTAACCTTGGTATTTCATCACCTTGGTAAATTAAAGAATGACTCACCTCATAGAGATCCTATCACAATCAACATTTAATAAACTTATTGCAAAGAAATTTTGGATATATTTGTTGACACTAGCCAATGTCATCATCACAATCACTTCCATATCCTTCCATCAAGCCATCAAGTGGTTCTTAACCCCTTGTCAAACAAGAGAGCTGAAATAATTTTTTAAGAAGCAAAAGAATCAAAATCAATCAATCAAAAAGTAAAGGCTAAAAGCAAATGATTATTGACAGATAACTCTCTCTTCAGGTATTTCCAGTATCTCTATCAAGGCTATGGATGCATGGTGGAAGTAGAGCAATTTTTTATTAGAATCAAATGCATCTCTGTCGGGACTATGGACACTGATTGGTAGTGAGAGGAGCAATGTACGGATTTTCTTCCACCCTCCATTCTCAAATCACCTTTCAAACTAAATCATTCCTACACATTGGCTAGTGTCTTCACTTGTTTTCTATCAACTCTTTCTTTCAGAGGTAATTCATTTCCACATGCACACACGGGATCTCGATGAGTAAACAGGATTAGTATGTTACCAAGTGTTACTTTTTTACCTTGTTCAAACTCTTTATTTAGTGCATGTCTTGTCTCATGATTTGTGCCTTGGGATAATCACTTTTTCATCAACCACCTTCTAAATATTTTCATAGCATCCTCTATTCTTTGGAAATCATTTAGAACATCCATGTGTATAAGATGGCCTCTTTTCCATGTTTGTAGACACTTTTTTCCCCTTTTAATAAGACAATTCTCTACTTCCTTTCTCTCATGTGTTCTTAACTTCCACTTACACCGAGGGTATCCTTGCTCCCTCATGATTGAACCTATTTTATATTGGCCTTGATCCCACTTAAATGCATGAAGATTTTTCTTTTGAATACTCCCACCTAATCATTAGTGCATTTTCACATCTTCACTGCTTGTGTATATGCATGGCATTTCGCCCTTGTACATCCCATCTATCATTAAGGGCATCCACACTTCTTTGTCTCTCTTGTACAAAGTTTCAAAAAAAAAATAAAAATCAAAAAAACATTCAAATATGTTAGAAAAATTAAAACATTCACATATGTTTCAAAAATCCATAAAAACAATATATCATAAAATCTTTTTAAAAAAACCTAAAATATTATAAAAATTTGCAAAAATGAGTTAAACGGCTCCAAGCGGCTGAATTTTTTTCTTGCACATGGTATTCATTCCATATCTTGTTGGTATTTTCATGTGTTCATGAATCAATTAACTCACAGATCATCATATTTATAACCATTTACAAAGCTAGCCTTCTTGCTTCATCGGTACTATGGAGCACATCGATTTATCTAATGTTGTGTTGTTGTGCACAAAGCTTTATCATCAGACCATATGTCCTTTACCCCTTTTCCCTCACATGTATCCTTGCTAGAGGCATCATTTTTAACCCTTGTTGTCAATCATGAACATTTTGGGATCTTCATCTTGATAATAAAACATTTGTGCAACAATCTTGACCGTTGTTGGTTTGAGTATGTGTGTTTGTACTTGTTTCCCGTTAAATGAGCTTGTTTCCTTCTCGTATTGCATTGCTTTTGTATGTTGCATTGAGTTGGTGTTTTCAGTAATAGATAAATTTTCTTATTATGGATTTTCATGTCATTATAATTTTTCGTATGCTTATATTTTTAATAAGGATAGATGACAAGATCCTTAAAATGATGATAAGAAAGTTGTATAAAAGAGAGTTCTACATTGGATGTAAGACTAGTTCTTCCCTAACCATCTTCCTCTCTCTCTTCTTAATCATTCTCCTATCAACCTTATTCTTCTACTTCACCTAGGGCATCCTACCCCTCCCCATTCTTCTATCCATTTCTCTCATCTTTTTGATCGTCGATTGCCTTCTTTCATCACCCCATCAACACTCGAGGGGGCATCTCTCACTTCTACTAATTTTTCTTCTACCCCTTCAAAATTTTACATGTCTACTATATTTGAAGTGGTGTCACTTATGCCACCCCAAAGAGGGGAAAATATAGACACCTATAATTTAGCTCTAGCAATTTAAATACTTAAATTGTGCTAATTATACCCTTTCTCGCAAATTGATAACATATCATCAATATGGCACATTTTCTCTTCTATCGTTGTTAATTAACTACATTACGCTAGTTAATTGACCCTTTTATCTAAAGCAAAGATGAAAATTAACAACCTTCCATTAATTAAACCCATTTCTACTTGAATTAATTAATTATTCTTAATTAATTAAGTTTCATCTTCTATTAGATCAATAAATCGTCATTTATTTGATTAAACCCTTCTTATCCCCTAAATCATACTAATTATTCTTCTAAAAATATTCTATAAGATTTCTCACCTATTAATTAATCATTTTGGTTAATTAATAAACCCCCTCAAACCCCATGAGTCACTAAAGGACAAACTAAACTCTCCTAATGTTGACTCAACCCCTCTTTTAACCATAGTCATCCCCAACTAACTCAACCTTGCTATTATTCCACATATAAAGGGATGTTAATCTTCTTTTATCCACTAGGCTATATAAGGAGCCCTCCTCCTACCTTTCTACTTACACCTAAATGAGCATAGAACATATACTATAGCCATTTTATCATCTTAGAGAATTCTTCCATTAGAGGAGCTAGCTATCTTCATTTCTTACATTCATCCATCCAAGTTTGAAGTCATATGGAGATATGTCAAATGGTCTTGTAGCCATGGATTGATAAGACTCCATTCTTGAAACCTTGGGATTCAAACATACAATCAACCCTTTGATTGCTAAGGATATAATTGGTTCATTTCATTTTATTAGCATTCAATAGAGATAGAGATTAATTGCTTAGCATATTAGTTTGAATGTTTATTCATGTTCTAATGCAAATATGTTGGTAGATTAGTCTTGTTTAAGATCTAAGCATGATGGTGCATAGATTTTAGTTTAGCTTTGTTTTAGGACTACTAGGTGTTAATTCTAATTCTCTTTGACCGCTAACTAATTATTGTACAAAAGAAACCTGTCAACTTCTTATTAACCATGCAAATGTCGGGAACACATCGATCGACACGGATGGGAACAATCGTAGGAATCATCTCGCTTATCATCCGGTCACTTTAGGGAACACCTATGACCTAGAAATGTGGGAACTCAAGCACAAACACATTTGAATAGCCTTCAATGGTTTTCTAGAGGCTAACAAAGGCAAACCTAGGTATGAATAGAACACATCTGATTGTTCAACCTCTTCAAGAATCATGATGTTGCATTTCATTGTGCTATTTATTCTTCACTTTGTTATTACATCAGGGAATTATTTACGAGTAGCCACATATACCAGTGAATAGGAATGAACCTCTATTCTTATTTCTCATACCACACTAAAAAGCTGAAAAACTAAAATCCACACCACACAATGAAAACGCAAGTCACCATACTAGAAGTGTAGCCCCATCGTTAGTGACTAATGAGAGGTCATTGGTTGTCCTCCATCCTCTTGTACCTCTTGCCTCCATTATATGTGTTACTAACTCAACAAGATGTGAACATGAAGCACATTTGTTTCCACATTGAGCTTATTCTTTTCTTCCTCCCACAATGTGAAACATTTTATTTTTTCGGACATTGGGTAACACCAAAAATGCATTTGTAAGGCAATTTATTTTTATTTTTCAGACTTTTTACAATTATACAAATTTTGACGACAATTCACAAATTTGAAAACAACACTTTTGACTTGGACAAGAGGACTCAACTAAAAATTTAAAAAGTAATAAAATGAGATTACTTTTTATATGAAAATGACTTTGACTATACATGACAAAATAAACACACTCAACTATAAATTTGACTTTTTAATGACCATTTACTGGACTCACATAATAAGATACCTCGACCAACATTTCTAAGCACTATAATAATTAAACTCTACATTCGACACAATCTTGACCCTTGCTTTGTCTATAGTGAACCCTCTCTTACTTAGTACTAATACCACAAATTGGATTTAAATATAAACTCAGAACTATAAACTTTAAACACACTATTTCTTCCTCTTTTTTAACAAGTAGACCCCAATAATTCACTAACAATGTGGAATAAAATCAAAGACACCACAGTCATGCTAGGTATTCTATCTAGACATGATTTATAATTACCTAAACCGTGGCATGTCAAAAGGATTTCGAGTAGCCATGGAAGTATCTAATTAAAGTGCCTTCTGCATCCTTCATGGAATGAAATGGATCATGTGTCAAGGAGAGGACCGCATGCATTTGATAGCTGGAAGCACATCTGAGGTGAAGCAACCAATTTGCATGGATTTATAAGGTGGAGATTTGTTGGCACTCTCAAAGAAGGTAGTACGTAGTTGATGAAGACAATAATTTTTCATATTTAAAATGCCATACATCCAACAATACGAGATAGTATCCTGATCATGCTAACACACCATGTCTTATTTGTAGCAAAGACTTTGGACGCGTCTGAGAGGTGAATGATCTGATGCTTTGACTTGGGTGTAAGAATTTATATTCCCTCAAATGGCTGAGAATCCCCATGCTTCACTTGGACCTCATGTCTTATACACTTGCACACTATCCTTGAAATCGTAATTCCACCAATCTCAATCAATAAGGACAAATCTGCAGAAAAGAAATTATAAATTATGATGTCAACAATTGTAGATCGGTTGACTGTTCACACTTTTCCAAAGGTTATCTTTGGATTTGCATTAAGAATAAAATTATAAAAAATTTCCAAAGCTTCCTCTTGGGATGTAAGAACTGATATGCAAATATACTTGACTATGAATACTCGACTACATAATCCTGAGTACTCACCAATGAGTCTTCTCACATGAAATTGAAATCTTCCACATCAAACAATGAATGACTCTCATCGTACAGGGATAGGAATTTCAATAGCTCTGATACCAAATAATGATTTTGAACTAGTTTTATACAAGAAAACACAATATTATTCACATAATAATAATCTTCCATTTAATTCATTTTGGATGTTTATACAACATACACCACTCCATATAAATAGGTACTTACATCCCTATAGTTTAGGAAACTAGTTTCCCAACAATCTCTCCATAATCCTATTTACGAAATATTGTTAATAACAATATTATGCTTAACCAAATACTAACCAACTAACTATTCATGATATATTGTTGTTTTGACTAACCACCCAAACAACTATTAACCATTTACCATATGGTAAATAACTCATAACCATGTAAATATTAATTTTCCAAATAGTTTTCTGTCCTCATCAAAATCAATCTTTCTTTTGGATTTAAAATAAACTTTTCATCCTGTTTGATCACATAGTTTAATTAGGAGGTTAATAGATTACATTCACTTAATCTCCCCCACACATAACCAAACCACTTCAAATACAAATTTGCATCAAAACATTCCTACCTAGGTGGACCTACTTAGATTTCATCACCAAGAGGAGAAGCCAACTTGGTGTTTTGGTGAGTATAAATAATTAGTTGTCGGTATATTGGCTAAGCACCCGACTCCCTTATCATTGCGGGACCATGAAGTGAGGGGGTAGGCCCCAATACCAGGCCATGTACTTTGGTACCAACATAGATTTGGGTCTCACGTAACTTTGATTATATAGAGGACTCTAGCCTTAAAAGTTCCTGAAACCATCCTTAAACCTGTCATTTCTAGGACCATATCGACATTTTTCACATTTCATCCTTTTTTAATAATCAAGATAATCAAAATCCTCCTATGTGATTTGTTTGTTTTTTTAATCAACCAATCTAGACTTATTTTTATTGTTAGGTGATTATTTTCTTTCATGGTTCTTACAAGACAATATTCCCGTATCCAACCCTCCAAAAATATGACAAAAACTTCCAATGATCTATTGAAAATCTTCAAACCTACGTCGAGGATGCCTCGCATCTACTTGAGAAACAATGGGCTACTCTATCACCTCGATCAGAAGATCAAGAACAACCCCATTCTCTTAGTATCTAATCTTCTTCGTCTAAGATACATGATCCTTTTAGTCCTTTTTTCTTTGATAGTGGAGATCCCATCTTTTCTAAGATCTTAGATTCAAACCCGTTTCTCTTAATACATACCTTGTTGTCAGGGGTGTTTATCTTCAGTCATCCACACCTGAACCATGACCTTATGTACTTGACCCCTCATCTATTTACTCTCACCTTATCGATCGAAATAATGAACTAGTTCTTCAACAGATACATCCTTATCCCATCAATAGTCAATCAAAAAAATCCATTGTTGTGTCTTCAACCCCCATCATTACTTTTGATCTTAATGTAGTTTCCTCACAAAAGTTACCAAGAATCAAAAATCTACTTCTTCAACAAATCTCTCATCGACTCCACCATTCCTCAAAACAATACCAACCCATCCTCACCCACATCGACTCCTTTAGTCTCATCTACCATCCAAACTCCTCTCATGAGTTTTTGTAGCTATCCCATCAAGTGTAGCTCAAAGAAACCCCATCTCAAAAACCTACATTTATTGTTCAAAACATAGTTATGTCTATTTCGATATCAACCCCACTCATTAATACTAGCTCTATTTCTACCATTCTTCCATCCTCCCAACAATCATCTACTATCCCCACTTCCTTTCAATCTATACCACAACAATCTCAATCCTTAATTCATGCCTCAATTCCTTTTCAACACGTACCTCAGCAATAATAACCCTCATTCACTCTTATGTTCCATTTCAACACACTCCACAATAGTCACAACCTTTTATCCACACATCTATTCCCTTTCAACATGTACCACAACAATCACAACCCTTCCTTAATACATCCATACCCATCCAATATCAATATATGCAACCTTTGCACAACCGTTAGTTTCACAAACCACTTATAATATCCCTATAAGCATTGCTCACTAGAACATCCCCTTTCAACAAAACATCCCTCAACAATATCAAACATACCAACAACCTAACCAATTTCCATATAATCATCTTGGTTCTTTCTCATCCAATACACGGTAAAAACCAAAAATAGACACCCTTAAAGCTTTAATGAACATAATATCTAACCTCGAAGCTGCTTCCATAGGTCCCAAGAATACATTATCATATGAACAAATATGCATTGATCGTATTCATACATTTGTGTCGTATAAATATTATCCTCCTCACTAGGATATTCCTAAGTCCCTCAATTTTTATAATAAGGAAGACCCTCAACAACATATACGGGACTTCTATAATGCCTGTTACCTTATAGCTCATGATAAATACTTGATGCTTAGAACATTTCTCATGTCTCTAGTAGGCCCTGATCTAGACTGGTATGACAGCATTCCATAATATTCACTCTTTTCATTTGCACAACTTTCTCAACTATTCCTCAAACACTTCTCAATCAATATTGCTCGTAAAATCACTATCACCGACCTATATGCAATCAAATAATTGAAATATGAGTCCATTACATATTTTTTCACCTGTTGGAGGGTATTATCAATCAACTGTCATTTTCCCTCCCATAAACAGAGTTGATCGAATTATTCACTCATTCTTACACCAAACATATCTCATCTACACTTCAAATCCAATCCTTTCAAACGTTTGATGAAGCCTTTACAATGGCCCACAAACTCAAGCTCCGAGCTCTTGAGGAAGGTAGAGTCAAACTTAGACCAAAGAAACCAAAATCTAAATTTTCATCCAAACCATCCTCTAGCCAAGACAAATCCAAATCATCAGCCAACGCAATGGTCATCAAATCTGCTCCAAAGAATGTTTGACCACTGAACGCTCTCGACCTCAATGCAATTACACTCCCATCGGTGAATCATATAGTATATTTTTTGATAAAATTTTGGCTGCTAACATGATCACTCTTCCACCCATCTGTCTTATCAATACATCCTTTTCAAAACCCTCTTAGTACATAGATAATGATTATTGCAAATACCACAAGGTCAAAGGTCACAACATCGAAAGGTGTCACTCATTATGAAACATCCTTTGGGATATAATCAATAAGGGTGACTTACATTTAGAAAATCCTAATGCACCTCAAAATCATAACCTCGACATTTTTAAACAATTATGTTCCATCGACTAGCCAACCACAAACCAATAATATTTAGGCCCATCATACCATAAACATAATTAATGAGAAATCACCTACCACTAAATCCACGTCTGTACCTTTCTCAAGTAGTGTTGTAGGAACACAAAATATTAAATCAGTAACACCTACATAACCTATCATCAAAATCAAATTTCCTTCATCTACACATGTCTCCTCTTTATTCACCTATCTATGAGCACTTCACCAATGCCATAAAAATAACCCATTCTAATAATTGTGAAAAGATTATATGTGACTTTGTGGATAAATACCACACACGTAACCTTGAAAATTCCATCCCAAATCCATATAAAAAGGTTAGAATTATATCCCGAACCATCCTACTTCTTCAACACAAAAATCGAAACCTCAACCCTCTATCTTAGGGCCACATCTTGTCATGTCAAAAAAGTAGCACCCTAGGATTTACACATTACAAAACCCTAGTTTTAACTAACATGGGATTATCTCAAGGTGTGGGACCCTTGTAATTTAGAAAAACCTCTAGATAAGGTTGGTTCTTCTACCTATTCTAATGCTAAAACTACTCCTAGAAAGGAAAATGTAATTATTCTAACACTAACCTAGAATTCCAAGGGACCAAGGAAGAGAAAGAGATGCATAAAATGAAAGTCCTAAACTAAGGGAGGTGATAAGCACCAAGAACAAAGGGGGTGAAGATATCCTTAGTGAGTGAAAATGGAAGAAATTGAGGTAGAAGAGGGAAGACAAAAGTGTCACAGTTTAAAGAACACATTCAACCCTCTAATTTTGTAGAGCTCAACAAATTTGAATCTAGCATAAGGACACAATATGCACAATATACTTGCAAGTATAATGGAAGTCAAATAACACAATGTAACTCAAGCTAGGGCAAGAAAAGCCACAAAACACCAATTTTATTGCTTAAAATGATGCACAATCCATTATAATATAGGCACAAGGCAAGAATCCTTTACAAAATGCCCAAATTTGAGGCTTATAACTCACAAAAGTGCTTGAACAATTTTGATAGAGTTCCTTTACATTCTAGAATGTCTCTCCTCAAAATGAGGAAAATTTTACAACATATAAAATAAGATCCTCTAAATTGCCTCACCAACCAACATGATTTCATTAAAGAGGTATGGGAGGCCATACAAATTTGGTACTTTACTTGCACAAGCAGTCATGAGTGTTATACCTCATTAAACTGGTAGTTGGACAACCTTGTATGGCTTCCATTAATGTTTGGTTTATTCTCGCACATGGCTAGTAGCATAATTATTTCTAGTGTTGGTTGGTTGCATAAATGCAATCGGCCCGTAGCATATTTTTTTCTACTACTGGCATCCATTTTCATCATGCCATGAACACTTCATTTTTTGTTGTCAACTAATAGCATGAAATTCTTTTGTCGGGCTAGAAGCTCCTTTTTCTCCTTTACGCAACTAGCTGATAGCACCAAAAATGCTACTGGACGATATCATTTAAAACCACCGCCGAACCATCACTATCTCGCTACCGACCGGGTAGCATCACATACATGGTACCGCCAAGAGAATTTTGAATGCTACTAGCCGGCAAAGATCTACATATGTTATTGGTGCCTTTGTGTCATTTTCCCTATGTGACTGCTAACCTCTTTACTACCAATATAGTATTAGTACCTACTATCGGTAGTATTTTACCACCACTTTTCCTTCTAATAGGCTTGGACCTTCGTCACAGTGAGCTAGAAATCACAAAGTGTTGTATCCATCAACTGCCAACATTCAGACCTGTTAAGTTGTCCATTTGATAATAATTGGTAACTTTCGAGATGATCTTCCTAATAGATCTCGAAAGACTTGTGACCCTAGGGAATTTCATTGGCCATGGGGTCATTCTAAGATCTAATACCTAAAACATTGTTGGGGCATTGTCCCATTACTAGATTCTACCGAAATTGGAAAGTGCAAAAATAATAAGAGGCACAACTATGTATAAAGAACAAAGTCATACACATCCCAAATGGAACATGCAAAGAGTGCATAAGCACTTATTACAAAAGCTACCCTACACTACCAACACAAAGAATGTGCTACAAGCACTTAGAGGAATTATAAACCTAATCTAATATGTACAAGGAAGATACTTTATTTTAGTAATAATTCTTGAGATAGATTCCATTGACTGGAATCTGCAATTCTTCTCCATCCAACTTGGATAGTTAGAAAGCATTGTTACTCTTCCATCCTAAAATCATATAGGGCCACTCCATATTACATCAAACTTGGAGTGTCTTCTTGGTTTGGACCTATTTGAATCTCATTTCAGGACCAAGTATCCTTCTTAGAAGGTTCTATTTTTGGCCTTCTTGTCAAAGCTCATCTTGATTTGAGCTTGGTCTTTCTCCATTGCTTCCATGGCCTTGTTTATTTGCTCCTCTAGCTCCATGAGCTCTACATACCTAACTTCCATGGCTTTAAACTCAAATAATTCTAGTTGTTTGATAAGCTCCAATGTTGGTAGTTCAAGGGATATTGGCAGCCTTGCTTCTCTTCCATAGACCGACTTGAAAGGAGAAATCCTGTTGACTTCTTAGGAGTGATTTTATCAACCCACAAGGCTGATTTCAGTTTGGTATGCCAAGTCCTTTGGTCCTCATCTAGATATCATCTAGAGTCCTCCTTATGATTTTTATCAAGTTCTTATTGGTAGTCTCAGCTTGGCCATTACTCTAAGGGTAATAATTAGAAGATGTGCTCAAATAGATGTTATTCCTAATAGCCCAATCAGATATCTTGGTTCCAAGAAAATCTAAGGCATTATTTGATATTATAGTGGAAGGGACATTGAACCTTGTAACAATACCTTCATATAAATCTAGAATGTTTGCTTCATTTACTTCTTTGTGTGCAACTACCTCTGTCCACTTGGTGAAGTAATCTATGGCCGTAAGGATCCATTTGTGACCCAAGCTATAATTTGGATTGATCACCCCAATAAAGTCCCAACCCCATTACATGAATGGTTCACTTACAGAGATGGGGTGTAAGCGGAGAGGGTCGTTAGTTTTCTCTTTACCTGTGAAGAAGGCGCACTTCTTATACTTCTAGATCAATGAGTATCAATTATTGAAAATATTAGACCAATAATAATCATTTTTCATGATTCTAAGATATGTTGCTTTTGGGGAAAAGTGTCACCTTTTTCTCTATCATAAAACTCATGCAATACCCTCTCTATTTGATATTTTTAATTCATCTTAGGAGGACACCATTCACATCCCTTTTGAACAAAATATTATCTACAAGTACATATGGTATAGTTTGCAACCTAAAATACCTTCTTTTGGTCTTACTCAAACCTTGAGGGCTTTGACCTGTTTGGAGGAAGTGGATTAATGATGAGTCCAAGCAAGGACTAGGTGAGGCATTGGCGGATTACTTTTGATCACCTTGAACTCTAAGGGTGGCCTACTCATCCGCATATTGACCTAAAACTAATTTTCACACAACCCTTTGCCCCTAATCAGTTTGGTCACTTTGATATAAATGTCATACTACATGGCCTTGGTTATCCAACCAAAACCCTCTTCTCAATGAGGTCCTTGTTCAAAAGAAATTATTTCACACCCGTATGTGAAAATAGTAAATTAATTTTATTATTTGTCATTAGATGCCTTAATTTATTTAAACCCTAATAATAAGCAAGGACGTGTTTCTCAATGAATGAATGCCTCATCTCATAATCTTCAAGGCCCTTGCTAAAGAATGCAATAGGTTACTCCACTCCTCCTTGATTTAGTTGTACTAGTATGGTAGATATTACATTTGTGCCACCAAAAGCATATAGAGTGAATTCCTTTGAGAAATCTAGATTTATGAGGGTTGGAGCTTGTGCAATGGCCTATTTTATAGCTTCAAAGCCTTATTTTCCTTTAGCAATCCATTTAAATCCATGTCCTCTTTAGCATCAATGTTAATGGCTTGACCAGACTTAGCAAAGTTAGGAACAAACCTCCTAACAAAATTGATTTTCCCAAAAAAAAAAATTAGAGAGCCTTCTTATGACTAGGTAATGGTAGCACATGATAGCTTCAACTCTCTCGTGGTCAATTGTCAACCCCTCTTTAGAGATAATGTTGCCTAACATCTTGCCTTCATGAACTAGGAAAATACACTTCTTTGGATTTAGAGACACTTTGAATCTCCTACATCTTTGGAACATAATGTTTGAGATGGTGGAGGTGACTTGTTGCATTCTTGGAAAAAATGGTGATATCATCGAGATAAAAAAGCATTATCTTGTTTAACATCCCCTTGAACACCATGTCCATAGCCCTCTAGAGTGTTGCTCTAGAATTCGACAACCCAAATGACATCTTCTTGTAAGCATGTGTACCCCATTTAGTAGTGAAGGCTATTTTGAATTGGTCTTCCTCTTCCACCATAATTTTATTGTAGCCTGAGTAGCCATCTAGGTGAAAGAATATTTCTAATCTAGCTACTACCTATAAGATCTGCTCCATAAAAGGAAGCAGATAGTGGTCTTTGAGAGAGGCCTTGGTCAAGTCTCATAAGTCCACACACACTCTGATTTCCCATTTCTTTTCCTAACCGGCACTAGATTTGCTACCCATAAAGAGTGCTTGATTGGAAAGATGATACTTACCTCTATGAGCTTGTTCAATTCCTTCTTCATAAGAGGCTCAATATGAGGATTCACCAAAATTTTTTTTTGTCTGATGGGTTTAGATTTTGGATCTAAATCAATAGTATTTTATGCTAATCTTGGGTTAAAGCCTCTCAAATATTCATAACTCTAAGAAAAGACATCCGAAATTCTTGACAAAGTTTAATGAAATCAGATTTTTCTTGATGAGTACTTACTTTGCCAATTTGGAGCACCTTTCCTTCACTTACCAAAACTAGTTTTGAATCTTCACCCTTAACTTGGATGTTAGCCTTTTCTTTCTGGAACTAATCATTAGGATTGAAGATTGACTCTAGAGTCACTAGACCTTTTGAAATCTTATTTTTCCTCAGCTAGACCACTTGATCACCATACTATTGCTCCAATTTGTCCTGTTTATTGAGGAGAACTCAATTTCCTCCTATAAGAAATTGATGATTTGTTGATCACACTCGAATACTTTCCAGCTTGTGTTGTTATCTGGAACAACTAGCCTTACCACTACTTTCATATGACGTTGAGTTTGATCCTTCTTGATACTCTCAACAACATCAAATGTTGCCCGATTATTACAAGTTTGTCTACAACCTCATTCTTCTTCCTCGATATGGAATTGATATTAAAGGCCTTGAAGTCCTCGATGAGGTCCCATACCTGATTTTTGTAGCTCTTTAGGATATCATTTTTAGCAGCATTATGCCCTTTGACTTGATTGATGATTAACTCACTATCTCTGAATACCTACAAGTTCCGATACCTCTTTTCCTTTCCCAATGAATTCTATGGATTAGAGCTTCATATTCAGTTGTGTTGTTTGAACAACTGAATTAGAAGTGGAATGTTGAATAATATTTGTTACCTTAGGGTGACATAAGCATTGATCCTACTCATGCACCTTGTCTACTCTTTGATCCATCAAAAAATAGTTGTCATACTTCATTATCACCCTTTACATCTAGCTTGGTGATGCTAGGGAGAGGTGTATCTTCTTTGTGCAAGTAATATATTCCTAACTCAACTTCCTCCATCTCTTTGTATGGATCAAAACCATGTCTTTTGTTTTCCCATTCATCAAGAGTTAAGTCTAGAATGCCTCCATTTTATTATCTACCTCCGAGTGTTTGGGCAATCTTCTTGATCAAAGGCTAAATAGTTGGTATTGATTGGACTTGGCATGTGAGGCTCAATGTGATAATTGGAAATTGGCTCAGATCTGATTATAGCTTTAGCTCCATACCTTGTTTTGAAGAGCATGTGGGACCAATTAGATGATAGGTACCCACCAATTTTAGTCATGAAGTCCCTTGACAAACACAAAGCAAAGAGTGGTGGAAAATCAATGATTGATATGTCTTATTAAATTGTGACATTTGGGCATGCATGTAGTGTAAGACTCAATCCTTTGATTACTCCAACTATTCCCACTTTGTTATCCCATATAATTGCACTACTCCTTTTAACATTGGTTCATATTTTAGTCCCATCTAATCAGCTATCTGCTTGGGCATCACGTAACTACTTGCTTCTAAATCAATCATGTAATTATGTACAAGATTGCCCCCAATAATTAGAGATATATAAAATGGGGAGGCTTCATATTTTTACCTTGTTGATCTCCTTGACCTCCCTCTTATTGATTTGTATTAGTGAGCACCTTATCTTGATCTTTGGATGGTTAATCTGATGCAGAGCAATTTTTCATGGTTGTTTGCGATAGATCTCTTTGGCCCAAGATGGCTAATGAATCCCACATTGATATGTTTACATTTTTCTATTCATTTGTTTGATGATATTGAATGGAGATGAACTATCCTTATGTTGACCTTTGCTTTGCACAACTTTCTCTTGCACATGAGATGCTACAACCGGTACATGAGTTGGTCTAGAAAGTGATTTGGGATAATTCTACACATTTAGAGTTGCACTTATATTGTTAAGCCCTTGTAGAATGACAAAGTAGGTTGAGCGGTGCTCTCATTGGGTGACTATCCTTCCTCCAAATACCTCTTCGTAGACCTTATGTTAGCTTCCACACCTTGATAAGGAGCTTGGTTTACTCCATAGAAATCCTCAACTTGCCAATTCACAAGTGTGGTGTCATTTGGAGGTGATTCTTGAGTAGCCCCATGGTGCTAACGTTCTTCTTGATTTGTTTCTTGAGATGCACCAATTTTTGTCACCATCAATGCTTGATTCAAAACATCGGTGAAACATGTTGCCTAATTGTGAGGTTGATTACATGGGAAGAACCATTCATACTCTTGTACCATGTTGTTTTGGACTAGAACCAAGGCCTGGGATGTTGAAGGTGTATTAGGATTATATGGCTAAAATGGCCTAGCAGTTGGGTGTTGTCCTTGATTTTTATTTGCATCCTGAACAAGAGGTCTATTAGGCTGATATGGAGGCCTATTTGGTTGGGTTTGAGGTTGATATAGTCTGAAATTTTGAGCATATTGCCTCTTGAGGGTCACCAACTCATTCCCTATGTTTTGTAATTATTTCATGACCTCCTAGAGTTTAGTTGAGGTACTAGAAGAGGTATATGCTTCATTAGAACTCCAATTTTCTAGGGAAGGAATAGGGATCACTCGGGTGTTTTGTTAGAACTAGGATTCTACATTTTGGATAAATTGGCATAGGTGGCCTAGGTGCAAGTTTACCAGCTTGAATTAGGCAATTCTCGGCCCTAATGGCTATGACATAATTTCCGGAAAGGTTATCCCTCCCATAGATTGTATCATAACAAATATATCATAATTTAAAGCTTTAAGAAAATATGGAAATGCACCTTCAGTAACTGGTCTTATGATAATTGGAATCTTGTCCCACATCCTTTGAAATTTGAAATTGAAGTTAGCCATCTGCTCATTTGGTGCCCTCTTTATAGTTGTTATTTTTTAGCAAAGAGAGATTATCTACCTTCTCTCTAAATTAACTATAGAGGGCTATGCACAGTGCATTCCAATTAGCAATTGACCCTACCGTCAGACTCCTAAACCATTGCAAAGCTCTTCCTTTGAATGAAGAAGCTAACAACCTAATAGCCACATCTTGTTCAACGATCTGATGGATAGCGCAAACATTAGAAATATCCTGAATGTGGTCAGCGAGTAGTCTAATTCTCCCCAGTGAAGAAAGGGATGCTCTTGAGAGTAGATGTTGGAATGGGATTGTTGGCATTAAGAGTAAGAGGATTGTTGTCGATAAAATTGACAAATCCCAAATTTTGTTGTCTACTATCATTGTAATAGGTCTGAGAACTCTAGTAGACTACAAGAAAGGCCTACTAGGAGGTGGAGTGGAAAGATTCATGTTTGGTGGTGAAGGTGACCTTTGAATTGATCTTCCTCTCCTTTTACTTCCAGGTGATAACTACAGGTACTCAAAATCTCCCCCATCTCTAGTTCTTGACCTTGTTTGAATTCTTCTCATAAATTTGGCAAGTTTGAGCTACTAAAACCACTAAATTATTCCTTTGAAGTCACCAGATGTGCTGCTACAAAGCCTTTGAAGCCTGGAATCTTATCAAGACACACACCGATCTTGATAAAATAGAAATATTGACTTCTTGTGTTCCACCTAGCATACCAAAATTGTTATGTCAAAAAAGTAGCACCCTAGGATTTGCACATTACAAAACCCTACTTTTGACTAACATGGGATTATCTCAAGGTGTGGGACCCTTGAAATTGAGACAAACCTCTAGAAAAGGTTGGTTCCTCTACCTATTATAATGCTAAAACTACTCCTAGAAGGGAAAATGCAATTATTCTAACAGTAACCTAGAATTCCAAGGGACCAAGAAAGAGAAAGATATGCATAAAATGAAAGTCCTAAACTAAGGGAGGAGATATCATCAAGAAAAAAAGGGGGTGGAGATATCCTTAGTGAGTGAAAATGGAAGAAAATGAGGTAGAAGAGGGTAGGTAAAAGTGCAACAGTTTAAAGAATATATTCAAACCTCTAATTTCGTGGAGCACAACAAATTTTAATCCTGTAAAATGACACAATATGCACAATATACCGCAATTATAATAGAAGGAAAAGAACTCAAGCTAAGGTGAGAAAAGCCACAAAACACCAATTTTATTGCTTAAAATTATGCACAATCCATTACAATATAGGCACAAGGCAAGAATCCTTTACAAAATGCCCAAATTCGAGGCCTACAACTCACAAAAGTGTTGGAACAATTTTGACAGAGTTCCTTTACATTCCAAAATGTCTCTCCTCAAAATGAGGAAAATTTTACAATATATAGAAGATCCTCGAAATTGCCTCACCAACCGATAGATTTCATTAAAGAGGCATGGGAGGCCATACAAATCTAGAACTTTACTTTTATGGGGATTCATGGGTGTCATACCTCATTAAAATGGTAGTTGAACAACCTTATCGACTTCCATTAATGTTTTTATTGTTCCTACATTCATCTGGTAGCATAATTATTTTTCGTGTGTCGGCTGGTTGCATAAATGTATCCAGACGGTAACATATTTTCTCTGCCACTCGCATCCCTTTTCATCATGCCGCAAACACTTTATTTTTTGTTTTCGGCCAGTAGCATGAAATTCATTGTCATTTAGAAGCTCCTTTTTCACCTTTGTGCAACTACCCGATAGCATTTAAAACCGTTGCTAGAACCATCACTATTCACTACCTTGGTCAAGTAGCATCTTTACATGTTACCAATCGGTAGCATTTTGTGTGTTACGGTGCTAGTAGCGTTTAAAGATGCTACCGACACCTCTACGTCATTTTCCTCTATGATCTGGGTGACCCGCTACCAGTAGTATTTTACCACCATTTTTCCTTCTAATCGGTTTGGACTCACCGCCGTGAGCTTGACCAACTCGTGAGCTACCCCGTAAATCACAAAGTGTTGTATCCATCAACCGCCAATGTTCATACCTATTAATTTGTCCATTTTGAAAGGGTGTAAAAATGAATAACACATCCTTCATCCAAATTACCTATTACCATCACACAATCACAAACAAACCATTAACGCATGACTAAAGAAGCTATGTCAAAAACAATGTTTCTCATAACCGTCAAACCAAATGAAACATTAGTTCCTTCCACATCCACTTCAAAAGGATATTATGCATCAACCCTTGAGATGATTCTTCAACAATCACTCATAACTCTTCCTCCCCTTAATCCATCAAACTCTCGACGTTGGAAGTCCTCCAGTATAACTATAAAGCCTTCTATGATTATCATTAAAACCCGTGACATTCCGTATAAGATTGTAAAGCTCTCCATGTTTCCGTCAAAAACCTTACAGATAAGGTTCTTCTTCCCGCATAGGTAACTGAAATAAAAACATCTCGTAAAAAATCTACAAGCATCTGTATCCACCTCAAAGATCTACACCTACTAAGGAATATCCTAGCAAGGATCCCCCTCATCAAATCAATGCAAGACATATTACCACTTGAGAACACACACACAAACCTAACCCTCTAGAATAAAATAAGTAAAAGGTTTTCATACCCCTCACTCCCGAATCATCTGATCAAACAACCACACCCTCCGAAGCTAAGGTAACCATCATTTCTTCTCCTTCGACACAATCCACCACTGCACTAAAAAAAATTGTCGTCAAACAACTCCACCAAGCTCCAGTCAAGATGTTTGTTTATGAGTTGGTTCAAACCTCTCCCTGACACAAACAAGCCATGATCAAATCTTTCCAATCCATATTAGTGCCCTTGGATAATCCAAAACTCTTTGTAAACCTAGTAGGCACTCTTGAGACATCCATTGCTATCTCTTTTAATACTTCAAATACCATCATTACAACTAGAAGACCATGATCTTCCCCTCTTCATCACCACCCAAATCAATGATGTCCTCGTAAAAAGAGTCATGATTGATAATGGTGCTATAATCAATATTATATCATCATATGCCTTTAACCAAATTTGATTACCGGATACCATTGTCACCCAAACACCAATTGTACTCCAAGCCTTTAATGATATGATCACTCCCACATTGGGTACAGTCATCTTACCACTTAAAGTCAGTGTAAAAACTCTTCCTAAGCTATTTTATCTTGTATGAGAGTTCTAGTACAATATATTGTTAGGCTGACCTTAGATACTTGTCATGCATTGTATCCCCTCAACATTCCATCCATGCCTTAAATACGAACATGAGGGTAAAATATTTATAGTTCCCACATATCCTAATCCCTTCAAATCTTGTAATATAATGTATCTTCCAAATGATGTCTTTATTCCAAAATCAATTTTGGGATCTTCGATGAGGCATCTACCAGCACATCTATCCCATCATCTGAACTACCATATGCTTCTTCCTTTGATGACGTTATACAACACCTATCACCGGGTGAGTGTCATCTCCTTACACTTAATTCCATTCCCGCGCCCAAAGCATACATAAGACCAAATAAAAACCCATGTATGAACTCGACATTAGAGATATCATCTCTTATGCCCCCTACATCTAAAAATGAACCTCTTATATGGAGGGATCGATCGTCCCTCTTCACATCCTACTTATCAATGTCACAATATACCATTCATATTAGACTTCAAATTCTTATATAACTAGGCACTCACACGAGATGTAATTTCATCACTAGGCATAGAAAGGATTTGTATTCGGAAGTTACAAATAGTGAATCCATGATTTAATCATCCAAAATTCCCACAAACCACACAAAATTGCAGGTTGAGTTATAAGAAACCACTTCTCGAATCCTCCATGTCAAATACTATTACGCCTATCATGAATCCGAACCGTCATCCTCGACCAAAAATGATAACCCTATGGACATCGATGACACAGTCTCCATCCCTCCTAACTTTTTTTTAGTCAATACTATTACATTATGTCCATTAACTTATCAAACTAATCTCAATAGTAAGACACTTCCTCTCATCTGGCCAGAAATGATCGAAGAGGACTCACCTACCATCAATGTTATTCAATGTCAAGACGATCAAGATATCCTCTCCCACATGGGGGTAGAGGACCATTTCCTTGAAGGCCCTACCACCGATATATCATCACTCCTCAACAAATCCAATATCAATGTTAACATAGGAATTGCATAAGAACCTCACATAGTTAAATTCGGTCGGTCGTTAGATCTTTAGGAGTTAAATGACTTCACCACCTTTTTATCTAAAAATATTCAATCTTTTGCTGCTCATATAGTGATATGTCAATTATTGATCCTAACATCATCATACACAACATCGTCACCTACCTTAATGCCAAACTAGTCAAAAAAATCTACTTAGAATGCACCTCGCATATCTCTCCTTATTAAATAATAATTATAACACTTGCTCTATCATGCCCATTGACTATCCACAATGGGTTTCCAATATCTTTCTCATAACCAAAGAATCAGAAAGTTACGCATTTGTACTAACTTTTGGATCTCAATCTCGCATGTCCTAAAGATGACTTCCCTATTCTAAACATCGACCAGCTCTTCGATCTAATGGCTGGCCATGAGGTGCTTTTTGTTATCAGAGGTTTCTCTAGTTACAATCAAATCCTTATCGCCCCTGATGATCAACATAAGACATCCTTCATCACCCCTTGGGGGAATTTTTTTTACTGCATCATACCCTTTGGACTCAAGAACGTGTGAGCTACTTATCAACGTGTCATGACATATATCTTTCATGACCTAATCCACAAAACCATATAAGACTACGTTGATGATCTTCTCAGAAATATAAATGACGTAAAGATCATCTCATTGTCTTAGAATCAATATTCTCACGTCTCATTTAGTTTTTCCTCCATCTTAACCCCACTAAATGTGTTTTCGGTGTTCTCACCAGTAAACTTTTAGTCTTCATCGTATCCATCCAAGGCATTGAAGTAGATAAAAAAATATCAAAGCAATAATCAAAATTCCTCCTCCATCAAACCTCAAACAACTGCGTATCCTTCAAGGTAATCTTCATTCCATCTGTCACTTTATATCACAACTCTCATAATGATGCCAACCTTTTCATCATCTCCTTTGTAAAGACATTAACTTTAGATGAGATCACAATTGTTAAAAAGCTTTCGATGAGCTCAAACAATACCTCTTATCGTCATATGTTCTCACACCTCCTTATGAGGAGGAGATGTTTTACCTCTACATATCTTTCATAAATCATGCCTTAGGTGTCATGCTCACCCATAGAGATGAACAGGGTTGTCAACATGTTGTTTACTACATAAGTTGCACTCTCCATGAATACAAAACCATTATACCGAAGCTGAAAATTTGTGTTGTGCCCTGTACTTCACAATGTCCAAACTATGCCACTATCTACTCAACCACAAGACTTATGTCATAACTAGTTTCAACCCGCTCAAAAACATGCATTCTAAACCATATCACAGTGACCACATAAATCAGTGGCTCATACTCATGACCGAGTTTGATCTAGAATTTATACCACATAAATATATTAAGGGACATGCAATTACATATCAGCTCGCTAAAGCTCCTCTCCCAGACATAATCAACCACCTCATGAATGGTTTCGATGAATCCAACAACATTATTGATGATCAAGAATTCACTCCTATTAAAATGACCCTCTTCTTCAATGGATCTAAATGCCAACAAGTGTGAGGGGTTGGTATCATCATCATACCTCCCTGGGGTACTCTTATCCCTTCATCATTCAAACTTAACTTCGAATGTACTAACAACATGGCAGAATATGAAGATTTAATAATGGGTCTTCAAACCACCGTTATGTTTAGTGTCTATATCTTAGAAATTTACAGGACTCGCATTTTATTATAAATCAAATCAAAGGAATTTTCTAATGTAAGAATTAAACTCTACATAAATATAAACACATTGTTGAATTCCTCCTCGAAGCTTTGACCACTACACTATTCGACAGTTCCACAATCTTCTAACGCCATGGCTTCTTTAGGACATCTCATTCCTTTATCAATCAAGCATCGTTTGATAATTACAAAATTTTCATTTTCATCCACATATTGGATCAACCATATCACAAAAATGAACTCCCTTTATCAATGTCATAAAAACAATCCAACTAACCTTTAGTACATACAGACATTTGAAACCTCTCGGAATCCAAAATCCCCCCCCCGCTTCTATCTAGAAATGCTAAAAGGTATTTCCTCCAATGTGCTACCCACTATGTTATAATAGGTGGCATCCTTTATAAATGCAGATTTGATGGCCTCTTACTAAGATGTCTTAAATCCCATGAATCTACTAAAGCCATTCAAGAAGTCCATGATGGTATATGTGGTGGACATTTTAATGGTACTACATCGTCGTTAAACGTGTACTCCAACTCATCTATTACTTGGCCTACCATCAACCAATATTGTTGTGAATATGTTAAGAAATGTGTCAAATGTCAACAACATTTGAATCTCACTCATGTTCCTAGTCAAGCTTTACAACCATCTCAAGACCTATGGCCTTTCTCACAATGGGGGTTAGACCTCATCGACACTATTAATCCTCATTCATCACAACAACATCACTCTATCATTACAGCCATTGAATATTTCACTAAATGGGTTGAAGTTATTCCCTTAACTTCAACTAAAGAAAATAAAATCATCAATTTCATTTATCAATATATCATATGCCGCTTTGGTTTTCCTCACAAATTTGTCATGGATAATGGAAAATCCTTCAAAAATAAGGATGTTAAGAAACTTTGTGACACATTCAATATCAAACTAATTTTTTCATCACCATATTATCCTCAAGAAAATGGACAAGCTAAAGCTTCTAACAAAACACTTAACAAAATACTCATGAAAACAGTTGACAAAACAAGAAGGAATTAGAATCTTCGAATAACGTTTACTCTCTAGGATTATAGAACTAGCATATGTACTCCTACAGGTGTTATGCCCTTCTCTCTAGTCTATGGATTTGAGGTGGTCCTACCCCTTGAATTTAAAATCCCATCACTCCATGTATCTCTCAAATAATTTATCCCTGACGAAGATTATCGACAAGACCGTCTATCATGGTTAGAACTACTAGATGAAAACATTTGAAAGCTCTTAAACACCATCATGTCTATTACAAGCGCATAAAACACACATATAATAAACATGTCAAAGAACATGAATTTAACATAGGTGATCTTGTTCTCAAATAAAATCAAAATTTCACTACTCTGGAAAGGAGTAAAAGTGGAAAGTTTTCCCCTAACCAGATATCTGTCCATACGTTATCACTTACAAGTATGGGTTGGGAGCGTATCGTTTAGCATCCCTTGATGATACACCTAAAAAGGAACCTATGAATGCCTTGCACTTATGGCCTTTCTACTATTAATATATGGACCGTCATGATAGTAGCCACATTAAAAGTCTCATTTCATCATCAAAATTAGTCATCTTATCATCATAATGATTTGAAAGTATGTGGTTCTTTCCCTCACTATCCTAAAAACCTTAAAGATGAGCAACACGACTCTTTTCATTGCATATTTCATATATACAAGTTCCTCCCTAGCATGAACCTCGCAATCATTACACCCACCTACCTTGTTTACTAACCAAAGACATGTCATGGAACACACATGTGTATTCTACGTACATATTTCTTCCCCTCCTTGAAACAATTTAGTAGGGTTTTCTCTCAAGTCAAAGAAAATCAAAAATATCTACTGAGATGTATTTTATCAAAAATACATAGACTGATCCCTTGAAGGACAACTATTAAAAATCAAAATCTTATTATCAAAAAGAAAAGTATACCGATCCTCAAAGACAACTACATGTTTAAAATCATAAACTGGTCCCTCAAAGGACAACTATCTCAGTAAAGATCAAAAATTCAAACTAAGTAGACCACTCCCTTGAAGGATGGCTACCCATGTAAAAAGGCTTCCCATATTGATCGGCCTTCAAAACTCAAAATCAAAAGCATCCTAGAAGCTTACCGCATCGATTAATTTTAAGTCAAAAACAAAAAACATAGTTAGGGCATCTCTTTATGAAACCATTAACAAGAGAAATTTCTCTCCCACACATCCTACACGTGTTAACCCCTCTCATGCTCTAGGAAGGTTTAAATTTCACTTACATACATATCTAATACTTTACATGTGATTACCTATTGATAGTCACATGTTAACATCTATTGTTAAGTCCAAAAGGTGCAAGTACCTTCACCATATTTATGCCCATCACGTATGTATCAAATCTAGTATCCAAGCAATCATTCCATATTTTATTCCTATCCAAGAATTAGGAAACATTTTGACATACATTGATCACATTCAAGTCACCATATTCTTAAATCACATCACAAATCATCATCTAAACATCCATATCTAAATAAATGTCCATATAACCATAAACAACACAAATAAAAAATGTTAACCTTCATCAAAATAAACATAGTCATAAAATAATCACATCTCAACAAATCTAACACATGAATCATAAACCAAAACATGTCATCATATATATAGTCATAAAAATTCTCTTACTACATCATCTGGAGTCTCCCACACTCCATATATCAAAATATATACATCAAAATCAAGGCTTCGTAAAGAGTTGTATACACATCAAAATTCAATACATATATATCTAGTAAACTAGACTCTAACAAGGAACTCGCTACCACGAACAATGTTCCCTTAAACAACATGACCATCGATACCCTATACACCACCATCACCACTGTCTCCTTTGTCTAACCCTTCGGTGGTCGACCCACACTCATTGCGTTAAGCACTAAGAATTTCTCTCTGCCAAGCTCAATGATCCACATACCGAAGAGCGGTGGGCAAGTTATGTATCACCAAGGCCTTGCAATATGCCAACTCCTCTCGAACCAACCGGTAATGAGCATAACTAACCATACCTAGTGCACCCATCGACATCGCCTAAAGGCTCGAGCCACCAACTCAGCACCTGATATCAATGTCCTAATGATGTCAAGAGCCCTTTTCAGGGTATATCAGTGTTATCGATATCTGTCTCGATCTATTGTGGCCTTTGTCAAGCCTTCCTAAGACTATCGCACTCAACTATAAGGCCATCCCTCTCCTCGATCGAGTTATCCCTCACTCCAATAAAATTATCTTGCTCCACCCTCAAACTATCTCTCTTTGTCCCCACCTGTGGCCTTTTCGGCCATCAACTATGTGTTGGTCCGAAAACTGCCGCAGGCGGATCTATGGATAAAGCGAGCCAACAGCAGGTGTGCGGGGCATAGCCCCTCTTTGAGTCAAAGAAAGTTAAACTGGTTTATTCTTTATTCTACCGGCAGGAATCTATGCAAGTCTCACAGTATTCGCGCTTCGGGGTTTGGGATCTCATCCCGGTAGGTTTATTTCCCCCGCAAAGAGAAAGGAATGAAAGAGAGGAGGAAGAAGGAACAAGTCCGAAGGAAGAAAAGAAATGAATTCCAAAGCGTAAAGGTCGGAAGATTTATGTTTTTGGGTTGGTAGTAAAAAGAGCCAAACCTACTTGCATAAATAAACAAAGCAATCTTGATGAGTAAATGACGAGAAAAGTAGATATGAATCTAACGAGAATAAACACGTATGCAGATCTAACATAAGAAAGTTCGACACACAACACGGTATTCGATAAAGTCTCACTATTTATGTATTGTTGTTTTCTTCACATTACAAGAAAGCTCAAAGTCTTTCTCTCCTCACTTCTATTTTCATCTAAAAAATGTTCACCCTTGAATACAACCAGTATTCCAATATATATAGAAGAGGAGAAGGAAAGAAGGCAAAAGGGAGCCAACAACTATTTACAAAGATATTTACAAAATATCTAAAAGTCATGTTGACTTTTTACAACTTGATGGGTGACATCATCCCATGACGCAACATGGATGATGTCATCATTTGTGCCAACATACTTTAGACATTCCAACAAGAAAGTCGGAGAAGAGAGAGAAGAAGAAGAAGAAGAAGAAGAAGAAGCTACTCGTCGTCATCATCCTGCGGCCGAAAGGGGGTAGCCTGCTTTTGATGTTGCTCAGGTGATGAGATATGGAACTGAGCGCGGTATTCCAAAAACTTGTTAATTATTGGCCCAAGTTGATCCTGAGAAGGATCCTTGTGCCTATCACTTATTGCCTCACAAGTCTCCCGCTCATCTATGAGCTTCTCTGGGAGTTTGGAAAAGTCCTTTTCCGCCTCAATGAGGAACCCGACGAAGTCCCTACAGGCCAGCAGGTTGTTGATAGATTCAGTGTCAAATGTGACCTCTGGCCCCGTTCCTTGAGAAGTGATCTCCTTGAAGATCCAGATGGTTTCATCAGCTGACCTTAAGGTAAAGGAAGGAGTGAGCAACCCTGGCGACATGTTGAGAACAATTCGCTCCATTTGATGCATTGCATCCAGGGCTTCTTCCTTGACTTTGTCAATCTTTTCTAGAATAAATTCTAGCTGATCCACCCGATAGTCCAGAGTGGACATGATTTTGTTGAGAGCCCTTGGGTGGCCGAAGATGCCGAACTTGACCAGATCTTCGACTGAACAGTCGAACATTTGTTGGAAGGCCTCGTGCTGCAGTCTAGCATGTTCCAGCTCTTCTGATATGGGCCCTGCTAACGCTTGGAGTTCTTTATTTGCCTTACTGATATTCAGGTATAAGTCAGAGAACTCGGCGATCACTTTTTCACTGTCTTTGAGGATTTGGCTCCTCCAAGCGGAAACGGCCATACCCTGCTCACCGATCTTTGCATATTCGTTGATTTTCTCCTGGCTGAGAAGCTCAGAAGTCTCGGCAGTAGTTGTGGGAGGCGCACTACCCATCTTCTGTAAGGCTTGGAGCAGATATTTGTTTTGCTCTTTTAGTAGCCTTTTCTCTTCTTTCGTCTCTTGAAGCTTTTTTGAGGGCGTCAACCGCGGAAAGAGCTTCCCCAGAGACTTTCGAAGATGTCCCCATTGTGACTTGGGTCACGGTAAAATCTGTCGGAGACAGATCCTTTTTCTCTTTGAGGGGATCGGGGTATGCAATTTCCATGATTCTCTCACCTGCAGCACTTTTAGAGAAGCGTGTAACAGGCTTCTGCTTCTTTGCCCCTTTGGCTGGGATCACTGAAAAGTCCATCGGAGCGATGGGAACTTTCCTCTTTTGTTGGCTTAGCTGCTGAGAGATCCAGACCGGTCCTATGGAAGAAGGACCAGAGACAGAGGAGGAGGCAGCTACAGTAGAAGAGGGGAAAAACGTGGAGACACGCGGCGGCGGCATTGAGAGAATAGCCGAAGAAGTGTCCACGGGAGGAAGGGAAACTGCAGCTGCGGAAGACATAGGAAGGGAAGGGAGCCCAGGAGATGAGGGAAGAAATGGAGGAGGACAGATCAGCGAGGGAGGAGAAGATAGACGAAGAAGTAGGGGAAAGAGTAGAAGAAGGGACAGAGGACATGACCAAAGGGATGGTCACTTGAGTCACTCGAGGAGGGGAAGGAAGAGAAGAAGAAGGGATAGAAGGGACCTCTGTTGTGGTAGCAATGCCGACATCCTGAGTGGATGGGCCAATTGGAACTTCCTCTTCTGCTTCTTTCTCTGGTGTGACCAGAGATATTACCTGCTCGGGTGCCGCGGAAGGAGGACTCTCAGGGGCTTCTTCCTGAATGGTGCTGGATTCACCTTCTACACCTTTGCCTTTAAGCTACTTCTTGGATCATGAAGGTGCGTTGCTCAATGGGGATGTCGTGAAATCAAGCCCGAGGTAGATTAGGCCGTTCATCCAGCACCAATGTTCTGTCCTCCGCAAAGTCTCCTTGACCCTCTCCTCAATTGTCTGAGGAGCTTTAGTTCTATCAATGGCCGGAAAGGGCCAATCATCCCCCTCTGTATCAGTATATACCTTGTCTACTTCATCTTCCGTAGTTTGGAAGCCTTTGGGGACAATGGCTACCCCATATTGGATAATTTCTGCCAATGCTAGGCGAGAATGATCCTTTCTTCTGAGCTCTACCTCATGGAGGACGTCAATATAAATATCCTCGATCTGAGGGACATGGATTGGATCAAGCTTTGCCCTTGGCAGGCAGCTCCTTGGGTCGAAGGTAGGCCTGGCTGGGAAGTCATGCTTCAAATTGAGTAACTCCAGCTCTGCGAACATTTCCTTCGCCTTGTGGTGGGTAGAGCATGTGTATCGGCCCACTGTGAGGGGGAAAGGAGTTCCACCCTTCTTCCTTTTCAGGCATTTTTCGTGGTATGTGACCAGCTGCCTTGATAGTTCCAGCAGAATCAGCTTAGGCCCAGCATACCTTGGTAGCCTGGTTGGCTCTCCCAAAAAGTTGGCAGCCCTTAGATAGGTGAATGTAGGAAATTGGGTGAACAGGGCTCCCCATTTCTCCGTGGCTGCCACTATGTTTTTGGTTGTATGACTATGAGTCATATTCGGCCTCAGCAGGCAGATGATGTGATAGAAAAACACATCGTTAACTTTTGTGAACTGGGAGATGCTATTCTCCAGCCTTAATTCTGGATAATACTCGTATATTTTGACCTGAGGCCAAACTCCACTCCGGGTTAGGCCTGGATAATCCCTCTCTGACGCTGCAGCGTAGACCACGTAGGAGTTCATATGGAATACTCCCGTTGTGCTGAATTGTTGTAGCTGTTCGGAGATGGTGTTGCTTATAATTTCCCCCCAGCAAAAGTGCTGATCAGGCAAATTCTTGTTCATTGTTTCCAAGTAGCGCAACATCCATTTATGGAAGTAATGGGCGTCAGAAAGCCCGAAGACCCTGCTCAGGAAGGTGATGGTATCGCTGAGCTCTTCTGAGAAGTCACTGCGGTGGATGATTTGGGGCCACCGGGTTACTACCTTCTTGTTCTTCAAGTACACTTCGTTCATTAGCTGCATACATTGGTCTTCATTGTCTTCCCAGGCCTTGATGCACTCTGCTTGGCTAACGGCCACAAAGTGCCGGTGGTGAGGGATGCCGAGTATGATCTCAAAATGACGGGCAGTGAGGTTGATGACTACCTCGCCCTTGCTGTTTTCGACACATCTTGTGTCTTTGTTGTAACACTGGGCAACCACCATCATAAATTCGTTGTTGACGGCGCTGACGGGAATTCCTCCGGCGAAGTGCAGGGCACTGCCTATTAGTTTGTCCATCCATGGACTCCTCAGTAACTTCTCGAGTTCGGCCTGAATTCCTCCATGTCGATATGCCCCAATTCTGAGTCTCTGACATCCATGCTGCATTCGGCCTGTGACTCGGGCATTCTGACCCTTTGATATTTATACTTCATCTCTTCCTCAGTAAGCTTGGCCTTTCCTTTCGATTTGGTGGGTCTCTTGCTGGATGTAGACATATGTTCTTCTAAGTTTATCTGTTGATCTGCATGAAGAAGAAGCGAGACCCAATCCGAAAAGGTTGAATTAGCCATTTGATCTTCCATTGGAATGTTAGCAGAAGAAAGAGTTAGAGATTTTTAGGCTCAGGGCGCATGAAAATTGCAGCTTACAGGGCTAAAATAGGTAAGGCGCACAGGAAGAGGATGTTGCAAAGGTTAAACTGGTGCCAAAGGCGCATGGCGCATGCATACTGCAGAGTGCATTTTAGTAAAGGGTGCATGGGAACATCGTGTTGCATTGTGATTTGGTGCGCCCTTTGGCGCATGGGAAAAGTGTGTAACAGGAACTTTTCGTGCGCCAAAGGAAATATGGCACGGCGCACGGAGGGTTTGCACAACACAAATGTTACTGTAAGGAGGGATGCGCCTGCGCTTTTATGACTTTATACTTGGCGCAGATAGAACTTGTGTTGCATAGATGCCGGGTGCGCCATTGGCGCATGGGAAGGTGATGCAGCAGGGAAGGATTGTGCGCCAAAGGGGCGCAAGTGTAGCACTTGCAACATGTGAAAGAGGCGCGCCTTGAGGGCGCAGAAGTTCATGATGTGGCAGGCAAAATGGGTGCGCCATTGGCGCGGGTTTTGGTCATGTTGCAGGGGGGACAGATGCGCCATGTGGGCGCAACTGTTTATAATGTAACAAGACACGCTGGTGCGCCCAAGGGAAAAACAGAGTTTTCATATGGTTCAACCCCTCTTCCTTTCTTTCATTTCAAAGATTGGTTCGAGAGATATAATGGTTCAAGCCAAAGGGGGTTTCAGACCAAGTTTTTCAGGATAACATCCTCTTCCAGCAGATCTGGAAAGAGGAAAACAAGGAAAGAAAGCAGGGGGGAAGAGCTAGCTCAAAAGATGCATCTCAAAAACCAATCAGCAAGCAAAAACCAGATCAACAAATCACATGGACGAGATAGGAGCACTTACCCGAATAAATAGTGAAAATCTTGAGCACGGGTCCACAACGCGTTGAAAACGACGAGGCAGAGGCTGACAGGCTCAGAGGATAAACAACACGTGATATGCGTCTGATGATAATGACATTTGGGCGCGCAAACCATATATATATATAGGTGAGCTGGTCATTAATGCGCCACCCACTTTTTGAAAGGCGCATGAGAGTGGCTGTCGACACGAGAAGGAATGCGCCCTTTGGCGCACCAAAACGCCTGCCAACATGAAATAAAGCGCACTTTTGGCGCACCAAAAGTGATGTCGACACGGGATTATGTGCGTCCTTTGGCGCACCAAAAAGGGGCGCAACAAACGTTGTTATAACACAGGCGCATGCGCCTTGGCGCACGCAGGGAAGGCTCAACAAGCTTTGGCACACCAAAAGGTGTGTTGACACTGAAAATCATGCGCCAAAGGTTTTAAAGGGGGCGCACCAAAAGTTGGTGTTACATAGAAATTTCATGCGCCCAGCCAAAAAGGCTCAAAAGACAAGTTCGAAAAACCAGATTTCCCGGGAAGGGATTTTATAACGTTTCGAACGCAAGGGATCCCTAACGAGGGATCGGAACAAAATTTCGGTATGGTTATCGGTAAAATTGCCCTTGTCAATTTTACGGGATAACACTATGTAATAGTCACCTCTAAGGCTTCCCTGTCTCCATCATCCTCCTCGTCACTAACATCAACAACCTCATGTGTATCCTCTACTCAAGCCTACACCCTCCTACCTTTCCAAACTAGACACGTTGTCTCCCACTTATCATATTCCCCATTCCACCATGTCTTATAACCTACGGTCATACTAACATCATCTATCATAACCATGTCCTCATGCTCATCCATGCCCATGGCTCCCTCCTCATTAGGCATAGTAAAGTGTGCCCCCACAACTTCCTTGGGAGTATCCAAATCTCCCTCTTCCCATCTATATTATACCCGATCATCGGGAAAATCCTGTATCAAACCAAATTAAATTTTAACACACTAAACATGACAAGATCCCACTCTCCCCCTCATCGCCCCGCACTCATAGCTCCTATTGAGTCATATTGAGCTCAGCTCTACCCTCGGCCACACTATAAAATCAATATAAGGTCTCCCAATACATACCCAACACCGTAAACCTATGAGAAGCTCTCTATAGTGATCCTCCCTTTGAACTCCTCTAGATTGACATGTATCAACACGCCATCTCGAAAGCCGCCTAATCCCGAATCATATCCACACCTCCCCATGGTAAACCATGAATATGAGTCATTGTAATATGTTATGCCCTAACATATACCATTTATATGTCTAAGTGTGGGATAACATATGACTTATATAACATTTATACTTATATTCATTAGTTAGTTAGTCATTAGGTATAAACTAATAATAATGAAGGGGTATGACCTTTCACAATCATACCTATATATATGGGTGAGTAATTCCTCCCCATAAGTGTGAAGAGTGTGAGTTAGTGTCTTATTGTAAGACTTAGGAGGTTTCCCCTCGAATTAGCTTAATAATATATTATATATTTTGATATATCATTGTTTATATTCAAGTAATTCCATTACATCTAGTATTAGAACATTGGTTTCAGCAATGACTGGTTTTTTCACTGTATCTCAAGAAAAGTTACAAATTATTCAAATATTTTTTACCACATTTGGGAATATAGATTATAAATTTTCAATAAAAATTTCAGAATTTGTTTCATTGTTTTGTGAGAGTTATTACATATATACTATTTTTCATAAAATCGATCTACAGTGCCACAATTTTTGGAATTTTTCAAAAAATTTAACATTTTGGAAATCTCTTCAAATTTCCATATAGGTCCATTCTTTACATTTTCAAATTTGAGGTCATCTACATCGAGAAATTTTTTGGTCAAATAAGAAAATTGAATTGTGTAAGGGCAATCCCTTGTTATGGCAAGTCCACAAACTAGAGGATGGGAAAAAAATCATACACACCATGGAATACTCCTTATAAAGATAAAATACAATCTAATTTTGAACTAGGAGGTACTTCCACCATGAGGGACCTGCAAGTTGCTTTCACCAAAACAAATCAATGATTAGATGAGCTTGAGAAAATACTCGATCACATTTTTCATTTTTCATTTTCAAAGAATTCAATCAATCCTCCACATGTATCTAATAGCCAAGGTGAAAATCCTATGGTTTTTTAAGAACTATGTATTGTGGTAACTAAAGATGACATGGAATATGCCATGATGGGGCATGCTCATTACGAATCTTACTTGACAAGTTCAGACATTCAAAAGGTTGAACCAAATATGGATGAAGAATGGAAAAAAATGGTTTGGGATGGATCTATTGAATACAATAAGCTTAACTTGGAATATTGTGACAAGGGTTTGGTAAACATAGATATGGAAATTAAATTTGATCCTAGGTTGGATGTTAAATAATTTTTTTAGTGTGGAAGAAGTACAAAATATACAACCAAAACTTTGAAAAGTCAAGAAACACTATGCGAGCTTTATTTTGGGCCAATGCAATGACAAATTTACAGGAAAATTCCTACTAATGGAAGATTTAATCACACCCTATCTAAGATGATTGAGATACATCATGCACATGTTGGATGTCAAAACCTTAGATATAGTGGCTATGAAGGTCATTCTACTAGAAGGTCCATTACATCCTTGAATAAAATGTGCAACCTTAATAATTATGTTGAGCCACAATTGTGCATTTCTCGAGAGCAAATGGATAAGGCATATTCTTCAAGTGAAATGCAAGATATATATTCAAATGTGAAAGTACCATCGATATAATCATCATAGCACTAGAGTTACTTACCCAGACTTGGCTTAAGAGGTTACAAATGAAGGTGATCACAGTTGATCTCATCAAGGAACAATGTCAGACATACAAGGAGGTGCAATGGGAGGACAACGGTTGAGTACATGTTTTTCCACTACTAACCAAACATCGAGGACGACGTTTGTTTGAAGGGGAGGAACATGTTATGCCCCTAACATATACCATTTATATGTCTAAGTGTGGGCTAACATATGACTTATATAACATTTATACTTATATTCATTAGTTAGTTATTCATTAGGTATAAACTAATAATAATGAAGGGGTATGACCTTTCACAATCATACCTATATATATGGGTGAGTAATTCCTCCCCATAAGTGTGAAGAGTGTGAGTTAGTTCCTTATTTTAAGACTTAGAAGGTTACCCTCAAGTGGCTTGATAATATATTATATATTTTGATATATCTGCATTTATATTCAAGTAATTCTAATACACAATATGCTCACAATACTAACACTATAATAAAAATGCAACATCAATCCCAAATTTCTTATGGACCCTCCAAGCCCATAACTTCCTATAATTTTGTGTAAGTAATGCAAGGGCTTGTGTAAACATTGACGATGCTCCATCATGTCTATAACCACACTAGTTATCCAAGGAAATCAACCACCACTAGAATTAGGAAAAGAAAAACATGAAATCCCCATGATTATCATTGTCATCCAAACATGACCCTCCCTCTTGGAAAATAGAGAGGTTGATAATAAAACCCACCCGTGGTGTATCTCACATCCTCAACATCCTCCCTATACAACCTCCTCATGACCTCCTCCCTCTCGGTCTCATCAATATAATAGATACCCTCCCTTGTACTAAAGAACTTGGTGATCATATGAACATGCTCCAAGGTGATGGTGATCTCACCCGTCAGTAACCAAAAATTACAGGTGGAAGGATCCCACCTCTCCATCAACGCCAATAGCAATCCTCGATACCTATGAATACATCTATAATCACACATCCCTACAAAACCCACCTCCTCCACATGTTCCCAATCATCATCTGACATATCCTCTTTGCATCTATACTAGAATCAATGGAATCTAGTCTGGGATAGTCAAATTTTCCTTCACCCGCAATCAAAAAACACAAAAACATATATTAGAATCAATTTTCATCAAAATTTTATCACAAAAATCGATCACGAAAAATTACCCTCGATTGCCAAACAATACAAATAAATCATTGACGATTCCTATGAATCAATGGCGATCCACCTAATGGTTGGTGATTTCAGTGATTCCAAAAACAAGCCCTCCATAAAAGCACAAAAAAATGAAAACTCAAAAACTAGACAAAAGCAAACAAAAACAACAAAATGAAGGACTTACACTTGATTGCGTATGCTTCCTCTACCTACTAGATGATCATTCCACTTTATCATTGCTCCTAATTTACTCTTTTATCACTCAATTTCACTCTCTCAAACCGTAAATCATACAAATGAACTATTCATTAAAGTGATCGACTATTTATAGCCCATGAAATTTTACGTAGGAATCGCTGACGATTCCTTTAATTATTAGTGATTCACCCTAATCATCGGAAATTAGTCTTAATCACTAGTGATCACATCCTTTTCAAAACTAGCAATTATTTTCAACAACATTATCACATTTTTCAATAAAATGCCTCATTTTGAGGACCCCAAATCCTTACAAACTAGCATCCCTTGTGGATTCAATCTATAAACTTAGCACAGACAAGTCATATGTCCATAGGACATGAGCCCTTTGGCTCCCCTATCACTTGACTTCTTGATTCTCGCAGCCTACCTCTTTAGATCATATGTCAAAAGGAAATGAACTAGGTTCCCCTATCACTTGATTCCACGATAGCACCTATTGTTTTGATACCTCATCTTAGGAAACTTCCAATGAAACACATGTCAAACCTATCCAAAACAACCTGTCACAAACCGGAAATCCTTACACTACATCACATTCACCCCCATTTTGATGGGGGATCACCCATACAAAACAAATCAACCTATTCACGAGATCATTTTTGTTTAGCACTTTTCCTACACCAAACTACTCAGTAAAAAGGGGCAAATGTAGACACTTAAAGTTAGCTTCACTAATTTCCCCTGTCCATATAAAAATCAAATATGTCACCTAACTCCATACCACACACATTATTTAATCTATTAAACCCTTATCCTAATTCATATTCTCCCCCATAATATTTACTCCATGTAAATATTACCCCACACTCATAAAATACCATTCTACAGTTGTAAAATACTATTTTACCTATCCTAAACCATCTAACCACTTTAAATCTACCCTAACCATCTTAAAACCACCTAAATCTATTTTATCAACACATCTCAACCTCCAAACCTCGTCCATAACCTCCCTTAACCATTTACCCTCATCAAATACCTAAAACCCTGTTTGGAAGTGGTTTCAACCACTTCCCAAATGTTTTCCCCGAAAAAAGTAGATCGTCAACAATCCTAACCAATCGTCACTATTATAAAAAGAGTTTACCTCTCTCTCAGGGATCTTCATAAATCCTTTTTTTAGGCTTACACTTCATTTTCTTACTTCTCAATTAATTTAGGTCATTCCAAAGATCATCAAGAGCTTGCATCAATCACCAGCAACTATCTACACATCATTTTGATAGATTTTCTCTTGATAATCATCGGGAAGTGCAACAATGAACACATTGATCCCAATCGACTCCATTTGATGATTTGAGGTAGATTCTAGCTCGTTCTCGGACCCAAAGGTATTCCTCTATGTTATTTTTCCATTTTGTATTTTAGTCAAACATAGAAAATAGTCAAAAATGCCAATTTAAAACTTTGTTCATCTTTTTATAAAAATTATCCTTTTTAGTAGTAATCGCTAGCGATTACCTAAATTTCCAGTGATCGACTAAATCATTGGTGATCTCTATCAAAACACATCTCTTCATCAATTTATCATCTTATTATCATTTCAATCTATCTCCTTGCATTTAAATTGTTCTTTGCAAGCATGGATTTCTCTTAGATGGAAGTTCCTGACCGTTCTCATCCAATTACAAGCATTTACGACCTTCCTATAGTTCAACAACCCTTCTTTTGGGAATAATACAACATCCTTCATGAGTTGACATTGTGTGCAATATGATTTTCCATTGACATCGAAGACATCGGAAAATAGATCAAGTTCCTTCATTACATTCAATAAGAGATCAAGACTTTTGGTACGACTACTTTGAGTCTATTCAGATTACATCCACCCTTTCTTGGGCCACCTTCAAGCTACACAGAACTTACCCTTCAACCTTGAGTTATAGAGATTTTTATCTACTATCCATTTATCATTTTCCATTATATATCTTATCATTATCTTTGCAATCTACTTAATTGTTTTAAAGTGATCCAACATCCTTCAAGGAAGTCCCTTTGGATTCTTGGAATCGGCCTCACGAAAGCAACTAGTTTACACATATATCTAATCAATTTTGTTTAAGTGTCTTTGACTGCAGGTTTATTTGTCAACAAAATAAGAAGGATCTTTATACAATAACAATCAACATCCATCATCGTGGGTATTGGTAAACCCCGTCGCCTCTTCCGAGGTCGATCTGCTGTTTTTGTTATTTCACTTCATTATGTTAAAGTTGGAAAGCAAAAACTCTATGGTATAGTAGGAGTAGGATGGACCTCAAGAAACTAGGGTTATATAACATGTTTAGAAGCCATAGGTTGTGTAATAAGAGACTTAGCAAAATGTCTACATGACAGATAGATCCTATAGAGGTAGCATATGTATGTGTAACAAGAATAAGTGTGAAAATTTGTAACGCTCTCGATATGGAAGCTTACTAAAAATATTTTTTTGTTTATTCATTTATTAAATCTAACTTATCCGCTTCATAAAATTACCACACTATCCTTCATATGAATCAAATTTCATATTTATAAATACATCATAAGCATATGTATACCTTTCCAAAATTTCCATTAAGATATTTTTAACTTCAAGAGTTAAATATACTTTCTCATAAATAACTATACAAATCCTTATACATTTAATAGAATAACCAATACTCATTTTCCATTACATAATGAAGTACATATAATTAGCATTGTTAATAAGTACAATCGAAGTAATAAACCTACCTCATAACTCGTAGGTGATAATAAACAACATTTTAAGTCTATATGTACATGTTTCAATAGAGCGAGTTATAAGGAGGTAGAGCATCATCTCGAGCATTTTTATCATCCAACCAGAAACCTCAAAGGATCCCCCTTCACCTCCCTTTTAGGTGGTGGTCCTTCCCTTCAACGAATGAATCCAATAAAGGCATTCAACTATCAATAGAGAATAGTAAAAAGATAACCATGTTTACATAACTACCCACATCCATATAATAGTCAATCATAAGATTCTAGTACCCAATACTATCTAATAAATTTTGACTAAATATAAATCAAGGGGTAAGTGATCAAATAATGTATACAAAAAAAAAAAAAAATTACTTAGGCCAAAGTTTCAAGCTTAAATGATAAGCTAACATATTATAGCTTACACTAACTAATAATATTTTTCTTCTATCACATATATAATTTTTGTCATACTAAATGTATAGCATACAAAATTACAAATTTTGGCCATGACAACTAAGCCCTTACTTGAAAATTTCCTCTCCTGTTCACTATAAACCCTTCCTCTACAGACATCTTGTTCATAGTATTATCCTCATTCTTCCTAAGAGGAACATTCTAACATGATTTTATAAGTGTGTTTCATGTGCAACTAGGTATTTCAAGGGTTATTAAAGAATTCATTGAGATCCAAAACTGAGCAACTATCCTTAGAGGCCTAAAAAGGGCCATTTTTGGCCATTTTGCAACTGGTGAATACCCTCTGGAAGGTGATTGCAATGGTAAAACCCATATAGAAGTTGTGTAGAAGAGTTTTGAATTCATTTAAGGCAATTTTTTGGGATTATGTGGATCCAAGTGATGTCGGGAATCAAACAAGCAAGATAGGGTCATTATGGGTGTAGGGAATGCCACACACCAACGAAGAAAGATCACTTGTCCTAATGATTATGGGAGTTCTAAGAGGATTTAAGAGGGGAAAAATAGTCAATGGAAATCTCTTGGAATCTTCCACATGATGGACATACCACTTTTTTCCAAGACTTCAAAATTTTCCATAATAATCCAAGACTCTGCATTTGCCCTTCGATTCAAAAGTGGAATAGGCCATGAAAAAAAAATCAAGAATAATTGGCTCCTAAAAATTTATGGGATGATCTCAATAGGTGATTTTGATTGAAAATCATATAATTTTTACCCAAAAACACCCTTACATGCTCTCGGGGTAGAAAAAGTACTCGATGCTCTAAACTAGAATTGGCGAGATGACATCGTGCATATCAAAAAGCATTAGTGCACTTTGGGGAATTTTTGTCCCCTAAAATTTTCCCCAAGTTTGAAAGGGACATGGGGGAAATAAAATTGAGCTCCCTCATCCACTCATGTTGTTTTGTCACTTAAAATGTAACTTGGAGTGTTAGAAGGTGCGTGTGTTTCACTTACCCTGGTCCCCTTATCATGACTTGAATACCCCATGACGCACTTAGAAGCATGTTGTGTCCCCTTATATTTTCCCCAAGGTGAAAATGGGACATATGTGACACAAAATTTCACTACCCCATGTGGAAGATTGTTTGTTTCACTTAAGTGACATCCTACGAGTGTTAAAAACAAGTTAAATTGCTCCCACTCAAACCTAGCCCTCTCTCATGTTCTCGAACCCCATGGATCACTTGGAAGAATTTTGTATACCATTGGATTTTACCCATGGTGTAAAGGGACATAAAATTGTGCTCCTCATGAGCCCTCTCTCTTCACAACTTGCACAACTTCACTTTTACCCCTAGAAACATGTCAAACTTGCATCTTGCTCAAACTACTCCCCCTCCTCATTCAAGTTGATGACCCATGGTGCATTTTTAGACAGTGATGTCCCCTTACATTTTCCCAATAGAAAATGGGACATGAGGGACATGAAAATTTCCCCCCTCTCTTCTAGTCGGTCCTTGGACATATGAAAGATTAGATTGCGGCCCCCAAAAGCCATTTTTCAACACCTTGCATCTCCATCACACTGCACCATAGCCTGTCACTTTTCATCATCAAGTGAAAAGCACACTTTATTTCCCCTCTTGTACCCTTTCATCTCTTTTCCCATATTTCTTATGGTGCAACCACATGCCAACCCCGGTTTGGCTGTTGGAGTTAAAAGTGAGTCAAAAATTACAAAATGAATGTAATGAACTTAAAAACCAAAACACTTAACCATTATTTCATGTTTTCAAATGCCTTTCCCCCAAAACTCTATTTTTCCAGTGATTCTATTAAAATTTTCTAGAACCCTCAAGCTCCAAAACTGAAGTTTTCTCATATCTCACAATCTATGACCGATCTCCGTAAAAATTCATGAGTGCAGTCCTCCCAAAAATGCCTTTAGATTGATTGTAAAAGTAAAACCATTAATGTTATGCATAATTTTTAGCATTTAGAAGAAATTTACATCCCGTTTTGTTTCCTTTTCAAATCTATGGAGTTCTGGTAAATAAAATTCCTTGAAAACTAGAGTAGAAGGTCCTAAGACAAAACCTAATCTTTTGAGATCAATTTCATTCCATTTCAACACCCAGAAGACCTCTGTATAAAAATATTAAGTTGTGTCAAGTCCCCCATGTATAAATATATAAGTTTCCAAAATAGTAAACCTTCAATGATCCATGTTACTCCTTGCAAGTAAAAATCATCAAAAAGTGACAATTTTTGAAAACTTACTAAAAATAGTCATCCTAGACAGGACCTGCTAAAAATAGAAAGTCTTGTAAATGGGCTCAAGTCACTTGTATCAACTCACATTCCACCTATCTCATTGCTTTTTTCCATCATGAAGGTCAAGTATTTAGGTCTAGAACCAATCTCAACATTAATCATTGAATACCCCAATGTGGGGGACAATGATGTCACCCACATGGACTTGGAAGACTTGAAATCTAGAATGTTGAACTAGCCATGAGGAGAAGTGGAGGAAAATATACTCTAAAGAGGATTGTTCAGGGTAGGAGGCCACCTGTTATCTATTTAGAATACTGAAATTTTATGTGCACAACATTATGATCCAAACACCAGTAACAACATGCTCATCATAACGAAGGAGTTTGTGTCACAAGAATGGGTGAGAAATGACTCACAATTGCAAGGCTAGGAAATTGTTTCATGGCTCAATAAATGAGAAAATTGAAAGAGGGTTTAAAACCCGCAAGCGAGGATCATGAGGGACGACATGCACATCAATGGACATGTGAACAAAAGTGTGAAGAGATGTTGGGAGGAGCGAGCATCAACCGAATGTGCATACAAATATTTGACAAACGGGCAAAACCTCAATAATCCACAAAACTCTCCTCTATCTCATAGATGAAATGGAGTGTACATATAGGAGGTGCTAAGTAACCCCCAGTGTTGTAATCATGACAACTTGAGTAGAGAGGGGGAGTTACATTCCTAGAATAGAATTGTAACTCCCAATGACGCATATGACGCACTGACACGTAAGAGAATCTTATAATGACCCCTAAATGACACGTGGACCTACGATCTCACCTAAGTGATATGACTCACCTAATGATGTGGAAAATAACACACACCAACACCCCCTTCATCGTAACTTAGGATGAGGTGGCAAGTCAGAAACAAGAAATGGGTCCTGACACAAAGCCTGATGAGGTACCCATGTACAAGAAAAAGATCCCAAGTAGTGAAGGAAAACCCAATGGGAAAAACATCCACCATAAGAGAAAAACACACTCTCTAATCTAAGAAAGATGCCAAATATGGGTCCCGGCCATAGACGGGCCTAAAAGGGTACCCATGTACAAAGAGGCAATCTCTCGAAAAGAATAAGAAGAGAGAAGAAGAGGGAGACGAGATGAATGTAGAAGATGCCATGGACGGATCTCGAACTCGCAGCTCAGGAGGTCTCCCAAAAGAATGTCGATGATGAGATCCTCTGCCTCTGGACTAAATAAGAGCCACCCGCATTGAACTGTGTGTCTACCCTTAGGAAGGATATAAATGACGTGCTAAAAGTCTACCCACTCCACAAAGGAAACCAAAGGCAAGTGAAAGACGAAGAACTTTGAGTCCGGGTGCATGTGAAGTGTGACATAGGTCTACCAAGTGAGTGCCAAGGAACCGAAGGTAATGCCACATGTGTAGAAGCTGTCAGAGTGAAAAGAGGAACACCCAGTAAAGGATGTCCAAGTGATGTGAAGGGAACAAAACATCCTCCACACAGAAAAAGGGATCCACGGTGAGGGTGGATCAATGAAGGTCTCTGGAAATGTGGAAGTGACATGATTCCCTAAGGGGCACTCCCAACAAAAGAGATGATGAACTCCTCTCAAACACTCAGAGATGGATGATGGACTCAGTAGCACATCACAAGTGTACTCTGCAAAAAGATGACTAAGGTCGTGAGATACTCATCCCAATGAGGGGGCTCAACAAACAAAAGAGTGATGATAGATAGGTATGAGTCATCCAATGAAGGAAAAGGAGTGGAAGGGGCCTCGCAAATTGGAAGTGGAAAGGGGCTGGTGTGATGTGATGATCTCGATGAGATGTGGGAAGTGTCAACACTCTCTAGAATAGTGAGAGAAAGAGGAGAGAGGTCCTCTGTAATGCTCTTGACATCAAAACTGGGTGCACAATCCTCATCATCAGAAGTAGAATCAAGTGAGTCTGTATTAGAGGTACTATCATCACATGAAGAAAATGAGACAACTGAATCATTAGTAGCAACAACAGCGGCAGTATGTGAAGGGTCTCCATAGAGGGACTAAAGAATGCTCTAGACACGGTGGGGTGGATCTGAGTCTGCCACATGAAACTAAAGAGAATGAGATACATGCATCATCATGTGACCAAAAACATGGTCACAAGTGTCAAGGAAGTCCTCCAGATGACGATGATCAGTGGGTGCAGGAATTGGCCCAAGCAAGAAGGGTAAAAGACCCTCGTGGGTGAAGTAACGTTCCATGGAAGCACGCCAAGCTGAATAGTTCCCTCTCCCGGTGAGAAGTGGCAGAGGCTATAAGGCGATCCTATGACACTCAAGTCTAGAAAGAGCACTCTCCATGATGTGGAATTAAAAGTGTAAGGTGCGCAAAAGAAAGATGTCGCCTCGGCGATAATGCGTCTACATGTGAAAGCCCAAGAGTACCAGTCAACCCCTAGAATGCGGCACTTTATAAAGTAGTGCATTTACAAAACTGACAATGTCATCACGTAATGTGTGAAAAATCATGCAACTTTGACTAAAGAAGTGCTAAAAAACGAGCAGCGAGTCAAAAGTTATAGCATTAAAATGATTCCCACAACTGATGGAAAATGTCAATAAACGCTGCAAATGCATTAAAAAAGTGCTCGAATGGGTGCAAAGGGTGTCATGTGGGTACCCATTGGAAACAAAATCAAATTTTAGGCATAGTTTGTTTTTCTTGCGAGGGGGATTAGCCTCCTACCAACCCCGGACCTCGCCTCCATCTTCGACACTCGAAGGAAGGACATGAACAAGCAAAAATACAAACCTAAAATGCCATGCTAAATGTTTTTCCTCAAAACATTAAAAAGGAGGATTGTTTTTACCGCCAAACAATTCTAAAAGGTATGCATGTGCCCATGTGAGAGATTCATGGTAGCAGTGAGTTGTTGAGAGCCAAGTGAAGCCCACGTGTCGTCAAGCCAGGCACGGCCGAAAGAGTTGTCCACGTGTAAGATGGTGGGTGAAACCACTATTGTGTTGAGTAGCATGAACATGTTGAGTTGGTCTGCAGGTGGTCCACGTGCCAGAGGTCATTGGAAGCAAGTTCAAAACAATCTCCTCACAATGTAAGCCATGTAATGAGTTCCACGTTGGTGTAACCGTCCATTGCAGGATGGCAGCACAGAAGAAGGTTTGATTGTAAGGAGTTGGGAGATGCTGCAGCCTGAATTCACCTTGGGTAACCATTGATCATTGACTGTAATCATTAGGTAAGTGATCCACATGGTGTGGGGGAAACCGTCAAGCACAGAGGAGAAAGCGCAGGATGCCACGCGTAGAAAAATGGTCATGCTTGTAGAGAGAAGGTGAGCCTAAGGCAAGGCGAGTAAGCCTGCAACAGCACCAACACGCAAAAGAAGAACGTTTCCAAGTGTAGAACCCACGTAAAAAGCGTAAGAAAGAGAAGAAAGCGGTGGAGGTCGATGCAGGAAAAAGATGTTTGAACTGGCCACGCAATGGAAAAACCAGCGATGCAAGTCACGAACAGGCACTTCCAATCACTTCCAAACGGCACTTCTAAATGACCACACTTTAACAGGAACTTCCAAATGCTTCCAAATGGCCATGTTTGAGCAAGGAATAATGACCAATGTAACAACCCCTAATGCAAACAACAAAGGATGAGCAGGTCAATCGAGCTAAAGAAGGATGAGGCGGAGGAGTAGAGAAATAGACCGGTCAAAGGCTTAAACAAAATGATGCAAAACCAAATGCAGAGCCAACATGGCAAGTTATACAGAGAGCTGGAAGGGGAGCTCGGTTCCCAACTCAGTGAGCTGAGGCCGAGTTGGCCCTTGAAAATAGCTTAACACCTTAAAATAAACTCTCAAAACCTGCACAAAGCTCAGATCTACACCCAGAAACCTCCAGAACATACATGCACCCAAAAAAACTCAAAGGCACAAACACCCAAAACTCGAATAGAGGTATAAAGGCCCCGAATCAAAGCATCAAGCACATACAATGAATATCCATTACGACACACACAATGAGAACTGGATATCACACCTAAGCAGGAAAACACATGAAAAATGCCGAAGAGTGCATGGATCCACAAGATCCGCTCTGATACCATGAAAGAGGGTTTAAAACCCACAAGTGAGGATCACGAGGGATGACATGTGCATCAACGGATGTGTGAATGAAAGCGTGAAGAGATTTCGGGAGGAGCAAGCATCAACCGAATGTGCATGCAAAGATTTGACAAACAAGCAGAACCTCGATAAGCCACAAAACTCTCCTCTATCTCATAGATCAAATGGGGTGTACATATAGGAGGTGATGAGTAACCCCCAGTGTTGTAATCATGACAACTTGAGTAGAGGGGGAGTTACATTCCCAGAATAGAATTGTAACTCCCAATGATGCATATGACGCACTGACGACACGTAAGAGAATCTCATAATGACCCCTAAATGACAAATGAACCTACGATCTCACCTAAGTGAGATGACTCACCTAATGATGTGGAAAATAACGCACACCAACAAAAATCCCTTATAGACTCTCAAAACTTAATCTCAAGGTCAAGTCCAAGAGTTTGTGTTTCCATTCATCCTAGCAGTTACAAAAATGGGTCATCATGTTTAAGTGATGTAGATCATGAAAAAAAGTGATATCAAATAGGTCTATAAAGGTGAGCCCTAATTTTCAATCATCTTCTCAAGATATGGCATGGGAATGTTTTTATGAGTATGATGGTAAATGTGGAGTTTCTTCTTTCCCTATTTGTAGAAGAGAACTTTTTTGATAAGGATCAAAGTGGTTGACAAGAAGGTGATTGGGTCTCTTGAGGTTGATCCCATCTAAGAAGGAGATATCTGTGTTACTAAAGTGAGTTATGAAGTTAAAGGAAGTCACAAGGAGGAATGTGATGATGTCCACATTCTAAGTATGACCTTATATCAAATCTCTTTCCAAGAGGAGGTACATGATGTGAATCACACCATGAGAAGGATTAGATCATAATAAACTAATGTGTGTAAAATATTGCCACTTGAACCGTAGTCTACCGAGGTACCGAAGATCATCATAATTGAGTTTTTGAGGAAGTGATCTCAAGTTCACAATAGTGTATATCTGATCGGGGATATTTTTCAGTGTCAAAATTTCCTAAACTTCCATAAACCATGTCAGTGTAGTAGAGCCTTTAGAGATCTTTCTAATGACTATAAGAACATAAAAATCGACGCTATAAGATCAAGATAGGTCTAGTCAAAGTTTAGTCAACTGGAAGTTCAATAGGTCCAAGATGACATGTACATGTGCACAATTGGCCAAGTGGCTCGATTGGTGGCAAAAGGAGAAAGAGGACAAAAATAAGTATTGGTTTGCGACTTCAGTCTTCGACAGGCGTAAAATTTGTTCATTGAAACAAAAGGCTCAACTTTTGTTACAGAAGGGAGCCTAGCCACCGTGAGGAAAATTATATCAATGCCAACGTGGTGGGTCCTCAAGCCACCATGAGTTCGAATTCACCCGATTTTCCTATTGAGGATCGACAAGTGGTCTTTATTGCCATATTTCATTAGTGGAATATCATATTATGGTATGGTCAAATTTTATATTACTTGTGTAATTATTCACCATGTAAATCCATGTCACTATATGGTTACACCTCCACATTGGCCGCTTAAGACTTATCTCTTTGCATTTTATACTAAGTGCTTTGGATGATATTATTATCCACGCATTATATTCTAATGCCTTTGCCACACATTATTAGCAAACAACCACACATTATATTCTAATGCCTTTGCCACACATTATTAGCAAACAACCACGCATTATATTCTAACCAATTGCATTATATGCTAAACCTCCTCCAAGTGCCAACTAATCAAATTCCATAGTCTTGTGGTTATCCTTCCCACCAAAATGGCTCTCTAAGCCAATAAACCACGAATATGCCTTACCATATAAAGCACTCCCTTATCCATAGGAGGTGGGATTTGATCCCATAACCTCATAGTTCTAAGACCAATCCACTAACCAACTCGCCCAAGGGGCTCACTTGGGTATAAAATGGCTCACTGCAACTTATACAAAACAAGTGTCAAGTCTGTGTATAGGCAAAATAGGGGTACTTGGAGAAAAATGCAATTTTGAGGCACTTCCACTCAAAACCAGATCTTGAGTTATATATGAAAGTTTCTCAAAATTTTGAGATGATCGCGATGGTGTAATAATTTTTCTGATTTGGAGCTTTTTAATAGAGTTATTTTTGTTAAAGTCACACAAAGGCATAGAACCAAAGGGAGACACCGCTACAAGTGGATCAAGAAGGTGAAGGACAGAGGCTGGGCTCCATTAACATTCTTCAAAGGTTTGAAACATAATTTTTAGGTTTTTGATTCACTATTAGTTAATTTAAAGGTTATTATATTTACATATTTAACATTATTAATGGATGGTTCACCACAAACCCGAGGACGTAGGAATTACGAACCCCGTAAACAACCTAATGTTGTGTTCTAATTTATATTTTCAGTTTTCGATATTTGCAAGTAATTTAAATTCAAAATATGAATATGGATGTAACTATAATCAATAATTGATAAAATTGGGAAATCGATTAAATCAAGAAATAGTGATTTTTGGGGCTTCGATCAAACAAAGTGAAATTTTGAGTAAATTACAAACTTAATTTCAGTTTGAATTCATTCCTAAATCGATTTTAATTAATTTTTGGAAGTCTAAAATCATTTTAATTTGATTAAATTTAATGATCCTTTGAAATGGTTAAAAGTGTTAGTTTGAAGCATCTTGGTTATCGATCAATATCTAATGTTAGTATTTTTAACACTTATTCAATGCTTTCTTTGGTGTGTCTACATCTCACGAGAAGAGGAAGTTACAATCACAATGTTCCAACTCAACAGAGATCAAAGGAAAATAACTTCGTTCTCAAATTATTCTCTCAAGATCCATCAAAAGTAGGCTCTTCACATATAAGAAAAAGACTTCATTTCATTCATGGGGAATGTGAAAGGTCACAAGTGGTGGTGAGATGAAAAGTCGCATGGGGGGAGAGGAAGAGACATTTTGTAAGCTATAAATTGGAATGGCCTCTCCATTTCAAGGGGTTAGCATTTGTGTATTGTTGTTAGTTGTTGACATTTTTATCATTACGACTACAAGCAATAAAGCTACATTTATTTTAGCTCCTTTGTCTATGTTCTTCTACTCTCTCTACTTTCCAACTTTGTAAGTATTGTAATCTTGTACAACCAAGAAGGAACTTTGTGTCTTTGATTAATGAATCCATAGAACTTTGTGTCTCTGATTTATTAGTCTTGTTATTGCTTACATGGTTGATTTCTTCCTATTGAATGTGGACCTACTATGGCTAATGTATGTGAAATCTATAATTCTACTCACAACATTAACCTCCTCTCTCCATTTCCCCATCTCATATTTACCTCTCTTCAAATAAAATTCCTCCCTTGTACACTATACAAGCACTTTGTCATAGGTTTAGTGGAGTATTCCTATGTGATCCCTAGTCTAATGGCCACCCCATAGTTCTAATTAGTTTGCATTTAATAAATGGGAGCCTCCCCATACCTAAAAAGGAGGGGCCTAGCCCCATGACCATTGGTGGAAACCAATAATCTTTGAATAACATATTATTTCATGAATAATAACTATCTCATACACGGATTCCAATGTTCACACCATACTTAGAATAAAAGGGAGGTGTTGGACAAGATTTCCTCTTTCTTGCTCAGATTAGTGAACTAGTACTAAAGAAAATAAAGCAACTTAGAATATGAAGGGTTTATGGACCTTGAGATAGGATGACGATATGAATGGGTGTAAATGATGGATCCTTCTCTGTAGTGAGCTAAGTGACCTACAAATCAAGATAACTCAATAGAAAAAGATTGGATTAGTAGATATGATGAGAGGGTTTCTTGACAAAGTCAATCTTGAGAAGCAAGAACTTCCTAGGATGGATGTCAACCCTCTTTTTAATAAAAGATAGATAAAATATGGTATCGATAGATTTAATGTAGCTAAGATCTAGATATTATGTAGTAAATGTAAGATAAAAAAATACTAAAATGCAGAAATATAAGGAAAATAGATCTAATCTAAATAGATGTAAAGAAAATAAAACTGCATGGGTCGATGACGTCCCGAGATGTAGAGGGCCGGTCGATCGGGAATAAGGATGGTATTTGAAAAAGTGATGTAGAATGCAAATCGAAAGCACTGCAATGATGAACGAAACTGTGGAAGAGTCTCGAGATAGGGAGAAACAGAAAGGATGCAAGAAAATTAGAAATATAAGGGTAAGTACTAAAAACATGTACTAGGTTGATGGAAACTATGTTGGGTCGCAGCGATCGGGGGTGACGGGATAGATTTGGGGTGACGAAGAGGTAAAATGAGTAGATCGAGGTAAGGTGGATGTAGGAATAGAGAGCAGATGGTTGGATATCTAAATGAAAAATAAATTTATGCAAAGGAGATTGGGCGACGACGACCTAACAAAGTCAATGACAACTAGGACTGGACTAGGCTTGGATGAAAAGAGATGGGTTGAAACAAAGCCCTGAAGACAAAAGAATATGGCAAAGAAGACTAAGGTTGAGTCCCTGATGACAACTAAACCCGCACAAGATGTTAGAGACTAAATATGGATTATAAAATGACAATAATGAAGCAATACATGCAAAGATGAATGATATCTCCCTAAAACTCCATTATGGAAGCACAAGGTTTCTAAGATGATTGTGGTAGCTGTAAAAGACACTCAAGGAAAAAGGTAAGATCACCATAAAGCTAGAGTCCCCAAAATTGTATCCTTAAACAGAGAGAGGTGAATGGAGCTTTATAGGGTTGACGGTGACTTGGGTAAGTCATCGGTGACTACGGAGAGATGTCCATTTTGGTGTTGGAATGATGTCCAACTCAAGGCAAAGAGACCCAAATGAATCGGGATTAGGGTTTAGGTGGATAGGGACAAGTTAGGGTTGCATAGGGAAGATAAATGAGTAGGTGGATGGTTGAAATGAGTAAATAAATGCCATAGATGGGTAAAATTATTAAATGATGGCCTAGAGATAACAAATTGGAAGATTTAGGGATGAGATTAAATGGTAATTAAAGATGATTAGGATTAATTAATGATAATTAGGGAGAATAAAATAATGAGATGAGGATTAGAGTTAATTAAGGATAATTAACATAATGAAATGGTTAAAGGTGGGAAATGAGATAAATTGAATTTAGGAGGGAATATGAAATTCGAATGGATGGCCATGAAGAAAAGAGAGTGAACGTAGGGTGGAGGGTGGTGATACCAAATTTTGGTGTCTACGGGAGGATTCATAAAAAGAAGATCTCCTTTTGTGATCCCCACCTTGCATTCTCGGTCACTTAATCAATAATTAAATCATCTTATAATTACTAGTGTTAACTCATACACGATAAAGCACATGTTTGCAAACCAAAATAACACATGTAGAGTACTTATAATCCATTACTCTTTATAATCTTATCCATTCTAGAAATTTTTATATTTAGCTTAGTAACTTTATGTTTATAACCACATAACCATCGCATGTGTATAAGCATGTATACGGGTACATACTATCTATATAGATATTAATAAGCATACAAGAATTTTTGTGCAATGTTTCATAATAATCATTCGAAGAAGGATATATAAGTAATGCCATAGAAAATCGATAACTTTTGACATCTTCTTATTACTTCATGGATTGACATAGAGTTCAATCATTCCATTCGTTATAGTCTTGTATATTTACCATTGTTGTTGTAAGCTACTAATAGGGTTGTAATAATTGTTTAATCAAGTTTAATTAATAACCTAACTCTAAAAATATTCTCACTAAAATCATTACAAGGAGAATTAATCCATCTTAACTTCTCTTGCAATGGTCCATGTACTGTGTAAGGATGACTTATGATGTCATGTATATGGTGAACCCATTTGCATGATATTGTACGTCCATCCAATTTATAATTTTATAAATCAAGAAAATAATCCATCAATCAAGAGGTAAATACATCATTGTTACTATTGTCAACAATTGATTTTCATTCCTACCAAATATAACCAAGTTGAGGTTATATCCATTAAGGAAGCATATATAACTTATAACATTCCACACAAATATACTTTTTAGAAGTTTAAAGTTCATATTATTATCTCTTCATATAGATTTAGCCAACAAATATATTAAAATTCCATTTTTAATAGGTCAAAATGAAACCAAACCAAATGGAATAAAGACCATACACAATACTTATGATAGTCCCATAATAGGGTAATAGTTTATAGTAAAAGATTCCTTTTAGATATTTCAACCAATTAAAACAAAACTAAAATAAGTCTTCATGGAAACAATGAGATACCAAATGCATGAGATCCTCTTAATGGATCAAAATTTGTCAACATGGTTTTACAACTTCACAAACATGGATGGCTTTGTTAAAACACTTAATTTCCCAAATTTTTAGTTATTCGCATAGCCCAACCCAATCTTGTATCAAACTTCAAAAATAATCAATGGTTTTATTTGCAATAGCCACGTAATAACATGCCCTAATTGGAGGGACTAAGTTTATCTAGAGTCGATGATACATTTCATACATATAAAAGTTCAAAACATAAATGCTTAACCCATTAATGGTTTTTTTATGCTATTTGAGCTACTCCGCACAATGAGACTCCGTATATTTTTACAAAAATAAACCACTATTAGAAGCAACAATCCAAAAGGGACTTCAATATTTATCAACAAGTTTCATTTAAAATGCCAAACATGTAATGGTTCAAAGCCATTAACACAAGCATCCATAGTTGACTATAACACATTACAAGTTTTTACAAATAACCAACCTAAAATGGGTTACCCAATACACTATATACAACAAAATAAATCAATCCCATAATTGAGAACAACAACAAAATAAAAACCTATATTTATATGCATGTTCTAAAGGACATTTTAACCATTATCAAATTCCTTTTGCCATTTACTTGATAGCCCAAAAATGGGTTTTAAAGCACATTTAAAAATAGTCAAATACACATTGCCATAAACCCAAGAATGAGTAGCACTTATTTTCAAAAATACAAGGGATAAGAACCACAAAATAACATGTTTGTAGTAAGCTTCCAAGAAAAATAACATATTCATTTTCCTGCTCCTTTTTAATATGCGGTCCTTCTTTCTCATCCCCTCTTCATCCTCAAAATGGGATAATAACTTAAATCAAATTCCAACTAAATCTTGCAAAACATGCTCATCTATTGTTTTCCAAACAAATCCTCCACGATGAAGCAAAACAACCAAAAATAAGAAAACATTAACTTCTCCCAACACTTCCCTATGGAATAGGGATTCTTAAACATGTTCACCATTCCATAAAATACCACATGGCACAAAACATAATTCCCAAAATTATATAACTTGAATTGAATTCAAGTATGAAGGAATGGTCAAAATAATGCATTACCAAAAAGGATTAGTCAAACCAATTACAAATCCAACCTCTATGGGTGATGTGGACATGTGGGCGATTCAATTAATATGAGTAGCTAAAAAGGTGTTAAAGGTGTTATAGTTATAATGCATTTGAAATACAAGTATAATTGGGAGACTCTAATGTCACAAAATGCTTCAATAATACGAAACGTGACAATAATAATATGGTGTTGAAATATGTTTAATGCCAATAGATATAAATATGCACCAAGATGAAATATATAAGGTGCGGGAGTGAAAAATGGCCACCAAATTTGTAATCAAACCCTTTTAAGTAAACACAAGATGCCCAAAATCAAAAAAGGTAGCACATGTTCTCATTATAGTCAATGCGAGCTAAGAATCCCTACTAGATCAAATTAATAACAAAAATTTGAATGTAAAGGGAAATTCGATATAGTCGATGGTTTAAAATAAAATCAATTATCAAATGTTGTGGTAATGGTATACACTTTGGCCAAATTATGTCGGTTGTGGTATGCCACCTTGGCATAATTGGAGTAGTTTATTTCATTACACATGCTCCAAGGTTAAAAAGTAAATAAAATAGTCCAACTAAGCATCATATGCAAAATCAATGCACAATAAATCATCATGTAATGTCGGAATTTAAATACCACAACCCTAATCCCATGCATGTGTGAGTGGTTCTCATTTTACCTTCCTTATATCAAGTCCAATGTTCTTGATCTATAACCTTCTCAATAATGATGCCCTCCCTCTATATATATTGCATTTCAATTAGAGGGTACTTGTTCCTACATTCACCTCATTTAACCATGCAAATGTTAGTTAGCCTATTACATCCTAAATATTTAATATATTTCAAATAAATGACTTCCCTTAAAGCATATATTTCTAGCTAACTACCATATCATTACATCCATGTTATAAATTCATTTATTTCATAATAATGCTAGAGTTAACATTTCCATGAATAGTATGCAAAACAAGATATGCCATCCTTCCCTTCCCGAAAGAGTCATCATCTCGATGATAAACAATATATCAACAACAACATTAAATTCAGCACCGAGCATCACCAACTTACCATAAATAAATAAAATTATTTTGAATGTCATCATTCCAAATAGTTATATATAATTTAATAAAATTCAAGAATACTAAATTTCTATAATATAGTGAAAATAACAACAATATATTTTCTAATGAGCAACATCAATAAGCTAATTTAAAACATTTTGTGGTCTTTATCTCAAAAATACCTTCAAAATAATCGTTAAATTTTTAGTCAAATAGTTGAATGATGTAAAAATTCATAGTTCCCATGTGGATAATTAATGTATAATGTTGATAAAATCAAACTTTCAATAATATCAATACATCTTACAACTTTTATAAATCGAAGTTATTCAAAAAAAGAGTTAACATCAACTTTAAAAGTATGATATTCATTCAAACATGTGCAAGAAATCCAAAAGCATGTTGTCAAAATTTTCCAAGGTGGCACTCTCCTCGGAGTATTGATCCCCCTTTGGACCTTACACTAATCCACCTTATAGTTACACAAGTGAAGCTGGTGTCTATCCAATACATTTATTGGATCTACAATCACCACTCTATGATCATAAACCTGCAATGATTTCTAATCAAGCATATGAGATACATCTCCTATGTACTTTTTTAGTAAATATATAAGGAATACAATATGCAACATAAACAAGGTTGGGGAAAGCTAATTTATAAGCCATGGGGTTGATGACTTCCAAGACATCAAAGGGTCCTACATATATGGGTGCTAACTTTACATATTTATCAAATTTAATCAAGCTCTTCTTAGGCTTGACATGAAGAAACATTTTGTCTCCTACAAAGCACTTTCTTCCTGTTCTCTTCTTATCAGCATAACTTTTCTACCTATAACCAATGTATTTAATCCTTTTCTTAATAAGTTTGACTTGATCTTCCATTTTAATGAACATATCAAGCCCAATAACCTCTCTATCCTCCACACTATGGCAACTAATAAGTGTTTTGCATATCCTGTCATAAATAGCCTCAAATGGTGCCATCTTCAAAGTAGAGTGATACATATTTTATACATAAACTCTACCAATGGAAGGTACTCCTCCCATTTGTATTGATGATCCATTCAATACATTCTCGTCATATCCTCAAGGACCTAAATGAATCTCTCAATTTTTGCATCACTCTCTTGGTGGTAAGCGTAATCGAAGTTCAACTTTGTACTAAGGCCACATAAAACATCTACTAAAATATAGATGTCATGTGTGGATCTCTATCGAGATAATATACTCGGGTATCCCATGAAATATGAATATTTCATGCACAAATCTCCTTGCAAGTACAATTTAATCATCTTTAAGGATCCCAAATATAAATGGGCTACCTTAGTCAACTTATCCACCATAACCAAAATCATATCATGTTTGTTCCTAGATAGTAGTAATCCTTGCACAAAATCCATATTAATTACCTATCACTCCCACTTTGTGATACATCATGGGGATAAAGATATCTTGTTGGATGAACATGTTTAGCTTTTAGCCATTGGCATTCCAAGCACCAAGACACAAATTCAGTTACATCCCTTTTTCTATTTTATAAATAATGGGATTTCATGTTAGTTAATAATTTTGTCACTTCTGGGTGACATGAATACAAAAATTATGAAATTCTTCTAGAACTAGCATCCTTATATTTCCTTCCTCGAGCATGAATATTCTTCATGAATATTGAAGCAATCCACTCCCTCAAATTTGTAACCATTGTACCTATGATCACGGGGATTTGATTCAAGTGCATCTTTACTTACTAGTAAAATTGGTCCGAGGGAAATTGTTTAAGGACTTCTTCTCTAAATTTTAACCTAACTATTACCATGGAAGCAATATATTGTAGGAGGCTAAGAGCATCTGCTATTTTATTTTCCTTTCTTTTCATGTAAATAATGCCAAAATCATACTTTGAAAGTAATTCCATCCATCCACTTTGTCTAATATTCAAATTAAGCTAAGTAAAAATATACTTTAAGCCCTCATGGTCAGTTTTTAGCTCATAAGGACTTCCTAAAAGAAAGTGATACTATATCTATAATGTATGAATAATAGCAACCAATTCCTAATCATGTGGTGCATAATTTTTTTCATGGGACTTAAAGTTTATAGATCCATAGGATATCACCCAACCATCCTACATAAGAAATCCCCCATATCCATCCCCAAAAGCATTTGGCACTATAGTGAAATTTCCATTAGGGTTTGGAACTCTAAGAATTGGTGTCGTTATTAATTTTTCTTTGAGAAGGACAAAGAATTTCTCACATTTCTTAGTTCATCCAAAAATTTTACTCTTTTACGTAAAGAAGTGATAGGGTTGACAATCTTGGAAAATCCTTGCATGAAATTACTATGATATCCAACCAATCCCATAAAGCTATGCACTTCATTGACATTCCTAGGATCCAAACACTCTATACTAGCTTTTATCTTTGTTGGATCAAAATTTATCCCATTTGTAGAGATGATGTGCCCCAAATATTATACCGTCCTTTTGAAGAAGGCACACTTTGACAACTTAGTAAAAATCTTGCGTTATCAAATTTGGTCCATAACTAACCTCAAATGGTGTATATGTCCTTCCTCATCATTGGAAATAATCAAATTGTCATCCAAAAAGATAAACACAAATTTATCCAAGTAATCAAGTTCATAAAGGTGGCAGGTGCATTTCTCAACCCAAAGGGTAGGACAATGAACTCATAGTGCCCATATTAAGTTCAAAAGGTCATTTTATGGATATTCTCATCCTTGATCCTCAACCGATGATACCCTACCCAAAGATCTATCTTGGAGAATAATGTTTCCCCTCACATTTGATCAAATAAATCATCAATGCAGGGAAAGGGATATCAATTTTTGATTGTTGCTTTATTTAATAATATATAATACACATAATCTCAAGGTGTCATCCTTATTTTTCCAAAAATTACTTGGTGTTACCCAAGGTGAGACATTAGGATGTATCAAACCCTTATACAACAAATCGTGCAACCGATCCTTTTGTTCTAGTAACTTTGTAGTTGTCATCCTATAGGGTTCTTTTGCAATATGTTTTGAACAAGGCAATTTGTCAATTGAGAAGTCAAACTTTAACTTAGGAGGTAACCGGTAGCTCCTCCAGAAAACATCTTGAAACTCTAATAAAAATGGGTATTCTTGCATTGTAGGCTCTTTATTTTCTTCAAATCCTAATATATGAACTACATATGATATACATCCTTTTCTTCTAGCTTTCTTAAGTCACATTGCATATATATGCTCAAGGTTTAATTCTCTTTTTACTCCCTAAATAATAGTTGGAAAACTAAAATCATCTAAGCATTCAAATTTCTTGGAGTAATAGTCTATGCTAGTCTTATGTTGGATACACCATCTTACCCATAAAATGACATTATAGGAACCTAAGGGTGCAACAATTTTTTTACCTTTGTGGTGAACTCAAGTAATTTAAATTATACATCAAAAAAACATTTCTCTACCTAATGCTCAACCTTATTGTTGTATTAAATGGTTCAATATTTTTCCATATGTGTTGCTCTTATAGGAAATTTAGATAATAAAATCACGAGAAACAAAGGATTCAATAACTCTAATATCTTTAAGAATTGATACAAGTAAATTTAATAACATACTTAGATCCTCAATGGTGTAGATTGATGTTCTACCTAGTGGTTTTCCACCTCTACATGGATTAATTTTTGAGTTTATTTTGATAGGTCCTTGTATGCACTCATTGATTCACATAACTCTAACCTTCCTAGGTCTTCGACACATCCTTGGGAAGCACACACGGATTCACATAGCTTTGATCCTCTTACTAGGCCTTTGGTTGCACATGTTGATTCACATATCTCTAGTCTTCCTTAATCACAAAGCTAGCCCTTCATCCACACATATGTCTCTAGTGGCTTATATTCTCATAAGATGCCTTGTCAGTCCTTTACTGCCCCTCATCACTCTACATCTCCTCATCGATCTTCGAGGAATGGTTTTTTTCTAGTCCACCATATCACTCTCACATACCACATAGTGTTATACATTACTTTGCTCTTCGACCCTCTTTGGCAAATATCACTACCATTGTTCTATTGACACTTGAGTCACATATTAGGCCCCACTCTCTATCATATCCAATAGTTGTTTCACCTCCTTCAGAGGTTTCATATCGGGTAGCTTTCATGTTATCCCCACTTTACGTACATAATCATGCACTAGAAAATTCCAAAAACATTGATATAATCACAAATATAAAAAACATTCAAATATATGCAAAAACACAAAACTCATGACCTATTTCTCTAGCATACATTGTTTACACTTTACATTATACATGTTGTTTATCCTTTTGGTTTGATAGATATCATTTTTATTCTTTACACACATGCATTCATAGGGTATATTGAGCTTGATGTAGGACATACATATTAATACATGATTGTGGGAGCTATTAAGGTTACTTACTTCTTCTAGGGAATCCCTCCACACAAACCAGTTATTATTGTTTCATTATAGTACCTTTTCACTTCCTCATTACGCTTGATTACATACATAATGTATTTGTTATATTTTGAACTAACATTATTAACACATATGCCTTGTGTGGAGTTGATAACTTTTGGTTTCACATACTTTTCTATATTTCACTTGCTATGTCATTTTATCACATTATGATACTATTATTTTTCATACATACTTGCTAGTTGTGTGTGTAGTTCATTTTTGTTGCTCTAATTATGGCCTAAGGGCCTTGAATGTCTTGTGATACCATGGGTGTCCCATGTTTTTGGAATCATACCTTTCTTGTGTGACATTGTGTCTCTTGTTTGCAATCCCAAGGGCCTTAATTGTCTTGCGACATTGTGGGTGTCCCATGTTTACAAGTGTTAAGCCTTTTGTGTGACACTATTTGCATTTGTTATGTTTTCATTTACAGTTGCATTGTTATTTTTATTTCTACTAGTTCTCTTGTTGACATTTTTGTTACTAATCTTTTTACTTCTATTATTACTCTTGATTGTAAGCCATGGTCTCCACCATGTGCATCCTATTTATAGATACATAATATTCTTCTCAATGGCCACCACATCAGCCCCTCATCTATTTTCTACAGATTACTAGACTTATCAAACTTGGTTGCACATCTATTATTTTGATTCACGTGCTCAAATTCTTTATCACACATGCCTCAAAAGAGGGGGCATTCATCCAGGTATATTCTACATCTACAACAAAGACATACATGTTTTTGGACTCAGATATAATCACCAAATAAGAAAAATCACTTAGAAAATAACATCGAGACACATAAAATCAACAAACAAAGCACGGGGTCAAAACCATGCAGTACCATCACGAATGTACATATGTTCTGGCCCATTCCTACATTTTTTCCCTTTGGGTAGAATTCAACACTTTTCTCAACAATTTCATAATTTCACCTATAGGTACAAGTTTTTGGCACAATTTTAGACTCAGATCACTCGGTTGAGATCGGTTTTTAGGGGCATGAAAGATTTAATTCCTTCTTCTTCATAACACTCAGCTTTAGATATATTGGGGGCATGCGTCTCCTTTATCTAGCTATTTTTCAACACATTTTAGTTCTATTCAATTTTTGCTTAGTTGTGTGGCACATGGGGAGAGAATGGGGGAAATTTGAATTCTCTTTTGTACTGTGTATTGGGCCTAGTTTCATTTGCAACGGTGTGGTCCATGGGGTTATGGAAGGTAGCGAAGAAGTTAAGTTCTTCACAACCAGTCCTTCCTTTCCTCTTACACCTAAGGTAGAAGATATAGAGTTGTTGAATGACTTTGATACACGGTATTCTTCCTTCATGGGGTGCTTTAGTTCCCACTCTTCTTCTTTCTCTTCATCATTTGTGGGTTGGGTTCCATTCACCCAATACTTCGACACGACCTCTCGTATAATTAGGAACCGATTGCCCCCAATTCTTTGGTAAAGTTCAACAATCCAAATCTCCAAGCATAAGAAAAGAATAAGAAACTCTTCCCCATGCAAAACAAACAAGTGTACTCCTTCCATGTTTTACATCTCTTTATTGCACTCTTATAATTTCAAATTTCATCTACATTGCATCTTTACATTTGAGTTAAATTAATTCTTTATCATGGACATTGACTACACTTTATGTTGCAGGTTTCATTGTGGAGCATGCCAACACCAATACAACGATACATTGTAAAACAAACATCAAGCGAATACAAAGTGTCTACAAACTTATGTATATTTTCCTTTAAGTATGTAATTTCATTTCATACTTAAAGGGGGCAAATATAAACACTCATATTTGGTAATTGTACTATTTGACATAGTTGTTCTTGATATTGCTCTCTTGTTCAAACAACTACACTCTACCCATCCTCATCTAGTATATCCCTAGGTCTCTTGTCTATCTTTCTTGATCTTACACACTCACCTGTCAATAATTTTTGAGAAGTAAATGCATGAAACACAGTAAGAAACTCCACTTGTCATATTCCAAACTTCACATTGCATGTTTTCACTCTTGGGTCAAAAATGTATAAAGCAAGGTAGGAACATCTATATTATCCCGACCCTAGTGTACTATCTTGACTTGGTTCACTTTAGAACCAAACTTCCCATTACTTTCGTTAGGAAATATAGTGCTTACATGTGATTAGTGAGTTACCGTGTTATAAATATTACTTACGGTTATATGGTTAGATCATCCATTGTTGTATATAACAACATTGGTTTGCATATTGTTTAGTTATACCGTAAAACATTTAAATGGGTAAGTTGTTTGAAAGACTTCCTATTGCGTAGGATGTGGTTTTCCTATTGTAATGGATATAAATGAGCCAAATAAATTGTGCAAGATATACAATGATATTAATTTTTGTTTATCCATTTCTGTGTGACTTTGCTCATACCTTGCATTTGGTATTAGAGTTGTATTATTCCACTACTTGTGATGGGAAAGTGAATTTTTGTAGAGGCACATATTATTCTTCATTTCCTATGTGATGATATTTGTCTTGTGATGAAGAGACTATTTTATGAATATTTTATTTACCTAGTTATTTTTATGAGCACCATTTGTATGGTATTTGATCTATTCATGTGAGTGTGGCCATGCATTAATTCCTCATAGATCCGTGTCATCTAATTTATGTGTTAATAATTATGATAGATCTAACTACGACAACATTCCAGACTTGACGTCATTCATTTGGACTCCCCTCACCAGTGATATTCCCATCTGCAGCTCTATCAAAAGCTCTCAATCCTCCACATCTGCCTCTATGTGATGATTATAGTCGAATGCGTAATGATCAAATATGTGTAATTTTATCATATACATAGTGAATATTTTGAGAGACTAGTAACATGTTTGAAGATATTGCAAGTACTATTAATGGTTCATTTTTTTAGATCCAGTTGTCATGTTGAATCAGGTTCGCATAAAAATTTTAAATTCCCACATTTACAGTTGACTTGGACTTGCAGTTATTCCACTTTTTGTTGATATTCCACTGGAATACTTTGTGTTTTTAGCTAATATAAAAAAGTCATGCATTGGTGTATACTAATATAAAGAAATGATGTTTTCATTGTTAAAACCTCATTCGATGTTTTGGTAAGATTATTATTTTGGCATCGGTCTGGATCTTCTCCAACTCACAACAGATCAAAACCTATCTCCTTGGCAACATCTAGCTCCTCTCGGAATTATAATCTCATCCACAAGATCATATTAGTTGTGTTTAATACTTCTTCGATTTGGATACTCTATGAGCTCACCACTTTTCACCTAGTTACCATCGATTCACCAAGCCCATGGCCTATTGCAATAAAAAGGCATGATAGTTCCAAAGTACATTATTGTAAGAGAAAGGCGTGGGTCTTATTAGGATTGTTTGTTAATTGGTGTTAATAAAATTTATAAATATATCTTATATGTTGTTTAAATATAGATTAGTCAATCCAAACTTTAATTGGATTATTTATCATCAATTGTGTTAATAGTCAAAAGAGTTGATCTTTGTTATCGTCAAGTTTTTGCCAACCATCATTGTGTCAATAGTCAAAATAGTTAGTCTTTATAAGTTAAGTCATCATCTTGTAAGTAGTAAAAGAGTCAAGTATTGTGCTCAAAAGACGTAAGTCATCAAATATCGTATTGGCAAGAGTCATAGGGTGTTGTTTTATTTTAGCCTTCATAGTGTCATTTTATGTCATCAAAAGTCGTATCATTGTCAAAGTCATTTTCATTTAAAAATTAATATCATTTTATTTCTTTTTAAATTTCTAGTCGAGTCCTCATATTGTTAAATAGTTTCAACTGTCATAAAGTCATCATTTGTCATTATAGTGAAAAGTTCGAAAAATAAAAATAATTTGCCTCACGGATGCATTTTTCGGTGTTACCCGATGTCCAAAAAATAAAATGTTTCACATTGCGGGGGAGAGAAAATAATAATCATAATGTGGAAACTATTGAGTGTCAAGTCCAATCTAGTTGAGCTAGCAACATGTTATAGGTGGATGGAGGCACACGATGTTGGAGGTTGAACAACGACCTCTCGTCAGTCACTAATGATGGGGCCACATAACAACCTGTGGTGACATTTTGTGGTATTGCAAAGTTTTCCTGTTTTCAGTTTTGTAAGAAGTGAGCAATATTTCCTACATAATTCCTTGAAGGAAAAAAATAGTGGACAGATGAAAGCACAAGGAAAAGCAACATCATGATATTTGGGTTGTTGGTTGTCATGTAAAACCATCCTTTGTTGTGGTTGTTGGTAAGCCACTTTAAAAACCATCCTTGTTGAGGTTGTTGGTTGTCTGAAAGACCATCCTTGATCGTTGGTGGTTTTTCAATAAAACCATCCTTGAAGGTTGTTGGTTATTCTGAAAAACCATTTAGATCATGAGCACGCACGAGTGGCAAGCTACGAGAGGAAGTGCTATTGTTTTCTCCCATGTTCATACTAAGGGGGAATGTTAGGAAATATAGTGCTTACATGTAATTAGTGAGTTACCATGTAGTAAATATTACTTACGGTTATATGGTTAGATCATATATTGTTGTATATAACAATATTGGTTCGCATATTGTTTGGTTATACCCGTAAAACATTTAAACGGGTAAGTTGTTTGAAAAAATTCCTATTTAATAGGAAGTGGTTTTCCTATTGTAATGGCTAAAAATTAGCCAAATACATCAGGCAAGATATACAATGATATTATTTTTTATTTTCCCATTTTATGTGCGACTTTGCTCATACCTTGCATACGCACATTATTCTTTGGGTCACTTACTTCCTCTCAGTCATCATTTCCAACTTAAATCACCTTTGAAAGCATATATAAACAAGTGAAACTCACTTCATTTAAAACATGACACTCTTATGATATCCTACTACAAAAGCTAACACAAAAGGCACCCAAAGCTCCCTACACTTCAAAAATACTTATGCACATTCATTAGGAAACACTATCTATAGGTTTACTGACTTGCCACTAAGTCCAGAGAATGGATTCCCACATTTACAAACACTCAAAGTCACCCACTCAAGTAGATTGCACAAGAGAGAAACTCAAGTCAAGTATTGTCAAAGAAAGGATGTCAAATTTGATTGCACTACAACTAGATATCACATGCTAGGTGGAGAACGATGTGTAGTTTGAGGCCTCTTCGGAGTAGTGTCGATGTTGGCGGTGCACGAGAGTGCCCACAACCCAACTAATGTGTTTTTACATGAATTCATCCATGGTTAGGGTTTTAAAGGATTAATCGAGTATTCAAAGACCCCTGGATTGTGATTGAGAGTGACCGATAAACAACGATAAAGAGAATCAAACAACTAATAAACCCAAAAAGTCACAAGTTATAATTCTGAGTAGGTGCAAAACCATGTAACCATTCTTGACCCTATTGTATGGTTCTACACCAAGTTGTCTTCAACTCTCGGTTCCGATTCAAGCCCTGTTAGGTCTAGAAACCCCTGTTATAACATTCAGAACACCCATATTAGCCTAGAATCACATGTAATAAGCTAAATGCGCTCAACCCCATGTATTTATGAGTTTATGTTGTATCATGTAGATTTGTTGCAAGTACATATGCATTATTTTGATAATGAATGGTTAATGTTGGAATTTAATTAATCAGAATAACCCCTGTAACATTTATTTCATTCTTAGTTTGATTATAGTTGTAAAACCCTAATCAAACTCTAAAAGAAGCGAAAAAGAGGTAGAGACACATTGCTTTATAGTTGTAACACTTATTTATTTAACAATAAAATGGTTAACAACATGTAGTATATTCAAATTAATTAATAAACATTAATGCATAGTTCATAATATACTTTCATTTTCAATTTGCAAGATGGAATATGGAAACAATTGCTAAAACATAAGGAAGTGGATGTACTTAGCCGATTATAGACTTAGGGAGTTTAACTAGTAGTGTTGTGTGACTATACAAGCTAGAAACGATCTGTAGATGCTTCGTTTATAAAGCTAGAGTGTAAAATTGAGTAGGTATGAAACCATCAAGTCTCAGTATGGACGCGTTAGATAGTTCGATACTTGTCGACGATTTTCGTATGACGATGCATTGACGCTTTACAACTTTTGTGCATGTGTGACACTCGAAATATAATTTTCTTTAAAACCCCATGTGTTGCACATTTGTGAAACTCTTTGTATGATGGGAAATAAATTCAAACCCTAATTATGTGTAGGAAACCTTGCGAAAAGGCTAGTGGTTGGATTAAAATGCAATTCATATGCCTTCTATGTTGATAATAATCAAGAGGGTTCAAACAAAGACGTAGTTCCCCACTTATCATGCACTATCTATATGGATGAAACTAGTTTGACAACTTGATCACGTTATAATGAGAAAGAATGGTCGTGCCTAGCTTGACTTGGCTTGGATAGTCTCGAGCTTGGAAATCGTGACTCTATAACCTAGTCGAGTGTGCCTTAAACCTATGTAGGCCTTTGGTCTTAGAGTGTGTTGTTGTTTTTAGTGGTTTAGGAGAGCTTGGAGTGATTTTGGAATGATATTTGCAATAGGTTTTCTTAGAAGTGCCGGATGGATGATATGCGAGGTAAATAGGTGAATTTAAGTTGCTTATATAGACTTTTGTGGGTAAAATCTTGCGTAAAGATCGACCTAGATAGCATATAAACCAACTCATAAAAGATATCAAATTGAAAAAAGTGATTGTCGATTGGTTGGGAATGAAACTTTCGGCTTTGGAGCGAATCGTTTTAGATGGTTCGATTTCGGATGGGTAGTCCCATATATGCGTGTGCTAGGATTCTACAAACATTTTAGGAACGATTATTGGGGAGAATATACTATTAAGTATTTACTTTCGTGAGTGAGAGAGCAAAGTGGAAATGGAGAAGCAAGTCATGCAAGAGAGATAATGATAGGTCACCTAAACTTAGAATGTGTACACAAGTCATACTTAAAATGCAAAGCAAAAGTTATCATTGTTAAATAATAAATTACCAAAATTAACTGTCTATATATCCCCTATCACAATTTTTGTAATTTTACTAAATATAAACTTGGATAATTTTAATAGAATAAATATCCTTAAATAAGATATGAAAATATTAAATAAGAAATGAGATATCCTCACCCCATATATTAATTGAATGAGATGCAAACTTTAAAGAATTTAAACCAAATATATACCCCTATGCCTTTAGCACTAAGGCGAAGGAAACATGATACCTATCCAAGGGAACAAAATAATGGACTTGAAATGGGAATGAGGTTGAACATCCCGCAAAAGGGTTTTTAACGGTGAAAGATGCAATGGCACACGTGTCAGGAAATGAGTAGATAAGGAAAAGAGCGTTGTTAGGGTTATGGGGAGCCACACGTGAACACTCTCCGGCCGAGGGCCCCACCATGATTAAGAAGCCCAATATATCATAACCCAAATAAATAATATAAACCATGGATATGGGAGTGGAATCCAAATCTATTTATAAAATAAAATAATAGTAATAGATTAAATTAGGGTGTGGGGAATAAATATCCACTTTACGACCAAGCGTGCACAAAGATGATACTTTTTTCTTATTTCATCACGCCACCAATAATTCAGTTAAAAAAAAGGATTAACCGGAGGTTAACTTGAACCCAACCCGAGGGTTCGAATCTCAACGCAGTGTCTTAGCGGGTCAACCGGCATTGACGCCTGCCACCCTTTACCCCCTTGCAAACCGTTTCCACCCTGTAAATTTTTCCCTTCTGCTTACAAAACCCTGTGCTAAGATGCCGCGAGTATGTCGTGAATTTCGGAGCGTCGATTGTGAGCTTATATTTTGTCTGCTGGGTGGTCCGAGTTTGGATTCTCTGTGTAGTGGTTTTGGCTCGCCTTGGCTTATTTGAACAGCTTTGTGTGTAGTGGTTTGAGGATGCGGTGGCCGTGTGCTTCAGTGGACATTTACAGAACTGCGGTTTTGCTGAATGTGTTCTGCAGAGTTATTCTGTAAAAGAGGAGCATAAATATCCATTATTGTTTTTGTATGTGTTTAGAAGTTAGTTTTTCCATATGGATGCCAAGTCGTTTGTCATTCTCCCTCGCTCCTTCTGTAGGATTAGCTGAGTTTTAATACTCAAAAGGGCGCTTTTTTGCGTTCTTATTTTAAGGCTAGGGTTTAGTGCTGGGTGAACCTGTAGTGTTTTTTCCTTCTGAAAGGAGTTGTAGGTTTTGTGAGCGAAGTCTTTTTGGGGTTTGCGAGATTCTGGTTTAGGGCTTTCTGTTTAAGGGCTTGAGGCGATAGGGGTCTTTTTTATTGAGAAGTTTATTTGCGGCGTGTTAAAGACGGCGACGAAGGGATAGAGAGATTTGGTGAAAGGGGTAATCGAAGGTATGGTGTGCCAAGCAGCTAGCCAAACGAGATTCCGGGCATTGAAACATGAGTGCGGTGTTGCGGGGAATGCTACCATTGTCGTCAGAGTTATAGCGTGTTTTCAACCATTACAAGATTGTCAGGTTGGTATTAATCCTTTGATTTTTCTTGTTTTAGGGTTCTTTTTCATTTAGTTTTTGAGCTTGTGGGTACCGGGAAATGTCATGCGTATGGCCGTTTCCATATTCAGCAATTTGTCTACTTGCATGGTGTTTTCTCAAGATTAACAGTAATCCCGTTGTTTTGTGTGTATATTTGGAAATTTCTTTGGCATCTTTAGCTCCATTTTCGGACTTTTTCACATTTTTCCTTTGTTTGGGTTTTCTGGATGCTTGACTGGTTGTTACTTGACGTTTTAGAACAGCTTTGTATTTCATTTGGGTGATGTGTATTTTTGTCCAGTCCTTTTTCCGTTCATTTAAACCCATCACTATTCCGTGACTTCCTGTTGTAGATCTGTATAACTGCAGCCTTGACTGTACCAATATGGGTTTTGTTGTTTAGACAAACGGAGTTTTTATGGCTCCAGTTGATAAGATCTCATTAATATTGAGGTTTAGGGAATAGTACTGTACCGTTTTCTGCACCCGCGGGAATGCATTTATCTTATATTGCAATGTATTTGTGTAGAAAACTTGTGAAGGCCATGGTGAGATTTAGTGAATGTAGTTTCTTAGTCTGATTGTTTCCCTTACCATTTTGTATTGTGGGTGTTTTGAGGCTCTAGATCTTTTTAAAGTCAAATATAGTGATTTACTGTATATTGTTGTTCAGCTGTCATGTTAATTTAGTTTTAAACGCAAAACATTATTGTTTTTAAACTTTGCTATGACAGGCAGTAGCATCACCGACATCATATGATCGTAGTTTTGTGTATTGATATGAGTATTGAAGGATTTCTTGTTTTCCTTAAGGAAGCAAGTTCTGGACATTGTCAATTTTACATAGCTTCGAGCATTTTTTGTTTACAGGCTGAATATTTTCGTCAGTTGCTGAAACCAGTAACGTAGCTGGGTGGTTGGCATCCTGAGTGTATTGGCCTGTTTTTGAAGAGCCTTAGTCATCCTCATCAAGCAAAAGTGACCCTAGGACTGAAGAGAAAATGACTCAGATAATTTGGTTACCCTCATTCAGCTGGAGCTTGTGATAGTGTACATACTAAATGTCTGCAATCATCACACATTGAAACTCATACTAGAGCTGGTATGTATCAATAAACTATTCACTCACTGTCAGCAATTTTACAAAGAACTAGTCACAAAGGGTAGATTTGGAAATGGTGACCGACCACTCTTTGACACAATTTCAATATGTATTCATTTTGGCAGGTGAGGATTATCTCATTGAGGCGATTAACACCAGAAACTGTTTTACTGAAATGGATAATCAGAACAAGGCTATGTTCTGTCCCAATCTGCCTTGGCAGGGATCAGAAATACTTGGCTTAGGCTCAACAGTGCCACATATGCAACATGAAAACTATTTTGTGCCAGGTCTGAACAGTCTGAAGCCCCTGCCACAGGCAGCCTTTTTCTTTGAGACATTAAAATCTACCTCCGCAAGGTACCCAAATTATCAAGACTCTCAGATGTGTTGTGCTGAGAGCTTTGCAAAACCAAATTCAGTTGGTGTTGGTATTGCTGCTGTTACCCCTTCCTGTGAGGAGTGTAAAGTGGGTAATGTTATAGAACCGAGTTCTTGTTATTCCCAAGCACTTGAATCTGGGGCCCCATTATTAAAATTTCAAGCTTCTGTAATCAGAACTGAGAACCATGGGGAAAATGTGCAGGAGTTAGAGGTATGCAATGGTCTCCTTTCTGAGAAAACGAATCTTGAACCTTCTCCACCATGTCAAAAAGATTTATATTGTTCGACCAGACTGGAAGTACAGGCAGAATCATATTCCACCCAAGCCGGTGTTCCATGTTATTGCCAAATTCAGTGAAGCCCACAAAGGAGATTAATGCTCGAAGCATGGACATGAAAGAATTATTGAGGTCTGGAGTACCTGCAGGAGGTTATCAGCTTGACTGGGAGGCTGGTTGCTCTGCATACAGGGAGACTCTGGTGGCCTCAGCATTTGCAGCTTTGCAAAAGACGAGGGCAGACCGACTGAACCCAATTTTCCTAGGCAATCTTGGTGATGAATTTATTCCTGAGGCTGCGGAAGGTGATCAGGAAAGCACAAGCAGGATGAGTTACCATGGATTGAGGCAAGAAAGAACTCCAAGTTCTGATCAAGAAATGCACGAAGATACTGAAGATTTGGAAGCTTTGCTAAGCTCTGATAACGAGGAAAGTAGCACAGGGCACTCTCCAAGTGATTTAACTGGTAACAATGGAGACACATATGTGGAAGATGATTTTGAGGACATAACTAGTGGCATTTCCACCAAGCGACGGAAAATGGACACAAATGGAGGTGAAGATGAGATTGACCTAATACCCGCTTCTGGTAAAGAACCTCTTGGAAAGTTGATGGTTGATGGAAAATGTCTTTCCCCTGATTTTTCCATTGTTGACACCTCAAGTTGGGAGCCAATAGTCCAACCGGAATATTGTGAAAATGTTAAGGATGTGATCTGCGATGACATTCTATTGTGCAGCCATAGTTCCTATGGTATCCCTGATGAACGTAGCTACAAAATCAGTGGTAATGAACAAATTGAGACTTATAAATGCTTTTCCAGACAATCAGGGTCATGTAAGAAATCAAGGAAAGAAAAGATCAAAACAACTGTTAAGGTCCTAAGAAGTATGCTTCCTGGTGGGAATGGCATGGATACGGCTATTGTTCTGGATGAAGCCATTCAGTATGTGAAAGTGCTTCAGCTAAAAGTGAAAAGACTGGAGGCAAATCAACAGGATGTGATGAAGTGAGTTTCACTGTTGATAGCTGTGCCATTAATATAAACCTGGGTAAATCATGTAGGCTGAAAAGTTCTGTTGCAATCAGTAGTTCAGATCTGGGTGGCCAATCTCTGAGGACTGAAATAATACAAGCTAGTTTAGATTTTTATTCAGGCTAATATTCCAAATGACAGGTATCATAAGTTGATGCACGCAGCATTTCAAGCAATAGTGATTATGCATACCAAATGAAGCACCATGTGTCGAAGTAGTACTGGGCCCTAGGGATTATCAAATTCATAGTATAATCTAATCTTGCCAGGCATTTGACCAAGGTGGCATGACACAGTTATTTTTCTCTTACTCTCCTGGTGTACTGGTTTACGTCCATTAATTGATTAATGGTTTCAACAAGTTAGTCTTTAAAGTTTTTGGTGCCACTATGTGGGTGTAGAGTTGTATAGAAATTAAGTTCCAGCTTATGATATTTGGCCATATTATCTTGTGTGCCCTGTTCTAGTTTCAGTTTGAAAGTGTTGGTATGGATATTTATTTGTCTATTGCTCGCTGAAATATCTTGGAGACTAAAGATTTACCTTTCCATGATGAATCATTCTTCAACTAATCAAAGTTTTATTTCTTGATGGTCTGTGTCGGAATTACCCTCGTGGATAGTTTCCACTATCTACATTCAATATGTTCATATTATGTCTGGAATATAAATGTTCACCACTACTCTTGCTAGAAGTGGTTTGCTTTATTTATCCATTTATTGATGGTAATATTTTTTGTGAAAAAGGACGAAGTGATTTTTGTAGTCAGACTTGTAAGATTTTCTTTATTACAAGAGGATCACGATCCTTAGATATTTTGGTAGTCAAAAATTATTATGGGATAGCATATTTAAAACTTTGGTCTGGGCACTTCCATGATTTGTAATCAAGAAGTCTCCCAATCTTTGACCATGTTATCTGAAATAATTTTCAAGGAAACAAACGGATTTATGTATTATATGGGACTTGATAGTATCAATGTGTTTTTGGCTCAAGTAATCCTTTGCTTAATTGTGTTGAAGGATTTATGAGCAGTTTTTAATGCTCCTAGGTGTTCAATTAATATATATTACTGTTTGATCTTTTTGGTGCAATCTTCTGCTCTGATGCGAGGGCTGAAGGCTAGTCATTTAAATTGTATTAGGTTTGAAGGGAGTCCTTGGAAGGTTTGATAAGCTTCTGCAATGTACATAGAGAAAAAAATCAGCAATACATGTACAGCGATTCTTGAATCACGAGTTTCTGGTGCCGCTATTTCTTGTCCCCTGTTCTAATTAATTAATGTGACAAGGCTAGTCAGTCCAAATCTTGTGAGAGTCTCTGGTTAGTGTCAACAGCTTATTTTCAATTGAGAGCGAAGGGTGAAGAACTGGAAAACTGAGCGAGGGATGTAGCCTACTGGTGTAACTATACTGGATGACGGCAGTTAATGTGACATCAGGGAGGCTTGTTAGTCCTAATCTTGTGAGAACCTCTGGTATGCCATGGCCAGGTAAAAGTATGTAGTTATGGTTCTGGATTTCAATTGAAACAGAAATGAAAAATTTGGAGATTTTTTTCGCTTTCTCAATTATGCATGCATCCACAGATGCGAAGGTAATAAATATTGTGTATTACTGCTGTTGAGACATTTTTTGTTTTGTAATAACGATTTGTACATATATTAGAACAATTATAACCTTAGTACATATATTCAAGCAATAAAATCTGGTTCTGTGGTTATTTTCTTATTGTAACTCATTTTATTTGCATTCTTGCCTCTTTTTTACTGCTGTGGTGTGTTGAGCATGTAGACATGATAACAAGTTCCATTTATTGTTGTGTTTTGTGTGAAAAGGCAAGTTAAAATGTAGTTCTGGGTCTGCGGCATGGGTCTGCCCTCTCCTGCATTTCCTTTCTACTTTTCCATCATGGAGAGTATTTCATCCTCTTTTCTTAGTGTTATTACATCTTTTAGCTTAGGATTTCATTTTTATGCATCTCCCTTTCTCCTTGGTACGTACGAATGCTTAGATTAAGATTAAATAGTTGTATTCCTAGCTGTAGGAGTAGTTTTAGCATTAGAATTAGGTAGAAGAATCGGCCTTCTCTAGAGGTCTGTCTCAAGATGCAAGTCCCATAACTTGGAGACAGTCACATGTTAGCAAGAAGTAGGGAATTGTTGTGACAAATCTCATGGTGCTATTTTTTTGTGATAACAATTTTTGGTACCCATGATAGGATGAAATTGAAAGCGCTCTACAACTTCATACCAGCAAGGTTGATGTGTTCTTGGTGGTATCCAACCTTTGGAGGTATTTCTTAACACATCTGGCGACTTCACTGATTCAAATAGACCCATTTTATGAGTTTCAAACATTTCCCATCATCCTTACACTCATTTTCATGTTTCCATTTCCCTCATGGCTCTCCAACGAGCTCTCCTATTCTTTCATGTTAGTTTTAGCTTCCTTTATTTGCAGCAGCGGGATGATATTCCCAAAACAGCCTTGAAAAACTTACCTCTCTTCCATGGAAATGGAGATCAATCTCCCATTGATCACATTCATGATATAACAAACCATTGCCATTCACAACATTAGAGAAGAAAATGTTTGCCTTGGGCTTCTTGTTTTATCATTTAAAGGCGAAGCGAAAGATTGGTACAATAGTTTAGCTCTTCAATCCATTTCCACATGGGATCAGCTGGGAGAACAACTTCACAACCGGTTCAAGGAGAATGCATATGTTATTTCTCTTATAGAACACCTTAGCAAAATACAATGAACTTCAATGGAGTATATCTTAGATTTCAACATTAGATTCACAAGGACTTGACATAGAATTCCTCAAGAATTCAGACCCTCACAAGGTATGACATTCTTGTATTATTTGAGCGTCTTCGATAGAGTATTAATTCAAACTCTAGGAGGTAACACTCTTCCTCAAGTTTTTGCCATTGCATTATAGGTTGAGAAGATGCTTATTCAGGCTAGACAAAGAAGACCCATCCCCATTGTTTCTACTCTTCCATCACCTTCTCAAATTCTTCCTTCCTCTTGTGCTAAAAATGAAAAATCCAACTTTTCCTTACCAAAGACATCATGTTTTTAGGAGTTGTGGTATTTCACATCATGTTTTTAGGAGTTGTGGTATTTCACATCATGTTCTATTGCTCTACCCAACCCTCGGTAAATCAAGCTATCCCGCAAGGTTGATAAAATGAGATGTTTGCTATGTTTATGGACAAAAAGAGCAATCTGTTACAATACTACCAACAACAATTCCTCATGCTAAATCAAGCAACTGTGTTGAAAGGGGCAAATTAACAAAGGAGGAGATATGTCTTGGAGGATTATTTGGCTTCTCCAATTGATCAATTCAGAAATCCGGAGCCCAAAACATCTTTGCTCAAGAATGCAAAGAATCAACAATTTCTTACCAATGCCTCTTCTCCAACCAATTTCACCATGGATGACAATTTTTATCGGTTGAACATTGGTATGACTCATTGGGAGGGTGAGCACGTAAAAACCATGCAAGAGTAGGGGTAGACACAAAAATTAGGTCACACTCCCCTTGGTCCCTTATCAAATAACCAACTCAAGCATATTCATCTAACCATGGCCCCTTCCACCCCACATCACCATTAATTAAATTAAATTATTATATATCCTCACAATATTTAATATCTAATTACCTTAATTTCTACCCCACCACCTCACTTAGATATCTCACCTAGACAACTCATCCAATGACCTCACCTTAGACTTATTTTTGGCATGTTTCCATCACCGACAATAACTAAGTCTTACTTGCCTTAATGAGCTAAGATTTGGTCTAACTCTAAAATCTCTCTAACCACATTCCCGCTCATTAGAAGAGAAGTTTCCGTTCTAATCCGCGAGAATAAACGAACTGGGCCAAAAGAAATTAGAAAGATCTACCCATTTTAGTAAACCTAGGGAATCCCGCTTAACCGACGTCGGTCACCCCTAAACCGATGTCGGTCAACCTGGAACCGTCGTCGGTTACCATTTATTCACCTAAACAACCTTGTTTTTGGGTTGGCACATTTTGAGAGCAAGAGGGGGAGATCAGAGCTGCATGCAAGCGAAACCAACATCCTTTCATGTATCCAGACATCTAGAGCCATCACTAGGATCAGATATTGAAGCATTGCACTCACGGAATCATTCTGGGAACCACTGCTACGATATCCAACACTATTCTTCTGATCAACAACCACCTCCATTCAGCCATCAAAATCGCATCACAGTAAGTACATCTTTGGCGTTGTTTATTTCAGCATAGTTAACTTTTGTCATTCCTGTCATTAGTTTATACTTTGCATGTTCATTCCTCCATTGCTTATTAGCTTGTAATCCTACCATTTCCCTTACCCACACCACCAAATCGCCATTCTGACCTAATATCCGTTTCTGAGTATACTTGAGATCTCCACAGACCTTCTCATCCACTCTCCCAACCTCATTTGACCTCAGATTAGCCCCTGCCATTTGATCTATTTGAGTTTCTTTTACCTTGACCATACCGACGCCGGTTATTCGCAACCACCATCGGTTCTACCTAAATCGGCATTGATCATACCCGACCGATGTCGGTCTATGTTTTATACCTTGACCAAGAACAAACCCAACAATCATCTCACCAGTTGATTTAAACAACCTAGAATCGACCTTGACCGGTCCCAATACCTTCACAGAGACCTCATCTTTCAGATCCAACTATAGCTTACCTTGTGATTGGATTTGCTTATTGTACTTGAATGAGATACCTAAATCATATCAACTACAAGTAAGACTTTGTTTATTTCTTACATTAATTTGTTTTAAACGGTGGATTGTGACCATCTAGAGGAGTATCACACTTCCCGAATCTAGCACATGCTAGGCAGTCCACTGTTCTATATCATTTAACTATCCTTTTGTGCTCTTGTTTTCTATTACATGTAGTTCCTCCTAGCCAAAAGGAAGCTCTCACATTCGGCGGTGGATCAAGAAGTCAGAACGCGCGCAACAACCATCAACCGACCAACATAAACAAGTATTCCTCCTTGGCCCTTACCCTTATCTGTTTTGTCATTAAAATAGGTAAAGAAAATGGTGAAACATTTTGGCACACCGGTGGGACCCATTAGGGGTTCTTATTGCATTTTCTTCATTCCTAGGCAAAAGTTGTGTGTTTGTTTCCCTTCAAAAAGCTTACACATTAATCTTCTTCCTTGGTAATCTTCTCTTCTTTCTAATTGCTCTAAAGGATACATTTTCTTTTGGTGCATTTAAAAAGAACCATTCTTCTTGCTTTTTGCATTTAGTGAAAGAGCATACCCTCTCCTATTCACCATTTGTGTCATCGAACATAATCTTTTGATTTGGGCTTAAAATTGGTTGCATTACATTCTGATTTGCTGCATTTAGCTCACATTAAAACGAGGGCAACATATATGCTGGAAGTCATGCCCAATGATGGTTGATACAAACAATCGTAGAAAATACATTTTCTTTCGTGTCTTACCAAAATTGCACAAAATTTGAAATATACACATCTTTCTTAAACCACACCTTACGGGAATATCTCCGCTGATCACACGATCCGATTGACAGTACTCTCCACTTCGTTGCCTCTGTCGAGTCATCATCTCGAGGACGGCTCGCCCCGCCATAACATACCTGAAACCTCTCCTTTTAGATATCCTTCTTCGTAGGATGCCTTCCTAACCAAAAAAATTCTATTCTAAATACACACAGTTAGTTCTAAATAGTGTAAGCTAAACAAACATAAGAAAATCACTGTTAAGATTGTGCTTTTTCTTAACATTCTTATTGACTTGTGTTTTGAGGTGTGAGACTACGACTCTCCATTTTTCTTCTTTCGCACACACTCCACCATCGTAGTTGGAGTATTCTGACTTTGTCTAAGTGTGCTAGGGCCCCATCTTCTCATTCTCAGGTTTCTGAGTTTGATTCTTCACTTAATTTAATTCACAAAAGTCACTTTCTTCATTTCTTTCTAATTTCACAGTCACCAACGTCGGTCCAACGACCGTTACCAGTTCACATCTGACCGTCGTCGGTTAAACCCTAACCGGTGTCGGCTTCTGGCTTTCTAGTTACTTTATCTGGAATAGCCTTCATCACTCTTGATGTTCTATTTTTGGTCCTCGAGCAACATCATATTTCTCCCATTTCGATACCTACTATCATACATAGTTTCCCCTATACACATCCAACATTCTTGTTTTATTCTTTGAGACTGGTTTTCTTCCACAGGGATAGGATTGGTTTTGGCAACCGTCATCGTTTTCCCTCAACCGTCCACCGGTCAACTCCTTTTATTGTCGGTTCTGTGTTTGATTTTTTTTTTAAAATCTAGACATTGACGATTCACCTCCTGCACCCCATTATTCTCTGTTTCTATTTTTGTTTTCGTGTCATCTACTAGAATACGGTGTTACTGAGTCAAACACTTGTTCAAATGGTGCTGACTCGTAGCCAGACTAACGCTCTCATATTCCATGCTAGTCGTCAACCACTCCCACCTAGTCCCTCACCACCTTCCATCTTGCCATCCATGGACCCAACCTTACCTACCACCATTGTTGTGTAGGCAACGAAGAGTTTGCACGACTCCTTGATCGAGAATCTCGCGGCCTTACAATTCTACCTTTCCCACTCTTCCCCCGAGACTCCTTAGGTGGGTTGATATACGACATCCTTGTATCCATTTCTCCTACTCTTATTCCGCTTCAACATCAATCCCTAATAATGCGGCGTTACCCTCACCCGCTTCACCCCCGGTAGTTTCGCAACTAGACCCATAGCCCATGACTCGCCGTGTCTACATGCAGTATCATTTGCCTATTGTATATGTTGTCCCCTCATCGACTACCCAGACCATAGCCTAGTCCGCACCCATTGTCTCACAAATACCCATTGCAACACAACCACCGTGGTGTCGGTGACCCCTACTCCATTCCAGAATCTCGTCCTCTCCATCCCGCAAATGGTGTAATGCAATTACTTGTATAAATCGATTATTAAGCAGCAATATAACACCAATGAACACAATATTTTATAAATGATCTCAATGTGCAAGAAGAATAGGTTAGCCACTTCGAGGGGGCAAGCTCCAAAACAGACATAATAAGACTCAAATGTTGAATATGATGATCATCTACTACCCGCTAACCCCTATATATACTATTCTATGCTATGGCCAATACCAAGGCCGACCCACTAATGAAAATATAACATATATGAAAGCGATACATAATGATAAGAAGTTATGATAGCCACAAGTCGGTTATATACATCCAATATAAGATATATGATTAAGGGCATAACATGCCCCTCCCCTTTGAAGCAACATTGTCCCCAATGTTGAGAAGATCTGGATGTTGCTGTAGGAAATTTGCATCCTCCCAAGTTGCATCTTCATTGTCTAGATTTTTCCACTTGATCAAATACTCAGCGATGACCCTTGTCCTCAATCGCGTAGTGCGTATCTGAAGGATGCATTTTGGTTCCAGGATGATTCTACCCTCTTCATCAAGCTCGAGTAACATTGTCTGGGTTGATACTGTCTGTCAATTACCTTCTTTAGGCAATATACATGGACGAGTGGATGAATTCGAGTAGCGAAGGAAGTTCCAGTTTGTATGCTACATTGCCAATCTTCTATAACACTTGATAAGGACCATAATACTTAGGTGAAAGCTTGTTATCCTTTTTTGTTGTTTTAAGGACATTTGCTTATATGGTTGTAAATGCACAAAAACCCAATCACCGACTTCAAAATGTCTTTCACTGCGATGTTGGTGCCTTCTTTTGCTTCATGCGGTTTTGTGACATGGCCAAATTCTCCCTGAGACTAGAAAGCACCTCTTATTGGTGTTGAATATGTTCTTCAACTGCTTGAACCTTTGGCTGGACTCTCAAATATGAAGTGATAGATGGTGGATGGTACCCATATAATGCCAAGAAAGGAGACATTTTAGATGAAGTATAAAAAGAGGTGTTATACCACAATTCTACCAGCGGTAACCATTGGACCCATCTCGCTTGCTTATTTGATGTAACACAATGAAAATATCCTCCAAACACTGTTTACCACCTCTGTTTGCCCATCGACTGGGGATGATAAGAGGAACTATGAGCTAGTTGTGTGCCCTAGCATGAGAACAAGTCACCCAAATATTACTAGTAAAGATAGGGTCTCGATCACTTACTATAATCTTTGGTGTCCAATATAGCTTCGAATTGTATTCTCGAAGGCCTGCCTATATTGTACTCACAACAAATGGATGTGATAAAGCACAAAAATGGGCATATTTGGTGAGTCCGTCCGCCACCACCATGATTACATTTTTACTTTACGATTTAGGCAATCCCGTGATGAAGTCCACGAACACCTCTTCCCACCTCTGGCTAGGAATAGATAGAGGTTGTAAAAGACCCGGGACTTAATTGTTTCGCCCTTATTTTGTTGACAAACCATGCATTCTGCCACAAACTTTTGGACATCTTCTTTTAGCCCTTCCAAAAAAAAATCATGCTTGATTTGATGATAAGTCTTTAAGAAGCCAAAATGACCCCCTACTGGAGAAGCATGGAGCTCAGATAGAACCCTATTTTTAAGGATTGAATTCTTACATAGATATAATTTATCTTTATACCATAAAACATCTCCTTTCCATACAAGTTTTTTTCGACATGCTTGGATCTTGTTGGAGATTATGAATGAGATTTTGTGTACTTGGGTCATTTTTCCATTCAAATCTTGATCCTCTATCCAATCCTCCCGTAATGAGATATGACACACAACAATTCCGGGAAGATTCATCTTTCCGAGATAAAACATTAGCAACTACATTCTCTTTCCCTTGTATATTATCTCAAAATCATACCCCAACATTTTTGAGACCCATTTCATTGTTCTTCTCGATGATAAACGTTACTTTAAGAAGTATTTCAAGCTATCATGATTTGTCTTTACTTTGAAATGTCATCCCATTAGATATGGTTTCTATTGCTTCACCGTATAAAGTATTGCTAACATTTCTTTCTCATACGCTGGTTTAGAGATATTCTTACCTTTGAATTGGCGGCTCTCGAAGGCAATGGGTCGCCCTTCTTGCATGAGTACGCCCTCATACCATGCCTCGAAGCATCACATTCAAAATGAATGTTTTTGAAAAATCTAGGATGGCTAGAATCTGGAGTGGTGCACATGGCCTCCTTCAACTTCTCGAAGCCATAGTAGAGCTTGCTTGTTCCAATGGAAAGAGTCCTTCTTCAATAAAGTGTGTAAGTGGCTTTGCGATGCTGCCATAATTCCTTACAAATCTATGATAATAAGCTGTAAGCCCCAAAATCCTCAGAGATTTTTTAGGGTTTTGGGAACCTTCTATTCAAGCATGGCTTTTATCTTGTTAGGATCCAATTTAACACCTTCATAAGAGACAATATGACCCAGATATTCAACCTCCTTGACACCAAAAGAACACTTAGAAGGCTTTGCATAAAGTTGATGTTGTTCAAGAGTTTCCAACACCTTATTTACATGATGCAGGTGTTCCTCCCATGTTTTACTATAGATTAATATATCATCAAAGAACACTAAAACAAACTTTCGAAGAAATGGCTTAAAGATGGAATTCATCAAGCTTTGAAATGTAGAGGGTGCATTTGTTAGTCCAAAAGGCATTACCAAGAACTCATAGTGTCCTTCATGTGTCCTGAAGGTTGTTTTATGAATATCTTCATCCCTGATTCTAATCTGATGATATTCAGAATGAAGATCAAGTTTTGTAACATAAACAACACCAAGTAACTCATCTAGAAAATCATCAATTGCAAGAATAAGAAACTTATCTTTAACTGTGTACTTATTGAGTTCCCTGTAATCTACACACATGCGCCAATTGTCATCTTTTTTTCGTACCATCACTACAGGAGAAGAGTAAGCACTTTGACTATGACGAATAAGTCCTGCTTCTAACATCTCTTGAACTATCTTTTCAATCTCACTCTTTTGCATATAGGGGTACCTATAAGGTTTGATGTTAGGTGGTTGACTTTCGATATTATTTGGATGGCATGGTCATGGTCTCTTTTCGAAGGTAGACCCTTGGGCATTTCTCCAAACACCACCGAGTGCTCATCCATAACTCTAGCATAGCTATGTGTATAAATGTATTGGAATGATGTGCTTCCAATGAAAATAGTTGTGCCACAAACCCTTCTACACCCTTTCTAAGCAATTTTTGCATCTGATGAGAACTTACCATCTGTGGGGACTTTTCTCTTAGTCCTTTTAGTTTAAAAGTCCTCCTTCGACTGAAATTGCATGAAAAACTCTTGGAAATTCATTTCAATGGTTCCCAAGGTGGTAAGCCACTAAACTCCTAACACAATGTCTGCTCCTCCCATGGCAATGGCATACATATTTCTAGTTAGAAAGTAATCTCCCATGGCGAGATTAATGTTATGGCATTTTCCTGAAAAACTAATAGTTTTCCCATCAGCAATCATGACTTGACATTCTGGAGCTGGATAAACAAAGTAGTTCAAGCGTACCACCAACTTATGATTGATGAAATTGTGAGTACTTCCCGAATCAATCAACACTATTACCCTCTATTTTTTTAAGAATCCAACTACTTTGAGAGTTTGGGGAGTGCTAATACCGGAAATTGCATGGCATGATATTGTTGGCTGGGGATCTCCTAATTCCTCCTTTGGCTCTACCTCTTCGTCTTCTTCATTTTCTTCTTCTTCAATAGGTCCCTCAATGTAGAACAACTTCTTTTCAGCACACTTATGTCCTGGTCCAAATTTTTTTGTCACAATTAAAACATAACCCTTTGGCTCTCTTTTCTTCAATTTGTTGAGGTGTTAGTCTCACTAGCGAGGGAATGATGGTGGAAGGGTGCTACAATCTCTGATATTACTGACAGTTTGTTTCCTACTGGAAATAAATTTTTCCTCTTCCCTACGTGCCATGATCATAGAGTTTGAAACCTTATGAGGATTAAACATACACACCTTAGTCTCAATTTGTTCTTTAAGACCCCAAGAAATAAGTCATTCAAATTATCTAATCTTTGATCGCTTCTCGTTTGTCTCGAGCTTTGCTAATTGATGAAATAATTCTTTTGACACAAGTAGAACTATAGTGCAACCGCAACTCTTGGTGAATAATGTCCATGTAACATCGAGGCCATTCTTTTTCCTTTGAGCACATAACCATCGATACCAAATGAATTGGTCAAAGTTCAAGATACAACAATGCCATGGTAACCTTTTGTCCCGATGGAATCTGATGAAGATCAAATAAATTCTCCATCTAGTTAATCCAATTGAGTGGATCCTTTCCATAAAACTTACACATTTCCACTTTTCAAATCATGTTACGGGATTGTAGAGTGTTTGTATTTGGATTGGTCATGTTTCAAGATCCATTCTGCTCAAGCTAGTTTATTCATTACTTTGACCTAAAGATCCACCCTGGTTAATATGAGTATGATTGAGTTGTGGTTGATTAGGAAGGATATGATGACCCATGATATCAGAACTAAATTTTTGAATGAAATCCTCCAATATTTGTCCAATCTTTTCTACGTCTTCTTTCACGCCACTCTACCCTCGAGGTTTCGTAACTCTAACTCAAGATAGCTGACCTTATGGTCAGTTGAAGTAAACCCTAACCTTGAAAACTTTGTAGATACCCCTTCTGACTCTAACTCCTCAAATATTATCTCATCCTTATTAGGGTTTTACCCAGGAGTGATGGGATTCTTTTTTCCTCTTGTCGAAGGCCCAACCATGATGCCCCAAAATGGTAAGATTTAAGGATCAAGGTCGAAATTTAGGGTTTTGGATTTCAATAGGAATTCAGCCAAATTTTATAAAACTCAAAGAACGAACTCAAACTAATTTTTAATCTTCTTTCTGGAAATGTAAATAACTTTGAAAAATTCCACAAATTGCACCCTAGGTAGCTGAATTATGAAAAAACATAAAACTGCTATAACTTTTGCAAAACAAGTCAAAAATTCTTAAAATTTGGAGGGAAGCTTACTTGAATGATTTTTCCACACCAAAGAAAAATTTGTAGAAAAATTAGCTACCTATTTTGAGATATGGATGAACCTTCACAATTAGGGTTTGACGTAGTGCTGGCCAAGTTCAAGCTCTGATACCACTTGTAATGTAATTACTTGTATAAATATGATTATTAGCAACAATATAACACCAATGAACACAATATTTCAGATAAATGATCTCAATGTGCAAGAATAATAGCTTAGCCACTTCGAGGGGGCAACCTCCAAACTAGACAATAAGACTCAAATGTTGAATATGATGATCAACTACTACCTACTAACCCCTATATATACTATTCCTATGCTATGGCCAACACCAAGGCTGACCCACTAATGAAAATATAACATATATGAAAGAGATACATAATGATAAGAAGTTATGATAGCCACAAGTTGGCTATATACATCCAATATAAGATATATGATTAAGGGCTTAACACAAACATTGCCCCCAATCGCTACTAGAGTCACAATGACCATCCCACCTACATACACCTACTATCAACAACCCCTATCTCGTCTGTCACCCATTTTGGATATGTGCCTTCTATGTCGGTTCCTTATTCTCAACCTCCCTATCAGGTTCAATATCCACCCCCTTATGCCACAAGAGGTGTCCCTCCATCACAACCTACCAATGACCTCATCAAGTTGATGATGGAAAAGATGCAGACATTAGAAGCATCGGTTTCGCTCATGTAATTCCCTCACCTATGATGAAATTTGTAATGAGCCTATTCACCTGTCCATTCCTATTCGACCATACCCCATACATTAGGAAATGCCAAAATTCAACCGCTTCAATAGCAAAGAAGATCCACAACAACATTTGCGGTCCTTTAAACATGGGTGTTACCTGATTGCCACGATGACGCTTTACTTTTGAGGACTTTCCCAATGTCCCTGACAGACTTGCATTAGACTGGTACAGTGGACTACTAAGACACTCCATTTACTCGTTTAATCAAGTAGCCCAAGCCTTCCTAGATCACTTCTCCATCAACATTGTTAAGAAGGTTACCATGACTGATCTTTATTCCACATGATAGTATGACGATGAGTCTATCGCTGACTTCGTCGCTCGCTAGCGCAACCTCATTAACTAGCTCACATTCCAATTACCTCAAACTGAGATTATAGAACTATTTACTCGGGCATGTGCTAGACACATCTCACCAACCCTGAATGTGCGAAATTTTCACACTTTCAACGAGAAATTTACCATGGCACGGAAATTGGAAATTCGTGCTATCGAAGAAAAGAAGATTCAACTTTGTAAAAAGATCATCGTGTTCAAATCAAATGATGCTTCTTCGTCTTCAAACCCCAAAACAACTATTCAAAACCCAAAGGGTCTGCTAATGCCGTAGTTCTCAAAGCTGGTCCCCCTCATCAATCAAACCTAGCCAAACCCCCTTCTAATCTCTCTCCTATCCAAGCTTTCCAGTTCAGATAAAAGTACACTTCCATAGGAGAATCTTATTCTTCTGTTTTGGAAAAGCTTGTTAAGGCTGGTGCCATTACCCTTCCACCTATAAAACCACATATTGGTTTTGATCCTGAGTGACCCATGCCCGCATGGTATAAGGAACACGACTTTTGTAACTATCATCGTGTCAAAGGTCACAACAACAATAACTGCATCACCTTCAAGAATATTGTCTAAGAAATGTTAGACAATGGAGATCTAGTCTTGGATAGCCCGAATGCACCCGCTAACAAAAACCTGCATATCTTCAAGAAGTCATTCCCTAATCATGCCCCATCTTCTAACCAAGCTAGTGATACCTCAAACAATGATAGTAATGTCCGCGAGGTCCATGCTATTTTTGATGACATACCAATTGCTTCCCAATTGCCTCATGTTCATTCCATAGATGAAATCTAATCCTGCGCTCCCCCACCGCACCAAAATATATTTCATCTACTCCTCTACCCATAGAGGAACCCCCTTCATTATTCCCTTCACCTGTGGAAGAGCCTATAATCAACACATTGCCTTTGACCCTCAAAATTCCGAGCATTGTCGGTGGGACTTCTCCTACTCATAGAAGATGCAGGTCCACTGCTTACACCAACACAAGGAGAGTCCACTTCGGCTGGCCCATCCTCCCCTCTATCCATGGAGGATAATATAGAAGTACCACTGCTTGCAGATGACCATTCACCATCAGACCTTCAAGATCCCGCTGATCTAATTTCGTCTCTCTTACCCACAGAGTTCGAGGCTAGCCATTTCCTTGTATCTCAAACACATTTTATGGGAATTTCCACTTGATCCACATCAGCCCCGCTTACAACAAGTACCATTCTCACACTTGGCCAATCACTGGACTATGTCGATAGAGCCTTACTTTGGGGACGCCTTCTACTTCCTATTTCAACACAAATGCAACTATCACTCACTGACACCTCCACTATCTATCCAAAAGTGTTTTGAGTGACCAAACCAAACACAACCAAAACTATTGCAATACCTTCCATGGCACCACTCATGGCCCAACTCACACCTCTTCCCATAGCCCAACATGCATCTACACCCAAACCCATGCCTATATCATCTCCCTTACCTAAACCTATCACTACCTTAGGGGTCATATCAATAGCTAGCCTTACTCACCCACCCATCAAATTAGATTTAGCTACATCTTCTAAAACTAACACCAAACTTAACCCGACCCCTAAAAAAAATCCAATCTCATGGATCTTATAGCCCAACCTCCCTACCATGCCCTTATCACCTTCACCCCTTCCGTCCATCCTAGGACCTCACCCCTCGACCCTGGCCAAGAAACCCCATCCACCGGTAAACCAAGAATGCAGCAACCCATTTCCCCATCACAGACCTCTAATATACCCAAGCGATCCACACAACCTCCTCCTCACCCGTAACCTTCTTACCACCCATACCTCCAATACCGTCAATAACTTCTTCACTACCAATGACACTTCTCTTTCACTCATGCCTCCCGCCCAACCCACACCACCTACCTCCACAGTACCTCGGTTACCCATTCCTCATGGGTAACCCGACCTCTTCCACCATCGGATTTTCCCTCCACATCTCATACGCTCGTATCACCTTTACCCAAAAAGATGCAACCTAAAGCTAAAAATCTACTACCCTCCAATAAGGTAATTAAACCATTCGGTTCATCTACCATGCCCCTACCCAAGCAGATACGACCAACACCTAAGACCACACCACACACCAAACTAGTAGACCAACCTACTCCCCCTCTTGTAAAGACTCTTCCTCCACAATCATCCGCACTGTACTCCAAACCCACATTCACCTCCCATTGTGATCCATTAGCAGGGTCCTACACCAAAATCCTAACCAATCTCCTCAAAACTTCTGTCATCACATTACCACCTCTTAGACCTTACGACCCACTCAAACCCAAACCAAAAGGGTTTGACGAAACCAAAATTTGCGCCTACCATCGTGTGCTAGGACATGATGTAGAGAAATGTAAGGCTTTAAAAACCGCTCTTGTCCAATTGTGTCCTCCTAAAGAAAACTTTGACGATGATGATCTTCTTGATGAGGACCCCATTTTGCCTTCACCAATTTCCACATATCTTCCTCCATTACCTACTTAGTGACCAAAATCTCCACCCCATAACTCTTTGATCCACCCTCGAGATTCGAGATTAACATGGTTCATATAAGAGAGTTGGCCAAACCACCACCCAAATGCCAATGCGCCCTACTCATCTCACAAGGCTCGTATCCACCACTAGGGTTTTGTCCCTCTTGTTGCTATACCTTCCATGACACACCCTCTTCATCCACCTCCCCTTAGATTAACATGATCAACATTGCCACCCGTGCTCAGAAAGACAAGGGCAAGGAAAAAGCAACTGGCCCATCAACCAACCCTATACCCAACATACCATCCGCACCCATACCCAAAGTCATCATTCGAGGTCCTACATATCCTATTTCGACGGGGTCACACATCGCACAATGCTAAAACAACTACACCAATCCCCCCTTAAAATGTCTTTATACGACCTCGTCCAAACCTCAGAGTCACATTGTCAAGACCTCATGGAGGTCCTTCAATCTATCAAAGTCATACCAAATGACCCCACACCCGTAGCCTCCATCATTACCCCTCACCACATAGCCTCTCTCACTAGGTCTTTGCCTTCCTCTACGCCTCCACCCACTCGCCAAGTGGCTGCCCTCAGCTTTTCAGATGAAGAGATCACTCCCTTCCAGTCCGATGATCCCGACCCCACTCTTTTCATCTTTGTCTTTATCAATAATATACGCATACGACGCATTATGATCGATGGTGGTGCTAGTATTAACATCATCTCCTCCCATGCATATGACCGAATGCAAATATCGCAATTGCATGCATGTTAACCCGTTATGCTGCGCTCCTTCAATGATGCCATGACCTCTACCCTAGGTACCATTGTTCTCCATGTCCGCATAGGTCCCCGCACAATGTCCCATAACATTTTCTGTCTTAAAAGGGGAGTTCTAGTATAACTTGCTACTTGGACGACCTTAGATCTCGTGTTATGGGTTATGTCCCTTCGATTTTACATTGATACCTCAAATTTTAACATGAGGGACATAATTACACCATCCCTGCCGACCCCTCACCTTTCAATACCGTAACATGCTATATTGACCTAATGATGTGCTTGTACTAGTCAAGGCATCCACCACCGTCACCATTTCACCTTCGCCCACGAGCCCATCCACCAAAATTGCCACTACTTATACTGCATCTAACCTCTCTATCCCCACTGTAGCTATAGCCTCTACCACCGGTGCCCTCTGTTTCCCTTCATCTAGCAAGCCATCTATACCCACTACCCACATACCAACTATTGATCCCTTAGAAGGTGTTTTTCAACACCTCACTCTGGGGGAATACCGCCTATACAATATTGATACCTTCCTCACCCCACAAGAGTATGGGAATCTGTGTCAACACCCCAATTATGACATCTTGCATCGGTGACGTTTTCCCTTATGGCCCTCCCCACCTTCGCACCAACCTAACGTATGGGGGACTTGATATGGCCACCTATAAACCTGAACCTCCATCCCAAACCCAACCATTTTCATTCGAACCTACACTCCCTCACTAACCGCCACTTTGCTCACACTTTCCTCCATCGGTGCACGTGGAAAGGATTTGGCTTCGAGTTTTTATGAACAAGGTCGCCACACTGTCATCTCTTATACCTCTCATAAACACAATGATCGTAGTGGCATTGGTTTTGACGCTCCATCCTCTAAGAAGGTTCGCATTGACCTTATCCAGGATGAGAAATATTCCCCCTCTCATTCACCCACATTACCATCTTCACCCACGAAGTCCATAGATCCTGAATCTATACCTCCTAACTTTTTTTTCGTAAACACTATTTCCTAGGACCACTGACCTATCAACGTGATGGCGAGGCTCCCTCTTCTCTTCCATTCTTGTATCCTGACATGATCGATGACGATACGCCTTCAATTAACGTTGTTCAATGTCAGGACGATGATTCCATCCTCACCTACCTTGGTGCAGTAGAATCTTATATTCATCATTCGTTACCCTCTGAGATGAAAACCATGTTAAACGAATTGACCATCGAGATCAACATTAATACTCAGACGACCCGCACATTCTAAAGATCGGCCAATCCTTAAATGCTACTGAATAGGAAGCCTTCACCTCTTTCATTCGGGACCATAACAACTCATTTCCCTGGTCCTATGCCGATATGCCCGGTATCGAACCAAAAATGGTGGTTCACAATATCGTAACCATTCCTGATGCCAAACCCATCAAACAAAAGCTATAGAAAATACATCCTCGCATTGCTCTTCTCATCAAAGAAGAGCTTCAACACCTTCTCTCAGTTTCATTCATTCTACCCATTGATTATCCCCAATGAATTTCTAACATCATTCCTGTCACAAAGGTGATAGGGGGACTTCACATTTGCATGGATTTCCGTGACCTCAACCCCACCTATCCCAAAGATGATTTCCCACTACCAGGCATTGGCCAACTAGTTGATCTCACTGTTGGCCATGCAATGTTATCGCTCATGGATGATTTCTTGGGCTACAATCAAATATTACTATCTCCCGAGGATCAACACAAGATTGCCTTCATCACCCCTTGGGGGACTTTCTGCTATTGAGTCATACCTTTTGGCCTAAAAAATGCCAGTGCTACATATCACTGAGCCATGATTTACATCTTCCATGACATCATGCATCGCATATTAGATAATTACGTAGATGATCTGCTTGCCAAATCCAAGCATCGAACTAAACACCTGCCCATTCTTAAAGTCATCTTTGACCACCTCATCAAGTATTGTGTTCATCTTCAACCAAAGAAATGCATCTTTGTAGTACTTTCTGGAAAAATATTAGGTTTCATCTTTTCTTTGTGTGGCATAGAATTCCATCCTGCTAAAGTCAGGGCTATCCTTGAAATTCCACCACCCACTAATCTCCATCAACTTCGTATCCTATAAGGAGAGTTGTAATTAATTCGTCATTTTATCTCGCAGCAACTTTTCACTATCACAACCATTCCATCATCTTCTCAAGAAAGACGTATCCTTCAAATGAGATGATGAATGCCATAAAGCCTTCGAAGCCTTGAAATAATACCTCCTTCAACCACCAATGCTCATTTCTACTAAAGATGACTAGACCTTCTACCTATATATTTCCGCCACTGACCATTCTCTAGGTGCCATGCTCACTCATCGCGACGACCAACATTGAGAGCAAGTAATTTATTACATAAGCCATACCCTTCTTGACTACGAAACTAGATATACCCACAATGAAAACTTTGCCTAGCCTTAGTTTTCGTTGCCACCAAACTCCGCCATTACCTACTCAACCACAAAACCTTCGTCATTACTAATATTGACCCATTACACTACATGTATGCCAAACCTTATCAAAATCAACGTGTCCGCACGTTGGCTTATGCTTCTGGTTGACCTCGACCTTGAATTCATCCATCAAAAGTCCATCAAGGGAAAAACTATCGTGAACAATTGGCGACGCACCTATTTTCGGGAATCAACCCTCTAACTTTGACTTTCTAGATGAGTCTATAGCTACCCTTTCCCTGGATGAACCCGCTTACCAAATGAAACTCTTCTTCGATGGCTCCAAGTGTCAGCATGGGGGTGGGGCTGGTGTTATCCTCATTCCACTTGATGGTGAACCTATGCCTTTTTCTTTCAAACTCGATTTTGATTGTACAAATAATAATTCGAATACAAAGCAATTGTATCGGGTCTCCTGTGTTGCTTATGCCTTAGATGTTAAGTCAATCAACATCTTTGGTGATTCTCAGTTGGTCATAAACCAATTCAATGGTATATACTAGTGTCGTAATGAGATACTTCAAAAGTATAAGCATCACATGGACATAATTTTGACCACCTTTGACCGTTACACACTTCAAACCACCCCACGTTCTACCAATAAATTTGTGGATACCATGGCCTGCTTGGCTTCTCAAATACCGCTTCACCCGGTGACTCTAAAATCTTTGTCACCATATAAAGACTACAATCACCCTCTTATTTTCCTCATTAGGTCTACTCTATTGGAACCGCTACCTCTGACCGAAGTGACCTTTAGTATAAGCAATATGCAGACTATCTTTCCCTTTCCATTTTACCCGCCGATCTCACTCGTAATGGACAACGTGTCTTTCTTAAAAGTGTCACCGTTATGTCATCATGGGTGGTATTATTTACAAACGTGGTTTCGACAACACTCTCTTATGCTTCCTTACAAGTTCTGAAATTCCTTACACCATTAAGGAAGTCCACGATGGAATTTTTGGAGGTCACTTTAGTGGTCTCACTGTCGCAAAATGATTCTTTACCTAGGCTATTACTGGCCAACCCTAAACCATGACTGTTGTGATTATGTCAAACGCTACGCATGAAATGCCAACAACATGCTAATCTCCATCACACCCCTAGTCATGCCTTATAGGTCATGCAAGACCTTTGGCCTTTTTCTCAATGGGGTTTGGATCTTGTCGGTGAGATCAACCCCCATTCTTCACAACGCCACCAATGGATCATAACCGCTATTGAATATTACACTAAATGGGTAGAAGCCATTCCCCTCATTTCCACCAAAGCCGAGAAAATATGTGAATTCATCAACCATCACATCATTTGTCATTTTGGTGTCCCTCACCGCATTATCACTGATAACGGAAAACAATTCAAAAACAAAACCCTACGCAAACTATGTGATGCTTTTGGCATCCAACTTAGTTTCTCATCACCTTATTACACGAAACCAACGGTCAAGCCGAATCAACCAATAAAACCTTGAACAAAATTATTATGAAGGTAGTCAACGATACTGGGAAAGATTGGCATACGCACATTCCTTTCGCCTTGTGGGCTTATCGCACTAGTATTCACACTTCGAATGTTGCCACCCCCTTTTCTATGGTCTACGATACTAAGGTTGTCTTACCTCTCGAAGTCCAAATTCCATCCCTCCGCATCTCACTACAATACATGCTCAACGACGATGAATTTTGCCAGGATCGTTTGGTGTAACTTGAGTTATTAGATGAACATCGTCTCAATGCTCTTGACCATCTCCAAATCTACCAAAAACGTATCAAATGTGCCTATGAAAAACATGTTCATGAACGAACCTTTCAGGTCGGTGACCTCGTCCTGAAGGAAAATCAACATGTAACAAAAGAGGAGAAAAGTAAACGGGAAAATTTTCTCCTAATTGTCTTGGACCCTATATCGTTACCCATGCCTATGGATCAGGTGCTTATCGTTTGTCTTCACTCGAAGGTAAACCCAAACCTGAGCCCCTTAATGCCTTGCATATTCGACCATTTTATTGTTGATATCAAGTCCTATATCACTTTTGTCAATTGATCGCTCATCCCTTGAGCGTTGTTCACCTTCCATATTACCCATTTTGAGGATCCATGACTAAACAAGAATCATGTGATTACCCGTCACCTTTTAGCCTTGTCTTCAATATGAGTACCACGGCTCTGCTCATAGCATGATTCTCATGGATACTTTTTGTCTTCTTCAAGATGGAATCCCATGGTTGTTCATCACTCGAAACCACCTCTTTCATAGTTAATCTTTGTGTACTACGGTCTTGTCTTCTAAACAAGAACCTAATCATCCTCTATAGTCTTGTCCATGACTTAAATGTCTAAAAACAAAAAGGGATACAACTCCTTGAGTCAAAATTCTAGCAAAAGATGACTCCCTCAAAAGGGACATCTCTTCTTTATATTTTACCACTATCAATAGACTGCTCCCTTGAAGGACAACTATATACAGTCATTAAAAAATATAATAACTATTCAGAAGCTTCCCACATTGATCAGCTTCACAAAGACCTAAGGAGATAATATACCCATCCCATATAGACTTCTTGCATTGATCGGTCTATTAAAAACAAACAAATCAAGAAAAAGATGAAATTTTTGTCATGGACTTGCCTATTTTGGATTCTTGGGTTTCTTGTTCCGAAATACACGTCATCGTACACTAAGTTATGCTAAACCTCCCATTCTCACCTCCTTGTCTTTTTCACCTAAATTCCTTGTTACTCAAGGGACTTGCCACAAACGTAACATTTTGTGATCTTGTGACTTTTCTTCACCCTTAAAATAGTTCATTATGCAAGGCCTGTAGGGTCTTATGTTCATAAGCCCTATGGTAGACTCAGTAGGGTTCTTATGAATTAAGAAGCTCTTTTACCACCTCTTACCATTCACCTTCCTCATTACTTATTGATTATCCTATACAAGACTAGATCCTCGACACCTGTATTTAAAAATCACTCAACCATGCCTACCACCTAAAATCAATCATGCATATGACCTACATCACCCATGCTTAGCACCTATTAACCCATTCCGCTATTTCACCCTAATCTTCCCTAGCTTATGGGAGAACTACATCGGCCTGAGGTCCCTTTTCACCGGGACCATGTAGGAAACACTTCGAGGGCATGGGACCCTTGGAGGTTAGCTCACAAACTCTCTACCCTAACCGATTCCCTCTTTCCCTTTTCTATTCACATTCTACCCTAGTTAGTTTCCTTTTATATCAATAATTAAAAATTAAACCACACAACAAAGATATGCTTAACATCTTTACCATCATCACTTACACACATACATTTCATCTTGTCTAAAATTTCTTTATCGTAATCATACATTTCCTATAAATCATCTTAGCATGATCCACATCATCATTAATTGCAAAATTAATGAATTATAAACTCAATCATGCCTAAGTCAACCTCGAATCCATCATGCCTAAACCAACTCGACTCAATCATGCCTAAGTCAACCAGACTCCATCATGCCTAAACTGACCTAACTCCACCATGCCTACATGACCTTGACTCTATCATGCCTAATCCACTTGATTTCCACCTATATATATATATATATAACAATGAAAATTAAAACATGTACACCATCCATACTATAAATACCATCATCTATAAATTGAAAAGTTTGTGTAAACATACATGTGAACATAGATACAAATAATAATCACAATCCCTCAAAATCTCTCATATATAGCCTCACCATCTTCGGCATGCAGGCCGGTATACATATCAAAAATATGTCAAAAACATAGATACACTGATCATCAATGATGACTAATCATCACCCCACCTGATATCCATCTCTGTCTCATCAGTCTCCTTTATCTCCCCTCTAGTGGGGTGCCCTGCCAATCTCTCTCCACCTTGCCCCGATCTGTCCTCTCAAGGTCCCTCACCTGGAGTTGGCCTCTGTGAACTGGTGGCCTCACCCTGACCCTGTCTCGGGGCTCGATGGCCCCCTGTGCTCTCTACACTATGGGTACGTGACTTGGTCCTCTCACTCGAGGTCTGTTGTGCTCTATAATCCCCATAGAATAGAAAATCTATCCCTACAACCATTAAAATGTCACGATAATACCAAACCTTGCCTAAGGCATCTCTCAACCAGCCTATCAAGATCGCTTGTGGTGGTGCCATTAGCCTCGACCCTCGTACTCGCCTCTCAGACCCTATTCCACGCTGGTACTCAAAGAGGGACCTTGTCCCTGTGCTTGTGCCTATCCTAAGGGACCCTATCCCACTTCTACCTCGTATCGGTGCTCGAAGAGTCGCAACCTATGCTTGTGCAACCAACTAACCCTAGAAACCTGTAATCTATTCTTGTAGGGTGACCACATGTACCCCTATCTCTCTCTATCTCCACCATGTGCGGCACTGTCCGTCTCGCGCTACTGGGCTCGTCAGAGTGGCCACATGTGCTCGGAAAATAGCAACATGTGCCTCTCGATCTCGTTAACTTCCCTACACTATACCCAATGTGTAATCGTGGTCACCACCGCCCTATAGGGTGTCCCTACCGCACCGTGATGGTGGCTAATCTGGTTGCCCGACTCGGGGATACTGCTCGTAAATGTGTAGCCCACCACTGTCTGCATCTATTTGTAAACCCAACATCATCAATCCACCGGTCTCTCACCTGCTCCTCCTACCCTATTGGAATTGTCGGTTGTGGTAGAGGAAGAGGCCTCTCCATGTCATCCCTCTTGTACTGTGGGAAAGGTGGCGGTATATCCTGAAACAACCCGAACTTCCGTCTAACCATGTCCACAGGTATCATCTCGTGCTCTCCTACATGTCGCCCTCTATCCACCAAAGTAGCTGTAGCTCTTTTAACTCCTCTTCCATCTCGCCCATATGATGGAAAACAAACATAGGGCCTCCAAATGATGTCCATGCTAGATAACCCCTCTAGCAATTGCCTGTAATAGGCTACATCGTGTGTAGATCTAGTTGCTAGGCACCGCCCAATCACATACATCCATCACATGTAACCCAATTGAACAAACCCCGGTTCGAATGTATAAGCCCGGGGCATACTGACTAAACGGACACATACAATGTGCTCATACGCCCAATAATGAAGTAGGAAAGTACAACACAGGCTAAACCTCCGTAGCTGCCCATAAGCCCATAGATCTCTATACAACTGTACTAAGAATGCAGGCGCCCATGAAAATTGGGTCATGTCCTCCACCATGTCGTGTAGAATCCCCATCAAAGATCAAAGATCATGGGAATCTACCTCCATCAACAAAACTATACATTTGGTAGTGCAAAGTAGTACTATGGAGACTACCTCCATCAACAAAACTACCAGCCTCATCTCCTCCAGATGAGCCCGATACATATCTCCATAGCTCATACTGGCACTATGGAATCTCATCTCCACTCCAGCCCCTCACCAAACATGGTCAACATCAAATCCTCAAAGGCCTCTGAGGAGATAGAATACACATGCGTCCCCACTATCGGTAGGCACAGGATCCTGTACACATCCTCCAGGGTGACTGTGATCTCACCCGTCGACAAATGGAAGGTATTGTATCTAAGTCCTATTTTTCAATGAGACTGACCATTAAGATCGGCTCCCGGACTACGTGCTTTGGTAGCTGCCTCGACCCCAATAAGGCCAACCTCTGCTACATGGCTATTGGGTTTCAGATTTGCACTTAGAATGAAACCATAGTCAGGGGACAAACAAGTCCCTCCTCTTTAATGGGAGAGGTTCCCTTATTGAAAGTAGGGAAAAACCTATGTACAAATACACAATATTTCATTCAATGGTGGTTTCCCAATATCTTGAAATGTGCTTTATGCCTGGAAAGTTATCAATACATGAGGATAGAAGACTTGAAGAGAGGAGGAGGAGAAGAAAACAATACTTTCAGGGAAAAGAGATAGCAGAGAAAACCCTTATATGTATTGAGCAAATGAGATATAGAATAGAACCATTCACGTTTATAATGAGCACAATCCGTAGACTCAAAGTTCTTGAGATTGTATAAAATAGAACACAAAGTTTCTAAGCATGCAAGGATTAAATGATTCACAGATCAGAGTAAGAAGGAAAGAGAAAATAGAGGAAAAGGGGAAAACCTTTGTATTGATTTCTTCCAATTCAAAATTATAGTTTCAGAATATCAAAATTCCAACCCATACAATGGCTTTGAAAGCCCATGATATAGCTCACAAGAGATGGTTACAACTTCCTTGAGAAAGCAAGAAATAGTTACAACTTATTCCAATCATTCACACCCTTTCGAATTCTTGATTTGCAAAGAAACGTTAATGGCAGAAAAACAGTTTTTAAATATATGGCCATTACATTATTTCACTAGTTAAAACATGGGCCATTCGATTTACTTTTACAACTTTAAATTTGGGCCACCCACATGGAAGGAATTGATTGGAGCGGGCCTACGGATGCCTTTTTACATTTTCTACCTTTGAAGTCTGTGCTGGCTGACATGTGGAGAGCTTCACCGGTTCCTTTATACTTAGCCGATTCGGGTCTATTTCCTACTTGACCTATGTTGACCCCTAGACACATGGAGAGCTAGCGCTCATTTGAGTTTTTGTTTTGGAAACACCTCCTAAAATTGTGCCGAGCTGACGCGTGTCTCCTTCCGCCGGTCTTGGAATTTTCAACGGCCAACTCTGTCTCTCCATTGACTTTCACCACGTGGCAAGCTAGCACTCATTTGAAGATTGACCCTTTGATTTCACTTCCAAAATGGCATCGTTAAGGCACGTGGAGACTTCCGCCAACCCGCCCATACTTAGTCAATTTTAATGATCGACTCTTTCTCTTTTTGGACCTAGGACACGTGGAGGATTGGCGCAAGTTTGAGAACTTCCCTGGCCTTGACTCTTGAAGTTGTGCCAATGAGGCACGTGGCACCGTCTACTAAACCTTCCATACTTAGCTGATTTTAGCTTATTTTGCCTTCATTTTATACCTGGGACATGCGGAAAGCCTGCGCTTATTTGAGGACTATCCCTTGGACCCCTCCCTGGAGTTGCATCGTTTGGACACATGGAGGCTTCGCATTGACGCTTGAAACATGGCCAAACCACATCCAATTAGATATATCCATGTATTACCTGTGGATTTTGGGGCAAAAATTAATGGGGAAGATATGCCTGTCATTCCCAACTATGGGAAGAAAATAAAAATAAGGGAAGAAACTTCACCATTACGCCCGAATTTCAAATTGTTCTCCATGAATGGGAAAACTGCAAACAATGCCAGCTCGACGCGATCCAATACTCCAAGGAATAGACTCAAAATTTTCAAAACTTGACTTCAAAAGAGGGGAATTTTGAGGGCGACAATAGCTGGCTCTTTCTGGGGATGACTTGGCTTGGAACAAAGACACAAGGCAAGATCAAGAACTACAGATAACTCTAGGAAAGAGGACCAATGTCTTATCCATTGGGAAAAGGAGTCAAAAGCAAAACCAATACAAGGAAACACACACAAGACAAGAAAATAAACAAAACAAACCAAAAGGGAAGAACATAAATGAAACACAAAGGAATGACCCAAAACCAAAACACTGTACATAATATATAGAAGGACCACCTAGTCACCTAGGACTTGAACAACTTAGATACTACCCACTATAAGGAAGTGGGAGAGGATAACCATCCATGTAATCCAGATAAAAAGAGTTCTCTCCAACAAAATGTCTAATTCTAAAAGGACCAAGCCAAAGAGAATCAAACTTACCATGACTTCCTCGTGGCTCATGTATTTTGTCCCAAAGTAGCACAATGTCTCCCACTTGGAAAACTCTAGGTTTGGCTTTATTTTCAAACAAATCCTTCACTTTCAATTGATGAGCTGTTATCTTGTCAACCACTTGCAATTTATCCTCATCAAGCTTCTGAAGGTACAAAATTCTCTTATCCAAAGAGCTACTGAAACTTGAATCTTCAATGGTTTTCATCAGATGCAAGGCTGACAATTCCACCGTGACTGGCAGTTGAGCTTCCACACCATACACCACTTGGAAAGGATACATTCCAATTGCTCTCTTGGGTGTAATTCTATTAGCCCAAAGTGCATCATATAGCTTCTTATGCCAATTCCTTTGAGAATCATTCACAAGCTTTCTAACTATGTTCACCAAGTTCTTGTTTGTTGATTCTACCTATCCATTCCCTTGGGGGTAGTAATATGAAGAATGAGCAAGTGAGATCCCATACCCATAACAGAAGTCCATCATCTCAGCAGAAGAAAATTTGGAAGCATTGTCAGTCACAATTTTGTTTGGGGTCCCAAACTTGATCAATATGTTCTCCTTAATGAAGTTGCAAACTACCGAAGTAGTGCTCTTAACTGGGATGGCTTCCACCCACTTGGTGAAGTAATCTGTGGTAGTCAACACATGGGTATGTCCAGCACTGGAAGGTGGGTTAAGAGTTCCAATGAAATCCAATCCCCACTATTGAAAGGGCTCATCAATCACTACTGGCTTTAGTGGCAAAGAAACCAACTTAGGTCTTCCAACAAACGTTTGGCATGCTTCACATTTACCAACCCATTTTGATGCATCTCTGAATAGAGTGGGCCAATAATAACCAACACAAAGTATTTTATGAGCTGTTACAGTAGAGGAGAAATGACCTCCACAAGCCTGGTCATGAAAAGTAGAGAACAACTTCTTTTGTTGCTCCTTGTCTACACACTTCAAAAACCTTCCATCTATGCCTCATTTGAACAAAGCATTCTCCCATAAAGCACATATTGTGTAGACCTTAGTTTGATGGCTCTCTTCTCTTTGGCACTCAAGTGAGATGGAAACTCTCCATAGGTTAGAAAGTGAGCAATGTCAACATACCATACATCTATCGAGATGAGGAACAAAACAACAAGGACATCAAATTCATCTTTGGAAAACTCCTTGGTAGCTCCCTTAACAATGAGTTCACACATGCCCTTACCTTGAACCAGCTTTGTTGGCCTGATGTCAAGATCATACTCTTGCACCTTTGCTACCCAATTACCTCTCTTGGTTCCAAATTCTTGCTGAGTAAGAATGGATTTGATTGTTGTATCAGGCACCAACACCATAGAATGAGAATTAAGGATGTAAAACCTAAACTACTTGACAACTTTGACAACTGCAAAAGCATGTTTCTCCATCATGGTGTACTTCAGCTCATGAGTTTTCAAGACATAACTCATGAATGCAATTGGGAGCTCATGATCTTCAACATTCTTCTGGGCTAACACAACAACTAGGGTATTTTCAGTGGCATAACAATAGATAATGAAATCTTTTCTAAAGTCAGGGAACACAAAGATTGGAGTCTTTGCAATAGCTTGTTTAATGTCCTCAAATGATTTCTTCCCTTCAGAGGACCAACCAAAAGTTTATTTCCTTGCATCATGCAAGCAATGCTCATAGTAAGTTCTGCAAAATCAGGGATGAATCTTCTTAGGAAATTGATCTTACCAAAGAAAGAATGGACACCTTTCTTACTTGATGGAAGAGGAATTTTCTAGATGGCCTAAACTCTCTTCGGATCAATCTTGATCCCTTCCTTTGAAACAATGTGTCCCAACAACTTTCCTTATGTGACACAAAACATAGACTTCTTAGGATTTAAAGAAATCCCATGCTCTCTACACTTCTACAATATTGTTTCAAGGTGTTGGAAGTGATCTTTTCTTGCTTTAGAAAACACTTTCAAGTCATCCAAATACACAATAATGCATTTCCCTTTCAAACTACCAAAAGCCAAGTCCATGGCCCTTTGGAAAGTAACACTAGAATTGATGAGACCAAATGGCATCTTTTTGTATGCAAAGGTGCCCCAAGGAGTTATAAAGGAAGTCTTATGTTGATCTACAATATTCACATCTACTTTATTGTACCCCGAGAATCCATCTAACATAGATAGCATCTTCGAGCTGTAACAACTTGCAATACTTGGTCCATCATGGGGAGAGGGTAATTGTCCTTCAAAGAACCCTAATTTAGATTTCTAAAGTCCACATAGATCCAAATCTCACCATTCTTCTTCCTGATAGGCACTATATTAGCAATCCACATTGAATGGTGGATGGGGAAGATGATCCTAGCCTTCAAAATTTTTTATTTCTTGGAAAATTGTATCAGCTATGTTTGGATTATATTTCCTTTGTTTCTATTTGAAGGGTTTGATTCCGAGCTTAAGAGAGGATGAAATGTTGTATTTCTTTATGTTGAAAAGCTTTAAGATCATCATAAGAGTAAGCCAGAACATCAACACACCTCTTCAACATATTCACCACCTTCTTTTTCTCTTCATGAGTGCAACATTTTCTAATGTTGACCATTTTGGGATCATTAAGACTCCCAATATCCACTTTCTCAATCTCAGTATATTGTCGAGCTCCTTGGGAAACTTTAGACTTCATATATCTATCATGTTTATCAAAAATATCCTCCAAACTCACCAGCCCTTTAGGAATTTTGTTGCCTTTTAGTTTGATGCATCCATCTTGATCCATCTCTTCTTTGACACCCTCTTCATTTGATGACACACACTCTCTAGGAAGATTGTCACTTCCTTCAAAGTACAACTGATCAAAGTTGTCTCTGAGCTCCAAGAAAGAAAGAAAATGCTGGTCATCATTGAAAACTTGCCAATTATTTGCATTGTTAGGGACACTAGGTCTATGGATCAACTCAATGGTGAATTTCTCCTAAGGGAAATCAGGTGAGGAATCAACAAGGACTCGAAACAGCTAGAGAGTCAGCCCTAGTGTTCCTTTCCCTTGACACAACTTCAATGGAAAAAGAATCAAGGAATTCAATGGAATCCTAGACCAGATTCCTATAGTGTTTCAACCTTATTCTTTACCTGATAAAGGTCTCTAAATTGTTTTACAATTAGCTCGGCATCTCCACGAGAAAAAAGGTTCTTCACTCCCATTTCCTTCGCCATGCTCAACCCAAGAATAAGGGCCTCATACTCAACAATATTGTTGGTATTTTCAAACTAAAATTTGAAGGAGAAAGAATGAACCTTACCCCCAGGAGAAATGAGCACTACACCAACTCCAGAACTAGCTGAAGAGCAAGCTTCCATCAAACTCCAAAGTCCACACACCATTAGGATCAAGCAACACTTCCTTTGGTAGACTTGTCTCCTCTTGTGACATGATCATGTAGTTCCCATGCCCAATGTCTTCATATAATATTTGTGCTTTAGGATCATCTATCTTTTACACAATATACTTTGCTTGTTTCTTAGGCAATAACTTCTTCATCTTCCCATTGACAGGGATCAAGGCATGTGACCAATCCATTTGGATCTCACCTCCAACATCTTTAAAAATTTCCTACTTAGCAACATGCCATAGGAAGGAGGGATATCAACAACCAAGATGGTAGCCAAGACCTTCTTCTCTGGTAAAGCAAGCAAAAGCTACTTGTGCATCCTTGATTCTCCCAACCAAAGGCACTTCTCTACTTTCCATGGAATAACAAGAGCCATAAGTGTGGGTTAGGGTTAGACCCAAAGCATGAGCCACTTTTGTAGGCATTACATTATCATATGCACCAAAATCAATGACACAATTTCTAAGCTTGTGGCCAACTATGAGGAGAGTCACATAGAAGGGTTTGATCTTCTCATTGGGTGAAGTGACTGCAGCCACAAGGCTAGGTTGAGGTGGAGAAGGAGTGGGAAAAAGGCCTTTAGAAGAATGGGTTGGGGTTTTAGATTTAGAATTTACAAATTTAACCATTTTGGCAAAGGATTTAGGATGGGTTTGATAGAACTCTACCTCATAAATATGAATCTTGGTCTTTTTAAGATGGTCTATAATGTCAAAAGATCTAGATGTGGATGGGGAATCACTACTAGGAGTAGGAGGAGCTTTTGATCTATCAGCTTTATCATTTGTTGGAAAAGAATTATTAGAAGTAGAAGTAGAGGGAGAAGGACTAGTAGAGCTTACCTTTTGGGTGGAAGTAGTAGGAATAAGAGCTCCTCTTCTTACAATCACTAGGATGGTGATGGGGTACTCCTTGGATATTTTTGTAGGTTACACCACTTTTTCTTTTTTTTTTTTGGTCTTCTCGGGTCATAACAACATATGACTCACTGTTCATCTCAGCCACTACATCATCATAGTCATCTTCATCATCCACACCTTTAGTGGTGAGGAAATGAACTCGAGAACCACCAGGATCCTCCATCTCTTCATCATCTTCCTCTTCTTGTTCATCATAGAGCCCATTTTCTTCCTCATCATTAGGCTCAAGAACTTCACAAGTAGCATTAAAAGGCACCTTGAGGGGTGGACCTTTAATGGACAACCTGGTTTGAGAAGAGGGCAAGGTTCCTAGGCTGAAATTTCTTCCTTGGAACATCTTTGTATGGAGCATGTTGAGCCAATTGTTTCTTGATGGTAATGATGTTATTAGCCAACTTTTGCACTAACTGATCCGCATTACCTCCAGGAGAAGGGGAAGAAGAAGATGCTTTGGATTTGAAAGACTCCCTTTTCAACTTGCCAGACATGATCAAGTCATCTTCCACACTGACAACCAATCTCTGATCAACATCCAAAGTTGCAAGATTTTCTCTCCTCAGGGCATAGCTTACTTCCGAAAATTGAGCATTCAAGAAGAAACACTTCTAAATCTGATCAACAAGTCTAGTATCTAGTGGAATCTTGTTAACTAACTTGTTGAACTTGGCCACAAATTCTCTCATAGGCTCATGTGACTCCTTCTTGATTTGAGAAATATGAGCTAACAAAGCATGCACATCTTCAACAGGTTTGAAACGTTGCTCAAATTCAGTCCTCATAGTAGTCCAATTGATGATGGTCCTAGCAGGAAGATGGTAAAACCAATTTGCAACATTTTCTTGCAAGGTTTCCACAAACAACCTAATAGAGACATCCTCATGTTCAACTCTAAGGACCCCACATGCAACAATGAAGGCTACAATGTGTTCATCAGGGTGTACTTTTCCATCACCTCTAAATTTGGGAAATTTCTTCCTATTACCCCTAGGTAACTCATGCAATGGTTGAGGAAGAGCTAGAGGCCCAACTCTTTATCCCAAGGCCGAGGTGCTGCCATCCTTGGAAAGATTATTTGAAGTGGAATTGAGACACCAACAAGAATTAGGGCACGGAGATTAGGGCTAAGTTGTGCTTGAGGAATGCTACTACTAGAAACTCTATCTTCAATAGAGGTGTGCTTGTAGAACGAGCTCTTCTATTTCTTCTTGTTGGAGGAAGTTGAAAACCTTGTTGATCCAAGAGTTTGAAATTGGGGATCTTCAATTCCAAGATCCCTTCTACCACGAGTGTATATTAGATTCGCAGATCAAATAAATGATCAAATTAGTTGTTCTTTTTAGAAAGGAAATTTGTTAAACAAATTCCCCAGTGGAGTCGCCAAAAACTATTGGGTTTCAGATTTGCACTTGGAATGAAACCATAGTCAGGGGACAAGAAAGTCCCTCCTCTTTAATGGGAGAGGTTCCTTATTGAAAGTAGAGGCAAAAATTATTTACAAATACACAATCTTTCATTCCATGGTGGTTTCTCGATATCTTGAAATGTGCTTTATGCTTTAAAAGTTATCAATACACGAGGATAGAAGACTTGAAGAGAGGAGGGAGGTAGAAGAAAACAATACTTTCAAGGAAAAGAGATAGTAGAGAAAACCCTTATATGTATTGAGCAAATGAGATATAGAATAGAACCATTCACGTTTATAACGGGCACAATCCATAGACTCAAATTTCTTGAGATTGTATAAACTAGAACACAAATTTTCTAAGCATGCAAGGATTAAATGATTCATAGATCAGAGCAAGAGGGAAAGAGAAAATAGAGGAAGAAGGGGAGAACCTTTGTATTGATTTCTTCCAATTCAAAATTATAGTTTCCAGAATATCAAAATTCCAACCTGTACAATGGATTTGAAAGCCCATGATATAGCTCGCAAGAGACGGTTATAACTTCCTCGAGCAAATAAGAAACAATTACAACTTATTCCAATCATTCACACCCTTTCAAATTATTGATTTGCGAAGAAATTGTAATGGCGGAAAAACTAGTTTTTTAAATATACAACCATTACATTATTTTGCCGTTAAAACATGGGCCATTCAATTTGCTTTTACAACTTTAAATTTGGGCCGCCCACGTGGAAGGAATTGATTGGAGCGGGCTGCGGATGCCTTTAACATTTTCTATCTTTGAAGCTACGCCAGGCTGACATGTGGAGAGCTCTGCCGGTTCCTTTATACTTAGCCAATTCGGGTCTATTTCCTGCTTGACCTATGTTGACCCCTAGACACGTGGAGAGGCTGGCACTCATTTGAGTTTCCATTTTGGAAATGCCTCTTGAAATTACACCAAGCTGACGCGTGTCTCCTTCCACCGGTCTTGGAATTTTCAACAACTAACTCTATCTCTCCATTGACTTTCACCACATGGTGAGCTGGTGCTCATTTGAAGATTGACCCTTTGATTTCACTTCCAAAATGGTGTTGTTAAGGCATGTGGAGACTTTCACCAACCCTCCCATACTTAGTCAATTTTAACGATCGACTCTTTCTTTTTTTGGACTTGGGACACATGGAGGACTAGCACAAGTTTGAGAACTACCCCGGCCTTGACTCTTGAAGTTGCGATCAAGAGGCACGTGGCGCCATCCACCGATCCTTCCATACTTAGCCAATTTTAGCTTTTTTTGCCTTCATTTTTACGGGACACGCAAAAATCCTCGCTTTTATTTGAGGACTGTCCCCTAGACCTTGTCCTTGGAGTTGTGTCATTTGGATGCATGGAGGCTTCCGCAAACACTTGAAACATGGCCAAACCACATCCAATCGAGAGATATTCATGTATTACCCATGGATTTTGGGGTAAAAATTAACAAGGAAGATATGCCTGTGACTCCCGACTGTGGGAAGAAAATAAAAAGAAGGGAAGAAAATTTACCATTATGCCTGACTTTTAAATTATTCTCCATGAAGGGGAAAACTACAAAAATGCTAGGCTCGACACGATCCAATACTCCAAGGAAGCAGACTCAATTTTTTGGAAATTTGATTTCAAAGAGGGGAATTTTGAGGGTGACAACAATGGTGCCAATCATCATTGTCGCACCCTCGTACCTCCATGAGTAAGGAGGTACCCTATCTCTCATCCATAGCTGGTCCCTGACTGCATTCAACCAATCACACACATTATTAAACACTTGACTTTACCCAACATTGACCTTCAATCCCCCACCCGCTATCTATTTTACCCAATTTTTCCTAACCTTTCCCCTTACCCCTCCTAGACCTCTAGCCCTTTCTCCCTAACCGCACCGGTTACTCTTGACCGTCACCGGATCGATATAACCAACACCGGTGCCTCTCATCTCTTACCGATGTCGGTGTGACAAGACCGACATCGCCCTACCTTGACCAACGTCACCACTGTTCTCATGCCCAAGCCCGAAACCCCATTTTCTCCCCCCATTTATTTCCCATTTCCCCTACACACCTACCCAAACCTACCCCAAATTACTCCCTAACCCTTTTTCCTCTACCTATGACCTTTCCACCCCATCATCCCTCAACAAATTCAACCACACATTTCAAATTCTCTACCCTTCCCAAACTAACCTACCCATTCCCTTCTTCTTATATCAAATAACAATGAACGGATTAGATCTTACCTCATCTCGGGTGCGTCGGTGAGGTGACACGTCTGGCCGCATTATGCTTTGGTGGTCCACCCAAACCTTCTCCCACCTCTGCCATGTCTAATCACCAAATCCAATCCTCTTGACCTCCACCCAACCAAAATTGATCCCCCTATGCTCGTGGACCCGTCTACCTGGCTCCTCTAACCAACCGGATCTCTCCACCTCAGTAGGATCTCATCCCTCGTCCTTTCCTCCCGATAAAGCACAACTTGTTTAATGCTTTGTCATTTTCAAAAAAGCCAAAACATACAAATGAATCCATATTATATGGATTTTTTCTTTTTATATACCCTCGTCAACCTGACCGATGTCAATTATACCTAAACCGACATCGAGCATGTGCCCTAACACATCGTGGTTGGCCATACCCAAACCGACATCGGTCCTCTACCCTAATAACCCATGATTGACTTTCTGACCGTCACCGATTACATTTGACCAACATCGGTTACTGTCATACTCTTTCCCATACCTTTTACCCATTTCTGACCAACACTAAACCAAACTAGCCACCGTTTGACCCCACCCACCCTTATTGCAACCAACCTCCATGCCTACCTTCCCTATACTGTCCTTAATTACATTTTGGGACTTGTTATTTTACCCATACCTCAGCCCTACCCATGTCGTGACCTAGCTACTTGGACCCAGAACATTGTTAGTGACTTGTGAACTCATGTGCTCGCTATACCTTGTGACACTGTTACCCGTGTTGTTTGACCTAATGACCTTATTTTTCCTATTGCTTTGTGATGTTTATCCCAACCTTACCTTTGGTGTACAGAACATACCTAAACATTCCTGCACCTGACCTGCAAAGTGCTTCCGCACCATATCCTATACCTTGGATACTAGAATCACCTCAACCTTGTTTGGATAAACCTATTGACCTTAGATGATGTAGAGTTTGCATGCTCTTCAACCTAGTACCGTGTCGCAGTTTACACGTGTGCATGCATTTAACTTTATGCTACCTTTGACCCTGGCCCATTACTTGGATTACCCAATTGGACCTTTTCCCAATTACCCCCATTTTCCACCTTCCTCTTCATCACATCCACCTTTTATCAAACCACTCACCGATTCCATCTTCTACCTCATCTGTTCCTAGTTTGAGGGGGATCACCTTCAACTACACACGGGGCAACCACATCTTATTTTTGTTAGCGCGCTTACCAATACAAGCTACACAAAAAAGGGGCAAAATGTAGACACCAAAATTGGGTCACACTCCCCTTGGTCCCTTTTCAAATAACCAACTCAAGCATACTCATCTAACCATGGCCCCTTCCACCCCACATCACCATTAATTTAATTAATTTAATTAAATTAATATATATCCTCACAATATTTAATATCTAATTACCTTAATTTCTACCCCACCACCTCACCCTAGACCTATTCTTGGCATGTTTCCATAACCAACAATAACTAAGTATTACTTGCCTTAATGAGCTAAGATTTGGTCTAACCCTAAAATCAATCCCTAAAATATCTCTAACCACATTCCCGCTCATTAGAAGGGAAGTTTCCATTCTAATCCACGAGAATAAATAAAATGGGCCAAAAGAAATAAGAAAGATCTACCCATTTTAGTAAACCTAGGGAATCCCACCTTAACCGATGTTGGTCACCCCTAAACCGACACCGGTCAACCATCGTCGATTACCATTTATTCACCTAAACAACCTTATTTTTGGGTTGGCACATTTTGAGAGAAAGAGGAGGGAGATCAGAGCTACATGCAAGCAAAACCAACATCCTTTCATGTATCCAGACATCTAGAGCCATCACCAGGACAGATATTGAAGCATTGCACTCATGGAATCATTCTGGGAACCACTGCTATGATATCCAACACTATTCTTCTGATCAACAACCACCTCCATTTAGCCATCAAAATCTACATCACAGTAAGTACATCTCTACCAGCATTTTCTATTTCAACATAGTTAACTTTTTTCATTCTTGTCATTAGTTTATACTTTGCATGTTCATTCCTCCATTGCTTATTAGCTTGTAATCCCACCATTTCCCTTACCCACACCACCAAATCACCATTTTGACCTAATATCCATTTCGAGTATACCTGAGATCTCCATAGACCTTCTCATCCACCCTCCTAACCTCATTTGACCTCAGATCATCCCCTGCCATTTGATCTATTTGAGTTTCTTTTACCTCGACCATACCAATGTCGGTTATCTGCAACCACCATCAGTTCTTCCTAAATCAGCATCGGTCAAACCCAACCGACATCGATCTTTGTGTATTATACCCGACCAGGAACATACCCAACAATCATCTCAGAGTTGACTTAAACAACCCAGAATCTGACCTTGACCAGTCCCAATACCTTGACAGATACCTCATCTTTCAGATCCAACTATAGCCTAGCCTGTTGTGATTGGATTTGCTTATTGTACTTGAATGAGATACCTAAATCATATCAACTACAGTAGGACTTTGTTTATTTCTCACATTAATTTGTTTTAAACAATGGATTGACAACCATCGAGGAGTACCACACTTCCTGGATCTAGCACATGCTAGGCAGTCCACTGTCCTATATCATTTAACTATCCTTTTGTGGTCTTTTTTTCTATTATAGGTAGTTCCTCCTAGCCAAAAGGAAGCTCTCACATTCAGCTATGGATCAATAAGTTAGAACATGCACAACAACCATCAATCGATTAACATAAACAGGTATTCCTCCTTGGCCCTTACCCTTATCTATTTTTTCATTCAAAAAGGTAAAGAAAATGGTGAAACAATAGGGGCTGAATGTTAAGAAAACTTAGGGAGATAGGAAGGACTATCAGATTAAACTGAAGGGGTTGAAGAGAGTATTTTTAAACGCTATTGGTTTCCAAGGCCATGAGGAAGAAGGCATGTGAAGTGAGCAAGATGTTTCAATTGAGTGTAATGATCCCCATTGCTCTGCATGTTTAGAACTTGCTGCACTTTTGAATGAAAATTAGACTAGGGTAGAGCATGAGGATGAAGTATACACAAGCCGTAAGGTGGAAACAAATATATTTTCACAAGAAGAAGTAAGACCAAGTTCGGATCAGCTTGCAAGCATCCAAAATGAAAAGGAATGTGTCTCAAATAGCTCCATTATTGGAGTTTAATGCAAAGAGAATGGGAAAGTCACAAGGATTAGTCCATTGGATCTAAAGGCCACATGCCCAATCAAATACTTGGTGTGACACCCGCATTCGACAAAACAAAACATGACCAAATAAACCAGGATATTTTTTAAAACTTTCATTACTTGCTACAAGACAACACATGGGCTTACTCAAAAAACTCCACATCACATGAGACACTTGTACAAACATGAACCCACTCATACAACAAGATAACACAAGATGCACATCAATGTCTTACTTTCTCAAATGACGAATTCCAAAACAATGACCCAACCACAATATGAATTCAGGAATAGGCATGTACCACAACACGTCATTATCATGGTTTACCTCTTTATTACAATTAAGTTCTCATTGTTTAGCCTTATAGGTTTAAAGAACAATTATCATGTAAAGACATAAATTCCCATTTTCTCTAGACTACATTTTCTTTATTTCGTTTAACATTTAACTTATAATGGTTCCATTTAATTTTTCTTATTTATTTTATTACAATTAAATTATATAACTCAATTGTTAAAAGGAACATTTTAAACACACGAGTCTACTAGAACTTGTTCTAAGGATTTGTTACTCAAGAGCATGTTTACTTGGTATTGCATTTTACCTTCATTGCAAAAAGGGAAAAATCACATGGAGTAAGAAGGAAGACTATAAGGTCTAAGTGTGGGCAGTTTCCATGTTCCTTTTTCATATATAACACTTAAAAACTAAGGACACGATCTAACTATGAAATTTGACTACTTAGTTTGCATCACTAGTGAAGCGTATATGATTCACACTCCACTTGCTCCCAAATTAGTATACCTTGTTTTCCGAAGTCATGATTCGTATGGAGCGACTCATTTTACCTGTGTTAACATTATGAGGGTTTGTATTGTGTTAAAGGGATAAGTCTCAAAATTCACTTTACTCTTAATCCATCATCTTAAGAATTCAATAATGGTAGCTCAAAGTTAGATTACAAATTATACCCACAAATTAACCTCTTAATGGTCATAGGTTTAACCTATTTCCATTTACCCCAAGGAATCTAGGACCTACGATAAGTAAAAACTAAATTTTCTAATATTTTAAACTTACAATACTATCGTAAAAGCACTAAGGTATTCTATTATTCTTGGCCAAGTTAACACCTCTATCCCTAAGGCTTATAAATGTTTGAACAAGGTTCCTTCACGATGTGAACCTAACACCACTAGAAAAACATTTAATTCCTTATTTGAAGAAGAAATTTTGGCCATAAGGGAAAGAAGGGACATACCTAAATGTCACATGTGAAGGATGGGCAAGCTGCAATGTCCACCTTCTACCAGATGGTCATGAAAACACAAGTAAGACTCATTCATCTTGTATACGATATAACCTAATCTAAAAAGAGCAATGGAAAAAGACACGGTTAAAAGTTGACTAAGGTGTTCGGTCCCACTATGGAAACAAGGCACGAGGGTAAGCTCAAGGGGACCATTCCATACAACAAGGGTTATTATTTCATACTATAAGTTTGATTGTCATTTTCCACCCAAAATGGAAACACACAAATACTAGTTGTTATTTTTCTTGAAGACTAAATGATTTCCTAAGTCAACACATCACTAAAAAAAAGGTAAAATACGCCATTTTCAAATTATTACCCTCAATTTTATTGGTACAAACAACATCCAAAATTACGATGGTACTAATAGTTTTAAATAACAAGGTTTCATCCTCCTATAATGATTTAGATACTATATAAAGGATTCTCTTACATCATTTTCCATTGTAACATGATACAAACAACTTCATTTACTTAACCGAATATACAGAAATACGACTAAGTATGAAATTAGTCAAACATGTAAAAGTACAACTAAATATGAAAATAGTACACTTTCCCAATATGTTATCAATATCGTATTCATCATAGAAATAAAAATAACACACACACACACACATATTTATTTATAACAATATTGTTGATATATCCTATACAATTACATTGTTTTCAAAATAACATGTTATTACAAAAGTACAAGTAACACTTCACTTTCTTCTTGTCCTGGTACCTGCAAACACCACATGGTCAACACAAATGTTGGCATGACATCTACCTACAATCTAGCACAATTCATGATTTCATACTTTTCCATTCACATGATTACAACACTTAGCACACAACAAGAGAGAGTTAAAGATACATATCTAATTTCATTTCATTTCAAAACTAGAGGTAGAGAGAGAGAGAGGAGAGAGAGAGAGAGGAGAGAGAGGGAGAGAGAGGATAGAGAAAGGCTCCATTTTCCCACAATCAATTTTCTCAAACAAGCAACCAAAGGGAGTTCCATACAATCATAAACTTGTGTCTACAAGTTTTCCTTCCATTTATTTGGCTTGATAAGCATCCTATGCTAGTCTATCACATTTTGCTACAAGTTTGCGAAAGTGTCCAAAATTAACCAGAGGGCCATGAAACAGGGTTTAAAAACTGATTTCAGAGGGTAAAATGCACCATGTGAAAAATCATATACACTCTCCTACATATAGGGGAAAAATTAGAGTTTACGGAACTCAAATTTAGAAAATAGGGTTCGATGACGATTACCTCTTCGGAGCCACCAATCGTAATTGCGCTAAATTGACCTTGTTGCCCAACGACGCAGAGGCTTACAAAACCTACTAGTAAAACTAGTTAAGTGAATTCATAATAGCTAAGGAGTTCTAGTAATTGTCACGGATAAATACTAGAGGTATGTGGAGACAAAAATCTATTTCTCCACCCGAGCCTAAATGACAAGCAAAAACCAAACCAAACTTTTAACTTTAAGCGGTTTCCCAAGGTTGCAAAAAGGGTCAACATGGCTCCTAAAGGGGTGACAAAAATGCACGAAAAGACAATAGAATTCATTCTAAGGTTCAAAATAACACTCCACATGACAGGGAACATAGTCAAAATTGACCTTCCAATTTTGAGGTTCGGTGAAGTTTTTTTCCCGTCATAGAAAATCACGTTTTATTAACTTTTGCAAGGTAAAAAATGGTGGTTTAAAATAGAAATCAAGTTTGACTTGTCATTTTGGTGATTTTCGTTATCCAACATTTTTATCCGAACATCTAAGGAGGAAATCAAGAACTATGTTTGTACTTGAAAATTATTCCTTCTAATTGCGTAGAAAAGGGAAGTTTTAAACTGTCGGTGTTACATCTCATTAAAATTCACTGAAGCATATTCATCATTGGTTTTATTTTCAATGACCATAAGAAAGGAAAACTAGAAATATTGAAGTCATGCAAGATGGAGGAAGATAAACATGCCTACAAGGGGAATCAAATCGAGTAATGTGGCTCTGAGCAAGCTGAATGTGCACAAGCTAAGTGGATGCAAAGAAGGTTGTCGAGCTCTATTGAGAACCAATTCACACCACCAAGTGTTAACCTTAATATCTAAGACCACTGCTGATATGGGCATGCCACAAATTCCATAGTAACCAAACATGCCAAGTCACAATGCTAATGTGGAGTGGCCAACCAATGGCCAAACACAAATACAAAGGCGGTCCTTTGATCCTCCAATGCATTGGGTTGACAATTCCAACTAAGTGCCAAGGAGACTAGTGGATGAGACCAACAACCATGAACAAGTATCACAACAAGAAAACAAAACATAAATACAAAAGTGGTCCATGGCCTTCAATCAAATCTGCCTACTGTTTCAAAACCATTTTTTAATAGATATATTTTATCAATGCAACCAATAATAATTACTTCCCATGAGGAAAGAAAAAAACTACCTCTTTGAAGAACTTTGAAATTTTTTTATGCCTTGTCTCCATTCCCACAATTCACATACACATGTCTCACAAAGCATTTGTAACTACAAACTCGAAAAAAATGTTTTCCTTTGTCTTTTTTTTTCTTTGATGGATATACACATCCTGTTCCAAAGCTCGGAGTTAGAACAAGTCAGGAACACCTTTGGAAAAGGATTTATTGGTATGCAAATATTGGGATAAGAGTTGTCCTCCAGTTATCCAACACAAAAAAGTGAGACTTGCAAACATAGGGATAAATTACGGGTGGAAAGAAACAAGAGTTGCTCATGTGTTTGAGTGCATATAGTCCTCATCCACAATACTTGTAGATTGCAAGTACATGGAACACAAAAAGGGTTGTGGAATTTAGCTTTACATCATCCAATTAACATCTTCTTAAAAGTTTCCACAACCTTTCCAACACATTCAAATTTCTATGAGGACTCAACCCAAAAACCCACACAACCCATTTAGATTTAATAGGAACTAGATATTTTTTTTGGAGTTTCCTTGAACTAGTAGGCATGACCAACCCCGACCAACCCTCCCTCTTGGCACATGTGTTCAACTTACTAGGATAAACAAAAGAAAAATGAGCTTCTATAATTAGTGTACACTCAATGTGACCACATTTCTTTTACACATTTTGGCAAACATTTCACATGCCTTGTGTAAGATTTCCACATTTGCAACAAGTGGAAATACTTTGGAAAGGGTCATGTAAAATTTGACATTACACTTGTAATATTTATTTTACTTGGACTTCCATATCTGGTAGCCCTAGACCTCTAAACACCCCTTAGGCACTGTAACTTCTTCTAAAAAAAAAATACTCAACATTCCTGGTTTCATGTACCTATGCATGCATACGCACTTGCCCTAGTATTACATCATGAAAGTAACAACCACTTTCCACTTATATTGGTGGGTTTCCAATTATTTCTCAACAGCCCTAAACTATTTTCAAGCTCCCATGATGACTCGCTGCTCCCAATTTTTTTCAAATACAAAAGAACTTGAATGAAAACCAAGGTTCATTTTAAGAGACCTCTTGGAAATCAGAGGTGGAAAATACCTAGCGAATATCCTAGAACTGGTTTCACGAGAAGGTGAATTTTTTGGGGGTTGTATGCAAATTTTTCATCTGATTTTTAAGTGGTGTGATAGAAGGTTGTAGAAATGCGAAAGGATATTTTCTATCGCGCATCAACAAGGTTATTTTCACGCGACAAAAAACCTCATGTCGCGCATCAACAAGGTTGTTGACATGTGGCAAAAAACTTGTTGTCGTGTGACAACAAACTTGCTGTTACATGACAACAACCTTGTTGACGCACGTCGAGGAGGGTGCTATCCATCTTCTACCATGTGTTTACTGCCTCCATCCTCTGGTCACGTGACAACAAAATCTTTGTGTTGTGCGTAAAAAAACTCTCTGTCACATGTCTACTTCCTCTGCACTCTTGTCACGTGTCAACAAGCTATCCCTATCATGTGTCAACAAACTCTCCCTATCGCGCGTCAACAAACTCTCTATCCCGCATTTATAGTCTCGCGCCTCTGTCGCACATCTGTAGCCTTCACCCTCTTGTCGTGCATTTATTGTACTTGATAATACATATGCCCCCAAGTGGTATGAGTGAGCTAGTAGTGTTCTACCTGGTGAATAATATAGGATTATATAGGGGATAGTTTCAAGGGTAGGCGAAGCCGACCCCTAAAAAAATTAAATTGTAATTTTTAGGCGAATAGGTCACTGACCTACGCCAGAAAATTCACCTTTTCAAATTTTCAAAAATGGAATATTCGCCATATTACGAATATTCACCACTAAAATTATCCCGATGGAAACCCTAACATGCCCACAAAAACATCATTTCCATTTTATTTTACTTATTTTTTTATTTTTATTTTATTTTATTTGCTCAACTATTTAAAACTAGTCATTTTTATAATCCCTTCGTGTCATGAATTGGATAGAATAAGAAAATTCTTAAATTCACGTGCTTATGGACATAATCAAAGGAAATCATAAATTTCCCCAAAATTATTTATTATCACGTAATTATTTTCATTTATTAAATTTTGAACCCTATTTCAAATTTCTTGATCATTTAAAATGGTAGTTCGAGATGGATAGATTGAAAACACCCAGAAATGACACCAAGGGCCTTTGGACAAGGATAAATTTATTATTTTCCTTAGAACAATTTGATTTCATCAAACTTTATTGATATTAAAATATTTCAAACTCAAGAAGTTAAAAGTGATCTCGAGTCCAATGAAGCAAAGGAAAAAGACATCGCCACTCCGTTCAAAAACACGAAGACACTCCATAGGGTCTAGATGGTTTTTCTGTAGAAGGACCTTTACAAAGTCACCAAAATTATTTTTATTATTTCATTTCTTGAAACAACCGGATCGTAAGCACAACACGAAGAAGGGAACTCAACCTTACCATGACCAACTTGATCTCTCATAACTGAAGTTAGCAAGGTGGAAATGAGAGAGGGCATTATATCTCCCTCCCATTATAAGAGCATCGTCCTTAATGCGAAATGACACCTAGGGTAGCAAGAGGGATAATAAAACTAGGAAATTCAACAACAAATCCATCTAGGGAAAAGTCTCCATTGCTTAAAACATGACCACTAGAAAGTTAAACACATTTTAAATTTTTCTCAATTTCTTAATGTTTTGTGAAGATTGACATTTCTCCTAATTTTATTACTCAATTAATCTATTCCTTAATACATTTTTTTAGTTTCAAATCTCATAATATTTCATTGTTCAATAGTTAAAATCCATAGTGAATTCAAATCTTAATTTGATAATCATTTTGAAACATGTTCGCTTGTGTTTTTTCATAAGTGTATTCACAATTTATTAGTTTTACCAATTTCAACATTCACTTGTTCAATGTTCACAATGTTATCACTTGTTAAGAATTCCAATTTTTAAAATTAATTTCATAGTGTTCCTAACATTACATGACATCATATCACACAAGGTCCAAAACATAACACTAACAACCCACAAAACACCTTTTAACACATTTTCACGACTGTATCACATCACAAGACTTCTAACCCAACCATGGAAAGAAACATGTAGTCCACACAACATAGAAATTAACACAAGTCTCGGGCATAGATCTAACACATGCACGTGCCTAACATACAATAAGGCATCACGGTAATACATATGCAACTAGTTTCATATGAATCAAATGTTGATTTGTACCCACACAGTTTCAAGATAAGATCCAATAACACATGTCAACAAAGAGGAGCATCAAGCCTCAAACATCACAATACATAACATGATTCACATGAGTAACTCATGAATCATATATACCAAATCCATGTTCCTCTTAAATCCCCATAAGCCTCCCAAAACAACTCCACATTCCTTGCCCCATCATTTGAATATAAGAATCATAGTGCCAAAATTGGGCAAGGTCACTCACCATAGAGCCACGCCACCTTATTTATCTAGGTGGGCCACTCACCATAGAGCCACGTCACCTTATTTATCTAGACTAGGCCACTCACCATAGAGCCTCGTCACCTTATTTCTCTAGGTCAGGTCACTCACCATAGATCCCCGTCACCTTATTTCTCCATTCAATGAGGTCGGGTCACCCTATGGCCCTAGGCACATAGAGCCCTGTCACCTCCACCCAAGTGGCATAGTAATATATAGCCCAAAGTTACATAGTCCCATGACCTCCTTGGGGCGTACCCCATATAATGAAGTGTTGGAAGCATAATGGAATGAGAGGGGTGGGGGTGAATTAGTCTTTCAAAACCTTCAATTATTTGTCTTTAATTTGCACAAACCATTAACCATTCAACCATGCATTAATGTGAGCTTAACACCTATGAAACAATCATTCAAATGAGTATAACCAAGAGATAGTACATAATAACACAAGATGTAAATTGGGAAACCCTCAAGGGAAGAAAAACCACTAAATTTTTGATTATATTACTCAAACCAAAAGAATTGCATGACTATGACACATCACACAAGATTTGTTTAGTGAGACACCAATACCATAAGGAACACCAATCCCTATTTAGTAAGGAAATAAACTTGAAAGGAGGATACAACCCATCGAGGTGATCAAATACCAACTCAACCAACTGAATATTGATATCACTAAAGATATATTGCTTTTACAACTGATAGTGATTACAATTTCAGCTCACAAACCTCAAAACCCTCTTCAAACACACTCTCTCGTACTTCCCTCAATCTTGCTTCATGGGTTGATTATATAAATTTACCTTGTTTCTCTACATCTCAATCCTCCTCAAAACATCATACAATCCCTTAGCTCTGTCTTGATGCTCTCAAACCACTTTCACACTCTCTCTTAGCTCGCACTTTTTCCCTCTCTCACAATTAGTTCAAAACGAGAAAATACATTCCCTTAAATACATGGCTCATCTCCTAAAAAATAATAGGTCAGCCACGACCCTAAAGGTTGGTCATAAAAAAATAAAAAAAGACTTAAAACTTCATATAAACTCACACAAAGTACCCATATAGGTCGGCAAAGGTGCATTAAGACACTAAACAAGCTCATAATAGGCCAAGAAGACCAAATACACCATCACCGAGCACACCATGGACTCCAAGCACACATAGAAGATTCATCATGCCTCTAAAGGCTCCAAAAATTTTAAACACATCCTCTAAAAATAATCCATCATATCACTAAAATATGCTTCACTAATTTCTTCCATAACACCTTCAAGTAGGATTGTTTCCCACTCAAACTAGGCACTGCGAGAAACAATATTCAAAGATGAAGATGTATCATCCAAAAAAACATCAAACATGGAATATAAAAACTCAATGGAAATCCAATGACATAAGGAACACATATAACCATGTTAGACATCGATAATTAACCAATAAATCCATCCACACCTCTTTGACCTTCAAGAAACTTGAACTACCAAAAACATTTTTGCAATCTTGAATTTCGAACACACTTGATGACACTTTAAATATATATAAATGCATTGAATATGATAAAATTTCATACCTATTCACTTTAAAATGTATAGGAATCATCAACCAATCTAAAATATATGTCTTCCGGACCAATTTTCGAGACAAAGTAGTCTTTGTCTGAACCACTCAAACTAGGTCAACATGTGACCTCAACCATGCCACTAAAAATGAATTTAAAAGATTAAAAAAATTAAAAACATAAAATGGGATGTGTACAACACCACAAATGTCATCAATAATCATTACCAAGTCCATAAGTGCCCAAGAGCACTCATTCACCATGACTGCTAAAAGCGCATTTTAGGACCAAAAAAGTCTTCAAAGATTGTGGGTATGTAGACCATAAAATCACTTCACCAGGATCTAAAATCACTTAAAACATGTAGCATAGTTCCCAAACTACTCATAACACCAATTTAGTTCATAGGTCAAATGGAAAACTTGAGAGAAAACTAAACTTTCCTGGAAACAAACACTTTTAGTGGGCTCCACAAACAATCATGACCTCAAACCACCACCATATGAAATATGGGAGATTCCTATCCATCCTCCAATCATTGAATTTTATTATTCAATCCATTGTGGGCTTAAAAAAATAATATTTCTTCAATTTCTAGTGACCTAGGGTTTATGGAGGTTTGTTGACTAACTTACCTTCTTAACATTCATTCATAAAGGATAGACCCTCATTTAACCTCATTCTAACTCTGAGATCTTATAAAATCCATGCCTCAACATAATTTAAAGGATAAAGGTCCCATTAAAAGTTTACACATGTCAACCAAGATTATTTCTCTCACTTCGAGCTAGAAAACTCACTTTCTTGGACTCGGTAGGACTAAAACCAACATATCTTGCAAAATATTCTTCATATCCACCTAAATTTTTTCTCAAATCACCAGGTAAACCTCTCTTCACTTATCCAATGCTCACTTGATCATAAATATGTCTGAATATTCTCAACCACCATGACTTGCATAACTAGGTCCTAAGAATTAGGCATATTTGAACCAAAACAAAGTAGGTGAACCTCATACCTCAGCTTGAAACCTCTTCAAAAGGCCCTGAAAAAATTGAGACATCATGTATCACTCATCTTCATGCCCTCATGATCTCACATATATATGTAATTGATGATCATGCACCATTAGGCCTCTAAGCACCTAAACTAGGTCTATATGAGCACCTGCAACCATGCTCTCAACATGTACCTACACTCTGAAACTCTCATGAGTGTCTCAACACACTCTATTCAATATTTCCATACCTCTACCATGCTCCTCAAGCTACCATGCAACTCTATCCTTCATGTACTATCACCTATGTTGACTAGGCCTCATGATTAGGCCTACTAGACCAAGCAAGTCTCACCTTGTCCACTCTTGCAACCATGCCACAACTTGTTTTCCCATGTTACCATCATTGTAAGCAACATATTACACTCATAATCATCCTCCTTTTTCATTAATGAGCATTTTACATCAATGACAACACAAAAAACAATCACATGCACCTAATCTCCCCTTTGTCATTGATGGAAAACAACCTAGTTCTTCTCCCACTTTTTACATTAATGAAAAAGAACATACCTAAGAATAGAGTATTCACCTTCATTGGAATATTAGGATCACCTCTTGGTTGGAAACATCAAACAAAATAATAAAACTTGCTCACATACCTGTTTTCCTTGATAATATCTATTTTGACTTCATAAAAACACTATAGCTCCCCTTGAGTTGATGCATTCATGGTATGCACACATGCCAAAAATCATGATTCGAGTAATAAAATCATCTTGAATCATAAATAAGCCAATATATGTTTGAACATGATGATTAAGTGGGCTGGTCACCCCTTAATTGATATGGGTCCATCACCATTATATAGGCTAATATTTAATAATATGAAATATTTATATTTCTATTATTAAATATGCTAAACTAGGTATATAATTTAAGTTAAATATTTAATATCATGAAATGATTATATTTCTAATATTAAATATTATAAACCTAGGTGTATGTGTCAATCTTTTCGGTTGAAAAGGTAGGTTGGGAGACATACCCGATCACCTTTTATAAATAGGACTTTAAGGTCCTCATTTTATGTGTTCGTGAAATATATCAAAGGTAAAATAAGTTTACCCTTGTGATTAGGGTTTGAAGGAGGAGGTGGAAAATACTAGATGTAACTTTGGTTCTCTAATAGTAAAAGGTTATTTCAAGCGGTTTTTACCCTATTGAGGTTTTCAATATACATATGATGTTATCTCGTATTATTTGTGTTGAGTAAGTAATATTTTATTTATTTACATATAGTTTATGTGATGTAATGTTCATGTTAATTTATCATATAAATTAATTAAACCCATAACTATGAATCCTCTAATTTTTAACATGGTATCAAAGCGACTAAATTAAATAGGTTGGATATAAAATTAAGGTATTTAATCTATTTAATCTTTTTACGGGTTTTCCAACCAACCCGAAAGAGTATATAAATTAAGGGGCCCCCTTATTTCTTTTATTTTGTAACCTTAATTTTTTGGAGAAGATTTATATGTGTGCACATGTGAAAAGAATATGGATTCTTACCTGCACATGAAAACCATTTCTTAGGACGGAGTAAGGGTTAAATATTTATATGAAATATTTAATTATGTTTCTATAGGTTTATGTGTGTGCAGGTTGAATTATTTCGGGGTAAATCCAAGAATTAATAATAGGTTAAAATGAAGGAGACAAGAATAATGAAAATAGGTTTTTAATTTTTTTCATTAGCTCGGTGAATTTACTTATCTTCGTGTGTGTGTGTGTGTGTGTGTGTGTGTGTGTGTGTGTGTGTGTGTGTGTGTGCGTGCGTGCGTGCGTGCGTGCGTGCGTGCGTGCGTGCGTGCGCGTGTGCGTGTGCGTGTGTAACCTAGTCTAAAAATTATATGTCTAGCTATAGTTTATTAGAATTTATGAACAGTGGTCTTCAAGATCTTCGGAAGCCATTTTTAATCAAAATAGTAGAAAATTAGAAATATGGGTTCAAATATAAAAAATTGTATTTTATCACAGGGATCATAGGTGATTTCATAAATCACCAACAATTTTCATCATTTCTGCCAATTTACCAACCAAAAACTTAAATTTAAAAATTGTAACCGTTTATTGATTTGCCAATTTTTCCGAGGCCCAAACGATTGTCCCAATCACTTTGGTGATTCCCTTTAGAATCATGGGTGATTCATTGAATCACGAGTGATTTCGTGAGATTATTCAAATTTGGCATTTGATATTATTTGCTTATCTAGATCTAAATCTGTTATGAACTATCTTTAAATATATTATATGAAAAAGTATAGTAACAAATTTTGATAAATATATATCTAACTCTGTGGTATATTATATACTGAGGTGTGTTTTACAGGTTCAATGGCATCCATTATTTCGCCTTGAAAAATCCTAGATCCTGAATGGAACCAACTACAACATTTGGAAGATCAGGGTCAAATATGAACTTATGGCAAGGAAACTCTAGATGATTGTTTCTGGATCTGAGGTTTCTCCCACCGGTCGTCGAGAAACCACAGATAACATGAATGTATTCTCACAATGAATGCAGGAGGCTCTTTTCACGATTATACGCAATGTGAACAATTAATATCTTCTACAAAGTGGTAATATCGAACATCTGAAAGAGGTATGGACATAATTAGAATCCATGCATGAAGGTACACGGTTGTCTAAGATTATTAAATTAGTTTTAGAATTTCTTACAACTCATATGAAAGGAGATGAAAAAGTAGTTAATTTCTTAGCCAAAATTAAAAATATCAAAGCACAATTAGATGGATGCAATTGTGATTTAATTGGTGAAAAATTAATCTACTTTATTGTTCAATTAAATATACATGAAAGATTTAGGAATTTTATTTCTATCTTGAACTCTAAATATCAGAATGAAAATGATCTACCTAATTTAAATACCTTGAGTTCACTTTTGATACAGGAAGAGAAAGTGATGATGAACTTTGACTCTAAGGAGAATGCCTCTCAAGCACTTCTTGCTCAGAATTCAAAGTTCAAGCCTCGTAAGCCCTTCTTGGATCATAAGTTTAGATCTAAATCTTCTTTTGCTGATAAGAAAAGTTTTTCTTCTAAACAATTGCGTGTAATATTTAGTGGTAAATGTCACAAATGTGGTAAATTTGGGCATAAAAAGGAAGATTGCAAATCTAAGAAACCTATCCATAAAAATTAGAAACAATTTGTTTCTTCTAAATATAATTTAAGGAAAAAGGATAGTTCTAATGATACTCCTAAAATTGTTGCTTTATATGCTGCATTATACTCTTCCTCTAATTCTGAATGGATTCTAGATTCAGGTGCATCAAACCATATGACTGGTGTTTCAAATTCTTTGTTTGATATTGTGAAAATCAATGAACGTGTGTATCTTGGTGATAACTCGTCTTTAGAAGCAATAGACAAAGGAAAAGTAAAATTTGTAAATGGTATTTTGAATAACGCGTTATTTGTTCCTAAGCTCAAAAAGAATCTTTTGTCATGTTCTCAATTAACTCATGATGGTTTATCAATTAAAATTTTGAAGGATACTTGGTATATCAAGGATAGTAATGATGATATAATAGGTAAAGGAATTAAAAGAAATGGTCTATATATTTTTGATGATTTGTCTTCTGCATCTTGTTTTTGTCTCAAAGTTTGAATAATTCAAAACTATGGCATGAAAGATTAGGACATGTTAATTATCGAAGCTTATATGAAATGGATACATATAATCTTGTGAAAGGTTTGCCTATGTTGTCTTCTTCTCATGATGCGTGTGAAGGGTGTTTACGCTCGAAACAGAGTGCTAAACCCTTTCACTCACATCTTGAGGAGATTACCTCTTCCCCACTAGAAATTATTCATAGTGATGTTAGAGGACCTCTTGAAATAGCTTCATTAAATGGTTCTTTATATGCTGTGAATTTTATTGATGATTTCACCAGAGTGATTTAGTCATATTTTCTTAAAAGTAAATTTGATGTATTGAGAAAATTTAAGAAATTTAAAGCATCTGTTGAAAACTCATTAGATTATAAAATTAAGAGACTTAGAACAAATAATGGGGGTATATATGTTAGCAAGGCATTTGAAAAGTTTTCTATTGATTATGGTATTAATAGGGAATTAACTTCTCCCCATTATCCCTAATCTAATGGTGTTGTAAAACGAAAAAATAGGACTATTTTAGATATGGCTCACACTATGCTTCATTCTGCTGGTCTTCCCAAATTTCTATGGGAAGAAGCAATGAAAACAACAGTCTACATTATAAATAGGGTTCCTACCAAATATATTCACCTTTCGAATCACTTAGAAAAATGGTCAAATCAGAAACCTGATATCTCTCATTTAAAAGTTTTTAGTAGTCCTGTTTCTTTATACATTCCTAAAAAGAAAAGAAAGAAACTTGATATGACTTATTTTTCTTGTGTTTTCATTGGATATGGTATTAACACTATAGGTCTAAGGATTTACAACCCTATAAAAAGGGAAGTAACTGAAAACCGTAATGTGGTTGTGTTGGAAAAATGTTTCTGTTCATCTAATAATGGTAATGATGTTCTTAACTCTGTCAATATTTATAATGATGGTTGTGATTCTGATAATGAAAATATAATAGATGGTCATGATGATGTTTCTTGTGTTAATGATATGGATGTTTCTAAATCCTCTATCTCCCTAACTAAGAAACCAAAATGGGCTCAATATGTGTTAGAAATTTCTAATCCTATTGACCTTAGGAAAATGACTAGAATCCATCATACTTACCTTGTATGAACCTAAGCCAAAAACTTTTGAAGAATATTCTCGAGATGAGAAGTGGATCAATGTAATGTAGGCTGAATATAGTGCCCTAATTTAAAATCAAACTTGGGAGTTGGTTCTTCCTCCTGAAAAAAGAAGTATTATAGGGTCTAGATGGTTATAAAAAGTAAAATATAATGCTAATGGTAGTATTGAAAAACATAAAGATAGACTTGTTGCTAGAGGTTTCACTCATAAACTGGTATTGATTATGTTGAGACCTTTTCTCTTGTAGTTAAGATGTTTCTTTGTTAGGGTCTTGTTTGTTATTGCTGCGCAATTTGGGTGGGAAATCCACCAAATGGATGCGAAAAATGATTTTTTGAATGGTGATTTAAAAGAAGAAATTTACATGTCTCTGTTAGAGTAGGTATTTACCTTATCTCATGTTCACCTAGGTACTTTATTTACCTTTATTGTATTTATCCTCACCCACTTATGTGTGTGGATATTTCTTTTATCTTATTTAGATATTAGGAGATATTATCTAGTTGTTAGGTATAGTTCTTTCCTTGATTTATGGCTTGATCTACGACCTTGACTGGTTCTTAGATTGTTATTCCTTGCCTATTTAAGCAAGGCCCATTCTCATTGTATTTCATTGAGTTCCATAATAATATATGATATTGTTGCTCATTTGTTTGTAAATATTTATGTAAAGTTATTCTGGTGAATTACTTTCATCTTATTGATTGTGATGTTTGATTAGCATCTGTGTTCTTGGCTTGGCACGATCTGGTTATCATTCCTTTCAGTCTCAACCTAAAGGATTTTAAGAAACTAGTAAATAAAACTATGTTTATAAGTTGAAAAAATCCTTGTATGGTTTAAAACAAGTTCCTAGAGCTTGGTATGCAAAAAAAAATCCTTCTTTAAACAGTTAGGTTTTATTAATTGTTCTTCTAACAATGATCTATTCATTAAGAAAGAAGGATCACATATTATCATTATTTGTATATATGTTGATGATTTTCTTATGATTGGTGATAGTCCTGCTTTAATTTGTAGAATTAAAGAAAAATTGAAATAGTACTTTGAAATGATTGATTTAGGTCTCTTACATCATTTTATTGGCATGGTTGTATTTCAAGATAAAAATTCTATTGTTGTTTCTCAAGCACAATATGCAACCAATGTATTGAAAAAGTTTGACATGATTGATTGTAAACCAATTTCTACTCCTATGGAAGTTGGACTAAAACTTGATCCTAAGCCTGCATGTGAAAAAAATGATCCTACTTTATATAGGAAGTTAGTTGGTAGTTTGATTTATCTAACTATAACTAGACCAAATATTTCCTATGCAGTAGGAATTGCTTCAAGGTTTATGCAGAAACCTTATAGAGATAGTTGGAATCTTGCAAAAAGAATTCCTAAATACATTAAGGGAACAATCAATTATGGGTTACATTTTACTAAAAATGAAAATGCAAACTTGTATGGATTTTTTTGATTCGATCATCTTTGGTGATGTATTAGATAGAAAATATACTTTTGGTTATGTGTTTAAATTTGGTGCGGGCGCCATTACTTGGAGTGTAACATAAAGCATCCAATCAAGCTGTTTCTATCTCTTCAACTGAAGATGAGTATAGAAGTGCAATGGAAGATGAAAAAGAGGCTCTATGGATGAAGAGGTTGTTCGATGAGATAAAGATGAAGGATTTAAGTAATGTTCCTTTATTCTCATGCAACTGCAAGGCAGTACCATAGCTCTTGTACATAATCTAGTACAACATCAAAGGAAAAATAACATTGAGATTCATATACACTTCATCTGTGAGAAGGTGCTAAGTGGTGACATAGATCTCAAGTTTGTGCCGATTGAAGAGAAGGTTGCTGACATCTTCACAAAGCCCTTGAGTGTTGTAAAGTTTTGTCACTTTCATGAAAAACTTGGATTGTCGAAGTTTCCATTGAGGGGGAGTGTGCATGACAATGTCACCTCCTAATGGAACTTGGTATTTGTAAAATAAAATTGTAAATGTAAAAGGCCTTCGGGAAAATGTAAAATACCTTCAGGAAAGTGTAAAAGACCTTTGGGTAAGTGTAAAAGATCTTCGGGCATGTATACCTCCTTGAATTATTTTTCAGAAAGAAATGTAGAAAGATCTTAAAGGTGGTCTTCAGTAAACTCTTTAGTGGTATTGAGTTTACTGGTAAACATCCAGTGCAAGCATATTGTTAAGGAGATCCTTGGTTATAAAAGGATCTTATATACTTGGGTTCAATAACCTTTAATGAGAACTTTTGAGAACATGTAAAACTCAAAAATCATATCTTTCGGTATTCCAAATCCTTTGTACCAAAAGGTAGCTTGAGTATGATGAAGGTGTTATAATTGCTTCACCCGATATGCTAGCCTAAAACCTTTATGGTTTAAGGATTATAAATCTAGTAGTGTACCATGGGCAGGTAATCTATTGGAATATGTTATCCCACTTAACATTAAGGGGGATTGTTGAAACATAATGATTAAGTGGGCTAGCCACCCCTTAATTAATATGGGTCCATCACCATTATATAGGTTAATATTTAATAATATGAAATATTTATATTTTTATTATTAAATATGCTAACCTAATTATATAATTTAGGTTAAATATTTAATATCATGAAATGATTCTATTTCTAATATGAAATATTATAAAACTCGGTGTATGTGTCAATCTTTTTAGGTTGAAAATATGGGTTGGGAGACATACACGACCACCTTGTATAAATAGGACTTTAAGATTCTCATTTGATATGTTCGTGAAATATATCAAAGGTAAAATAAGTTTACCCTTATGATTAGGGTTTGAAGGAGGACGTGGAAAATACTAGATATAAATTTGGTTCTTTGATAGTAAAAGGTTATTTCAAATGGTTTTTACCTTATTGGGGTTTTCCACTATACATAAGATGTTGTCTGTGTTATTTGTGTTGAGTAAGTAATATTTTATTTATTTACATATAGTTTATGTGATCCAATGTTAATGTTAATTTATCATATAAATTAATTAAACCCATAAGTATGGATCCTCTAATTTCTAATAATATCAACAAGCTACGCAAGAATAGACTAAACTATTACACACACATACTACTAGCTCATCTAGGAATATGAGCCCTTGAGCTCTTCTTTAGACCAAAATCCCAAACTTAACCTTTCTCTAGAAGCCCAAATACAACATGGAACACCTCCTTATTTCTCTCCCTAGAATCATGTTGAAACTTTTTGCATTTATACGAAATAGGGAAACTCGAAACTTCATTATGATGGATGACATTTGTGAAGTGAGCCTAACTAGGGAATACATTAAGCATTATCATGTTTTTAGTACCAAAAAAAATGATTATGTGTGATTTTCAACTATGTGTGATGTTACAAAATGTAACAAATCACATAGTCTACAATTCCATGTTTATCTTTAGCAAGAGAATGCAAAAACCCTAAGGATAGATGTATTAGCTTGATGAAGACCAAAATTACAGAATAGGTGGAGTGTTAACTTTTGACCAAAATTGAAAGTGATTAAGTAGGCCCACTCATCACAGTCATAATGGTATAGTCATATTGATACAACTTGGAAATCCATAAAGAATCAAAGAATGCAGATATTCAGAACAATCTTCAAGAAATGCATCAAGGATACATGAATTCAAGGAGCTATACAAATGATAAAAAACATCAAGTTTTCTGGGAAGGATCATCAAATGGAGCAATTATGTTCACAACAATAGAACAAATTGAAAGATGGCATTGTTTAAATCATAAGGCTATAGTCATTTAGACTTTCAGAATTACAACAATGGTGCACAAAGTAAAAGTCAATAGCAAAGGAAGTTTTTGGATACTAACATATGAGCAACATACTCTTTTAGAAATCAAAATATCAGGTTGCAAAGCTTAGTTATAGTCACCGAATGAAGCATCAAATGACGGTTACAACCAAATAGCAAAGCTCAAAGGAGGAATACAAATCTTCAACAATTTTCCAACTATAATGATCAAATGCATGTATCTCCAAACTAGTAACTAGTTCATAATTAAAGAGAAAATTTTGAGATATTCAGATCAACTATCAAAAGAACAAAGTATTACAATCCATAGTTCAAATGTAAGCAATAGATTCCATGACCTTATACTTATATTGGGACTGTTTCAAGTAAATTGAAGCATATATATACAATTTTTCAAAAACATATTGGGTACAGACATTATATTTTTTACAAAGTTCATATATGGAAGAATGGGCACTTAAAGTACAAATTATCTGCAACTATCAAAGAAAAAACCAATGGAGGGGTGAATTCATTAGAATGTTTTGAAATAGATTCATAATTTCAAAATTTTATGTGCTTTCATGAAGGGAAAAGAACACGAATTCATAAAATCAGTCATGGGTTGCAGTATAAAAGGGAAAAGAATATTTTATAGAACTCATGAGTTGAAGTAGTATAAAAGTATGATCAAGAATCAAAAGCTACAGTTTTTCATGTCAGGAAGTACAAAATAAAACAACCAAGTAACTTGTGAATCAATTTCCAACAATAACTTCAAATCAAATGCCAGCCATCTCACAACTATATAATAAACTTGAACTAGAGGAGTTTTGTTTTCAAGATAAATCACAATGAAGTTACATAAAACTCAAGCCATCTGTGAATAAATTTGAGGCAACCCAGAAACGAGTCATGCCATGAAACATAAATTCAATATCAAGATCTATGACAACCATTAAAGTGAGAGTTCGAATTGAGTTTTCAAGAGAAATATTTTATCATTCTCCTAATGGAAAAAAAAACCCCAAACTCCATAAATTTTACAATGGCGACCAATGCATAAATAGCTAAGAAACCCAATCATAGATCATGCAATAGTGGATTTATACCAAAAGCTTACTACTTTGGTGAGATCATACAAAATGAAATGCAATAAAGCTGAGAGCCAATGAAATATATGGCGACCATTGAAAATGGTAGTACCTAGAAAGGAAGATAGCGTTTAGGGACAAAATGATGCAAGACCAGCTTAAAGAAGAAACCAAAGAAATGGCTAGGGTTTCTAGTATCAACACAGAGGAAAATAAATAATCCTAGCTCAATTATAGATACCCAGCTCATGATATGGTGGAGAGTCAAAATGGTAAAGTTGGCGCTCAAAAAAACTAGCTATGGTCAAGTTTGAGTAACTTACAATGTAGAATCCTTAAAACCCTTAAGGAACATCGGTGCCAAGTAAAATATCATGACCCAGAACCATTTGGAGTTCTAATGGATGTCCACAATGTCAAAATCTGGAAAAGTGTAAGGAAAATCAAATTATCAGATTATATATCAGGAAAATAATCATTTCCAGGTTTAAGTTTCATTAAAACTTAAAAGTTTGAAAACTTACCAAAAGAATGATGGCCATACTAGAAGTTTCAAACCAAGGTAAGAAATGACACTTAGAGCTCAAGAAAATGTAAAAACACTTAATTTCAGAGCTTTGAAAGTGTAGACAATAGATTGAGAACCAAAGTGTGAAGTGAGTTCAAAGATAAAAATGACGATCATCAAAGCTCTTCGAGATCATTTTCACAAAAACTAGATACAAAAAATAATGATGCGAGAAAAGAACGAAGTATTCTTTTTAAAAGCCATAGGTCAAAGTTCATAAAATGGAGCACTAAAGTAGTTATTCCTCAACAAACAAGAAAGAGTTCTACATATTTGCAGAGAAAGTTAAATAATGAAGCCAAACTTACCAGTTTGAAGTCAAGTTTTTGAAACCCTTGGAAGATCAATGAATGCAGAGTGAAAATGAATTCCTGAACAATTTTAAAACTCAAAAGTTCCCAGAAAACACAAAGGAAATCAAAGAAACAATGTATTAGTGCATTTTGAAACCAAAATGATAGGAACAAAGATTTACAGATACAAAATGATGCATAAAGACTTTCCTTTTGGAATACGAGCATGGTAAGTTCAAACCCATAGAAAATTATGAATGCAAAGAATAGATGCGAGCTCAAATGTCATAGAACAAGCCCCGAATTCATACAGAGCCTTAGTAATGGTGGAAAATGCAAACTCTTCCTTCTCAAAGTATCACAAAATTTGAATCTGAAGGAGAAGCGAGCTCAAAATCACACAATAATTGAAACATGGAAGAATTTTTCCAGGCTTCGACCACAAGGTGGAAAAAATGTATAATGAACAAAATTTTGGGTTTGGGTTCTCTTACCCAACCCGAAACTTAGTTGTGTAACCTAACTTATCAAAGTTAGCAGATCAAAAATCAATATCTAAAAGGACAGGATCAAATGATCAACAACACAAACCACTTCCAACTACCCCATTTACCAAGGTTCAAAACATCAATAATTTAGATCAAACATGTACTTTAATCAACAACTAAAGTTGAAACACTGAAATCAATGCGACCCCCACAATAACCCTAACTCACCTGAGTTAGAAATCAACGACCATATTTTTAGGTACAAATATCAAAGGCTCAGATTAAATCAGAATTTAAATAACATCACATGCCAATCAACGATAGAGATTAAGAAGTACAAGATCAATAATTAATATACTAAGCCTCATTTTTCTATGTAAACTAGTGTGAAGTTAGAGTACTTAATATTTCCACCGACAATTCTTCCAAGGGTCGAGTTGTCATGGGAGGGGCTAGCCCCAATAATTCAAATAATCATTGCATTGACCTTTTTAAGGTCCAAAACCATATTTCCACAAAATAATCATATGTGCTTGACCGGATAAAAAAGGTGGAATCTTTTTGTATGCTTAATGATTAACCAAAAGGGGCCAAAAATATATTATATGCCAAGGAACCAAAAGGGGTTGAAACATTAGTCCAAGAGGCCAAATGAATATGGTATAACAAAGATTAAATTGAAGGTGGTTAACATCTAATCATCGAACCTAGAATTCATGATTAACATACATACCTTTTCCAAGTCACATAAGAATCACATTACCTTAAACAAATCAAACTACCTCAACTTCTTCAAATGATAAAGTCAAGTATAGGTGGCATAGCCAATGAAAGGAAAGTGTCTTTGCATCATGAGCCATGTGGTCCCCACTTTCTTAAGGGGTATTTTGCAAAGTTTTTTCCGACATAGTAAGAAAAGGACAAGAGAATTATTCATGTAGGTGGTCCCCACAGTGGTTGGGTGAATATTTTGTGAAGTATTGGAAATCAAGCAATTTTTATTTTACTTACACAGGATATTATTTTGCATGTGCATCCAAGGGACATAATTGTAAAAGTGCCAAATTTATCATTACAAGTGTCACATACAACACTAGAAGACAAAATTTGCATGCATTAGAGAAAAATTAATCATCAAGAAAATCTTATTATTAGCCAAATTATTCATCCAACTTTATTAAAAATAGAACAGTCAACTGCATTTTGACTGGGATGTATTTTTGTACCAAGGCTATTATGCATCATTGTATTAACATGTTTATTTTTTTTATTCCTCTATTTATTCGGGATAAAGGATAAAAATAGTATGGTTGATCAAGTAAAAATATTATCCTATTTTTAGGATGGGTGGGATGAATAAACTTGTTATATATTGTGTCTAATTGCAAGGAATAGAGGGGAGGACTTTTGGACACAGGAGTGCTGAAGTAATTTTTCCAGTTTTGCTCTTTGAATGAGAATTAATTTCTGCCTTTTCAATTATTTGCAGTGCTATGTATACCTTATTATTTCTTGTGAATGTCAAGTTCCCTGATTAATCATCTTATCTTGCTACAAATTTAGTAATTTCTACATAATATTAGTGTGCATGTCTATCTTAACAATATTGTTGTGAATCATTCCCTTAATACATCAAGTGTTTTGCCTTAATATTCTACTGAAAACTATTGGTTTGTGCATCCAGAATCCATTCTCAAATTATTTGTGCATGTACTAAGTCAAAGCCCTCAACAAGTTTGGTGTATCACCCTAATTTTTCAATTCATTTACAGTCATATTTTACCCTCAAAACCCCTTAAAATTAATTTAGGATACATCAAGAAGGAACCAACCTTGATATCGAGACTCACCTCAACAATAGGTATACCCAAAACATTGAGATGTTTCCATTGTATCTACAAAAGAGAGAGGTTTAGAGCAAGCTTAGAACCCCTCCAATCATCTCTCTACAAGGTTCACTTTTGAGAGATAATTGTTTTTGGCACACCCTGTGGGACCATGAATCAAATTTGTGAGAAAATTACAACAAATTCTCAGAAAAGAAAAGTTAATTTTGGAGAAACAAGCTATAAAAATTTATTGTAAATATTAAAAGATTTATTTGGTGACTCCGTAAGGCTGATTTCAGACTAGTTTTACAGCATGTTCCATGCCTAAAGTGACTACAAGATCATCGGTAAGAGGAATTCATTCTAAGTTTATTTCTTTACCTTTGAATTCTGCAAGAAGAAGAAGAGTTGGTAATACTTTAAATTATAATAGGCTTGGTTTTGGTAACCCTTATCTCAATCTACCTTAACCATGTATTAATCTCTTTGTTCAGATCCCTATTTTTCCAATGGCTATTCAAGCACTTAGGAATTTGTTGACCTTTACTAATGGCATCCCTTTAGTAATTCCAATTTATCATGATATCGCTAATGCTTCCATGACAAGTTTACCTTCATTTACGGGTGAAAATAAGATTACTCCTATTGAGCACATCAAAGATGTTGCAACCCTTTCTGTTGTTCATAATATTACTCATGAAGATGTGGCTTTAAGAATTTTAGCTGCATCCTTTAAAGGACAAGCCTTAATGGTATAGAGCCTTAGAAATTAGAAGCATAAGAACGTCGATGAGTTAGATGAGAAATTTATGAAACAATTTCAAGATCATTCAGATCATTTATCACTCATATAAAAACCGTCTACAATTAAGAGAGCTTCTCATGAGTTTATAACTAGTTTTAACATACGTTTTGCTAGAACTTGGGAAATAATCCCAGCTAGTGTCAAGCCTCAAGATGACCCGCTTTTCTTTATTATTTTAGAGCCTTAAACAATGATATATCAACTATGATCCAGTCTATGGGAGGTGACACTCTCCCAACAACTTATGATATTTTCTATAAAGGCCGCAAACAGTCTTATTCAAGACAAAAAATTAGCACCATGACCTTTAATGCCTTAGTAGATTTGGCACCTATCCCACAACCTATTACCATTTTGGATCCTATTATTGCAGCCCCATCAGATGATGTGTTTAAAGCTTTGCAGACTATGGGAAACAAGCTAACATTGATTGAAAATAGACTTGCATTACCTAGCAGGCCTTATCAAGCTCCTTATCAGCAAAACCAGCAGAATAGACAACCTTATCAATAGAATCAAAATTATAGATAGCCATATCAGCCAAGGCAATTTGACCCAAAATCTCCTAGTTCATCTAACGCTTTAGTTCTAGTTAATATGGCTATAGAAGAATGGTGCCAACCTTGTAATCAACCTCATACAACTACAAATTGTCCAAATGCATTCCTAAATATAAGCCTTGTTGCACAACCTCAACCTAAAACATTTTTCATGCCTCAAATGGAGGGTGGGCAGCAAGAAACTCATGTTCAAAAAGTACCTAAACAAAACTTGGTCAATTTTAGTGAAGATGATTTCATTACAGTTACTACTAGGGCCCAAGAAAAGGCTTAGGAAAGTCAAAAGTATCAAAACAAACCTGTTCTACCTATAATGATTGATAAAACAATAGGTACAGACCAAAAATTAGCAAATAAAATTGTTGTTCCTAAAACAATAGCAGGTGTTTTAGCTGGTAAAGAACAAAAAAAATAGTCACAACCTGATCCAAGAAGATTGTTTATACCTCATATATCAAGAGCAGCTGAAGCAGAGTCAATTTTCACCAAAGCCTATGCTAAAATAGTAGAATATGTTTCCAAAATTGTTGTTTCTTTTAGCATTGTTGATATAATGAAAAAGCATAATGTTAATATCTCAATGTGGGATGCTCTAAGTATTCCATAACAAAAGAAGCTACTACTTTAATGAACTTGCTAAGCTGATTTCTTAAATACCGACATAAAAGGAAGTCCAAAAAGTAGACATGGTCCTTGAAACAATGGAACATGACCACATTAAAGTAGTGAAATGGATGGTTTAAAAGGTTTTAAATGCTCATAATATCAAGAAGCCACCACCATTTTAATTTAACTATGATCATTAGATACCATTGAGTTCATAATCGTATGGTTGAAAGTGGTGCAAATAGAACAATTATGCCAAAAGCAATTACAAAATGTTGGGCCTGCAGTATGAGCCTACAGAGAAAATTGTGTTGTAGCTAGATGGGACATCAACCAATATAGTTGGTATTATCAGAAACCTAGAAGTAACTTTACATGCTTGTCCCAATGTTACAATTCTACAAGATGTGATTGTTGTAGATTTGCCTCCCTATTTTTCCTTATGTTTATCATGAGATTTTATAGCAAAAATAGGAGGTTATCTTTCTTCAGATTGGTCATTTTTTTCTTTACTACATGATATGGAACTAAGGTTACTATAAATTCAGAGCCTCTAGCTAGGTTTCATATTGAGCCTCATGCTTTAAATGCTGCAACAAATTACTCAATTTTAGATCAGTCTAATTTTGATGTTACAACTCATGTTTCCACACTAGATGGTGTTTCTAATCTATTCATGGATGAAAAGACTCAAGAAGAACATGCTTATGACCCTTTCAAGGAAGTAGAAGAAGATTTGTTTGGTGTTTATTGCTTACATGAAGGAAATGCATCAATCCCCTTCTGTCCAAAATGGAAAAACAATAAAAGGACCATGGAAGCTTCATTTGATGGAGCTAAAAATAAGAAAGGACAAGGTGCGGAGTTTAATTCTTACTTCCCTTTAAACGAAAGGTAATTTCAACTTTAAGTTTGCAGTTTTCTTGTACTTGTAATGTAGCTGAATACGAAGTGTTAATTCATGGCTTGCAATGGGCTAGAAAGAGAGGTATCAGTACTTTACAAGTCTTTGGTGATTCAAAATTAGTTATTAATCAAGTGAAAAACTTTAATGTGTGTAAGAATTCATTGTTGAAGTCTTACAAACATAGAGTTTTAGACTTAATGGATGATTTTGATGCTATTAACATTCAATCTGTCCCAAGAGCTGAAAATAAGCATGTAGATAGACTTGCAGTAGTTGGTACCAGTTTTGACGTACTAGAAAAAATTGAAAACAAAGTACAACCACATATTAAATTAATTATCAGACCTTCAGTGCCTGATAATGAAGAGAATTGGTAGGTTTTTGAAGATGATAAACATATTTATAGATTTTTGTAGCAAGAAGCTAAATTTTCTGCAATAAATCAGGAAAAATTGCAACACTTCTATGGTGACCAGATTATTCAATTGAAGACAAATAAGTTGCCTCAAGGATTGGTCACTCTAGAAGAAATTTTTAGTTCTGATGATTAGTTAAGAAAGGACAAAGGCAATATTTCAACTCACGTAGATAACTATGAAGAAATCTTGGTGGATGAAAAAAGCTACTTATTGGAACGTTATGTTCTTCAGCTAAAAAAATTCATTTATCAAATTATGTAAAGAATTTAGAGATATTTTTTTCTTGGAAGTACCAAGATCTGAGAGGGTTTGATTCAATTTTTCTCAACATATAATAGAGTTACAACCAAATTCCAAGCCAGTTAGGTAGAAGCAAAGACTTGTAAATCCAAAAATTGAGCCATTGATGAGAAAAGAGTTATCTAAGTTGATCGAATCAAGTATTATTTTTCCAATTAAGCATTCAAGTTGGGTAGCTAATCTTGTTCCTGTTAGAAAAAAAAGAATAAATTAGGCTATGTGTGGATTTCAGAGACCTTAATAAAGCTTCATTAAAAGACCATTTCCTTTGCCAACTATGGATCAAATTTTGAGAATAGTTTCTAGTTTAGATAGATTATCTCTTTTAGATGGCTACAGTGGATATAATCAGATCCTTGTGCATGAGGAAGACAGATACAAAACAACCTTTACCACTAAATGGGGCACTTATGCTTATAAAATAATTCCTTTTAGTCTTTCAAATGTTGGTGCAATGTTTCAATGTGCAATGGATATGGCTTTTCGTAGCTTATTAAATAAATGCATATTGGTTTATTTAGATGATGTCACCATGTTTTCAAAAGATTTTGATGAACATCTAATGCATTTAAAATAGACTTTTCAACTTTGTAGACAATTTGGAATATCCTTGAACCCCCAAAAGTCTATTTTTTCAGTTCATCAGGGTAAACTGTTGGGTCATATTGTCTCTAAATAAGGTTTAGCTATTGATCCTTCAGTAATCAAAGCTATTTCACAATTATCCTTGCCTCATCATAAGAAAGCACTATAGAGTTTTCTCGAAAGATCAACTTTGTTAGAAGATTTGTTCTAGACTTTGCAGCACTTGTTAAGCCTTTAACAACTATGTTAAAGAAGGATAAAAATTTCACTTGGACCAACAAAGGGAGAAAAGGATTCGAAGAAATTAAAATAGCCATTTCACAAGCTCCTACTCTTGCAAATCCAAATTTTGATAAATATTTTACAATGTATGCACTTGTTGGAGATGAGACCATTTTAGCTATTTTAACTCAGGTTAATGATGAAAACACTGAGCAACCAATTGCTTTCTTTGGAAAAAGTTTGCATGACTATGAGACAAGGTACACCTTTCTTGAAAAACAGGTACTTTTAGTAGTTAGAGGATTGAAAAATTTCAAGTACATGCTTTCCAATAACAAGATACATGTTTTAGTTTCTCATCCAAGTGTGAAAGTGTTCTTGTTGAACAAAGAGTTGAATGAGAAGAGAGCAGGTTGGATTATGAAAGTTATGGAATATGATGTTGATATCCGTGTTGCAAAAACTATTTGAGGAAAATGTTTGTGTGAGAATCTAATTGCTGATATGGAAAAACAATAGGCTATAGAATTAGAAGATCTAGAACATCGTGTTGAAGGTACATATCAATAGTCAGATAGCATGGTGTAACCGAAAATCAACAACCTGAGCTTATTCAAGAAGTTTAGGAGTCAAGATGGATGACTGATTTAGTTAGCTATCTACAACATGACACTTATTTGGAAGGTATGGACAAGAACAAACGAAGGTATTTCAGGTTATGAGCTGTACCTTATGTTTTCATTTATGGCATGTTACTTAAGAGAGATATAAACTAAATCTTGCTACGATGTGTTGATTATGATAGAATTCAACAATTGTTATTTGATTTTCATGAAGGACTGTAGGAGGTCACTTTTTCAGCACGTACTACAACCTTAAAAATTATGAAAGCTGGTTATTATTGGCCCAATATATTTAAGGACTACTTTGAATGGATCAGAAAGTGTAGGAAATGTTATTTCTTTGTTGGAAAATAATGTTTAGCTTTACTACCCCTACAACCTATTTCAGTGGATCAACCATTCATGCAGTGGGGTCTTGACTTTATTAGCATGATAAATCCACCTTCATCACAAGGAAACAAGTGGATTTTGACTGCTACAAATTACTTTACACACTGGAATGAAGCAATAGCTTTGAAAGAGGATAATGAGACTTCAATCCTTTCATTTTACGAGGGAATAGTTTTCTGATTTGGTGTTCTAGCAACTATCATTTTAGATAATACTTTAGCATTTCTTGGTGTAAAATTAATAGATTGGGCTATTAAGAAAGAAATTTATTGAAGTACGTCATCTAATTATTACCCATAAGGTAATGGATTAGCTGAAGTACTAACAAGAATCTTTTGAGGATAATCAGAACAACACTTAAAGCCAACCAAAAATCTTGGCATCTCATGTTGAATTCAACACTTTGGGCTGATAGAGTTACCCCTAAAAGATCAGTTGGAAATTCACCGTACAAGCTTGTTTATGGAAGAGAGGCAAGAATTCCCATCTTAGTTGAGTTCCTGCACTAGATTTGTTTCATCAGATTGAATTGGTCGAGAATGAACCACTGCAGGTTTGTTATGCAGAGTTAATGGAGTTATAGGAGCTGAGAGATCAAGCTCATCTTAACATGGAAAAGAATCAAAAACATATGAAGAAAACATTTGATAAGAAGGCTAAGTTTAGAGTCTTTAATGAAGGATACATTGTGTTAAAATGGGATGCTAATCGTGTCAAGCTAGGAAACCACACAAATTTCGATACAATATGGAGTGGTCCTTACATGATTTTAGCTGCAAAGAACACAATGTATTTCAGCTTTCAAGGATGAATGGAGAGGAACTTCCCATTCTTGTGAATGGTATATTTCTTAAACAATGTTATAAACAATGTTATAAAAAATTCTACAGTGTCCGGTTAGAGTAGGATTTCCCTTTCAATAAGTTCTTTATGTACATTTTATATTTTTCAATTCAATAAGTGCATTCATGCACGTGATCTAGTTTACCAGAACCTTTCCCGCTTTTAGCTTGTTTTGGAAGGGTTGGACCTTTAGGAAGGTAGTTTTGGTTATATGCTTAACTCCATGCCCAATGGACAAGAGCAAGGCACTGGTTTTCAAGCTAGCAGGAAACTTTCCCTGTAGGATCACCACAAATGTTGATATTTTTGGAACTTGTGTAAAAATGGGCAACTCGAAATTTCATTACGATGGATGGAATTGGTGAAGTGAGCCTAACTAGGGGAATACATTAAGCATTATCATATTTTCAGTACCAACAAATAAATGATTACATGTGATTTGTAGCTATGTGCTGTTACAAAATGTAACAAATCACATAGTCTGCAATTCTATGTTTATCTTCAAAGCAAGAGAACACAAAATCCCTAAGGACAAATGTATTAGCTTGATGAAGACCAAAATTATAGAATAGGTGGAGTGTTAACTTTTGGAAAAGTAGACAAAGTTACAGATTACAGTAATTGAGAGTTCATTATTAAAGTTGCAGATATTTTAAATTTCTTTCCTTCATGATTAAGTACATCAAATTATGTTATTGAGTTGTTTAGTTCATTATACAATCCATACATAAAACTAAAATTCAGAAAGAAGTACACAACTTAGTTCTAGAATTTGATATTTTATTCATAAAGGATTTAAATTTTCCCACACAAGCCATGGGATGTAACTCAAAAGTAATTCATAACTACTAAAGTAGAAGGTACATGTGCATGAAAATAAAAGTAAAGGAGTACGAAAAAAACATCATTTCCTTGAGTTTCTTTTATCTCCATTGCTCTCCACTTCTAGCTCCATTTTTACTTCATCTTCATGCTTTCTATCCAAAAGTGTCATTATACCTAGTAAACAAAAAATAAGATTGTCGAGTCATGAGTGAAGGTTTTGATCCATATTCATGTACTATCTAATTTTGTGCAAATGGATCTCCTAACATCAGGAGGTATAAGTTATAGGAAATACATATACAAAATTGATAAGAGAAGTATTCTACATCAGCTCATATAATTCCCAGAATCATTACAAAAGAAGAAAGAGAAAATAAAAGCTATGGAATATAAGAGAGGCCAAAAATCGTAGTTTTTTTCTAACTATTTTCTTAAGTGTGCAGGTACATGTTGTAATAGAAGAGATCAATACATGTTTTAAAATTTTGTACTATCAAGTATAGATTGCACTTAATGACCAAAAAAAATTCAAGGACTACCGAAAAAGACTCACTCATGCATTCAAATGTTCGAGGAGAACACTCAAAAGGATAAAAAAATTACAACTCTTATTCGTAGATGTATTTCGATTACAAATGCCAGAGTACAAACTTAAAATACATCTTTAAGTTCTGTAGATCAAAGTTATAGATTTAGGAAGATTGATAGAATAAAGAAGTGTTTCATAAATTACAGAACACATTTCAATACCAAGTCCTAATGATCTTCAAAAGCATGACAAAAGGAATCAAACAGATGATCAAGTACAGATGAATCAACAGTACAATGCTTTTAGGATAATGAAGCTAGATATCTACTTATCACTTTCAGATTACAAGCTATCAATGAAGGAAATCTCAAAATAGAAATGGTGATTAAGTACCACAGATTTTTTTATCAAGTTACCATTAAATTCTACATGACTGAGGATCAAATGAAAAATTTGTAGAACTTAAGTAATTTCATACTTTTCAGTAACATTAAGATCCAAGAAGTCATTTCTATTTTAAGTTCAAATTCAAGTTATCACTAAGAATTTCTCATCTTTCAAAGTGATCAAGTAGGCCCACTCATCACAGTCATAATGGTACAATCATATTGATACAAATTGGAAAGCCATAAAGAATCAAAGAATGTAGATATTCAGAACAATCTTCAAGAAATGAATCAAAGATACATGAATTCAAGGAGCTATATAGATGATAAAAACATCCGAGAAGGATCATCGAATGGAGAAACTATCATAGTAATAGAACAAATTGAAAGATGGCATTGTTTAAATCATAAGGCTACAGTCATTTAGACTTTTTAGAATCACAACAATGGTGCACAAAGTAAAATTCAATAGCAAAGGAATTTTTTGGATTCTAACATATGAGCAACATACTCTGTTAGAAATCAAAATATCAGGTTGCAAAGCTTAGTTACTGATCACTGAATGAAGCATCAAATGACTATTACAACCAAATAACAAAGCTCAAAAGGGAGGGATACAAATCTTGACAATTTTCCAACTACAAGGATCAAATGCATGTATCTCCAAACCAGTAATCATTTCATAATTAAAGAGAAAATTTTGAGATATCCAGATCAACTATAAAAAGGACAAAGTATTACAATCCATAGTTCAATTGTAAGGAACAAATTCCATGACATTATACTTATATTGGGACTATTTCAAGTAAATCGAAGCATATGTATAAGGTTTTTCATAAACATATCGGGTATAAACATCATACTTTTTACAAAGTTCATAAATGGAAGAATGGGCACTTAAAGTACAAATTATACGCAACTATCAAAGAAACAACAAAGCGAAGGGGTGAATTCATTAGAATGTTTTTGAAACATATTCATAATTTCAAAATTTTATGATCTTTCATGAAGGGAAAAGACCACAAATTCATAAAATCAGTCATGGGTTGTAGTATAGCGGGAAAAGAATATTTTATAGAATTCATGAGTTGAAGTAGTATAAAAGTATGATCAAGAATCAAAATCTATAGTTTTTAGGTCCCGGGAAGTACATGTTAGTGTAAAATCACAAGCACCCCGGATGTTGATCGATTCCTAGGTTGATCATACCAAAGCATCCAAAGTGTGATTGCACAACATTGAATCCTTTTCCAAGTGTGGGACTTGCAAAAATGAGAAAGGAATCTCCAGAGAAGGCTGGTTCCTATTCCTCTGTTCAGATGCACACAAAAAAAATGCAGAGGGTTTACTCAAAACCTAATCTAACTTGCCAAGGAGACAGGGTAAGAAGATGCATAAAAATAAACCTAAGCTAACAGAGAGGTGATGCATTGAGGAATGAAGAACACCTATCTTGCCAATAAACACAAACCATTCAAATGTGATGCAAGATCATGCACAGATAACAAAATTTGCAGTGAAAGATCAGGAGGATGCAAATGAACACAAAGAGGGTTGAGAATCATCCACAGACATGCATTACTTGCTCCAAGGATCGATACAATACACTACAAAATGCCAAGAGGCAAGGTTGCATTACAGTTTTTTAATGGGAGGTTTGAACTCCACAAATTCACCTACCGAAGAGAAGGAGGGAGGGGCAAAACAGGAATGTTCGACCTTTAGAAAGAAGCCCCTCCTTATAATTTATAGGAAGAATGAGAGGGGGAAGAGAGAGGAAATCTAGATCTACCCCAACCACTTCTAGGTTTCATTTAATTCATCTCATTATGGTGGTAGGTGAGAACCCTAGAAAAAGCGGCGAGCTATATTTTACATTTAAGCTGGTTGTTGAAACATCATTTTTGGCCATTATCACGTGCCAGAGGCATTTTTTGATTTTCTCTCTCCAAACTGAACCAAAATGCAAGATTGACCCTGGAATCATTCGAGAGAATTTCACCGGCTTTCCATTGATATAAAGAATGTGAAAATCGAGCTTTGGATCGAAAGTTATGGCGATCTGAAGATTTAGGGCAAAAACAGGCCAAAACGGATCGGCGGGAAAATATTTGAATTTTTTTTCCGCTCTGCCACTTGGATGACACGTGTTAGGCTCTAATTCATTCTTGGGTTCATCCTCTGAAAATTCCTTTCGTGCCTTTAAACTTGGACACGTGGCACTATTTTATTGGTTCGGGCCTGAGGGGTGCATTTTTACCTTGAGCCAAACACTTAGCAACTTTTCAACCTTCTGACACGTGGCACGTTCTAATTCGTCGCGGGCCTCCTTGTCTCTTTTCGGCCATTTCACCTTTTTTGCGTCTGTGTGTCTCTCGCATACCTTTGGCCCGGATGTCCCGGACGAAAATCTCCTGCTTCGGCCGAATCGGGCTCCCTTGTTCCTGTTTGCGGTGAAGACACGTGGCAAGATTCCATTCACTCTCGGCTCTTTCAGCTTTTCACATCCTTCACGTACCTTTGTCCCGAGATGTCCCAAACTTTCACGGATGAAAGTCTCTGCTGGCTGAATCGGCGGTTCAAGCGTCTTCCACGTACTTTTTCCCAACCCGTGCATGCTGGACTAAATATCTCCGAACCACCCGAAATGGACTGACTTGTGCCAAACCGGCCGATCCACGTCCCACGCGTACTTTTGGCCCGGATGTCCCAGACCGCATGAAACAAGATTTAGGCAATTTTTTCCCTCTTTCGGCCGATTCACTTTTTGCATCCCACGTGTCCCGATGTCCCAACTCATCCCCGCTTGAACCACTTTGAACTAGGACTTAGCCAATTTTCTTCATTTTTTCGGCCTCAAGTTTGGTATGACGAACCTCAGTTCAACCCGAACTGGTATGACCCGAGCCCTTCAGACCGAAATGCCTCAAAACAGTCCTGCAACCATATTTTTGCATTTTTTCCATTCTTTCTAACTCGTTGGGATTTCTTCTTGGATGGGAGAGTTAGAAAAAGGCCGAGGGGACCTCAAAAAACATGATTTTGGGCCTTGAATCGATCTACTTGCTTGGGACTAAAGAATTTGAAGCATGTTATCAAATTTACCTTGAGGGGTGAATTTGGATAACAATTTTGGCGACTCAGCGGGATTATCTGCCTGCTAGATGAAGAATGACCAGCTGCTTGTAGCAATCCATTGGGTATGGAGTCTGTTTGATAACCTCTCAGCTGATCTGAAATTTGAAAACCTATGTCCTTGAGATATTGAAACATTCGTTGAGCTGGTTTTCCTGTGGCTGCAATTCTTTTCCAGGAGCTTGATGAACTGCAAACACGCACATACTAGAAGTAATAGGACATGTGCACAAGCACTTAGGGAAATAAAAACTACTCTAACAGTAGTACAATGTGCATAAGCACTTAGAGGAATGGAAATTCTAAATTAATATTTACAAGGGTGAAAAGCTATCTTTCTAGTAGCAACGTTTGAGATAGATCCCATTGACTGGAATCTATAATTCTTCACCATCCAACTTAGCCAGTCGGAAGGCATTACTACCTTTGCATTCAATGATCATGTATGGGCCACTCCAGATGGCATCAAACTTGGAATGCTTTCCCGGATTTGCACGATCTACATCCCATTTCAACACTAGATCTCCAATTTGGAAGGTTCTAGCCTTGGCTTTCCTATCAAAAGTCTTCTTGATCAAGGCTTGATCCTTCTCTATTGCTTGGGCTGCATGCTCTCTAATTTCTTGGAGCTCCATTAATTCTGCATATCTAACCTCCATGGGTTCAAACTCAGCTAGTTCCAACTGTTTCATGAGTTCCAATGCTGGCAACTCGAGTGATATAGGTAGAACTGCTTCTTTCCCATACACAAGCTTGTATGGAGAGCTTCTGTAGACCTCTTGGGTGTGATTCTATCAGCCCATAGGGCTGATTTGAGATTTGCGTGCCAAGTCCTCTTGATTTTCATCCAGATTCCTTCTAATGATTCTTAGTAGGTTATTGTTCATAGACTTGGCTTGGCCATTACCTTGAGGGTAATAGTTCGATGAAGTGCTAAGATACACATAATTCTTGACAGCCCATTCGGTGATCTTCATGCCAAGGAATGCCAATGCATTATCGATATGATAGTGGCGGGGCACCAAACCTTATGACTATCCCTTCATAGAAATCTAAGATATTAGATTCATTTGCCTCCTTGAGTGCCACTGCTTTGGTCCACTTGGTGAAATAGTCTGTTGCTGTAAGTATCCACTTGTGACCTTGACTTGAATTGGGATTGATGACTCCAATGAAGTCCAGTCCCCATTGCATGAATGGCTGATCTACTGAAATTGGATGAAGGGGCAGCACTGCTAACCTTTCTTTCCCTGTGAAGAATGCACATCTCTTGCATTTCTTGACCCATGAGTAGCAATCATTGAACACAGTAGGCCAATAGTAACCAGCTTTCATGATTTTGAGAGCTGTCACTCACGGAGCAAAGTGGCCTCCTGCTTCCCCGTCATGGAACTCGTGTAAAATTTTCTCAACTTGACTGTTCCAATGCATCTTAATAGAACACCATGGATGTCTTTCTTGAACAAGATACCATTAATGAGTACATACAAGATAGCTTGTAATCTAAAGTATCTCCTCTTTGCCTTGCTCACTTCTGGAGGGCACAAGCCTGTTTGGAGGTAATGCACCAAGTCTTGAGTCCAACATGGGATGAGTGCATCACCAGCTTGTTGTTCTTGATCATCATGTAGTAGTAGGACATCTTCTTCACTTTTTGACCCGTCTGGTTGTTTGGAAGCGAGTTGCTCACACAAGCCTTTGCCATGAACTAGCTTGGTCACTTTGATTTCAATATCATATTCCATCACCCGAGTGATCCAACCTACTCTCTTCTCATTTAAATCCTTGTTTAGGAGGAAGTCCTTGACACCAACATGAGACACTAGCAGTTGAATCTTATTGTTTGAGACCAAGTGTCTGAACTTCTTCAAGCTCCTGATGACGGAAAGGACATGCTTTTCGATGAAAGAATACTTTATTTCATAATCTTCCAAGGTTTGACTGAAGAATGCTATGGGCTGTTCTGAACCTTCTCTATTCAGCTGTGTCAAGATAGCTGAGATTGTATCTGATCCTCCAAACACATACAACATGAAGTCTTTTGAAAAGTTTGGGTTGATAAGAGTTGGAGCTTGTGATATTGCATGCTTGATGTTTTCAAAAATCTCTTTGCCTTCTGTTGTCCATTTGATTGCCAGAGTCCTCTTCAACATCATTGTTAAAGGCTTCACAAGAGTGGAAAAATTAGGCACAAATCTGCGGACAAAGTTTATCCTTCCTAAGAAGCTTTGAAGAGATTTCTTGTGGTGTGGCAATGGAAGTGTTCGGATGGCTTCAACCCTTTCAGGATCAATTGTTAGCCCTTCCCTAGAGACAATGTGACCCAACAATTTTCCCTCGTGTGCCAAGAATATACACTTCTTTGGATTCAACGACACTCCGAACCTTCTACACCTCTGAAACACTTGTCTAAGGTGAAAGAGATGGTCTGCTACATTCTTTGAGAAGACAGTGACATCATCTAGGTATACCAGCACTATCTTGTTGATCAAGCCTTTGAACGCCATATCCATAGCTCACTGGAATGTTGCTCCAACATTTGACAGTCCAAAAGGAATCTTCTTGTAAGCATACATACCCCATTTTATAGTGAAGGCCGTCTTGAATTGATCTTCTTCCTTTACAATTATCTCGATTATAGCACGAATATCCATCTAGCAATGAAAACCTTTCGAACCATTCTGACAACCTGCAATATTTGTTCTATTGATGGAAGTGGATAATGATCCTTGAGTGATGCTCTATTTAGATTGCAAAAGTCCACACACAATCTTATTTCTCCATTTCTTTTTCTTATTGGCACCAAGTTTGCAACCCAACTTGAGTGTTTGATGGGGAAGATGATACTAGCCTCAATGAGCTTGCTTAACTCTTTTCTCATGAGATGTTCGATATGAGGATTTCTTGGACTTTGCTTTTGCCTTTGTGAGGCTTGGATTCGGATCTAACTCAATAGTATGTTGTGCCAACTTTGGGTTGAAACCTCTTAAATCTTTGTAAGTCCAAGGAAGACATCACGGGAACTCTTGACAAAGTGAACAAAATCAGATTCCTCTTGTGGAGTACTTACTTTGCCAATTTGCAATGTCTTGCTTTCATCTACTAAAATAGGTTCTCGAATCTTCACCCTTTACTTGAATGTTCGATTTCTCCTTCGAGTAACTGATCATTCGGGTTGAAGATTTACTCAAGGTTATGAGGCCTTTTGGTAATTTGTTAGTTCTCAGCTGCACCACTTGGTCACCATCTCTTGCTTGACTTGTCTTGATTCCTGGCGGAGAACTCAGCTTCTTCTTGTAGGAAATTAACAATCTGCTGATCATTCTCGAAGACTTGTCAACTTGTGTTGTTATCCGGAACAGTTGGTCTCACAACCACTTTGATATGAGGCTGAGTTTTCTCACTTTTGATACTTTCTACAACATCAAACGCAGCCCCAATTGCTGCCAGCTTGTCAGCTACTTCATTCCTTTTTCTTGGGATGGAATTGATGCTACAAGTTTCAAAATCTTCCATAAGATCCCATACTCGATTTTGTAGCACTTGAGTAGATTATTCTTGATAGCATGCTGCCCCTTAACTTGGTTTATGATCAGCTCACTATCACCAAATACTTGCAAATTCTTGATGCCTTTCTTCTTTGCCCAGTGCAATCCATGAATTAAGGCTTCATACTCAGTTTGTATTGTTTGAGCAAGAAAACTGAAAATGGAAGGTGAGTAATACTTTGTACCTTGCAGAGAAATGAGCATAGCTCCTCCTCCCGCACCTTGTCTACTCCTTGACCCATCAAAGAACAATTTCCATACTTCATTCTTGTCTTTATGATCTGGCTTGGTGATGTTTGGGAAAGGTTGATTCTCTTCATGTAAACAATAAACTCCTAGCTCAGATTCTTCTATTTCTTGATAAGGATCAAAAGCATGCACCTTGCTTGCCCATTCATCAAGAGTCAAATCTGGGATGCTTCCAACCTTGGTGTCAGCTTCATTAGTGCTTGGGTAATCTTTTTGATCAAACGCCGAACAATTGGTATTGATTTGGCTTGGAGTGTAAGGCTCAATGTGAAAGTTTGCAATAGGTTCAAACCTGATTGTGGCTTTGGTTCCATATCTTGTTCTAAACAACATGTGTGACCAATCTGCGAAAGATAGCCTCCAATTTTAACAGTGAAGTCTCTTGACAAGCACAATGTAAAGAGTGGTGGTAGAGGTCTATGATGACACATCTTGTAACACTATTACGTTGGGACATGCATGCGGTGTGAGGCTCAAACCTTTGATTACTCCAACCATTGTCAACGCTGTCCCATCTAATTGCACTACTCCTTTGGATATGACTTTATATTGAAGTCCCAATTGATCTGCTATTTTCTTGGGTATTCTTGAACTATTTTCCCCCAGTCAATCATGCAATTATGTACCAACTTGTCTCCTATGATCAATGAAACATAAAATGGAGGGGGCTTCAACATTTTACCTTCTTTGTCCTCCATGATTTCCTTCAGTGGGCAGCATTTGTGAGTACCTTCTCTTGCATTTGGACTGTTGATTTGAAGTTGACCGAGTCCTTCATGGCAGCTTGTAGCAAATCTCTTTGTCTGGGATAGATAGTGATTCCCACATTGATATGTTTACATTTGTCTTCTTCATCTGATCAATGATACTGAATGGAGATGAAGTATCCCTCTGCTGTCCTCTAGCTTGCACATTCATTCCTTGCACATGGGCAGCAGCAGCTGGCATGTGAGTTGGTTTAGGAGCTAGTTTGGGTGCTCCTTGCGTGCTTGGGATTGCATTTTGTTTGCCAATAGTTTGTGGAGTGATAGAAGGTCATGAATTACTTGGGGGCAATGGCTGTTCTTCACCCAAATTTCTCCTCTTTGACCTTGTGTTGGATGCAACACTTTGAGAGGGTATTTGATTCATACCACAGAAATCCTCAGCTTGCCAATTGACAAGAGTAGTTTTGTTCAGAGATGTTCCTTATTGAGGTGCTTCTTGCTGCTGATCCTCTTCGTGGCTGGACTCTTGCGACCCACCAATGGTTTGCACCATAAGAGCATGATTTAATGCACCGTTAAAGCACATTGATTGGTTATGTGGCTGACCGCACGGGAAACACCAATCATATTCTTGGGCCATGTTATTTTGAGCTGACACCAATGCTTTAGAAGAAGATATGACATTGGGGTTATAGGGCTGAAATGGTCTATTAGCGGGAGGCCTTACTTGGCTTTGATTTTGATTTGCAGCCTGAGTTGGTGACCTATTTTGTTGGTATGGGGGCCTAGCTTGGTACTGTGCTTGAGGCTGATACGGTCTAGCACTTTGAGCTTGCTGTCTTTTGATAGTAACCAGCTCATTTCCCAAATTTTGTAATTGTTTCATGACCTCTTGGAGTTCATTTAAAGCACTAGAGGATGAAGTAGAAGTCTCATTTGAACTTTGATTTCTAGGAGTGGGAATAGGAGCCAAAGTGGGTGCTTGACTAGTGCTTGGATTTTCTAAGTTTGGATACAAGGGCATGGGAGGCCTAGGAGCTAGTTTACCAGCTTGAATAAGACAGTTTTCGGCTCTAATGGCAATGCTATAAGTAGCAGGTAAGGTTGTGCCTCCCATAGATTGAATTAACATAGAAATATTAGAATTCAAAGCCTTAAGATAGTATAGAAAAGCACCTTCCGCCTGGCTGGCCTTCGCCTTATGGAATCCTCTCCCAAGACCTTTGAAATCTAAAGTTGAAGTCGGTCCATGCTCGTTGGGAGCTCTCTTGATAGTTGTCAATTGTTCTAGTAGAGACAAATTGTCTCCCTTTTCCCCAAACTGCTCATGGAGAACTATGCATAACTGATTCCAATTTGTGATAGAACCAGCTCCAAGGCTCCTAAACCATTGCAATGCCTTCCCTTTGAATGAAGATGCCAGCAATTTGATAGCCACATCCATTTCATTTATCTCATGGATTGCACAGATGTTAGCAATGTCTTTGACATGATCACCAGGAGTGGTATGATTTTCTCCAGTGAAAAATGGAATGTTCTTCAACGCTGCAATTGGAACTGGATTCTGTGCATTGAGGGAAAGTGGGCTACTGCCAGTGAAGTTGACAAAGGGATTCGGTGGTTGCGCCATTCTGATTGGCCTGAGAACTCTTGTTGATGTGAGAAAAGGTCTACCAGGTGGAGGTGTAGACAAAGTCCGGTTAGGTGGAGATGGTGATCTTTGAGCTCTTCTTCCCCTTCTTTCTCTGCCTAGAGATAGGTGCAGATAAACAAACAATCCTTCCTCCCTAGTTCTTGACCTGGTCTGTATTCTTCTCATAAATTTTCCAGGCTTGGACTGCTGAAACTAGTGGATTATGCCTCTTTTGGAGTCGCCAGATGTGTGATTTTAAAGCTCCTTCAAAGCTGGAACTTACAACAAGTGCACATCGATCTTGTTGCAATGTTGTGAAGACCTCTAATGTCCCACCGGGCGTGCCAGAACTATTAGTGCAAAATCACAGCACCCCTGGATGTTGATCAGATTCCTAGGTTGATCATACTAGCATCCAGTGTGATTGCACAACATTGAATCCTTTTCCAAGTGTGGGACTTGTAAAAATGAGAAAGGAATCTCCAGAGAAGGCTGGTTCCTATTCCTCTATTCAGATGCACACAAAAAAATGTAGAGGGTTTACTCAAAACCTAATCTAACTTTTAAGGAGACGGGGTAAGAAGATGCATAAAAATAAACCTAAGCTAACAAAGGTGATGCATCGAGGAATGAAGAACACCTATCTTGCCAATAAACACAAACCATTCAAATGTGATGCAAGATCATGCATCATGCACAGATAAAATTTTTATAGTGAAAGATTAGGAGGATGCAAATGAACACGAGAGGGTTGAGAATCATCCACGGACATGCAATACTTGCTCCAAGGATCGATACAATACACTACAAAATTCCAAGAGGCAAGGTTGCATTACAGTTTTTTAATGGGAGGTTTGAACTCCACAAATTCACCTGCCGAAGAGGAGGGAGGGGAAATACAGGAATGTTCGACCTTTAGAAAGAAGCCCCTCCTTACAATTTATAGGAAGAATGAGAGAGGGAAGAGAGAGGAAATCCAGATCTACCCCAACCACTTCTAGGTTGCATTTAATTCATCTCATTATGGCGGTAGGTGAGAACCCTAGCAAAAGCGGTGAGCTGTATTTTACATTTAAGTTGGTTGTTGAAACGTCATTTCTGGCCATTATCACGTGCCAGAGGCGTTTTTGATTTTCTCTCTCCAAAATGAACCAAAATGCAAGATTGGCCCTATAATCATGTAGAGAATTTCACCAGCTTTCCATTGATATAAAGAACGCGAAAATACGAGCTCTGGATCGAAAGTTATGGTGATATGAAAATTTAGGGCAAAAATAGGCCAAAACGGATCGACGGGAAAATATTTGAATTTTTTTCCGCACTCTGCCACTTGGATGACACGTGTTAGGCTCTAATTCATTCACGGGTTCATCCTCTGAAAATTCCTTTCGTGCCTTTAAACTTGGACACGTGGCACTATTTTATTGGTTCGGGCCTGAGGGGCGCATTTGGGCGCATTTTTACCTTGAGCCAAACACTTAGCAACTTTTCAACCTTCTGACACGTGGCACGTTCTGATTCGTCTGCGGGCCTCCTTGTCTCTTTTCAGCTTTTTCTCCTTTTCACGTCCCACGCATCTCTCGTGTACCTTTGGCCTGGATGTCCCAGACTAAAATCTCCTGCTTCGGCCGAATCGGGCTCCCTTGTTCCTGTTTGCGGTGAAGACACATGGCGAGATTACCTTCGCTCTCGACTCTTTCGGCTTTTCGCGTCCTTCGCATACCTTTGTCTTGGATGTCCCAAACTGTCATGGATGAAAGTCTCATGCTTCGACCGAATCGGCGGTTCGCATCTTCGGCGTACTTTTGTCCCAACTATCCCAGACTGCCTGGACTAAATATCTCCGAACCGCTCGAAATGGACTAACTTGTGACAAACCGGCCGATCCGCGTCCCACACGTACTTTTGGCCCAAACATCCCCATCGCACGAAACAAGACTCGAGCAATTTTTTTCCCTCTTTCGGCCGATTCACTTTTCACGTCCCACGCTTCCCGATGTCCCAATTGTCCCGTAGACCGCTGGACTAGGACTTAGCTGATTTTCTTCATTTTTTCGGCCTCAAGTTTGGTACGACGAACCTCAGTTCAACCTGAACTGGTACGACCCAAGCCCTTCAGACCCAAAATGCCTCAAAATAGTCCTGCAACCATATTTTTGCATTTTTTCCATTCTTTCTAACTCGTTGGGATTTCTTCTTGGATGGGAGAGTTAGAAAAAGGCCGAGGGGACCTCGAAAAACATGATTTTGGCCTTGAATCGATCTACTTGCTTGGGACTAAAGAATTTGAAGCATGTTATCAAATTTACCTTGAGGGTGAATTTGGATAACGATTACATAATAAAACAACCAATAACTTGTGAATTAGTTTCAACCAATAACTTCAAATAAAATGTCAGTCATCTCATAGCTGTATAATAAACTTGAACTATAGGAGTTTTGTTTTCAAGATAAAGCACAATAAAGTTACAAAAAACTCAAGACATCTCGTGAATAAATTTGAGGCAACCCGAAATGAGTCATGCCATGAAACAAAAATTCAATATCAAGATCTATGACAACCATTAAAGTGAGAGTTCGAATTGAGTTTCGAAGAGAAATATTTTATCATTCTCCTAATGGAAAAAAAACCTTGAACTCCACAAATTTTACAATGGTGATCAATCCATAAATAGCTAAGAAACCCAATCACAGATCATGCAATAGTGAATTTGTACCAAAAGCTTACTACTTTGGTAAGATCATACAAAATGAAATGCAATAAAGTTGAGAGCCAATGAAATGTATGACGACCATTGAAAATGGTAGTACTTAGAAAGGAAGATAGCGTTTTAGGGACAAAATGATGCAAGATCAACTTAAAGTAGAAACTAAAGAAATGGCTAGGGTTTCTAGTATTAACACAGAGGAAAATAAAGAATCCTAGCTTGATTATAGATACCAAACTCATGAAATGGCAGAGAGTCAAAATGGTAAAGTTGGCACTTGAAAGAACCGGCTATGGTCAAGTTTAAGTAAATTACAATGCAAAATCCTTGAAACCCTTAAAGGAACCACTTTTCCAAGTAAAATATCATGACCCAGAACAATTTTGAGTTCCAATGGATGTCCACAGTGTCAAAATCCCAAAAAATGTAAAGAAAATCAAATTATTAGATTATATATCAGGAAAAGAATCATTTCAAGGTTTAAGTTTCATTAAAACTTGAAAGTTTGAAAAGTTACCAAAAGTATGATGGCCATTCTAGAAGTTTCAAACCAAGGTAAGAAATGACACTCGAGTTTAAGAAAATGTAAAAACCCACTTAATTTGAAGAGCTCAGAAAGTGCGAGATAATAGATTGGAACTGAGTGTGAAGTGAGTTCAGCGATAAAAAAGACAACCATCAAAGCTCTTTGAGCTCATTTTCACAAAGACCAGATATAAAAAACAATGATGTAGAAAAGAACGAAGTATTATTTTTAAAAGCCATAGGTTGAAGTTCATCAAATGGAGCACTAAAGTAGTTATTCCTCAACAAACAAGAAAGAGTTCTACATATTTGTAGAGAAAGTTAAATAATGAAGCCAAACTTACCAGTTCGAAGTCAAGTTTTTAAAACCCTCGAAATATCAATGAATGCAAAGTGAAAATGAATGCCCAGAATGAGTTTAAAACTCAAAAGTTCCTAGAAAACACAAAGGAAATAAAAGAAACGATGTATTAGTGCATTTTGAAACCAAAATGACATGAGGAACAAATATTTGAGATACAAAATGATGCATAAAGACTTGCCTTTTTGAATACAATCATGGTAAGTTCAAACCCATAACAATGTATGAATGCAAAGAACATATGTGAGCTCAAATGTCACGGGACAAGCCATGAATTCATACGAGCCTTAGTAGTGATGGAAAATACAAACTCTTCCTTCTTGAAGTATCACAAAATTTGGCTGAAGGAAAAGCGAGCTCAAAATCACACAATAATTGAAACACGGAAGAATTTTGCAGGGCTTTGACTACAAGGTGGAAAAAATGTATAATGAACGAAATGTTAGGTTTGGGTTTTTTACCCAACCCTAAACTCAGCTGTGTAACCTAACTTATCAAAGTTAGCAGATCAACAATCAATATCTAAAAGGACAGGATCAAATGATCAACATCACAAACCACTTTGCAACTACCCGTCTACCAAGGTTCAAAACATCAATGATTTAGATCTAACATGTACTTTAATCAACGACTAAAGATGAAACACCAAAATCAATGCGACCGCCACAATAACTAAATCACTAAATTGAGTTATAAATCAATGAGCCATATTTACAGTACAAAGATCAAAGGCTCGGATTAAATCAGAATTTAAATAACATCACATACCAATCAAAGGTAGAGATTAAGAAGTACAAGATCATGATTAATAGACCAAGCCTAATTTTTATATGTAAACTAGTGTGAAGTTAGACTACTTAATATTTCCATCGACAATTCTTCCAAGGGTTGAGTCATAGTGGGGGGGCTAGCCCCAATAATTCAAATAATCATTGCATTGACCTTTCTAAGGTCCAAAATCATATTCCCATGAAATAATCATATGTGCTGACCAGATAAAAAAGGTGGAAGATTTTTGTATGCTTAATGATTAACCAAAAGGGGCCGAAAAAATATATTATATGCCAAGGAACCAAAAGGGGTCGAAACATTAGTCAAGAGGCCAAATGACTATGGTATAACCAAGAGTAAATCAAAGGTGGTTAACATCTAATCATCAAACCTATGATTAGTGATTAACATACATACCTTTTCCAAGTCAAAGAAGAATCACATTACCTTAAACAAATCAAACTACCTCAACTTCTTCGAATGATAAAGTCAAGTACATGTGGCATAGCCAATGAAAGGAAAGTGTCTTTGCATCATGAGCCATGTGGTCCCCACTTTCTTAAGGGGTATTTTGCAAAGTTTTTTCTGACATAGTAATCAAAGGACAAGATAATTATTCATGCAGGTGGTCCCCATAGTGGTTGGGTGAATATTTTGTGAAGTATTGGAAATCAAGAAATTTTTATTTTACTTACATAGGCATATTATTTTGCATGTGCATCCAAGGGGACATAATTGTAAAAGTGCCAAATTTATCATTGCAAGTGGATCAAATTGCAAGTTTCACATACAACACTAGAAGGAGAATTTGCATGCATTGGAGAAAACTTAAAATCAAGAAAAGCTTATTATTATCCAAATTATTCATCCAACTTTATTAAAATAGAAAGCAGTCAATTTGCATTTTGAATGGGATGTATTTTTGTACCAAGGCTATTATGCATCATTGTATTAGCATGTTTATTTTTTTATTCCTCTTTTATTGAGGATAAAGGATAAAAATAGTATGCATGGGCGAGTAAAAATCTTAGCCTATTTTTAGGATGGGTGGGATGAATAAACTTGTTATATATTGTGTGCAATCGCAAGGCATAGAGGGGATGAATTTTTGACACGGGAGTGCTAAAGCAGTTTTTCCAGTTTTACTCTTTGAATGAGAATTGATTTCTACCTTTCCAATTATTTGTAGTGTGTATACCTTATTATTTCTTGTGAATGTCAAGTTCCTGATTAATCATCTTACCTTGCTGCAAATTTAGTAATTTCTACATAATATTAGTGTGTATGTCTATCTTAACAGTATTGTTATGAATCATTCCCTGAATACATCAAGTGTTTTGCCTTAATATTCTGCTAAAAACTATTGGTTTGTGCATCTAGAATCCATTCTCAAATTATTTGTGCATGTACTCAGTCAAATCATTCAATAAGTTTGGTGTATCACCTAGTTTTTCAATTCATTTACAGTCATATTTAACCCTCAAAATCCCTTAAAATTAGTTTAGGATACATTAAGAAGGAACCAACCTTGATATCGGAGACTCACCTCAACAATAGGTATACCCATAAACCTGAGTTGTTTCTATTGTATCTACGAAAGAGAGAGGTCTAGAGCAAGCTTAAAACCCATGCGAGTCATCTCTCTACAGTGGTGCACTTTTGAGATATAACAAATAATTCTACCTCTATTTATCTAAAAACACAATAATACAAGCACATACTTTACACACATGCCATGGAGATGGATCAAACATACCAACATAGTCGTGAATTATTTTTTCATTGTTTGTATCCATCTTTACATGATATTATGACTTATTTACCTCATGACTTGCCCCCTACAACTATGCTTGTAAACACCTATCACTCGCCTTACTAGCATCCTTAAAACCCTATCCATTTATTGAAAAAAATTAAATGAAAACAATCTAAACTAATTTTTGGGGTGGCCCAGAAGACCGAGGATCACACAAGAATACTTCCCTAAACCTATGGCAATTTCTTGTATTCGATACAAGAGAAGAAAATTACTTAGTGAGGGAGATAGGAAAGAAAATTGAGAAAGGATTTCAACCAAAAATAACATAACAAAGTTTTTGCATCAAAATTAGAACATTTCACTTGCAATCAATCAAAAGAAACCATTTACAAAGAAAGAGGAACAATCAACAAGAAACACAAAGTCTTATTGCATCATGTTGCACAATTTACAATGCTCTTGGAGTACAAGTTGAGATGGAGATAGAACAGTAGTAGATAGGGAATAGAAGAAATGGAGGAACTTACTTCTAGAAAGACAGTGAGAGCTATAAAAACAAGCATTAACCATCCCTTGAAATGAGGGTGCCATTCATATTTATAGTGTCATGATTGTCCTTTCATCTCCCCACATGACCTTTCACCTTCCCTCATGATTGTTGACCTTTAGTTCCTGTCACGACCTTTGATGTTCCTTCGTCACCTGTGACCTTTCATCTTCCTACATCTTGATCACATCATCTCAGGTTGCTCAAAATCTCCTTGACACATGACATCATTTTCCATACACAAAAATTCCCTCTATGCATGACATCATCTTCCTAGATGTGTGACATTGGACTGGGTCACAAAAATATGCTTGAAAAAATGACCTCATTTTTCATGTCGCATGACAACATCTTGATCCTCTTGTCACACGTCAACATTTGACTTCATGTCGCACAACAACATTTCACTTTCATATCACACGTCAAAATTTTTTTGAATGCTCAGAAAAATTTTTCTTGTCGCACATCAAAACCTTGCTATTGTATGTCAAAAACCTTTCCATGTCGCATGTTCAAGAAAACCTTTTTGTTATACATCAAAACCTTTTTTTCACACATTAAAACCTTTTGTTGTCACCTTATCATGTCACATGTCAACACCGTTGTCATATGCACATCAAAAACCTTTTTCGGACACTGAAAATCATTATCGAGTGAAAAAAAGTTGTTTTCAAATGTCAAAAATTTTTTGTTAGGAATCAAAATTTGTTTTTTCGACATGCGTCAATAATTTTTTTGTCATGTGTCAACAATGTTTTGTTTTTGTGTGTTAAAAATGGGTTTGTCGCACGTCAAAAGTCGGTTAGTAGTTTCACTATGAACTTGTTTTCACCATTTCGGGAGAAATTTTCAACGAAAATAGGTCATCCAATATATGAATATTTATGGAAAAGGAAAATATGAATCCAATGAGAATATTTATAAGTCTTGAAAATGAATTATTCATCATATTTACCCATATTTTCACTTTTCCTCAAGGTGTGTGTCGATAGACTGAGTGATAAGAAGAGTTTATGATCACCAAAAACTAACACATCATATGGGTCATGAAGAGAATTAAATATAATTTCATTTGAGATTTTTTAGGCTCTCAAATCTTCATGAGGCTCTCTAAAAACTTTGGGAAAGTTACAACTTGTACCAGGACCTTTGTGTCACATTGTTAGGACAAGTTTTCACCTCTCAATATTCCCAAAACCTTTCCTTGATGATTTAAACATGAAGTAGGATATTTTATCTCTCAATTCCTAGGGTATGAGATTATGAATATTCACATGAGCTCTCCAAAACTCTTGAACAAGGTGACTAGCTTTTTTCAGGATGTGCATTTCCCAATACCTTACTCCCAAAGACCCAGTTTCACATAACTTGTTCCTAAACACTTGATTTTCTTCCAAAACATTCCTAAAATTCCTCAATGATTTCACATCTCTATCACACACTTCTTGGAGGCATTATATCTTCTTGGGACATCCTCAGGGGTGCTCTACATAGGTGTAAGAAGTCTTAAAATAGGCCTTTTTAGGCCTGGGAGAAACTCCTTCAGGTGAATCATAATGAACTCATGAATTGTTTCTCACCAACTTACCTACACATGAAAAAACTTTAAAAATATAGTTAGCACATCCCTCTTGGCCATGATGGGGTTTACATAGTCAGAGATTGGTTGGAGGGAAGGTTCACATTACCAGGTTAAGGATTTTTTGAGTGTGGGCTTGATTTTCATGGCCAAAATTTCAATTTTTATGCTAGACATTTAGCATGACAATAATTGGCTCTAGCTTGGGGACTTGTCTTGGATTGAACAAAGTGAAGATGGGGCAAGTAGGAATCCCAAGAATCTCAAGACACTAAGAGGACCAATGCCTTATCCATTGGGCTATAGGAGTCATTGCAAAACAAGGGTGGATACAAAAAAAATTATTTATTGAACACAACACACGAGACAAAAAAAAAAAATGATAGAAAGGGAAACACACAACACAAAGGGAAACACACAAACCTATATTCACCTATGGTACATGTGGGGGACAACCACTTTTTCATTGTTTGTATAATTTTAGGTATTTCCCACTGGAGGAAATTCCAAGTGAGTGCCATTTAGATAAGATAGTTGGAAATTATTCTCTCACATGTGTCTCCTATATCTGAAATGGGCCAAGCCATAATGAATCAAAATTTCCATGGCTTCCTTTTGGTTCTCTCCTTTTATCCCATAGTAGGACAAGATCACCAATATGAAAAATCTCTTTTCTTTCCTTCTTATCAAATTTTTTTCTTTACTTTCAATTGATGGTCCTTTATCCAATCAACCACTAATACCCTATCTTCACATAGCTTCTCCAAGTACAAAATCCTTTTATCCAAGTGAGTCTTGGAACTCACCATCTTCTATTACTTTGATCAATTGCAATGTTGGTAACTCTATAGTTATTGGAACTTTACATTTATCCCATATAGGATTTGGAATGGAGACATACCAATAGCTCTTTTTTGGAGTGATCCGATCAGCCCATAATGCATCATATAGCTTCTTGTGCCAATTTCTCTTGATTTTGATCTACAAGCTTCCTCACAATTGTCACAAGATTCTTATTACTAGATTTTTCTTGACCATTCCCTAAGGGATAATAGTCAGATGCATGGGCTAAGGATATTTTGTATCCATAGAAGAACTCAAGTTAATTCCATAGAAGAGAAATAAGTGGCATTATCAACAACTATCTTCTATGGAATGCCAAAACATGAACAATAATATTTTCCTTGATGAAGTTACATACCATTTCGAATTGGCTTGCTTTACTGGTATGGCCTCCACCCACTTAGTGAAGTAATCCATTTTTGTGAGCACAAAGATATGACCTACACTAGAATGAGGATTAAGAGCACCGATGAAGTCTAAACCCCATTGTTGGAAAGGCTCTTCAATCACCACCCGGTCGAGAAGAAGTGCAATGAGTTGTGGTCTTCCCCAAATTGTTGGCAAGGCTCACACTTAGATACCCATTTTTGAGCATCTGAAAGAGAGTAGGCTAGTAGTACCTCCCTCGAAGTATCTTGTGTGTAGTGACCATGGCAGAGAAATGTCCACCACAAGCTTGGTCATGATATGCTTTTAACAACTTCTCTTGTTGCTCCTTATCAACACACCTTAAGAAACATCCATCAAGGGATCTCTTATACAATACATGGTTCCAAATCACATACCTTGCAACTTTGAGCTTGAGGGTCCTTCTTTTCTTATAATCCATATGCTTTTGGAAAATCACCATAAGTGAGGAAGTAAGCAATATCACTATACCACTCATTAGTAGTATTTACAAAGAGTACTTGGGGAAGGTCCTTACTTACACATCCATAACAATGGAATTATTTATCTTCATACTTATTCATGAGAGACTCATCTTCAACTATCAACCTGCATAACCCATTTCCTCTAATTAGATTAGATGGCCTTATCTCTAGGTCATACTCTTGAATATTTGACACCTAGTTTCCTCTTTTTTCTCCAAGATCTTGTTGAGTCAAGATAGAATTTATAGATGATCTAGAACCATTACAATGGTGTGAGAGTGTAGGATGTAGAATATGAAATTCTTGACTTCCTTGACCACCACATAAGTGTGATTTTCTATGGAGGAGTATTTGAGCTCATGATTCTTCAATGGGAAGCTCATGAAGGCAATAAGAGACTCAAGCCCTTCCTCATTCTTCTAAACTAAAATAGCTGAAATAGTGTGCTTAGATGCATAACAATACAAAATGAAATATTTATTAAAATTAGGACATACCAGGGTTGGAGATTTGGCTATGGCCTTTTGATATTCTCAAAAATTCTTTTCCCTCCTTTACTCCACTTGAAACTCTCTTGGGGCTTCATCATTTTTGTAATATGCTTGGTCAACTCAAAAAAATGGAACAAAGTGGTGAAGGAAGTTGACCTTACCAAATAATGAATGGAATCCCTTCTTTCTTGTGGGTAAGGAGAGGTTTTGAATGGCTTGTACTCTTTCTGGATCAATCTTTTTTCCTTCTTTGTTCACAATATGTCCTAAGATATTTCCTTCAGTCACTCCAAAGATTGAATTTTTGGATTCAATGATATGCCATGTTCTCGACACCTTAGTAAAAACTTGTTCAAGGTGTATCAAATGTTCTTTCCTCTTCTTAGAAAAGACTATGAGATCATCTAGATAAATGAAAATACATTTTTTCTTCAAATCCTTGAAATCCAAGTCCATTTCTCTTTGAAATGTGGCCCAACATTGATGAGACCAAATGACATCCTCCTTGTAGGAAAAGGTTCCCCATGGAGTTGTAAAAGTAGTCTTATATTGATCTTCTTGAGAAACTTCAATTTGATTGTAGCAGAGAATCCATCCAACATGGAAAGCATTTCTAAACCTGTGACTACTTGTAAAATTTGATCCATGATTGGAAGTGGGTAATTTCCTTTAGAGAAGCTTGGTTCAAATTGAAAGTCTACACAAATCCTTATTTCTCCATTTTTTTCTTCAGAGAAGGGACAATATTTTCCACCCATGTAGAGTGATGGATTGGAAAAATGATCCTTGCATTTAACATTTTCAACACTTCTCTGGATTGTTCCAACAATCTTTGGATTATATTGTCTTTTCTTTTTCGGAATGGATTTTCTTTAAACTTGAGTGGTATTGTGTGTTGCATCTCTTTTGGTTTGAAATATTTCAGTTCATCATAAGAGTATGCCAATACATCTGAATATTTTTTCAACAATGAAATAAAATTCTCTTTTCCTCTAGTGAGAAACATTTCCTATATTCACAAACCGAGGTTTCTTTTTATGTTCCAATGTTTACTTTCTCAAAATCAGTAGTGCTCTTAGGAGACTCCTTAGCTTTATCTTTCACATATCTATCATGCCTATCAAATAATTCTTCAAGTGAGACTAGGCCCTTAGGAATCTTATTACCTTTTAAGCTGAGTAGTACGCCCTCTTCAATCAATCCCTTTAATTCACCTTTTTTCTTATTCATCCATTGACTCCCTATGTGGGTTTTGCTTCCTTCAAAGAAGAGGATATTGAAATTATCTCTTTGTTCTAAGAAGGCCAAGAGCTGATTTTCATCATTGAAAACTTTCCAATGATTCACATTATCAAGCACACACTAGGTCGAAAACCATCTCTATGGAATATTTATCTTTATCAAAAGAGGGGTGTGGTATCATCAAAGAACCTGACACAACAAGAGAATCAACCTTTTCATTTTGTTCATGGGAACAAAACTTGTATAGAGAAAGCATCAAAGGATTCAATGCAATCCCATACTCTATTCTATAATTTTTAGCCATGAATTCTTCACTTGGTATTGATTCCAAACTTGTTTCACAATTACCTCTGCATCTCCTAGGCATCTCAATTATTTGATTCCCATGGAATCAGCTATATCCATGCCTAAGAGAAGGGCTTCATATTCTGTAGTATTGTTTGTATTTTCAAATTGGAGCTTGAAAGAAAAAGGAAACAACTCACCTAATGGGGAAATCAAAACCACACCAACTCTGGAACTTGAACTAATGACTTCCATCAAACTCCATAGTCCATAGTTGTCTTCATCTTCTTCGATATAAGAGGCACATCATCATTTCCTCTGGAAGTCATGAAGTAATTCCCATGTCCGTTGTCTTGATAAAGAATATCTTCCCTAGGATCTTCCGATTTTTACACTGTATATTTCATTTTCTCATTGGAAAAAACTTTTTCATTTGGCCCTTGACTGGAATATTTGTTGAAGACTAGTCCATCTAAATTTCTCCTCCCAAATCTCTATAAAATATTCTTCTCAACAACATCCCATATGAGGAGGAATGTCTACTACCAAGATAGTCAATAACACTTTCTTCTTAGGGAAATCAAGCTAAAGCAACTTGGGCATCCTTTATTCTCCCACAAGTGGGAATTCTTTAGTTTCCATAGAATAACACCGACCTTTAGCCCATGTTAGAGTCAATACCAAGGGCATTAGCTACTTTTATTGGCATCACATTATCAGAAGCACCTGAGTCTATGATATCAGTTGTTTAATTGGTAGCCTCCAATAAGAAGAGAAAGGTAGAATGGTTCAATCTTTTAGTCTTGGATGCACTTAGGGCTAGCATGTTTTGAGATGATGGGGAAGGAGGAGTCGGTAGTAACCCTTTAGAAGAGGGCATGACAGAATTGGGATTTGGGTTACTACCTTTGATAAACCTGGACTAGTTTATCAAACTATTCTGGATGGGTCTGCAAATATTCAGACTTAGATATTTGGACCTTAGACCTTTTGACATGATCTATGATATCAAAAGAGGATGAAGAAAATATATGAGGTGGTGGAAGATTTGGAAGAAGACACTACTTTGGGCTAGGGGTTATTTTGGTAGTAGAGGTAGACTTGGAAGCTATTATGGGCTTATTAGGTACCTCAGAAGTTTTTCTAGACACATTTACATTTTGGAAGTAACATTAGAAACCTTAGAAGAAGATGCTTTAACAGATGTAGACTTAGGAGACTTACTTGTTTCATCGGTGGTCCTCTTGGCTGCCACAAGGTCTGGTTTTTCTTTAGCAAGATTCCATATAAGGAGGAAGTGTCAACTCCTCTGTTGATTATTTTATTAGATGGAGTCACCACAAGAGAATATGCATCTTTCTTCTTCTTAAGAGTAGCAACAAAAGAAATTTGATTTTTGATTGAGAATGAGTGAACACACACAAGAGAAACTTGGTGCATCACCTTCTTCACTTTCATCTCTAGATGAGTACTCAAAATACCCAATCTCACATCATCATCGACTTCTTCAATTCCAAGCCCATATTCTTCTTTTCATCATCATCTTGTTCAACAATCTCATCCTCATCATCACCATGTGTATCACAGGATGCATTGACAGGGGGATCCTCTAGAGAAAGTATTTGAGGTGGTGGGCTGATCCTTTGTCTATTTTGAAAGTTCTTCTTAGGTGCCTCTCTACTCATAGAAACTTGAGCCAATTGCTTCTTGAGAGACAAGACATCATTAGCCAATTTCTGAACTAATGAATTTGTGGTACCTGTTTGAGCTTTGGCCTTTCTCCTTACTTGGACCTTTTTAATTTTTCCCGACATGATCAAATCATCTTCCACTTCAATTTCAATATTTTTTGCTTCATCCAAATCATTGGTTGAGTTATTCTTAGCATAAAATCACCTAGGAGTTGGGCATTTGTGAAGAATCTTAGCTTGTTGTCTTTGGTAGGTTGGGCTGCCTTAGGTATCTTGTAAAGCATCTATTGAAATTTTCCACAAACTCCCTCATTGGTTTGAAGGGATCTTTCTTCAGTTGAGACCATTGGGCCAAAATGCATGAGTATCTTCTACAGGTTTGAATCTTGTTTCAAACTTGGTCTTCATGTCATTCAATTAGTTATAGATCTAGTTGGAAAGTGGTAGAACCAATCCACTGCTGCATCTTACAAAGATTCTACAAAAATACAAATTGATACATCTTCATATCCAACTCCTAACACTCCACAAGAAGTGATGAAGGATGCGATGTGGTCATCTGGATGTTTCTTCCCATCACCATGGAACTTGGGAAAATTATTTCTTGACCCCCTAGGTAGATCATGTAGAGGCGGGGTGAGAGCTAAAGGGCCTATATTTTTCCCCAAGGAAGTGGTGCTTGTTGAGCCATTGGTTCTTCTTCCTTCTTCTTCTTCTTCTTCAAATCCTTTGAGGAATGACTTTGATTATTTCAAGCTCTTCTTTAAAAATTTCCTCTTGTGGAGGAACGTAGTTTAAAGGTTCAACTGCAACTCCATCAGCAGGGGACTCAAAAGATAAAGTAGGATCAAATTGGGGAGTATTTTTGACATGTTCTTCTTAAATTTAATGATAGGAAGTCTGAAATCAGCTTGCAACTATTATTCAAAGTTGGGATCAAACACACCACTAGCTCTTGAAGATCTTGTATACCTTTTTTTGTTGCCAACTTGAATGCATAATTCACACAAGAATTCTCTAGGCTCTCCTCTGCTGGTTCTGAACTTGTCTCACTCTTTCCAAGGCTTCTACACATTCTTCTTTAGAATCTAGAACTCTTGTAGCAGTGAAGTAATGAGAAAATTTCTCTGTTGTTCCAAATGGTTTCCCTCAAATATGATGCAATATATTCTTGTATATGGAATAGAATCTCAGCCTCAAGATTGGGGGATTACTAGGAATAGCCATTAGTGGAGGACATAAGGCTCAATGACTTTTCAAATTCTTTTTTATTTTTTTATTTTTGGAATATAATTTTTTTTTGGATTTTGTGGAATCAAAATTGGGTGTAGATATGCTAAATTTTCCCCCCATGGTGGGTGCCAAAAACTATTGGTGAAATAATTTTTAAGTGGGAAAATTAGTGAGTTCTCACCAATAGTGCACATGGGACTGAGTCCCTCTGCTTGAATGGGGAACTCCATTTATTGAAAACAAGGAAATGAAAACAATCTAAACTAATTTTTGGGGTGGCCTAGAAGACCAGGGATCACACAAGAATACTTCCCTAAACTTATGGAAATTTCTTGTATTCGATACAAGAGAATAAAATTTCTTAGTGAGGAGATAGGAAAGAAAACTAAGAAAAGGATTTCAACCAAAAATAGCATAAAATTTTTTGTTGCATCAAAATCAGAACATTTCACTTTGTAATCAATTAGAAGAAACCATTTACAAAGAAAGAGGAACAATCAACAAGAAACACAAATTCTTATTGCATCATGTTACACAATTTACAATGCTCATGGAGTATAAGTTGAGATGGAGATAGAACAATAGTAGATAAGGAACATAAGAAATGGAGGAAATTATCTTCTAGAAATATAGTAAGAGCTAGTAAACAAGCATTAACCATCCCTTGAAATGAGGGTGTCATTCATATTTATAGTGCCATGATTGTCCTTTCATCTCCCCGCATGACCTTTTCCCTGTCATGACCTTTGATGTTCCTTCGTCACTTGTGACCTTTCATATTCCTACATATTATATCACACCATCTCTAGGTTTCTCAAAATCTTTCATTTCACTTTCTAGTCGAGACATAAATTTTTTTTTCGACACTTAGGTTTACGTGTCACACGTTAAAACCTTATTGTCGTGGTGTCAAAAACCTTGCTATCACATGTAGATTTTTTTTGTCATACATCAAATTTTTTTGTCACATGTTAACATTTTTTTGTCACCTTGGTTTCCATGTCACACGTCAAAACCTTCTATGTCATGTGTCAAAACTTTTCAAACGCTGAAAATCACGTCGAGACAAAACGCTTTTGTTAGGCATCAAAAATTTGTTATCATATGTCAATATTTTTTGACATGTGTCAACAATAATTTTTTATCACGAATCATCAATTTTTTGTTTTCGTGTGTCAAAAATGGGTTGTTGTCACTAACACTCGGAAGAGTTGGCGGTTTCACCGCAAACATTTTTTCACCATTTCAAGAGTAATTTTCAACAAAAATATGTTATATAATATATGAATCTTTATAACATATGACTGCATCCTATCTGCTCTTAAAAGTATTTACAATTTCATTGAACAACATGTTCATAGTGTATGCAGCCTAAGCGGGATTAATGAAGACATTTGGGGCCCCAAAGAGAAAAGGGATATGGCAATTGCTCAGGTGGATCTGAAAGACTCTTCTCAGGCCACAACCATTGCTTTCTTTGTCTCGCTGCAAGCGATCAAAACCAAGATTGACAGGGCTATCAAGTAACGTGGTGTTGTGCTGTTGTTTACTGGCTGTGAAGTTGCTGATGACTGGCGGATCTGGAGCTGTTTTTTGGCAGAGATATTCTATGATAGATATCTATTGTTTGCTTTTTGATCTCTTCTGATGTTTTTGGATCATTGTATGACTGGATCCTTTCTTTTAATATGTTGTTTTATCTAGCTGATGAGCCCTCTGAGGTTGGTTGTTTTGCCCTTCTCTGGGTTGTTTCTCTCACTTCTGATATCTGGCTTTTGAGCCCTTTTGTATACAGGGTATAGTCCCTTCAAAACTATTTTCCCTTAATAAAAAAATATGAATCTTTATGAAAAAGGGATAATGAATCCGATGAGAATAATTTTAAGTCATGAAAATTAATTATTCATCATATTTTACCCATATTTTCACTGTTTCCTCAAGGTGTGCATCGATAGACCGAGTGATAGGAAGATTTTACGATCATCAAAAACTAACACATCATATGGGTCATGAAGAGCATTAAATATAATTTCATTTGAGATTTGGTTAGGCTCTCAAACCTTCACGATGATCCTAAAACCTTTTGGGCAAGTTACAATTGGTACCATGACCTTTGTGTTGAATTATCGAGATACGTTTTCACATCTTAGTATTCCTAACACCTTTACTTGATGATTTCAACATGAAGTAGGAAATTTTGTCTCTCCAATGTCCTGGGGTATGAGATTCTAAATCTTCACGAGGCTCCTGAAACTCTTTGAACAAGGTGACTATATTTTTCAGGATGTACATTTACCAATACCCTACTCCCAAAGAACCATCTTCACATAATTTGTTCTTAGACAATTATTTTATTCCAAAACCTTCCTAAACTTCGTCGATGATTTTAAAGATCTATCACACACTTCTTGAAGGCATTATATATTCTTGGGACATCCTTGGGGGTGATTTTTCAGGTGCAAGAAGTCTTAAAATAGGACCTTTTAGGTCTTTGCAAGAAACTCCTTCCAAGTGAATCATAATGAACTCATGAATTGTTTCTCACCAAATTACCCGCAAATGATTTTAAAAAAAAAAATATAGCTAGCACATCCCTCTTGGCCATAATGGGGTTTACATAGTTAGAAATTGGCCGAGGGCAGTTCACATTACCTAGTTCGAGAGATTTTTCAAGTGTGGGCTTGATTGTCATGGCCAAAATTATAATTGTTAATGCTATTCATTTAACATGAAAACATTTCTAAATTTATATCACTTCAAGTCTAAAATTAAAATATACCTTGGCTTGATGTTCTTGCACAATTTTCATAAGCCTCCATCCAACAATAAGAATAGGAATATAACTTACCTTTGCACCAACTTTGTGGACCATCATTTAAGATGCAAGTTTTCACTCTATACCTAAATAGCCTTGGAAGTCATATTGTCTTTCCATTTCCTATAAAAGACATTATCGTAGAACCTAATGTTCACGCATATACTTGTAACCATGCTTATTAACTAAAGGACTTACCTCTTTTACTCTCACATGTCTAATCATGCTTTGTCTCTTCATTATAGACATGAGAAGCCTTTCGTACTCCTCTTGTAACTTTATATTTCAGTTTGAGTCATAGCTACAAACCTCAAGTACCCACTCACAGACTTGCAACACTCTTTATCAACTAAAAACCTCATCTTTTTCACTTCCAAAGACCTGACAGTACTTAACCATCTCCATACTATCTCCATGATGTATAAACATAGCCAATACATCTCAATTATAAATCTAGGAATAATAAAACATCATTTAGTATTATTTAACTCATAGGAATACCTGGAAAGCATCATTTCTCCTTACATTTGATGGTCTAATCAAGTCATCATACAAAATGACCTGACTTACCTTCACGAGTCCAACAAACTTGCAACATAATAGTGCCTAAATAATCTTTGAACATATTTACAACCTTGAAAAAAATGAACATACCTTGACTTCATTAATACACTACTACACCATCATACTTCACATCACTCATGCTCTCCTTTAACTTAAAGCTTTATATGGATGGTGAATGCCTTTAAGAATCCTATTAGAGACATCATTTTGCATAAGGAGTCTAGAAAAACAATTTGAAGAGTTCCCAAGCCCTCTTTGACACCTGAGACTCACCTTTTACTTCTTGCTTATGATTTGTATCATGATAACCTTCCTATTTTTCTTCCATAAATGCTTTTGGTGGAACCCTATTGTTCACTCTTGGCTCCCATAACTGTTTTTACCTTCTTACTTGCATTCTAGGTTCCTGAAACCTCTTGGATTTCCTTGAAGATCCATAACAATATCTAACTACATGTCCAACCTTGTTGCAATTAAAGCACACAACATAACTCTTACTTATGAGGTCTTCATTTTTCAAATTCTAACTTAGTGGATCATATAGGCATTATTTGACAGTATGTCCCTTCTCTTGACAATTGAAACAAGTAACATTCCTTGATTTCTCATCTCTGTTATCCCTCCATGGGTAATCATCTCTAAAAAATTCCTACGTTCCTTTGCATTATGTCCAAATCCATTAAAAATATAATAATAACCATTAAAGGATCTTTTATACCTTGAAGCATTAGGCTACCTAACTCACCTTGTTTTCACCTTGGAGTTATTTTCCTTATGCTCATATTTAATCTTCATGCTTGGAAAAATGTATTATTGCATGAATCCTTTTCCTTTGATGTCATCCTTGAATAGCAAACTAGTCTTGTCTCCTACAGACCTTTGAATTTCTAAGAGATCATCAAGATCCTTGGTGCTCTTTTAAAATTTCTTGAAGGATTTAGCTCTATTGACTACCTCAAACAACTCTACCCTTAGAATGATTATCTCTTATCCAAGACTAGTACATTCTTATTCCCTAGATTACAAGATTGAAGTCATGGAACTCATATAAATTACCATGATTTTGACTGTTTCATCAATTTTACTTGTCACGAGATCAATGTTTTCGCTCAAGGTCATGGATTTTTACTTCATACTCCTTGATTTGAGCCATCAACTGTTGGAAATCGTGTGTTAATTTTTTTCATTTATGTTAACTCAATTGATGGCAAAGGGTTTCATGTGGTCATGTGAGTCTCCATGATGTGTTATTCAGGTGTCAAACATGAATATTGAGTGGTTTGGTGATTTCTATGGTGTCTTGGTGCATGGTTGAGTATGCCTAGTCATGGTTTGTGTCTTCCTACATTAGTTGGATTTTGTATTGATGTCATACATGGTATATGAGGTGATTTACAGGTTTCTTGAGTCCTGCATGAAGTTAGAAAGGTCAATTCATGAGGTTTTAATGTTGAGTCAGATCATTCTTGGCCTATTCTAGCCACGGAGAAAGTAGAATGAGGTAGAGGTATGCGTTTTAGAGCTAATAAATCTTGTTAAATCATGGGAAAAATGTTATGATATTTTACCTAAGGTGTATGGTGAGTTTCAGGCCAGAACTTAGAGGTATGATGCATATTTGGGGTCATTGGGAAGAAAACAATGAGAAACATCCATGTAGGCACATGCAAATGATATTTGATAGAGAGTTTTAGAGCTATTTTGGATATGAGGTGAGTTTGATAATTTATAGGATGCCATCATGATTCTTCATGACAAGTTCTATCTCAAAGTGCTAAATCTTTTTGAAGATATGCAAGTTTTGGTGAAACTGGGTAATAGTGTGTTTTTAAGACAAAGTTGGACCTTTTGATGCTTGCTGTGAATTATATGATTTACATGGGGAACTTAGATATTTGGAATATATTCTAAGTTAAATTATAAATATTTCACAAAAATAATGAGGTGATTTTATCGTCATGTTTTTATGAACAATCGTCAAGAAGGTAAAGTGGTTTTAAACCCTAACAAAACCCTTGTTAGGAGCAACTTGAGAAAAGTGAGTATACTAGCCTAGTTTTAATTTCTAGTGAAAAATTCATGATTTTATGTTGTATTGGACTCTTCCATATTTCCAAAAGGGTATGTTAGAGCATGTGGTGATATGTGGACCCCACCTAAAAATGTAACTTTCTAAAGAGTTTTAGTTTGTGGAAATGTTTCCCAAATGAGGTAAAGACTAAATTAAAATTTATGATAAAAAAATATTTTTTATTGATTTTTATGAAGGTTTCAGGTCATGGTGATTTTGAAAATTTTCCAAGTGTGCCCTATCTATCGACCTGGTTTTTAGGGAAGTTTGGAGTAGCTTGTGGTAAAATTGAGATTGCAAGAGATACAGGGGTAGTTAGGAATCCATTAAAGTTTTTTTATGAATATAGTTCATGAAAATTTCCAATGGTATATAAAACTTGTGTTTTTGATATGGTATGTAAAAGTTATGACCTATTCTTTGAGGGTCAAGTTTGGAGGATGCTCATTTTAGCAGAGGGTACAGTAGCTACATGAGGTAAGATGTTTATTATTATTTGATTAAGATTGGTGAAGGTTTTTTATTGATTATAAATCATGTATAAGTGTGTTCCATGATTTGGTTAATCTTGGAAGTGTTTTTTGATGTGATGGAGTGTGTTGGGCTCATACTTAGTTCTTGAGTCCTAGAAGGATAAAACGTAGTTTGTAGAGATGGAACTATTTGAAGGCCTTCCACTTAGATTTGGAAGGATTTACAATATGTTATGAAAATAGGATTTATATATATTTCAAATTAGGTATGTATTGAGTCTTGGTGATGTCTTTTGATATGTCTTTCAAGTTGATTTGTGAAGAAGAAGGTAATCGTATTTTCAGGACAAGTCTGTTTCTTACTGAAAGAATGAGTTGGTTGGAGAATCAAATGGATGAGTTGATGCTTAATACCACATGTAAATTGAAGAGGGGTCAATGTTTCATATAGTTAAGGAATTTATAGGTCTTGAAAGTTATATAAAGGGTACAATATAGCTGAGTTTACAAAAATAGATTTTTGGGTAGCTTGATTTGGTGAAGGAAAAAGTAGTTGTTGTTTGAACATATTATTTCATGAGATATAACTTGCTTAGAAGTTTTATAAAGGATATGATATTTCCATTGAGTTGTCACATGTAATAGTAGATTTGATATTGGGTGATATTGAGGCCCAAAGGTAAAATCATGGTGTTGGAAACATGTGTTTTGTGAAGGTAATGAACTAGTGGGCCCGTTAAATGAAATAATATGATTGGTTCAAGTACATTTAAACCATGCTTGAGGTTTAACTGATATATTAATCATGTTTGGTGAATATAGGAGGTTTAATAAGCATGATTTTGGAATGAGTGGAAATTTCTCATTCTAGTGAATGGGTTTTGAGGATTTTTGGTGCATCATAAGTGGATTTTGGCATGACCAACGTATATGGGTCATATGTGACCATTATATTGGATTTATTTTAATTTTATTATGTTTTTTGGCTAAAATTAGTCATGAGGGACTGACCTCTCTCATGTTTGGATGAATGAAAGCATATAAAAACATGTTTTTGGGTCATTTGAGTGCTAATTCATCCGGAGGGAAAAGTGTAACCTAGAGGAGAGTTTTTTTCTGGTATGAGTGCATTATTTGAAGTTTGAGGAAGAGTATGACAGGTTTATGGATATTAGAGATCATGCATACATGTGTTTAGAGCCATGAAAAGTTGAGAAAGATGAAGATAATGAAAGATTGAAGACATAGGGTTCGAGAAAGGATTTGCAAGTTGAAATTGTGATCTCTATTAGTTGTGGAAATAGAAAAATTACAGATAAAATATCATCAGGTGGCATAATTGGTTCCTAGTCATCCTAAGGGCTTGTACCCTCCTTATTGAGTTGGTGCTCTACTAAACTAGGGGTTGGTGCTCCTTGTGGAGTTGGTGCCTCAATAAATTGAAACATGACAATATAATGTTTGTGTTTCAGTGGTTTTTCTTCCCCATGAGGATTTCAGACTTAAATATTGTGTCTATGAGTTCTCTTACATGTGTTATGGTTATTTGAATGTATTGTGCACACATAATAAGCTTATGATGAATGTTGATGTATGATGCAATAATTAATTTTTAGGAATGATTCACTCCCTCTTAGTCCATTGTGATTCTAAAAATTGGTATCATAGGAGGTCCTTTAGAAGAAAGTATAACATCTTGAAGGAGATCCTAGAAGCACAAGAAATGGGTGAGTCTTTAGATATTGAGGCTATATTGAGGAGAAGGAATGAAATATCTCAGTCATGTATTAATTACTATCAATATCAAGTCAAGAAAATGGAAATAAAGCATGATCAAGCCATTAAGGGTTTGAAATCTCAAGTGGAAAGTTTTTCTAATGCCCTAAAGAAGAAAGAGGATGCTTGTTCTAGGTATGAGGAAAAATTGAAATCCCTAGAATAAGATTTGGAGACTGCATCAAGTAGGATGCGGTCGTATGAGAAGCTTGAAAAGAGTTCCAATGATCTTGATGGGATTTTAGAAGGCCAAAGGGTGGCTAGTGACAAGACATTCCTAGGTTTTGAAGGAAAGCATGTGAATACGATGAAAAATCTGGTCCAAGTTCCAAATCAGATGTGATGGAGACTAGGAAGATTGATTTGAGAAGGTCTAACCTAGTTAGAAAACCTAATGCTCGAGGTATGGTTATTCATTTAATGGTTTTTTCTGTATATGTCATGATTTTTTTCATAGATCTAGAGATTGCAAGAGGAGGTATCCTAGGGATGATGTAGGTCTCTTCACAAGTGAAAGGTTTTTATGTTTTGAGTATGGTCATAGGGAAAAAAAATCATGGATAGAATCTTAGCGTGTTTGAGCCTAGGCGAAAGATAAGTTTTTTTCTTCAATGGTCAACAATCAAGTCATATAGCAAAATTTTCCAAAGAAATAAGAGGTTCATTGTAAGGACTGCTCTTATGGTCAAGAAGGTTGATAATTATTTCAAAGAGGATCAATCAAATATGAAGAGTTTAAAGACCGATTCAATGACGCTCATTAAAGAAGGATCAAAGTTAGATCAAGGTGTTTCACCACATAGGAGTACTATATGAAAAAGGATTTAAAAGGTAAAGGTAAGGTATGTGAGGAATACCTAGAGGTTGTGAAGAGGTTGCACACCATTTTGAAGACCAAGCCAATTTTAGAGAACTCCTTTTTGTCTTGGAAGGACTACCTAAGAAGAAAAGCAAGACCAAAAATAGAGTTAATAACATAGGTCAATGGATTTCCTAGCGTGAGATAGATCCGGGAAACAGGTGCTTCCTCGAAGGTTGTCAATCCACATCTTAATACAAATTAATGCTGATAAATATCATGAAATGGAAATTCCTATTATAGTTATATGATTTGGGTATCTCACATAACATAATAGTATAAATATAATCTAAATGATGAATATAAGATTAAATCTAGGAGAATGGTCGGTTGTCAGGGTCTATAGGTATGAAAGAGGGTAGAAAGAAGGTTTGAGTGAAGTCTTGGGAGGTTTTGGAGAGTTTTGGGTGGAGGAATGAGCTCATTAGTTTGAGGGGAAAATGCAGACATAGAGACCGATGCCAGTCCTTGGTTATAGCCGAGATCGGTTGGGTAACCAATCATGGTAGGGGCAATTGGGTTTCAAAGGTAGAAAGGAGGTTGATTTGGGCTCTATGTGATTACACAAAGTATTGGGAGGTCTTAGGTAGGGTGTAGAAATTTAGGTGAAGACCCAATAAGTGTAAAAGGGGGTTGAAAGGGAAAAGTGGTTCGGTTGGTGGTGGTGTCAGTGAATGGGCTACAAAAGGTATCCGAGAGAGGAAGGAGGTGATTAGAAAAAGATAAAGGATCTAAAAAAAAGCTAATGAAATCAATAACTTGGTTAAGAATACTTATGAGATCTAGAGATTGGTAGAAGTTCGTGGTTGGTTGGTATGCATAGGAGAGACAAGCTGAGATTTTGTACCATAGTAGGGAAGCTTAAGTGCTTCTCTATGCAAATGGTTCAAGCCTATGAAGTCATGTAGATTGGTTGTTGGTGGAGATTTTGATGCTCTGGTGCTTAGTTGATTGTCAAGGTGTTGATTGAATGCCAAATATGTGAGATCAAAGAATTCCAACCAAAATAAGAACCCAAGAAAAGAGTTGAAAATGTTTATTTAAAGGAATCGATGATGGTTCCTTGACTGACACCAACCAAAAAATAACTAGCATCGGTTAGGGAGAAATAGTCTTATTTGCTAAAAATAACCTTTTCTCTCCCTTTTTGGCATGAGTCAAGAATGGTTATGGGTTAGGAGTCTTGATTCTCATTAAATCACATGGGAAATTGGTGGGAGAGGTAATTGGCAATTAATATTAGGTTTAGAAGAAGTCTTAGTTGGTTAGGGGGAGTGATGAATCAATCTTAGTTATTAAATGGGCTTAGAATGGGTCCAAGGTGAGGTGGAGGGGTGAGGTAATAATTAATCTAATATAGGTAATTAGATTAATAAAAATATGTGAAAGAGGTCATGGTAAGGGGGTATGTAATAAAAGGGGACCTAGAGGGTGTCGTCCTAATTTTGGATGTCTACATTTTCCCCTTTTTTCATGTAGCTTGTATTAACAAGCGATGATGAAAAAACAAGAAGTGGATGCCCCATATATGGGTGGAGGTTATCCCCCTCAAACCAGGAACTGATGTAGTGGAAGGAAGAATCAATGATGGGTTTGATAAGGTGGTAGGTGATGAAAAATGGGGTTATGTGAAGGTATAGGCAATAGTGATGATAGGGTGATCAAAAGGTGTTAGGAAGTCAAATGCACACACATGCTTAGAATGTAACAAGGCACAAGGTTGAAGAGCACACAAACACTAACTCGTCAATAGTCGATAGTTTATCCAAACAAGGGTGATGTGGTCCAAGTATCCAAGGTATAGGATGTGATCCTAGAAACACAATGAGGCTAGGTGTAGGAATGGGTATAGGTGTGTTCGAAACACCAAAAGGTTTGGTCTAGTCGAGATAAACGTCATGAAATAAGGAAAGGTAAGGTTAGTAGGCTAAACAACATGGGTAGCATTATCACACAGTAGAGTAAGTAAGCAAGTTTGATTGTCATATAGGTGAGGTTGGGTTGGAAAATGTATATAGGTAAGGTCATGGGTAAGGCCTAGGTGAAGGAAAATGTGCCCTTAAGTATATGTAGGGAGGTGGTGAGATAGTGAGGCTATTAGGTGAACTTGTAGGGAGGTTTTAGAGTTGTGTTAGCTATAAAAAGGCACATGAGAGAAAAAATTAGTGAAAATGAAGCATATTGGGTTATATATAGGGTGACCAATGCAAGTTAAGAGGAACCGATTCAAAGAGGATGACCGATTTTGGTTGAGAGGGAACCAATGTTGGTAGTGTGACTAATGCAGTCACCTAGGAAATACCCGACCGGCATCGATTGCCAAAATGGTGAGATAAAAATGGAATCTTGCCTAAAATGTGCTCATTTAAGTATTGGTTGAGTTGGAAAATGAGTAGTGGAGAGGTTATTTGTGAGGAAGATGACAAATAGTGCCAGGAGACTAAGTTATCGAGAGATAAGTGGGTGGAGGAGATGATTTTGTGGTCCCACGTGCAACTATTTGATTGGTTGGAGAGATGGGAGATATTTGACATGGCAGAGGCAAGGGAAGGATCAAGGGGTGCTCAGTTCAAGATCCAACCATCCCAACATGGAGGTGCTAGTGAGTAGAGGTAGGATTTGGGATTTAAGCTTGGTTTTGTAGAATTATAGGTACTAGAAATGCAAATTTTATTGAAATTGGGGTGAAATTAGGGTATGGGAGGGTGTAATTAGATTAATTAGGGGTGAAAATGAACTTAGGGCCAGTTGGAAGTGATTTGGGTGTATTTTTGATTTTTTTGTAATTGGGGGGCTTGGGGGTTTGGCCTTGGGGCTGAACCAGTAACCAACATCAATCAATTATTAGCTAGCATCATTTGACTATCTAGCTCCAGTCATTTTAAGGGGCCAACATTGGTAGGGGAACCAATGCCGGTTGCTTAGTTAAATAACGAAATGTAATAAAATGTTGATTTTAGGTCAAATCTAAGGGAGTGTGAGGTTGGTTAGGGTGGAAAAGAGAAATCTTAGGGAAGGGTTTGGGTAAAATATGATGTTATAGGATGATTTTGAGAGGGATGGGGTTGGGTAGGAAAATAGGTAAACTAGTGGGAGGAAAGATAGGTAAGATTAAAAAAATGGGGAAAATAGTGGAATGGAGTGGCCCGAGCTAACATCCAAAGACCAAATATCTTCTGAGTGCTGCCTACATAGCCCTTGAAAAAGGGGCCTCAAGACGATGTAGTTCTCCCATAGGAAAAGGAACAATATGATTTTTTAAGTAGGTTGGGTGAAGGTGAATGGTCTAGGTAAGGCACAAGTAAATATTATGAAAGATCAAGCTTTGAATAGAAAGTTGAAAGGGAAAATGATTAACTTGTGTGGATGTTGATGATGCAGGCTAGGAAATAGATGACTATGAGGGATTGACTTCTACCCCTTCTAGTACATATGAGACCCACCATTTTAGAGGAGGAGTGGGAACACATGCGGGAATTTGGGCTAGGTGCGGTGAGGAGGTACATGAGGATTACACGAGACCACAGTATGATGGTAGCCCTCATCGATAGATGGGACCCGACTACTAACACCTTCCATCTACCAATGGGAGAGATGACTGTCACATTAGAGGATGTATACAGGATTCTATGGCTTTCAATCATTGGGGAGCCACTTTATCAGGTGTCATCTATAGATGTGGTAGATCATTTGATTACAATGTTTAGGCTGGCCATGACAGAGATGACATACCATAGTGTGAGTATCAGTTATGGTGTGATGTATGTGGCACATCCCGGGAGGCCCTGTATTTTTGTGTGGATGATGGTTGACATCATTTGTTTTGCCTTTCAAGACTTAGAGGGTCGGAGGTTTCCACGGGACTTGATGGGAGTTCTAGAGGACATGATTTTTGATAGGGTTTGTTTTGCATGGGCACTAACTTACTTGGTTAAGCTATATAGGGATATTTGAGCTTATAGGAGGATACAACGATTGAGTCTCTATTATACTCATCAGCTACACTGTTGGGCATATGAACACATTGTGTGCCTTTGTCCAAAGTAGGGTCTACCATGCATGTGAGGGTAGCACATGGGTGTATACAAGGTAGGATACAAGTGGTGGTTGCTGATAGGAGAACAAGTGAGGGTGGATGGGGTGACTCAAGATATTGCATACTACTAGTGGGTATTGGATATCTTATCAACTGTAGATATTCTATGGAGGCCATACCTCACTTACCCAGATTTCACATGCATGGAGGAGGAGCTGGAGGGTGTATAAATGTTGAGATAGATATAGGGCAATGGGATGAGGAGTACAAGCTCATATTTGTAGATTGGGTCGATGATAGTTTGGCTTACAACAAGATTTGCCCCAACCATTCCCATAGTACCATTGAGATGATGTGGAGAGGCCATTACCTCTTCCGGAGATGGAACCACAAGAAGGAGTGGAGGAGCAGGTAGTTAAGATGTTAGACAATGCTTTGGGTACATAGATGGGTATAAGTAGTGGTGGACAACACGCTTACATGTAACACCATCCAGGACATGAAAACCTGATTTGGACACTATTATCAGTGAAAGATATAGGTTGCGGGGTAGGTTATAGGATTGCATGCCCATGTTATGCGCTATGTGACATGGGTGGCCACATTACCAACACATTTAGTGGAAACACGGACACATAACGGTGATGGGGGACACATGGCTACCCCTCCTTCACCTCCAAGGGTACATGATGGGACAAAGATACATGGAAATGGTCAATCATCACAGGTACATATACCAAGATAGGATCCATAGCCATAGGGACGGGGACAGGACATGTTCCACAACCTCGGGACAAGGACATGGACAAATAGGTAGTGGAGCGATACCATCACCATAGGTGGTATCGATGAATCGATACAGAGAGGTTGTGGCTAAGGCTAGATATTATAAGGATCATATTGCAAAGCTTGAGCTCCCTATTATTAGATACGATACCTACAAAGCACAACAGACATCTTCAGGTTCACATTCACATAATCAGAGGTATGGCTCATGGACCCATAGTGCCGGTAGTTCAACATAGGGATCCCATCGCAACCATATATCGGGAGCCACCATACTCATGGGTAGGGCCAACAAGAGGTTACCAATGCACAGAGACAAAGGTTAGGTGAGGGGACATGAGAGAGTGGTAGAGGCACAAACCCTTCTAGGGATGATGAGATGATGGAGATTGTTTTTGATTTTTGATTTATGAATTATATATATTGGCTTGTGTGCTAAAGAGCCAAGTTGTGGATGAGAGTTTTGAGAGACTTATTTATATTTGTGTATACATTGTATTGACACATGAACTTTCTAGTATATAGATGATGGTATTTATATCTGTTGTGTTTGGTTTCATTTCCATTGTATTGTTATCATGGAAATTAGATGTAGGTATGATTGATAATGTTGTGTTTCGTTTTAATTTCCAATGTATTGATATTATGGAAATTAGATGTGTAGACATGGTGATGATGTATGGTTTGTTTTAGGTTTAATTTATAATGTATTGATATTATGGAAACTGGATGTAGGCATTGTTGAAGTATGGTTTTGTTTGGTTTAAATTTCCAATGCATTAATATTATGGAAACTAGCTATGGGGTGGGAGAACGGATAGGTAAGATAAGAAAAGTCAGAAAGATCACGTAGGAGGGGAAAATAATGGTTGAGCTACCCTACTAAGTCCCCATGCCTTAAGAGTGCTACCTATATAGCCCTTGAAAAATGGTTGTTACACGATGTAGTTCTTCCATAAGATAGGAAGAATAAGATGGTTGTACGTAAGTTGGGTAGGATTGGGTAAGGTAGATTGGGTAAGATAGATTGTGGTAAGGTAAGTTGGGTAAGATTGGGTAAGGTATATTGTAAGGTAGATTGGGTAAGATAGATTATGGTAAGGTAAGTTGGGTAATATTGGGTAAGGTAGATTGTGGGAGGTAAGTTGGGTAAGATTGGGTAAGATATATTGTGGTAAGGTAGATTGTGGTTGGTAAGTGTATGATGTTATTTGATTTAATTTCCAATATATGATAACATTATGGGAACTAGATGATGGGTATAGGTGTGGGTGAGATGAGAATAGAACCAAGATATCTAATGTCGATGGTCTCATCCTGTTGAAGAAGCAACAAGTAGACAAAGGGGAACTGAAAAGAAGTGAAATGCTCCATAGTTGGAAAGGACCATAATGGCCATACCAAATAGGCTTATGAACATAAAACCCTTGAGACATTGCATGATTTATAGGCATATGGTTGAAAGAAGTTGCATGATCACAAAGTGTTGCATGAGCACCACGTCCCTTGAGTAGATAGGAGAAAATAAAAGAGGGTAGGGTGGAGTGGTTTTTTTAGTGTAACCTTGTTTTGGGACAACATGCCCCTTTTGTAAGATACCCAAAACCAACATAGGCAAGTCCATGACCATTTTTTTGTATTTTTCTTTATTTTGTATTTTGTATTTTGTATTTTGCATTCATATAATGATCGATCTGCCGGGAAGTATATATTGGGATGAATAGTAGTGTCTCCTTGAGGTATTTGTGAAGATTGTAGTCATTTTTATGCCCTCTCAAAGAATAAGGAAATCCCATGCGCACCACCCTATCACCCAGTGGGTGTTGGGTACTCACCCGAGGCACGTGCAGGCACCGAGCCCCTCCTTTATGTGAGTTGTGTGAGAATGCATTAGTTATGAAATAAACTTAAATGAAGAAACTAGAAATGAACCATACATTCATCTTAGAGCTCATAAAAATTCTAGACCAATGTATTTATCCAAATAAGAAAATCATTACGAATATAAACTGAATTATAGCAGAAAGGAAATGCATAAGGGTTTACACCCACTCATATGATATATATATATATATATATATATATATATATATATAACAACGATTCATACAGATGTAAGTAAAACCAAAACCACACATATATTCATATTAAGTATGTTGATAACCACATTACATTAACTGAGGAAATCAAAGATCCATATAATAGTGCAGACCAATGTCATGCATTGGAACTAGACTTAAACCCTTCATAGTACAAAGAAAAATTATTCAGACCCATCCCCTTGATACAACATACTCCTACATATCCTCTAAACCCAACCCATAGAGCTCTCACAACATGCTTGCATAGATTTGCCTCTTGCATTCTCTATCTCTCGCATCCGTTGTCTCTCTCTCTTTCTTGGGCACTCATATATATAACCTTATCAAGCACCGCCACAAAGTTGTAGATTGATTACCATGTTTCCAAGTGGTACTCTATGGGAGCATGCTCCTTCAGATGTGAGCTCTCCATCCTTTGCTATGATGACTGTAGAGATGAAAATTGACATACAAGCTTCAACCGCACTCGACCCCCGAGGTTGTGCCAAAGCAACCAATGTTGAATGTTTGTGGCTAACTATAGGAGGATCGGTGACTAAGATATGGTAGTGTGATCTCTGATAGATGAGTTGGTAAAGGGAGACTTAGAGGCTATGAAAGGGTAGTGTAAATTCCCTATGGTTCATTTTACTAACTTGGATCTAAGTGTTGATCTAGTTTGAAGTGTCCAAATTAACTAAGCTGAAAATAATCTATGCTACTATTGAATGGAAACTAATCTAAAAAAATCACAAAACTGAAATATTACAATCATGAACAATAATTTGCTTCTATCTAAATAATTAAAATATTTCTACACTAAATCTAAACAAGAGAGATAACTTTGGTTTGGTTATTCACTTGTGCTTGATTATATTGAAACTAAAATAACTTAAAATAAGAACTTTTCCAAATGATCTATGATGTGTAGACAACATCCTATAGATATTTTCTCCTTAAGATCCAGGGATGGGAAGAAGAGGATCCATCACCGAGAGCTGCTATGAATGATTCGAACCCTCTTGGAAATTAACTAATTACTTGTGAATGAAAGGAAATTTATTTCTACTCTATTTGATATGGCATAACAACAATAAATTACAAGAATGAAGGAAATCAAATAACAAATCCAACCTGGAATTTACATAACAGAGATAAATCCAGTTGTGTAGTAATTGTCCCCTCAATTTGTCTCTTTCTTTCTCGAGTGTTCATATGAGTCCAAGAAATTGGGAATGAAAGAACATGGTAGGATTATGGAACTTGAGCAATGGAAGCTTGATGGCAGCCCTGGATGCATTACGGTTAGAAGAGAGATAACACAAGAGATCAGAGCTTGGCTATGCAATTCCTAGCAAGATCATAGCAGCAATACAATGCAAGATACACAAAATTCTCAGGCCTTTTGCTTGAATACAAGCATGGAATATATAGGAATGGAGGATGGGAGGTGCCTTCATGCATAAGGAAAGAAGGAGTAGTTCCAACCCATTAAATCTATTTAAAAATAGGAGGAAGGAGAGCCAAGAAATCAAAGCTAATTTTAGACAATTCGGCTCATGAATGCATGCAAAAATTGAAGTTAGTGAACTTTCACATGTTAAAACACGTGTGAAGAATCTAGAAAAGGTGTGGAGGACTGTGCGCTTTACGCAGGTGTTACAGTTTTAGAACCGCCACCGGGTAGAGGCGGGCGGTCCCGGCATCAAGGCCAAAACATGCACGAGAAAGAGTGGGAAGTTGGATGAAAGTGTGGAAAAGATAAGGATGTCTAGGAAACAAATGTATACTGTGAATGTAAGTATCCTACCGTGAATGTACATATATCTCTTTTTGGCTCAATTATTCCTTGCATAGAGTTGGATTAAATTTATCATTTGATTCACATGTGTACTCTTAGATGTTTAGAATTTTTTATTTTCATATGTTTTTCAAAATGCATGCAAATATATGATAATGCAATCACATTGTGATGTTGAACTTTAGTTTCTCTAAGCAAATTTTGGTACTTCATATTGTTTTGGAAAAATGTGGCGAAAGAGTGATATGATAAGTGAAAGAACTTTCCCTACTCCTAACTCCATGCAACTTTGTAGGATGCAAGGGATCAACAACAAGAGATAGTAAGGGAAAAATTTATGAAATTTGTTGAACGGTAATGATGAGAGAAAGACAAGGATTTGACAAGACCGAATTGGGACACTACAAATTCACCCTACTCAAGTTACTTCATAGCTTAAAATGTGATTTACTTTCCAGTTTATCTAGACTTAGATCTGTAGATGGCTACTTGGTTGAAAAATATGGGCTCGAGGTTTTAAACTCTTTTGGAATTTTGGACATCTAACTCACTTTGTTCTTGACTTATGAACTCACAATATTTGAGTGAATTATTTGTAACTTTCAAGTTTATCAACGAGACCCCCTACTCCTTGCCCTGTGCTACCAGGAGGAAGCATGGGATCATCACCATGGACAAGGAATAGGTGAGTAAGGGCATTTCTCTCCTTTCCTAACCATACATCACCGAGTAAAAGATGCGAGCTCAACACCGAAGGTTGGTAGGGAAAAGAAATGTGTAAAATAAAATTTTCTGTGGAATTGCATTTAACTTACTCATCTAGGAAAAATGTTTAGTATGTTCTTATTTCCAAAGAGATTTTTATGGGATAGATGTGACACCATGAATCTTCTAGAACAAACTATAGGCAAAAAAACTTAACCTAGAAAGAGACTATAAGAAGAACCAAGTATGCAAGCCTTGGTATGATCACGGTAAAAAAATTGTCTTATCTTGCTTGAACTAGATGAAATGATTCAGAAATAATTGATGATACTATGAATATTTGAAGAGATATAATTTGAATGTTTTGCCAATGTTTTTATAAGTTTTTAGGAGTTTCTATAAGAATAAATCCCTTGATCACAAATTTTACAAAATGAATTGGCAAATGAAAATGCAATGTGGATGCAAGTAATGTACATATGGAAATGTAGGTGAAACTACATGTCATGATGTCTAAGGTGAAGAAAGTTGATGAATATCGAATTCTTCACCCCTAAAAGTACACAACGGAGAACCATTATCCTCAAAATTTCTGTTCTCTTAACAAGGTCCTACCATTCTGGGTTTAAACTTACAACCCTTGCCTAGAAGTGTATATGTCCAATCATTAAAATCATTTGTTTGAAAGAGGTGTTCATACACCTCTTTATCATGTTCTTGAGACATGGTGTGTGGGTGAGCATGACTATGTTGCTCGGCCTTATTTCCTATGTGGAGCATTCTGTTTATTTGTGACACTTGCTGAATGATGAGGCCTTTCCCCATGGATATGTTAAGCTTAGTTTCAGATGCACATGGGTTGAAATTGGGGTTTAGAATAGAACAACCCTCAGAGATGGTTTTCATGGGAATTTTTTTGATCTCAAATTTCCCTTCTTCATTTATTAATTCTATCATGTTTACACCTAGACCTAGGTCGTTAGAAGGAAGAGATACTAAACCAAGAAGACTTCCCATCCCTTGTGGTCCAAACGGGAGGAAGATTGGATCGTCACTCTCTAAGAGTTTAATAATTTCCACTGTGGTTTTAGTGGACACTGTTTTCATAGATATTGATTTACCCTTATTGATTTTTGCCACCTCGAATGTTTTTGGGTCAAAACTTCAACCTTTAGCATCCTCGGGGTAATTTGGGCTAACTCTTTTGATCGAGGTGGTTGGTTTAATTGATTTTCAAGAAGTTCATACTCCATATGGACTCCTTTCTTCTTCTTAAGGTTTTCTAAGTGTATATCGAAGGGCTTAGGATCCCCTTGAGCAATGAAGACCTTCCCCAAATGGAGAAATCTCATATCTTGGAACATGGTAGAAGGGATAGCCTTCATTCAATGAATCCAGTGTCTCCCGAGGATCATGTTACAACTTGTTTCCCTGTCGATAATGTAAAAATCTGTTAATATGGTCTTTAGACCAAGCGTGACTGGAAGAACTATGGTTCCAATTGAGGTCTCTTTAAGACTATCATACCCTCGTAACGTGTTTCTTGTAGAGGAACAATTTATCTCTCCATATCCAAATTTTTGCAAGAAAGAGAAGGGAACCACATTTACGTCAGCCCCATAATCAATCATGGCTCTCTTAATGTAATTTTTGTAAATCCAAACTTTTAAAAATAAGGCGGGATCCCTCTTCGGGAAATTTCAACGTCAGATGGCATCTTGTCTATATAAAAAACAAACCCAATATCCCTATTGTTCTATCTTGAAGGATGTATGTCAAAGTCAATATGATTTATTTAAGCAATAGGAGGTGGCATAACATGGATTAGATGACCAAGACCTAGTGCATTGAGCAACATAGAATGATGTGCATGTGAATTCTTCAGCAAATCTAGAAACAAAATGTGAGAAAAGGTCTTGTTCAAATCTGATATTAAATCATAGGCTCCTACTGGTTTTATGATTGTAGGAATGTCATCTTGTGGGAAGGAAATATCAGGTAGGGGTTGTGAAATGTACTCCTTCGTCTAAGTTGTTGCATTAATTTCATGCTCAACCTCTAGCTCAACTAATCCTAAGATTTTTGTATTATTTTTGAACCAAGGTTAGGAGTGACTCGAGAGTTATTGGAAGTTGAGGCTTCATGGTCATTATTTCCTATAGGAATGCCTTTGTTTATGTTTTGTGAATTCACCTTGAAATTTTTAGGATGTGTAGGGAGTGGATCTTGAAATATGCTCACATTAGCGTTCTAAGGAGCTATAGGTCTGTATAGTCAGATTGTGAGTTTGCTTCAAGATTTTCTAGGAACATGTCTATAAAAATTTGCCTTTGGTTTTTAGGAAGTCTTTACAGAAACTTGTTGCAATTACAGCAAGTCCTATTTTCATGACCTCAAACATTATGGAAACCACAATATAGGTTAGGGTTGTAATCTTTTGGTCTTTGATAAGCATCTTGCTATTGTTGATTATAACCTCGGTTGTAGTTTTGAAATTGGTTGTTATAACCATGATTTTTCCCCTTGGCTAGATTTTTGATACTAGTTTGGGCTTTGGGTTTGATTTTGTTTTTGCGGTGGATGATTTACATCAACTGTATTGATAGAAGACACAGTGTTAGGGCCTATTTGATTTCTCAATTTTTCGTTTTTATTATTGCCGTTGTTTGGAAAATAAATGTTCTTCGCTTGACCCCAGTGTAGCAATATTCATGGTAGCATCATGATTACAATTCACACCCTTAGGTCCTTTGTTGTTAGCACCATTGTTTTTATAATTTGAATTATTTTGATTTGGGGAAACCAATTTCCCATTGGGACCATAGGTATTATGTCCACTATCTATAGAGGCTTGGTCAATCTGAAGTGATCCTTCCAAAACTTCCTCATAACTACGGAAAGGAAAATTTTGGACCTCTTCCCTAGTCTCTCAATTGAGCGAGTGAAGGAAACAATCATAAAGCTCTATCTAGTCCATGTTGGGCATACTTGTAGAGGAATACAGAACTTGGCACCATCTCTGGATGAAATGGGTAGCAGATTCATTTTGCTCCTGTCTAGTATGCAGGAACTCCCTAATCCCTGTACGCAACAACTTATTCATGTCAAATGCTTTGATGAACTCAGAATTTTTTTTTAAAAGAATGTATAGAAGATTTTGGAATACGAAAATACCAATATAATGTGATTCCTTCAAGAATATTTGGAAAGATCTTAGCCACTACAACATCTCAAGGAAGCAACTCCCTTATAGTAGTAGTGTAGGCCTTGATATGAGCATCTGAGTCTCCTTCTCCCTTAAATTTTGGAATATCCAACAATGGGCATGGAAGAATGACATCACGTATGGTGAAGTCAAGAGGCTCCTTTAAATACTCAGTGTATGTACCCATTGCGTAAGATTCCACCATCGAAGATCCTTGATGAGGAGGTGGAGGAGGAGGAGTTGGATAAGATGCATTATAAGCATTGATGGGAACATATGGGGTCCCTTGATATGATATGTAGGGAGAAGGAATGGTATATGGGTCCATCTAGGGAGTTTTTGAATACATATGCATGTAAGGTGGGATAGTACCAGGATATGGACTAGTGGGCATAAAACCAGGGAATGTCGCATTGCCTATCATGACGGAATTTGAGAATGCACTTCTTGCCTGCCCTTACGTAGGATAAGCTTGAGAAGGATGAGGACCCATCCCTAGTGTATCTAACACAGTGAGAAGATCACCTACATTTGCATGAACCTGATAACCTTGTTGTATAAGATATTGTGTTGGTTTCTCATTGGAAGGGATGTATCCTTTATTATCAATTAGATACCTCATGTTCTACCCTACTGCATGTGTTGGTTATGAAGTCCGAGAACTTTCTAGTTTTTAAATCCTCCCCTCTAAAGTGGAAATGAGATCATTGGGAGAGGATTGAGTTCCTTGTTGGGGTGCATGTGGCGTAGGGTTCAATTGAGTAGGCTCATGATGCCTTGTTATGAATTGTTCAATGTTATAATTTTGGTCTTCCTCAGAAGTAAGAATCTTAGGATAGGTATTCAAAATATTAGAGGTGAAGCCTTCATTCTATCCAAATAATCAACTATCTAACAAAGCGGATTAGCTATTCGTACAAATAGATCATCCTCTGTTGATTGCATGAAAATGTGGGGTCTTGACAAGACCCTATGGTAAGAACCCATTCCATTTGTGATAACAACGTGGTTTGCATTGGGTTGACTATATTGTATGTGTAAAATTTGATCAACCTCCTCCATCCTTACATAGCTAATGGGGTTTGAAGTGTAACTAGGGGAGGTTTGATTATTGCTTGTGTAATTGTCATCCCATCTCAAAAGAGAAGGGAATTGTTGTGGTTTCATGTTGGTATAATATCTATCGAGCCAAATGGCCCACCAAAATCTCTTCCATACATATTTTAGAAAGTATAAAATACCTACCAAAATATGGGAAGAAATGGAGAGGTGAGGTAATAACAATGAAAGAAAAGGAAACAAGAAGGAATTAATCCTTCAAGTCGGGTTCACCAATTTGTACAGATGAAAATTGACATGCAACCTTAAACCACACTCGAACCCCTGAGGTCATGCCAGAGCAGCTGATGTTGAATTTTTGTGGCTAACTATAGGAGGAGTAGTGACTAAGGTCTGGTAGTGTGATCTTTTGGTAGCTGAGCTGATAAAGGGAAAACTTAGAGGCTATGAATAGGTAGCGTAAATTTCCTATGGTTCATTTTCATAACTTGGATCTAAGTGTTGATCTAGTTTGAAGTGTCCAAATTAACTAATCTTAAAAAAATCTATGCTACTACTGAAAGGAAACTAATCTAAACAAATCACAAAACTAAAATATTACAATCACGAACAACAATTTGCTTATATTCTAAATAATTAAAATATTTCTACACTAAAACTAAACAAAAGAGATAACCCAGTGTGGTTATTCACTTGTGCTGAGTGTATTGAAACTAAACTAACTTAAAACAAGAACTTTTCCAAATGATCTATGATGTGTAGACAACCTCCTACAGATATTTTCTCCTTAATATCGACAAGGATGGGAAGAAGAGGATCCGTCACCGGGAGCTATTATTAATGATTCAAACCCTCTTGGAAATTAACTAATTACTTGTGAATGAAAGGAAATTGATTTCTACTCTATTTGATATGGCGTAACAACAATAAATTGTAAGAATGAAGGAAATCAAATAACAAATCCAACCTGGAATTCATAGAACAAAGGTAAATCTAGTTGTGTAGTAATTGTCCCCTCAGTTTGTCTCTTTCTTCTCTCGAGTGTTCATATGAGTCCAAGAGATTGGGAATGCAAGAAAATCAGTAGGAGGATGACACTTGAGCAATGAAAGCTTGATGGCAGTCTAGATGCAATGCAGGTAGAAGAGAGATAACACAAGAGATCAGAGCTTGGCTATGCAATTCCTAGCAAGATCGTAGCAGAAATACAATGCAAGATACACAAAATTCTCAGGCCCCCTTTTTTCTTGAATACAAGCATGGAATATATAGGAATGGAGGATGGGAGGTGCCTTCATGCACAAGGCAAGAAGGAGTAGTTCCAACCCATTAAATCTATTTAAAAATAGGAGGAAGGAGAGCAAGAAATCAAAGCTAATTTTAGAAAATTTGGCTCACGGATGCATGCAAAAGTGAAGTTAAGTGAACCGTCGCATGTTAAAACATGCATGAAGAATATGGAAAAGTAGTGAGGACCACCACTCTGTGTAGGGTGGTAGTTTCAAGACCACCTCCCTGTTTTGGGCGGTGTTTTTAGAACCACCACCTAGGCAGGGCAGCGGTCCTAGCATTCAAGGCCAAATCACATGCAGAAAGAGCAAGAAGCTAGAAGAAAGTGTGGAAAAAGCTAAGTAACAATGTCTAGGAAAAAAATGTATAATGTGAATGGAAATTGGAGCTCGAACACCTTCTTGAAAGGACCTAAATCATCATTGGGGACTTTTGTAACCGTTTTTGACAATGTAGCACATGTAATTTTGGATACGTACATACAATGACCTTACTGGAATCTTCTATCACAAGGTATATTATTTTCGTGGGCACCAAGTTGCTAGAATGGCACCTTATCCACTCTGCATGCACAGTTGGGTCACGCTTTCCTTATGTTTTTCTCAATATGAAAAATATGGCTAAGTCCCAAAACCTTTGCTCTACCTTGTGTGTGTGCCCCTAGTTCTACTAAAACCCTCCTAAAACCCTATCCTACGTGCTTTATCCTTGTATTCCCTTCTTCAAATAGGCCTTACACACCCATGTGCCTTCATATACTTAGTTATTATTTTAGGGGCCCAATTTCACCCCACACTACATCTGCTCTCCACCCTTAAGAACACCTTAAAGAATAAAGAATGATTGTCATTGAATAGTTTGGAGAAAGAATAAAGGAATGAAGAATTAGGGGAAAAATGAAAGAACGGAAAACTATGATTACTTCTGCAAGAGGAGGGGGAAATATTTCATCAAGTTTTCCTCCAACTTATTCCGTATCAACCTCAATCATGCCTATTGATAGAGGTCACTTTGAGTAGGGTACTCACCTCTTCAAAGCTTAACCCTTCTCCTTAAGTATTCATTGTTTCCACGATCCCCTCCAACTGTTTTCCCAAATCCTTGAGCGCATCTATCCTTTGAATGATATAGGGATACAAATCCTTAATCCAGTTTTTAATTTAGCCACGTAAGGTCTCAATAGCCTCTAATTTATTCTCTACCTCGATAGAATGCTCTCATGTTATTCCCTATTCCCCTTCTTCTTATCATGGATATCCTTGAGATCCACTTCATGGGTGGTGACTAGAATGCTTGCCACTCTATCTCTGTCGCTGCAATTGTCATAAGTGGCCTCAACGACTTGGGTGACAACTTTCACATCCGTGAGGACTTTCTTGTATTGGGCAACAATTTCCACAACTTTCATCTTGTCCTCCTCTTTGTGCGCTGATGCCTCCTCTAAAAACTCCAAGGCTAGTGGTTGCCTTTCCATTGTGAGGACGTGGGTCAATTCCTCTAGGCACTCCAGGGTGGATCCATATTTCTGCGCTAGTGGTGTTAGATCTGGATGCTTCAAGAAAATGGAATCTGTGATCATCTCTACTTTCTTTTAAACCTCACACACCCTTTCCTTTTCTTCTTTTAGATCACACCTTATCTCGTGCACTAATTAGATCCTCTCACTTTAAGTCCTTGGTTCTTTCCTCGAGCTCTTCTTCCTTTTCTCCAGATCTACCTCTAGGAGCTTGATACTATCATTCCTCCAAAAGATTCTAGCTTCTACTTTAAGCGAAACCTTGTTCATCATGTTGCATATATGCTCGTCGATAGCCGAGTGTTTACCAAGGGGTTGTCTCCTTTTGACTTTGGTACCTTCATTATTTCCCTTGGCTTACTTTGAATTCTAGCTCGTCGATGTGGGACTCAAATTCCCAAGAAAGCATTTTCCTCATCCAAGGGTATGCACCTTCCTCATCAAATGATGCCATAGCCAAGATTTTCTCCATTGGTATGGTTATTTAAAAGCACATAGGTAAAACCTTGTTTGGATCATTAATATATCCCATCTTATGAACTGTGATGCTTCTGCGCTCTTTCTCCTTGTGTGCGCTACCAAACTAGGATCTCCTCCCATTTTTCCATATTCCTTTTCTACGCTCTCCTCCTTTGCTTCCTTCATCACCAGGTCCATACTATGTTCCATCTCTTGCTCTACTAGGTCTTCAATTATCTTTGCTACTTATTTCTCTATGGCCTCATCTATCTATTTCTTTGTGAGGCTTGGGGTCCTTTGTTCTTTTGTAACTTCTTTGCTTACCCCTTTGTCCTGAGTATCCTCTTCTTCCTTGTCATTCTTCCTCTTGACAAAGATGTACTCATTTTCTTCTTCCTCTCCTTCCTCCTCCGAGTCATGTACTTTGAATATGGGAGGGCCTTGAACTACCCTCAGTTTCATCATCATCATCATCATCTCTTTCACCTCTATAGGCCTCCAAGCTCTCTGTACCCTCTAAGTCATCTTCTTTGTCACCTTCTACTTCTTCCTGATAGGAGATTCTACTTTCTCTTCCTCCTCCGGTGACCTCTCCTGAGTGATGGGTTCTTTGTGCTCGGCACTTTTTCCTCTATAGTATTTACTTTCATCGAGGACTTATTTCTCTGCATGTAAGTACTAGGATTAGTGCTTGTCTCTAGTGCACTTGCCACTCATGTAGTTTGAAAACTTGGTGATTTCTATACCTCTTCTCTTTCCCTCTTCTTGTTGCAATCTTCTTTCTTCCTGTGGGGTCTTTAGGGATGGATACATAATTTTCCAAGTATGCACCCTTTTCAAATTTTAGCCTTATGTGAATGCATATCCTTGTTGCACCCCTCCAGTGATTGAAAATGCTCACCGACTTCATCATCTGTATCTCGTGGGAGACATATCTCTCCACGTATGTGTGCTTCTTGGGGTAAATTAACTTTCTACGCAGCTCTCTGTGGTCTTGATCCACCTCACTAAGGTCAAACCTTAGTCTCTTGGCCTCTTTGAACATGTTCATCCCCACTTGGAAGTACTCCACAGTGAAGGAGAAGAGTAGTTTGCACCATGGACCCATGTTTTCATCATCTGTCAACCTAAATCTGCCAATATCAGAAGTGTTGATATACTGTGAATTTTCTTCTCCTTTCACGAGCATGGGTAATTGCTCTAGAATCCTCCATTCTACCCCGAACGCGTCCCTCATACGCTTGTACCACTTCTCTAAAGTTTCCTTGTGAGTGGCTGTCATGGTATCACAAGTGTATTTTGTGAACCACTTCACAAGTGAGGTATCCTCTTCTGGGTACTCCCAAATAAACCTTTCTGGCCCATCAGGCACTCTAATGTCTGAGAAAACAATTGTGAGGAGGACTGCCAAATATTATCTTCTCACATTCTTGTGCGTTGCTAATGATTTCGTTTGTGATGAAAGAAGACAAGTTGTAGATGGTCCCCTTAGATATTTTGCGGCATACGTTCAGCCATGCCTTGTTCACTTGAGTCCATCTCTCTTGGTTGAGCTTGGTTACTAAGCATGCACCCATCCTCATCAAGGGTCCGGGATCTCGGGATGTCAAAGTATCATGATCCTTTCTTGTATTCATATGCAACAACTGTTTCCTTGATGGCCTCCTTATCACTTAGCTCATCATCAATGCTATCCCCCTTATAGATAAGGCCTGTGAACTTGGAAATTAAATAGGGAGTTATGTGCATCTTGGGCCTCGTGAAATAAAAATGGTATTCGTGAATGTGCACCATTAGCTACTGATATAGGCACTCAAGTTTTCCAAAGTGGGGTAATTTATAAATTTATAGTAACCCTACCTTCTCTAACTTAACCTTTACTTTGTCACTGTATATGGGCATTCCCTCTGGTGTCCTCTTGTTTGTTGGGCGAACCAACTCCAAAGCCATTTATTTTTCTATCATGCGTTGGTGCGATGATTATAGTCACTCATAGTCATTTTCCGCAAATGAGATTCCCATTATTTTCCTAGCAATACCCCATCCGAGTATTGCATCTCCATGTACCACTCTTAATTTTTGCTTCCAAAGGCAGCCGTTTGCTTCCCCTTGCCCTTGCCCTTCTACTTTTTAGGTTAGATGGTTGCTTTCTTCGGTGTCATTCTTCTGGTTAGGTTAACAGTTCACACATATTCTCCTTTCTCTGCTCTACCAATCTATCCAATCCTAGTACACAACCTTTGCAAAGAAACCCTCCTAACATTATGCCCTAGCTGTCAAACCCTAACTGGAACAATTGTTCCATAAGATGAAGCTTCTCAACAACTTTCTTCTCAATAAATTCCTCCATGCTCGTGTACTCCTTTACTACTCATTTGTGGATCTACTCTAGTCACGTCCTCTCAGATTTCTTAAATTTTTCTTTGCACAGATCACCTTTGGATGCCCTAGTTCACGAGAACTCTTTTCACTTCGTAAATGCAAGGTAAATAATGAAGTGCCCAACTTCATATTTATATCTTTTCCTTCTTTCTAGCATTAAATGCTATTTTACCTACCACTGTACTTAACACTAAATGTGGCCTTTTCCACCAAGCTGATCTTAGAAGCCTTCATGTATGAGAACAATATTGTGTGAGACATTCTTCAACCTTTTGGCAAGAAAACAATCTATATTGACAAAAGACTCTTACGCGCATGTCAACAACACTAAAGACACTTGTTCTGTACACCTGATTTTGCTCTCGCCTACCTCATGTTGTTCCTATGCTTCTTCCTCCTTTGTATATGGTTTTTCTAAAGTCCTCTCCTGACACCAACATTTTTGTCTACCTCTTATTTCATGTGCTTCCTTAATTCTTGCGTTCTTTGTATCCATCACTCGGGTCATTCACCGCAACTTTGATTTGCCAGTTAAACTTATATTATGGGCTTATACTTTGCATCACTCCACCCCACACTAAAATAGATGCACTGATCATTTATGCATGTACAAAATTCAAAATGTAATGTGGTTCTCGGCACCTAAGGTGTAAAATAGAACAAACAACGAGAAAGGGAAACACAAAAAGGAAAACTACGTAAACGAGAAAATCTAAACTAACTCGTAATACTTTCTTATTAAAATCACCAAGAAGACTTATTTATAGTAGGGCTTCAGTCTACTCCCATTGAAATGGCCTAGAAATCTCGTCCCATCTAGTGCCCTCAACTGGAATGCACCTGAATCAAGGATGTCCGAGATGATATAGGGCCCCAACCAATGGACTTTCAACTTTCTAGGATGATGCAGAAACTTATAATCATATACAATACCATCTTCCCAATTTTAAATTGTTTGTTTTTAATGTGGTAGTCATGCCATGCTTTTTGTTTAGCCTTTTCAGCCTTTTGACTCCACCTGGCCAATGATCATCTCTTGTCTAATTTCATTAATTTGTCAATCCTTTCTTCTAGTGCTTGTTTGTCGGCCAATCCTCCTACGCGCACTATACACAGAGAAGGTAACATGAATTCAATGGGTAGGATAACCTCCATGCCAAACACCAATTAGAATGGTGTGGCTTTATTCAACCTCTTGTAGGTTGTCCTATATGCCCATAAAACTATTGATACTTTGTCATCCCAATATTGTCTACCAATGTCACAAATTTTGGTTAGGGTATGACTCAATATTTTATTAAATGCTTTGGTAGTTCCATTTGCTTGTGGATGGTAAGGGGTAGTCTTATGATGAGCCACCATGAACTCTGCTAACAAAATCTGGATGGTCTCATTTAGGAAATGTGTACCCCTATCACTAGTTAAGCTCAACGGGCATCCATACCTTGTAATAATATTTTCCCATAGAAACTTGATTGCTATAGCCATTATATAATCCTTGGTAGGTGCTACTTCTTCCCATCTTATCAAATAATCCATGCAAGTGATTACATAGCATGATCATGTCCTACGCGTGACTGGAAAAATACACCTACAAAATCTATGGCCCATTTTTCAAATGGCTCTATACTTGGAATAGGGCATAAAGGCATTTCATCTCTCCACCCTGGTTTACCAAGGTGTTGACAATGATCACATGCCTTGCAATACTCTTTACAATCTTGATATAGGGTTTCCCACCATGACCCGACTTGTAATATCTTATGTGCATTGGTGTCCCCTGCATAGTGTCCACCCGCGCTTCCTCTATATGCCTCCTATATAATAGCTAGGAACTCATGTTCTAGAATGCACCAACACTACACTTCATCACGTCCTAACTTGTATAAATCACCACTAACCAACATGTAGGGTGTGGCGCATATGGCTAATTGCTTCCTCTCTAATGCTTTCATCCCTTCTGGTGCCATACCTATTTTGAGAAACACTGCAATATCCTCTAAGTTTGAGGGTGCATGCCATAACCTAAACAACTACACATCTTGCATGGTATCCTCAATGATTTGCACATCATCCCCTAAGTCAATTCTAGACAAGTGATTGGGTCCAAAATTACTCTTTCCGACTTGACGACCACCATGAACTCAAATTATTGGAATATCTGACCCATCAAAATACGTGCCCTTGCAGAAGCGGGCTTGTTTACCAAGTATTTTAACACTATGTGGTCCATTTTGAATACAAATGGTGTTGCCAGTAGATATTTCTGAACTTTTGCAATGCGTAGATCATGGATAGTGCTTTACACTTAGTAGTGGTGTAATTTTGTTATGCTGATGTTAACTTCCTGCTTGCAAAACACAAGGGATGGTCAATAATCCCTTCACTAGGTTGTTCTAGTACTGCTCCAACAGAAGTACCAGAGTCATCCACATGAACATGGAAAGGCTTATCCCAAATGGAGAAACAGAGAATGGGTGCTATGAAAAACCTATCCTTCAAAGTGTCGAATGCCCTCTGCTATGCGTCTCCCCAATGAAAGACACTCTTGTGTCTAAGTAATTACTCTAATGGCATGGTAATCTTGGCATATCCCTTGATGAACTTCCTATAGTAACCCGTATGCCCAAGGAATAAATGCACGACACTTTGGATAGGCTCCCCTAAACCCACAATGGTTGCAACCTTGGTAGGATCTACTAGTAAGCCTTCCTTGCATATGATATGTCCCAATAAGGTTCTAAATGGGGTAGCAAAGACACACTTCTTGATGTTGAGGGATATCCTCAACTGTCAACACCTTTCAAAAATTAGTCTTAAGTTATCATAATGGTATTTGACTAGACCATACATAGTCCAATCATCCAAATAGACCTAAAGAAATTTATGGATGAAGTCTTGAAAGGCTTGTACTATAATGCGCGAGAACATAGCAGGCACATTCTTCAATCCAAAAGGCATGACCGTATAGGAAAAAATTCCCCATTCAGTGGTGAAAGTTATCTTTCTCTGGTCTTCCTTTGCAATCCTCACCTGGTGGTACCCTGAGAACCCATCTATGAAAGAGTAGACTTCGCACCTAGCCACTCCCTCTAAGATTTCTTCAGTAAATGGGGTTGGGAAGGGATCAATGACACATACTGCATTCAAGTCCCTGTAGTCAACACAAATCTTGATCCTTCCATCCTTCTTGATGTTGATGACCATTGGGATTATCCATTCTAATTCTTCCATAACATAAATGATACCTGACACTATCATTTTGTCTATCTCCTCCTTGATCCGTACATACAAATTCGGGATAATCTAGTATGGCCTCTTTCAGATTAGGCATGCACCTTCCTTTAATTTTATCTTCATCTCCCCTAAGGAATGGTGGATGCCTTTAAGTTCATGATACCCGTGTGGGAAAAATCTTGGAACTCACATAACAATCGAGACCTCCTTCTCTAACCAATAGTCTCTAATGATAGCTTCCTTGGGTTCTACTTTTGACCCAATGTTAACCTTCTTCATTTTTAGGGGCTCATGGTAAGCACACATCCTTTCATCAGCGATGTCTATAATGTCGCGTGTACCTACAAGAGTGGTTAACATCTATACTTTCCATTTTCTCTCCATCTATGACATAAACCATTTTTCCTTTTTCCTTTTCTATACATGCATGCTCAAATTACATCTCCTCTGACTCATCCTCATCAAAGTGTGCCTCTAAAATGGGCTCACCTAGAAAATATAGTAGTCGTATTCCACCATGGCACTATCCCCCATCGTAAGGTGCTTGATCACTTGCAATGCCTTATCCACTGATGGATTTGTGCTCCGATATTCAAAAGCTTGGATGAGATTAGTTGTAATCTCCTACCAATTTCCTGTCTGGCGGCATGTTTATGAATGGATATACCACACATGCACATAACCTTGTAGTGTGGAATACAACTTATGCACCCATAATGATGGTGGTAAGGCTTCACGCACCTCCTATCCAGGCCTTCTCACATGCTTGGAAATGAAATTAAGTGGTCTCTTTACCATTGTAGTCTTGAATGAATGTGGGCACGTTGCTCTTGGAAAAATTTATAGAGAACGTGATTCTTACCTTGTGCCACTCCAGGAGGTTCTTCTGATGTGTATCCCACCGGTAAGTTACAATATCGAGTAGGTTATAACTGAGCATCCCTCCTCTTTCATCCTCATTGTTCCACTAGGCTTCCATGTCCCGCAAGAAAATTTCAGGGTACGCCCCTCCAAAGTTACTTAGTAACTTCTTTCCTCCTAGATGTTTGAGTGAGCATGCCTTGGTCACTTTTGTTATAGACTCACTCAACTATCACCCAATTAACTCATAGGTCCCATGTACCCAGTTGTTACACGCCATGCTTGTGGTATCACTCATAGATTGGGCATCCTCAAATTGGATAACTCCTTTTGTAGGGTGAATTATCTCTAGGTCTTTGATGGAGCGCACATAAATTCTATCAAGGACCTCTTCTCCCAAAGGTTTAGTGTAAGGCACCGAATTCCCATCTATCAAGGGGATGATGACTGTTCTTCCTTGTTCTTGAAACTGATATATCCTTTGTTGAACCTTAGGTCAACATTATTCTTATAGCACCATGGGTGCCCAAGCAATGCTGGAAAATTTTCTACCTTGGTGAGTGCCAAGACTTCAAAGTCTCCAATAAACTTGGCCCCTTGAATGGTGATCACTGCATCCTTTAATACTCTAATGGGCATTTCCTTAGTTTTGTTTGCCATATACAACACATTCAAAGATGGCTATAATATGGGCCTTCCCATTTGATGCCAGAAATCCAATGTAAGAACATTGACTTCTGCTCCTATGTCAATCAATATGTTGCTTAGTAGCTATCCATCCACAACTGCGTTCAGTGTGATCTCATTGTCATTGTCAAGGATATGTAGAAGGATGTTTACATGTAATACCTACCTTTAACACTCTGCCCCAGTGCATGTAATCTTGTCCCTTAGAGCCTCTCAAGCAAGGGAATAATATTATCTTGCCTTAACATTTTTCATACTTTTTTGACCTCATCTAGGTCCTTCCACAAAGTCTCAACATTCCTCCTTTACTCATGCTACTGGAATTCTCCTTTAGACACCGGGTTTCTCCTGTAGATTACGAATGAAATCCATTGCCTCTTGATACACTTCCTTCTGGTGGAAGGGTCAGGATACTTCCCGTGCACCACTTCTTCTCTTGAGAATAGAGTCCTTTTCCTTGGTTCTTCTTTGGCGTGCACAATTTCTACTCATGTTGTCACCAAAATAGGTTCTAACCCTGACTCACACACCACTCTAGGCATATAATGTGTGACAACCTTTTTATACTCACTATCATAGTGTCCTTTTCTTTACGGTCTTTGGTAGATCATGTGCTCAAACAACTCAGGGCACTCCTCATACTTATGCTTCTTCCTGCACCATGAGCACTTTGTAATAAATATAGACACTCACTTTGTAATTTTCTATATAGCCATAGTCATAGTAGTTTCCTCATGGGAATTCACCTCTTCCTCCATGAGAACCTCTCCCACGTGCCCCTCCATCTCGTGCTTCCTTCATAATAGTGATCATCTTCTTTAGAACTACTTTGGTAAGGCTAGTCCGGTGCACACCATGATCAAAGGCCTCATGGATATGGTCAATATGCCTACAATCCTCGAGTATCATGGGTCATAGAAATGTAGATATTGTAGTAGCAAGACACATTATTCCAAATTGTGTGCTACAACAAGGGATATCTGGTCGCATCATGGTCCTCGTGACAAATTTCACAATCTACTGCTATGGTGCATACTGACTTCTAGGGCCAACTATCCTTGGCATGCCCCCCTAATTCAAAATCCACGCACAAAAGACCACTACGAGTCTCATGTGTAAAGTTTATAGACAATTTTTCTAACTGTTTGGCCATGACAGTGATTTAAGCCTCTAGAAAAGGGCTCACACTAGCATCAATGCTCCCCACTTCTTCAACATGCAAGGCAACCTTTAGAGCCTCGTACAAATCAATAAATGTTTTATGGGACAATGCCCTCCTAAAAGGAGTGATCAACCCTCTAAAAAACCATTGAGAATATTGTGAAGGGTGAATTTCATATGATAGTTTTTGAGGATAGTTGTAAACCATGCATCATACTCCCGCACACTCTCTACCATTCCTCATTTGGATCTATTTCAAAGCGTTGATGCTCTTATGCTTGAACTCCAATATATGGAACTTTGCAAGTAAAGCATTCTTTAATGTGGTGTATTCTACCATCGTATGTTAGGGGTCGTACTTTCTATACCAGCTATGCATGCGTCCTTACAATGTTGTTACAAACTGAATTTCCTTCCACTCGAGGTAGTGATCCCCTTCGCATGCCATAGTAATTCACACTTGTGTACGTGTACTTGCACTTTACCCAAAAATTCCTCAAAACACCGGAATGGTATGTGTAGCCATGGATGTTCTAAACAAAAATTATATCTCCTAGGTGTCGATCAGTCACTCCCACCAATACCAACTGGGTTATCAATAATCCTTTTATTTGGAAAACCAAGCGTCAGGGGTTGGTCATCAGGTGGGTTCAGATGCACGCTAATGACTCTTCTTTCTCTATGCGATGAACTCTCATTAGAAGCTGAAGGGGCCTCTCTCCCATGCTTTCTAAGATGGGGTAGTACAGAATACTCAGGCTCCACATCCTCCACATGAACTTCAACACCCTCTCACAATGTCTTCCTTCATAGATCCATCACACTTGCTGACCTCGTGTTGTCTAGTCATCTCCCTTTCATGAGATTCGCTATACTTGAGTCATCTCTCCTCCCTTTCCTTTTTAGTCGTAATGTCCTCCATCTTCCTCCACCCTAGCTTCCTCTCCCAACACTTAGATTAGCTTAGGCTGGCCATGGGGAATTCTTCTAAACTCAAAGTAATGACAAGATCTTCATAGCCATAGGAATAACACTAAAAAATGACCCTCTAGGCTCCCTCAGAAACTCTAACTCAATAACTACGGGAAAGAATACGTCAAAATGGAGTATTCTAAAGTGTAACTGTCCAACACTCCCTTCCACCAATGATCAATAGCATGCATCCAAGTCGATCTGCATCCTACAACCTCTGATAGTCATCTTGGGTCCACACACACGATCTATAGAACCAACTTGATCTAGATGTGTATGCCGAAAGCCATTCATATAGCTCTACTAGGAAGCAACAAAATAATGTCTCATACAACTCATGGTATAGGTTCTCTTCTACCCATCCATGTGCATTGAACTCAGGTCTAGTGCTAAATATTTGAGCAAACTCATCCTCCGTGCTCTTGAACCATGTTTCAACACTTTCTAAAGTTAGGTGCTCTATCATTACACATCACAAAGAAAAGGATGCATGCCATTTCTCAAAAAAATTTGAAAAGAGGGTCTCGAAAATGGAACCAAGATGTAGTCATTTTTATACCCTCTCAAAGAATAAGGAAATCCCATGCGCAATAGCCTATCACCTAGTGGGTCTTTGGGTGCTCACACGAGGCATGTGGGGCACCGAGCCCTTCCTTTATGTGAGTTGTGTGAGAATGCATTAGTTATGATAGAAAATTAAATGAAGAGACTGGAAATGAACCATACATTCATCTTAGAGCTTAGAACGGATTCTAGACCAATGTATTCATTTAGATAAGAAAAACATTATAGAATATAGACCTGATCTATAGTAGAAAGGAAATTCACAAGGGCTTACACCTACTCATATGAAATATATATATATATATATATATATATAAAACCATATAACACCGATTCATACAGATGTAAGTAAAACTGGAACCACACATATATTCATATTAAGTATGTTGATAACCACATTACATTAACTGAGGCAATCACAGATCCATATAATAGTGCAGACCAATGTCATGCATCAAAACTGGACTTAAACCCTTCATAGTACAAAGAAAAATTATTCAAACCCATCCCCTTGATATAACATACTCCTACAGATCCTCTAAACCCAACCCATAGAGCTCTCACAACATTCCTACATAGCTTTTCCTCTTGCATTCTCTATCTCTGCATCCATCATCTCTCTCTCTCTTCTACCGGGTGCTCATATATAGCCTTATCAAGCACCACCATGCCTTTCTAAAGTTATAGATTGACTTGTCATGTGTCCAAGTGGTCCTCCATGGGAGCATGCTCCTTCAGATGTGAGCTCTCCATCCTTTGCCATGATGACCTTCTAGAATATTCTATTGCAAGGTATATTCCTTTTATGGGCACCAAGTTTCAAGCTAGCACCTTATCCACTCTACATGTATAGCCGGGTCATGCTTTCCTCGTGTTTTTCCCAATATGGAAAATATGGCTAAGTCCTAAAACCTTTTCTTTGCCTTGCTCACATGCCACTGGTTCTACTAAAACCCTATCTTGTGTGCCCTTCTTCAAATAGGCCTTGTGTACCCACGTGCCTTCATATACTTATCTAATATTTTAGGGGCCCAACAAAGCTGATCGATGCGGGAAGAACCAAGATAGTTTTTGTTTTAACAAATACATATTAGTCTTATTTTTTTATATAGATAAACTAAGTACAACATTTGAATATCTTTTTGTAGTTGTCCTTGAGGAGAAATCTAATTATAACAACAATAGAGTGATATAGATGTTCATTTGGGAATCATCTATTTGCGACAAGTTTGACTCAAGGATTATAATTTTGTTATTAATTTTTTTCATTATTTTGGACTTGTAGTCATGGAAAATACTATAAAGTAGTATATACCTCTTTTATGAAGGAATAACCATAGCACGAAAAAGGTTAGCTATGAAAGAGGGGTTTTAAGTGATGAATGACCATGGGATTCCATCCTGAAAAGGATGAAAAGTATCCATGAGAATCATGCCATGAGTAGAGCCATGGTACTCATATTCAAGATAAGGCTGAATGGTGACAAATAATCACACAATTATGTTTAATTGTTAGTACTTAAAAGAGGTAGGTGGAAGGAGAGGTTCACTCAAGGGATGAGCATATATGAGACATAAAGTGATGTATTAATTTATTCAACAATAGAATGGTCGAAGATGTAAGACATTAAGGGGCTCAGGTTCGGGTTTACCCTTAAGAGAAGATAAACGATAAGTTCTGATCCATAGGTATGGGTGACAATATAAGGTCCAAGAAAATTAGGAGCAAACTTGCCTCGTTTACTTTTCTCCATTTTTGTTACATGTTGATTTTCCTTCAGGACAAGATCACCGATCTTGAATGTTTGTTCTCGAATGCATTTTTCATAGGCACTCTTAATGCACTTTTAGTAGATTTGGAGGTGTTCGTCCAGTAGCTCAAGTTGTGCCAAATGTTCTTGGAAAAAATCATCATCAGAGAGGATATCTTTAAGAGATATATGAAGAGATGGAATTTGGAATTCGAGAGGTAGGATGACCTTTGTACCATAGACCAAAGAGAAAGGTGTGGCATTAGTAGAGGTGTAAATGATGGTATGATAATCCCATAAGGTGAAAGGAATGTGCGTGTGCCAATTATTACCAGAGTTGTCAACCACTTTCATAAGAATTTTGGTGAGAGTTTTGTTAGAAGATTCAGCTTGAACATGTTCTTGTGTGTAATATGGTGAAGAGAAAATGAGTTGAATACCAAAGTTCACACACAGTTGGTATAGGGTTTTGTTTTTAAATTGTTTTCCATTGTCAGTGATGAGGTGATGAAGAACACCAAAGCAACAAATGATATGGTGGTTGATAAATATGACTATTTTCTCAACTTTGGTAGAAATGAGAGGGATGCCTTCCACCCATTTAGTGTAATATTCAGTCCTCAGGATGATCCAACAATGACGTTGCGAGGGATTAGGGTTAATATCCCTAATGAGATCCAAACCCCACTAAGAAAAGGGCCAAAATTCTCGAAAACTTGTAACGTGTGAATAGGAGTATGATGCGAGTTAGCATCTTTGCCTTGACACTTCACAAAACATTTAACATAGTCACAACAATCTTGGTTAAGGGTTGGCCAGTAGTAGCAGAGTCGAAGGATATGCTTTGCAATAGTGAGGTTGATAAAATTTCCCCCTCAAATCCCATCATGAATTTATTTGATGATGTATGATATTTCAAACATGGTGAGGCACCACAGGAGGATACTGTCAAAGCCACAATTGTAGAGAAGACCTCCCATGATGATGTAATGAGAGACACTTTTTAGGAAGGCTTGTCATCTATTGTGAGTGATATCTAGAGGAAGGATTGAAAGTGAGAGATAGTCAATGAAATGCTTATACCAAATGTCATGTGGGTCAGTATCGATGCTACCCACAAAATTAAGGTTAGGGATAATATAATAAGGTGACTGCAACCATTTTATTGTGACAAATATTTTTGAGTTCGAAGGTGAGGTAGGTATTTGAGAAGAAAGAAAATCCATGGTATCTGTGAATTTGTTAGTGGATCGTGGAGTGGATTGAATGAGGTAGTGATCAAACGTGGTCAAAAGTAGGTCAACATGTTGTTTATAATTTTGAATCTCATCATTACGAAACTAGTACAAACCATTGATTTGGTTCACAACTAGTTGAGAGTCACAAAATATGTTAATGGATTTAACACCTAGGGAAATGGTAGTTTAAAGAACTAACACAAGAGCTTAATATTCAACTATGTTATTTGTGTAGTCAAAGTATAGTTTAAAGGATAGTGGTATAACCTCACCATCAAGAGGAATGCGAGATGACCCCCATGACTTCCCAGGGTGAATTTTTGATCCATCAAAGAATAATGTCATTTGATAAGTAATATCATTAGTGGAGACGGTGGTGATAGATTCATCGGGAAAATCAAAGTTTGAGGATTGATTCCCAGGAAGAGGAACATCTGCAAGTTGATCCGCGATGGTTTTCATTTGATAGAATTTTGATGAATGAACTCCAACTCCAAGTCTGCAAGAAGCATGAGCCCATGAGTGGTGTGTTGGTGTTGGTAAGGTTTGGCGTACATGTAATAAAGAGGTTCAATGTTAGTAACAACAAACATTTTGTGATTAAGAAGGTAGTGGTGAAGTTTGGTGGCCATGAAGACTAGGGCTAAACAAATATTTTCACCATGAGTGTATCGAGTTTCGTAGTCTAGAAGAGTACAAATTATGTAATAAACCACTTGTTCCCTATGTTGCTCATCATGATGAGTGAGCATGACACCAAAGGAATGGTCAGTAGCAGAAATGTAAAGGTAAAAAGGTTAATCGTCTTTAGGTGGAATGAACATAGATGGCTAAAGAAGGTAGTTCTTCAACACTTCGAAGGCTTTGTGACACTCATCATTCCAATGGAAAGAAACGTCCTTTTTAAGGAGGTGATGAAATGGTTGGCATTTGTCTAAAAGTTGAGAGATGAAGTGTTAGATGGATTACAATTTTCCTTATAAGATACAAAGCTTCCGAAGGTTAGTAGGTGGAGGCATGTCAAGAATTTCCTTGATCTTAGTGGGATCAAATTTGATACCTCTCAAAGAGACAATGAAACCAAGGAGCTTACTGAGAGAATTATGAAAATGCACTTCTTTGGTTGAAGGTGAACATAATATTAGATAAAGTGGTCAAAGATAACTTTAAAAATGTGTGGGTGTTTGGTATGATGTTTGGACTTACCAAGAAGGTCGTCGACATAGTCTTCCAATACATCGTGCATGATTTCATGAAAGATGTAAGTCATAACATGTTGATAGATAGAACCAATGTTTTTCAAGCCTAAGGGCATGCCTCGATACCACAAGGTCCCCAAGGGGTGATAAAGGTGGATTTTTGTTGATCTTCTAGAGTGAGTAATATATGATTATAACCTGAAAACCCATCCAAAAGAGATAACATCTCATGGTCGGATGTAAGATCAAATAGTTGGTCAGTTCTTGGTAGAGGAAAGTTGTCTTTTGGAAAGGAAAGGTTAAGGTCATGAAAGCTAGTGTAGATATGAAATCCTGGTCACTTTTGTGATTCAATCACCATGAAAGGAGTCCACTACTAGGGCTTACATCACATTGTCTTCACAAAAACAATTTGTGAGTTTTTACTCAAAAAATATCTCTAAAGAATAAGCCCAACATTCTTATTTATAGAGTTTTGGAAGAGAGAGAGAGAATGAGAAATGAAAATCCCGAAATTTTACTTCCCATCACTTGCAAGATGTCATAAATGGAGTGAAATGATAGTATGTTTCTTGAAAAAGGATCCCCATGCTGTCCCATAACTTTCAACAGTGAAAGAATGATTTCCCATGCTCATTTAATGCATTTCCAACCACTAATAGGATCACTGTTCAAAACCTAGCACGTTTTCCTTAAAATCATCATCAATTCTTTATCAATTTCTACATTTATTGACTATTGTGTGTTGGGATCAGAATCATGATTCCAACGAGACCAATTTTGTGAAAATCTGTTGAGAATTGCAAAAGTTATGGTCTTCTGAGTGTGAGCAGCTATTTTGGGTTTGCCAGAGATTTCTTGCCTTTTACCGGATAGAGAAATTATTTTTTGGGGAGCTACAGATGATTCTTTTATTTTCACCACATGCCCTTATTAAAAATAAGAAATCCATTTTTTTGGCATAGAGGATGTCAAGACATTTCCAACAATATAAGGTTTGTCAAATTTCAAGCACTAGATCAAAAGTTATGCCTATTTGAAAATTCACGCGAAAAAGCTGCCATTTTCCTTTGTTCTGCAAAGCACTTTCCATGGAATTCATTCGCACCCTTTTCTACACATTTTTCATAGAATTGTCTACGGACTTTGTTCTAGCAACACTTTTCAATGACACTTTTCGTGGACTTTGTTCTTCGTGAAGAAATTTTGCAAGTTATAAAAATTACCTTGGGGGTGAATTTTGGATAACAATTTGGTGACTTAGAAGGGTCACTGCCTACTAGGTGAAATGACTTGTGGTCTTGAAGTATCCATTGGACATGGAGTCACTTGTAAGCCTCGACATTGATCTGAAATTTGAATTCATGCATCCTAGAGTCACCTGGTATGCCTGTTGATTCTGGGATGAACCACATTTTCCAACTCTTTGCAAGAAAATATTGAAAATGAGGTTTGTGAGAGTCGAAAATTATTCGCCTATAATTATTTTCTTCCTTCCTCTTCTAAATGTTCCATTTCTATCCTGTTTCTTAGAGCCTTGCTGAGGGTTAACATTGATTTCTGACTTGGGGCTATTGGTTCATATTTTGACTACTTGCATGGCCCTGAAAGCTTAGTGCAGCTATTCTTTGAGAGAATCATCAATACTTCCCCTTAAAATTATTTTAGTTTCTCTGCGTTTGTTTGATTTGAAATTTTCAAATGATCACATGCAAGTATGAGGTCCTTACTATGACAACTAGGGAGATGATGCACTACACTACACGGAGAGTAAAACAAATACAAAATATATAAAAAAGGAAAAATCATACATGCCTCAAGTAAGACATATAGAGTGTGCACAACACTTCTTCTACTGAAAACAATCCTACCTAATCTATGCTAACCAGAGAGTTGAGCAACCTTAAATAAACCCTGAAACTAGTAATAGAAAGTAGTTTCCCTTTCTCACAACTTGTAGCCATACAAATGATTTGAAAATAGTCAGAGCTGAGATTAGGAGCGGAAGATTGGATGCAAACTGATTTCCCACCCCCTTCATCAAGGTATCAGCTAGAGACAAAACAAATACCTCTTCCAAATGTTGTTCATTTGGTTTTGAGAGGTATTGTTGTTGATCCTTAGTACGTTGATGCTCTCCCTCATGGTCAGGAACAAGTTTGGTGGTGTTGGCTCCTTTGTTGGCTCTAATGAAGCCAAGTACCTGATTGGATAAGGTATGGTCCTTTAATTTTCCCGCTTCTCTAATACTTAACTCCAAAAATGGAGTCCTCTTGTAATCCTTCTTGGGTGGATGGTGTAGAAGAGATGAGATCTTCATGCTCTTTTCCTTCCTCCATGGCAATATGGAACTCCTCTCTAATCTGCAGCTCATTGTTATTGATTGTAACATCCAATGAAGTCACTTTTGCATCATTATAAGTTACGTAACACATTGTTGGCTCTGGAGTTCCTCCGTTGTTGCTTGAAGACTAACTTGCTCTTGGATAGCCTCTTCCTATAGCATGAAAATTTAAAATAAAAATATTCAATTCACTACTCTAGAGGACTATTTGGGGCAGCAAGGTCTTCTTGATAGCTCTCCTCCTTCATGGATTCATCAAATCAGGCCTTTTAAATGAAAGCAAAAAATCTTCAATAATGCTTTCTTCATTAAGTGGCTTCAACTCGATTTAATCTCTTCCAGCTATTCCTCTTCAATAGGGCTTGAACATGATTATTCCTCTCCTTCCTCTTCTAATTTTGTAGCTTGGATTAGATCAACATCCTCTTTAGACAAAGTGCCATTATGGACACTGCATTCAAAATAAATAGATTGATTATCTTCTTGTTCTTGTTCTTGTTTTTGTTCTCCTTCTGTTGCAAAATCAACTTCCACCACCTGTGGTTTGACCCTGTCCTCCTCTGAAGGTTTAACCATCAAGGGGATTTTCTCTATCCCAAATCTAAGAGCCCACATTTTCAAATCTTTTTCATTTCTTGTCTGTTTGGCTCTCTTTCATGTTATTCTCCTTAGATGGTTTTGATGTCTCTTCCCAACATGGAATTGGGAAGGCAAGAGGAGGATTGGGTGGGGTTTCTTGGTTGTTTCTTTGTTTGTAGTGGTGAGGGAAGTGGGATTTCTTGTTCCTTCAGAGGAATGACTGCTAGAAAGGAAAGAGAGTAGAAGAATTGAGATGAGATGGAAGGCTAAGAAGTAGAGAAGAGGATTCAACAATTGGGGCAACATACAATGGGATTGAATCTTGACCATGCTGAAATGATAAAGCTTGGGAGGGAGAAAATTAAGGACAAGGAGTTGGTGACTTACTTACCCATTGACAAGGTTGTTTCACACTTTGTTCATATGCCTCAATATCCTTAGTCCCTTTGTGTAAGTTGGGGCAGAATTTCAATCATGAAGTCTAGCTTCTCCAACGGGATATAATGTCTTGGAAAAGAGCCTTCCCATGGACAAGGTGCCCTGCAACCAATCTTGAAAGATTTCATCTATGTTGTAGCTCGAGATTGAACCATGATAGCCTCCATTCTTTGAATTTTCTCTTACAAATCAATGTTCTCCACTTTACTAGTGTCATCATATGCATACCCTTGTTTTTGATATGTTTCATAGCCAAACTGGTTTTGAAATTGATCATATGGGTAAGAATAATGGTTCTAACTCTGATCATAATGTTGATCTAGAGGAGTTGTGAAATTTTGATAGAGGTGATTGCCTTTGTTGTAGGTGTGAATTCCATTGTGGGAATGAATCCATGATTCCACAACTTCATAGACTAGAAGAGAATGAAAGACATAGAGGAAAAATAGATGGGGAGAAGTTTTGCAATTTTAGGGATGTGGGCTATTTGGACCAAATGGAGTCGTCGGATGTGCTTGCATATGCTTCGAAAATATGAAATTTTAACAGAACACACCAACCTACTAAAATGAGGTGGTAATGTGCTTCAAAAACTGTCCCATTTGGGCATGTCGAACTATTATCACTGAATCACAACACCCTTGGGTTTACACAAGTGTGTGCTTGAGATCGTGGTGTGACCAGATAACATGGGTACTATCTCCAAGTTCTGGGACTTTCTACTTGAGATAGAAGTCTAGAGAAAGCTGGTTCTTGCTCCTAAACTACCTACCACAATCTAATCTCATGCAGGAAAAACTATCTTATCCTAATATAACCTTCCAAGGGACTAGGGAGAGAGAGTGCATTAAAACATAGCCTACACTAAAGTGGTGATACACCAGAAAAGGAGGGAATGAGAATAGATTTCCAATGTGTGATAGATGGAAGTAAAGTACATACTAGAGAGGGTGATAACAGTTCTCCACAGTCTAGCAACTACATTCAAAACAATATTTTATACACAAACAATGGTAATGAATCCCTGTAAGATCATAAAATAGACATAATAAATTTAGAATGAGGATGAAAGGGCAAGAAGAATGCAAACAAACACAACAGGAAGATATATCCAAAACTTGCATCTATTACTTCATGATATGCACAGTCAATCATTACAAATAAGAGCTTCAATCACCATAAAAGGAGTCCACTACTAGGGCTTGTAGCACATTGGCTTCAAAAAAACAATTTGATAGAGTTTTGGTACTCAAAAACTATCTCTAGAGAATGAGCCCAACATTCTTATTTATAGAGTTTTGGAAGAGAGAGAGAATGAGAAATGAAAATCCCAAAATTTTACTTCCCATCACTTGCAAGATGTCATAAATAGAGTGAAATGATAGTATGTTTCTTGAAAATTTCTCCCCATGCTATCCCATAACTTGTAGTAGTGAAAGAATGATTTCCCATGCTCATTTAATGCATCTCCAACCACTAATAGGATCACTGTTCAAAACCTGGCACGTTTTCCTTAAAATCATCATCTATTCTTTATCAATTTATGCATTTATTAAAGTTTGTGCATCCGGCTCAGAATCTGTGATTCCAACGAGACCAATTTTGTAAAAATCCATTGAGAATTACAAAATTTATGGTCTTCGAGTGTAAGCGAGATATTTTGGATTTACTTGAGATTTCTTGCCTTTTACGGGACTGAGAATTTAATTTTTGGGAGCTGGAGATGTTTCCTTTTTTTTACCCACCTATCCTTATTAAAAATAATAAATCCAGTCTTTATGGTGTAGATGATGTCAAGACCTTTCCAATGATAGAAGGTTTGTTAAATTTCGAGTTAATCACTGGATCAAAAGTTATGCCTATTTGAAAATTCACGTGAAAAGATGTCATCTTCCTTTATTCTCGTGGCCTTTTCTATGGACTTTGTTCTACGGAATTTTCTACGGACTTTGTTCTACAACACTTTTCTATGGCACTTTCCGTGGACTTTGTTCTGTGGAATTTTCCATGGACTTTGTTGCCTGAAGAAATTGTGCAAGTTATCAAAATTACCTTGGGGGTGAATTTTAGATAAATGGTAGATTCATTCAACATGGTTTGCATGTAAGAAGGTAAAAAAATTTGAGTATAAGAATCCTCCACACCTAAATAAGTCAAAATATAATCATCATCCACGAACTTGAATGACATTTATAAAATGTGTATCATCATCCAAAATGTCAGGATAAATAAGAGGAAGGGAAGAGGGAACCTTGACATCACGTTGATAGGTCGAGGTCCCAAGGAGATGGTGTTCATGAATTTTTTTTAGGTGGAATGGATTTAGGATCCATAGACTCTATGGGAGAAGGCGGCATGATAGGTGAGGAAGGTGGGGAAGGATTTTCGTCTTCTATGAGGGTGATTTGGGCCTTCTTAGGAGGAGGCTGCCTAGGAAATCCAAGACCACAATGGTAGTTGTGTTTCCTAGTGGTGTACGGTACAATGATGTGATGACCTTATTCATAATGACCAAAGCCAAAGCCTTTCCAAGCACAATGGTGAATAAAAGTAAGTGTGAAGTTGCGTTTGGTGAGGTAGGAGAAGTTGGATGAAAAATGTTTGGTTTGGAAGGGAGGTTTAATAGAATAATAGGAAGTGTCAAGCCCCCATAGGTTAGGTTGGTACAAAGGTGGGGAGGGCTGTATGGTATGACCTCTCCTATATGATGATCGTAACATGGGTGTTGGTGTAGTTTTCCATACTCCTGAGGAGTAAGGAATGTGTCAATATTGAGGAGGTGATATTCTTCAAGTGAAAGGCATTGAAAAATGCCTACCAAGGGGTTTGTGGTTGGTACTTGGGTAGCAGGTATATATGAGCTATCTAAATCCTAAGAAGATGGGGCATCAGTAGAGGGTGGAATAGGAGGGTCGGTAGGTGGAATAGATGAGGAAAGTGAATCGACATAAGTGGTAGATTCCTTAATGGGGATTCAGACATCATTTGGATGGTAAGTCATATTACAGGTTTTAAAGGGGGAGGGATCTATCCGAATGGTGTAAGGTTCCCCTTCATATTCAAATTTGAGGCAACAGTGAAGGGTGGAAGGTACACAAGCCATGGCGTGAATATAGGGGTGGATTAGCAACATGTTATCTTTGGAACTCTCCTTCGAGAATGTAGAAGAGTTTAGGGACCCATGCGGATTTGGAGGACAACAACGTCAAAGGTAATGGTCAGGACATCATTAAAAGATCAAAACATGATGGGGTTCTTAGCCATACCATACAATTTGGTATGCCTATTTGTTCACTGAGACATGAGAAGAGATGATGTTGATTCTAAATCCCCATTAATCATACCACATGTAACACAAATATAATTAATGTAAGCATAGATGAAAAGAGTGGGATTAGGATCATTAGGTTGTAAAGGGGAAATATTTGATTTGGAGAAATTAATGGAAGCAATATGATGAGGGGTAATGAGGGTGGTGATAGGTGAAGGATCATTGGGTGGAACTTTGATGGATTTTAGGACCTCAATGAGGGCTCAACAATGAGAATATGAGGTTTTAATCAAGTCATATAAAGACATCTTCAATGGGGATTGTTGAAGTTGTTTGACCATTGATCAATGTGTAACCCTAGAAAAAGTAGGTGTGTTGGCCCAAGGATGGTTATCTTGGGGGGAGGTGCAAGTATAATCGTAGATCAAGGTGAACTATAAGGGTTGCCAACTTTTTCCTTTCCTTTTTCTTTCGTGTGTTGTGACCAAGTGGCTACACGCACCATGTTAATTTCAAAGATTATAGGAGGAAAAGAGGGTTGTTTAGCCTTACCTTTATCCCTAGGTTAATGTGAAGGGAAAGGTTGTAGAATGTGTTTTGGGATAGGTTGTGTGGCAACGGGTGAAGAAAGAATGGAATCCTCCTCCAACAAATCATCTTCTTGAAGAGACCATCGGAATCACAAAGTTGAATGAGAATGGTTTTAAGATCCTTAAAAATATCGAAATCATGCCCCAGTGAACGATGACAAGCACAATTTTTTTGTTATCAAACCCTACTAGTTTAGGTTTGAGAGGATCGTAAGGCTTGATAGGTGGAAGTGATATAGTAGATGTCTCTAACAACCGAGAAAGGATGTTAGAGTAGGATCTTGCCAAAGGATCATAATGAGAGGTCAAGGTTATCTTGGGAGAAGGGGTAGGTGACCTTTGTGAGGGGGCAAGGTGAGAGATCGTGTTGGTGTAACTAATTTTTGGTAGGTAGTGAAGGTTTGGGTTTAGGCTACACCTTCTTGGGTAAAGGCAGAGGAATAGTGTGTGAGGGTGAAGGAGACTCAGAAGGTGTAGGTATCCGAGTAAGCCAAGGAAAAGCTATGGGTAAAGGTAGTGAAGAAGGTGTGGGTAGAACGAGAGGTGAAGGCAAGGGTATAGGTTGTCACACTTTGGGTTTTCCTTGGTAAAGGGGTAGGTTAACCAAGGTTGAAGGATGTGGGCCCAATATTGACGGAAGAGGTGAAGGTGAGTGAGAAGGTGTGGGGGATACCAAGGTGTGAGACCTAAGAGGTTGTGTCTTCCTTTTAGGTTCCATAGTAGATTTTGTGATTGGCGGTGAAGAAGTTACCAAGTCTAGCTTCACAGGGGGATGTAACATACTTGGTCCCAGTAAAATCCCTAAGGTGGTAATAGGTTTTTGAGAAGATGGAGGCTGAGTGGAGGGGGTGGTGATATAGAAGAGGCTATTAAAAATGGTTCATGCGTAATAGCCTTAGTCACTTTGAAAATATTTGGATATATGGTTTGATACGCCCTTAACCTATTGCTTGTATTAGGATATGAGTAGCCGACTTGTGGCTTACTATCGACACTAAAATTTTCCTCCGTAATTTCTATTTCTTTAATGTATGTATTAGGAATAGGATGTTGTTAAGTGTAATTAGTAGTAACGTCGATAGAAGATAACGATGCTTTGCCAAGACGATGCCGCCAATAATGTATAGTATGGTAATAGTCAAAAGTACAATAGGAATGTTGTGGTAAAAGTAAATATTTTCGTAAGTGGTCCGGTAATGTTAAAATGTCAAAGTTGGGGTAAGTAGAGAAGTAGGGTCTACATGATTAGGAATTAGAAATATTATATTGGTAATAAGGACAAGGAGTGAGGTCATAAATATTTTATGTATTTTATTTGTAAAAAGTGTAAAAATGTGGAAACCATGTGAAATGATAAGGTTTATCTTATCTTAAAAGATAAGCTTACATGTACGAGATAAGAGTTAAGGTATGGAATATGATTCATCGTGAGTGGATTTCTTATCCTATCTTAGAGATAAGATGGATAAGCTTGAAAGTTCTATAAATAGAGAGGCTATCCCCCTCATCTAGCATAGAAAGAAGTAGTGAGAAATATTGTATGAGAAAGTGTGAAAAGGAAGCCATCATTTTGAAGATGTGTTAAAGAAGCCATTAAGAGGTGTAATTGTGAAGTTTCTCCCATAGTATTGGTGGAAGGCAAGTGAAGTCAGTAACACTTGAAGTACCTCATGGGTGAGATTGTAACAATTTCATGTTAATATTATACTTTACTCTGATATTTCAGATTTATCATCATTCCTTCTTATCATAGTCTATGGTATTCTTGTGTTATGTTTGTTGTTGTGTTTCCAGATTACATCCACCAAAATAAAAGTTGTGCATTAGTTAATAATCATAGCATGATGAGTTCCGGTGAAGAATTATCATAGTGCTGGATTAGTGATGACATTATGGTTCCGTTACTGCAGGACCATTCCTCGTTGGTGGATTTTACGGAGAGATATTCCTACTTAGTCAAAAATCATTTGGAGGGTAACCTTGTTTTTCTTCGTGTGCATAGTAGTTACCATGGTAAAGTCACTTTTCACCGTGAATAGTTTTTACCACAGTAAATTCACTTTTTACCATGAATAGTATTTATCACAAAGAACTTCACTTTTTACTATGAATAGTGCTTACCATAGTAAAGTCAGTTTTTACTGCATGATAAGTCAAGTTTTACCATAGTTTACTGGTCATGTGGTCATTTCTATTTTCTATTATAGTGATTCCAATTATTTCTACACATAGGTCTTGTTGATTGTACTTGTGGGCTGGTATTTCACTTGTGGTTACTTTTGGAAATGGGGAAGATTCCTTTTTTCAGCCCAATCTAATGAATATGATTCCCCATTCATTCAAGAGTTTAAATGATCTTGTATTTGTAATGGCCTTATAAGAAGGGAACAATGGACTGAATTTTTTCCTACCTTTTTGGATGGTTCAGCCCTTAGGTGGTTTGAAACACTAGGTGATAATGTGAAAAACTCATGGGATTTATTAACTGAAAGTTTTCTTGAAGAATTTGGTGAACAACAGAAATATGCAGATCTCACATTCGATATCACAAAGCTATCCCAAGGAGAGAAGGAGAAGATAAGGGATTATCATGCTCGTGTTCTAGAGCTAAGGAGGAAGCTCGATGCCTAGATCCGGAAGGAAGGATTATTGGATGGGTTGATGAATGGCATGGATAATATCCTCTGTAAGCACTTCATTCTTGGGATGAAGCCGAGAGGTCGACAAGGAGTGAAGTATGACCACCCACTACCATTGAACAAGAAAAGGAGATTGCAAGAAGGCAAGAAGAAAGCATGGAAGAGAAGCCCAAAGAAATTGTTGCTAAAGTAGAGCCTACACCAACACTTTGGTCAGAATCCACAACCACTCTCGGTGAGCACAAATATTTCTCCTAGTACATCTACCGAGTATCAAGATCTGCTTAAGAAGATAGGCCGAGTTAACTATTAATCTTCTTGAGGAAAATAATTTAGTTCTCGGGGAGGAGATAGAGGTCCAAAAAGAAATATTTCTGAAGTTGTATGTTATGGTTGTTATAAAAGGGTCATTATAAGTATAATTGTCTAAATAGAGCTTCTACATCTGGTAAAGGAGATAATGATAAAGGAAAAACACCTGTGAATTCTTTTGATGTAGTAGATAAGAGCATAAATAATGAAGTAGATGTGTTTGAAACAAAAATAAAGAAAGAAAAAGATAACCAAGATGGAAATGATCCTAAGAAGATGAAAGGAGAAACTAGTAAGAAACATAGGAGAAGAAAGTTGGGTGTGTAGGATTTTTGATTTCACGGGGACAAGAACCATACTCCATCTTAGAAGATCTGTCTAAAAGGCTCAAATATTACATATGGTCAACTCTTGGCTATGTCTTTTGAGAAGAGGCGGAGCTGCAAAGTGGACTCAATGCTCGACGAAGGAAGGAGGTTGAGGTCCCTGTTTTGGAGGCGAGGCAGATCCCTATGCTCCACAAACCGAGGTATTATGTAATGGTATTTCAATTCATGATGTCTTAGTTGATGGAGGTGCTGCGATTAATGTAATGACCGAGTTTGAAATGAATATGTTGGGTTTAAAATTGATCGCCCCTCAACACTTATGTTAAGGTCATTAAATAAGGGAAAAACTAAACCAAAAGGTGTAGTTTCAAATGTGGCAATATCTGTTATGGATGTTGTATGTGTGGTATACTTTAAGTTGATGATGAAAAATGGTGCTTCACATTACGTACCCAATGTTGTTGGGAAGGCCATGGCTAAGGAGAGTTCATGCAAGAAACTCTTTGGAATGAAGGCTTCATGACACTTGGACGTGGTAGAGAGAGGGTGAAGATAAATGTGATCCCTCGGCATCATAAAGCGAGAACTTGTGGATTCAAGTGATGAAATTGATGATTGGACATCCTCGATTACTTTAGGACTAGTGAAGTGGACACAAAAGATGAAGAAAGAGAGGTTGATGTTTCGGTCATAGATATCCTTTCAGTCACATCGACTCATGAACCCATAAAATTATCGAATAAGAAATTGATGATCATCTCCAACAAATAAAGATTGGTGATCTTTGTGATGGAGAGTGAGAAGAATGCTACCTCAATTCTTTTGAAGGTACATACACCTATTCACTTTTGATTACAAGGAACTCTGTCAAGTAATTTGGGTAGAACATTCTATTGAGCTGGTAGATGGTGCTAAGCCCATAAAGTAAATTCCATATAGAATGAATCCTAATTTTCCAAGACGTAAAAGAAGAAATAGATAAGTTACTTGATGCGGGATTCATATTTGCTATGGAGAATTTAGAATGGGTTTCTCCCATTGTGATCTCAATAAAAAAATGGGAAGATACACATTTGTGTTGATTATAGAAGCTCAATAAGGCAAAAAGAAGGATCATTACCCTCTTCCATTCTCGAGATCAGATCTTGGATGAAGTAGGCGGCTAGAAGTGCTATAGTTTTCTTTGATGGATATAGCGGATACAACCAAGTTCGTATAGCGAGAGAAAGATCAGCTGAAGACCATGTTCACCACTCCTTGGGGAACGTTTTCTTATAGAGTTATGCCTTTTGGGTTGTGTAATGCTCCGGCAACGTTCCAACGTTTGATGAATAGGGTGTTCGAACCCTACATTGGGAACTTCATCAGAGTATTTCTGGATGATTTTTGTATCTATGGGAGCAAGATGGACCACCTGCACCAGATGGAGACAACATTTCAAAGGTTAGATGAAGCACAAGCCTCACTAAACCCTACAAAGTGTGTCTTTGGATGTTCTAAAGGTATTTTGTTAGGGCATGTTGTATCCAGAGATGGTATTAATCGATCGATAAAGTTTCAAAAATCAAAGAGTTACCATTTCCTATGAATAGAAGTAAGTTGAGATCATTTTTAGGCCATGTGGGTTACTATAGAAGGTTCATCAAGAATTTCTCAAAGATCGCATAGCCACTAACCCAGTTCTTGAAGAAGAATGTTACTTATGAACCAGAAATAAGGCGCATGAAGCTTTTGAATAACTGAAGGAAGCCCTGGTGTCTTCACCTATTCTAAAGAATCCAGATTGGAGTAAGCCATTCATTGTGTACACTGATGCTTCAGATGTAGCACTAGGAAGTACTGAGCCAAAAGGATGAAAATGGGAATGAACATCTAGTTTACTTTGGGAGTAGACAAATGAGCAGTGCTGAGGTAAATTATACTATAACTAAAAAAGAGGCTCTAGCTATCATTTTTGCTATAAACAAGTTTAGAAATTACTTGCTAGGGTAAAAATTTATAGTTGTAACAGATCATCAGGCTCTAAAATATATTGTCAATAAGCCTAACCCATTAGGGAGGATAGCAAGATGGATAATTTTTCTACAAGAATTTTAATTTGATATTATAGATAGGCCAGGAAAGAAGCATGTCAATATAGATGCACTCTCTCGAGCCTATGATGGTTTAGGTTCATCTTGTGATGATGATGATTTCCGGATGTAGCATTGTTATCCCTCGACACAATCCCTAGTGAATACATAGATATTTAGAATTATCTCGAATGAATTCAAGTTTCTGATGGTGCCAATGCAAAGACTAGGAGGAAGATTACTAAAGCCGATCGTCCATATTCTATTCGCATGGAGTATTATTTTGAATAGGACACGATGGATAATACAAGAGGGAAGTTGGACGTGATCGATGGAAGGAGCTGATAGAAGAATTCCACAATGGTACATGTGGAGGGAACTTCTCTAGACAACTTACAAAGCAAGAAGGATCTTGGACGGAGTTATCACTTTGGCCCACTCTTTTTAAAGATTGTTATAATTATTGTAAGACATGTGATATTTGTCAAACACATGGTAACCGTAAGACTTCATCAGCTCCATTATGCCCTATTCTTCCACTTGGTCCATTTGAAAAGTGGGGAATAGACATTGTAGGTCCACTTCCAACTACCCCACGCCAAAATGGGTATATTGTAGTTGCCACAAATTATTTAACCAAGTGGGTTGAAGCTAGGCCATTGAAAACAACTTCCATGGATGAAGTGGCAAGGTTCATATATGAACGCATTGTCACCAGATTTGGTTGTCCATTAGAAATTGTAACAGATCAAGGAAGCCACTTCATTAATGAGGTGGTAGAAGCTCTAGTCAATAAGTTTTCTATTAAGCACAGGAAGGCAACAACATACAAGTCATGCTCAAATGGATAGGTGGAACGAATTTTTTTTGTGTTGTGTCAAATTCTAGCAAAAGATGCAGCCTTGCAGGTACATAAGTGGGATAAAAGGATTCATGCAGCATTGTGGGCATATAGGGCAACATCAAAGTCAGCAACAAGATACTCCCCATTTCAGTTGGCTTATGACATTGATCTAGTTCTTCCTATTGAGTTTGATATTCCCACTATGAGAGTTATGAAAAATGAAAGGATGGATGAAAGTGATTTAGTAAAAGAAAGGTTGGTACAAATTCATTTGGTAGAGGAAATGAGGGAAATAGCGAAGGATACAAGCTATAAGAAGAAAATGAAGTAGAAGGAATACTTTAATCAAAAGATCCGTTGGTCTCCATTTCATGTGAATGACTTGGTTCTAGTATATGATTCTAGATACAAAAAGGAAGACAAAAAATTTCTTCCAAAATGGATGGGGCCCTACAAAATAGTAGCTGTGCATGAAAATGGTACATACCGACTAGAGGAATTAGATGGCACTGCCATTATGAAATGGGTCAACCACGACAAGTTGAAGATTTTCCAAGCACCAGAATAGTCTACTCTAAGGACGGAGTAGAAACTAGGAAGGGGGAAGATGTCGAAACTAAAATTTTCCTCCGTAATTTCTATTTTATTAATGTATGTATTAGGAATAGGATGTTGTTAAGTGTAATTAGTAGTAACGTCCGATAGAATATAACGGCGCTGCCAGTATGATGCTACCAATAATGTATAGTACGGTAATAGTCAAAAGTACAATAGGAATGTTGTGGTAAAAAGTAAATATTTCTCGTAAGTGGTCCGGTAATGTTAAAATGTCAAAGTTGGGGTAAGTAGAGAAGTAGGGTCTACATGATTAGGAATTAGAAATATTATATTGGTAATAAGGACAAGGAGTGAGGTCATAAATATTTTGTGTATTTTATTTGTAAAAAGTCTAAAAATGTGGAACCCATGTGAAATGATAAGGTTTATCTTATCTTAAAAGATAAGCTTACATGTACAGATAAGAGTTAAGGTATGGAATATGATTCGTCAAAGTAGATTTCTTATCCTATTTTAGAGATAAAATGGATAAGCCTGAAAGTTCTATAAATAGAGAGGCCACCCCCCTCATTTAGCATAGAAAGAAGTAGTGAGAAATATTGTATGAGAAAGTGTGAAAAGGAAGCCATCATTTTGAAGGTGTGTGAAAGAAACCATTAAGAGGTGTAATTGTGAAGTTTCTCCCATAGTATTGGTGGAAGGCAAGTGAAGTCAAGTAACACTTGAAGTACCTCATGGGTGAGATTGTAACAATTTCATGTTAATATTATACTTTACTCGATATTTCAGATTTATCATCATTCCTTCTTATCATAGTCTATGGTATTCTTGTGTTATGTTTTTGTTGTTGTTTTCAGATTACATCCACCAAACTAAAAGTGTGCATTAGTTAATAATCATAGCACAAGGAGTTCGGTGAAGAATTATCATAGTGCTAGATTGGTGATGACATTACCGTATCATTTTATTATGTCATTTATACTTTCTCATGCTTAATAGGCTGGCCTTGGTGATGGCCATAACATATGAATAATATATATAGGGGATTATAGGTAGTATTTCATTATCATTTGAGCATTTGAGTCTTATTATATGGTTTGGAGGTTGCCCCCTCGAAGTGGCGAAGCTATTCTAATTGCATATTGAGATAATTATTCTAAAATATTGTGTTATTTGGTGTTCTATTGTTGCTCTTAATTTGAATTATACAAGTAATTTCATTACAAGTGGTATCAGAGCTGCGATCTGGGCTGAAATTAGGGCAAAAACCCTAATTTTTTGTTTCCACCACATATTGCGAACCAAAGTGAATTGGTGAGAGATATTTTTACTAGAGTTGTGAAGCATTTCAAGTAAGGTTCCCTGAAAATTTCAAACTTTTTTGATTTATTTTGCAAAAGTTATTACAAATTTAGGGTTTTTCATAAAATCACTCCCTAGGGTGAAAATTGTGGAAAATTTTCAAGTTCTTTACATTTTCAGAAAGCTCTCAAAAAAATAGTATTAGTATATTTTTCTGTGTTTTTTCCTGTTCGGCTGAAATTGTATCGAAACCCTAAACCCTAAGGTTTGACATCATGACGGGGCCTTCCACAAGAGCAAAAAGAATCCGAGTTACTGGGTAAAACCCCAGATAAAGATGGGGTAGTGATTGAAGAGATGGATTTAGAAGGGGTAAATACAGATTCCTCAACACTAGGGTTTACCTCAGTTGATCATAAGGTGAGCCAACTTGAGTATGAGTTGCGAAATGTACAATCTGAGATGGCCTCTAAAGGAGACATAGCCCAAATCAATCATCGGTTGGATGATATCATGCAACATGTAAAGGGTAACCAATATGGCCCAAATCCAACCCATATTAACCAAGGAGGACCTTCAGTTCAAAATCATGGACAAACTAACCATATTGGATCACTTTTCCAATCCCATCAGAATCAAACTTATTCGCAACCACAGAATATGATGCCGAAAGTGGATATGCACAAATTTGATGGTAAAGATCCCCTGAATTGGATAAATCAAATGGAGAACTTCTTTGAGTTACATCAAACACCATCAAGACAAAAGGTGACATTGGCATCCCTATATCTTGAACCCGACCAATTTGTTTGGTATCATTGGTTATGTGCTCAGAGGCAGAAGAATGGTCTAGGTGTCACTTGGACAATTTTTACCGAGGAGTTATAATTGCACTATAGTTTTAGTGTTTCAGAGAACTACTTTAGTCAATTAGCAAAGTTACGGAAAATAGGATCAGTCAAATATTATGTGCATCAATTCCAAAACCTATCCTTAAGGGTGGAGAATATTCCAGAAGAGAATCTGAATGACTTGTTTCTTGGGGGTCTTAAGGACCACATCGAGCATGAGGTACATATGTTTAATCCAATCAATCTTTTAGATTCTATTATCATGGCACGTCGTGTAGAGGAAAAGTTCTTTGTAGTAGGAGGCCACCTTTCATTAACACCAGATACTGTAGTATCTCTTCCCCTTCATTTTCTAGGCCAATTAGACTGACTCCTCAACAAATGGAAGAAAAGAGAGCAAAAGGATTATGTTTTAAGCGTGATAGCAAATATGGAATGGGACATAAATGTCTTGAGAAGTTGTTTATATTGACGGAGGTAATGAGGATGATGAGGAAGCTGAAATTATAGGAGAGGCTGAGGAACCAGTAGAAGATGAAGTAGAGGATCACCAACCTAAAATTTCTTTCCATTTATTGTCAGGTATTGGTACTCCTCAAACACTCAAGGTTATTGGTTATGTAAAAAAATAGAAGGTGACGGTGTTGATTGACTCGGGGAATACCCATAACTTCATAAATAGTAAGTTAGCTGCCCACCTTAATTGTTTTATTTACCCAGCTCCAGAAATGTAAGTTATGATTATGGATGGTGGGATAGTCAAGTGCATAGGAAAGTGCCATAGTATCAAGCTTTCCATGGGAGACTACATGTTAGACTCACCTATGTTTTCTATTTCTATGGGAGGGGCAGATATTGTTTTGGGGGTCCAATGGCTCACAACCTTAGGTACTATAGAGATGAATTTCCAAGAATTGTTCATGCGATTTCATTCAGATGGAAGGACAATACAATTGAATGGGATGGTAGCTAAGTCTCCATAGATTATTAGCTCTCATCAGATGCAGAAGGTTCTCAGAAAAGGAGTGGATGGCTTTATAGCAAAGCTATTTTCCATAGAAGTACAAAATATAGAGTCTTCAATGCCACCCGATCTTCAGAAGATTGTGGATGCTCACTCATCTATTTTTGATGCAATTCCAAAGGGACTACCACCAGTTAGGGATCATGATCATGCCATTCAATTGATTCTAGGGAGCCAAACACCTAACATCAGACCATACAGATACCCATATTCCCAGAAAAGTGAGATCAAGAAAATGGTGGAGGAAATGTTGAAGGCAGGTATCATCAGGCATAGCCAGAGTGCATATTCTTCACTAGTGGTCATGGTATGTAAGAAGGATGAAACATGGAGGATGTGTCCAGATTACCGAGAACTCAACAAGTACACCATCAAAGATAAGTTTCCTATTCCAATAATTGATGATTTACTTGATGAATTGCATGGTGCTATTTATTTCACAAAATTAGATCTTCATTCGGGGTACCATCAAATAAGGATAAAAGAGGAAGATGTTCAAAAAATGGCTTTCAAGACTCATGAGGGCCATTATGAGTTTTTGGTAATGCCTTTTGGTCTTGCAAATGTGCCCTCAACCTTTCAAAGCTTGATGAACACTATTTTTAGGCCATTTTTAAGGAAATTTGTATTAGTTTTCTTTGATGACATATTGATTTACAGTAAGACATGGGAAGAACAATTAAAACATGTAAATAACGTGTTGGAAGTCTTGGAGAAACATACTCTGTATGCAAAGCCATCTAAATTTTCTTTTGGTGTACAAGAGGTAGAGTACTTGGGTCATATTGTATCCCATGAAGGCGTCAAAGTTGATCCTCAGAAGATCAAAGCTATGGTGGAATGGCCAAGGCCCAAAAATCTCAAAAATCTTTGTGGGTTCCTAGGACTAACAGGTTACTACAAAAGATTTATGCGGGGATATGGTAGAATAGCAGCCCCACTCACTGCATTGCTAAAGAAGGATGCCTTCCATTAGACAGATGTAGCCACTAAATCCTTTGAGTAGCTGAAGGAAGCCATGTGCAACACCCTAGTTTTGGCTACTCCCAACTTCTCAAAAACCTTCATTGTTGAATGTGACACTTTAGGATCAGGATTGGGAGTAGTTCTAATGCAGGAAGGAAGACCAATTTCATTTGAGAGTCATCAATTTAAAGGAAAATATCTACTCAAACCTATCTATGAGAAAGAAATGATGGCTATTCTTCATGCGGTCAAGCAATGGAGGCCCTATCTCATGGGTAGACACTTCAAGGTAAAAACTGATCATGATAGTCTCAAATAATTTTTGGAGCAAAGGTTATCATCTGAGGAACAACAAAAGTGGGTAACAAAAATGTTGGGTTATGATTTTGAAATCATATACAAAAATAGTAAATAAAATGTAGTAGATGATGTGTTGTCCAGAAGGGATACATTCGCAGATGCCTTACTATGTGGATGAAGAAAGATTGGAATGGAATAAAGATAAGGATATACAATCTCTAATATAGAATATCAAGCAAGGATCTATGACATCTAACAAATTTGAGTGGAAAGGTAATGTCCTATGGTACAAGGATAGGTTATACTTGAGTAAAGATTCTGAATTGAAGCATAAGATTCTTACAAAGCTATATGCCTCACTTGTTGGAGGACACTCTGGGTTTTTGAAGACATCTCATAGAATAAAAAGATAATTCTTTTGGGAAGGAATCAAGGGCAATGTACAAAATTTTGTATCAGAGTGTTTAGTGTGCCAATAGAACAAAGGGGAAACAATTAAGACACCAGGTCTGTTGCAACCCTTACCAATTCCTAGCCAAAGATGGGAGGAGGTCTCCATGGATTTCATCATCGGATTGCCTTTTTTAGAGGTTAAGAATGTTATTCTGGTGATTGTGGATAGGCTCACAAAATATGCCTATTTTTTTGCCCTATCACATCCATTTTAGCCAAACACAATCACAACTATTTTTTTGGAGACAGTTCAAAGGCTACATGGAACCCCAAAGATAATTATAAGTGATCGTGATCCTATTTTCAGAAGTAATTTTTGGACGGAATTATTTTCATGTTTGGGTACTCAGCTAGCTCATAGTTCATCTTATCATCCTCAAACTGATGGGAATATAGAAGTGGTCAACAAATGATTAAAGGGGTATTTACGTTGTTTTGTATCAAATAAGCAGGAAAGGTGGATTAAATGGCTACCACTGGCAGAATGGTGGTATAACACATCATTTCATACCTCTTCTCAAATGACCCCATTTTTAGCATTATATGGTTACCATACACCTTCTATCACTTCCTCCTTGAGGGTGCAAACTAAGGTCAGAGATGTTGAGGAACACATTCAACATCAACAATAGGTTTTGGCTAGTTTGAAGGAGAATTTAGCATTAGCACAAAATAGGATGAAACAACAAGTAGATCAACACCATAGTGAAAGACATTTTGAAATTGGTGATTGGGTTTTTGTACATCTCCAACCTTACAAATAGATGTCCCTAAAGTAACATAAAAAGGAAAACAAACTTGCTCCTAAATATTATGGCCCTTATCAGGTTCTATAGAAAATTGGTAGTGTTGCTTATAAACTAGAGTTGTCTCCATCTTCACACATACACCCAGTATTCCATGTTTCATGCCTAAAGAAGGTTATTGGACATAAATTTGAAGCCCAGACAAAGTTACCAGAACTTGATGAGGAAGGAAGAATCATTTTGGAGCTAGAGAAGATTTTGCAAACACGTACTAAGAGGCTGAGAACTAGAGACATTAAGGAATATCTGATCAAGTGGAAGAATCTGAGCATAGACAATGCCATCCGGGAGGATGAGGGTTTTCTACATTAACATCTAGGATTATTCAATGTTGAGGACAACATTAGTTTGAAGGGGAAGGGCATGTTACACCCTTAACCTATTGCTTGTATTAGTATATGAGTAAGCCGACTTGTGGCTTACCGTATTGTTTTATTATATCATTTATACTTTCTCATGCTTAATAGGTCGGCCTTGGTGATGGCCATAGCATATGAATATTATATATAGGAGATTATAGGTAGTATTTCATTATCATTTGAGCATTTGAGTCTTATTATATGGTTTGGAGGTTTCCCCCTCGAAGTGGCAAAGCTATTCTAATTGCATATTGAGATCATTATTCTGAAATATTGTGTTATTTGGTGTTTTATTATTTCTCTTAATTTGAATTATACAAGTTATTTAATTACATGGTCAAGGTATCAGGGGAGTACATCTACATTTTTGTGGAAATGGGGATTCTAAGGCATCCCAGAGGGTAGTGTAATTGATGTACTCCAAGTAGTCAACCAAACAAGAGAATGGTTTTGGAGTAGTTGAAGAGGACGACAACTTGGTGTTAAATCCCATGAAGAGATCTAAGGACCACAAGACAGGGAATGTATTAGCCTCTGAATCGGTGGGTAAGAGTGAGGTAAGAAGAATGATGGGATATTTGAATACCTTTAGAGAGGCATCACTAATAGAAAGAGTACATAAAATTAGCTACTTTATGAGTTGAGGAGAAGGAAAAGTGGGTAATGTAGACTCCTCTATGGGTAGAGAGGATGATAAGGTGGGTTCCTCTATGGGTAGAAGAACAGGTAAGGTGGGTTCCTCTATGGGTAAAGGAACAAGTAAGGTAGATTCCTCGTGGGTAAAGGAACATGTAAGGTGGGTTCCTCTATGGGTAAAGAAATGTGTGCGGCGAGGCTCCTCACAGAGGTAAAGGAACAAGCTAGGAGGGTTCCTCTATGGGTAAAAGAGAATTTAAAGTGGGTTCCTCTATGGGTAAAGGAACAAGTGAGGTGGATTCCTCTATGGGTAAAGGAACAAGTGAGGTGGGATCCTCTATGGGTAGAGGAGTTCATGCGAAAATTTCCTCAATAAAGCGTTATAGGAGGATACTAGATAGAAGGGAAGACATTGTATTGAAGACTGCATGAACCACATGTACATTGGTTTCTTCTTTAGATGTCTTGCCAATATGAGTTGATGAAGGGGCATGGTTAGGAAAAGGTTTTATGAAAATGTCCAAGTTTGCATTAGTAAGTGCATTAGGGTTGTCAAGGACGAGATCACCACTATCTAACATTCCTTGCACAATGTTTTAAATATTTTGCAATTTTCGTCACTATGTCCTTTTACGCAGTGGTAATTATAGAATTCATTTTCTTTATACCAATCTAGTGTGGGGTGAGAAGGATCAAAACCAGTATGTGGTTTGATGGGAGGAAGAGTGATGGCTCTAGCCTTCAACAAATTTTCCAATATGGAAGAATAAGGCTCCCCAATGGGAGTGTAACTCTTTTTTCATACCAATATTGAAAATTTTTCACTAGTGAGAGATTGGAAAGAGATTTAAGTTGATTGATTGGATGAGAAGGGAAATATTTTAGAACTACCATGTTAGGAGATAATTTTGGCTTGGAATGATTGTTGGGTGGTTTGGAAGAAGACTTGTTTGATTTGAAGGTGACATTTTTGTTACGTAGTTTTAGTTTGTCTTCTTTGAGGGCATGGATCTCAAGCTTCCTAGCCATGGTAAAAGCCTCATCAAACATATGAAAATTTTGAACTGAAGAGTTAAGGAAATGTGTCTGGCACACGCTCTCATAAACAAATCTATGAGCTCAGGATGCGGGAGAGATAAGGAAAGCTGATTGATTAGGCTTCGCTACCATGCGGAGAAATCAATGATAGACTTATCATTAATATTGACGAATAAAATATAAGTCTCTGATAAATACCTTTTTATAAATGTTTATCGAAAAGTGATTGAGAAATTTCTTTGCTAATAGATTAAAGGAAAATATTGAGTGCTCAAGAAAAGGATTGTACCAATCTAAGGCGGGTCCCGACAGGGACATGGAAAAGATATGAAGGAGCAAGGAATCATCATGGTATATTAGGTAACAAGCGTGTCTAAATGAACGTAAGTGTTATTGTGGGTCCTCCTTACTATTGAAGTGGTTGAATTTAGGTAGCTCCCATTGTACGAGATATGGATGAATAGGTATAGAGGGATGGATGGGTTTGTTACAAATATCATCATATGTTAAGACGTTACGGGACCCAGAAAATGAGGCCTCAAACATCTGCATTTTATCCATCATCATTTTAATGAGATCCGCTATGGGGTTTGATTGAGGGATACCCCTTGAGGTATAAGGGGCTTGATAAGATGAATGGTTCATAAAAGGAATAATGGTATATGGTGGTGCTTGAGTATGTGAATTGAGACATAGGTATGTAGGAAGTAGTGGATGAGGAGGGCATATACCCCGAATATGTAATTGAGGCAATGGGTTGTGTTTGAGGTAAGGTGGAAGTGGGAGGGGATTGTGGAAAGATCCTCATGGTGATGGGTGGAAGATTTTGGGGATTAAATACCATAAAATTCTAAAATGGAGTGGAATAGGTCCATGCAACTAGTGGTTATGTAGGAATAGGCACATAAGATATTGATGATGATATAATAGAGGCAATGGATATGGGTCTTGTAAATATCGGTGGGAGATAAGATGTCAAGGATGCAGAGGTTACGTGAGAAGTAGGTGGTTACAAAATGGGATTAGGAAACACTAGATGGTAGAAATATGGCGAGAGATGGTAGAAATATCGGGTATGGAAGTGAGCATTCCATAAAGGAGATGACCTAATGAGTCACAAGTGGAAGAAGTATAAAGGTAATGTTGCAAGACCTTAGGTTTATGATCAAGGAATCTAGTGAATTCCTCATCACCTATGGGTATGGTCACAGAAGAATTAGGATCCATTAGAGATGAAATGGAAGGCGGTGAAGGGCTAGAAGGAAAAGGTATACAACTTACGTGGAAAGTAAGAGCTTCATGCCTATTGGCGAGTCCAAACCATATGGAAGGATGGAAAAAGGTACTCTGAGCTCTATAAAAATGAAAGAAACACAGAAACAAACTTTTGGAAAATATATGGAATGTGAAATTAACTCACCGATCTTGTGAGAAAATCGAAAAGCAGAAGCGATACCGAGTTAGTGAATCGGTGCCAGTAAGAAGAAATGACTGATGTTGGTTGCTGAACCGATACTGGTAGGTAGAATAACTAATGTCGGTTTCTAAACCGACACTAGTAGGGCCGATTATATTTAAACTTAAGAAATTTGAAATTTCTAAGAAAGATTTTGGTCAAAAGAAGCTGAGAATTGGGTTGTGTATATCAATTCTAATCTAACACACTCAGAGAACCAAAATTAACTGATTGTGATGGCTGAGTGTGGAAAAAAAGAAAGAAAAGTGATGAAATATGATCTCACACCTCAAATAGTAGAAGATAAGAAAGAAATTCACAAATCCAACAAGCAAAATCTAACAAACACGTTATCCTAGGAATAAGATTTTAGTGTTTTGATGGCTTAAGCCTTAGGAATGACTGTGAATATATAGAAATGAGTGGATATAAGGTACTTAGAAGCCAACTATGGATGGTTTTAGGAATGTTTTGGTAGGGGGTGTTCTCGATATACCTTTTTGGTACGTGACGTCTAAGCTCTGATATGCCAATCCGTCTAGAAACCAGTTGGGGCTCACTATAAACGGGTGTTTAAATCCTTGATATATTATTCCTGGGATTTGGGAATGTTTAAGAAATGTGTTGTTTGTTTGAGTGATTTGGAAAAGTGTGTGAAAAATTGGACTATGCTTAATTACCCAATCATCAACTGGTCATGACCTCTGTTATATTTGATTGCTAATTAGACTATGTGAGCTAAATGCAAGAATACACAAGATGCAATGCAAAAATTTTAAACCCAAATCGAAAGATTGAGATTGGATGAAAGCAATAGTGAATAGGAATAGAGTATGAATTTCACTAATGCAAGCAAGAAAGAAGAAAGAATGATTCATTTTAATTTGCACCAAATGAAATGTGACTTTTAGAGAAAATAGAAGAAATAATGTTACCAAGGAGAGATTTAGTGAATATTTTAGAAAGGAAACAATCGAAATGCAATCCTAAATGAATATAAGGAACCCACAAATGATGAGGGTCCCATCAGGTGTGCAAAATGTTTCACCACATAGGAGTACCATATGAAAAAATGATTTAAAAGGTAAAGGTAAGGTATGTGAGGAATACCTAGAGGTTGTGAAGAGGTTGCGCACCATTGTTGAAGACCAAGCTGATTGTAGAGCACTCCTTTTTATCTTGGAAGGACTACCTGAGAAGTAAAACAAGACCAAAAATAGAGTTAATAGCAAAGGTCGGTGGATTTCCTAGCATGAGCTACATCTAGGAAGCGAGGTGCTTTCTTGAAGGTTATCAATCCACATCTTAATACAAATTAATGCGGATAAATATCATAAAATTGAAATTCCTATTATAGTTATATGATTTGGGTATCTCACACAAAAAATATTCTAAATCTATTCTAAATGATGAATATAAGATTAAATCAAGGAGAATGGTCAGTTTTCAGGGTCTATAGGTATGAAAGAGGGTAGAAAGATGGTTTGAGTGAAGTCTTGCAGCAGGTTTTAGAGATTTTGGGTGGAGGAATGAGCTTGCTTTGGTTTGAGGGAAAATTCCAAACACAAATATCAATTCTAGTTGGTTATAGCGAGGAATTGGTTAGGTAACTAATCATAGTAGGGAAAATTGGGTTTCAAAGGTAGAAAGGAGATTGATTTGTACTCTCTGTGATTTACGAGTATTGGGAGGTCTTAGGTAGGGTGTATAAATTTACGTGAAGAATTAGCAAAGGTAAAAGGGGGTTAAAAGGAAAAGCTGGGTTCGGTTGGTGTTAGGTGAATGGGAAATGGAAGGTATCCGGGAGAGGAAGGAGGTGATTAGAAAAAGATAAAGTATCTAAAACCAAAGCTAATTACATCAATAACACGGTTAAGAATACTTATCAAATATTCGAAGATTGGTAGAAGGTGGTGGTTTGTGGGTGTGCATAGGAGAGACGAGTAGGGATTCAATTTTGCAAAGTAGTGATGCTTGAGTGTTTCTCCATGTAAATGGTTCAAGCATATGAATTTGTTTATTGGTTTTGGTGGAGATTTTAATGCTATGGTGATCAATTAATCATTAGGGTGTCGATTGAATGCCAAAGATGTGAGATCAAATAATGCTAAATAAAAAAGAAGAACCCCGATAAAGAGTTGAAAATGATTATTTAAAGGAAGCAGATGGTAGTTCCTTGGACCGACCTTTGCTCAAGGAATAGCCAACATCAGTTAGGGAGAAATATTCTTATTTACTAAAAATAACCTTTTCTCTCCCTTTTTGGCATGAGTCAAGAATGGTTATGGGTTACGAGTATTGATTCTCATTAAATCACATGAGAAATTGGTGGGAGAGGTAGTTGGCACTTAATATTAGGTTTAAAAGAAGTCTCAGTTGGTTAGGGGGAGTGATGACTCAGTCTTAGTTATTAAATTGGCTTGGAATGGGTCCAAGGTGAGGTGGAGGGGTAAGGTATTAATTAATCTAATATAGGTAATTAGATTAATAAAAATATGTGAAAGGGGTTATAGTAAGGGGGTATGTAATAAAAGGGGACATAAAGGGTGTTGTCCTAATTTTGGGTGTCTACACAAGGAGGTTTATTTACTCTTGTTGAAGCAATTAAAACTGAAAAAGACCACATGTTCCTGGATACTATCCATTCCCAAGTGCATGAAAAGCTAAAACAGCTAGGAATTTGGAACCCATCAAGTGTAATAAGGTATGACAAGTGACCTCTTCATATGTATTTGTGCTCTTGTCTCTTTTAGGTGTGTAAGTGTGTCTTGGTGTCCTTGTTTGAAGATATCTATGGTTTTCAAAGGATGTATGAAGGTATATGAGTCTCGTGTTCTATGTCATTTCTTATTCTTGTAATAAGAAAGTCAAAAAAGCTTATCTCTACAAATGAATGAATTGTTAGTTGTTCCTTGACAAGTAAGACATGTAGCTCTTGAGTATATGTATATAAGTGGCGATTTATTTGGTGATTATAATTGGATTATGAGGTCATTATCATGATGACACAACTGTCTTAAGCTTGATAATGTCTTTGAAGATACATTAAGCTCTTTGGTCCAAGTATAAAGTATTGTAGAAATCTTGTCAAAAGTCTTTTGAGTATGATTGCTATAATTTTTCTCACTAAGTCTTAATCTTGACCCTCAAGGTATGTTAAGTTGTCTATTTGTTTATGGTCTTAGTCACAAGTTCTTAGCCTATGTCATAGTGAATTTGTTTGAGTAAGGATGTGTTTAGTTTGTTTTTTTTGAGCATATAGTCTTGTCTCCAAGATTAATTATAATCAGTGTCATGATTTATCTTCGAGTCTAAATGTGGAAAATGTCCCATGTGTCATGCAAGGATAAAATATATGTTGAGTTTCTTGAGTCATTTTAGTCTGTCTCCATCATTTTGTGAGGTCTTTTGTTGAGTTGAGTACAAGGTACTATAGAAAATGAAAGCCTAATTGTAAATCCAAGTATATCGGTGTCACGAGTTTTTAATGCAATGTTGAAGCATCTCTGTGTTTCGAGTCATAAAAGAAGATCATATATTATATTATCAAGGTTCCAAGTCTATCAAAAGGTACAAGGGTATGTATATCTCTATGTTTTCAAAAGGAAGTTGATTCTATGTCCATATCAATATCTCTCGAGTTGCAAGTTGGTACCTTATATCAAGGTCTCAAAACATAAAATACAAGGTTTGTGAAGACCAAAATGCTATGATACGAGGTAAAGGAAGGCCTACGATATTGAACCAAGTGAACATGTATGTATGATGAAGGAAATCTATAAGAAAAAAATGACGAGGATGAGAAGTGGTAAGAAATAAGAAGCTACAAGGTTTTTTTTTGAGTTCCTAAGGTGATAGGAATTGTGCAAATGCTTTGAGATGTGTATTAAGGTATAAGATTAGACTGCCATCATGTAATGTGTGTATTGTGCTCAAATATTTGTGAATGAATGTCACTTACAAAGATGAGAATATTTCATAAGTTTTACAGGACTTCAAGGTCTAATATGGAAAATATAGAGTATCACGTTTCTTGAAAGTACCAAGTTGATGCTACGGGGATAAAATGTTTGAGGTTGTCATAGAAAAAATGAAGACTCAATTTCAAGGTATAATCTATTGTTAAAGAAAGTTTGAGTGTCCTTTATGAAATCAGAAAATTGAAGGATATAAATTTGTTCAAGGGTTTGAGGATTGTAACCTAGTTTGAGATAACATGTGTTCCATAATCTACGTGTAATTATGTGACAAGTCTTATGAAAGTCTTAGTCATGTTGTGTCAAGAGTAAATGTATCTCAATCATAAATTATTTTTGATTATGAAGGTCTATTTGCATGAGGAATGAGATATAATGTGGAAACATTTTGAAGTTGTGAGATGGTTGAAAAATGAGAAAGTGTTAGTTTATAGGCACATGTAGTGATTTTAAGAAAGCATGCTAAGTTTGAGATGGAGTGTTACTTCTTGATGGTGGTTCTCATGTATGCGCATGAGAAAATGGATTCTACGAGGCCATGGAAGTTTTGTATAAGTATGTGTAAGTGTTTTCAATAATCCTAAAGATTGTGTAGGTGTCTTCACATGGTAAAAGTGCCTCTAGTGAATACTACAGTATCTAAGTGTATGGCTGAGGTATGCTTCCTCGAGAATAACATTTATGATATATTTGTTGGTCCTTATTGTCCCTAAGGGATGGAAATAGTGAGAAGGTACTATATGAATATAGAAGACTATAATGAACTCAAAGGATGCATGGAAGAATATACAAGTGTGATACTTACAATATTAATGGAGAAAAAGGTAATATAAAAGGTCTATTGTGCTTATCGGTATTAGAAAGATGCATCTATAGGTGACTAAGATGTCAAAGGACCGGTAAGACAAAGTTATCAAGGATCTATAAATTGAGAATATGATCCTATAGAGGTATGTGGTATCATCTAATCAAGGGTGTGTGATGAGTTTTAAGCTTTTGTTTAGTATGGTTCTTGATTGATATCGATAGGTATGTGGTATCATCTAATCAAGGGTGTGTGATGAGTTTTTAAGCTTTTGTTTAATATGGTTATCGATAGCTCGTGTATGCGAGACATAGGTATGACATTTTCCATGTTGTAACTACATTACAAAGTTGTGAATTCTTTGTTAAGGTTAATTTACTATAAGACTTACTCAGTTAGTATTCAAGTATAAATTAGTGCAGCATTATTGGTCATAGAGACATGAAATTAAAGGAGTCATGACTTCATTCAATGTCATAAAGGTCAAATGTCATTTGTATCTTACAGTGTGTGGTTAATGTACTCTAACTGAGCTCTATAGGTTAATGCATGATATGCTATAAGAATCTAAAATGTTGAATAAAGTTTATTGAGGTAGAAGGAGCTAAGTTTTTTTATCATGAATAAGTGAATTGAAGGTATGAATACTCACTTTGAAGGGGTTTAAAATTATCTTTAAGGTCCTAAGTTTGGGTTAAGGGTTTGTATTAACAAAACAAGAATTTCCCATCCAAGAAAAGAGGTATGTGCCTAAAATAGTGACTAATATACATAAAAATTAATGAAGCTACATATAGAGGAGAGTATCATCATGTGTATAATGGTAAAATGACTCAAAGGTTTAACTTCTACAATGATCTTGACCGTGACTTGGAATCGAGCATGTATTGTCATTCTAGAAAAGGAAATGTGAGAACAAGTTAGAGAACTCAAAGAAGGTATCTTGTAACAAGGTACAAAGGGTACAATAGGTATAAAATATGATCTCCAACTTGATAAGGAAGATAGATGGTTCACAAAATCCCTCAAGAACTAAAAGGAAGTATCTCAGGTATTTAGAGATGAAGTAGTTGAGAAGGGAGAACAGTGAGTGAGTGTGTGATAGGCTAAATGAAAACTAAGTCATCTATGTGGTCTTAGAAAATAAAAATGCATCCTACAATGACTATGCGAGATGAAGAAATGTGATACGAGGTATGAAAATGATGAGAAAGGAAGGGGAGATCATTTCTAAGGTTGATTAAGTGTGTACAATTCCCAAGATGATTTTGAGACAGTACTAATGTTGTGCTGTAAGACTACTTTGGTTTCTAGAGGAATGCATATGGATATGAAAAGTGAAATAGTGTATAAAGGAGGTTGAGAAAACTGAAGTTGTGCTTCAATATAGGTTCACAATGATTAATCACTCCATATGTCATGAAAACAAGGTAAGAAAGCCAATTTTTCCTTTTTTCTATTAGGTTACAAGACCTCAAACCTAGGGGAGAATTTGGAGGTTGGTTTATATGTCTTAGTTGATACAATGACAAGTAGAAGTTGGTCTAAAATACATTGAAAATATCATTTAGGGATAGTGGTCCTAAAGTGGATATGAAAGCATTGAAGATTGAATTAGTGTTTTTGAGCATGATCTAGACCTAGAGAGTGATAAATGACATGAATGAAGGAAAAACGAGGAGAGTACATGTTCAAGGGGAGCTATTTTTAGCCCATTACAGGTCCATGGATCTTTTCATGATCTTTGAAAGAGTCAAAGAGAAGAGAATTCAGTCCCAGGGTGAGCTATTTGGTCATGTAAGTCGTGTCTTTACATTGATTGCCATTGTGTTTAGTCATGTGTTGTATTTTTACATGTAGTAGAGTCATTAAAACCTTTTTCATAGATGGAAAAGGGGGAGAGAGGAATCAAAAACATAGAAAGGAGGTCATGTAGGTGTTTTTCATATGGTTTCCATTAATGAAAAAGGGGGAGATTGTTGGACATTATGTGTTAGTGTTTTCATTGATGTCTACTACATTTATGGAAAATGTTGTCATGTGGTCATGTGAGTCTTAATGATGTGTTATTCAAGTGTTATGCATGAATATTGAGTGGTTTGGTGAGTTCTATGGTGTTCTGGTGCATGGTTGAGTATATTTAGTCATGGTTTGAGTCTTATTAAGTTAGGTGGATCTTGTCATGATGTAATATATGGTCTATGAGGTGATTTATAGGTGTTCTTGAGTCTGCATGAAGTCAAAAAGGTCAATTCATGAGGTTTCGGTGTTGAGTTAGGTCATTCCAGGCTTATTCCTAGCCCTGGAGAAAATAGAATGAGGTAGAGGTATGAGTTTTGGAGATGATAAATCTTGTTCAAGAATGGGAACAATGTTGTGACCATGTAAATGAGGTGTATGTTGAGTTTTATTTTATAACTTGTTTTTGTGCAAATGTGCAACAATTAAATTGGAAGTTTCCAAGCACAAAAACTATACCCCTATGCCAAATTTTTCATGTTTTATCATTCCTAGGCAACCCCGGCTCTGTCAATCAGCCCAAATGAAATCCTAACCAAAGTTATAACATCTCCCTACATGATTTCGGAAATTCCATTCATTCCCCCTAGGTTATTTTAGGAGTTCATTGAAAATGCAAATTTTGGGTAGTCATGGGAAGGGCTATTGTTGGCCTTCACAAGGAATGGATCAACCCCTGGAGTGGAACAAAAGGAAAAAATTAAACATGGAGGTGAATGGAAGACCTTATAACATCATGGAAATGATTTTGGAAGGTCTAGGGAAGTTCTGTAAGACTTGGAGAAGTCTGAGTAAAAAATAGGGTTCACAAGCCTAGCAAAGTACATAGGCCTAAAACAACTACTAGGCTTCAAAAGAAGATTTTGAGAGCTCGAATGGAGTTGGAAGTAAAAAAAAACATCTTAAGAAATAGTATTCTAAGACCTACATGATGGTCAAATAATATTTTTCACAACACCTTGGCGCATATGATTGGCAGGTAGTTTTCTTAGGCACAAGTGGAGTCCTAGATACAAAATCCAATTTTTAAGAAATCATATGGTCGAATAAAGAAATGAGACCCCCATCATTGGATTAAAAATTCCATTTATAGTTAGAATCATATAAAATTTCACCAAGAAATTCCATCGGGAGCTCAAGTTATCTTCGTTCCAAGTTACCCTCTTAAAGGCAGTTCAAGACTTAGTCATTTTTTCGAGAGGACACATGTCAGCACCAGGAGCCTGGCGGGATTTCATGTCCCCAACATCCCTGAGGTAAGGTACATCAGCCCTTGGAAAATTCTCCCAGCCCCCATGTGACCTCTGGGACCCTCATATGACCTCCCGACTTGACATTCAAGCCCCAAGGTGCTTATTTGGAGCATGCATTCCCTGTCGTCGGATCGGGTGCCACGTGTCAGCTCCAGGACCACCATGGAATTTTATTTCCCTTATGATCCTGAGGCATGGGACATCAGACCTTGAAAAATATGCCCATGCCACATAGGGAGTCCTTTGGACACCCACGTGACCGCAGTTCAGCTCCCAGTGCTTTAAAGCAACTTTTTCCACCTTCATTCCCTGTCGTCGGATCACCGCCACGTGTCGTCCTCTTGACCACCATGGAATTTGATGTCCCTCATGTCCCTAAGGTTAGGGACATCAAACAAAAAAAATCATGCAACACCAACTTAAAAATTCAAAATCATTTGTAACTATTAGTCGCTTCCAATGCTTAGCGTGTCTTCTTCTCATTTAGGAAGAAAAGTTGCAGAGAACACAAGTCCACCACTCTACCATTGCAAGAAACTCAGACCAGATCAGAAAAGGAACTGAAATACCTTTCCCATGGAAATACGCAGGTATCAAAAGGAATTTTCATCAAGCTAAGAAGGAGAAATGAATAACAGAGAAGGAGAACAATGGAAATCCCCATAGCCATGAAAACAAAGATTCAAACATATCTTGCAAACCGGTGCTCAGATTGATGAACCGTTTGTTGCTGAGTTTTTATCTCTTGAAGGCCATTAAAAATCATATTCAGACCTCAAATTTTCAGCAAGGATTGTGTGTAGTGAAGAAATCCTCTTTTCGGCTCTACGAAGGAAAAAGCTTGATTTCCCATCAAATCGACAAATTGGATTGAAGAGAAATTTCACGTGAAGCACCATAATGAAAAACCTATCGCAATGGAGTTGATTTCATTGCTAACGGAGAAAAAAACCAGACCTAAAATTTTCAAGCTCCATTAATGGCTGCCATGACATAGTAATGGAAAAAACCAATGAGCTACCTCTCTACTTCTCTAGGTTCCCATGGACAAAATCACTCGAAAAATTGGAGGAAACGATTGTCGAAAAATCTAGTTTCACGCAAACTAGTTTTCACACCATGAACTCCCTATTTTTAGGGATATGGAGGGATGTTTTTTTGTCAGAATTATTCCCTCTTCAAATAAATTTTCAAATTCCTGAAGATCCGATGGGCGAAATCATCTGAAAATTGGAGGGAACGATTGTTGAAAAATCTAGTTTCACATGAACTAGTTTTTGCGCCGTGAAGCCCCTATTTTTTAGGGATATGGAGGGCTGTGTTTTTGTTAGTATTCTACCCCACTGATGAAGAAATAATTTTCCCACTTGTTTAGATGAAGGAATTACTCCAAATTCAGAGTGTGGAACCTAGAATAAAACCCAAAATTTCAAGACTCATTTCATCGCAATTTGACATTCGTGGCACACTTACTAAAAATAACATGTCTCCTTGCATAGGGAATGTTACTTCAGGTAAGCCACCATTTTAAGATTCCATGAAGAAGGTGGTGAACACAGAGGGAACATCACAGGAAAGGTCATAAAAAGGGTCATCTCGGCTCGCAATTCACACTTACTAAAAATAGTAAGTTACACTCAAAAAGTAGTTTTGGCACAATGGGTCGTATAAGGATAATCATTCAAGGGGACATAATTGTTTGGGAGCATCCTAGCCATTTTTCATAGGGAATTTGAGATCCACCTTATTTCATTCAACTGGGAGAGCATTCGTGAGATAATTTTGAGGAGTTTCACAGTGTGTAAGGAGTTCAAAGATTTAAAATTTCACCGCATTTAGAGTTTTCCATCAATGAGGATCAATGGAATTCATCGGGTGACATCTCCTCTTCTTCTCTCTCTCTCTTTCTCTCTCCTCTTCCCCCAACTTTCTCTCACTTTCAAATGTTCTAATTCTTTGTTGGGGTTTGCACTTTTTGATATGCCTTTAAGTCACTTAAAAGTGACTTTAGAAACATAATGTAAATTAAGTCACCTTGATTTTATAAAAGGGACTTAATTATTTTGGTAGGAATATGAATAGTCTAAAGTTGGAAATAAGGCATATGGAGGGTCATGAGGAAGACAATAAGTCACCTCTCCTTCTATAAATTGTAATGCCATTCCCATTTCAAAGGGTTGGCAATTGATCTTGTAAACTCAAGAGTGCATTGTACCTAGAGAAAGCAAAGGAGATAGCCATTTTCTTCTACTTTCCCCCCCTTCTCAATTTCCTCCATTTCTCCACTTTATGTACAATTTGTTTGAGAAATTAATACAACAAGAAGGAGTTTCTAGCTTTCTTTGACTAAGAGATTTCTTGATACTTTGTGTTCATCAAATTTCATTTGGTCTTAATGATGCTTACAAAGTTGTTTCTTCTCTTAAATGCATGTGATGATACTTCTGACTAGTGTGTGCAAGAATCTAATTTCCTACTTGTAGCATTAGTTCCCCTACCTCTTTTCTCACTCCCTTTCCCAATTTTAGACAAGGTCCTCTCTTACAGGTATTTGCAAGCTTTCCATGCGCAGGTCGGTGGAGTGCCCCTATTGGATCCCGGTTGAAAGGCCACCACCAAAGAAATCCACATTTTATCGTGCATGCATATATGAAAGCTGCACTAGTTAAGTAGAGGGAATTAGATTCCCCAGTGTTGAAATAAATCTAAAATTTTTTCAACCTGAAAAATTTGCTTGCCAACAGTTTTAGCGCCCACAGATTTAGACAGCATATGTACCCAAAATATGACCGTAAGGTCTGAAAATTAAAAAAATCAAATATTGAAAAAATTTATAAAAAAAGGAGTTCATGAAAGTCCGTTCTTTGAAAGATACACTGCTGATTTTTGCACATGAATTTTCACATTCCACAGTGCCCTTTCGTGTTCACTGTAGAAATTTTCAAAAGTTGGCTGAAAGAAGATACACCAGGTTGAGTAGGTCGAGAGGTGTTGCTGATTCCAATTTTGAGGCTTTGAAAAATCAGCAAGAATGAATTAGAGATAATCCATACTTCTTCTCTCAATCCTCCTCTCCATCTGGCATTTCGATTAGTTCACCTGGAAATCCTATCTAAACTCCTGTTGATACTCTCCCTTCAAATTCTCCCATTTTCAACCACAATTGAGCTTTGAGCTCTCGAAAGAAGAAGAATCTGTAGAAGCAAGGGCTGAAGTAGAAGTAGAAATGACAATGGAAGACAAAGAATAAATACCTCAACCATTGTTCCATGGGGAAGGAATACAGGCCTGATTTCTCTTGAACCTCCTCTTCACAATCTACCAACGGGTTCCCACAAGAACTTTCCAAAGTTCAAAGGTGACAACACACAACATCTTGAAGAACACATTGCTACTTTCACAAAATCATGTGGAATTATTTGTGTCAGCATGAAGATGTTTCTGTAAGATTGTTTGTGGAGTCCCTCTAAGAGAAAGTAGCAGAATGGTTCTACCTCCTACCTTCCCGATCCATCATTGGGTGGGATGACATCAAGGTTGCCTTCGAGGAAAGATTTAAATCAAGCCGAAGATTGTCACAAGACTTCTTGGTGCGATTGGATCAAATGAAGAAAGGAGAAAGTGAAGCGATGAGAAACTTTGTGGCTCATTCAAATTGTTTCTTCACATAGGTACCGGAACAAGATTCACCCTCTCAGAACAATATCAAAATATTCTTCATAAATTCTCAATCATTGGAGGTAGGATTTCTCCTGCAAATAGTTCAACCAAGGAACATTGTAGAAGTGAAAAGGAGGGCCATTAAATTGGATGATGATCTCATCCTCTCTGGAAAGATCAAGAATCCATCAAAGGGAAAGGCCCAACATCTTGGAGATGAGAGAACCAATCCATCACTACAAAATTTGGTGAATGAGATGGCCTCTTTGAAGAGGGAATTATTTGAATGAGTTTCTTCTCAAAGAAGCAACATAAATTAGATTGTAGGAGCACCCCAAAGACTTTCCTTGGAGGCCCCACCTGTGAATGTAAATTATAGATTTCAAGAAAGTGAAGAAGATCTTGAACAAGAAGGTGGTGATTTCCTAGAAAATTATGAGTTTGAGAATGATACACAAATCAGATTTTGTGAGTATTTTGGAGCTGATGAAGGAGATGAAGAAGATACACCCAGTTTCTCATGTGCGGTATTCACTCATTCTCAAGTCGAGAAAGGAGCCTCTTCCTCCACTACTACTAACAAAAATAAGGTTGATGATCCTCCTATGGTGACTTTGTAAAAAAAAATAATCAGTCAAGGATCCCCACTTCCATCCTCCATGAAGTTTGCATTATTGGAGCCTAACCTGTTATAAGTAAGAAGGTGCCCACAATCCCAAGTAAGTCTTCCGATGTCTCTTCCAAGTCTAAATCTAAATCTACTCCTACAAAATCTAATTCCTTGAAATCTCCTAGTGCACCTTTCAAAATATCATCCATTCCTCAAACATCAAATCCTACTCCTTTTTAGGAAATAAGGGTTTAAATATGCGTAATAATCCCTCATAGAATCGCAACAGGAGAAACTAATATGCATAAAATATTATAAATATCAAATAAACGTGCAGAATAAAATAACACAACACAAAGAGATAGTATTTAACATGGTTCATCCAATTTGGGCTACGTCCACTAAGAATCACTTACTCATATTTTATTACAAGCCACCACTCTCTCAATACAATACCCAGATTTGTTTGGAGCTATGCTCAACAAAATCTACAAAATTCACACCCAAATTCAAAACACATATGCAATGTTACATTATCTACCATATGCACAAAACCATATAAATAGACAACTACTTAAGTAGTTTTACAAAACCGTGGGTATCAAAACCATGGGATAAAACCATCCCATAAACATATGGGTCAAAATCCTGCCCATATGAGAAGAGCACATTTCCCAATATATCAGGCACTTTTTAATGCCAAATTTGTTTTTTTGGGGCTGTTCCCTGAAACCCTACTATCGGGAGCTCTTGCTCTCGGACCCCTGCTCGGGGGGCCGGCCCCCAAACCTGGTGAGAAAACTATGGAAAGTGTACAGTACTCTTAGTGTATAGTCTTCAACATTTTCTCACATGAAAACATGCTCTACAACCTAACAATCTCCCACTTGGAGACTAGTTTTCCTCTGAGAAAGCTTCTCAACCCTTCACTGGTTTCCGTGAAGACCAACCAAAGCTGAACATAGCTTCAGTTTTTCCCTTATGATCACCTTGGTCATCATGTCTGCAGGATTTTAATGGTATGAATCTTCTCCAGCTTTAACTTCTCTTCCTCCAAAGTTGTCCTAATGAAATGGTACCTTAACTATATATGCTTCATCTTAGAGTGGAAAGTAGAGTTCTTAGCTAGGTGTATAGCACTCTGACTATCACTATGTAGCTTTCCTTCCTCCTGCTTATGCCCCAACTCCTCAAGTAATTTCTATAATGAAATCATTTCCTTTCTTGCCTCGTGGCGGCAACATACTCGATCTCCATGGTTGACAAAGCCACCAACTTAGTCATGAAATTCTGCTTTGTCCCACCTATAGTGTAAACATAACATATTGTTCTCCTCCTACTATCTACATCTCCAGCCATATCTGAATCTACATAACCACACAAAGTGGTGTCTAATCCATTGTAGCACAAAGCTGTCCCATTGGTCCCTCTCAAATACTAAAGGATCCAATTTACTTCCAAATGATGATCTCTACGGATCACTTATAAATCTACTCACTGCTCCTACTACATGGGAAATATCAGGCCTGGTGCACACCATGGAATACATCAAACTTCCAACCACTAATGAGTAAGGTACCTTGGACATCTAGTTTCTCTCATGCTCTGTCTTAGGACACTACTCCTTTGATAACTTGAAATGGCTTGCCAAAGGAGTCCCAACCGGTTTAGCATCCTACATATTAAACCTCTCAATAATTTTTAATGTACTCTTCTTGAGATAAAGTCATCTTCCATTCCTTCCTATCCCGAGATATCCTCATACCAAGGATTTTTTTGGCTGCCCCCAAATCCTTCATAGCAAAGGATTCACTTAGTTGCTTCTTGAGTACTTTTATTTCCTACATGTTTTTACCTACAACCAACATGTCATCCACATATAGACACAGGATAATATAACTACCATCCTAAAATTTCTTTTTATACACGCAATGGTTAGAATGACATCTAATATAACCTTGTTCCATCATGAAGCTATCAAATTTCTTATACCATTGACGTGGAGCTTGTTTCAAGCCATACAAGCTCTTCTTTAGTTTGCACACCATCTCCTCTTTACCTTTGACCTCATAGCCCTCGGTTCTTTGCATATATAGTTCCTCCTCCAAATCACCATGGAGAAATGTAGTTTTACATCAAGCTACTCTAAGTGCAAGTCTTCTACTATAACTATTCCAAGAATAGTTCTAATAGAAGTCATTTTTACTACAGGAGAAAAAATCTCATCAAAATCTATACCTTTTTTCTATGCAAACCCCTTGAAGACGAACCAGGTCTTGTATCTTTTCTTGCCTCCTTCTTCCTCTTTGACTCTAAACACCCACTTGTTCTGTAATACTCTTTTTCCTTTGGGTAGCTTCACCAAATCCCATGTCTGGTTCTCCATGAGAGCTTGATGCTCCTCATCCATGGCTTGCTCCCACTTCTTCCTAGCATCTACTTGCATTGCTTCATCAAATCTCTCTGGCTCTCCACTATCAGTGAGTAATAAATAATAAGAGAGAGAAAAATGTTTAGGTTCTCTTCTTACCCTAGAAGACCTCCTCAATATAGGAGTTTGGGGTTCTGTTGAGGAGGTTCCTAAACTGATTCATGTGTCACTTTTCCATCCGGAAGATCCTTTACCACTACATATTATTTCTTGGATTCTTCCCTATTTTCCTGCAATTGCTTTTCTTATACATGAATTTCTCATTAAATACCACATCCCTAGATCGAATGATTTTCTTTTCCTTAATACTCCAACATTTATATCCAAAGTCATCACCACCATAACTAATGAAAGTACATTTTTCTGATTTAGCCTCTAGCTTGGTCCTATCATCCTTGTCTATATGAAAAAACACGTCACATCTAAAGACTCTAAGAAATGAATAATCAACTTTCTTACCATACCAAGCCTCCCGGGTATGCCTCCATCAAGGCACTTGAGGGTCCTCTGCTTATCAAGTACACAATTGTGCTCACCGCTTCGCCCAAAAAGAAAGAGGTTGTCCTACATGTAACCTCATGCTCCTAGCACGTTACATTATAGTTATGTTCATCCTTTATGACACCCCATTCTATTTTAGAGTTCTTGGAACCATCTTTTTCCTATGGATTCCATTCTTAGAACAATAATAATCAAATTCATTACTACAATACTCTCCTCCATTATCTGACTTGAGACATTTTAGCTTAAGACTGTTTCATTCTCTACCAAGGCTTTCCATTTAACAAAAGTGTCAAATACATTAGATTTGTTTCTAATACAATAAACCTAAAATTTCCTTGTTGCATCATCAATAAAAGTAACATAATAACTTGAACCCCAAGAGATGATACCTAAGTTGGCCCCCACACATCGAGTGCACCTGGCGCTAACTTACTCTCTTTCTTTGTAGGTCCAATCTTGAGAAAACTTACTCACTTTTGTTTACAATATATACGAGTCCTCACAAAACTCCAAACCTATTTTTGTATATCCAGGAAAATCCTTCTTTATGATCTCCATGCCCTTATGGCTCATATGTGCCACCGAGCCTACTGTGCCACAAGATTACAAACATTAGTGCTATAAGTGGTTAAATACAAGGTTCCAACCTTATTACCTCCTTCCACCACAAGAGCACCCTTGATAACCTTCCAAGAGTCCCTTGTAAATATCACAGTACAACCATCACTTCCCAACTACCTTGCTGATATCAAATTTTGTCTTAATGTAGGCACATGTCTGACATCCTTCAATAGCCAAGTATTCCCATTCTACATCTTAACCTGAACATAACCTTTTCCAACTATGCTACAAGGCTCATCATCACCAAGAAAAACATGCCCAAAATCTCCTTGAACATAATCAACAAAATAATGCCTATGTGGAGTAGCATGGAAAGAAGCCCCTGAATCTAAAACCCAAGATTCAATAATATTGTGCAAAGAAAGAATCAAAGCATCTTGACATACATTACCTGTTGCCACATTTGCCTCCTTGTTTTCTTCTTATCCCGAAGCTCCCAACAATCCTTCTTTGCATGCCCAGACTTTCCACAATGCTAGCATACTATCTTGCTTTTAGATTTTGACCTTGCCCGATCTTTTGATTTTCCACGGCTTCCTCTATTCTTCTATCTCCCTCTAGTTTCCATTGTCAATGAATTCCCTGAAGTAGAATATTCACCAGAGCTTTTTCTTCACATTTCCTCACTTAGAATCACCCATACAACATCCTCAAACTTCAAATTTGAGTTAGCAAGAACCGAGTTTCTTACCGCCATTACTAGGCTATTCAACTCTCAGGTAAAGAGCATAGAACTAATAAAGCCCTAACTTCTTCATCAAATTATATTGTAATCAGAAGCTAGCATATTTACAACCATATTAAAATCATTTAAATGATCTACTACTGAACCATTCTCAGACATCTTCATATTAAAAAAAAATTCATTAAAAATATCTTATTAGAGGTAGAGGGTTTTTCATATAACTTCCCTAATGCATCCATCAGTTCTTTTGTAGTCTTTTCCTTTGAAACATTAAATAATACCGAAGATGCAAGACACAACCAAATTGTCCCAAGTGCCTTCCTATCCAGAAAATCCCATTCCACATCCATCATGCTCGAGGGTTTGTTCACCTTCTTAGACAACAAAATATAAATATCCTTTTGATAAAGGTAATCTTCCATCTGTATCTTCCAAAGACTAAAATTTACCCGTTAAATTTATCAACCCTTGATCTTCCATCATCTGCCATAGCTCCCACTCAAGATAAAAATTTCCCTACGATTCAAAACTTCAGCAAACCAAAGGAGCTCACGATACTAATTGTTAGGAAATAAGGGATAAAATATGTGGAATAATCCCTCACAGAATCGCAACAGTAGAAACTAATATGAAAAAAATTATTACAGATCTCAAATAAAAGTGCAGAATAAAATAACATAACATAAAGAGACAGTATTTAATGTGGTTCACCCAATTTGGGCTATGTCCACCAAGAATCACTTGCTTAGATTTTATTACAAGCCACCGCTCTCTCAATAAAATACCTAGATCTTTTTGGAGCTATGCTCAACAAAATCTACAGAATTCACACCCAAATTCCAAACACATCTGCAATGTTACTTTATCTACCATATGCACAAAACCATATAAATAGACAATTGCTTAAGAATTTTTACAAAACCGTGGGTATCAAAACCATGGGCCAAAACCATCCCATAAACCTATGGGTCAAAAATCCCGCCCATATAAGAAGAGCATGTTTCCTAATATATCAGGCACATTTTAAGGCCAATTTATTTTTCGGGGTCGGCCCAGAGCCCCAACGAGACAACTGTGGAAAGTGTACAGTACTCTTAGTGTATAGTCTTCAACACTTTCTCACATGAAAGCAGTTCCACAACCTAGTAGTCTTAAGCCTATCTAGACTCCAAAATCAATCCCTTCACCCCCTTATCCGCATCTGCTCCTTTGACTTCATAGAATATGCAACCAAGGCCAAAGTGTAGATTACTTTGAAACTATAATTTGTGGACTCATCTGAATAATTTGAGAGGTTCATCTGATTTATCAAGATTTGTATTATAACACCCAATGGTATAACATCTAGTTCTAAAGGCATGCTACCAAACTCACCTACACCTCCCTCATAGAACATGCTTTCTCGAGTGCATCGAAGACCGATAAAGTTGAACCTTTCTACATCTCCCTTCTTGTTGGAGAATATGCTTTGAATAATTACATAATAAATTATAGTGCCTCAGACAACGTGATGCCTTCAAGGTCACCAAGGCTCTTAAACTTACAATGACTCCACCTAGTGGCTCTTGTTACTCTTTGGAATCAAAAAGGTCTCACTTGTAGGGAAGGTCAAAGATGCACAAGTGGCTCTCGCCAAATTTCTAGACAAGAAAGTTTCGGTGATGATTTTTTGGTAGTATACGCCCCAACCTTGTTTAGAATGTTCTTTGAGTAGAAATTTCTACTGAGAGTTGGGAGGGAAAATTTAGATGAATTGGTCTTTTGCAACCATACTAGTGAAGGGAGACATGGAGAAATTACTTACCAAGAAGAAGATGAGGTACACGGTACGAAATTATGGAAGCCCAGAAGCTAAAATTTTGTACCAAAATACCAGGTGGATGAATCACTTGGTGACAACCGAGGAGGAAGAAGATATTCCCATCTTGATAGGGCTATATATGCCTTCTCAGAGAGATTTGGATTTTGAATAAGAATTGAGGAGATTCAAGTTATAAGAGGGCAGCCCTAAATTGTTAGATGATGTAAACCATGAGGAAGAGGAGACAGTTCTCGATGATTTTCAAGAAGAAAAATCAGCTTATATAATTATCCAAGATAAGGAGTTATTCTCATTCCCATTTGGGGATGAAGATGATCTCATTCAGGCCATCTATGGAGAGAAAAAATAATCTTGTGATGAACTCGTGAAAGGTTTGAAAGAAATGCTTGTACAAGAAATGCTTAAAGCTACAGAAGAAACTGAATATCCTGAGCTCAGTCTCAAGCTCCTGATGCAAGCCACAAATTTGCAAGACAAGTGTGAAGTTGATTTGGAAGCCTTAACTAATGTGAAGGTTGGCCATATTGAGATAAGGCAAGATGAAACATATGATGCCACTCTTGAGCTAATGATTGATGGATGCAATAATGAAATGGATATATTTTCTTTCCCATTTGAAGATGAAGACTCTTTCCATGACAAAGAAATTGAAGAAAGGAGTTTCGAGACCTCTAAATATGAAGATATTTTTGATGAAGGATTGGTAGAGTGTAGCGATTCTCGAGATGATGAGGTAATCCCTCTAGATAGTTGCCTTGAGCTACAAAATAAAGATTCTTCAAAGGCACATCAAGATGAGCTACAGGAAATGATGAAGCATAACTCTGTGTAAGAAATCTTGGATGCAGTAGAAGTTTTAGAAGATGTTGAGCTAATTCTTGATCTCTTCACTAGTGCCATGGACATACAAGACAAATATGAGTTTTCCTCCGATCCTCCCTTCAATACTCAAATGCCTCACAATGAAGTAGAGATAAATGATGAATCAAATGTTTCTCATGGAGAAGATGTCAATGAGCATAGACCCAAAAAAAAAGTAACTCAGAATATACAAGGAATTTGAATGAAAAGAAGCCCTGGGGCAGCAATGAGATGTTTATGGAGAATCAGCTATATGGATAAACATGGAAGGAAACTGGCACTATGAAACCAACTTTAAAGAACATGAAGGTAGTGGAATTTCCAAGCAAGGACCTGGGCATCAAGAAGCTCACATGGACTCACTCCTACCAAGTACACAGACAATTGTGAAAGCACCTGGATTTCATAAACAACTGAGGAGGGGAGGCTACTTTCTGGAACCCATCAATGGCTTCACAGAACATCATCACTCAGTGTTTCCCACTCAAGGGTAACTCTTGAGGAAATAAAAGTGCTTTAGTGAAAGTGGGTTATCCCCGACTTGTACCATAGGTGATTTCTAGGTGTGTTTCCCTTCCTGTTGTGTGTGTCTTTTTCTCATTTTATGTGTGTGTGTTTCCTTCTTCTTCTCTCTCTCTCTCTCTTGTAAGTTGTACATGACTCTGCAGGGCCCAATGGATAAGGCACTAGTCAACAAACTATATGGTCTAAAATTGAGATTCTGGATTCCCATGTCATGTCTTCACTTCACTCAGTCCACGCCATGTCCCCAAGCTAGAGCCAGCTATTTTCGTGTAAATGTGCAATGACTAAATTAGAAGTTTCCAAGCATGACAACTATACCCCTATGCCAAAATTTTCCTATTTTATCATTCCTAGGCAACCCTGGATCTTTCTAGTCAGTGCAAATGACCTCCCAACCAAAGTTATAACATCTCCCTAGGTGATTTAGGAAATTCCATTCATTCCCCCTAGGTGATTTTAGGAGTTCATTGAAAATGAAAATTTTGGGTAGTCACGGGAAGGGCTATTGTTGGCCTTCACAGGAATGGATCAACCCCTGGAGTGGAACAAAAGGAAAAAATTAAACATGGAGGTGAATGGAAGACCTTATAACATCATGGAAATGATTTTGGAAGGTCTGGGGAAGTTCTGCAAGACTTGGAGCAGTTTGAGTAAAAAACAAGGTTCATAAGCCTAGGCGGTACATAGGCCTAAAACAACTGCTAGGCTTCAGAAGAAGATTCTCGAGAGCTCCAAATGGAGTTAGAAGTAAAAAAACATCATCAGAAAGATGATTCAAATACCTACATGATGGTCAAATAATATTTTTCACAACGCCTTGGCGCATATGATTAGCGAGAGTAATTTTTCTACGACACAAGTGGAGTCCTAGATACAAAATCCAATTTTTAAGGAATCATATGGTCGAATCAAGAAATGAGACCCCCATAATTGGATTAAAAATTCCTTTTCCAGTTAGAAACATATAAATTTTCACCAAGAAATTCCATCGGGAGGTCAAGTTATCTTTGTTCCAAGGTACCCTCTTAAAGGTAGTTCGGGACTTAGTCATTTTTTCGAGAGGACACGTGCCAACACTAGGAGCTGGTGGGATTTCATGTCCCCAATGTCCCAAATTTTAGGTACATCAGCCCTTGGAAAATTTTCCCAACCCCATGTGACATATGGGACCCTCATATGACCTCAGACTTGACAGTTAAGCCCCTAGGTGCTTATTCCCTGTCATCGGATCGGGCACCACGTGTCAGCTCCAGGACCACCCTGGAATTTTATGTCACTTGTGCACCTAAGTTTGGGGACATTAGACCTTTAAAAATGTACCCATCCCCATAGGGATTCATTTTGACACCCATGTGACCTTTGTTCGGCTCCCGGTGGTTTAAAGCAATTTCCACCTTCATTCCCCCGCCGTTGGATCGCCGCCACATGTCGTTCCTTGAACACCATGGAATTTGATGTACCTAACATCCCTAAGGTTAGGGACATAAAAAAAAAATGTGTACCAAAATCAAACTCAAAAAATCAAAATCATTTGTAGCTGTTATTTGCTTCTCATGCCGGAAGAAAAGTTGCGAGAGAACACGAGTCCACCACTCTACCATTGTAAGAAACACGGACCAGATCGAAAAGGAACTGAAATAACTTTCCCATGGCAATACACAGGTCTCAGAAGGAATTTTCATCAATCTAAGAAGGATAAATGAAGAATAGAGAAGGAGAAAAATGGAAATCCCCATAGCCATGAAAATGAAGATTCGAACATATCTTACAAACCGGTGCTCAGATTGACGAACCATTTGTTACTAAGTTTTTATCTCTTGAAGGCCATTAAAAAATCATATTCAAACCTCAAATTTTTAGCAAGGATTTTTCGCAGTGAAGAAATCCTCTTTTGGCTCTACGAAGGAAAAATCTTGATTTCCCATCAAACCGGTCACCGGATTGAAGAGAAATTTCACGTGAAGCACCATAATGAAAAACCTATCGCAATGGAGTTGATTTCATCACTAACGGAGACAAAAACCAGACCTAAAATTTTCAAGCTCCATTAATGGCTGCCATGACATAGTAATGGAAAAAATTAGTGAGCTACCTCTCCACTTCTCAAGGTTCTAGTGGGTGAAATCACCGAAAATTGGAGGAAACGATCGTCGAAAAATCTAGTTTCGCGCAAACTAGTTTTCACACCATGAACTCCCTATTTTTTAGGGATATGGAGGGCTGTGTTTTTGTCAGCATTCTTCCCTCTTCAAAGAAATTTTCAAATTCTGAAGATCCGATGGGTGAAATCATCTGAAAATTGGAGGGAACGATCGTTGAAAAATCTAGTTTCACATGAACTAGTTTTTGCACCGTGAAGCCCCTATTTTTTAGGGATATGGAGGGATGTGTTTTTTGTCAGTATTCTACCCCCACTAATGAAGACATCATTTTCCCACTTTTTCAAATGAAGGAATTACTCCAAATTTAGAGCGTGGAACCTGGAATAAAACCCAGAATTTCAAGACTCATTTCGTCGCAATTTGACATTTGTGGCACACTTACTAAAAATAGCATGTCTCCTTGCATAGGGGAATGTTACTTCAGGTAAGCCACCATTTTAAGATTCCATGAAGAAGGTGGTGAACACAAAGGGAACATCATAGGAAAGGTCATAAAAAGGGTCATCTCAGCTTGCAATTCACACTTACTAAAAATAGTAAGTTACACTCAAAAAGCAATTTTGGCACAATTGGTTGTATAAGGATAATCATTCAAGGGGACATCATTTTTGGGAGCATCCTAGCCATTTTTCATAGGGAATTCGAGATCCACCTTATTTCATTCAACTGGGCGAGTGTTCGTGAGCTAATTTGGAGGAGTTTCACAGTGTGCAAGGAGTTTGAAGATTCAGAGTTTCACTAGAGCTTTCCATCAATGAGGATCAATGAGACTTCATCGGGTGACATCTCCTCCCTTCTCTCTCTCTCTCTATCTCTTTCTATCTCCTCTTCCCCCAACTTTCTCTCACTTTAAAATGTTCTTATTCTTCATTGGGGTTTGCACTTTTTGATATGCCTTTAAGTCACTTAAAATTGACTTTAGAAACATAATGTAAATTAAGTCACCTTGATTTTATAAAAGGGACTTAATTATTTTGGTAGGAATCGAATAGTCTAAGGTTGGAAATAAGGCATATATATGGTCATGAGGAAGAAAACAAGTCACCTCTCCTATAAATTGTAACGTCATTCCCATTTCAAAGGGTTGACAATTGATCTTGTAAACTCAAGAGTGCATTGTACCTAGAGAAGGAAAAGGAGATAGCCATTTTCTTCTACTTCCCCCCTTCTCAATTTCCTCCATTTCACCACTATGTACAACTTTTATTTTAGAAATTAATACAAGAAGGAGTTTTTATCTTTCTTTGACTAATAGATTTCTTGATACTTTGTGTTCATCAAATTTCATTTGGTCTTAATGATGCTTACAAAGTTGTTTCTTCTCTTAAATGCATGTGATGATACTTCTGACTAGTGTGTGCAGGAATCTAATTTCCTACCTGCAACATTAGTTCCCCTACCTCTTTTCTCACTCCCTTTCCCACTTTCAGACAAGGTCCTCTCTTGTAGTTATCTGTAAGCTTTGCCATAGGGTCAGTGGAGTGCCCTTGTTGGATCCTTGGTCAAAAGGACACCAAAGAAATCCTAATTTTATTGTGCATGCATATACGAAAGATGCATTTGGTTAAGTAGAGGGAATTAGATTCCCAGAGTTTTGGAAAAAAATCCACAAGTTTTTCAACCCAAAAAATTTTCTCGCCAACATAACTCAAAGGTATGATGCATATTTGGGGTCCTTGGGAAGAAAATAATGAGAAACAGATAAGTAAGAACATGCAAATAAGATTGGATAGAGTGTTTCATAGCTATTTTGGATATTATGTGAGTTTTATAATTTATAGGATGTTTTCATGATGTTTCATGAAAAGTTTCAACTCAAAGTTGTGAATATTTTGAAGATATGAATTTTTGGTGAAACCGGGTAAGTAATAATGTGTTTTAAGACAAATTTGGACCTTTTAATGCTTTTCTGAATTGTATGATTTGTATGGGAAATTATATCTTTGTAATATATTATTAGGTCAATTATTAAGATTTCAAAAAAATAATGAGGTGGTTTTATCATCACGTTTTTATCAATAATCGTTAAGAAGGTAAAGTGGTTTAAAACCCTAGCAAAACCCTTGCTTAGGAGTAACTTGTAGAAAAGTGATTATACCAGAATTTTTTTGATTGAGATTGAAAAAGTGATGATTGGATGTTGTAGTGGAATCTTCCAAATTTCAAGAAAGGTATGTTAGAGTATGTGGTGATATGTGGGCCCGACCTAAAATAAAATTTTATGAAGAGTTCTAGTTTGTAGAAAGCGTTTCCATATATGAGGTAACGAATAAATTACCATTTATGATATCCCAATAGTTTTTCTTGATGTCCATGAAGGTTTCAGGTTTCAGGTGATGTTGAAAAATATCAAAGTGTGCCCTATTTATTAGGACTAGTTTTTGGGGTAGTTTGGAGAATCTTGTGGTAAAATTGATATTTTAGGAGCCATATGGGGAGTAAGAAATCCATTAAAGTTTTTTTTTATGAATGTGTTTTAGAGACATTTATAATTGTATATAAAACTTGTGTTTTTTATATGGTATGCAAAAGTTATGACTGTTCTTTGAGGGTTAAGTTTGGAGGATGCTCATTTTAGCAGGGTGCAAGTAGCTACATGAGGTAAGAGGTTGATTCTGATTTGATAAAGATTTTGTAAGGTTGTTTATGGATTATAAATCATGTATAAGTGTGTTCCATGATTTTTTTAAGACTGGAAGTTTTTTTTTTTGTGTGATGGAGTGTGTTGTGCTCATACTAAGTTCTTGAGTCCTAGGAGGATAAAAAGTAATTTATAGAGATGGACCTAGTTGAAGGCCTTCCACTTAGAGTTGGAAGGATTTATAATATGTTATGGAAATATAATTCATATATATTTCTAATGAGGTATGGATTAAGTCTTGGCGAGCTCATTTGATGTGTCTTTTAGGTTGATTTGTGAAGACTAAGGTAACCACATTATTAGGAGAGGTTTGTTCTTACTGAAAGAATGAGTTGGTTGGAGCATCAAATGGATGAGTTGATGCTTGATAACACATGGAAAGTGAAGAGTGGTTAATTAGGAGTCTATTGAAGGAATTTTTAGGTCTTGAGAGTGATATAAAGGGTGTAAACTAACTGAGTTTTCAAAACTCAATTTTTGAGTAGCTTGACTTGGTGAAGGAAAAAGTAGTTGTGGTTTGAACATATAATTATTTCATGAGCTATAACTTTATTAAAATATTTATAAAGGTTCTTTGATTTCTATTTTGAGGTCACATGAAATATTTTATTTGATATTGGGTGATATTAAGTCCCAATGGTAAAATCAAGGTGCTTTAGAAATAAGTGTTTTGTGAAGGTAATGAGCCAATGGGCCCATTAAATGAAATAATATGATTGGTTAAAGTAAATTGAGACCATTTTTATGTTTAAATGATATATTAATCATTTTTGGTAAATATGAGAGCTTGAATAATCATGGTTTTGGAATGAGTGGATTTTTCTCATTCTAGTGATATGGTTTTGAGGATTTTGGTGCATGATAAGTGAATTTTGGAATAACCGACCTATATGGATCATATGTGACCATTGTAATGGATTTATTTTTATGATATTATGTTGTATGGGTATAATTAGTCATGAGGGACCTACCTATATCATGTTTGGATGACAAAAATCATATAAAATCATGTATTTGGGTCATTTGGCGGTTAATGCTCTTGGTAGGAAAAGTTGATAGAATTTGATGATTTTATTAACTATAGATTTAATCAATTAAATTATACAACATTAATAAACTATGCAATATTAAATCAATAAACATCACATTATATTGCATAAAAAATAAATAAATACTTATAAAAAATAAATAACAAATGACACAAGATTTATAGAGTAAAACCACGAAGGTAAAAACCATTGTGAAAAGTAACCTTTATTGTAGAGAACCCTTTTATGTACGAGTAAATTACCTCCTCCTTTAGAAACCCTAATCACAAGGGTAAAAACACATTTGATATATATTTTCCAATATGTCAAATGAGGACCCAAATTCCTTTTTATATGAGGTGATCGGGTATGTCTCTCGACCCACCTTTTCAACCTAAATGGTTAACACATATACCAATGTTTAAAATATTTAATAATAAAAATATAATTCTTTCTTCTTATTAAATATTTAACATAGAGTATATCCCCTAGGTTTGAATATTTAATAATAGAAATAGAAATATTTCTTATTATTAAATATTTAACCTATAGTATAATGTTGGACCCATATTTAATTAAGGGGTGGCTAGCCCACTTAACCATTATGTTCCAACACTCCCCCTTAATGTTAAGTGGGATAACATATGCCAATAGATTACCTACCCGTGGTACACTACATGATTTACAATCCTTAAACCATAAAGGTTTTAGGCTAGCAAATAGGTTGAAGGAATTATAACAACTTTATCATACTCAAGTTACCTTTTAGTAAAAGAATTTGGAATCCCAACGATCATCCCATGAGAAGTGGATAAGTACTATTTTACATGTTCTCACAAGTTCTCGTAAAATGTTACTTAAAACCAATAATATAGGATCCCTTTATAATCAAGGTCCTCCTTAACAATATGCTTACACTAGATGTTTACCAATAAACTCAATAACACTATATAGTTTACAAAATACCACCTTTAAGGTCTTTCTAAAATTCTTTCTAAAAACAAATCTGAGAAGGTATACACATGCCCGAAGGTCTTTTTACACTTTCTTGAAGGTCTTTATTACAATGAATTTTTAATTTTACAAATACCAAGTTCCATTAGGAGGTGACATTGTCATGCACACTCCCCTCAATGAAAAATCTGACAATCCAAGTTTATCACGAAAGTGACAAAACTTTGCAACACTTAGGGGCTTTGTGAAGATGTAAACAACTTGTTGTTCAGTTAGCACGAACTTGAGATATATCTCACCACTTAGCACCTTTTCACGAATGAAGTTTATATGTATCTTAATGTGCTTCATGCTCTGATGCTGTAATGGATTATGTGCAAGAGATATGGTTCTCTGTTTATTGTAGAAAAAAGGAATACTACCTTGATCCTTCATATTTATCTTGTAAAACAACCACTTTAGCCATAATGCCTCTTTTGCAGATTCCATTGCAGTTCTATACTTAGTTTCAGTTGAAGAGATAGAAACAATTGGCTTTCTTTTACTGCACCAAGTAATGACACTTGCACCAAATTTAAACACATAAATAAAAAGTAGATTTTCTATCTAATACATCACCAACATGATTAGAATCACAAAATCCACATAAGGTATCATTTTCATCCTTAGTATAATCCAATCCATAATTGATTGTACCTTTAATATATCTAAGAATTATTTTTACAAGATTCCAATGATCTCTATAAGGTTCCTGCATAAACGTAGAAGTAATTCCTATTGCATAGGAAATATATAGTCTAGTTATAGTTAGATAAATGAAACTATTAACTTCTATATAAAGTAAGATCAAATTTTATGCTGCGAGTTTAGGATCAATTTTTATTCCACTTCCATATTTGTAGAAATTGGTTTACAATTAATCATATTAAGTTTTTTCAAAGTACATTGGTTGCATATTGTGCTTGAGAAAAAAATAGAATGCTTATCTTGAAATATAACCATACTAATAAAATGATGTAAGAGACCTAAATACATCATTTCAAAGTACTATTTTAATTTTTCTTTAATCCTATGAGTTAAAGCGAGAACTATCACTAGCCATAAGTAGATCATGCACATATAGACATACAATGATAATGTGAGAACCTTCTTGCTTAATGAATAGATCATTGTAAGAAGAAAAATTAACAAGACCTAATTGTTTAAAGAAACCATTAATTTTCGCATACCAAGATCTAGAAGCTTGCTTTAGACCATACAAATATTTTTTCGACTTACAAACATGTTTTCTTTATTAGTCTCTTCAAAACCTTTAGGTTGAGATATGTAAAGTTTTTCTTTTAAATCACCATTTAAAAAAGCATTTTCACATCCATTTAGTAGATTTCCCACCTATTGAGTAGATGAAATATAGCTCAAGGATGAAAGTGTGGAAGGTTTGGGTGCATAGGAACAGGGTGCATGGGAAGGCACATAATCATAATGAGAACATGAGCACACCATAAAAAGTGAGAATCAGGACTTAGCCATTTTTGGTATGAGGATATTTTTGGACATGGAGTGCAGTGAACACAAAAATATGAAGACTTGCAGTTCACACAAGTCTATTTTGGGATGTGTAGCAGTTTGAGCGCCATGTAGAGTTTTGGCTTAATAATAGGATTTCTACTTAGAGTTATCTATAGTGAATATATTATTAGAACACTTGTATGCTTTTGTATCCTCTTGTCAAGGCACATGGGTATTATTATCATGTAGCCTATTTTTGGAAGGTGCATGGGTGGTGAAGGGAAAGTCCCCACCCCTATATATGTATTGATTTTCACGGCTTAGAGAGACTAGTTATTATAGAGTTATGCAACTAATTTTTTAGCGTGCATGACCATAGAAACTAGATATTGATGTATGAACCTTATATGATTTGCATTATTTAATATAATAGATCATATTGGATGGATAATGGTGTTAGATGTGACTGAATATGGTTCTTGTATGGTAAATCTCATTATAATCATTATTTAAGTCAATATTTCATATGATTTAGATCTAGATCTAGCTTATGTATTGTGCATTATTTACTATCTGTTATAAATATGGACATATACATATGCAATTGTGCTAACATTATGAAAAAAACCCTAAAGAGGGACTGATACCCTTATGTGCTTCGGGTGAGCACTCGTTTTAGGTGAGTGATGTGCCAACGCACCTTGGGTTATTTTACAGTGAATTCTAGGCTACATCATTGGTTCCATTTCGGGACCTCTTTCTCATCTATTTTTTAGGATGTTGCATGATGAAGACGTACCAGTTGACCTTGTCTAGTATTGAGGAGTGGTTAGTAGATCTAGAAGAAGAGTATGCTCACAGATTCAACACTAGACTTGATTTTAATGCACGCACGTGGGTTGAGAAGAATCTGTATGACACATTGTATGAGATGTTCTTTTCTATCTTTCCTATAGAGTTGTATGAGTGGCTGGTTGCTTATGTGTTTAAGAGGAATTAGAGGTTTTACATGATTTTTGGATGCAAGAAGAATTCCAGACCTTGTATGATGCAGATTTGATTTGGACATGCTCTGTGGATGTTTAGTTTTGTGGTGTTTTGAACATCTATATTCTTGAGTATGTAGTTTCGACTTACTCTTTCTTGGAGGTTGTTGAGTTTTAGTTTTTGCATGAACCTAGAGGATCATATTTGTGTGGTATTCCATTGGTGATCAAGATCCTAATTATAACCCTGGATTTAGAAGAGAAGTTGATGGCTAAGTAAACCACACCACTCGTGGGAGGAGGAATAGGTTTGGTAAGGATGATGGACCTAGCGGTAGAAAGACATAGGGAAGAAAGATGGCTTAATTTCAATGAGGCATGCAAGAGGGATTTAGAGAAACAACGAGAAGTTGAGAATGGATGGCATTATGGAGAGAGATGGCTCTTGAAGGATTCAGAGCTCACGTAGAAGATGTGGAGCAGAGCATCTAGATCTCCCCCATTTGGGAAAGCATGGTTGGGAACCCTCTTTAGCCTCAGATGAGAGTGCGTTGGTAGAGATGACATGGGCCATGGGTGTGCATCTGAATCTACCTAGTGACCTATCCCTTGTGATTATTTTTCTAGTTTCTACGATAGTCAGTAATCAACAAGCTAGTGTGAGAAGTAGAGTTACAGTAGATAGAGTTAATTTGTAATCAAGTTTAGGATTTAATTAGGAGATTATTCATCTATGGTGGAATATTCATATACTTTATTTGGAGGACAAGTTGGAGGTATCTTTTATGGCACATTGTCAACATGGAACATAGGCATGCAGAACCTTGGCATTAAATCTTGAAGTATTGCAACTTCGCGATGTGGGTGTTCAATTTAGCACATCCATCGGAATAAATGGAAGTACATCATTTGGTCCATTACCTACTAAAAGAGGTGGATCAAGAGGAACATGAGGATCAGGTGGCTCAAGTGGTGGTGAATATGGTGGATCTAGAGGTGATGGAAATACAAGAGGAAACACAGGAGGTTTTAGATCTGGTGGGCAAGGTCCGCACCAACCTCAGAAATTTATATAGATATTTATATTTGTCTTCCAAAGTATAGTGACATTGAAGAAGTAACCGAACGCATGCATGTGTGAGATACTATGGTGCGTAAAGGGGATTACAACTCTAGAGTGAAAGGCAAGTAAGTTTGTAACTATGTTGCAGGGACACACACATAGCTGGTACAAAAGGTTTGATCCCGATGAAACTTGTGTGGACTATTAAGAACTATGAGATGATTTATCTAAGGTATTTTATATCCCCGATTTTGAGAAGAAAATCATAAGCATACTCAAAAATATTAATTAGGGAACTACTGAAAGTGTTTGGGAATATGATGCTTGGTTTAAGACTCTTCTGTCTAAATTATCTTATGACATCCACGCAAGCCAACATGCACAATGGTTCGTTAGAGGACTAATCACACCTTTTAAAAGAGAAATTTCACATAAGACTTATATAGATCTACACGAGGCACTTGAAGCAGCCCTATGTGGTTAAGTAGTAGGAAATGTGGACACAAGAGTGAGCCCATTCTTGGAAGCTCAAATTGCAGCAATGACGAAAAATTGGAGAAATTATCTACTAATTCAACACTTGAGACGTACAATGGAATTTGGTGTATAGATTATGAAGTATATGGGCATACTAAGGATATTTTCCCTCAGAAAATGGCATGCTCCTTATTATTGGATTGTGAGATATGTCAATTGAACCATAGTTTAAGCTGGTGCCCATTATTGTAGTGCACAATAAGAAAGAATGTGTCTAGTTATTGTAGGATTCGCAGGTCCTTGACACATGATACTAAAGATTGCAGATTGTTTGATCAGATCCATGATGCCAATGATATTGGCATACAATAGAATGACATTGTAAATAATTCCAAGGAAAAGGGTGAACATCATGAATATGATCATAGTGAGGGGCGTTTTGATGGAGGATATAGTAGAGGACGAGGTTATAGAGGTGGATTTAGAGGTCGAGGTTGAGGGAAGAAGAAGTGATTTTCCTCATGGGAATTGTTATACATGTAGATCTCAGGATCACTATAGATACAAACATCCATAGAATATTGTGTGTTCTTTTTGGAAAGAATCATAGTTATGAAGAATGCCCAGACTTGTATGAACACTTAAGCAAGAAACATAAACATGAAAATAAGGGTGCAAGAATGGTTAGAGTATAATGTGCCATGGAAGACCAATAGATGAAAAAGTTAGCACTAGATCCTGAGTTGATTCCCATGAATATTACTACATGCAATGAGGCTGTGTGTACCATGGAAACACTATAATAGAAGCCTACCATTACTATAGAGGAAGTTTTGCATGCCAAGTATCTAGACCATATGCATTAAAAGGAGGTTTATCAAGAAACCATGGAGGTAATTTGGAATTTATAGGGTGAGATATAGTGTTTGAAGGAATAGTTGTAGAAGTTAGAACAAAATAAATTAGTTGATCTCTATCAGCCATATGTTGATGATTTGAAAGAGGTTTGAAATATTCTACGCCAAGAGAAGATTATTCCTTTTTTGGGGAACTGGTTGAAGGGAAACATTCTGCGCACTAGGATAGAGCATGAGAGAAATTTTACATGCTAATATTCCTCTGGAAAGTATAGATTATGACAAGGAGATTACTCTAAATGTTGTTGTTGATGGTTGGTTTTTGAGTAACATCTTTATTAACAGTGTGAAAGTTAATGTACTTACTTTGGATATGTGGGTTCGAGATGGGAAGATATCCATTGCAATCATCTTCCAATGTGTTTTTCATGGTAAATAACACTAAGGAAACTCCCATTGGAGTTTTAAAAGATGAATCCATTACTATATAGGGGCTAAGTTCACTAGGGACTTTGAGGTCTTAGCACTTGCAGAAGCAGAGAATTTTCCGCAATACTTTTGTGCCCTTGGTGTTATGCGAAGAGGGATAACCTATGTTTTAATAAAGGGTATATCATCTTTGAGAAAAAGGAAGAGCATTTCATCATACCTATGATAGATGGGAAATCTACGCCTTATGTAGAGCCCTTAAGTGAAGAAGACTTAAACAAAATTTATGTGTGCACCATTAAAGATCTAAAAGTTCTTGAGCCATCAAAAAGAGTTCTCTAGTGGGATGATGTACAATCATGAGTGATAATACATGTATTTCATGTGAAAATTGGGTGCACAAAACTTATGAAATGATTAGGTGTAAAGTATGAAGTGCAACTATACGCGTCGATAAGCCACGCGATGTCGGGCATTTGGGCAACAAGGTACCAAAGTACACAGGTGAAGAGAATCTAGAAGTATTCCTGCTCACCATGGAATTTCAATGGGAATGTTAGGTGGAAATAAGGAACATGTTAGTATATACTCTATGAAGGATGACAACGTGCGTTGGTGGATGGTTCACAGGGATAATATATTGGAGTGGAGGGAAGTAAGGATTGATTTATTTGCTCAATTTCTATGATGCAATACACCTACTTAGATTTATGCCTTCCATGGTAATGATCTTTTTCAACACCACATTCATCAGTTTGAAAGACTCTAGATGGCAAGGTAGGAAGCTTTACCACCTTCTTTGTGGGTGCACAAGTTTTATTTCACCTTACGAGGCTATACGCATGCATGGTATGTCTATGCAGAGTTGAATAGGGTGACTGGAAATTGGCAAGAACTTATGAAGGTATGACTCAGACCTTTGATTAATTTTCTTCTAAACCTTTGGTGAATGAGGTGTTATAGGTTATGAAGCACTTAACTATGGGAGATAATGTAAAAGCTAAAGAGTTAATTTAGGAGTTGTTAGGATAATCGACTGGTGGTGTTCTTTGAAGAGGAAGAAATAGATGCGGAGTATCTTAGGCGCGCCTACCTAGAAGAGAAAAGGGTAAGATGATCTATATGATTGATGATGAAGAGGTAGAGAACCTAGATATTGAGCACATAAAGGGTACATGATAAGTATTGGACAAAGTAGATGAGAAGAAGGGTACCTACCATGAGCCTATGAAGACCAAGAAAGTGAACATTGGAATAAATGTTGAACCCAAGGAAGTCATTATCGGAGATTACCATTCGACGTTGAAGTTGATAAAATCATTCAGTGATTGTGCGACTTTGAGGACTTATTTTCTAGAGGTTATCATGAATTTAAAGGTGTACATGAATTATTGGGAGAGATGATGATAAAGTTCAAAGAAGGTGCATGCCTAGTTTGGAAGAGGCCTTACACGATGAATCGAACTTGTGCATCAAAGTAAAAGAAGAAATTGACAAAACGTTAATTTCTGGAATTATTATACCAATCGAGGAGTCCAAATGGGTCAGCCATATGGTGATAAACATTAAGAAATATGGAAGAATCAAGATTTTTGTGGATTACAGGGAGTTAAATGTTGCATGTGTGATTTATCCCTTTCTCACACCATTTATTGAGGAAATCTTGGAAGGAATTGCAGGGCATGAAATATACTCCTTCACTGATGGATTCTCTAGATATCATCAGGTGAGGATAGCCAATGAAGATAAAGAGAAGACAAATTTCACCACCGAGTGGGGAAGTTTTACATAAAAGGTTAGGCCCTTTTGATTAAATAATGCACTGTAATATTTTTGCGTATATTGGTACAAGAATTTCAAGATTTTATTCACAAGTTCTTACAGGTGTATCTAGATGATTAGAAAGTCTATGGGCTCATGAAATATCACTGTGATAATATGAGTCTAATGTTTGAGAGGTGCCGATCAGTTGAGCATATCCTTGAACATTAAGAATTATATATTTTCCACACCCTTTAGGATTTTTTGGGGCACATCATCTGTAAAGAAGGCTTGCTAGTGGATCATGCTAAGGTAGTTGTTATTTTGGGCTTAGAAGAGCCTACTAGCTAGAGCAAGGTGCGTGAATTCTTGGGGCACATAGGTTATTACCAAAAGTTTATAAAGGAATATACCAAGATCATTACACCCTTAGAAGAATTAATCAAAGGAAAAGGTAACGTGCTATTGGGGTGAGGCACAATAACGCGTGTTTGATACACTAAAGGAAATACTTACTACACTTATTTTGCACTTTCCTTTATGGTCCAAGCCTTTTCATCTTCATGTAGAATCCTCGAGACATGGCCTTTGGTGCTGTATTAACTCGAGACTATAGAAGGGATTATCGATCATCCTATTTTATTTTCTAGTAGGAAGTTGACTCCAGCAGAACAAAATTATACAACGAAAGAGCGCGAGGCCTTGTCTATGATTTACATGCTTGATAAGTTTCGATAGTATTTGTTGGCTACACCTTTCATCTTTTATACAGACCACATGGCATTGAAGTACTTGGTGAACAAGCCCATTTTTCATGGGTGCATATGTCATTGGGTATTGTTGTTTTAGGAGTTCAATTTTATGATGGTGGTTAAGCCCGAAAGAGAAATTATGGTCCAAACCATTTATCAAGGATTCAACTAGGAGAGGATGCTCGAGCATTGAGGACACCATGCTAGATTATCAATTGTTTAGATTGAACCACATAACCTTGGACTTGGAGGATATTGATATCTTTTTACACACAAGTGTAGCACCCAGGAATGAAGGCCTAAGAAAAGAAACAACTTTCTATTTGCATCACGCCTTACTTGTTGATCAGTGGAGAATTATACAAGTTAAGCCATGACAAATTCTTGTGACAGAGTGTACTTGAGCATGAGCGAAGTACTAATGGCGAGAGGCTCATGGTGGTATTGCAGATGGACTCTATGTAGGGGATGCCACAATGCACAAAATTATACTAGCTAGTTTATGATGAGAGACATTATATAAGGATTGCAAAGTATATTACGAGGCATGTGACCATTGTTAGTGCCTTGGAAAGCTTGGGCACGAGATGAAATTCCTTGGAGGCCTATTACTAGTGAAAATCCTTTTAAGAAGTAGGCAATTTAATTTGTGGTCCCTATTTCCCCAGGTCATGCGCAGGACATGATCACGCTAAATTATAACTTGTACATATTATCTTATGAGGTGGGTAGAAGCGGTGCTAGAAAGGATTGCACAATAACTACAACAACAATGTTTATGTGGGAAACTATTATTAGCAAGTATGGATGCCCTTAAAGTTTAACAAGTGATAGGGGCACTCATTTCATTAATGAGACTATAAGGATATTATTGGATGAATTTATGGTTTCAAACCATAGAAAAACCCCTATCACCCTTAGGAAAATGGAATTTCGAGGCATTCAACAAGATATTAAGCCATACCTTGACAAAAATTTGTGATGTTAGAAGGTGATATTGGGATGACAAGGTTTTTGCTATACTTTGGGCATACCAGAAAACCTACAAGAGGTTGAATAAGAAAACACCCTTTCATCTAGTGTTTGGTGCATAGGCAGTTATCCCCATAGAATTCATGTTACCTTATTTACATATTATGTGCATAGAAGGTCCAGGTGATGAACAAACATTGGAATAATGGATTGAAAAATTGATGCAACTGGATGAAAGATGTGCCATAATAAGGAGTTAGAAGTAAGAAAAACCTAGGCAAAAAGCATGGCATGAAAAGCACATCAAGGATAAGAAGCTTGAGGTTGGGAAAATGGTACTTCTATATGATTCAAAGTTTTTGTGCCATCCTAGAAAGATAAAGGTGCATTGGTTGGGACCGTATGTTATCACTTATATACTTGATTCGGGTACCTTCCAGTTAGAGGCGTTGGATGGAACACGGTTTCCGGTTACTTCAACACGTGTGGTGAAGCCCTACTATAAATAAGCCTTCTTGGTGTTTGTAATAAGGTAATATTTCCACTTAGATTAGGTTTCCCTTAATGCATTTTATTTATATGTGTTTCCTTCATTGTTTCTATGCTTTGTCAATTTAGTTCAGTGTTTTGTGTAATAAGCGTGCTTGTGCACGGAAGGCTGATTACAATTTCAGCGTTTTTCATGCATAGAGGACCACATATAACCTTAGTGTGGGGTGGTTTATATACAAGGTTCATTACAAGTTGAATATAGTTGATTGTCATCTAAATATGGGTATGCATAAGGAAAATTTGTGTAGGTTCTTTTTTGAAGGGTGCAGATAGAAAAAGTTACTCCTAAATGAAGACCAAAAATGGAAAAATGGATGCACAGTATAATGGGAGGTATGTTGTAGCAGTTGAAACTACTTGGAAGAAGGCACAATGGAAAAGTACTTCGATGCATATGGGAACACAAAAGGAGGTATGTGGCCAAGAAGTAGAAGATGTGCCAAGAAGTTATGATTGAGGCACATAAATGAGGAGCACAAAAACATTGAATAACGATGCATTAATGATGGGATAGATGGTAGGTGAAGGCGAAATAAATGTGATAAATTTTATAAATCTATATAATGAAGGTGTTGGTACCCAAATTTATTCTCCCTTGGAATCTGAGCAACATCATAGATTCAACAAGATACTCAGAGACAAATGAATCATAAGTCGTTTTATAGCCGGGGAAGGGATTCAGCTGGCTCTTTGTCACTTGGGTGCTAGAGAAATGGATAGCACCATACAAAAGGATTTGATCTATCCTCACTACTTTAGGATGTGCCTTTTGACCAGGGTGAGAGGACCCGTTTTGTAACCTTTTTTGGTGAAGAAGAATGAAGATATCCTTGATTGCATAAATTTGAAAGGAAACCTTAAGAAAATATGATCAATGCACCACAATTTAACTCTCATGAGTTGTCACTTCTAAAGAATGGTGATATTTTATAAACAAGGTTAAGGTTACTAAAGACATTATGGAATCCTAATTGCTTCTACATATTTTGGCAGTAGAATTTATCCATTTATGGACATACAAGGAAAACTAGGGTAGTTCGAGGTGGGATTCATTGTTTTTAATTAATTTTTGTTGGGAGATTAAGCGGGATAAAATTGATTTTTCAATATATTTGAGAACCTTCACAACAATTAGAAAACTAAATGACAGAATGCTTTAGAATATCTAAAACATTCCTTCAACTAGAAGGTGTGCATCAATGGAGGCCCAAATTTGCATGGTTTCACACAATCTCATAGAATTTAACACAAAGGATCAAGCTAAAGACTCAATTAAACATTAAAGACCCATGGTTTCTCATGCCTAAGATACACTCAAAGGATTACAGAAAATCTTTATCAACAAAATGACAATAAAGTGATTTTAAATTGTTTATCTCATTATAAGATGAAGGCTCTTCTCATAATGAAATTGCAAATGCCACTAAAATATCATAGGGACGAGATCCTATGTGATTCGGAGGGATTTTAACACAAGATTGTAATAGGAAAAAGAAAAACTACTTGTAGACATTCTGAAATAAAGCAGACACAAATTTGCCAAAGATTAACACAAATTAATTTAAAGTTGATTAGATTCATCAGTAGGGAAAGTTTCTTTGAATAGTCTCAGAGCTTGTCAATGGTTGTACACTTACAACCAACTTGACATGATCAAATCTAAAACATAAGAGATTAACAGGTTTCTCAGATGGTCTCTCAGGAAGATGGGCTTTCTCCAAAATTTCTCATAAGAATTCAACCCCCCTGACCATTTGCATGAATAAAGCATGATTTTTATAACACTCAATTTACATCCAAGCTTCCCCTAAGAAAATAATATTGGAAGAACCTTTTTTTGTTACATTTTGATCATGATTTCCAGTAAAGTGATGTTTAATAGGTTTGTAACAAAAATTTGCTAGTTGTTCAAAAAGGTGAATCATTGCAAATATTTCCATCATTGTTTTAACTGGGGCACCCAGTCATCTCCTCTAGCAACACGTTTTCATCATTTGTGCATATAACCCCAACCATTTCATCCTTTTCCCATTCTTTCCTCTGTAACTTTGCTTTACATCTAGCTTCTCTAGTAATTCATGTTTTGCAAGTGCCTGAGCAATTCCAACTTCAAAATATCAACCTTTACATTCCTTGGACTCACAAATTAAGCTCTAAATCCATTCAATTGCACTTTGTAGACAAAAACGACAAGGAATTTCATCAAAAAATGATGAAAAATAATGTGTATTCACATCTCCAAGAGTCTTGGAGCAAAAATGGCCAAAAAATCAGATGTAAATGCACAAAAGCCATTGATTTTTCCCTTTCTCAACTTTAGATTAGAGCCAACCATGTGGAAAAATTTGATTCGAAGCGGGCTTGGGGTTGCCTTTTGCATTTTATGACTTTTGGAGAAAATGCGTGATTTTCACATTTGTCCCCATCCCTCCTCCTTTGAAATACATTCTCGACATGTGGCTTAATCTCGGTCGTTGATGGAGTCGTGACTCATTTATGCAATTTTACCCTTTTTGACAAAAAGGAAAAATATCCAATTTTCCTCCGCTGACCCGCCTTCCCAATTTTATATTTTGATGTGGGCCCTAGCAAAGTTATGGGTTAATTTATAACTTTGGTCCTTTTTTACAAAAGGGAAAAAAACTTCAAAATGCCCTGGTGACCCGCATATCCGCTTCTAACTTCTGAAACATGCCACGTGTCCTTCGGGGATCAAAGTAAGACTTTTTCCTGTGGGGTTTCTGAGATCAATTTATAACTTTACTCCTATTTACAAAAGGGTAAAAATCTTCAAAACACCCCGGTGACCCGCATCTTCACTTCTATCTTAAAAATGGCCACGTGTCTAACTTTGGGGTCAAAGTAAGACTTTTCCCACCTACTCTTGAGCCAAAAAAACTTCAAAGTTCTCTCGCCAACCCGCCATCCCACTTGTAACTTGAAAAATTGCCACATGTCCATCTTCGAGGTCAAAGTAAGACTTTTCCTTGCTGCTTCATATTTGTTGAATAGCCAATCAGATGCTATCGGGGCCACGTGGCCAATTTGGTATTTTTTACAAATGTGACCAAAGTGGAAAATTTCACCAAAAAGACCTACTGGGACACAACGAATTAAAAATTAACACATATACACCTTCAAGTCAAAAAGAGAAATTTTCTTTGCCTTTATAAATTTGACTAGCCAATCAAAACTCAATGGGGCCACAGGGAAAAATTGATCTTTTTGTAAACATAGCAAAAAGTTACAAGTTATAAAATAGACCCGATGTGCCTCATCCAATCAAAAGAGACCACGTAGTGAAGATGCTGAGAAAATTTTTGACAAGGAAAACATGCCCAATGATCGAGTAAGATGTAGGGAACTTCACCATTTGTGCCCATAATTGAATCTTTCTTCAAGGAAAAATAATTTGCAAATAATTCATGGCTCAACAACAATCCACAACCATAGAGAAGGATTTACAATAACACCTTGGTAAAGATAAAACTTGTATGCATCCATTGGGAGATAGAAAATATGACGAACCAGATAAGATTGGGAAATTTTTAGAAAAAATGGGATGAAATCAAATAAGTACCAACATCAGCTTTGATTCATGGATGGGCACTCCTTGTGAGTCTTTGTAAGAACAATAGAGCATACCTTTTGCAAAAATTCATCATTGGGCAATGGATTCAAGAAAAATATTATAGAGCAGAATAACAATAACCAAATCCCCCAAGATGAAATGAGAAACCAACAAAAAATGATCACCAGGGACCAGAAAAACCAAAAGAAAATCACGAAAGCAAAACAAAAACAAAATACTTTACACTATAAAATGGTGAGCACCCTGATTCGAGAGAAAAAAATCAAGGAAATTGTTCAAGTGGCTACCATTCTAGATATGAGTATGCTAAGCTTGATTCGATATGTCTTAAAGAACTGATCATATGATTGTTTCTCTTTTCCATCTAAGTTGCTATCGACCACATTTTTAGGCTTATCCTTTGTGTCTATGTCAATTTTTTCAACATCTCTCAATGCTGCATCAAACATCAAAGTCCTAGGAAAATTAACCTGCTCAGGATATCTGCATTGATCAATTTCATATTCCTTGAAAACAACATAACTCACAGACCTATCAATATCAATAAATGTGTGCAATACTTCATAAGAATCATTGTTGGGGTCCTCAATGAGATATAAAATTTTCTTTTCACCATATAAATTCACAAGGATTACCTCAATTGGTATGGTGGCATAAGACATGTTCATTTGCACACTTCCACCCACCCTAGCTTCCCATTTTCTTGATAACAACATTCCTCATTTGGCAGGGAAATCAACAATAACAACATCTAGTTTTAAGTTCTTTCCTGGGTAGGCTGCAAGTTGCACTATCAAACCCTTAACACATCCAACCACTGACACCTCTCTGAATCCATCGCAATGCACTTCCCATAAACTACTATTACTTTGAGATCCAACTCATTCATGACCTCAAGAGGCATTACATTACATGAGGCTCTTGAATCAAACATACAGTTATGTAACAACTTATCCTTAATAATCAGAGTAGTGAAAAATGGATCCACCTTCAGTTGAGACTCAATGGGAGAAGTTCCCAGATAAACCTCATGTGGTTCACCCAATTCCTCCAATGCTTGTGTTTTTTCTAATTCTGCAATGGCAGGAGGAACCTCTACATTGTTTACATTTTTACCTTGGGTGACCTTTTCTTCTTTAAATCCCAAATACTCGAATGCTATGTCCCTATGTTCAAGGATTCTAAGAAATTCAACAATAGGACAAAAATCTTGACTTGACTCAAGATTTTGGCTATGTCATAAGGAACATATTTGGGTAAGGTAGTATTGAGAGGAAGGTTTACAAATTATTCGATGGCACAAGATTTTTCACAATATGAGCACGGGGAGGAACACAAGTTTTATTTGGGGTGACAAAGCCTTTGCTAGATGCATCTTTATTAGGGGTTTCCTTAGGGATACTGGTAAGCATAGGAATTTTTGGTTTGGCATGAGGCCCCTACCCCTATGAAAACTTTTCTCTTAGTATTATATTCTTTTTGTGGCCAACTACTGCATTCATTAACAACTATCTGTCCTCTTATGAAGGAATTCCTCCATCATAATTCTTAATCATTAATGTCCTTAAGTACTCAAAATCATTATTAGGAAACTCAAAATCTTGTACCATATCAATTTTAGAAGTATGAGTGGGAGGAAGAGGTAATACATGGTGAATGCAATTCCAAAAATCTTTATGATTCTAGCAATCATCGATTCGAGTTGAGGTTTCTCCTCTTTGTGAACTTGTAGAGAAATCCATCGTGCATGCATAATCATCAGTGTCATCATTAACAACTTCTTTGTCAACTCCTTTTTCAACAACACATGGAGAATGTGGTAAAAACAACTATCACACCACTCAATTTCTTGAGCTTCTTCAACAACAACAACTACGGCGGCTAAAGGATCAGGCACCAATCTATTTTCCCAAGGTTGGGGCTGTCTATTTCTGATCCCAAGGGCCCTTTAACTCTGTCATCAAATATTTGATCACCCCTAGGATGATTTACAAATTTTCTTGACTTTGTGCTTATACTTGACCTTGGGAACCTTGTCAATCCAATTCTCTGCTCTCGACCATTTTATAGGATATTTCCTTAATAGCTCCGGCCAAAGTTTTTACAACCTCTTCTAGATCCATAGACTTACTTGACTGAGGCTTCTCTGGATTGATCAACTTGATACCTTCCCTCTTAAGAGGCTTACCAAATTATTTGATGTTATTTTCAATCTGCAAAGCCATGGTGAAGGCTTGCCTCAATGTTGCCTGGTTCTTGTCCCTCAAATAATAGGCAACCTTCTTATCAAAAGCATCGAGTATTTTATCGGATAAGAAGCATCACTTGGCCTCGAGGATCACATGTAGCCTATTCAAGGTCTTATTGAACTGAGTATTGAATTCATGAACAAAATCATTATAATTCTTCTTTGTATTTTCAAATTCAGACAAAAGAAACTTGGGATCTGTCTTGTACCCATCTTTGTAATCTAAAAGCATTTTTCATTTCGTCCATGAATCTATTAAGTTATTTGGAAAATATTTATACCAGTCACGTGCATCCTCCTCAAGAGTATGAATAAATAGTTTTATATACACATCCTCAAATTCAATCTCAAAGTCTTCCATCATATTGACAAAAATATTTAAGTGTTGATCACTAGTACTAGAAGTATTTCCTTGGAAATTTAGGCAATCTATTTCTAACATCTTGAGGCACAAAATTTGGATATCCATCCATACCTTTAAAATCTATAGGACCAAAAGTATTCACAACAAACGAAGGTCTGGGTGGGGGTTGGGCCATATTGTTTTGGGAGGTGGTCTTATAGGAGAAACAAAATGATGAGGAGTGAGGGGTCTATGGGGCACAAGAATGCAATTCTTAGAATGAATATTCTCTAAAAATCTGTTTCTTAGAAGATCCTATCAGATTTGGAAAACACAGGGACAAAATGAGACGTAAACTTTTCAAATATAAATGAAGGACACTCTCCAGTTGGAGAATTTAGATCTACAAAAAGACTACCTGATTTAGAAGAACTTGAGGAAGTATGGAAATATTCAATGGCAGGCTGATCAGTTTCCATAATTGATAACTCTTTTCTTGATTTTTGATATCTAATAACTTTCCTGATTCTTCTTCCTTCAGAATTTGTCTTTCCCAATTCTAGAAACAACTTTCTAACAGGGTCTTTAACGAAGAAATATCTTCTTCCTTCTAGATTTGTAGAGATTAGTGATAAATTTCAATTGACAGAGGTTAAGACACTGACATTTATCAAAAATTAATTCAACATAGAGTTGCCACTAAGGATTTTGACCTTAGTTGTGAAAATGCACTAAAATTGATATGTCAAATGTATGACAACAATAAATTCATGCAAAGCTTTACAGATTTGACCTTCCTTTACCCGTATTTAACATTGATAATGTAAACTTAGTGCAAAAACCAACAAAAACTAGAAATATTGCACACAAAACTTGTAACTTACACAAATCTTACAGATCTCAACACAGGATGACGTTTAAACAACATATTTGCACTTAGATCATGTAAGAAACATTACTAGGGTTGGTATGTGTACACCTTTGTTTGAATAGTCCTCAGCAACAGTGCAAAAAGGTGTTGGTACCCAAATTGATTCTCCCTTGGAAGCCGAGCAACATCACAGATTCAACAAGATACTCAGAGATAGATGAATCATAAGTCATTTTGTAGCGAGAAAGGGATTCAAGCTGGCTCTTTGTCACTCGGGCGCTGGAGAAATGGATAGCACCATATAAAAGGATTTGATCTATCCTCACTACTTTAGGTTGTGCCTTTCGACTAGGGTGAGAGGACCCATTTTGTAACCTCTATTGGTGAAGGAGAATGAAGATATCCTTCTTTGCATAAATTTGAAAGGAATCCTTAAGAAAATATGATCAATGCACCACAATTTAACTCTCACGAGTTGTCACTTCTAAAGAGTGGTGATATTTTCTAATCAAGGTTAAGGTTACTAAAGACATTATGGAATACTGATTGCTTCTACATATTTTGGCACTAGAATTTATTCATTTGTGGACATACAGGGAAAACATGAGTAGTTCAGGTAGGATTCATTGTTTTTGAATAGTTTTTGGTGGGAGATTAAGTAGGATAAACTTGATTTTTCTAGATCTTTGAGAACCTTCACTACAATTGGAAAACTAAATGACAAAATGCCTCAAAATAGCTAAAATATTCCTTCAACCAGAAGGTGTGCATCAATGGAGGCCCAGATTTACACGGTTTCATAAAATCTCCAAGAATTTAACATGAAGGATTGAGCTAAAGACTCAATTAAACATTAAAGACCCCTGGTTTGTCATGCCTAAGATACACTCAAAGGCTTACATACAATATTTATCAACAAAATGACAGTAAAGTGATTTTAAATTGTTTATCTCATTACAGGATGAAGGATATTCTCGTTATGAAATTGCAAATGCCAATAAACTATCATAGGGATGAGATCCTGTGTGATTCAGAGGGATTTTAACACAAGATTGCAATAGGAACAAGAAAAACTATTTGCAGACATTCTGAAATAAAGCAGACAAATTTTTTCCCAAGATTAACACAAATTAATTAGAAGTTGATTAGATTCATCGATAGGGGAAAGTTTCTTTGAACAGGTCTGAGCACATCAATGGTTGTAAACTTGCAACCAACTTGACATGATCAAATCTAAAACATAAGAGATTAAAAGGTTTCTCAAATGGTCTCTCGGGAAGGCGGGCTTTCTAAAATTTTCTTGTAAGAATTCAACTCCTCGACCATTTCCATGACTAAAGCATGATTTTATAACACTCAATTTACATCCAAGCTTTCCCCAAGAAAGAATATTTGAGGAAACTTTGTTTTTACATGTTTGATCATGATTTCCAAAAGTGACGTTTAAGGGTTTGCGACAAAAAGTTGCCAGTTGTTCAAAAAGGTGAATCATTGCAAATATTTCCATCATTGTTTTAACTGGGGTACCCAGTCATCTCCTCTAGCAGCATATTTTCATCCTTTACACATGTAACCTCCATCATTTCATCCTTTTCCCATTATTTCCTCTGTAACTTTGCTCTGCATCCAACTTCTCTAGTAATTCACATTTTTGTAAGTGCCCAAGAAATTCCAACTTCAAAATATCAACCTTTACATTCCTTGGACTCACAAATTAAGCTCTAAATCCATTCAATTACACTTTGCAAACAAAAATGACAAGGAATTTCATTAAAAATGATGAAAAATAATGCGTATTCGCATCTCCAGGGGTCTTGGAGCAAAAATGGTAGAAAAATCAGATGCAAATGCACAACCTTTGATTCTACCCTTTCTCAACTTTAGATTAGAGCCGTCCACATGGAAAAATTTGATTCGAAGTGGGCTTGGGGTTTCCTTTTGCATTTTATGACTTTTGGAGAAAATGAGCAATTTTAACATTTTTCCCTGTCCCTCCACCTTTGAAATGCATGCTTGTCATGTGACTTAAACAGGTCTTTGATAGAGTCGTGACTCATTTATGTAATTTTACCCTTTTTAACAGAAAGGAAAAATTTCCAATTTTCCTCCATTGACCTACCTTCCGATTTTATATTTTGATGTGGGCCCCAGCAGAGTTGTGGGTCAATTTATAACTTTTCTCCTTTTTTACAAAAGGGCAAAAAACTTCAAAACACCCTAGAGACACATACCTTCTAGCTTTTTTGAAACATGCCATGTGTCCTTCTTCGGGGTCAAAGTAAGAATTTTTCCCTACGGGGTTATAGATCAATTTATAACTTTGATCCTTTTTACAAAAGGGAAAAAAATTCAAAACACCCCCGACGACCTACCTCTCTGATTCTATCTTAAAAATGGCCACGTGTCCAACTTCGGGGTCAAAGTAAGACTTTTTCCCTGCCTGCTGAGCCAAAATACTTCAAAGTGTTCCATCGACCAACCATCCCACTTGTAACTTGAAAAAATGCCATGTGTCCATCTTCACGGTCAAAGTAAGAATTTTTCCCTGCTGCTTCATATTTGTTGAATAGCCAATCGAGATCTTATCAGTACATGTGGGGCCAATTTGGTATTTTTACAAATGTGACCAAAGTGGTAAATTTCACCAAAAAGACCCACTAGACCGCAACCAATTAAAAATGAACACGTATACACCTTTAGGGAAAAAAAGAGAAATTCACTTCACCTTTATAAATTTGATTGGCCAATTAGAACTCAATGGGCCACCGAATTTGTTTGCAAATATAGAAAAAGTTAAAAGTTATAAAATAGACCCGCGTGTCTCATCTAATCAAAAGAGACCACGTAGCTAAAGATGTTGAGATAAAATTTGATAGGAAAACATGCCCGTCAAATAGTAATATACATGGCAACTTCACCATTTACACTTAATTTAATCTTTCTTCAAGGATGAATAATTTACAAATAATTCATGGCTCGATAAAGAATCCACAAGCATAGAGAAGGATTTACAATAACACCCTGGTAAAGATAAAACTTGTATGCATCCATTCGGGGAGATAAAAATACGATGAACCAGGAAGATTGGGAAATTTTTAGAACAAATGGGTCGAGATCAAATTAAGCACCAACAAAAGGGTTGTTAGGCCATTTTTACCTCGCAATTATGAATTATTGAGCGAGTTGGTTCTGAGCGAGCTAGCTAAGATGATTGTGAAGAGTGGAGAGCTGCAAAATGGTTGATATGGTTAGATCTGTGCACAAGGAACTATTACACTCCATTTTTGAAGTGTTTGAGCAAGGCGAAGGCATGTGGGAAAGGATATTGATAGCTAGGGTTTGAGTTCGAGCTAGGGCACAAGGAACCAAGTTGCGAGCTCGAGGGAGGTAAGAGAACACATCTTTTTGATTGAAATGACACCAAAAAGAGCACCAGGGGTAGGTACAAGGGGAAAGAAACAAAAGGAAGTTGAGATTGAGATCAAGGATGCCCCCAAAAGTAGGTTTTCTAAAATGCAATACCTAAAGGAAGTGATTATGGGCCATGATTGGGATTCCCATGTTCATCAAAGAAAATTTAGCAATTACAACCATAAGAAAACCAATAACAAGGAGGAGTTGGATGCATTGTTGAATAAAAAGACAAACAAATAGACAATAGATGACATGCCCGTATACAATGATGCTGGGGAGAAGCTCCTAAGAAAGGTAGGGGTTTTATAGTTGTACAAATTTCCTTATTTCGGAAAGCTAGAGAAGTTATACCAGTGGCTTATGAGTAGAGTCCATGAGGACTTTTTCTATTTTTTTAGGTGATGAATGAGGATCACCATGCCCTTGATTGACACTTTGATGGGTTTGAAAAGCACATGCACATAGGTTAGTAGTGACTATTGAACATTTTTACACTTTTTCAAAAATGGCCAACTCGAAACTTCGTTATGATGGATAGAATTGGTGAAGTATACCTAAGCTAGGGGAGGTTATTTTAGACAATATTGTTATTGTTGAATTAATTAATGATTACATGAAATCTGTAGCTATGTGTGTTGTTGCAAAACATAACATATCACATAGCCTATAATTTCATGCTATCTTCAACAAAAGAACACAAAGCCCCAAAGGACAGTTGTGTTGCCTTGATGAAGACACTGAATTACAGAATAGATGAAGTGTTAGGTTTTGGAGCAACAATCATGACTGCAGATTACAAAAATCAGAGTTCATTACTAGATGTTACAGGTATTCTTTAATGTTCTTTCCTTCATGATTAAGACATTCAATTATATTATTGGGTTGTTTAGTTCATCATACAATCCATATCAGAAAGTAGAAATGCAGAAAGAAATACACAACTCAATTTCACAATTCAATGTTTTATTCATAAGGAATTTCAAAATGTTCCCACACAAGCCATGGGATGTAACTGGAAAGTAAAGTACAACTACTGAAATAAGAGGTACACATGCATGAAAGAGAAAATAAAGGAGTATGAGATAACCCATCATTTCCTTGGAGGTTTCTCCTTCGGTTGATGCATCTTCATCTTCAGCTTTGTTCCCTCTCCATCTTCATTTCTAAAATTTGTACTTGAAGAGAAGAAAAGAAAAACCATGGACATAAGAGAGGCCAAAAATCCTAAATATTTTCTAACTATTTTCTCAAGTGTGTAGGTACAAGTTGTAGCCAAGAAGAAATAAATCATATCTTACAGTCCTCACTATAGATAAAGATTGCAGAGTTCAATAACTTCTATCCTATGGTACATGAAGTAGATGAGTCATAAGTACATGCTGGAATGAAGGAAGAATGCAACTCAAAGGTGAAGCGAAAAGGATCAGATTTTGAAGGCTGAAGTTAACTAAAAAGATCTATTATAACTGAAACATAATGAGAAGGAAATATAGGAAAATTTTGACAGGATTTGACCATGAAAAATGGACATTTACAACTTTCCATCATGTTGTTTTTAACTAATACATGCTTTAAAGTTGTATGTAAATCAAATAAGTGATACATAGAAGTAGAAAAGCATGCCATGATCAAGATAATAGTTATTATGTTTCAGTTTCCAACAACAAATCAACTTCAATAGAAAAGTGATACATTATGTATTCTGAATCAGAAAAATACATCTATTATAGCTGAAAAAGGGATAAAAGAAAGAATTATGGGAAAATTTTGATAGGGCTTCGCCATGTAAAATGGACATTTTAAATTTTCTAGCACACATATCAAAGCTATAATAAAAAGGAAATGCAGTATTTAAATAGAAAATAAATGGACTACACTTTCAGTCATCAAATTGAAGTACTTTGGAGCATTCATTATAGCTTAACAACTGGATAAAATGAAGTTTCAAGATAATCTTACAAAATTGCAGTTTTCAGAATGAAGAAAATATGAGAGCACAAAAATGCTACAATATCAATGAAGTATAGCCATTTAAACAAAGTAATACCCAACTATAACATGGAGGGCCAAACAATGAATAATCAAGGAAGTCAAGCTCATAATTTTGCAAAGTACAGTCATCCCTGTTAGAGTAGGTATTTACCTTAGCTCATGTTCACCTAGGTACTTTATTTACCTTTATTGTATTTATCCTCACCCACTTATGTGTGTGGATATTTATTTATCCTTCAACTTTTCTAGAAGCCATTATAATCCTCAACACAGATTGTAGAATCAAGAAAGAATGAAGAAATCCAAACACCCACATCAATAAGCCTTTAGGTCTAATCATTTCAGAGAAAAAGGAATACCCATTTAGTATTCAAAACACAAACTCAAACAAAAAGATTTGAATAAAAAAATTCATACACATCGAGTTAAAGAAATGTTCAAGTATTTCAGAAATTATCATTCCCATTGAAATCAGTTTCAAGTTACAGTATAGAGGAAAAGGGTACAGATCCTGGATTTTATCGAAAAAAATTAATGGGTATCAAGAATCAGAGTATGAAACAAGAACTCACCGATTAAATTGGAGTTGAGAAAACCCTCAAAGGATGATCAAGTCTAGGGCTAAAGAGGAGCAAACCCAGAATGAGCTTCAACTCAAAATCCCCAAAGGAACCATGTGACCACAAAAATGCAAAGAAAAATGAGTATCAGTTTTGGAAGTCAAAATGGCAAAGACCAAGTAGCAGCGAAACTCAAGAGATCAAGAAACTTACCATCCTCGTCAAACAATGGTGCCATTACAGTCAAGAACTAAAAGTATTCAACAATGGTGGCCACTGGATGGAAAGCTAATGAAATCTCGTAAGTGACCAAGGCATGGCCATAAAAGAAATCAAGAAGCTCAAGCTCATTGACCCCACAGATAGAGGCTGAAAAATGAAGTCCATTCCTAGAAATACAAAGAAAGTGAAACCTATAGAATCCTCGTAGAAGCTTCATAAGACATAGAGATCTTTGTGAAGAAAAGCTGAGCTCGAACCCAAAAATGGTGACCGCATCGAGGAGAAGCAAAAATTAGCTCAAAAAAGTTCCAAGAAAGGCTCTAATAGAGAGATCATGATAGTGGTGATAAAATCCACAACTACCTTGCTTGAAAACTCGAAATAGAGGCAAAATGGTAGAACAAACTCAGAGCTTGAAGTAATCAAAATGGTGGCCATAAAACCCTACAAAGAGTTCAAGAACCGAGCTCAACAAAGAAACAATGATGATACAGATGCTTGACTAAATAGAGAGCCATTTTCGTAGGGGATATGAGTTCAAAAAACTTCAACAATGACATCAAGCCAAAATTTTGCAGGACTTCATCCGCAGGCTGAAAATCCAAAATGAGTGATCATTAGGGTCAAGTGATCTTTACCACACAAACTCAAGAGATGAGTTAAATGAAACTCAACCACAATCGTGAGAATCAAAGGTAGAGAAGGAAAAGTACCAAGATCAATGCTCAGGGATCGATCCCCAACTTTCAAAGCAAACCATCATGGTTAGATGCCATTACTATGCCAAACTCCAGGTCACAAACCCTAACCATGAGTTGAAGATCGATGACCGAGATTCAATGGATCAGAGATCAATGATTGGAAACTAATCAACGAGTTCAATGCAAATCACCATGGTCACATTAATAGCTACCACATTAAATGCCAAGTCGAAACCCTAACCGAGGGTCAAAAAAATCAACAACCATGAATCAAAAGTATAGAGATCAACGGCCTGAATCAAGGCACCAACTTTCAAAGCAAACCACCAGGGTTACAATTAACTCAACCTGAGTTAGATGCCACCAAAAAAGCATATGGAGGGGTGAGTCACCGTCATGAGGGGGCCAACCCCATGTTTAAAACCAAAATCATTGCATAATTGACTTTTAAAAGTCTAACCATAGTCTATGTCCCAAATGATCAAAGGGGGCTGACAACCATGCATATCAACAATGATCACCAAAAAAGGTAAAGTATAACCTTATTCAAATCAAATGCAAAAGGGGGCCGACAGCTATATAATACCATGATAGTAAAAAGGGGGTGGCATACCTTATAATATGCCTAAGTCCACAAAGGTGGCCGAATGTAACATGGTGCCCCTTTTAAAACAAAGTGCCCCTTGTATTATTTCAAAACACAATAATTTGCTAAGTCCACAAGAGTGGCCAAACCCAACGAATACAAGTGCTCACAATCACAGGTGGTCCCCACTAGTGGGAAGGTTGGAGATGATTCACAATGTGTTTTCCATGTGACCACAAGAAGGTAACAAGTGTCAACATCAAAAACAAAGGTGATCCCAATCAAGATAGATGTTTGGATGAATTATTTTGCAAAGTATTGCAAATAATGTAATTAATTTTGCTCACTCACAGGGAGATAGATTTTTCATGTGCATCCAAGGAGGAAAGTGGATCAGAATGATAGATGTCACATCAGGCACAAGAAGAAAAATTTTCATGCACAAGGAAGGAGACTTGCTCATTAAGCAAGATTTATTATTAGCAAATTATTCACTCATGCTTTTCTTAAAAATAGAACAATCAACTATAGTTTGATTGTATGTAATCAAAGGATATTAATGCCTCTTTGTATTAGTTTAATTTATTTTATTCCTTTATTTATTATTAAATAAAGGATAAAATTAGAATGCATGGGTGAGTACAACCTTAGTCTATTTTTAGGAAGGGTGGGTGAATCAATTTGCTATATATTGTGTGCCTTAGCAAAGCAAAAAAAAAGGACTTTTTAGATATAGGAGTGTTGAAGCAATTTTCTACCAGTTTTTCCCTTTGAATGTGAAGTATTTTCTACCTTTCCAATTATTTGCAGTCTTGTGTATGTTTCCATTAATCTTTTGAATGTTGAATTCCCTGATTAATCATCTTACCTGTTGTAAATTCAGTAATTTCTGCATGATATTAATGTGTATGTGTAACTTAGCAGTATTGTTGTGATTTTATCCCTCAATACATCAAAGTGTTTACCCTTAATTATCTTCAGAAAACTATTAGCCTATGCATCAAAAATTCATTCCATATAAATTGTGCATGTACTCAGTCAAAGACCTCATACAAGTTTGGTGTATCACCTCAGTTTTAATTTCATTTTATAGTCATCTTTTACCCTTAAACCCCAGAAAATCAGTTTAGGATACATCAATAAGGAACCAACCTTGATACCAGAGACTCACCTCAAAATAGGTATACCCATAGACTTGAGGTGTTTCCATTGTATCTACAAAGAGAGAGATAAAATTTGCAAGCTTAGAACACTTGCAACCATCTCTCTATAGGGTGCACTTTCAAGAGATAATAACGACCTAACTAATAAAGTAGAAATCATAGAAACTAAAAAGGAGTTGGGTTATACAATAGGTGGACGTGGCATGGATATTTAAAAGATGAGGAAGTATCTGGTCATATAGGCAACCTCACACTTATTGAAAAAATTGAATGAATAGGAGAGATGGTCACAAGTGAACACTTTGTGGCTGCATGTTGCAAAGAAAATGTCACAGGGGAGACCTATAACTTGGCTGGATACATTGCTGAAATGATCATTGAAGAGGCACGTACAAGTGAGAAAATTAGATTTGGCACTATTCTATTATCCCTTGTGTTTGTGGAGATTGGAGTGCCCGATGGGCCAAAGAACAAAATATGTGAGTACCGTGCAGAAAAGAAATCTCTTGCAGAGAGATTTGAAAAGTATCTTTGTGAAGGACCGTGAGTGGCCCATTTAAACCAAGAGTAGAGATGTGGTATGCATGACTCCATGACACATTTGAGGAAGAGTGGAGGATACCTAAGGAGTTTCCCACGGTGGTAGGTAAGTTGGCATAGTTTATAGTCTATCAACATTTTTGCATCACATGTTTTGCAATGAAGCACGAGACATGGATTACTTGGTGTAAACAACCCTATGATTTTACCACATGGTTCTTTCAATAATCCATTCACAGACTCTTAGAGACACGTTAGTTAATCTATAATACTGATAAGGTAGACTGTGACTACCACACTCTACGGAAGACTTACGCCTATCTGGGTAAGTCTTCTTATATTGAAAGATACATTTCAGATGATATAACCATGAAGCCTATGAGTTTGGAAATAGGTGACAGTGGGGCAACACTAGTATACCTTTAGCTTAAGCCTTGGTTGGAGAATGGAAAGTATGTAGAACATGATTTCAAACTGTCAATCCTTCCTAAAGGGAAGGACATAGTTAGCACATTGGCAGCTGAAAATCCTACCTCGCCCATTCAAGAAGAAGAATAACTTCATGAAGATAGTGGTGGGTTAGACCGTAGGGGTAGAAAACAACCTATAGATAGAGAAAGGAAAGAGCGTGAGATGAAGTCCCCATCACATGAGAAAAAGGATGAAGTGTTTGAGACAAACATATTGGAAATCAATATGGAGCAGACATTTGAAGAGCCATAGTTCAAGAGAGTGTTCAGGAGGATAAGGGTTCAAGGTGTAGGGTAATCACAACCATTAAGAAGGTAACCTCGCATTTCTCTACTGAAAGTAGAGCCCGAGAAAAGAAAAGGCATAAGCTAAAGCTTAATAATGGAGAGGAGGATGAGTCTAGAGAAAGTGTGCAGGTACTCCAGTGTAGCCTGAGGCTACAAAGGAGCCCCATGATGAAGAAATGAAGGATGATGAGGAAGGGCTGAAGGGAATAGAAACATAAATAGAAGTAGAAAAGGGATAAGGACCAATTTTGGATTCGGGTTCCTGGATTCCTAAGGGAAAAAGAAAAAGGGAGGAGAGAGAAGGAAAAGACTATGTGAATCCTTGATTGGATATGTGGATGATACTAGCAAGATCATACGCGTGTTCTTCGAGTACTATGGAAACTAAGGACTTGTATGGTTTGGAGTTGATGGATGCAGAGATGGTGAACGCATGCACACGGAAGTAGTTGTCATGGTCAATGTAGACTCATATGGATGAGCCTGATTTTGACGTGTGTGAAGAATCATGCGTCTCATGTAGAATGAAGAAAGCACCCCAAATCTAACACGTAAATGTTAAGCCAACTATTATGTTAGATGAACAAGTGAGAAATGCCTTGGTAAAGGTATCTACAGAGGTTGCGTGCAAGAACATAGACAAAGTGACAACCATTAGGGTGTTAATGGATGACAATAAGGATAAGGATAAAAAATAAAGCACCTCACATCGAAGAAGGAAAAGGCCAAGGAAAAGATAGAAGCATTGATTGGTATGGCCGAGGAAATTGATAGCTATATTCTTAAGGTAGGGCCACATCTGGAATCTCAAGTTCCAGAAAAATTTCCTTTGTAATGCACTATATACGCACACTTGTAAAACTGGTAATAGATGAAGGGCCCATGCATATTCCCACACCAAAATACCTTGTAGAGGAAGCAGCAAGGGTAAAATCCACCATTTCTAGAAAAATTACAAGTTATGAGTCATTACTACAAGCCTTGAGAGATGAATTGAAGAAGTTAGATCATGCCTTGAACATGTGCGTGGCACCATATGTAATTATTAGGATGAGGAGAATTGCAAAGATAATGAAGTCCTCAAAGCCATGAAAGATGAGACACTTAGGCATGTGGAGAGACTTTCTTTGGTGGAAGAGAAGCACAAATCACTTAGAAGTTCCTAAGAACCACATGAAAACAAGATGAAGGAGATAGGTAAATAAATTGTTGGGAAGATGGACTATATGGAAGGCATGATTTCTAGTATGGAAAATATTTGTAGAATCTTACAGAATGAACATGAGAATATGACTCAAGATGAGCTAGATGCCATAGTCACAGATGTCCCAAAAAAATAGGTGAGGCCTTAAGCAATTGGTAGGCATTGGAGGCGAAGTTAAGAATGAGTATCTAGAATTAATACTTGCATGTTGAGGAGAAGAGCGTTGAATGATATCCCATTCTTTTGTTTGAAAAAATCTTCATTCTTTCATTCATTGTTCTTTACTTTGGAGAGATAAGTTAAGATTACCCATTTTGAGAGTGGCAATGCATTTAGTGTGGGGTAATGTTGAGTAGATGAAATATAGCTCAAGGATGAAAGCACAAAAGGTTTGGTTGCACAGAACATGGAGAGTGGGAAGGTGCGAATCATAATAGAACATGATCTTGCCCGGAAATAGTTGGAATCAAGACTTAGCCATTTTTGGTATGAGGCTATTTTGGACATGGAGTGTGGAGAATAAAAAGATATGAATACTTATAGTTCATGCAAGGCTATTTTGGGATGTGTAGTAGTTTGAGCACAATGAAGAGTTTTAGATTAATAATAGGATTTCTACTTAGAGTTAACTATAAGAAATCTATTATTAGAGCACATGCTTTTTTTTTATCCTCTTGTAAAGGTGTAAGGCTATTATTAGCATGTAGCCTATTTTTGGAAGGTGCATGGGCGGTGAAGGGAAATTCCCACCCCTATATATATGTATTTATTAGCACGGTTTAGAGAGATTGATTATTGTAGAGTTATGCTACAGATTTGTTAGTGCGCATGACCATGGAAATTGGATATTGATGTATTAACCTTCTATGTTTTGTAGTATTTAACATAATGGATCATATTGGCTGGATAATGGTGTTAGATGTGACTGAATATGGTTCTTGCATGGTAAATCTCATTATAATCAATGTTTAAGTCAATCTTTCATATGATTTACATCTAGATCTGCCTTATGCATTGTGGATTATTTACTATCTATTATAAATGTAGACATATACATATGAAATCATGTTAACATTCTGGACAAAAAACCCTAAAGAGGGACTTGGTACCCTTATGCACTTTGGGTGAGCGCTTAGTCCAGGATGAGTGATGTGTCAACATGCCTTGGGATATTTGCAGTGAATTCTAGGCTACATCTCCACCCAAACCGAGCAATAATAGAAAACAAGGTCCTAACAAATTGCCCATTTTAGATACAAGGGCAAAGGTCTCAACATAATATATCTCGGTGTTTCGAGTGAAACCTATAGAACAATTCTATCTTTATATTTGTGAATACTAACATCAACATTATATTTTAATTTGTATAACCATCTAGACCCTAAAAAAATTATTTTCTCGGGAGGTATAACCAACTCCCAGGTTTGATTTTGAATTATGGCATTATATTCACCGTATTGTATTAATCCACTTCTCATCCTGAGAAGCTTCTTCAAAACTTTGCGACTCAAGTTCATACAAGGTCATTAATGCATGGTACAAATGATGGCTTTTGGTAATTTTCCTAAGGTTAGTAGGATTAGAAATTTCTAAAAAGTTTGAGCCCATTTTGGTTTCTTAGCTAGGGAGACAGGAGATTCAAAAACATCCATAACATTGACATAAGAAACATCATCGTGATATTTTACCATATTTTCATTATCGAACTAACCATCATTAGGAATATTGACATGATTAAGAATATTATTACTATCTTTGATGTACTAAGTATCCTTCAAAATTTGAATCGAAAAACTATCATGAGTTAGTTGTGAACAAGATAAAAAATTCTTTTTCAGCTTAGGAACAAATAAAATATTATTCAAAATACCATTTACAAATTTTAATTTTCCTTTCTCTATTGCTTCTAAAGACAAGTTATCACCAAGATACACACATTCATTGATTTTTGTAACATCAAATAAAGAATTGGAAATACCGGTCATATGATTTGAAACACTGTTTTAGAATCCATTCAAAATTAGAGAAAGAGTATAAAGAAACATATAATGGAATAGTTTTAGGAGCATTATTAGAACTATCCTTTCTCCTTAAATTATATTTAGATGCCATAGTCTATTTCTGATTTTTATGGAAAGGTTTCCTACATTTACACTCTTCATTTTTATGCCCAAATTTTCCAAATATGTGACATTTACCATTAAATCTTACACAGTAAATTTTTAGAAGTAAAACTTTTCTTATCAATAAATGAATATTTATATCTAAACTTTTGATGAGAGAAGGGCTTATATGGTTTGAACTTAAAATTCTAAGCAACAATTTCTGAGAGGCATTCTACTTAGAGTGGAAGTTAATCATCACTTGCTCTTCATGTATCAGAAGAGAACTCAAAGTATTTAAATTAGGCAATTCATCCTCATTCTGATATTTATAGTTTAGGATAGAAATAAAATTCCTAAATCTTTCATGTATATTCAACTGAACAATAAAGTAGATTAATTTTTCACCAATTAAGTCACAATTGCATCCATCTAATTGTTCTTTGATATTTTTAATTTTGGCTAAGAAATTAACTACTTTTTCATCTCCTTTCATAGGAGTCGTAAGTAATTCTAAAACAATTTTAATAATCTTAGATAAGCGTGTACCTTCATGCATGGATTCTAATTGTATCCATACCTCTTTAGGATGTTCAATATTACCAATGTGTAGAAGATATTCATCATTCACATTGCATAGGATCATGGAAAGGGCCTCCTACATATCGTTGTGAGAATGCATTCATATTTTCCACATTCGCTTGACGACCGGTGGGCGTAAGCTTAGTTCTGAAACAATCGTCTAGAGTTTCCTCGCCATAAGTTTTGATTTGACCCTGATCTTCCAAATATTGTAATTTTCTCCATTTAGGATATGGGATTTATTGAGGCAAAATAAACTAGACGCCATTGTCTTTCAAATTTCCTAAAACACATACCCCATTATGATATAATGCGCCACTGAGTTAGAAACATATTAATTGAAAAAATGACAATACCCATATTTTATGAAAAAAAACTTGTATTATTTCATTAAAAAATCAAGTATTATATATTAAAAAAAAGAAATAACTTTAAAAAAAAAAATTGATCATAAAAATATTAATAGAACCAGATATAAATTTATAGATCTAAAGAAACTATTTGACCATAACTAATTATGTCATTAAAATGCAAACTAATTAAATTTTCCATAGTCAAATAATAACCCACATTATAATGGACTCTGGCATTATACCCCAGACCTATCATAAAAATTTTCCAACCATATAGAAGTGAAGATGAAACCCCTAAGAATGCACAACTTCAAATTTCAAAAAGTGTTAATGAAGATAAATATCTAGCCAACTTAAATTTGATGTCTAAATGACCATCATTCTACCTTGTTTTCGGTATGGCGTAATGGTCATTTGGATTTATCAAATTTAACATGATGAACATTTCTGGATATGACCAAATTAAATTTGACATCTAAATGACCGTCATTCTGCCTTATTTTTGGTTTGCCATGATGGTCATTTGATTGTCAAATTTAACATAGTGAAAATTACCTATGTATTTCCGAATATGAAATTTCAGAATTTTTAGACAAATTATGTTTATAAATTATAATAAGATATAAACAACTATATAATTTTTTGAGAATAGTTTATATAATATAAACTATAATGATCTTTATTCTATAGTAAATTTTTATTTAAAGAATATAGTTATCAAATTATATTTTATTAAATCAAGCCCTATTCGAGGGGTCCAAAGGACACGAGCATATTATTTTGAAAAAAGGTAAAAATAATAAGATAATTTTTACCAAGTGCAAGGAGATTTCGAATCACACTAGAGTAAAAATTAACCGGAGATTTACAGAGGGGACAAGTAATTTTACTCGACTGATGAAATAATTTGAAATCCCTATTTTCATGAAACTTGTATCCTCCCTTCATTTACTCTTGAATTTTACCTTTGAAAACATTTACCCGCACACATTTAAAACTTTAGAGAAATAGAAATATTTCATATATTAATTTGCCCTTACTTGTATTTGATTTTTCACATGTATGTAAGCTGTTTCACTGTGCACACTCACAATAATTCCTCACAAAACATTCAAATTTTTTAGATTGCAAAATAATTGGGGATAAGGGTGCTCGATGATTTTTAAATACCCTTCTGGGTTGGTTTAAAAAACCCGTACAAAATTAAATAAATTAAATACAACAACATTTGATCTAATCTATTTAATTTACCTCGCTCTATTACCATGATAGAATTTGAGGATTCTATTAACTATGGATTTAATCAATTAAATTATACAACATTAATAAACTATGCAATATTAAATCAATAAACATCACATTATATTGCATAACAAATAAATAAATACTTACAGTAAAGTAAATAAAAAATGACACAAGATTTATAGTGGAAAACCCAAAGGTAAAAAACCACTGTGAAAAGTAACCTTTATTGTAGAGAACCCTTTTACATCCAAGTAAATTACCTCCTCCTTTAGAAACCCTAATCACAAGGGTAAAAACACCTTTGATATATATTTTCTAATATATCAAATGAGGACCGAAGTCCTTTTTATATGAGGTGATCGGGTATGTCTCTGACCCACCTTTCAACTTAAATGGTTGACACATATACAAGGTTTAAAATATTGAATAATACAAATATAACAATTTCTTATTATTAAATATTTAACCTAGAGTATATCCCTAGGTTTGAATATTTAATAATAAAAATATAAATATTTTTTATTATTAAATATTTAACCTATAGTATAATGTTGTACCCATATTTAATTAAGGGGTGGCTAGCCCACTTAACCATTATATTCCAACAAAAGTGTGACCTAGAGGATAGCGTTTTGTAGGCACGAGTGTATGATTTTAAGGATGAGGAAGAGAATGATAGGTTGAGGAATATTAGAGATCACATGTGAATGTTTTTAGAGGCATGATACAATGAGAAAGAAGAATATAATGGAAGATTGAAGACCTAGGGTTCGAGAAAGGATTGTTGAGTTGAAATTGTGATCTCCATCGTTATGAAATCCAAAAAATCAAAGATAAAACATCATCAGGTGGCTGATTTGGTTCTTAATCATCGTAGGGGGTTATAGCTTCCTTGTGGAGTTTGTGCTTCACTAAATTAGGGGTTGGTGCTTTTAGGGTTGTTTCTCTACTAAACTAGGGATCGAGTGCTCCTTATGGGTGGTGCCTCATAAATTTGAAACATGGAAATATAATGTTTGTGTTTTAGTGGGTTTTCTTCTCCATGAGGGTTTCCGACTTAAAGAATTTAAAAGGAAAATTTCCTTTGTACTTACCTAAACAAACTTTTAGTATTCTAGAAATCATTACAAATATCTCATCATCATCAATCTTAGGAGTAACACCATCATTTTTAGTCTTCTTATCCTTTCTATTATTCTCAAACTTGAGACCAATCTCCCTTTTGATAGGTTTAGAGTCAACAATCCTCATCTCATATGTAGTCAAGATTCCATGAAGCTCATCCATTAACATGACCTTAAAATCCTTAGCTTCCTCAATAACAGACACCTTGGAATCAAGCTTAGGAGTGAGAGATCTTGATACCTTTTGTACCACAACTTCTTCCTTCACTTAGTCACCTAATCCTCTCATAGTGGTTAAAAATTTATCAAATCTCAGTAAATATGTAGCAATGGATTCCTCTTCACTCATTTTTAGTTCTTAAAATTGATTTATGAAAGTTTTCAATTTTTCTATCCTTACCTTAGAATATACTTCATAAATATCCTGAAGTTTCTCCTACATTAAATTTACTGATGTTCAATGCATGAACTTCACAAGTTTTGGTTCAGATAGACCACACATGATTACATTCACAACCCTTGAGTTCTCACCACTGATATTCTTTTCTACAATACTTGTTGGAGTTTGAAGAACTGTATACCCATCTAACATATATTTCCAAATGTCAAACCCTAAGGACATAATGTGATTCCTCATCCTGAGACTCAAAATGCATAGTTTATTCCATCAAATAAAGGAGCTTTGGTGGAAGAAGAGCCAAATTTCTCACTCACCATTTTGGTGCTTCAAAGTATCTCCTTTCAAGTGATTAAACTCTTCAAAAGGACATGATATGATAATAATTTTTAGAAGCATAATAGAATGAGAGGGGGTGGATTAGTCCTTCAAAATATTCAATTAATTTTCTTTAATTTTAAAAACCATTAACCATGCATTAATCTGAGCTTAACACCCTTAAAACAATCAATCAAATGAGCATAACCAAGAGATATTACACAATAAAACAATATGTAAAATGAGAAACCATCAAGGGAAGAAAACCCACTAAAAATTTTGATTATATTACTCAAACCAAAATACTTTCATGAATATGACACATCACACAAGATTTGTTTAGTGAGACACCAATCCCACAAGGAGCACCAACCCCTATTTATCAAGGCATCAACCCTAAAAGATGCTACAATCCCCTAAGGTGATCAAAAACCAACTCAACCACCTGAATATGAAGAAAAATGAAGATATGTTTCTGCTACAACTGATAGTGATCACAATTTCAGCTCACACACCTCAAAACCCTCTTCAAACACACTCTCTCCTACTTCACTCAATATTTATTCTTCATGGGATAATTAGATAAATTTAGCTCACTTATCTACTTCTAAATCCTCCTCAAAACATCATAAAATCCCTCAGATCTATCTTGATGCTCTGATACCACTTTCACATTCTCTCTTAGCTCACACTTTTTCCCTCTCTCGCAACTATTTCAAAATGAACAAATACATTCACTTAAATACATGAATCATCTCCTAAAAATTCTAGGCCGAACATGACCTTCAATTTCAGTCATACCAACTTAAAAATACACTTAAAACTTCATATAAACTTACTCAAACGACCCATATAGGTAGGAAATGCATCAAGACACTAAATAAGCTCATATTAGGAAAAAATGACCAAATACACTATCACCAAGCACATCATGGACTCCAAACACACATATAAGATTCATTATTCCTCTAAAAGTCCCAATAATTTCAAACACATTCTCTTAAAATCCTCCATAAGCATGAGTAAAACTCTTCGTCACTCATTTCTTCCATAACACCTTTAAGTAGGATTGTTTCCACTCAAACTCAACACTTCCAGGAACTAATCTTTAAAGATGAAGACTTAACATCCAAAAAAAACCTCAACATGGAATGTAACCAATAAATGGAAATATATTGACAATAGGAACACATATAACTAGGTTAGAAATCTTGAATCATCCAACAAATCCATCTACATCTCTTCGACCTTCAAACAACTGACTTGAACTACCCAGAAACCAATTTTGCAATATTGACCTTATAACACACTTGCTGAAACTTTCAATATCTATAAATGAATGGAATAGGATAAAATTTAATCCTATTAACTCTCCAATGGATAGGAATCATCAACCAATCCAAAATATTGGTCTTCTAGACCAATCTTTAGACCAAAGCAGTGTTGTCCTGAACCAATCAAACTAGGTCAACTTGTGACCTCAACCATGCCACCAAAATTACTTGAAAATCTTAAAAAAACATGAAACACATCATATGGGATGTGTACAACACCAAGAATTCCATCAATCATCAAGTCCAAAAGTTTCCAAGAGCACTCATTCACCATGATTTGCTGAAATTACCTTCTAGGCCCAAAAAGAGTCTTTAAATATTGACCTATGAAAACCATAAAATCACTTCCAAAATATATAAAATTAATTCAAACATGTATCATGGATCCCAAACTACTCAGAACACTAATTTATTTCATAGGTCAAATGGAAAACTTGAGATCAAACTGAACTTTCCTGGAGACAAGAACTTTTGAGCGGGCTTCAAAATAGTCACAACGTCAAACCACCACCATTTTAAATATGGGAGAGTCCCATACATAATAAAATCATCACATTTTATTATTCAATCCATTCTAGTATCAAATAAAGAATATTTCTTCCATCACTAGTGAACTAGGATTTAGGGAGGGTTTTTCACTAACTTACCTTCTCAACATTCATTCATAAAGGATAGAATTTCATTTAACCTCATTCCATCTCTGATATCTTATAAAATACATTCCTCAACATTTCTAAAAGGATCAGGGTACCATGAAAACTTTACATGCGCCAACCAAGATGATTTCTCTCACTTTCGGATGGAAAACTCACTTTCTTGGACTCAAAGTAGGACTAAAACAAACATATCTTGAAAAATATTATTCATATCAACATGAATTTTTTCCCATAGTAACAATATAAACTCTATTCACTTATCTAATGCTCACTTGACCATAAATAGGTATGAATATTCTCAACCACCATGACTTGCATAACTATGTCCTATGAATTAGGCATGTTTGAACCAAAATAGAGTAGGTGAACCTCATACCTCAGCTTGAAACCTCTTAAAAAGGCACTAAAAACCTTGAGACATCATATCTCACTAATTTTAATTCCCTCATGGTCTCAAACAGCTATCAACTGATGATCATGCACCATTAGGCCTCCAAGCACCTAAACTAGGTCTAGATGAGCACCTGCAACCATGTTCTCAACTTGTACCTACACTATGAATCTATAATGAGTGTCTCAACACACTATCTTCAATATTTCCATGCCTCTACCATAATCCTCAAGCCACCATGCAACTCTATCCTCCATGTACTATCACCTATGCTGACTAGGCCTCATGATTATGCCTTCTAGATCAAGCAAGTATCACCTTGTCCAATATTTCAACCATGCTATAAATTGTTTTCCCATGTCACCATAATTTTAAAGAAACTATTACACTCATAATCATCCTCCTTTTTCATTAATTATCCTTTTACATCAATGAAAACACAAAAACACTTACATACTAGTTCAAAGTGGATCCATAGGTCTTGCTTTACTTCATGGTGAATCACATGACCCTATTCCATCACATCACAACATTAGAACCCACATATAAATGAGTTTCAACCACCAAGTGGAATAAAAATAAATTCTTGGGATAGGATAAACAAATTTTAAACTTAAATTGTAAATTTTAAACTAAGCGAAATAAATGGCTAAAAACAGTAGACCTTTGATGTCAAAGGCATCTTATTAGCACAAAATGAAATTAAACACCACAAAATTTAAGGATGCATCAATCAATAAAAAAATTGGTTCTTAAAGGAAAGTAGAATAATAAAAATTTACAAATAAAATAAAAACACAAAAAATAAAATTACAATCACTATGAGGCCTTTCTGTGGCCACCAAAAGGGGTACTCATCAAGTTGTTGACACTTAGATAACAAGCCTCATCTTAAAAATACAATAATAGCTAATCAAATCATTTAACTACCATATTATCTGTCAAAATTATCACCTCTAAAATCCCACAAGGCTCAACACATTTGTAACCACACAATCTCATCTACAAAACAATTAGTTAAGGCCAGAGAGAAAGAGGTACAAGTTATCATTCATTGAGCTTAAGGTGTTTGCAAAACAAAATATGCATGACACTCGCTGAGAAAATGTCATAAATACCAAACAAATAGAAGTTGATTTTTAGTCTATGCTATAGTCTACTTCTTGGGTTGTACTCATCTCGAGTTAAATGGTCAACGGTCCAATTTTATCTCTTCACACATATGCTTTTACCGATTACTTCCCTTAGGGCTAGTTAGTGAGGGTACACAACATAACACATAACTACATTACTAACACAATGATGTATATACATAATAACCACAATGTCATACATATGGTATAATTATTGGGTAATAAATAAGAATAATTCCACAACTTTCCACACATCACGTTTTCACATAACACACCAAGAGTGCAAGCAAAATACAATAAAGCGATCATAAAATCACCGTATGCTCCCAATTCATGATATGAAATCATCTCATAACGTATGAATACATACATACAATGAAAATAGTGATTTAACATCATAAAATCCATTCCAATATAATAAAACATGGTGATTTAACACCATAATACCACAAAACACGGTGGAAAATAACATGATATGACATATTTCACTATGAAGCACTTTGTCATGCAACACGCTAAACAAATGCAATATCCCATAATAAATATACACTTTGACAATTTTTTAGCTCACAATAACATTTTTTCACACAACCAAGTGGTAACACACACACAATACATGTTAATTAAATGAGGGAGAGAGTGTACTCTTATCAAGAAGTGAATCAACATCATAACAAGCCCACACTAAGTGGTATGCACAACAGGTGCATTCACATTATCACAAGTACTATGTTTATCACATCACATCACAATAACAAATTACTCTTCCAACTCCTCCACCATCATGCATAATGACCACAACACCAAAATTTCCCGAGTTTCAAGAGTATGAAGCTTCACTCGATACCATATGTGACACCTCCATTTGACAAACCAAAACATAAGACCAAATAAACAAGATTTTGTTTTTTGACTTTCATTACTTATTACAAGACAACACATGGGATTACTCAGAAAACTCCACATCACATGAGACGTTTGTACAAACATGAACCCATCCATACAACATGATAACACATCAATGTATTACTTTCTCAATCGATGAATTCCAAAACAATGACCTAACCATAATATGAAATCAAGAATATGGATGTACCACAACATGACATTATCATGGTTTACCTCTTTATTAAAATTAAGTTCTCATTATTTAACCTTATAGGTGTAAAGATCAATTATCATGTAAAGACATGATTTCCCATTTTCTCTAGACTACATTTTCTTTATTTTTTTAGCATTTAACTTATAATGGTTCCATTTTATTTGGATTATTTATCTTATTGTAATTAAATTATATATCTCGATTATTAAAAGGAATATTTTTAAACACACATGATTCTACTAGAACTCATAAGGATTCATTACTCAAAAGCATGTTTACTTGGTATTGCATTTTACCTTCATTACAAATAGGTAAAAATCACATGGAGTAATAAGGAAGACTATAAGGTCTAAGAGTGGGTAGTTTTCATGTTCCTTTTTCATATATACCACTTAAACACTAAGGACACAATATATTAACTTTCAATTTATCATAACTAACTATGAAATTTAACTACTTAGATTGCATCAATCATGATTTGCATATGATTCAAACTCAACTTTCTCCCAACTTAGTATACCTTATTTTCAGAAGTCATGATTCACATGGAATGTTTCATTTTACCCGTGTTAACGTTATAAGGGTTTTCATTGAGTTAAAGGGATGAGTCTCAAAATTCACTTTATTCATAATCCATCATCTTAAGAATTCAATAACGGTATCTCAAAGATATTTTATAGACTCCATCCACAAGTTAATCTCTTAATGGTCCTAGGTTTAACCTATTTCCATTTACCCCAAAGAATATAGGACCTACAACAAGACAAAACTTAAGTTTGCAATATTTTTAACTCACAAGACCTTCGTAAAAGCACCAAGGTATTCCATTTTTGGACAAGTTAAAATGTCTATCCCAAATTCTTAGAAATGTCACAACATGGTCCCTTCATTATGCGATCTTGGCACCACTAGTAAAACATTTAATTATTTATTTAAAGAAGACAATTTGGTGATGAGGGAAATAAGGGGCATCCCCGAATGTCACATGTGAAGGATGGGCATGGTCGAATGTCCATTTTCTACCAAATGGTCATGAAAACACAAGTAAGAATCATTCGTTCGAATACGGTAAAACCTAATCTCAAAATAGTAATGGGAATAGACACGAGATAAAATTTGAATAAGGTGTTCGGTTCCAATATGGAAACAATTCACATGGGTAAGATTAAAGGGACCATTTCATACTATAAGTTTGATTGTCATTCTCCATGAAAAATGGAAACAAAAAAATACTAGATGTTATTTTTCTTTAGGAATAAATGATTTCCTAGGTCAACACAACACTAGCCAAATAGGTAAACAATACCATTTTAAAATTAATACCCTTAATTTTTTGGAACAAGAAAGATCCGAGAATTATGATGGTACTAGTAGCTTTGAATAAAAAGGTTTAAAATTCACCCTCTTATAATGATTTCGATACTATAAAAAGGATTCTCTTACATCGTTTTCCATTCTGACATGATCAAACAACTTCATTTACTTAAGAAAATATACAAAAATATGACTAAGTGTGAAATTAGTCAAACATGTAAAAGTATAACTAAATATGAAAATATTACACTTTCCCAAAATTCTATCAATATCATATTCATCATAGAAATAAAAATAACATTTCTATTTATAACAATATTGTTGATATATCCTATACAAATACATTATTTTCAAAATAATACGTTATTAAGAAAGTACAAGTAACGCTTCACTTTCTCCTTGTCCTGGAACGCAACCTTTACATGATCAACATAATTAATGGCATGACATCTACCTACAATCTAACACAATTCATGATTTCATAGTTTTCCACTCGGATGATTACAAAAGTTATCACACAATAAGAGAGAGTTAAAGGAACATATTTAATTTCTTTTAATTTCAAAAGTAGAGGTAGAGAGAGAAAGAGGGAGAGAGAGGAGAAAGAAAAGAACCCTTTTTCCCAGAATAATTTTTGTCAAACAAGAAACCAAAGGAGTTCCATACAATCATAAAGTAGTGTCTACAAGTTTTCCTGCCATTTATTTCCAACTACATTTGTTTGGCTTGATAAGTTGTCAACACAAATACAAAGGCAATCCTTTGGTCCTCCAACACATTGGGTTGGTAGCTCCAACTAAGTACTAAGGAGATTATTAGATGAGACAAACATACCATGAAGCCAAGTATCATTGTGAGAAAACAAAGCATAAATACAAAAGTGGCCCATGGACTTTAAATAAAACCTTCTTTCCTATTTTAAAACCCCTTTTTTAATAGATTTGTTATCCCGAATTCACCCCTCAAGGTAAATTTGGATAAAATGTGTAATTTATTCAAGCTTGAGCAAGTAGAATTGGTTCGAGGCCCAAAAATAAGGTTTTGGGGTCCCTTTGGCTCTTCTCTAACTTCCTATCCAAGGAAAAATCTCAAGGAGTTTGAAAAAATTGCAAAAATCTGAAAAATGAAGTCAAGGGCTTGTTTTAATGCATTGCGGGTCTAGAGGTTGTGGATGGTACCAGTGAAAATTGTACCAAGGTTCTTCATACCAAGTTTGAGGAAGAAATGGAAAGGAAATAGTGTAATGCGGAAAATGCGGAGAAATGTGTCCGAGACATTTGGGCTAAAAATTGCCGAAATTGCCACACAATAAAGGAATCGGAAAATGTAGAAGTTTTTGTCCCAGGTGGTCTGCGTGACAATTGGAAAATTGGTACGCGCAAGACCCGAAAAACTTAAAATTCCATAGGTAAGTGGGATGTGGAAAATGTGGAGGTCAACAACCCCGATGGGTTGGTCGATAGCGGGAAAGTTGGGACAGGAAAGCCCGAATCGGGGATGCAGAGAAAGGAGGCCCGGACTATTCGAGTATGAGTGGGACATGAGTTACTTGAAAACCTGAAATCACCGTAAGTAAGTGAATTGTGGGTGGAGTGGAGAAATTGGTGCTGGGGTGGATAGGATATTGGTACGCAAAAAGGTGAAATAGCCACAATATAAAGGAAAAGTCGATGCCCGACCTCCGAACTTCAAACGGCTATAACTTTTGACCCAGAGCTTTGATTTTCATGAAATTTAAATTTTGGAATGGGCATGATGTCATTTATTGGATTTATTATTTTTAATGAGGGTAGGTATATGAAAATAAAGGAAACATCTTCAGCTCTAGTCAATCAAATGCTCATTCTCGTTAAATGATAGAAATCCCTAGCAAACCCAAAACAACTGCCTACACTCAGAATGCCATATATTTTGCAATTCCCAATGAAAATGCACAAAATTGGTATCGTTGATATCATGGATTGAAGACAAATGCAAAAAAATAAAGAAATCTGGAATTTGATGAGGAATCAATGGTGATTTTTCAGAAAAGCGTTCGATTCGGAAGAGTGATTTTAGTGGTGGTTGGGATGCATTCAATGAAGCATGGGCAGACATTTCTCACTATTACAAGTTATGTGACAATATTGGGGGCCTTTTGTAAGAAACATACCATCATTTCAATCCATTTATGACATCTTGCAAGTGGTGGGAAGACAAATTTCAGGATTTTCATCTCTCTCTCTCTCTCTCTCTCTCTCTCTTCTTCTCAAAATTCTATAAATTGGAGTCTTTGGGTTCATTGTAAAGGATATAGTTTTTGGGTAGAAAAAAATTTCAATTTTTTTTTGTGAAGCCAATTTGTTATAGGCCCTTGTAGTGGACTCCTTGCATGGTGATTTGAGCTCATATTCTATAATATATTGAAGCTCATGCATATCATGGAAAGCAATAGATACAAGTTTGTGGATATCTCTCTCCTGCTATGTTTGTTTGCAATCTTCTTTCCCTTTCAATATCATTGACTATATATTGTGTCTATTTATGCTCTTGTAGGGATTTGTTATCATTGTGCATGTATGGAATATTCTTTGTGAAAGAATTTTCTAAACTGTTGAGAAGCTGTTATCACCCCTTCTAGTATGTAATTTGCTCCTACTTTTCACACATTGGAAAGCTATACTCATTCGAGTCCTTTTCTCGGTGTATCACCGCTTTAGTGTAGGATTAGATAGTTTTTCCTACATTAGAGTAGATTATGACACGTAGTTTAGGAGCAAGAACCAAATTTCTACGGAGGATCATCTTAAGCCCACAAGTCCCAAAGCATGAGAGATGATCCGATGTTACAAAAATTACACCGAATTCCCCACTCGGATCTAAGGCCATTCTGGGTACTGTGATTTGGTGATAACAAGATCTATTCTATTAATGTAGCTAATAATCATTACTTCTCATGAGGAAAGAAAGAAAAGCCTCTTTAAAGAAATCTACCAAGCAGTTTTGTCTCCACTCCCAAAATTTGTGTACCTATCTACCAAAGCATTTGCAACTAGAACCTTTGAAAAGACCATTTTCCTCTCTTTTTTTTTCTTTGATGGATATCCACACCCTATTTTAGGGATCGTAGTTAGAGGTCAAAAACATTCTTGGAAAATATCTTATTGGTATGCAAAGATTGAGATAAAATTTGTACTCAAGTTAGAAAATATGACAAAAGGGAGACCTTGAAAATATAGGGATCAATTGCAAGTGGAAAACAAGGGTTTCTCATGTGTTTGAGTGTGTGCAGTCTTAATCTACCAAAATTGTAGACTACAAGCACATAGAACAAAAGTGGTTGTGGAATTTGGATTCACATATGTCACTTTGGATATAATTGAAAGTTTCCAAGGCATTTCCAACGTACTAATATTTCTAAGAGGACTCAACTCAACAACCTAGACAACCCATCCGAATTTATTAGGCACAAGATGTAAAAGTTTGGAGTTTCCTTAAACTAGTAGGTGCAGCTAGGCCCGAAAGACCCTCCATCTTGGCACTGGGTGCAAATTTCTAGGATAAATAAAAATATGAGATTTTATAGTTGGCACACACTCCTTGCAATTACATTTCTTTCATGCACTTTGACAAACATTTCACATGCCCTGTGTAATCATTCCACATTTTGTAACAAGCTGGAAATACATTGGTAATGGATGTAAAGTTTGGCATTATACCTGTAAAATTTATTTTTCTTGGACTTCCAGATCTTGCACCCGAGCCCTCCAAACTCCCTCGGGCACCTATAACTTCTTCTATCCAAAAATACATACCAAACACACTTGGTTTTATTGAGCCATGCATGCATACAAAAATTTCCTTGTATTTGTAACATCATGAAACTAAAACCCACTTTCCATTTGTATTGATGGGTTTCAATGTCTTCTCAAGCAGTCTAAACTATTTTCAAGCTCCCATAATAATTCTGACTTGAAATTTTTTTAAAGGCCAAAACAAACATGAAGGAAAATTCTAACACACCCAAAAAACAACATTTCCATTTTAATTTAGTATTATTTTAATCTTTATTTTATTTTATTTTTCAACTATTTAAAACTATTAATTTTTTATCCCCTCATCTCATGAATTGGATAGAATAAGAAAATTCTTAAATTCATGTTCTGTGGACATAATCAATGGAAAATTATAAATTTACCCACAATTATTTATTATCATGTAATTATTTTTGTTTATGAAAATTTTAACCCTATTTCTAATTTCTTGATCATTCAAAATGGTAGTTTGAGATGGATAGATTAAAAATACCCGAGAGAAATGACACCGAGGGCCTTTGGACAAGGATACCTTTATTATTTTCCTTAGAACAATTTTATTTGATCAATTTTTTTGATATTTAAATATTTCAAAATCAATAAGTTAAAAATGATCTCGAGTCCAATGAAGCAAAGGAAAACGACATCACTACTCTATTCGGAAACACAAAGAAACTCCATAGGGTCTATATGGTTTGTCTACGAAAGGAAATTTTCAAAGTCACAAAAGCATTTTTATTACTTCGTTTCTTGAGACAACTAGATCGTAATCATGACACAAAGAAGGGAACTCAACCTTATCATGTCCAAATCAATCTCTCGTAACTATAGTTAGGAAGGTGAAAATTTGAGGGTATTAAACTTGGCTAGTTTGGAGCCAATAAAAGAGTTTCCATGAGTCATAATTATTCCATAGCATGAGTGTGAGCTTCAAATTTTAAAGGTCAACATCCACACCTCTCAAATCTAAATGACTAAGAGGTATACAACATTTTTTTAGCTGATACTTTGTACAATTAAATGGAAAATAAATTTCAAGAGAGGTTTCTACTCTCATTAAAGACCATATTCACAACCAGATTAATTACATGGTATGATTTTGTGAAAAAGGGATGTTATTTCTCTAAACCTATCTCATATTTTTAGCTTCCTTTTCTTCAAGATAGAAAAGGGTAAATTAGGTGTGTTTATTACAAAATAAGTGATTTACACACTTTTTATGCTTCCATTTCGGGCATGTATGATTTTATATGTTTGTATATAATTTTTGTGTCATTTTTGTTGTTGCATAATCCACTTGGAAGACAATTTTATGGTAGAAAATTATATTCTTTGGGGTAGTCTTCAAAGTGAATTCAATTCAATGCACCTTCCTTGGGTAACTTTCAAAATTTTGAGACAATTGAAAATTTTTATCCATAATTCCCAAGAAATCAACTTCAAGGATAGACCAAGGTAGTTTAATGTCATCTCTAGGTCAAAGCGATTGCTTCACTCTAGCTTAGGGGTAGGAAGTTCAAGTTTTTGATTAGTTTTTCAAAGTTTTTAGGCCGAATCCATGCTAAATGGATGCTTCAAGGAAATTAATCTCATATATAGCAGGTAGATAGCCCCATTGAGTCACCAAAGTTTTGTCCAAAATAAACCCTAGGATATTTTGAAAACTTATCATTTCATTCTTGGACTTAGGCAAGTCAAATAAGATAAAATTTGGAAAATAAATCAATAAAGGGAAAAATCATATTTTGGGGCAAGTTCCAGTGGTTCAGGGAATTCCTTTCCTCATTGTAAATCCATTCAGGTCGACACATAGTAAAAAGAGGGTCAACTAGGGATGTATCAACCAAATCGACCTTTCATGGAATAGAGGGAACAATTATGTTGGTCCCTCCATATCCTAGTTCTCCACTTTCTCTACTTTAAAAATATTACATACAAGCTTAGAGGGGAACCTCATTATAGCAATGGAGGAGTTAGGGTGACAAGTGGAAGGTTCTTTTGTTCCACTCTTTCATCGACGTATTAACATATCTGATGGGGTAGGGGAGACAATGCAATACAATTAAGGTGGGCCGCGTGACACATGTGGCTGTTCCATGTAGTTCCAACCATTTTCCTCTTGGACAATTTGTCCGACCCCATGCCAAATGCAATTAAAGTGGCCTTTAAGGGCCTATAGGGCAATTTGTCTCATTCCTCTCATGCTTCAGAAATCTGTATGGCCATAACTCCTTCCTCATAACTCCAAATTTGTCAAAATTGGGATTTTTGGAAATATATCATCAAGGAATTCACTTTGACATCAAGAAACGAAGAAATTGGTGGAGTTTTGGTGGTATAAAAGGTAAAAAATAGTCCTTGCAATAAAATTTTAGTTCTAGGTAGCTCAATTACCACAATTAATGGTGAATGGTACCCATAACTTCTCATGCAAGCAATATGAGATGGAGGAATGGTCTTGATAGGTTAACACATGCCTATTTTCATTGATTTAATGCATGTTGGTGGTTAAACTCAAAAATCCTAATTTCCCTCTTCTCCTCTCCCATTTTTTTATATATTGGAAAGTTGTGCACATTGGTAAGGATAAACACTCTCAACTTGTAAAGGTACCATGCCAAAATGGTTGTAGGAATAATTTTCAGCTACAAATATTAATTTGGGCATCTACAATGTATTTTGTGCCTTATTCCACTTCATCGTAATGGATTGTGCATATTTCAAACAATAAAATATGGTTATGTCATTGTTTTCCTACCCTTGATTTAACAAGAAATAGAATTTATTAAACCCTAATATGGAAAAGTTACATATGATAAATAAATGCTAAAGTACATATTTGACACAAACAATAAGCTAGATAAATATGGAACTCTAAGTGCAAGAGAGAGAGAGAAAGATGATTAGTTGATTTATGATTTCTTGAAGGTGATATGGATTGGGAAAAGCGATGAACAGGAAGGGAAGATTATCACAATTGTGCTCTATAAAATGTGGAGCTATTGGATAAAGATGGACCAAAGTTTCTAGATTGGGTTAGGGCGCCTAGGTGCGAGTCTACTTAGGGTGTAGGTGATTGTGAAAATGACTAGAATATAATTTTTATGGTGTTCGACAAGTGTCATTGATAGTTAGTGTTGGTATCATATATGTCAAATCTTGTTTTGCAGAATGTACCTATAACTCGCAAAGAGTTTTTCACCTACAAAACCATCAAACCACATCAAATTCCACTAAAGAAAGATGTAATATGGGGAATGAGACTGAACCCAACAGTCACCTAAATGAATTAACTTACGACCGAGTGTTGCACTCATCACAAAATCCATCTAGTCCTTGTGGGTGTGTGAAAGAATCGTGCCCTAGTAATCCCTTATGTAAGTGCACATGATAACGATTGATAGCTAGATGTATTAATATAAATATATGTGTGGATGGAATAGTGAACTTCCCATTCCTATGTTATATATGCAGTCCCTAGTCCCTTATATGGATGATCGATGGATGCCTTTGATGCTCTTAGATGCCTTTAGATGTAAACTTAGGTGATGATAATAGATGCTTAGAGCTTGGTCCTTTATTTTGGTCACATATATTTTTATTTATATGATTCCCTTGGTTGAATTTCTTAATTGACAATAGGAAGGCCAACCCATAAGAAAATAAGATGCCCAAAAGTTAAAAGAGACCCAAAAGAATAAAGAAAGATAGAGAAGGGTCGGGGGTGCCTAAAAGGGATGAGGGTGCTAGTGTCCGAAGTCTTAAAATATAAAAAGTAAGGATATGAATGAGCTATAGGGTGTTAAAGCCCAAAAACAAAGAAAAGATACCAAAACTAGCTTTATTACTAGTTTTCTTGCTTAGGAATCATATGAATGCAAGTATGCTTTTAGGACCTAGAAATGTACCCAAGTGCATGATTTTGTCTACATTTTCCCCCACTTTATGTTGTTTAGTGAATACTCAATAACATAAAGTAGATAAGATATGCGTACCTAATAACCATGTAGAGTGTGATGGTGATAGCATGTTGAAGAGACAAGTGAAAGTGTGAAGTGATAAAAATGAAGCATGGAAGATAAGAAAGAGGAAGTGACCCTAGGGGTGAAGCATATTGTGTTGTACCATGTTGTACCTATTGTTGTGCTTGATGTAGGGATGCTTCTTATTGTGTATTAAGGACAGACCTATAAAAGAAGAGCAAAAGAGTAGTCAAAGTCATGTATTATGAAAAATCTGTAAAAGTATGTAAATGTGAAAAAGTATTAAAAGGAAAGTGTGCACTGATGATCATGAGTGTAAAAGGGCATAAATATGTCTTGAAAATGTTGTGTAGAAATATTTTTTTGGGTGATCTCATGCCAATAGAAAGTTTTTGGGAAATATCAAGACATGAACAAGTTTTTGGGTGATTTTATGCCAAGTGTGAGTTTTTGGGTGATCTCACACCACAACATAAGAGTGTTGGGGAGAGAGGTATAATGTTACTCTACTTCAAATAATTCTTCTTGAATAATAAAAAATATAGATGGTACATCTCATGTTTTTTCCATGTTGTTCCAAGTGTACTTGATTATCCCAAATAAAGGATATTATAGGATATTACATGCATTTTATATTATGTGCCCAATGCCCGATCATATGAAACTTCTCCGTGAACTGTTATAGACCGTGTTGATCGATAATTTTTCTATGTATGCTCCCAATAAAAAGGCTCCAAGGGGAGGAAACATGTTCCCCGGGTGCTAATGTATGGTGTTGGGTGCTGGTGTTTGTGTTGTTTTGAGGACCCAAGTTAGAATCTAGGCCTTTTCTCGTGACTATATCTTTATTATGTTCCTATATTGTGCAGGCATGTACTATAGCTTTGAGTTTCTATACAAGGTGACTAATTCACCTAATGTATGCCCCCCTTGTTTGGGGTGCATGCAACATAAATAAGATAATTTGGCCAAAAAGAGGCCTTGATGATGATCTAAAATGTATCCCCGCACGAGGGAGTAAATGTGCATGGTAGAAACCAAGGTAAATGCAAACAAAGTGGCTAGATACATGTGTTAGTAGGAAAAGTGGAAAATATGTAAGTAGAAGACAAAGTAAACAAACAAGTGTGTAAACAAAGTAGATCACAAAAAGTGGGTTTCAAACATGAGACATAGCTCACAATGTCAAAATATAATCATGGTGAAGAAGCCAAAACATACAAGAAATGATCAAGAACAACATAAGGAAAATCCGTAAGTTATAACATAAAATAACAATGAATGAAAAAAATATCAAGTAAAGTATCGAAAGCAATGGTGTGGATGGTGGAAAACCTTTGAGAGTGACAACTTACTTATTATGAATGAATTTAAGACATAAGTGGTTCATAGACAAGGTAGCTTGAGCAACACAGAGACATGGAAGACCTAAGAGCATGTCACATCCTTTGATTGAAGGTACCACAACAAATGGAATAAACATGGTGAGAGGACCAACTATAAATGGAATCTTGATGTAACCATAAAATTTGGGAATTGGATATGAAATTTGAGAGTGAACAATTGATAGTGAAGAGGAGTGTAAGAGAGCATAAACCAATGTGATCTAATGGATTGATCATAGTGTTATTGATAGTATGAGATCTAATAGAAGCATTGATGTTTAACATATTAGAAGAAAATATAACACGATGATAGTGACTAGATAATGTGATAAGTTGTAGAGATACATCCATATTAGAAGCTAGAAAATAAAGATCCCGGATGAAGGAGGAGGATGATTAGGAACTTGTAAAAATCAACAAATGGTAGTAACCATGCTAGAAACATTAGTTGGGGTGAAATAAGGATAATAATCTTGATCCATGAATTTAAAATAAGGAGAAATATTGTAATGTATTCTCAGAAGGTAGGGTTTGAGTGAGTGGGTTCACCAAATGATTTTTAAAAATGAAATTTATTAAACCCTAATATTATAAAGTTACTTATGATAAATAAATGCTAAATTATAGATTTGACACAAACAATAAGCTAGATAATAATGGAACCCTAAGTGTAAGAGAGAGAAAGATAAATTGTCTTATTTATGCCTTCCTAAAGGTTATTTGGACTAGGACAGAAAGGGCTAACTATCATAACTATGATCTATAAAATATGGAGATGTCAGATAAATCCGAACTAGGGAACCTAGACTAGGTTAGGGGTGCTAGGCTCCAGGCTCCATAGTATGCTTACGGGCATCTATTTAGAATATAATTTTTCCGGTGTCACATAAGTGTCGTTGATGTTGGTCACCTATTTGTCACACCTTGTTTGTAAAATGTACCGTAACCTATAAAGAGATGTTCACCTATAATAACCTCAAACCACATAAAATCCCAAAAATAAAGATGTAATATGGGCATTCAAACCGACCCGATGGTCACCCGACCGAGTGAACTTACAACCGAAAGCACTACACTACATCTTTAACTCCATGTGGTTCTTGTGCATGTGTGAAAGATGTTGCACTCTATTGATTTTCCAGTTGTTGTCATTGATTTCAAAGGAATTGATGGAAAAATGAGATTTTAAGAGCATGATTATCAGATGCGGTTCAGAGGTTCAAAGTGAATTCATGAGGTTTCAAGAAGACATGGTCTTGGATGGTGAGTGATAGTGTCCTTCCAGGTGGTTTTAGGTACCTAAAGCAGTGAAACATGATGGTACAAGTTAGAAAAATCATGGGAGAGGTGTTAAGAGAGCATATACAACATGTATGAGAAAATTTTAGACTCAATTCAATTCCAGAGTCGATTACGTATGTTGGTTAGAAATAATGCTAAGAACAAATGGTGTTATAGCATGCAAATGAGATGGGATAGAAAAATATAGAAGTATTATTTTCTATAATTTATGGTATATGATAGAGGAAAGTTTCTTGATGCTTCATGTAAAATTTTAGGTCAAATTTAGGTCATTTTTAAAGTTATGTGAGTTTTTGTAAAATAGGATTTTTGGAAAACTCAATTTGAGCTGCCTGACTTCTTAGCCCTCAAAAAAAGTTATATGTTATCCTTATAATAAATAATAGAAGTAATTTTTGGATTAAATTATCATAAAATCATGTGCAAAAATAATTTTCTCAAAAGGAGGTGTGGTTGAAAAGTTATGAGCATTTTGGTGGAGCATGTTTTCTCTCTCTTGGGTGTGCACCAAATCGATAAGAGAAAAATGTGAGTTTGAACTCCAAGTATTGTTTCATCACCTCTAAAGTATCCTATTAGTCAACTCATGATGCTTGTAAATCTCATAAAGCATTTTAAGTATTTACTTCTTGAAGGTATAGGTAGTTGCTTTTGACGCCAAGGCTTGGCATGAATGCATCCGACATATGAATGCATTAGTAGTTTCAAATGAAGAGGTTACTCAACAAGTGATCGAGACAAATTTCACAGTAAATTTTTTTATCTCTTTCAAGTATTCTTGGTGTATTATAATATTCAAAATTTTCTGACACATATTTCCCTAAAGGGAATTGGTCTCAATGCACATTGGAAAACTACTCCAAGCGTCTTATCTCCTAATGCATTGCCTTGATTAGCTTGAAAACAAACATACATGGTCAATGAGGAGGTAAAGGATATGTCTTAAGTGTAAGATAATTTATTTGAATCTTGAATTTATATTCCATCTAAACTCGGGAATGAAAATTGAATATTCTCAATGTCTTTAGTGAAGGCTATGCTAAATATGAACCTTAATTAGTCTTTATAAAGCCTATACCAACCAAATTTGAAGAGTTCAAAGGTATACATAAAATTCATGTAGTGTATTCACCTGATTGGAGATGAGACTATAGTCTTAAACATTTTTACTCCGTGTTATAGTAGTTATAGTAAAGGATTTTAGTACTTCCATACAAAAAGTGTTCAAATTATGGAATTCCCTTCATATTTGTAACTTTTTCAATGTTTTGAACAGTGAAAAAATGTATACAAAACTTGTTAAATATTTCACACTTAAATCTCTACACAAGTTGGATAAATAAATGAACTTAGTTGATATTTTGAGTAAGATCTGTTTATATACCATGTCTTAGGGATTAAATGGAGGTTTTTGATCACGTGGGAGATTTAACTAATAAAAACCAATAAAACTTGCATAGTATCTCTGTAGAATTATTATAAAACTAATTAAAATGATTTTTAATCAAGAGATGATGTCTAGTGTTATATATTCATCTCATGTTTTTGATAAACTCATGCTTAGCATTCTTTTAAAGCGTGCTGGCTATTTTCTCGGTGGATTTTGAAGAATTTGTTTCAAAAGTGTCGAAGGGAAGTCTATAAGAAGAACATGTAGTTTTAAATTGATCTCCTAATCTATTATGAGCTCAAAGAATATCAAGTTGAATGCTTGAATAATCCAAAATCTATGAAGGTGATAGTGAACTATGAAAAGCTGTGTTTCTTTCGTTGTATTGAATCTTGGACAAATTTCAAATCTTAAAAATGATTAGACATTCTTATTCTACATGAAGTGCAAGTTGAAAAGACTTTAGTTACATTAGTGTACCTTATTCTTCAAGCTCGAATGGTAGTTGAAAACTTAAGATGACTCTTTTTCTTATATAGTTAAAGACTTTTGGATTCTCCAAATTTTTTTGAAGAGTTTTGAGTTCTAATTGGAATTGTGAGAGTTTTTTTTGGAAGTTTAAAAAGAAATCTAGTTGTGTAATAAATAGTGAGGTGAAAATATATAAAAGATATGAAAATAAAGCGTAATAGATATCTAAGGAGAGTCCTTGTAAGAGTTAGAGATATTGAAGCATGAATACTACATGCTCGTAACAATGCTAAGAATGTTTTTGAATTGGAATAAATGTATGTAGAGTTGAAGAGAAGAAATATGGTCCTTGATGATTGAAAAGGTGATGTACATAGAGAAGTGATTGAAAGGATGGTTGAAAGTATGATCTACACATGAAGACTGGAAAAAGATGAAGTAAAAAGATTAAAAATGTATGAAGCCAAAGTAGCTTGAAGGTTTTGTGAATGTAGAAAAATAGTAGTATTATCACAAAAGCATTTTGATGTATCTCAGGATTCTCTCTATAAAGGATGAGTGTGTGATGAGTAGTTATTAACAAGGAGTATATTCATGAAATTAGTAAAAGAGTTTCTTGGAATTAGTTTTTGAAATTTTTTGAATGAGTGAAAATATAGAGAAAAGAGAAGGTAGTGTTAATTTGTTGAAAAGATATGAGATAAGGAAATATTGAAATCTAAGAATGTTGTTCTTTGAAAACCGAGAGAAAGTTGTAAACCTTGAAAATTATTATTTGAGTTGATAAAAGTACAAGTGATATGATATAGATATTGAGAGTTGGCAATGATAAATGAAGATATAGTTTTGAAAGTGTGAACTGATATTCAGACAAGAAAGTAATGAAAGGTGGGTGTAAAAGAAAGATAGGTATTAAACAATTATTAGAGTTAATGTGTCAACATTGTGTGAGTTACAGGAAGTCAAGAAACAAGCTAGATAAAGGAAATAAGAAATACCTAAAACAATGATATTGTAAGACTGAAATAGAGTGTGATATCAGGGAAAAACAATGATTTGTCTAAGAGGGTGAATTTGTTGAAATTAAAGATCATATTTTCACTTCAAGGTGAAAGGAATTAGTCGAGTGTAATGGAATTACTTGATTAATTATGATTATCACCAGCAATAGAACACCAAATAACACAATATTGCAGATAAATTCTCTCAATATGAAAGTATAATAGCTTGGACACTTCGAGGGGGCAACCTCCAGAACATATAATAAGACTCAAATACTCAACATAATGATCATCCACTACCTATAACCCCTATTTATACTATTCCTATGCTATGGCCATCAGCAAGGTCGACCAACCAATGATAATAGATCATATATAAAAGAGATACATCATGATATTAAGTTATGATAGCAACAAGTTGGCTATATCCATCCCATGTAAGATATATAATTAAGGGCGTAACACGCCCCTCTCCTTCAAAGCAACATTGTCCCCAATGTTGGGAAGCCCTAGATGCTACTGCATGAATGCTTCATCTTCCCATGATGCATCCTCAATATTCATATTCTTCCACTTGATCAGGTACTCGGTAATGACTCTGGTCCTTAGTCATTTGGTGCATGTCTGAAGAATGCCTTCAAGTTCTAATATGATCCTTCCTTCCTCATCTAGTTCGGAAGCACTGATTGGGTGGAAATGTGCTTCCCAATAAATTTCTTTAAGCAAGAAACATGGAAGACTAGATGTATTCTACTTCCTGGAGGGAGCTCTAGCTTATATGCCACACTACCAATTTTCTGCAAAACTCAGTAAGGACCATAGTATTTAGGAGCAAGCTTATTATCCTTTTGCTGTTGTTTCAAGGATAATTTCTTATATGGCTGTAACCTTACAAAAACAAATTCTCCCTCTTCAAAGTGTCACTCACTCCTATGTTGATCAGCCTGTTGCTTCATACGGTTTTGTGCCCATGCCAAATTTTCTCTAAGACTAGAGAGTACCTCATGTTGATGCTGAATGTGATCTTCGACTGCTCTCACCTTTGGTTTGACCTTCAAGCTAGATATGAGTGATGGAGGATGGTACCCATAAAGTGCTAGAAATGGAGAAATTTTGGAGGAGGTATGAAATGAAGTATTGTACCACCATTATGCTAGTGGCAACCATTACACCCAACGTTCTTGTTTATCTGAAGTAAAACATCGAAGATATCCCTCTAAACATTTATTTACCACCTCAGTTTTCCCATCTGATTGGGGATGATAAGAGGAACTCTAGGCTAGTTGGGTACCTAGACAAGAGAATAGATCAGTCCAAAAGTTACTTGTAAATATTGGATCATGATCACTTACTATAATTTTTGGCGTGCCATGGAGCTTTTGAATTGTATCCATAAAAGAGATGGCAATGGTACTAGTTGTGAAAGGATGAGCCATGGCACAAAAATGAGCATATTTGGTAAGTCTATCTACCATGACCATGATGACACTTTTCCCTTTTGATTTAGGTAATCCTGTGATGAAATCCATTGATACCTCTTCCCATCTCTCACTAGGAATAGACAGAGGTTGGAGAAGACCAGGTGTCTTAATGGTCTCACCCTTATTTTTTTGGCAAACCAAACATTCTGCCACAAATTTTTGAACATCTCCTTTCAACCCCTCCCAAAAGAAATCCTTCTTAACTCTATGATATGTTTTCATGACCCCAGCATGGCCACCTATTAGAGAAGAATGTAGCTTTGAAATAACATGGTGTTTAAGTGTAGAGTTCTTACATAGATATAACCGATATTTGTACCACAATGTATCCCCCTTCCATATAAATTGATCTGATATGGATGGATCTGCCTGGAGATTTTGAATGAGAGTATGTGTGGTTGCATCTTTCTTCCATTCTTCTCATGCTTGATCTACCCAATCTACATGTAGTATAGAGATGGCACATAACAATGCTTGGCGAGACTCATCCCTCCTAGATAGAGCATCAGCGACCAAATTTTCCTTTCCTTTCTTATAAACAATCTCAAAGTCATATCCCAACATCTTAGTGACCCATTTTTGTTGTTCTTCTGAAGATAGACGTTGTTCTAAGAAATATTTCAAACTATCATGATCAATTTTTACCTTAAAATGTCTACCCATCAAGTATGGTCTCCATTGTTTGACTACATGTAGTATTGCCATCATTTCCTTTTCATATGTGGGTTTTAACAAATTATTTCCTTTTAGTTATCAGATCTCAAAAGCAATGGGGTGTCCTTCTTGCATTAGTACTACTCTAATTCCATTTCCTAAAGCATCACACTCAACTACAAAAGTTTTGGAGAAATGCAGGGTTACCAATCTTTGGAGTAGTGCAAATAGCTACCTTCAATTTTCCAAGTGCCCTAGATGCTTTCCTCATTCCACCGATAGAGTCCTTCTTCAATAATTTTGTGAGTGGTGCTGCTATACTGCCATAGTTTTTGAAAAATCTATGATAATACCCTGTGAGACCTAAGAAACCTCGTAATTGTTTGAGGGTTCTTGGGGTTTCCCATTCCACCATGGCCTGGATCTTGTGAGGGTCCACCTTAACACCTTCATGAGAAACAATATGGCCCAAGTATTCCACTTCTGTACCCCAAAATAACACTTTGAAGGCTTGGCATAAAGTTGATGTTTCTCTAAGACTTCTAAGATAGTATTGACGTGATGTAAGTGTTTCTCCCATGATTTGTTGTAGATGAGTATATCATCGAAAAATACTAAGACAAAATTTCTTAGGAATGGTCTAAATACTGAATTCATCAAGCTTTGGAATGTGGAGGGAGCATTGGTAAGGCCAAATGGAATCACTAGGAATTCATAATGGCCTTGATGAGTTTTGAAAGTTATCTTATGAATATATTCTTGCTTGACTCTAATTTGGTGATACCTTAACGTAGATCTAGTTTTGTAAAATAAATGGCACCATGCAACTCATCTAATAAATCATCAATGATGGGAATAGGAAACTTATCTTTGATAGTGAACTTGTTAAGCTCTCTGTAATCTGGACACATGCACCATCTTCCATCCTTGCAATGCACCATCACCACGGGAGTAGAATAGGCACTTTGACTATGACGAATAATACCCATTTCCAACATTTCCTCCACCATCTTCTCAATCTCACTCTTTTGCACATATGGATATCTATAAGGCCTGATGTTGGGGGTTGGCTTCCTAGAATCAACTGAATAACATGATCATGCTCTCTTTCAGGTGGCAATCCTCTTGGTTCCTTGAAGACAACTACATGTTGATTAATAACCTTTTGAAGATTAGGATGCAATACCTTCATTTGTGGTTGGAATTCTATAGAGAATAATCATGCTACAAAACCTTCAGACCCCTTTTTAAGAATCTTTTGCATTTGGTGAGAAATCACCACTAGAGGATCTTTAGCTTGTAGACCTCGAAGTTCAAATTTTTTACCCTCAGAATGAAAGTGCATGAACAATTCCTGGAAATTTATCTCTATGGTGCCCAAGGTAGTGAGCCATTGAACACCTAAGACAATATCAACTCCACCCATGGGAATATCAAACATTGTATATTCCAATGTATAATCACCCATCACGATTTTGAATTTATGGAATTTACCGAACATTGGATGGTGCCAAAGATCTGCAATCATTACTTGAAATTCAGGTGTTGGGTAGATGAAACAATTTAGTCTTATTGCCAACTTATGATTGATGAAATTATGTGTGCTCCCTGAATCAATCAAGACTATTACCTTCTGCTTCTTAAGATAACCCACAACTTGAAGGGTTTGTGGAGTACTAATACATGATAGAGCATGGCATGAAATAGTGGGCTGAGGATCTCTAGATTCTTCCTCTAATTTTTCCACTTCCTCTGTTGATGTTGCCTCATATTCTTCCTCATCACTAGATCCTTCAATGTAGAACAATTTTTTTCTCAGAACATTTATGATTTGGTCCATATTTGCTATCACAGTTAAAGCATAACCCTTTGGCTCTTTTTTCTTCAATTTGTTGAGGTGTCAACCGAATTGGCCAAGGGTAAGAAGGAGACAAGGTGTTACGATCTTTTATGCTAGAAAAGGTCTGCCTTCTACTGGAAAGAAATTTTTCCTCTACTCGATGTGCCATGATAATAGAATCAAAAACCTTGAGTGGGTTAAACATGCATACCTCATGCTCAATGTGGTCCTTAAGACCCCTAAGAAATAGGTCATTCAAATACTCTTTTGTAATATCCTCCACATGCAAGGACAAAGTTTGGAATTGATGGACATACTCCTTAATTGAACCAGTTTGGTGTAACTTTGCTAATTAGCTGAAGTAATTCTCAGAAACACTAGAACTATAGTGTAATTGAAGCTCTTCAGTGAACACTATCCAAGTGACATTTAGGCCATTCTTCTACCTTTGAGCACATAACCAAGGATACCAAATAAATTGATTGGGTTCTAGGTATAAGGATGCCATAGTTACCTTTTGTCCTCTTGGGATCTGATGGAGATCAAAGAAATTTTCCATTTGGGTAATCCAATTGAGTGGATCCTTTCCATCAAATTTACACATTTCAACTTTTGGAATCATGCCCCTCCATTGGTGAGAAGATCCACTTGAATGATTAAAGGATCCTCCCTAATTTGAGTGATTTGGATCTGTGTGACCATTTCTAGTAGAACCCATATGAATAGCATTAGAAGTTGTATTAGAAATAACATTCAACAACTCCTGTTGCATTGCATGAAAATCCTTCTGAATCTCACTCCTAAGGCTACCTTTTAGTTGATGAAGCTCAACATTAAGGTCATCCTTACTCACCATATTGTTTACCCTTTCCTAAAGTTGGATGACCACCTCAGATACTCCCAAACCAGTAGAATCTAAAGCCATATCTTCCTTATTTGGGGTCATTCCTAGAGTTTCTTGTCCTTTTCCTTGGCCTCAGGTAGATCTACCAGCCATGACAAAGGATGTGGGCCTAGGGGTAGACTTAATAGGGCATAATTTTAGGGTTTAGGGTTTTGTAATTTTTTTTGCCAAATATAGGAATTTATAAAACATAAACCCTAGCTATTTTTTGGAGGGGTTTCCAAAATATAAGAAATTTGAAAAATTTCCAAAAATTATGCCCTAGGGAGCCAAATTATGAATAAATATAGAACCGTAATAAGTTTTGCAGAACAAGTCAAAACTTATTGAAATGTATAGAGAAGCTTACTTGACTTATTTTTCCTCACCAAAAAACATTGCAAAAAAATTCACTACGAATCTTGAGATATAGCCAAACCTTCAAAATTAGGGTTTAACGCCATCCTAGCCGAGATCAAGCTCTGATACCACTTGTAATGAAATTACTTGATTAATTATGATTATCACCAGTAATAGAACACCAAATAACACAATATTATAGATAAATTCTCTCAATATGAAAGTATAATAGCTTGGCCACTTCGAGGGGGCAACCTCCAGAACATATAATAAGACTCAAATACTCAACATAATGATCATCCACTACCTATAACCCTTATTTATACTATTCCTATGCTATGGCCATTAGCAAGGCCGACCAACCAATGATAATAGATCATATATAAAAGAGATACATCATGATATTAAGTTATGATAGCAACAAGTCAGCTATATCCATCCCATGTAAGATATATAACTAAGGGCATAACAATCACCTTTGTCAAGATGGTATAGGTGAATTATTATATAATAGATTGCACATTTATGGTCAACATCAATTGTTGTGGATAGTAACTCAAGTGTGACCTGAGTGACAGAACAAGTCTAGGTGGCAGCCTAACAATTGGGGAGTTGAAGCTTCTATGTGAGTTGAAGCTCACTAAAAATCAGTAAAAGATGATTGAATTGTAGGGGGTTGAAACCTATAGAATAGTTAGAAACTTGGTCAAATTGAGGAGTGAAAACTCCTGGTTGAGTTGAATCTTAACCTTGAAACTAATGTAACAAAAGTGGGACAAATTTATCTTAATCATAGTTCATGGTTTTAGTGAATTTTCTTCCTAGTTTGGGTTTCCCACATTAAACCTTGTGTAATTGTGTACTCTCTTACAAAGACACTGATTCACCCCCTCTCAATTTCATAGTTTCTAACAATTGGTATTAGATCCTGGTCCTCATGAATCAAGCCTAACATATTGGAGGTGATTATAAAGAAACATACATGGGTACACAACAAAATCAATGTTGAAGAAGAGGTATGAAATTTCTCAAGCTCTTATAAAGGAATTAAAGGAAGAAATCAAGCTTAAAGAAGTTAACCATGGACATGAACTAAATGAGATGCCTTCATTTGTTAAAAAAGTGTCAGAGGCCTTAAACGATAAAGAAATTGCTTTCCTTAAATTTGAAGAGGATCTAAATAACTTGAAGATTGAGTTGGTACAAGTTACAAATCAACTTAAAAACTTGTGAAGAAAACAAGGAAATTATAGTGGAGTAGAGCATGAGACATGTCAGGGAACCATTCAAGCCATGAGTAAAGAATGTGAAAAATTAAATAAGTAGAGAAACTGAAAGAAGAGATGGAATAAACAAATTTTTTTTTTTTGAGAGATGAATCAAGTAATACTTCTTATCAAGGATGTTCTCAACCCAAGAAGGACAAAAAGAGCATAAGAAGATCTTTAGGTAACCAATTATAAGGAAATTATCATGTATGTTTCATGGAGTTTGTTTTTCATGCAATATTTTTGGACATAGAGCAAGAGACTATAGAAGAAAGGTAGATGAATACCATCCATGGAGAGATTGTAGGTCTGAATATGAGAAGAACATAGTGTGTTTTAATTGCAAAGGAAAAGGTCACACTGTCAAAAATTATTTAGAATACTTGGTAAATCAGTTTTGGGAAAAGAATCAGGTTGTGTGCTTTAACTTTGACAAGCTTGGACATTTTGCAAGACATTGTCATGAGTCACCTAGATTCATTTATAAGTTGAATGTCTTTCAGAGATAAGACAAAAAGACACAAAAAGAAAGTGCAAATACAAATAGTGAGACCAAGTCAGCTATGGTTAAGAAAGATATTGGTAAGAAGAAGGAAATATGGGTACGCAAGGTAAAAAGAAAAATCAGAAGTTGAGACATCAAAGGATGACAAGAAGAAAACAAGGGCAAATGTTGAAGAAGTGCAACAATCTAAGTCAGTCAAAAGGGAAGCAAACACAAGAAATATAGTAGAAAATGATGACAAAGGCAAGAAGAAATAAAACAACTCTAGTACAAAGCATGAAGAATGTTTTCCCCAAGCAGTATTAGAACAGGTGTATGAATTATGTCTATCTAGCACCCAAGAAGAAGATGATATTTTAGGTGATCTGGTGGTCACACCAAATATTGTATCTTAGAAGATTAACAAGAAACTAAGAAAAAAAAGGAAAGAGCTAAGTCATCATGTTTCCTTGATGACTTTCTCCTATTCTGAAGTGTTTTAACAAGATGGTATGCCTTCTCTAGGCTTCTAGAAGGTGTACACTAGATGAAGGAAGCACAAGTTGAAGCTGATTATTGCATCTATCAATTTTTCAAGGTATGCCAGTTTAAAAATTGTATGTCTTGCTCTATGTTGAAATTTGTGTATATGTTGAAATACTTGAGTGTTCTTTGAGTGGTCTTAAAGTGAAATCAAAATCAATAGGTTTTAAGGAGTCACATGGTGTGTCATGATTTTTCATGGACCTAGGTAGTTGATGTTATGTATTCCCATGTCTATATGGTGTGAAAAGAGCCTGGTTTGGTGTCTTGTATAGTTGTTGAGTGTTTAAAGTCTATGGAGTCTCAAAGAATCTTATTTGAATGTTATAGAATGTTCCATCAATGAAAGTTTGTAATTTATGTTAGGAGAGATATTGTCAAGATTCACTATAATTCATATAAAATATCTTGAGTCTCTTGATACAAGTGCACTATATTGTCAAGTTCATTCTCTTCCATGAGGTACTAAGTCAAGGAAAATGTACTTCTCTGAGTATTTGAGTTCATAAAGTCTATATGTGTGCTTGAGTTGTCCTATGCTAAGTAATAAATTTAGAGAGTACACAATGAATGAATACATATTTAAGTCTAGTATGGAGATGGGATGACCAAGCATAATCTTGTAACAATCATTCAAGGTCCATTGTTATGTTCTAAAGAGGTAGTTGTTTAAGTCAAACCGACAAATATAGCTAGTATAGATGAAATCAAGTGAAAAGGGAAACATATGGTCATTGTCTAGTAGGAAATAAAAATTTAAGGCTTCATGTTGATGTGGAAATGTACATTTGAAGTTTTCTCGATGATCTGGATTGTATCAAGTAATCTGATCCAAGGAAGGAAGTTTCTACTTGGGAAAAGTCTACTTTGAGAATATGAATGTAGGTCATCTTGAATAAAATGAATGGATAATTGGTTTTACATTGTATCTACATCCTTTGAAAAATTATGTCTAACAAAAGACATCAAATTTGTAACAAATAGTAGGGCCACTAACAACTTAAACAATTTTGAAAGATAAAAACAAAAGAAGGGTGTATCATGTTGAATCAAACTAGATGGAAGAAGTTATTGTAAGAATCAAAATGAATTAGGATCTTGATATCTCTTGAATATCCAACTATGAAAGTGGTGATGAAATAAGTATCTTGTCAACATGAAGGAGTGAAGAGACTATGCAAAATGCATAAGAGAAAAACAATGCATTCTTGATCATCAACAATGATTTGCTGACCTAAATCAGGGTTTTAGAAAGGGAGAATTCTTCTAGAATTTTGATGAATGGTGATTGTATGAAGGCATGTATATCATGATGAATGACAATAAAATTAAATATTTCATGTACATCATCAACTATGGTCTCAAGAAGGAAAGACAACTTGTTTGAGATACGGCTCTGTTGGCGAGAAAATTTTTTGGGTGGAAAAACTTTTGGATTTCTTGTCAATGCTCTATGAATCTAAATCCCTCTATTTAACTGGTGTAGCTTCCATATATGCATGCACGAGTAAAGGTGGATTTTCTTGGTGGCCATATGGCCAGGGATCCAAAAGGGGCACTCCAATGACCCTGTGAAAAATCTAGCAATTTATTTCTAGAGTGGACTTTGTGTGTAAAGAGGGAAAGGGAAGTGAGAATATGAGGTAGGGGAACTAATGCTACAGGTAGAAAATCAGATTCCTGCACACACTAGTTAGAAACTTCATCACATGCACTAAAATTAGGAAGAAACTATATTGCAAAGAACAACAAGACAAATTAGAATTTAAGGAAAAAAAAAGTATCAGTAAACCCCTTAGTAAAAAGGCTAGAAACTCCTTCTTGTATTGATGCTCAAGTAGAAATTGTACATAGTATGAGAATGGAAGACATTGAGAATAGGGGAAAAGTGGCTAACTCTTTTCACTCACAAGTGAGAAAAATATCTCTCATGAACTTGCATGAATACAACTAGCCGAATAATTTCAGAATTAGAACCTCTTGGAATGAGGATCTCATTACAATTTATAGAAGAGGAACAACTCTTTATCTTCTCGGTGACCCTCCATATGCCTTATTTCTAACTTTATACTATTTATATCCCTTCCAAATATTAAGTCCCTTTTATAAAATCAAGGTGAATTAATTTACATAATGTTTCTAAAGTCACTTTTAGATGACTTAAAACCATATGAAAAAGTGCAAACCCCAATAAAGAATTAGAACATTTGAAGAGAGAGAAAGTTGGGGGGAAGTAAGAGGAGAGAGAGAAGAGATGTTTCTCCGGATGAAGTATAATGATCCTTGTTGATGGAAGAATACAGTGTAGTGAGACTCTAAATCTTTGAATCTATTGCCTCTTGATTAAATCCTTAAAATTGGCTCACGGATGCTTTGGAATGAGTGTTTAAAAACACTTTTCAAATGACTTGACCGATGACCATGAACAACAATTATGAAGATATAGGAACTCAAAACTGATCATGTAAGGTTGAATGGAATTGTTTCACCAATGACCACAACTTCCACCCTTCGTATGATATACCTGTGACCCGCACTATGCGATGCTCCAATGTAGTGAAACCTGGATCGTTGAAGGTCTTAGACCATGAGAGGATTCCATTGGACAATGTATGAATACCATGAGCTAAGTGTTTGAAAAAATTGTGGAATGAATCCATTGGTGATTGTGACCATCGCTCATGGACATCCCTTTAGGAAAGGTTGAATCTTTGGAATCACCTGTGTCCTAATTCCCTCGTACATAATGCTTGAGTGTAAAAAGACACTGTTGAGGTACATGAAGATAGAGACTTCATTGATCCCCCTTTTCTTAATAGTCATGTGGGATTTCACATCATTTAGGTCCATGCATAAGACATAACTATCTTCTATCTCATATTCAGAGAAAAAGGTTGTCCTATCCACTTATAATTCATTGTTCCTTAAGAAAAAATTACTTAATATTTTTAGTAAGTATGAAAAAGTAGTTTCCTCGAACCTCAACTGGATGTTGCAACTCAGATTTCCCTTTCTCCCTGCATTTCTCTCACCTTCTGGATCAACTTTCTATTTTTGGCAGGTGCTCATGGGACCACTTACTATTTTTAGTAAGTGTCAAATTTGGACCAAGATGCCTGTTCTGATGAACTTTCAACTGCATTGCATCCTTTGTGTTCAACATATCCTTTGCAGGTTATTTTGTTGATGGCTTTCCCATAATAAAAGTCCTCTATGTAGTTTCTTCTTCTTTGTTCTTCATTATTCGTTCTTCATATGATCAATATTACTTATGAGAACTGAGTATTACCATGGATTATATGATTTAATTTCTGTAGAGAATCTAGTTTTAGGTTAATCAATGGTGGAGTGACGGAAAGAAGTTACGAGAGGAAGTTAGAAGTTAGAAGCGGGAAGCAGGAAGGGTTTTAAAAATTTGAAAATTTTCCAAGTAGGAAGTGAGGTGAAATTTCATGCCCTTGATGTAATTTAAACATTAAGGTATTAGAGGAAATCAATTTACATGTAGCACATGGTTGTGACATGTGGCGGAGATCCAACGACAGGGGGTTTGAGTAAAAAACAACTTTAAAGCACTGAGGGGCTAGAAATTGGTCGCATGAGGAACCTTGAGGCTTATTGGAGGGGATAGGAAAATTTTATCGACCCTTATGTCCCCCAAAAAAAGGAACATGAGGGATATAAAATTTCACGGTGCCCCAGAAGCCGCCACTTGTCACGATTTGAGTGAGCGAGGGAATGAGCACAGGATGCACTGAGAGTTGAAATTGGGTGTCGAGAGGTTGTATAAGTATCCAGAGGGATTTTAGGGGGGGAAAATTTTTAATTCCTTCATGTACCTTTTATCAAGGGGTGTAAGGGACATGAAATTTCTCTAGGCTCCTATAGCTAACATGTGTCTTGTTCAAAAATTGACTAACTCCCGAACTTGCTCCTAGAGGGCAACTTGAAACGATGATAACTTGAGCTCCCGATGGAATTTTTTGATGAAATTTTACATGATATTGACTGAAAATGGCATTCCACATCCAATGGTGGGATTTCCATGTCTTGATTCATCCATTTGATCCCTGAAAAATAGGATTTTTGATCTGGTACTCTACATGTACATGAGAAACACTACTTTCGGACCCATTGTGCCCAAGTGTTATGAGAGAAATTATTTCACCATATTGTAGGGATTATGATTTCATTTCTGAATATGTCTTCTTTTTCTCCTAAATCAATCTAGAGCTCCCAAAATCACCTTCTGAAGGTCAACAACCTTTTTTGGCTGTGCACCGCTTAGGCACTGTGAACCCTGATTTTGGTGAAATTGCCATAACTTCTCTGAATCCTTCCTGAATCCTGCTAAATATATTAAATGATGTTCCAAGGCATTTTATTCACTTTTGTGTCTAGTTTAGATTCTCTATTCCACTCCATGGGGTTTCTCTGTCTTAGGAAGGCCAGTGATAGCCCTTCCCACAATTGCTAGAAATTTTCTTTTTCAATGAACTCCTAAAATAACCTAGGGGTTTTGAATTAAATCTCCTAAATCACCTAAAGGAATGAGTTAACATCAATTTCAAGGTCTCTAGACTAAATGGGTAGACCCGAGGTGTTTAAGAAGGCTAAAAATTGTAATTTTTGACACAGGGGTATAGTTTTCATGCTTGGAAATTGTCAATTTCCTTGTTGCACATTTGCATGACAACAATTGGCTCTAGCTTGGGGACATGACATGGACTTATAAAAACAAAGACATGACATGGAGAATCTAAAATATCAACTTTAGACCATATAATCCATTAACCAGTGCCTTATCCATTAGTCCTTTGAGTCATGTACAATTTACAACGAGAGAGAGAGAGAGAGGGGGAACACACACACACCTAAAAATGAAAGGAAACACACAACACAAATGAAAATGAAACACACAAAACACATGGAAAGGAAATGACACACACAATAGAAAGGGAGACACACCTAGTAATCACCTATGGTACAACATGAGGGAAAACCCACTTTCACTAAAGCACTTTTCATTCCTCAAAAGTTACCCCTTAGTGGGAAACATTGAGTGATGTTGTTCTGTGAAGCCATTGACTGGTTCTAGAAAGTAGCCTCCTTTCCTTAACTGTTTATGAAAGCTAGGTGCTTCCATGATTATCTATGTACTTTGTAGGAGTGATTCTATGTGAGATTCTTGATGCTCAGGTCTTCACTTAGAAATTCCATTTCCTTCACGCTCTTTGAAATCAGTTTCATAGTGTCAATTGCCTTCCATGTTTATCCACATAGCTGATTCTTCATTGAGCATCTCATCACTGCCCCAAAGCTGATTTTCATTCAAATTTCTTGAATATTTTGAGTTACTTTCTTTCCCAAATATATGCTCATTGAAATCTTCTCCAAGAGAAACATTAGATTAATCTTTTATCTCTACTCCATTATGGGGTGCTTGAATAATGACAGGAGGATCAAAATCAGCATCATACTTGTATTTTATGGCCATGGCATGAGTTAAGATATCAAAAATTAGCTCGAGGTCTTCCACAACTTCTACTACATCCAATAGTTCTTACACGAAGATATCCTTTGTTTATTCCTACATCTCATCTTTGGACACCTTCAAAGAATTTTTATTTTGCAGCTCAAGGAAAATATCTAGAGGGATTACTTCATCATCTTAGGAATCAATGCATTCTATCACTCCTTCATCAAGAGGAGCTTCAGCTTCAAAGGCCTCAAAACTCCTTGCTTCAATTTCTTCATCATGGAAAGAGTCTTCCTCTTCAAATGGAAAAGAAAATACATCAATTTCATCATTTCATCCATTGATCATTGGCTCAGGAGGGGCATCATTTTTATAATATATATTTGTTTCAACATGGCCAAAATTCACATTGATTGAGGCTTCTAAATCAGATTCGTGCTTGTCTTGTAGATTCATGGCTTACATCAAGAGTTCAAGACTTAGCTCAGGGTCTTCTGTTTCTTCCATGTCTCTAAGTAGTTCTTGTATAGATAATTCTTTCAAACCTTTCACGGGTTCATCCCAAGTTGGTTTTGTCCCTCTATGGCTAGCATGGTGAGATCATCTTCATATCCAAATGGAAAGCGAGAACATATCCTCTTCATGGATAAGTGTACAAGCTGATTTCTCTATTTTTATGTCATCAAAACCATTTCCTCTTCTTCTTGGCTCGCATCATTCATAAAATCACATATATCCTCTTTGAAATCAAAGTTCCTCAATAATTCTTCAAGATCCATACTCCTTTGGGAAGGAATGTCTAGCCCTATCAAGATAGGAATATAATATTCCTCCTCAGTTGTCACAAATTAATTCATCCACCTATTATCTTGATACAAGATGTTGGTTCTTAGACTTCCAGAATTTTGCACTATATACCTCATCTTCTTCTTTGGAAAAAAATTCTCCATGTCTCCCTTCATTGGTATGGTTGTGGATGACCAATTCATATAAATTTTCCATCCAAAGTCTCGGTCAGAGTCTTCGACCTAACAAAATTCCAAAGGTTTCTGGGATGTCTGCTACATAAATAGTCATTTATATCCTTTTATTTAAAAATTCGGAAAGAGCCACATGTGCATATTTAATATTCCCAAGTGAGAGTTCTTTTGATTCCATGGAGTAAAAAGAGCCACTAGGAAGAGTCATGGGGAGTTTAAGAGCTTTGGAAACCTTCATGGTCATGAAATTATCTGAGGCACCCTGAATCTATTATGCAATTGTTCAACACATATTCCCCAACCAGAAGGGAGACATAAAAAGGACCGACCTTGTCTATCTTTGATGCACTCATGGCTAGCATGTTCTGTGAGGGAGGCACAAGTGGGTTTGGTAGTACTAATTTAGAACTAGGAGCTACAACATTGGGTGTTAAAATATCACTCTTGATGTACTAAACAAATCTCTTGAATTATTCGAGGTGAGTTTGTAGATATTTAGTTTCAGTCAAAGGGGGAAGATGTGGACAAGGGTAATGAATGGAATAATTTTGGAGTTGGGATATGTTTGGAAGAAAGGTTTGATGCTTGGGGAATGGAGGGAATTTTAATGGTATATTAGGCTATTTCAAAGTACTAGATTTTACAAGAGGATATTTAGATTCAGAATTGGAAGAGGCATCATAAGACTTACTTGGAATTTCAAGAGCCTTATTACTTTCTACGGGAGCATCTTTCAACAATGCAAACTCCATGGAGGGTGGGAGAATAGATCCTTGATTGATTATTTTGTTTTGTAAAGTCACCACAGGAGGATCTTAAGTCTTATTTTTCTTAGCAACAAGTGAGGAATATGTTCCTTTCTTAGAGGCGAGAATGATCTAATACCACACATGAGAATCTGTGTGCATCTTATTCATATTCTTCATCACCTCTAGAATACTCGAAAAATATGATTTGTGTATCATTCTCAAGCTCATCAACTTCTAGGAGATCATCACCTTCAGTTTCTTGTTCAAGCTCTTCTTCACTTTCATGAATCTTGCAATTTGCATTCACAAGAGGGGCCTCCAAGGAAAGCCTTTGGGGTGTTCTTGTGATTTTATTTGTGTTGTTTCTTTGAAAAGATACTCATTCAAATAATTCCCTCTTCAAATATGCCATCTCATTTGGAAATTTTTGCGAGAGATGGATTGGCTCTCTTGTCTCTAGGATGTTGGGTCTTTCCCTTTGATGGATTCTTTCTCTTTCCAGAGAGGATGATAATGTCATCAAGTTCAATGGCCATCCTTTGTGCTTCTACAATGTTCATTGGTTAAAATATTCGTAGGAAGAATCCTACTTCCGGTGATTGAGAATTGATGAATAATATCTTAACATTGTTTTCCGATGGCAAATCCTCTTCCATTATCCTACGAAGCAACTATTCGAAACAAGCCATGAATTCTTTCATAGTTTCATCTTCTCCTTTATTTATTTGAGCCAAATGTACTAGGAGGTTTGATAGTCTTCAGCTGATTTAAATATTTTCTCAAAGGTAGTCTTGATGTTGTTCCAACCAGTGATGGATCAGACATGCAGGAGATATAATAATTTTTCTACTTTTTCTTAGAGATATTCTATGAAAAATGTAACAAGAAAATCTTCATGTTAAACTCCAATAATCCCGCATGATGTGGTGAAAGCGGAAATGTGTTCTTAAGGAATTTTTATGCCATCAAATTTTAAATTTGGAAAGTTCTTGTGGGAACCTATTAGTAGGTCGTGAAGAGGTGGTTTGATAGTGAGTGGGCCTACATTTATTCCCCATGGAATAATGGGTTGAGGTATTTCTACTCTGTCTCCGCCATCGTTGTTTTCTATTTCTACTCTCGCTTTTACAAATTATTCTTCAAATTATTCTTCCTCTAGGAACTCAATGCTCAATGTTCTTTAAAAAATGAGATAATTTGAAGGGGGATTATCAACAGGAGTTTGGATGGGATTACTAGGTGAACTACTTGATGAACCAAATGGAGATGAGGCTTGATAAAAGTAATAGGGATTGTCTCTGACTCGTTCTTTCTGGTTTTGAAAATCCTTGAAAGTGGGGTTGAAAATTCCTCTCGATCTATTCAACTTGGTGTATCTCCTTTTAACCAGATTTTGGAAATTCTTGTAGTGGGAATACAAAAAGACACTGTGGAATATGAAAGGTCATGTGTAGGCATCGAAAATGAATCTTTCAGCAATGGATTTCCATGAATTATTATTTTTTAAATATTTGATTTTTATTTTTGTATTTTCAGAGCTTGTGGTCATATTTTGGGTACAGATGCTACTAGATCTACCCATGGTGGGTGCCAAAAATGTTGGTGAGAAAATTTGTCGGTGGAAAAACTTGTGGATTTATTTCCAATGCTCTAGGAATCTAAGTCCCTCTACTTAACTAGTGCAACTTCCGTATATGCATCCATGAGTAAAGGTGGATTTTGCTAGTGGCCTTGCAGCTAGGGATCTAATAGGGGCACTCTCTTGACCATGCAACAAAGTTAGAAATTTCTTGCTAGAGAGTACTTTTTCTATAAAGTATGAAAGGGGAGTGATAATAAGGGGAGTGCTTAGTCACTAAGAAGATGAAGAGTTTTTCCTCTTCTATATATTGTAATGAGATCCTCATTCCAAGGGGTTCTAATTCTAAAATTATTCTAGTGGTTGTATTCGTATAAGTTCATGAGAGATATTTTTCTCACTTGTGAGTGAAAAGAGTTAGACACTTTTCCCCTATTCTTAATGTCTTCCATTCTTATACTATATATAATTTGTACTTGAGCATCAATATAAGGAGTTTCTATCCTTTTTTGACTAAGGGGTTTCTTGATACTTTGTGTTCATTAAAGTCTAATTGGTCTTGTTACTATTTGCAGTATCGTTTCTTCCTAATTATAGTACACATGATGAATTTTCTAACTAGTGTGTGAAGGAATCTAATTTGAAGGTGTGGTTTTTATGGTTTTGAGAGAGAAAAACTCAGCAACATATGGTTCATTGTTCCATGTAGTGGTTTGTAAGATCTCTCCAAATTTCTATTTCACGGCCATGGAGGATTTCTCTATTTCTTCTTCTTCGTTCTTCATTCTTCATTCTTCATTTGATAAATCTTCCTTCTAAGGACTAAGTATTACAATGGGGTAGAGGATTTCATTTCTGTAGTGAAGCTAGTGTAGAGTTCATCAATGGTGGAGTGATGACAAGAAGTTAGAAAGGAAGTTATAGAGAAAGTTGTGCATGGAGAAGTTATAAGTTAGAAGTGGGAAGTAGGAGGGGTTTTAAATTTTTTTTTTTTTTTCTAAGTTGTGAGTGAGGTGAAAATTCATGTCCTTGATTTCCTTAAACATTAAGGGATGAGAGGGACATCAATTTTCACACGGCATGTGGTTACGATACGTAGCAGAGATCAATGGCGGTGGTTTCAAGAAAAAAATAGATTTAAAGAACTGAGGGGATGGAAGCAGGTCACACGAGGAACCATGCAACTTCTTAGAGGGGCTAGGTGCATTTTCTTGACCCTGATGTCCCCCAACATAAAGAGACATGAGGGACATCAAAATACACAGAGCGTCGAAGACATAACTTGTCATGATACGAGCGAGCAAGGGAATGAGTTTGAAAAGCATCCGGGAGATAAAATTGGCTATCTTAAAGGTCGTATGAGAATCCATAGGGGTCTTATGGCATGGGCACATTTTTATATCCCTAATGTCCCTTTTCTTGAGCAAAAAATAACTTTAAAGCACTAAGGGGCTAGAAGCTGGTCACATGAAGATAAATGAGGCTCATTGGAGGGGTGGGTCAACTTTCATAACCTGATGTCCCCAAAAATAAAGGGACATGAGGAAAAAAAAATTACATGAAGCACCAGAAGCTGCCACTTATCATGATTTGAGTGAGCAAGGGAATGAGCCTGGGAAGCACCTGAGAGCTAAAACTGTCTATTGGAGATGTTGTGTGAGGATCCAGAGGGATTTTATCAGCTGGGAACATTTCTATGTCTCTCATGTCATTTTTATTTAGGGATGTAAGGGACATGAAATTACACCAGACTCCTGGAGCTGACATGTGTCCTGTTTAAAATTTGACTAACTCTCAAACTCGCTCCTAGAGGGAAACTTAAAACGGTGATAACTTGAGCTCCCGATGGAATTTTTTGATGAAATTTTATATGATATTGACTGAAAATGTAATTTTGAAGCCAATGGTTTGGGTGTAATGTCTTGATTTATCCATTATATCTATGAAAAATTATATTTTTGATTTGGTACTCACTTGTATATGAGAAAGATTGCTTGTAGACACATATTTCCAAAGTGTTGTGAAAACATTAATTTCACCATATTTTAATGCTTGGAATTTAGTTTCCAATTATGTATTTTTTCTCCTACTCAATCCAGAACTCCCAGAATCACCTTCCAAAGCTTAACAACCTTTTTTGGCCTGTGCACTGCCTAGGCCTATGAACCTTGATTTTGGTGAAACTACCCCAACTTCTTCGAATCCTTCTTGAATCTTCCTAAATCACTTCCATGATGTTCCAAGGCCTTTTATTCACTTATGTGTCTAGTTTGGCTTCTCTTTTCCACTCCATGGGGTTGCTCCAGTCCTAGGAAGGCCAATGATAGCCCTTCCCACAACTACCTAAAGTTTGCTTTTTCAATGAACTCCTAAAATCACCTAGGGGTTTTGAATTGACTTTCCTAAATCACCTAGGGGACTGAGTTAACATAAATTGAGAGGTCATTGGACTAACTGGGTAGACCCGGGTGTCTCGGAAGGGTAAAAATTGTAATTTTTGACACGGGTATAATTTTCATGCTTGGAAATTATCAATTTCCTTGTTGCACATTTACATGAAAACAATTTCAAGGACTGAAAAGAAGATTTAGAGTAGTACCAAAGTGGGAGGAATCTTTAGGAAATCTGTAATAATTTGGATGTGATTCAAGAGCCTTATATAAGTTGTATAAGATGCTCCTAAAGGTCATTTCAGGGAAATATGTCCAAGTATAGTGTGTAGAACAAGAGATGGTTGAGCCAAGTCAAGATTGTACCTTGAAAAGATGGTGTTAACACTTTAATAAAGGAAAAGTAAGGAGAGTATCAATTCAAGGGAATTTTTATTTTTTCAAGTAGAGGGTTCTCAAGGCAAGCATATGAGCTCGAAGAGAGTAACATCTTTCTAGGGGAGTGCCCTAAGGTATGAGCATACTCCATTTTGTGTTGATTTACCAAGCTAATATATTTATTGTGTTTGTGCACCTTTTTCATATATGTCAAATGGGAGAGATAGTGATGGAAACTTCCTCATATTTCAGTTTTCCATCAAGTTTTAGAATGTTGCCATCAATGACAAACATGGAGATTGTTGCACCCTATTGATTTTCTAGTTTTCATCATTGATGTCAAAGGAATTGATGTCAAAGGGAGAGTGCAAGAGAATTCTTATCAGATGTGGTTCAAAGGTTCAAAGCAAATTCATAAGGTGTGAAGAAGACATGGTCTTAGATGGTGAGTGATAGTGTCCTTTCGGTGGTGGTTTTGGTACCTAAAGCGGTGAAAATGATGGTACATGTTATAACAAGCATGGGAGATGTGTTAAGAGAGAATCTACAACATGTGTGAGTAAATATAAAACTCAATTCAGCTCCAGGATTGATTATGTATGTTAGTCAAAAATAGTGTTAAGAACAATCCGTGTTATAGCACTCAAATGAGATGGGATGGAAAAATGTAGACATATTATTTTCTATAAATTATGGTATATGATAGAAGAATTTTTTTTTATGATTCATGAAAAATTTCAGGTCAAATTTAGGTCATTTGTTCAAGTTATGTGAGTTTTTGTAAAAATGCTTTTTGAAAAACTCATTTTGAGCTTCATAGATTCTTAGCCCTCAAAAAAATTATACATTCTCCTTAGAATAAATTATAGAATAAATTGGCATAAAAATCATATGCAAAAATAATTTTCTCAAAAGGAGGTGTGGTTGAAAATTTAGGACCATTTTGGTGGAGCATAGTGTTTCTCTCTCTTGAGTGTGCACCAAATCGATAAGAGCAAAAATGTGAGATTGAACTCCATGTCTTGTTTCATCACCTCTAGATTATCCTTTTAGTCTAGTAATGATTATTCTCACTCTCAAAAATCATTTGAAGGCTTTACTTATTGAAGGTACATGTATTTTATTTTGACACCATGTCTTAGTATGAATGCATTTGGCATATGAATGCACTAGCGAGTTTCAAATAGAAAGGCTGCTCAACGAGTGTTTAGATAGATTTCATAGGTACATGAAAAATTTTCTAAGCTATTTTAAGTCTTCTTTGTGTATTATTTCATTCAAAATCTACCGGCACATATTTCCCTAAAGGGCATTGGTCTCAATGCACATTAGAACACTACTCTAAGAGTCTTATCTCCAAATGCAATGCCTTGATCAACTTGAAAACATGTATAAAGGGTCAATGAGGAGGTAAAGGATATGTATTAAGTGTAAGATCATTTATTTTAAGCTTGAAGTTCTAGTCCATCTAAACTCAGGAATGAAAATTGAAGATTCTCACTATCTTTAGTGAAGGCTATGCTAAATCTAAACCTTAATCAGTCTCTGTAAAACCTATACCAACCAAATTTTAAAAGTGAAAAGGTCTACACAAAATTCATGGAGTGTATTAACCTAGATGGAGATGATACTATAGTATTCCTCAAACATTCTTTCTCTGTGCCATATTTACAATCAAGGATTTTAGTGCTTCCATGCAAAAAGTGTTCAAATTATGGAATTCCCTTCAGGTTTGTAACTTTTCAATGTTTTGAACAAGTGAAAAAATGTATACAAAACCTCTTAAAGTTTTAACACTTCAATCTCTACATAATTTGGATGAATAAATGAACTTAGTTGATATTTTGAGCAAGTTATTATTTATATACCCCTTCCTAGGGTTTCAATGAAGGTTTTTGATCACTGTGGGGGATTCAACCAATAAAAACCAATAAAACGCAGATATCTCTCGTAGAACCATTATAAAAATACTAAAAATTATTGTGAATCAAGAGATGATGTCGAGTGTGAGATGTTCATCTTAGTTTTCTGATAAACTCATGCTTAACATTCTCTTAAAATGTGCCTCGGCTATTTTATCCATGGCTTTTTAAGAATTTGTTTGGAAAGTGTCAAAGGGAAGTACATAAAAGCACATGGAGTTTGAAATTTATCTCCTAATCTAGTATGAGCTCAAATAATATCAAGTTGGATGCTTGAATACACGAAAATCTATGAAAGTGACAAAGTGAACTATGAAAAATTGTGTTTCTCTCCTTGTCTTGAATCTTGGACAAATTTCAAAGCTTAAAAATGATTAGACCTTCTTATTCCACACGAAGAGGAATTTGAAAAGCCTCCAATTACATTGGTGTACCTTAGTATTCAAGGTTAAATGGTAGTTGAAAAGTTAAGATGACTATTTTTTTATATAGTCGAAGACTCTTTGGATTCTAAAAAAATAAAGTTGAAGAGTTTTGAGTTAGAATTGGAATTGTGAGAGTTTTTTTGGAAGTTTAATAAGAAATCTAGTTCGTAATAAATAGTGAGGTGAAAATATATAAAATATATGTAAGGAAAGTGAAATAGATATCTAAGGAGAGTGTTTGTAAAATCTAGAGATATTGAAGCATGAATACTACGTCTTAAGAACAATGTTAAGAATGTTTTTGCATTGGAATAAATATATGTAGAGTTGAAGAGAATAAATATGGTCCTTGATGATTGAAAAGGGTGATGAACATAGAGAATTGAAAGAAAGGATAGTTGAAAGTATGATGTATGCATGAAGACTACCATAAGATGAAGTAAAAAGATTAAGAATGTATGAAGACAAAGTAGCTTGAAGGTTTTGTGAATATAGACAAACAATAGTAATATTACTGAAGCATTTTGATGTATCTAAGGCTTCTCTCTAAAAAGGATGAGTGTGTGATGAGTGGTTGTTAACAAGGAGTATATTCATGAAATCAGTAAAGGAATTTCTTGGAATTAGTTGTTGAAAATCGTTGAATGATTGAGAATACAGAGAAAAGAGAAGGTAATGTTTATTTGATGAAAAGAGTTGAGATAAGGAAAGAATGAAATATGAAAATGTTGTTCTTTGAAAACAAGAGAAATTTTTAAACCTTGACAAGGATTATTTGAGTAGATAGAAAGTACAAGTGATATGATACAAATATTGAGAGTTGGAAATGATAAATAAAGATACAATTTTAAAAGTGTGAACTAATATTCAGACGGGAAATTAATGAAAGGTGGGTGTAAAATAAAGACAGTACAAAACAATGATCATAATTAGTGTGTGATCATTGTGTGAATTATAGGTAGTCAGGTAACACACTAGATAAAGGAAGTAAGCAATACTTGAAATAATGACTTTGTAAGACCTGAAATAGACATTAATTCACCCCCCTCTTAGTGTCATAGTTTCTAACAAAAGAATTGTGCCTTAGGAAGCCCTTGTGTAAGTGAACGTGATAACGAGTGATAACTAGATGTATCAATGTAATAAATGTGTGTATGGAATAATTAACTTCCCCTTCCTATGTACTATATGTAGAAATGTAGTCCCTTGTCCCTTATATGGATGCTAGATGGGTGGATTTAATGCTCTTAGATTCCTTTAGATGCAACCTTAGCTGATGATAATAAATGTTTAGAGCTTGGTCCTTTATTTTGGTCTCATAGCTTTGTATTTATACGATTCCCTTGGTTGAATTTTGTAATTTACAACCGGAAGGCCAACCCATAATAAAATAATATGCCCAAAAGATAAAAGATACCTAATAGAAATGAGTAAGATAGAGAAGGGTCGGGAACCCGGTGGGAACTAGGGCACATGAACGCGACGCGTCTGGAAGGGAGCGGTGTCCAAAGTCATAAAAGATAAACAAGTAAAGATATGGTGGGCTGTAGAGTTTGAAAGAATGGAAAGAATACCAAAAGAAAATAAAATAGGAAAAAGATAGATGTCAATTACTAGTTTTCTCTCTTAGGAATCATATGAATGCAAGTATGCTTTTAGGGCCTATAAATGTACCCAAATGTGTGATTTTGTGTTTACAACCCTAACTCATTTTATTTGCATTCTTTTTCTCTTTTATTGATTTGGTGTGTTGTGCATGCCTCTCTCAATTGTAGGTTCTATTTTTTTGTGAGTTTTGTGTGAAAAGGAAAGTTAAAATGTAGTTATGGGTTTATGGCACATGTTTCTTCCCTCTCATACTTCATTTTCTTCCTACTTTTCCCTCATTGAGAGTTTTTCATACCCTTTTCTTAGTTCTATCATCTATTTTAGCTTAGGTTTTAAATTCTCATGCATCTTCCTCTCTCCTGGTCTATGTGAATGCTTAGATTAGGATTATACGATTGTATTTCTTGTAGGAGTAGTTTTAACATTAGGATTAGATAGAGGAACTGACCTTATCTAGAAGTGCTGTCTCAAGATGCAAGTCCCATAACTTGGATACCATCCCATGTTATCAAGAAGTAGGGAATTTTCATGAAAAATACTAGGGTACTACCTTTTGTGATAATGATTACTTTTATTCTTCTTTTTTATATCTCTTCCCTTCTCCATTCTCTTTTATACATGGTATATTCATAGTATATCTTTATGAGTAGTTGATGTAGTTTGGTTAGAGGGTCCCAATTTAAGTGTTATAATACCACATAGCATAGTTTCACACAAATAACATTAATATATTCATACATCAAAAATACAAATGCAACCATTGAAAAACATTATAATATTGTTCAATGGAGAAAAATAAAATCGAGAGTGAATAAAATGACTATTTGACTAGCATACTTGTTTTAAATAAATATATGTAAAAAATTTGAAGGTATCAAAAGTGGAATATGATATTCTTGTTAGAAGCATAATGAAATAAGAGAGGGGGTGAATTAGTCCTTTAAAACATTCATTCCATTACATTCATCATTCATTATCATTCAACCATTATAACATTCAATCAAAGCATGTACAACATCCACATAAGCAAGATAACACAATGAACACAAGATATAAAGTTAGAAACCATAAAAGGGAAGAAAAACAACTAAAACTATGGTTATATTACGAAATACAAAGGAATCCTATGAATATTACACATTATAAGATATTTCGTTAGTGAGACACCAACCCCACAAGTAGTACCAAACCCTAGTTTAGTAGGGCACTAACCCCGCAAGGAGGCTATAACCCCCAAGATGACCAAAAAAACTCAGCCACCTAAAAGTGTTCCTCACTATTGATTTTTTTCTTTCTGCAACTAAAGATGACACCATGAAGCTCACTCTTCTTCTATCTCCCTCAAAAACTTCTCTCTGTCCTTCCTTTCTTATATGCTTCTACTTCAAGATGATTTGAACACTTTCCCTAGCTTTCCATCATCTGATATCTTTCATAATATTATTGCATCATTCTATAATTCTCATTATGGTCAATTATACCTTTAAAAACTCACAAACTACCCTTTGGGTCGCACTTTTTCCTCTCTCCCCACTAGCACAAATGAGCTCTTCTAATTTGCTTTTATACCCATTTCTTCATTAGAAAACACTTAGGTCGGCCATCATGATAAAAATACATACCCACATCATAATAAAATGATTAAAATATCAACCATATGACCTTTTAGGTTTCGAAGATCACCTAGACCCTTCTAGACCTCCATTCGGACATAAGAAGCCCTAAAACACCAAAATGAGAAACTCGCCAACCATAGCGTGAACAAGAGAAAAAAACTTCATCAAGCCATGGAATACACTTAGACATGTTTTATAAGACCTCAGTAACCTTCAAAAATCACAAAAATAATTCAGAACAATCATCACACCATGAAACCCTCATTAGACCATGCTCAACCAATCACCCTCAAAATTAGCCTTCAAAGATCATGTCATAACTTGCTCAAATCTAAAAGAAAAACTCAAGTATGATATCATTTAGAAATATATTGATGTAAGGATCATAATTAGAAATATATTTTGGAAATAACTTGACACATAACATGATAACAACCTACTTGATGATCTCTAATGATCATCCATTCATGTACACACCTAAAACTCTCCAAACACCATGACTTGCCCATGCCTACATGCCTTGTCTTCACCATGTGACTGTTCTTTCTTCAAAGAACCTTTTATATGCTTTGTACACCTAAAAATTGATCATATACACCTTATACACCTACTATGGAACCTATAAACATATCTCACATGCTCATACCGATATGATCTGTCTCATACTCCATGCTACCATACCATATACTATGCACTAGGTCTATGAGTAGGCCTAGAGTGGATTGAACCAACACATGACTCCCAAGAATGACCTTGAAAATACATATAACATATACTAACACCTCACTAACCATGTTATACCTCATTCCAACCCTCAAGAAACTCTTGAAACCCATATTTGTCACCAACTTACTTGACCATGCATAAAGATCATGCAATCTTACCTAGTCATCATACCTCTATAACAATGAAACTCATCATGAAACCTCATAATGACTCAATGAACACTATTTACTCCCTTTGACATCAATGTGACACTCGACATCAATGAAAACAACTAATAAACTATGTTCGACTCCTCTATAATAAGACCTATTGAAATATTTTACATAGATGTATAAAATATAGTAATTTGAATATAAAAATAAAAGGTAAATAAATATCTTATAGTATAATGATAAATTTAATAAATATTTTATTAAAACACCTAGAATAATAAATTTAATATATTCATTAAAATGGGGAGGAAGAAATTCCCTATTCAAATGCCATGATTAAATTAAATTTACTATTTACAAAAACCTAAAATAACAAATCTTATGTAATTATGTAAAAAAGCAACAAGGAAAAATACATTTTATTTATTTGTTTTGATTTTCTAAATTTTAGTTGCATAATACAAATGTATAAATTTTAAAAATTAAAGTGTTTATATAAAATAATGTCGACCCTTGTTTTTATTTCAAGGGCACAACATAAGACTCCTCCACTCTGTGCTATAATTGTAGAACACCTCTCGACATAATAAAAATCCTATAATTTTGGGCTACATTAATCTCTAAAGGGAATGATCTACACAATTTCCTCTTTATTCTTTCAAGTTGACAAATATTTGTTTAGAACCACTCCCAATTTGTTTGGTTTTGGAGCTCTTGTTGAAATTTTTATAAAGTTGTTAAAAACCCTTGCACCCATGTGGTCATGCATTTTATAGGCATGTATAACAAGACACTATTAGGAATTTGAATAGGTTCTTCCTCCAGCTATTAGTTAATAACCATATGATGTAGCTCTTCACATTCCATTCAATAATAATCACTAGTTGTATACAATTATTGAGATATTTTGTACATAAAACTTATAATATCTAAACATGAATTGTTTTCCACATGTTAGGTATTTAGAATTCTCATTACGGTGGTGTGTGGACACCTCAAGGTGGTGATCACAAAACCTCCTCAAGTTATTGTATACACATTTTATAACACTGCTTTCTACAAAGTTTTGCGAGACCAAAACCTTTTATGCTAACTATCACGGAACTCACAAGGAAATGTGACCTCCTCTAATATGATGCAAAAATGTGCAAGCTTCCACAACATTGCAAAATGCTTTCAAGATTGAAAAATAATGAATCCCCAACCAAAGGTTGTGTAAATAAACCCTTAAGAGTCACACACTCAAATGTAACCTCTTATTTTGACCTAACTATTTTCTTGGGTGATGTAATATTTCATGTGGATGTAGATGATTCTTCATCATAATATAGGATTCAACTCATGCTCATGTGAATTCTAAGAGATATAGAATTGGTATTATCTAAGTTGTGGCATTGATTTGGTTTCCCTTCCAATTGAGTAGATATTATTTATACTCCTTTTTGCATGTCCTCTTGTTGACTTGTGAATCAACTACCTCTTCAATCTCTACATGCACCTTTTCTAGGATTTGGTGTCTCTAACCAATCTCTCCAAAGTATGCACAATAATTATGTTAATCTCTTTGACCATGGTGATTTGGATACAAATGTGAAAAATTAAAGATAGGAAAAATGTCTATCCCATAAGAAAACTCAATTTCATATGCGTTGATGTAAACAATGCATGGTTCCATCTTCTTCCACTTCAATTTATCATATGTTCCTCTGAAGAAGCTTTCCTTCCACAAGGGTCCTAAGAAAATGTCTCACTTGGCACTAAGCGTTTCTTCACATACGTGTGCCATTTTTACTACACGGTGCTCTTGTCCAACTATTCGTGCACGTCGCATGTGTGGAGCATGGTTTAATCTTCTTCCACTTTAATTTATCATATGTTCCTCTCAAGAATATTTCCTTTCAAAAGTGTGCCAAGAAAATATCTCACTTGGTACTACTCTTCTCTTCACATATGCACACCATTTGTTTTACATGGTGCTCTTGCCAACTACTTTTTCACTTGTTGGTGCACATCACACACCTACTCTAAAAATTCCTCTAGTTACGATACTCTTTTCCCTTACATATATGATTTTTTACAACTTATAAAAACGTTGAGGATTATGTCTAATGGAATGGTGATTTTCCAATACTCTTATTCACTGAATTTTTATATGTTAATTCAACTTACAAAAGGATTGAATCTCATGTCTTGATTTCTCTCCCATTAAATATATCGGTAGGTAACCAAGGCTATTGTTGACTACCTCTCCCTATCCATTTGTTTGGGGATGATACATAAAACTAAATCGTGAAATGATTTTTAGATTAATCGATAGTTATTTATAAGTGTGCCAAAAATTTAGTGTATATAAGACATAATGGTGATACAATGTTGTGTGAAATTACATGTAGGCCCACAAATTTTGTGAAAAATAGATTGTCTACATGCGTAACATCATTAATAATTTTACAAGCAATAAAATGTAAGAAACTTAACAAATATTTATACCATAATAAATATATAATAATGGACCTTCTACATTCTTGGAATACTAAGAAAAAATCCACGTTCAAATGTCCATGGTGTCTTAGGTACTAATAAGTGATGGTACAAATTTTTGTTCTAGCTTATTACTTTTTCCATTTAGAAAAATTTGATTCCTTGCACATAATTTCAAACATAAATACCCATATTTGGCCAAAAGCGGTCATCACTCAATTGCACATTTTGTTTTTCAATAACAAAATGACTATTTAGTCATCCACTATGCTTCTATTTGATAAAATTGTCATACAAATCCCATGGACATAAATAATTACATTACCTTGAATAATAATCATTCGTACATGAAATGATCCAACCATGGTGTCCTATCTATGAAAATATATTTTATGCACACTTTCCATGCCTCCTTAAAATCCTTATCCTCTATGTATAACCCTTTCATGGAATCAATCCCGATGATGTCTACATACATCTTAGTGAATAAGATATATTTTCTACTCAACATTTCTGCAACTCTATTAGACTTTCCACTCCTATTTCTTAAGAAAAATGAAGAACTTCACATAAACTCAACCCACTAACTCATGTGTCTAATTATAATTACTTTTACTATTAAGTAATTATAGTGCTTGATGGGGTGTGTACAATACAAACTCCTTAGGCAATAAGAAGTGCCTCCACATATTTTGGGATTACACAATGAAATAAAACTCCTGATCATAAATTAAACATTTCCTTTTACATAATCCAATTCTTGCTAAAGTAAGAAACATGATTACCCTCTTGACTCAACACTCCTATTATTATGCTAATCACATCATAGTCAACTTGAAATACCTTATTAAAATTAGGTAGCCCCAACATTGGGTGATTTTTAACCTTTTAATTGAAATTTTGGAAGCTTTATTTTACACTTATCATCCAAAAATATCTTTTCTATCACCTCATATTACCTTTATGATAGGCATGAAAATTTCATTAAAGTTGTGAATGAATTTCTTGTAGAAACTAGCCAATTCATGAAACTTACATAAAACATACATGGTGACAACCACTCAAAAATAGATCATAACTTTCTAAGGTCCATAATAAATCCTTCTTGGGAGTTTAAAAATCCAAAGTACACCAAATATTGTCTAATGAAAGTGCACTTCAAATTTATTAACATATTCTCCTCAAAACCATTACAATTCTTATCTCAGGGATCCAAGTTTCTTCCTTTGTCTTTCTTAAAACCAAAATATCATCCAAATACAAAATGATAAAATTATTAAGAAATGGTATCAAAACTTCATTCATAATTCTCATGAATGTCCTTGGTGTGTGTGTTATCCCAAATGGCATGGTGATCTTTGCGATTGCGGTCAAGGTTCTTAATTACATGCAATTGGTGTTTGTGTGGCTTGGAAGGTAGGCATGAGTTGGAAAAATTTGTGAAATTACATGCAATGTTACATAAACAGGGTGGTGTTGTGTGATATATGCAACCTTATATGGCATGGATAATGTTGCATGACTTGTTTTTCCAGGGGTGATTAGGAATGGTGTGGAATTTTGTAAGTCTTCTTTATAACTAACTCTAAATATTTGTGGGTGATGCAAGATGCTCATGAACATGGATTCTCCTACATAAAACACCTCATGGGTAAGGTGAAAATTGAGCCTATGATAAAGTAGGTTTCTAAAGGTAATTCCATGGAGTGATCAAGTCTAATAATCTCTACTTTAGTTAGCTAAGATGCATCTTTGATTTCTTTTCCTATATATTTCACTAGATACTCTTTTTCTCCTTTTTCACTTCCTCTTCACCACATGATCATTTGGAATGCATTTCATTTCCTCATTCTTATGTTATGTTATTTGGTGTCTCCTATTTGATTTTATTTCTATTCCTCATAATACAAATATTCTACATTGAAGATAGTAAAAATATCCATCCCTCTAAGAGATCTATCTCATACATGTTCTTCATAAATTTCTTCAAGACTCTACACAATCCTATCTTATTCCACTTGAGTTTGTTATATGATCCTCATAATAACATCTCTTTGCATGGGTTAAAAGCACTAAATAATTAAATTCAAACTTTAATTTCCTCCTTCGCTAATATGCACGATCCTTATATAACATATTTCTATGCTCCAACTGTTTGTGCACCTCCTTTATGTCTTGATCGAACGAAGTCCTATGCTTCCACACTTTATTATTCTCACAAAAATCTCATGGCTCCAACACTCCTCATGGAATTATTGCATAGATAATCTAGAAAATATACTTCATATGCTCTTAATGATAAATTTATTATTTGAAAACTCTTCCTACATAATAATTGAATCCCATTTTCCCTACCTTTTCTCCTAATAAGTATATTGTTTACACCACTGAACAATATATATTTGAGAATGTGATGTGCAAACAATATGTAATATGTAAGGGTTGATTATAGAGGTTATTATCAATCAATTAATTTATAATTAACCATATATAATCAAGATAACACATCAATACTTGCAACAATGATAAACATTATAACTATCATTGCAACATAAGAGAGACACAAACTTATACAAAGTGGAATATAAGAGATATAAATGCATAAACTGGTTAAAAATGATCTAAATTTGAAGATTCTTTGATTTTGAAATTATATTTAGAAATTCTCTTTATCCGAACCATATGATCTTACCCTTATTTTGTATGGTTCTACCCTTTTTGTATAATCTTGAACCTATTTGCAAAGGGGTAGTACAATTTTTATGCCCTTTTCTAGTATAAAAATATTCATCATTGTATATTTCTCTATCTCACAAAACATGTGATGAAGTACAAGTGGAAACTATAGATACTGTGATAACCTTCATCAAATTATTACATAACAATAAAGGAAATCAATGTGTAGGTGAGGCTATACTATATCACAGTGGTCAACCCTTGTGAAGAATCCAAGTGATGTATTGCATTTCCTCAAGTAGGATCAAACCTCAAGAAGTTCTCGTACATGTAGGTGTAAATGTGAATGTTCTCTAAACCACCCATATGTGTACCCTCATATATCTTGAAACAAAGAAAATGGGATAACTATAGAGTAGATAATATACCCAATTTGGTAGTGATTATGATAAAATGTAATATCCTAGCCTAATCTAATGCAAGTTTGTAATAAATAATGAATAAATAAATGAAGGAAATAAATCAAGAAAACTAAGAAATAAAAATAAAAAACCTAATGTGTAAAGAGGGTTGGAAGATCCTTGTCTAATTCAAAGATGCCACAGGATTGTGTCACAAGTAAATACCTCTTAACATGAATGGGAGAACATCACACAAGAGCCCAAGAAAATGTAGATCTCGAGTGATTTTTCTCGATTGGGGAGCATAGAAAGGGATTGGGGTCTTTGAGGGAACTCAGTGCGTAATATGGGTGCCCTGGTCTATGTGGGAAGTCTAGAATCCAATTCCATAGAGTCTCTATATGGTATAAATCCTTCGCTACTTTTTGCATGCATGTCGCACATAGATCGTTGATGTCATCGTAAACCTAGAATAAAGGAATCACTTGCAAAAACCTAAATAAAGCATAAAAACCATAAAAAATTAATATTCATATGAAGGGATCAGACTATCCTTAGCTACCAAATTGATGGACTTATCATTGAGAACTACAATACATCTTAGACCTAATGTAGTTCTATGTGTGTGTGTGTGTGGAATTGTGCCTAGGTTGCTCTTGTGCCAGTCACACATGAAGTAGAAAGAAAGTAACTAGATGTAAAATGTAAATAATGTGTGCATGAAAACAATAGACTCCCCTCCTATGAAGTGTGATGTAGATGAACCAGCCTTGTGTCCCTTGTGATGGAGCTAGATGGATGTAAATGAAACTATATATTCCTTTGATGGATGCAATCTTAGGTGGAGATAATAGATGCTTAGTGTTTGGTCCCTTATTATGATCACATAAATTTATATTTATATGATTCCCTTACTTGAATTTTGTAATTAACCCCAAAAAGGCCAACTACCAAAAATATAAGATGCTAAAATGGCTAGAAAGGACCCAAAAAGTGAGAGTAAAGTGTAAAGAGGACAGGGGCATCCAAAGGGGATGAGAACACAGCACCGACGTCTGGATGGGTGCTCCAGTCTAGAAAAGGTGAAACTAAAGAATCGAAAGACAATATGGGATAATAAAGGTGCATGACCGAAAGTAGCAATAAAAAGCAACGAAATATTGCCAAAGGCATGGGTTAATCGTAGTCTTCTTACTTAGGAACCTTATGAATATTAATATACAAGCGAGACTAGATAATGACACAAAGTGCATGATTTTGTGTCTACGGGTAGTAGTGTGATGTGGTGTGCATTAATTACTAGACTAAACCGTTTTTCATTTGAAGAACCTTGATAATGCTTGAAGTGACTTGTATTTAGGACCTTTGTATACTTGGAAATGGATGAAGATAGTTTTTTTACTTGATTAAGTTCCGGACATGTAGTAATGACTACGTTAGATGATGTACAACTAATTTTGGAATATTTAAGAGATCCCTTAGTGTTTTTGTATTGAATTTTGTAGTAGGAGCTTATAAAAGTACTAGGTGAGTTATAAAGTGATACCGACTTTCTTATAAAGGATTCCATAGGTGAAATATCATCCTAAGGCCAACCATAGAAGATTAAATGAAACATAAAAGATAATCAAATTAAAAATAGAGTTGTTAGATAAAGGGGGATAACCATACATGTTAGACAAAACCATAGTTCACTTGCCCGATTTGTACACTTTTTCCTAGGTAGATAGTGAGATACAATATGAAGTTTGGTAATGATTACTGGAGATAAATGAATACTTTATTTGATTAATATTTTGTATATGAATTAAATATTATATTTTAGAGATGATGAATTAAAGAGAGATATAGAGAGATGCATTGATTGGAATTAAAGCGTGAACATTTCTCTTAGCAAGGGAACACAGCTAAACTTTTCATTTCTAAAGGATAAGTTACCAAATTTGAGTTTCTACATTCCCCCATCTTTAAGTGTCTAATTTAAAATTACATGATTAAAGATGGAGAAAATTTTCCATGCGCCAACACTTTGTGAAAATTTTCCAAATTGCTCCCCTGGACACGTGGCATGTTTTCATTCATTGGCGGGCCGATGGGGAAAATATTTCCTCTTAAAAACTTTTCCAAAACACTTGGTAAAAAACCAAGTTCTCTTCCGACCCCCGCCACCTCCCTGGACACATGGTAGCATCTCATTGGCTGCGGACCTTGAAGGGGAAAATTTCCCACAAAAACTCCGCCGAGCCATAACTTCAAAAATACATGGAGTTAGGAGGAAAAATTTACCTTTCTGGAAAGTTGAGAAAGAGCTCTATCCAATGGTGCCATTTCCAGAAAGTTTTGAGTGCCTAAAAAGCAAAAATTATGACTGAGGCACAAGAGAGGGAAGAATGAGAGGAGTTAGCCACAAAAATGAGCAGGGGCACATTTTGGATAACAAAAACCACGTCATTATTTTTGTGAAATATTAATAAATGAGATAATAAGATATTCCAAATATATAATGTCCCCATAGAAAGCATACAATTCACAATGAGCATCAAAAGTTCCAATGTTTCTTTAAAATCACATTGCTGACTTACCCAATTTCACCAAAACTTGCATAAATTACAATTACCATGTCAAAATGACATAAAAATTGTCATGAAACATAATGAAAACATAATATACCTTTACATAATCATCTTATAGCACAAATATACTTCAAAATCACTATCCACAATGACTTACCTATTCCAAACTGAGTGTTTCTCATTGTTTGCTTCCCAACAGAACCTTGTAAATGCATCAAAACACTAAATGCAGACCTAAAAGTCACCATTCATGCCATGTATAATATAACCATGCTACAACCATGCTTATACAAGACTGATTTGGTCCAAATATCACACCTTTACCTCATTCTGCATGCTCCTAGGCTAGAAACAAGCTTGGAATGACCTAACTCAACCTAGAATTGACCATGCTAACATCATACCAACCTATAGACACTCATGAAACATCATACGGAATATTTTTGACCTTAATACATCAACCAATCACCTCAAGAGAGCTCATATAATGGCTCAACTAGCTAGACCATGCACCAGGACACCCTGCCAACTCACCAAACCACTTAATATTATGTTTGGCACCTAAAAAACATCATAGGGAGACACATACAACACCATGAAACAATTTTACATAAATGGGGGTTTACATAAATGATCACACAACCATATAATGGCCAACAGGGTCATAGTAAGAGGAAAACCAACTTAGCTCGCAGGAGATGGAGGAGAAGCATTGGAGCTTGTGAAACTAGATGTGGATGGGGATGCCATAGTGTGGGTTTGTGTGATTGATGAGCTTGAAAAAGTATCCAATGAAATATATGGTTATTTGTTAGTCATGTCTTGTGATGAGATAACATTAAGATCAAAACTAGTGATAGGGTCTGATTAATTAGGTGTTGATATGTATACGTCATAAGTGAAGGGATAAAGGGAGAAATTTTCTATGATGGGTTGATAATTGGGATCACATATTTTAGAATAATCACAAGTGGTGACTTAATAATTTAGAACATATTCGGGATTAAGCAATAGGTGATACACACATCCTTGGAAAAAGGTAGCTAGAAAGGGAAATTGGATTTTTATGTAAGTGTTTAGTGAAGATAGGGTCACAACCCTAAAAAAATTATGGGGGATTAAGATAGAGGGATTCTGATGTCATGGATTAAGTACTTGCATAATGTGGGGATTCTGGAACAATCTCTAAAGGTCATCGAAATTGATCTATTATGATTGGAATATTTTGAATATGGGACTTGAGAGAGTCTAGGGATTACTAAATAGGGTTTGTCATATTGTTAGTATTTTGAAGATAAGATTGTTTTTGGTTAAAACCATGAATGAATCAAACAATGAACAAAGGAAAATAAAAATAGTTGTTTAAAAAAATGAAAGAAAGACAAAAATAATTTGACTATCTTGAGTAATTTAATAAAATTATGAAAAGAGAAAGTGGATGAAAGAGGACTAAGGAAAGGTCATATAATTATAGTTTCATGTGAGTTTAAGGTCAGATACCTTGATATACCTAAAGGTACATGAGGCCTACGTCTATGTTTATGTTAGTAGGAGGCATGATATTGGGGCCTCACTTTATGGTCCAGCCACAATAAGGGTGTTGGGTGCTTAACTAATATACCACCCACCAGATTGTTTATACTTGGCCATAACACCAAATCAAATTTTACTCTTGGTGATAAAATCCCAGTAGGACCTCTGGAAGGATTGCTTAGATGAAAATTTAAATTTGATATGTAATTTGGTTGTGTGTGAAGTGATTTTTGTGAATGAAATTTGTTTAGCTTCTAATTATAGTATGTGAACAAGCAAGATGAGGGTTATTTATTAAAACCTAAAGGAAAATCTTATTTCTATGAGAATAGATCATATAAAGATGTAGTACTAAAAGAAAATGAAACAAAGAACGTACTGTGATCATTTATTCATTTATTAATTTTAATGTTAAATTTTTTATGTATTTTTGAAACAATGAAAATGAGGCACTCCAAGATATAGAGTTTGATGATATTAACAATAAAAGAAACAAAAAGATATAAAAATGTAATAAAAAATGAACTAAGGGTCCCATTGGGCATGCCTAGACATTTGAGGTGAATTTCAACTTTTTAATATTAAAATGAAATACCAAAAAATCTAAAAGTTGTAGGGTTTAAGGATAACTACATTGAAAAATGCAATGTAGGGATGAGTGGGTACATAAACAATGCATATGAATTCTCCTTCCACCGAGTGAGAGGACCTATACAAAATAACAACAAAACAAGGAAAATATTAAATAATAATTAAATGAGTTGCTTTGTAACAATTGATCCTAGGAACCTATGGGATTCCTTGATGGATTTCAACTTATGTTTACAATCAAGTGATATGATATGAAATAAGATAATGAAAATATTATTATAATACAAGAGGGATGAAGAGATGTTTTTCTTCTTTCCCAGAAAGTACTACGATGAGCTTGAATTCCAAGAAGTACTCAAACCAAGCTTTTTTTTACATCTTGCATTTCATGAATCACTTTAAGTTGGTCTTTAATGTATTCAATTTTTGGTGTGATGTAAATTTCACATAGGCTAAGTTCGTGTGTGATGTGAAAATACTCTTACACAAAGGTCTTCTACACAACTAGAAGATCATAGATACTAGTGTGAGGTGTGATTCACTTAGAACTATGATCTAAAGGAAACCACATCTTGAAAAATATAGATTAGATTAAAAAATGATGAAAACATGTAAAAATGGTAAAATGGTACAATGACATGAATCATGGGTGATTCAAGAAGAATCCTAGTCATTCGAGACAGGATCGCTAACGATTGCTATGTAAAATTTGATATCTTGATAGAATGTAAATTTGATAGAAAACAAAGACTAATATGATTGATATGGATTTTAATGTGATACAATAATATATAAAAGATGATAATATAGAAACCTAACTCACCTTATATAATGAATGTAGATGGATAATGTTGTAGAGCTCTTACAAATTTTTTGAAGCTTACAAGAGTGCAACAGGGGTGGCCAAGGTGTCTAGATGTTTGTAGTGACATCATCTCAGTATTGAACATGACATAGATTCACTTTGTGGATGGCCAAGGATCCCGGAATCAAAATTTGTTTGTTCTATTATAATCTATGGTGATTTAGTTAATATCATTAGCGATCTAGGAAAATTTGAGAAACTCATCTAGGAGTGGTTTCAACCACTTCAAAAATGGGATTTTCGGGTATAAGGACATGGGGAGAGGTTAGGAAAACGTTAAAGAGGTTTGGAGGGTTGGGATGTTAGGATAAAAATGGGTTAAGATGGGTGGTAGATGGGTAGGGAGGTTTAGGATGAGTAAATAGGATAGTAGATAGTTTTTATGGAAGGTAAATATGATTTTACAAGGATAATTCATGATTTATGTTAGTAAGATAAGTTTTCTAGATTTTCAAATAGGAGTGTGAAGGGTGTAACCTAGAAATATGTGTCTACAGAAATATTCATGTGAAAATACTACCTATAAATCATTCTATATTTGGTGTAATCCTCTAAAAAGGATTTAAATAAAAATGGTGCATGATAGTTCACTATATACCAAATTGGGTTTTTAGGAGACAATTTTGAACTAAATTTGAAAAGGAAAACAAAGTAATTAACCTAATCCAATTAATTCCAAAAATGGTACTAATGATTTTGGATACATTTATATCTTTTTAGATTTGGTGGCATCCTCGACAAGGTTTCAAATGTAAATGGTGCATGAAAATTCACTATTTACCAAAACTTATTTCTAGGAGACAATTTTGTACTAACTTTGTAGAGGAAAAAAAAGGACTTAACTTGATCAATAAATTCCAAATTTGGTACTAATACATTTGGGTGCGTTATATCATTCTAGAGTTTATGGCATCCTTTATAAAGGAATAAAATGCAAATGGTGCATGAAAATTCACTATTGACCAAAACTAGTTCATATGAGACAATTTTACACTGACTTTGAATAAGAAAATGGAGGACTTACCCTGATAAAAAAACTTCCAAACTTGGTAATAATAATTTTGGGTACCTTTTGGTAATTATAAATTTGGTGGGATCCTTTGTAATGAGTTAAAATAAAAATGGTGCATGATAGTCATAAATGTTGTCCATTGTGTGTTAGTGATTTCATTGATGTCAATTCCATTGAATGAAAAGAGTGCCATGAGGTCAAATGAGTCTCCATGTGGTGTTAGTCAAAGGTCAAACATGGAGGTTGATTGGTAGTGTCATGTTTGATGATGTTCTATGGTGTTACGGAGCATGGTTTGTTAGCAATAGTCATAATTTGAGATCTATTTAGCTATTTGAATGTTATCATGAGGTCAAGAATGGTGCTAGAGGTATGTTACATGTGTTAATGAGTCTATATATGGTCATCATGGTTAGTTCATGGTTTTTCATGGTGTGTAGTTGTCATTCTAGGAATTTTTGTAGTTCTAGAGCATGTAGAATGATATGGAGGCATGCATTTTAGAGCTGATCATTCCTAATAAATCATGGTAGTTGCATGGTGGTAGTATATATGATATAAATGGTGAGTTTTGGGTCAATTTTTAGAGTGATAGTACATGTATGAGGTCCTTGGGAAGAAATTAGGTAGAGAACATGAAGAATTACATAGGTAAGTCACTATGGCTAGAGAGTTATAGACGTGATTTAACTATGAGGTGAGAATGGGAAGTTATACAATGTTTTCATGAAGCTTAATCACAAGTTTCAGGTCATTCGAAGAAGGAAGTACAAGATATATTTGTTTTGGCAAAACCAAGTGTTCTAGAGTGTGTTTTTGAGCTAAAAGTTGACCTTCTAATGCTCGTTTTTAATTGTATGATTTTCATGGAACCTAAATATTATGGGGAATGTTTTTCCATAGAACAAATAAGGTTTATCAAAAATAATGAGGTTGTTTGATTGTCACATTTTTATGAATGATCTTTAAGAAGATAAGTTACTTTAAAACCCTAGGTAAACTTTAGCTCAAAAAGACTTGGAGAAAAAGGTGTGTGCTGATCCAATTTTTATTATTTTTGTAAATGTCATGATTGAATGTTGTATAGGAATCCCCTATATTTATCCGAGAAAGGTAAGATAGTGTTTGTGACTATATGTGGACCCCACCTAAAAATGCTTATTTATGAAGAAGTCCAGTTTAAGGAAAATTTGTCCAAAGAAGGTGTGAAATAATTCGAAATTATTTTTAGTCATGGACTTATAATAGATGTCCATGATAGTTTAAGATCAATGTTGAGGTCATAAATGGAAAAGTGTACCCTATTTATGAATACTTGTTTTTGGGGCGAGTTTGGAGCAGTCTGAGGTAAAAGTGAAATTTTAGGAGTGTGGTGTTAAGACTTGATTAAAGTTTTTTTGTCAAACTAATTCAAAGAGTTTTCCAATGTCATATAAAACATGAGTTTTGGATTAGGGATGAGAAATTTATGATTTTCTCTTTCAAGGTAAAACGGAGGATGTCTAGTTAAGAAGGGACTTGAGTTGATTCATGAGGCAAGGTGATTGTTCGATTTATTAATACTTGTTTAATGTTTCTCAGTTCTTAAAAAACATATATAAGGGTGTTACATTATTTGGTTAAGATTGGAAGTGATTTTAGAGGTGATGGAGTAGGTTTACCTCAAGGTTAGTTTTTGAGTTCTAGAATCCTAAATGAGTAGTTTTAGAGATAGACTTGGTTGAAGGCCTTCCACTTGGAGTTGGAAGGAAATGTAAGATTTTATGGAAATAGGATTATATGATATTTCCAATGGTGTATGGTTTATTTCATGATGATGATATTGGATCAGTCATCTAACTCAAAGTTGTGAGGAAGAAGGTTGCCAATTTTCAGGACATGATTGCTCTTGCTAGAAGATGGAGGTAAAAGAGGCATGATATGGATTAGTTGATGCTTTCTATAAGTTTGAGAGTGATGATGATGAATTTTGTTCTTAGTGAATTACCTTTGAGGTCTATAAAGTGTCAGCAAGGATTCAAACCAGTTGAGTTCCTAAAAATTCTTTATGGGAAGCTCAGTTTGGTCAAGGGGAATGTTGACATCGTTTACATGTGTTTTCATGTAAATTTGTAAGAGGAAAATTTACAATTTTCTATCATGACAATAGACCATAGTGTCATTTTTTTCAAATTCATACCTTCCCAAGATACCCCAGGTCATTCTATCCCAATCACCAATCCTATCTTGTTAGTCTAATGATCCCTATGTGAATGTCAAGTGTCCCCCTAGGTGATTTAGGAAAGTAAAATCAATCCCCTTAGGTGATTTAGGATCTCTTGGAGCATGTAAGCTTTCAAATAGTTTTACGAGGGGATACCATCAACATTCCTAAGACCAAGACAACACCTATGGAGAAGATCAAAGTAGTAAAATCCATCATGGAGTATTCAAGGGATAAGAAAATCAAGGAAAATATTTTTGAATATTCAAGGAAGATTTGAAAGTTTTGGGGCCAATTTGTCAGAAGCAGATTCTCGGGCCTAAAGGAGAACACATCATGAAACAAGACCTAAGCTTAAAAGTAATTTCAAGAGCCTCATGAATATTCAATAACCTAAAAAAGTACCTATGAAAATAATTTTCCATCCCCTAAAAGGTTGAAAAGATGGCACATCTCGAAGCATCATACACTTCCCTAGAAACTCATTCTTCTGGCACACAACGAGCGGTCCCGAGAAATCCAGTGTCATTTGGAGCTGTTTCAGTTAGAATTAGATATTGGGATATTAAAAATGATATTGAGTTGGATGTTTTCAATATAAATCATATAAAATTTCATAAAATAACTTATTCGGGAGCCCAATATATGGTCTTTGCAAGTTGGTCCCTAGGTGAGCTTTCCGATACTTAGTCATTTTTTAAGTTAGACGCATGGCATATGTGGTTAAGTTAGAATTACTTGTCCCATTTTTCCCTTTACAAAGGGATGAAAGGGAAATAAAATTCCCCCCCCCATTTAGTCTTCAGGTCACCAATATGACCATGTACTTACCAGATTCATCCCCTCACTTAAGTCATGAGTGAATTAAAATATTACAAGTGTCAAACCTAGGATAAAGGGGAATTTCATGTCCCCATTAAACTTTTGAAATGGGAAAAAGGGATATAAAATTCTCCCCCATCCCCTCCTATTCCATTTTCAATCTATAAATATCAATACTTACCGAATTTTTGCCATTATTCGCCCACACCTCCATACTTTGCCAAAACTCTACCAAATTTCCTTTGAATCCAAATCCTCCATTTTAAAATTCAAATAAATCCTTTAAATCATCCTTCATCTTAAAATAAAAATATCACAAAAGGAATGGATTGAAACAGTAAAAAATGAAAAAAAAGAAGATTTTATTCTAGAAAACCCTCATAGTCAAAAATGAAGAAATGCTCATTTCTCTCAATGTAAACATGATTGAGATGTCTTATTTTGAGGACTTCATAATTTTTAAATATGATCAAGATGAAATAAATGGGAAGTCAAATGATGTACTATATTATTTTTTCAAAAAAACTCCATTTTGATCACTAGCTCACATTCGTCGAATTTCCCACCAATCTGGTAGTTGGATCGAGTTAAAAATATGCACATAGATTTTAAGTGAAAAACCTATCCCAATATTTTTGTGAAGGGAACATTTAATGGCAAGTGCTGGAGGTGAGAGGGAGGATGAGTTTTGAAAATGGTTGGGCGGGAAACCGATGGGAAATACTACCTAGACCTAAGGATTCTACTGCAAATGTAGAAGGAGAGTTTCAAGGACACGAAGATGCCATGGAAAAGGGACCCCATAACAAGGCATCATATTCTTGGTCAAACCAAGTTAAAAATTGAATGTATTTGAGGGTTCAAAATTTTTTTCCTCCAGGAAGTCAAGGAAGCATCGAGATGTGTATTGGAAATCCCTGATTCCCTTCTAAATAACACTACAAAAACTTAAACAAAGTATTGGTTGGGAAACTAGTGGGAGGGAGACCAAATATCGATGTTATTAGAAGATGGGCCAAACTAAAATGGAACCTAAAGGACACCTAGAGGTAATTTCTGTTACAAATGGTTTCTTCCTTTTTAAATTCATTATTCAAGAAGATATGTAGAAGGGTTTGGAAGAAGGACCTTGGTTTTGGGGAAAATTAGGTTGGTATCTTAGGAAATGGGAACCAAATTTTAACCCAGAAAAAGAAAATATGAATTAGTTTCCTATCTGGATTCACCTTCCTAACTTACCCCTGGAGTTTTGGCATGAGGATATTGTTAAAGGAATAGCTAATTCCTTGGGCTCACTGGTTATAATAGACAATGAGATTTGAATATGACTAGACTTGTTTGTGCTAGATTTTGTATTTATACCATCATTGCAGACAAGGACATCCCAAATAGACATCAAGTTGAAGTCTAGACTAGGAATATGGGAGAAAAAGATTGAAATGGAAATTTCTCCAAAGAAAATGCTCCAAATGCAATGGTTGGGGACATTTGGCTTAGAATTGTAAGTTCAAGATCTCCAAGATGTATATGATGTGATGATGAATGAAGGAAAATAAGATAAAGGAAAAGGGATTATGCAAACAACTGACCATAGGAAGGTTTTTTTAAGAATCATATTGAAGGGTATAAGCCTCTGAGAATCCAAGAAAGAGAGGAAACTGGGATAACCCCAACTAAAATTGTTCTGGAAATGGATGAAGATGGTTTTACTTTGGTGGTCAATAGAAGGAGATCCAAAAATTAGTCTTGGTCTGACTCAAAGGTAAGGGAAAAAAGAAGGAACTACACCAAAATATTCCCCTTTTGCTAGGAAGTTGGAGCTCTTTGCCTCTAATAAAGGGAATGGATCTCAAGTAGCAAAACCCCTGGACAAGAAAATATGAAGAAAGGAAACAAGGGTGAACAACAATCCATAGAATTAATCATGGAAGAAATAGTGGAGGAACATATCCAAAAATAGAAGGGACAAGAGAAAAATGAAATATATTTTACTTCAATGGGAGAGAGGATGACAGTAGGTTATTTGATTAACCTCTCTTCGGATGAAATCATGAATGTTCAACAAATCCTAAACAAGGAGGTGGAAGATAAGAAAGAGGAATTAACTCCTAGAAAAAAGGGGATCCCCTTGAAATAACTTCCTCAGGGAAAGGAGAAGTGGTCTCATTTGCAAAAGGGGTGAATCCTCCAAAGTTTCTCCTTCTAAAAAAGGGGAAATTCAGGGGATAAAACCCAATAAATGTGGAGACTATTAACAGTAAATAAGGTAGACCAAATAAATTTGAATCAAGAAAAATATCTACTTAGAAGGAAATAGATTTAGGAAATAGTCTTGTTTAGACCAGAAGGTCTTTAGAAAAAATAAACCCAATCTTAGAAAATGAATTGATCTCTTGGAATGGAAGAGGGCTCAATAGTCCACTAAATGGAGGGTTCTTAAAGACTTGATTGAAGGACAAAAATAGATGTGTTAGTAGTTTAAGAAACCAAAATGAAAGATGAAATTTCTAAATTCTTGCAATTTTTTTGGAAAAACTCTAAGGCTTATGTTGTTAGTTTGAATGGGGCCTCTGGAGGAATAGTTGTGGTTTGGAATCCAGCCATTTATGAGGGTAATTTGTTAGTGAAAAGAGATTATCATATGGTTGTGATGATGAGAAATTTGGAAAATAAAAAAATATGGGTTCTATCCAACATTTACGCTCCTACCCTTTACAAAGAAAGGAAAAAATTATGGCAGCATCTCCTTACTTTCAAAAATCATATCATTGGCTCTGATTGGATTGTGATGGGTGACTTTAATACCCCTATTTCTCCCTCAGAAAATAAAGGGGGTTCCTAGGATTTTACTATTGGTATGGAGGATTTTAATGATTTTATTACAAACTCCCATCTCCTTGATATATACTTAAAGGGAAACAAATACACTTGTCAAACAGAAGATCAGGATCACAACTTATACAAGTGAGACTGGATAGAGTTTTGGTCACGGAGGAGTGGTTAAAACAGGACATATCCCTTTTTTCTCTACCAAGGATAGGGTCTGATCATAACCCAATTCTTTTGATGATTAAGAACCCTTTAAGAAGGAGAACTCCCTTTCATTTTGAAAAAATGTGGCTCCATAGTGAGGAACTTAAATATCTTATCAATGAATGGTGGAAGTTTAAGGTTCAGGGAACAATGATGTATAGATTAACCAAAAAACTACAGAATGTCAAAATGAATCTTAAAGATTGGAATAAGAAATTTTTGGGAATATATTCCAGAAGAAAGCGGAAATCAAATCGACCTACAAAACTTCCAAAGGCAAAATGAAAGGATGAATATGAAGCTGATTTGGAAGACTATGAAAAGGAAAGAATTATTATTTTGGAATACCACAACATTTTAGTGAAGGAAGAAACCTTCTAGAGACAAAATATCAAATCACTTGGCTCAAGGAAGGGGATAAAAATACCAGGTTCTTCCATCTATCTACCCTCAAGTGTAAAAGTTTCAATCGAATTAATAAAATCAGGAAAGGTGAAGGGAATCTCTTGGAAGAGAAGGATGAAATAAATGAAGAGGCTATATCTTTCTTTAAAAACCTACTTACTAATCATAGTGTTCCTAACTTGGCCAAGGAGAAAGACTTCCTAAACTACATTCCTTCTATGGTTTTTGAAGAAGATAATATGCTTCTCTCAGTGATCCCATCAATGGAGGAGGTAGAATTTACTGTCAAACATCTCAGTCTGGATAAGGCTCTTGGCCCGAGATGGTTTTCAAGCCTTTTTCTTTTAGCATTTTTGGGATATTATCAAAAAGGATGTTTACAAAGTTGTGAAAGAATTTTTAGTCAGAAAAAAATTCTTAAGGATATGAATTGTACCTTTCTTTCTCTTGTTCCAAAATGTGGTAATGCTATGGAATTTAAATACTTTAGACCTATAAGTCTTTGTAACACTACTTACAAAATTTACACGAAAATCCTTGCTCTACGTTTACAATTGATCCTTCCTTCTATCATATTAGAACAACAAGGAGGTTTTGTTTTGGGACGTAAAATTCAAGATGGGATCATTACTATCAAAGAGATGATCCATTCTACTAAACTTAGTAAAAAGGATGCTATGATTCTCAAATTGGATATGGCCAAGGCTTATGATAGGGTTTCATGGAGTTTTCTTGATAAAATCCTTAACAATTTTGGTTTTGATGACTCCTTTTGGAGTTTAGTTAAGGCTTGTATTTCAAATTCTTGGTTCTCCATTCTTATAAATGGGACCCCATGTGGCTTCTTTCCAGATTCACAAGGTTTAAGGAAAGGAGATCCACTCTCCCCCTTTCTTTTCATAATCATGGCAGAAGCCCTTAGTAGAAGACTCAATGTGGAAACTAGTAATGGATCCATCAAAGGGATATCTCGGTGAGGGTATGGAAAATGTGTCACATCAAAATTTTGTCAATGATACTATTTTGGTGGGAGAAGCATCTATTCTAGAAGCTAAGTAGTTTAAAAACTCTTAGATGATTACATGGAGGTTTCGGGACAACTGGTGAATTATAGGAAAAGATCTATTTTTTTCCTTAACACTTTGGAAATTCGATGTAAGAAGATAGCTGAAATTTTGGAATGTGACCAAAAGTCCTTTCCAACCATTTATTTGGGTATACCTTTTGGGATAAAATACCTCTTAGTGGAGAATGGAATTTTCTTATTGAAAGATTCAAAAAGAAGCTTCTTACGGGATGGAAAGAAAACTTGCTATCTCAAGTGGGAAAATCACTTTACTTAAAAGTTCTCTCCAAAGCCTCCTAGTGTATGTAATGTCCCTCTACCAACTCCCCAGGAAAATAGTAGAAAAACTTGAAAAGATTCAAAAATGTTTCTTATGGAGTGGAATTGAAAGTAAAAAAGAATTCCACTAGTGGCTTGGAATAGGGTCTATAAACCTAAGAAGATAGGGGGACTTGGTCTTAGAGATTGGACTAAAATGAACAAAGCCCTTCTAGCTAAAATTGGATGGAGGCTAACTAAAGAAGATGGGGTGTGGACTAGAATTTTAAGGAAAAAATATTGGGGATGCAAATGATGAATGATGGATATTCAAACAGGCTTCCTTTAATGGGTCAAGTATATGGAAAGCTATTAATTGGGTGAAGGAAATTGTGGCAAAAAGGGTAGGTGGAAAATAGGTAAAGGCAATGAAATCTGCTTCTAGACAGATAAATGGGATTGGTAACTTTACACTTGAAGACAAATTCCCCAATTTTTTAGGTTGTTAGAAGATAAATATGGGGAAAAATAAATAATTATATGGATGATCCTAGGAGCTTTCAAACTTGGAAGTACATAGAATTGGACAAGCAGGAATTTAGAGAACACACGGTTATCTCTCAATGAATTCTTAAAAAACTATGTGTCTTATAACAACAAGGAACAAGATAGAATTGTGTGGCATAAAGAACAAAATGGTATTTTTTAGTCAAATCATCTTATGCTTTATTCTTGAGGAGGAGACTAGTGAGGAAGATATTTTAGCTAGAAAGATATGGAACAAGAATATCAGCCCCAAGGTCAATGTTTTAGTTGGCTTACGGTGATAAACAAGATTCTTATAGTTGAAAACCTCACCAAAAGAGGTTTCCATATGGTAAATAGATGTGCTCTATGTGAAGAGAATTTGGAAATGGTAAACCATTTGTTCTTGGAATGCTCTTTTTATTTTCAAATTCTCTCTTCTATTCTAGGTATGTTCTCGGTTAACTAGGTTAGTCCTAAGGAGGTCCAATCTACCTGGAATCAATGGAAATGTCCATTCATAAGTCAAGGTCTGAAAAATATTTGGATAATGAGCCTTGGACATTTGTGGTGGGAAATATGGAAAGAGAGGAATATGAGGATCTTCAATGGTAAGAAACTTCCCAACAAGTTGATTTTTAACAAATGTTTATAGGATGTTAGAAATAATTTCTCTATCCTAAAGAACAAAGAAGTGGAAGTTATGGACAAAGAACAACATATCATAAAGAAATGGAACTTAATCTATGACCCCCAACCCAAGAAGAGTAATCCTAGAGAAGGGGTAAGATGGAATTCTCCTAGAGAAGGTTTTATCAAACTCAATTTGATGGTGTTGCTAAAGGGAACCCTAGTAAGGCTGGAGGAGGAGGAGTTTTTCGAGATGCTAAAGGTATGTTTCTCCTTGCATACTTATTTAATTTGGGCATTCAATCTAATCATGTTGCAGAGGCAATAATGATGTTTTGGGGAGTTAAGCTGGAAGAAAGAGAGGTTTCAAGTACCTAATTGTGGAAGGTGACTCTCTAAATATAATATCATGTATGAAAGGAAAAATACTGCTTCTATATCTATTGAAGACTTCATTAAAAACACCAAAAATAAAATGTCCTCTTTTAATGAAATATCTTTCCAACACATCTACCATGAAGGAAATAGACTAGCAGATTTATTTGCAAACAAGGGGGTGGATGCTATGGATTTAAATGTGGTTGAGGAACTAACCAATTTGGAAGCTAAATTCATACACATTCTTGAAGGGAATATGTCCCCAATAACATATCTTATTAATGATGATGGATAAAGGTGATAATGCCTCCTAGGTGACACATCTAGATATTATGATCCCTAGACTCATGCCAAACATTATTTCCAATCATCCCAAGGATTGGATTGAAAAGGAGAATCTCCTCATTTATTTGAATCATTCGAACAAGTGTGGTAAATGTAGCTACCATAATAGATAGGTTTTTCTTATCCATTGCAAGAAGAAGAGATACAAGAGTAAAATGGGAGGAGACTTAGTGTGAACTGAACCAAGCATGATCTTGGCGATGTCTAAGGAGGCAGAGGAGTTGTTAGAAAAGGTTGGCCTTATAAAAAAATTCAAAATTTTTGATGGGTTCAATGAAAAGTAAGTGAAGTTGTGGCTAAAACTTGGAATGAAGGCCATGTTCAGGTAGGGAATTTCTCTTTCACTATCTCACCAAATTTTATTGCAAAAGTGACAGGCCTGTCTCTAGAAGGAAGATGTACCTTCAAACCTAAGTCTGACTATAGTTTGAGATTGATAGCTTCATGTAAGGTAAGGGTGCGCCTAAAATTCTTCATAATGGTTACGCTAGAGAGGATTTTCCTCATCCTTTCAAATAAATAGCTCTATTAATCATGTTGTATATAACTCTGGAAGGGAGATATAAAGTGATCTATGGGTATCATTTCCTATGCTCAATCATGTTAGGAATAATAGACTCTAAAATTTCCCCAATTTTCTATATATTTCTCTAGCCAAATATATTTCTTAGGTTGGGAAAGGAACTTTCACCCTTCCATTTGCATCAAGGGCTCATTAAAGCATTGCTAAAGATGGGCACTCCTCTCATTGGTAAAAACAAAAAATTTGGGGCTATTTTTGGGAACCCGAATCAAGAAAGTTGAGAGAAAAAATATCTTGGAAGCCAATGTGGTTGTTCCTAGTATGGAGGAAATGGGGAAATCGGTGGCTAAAAGGACTAGGTCTAATCTGGCCAAAGAAAGTGTCAAGAAGAAGAGGAGGGAGAGTGTGGCTTCAAACCTCAGGAGAATTTTGAAGTTATCTCTGATTCGGGAACAAAAGGAAGAGAAAGCAAACCAGTCTGACAGTAGTGAGGTGGTGGAGGATAGGAAAGGTCCAAAGAACTCTAGGGAAAAATATCCCAAAAATAGAAGAAGATATTGAGAGTTTGCATGCTCTCAAAATTTCTCAGAAGAATTTGTTCAAAGCTCAGGATACGACTGTCAAATCTAATGTCTTTCTGAGAGAGTTTGAAAATTGTAGGTTGGATACAGATATCAATAGACATAAGATTAGCATGGTGTCCATTGATCTGAGGGAACTTCGGGAAAAGTTGAGAAACTCACGTCTATTGTTCTTAGTGAACAACTTAAGAATGTAAATGAGAGATGTCGACCATGGAGAATGATATGCTGAAAATGAAGGAGATTATTTTACAGATTAGGGATGTACACATCCTCAATGTCAAGAGCACCATTCACCATCTTAAACTACTGGCTGAGATGATTCACTCCATGGAAGTTGCATGAAGAATAAAGAAAAGGATGGTTCTGGGCCTAAAGTGGAGATAGCTAAACCGGATTACCGTGTCTAGAAATATACTATTGCCAATTTGGTCAAGGAATGGAATGGGTGCATGCACATGGTGGGAGACCTAATTAAAGAATGATTGGTTTTATGCCTATCTAGTTGTCCAGTTTTCCTATTTTGGTCTTGTTGTTAGTTTCCTAGCTCTTGCTATTAGTTATTTTACTTTGGACTTTTAGGTTTGTTTTCTTGATCATGGGTTTGTAGTTGTGTTTTTTGGTTTTGGTGGGGCTTCAATGGATACTCCCTTGGCCCTTTTTCTAGATCTTTCATACTATGTACGGGGTAGGGTCCCCTCAACCCCTTTTATAGTAAGCTTTCTTACACAAGTTTGCTATTTTTGGTTAGTCTTCATTAGAAGCAGTGGAGGCAAAAATAGTGTGCACCAAAGATAATCATGAGGTTAGAATGATTGTTCAGAGTAGAAAATAGTGAAAATGACCACTTATTAAAAATAGTAAGCCCCCTATATGGGTGATTTCCATTTTTAGCAAGTCACCTCGAAAGATCAACCCGGGAGGAGAGCGTGTACACATAGAAAATAAAATTGGAAAAAATCATCAGTGCAGTCATCACAACCCAAAAACCATCACTTACTAAAAATAGTAAGTTGTCTCATAAGCACTTGATATAAATTGTAAGTTATTATAGATGGTATATTTCACAAAGGTAGTGTACATAGAGACAAACATTCAAGTGGGCATCATCAAAAGGGGTTCAAAGAAATATATTCTAACACTTACTAAAAATAGTAAGTCATATCAAAATAGATACTTGATCTTGGGAGGAAAATTTTGGGATCTTTGTAAGGATTTAGGAGGGAAAAAAATACACATTAGAAAGCTAAGAGAATCATATACAAGGTGAAATAATCATATTTGTAAAACAATCTTGTCACTTTTCATTGGAAGTCTTTATTCGTAGGTATAGTTGTGAATCTTGATCAAAAGGGGGTCATTTCGGGGTTTCAAGAAGAATCGAAACATGAGACCCATCTCATTTATCTTGGAGTGCTGTTTGAAGTCAAAATCACATATAGTTAAAAACAAAACCTCTTGGAGCTCTAGAAATGTCAATTTCAAGTTCGAGTCTTTCAATGGGCCAAATTCTTATGTTTTGCCTCTCAAAAGTGAATGACGCATTTTGAGCAAGTCATGTTGCTTTTCAAAGGTGAAATGGGGATAATTAAATGCACCCATGCCTACTTTTTTTTCTATTACTTTGTTTGATACCAATGTTTTTACATTATGTGTGTATTCACACTTCCTAGCTCTCCTTCCAATTTCAGGTTTTAAAGTGCAAAATCATGCCTCTTGGAACAAAGTGGGTTTTTCTATCCATCTCATCCCCTTGGTGGAGTACTATGCATAAATTTTTGCCTACTAATTCATTTGTCACAAAATATTTTGCATTGTGTGCATCTTTCCTTGCTCTATCATGCCACATGGTCCCTTGATCAAAATTTTCCACCTTAGTGTAATTACTAAAAATAACATGTGTCCATGGCGAGGTATAATAAAAATAGAAAGTGGATAAAAAGGGTAACACATCATCAAAAATGAGTATTGAAATGTTCCAAAGGGTTCAAAGGCATCAGGATCAATTCGACATATTCTTTTAGGAGTCGACATGCATGGATTCTTCATCAGCATAATGTTCTCGATGTTCTTTCTCACTCTTTTCTCCCCCCTAATTTCTCTCTCCTCCATGTTCTAGTTATTTTTGGGGTTCACTTTTTATATTTCCTTAATGAAATTAAAAATCAACTTTATGTTTACTAAAAGTCACCTTTATGTTATAAAAAGGACTTAATATTCTCTTATAAAGTTGAAAAGTTTTAAGTTACTCAAGGACATATGAAAATTCATTGGGGGCTATATGAAGAGTCATTTAACTTCCTATAAATTGTAAATACATTCCCATTTCAAAGGGTTGGTGATCGATTTTGTAAACTCAAGAGTACATTGTACTCAAAGAGAATAAAGGAGATAGCCATTTTCTTCTATCCTCCTCTTGCACATGTTTCCTCCTTTTCCCTACTTTGTATAAATATAATTGAAATGCTAAGTAAGGAATAAGTTTCTATTTTCGAAGGCATATAAATGTGTGTATCTTTGTATGCATGGTTTCCTCTATCCATTAGAACGGATTTTTTTCTTGATTATTCTCATAAATGCATGTGTGGAAATTTATAATTAGCATGTGTAAAAATCTAAGTTTCTATTTTTGTATTAGTTCTCCTATCTCTTTTCTCATTCCCTTTCCCGCTCTCTAAAGAAATTATTCTCTTGAAAGAAATTGCTAGCTTTTCTATAGGGTTAGTGGAGTTCCCTATTGAATCCCTAGCCGCAAGACCACCAAGTAAAATACACCTTTTTACGCACATGCAGATGCGGAAGATCCACCATCTAGGTAGAGGGACTTTGATTCCTAAAGAATTAGAAAGAAAGCCAAATATTTGTCCACCCAACAAATTTTCTCACCAACAGTTTTGGTTCCCACCATGGGGAAAACTTGGCAGCATATGTACCCAAAATATGACTACAAGGTCTAAAAAAATCAAATATCTAAAAAACAATCAAATCATATTGAAAAGAAGATCATTTTGAAGGTGACCCCTTGAAGGAACAAATTCTGTAATGTTTGTATCCCACATCAAAATGAAGAAATTTCCATATTATAGTGAAGTACCAATAGATGACAAGAAGACGAAGAAGAAGAGAATTGCAAATTTTTAATCAACCATCATTATGGAACATCTCCTATCTCCACTAAAAATTGAGAAAGAGACTTTCCAATCCAAATCCCAAAAAGGTTTTTGAATTATTCCAAAGAAGATATTATATTGGAGAAAATTCACCCCAGGGTAATTTTGATAACATGCATCGAGAATATCCAAATCCCAAGAAATATTGATTCAGAGCAAAAATCAGTTTCTAGTGGTCCCTTCAGAAATTTTCTAACTCCCTGTGTCAAGAAGGAGGGAGCAAGCTCCGAGAAAATGTGAAAAAGTGCAGTAAAGGCAAATAGGTTGATCCAGAAAAAGTGTAAAATTGGCTAAGTCCCGCTCAAGGGAGCAAATCGGGACATTTGGGACGCCAAGGCGCGGATCGGCCGAAAAGCCTGTGTGGCCCAAATTGCATTTGGGACAATCGGGCGTAAGTACGCGGCGGGCGCGAAAAGCCGATCCCCGCCAAGGAGGAAGAAAATTGGCTAAGTGTTGCTTTCAGACGTTTGGGCCAAAAAGTTCGAACCGCCGAGTCGGCCGAAATGAGCAAATCAAAAATAATTGGGACAAAGCCAAAAGGCGCGAACCGGCCGAACCGGGTGAAAAAGGGCCAAGCAGTCCGAAACAAATTGGGACAAGTAGGCCAAAAAGGCGCGAACCGGCCGAACCGGCGAAAAAAGGGCAAGCAACTTAAACAAACTGGGACATTTGGGACAAATGGACGCGAACCTGCCGGTTCCCCGAAATCAGCACAAGGAGCACTGTGCCATCTGGGCCAAATAGACGCGAAGGGCGCGAAAGAGCCGGCAGGCCGAGAACCAATAAAATCACGCCACGTGTCACAAGGAGAAAGGTCAAAAAAGTCAAAGGGCGAGTTTTCGAGCACCGATCCGAACCTATGGGATAGTGCCACGTGTCCCAGCTAGGGCCCACAGAAATTTCAAAGCAAAGCCCACCGAAAAGTAGAGAAGAGAGAATTATTCAGTGAATCAGAGCATGCCACGTGGCGTCCAGGTGGCAATGCGCGGGAAAATATTTCAAAATCCGTTTTCGCCTGTTCCGTGCCCTAAATCTTCAGATCGACATATCTTTCGATCCAAAGCTCGGATTTGCACGTTCTTTATATCAACGGAAAGCTCATGAAATTCTCTACATGATTCTGGGGTTATTCTCGAATTTTGGTGTAGTCTGGAGGGAGAAAATTGAGAAACGCCTCTGGCACGAAATAACAAGTAGAAGTAATGCTTCAACAAACAACTTTAATGCAGCAGACAGTTCGCCGCTTCTGTTAGGCAGCCCGCCGTTTTGCCAGGATCCGCCGCTTCTGCCATGATGGATGAATTGAATGCAACCTAGAGATGGTTGGGGTAGATTTGGCTTTCCCTCCTCTCTTTCCTCTCTCATTTTCTTTCTATATATTGTAAAGAGGAGCTTCTTTTCAAGGTGGAACATTTTTTTTGCTTGCCTCCCTTTCTTTTTTTTTTTTTCCTCAAAGAATTTGTGGAGTTCGAACCTCTCATTTGAACCGTAATACTATTTCGCCTCTTAGCATTCGCAGTGTATCAGATCAATCTTTGGAGCAAGTAATACATGTCCGTGGATGATTCTCAACCCTCTCTCGTGTTCATTTTGCATCCTCCCGGTCTTTACTACAGTTTCGTCATTGTGCATGATCTTGTATCACATTCAAGTGGTCTCGTGTTTATTGGCAAAATAAGTGTTCTTCATTCCTGCATCACCTCCATTAGTTTAGATTTATTTTTACGCATTTTCTTACCTTGTCTCCTCGTAGATTAGATTAGGTTTTAAAAAAGAAAACCCTCTCGTATATTTCGTGTGCATCGAACAGAGGAATAGGAACCACCTTTCTCTGGAGATTCCTTTCTCACTCTTCAAGTCCCACACTGGAGAAAGGATTCAATGTTATGCAATCACACTGGATGTTAGTATGATCAACCTAGAAATCTAATCAACATCCAGGGGTGCTGTGATTTTGCACTAACAGTTTTGCACACGACCGGTGGGACCTAGAGGTCTCATTTTTATCAGAAGCAAAGTTGATATGCATCCGCTACAATTTTTTTGCTTAAAAAGAGCTATTATTTGCATATCCGCGACTCCAAGGGGAAGAATCAACTGGTTTCAGCAGTACAGGCCTAAAAGCTTATGAGAAGAATCACAAGGTCAAGAGTTGGAGAAGAGGAGGTGCTGTTTGAATACCTGCAATTATCTCCAAGAAGAAGGCAAAGAGGAAGAAGGATTCAAAGGTCTCCATCTCCACCAACAGTAACTCTCTCAACTCCTCCACCCGATGTGCCTTTCTTTCAATATACAAGGGTTTTAAGACCAATCAGAATGGCGCAACCAGTAAACCCCTATGTCAACTTCACAGCAGCAGCCCACTTGCTCTCAATGCACAAAATCCAATCCCATTGCAAAGATCAAGAACATTCCATACTTTATCGAGAAAATCAGACCACTCCTGGTGATCATGTCAAGGACATTGCTAACATTTGTGCAATCCATGAGATTAACGAGATGCAAGTAGCTGTCAAATTGCTGGCGTCTTCATTCAAAGGGAAGGCATTGCAATGGTTTAGGAGCCTTGAAGCTGCTTCTATCACGAACTGGAATCAGCTGTGTATTGCACTTCATAATCAATTTGGAGAGAAGGGAGACAACTTGTCTCTTTTGGAGCAGCTGACAACCATCAAGAGAGCTTCCAATGAGCAGCTAACTGACTTCAACTTCAGATTTCAAAGATCTTGGGATAGAATTCCAGTAGCAGTCAGGCCAACAGCAGAAGGTGCTTTTCTATATTACCTTAAAGCTTTAAATTCTGATATTTCTATGTTGGTTCAATCTATGGGAGGCACAACTATCCCTGCTGCTTATAGTATTGCCATTAGAGCTGAAAATTGTCTGATTCAAGCTGGCAAGCTAGCTCCTAGGCCTCCAATGCCATTATATCCAAGTTTAGAGAGCCCAAGTACTAGTCAGGCACCTGTCTTAGCTCCTTCTCCCACTCCTAGAAATCAGAGTTCAAATGAAGCTTCCACTTCATCTCCAAGTGCCCCAAATGAGCTTCAAGAAGTCATGAAGCAACTGCAAAATTTAGGTAATGAGCTGGTCACACTCAAGAGACAGCAAGCTCAAGGTTTTAGACCTTCGTATCAGCCTCAAGCTCAACCTAATAGGCAGCCATACCAGCCTCAAAGACCACCTAATCCAGCCACAAATATGAATCAAACAAGGCCTCCTGTCAATAGACCTTTCCAGCCCTATAATCCAAATGCCATATCTGCCTCTAAGGCATTAGTACCAGCACAAAACAACATTGCCCAAGAGTATGATTGGTGTTTTCCATGTAATGAACCCCATAACCAATCCATGTGCTACAATGGTGCTTTAACTCAAGCTTTAATGGTAACAACTACTGGTGTGGAGGGTGAAAGCAATCAAGAAAACGGCCAACAACAAGAAACATTCCAGCAGCAATCTGCCCCAAATGACACCACATTGGTAAATTGGCAGGCAGAGGATTTCTGTGGTATGAATCAGCAGTCTCTCAAGGTGCAGCCAACACAAGGTCAAAAAGGAGAAATTTGGGTGAAGAACAGCCATTAGCCCCAGCCAATCCACAACCTTCCACAGCTCCACAAATGATTGGCAAGCAAAACCCAGTTTCAAATGCACAAGGGCAGCCAAGAACAGCCCCTAGGCCAACTCAAATGCCAGCTGTTGCTGCCCACATACAAGGAATAAATGTGCAAACCAAAGGACAGCAGAGAGATCCTTCATCACCATTCAGTATCATTGATCAGATGAAGAAGACAAACGTCAATATATCTATGTGGGAATCCCTATCCATCCCAGGCCAAAGAGATCTGCTGCAAGCTGCTATGAAGGACTGGCCAACTTCGAATCAGCAGGTTCAGAGGCAAGACAAAGTGCTTACAAATGCTGCCCAGCCTGAAGGAAATCATGGAGCACAACAAGGTAAAATGTTGAAGCCCCCCCCTTTTTATGTTTCGTTAATCATTGGAAATCAGCTAGTGCATAATTGCATGATAGACTCCGGGGCAAGTAGCTCAGTAATGCCTAAACAGATAGCTGATCAGTTAGGGCTCCAATATGAAATAACATCTAAGGGAGTAGTGCAGCTGGATGGGACAGCAATAGCAACAGTTGGAGTGATTAGAAATTTGAGTCTTACCTTGCATGCATGTCCAAATGTTGTTGTCTTACAAGATGTATCAGTCATAGACCTTCCACCACTCTTTGCCCTATGCTTGTCAAGGGACTTCACAGCCAAGATTGGGGGATATTTGTCCGCTGATTGGTCTCACATGCTATTCAGAACAAGGTATGGAACTAAGGCCACAATTAGATCAGAACCTATTGCAAACTTCCACATTGAGCCCTATACTCCAAGTAAGATTAATGCCAATTGCTCGGCATTTGATCAAGAAGATCACCCTAGCACTGATGAAGCTGACACTAAGGTTGGAAGTATCCCAGATTTGACTCTTGATGAATGGGCAAGCAAGGTGCATGCTTTTGATCCTTATCAAGGAATAGAAGAATCTGAGCTAGGAGTCTATTGTATACACGAAGAAAGTCAACCTATTCCTAGCATCACCAAGCCAAACCACAAGGATGACAATGAGGTATGGCAGCTACTTTTTGATGGATCAAGGAGTAGACAAGGTGCAGGAGGTGGAGCCGTGCTTATTTCACCTCAAGGAGTAAAGTATTATTCAGCTTTTAGGTTTCAATTTGCATGCTCCAATAACACTGCTGAATATGAAGCCTTGGTGCAGGGGATGCATTGGGCAATCAAAAATAAATAAAGAACTTGCAAGTTTTGGGGACAAGTGAATTGATTGTAAATCAGTCAAGGGACAAGATGCCGCCAAAAATGATCTACTCAGATGCTACAAGAACAGGTGTGGGACCTCATGGAAGATTTTGAGGGTTTCGCATCAAGGCCATTCCTAGAAAGAGAATCAAGTCACGACAAAGCCTGCAGCAGCAGAGGGGGCAGCCTTTGACATTGTAGAAAACATTCAACAAGACAAGGTACAACCAAACATCCACGTGATTGTGAGGCCTTCAAAGGCCGGATAACGATGTCGCTTGGCAAGTATTTGAGAATGACCAGCAAATCATCCACTTCTTCAGAAGAAGAAGCTGAGTTCTCGCCTAAGAATCAAGAGAAGTTGAACAACAATATGGTGACCAGGTGATACAGTTGAGAACTGACAAGCTGCCCAAGGGACTTATCACCTTGGAGTCCATTTTTAACCCCAATGATCAGTTTAGAAAGGAGAAAGCAAACATTCAGGTCAAGAGGGAAGATTCGGTATCCATCTTGGTAGAAGAGAACAAGCCATTGCAAATTGGAAAAATGACAACTGAGCAAGAAAGGTATGAATTCATACAGCTTTGTCAAGAATTCCCTGACGTGTTTGCTTGGAGCTATGAAGACTTGAAAGGTTTCAATCCCAACTTAGCTCAGCATACCATCGAGTTGGATCCAAATACTAAGCCTGTCAGGCAGAAACAAAGACCAGTCAATCCACACATGGAGCCTCTCATGAGGAAAGAACTGGACAAGCTGATTGAGTCAGCAATTATATTCCCTATCAAGCACTCAAGCTGGGTTGCGAACTTGGTTCCAAAGTCGGCCAGAAGAAGAGCGGAGAAATCAGGTTGTGTGTGGACTTCCGAGACCTCAATAGGGCATCTCTTAAGGACCATTATCCACTCCCTTCCATGGAGCAAATATTGCAGGTCGTAGCTGGTTCAGAAAGATTTTCACTACTTGATGGATACTCAAAGCTTCAATCAAATTATGGTGAAGGAGGAAGACCAGTTCAAGACAACCTTCACAACTAAATGGGGCACGTATGATTACAAGAAGATTCCATTTGGACTGTCGAACGCCGGAGCAACATTCTAGCGAGCTATGGATATGGCATTCAAAGGCTTAATAAACAAGATAGTGCTGATATACCTAGATGATATCACTGTCTTCTCAAAGAATGTTGCAGACCACCTCTTTCACCTCAGGCAAGTGTTTCAGAGGTGTAGAGAGTTTGGAGTGTCTTTGAATCCTAAGAAGTGCATCTTTCGCACATGAAGGGAAACTCCTTGGCCATATTGTCTCCAAGGAAGGATTAGCAATTGATCCAGAGAGGGTCAAGCCATAAGGGCTCTACCATGCCAAGTCACAAGAAGGCTCTTCAAAGTTTCCTGGGAAGGATAAACTTTGTTCGGAGGTTTGTCCCAAATTTTGCAGCCCTTGTCAAGCCCATCACCAAAATGTTAAGAAAAAGCATGGCTTTCAAATGGACGGCAGAAGGCAAGGAGAGCTTTGAAGCAATCAAAGAATCCATCTCCCGGGCACCCACTCTCATCAACCCAGACTTTTCCAAGGATTTCATCCTCTATGCATTTGGAGGTGATGACACTATTTCTGCCATTCTGGTACAACAGAACAAAGATAATGATGAACAGCCGATTGCCTTCTTCAGCCAAAGCCTAAATGACTGCGAGTTGAGGTACTCTTTTATTGAAAAACATGTGCTTGTAAAGAATCAGAGCTTGAAGAAATTCAAGCATTTAGTCTCAAACAACAAGGTCCAGCTTGCTGGTCTCACATGTCAAGTTAAGGACTTCCTCCTCAACAAGGATTTGAATGAGAAAAGGGCAGGATGGATCACCCGTGTCATGGAGTATGACATTGAGATCAAAATCACCAAGCTGGTAAGAGGCAAAGGTTTGTGTGAGCAGCTCGCTTCCAAACAACCAGACAACCCAGAAGATGAAGAAGACGTTGTCCTGCTATTACAAGATGATCAAAAACAGGAAAATGATGATGTGTCCACTCCCTGTTGGACTCAGAATATGATACATTTCCTACAGACGGGCATGTGCCCTCTAGAAATGAGCAAAGCAAAAAGAAGACACTTCAGGTTGCAGGCTATTCCATATACCATCATTGATGGAGTTTTGTTCAAGAAGGACGTGAATGGAGTGCTGCTGAGATGCATTAACACAGGTCAGATCCAAAGGGTATTAAAAGAGTTTCATGATGAACCAGCTGGTGGCCATTTTGCACCAAGAGTGACAGCTCTGAAAATCATAAAGGCTGGTTATTATTGGCCTAAAATATTCAGTGATTGCTATGCATGGATCAAGAGGTGTAAGAATTGTGCATTCTTCACAGGAAAAGAGAGACTTGCAGCCCTCCCATTACATCCAATCTCAGTTGACCAGCCATTCATGCAATGGGGTTTGGACTTCATTCGAGTCATCAATCCCACCCGAGCCAAGGGCACAAATGGATTTTGACAGCCACGACTACTTCACCGATGGGAAGTAGCAAAGAGCCAAAGAGGCGAATGAGTCTAAAGATCTTGGACTTTTACGAGGGAATAACTACCAGATTTGGTGTACCGCTACAATAGTCTCCGATAATGCATCGCATTCATGGATCTAAAGTGACCGAGTGGGCTGTCAAGAACGGGATTTACCCGAGCACTTCATCAAACTATTACCCTCAAGGTAATGGCTGTGCCGAGTCTACAAACAAGAACTTGTCAAGATCATTAGGAGGACTCTTGATGAGACTCGAGAGCTTGGCATACCAAACTCGAAATCAGCCTTATGGGCTGATAGGATAACTCCCAAAAGATCCACTGTGTAACTCTCCATTCCATTTAGGCTTGTCTACTAAGAGAGGCAATCTTGCCCATGTCACTTGAGTTGCCAACGTTGGAACTCATGAAACAACTGGAGTTGCTAGAGTTTGGGCCCATGGAGGTGAGATATGCAGAATTGATGGAGCTGCAAGAAATCAGAGATCAGGCATTCCAAGCAATGGAAAAGGATCAAAGCTTTGATCAAGAAGACCTTTGATAGGAAGGCCAAAGATAGATCTTTTCAAGTAGGAGATCTAGTATTGAAATGGGATGTGGACAGAGCAAAACCAGGAAGGCATTCAAAATTTGATGCCATTTGGAGTGGCCCATACATGGTCACAAAGTGCAAGAACAACAATGCTTTCCAATTGGCCTCATTGGATGGTGAAGAACTGCAGATTCCAGTAAATGGAATCTATCTCAAGCGTTGCTTCTAGAGGGAGGTTCACTACATCTGTAAATACTAGATTAGATTTTCTTTCCTCCAAGTGCTTGTGCACATTGTTTTGCTGTAGGTTAGTTTTGTTTTCCCTAAGTGCCTTGGCACAGCTTGCTGTCCATGGAGATGTTTAGCATGTCTTTGCTTTCATCAGGTCACATTCCATCTTCCTCCTCGCACATTCTGAGTCAGTTTGGATTCTAACAGAATATTTGATGACTCCATGCCCAATGGATTGCTTCAGTAATCGGTCTTTTCATCTAAAGCAGTGATGATCCCGCTGAGTCGCCAAATTGTTATCCAAAATTCACCCCCCCAGGGTAATTTTGATAACATGCATCAGAATATCCAAATCCCAAGAAAATTGATTGATTCAGAGCAAAAATCAGGTTTCTAGGGTCCCTTCAGGAAATTTTCTAACTCCCCAGGCCGAAGAAGGAGGGAGCAAGCTCTGAGAAAATGTGAAAAAGTTGCAGAAAGGCAAATAGGTTGATCCAGGAAAAAGTGTAAAAATTGGCTAAGTCCTGCTCAAGGGAGCAACTGGGACATTTGGGACGTCAAGGCGCGGATCGGCCGAAAAGCCTCCAGGTGGCCCAAATTGCATTTGGGACAATCGGGCCAGAAGTACGCGGCGGGCGCGAAAAGCCGATCCGGCCGAAGGAGGAAGAAAAATTGGCTAAGTGTTGCTCAGGACGTTTGGGCCAAAAAGGCCCGAACCGGCCGAGTCGGCCGAAATGAGCACAGGCAGTCAAAAATGATTGGGACAAGCAGGCCAAAAAGGCGCGAACCGGCCGAACCGGGCGAAAAAGGGCCAAGCAGTCCGAAACAAATTGGGACAAGCAGGCCAAAAAGGCGCGAACCGGCCGAACCGGGTGAAAAAGGGCCAAGCAGTCCGAAACAAACTGGGACATTTGGGACAAATGGACGCGAACCGGCCGGTTCGCCCGAAATCAGCACAAGGAGCACTGTGCCATCTGGGCCAAATAGACGCGAAGGGCGCGAAAGAGCCGGCAGGCCGAGAACCAATAAAATCACGCCACGTGTCACAAGGAGAAAGGTCAAAAAAGTCAAAGGGTGAGTTTTCGAGCACCGATCCGAACCTATGGGATAGTGCCACGTGTCCCAGCTAGGGCCCACAGAAATTTCAAAGCAAAGCCCGCCGAAAAGTAGAGAAGAGAGAATTATTCAGTGAATCAGAGCATGCCACGTGGCGTCCAGGTGGCAATGCGTGGGAAAATATTTCAAAATCCGTTTTCACCTGTTCCGTGCCCTAAATCTTCAGATCGACATATCTTTCGATCCAAAGCTCGGATTTGCACGTTCTTTATATCAACGGAAAGCTCATGAAATTCTCTACATGATTCTGGGGTTATTCTCGAATTTTGGTGCAGTATGGAGGGAGAAAATTGAGAAACACCTCTGGCACGAAATAACAAGCAGAAGTAATGCTTCAACAAACAACTTTAATGCAGCAGACAGTTCGCCGCTTCTGTTAGGCAGCCCGCCGTTTTGCCAGGATCCGCCGCTTCTGCCATGATGGATGAATTGAATGCAACCTAGAGATGGTTGGGGTAGATTTGGCTTTCCCTCCTCTCTTTCCTCTCTCATTTTCTTTCTATATATTGTAAAGAGGAGCTTCTTTTCAGGAGGAACATTTTTTCTGTTTTGCCTCTCCTTTTTTTTTTTTTTCCTCAGGTGAATTTGTGGAGTTCGAACCTCTCATTTGAACTGTAATACTATTCTGCCTCTTAGCATTCTGCAGTGTATTGTATCAATCTTTGGAGCAAGTAATACATGTCTGTGGATGATTCTCAACCCTCTCTGTGTTCATTTTGCATCCTCCTGGTCTTTTACTGCAGTTTCTGTCATTCTGTGCATGATCTTGTATCACATTCAAGTGGTCTGTGTTTATTGGAAAAATAAGTGTTCTTCATTCCTCGGTGCATCACCTCCATTAGTTTAGATTTATTTTTACGCATTTTCTTACCTTGTCTCCTTGGCAGATTAGATTAGTTTTTAAAAAAGAAAACCCTCTGTATATTTCATGTGCATCTGAACAGAGGAATAGGAACCAGCCTTCTCTGGAGATTCCTTTCTCACTCTTCAAGTCCCACACTTGGAGAAAGGATTCAATGTTATGCAATCACACCTGGATGTTGTTGATCAACCTAGAAATCTAATCAACAGTATGATCAACCTAGAAATCTAATCAACATCCTAAAAAGTCCCTCCCATTTTGATTCTTCAAGTCATGTAGAGATGTTACAGGGAAGAAATGGAGATAGTGAAGAACCAAATTATCTTCCCAATTCAATCATAGATGACCTGGTGGAAGAATCCCACCCCCTTTTGAAGCTAAGGAAAATGAAAAAATCAAACACAATATCTTCTCACCCAATCGGAAGAATGATCATCATGGTGAGTATGAAGTCTTTTTCAGAGCATCCAAGAAAAAGGGTTCAATAATGGATGATCAAGATAATGTTGAAAGTTCTTCCCACATTGCCACCTCAACATAGTCTCATCAAGAGGATTATATGGATTTTTATCTCAAAGGAGTTCCATTCCCACAAAGTATGGACCTCTTCTCCCTGTCGGAAGGTGTTGTGAATCAAGTGTTCTCGTTCTTGCAAGAAAGTGAATCTTGGGCAACAAAAAAATGGAAGAGGTGAACAAGGATGTTTCAAATGAATCATGGGCACGTATGGATCAGATTTTCAACCATATCTTGAAATAAAAATGTAGATAATATTTCAATAAAAATGAAGATGAGCCTATAGAATTCTCGGAAGAACTATTTGTAAAATATGTCTTTAAGGCTGCAGACCCTCAACTCAGCCTTAAACTCTTGACTCATGCTATGGAGATGCAAGATAAGTGTGAGTCAATTTGTGCTCCTCTTTTTTATATACCAATGTTTGATGTTGATACAGAGCCAATGGATGAGTTTGATGACTTCCCCAATGCCTTGGTTGATGAGGGGAGTGTGAAGATATTTCTTTTTCTTCCACATTGTACGAGGAAGGTCGTGAATGTAAAATAAGGAAGGTCCTCGAATATCCTTGGGAATTCCTCAATCTTGGAGACAACATCTCTACTATAGATGATAATAGGGAAAATATTGAGCTGATTCACATTGAAGAAAGTTATTCAAAACATGGTGAAAAGATGCAAGAGTGTTGGGAGTATATTCAAAACCAACTTGTTCCCACCACTTCGGAATGCTCCACCAATGCAAAAAAAGAGTTCATATGGAAAAATCCACTAAAGGGTGAAGAATGCTTATATGACCAAACCAAGAGCTGTAACTTTGAAAATGATACCAAGGTGGACTTTGAGCAAATGCATATTGATAGTAGTCACTCGAAGCAGAAAAGAGAGATATTTAGAGAAGTCCTCGAATGAGAAGGAAATCATTTTGTTCTCACTCCTCTTGAGTACTTTGATAATATAGGAGATGATTTTAGGTTGTCATCCAAGGATGAATAATGTCTCCATAATGAGTTCAATATTTCCAATTTTTAAAATATAAAGGAATGGTGTATCATGCTCGCTAGACAACAAGATAAATCTTCAAGAAGAAAGATTTTTAAGAAGACAACCAAGTTTTTGATGGATGAAAGAACATTCTCACTGCAATGTGAGTACAAATATGGAATCATGATCAATCTTATTTTTCTTAATCCATGCAATGCCATCACTAGGGCATGGTTTGATCAAATAAAAAAATTAATGGTTCAAAGGTTAGACTTCAGTCCACTATTCCATGATGGCATGTATTTTTCTCAACCCATTATCTGGTATGTTAATATTCTTTCCCTACCTCTACAGGTATCCCTCCCCTTATATATAAATTCCCTTTCTTGGTGTGTGTTGTTTTCCCTTCTGGTTTGTTTCCCTTCCATTTGTGTGTGTGTGTGTGTGTGTGTGTGTGTGTGTGTGTGTGTGTGTGTGTGTGTGTGTGTGTGTGTTCTTCCTTTTAGGCTATCTCTTGCAAGTTATATGTGACTCTTGTAAAGCCCAATGGATACAACACTAGTCAACATATTGTAAATTAAGATTATGGAAAATCTCATGCCATGTCTTTTCTATGCTCAGTCTATAACATGTCCCCAAGATAGAGCTAGTTGTTGTTTTCATATAAATGTGCAACAAGAAAATTTCCAATTTTCAAGCATGACAATGGACCACAATGTCAAAAATTTTCAAATTCATACCTTCCCAAGACACCCCCAAGTCAATCTATCCCAATCACTAGTCCTATCATGTCAGTCTAATGATCCCTATGAGAATGTCAAGTGTCCTCCTAGGTGATTTGGGATCTCTTCAAGGATGCGATATTTCAAGAAGTTTTAGGAGGGGCTACCATCAACCTTCCTAGGACCCATGCACCACCCCTGGAGTAGATAAAAGGATAAAAATACATCATGGAGGAGTATTCAAGGGGTAAGAACATTAACGAAAATATTTTTGAAGATTTAGGGATGATTTGAAAGTTTTGGGGTTAGTTTGTCAGAAGTAGGTTCTTGGGCCTAAAGGAGCACATCTTTTGCAAAACAAGACCCGAGTTTCAAATTAAGATTTCGGGGAGCCTCATGAAGATTCAATATCCTAAAAAATCATTGTTGACAATTTTTGCACTTGTGCAAAAATGGGCAACTTGAAACTTCGTTACGATGGATGGCATTGGTGAAGTAAACCTAAGCTAGGGGAGATTCTTTCAGTTTAATATTTGTTTTGTTGGATTAATTAATGACTACATGTAATTTACAGCTATGTGTGTTGTTACAAAATGTAACAAATCACATAGTCTACAATTTCATGTTTATCTTTAGCAAAAGAACACAAGGGCCCCGAAGGACAAATGTGTTATCTTGATGAAGACAAAAATACATAATAGATGAAGTGTTAAGTTTGAACAAAAACCAAAGTTGATTGCAGCAATCAAAGTTCATTACTAAGGTTACATGTATTTTAAAGTTCTTTCCTTCATGATTAAATACATTCAATTATGTTATTGATTTGTTAATTCATTATACAATCCATATACAAATCTGAAATGCAGAAGGAAGTACATAACTCAATTTCAGAATTCAATGTTTTATTCATATAGAATTTCAAATTTTCCCACACAAGCCATGAGATGTGACTCAAGTAAACATCATAACTACTAAAATAGAATGTGCATGTGCATGAAAATAAAAGCAAAAAGAATATGAAGGAATCCATCATTTCCTTATTTCTTTTGTCCTTTGCTCCATCTTCGCTCCAGTTGTTGCTCCATCTTCATCCTTGTTATTCAACATTGCATTGTACCTGAAAGACAAACAAAGAAGAGACTTTCAGTCATGAGCTCAGGATTAAATCATGTTCTTGTACTGTCTATCTTCGTGCAAATGAATCTCCTTATATCAGGAGGTATGATTATAGAAAAATAAATGCATAACAAAAAAGCAACAACATTCTACATCAGTACATATCATTCTCACAATCATTTTAGAGAGAAAAGGTTAAAAAATGGAACATAAGAGAGGCCAAAAATCCTAAGTTTTCTAATTATTTTATAAGATGTGTAGGTACAAGTTACAACAAAGGAATAAATTAATCATGTCAAGCAAGGACAAAAATAAACTTCAGTACAAAAATAAATGAACAAGAGATATGGAAGGTTTTCGGATATAATGCATGTTGAAAGGGAACATATTTTCAGGACAACAAACTTATATAAAAGGGAAGCTATGTCATTCATCAAATGCAAAATTAATTGAAGGTCTAAAAGATGAAACAATCATGTCCAGGAGAGATTACATCATCGTGTCATACCTTATCAAAAAGTTGAAACAAAATGGAAAAGGAAATATGAGAAAATTTTGATAGGGATTCACCATGTAAAATGGACATTTTACATCTTTCCATCATGTTATTTCACAAATAATACATGCTTGAAAGTTGTGACAAAAGATAAAATACTATACTAATCAAATAGTATGCAAGAAAGGAAGAGATTGTAGTCTTCAAGAGTGCAAACAATATCAAGTTGTATTGAAACCCAAGTGAGCTACTTTTAAAACAAGACATGTTCCTGTAGGAGAATATCATGATTACAATCTTTAGATCCATAGGAGAGTTACAAAAATCAAATCTGATATCAAGAATGAAGTGTTTATAAATGAAAGGGAAAAGTACATAATTCAAATAAAATATCTTGATTCAGTGTTGAGGCATGATTGAAAATAGAAATAGCTTAACACAACTTTCTCTACAAAAGGAAGGAGTTTTCTTAACAAAGCTACAAGAGAATACCAAAGACTAAATCATATATTATAGCAACTTGGAGAAAAAAGGAGAGAATACATTGTATAGTCAAAGCTACAGATTCAGATGAATGCAGGTTACTTCATGATAAAGAACAACTTCAATTATACAATCAACTAAGGATGTAGAGGGTAATTCATGATGAAGAGATAAAGTACACAATGCAACCAACTCAATGTGTAGCTATAGGATCAACTTCAGATAATCATGACATCACAAGGAAAAAACTTCCATAGTCTCAAGAAAAGGGTTCCAAACCACTACATACTTTGAAACATTCAGATCGAAGGTACCACATTCTGTAAAGATAAATCAAAGTAATGCAATCATTTCAAGATAATCAAGTACAAAAAGTACATAATTGAATCAAGAAGCTCAATACTTAGACAAATTCATCAAACATCAATGACTTAGATAGTCATGAAAATGTTACAAAAGAAGTGAAGAAATGAAGATAGAGCTTTATAATCAGAAGGTAAATACAAATTCAGAGTTGTAGATCAAGATGGCAATTAGCTGACTCAGTTTTATCAATGAATGATAACATAAATGGAACTAGGACACTGGAAACATTCATTAAAGTAAATGCATAGATCAATGGTGGAGTATGGTTTCAATCACACATCTTGAATAGTCAAAATCATGATTAAAGTTGCATAGTAGTGAACCAAATGATCAAATAGTTACAGTCTATGATAAGGTGATAATAGCAGTTAGCATATCTGACAATTACCAAGCCTAATTAAAGAAGAAAGGAGTGAAAACATATTTTATGTTTTGAAATGAAGTAGATGTCAAGCAAGTTGTAAAAACCTAGTGGTAAAATTTAGATCTATAATAGTCATATTTTACAGATTTGAAGTGAACTCAAGGAGCATCAAGTTTTAAAATCAATTAAGATGGTACATCACTTCTACAAAATACAAGTGCAACTACAAATCACAAAGGATCAATCCAAAAGTGCACTCAAGAGAGATAGGTACATAAGAGATGCAAGATAACATATTTCAGAAGGAACCATTTTTCAAGTAATAAAAGCATGATATAGAAATCAGGATAGGATAATTTTGCTTCAATATGGTTTCAAGATTCGAACTTTGTAAGCTCTGCTACACAACTAACATCTTCAATACATACTGTACTTTTGAGTCAAATAAATAGAATAGTTCAGCATGTATCTTGACTAATGAGGCACCAATAAAAATACAATCAAGGTATGAGCTCGAAGAAATGGAGTGATCATCACACACTAACTATCTTGAAAAAAAAATGAAGTTCATCAGAAGGAATTCAAGTATTACTACTAGAATTTTGCAGAGCCTCGGTAATAAGTGTCGTATCATGTACACAGGAAATCTATAGTATGCAGAATAAGTGCAAAAGCTCAACTCAGATTTGAACACAATAACAAGTCACTTGGTTTCAATGAAAATACAGCTCTACAGTTTAGATTTAGGTGAAATAGCTCAAATACACTAGAAGCGGCTATACCCATCAACCATTTTCAATAAATTTAAAGTTACAACGAACGAGAAAAGAGCTCAAGCCATCAAAGCGAATGGAGTTTAGGCCAAGTTTCAGGAAATGCAAAAGGAAAAAATTTCAAACCTTCCACATGCGTTCAAAGATAGCTCAAAAGATCACCAATAATAGAAGCTATGTGAAGAAAGAAAGAAAAGGTTTCAAGAAAAATCATGAGCTTTATTCCCAGATGGTAAAAATATGGAAAATGGTGGTAGTGAACACAGAAGGGAAAGAGGTCATGAAGAAAAACAAAGATCAATGTAAATTTCCATGGTCACCGATAGAGACCCAGAATGGTTTCTCAGAAAACGAGTCTCAAACTCAAAATTTCCACAGATCATAGGAAAGAGATATTTCGAAAAGAAAATGAAAACCCATTAGTGGGTATTTCGAGAACTCAGTTTTATCACACACAGAAGTGTTAATATGGAGGGAAAGACTTACCAGGGAAGCTCAAAGTTTTCAAAACCATCAAAATGATTAGGTCTAGAGTAAAACAATGATCACCCAAAATGATTTTCAAACTCGGGAGTCAATCAAGAGCAAGAGATCACAAAACCCACAAAATTTTTCAAAAGATTCAGTATCAGATCCAAGGAAAAAATGAAAATGGAAGTATATGTGTGCAAGAACAAAACTAGCTCACCTTTAACCACTCATGGCGGTCACTATCTAGTAGATCTCGAATAGGAGAAGAAACAATAATAAGAATATAGTTCCCATGAATACAAAGAACCACAATGAGCTAGAACAAGTATAAACTTGGAGGATAGCTAGCAGTAAAACATCGAAATCAAGCTCGTATTGATGACCACAATAAGAAAACTCATATACAAGTGAACCATAGAGCAAAAATTTAAAATATGCTAGTATTTGCACTCATAGAATCTCAAATAATGACAAATACATGTGTAGTGCCTCTAAAAATCCAGAGATCATGCTCAGAAAGATGAAGTAGAGAGCTTGAAATAAGTTTAATGGAAGCCACTCAAAAAAATCACGAGAGAACTCAAGACATTGAAAATGGCTGAATCTAAGCACATGAGCGCATAGGGATTATCAATGCAAAACTTACAGAGTTTCCATTTTCCAAAACTCAAAGATTCAAAACCTCAAAGTATTCAAACCATCACAGTATACTCAGAAGACATCTTATAAAGAAAGTAGAGATAAAAATCATTATCAATGACATTAATGAATAAAATATCTTTCAGAGAACTCATAAAGAGATGAAATGACAAAATTATACAAGGTGTGAAGTCACGAGCCTCGCGGGCTAGAGAAATGCACAATTTTGAGCTTCAGAAGATCAAAGAATGGCAACTGATACAATTTTGGCATGTCTTCACCACTCGTTATGAGCAATGAAAATAAAATGAGTTTAGGTTTCAAGTTGTTTTACCCACCTCGACTAACCATCACTCAACCTAACTCAACCCATGAGTTACAAGATCAACGATAAGGATCATGTTGGTACTAGGATCAATGATCAATAATCAACCACCAAATTCTATATAAACCACCATGGTTACAATGTCACCGACCATCTTAATTATAGGTTCAGAACCCTAACTAAGGGTTAGATGGATCGAAGGCTAAGATCAAACTATGTAACCATCAATACTTTAAAACCTAAACCACTACCAACTACCTTGCTCACCATAAGTTGAAAGATCAACGTCTCATTTTTACAAGGGTACATAGATCAATGACCATAATTCAATCACCAAAATCAAAGCAAACCTCAAGTTACCATAGTCAGCTCCTCACCTACCCTAGTTAGCATCAATGAGAGAGTTAAAGTAAGTACCAGAGTCAACGACCAATGTTTGATTTATCTTATCAATGCAAACCCAAAGTTATAGTCAACTCAACCGGAGTTAAAAGGGAATCCATCGAATAAGTATGCGAAGGGTTGAGTCATCGTAGGAGGAGGACAACCCCATGATTAATAAATCATTGCATTTTACCTTGGTTTAAGGTCTTATAATATATTCTGAAATAATCAAGCACAGAAAACAAATTACTATATAATGATAATCCAAAAGGGGTCGGTAATATAGTATGGCCATGATCAAATCAAGAGGGGATTTTTTAATGCATGTGATTTTTGATCAAAGTATATTCCAACAAAATCAAACCATGACCACTTTACCTTATACTTTCCAAAACATCCTTAATTTCTCCAAAAGGAGGTCAAAACTAGAGTGAAGACAAAGTGTGCACCTCACAAGTGGTCCCCACAATGGGAGGTTTAGAAAGAAAACAATAGCATTATGTGTACAAGGTTTAATCTTACATGTTATCACAGGAGACAGAGAAAATTATGCATGGAGATGTCAACATCAGAGCCTGTAGGTGGTCCCCACACTTTGGGTGAATTTTGTAAAGTGTTAAATCAAAAGAATTATCTTTCTCACACATAGAGATATTATTTTGCATGTGCATCCAAGGGGGCAAAACTAAAGAATGTCAAATTTATCATTGCAAGTGGATCAAGTTGCAGATGTCACATCATCAGCTAGAAGACAAAAATTACATGCATTGGAGAAGACTTTCTCATCAAGAAAAGATTATTATTAGCCAAATTATTCATCCAACTTTATTAAAAATAGAACAGTCAACTGTAGTTTGACTGAGTTGTATTTTTGTAAACAAGGCTATTAATGCCTCATTGTATTAGCATGCTTATTTTTATTCCTTTATTTATTCAGGATAAAGGATAAAAATAGGATGCATGGGCGAGTACAATTTTTAGTCTATTTTTAGGAAGGGTGGGATGAATAATTTTTCTATATATTGTGTGCATTGGCAAAGCACGGGAGGAATTTTTAGATATAGGAGTGCTGAAGCAGTTTGTGCTAGTTTTTCCCTTTGAATGAGAATTGATTTCTGCCTTTCCAATTATTTGCAGCTTTGTGTATACTTTATTATTTCTTGTGAATGTCAAAATTCCCTGATTGATCATCTTACCTTGCTGCAAATTTAGTAATTTTTGCATAATATTAGTGTGCATGCTTATCTTAACAATATTGTTGTGAATCATTCCCTCAATACATCAAGTGTTTTTCCTTAATATTTTGCTAAAAACTATTGGTTTGTGCATCTAGAATCCATTCTCAAATGATTATGTATCACCTCAATTATCAATTCATTTACAATAATCTTTTACCCTCAAAACTTCCAAAACAAAGTTTAGGATACATCAAGGAGTCATCCTTGATCACGGAGACTCACCTCAACAATAGATATACCCATAGACCTGAGGTGTTTCCATTATATCTATGAAAGAGAGAGATCAAAGCAAGATGAGAACCCTAAGTCATCTCTCTATAGGGTGCACTTTCGAGAGATATCAAGCACTTATGAAAATCATTTTCCATGCCCTACATGGTGGAAAATATGGCACATCTTGAAGCATCATACACTTCCCTAGGTAATTCATTCTTTTGGCACAAAACTAGCGGTCACGAGAAAGAAGAGGTAATTTATAGGTGTTTAAATGAGAATTGGATCTTAGGACTATCACCATTATATTTATTGGGTTATTTTTAGGTTAAATTATATGAAATTTCATCCAAAACTCATCCGAGAGCCCGAGATATGGTCTTCGCAAGTTGGTCCCAAGGTGAGCTTTCCGATACTTAGTCATTTTTTAAGCTAGACATGTAGAAAATCATGGTTAAGGAAAAATTACTTGTTCCCTTTGTCCCTTTTCAAAGGGATGAAAGGGACATAAAATTCCCCTTCCCCCATTTAGTCTTCAGGTCACCAATATGACCATGTACTTACCCAGTTCAGCCCCCTCTCCTAAGTTACTCAACGAATTAAAATATGACAAGTGTCAAACCTAGGATGAAGGGGAATTTCATGTCCCCTTTTCACCTTTTGGGACAAAATGGATATAAAATTCACCCCCATCTCCTCCTCTTCCATTTTCAATCTATAAATATCAATACTTAGCCAACTTTTTCCTTTCTTCTCCCACGCCTCTATGGCATACCGAAAATCTACTGAATTTCTTATGGAATCCAAATCCTCCATTTTCACATTTTAATAAGTCCATGAAATCCTCATTCATATTAAAAAAATATCACAAAAGGAATGGATCGAAATGGTAAAAATGAATTAAAAAATATTTTTTAGAAATCCTTGTAGTGAAAAATAGAGAAATGCCCATTTTTTCTCAATCTAGAGCACAAATTGAGATGTTGTATTTTGTAGACTTCCTCATTTTTAGATATGATCAAGATGAAACAAATGGGAGGTCAAATGATTCCCTAGATTATTTTTTTCAAAAAAAACTCCATTTTGTGCCCTAGCTCACATTGGTCAAATTTCCCGCCAATTCGACAATTGGATCGAGCTAAAAATATGCACATAGATTTCAAATAAAAAACATATCCCAATGGAGCTAATTCCATCACCATCATAATTAAAAATCAGACCTCGAAAAAGCTTCATGACTCAATAATTGCTTCCATGGTAGCTCTATGCTTGAAGCCCTTGCCAAGTCAAAATTTCATTTTTATTTCCAAGCATTCTGGTGGGTGAAATTGAGTGAATTTTGGGAGATAAGATCATGATGATGAGCCAAATCTAAAAATATGTGTTTTGTCCAAAAATGATCACTAGAGACCCACTTTCCAAAACTAGTAAGTTTTCATACAGCTTTGCTATTTTTAGTTAGTCTTCATCGAAGCGTATTGGTGAAAATAGTTTGCACCGAAGATAATCGTGAGATCAGAATGATTGTTTAGAGCACAAAATAGTGAAAATGACCACTTACTAAAAATAGTAAGCCCCTATATGGGTTCTTTCCATTTTTAGTAAGTCACCTCATAAGAGCAACGACCTAGAAGGAGACTGTGTACACAAGGAAAGTAAAACATGCAAAACTCATAAGTGACGTCATCATAGCCCAAAAACTATCAATTACTAAAAATAGTAAGTTGTCTCATAGGCAATTTCTATAAATAGTAAGTTGTCTCATAAGAAATATCTATAAATATTAAGTTGTTCTAGAAGGTGGATTTTACAAAGGAAGTGTACATAGAGATAAAAATTCAAGTGGGCATTATCAACAAGGGTTTAGAGAAGTAGATTCTTACACTTACTAAAAATAGTAAGTCATATTAAAACAGGTACTTGATCTTTGATGAATGATTTCAGGAGCTCTGTAATGATTTAGGAGGTAAAACAATACTCATTACAAATCTAAGAGAATAATCTACAAGGGAAAACTATCATAGTCTTCAAAAACTCCTGACACTCTTCATTGGAACTCATTATTCGTAGGTATTGTTAAACAAGGGCATAATTTTAGGGACTTTCAGAAAGAATTAAAAGATGAGACCCATCCCCTTGATATTGGATTGCTATTTGGAGTCAAAATCATATAACATTTCACCCAAAATGACCTCCGAAGCTCTAGCAATCTCAATTTCAAGTTTTCTCTTTCGACAGAGCCAAATTCTTATGTTTTTCCTCTCAAAAGTGCATGGCACATTTTTGTGCACCTCATGTCCTTTTGGAAAGGTGCAATTGGGACAATAAAATGTGCCCATGCATAATTTTTTCTTTATTTCTCCATTTGATCCTATATTTTTTGCATTCCATTCGTATTCGCACTCGCCAACTCTCTTTCTAGTTTCAAGTCTTGAAGTGTAAAATCATGCCTCTGGGAACAAAATGGGTTTTTGTCCCTCTTGTCCCCTTTGTACAATAGGTATAGTAATATGTGCACATGCATAAATTTTTTCCTACTGATCCATTCGTCACAAATGTTTTTGCATTTCATGCGTATTGCCCCGATCTATCATGCCACATGGTTCCTTGATCAAATTTTTCCACCTTAGTGCACTTACTAAAAATAACATGTGTCCATGGTGAGGCATACTAAAAATATAAAGTGGATAAAAATGGAAATGCATCATCAACAAAGGAGGATTGAAATGTTCTAAAGGGTTCGAAGGCATCGAGATCAATTCACAGAGCCTTCTAGGAGTTGATAGGAGTGGATTCTTCATCAGCATAATGTTCTCTCTCTTCTCTCCCCCTACTTTCTCTCTCCTCCATGTTCTAATTCTTTGTTGGGGGTGCACTTTTTATATTTCCTTAATGAAATTAAAAATCAACTTTATGTTTACTAAAAGTCACCTTTATGTTATAAAAAGGGATTTAATATTCTCATAGGAAGTTGAAAAGTTTTAAGTTGCTCAAGGACATATGAAAAGTCATTGGGGGGTATATGAAGAGTCATTTCTCTTCCTATAAATTATAAATCCATTCCCATTTCAAAGGGTTGGTGATTGATTTTGTAAACTCAAGAGTACATTATGCTTAGAGAGAACAAAGGAGATAGCCATTTTCTTCTATCCTCCTCTTGCATATGTTTCCTCCTTTTCCCTACTTTGTATAACTTTAATTGAAATGCTAAGGAAGAAGTTTCTGTTTTTGAAGGCATATGAATGTTTCCATCTTTGTATGCATGGTTTCCTCTATCCAGTAGCATGGAATTTTTGTTTTTCTTCTCATAAAATGCATGTGTGGACATTTCAAACTAGTGTGTGCAAGAATATGAGTTTTTACTTGCAACATTAGTTCTCCTATCTCTTTTCTCACTCTCCTTTCCCACTTTGCAAACAAGGTCTTCTCTAGCAAGAAATTGCTATATTTTACGCAGAGATTAGTGGAATTCCCTTGTTTGATCCCCTGGCTATAAGTCCACTAGGAAAATCCACCCATTTACGTGCATGTAGATACGAATATGGATTGTCTAAGTAGAGGGACTTTGATTCCCAAAGCGTTGGCAAGAAACCCACAAATTTTTCCACCTGAAATTTTTTCTCACCAACAACATGTATGTATGTTTCATGATCTATAACAATAATTGATGTAATATGTAGGTCATGGGTATTCTAATGAGTGGTTACATTCCACAGTTGATATGTTCTTGGGTGTTCTTAAGGCCCATAGGTAAAGATTGGTTCTTGGAAACAATTGTCTTATGAAGGATATGATCCGTCTTGTTAGTATAATCAATAATTTCATTAGTGCTAGACAAATTACGACCATGGATGGTGTTTTTATGTCATATTTGACATGTGTGACTAATTTGGGAGTTTGAATAATTATGGTAATGAGGTTTACAATTTTTGGTAATCCAAGTTATGGGGTTTAAAGTTGTTTTTGAGCTTGTTTAGTGCATTTGGGCATGGCCAAACTACATGGGTCCATTATGAATGTTTTAATGAATGTATTGGGATGTTTTAAAGTTATTTTGGTCAACCAAAAGGTGTAGGACCAACTTGTTTCATGTTTATGAGTTGATAAGGGTATAAAGTGCATGTTTGAGTTTAAATTTGAACAAGCTAACAGAGAGGGAAAAATTATGACCCAAGTGTGAGTGAGAAATAGGTAAGAAGGAATCAATTCATACCTATGGATGTGTTTGAAATGTGGAGGAATTATAGAGAACTTATATGCAAGGGTTTGAGGCCAAGTTTGTCCATGAAAGAAGAAGAAATGAGTGAGGTGAATGAGGGTTTGAAGGAGTTTGGAGCTGAATCTTGTGATCACCATCAGTTGAGTTATTGCAAAATATCTACAATGATCCTATTACCAAAGTATTTTGTGATGAGTCATATTCATGCAAGTATATTTTTGTGAGTAATATTATCAAGGGTTTAGGGGTTGGTACCTCACTAAAGAAGTCCCTTGTGATGTGTAATATTCACTTGAATCTTTTTATGAGTAATATCAACAAATTTTTTAGTGGGTTTTCTTCCCTTTGAGGGTTTCCCACTTACATCTTGTGCATATGTGATGTTTCTCATGTTTCATGTTCATTTGAATGTATGAATCACATTTAATAAGCTAATGTGTAATGTATATGATGCACAATGAGATATTTAGAAGATTTAAGCTATTTCAAGCTACCAAGTTATACTAAAATGATCAAGAAGGAAGCAATCAGGGTTGTCAAGCCTAGTTCAAGTCAAGAAGGACTATTATCCCTAATTGAGAAAGATAAATTTAATGAATATCCAACTAATATCCAATCAGAATATGAAGGATTTTCAGATGAAATTACTATTCCAAAAGGATCATCCAAGATCTCAAAGGTAGAAAGGGAGAAGATGGAATCTTTGAGGTCATCTGATGCTTACATTATGTTTTAATGACCTATTGATATTTTTGTATCTTCTTTGATCTTTTATAATACATTCATCTAATGGAGGAATCATGGGTGTGTGTCCCTACAAGGTTACTTCAGTACTATTTAGGTATGTCTTGTTTTATCCATAAGAGTATTGTCTTGAAAAGTATCTAGTCTTTTTAAATGTTCTTGAAGTCATATTTTTTTTTTTCATCAATCATGATTGATTCAAAAATATCAGATATTCTATGGAAATAGATAAGATTAGATAATGATATGTGGGGGTTTCCCAGATAGTGCTAGTTCTAAGAGGATTTTAACTCCCTTGGAGGATGTCAACCCCGTGTTAGACAAGATAATAATAGATCATGAACAATAGTAATGGAATATAAAACAAAAAGTAACTAAAATAATGAGAGAACTTAGCTTGTGCTCTGTTATGGAGATGGAATAGGCATCAAGATGGTAAGATAATGAATTATGACAAAGATTTCTCCTTTAAATTGGCATAACTTAGTTAAGCTCTTTCTTCTCTTCTCTAGGCCTAGGTCTCTCTAGGTCTTCTCTTGGAAAATCTATCTCCCTCTGAAATATGGGGAAAACCCCATATTTATAGCTTAGATGTGAGACTAAACTGCAGGTTAAATGATACCCAGGGTGGAGTAAAGTAACTTGAGTTAGGGATATGATGTGATCACGTGGGGACCACGGCTTGAATTATTAGATGGAGTGGGGAGCATGATTGACATGGTGGGTGAGATAAAGATTCCATTTTAAAAAAAAGGTGTCGGATGGGTGTATTAATACCCATGAATTAAATAATTTGTGAAGGATGGGGATATGCCAAAAGTTGAATTATCAAATGGGTCTACATGGAGCCCATTTGATAATTAATCAAATAATGTGAGAAAATAAATAAGATTTTATTTAATTTAAGAGAAAGAGATGTGAGAATGGAAATTAGATGAATGTGAGAGATGAGAAGGGGTGCTATATACCAAAAATAGGTGTCTACATTTGCCCCTTTTTGTTGAGTGGTTTGCGATAGCAAGCCACGAGAAAAAACAAAAAGGGTTAGATGAAAGATATGTCGAGGATGGATGAAGACATGACCAAAGGAAAGATGCCTCAGGAAAAAAAAGGATCGCAATAAAAATAAAAAAAGTATGGTGGTGACTCAATATCACATCGGTAGAGGACAATTACGGTCTCAATAGAGACAGATGACAATGTTCTATAGACCAGTGAGTGGGTGAAGACCACTATAGTATGGATGTAAACCAAGATGACCAATGGGTCATAGGAAAACATCAAAATATGTGCAACTGAATGCGAAAGATGTGTGCAATCCTTTGTTTGTGAGGAATCATAAAAAAATCATGCATCCAAAAATGGATGAGATGAAGATAATGATGCCCCAACACAGGGCACGAGAAGGACACAAAGTGAGTTATATGTGTTGACAAGTACAAGGATGAAAAGGTGCCCCAACATAAGACATAGATAGAATAATCATAAATGTGGACAAGATGAGCAGATAGGATAGAAAGGTGAGATAAAATTCCTAAAAGGGTAATAAATATGATGACAATCATGTTTCATAGGAAAGATGCATAAGTGTTAGCAAATTAGAAGGTGAAGAAGACAAAAAAGTCTTATTTCTTCGGTAAGTATGATAGAGATACTTTTGTGACAAAACAAAAGTAGAGAAAATATTCATGGAAGAGAACAAGATTAGATAGGTGATGGCCATTATGGTATCTTCCAAGACAAAAATGTCAAAAGAAGATGGGAAGAGATTCTTAGAAATGGATATGATGATGTCCCTATGAGAGGACTGATGAAGATAAAAGATGTGACAGGGTTCTCAAAAAGAGAAGAGGTCAATGTGGCAAAGAGAAGAACAAGAATGGTAATGAAAGGGATAGATGGCGATACATAAATGGAGAAACATTGGCATTGACTGTGAATGCCAGATGTAAGGGATGTTGAGAAAGAGAAAAGGGAATAGACAGGAGGATTGGTTGATTATGAGAAGAGCAAGAAAGATTGAATATGAAGGTGACAGGGATATGGAATAGAGGGACGAGAGACGGAGGAGGAGAAAATAAGGAATGAAAGGGGAGGAAGAAGATAACAAAGAAGGATTATAGAGAAAGGGGAAATGAAGAAGGACAAACAAAGAGAAGACAAGAAAAGAATAGAGCAGAGGATGAAATTATGAAAAAGGGAGAGAGTTATTCAAGATGAAAGTGTGATGAAGGATGGAGTAGAGGAAAATAGAGAGGTAATGGAAAATGAAAGAGATGATAGAGCAAAGAAAATTGAAGGAAACAAATCATAGTGAGGAAATCCAAGGCAAAGAATATGGAACTGACCACATGGAAATGCATGTGGATGATGAGATGATAAAGGAAATGGGATAACACTTGAAGAGTTAGGTTTTGATGGGGAAGTAAGGAGGAAGTGTGAGGTAAAATGGGAAGAAGGACGATGTAGAGGAAGTGAAATAAGATGAAGATCAAAAAGGAGGAGAAGACAACAAAGAAAATTATGTGAAGGAAGGAACCAAGAATGAAGATATTTGGTAAAGAGTGAGAAGCATAAGGAACGTAAAGAGAAACTTGAGGGAAGGAATGACATCGATTGGAAAAGAAACGGAGATGCATGAGATGAGGATATGTTGATGATGAGAAAATAGAGAGGTGTATGATGAAGACAGTGAAGAAATTGGCAAGGAAGAATGGAAGATAGAGAGGTGGTGAGGAAAAAGAAAGGATGGGATAGGAGAGGCAATGCCAGTGAATGGATGTTAGGAGAAATCCACCGATAATGATCAGTAGGAAAAGATGGGACAAAAGATGAGACAAGGCAGAAAGTAAATGAAGAATGGGAGGGGGAATGCCAATGAAGGGACGTTAGGAGAAGTCCTCTCGATAATGATCAGAGGACACAGAGGAAGGAAGGAATGAAGATAGAATGGAGGAGGTCAAAGAAAAGGATTCAGGTTGTGTGGAATGGGGATGAGTGATTTTTAGGAGAAGTCCACCGATAATTACTAGCGTGGAAATGGAAGATGATGATGAAAGAATGTTAGAGAGAGACCAATGACAATGATGGGTAAATATGGGGGTAGATATGTGGGAGAACTCTAGAAGATGGAGTGGAAAGAGTAAAGAAAGGAGGGATAATGATGTGTAGGAAGATGAAGGTGAGGAGAGGATGTAGTGGATGAGAATGAATGAGAGAAAAATGAAGAAACAAGACATGAAATGAATGGAGAAGCAATGGTTAAGTAAGATTACCCAGCGATGGATGATGGAGATGAAAAAGAGACCAGTAGGAAGTGGTGTTTGCGAGAATGAAAGAGGAGGTGAGAGGATGTGATGATGGGGAATGCCGAGAAAATGTAGATGGAGAGAATGTGGGGTAGTGGGGAGTGTAGGATGAAAATCATGCTTAAGAGGGAACTCTTAAGTAAGATCACCATGCCGCAGGAGGATTTAAGTAAGATCACCAAACCGGAAGTGATGATATGGAAAGAGAAAGACAACATTGTATTGGATGCAGGTGTGGAATGATTGGTTGGAATGGATGAGATATGATGAGAGGCGGGAGACAGAAGATGAGGAAGAGATGATGGGAGATGGAAGGATCAGATGGCCAACCATTCTTAAGAGAAACTCTTAAGTAAGATTTCCCTATGATGGAGATGGTTAAGTAGGATCACCAAACCGAAGAAGAAGAAGAAGAATGAAAAAGACTGAGCAGTGTATACCAAAATGGAACAAGAGATGAAAGGAGGTGATATCAAAGTGATAACAAGGAAACAAAGGAGTGTGACATGAATGGATGGAGGAACATATGCAGTGTAGATGGAGAGTGTAAGGGAAATCCTTAACTGGGATGCCCACGTGGTGGTAGTGATGATGCAAGAGTGTTAAGCGGAAAAGGAGGAGTGGAAAGACGTTTGTGGTGGTGATTGTCATTTGTTGAAAGAGGAAATGGTGGAGAAGCTTCTACAAGTGGGAGGATCCAAGGAAGAAGATATACCTTAACTAAGGTTCTTTGGCTATATGGATGGTTAAGCAAGATTGTCAAACTGAAAGTGGAAGAGTAAAAGAGAAACTCAAGAGGAAAGACAAGTAAGATATTTGGCATCGTGCAAGGGGACAGAAAGGTGAGAAGGATGATGTGGAGACAAATGGTGATGAGTGGACATGGAGAGCGAGGAGCAATGGATCAAAGATGGTGTTGAACATGTTGAGAGATAAGGAGCTGCAGGATAATGAACTTGCCTTGAGAAGGATCCTCAAGTAGGATTCACAAACTGCAATGGTGATCAAGTAGAATTCACAAACTGAAAAGTGTATTTGCAAATGCATTCATGGAGATGATGGATAGATATAAAATTCATAGTGTGAAATTTGATATGATTTTTATAAAAGATGATTTGGATGAGATGAATGGAACATAGTTGTAGTAAGGGCATATAGGAAACTATGTTTGAACTAGATTGGAGATAAACAAGAAAAGGTTACCACTCAAGGCATTACACTTGTAGCCAATAATAGGTGTTAATACATAACCAATGATAGTTAGTTATACCAAAAGATCATGAGGGAAATATGGATGAAAGATGCTCATAATCCTAATATTGACATGAAAAAGGGATCAAAGATGTGACTTGTACATGGGAAGAGGGATCTCCAAAGGTGGTGTTCCTTAAGTCTATGCCCCAGACTCTGGGAAAGGGAAAGAACAATAGTAGAAAGTTGATCAATGCGGGAAGCTTTTAGAAAATGTTGATAAAAGAAGGTTGATCAATGCGGAAAACCTTCCAGATGCCATAATAATAGAGTAGCCATCCTTCGAGGGTATGGTCTACTTTATACATAATATGGATGGCAAGAATAATAATATGATAGCCATCCTTCAAGGGATCGGTCTATTTCTTTTGATTTTGCTTGGATTTTGATTTGTATACTTTTTTTTTTTTTTTGTATTTTTGCATGAACAATTGTCCTTCGAGGGATCAGTCTATTTTTATAACTTTGATTTTTCCTTTTACATACTTGAATTTGAGCTTCACATGGGGAGAGCTGGGAATAGCTAAGTAAACCACTTAAGAGGGGATAAGGAATGTACAAGAGACACCTGGACCCTTCGCATGGCTGCAATAGGAGAATGAGAAGGTAATGGATGTAATGGTTATGGGATCACATCAAAGTAGTGAAGGTGGACTACATAATTCAGATTATTACAATGACAAATGGAAGGGGCTAAAGATGGCAGAACAATCTAAGGATGTAACTAAGTTCTCATTGGTAGATATGCTAACAATAGACTAGTCACAAGTGCAATGCATTAAGAGGTTCCATCTCTGGTTTACCACCATGAGAGGGAAGACAATGTGAAGTTGTAATAAGATGAGATGATAGCCAAGTAGGAAAAAAAACTATATCTGAAGGAAACAAACATATGACCACAATGGTGGATTTAGATGAAAATAAATGATGATGCCCCTAAGAGAGACATAAACATAGAAGGACAATCATGGCCTCAAAGGAGGGCTTGATGAAATAAATGGTGTCCCAAAAGAGACACACATATAGCCACAATGGTGGACTTTGAAATAGATGGTGCCCCAAAAGAGACACAAATATAGCCACAAAGGTGGACTTAGAGAAAAAGGTCCCTCAATGGAGAGACAAACATGGCCTCAAAGGAGGGCTTCAATGAAAAAGATGATACTCCCAAAAGGAGCATAAACATAAAAGAACAAATATGGCCTCAAAGGAGGACTTAGAATGAGATGAGGATCTGGATATAATTAATTTAGATTGGATGGATGTGAAGAAAGTAAACAAAACAATGTCAAAGAGTGAAGTCCCCTGAAGTGGAATAATTAGGATTGGATTGTAAGGATGAGATGTGTTCTAGTAAGAGGCGAGATGGAATGTCAAGGGCGAGAGGAAGGTTTTCCCCAATAAGTTAAATGTGAAGGAGGTAAAGGATGTCGAAAGAGCTTAGATGAGATTGTTTTAGATTTGGATGGGGTAAATGATCGGAGACCACAAGTGTGCTTAGTAAGATAAGCGACATTGATGAACAATGGAGGGCATTCCTTAGGAGGAATGACATGGGTTGGATGGATATTAAGGGATGATGTGGATGGAGGGATCATGGGAGATCGATAGATGGGATATGGATTGGATTCAAGGTAGATGGAGAAGGAACTTTCCCTGAATGAGGAAATCATCTTTCTCAATAAGGTTGTGGATGATTGACCGAAAGGCCTTACAATGTTGATGTCATGACTGGGGTATGATGATAAGCACAACTGCAATTAGGATTGAACCATGATGGCTTGGGACCATAGGGATTAAAGGCTTTAATAGGAGGAAGTTTGATGGTAGATGTTTGAGTTAAATGTGAAAGATATTATGCGTATGACCCCATTGAAGTGTCATGGGGAAGGTAACTCTTATGGGTTTTGATAGGATGTCTCAGCTTGGAGTTAGGAGAAAATGTGGATGTAGATTGGATGTGTGAATTTCATGTTTTGGAGGACAAATCAAATTTGGTTGAAGGATGATATTGTTTGGATGTGGATTGATTATTGCAAGATGTCGTAGATGGAAAAATTGATCCTGACATGGATGTTGTGGCATTGGATTGTTGAGAAGAGGGAAAACTTGAATGTTTTCGAGGATGCGAGGGACTATCGGGGATGTTTTCCCCGAGCCTTAGACTTCAACTGAGAAGATTTACCTCTAGTAGGGATGACAATAATTTCAACTGGAGGATCTGATAGTGGTGGTGTGGTTATTAATGGAGAAACTGTTCTAAAACAAGACGAAGATGTTAATGAAGAGATAGGTGTTTGTATGATGCGATTAATGATATCTATGTGAGATGTGGATTGTTTGATTTGGGCATGGAAAGAGATGATTTTTAGAGGGAGAAGGTAAAGCATATTTATTTGATTTAGGTGGATGTGTTGGTACAATAGGTGATTCAAGGGTATATTTGATAGGGTTACAGATCGAGAGGATTTGGTTGGTGTGATAGAAGGATTAGGTAAAGAGTATTGGGATATAGACTGGGTGATGTGGCCATGTGGCCATGGATAAAGGTTGTCAAGGTAGAGATAGGTGGACTTGTTGATATGATAGGTATAGGGGTTGTTGGGATAGATAAAGATGTAGGCATTTTTGGAATATGTGGAGATGTGAGTGATGTGATAACCGATGGAGTAGACCTTATGGGTAAGGGTAATGTAGCAAATGTAGGAGCATTTTTGGATGTAGAAGTAGAAGGGATTGGTTGTTTCATAAATGTTTTGAGGGGTAAGAATGATATTTTTGCTAAAGGGGTTGATGTTGAAGATGGGGTTGTAGGGTGCATGTTGTAGAACTAAGTTTAGTTGGGATGGTTGTGAGTAATGTAGGTGTAGTAACAGGTGTATTTGAGGAAGATGTGGGTGAAGAAATAGATGGAGAGATGTAGGGATATGTGTGGATATGAGTGGGGCGAAATAAGTGCTAAGATGAATCTAATGTGGTAGATTGGGTGTGTTTGAAGTGGCGGAAATGGATGATATAGTTGAATTTGATGTGGATGTGATAAGGATAGGAGAAGGTGTAGGTTCAGGATAGGTAGTGAAAGTTGATGTAGGTGTGATAGGTTCTGAATAAGAGGTGGGAATAATGTCCACTGTGGGAACATGTGGAGTTGGTGATAAGATGGGATCTTGATTGACAGTGTCAACCATACAAGCGTTTGATAGTTGAGATGTAAAGGGGGTGACGTGATTTGTTGGTGGTTGATTAGTTTGTGTAGTGGAGGTATCAATTTGGATATCCCCTTGATTTACAAGTTGTTGGACATGATCTTTGAAGGAATGACATCTCTCAATGTCATGACCTTTGACTCGATGATATTTACAAAAGTGGGCCTCGTGATACCAAATAGGCTTGGCTTGCAGAGTTGTCACGGGTCGTATGGGAGGAAGTTGGATAGAGTTTACGCTCATCAACTTATCAAATATAGAACTGTATGATTCTCCTAAAGGAGTGTAGTTGGTTGTTGATTGAGGAGATCATTGTTGAGACCATGTGCTTGGTGTAGATGGGGATGAGGGTTCAATGACCATAGTGTTGGCCAGACCTTGAATTTGTCATTATGTGTGAATGGTTTAGTGGATTCAAATTTTGATTTAGTTGAACTTAATTTAAGATGACCCTGCTCAATGGCACAGGTTTTGAGCTTGTGAGCCATTGTGAAAGCTTCATCAAAGGTTGGAATGATTGGATCTGCAAAGTGGATGATATATGTTTGGCACATGAATGCGAGAATAAGTTGATGAGTTCGGTTTGTGGGATAGTGAAGGATAGTTGGTTTATAACATCATGCCATCATGTGTGATGAAGTCGGCGATGGGCTCGTTTTCATATTGTCGAATGGTATATAGATCAGTGATAGTGGTTTTGCGTGTGATATTGATAGAAAAGTGTTCTAAGAACAATTGTGCAAGTTGGTGAAAGAGAATATGGAATGTCGTGGGATATTGTTGTACCAGTCCAACCGGGACAGACAAAGACATGGGGAAAGTGCGAAGAAGTAAATCATGATCATGCAATAAGACAACATGTGTGTTTAAATGTGAGGAGATGTTGTTGGGGATCTTCTTTATTGTTGAACTTATTAAATGCAGGAAGTTTCCAATGAGGAGGGTAGGGTTTAATTGGAACCGATGGATGAATCGGTTCATTACAAATTTGTTCATAGGATAAGGTGTTCTTGGGTGTATGGTAAGGGTTTCTAAACTAGCTAACCGATTCATTAAGGTGTGAATTGAATCACTCGAGGTGTTGTAAGGTTGAGATTGGATTGGTTGTGTGGTTTGAAAAGTAGTTTGATAAGGTGAATGATGTGTTTGTGGGTGTGTGGGTGTTTGTGAAGTGTCTGATAAGGTGGTTGATAAGTTTGTGGATAGGATGTTTGCAGAATGGTTTGATAAGACAATTGATTAATTTGTGGATATGTAGGTGTTTGGGGGAGACTACTTGGCAAAGACTAACATGTGTCATAGGTTGGGATTGTTGCATAGGTTGGTGTTGAGCAATAGGGGCATGACGATGAGTGGGGATATGTGTGTTAAGAATTGGAGATGGTTGGACAGGCCTATTAATGGAATTGTCAAAATGGGATGTGGGTGGAATGCGATCCACCAATTTTGGAGATTGGGAGGATTGAGAGATTATAGGAGATTTTGGAGTAAGAAGTCATATATGGGGTTAGGAGGAGATTTGAGTGTATCTAGAGGAGTAGGAGATGGTGGTGCGATCGATTTAGGAAGATTGGCTTGATGAGGGATATGAGGGTTGGTGTCAAGGTGGGGAGAATTTTGTATGACATGGTTCTCATGAGGTGAGACCATGGAGACGGAGGATTGGGTGACTGAAGGTGTGGTTTTGAGTTTAGAATCTTGTTGGTGAGATCATCAGAGGAAGTAACTTTATTGGATAGAGTAGATTGTTGTTTTGTCTCGATTTGGAGAGAGAGTGACAATAGGTGTGAAATAGAGAAACATCTGTTTATGTATGTTGTTGACAAACAAATCAAGAAGAATATTTTTAGCATCATGATTAATTTAGAGGATGTGAACAGAAAAGAAAAGTAGGTAATGAAGGTGCCTAAAGGAGTCTAAGGTTGGTTTTAGGTAGTTATGGATTGGGAGATGTCTGAGATGGTTTCTGTTGGGTGTTTAGGTCCCAATCAGTTAACCAAGTGAGAGGAATGTTTTGATGTGTTAATTATGTTTGTGTAGTCTCAGGTAGTGTGTGATAAGTGAAATGCAAAGAGTTAAATTCTTTACTTAAGCTATGTGATCAAGTAGGATGTAGAAGGTTTGTTTTAGACCAAAATGAAATGTGACGTTCGATGTATACAGACACTCAGGAAAGGGAAAGTTTGATGCAGAAAAGAGAAAATAGAGAAAAATGAGAAATACCTGGAGAATCGCTTATTGGTGTTATTGATTGTACTTGATGATGGTGTTTTTAGAAGCGCCAGTTAGTGACCTGAAACCCAGGTACCCTAAAATGGCACCATTTAGAATTGCAGATGAGGCTAGTAAATTTGAGTGTTTTTTTTTTTTTTACAAAGCAAGTGATATCTGACGATGTTGTTGGATGATCGTGAATTTGTTGATTTCACCTGGAAAATAAGATAAATATAATTAGTTGATATGGTTAAGAAAGAAGATATAGATGTTATCAAAAAGTTACTTTGTCAAAAAGAAGCAAGATAATAATAATGAAACTAATTAATAAAAAAAAGTTATAGACCGAAATTCATATACAATAAAGAAAATAAGCTACGAAATAATAGAGTAAAAATTAAATGAATATAAAATTATAAACTATAAAACTATAGTTTATTAATGGACTATAAACTAAAAATTGGTTTTTATTAAAATAAATGATTAAAGAAACTATGAATTAAATAAACATAAAAACAAATGGTGAAATAAATGATTAAATGCTAAGATATATTATAAACTATCAATAATAATAAATAATAATAATAATAATAATAATAATAATAATAATAATCTATGCAAGAAACTATGAAATGGATCTAATGAAAAGAATTTGGAGTAGATTAATTGATTTGAAATCAATTGAGATGAGGAATGCATCTAGTTCTTCAAGTGGAACAACGCGGGCATTTTATAGATTGTTGATGGTGTCTATACTATAGTTGGATTATTTTCAGTCAGACATGCAAAAAGTGTCTCAACTTTACTCACCCACATGTGCGGGACCAATAAATTGACTTCCACCACCGCAAGCACCAAGGGTCATTCTACGTGGGGAAGAGTGTTTCCAAAAGGTAGATCAATTTATAAAGATGATGGATCGTTTTGATGGAAAATCAAATCAAATCAAATCTATGCTTTTAGGAACAACAAAGTCAAAAGTTGAATCTAGGAGGATGGGTAGAAGGAAAATGGTTAGTTATATTGCACATGGACATGGCTCTTCACATATTTGGATGACAAAATGAGAATGGTGTTAGAAAATAAAAGGAGAAAATTAATGGATTGATGCCTATAATTGTTGAAAGACGTGTACATAATTATAAGGATGAAATTATAATCTTATGTGTTGTTAAAAACTATGTAATTTGAAAGCCTATTTCTATGAGAGGATATCTGACCACTTTGGAACAATGAATGAATTATGAGTATAGAATTTGATATGTGAGATTGAAAGTAGAAATTACATTAGAGTAATAAAAATGAAATCTGAGGATACATGAAATTTGAAATAGAGTTGGAAGGTGTGTGGAAATCGAAGATGGAGAAAATGGTAGATATGGGGAATGATGATGGATGAGAGAGAAGGGGAGATGGGAGGAGAGGAGAATGGGGAGAGGAGGAGTGATGAGAGTGGGGAGTATGTGATGGTAGAGTTGGTGAGGATGTGGAACATGGGGAGGAGGAGAGTGAGGGAGAGGAGATTGAGAGAAGCAGGAGTAGGAGTTGAGATGGGATGTTGGGAGGAAGGAGTGGTGAGAGAGATGAGGAAGGAGTGGAGTGAGAAGGAGTGAGGGAGGTTGGAGAGGAGGTGGGGAAGGAGGAGGAGGAGGAGCTGAGGAAGTGGAGTGTGGTGGAGGTGAGGAGAGTGAGAGAGGAGGAGAGGAGAATGGATGGAGACTTGGGATGGGTGTGAGAGGTGGTGAGAGGGAGGTGGGAGTGGATGAGGGAAGGGAGAGGGGAGGGAGTGGAGGAGGTGGAGGAGGAGAGAGAGTGGAGGTGGTGGGGAGAGTGGAGTTGAGGTGAGAGTGGAGAGTGGGGAATGGGTAGTGATGGAGGAGAGGAGAGTGGAGAGGTGGGGGAGGGATGGGGTGGAGGAAGGAGATGGGGACGTGGGAAGAAGGAGAAGGATGGAGGGGGGGATGTAGAGGAGATGGGATGGGAGGTGATGGAGGGGAAGGATAGGAGCTGAGAGGGAGGTGGGAGAGGAGCTGAGATGTGGGAGGGAAAGAGGATGGTTGAATGAGGGGAGTGGAGAGGGAGGGAGGTGGGTGGAGATGGGGGGAGTAGATAGTAAAAATAAAAAATTAATTTAATTAATTAAATTTTAATGTATTTTTTTTTTTTTTTTTTTTTTTTAATTAATTGTTAATTATGTATGTAATTTATATTAATATCATTATGATTAATAATAAAAATTGTATATGATAATGATTATAACAAGTTAATTAAAAAACTGAAGCACATACCTCCGAGACAACTTAGACCATTGAATGGAAAGATGACACCACATGGAGGGCAATAGTACTAAACCTTGTAAACAGGTGAGTAAAAACAATGAAAGATGCAAAATATATATCACATGAAGATGACAACTAAGTAAGTACAGTTAATTTCTAGATTCATTTCCCATGAGTAAATCTTAGTACCAAAACAGAAATTAAACACTAGAAGAGTAATTAAATGAGTGAAGATGACACAAACCTCTAAACAAAAAGATAACAAAACCAAACAAACAAGCAAGTTAAAAGAAAAAAAAAACAAAAAAATGACCAGATCTTGGATCTGGTCCCACTGGGCGTGCCAAATGTTGATCGTTGAAAACTTCTGTCCGGATGAGTGTCATGAGTAATCAAAACACACCATAAACTCGAAGTATAGAGGGCTTAGGACCTTGGAGATGACGATGGATGGATACGGATACGAAATAAAGAAAATAGATCATGATATAAAGAAAATAGATCTACAAGATGAAACAGATAAGATTAGATAACGATATGCGGGGGTTTCCCGGACAGTGTCGGTTCAAGAGGATTTTAACTCCCTTGGAGGATGTCAACCCCCGTGTCAGAAAAGATAATAATAGATCATGAACAATAGTAATGGAATATAAAATGAAAAGTAACTAAAATAACAAGAGGAACTTAGCTTGTGCTCTGTTATGGAGATGAACCGGGCATCAAGATGGCAAGATAATGAACCATGGCAAAGATTTCTTCCTTAAACTGGCAGAACTTAATTAAGCTCTTTCTTCTCTTCTCTAGGCCTAGGTCTCTCTGAAAAATAAGGTCTTGGTCCTTTTGAAAAATCTTATCTCTAGGGTCTTTGAAAAAATCTATCCTCCTTGAAATATGGGGAAAACCCATATTTATAGCTTAGATGTGAGGTTAAACTGCAGGTTAAATGATACCCAGGGTTGAGTAAAGTAACTTGAGTTAGGGATATGATGTGATCATGTGGGGACCATGGCTTGAATTATTAGATGGAGTGGGGAGCATGATTGACATGGTGGGTGAGATAAAGATTCCATTTAAAAAAAAAAAGGGTGTCGGATGGGTGTATTAATACCCATGGATTAAATAATTTGTGAAGGATGGGGATATGCCAAAAGTTGAATTATCAAATGGGTCTACATGGAGCCCATTTGATAATTAATCAAATAATGTGATTCTAGTGTGATATGTCATGTCCACTTAAGTCAATATGTTTGGTCCATGTTATTCAAAGTTTTGCAAGCTCATGCGTATGTGATTTGTCAATAATATGGAAGAGTAAAGTAAAGAAGATCTATAAGTAGCATCAAAAGGTTGTCTTGAGGGTTATGAGCCTATAACGATGCTCAAGAGGGTTTAATATACCTTAAATTCATTATTTAAAACCATGTCTAAAGGTCTCAAACAAGTGATACTTATCTCAAGGGGAATTAGAGGACAAAGTAGAAGGTCTAACAAAGATATTCATTCAAAGTTTATAAAAGAAGTTGCACGATTCTTCAATTTTTATGAGTACAGGTAAAAGACCATATGCTCATTGACTCATCAAACCGTAGTTGAAGTTTGAATCATGGAATCTTAGCATAAGCTTACGGTGTGAGGTATAAAAACATAATAATGAAGAACAAGTTTAGAATGTAAGAATGCGATTATGAGGTTATTTATGGATTCATGATTGTTGGAATATGTTGAAAGGGTACTCTTAGTTCTCATTATACCTATGAGGTTTTCTAAAAGTGATTTCTAGTAGCCTATGAACTTGAGTATCCCCACCTTGTACTAAAGAAGAATATATTGTTATAATGGTAAAAGATGATATATATGGCTTAAAGTGATTTGAGTCCTCAAGTTAAAGATCTTTGCATTAGGGTAAGGTGATATGGGTCTTAAACAATGTATGTTGTTCAAATTTCCTTGAAATTTCTTCGTAGTTTGATTGATGAAATATAAGATTCTGAGATTAAATCTATTATAGAAGCTCTAAACAATATATGGAGCTTCAAGGAAGAGTATGTTGCTCATGAATGACACAAATTATTGAAATATTGTAAAAGGATTATACCTATAGGTTATGTGTTAATAGAGGTAAAGTGTGTATGATAAGAATTAAAGGAAGATGTTTATGTTTCTATGAAAATTTTAGGTACTCTACTTATGCATTTTGAAGTTGTCTACAACAAAGCAGGTGTGCACAATTTTTACATAAAGTAGTGTATAAATGATATAATCCATCAAGAATATGTATAAGAATTTGTTATGCAAGGAAGATGAAAAATTTATATATGGTATCTTTGGTCCCAATAAATTAGTGGTTTTATTTTTCAAGTGATTTGAATTAAAAGACACAAATAATTCTTATGGATAAATATTGACTACACCCTAAAACAGGGTTTTCTAGGGTTAAGATTTGTTGTAAATCTTGTAAGTCTTATTGATGTGAATGTTTTATTAATGTAATTCTTAATGGAGTAAGATGAACTAGACCATTATAGAAGTTATAAAATCATTTAGAAGTTTGCAACAGAGAAAATTATCCTTCTCAGGATCTGAGAAAACCTAACCCATGTCTTGAAGAAAAATAGCCATAAAGAGAGTTCTTGTTGGTAAAAACCTTTGAAACTTTCACCTTATGATATTGGTATGACTAGGAATAATATTTCAAGGTTTCATGATGAAGTGACAATATATGACGTTCCCTTTCGTGGCTATATTAAAATTGTTTTTAAGAGACCTAAATGGAGTGATCTTGTTCAAATATGGGAAAATTTACTTGAAGAGTGGATTGCAAGGAGAACATGGTAGATATAAGATGAAAATGGGTATCCAAAATTACCTCCATTTGATAAAAAAATACTAGTAGGTGAAAATATATGGATGAATTTCACTTATGCAACATGGCTAGTAGTTAGGTATGATGGTGCTGAAAGGTTTTGAGAGGTATTTTGAAAGGATTGGATCCTAAGTTGCATGCTTCTTGTGAAAAAAATTATAAAAAGTTAGAAAATACAATGTGAGAAAATACACTATGGTGAGAAGAGAAATTAGCACTCTTAAGTGATCACAAAGTTTTAAGTAAGTGGTTTAATAGGTTATGAGAAAACTTGAATATTTGGTGTATAATGTGTATGCGAGTGGCCTAAATGGAATCATGAAGGTGTTAGAACATACTATTAAGTGCCTATAAAATTTATTTTATAATTAAATAATTTAGAATATATTATATTCTTAATTATCTAATATAAACTTTATGTTTATGTTTTATTGGTTATTTAGTAACTAATTCATATTAAATTGGGAGTGCGATTTAATCATACCCCATCACTTATTATGTTCATGATCCGTTGGGTCATTTAATTATGGTCGGGGATCATATTATTTTTGACTTGAGATGAATGGTTTGGCGAAGAAGTGAGGAAAGAGGATCTAATGGGTAAGAATGTTTCTCACATAATTGAAATATCTTTTTGTGATGGGTTTTACCCATAAGGGGCTTTCCATGTAAATTGGTGTCTCTATGTTATTTTATTTATTTGATTGGTTAAATTTTTGGTTATTAATGTTATGTTTAATAAATTATTTCATATGGTTGGTTTTATCCCTACGATTATGTAATTGTACCAAAGTGTGAAATTAATCTTAATTTAATTGTCAATCAAGTGGGGTGCTTTGTTTGTTAGGTGGTTTAAAATTATTTATATGCCCCCTCCTTCCTTGGACATATAATTATTTTTGCTTTGCACACATGTTAAAAAAATCCAAAGCATTCCAAGTTCTTTTATGGTGTGTGAAAAAGTCTTACGTGGTGAAAAATATGTGCCCAATCCTATAAATAAACATAAGTGTTAAATATGATGTGAAATATTTTATTTAAGTTGTATAGTTTTCTAATGTGAACATTTCAAAATAATAAAATCAGGGTAAATGAAGTTAAATCAAAGTTATAGGAGGTATCCCACAAAGATACAACCTCACTCGATTGTAGAAGATTGAATTTTTCCTATTGCACAGTTTGAAAACCCATTGAATGGGGCCCAAAAATAATATAATTAATTTAAATGACATTTGTAAAACCTATGTCTTAATTGGCCCCCTTTAATTATATTTTGTATGGGTTATAACTATACAAATAAAAATTTACTTTACCTATTGTGTGCTAAGGTATATTAATATCCCTAACCTACTTCTTAAATCTATGTTAAGTATAAGTTTAAAACTATACTCCATAAAAATATATAACCACTAATAAACCTATAATATAAAATTTTAAACCCAAACCACTTTAATACTTCAAGACTTATAAGTTAAATTCATTTATAATTATCACAAATTTTTAACACTCTATTTGCATGCACTTGTTGGTCGTCAAATAGGACTTTTAGAAGAACAACGATCGGGGGACAAAAGTCCCTCCTCTTTAATGGGAGAGGTTCCCTTATTACGAAACAAACTTATTTACAAATACGAACATTATTTTATGGTCAAACTTGGATATTATGAAAGTGTTTTCCACAAGGATCATCGATTACGCTAGGGCCGAGGAAGGGAATAAGAAGATGAGCGAGAATAGCAACATTGGAATTATAGATAGCGAGAATAATTCTTTGTGTATGCGAAGCTTCAAAGGATTTGAGACAAGATCATTTGCGTTAGCTGAATGGGATTAAATTTAAAGACACAAAGTTCCGTAAATAACCTTTTTCAGATTTGTTAATCAAGGACACAAAGTTCCTTCTTGGTTGTACAAGATCACTGTGTACTTGGCCAGGCAGTATGCAATCAGAGAGACTAAACGAATTAGGAACAAAATGATCTTCACAATATTAAAGGAAAACACAGAGACAACAAGAATCAGATAGACAAAGAACGGAAAGCCCTTTTGTATTGATTTCTTTAAGATCTATTTACACTTTCAGAAAATATCCAAGTTCTTCCTCCCTTTTTTAAAAATGGCGTGGAAAGGCCATTATATAGATTACAAGTCAGTTACTCTTCGTAACCGTTTCTTTTAACTAAAGAATAGTTAAGTACCGCCAATTGCAATACCTTAACTAATTACAAAGAATACGAAAAGAAAGGAAAGAAGAGGAAAGAAAGGAGAAGGAGACAGGTGGCCGGCTATTGGGAGGGACCCACTGTCTTCAGAATCCGCTGCCTGAACTTCTTCAATGACTCAGCTATATCTCTGCCACGAGGGACTGACGTGTTGGTTGCAGACTGAGTCCAAAATCCCAGACATTTCTCCATCTCTTTATCAAACTCGACGTGAGTATGATAGTCTTTGTTTGCTTCTTCAATGGCAGACTGAAGAGAACAAATTTCCTTTATCTTGTCCTTAGAGATGGAGTCTTCCTTGAAAAGATTATCTTTGACAAAGGCTCGGCCCGAGCTTTGATTTCTTGCAAGGACAAGGAACGCGAGTTTTCATCCGAAGATGACAATGCATATCTTTGAACGCAGCAGCTGCCAGTGTCTTGAAAGCTTCTCCCTTCTGCCAGCTATTCTTCATTTCTCCCACAGCTTCCTCCAGCACCTTGATTTTCCACTCTACGCTGTAGACCCAGGATTTTGATAGATTGTCTTTGGCATCATCGAAAATCTTGTTCGCCAGTAAGATGTTCTCATCTGTCTGTCCCATGAGGTGAAGGTCTACAATTTGCTCTAGAGTTTAAGTTCTTTATCCATAACCCTTGATAGTAGATGATAGCTTTTGTTACAAATTGTCTACCTTTCCATGTAGCTTAAAAGCTTCATCGATGAAGTTTAGTCCGGCAACAAGCATGTCATCTACCATGGCTTCGATAGCTCTGCCATAGACAGAATACTTGTGCATATCTTTAATACTTTGCACTTCATCTTGGCTTAGAATTACAGGAGGCGGTAGAGCAGTCAAGGGGGTAGGGTCCAAAACTTTGTCCTTAGACAAAAGTGACTTGATAAAACTCGTGAGAACTTGGGCTTGTTCTTCTAGCTGCTCAATCGTCTGCTGCCCTTTCTCTACCCTTCCAATGACCCTTGTGACTGTTTCCTGGAGGTTATGAATCTCACCTTCAGGAGTAGACTCTCCCATAGGGATCCTTGAAAGCTCCAAGTCAGATGTCAGCAAGTCTGATTCTGATTTGTCTACTGTGGGCTTAGCAATCTCCAGGAATTGCTGACCTTGAGCATCTGACACAATCCTGGAAGTAGTTCTGGCTTTCTTGGCACGAGAAGGAGTGGTGCCCAACAAGGCTGCTACAGCATCAAAATTTGGTCCCAAGCTTTGAGAGGAGGATTTCCTCTTCCTTTTGTCAACCAGAGGTTGCACCCAAGCAAAAGAGGAAGAAGAATCTGTAGGAGAAGCAAGGGGACCAAGAGACAGGGAGCTCATGACACTCAAGGTCTGTGCAGCTGTTGACTCAAGCTGAGATGTGGGTAGAACACTGGAGGTAATGGCGGTAGAAGAATCAGTAGTACCTGGAAGTTCAGTGCTCTGGACCTCCTTATCTGCTGGATTTTCAGGAACACTTGCAGGAGTTGGCATCTCACTTTCTTCACTTTCACTGAGAACAATGATGTTCTCTGGCCCCATAGGCAACTGTGCCTGTTTTCTTGGAGGATCATTCTCTGCAGGCTCCTTCTTTACCTCTTTGAGTTTCTTCTTGTATACCTGGGTAGATGGAGAAGGAGTAGATTCCACAGGTCCCCGAGCTGTTGAGGCAGAAGGGGTTTTCACTGGTGTTCCAGACTCTGGAACTGATGTCTCTCTTATGGGTGTCGAATCATCCTTGGAGCTAGATTCTCCTGAGTGCCTCTTGAATTCTCGGATCTTCTTACTGAACCAGACCCTAGTTCTGATCAAGACTGGAGCAAGAATCTCAGCCAGATCATCTCTCTCTTTCCTGTTCCAATCCAGGTCCTCCAGAGGAGTGTGCTTAATCACATTTTCATACTCATAAGAGTATAGCTCAGAATTATCATCTTGGAGACCTTCAGGAACTTGGTACAGACTGAGTTCTTGGATCAATTGCAGGGAGAACCTGCCACAATGCCTTCTTCTGGCTTCAAAATCATCTGCACAGTCAGCCCAGTAGTCTTCTGTATCTGCCCTATGATGATATATTATCTTGAGGTTCTGTTCAATGAACTTCTTCAAGTCAAAACAGGTTCTAGGCTTGAAGAAATGAACAGTGATAGGGACCAGGGCTCTTTCTATGTTCTGAGCATCAGAGCTATTTTGCATGTGTAGTTTCCCAGAGAGATGGGAAAGTGCAAGCCAGAAATCTTCTTGTCTCTGCAAGTTCTGTGCAACTTGTCTAGTTGCCTGCATACTTCTATCAGGGCCATTTTGTCGTTGCAGAACATGGGGAGCCGCAGAGGGGTGCTCTCATAGCCAGCCAGCCTGATATAGGAGAATTTCCTGAATTGAATGAAATAGGCTCCATACTGCGATATCAGGTTCATGGCTTCATCTGAAAACCTTCTTGCAGTATCACCTTCGAGCAATCTGACCACGTACATGGTGAAAGCATCATTGACCCTTCTGAAATTGCGGTTGCTAGTCTCAAGGTGAACTGCGGGCAATAGGCATACACTGGATCATCTTTGTGTGCATCTACATAGGAGAAACCAAACCACTGCCTGGATGCTGCTAGGGTATACATCAGATATGAAGTCATGTAGAACTTCTTTGTTTGCTGGACGTTGGATAGCTGCTCAGCCAAATTCATGCGATGATCTCTTGAGTTGATACTTTGTGTTCCCTCGCACACCATGCTGATGAGCGGGCACATCCAGAAATGAAATTCATTGGTGGAGGGCAAACCCATAACTCGAGCCAGCAGGATTATGAAGTCTGATAGTTCTTCATTGAAATATGCCCGGAAAAGGGTTTTGGTCGGACGAGAAGGACCTTTCTTAGGGTTCTTCAACCAAGACTTCGCCACTCGAGCTTTATATTTATCACTGTCTTGGTCGAACATGGCCTGTGCTTGATCCGAGAGATGACTATAGCATTGTCCATCTCCGGAATCCTCGAAAGCAGCTCAATGGCGGTAGCGTCCAGGCAGCAATGAGCTCCCCTGTATGCGTTTGTCAATTCACTCGTAGTGGGGTCGAAGTGAGCTCTCGCATGAAAGTACTGATATCGACACCTGCACCTTTGAGATAGGGAATCCTCGGTGAAAGCTAAACCGCTATCATTAATCATCGTGCCATTGGCATAGGGTTTGCATCTGTCATTCTTGACCAAAAATCGCCGAAGTCGAGATGATGAGCTTCTTGTCTCGATATTGCTAACAGCAGAGACTCAAGTGGAGAAATTTGCTCCTGTCCACGAAACTTGATCTTCATATTGATAGATTCGAGCTGCGACCCGAGAATCGGAAGGAATTTGCAAATGGAGGGGAATCGCGCGAGTTTTCAAATGGCGAGGTTCGAGCAAAAGATAGCATGGAAGCAATGCGAAAATGCTAAGGGGAATGCTCGTTATATAGCCGTTTGGAGAGAGAGAAATGACTTAAATGCGCATTGAATACACAACCACCAATTTGAAAAATATCATACTTGGAGCGAGCGGGAAAAACTAAGTGTGAATGACACTAGGTACGCTTGGGACATGTGAGACACGAATGCACGAAACACGCGGCTCGGTCGGTTCGGGCAAAACAGGGAGAGGACGCACAAATGCATTTGGGACAAATGGGATGAAAATGTGCGAAAGTCACGCGATTCGGGAGTTTCGGCCGAAATTGGAGCAATGCGGGCCCATTTGGAATTGGGACATTCGGGACAAAAAGTTCAAGTCACGCGACTTGCCAGCTCGGCGAAATTAGGAAAGCTCGCACTTTTCAAATGGGGCAGTTGGGACAAAAGTTCAGAAGGGCGTGATTCGGGCAAATCAACCGAAAATGGGAAAGCTCGCACTTTTTAACTTTGGGACATTTGGGACAGGAAAGTGCGAAGTACGCGGGAAGGATGATTCGGCCGAAATTGGAACAACACGCAAAATAAGTTTTGGGACACTTGGGACAAAATTTTCCGACGGGCCCGAAAATGGGACAACTTGGGATTTCGGCGATCGGGGAACAGAGTGCATTTTCGTACTTGGGACAGATGGGACAAAAAGTTCCGACAGACCCGAAAATCACACAAAAAGACCCAAAACACAATTTTTTTAACTTCACGACTTAGGCACTTCAGAGAAGAACTCTTCAACTCAAAATTTTGAAAATTTTACTCTTATCAGAGCGGGAAATTTTGAGTGGACAACAGCTGGCTCCTTCTGGGGATGACTTGGTGTAAATTCATAGAATGAGACAAGGCAAGAACTTAGAGAACTCGGTGAAGCAGACCAGTGCCTTATCCATTGGGCAAAGGAGTCAAAAACAAACCAATACAGAGGGCAACACACACAACAGAAGGGAAACACACCAAAAGCAGAAAAAGCAAAAACACTGTACATAATATACAAAGGGACTCCCTAGTCACCTAGGACTTGAACAACTTCAAATACTGCCCACTATAAGGAAGTGGGAGGGGAGAACCATCCATGTAATCAAGATAGAAAGAGTCCTTACCAGCAAAGTGTCTTATCTTGAAAGGTCCAAGCCACAGAGAATCAAATTTTCCATGGCTGCCACGAGGTTCATGTCTTTTGTCCCATAACAGCACGGTATCACCAACTTGGAACTCTCTGGACCTAGCTTTCTTATCGAACAGAACCTTCACCTTCTGCTGGTGAGCAGATATTCTGTCAGCAACCTCCAATCTATCCTCGTTCAGTTTGTGCAGGTACATGATTCTTTTGTCCAGAGCATCACTGAAACTAGTGTCTTCAATGGCCTTCATCAGGTGCAAGGCTGGCAGTTCCACTGTCACTGGCAATTGAGCCTCTACTCCATACACTACTTGAAAGGGGGACATTCCAATGGCTCTTTTAGGTGTGATCCTGTCTGCCCAAAGAGCATCATAAAGCTTCTTATGCCAGTTTCGCTGAGACTCATTGACCAACTTCCTTATGATAGTCACCAGATTTTTGTTGGTGGATTCTGCTTGTCCATTCCCCTGGGGATAATAATCTGAAGAATGAGCCAGAGAGATGCCATACCCGTAGCAGAAATCCATTATCTCAGTTGAGGAGAAGTTCGAAGCATTATCTGTTACAATCTTGTTAGGTACACCATACCTTACCAAGATGTTCTCTTTGATGAAGTTGCATACAACTTCAGAAGTAGTGCTCTTGACTGGAATAGCTTCCACCCATTTGGTGAAGTAGTCAGTGGCAGTTAGCACATGCGTGTGACCAGCACTAGAAGCAGGATTCAGTGTACCAATGAAGTCTAGACCCCATTGTTGAAATGGTTCCTCAATCACAACTGGCTTGAGAGGCAAAGCGGCCAGTTTGGGTCTTCCCACAAAGGTTTGACAGGCCTCACATTTATCCACCCACTTGGATGCATCTCTGAACAAGGAAGGCCAGTAATATCCTCCCCGGAGTATCTTGTGAGCTGTGACTGTTGATGAATAGTTCCCTCCACATGCCTGATCATGGAAAGCTGAGAGCAACTTTCTCTGCTGCTCCTTGTCCACACACTTCAGAAATCTCCCATCTAAACCACGCTTGAACAAGGCATTTTCCCACAGTACATATGCAGACCGATCTCAATTTAATGATCCTCTTTTCCTTGGTAGTTAAATGAGAGGGGCATTCCCCATAGGTGAGAAAATGGGCAATGTCAGAATACCATTCATCGACTGAACTAAGGAATAGAACAGTAGGAATGTCAGCTTTCTCCTCCAGCAACTCATGTTTGGCTCCTTCAGCGATGAGCTCACAAAGACCCTTTCCACGAACCAGCTTGGTTGGTTTGATATCAATGTCATACTCCTGGACTTTAGCCACCCAGTTTCCTCTCTTGGACCCAAATTCTTGCTGTGTAAGAATTGACTTAACAGTTGTATCTGGAACCAGCACCATAGAGTGAGAGTTGAGGATATAGATACGGGCGCTTGTGACTTTGACTACTGCAAAAGCATGCTTCTCCATCATGGTGTATTTCAGCTCATGATTCTTCAGGATATAGCTCATGAAGGCAATTGGTAGCTCATGTCCATCAGAGTCTTCTTGGGTTAAGACGGCAGCCAGGGTGTTATCTGTAGCATAGCAATAGATGATGAAATCTTTGCTGAAGTCAGGACAGGCCAAAACTGGAGTTTTAGCAATGGCTTTCTTGATACCCTCAAAGGATTCCTTTCCTTCAGAAGACCAACCAAATGCTTGCTTTCCTTTCATCATCTGAGAGATGTTCAAAGTTAATTCAGCAAAATCAGGGATGAATCTTCTTAAGAAATTGATCTTACCGAAAAAGGAATGCACGCCTTTTTTACTGGTTGGGAGAGGAATTTGCTGGATGGCTTGAACTCGTTCAGGATCAATCTTGATGCCATCCTTGGAGACAATGTGCCCTAATAGCTTCCCTTCTGTAACACAGAAGACAGATTTTTTAGGATTTAAAGAAATCCCATGCTCTCGGCATCTCTGCAGGACTGTTTCCAAGTGGTCAAAGTGATCCGCTCTTGTCTTTGAAAACACCGTCAGGTCATCAAGGTATATGACAATACATTTTCCTTTCAAGCTTCCAAAAGCCAAATCCATAGCTCTCTGGAAAGTGGCACCAGCATTAATCAGCCCAAAAGGCATTCTCTTGTAGGCAAAGGTACCCCAAGGAGTGGTGAAGGCTGTCTTGTGTTGATCTGCAGTATCAACCTCTACGGTGTATCCCGAGAATCCATCAAGCATAGATAACATCTCGGATCTGTTCACACGCTTGCAAAATCTGATCCATCATAGGCAGAGGGTAGTTATCTTTCAGAGAGGCCTGATTCAGGTTTCTGAAATCAACACAGATGCGGATCTCACCATTCTTCTTCCTGACAGGCACAATTTTTGCAATCCATGTTGAATGGTGAATGGGAAAAATGATTTTAGCCTTCAACAATTTCTGAATCTCCTGAAATATAGTGTCGGCTATTTTGGGATTATACTGCCTTTGTTTCTGCTTGAAAGGCTTGATTCCTGGTTTGAGAGGGATAGAGTGTTGCATTTCTTTTGGCTTGAAGGCTTTTAGATCTTCATAAGAATATGCAAGAACATCCTTATACTTCCTTAGAAGATCAATTGCTCTTCTCCTCTCATCGGTTGTGCAACATTTCCCAATATTTACCAGCTTGGGATCAGTAGAACTCCCTATATCAATCTTATCATACTCAGCTGATTGCTGAGGTCCAGTAGAAGCTTTAGATTTTACATATCTGTCATGTTTGTCAAACAACTCCTCCAAACTCACCAAACCTTTGGGAATCTTGTTTCCTTTGAGTTTAATGCACCCTTCCTGATCTGTTTCTTCTCCTTGGGTAACAGCTTGATCAGAGGACACACTCTCACGAGGCAGGTTGTCACTTCCCTCAAAATATAGTTGTTTGAAATTCCCCTTGAGTTCCAGGAAGGAAAGCAGATGCTGGTCATCGTTGAAAACTTGCCAGTTATTAGTATTGTCAGGAACACTAGGCCGGTGGACCATTTCAATAGTGAACTTGTCCTGAGAGAATTCAGGATGGGGAATCAATAATGACCCTGAGACAGCCAGTGAATCAGCCCTGCTGTTCTTTTCTCTGGGTATTGCTTCAATAGAGAAGGCATCAAGGAATTCAATTGAATCCCAAACCTGATTCCGGTAATGCTTCAGCCTCCCATTTTTTACCTGAAAAATGCTTCTGACTTGTTTCACAATCAGCTCTGCATCACCACGAGCCAGAAGATTTTTTACACCTCGTTCTTTGGCCACTTGCAGTCCAAGAAGGAGAGCCTCATACTCTGCTGTATTGTTAGTATTCTCGAACTGCAACTTAAACGAAAAAGGGTGTAGGCAGCCTTCAGGTGACACTAGCAGGACACCAGCTCCAGAACCAGCCGAGGAACAACTTCCATCAAATTCCAAAATCCAAACACCATTGGGATCTTTGGGTGATACTTTGGAGGGTTGGATTTCATCAGGGGACAGAATCATGTAATTACCATGACCTATGTCTTCATAGAGTATTTGTGCCTTAGGATCATCTGTTTTCTGCACAATATACTCAGACTGTTTCTCAGGGAGTAACTTCTTCATTTGTCCATTGACAGGTATGAGGGCGTGTGACCAATCCATTTGAATCTCCCCACCCACATCTTTACAGAAGTTCCGACTTAGCAACATTCCGTAAGAAGGAGGAATGTCTGCTACTAGGATGGTGGCCAAGACTTTCTTTTCAGGTAAAGCAGCAAAAGCCACTTGTGCATCTTTAATCCTTCCAACCAAAGGTACTTCCTTACTTTCCATGGAGTAGCAAGATCCATAAGTACGAGTAAGGGTCAAGCCTAAAGCATGGGCTACTTTAGCAGGCATTACGTTATCTGAGGCTCCGGAATCTATGACACAGTTACTGAGCCTATGGCCCGCTATAAGAAGTGTTACATAAAAAGGCTTGATTTTGTCACCAGGCGAGGTGACAGCAGCTACCAGACTAGGCTGTGGTATAGAAGGAGGAGTGGGCAAGAGGCCTTTAGAGGTGGTCTTGGAATGGGAATTTACAAATTGGATCATCTTGGCAAAAGCTTTGGGATGGGTTTGGTAGTATTCAGCTTCTGAAATTTGAACCTTGGTCCTTTTTAGGTGATCCACAATGTCAAAGGATCCAGAGGTGGATGGGCCATCATCATTTGAAATTCTAGGCTTATCAACCTTAGGAGAAAAAGAAGAAGAAGCAACTTTGGTAGCAGGATTGACAGTACTTACCTTTGGTGCAGATGAGGTAGGGATAGGAGATCCTCTTCTGGCAATTACAGGAATAGTTGTTGGTTGCTCCTTAGATTTCTTCGTGGGCTGTGTTACTTTCTCCTTACGCCATAAATGTCTGCATTCTCGAGTCATGACAGCAAATGATTCACTGTTCATATCTGCTACCACTTCATCATAGTCATCTCCATCATCAATGCCTTCAGTGGTAAAGAAATTGACTCGAGATCCTTCGAGTTCTTCTGCCTCATCATCGAATTCCTCCAAGAACTCCTCACAAGCTTCATTATCATCTTACGGCTCTTGACCTCACAAGTTGCATTCTTTGGAACTTTGACGAGAGGTCCTTCAAGTGCAGTCTTGTGTGGGGAGCTGGCAAACGGTTTCTAGGTTGAAAATTTCTTCTCGGAACGTCTGCATATGGTGCATGCTGGGCTAATTGTTTCTTTATAGCCACTAGATCATTTGCAAGTTTCTGGACTAATGGATCAGTATTGGGTCCAGAGGTGGAAGAGGAAGAAGCAGCAGATTTAGATTTAGGAGGATCTCTTCTCAACTTCCCTGACATGATCAGGTCATCCTCGACACTAACAGCCAGTTCTTGATCCGAATTAGCATTCCAAGATTAGCCCTTCTTAGGGCATAAGCGACTTTAGGCGTTTGGGCATTCAAAAGAAACATTTTGAATTTGATCAACCGGTCGAGTATTTCTAGGAATCTTGTTGATCAATCTGTTGAACCGAGCCACAAATTCTCTCATAGGTTCTGATGGATCTTTCTTTATCTGAGAAATCTGGGCAAGCAGGGCATGCACATCTTCTGCCGGCTTGAAATGGCTTTCGAACCGAGTTCTCATGGTAGTCCAGTCGGTGATGGCACTAGCCGGAAGGTGATAGAACCAGTCAGCAGCATTATCCTATAACGTCTCAACGAACAGTCTTACTAGACGTCTTCATGTTCAACCCCCAAAACTCCACATGTAACTATGAAGGCTGCAATATGTTCATCAGGGTGTACTTTGCCATCTCCTTTAAATTTTGGGAAGTTCTTTCGGTTACCTCTAGGTAACTCATGCAAAGCTTTGTCACAAGAGCCGGGGCAGACACACGTTGACCCCATGGCGGTGTGCCGCCATTCTTGGAAATACGGCTTGGAGGGGAACTTTAACACCAGCAAGGATCAAAGCTCGTAGATTGGGAATAGCAGGCTCTGAAGGAATACCACCCGTAGGACTTCTATCTTGAACAGGCGAGTGCTCGTCGAACGAGTTCTTATTTGAAGGAAAGGAAAACCGTGTTGCTCCAAAAGCTGGCGAGAATCTTCAATACCAAGGGTCCTTCTCCCTCGAGTGAAACGCGAGTCTCCGAGATCAAAGGATGATCGAAAAAATTTCAGATCTTGGAATGCGATTTTCCCCAGCGGAGTCGCCAAAAACTGTTGGTCGTCAAATAGGACTTTTTAGAAGAGCAACAGTCAGGGGACAAAAAGTCCCTCCTCTTTAATGGGAGAGGTTCCCTTATTCTGAAACGAACTTATTTACAAATACACAGAACATTATTTTATGGTCAAACTTGGATATTACGAAAGTGTTTTCCACAAGGATCATCAGTTACGCCAGGACTGAGGAAGGGGAATAAGAAGATGAGCAGAATAGCAACATTCAGAATTATAGATAGCAGAATAATTCTTCGTGTATGCGAAGCTTCAAAGGATTTAAGACAAGATCATTTGCATTAGCTGAATGGGATTAAATTTAAAGACACAAAGTTCCGTAAATAACCTTCTTCAGATTTGTTAATCAAGGACACAAAGTTCCTTCTTGGTTGTACAAGATCACTTTGTACTTACAAAAAGCCCAGAGCAGTATCTGATCGGAGAGACTAAATGAATTAGGAACAAAATGATCTTCACAATATTAAAGGAAAACACAGAGACAACAAGAATCAGATAGACAAAGAACGGAAAGCCCTTTTGTATTGATTTCTTTAAGATCTATTTACACTTTCAGCAAATATCCAAGTTCTTCCTCCCTTTTTTAAAAATGGCGTGGAAAGGCCATTATATAGATTACAAGTCAGTTACTCTTCGTAACCGTTTCTTTTAACTAAAGAATAGTTAAGTACCGCCAATTGCAATACCTTAACTAATTACAAAGAATACGAAAAGAAAGGAAAGAAGAGGAAAGAAAGGAGAAGGAGACAGGTGGCCGGCTATTGGGAGGGACCCACTGTCTTCAGAATCGCATTGCTGAACTTCTTGATGACTCGGAAACCTATATCTCGCCACGAGGGCGCGTGTTGGTTGCAGATCGAGTCCAAAATCCCGAGACATTTCTCCATCTCTTTATCAAACTCGCGTGAGTATGATAGTCTTTGTTTGCTTCTTGATAGCAGATCAAGAGAACAAATTTCCTTTATCTTGTCCTTAGAGATGGATTCTTCCTTGAAAATATTATCTTTGACAAAGGCTCTAAACCGAGCTTTGATTTCTTGCGAGGACAAGGGAACGCCAAAGTTTTCATCACGAAGATGACAATGCATATCTTTGAAGCGTGAATTTGCCGGTGTCTTGAAAGCTTCTCCCTTACGCGGCTATTCTTCATTTCTCCCCTGACTTCCTCCAAGACCTTGATTTTCCACTCTGGCTGTGAGACCCGGGATTTTGATAGATTGTCTTTGGCATCATCGAAAATCTTATTCGCCAGTAAGATGTTCTCATCTGTCTGTCCCATGAGGCGAAGGTCTACAATGCAACTGCTCCAGAGTTTAAGTTCTTTATCCATAACCCCAATAGTAGAGGATAGCTTCTGTTGCAAATTGTCTACCTTTCCATGTAGTTTAAAAGCTTCATCGATGAAGTTTAGTCGGAAAAAAGCATGTCATCTACCATGGCTTGATAGCTCGCCATAGACGAGAATACTTGTGCATATCTTTAATACTTTGCACTTCATCTTGGCTTAGAATTACCGGAGGCGGTAGAGCAGTCAAGGGGGTAGGGTCAAAACTTTGTCCTTAGACAAAAGTGACTTGATAAAACTCGTGAGAACTTGGGCTTGTTCTTCTAGCTGCTCAATCGTCTCGCTGCCCTTTCTCTACCCTTCCAATGACCCTTGTGGATTGTTTCACGGAGGTTATGAATCTCACCTTCGAGGAGTAGACTCTCCCATAGGGATCCTTGAAAACTCAAGTCGGATGTCAGCAATTCGATTACGATTTGTCTCTGTGGGCTTAGCAATCTCGGGAATTGCTGACCTTGAGCATCTGACACAATCCTGGAAGTAGTTCTGGCTTTCTTGGCACGAGAAGGAGTGGTGCCCAACAAGGCTGCTACAGCATCAAAATTTGGTCCCAAGCTTTGAGAGGAGGATTTCCTCTTCCTTTTGTCAACCAGAGGTTGCACCCAAGCAAAAGAGGAAGAAGAATCTGTAGGAGAAGCAAGGGGACCAAGAGACAGGGAGCTCATGACACTCAAGGTCTGTGCAGCTGTTGACTCAAGCTGAGATGTGGGTAGAACACTGGAGGTAATGGCGGTAGAAGAATCAGTAGTACCTGGAAGTTCAGTGCTCTGGACCTCCTTATCTGCTGGATTTTCAGGAACACTTGCAGGAGTTGGCATCTCACTTTCTTCACTTTCACTGAGAACAATGATGTTCTCTGGCCCCATAGGCAACTGTGCCTGTTTTCTTGGAGGATCATTCTCTGCAGGCTCCTTCTTTACCTCTTTGAGTTTCTTCTTGTATACCTGGGTAGATGGAGAAGGAGTAGATTCCACAGGTCCCCGAGCTGTTGAGGCAGAAGGGGTTTTCACTGGTGTTCCAGACTCTGGAACTGATGTCTCTCTTATGGGTGTCGAATCATCCCTGGAGCTAGATTCTCCTGAGTGCCTCTTGAATTCTCGGATCTTCTTTGCCCGGGCAGGACCCTAGTTACGATCAAGGCGGAGCAAGAATCTCGGCGAGATCATCTCTCTCTTTCTGTTCTAATCCGAGTCCTCCAGAGGAGTGTGCTTAATCACATTTTCATACTCATAATAGTATAGCTCGAATTATCATCTTGGAGACCTTCAGAACTTAGTACTGAGCATCGAGTTCTTGGATCAAGTGCGGGGAGAACCTGCCACAATGCCTTCTTACGGGTTCAAAATCGTCTGCATTGATCGGCCTAGTAGTCTTACAGTATACGCCCTATGATGTTATATTATCTTGAGGTTACATTCAATGAACTTCTTCAAGTCAAAATAGGTTCTAGGCTTGAAGAAATGAACAGTGATAGGGACAGGGCTCTTTCTATGTTCTGAGCATCGAGCTGTTTTGCATGTGTAGTTTCCCAGAGAGATGGGAAAGTGCAAGCCAGAAATCTTCTTGTCTCTGCAAGTTCTGTGCAACTTGTCTAGTTGCCTGCATACTTCTATCAGGGCCATTTTGTCGTTGCAGAACATGGGGAGCCACGAGAGGGTGTTCTCATAGACCCGGCCATTTGATATAGGAGAATTTCTGAATTGAATAAAATAGGCTCCATCTTTGTGATATCAAGTTCATGGCTTCATCTGAAAACCTTCTTGCAGTATCACCTTCGAGCAATCTGACCACGTACATGGTGAAAGCATCATTGACCCTTCTGAAATTGCGGTTGCTAGTCTCCAAGGTGAACTGCGGGCAATAGGCATACCACTGGATCATCTTTGTGTGCATCTACATAGGAGAAACCAAACCCTTTGCCTAGATCTACTAGGGTATACATCGATATGAAGTCATGTAGAACTTCTTTGTCTGCTGAACGTTAGATAGCTGCTCAGCCAAATTCATACTGATGATCTCTGCCCAGTTGATACTTTGTGTTCCCTCGCACACCATGCTGATGAGCGGGCACATCCAGAAATGAAATTCATTGGTGGAGGGCAAACCCATAACCCGAGCCAGCAGGATTATGAAGTCTGACAGTTCTTCATTGAAATCTGCCCGGAAAAGGGTTTTGGTCAGACGAGAAGGACCTTTCTTAGGGTTCTTCAACCAAGACTTCGCCACTCGAGCTTTATATTTATCACTGTCTTGGTCGAACATGGCCTGTGCTTGATCCCGAGAGACGACTATAGCATTGTCCATCTCCGAATCCTCGGAGAGCAGCTCGATGGCGGTAGCATCCACAGCAATGAGCTCCCCGTGTACGTTTGTCAATTCACTCGTAGCGGGGTCGAAGTGAGCTCGCATGAAAGAAATCTGATATCGATATCTTGCACCGAGATAGTGAATCCTCGGTGAAATCTAAACCGCTATCATTAATCATACATTGCCATTGGCGTAGGGTTTCATCTGTCATTCTTGACCAAAAATCGCCGAAGTCGAGATGACGAGCTTCACTGTCTCCGATATTGCTAACGGCAGACTCAAGTGGAGAAATTTTCTCCTGCCCCTGAAACTTGATCTTCATATTGATAGATTCGGAGCTGCGACCCAGACTCTGGAAGGAATTTGCAAATGGAGGGGGAATCGCGCAGGTTTTCAAATGGCGAGGGTTCGAGCAAAAGATAGCATGGAAGGAATGCGAAAATGCAAAGGGGAATGCTCGTTATTTAGCCATTTGGAGAGAGAAATGACTTAAATGCGCATTGAATACACAACCACCAATTTGAAAAATATCATACTTGGAGCGAGCGGGAAAAACTAAGTGTGAATGACACTAGGTACGCTTGGGACATGTGAGACGTAAATGCGCGAAACACGCGGCTCGGCCGGTTCGGGCGAAACAGGGAGAGGACGCACAAATGCATTTGGGACAAATGGGACGAAAATGTGCGAAGTACGCGATTCGGGAGTTTCGGCCGAAATTAGAGCAATGGGCCCATTTGGACTTGGGACATTCGTGACAAAAAGTTAAAATCGCGACTTGACCAAGCTCGGCGAAATTAGGAAAGCTCGCACTTTTTCAAGCTCGGGGCAGTTGGGACAAAAAGTTAGAAGGCGCGGTTCGGGCAAATCGGCCGAAAATGGGAAAGCTCGCACTTTTAACTTTGGGACATTTGGGACAGGGGAAAGTGCGAAGTACGGGAAGGATGATTCGGTAGAAATTGGAACAACACGCAAAATAAGTTTTGGGACACTTGGGACAAAATTTTCCGCGGCCCGAAAATGGGACAACTTCGGGATTTGGTGATCGGGGAGCAGAGTGCATTTTCGTACTTGGGACGAGATGGGACAAAAGTTAAGCAGAACCGAAAATCACACAAAAAGACCCAAAACACAATTTTTTTAACTTCACGACTTAGGCACTTCGAGAAGAACTCTTCAACTCAAAATTTTGAAAATTTTACTCTTATCGGAGCGGGAATTTTGAGTGGACAACAAAGCACTCGACCGCCACGTGGTGCCCCCTGCATCACTCTCACCATCCTCTCTAGGTGCACCACTCAAAACTCCTTCCCCTCTCCCATTAACCAAGTTCTTGAAACATGGCATTGGTTGTGTGGTGGTGTTTTGTCTTATCTATGGGATCTTAGTCCACATAAAAAAATTTAGGCGTGTTTGAAAGGTTAATAAATGGGTAGGTGTATATGCATTAAAATGGTTTTGGACACGTTTTTATCGTATTTTTTTGAACAGTTAAACATTGCTCTTCCATTCTGAGCTTCCACATTCAATAATGAGTTGAATAATATTGCATCGAATGTGGAAAGTTGAATAAATTTGCATCGAGTGTGGTGAGTTGAACAATATTGCAATGTGTGGTTTCATAGCACAAATTCATGCCGCAAGAAACTAGAAATCTTGAATTTTTGGTTTATGAAATTTATAGCATGTTATGAGCTTGGGACCCAGCTAGGTTTGTAGCTCGTCAAGTTCAGACCTAACTCGGTCCCTAGCTCGACCTCTCTATAGGAGGTATGCTCTAAATTATATATATAGTATATATAATTTTATATTATATTTTTATTTAAATTATCAATTTAATCTAATAGTGAGAAATTTGGTCAATAGTTTCTTTTACATTAGGTAAGAAAGTTTTTAAATGTAAAGTAATAATACTCTATTTTATGACACGATGACGAATTCATCATTTTTTTCTAAAACCAAAAAAATATCACTCACATTTCGATAAATTATTTTTATTGTCAAACTAATATCATATATTTAGATTATTTGTTTGATAATTCCCTTTTTTTTGTCATGAATTCACCAAAATATGATTGCGTGACTTGAACACCGGCAGGGGGAGTTTTTGAACCTTGATTACCATAAACCTTGTTGTTCTTACTTATTGAAATTTATTTACATGAAAATGGGATATAACTACTTTACTATTGATAAATCACAAATGTTGAATGGAAATAATTACAACATTTGGAAAATACGGTTGAAGGTAAAAAGTTGGCTTGCAAGCTCTGGATAGTCGTAAATGAAATGAAGAAGGCTTTGAATGAAAGAAAAATGATAATGGATAATGTTGCTACATATCAACAAAAGGTGGATCAAACCATGTCTATTATTTTTGGAGCTTGCATGATGATATCCTCCTTCACATTTGGAATCGGAAAGTCGAGTGAAGATTGGACGCAACTAGAATCAATGCATAAAGGTACGCAAGTATCAAAAATTATAAAGTTGATTTTAGTACTAATGATGACTCCATGAAGGGAGATGAAAAGGTAATAAATTTTCTAGAGAAAATTAAGAATATCAAGTCTCAATTAGATGGATGCAACTGCAATTTCATTAATGATAAATTACTGTACTTTATTATTCAATATTGAATTCTAAATATCAAACTAAGCGAGAATATTTTTGATTTGCAAACTCTAAGTTTTCTTATGATCTAATAAGATTAGGTTATGAATAATTTTGATTCAAAATAAAATTCCACTCAAGAACTTCTCACCTAGAATTCTATAAGTCCTTTAAGATTTAAGGAGAATAAAAAACCAAAACTACCTAGTAATGATAAGAAACCTGGAAACTTAAGAGTAAGTTTTTATGGTAAATGTTATAACTTTGGTAAATTTGGTCATAAGAAAGAAGACTATAAATTCAAAAACAAAAAAATATTCAAAAATAAAAATGGAATAAATCATATCAAAATCAAGATGAAAATGAAGAGAATAATTATAGATCTAATCTAGTAACTCTATAAACTACATCTATCACTTCTAAATGAAAGATAAATGTTTTATTTGAATATACGATATTGAATTGAAAAATAAGTTATTTTTCATTCATAGTTAACTCAGAATAAATATAATTTCTGATGGTTTATTAAGAATGAACTAGACGTAACTTGAATAAAAACACACAAAAATGGATTATATGTGTTTTTCTTTGTTTTTTCTAGTAGTTTATTCAAAACTATTGTTCATTTTTGGCATGAAATACTGAGATCGTTTCTTTAGGATCATGTATGACATGTCTTGGCTTAATATTTCCACCTATGAAATGTGTAAAGGGTACTTACATGGTAAGCTATCACCAAAAACCCTTCCTCAGTCATTATTTAAAGCAAACTCCACATAAATCCATGTGATGTGTCCATAGTTAGAGGATATTTTTTGATTCAGTATATGTTGTGATTATTCTTATATGATGTGATTATTTTTTTAAATATGTTATCTACCGGTTTTATCACTTTTTAAGATCTCAGAATAGATAATGAAGATATATATGTTATTGATAAAACATTTCTTAGTTTGTGATTACTAAAATATTTTTATCTCAATATCAAATGACACTTGGGGATTTCTTTATGTTAGTATTGGAGATGTCTAATACGATTGCATATAATATATATTTGACAAAGATTAATATGTTTACATATTCAATATATTTTTATTATAACATGATTAGTTATTAAGCATTTTGTTATGTAAGTTGTTATACAACTAGTGTTTAACTTTTATAAATGGTTATAAGTGAAATCAATAAATATTTATATGTTTATTCTGATGTCTATATGGATATTACATGAATCTAACCATGCTATTGTTGTGTAATATATGAAATATATCAAATACATGTTCATTTATTTTGGTGTAGGTTCCATTACTTGGAATAGTAAAAATCATCCAATAGTCTTTATTTCTTCTAACTCGAGGTAGAGTATAGAAGTGTAATGGAAGCAGCAAAATAATCCATGTGGCTAAAGCGATTGTTGGAAGAGATACACATGAAAATCTAAAGGAAGTAATCCTCTTTTATGTCATAGCCAAAGTTACAATTCTCTTGCTAAGAATCCAGTTCCACATCAGAGAATGAAACATATAGAATTTATTATGCTCTTTATCCAAGAGAATATTCTCTATGGTGATATAGATATCCAGTACTACTTGTCTAAAGATCAAGTTGTAGATATGTTCTGAAGCCATTGTGTGTTGTAAAATTCTTCAAGCTTTGTGTAGTGCTTGGACTTTTAGAGTTCTTTATTAAAGGGAGTGTGCATAGAAATGTCACCTCCTAATGGTCGACTAGTTGATATCTCCTTATCCTCTATACTTGTGCTCCATTTGAAAAGAAATGTGAAAATATATTTATTATCTTTTGTAAACTTATCACTCTAAGTTTACAATGTACAATCCAGCATGTTACATCTATTTGTAAAGAGATCCATGTGTTATAAAAGGTTCTTAGAGATGTTGCTTTGAGATTTTTTCCATGAGAAACTATGAGATGTAGTTTAAAATAAATGCTTAGCCTAAATCATAACTTCGATTCATGGATTCAAAATCCTTTTGTACCAAAAGGTAAGTTGAGCATGAAGAAGGTGTTACAAATCCTTCAAAAGTGATATGCTTGCCTAAACCTTCCTAATTGTTTATAGATTTGTAAATCATATTGTACAAATAGGTAATGTTGGTATGGTTCCCCACTTAATAGTAAGGGGAGTTTTAGAACATAATATTAAGTGTCTATAAACTTTAGTTTATATTTAAGTGATTTAGAATAGATTATATTCTTAATTATTTAATATAAAATTTGTGTTTATATTTAATTGGTTATTCAATAACTAGTTTATATTAAATCATGGTATTATTTAATAATACCTCATCACTTAATATGTTCATGTCACATAGGGTCATTTAAATCCGTTCTTAGAGAATGCATATTGGAGTTCCTTGGGAAGAAAACAAGTGGATAACACAATGAATGCATAGGTAAGTCACTATCGATAGAGAGTTCTAGAATGATTGAGCTATGAGGTGAGTATGAAAGGTTATAAGATGTTATCATTATGATTCAAGACAAGTTTCAGGTCATTCGAAGAATGAAGTATAAGATAAGTCGAGTTTGGAAAAGCTGAGTGTTCTAGAGTATGTTTTTGAGCTACAAGTTTTTTTATTATTGGTAAAGAAGGGTTGAGGTTACCCTACCCAATAAAAACCAAAAGTATAACTCCATTAAAACCATGGAAAAGGGTATACCAATTGAATCCAACAAAACACAAATAAGTACAATATAATAGTAGTCCATCCAAACTAACAACCACGAAGTACAAAGAGTGAAAACAACAACTAAACAAAAAGGGGGAAACCGATAACATAAAACTAGTACTACTAGAAAAATGAAACATGTTTAATCCTTACTAATTTATTCCACAAAATTCATGTAGTCATTCCATTTTTAACCAGCCCTATAATAGTCTCCCTCCACTTTTTTAATCCGGTTCAATCATTTCTTTTTGGTAAAAACACCTTCCTTTTCCATTTTCTTGGCATTATGCATTGCGTTGACCAACTCTCCCATCATTTTTAGGTGTTCTATAGTACTTCTCATGTTCAAAATATGCATTCCTTTGATGTGCATTAGTGTCTCCGTCATTTTAAGGATTCCTTTTTCCATGGCTTGGCATCTTTCATTAACATTTTGCTAGTTTCTCATTGACCACAATAGAAGTAATTTTTCAATCTTCTCCTAAACCTCCCTTAGTTAAATTGCAACCATGATGATCTTACATCTATTAATATTAGTGTCAAGCCTACAATTTTGAATTCCTTCTTGAAAGCATTGGCCTTGACCATCAAATCTAGAGAAGAAAATAAATACTTTTGGGATACTTTTAATGACTGGAGATTAACAATGGATTCTTTAGTATTTTGTGTTTGTGATTTAGATTCTTCTTCATTTTAATTATCTTTAGGGGGACTCTCCTTGTTCGTTTCCTCATCTATCATGTCCCGCTAAAAATATTCTCCTATGTATCTCTGTCACTAATCTCCTCTTGATCGCCAAATATTTGACATTCTAATGCTCATTGTGAATTGTATGCTTTACATGGGACCCAAATATTTTGAAGGGATTTTTCCATAGAACTAAGAATGTTTAGAAAAAAATGAGGTGGTTTGATCATTAGAGTTTTATGAACAATCATTAAGAAGATAAGTTTCTTTGAAACCCTAGCTAAAACCTAGCTCAAAGTATATAATGAAAAAGGTGTGTAATGGACAAGTTTTGTTTTCTTTTGAAAATGTAAAAATTTAATTTGAAGAGGACTCCTCTAGATTTTGAGAAAGGTAAGATAGTTCTTGTATTTGTATGTGGGTCCACCTAACAATGCTTATTTATGAAGAAGTCTCGTTTAAGGAAAATTTGTCCAAGGAAGGTGTGAAATAAATTGACATTAGTTTTATCCCTAGAGTTGTACTAGATTACTATGATAGTTTTACTAGATTACTATGATAGTTTTAGATCAGGGTTGAGGTCTTAAATGGAAAAGTGTTCCCTATTTATAAAGAATGGTTTTGGGGCGGTTTGGTGTAGTCTAAGGTAAAAGTGAAACTACAAGAGCTACATGTGGATTTAAGAGATGAATAAAGTTGTTTTTTTATCTTGATTTAGAGATATTTCCAATTACATATAAAAATTTATTTATTTTTTATAATGGAAGAGAAATTTAGGACTGTTTTTGAGGGTCGAATATGGAAGATGTCTAGTTAACAAGGGTCTTAAGTTGATTCATGAGGTAAGGTGGTTGTCTGAGTTATTCATGTTTTTGAAGGTTTATGAGTGCTTATAAAATATTTATTAAGGGTTACATGATTTTATTAATATTTTAAGTTATTTTGTGTTGAGGATTAAGTTGACCTCAAGGTTAGTTCTTGAGTCCTAGAAGCCTAAATGAGAAGTTTCAGAGATGGACCTGGTTGAAAGACTTACAATTAGATTTGGAAGGAAACATAAGGTTTATGGAAAGAGGATTAAGAGATAATTCCAATGGTCTATGTTTCATTTTAGGATGATGATTTTTATAGGTCATCCAATTCAGTTTGTGAGGAATAAGGTTGCTGATTTTTAGGACAAGATTTCTCTTACTAGAAGATTGAGGTAGAATATAAATAAGATGGATTAATTGATGCTTTATATTAGTTTGAGATTTAATTGGGATGATTTTTTTTCACAGTGAAGGAATTTAAAGGTATTTAAATTTTACGACGAGTGCAAACCAGTTGAATTTATAAAACTACTTTCTAGGCAAACTCGGTTTGGTGAAGATCAAAGTTGGTGTGGTTTACATGTATGGATTTTACATAAGATCTAAAAAGAATGGATGTGATATACAGGTCAAGGGGATTATATTGATTTGTTACATTTCATATTTTTGATGTTATTGTGTGTTCTTGAGGCCCAAAGTGATGAATGGTTCTTGGAAACAACTATTTTGTGAAGGATATGAGCCTTCTTGTTAGTATTATGAATAATTTGATTAGTGAAAGATAATAAATGACCATGTATGATTTTTTTATGTCATATTTTACATGTGTGATAATTTTCACAGATTTAATAATCATGCTAATGAGGTTTATGGTTTTCGGTCATCCAGGTGATGGGGTTTTGAGTTGTTTTAAGCTTGTTTAGTGCATTTGAGCATGGATGACCTACATGGGTCCATTATGAATTTTTAATGAATTTATTGGGATGTTTTAAAGTTTTTGGTCTAGAGAAAGGTTTAGGACTGAATTATTTCATAATTGTGAGTTGATAAGTGTATAAAGTGCATGTTTGAGTTCAAATTTGAACAAGATAACAAAGAGGGAAAAAGTGTGACCCAAGTGTGAGTGAGAAATAGGTATAAAGGAATTAATTTAGAGTTTAGGATGTGTGTGAAATGTGGAGGAATGATATAGATCTTGTGTGTAATGGTTTGAAGCTAATTTTTTCCGCGAAATAAAAAGAAAGATCAAGCTATGTGAATGAGGGTTTGAAGGAGTTTGGAGCTGAATTTTGTGATCACCATCAACTGAGCTATTGCAGCATATCAAAAGTGATCTCATTACAAAAATATTGTGTGATGAGTCATATTCATGTAAGTATCTTGTTGTGAGTAATATCAACAAGGTTTTATGGGTTAGTTCTCTTTGTGGGGTTGGTGACTCACTAAATAAATATATTGTGATGTGTAATATTCACTTGAGTATTTGTTGAGACTAACATCAAAGAAAATTTGAGTGGGTTTTATTCCCTTTGAGAGTTTCCCAATTGCATCTTGTATCTATGTGTTCTTTCTCATGTTTCATGTTTATTTGAATGTATGATGTAAACTTAATAATCTAATGTGGAATGTATGTGATTCAATGGATGTTTCAATAATGGTAAATGAAGCAAATTTTTTGTAATCTTGATTCACCACTCTCTCGGTTCATTGTTCTTCCAATAGAAATGGTCTCTAAAACTATCACAAAACTGGGCTTAGGCTCTTATTTAGATGTCAAGACATTCAAATGACTTGCTAACACATGTGGAAGAACCATAAACACCTTCTAATTTATCAAAAAATATCATTACATCATTATCATATCAATAACTCATAAAAAATAAGCCTTTTAATTAAGCACAATAGGTTTCTTAGAGTAAAATTATGAAACATTAAATTTGTTTTTCCTTTTTCTTTCCTAAGAATACAATGCTTACAAGATGAGGTATAATTGATAAATTAAATTTATTGCCTATTACATGTATTTTTATGATTATAACATTCTTATATGTGCTAGAATGGTCTTGTCTGATCAAATTTCCTTAACAAAACACTTATTTCCTTTCCTCCAAACCCTTTCAAGTGGTTGTTTCTTCATCTAGAGCCTCCACTTCAAAACATTTTCTGGTTGATGTTCAAAAACATCCCTATACATCCCAAAATGATGCTATCTTATTACTAAAGATCATTAAATTCTAGAAAAAGAGTTCCCAAGTCTTGTGAAAGAGTGTTGAAGTCTACATGCAAAGTTCTAGAGTGCATTTGATGAGTTCAAGAATCTATTTAAAGAGTGCTAGAGTATGTAAAAAGAGTATCAAAGTTTGGTAAAAAAGCGATTGAGTTAAGAAAAAGAGCCCCATAGCCTTTTTTAAAGCATAAAATTTCATTTAAGGAGTACTAGAGTCCATTTGAGGAGCATTGGAGTACATTTTGGATCTTAACTAATATAATGGATCATTCTCTGAATATAATATTTAGACTCTACATCCAAATGGGATGCCTTTGATGGTAGATTTCGATATCAATCGGTGATTGATTCAAATTTTCTTGGAGATTAGACTGATATGCTTTTACACTAAAAAAAAGAGTTTGTGAACTTTATTTTACCTTAGCATTCCTCTCATTAAAAATGCTCAACATTTATACTTGACTCAAGTTGCAATAAAAATATTTAACCTCCACAAAAGATGATTGAACAACCTCAAACACCATTTTGGCACATAAATTTTACTTTATATAAGTTCCAATAGCTTTGTAATTATGATATTCATCTTTAGAGACTTCCTATAGAGTGTCAAAGTCTAGTTGTAGAGCACGAGTCTAGCTATAGGGATCCGTAGTCTAGAAAAAGAGCATTGGATAACAAATCTAAACTACCTATAGAATCTTCAAAAATTCATAAAGTAATTAAAGGCATGGATAAATTCCCTCTCTTAGTGCATTACTATTTTGTTTACTACAAGTATTACCATCTCTTATCAAAATTCACTTCCTCGGTGAATGTGGACCACAAAGCTAATGGTGCAAACAATGAAATGGAAAAATCTAGAGCATTGTCTGGAAAACTCTTTGGCATTGATTTGTAGTCTTGAGAAACCAAGGAATCCTAGAAATTTGTAGGGAGTTGGAAGAGTTAAGAAAGCTAACTTAGAGTTGTGATGAACCATTGAGCCCATAACTGAGTTAATCCATAATGCACTCTCCGAGCTACATTGTGAAGGAGCACCAAGTGGTTATAACACGAGCTCTCCCATCACCGAGATATTTAAAGGAATCGGGCCAAGTTACAATATTCGACCACCGATATGAGTTACATAGTGGGTGACATTATGTTACAAAAATCAAGCCATAATTTGAACTATAGGGAAAAACCATTGAGCCACTCTAATGGTGAGAGAACTGCATTTCAAAATTTTCTCTCGAGAGAGCTAGAAAGTACGGGAGGTTCGAGCTCGAGGAGGATTTATGAGACATAATATTTTAATGAAGACATCGAGCCATTCAGCGAGATCAGCCCTAAGCTCATATAGTTCAAGGAAAAAATCATGCTCAAAATGGGAAAGTGATTTATTCCAATGTTAAATATGGTGAAGTTGCAAAGGATTTGATGTTTAAAGAAAAGAGACAAACTTTGCAAATGCATCGAGTTAGGGAAGACATGACTCACCGAGCCATAGGTGATGCTAGTTAGGAATACATGGTGTCCAAGTTAGCTATGGAACCCGGTGCGAGAGGCACATGAGTATCAAGCCACAATGAAGAAAGGGGTGAAAATTATCCATTTTGGTGATTTCATGAAGCCTCCACACATAATGATTTGAGAAAATTGGGTGGAAGTGGCCCAAGTTTTGCATTGGTACAAGCGGGACATCAAAGCCCAAAATTCCTTACTCTAATTTATTATGGCGATGGAGGAAGGAAATGACCTAGCCGGCCCATGGGCATGTTGGAACATTGGGGCCTGAGATAGCCAAAATACTTGCATAGTGAAATGTGGGTATGGTGGGGTCAACAACCCATGTGGCCTTGTCAGTGAAAGAAAAAAAACCGAGTTGGGTTCGCGAAGGTACACGGGCCTCCCCCATCAGCCGAGGCAGCATTTAGCAACCCAAGTGGAATGGTTTGTGAAGAGAGGGAGTTGTTGCTTGAGTCAATAGGATCTACGATGCAAGTGGGAGTGAAGTCTAGTGCAAGTTAAGGGATGTTTAGGTGAACCAAAGTTCCTTTAAACTCGGACCAAATGGTTCATTCCGAGATGAAATAGATAATCGGGCTTGGGGTAGCACCAAGTCCGAAAAACCAATCTAAAGGTGGCAGAGGTACACACAAAGCATCCATCATGTCATCAAGTTGACAAGTCTAATGAACCACCATGTAAAATGTAAAAGGGACGTGGTGCCAAAGTGTTGGGGAAGACCAACTCAACAGAGGTAATGATGAAGCACGTAGATGGAAGGTTGGTGGGGTTGATTGCGTAGAGCAAGGAGTTAAGTCGGTAGTGTAGAAACAAGGCCTAAAACCTAGGTGGCAAAGGTTTGATGGTGCAAGGAAATAGACAACTCGGGTGAGTTGGCTCATTTAAAATATTAAAACTCCTCCTCTCCCATGATGAATATAAAAAGTAATAAAATCGGTGGTCCCACCTTATTTTTAAATGCCCAAAAATTAAAATAATATAAAAACACTAGGAGGAGGGAATAATTTTTTTAAATATGATTTCCAACAAAATATTAATTGTCATTCTGTGAAGGCCAAGGAAATCCTAACAATCTCAAGCAACCGCAATCACTCAAAAAGCCATAACTAGATAAATTCTTAATGAAATTTCATAAGTTTGGTGTCGTTGGAATTGTGACTCTAATCCCAACATAAAAAACCAATAAATTCAAGAATTGATGTAGATTCGGGGAATATTTTTAAGGAAACTGGGACAAGTTTAGAACAATGATTTTATTGGTGGTTGGGAGTGCAATTAAGAGGCATGGGGATACATTTTTCACTACTGAAAGTCATGAGATAGTATGTGGTTCCTTTTACGGGTTAGGTACAATCATTTAGGAACATTTATGACACCTTGTAAGTGGTAGTAGAGAAAAATATAAGATTTCACTCTCTTTTTCTTCTAAAATTCTATAAATTGTAATCTTGGGCTCATTTATAAAAGAGTTGGTCATTTTTCTCTCATGCCCTTTCTCTCTATCTTCTCTACTAGGGTTGAATGTAGAGCTTGAGCCTCATCTCTTTTCTTTTTAATGGAATTTCCTTGCCTCTTTCCCACCGATGATGTACTATGTGAATTCATAGAGCGATATAAACTATTTTGTGATGCATCTTGTCCATCCTTTTCTTATTTTACTATCCCTTCTTTCCTCTCACCATTATAGGGTATAATATTCATATATGTTGAAGTATATTACATGTTTTGGGAGCTATGTTTAATGGGTTTGAAATGTTATTTCGTGTGAATCTCATCTTTGGTCTGTGATGCATCTTTTCTATCCTCTCCTTTGCTCACCTCTCTCTACTTTAGGCAACTAGATTTATGATTAGCCACCTCCTTTTCGATGTATCACCACGTTTAGTGTAGGATTTATTTTCATGCAATCTCTACATGGCCCCTTAGAATATTAGGATAGGATTAAATAGATTTTTGCATTGAGAGTAGCTTATGCCATATAGTTTATTATCAGAACCAAACTTCTCTAGAGGGTCATCTTAAGCTCACATATCCCACAACTTGAGAGATGATCCAATTTTACACAAATTACACCAAAATCCCCACTAAAACTTAGGCCATTTGGGGGTCTTTGTCATTTCATGATAATAGTTTTCGCATGCCGGTGGGACACGCGGGTGAAATCTCATATTTCACAGCATTCCATTGAAGATCATAACCATCATGTTAATGATACTAATAGTTCTAGTATGCCTAGTGGGAAAAATATAAGTGAAAATCTTGAAGCTAGTGGGACAACATTGGAGTTAGAATTTCATTTTACAGAGTTTTTCAACTATCAAGAACATTCTAGCCAATCGTGCTACCTCCTCGCTTGATAAAAATTCTCGAATGCTCGGTGGGACATCACAAAAGTTGTAGTTTCATCGATAGAGGGTGTTCTAATTTAGAGTTAAATTAAAGATAATTTACAGGTGTATAGTTTAATCATTTGCATCATACTCCATTTTAACAGGTTGGTGTGTTCTTGTTAAAAGATTGAATTTTGGAAGCATATGAAAACATAAGCGGTAACTCCATCAGTTAGCAATCCATCTCTAAAATTTTAGACCTTTCTTCCATTTGTTTCAATCCAATTTATTTCCATCTCTTTAATTTCCTCCTATTATATGAAGATGTCCAATCATGGCTTCATTCCCATAGTGGAATTCACATGTGTAGCAATAAAATCAACCTCTAATGATCTTCACAACTCCTCCAAATCAACACTATGATCAAATTCAAAACCACTATGCTTACCCATATGAGCAATGCCAAAACTAGTTTGGCTACAAAGCTTATCAAGAGCAAGGGTATGCATACAATGACAACTTGAGAAATGGGAAGTGCTGATTTACAGGAGAAGATCCAAGGATTGGAGGCTAAAATGGTGCAGTCGAGGGCTATATCTTAAATGAAAGCATTCAAAGATAGATTTAGGACTCCTTGTCCATGGGAGGGCCCTTTTCCAAGACATTATAGCCTAGAGAAGAAGCTAGACTTCATAGCTGAGATGTTTCCAAGGCTCACAAAGTGGATTATGGAGATAGAAGATTTTGTAAACAAAGATAGTCAATCCTATCAAGGGAAAGATCTGGCATTTCCACCTCACAATCCCCTCCCCACTCCCTAATTTGTAACATCTCAGCTAGAACCTCAATTTTTAAGCTTTCTATGTACTACCCCGAATATCGAATTCACTTCTCTACCTTCTAGTATTCCATCTCATCTCGGTTCTTCCACCCTTTTCCCTTCCAAGGGGTCATCCCCTCTAAGGAAAAAATAAGTACTAACTCCTCCACCACCACAAGAAATTTCAAAATCTATTTTAACCCAACCCATCCCTCCTCTTGCATCACCAAGTTCATCTTGGGAAGAAAACAATCAAAAAAATAGTCAAGGGAAACAAAAAAAAGAGTCTAATCAACAAGAAATGAAAAAATATTTGAAGAGGCGGGCTCTCAAATTTGGCATTGAAAATAATCCCTTGATGATGAAACTAAGAGAGGAGGCCAAATTTGAAGAGCAACGGGTGGTCAAGTCTGATTTTGTAGTAGTTTCAAGAAATGCGAAAAGGAGCCCAACGAAGAGAATATAAAATAAAATATGAGAAGTTTGGATATGATATTTGGAATTGATAAAATCCCCATGATGGTGAAACCTATAGATGAAATCAAAGTTGGGGAACAAGAAATCAAGGCTGATTTTGAAGCCAATGTTGCAACAACAGAGAAAGAGGAAGAGAGTGATGATCAACAATCCATTTTTTAGAATGGAGTGTCCATATTGGCATATTATTTTTGAAGGATGTTGACCACAAACCCATTAAAAAATCAAAGGAGGAAGGAGAAGAACAATCAACTTCTAGTTCCATTGAAGAGAATCATCTGGAGGAGACCAAATCAGATTTGGAAGCATTGAATGAAGATGAGATCATTGAATATTTCTTGCTTTCCTTTGAATAGTCTGATTTAGTTGATGAATTCGTAATGGAGGAGATATTTCAAGAAGACCTCTCTGCCCCAAAAATTCCTCTAGAGAATCCTATTGAATAATTTTATTTGACAAACTTCATGCTAGAGAAAGAGGCTACTCAAGAGCAATTTGGTCTTTAAGAAACAAAAAAGCAACTCTTAAGTCTACAATGTGTTGCATCGGATTACAGATAATGTATATGTAACCTCATTAGATGCCACAATCAATAAGAATGAGCTTTATATTGAAGTGGAGTTCCATGTTACCAAGGAGGAAGGAAAAGAGCATGAAGCTATCATCTCTCTCTCACCATTCATCCAAAGGGGACATCAGTTATCTGTAGATGTGCAAGAATAAGAAGATCAAGGTGTAGACAACCCCTTTTTAAAGAAGGTTTGCAAGAAGACTCCATTTTTGGAGTTACGCTTTACAGTAATGGGCACATTCGAAGGACCAGACCATGCCATATCAGGTACTTGGTTTCATTACATTCAAGGATGAAGCCACAACCAATCATGGTTACCTCGAACATGAGGAAGAGTCTCAATGTACCAAGGATCAAATGTTATGCCTATTCAAACCAAATGAATGAAAACTAGAAGAGGTGTATGTCTTGTTTCTTGTTGATACCTTGATGTATGGTGGAGTGGAAAATCAGTTTGCGCAGTAAGTTTTTCATTCCAAATCTCAATTGTGCCTAATGCCAAATCATCTACATGGTCATGTGAGTTGTAAGAAAGGGAAACTACTTTGCATTTCCAGTTGTAAGTTTTGTTTGAAGTTTTCCATCACTCATGTTAGTGTAGGGGTAGGGGCAGGTTTTTTTCATAAAAAGTTCTTGTGCACACTCTGCATGTCTTACTTAAGGCATGTATGATTTCATCTTTTGTATATAGTGTTTGTTCGTGTTACTCTAGGAAGATAATCATCTCCAAAATTTTTGTAGTAGGAAGCTCATAGTTGTATGCAACAATTAAAAATTTCAAATGCAAACAAATGCAATGCAACTAAAACCAGTTAAAGAATAAATATTGTTAATTCTCTACAAGAATAGCTATAACAAGCCTCCACACCTATGCAAGCAAAAAAAGACCAGCTAGTGGCCCAAGTCAGAAATCAGCTCTAGCCTTTAGTAAAGCACACAAGTCAACATGCTTGGAATTGAACTTTTAGAAGATGAAACAAAACAAGACTTTAATATAGTTCCATGATGTCCAAGATAATAGATAAGCATCATTCATCCTCGAGCATATCAGTTGCAGGAATGGGTGAAATTCAAAATTAAAAACAATTTTCTACTCTCATAAAACAAATTTCAAGATTTTTCTTATGAAATTTGAGAGTGCAAGTGGTGAGAAGCGGATCCTGGCCTAAAAAAATCACGGGATCTCCGGGATCAAGATTTTCAACATTGATTAATTATGATGGTCATATAGACTCCATGCCCAATGGAAAACCACATGAAGCTATTCAGACTCCATTTTGTAGGAAAATGGCCCCGCGAGTCACCATATTGTTATCTAAATTAACTTCATAGGTGAATGTGGAACATGGAGCTGAGAGTGCATGCAATAAAATGGAAAAATCTGGAACATTACACGAGAACACTCTATGGAATTGATTTGTTGTCTTCAAAACCAAGGAATCCTAGAAAGTTGTAGGGATTTGAAAGAGTTAAGAAACCTACATTAGAGTTCGATGAACCATTGAGCCCATAACTAAGTTAATCCATAATACACTCGAGCTACATTGTGAAGGAGCACTTTGAGCTAGTTATAAGGTGAGCTCACATCACCTAGCTATTTAAATGAATCGGGCCAGGTTACAAGATCTTGACCACCAAGCTGAGTTACATAGTGGGTGAGATTTCGTTGCAAAAATAAATCCATAATTTGAACTTCAGGGACAAATCATTGAGACACTCAATGGCAAGAGATTTGTTTCCAAAAAATTATCGATGAGCTGGTAGGTACGGGAGGTTCGATCTTGAGGAAGAGTAATGAGATTAGAGATCATAATGAAGACATCAAGCCATTTAGTAGATAAGCCGAGAGATCATATGGTTGAAGGAAAAAATCATTCTTAGAATGGGAAAGTGAGCTATTCCAATGGTAAATATGGTGAAGTTACAAAGGATTTCATGATTAAAGGACAAAGTGCAAACTCAGTAAATTTATCAAGTCGGGGAAGACATGGCTCACCAAGCCATAGGAAATGTCAGCTATGGACCCAATGTAGAGGCATAAGAGTATCGAGCCACAATGAAGAAAGGGGCGAGACCTAGCCATTTTGACAAGTTCACAAAGTCTCGAACACATTGGTGTGGGAAAATCAGTGGAAGCAGCCCAAGCCGCACTCGGATAAGTGGAACTTCAAAGCCCAAAATTCTTGACTCTAACGTATTGTGGAAATGGTTAAAGGAAATGGCCCGATCGACCCATGGGCTTGTTGGAACATCGGAGCTCGAGATAATGAAAACACCGTATAGTGTAATGGAGGTATGGCGGGGTCAACGACCCATGTGGCCTAGTCAAAAGTGAAAGACAAACAAGAAAGTTGGGTCTGCGAATGTACATGGGGCACCCTAATTAGCTAAGGTGGAGTTGAGTGACCCACTGGAATGGGTCGTGAGGAGAGGGAGTTCTTTGAGTCGGTAGGATCCATGATGCAAGTGGGTGTGAAGTGAGTGTGGGTGAAGGGATGTTTGAGTGAACCAAGTTCCTTCAAACTCGGATCAAATGGGTCATTTCGAGCTGAAATATCCAATTAGGCTTGGGGTAGTATCGAGTCGGAGTAAACCAATGTAGATTTGGCAGAGGAGCATACTAAGTAGCCATCGTGTCATCAAGTTGAAAATTCTAACTACCCACCATGCAAAACACAAAAGGGATGTGGCGCCAAAGTGTTACGGAAGACCAACTCGATATAGGTAATGATGAAGCAAATGGATGGAAGGAAGGTGGGGTTGATTGTGTAGAAATAAGGGTTAGCACCTAGGTGGGAAGAGTTTGATGGTGCAAGGAAATAGCCAACTTGGCTGAGATGGCTCATTTAAAATATTCAAACTCCTCCTTTCCCATGCAAAATATAAAAAGCAATAAAATTAGTGGTCCCACCTTATCTTCAAATGCCCAAAACATTAAAACCATGCATAAAACATTAGGAGGAGGGAGTTTTTTTTTAAAATATGATTTCAAACCAAATATTAATTTCTATTCTGTGAAGCCCAAGGCAAGCCTGCAAATCTCAAACAACTACAATCACTCGGAGGCCATAACCGGAGCAATTCTCAATCAACGAAATTGAATTTTTTTGTGTTGTTGGAATTATGACTCTAAGAATGACACACAAAACTAAGAAATTAATGAATTAATATAGAATCGGGGAGTATTTTAAAGGAAAATGGGACATGTTCGAACAATGATTTTATTGGTGGTTGGGAGTGCAATTAAGAGGCATAGGCAAACAATTTTCACCTGTTGTAAGTCATGTGACAATACTGGGGTTCCTTCGTAGGTTAGGTATCATAATTTGGGCACATTTATGACACCTTGCAAGTGGTTGAAAATACATATCAAGGATTGAACTCTCTCTCTCTTCTAAAATTCCATAAATTATAATCTTGGGCTCATTTATAAAAGAGTTGGTCATTTTTACGTCATGCCCTTTCTCTCTTTCTTCTCTGCTAGGGTTGAATGTGGAGCTTAAGCCTCCTCTCTTTTATTTGTAATGACATTTCATTTCTTATTTCCCACTAATGATGTACTGTGTGAATTCATGGAGCAATAAAATCTATTTTGTGATGCATCTTGTCCATTCTTTGCTTATTTTACTGTCTCTTCTTGCATCTCACCATTGCAGAGTATACTATGCATATCTCTTAATGTCTATTGTAGGTTTTGGGAGCTATGTTTAATGGGTTTGAAGTGGTGATTTTTTAAATCTCATCTTTGGTTTGTGATGCATTTTGTCCATCCTCACCTTTTCTCATCTATCCCCACTTCGGGATGTTGGATTTGTCATCGGTGACCTCCTTTTCTAGTGTATCGCCACTTTTAGTGTAGTCTTTATTTCCATGTAATCTCTCTCTCTGGTCCCTTGGAATATTAGGATAGGATTAGATAGATTTTCCTAAATTGAGAGTTTCTTGTGGTAGGTAGTTTAGAAGTAGGATCCAACCTTCTCGGGAGGGTCATCTTAAGCGTGTAAGTCCCATAACTTGAGAGATGATCCCTGTTGGTGCTCGTTTCAATCTCACCTGTTTGTTAAGAAAAATTCAGTCTATGTGGTCTGAAATATTTTTTATTTTTCCATGGTCATGTTTTCCTATCAAATTTTATCCCAATGCCCACGGATACGTGGTATTCTTTGATTGGACATGGCATGGTGGGTCTATTTGGTAAACTTGTCACTTTTTGTCACATTTGTAAAAAATCCAAATTGGTCCCATGGCTCGATGAATTCTAATTGGCTACTCAATGATATGAAGTGGTAGAGAAATTTCTTACTTTGGCCCGAAAAGTGTACACATGTCATAAATCAAGCGGTTGTGGGAAGGCGGGTCACCGGAGGTGTTTGGAAATTTTAGCTTTATTATGAAAAAGGAATAAAGTATAAAAGTGAAGAAGCTGAGCCCGCTAATGCCCACATCGAAAGTTAAAAGTGGGGAGGTGGGTGCAAGGGAATTTTGAGATTCTTAGATTTGTTTTGAAAAAGAATAAAAGTCATAAAGTAAGCCACAGCCCCATGGGACCCAGAAAGCCACATGTAAAGCCTATATCAAAAGTGGATGGGTAGGGCCAAATTGTCCAAAAATACACAATTTCTTTAAGTGATACAAAATGTGAAAAGCACCCCTAACCCGCTTCAACTCAAATATTTTCCATGTGGAGGGCCCATGCTTGTTTGGGGTCTCCAATTTTGGGAACCATATCAAAAAAAGTGCCAAGAGACACGTGGAAGCTTCCATTTTTTCTTTGATACTAAGACTTTGAAAAGCAATTGAGGCAACTTTCTTAGGCCTAGGACATGTGGAGGGCCCGCACCTGTTTGGGGACTGCCCTAAATTTTACTTTTGAAAGAGCGCCAAAGAGACACGTGGAGGTTTTCGTTGGATCTTCCCATACTTAGAATTTTCAAGCATCCGATGCAACTTTCTCAAACCCTAGGCACGTGGCACCTTCACTGGTTCTTAAACTTTTTCAATGGCCGATACAAATTTTTTTGGGCCCGAGACACGTGGAGAGCCCACGCTTGTTTGGGGTCTCTATTTTGGGCACCATATCAAAAAGTGTGCCAAGAGACACGTGGAGGCTTTTGTTGGCTCCTCTTTATACTGAGACTTTTCAATGGCCGAGGAATTTTTTGGGCCCAGGGCACGTGGAGAGCCTGTGCTCATTTGAGGTCCCACCTCTAGACTTCATCTTTGAAGTTACATCGAATAGACACGTGGAAGCTTCCACTGGAATTTCCCATGCTCGAATTTTCAGTGACCGGTGCAACTCTCTCGGGTTCTGGGCATGTGGAGGGCCCATGCTCATTTGAGGAACCTACCTCTAGACTTCACCTTTGTAGTTGTGCTAAGGAGACACGTGGAGGCTTTCATGGCTCCTCTTTACACTTGGCCGACTTGGACTCGCAAAGTGCAGATATGTGGTATAATCCATGCGAGGACACTCATTTCTGAGAGGCATGAATGTAGGTATCTATTCCTCAAGGTGTATTCTCAAAGGTGAAAAGGATTTCTTGTCAGATCAAGCCATATGGAGCCACCTGAGAATTATTAAAAAGGGGATTTCTTGATGAAAAAATAAAAGAATGATTAAAAAGACTATTCAAAAGTTATGACATGGCATCCTAGTCATAGTTGAGGAACTGAGAAACGTGATCAGTTCATGATTTATCCACCTAACAATAGAAAGTAAGATATTTTCAAGGGAATAAACATGATTAAATGGTATGTTGTAAAGAGGAATATTCTCTTGAAGATTTAGACTTTTGGGGGAAAATTTGGGATGAGTGAGTGAGTGAAATTGTATAAATGCAATGAGAATACTCTTGCATAAGGGGGTTAATTTTTCTGAGAAAGTTTGAGAAAAACCATTTTCCCGAGAGACCATCTGAGAAACCTGTATTTTCCTGTGTTTTAGATTTAATCATGTCAAGATGGTTGCAAGTGTACAACCATTGACAAGCTCTGAGATTGTTAAAGAAACTCTCCCTATTGATGAATCTAATGAACCTTGAAATGAATTTGTGTTGATCATGAGCATAATTGTGTTTTCTCTTATTTCAGAATGTTTTCAAATAGTTTTTCTTGTTCCTATTGCAATCTTATGTTGAAATCCCTCTGAATCACACAAGATCTTATCCTGTGGTAGTATTGTGGCATTTGCAATTTCATTATGAGAAGAGATTTCATCTTGTAATGAAATAAACAATTTAAAATCACTTTACTTTCACTATGTTGATAAAGATTGTTTGTAAGTCTATGAGTGTATCTTAGGCATGATGAATCAGGGATTTTCAACATTTAATTGAGTCTTTAGCATGAGCCTTTATGTTGAATTCTTGAAGAGTGTATGAAACCATGCATCTCTGGGCCTCCATTGATACACACCTTCTGGTTGAAGGAATATTTTGGCTATTTTGAAGCATTTTTTCTATGAGTTTTCCAATATTTGTAAAGGTTCTCAAAGATTTGGTATAATCAACTTTATCTTGCTTAACTTCCCACCAAAAACTTCTCAAATGATAAATCCTACATGAACTACCCCCTTGTTTGTACTGTGTATCCACAAAGGTTTAACAAATTTCCATTGCCAAAATATGTAGAGACAATCAAGATTCAATTATTGTCTTTAGTAACCCAAACCTTGTCCAAGAAACATCTCCACTCTCTAGTGTGACAACTCGTGAGAGTTAGATTGTGTTGTATTGATCATATTTTCTCAAGGTTCTCATGATTGTGCAAAGAAGGATCTCTTGATATCCTTCACCAACATGGGTTACAAATGGGTCCTCTCACCCTGGTTGAAGGCACAACCTAAAGTAGTGAGGGTAGATCAAACCCTCAATAAGGTGCTATCCATTTCTCCAATGCCCGAGTGACAAAAGAGTCAGAATCCCCTCCCGGCTATACAAAATGACTCATATCATGATTCATCTATCTCTAAGCATCCTACTAGTTTTGTGATGTTGCTCATCCCTCGCAGGAGAATCAATTTGGATACCAACACCAAAGTGGCACCACATTTTGGGGATTATTTGAAACACGAGATTTTTTGGAAACAACACCAAAATGGTGTATTATTTTTATGGGATTATTTTGAAACACCAAAGTGGATTATTGGGATTATTTGAACATCGGGACCTATTTGTGTGGAAACAACACCAAAAGTGGCACCATTTTGGGATTATTTGAATCGGCAGAGGATTATTTGAACACCGAGACCTATTTGTGTGGATTAAACACCGGGAAGAAGTGGCACCATTTTGGGGACTATTTTTTACAAATGCATACACATACCAACCCTGGTAATGTTTCTTACATGGTTTAAGTACAAATAAGTTGTTTAAACATCATCCTTTGTTGAGATTTGTAAGATTTTGTGCAAGATTACAAGTTCATTGTCATTGTGTAATATTTCTAGTTTCTAGTGGTTATTGCACTAAATTTGCATCAATAGTGATAAATGTGGGTAAAGGAAGGTCATGGATCTGTTAAGCTTTGTAGAAATTAAGCATTGATAGACTTGGCAAGTTACTTATAGTGCATCTACACAACTAAGGTGAAAATCCTTAGTGGTGACTCCATGTTGAATTGAAATTTTGATGATTACTAGTGTCTTAACCTGTGTCAAGTGAAATTTTTCATCGATATTTGCAAAGATGGAGGGAAGAAGGTCTTTCTTCACTAGGGATCCTACTAAAAGTTATTTCCAGAACTAGGAAAAGAAAATTCAGAAGGAAAACAAGTCTGGAAAGTTGTTGGAAATCAAGAATCAAAAAAGGAGATATCAGTTCTGAAAGGTGATCAATATGTGGTTGAAGATTACCATACGTCTTCAAGTGATTCTAAACCAAGTAATATTTATATAAATTTGAGTTCTCCAACTGGAGAGGGGCCATCATTTGTGTCTGAAAAGTGTGCCTCTCTCAGTTTTCCCTATTTCTTCCAAGGTTGATAGGGTTTTCCAAAATTGAGTCATTAGAGGATATTTATTTTGAGAGTTATACTCTGTGCCCAAAGACCCCTCGTCCCTTATCATTTTGATTCTCCTACAAGATCACCTCCTCAAGGCAATATGGCCCAACCTCCACCTAGACCTCCTTTTGTTGTCAACACTTTTGGACCTATAGATTTAGAGGTATGGATGGATATCCTAATATGGTGCCACAAGATGTCAGAAATAGGTTGCCAAAATTTCAAGGGAATAATGCCATCACTGGTGACCAACATTTAAAACTCTTTGTCAATATGATGGAAGATTTTGAAATTGAGTTTGAAGATGTGTATGTAAATTTGTTTATTCATACTCTTGAGGAGGATGCACATGACTGGTACAAGGATTTACCTAGATAATTCAATAGATTCATGGACCGAGATGAAAAATGCCTTTAGATTGCAATATGGGGATAAGATAGATCCTAGGTTCCTTTTATCTAAATTTGAAAATATAAAGAAAAATCCAAATGAATCTGTCCATGATTTCAATACTAGGTTCAATAAGACCTTGAATAGGCTACCTATAATCCTAAGGCCAAGTGATGAGTCTTGTTTGATAAAATATTTTGATGCTTTTGATAAAAAGGTTGCTTATTACTTGAGAGATAAGAACCCAAGAACATTGAGGCAAGGATTTCACCATGGCCTTACAAATAGAAAATAACATCAAAGTAGTTGGAAAGCCTCCTAAGAGAGAGGGTGTCAAGTTAATCAATCCCGAAAAGGCCTCAATCAAACAAAGTTGTGGATCTGGAAGAGGTTGTAAAAACTTTGGCTGGAGTAGTTAAAGAGATATCCTATAAACTAGCAGAGCAGAAAAAGGGATAGGAAAAAGTTCCCAGGGTCAAGCACAAGCCACAAGGTAGGAGAGATTTGGAAATCATCCCAGAGGTGATCATAGACTAGATGACAGAGGGAAAGGGCTCATGGGATTAGGAAATAAACAACCTCAACCTAGGGAGAATAGATTGGTTCCTGATCCTTTGATTGCTAAGGGTTGCTATTGTGGAGGAGGCCAATGTTATCGAGTGGTGTGATAGGTTTTATTACCACACTCCCCATGTGATGTAGATCAAGAAGTTGAGGAAGAATGATGATGATGAGACATATGATGATGTGTGCATGATGGAATGCCCTATGAACTCACAAAGCAGGGGGCAACCTCAACTGAATTGATAAGTGCCAGAACTTGAAAGATTTATGGGATTGTGTTCACCGGTATTACCTCTTCCTCCTATTAATACTTTTGAAATTGATATGGTGCAAGCATTTGATCTTCCTAATCATGATTTTGAATACTTAAGGGCCTTGATGATTAAAAAAGTATGATGGAGGGATCCCTTTCAAAGAGGACAGAAAATTGTTGATGAATGCAAGTAGTTGCTCAAGAGAAAGAATATAACACCAAAAGTAAGGTTGTCAAAGGGGAGGGCCACAAACCAAGCCAAAAGTTCTAGTTCTTACCAATATCCCAAAGGAAACCCCTAAGAAAGATACATCTGGAAAAGGCCTAACTACCCCAAATAAAACTTGTGCTCCTACCCATGCCCAGACTCTGAAAACTCCTATACTATCAAGAGGAAGTGGTGAATCTCCCTCCTAATACTGCCCTACCCAAATATGTTCCTTGTGACATAGCCCAAATCTTGAGTCAGATCAAGGTCATTGTTCCCATTGTTGAATTACTCAGATCCCTGAGCATAGGAAAAGGGCATTCAAATATTTGGGATTTAAGGAAGAAAAGATTACTCAGGGAAAAAGTGTTAATAATATAGAGGTTCCTCCCATTATTATAGAATTAGAAATACCACAAGCATTGGAGGAACTGGGTGAATCATCTGAGGTGTATTTGGGAACTTCTCTAGTTGAATCTCAGTTGGATGTGGATCCATTTTTTACCACTTTGATTATTAAAGATAGGTGGTACATAACTGCATGTTTGATTCAGGAGCCTCATGTAATGTAATGCCTCTTGAGGTCATGAATGAGTTAAATATCAAGGTAACAACAAATTTTGGGAAATGTACTGCTATGGATTCAAGAGAAGTGCTAGTAGTTGGGTATGTCAAGGGATTAGTAGTGCAAGTTGGTAATTTTCCAGAAAATGCTTAACCATGAATGTGGTTATTGTGGACTATCCTGCCAAATGGGGGATGTTATTATCTAGAAAGTGGGTAGCTAGTGTGGGTGGAAGTGTACAAATGGACATGTCATATGCAACCATACCAATTGAGGGGAACCTTGTGAAGTTGTATGGTGAGAAGAAAATGTTACATCTCATTGAGGACCCTAACAATGCTTCTTATGAAGTATTGTACATAGATGTCGATGTCGATAACTTTGTGGGTTATGCTGATTTTAAGGAGCATAAAATTGATGAGTGCAAGTATCCCGAGAGTAGATTGGTTCTCCCTGGACTCTGATGTTTGATGGGGTTTGTTCTAGATCTGGTAAAGGCACAAAAGATAAACCTTAGAAAATATGGCTAGGTAGCAACTTGGATAGAGAAGAAAAACAAGCATATGTCCAGTTGTTAAAAAAGTATCAAGACTTCTTGGCTTGGTCATACTCAGAATGGTAGGCACTTGAAACATTTCCTTGATTGATTTCATAATCAAGGCACACATCATTATAGTGTGTAGTCTTTTTTTTTTTTTTTTTTTTGTTTTTTTGTTTCGGTTTGTCTGGTCCTTGGTGACCGGTTTTGTTGGTTTCTCGGTTCATTCTTGGGAGGTTGGTTATTGTTTTTTTTTTCAAGTTTGTTCTTGACTCATTTCCCAATGGATTTTTGGCACATGGTATGCTATGTTGTTCTTGTGGCACTCGCTGGGAGTGCCCATCCCCGAGTCAGAGCCGATGTTGGTGCTCAATTTAATCTCACCTTGTTTGTTAAAAAAATTTTAGTCTACATGGTTTGAAGTATTTTCTATCTCCCTGTATGGATGATTGAATTTTTATCTTTATCAAGTTGTTGTCATCAAATCACTTTCTATGGTCATGAAACACATTGAGCTCTGTGTTGTTTATAGTTTCTCTTTCCATGGGAAAATTTGTAATTTTGTGAATGTTGGGTTTCCCCTTCCTTTTATTTTTCCATGGTCATGTTTTCCCTGTCAAATTTTATCCCAACACCCCATGGATATCGTGGTCTTCTTTGATTGGACATGGCATGGTGGGTCTATTTGGTAAACTTGTCACTTTTTGTCACATTTGTAAAAATGCCAAATTGGTCCTCGTGGCTCGATGAATTCTAATTGGCTACTCAATGATATGAAGTGGTGGAAATTTTTCTTACTTTGGATGAAAAAAGTGTGTACACGTGTCATAAATCAAGCGGTTTAAAGGGAAGGGGTCCTTTTTTTTTGGAACTTTTAGCTTTATTATGAAAAAGGAAAAAGTATAAAAGTGAAGGCTAAGGCCCCCGCTAATGCCCACATGTTCAAAAGTTGAAAAAAAGTGGGGAGGTGGGTCATTTGGAGCATTTTGAGATTTTGACTTTTTTTTGAAAAAGAATGAAAAGTTATAAAATGCAAATCTTGACTAAATAAAGCCATGTGCCCAATCAAAATTCAAAAGTCGAAAAGGCAAGGTGGGTCACTGTGGGCATTTTGAGATTTCAACTTTTTTTTGAAAAAAGAAAGCAAATGTGTAAAGTAAGTCAAATCCTATATCAAAAGTGGATGTCAAAACATCCAAAAGGGCCAAATTGTCCAAAAATGCATAATTTATTTAAGTGATACAAAATGTGAAAAGCACCCTAGGCCCACTTCAACTCAAATATTTTCCACGTGGAGGGCCCGCTGCTTGTTTGGGGTCTCGCACCTTTTGGGCACCATTCAAAAGTGCGCCAAGAGACACATGGAGGTTTCCACTGGATCCTCTTTATAATGAGACTTTTTTCAATGTCGAGGAAACTTTTCTTAGGCCCAAGACATGTGGAGGGAGAGCACCTATTTGGGGACCTGCCCCTTGAATTTTATTTTTAAAAGAGCACCGAAGAGACACGTGGAGGTTTCCACTGGATCTTCCCATACTTAGAATTTTCAAGCATCGATGCAACTTTCTCAAACCCTAGGCATGTGGCACCTTCCGCTGGTTCTTAAACTTTTTCAATGGCCGATACAACTTTTTTGGGCCCGAGACATGTGGAGAGCCGCACTTGTTTGGGGTCTCCACTTTTGGGCACCATATCAAAAGTGCACCAAAGAGACATGTGGAGGCTTCCACTAGCTCCTCTTTATACTGAGACTTTTTCAATGGCCGAGGAAACTTTCTTGGGCCCAGGCATGTGGAGAGCCTGCGCTCATTTGAGGTCCACCTCTAGACTTCATCTTTGAAGTTGTGCCAAACAGACACGTGGAAGCTTCCACTAGACCTTCCCATGCTTGGAATTTTCAGTGACGACCGCAGTGCAACTCTCTCGGGTTGGGCACGTGGAGGGCCCACGCTCATTTGGGAACCTACCTCTGGACTTCACCTTTGTAGTTGTGCCAAGGAGACACGTGGAGGCTTCCACTGGCTCCTCTTTACACTTTGGCTGACTTGGACTCGCAAGCACAAATATGTGGTATAATCCATGTGAGGACACTCATTTTTGAGAGGCACGAATGCATGTATCTATTCCTCAAGGTGTATTCTCAAAGGTGAAAAGGATTTCTTTTTAGATCAAGCCATATGGAGCCACCTGAGAATTATTAAAAAGGGATTTCTTTGCATGAAAAATAAAAGAATGATTAAAAATACTATCAAAAGTTATGACATGGCATCCCAATCATAGTTGAGGAACTGAGAAACGTGATCAGTTCATGATTTATCCACCTAGCAACATAAAAGTAAGATATTTTCAAGGGAATAAACATGATTAAATGGTATGTTGTAAAGAGGAATATTCTCTTGAAGATTTAGACTTTTGGGGGAAAATTTGGGATGAGTGAGTGAGTGAAATTGTATAAATGCAATGAGAATACTCTTGCATAAGGGGGTTAATTTTTCTGAGAAAGTTTGAGAAAACCATTTTCCCGAGAGACCATCTGAGAAACCTGTTTATTTTCCTATGTTTTAGATTTAATCACATGTCAAGATGGTTGCAAGTGTACAACCATTGACAAGCTCTGAGATTGTTAAAGAAACTCTCCCCTGCTGATGAATCTAATGAACCTTGAAATGAATTTGTGTTGATCATGAGCACAATTGTGTTTTTGCTCTTATTTCAAAATGTTTTCAAATAGTTTTTCTTGTTCTGTTGCAATCTTATGTTGAAATCCTCGAATCACACAAGATCTTATCCATGTGTTAGTATTGTGGCATTTTCAATTTCATTATGAGAAGAGCTTTCATCTTGTAATGAAATAAACAATTTAAAATCACTTTACTTTCACTATGTTGATAAAGATTGTTTGTAAGTCTATGAGTGTATCTTAGGCATGATGAATTAGGGACTTTCAACATTTAATTGAGTCTTTAACATGAGCCTTTATGTTGAATTCTTGAAGAGTGTATGAAACCGTGCATCTCTGGGCCTCCATTGATACACACCTTCTAGTTGAAGGAATATTTTGGCTATTTTGAAGCATTTTTCTGTGAGTTTTCCAATATTTGTAAAGGTTCTCAAAGATTTGGTATAATCAACTTTATCTTGCTTAACTTCCCACCAAAAACTTCTCAAATGATAAATCCTACATGAACTACCCCTATTTTGTATTGTATCCACAAAGGTTTAACAAATTTCCACTGCCAAAATATGCAGAAACAATTAGGATTCAATTATTGTCTTTAGTAACCCAAACCTTTTCTAGGAAACATCTCCACTCTCTAGTGTGACAACTCGTGAGAGTTAGATTGTGTTGTATTGATCATATTTTCTCAAGGTTCTCATGAAAATTGTGCAAAGAAGGATCTCTTGATAAGTAGTGAGGGTAAGAGAATCAATTTGGATAACAAGATCCAATGTTACAAAAATTACACCTTTGAATGAACCACTAAAACTTGGGCCATGTAGGGGATGCAGTAATTTTTCTATAACACCACATTTTCCCTTTTATCCCATAACAAATGTTTGGTGACTGGTACCTTCTCCATTTTCTCAAAGATGGGCTCCAATGTTGGAGGCCCCTTGGTTTCCTTGGTGAAGCACTTCCTCTCATCTGTTTTCCTTCAATAGAGGATTCTTCTAGATAAAAATAAGATACATATATTTAGGTTTTTCCTTTATCAACAATTACCTTGGGCCTATATGTGGGATGGGGGATAGTTGTGATTAGAGTGGTATAAAATATACAAATATCCTTCATGATTTTCTTCTACATGTCCTTAGTCATGTGTGTCAATTTTGACATAGGGATCCATGTATTTCTTATGGCTACACTTATCTCTTCCACTACCTTTGTAGTTGTTCCGTTAATAAAAATATATGGAGATATTCCCTTTAAGGGACTAAAATTGTGAATCATATAATAAAAGGTAGAATTATATTTTTGATTTCCCCTATGGTTCTATACTCCCTCAAAATTGTAGCATTTTGTAGGGATAATCAACTCCTTTTATTTTTAAGTAGACTAGAGTTTTCTTGGTGATATGATTGGTCCTTTCATGTAAAGACATAGTCTCTTGTATGGTCCAAACAAGAGGTGACATTAGTTATGTTGTAATGTTTTTATCTCGTGAAATATTTTCTCAATAGATCTCCTTGATCCACTAAGACCTCAAGAACAATTGGAATGTTTTAGTAAATGAATTAGGGTGAGGATCATCCTAGAGAAATATCTAAGTCTTACCTCATCCTCATCCATACAGTCCATCAAATAATACTAGTAATGAGAATCACACTCATATGCATTTTGAAGGACTCCCTACACAATCCATCTAGTGTCATAATTGTTCCTGGCATGTAATTTATGTAAGATTACCCTATTCATTTCATCCTCTGGAAGTTTAAAATTAGCCAGTGTAGGCAATTCATATCTTGAAATAGTGATTCATAGCATGAAACTAGTCTTATGATTTCCTTTACATAGCTTGTGAACCTCCATTAGTTGGGTTAAAAATCTAAAGGTGCTCATTTGTCATCCAAGTACCTAGGAAACATGTTTGGTGTGCCATGGAAGCCAATTAATCTAATGTAAGTGAAAAATATACCTAAAAAATATCGGAAAGGAATGCATCATGGACCAAATTTAAACTACCCCGTTGGTTCTCCAAAATGAGCTTTCGATATATATTATATACCTCAAATCGAGTAAATTCCTTGACTTTCACCAACCACGGGAATGATTTGTGGTAGGAAATGTTATATTCCAGATAGGAGGTCAAGTAGAATTAAAATATCTTATTAGAATATAACTCAATCCATACTACCATCTTGAGGAGTTAATGATAGATTGAATCACTTTATATCTCCATGAGTGGATAAGTTTCTTTCCATTATGAATGATTATGATGAATTTTAACATCCAATCATTATAGGTATAAACATACTCATTCCCTACAATATTATTTAGTAATGTGATATTTTCCCCAATCTTCTCAATGAAGTCTTCCCTACTCAACCTATTAGGGATTCTAGTATTAGAAATCCATGGCTTCTCAAGTGTATGGTTATTTACTACTTTGGAATACCCCTGTACTATTTGCATTTTAAAAAAATTCATCTTTCTCAACTAATATGTTTACTACTTTATTAACATATGGTATTCCTAAAATATCATTAAATGTGTTTGAGGTTAAATAAAAAACCATAGCACCACTTCCATCCCTAACTTCTCTCTCCTCCAGGTCATAGCTTTGTGCACATGCCCATACCAATTCTCAATATAGAGTTGATGGGAGAAATGTAGTATCGAGTTAAATAAAAATATTGTAGGTTTTCTACATAACTTCATCCGTGTAGGATATATGCAACCTCTAGAGGAAGTCATCTAAATAAGCTTACCTAAAATTGTACTCGTAATGTTATCCAATTCAAAAGTAAGATGGGATGAGGTTGGGAAATGAGACAATACAATCTTCATTGTTTTAGTCTAAAAGTGTTGAAAACAATAACATGAAATGGAATGATAAAAACTTGGAAGTATGAAACCCTTTCTCAATGGTTGATAAATATTTACATCACCAAAAACACACATAAACCCCATAAAGAGACTTCACACGTAAAAATTCATATTTCTTCTCTAAATCAGTAATAACACTAAGAATGTTATTTTCAAAACTGTTCCGTGCACAAATTAAATGTATAAATTAGGGATTCTTCTCATTCTAGGGCTCAAAAACACTTAGAAACATATAAATTTGAATGTAAAGTGTGGGCCTTGTCATGAAATTAAAATACATAGTACTCTTCACAAAATCCCATTAATTGAGGCTATAAATCCATAACTTTTTAAATTTATGAATGTTGATTTTCTAATCTATGTTTTAATAACAATATAGGCCTTACATGCAAACATATTGGCCATATCGTATTTACTTAAATGATGTGTTATTCACTCATTGGATCGATCCTTAAGACCTTCATGCATGACTTGAAAACTTTTTTTCCTTTTGTTATGATCTGCAAGACATCGACACATGTCCATATCTTCAAGATGGTGGGGGTTGAAGCATAGTTAATAATATTACAATTAAATAATTTATAATTGTGAGGTTTCAAATTTTCCTTAATTATATGATGCCACCCTATGATGCCATCTTTCCTTGTCGGATCTTTGGAGATAAAAGCACACTTATAAATATTGGAAGAATTACAAAACTTACAATTGTGAGATTACAAAACTACCTTCCTTGTCAATTTCTATCAGATCATATGATGTGTCCCTTTGTCAGGTTACATGGATGAAATTACAGTTCATAGTTTTTTAAAAAATCAAAATCTATTGATGCAGCTTAGAATTTGCAAGATAACACCCTAGTCACGCTCACACATCACTCATCCTAGACTGAGCACTCACCCGAAGTGCACAAAGGTACCAAGTCCCTCTTTAGGGTTGCTTTGTAATAGGATAATACATAATGAAGAAAGAACCATAAAGAATCATGACTAATCCATCATTCTATAATGCATGATACCCACAGATCTATGAAAGAATGAGCTTAAACAGAATCATGATTTAAAACTAACATGCACTACTCAATTCTGCAGAACGACACTTAGATTCAACCAATATCCTCCATCTATTAATAAGTATAAAAGCTCTTTATAGATGTCAATTCATCTTAAGGCACATATGAATCTGATACACATAATCGAATCATACATACATGCATATATCCCTTTGATACATCATACGAATCTCTATTTTACTATGCACCTAACCATCATATATATATGGTGGGGACTTTCCCTTCATTGCTTAACTACTCCGAGAAATAGGTCGCATGCTATAAATAGCCACACATGCAAGTGCACTATATATATCCCTCTTATAGATAACTGAAGTGTTCATTCCATTCTTAGCTTGCATCCATGCATAGACGTTTGAACTACTCTTCTAGATATAGATAATGCTTGGTGCGCACTTCTCTACATCGTTGATGTGTTCCACATGCCATCTTCCAAAAATAGATCCTCATGCCCAAAATCAGCTAAGTCTTGAAATTTGAACCTACCTTCCATGCGTGGGTCCTTCCTGTCCTTCCATGCCTTCAATCCTAGCCTTCTACCCCGCGCAGACTCCTTGTGTGATTTTTGCCAAGTATTCTTTGATCAACATTACCCCACACTAATCTCATTGTCGTCCCGACAATGGTCATCTCCAAATTTTGAATGAAAGAATATGAATGAAGAATTTTGAAAAATCAATAATTTATATGAGGTTATTCAAGAAACCTCCTCAATATCAGTTTGTAGTATCAGCTCTGGATACTCTTCCTTTATTGCAGCCTCCAAACCCTGCCATTCAGTGAGTGCTTGTTCCACTTTCTCTGGGATGTCCATAACTATGGACTCCAACTCATCCCATGTAATTTCCCCTTTCTCATTCTACAGAACCAACAAAACACTAGACATGGATGTCATCCTTCCTTCCAAAAGGTCCATCTTCTATGCAATCAGTTTGTCAAGCTCTTCTAGCCAAGTTTTGTGTGGCTCTTGTGCTATTGCTTAGGGCCTCGCGCTTTTGTTTAACCATTTCCAGCCTCTCTACATGGCCCAAGGTCTCATCTTTCATGGCCTTCTAGACCTCATTGGTCTCTTCCAAGGTCTTAATGTTGATGAGCGCCTCTGAGTCTGTGCATATATTCAAATCTTGATCCACTTTCTTCAAGACTTCTTGTAATGCCTGCAATAGCCCTTCATACGATGTGATTTTCCTCATCACTGATGATTTTTCCCATTTGGCATCCTTCTTTGATTATTCTAGTGCTTGCATATGTAGAGTTTCATCTTCTAGCACCAAGTCCACCAACTTTCCCACATAGTGTATCGCTGAAGGAAATGTTTGTGGTACCTTGGGCTCCAAGTGTGGCCTAGCTCTGATTACATTGTCCCCAATATCCTCTATGACGCTTATGAATACTTCATTCTTCTTCTGTATGAAGTCCCTTTCCTACATTATGTGTGCTATCTCTACGTCCTTCATCTTCAGATCTTCATGCAATACCTTGATTGTGGCATATTTATCCATGTTCCTTCTGGCCACCTCTGCTGAAACTTTCACCAACGCACATCGACTCCGCTCGTCTCGACATGAAAATAGGCTTTATTGTCATGTGTCTAGCCTAGGGTGCCTTCTTTAATCACCTTGACATGCATGAATCTTCGCATACATCAAAATCAGGCTCATCCATGTGGGTGTGCATCGACTAGGATAGTTTCTTTCGTGTTCGTACGGTCACCATATCTTCATCCATCAACTCCCAGCCAAATAGATCCTTCTACGCTATTGTGCTCTGGAAGTAGGCACAGAAAATATTTCCGTGTCCTCTACATACCCCATGTCCGGTGGAATGTGCTCTCCACTCACCCTTCTAGACCTTTGCTGCTTAGGAACTCTAGCTTCCAAATTTGGAGCTTACGTCTCCATGTCCTGTGTTTCTCTTGCAGCTATTTCCTCTGGTCTTTTCTCCTCTTCATCCTTCTCCTTTGTTGCCTCACCCTTTTCTTCTATGTGCTCTAGGGGTGTAGGGATGTAGGCACACTCTCCTTAGACTCTTCCACCTCCTTGCTCAACTTTATCTTCCTCCTTCTTGGTGTGGTTGCTTCCTTCTATGGGGAGAGTCGGGGTGATTTGTGCACAGAGGTTGGGGTAACACTTTGGGTCGTTGTTCTCCTAAACACCCTTTTAAACTTGTGCTCCACTTGGAATGCATTCAAGTCCTCTTCCTCCCCCTCTTGTGGCTGAGGTGGTGTAATGACGCACTCAACTTCTCTCTGACTTATAGGATGTTTCCTACCTCTATGCTCCAAGCCGCCACTATCTTTGTGCTCTTCCTCCTTATCCTATACTTTGATTTTCCGAGGGATTAGATGCTTGGACATTCTCCATTGTGTTCTTCCCTTTTGGTGGTACTTTGGAAGTGTCAACTCACCTTCCACATATTTTTGTTCTCCATCTTCTCCTTCAACTGGAGATACACTAGTGCTGTCCACAAATCTGCTACAACCAAGCTTATTGGCTTGATGTTCAACACTTTAGAAATGATTATCTTTGTGTAGGCACTCCTGCCAAGGTATACATACTTCTTCCGTAGTATATGGTAGTCGCAGATCTACCTTGTCTCGTATTGAAGTTTAATTTGCATGTGTTGGTAAACATATGAATAGACTCTTGAAAATACTTTGCAGTGAAGGCATAAGGTAACTTGCACCAAGGGCTCCAAGTTCCATCCTTCATTAGAAAGTGCACGATGTAGAAATGTTGGTATATAGCAAACTAAACTTGCTTTCCTACCACTACTGGTAGGTCCTTTGGTATGCACCATTCTTCTCTAAATGTCACGTGGAGCCTATCATACCACTTCTCCACCCTTTATTTCACCTCATCTGTCATAGTCCCCTTACATAGATATTTTTGAATCTTTCAGCTGGGACTTGTTCTCCATGGGGTATTCCCATATTTTCTCCTTTGGTCTGTCTAGTACTCTAATTTCCATGAAGACTAGTGATAGGAGAATAGCCCCAAAGTTGATCTTCCCTCCTGTGCGTGCTTCCTCGACTATTTTCTCTGTAATATAGCCGAAAATGTTGTATATTGTCCCTTCTAACATCTTCCGCGCCACATGCAACCACATGGTGTTTACCTGCGACCACCACTCCTGATCATTTAACTTGGTAACCAAGTGTGCTGCAGCTTGTACAACTGGACAATTCTTGAATTTGTCGATGTCCATTCCACATGGACCCTTTAGGTATCCCAACTCCTGTTTGGTCTTCAAAATCATGGCTTTGTCTGTGAGGTCACTTTTTATATCTTCTCCTGTGGCCTTCAGACCTGTCACTGATGAAACAAGTGCAGACAAAATTCTAACTCTGCATCCTGCAAAGTAGAAGTAGTCTTCATGAACCCTGCTCATGAGCCACTAGTACAAGGGCTCATATTTCCCAAAGTGTGGCGGCTCATACAAGCTGATATACCTAATTTTCTTCAAGAGATTTTTACCCACATCATCATATACTGGCATGTCATCTACCATGCATTTTTTGGTTCTAACCATGAGTAAGGAGTCGAGATCCTTTTTGTTCTCTGATGTCATATGATTATATTCACTCACCTTACTTTTTCTAATGGGTGAATCCCATTCTTGGCCAACAATAACAATTTTAAGGTATTACATCTCGAAAAATGAATTTCGGGTGCAATCTCTTCCTCCTCAATGACCACCTTCTTATTTTCTTTTGTTTTTACTGGAGATGCCTTCTTTGGTGCCATTTTTAGCTTGCCAATGTCTCCTCTTCACTTCTACAACTATGCAAATCAAACCCTAGCTCGATCCACATCCGTACTACGTGGAAACCTTGTAACCTAACTCTTCTCTATCTCCTTACTTTTCTCAAACCCTTCACCACCGAGGACACAAGTTCTTAAAGCACGAGATCTGGTTGCCACGCATGATTTCACACCCTTCACACCTTAATTCGATCACTTGGCTCTTCACACTTGGCTCTTCTCTCAAATATTCTTAGTTGCAAGAGTAAAAGTGAATCCACATCCCTTCTTTATATAATTTTTTCAACTTTTGATGCATTTATTGCTCCTCACCTACCAAATATCCCTTCATTCATTGACCAAATCCATTCATTCCGTGCGGTACATCTCCGTGCCTAGCTATAACCTTCTAGCATGCCTTCCTACCTTCTGGTCACAGACTTCTCTTTAGTGCACGCTCCTGCACCTAAGTACCTCATCACTACACCTTCTCTTGGTAGCTATCATGGCCTCTGCTCACCTCGCGTTATATTGTTTCTTCATCCATCTTCATCCTTGGTCACCTTTTGAGAAGTAATCCCCTTTAAAGAACACCTGTAATAGATTATTTCTTTCACCTTTCAAGTCCCTTAGTCCTTTTCTTGGATAACGAAAACCACCCCACACTGAAGGTATGTGCAGTCCTCTCGTGTATAAACATTCTTCATACAAAGAATTAGCTTAATGCGCGTAAGTGTGCTTATTACACAAATAACAACTAAATTAACAAAGCATAGCAATAGTAACAAAAATACATTAAATAAATACCGAATTGAAAACATAGACTAAATCACAACATCTTGCCTTATTACAAACACCAAGAATACTTATTTATAGTAGGGCTTCAGCCTACTCCCGTTAAAGTAATCAGGTAGTTGTGTTCCATCAAGTTCTTCTAACCGGCATGCACTGAGTCAAGTATAGAGGTTATAACATACAGCCCCAACCAAAGTGTACTTTTAGCTTGCCTCGGATGACAAAAGAACTTTGAGTCATAAAGAAGAACCATTTGTCCAATCTCAAACTTTTTATCTCTTATGTTTTTTTCATGCCATGCTTTCTTCCTAGCATTTTCCTACTTCGAATCCATTTTCCTATGGTTCGGCCCTCATCTAGATTGAATCATCTTTTCAACTGTTCTTCTAAAGTCTATTCATCAGCTAGACTTCCAATGCACACAATGCACAAAGAAGGTAACATAAATTCTATAGGAAGAACAACTTCCAAACCAAACACCAATTAAAACGGTGTGGCTTTATTCAATCTCTCGTAAGTTGTTCTATATGCCCAAAGCACAGATGACACCTTGTCATCCATATCCTTTCTTCTAACATCACATATTTTTGTCAAAGTCTAGCCCAAAATTTTGTTGAAAGCCTTAATAGTTCCATTTGCTCGAGGATGCTAAGGTGTAGTTTTGTGGTGTTCAACCATAAACTCATCCAATAGGATCCTCGATGTTCTCATTCAAAAAGTGTGTACCTCTATCACTTGTCAAGCTTATAGGACATCTATATTTTGTAAGAACATTCTCCCATAGAAACCTAGTTGTTGTCACTTCCATATAGTCTTTGTAGGTGCTGCTTCGCCTACCATGTGAGATAATCTATGCAAGTAATGATATAGCACAATTTAGTCCTATGCATGGCTAGCGAAATAGGTCCTAAAAAATCAATGGACCATTTCTCAAATGGTTCGGCACTAGTAATTGGTCTCAAAGGCATCTCATCTCTTTTCCCTGGTTTTCCTAGTGCTAATAATGATCGCATGCCTTGCAATAGTATTTACAGTCTTTATATAGTGTCTCCCACCATAATCCAACAATTAAGATCTTCCAGGTAGTCACATCACCTACATAATGGCCTCCTACAATACCACCATGAGCTTCTTCCATGATATCCTTGTGCTCATGCTCTAACACACAACGACGTAATAATTCATCTTTGCCTAACTTGTAAAGGTCACCACTGATTAACATAAACGATGTCGCGCATATAACAAGCTGCTTCTTTTTAATGATTTCATCCCTTTCGGTGCCATACTGTGCGTAGAAAGACAACAATGTATTCTAAATCCATGGGTGCTCATCGCAACCTGTATAACTATGCATCTCGACATTGTTTCTTCAATCATCTCGTACCTCCTCTCCTCTCGTTGATTCTAGTAAATGGTCCGGTCTAGAATTGCTTTTCCCTAGTTTCACCACAACCGTGAAGTCAAATTCTTCAAATAGGAGCACCCATCTACATATGCACCCCTATAAAACTGACTTAATTACCAACTAATTCAATTCCATTTGATCTGTATACAACAAAATGGTGTTCCTAACAGTCTTGTTGAAATTTGTACAATGCATAAATCATGACAAAGCTTCACGCTCTCGTAGTTATATAATTTTGTTCAACAGAGTCAGCTTCCTACTAGCAAAACAAATTGGATGATCAATAATACCTTCACTAGGTTGAGCTAACACAACAACAATGGCCATACCAGAAGCATCCACATGTACATGAAATGGTTTATCCCATGATGGAAAGTGCAGAATGGGCACAATAGTAGGTCTCTTTTTTAATATTTCAAACACATGCTGCTGTGGTTCTCCCCAATAAAATGTATCTTTCCCCTTCAGTAGTTATTTCAAGGGAGATGCAATTCTGGCATACCCTTTTATAAACTTTCTGTAATACCCTATATGACCTAAGAATCCACGCACCTCACTTTGACTAGTAGGATCTTCCAAGCCTAAAATGACCGTAACCTTTGGCCGGATCAACTAGAAACCTTCCTTATAGATGATATGTCCCAACAGTATCTCAAATGGCATAGAAAATATTCACTTCTTTATATTCAAGGAGATACTCAATTGGCTACATCATTCAAACATTAAGCGTATATTGTCATAATGGTATTTCACAATCCCATATATTGTCCATCATCTAGGTAAACTTGTAAGAAGTTGTGAAAATAATCTTTGAATGCCCGAACAACAATTAGTGAGAATAGAGTAAGCACGTTCTTAAATCTAAAAGGCATTACAAGATAGGTGAAACTACCCCCATTCGATTGCAAATGTTGTCTTTTCTTGATCCTCCGAGCTATCCAAACCAGATGATACCCAAAAAAATTTTCGTGAAAGAATATATTTTGCGCCTACAAATCTTCCAAGATTTCCTCAAAAAAAGGCATAGGGAATGGATCTCGTGATGCATGTAGCATTCAACTCCCCGTATTCCTCACATATCCTAATCCACCCGTCCGATACCGATCACCATTGGGCTAACCCATTCTGACTCATCAAGGGGCTTGATAATTTGAGATTTCAACATTTTATCAATTTCTTCCTTTACCTTTTCACGCAAATTAGGATTCATCCTATAGGGTCTCTTTCTAACTGGTCGTGCACCATCCTTAATTTTTATCTTCATTTCCCAAAGTGATTCATGTATGCCTTTAAGTTCATGATATCCTCTAGGGAATAAGTCCTGATAATCTCTGAGTAATTCAATGATATTTTCTACCTCTCGAGTCTAACCAATAATCTCCAATTATGGCCTCCTTAGGCTTAGCCTCCAAACCTATATTCACCTTCTTTGTCTTCATAGGTTCATGGTAGGTGCACGTGTCCTTGTCTGCATTGTCCAAGACCTCATGCACCCCGTGTGAATGCTCAATATCCAAGTTTTCAACTTCCTCATCATCCACAATGTAAACCATCTTTCCTTCTTCTCTCTCAAGGTAAGTGCACTCAAGTAGATTGGAGTCTATTTCTTCCTTCTTTTCAAAATATGCTCCGAACTCTGTCTCACCAAATAATTCCTAAATATGTTCTTCTACTTTTGCACTATCTCCCATAGTTAAGCACTTGACAAATTTTAATGCCTTTGCTACTCGGAGGTTGAGTCGAGAAATAATCAAATGTCTAAATCAAACTTAAAGTCAAATTTTCCAGTTCCTGGGTTTCTCATGTAGTTTCGCATATACGCATGCACATCCTTGGAGTGTGAAATGCAATTTATACACCCAGTGATGGTGGTAATGCTTCCTATCCCGCTATCTCAAGTCTTTCACACTACTAAATGTGATGCTAAATAGGTTGATTACCATGATAAGTACAAATTGACATAGGTGCTTTGTTTCTTATAAACCTAGTAGATAAAGCTATTCCATTCTCTTCGAGTTTATAATATTATCTCTATGGACTGCCCACCAAAGGCGCTCTACTGTCCCACGCAGCTTTATATACTAGAATCTCTATCCTTGTAATTAGATCTCGCCCACCGCATTTCCATTACCTTTAGAAAGTCATGCAGAGCTTCTATCCCTATATAACATGGTACTGCACTTCCTATCCATTGTATTGAAAAAAATCCATTCATGTGCGTGACCATGATTTTCACCTCTCGCTTGACTAATTCATATGTACCATGAGCCCAATTTTCACAAGCAATACTCGTAGTGTCACCAATAGAATGAGAGTCCTCCCATTGTATAATGCCTTCTTTTAATGGCTTGTTGACCTCTGGGTCCTAAATAGTGCATACATAGACTTTGTTTAAGTCCTCCTCACTGATAGGCTCAACATAGGGTGTAGAATTCCCATCATCACAATAGAATCACAACCCTCTCCTCCTTGTTTTCAAAGCTAATATATCCCTTATTGAATCTCAAGTAAACATTATTTACATAACACCAAGGGTGTCCAAGCAAGGCTGGAAAATTGTTTGCTTCTCGCAAGTGCTAATACCTAAAAATCCAAGTAAACTTGGCCCCTTGTATAGTTATAGATGCATCCTTCAACACTCCTATGGGGGTGGCCTCGAGTCCGGTTCTCCATGAACAACACATTAGATGATGGCTGCAATGGAGGCCTCCCATTTGTACCCAAGCATCTAATGTCATCACATTTACTTCTGCACCTATATTGATCAATATGTTGCTCAACAACCACGCATCCAAAACAACATTTAAAGTAATTTCCTTGTCATAATCAATGCTATCAGGGGGAAGATTTGCAAGAAAAATCTGTCATCCGGTCCTAAGACTTCAGACGTGGAGCATTCCCATTCAACCAACTTCCCAATAGTGGGATAATGTTCTCATGGCACAACATCTTGCATACCTCCTCCAAATCATCGATATCGGTTTAAACTGTCTCGACACTTTATTTTGTTCCTTTAGGTACTGTATCTCACCTTGAAGATTCCTTAGCACTTCCATGGTATCCTGGTAAACTTCTTTCTGATGAGTAGGATCTAGATACCTTGCATGCAAAACTTCCTCCTTGGTAATCATAGGCTTCTGATGTAATGCCTCTCACATGCGCGTAACTTCAGCACATGTAGTGATATTTACTATCAATGCCTCAGGTCCTTCTATTATCTTGGGCATCCATTAGTCTTCTACCACACACTAGATTCAAACCATCCTGATGACTTTTTTCTTGCTTATGTTTTTACTCATATGCTCATATAAGTCTGGGAACTCTTCATAGCTATGGTTCTTCCGCGTGAAAGAACAGGCATTGTTCGAGGACATTTTTACCTATAGTGATCGGGGGATCCACATGTATAACATGTTACATAAGGAAACTCTCCTCTTCCTCCACCAAAACCTCATCCTCCATATCCACCATGATATCCACATCCTCTTCCATAACCTCCTTCAAAACGCCCTCATTCCCCCGTCATAGCAAGTTTGATTATGATCCCGATCCTGGTGCTCATTCTTACCCTTAGAATTATCTGTTATACTTTTTGTCATACTCCAATGTCTATAACATCATGGATCTGACCAATCAACCAAAAATCCTCAGTATCACGGGTTATGGACCTATAAATCTTGCAAAACCAAGATACATTCTTCCTTATACACCTGTAACAAAGGACAATGACTAGCATCATGATTCAAATGGAAAATTTCACAGTCCAATAATAATGAATGTACAGATCTGCAAGGACAACTATCCTTGGTGTGACCTTCCACTTCACAATCTATACACCAAATTCTGAGCGTGTTTCATGGGATGAATTTGCCGATAGCTTTTCTAACTGTTTTACCATAGCTGTAATATGTGCCTCTAGAAACGGACTAACACCAGTGTCAATGCTCCCAACTACCTCAGTGTGTAAAGCTACTTCTAGTGCTTCATACAAATCCATGTATGTCTTATGTGAAAACACCCTCCTAAAAGGTGTAATCAATCCTCCAACAAATGATTGTGCATGTTGGCTAGCATGTATATCACAAGACAACTTAGATCTAAGTGTCTTGAAATGAGCATCATACTCACATACACTTTCGGTAGTTCCTTGCTTGATATCTTTCAAAGACACTTATACTCTTTTCTCAAACTCATGAATATGGAACTCTTTAAGAAAGCATCCCTCATTGCACTGATAATCCACGCAAGTTTGATCAGTGGTCAAATTTCCTATACCACCAGTGTGTGCATGCCCATGTAATGTAGTAGTGAATTGACTTGCCTTTCACTCGAAGGCTGTAATCCCCTTAGCGTGCCACAAAATTTCACACAAATACACATGTTTGGTAGCATCCTCTATACCTCTATACTCCGAGAGATGAAGGGACATCTCCATATAGATATTATGTGGTTACTTGCAGACCTTGACCACACGATCCGTAACCCCGTCGGTTTCCTCTACCTCCGTAACCACCAGATCCATCGTAACTAGAGCCACCTATACCTCTTGATTCTCCACCGTAGCTAGAGTAGGACTTGTAGATGTACTTCACTATGCTCGATAGTAGTACTATACTAAACACCTACGGTTTGTGAGTCTACTTCCAGAGGTGAATCCAACATTTTACATTATCACATTCTCGTGTGGATGATGCGCCCAAGAATGCTCCTCCATATAACATTGAAGTCCGTCTATCATGCCACCGATGTACTTGATCCCTAGCTTACTCCTTCTCTCATACTTCCCAAGTTAGCTTTCTAAGTACTTGTTGTACTAGATACTAAAAACCAAGCGCAAAGGCTAGGTCACTGGTGGATTAAGATGTGCACTGCGGCCCAAGTAGTCTCTATTGGTGTAATTCCATGCGAGGCCGAGAAGGGATCTCTATCATGCTTTCCAAGATGGGGGAGTTCTTGATGCTCCATCTCCATGTCCTTTATGTGAGCCATAAATCCTTAATGACCCATCTCTTTGCTCAATGCCATACTTTTCGCAACAAAATGTCGCTTCTCTATTTCCACGTCATGTGCCTCATTATACTTAAGCTTCCTTTCCTCTCTTTTCTTTTCTACCGCTTAGTCTCGCCATATTAATACCAAACCTATTCCTACCTTCATGCATGGTGAAGTTTAGTTGGCCATCGGTTTACTCTCCAGGTTCAAAGTTACCATCAAGATCTTGATCGCCAGTGGAATACCGTGTAAATACATTCCTCTTGGATACCTCAAAAACTAAAATTCAGTGACCTTTGGGAAAGAGTATGTCAAAATTGAATATTCTAGAATATAATTATTTAGAACACCATGAAACCACATATCCACCGCATGAGTCCAAATTATATCAGCATCATAAAGAGCCTGAAATTCTTCCTATGTCCAAACAAGTGTGCGATATCTCCAATTCTGCTGAGATGCATAAGCCATAAGCCACTCATAAAGTTCTATTGGAAAGATAGAAAAAATCTCTCATATAAGCTATCGTACATGTTCTATTCTACCCAAGTGCGTGTGTTAAACTCAGATCCACTATTGAACTATCATGCATATTCTTCCTCCATATTGTGTATCCATTCCTCAATACTTGCTAGAGTTAATTGGTATGTCTTCATCGTGAACCATCCTGGAAATAACTAAAAAATAGGTCCACATAATAGAACCAATAATGTAGCCTAGAATTTGCAAGATAACATCCTAATCGCACCTTTGGCACATCACTCGGCCCTAGAATGAGCGCTCACCTAAAGTGCACAAAGGTACCAAGTCCCTCTTTAGGATTTTTGTAACAGGATGAAACATAATGAAGAAAGAACCATAAAGACTCATGACTAATCCATCAATCTACAACGCACGATACCCACAGATCTATGAAAGAACAAGCTTCAACCGTAATCATGATTAAACACTAACATGCACTACTCAATTATTACGTAAGCGACACTTAGATTCAACCAATATCCTCCATCTATAAATAAGTATAGAAGCTCTTTACAAGATCTTGTCAATTCATCTTAAGGCACATATGAATCGATACACATAATCGAATCATACATACATGCCTATATCCCTTTGATACATCATACGAATCTCTTTTACTATGCACATAACCATCATATATATATGGTGGGGACTTTCTCTTCACCACTTAACTACTCCAGAAATAGGTCGTATGATATTAATAGCCACACATGCAAGTGTGCTATTTTTAGCCCTCTTACTGATGATTTGAAGTGTTCATTCCATTCTTATCTTGCATCCATGCATAGACGTTTGAACTACTCTTCTAGATATAGACAATGCTTGGCATGCACTTCTCTACATCGTTGATGTGTTCCACATGCCATCTTCCAAAAATAGATCCTCATGCCCAAAATTGGCTAAGCCCTGAAATCCAAACCTACCTTCGTGCGTGGGTCTCTCCTATCCTTCCACACCTTCAATCCTGGCCTTCTACCCCATATAGACTCCTTGTGTGATTTTTTCCAAGTATTCTTTGATCAACATCTATGAACTACACAACTAGAAAATTCCTTTCTCTATTTTAGCTCTAACAACATGCCATGTGTTTGTTGGGGTTAACACACTGTTTATACCGATATATTAATCATATCTAAGCATAAAATCAATTAATAAGGAAATAAACAAGAAGAAACAATACACGAGATTTAATGTGGTTAACCTTGTGTGTGATACGTCCAATTTATTATCAAAGAGGAAATACAATGAAGATTTACAATCTTCCAAACCTTCTTGGATGACTTGTACTTTCTTCTCTAAAAATTTCTAATTTCTCTAAAAACGAAACTTCTATCTAATCTCAATGGAATTCTACCTGTAGATCAAGAATTTTGCGCTTGTTACTGTCAAGTTAATGCACCAAACTAAACACAAAAACCCCGAAAACCTCAATGAAATTGATACACTGATGAAGATGTAGACGGATGAGGAAGCCGATGTAGATAAACGGGCGCACACGAGCAATTCGCACAATAGATCCGAATAACACCAGTAAAACACCGATGCTTTGAGAAAAAGACCACGTTAAAAGATATTTTAGTGGACTACCCGAGAAGTGGGTCCGAGAAGCGATAAGCTTCCTCGGCGGATGTCACCATGTTTTCAATTAAGAAAATAAGCATACATGATAAAAGATGTAAATAAAGACTAGATTTTCTGATTGCAGTAATAAGACAGAATCTAAACAGCAGACGAAAAGTACAGAAAACAGGGAACTATGAAATAAATGCTGGATTTGTGTTACCTGTATCCTTTTACCTATCTGCAGATAAATCGGCGTCGACTGGGTAGAATCGGCGTCGATTGAGACTGGTCGGCGTCGATTGAGGGGGATCGGCGTCGACTGGATAAGATCGGCGTCGACTGGAGACAGATCAGTCAATCAGGGACTGTGCGACAAGATTCGGGAATTGGAAGGTGAATGTGGTCTGCTGGATGTGCCGAAGTTGGCGAGACACTGGAACAGGGTCACCAGATGATAGATGGTGGTGTACGATGCTGATGCGACAGGGACAGAGTAACGGTGCTCCTCTCAGGGATTGATTCGGACAGGATCTGCCCTAATTTGATACAATTGATGCTAAGAAGATCTCTCTTTCTCTCAACCTGTATCTTTCGCTCTCTGCTCGCTTTTTCGCTCATTCGTAATCTCTTCTTCGGTCTCTTCGCTCTCTTCGGTCCCTAGAACTGAGTTCTGGACTTGCTTTTATAATCGGCGCCGCTCCTAGAAAATCGGCGCCGACCATATGGGTCGGCGCCGATCGCGGAAAAGAATCCCGAGATGGCCAAATTGATTGATTCGAGAAAGATAAGACTTATCCCGACTACGGGAAAATATCCCGCTTAGGGAAGATTAAAAATAGATGTGATACATGGGTAGAATAAATTTGGGGTGGATAAGTGATTAAGATGCATGGGAAGAAGCGTAATTAAATATTTAATATTTAATCACTCATGGGCAAGATGTGATGGGATGAATTAAATTTGGAATAAGTGATTAAATCACAAATTGGATAATATCCCAAGGGGATAGTTGGTGACGTAAACGTGCCCCAGGTTACCTAAGCAGGTAAACGAATGTGAGGGACACTAAATTGAGAAACCAATTTTAGGTGTCTACATTTTGCCCCTTTTTGTCAAGTAACTTGCGATAAGCAAGGTTATGAGACAAAAACAAGGAGATGGAAGAAGAGAAGAATTTGTGGTGATGTGATCCCCCTCAAACTAGGGATGGGATGGATAATAGAACAGACGATCCCGAGTTTGAAAGAGGTAGATGAAAAATGCAGGATGCCCCAGTCGGATATCTGGAGTAGATCTGATCATTGATGACGCATAAAAATAAACAAAAGGGCAGCAACCTAAGGAACTCACATTGGTAGGGAAAACTAGCCGGTCTCCTCATGAGACAACGTTAGTGCCTACAGACCCATGAGTGTAAGGAGAACTGCAAAAATAGTCAGCATCTAGAGAGAGACACATTGGTAGGGACAACTAGACGGTCCATAAATCAGACGACGTTAGTGCCTACAGACCCGCGTAACTCTAAGCGGCCAAACAAAAGGCGAGTGCTCCACGCAAAGGGAACAAACTCGAAATAGATCGTGATATCAAAAAGAGGTGCCAAAAGGCAATTTTCAGCACACCACAATGATCAGATAGATAAGTAAGCCAAGCATCAACACTATGGCAAAGAGACATGAAAAATCGGCGGCGATCAAACTAATCGGCGCCGACCAAAACAAGCGGCGTCGACCCAAAAAATCGGCGCCGACCAATCCAGACGCATATAAATATGCGAACGGAAAACGTAAACGATTTATTTGCAACGTGACGATTGATTCAGAGAGAGATAGATTTTTGATTTGAACACAATGGAAGCCTCTGGGAGCGGACAGAAGCGCAGGAGGACACGACCTGGGGTAAGTGATCATTCTTGAACCCACTTTTCTTATTATTATTTATTTATTTTTTTTTTGTTTGATTTTTTTGGTGCATGGGAGGCCAGGGTCTGGTTTACATCCAGCCAGGCAGTCGGCGCCGATTGGTTTTAATCGGCGTCGATTTGTTTTTGGATCGGCGTCGATTGGTAGTAATCGGCGTCGACTTAAATGAACGACGCCGATTTTAATAAATCGGCGCCGATTGAAAGATATGCATTTTTTTGTGTTTTGGAAGATGAGATTTGGGGAAAGAAGAGACTAATTATGTTTTGTGATGTCGTGGATGCAGGCACGAGAGGCTCTTCATATGAGGGATGCCATCCCTGAGCTATTGGAGACGATCCTTCCTGATGTGACAGATGCAGACTGGCAGCATTTAGAGCTAGCCGGGCTTGGGGGTCTCAGATATTATAGACGAGTGAGAAGGGAGTAGCACCAGTAGGAGTACGAATGCTAGTCTGATAAGCCCAGAGAGCGAAAGGGATATGTAAATGCCAATCCCTACCAGCTCGACTAGTTACCTTTGCGAGGATATTACGCAAAGTTTTATTGGACGCTTCGGCTTGACCATTAGCTTGAGGATAGTATGGAGAAGAAAAACTGAGCTTGATATTGAAAGCATTGCAGAGATTCTGCAAATCAGCGTTCTTGAAAGACTTACCATTATCTGTGATTAGCTTGTGTGGAACGCCAAAGCGACAAATGATGTGTTGATAGACGAAATCAACTATGGGTTTAGCCTTTGTTGAAGAAAGAGGGATAGCTTCTACCCACTTAGTAAAGTACTCAGTGGCAGTAATGATAGAATGATGACGCTGTGAAGAACGGGGATTGATGAGACCAATAAGATCAAGACCCCACTGCGAAAAAGGCCACAAATCCGCCGCAGGTTGCAAAGCCTGACTAGGGATGTGCGTGAGATTGGAATGTTGCTGACACTTGACGCACTTCTTAGTGTATTCACAACAATCTTGATTAAGAGAAGGCCAATAATATCCCAAACGTAAGATGCGCTACCAGCATAGCTAAACCACTAAAATGTCCACCACAGATACCGTCATGGACTTCCTGAATAGCTTTAGATGATTCATGGGTTTTGAGGCATCGAAGCAAAATACCATCAAAGCCACGTTTGTAAAGAAGGCCGCCTAGAATAGTATAGCGGTTGGCGCGTTGGACAAAAGATCTTCTACCATTGGGAGTCAGATCTGGAGGAAGGACCGAATGAGATAGATAATCAACTATCCGTTGATACCACTCATCCTGAGTATGGGTTGTGACAGCATTGATTGACGTTAGTTGCCCAAGATGAGATGGTTGATCTAATCGTTGCACAGCCACATAAAGACGCGAGTCTTCGGTAAAAGGCGGGATAAGGGAGGCTAAAGAGGCCATGGTATCCGCGAATCGATTTGCAGTACGAGGAATGGCTTGGATAGTGAACTTATCGAAAGATTGGAGTTGGGCAAGAACGATGTCACGATATTTTTGAAGGATATCATTCTTGCATTGATAGACACCCGTGACTTGATTAACGATGAGTTCAGAATCACCAAAGATGTCAATATGACGAGCGCCGAGATTAATGGCATTTTGAAGACCTAAGACAAGAGCTTCGTACTCAGCCATATTATTGGTGCACTCAAAGTTTAATTTGTGTGCAACTGGGATAGGCGTACCCCAAGGAGGAATCATCACGAAACCTGCACCTCCCCCTTGCTGGCATTTGGATCCATCAAAGAAGAGCTTTACTTTAAATGGAGATAGACCAAAATCAATTTGTTGGATATACTCATCGGGAAATTGAGCAAGGGGGTCTTGAGTGTCCGGAAGAGGAGCATCAGCTAATTGATCTGCAATAACCTGACCCTTGATAGACTTTTGCGGGATAAACTCGAGGTCAAACTCAGTCATGAGCATAAGCCAACGAGTGATGCGATCATTGTGATAAGGTTTTGCATGGATTGTCTTGAGGGGATTGACACTTGTGACAATGTAAGTTTTGTGATTAAGGAGATAATGACGAAGCTTAGAAGTTGCGAAGAAGAGAGCACAACATAGTTTTTCAGCTTCGGAGTAACGTGTTTCATACTCATGGAGGGTGCGACTGATGTAATAGACAGCTTGTTCTTTACCACAAGTGTCCCGATGCGAAATCATGGCTCCCAGAGCATGGTCGATCACGAGAGATATAAAGATAGAAAGGCTCCCCCTCGCGTGGAGGTGTAAGCACAGGTGGAGAAAGAAGATAAGCTTTGAGATCATCAAAGGCCTTTTGGCAATGTTCATCCCACTCAAAATGAACATTCTTACGGAGGAGATGGTGAAAAGGTTGACAACGGTCCGACAATTGGGAGATAAAACGACGACCGATCAAGACGTCCTCGAGATCATGGAGTTGCTTTAAGTTAGAAGGGGGAGGCATCTCAAGGATAGCTTTTATTTTTGCGGGGTCGACTTCAATACCCCTGATGGAAATGATAAAACCTAAAAGTTTACCAGTGAGAACGCCAAACACGCACTTAGCTGGATTTAGACGAAGACAGAAGCGGATAAGCCTCTCAAAGAGAGGTGCAAGGATGAAAAGATGATCCTGACGGCGCGTGGACTTGCCGAGGAGATCATCAACATAATCCTCCACAGTTTTGTGCAAGAGATCATGGAAGATGTACGTCATTGCTCGTTGATAGGTTGCTCCTGCGTTCTTAAGGCCAAAAGGCATGACACGATAGCAAAAGGTCCCCCAAGGAGTTATGAAGGAAGTCTTATGTTGGTCTTCTGGTGCGATGAGGATTTGATTATATCCGGAGAAACCATCCATAAGAGAAAGCATCTCATGACCCGCAGTTAAATCTACGAGTTGGTCGATATTAGGAAGAGGAAAATCATCCTTTGGACAGGCAAGATTAAGATCCCGGAAGTCGGTACAAATTCGAATTTTCCCAGTAGCCTTAGTTACTGGTACTACATTGGACACCCATTGCGGATAATCGATGGGTTGGATGAAGCCAGCCGAGAGCAAGCGTTGTAATTCTTCTTTAACAAGAAGGGCTACTCTAGGGTGCATTTTACGCAATTTTTGCTTGACTGGTTTGATGTTGGGAAGAGTAACGATATTGTGGACCACAATATCGGGATCGAGTCCTGGCATATCTTCATATGACCAAGCAAAGGCTTGACGATGTTTGGAGAGAAAAGCGGTAAAGTCCCCTAATTCCTGTGGATTAAGGGATTGGCCGACCTTGATGATGCGAGGGTCTTCAGAAGTCCCTATATTAAGGTCGATAGTGGCTTCGTTGAGAAGGGTAGACGTGTCAGAAGGAATAGTCTTGGGGAGATATGAATCCTCTGCCCCCAGATAGGTGAGGACAGAATCATCATCCGCACAGTGGATAGTATTGATAGTAGGAGAGTTGTCTCCAACTATTTCAGGGAAGATTAATGGTATAGAAGCAGACCGATTGTTAGTCTCATAGACTAACGGCCCTAAGGAAATGGTATTGATCAAAAAAAAAAGTTAGGTGGGATGGAAATGTCATCGTCCACATCAAGTGATGCTTCTGACTTGGTGGGGGAAGATGGTTCTTCAGTAGGAAGAGGCTCATCAAGAATAGTGATAGTGGCCTTCGAAAGAGGTTTAAATCCTAAACCAAATTTCTGATGTGGCATGAGAGTAGGAATGGATTTGAGATCATGTATACCTTGTTCATATTTTCCAAGGCCAAAACCTTTCCACGCGCATCGATATAGATAAGTTTTTGCAAACGTGGGATTCTGTAGATAATCAAACCCTGTTAGGTAAGGTTTGGCTCTAGGAGGAGAATCCGGGTGATAATGAGGTGTATCAAGACCACCGTAGATGAAATTGGTCTGTTGATTGGGCAGACCAATGGTGACGATGCGACCGAGACCTGGTTGATATTCAGGTTGTTTGTCTGGTCTACCATACTCATTAGGTTTGAGATGGGCATCGAAAGAAAAGAGAGGAAGCTCTCCTAGTGAGAAACGCTGCAATGTCTCTTCCAGATTTTGTAAATCCGGTAGTTTGGTTGCAGGTATGGAAGAAGATGAGGCCTCGTCAGGAGAACATGCATTTTCTTTTAAAGGGGCAGACCTTGTGGTCATGTCGCATTGTGCGGAAGGAAAAGGATCTCCTGGATGAGTATATATTTTGCCCTCATATTGATATTTTAGGCATCGATGGAGGGTGGATGGGACACAATGCATTGCGCGAATCCAGGAGCGTCCGAGGATCATGTTATAGTGGAACTTTCCTTCGACGATGTAGAAGAGTTCATGAAGCAGCTTCTTACCTACTCGAATGGGTAAGACCACAGTTCCTAGAGTGACTGCTAGCTGATCGTTAAATGATCGAAGGGCGAAAGGTGGGGGTGACACCACATTCTTTGGTAACTTAAGTTGTTCGAATGTGTGCGAGGAGATGACGTTGAGTGCAGCTCCACTATCGATCATAACACGTTTTAAGGTAGTGTTATTGATTTGGACTGTGATGAAGAGGGGAGCCTCCAAATCTTCGGAAGAAAGAGAAGGAATTTCTGAATCTTCAAAAGAAATGGTAGTTGATGGTCTATTCAGTCCAACAACCAACTCGAAGGGCTGGGGCTCATCGGAATTCACTGCGATGCGACGCAGATTATCAATCAAAGCTTGGCGATGTTGTGGAGAGGATTGGATGAGGTCAAAAAGAGACATTTTGACCGGAGCCTGGGTGAGTTGTTTCATAACACTCTCCTCAACAGACACGGGAACTTGAGCCCGAGGTGCAGCACGAATAGAGACCCTGGGTCGTGGGGCTGATGAGGAAGGAGAAACGCCTTCAGGGGCTGCAGAAATGACAACTCGTGGTCGAGATGCTGAAGATGAAGATGGGTTATCATAGTGTTGGGTTCTAGTGGCGATATGGATTGTGTCAATTTGGGAAGGTGGAAGATCAAGTGGGATGGAACCACTAGAGGTCTGAGTGGATGGTTGAGGTTTGGATGGGGCTAAGATGACAGGAGGTAATTGTTCCTCCTCCAGCAAAAGGTCACTTTCTTCCAGAAGGTTCTTGATAACGGCTTGAAGAGCTTTACACCCCTCAGTGTCATGACCCGGGGTACGGTGGTAAGCACAAATCAGATCAGAGTTAAACCAAGTAGGTTTCACTCCTTTAGGATTATAAGGTTTAATCGGAGGAAGGGTTATGGATGAAGATTGGATGAGTTGATGAAGGATTTCGGTATAGAATCCGGTAGACGAAGAGGAGGATAGAGATGATGAAGATGGTTCTTTTACCTTAATCGACTGCCGAGGTAAAAGAACTTGCATGTTAGGTTTAACAGTCTCTTTAGGGATCCTCTTGTTTGTTTGGACATTTGGAGGAGCAGTCTTGGGCACTTGAGATGGGAGCAAGTGAGACATGATTGACTTTGGTGGAGGAGGAGCCCCTAAAATAGATTTTGAAGATGAGGGATATGCGACAAATTTTGCGGTCTTTGGAGACAAAGGGGGTTGCTTGGTCGAATGTACTGATGATTTAGATAATGTTGGTTTAGAAGAGGAAGAAGCTCCCAAAGTAGATGAGATTGGAGGGAGATAGGGTGCCTTGGTTTTTGGTAACGAAGATGATGATCCTGATAGAAGAGGTGACGTCTTTTTAGTAGGTAAGTCTACTTTTCGGGGTATTGATGAAGAATGTGTTGTGGAAGAAGATGATGGCTTTGATAAGTGTGTAGAAGAAGACGCCTTCTCAGCGGGCAAATCCAATCGTTTATGAGGCGTGGAGAGAGATTTTTGTGGAAGAGCACCAAGAGTTTTGATGGTCCGAAATATGGGCTTTCCTTTTTCAGGGATGGTGACGACTTCAACGGCATAAGGTGATTGTAACCTTTTTGGGGGAAGCAAATGGGGAGATACTGATGGTGTAATGTTAGATTTTGGTTGTCTCGGTTTAGGTTCAGGAACCGAGTGTATAGGTGTTGGTGCTACTTCTTTTGATTTTTCCTGAATAGGTGAAGTAACATTGGTGATGGAAGAAGGGGGTGATGACGAAGCAGTTCCTTGCGAAGGGACTACTTCTGATGCAGTAATCATTGGTGAAACTACTGTAGGAAAAGAGATAGGAAGGGTCAAAATTGAAGATGCTTCCGTTGAAGTTGGCACAATGATAGGTATGTTCACCAAGGGCATAGTTGCAGCGGGAATGGGAGCAACAGAAGTGGATGTGTCTGAAGTGGAAACTCGAAGGGATGTAATTGCCTCGAGTATTGAAAGAATGTCTGATGATGAGACAGATGAGGATGACACTGTCTCGGGTATGGATGGTAGGTCCGACAAAGGAACGGAGAAAGATGACTCCGTGCTTAGTAATGTAGGAATATTCAAAGGTGGGCCATCTGAAGATAGAGGAATTCCAGTGATTGATGAAGTGGAAGGGGGTTCTGATTCGATTGATGGGTTTGCAGATGGATTGGTTTCAGAAGAAGAGTCCTCGGTAGAGATGAAGTTGATGGTGTGGGTGTTTGGTTTTTGAGATTCCGAAGAATTATGATTTGGGGCATGATTGGGGAAAGGTTGTTTAAAAACGTCCAGTGCTTGATTTGGGGGAGCATTTGGGTTATCCAGAATGAGCTCGCCTTTATCAATGAATTTTTGGACAAGGTTTTTGAAAGTCTGGCATCGTTCGATGTCATGACCCTTGGTTCTGTGATAATGACAGAAATCGTTTTCCCTATACCAGAATGGGCGTTCTCGGCTTTCATCAATATCCCTAATGGGTGGAAGTTCGATCATGCGAACTTCCAACATTTTTTCTAAGATAGAGGCATATGATTCCCCCAAGGGAGCAAAGGATCGAGATGATGAAGCCCCTTTACGAACAGATGAAGGGTCTCTTCGTGGTGGTTGATTAGGAGTACTATCGGTTCTTGATGTTTTTAATACGATAGCATTTGTGGACCCTTGATTCTTATCTTTAGGAGGGAAAGAATTTGGTTTGGTGAACCGAGAGAAATCTGGTTTAGATTTGGAGCGAAGTTTTAGTTTTCCTTGTTCAATGGCACGAGATTCAAGTTTGCGTGCCATCGTGAAGGCTTCTTCGAAGGTATGAAAAGTTTGGATCCTTAACGTGGAAGAAATGTGACTAGCGCAAGATCGGGTGAACAACTCGATCTGTTGGGATTGAGGAAGGGAGAAAGACAATTGGTTGATTATCCCTCTCCAACGAGCGACAAAGTCTGCAATAGACTCATCGTCGAATTGGCGAATGTTGTAAAGATCTGTAATTGAGATCTTATGTGCAATATTTATTGAAAAGTTTTCAACAAACATCTGGGCCAATTGAGAGAAAGAAAATAAGGAATGTTGAGGAATATTATTGTACCAGTCCAAAGCGGGACCCGCTAGAGACATAGGAAAGGTACGGAGCATGAGTTCCTGATCCTGGACGATGAGGTAGCAAGCATGTTTGAATGCTCGCAGATGTTGTTGGGGGTCTTCCCGACTATGAAATTTTGAGAATTTGGGAAGTTCCCATTGGGGAGGATAAGGCTTAAAAGCCACCGAAGGATGAATGGGTTCATTGCACACTTCTTCAAAGGAGTATGAAGGACGGGCTCCTTTTGTGGAGGCTTCCAAGTCTGCAATTTTCTTGAAGAGAATTTGAACTACGTCGGATTGGGGAGGAGGTATATTGGTATGTCCTACATAAGAAGCAAGTAGTGGGTGTTGTTGGGGTGTCAATGGAGGATTCATCTGTTGATGGATAGGATGATAAGAAGAATAACCAGGTGTTCTGGGTGACACCGGGTGGGGTATTTGTTGTGAGATAGCTTGCGTATAGGCAGGCTGTGAGATAATAAGTGGTTGAGCAAATAAAGGTTGGGTGACGGATGGAGCCTGTGATTGGTGGACTCCTATGTTTGTTGATTGGATCGGGACAGATTGAGGAATATGGGTGTTGGTTGGATTGGACATGTTGGGGAACAGGACCTGAAAGGGGCCTTCTACTGCCGGATCAGGTATTAAGGGTGCCGATGTTAGAGGATGGGCGAAAGTCACAGTTGCTGGAATATTGGAAGAAAGACCCCCTAGAGGGCGAGAAGTAGGAGCCAACTGACTATTCGGAGGGGGTTGGCTCATGAAGAGGTATTGACCTTGGGACACGATGGAGGGCATAGATGAATTGACGGCAATGTGCGGGTGTGCAGACGCATTCATTATAGCCAAGGCAGAAGACCTCTCAGAAGTAGGTTGTGGAATATTTGAGGTAACTGCGGTGTTAGGGATAGGTAAGACTAATTGAGAACTAGTCGACATGGTAGGTGGAAGAGAAAAGGGAGGCATAGGGGCCTCGCCCTTCTCCGTGGCTCGAGGCAAGAGAGATGGTGCAAACTGCTCTACAAAGGCCTGGGATGATCCACGAGGATAATTGTACACTTGTCGGATTGGTGGGTCTTGGTCAGATATTTGGATCGACTTGTGTACTAGGTAGTCCATGAGGGCTATTGGATTGCGATCGAGGAAAGCCTGAAATTCAGGATCCCCGCGAGGAACATACTCCGAGCCAGATGATATCTCGGAGGGACTAGGAGAAGCTGGACGTGATGGAGGCGCTTTGGTTTGATAGAAGGGATTATACGACCATGAGGGGGAACCAACTAACAGCGGTCCCGAGGAAGATTGGAGGGGTGCCGAAACATCCACGCTGGTGGTGATTTCGGAGGAAGAAGGAACCTGTTGGGCCATTTTCCTAGATTGTGACCGGGTGATAACCGTCATAAACAAGCAAGAAAGAAGATTGTCCTAACTAATGCACAAACAATTCAAGCAGCGCAAGTGATTATCTCCTTTAAATTTTGATGCTTTTAAGAAAAGAAAATGTTAGGAAGGCTTTTAGAACAGAACTACTCGAGATAGCCAAACTAGGGATGGTTTGGGTAATGTTTGGTGAGGAGTCCCGAAGGCACTTCAGTAAAAGACCGGTACGTGGCTTGATATAGGGGCCTACCCCCGCACTTCACACACCACTGCGATAAGGGAGTCGGGTGCTTTGCCAATATATACCAAAATCTTCCGTGAATTTATAGCGCGGCCCGAGTACCGCGTAGGCTCTTCCTCTTGGATATCACTTCCAAGTAGGCGAGGCCAGGGAAGGAGTTTTGTTTAAATGCTTTATACCTAGTGATTTTGGCTTTGTGTGCAAGGGTGAAAAATAAAAATCAAATAGTGTCACTATCGATTTTGATCAATTTTCCAGCCTAATTAAAACTAGATGAAAAGCATGCAGCAACGACAAAGAAAAAGTTCTTTTTAAGCACTTAAAAATGAAGTGTTTGATTTCGATGAAAACAAGCCAAACAGATTCTTTCCCCGAATGCGATTAGGTTCTTTTTAAGCACCAAAAACTGAAGTGTTTGGATGTGATAGACAACCAACAAAGAAATCCTAAAAAGGAGAAAACACCGAAAAAGAGGAATACCTGTAGATTTAGCTCTCCAAGGTGTGTAGACTTCAAAAAGCACGTTGTTGAGCTCTTCCCCTCGAACAATCCCACGAACAAGCAAAGTGCTCCGCAAGAAGAGGTTAAGCAAACACCAAAGAAAACCCAGAAAGATATATCCAGGTAATGGTGAAACGAAAAATTTCTATTTTAAGGAACTAGAAAAATTTCGAAGATAATGATTTCGCCTAAAAAAGCAAGATTGAAATGATGCAATGAAATGCTCAAATAGGACTGATAGAAATCAGTGAAGAAAAGGAACAAAGTTCAAAACTAGAAAAGAAATGAACTTACCAATAAGGGACTTTGGTTGGGTCCCACCGGGCGTGCCAGAATGTAGATCAAGAATTTTGCGCTTGTTACCTGTCCAAGTTAATGCACCAAACTAAACACAAAAACCCTGAAAAACCTCAATGAAATTGATACCTGATGAAGATGTAGACGGATGAGGAAGCCGATGTAGATAAGACGGGCGCACACGAGCAATTCGCACAATAGATCCGAATAACCTGTAAAACACCGATGCTTGACAGAAAAAGACCACGTTAAAAGATATTTTAGTGGACTGCCCGAGAAGCGGGTCCGAGAAGCGATAAGCTTCCTCGGCGGATGTCAGTCCACGTTTTCAATTAAGAAAAGAAGCATACATGATAAAAGATGTAAATAAAGACTAGATTTTCTGATTGCAGTAATAAGACAGAATCTAAACAGCAGACAGAAAGTACAGAAAACAGGGAACTATGAAATAAATGCTGGATTTGTGTTACCTGTATCCTTTTACCTATCTGCAGATAAATCGGCGTCGACTGGGTAGAATCGGGGCGTCGAGACTGGTCGGCGTCGATTGAGGGGGATCGGCGTCGACTGGATAAGATCGGCGTCGACTGGAGACAGATCAGTCAATCAGGGACTGTGCGACAAGATTCGGGAATTGGAAGGTGAATGTGGTCTGCTGGATGTGCCGAAGTTGGCGAGACACTGGAACAGGGTCACCAGATGATAGATGGTGGTGTACGATGCTGATGCGACAGGGACAGAGTAACGGTGCTCCTCTCAGGGATTGATTCGGACAGGATCTGCCCTAATTTGATACAATTGATGCTAAGAAGATCTCTCTTTCTCTCAACCTGTATCTTTCGCTCTCTGCTCGCTTTTTCGCTCGTTCGTAATCTCTTCTTCGGTCTCTTCGCTCTCTTCGGTCCCTAGAACTGAGTTCTGGACTTGCTTTTATAATCGGCGCCGCTCCTAGAAAATCGGCGCCGACCATATGGGTCGGCGCCGATCGCGGAAAAGAATCCCGAGATGGCCAAATTGATTGATTCGAGAAAGATAAGACTTATCCCGACTACGGGAAAATATCCCGCTTAGGGAAGATTAAAAATAGATGTGATACATGGGTAGAATAAATTTGGGGTGGATAAGTGATTAAGATGCATGGGAAGAAGCGTAATTAAATATTTAATATTTAATCACTCATGGGCAAGATGTGATGGGATGAATTAAATTTGGAATAAGTGATTAAATCACAAATTGGATAATATCCCAAGGGGATAGTTGGTGACGTAAACGTGCCCCAGGTTACCTAAGCAGGTAAACGAATGTGAGGGACACTAAATTGAGAAACCAATTTTAGGTGTCTACACTACCTTCTAAACCCTAGATTTATGCTTAGATATGCATATGCAATCTTAGGGAACTTTAGATATGCAATTACAACCATTAGATTCACTTTAGAACTAAAGATAAATCTAATTCTGAACTTAATTATAATAGTAAGACATAGGCAACCGATGCTTTGGTTAGCCTTAATCGATGCCTGTTAGCCCTAATCGATGTCGATTCCTCATTTCGACTAATATCAATCCATGGGTGACCGAAGGTGTTTTTTTAACCGACTCTAGTTACTGTGTATTCTAGCAAGTCTCGCAAAAGCATGATGGTGAAGTGATTAAGCTCCAAAACTTAGCAATCTCCAACTTGGAGATAAATTACGACACTCTACCATACAACTCCATCATATGATCCTTTCCTTTGGCCTATTTATCCCTCTTCAAGTCTCAAACTCGAAGACCAACAAAAGTGGAGTGTAGTTCCAACTTCTCCATTCCCAATGGATTTGTTAGCATATTCGCAGGATTTTCCTTTATATGAATTTTCTCCAACTTTAGCTTCTTATCCTCCAATACCTTTCATATGAAGTGATATCTCAATTGAATGTGTTTTGTTCTAGATTGAAATGTTGAGTTATTTTCTAGATGAATTGCACTTTGACTATTAATGTACAATATGAAATCCTCTCTCTTTTCCCAACTCTTCCATGAACCTTCTCATATATATCATCTCCTTTCTAGCTTATGTAGCTGCTACATACTCAACCTATGTAGTAGACAGGTCCATAACCTTCTACAATCTATAAATCTAGCTAATTGTTATGCCACCTACCATGAAAACATATCTAGTCACCAACCATGTATGAATCCACATAGCCACGTAAAGAAGTATCTAACCCTCCATAGCATAACTGCATGCCAGATGTCCCTCTCAAATACTTGAGAATCCATTGGAATGATTTCCAATGCTCTTTACTTAAAAGACATAAATCTTCTCATAACTCCCTCTGCATGTGTAATGTCCTGGTCTAGTAAAAACCACAATATACATGAAGCTCCTAAGCGCTGAAGCATACAAGACTCGTGCCATGTACTCAACCTTCTCATGTGATTTAGGATAGTTATATTATCTCAATTTGAAGTTTCCAGCCATAGGTGTACTTACAAGTTTCAAATTTTGTAAATCAAACCTTTCCAACACCTTATTGATATAATGTTCCTAAGACAAATATAACTTCCTATTTTTCCTGTCTCTATGAATTTACATTCCAAGGATTCTCTTCACATCTCCCAAATCCTTCATTGCAAATGTCCGAGCTATCTTTTCTTTAAGCTCACCAATTTTCTTTATACTAGATCCTACAATAAACATATCATCCATAAATAGTAACAAAATAATATAGGTCCCATTTCCAAGCATCTTGAAATAAACAGAATGGTCGATTCACATCTTAAATAACTATGCTCTTGCATGAAACTATCAAACCTCATATACCATTACCTTGGAGTTTTCTTGAGACCATATATGTTTTTTTCAATATGCACACAAGTTTATGATCACCCTTGAATTCATACCTAAGAAGATGATTCATATAAATCTCATCCTCTAAATCACCATGAAGAAATGCCGTCTTGACATCAAGTTGTTGTAAATGCAAATCCTCTACTACAACTAAACTCAATATAGTAAGAATAGAAGTCATCTTAACAACAAGAGAATTTTTTTACTAAAGTCAATAATTGACTCTGTGTAAATCCATTTACTACAAGCCTAGCCTTGTATCTCTTCTCTCCATCCTATTCTTCGTTGATCCCGTAAACCCACTTGGTCTACAATGGTATGTTACCTACAAACAACTTAACCAGATTCCATGTCGGGTTTTCTCTAAGGAGTCCATCTCCTCATTCTTGCCATGGTCCCATTGCTTGTGAGATTTATCCGCATTGATTATTCAAAGATTTCTGGTTCACCACTATCAATCAATAATAAATAAGACAAGGAAGGTGAAAATTATTTCGGAGGTCTACTTACCCTTTATGACCTTGTCACGAGATTTGAGGCACAAGAGGCTCAATACACTCATCATGTAGATTTGTATCTACTTCCTCGACGGTGATCGATGCCGGTCACCTTCTACCAATGTTGGTTTGGCTAACCAATACCAATATATCTCTTCGTAACCAACATTGGTATAGGGATCAATCTCGGTCAAGAGTAAACGATACCGATTACTATATAAACCTATAGGTGTTAATTTTTAATCCTAGAGTTAATTTTCTTCAAAAAACTTCTCCATTCTTTCACCTTTGGGTACCAAAACTTAATCCTTGTACATTATCTTTGTATTCTAATCAATGTCACGAATCCTAATTATCTTAGAACCTCCTAAATCCAAAAATGGAGTCTGAAATCACTAGAGCCATAACCAATGAAAGTACATCTTTTGGATTTAACATCCAATTTCTTTCTATTTTCCTTATCAATATGTACAAAAGATTCTAAGCCAAATTCTCTAAGAAAAGAAATATCTACTTATTTTCTATTCTAATATTCTTTTGGTATTCTACCATTCAATGCACTTGAAGGTTCACGATTAATCAAATAAATTGTCATGTCTACTGCTTCCGCCCAAAATTGTAAGGGCAATCCAACATGTATCCTCATGCTTCTAGCATGTTCCATGATTTTCTTGTTCATTCTCTCTACAACACCATTCTCTTGTGGTGTTCTAAGAACCATCCTTTCTCTACATATTCCATTTACTAAACAATAATAATTGAAATCATTGCTTCAAGTACTCACCACCCATCGGATCTAAGGCACTTTAACTTTGAATTTGATTCATTTTCAGCAAGGGATTTCCATCTTTTAAAAGTTTCAAAAACATCATATTTATGATTAATACAATAAACCCATACCTTTCTTGTGGCATCATCAATGTAAGTAACATAATATTGGGATCCTCCATGAGAAGCTACCTATATTGGTCCCCACACATATGAGTGTACAAGATCCAATTTATGATTCTTCTTTGTTTCCCCAACTTTGAGAAATCTCACTCTATTCTTCTTTTCGAAAATACAATGCTCACGAAATCAAGATCTAAACCTTTCGAGATATGATAACTTACCCTTTTCCTTTAAGATCTACATTCCCTTTTCACTCATATGGCCTAGCTTGATTGTGCCACATGCTTATATATGAATCTGAAGTAGATGAAATAGAAAAAGAATTAATAATACAAGTATACGAGATATAATGATCCTACCTTCTTTCCTCTTTCTACAACAAGAGATCCCTTGGTAACTTTCTAAGATTTGGCAATGAGTGTAACCATGTAGCTAGTTCACACAATTGTCTGTAGAAATCATATTTCTTTTAAGGCTTGGAACATGCCTCATATATTTCAATATCCTTGTATTTCCATTCTACAATTTAAGATGAACTTCACCTCTACCAATAATATTTCGTAGTTCATCATCTCCTAAATAAACATGCCCAAAATTACTCGGACATAATTTCTAAAATAACCCTTGTTAGAGGTTGTATGGAAAGAAGCTCTTGAATCTAAAACCCATGACTCAATTTTGTTATCTAAGGAGAGAATTAGGTTATCTTGCATTACCTATTTTGCGAAACATTTTCCTCTTTACCTTTCTCTGGTACATTCTCTTTGTTTTCCTTAAACCAACAATCCTTCTTTACACGAACTTTCTTTCCACAATTCAAGAAGATTATACGTCTACCTATATATTTAGATATACCATTCTTAGACTATGATTTCCCATTATTATTTCTCCTATATTTTTCCTTCTTCCTTCCCTGATTTCTACATTAAAACTATTCCTAGATGATGATTCTCCTATATTTTTCCTATGTATTTATTCATTTAGGATTATACTAACCACATCATCAAACTTTAAAACATTAGTAGAAGATGTTGTATTACTAAAACCATTACTAAGCTATCCCAACTATCTAGCAAAGAGCATAATAATAAAAGTGCTTTCACTTCATCCTCAAACATAATACAAACTGAATTTAATTGATTTACAATAGACCAAAAACATTCAAATGAATTGATGCAGATCCACCTTCTTACATCTTTAAATCAAACAAATTTTTCATCAAATAAACCTTATTTGAAGCACTAAGTTTTTCATATGGATTTTATAAAGATTTCACTAACTCTATAGTAGATCCGATTAAGTAATATTCAAAACCATAGATGTTTCAGACTCAATCTTATAGATTCCAAATCCTTTTTATCAAGAATTTCCATTATTCATTAGTCATATTTGTAGGTCTTTCCTTCTCATCCAACGGTAAGTATAAATATTTCGATACAAATAATAATCCATATGTATCTTCCATAATAGATTGTCCCGACCATCAAATTTATCTACTCGAATTTTCCTTTCTCTCACATTGCTTTTCTCCCACTTAATCATAAATGCCTTTTTGAGTAAATATGTTAACACATACAACACTCAAACAAATATGCTTTGATACTAGTTGTTGGGGTTAGCACACCGGTTGTATAGATATATTAATTATATCTAAGCATAAAAATAATCAATGCGAAAATAAAAAAGAAGAAATAATACACAATATTTAACATGGTTCACCTAGTGTGGGCGATGTCCACCAAGAAATAACCAATTTATTATCATAGAGGAACTACAATGAAGATTTGAAATCTTCCACACCTTCTTGGATGTCCTGTACTTGGGTAAGTGCAACAAGTTGGTGGACAATTAAGTGGACATAAAAAAACCCAAAATTTATGTATCTGCGATCGCGAATTTTTTTCACGGGTTTGGTGATTTACGAACCTAAAACCATGATCACGGTTTAAAATGTGATCGCGGTCCTCTAAGACAAAAAAATAGACCCGCGAATCCTCATTTTCCCCCATTTTCCCTATGAACCATGATTTCTCCTAGACCTTTGGCACTCGAGTTTTGAATATCCCTTGAAAAATTACTCCTCAGACTTTTCGATTGTGAAATTTTTAACAATTCCGCTAAGACGAAGAGGTAAGCCCTCGATTTTGATCAAATTTCTTGGATTTTAGGTTTTTTTGTGATTTTCATTGGTTTTTCAATGTTTTGTTTATGTATACAATTTTTTTTATTTTTTCAGTTGCTCAGCAAGCTCCTAATCCTAAAAATCATACAAATATTCCTCAAAACCCTCCAAACATTCCTCAAAACCCTCCTCCAAATGTAGATCCACCTTCTATAGCTCCTTTGTCCCATGGAACCAACGAAACACAAGCGATATCGTTGGAAGAATCGAAAAAATAAAATTTCCATTAAGAAACTTATTCAGACTATAAGAAAAAAACATCCCACAAATCCATCCCGCATGACTTTAGCCAACACATTGCAAAAATTGATTGGCAAAGTTAGCTCCACAACCAACCAAATAGACAGATGGAATACATTTAGAAGTGATTGTAGGTGGTGGTATGCGGATAAATTATCCCATGCGGCCGTAAAAGACAAAAAATTGTAAAAGACAACATTTATGCATTATTTAATGACCCGATAACTAATGCCCCTTGTACCTACTTATAAATAGCTCCCAATCCATTGGTTCCATGCGAGATAGAATCAAGAAATTTTTTTGGGACTGATGATGGATGGTTTTTGATTACCCACCATGTAACAACAATGAGGTTCCTCTCAAGAAATTATATTACGAGTTTGTGCTTGATCAAGTCCCAAATTACTTTGAATTTTTTTATTTTTATGGGAAAGAAGGTGGCTCTGCAAAGAGTAGACACAGTGTATGCCTTGGTCAATCAAGGATCCCCCATGCCCCAAAACCCCCATTACCTTTAGTTATCCCTCCTACAGTGAAGGAGGTTGTGGATATTGACACACTACATGCATTAAGGGAGCTCACTGACACTCTGACCCAACATAGTGACCAAATTACATCTGGTGATGTTGGTGGAGGTGCCAGTTCTAGCACACCACACCATTGTGGATCATGTGGTGCCATATGCACTACGGGTGAGACATCATTTGTTGGATCACATGATTTATTTTCTCTAGATGAGATGATGGTGGATGTTTTTGGAACTGGTGCAAATGATCTTGGTCTTTCACAGGTAAATGTCAAATAAATATTTAATATATATATATACAATAGTTTAATTCATTTGATATTTTAATATATATGTATTTGATTACGTCATGTACATACATGTAAAAACTAATTTTTATTTTAAAAAGTAAGAGCCGGTGAATGACACATCGGCATTGACATGCTAGCTCATCATGCAAATGGGTGTGTTACCAACATAAGTTTCAAGTTGTACTTACATTTAAAATTTCATTTGATTACACTTTTATTATTATAATGTTTCACATGTACATGTCATAAGAGCTCTGACGGTTCATCATCTATTCAGGCACCGAGGCTACTAGCACTCCTCACATGAATTTTATGCGGGATAGTTTCTCTTTAAATTTTATTTTTAATTGTGGAAGTTTGGTTGTGTATCTCTTTGTTGTAGGAATTTTGGAGACTCGAGTAACATCAAAGCTTCCCTAGAAGATCATTAAACCTAGATTCCTTGGTTCATTTCTATTAGAAAATTAATATGTATTGGTTTGTTATGTGTCGATTATGCTTTGGGTCTGTTATGTGGCAGTCATGTAGATTAATATTGATCTGTACATGTTTTTTGTATAGCTTATGACTTCCAGAGAGACTCCTCCATATATGCAGTGTGTAGGCTGTCAGAGCACGCTTACATAGCATTTGTAGATGCACTAATCGAGGTAAATTTTTTCAAATTTGTTAAATTTTAATGAAATTTTTATTATTACTTAAATCTACAATATCAAATTTTGTACATGAAATATTTAATTTGAACTATTTATTTGTATGTAGCTTACCCCTCGTGAGTCTACCATTGACCATGTGATGCGTCGATGAAAAATTGATAGGGATCATGAGATTGTGGTAAGATTTCACATGCATTAACTAAATTCTCAGTTTCTAAAATTTGAATGTATTTTAAAAATTTTGGTGTTAAAAACTTGTTGTTTATGAATGTACAAGCTAGGTTGTAGGCCTTCTTAGAGATGCCTAGGACCACATAAATGAAATCCGTAGTGGCATCTCCCTCCACTACATCCCCATGTCATGGACATGCTTCTTCTAGTAGGGTGAAGAGAGGGAAGATGTTTCATGATTAGATTCATAGGACTTGGATGTACACACATATATGCCATCTGGTCCTAGTTCATGATTCTTCATATAGTCTATGTATATAGCCTTATGTGACAGCATGTGGTCCTATATGTATGACACACTTAGTTTGATACATGTAATGAACTTATAGTTTCAGAGACACATCCAACACACTTAGTTTGATACATTATATCCATGTTGGTTTTCATAATGATATTACTTATATGTTTGATTTTATTTCATTGCACATGATATCCTTTTATGTATGTTTTCATAACCATATTAGTTATATATGTTTGATTTTATTTGATGGCCTCAATTATGTGACCATTATGGATATGATATATGATATATGATATATGATGTTGTCTTATATAATGGTGTTGAATGTTCTTGGGTGCAAGATCATTTTTTCAAGAGATTCAAGTGTGGACTTATATCAATTTTCATATTTTAAGCACGTGGTTAACACACTCCAAAGTGAGACAACATGTACACAATTAAAAATGGTCTTGAGGATTTGTTAAAAGTCATTTTATATTTTTGTGTACTTACAATTTATTTGTTAAGTATTAGTCCAAATTAAACTTGTTATTGATGTGTGTAACAATAAGGTCCTAATTTGAATTCACTTGTAAAAAAATATAGAAACATTGTAGAACTTAGTTGACACAAGATATGTAATAAATATTTGTAAGACTATATTTTCTTTTAACATGATTTAAAAAGAGATCATTTAACAATAATTAGAGTATTTACATGGTAATGTGTTAAACTTGTTGCAATCTCATTGATGCGAGTTGAGTAGCAAAAAAATTCATGCCCCTAGAGGTCATGATGTAGCAAACTATCACCGCTTAATGCATTTGATGGGGGTATATGACTTCGATTGCTATTGAGGGCTCTAGGAGGCCTGGTTTAGAGTTAGAACACCTGATCTAGAGCCTTCGTGGCATTCCTTTAGATTTCGTGGCATAATTGTTTACAAACTACCTTTTCTAGGAAGTCCTAGGAAATGAACGAAGGCGAGTAGTGAGAAGTCATGCCTCAAGACGTCATGGCACCCAACCAACTGTGACAACATGTCCAGGTGGCCACGTGAACACTAGATGGGGCATTGTTTTGGTGAGTGACAATGCCGTTGCTTCCGTGCTACTTCGTTCGGGCATAGTCCCTTAAAAGCCTTGACATAAAAACCTGTTCAACTTCGACGAGTGACTAATGAGACTCGTGAAACATAGATATGTCTTGTTGGATCCTACACCTTGGTGTAGGGACCCTCTATAATAGATTTTATTGGTTTTTTCTGTCTCCAATTGGTGCTCTTATTGCTTTATTGTTTCCAAACACATGAAATAGTGCAGTTCGAGCTAGTGTAAGGTTGTCAAACGCTATATTTTGAAAACGGCAGGTCGTGGCACCAAATTGACTATGCTTTGGCATGTCCGAGTGGCTAGGTGAATACTAGAGGAGGTTTCATTTTAGTGTGCAACAATGTCGTTGCTTCCAGGCTACTTCGTTCAGGCATAGTCCCTTAAGAGCCTTGAGACCAAAGAACCGTTCAACTTCGATGGGTGACTACTTAGACTCCGTGGAACCTAGAGATGTCTCGTCGAGATCTTACACCTCAATGTAGGGACCCTATACAATATCCTATCTCTATTTTTTCTATCTCTAATCTTGCTCTCGTTTCCCTATTGTTTGAATATGCGCAAAATATTGTAGTTTGAGCCAGTGTAAGGCTATCAAACGCTATATTTTACAAACAGTGGGTCGTGGAACCAAACTGACTATGCTAAAATGTCTAAGTGGCTAAGTAAACACTAGAGGAGGTGTCATTTTTATGCACCACAACGTCATTGCTTCAGCTACTTCGTTCGGGCATAGTCCCTTAAGAGCCCTAAGACCAAACAACTGTTCAACTTCGACGGGTGACTACTCAGACTCTGTGACACCTAGATATGTCTCGTCAAATCCTACACCTCAACATGGGGACCATATAAAATATCCTATTTTTTTTTTTCCATCTCCAATTGGTGCACTCGCTGCCCTGTTGTTTCCAAACGTGTGAAATAGTGTAGTTTGAGCTAGTGTAAGGTTGTCAAACGCTATATTTTGTAAACGGTGGGTCATGGCACCAAAATGATTTTCCAACACGTTTGAGTGGCTAGGTGAACACTAGAGGAGGTGTCGTTTCAATGTGTGACAAAATCATTACTTCTGGGCTAATTTGTTTGGGCGTAGTCCCTTAAGAGCCCTGAGACCAACGAACCATTGAACTTCAACAGGTGACTACTCATACTACATGACACCTAGAGATGTATCATTAGATCTTATATCTCGGCATGGGGACCCTCTACAATATCTTGTATGTATTTTTTCCATCTCCAATCGGTGCTCTCGTTGCCCTATTGTTTGAATACGCGTGAAATAGTGCAGTTTGAGCTAGTGTAAGGCTATTAAACGCTATATTTTGTAAATGGTGGGTCATGGCACCAAACCGAATATGCTAAAACATTTGAGTTGCCAAGTGAATGGTAGAGGAGGTGTCATTTTTGTGCATGATAATGTTTTTGCAGGATACTTCATTTGAGAATCATCCCTTAAGAGCTCTAAGACAAAAAAATTATTCAACTTCGATGGGTGACTACTAGGAATCCATGGTACCTAGAGATGTCTCATTAGATCCCGATCCTCAATGTGGGGACCTTATAAAATATCATACCTTAGTTTTTCCATCTCCAATCGGTGATCTCGCCTTACTCTATTGTTTCCAAATGCATGAAATAGTGCATTTTGAGCCATTGTAAGGTTGTCAAACACTATATTTTCTAAATGGTGGGTCATGACACCAAATTGACTATGAAAACACATCATCGGGTGGCGAGGTGAACACTATAGGAGGTCTCATTTTGGTGCATAAAAATTTCATTGCTTCAGGATACTTCGTTTGGGCATGGTCCTTAAGAGCCCTAAGACCAAAGAATCATTCAACTTTGACAGGTGACTACTCGGACTCTGTGGAACCTAGATATTTCTCGTCAGATCCTATACCTTAATGTGGGGAACTTATACAATATCCTATCTCAGTTGTTTTCATATCCAATTGGTGCTCTCTCTTCCCTATTGTTTGAATACACATGAAATAGTGTAGTTTAAGCCAGTGTAAGGTTGTCAAATGCTATATTTTGCAAACCGTGAGTCATGGCACCAAACCAATCCTGTGCCAACATGTCTAGGTGGCTAGGTGAACTCTATAGGAGGAATAATTTTAGTTCATGAAAATTTCGTTGCTTCCAGGATACTTCATTGGCTTAGTCCTTTAAGAGCCCTGAGAAAAAAAAATGTTCAAGATCGACGGGTGACTACTCAAACTCCATGGAACTTACAGGACATATTGTCGAGATCCTACACCTTAGTGTGGGGACCCTCTAAAATATCTTATCTCATTTTTTTATGTCTCCAATCAGTACTCTCGCTACCCTATTGTTTCCAAATGTGTGAAATAGGGCATTTTGAGCCAATGTAAGGATGTCAAATGCTATATTTTGCAAATGGTGGGTTATGGCACTGAATTGATTACATCGACACATCCAAGTGGCTGATTGAACACTAAAGGAGGCATAATTTTGGTAGGTGATAACATCATTTCTTCCGGCTACTTCGTTCGGGCGTAGTCCCGTAAGAGCCATGAGACAAAAGAACCGTTCAACTTTGTGGTGAATATTCAGACTCTGTGACACCTAGAGACATCTCATCAGATCCTACACCTCACCATTAGGACCCTCTATAATATCTTGTCTCAATTTTTTTTCCATACGCAACCAGCGATCATGCTTCCCTATTGTTTGAATATGCATGAAATAGTGTAATTTGAGCTAATGTAAGGATTTATTTTACAAATGGTGAGTCATGACTTTGAATCGAATTTACACACACATAGGGATGGTCTTATAAATAGTTATGAAGGATTTATTTTGTTTATCTAAGCTCTTGGTGCTTCGGGCTACCTCCTCCGAGCAAGAAACCCCTCGACAGGTACATAAATTTTTGTTTTAATTGCTTCTCTTTTCTTGTAAAACAATGAAAGGTTCTCTTAGTTTCGAGAATATAAAATTCTCTACTAACAGTGCCAACCACGTGAAGGTGGAATCTTTTCTAGAACCAATAACATGCATAAAAGGGTTAGTCAAATAAATTTAAGTTTTAAATCAAAACCATACAAGATATATACAAAATATGCAAATTTAATAAAATATATGAACTTGAATCTAGAACTAACAAATTTAAACAATTCAAAGAAAAATTATATATCAAATGAGCTCAAGTAAATTCATTCCAATGTTCACCATTAGGATGTGAAAGTGTCCAAGCTTTTTTAGGCATTTAACTTTGTATAAAAATGAACTAGTCAAATAATTTTAAGTTGAATCAAAACCATGTATACTAGATATATACAAAATACAAAAATTTAAACACTTATTATACAAAATACTAGATATATATAAAATACACAAATTATAGATGGTTGAAAAATTTAAACACTTCAAAGAAATTATATATACCAGACGTGAGCATGTAAATTCATTCCAATGAACCATTAGGATCAGATCTAATCTGAATAGCAAACAAGATTACTTCATGATCTGAATCTCGAAGCTTCCAAAGAATATTTTTATTAAGCCTTCCTTGATATCTATACATCTGAATATTTGTCGCTAGAACTAGATGTGAATATAAGAGTATTTTCCTACGTGTCTTAAATTCTTCAAACACCCAAAAAGGAGTTTTTAATGGATACCATCGAAGCCAAGTTCTAGTAACTACCACTGACTCGATAGGGTACTCAATATCTTTGCCATCTATAGCAAGAAAAGTCAACTTATTTCTTTCCTCGATGTAATGACATAAGAAATAGTATGTTCCTTCTTCATTGTCTTTTGTCGCAATAACTATGCAAACACATGTCCTATAAAAATAAAGGTTTCAACTCAAATTTAAATTACATATTAAAATTTCAATGGACATAACTCAATACAAATTTTTTAAATAACCATTTACCTTGTCACACCAAAATCAAAATTTCATCAAAGTCCTTGGATGTTGTAACTTCATATGCAGAAACAAGTCGTAATGCCTATGGAGGTTGATAACTGGGAAGTGAAGTTAGAGGCCTACAAATCCATCCATCCACCCATTCTTGTGAATCACACTCAGCAGTGACAAATTCAATACAAGATGCACAAAAACATGCCAAATTTCTTGTCCAGGTTGCCTGAAGTAGCCGAGCTATAAAAAGAGTGCATATCACTAGACCACTGTGAGTGTTATACAATCCTCGTAGTTAGCAATTTTTTGTTCCCCTATCAATCAAAAATATTTGTGAACTATGGAATTTTCTTGAGAACGTCGGGCCATATTATCAATACACCATTCCAATATGCTCTTTGCATCTTTCAATTTAGCACCATATTTTTACTTTAACTCTTCTCTTGCAAGATATCTTTTCACAAATGCCTTGCACCGTCATTCTCTCATTTTCCATGTACGACTTTAGTGAAACTCCAAATATATTTCACACCCATCTTGATGTGCATCCTGCTCATCCAATAAAACATTTGTGCATTCTTAAATTGAGATGTGAAATTATCTGACCATATATAATGTTGTTTTAAGTGGATGTCCCTATCGATGACAAGTTTCCATAAAATAACCGGAAACCCCTAGTAAAAATTTAGTAGGATGAGTATGATCATCACCGATATAAAAGTGGTACTCTCTTAATTTTTTTTGATCATTCTCTATACTTTCAGGAGAATGTATAAATTCTATATGGATAAAAATGACAACTTGTACTGAGTTGTAATATTGCGATTGAACCTCCATTTGTGGTTAAATGTGTAATTATCTACAAAATTGACCTTTGAAACAATAGTACCAATAGGAAATGTGTCATTGCATATCTTGAACTATTCATCCAACCATTGAGCTCTATGTGTATGCCTAGCATACTCATAAACAATTTCATCCTTAAATTTTCTCATAAATTGAAAAATAGGCATATGTTTTGTAACTATCTCACACCGTTTAGACTCCTTTCCATCTTTCAACTGGTATGGTACTGATTTATATTTATCAAAATCAACTAAATTATGTCCTATTGCACCTTTAATTTTCTCATGGATGTAACTTTCCAATTTAGGTAATCCACGGCATGTTCCACAACTTCTATCTAAACAATCCTGACTATAAAAAAATTGTCAACTTCTCTTTCACAAAATATCATAGGTATGAAATCCTTCGAAGATATTGGTGGAAAATGAACACCACATTCTAATAACATAGTTTCAGAATGAAAATTAGAACGAATACGTAAAAATTTAGCATAATGCATAGAAAATTCAACATGTTGCCTACAACAACAAGTGGTGCAAGTGTGGTTGATTTTCACGTAGAATGGTTTCAACATTTCAAAAAAATGTTGACTAATTTTAATTTATAGATGCTCTTGTTCAAACTTATGAAAAAATTGAGTTTGATTCATATCTAAGAAATGCTTTGGATGTGGTTCACGATTAATAGAACCAACTCTCCATTTTACAACATCTCTTATATTAGGTGAAAATCTAGTGTTATCATGCCCAAATTGAATAGCAACTTCTCTTATAGCATGAGATTTATCTTTGTCCTTACGTGGTGCTCTAGCAGAAAATTCCCAAAAATCGGTGTTATTGAGTGATTGAAGGATATTACGTCTCTCAATTACTTTCATTATATTTTTTCGATTAACTTTCAACATTTGACTTGTTTGCATTATCAAACGCTATTTTTATTGATTCACTTACTGACAAGAGTAGTAGAAAGTACATGACACACAATATTACTATCCCTAGTGCATTTCTTGACACCAATAATGTGGTTTGCATCATGAAGGTTTTCAATAATTGTAGAGGTTTGACCACATATATTAGATGTTGTCAATCCTAAGGTGTTTAATGTAGGTCTCATTTTAATCAATTTCATCAAACTAACCAACAAATGACATCTTTGGGAATCATTTAAAATTTCAAAATGATTATCCCAAATTTCAAATGGTTTTTTCATCGATTTCTTCATTGAAGAAAGTTTGTTAGACATTGGTTTCAAAATGTTTTCATCAATTTCAATAAAATAATTAGGTTTCTTATGTAAAATCCTAGGAGGTGTTTTTGTCAAATTTTTCTTGTCTATAGTTTCAACCTGAATTTCCTTATTCACATTTTCATTGTCTCCTTCAATTTCAACATCAACTACATCACAAGTATTTAATTCTTCTTCAACATTGACAATAAAAACATCTTCATCACAAGTATTTAATTCAACTTCAACATTGATAGTAGAAACATTACTTGGTTCCTCATTGCTTACAATAGTAGGGGTTGAAGATGAACCTCTTCTTGATTCACGAAGATTCGCATTCGCTCAACATTTTGAAATTTGTTTGTCTCTAATTTTTCTGACATTTTTTACTTAATGACTTCCTTTTTTGAATTTTTCTCCCATGATGTTTTGCTTCTGGTAATAAGAAAAATGTGCAGAAAGAGACAAAATTTCACATTAATTCATATGGTAAGGTCAAACAGTTAAAATCACATGGTAATTCAAACATTGGGATGTGTGTAAATATAATTTAAGAACCGTGATCGTGCATTATAAATTTCTATCACGATTTATAAATCACGATCATTGTTCTTGTTATCAAAACCACGATCGTGGTTTACAAACCACAATTATGGTTCTATCTCGTATAATCAAATCGACTCTAAGGCTCGGGAAATTTATTTTTTCCCCAACCAAAGCTATGGGAGGTCATTATGGTGTGTAAAAGGTAAAAAAATTTAAAATTTTCTCTTCCGCAGACTTGAACCATGTTGAAAAACTGAAAACATTTCACAAAAATGGTGCCATTGCGTAGGGGAAAATGTTATCTTTGTAGAAATATTGATTTTAAAGTGAATAGAATAAGATAAATATCATTTTATAATTTTTACTAATAATAGGTCTTTAACACAATTTTTCCCTTGAATGTTCATGTCTACGTTTAAGACTGCAACTTTTGTTTCGCTTATCAAAATGTGATAAAAATTATACCATCCTAAGCGTGGAGAAATTCTATACACATTAAAAAAAAATGATTTTGATGTTTTTTGATAAAGTTATGGTGGGAAAATGGAAAGTGCTCCATTTTCTAAATTTTTCAAACCACTTTCACGGAAAAAATCATTAAGAAAAATTGCTCGAAAAACTACAAAATAAAATCCATCCCAAGATAGACAATGAAATCTAACTTTTCACTAAATGAAAAAAAAACAATATTTGGTCATCCAAATCGTGGGCAAATAGACTACTCTGATCTTGTAGGTTTAAAAACAAAACACCAAGTCATATAATTTTAAGTGTTTAATATAGCTAAACTTGTTCGCTTTTTTTTTTTTTTAAATTAGTAGTTTAGAAACTAGATTTCAGATGCTACGATTCATAGCTACATAAATTTTTCTAATTTTGAGTATGTGTATTTCTAATAATCCCTACAAGTTGATATTTCTCTTTTTTTTGCAATATAACGTCCACTTATGATCCCTTTTTGTCCACCAACATGACTTGTTGCACTTACCCACTTTCTTCTCTACAAATTTCTCTTTTCTCTCAAAAGGAAACTTCTCTCTATTCTCAATTGAATTCTACCTTCTAAACCCTAGATTTATGCTTATATATGCATCTACAATCTTAGGGAACTTTAGCTATGAAATTACAACCATTAGATTTAATTTACAACTAAAGATAGATCTAATTTCTGCAACTTAATTATAATAGTCCCGCACATGAAACCGATGACGGTTAGCCCTAACTAATGTCAGTTCCTCCTTTCATTAACGATACCAGTCCATGGGTGACCGAGAGTGGTTCGTTAATTGTACCAATTTTTGTGTATTCCAGCAAGTCTTTAAAAGCATGTTAGTGAAGCGATTAATCTCCACAACTCAACAATGTCCTTCGCAATTATTATTCGAGAGATGAAAGTGTAACTTCCGGACTTACTACAATCAGTAAACTTGTAAAATATAAAACATTTATTTTTCATTCTAGCATTGAGATTCTCTAAATATTTTTTTTTCGAGCCCAAGGGAAGAATTGGAAAATTGTAAATCCACATCAAATTTTACTTTCTAGAAAGGTCAACACATGAAGGAATATTCCTTTTTCAGAGCTCTGATTTCCAACTGTAGTTTTCAAATTTAAAAAAATGAAAAATTTATTTTTAAATTTCCACATATCCTCAGATTCCCCGAATATTCCTTTTTTCAGACTTTGGGGATGTAAATATAGTTTGCAAGCTTACATAAATGTAAACTTGAAAAAATGCAAAAATTTAAGTCGAAAAATAAAGGGGCCTTATTTTGAAATTCTTAATACAAAATTACAATTCCAAAAAACATCATCTATGCCATTAAAACTACATATAATTAAAACAAGGATCAAAGGAAACATTAAAGTGTTAGAAAAAACATAGACCGCTCAATAGAATCATGACATGATTGTAATAAATGGACCTCATGAGAACATAGAATGACCGAGAGGCTACAAATATAACAAAAAGGACTACACTAAACGGAAAAATATAGGGAGAAACATAACATGTGCCATGATTGTTTGACAGATTAAATTAGACACCAACATATTGGATGTATTGTAGGGATGAGGACGAGGTCATATTGATGGATTACTCTAGGATTAACCTCACCCATTTAGTGGATAGGAAGATAAGAAGATGAGAAGAGGATATTTATTTATATATCTATTTTCTTATTTTTTTAATGACTCAATGTCTTTGTGTTTGTATTTTTTTTTATAATGCATTATTGCTAAATATATGGTACTTTTCTCTTTATTTTTTTGTGCATATGCTTGTAAAGGGTTTAATATTTTCTTCATAACTAGGAAGCTTTAAAAATTAATGGTGTGTATAATGTTACCTTCCACTCCAAGGAGCAAATTGTACTTGGAAAACATCTATTCATAATATTTAAGGATCTTAACTTCCTCATCACACATGTGGCACAATCACATTCATCTTAAGCTACATGTATATGAGATGTCCTTGACTCCTTTACAACATTGGGATGCTTCCACACACACACACACACACACATGTATGTATGGATACATGATACGAAGTATGCTTTATTATATTATTTGTAAACATTTTGTTTTATTTCATATATTAGGATAAAAATGTACGAATCATTATAGGATGAAGGTCTGCACACCCACATTTTGAATGGAAGTCCCCAAAATAGGCCTAAGAAAGTGAAAATTTTCATCGATGAATGAAATTTGAAAAAGGACTAAATTTGATGTTTAATATGAAATACGAAATCATGATGTGCTAAATTATGAGGTGATGTTTAACATCTAATGCATTCTAGAAGGATTCTTGAAGTGAAGGTTGAATAGATTCATATAAGTCACAGTCATGAAAGAATCATAATAGACATTTTTGTAAGTAAGTTTCATTCTGCATTTTATTCCTTTTATAAGTAAATCTATATAAACCTCTTCTTTTAAATATTTCAATATTATAGTTTACGGTTGAGGGTTTCTAGAATCTAAAATTCCAAGCATGTCTAACTCTACTTCGAGAAAGGATAAAAATATTAAATCAATCCCATATGCCAAATTACTAAAGTCCCTTTGTTTTACTTATCAATATAATGATATCTATGATCCTATAATTTACATAAGAGCCTAAGAGCTTATATACTCATATGAGAATAAGAAAAAAATCCTTGAATCCATTATGTTAGATAACACGAGAGGGTTCAATTGGGACGTATGATTCTCCACGAGGTTTTATCCTTCCCTAAAGTTTTCATGCTTTATGCCCGAATTAATTTGTAAAAATAACTATTGCAAATAGATCGAAGAAGACGTGTTGTCCATTATGAAGTTTAATATTGGCTGTGGTTTGGGGTTTGAATGTAAAGTATTAGGAACTTCTTGCATTAAACCCAAAAATAATTACTTACAACTATCATGCCACCAATCAAAATGAAAAAGTTGTTTTTGTTAAAAATAACACGTGATCGAATGGTACCAAAAGGGACACTTTCTTATTAATTGTGATGTTTACATTATGGGTTAAAGATACCATTTCTATACTATAATTTTTTCTTGGATTCGATATCGATGAGAAAGTTGATGGAATCCTCTTTGAAAAGGTATAAAATATCCATTTCGTTTCTCCACCTTGTGCATAAATATTTTTGAGCACATTACAAAATCTATGCATAAAAATTATTAATAATAAAAGAAGTTTTTGACACTTAGAGTTTTACATTCACTACCTACTTGTGCTATTTATTTCTATAGTGGTTTGATGAATGGTTTGTAAGAAAAAAACTTACAATTCGGGCTGAAATGATGTTGATGGCCAACCAAAAGTTTTTCTTCCGTTAAGATAGTGGACACCCAAGATAAGGATGTTTAATAATGGAAGGGAATACAATAAATTTGTGGACTACTTTTTGCCTCCAATTTATTAGGAAATTACAAAAACTAAAATGCCTATATTTCCTATGACCTATAGAGATTGCATTATTTGGGATAAAAATACAATCTGGGTCAATCGTACTTCAAGGAGGAATATATTGTGCCAAGGTTTTATGGATTAGGAGTACAACCTTACAAATTTCCAATACACGTGAAAAATATGTTTTTACCTTGGATATATATGGAATATGGAATGCATAGATAAACTATAGTTTATTACACAACAAAAGAAGAGTATATTCCATTCCTTACTATTTTCGGTGGAAGATTCACATTTGAGAGAAAAGACTTCAATGTAGCACATGAAATTTTACAAATTAATATGTTCAATGTTGACTATAACTAGTTGTATGATACATGTGAGGTTATTAAAGAAAGGGTAGTGGAAAATAAGAAATTTTCCACAAAAATTCAACATGAAAGTAAACCCCTAATAGAACAACTAAAAAAACTAACTCTTGGGATACATTAAAAAGTTACTTGATAAAATTTCTATTGAGAAAGGAATTATGTTTCATGAGTTATTAACAAAAAATTGTGGATTGCATCCATAGAAAGAGGAAGAGATGATAGTTGGGATAAATTAATGTGATTTTTTATATTAAATATTCTAAAAAATCCTATTCTAAACACATTCAAAAGCATCTAGATGTTTTTTGTAAGATTAAAATTATACTAGGTCAAAAAGAAATTTATTTTAGCTTGTGAGGTGGGACCTAGGAGATCCAAAAGATATTTCAAAGTACAATTCTATTAAAGAAGATGTAGGTTTTAACAGATTATGGAATGAAGTGAATCCCATAGAGGTAAGTTGTGATGATCGGTGTGACTCTTAGGAGGAAGTGTTAGTGGAATAAGATAGTCCACCTTCATGAGGAGATAACTAATATAAACTATGTCTATATGATGAGAATGAAACAAACATATGATATAGAGGTAGTTAAAGCCCAAAAGATGGATTTTACTAGTGGTGGTTTGGGTTCAATAGGACAAGAGATTTATTTGCCACCAAGTGTACATCCTAGATGAGGTTCGATAGCTTATTCCTTGGATATTGGGAGATATGACCACTAAATATAAGAATTTTTATTCCATTGCATTTTTCTCTAGAGTTAAATCCTCTATATATGTTTCATCCATAGGTTGAAAATTCAAGAGGATTTGGAAATGAATCTATAGCTATTATTGGAGGTTGTAGTGATGGTAGCAGTTGTGGTCAAGAAGTGCCACATCAACATATTATTTCAAATATTCCAATATAGATAGTTCCTACTCGCCAATAAGGACTCGAGAAGAGGAAAAATACATAGACATACATAGTTACTCTTCTTAGCAGGTATCATTTCCTCAAGGCAATAAATTATAGAAGGAAGTACCACCACTCAAAAAAATTCTAATCCAAAGGAAAAGGCCCCAAATTTTCAATTACTCCTCCATTCAAGTAATGGATTCATACAAAAGCATCGGTGTTGATTACAAGCAGAGTTTTCCAAAAAATCAGAAAGAGAAAATAAAGAAGAATAAAATTCTATATGATAGTGTAAATTTTTATCCTCACATAAATAGGTTATTGCTTGTATAAAATCAAAACACAGATACCATTTAGTAAATGTATTTTTATCCAAAAGTTAAAAAATTAGAATATCAAATGGTTTTGCAGTGACTATAAAGTTAAAAATTTATTTTTTTACTAAAAAAGTTTTACCTCAAACATTCAATTGGGTAGGTGAAGAAATCCTAGAACTAGAGTGGAAATATAAATCATCTAGGGATGCAATTCAAACTTCATTCAATGGGATGTCTTCAAGGGGAGGCATGTCACGCCCACATTTTTCCCACTCAAACCCATGATAAACCTGATATAAAACTGTGAAAATTATGGAATATTTTTTTAAAAGGTTACTTGGCATTGGCCAAGATTTATCAACTATTACAAGGCATTCAAAAAATTTATCAACTAATTAAGATTGCCCCAAATTTTCAAAATTAATATTACGTTTTAATTCTTTCACTAACAAGGCTCCAATATTTTAGTTAAATAATCTTCATTAGCCTTTCAAAACATAACTCCATTAATCCCTTTTAAATTAATTTTATTTAAGGTACAAAATCAATTTTAAATTAAATCATACTAGGATAATAATCTTGCATTGTTAAATGCATGCAATTTATAATAAATTCCTTATTCTAAAGGGGGAAAGTGCACAACTTAGTCTAATCCCTTGGCCCCATTTAACATTACACACACACATATTTTATTTAAAAACATTCCCACCTAAATACCCCATCACTTAAGTGATGTAGGGTTCATCCTACACCCTTGGATCTAATCTTTCTCAACCCTTAGATTTAGGTTGGGCAAAAGTAACCCTAGATATCTTTATGGAAAGCCATATATTCATTTTCTAAATCAAAACTCTCATTTCCTTTGTTTTCACTTGTAGGTTAAGGAAGAAGGGAGGAGAAGATAAAGCCATGGAGGCCATTAGAGGCATGAAAGATTTTCTTGATTAAATTTCAGGCTTAATACTTGGATCTATTCCTCAAAAAAGATTCAGAATGTATGTATATATATATATATATATATATATATCACACACACACATAGATATATATACGTGTATACATATATGTGTGTGTATGTATATGTATATATGTATATGTACACATATATATGTATATGTACATACATACATACATACATACATACATACATATATATACATATATACATATATACATATATATATATATATATATATATATATATATGTATATATATATATATATATATGTATATATATATATATATATATATATATATATATATATATATATATGTATGTATGTATGTATGTATATGTACACATATATATGTGTATAGATACATACATACATATATATATATATATACATACATATATATATATACATATATACATATATATATGTATGTATGTATGCATATGTACACATATATATGTGTATAGATACATACATACATACATATATATATATATATATATATATATATATATATATCTCGTATATGTATATATGTGTATATGTATATGTGTACACACACACACACACAAGGCCGCGTAAGAGAAAACACAGAGGAAAAGAAAACTAAATTGTGGTTACAAGTTTACATAGGATGCATTTCATTTGAATGGCCGGTTTTGTTTTATAAAAAAGTGGGGCTTTTATTTAAGTTATGGGGCTGAAATATTTTGGGTGGAGGGGCGCTGACCGCACCCCCACCCCATATATAATATGGGTTGGGGTGGGGTCGGCACCCTCCCCCAACCAAACATTAAAACACTAACAAAAGGAAGTGGCCGCTACCCCGAGCCCTGTTCGCACACATTCAAACTACTCGTTTATGTTCTAATTTTACTTTCTTTAATTTTTTTGTAAAAACCGGTTTACAAATCAACCGCATATTTAGCATTTTGGATTTTACTATTAATCTTAATTACAAACAAAGGAAAAGTATATATATAATTAATTAATATGCATTATATTATATCTATTATTTATATTTAAATAATGATTTTATCAATTTGAAAAATAATGATGTATATTATTAATATATATCTACTATATATTAATAATACATTTATTTATTTTTTAAAAATAAGTTCCCTTAGAAATAGGGAATTCAATAAAAGTAGCCAAATGGGTTGGTGTGTATAGGTTTAAATTTATATACATAGGTAAAAATGAAGAGGCTTATAGTTGTAAGAGGTGTGTCTCATGCTTTAAACCAACTAAATTATCAAACTCCAACTCATTTAGATAACACCTAAGAGGGTATAATTGATTTTTTTTATTCATTTTCATAGGGAAAATTTCTATTGCAACAAGGGGAGAATTATATTGTGAAGTGAATTATAATTATTCCTTCAGGTACATCATTTGAATAGGAGATATGAAACATACTTAGATAAAATTTTATCCCATTCTAGGAGGATTGTCAAAAATACAAAAGTGATCAACACTCACTTTCACCAGATAGCACTAATCTATTCAAAACAGATTTAACATACAACTTCCAAAGAAAAACATAGATTTAAGAATCCTATCCCTTTCATCACAAAACCATTACAAGATTTACATTTCATACAAAATAATGCAAGTCGTAAGAAACCATTTACAAGAACTATCCACCAAAATATAAGATTACATCCATTGTATTACAGATGCAATTTACTAGTTTTAGAGTATTGAATAGTGTAAATTGTAACTTCACATGTCTTTCTACAACAAGAGCAGTTCATTCCCATCAGTTCCACCATATTCATTAAGGAATTCACACAAACAAATGGGGATTAGGAAACACTCTCCACCCAACCAAAATATCCAATGAGGGAGAGAAGCCTTCTTCCTCATTGGCCCCCGAGCCCCAACAAAGAAGAAATGAGGGCTATTTAGACAACCATGGCAACTCAAAAATGGATTCCAAACACATTCAATCAAGACAACAATGAAATAACACAAGACCAATTTCTTTATAACCAATCAAAAATATCAAAACACAAAGGTTTCATGCTAAAGCCATGGAGGAGAAAGGAACATGGGGGTTCTTCTTATGCCTCCCAAGGGCTTGGGTGTCCACCTAAGAGCCTCCAAAACTCCATCACAATACATACAACACTCTTATGCCTCCCTCAGAAGATACACCACTCTTATACCTCCCTCAAGAAATCAACCCACTCTTATGCCTTCCTTAATAAAAAAGAAGATAAACACAAAACATATTTATACACTAGGTGGACATCCCAACCCAACTCCCTCCTCAAATACCCAATAACATTTCTCTTATGCCTCCCTCAAGTTTTACCCCATTTCCATTTCTCCCATAACCTAAGAATCAAGTCTATTTCCCACAATCATAACCAATATAACAATCAACATCTACACATAAGAACACAACAAAATAGCAAGGTAAAAACAAAGGTGGAAATCTACCTCACAAATGAAGAGTATCAATACACAAAAATCTCCAAGCCTTCCAAAATCCTAATCAACCTCCATTCTCAAGCAAGCTCTCTAAAATTACAAGCATTCCCCAAAAAGAGCAAGTAACCCCTAATACTTCCCAAAAACTCCAATAAATAGAAAAGAGGGAGAGGGAGATGATGTGGCTCCATGTAGGATGCCACATCATTTCTTCTCCATCCCACATCACTCAAGTCAAACCCATAACCCAAGGCACAATAAATGGGTGGTTGAGAGGTATGAAAAACCTCTTACACACACCACTCCAACCCACACCCTTAAGGAAAAATAAATAAACACATGTAAGAAAGTGCAATTAAAACTCACCTTTTGCCTTCCAAAACACATAATGGGGTCTATTTTTGACCCCCCAACCCATAGGTAGGGTTGGTATAAGAAATTAAGAGGTGTGGGACAAGCTTAGCTTGTCCCACAAGCCTCCAAAATTGGCCCTTAAGGCCAAATCCGAATTTCCCAAGTAGGGTGGAGTGTACAACACTCAAAATCACATACACTCAACTAATAACCACAAGAAAAAAAGACCCAACCACTCTAATAATTGACTCATTTTTGTCACATCCAAAATTAGCTTATTAATATGATTATCTCACTTAATTAAGACACATAAACCAATTAATGATAAAAGGGAATTACATCACCAATTAAATCACATACACAAAAAATAAATAAAAGAAGGAAAAGAGCTACACACAAACCCTTGGTCACAATTGGGGTCATCCCCCCATGGGAACCCCCTAACAACAAATAAAAAGACAACAACATTACACAAGTTGCCATGGTGACTAGTTGCCAATACCCCACATTCCTTTGTTGTTGGTCTCCTATCCCCTGTAGTTTGTTGTTGTGATATAATTACCTACAAAAATCACACAATATACACTTATATCTAAATATCAATTTCAACATCAAATATCATAACTACTATTGCTAAGACCAAGTAATTCAACAATTACTCCAATTTTCAACATTTCGATTCTACTCATACATCAGTTTGCAACTAAGATCATAAACCAATTGAATCATCTAATTTAAGCAATACTTTCACTCATTCACAATTTTGCCAATCCTCCAATATCAAAGAAATCACAAAATAACTTTGAACATCATAATAAAATCAATTGAAATATCGACATATATCTATCTAACAACACATCATTTTCTTCCATACTGAATGTCTATCAAAATTTAATCAGTTTGGTTACAATAATGTCTATCCTTCAATTTCCATATCACAATGTGTTAATGTTATTCATCTATTAATATCTTCCGGTAATAATGCACAATAGTGTCTATGTGTCCAGTCACAAAGATAAACTAAATACAACAAAACAATATCGAAGAGTAATGCTATCACAATCAAATTATGACAATGCAACCATTCTAGCTAATTGTCTTATCCTTAAATGCCCATCAGGGTCCATAGTATGACATACGATCAAAATAATAGCCAAAACACAATAGTAATCATGATGTCTCGCACATCTTATTAGCCAAGTTTATAATTATAATCAATTCAAAATTGACAACATGTTTCATTTAGTGTCAAAGAGGAGTGGGCATTACAAGGCATTTCATTGTTATCGTCCATGATAATATCAGTCATCAAATCATCAATGAAATCATTCTAAGTTTCATTTTTACTACAATTGTCATCCCTTTATTGTGTTAGTCCTGCAGGGTGAATGATGGGATTCCATAGATGATTTCTAAACATAAGATGTATTTTTTTCGTATTCCATGTACCAACAAGTGTTGTAATTAATTTTTTTCCCGAGGTTTCCTTTTAGTTGTCATTTTTCTATAAGAATTTTTTTGTGTTGTTTGTGATGAGATGAAAATTGAGTAAGGCATTCCAATGTCATGTGATATGGAAAAAATGACACTACCAACGATGCACATATATCTTGGTGGTAGGATAAAATAAAAAAATGACATATTGTAATATATTATACAATTCCTAACAACCTAACTTAGAAAAGTAGATAGATAAATGCAACATGATAGAAAACAGGTTTTAAATTGGATCAATATTGAATATACTTATGTACACTAAGTTCATGTAGGATGTAAACCACATCACAAGTAGCTAACAAGGCCTTGATTTACTTGATTTTTCTAAGAAAATTACAGTAAATTGATTTATTTTCCACTACTTCAAAAATTTACAAAATGGGAAAATATTAAAAGAGAAAAATTATTTTCAGTAGTGATTAGTTTCTAGTATCTAGATCTATGTGTGTGTGTGATCTATGTATGTGTGTGTGTGTGTGTGTGTGTGTGTGTGTGTGTGTGTGTGTGTGTATGGAAAATTTAATCAAATTTAAAAAAATCCATAAAATGTTATGCAAATGGGACCAAAGGTTCTATAGAATTCTTAGCGATCCAAGAATATTTTGTAATCTGTCTGTTGATTATATAACGATCGATTAAATAAACATATGTTGGGATTAGATATCTATTGGCTATTTGCAAAGGAAAAATTATTGTTTGTGTAATTTTTGGGTGAAACATGGCTAGTGCCACAGTCATCAAAATAATAAAGTCATATTGCAGAATTCCTTCCATTCACTTAATTATGAATACTTAAAGCTCAAATTTAGTTTTCTCTGTATGGACCTAATTCAACCTTGGTTTCCTCAATTTTCCCATTTATATCATTGTTTAAATTTTTTCTCTCTTTTCCTTATTTTGATGCATGTATTTTTACCATTATTGAGATAAAATAAATGGTGATGTGTGTTTTATGGGCCATTTTCATACATGTTTGATTTAATGATTTTTGTTCCTTTATGTGTCTACTTTCCTCCGATTATGTGTTTCTTACACATCAATAGAGTTTTAATTCGATTTTAAAAGGTTTATTAATAGAATTTTGGACTAATTCATATAGGAAAAGCTAAACCACAATTTAATTAATTAAAGTTTTGAGGAAAGAGTTTGTTATTTGAGAAACATCTCTATACTTATGTTGCGTAATTCAAGAATATCCAAGAATGTCGATGATCATATATTTTTATGCATTGAAAATGTTAGAGTTTTGTTAATTGCACTACACATGATTACTTGTTGAATGTATTGCATTTTTTTCATTTTCCACATTATTCTCTAGTTGAGGAGTAAAAATATCAATCAAACATAATTATTATTTTTTTAGCATAGACCTCATAACACTTTTTTCCCCCTCATCCATTGTGGTAGATTGATAGGAAGAATTGTTATTAGCATTTCATAGAATGAGATTTATTTCCCTTGATTCTCAAGTGATACAAAAAAATTAAGAGGCCATGTCATATATTAGAATATGATAAATACATTAAATTTTATAGATTTAGTTATTGATACTCATAGCTATCATCATACAAACCATAACTATCATACACTATAAACACTATTTTTTAATTAGTAGATATAATTTTTCACAATTAAATTTTTAGTTATTAATTATACTTGACTTGGGTGTGATTGTGATGCATCATTATTTAGTTAAATACAAATTTGTTAACACATATATAACTAATTTACATGTTTTTTTATTATAGGTGAAAGAGGGTTAAGGAGAACCTACCCCGTACAAAAAGTGGAGAAAAATATGTAACAATGAGGCACAAAAGAGGTAGCCTCTCTTTAGTCAGAAAGAAACAAAAAAAAATCACATCCAAACCAACAACACACATAAACACACAACACACAAAGATCAAAACACTCAAAGAACTCATCTTTGAGACCCCTTCCCATTGCATCTTCGGTGAATCTTAAGGGGAGTATTAGTCCCTTTATTTTTCTTCTCACAATTGTCCATTCCTTTTCAGTATTTGGATTTACATTTTCATTTTTATAGATTTGAATCATAACTTCAATCTATTCCTTAAAATTTTGGATCCAAGATGAAGCAATAAAAAGGGAAGATGTTACCTTCTCTAATTCCACCAAATCAACAAGACTCTAAAGATCTTGTTGCATTGGAATATTTTGAAGAGGAGTAAGCACTTCCTCCTTTTAGAGTCTAAGACAACCTCTTTCCTTGACTCGAAATCTGAATCACAATCCGTCGGATCATTTACAACCAAGTGGTTAGGATTTTAATTATTCCACCAAGAGATTATAATTTTAACATGTTTTCTTTTCATATGACAATCTGAAGCTAAATGAACAAGAGAAAATCATGTTCGAAACCTGAAGGGAAACCCTTCATAGTCCATATTTTGTGTCAAAATTGTATCCTCTACTTTGAGTTCAATAGTGGTTGGATAATTTACCGAAGTATCCATGTCAACCAATATTCAGGCATACATAGTGTTCTCGTAATCTTCATTCGTTGGATAAATAGCCAAACATTTTCCTAATATTTTACCTATAGAGGTTAGGCATCTCTCTATCCAAAATTTGAGGTGAGCATTTGGATATTATTTTGGTTTAATGATATTGAATGTTATATTTGGATAGTTGAACTTCTTATAAAAATCTTGAAATTCTGAGTGGATCCTCTTACGAAATATAAGCACATTGGTGCGTTTGAATAGTAGAAGCATTTAATTTTTTTATGCCATAAAGTTTTACTTTTTAACATATATAATGTAATTGTCAACAACATACCGTCTTTAAGCTCTATTGTAAGTATGGAGAAAATCTAAATATTTTCTCCACTTCCTTTTAGAGGATGGTTATATTTATTTTCTCTATATGTTGATTCAAGTCCATAGGGTGTGGGAGAAATGACTGACTACATACCTATTTATTTGGCCATGGTAGTCTCTTACCTTGTTATGTTTTATTTGTGGTGTTTTGTATAAATGTAATGTTTTGTACCTTTTTTGTCATAATGTTCAATCTTATCTGTAACGCCCACAAAATTACCCACAAAACCCAAGACAAACAAAGGTCATATTAGTCAAAAATTAAAGATTTTTTTTTAATAAAGCCGATTCTGCAAAGCTTAGGTCATTCCTCGGTTAACATCGATCATTTTAAACTAACAATTAAATTATATCATTTAATTTTCAGATAGATTTAAAAAAATATTCATTCCTATAATCCTCAATTAATTTAATAATGTGGTTCCTAAAGCCATTTAATAAATTTATTTTATTTTAGGGCTAAGTCTAATTTGCCCCTCTATTTAAACAATACTATTAAAATTTAATCCCTAATTATAAATGCTATCTAATTACTAAGTGAAAGAATTTTATTTTAATTATCACTAGGTCATGGCCTCTTTAATTTTAAAAGTTACTAAAATAAATCATCATGAAATACAAAATTAGAGTTAACTATTACACCACTTAAGTGGCCCCATTCAAACTTGACCCATGTGCTCAAATGATGACCTCACCTAAATCCCACCTAACATTTGTAGGGACCATTTCTAGCCATTGTATGGAATCAATCTAAGACATTGGATAAAGTACAATCCAAAACAACCCTAATCATCTCTATGGAGCTTTTATTCAAACATTGACTTATCTTCCTCTTTTTTGTTTTGTAGGTTTAGGAAGGGAAGAAGAGAAGGAAGTCATGGAAAAAGAAGATAGAGCTTGGGGATGGATAAACACAACTCCAGACTTATTTCATTTTTGTTTGCCATTTTTATTCCACCCTCTCCTAGAGTTTGTTTGTAATTTTCATTATTTGTTGTAAGTTTGATTCAATGTAAATACCCATTTGGGTATGTGGCATTTGCCCAATAGATCTAATTTTATTGTAATATATACTTTTTTATATAAACATATGGGTATATCCCCAAATATATATATATACAAATTCCTAAAATTAATAAAAATCAAAAATAAATTTATTTAACAAAAATCTAGACACACACACACACACACACACAACAATGAAGTCGCAGTATTAAAAGTTCGTAGACCCGTGTTTGGGGGCTTGGCGACTGTGGTATTGGCTATAGTTTTTGTTAGTGGCAAGGTTTGTAATGTTTGAAGGGGAGGGTGTCAGAACCCAACCCCATCCCATTTGTTAATGATGTGGGGGTGGGGTTGACAAACCTCCCCTCCTTTCTTTATTCATAACCACTTTGCCACGTGGTATAAACGGCCCACATTGTATTTAAACATGTTTTTTCTTTATAATTTTTATTTTATACATATAAAGTTTATTAATATGTGAATTAATAAAATAATTTTTATACTTTATAGTAATATATGTATATATAGTATTAATATATTCATTTTCATTGTTATTATTAAATATTGATAATTTTAATATATTAATAATAATAAAATAATCAAGCTTGTATAAATTATATATATATAAAATTTATACAAGCTTGATTATTTTATTATTAATAATATATTAAAATTAACAATATTTAACAATAACAACGAAATGAATAATATTAATAGTAATATATGTATATATATTATTAATATATTCATTTCGTTGTTGTTGTTAAATATTGATAATTTTAATATATTATTAATAATAAAATAATCAAGCTTGTATAAATTATATATATATAAAATTTATACAAGCTTGATTATTTTATTATTAATAATATATTAAAATTATCAATATTTAACAATAACAACGAAATGAAATATATATGATAAGAGAAAACTATAGTTAGGTTATTATTTTAAAAAAGATTTGGTAAGGCATCTCTATATCTAATAAGCTTAATCATACTTTACTTTTAAGTAGAATTTTGTATATACACTATGTTTGTTTATCCCATTAAAATTAAATTTGAAAGAATAAAAGGTTTCTACCAACTTAGAGAAAATTATACTTGGGGAAAACTTGAGTAGAACTTTCTTATTTAACATAATACATGTTTTAAGGGGAAAGCCTTTCTTCAACTTCACAAAGAATATAGTTATAAATTTTACCATATTAAAATTGTTATTCTTGAACAACAAAACTAATAACCACCTACCTTCATCCAACATAAACAAATTTCAAACCACTCCCAAAAACAAGTGAAAATTCACAAGACTTTCAACGAAAGTAAATGTATTGCGATTTAAATTTATTTCAAACTTTCTACTTCAACAACACAATGTAACAAATTGGTAGAACTTTCCTTTCACAAAACTATAACATTTTAAAATGTAAAAATTTCTCATGCAACATTCTTAGAAGATTCTACAATATAAGGGATTTAAAAATTAATATACAACTTCCTCCCAAGAACAATATTATACAACATTCCACTCAATGTGGAAATAATGAAATAAACAAATGACCACATAAGATTTTGTAATAAGGCCAAAATACAAGTTTTCTATTTGCATGTCTTCTTCCCAAATGTAGCTCCAAATTTAGCACTCTCCAATCTTTCATAACAAGGATCACAATACAAAGGAAGGGGGAGTAGGAAATGCTCTCCACCCAACCTTTAATCCATTAATTAGAGAATCCATCCCCTTAATGAAACTCGATCTCCAACGAAAGAACCATGAGGGATATTTAACAACCTTTTGACAACTTTCAACAAATATGGCTTCCACAAAATAACATACATTAAAGACATTCAACACAACCAAAATGACATTCAACAAGTTTACAACTTCTCAAGAAACAAAAAGGTTTGAAATCAAATGAAATTGAGAAAGGAATATGAGAAACCACCTCATTATGCATCCCAAGTGAAGTGGGAGTTTCACCCTAAGCCTCCAAGTGCACAAAACAAATAACACGATATCCTTATCTCTCCCTTGCAAATATGCCAAAAAAATACCATGATTTCCTTTTCACTCCCCATAAGTGGAACTACCAATCACACTCCCACAAAATTCATGCCTAAAAAAACTCCCTTTTCCCTCTCTAATGGTCCCATAAGTCCTTCTCCCACACCCAACTTAAGGCCTACTACCCAACCACACACAAGCACATTCATAAACTGAAAAAAATTTAACAAACACAAGAATTCCACATCCAAAACATAATAAACAAAATAAAAAAGTGGAGAGCCTACCTCTCCATCAATCTCAAGAAAAACTTCACTTCACAAGTCTTTCACACCTCCAAGCCAAGCAAATTCCCAAAAGCACTCTAACAAGCTCCAAATTTCCAAAATGGCAAAGGAAGAAAATGAACAAGCCCCATTCCATAAAAATCCATCCATAAATAGAAATGGAATGTGAGGATGATGAGGTGGCTCCATGTAGGATGTCACTTCCTCATTCCTCCATTCCCACACTCAAGTAAACACACCATGCCCAAGACAATAATGAACATGAAAGGACTATGACAAACCCACATGGCACACAAACTTGCACACCATGCCATCTAAGGAAAAAATTAATTGTGAAAAGAAGAAGGTGCAATTATTTTCACCTTTTTTACACTACAAAAATGATAAATAAGTCAAAAATAAACTCCCAACCCATAGGTAGGGTTTTTGGGTAAATTTAAGAGGCATGGGACATGGTTAGCTTGTCCCACAAGCCTCCAGAAAGGCCTCCTAAGTCAAAATAATAATTTTGAAGTTGGGGTGGGGCAAAACACAAAAAAAAAAATCATAAATCTCACTTACAACAAGGACCAACTAACCCCATAATTATGTATTTGTCACATCTCTATTCTAGTTAACCAAATAAGAAGGATTGGATTAATTAAGACACATTATTACTTGCTAATAAAGTGAATTTTTTTCATGAAATTAAATACATAAAACAAAAATAAAGTACATATAAAAATTAAAAGAAGGGAAAAAATATCACCCCATGGCCACACATTTGAGGTCACCCCCATTGGGAAACATTCAAAATACGCATGTAACAACAACACAACATAACATTACACAAGTTGTAAAATTTTGGCAATATTGTTCAACACCTGACATCCTTCAGTGGTTGGTCCCCTATCCCCTTTCGATGTATGTGATAAAGTGACCTGCAACACACAAAAATATCTCTCTGGCCTTTCGATCGTATTAACAACATTGAGACAATATACATATAGAATCAATAATCATCATTCGAAACTAAGTAATTCTAGCATCCATAAACATATCAAAACTCTAATCCTAACATCCATAAGATTATAATTCTAATCAAAACATCCAGAGTATAATGTGTCAGTATAAGATCCAAATAATGCAAATCAACATATATCAAACTGTATACTATCGCCATCTAGTGTATCATAATAACAATGCAAATCACATAATGTCAATACTCCAAATATCCACATAGTCCATCATCTATTGATAAAAATATAATACTCAAATGTCTAAGAATGAAATCAATAGTAACATCATCCAATGAAATAATGTCAAAGAGGAATGGGCACTACATCCCCATCCCCTTAGACTTGACTTCCTCCTGAAGTAAATGGAATAGAGGTAGGGAAACAAATCTTAAGAGTATAAGTCACACTCTCTGTGGGATTTCTTAATTTCAAACAAGAGTGGGTCCTTAGAGCCCAAATTTGGCCCAACGCTATTCAAAAAGGAAAGGGAAGATTGTTAGGAATGGATACTAAAATTCATTCAAGCAAGTTTGTATGTTTTTAATTTACTGAGTAGTTCTATGTGGTGAAAAAAGCTACAACACACAACATCTAAAGGAAGTTGTCAATGGAATCTCAAGAAGAAACAAAAAAGTAAAAGAATAACAGGGAGAAGTTTGTCAACTTAGGAGGACCACATAGCCCCTGAGGAGATAATACACTCCAATAATAATTAATGAGACTTCCACTTAGGTTGAGTTACAACTCAATGTTCGTTATTTAAACAAGGTTGAAAAATACCAAACATGACCATCCATTTTACATGAGAAGACAAGTCTACTCATAGGTATCACAAGTTTAATATCACACAAGATGAGGTTTAACAACAAGAAAAACAATTAAATTAAAAAAATGCTTCCAATCCTGCACACTTATTATAAGCACTTTTATAACTCGAAAGGATTCATTAAATTTTCATGGTAATACTAAGAAAAATCATGACCAATTTTTTTCTATAACTTGAATTTGCACTCAAATTCGAACACATAACACTAACTTGATTTATAAAATTCAATCACTTAGATAATATTTCCACTTAGAGACAATTATGCTGCACAACTAATATATCAAAACAAGAGACACCAATCACTCAGTATAACACAATGGAATTTATTTATTTAAAATGTGCTTAAGCATGAAATAAACATAAGGAGAGCACATACTTAATTCATAATAGAAAAGGTCAGTCAAGGGAGTTAGGAGATGAAGAAAAGGTAACAAAAGGGGTCTAATAACAATCTAATAGTGTATCACAAAAACAAAAGTAACAACTTGAAAAAAGATTTCACTAATATTTCCCAAGGTCAAAAGGAAAAGAAACATCAACAAGGTTTCCCAAGAAAAGAAACATAGAAAACTTCCCAAAATTATTTCATATCCTTAACATAAGTTGTCTAAACTTACCAATAAACCTAGGTCACCAAGGACTTAATCAACACACAAGGAGGGTGCCATTCTTAAAACAAGAGATAAAGACCCACTTTAAAAGGTCACAAATCACACTCATCAAGATAAGAGGCAACAAGGGTACAAAGACCCGAACACTCCTACAAGGGAAAAACACACATGTTTATGATCAATGGAGACCAACACAACTAAAACACATCACCAACATGATGCGATGTAGGGACCATCAACACAAATATGAATTAATTCACACTAATAGAGGGATAAACTCTTTATGTATTTGAAGAATTTTTCACTACTAAAAGAGAGGTACAAAAATGACCTTGAGTATACCTATGTCATGACCATTTTACATATGATTATTGTTTTCTCTAACAAGGGGTTAGTGAAATACTACAACTATATCAAAATCCCAAAACATCTTAGGCCACAAATGAGGTTAGGTGATCCTGTACTAGTTCAAGGAAACCTTTCAATTAGCTCAAAATTTTCAAATTATGTATTCTATAAATCTAGGGTGTGCAATGGCCATTTATACAATCAAGGTTATTTAATTATCCATTGCGCTCAAACACATAAATTTACTCATTCCATAATCCAATTTATAAAATACAAGTTATAGTTACACTTCTAATCACACTTCTTATAAGTTTTCTTAATTAATGCATTCCTTTTATTATGATATCACATATTTTGCGTCATTAAGGGACACCACCAATGTTGGCATGACATCACACCATTCTATATAGGTGGAAAAATTATTTATTTTACTTCTAGGGAAGGTAAATGGAAAAAGTTTCTTTCTATTTTCACATAGTTTTATTCCTTCTATTAATCCACCATGATTAGGGTGACGAACCATTTTCCTTTTCCTAATGTTCCATTTTACTTGTTTGGTTTCAAAGTCCAAGCCCCTAAATTTGAGTTTTATTATGCTCAATTTAATCCTATTACTAAATAGATTTTAGTGAGAAGGAAGAGTCAAACATATCACATTATCTTTAATAAGAGATAAATCAACATATCACATCTTTCATTTTTTTTTATAGTCCAATCAACATATCGCATCATTAATTTTATAAGAACTAGAGATCAATCAACCAATATGCAACATACCAAGATTTCAAGAGTTTACTAAATAATTTCAAGCATCACTAAACACTCCAAGTGGGTCTCCAAAAGTATCAAAAGAAGCTACGATGAAGGAGTCCATTATAGAAACAAAATTTACTTTTATGAGTTTAAGAGGTTTACATCAGTTTGGGAAAGAAAAAATGTTTGTTGTTTAGTCTCAAAATTAGTTCTCTAATAATACAAGGAGAGTTTCCAAACAACACTCATACTTCCACAAGATACCACCACCCAAGAAACAAGATGAAAAGGAAAATTTACTCGAGGCACCACATTTCCCATTTAGAAGACATCAAATACAAGAGGGAAATCAGCTAATTTACCAAAACATGGCCTCTACAAACAAGAGTTATAGCTTTAAAAGAAAGGGTACAACATAAACACAACTAAGATTAAAATTTTAAGATCTAAAAAACAAAATCTCTAAGAGGAAGGTCCAAAAGACCCCAAAGCATCCATACGAGTCTCAACATAACCCAATACTTAATAGGTTATAAAGTGGTAACATATCAATTTTAAAAAGTTTAGGTAAGGGTAGGTCTATTTATGGGTCATTGAGAGAAAAAAGTACACTTAATTAGGCACATTTCCGAATGAGATTACATCTAACCACATTTACCAGATACATACAGTCCATCTGATGAAACTTTCTATACTGAAAAAAGAAACCATGATAAAACTTAACATGCCATCGGTGGAACATCACATCCAAAAAAAACACTATCCACTAAAATCTACAATCATCAAGAGTTAATTCGATCCTAACAAAATCCATAAACCTATAACCAAAACACATATATTCTGATGAGGAACAAAGCTCTTACCAGATTACAAGAGAATCACAACTACTGCTATCAACACTCCAAAAAGACCACACATGACACAATGAACTCTCTCTCTTTAGAAAGGTTGAGTAATGAAAGAGTCACTCCAAGATCCTAGACACACACAAGGTTTCATCCTTCCAAAACCAAAGGCATAACTAGAAGCACCTAAGAAGACAATCAAGGCACCTAGGGTGTACCCCATATACGATGAAGATATCAATAAAAAAATGAAGAAACGGAAAATAAAGAATCATGTAACATTTTGACAACATTTAGCCAAGTGGCCAACAAGATAAATGAGCTCGAGTCACCAATCAAAAGTAAAATCCAAGAAATATCGAAATTAACAAAAATGGCTAAGTAGCCGCATAACAATCACTAAAAATCTTGCAATAAGGTAAAAATAACAAAAGGATCCTCAGAGATTCTCAATCAAATCATAAAATAAAATGTTGGTCCTTGATAAAATAACTTAAGTTTATGAATATAAAATACAGAAAATTCCACATCACATTCACTTCTTATCCCTTCATGGACCACCAGTAGGGGTACTATATAAGAGATCTTAGATCTAAGGATGCAGATACAAAAGCTGGATTAAAGAAACACCAAGACCTGATATCAACTCACCCCTATAGGGATTAAGTTGAAAAAACAATGACCAACACCAACTCACCTAACCACCAAAAGAAGGGGAGTTCTAACAACCAAACAACTTCTAATTCCCTCCAACTAACCCCTGAACACAAACACTAGCACTAATCCACAAGATTCACACCACACAAATTAACATTTCAAACAAGGAAAGGGGTCTCTATGGGGTCAACAAATCCCATGACTAAAACAAGGACTAGGACTATCAAACAACATCTTTGTAAGGAAACCAAGTTCCGCTACACTAGAAGTCTACAAGAATAGAAATTTAATTTAACATTTTCCATTAACCGGGTTTGAAAAAATGCCACTAGGTGAGTACAACAATCCAAACAAATTTATTATTTTATTGTTATTTTAATCAAAGAGGTTCAAGTTTAATTTTTTACTAACTAGTTGTCGGGTTCCCATGTTGGCCTGTGGTCAAGCATTGAACCCATGACTCTAACACCAAGTGTAACACCCACAAAATTACCCACTAAAGCCAAGACAAACAAAGGTCATATTAGAAAAAAATAATGGAATAATTATTTTTTAATAAATCCGCTTGCAAAGCTTAAGTTATTCCTCTGTTAACATCGATCGTTTTAAACAAACAATTAAATTATATAATTTAATTTCTAGATAGATTTAAAAATCTTCATTCCTATAATACTAATTAATTTAATAAAGTGGTTCTTAAAGCCATTTAATAAATTTATTTATTTTAGGACTAAGTCTAATCTACCCCTCTATTTAAACAATACTATTAAAATTTAATCCCTTAATTGTAATTTCTATTTAATTACAAAGTGAATGATTTTTATTTTAATAATCACTAGGTCATGACCTCTTTAATTTTAAAAGTTATTAAAATAATTCATCTTGAAATACAAAATTAGAGTTAACTTTTACACCCTTAAGTGACCCCATTCAAACTTGACCCATGTGTTCAAATGATGATCTCACCTAACTCCCACCTAACATTTGTAGGGACCATTTCTAGCCATTGGATGGAATCAATCTAAGCCATTGGATCAAGAAATTCAAAACAACACTAATCATATCTATGGATTTTTATTCAAACATTGACTTATCTTCCTCATTTTTGTTTTGCAGGTTTAGGAAGGGAGGAGAGAAGGAAGCCATGGAAAAGGAAGATAGAGCTTGGGGATGGATACACACAACTCCAAACTTATTTCATTTTTGTTTTCTTGTTTTTATTCCACCCTCTCCTAGGGTTTGTTTGTAATTTTCATTATTTTTATAAGTTTGATTCAATGTGAATATCCATTTGGGTGAGTGGCATTTTCCCAATAGATTTTTTTTATTGTAAATATATAAATGTATTTTCACTTCTTGGGAATTTGAGTATTTTTCATATAAACAAGAATATGGGTATATCCTTTTTGAATATAAATATATGTATATATATATATATATATATATATATATATATATATATATATATATATATATATAAATTCCTAAAATTAATTAAAATCTGAAATAGATTATTTTTAAAAATATAGATATAAAAATACAAAACATATATATATATATATATATATATATATATATATAAATGTATACATTATTTAAATAACAATTAAGTCATGGTACCAAAAAAAGTTCACGGACCACGTGTTTGGGGGCTTGGCCAACTATGGTATTGGCCACAATATTTATTAGTGGTAAGGTTTGTAATGTTTTGGGGGTGGGGTCACCACCCCACCCCCATCCCATTTGTTAAAGGGTTGGGGGGGTGGGGGCGACCCTTCCCCCTTTTTTATTAACAACAAACACTTGATTCGAGTGGTGTAACAAAGCTGCCCACATTTTATTTAAATAATATATTTTTAATAAGTTTTCATAAATATACATATAAATTTTATTATATGTGAATTAGTAAACTAATTTAATATTTAATAATAATATATATATATATATATATATATATATATATATATATATATATATATACACATATAATTCTTAATACATATATTACTATTAATATTAAATTATTTTATTAATATTAATAACCTAACTATTTCTATTTATATATATAATAAGTTTAATTATAGTTTACATTTAAGTAGAAACGTGTATATACATTATTTTTATCCCATTAAAAATAAATTTGAAAGAGTAAAAGGTTTCTACCAACTTAGATAAAAGTATACTTGGGGAAAATTTTAGTAGAACTTTCTTATTTAATCTAATAGGGTTTGTAAAGGGAAATCCTTTCTTCAACTTAACAAATAATATAGTTATAAATTTTACCATTTTAACATTGTTTTTCTTTCAATAAAACTAATAACCACCTACTTTCATCCACCATAAACAAATTTCTAACCATTCCAAAAACAAGTGAAATTTCACGAGACTTTCAATGATTGTAAAATTGCAAGAATCACACTTTGGAGGAAGTGAAACAAAATTGTATTGAAAGTAAATGTATTTCCATTTCAATTCATTTAAAAATTTCTACTTCAACAACACAATGTAACAAATTGGTTGTTTTCCTTTCACTAGCACATTTTAAAATGTAAAAATTTCTCAAAAAACATTCTTAAAAGAGTCTACAATATAAGGGGATTTACAAATGAATATACAACTTCCTCCCAAGCACACAATTATACAACCTTTCACTCAAGGTGGAAATAATGAAATGAAAAAATGACCACATAAGAGTTTGTAATAAGGCCAAAATAAATTTTTCAATTTGCATGTATTCTTCGTAAATGTAGCTCCAAGTTTAGCATCCTTCAATCTTTCATAACAAGGATCACAATACAAAGGAAGGGGGATTAGGCAATGCTCTCTACCCAATCTTTAATCCATTAAGTGGAGAATCCATCCCCTTTATGGCCCCCGATCCCCAACTAAAGAACCATGAGGGATCTTGAGAAACCTTTTGACAACTTTTAATAAATATGGCTTCCACAAAATGACATAGATTAAAGACATTCAACAAAACCAAAATGTATTATTCAACAAGTTTACAAATTCTCAAACAACAAAAGGGTTTGAAATAAATCCAAATGGAGAAGGGATATGATAAACCACCTCTTTATGCCTCCCAAGTGAATTGGGAGTTTCACCCTAAGCCTCCAAGTGCACAAAACAATCAACATAATATCCTTATCTCTCCCTTGCAAGTATGCAACAAAATGACCATGATTTCATTTTCACTCCCCATAGGTGAAACTACCAATCACACTCCCACAAAATGCATGCCTAAAAAAACTCCTTTTCCCTCCCCAATGGTCCCATAAGTCCTTCTCCCACACCCAACTTAAGGCCTACTACCCAACCACACAAAAACACATTCACAAAACTTAAAAAAATTAACAAACACAACATTTCCACATCAAAACATAATAAATAAAATAAAAAAGTGGAGAGCCTACCTCTCCATCAATCTCAAAAAACTTCACTTCACAAGTCTTTCACACCTCCAAGCCAAGCAAATTCCCAAAAGCACTTAACAAGCTCCAAATTTCCAAAATGGCAAAGGAAGAAAATGGACAAGTAACCCCCATTCTATAAAAATTCCATCAATAAATAGAAATGGAATGTGAGGATGATGAGGTGGCTCCATGTAGGATGCCACTTCATCATTCCTTCATTCCCACACTCAAGTCAACACACCATGCCCAAGACAATAATGAGCATGTAAGGACTATGAAAAATCCACATGGAACACAACATTGCACACCATTCCATCTAAGAAAAAATTAATTGTGACAAGAAGAAGGTGTAATTATTTCACCGTTTTACCTATCTAAAAAGGATAAATAAGTCAAAAATAAACTCCCCAACCCATAAGTATGGTTGTTGGGTGAATTTAAGAGGCATTCCACAATGGAATTCCCCAAGTATAAATTCAAATTCAAAATCAGAATTTTGGGTGGATGGAAAAACACAAAAAAATCATAAATCTCACTTACAACAAGGACCACCTAACCTCATAATTATCTATTTGTCACATTTCTATTTTAGTTAACCAAATAAAGGATTAGCATAATTAAGACACATTATTACTTGCTTAATAAAGTGAAAACAATTTAAAAAATTAAATATATAAAAATCAAATCAAGAACATACAAAAATTAAAAGAAGGAAAACATGTCACCCCATGACCACACATGTGAGGTCACCCCCTAATGAGAAACCTCCAAAATAGGCATGCAAAAAAACACAACATAAAATTACACAAGTTGTAATATTTTGGCCATGTTGTTCAACACCCAAAATCATTTCATGGTTGGTCCCCTATCCCCTTTCGATGTATTTGATAAAGTGTCCTACAATGAAACAAATACCTCTCTGGCCTTTCACCGTATTAACAACATCGAGACAATACACATATAGAATCAATAATCATCATTCAAAACTAATTAATTCTAGCATCCATCAACATATAAAAATCTAATCCTAACATCCATAAGATTATAATTCTACTCAAAACATCTAGAGTATAATGTGTTAGTATAAGTTCCAAATAATGCAAATAAACATATATCAAACTGTCTACTATTTCCATCTAGTGTATCATAATAAGAATGCAAATTCACATAATGTCAATACTCCAAATATTTGCATAATCCATCATCTACTGATCAAAATATAATACTCAAATGTGTAAGTATCAAATCAATAGTAACATCATCTAATGAAATAGTGTCGAAGAGGAGTGGGAAATACATCCCCCCCTTAGACTCGAATTCCTCTGGAAGGCACTTTGGAATAGAGGTAGGGGAAACAAAGCTTAAGAGTATAACTCACACTCTCTGTGGGATTTCTTAATTTCATACAAGAGTGGGTCCTTAGAGTCTAAATTTGGCCGAAAGCTATTCAAAAAGGAAAGGGAAGATTGTTAGGCATGGATACTAAAATTTCTTCAAGAAAGGTCATAAGTGTTTAATTTTACTGAGTAGTTATACATGGTGAAAAAAGCTATAACATAGTGCATCTAAATAGGAAATTGTCAATGGAATCTCAAGAAGAACCACCAAAGTAAGAGAATAACACGAAGAAGTTCGTGAACTCGGGATGACCACATAGCCCCATAAGGATACAATAAACTTCAATAATAATTGATAAGACTTCCACTTAGGTTGAGTTACACCTCAATGTTTATTATTTAAACAAGGTTGACAAATACCAAACATGACCATCCATTTTACACGAGAAAGACAAGTCTACTCATAGGTCTCACAAGTTTAAGATCACACAAGATGAGGTTTAACAACAAGAAAAAAACTAAATTAGCAAAATGCTTACAATCCTGCACACTACTCATTGGAAGCACTTTTATAACTCGAAAGGATTCAGTTAAATTTTCATGGTAATACTAAGAAAAATCATGACCACAAGGTTTTCTATAACTTGAATTGCACTCAAATTCGAACACAACACTAACTTAATTTAGAAAATTCAATCACTTAGATAATATTTCCACTTAGGAGCCAATTCTTGCACAACTAACATATCAACACAAGAGACACTAATCACTAAACATGCCATTGGATTTATTTAGCTTAAAAATAAACATAGGAGAGAACATGCTTAATTAGTAATACAAAAGGTCAAGGGAGTTAGGATAGAAAAAAAGGTAACAAAAGGGGTTCCAATAACAAACTACTACTAGCGTAGCACACCAAAACAAATTGAGCATAACTTACGGAAATAAATTACACTAATCTTTCCCAAGGTCAAAAGGAAAACAAACATCAACATGGTTTCCTAAGAAAAGAGAAATAGGAAACTTCCCAAAATTCTTTCATATCCTTAACATAATTTGTGCAAAATTACTAATACTAGGTCACCATGGACTTAATCAACATACTAGGAGTGTGTCATTCTTAGAACAAGAGATAAAGACCCACTTTAAAAGGTCACAAATCACATCAAACTAAGTAATCTAAGAGGATGAAAAAAACTCCTACGAGGGAAAAAAACTCCTAGAAGAGAAAAACAAACACAACTAGAACACATCACTAACATCAAAGTGTTTCATTAATCCAAGTAGGCTAGATAGACTTAAAGGTTCAATTAGTTACCACCCTTGACATGATGGGATGTAGGAACTATCAACACAAACATATGAATTAATTCACACTAATAGAGGGATAAAATCTTTTGTATTTGAAGAGTTTGCACTTCTAAAAGAGAGGTCCAAAAATTACCTTGAGTATACTTATGTCATGATCATTTTACATATGATTATTATTTTCTCTAACAAGGGGTAGGTGAAATACTACAACCATATCAAAATCCTCCAAAAATATTAGGCCACAAAAGAGGTTAGGTAATCCTACACTAGTTCAAGGAAACCTTTCAATTAGCTCAAACTTTTCAAACTATGTATTCTATAAATCTAGGGCATGCAATGGCCATTTATACAATCAGGGTTATTTAATTATTCATTGTTCTCAAACACATAAATTTACTCATTCGATAATCCAATTTATAAAATATAAGTTATAATAACACTTGCTAATCACACTTCCTATAAGTTTTTTTAATTAATGAATACCCTTTATTATGATATCACATATTTTGCATCATTAAAGGACACCACCAATGTTGGCATGACATCAAACCATTCTATATAGGGAAAAATATTTATTTTACTTCTAGGGAAGGTAAATGGACAAAGTTTCTTTCTATTTTCACATAGTTTTATTCCTTCTATTAATCCACAAGGATTAGGGTGACAAACCATTTTCCTTTTCCTAATGTTCCATTTTACTTATTTGGTTTCAAATTCCAATCCCCTCAATTTGATTTTTATTATGCTCAATTTAATCCTATTACTAAATAGATTTTAGTGAGAAGGAAGAGTCAAACATATCACATTATTACTTTTATGGGAATAAGAGATAAATCAACATATCACATCTTTAATTTTTATAGGAACAAGAGTCCAATCAACATATCACATCATTAATTTTATAAGAACTAGAGATCAATCACCAATATGAAACATACCAAGATTTCAAGAGTTTACTAAAGAATTTTAATTATCACTAAACACTCCAACTGGTTCTCCAAAAGTATCAAAAGAAGCTACAATGAAGGAGTCCATTATAGAAAAATAAATTAGTTTTATGAGTTTAAGAGGTTTACATCCGTTTGGGAAAGAAAGAAATGTTTTTTGTTTAGTATCGAAATCAGTTCTCTAATAATACAAGGAGAGTTTCCAAACAACACTCATATTTCCACAAGATACCACCACCCAAGAAATAAGATGACAAAGGAAAATTTACTCTGAGGCACAACATTTTCCATTCAGAAGACATAAATACAAGAGGGCAATCAGCTAATTTACCCAAACATGGCCTCTACGAACAATAGTTATAGCTTTAAAAGAAAGGATACAACATAAGCACAACTAAGATTAAAATTTTAAGATCTACAAAACCAAAATATCTTAGAGGAAGGTCCAAAATACCCCAAGGCATCCATACGATTCTTAACATAACCTAATATTTAATAGGTTATAAAGTAGTATCATATCAATTTTAAAAAGTTTATGCAAGGGTAGGTCTATTTATGGGTCATTGAGAGAAAAAAACTACACTTAATTAGGCACATCACCCAAATGGGCTTACATCTAACCAAATTTACCAGATACATACAGTCCATCTGATGACACTTTCTATACTAAAATAAAGAAACCATGATAAAACTTAGCATGCCATCGGTGGAACATCACATCCAAACAAAACACTATCGAATAAAATATACTATCATGCAAGAGTTAATTTGATCCTAACACAATCCATAAACCTATAACCAAAAAAATCTCTATTTTGACGAGGAACATAGATCTTGCATTATACAGAGAATCACAAGTACTACTATCAAACTACCAAAATGACTACATGACATAATGAACTCTCTCTTTAGAAAGGTTGAGTAATGAAAGAGTCACTCAAAGATCCTATACACACACAAGGTTTGTCCTTCCAAAACCAAAGGCATAACTTGAAGCACCTAAGAAGATAATCAAGGAACCTAGGGTGTACCCCCATACGATAAAGATCACAATACAAACAATGTAGAACTAACACATCAATCGACAAGAAATAATCATGCAACATTTTGAAAACATTTATCCAAGTGGCCTAGAAGATAAACAAGCTCTGAGTCACCAATCGAAAGTGGAATACAAGAAATATCAAAAATTAATGAAAATGGCTAAGTAGCCACATAAAAATCAATGAAAATCTTGCAATAAGGTAAAAATAACAAAAGGGGCCTAAGAGATTATCAATCAAATCATAAAATAAAATGCTTGTCTTTGAAAAATAAAAATTAAGTTTACGAATATAAAATATAGAAAATCCCACATCAAATTCACTTCTTATCACTTCATGGATCACCATTAGGGGTACCATAGAACGAGCTCGAGATCTAAGGATACATACACAAAACTTGATCAAAAGTGACACCAAGACCTGATATCAACTCACCCCTACGAGCATTAAGTTTAGAAAACAACAACCAACATAGACTCGCCTAACCAACAAAAGAAGGGGAGTTCTAACAACCAAACAACTTCGAATTCCCTCTAATTGACCCCTGAACACAAACACTAGTACTAACCCCACAAGTCACACCACATAAATTATCATTTCAAAAAAGGAATGGTATCTATGGGGTTAATAAATCCCATGACTAAAACAAGGGCTAGGACTATCAAACGACATCTTTACAAGGAAATCAAGTTCTTGCTACACTAGAAGTATACAAGAATAGCAATTTAATTAAACATTTTCCGTTGACCGGGTTCAACAAAACACCACTAGGAAAGTATAACAATCCAATAAACATATTATTTTATTGTTATTTTAATCAAAGAGGTTTATGTTTTTTTGCTAACTAGTTGGATTACCATGTTGACCCAGGGTCCAAGCATTAAACCCATGACTACGATACCAAGTGTAACACCCACAAAATTACCCACGAAACCCAAGACAATCAAAGGTCATATAAGAAAATAATTATGGATTTTTTTAATAAAGCCGATTCTGCAAAGCTTAGGTTATTCCTCGGTTAACATCGATTGTTTCAAACTAACACTTAAATTATATCATTTAATTTCCATAAATATTTAAAAATCTTCATTCCTATAATACTCAACTAATTTAATTTAATTGTTAAACATTTTGTAGCTCAATAATGTAGGTAGTATTTCCTAAACTTTAAATACACACATGTTTTCAAAATAAAGTATTAAAACTAGTGAACAATATAACTATTGTAATAGGTACATTGATTAGGATGCCCCAAAAAACCAGCTCCTATTATGTTAAATGTATGGCCTTTGAACAATTTTTCTTGAAACCAAAATTGAAATCAAGATAATTTATTTTGATAGAAACGTTTTTCTTTTAATTTACTTCACTTGATTATAATGCTTTCAAAAAAAATTCAATGGGAAATACTTATATGATACCTTTATTGGAATTTATACAATATCTATTTGTTAATTTAATATGTTATTGGATGCTTAACTAGAGGCCTAAATCCACATAGTGGTATGGTTTTTCTACTAATACTTGTCTAGGAAAATTTCAATGTAAGACCCACAAATTTCGTTGTTCTAAAACCACATTAAACCTTGAATAATTATCTAGAAAGTTATCAATTGTTTTTGTAGTTTAAAATATTGCAAGGGTGTCAAACCCTATAATATGTTCAATTAATTTCTACTAGTATTCTGCTGCACATTACGGGGGATGGATGAGGTCTAAATTGATAATTAAATGTTCTTAACCCATTTTTAGGTCAAAACAATTACAATACGTAAGAAAAGTGTCCATTAATTATTTTACTTGGTTAAATAGTGTCACCCTCTCAAATAAACATTCAAACCAACATTTATTAAACCCTTATCATTAATTAGCTTAGTTCCTATAAACTACTAGCTTTAATGTCTAATGAATCATTTCCTAAACATACTAGGAGAGTTACATAACTAACTTAGCATACTAGGGTGCTAAGTTGCCCCATTCAATCATTTTCACATACACTTAAATTATTTAAAAACCCATAATATATATATTCTCACCTAACAATTGTAGGGTTGATTGTTAACCCTTGGATCAAATCAATTGTGGCCACTAGATATTAGAGTTCCAAACTAACCCTAACCATCCTTATGAAATTTTATTTAACCTTTTCCCCTTGCCTTAGCCTCCTCACTTGGTCTCTTTTTTCCTTGAATTTATAGGTCGGAGGAAAAGAAGCCATGAAAGAAAGGAGGGAATCCATGACGGGATTCATTTAGATCAAGCTTTGTTTAATTAATTTATGGATTTGTTAAAGAAATGTATTCTATTTGATGATTGTAGAGATTCTACCCTAAAGTGGAGTGGTTATTTAGCTATTTCCATTCTTAGGTTATTTATTTGGGAAAAACTCTACTTCCATTTTATCTATGAGTTTTAATACATTTAAATTCCCATTCAAGGATTGAAATGCTTAAAATAATGAGTTTATTCCTTATGGTTTAATGGTGGTTTTCTTTTTACATTCTATAGGCTCAAATTTAATTAGATCAAGTTCAAATTTGCATAGTCACAAATTATACTTTTTAGCCAAAAGTGGTGAAACCGCCACCATGAGAAGGTCGGCGGTCCTATGACCGTCACCCTACCAGGTGATGATTTAGAAACCATCACCATACATGGGTGTCGGTTCGGAGATTGCCACTCAAATCATGCCGGTGGTCGGAGACCACCACTTTGTAAAGGGCTGTGGTCTTATTCTTCAAAACAGAACCATCATTTCATCAATTTTTCCAAAAACAAATTTTACTAGGGTGGTCCAAAGTTTAACCTTAGCTTAAATTTAGATGCCTAAAGTCACTAGTTAATAAGTTAAGAACATTTACTCATTCTATGACTTAGATCACTAATTATATAGATTTTTTATTTCAATAGCATATAAGAAAACAACTATAAGATTACTTTTCCAATAAAATTGCTTTCAAGCTCAAATGAAGGAGTTAAATTCAAATTATTTCTTTGTATTATTGCTTTGATTTTAACAACAATAATGTAATCCTTCAAAAAGGTAATTCACTATAACTTAGTGCATTATTCCATTACAACCACAACCATTTAAGAGGCACAAAAAACTATATTACATTTCAGTTTTTCTAAGAATACATTCTCAATGATTTACAACTTCCAAGTTCTCCTTTCATTCTTACAATAATGTAAAATCCTACAAGTAACAATGAACTTTGATTTTATTTTTAGAATAGCGCATTTTCTTACAATGCAAAAATCTTTATTTCAACAATAAATTACAACTTAATAACTAAAATATACAATACAACTTTTCATTAAAATGCAAGACTACTAGTATTCCATCTTAGTGGGAACTACATTAAAGGTTTTTACAATGAAGGATTTCCTTTGAATTCCACAAATGCTCCAAGTCCCAAATATTCAAAAATATATCAACCATTCCTTCACTTCAATCACAAAAAAAAAAAAAATGGGGGAGTAGGCAACACTCTCTAACTAGCTAATAATCCAATGAGGAGAAGAAACTATCCTCCTCATTGGCCCCGAGTCCCAACCAAAGTGCAATAAGAATTGGAGATAGCCCATGACAACTAAGAAAATTATTCCACATCACAATACATAATTTCAACACCATTTAACACATATTCAATCACAAGATAACAATCACAAGAATACAACTTTAAAAAAATACACAAGGCTTGAAAACTATAATCTAATGGAACAAGGAACTATGGGGAGAACATTTATGACTCCCAATGGGATTATGTGCCCACCTTAAAAACTCAAAATACCTACACAAATCTTATGCCTCCCTTAAGATCCACTTATGCCTCCCTAAAATCTCTTATGTCTCCCTCAAAAGAGCCATGTAATAAAAATAAGCCTTTTTCTTATCAAACGTGGGGCATCGCACCCAAATCCATCCCAAAACATGAAACAAAACTCTTATGCCTCCCTACAATAGAAAATTCTCATATCCTTATCCTACAACATACTTAGGCATTCTACCCATGATCCCAACAAGCACACAAACCATTCACTTGCATGCAATACACACATATAAAAGAAAAAAAAGTAAAACAAGGGTGTAGTTCCTACCTTTCCATAGTAAGAACTTGATCAAAGAATCACACTCCAAGATCCTTCAAGCTCAATCCAACTCCAACAAGATCTACAACTTGAACAAGCATTCCAAAAACTCTCTAACTCAAAAATACAAGGGCAGAATAAAATTAAGTAACACCCAAACAAACAATTAAACTTGCATATATAGAAAAAGAGAAGAGGAGGGTGAGGTGGCTCCATGTAGGATGCCACATCACTTATCCTCAACTCCACCTCACAATTCAAACCTCAACCCCAAGGCACAATAAATTTGTGGTTGAGAGAAATGATAAGTATATTACACACTCAACATGAACCACACCCCTAAGGACATAATTTAAAACTCATTTAAGAAAAGTGCAATAAATGTTACCTTTTTCCATCCAAAACACATAAAGGGGTATATTTTTGGACCCCCAACTCATAGGTATAGTTGGTATATGAAACTAAGAGGTGTATGAAAAGTTTAACTTTTCCCACAAGCCTCCAAAAATGGCTCTTAAGCCCAAATCAAAATTTCCCAAGTAAGGTAGGGTGGAAAAGACTCAAATTCAAATACACTCAACTTAAATCACAAGATCCAAAGAACAAACTACTCTAATAAATGGCCCTTTTGTCACATCCCCAATTAACTTAATAACATGATTAATCCACTTAATTAAGGCACATTAATCAACAATGATTAAATGAATTACATCAAAAATAAATCACATACTCAAAAATAAATAAAAGAAAAAGAAAAGAATTACACACATAGACCATGGTCACATTTGGAGGTCATCTCCCCATGGGGACCCCTAAAAACTAATAATAAAAATCAAACATTACACAAGTTGTCATGGTGACCATCATTGTATCCATCCAGTATTCTATTGTGGTTGGTCTCCTAACCCCCTTTTGTTTGTTGTGATACAATTACCTACAAACACACACAATACCTCCTTCAACCTCATCGTTGCATCAAATACATCAAAGATAAAATATACACACATCCATCAATAAACATACCCATATAACTAAATCATAATTTAATATAAACAATGTTATCATTTGTCTATAATTTTAAAAACATCTTAATTCTACCATTTCATCGATATCAGTGAGATCACGAGATTAGTTCAAACACTAAATCATAGTCAAACATGACAAGAATTCTAAATGTTAGTAAATATATATGCTAACAACACATCATCATCATCAATATAAAATGTCTCTAAGAATCAACGAGAAATCATTCTATGAATCACAATCCATTAATAGTCGAATATGTCTATCAACTAACATCATGCTAAACCAAAATGATATGATATTATCCATGTCTATAGTCAATAATAATCAAAATCAAAATATAGTAAGTGTCGAAGAGGACTGGGACTATATCCCCTCCCCTTAGACTCAACTTCCTTCTAGAAGCTAATAAAATAGGTGTGGAAATTGGGCTCGTAACAACGTAGCATTCTCCCATGTAGCAGTAGTCTTATCATACCTATCCCAAAGTAGACTTGCACCTAGCTAATCTCTCAGCCTCGAAGGCCCAGGGTCCTGGGCTATAAAATTCACATGAGCTCCACCATCATCTACCCCTACTCCTACACCTACAATGTGGTCCAATCCAATACATGAGAAGGATATGGGATGTATCTCCTAAGGATAGATACATGGAACACATCATGCACGTGAGATAAGAAGGGTTTTAAGGCTAGACGTTAAGTGAGGGACCTATCCACTCTAGGATATCGAATGGACCCAAAAATATAGGAGATAACTTAGAGAATTTTCCATAATAGATAGGGATCTTATGAGGTTTGACATGAAGGAACACCTTCGTGCCCACCTCATAACTACGGTCAAGTCTCCTTTAATCTGCATACTTCTTATTCTGTCCTACACCTCTTGCAACCTTTGTTGGATCAAAACAACATGATGCTCCTATCTTGTAACATATCTAGCCCAAGATATATTCTATCCCAAATCAAAGGTGTCATGCACTCCCCACCATAAAGTTCATGAAATGGTGTTATCCCAATATTACTCTTGAAGTTGTTGTATGTAAATTAAACCAAGTACAAGTACTCCTCCCACCTCAATTGATGATCCATGATGTACATCTAAAGCATGTCCTCTAAAATCTTATTCACCCACTCCATCTATCCATTTATCTCTAGATGATATGCTGTATTGAAATCGATACTCGTCACAAGGGCATGGTGTATGGTATTCTAGAAGTATGATGTGTATAAGGGATCATAGTCAGAGATGATCTTCTGCGGAATCACGTGTAGTTTAACAATATCATCCAAGTTCACTCGACTACCACACTAGCTATATAGGTGGCCTTCATTGGAGAAAATGATCCAATTTTGTCAATCTATCCATCGTGACCATGATGGCATCATGGTAGTATCTCGATGTCGGTATCCCTACTATGAAATACATGGAAATGGTGTCTCATTTCCACTCCGGTATAACATGTGGGTGAAGAAGACCAATTGGATTCTAATGCTTGGCCTTCATCCTATAAAACTCTAAACAAAGTGACACAAACTAAGCTACATCTCTCCAAAGACTTCTCCAATGGTATAACTATCTCAAAGTGCCGTGCATCTTATTCACCCATGGATGGGATGAATAAGGTACATGATGAGCCTTTGCCAAGATATCCTTTCTCAAACATCCATCTCTAGGTACATAGATCCAGCCTCTCTATCTGACAATTCCATCTGAATCTAATGAAAAACCATCAAACTTCACCTTAAGGGGTCTCTGAGACTCAATCTCCGATCTAACCGCAAGGTAGAAACCGTCATGTGGAAACTATTGCAGAATCTCACTCCACAAATATGTACCCATTGAAGTAGCCATAACCAAATGTCTCTGTCTTCTCAAAGTGTCAAAAACAACATTATCTTTCCCCTTCAAAAGCTCTATCTCCATGTCATACTTAGATAAAAACTCCATCCAAAGCCACTTAGGATCATTGATATTAGGTTACATGAAGAGGTGACGTAAGATCAAATGGTCTTTCCTTAGAATAAATCTACTACCCAAAAGGAAATGATGCCAATGCACCAAAGTATACACCACTAAAAAAAGATAAAGCTCATGATTCAGATAATTGATCTCATGATCTTTGATTTTGCGAGACTCAAATGTGAGTACACAACCATCCTGCATCAATACACCTCCTAATCTGTCGAAGAAGCATTTGTACATATGAAGAACTTTCCTATGGATTTGCCTTTGTAAGAATGGTTGTTGTCATAAGGAATTCCTTCAGTATATTGAAGGGATTCTCACATCTATCTAACTAATAAAAATTCTTCCCTTTCTGATGAAGGGAAGTGATGAGGTGTGAAATTGAGAAAAGTCCTGAATAAATATCTTGCAGTACCCTACCAACCCCATGAAACCATGCATCTCGGTCACATTGGTCGGTGTGGTCTAATCCATAATAGCTCTAATCTTGGAATGATCAATGGTGATACCTTCCCCAGAAGTGATGTGACCCAAGTACTACACCTCTGACTGAAAGAATGCACACTTCTCCAAGTTCTCGTAAAGTTGTTGCTCTCTAAGACACTACAAAATCTAGCGAAGGTGCTCCTCATGCTCCTCATGTGTGCATGAGTAAATAAAAATTTAATCAAGAAATATGAGCATGAAGTGATAGAAAAATTTCAGAATACCCCATTCGGGAAACTCATGAATACTTTGGAGGGATTCATTAGACCAAAAGGCACTCTTGTGAACTTGTAGTGGCCATATCTCGTCATACGGAAGGTTGTTTTATGAATATACGCCTCTGTAATCCTCATTGTTGGTATCCAAGCATAAGATCTCCCTTGGAAAATACTATGCCCCCTTCATCTAATCAAACAAATCATCGATACGTGGAAGGGGGTAAATATTCTTGATCATTACTTTGTTCAGTTGATGATAATCGATACAAAATCGAAAATATCCATCCTTCTTATTTACAAAACTCACTGGTGCACCCCAAGGGGATACACTAGGATGAATTAGGAATTTCCCCAAAATTCCCTCTAGCTACAACTAGAGCTCACAGAGGTTAGGGGTTGTCATCCTATAAGGTGCTCGTGAGATAGGCTCTACTCTTGGAACCAAATCAATGTGAAAATCTATCTCACATGGGGGAGGTAACCAGGTAGCTCCCCTAGAAAGACATCTGAAAACTCCCTCAAGATATGATGATCATCAAGTGACGGCCCACTAGACTCATCTTCATATTTGTCTCTAACCCATGATGGCATATAACGAGCAACCTCATAGCACACACTTCTTAAGCTACATATCGGATATGGTGTGAATAAAGGTGGGTATCCTAATTCCCACTATCACTATCTCCACTCCCAAATCATCTACACATGATATTACCTTACTGTAACAATCAAATCTATCCCTATGTGTAGATAACCAATCCATGCCCAAAATAATCCCATAGGAACCCAAAGGAAGGATATGAAGATCCAAGGTCATGGAAAAGGGTCATAGGTCAACTATGCACTCCTTGACTAAGGAGTCCACTTTGTGAGCTTAGATACGAAGCCATATCCACATCCCGAATACGTCTCTACCTAATTGACACTAGCCTACATTTCTCTACTACAAATGGAAAAATAAAATAATCTGAGGATCCTGAATCAAATAAAACAAAAATAGAAATGCCATCAATGCTACTGTTGTCTCAATCACCAAGCCCTAGCACTTTACTTGTAGTTATCGACCTCTACATATATCCTGTGGCTCCTATCCATATCACCTACTGTAGGCTCTAAAACTAGTGCCTTACCCTTGTTATTATGGTTATGAGGGCACTCTCTCTAATGATTCTCAAGTACACTTTGCACCCGTAGCAACTACCGAGGTCCTCTCCAATAAGAAGTGGCTCCTGTAGGTACTCTAGTGGTCTATGCCATGGATCTTGATGATCTTGCTATAGACTATCATGGTTGTTCTTTGATGAGCTCCTGCTCACCGAGATATAGGTAGTGCTTGAGTCTGTTGGTCCCCAGGAGGATGCCCCATAATGTGTCCTCCGAGCATCAAATCTCTATGGAGGTCTATGTGGTGGATGATTCTAGTGTTGCTAATGTTGAGATGGATATTAAATTGGCTCTAATTAAGCTGTGCAAAACCATGTCCGCCACGAGGAGGAGGAGCTGACCCCCTTGTTATTCTATCTTGCATATCTTTGGATATGGCTCCATACTCTATCTCTCGGCCGCCGCGTCTCCCCCTGGTCTCCTCCATAATTTAGGCCTTCTCGTAGCCTATGCTAGTGTCATGGATAATGAAAGTGCACTTCACATCCTAATTCTAGGTTCAGGCCCATGATGAACCTATGGATCCTCACCTACTTGCCCTACATGTAGTTGACGTACTAAAGCAAGTCTAGAAAGTGACTCTCATACTCTACCATTGTCATGGATGCCTGACGTAGATAATGGAATTCATTTGTCCTCTACTAAACCTCTTGGATAAGTCTCGACTCTGAAACACTCCTCAAAGAGATCCTATGTAAGCTCTCTGAGAATCTAAACCCCAGATCTATCTCTCAAAATGTGTATGACAAAAAAATCCTTTGTTTGCTTTAAGTACATAGACATATCTTGAAGCATCCACTCAAACTGACCAACCATGCCTCTACCTGAAATCTCCCAGTTTCCCCAAAAAAATGAGATGGATGGAGTTTCATAATCTCTTTGATTTGATATAAAACTGTAGACTATCTTCCTCTAGGTCTCTCAACATGATCATCACATTGCCTAGGGTTCTAGATATGTCTCTCGTGTCCTATAATCCTATCTTCATGACCTCTCTGTGGTGAATCTCATCTAACTGACTCCACATGGGATTTCTCTGCCCTATACTCAACATTATGTCGGGAAGGTGAAGCATCCTCCACTAATGGCTCTCTATCTTGTCTTCTAGGTCACCCTCCCAAAGATACTCTGCATATAGTGACATTAACATCCTATAGTGTCTTAAGTATTTGAGGAAATATGGCTGATACTACTTGATCTAGGGGTGGCAAGTATAGGTCTATGTGCAAGAACACCTCATCTAGTCCGTGCCTCCTGCATAGACCAAGGCGAGAGTTAGTTTATCATTCTAGGTTTTGTTTCAGTTTTCTAGGTCTTCTACATTTTAAAATATCATGCAAAGTTGTGTGATCTAGGTTTAGAGTTGCGCTAAGTTTTCTTATTATGTCTTATGTTTCCAATTGTTCCAGGGTCTAAGTGTTGAACCCATGGCTTTGATACCAAATGTAACACCCATAAATTTTGATGTTCTAAAACCACATTAAACCTTAAATAATTATCTAGAAAGTTTTGGAGTTTGTTTTGTGTTTTAAAAGATTTTAAGGGTGTCAAACCCTATAATACATTCAATTAATTTCTACTAGAATCTGCTACATTACATTGGATGGATTGGTTCTAGATTAATAATTAAATTTTCTTAACCCATTTTTAAGGTCAATACAATTACAATCTGTTAGAAAAGTGTCCATTAATTCTTTTACTTGGTTAAATAGTTTCCATCTCTCAAATAAACATTGAAACCCACATTTATTAAACCATTATCCTTAGTTACATTAGCTCCCTTAAATTACTAGCTTTAATGTCCAATGAATCATTTACTAAACATACTAGGAGAGTTACATAACTAACTTAACATAATAGGGTACTAAGTGGCCCCATTCACCCATTTTCACATACACTTAAATTATTTAAAACCCATAATAAATATATTCTCACTTAACAATTGTAGGGTTGTTTCTTAACCCTTGCATGAAATCAATTGTGACCACTAGATCTTAGAGTTCCCAACTAACCCTAACCATCCTTATAAAATATTATTTAACCTTTTTCCCTTTCCTTAACCTCCTCACTTGGTCTCTTTTATTTTCTTCAATTTGCAGGTTGGAGGAGTGGAAGCCATGAAATCAACGAGGGAAGCCATGAAGGGATTCATTTGTATCAAGCTTGGTTTAGTTAGTTTATGGATTTTTTCAAGGAATATCTTCTATTTGATGATTGTAGAGATTCTACCCTAAATTTGGAGTAGTTTTTAGTTATTTCCATTCTTGGGTTACGTATTTGGGAAAAACCCTTTCAATTTAATATATGAGTTTGAATACATTTAAAAGCACATTCAAGGATTGACATGCTTAAAACAATGAGTTTATTTTCTTATGGATTGTTGGTGGTTTCATTTTTACATTTGATTGGTTCATATTTTAATTAGATCAAGTTCAAATTTACGGAGTCATGGATTTTACTTTTCCATTGAACGTGATGTAACCACCACGTTAGGTAGGTGGCGATCCTGTGACAATTGCACCACTTGGGTGATGATTGAAAAAGCACCGCCCTGCCTGGGTGGTGGTTTAGAGATCGTTGCTTTGATCAGCCGACAGTCTAGAGACTACCACTATGAACACGGAAATTATCCTGTTCTTCACAAAAAGAACCATCATTCCATCAATTTTTCAAAATTCAAATTTTACTAAGGTGGTTTAAAGTTTAAAATTAGCTTAAATTTAGATGCCTAAAGTCACTAGTTGATAGGTTAACAACATTTATTCATTCCATGACTTAGATCACTAATTACATAGATTTTCTATTTCAATAGCATATAAGAAAACAACTACAAGAATACTTTTCCAATAAAATTACTTTCAAGCTCAAATGAAGGAATGAAATTCAATCTATTTCTAAGTATTATTGCTTTCCTTTCCACAACAAGAATGTAATCCTTCAACAAGGTAATTCACTATAACTTAGTGCATGCTTCCATTACAACCACAACCATTTATTCAAAGAGGAAAAAATAACTATATTACATTTCAGTTTTTCTAAGAATACATTCTCAATTATTTACAACTTCCAAGTTCTCCTTCATTCTTATAATAATGTAAACTCCTACAAGTAACAATGAACTTTACTTTTCTTTTGAGCATAACTCATTTTCTTACAATGCAAAAAGATTTCTTTCCAACAATACATTACAACTTGATAAATAAAATATACAATACAACTTTTCTTTAAAATGCAAGACTACTAGCCTTCCACCTTAAGTGGGAACTACATGAAAGGTTTTTACAATGAAGGATTTCCTTTGAATTCGTAAATGCTCTAAGTCCAAAATCTTCAAAAAAATCCCCACCATTCCTTCAATTAAATCACAAAAACAAAATGGGGATTAGGAAACATTCTCCACCCAACCAATAATCCAATGAGGAGAATAAAATATCCTCCTCATTGGACCTCGAGCTCCAACCAAAGTGCAATAAGAAATGGAGAAAACCGATGGAAGCTAACACAATGCTTCCACATCACAATATAGAATTTTACAACCATTTAAAACATATTCAATCACAAGAATACAACTTTAAAAATACACAAGTATTGAAAACTCAAAGACAATGGAGCAAGGAACTATGGGGAAATTACTTATGTTTCCCAATGGGATTAGGTGCCCACCTTAAAACCATCCATAACACAACTCAAAATACATACAAAAATATTATACCTCCCTCAAGATATTCTTATACCTCCCAAAATATCATATGCCTCCATACAATCTCTTATGTCTCCCTCAAAAGAACCATGTAAGAAAAACAAGCATTTTTCTTATCAAAGTTGGGGCACCCAACCCAACTCCCTCCCATAACATGAAACAAAATCTTATGCCTCTCTATAATAGAAAATCCCCATAGCCTTCTCCTACACCATACTTAGGAATTATACCCATGATCCCAACAAAAACAAAAACCATTCACTTGCATGCAATATACAAATATAAAAAAAACAAGTAAAACAAGGGTGTAGTTCCCTGTTAGTGCAAATCAGCAACACCCCCTAAATGACCTTCAAATCTGCAAGTGAGAATTGGGTCATTTAGTGTGATTGCACAACATTGAATCTTTTCCCCAAGTGTGGGACTTGAAAAATGGGAAAAATCTCCAGATTAAAGGTTGGTTCCTCTACTCCTCTGATCAAATGTATGCATGAAATTTGCAGAGGTTTAACTCAAAATCTTACTCTAATTCTGCCAAGGAGACAAGGATAGAAGAGATAAAATAAGATAAAACTAAACTAATAAGGTGATACACCAAAGGAGTGGTGAACATCTATTTCTGTAGATTGACACAAATTATAAAAATGCAACACAAATCATGCACAAATTGCTAAAATTGTAATGAAGGATCAGGATAGAGCAAACAACACAAGAAAGGATTGAAAATTCATTCACAAAGCTTGCATTGTCATTTCCATTTTTAAATATAGTGCATTACAATAGAAAGGAGGTAGAAAACATGTTGCAGTCCTAAAAAATGTCTAATATTCCACAAATCCACTTGCTAGGGTGAAGGAGGGAGCCTGCAGAACATAAAAAATGTCCAACCCTTTACAAATGAGCCAAATCTAGCTTTTAACAATGAAAATCGAGCTCATGAAGGAGAAACACAGGAAAATTGAAATGAATGATTTAACCACTAACCAGATCCATCAAAATAGTATGGGCACCCTTAAAAGTTCATTCCTTAATATTTTCGACCATGTTGGAGAAGAAGAAGCCATCTTGCATTAAAATGGTGGTTGAAATGTCGGTTACGTGCTTTTCCCATGCCAAAGGCATTTTGATTTTCTCTCACCAAACTCCATCAAAAATACAAAATTGAATATTTCATCGTGTAGAGGACTTCAATATATTTCTAATGACACCAAAATGAAGAAAAAATGAGCTCTGGATCGAAAGATATGCTCCTCTAAAGAGTTAGGGCAAAATAGGTCAAAAATTAGGTCGGCGGGCCGAAACCCAAAAATTTTCCCCTTTTTTAAATTCGGGGAAAAATTCCCCAAAAACTCCCTCCTTGCCACTTTGATACCATGTGGCACATTCCTATTGGTTCATGGATTCAAATCGGTCGTTTCTCACTTTTTTGAGTTTTGGAAAAAATTCCAAAATTTCTCTGTGCCTCGTCGCTCCAATGCCACGTGGCACCCTCCTATTCACTCAAGCGCACGCTCTAAATTTTTCCTTTGATGCTGCTTACCCCTTTGGCATAATTTCCAAATTCTCCCCACCCCCGACCTCGACATGAATAAGACACGTGTTACCCTCCTATTAGTCTGCAGGTTCAAATCAACAACTTCCATTTCCTCCTTGGCGGGCTCATGGGCCAAATTTTCCCTTGCGCCCTTTTAAACACTTTGGCAAAAATGCCAAATTCACTCTGCCCCTCAACTCCCACCGGCCTTATGGACATGTGGTGGCCTCCTATTGGTTCACGGGGCTTCGGGCCAAAAATTTTCTTTGTGCCCCCGCCGAGCCCTTTGGAAATTTTTCTAACTTACCTTTTCTTGACTGCCATTCCGTTGCCACATAGAACTTCCTTATTGGTTGTGGACCTTCCTAGGGAAAATTTCCCTCAAAAACTCCTTGAGCCATAACTTGAAAAATACAAGGAGTTAGAAGGAAAATTTTACCTTTCTAGAAAGGTGAGAAAATTCTCTATTTGATGAAGCCATTTCCAGATAATTTTGAGTGCCTAAAAAGTGGAAAAAATTGACTGAGGCACAAGGAAGGAAGGAATGAAAGAAAGTTGGCCAAATAGGTAGGGGGCCTATTTTGGATAACAATTTTGGTGACTCAAAGGAGTCATCTGCCTGCTAGATGAATGATCAGTTTCTGAAGCAATCAATTAGGAAATGGAGTCATTAAATTAATTGCTTGGTACTCTCAACTCATTAGAAAACTTCTAGAAAGAAGATTGTGAGAGTAGAAAATCACTTGATCTGGAACATGGCCTGTAAAGATGCATCCTTGGGATAACAAATCTTGTGCCAAAGCACTTAGGGAAATGTAAAACTAAGCTACAACAAAACAATGTGCACAAGCACTTGGAGGAATGAAAATCTAAGCTAATATGTACAAGGTGAGGAGTTTCCCTTCTAGTAGCAATGCTTTAGATGGATTCCATTAACTAGAATATGTAGTTCTTCACCATCCAATGTAGACAATTAGAAGGAATTGTTGTTCTTACATTTTGTGACCATGTAGGGGCCACTCCAAATGGCATCAAAATTTGAATGCCTTCCTGGCTTTTCTCGGTCTGCATCCCATTTCAACACTAAATCTCCAACTTAGAAGGTTATATCCTTAGCTTTCCTATCAAAGGTTCTCTTGATCAAGGCTTGGTCCTTCTCCATTATTTGGGCTGCATGCTCTCTGATTTCTTGGAGTTCCATCAATTCTACATATCTAACCTCCATGGGTTTAATCTCTAACAATTCCAATTGCTTCATGACTTCCAACGTTGGCAACTCAAGTGACATAGACAAGATTGCCTCTCTTCCATAAACAAGTCTCGAATGGAGAGTTGCGATGGATCTCTTGGGAGTTATCCTATCAACCCATAAGGTTGATTTAATTTTAGTGTGCCAAGTCCTCTCGATTTTTATCAAGATTCCTCTTGATGATCTTTAATAGGTTCTTGTTGGTAGACTCACCGCCCATTACCTGAGGGTAATAATTTGATGAAGTGCTCAGATAGATCCCATTCTTAACAGCCCATTTAGTTACCTTTGATCCTATGAATGTCAATGCATTATTTGATATTATAGTGGCAGGTACACCAAATCTAGTTACTATCCCCTCATAGAAGTCTAGAATGCTAGATTCATTTTCCTCTTTGAGTGCCACCGCCTTAATCCATTTGGTGAAGTAGTATGTTGCTGTTAGAATCCACTTGTGTCCTTGGCTTGAGTTTGGGTTAATGAATCCAATGAAGTCCAAACCCCATTGCATGAATGGTTGGTCAACTGAAATTGGGTGCAATGGAAGGGATATTAATCTTTCCTTGCCTGTGAAGAATGCACAATTTTTGCACCTCTTGATCCACGCATAACAATCACTAAACACCTTGGGCCAATAATAGCTAGCCTTCATAATCTTGAGGGTTGTCACTCTTGGAGAAAAATGACCCCTAGCTGATCCATCATGGAACTCTTCTAACATTCTATTAATTTGATTTGTCCCAATGCATCTCAAGTAGCACTCCATTTATATCCTTTTTAACAAGACACCATCAACAAGTGCATATGGAACAACTTGCAATTTGAAGTGTCTTCTCTTGGTTTTGTTCATCTCTGGAGGGCATAGGCCTATTTGTAAGAAGTGCATTATGTCTTGGGTCCAGCAAGGAGTGAGCATACCACCATTCTCTTCTTGAACACCTCTTTGTTCTTGGTTGTCTTGCAACACCAAAACAACATCCTTCCCATTGCTTGCTTCCATTGATTTTCTCAAGACCAACTGCTCACACAATCCCTTTCCTTGGACCAGCTTGGTGAATTTTATCTCAATGTCATACTCCATGACATGAGTAATCCACCCTGCACGTTTTTCATTTAGGTCTTTGTTGAGGAGGAATTCCTTAACTCCCACATGAGAACCCAATAGTTGAACCTTGTTGTTTGAAATTAGGTACTTGAATTTCTTCAAGATCCTAATCACTACAATAACATGTTTCTCAATGAAGGAATACCTCACTTCATAGTCCTTCAAGCTTTGGCTAAAGAAGGCAATTGGCTGCTCTCTGCATTTTCTTTGTTACATTGTACTAAAATTACGAAATTGTATTATCACCACATAATGCATAAAGGATAAAATCCTTAGAGAAATCTGGGTTAATGAGATTTGCAGCTTATGAGATAGCCTCTTTGATTACATCAAAACTTGCCTTACCTTCAGTTGCCCATTTTAAAGTCATACTTTTCTTCAACATCATAGTTATTGGCTTGACAAGGGCTGCAAAGTCTGGAACAAACCTTCGAACAAAATTGATTCTTCCCAAGAAACTTTGAAGGGCCTTCTTGTGACTTGGTAATGGTAGTGCTTTTATTGCTTCAACCCTCTCTAGATCAATTGCTAATCCCTCTTTGGAAACAATATGGCCTAGGATCTTTCCCTCATGAGCTAGGAAATTACATTTTTTTGGATTCAAGGATACCCCAAACCTTCTACATCTTTGGAACACTTGTCTCAAATGAAAGAGATGATCTGCTGCACTTTTAGATAATATAGTAATATCATCTAGGTCTATCAGCACTATTTTGTTGATCAATCCCTTGAATGCCATATCCATTTCCCTTTGGAAGGTAGCTGCTGGTGCTAGACAACCCAAATGGAATTATCCTATATGCATAGGTTCCCATTTGGTGGTGAAGGATGTTTTGAACTTATCATCCTCCTTTATCATGATCTGATTATACCTTGAATAACCATCTAGTAATGAAAACCTCTATGATCCAATAACTTATAAAATCTGCTCCATATAAGGAAGTGGGTAATGATCCTTGAGGGATGCTCTATTAAAATCTCTAAATTCTACACACAATTTGATTTCTCCACTCTTCTTTCTAACTGGAACCAAGTTTTCAACCCAGCGTGAATGCTTGATGGGAAATATGATACTTGCCTCTATTAACTTATTCAATTCCTTCTTCATGAAAGGCTCCATGTGTTGATTGACCAGTCTATGTTTTTGCTTGATGGGTTTAGCACTTGGATCTAATTCAATTGTGTGTTGAGCTAGCTTGGGATTGAAACCCTTTAATTATTCATAGCTCTAAGAAAATATATCCGAAACTCTTTGCAAAGTTGCATGAACTCATACCTTTCTTGATTCGTTGTCACTTTACCAATTTGAAGTGATTTGCCTTCTCCCTTTGAGATGGGCATTCAATCCTCTCCCTTGACTTGGATGGTAGCTTTCTCCTTCCTAAATTGATCATTATGATTAAAGATGGACTCCAAAGTGACAAGTCCTTTTGGTAGTTTGTTAGTTCTTAGTTGTACCACTTGATCACCATACTATTGTTCTAAATTTTCCTAATTTTTGGCTGAGAACTCAACTTCTTCTTGCAAGAAATTGATGATTTATTGGTCACTTTCAAACACTTGCCAACATAAATTATTGTCTAACACTGATGGCCTTATAATCACATGAATGTTTGGCTACACGTTATCTTCGATACTTGACACAACATCAAAGGCTGCTCCAACTACCGCAAGCCTATCAATGACCTAGTTTTCTTTCGTAGGGATGAAGTTGATGCTAAAGCGTTCAAAATCCTCAATGAGGTCCCACACCCTATTCTTATAACTCTTGAGCAGATCATATTTGGCATCATGTTGTCCTTTAACTTTATTAACAATCAGTGCACTATCACTAAATACTTGTAAGTTTTGATACCTCTCTTTCTTGACCAATGCAATCCTTGTATCAAAGCTTCATATTCAGCAGTGTTGTTAGAACATGCAAACTGAAATCTAAAAGCTAAATAATACTTAATCCATTTAGGTGAAACAAGCATAGCTCCCCCTACACCTTATCTAATTCTTGTTCCATCAAAGAATAGCTGCCATACCTCATTTTCATCTTTATGGTCTAGCTTGGTGATGCTAAGAATAGGCTGATTTTCTTCATGCATGTAATAAACTCCTAGTTCAGATTTCTCTATTTCCTTGTAGGGATCAAAAGCATGTACCTTGATTGCCCATTCATCAAGATTCAAATCTAGGATGCTTCCAACTTTGGTGTCAGCTTCATTTGTGCTTGGATAATCCTCTTGATCAAATGCTGAACAGTTAGCATTGATTGGGCTTGGAGTATGAGGCTCAATGTGAAATTTTGCAATAGGTTTGGACCTGATTATGGACTTGGCTCCATATCTTATCCTAAACAATATGTGTGACCAATCAGTAGACAAGTAGCCTCCAATTCTAGTTATGAAATCCCTTGACAAACATAGGGGAAAAAGTGGTGGTAAATCTATCACTGACACATCTTGCAAAATAGTGACATTGGGGCATGCATGCAAAGTGAGGATAAAATATTTAATTACCCCAATTTTTACTGTTGTCCCATCTAGTTGCACCACCCCTTTGGATATGAATTCATATTGGAGGCCCAACTGATCAGCTATTTGCTTGGGCATCATAGAACTACTTGCCCCAAAATCAATCATACAATTGTGTACTAGTTTATCCCCAATGATCAATGAAACATAGAATGGAGGGGGCTTCAAAAATTTACCTTGCTATCCTCCAAGCTTCCCCTTAGGTTGAGTAGTATTTGTGAGTACCTTCTCTTGCATATGAGCCTGATGATTTGAAGTTGACCAATTCTTCATGGCAGCTTGTAGTAGATCCCTTTGGGCTATGATGGAGAGTGATTCCACATAGATATATTCACATTTGTCTTCTTCATTTTTTCAATGATGTTAAATGGGGATGAAATGTCTTTTTGCTTACCCTTAGCCTACACATTCTTTTCTTGTACATGGGCTGTAACATCTAGCATTTGAGTTGGTCTAAAAGGTGGCTTGGGTTGTCCTTTCACATTTGGAACTACATTTTTTTGCCAACACTTTGTGGAGTGATGGAAGGTAGTGGATCACCTGGAGCCAAAGACTTCCCTTCACCAATATTCCTCTTCTTTGACCATGTTTTGGCTGCTACATTCTAAGAAATTGTTTGATTGATACCACAAAATCTTGACTGCCGGTTAACAAGTGTAGTCTCATTTGGAGCTATATTTTCCTGAGATGTTCCTTATTATTGGTTTGTTTCTTAGTTCACCTCTTTGTCTACTTGATTTTGTCACCATCAAAGCTTGGTTCAAAGTACCATTGAAGCACATAGACTGGTTGTGCGGTTCATTACATGGGAAACACCAATCATACTGTTGAGGTATATTATTTTGCATTGGCACTAAGGCTTTAGAGGTAGATGTAAAATTGGGGTTATAGGGCTGAAATGGTCTATTGGCAGGAGGCCTTACTTGATTTTTATTTTTAGTTGGATTAGGTGGCCTATTAGGTTGAGTTTGAGGCTGATAAGAAGGTCTAAAACCTTGGGCTTTCTACCTCTTGAGTGCAACCAACTCATTGCCTAAATTTTGTAATTATTTCATGACTTCTTGAAGTTCATTTCAGGCACTAGAGGATGAAGTAGAAGTTTCATTTGAACTCTTATTTCTAGGAGTGGGAATAGGAGCTAAAGTAGGTGCTTGACTAGTGCTTTAGTTTTCCAAGTTTGGATATAAGGGTATGGGAGGCCTAGGTGCTAGTTTACCAGCTTGGATCAAACAATTCTTAGCCCTAATGGCAATGCTATAAGCTGTAGGTATATTTGCATCTCCCATAGATTGGATTAACATAGAAATATCAGAATTTAAAGCTTTGAGATAGTATAAGAAAGAACCTTTAGCTTTTGGCCTTACTGTCACTGGGATTCTATCACATGTCCTTTGAAATCTGAAATTGAAGTTTATTAGCTGCTCATTAGGAGCTCTCTTGATAGTTGTCGGTTGTTCCAAAGTAGAAACAAATTATCTCCCATTTCTCAAAGCTCGCTCATGGGAGCTATGCATAAGCTGATTCCAATTTTGGATAGAACATACCCCAACGCTCTTGAACCATTGCAAGGCTTTCCCTTTGAATGAAGATCCTAGTAATTTTGCAGTAATTTGCATTTCAACAATCTCATGGATTGCACAAACATTAGCAATGTATTTGACATGATCACCGAGGTGGTCTGATTTTCTCTCAGTAAAGTATGGGATGTTCTTCAATGTTGCAACTGGAGCTAGGTTTTGTGTATTGAGAGCAAGTGGTATGCTACCGGTGAAGTTGACATAAGGGTTGTTTTGTGCCATTCTAATTGGCTTGAGAACCCTTGTTGATTGGGTGAAAGGTATACTAGGTGGAGGAGTTAATAAAGTCTGTTTGGTGGAGATGGAGACATTTGAATTCTTCTTCCCATCTCTATCCTTCCTAGGGATAAATGTAGATACTCAAACAATCCCTCTTCTACGGTCCTTGACCTTGTTTGGATGCTTCTCATGAATCTTCCAACTTGGACTACTAAAACTAGTTGATTTAATCTCTTTGGAGTCACCGGATGTGCGAATCGGGGCTCTTTTAAGCAAGAAACTTACAACAAATGTACATAAAGCTGTTAGTGCAACTCAACAGCACCCCTAAATGACCTTCAGATCTGCAAGTGAGAATTGGGTCATTTAGTGTGATTACACAACATTGAATATTTTCCCCAAGTGTGGGACTTGCAAAATGGGAAAAAACTCTCCAGATTAAAGGTTGGTTCCTTTACTCCTTTGATCAGATGTATGCATGAAATTTGTAGAGGTTTAACTCAAAATCCTACTCTAATTCTGCCAAGGAGACAAGGATAGAAGAGAGAAAAGAAGATAAAACTAAACTATCAAGGTGATACACCAAAGAAGTGGTGAACATCTATTTTTGTAGATTGACACAAATTATAAAAATGTAACACAAATCATGCACAAATTGTTAAAACTATAATGAGAGCAAATAACACAAGAAATGATTGAAAATTCATTCATGAGCTTGCATTGTCATTTCCATTTTTAATACAAGGTGCATTATTCAAGAAGGAGGTAGAAAACATGTTGAAGTCCTAAAAGGTCGATATTTGACAAATCCACTTGTCGGGATGAAGGAGGGAGCTTGTAGAATATAAAAAATGTCCAACCCTTTACAAATGAGACAAATATGAATTTTAACAATGAAAACCCGAGCTAAGGAAGGAGAAATGCGGGAAAATTGAAATGAATGATTCAACCACCAACCGAGATCCATCAAAATAATAGGGTTACCCTTAAAAGTTCATTCCCAAGATTTTCGACCATGTTGGAGAAGAATGGAAGCCATCTTGAATTAAAAATGGTGGTTGAAATGTTAGTTCTACTCTTTTCCCCATGCAAAGGTGTTTTTGATTTTTCTCTCACCAAAATCCTGTTGGTCCGAAAATCATTGCAGGACAGATCTATGGATAGGCAGCCAATTGGCTTAACCCCTCTTTGAGACAAAGAAAGCTTAAACTGGTTTATTGCTTACTTCTACTAGCAGGAACCTATGCAAGTCTCACAGATTCTGCCTTGGGGTTGGGATCTCATCCCAGTAGAGTGTTCTAGGCTGCGAAGAGAAAGGAATAAAAGAAGGAGAAGAGAAAGAACAGATCCGAAGGAAGAAAAGAAATGAGTTCCAAAGCGGAAGGGTCAGAAGATCTATGCTTTGGGCTTGGTAGTAAACAGAGCCAAACCTACTTGCATAAATAAACAAAGCAATACTGATAAACAAGTGACGGAAAAGTAGATATGAATTCAACAGAATAAACACATGCAGACCTAACATAAGAAAGATCTTAATGTATAACACAGTTATTGAGCACAAAGTCTGAATAATTGTATTAATTGTTTTTATCTGTTACAAGAAAGCTCAAAGTCTTTCTCTCCTCACTTCTATTTCTATCTGAAAAATGTTCACCACAAATACAACAAGTATTCTAGTATTTATAGAAAGTGAGGGAGAGAGAAGGCAAAATGGAGCCAACCACTTATTCACAAGATATTTACAAAATATCCAAAAGTCATGTTGACTTTGACAACTTGGATGGATGACATCATCCCATGATGCAACATGGATGATGTCATCGTTTGTGCCAACACACTTCAGATATTTCGAAGAGAAAGTCGGAGAATAGAGAGAAGAAGAAGAAGAAGAAGAAGAAGAAGAAGAAGAAGCTATTCATCATCATCATCCTGTGGCCTAAAAGGGGCCTGTTTCTGATGCTGATCAGGAGATGAGATGTGGAACTGAGCGCGGTATTCCAAGAACTTGCTGATCATTGGCGCAAATTGATCCTGTGATGGATCCTTGTGCCTTTCACTGATTGCTTCGCAAGTTTCCCGCTCATCAATGAGCTTTTCGGGGACCTTGGAATAGTCTTTACCCGCCTCGATTAGGGACCCGATGAAGTCTCTACAGGCCAGTAGGTTGTTGATGGATTCGATGTCGAAAGTGACTTCTGGCCCTGTCCCTTGAGAAGCTAACTCCTTGAAAATTCGGATAGTATCGTCAGCTGATCTCAAGGTGAGGGAAGGAGTGAGCAACCCTGGAGTCATAGATAGAACAATCTTCTCCATTTGATGCATCGCATCCAGGCCTCTGTAGTTGTAGCGATGCCGACATCACAGGTGGATGGGCGTATAGGACTATCCTCTGTCAATTCCTTCTCTGGCGAATCCAGGGTTATTACTTGTTCAGGCTCTGAAGGAAGAGGACTTTCAGGGGCTTCCTCCTGAATGGTGCTAGGCTCACCTTCCGCAGCTTTGCCTTTTAGCTGCTTCTTTGACCTTGGAGGTGCATTACCCAAAGGAGAAGTTGTAAAATCTACACCGAGGTAGATTAACCCATTCATGCGGCACCAATGCTCTGTTCTCCGCATAGTCTCCTTGACCCTCTCCTCGATTGTCTGAGGAGCCTTGCTTCTGTCAATGTCCGGGAAGGGCCAATCATCCCCTTCTGTGTCATTATACACTTTGTCTACTTCGTCTTAGTGGTTTGGAAGCCTTTTGGGACAATGGCCACCCGTAATGGATGATTTCCGTTAATGCTAAGCGAGAGTGATCCTTTCTTCTGAGTTCTACCTCATGGAGAACGTCAATGTAGATATCCTCAATCTGAGGGACATGAATCGGATCAAGCTTAGCCCTTGGTAGACAGCCCCTAGGGTCGAATGTGGGCCTTGCTGGGAAATCATGCTTTAGGTTGAGCAATTCTAGCTCAGCAAACATCTCCTTCGCCTTGTGATAGCTGGAGCATGTGTAACGGCCTACTGTGAGGGGGAAAGGAGTTCCGCCCTTCTTTCTCTTGAGGCACTTTTCATGGTATGTGACGAGCTGTCTTGATAGTTCCAATAAAATCAGCTTTGGTCCAGCATACCTTGGCAACCTGGTTGGTTCGCCCAAAAAGTTGACCGCCCTTAGATAGGTGAATGTGGGAAACTGGGTGAACAAGGCCCCCCACTTCTCTGTGACTGCCACTATGTTTTTGGTTGTCCGGCCATGAGTCAAATTTGGCCGCAATATGCACATGATGTGATAGAAGAAAACATCATTGATCTTAGCGAAGTGTTGGATGCTGTTCTCCAGCTTCAGCTCTTGATAGTATTCATATATTTTGGCCTGAGGCCAAGTTCCACTTCGGTGCAGCCCTGGATAATCCCTTTCAGACGCAGCAGCATACACTACGTAGGAGTTCATGTGGAACACTCCTGTTGTAGCGAACTGTTGCAGTTGCTCGGATATTGTGCTGCTTATTATCTCCCCCCAGCAGAAACGCTGATCGGGCAGATTCTTATTCATTGTGTCCAGGTATCGCAGCATCCACTTATGGAAGTAGTGAGCATCTGAAAGACCGAAGACTCTGCTCAGGAAGGTGATTGTATCACTGAGTTCCTCTGAGAAATCACTCCGGTGGATAGTTTGAGGCCACCGGGTCACTACCTTCTTATTCTTGAGGTAGACCTCATTCATCAATTGCATGCAATTGTCTTCGTTGTCCTCCCAAGCCTTGAGGCATTCTTGCTGGCTAACAGCCACATAGTTTCGGTGGTGAGGGATGCCAAGCATCAACTCAAAGCGACGGGCAGTAAGGTTTATAACTACCTCGCCCTTGCTATTCTCGACACATCTTGTGTCTTTGTTGAAGGATTGTGCAACAACCATCATAAACTCGTTATTAACAGCACTGACAGGAATCCCACCGGCGAAGTGCAGGGCGCTGCCTATCAATTTATCCATCCATGGACTCCTTGTCACTTTCTGAGTCCTTACCCAGAATTCCTCTATGTCAATGTGGCCCAATTCAGAATCCCGACATCCATATTACACTCTCGTGATCGGGCATCGACCCTCCGATATTTGTATTTCATTTCTTCTTACGTAGCTTTGCCTTCCCTCTTGGTTTGATGGGTCTCTTGCAGCGTAGACATGTGTTCTTGAGGCTTATCGATGATCGCACGTAGAAGGAGCGAAACCCAATCAAGAAGCTTGAATTAGTCATTTGATCTTCCATGGGAATACTAGCAGAAGAAAGAGTTAGAACTTTTAAGGTTCGGGACGCAGGGCGCATGAAAAATGTATATAACAGGCTGAATAGTCAAGGCGCACAGGAAAAGGGTGCAACAGAGGTTAAGTTGGCGCCAAAGGCGCATGGCGCATGGATGAAGCAGACTGCATTATATAGAAGGGCGCACAGGAAATGCATGTTACATTGAGATTTGGTGCGCCCCTTGGCGCATGGGCAGATTGTGCAACATGGAAAAAAGGCGCGCCAAAGGTATATGGCGCGGCGCATGGAGGGTCTACACAACATCATGTACTTGCAACGGAAGGTGCGCCCGCGCTTTTGGAGGTTTTACACGCGCAAATAACTCTTGCGTTGCATGGAAGCTGGGCGCGCCCTTTGGCGCATAGAAGAGGGATGCAACAGGGGTAAAGGGTGCGCCAAAGTTTTTATGGAAGCGCGGGATTTAAACTTGCAGCATGTAAAAGGGGCGCGCTTCGAGGGCGCATGAATTTAAACTGCAGCGAGATGGCCAAGGCGCGCGCCAAGGCGCTGAGTCTTGAGCATGTTGCAAGGGGTAAAAGCCCGAGAAGGCTTGACATGTTGAAGGCGCGCCAGTGCGCCATTTGAAAAAAGACTCTCCACTCAAATCATTCTTACTCATTTTCTCCACCTAAATAGTTACTTGGGCAAGTAAGGTTTTACAAAAGGTTTAATCAAGCCAAGCCATTCAAGAAAGCTCCCTTTACCAGCAGATCTGGAAAAAGGGAAGAAGAGGAGAGAAGAAAACGATGGAAAAGCTCATGGGGAAACACCTAAACATACTCTTTTAAACACAGACCAGCAGACCGAACACAGACCAAAACACGAAAGCATGCAATGAAAAAGAGGATGAACCTCTTACCTTAAATATATGTTAAAATCGGAAAGCGGGTCCACAGGGCGAGATAATGAGAGCGGGGTGACAAATCCAGAGCGATCACGTGCTTGTCAAAATGAAATGAAAATGACATGGACGCAGGTATATATAGAAAAAACTTGTCATTAATGCGCCACCAACTTTTGAAATGGCGCATGGAAACAGCTGTCGACAGGGGAAAGCGTGCGCCCTTTGGCGCATGGAAGGAAATGACAACAGGAGAATGAGCGCGCCTTTGGCGCATCAAACGAGTTGTCGACACGAAGCTATGTGCGCCCTTTGGCGCACCAAAACTTGATGTAACAAAGATATTACGTGCGCCCTTTGGCGCACCAAAAACTTACTCAACATCCTTTGGCGCACCGAAAGACGTGCTAACATGGAAAACCATGCGCCAAAGGCTTTTAAGGAGGCGCATCAAAAATTGATGTTGCAAGGAAAAACCATGCGCCCAGCCAAAAAGGCTCAAAAAGACTAAGTTCAAAAACTGAATTTCCCGGGAAGGGATTTTACAATATTTTGAACGCGAAGGATCCCTAACGAGGGATCGAAACAAAATTTTTTTAAAATTGCCCTTGTCAATTTCACGGGATAACAAATCCATAAAAAATTAAGATTCCATCATGTAGAGAAATTCAATGTCTTTGCAATGACATCAAAATTGAGAAAAACCGAGCTCTGGATTGAAAGATATGCCCCTCTGAAGATTTAGGAAAAAATAGGGCAAAAATCAGGTTGGTGGGCTAAAACCCAAAATTTTCCCCTTTTTTGAATTTGGGAAAAATTCCCCAAAAAAATCCACTCTCCGCCACTCTAATGCCACATGGCACATTCCTATTGGTTCATGGGTCAAATCGGTCATTTCTCACTTTTTTAAGTTTTGGAAAAGTTTCCAAAATTTCTCTGCGCCCCACTACTCCAACGCCATGTGGCACCCTCCTATTCACTCATTGCGTGCTCAAAAATTTTCCTTTGACACTTCCAACCCCTTTGGAAAATTTTCCAAATTCTCCCCACACCCCCGACCTCTGGCGTGAACATGACACATGTCACCCTCTTATTAGTTCGCGAGTTCAAATCAAAACTTCCATTTCCTCCTGGTGGGCACTGTGGGCCAAATTTTCCCTTGCACCCTTTTAAACACTTTGGTAAAAATGCCAAATTCACTCTGCCCCTCTAACTCCCACTGGCCTTATGGACATCTGGTGGCCTCCTATTGGTTTGTGAGGCTTCGGGCAAAAAAATTTCTTTGCGCCCCCGCCGAGCCCTTTGGAAAATTTTCTAACTTACCTCTACCAACCCACCATTCCACCGCCACGTGGCACTTCCTTATTGGTTGTAGACCTTCCTAGGGAAAATTTCCCTCAAAAACTCCACCAAGCCATAACTTGCAAAATATGAGTTAGAAGGAAAATTTTACCTTTCTAGAAAGGTTAGAAAATTCTCTATCTGATGAAGACTTTTCCAGATAATTTTGAGTGCAGAAAAGTATAAAAATTAGGCGAGGCACAAGGAAGGAAGGAATGAAAGAAAGTTGGCCAAAAAGGCGGGGGCCTATTTTGGATACTTGATTTCTACCTTTCCATAGTAATAATTTGATCAAAGAATCAAACTCCAATCTCCTTGAAGATCAATGTAACTCCAAAAATCTCTAAAAATTCAACAAGCACTCAAAAAACTCTCTAACTCTAAAAATACAAGTGTACAATAAAATGAAGTAACCCCCAAACAAGTAAATAAACTTGAATATATAGAAAAAGAGAAGAGGAGGGTGAGGTGGATCCATGTAGGATGCCACATCACTTATCAACTCCACATCACAAGTCAAACCTCAACCCTAAGGCACAATAAATTGGTGGTTGAGAGAAATGACAAGTCTCTTACACACTCAACACAAACCCACACCCCTAAGGACATAATTTAAAACTCATGTAAGAAAAGTGCAATAAATGTCACATTTTTCCTTACAAAACACATAATGGGGTCTATTTTTACCCCCCAACCCATAGGTATAGTTGGTATATGAAATTAAGAGGTGTGGGACAAGCTTAACTTGTCCCACAAGCCTCCAAAAATGGCCCTTAAGCCCAAATCCGAATTTACCAAGTAAGATAGGGTGTACAAAAATCAAAGTCAAATACACTCAAATTAAATCAAAATATCCAAAGGAACAACTACTCTAATAAATGGCCCCTTTTTCACATCCCCAATTAACTTAATAACATGATTAATCCACTTAATTAAGGCACATTAATCAACAATGATTAAATGAATTACATCACAAAATAAATCACATAATCCACAAAAAATAAAAGAAAAGGGAAAGAATTAGACACACCCGTGGTCACATTTGGGCATCATCCCTCCATGGGGAACCCCTAATAAACTAATAACAAAAAATCAAAAATTACACAAGTTTCCATGGTGACTGTCATTGTATCCATCCAATATTCCATTGTTGTTGGTCTCCTAACCCCCTTTTGTTTGTTGTGATACAATTACGTGCAAAAGCACACAATACTTACTTTGGCCTCGTGCCGCATCAAATACATACAAGATAAAATATAAGCACATCCATCAATAAACATCCTCATATAACTAAATCAAAATCTAAACTAAACAATGCTATCATTTTTATATAATTTCAACAACATATCAATTCTAACATTTCATCGATATCGGTGAGATCATGAGATTAGTTCAAATGCTAAATCGTTATCAATCATGAAGATAATTCGAATGTTAGTAAATATATATGCTAACAACACATCATCATCATCAATGTAAAATATCTCTAAGAATCCACACAAATCATACTATGAATCACAATCCATTAATAATCAGAATATATCTATCATCTAACAATATGCTAGACCAAAATAATATGGTAATATCCATGTCTATAGTAACAATAATCAAAATCAAAATATAATAAGTGTCGAAGAGGAGTGAGCACTACATTATGTTACGGGTACATGACTATCATAATAAAAATGTTGGTTGACTTATGACAACTATAAAACTAAGATCCATGATTAAATTTTGTTCGAGTTAATAGTTTAGAATCTATGTTTGTATGTTTTCTTTTTCTTTTTTATTTTTTATTAAATGGATTGTTTACCTTCCTTACTTTATATATTTTAGATTTTTTAATCCAAAACAAAAACATTTTTAGATTTGTAGAATTGACTATATAAACTTAAACCATATATATTTGCATGCTAAAATTTAAGATATAGTGAAAATAATTGAAAATGCATGAATAATTGTATGAAAAACATATGGACATTGCTCTATAAGATGTTGTCTAAATATCTAGTATTCATAGTGTTTCACCGGATTGTTTTAGAAATTTAAATAAATAAGGGTAAATAGGCCAAAGAGGAATACTTGTAGTCACGTGGTTAAAGGTTGAGTGCACACGTTTTTGATTTTTGATCCAAACTGATTGTATGAGCTTCATTTTGGCTAAAACTACCTATAATACAAAGCCAAATCATAAGATATAGTTAATAGAAAAGGTTAGTGAACTTCCTAGCATGAGCTAGATCTAGGAAGTGTGATACTTCCTCGATGGTTATCAATCCATTGATATATAACTCAATATAAAATAACTGAACATGCAAATAAAAGAATCTAATACTAGTGTTCCGATTTAGGTGTCTTAGACTACTATAAGTGTCAATCTAATTAAATGCTTGATAACTAAATTGGTGAAGGTATCGGGTGAGATTTCATCTTTGGCGGAGTGGTTTGAGAGTCAAAAATAGGATATGGGTAACTTTTAGCACATTTGGGTTGATTTTGGGTGATTAGGAAGCTTGTTGGTCTAAGGCAGTTTTACCAAGCACAAAGACCAATTTGATCGGGGTGGGAATGATGACAGATTCACGATGATCAATATCGATTCTCGTGGATAATGGCAGAATGTCAAAAGTTAGTGTCTAGGATCTCTCTATGTTTGCACAAAGAGTTGGGAATGTCTGTGGTGAGGTTGTAGGTGGGGTATCAAGTTTGGGTGAGGTTTTGTGAGTTTTGGAGGTTGTTAGGGGAGGTTTAGTGAAAGTTGATAGGAGACATAGTAACCGCCATCAGCCTAGTGACCGATGTCGGTGAAGAGGAAAAACGATGATTAAGGTAACCAACATCGGTAGGGGAAAATGGTAGTAATTAAATAAACCTAGTTTTTGGACTTCTCTGTGATTACACAGGAATGGAGGGAGGATGGTTGGGTTCGTAATAAAGTCAAGAAGACTCAGGGATGCCTAAAGATCAAATATGGAGAGCCAGAAGGCTATGGGTGGTAGGTTGGCTAGATTGGTAAAAGGTGGGATGGAGGAATGTAGGAAAGAACAAGATCTAATAACAAAAGATAAATAACCTATTAATTTAAGTAAGTATTGAATGATGCAAATCAAATACACTTACTTGTATTTGCAGGTCTAGTTGGTGAAGGATGGTAGTGGTTGATTCGTGAAAAGAAAATTCGTCGAGTGTCATGGTAGTACTTCACGGAGTGTTCCCGTGAATGTTAATTCCTCTAGACAAGTATTAGGTGCTTGTTTGAGCCTTCGATTGAGTGTATTATGTTGTTTGGATGCTGAGAAGTCTCTGGTTCGTGCTTGTGTGCAAAAATACCTCTCAAAACTTAGAATGATCAACATGGGTAAAGGTTAAAAAGTTGTATCTAAGGTAACTGATGATGGTTAGGATGACCTGTGTCGGTTGAGCGTTAACAGCGTTAGTTAAGGATGGAAATCCTAGGTTTGCCAATAATAGGCAAATCTTTGTTATTTTTGGCATGCTCTGATTGTCAGTCTGGGTCTCAAGTTAGGGCTAGTGTTTAGATAAGTGGGGGGGTATTATTGGAGAAGGAATAGGAATTTAATTTTAGGGTTAGACTAAGTCCTAGTTGGTTAAGATAAGTGGAGACTCAGTCCTAGTTAATTAGTAGCCTAAGAATAAGTCTATGATGAGGTGCCCAAGTGATGTGGCTAGGTGAGGTGTAAATAAATTTAATTAAAGTAATTAAATTAATTAATAGTGTGAGGATGAGCATTAATTTAATTGTAAGTAATTAAATTAATATTAATACGGGGTAAGGGGTCATGGTTATGTGAATACGTTATGTTAATTAATTAAAGGGTACAATGGGAGTATAACCCAAATTTGGTGTCTACATTTGCTACTTTTTGGCTTATATCTTGTATTGGTAAGTGATGCTGACAAAAACAAGAAGTGGTTGCCCCAAATATAGGTGAGAGTGGGGTTGCCCCAAGTAGGGTTGAAGGTGAGGTTTCCCAAGTGTGGGTGGAGGTGATCCCCCTCAAACTAGGAGCTGATGAGGTGTTAGACGGAGTCGGTGAGTGGTTTGATAAATGGGTAAGTGATGAAAGTGAGGGTAGGTGGGTTATAGGTAATGGTATGGTCATTGTGGGTAATGGGTAAGGGTCATATTGGGTAATGGGTAATGGAAATAAAATTCACACACACGTATAGATTACAATACGGTAGTAGGTAGAAGATTATGCAAAATATACATTATCTAAGGTTGATAGGTTATCCAAATGAGGTTGAAGTGATTCAGGTATCCAGGGTACAAGATATGGTCTAGAAACACAACTTAGGTTAGGTGCAGGAACATTTAGGTATGATCCAATACACCAAAGGTTTGGTCGGGATAAACAACACAAAAATAGGCAAGGTAAGGTCATTAGGCTAAATGACATGGGTAACAACATCACAAGGTATAGCGAATAAATTTTTTTGTATTGACACTAGGGCGATGTATTTCAGGTTAGGGTATGTTGGGTTGGGCATAGGTAAGGCCGAGGTATAGGTAAAGAACAAGTCCCTAAATGTAGTTAAGGAAATGTACATGTAGTGTAGGCTTGTGGGTAGGGTGTAATAGGTGTTGGTAAAGGTAAAATGTATTTGGTCAGTAATGTTTTTAGGACAAAATGGACATAAGGGGAATCAAAAGGTAATATCAGTGAATGATGCTAATTATGGTGTAACCGATGTTGGTTGGCTAGGGAATAACATGATCGATGTCACCATGTCAATTTGGGGCTAAAAAACAAAAATTTGTGTTTTACGAATTCAGTTTGAATTTTCCACTTTCAGAAAATGACAGAGGAGAAAGGGAAGATTCGAAAATGACAATATGAGGCATTGAGCTGAGTTGACGAGCCACATAACGGGTTCTTGTTATTTGATCGGTGGGTCCATGAGATCGATTCAATTCATTTGGAGGTGATGAGTTGATTTGGTGGTAGAGGTGGGACAGGGAGTGGGTGGACCACCCTTGTAATGACCAATCGTGCCGCCATGAAGACAATCTTTGAGATGAGTTAGGAGGAAATCCAAACCTATTATTTGATTGAAAATGATATCATTGAAATTATTTTGGTCAATTTCCAAATATTTTATGTCATGGAAATGTGAAATGTGAAATGTGAAATGATGGATTGGATATTTTGATGATGTGATAAAATGGTAGGTATGCATGTTTGTTGAGTGTTTAATTTCCTAGTTTTGTATAAAATGGAAAACTAAGGTAGCATGTGAATAGAAAAGGGGGAAAATTGGTTAGGGTAAAGAGTGGTTGAGCTAACCTCCAAGGGCCCCATGCCCTCTTAGTGCTGCCTACATAGCCCGGTGAAAAGGGGCCTTGGGCCGATGTAGTTCTCCCATAAGCTAGGGAAGAATATCATGAGGTAGAGGGATGGGTTGGTAAATTGTATGCATGATTAAGTCTTTTCAGTTAGGCATGGTTGAATTGAGGTCATTTAGGTATGGTTGATTTAGGCGAAAGAATAATTCTTAAAATTTAGGTGTCGATGGTTAGGTCCTATATAGGAGGATGAAGAAGTAAGAAAAGAGGTGAAGCTGTTAGAGGAGACAAAAGTGTCACCTAGTTGATAAGAAACACGATGATTCTATCGTACTAAAAATTGTCTTATGAACGTAACACCCTAAATGCCTTGCATAATTGACTATTCTAAGGGTGAATAGAGTCACATGATCATGAAATTTTGCATTTACGTCAAGTCCTTGAGAAGATAGAATATTAGAGAGTAAAGGCAATGAGGTGAAAGAGGCTGACTTAGATTAACCTAATATAAGACAACATGCCTACTTAGAAAGAGACCTAAGATCAAAATAGGTAATTCCATGAAAAAAAGGTTAGCTTTTCCTTTTTTCTTTTATTTTTATAGACTAATCGATGTGGGAAGTCTATGTGGGATGGGTACAATATCTCCGTGAGGTCTTCATGAAGTTGATCAATGCGGGAAGCTTTAGAATATTTTAATTTTATTATTACAAGAATAGTCTTCTTTGTGTGATAGACTATGTATAGTATGGCTAGCTTTGTATAGCTGTCCTTCGAGGGATCAATCTATTTATAGTAACAAGGTAGAGAAAATTAGATGTCCTTTTTTAGGGAGTCATATTTTTCATGAGAAGTTTGACTCAAGGAGTTTTGAATTTGAAAGTCCCATATATTGCTTTGTGAATTATATATATATATTGGAATTTTAGGTCATGGACAAGATTATAGAGAAGGATAGGCTCCTGTTATGAATACAAAACTATAGTACATAGCGGTTAGCTATGAAGTATGGGTTTTTAAGTGGTGAATGACCATGGGATTCCATCTCGAATAGACAAAAGGTATTCGGGAGAATCATACCATGAGTAGATCCATGGTACTCATATTTAAGATAAGGATAAAAAAGTGACAATTAATCACATGATTCTTGTTTATTCGTTGATCCTTAAAATAGGTAAATGGAAGGTGAATGGTGCTCAAGGGACAAGCATTGAAATAGACAAAAGGTTATATAGGACTTGATTTAATAATAAAATGGTCAAAGATGTAAGGCATTAAGGGGCTCGGGGTTAGGTTTACCTTCTAGTGAAGATAAACGACAAGCACTTGATCCATAGGCTTGAGTAATGATATAGGGTCCAAGCCAATTAGGAGAAAATTTTCCCCGTTTACTTTTCTCCTCTTTTGTTACATGTTGATTTTCCTTCAGGATGAGGTCACCGACCTAGAAGTTTTATTCATGGACATGATTTTTTGTAGGCATGTTTGATACATTTTGGTAGATTTTGAGGTGGTCAAGAGCATTAAGATGACGTTTGTCTAATAACTCGAGTTGTGCCAAATGGTCTTGGTGAAATTCATCATCATTGAGAATCTCTTTGAGTGAGATACAAAGAGACAAAATCTAGACTTCAAGAGGTAGAACAACCTCTATACCATAGACCAAAGAGAAAGGTGTGGTAATAGTTGAGGTACAAATACTAGTGCGATAATCCCATAAGGAAAAAGGAATGTGCGTATGCCAATCCTTTCTAGTATTGTCAACTAATTTCATAAGAATTTTGTTTAAGGTTTTGTTGGTTGATTCTGTCTTCGCCATTGGTTTGAGGGTAATAAGGTGAAGAAAAGCTAAGTTGAATGCCGAAGGCATCACCGATTTTCTGTAGGGTTTTGTTTTTGAACTATTTTCCATTATCACTGATGAAGCGGTGAGGAACACCAAAGCAACAAATGATGTGATGATTGATCAATTCACATATTTTCTAAGATTTTTTAGAAATAAGAGGTATGGATTCAACCCAATTAGTGTAGTATTCGATAGCGGTAATAATCCATTGATGATGTTGTGAAGAATGAGCATTGATCTCTCGACAAGATCTAAACCCTATTGAGAGAAAGGCCAAAGGTCTCATGTGACTTGTAAGGTGTGACTAGTTTTGTGATGAATATTAGTATGTTGCTGGAACTTCACACAACATCTAACATAATCACAACAAAAATGGTTTAATGTGGGCTAGTAGTAGCCCGGGAGGAGAATGTGTTTACTTGATAGCTAAACCTTTGAAGTGACCTCCATAAATTCCCTCGTGAACTTCCTTGATGGTGTAGGGAACTTCATGACTTGTAAGGCATTGTAAGAGGATACCGTAAAAATCCCATTTATAAAGAAGATCACCCATGATGACATAGTGAGAGACACTTTCAAGAAAGGCTCATTGTCCATTACGAGTAAGATCTAGAGGAAGATTTGAAAGGGAAAGGTAGTCCACAAATTTATTATACCAAAGGTCACGTTGGTTAGTTTTAATGGTTACGAAAAGGTTAACGTCTTGAAATAGATAAGAAGGTGACCGCAACCTTTATATTGTGACAAATATTTTTGAGTCAGAGGGAAAAGCAGGTATCTGAGAAGCAAGGAAGGCCATGGTATCCGTAAATTTGTTAGTGGAACATAAAGTGGTATGAAGTTCAAAATGGTCAAAGGTAGTCAAAAGTATGTCCACATGATGCTTATACTTTTGAAGTATTTAGTTACAACTTGGTATATACCATTCACTTGGTTTACAACCAATTGGGAATATCCAAAGATATTAATTGATTTAACATCTAAGGTGATGGTGGCTTGAAGACCTAATATGAGTGCTTCATATTGGTGATATTGTTAGTACGATAAAAATATAGTTTGAAAGATGATGGCATAGACTCACCATTAAGATGAATGAGGATAACTCTAGCACAACCCCGCACTAACATTTGAAACCATCAAAAAATAAAATCACCTAGTAAATGGTATCATCCAAAGAGAGAGTAGCGATGGATTCATCATGGGAAATCAAAGTTAGAGGATTGATTTCTAGAGAGGGGTGTGTCTTTAAGTTGGTTAGTGATGGCTTGTCCTTTGATAAATTTTTGATGGGTGAATTCGAGGTCTAGGGATGCAATAAGCATGAGGCAATGTGCAACACATTGATGTTGTTAGGGCTTAGTGTACATGTAATGTAAGGGATTAGTATTGGTGATAAAAAATGTTGTGTGGTTGAGTAGGTAATGGTGAAGTTTAGTGGCGAAAAAAACTAAGGCTAAGTAGAGTTTTTATCTAGTTTCATAGTCTAAAAGGGTATGAATTATATAATAAACTACTTCTTCCAGTGTTTCTTATCGCGATGAGTGAGTAGATACCCAAGGAATGATCAGAAATAGAAATGGAAAGGTAAAATGGTTGGTCATCTTTAGGTGAGTATCACAGGTGGTTGGAGGAGGTATTTGTTTAAGGCCTCAAAGGATTTGTGGCATTCATCATCCCATTTGAAGGAGACATCATTTTTGAGGAGATGATCAAATGGGTAGTGGGAATTAGAAAGTTGTGAAATAAAATGATGAATAGATTACAACTTTACTTGTAAACTACGAAGTTGATGAAGATTAGTACATGGAGGAATTTTGAGAATAACATTGATTTTAGCAGGATCGAGTTCTATGTCATGCAAAGAAATGATAAAACTAAGGAGTTTGCTGGAGAGAATGGTAAATACACAGTTCTTCGGTTAAAGGACAATAAATTACTTGATGAGATGGTCAAAGATGACTTTAAGTATTGTAAGGTGTTTGGCCTAATTTTTGGATTTGGAAAGAATATCATCAACGTAATCTTCTATATACGATGCATAATTTCATAAAAGATATAAGTTATAGCACACGATATGTAGCACCAAAGTTTTTAAGTCCAAAGGGCATGAAATGGTAGAAAAAGTTCCCCCAAAGAGTGATGAAGGTGGTTTTGTGTTTTTCTTCCGAGGAAATTAATATTTTTTATAACACGAGAAACCGTCATGAGTGATAACATCTCATGGCCAACGGTGAGATTAACTAGTTGGTCAATACTAGGTAGAGGAAAGTCATCTTTAGGGAAAGTTAAGTTAGGGTCATGGAAATCTGTGTAAATGTGGAGTCCCCATGTCACTTTTGTGATAGGAACGATGTTAGAAATCCATTGGGGATAATCAATAGGTAGGATGAAGGAAACCAAAAGAAGGCACTAGAGTTCTTCTTTGACAAGAAGGGAAACACGAGGATGTATTTTGCAGATTTTGTTTCATGGGTTTTAATTTAGGAATAGTGATGATATTGTGGACCATAATGTTTGGGTCAATACCCAACATATCAGCGTAGTACCAAGCAAAAGTGTTGCCATGATTAGGAGGAAAGAACTAAAAGCTTCCTATTCAGCAATATCTAAAGATTGGCCTATCCTTAGAATATGCGGGTCGTCTTGAGTGTTAATATTGATTTCAATGGTTTATTTATTTAACATGGTTTGTATCTTAGAAGGTAACGTTGGTGAATATACAAATATTCTTTACCAAGCTAGGTGAAAATAGACTCATCGTCCTAACATTGAATGACATTAATAGAAGATGTATTGTCATCGATCATGTTAGGATACATGAAGGGAAGAGAAGAGGGATCCTCGCCATCTCGTTGATAATTTAGAGGTCCTATAGAAATGTTGTTCATGAAAAAATAAGTTAGGATGAATGGATTCGTGATCCATAGACTCCGTAGGTGAAGGTGTGGTGAATTGGTGAATGGGGTGAAGAAGGTTTATTGTCCTCAATGAGTTCAACTCGGGCCTTCTTGGGAGATGGTTTAGAAAATCCAATACCACTGCGGTATTTGTTTTTATGAGTGGTGCATGGGATGATTTGTATGATGACCTTGTTCATAGAAACAAAATCCAAATCCCTTTCATGCATAGTGATGGGGAAGGTGTGGGAAAAGTGGTGGTTGGTGAGAGATTGAAGGTCAAATGAAAATGGTCACATTTGGGAAGGTGGCTCAGGTGAGTAAGTAGAAATATCAAGTCCCACATACGCTAAGTTGGTGCAAAGGTGGGGAGAATCGTAATGGAAAACATCTCTATGCGGTGATCATATCGGGGATATTGGAAAAGGTTACCATACTCTAGAGGAGTAAGGAATGTGTTGATGTTGTACATGCAAAGTATTCCCCAGTGAGACATTGAAAAACACCTTCTAAGCGATCGGTACTCGATAAGTGGGTAGTGGAAATGAATGAATCTGGGGAAAAGAAGTAGAAGAATTGATTGGTTGAGAAGTAGATGGGTTAGTGGATGGGTTAGCTACAGAGGCTACAAATGTAGTGGGAATAGAGGATTTAGGTGTGGGAGAGGTAGCGGCAATGTTGGTGGAAGGGGCCATGGGTGAAGGAGAGGTGGTGGTGGTGGTAGATGCCTTAACTGGTATAAGGACATCATTAGGTCTATACAACATGTTATAGGTTTTGAATGGTGAAGGGTTAGCTGGAATGGTATAGTTATGTCCTTCATGTTCAAATTTTACACAACAATGTAAGGTTGAAGGAACACAACCCATGATGCAAATCCAAGGTTAGCCAAACAATAGGTTGTACTAGAATTCCCCCTCTAAGATGTATAATAATTTTGGAATGGTACGGGGGCCCATGCGAATGTGGAGAATGATGGTGCTAAGGGTCAAAGTTATGGAATCATTGAATGAATGCAACATAATTGGGTTATTATGTATGTAATTGTAGGGATGCAAATTTTCTTATACGCATAGGAAGAGATAATGTTAATGCTATCACCACCATTGACCATAATGCGTCGAGCACGTATATTATCAATGTAGATGGATAAGAATAGGGAGGGATCATGATCATCTATTTTGAGAGGTACAATATTTTCGTCAAAGAAATTAAGAGAGACTACTTGATGAGTGGTAGTTGGTGTAAAGCAAGTGGATGAAGTCTTTGAGAGAAGCCACATGGTGAGGAGTGATCATGGATGCCACAGGAGTTGGGTCATTAGGAAAAACCTCAATAGATTTTGAAACCTTCATGAGGTCTTGCCATTGAGACTCACAGATTTAGACAAGGTCATACAATGACATTTTGAGAGGATATCGGTGGAATTTTTAAATCATTGTATGATGGATGACCCGTCGAAATAGGGTATGTGGGTCCACAGTGGTGATTCTTGATATAGGTGCAAATGGTATATTGGGAACAGGATTGGCATATGGGATGGTTGTTTTCTCCTTTCCTTTTTATTTTTGGGTGTGAGTGGAAATTTTGACCATATTAATATGGGGTGAGGGAGAAAATGAGTCATGGTAGGTGTAGTGATAGGATGGGAAATAAAATGAATGAAAATGTTTTTGTGAAAGAAGTTGGGCACATTGCCATTTTGGTGGGGTTTTGGCTAGCTCTCTTATGCAGACCATATTGATCTCGAATGCTGGAGGTGGATAAAAAATTTATGGAGATGTAAATGAAGGTCATTGGATAGGTAAGGGATGAGGGTGTGTGATGATAGGTGAAGGTAGAATAAGGTCCTTATCTATAAGATCATCGACATCAAAGTTTTCTTCAAAAGGACATAGTTGGAGAAGAATGGTCTTAAGATCCTTACAGTTTTCTATGTCATGCCCTATCAAATGATGGTAGACAAATTTTGGTATCATCAAACCCTTTTTTTTTGGGTTTAAGTGGGTCATAACATCTAAGTGGTGGCAATGTGATGATGAAGTTATCTAAAAGGTTGGCTAAAATGTTGGTGTAAGACCCTGCCAATGGATCACAATGTGAGGTAAGTGTGGGTCTAGATGAAAGTGTGGGTGATTTTTTTCCGGTAGAGGTACTACGGGAGGTAGAATCGGAGGTGGGATAGATTTGAACACAATTTTGATAGATAATACTTTTTTAGGTTTGGGTTGTACCTTCTTGGGTAAAGGTGTAGCAGATGAACTAGTGATAGAAGGTGTTGTAGGTTTGACTACCTCTTTGGAGGGTAGTTGGTTTTTCAACTTTGGTTGCACCTTCCTGGGTAAAGGTGAAGATGGCATGCATGATGTAGAAGGGAAGGAAAATGGCGAGAAGAGGATGGGTTAGCCAAGGTGATAATGGAGGTGCGGTGAAGGTTATTGGTAGAGGCAAGGTGGAAGGTATCGGTTGAAGAGAAGGAAATATAATAGGTAGTGATGAGGCTACTTTGGAGGTGGTGGGGTATAGATGGTAAAAAGGATGTAGTTAATGGAAAATGCATACATTGTGTAGGTAAGTTGGGTGTAACAAAAGATTGCGATGAGGAAGTAGATTGATGCACTTTTTGTTTTCCTTAGGTAGGAGGTTATTTAGCCAAGGTTGATGGGTGAGGTCCTAAGATAGATGGAAGGGGAAAAAGTGAAATAAGGGTAGTAGGTGAAACTGGTGTATGCAGCAAAGAAGGTTGGGTCTTCCTTTTAGGTGGAGGAATGGGTTTTGTGTGGGATTGTGAGAATGTGGGTAAATCTAATTGTTATGTAATTTCCCCCTCGGGATAAATTGGACATACACGACATGGCACACTAAGAAAATTGAAGAGGTTGATCTAGTCATGGGAGCTCACCTTTCAATTCCAAAAAATCAAGTTGCAGGAAAGCTTGGTAATGGAAACACGAGATCAGAAAAGGAATGGCCAAGGGAACATCGAAGGAAATCACATCTCAAGTGGAAGAATGAAGCGCTAGGCCTGAAGCTTTGGATTTTTGGCATTCGACGAGAGAGAAGAAGCAAGGCGGAAAGGAATAAAAAATGTCTAAAATCCAGAAGTCTGAAAGGCTAAAAGTTGAAATTTAAGAGATCTTAATGAGCAAAAATAGAACAAAGTCAAAAAGAAAAATGTCTGAAATCCTAAAAGTTTGATAATTTATACTTTCGGGTTTTGGAGTTTTGGAGATGAAGAATTTGAAGTTTTGGGGTCTTTGGTGGTAAAACAAGAAAAGTGACCAAAAATTTCTGAAATCCTGAAAGTCCAAAACTCGAAAGGTTTTATATTTCAAAAATTCAAACTTGGTTTGTAGTTAATGCGGTAGAATTTTTGGGGTTTCAGAGTTTTGGAACTCTCAAGCGCTCAAGAAGATGAATAGTATCACGGCTTCCGAAACCAAAACTTCGATATTTGAGACTTTCAGGTTTCAAAGTTTCAAATTTTCATACATCCAAGAAGATGAAAAGTAACCCAAATTCTAAAACCAAAATGTCCAAAAGTCAGAAATTTAGGGATTTCGGAAGTTGCATGCATTTCAAACTATGGAAAAGGAATATCAAGAACTCACATTTTTTTGAGAATGATCCCTAATCTTGAGGATGGCCATAGCTTTTCTTGGGAGCTCATATTTTCACAAGAAAGTAATTTTAGAGGATGTCCTAGGTTTCTCACCTACCACAATAATAAAGGAATGGGATTCCTTTCTTACCCAAAAATAATAGTAAAAGGAGGCATGGGTTTTGTAGTAGAACCCATCATTGTTGTAAGAAAATTCAATGCATTCTAGGGTGGTTGAAGAAATAATTTGAATTCTTCTCTCCCCTTCTCTCATTCTTCCTATATATTGTAAGGAGGGGAATTTTTCTAAAGGTTGGACAATTTGATTTTACACCCTCCCTTCTTCTCTTGTCTGCAAGTGGAATTGTGGAGTTCAAACCTTGCATTCAATCTATAATGCAAGTTTGTGCCTCTTGGCCATTGTAATACATTGTATCAAATATTCAGAGAAATAATAAAAGTTTGTTGACGATTTTCAACCCTCTGTTATGTTCATTGCATCTTCATGTTCTCTCATTATAGTCTTGGTTATCATTGTTCATTGTGGTTATATTACATTTTAATGTTTTTTATTTAATAGCAAAGCGGGTGTTATACATTCCTTTTGGTGTATCACCTCTATTAGTTTAGGTTTATTTTATTGCATCTTCTTAACCTTTTATCCTTGGCAAGTTAGAGTAGGTTTTAGATTAGATCCTCTACAATTCGAATGTGTGCATTGGGCTGAATAATAGGAATCAACCTTCATCCAGAGAGCTTTCCCGATTGCAAAGTCCCATACTTTGGGAAAAGCTCCATGTTATGAAATCACACTAAGAGTTTCAACCCATAGAGTTACCGACATTTAGGGTTGTTGTGATTCACCATCAAAACCAATTTTATAGGAGGATGGACTAGGCTTGATGTCGGCATGACACCTAATGTGGTTACGATTACGGATGCGGGAGAAAGTATGGGTGATGGAATTTTTTTATGTTTTGGTGAAAGTTCAATTATTGGTAAGGGTTTAGGTGTGGGTGAAGGTGATGAATAAGAGGTCATTATGAATGGTATGGGCATGGTTGGTTTGGTTATCTGAAATACCTTTGGATAAATCGGGAGGTATCAACAGACAACATTTGCATTTGGGTTGAAAAAGGTAGCCAAAGGCATCCCCAAAGCATGGAATTATCAACATAATCCAAGCGAGTCATCTAGGCATGAAAATGGAATTGTTGTAGGAGGAGATGATGTTGACTTGGTGGTAATCCTTGTAAATAATGTCTATGAGATAAGGAACTGGTTGGCTTCGGACTTTGTGGGTAAGAGAGCTGAGAGAAAATAAATAGGATCTTGGAAGGCTAATGGGAATTGTCACCAACATGTAGTGGCACTTGTAAAGGATATTTTATAGGTAGGGAGATGATGAGTAGGATTAGTTAGGTTCTTCTTTCGGTTGAGAGGAAGGTAGACATACATAACATGGAGATTTTCCCAAAGTGTGGGACTTTGCAATCGGGAAAACTCTCCAGATGAAGGTCGGTTCCTATTCCTCTGTTTAGATGCACACATACAATTTAAAGAGGATCTACTCTAAAAAGCTACTCTATCTTGCCAAGGACAGGTTAAGAAGATTCAAGAAAATAAGCCTAATCTAATAAAGGTGATGCACCATGTTGAACACACTTTCTCCATTAAACACAAACCATTAAAATGTAATAACAACCACCATGCACAAATAACCAATATTTTAATGAGAGATCAGGAGAATACAATGAACATAAGAGAGGGTTAAAAATCATCCACAAACATGCATTATTGCTCCAAAATTTGATACAATCCATTACAATGGCCAAGAGGCACAAACTTGCATTACAATTTGAAATGGGAGGTTTGAACTCCACAAATCACTTGTAGAGAAAGAGAAGAAGGGAGGGTGCAAAAAAAAATGTCCAACCTTTTGAAAAAAATGTCCCCTCCTTACAATATATAGGAAGAATTAGAGAAGGAGATAGAAGAAATCTGAAATCTAGCTTCAACCACCCCAAAAATGCATTGAATTCACCTACAACAATGATGGGTTCTACTACAAAACCCATGCCTCCATGTTGTTCCTTGTTGGGAAAGAAAGGAAACCCATACCTCATAATTTTGGTAGGTGAGAAGCTGACACCCTAAAAAATGGTGGACTATATTTCTTCATTTTAAGAACTTAGTTCACTAAATTCATCAACCTTGAAATCCTAAAATTCCAAAAACTTTGGAAATTTTGGTTTATGGCCATTGAAGGTCTTTGTTCACTCAAAAATGGCTGAGAGTTCAAAAGTTAAAATTTGAAAGTTTTGAAATTTCAACTTTTAGAATTTGAAATTTCAGACATTGAGTCTTGCTTTTTATGTTTTGGGGCTTGAAATTTAAAATTTCAAAATTAAAATCTTTCAAAATTGAAATTGAAATTTGAAATCCCTAAATCCTAAAAAAAACAAATTTGAAATCTTCTTGAAATCTGAAATCCCAAAATTTCAAAATTGAAATCCATGAAATCCCAAAATCTTGAAATCCGAAAATGAAATTCCTAAAAATCCCGAAAAAAAACCTGAAATCTTGAAATCCCAAAATCTCAAAATTTAATGAAATTTTCAAAATCCCAAAAATTTGAAAAAATCAAAATCTTAAATCCCAAAATCCCAAAATCCCAAAATCCCAAAACTTTTTCAAAAATCCCAAAATCAAAATCCCAAAATCCAAAAACCTGAAAAAACCCTCTAAAATCAAATTTTTGAAATTTTAAAAAAAACTAAAAATACCCTTTTGAAGATTATCCCCTGATCTATCAACTAGTGAAATTTGGACTTATTTTAAGCAAGTTAAGCCCCTAAAAATTGATTTGAGAGTTCATCTTGGGAGGTGAAAAGTTTGAAATTGGAGAACTTGTAATTTATTTATTCACCCAAATCCAAAATGCAATCCTCCATGATTGAAACAACCTCGTTGGCTTCTCTGTGTGCAAGGTCATGTTTTTTTCTATTTTTCCTGAGAGAAAAATTGGATAACAATTTGGTGACTCGTGGGATCACCTGCCTACTAGGTGAAAGATAGTTGCCTTGAAGTATCCATTGGGCATGGAGTCATGAATGATAGCTGATATTGATCTTGTTCTTGAAAAACTGAACCTGAACCTAACTACTTGCACTTACTGATCCTGAAAACCTTCCCACTTGCTTGCACTCTCAATTTTCATAAGAAAATATTGAAGATGAGATTTCTGAGAGTAGAAAATTGTCTTGACTGGAGTTTTCACCTGTCCTGAAATGGACTATTACAACATTCACCTTTGGAGGCACATTGAACTATGCATAATGATACAACCTTGGAGCAACAAAACTGTGTTGCCAAAGCACTTAGGAAATTGAAACCTAAACTACAACAAGACAATGTGCACACACACTTAGAGGAATTAAAATCCTAGGCTAATATTTACAAGGGTGAAACCTTTTCCTTTTTAGTAGCAATGTTTAAGATAGATCCCATTAACTGGAATCGAAGCTCCTCTCCATCCAATGTAGACAATTGGAAGGCATTGCTACTTTTACATCCGTGACCATGTAGGGGCCACTCCAAATGGCATCAAACTTGGAATGCCTTCCTGGTTTTTCCCGATCTGCATCCCACTTTAGAACTAGGTCCCCTTCTTGAAAGGTCCTTGCTCTTGCTTTCTTATCAAACCATCTTTTGACTAAGGCTTGATCTTTCTCCATCATTTGAACTACATGTTCTCTTGATTTCTTCCAATTCCATCACTCTGCATACCTAGCCTCCATTGGTTCAAACTCAAATAACTCCAATTGCTTCATGAGCTCCAATGTGGGTAGCTCTAATGATATAGGAAACACTGCCTCTTTCCCATAGACTAACTTGTAGGGGAATTACTGTTGACCTCTTTGGTGTGATCCTGTCAGCCCATAATGCTGATTTGAGCTTTGTATGCCATGTCCTTTGGTTTTCATCTAGAGTCCTTTTGATGATTCTTAGAAAATTCTTGTTTGTGGACTCTGCCTGCCATTACCCTGTGGGTAATAGTTTGAAGAGGTGCTCAAGTAGATTCCATTCTTGACACCCATTTTGTGATCTTGGAACCTAGGAATGCCAATGCATTTTTTGATATGATAGTGGCGGTACTCCGAACCTAGTCACTATCCCTTCATAAAAGTCTAGTATGCTAGACTCGTTTTGCTTCTTTGAGTGCTACCACCTCGGTCCACTTGGTGAAATAGTTTATTGCTGTGAGAATCCACTTGTGACCTTGGCTTGAGTTTGGATTGATGACCCCAATGAAGTCCAATCCCCATTGCATGAATGGTTGGTCAACTAAAATTGGGTGCAATGGAAGTGCTGCTAACCTTTCTTTTCCTATGAAGAATGCACATTTTTTACACTTTTTGATCCATGTGTAGTAGTCACTAAACATTGTGGGCCAATAATAACCCACCTTCATTATCTTGAGAGTTGTTACCCATGGGGAAAAATGACCTGGCTTCTCCATCATGAAACTCCTGTAACACCTTCTCAATTTGATTTGTTCAATGCATCTCAGTAGAACACCATTGATGTCTTTTTGAACAAAACACCATCAACAAGCACATATGGAATGGCTTGTAATATGAAGTATCTCCTCTTTTCTTTGCTCATTTCTGGAGGGCATAGGCCTATTTGTAGGAAGTGTATCATATTTTGAGTCCAACAAGGATAGGACACATTATCATTTTCTTGTTCTTGACCATCTTGTAGTACTAAAAACAACTCCATTTTCATTACTTGCATCAACTTGTTGACTCGAGGCTAGTTATTCACATAGTCCCTTTCCATGGACCAGCTTAGTGACCTTAATTTCAATGTCATATTCCATGACATGAGTGATCCATCTGCACATTTCTCATTTAGATATTTGTTCAAAAGGAAGTCCTTGACTCCTGCATGAGAGACTAGCAATTGGATCTTGTTATTTGAAACTAGGTGTTTGAACTTCTTCAAACTCTCTGATCACTACAAGGACATGTTTTTCGATGAAGGAGTATCTCACTTCATAGTCCTCCAAACTTTGATTGAAGAAGGAAATTGGTTGTTTAGATCCCTCTTTGTTTTGTTGCACTAGGATTGTAGAAATTGTGTCCCCACCACCAAAGGCATAGAGCATGAAGTCCTTGAGAAGTCTGGATTGATGAGAGTTGGAGCTTGGGATATAGCCTCTTTTATTGCTTCAAAAACTTTCTTTTCCCTTCATTTTCCACCTAAATGCCATGCTCTTCTTCAACATCAGTGTTATTGGCTTCACAAGAGTGGAAAAATTTGGCACAAACCTATGGAAAAATTGATTCCTTCCTAGAAAGCTCTGAAGAGCCTTCTTATGACTTGGAAAGGGAAATGCTCGAATTGCTTCAACTCTTTCTGGGTCAATCATCAATCCTTCCTTTGACACAATATGGCCTAGGAGCTTGCCTTCGTGAGCTAGAATATGCATTTTTGGGATTTAATGATACCCCAAATCTCCTACATCTTTGAAATACCTATCTCAGATGAAAAGGTGATCTTTGCATTTTTGGAGAACACAGTGATATCATCAAGATATATAGTACTATTTTGTTGATCAACCCCTTGAATTCCATGTCCATCACCCTTTGGAAAGTGGCTCGGCATTAGAAAATCAAAATGGCATTTCCTGTAGGCATAGGTGCCCCACTTAGTGGTGAAAGCCATTTTGAACTGGTCATCTTCTTTTACCATTATCTGATTATACCCGAGTAGCCATCGAGGAGAAAATATTTTTGATCCTGATATACCACTTGTAAGATTTGTTCCATTGAAGGGAGTGGGTAGTGGTCTTTGAGAGATGCCCTGTTCAAGTCTCGAGAAGTCCACACACAACCTGATTTCTCCATTCTTCTTCTGACTGGGACCAAGTTGGCAACCCAACTTGAAGTGCTTGATTGGAAATATAATGCTTCCTCTATTAGCTTGTTTAGCTCTTTCTTCATAAGAGGCTCAATGTGTGGGTTGACTGGTCTTTTCTTTTCTGATGGGCTTAGCATCTGGATCTAGTTCTATGGTATGTTGTGTGTAACTTTGATTGAATCCTCATAGGTCCTCATAACTCCAAGAAAAGACATCTGGAAACTCTTGGAAAAGTTGTGTGAACTCATATCTCTCTTTTTCAGTGGCCACTTTTCCAATTTGGAGTGTTTTCCTTCCCCAACCAAAATAGGCTCTGAATCTCTCCTTTGACTTGTATGTTGGCTTTCTCTTTATGAAACTGGTCATTAGGATTGAAGATAGACTCCAATGTTACTAAACCCTTTGGGAAGCTTGTTTGTCCACAACTTACACTACTTGATCCCCATACTGCTGCTCTAATTTATCTTGATTCCTAGATGAGAATTCAGCCTCTTCTTGCAAGAAATTAATGATCTGTTGATCATTCTCAAACACCTGCCAACTTGTGTTATTATCTGGAACTGCTGGCCTTATAATCACATGGATATGTGGTTGTGTTTTGTCTCTTTTGATTATCACCACATCAAAATGTTTCTCCAACTGCTGCAAGCCTATCTGCTGACTTCATTCTTCTTCTAGGTATGGACACAATGTTGAAAGCTTGAAATCCTCAATTAGGTCCCATACCCTATTTTTGTAGCTCTTGAGTAGGTCATTCTTTGTAGCATGTTGTCCTCTGACTTGATTGATGATTAGCTCACTATCACCAAATACTTGTAAATTCTTTATGCCTCTTTTCTAGCCCAATGAAGTCCATGAATCAAAGCCTCATATTCAAGTTGTGTTGTTTGAACATGAAAACTGAAAAATGAAAAGCTGAATAATACTTGATGTTATGTGGTGAAACCAACATGCACCTCCTCCAACACCTTGTTTGCTTCTTGAACCATCAAAAATAGTTTCCATCAAACTTCATTTTCATCCTTATTTTTGGCTTGGTGATGTTAGGAATGGGTGAATTTTCTTCGTGTACACAATATACACCTAATTCAGATTCTTCCATTTCCTTGTATGGGTCAAATGCATGCCTTTTGTTTTCCCATTCATCCAGAGTTCAAATATGGAATACCCTCGACCTTAGTACCTATTTCTAGATCATTTGAACACTCTCTTGATCAAAGGTTGAGAAATTTGCATTGATAGGACTTGGCACATGAGGCTCAATGTGAAAGTTTGCAATTGGTTTTCTGACCTGATGGTTGCCTTGGCTCCATACCTTGTTCTGAAAAGCATGTGTGACCAATCATAGATAGATATCCACCAATTTTGGTAGTGAAGTCTCTTGACAAACATAGTGCAAAGAGTGGTGGGAGGTCAATTACAGACACATCTTGCAAGACTGTGACATTTGGACATGCATGTAGTGTAAGGCTTAACCCTTTGATGATCCCAACCATTCCTATTGTTGTTCCATCTAGTTGCACTACTCCTTTCAAGCACTGGCTCATACTTTAGACCCAATTGATCTCTATTATTTTCTTTGGCATCACTAAGCTACTTGCCCCCTGAATCGATCATGTAGTTATGTACCAAGTGGTTCCCAACAATCAATGACACATAGAATGGTGGAGGCTTCAAATTTTTTCTTGGTTGACCCCACCTTGTTGCACTGCATTAGTGAGAACTTTCTCTCCTGGTTTGATCCATTTGAGGTAGACCAATTGGCCATTGCAGCTTGCAACAAATCTCATTGTCTGGGATTGCCAGTGACTCCCACATGGAAATGTTCACATGTGTTTTCTTCATCTGATCGATGATGTTGAAAGGGGATGAATTATCCTTTTTTTTCCCTTACTTGGCACAACCTTTTTGGAGCTTGAATGAACAGGCACATGTGCTGTTGCTACAATGGGTGCCTTAGGCTGATTTTGCACATTTGGGGCTGCATTTGGTCTACTAACTCCTTGTTGTGTAGGAGTGGGATGAGAAACAACTGGATTAGATGGTTTTCCCTCCTCTATGTTCCTCTTCTTTGACCATGTGTGTTAGCAGCTACACCCTGAAAAGGTGGTTGATTAACTCCACAAAGTCTTATGTTTCTAATTAACCAATGTGGTTTCCATTGGAGGTGCCTCTTGTTGAGTTTCTTGTTGTTGATTTCCTTCTTGACTTGGTTCTTGGGACACACCAATGGTTTGTACCATCAAGGCCTAGTTTAGTGCACCATTGAAACATGTTGATTGATTGTGAGGTAGATTGTAGGGGTAACACCAGTCATACTCTGTGCCATGTTGTTTTGTGTTGGAACCAAGGCTCTTGATGTTGAAGCTGCATTTGGATCATATGGTGGAATGGCTTGGAAGCTTGAGGTTGTCCTTGGTTTGGTTTTGATTTTGTAGCCTGATTTGGTGGTCTATTTTTTGATATGGGGGCCTAGCTTGATATTGATTTTGAGGTTGATATGGCCTAGAACTTTGAGCTTGTTGTCTCTTGATAGTCACTAGCTCATTTCCTAGGTTTTGTAGTTGTTTCATAACCTCTTGTAGCTCTTTTGAAGTTCTTGAAGAAGTAGAAGCCTCACTATTGCTTTGATTTCTAGGGGTGGAATGGGATTCAACTCTGGTGTTTGACTAGTTGTAGGAGCTCCCATGTCTAGATAGAGAGGCATTGGTGGCCTTGGTGCTAGCTTACCAACTTGAATCAAGCAATTTTCAGCTCTAATAGCAATGTTATAGGCTACGGGTAAGGTTATACCTCCCATTGATTGGATCATCATGGCTATATCTGAATTTATAGCCTTCAAGAAATAAAGGAATGCTCCTTTGAGCAGTTAGTTGGTCTCACAAACTATGGAATTCTATCCCATGTCCTTTGGAATCTGAAGTTGAAAATGTCATTTGTTCATTAGGAGCCCTCTTGATTGTTGTCAATTGTTCCAATAAAGACAAATTATCTCCCTTTTCCCCAAATTGATTATGGAGGGCTGTGCATAAATGGTCCCAATTCTAGATAGACCCTGTTGTTAGGCTCTAAACCATTGCAAAGCTTTACCTTTAAAAGATGAAGCTAACAACTTGACCACAATATCCATTTCATTGATTTCATGAATTACACAGACATTTGCAATGTCTGGATGTGGTCAATCGGAGTTGTCTGGTTCTCTCTAGTGAAATATGGGATGTTCTTTAGTGCCACAATTGGAACTAGATTTTGAGCATTTAGGGAAAGTGGGCTACTTGCCCGTGAAGTTGACATAGGGATTGGGTTGTGCCATCTTGATTGGTCAGAGAACTCTGTTGATTGAAGAAAAGGTCTACTAGGTGGAGGTGTAGACAAAGTCTGTTAGGTGGAGATGGTGATCTTTGTGGTCTTCTTCCTCTCCTTCCTCTACCTGGTGATAATTGCAAGTAGACAAATAATCCCTCTTCTCGAGTATCAGACCTAGTTTGAATTCTTCTCATGTACTTGGGAAACCTGTGTTACTACATGCTGAATTCTATCCCTTCAGAGTCACTAGATGTGTTGGGAAATGAGCCTCTAAAGGCTAGATTTTGACAAGTTACACACCAAACTTGATAGAATAAAAATGAAAACCTTGAAGGACCTGTGTATTTGATATTCTAGAGGTTGAAAATTGATTTGGAATGATAGTCCCGAAAACCAAAAATACAAGACTTTCGAATGAATAAAAAAAACCCAAAATTTGGAAATTTGAAATCAAAATTGAAACCCAAAAAATTTGAAACCCCAAAACCCAAAATCCCAAAATCCTGAAACCCAAAATTCAAAAAACTCAAAATTTTGAAAATCAAAATTTCAAAAACTAAAAATACCCTTTTGAAGATTAGCCCCCGATCTATCAACTGGTGAAATTTGGACTTTTTTTGAGCAAGTTAAGCCCCTAAAAATTGATTTGGAGTTCACTTGAGAGGTGAAAAGTCTGAAATTGGAGAACTTGCAATTTCTAAGTCCGAATTTGATGAAAATTCCTTCAAAGCTTGTAGAATGACCTCTTGGTCCCACCGAGCATGCCAAAACTATTGATGCGTAATCACAACACCCCTGAATGTCTATAACTTCGATGGGTTGAAACTCTTAGTGTGATTGCATAACATGGAGCTTTTCCCAAAGTGTGGGACTTTTGCAATTGGAAAGCTCTCTGGATGAAGGCGGTTCCTATTCCTCTATTCAGTGCACACATACAATTTATAGAGGATCTACTCTAAAACCTACTCTAACTTTCCAAGGAGACAAGGTTAAGAAGATGCAAGAAAATAAACCTAAACTAACAAAGGTGATGCACCAAAGGAATGTTGAACACCTACTTTTCCATTAAACACAAACCATTAAAATGTAATAAAACCACCATGCACAGATAACCAAGATTGTAATGAGAGATCAGGAAGATGTAATGAACATAAGAGAGGGTTGAAAATCATCCAAACTTATATTTTATTGCTCCAAAATTTGATACTAGATCCATTCTACAATGGCCAAGAGGAAAAACTTGCATTACAATTTTGAATGGGAGGTTTGAACTCCACAAATTCACTTACAGAAGAAGAGAAGAAGGGAGGGTGCAAAAAAAAAATGTCCAACCTTTTGAAAAAATGCCCCTCCTTACAATATATAGGAAGAATTAGAGAAGGAGATAGAAGAAATCCAAAATCTAGCTTCAACCACCCCAAAATTGCATTGAATTTTCCTACAACAATGATGGGTTCTATAGAAAAACCCATGCCTCCATGTGTTGTTCCTTGTTGGGCAAGAAAGGAAACCCATACCTCATAATTTTGGTAGGTGAGAAGCTGACACCTAAAAATGGTGGATTGTATTTCTTCATTTTGGAGTGAAATGCATGCAACCTCGAAATCCCAAAATTTGGAATTTAGAAATTTTGGTTTCAGAAGTTGAGCTACTGTTCACTACTCAAAATGGTATGAGAGTTCCAAAGTTCGAAATTCCAAAACCCAAAAGTCTGAAAATTTTAGACTTTTGAAATTTAGAATTTTGACATTGAGTCTTGTTTTTTATGTTTTGGGGCTTGAGAGTTCAAAATCTAAAATCCTGAAACCTAAAATCCCAAAATCCTGAAATCCCAAAATCTTGAAATCTGAAATCCCGAAATCCAAAAATCTTAAATCCTAAAATCTCAAAATTTGAAATCCTAAAAATCCTGAAATATGAAATCTTGAAATCCCAAAATCCTGAAACCCGAAATCTCGAAACCGGAAATCCTGAAATCCCAAAACTGGAAATCTTGAAATCAAAATTTTGAAACGCTAAAAATACCCTTTTGAAGATAAGCCCCCGATCTATCAACTAGTGAAATTTGAACCTATTTTGAGCAAGTTCGGCCCCTAAAAGTTAATTTCAGAGTTTATCCTGGGAGGTGAAAAGTTTGAAATTGGAGAACTGGCAATTTCTTTATTCGCCTAACTTCAAAATGCAATCCTCCATGACTAAAACAACCTCGTCATCTTCCCTATGTGCAAGGTCATGTTTATAGGGCTCTCCTATGGGAGTGTACTTTTGTTTCTCCCACCTAAACTAGAAAGCTTGAATGGGAGAAAGGTTGGAAGTAGGCTTTGATTGATTAGATGGGTGAGATGGGCCAAATTTTAAAACTACCGCGTTGGCAGATCCTTTGGCTTTGGAATAATTTTTTGGGGTTTGGAAGAGGAAGATGCATCGTTTGACTTGAATGCATCATTTTTATTACGCAATTAAATTTTATTCTCTTATAAGTGCACGAATTTCAAGTTTACTATCCATGGTGAATGCCTCATCGAACATGCGGAAGTTTTGAACTTATAGAGTTGGTGAGATGTGTCTTGCACAAGCCTTGGTAAAAAAATTTAAAATCTTGGTTTCATGCGGCAGTTGGAATGTGAGATGGTTGATGTGGCTTTTCTAACAAGTGAAAAATCTACAATAGATTCGTCTTCCTATTGTTGTATTTAGTATAAGTTGGTCATTGTGACCTTATCGACAATATTGATCAAAAATGGTCCAGGAAGGCTTGAGCCACTTGGTTGAATGAGTAAATGGAATGTTTAGGTAAACCACTATACCAATCCAATGCAAGTCTTGTCAAGGACATTGGGAATGTCCGTAAGAGTAGAGCATTGTCATGAGTGATTAGATAACACCCATGTTTGAAAGACCACAAGTGTTGTTGCGGGTCTTCTTTGTTGTTGAACCGGTTGAATTTGGGAATTTCCCAATGCGTAGGGTATGGAAAAATGGGAATAGATGGATGAATGGGCTCATTATAGATTTCTTCATATGTCAAAGAGTTGTGAGAGACAAAAACTGATGCTTCTAATGTCTGCATCTTTTCCATCATCATTTTAATAAGGTCGTTGGTAGGTTGTGATGACTAGGCACCCCTTGTAGTATAAGGGGGTAGATGATGAATGTATGATGAGGAAAACATCCTAATATATGGTGGTGCTGAGTACAAGAATTGTGAGGGGGAATAAATGCAGGTGAAAAATATCCCGAATAGGTGATAGACGAGATAGGGGGTTGTTGGTGATATGTGTAAGTAGGTGGGGTGGATGTAACGACTCTTGTAGTGATTGGAGGTAAATACTATGGGATGGAGGATGATGTTTTGGAATGGAGTATGGGTTTCTGACACCATGGGTGGCTACAATGTAATAGGTATATATGAGGTGATGGGTGCAGATGGGGCTATGCTCAAGGTGGATGATGAAGGAATGGTTGATACCATAGATGTTGTAGGTGCAGAAAATATAGATGTTGTGGGGTCAAGTTGTGACACCACATGTGGTAAGGTGGAAGAAGGTAAGGCTAAGCTAGTAGTAGCTGACATAGAAGTGGGGGCGAGGGTAGGGGGAATGGACACAAGAATGTCATATACCAGTTGTCTTGATGAGTCCCAAGTAGATGAATGGGCTAAATAGTATTGTAAGGAAGTGGGATTTTGGTCAAGGAGTCTTGTAAACTCATCATCATTAATACTGATGATGATGGGATGACTAGGATCCATAGGTGATAGGATGGAAGGTGGTGATGGGCTAGGCGGGAGTGGCTAAAGGCTAGCGTGGAACATGAGGGCATTGTCTTGGCTATGATTCAAAACCATGTGAGTTAGCGTAGACCTGGTAATCTGATCTCTATAAATGACACAAAGGCACAAAGGAAATGGATAAAATATGTTCTAGGAGGTAAAACGGTTGTTGTTTTAATTAAAAATTAAAACACAGGAACCGACGATGGTTGGGTTAACCAATGATGGTTAGGGTGACCAATACTTGTTACTATGGAATAATCAAAAGTTTGATAAATGTGGTAATAACTAATGAAAATGAGACAAAATCTAGATTTGACAGTGATTTCAAAGGTCTAGAGGTATGATGATGTATCTGAGAAACCCCATAAAGAATAGAAATGTGATGAGTGTTTTTTTGTAAAATGACTAAAAAGTAGGTAGCCAATGATGATCGATGAGTAATCGATGACGGTCACTAGACCGATGCGATTACTTATGAAATTTGAAAATATGGAGAAAGTTGACTTTAGTGACTTAGATCAGATAAAATACCAACCCAGAAACTTGAGTATGGTAATGATGGACCCTAACACACTCAAAAAAAGTCAGAATACACCAACTATAATTGGGGAGTGTGAAAGGAAGAAAGAAAAAATGGAGAACACGACCTCACAACTCAAAACAAAAATCAAACAAAAGTTAACAAACACAAAATCCTATGGGTGAATTTTATGTTTTAGCTTATGCTATTTAGGATTGACTTGTGACTAGAACAAAGTTTTTGGTTTGATAGAAGGTGCCATATGAAAATCCAAGATCTAAGGATGGTTTCAGGTAAATTTTTGGCAGGGGGTTTTTTCTTTGAGATAATGACGGGATAAAGAAACCATCCGGGAGTTCACCGTCAATCCTTTGATCATGTGACCGTTGACAACTTCTTCCATGTAGGATGATGATTAAGAAGATGTGAAAATTATTTGATTGGTTTAGTATAAAGAGTGTACAAATTGAACTACGATTGAATTAGTCAATCATCAGCTAGGCATGAATTCCAGCGTATAAGTTTCCCTCAATTAATGTGAGATATAATGCAATAAACCATAATGAAATGCAAATGTGTTAAGTCCAAATCCAAAATTATGTTTGATGTAGCAAATGGAGAATAAGAGGATAGATTATCCTTCACTAATGCAATGCAATAGAAAAAAAGACATGTTCTTTTTAAAGCACCAAAATCACAATTTCTTTTAGATAATACAAACAAGGAGAGTATTCCAGAGAAGAAAATTAATGTGAATAATTTTCAAATGGAAATAAACACACAATTTAAACCTAGGAATGAACAAATGCAACAGTAACCCCTAATGGGTCCCACCAGTGTGCCAAAATGTTTCATTAGATTGTTGTAGATAATGAAACAGATAAGGGTAAATATGCGAAGGAGGAATACCTATAGTCACGTGGTTGAAGGTTGAGTGTGTGCGTTTCTAATTTCTGATCCAAAATGATTGTGTTAGCTTTATTTTGAATAAGAGGAGATACATGAAATGCAAAATAAGACCACACGATACGATTAATAGCAAATTTTAGTGGAATATCTAGCATGAATTAGATATAGGAAGTGTAATACTTCCTTGATGGTTTTCAATTCACTAATATATAACTCAATATAAAATAACTAAACATTCAAATAAAAGAATCTAATGCTAGTGTTCGATTGAGGTGTCTCGGACTACTATCGGTGTCTTTCTAATTAAAAGCTTGATAAATAAACTAGTAAAGGTAGTAGGTAAGGTTGAAGGATGGGCAAGTGGTCCGATTGTCACAATTAGGGTGTGGGTAAGCTTTGGTGCAGTTTGGGTTGATTTTCGGTGATTAGAAAGCTTGCTAGTATAAGGTAGTTTTAACAGCATAGAGACCAACCCTGGTCAGGGTGGGACTGATGACGGTTCAGGATGACCAATATCAGTTACTATGGATAATGGTAGAATGTCAAAAGTTGGAGTCTAGGATTTCTTTGTGTTTGCACAAAGAGTTAGGAAAGTCTGTGGTGAGGTTGTAGGTGGGGTATTAGCTTTGGGTGAGGTTTTGTGAGTTTTGGAGGTTGTTAGGGGAGGTTTAGTGAAAGTTGATAGGAGACATAACAACCGACGTCGGTTTGGTGATCGATTCCGGTGAAGAGAAGAAACTGATGATGGTTAAGGTAACCGGCATTAGTAGGGGTGAAATGGTAGTAATTAAATAAACCTAGTTTTTAGAATTCTCTGTGATTGCACAGGGAATGGAGGGAGGATGGTTGGGTTCGTAATAAATTTAGGAAGACTCAGGGATGCCTAAAGATCAAATACGAAGAGCCAGAAGGTTGTGGGTGGTAGGTTGGCTAGATTGGTAAAAGGTGGGATGGAGGAATGTAGGAAAGAACAAGATCTAATAACAAAAGATAAAGAACCTATTAATTTAAGTAAGTATTGAATGATGAAAATCAAATACAGTTACTTGTATTTGTAGGTCTGGTTGGTGAAGGATGGAAGTGGTTGATATGTGAATAATTCTATGGTCGAGTTCCATAGCAAAAGTACTTCCTAGAGTGTTCCGTGAATGATAATTCCTTTTGATGAGTATCAAGTGATTTTTTGAGCCTTTGATTTAGTGTATTCCGTCATTTGGATGCTGAAAATTCTCTCGGTTCGTGCTTGTGTGAAAAATGATCTCTCAAAAATCATAATGACCAACTTGCGTAAAATTTTACACAATTGTATATAAGGTAACCGACGATGATTAGGATGACCGTGTCGGTTAAGGATGGAAATCATAGGTTTTCCAAAAATAAGCAAATCCTTGCTCTTTTTTTGCGTTCTCTAATTTTCAATTCAGGTCTCAAGTGAAGGTTAGCATTTAGATAAGTGGGTGTATTATTGGAGAAGGAATATGAATTTAATTTTAAGGTTAGACTAAGTCCTAGTTGGTTAAGATAAGTGGAGACTCAGTCTTAGTTAATTAATAGACTAAGAATAAGTCCATGATGAGGTGTCTAGGTGAGGTGTAAATTAATTTAATTAAAGTAATTAAATTATTTAATAGTGTGAGGATGAGCATTAATTCAATTGTAAGTAATTAAATTAATATGAATGTGGGGTAAGGGGTCATAGTAAGGTGAATACATTATGTTAATTAATTAAATTGGACCAAGGGGAGTATGACCCAAATTTGGTGTCAACACATAGTGTCCATAAGAAATTATTTTTAATATATGAGCTTTTGTTACTAATATTGTTTTTTTTTTGCAACATTTTTGAAAAGGTCACATGTTATTAGGAAAATTAAGTTTGAAAAGTAAAAGAAATTGCAAACTAGGTTTGTTATAGTTTGCTTCCATTTAAACAACATCAAAAGATCTTAGATCTTACTTATTCATTGTATGTCATAATATTATAGGTTTATTTTTGTCCTTTATTACATTTAAATTATTGTTTCTAATGTTTCTTTCATTGAGACACTCTTATATACTTGTTTTGTATACATTTTACAATATGTTTTTGTTCGCGGCCTTCTATTTGAAGTTAAAATCTATTTAGTTTTTAGGTACTCCCTTCATCAATTTTTGCAATAGTTCCCACTAATTAAAAATTGGGGGAAACATTTCCATATTTTTACCAGTACATATGTGTGTATAATATTTACACTTTTGACTTGTGCATGTGTTGCTCCACTTCCAATCTCTTTGCAATTACTTAAATATTATGGTCTTTATGTTATATGCAAATATGTGTGTCGCCAGGGAACTATTGTTTTTTGCCCTTTGCTATTAATTTGGGAAATTAGGCATTTAGTGACTTTACGTGTGTGTCATATGCACAAGTCTAAAGTACAAATATTTTTCTCACATATATATGTGATCAAACTATGGAATTATTTTGTTTCCCTCTTATTTTATTGGTGGAAAGTATTTCTATCATATGCCATTGTTAATGTGAATTGATTGAATATTATACGATATGATCAAATTTTGTTTGAAAATCTACATTTTATGTTTACATATATAGGTATAAGATCTCAATATCTAGTTATAGGTCACCTATAGATGAGATCTATATGACTAAAATCATTATGATGAATTTTTTAATTAATAAAAACTTTGATATATATATATATATATATATATAGACACATAAACACACACACGAAAATACATGCAAATAATAGAAAACGGAGAAATATTTTATTCTCACTATCAATATTTTGTATACCATGACCTTTTTGGCAATTGCAGCTTGAAATTATTGACTTATAAGTTTAGAGTGTATGGAACAATATTCAAATAATTAAAGAATGTCTCGATGCTACATGGTAAAACACCCATATGTATTTAATGCGATATACTCAGATGTAAAGAGTGATGTTCTATTTATTCTAGTAAGTTATTGACTACACTAGAAGTAGATACATCTTCTTTAATGTTACTATTGATAGCAAATCACAGGACCCCCGAATGTATGCAAATCGATGGGTTGGGACTCTCGGTGTGATTGCATAACATGGAGCTTTTCCCAAGTGTGGGACCTTGTGAAATCGGAAAAGCTCTCCAGATGAAGGCGTTCCTATTCCTCTGTTGGATGCACACATAAAAATACAGAGGGTTTACTCAAAACCTAATATAACTTTCCAAGGAGACAAGGTAAGAAGATGCATACAAATAAACTTAAACCGACAAAGGTGATGCACCGAGGAATGAAGAACATCTGTCTTGCGAATAGATACAAACCATTAAAATGTAATGCAAGATCATGCCTGAGATAACTTGATTTGTAGTGAAAAATCGAGGAGGATGTAAATGAACAGAGACAGGGTTGAGAATCATCCATAGACATGCATTATTTGCTCCAAAGATTGATACAATACACTACAAAATGCCAAGAGGCAAAGTTGCATCACGGTTTTAGACGGGAGGTTTGAACTCCACGAATTCACACCGCCATGAGAAGAAGGGAGGGGAAAACAAGAATGTCTAACCTTTAGAAAGAATCCCCTCCTTGCAATTTATAGGAAGAATGAGAGAGAAAAGAGATAGGAACTCCAAATCTACCCCAACAACCTCTAGGTTGCATTTAATCCATCTCATTATGGTGGTAGGTGAGAACCCTAGCAAACCCAAAAAATGGTGAATTGTATTTTACATTTTTGAAGAGCTTGTGCTCACCCAATTAAAGATATCTAGTAGTAGTTGGATAGAGGACCTCGTAAGCTTTCCTAAAAGTCCAACATTGTGTGAATCCGAGCTCCCTGTGAAAAGTTATGGCCATCTGAATATCTACGCTAGGGTTTACTTCCTGTAGGAGTGTCAACGCTCAAAATGTTGTGCCTCCTTAAGATGCGCATCGGTGCATCCATCCTTATGTCGACATCCTTTTACCTACGTCCTTAACCTCTACCAGGGCACATCCATTTTCATGTCGACATCCTTTTACTTGCGCTCTTAACTGTACTGCAGGGCACATCCATTTTCATGTCGACATCCTTTTACCTACACCCTTAACCTACACCAGGGTGCATCCATTTTCATGTTGACATCCTTTTACCTACACCCTTAACCTGTGCTAGGGTGCATCCATTTTCATGTCGACATCCTTTTACCTATGCCCTTAACTGCACTAGGGCACATCCATTTTCATGTCGACATCCTTTTACCTACACCCTTAACCTATGCCAGGGCGCATCCATTTTCATGTCGACATCCTTTTACCTACGCCCTTAACTTGTGCCAGGGTGCATCCATTTTCATGTCGACATCCTTTTACCTGCACCCTTAACTGTGCCAAGGTGCATCCATTTTCATGTCGACATCCTTTTACCTGCGCCCTTAACCCGCACTGTGGTGCATCCATTTTCTTTCGTTTGTCTATATCTACCTGAGGGGGAAGATATATACAAAAATTTAGCAATTCAATGGGATCACTGCGTGCTAGGTAGAAGATCGATGGCCTTTTAGCAATCCATTGGGAATGGAGTCATAAGCAATAACCGAAACCAACACGATATATGATCCCACCGATACCGCAACTCTTCTTCTCGAGAGCACGCTGGACTATAGAAATTCAACTCGAGAGCGAGAAAAACACGTGCCGAAGCACTTAGGGAAACATAAACCTAACTACAACAAGAAAATGTGCATACACACTTAGAGGAATTAAAATCTAGGATAATATTCACAAGGGTCAACCTTTTCCTTTTAGTAGCAATGTTTAAGATAGATTCCGTTAACTTAGTGGGAGTTCTTCTCATCCAATGTAGACAATTGGAAGGCATTACTACTTTTACATCCTATGACCATGTAAGGGCCACTCAAAATGGCATCAAAATTGGAATGTCCTCCTGGTTTTTCCTGATATGCATCCCATTTCAGAACTAGGTCCCCTTCCTGGAAGGTATTTGCTCTTGCCTTCTTATCAAACCATCTTTTTACTAAGGCCTGATCCTTCTCAATCATCTAAACTACATGTTCTCTTATTTCTTCCAATTCCATCAACTCTGCATACCTGGCCTCCATTAGTTCAAACTAAGACAACTCCAATTGCTTCATGAGCTCCAATGCCGGCAATTCTAATGATATAGGCAATACTACCTCTTTCCCAAAGACCAACTTGTAGGGAGAACTACTTGTAGACCTCTTTGGTGTTCTCCTGTCAGCCCATAATGCTGATTTTAGCTTGGTATGCCATGTTCTTTGGTTTTCATCTAGAGTCCTTCTGATGATCCTTAGAAAATTCTTGTTAGTTGACTCTGCCTGTCCATTACCCTGTGGGTAATAATTTGAAGAGGCGCTCAAATAGATTCCAATATTGACAACCCATTATGTAATCTTGGAACCTATGAATGCCAATGCATTGTCTGATATGATAATGGCCGGCACACCGAACCTGGTTACTATTCCCTCATAAAAGTCTAGTATGTTAGACTCATTTGCTTCTTTGACCGCTACTGCTTCAGTCCACTTGGTGAAATAGTCCGTTGCCGTGAGAATCCACTTGTGGCCTTGGCTTGAGTTTGGATTGATGACCCCAACGAAGTCCAATCCCCATTGCATAAATGGTTGGTCAACCAAAATTGGGTGTAATGGAAGTGCTGCTAGTCTTTCTTTTTCTGTGAAGAGTGCACATTTCTTGCACTTTCTTATCCATGTATAGCGATTCTTGAACATTGTCGGCCAATAATACCGCCTTCATTATCTTGAGAGTCTGTTACTCATAGGGCAAAATGTCCTTTGGAATATCCATCGTGAAAATCTCATAACACCCTCTCAATTTGACTGTCCTAATGCACCTCAATAGAACTCCATTGATGTCTTTTTAAACAAAACACCATCAACAAGCACATATGGAATGGCTTGTAATTTGAAGTATCTCCTTTTACTTTTCTCATTTCGGAGGGCACAGCACATGCTGTAGGAAGTGTATCATATTCTCGAGTCCAACAAGGAGTGGGCACGTCATCATTTTCCTATTCTTAACCATCCTATAGTACCAAGACAGTCTTTTTTCATCACTGCTTCAACTTGCATTGACTCAAAGCTAGCTGTTTACATAGTCCTTTTCCACGTACTAGTTTAGTGACCTTAATTTTGATGTCATATTCCATGACACGAGTGATCCATCCTACATGCTTCTCATTCAGATCCTTGTTTAGAAGGAAGTCCTTGACTCCTGCATGAGAGACCAACAATTGGATCTTGTTTTTTGAGACTAGGTGCTTGAATTTCTTTAAGCTCTTGATCACTGCAAGGACATGCTTTTCAATGAAGGAGTAACTATTTTCGTATTCCTCCAAGCCTTGACTGAAGAAGGCAAATGGTTTTTCTGATCGTTCTTTGTTTTACTGTACCAAGATTGCAGAAATTGTGTCTCCACCACCGAAGGCATATAACATGAAGTCCTTGGAGAAGTCTAGATTAATGAGAGTTGGAGCTTGAGATATAGCCTCTTTTATTGCCTCAAAACTTGCCTTGCCTTTAAATGTCCATTTAAATTCCATGCTCTTGTTTAACATCAGCGTTATTGGCTTTACGAGAGATGCAAAGTTTGGAACAAACTTGTGGACAAAATTAATCCTTCCTAAGAAGCTTTGAAGAGCCTTCTTGTGAATTGGCAATGGCAACGCTCGAATTGCTTAAAATCTTTACGGGTCAATCATCAGCCCCTCCTTTGAAACAATATGGCCTAGAAGTTTTCCTTTGTGATCCAATAATATGCATTTTTTGGGATTCAATGATACCCCAAATCTTCTACATCTCTAAAATACCTACCTCAAATGAAAGAGGTGATCCAATGCATTTTTGAGAATACAATGATATTGTCAAGATATATCAGAACCATTTTATTAATCAATCCCTTGAATTCCATATGCATTTCCCTTTGGAAAGTGGCTCCAATATTTGATAGCCCAAATGGCATCTTCTTGTAGGCATAGGTGCCCCATTTGGTGGTGAAAGTTGTCTTGAACTAGTCATCTTCTTTCACCATTATCTGATTATACCTTGAATAGCCATCTAGGAGAGAGAATCTCTCTGAACCAGACACCACTTGCAATATTTGTTCCATTGAAGGAAGTGGGTAATGGTCTTTGAGAGATGCCCTGTTGAGGTCTTAGAAGTCCACACACAACCTAATTTCTCCACTCTTCTTCCTGACCGGAACCAAGTTTGCAACCCAGCTTGAGTGCTTGATTGGGAATATAATGCTTTCCTCTATTAGCTTGTTTAGCTCTTTCTTCATTAGAGGTTCAATGTGAGGATTGGTGGTCTCTGCTTCTACCGATGGGTTTAGCATCTAGATCCAATTATATGGTATGTTGTGCCAAGTTGATTGAATCCTCTCAAGTCTTCATAGCTCCAAGCGAAGACATCTAAAAATTCTTGGCAAATCTGTATGAAATATGATTTCTCCCTTTCGATGGCCACTTTAGCAATTTGAAGTGTTTTTCCTTCCCAAACTGAATTGGCTCTCGAATCTTCTCTCTTGACCTGTATGTTAGCCTTTTCCTTATGGAAATATTTGTTAGGGTTGAAGATAGACTCAATGTTACTAAACCCTTAGGAAGCTTGTTTATCTCAGTAACTACACTACTTGATCCTCATCTCGCTGCTCTAGTCTCATCCCGATTCCTAGTGAGAATTCAACCTCTTCTCGTAAAAAATTGATGATCTGTTGATCATTCTCAAACACCTACCAGCTTGTGTTATTATCTGGAACTGCTGGCCTCACAATCACATGAATATGTGGTTGTGCTTTTTCCCTTCTAATGTTGTCAACCACATCAAACATTGCTCCAACTTCTGCGAGCATATCTACGGCTTCATTTTTCCTCTTGGGTATGGACACGATGTTGAAACCTTCGAAATCCTCAACGAGGTCACATACCCTATTCTTGTAGTTCTTCAATAGGTCATTCTTTGTAGCATGTTGTCCCCTGACTTGGTTGACGATTAGCTCACTATCCCTAAACACCTACAAGTTCTTTATGCCTTTTTTCCTGGCCCAATGAAGTCCATGAATCAAGGCCTCATATTTAGCTGTGTTGTTTGAACAAGAAAACTAGAAACAGAAAGCTGAATAATATTTGATGTCTTGAGGTGAAACAAGCATCTCTCCTCCTCCTACACCTTGCCTACTCCTTGATCCATCGAAAAATAACTGCCATACCTCATTGTCATCCTTATGGCCTGATTTGGTGATGCTAGGAATAGGATGGTTTTCTTCATGTACGCAATAGACTCCTAGCTCAAATTCTTCTACTTCTTGGTAGGGATCGAAAGCATGTACCTTGCTTGCCCATTCATCAAGAGTCAAATCTGGGATGCTTCCAACTTTGGTGTTAGCTTCATCTGTGCTTGGATAATCTTCTTGATCAAATATTGAACAATTGACATTGATTTGGCTTGGAGTATGAGGCTTAATATGAAAGTTTGCAATTGGTTCGGATCTGATTATGACCTTAGTACCATATCTTGTTCTGAACAACATGTGTGACCAGTCAGCAGATAAGTAGCCTCCAATTTTAGCTATTAAATCCCTTGATAAGCATAGGGCAAAGAGTGGTGCCAAATCTATCACTAACACATCTTGCAAAACTGTAACGTTGGGGTATGCATGTAAGGTAAGATTCAAACCTTTAATCACTCCCACCATTGCTACCGTTGTCCCATCCAATTGCACTACCCACTTTGATATGACTTCATATTGGATACCCAGCTGATCAGCTATTTTCTTGGGCATGACAGAACTACTTGCCCCAGAATCAATCATGTAATTGTGTACTAATTTATCCCCAATGATTAATGAAACATATAATGGAGGGGGTTTCAAAACTTTACCTTATTGTCCTCCATGATTCCCTTCAGGCTGAGCAGCATTTGTGAGGACATTCTCTTGCATATGGACCTGCTAGTTTGAAGTCAACCAATTCTTCATGGCAACTTGTAGAAGATCTCTTTGGCCTGGGATGGATAAAGATTCCCACATTGATATATTCACATTTTTATTCTTCATTTGATCAATGATGCTAAATGGGGATGAAACATCTCTTTGCTATCCTTTAGCCTGCACATTCCTTTCTTGTACATGGGCAGCAACAATTGGCATTTGAGTTGGTTTAGAAGGTGGTTTGGGCTGTCCTTGTGTGTTTGGAACTATATTTTTCTTACCAACACCTTGTGGAGTGATGGAAGGTTGTAGATCACTTGGAGCCAATGACTGCCCTTCACCAATATTCCTCTTCTTTGATCTTGTGTTAGCTGCTACACTCTGAGAAATTGTTTGATTCATGCCATAAAAATCCTCAGCTTGCCAATTCACAAGTGTGGTATCATTTGGAGCTGTGTTTTGTTGAGATGTCCCTCGTTGCTGATTTGTTTCTTGACTCACTTCACCCTCTACACTAGTATTTGTCACCATCAAGGCTTGGTTCAAAGCACCATTGAAGCGCATAGATTAGCTATGGGGTTCATTGCATGGGAAACACCAATCATACTCTTGAGCTATGTTGTTTTGCACTAGCACTAATGCTTTAGAAGTAGATGCAACATTGCGGTTATAGGGCTGAAATGGTCTATTGGTGGGAGGCCTTCCTTGAATTTGATTTTCAGTTGGATTGGGTGGCCTATTGGGCTAGTATGGTTGCCTATTAGGTTGAGCTTGAGGCTAATAAGAAGGTCTAAAGTTTTGGGCCTGCTGCCTCTTGAGTGTAACCAGCTCATTTCCCAAATTTTGCAATTGTTTCATGACCTCTTGGAGTTCATTTGAAGCACTAGAGGATGAAGTAGAAGTTTCATTTGAACTTTGATTTCTAGGAGTGGGAATAGGAGCCAAAGTGGGTGCTTGACTAGTGCTTGGATTTTCTAAGTTTGGATACAAGGGCATGGGAGGCCTAGGAGCCAACTTACCAGCTTGAATAAGATAGTTTTCAGCCCTAATGGCAATGCTATAAGCAATAGGTAAGGTTGTGCCTCCCATAGATTGAATTAACATAAAAATATCGAATTCAAAGCCTTAAGATAGTATAGAAAACACCTTCAGCTATTGGCCTAATGGCCACTGGAATCCTATCCCAAGACCTTTGAAATCTGAAGTTGAAGTCAGTTAGCTACTCATTGGGAGCTCTCTTGATAGTTGTCAATTGTTCTAGTAGAGACAAATTGTCTCCCTTTTCTCCAAACTGCTCATGGAGAACTATGCATAACTGATTCCAATTTTGGATAGAACCAACTCCAAGGCTCCTAAACCATTGCAATGCCTTCCCTTTGAACGAAGATGCCAAAAATTTGACAACAACATCCATTTCATTTATCTCATGGATTGCACAAATGTTAGCAATGTCTTTGACATGATCACCAGGAGTGGTATGATTTTCTCCAGTGAAAAATGGAATGTTCTTCAATGCTGCAATTGGAACTAGATTCTGTGCATTGAGGGCAAGTGGGCTGCTACTAGTGAAGTTGACAAAAGGGTTTTGTTGCACCATTCTGATTGGCTTGAGAACCCTTGTTGATTGGATGAAAGGTCTACCAGGTGGAGGGGTTGATAAAGTCCTGTTAGGTGGAGATGGTGATCTTTGTGGTCTTCTTCCTCTCCTTCCTCTTCCTGGTGATAGTTGCAAGTGGACAAATAACCCCTCTTCTCGAGTATCAGACTTGGTTTAAATTCTTCTCATGTACCTAGGCAACCTTTGGTGCTACACCACTGAATTTTATACCTTCGGAGTCACCAAATGTGTTAGAGAACGAGCCTCAAAAGGCTAGATTTTTCCAAGTTACACACCAAACCTGACAATATTTAAAATAATTTAAAACTTTGAAGGACCCGGAAGATACAATTCAGTTATTGGGTCTTGTTGTGCAACTACTAATCCTTGAAGGGTACAAGTGAAACATAGGTCATGTAAGGCAACTTATAAAACCTGAAACACACTATTTCGGGACTTGGGACATGCTCAACACCTGGGAAAACCTGAAATACTAAAAACTATGAAATTTTGAAAGTTAAAATATCAAAAATCTAAGAATACCCTTTTAAATATCCCCTGATATATCAACTGGTGAAATTTTGACTTGTTTTGAGCAAGTTAAGCCCTTGAAAATTGATTTCAAAGTTTAGCTTGAAAGGTGAAAAAAATATGAAATTGTAAAACCTGCAATTTCTGAGTTCAAATTTCTTGAAAATATCTTCAAATCTTGTGGAATGACCTATTGGTCCCACCAAGCATGCCAAAAATATTGATGGAAAATCATAGGACCCCCTGAATGTCTGCAACTCGATGGGTTGGGACTCTTAGTGTGATTGCATAACATGGAGCTTTTCCCAAGTGTGGGACCTTGCGAAATCGGAAAAGCTCTCCGGATGAAGGCGGTTCCTATTCCTCTGTTCAAATGCACACATAAAAATACAGAGGGTTTACTCAAAAACCTAATCTAACTTTCTAAGGAGACAAGGTAAGAAGATGCATACAAATAAACTTAAACTGACAAAGGTGATGCACCGAGGAATGAAGAACATTTGTCTTGCCAATAAATACAAACCATTAAAATGTAATGCAAGATCATGCATAGATAACCAGATTTGTAGTGAAAGATCAGGAGGATGCAAATGAACACAGAGAGGGTTGAGAATCATCCACAGACATGTATTATTTTCTCCAAAGATTGATACAATACACTACAAAATGCTAAGAGGCAAAGTTGCATTCTGAGGTTTAGATGGGAGGTTTGAACTCCACGAATTCACTAGCCAAAGAGAAGAAGGGAGGGTAAAAATAAGAATTTCCAACCTTTAGAAAGAAGCCCCTCCTTACAAATTATAGGAAGAATGAGAGAGAAAAGAGAGAGGAATTCCAAATCTACCCCAACCACCTCTAGGTTGCATTTAATCCATCTCATTATGGCGGTAGGTGAGAACCCTAGCAAACCCAAAAATGGTGAATTGTATTTTACATTTTTAAGAACTTTTTCTCACCCAATTAAAGATATATAGTCATAGTTGTGAGAGGACCTCGTAATATTTCCAAAAGTCGACATTGCATGAATTCAAGCTCCTTGTGAAAAGTTATGGCCATCTAAATATCTGGGCAGGGTTTGCTTCCTGTCGGGGTGTCAATGCTCAAAATGTTACACCTCTCGAAGATGCACCTCAACGCATCCATCCTTATGTCGACATCCTTTTACCTACGCCCTTAACCTTTGCTTTGGGAACATCCATTTTCATGTCGACATCCTTTTACATGCGCCCTTAACTCGCGTGGAGAGCACATCCATTTTCATGTCGACATCCTTTTACTGCGCCCTTAACTGTGCGTGCGGGCGCATCCATTTTCATGTCGACATAATTTTACTGCACCCTTAACTTGCGCAAGGGCCCATCCATTTTCATGTCGACATCCTTTTATTTGCACCCTTAACCTATGCCGGGCGCATCCATTTTCATGTCGATATCCTTTTACTGCGCCCTTAACTGTGCCGGGCGCATCCATTTTCATGTCGACATCTTTTAACCTGCACCCTTAACTGTGCTGGGCACATCCATTTTCATCTGTTTTCTATATCTACGAGGGGAAGATATATACAAAAATTTGGTGATTCAATGGGATCACCGCTCTACTAGGTAGAAGATCGGTGGCCTTTTAGCAATCCATTGGGAATGGAGTCATAAGCAATATCTCGAAACCAACACGATGATATCCGATCCCGAGCACGATCATCGCAACTTCTTCTCTAAGAGCACGCTGGACTATAAAAATTTGACTCGAGAACAACAAAACCTGTGCCGAAGCACTTAGGGAAACCGAAACCTAACTACAACAAGACAATGTGCATACACACTTAGAGGAATTAAAATCTAGGCTAATATTTACAAGGGTAAACCTTTTCCTTTTAGTAGTAATGTTTAAGACAGATTCCATTAACGAGAATTGGGAGTTCTTCTCCATCCAATGTATAAAATTAGAAGGCATTACTACTTTTACATCCTGTGACCATGTAAGGACCACTCCAAATGGCATCAAAATTGGAATGCCCTCTGGTTTTACCCAATATGCATCCCATTTCAGAACTAGGTCCCCTTCCCTGGAAGCTCTTTGCTCTTTCCTTCTTATCAAACCATCTTTTAACTAAGTCTGATCCTTCTCAATCATCTGAACTACATGTTCTCTTATTTCTTCCAATTCCATCAACTCTGCATACTTGGCCGCCATTGGTTCAAACTTAGACAACTCCAACTGCTTCATGAGCTCCAATCTTGTCAATTCTAATGATATAGGCAATACTGCCTCTTTCCCATAGACCAACTTGTAGGGAGAACTACCTGTAGACCTCTTTGGTGTTCTCCTCTCAGCCCATAACATTGATTTTAGCTTGGTATGCCATGTTCTTTGGTTTTCTAGCCTTGGCTTAAGTTTGGATTGATGACCCCAATGAAGTCCAATCCCCATTGCATAAATGGTTGGTCAACCAAAATTGGGTGTAATGGAAGTGCTTTGCTAGTCTTTCTTTTCATGTGAAGAGTGCACATTTCTTGCACTTTCTTATCCATGTATAGCGATTCATCGAACATTGTCGGCCAATAATACCTCGCCTTTATTATCTTGAGAGTCTGTTACTCATGGGGTGAAATGTCCTTCGAATATCCATCGTGAAAATCTTGTAACACCCTCTCAATTTGACTGTCCCAATCCACCTTAATAGAACTCCATTGATGTCTTTTTAAACAAAACACCATCAACAAGCACATATAGAATGGCTTGTAATCTAAAGTATCTCCTTTTTGCTTTGATCATTTCCGGAGGGCACAGTGCATCTCGTAGGAAGTGTATCATATTTTGATTCCAACAAGGAGTGGGCACATCATCATTTTCCTGTGCTTGACCATCCTGTAGTACCAAGACAGTCTCTTTTACATCACCTGCTTCAAATTTCGACTCAAAGCTAGCTATTCACATAGTCCTTTTCCACGTACTAGTTTAGTGACCTTAATTTTGATGTCATTCCATGACACGAGTGATCCATCCTACATGCTTCTCATTCGGATCCTTGTTTAGAAGGAATTCCTTGACTCCGCATGAGAGACCAACAATTGGATCTTGTTTTTGAGACTAGGTGCTTGAATTTTTAAGCTCTTGATCATTGCAATTACATGCTTTTCAATGAAGGAGTAACTATTTTCGTATTCCTCCAAGCCTTGCTGAAGAAGGCAAATGGTTTTTCTGATCCTTCTTTGTTTTGCTATACCAAGATTGCAGAAATTGTGTCTCCACCACCGAAGGCATATAACATGAAGTCCTTGGAGAAGTCTAGATTAATGAGAGTCGGAGCTTGAGATATAGCCTCTTTTATTGCCTCAAAACTTGCCTTGCCTTTAGATGTCCATTTAAATGCCATGCTCTTGTTTAACATCAGCGTTATTGGCTTTACGAGAGATGCAAAGTTTGGAACAAACCTACGAGATAAAATTGATCCTTCCTAAGAAGCTTTGAAGAGCCTTCTTGTGACTTGGCAATGGCAACGCTCGAATTGCTTAAAATCTTTCTGGGTCAATCATCAGCCCCTCCTTTGAAACAATATGGCCTAGAAGTTTTCCTTTGTGATCCAAGAATATGCATTTTTTGGGATTCAATGATACCCCAAATCTTCTACATCTCTTTAATACCTACCTTAAATGAAAGAGGTGATCCAATGCATTTTTTTAGAATACAATGATGTTGTCAAGATATATCAGAACTATTTTATTAATCAATCCCTTGAATGCCATATCCATTGCCCTTTGGAAAGTGGCTCCAACATTTGATAGCCCAAATGGCATCTTCTTGTAGGCATAGGTGCCCATTTGGTTGTGAAAGCCGTCTTGAACTAGTCATATTCTTTCACCATTATCTGATTATACCCTGAATAGCCATCTAGGAGAGAGAATCTCTCCAAACCAGACACCACTTGCAATATTTGTTCCATTGAAGGAAGTGGGTAATGGTCTTTGAGAGATGCCCTGTTGAGGTCTCGGAAGTCCACACACAACCTAATTTCTCCGCTCTTCTTCCTAACCAGAACCAATTTTGCAACCCAACTTGAGTGCTTGATCGGGAATATAATGCTTGCCTCTATTAGCTTGTTTAGCTCTTTCTTCATTAGAGGTTCAATGTGAGGGTTGACTGGTCTCTGCTTCTACCTGATGGGTTTAGCATCTGGATCTAATTCTATGGTATGTTATGCCAAGTTCATATTGAATCCTCTCAAGTCTTCATAGCTCTAAGCGAAGACATCTAAAAGTTCTTCGCAAATCTGTATGAAATATGATTTCTCTTGCTCGGTGGCCACTTTAGCAATTTGAAGTGTTTTTCCTTCCCCAACGAGAATTGGCTCACGAATCTTCTCTCTTGACTGTATGTTAGCCTTTTCCTTACAGAACTAGTCGTTAGGGTTGAAGATAGAATCCAATGTTACTAAACCCTTTGGGAGCTTGTTTGTCTCATGAATCGCACTACTTGATCCCCATCTTTCTAGCTCTGTCATCTTGATTCCTAGTGAGAATTCAGCCTCTTCTTGTAAAAATTGATGATTTGTTGATCATTCTCAAACACTGCCCGCCACTTGTGTTATTATTTGGGGCTGCTGGCCTCACAATCACATGCATATGTGGTTTTGTTTTTTCCCTTACGATGTTGTCAACAACGTCAAACATTGCTCAACCTGCTGCAATCATATCTACGGCTTAATTTTTTCTTCCAGGTATGGGCACGATGTTGAAAGCTTTGAAATACTCAATGAGGTCCCATACCCTATTCTTATAGTTCTTGAGAGGTCATTCTTTGTAGCATGTTGTCCCCCGACTTGATTGACGATTAGCTTGCTATCCCGAACACCTGCAAGTTCTTTATGCCTTTTTCCTATCCCAATGAAGTCCATGAGTCAAGGCCTCATATTTAGTTATGTTGTTTGAACAGGAAAACTATAAACAAAAAGATGAATAATATTTGATGTCTTGAGGTGAAACGAGCATCACTCCTCCTCCTTCACATTTCCTACTCCTTGATCCATCGAAAAATAACTTCCATACTGCGCCCTTAACTGCACTAGGGCGCATCCACTTTCATCCATTTGTCTATATCTACCTAAGGGGAAGATAAATACAACAGTTACATTTCCATTTATTTTATGGTATGTAAAAGATTGATATTGAGAATCTTGTTGTATTTTATTTTATTTGGTGTAATTATCAAATTTGGTTTAAAATACACATTCTCAAAGAGTTGTCGACCATTCTTATCTCTACTTTTAGCATTGTTCATAATCAAATTGACATATCTTTAGAGGCTAGTGCTCTCTCAATACATAGTTTATTGAAGTTGAGTTTCACGACAGAAAATTATTTTTAACCCTATAATAATGCGTAGGAGTGAGGACATGTGTGATAGTTTTGTAGAGACTTCCTACCTCTATGGTCTTGCTAGATGAGATAGTGTATTTTCATATAGAGATGTTTTAAAATTGTACATTTAATATATTCAAGACATTTGAGAAGCAAAATAGTATGGTGGAAGATTCACATACTTTTACATTGCCAAATTTGTATGCTTGTATATTTATCTTTTTGATTGTTTTGTTTTTAAAAAACTAGTTTGTTTAGTTTCCTTCATTTATATATTTTAGATTATTTTTGTTTAAATAAAAAATCAAAGTGATTGTACATTAATAAAATTGACTCAAAAAAACCTTCATCCTTTTTATAGTGAGGAAGCATGTATACTTGGCCGTAATAAATTTTGAAAATATTAAAAAATATATATATAAGTTTATGGAAGAGCTGAGTTAGAATAAAGATACTTGAGAATATATGATACATTGCATGTTAAAATTTTGTACATTTCACTCTAAGATATTAAAATTTCTTGCATTCATATAATTATTTTGATTTTTACATTTTTATTCCGCTTATGATATTTTTGTAATTACTTAAATATTATAGTCTTTATGTTTTATGCAAATGTGTGTGTCTCTAGGGAACTATTTTTTTCATAATTTCTATTAATTTGAAAAAATATTCTTTTAGTATAAAGAGAAGATATTGTTCTCACATCTATATGTGATCCAACTATGGAAATGTTTTATTTCCTCCAAATTCACTTTAGGAAAATGTTTCTATCATAGGTTGGTGTTAATGTGGATTGAGTGAATATTGTCTGATATGATCAAATGTTGTTTGACAATCTGCATATTATGTTTACATATATAGGCATAAGATCTCAACTTCTCTATGGGCTGCCTATAGATGAGATATATATCACTAGATTCATATTGATTTCTTTTTAATAAATAAAAAATTGATAGATATGAAAATACATATAAAGCATACAAGAAGATGGAATGTGTTAAGAAGAAATATCAATAGTTTGTATACCATGAACTTTTTGGCGTTTCTACATGAAATTATTGACTTATAAGTTTAGAGTGTATGCAACAACATTCGAATCATTAAACAATGTGTAATGGTGCATGTTAAAAAAACCATATGTATTTAATGTGATATATTTAGATGTAAAGAATGACATTTTATTTACTTGAGAAATTATTGCTTATACTAGAAATAGATACATCAATTGTTTAATGTTACGAGTTCCATTTAGTTCATGGTATGTAAAATATTGATATTGAGAGTCCATGCAAGTTTTTTGGAGTGATTGTTTTCGAGCATGTAATATAAATAACTGTTGTAATCAATTTGAATTTTTCTAATGTAAATGATGATCTAAAATAAGTAATGAATTGATCACTAAAATATTTTTTTCTACATGCGTGAATGTATTATTATAGAGATAAAATACTCCAAGTAGAAAGCAATGAAAAGGCAAACGGGACAAATCATATAAGTGTTTCCCACTTGGTGACAAAAATAGTTTAAAATCTAAGCTGGTAAATAAATATTTAAAAATTCTATAAAAAATATAAAAGTTCAAGTAAATTGTGGATACCCTATAGGTTGGTGTTTATAAGATTTTAGAAATATATGTTTGGTAATTTTATATTTGTTTGGTCATGTTTTTGTTTTTAGACATATTTTCCTCAAGGTACAAAACTAGAAAAATGTGGGACAATTTTGTTCTTTGACCCAGACCAAATTTATTGCATTTACAACTATGATAGACGTGTTATTTAGTGTGATAAAAGCAACTTGGGAGGAGATAGACAAAGGAGAAATTGGGTGTGATAACATAATGGTATGGAGACATGTGGAAGAAATGAAAGCAAAGGTGAGTTCAAAATTTTAAAGAGGTGCAAAAGAGGTCACATATTTTGGTATTTAACTTGGGTTTTGCTTTCTTATAATATTATTATGCTTATTGAAGGTTTAATATAGAATGATGAAACATAATGGCGATGGGAAAAGAATACAAAGAAGTTGTGTATTGGGGTGAGTCAAGCAAATTTGAAGGGATGGTTGTCAACAATATATGTATAGAGGACTAGGTAAAAACAAGTGGAGCTTGTTATATGCATCATGAAAGTGGAAACTTGTTGAATAGTTAGAAAGGTAAGATGTTGTGGTAGATAGGTTTGACAAAACAATATATTTTCTTGATTCCAACAATAAATTTGATGTTTACACCATAAATTGCATATGTATTTGTATAAGATCATGGTTTATAAGTTGTCCTATGCGTAGGGATAGTTTTTGTTGTATTTTCATTGTAGATCTAGTGGTTTCTCTCTAAACGAATGAATTTTATGTGAGTGTCTAGTTTTCCTAACTATCAATATTCAAATTACATTAAAGGATTTGAGGTGAATATTTGGGTATTATTTATGTTTAATGATATTGAAGGTTGTCTTTAGACAGAGGTCCTACTTATAAAAAGATTTAAAGTCTTGAGTGGATGTTATTTAGAAAGCTAATAACATTGATACCTTTGAATTGAAGAAGCATTGAATTTGTTTATTCCTTCATATTTTACTTTTTAACATTTATGTTATAATTGTGAGTAACATACAATATTCAATATCCTTTGTAAGTATGGAGAAATGATAGCTAATCAAAGACTATCAATATTTGTTTTGGAAGTTGGTTATATTTATTTTCCCCATCTATTCATTTGAAGTCCATAGGGTGTGGGAGAAATGAGTGACTACATACTGTCTATTTATCGATGGTAGTATCTTACCTCATTAAGTTTTATTTTGGGTGATTTGAATTTGTAGTTTTCTAAAATTGTTTTGTTATAATGTTCAATCTGTTGGTTCTCAATTTGATCTCACCCCGTTTGCTCTAAAAATTCTTCAATATGTGGGCTCTGTCATATTTTGTATTTCCTGAATGGATGTGTGAAAGTTTTTATTCATTTATATGTTGAAGATCCCTCTCCATGGTTGTGGATCAAATTTGGGCCTTGTATCATTTCCAATTTCTTCATCCTTAAAGAAAGATTCAATTATGGGCTCAAATGGAGAAGTTCCCTGCATCTTCTTGTTAAGCAGACGTGTTTTCCCTGTCAAATTATATCTCAACATCTTAAGATACGTGTTCATTCTTAATTGGATGTGGCCTGAAGGGTCTTTTTGGTGAAATTTTCCACTTTGGTCATATTTGTAAAAAATATCAAATGGGCCCCACAGCCTTGATATTCTTTTATTAGCTATCCAACAAATATGAAGATGTAAGGAAAAAGTCTTACTTTGATCCCGAAGAAGGAGATGTGGCATATTTCAAAAGTTAGAAGTGAAGAGGTGGGTCACTAGGGAATTTTGAAACTTTAAGGCCCACTTCAACTCAAAGATTTTCCATGTGGAGGTTGGCATTCATTTGAAGATCCACCTCTAGATCCAACCTTAGCATTTACACCAAGGAGACATGTGGAAGCTTCCACTGGCTCCTCTCTATACTTAAACTTTTAAAGAAAATTTCTCAGACCCTAGGCACGTGGCGCTCTGCTGGTCCTTAATATTTTTCAATAACTCTGCCAGACTAAGACATATTGTGAGCCCATGCTTGTTTATGGTCTTTGATTTTGGGAACCATATCAAAGATTCACCAAAGAGACACGTGGAGGCTTCCACTAGCTCCTTTTTATACTAAAACTTTTTCAAAGGCCAAAATGCAATTTTCTTGGGCTCGGGGCATGTGGAAGGCCCGTGCTTTTTGAAAAATGTTAGGGAAAATTCTGACACCCCCTAAATGACCTTTAGATCTAATTTTCTAAGGCAATGTCATTTGGTGTGAATGTAGAACATTGATCTTTACCAAAGTGTGGGACCTTTACAAATGGGGAAAGCTCTCAGAGAAGGTTGGTTCCTCTTGCTAAACTACTACGCCACAAGCTATTCTAGTGCGGAAAGCTAATCTAATCCTAATCTAACTTCCAAGGAAACAAAGAGAGAAAGAAAACAAGGAAAAATAGATCCTACACTAAAATGATGATACACCAAAGAAGGAAAATGTTGAACATCTGTCAAAATTGCCATGAAATAAGAAGAGGTGAGTATTGTAGAGGATGGACAAGTGCATCACAAAACCAAGGATGGATTTCACACAAAAAATGTTCTAAAAATCCATGAACACAGCTCCAAAACCTAAAATGAACATCCAAACATGTACAAATATCTTCAATGAAGAGAAGCAAGAAGAAAACAACCAAAAAATGAGCAAGGATAGATAGATGCATCACAAAACACGTTTTTTATTTCTCCAGAAGTTTGCACAAAATATCATTTCATGGGTAAGAGGTAAAAAATGCCATTACAGAGTACGAGAGGAGATTCATACTCCATTTTTGACCCTAGGGAAGAAAAGAAGGGAGAGGCAGAGAAGAATGATGAACAACCTTTACAAAATGAGCCAAAACTAGCTTTTATCGATCAAACAAAAAGAAGAAATGAGAAAATGTAGGAAAATTTGATTTAAAAATTCAACCACCAACAAGATCCATCTAATTGGCCTGAAAAATGATGGGTTTCCATGAAAAATCCCATACTTTGAAGTACATTGCTTCGCAGAGCAAGAAAGAGGCCCATACTTCATTAATTTTGGTGGTTGGAGTCATTTTCTACGTTTTTGCATGTTAGAGACGTTTTCCCATTTTTCTCTCGCAAATCTCCATCAAAAATCAAAATTAAACCATCCATCGTGTAGAGGATATCAAAAATTTCCATTGATACCAAAATCACAAAACTGAGCTCTAGTGTGAAAGATATGCCCCTATGAAGATTTATGGCAAAAATGGCAAAATTAGGGCAAAAGTTATGTTTGCGGGCGAAATTTGAAAAATTTCCTTCTTTGTTTTCAAATTGGGAAAATTTCCCAAAAACTATCTACTGACCTAACCTCCACTACCGAGATGGCACCCTTTGGTTGATCCACGGCTTCAAACAATTGTTTTGCCCCTTTTGTGAAATTGGAAAATTTTCCAAAATCCTTCGTGGCTCTGCCACTCCATTCTTGATGTGGACACGTGGTGCCTTTTGATGCGGCGTGGAGGTGCAGGTCAAGTTTTTACCTTTGTGCTTTTATGGTTTTGGCAAAAAACTAAATATCCTCCTGCCGCCCGATTCCCGCCGCTAACTAGACACGTGGCACCTTTTGATGCTTGGCGAGGATGCATTTCCATTTTTCCTTTGATGCACTTTGACCAAATGCCAAAAGGTTTAATTCCTTCTATCCTGCTACTCTACCCCGACACATGGCATCATCTCATGAGCTACAAGATTCAAACAATATATTTCCTCTATGGGCTTTTGGGCTGAAATTTTCCTTTTGAGTTTTTATTTGAAAAGCTAAGTGCCAAATTTTTTCCTGTGGGTCCGCCTTGGCAATTTTTCCCTCCAAACTCCACCGAGCCATAACTCAAAAATACAAGGAGTTAGGAGGACTTATTTACCTTTCTGGAAAGGGGAAGAAAAATCCTATCTAATGAAGCCATTTCTAGGACCTTTTAAGTGCTTACAATGTGTGAAAATTGAATTTGAAGCACAAGGAAGGAAAGAATGAAAACAAGTTAGCCAAAATAAGTATGGGGCTCATTTTGGATAGTAGAAAATTTCCTTTGTACTTCACCTTTGTAGTTGCACTAAGGAAACACATGGAGGCTTCATTGAAAATTCAAAGGTGGGGAAGTGGGTTGGCGGAGGAAAATTGGAAATTTTTCCTTTTTGTTAAAAAGGGTAAAATTGCATAAATGAGCCGCGACTCCATTAAAGGCCTAGATTAAGCCATGTGTCAAGCTCGATTTTCAAAGGTAGAGGGGTGGGGAAAAATGTGAAAATTGCACATTTTTTCCAAAATTCATAAAAAACAAAAGGAAACCCAGACCCGCTTGAATCAGATTTTTCCATGTGGACCACTCTAATCTAAAGTTGAGAAAGGGGAGAATCAACAGTTGTTGTGCATTGCATCTGATTTTGCCGCCATTTTTTCTCCAAGACTCTTGGAGATGTGAATACGGATTGTTTTTCATTGTTTTTGATGAAATTCCTTGTCTTTTTTGTCTACAAAGTGCAATTGAATGGATTTAGAGCTTAACTTGTGAGTCCAAGGATTGTAAAGGTTTATATTTTGAAGTTATAATTTCTTAGGCACTTGTAAACGTGAATTACGGAGAATTTGGATACAAAGTAAAGTTGCAAAGGAAATAATGGGAAAGTGATGAAATGATGGAGGTTGCAGGTGCAAAGGATAAAAAATGTGTTGCCATAGGAGATGACTGGGTGCCCCAGTTAAAACAATGATGGAGATATTTACAATGATTCACCTTTTTGAACAACTGGCAACTTTTTGTTGAAAACTGTTAAACATCATTTTCTGAAAATCATGATCAAACATGTAACAAACAAAGGTTCCTCAAATATTATTTTCTTGGGGGGAAAGCTTGGATGTAAATGAGTGTTATAAAAATCATGCTTTAGTCATGAAAATGGTCGGGGGTTGAATTCTTACGAGAAAATTTGAGAAATCCCATCTTCTGAGAGACCATCTAAGAAACTGTTAATCTCTTATGTTTTAGATTTAATCATGTCAAGTTGGTTGCAAGTGTACAATCATCGATAAAATCTGAGATTGTTCAAGAAACCTTCCCTGCTGATGAATCTAATCAAACTTTGAATTAATCTGTGTTAATCTTGCACAAATTTGTCGTTTTATTTTAGAATGTACGTAAATAGTTTTTCTTGTTCGTATTGCAATCTTGTGTGAAAATAACTCGAATCACATAAGATCTCGTCCCTATGATAGTTTAGTGGCATTTGTAATTTCATTAAGATAATATCCCTCATCCTATATTGAGATAAAGAATTTAAAATAACTTTACTATCATTTTGTTGATTAAGATTGTATGTAATCCTTTGAGTGTATCTTAGGCATGAGGAACCGGGGTCTTTGATGTTTAATTGAGTCTTTAGCTTGAGCCTTCATGTTAAATTCTTGAAGATTTTGTGAAACCATGTAAATCACGGGCCTCCATTGATGCACACCTTGGTTGAAGTAATTTTTATCTATTACGAAGAATTCTTTCATTTAGTTTTCCAATTTCCGTAAAGGTTCTCAAAGATCCGGCAAAATCAAGTTTATCCTGCTTAATCTCCCACTAAATGTTTTTCAAAAATAATGAATCCTACCTGAACTACCCCTTTTTTCCTTGTATGTCCACAAATGAATAAATTCTACTACCAAAATATGTAGAAGCAATCAGGATTCCATAATGTCTTTAGTAACCTTAACCTTGTTTAGAAAATATCACCATTCTTTAGAAGTGACAACTCATGAGAGTTAAATTATGGTACGTTGATCATATTTTCTCAAGGTTTCCTTTCAAATTCATGTAAAAAAGGATATCTTCATTCTCCTTCACCAACATAGGTTACAAAATGGGTCCTCTCGGCTGGTCGAAAGGCACCTTGCCTAAAGTAGCAAGGATAGATCAAATCCATTTATATGGTGCTAACCATTTCTCCAACATTTGAGCTATAAAGAGCGGTTGAATCCCCTACTTGGCTACAAAATTACATACATCATGATTTATCTGTCTCTAGGATTCTTGTTAAATATTTGATACTACTCAACTTATAAGGGAGGATAAATTTTGATACCAACACTTTTGGCGCCATTGCTGTGGATGATTTGAATTACAGAGGACTTATTTGTGTGGCAACATTACCACCAAAGGTTTGGTTACGAAAATCATGGCATTATCAGCAACAATCTTAATTGGCACTCCAAATTTGCATATGATTTGATTTAGCATGAAGTCCATGATAACTTGGTGTGTTGCTTTCTCTATGGGGATTTCTTCCACCCACTTAGTGAAATAATCGGGGCTACAAGAATCCATTTATTACCAGCACTAGAAGGATCAGAAATTTCACCAATGAAATCCATTCCCCATTGCTTAAATGGGGCTTCAATTGACACAGGCTGCAAAGGAAGGGATTCGAAGCTTTCATTCTTCTAGAAAAAAGCTGGCAACTTTCACATTTTCTAACCAATAGAGTTGTATCTTTGAAGAGAGTTGGCCACCCCTCAAGATTTTATGTCCTGTATCTCTTCCGGAAAATGTGCCCCACAAACTCCGTCATGGAGATTAAAAATTACCTTTGGGGCTTCATCCTCAACAATGCATCTTAAGACCAATCCCTCTAGGTTCTTCCAAGCTAACCCAAAATCAGTAATAAAATATTTTTGAGAGGCTAACTTAAGAGCACTTTTCTGATTTTTACTCAAATGTTCAGTAAGGCAGCATAGATGTCGGTGATAAAATATTATATTTTTGTACCATTGAGCTTACCAAAATTTCAAGGACATACACCCTTTCTCTTTGTAATTCATTCACCTCAATATTTTTCAAGTTTCTCTCATCCATAAGCTTAGCTAGGCCCAAACCTCTTACTAGTTTCATGGTTTGGATATCCATGTCATACTCCTACAACTTGTTCACCCATCTACATCTTTTGCTTAAGACATCCATCTACGATAAGATGTATTTCACCACATGGTGTGGGGAACATAAGCAAAAAATTTAGAGCTCAATATGTAGGGTCTGAAAACCTTTGTTTCTTTCACCAAGGAAAATTATTTCTTCTCCATGATGGTGTACTTCAACTCATCTCCTTGCAATGCCTTACTGAAAAAGGAAATTGGTCTCTCAGCCCCTTCATCATCTTTCTGCAACAAAACATATACAATGGTGTTTTCTCAAGTAAAAGAACCATTTAAACAGGATCCTTGTAATTTAGAGCTACCAAAACAGGGGCATGCTTTAGTGCTTCCTTGATCCCATTAAAAGATTGAATGGAAGCTTCTTCCCATTTGATAACTTGGTCCTTTTTCAGCATACTAGTAATGGGGATGGTCAGCTCAGCAAAGTTAGACAAAAATCTTCTGATAAAGTTTATTTGTCCAAAGAAGGATTGAACTCCCTTCTTAGTTCTTAGAATTGGAACCTTTCTGATGGCTTCCACTCTCTCAGGATCAATCATGACCCCTTCCTTTGATACAATGTGACCAAGCAAATTTGCCTTTTGTACTCCAAAATGGCACTTCTTGGGATTCAATGATATGCCATACTCTCTACACCTTAACAACATTCTCTCCAAGTGTTGCAAGTGATCATTTCTTTTTTGGAAAACACAGTTACATCATCTTGATAAACAACAATGAAGTCATTATTATAACTAGCCTATGCTACATCCATTGCTCTTTGGAAAGTTGCTCCAACATTCATTAAGCCAAAATGCATCCTGACATAGACATAAGTTCCCCAAGGAGTGGTAAAGGTAGTCTTTATTCTTTCTGAATCCTTCACAACTACTTGATTATAGCCATAGAAACCATCCAAAGTGGACAATAATTTAGAACTAGTTATTAATTGTAGCATATTATCCATGTTTGGTAGAGGGTAATTATCTTTCAATGATTATTTATTCAAGTTCCTGAAGTCTATGCACAACATTATATCACCATTATTTTTTCTAACAGGTACTAAATTTATAACCCAAGAAGAGTACCTTGTTGGCTGAATGATCCCTCCATCCCTCAACTTATTCAATTCTTCTTGCATCTTCAAAGAAAGGAGTGGATTGATGGGCCTGTATTTTTCTTGAAAGGCTTGGCATTAGATTCAAGAGGAATTTCATGTTGGAACAAATTTTCCTTGTATGCCTTCAACTCAGAGTAAGACCAAGCTAGCCAGTCTTGATATTTCTTCAAGCAATTGAACATAGGACTACATTCCTTGTTGAGATTGCTTCCTAACTAGATTTTATGTGGTTTTTCCTTTATTCCCAACTCATGCTCTTCCACATCTCTTGAAACTGACATACTCCTCTTAATAATGCAATCAACATTATCAAATTTTGACTCAAGTGCTACCAAACCTTTAGGAATTGTGTTTTTCTTGATTGGATGATGTCTTTACCAAATAAAGTTTCCTTTCCTTCAAACCAACACACACCATTGGTTCCCAATCTATATTTTGGTCAGAAAACTCACCTTGGTTCTACAAAAACCATTTCACTTGGGTGTCATCATCAAACACTTTCCAATTTTTAATGTTATCAAGGATAGATGGCCTTGTTAGTATTTCAACATCATACTCACAAAATGGAGACACTGTACAATTCCCAAATCTGGATCCTAGCACTGCTAACTTTTCTATAACAACATTAAACTTTCTATCATGGTGCACAATATTAAAAGAGTCAAAAATTTCAATCAAATCCTAGACTGCATGCTTGTATTGTTTCATTTTCTTGATTTTTAGTAGCATACAATTTTCTAATTTTCTTGAAAATCAGTTATGAATCCCCTTTGATAATGATATCCTTTATACCATATTTCCATGAAATTCTCAAACCTAATAAGAACACTTCATATTCAACAATGTTGTTAGTGCATTTAAAGTTAAGTTTGAAAGAAAAAAACAAACACTTCTAGCTGGAGAAATCGAGAACAATGGCAACACCATTTCAAAACTTGGAATAAGCTCAATTGAATAAAAGGTCCAAGGTAAACCTACTTGTTCAAGACATTTACATTGATCAATCTTATGCTCTTTTCCATTAGAAAACCCAAAAATTTATCTCGCATACAAGACTTCATAAGAAGCATTATTAGGATCTTCAATGACGTGCAACATCTTCTTCTCTCCATATAACTTTACAAGGATGCCTTCAATTGGAATGGTGGAAAAGTACATATCCATCTAAACACTTCCACCAAGACTTGCAACCCAATTACTTGATAACAACATGCCCCATTTAACAGAGGAAAGCAACAATAACAACATCAAGTTTCAAGTTCTTACCGGATAAGATGCAAGTTGTAACACCAACCCTTTTACACATACTACAATAGAAACCTCTGTAGAATCCATTACAGTACACTTGCCATTAGTTTTTTTCACTTTAATGTTCAATTCATTCATGACCTCTAGAGGGATAACATTACATGATGCTCTAGAATCAAACATACAATTGTGTAGCAATCTGTCCCTAGTAATCAGTGTTGTAAAAATGGATCAACATTTAATTGAGACTCAACCAAAGATGTTCCCAAGTAAACTTCAGGTGGTTCACCTATCTCCTCTAATGTTGGTGGTTTTTATAGATCTGTAATGGTTGAAGGAGTTTTTTCATTATTTATATTTCTACCTAGGGCACCCCTATCTTCCTCCAATCCCAAATACTCAAAAGCCCTCTTCTTGTGCTCAGAATCCTAAGTAGTTCAACAATTGGGACAAAAATCTTGATCTAACTCAATACTTGGGCAATGTCATATGGAATGCATTTGGGAAAAGTAGCATTTGGACAAAGATTCACAAAATCATCAGATGGCATAAGATTTTTCACATTTTGGGCATGGGTGGGAACATCATTTCTACTTGAGACAACAAGGCCTTTTCTAGATACATCTTTCTTTGGAGTTTCTTTTGGGACATTGGTGAGAACTGGGGTTTTTGGTTTGGATTAAGGCCCTGCCCCATTGCTGACTTTACTTCTTATGTTATGATCTTTTTCTTAGGAAACAACAACATTCATTAACAGTTGTCTATCCTCTTCTGATGGGATTCCTCCATCATACTTCTTAATCACTAGAGCTGTTAGGTACTCAAAATCATTATTAGGAAGTTCAAAATCTTGTACCATATCTATTTCTAAAGCATGAGAGGGAGGAAGAAGAGGTACCTAGTGAATACAATCCCAAAAACTTGTAGCATTTCTTGCACTTATTACTTCAGTTGAAGTTGATCCTTGCTGTGAGCTTGTAGAGAAGTCCACCATGCATGCATCATCATGAATGTTATCATCATCATTAGCTTCTTCAACTTTCCGATCTACTTCTGATGGTGGGTGGGGTAAGAAACATTTGTCACAAAAAGAATTTCATTTGTCTCTTCAACAACAACAACTCTTGCGTTTAGAGGATCAGACACTACTCTATATTCCCTAGCTTGGGCTTGTCTCACTCCCATGGTTCCTTTCCTCCGGCATCGAGATATCTGATAATTTCTAGGATGATTTACAAATCTGTCTTGTCCTTATTGCCTATGCTGACCTTGAGAACCTTTTCCAATTCCTTTCTCTTCCTAGCTATATTGTAAGAGATTTCTTTAACAGCCTACAGCAAAGTCTTTACAAATTCCTCAAGATTCACAACCTTACTTGATTAAGGCTTCTTAGGGTTGATAATTTTAACAATTTCCCTCTCAGGAGGTTTTCCAACTGCTTTAATGTTGTTCTCAATTTGTAGAGCCATGCTAAAGGCATGTTTCAAAGTTACATGGTTCTTATCCCTCAAATAGTAAGAAAATTTCTTATAAAATGCATATGAATACTTTATCGACATGATTCATCACATTACCTCAAATTAACAAAGAGTCTTCTCAATGTTTTGTTAAATATTGTATTGAAATCATGCATTGATTCATTAGGATTATTTTTTATTTTTTCAAACTGTGATAAAAGAAACCTAGGGTCTGTTTTATCACCATACTGCATTCTAAAAGCATTCTTCATCTCTGTCCAAGAATTAATATAGTTACCTGGCAAAGATTTATACCAATCCCATGCATCTTCTTCTAGAGTATGGATAAACAATTTAATGTATACATCCTCAAATTCTATTTCAAATTCCTCCATCATATTGACAAAGAGCTTCAAGTGCTAATCATCAGTGATTGCATTATTTCCTTGAAACTTAGGTAATCTATTTCTTACATCTTGTGGCACAACATTTGGATAGCTAGCCATACCTCTAAAAATTGATGGAATAAAAAGATTTAACAACAAATGGAGGTATGGGTGGAGGCTAAGCCATATTATTTTGAGGAGGTGATATTATAGGAGAAACATAATGATGAGGATTGAGGGGTCTATGTGGTACAGGGATGTAATTTTTGTAACGATTGTCCTCTAAAGGCTCTGTTTATTGGAAAATTCTATTAGATTTGGAAAATTTAGGGACATAATGAGATGCAAATCTTCTAAATACAAAATAAGGACCCTCTTCGATGGAGAATTTAATTAAACAAAGAGACTACTTGATTCGGAAGAAATTGAGGAAGTATTGCAATCTTCAATCATAGGCTGATTAGTTTCACCAATGGAGATCTCTTTTTCTTGATGCTTTACCTCCTACAACCTTTCAAATTATTCTTCCTTATGAATTATACTTTCTTTGTAAATCTTGAAACAACCTTCTACTAGGGTCCCCTGGTGAAGAAAAATATTCTTCCTTCCATCTTTGCAGCTATTAATGACAAATTTTACTTGATATATGTTAAGACACTTTGGTATTTATTAAGAATTTAAATAACACAAGGTAGCCACTAAGGATTTTTACCTTATTTTTGTAAATGCACTATGAAAGACCTATAAAATGTCTATCAATACCAGATTCATGTAAATCTTACAAGATTTGCTCTTCTTCTACCCAAATTTATTAATGAGGATACAAACTTTAGTGTAATAACTGTATAAGCTAGAAATATTGTACTCAGAACTTACAAATTTAAACTATTCTTATAGATCTAAAAAAATAATGATGTTTCAACAATGTATTTGCACTTAGATCATGTAATAAATATTACCAGGGTCTATACGTGTACACCTTTGTTTAAATATTCCCCTGCAATGGTGCCACTAGTGTTGTTGATGGGCCAAATGGATATGAACTGGCAACAAATCAACAAATATTTCTTGGCAACACTAAATAGTCCCCGGAAATGGTGCCACTAGTTTTGTTGATGGGCCAAATGGATATGAACTGGCAACAAATCAACAAATATTTCTTGGCAACACTAAATAGTCTTGGGAAATGGCGCCACTAGTGTTGGTATCCAAATTTGTTCTCCCTTTCAAGCCGAGAAGCAACACAAATTGGACATGGAGCTTAGAGACAGATAGATCATAGTGTGTGTCATTTTGATATCGAGGATGAGATCTAACCGACCCTTTGTCACTCAGATTTTTGGAGATATGGATAACACCTTCAATAGGATTTGACCTGTCCTCACTACTTTAGGTTGTGCCTCTTCAACCAAGGTGAGAGGACCCTTAGTGTAACCTCTATTTGATGAAGGAGATGGAGATATCCTTCTTTTGCACAAATTTTATGAAGAAAACCTTGGAAAAGTATGGTCAATACTCCATAATTTAACTCTCAAGAGTTTTCACTTCTAAAATATGGAGATACTTTCAAAACAAGGCTAAGGTTATTGAAGACATTATTAAATCCTGATTGTTCTACATATTTTAGTAAATAGATTTTATTCCTTTGTGGATATACAGGGAAAACAAGGGTAGTTTAGGATGGATTCATGGTTTTTGAATGATTTTGGTGGGAGATTAAGCAGGATAAATTTGATTATACCAAATCTTTGAGAAACTTCACAACAATGGACAACTCAATAACAAAAAGCTTCAAAATAGTTAAGATGTTCCTTCAACCAAAAGGTGTGCTTCAATGGAGGCCAGATCAACACGTTTTCACACAAGTATTTGAGAATCTAGCATAAAGGCTCAAGTTAGAAGACTCAATTAAACACCAAAATCTCTGATCAATCATGCCTAAGGTACACCCAAAGACTTACAGACAATATTTATCAACAAATGATAGTGGAGTGATTTTAAATTTGTTTATCTCATCATAGGATGAAGGCTCTTCCTGAAATGAAATTGCAAATGCCACTAAAGCATCACAGGAAGATATCTTGTGTGATTTATAGACACTCGAAACAAATAAGATAGAGATTGCTAGATATTGGACAAAAATTAATTTCAAAATTACTTAGATTCATCAACATGGGAAAGCTTCCAGAGAAATCTTAGTGATCATCAATGGCTATACATCTATAACCAACTTGACATGATAGAAAATATAACACAGAAGAAACTAACAGGATATCTTGGATTGGTCTCTCAGGAAGATGACTTACTCAAATTTTCTCTTAAGAATTCAACCCCTGACCCTTTGCAAGAGTATTCTCATTGAATTTATATATTTTCCCCAAAAGAGAAGAATATTTGAGGGACCTTTTCTTGTTACCAATTTGCCTCAGAAAGTGACATTCAAAAAAATTCACATCGAAAGCTCCAGTGTGTACCAATTGTGAACTGATCATGTTTCATGGGCCCTCAACTAATGACTAGGATGTCATGCCACCAATTTTTAAAAATCCTTCTAATCATTCTGATTATGTCATGTGAGAAATCCCCTTTTTAATAATTTTGTGGAGGCTCTGCACAACTAGATCTGATAGGCAATCCTTTTCACTCTCGAGGCAACACCTTTTTCATCTTTTAAACCTACAACTTTCATCATTTCATCCTTTTCCCTCTCTTTCCTCTGCAACTCTATCCCGCATCCAGCTTCTCTGGTAATTCCCATTTTTGTAAGTGCATGAGCAATTAAAACTTAAAAATCCTTGGAATCACAAATTAAGTTGAATCCATTTAATGACACATTACGAGATAGAGACGACAAGGAATTTCATTGAAATATGACGAAAACTAATGTGTATTGGCATCTCTAGGAGTCTTGGAGCAAAAATGGTAGAAAAATAAATGCAATGCACAACAACCATTGATTCTACCCCTTTTCCACTTTATTTTATAACCATCCACATGTTTCCTTGGCACAACTGCAAAGGAGAAGTACAGGGAAAGTTTCCAAACAAGCGTGGGCCTTCCATGTGCCTTGGGCCCAAGAAAAATGCCTTTAGGCCTTTGAAAAGTCTCAAAAAAAGAGAAGCCAATGGAAGCCTCCATGTGTCTCAAAGGCGCACTTTGAGATTGTCCCCAAAAGAAGAGACCCAAAACAAGTGTGGGTTCAACACGTGTCTCAGTCTGGCAGAGTTATTTATAAAAGTTGAAGGATCAGCGGAAGGTGCTATGTGTCTAGGGTTCGAGTTAGTTTTCCTTGGTTGTTGAAAAGTCCAAGAAAGGGAAGAAGTGAGCGGAAGCCTCCAAGTGTCCTCCTGACACTTCTTCTAAATAAAATATAGGGGCCGGTCCCCAAACATGTGTGGTCCCTCCACTTGTTCCGTGACTTTCAAAATTTCTTTGAAAAGTTTAAGTATAGAGCGCAGTCGGTGGAAGCCTCCACATGTCTCCCTGTCGCAATTGTTAAGATGGGACCTTGAGGCGTATCCTCAAATGAGTGCCAACCCTCCCTATGTCCATGGTCTGCCAAAATTATACAGGCCACATGAAAAATTTGTCCAAGTCTTGGCAAGGCAGCGAAAACATCCACATGTCTCCCTGATACAACTCTAAGGCCAAACCAAAAGGTGAATTTTCAGATGAGTGACGACCCTCCACATGGACAAGATTTGAGTTGAAGCAAGCCTTAAAGTTTTCAAATTATCCTGCTAAGCCACATTCAACTAGAAAGGGCCACATTTCCACATATTGCGACATGTAAATTTGTGGGGAAAAACACAATTGTCAAACCATAAATGTAGGAAAATCACCATTTGAGTCCAGAAATGCATCCTTATTTCAATACATAGAATTTGGAAATGATATAAGTCCCAAATATGATCTTTCGAGCTGCATCCAATCACGTTTCCATAGATATTTGGGACAAAAATGACAGGTACAACAAAACGTGATTGTGGAAAATGTTAAGGAAGGGAAAAAATTTGAGTTTTCACCTAAATTCTGAGATCTTTTCACATAGACAGAGGAATGAAAAAAATTGGCTTTAAAGTTATCCTCACAAAGGAAGGGACTGATCATGGCAACCAAATGGAGGAAATATTTTTCATGCATCAATACGGGGAGATAGAAAACACGATAGAGCCTACAAACTTAAGAATTTCAAAGACAAATGGGTCGAGACCAAATTGAGCACCAACACATCATCAATGTTAAATATGGGTAAGGGAAGATCAGATATATGAAGCTTTACATGATTTTAGTGTTGACAGACATTTGATAGATTAATTTTAGTGCATTTGCACAATTAAGGTGAAAATCCTTAGTGGCGAATCCGTGTTGAATTAATTTTGATAAATTCAAGTGTCTTAGCCTCTCTGTTGATTGAAATTTATCACTAATATTTGTAAAGCTGGAAGGAAGAAGATCTTTCTTCATTAAAGACCCTGCTAGAAGGTTATTTCTAGAATTGGGAATGACAAATTCTGAAGGAAGAAGAATCTAGAAAGTTGTTGGAGATCAGAAATAAAGAAAGGAGTTATCAATTGTTGAAACTGATCAGCCTGTCATTAAAGATTGCCATACTTCCTCAAGTGCTTATGAATCAGGTAGTCCTTTTGTATATCTGAATTCTCCAACTAGAGAGGGTCCTTCATTTGTATTTGAAAAGTTTGTGTTTCATTCTGTCCCTGTGTTTTCCAAAGCTGATAGGATCTTCCAAGAAATAAAGTTTTTAGAGAACATTCATTTTGAGAATTTCATTCCTATGCCTCACAGACCCCTTTCTCCCCATCATTCTATTTCTCTGTAATATCACCTCCCTAATACAATATGGCCTAGCCCCCATCCAGACCTCTGTTTTTGTGAACACTTTTGGTCTCATAGATTTTAGAGGTATGGCGGGATATCCAAATGTTGTGCCCCAAGATGTTATAAATATACTTGCCCAAATTTCAAGGAAATAATGTTATTAATGATGATCAACACTTAAAGATTTTTGTTAGTATGATGGAATAATTTCATATTGAATTTGAGCATGTGTACATAAAATTGTTTATTCATACTCTAGAGGAGGATGCACGGGACTAGTATAAATATTTTCCGAGAAAATTCCATTGATTCGTGGATAGAAATTAAGAATGCTTTTAGATTGCATAAAGTATGGAGATAAAAGCAGACCTAGGTTTCTTTTATCGAATTTAAAAATATTAAAAAGAATCCTAATGAATCTGTTCATGAGTTCAATACAAGGTTCAATAAGACCTGAATAGGTTACTGTGATCTTGAAGCCCAAGTGATGTTTCTGTCGATAAAATACTTTGATGCTTTTGATAAGAAGGTTGCTTATTATTTGAGGGATAAGAACCCAGCAACATTGAGGCAGGCCTTCACCATGGCTTTGCAAACTGAATATAACATCAAGGCAATTGGTAAACCTCCTAAGAGATAAGGAATCAAGCTAATCAATCGAGAGAAGCCTTGGTCAATTAAAGTTGTGGATACGGAGGAGGTTGTAAAAACTTTGGCTGGAATTGTTAAGGAAATATCCTATAAACTGGCTAGAGGAGAGAAGGGGATTGGACAATGTTCCTAAGGTTAGCACAAGCCACAAGGTCAAGAAATATTTGTAAATAATCCCAGAGGTGATCACAAATCAAATGACAGGGGTAAAGGGCCCATGGGATCAGGAAATAGAAAGCCCCAATCCTGGGATAACAAATTGGTGCCACGATCCTTTAGTACATCGAGTTGCTTCTGTTGAAGAAGCTCATAAAATTGAGTAGTGTGATACTTGTTTCCTACCCCATTCCCCATGTGATGTTGAAAAGGGAGTTGAGGAAGAAGATGATGATGATGACATTGATGATGATGCATGCATGATGGATTTCTCTACAAGTTCACAGTAGGGAGAAACCTCAACTGAGCTAATGAGTGCCAAAACTATTAAAGATTTTTGGGATTGCATTCATTGGGTATTACCTCTTCCTCCCACTCATACTTCTGAAATTGATATGGTACAAGATTTTAAGTACTTAAGGGCATTAATGATTAAGAAGTATGATGGAGGAATTCCTTCAAAAGAGGACAGACAATTGTTAATGAATGCAGTAGTTGGCCATGAAAAGAGTATAATACTAGGAGAAAAGTTGTCAAAGGGGCAGGGCCTCAGGCCAAACCAAAAATTCTAGTGCTTACTAGTATCCCTAAGGAAACCCCTAATAAAGATGCATCTGGAAAAGGATTTTTCACCCCAAATAAAACTTGTGTTCCTCCCCATGCTTAGACTATGAGAAATCTTGTGCCATTAGATGAATTTGTAAACCTTCCTCCTAACATTGCATTACCCAAATATGTTCCTTATGACATAGCCCAAATCTTGAGTCAGATCAAGATTTCTATTCCTATTGTTGAATTTCTTAGAATCCCTGAGCATAGGAATAAAGCATTCGAATATTTGGGATTTAAAGAAGAAAAGGTCACCCATGGTAAAAATGTAAATAGTGTAGAGGTTCCTCCTACCATTGCAGAGTTGGAAAAATCCCAAGTACTGGAAGAACTAGGTGAGCCACCTGAAATATATTTCGGAACATCCTTGGTTGAGGCTCAGTTGAATGTGGATACATTTTTCACTAATCTAATTATTAAGGATAAGTTGTTACACAACTATATGTTTGATTCTGGAGAATCATGCAATGTTATGCCTCTTGAGGTTATGAATGAGCTGGATCTCAAAGTAATAACAGCTTATGGGAAGTGTATTTCCATGGATTACAGAGAGGTTCCAGTGGTGGGATGTTTCAAGGGTTTGATAGTGCAACTTTATACCTACCAGAAAGAACTTTAAGCTAGATGTTGTTATTGTTGATTTCCTGTCAAATGGGAATGTTGTTATCAAGAAAATGGGCTGTTAGTGTGGGTGGAAGTGTGTAAATGGACATGTATTATGCCACCACACCAATTGAGGGAATATTTGTGAAGTTACATGGGGAAAATAAAATTTTATATCTCATTGAGGACCCCAACAATGATTCTTATGAAGTATTGCATTCGGACATTGATATTGATAACTCTTTGAGCTATGGTCTTTTCAAGGAGTATGAAATTGATCAATGCAGATATCCTGAGCAGATGGTATTTATTGGGACTTTAATGTTTGATGTAGCCTTGAGATATGTTGAGAAACTTGACACATGCACAAAGGATAAGCCTGAAAAAATATGAGCAGATAGTAACTTGGATGGAAAACAAAAAAACCATATAACTAGTTGTTAAAGACATATCAAAACTACTTATCATGGTCATATCCATAATGGCAGGTACTTGAAATATTTCCTTGATTATTTTCTTTGAATCAGAGTGCTCACCATTGTATAGTGTATAGTCTTCTAGTTTCATTTTTCTTTCGTGTTTTTCTGTTTTGGTTCATCCTGGTCCCTAGTGGCTAGTTTTTTTGGTTTCTCAGTTCCTCTTGGGGGAGTTCATTATTGTTGTTCTACTCTGTAAGCTTGTTCTTGACTCCTTTGACCAATAGATTTTTGGCACTTGGTCTACTATTTGTTCTTATGACACTCATTAAGAGTGCTCATCCCCGAGTTGGAGCCGATGTTGGTGCTCAATTTGATCTCACCTTGTTTGCTCTAAAAATTCTTCAATCTATGGGTTCTGTTGTATTTTCTATTTCCTTGAATAGATGCGTGAAAGGTTTTACTCATTTTTATGCTGTTGAAGATCCTTCTCCATGGTCATGGATCACATGTGGGCCTTGTATCATTTCCAATTTATTCATCCTTGAAGAAATATTCAGTGCAGGCACAAATGGTGAAGTTCCCCTACATCTTACTGTTCGATGGACATTTTTTCCCCATCAAATTATATCTCAAAGCATCTTAAGATACATGTTCATTCTTGATTGGATGTGTCCCGGGGGGTCTTTTTGGTGAAATTTTCCACTTTGGTCACATTTGTAAAAAATATTTAATTGGCCCCGTGGCCCTCATAGTCTCTAATTGGATATCCAACAAATATGAAGATGTAGGGAAAAAGTCTTACTTTGACCCCGAAGAAGGACATGTGGTATATTTCAAAAGTTAGAAATGGAGAGTCGGGTCAACGGGGCATATTGAAAATTTAAGGCCCGCTTCAACTTAAAGCTTGTCCACGTGGAGGGCCAATGTTCATTTGAGGGTCCACCCATGGGTCCTACCTTATTAGTTGCACCAAAGAGACATGTGGAGGCTTTCGCTACCTCCTCTCTATAATTAAAATTTTTAAGAAACTTTCTTGGACCCTAGGCACATGGCACCTCCCCTTTGGTCCTTAAAAATTTTCAACAACTCTATCGAACTGAGACACATGGTGAGCCCGCGCTTGTTTAGGGTCTCTACTTTTGGGTAACATATCAAAGGTGCACCAAGGAGACACATGGAGGCTTCCGCTGAATCCTCTCTGTACTTAAATTTTTAAGAAACTTTCTTAGACCAAAGGCATGCGGTGCCTTCCACTGGTCTTTAAACTTTTTCAACAACTTTTCGGACTAAGACATGTGGTGAGCCCATGCTTGTTTAGGGTCTCCGCTTTTGGGCACCATATCAAAAGTGCACTAAAGAGACATGTGGAGGCTTCTGCTGGCTCTTTTTATATTGAAAATTTTTCAAATTCCAAAAGGAAATTTTCTTAGGCCTAGGCACGTGGAAGGAAAACGCTTGTTTGGAAACTTTCCTCTATACTTCACCTTTGCAATTGCACCAAGAAAACACATGGAGGCTTCAATGAAAATTCAAAGGAGGGGAAGTGGGTCGAGTGGAGGAAAATTGGAATTTTGCTTTTAAAAAAAGGATAAAATTGCAAAAATGAGCCATGGCTCCATTAAAGGCCCATATTAAGCCACATGTTAAGCCCGATTTTCAAAGGCAGAGGGTGGGAAAAATGTGAAAATTGCACATTTTCTCCAAACGTCATGATAAAAAAACAAAAGGCAACCCAGGCCCACTTGAATCAGTTTTTTCCATGTGTATGAATCTAATCTAAAGTTGTGAATGGGGAGAATCAATGGTTGTTGTGCATTGCATCTGATTTTTCAGCCATTTTTGCTCCAAGACTCTAGAGATGCAAATATGCATAGTTTTTCATCTTTTTTGATGAAATTCCTTGTCATTTTTGTCTGTAAACTGTAATTGAATGGATTTAGAAATTAATTTTGATTCCAAGGATTGTAAAGGTTGATATTTTATAGTTGGAATTACTTGGGAACTTTTCAAAAACATGAATTACCAAAGAAGTTGGATGTAGAGCAAATTTATAGAGGAAAGAATGGGAAAAGCATGAAATGATGGAAGTTGTAGGCACAAAGGATGAAAAATGTGTTTCTTAAGGAGATCAATGGGTGCCCTAGTTAAAACAATGATGGAGATATTTGTAATGATTCACCTTTTTGAACAACTGGAAACTTTTTGTTGCAAACTTGTTAAACATCATTTTCTAAAAATCATGATCAAACATGTAACAAACAAAGGTTCCTTGAATATTCTTTTCTTGGGGAGGAAGCTTGGATGTAAATGAGTGTTATAAAAATCATGCTTTAGTCATGCAAATTGTTGGGGGTTGAATTCTTACGAGAAAATTTGAGAAATCCCATCTTCCTGAGAGACCATATGAGAAACTGTTAATCTTTTATGTTTTAGATTTGATCATGTCAAGTTGGTTTCAAGTATACAACCATTGAAAAGCTCTAAGATTGTTCAAGAAACCTTTCCCTACTGATGAATCTAATCAAATTTGAATTAATCTATGTTAATCTTGGGAAAAATTTTGTTTTCTTTATTTCAGAATGTCTGCAAGTAGTTTTTCTTGTTCCTATTGCAATCTTGTGTTAAAATCCCTCCAAATAACATAGGATCTCATTTATGTGATATTTTAGTGGAATTTGTAATTTCATTATGAGAAGAGCCTTCATCCTGTAACGAGATAAACAATTTAAAATCACTTTACTATCATTTTGTTGATAAAGATTTCCTATAAGCCTCTGTGTTTATCTTAGGTGTGAGGAACCAGGGGTATTTAATGTTTAATTGAGTATTAAGCTCGAGCCTTCATGCTAAATACTTTGATATTGTGTGGCTTGTGCAAATATGGGTCTCCATTGATGCACACCTTCTATTGAAGGAATATTTTAGCTTTTCTGAAGCATTCTGTCATTTAGTTTTCCAATTGTTGTGAAGGTTCTCAAAGATTTGGAAAAATCAAGTTTATCCTGCTTAATCTCCCACCAAAAATTATTCAAAAAAAAAAGAATCCTACTTGAACTACCCCTTTTTCCCTGAATGTCAACAAATGAATAAATTCTACTACCAAAATATGTAGAAGCAATTAGGATTCCATAATGTCTTTAGTAACCTTAACCCTGTTTAGAAAATATCACCATTCTTTAGAAGTGACAACTCGTGAGAGTTAAATTGTGGTGCATTGATCATATTTTCTCTAGGTTTCCTTTAAAATTTGTGTAAAGAAGGATATATTCATTCTCCTTCACCAACATAGGTTACAAAATGGGTCCTCTCCCCTGGTCGAAAGGCACGACCTAAAGTAGTGAGGATAGATGAAATCCTTTTATATGGTGTTATCCATTTCTCCAACATCTGAGTGACAATGTGCCAAGCTGAATCACCTCCCTGGCTAAAAAATTACATACATGATGATTTATCTATCTCTAGGCATCTTCTTAAATCGTTGATGTTGCTCAAATTGCAAGGGATAATCAATTTGGATACCAACACAATCTTATCTTTAATATTGTTTATGAATTTTGTTTGATATTTTCTACATAAAGACATAAGATCCTCATTGTTTTCTTGTATTTTTAAATTGTTTTTATTATGGGTTATGAATTATTCTCTTTCTAGAAATGGAGATGCAGAGAAATTTAAAATAATTTACCTTGGTATGAGGTGGAGAAGAGGGGTTCCATTGTCAAAGATTGCTTTGAGTGAAAATTTGTATGCGAACAAACTTTTTAACAATTACTAAGTTGATAGAAATCAATCTCCTTATAGACTTCAAATAGTTTTGAAATGACTACGAGTGCAACATATTTTATTGATATTATACTTTTCAAATGTTCAAAATTATTGGAAATCCTACTCTAGAAACAAATAATTTTAACTACTAAGTTGTATGTATTTATGAATGGCTTAATTATAGTGGCAATAATTTAGAGTATAATATATAATATACGTAATGGATTTTGAATTTCTATGAATCCCTTCAAATTTATATGTTCATTTATTTGCATATTTTACACCATACTTATCTATGAATTATTTCATGATGTGTCACGAGCTTAATTTCAAACATAATGCATTTTACTAATTTAGGTAATATTTTCTAAACTTCAAATCAACACATATTTACAAAATAAAGTATAAAAACTAGTGAATACTATAGCTCTTTTAATAGGTGCATTGATTAGATTAACATGAAATAGCAATTCCTATTATGTTAAATGTATGGCTTTGAATAAGTTTTCTTGAAACCAAAATTAAAATGAACATAATTTATTTTGATTCATTTTTGAAGAGAGATTCTTGTAATGTTTAATACAACATTAATTTAAATTAACCCACTTTTGTTTACAATACTTTTAAAACATTTTTCAATGGGAAACACTTGTATGAAACCTTTCTTGGGATTTATGCAAGATCTATTTGCTAATTGAATAAGTTACTAGATGCTTCACTAGAGACCACATTCACATAGTGGTATATATTTTCTAATGATACTTTTCTAGGAACCTTTCGGTTTCTCGATACATGACTATAACAATAAAAAAATTGATCAAATTATGATAGCCATAAAAACAAGGATCATAAAAAAATGTTGTTCAAATTATTAGTTTGAGTGTATGCTTGTAGGGTTTTTATTTTTGTTTGTTCTTTTTAATTAAATGAATTGTTTAGCTTCCTTAATTTATATAATTTAGATTTTTTTTAAAATCCAAAAGTAAAATAATTTTTACATTTGTAGAATTGACTCTAAAAACCTGATGCATGTATCTTTGCATGCTAAAATTCAAGATAGATTGAAAATACTTGAAAATCCATGAAAGATTGCATGCTAAAATTATGTACATTACTTTGTAAGATGTTGTCTTAATATCGGCATTCATAATGTCCATATACACATTTTCTAATATTTGGGGTTTTTAAATAATGTGAGTTTTTGGAACATTTTCTAAAAGGTCATATGGTATTACGAAAAAAGGTTTAAAAATTTAGAAAATTGCAAAATAGGTTCGTTATGGGTATGTTTTTCTTTACAGAACATCATAGGCTCTTAGAGCTTACATATTCATTGTATGTCCTAATATTCTATGTTTATTCTTATCCTTTATTACATTTGAAGTATCATTTCTTTTATTTCTTTCACGAGACACTATTATATACTTGTTTTGTATGCATATTGTAATATATTTTTATTTTTGACCTTCTATTTGAGGTTAAAATCTATTCGGAGTTTTAGGTACTAACTTTGCCAATGTTTGTAATAGTTCCCACCAATTTAATAGATGGAAAAACATTTCCATAGTTTTACTAGATATATGTGTGCACATAATATTTTCACTTTTGATTGGTGTATGTGTTACTCATCTTCCGGTATCTTTACAATTACTAAAATATTATGGTATTTATGTTATATGTAAAGATGTGTATCACCAGAGAACTATTTTTTTTTTTCCATTTATTGATAATTTCATAAATTAGGCTTTTAGTGGGTTTTACAGGTTTGTCATATGTGCAAGTCTAAAGTACGAGATATTGTTCTCACATAAATATGTGATCAAACAATGGAAATTGTAACATTCCCATTTTAAGACTTTAGAAACAAGGGAATTTTTTTGGCATGAATAATGTTCTCTGTTCTAAATACATAATTTAGAACACACATTCTTTAACAACCATTCTTATAATCAGATAACCATATGCAATTGTAATGACTCGGTGAGCTACTGATCTATTCATTTCATGACTCGGTGAACTACCGATCTATTCATGTTTAACATTAAGTATTGAATACTTTTCCGTATACTACGTATACTTGGTTCTCTTTCCCTATTCAGGTATTGAGTGATTTATCTAAGGAACCTATCTGAATATTTGTTACCAATATTCATCTGCATCACGAACCTTAGACTAGGTGACATAGGACAACGCAACCAGCAGCTTGCGATACTTTGGCCAAATATTTCTAACATACTATTCGTATTACTATTCCTTGATGACATACTCATCAATCCAGAATACATCCTTCACCCCACTCTATTTTTATCTAGAATGTCCTTTACTGACTTCTATTAGTCCACTTGCCCAAGGTTTAACCCTAGTTCAAGTTAACAACATATGTTATGATAGGAAGAGGCTCATGAAGACTTAGGGTAAGTTGGCATACTAGGTCAACCTAAGTCAACCCCGTGTGCCAAGGTACCCTAAGTTTTAGAGGGCTACTCCTTATCTTAAACATGCTACTAACCAGACCTAGAGAGAAACTAAGTTCAAGTCCAATGTGTGTAGATCTAGATGATCAATGTAGAAGGGTGTTGCCACATGTCAATTGCATCGTTGTATCCTCGAGAAGATCCTAATCTTCTTGAAGGTACAACCCTGTAGTTGGCGTGTGCTAGCATCCTACAGAACAACCTCATTGAGATGTACATACCCCTAGGAGCTTATTATAATTTAATTAATTTGGATTATTAAAAACAAATTTTAGCAACCTTGCCAAGCCCTAATCCAACACTCCTTAAGTTCTTTTCTATACTGATTCAATTGATCATTAAAGAACTTCCTTGACTTAAGATTGCCTTTAATGTTCATTTAATGGGCTTAATAAGTCATTAACCAAAACAGGACAACAACATCATAAGTTCCATTTAATGTGACTTAACCGTTCAAGGAAGTGTAGCAACCACCTAGGTTGTAACTAAGTAGACTTTATTAAAATGAAGTCTAATGATTAGGAATCATATCTTCCTTTTCATTTGCATTCTTATGAGAGAGGAAGAGTCTTCCTTTACATGGTTAAGTGCTAGGGTTTAGCACCCCTTTATATCATTTACAAATTCTATAGTTTTTACTGAATGTTCATTCCACATCATATTACTATGTTGAATTGTTTAGATATGACCATCAAATTCTGCAACTTAGCAAGCTGCATCTTATTTAGGGAGATTATTCTAAATCCCATTATCAAACTTATCCAAGAATACCCAATTAAGCATATAAATAATATGGAGAATATCAACAAGATAGGATTGAATTTACACATCCAATGTAAGTAAATTATCAACTTTCAATTCATCTTTAAAACTTATAAATTTACAAATATTATGTATTTTAGGCATCTTGAATAACAAATGCCTTCATTCTAAAAAGAATATAATTTTTCTTTTCCAATACAACTAAAGAATGAATCAAAATTCTCTACAAGGAATCAAACTTAAATCAGCCAATGTGTCATATAAGTTTTTTCCTTCTTTTATAAATTATGAAGTCCATCTACAAAATTGCTACGGGTTAGTTCAATGAACTAAGCGTGATAAGCACTAAACCTTAAAATGAAGTACATTCCACTAATTGTTCCATTAAAAACAACCCGATTTAATGAAACAATTAGTATATCATACTATAAGCATAAGTAATAAAAATTAGAGGAGTACATTAATAAATTTGAATTCGCTTCTAAGAGAGAAGAGAAGAATATATAACATTTTCCTTACAAATTTAAGATTAATTGATCCTAATAATTACCTTTATCAAAAAACAGATCATATCATCTCATTGTTCCCAATTCTACAATAATAGATTACAACACTTATCTTTACTATAAGACAAAAGAAGTGTTTACAACATGGTTCTCAGTAGGGTGATTCACCTAACTTTTAAGCAAAGGAAGAAGAGAAACCATTTCAACTATGCCCAAAACACATAACATCCACAAAGCAGAAATAGGTTCATGTCATGACTTAAATTGTTTCATTTAAAGGTCAACTACCTTAAAATTCAACATTTTAGATATTCATCATAACATAATCACATATTAATCCAAGAGGAAATAAAGGATCAATAGTCAACCAACAAGTTTACATTTTCTATTCAACAAACCAATCATCAATCTATTTCTACATTATTTCAGTCAAATGTTATGTACAAGAAGACTAAACAACGTAATAATCTTCTTTTCCTATAAGAATAATTAACAGGTGGTTCCAATCAAATGAACTTAACCCAATAGCCTTAGAAAAGGAATCTTAATAGGATATGATTCAATCCTTAATTCATCTCATTATACTTAACAACAATTCCCTTTTTCTAATATAGACAAATAAGTTCATAAATTTATTCCCAAAGGAGAGATCAAGATCAACTTTAGAATAAGAAGAAAACGTATTGAAACCTTCCCTAAAATATTTACCATAAAAAGGCATGAGTTGTTAGGTTGTGGAGCCTATTTTCATGTGTGAAAGTGTTAAAGAATGTACACTAAGAGTCTTGTATCCTAGTCGAGGTCGGGGCACCCCGAATTTCTTTTTTAGGCGTAAATTTTTTTGCCCTCGAAAAATGCACACGACATATCGGGAAATGTACTCTTCTCATATGGGTGAGTTTTTGACCCATATGTTAATGGGATGGGTTTTGCCCATGGTTTTGATACACACGGTTTTGTAAAATTGCTTAAGCAGTTGTCTATTTATATGGTCTTATGCATATGATAGATGTACAAGCAAATGTATTTTAGATGTGTTTTGAATTCGGGTGTGAATTCTATAGAGTTTTTTGCGCATAGCTCCAAATGGATCTGGGTATTGTATTAAGAGAGTGGTGGCTTGTAATAAAATATGAGCAAGTGATTCTTGGTGGATGTAGCCCAAATTGGGTGAACCACGTTAAATCTTTGTCTCTTTGTGTTGTGTTATTTTATTCGTAATTTTATTTCAGATATGTAATAATTTATGCATATTAGCTTCTACTATTGCGATTACGTGAGGGATTATTCAGCCTATTTTATCCCTTATTTCCTAACAATTGGTATCGAGCCTGGTTTGGTTTTTGAAGTGTTGAATCACGGGAAATTTTTATCTTGAGTGGGAGCTATAGCAGATGATGGAAGATATAGGGTTGATAAATTCAATGGGTAGATATTTAGTATTTGGAAGATGCAGATGGAAGATTACCTTTATCAAAAGGATCTTTATACTCCATTTGTCGAGAAGGTGAACAAACCCTTGAGTATGACAGATGCGGAATGGGATTTGTTGGATCGGAAGGCACTTGGAATGATTCGGCCGTGTCTTGCATATTCGGTATTATTTAATGTTTCAAAGGAAAAGACTACAAAAGATCTAATGGATGCATTATGGAAGTTGTATGAAAAACCCTCTGCCTCTAATAAGATATTTTTAATGAAAAAGTTGTTTAATATGAAGATGTCTGAGAATAATTTAGTAGCATATCATTTAAATGATTTCAATACGGTTGTGAATATGCTAGCTTCAGTTACAATAGAATTTGATGAAGAAGTTAGGGCTTTATTAATTCTGTGCTCTTTACTTGAGAGTTGGAATAGCCTAGTAATGGCGGTAAGTAACTCGGTTCCAGCTAACTCAAAGTTGAAGTTTGAGGATGTTGTAGGGATGATTATAAGTGAGGAAATGCGAAGAAAATCTCTCTGGGAATCTTCTACTTTAGGGAATTCTTTGTGAGTGGAAACTAGAGGGAGAGAAGAATAGAGGAAACCATGGAAAATCGAAAGATCGGGCAAGGTCAAAATCCAAGAACAAGATTGTATGTTGGAATTGTGGAAAGCCTGGGCATGTAAAGAAGGACTGTTGGGAGCTTCGAGATAAGAAGAAACAACAGGAAGAAAACAAGGAGGCAAATGTGGCAACGGTTAATGTATGTCAAGATGCTTTGATTCTTTCTTTGCACAATATTACTGAATCTTGGGTTTTAGATTCAGGGGCTTCTTTCCATGCTTCTCCACATAGGTAATATTTTGTTGATTATGTTCAAGGAGATTTTGGGCATGTTTTGCTTGGTGATGATGAGCCTTGCAAAGCATAGGTGGAAAAGGTTACATTCGAGTTAAGACGAGAATGGGAATACTTGGCTATTGAAGGATGTCAGACATGTGCCTACATTAAGACAAAATTTGATATCGGCAACATAGCAGTTGGGAAGTGATGGTTATACTGTGATATTTACAGCTAACTCTTGGAAGGTTACCAAGGGTGCTCTTGTGGTGGCAAGAGGTAAGAAGGTTGGAACCTTGTATTTAACCACTAATAGTACTAATGATTGTAATCTTGTGGCTTCATATACAGATACAACATTATGGCACTATAGGCTCAGTCATATGAGCCATAAGGGCATGAACATCATAAAGAAGAATTTTCCTGGATATACAGAAATAGGTTTGGATTTATGTGAGAACTGCATATATGGGAAATAGAAGCGAGTAAGGTTTCTCAAGGTTGGACCTACGAAGAAAGAGAGTAAGTTAGAGCTGGTACATTCGATGATACAACAAGGAAAGTTTGGGTTTATTGTATTAGAAACAAATCTGATGTATTTGACACTTTTGTTAAATGGAAAGCCTTGGTAGAGAATGAAACAAGTCTTAATCTAAAATGTCTCGGGTCGAGATAATGGAGGGAGTATTGCAACAATGAATTTAATGATTCTTGTTCTAAGTTTGGAATCCATAGGAAAAAAGACTGTTCGGGAACTCGCAGCAAAATGGGGTATTGGAAAGGATGACAGAACAATAATGGAATGTCTTAGGAGCATGAGGTTACATTTAGGACTACCTCTTTCGTTTTGGGCAGAAGCGGTGAGCACAACTATGTACTTGATAAATAGAGGACCCTCAAGTGCCTTGGATGGAGGCATACCTAAGGAGGCATGGTATGGTAAGAATGTTGATTATTCATTTCTTAGAGTCTTTGGATGTGAGGTGTTTTTCATATAGACAAGGATGATAGGACCAAGCTAGAGGCTAAATCAGAAAAATGTAATTTCATTGGCTATGGTAGTGATGACTTTAGATTTAAATGTTGGAGTATTAAGGACAAGAAAATCATTTGGTCTAGGGATGTGGTCTTTAATGAGAAAGTCATGTATAAGCAACGATTGCGGGAAAACAGGGAAGAATCCAAGAAAGAATATGCGGTGGTAGAGCATCTTCCGAATGGGAAAGTGACCCATGAATCAGTTTAGGAACCTCTCAACGGGAACCCCAAACTCCTACGGTGAGGAGGTCTTCTAGGGTAAAAAAGAACTGAACATTTTCTCCTTCTCTTTATTATTTATTACTCACTTGATAGTGGAGAGACAGAGAGCTTTGATGAAGCAATGTAGGTAGATGCCAATAAGAAATGAGAGCAAGCCATGGATGAGGAGCATAAGTCTCTCATGGGGAACCAAACTTGGGATTTAGTGAAGCTACGGGGAAGGAAAAAGAGCATTGCGAGAACAAGTGGGTGTACGGGGTTAAAGATGAAGAAGGAGGAAAGAAAATATATAAGGCCGGTTGGTGGTCAAGGGTTTTTGCACGAAACAAGGTATAGATTTTGATGAGATTTTTTCTCTTGTAGTAAAAATGACTTCTATCGAAGCTGTTCTTGGAATAGTGGCGAGAAGACTTGCACTTAGAACAGTTAGATGTAAAGAAGCGCATTTCTCCATGGTGATTTGGAGGAGCTATATATGCAATTCCGAAGGATATGAAGTGAAAGGTAAAGAGGAGATGGTGTAAAGGCGAAGAAGAGCTTTATGGCTGAAACAAGCTCCACGTCAATGGTATAAGAAGTTTGATAGCTTCATGATGGAGCAAGGTTATATTAGATGTCATTCTGACCATTGCGTGTATACAAAGAAATTTGAGGATGGAAGTTATATTATCCTGTGTTTGTATGTAGATGACATGTTGGTTGTAGGTAAAAACATGCAGGAAATAAAAGTACTCAAGAAAGCTAAGTGAATCCTTTGATATGAAGGATTTGGGGGCAGCCAGACAAATCCTTGGTATGAGGATAACTCGGGATAGGAAGGAACGGAAGCTGACTTTATCTCAGGAAGAGTACATTAAGAAGGTATTGGATAGGTTTAACATGTAGGATGCTAAACCGGTTGGGACTCCTTTGGCAGGCCATTTTAAGTTATCAAAGGAGTAGTGTCCCAAGATAGAGTAGGTAAGAAACCAGATGTCCAAGGTACCTTACTCATCAGTAGTTGGCAGTTTGATGTATGCTATGGTGTGCACTAGGCCTGATATTGCCCATGCAGTGGGAGCTGTGAGTAGATTTATGAGTGATCCAAGTAAAGAGCATTGTGCAAGCGGAAAGTGGATCCTTTGGTATTTGAGAGGAACCATGGGGAATTTTTGTGCTACTGATGGATCGAGACACCACTTTATGTGGTTATGTAGATTCAGACATGCCTGGAGATGTAGACAACAAGAGGAGCATGACAGGTTATATTTACACTGTAGGTGGGACAACAGTGAGCTGGATTTCACGACTACAGAAGCTGGTGGCTTTGTCAACCATGAAGGCTGAGTATGTTGCTGCAACAGAGGCAAGCAAAGAGATGATTTGGTTACAAAAATTGCTTGAGAAGTTAGAGCATAAACAGAAGGAATGTAAGCTACATAGTGATAGTCGAGTGCCATACACCTAGCTAAGAACTCGCTTTCCACTCTAGGACAAAGCATATACAGTTAAGGTACCATTTCATCGGGACAACTTTGGAGGAAGAGAAGCTGAAGTTGGAGAAGATTCATACTAGTCGAGAATCCTACTGAGACATGATGACCAAGGTGGTTAGAAGGGAAAAACTTAAGTTGTGTTTAGCTTTGGTTGGTCTTCGCGAAACTAGTGAAGGGTTGAGAAGCTTGCTCGGAGGAAAAATAGTCTCCAAGTGGGAGATTGTTAGGTTGTGGAGCTGTCTTCATGTATGAAAGTGTTGAAGACTATACACTAAGAGTAATCTTGTACACTTTTCATGTATCCTCGTTGGGGTTTCGGGGGGCGCAGCCTTAATTTTTTTTTAAGCGTAAGGTTTTTGGCCTCGAAAAATGCACCGACATATCGGGAAATGTGCTCTTCTCATATGGGTGAGTTTTTGACCCATAGGTTTATGGGATGGGTTTTGCCCATGGTTTTGATACCCATGATTTTGTAAAATTGCTTAAGCGGTTGTCTATTTATGTGGTCTTATGCATATGATAGATGTATAAGCAAATGTATTGCAAATGTGTTTTGAATTCAGGTGTGAATTTCAGCAGAGTTTGTTGAGCATAGCTCCAAACAGATCTGGGTATTGTATTAAGAGAGCAGTGGCTTGTAATAAAATCTGAGCAAGTGATTCATGGTGGACGTAGCCCAAATTGGGTGAACCACGTTAAAATCTTGTCTCTTTGTGTTGTGTTATTTTATTCGTAATTTTATTTCAGATCTCGTAATAATTTATGCATATTAGTTTCTCTTGTTGCGATTACTCGTGAGGGATTATTCCACTTATTTTATCCCTTATTTCCTTACATGAGTTCCCTTTTTAGCTTAAATCAATATAAAAGTGAAGTTTAAAACAACACTACATCCCTAAGAAATCACAATTTCCTTTATCCTTAAAGACTCAAGCATTCATTTATTGGACCCAACAAGAAGTGTAAAACTGAATAGGAAACTAACAACTCTGAAATTACCCATGTGCTCAGTCAAGACAAAAACTAACTTGCAATAAATTTCAACATCTTAATACAAGAGCAAACCGATTGGGGTTCCAAGAAGAATGATTAACCAACAAGATATTCCAAACAAGATCTCGAAGAGGTTACCCAACAACCCATTTAAACCATGCCTCAAGTTTTTCTCCTTGCGCATGTAGTTTGTTTCAAAAAGAGTTATGAGTTTTTAAACCATTTAATCAAGTAATAAACCCAATTTCAAAGCCAAGACCCAATCGATCATATTTGTAATACAACCAGTTCAGGACTCGTAATACAATTCCGAGCACAATGTTGAACATAAGCTCCCACAAAGGTTGGTACCACTCAAGTGAATATACACAAGTTCAGGACAACAACATATTCTCTTTTTAGTTTACATCTTAAACAAAGAAAACCCAAAATAATACCATAATAGAACCGACACCTTGCTCAGGTTACAATTTCCAAACACATTAGTAACAATTAAATTGTACTGTGTCGCATCACGGAATCTCATACATGAGTTCGAATATACACCAAGTATCTTAAAACAAGGTAGTATACAAATACCTATTAACAATTCAGAAAAGCAGAGAGCTTCCATTTCCTATTAACATCTCATCAAACCCTATTTTCCAATTCAAATGAAATATAAGTTTTTACCAGGGTTCAGACCTATACCAACAGCAAAATACGAGTGCCGTGTACTTAATGAACTTTCAATAATAGTTCAAATGGTCACTAGAAAATAAAACACAAGCTCCAAGCCATATACGGACTTCAACAATAGTCCAGGTCGTCACAAGAATCAAAACACGATTCCTTAGTACAAGAACCTCTATCAACACTTCAAATCGAACACAAAACCAAAACAAGATCCAAATAGAAATACGAGCTTGAATACAAGATACAACAAAATACGAGCTCAATACAAAGATCAACAATCATGAATTCCCACAGAATGGTGGAAGTCAAGGTTCCCAAATAACTCAACACAATAATCATTAGCAACGAAGGTCATCAAAATAGAACCCTTCAATTACCAGATATAAAAATGACAAGCAGAGTTACAAAATACGTTTTTACATGCATGTATCATGTTTTTAAACAAACACAATGTAAGTTTCCAAATAGAACCGTATTTACCATGGATTCATGATCAAGAACACAAGATTTATTAAACCCAGCAAGCAAATAACCAGATAAAATATGCAATCCACAAATCTTAATAGAGTAGAGTTGTTTTTATGAAAACATTTAGAGAAAGCAAGAGATTTTAATGGTTAGAGCCTATCATGCCTGATAGTGCTTCTACCAAATCAAAGGGGACCTCCAGCCGAGCTCACAACTTCTCCTCTTCTCCACGAAAGATCAAACAACCATATTATTTTTCCACGATGCCTCTTATACATCCCACGAACCGAAAATAGGTCTATGACTTCAAAAATAGCCATTAAGTGTAGTTCAATTTGTTGGTTGAAACAACCAGAGAGCATGCAAAGTAAAAATAATGAAACATGCAAAGTGAAACAACCCGAGACAAACCCGCTTGCATGCCTTCCAAGACGGTTTGTGCATTGAAACCAAAAACAATAAGTTTCATTAATTCCAATTTTCCTACCTATCCTTCCTTGCCACTACCTTCCAAGTCTGGTGAATTCCAAATCAAAATTAACATGAAATTCCATTTTAGTGACACTTCCACATAAGCCTCCGCCAAGTCAACTATCCCCTACTAAAATTGGCAAAGTACCCTATACATTCAAAATCTTATCAATAACATAAATGCCCTAGGAATCATCACCCTTAATGCATGCGACCACCTAATTCCCCTTTCATACCCGTTAGTTTAGGATAAATCAAATTGCTTAGGTTAGACCTTAGGTAGTTTATAATATATACCTTAGAATATAACCCTAACTACAAATTTCCACCATAGGTCTTAACACATAGCCTTAGGTAGTTTCCACATAGGTTAGATTAATTCACAACATAATAGTTTTAGGAATTAGGTTAGATCATCATAAAACCTTATAGTATTAGGTTCTAGGTTAATTTTAATAGCCTAGTAACCTTTCCATATCCTTTAGCACAAAGCTTAGGTTAGGATGCCAATCAACCAACAAAGTAGAATAGGAAGCTTTAGGTTAGAATAATAATTCTATTAAGTGACATAGCTTAGGTAGCAAATATTCTTACCTAGCTTAGGATTACGTAGGATAGTCATTTTTAGGATCCCGAATCCTTCCTATGCCATGAACAAGTTGTATTTTCGTGTTTGTCGTGCAATGTCCTGCCATGATTAATCTCCAACAACCCAAGTACAACATACAACTGAATGGAAATACGTTCACACAAAAATCAAAGAACTTGTAACAACAAAGTTCAGTCAATATGTCTCTTAATTCATGGAATGTCAATTTACCATTCATTCAACAGAGCAGATTTAAAACATTCCTTGGATCACTGAAATTGATCCAAGGATGAGTCAGATTAATGGATAAGTTTACAACTCTTAAACCAGATTGCAACTCACCTACAAGAAGTGAAAAATGGATTCAAGGAAGCCATTCCAATTCAATCAAAGGATCTTAAGAACAAAAATGATTTGTCCATATCAAGCATGATCTCCAACAATAAAAAGAACATATCTTTATAAGGAAAATCACATGTCAACACTTGAAATGTAAAGGAGGAAAATAACAACTATCAAGGGTGTTACATGCTTCCCTCCTAAAATAATCATCATCCCAATGATTACCTCTTTTAACAATTTACACCAAGGACAATCAATTCATTCACTTCTCTTATCCTAAGTCAAATATATCAAAACCTTATAGTTCCAAAAATCAACATTAAATATGTGCCCAAAACTGGCATACTTATTGTCATATAAAGATAAAATCATAAATTTTTATCAATCAACAAAATCAATTTTGTTCAAATAGATATGGAAAAGTAGTTTTCATATCCTCTAGATTTTCCCAAGTTACACTCTCTTCGTTAAACTAGTCCCACTAGACCTTACATTGACTTATTTTTCGATTTCTTAAATGCAATCAAGCGAGTTTCATGGGTTTAACCATGATTATTCCTAGGTCTTCGACATGCAAGGAATTCCAATTTAACACATGTGATAAATTTGATACATATTTCTTAAGCAAAGAAATATGGTAAACATCATGCATTCGTAACAAAGAAGGTGGTAATGCTAAATGATAAGCTACAGGGTTGATTACTTCAAGTATTTGAAAAGGTCTCACATAACAACGGGATAATTTGGCAACGTTGCCAAAAGTTATAGAACTCTTTTTGGTTTAACCCAAAGAAAAACCTTCTCACTAAGTTCAAATTTCTGTCAACTCGCTTTAATTCAGCATAACTCTTTTACCTATCTCTGCTACATCTATCAAGCATTCACGAATCATTTTAACTTGTTGTTCCATTTACGAAAGGATTTCAGGTCTAACTACCTCTCTATCCTTAATGTTATCCCAACTAATAGGGGTTCTACATTTTCTTTCGTAAAGTGCCTTAAAAGGTGCCATCTTAAGAGAAGCATGATATGTATTATTGTATGCAAATTCAACTAATGGAAGATACTCTTCCCACTTATACTGTTAATCCATACAATACATCCATAACATATCTTCTAAAACTTTATTTACTCTTTCAGTATGTCCATCCATTTCGGGTGATACGCAAAACTGAAATTTATCTTAGTTCCTAGAGCTACATTAAGCATTTTCTAAAACCTTGACGTCATTCTAGGATCTCTATCAGATATGATTAATTCAGATACTCCATGTAATCTGAAAATTTCATGTACAAATATTATAGCCAAAACATTAGAATCATCCTTCAGATTTCCAGCAATAAAATGAGCTCCTTTTGCTAGTTTATCAACTACCAAAATAACATCATGTTTATTTCTTGACATAGGCAACCCTTGTATAAAATCCATGCTTATTACCTACCATTTATACTACGGTATGCTATGAGAATACAATAAACTAGCTGAGTGCATATGTTCAACTTTTACGCGTTGACATTCAAGACAATGTGTCACAAAATCAATACCATCTTTTTTCAGTCCGTTCCATAAATATTGTTGTTTTATATTAGCAAGCATCTTTATAATGCCAGGGTGTCAAAAAAGATTTATTGTGAAATTCAGCTAATAATTTCTTTCTCAAATAATTAAGCAAAGGTATGTATACTCTGTTTTCATATCATAAGATTCCTTCATTATCAAAGTGAAAACCCTTATATCTTTCATCTTTTGGATCAGCAACAAGCGCTATTTTTACTTGCTACAAGTAAGAATCAGATTCCATACCACTTTTTACTTCATCCTTAAACTGAGTTCTTAGTGTTATGAGAGTATAAATGTGCTTGCTATGACTTAGAGCATCAACAACTCTATTTTATGTTCCTTTAATGTAACTTATGTCAAAATCATATTGAGACAAAAACTCCAACCACCTTCGTTGTCTTGCATTCAAATTTGGCTAAGTGAAAATGTACTTTAGTCCAAGACGATCATTTTTCAACTCAAATGGTTTACCAAGTAGATAATGCCTCCAAACTTGAAGTGCATGAACTATGGTAGCAAGCTCTAAATTATGTGGAGCATAATTCAACTCATGTAACTTAAGTTTTATCTCTGTCATAAGCTATAACATAATCATTTTGTAACAAGATACCTCCAAGACCTTCCTCGGATGCATCTTTTACAACATTAAAGTCTCCATTGGGATCAGGTACAACTAAAATAGGCGCAGAAGTCAATTGAGTTTTCAAATTTTTAAAATAAGATTCATATTTATCATTCTAAACAATTTTCTTATCCTTTTTTGCAATGAATTTATTGGTGCAACTACCTTAGAAAAATCCTTTACAAATTTTCTATAATAACCAACAAGGCCCATAAAGCTTCTAACTTCATGTACATTCTTTGGTGCAGGCCACTTGGTTATAGCTATAATTTTCGAAGGATCTACAACAATCCCATCTTTACTTATAACGTGACCCAAATAGTGAACTTCGGTGTCAAAGAAAGAACACTTAGACAACTTACCAAACAACCGTCTCTTTCTCAGAATTTCCAAAACTATTTTCAAGTGCTCATGATGCTCCTCAATACTTTTAGAATATATGAGAATGTCATCCAAGAATACAAGCACAAACTTGTCCAAGTATTCTTGAAAGATATTATTCATTAACTTCATAAAAGCTGCAGGTGCATTTGTTAAACCAAAGGGTAAAACTATGAATTCATAATGTCCATACCTTGTCCTGAAAGCTATTTCATGAATGTCCTCATCCACGAATCCATAATTAATGCTATCCAGATCAAATATCTATCTTAGAATATACCGATGCTCCACGCATCTGATCAAATAGATCATCAATTCTAGGAAGTGGGTATTTATTCTTGATTGTTTCTTTGTTTAACATCCTGTAATCAATGCACAATCTAAGTGTTCCATCTTTCTTTTCTCAAAGATCGGTGGTGCTCCCAAGGTGAAACACTTGGTCTAATCAAACTTTTAGACAAAAGTTCTTGCAACTCAGCCTTAAGCTCTACTAATTTTGTAGTAGTCATTTGATAAGGTGCCTTAGAAATAGGTTTAGTACCTAGTTTGATTTCAATCATGAAGTCAAACTCCCTTTTGGGTGGTAGACCCGATAATTCTTCGAAAACACATCATCGTAGTTCCATAATGGTGGATAATGTTCCATGAAATCGATGTTCTCGCTCTCTGATTCAGAAATTTTTATTGCATATAAGGTATAACCTTTATTTTTGGCCTTTTTAAGTTGCATAATTGACAATTTCCTAACTGAAATTTCTTGTTTTACACCCTGAATCTCTGCTATTTTCTGCAGATCATCTAAACAACATATATGTTTTTCAAAATAGTCCACTTTTTCTTTATGCTCAACTAACCAATTTATGCATATGACTATGTCATAAGATCCCAAAGGTACAACATAAAGATCAACTTTAATGGAAAAGTTAGGTAAGTCAAGGATTGCCCCCAAAAGACACATACTTACTATATGAATAAAATTATTACCATAATGTACAGTCCATGATTTATCTATTTTTCCATGTTTTCTTTTAAGTTTTGAGAAAGTTTACTAGAAATAAAACATTTAGTAGCTCCCGTATAAAAAAGAATAGTTATAGGTATGCCAAATAACTTACCAGGAACTTCTATGGGTTTAGCTTGCTTGTCAACTACTACAACATGTATCTTGTGCTACTGATTACGATCATCCTTCTTCAAAGGACATTGATTTGTGTAATGATCTTTGCCACAATTATAATAGCCTCCTATTGGTCCCTTTCTAGACTCAGAATTATTTCCAGCCTTAAAGTTATCATTCTAACCTCCATAGGACTTCTGTCCATTGTTATTATTCTTGGCAAAATTGTTCTTGTGCATTTCCAGTAGTCTTATTCATTGTTGTTTTCTTATTATTATTAGCTGAAAACTTACTTTTATTACCAAAATTCTTCCATGGTCCCTTCTTAGGTGCAAGAGAAGTTGAAGAGGGGTTTGGAAATTTCTTCCTTACTTCCTCCTTATGAGCAGAAATAGCCTTTAATTTCTATTCTTGTCTTATGGATTTTTCAACAACCCCTTCCATAGTGGTTGGGATGTGAACGTCAACTCCTCCCCCAATAATGGGATTCAATCCCATAATGAATTTCCGTATCATGAACTTCTCATCAGTTTGATACTGAGGTACATACTTGAGGAGTTTCATAAACTATTCCCAATACTCAGTTACTGTTAACTTTCCTTGAGCTAAGTTCTGAAATTCAGTCATTTTCTGATCATAATAAAGTTGTGTTATCTAGCATTGCCTGAAATAACTTTTAAATTGATCCCAAGTGATGTTAGTTTCATCAATATTTAATTCAGCCTTACGGCTGTCCCACCATGAAGATGCTTCATGGGAAAGCTGATATGCTCAAATAGCCTTGGTTTCCTCTGAGAAGTTCCTTATTGGAAGGTACTTCTCCATTTCACTAAGCCAATTCTTAGCTCCATCTCCTAATGTGGTGCCATCAAACTTAGGTGGACTTATCATTTTTATATCATTAGTGAGTTCAGCTACCAGCCTTGCCTTTTTGTTTTCTGGATGGACTGACACATTGACATTGTTATTATCAACACCCAAATTGGGGTTGTCCTCAGGAGGTGGCTGATTTTTATTACTAGCTTCTTCTTCCTCCTCATTACCCATTACTTGTTGTTCAAGTACAGTCAAACGATCTCTTGTGTCTAACAAGGAAGTAAGGATATCATCAAGTTTTTGGGTTGTTGCTACTCCATCAGGTGGAGCATTATTCACAAATTTTCCTCTTATCATAACCATTTTTACATTACAAGAAAATTCAAGTTTTTATCAGATTATGGACATAATAGGTCCAAGAGCTGTAACCTTCAGCTCTGATACCAAGATGTAACATTCCCATTTTAAGACTTTAGAAACAAGGGGAATTTTTTTTTTTGGGCATGAATAATGTTCTTTATTCTAAATACATAATTTCAAACACACATTCTTAACAACCATTTTTATAACAGATAACCATATGTAGCTGTAATGACTCAGTGAGCTATCGATCTATTCATTTCAGGACTCGGTGAACTACCGATATATTCATGTTTAACATTAAGTATTGAATACTTTTCCATATACTATGTATACTTGGTTCTCTTTCCCTGTTCTGGGCATTGAGTGATCTATCTAACTAACCTATCTAAATATTTTTTACCAATATTTATCTACATCACAAACCTTAGACTAGGTGACATAGGACAACGTAACCAAGTAGCTTGCAATACTTTGGTCAAATATTTCTAACATATTGTTCATATTAATATTCATTGACGACATACTCGCCAATCTGAAATGCGTCCTTCACCCCACTGTATTGTTATCTATAATTCCCTTTACTGACATCCATCAGTCCACTTGCCCAAGGTTTAACCCTAGTTTGAGTTAACAACATATGTTATGATAGGAAGAGGCTCATGAAGACTTAGGGTAAGTTGGCATACTAGGTCAACCTAAGTCAACCCCATGTGCCAAGGTACCCTGAGTTTTAGAGGGCTACTCCTTATCTTAAACATGCTACTAACTAGACCTAGAGAGAAACTAAGTTCAAGTCCAATGTGTGTAGATCTAGATGATCAATGCAGAAGGGTGTTGCCACATGTCAACTACATCATTGTATCCTCAAGAAGATCCTAATCTTCTTGAAGGTATAGCCTACAGTTGGCATGTGCTAACATCCTATAGAATAACCTCATCGAGATGTACATACCCCTAGGAGCTTATTATAATTTAATTAATTTGGATTATTAAAAATAGATTTCAGCAACCTTGTCAAGCCCTAATCCAACACTCCTTAAGTTATTTTCTATACCAGATTCAATTGATCGTTAAATAACTTCCTTGACTTAATATTGCCTTTAATGTTCATTTAATGGGCTTAATAAGCCATTAACCAAAATAGGACAGCAACATCATAAGTTCCATTTAATGTGACTTAACCGTTTAAGGAAGTGTAGCAACCACTTAGGTTGTAACTAAGTAGACTTTATTAAAATGAAGTCTAATGGTTAAGAATCATATCTTCCTTTTCATTTGCATTTTTATGAGAGAGGAAGAGTCTTCCTTTACATGGTTAAGTGCTAGGGTTTAGCACCCCTTTATATCATTTACAAATTCTATATTTTTCTGAATTTTCATTCCACATCATATTACTATGTTGAATTGTTTAGATATGACCATCAAATTCTGCAACTTAGCAAGCTGCATCTTATTTAGGGAGATTATTCTAAATCCCATTATCAAACTTATCCAAGAATACCCAATTAAGCATATAAATAATATGGAGAATATCAACAAGATAGGATTCCATCTCTGTTATAAAAGTACAAGATAATTTACACATCCAATGCAAGTAAATTCTCAACTTTCAATTCATCTTTAAAACTTATACATTTACAAAAATTATGTATTTTAGGCATACTACATAACAAAAGCCTTCATTCTAAAAAGAATATAACTTTTCTTTTTCAATACAACTCAAGAATGAATCAAAATTCTCTACAAGGAATCAAACTTAAATCAGCCAATGCATCATATAAGTTTTTGCCTTCTTTTATCACTTACGAAGTCCATCTACAAAAATTGCTAGCATGGGTCAGTTCAATGAACTGAGCATGATAAGCACTAAGCCTTAAAACAAAGTGCATTCCACTAATTGTTCCATTAAAAACAACCCTGCTTTAATGAAACAATTAGTATATCATACTATAAGCATAAGTAATAACAATCAGAGAAGGAGTACATTAATAAATCTGAATTCACTTCTAAGAGAGAAGAGCAGAATATATAACATTTTCCTTACAAATTAAATTTTAATTGATCCTAACAATTACCTTTATCAAACAACAGATCTTATCATCTCATTGTTCCCAATTCTACAATAATAGAATACAACACTTATCTTTACTATAAGACAAAAGAAGTGTTTACAACATGGTTCTCAGTAGGGTGATTCACCTAAATTTTAAGCAAAGGAAGAAGAGAAACCATTTCAACTATGCCCAAAACACATAACATCCGCAAAGCAGAAATAGGTTCATGTCATGACTTAAACTGTTTCATTTAAAGGTCAACTACCTTAAAATTCAACATTTTAGATATTCATCAGAACAGAATCACATATTAATCCAAGAGGAAATAAAGGATCAACAATCAACCAACAAGTTTACATTTTATATTCAACAAACCAATCATCAATCTCTTTCTACTTTATTTCAGTCAAATGTTATGTACAAGAAGACTAAACAACGTAATAATCTTCTTTTCCTATAAGAATAATTAATAGGTGGTTCCAATCAAATGAACTTAACCCAACAGCCTTAGAAAAGGAATCTTAACAGGATATGATTCAATCCTTAATTCATCTCATTATACTTAACAACAATTCCCTTTTTCTAATACAGACAAATAAGTTCATAAATTTATTCCCAAAGGAGAGATCAAGATCAACTTTAGAATAAGAAGAAATGTATTGAAACCTTCCCTAAAATATTTACCATAAAAAGGCATGAGTTCCCTTTTTAGCTCGAATCAGTATAACAGTGAAGTTTAAAACAACACTACATCCCTAAGAAATCACAATTTCCTTTATCCTTAAAGACTCAAGCATTCATTTATTAGACCCAACAAGAAGTGTAAAACCGAATAGGAAACTAACAACTCGAAATTACCCATGTGCTCAGTCAAGAAAGAAAATAACTTGCTAGTTCAAAACCTAATTCCCCTTTCATACCCATTAGTTTATGATATATAAAATTTCTTATGTTAGACCTTAGGTAGTTTATAATATATACCTTAGGATATAACCCTAACAACAAATTTCCACCATAGGTCTTAACACATAGCCTTAGGTAGTTTCCACATAGGTTAGATTAATTCACAACATAATAGTTTTAGGTATTAGGTTAGATCATCATAAAACCTTATATTATTTTGTTCTAGGTTAATTTGAATAGCCTAGTAACCTTTCCATATCCTTTAGCACAAAGCTTAGGTTAGGATGCCAATCAACCAACAAAGTAGAATAGGAAGCTTTAGGTTAGAATAAGAATTCTATTAAGTGACATAGCTTAGGTAGCAAATATTCTTACCTAGCTTAGGATTTCGTAGGATAGTCTTTTTAGGATCCTAAATCCTTCCTATGCCATGAACATGCTATATTTTCATGTTCATCAGCAATTTCCTACCATGATCAATCTCCAAGGACCCAAGTACAACATACAATTGAATGGAAATACGTTCACACAAAAATCAAAGAACTTGTAACAACAAAGTTTAGTCAATATGTCTCTTAATTCATGGAATGTCAATTTACCATTCGTTTAACAGAGCAGATTTAAAACATTCCTTGGATCAGTGATCCAAGGATAAGTCAGATTAATGGATAAGTTTACAACTCTTAAACCAAATTGCAACTCACCTACAAGAAGTGAAAAATGGATTCAAGGAAGCCATTCCAATTCGATCAGTGGATCTTAATAACGGGAATGATTTGTCCATATCAAGCATGATCTCCAACAATCAAAAAGAACATATGTTTATAATGAAAATCACATGTCAACATTTGAAATGCAAATGAGGAAAATAAAAACTATCAAGGGTGTTACATAATTTTTTTATTTCCCTCCTATTTCATTGGTGGAAACTATTTTGATCATAAGTTGGTTATAATGTGGATTGAGTGAATATTGTTTGAGACGATCAAATATTGTTTGACAATATATGTATTATGTTTACATATATAGGGATAAGATCTCAAATTCTCTTTGGGGCACCTATAGATGAGATCTATATGACTAGATTCATATTGATATGTTTTTATTAACAAAAACTCGACATATATATATATATATATATATATATATATATATATATATATATACATGCAAAGAATAGAAAAGGGAGGAATGTGTTATTCTCAATATCAATATTTTGTATACTAGGACCTTTTTGGGAATTGCATCTTTAAATTATTACCTTATTAGTTTAGAGTGTTTGCAGCAACATTTGAATCATTAAGTAATTTTTGATGGTACATTTTAAAATAACCATATGTATTCAATCTATTATATTTAGATGAAAATAATGATGTTTCAATTATTTGAGTAAGTTGTTGCTTACACTCAAAATGGATACATCATTTCTTTAATGTTATGTTTGTATTTATTTCATGGTATGCAAAATAACAATATTGAGATTAGTGTTGTATTATTTTGTTTTTTTGCAATTATAAGATTTGGATTCAAAAACACATTTCAAAGAGCTTTCGATCATTCTTATCTCTACATTGAGAGTTGTGTGTAATGAAATTTACATAGCTTTGGAGGTCGAGTCCTTTCTTATGACACAGTTTATTTATTGCACTTAAGTTTTATGGCAAAAATCATTTTCACCCCTGTATTGATGCGTAGAGTTAGGAAATGGGTGATAGTTTGGTAGAAGACTCCAAACCTCTTTGATCTTACTAGAGGAGATAGTGTATTTTCTTGTAAAGAATTTTTAAAATTGTATGTTTAATATATATATATAAGAAATTATAGAAGAGAAATAGTATGGTGGCATCTTTGTAGACTTTTAGGTATCGAATCTTTATGTTCTTATGTTTTTATTTTATGATTTCTTTATTTAAAAAAAAAAATTAGTTTCCTTCATTCAGCTTTTTTAGATTATTTTTTAAAATCGAAGAATATGGTTTGACATTAGTAAAATTGATTCAAAAACATTTACCCTCATTATAGTGAGGAAACATGTATCTTTGACCGTAATGAATTTTGAAAATCATAAAAAAATTAATCTTTAAGTTTTGGAAGCATCCGAGTTACAATAAAGATACTTGAAAATCCATGATAGATTCCATGTTAAAATTCTTTATATTGCATTGTACGTTGTTTAAATTTTTCACATTCATATTATTTGTATATAATTAGTGACTTTTACATGTGTTGTTACACTTCTGATCTCTTTGTAATTACTAAAATATTGTGGTATTTATGTTATATGAAAATATGTGTGTAAATCGAGGAATATTGTTTTGTTGCAAATTTCTATTAAGATCAACATATTATGTTTACATATATAGGCATAATATCTAAACTTATCTACGGGCCACCTATAGATGAGATCTATATCATTAGATTCATATTGTTGTGTTTTTAAATTAATAAAATCTCTTACATATCTAAAAATACATACAAAGTATAGAAAAAGGAGGAATGTGTTATTCTCAACATCAATATTTTGTATACCATGATCTTTTTAAAATTTCAATTGGACATTATTGATTTATAAGTTTAGATTTTATGTAACAACATTTGAATCATTAAACAATGTGTAATAGTGTATGTTAAAATAAGCGTATGTATTTAATGGGATATATTTAGATGTAAAGAGTGATGATTTGTTTACTCATGAAAGTTATTTCTTACACTAGAAATGGATACATCAATTGTTTAATGTTATAGTTCCATTTAGTTTATGGTATGAAAAGTATCGATATTGAGAATCTTGTTGTTTGTTTAAATTTTGGTGTAGTTATTGAATTTGGAATTAAAAACACATTTTCAAAGAGTTGTGAAGCATTGTTATCTTTAAATTAAGTGATGCATGACAAAATTGACATACCGATGAAGATCAATGCTCTCTCATGAAATATTTTATTACAATATAATTTTATATCAGAAAATGGTTTTCAGCCTTGTGCGGATGCATAAGAGTTAGAAAATTGGTGATAGTTTGGTAAATGACTCGTTGCCTCTTTGATCTTGCAAGAGGAGATAGTGTATTTTGTTGTAAATAAGTTTAAACACTATAGGTTTAATATATTTAAGACATTTGAGAAGAAAAATATTACGGTAGAAGATTGACATCCTTTTACATGGTCAAATATGTATGTTTATATGTTTTTCATTTTTTTAATTGTTTTTAAAATTTATTTTGTTAGTTTCCTTAATTTATATATTTTACATTATTTTTGTAAAATAATGTATCTTTGGCCATAATGGATTTTGAAAATCTTAAAAAAATCTAATCCATAAGTTTTTAGAAGACCCTGAGTTAAAATAAATATACTTGGAAAAACATGATAGATTGCATGTTAAACTTTTGTACATTACACCGCAATCTTCTTAAGTTGTTAAATTTTTTAAAGTCCTGTATGCTACTAAAAAAAAAGTTTCAAATGTCATAAAAAATTCTAGCTGCAAAACTTATAGTGAGAAAACGTGAAAATTGGTAAGTAGTAGGTTGTTTATTCCAATTTCCAAAATGCTTCTTAGGTAGAGATACTTATATGTTTATGATTTTATTTTTCCCTTTTTTCTTTCCCTTCAAAAGTTGTTAAGAAAAAAGTGAAGGAGAATATATTTATTAATTTTTCAGCAACAAATTTACGCAACAAGATGATAATAACACTTTTTATCTTCCATTCGGAAATCATTTGCAAATATATAGGTGAAGTTGTTCCTAAAATTTAGGAAACAACTTATTAACAATATATGAGTTGTTTTAACAACTCGTTTAATAATGAAGATAATTATGTAGGTTGTTTATAACAACCTCATAAATCTTTAATAATCTCATATAAATATAAGTCACTTTGAAATGCAAGCACTAAAAATAATTTCCTAACATTCGCCCCCTTAGTGTGAACATGGGGAAAATTGCCTTTGTGCTTGCACCTGCTTTCATTATCAGGTGATTTTTATTGTAGGATGATCACAAACCCATTGTATGGTTTTCAAATGGTTGACCACAAACCAAAAATGGTGGTTTTACAATTGGAGTACCACAAACCAAAAATGAAGGTTTTCAAGTGGTTTACCTACAACCACATCATGATGTGCCAAGTACTATTATCAACCCTCATCATATTTCACCACAAGGAATAACACAATAAATCTCTTGAATTCGATGCTTGTACACAAACTGAAAAACTAGAAATGGAACATTAGATCATGTTCCCCCATCAATGTGAAATTTCCACTTATTCCGCGCACAACATACACGAACACCGAAAATATTAAAATCAAATACTCACACCACACATAGGTACCCACGGTGATAGGAAGCCCCGTCGTTCGCGGCTGATCGACGAGAGGTTGTTCATTGACCTCCAACCTCCGTTTGCCTCCATACTCCAGTGTTATACTACTCGCTCAACAAATTTGGCTTTGAGGCTCAATTATAACCTAAACATCGTGTTCCAGCGATAATATGTCCGTGAGGTATTTTTATTTTTACAATTTTTGACTCTTTGACTATACACAAATTTTTATTGTAGACACTTGATTGGACAATGATGACAATCCTAAAATCACCTATTTTGACATGTTTGAATGGCACTCAAAATAATTAAAAATAACTCTAGACTTCAACAATTTTACTATAATGGCGAGACACTTTTTGATGACAAATAACACTAAAATGACATGATAAATCAAATATAAACTATAACTATTTACAAAAGATGGTAATATGAGAATTATGACATTTAAATATTGTTTGATAGAGACTTTTAATATTTTACGAACATATAACAACGTAAAGAAATTTTAAAATTTTACAGTATTTTGACTACATAAAAAGACACAATCAATCAATTAGGCGCAACAAGGACGAGACGATACTTAACTTTTGATGATACTTTGTTTATAACTCTTGTCAAAAGAGACCTGTGTAAATGAAACACATCCACCACGCAAAAATAAACATTCTCCAATAAGGAAAATTTCACGTGGATTCACACTGTGGAATAGTGTCGTTGCTACAGCTAAAGCCATGCCACCTTCTACACAAACTCAATGGAGAGTACACGGTGTCCTCCATGATCTGTCCATGTCTTTATTCATGTTATCAACATTACACCCAAATAGAACGGACGGACAGAACAAGCCAAGAAAACAACTCTCGGGATCTTCAGCGCAACCACAGATTCCAGTTGTCTAAGGTTCATTAGAAGGTGGCTCATAGCTTTCCGGAAGTGGCTTCCCACACTCTCGACATCTGTGTACAACCAAATGTGGAACATAAAGAGGTTGGTTGAGATATCCAGGTTGTATTTATTCCATGGGTGCGTCATGTTCCTTTAATAATTTCACATAATGTGATGCATTATCCTCCTCTGCCATATTTGATCCAATCTACGCTCCAAATTAAATCAAATTATCTATGCTTCCAACTATCTACTATGTTGATGCTCCAAAAAAAAAAAACTTAGAATTTTTCACAAGATCTGCAAAAATGATCGCTCGGCTTGAGGTCAGTCGCATTGAGAAGACTTGCTCAATTGGTATAACTATTTTATTCAATTCCCTCAATATGGTGGAATTTTAATAACGATGCTTCTTTTCACGAGAAACATACACCAAGCGAGGCAAGTCATTTCCGCCACATCATGCCACATACAAAATCACTGTGCCTAAATGGCGTCGGGCAGTGTAGATCCGAGTTGTGACTACGTGGGAATCCGTAGAATGAGCTGCGGCCGAATGTTTTATCTGAATCTAATTTTATTTTCTCCTTGGGGTTTTCAATGCGCCAAAAAGAGAAATGCGCCCAGGATAAATCTTAAGTTCATATTTTTCTGCACTATGCCCACTCTAAAAAATAAACTAAGAAGCTATATCTTATCTCCTACCAAGAATGATAAAATAATTAAAAGACTTCACATATAAACTCTCATCAAAGGGGCGACCATAAACAAGAATGAATCTTCCCCAAACTATGCTCAGGACTCTATATCCCTCTGATACCAAATAATGTCTCAGCAACCGATTTACACAACAAGATGATAATAAGACTTTCTATATTCCATTCGGAAATCATTTGCAAATATATAGGTGAAGTTGATCCTAAAATTTAGGAAACAACTTATTAACAATACACGAGTTGTTTTAACAACTCATTTAACAATGAAGCTAATTATGTAGGTTGTTTATAACAACCTCATAAATCTTTAATAATCTCATATAAATATATGTCATTGAAATGCGACACTAACAATATTTTCCTAACATTTATTAGTAGATTTTGATTTTCTTTCGATGTTGAGAGTAAGCTTTTTGTTTAAATGTAAGAAATTTAGCTAGCCCATCTTCATGTTGTCACAACTAAAACTTATGGTTGGCATTGTATTTTTTTAGAATCGTATGATTTTTTAAAATTTGTTACATACAATTATACGATTAACATTTCCTTGAATAGTTTTTAAATTATTAAATGGTTCCTTTGAACATTTGAACAAATGAACTTTTAATTTATCTATTTATATGTGTTTATACATGACTTAAAGAACAAATGATTCTTGTTACGTATTCCTTTCTTTTCCCTAAAGCTAAATTATATTTTATTAGTTGACTTCAATATTATAAAGCTTCATAATTTTTTTGTGGGATTTGTTTCTCTCTTCGGTATATGGAGAAACGTGCCTTTATAGAGTAGAGGATTCATTGTGTCTTTGAGGGTGTATTTCCTAGTGATGCCACTTGGAACACCCCAAGTGGGCATCAAACTGGTCATCGATAAGGTTTTTAAAGCCACTTGTTGAACATGGGAATTAAAATTTTCTTTTTGTATCTGCATCTTTTGTTTGGATAATAAAGCACACCTTCTTACCACTTCCTAGATGAAAATATCAGTAATTATTAGTTGATTTCAATTTTTTCTTGTATTTTGGTTTGAGAAAGTCCTTGTTTGATTTATGTTTTCAACTTGAAGCAATGAAGACTAGAAACAAAATTATCTCATTCCAATTGATGTGACTCTAAATACACCTCACTAAAAAATGGAAGAAGAGTTTAAAAGGATTAAAAAATTTGTTAACATTTTGCATTGCAAGTAGCCCAAACCAATAAAACATGTGAACATGATAAATTTGCAATGCTAATTAAAATAAACTAACACCTAGTAGTTTCTAAGAAATTTGAAATATACTATAGAACCATCAAGATAAGAGCTCAAGGAAAAAACTTCTACAATGCATAAACATGATAAATCCATTAAATGCCAAACCATTCTTACTCTTAGAGATTTTTACCTAATTAATGAAACTAATTAGATCACCTAGCAATCAAATTGGTGTTATTTCCTCAAAAATTGAAGATGATAACTTACCAAGAAATGGATACGAGGCCATTTTTGGATCTTTCCATGCTCTTCAATTTGAGAGAATGGAGCAAGATGGAGAACCTATTTCAAATAATGGAGAATGGCTCGAATCAAAATGCCTATAGTTTTCACTAGTACAAATGAGGTGTAAGAAGAAAAAGAAGGAGAAGGATTATTTATATAGCTTGCCTATTTGGAAAAGGATTGCAATTTGGTGGATGTGGGACAAAGCTCGGAGAATAAATGCAAAGGATATTCATGTTTAGAAGAATTAATAATGGATGTGCACTTTATGAGGATTGAGAGGGGTATAATTAATCAAATGTGATTAATTAATAGGTAATGATAAGCTTATAAAAACTATTTAGAGGGGATTAAGAGGAAAATTAACATGATTTGGGGGATACAAGAGTGGAATTTCACCAAAAAGGGGGTTTACTTATTAAAATACAAGGCATCATTTACTAATAATGTTTAATTAATTAATGAGAAGTGGATTATAACTAAATAAAGTTCTTTAATTGACATATTGAATGGGGAAGTGTTAACTAATTAAGGAAAGTTTGTTAATTAACGAATAAGAAGGGGAATCTTAGCTAATTAGCGAAAAAGAACTAATTGCTATAGAAATGATGGAAAAGAGGATAATTAGTGCAATTTTAGTATTAAAACTGCATAAGCAGATTTTAGGTGTCTACATTTTCCCCTCTTTAGGGTGGTGTAAGTGACACCACTTCAAAGATAGTAGACAATTACATACAAGTAAATTTTGAAGGGATTGAAGAAAAATTAGTGGAATGAAGGATGCTCCTTCGAGTGTCAATTGGGTGATGAAAGAGGTCAATTGGTGATCGGTGATAGAAAAGATGAAGGAAATGTATAGAAGACACAAAAACAGGGAGGAGGGATAAAAATAATCCCTATTTCCCGGGTGATATAGAAGAAAAATGAGAAATGCGAGAAAAAAGAAGATTAAGGGAATCGAAATAGCATTCATCTTGCATAGCTAAGAATTTTTTTATTTCATTAGTTTGCTTAATGATCTACATCATTGACCCTTTATTATATATACAAGCATACAAATAAGTATATAAAAACATTTGTTCCTTTCTCAAACACTAACTCAATGCAACATACATAACGTAATGCAATATGAGAAAGTTCACAAGATTACCTAATAGGGACACAAGCACAAACACACATACTCAAATAAACAACGTTCAAGATAGTTATAAAAATGTTTTTGTCATCAAACTTCAATTTTGATCTGTGCGAATTAACGACAAGGATTAAAAATGACACCCCGAATAAGGATACATGTAAGGTGAATCAACAAAGGACATAGAAGTCCCATATAAAAATTCATGATCTATGAAACTGCTCCAAGTAACGTGTTCGTGCAAGGAAAGAAAATTACAACAAGCAATCCAACTTTTTTTGATGGAGGGTAGATCCAAATGATCCATGAGTTGTGCAAAAGAACAAGTGAGGATAAAAGAAATATGTTTTATTGGACAATTTTTATGTTTGAGTACGATGAATTTGACATAGGTTTCAACTACATGCATGCTTGTTACCAATTTTTGAAAAAAATTAAATTTTATAATTTTATTTTTGCATTTTTTTTAAAAAAAATAATTTTTTTGAAATTTAACCATTTTTTTATTTGTAACAATTTTAGAATTTTCAGAATTTTTACAAACTTTGGAATAAAATTAGTTAAAAGAATGACAATATATGTGGTTATTTCCAAAAAGTTGGGGAACAAATATATGCCCCAAGTAGTAGAAAGGGTTGTCGAGAAGAAACAACATGCCCCAACACAGTGAAAAAGGGTGAAAATTATTATTTATTAAAAATAATCATCATGGTGAGTGTGAGAAGAATGTATAAGAATCACGATGGTCCTATTTTTCTTTGGGGGTGAGAGACACGAAAAATTAGATCAAAATGATTATAAATAGCGATTTGCGAGAGGGTAAAAATTCATTGCGGTGAGTTATTGTTACCATAACCTTTTTAAGTTATGAGAGGAATATGCTCTAACATGCGAGAGAAATGGTGCGATTTTAGGACCATAAACATCATGCAAACATAGTTCAAGACTACACTACTCTTAGGGGTATGGTGCGTAAGTATGCAAAGAAACATTTTGAGTTTTAGTGCATTTATTATCTATTTAGGCTATAAGGAAATAATGTGATTACACTATCACAACCCCGGGGCACACTAGCATAAAGGGCAGCGTCTTTAGTGTAACACTAGGTGTGCCACTATTAAATTAGAAATGGTGGTTAGTAGGGGGTGCACTGTGTGGAAACATGAGCGTTGGTGTTAAAATGAAGGCGTTAACGTAGGCTAGCAATGGTGTTTTAAGGGGTGCACTAGTGTAAAAACATAGGAACCTTTGGTTTAAAAAGAATGGCATGAGCACTAGGGCATGTTACTTCAAAAATGGGCGCGCTGGTGTAAAAACACATGCGCTAGTGTAAATGGTCAATTTTGGGTAACTTTTACAAGAATTTAGGATATTTATAGAAGAAATTAGTGATGAGTAGAGGAAATTAGATGATGTTTTCTACAAGAAATGATGTTAATGAAGTGTGTTTGCATAATCATTGTAGATCAAATTTCCCAGATTGGAGACACCCGAGTGGCATAGTTGGCTATGAACCTATGAGGCTAATTTTACATGTTACAAGCATATCTTATTAGAGATGAATCTTGATGTCACAAGTATGTTGTATGTGGCTCACATGCCACATATTACAACGGATCACAACCTTCTTATGACCTTAGCGAGAGAGATGGTGGAGTGAGAGCCAAACCTTTAGATTTTTTAAAGACAAGACAAGTGTCACACTAGAGGATGTTTGGTGTATCTTGAGAGTGCTTATCTAGGGCTGATTTATTATATATGATGGTGACCATAACCAAATTATACAATTACTTATGGAGATTTCTGACTTACCTAACATACCTCTACAGAGCATGGTAGTAAAATTGTATGCTATTTTTTTTCTTGATCAACGAATCTCACAGATACCAATATACACGATGGCTCTTGTCGGCGGCATCCTACTACACGATAATCTTGGTATGTTCTATAGGTCCGATCGGGGTGATGCATGGTCTTGTGAGTGGAGAGGTCTTCTTCTTGGGCTAGTTCTTATTGGCCCACTTGTACTCAAACCTTCATATGATAGCGTGCACGATGGTCTAAATACTTTGGGCCCAAATACATTGTAACAAATATGGGAATATGATCATATTGGTATAGGGTGCCCACTAGGAGTGTCATGAGTCAGGGCTCCCAACAAGACATCTGTTATGGGTTGGGTGCCAATTAGTGATGTCACTTGAAGAAATAATGGGGACACCACATATTATAGGAAGTAATTAGATGATATACATCTCTGCATGATTACACAACATCCTTATAGATTATATAAGTTTCCACATGACGTTGTAGAGTTGAGTACTCTAGAGGTAGAGAATTTCATTATTAGAACTAGGAGTTATATTATTGAGAGGTACAAAATCGATAGAGTACATAGACAACTAGAACACATCTAGGGGGTTCTTGGAGGTGAGATTTTGTATGAGCGTCGGGCCCAAGAGACTTTTGATATTGGACCATGGTATAGAACACGAAAAACTTGAGATAGATTTTTGACAAGTAGTCCCATAGCCTTTGGTTGTGTAGCCATAGATAGTGGATCCTAGGGAGACTATATATTATGGAGCATGGTACGTGACAATGTTACCATGGTGGATCACTATACCACGGTAGCCATACAAGTAGGGATTGATGAAACAACAAAGACATTACAAGGTAGAGATCTTAGAGCATAGGCATAAGCTCAAGATCAAGCACGGAAGATCCTCGGGTGTAGGGCCGGGGTGCACATATATAGGTGCCATAATAGGGTCTTCCACAAGTATAGGTACCACTTTGTAGGTCCTCCCCTACAACATCCTATATAGAAACCATAACCACAACAAGCGATACAATAGCGGGTAGTTTAGTAGATGGTGACACAACCACCACCATCACCACCTCATGTAGTGAGTCTGCCACATCATAGAGGAGATGGATGGGGTCCCCACCACATAGTCTAGTAGGCGGGGGATGGAGACTACTCTAGAGATCATGCCTAAATAGGTTGTCCACGGCATAAGGATATTTAACTTCTTTGAGGCATTAATTATAACAAGTCACCACAAAGAGGAAAAATTACAGGTTGAGTTGGTGAACACGAGAATGAAGCATGATGCACTCTAGTAGACAGGGACATAGGATTTAGTTTTTTTTTTTTAGTCACTAGTGAGGCTACTTATTACAAGATGTTGTATTATGAGGCCATTTCAGTGGGTCAGATGGATATCAATTACAGAAAACTAGTTGACATCCACTTGATATTGAGGTCACAAAGGCCATATCACTCGATGAGATCGATGCAGAGCTATCGGCTCACGAGTGAGCTTCAACACTGATAGATGACTCCACCATAAAGTTCATAGTAGATGTCACCACGGACCTAGGCCGGACAATCACAGGGTAGGTAAGAGTCAAGGTCAAATTTCGTATTATGATGACATATTTATAAATATACCTATTTTTGATGTGTGCCTTGATACAAAGGCACAATTTTGAGATGATGTATATGTATTGTTTTTATTATGCCTTGATATGAAGGCACATTTTTGATCCCTTCCCATGATGAAATACTTTGTATTTGATGATTATGTACTTAGACACATTGTATATGGACATTGACATTTTTGACACATATTTATATATATGATGATGGAATTTATTATGATGTATGATTGTATCACATGTGTTTGATTTAGGATATATAAATTTATGATATCACATTTTTTTGATGAGATACTTATGATTGTCCATGTTTTGATATTGGTGAAGGGGATAAAAGGTGATCCTTATTGCCCCATTGATGATATGGTAGTATGATAGCAGCTTAGCATACATGTTGAGTGTTTATTTTCATGATAATGTTGCTTAACAATTATATATGATATACGTGATATTAGATGTGATTATATAGATGATGTTGTGATAACAAAAATTTACAAGTAAAAAAACAAGCACAAGAAAATGTCAACAAATCTAAAAATATACACACAACTTGACAACACAACTATGTACAAATATAAACAAACATACAAAACACACTGACTATAAAAAAGTGAGAATGAATATAATAAAGGAAATAATATACCAATCTAAGAATTATGTTAAGAAACACACTATAGGAGATGTACAAGAAAGAAAAGAAAATAAGAAACAAATAAACAAACAAGTAAGAAAAATACTACTATCTATTTGCGGGACAATTTTGAGACATTTTGTATTATTTTTGGGAGTTTTTGTACTAACATGTTCTATTTTTATTAAGTTTCCTATGAGATGATTTTCCAATGTGTTGGGATTTTCTAACCATATTTAAATGTATTTGGAATTTTCTAAAAAAATCTGAAGATAGGTATAGGGAAAGCAGAGAAATGTTGATGTCCCTAACATTAGATTAGAATGTACAAGGAAAAATGCCACGCTTATGTGTAGGATAATGAAGATGTGAAGATTCCATAGCATTATATGAGAATGTAAAAGGAAAAAGCTTCACATCTTTACAAGATGAGGATTGGTTGGATCAAGGCTTCGAAAGGATAGGCTCAAAAGGAATCTCATATGTAGGTGAAAACTATCCCTAGATAAAGCAAATGTACCGTGTAGATGTGAGATGCTTGTGAGAAATGAATCGTCAAAAGGTGTGAGATCTTTGGATAAAGAAAATGTACCCTGTGAGATGTGAGATGCTTTTGAGATACTAGTGTTCACCAAAGGACCTATCCATAGTGCCACAACTGTGTGGTTTTCAAACTTGGATGAACTGATTTCTCTTTACTTTTTTCTTGATTGTTTTGGTTTTTTTAATATTTGTTTTAATTTTTTGGTTTTTTCCTCATATTTCCACATGATTAAGCATAGAATTTCTTGAGATACATGCCATTCATAGGTTCATGCATGTCATATCCAATAGGATGGGAAAGTTTGTAAGATCCTTATCCATATTTTTCTACCACAACATAGGGTCCCATCTAGTTTGGTTCGAACTTACCTTTCTTTTCTTTTTCTCGATGGTATTGAACTAGTTTTAGTTAAGGATGAGATCCTACAAATAAAAATTACGTGGTATGATACATTTGTTTTATCCCCAAGACACTCGATTCTAATATTAATTTAGGTGGTTAAGTGTATGAATGGGTCTTTCATCTAATAACTCAAGCTCTACCGGTTTGGCCACACGGTAGTCTTCATCCTTGTCTAGATAATCTCGAGAGATATTCTCGGGAAGGAAGGACATTTTACACCAAACTTGTATGAGGTCTTTGACTGATTACATGCACAATTGATATGGAATTAATTTCTGATGCACATGCCAATAGTTTTCTGAAGATAATTAAGGGTAAACACTTTGATGTATTGAGGGATAAAATCAAAAATACTACTAAGTTACACATACACATTAATATCATGTAGAAATTACTAAATTTGCAATAGGGTAAGATGATTAATCAGGAATTCAAATTCACAAGATTAATGGAAACATACACAAGACTGCAAATAATTGGAAAGGTAGAAAATACTTCACATTCAAAGGGAAAAAATTGGAAGAAAATTGCTTCAACACTCCTATATCTAAAAGTCCTCCTTTGTGCTTTTCCAAAGCACACAATATATAGAAAAATTATTTCCCACCCTTCCTAAAAATAGGCTAGAATTGTACTCACCCATGCATCCTATTTTTATCCTTCATCTATTAATAAATAAAGGAATAAAAATAGAACATGAAAATACAAAGAGGCATTAACAGCCATTGGTTACAACTCAATCAACTAGTGATTATTTATTTTTAAGAAAAGCATGAGTGATAATTTGCTAAAAATAAGTTTTCTTGATGAGCAAGTCTTCTTCCTTGTGCATGCAAATTTATCTTCTTGTTGATCTATCCTTTTGCTGAAGGTATGCGACCTTATCCATTTGTAGTGATAATATTAGCACTTTCTAACCATGGTTGAATCTGGTGAACTCAAGACTCGAATTAAGGTGCAAAAGTATTGCAAACTTAATCATTTTTTGGTATTTGCATTGTTGAGCTCCATTTGAGCTAGTAAATTTCTACTAAATTTTCCCCTAGCCACCATTGTTGACTATTCAAGCTTGACTGAAGGTTTCTGTAAAGAACTTTATCTTTCATCATTTGAAAAAGAGTTGTCCACATAGGATAGATTTGAACTGAAAATGGGCCTAGAAAATATTTTGTTTTCGTTTTCGATAGAGATTGTGCATTTTTAAACATTGGCCCACCCTTTCACTTCTAATTTGGGCCCCACACATGTCTTTATCTGATGCCAGTGGGGTCACGTTCAAATTTATCCTCTTTTTCTAAAACAAAGGTTCAAAGTTTCAAAAAAAAAAAAGTTTTGGTGGCCCGCCTTTCCACCTTGGGCTTTTGATGGCGTGGATGGAGTCGTGGGAAATTTTATCACTTTTCTCCCTTCAAAAAGGGCTCAAAATCTCAAATTGACAAATGACGATGCTCCACTTTTTTTGACTTATTGAATATGTGGCCTTGTTTGGTCTTTAGGGGTCACGGGGCACTTTTAAACTTTGCTCCTTTACAAAAAGGCTCAAATGTTTCAAAGGAAAAAAATGTTCCGATGACCGCTCCACTCCTCCACTTTGATTTTTTATATGGGCTCAACATTTGAATTTTTCCTTTGACATAAGTGGGTCATGGGTCATTTTACAACTTTACGCCCTTTTGAAATAAAGCTCAAAATCTCAAAAGGCTCCGATGCTCCACTTTGACTCTTTTGATGTGGGCTCAACATTTGAATTTTTTTCCTTTGACATAAGTAGGGCCGTGGGTCATTTTATGACTTTACGCCCTTTGCCAAAATGTATCAAAAAAAAAAAAAGGCTCCACTTCCTGCATCGATCGGGCCTCGAATCAATTTGAATATTTTACAAAAAGGAAAAAAAGGGTCAAAGTTTTACAAAAAAAAAAAAATGGCAAAATGGCCCGCTTTGCGTGCACAATCAATTAGATTTGTGGGGCCTACGAGTCAATTTGACACTTTTACAAAATGATGAAAAGATGCTAAGTTCGAAAAAAAGACCCACCATTTTCATGTGTCAAGTTGGGTTTGCATCGATTTTGGTGATCAATTTTGAGCATTGATCTCTGTACTTTTGATTCGTGGTTGTTGATCTCCAACTCACCTGATGAGTTAAGTTACTTTAGTTTGATGAATAAAACACTCAAAACCCTAAGTCTTTCATATTTTCATTCTCGAGCTCTATCGAGCTAAAGGAACTCTATAAAAATTTTTCCCTGGATGGCGGCCATTGGAGATGATCTTTTGAGCTCGGTTTATCTACATCTATTGTTTTTTGTTGAGCTGGCTTTGGAACTCTATGTTATTTAATGGCCACCATTTTGATCACTTTGAGTTTTAGGTTGGCTTATACTAAAAGATTTGGTCGATTTGACTAGTTGTGTTGCTTTGAGTTCGATTTTCTTCAAAAGATTTGTGTCCTGTGAAGCTCTGTGAAGATTCTATGGCCACCATTGTTGAGGTTTGTGAGCTCATAGTCCTTTTTGTATCATCATTATTTTGAACAAGATGGTAGCGGCTTTGTTTTTTTGTAATCTCTGATTGTATATTGCTCATTTCGATCAGTATTGAGCTCTCCTTTTACTTTGTCTCTGTTATTTCATCTTCGAAACATTGATACTCATTTTTCCTTTGCATTTTTAATGTGATTTCTGGAACAACATTGATCTCTGAGTTGAAACTCATTTTGGGTTCTCCTTTTGGCTCTGAATTTGATGAGGTTTTTCTGCTTCAATTTTAACTAGTGAGTTCTTGATCCTTACTCTGATTTTAGTACCCATTAATGGGTCTTTCTGATCAAAGCCAAGATCTAAATTTTCTTCCTTAGATCTGTAACTTTATTCATTCCTTTGAGTTGTATTGCAAAAAAATCTATATATGAACTTTTATCTTCTCTGAATGAATTATTTTTCCCAAATTTGTATACTGCACATGTATTTTTCAAATTGTGGCTTGAAATATTACAACCCAGATTTGGGTATCACTCCTTTGGCATGGGTATTCGAACTTCTTTATTGCTTCTTGATTATGTAATCCATACCTACACACTTGAGAAAATAGTTAGAAAATATTTAGGATTTTTGGCCTCTCTTATGTCCATGGTTTTCTTTTCTTCTTTCTCCTTCTTTCTGAGTGAGAAAATCATGTATGCAGTTTTGATCTTCAAGTAATCTATATCTCTCCTGTTATTAAGAGATCCATGTGCACAAATTAGGACAGTATAGGAATATGGATTGTACCTGAGCTCATAACTGATATTTTCTCTTTTCTTTTTTCAGGTATAGTGCTCTCAATAATGAAGATGAAGAGGGAACAAAGATGAAGATGAGGATGCATCAACCGAAGGAAAAACCTCAAGGAAATGATGGGTTCACTCATACTCCTTTATTTTCTCTTTCATGCATGTGTACCTCTTATTCACAGTAGTTGTACTTTACTTTCCAGTTACATCCCATGGCTTGTGTGGGAACATTTGAAATTCCTTATGAATAAAGCATTGAATTGTGAAATTGAGTTGTGTATTTCTTTCTACATTTCTACTTTTTGATATGGATTGTATGATGAACTAAACAACTCAATAATATAATTGAATGTCTTAATCATGAAGGAAAGAACATTAAAGAATACCTGTAACATCTAGTAATGAACTCTGATTTTTTTAATATGCAATTATGTTTGTTGTTCCAAAACTTAGCATTTCATCTATTCTGCAATTGGATGTCTTCATCAAGGCAACACAAATGTCCTTTGGGATTTGTGTTCTTTTTTTGAAGATAGTCATGAAATTGTAGACTATGTGATATGTTATTATATTTTGTAACAACACACATAGTTATAGATTTCATGTAATCATTAATTAATTCAATAATAACAATATTCTCTGAAAGAAACTCCCCTAGCTTAGGTATACTTCACCAATGCTATCCATCGTAACAAAGTTTTGAGTTGCCCATTTTTGCACAAGTGTAAAAATTGTCAACATTTTCTGGTGATCCTATGGGGAAAGCTTCCTGCTAGCTTGTAAACCAGTGCCTTGCTCTTGTCCATTGGGCATGGAGTCTAAAGCATGTAACCAAAATTTTCCTTTCTGAAGGTCCAACCCTTCAAAATGAACTAAAACTGGGAAAGGATCTAGTAAACTAGATCACATGCACAAATGCACTTATTGAATTGAAAAACATTGCAATGTGTAGGATTGCACTTATTGAAGGGAAATCCTACTCTAAATAGACACTGTAGGATTTTCAATAACAGTGTTTGAGAAACATACCATTCACATAGGAATGGGAAGTTCCTCTCCATTCAGCCTCGAGAGCTAAAAAGCATTGTGTTCTTTGCAAGTTGAAATCATGTAAGGACCACTCCAGATTGTATCAAACTTTGTGTGTCTTCTGGCTTTACACGATCAACATCCCACTTTAACACAATATCTCCTTCATTGAAGATTCTGAATTTGGATTTCTTATCAAAAGTCTTCTTCATTTTTTTGATTCTTTTCCATGTTTAAATGAGCTTGATCTCTTAGCTCTTGTAACTCCATTAATTCTGCATAATGAACCTGTAATGGTTCATTCTCAAGCAACTCCATTTGATGCAGCAAATCTAATGTGGGTAACTCAACTAAAATAGGCATTCTTGCTTCTCTTTCGTAAACAAGCTTGTATGGTGAATTGCCAATTGATCTTTTAGGAGTCACTCTATCAGCCCAAAGTGTTGAATTCAACATTAGATGCCAAGCTCTCTAGTTATCTTTGAGTGTTCTTCTGATGATCCTTAAAAGATTCTTGTTAGTACTTTCAGCTAACCCATTACCTTGTGGGTAATAGTTAGATGAAGAACTTAGATAAATTCCATGATTAACAGCCCAATCTATTACCTTTGCACCAAGAAATGCTAAAGCATTATCTGATATGATAGTTCTTTGGAACACCAAATCTGTAAACTATACCTTCATAAAAGGATAGTATCAAAGTTTCATTAGCATCTTTCAAGGCTATTGCTTCATTCCATCATGTAAAAAGTAATGTAGTAGTCAAAATCCACTTGTGTCCTTGTGAAGAAGGTGGGTTTATCATGCCAATAAAATCAAGACCCCACTGCATAAAAGGTTGATCAACTGAAATAGGTTGTAAGGGAAGTGAAGCTAAATGTTCTTTTCCAACAAAGAAAGCACATTTCTTACACTTTCTAATCCATTCAAAATAGTCCTTGAATATGTTGGGCCAATAGTAACCAGCTTTCATAATTTTTAAGGTTGTGGTATGTGTTGAGAAATGACCTCCTGCAGGTCCTTCATGGAATTCTGATAATAATTGTTGAATTTTGTCATAGTCAACACATCAAACAAGATTCCATTTATATCCCTTTTGAATAATACACCATCAATGAAAACATAGGGTACAACTTGTAATCTGAAATACCTTCATTTATTTGTCCATACCTTCGGATAGAAATACCATGTTGTAAATAGTTAACTAAATCAGTCATCCATCTTGATTCTTGGACCTCTTGAGCAAGTTCAAGGTTGTTGATTTTCTGGTTGAACCATGACATCTGATTGTTGATGCTTAACTTCAGCATGTTGTTTTGGATCTTCTGATTCTAGTTCATGTTGTTTTTCCATATCAGCAATTAGGTGCTCACATAAGCCTTTTCCTCGAACTATCTTCACAACGGATATCAACATCATATTCCATAACTTTTTCGTTATCTAACCTGCTCTTTTCTCATTCAATTCTTTATTTAACAAGAAATATTTCACACTTGGATGAGAAACAAGAACATGAATTTTATTGTTTGAAAGCATGTACTTGAAATTCTTTAGCCCTCTGACTACTGAAAGTACTTATTTTTCAAGAAATGTGTACCTTGTTTCGTAATCATGCAAGCTCTGTCCAAAGAAAGCAATTGGTTGTTCTATATTTTCATCATTAACCTGAGTTAATATGGCTGAGATTGTTTCAGCTCCTGCAAGTGCATACATTGTAAAATCTTTATCAAAATTTGGATTTGCAAGAGTAGGAGCTTGAGAGATGGTTGCTTTGATTGCTTCAAACCCTTCTCTCCCTTCACTGGTCCAAGAGAAAGTCTTCTCTTTCTTTAACATAGTTGTCAATGGTTTAACCAATGCTACAAAATCTGGAACAAATCTTCTAACAAAGTTGATTTTCCAAGAAAACTCTGTAATGCCTTCTTATGATGAGGCAATGATAGTTGTGATATGGCTTGATTATGAAAGGATCAATTGCTAAACCTTTCTTAGAAACAATATGACCAAGTAATTTTCCTTGATGTACTAAAAAGATAGACTTTAGTGGATTCAAAGATATCCCAAATTGTCTGCATAACTGAAAAGTTTGCCTTAGGTGTATTAGATGTTCTTCTAATTTTTTGAGAATATAGTAACATCATCTAAATAAACAAGGATGCATTTATTTAACAAGCTACATGAAAATCCATGTCCATTGCATGTTGAAATGTTGCACCAACATTTGAAAGGCCAAAAGACATTCTTTTGTAAGCATAAGTACCCCACTTGGTGGTAAAAGTTGTTTTGTACCTATCTTCTTCTCGAACTAAAATCTGATTGTATCCACTATAACCATCTAGAAGAGATAGTCTATCTGAACCAAAAACTGTTCTCAAAATATGATCCATATTTGGAAGTGGGTAGTGATCTTTTAATGAAGCTTTATTAAGATCTCTAAAATCCACACATAATCTAATTTCTCCATTTTTCTTCCTAACAAGAACAAGATTGGCTACCCAACTTGAATGCTTAACTGGAAAGATAATACCTGATTCAATCAACTTAGATAACTCTTTCCTCATTAGAGGCTCTATTTTGGGATTTACAGGCCTCTATTTTTGCCTAACTGGCTTGGAATTTGGCTGTAATTCAATAGTATGTTGTGCTAAACTGGGATCAAACCCTTTCAGGTCTTGGTATTTCAAGAAAAACATCTTTGAATTCCTTGCAAAGATTAATAAAAGAATGTTTTTCAGCTAAAGAACATACCTTTTCGAGAAAAATTTTTTTTCCCTTCATCAACTGAGATTTCTTCATAGTTATCAGCATGTGTTGACATCTTAGTCTTGACCTTCCTTAACTGATCATCAGTGTTGAAGATGTCTTCTAATGTGACTAGACCTTGGGGTAGTTTATTTGTCTTTAATTGAACAATCTGGTCACCATATAAGTGTTGTAATTTATCTTGATTTACTATGCAAAAATTCAGCTTCTTGCTGCAAAAACCTACATAGATTTGATCATCACTTTCAAAAACCTACCAATTCAAATCATTATCAGGTATGAAGGCTGACAATTAGCTTTATATGAGGCTGAATTTTGCTATTTTCAATTTGTTCTAGCACTTCAAAACTAGCACCAATTGCTGCAAGTCTATCTGCATGCTTATTTTCTATTCTAGGAATGGATTGAATGTTAATAGCTTGAAATATTCCATTAAGTCTGAAACTCTATGTCTATAAGACTTCATTAATGGATTCTTACAAACATTGAAATTTCTTACTTGATTGATAACCAACTCAGAATCACCAAAAATATGTAGCATGTTAATACCTCTCTTTCTGGCCCAAAGTAAGCCATGAATTAATGCTTCGTATTCAGCTACGTTGCAAGTGCATGAAAATTGGAGACTCAAAGCTGAGAAATACCTTTCATTTGTTGGGGAAGTGAGCATCAAACCTGCTCCTTGTCCTTTCTTGTTTTTAGCTCCATCGAAATGAAGCTTCCAAATCCCTTCCGTTGCATTTTCTATTTTGGAACAAGGAATTGGTGTATTTTCTTCATGTAAGAAATACACACCAAAAAAATGTTCTTCAACTTCTTTGAAAGGATCATGAGCATGTTCTTCATGTGTCTTTTCATCCATAAACAGGTTAGAAACACCATCTAATGCTGAAACATGAGCTATATTATCAAAATCAGACTGGTCTAAGGCTGCATAATTAGCTAGCTATTGCATTAGAAGCGTGAGGCTCAATGTGAAATCTGGCCAATGGTTCTGAATTGATAGTAACCTTGGTCCCATAATGAGTAGTGAAAAATAAGAAAGACCAATCTGAAGAGAGATAGCCTCCTATCTTTGTTGTGAAATCTCTTGATAAACATATAGCAAAGTAAGGAGGTAAGTCTACAACAGTAATATCTTGTAGAATGGAAACATTTGGGAAAGCATGCAATGTTACCTCTAGATTTTGATGACACCAATTATATTAGTTGTAGTTCCATCCAATTGTAGGACACTCTTTTTGTAGGTTCATACTGTCAGACCCAATTTTTTTGCAATTGCTTTTGGCATAATTGTGTTACTTGCACCGTTGTCCACCATACAATTATGAACAAGATGTTCTCCAATAATCAGTGATAGATAAAATGGTGGTGGCTTCTTGATGTCATGAGCATTTAAGACTTTCTAAACCATCCATTTAACTTCTTTGATGTGGTCTTGTTCCATTGTTCCAAGGACCATGTCTGCTTTCTAGACTTCCTTTTCTATTGTTTTAGAAGAAATCTACAACTTAGCTAGTTCATGAGAAAGTAAATCTTGTTGTCTAGAATACTTAGAGCATCCCACATTGAGATGTTAACATTATGATTTTTCATTACATCAACAATGTTAAAAGAAAAAATAGTTTTAGAGACAAGATTCTACTTGTTTTAGCATAGGCTTTGGCAAAAACTGATTCTGCTTCAGCTAATTTTGATATTTGAGGTATAAATAACCTTCTTGGATTAGGTTGTAGTTTTTTTTGTTCTTTACTAGCTGTAACACCTGTTGTTTTTTGAGAGAAAAAGATGCATTGTTAGCTAGTTTTGGGCTTATAGTTGTTGTTTTATCAGTGATAGTAGGTAGAACAGGCCTATTTTTTTTTTTTTACTCTCTGTAGCCTTTTCTGAGCCCTAGTAGTAACTGCAATGAAATCATCCTCACTAAAACTGACTAAGTTCTATTCAGGTGCTTTGAACATGAACTTTCTTGCTGCCCACCTCCATTTGAGGCATGAATAATGTTTAGATTGAGGTTGTGCAACAAGACTTATGTTCAGAAAAGCATTTGGGAAATTTGCAGTTGAATGAGGTTGATTACAAGGTTGACACCACTCTTCATGTAGCCATATTAACTGGGACTAAAGCGTTAGATGGAGTAGGAGCCTTGGGTCAAATTCCTTTGTGGATAAGGTTGCCTATAATTTTGATTTTTTGGTAAGGCTACCTATTTTGTTAGTTTTGTTGATTTTGTTGATAAGGAGCCTGATAAGGTCTGTTAGGTAATGAAACTTTATTGTCAATTGAAGTCAGCTTGTTTCCAAAAGTCTGCAAAACTTTTAACACATCATTTGATGGGGCTGCAAATAGGTTCCACAATGGTGATAGGTTGTGGGATAGGTGCTAAATCTTCCCAAAAAGGCATTGAAGGCCTTGGTGCTAATTTTTGGCTTGAATAAGGTTTTTTCAGCTTTTATAGCAATGTCATAAGCATCGGAAGAGTATTACCTCCCATAGACTGAATCATAGTTGAAATATCATTGTTTAAAGCTCTTAGATAATAAAGGAAAGCATGGTCAACTTGAGGCTTAACACTTGCTGGGATTCTTTCCCAAGTTCTAGAAAAATGAATGTTGAAACTAGACATAAATTCATGAGGAGCTCTTTTAATAGTAGACAGTTTGTTCTATGAGGGACAAATGATCTGAATTATCTTGGAACTATTTCAGCAATTTTTCACCTAAATCATCCCAAGTTCTTATGCTTCCAATCTCTAGATTTCTATACCATTACAAGGCTTGTCCTTTAAAGGATGCAGCTAAAAGTCTCAAAGCCACATCTTCATGAGTGATATTATGAACTACACATAAGGCTGCAACATCTTTAATGTGCTCTGTAGGTGTAACTGATTTTCACTAGTGAATGATGGAAAAATTTTCATGGCAGCATTAGGGATGTCATGGTAAATTGGGATTACTAATGGGCTGCCATTAGTAAAGGTCACAAAATTCCTAGGTGGTTGAATAGCCATTTGAAAGACTGGGATTTGAATAGAAAAATTGATACATGGTGAAGGAATATTAGGAGGAGGGTTATCAAAACTAGGCCTATTATAAGGTAAAGTATTACCAACTCTTCTCCTTCTTGTAGAATTCAAAGGTAAAGAAACAAACTCAGGAGGAATTCCTCTTACCGATGATCTTGTAGTCACTTTAGGCATGGAACATGCTGCAATACTGTCTATGAAATCAGCCCTATGGAGTCACCAAATAGATCTTTAAATCTTTAAAATAGATTGTTGCAGCTTGTTGTCAAAAGTAACTTTTATCTCTGCTATAAAATCTATTGTAGATCTGTTGTAAATATCTATAACTTGCATGCAAGATCTGATTGTTGTCCCACTAGGCATGCCAAAAACTATTATCTCTCGAAAGTGCACCATGTAGAGAGATGGTTGCAGGTGTTCTAAGCTTGCAAAATGGATCTCTCTCTTTCGTAGATACAATGGAAACACCTCAGGTTTGTGGGTATACCTATTTTGAGGTGAGTCTCGGTATCAAGGCCGGTTCCTTATTGATGTATCCTAAACTGATTTTTGGGGGTTTAAGGGTAAAAGATGACTGTAAAAATGAAATTAAAACGAGGTGATACACCAAACTTGTATGAGGTCTTTGATTGAGTACATGCACAATTGATATGGAATGAATTTTGATGCACATGCCAACAATTTTTTTGAAGATAATTAAGGGTAAACACTTTGATGTATTGAGGGATAAAATCACAACAATACTGCTAAGTTACACATACACATTAATATCATGCAGAAATTACTAAATTTGCAATAGGGTAAGATGATTAATTAGGGAATTAAAATTCACAAGATTAATGGAAACATACAAGACTGAAAATAATTGGAAAGGTAGAAAATACTTCACATTTAAGGGAAAAACTGGCAAAAAATTGCTTCAAGCACTCTTGTATCTAAAATTCCTCCTTTGTGCTTTGCCAAAGCACACAATATATAGCAAAATTATTTCCCACCCTTCCTAAAAATAGGCTAGAATTGTACTCACCCATGCATCCTATTTTTATCCTTCATCTATTAATAAATAAAGGAATAAAAATAGAACATGCAAATACAAAGAGGCATTAACAACCATTGGTTACAACTCAGTCAAACTTGATCAACTATTTATTTTTAAGAAAAGCATGAGTGATAATTTGCTAAAAATAAGTTTTGCTTGATGAGCAAGTCTTCTTCCTTGTGCATGTAAATTTTTTCTTCTTGTTGATCTTTCTTTTGCTGAAGGTATGTGACCTTATCCATTTGTAGTGATAATATTAGCACTTTCTAACCATGGTTGAATCTGGTGAACTCGGGACTTGAATTAAGGTGCAAAAGTATTGCAAACTTAATCATTTTTGGTATTTGCATTGTTGAGCTCCATTTGAGCTAGTAAAGCTCTGCTAAATTTTCCCCTGGCTGCCATTGTTGACTATTCAAGCTTGATTGAAGGTTTCTGTAAAGAACTCTGTCTTTCATCATTTTGAAAAAAAGAGTTGTCCATGTAGGACAGATTTGAACTAAAAATGGGCCTGGAAAAATTTTTTTTTCATTTCTGATAGAGATTGTGCATTTTTAAACATTTGGCCCACCCTTCCACTTCTAATTTGGGCCCCACATGTGTCTTTTCTATATGCAGTGGGGTTCGTTCAACTTTATCCTCTTTTCTAAAACAAAGGTTCAAAGTTTCAAAATAAAAAAATTTCGGCGGCCCGCCTTTCCACCTTGGGCTTTTGATGGTGGGGGTGGAGTGGAAATTTTATCACTTTTCTCCCTTTTTTCAAAAAGGGCTCAAAATCTCAAATTGACCCGATGCTCCGCTTTTGACTTATTGAATATGTGGCCTTTTTTGTCTTAGTAGCGGGTCATGGGCACTTTTAAACTTTTCTCCTTTACAAAAAGGCTCAAATGTTTCAAAGGAACAAAATCGATTTGACGATCCGCTCCTCCACTTTGAATTTTTTTAATGTGGGCTCAACATTTGACTTTTTCCTTTGACATGAGCGGGGCCGTGGGTCATTTTACAACTTTACGCCCTTTTGAAATAAAGCTCAAAAAATCTCAAAAAAAAAATTCGATGATCGACGACTCCACTTTGACTTTTTGATGCGGGCTCAACATTTGACTTTTTCTTTTGACATGAGTGGGGCTGCGGGTCATTTTATGACTTTACACCATTTTCTAAAATAAATCTCAAAATCTCAAAAGGGACCCCCCTCCGCACTTTTTTTTTTTAGACCAATCAACAATATTTTTGAAAAAAGGCCACGAAAAAACTTTTTAATGCCTTTTGCCAAATTTTCTCAAAAAACAAAAAGGGCCCACCCCTCCGCATCCAATTAGATTTCGTTGGGCCTGCGGGTCAATTTGACACTTTTACAAAATGATGAAAAGATGCTAAGTTCACCAAAAAGACCCACCATTTTCATGTGTCAAGTTGGGGTTTGCATCGATTTTGGTGATCAATTCTGAGCATTGATCTTTGTACTTTTGATTTGTGGCTATTGATCTCCAACTCACTTGATGAGTTAAGTTACTTTAGTTTGATGAATAAAACACTCAAAACCCTAAGTCTTTCATATTTTCATTCTTGAGCTCTATCGAGCTAAAGGAACTCTATAAATTTTTTTCCCTAGAAATGGCCATTGGAGATGATCTTTCGAGCTCGGTTTATCTGCATCTATTTTTTTTGTTGAGCTTGACTTTGGAACTATCTATTATTTAACGGCCACCATTTTGATCACTTGAGTTTATGGGTTGGCTTATATTGCAAGATTTGGTCGATTTGACCAGTTGTGTTGCTTTGAGTTTCAAATTTTCTTCAAAAGATTGTGTCTCTGTGAAGCTCGTGAAGATTCTATGGCTGCCATTGTTGAGGTTTGTGAGCTCAGTCCTTTCTGTATCATCGTTATTTTGAACAAGATGGTAGTGGATTCTTTTTTTTTGTAATCTCTACTATATATTGCTCATTTTGATCAAGTATTGAGCTCACCCTTTTACTTTGTCTCTGTTATTTCATCTTGAAACATTGATACTGTTTTTCCTTTGCATTTTTAATGTGATTTCTGGAACAACATTGATCTCTGAGTTGAAACTCATTCTGGGTTCTCCTTTTGGCTCTGAATTTGATGAGGGTTTTCTCTGCTTCAATTTTAACTAGTGAGTTCTTGATCCTTACTCTGATTTTAGTACCCATTAATGGGTCTTTCTCGATCAAAGCTAGGATCTACATTTTCTTCCTTAGATCTATAACTTTATTCATTCCTTTGAGTTGTATTGCAACAAATCTGTATATGAACCTTTAACTATCCTTCCTGAATGAATTATTTTTCCCAAAATCTATATCTACACATGTATTTTTCAAATTGTGGCTTGAAATATTACAACCCAGATTTGGGTATCACTCCTTTGGCATGGGTATTCAGACTTCTTTATTGCTTCTTGATTCTACAATCTACACCTGCACACTTGAGAAAATAGTTAGAAAATATTTAGGCTTTTTGGCCTCTCTTATGTCCATGGTTTTCTTTTCTTCTTTCTCCTTCTTTCTGAGTGAGAAAATCATGTATGTAGCAATTTTGATCTTCAAGTAATCTATATCTCTATTATTAGAGATCCATGTGCATGAATTAGGATAGTATAGGAATATGGATTGTACCCTGAGCTCATAAACTGATAGTTTTTTATCTTTTTTGTTTTTAGGTATAGTGCTCTCAGCAATGAAGATGAAGAGGGAACAAATTTGAAGATGAGGATGCATCAACCGAAGGAAAACCTCAAGGTAATGATGGGTTCACTCATACTCCTTTATTTTCTCTTTCATGCATGTGTACCTCTTATTTAGTAGTTGTACTTTACTTTCCAGTTACATCCCATGGCTTGTGTGGGAACATTTGAAATTCCTTATGAATAAAGCATTGAATTGTGAAATTGAGTTGTGTATTTCTTTTACATTTCTACTTTCTGATATGGATTGTATGATGAACTAAACAACTCAGTAATATAATTGAATGTCTTAATCATGAAGGAAAGAACATTAAAGAATACCTGTAACACCTAGTAATGAACTCTGATTTCTGCAATATGTAATTATGTTTTTGTTCCAAAACTTAGCATTTCATCTATTCTACAATTGGATGTCTTCATCAAGCAACATAAATGTCCTTTGGGGCTTTGTGTTCTTTTTCTGAAGATAGTCATGAAATTGTAGAGCTTGGAGATTTGGGCAGCGATAACATATGTAAGAGGAATAGACTCTACCCATTTGGTAAAGTACTTGGTTGCAGTAATGATATGGGTATAGCCATCTTAAGAAGTTAGAGTGATCTTCCTTATGAGATCTAATACCCACTTAGAGAATGAAAATGGTTTTGCGATTGGATGCAAGGATTACGTTTGGTGCATGGATGAGATTTCCATATTTCTAGAAAAATTAACACTTTTTAACATATTTGTAGTTGTTTGATTCCATGGTAGGCCAATAATAACCCACTCTTATCAATATATCTACTAGAACCATTCAACTTTTATGAGCTCCATGAACACCTTCACACACTTCTTTGATTACTTGGATGGACTCACCTAAATTAAGACAACGCAAAAGTTCTGTCATAGCCACGATGATAGATGGTTCCTCTAAGGAGATTGTATCAAGCTATTCTTTTGATTAGGTTCTTGTTATTAGGATGGGAAATATTAGAAGGAAGCTACCATCTTTGAGGTAATTGAAAATGGGTTCATCAGAGGGGAAAAGGACCAACAACTTCACAAACCAAAAATGACTACGAAATGTCATATGTAGGCATATGTAGATTTTCAACATAGAATGGCATATCATTGTTACATGGTGGAATACGAATCAAGGATCCTAATGTAGCCATAGCGTTTGCGAGACTAATTTTATGCTCTTGAGGATTTCTCTAAAGTAATGCACAAAAATTATTCTTTGAGACTTTACACCATTTTATTATACGGGATGAGCTTTTCATATTAAACCTTTTATTCATCATTGACTTGCTTTATGATTAAATGTGAATATCCAATGACTTTAAGTTATCTAATATTCCATTTGATAGTGAGTTTCATACCTAAAATAAGATCCATATTCTCTACTATGTTCTTTGTACATGGAAAACCTAGATGGAAGGCTTGAGGAATGAAGTCCCCTTAAGGGGTGACGAGAAGAACACGCTCTGGAACCATGGAAAGGGAATGATCCATCAAAGTGTAATTGTAAGTGATAGATTCTACAATATACATTATGGATGCATCTAGAAGATCCAGACTCAATGGTTTTCTTCCAGGTAGAGAGGCTTCAACTAGGTGGTGCATGTAAGTACCTATCCTTTTATGGTACTTTGATTGACATATTCGATATCAAACTCACTTAATAGGATGATCGAATTATCCATCATTTAAGTAAGATATGGTTTAGAAAATAGGTACTTTGATGGGTCAACTTTGGATGTAAGCTTGGTCTTGTTATTTAACAAGCAATGGAAAAGATTTTGGAACCAAAAGACAACAACTAGACAAGCTTTTTCAATCTGGGGATAATTGATTTCATAAGTGATCAAGGTACAAATAAGATAATGGACCACTTTCTCTTTTTATTGAGATCATACTGAGCTAGGAGTGTGTCAATAGAAGATTACGTTGCGGATATATATATATAGTAATAATGGCTTGCATGGGGTTTGTGGCATAAGGATAGGGGATTAATTGGATATTTCTTGAGTAGGTCGAACGCTTCATGGAATTTGGGACCCTAACGAAAGTTAACGTCTTTTAAAGAAAATGGGTAAATGGATGACACTTATCAAAAACACGGGAGATGAAATAGTGTATTGCTTGAATTTTTCCTTACAAGTTTGCATAATTGCTTGAGTTTATTTGGTGAAGGCATTTGAGTGATTGTTGTAACTTTGGTGGATCAACTTCAATTCCTTGTATGGATATAATGAAACCTAAAAACATTCCTAACAATATACCGAAGACACATTTCTTTGGATTTAGAATAAATTTGTAATCTTGGAGGAGTTGAAAGATGTGCCCCAATATTTTTGGGTGTACTTATCTTGTTTGGTACTTTTCTATAATGTCATCAACATATTCATCTATAATTTCATTCGACATATCATGGAAGATCACAGTCATAACTCTTTCATAAGTTTCTCCGCATTTTTAAAGCTGAAGGCAATAAGTTGGTAATGAGAATGTCCCCAAGGGGTTATGAATGCGAGTCTTGTGTTGATCCACTTCTATAATTTTAATTTTTTTGTAGCAAAGAATCCATCCATGATGGATAACATTTTGTATCATGCAGTCAAATTGACAATCATGTCGATATTAGGAAGAGGAAAATCATCTTTTGGGCATGCCTTATTTATGTCTTTTAAATTTGTGCATATTCTGATACTAATTTATTTTTATACATAGGTACTATGTTGGATATCCACTCTAAGTAATCGATAGGTGTGATAAAACCTACTTCCAACAATTTGATCGGTTCCTCTTTAACCAGGAGGGCTACATGTGGATGCATTTTTCTAAGCTTATGCTTGATGGACTTTGCATTTGAATGAACAACAATATTATGCACTACTAATGATGGACTCGGGCATGACATATCTTCATAGGACCGAGAAAATATGTTTGTGAATTCTTGTCGAAGCATGAAAAATGTCTTTTGTTATTTTCTTTGAGAGTGAAGCTCTCAAATTGACCATCTCGGGGTTTTCTTATGTTCCTATATTGACATCTATGGTCTCCTCCACAAGAATATTGGATATATCCTCCATGCACGTAGGATTAGGGGGAGATTGTGATATTATTCTAAGGGCATCTAGATGATATTTTACTCTTTATGTGGTCACTTTGTATGTCCATTGATTTTTTTACTGTTCATCCTCTAACAACTCAAAGAGGTTTTCACTATGCATCTTGGAATTTATCTTTTGCTAAGGATTCTTAGAATAACTTTTTCCCTCGATTTATTTTAATTTTTTTACTACGAACTCAACCTCCTCCCCAAAATACACACATGTCTAAGTCAATGGACAAACCTTTGTTGTGATCACTGATTGGAATGCTATCATAGATACCCTAGAATTCAGTGATTACCTCATTATTTTCAAAGATATTGATTGGTACATGATGTTGTTGGTCCCAGTAAATAAGAGTGGGATGGAAAAGGTTTACTTGGGGAATGAAATGTGACAAGGTATGGACGACTGTATCAAGAAAAAGGTTCATAGAGGAAAGTTCCTCGTATTGGCTATGATAGGAATATGTGTCGCTATCTGAATCATTAGAGTTATCCTCAAGCTCATAATAGGTAACATTGATCTTTGGAGGATGAGATCCATAAGGTCTAATACCGACACCATATCTCTCTATATTATTATGTGGGGTTGGAATGGGATCTCTTATGCCCTGTTCATCTGTACCACACTCGTATCCTTTGTAGCCCATGACATACATCATATTTTTGGGTATGACATATTTTGGATCTTAGTATCAGGAAGCCTTTGTGCCTTAAGGGATATTGGTTGTGGGAGAATGTAACATTTCCTCATCTACTAGGAGGCCACCAAGGAGAATTTTCTCAAAATTATAATTTTCCCATGATCGTTATATCTTGGTAACTTTTCCTACCACGTGTCTTAGGTGTAGGGAGAGATTAGAAATGTGTAGGGACTGTTGAAGGTTGTATTCTCCACAACCATTATCAATGAACTTCAACTCCTATGAAGAAAAGAGATAAATGGACGTGGAAACATCTTTATCAAAGGAACTTATTGTGTCTGCGGATCAACATGAGAAGTGAGATATTTAGAATGAAGTGGCACAAAAATATTAGTAGAAGGACATTCATAGGCTATATGAGAGAAGCTATGAAAAGCTCTATAATATGTAAATGGTGTGAGATCTCCTTAAATAGTAATTGTTTGTCCTTCATGGTATAACTTGACACATTTATTGAAGGTTGATGGTACGGATTGCATGGCATGGATACATGGGCAGCCTAGAAACATGTTAGATGGAAGTTCCAAGTGTAGGACATAGAACTTAGTATCTTGATATGTAGGCCCCACTTCCGTAGGTAATTATATACTACCGGTTGAATCACACTCGAAATTGTCCTCGGATGTGATGGTAATGATATGAGACTATATGTCTTCCTCTGTGTGTCCCAATTTGTCAACTAATGTCAAAGTACATATATTCAAACCAGACCTATTTTCCACAATCACCCTTTTCATCTTTTTACGAGTAACAAATAATTCAATGTATAATGGTAAGTTGTGTGTATAATCATCGTGTGGAACCTCATTTTGGAAAAAATTAAGGTGTTCAATAGGAGAAAAATTCACGACTACCAATTGGTGATGCAAAGGATCAATATATGTTGACACTCGACCCCTGAAATGTTTTATAGATGATGTATGTATGAACATTTGATATCTTAAGAATATATAAGATTGAAATATTATCAATGGTCTCCTCACTGATGTTCTAAGAGATCATATTGACCATCCTAACAGTTAAGCAGAGGAGGTTCTTGAATCACAAGCCGGGTGAATCCTGTTGTGACAACACAATCACAGTTCTTATTTCTTATAGTGTTTACATGCTCATTAGAGGAAATTAAACAATCAATAAGTGAATCAAATGGATTAATGGTTTTAGTGTACACGTAGTTGATAGCTTTGTATTTCCTAGAAGATTGACCTTGATCTGGCTTCTTCTCTCCCTATTTTTAATGTTTAGGGAAAGTTTCTTTTTAAATTCTTAACTTTTCATTATGTTCTTGATCAGGTTCAAGAGAATCAACCTCAATTTATCCACCATTAATAAGGTCATGGATAAAGTGTTATAATTTTAGACACTTATCTATTTTGTGAGCTTTGACATGATGATACTCTCAGTATTCATGGTCTTTATACCATGACAGTTTAGGTGTATCATCGACATATGTTATTGTATAAGGATAATGAATCATGTTTACTATGTCCAACTATTTTAGGATTGTGGAGAAATATTTTGTGAGAGTGAACACTTGATGTTTGACTATGGGTTGAGTATGTCCCTTAGTATGTTTGAAAGGAGGACCAATTTTAACCTCTTGTATACGTTTAAAATAAATGATACCATCTCATACGGCATTTTTATTTTTGTTGAAGAAATTTTGTTTATTCGTAGCTTTGTATCGTGGTTGTCTTTTGAAAAGGGTTTCAATGTCCCTTTAGCTAACAAAGCCTTTTCAATATGGATTCCTTTTTCTATAACCTCTTCAAAGTTATTGACACAATGCATTTGCAAATGGAAAGCAATTTCTGGATTTAGATTAGGTACAAAAATGCTAACCAATTATTTTTTCTAGAATTGAACAAGGGAAGTGGTTAGCCACCCGTCTTCATCATTTTAAGAAACTAGTAAAGATCTCACTAGGTTTTTTCAGCACTACAAAATTCCAACATGGTAACGTCACTTTCTACATTACACTAGAAATAGCATACACATATCTATGCTAATTTAGACCATGTAAAGACATACCCCTTAGGTATGTGAAGAAACCATTCCAAATCTTGACCCCCTAGACTACGTGGGAATAGGCGTATAAGGTATTTGTCATTGTAGGCTACTTCCTGACATGCCATGTAATATTCCTTGACATGATCACGTGGGTGTCCTTTACCTTTATACTTATCAAATTTTTGGATAGTCGAAATGTTTAGAGAATGGTGTGTGTAGCATAGCTCTGTCAAAGGGGTAAGGACATAGCTCTTTGTATTGGTATTTTTTACTATTCCTAACATTACTTTCCTTAAGACTTATGATTATAATTTCCATGGACTATAACTCTTGTGTGAAGAGTTGATCTTTAGTAGGGGAAGATGGTATGTATACCAAGATATACTTTGATGTTTAACCCTTTTGGTTTTTAGTATGAAGTTCACTATGTTTGGCCTTAGGTTTTTCTTGATGTGTTTCTTTGTTCATGTACCCATGCCTATGGGAAACCAAGCTAGCTAATTGTTTACTAAGGACTTGTAGTTGTTATTGTATAGTAGTTTCATCATTTTGGGGTTCTTCTTGGTTGTCATGTGGAGGAGGTTATTATTTTGTGCTCACATTCTACCCTAGCTTTGTAAGTTATTTTAAGAGGTGGCAAATGATAACCACTCATGTGTTTAGGTACCTCATTTTCAATTTTTTTTTAGGGACCTAAAGTAGAAACATGTCCTTGGTTTATGATGTCATCCATAGTAATGAGAGGAGGACTTTGTACTTATTATTCCTTGTGGATGTTATTGGTAGGTGCAATAAATTCACTCTCTTGTGGCATCTTGGAAACTAATTCTATAACTCGTGCGAGTACCCTATCTCTACTAAGGTAGAGGAAATCATCCAAGAGAGCGAGATCAAACTTGAAATCATCCTAAGGTTAGCCTACTTCATCACCACTATGATCAACTATCTCTACTACTTATTTTTTCTCAAAAAAATGGGTCCTTAATTATAACCAATGAAAGGATTAGACCCCTAATCTCTTAGATTCCATCCTTTTGATAGGGAATACTATGGAGTGTATATAAAGGTTTTTTCAAATGTGACCATGGACACAACAAACCTAAGAAAAAACCTATAGTGTGATGACCGTAAATGTCACAAAAGATTGCTGAACAATTGTCAAAGAATAAGGAACCAAAGGACTAAAGGATCAAAAGGATTATCTTATAAAAACCAAGTCTACAAGATAAATGATCATAAGGAACAATAAAGAAAGTTTTCCACACAATTCCAATCTACAAAAACTACTCCTATGTAAAATATGTCTCAAATGGTAGTTTGACGCAAGATGATCAACACAATGTCAACACTTAAGTCAAGTTTAAAATAAACAAGGTGTAAGTATTAACAAGGGGTTAAAATTCCTTCTAATGTAAAGTATACTATAACCAATATGGATATAAACAATGCCTAAATCCCAAAAGCTGGAAGTTACAAATGCGAGCAATGCAATAATACCACTTAGATACGTTAATCAAGATTTGTGGAAAAGATAGATATTAGTATCAAAATATTATTGATACGAAATGATCAACGTAACAAAAACACTATTCAAGGTTGATGAAATGTTTGTAAGGATACAAGGGAAAATTATACCAAGGAGTTGTTAAGGTGCGAACAATGTACCGGTACAATATAGACACTTAATTCAAGCTTACAAGAAACAAGATGTAAGTATCAAAATTTTATCAAGACGATGCAAGAAACGTAACACCTAAAGGGAAGATCGATGATGAAGTAAGCTTAACTATGATGAAACATCTTGACGTGGGTATTAAGATAAGGATACTCAAGATTTTAGGACGTACCAACACACTTTAAACACTTACTATTGTAGTCACAATAAATAAGGATGTAAGCGTGTGCCAAAGTGGTGGACACAATCTTAAGTAACACTTCTTAACTATTATGTCTTTTATCCCATAAGAGAAACAAAAAAACAAAGGAGTAGACAAAGTGGTGCTGAAATTATTTGGCATAACTTCGGCAAAGTTTTGCCTTGTCTTAGGACAAGTGAAGAACTAAGACAAAGTAACACTTCACAAATTTCATGATGAATAACACTAGGCTCAAACTTCAATGGAATTTCCCTTATTCGAATAACAATTTTTTGACTCTACGAAAAACATCTTGCCTCATGAGAGCTCTTAGAAATAGAATTGGTTTTGGTTAAGTTGGTTCCTATGAAAAATGGCTTCCTAGGATTTTGTCTACAACACTCACCAATTCTTACCTAACAAAGGTATACAAAAATAGAATTAATTCTAGAGATGTGGACCATAACACCACAATCAAATTAATGAACGAGGCCCCATACGAGCAACATGAAAATTATCTCACAAAGATTTTTAACTAATGCAAGTCGGTAAGCGAGAGGGATTCCTATTTCATCGAACAATTCCCTTAAGGTGTGGACTAATTCGGGGTTCCTAGGGTAATCCTAATAATGAGTTTTATGGTTTATGTCAAGACACTTATCCCAGTTTTTAAAGTGGGAGCTATAGATCTTAACCAAACCTATAAATACAATGTTTTAAATAGTGGTGTGTTTTTTTAATCTTTTATCTTTGTTTGGTTTTTCACACCATTGAAAACCTATATTAGTATTTGGTTAGATCCTAATTCTTTGACAATCGAGTATTGGTCTTGCACGCAAAGGTTAACAATTTTAGATAAGATCTAGAACATCATGGAAGAGGATTTAATGTTCTTTTTGATTCTCAAGATTGTCCTAAGACTTAAGAGAAGAGCATACACAATAAGTAAGCCGACTATATTGGAAATGGAAAATATTTTAACTCAAAAGTACTTTGCAATTTTTTTATCTGTTTATTCATTCCCTTAACCATGAATTTAAATAATCATTTGTAAAACCAAGAAGGCCTAGAGTTATTTTTTATTCCCAGAATCACCTAAAAGGTGTGAAGGAAGAGCATACACAACTCTATCCTAAGACATGAAAGCACGACATTCATTAAATATCATCAAACAAGTTAGCAAAGAAATGATTAGAAACACCCTACAAATAGAAGTTAGCATTAAAAACCTACAAAATGTGAGAAGTATCAAAGAACAAATCCTGTAAAACCTCAAAAATAGAACCCAAATTTGAACAGTAACGCACCAACACGGGCCTCTTAATAGAAGCTCATATAGCATAATAACAACACGCCCTAGTGAAAATTACGTGGCCCTCAACACGTAACACGATTCGATAAAAATAGATAGTCATAAGAAAGACCGAAACTAGTGCGGGAAGAGAGACATAAATGTGACCCTAATGAAAATATGTGGGTCGAGATAAAAGTCGACCGGTAACATAGAATGATAGGATAGTGACCAAAGAAGCAATAATAGTGCGGGGGTCACACTAGTATGGGTATCGGACAAAGAATAAACTAACGAACAAAAGAAGAATAACAATGAAACCAACATAATAGTAGCATGGCGCTAATGGCACCAACAAAACCCCTCCAAAAGTAACACATGGCTTATGATAGCAACGCAAGGCAACATAACGCCAGTGCAAAGTACTGAAATGACATCATAAAAATGTGATTATGACATAGAAATACTCAAAAAGGTCAAATTTTTATCATCTTATCCCAAAATTAACAACAACCCATCTCCTTTAAACCTACAAGAGAGACTCAACACATGTAAAGTTATAAAAATACATCAAGGAATTAAAGTTATTTAACATTTTCATAATAAGGGTTATCAAAAATTGAGACAAAACTAAGAAATCTTGAAATTAAATTGTAAGGACAATGGAGTAAGTCCCACTGGTTTGCTAAATGTGACCATTTAATAAACTTACAATGCTAATTAAAAGAAACTAACACCTAATAGTTTCAAAGAAAATCTAAATATAATATAGAACCATCAAGATAAGAGCTTAAGGAAAACAACTTCGACAATGCATAAACATGATAAATCCATTAAATACCAAGCCATTCCTACTCTTTGAGATTGCTAGCTAATGAATGAACCTAATTAGATCACCTAACAATCAAATTGGTGTTGTTTCCTCAAGAATTGAAGATGATATCTCACAAAGAAATTGCTATAAGGCCATTTTTGGATCTTCCCATGCTCTTCAATTTGAGAGAATGGATGTGAGATGGAGAAGCTATTTCCAACAATGGAGTATGGCTCAAATAAAAATGCGCATAGTTTCACTAGTGCAAATGAGGTGTAAGAAGAAATGGAAGGGGGTTATTTATATAGCTTGCTTGTTTGGGAAAGGCTTGAAATTTGGTGGATGTGGGACAAAGCTCAAAGAATAAATGCAAAGGATATGCATGTTTAGAAGAATTAATAAAGGATGTGCACTTTATGAGAATTGAGAGGGGTTTAATTAATCAAATGTGATTAATTAATAAGTAGGGATAAGCTTATAGAAGATATTTAGAGGGGATTTAGAGGAAAATTAACATGAGTTGGGGGACACAAGAGGGTAATTTGACTAATAAAAGGGGTTTATTGATTAAAATAAAGGGCGAAATTAACTAATAATGCTTAACTAATCACTTAGAAGTCGATTATAACTAACAAAAGGTCATTAATTGGCATCCAAAATGGGGGAAGGGTTGATTAATTAATGAAATGTGATTAACTAATGATTAAGAAGGGGGCATGTTATCTATTTAGTGAAAAAGTGCTCATTATTACGGAAACAAAGGGAAAGAATATAATTAGTGCAATTTTAGTATTAAAATTGCGTAAGTGGATTTTAGGTGTCTATGAAACCAATAATAGTGGAAATGGTTAAAGAACGCATAAATAGTTTATGTCTTTGTCTCCTTTGTATCTTTCCAAGTTTCGTACAATAAGGCCCCATTCATGAGGATTTGGTTTGGCCTGTCGAATTCTAATGAGATGCAATGAAATATGATCCTTCACACAAACTAAAAAATATGCTTGTGCCGGCTCTAGAAACACAATTTGTAAAACATCTCAAAAAAGGGCGGTAACATTCCAAATGCAAGCAATTTTGTTTTAAATTTAATTTTCTTGTTCGTCGTGAATATAAATATAAAAATATATTATGAAAACTTTTAAACTATGGAGTTGCCAAATGTTTGTAGTCACAAGCTCATATTACCTAATGTTTTTGTATGTTGTTAATTTGTGTTCTAAAAGTTTTTTTATCAAAGAGCCATATATCTGTTACATCTCTAAATATGAAATTATTATTATTATTATTATCTCTTGATTTGGCTACATAATTTATTATTGGGAATAATTTTTTTTTTTTTATGCATGTGGGTTTGGAAAAGAAATAAATTGTGTTGAAAATTTCTTATAGAAGGTTGAAAGCATTTTTTAGGTTTAGTGATAAAGACTAACCTTTTCATCATATATTAGTTGGCATTGATTGTAGATAAATATATGGAAAAAAATTTACAAAAATATAAAGAAACATAATGTAAATGCTTACCTTACATGTAAAATGGATGAATGATAAGTTTTGAAACAAGGATTTCCTAAGACATATCACACAAGATTTTTTTGCATAATGGAGATGAATAAAAAAATCAAAACATACAAAAATTATTTTTAAAAATTTATGTATTTATACTATTCATGTATGGATTGCCTTCTTACCATAATTGTAAAATCAGTATTTAAAACAAAAGAATGTGGATGCATATTAAAGCAAGCTAAAAAATGTTACAAGTGTCTTTTCTAAATCATGTCTATGTTTTCATTACACAATAATATACCGATTATTTTCTTTAGGAAACATACCCATTTTATGATACGTTTTTTTTGCCTCTTTTGAAATGGTCCTCTCATTTTCATATCTACAATTATTTTGAGTTTCAACACATTTATTTGGAATATGTTACTTCTAATGTGTTGCACTTATTTGAAACTATAGCAGAAGATATTTTTGAGAAATTGTGTTTGTAATTTCATTACTTTCGTTAGGTTCCCTATAATTTGCATTACAGGTCATGTTTTCATAATAGTTATTGTTTAGGATTCCATAGATGCAATCGCAACCTTCTCATTTTTCCTTTTATTTTATACAATAAACTTCAAATTTATATCTTTCTAGTAAATGTGTAGAATTATCAATTTACGGGTTTCTTGTTCTCATCATGGATGTGAATTTGACACGTGGAGGAATTACTCACCTCATTGAGGGTTCCCCGATCCATAACTCGATATTACAACGAATTAACTTGTTTCCCCTTCGATCAACGTTCAATTCGAGAGATCCAATGCAATGTCGATATTTATGATAGAACACACTCTCAAACCATAATACTCCTATCTAAATTTACAAGTTGAGTTATAAAGAAAAACCTACGATAAATCACCATTTTCCGTTTGTAAAAATCCCTCTGTGAGAATGATAAAAAACAACTTTTATGCTTCTTTAATTTTTTCCATTGAAAATGTCGTGGATAACATTTTTAATTTTGATAATTTTACTTTCCCTTTCATATGTACATTACTACTCATGTAATGGACATGGATATTGTTTCTAAAAACATACAAAAATTAGTTCCCCTGTTTGACTTCCAAGTAGTGTAGCTTGCTCCAAGAAAAAACCTTTAGATGTAGCTTATGGGCTTGATAATGGTCTATTTCTACAAACACCTCCTTTAAAAATTTCTTCTCCTTGGAACTATGTAAAAATGTATGTACAACTTAGTTTTGTACATACAAACATGTGAATATGGTCTGTTGGAGGGTGTGCCCTTACAAAAACAAATCTTTGAGAATATAACACCGCAAATGGGAGTGGTTTTTTTTTGTCTTTGATTTTTTTGATAGAAAATGAGGATAAATCAAGGTAACTTGCTTCAATGAGATTTATGAAATGTTATATGATAATGTTAGGAATAAAACTTAGCTTAATTCATCATTAGTTGATATTTAAATAAATGTAATAAGTTAAAGAATTTAATCTAAATACTTTAAACTTATGTCAATAGGTATTAGTTATCCTTAGTTTTAAGTGATAGTGTTCTCATCCCAATGTTTGTTGGATCATGGTTTATCTTGCATATTTTATTCCAAGATGATTTCTATGAGGGGCAATAGGGGTAGTTAGGGGCAATATGCTATTTTTTCATGTTTTCTCAGATTAGATGATTTTCTTCCATATATTTTGAATGGGCATAGAATATGTTCAATATCTATAAATATTCAAGCTGTCTCATTTGTTTGTAATGTTAGAATTTGAGGATTCTAATAAATACGGATTTAATCAAATTACATATTACACAATGTTACAATAAATATTTAAATAAAAATTACATCATAACATAAGTAAATAAAGAAATACTTACAAGAAATAAATAACACAGTGACATAGTATTTATAGTGGAAAACCTTAATAGCGTAAAACTACTTTGAAAATAACCTTTTACTTTAGAGAACTTATTTTACATCCAATAAGATCACCTCCTTCTTTGAAACCCTATTTACCAAGGGTAAAATCAAATCACTTGATTTTCACACCTTTGATATATTTCCGAATATATCAAATGAGGACCTGAAGTCCTTTTTATATAAGGTGACCAGGTATGTCTCTCGACCCACCTTTTCAACCTAAATGGTTGACACATACACCTTGATTTATAATATTTAATATTAGAAATATAATCATTTCATGATATTAAGTATTTAACCTAAAGTATATACCTAGGTTAGCATACTTAATAATAGAAATAGAAATATTTCATATTATTAAATATTAATCTATATATTAGTGATGGAACCATATACATTAAGGGTTGGCCAAACCACTTAATCATTATGTTCCAACACTCCCCCTTAATGTTAAGTGGGATAACATAACATATGACAATAGATTACCTACCCGTGGTACACTACAGGATTTACAATCCTTAAACCACAAAGGTGTTAGTCTATCATATCGGTTGAAGGAATTATAACACCTTCATCATAATCAATTTACCTTTTGGTATAAAAGGATTTGGAATCCCAAAGATCATCCCATGATTAGTGGCTAAGTATGATTTGTGATTTTTACATGTTCTCACAGGTTCTCATTAAAGGTTATTAAACCCAAGCATATAGGAGCCTTTTACAATCAAGGATTTCCTTTACAATACGCTTATCTTGGATGTTTATCAATAAACTCAATAGCAGTAAATAGTTTACTAAATACCTCCTTTAGGATTTTTCTACACTTATTTCTAAAAGAGAAGCCGAGAAGGTATACATACTTGAAGGTCTTTTTACACTTGCCCGAATGTCTTTTTATAATTACCCAAAGGTATTTTACAAATTCTCAAAGGTATTTTTACAAAAACCAAGTTCCATTAGGAGGTGACATTATCATACACACTCCCCCTCGGTGGCAACTTTGACAATCTAAGATTTTCGCGAAAGTGAAAAAACCTTGCAGACTCGGGGACTTTGTGAAAATGTCAGCAACCTGCTCTTCAATCAACATGAACTTAAGATTTATCTTATCACTTTGTACCTTATCATGGGTGAAGTGTATATGGATCTCAATTTTCTTCATCATCGATGTTGAATTTTATTCTTAATCAAGAATAATACAACTCGATCACCATATAGAAGATAAATACTTCCTTTAGCTTACATGTGTATTTCTACCAACAACCGCGTTGCAGCCACATGGCTTCTTTACTTCTTCCATTGTATTTCTGCTCAATAGAAGAGATGGAGACTGTTGATTGTATTTTTGTTCCAAGTAATGGTTCCTATACCAAAAAAATAAACACATATCCATTATATTTTATAATAAAACATCGGTATGGTTAAAATCACAAAATCCATATAAGATAGCATTTTCATTCTTATTATAATGCAACCCATAATTGATTATTCTTTTCAAATATCTAAAAATTCTTTTACAAGATTTCAATGATCTCTAAAAAGGTTCCTGCATAAACCTTGAAGTAATTCCTACTGTATAGGAAATATTTGATCTAGTTATAGTTAGATAAATCAAACTATCAGCTAACGGCGTATATAAAATAGGATCAACATTTTTCATATGCAGATTTAGGATCAATATTTATTCCAACTTCCATTGAAGTAAAAATGGTTTACAATCAATCATAAGAAACATTTTCAATACAATGGTTACATATTGTGTTTTGAAAAATAATAATAGAATTAAATACCATCATACAAATAACATGATATGAGAGACCTAACTCATTCATTTCAAAGTATTGTTTCAATTTCTCTTTAATCCTATAAACTAAATCAGAATTGTTACGAGACATAAGAAAATCATCATCATGTATACATATAATGATAATATGTGAGACTTATTGCTTAATGAATATATCATTGTTAGAAGAAAAATTAACAAAACCTAATAGTTTAAAGAAGGAAACAATTTTAGCATACCAAGCTCTAAGAGGTTGTTTTAAACCATACAAGGATTTCTTAACTTATAAACATAGTTTTTTTACTAGTTGCTTCAAGTCCTTTAGGTTGAAACCATGTAAAGTTCTTCTTTTAAATCGTAATTCAAAAAAGCATTTTTCTTATCCGGTTTGGGGATTTCCCACCCAAATTGAGTAACAATTGTAAATAAGGCCCTAACAATACTCATTTTAGCTACAGGAAATGTTTCAATGTAATCAATATTAGGTTTGTGAGTGAAGCCTCTAAAGAACAAGTCTAGCTTTATGTTTTTTGATACTACCATAAGTATTATATTTTACTTTGTATATCCACCTAGACCCTATAATACTTTACAGCTCATGTTCATACAAGGTAATTAATACATGGTACATATGATGGCTTTTAGTCATTTTCATAAGGCTAATAGGATTTGAACTTTTTACATAAAGTGAGCCCAATTTAATTTCTTATCTAGGAAGATAAGAGTTTCAGAAACATCTATAGCATCAAAACATCATCATGACCATTTACTAAATCAGAATCAAAACCATCATTTAGAAGTATTTAATGAAGTAACTTTAAGAGAAGAAGACAACACATGTAAACCTTTCACTAGATTATATCTAGACATTTCATATAAGCTTTGATAATTAACATGTCCTAACCTTTCATGTCATAGTTTTGAATTATTCAAATTTTGAGATATAAAACAAGATGTAGAAGAGAAATCATAAAAAATATACAGACCATTTCTTTGAATTCCTTCAGCTATTATACTCTCATTACTATCCTTGATATACCAAGTATCATTTATGCATGGATTCTAGTTGTGTCCATACCTCTTTTAGATGTTTGATATTATCAATGTGTAGAAGGTACTCATCATTCACATTGTGTAGAATCATAGAAAGAGCCTCCTACATTCGTTGTAAGAATGTATTCATGTTATCTATAGTTGTTTGACAACCGGTGGGAGCAACCTCATATCTAGAAACAATCGCTCGAGTTTCCTCACCATAAATTTTGTTTTGACCCAAATGTTGTAGTTGGTTTCATTCAGGATCTAGGTTTTGTCAAGACAGAAATAGCTAGATGCCATTATTTTCCTAAACTTGTAAAACACACCCCATTATAATATACAATGTACCACAGAGTTAGATACATATTTATCGTTAATAAAAACAACAGTTTTATTAGAATTAGATCTAAATTTTATCGATCTAAAGAAACTATTTGATTATAACTAATTTTGTCATTACAATGCATACTAATTACCCTCCCATGATCAAAATAATAAACTACAATAAAAAGGGTTCTGCATTATACCCCAGATTTATATAAAAAATATTTCTGAACATATAGAAGTGAAGAAGAGACCCCTGAGAATGCATAACTTCAAATTTCTGAAAAAAATAATGTAGACAAAAATCTAGCCAACTTAAATTTGACGTCTAAAAGACTGTCATAATGGCCTATTTTTTGGTCTGTCGTGATGGTCATTTGACCATCAATTTTAACAGAGTGAAATTTTCTTGAAACCTATGAGCTTAAATTTGACGTCTAAATTACCATCATATTGTCTTATGTTTAGTCTTTGTGACGGTCATTTGACCTTCAAATTTAATGAAGCCAAAACTTGTTGTGTATTTCAAAATGTGAAATTCCAGACTTTAACACATTATAATAACCTATTATAATTTAACACATTATAATAACCTATTATATTTTAACACATTATAATAACCTATTATAATTTATAATGTAAAAATATATACAATTTTTAAAAAAAAAGATATATAGTTTATAAAATAAAAACAACATATAGTTCATAAAAATTATAAACTATACTATATTTTTTTATATAAAAGAACCATATAACCCTTATTAAAGGGGTTTAAAGGACATAGACTAGGCTAAAAGAATTTTACAGTGCAAGTATAAATTAACTTGCATATTTTACTGAGAGGGGACAAGTAATTTCACCCGACCAATGAAATAAATTGAAATCCATATTTTTATGAACCTTGTCTCCTCCTTCATTTTATATAATTTCTACAAACTAAAAACTTTAAAACTTCTATGTGGCTATAACTACCAACATTTCAATAAATATTTACCACACTTCACATGGGCCACCAATAAACTAGCCCCCTTTTTAATTCTCCATTTATACTTGAGAATTCCATATTTATACCTGATATATTATCTCATTTTATTCTCCACTCCCACTCTTATATAAAAGAAAATATTTAAATAAGTTTATTTATATAGTTTTTATAAACAATAAGATATAAATGAATGGGGTCGCCCCTTATATAGATAATATAAATGGTTAAGGATACATGTTAGGTTTTATTTAATAAGTATTAAGATTTAAAAAGTAATCTCTTCATGGCCAAATAATAAACATGGGCCTCATTTCTAAAAACAAGTAAACACTTACGTTTTTTTTAAACATATATAAACCGCTTGTTTCATTTAAAAAAAAACTATGTATGCCTCTGGATTTATAAGTTAGGCTTAGAATATGGTCTCGTTGATTCTTCCTCAATCCCATGTAATTTTAATATAGTTTAAGGCTTTTATATTTAGTTTTTCAAAACTATATAAATTTTAATATGATGTTTATATAAATTATTATATAAACCTTATTCTATATTATATATAATTTTATTTAAAAATAATAATATAGTTTTCAAATTGTATAGGATATAGTTATAGATTAACTATAAACTATAGTTTTTCAAATCAAATCCTTTTAGAGGGGACCATAGAACACGGATATGAATTTACCTTTCAAATATTTAACCTGTAAACATTTGAAATTATAGAAAACATGAAAATTATTTAATATAGTAATAAATCATTTCTTTTTATGTGATTTTCACATAGGTAAATATTTGAAGCCGCTTTCACCTGTGCACACATCAATCTCCAAACGACATTAATTCCATGCAATTTACAAAATGTAAATGAAAGTAAGAATCATATCATATTACATCTCCCCCCCCCCACCCAAAAAAAAATAAAAATAGGGATTTCAAATTAAAAACCCTAAATTTTTTCCACAAATGTAATGGGAAAATAAATTGGGGAAAAAAGAAGGGGACCAGATACTTTTAAATACCCTTTCGGGTTGGTTGAAAAAACCCATACAAATTAAATAAATAAAATACAAAATATTTGATCTTAATTTATTTAATTTACCTTGCTCTATTACCATGTTAGAATTTGAGGATTCTAATAAATACAGATTTAATCAACTTACATATTACATAATGTTACAATAAATATTTAAATAAATATTACATCATAACATAAGTAAATAAAGAAATACTTACAGAAATAAATAACACACGTGACACAATATTTATAGTGGAAAACTTTAATAGGGTAAAAATCACTTTGAAAATAACATTTTACTTTAGAGAACATATTTTACATCCAGTAAGATCACCTCCTCATTTGAAACCCTATTGACTAAGGGTAAAATCAAATCACTTGATTTGCACATCTTTGATATATTTCCCGAATATATCAAATGAGGACCTAAAGTCCTTTTTATATAAGGTGATCGGGTATGTCTCCCGGCCCACCTTTTCAACCTAAATGGTTAACACATACACCTAGATTTATAATATTTAATATTAGAAATATAATCATTTCATGATATTAAATATTTAACCTAAAGTATATACCAAAGTTAGCATATTTAATAATAGAAATATAAATATTTCTTATTATTAAATATTAACCTATATATTAGTGATGGACCCATATACATTAAGGGTTAGCCAACCCACTTAATCATTATGTTCCAACATGTAATTCTTGATTTCATATTAATAAAATTATGCAAGAATTTTCTTATTTTTCTGTAGTTAAATATGGGTCAGTAAAACAAGATTTCGTATCGAGCAAGATTTTGATCCAGAGAGGGGTGTAGGAAGTTTAGGAGATATTTCACATCCCCTACCCGAATCCACACCCTGATTGAAAGGATTGATTGGCAATAGAATAACACATGGAGTGCAATCATAGGCCCTTGTAGACATGGATGTAACTTTGTTGTAAAAGGTGATATTGTTTCTCTATTTTTAAAAAAAATTCACTGTGCGCGTAATTTTTAAAAATTGGAAGAATTTTAAATATATATATGCAACATTTTTGTATTATGGGACCCAATATTTTCAAGCTCCCTACATAAATTCTACTTCCTCTTCTCTTTTTTTTATCTCTTCATATATCTAGAAAGAAAATCTTACATGCCTCGTGAGAAGATCTTTGTCCAAAGTGACAACCCAGAGTCTCCAATAAACTTGAAGATTGCATTCATAGTTGAATAACATTCAAGAGAAGAAGAAGAAGTTCTGTAAAGAAAAATAAAACAAATCCAACGTAAAATAAGAAATAAATTCATTTCGCCTAAAAATATCGAGCATCTGAAACTACATCCCAATAATCCCTGTGTGAAGGGAAAGCAAGGAGGAAATAAATAACTAAAAAGGGGTCAAAGGGTTGTTATAATGCTTAGGAAAAGTAGGTGAACTGAAGTTGTGCCCTAAATTGCATTACGAATACACAATTCGTTATTTATGTTTGGTTTTAAAAAAGTTGCTTTTAAGAAAATTTCCATTTTTGGACATCATGGAAAAAAATAATCTATTTTTAGAAAGGGGCCTAGAAAGATATTGAAATCACAATTTAAAAAAGTCATAACTTTAAAATGATACCTCAGATTGAGGTGCCATTTTTTTTTAAGTCTATATGTTTTTTAACCTCTACATCTTGGTACAACTTTTCAAAAGCTTTCTTTTGCAAAAATTGAAAAATTAGAGATTTATTATATTTCAAAAGAGGCCAAAGAGTCAAAAAATTATATTTTTCAAATCAGCCAAGAGAGTCATTTTATTTTTACAAATCGGGCGACAGAGAAATATTTGTAACAGGTGATTAGTGCTAAATATTCATTGTGCATCGCCGAAAAGGAGCCCAAAATAAATAAAATAAATTTTTTGGGGGGTGTCCATTCTTTAAGGGGGGGAAAGTTTTTCAATTTTTCTTCTAATGTTTATCACTTTTCACAATGGCCATAATTACAACACCAAAATTCTTTTTTCTAAATTCTCAACTTTTGCATTCTGATAATTATCTAGCATGGAAAAAAATATGCACACGACTTGATTTTGAAAATTTATGGTCCGTTGTTTCTAGTACATTAATAAGATCTAGAATAGATGTTACACAACAAGCTACATTTGATCATGCAAATCAAAAAACAAAGTTAAAAATCTTGTTTATTTTTTCGATGAGGTACAAACTAATATTCATGAGACCACAACAACAAAAGAATCTTGGGAGAAGTTGAAAACAATATATGAGTCAAATAATAAGAACACAATACTTCATCTCCAGAGTCAACTATTGAACTTGAAAATGCAACCAACTAAAAAAATTGAATATTTTTAGAATAAAGAGAAAATTTATGTGCATCACTTCAAGATTTGAAAGAAGAAGAAACTGACACATCACTCGTGCCTATAGTATTTTTGAGATCTTCCTCCTTCTTATAGTCTTTTTGTGACCACGTTAAACATAATTGGTCAACAATTTTTTTGAAGAGTTAGTGAATATCCTACGTAAAGAGGAATTTATTCACTCAACTACTCGAAACTAAAGAGCGAGCACTTGCTTACGATTAAAAAGGAAAAAAAGGCTAAGTCTAGTAAATAGCCTCAAAAGCAAGGTAATACTCAACAAGGCCAAAAGGACTAACAAAAATGTCTTATTTGTGGTCAAAAAGGACATGAGTTAAAAAATTGTTGGTACAACACATTCCAACAAGGATCATCAAGTGGTAAAAAGATTAATTACCAACAAAAAAATTTGGTCAACAATAGAGTAAACAGGGACAAAATAATAACAAGTGGAAGAAGAAACCAACTCAAAAAGGAAATGTAGCCAAACAAGAAGATCAATTTGATGATGATGACTTCTTATATTCTACACAGTCAAATGAAGTATCCAATTCTACAAATCAAATTTGGTATGTCGACTCAGGTGTGCAACTCAACACATGACATGAAAGAAAGATTGGTTCTTCACAATGAGTAAAACACCCACCAAAAATCATGTCTCTTTGGGTGATGATACATCATATAATGTTGAAGGAATTGGTTCCATTTCACTACCACTTGGGCATCATAATTGTAAAATTACACATATTCTTTATGTCCCTGGTTTAAAAAAAAAAATTGTTATATGTGACTCAATTATTAGATCACAATCTCAAACCGACTTTGATTGTAAAGGCAATAAAAATATGTGCCTAATTCAAGTTAAGTCACAAAGCTCCAATTTTTTTGCAAAAGATTCAAATGTGGCAAGAATGTTTCAGTTGGATTTTATTCAATGAAATGATCAAGCATAGTTAGACGATGATACATCATCAACTCAACTATGGCATTGAAGACTTGGACATGTGAATCTTGACACACTTCGTCAATTTGACATGGTTAGGGGTTTACCACCTCTAAAAAAGGGTATAGATAAATTTCAGCACTGTTTGGCTGGAAAACAAAATAGATCACCATTCAAACTTAGTACATTTTGGGATAAGGTAAAACTTGACTTAGTGTATACCGATTTGTGCAAACCAATGAGACCTAGCCACTCTAGGTCTCAATATTTCATACTCTTTTTTTTTATCATTTTCAATAAAAATGTGGATATATTTAATTTCTATAACATACCAAGCTTTTGAAACTTTCAAGAATTTTAAAGCCCTTGTTGAAATAGAGTCGATAGAAAAATAAAAACACTCGGCTTAGATCGAGGGGGAGAATACATCAAGTAATGAGTTCAATGATTTTTTAAAACACATGGAATTTGTCATCTAATGGATCCTCCCACACACTATAACAAAATGGTGTTGTTAAAAGGAGAAATCATACTATCATAGATATGGTGCGATATATGTTTGATTATGCGGGTTTATAAAAAAATTATTTTTCAAGTAGCTAAAATGGTAGTCTATTTGTTAAATGGAGTTCCCATTGCATCTCTTGATGGAGTAACACCACAGAAGCATGATCAATAATCCATCTATCTCATACCTTAGAGTTTTTTTATGTAAAGCAAGTATACAAATTCAAGAAAAAATAACTAAGATTGATAAGAAATCATAAATAATATCTTCTTGGGAAGCAAAGTGATGAAGTACTTGGTTATAGACTTATGAATCCAAGAACAAGAATGGTATATTCTAGTCAAGATTTTGAGTTCTTTGATAAGAAATAAGCAAATGATCCTTCCATACACTCACATGATGATAAAATCCTCCTTCTTGTGAAAACAGAGGATGGTAATCACTTTGATTACAATAGTGATGATGGGGAAGATAATGAAATTCAACCTCCCACAGGAACCATTAAAAGTATGCCTAAATGGTATACAAGTATGATTAGAGATGAAAAATTGCATAGTGTCCCCGAAACATATACCATTGGAATGAGGACTCATAGTATGGCTCGAAATGAGGTCAATTTGGCCTTAATGGATAAATTTGTTGAAACTATTAATCCTTCTTCAGTTTCAAAAGCCCTATAGTCTAAACCTTGGAAAGATGTTATGGATGCCGAATATAAGTCACTTATGAAAAATAATGCATTTCAACTTACATATCTTCCACTAGGGAAAAATATGATTGGATGCAAATGGATCTTCAAAATGAAGTACAAACCAGATGGCAAAATTGATAAATATAAGGCTAGAATAGTTGCTAAGGGATATGCTAAAAAAGAAGGCATTTCTTTTGAGGATACTTTTTCTCCCACAACTAATATAAAAACCTTCAGGTTAATATTTGGTCTAAATACCCAATTTTGTTGGAAAAGACACCAAATGGATGTGAAAAGTGCCTTTCTTAATGGTGATTTACAGGAAGAAGTTTACATGACTCAACCAGAAGGTTTTGTCATACCATGTAAAGAGGAAAATGTATGTAAATTCATAAAAGCACTATATGGTCTAAAGCAGTCTCCTAGGGCATGGTACATGAAAATCTACGAGCATCTCATTCAACATGGATTCAATAGGAGTCCATATGATCCTAATATCTATCTCAAAAAGAAAGGGGGGGAGATAGTGATCATTATAGTATATGTTGATGATCTAGTCATCACTAGAGGATCAATGAGGATGATTGAGTCAACAAAGAAAGATCTAACACGATCATTCGATATGACCAATCTCGGGCTTCTACATTATTGTGTTGGACTTGAAGTTTGGCAAAGAGAAAATCATATCTTTGTGTCACAATTTAAATACACCAAGAAAATGCTCAATAAATTCAATATGATGGATTGTAAGCCATTTTCCACACCTATGGAGACAAGAATTCAATTGTCTTGAATAGATCCATCACCACAAGTAAATGCAACTCTCTATCGACAATTGATCAATATTCTCATCTACTTGATTTACACTAGGCCGGATATGAGCTATACGTCATCATCTATCTTTCATGGTTCATGCAAGAAACGATGTTTTCCCATTAGAAAGGAGAAAATTGGATAATGAGGTACATCATAGGAACTATGGACTATGGCCTAGAATATAAGAATATTAAAAATTCTTCTTGACAGGATATTCAAATTCAGATCATGCAAGAAACATAGATGATAGGAAATCCACTTCAGGATTTGTATTCTTTTTGGGATCTGGACCGATATCATGGGGGAGTAAGAAGAAGACTTGTGTTTCAAGGTCCTCCACAGAATCAGAATATCATGCAGCAGGTGGAGTTGTCTATGAAGCGATATGGCTCGACGTATACTTGAAGGATTGGGAATACCACAGAAAGATCTAACTATCCTACATGTTGATAACGAAGGAGTAGTAAAACTTGTTTGGAATCTAGTTTTTCATGAGTACACCAAACACATTGAGGTGTAGGTACATTTCATTCATGAACATGTTCAAGAAAAACAACATCTAGCTCTAATAGTGCTCAATGATATGCAACATGCAGATGTCTTCACAAAGTCACTTTCTCGAAGGTAAATTTCGGGGTTTTAGATCATTTCTCTCTTGTTCAATTGTGACCATGCTAAATTAAGGGGGAATGTTAGTAAAATAACTTATCTTAATTCACCATTAGTTGATATTTGAATAAATGTAATAAGTTAAAGTATTTAATTTAAATACTTTAAACTTATGTCAATAGATATTTGTTATCCTTAGTTTTTAGTTGACTAAGTGATAGTGTTCTCATCCTAATGTTTTTGGGATCATGTTGTATCTTACATATTTTTTTCCCAAATGACTTCCATGAAGGGCAATAGGGAAGTTAAGGGCAATATGCTATTTCTACATATTTTCTCAGATTAGGTGATTTGCTTCCATATATTGTGGATGAGATAGAAGCTATCTAATATCTATAAATATTGTAACTCTCTCATTTGTTTATAATGCTTGATTTCATATTAATAAAATTATACAAGCACCGTCTTGTTTTCTGTAATTAAATCTGGGTTGCAAACAAGAGATAAAATAGAAAGTGGAAAAATGTACACCATTAGAAATGGTAGGATTAGGAAAAAACAAGTATCAGCTAATTGACCAACCTGTTTGAAATTGTTTTACAGTTGATCCTCATTTTTCACTCCTCTCATAATCAATGAAAAAGTAACACCTTCATATAAATTTCACTTCACGACTTCAAAGATATACCTCTAATGCCTACAGGGTTCTTCTATTGAAATCATTGGCATAGTTGTTATCATATCTCGGTTGCTCTACAATCCCTAGGCATGACTGAGGGAAGGAAATTATAAGAAGAACACTACAACTCAAATATATTTCTGTATATACCATCTTTTTTATTTTGTGGGTCAACATTTTTATGGGCTAAGAAAATACCTTGGAGACATTCTTTTTGTTCAATAGTTTCCATTCCTTACAGCAAAATATACATGTGTCTCCAATTTAAATGGAGCATCTATACAAACTATCTCCAGTACCAAGCTTTTTGTCAACTCACCAGTTTTTTAAAAATATCACTTCACAAGTGGGTTTCCTCTAAAATTACTTAACTTCCACTCCATACATAACTAAAAAATTCCTTGGACCTCCAAATACTACAGTTTCCTTGACAAAAATCTCATATATCCACCAAATGGGAAACAATGAATTTAATGAATGGGCCAATATTACATATGAAGTCATGAACATCACCATGGTCGATTTTAATTACATGGTTTTCCCTCATATGAAAGGTGAGAAGCAATGTAGGAAAAAAGTGTGTGAACATAATTTTGTTTTTGATATTTGGTAAAATGAGGGTTTTGGTAGGGTCCCTACCATGTTAAGAAAAGGATATACAATCCAAATATGACCGTATACATTTCATGAGAAAAAAATAAACCAAACATAAAAATAAACTAGTGCATACAACATATAACCAGCCCAAAACTAATCAAAATGCAGTTTAGAAATAATTGAGAACCAACAAGAAAAACAAGATAAAGAGCTATAACAGAGACCGAGATGTCAAATAAATGAAAACCATCTATGATTGAAAATTTGGGTAGAGAGTTGCACAAGATTCTTAATGTATTTATCCCTATTCTTAGTTTCCTTCTTTCAGTAAGTCTCAAGGCCTTTTCCTTTACTATCTCTATTCTTGAGTTCATTGATAATGGAGTTGAGTAGCCCATTTTGTAGGATGAATCCTCTTTCCATAAGATTACACTTACTTTCAACATATTCCATTTTTCCATTTAGATCTTTCCAGTGTCTTTTTCCACCTTTCATGAAAATATTGTGTCCTTGTCAAGATCTCTCTAAGTGTCCTTATCCCTTTTCTCCATCTCATGAAAAACATCACTATAACCTGAAGCTCCCTAGAACTAACACAAATAATATTAGCATATCTACATACTTTTCTCCCCAAGATTTCTAAAATATTTACATCCATTTTGGATTCAAAGTAAAGATTTTCAACACTCACATCTTGACTATCATTTTGGGGCCTCTTACATTCAATGTAGTGATCTTCATTTAAAATTTAGAGTATTCCCTTGGCCTTTTACTATCTAAGGTTATTTTCTTTCCTATTGTTATTTTTTTTTTTGTGATTACTTTTTTCTCCTCTTTAGTTGATTTTTTCCTCTAGTGATAGAACCTCTTAAATTTGTTCTAGTATGCTTAGGAGTCTTGTATGAAGAGGTTTATTGATTCTTGTTTTTCCCCTTAATAGGAGACACCAATATTTTTATTTCCATATCTTTCTTCCTGGTTTGATCCTTGTCATGGCTCTGTTTCTTTTCTTGGAACTTCCATTTCTTCTTTGGTATCTCTTGGATCTTCCTTCTCATGTTATATTTCTTCTTTTCTCTTCTCTGGTAATTCTTTTATTTCTTATTGAGTCATTGATTTTAAGTCTTTGCCTTCCTTTTGAGTTTCATCTTCCTTCCGATCTCCCCAATCATTAGTTAACTCATGTGTCACATCATTATCAATATCCTTTTCTTCCACTTCTATGTATGGTATTAATAGTTCCTCTAGTTGATTTTGTTTAGAAAACTTCCCTTCCTCCAAAAAGAATTTATCCTAATTTCCAATTCTCTCTAGAGGAGGGATTTACTTTCCTTCAAACTGGGTAGTTCCTTCATTATTCTCGGTTTCTTGTTCACTTTCTTTTCCTTCATATTTTCCTTGCTCCAATACCCTCTTAATTTTTCTTTCCATTCCATTCTTCCTTTCGATCCTTTATGTTTGTATTGCTATTGTTTCTAGGGAAAAATTTAATGCCATGTCCAAATTTATTGCACTTATTCCATCTTGGAATGGTAGTTTCATATTGCAACACCTTATCAGTAAATACCCAAATTGGAATGAAGATTGCTTATATCGGGTAAGTCTCTTTCCGGAGCCACATTTACACATATAATTGCATATGTCGGTCTTGTTCTAGCCTTAGTAGCACCGTAAAAATCCACTAAAGAACTAAACTACCTTATAATACCTATATAAACATCATCATCCAAGAGTTCTTGATGCATTCAGTAGTCTCGATCCATAAGGGAATCATGTTTATGTTTTCTTTATCTAGGTCGAATTCTTTAGACCATCTCTTTAAAAATAAGCCCATGTTTCCTAGGAACCATGGTCCTTTAACCAAAGCATGGGTGCACTCTTCCAAGTATATTAAACTGAATGAGAAAAAATCCATTAGACATAAAAGAAATTTCCATGTTTCCTCTAGGTTGCCATTTCCTAAAATCCCATATTCTAATAACATTGACGTTAGGTCTAGGCACATGATACTTTCTTATCGGATAGCTTATTTCTTGGTATAGATTTCTTAATGACAAGGTGTGGTATGTTCAAGTTTTGGACATTTTAAAGATATTTTGTACTTGATTTCTATTGTGTCAATTTATTGTTTAGAGATTTGTTTTAAATGTTTGATGGTAAAAACTTTTAGTATCCCAAATCTATAAAATAAAGTGGTGAAGGATAACTTTGTATAAGTTGGACGTGGGGTGGGTTTGGGTCCTTAATGTCCCCCAAGTGATCCACATTCAAAGTTCCATGGTATGTTATAATTATTCCATATGGAGAAGTTTTACCCCTACCTCAAGGTTTCCCCATGGAAACTTGTTGAAAGCATCCAATGAAATCAATTATAATGGAACTTGGGTTGATGATCAAAAACTACTTGTAACTCACCAATAGCCCAAGACCTTGGTGTGAACATGAAAATGGGTTATGGTTTTGTACCAATTACAATGTGGTTATTGAGCATTGTGATTATAGATATGAACTATATATTAATTTGAAGGATTCCATAGGGGATTTTCAGCCGGTTATAACCTTTGATGAATCCAAAGAATCAATCATGGGTGTCATGGAAAAAGACCTACATTTATTATGCATTGATGATGAAGTGAAAACTAAAATAGCATATAACATTATCGGCCAAATTTTTTATTTCACTCTCTATCAAAAGGATTCTTACCAAGGAAACAAAAAACTGAAATATGTTATTATCAATTAAAACAAATCAAGTATTTTGAATCTCCTCCTTAATTAGATTAGTAGATTTTATTTTTAATCCTTTCCCTTCCCAAACCCTTTCATTCCTCTACAAGTAGTTTCATGCCTTTAGAAAGGCTTAACAAATGTGAATATGGTTGCAAAATGTAATATACAACATACACTTTTTTTTGTACATATATACATTTTTAATAAAAATTCTTATGTATAAAGATGTTTCCCTCTTGTTTAGAATTTCACAAAAATTCATACATAATAGCAGTCCTACCTAAACATTGAAATCATATGTATGTAACGTCTTGTAGTATTTTATCTTTATATATACATATATCAATGTTCGGTAATTTTATGTAATAATAATGGGATAATTTATACTATTCTGGTGTTTTTATTTTACAACATAGTAAAATTTTTACCCTTCACAACGTGTTTCTCACTAATTTTGATGAGGAAAAAATATATGATTTACTTTATGTGCATTATTTCTCTTACTTTGATACTAAAAGAAATCGAAACATATTTCACAAATGATTTACTTGTAATGTTTTTAGTCACTTTAGGCATAGATTATTTAGCATCTAATTGTTTTACCCCCTCACATTTGTCGATTTCAACATCTACTAGACTTCACATTAATGATTACTCCTCAAAGAGTGCATAATGGAAAAATATCTATACAAATAATAGAATTCAATTTAATCGTGATCAACACCCTCGATAATGCATTTGGAAAAAATCTTCTAAGAATTATTCCCTACATCATGCCCTTCCATTGAACATGGCATGTGCTCCATTATCTTTCTTCCTCATACTCAAAGTAACATCCATTTATCTGTAAATAATATGCATGGATCTTGATTTAATCCATCTTTACAAAAGACTCCACAAAATCTCCTTTTCGTGTCTTCACCGCCACAAAATTTAGACAACCACCATCTCAATGATGTGCTTAGTGGTCCTAAACCTAATCCAAATTGATCTGATAAAATATTAGACATGACATTGGTTACCAAGAATGGACACACAACTTGTAATGCTTATTTCACTAAATCTGGACATATTCTAGTAAATTTGGACTCTAGTATTACAAGTATTGGAAGAAATCCATCTCCATTTTTGTGTATATTAGATTCCAATAGTAGAAATATTAGATTCCAATATTGTCATTTTGGACATATCCTAGTTCCAATTTCACTATGAATGGATTCTAATTTCACTATTATTGCATTCCAATTTCGCTACTAATGGAATCCCATTTCTAAATTCAATTTTTTTATTTCAATTTCACTATTTTAGGATTATTATTTTGTTATTTTTATTCCCCCACATAAGCCTAATGGAAACTAACTTACATAAGTGTATAGGTTATTAACTTACATAAGCCTAGTGGCCACTAACTTACACAAGAGTAGATTCCTCTAGGTGAAATAATCCTAGTGGCTGTAAAGTTACACCAAACTATCAAGTAACAAGTTATATAAGCCTACCCATAGCTAAGATACATAATCCTAGCGGTTGCTAAGTTACATAAGCCTAGCTACCACAAAGTTACATCAGCCCAAGGTTTAAATTTGAAGGCCACCTATGCCTATTAAAAAATTTGTAGATGAGGATAATTTTATAATCTTTACCTTTATAAAATACAAAATAGTAGTTATTTAAATACTTCAAATTTATATTTATTTATTATTTTATGTATATTATATATTGATATAATTTTTATATAATTCTATATAAAAAGGATGGTGATATTGTAAATATGCAAGTTACTTGAGATAAAGTCAAATACTTTAACGCTTTTTCATTCTATAAATAAAAAAGAACAAAAAGAGTTAAGAATTCTTTACACAAGTTGTTTTGAAGAAATGGATTTGAAAATGTATTGCAATAGGTAATCAATTCCTTTAGGAAAATTACATTGAAAATTACATAAGCATTGATCCCTCATAAGGTTATTAATTATTGTTTTTGAATTTGTGCAAGGTATTCCTAGATAGCTTTGTGTCCCTAGCTTGGTATTTTAATTTGATCTCCTTTCCATATTTTGTTTGGAATCCATGCCCAAATGATGTTATCTATATCAATATTTGATGTGTCCCTTGATTTTCGCCACCATTTATTTTTCTTTAATCATTCCTAGTACCTTTCTTTTTATGTATTTTATTTTCCTATGGGTTCCCACCAGCGTACCCTTATCTTTTGATCCTTTTTGTGAACATCCTGTATTAAAATTCGTTATGCCCTGCCCATCCATATAGGTATGTTATCATTAGATGGTCTTACTAGTATCATCTTCTCAACATTCACATCTACTACTGGGTTGAATTCCCCTCGAGGACTATCACAAACAGGCCCAACATATATATCCTTATTTGAAAGGAAATTTTGACTATATTAGTTATCCATGTCCGTAAGTAGTGCACCCACTCTCTCGATCATACATTGCACTATCCCGAATTGTTTTGGTGAAAAAAATCACTCCACCGTCATACTACAATTGACAAAAGGATTCTCTAGGCCATGTAGAACATGTTGTGGCTGTCTCACCCTGTTTTTCCTTGAAATTCTTCATTTTGCGGCCTCTCGTCATGTTTTTTATCTCCACGTGTTGGTGCTTGAAGACTTTCTCCTCCATTTGGTTGCCATGATAAGTCCCTTCCTTGGTCAAGGATCACTTAAAGGTCCAAATTTTTTTTTCGTTCCTCTGTCCATCTGAAAGAGTCTATAACTTGGGTGTAAAACTCGGGTTTTACCTTACCTTCCATTTTCCACGATCACATTTTGTTGTCCCTATCGCTTTTATCCCAAAATACCGTGGAAATGTGATTGGATGTATCTTGAAGGATCATATATGAGCCTTAAAACATTTCTAAAATATCTATCCTTGAAGAAAGATTCATTTTCGTGATCAAACAAGTGATTTTTTTATATTTTAAGGTTTGATGGGTGTATTTTCCCGATCAAATTTACATCTTACCATCGGTCTGCAAATGTGGCCCTTTTTGGTTGGATACAACTCGGTGAGGCACTTTAAAAATCCTAAGGCTCACTATAGACTCAAAAATTTTCCACGTGGAGAAATGATGCTCATTTGAAAATTCACCTTTTGGTTTGACCTTGGAGTTGCACTGGGGGACACGTGGAGGTTCTTGCTTTGCTTTTCCCGCTTTTTTCATGCACTGGTACATGTTTTGTGGACCATGGACACATGGAGGGCTGGCGCTCATTTGAGGATCCACCTCAAGGTCCCACCTTAACAATTGCGACAGGGAGACATGTGGAGGCTTCGCCGGCTCCGCTTTGTACTTAAATTTTCAAACTAATTTTCTAAGGCCTTAAACACTTGGTGAGCTCCGTGCTTGTTTAGGTATTTTCTCTTGGGAACCATCTCAAAGTTGCACCATGAAGACACGTGGAGGCTTCCGCCGGGTCTTCCCATACTTAGACTTTTCAAGCAACTTTCTAAAGGCCTGGGACACGTGGAGGGACCGTGCCTATTTGGGGACCGGCCCCTAAGTTTTATTTTGAAGAAGTGCCAGGAGGACACTTGGAGGCTTCTGCTCACTCTTCCCTTTTCTTGGACTTTTCAATATCCAAAAAAAAATGTCTCGAACCCTAGACACATGGTGCCTTCCGCTAAACCTTCAAATTTTTAACAAACACTGCCGGACTGAGACACGTGTTGATCCCGTGCTTGTTTGGGGTCTCTACGTTTGGGGACCATGTCAAAATGCACCATTGAAACACCTAGAGGCTTCCGCTGCCTCCTTTTTTCACGAAGACTTTTCAAAGGCCAAAAGGAATTTTTCTTGGGCCTAGGGTATGTGGAAGGCTCACGCTTGTTTGGGACTTGCCTTTGTGCTTCTCCTTTGTAGTTGTGCCAAGGAAACACATGGATGGCTATGATATAAAGTGGAAAAGGGGAAAAATCAATGGTTACTATGCATTTCACTTTTTTTTGCCATTTTTGCTCCAAGACTTTTGGAGACGTGAATACGCACAATTTTTCATCGTTCTTCGATAAATTTCCTTGTCGTCTCTATTAGTAAAGTGCCACTTGATGGATTCAGAACTTAATTTGTGATTGAAGGATTTGTAGCATCAATATTTTGAAGTTGGAATTGCTTACGCACTTGCAAATATGAAAATTACCAAAGGAGATGAATGCGGGGTAGAATTGAAGATGAAATAGAGGGAAAAGGGATAAAATGATGAAAGTGCGGCCGCAAAATATGGAAAAGGTGTTTCCTCGAGAGCAGAAAATATTACCTGTCATGTCCAGCTATGCAAAGTCTCTGGAAAATGATTAAAAATGGGATTTATCGCATGATAGAATCGAGAATGATTAAAAGGAATCCCAAAACGTTATGACATGGCATCCTAGTCATTAATCGAGGGTGAAAGAAATGTGATAAGTTCACAATTGGTCCACCTTACAGATTTTGGATCTGAATTTGTTAAACGTCGCTATTTGAAACAAATTCAAAGATCCCTTGAATATTATTCTCTTTTGGGGGGAAATTTTGAGTGAGAAAAATGTATAAATGTAATGATAATACTCTTGCAAATGTTTATATTTTTAATTCCTAAGAGAAAATTTGAGAAAGTTGTCTTCGTGAGAGACCAAAGCTGAGATAACCTGTTATTTTATTCTGTGTTATATTTTCTATCGTGTCAAGTTGGTTGCATATGTATAGCCATTGACAAGCACTGAGATTGCTCTAGAAGCTTTCCCCTGCTGATGAATCTAAGCAATTTTGAAATTAATTTGTGTCCAATCTCTAGCAATTTGTGTCTACTTTGTTTCAGAATGTCTGTAAATAGTTTCTTTCGTTCCTATTGCAATCTTATATTGATTTTTTTTTGAAATCACATAGGATCTCGTCCCTGTGATAGTTTAATGGTACTTGCAATTTCATTTAAAGAAGAGCCTTCATCTTGGATGAGATAAAAAAATTTAAAATCAATTCTTGTCATTTTTTGATGAGGCATTATCGAAGATGGGGCCCATAAAATAATTGTTGATCTCCATGGACGAGTCTCTCGGGGAAATTTTGTTGGAAGAGTTATAACACATAAAATATTGAGGGCTGGTTATTTGTAGCCAACTCTCTTCAAGGATACAACTCTATTGGTTAGGAAATGTGAAAGTTGCCAACATTTTTCTAGAAGAATGAAAGCTTCAGACTCCCTTCCTTTGCAGCCTGTGTCAGTTAAAGCCCCATTCAGACAATGGGGAATGAATTTCATTGGGGAAAATTCAAATCCTTATAGTGTTGGTCATAAATGGATTCTTGTAGCCACTGATTATTTCACTAATTGGGTGGAAGCAATCCCCACAAAGAAGGCAACACACCAAATTATCATGGAATTCATGTTGAATCAAATCATATGTAGATTTAGCGTGCCGGCTAAAATTGTTGCTGATAATGCCATGAGTTTAATAGCCAAACCTTTAGTGGCAATGTGTAAAGAGTATGGAATCAATTTGACATGTGCTTCTAACTACAATCTTCAAGGAAATGGATAAGTTGAGTCTAGTAATAAAAAATTGTTGAAGATCATTGGAAGAACCTTCAAGATGAACAAAAGGAAGTGGGGTGAGAAACTGAAGTTTGTTGTTTGGGCTGACAGAATCACTATCAAAAGAGCTACTGGTAAGAGCTCATTTGATTTGGTATATAGAACTCAAGCTTTACTGCCCCTTCATTTGCAATTGTCTTCATTTCAGTTTGTTCAAAAAATAGAAGATTAAGAAGTTGGTCCATATGATGCTTGGATCAATCATATTATTGAGTTGGATGAAGAAAGAATGTCATCCCATCAGTGGCATGTGAAGTTCAAAGAAAAGTTGAAGAAGTTATTTGACAAGAAGGTGACTCCAAGAGCTTTCAGCATTGGGGATCTTGTGCTATTATGGGATAACAAACATGAAGATAAGGGAAAACATGGTAAATTTGATGCATTGTGGATGGGCCCTTATTCCATTGATATTCGAATTGGTGAAAATACCTTCTTCCTAAAAGACTTAGACGGGGAACTGCTTGAATTTCCTATTAATGGCAGGCATTTGAAACATTTCCTTGATTGATTTCTCAGAATCAAGGTATACTCCATTTGTACAGTGTATAGTTCTTTGTTCTCATCTTATTTTGTGTTTTTGTTCATTTTGGTCCTTGGTGACCTAGTTTTGCTAGTTTCTTGGTTCATTTTTTTGAGGATGGTTATGGTTATTCTCGCTCTACAAGCTTATTCCTTGAATTTGTTTCCCAATGGTATATTTTTAGCACTTGGTCTACTATTTGTTCTTGTGAAACTCACAAGGAGTGTCCATCCCCGATTTGAAGCCGATGTTAGTGCTCAAATTAAGTCTCACCTCGTTTGTCATTGGAATTCCTCACTTTGTGGCTTCTATCATGTTTTCTATCTCCCCGTGTTGGTGATTGAAGACTTTTTCCTCCATTTGGATCACTTAAAGGTCAAGAATTTATTTTTATTCCTCTTTCCATTTGAAAGAGTTTGTAAATTTGGGTGTAAAACTCGTGTTTTGTCTTTCCTTCCATTTTCCACAGTCACGTTTTGTTTTCCATATCATTTTTATCCCAAATACATGTGGAAATGTGATTGGATGTAGCTCGGAGGATCATATATGAGCCTTATAAAATTCCCAAAATATCTATCCTTGAAGAAAGATTCATTTTCGGCTCAAATGGCAATTTTCATGTATTTTACGGTTTGATGAGTGTATTTTCCTAGTCAAATTTATATCTCAAGATCGGTGGAAACATTCCCCTTTTTGGTTAGATGCGGCTCAAAAAGGCACTTTAAAAATCCTAAGGCTCACTTTATACTCATAACTTGTCCACGTGGAGGAACGATGCTCATTTGAAAATTTACCTTTTGGTTTGGCCTTTAAGTTGCGCAGGGTAGAAACTTGGAGGTTTTCGTTGCTTTTACCGAATTTTTTCATACATATAGTATAGTTTTGGAAGACCATGGACACATGGAGGGCTGGTTCTCATTTTAGGATCCCCATCGTGGTCCCACCTTAACAATTATGATAGGGAGACATGTGGAGGCTTCCGCTGGCTCCGCTTTGTACTTAAACTTTTCAAAGTTATTTTGTAAGGCATGGGACACATGGTTAGCCCGTGCTTGTCAAGGGTCTATGCTCTAGGGCACTATCTCAAAGTTGCACCATGAAGACACGTGAAGGATTCTCACGATCATCCCATAATTATAATTTTTAAGAAACTTTCGAAAGGCCTAGGACACATGGAGGGACCGACCCCTACATTTTATTTTGAAGAAGCACCAAGAGGACACTTGGAGGCTTCCACTCACTCTTCCCTTTGCTTTGAATTTTCAATGGCCAAAGGAAACTGTCTCGGACCCTAGACACATGGTACCTTCCATTGAATCTTTAACTTTTTAATAGACTCTTTCAAACTGAGACATGTGTTGAGCCCATGCTTGTTTGGGGGTCTCTGTTCTTTTGGGGACCATTTCAAAATGCACCATTGAAACACGCGGAGGCTTCGATGGCTCCCATTTTTACTGATACTTTTCAAAGGCCAAAAGGTGTTTTTCTTGGGCCTAGGGTACGTGGAAGGCTCGCGCTTGTTTGGGACTTGCCTCTATGCTTCTCCTTTGCAGTTGTACCAAGGAAACATGTGGACGGCTATGATATAAAGTGGAAAAGGGGAAGAATCAATGGATACTATGAATATCACCAATATTTCTACCCTTTTTTCTCCAAGACTCTTGGAGACATGAATACGCACTGCTTTTCATTGTTCTTTAATAAATTTCCTTGTCGTCTATGTAGGTAAAGTGCCATTTGATGGATTTGGAACTTAATTTGTGAGTCGAAGGATTTTTAGGGTCAATATTTTGAAGTTGGAATTTCTCAGCACTTCAAAATATGAGAATTACTAGAGGAGATGAATGTGGGGAAGAATTGTAGATGGAAGAGAGGGAAAAGTGATAAAATGATAAAAGTGTAGGTGTAAGATATGGAAAAGGTGTTGCCTCAAGAGTGGAAAATATTACCTGTCATCTCCAGTTGTCCAGGGTCTCAGGAAAATGATTGAAAAGGGGATTTATTGCATGACAGAATCAGAATGATTAAAATGACTCCCAAATTTTTTTGGCATGGAATCCTAGTCATTAGTCACGGGCCCAAGAAACGTGATTAGTTCGTAATTGGTCCACCTAATAGGTTTTAGATCCGAATTTTGAAACGCCGCGTTGCCTTTAAAAAATTGGTAACAAGAAAAAGTCCCTCAAATATTCTTCTCTTCTGGGGGGAAAATTTGAGAGAGAAAAATGTATAAATGCAACGAGAATATTCTTGTAAATGGTCAGAGTTTGAATTCCTAAGATAAAATTTGAGAAAGCCATCTTCGTGAGAGACGAAAGCCAAGATAACCTATTATTTTCTTTTGTGTTAGATTTTCTATCATGTCAAGTTGGTTGCATATGTATAGCCATTGATGAGCACAAATATTTCTTTGGAAGCTTTCCCCATTGATGAATCTAAGCAATTTTGAAATTAATTTGTGTCCAATCTCTAGCAATTTGTGTTTTCTTTGTTTCAGAATGTCTATAAATAGTTTAATTCATTCCCATTGCAATATTGCATTAATTTTTTTGTGAAATCACACAGATGTCATCCCTGTGATAGTTTAATGGTATTTGTAATTTCATTTCAAGAAGAGCCTTCATCTTGGATGAGATAAACAAATTTAAAATCAATTCACTATCATTTATTGATAATGATTTTCGATAAGTATTTGGGTGTACCTTAGGCGTGATTTATCAAAGACTTTGGTGTTTAATTGAGTCTTTCAATTTGATCCTTTGTGTTATATTCTCAAATATTATGTGAAAACATGCTAATTTGGGCCTCCATGCAAGCACACCTTCTGGTTGAAGGAACATCTTAAGCTGTTCTAAAGCCTTATGTTATCGAGTTGTTCGTTGTTGTGAAGTCCCTTCAAAGATTTGGTATCATAAACTTTATCCTGCTTCATCTCCCACCAAAATTATTTCAAAACCATGAATCCACCCTAAACTACCCCTGTTTTCCTTGTGTATCAACAAAGGAACAAAATCTACTTACTAAAATATGTAGAACAATCAAGATTTCTTAATGTCTTCAGTAACCTTAGCCTTGTGTTGAAAGTATCTCCATCGTTTAGAAGTGACAACTCTTAAGAGTTAAATCATGGAGTATTGACCATATTTTCCCAAGGTTCTCTTCATATAATTTGTGCAAAAGAGGTATCTCTCCATATCCTCATTAAACAGAGGTTACATTAAGGGTCCTCTCACCCTAGTCGAAGAGGCATGCCTAAAGTAGTGAGGACAGGTCAAATCCTCTTAAAGGTGTTATCCATCTCTCAAAAAATCTGAGTAACAAAGGGCCAGTTAGATCTCATCCCCGAATACAAAATGACACACACTATGATCTATCTCGCATCTAAGCTCCATGTTGAATATGTGTTATCTGCTCATCTTGAAAAGGAAAACAAATTTGGATACCAATAGAATTTTTTTCCAATATGCAATATTCGAACCCAAAGATGCTTCTCCACCATCTTTTGAACTCTTTTCCTAGCATGTGATGTATGCCTTAATCACTTTCTATTAGTCTACAATTTGTTTTAGTTATTTGAAGGTTGTCAATGGAGGATCCCCTTCAGGGAAGAAAGGTTTCCCATAAACATTTTTCTAGATCTTAATTGGGTAGAACCATAATGAATCCATAATTGATACTTTTTACTCCATGACAAGAATGTTTGTCATGACATGGAATTTAAACATCTTTGGTTTGCTAAAACCAATGATCTTGTGGTTTCCATATAGCAAGTGTGGCTTTACAAAGGCCTTAAAGTGGTAGAATTTCTTGATAAGGTGGGTATTGAATGTGTTGGCCTCCTCTTGGAATGTTCTATAAGTTTCCATTATATGTGGAAAAGAGAATTTTTATAATTTGGACAAGGTGTGGATAGTCAAACAAATATCCCATTTATGTTTTCATGTGTGTGACCCCTGGAAGAAAAATCATGAAGATTGTGTTCAAAAACCTTCTAGCTATTAGCATGGATGAAAAAGAAAACAATGTTTGATTTTTGTTTCCACTCGTATCATTATTTAGTTACAAGTAGAGAATTGGTGGTAGTTTTCTAAATGAACTTGAACAACTTCTTACAATATTATTTGTACGGTGATTCTCATTTTTCTAATCATATTCCCTACACTTTTATACACATCATTTTGTAACATTGCATCATGTAATGGATATTTTGAAGTTCCACTACTATATAAAAATTTCCATACCGATTTATAAGTCCATCTTCTAGCTTACGGATACATAGTGCCAATGATGTTTTTGTGAAGTTTTCTCCTTGCTCAACAATAGGGATACCATAGTTCCCAAAATCCCCCATTTTGTGCCCATGTGTCAGTATACCAGTCAAGGTTATGGGGAGATTAATAAAATTTCTTATTGATTTTTATTTTCTTCCCTGTCCTTGGTACGCCAATTTTTTCTTGTCCATTTTATCATGCACAATGCTCAAATATCTATTAGGAATTTGTTTTAATTGTGATCTATGTGCATAGTAATGTGAATCAAAACTTTGAATGTAATAATTGTTCCATTATTGGTGTTGATCTATTTATGCCACTATTTTTGGACATGAGGTGGATGCACATTTTTCTTAAGCTTTGTGCACTCATCAAATTTTGTGAAGATTTTGATTGAAACAAGGGAGAAATGTTCTTAACATATTATTATGAGATTTGATTTGTGAAGTTAGAGGAAGGTATAATGATAAAAGGCCTTCATTACACTTTTTTAGGATATACGAAAAACTATAACATGTAGGTAACAATCTAATTATAACTTTAGTACCATCTTGTACCACTAAACAAGATATGTGTGCCAATATATCAGAATTCCTCTCCACCATTTTGGATATCAATGTAATAGTTGTGACACTATTTGACATTTGTTTTTATTTTATAGTATTTCTATTTACTTCCCTCCTCTTTCCATTATTACAAGATTGTTTGTATCTGTAATCAGTTCTTTTCGGGATTCCATGACATATGTACCATGCATTATGACATACATCCCTTCCACATAACTTCAATTTATCTATAGTATTCTCAAAAGTTTGACCTTGATCACAACTTATATCATTTGCAATGAATGTATTAATTATAAAGTATTTTATGAAAGGTTCCTTCATCCCTAGAGTAAAATTACATCTATGATTGAAATGGTCGAGAGATAGATTAGAGAGACATCCTTTGTTGCAGCAAGGTTTTTCTCAACTTAGGACATAAATTGTTCTTTTTTTTTCATCTTTTTCCATTTCCTTTGGTGTAATAGATGGATTAGTATTTACCTTTTGTCATTTGTAGCAATTCTAAGGATTTTTATGAATTTTTCATTACTACTATATATGGAGGATTCATATAAATTTTGGTATACAAGTTGAGGTAATGGATCTTCAAATGCACTCCACATTTTTACCAGAAACTCTTCTATAATTTGTATTAGCCTTACTTCCATAACAAACTGTCTTGATGGGCCAAATGGATAGCACACCATTGGATGAGAGATCATTCTAATATGGAGAAACCCTTGAAAATATTGCTGATTAATTTATCAATATGCACCCCAAATATATTGTTATCTAATTTTTTAAAGCACACCATTTCTCTTTTTTTTTTAAATTGTAATTTTTTTCTTTTGCAACAACTTTGTGTTCTTGTGAAAAAAAATGTATCAACTTTGTAGAAATCCCCTTAAAATTCAAATTGAAGTCAGTGTTTGATGTTGTGGTTGTTTCATGGAGTTCAGAATTTCCATTGACATGAGGTGTAGTTCTTGTTTCTAGATAAATTAGGTTTTTATTGGCGAGTAAAATTTGTTGTTGTGTTGTAGACTTGGATAAAAATAATTTCATGTAGTTATAAGATTATACACAAACAAACTAAAGCGTGTGGGTCTCAACACTACTCCCAAAATTACATGTTCTTGTACCAAGGATACAAATCCTTCAAAGCAATTTCATCTTCTTTCCGAGCGCACTTATGTGTTAGCACCACGTAGGTTGTAGAAAATTCATCCTCATCTTTAGGATTTTTGAAACAATGGATATCAATTTTAGAATTCAAACCATAATCTTCATCAAATGTATCCTCTAAGTCACTTCTCATTATGTTTTGAATACCATCTCCCCCACATGTGAAATTTTTATAATCACATGCTTAATCATTTTCTTCCTTACCCAAGGATAAAGTATCCCTTGATTTCAATATCTACCTAGGTTTCACAATCATCAATTGTGTATGGAAGTCTCACTCTTCCATTGAATACAATACTTATTATGACAAAGAATAAGCTAGACCCCATGTCTCTACAATGGAGTGTAGCTTTGGATGAATAAACTAGTGACTCTGTAATTTTCACATCTTTGGATAGTAAATCCACATGTTCTCCATCTTCAAAAATAGAGTTCATTTTAAATATCAGCCAACAATAAAAAGATAAAATTAGTACCAAGGACACTTACATATTTAACCTTATTATGGAGAATTGAAATCACAATGAGAAAATAAAAATATACATCTTATATGAACATCTTTGAAACCTCATTATATTTGTGTTCCTATTTGACTATATAGCACATTATATTAGACTATTATATCCTACTACTGTGTTTATATTTTTATTCATAGAACACATAGTGTAAGGATTTCAAAATTTATATATACTAATGACCATTAGGACTTAAGTTTGTTTCGTACACATTAAAATTCAAATATTGACTAGAATGACATGTAAAATATTAGTGATGGCACTTCAATGTGCGAGTGAGCGCAATTCCCATTTCAATTGTGAAATATCACACTTAGATGTGTAACTCGATCTCTCATAGTAGTGCGAGAAAGGAAAGGACTCGACATCACTAAGTAATCAATCACACAACAAAGTGTGTTCATTCGCACTTAGACTAATGATCCATCACAAATTGAAGGTGCATCACTAACATTTTCATCTGCCATTATAGTTAACTTTTGTCTATCCTATCGTCCTCTTGGACTTAAAATTTTCTACACACGATAATAATGAAGACAATTATTTATAAAATTATTACTCCCAATAATGAAAAGTTAAATATCCTCCAATTTGAAGACAACTATTTATGAAATTATTATTGTATGTTATTCTCTTATTATATAGCTATTTTTATTTGATGGTATACAGTTAAAGTTTAGTCTTTATTTGATTAACAATGGTGTTATATACTTTGATTCATTTTTTTGTAATATTTATTTCTTAGGTTTTTATATCTTCCATAATCTTTTATAATCTAAGTTTGTTATTAATAATGGTCCTGTAATATTGAGTAGAATTAACCCATGGTACTTAGTTTATTATTAATAATTGTTAATATTAAAGACTTAATTTCAATTAAATTTATGTAAAATTTAAGTTTCAAACAATGTCGAAATATAGTTTTCATACATTAAAAATTATGTTTTAAAATTTTTCCCTTAATTCCTTACAATAACAATTACACTTTTTGTAAGGTCAAATAATACGATAAATATTGCGGTTCCCTAAACATTAATTGAACATTAAACCGAATAATGTAAAATCTGTGACTTGAAAGTATTTTTTTATTTTTTTTCGTACTACATTTAATGTTAACTAGTACAATCTTAAATTTTAATCCACACAAGCTCCTTGACGTATTTATTTTCATGCGATAAAATGGAAAATGTTATACTCTTTTTAAAGGCATCAACACCAAAATAGGGAGCACATATACAAATGGGGAAGAACAGAGTTACAAAAATTAAAGGAGGTAAAGCATTATTATTGTATTTTGAATAATTTCATTTGTACACCCATTTCACATTAATTGTAAATATTGCATTTTTTTATTCGGTACTGAACCAATTTTCAATGTTTCTCCACAAGTTTTGATATTCGAAATTACAGAGCACAACACCTTGTATATATATTATTAAAAATGAAAAATTAAATGAAGTTTAGATAAAATATTGCAAATTGTTTCATTTTTGAATGTTTATAATAACTAATAAATTTTTAGGAAATCTAAAAATTACCCATTTTTCTTGTTTTCACGCTTGAATCACCGTGTCTCAAAACAACTCCAAGAAAATATGAAGACAACATGGATTTTCAACAAAACTAAGAAACTATCATGAAAAGGACTTCGTGTGCCAAACTTTGATGGAAATAGTGTCCAAATTTTTAAGAAAATAAAAGGGCTTAAAAAAAAATAGGTCATTACATTCCAATTTCAAAAATAGATCTAAATAATCCATATATTTTTGATGATTTTGATGATTTAAAATTGGAAGAAATATTTTAAATAACCTGCATATGCCAAAGATAGAAGTAATGAGGAGCCGATAAAAGAATACAAAGAAGAGCGTTGGCAAAAATATCTTTGTGAAAACATTTATTTCAATAGATTAAGAGGTGTATGAAGATTTAAACCATGGAAAAATAGGTAAAAAACATTGGGATAATGTAACAGATGCTTTGAAACAAGTTTATGGAAAAGCATACATTGGGATGTAATGCAAATACAAGATGAACAGGTCGAAGAAAAACCTCAAAAAGGAGAAACAATTGGAAAAAACAATGGGAGAAACACATTCAACATGGAGTTTCTATGAAGATATCATTCACATTACACAAAAAAAGCCAAGGTTATTAGTTTTAATGGAAAATAAAGGGTTAATATAAGCACTTATACTTCTAAAAAATACACGAGAGGGAAATCAAAAATCCCTTCTATTAACATTAAAAATCTTGAAGGAGCAAACCATGAAACCCCTTTGAGTAAAAATGGAATTCAAGGCAAATGTGTAAAGAGAAAACAGCCTCTTATGGAGATTTGAAAGAGATAACGAAAATTAACATACATCTATTGAGTCGAGAAAATGAAATAAATTGAGTAGGGAATACTTCCACTTGAGCATGAAAGAACGGAGAAAGAAAAAAATCTAATGGAGAAAATATTGGATGTACAACTTCAAGTTGCAAGTCTTTTACCCACATAAATTACAATTTTTAAACATAGTACTATAGTATTGTATCATACATTCGATTATAAAATATGGTATACATTATGTAAGAAAAAATATCATGTGTTGGAATTAGCTAATACTTCTCTATTTTGCATTCTTATTTTTATTTTAACAATTTCATTGATCAAAATCATGGGCGCCACCAAAAAGATTGAAAAACACATCGAAGGTATATATATTGTGCAATAAAACACTTTAAAAATGATGTTGGTAAACATGTATAGTTTTTTTGAGGACAATATGATACCTTAGGGAAATTGTGGGAAATATAATTTTATAAAATATATATGTGACTCGCAAAGGAAAAAATACAAAGGGTTCCATCTATGTATGTTCCTCCTTGAAAAATAGTGAATCAGGGAGCTATAAAATCTGTAATTTGACAAGTCAGGATAAAATAGATTTTGAATAATGTTTCACTTACTTGAGAGTTCTGGAAAGACATGTTGCAGCTTATAGATTAAAATTATTGGCCCTTGATTTTTTAGTTAAACAAGCTAATTATATATCAACACAACTAATTATAAGATGACAGGGGTTTTCTGTCTTAATATGACTTTACTAAATGTGAGCAATGTTTATTGACTATAGATATTGATAAGATTCAGCAAATGACCATTAATTTGTATGAAAATTGAGGTAAGTGAGATAAGGGAATTTATTCCTTATTTGTTTTCAATGGGAAGTGGAAGCATATGGAAATAGGGAGATGTGATATTTTTGGAAAATTTTGATATTTAATGACAAGGGAGATTATACATAGGGTTCAAAGTCTTTATGTTCCTACTAACACTACAAAGAGTGTGGTCATTATATTTATATTCATTATACTATGGCCTTTGAGACATCATTTACTGACTAATTATAGACCTCCATGGCTTTTGCAATTTCATTTATCATTAAAATTTGTAATTTATATATTCCTTTCAAATAGTAAATTGTATGAGAACTACATAATTCTTGATCCCTCTCGAGGGGATGCAATGCAACACTTGGCTCCATCAGGGATAATCTAGCCAATATAGTATAATTATAAACACATACAACAAACTAATCAAAGATAGGTACATCTTAACCCTTGAAGAAAACATGTAATGTTTTAGACACCTAAAATCCGCTTAAGCAACCATTAATGCTAAGATTTCACTAATTATCCTCTTTCTCGTCATTTCCGTAATTATTAGCATTTTTCTACTAATTAGCTAACATTCCTCTTCATATGCATTAATTAACGACCTTTCATTAATTAATTAGTCTTCTGTCATTAAAGATGTCAATTTACAACCTTTTGTTAATTAATATCCACTTCTACTTGGGTTAATTAATTATTATTAATTAATTACACTCGCAACTCTAAATCAATAAATACCATTTAGTGGATCAAATTCGTCTCTTCCATCCCACAAATCTTACTAATTTTCCTCTAATTAGCTTCTTTAAGCTTATATCTACCTATTAATTAATCAACATTGATTAATTAAAACATCTCCCAACTCCCATCACTTACTAATGAAAAATTAAACTATTCTAAATCAAGATTACCTTTTATAAAGTAACCTTATCCATTCCTATTCTTGTTTTACCTTTATCTCACATTCACCAATTTGCTACCCTTGCCTCTTCAGAAAGCTATATAAGGAACCCTCATTCTAACCTTTCTTCTTACACCATTCTTTGAATAGTGAGATACTATAAGCATTTTGATCTTGAGCCATTCTCCATTATTGGAAATAGTTTCTCCATCTTTCATCCTTTCACTCAAGATTAAGTAATATGGGAAGATCCAACATGGCCTTCAGTAGCCATTCTTGGTGAGATTCTCATTCACAATCTTTGAGATCAAGTAACAATCCACTTTGATTGCTTATGTTCTTCATAGGTTCATAGTTTAAGTTAGAAATCATAGAGAGTAGGAAATAACCGAGCATGTAATTTCATTTATTTATTGAAGAAACAATTCCTTTAAGCTCTTATCTTGATGGTTCATTATTTAATTAACATTTGATTTTGAAGATATGTAGATATTAGTTTCAATTTATATCTTTGTTAATTATACATGAGCACATTTGGCACGTCAATGGACTTGAACCATTGTCCTTTGCACTTAATTTAAAGTTTTTTTAGTTTAGTTTCAATTTTGGTTTCTAACACTCTTTTTGCATATATTGACATAACTTGTTTTGTTGATTTTGAATGTGTTGAGTCCTTTTTAAATTATAAAGGAGGTGAAGTTCTATAAAAATTGGAATTTATGGGAAAATTTCAAGATTTCTTCATGCCTTCATTTTTAGATCTTGCTTTTTCAACATTCTACATGCTAGTTTTGTCAATTTAATGAAAATCTTAAATTCTTGAGCATGTAGGTTAGTGTTTGATAGTTTTGAGTATTCTATTTACATATTAATATGGTGGTTTTCCGTAAAAATTGAATTTTGGTGAGAAAATTTCAAGATTTCATCATGTTTTCATTTTTAGAGCTTACTTTTTCATCATTCTACATGCTAGTTTTGTCAATTACTTGAAAATATTAAATTCTTGAGCATGTATGTTTATAGTGTTGAGTATTCTATTCATATATTAATTTGATGGGTTGTTGTAAAATTGAATGTTGGTCAGAAAATTTTGACCATTTTGTAGATTAACGGACTGTTAGTGCATAATCATAGTACCCCCAAATGGTCTGGTTGTGAGTGGGAAATTTGGTGTGATTGCACAACATTGGACCATATCTCAAGTTGTGGGACTTGAAAAACTTGATATGGACCTCCAGAGAAGGTTGGTTCATGCTTCCTAATCTACCTAAATCAAGGTACTCCAAAGACAAGCAAAATCTAATTGATCCTAATCTAACAAGTCCAATGGGACATGGAGAGAGAGAGGGTAAACGAGCCTACATTGAGTGGTGGTACACCGAGTAAAAGGAAGTGGTGAGATACTCTGTTGAGGGAGGATGAAACAGGGAAAACGAGACCGATAGAGGTCGACATGAAGTGGCACAAACCCATATCCAAATATGCCATCAAAACTCCACGAAGCACGACATCTTACACCTGTAAACATGAAATACATACATAGGGAGAAAACACGAGATAAAGAGGCACAGAGAAACAACAAAACAATGCCAAGGGTTGAAAGATGCCACGAAACAAGATTTTATTGCTCTATAAGGTGCACAGACTATTACATGGGTGCTTAGAGGCACAAATACACTCTCAAGCATAGGAGAAGGCTTACAGCTCAAATGGAGTCGAAATGACTTTGATAGAGTTTCCCCACATCCTAGAATGTCTCCCCCTTCTCAAATGAGAAGTGTTACAATATATAGACAATGAAAACTAGAAAGAGAGAGGAGAAGCTTGACTCTACTCTTAAAATCCAACCACCAACCATCAATGCCCACCACAAATCCACCCACAATCTGTCAAGTCTGGTTCCCTATGTCTATTCAGCGTGTTGAAGAAGGAAGAACGATGGATCGAATCAAATCAGATCCGATAATGAAGCAATCATATTCTACATTAATATCCTAAAAGATGTTTTCCCATTATTCACTCATCAACAATCGTTAAAATTAAAGTTTCAAGATCCCATAGCGTAGACAAGGTCAATATCTTTCCAACGGTGCTAAATTTGTTGGACTTTAAGTACTAGATCAAAAGATATGTCAATTTGAATGTTTGAGTTGAGTCCGTAAAAAAAAGAAAAAAGTTAGTTAGCGTAACGGTTCCACGGGCCCAAAATCACTTTGCACCTTTTGGCACCAAAAATACAAAATGTAAAAAATGCCCCACAACCCCGCAATTTATTTTTGTCAAAAACCATCTTTGGTCCCACCGGTCTGCATTTTCCATTTGGGTGAAAAGTCCTCCCCAGCCCTCTCGGCCTACATGTAATTTAGGCTTGACACGTGGCTCCTTCCACTTTGACTTGTAATATGGCCACACGTAGAGATAGCACTTGTTTGGGGACCACTTCTTGATTTTTATTTTAAAGTTGTGCTAAGGAGACATGTGGCTCCTTCGAGTCTTTGCTTTGTTTCCTTATGTTTTTGGCTAAGTGCTTTTGTTTGATGGGACCATATGTCTGACCCGGGACATGTGGAGACTTGGCGCTTGTTTGAAAAGCCGCTCTAAATTTTACTTTTGAAGTAGCGTCGAGATGACGCATGGCTCCTTTTGCTGGTCTACCTCTTCTTTGACTATTTAACCCGTGACTCTATCCCTTTTTGGACCTAGGACATGTGGAAGGCTCGCGCTCATTTGAGTCTTTCCTTATGTTCACGCCTTTGAATTTGCACTAATGCAACACGTGTCGTCATCCACCGGCTCTCTATACTTTTTCATTTTGGGCACACTCCCTTTTTGGTTCCTAGACACATGGAGGCTCGACGCTAATTTCAGTTTTTGCCTTTGGCTTTGACCTTTGAAGTTACACCTTTTGGACACGTGGCGTGTCTGCTGGCCTCGTGACTTTCCAATTTCTGATTTGAGCCCACTTTGTCCCACTATTTAACTCGGTCTCACGTGACAAGCCCACGCTCATTTGGGAGATGCTTTTAGATGCATCCCTTGAAGGTACATCTTTGAGACAGCTTGGTAACTTTTGATAACTCCTCTATACTTAGCCAATTTGGGTCCGCTCGAATCGTTTGTGAAGCCTAAACACTTCGAACCTTTTCCCAATTTCTCTCCTAAGGCCTTCTAGTTTCTTTGACACTTTGTTTGGCTCCTTAGCTAACTCGATCATTATATTTGAAATACGGGCTCGTGTGACGGAAGTGACTCTTAGATTTCTTCGTGCGGGGTCATGTTTAACCTATTTTACCCGTGGGAAAAATTTGCATAACAATTGGCGAATCACAGGAACATCTTCCTGCTAGATGAAGAGAGTAGTAGCCTTGAAGCATCCATTAGGCATGGAGTCAAGAATGATAGCCTGCTACTAATCGTTTTCAATTTAAAACTTCTCCCCGATTTCCTACATCCTGCTGACCTTGAACTCGCCCTACTGGGGCTTTACCTATTCCTGAGAATGGACTGTCACCAATCTGATTTAATTTTCTTTTCATTTATGTTTTATTTGAAACTAACAACTGTTATAGGAAACTATGGGTCTCTCTATCATGAATACTGAAGGGCTCTGGCCTCTGCACCTCCGGAGCAATACAAACAAAACTTATGTACAAAGACAAAAATCATACATGCCTCAAATGAGACATGCAGAGTGTGCACAAGAACTTCTTCTGCTAAAAACAAAATCTACTCCTACTCCTATACTAACCAGAGAGAAAAGGGACTCAAACAAATCCTGCAACTGGCAGGGAGAAGTAGCTTCCTTTTCTCAAAAGGGGCAGCCATGTAAATGGTTTGTCACTAAATATGGCTGCTTGGATGAGTGAAAACTTGACCATAAGCCAGTCCTCCACCCAAATCATCAAGGTATCAACATTAACCAAAAAAACCTCCTCAACTTGATTGGCATTGGACTCTTGAAGGTGTTGATGATGACCCTTGGTACTTTGGAACTCGTCCTCATGCCCTGAAATAGGCATGACATTTTATGGCTTCTCCCTTGGCTCCAATGAAGCCAAGTACCTGATTAGGCATGATATGATCCTTTAGATGTGCCCACCGCTATGATATTTAACCCCAAAAATGATGTCTTGTTTCGACCTTCTTGGATGGGTGATGTGAGAGGGATGATAGCCTCTCTTTCCCTTCCTCTATAGTAGGTGTGACTTTTGGAAGATCAAAATCTCCCAACTTTGATTCAGGAGGCATGTTGTAAATTGCACATTGTGCTTGCACATTTTCTTCCATGGAAGCAATTTCTTTTGGTTGAAGAATGAATGATGGGGGAGAAAATATTGAAATTTCAATGGGCCCTTCTTATCAAAACATTCTTTTGAGTATGATAGGAAATCAAACTCTTTACTATCCTATTATAGCGAGGTCTCTCCCTTTTGCATGGTGATCTCAAAATCTACATCATTTTCACCATTTGAAGCTTCATCTTCAAACATGAAGGAGTTCGTGCTCTTCCAAAAATTCACACTTTTGGTGAGGTTGAATGGGAGAGGGTTTCGTAATTTCTTGTGCAACCGGCTCATGATTAAGTTCCTCTAAATCTATCTTGGTCACCTCCATATGCTCCTCTTTAACTGTTCTTGGAGATGGTTGTTCTTCCTCTTTCATAAATGATTGTGTAGATTGGGTTGGATCACCATTATCTTCGCATAAAGTGCCACAAATAGACTATTGATTTTATCCTTTTTGTTTTTGTTCTTCTTCTACCGTAAACTTAGCCTCACCATAATCGGCTCTTCAACTCGACTCCCTATGTTCTCTTAGCAATCAAGGGGATCTTTGTAAACCAAAACCTCACAGCCCAACGTTTCAGGTCTTCTATCATTTCTTCTTTGTTGGGTTCCTCTTCTTGTTGTTCTCCTTGACTGGATTCTTGAGTATCTTCCCAACATGGACTTGGAAAAGTGGGAGGAGTGGCAGTTGGGGTTCAACTGTGTTTATAATTGTTTTTGGTGGGGAGGGAGTGGAACTTCTTATTTGTTTGAGGGGATGACTCGCTTAGAAGGGAAAAGGGAAGAAGAATTGAAATGAGATGGAAGAATAGAAGATGGAGAAGAAAAGAAAACACTTGGAGTAGAAAGTGAGGGGCTTGACTCATGACACTACCGAAAATGGTAAAGCTTGAGAAATAAAAATGAAGGAAAAGGAGCTTGTGGACCGACTTACCCATTGAAAGGTTATCTTGTGTCTAGATCATAAGCCTCAATTTCCTCAATCCACAATGTAAGTTCAGTAAACACTTCAACCATGAATTCAAGCTTCTCTTGAGGGTTGTAATGTCTTGGAACAATGCCAACCCATGGACAAGGTGCTCAAGCCAATCCTGAATGCCTTCATCTGTGTTGCAGCCGTGTACTGCACCATGCTAGCCTCTATTCTTTGGATCTTCTCTAAAAATCCAACATTCTCCACATATATGTCACCATTTTATGCATCCCCTTGTTCTTGATGAGCACCTTGGCCAAAACTATTTTTACCTTGCTCATATGGGTAAGCATAATGGTTCTCAATTTGATCATAATGATGATTTGGAGGAGTTGAGAAATACCTTTCTTTGTAAGTGTGAGTTCCATGAAGGTAATGAAGTCATGATTTCACAAATTCATGGAATGGAAGAAAACAAAATATTTGGAAAGAGAAATGCATGAAAATGGATCGTAAAGGATGGAAAAGGTCTCAGAACTCGAGAGAATAGATTATTGACCAGATGGAGTCTCCAGATGTGCTTACATGTACCTCAAAAGGTTGAACCTTAATAGGAACACACCAACATTCTAAGATTAAGTGGTAAGGTGCTTAACACTTGTCCCATTGGGTGTGCCAAAATCATTAGTAGTGTGGTCGCACGGTGGCTTATGATTTGTTGTTGTAATGAGACACCTTGGAAAGATAGAAAATCTAACCTCAATGTCTCAATGGGCATGCCAAAACTGTTAGTGTTGAATCACAACACCCCCAAATGGCCTTGTTGTGAGTGGGGAATTCTCAGTGTGAATGCACAACATTGGACCATGTCTCAAGCATTGGGACTTGACAAACTTGAGATGGACATCTAGACATGGTTGGTTCCTACTTCCTAATATACCGCCACAAGATACTTAAGTGCGGGAAGAATCTAAGTGATCCTAATCTAATCATTCCAAGGGGATAGGGAGAGAGAGAGAGAGAGAGAGAGAGAGAGAGAGAGAGAGAGAGACGCCGAATGAGCCTACACTAAGCGGTGATACACCAGAAAAGGAAGTGGCGAGATACTCTGTTGAGGGATGATGAAATAGGGAAAATGGGACTGAGAGAGGTTAGATAGAAGTGACATAGACCCAGATCCAAATCCACCATTGAAACTCCATGAAGCATGAAATCTTACACCTGTAAATGTGAAATACATACACAAGGAGAAAACAGGAGATAGAGAGGCACAGAGAAACAACAAAATAATGCCAAGGGTTAAAAAATGGCACGAAACAAAATTTTATTGTTGTATAAGGTGCATGACTATTATATGGGTTCTCAAAGACACAAATATGATCTCTAGGTGTAGGATAAGGCTTACAACTCAAATGGAGTCGGAAAACTACTTTGACAGAGTTTTCACACATCCCAGAATGAATCCCCCTTCTCAAATGAGAAGTATTACAATATATAGATGATGATAACCAGAAAGAGAGAGGAGAAGCTTGAATCACTCTTAAAATCCAACCACCAACCATCAATGCCCACCATGAATCAGCCCACAATCTATCAAGTCTACCACTCTATGTCCTTCAACTTGTCAAGAAGGAAGAATGGAGGATTGAATCAAATCAGATCCGTAGTTAAAGCAATCATATTCTACATTAATGGTCTGAAAGACTTTTCACATTTTTCAAACACCAAAACTCATCAAAATTAAATTTTCAAGCTCCCATGGTGTAGACAAGGTCGAGACCTTTCCAATGGTGCCAAATTTGTTGTATTTCAGGCATTGGATCGAAAGATATGTCCATTTGAATGTTTAAGCTGGTTCGTACAAAAATGGTGAAAACCAATTAGTAGAACAGGTCCGCGGGTTTGAAACTCGACTTTGCACCTTTTGGAACCAAAAATACAAAATGAAAAAAATGCCCCGCCACCCCGCAATTCATTTTTGTCAAAAAACCATCTTCGGGCCCGCTGGTCCGCATTTTCCATATGGGTGAAAAGTCCTCTCCGTGCCCACCGGCCTCGCCATAAATTTAGGCTTGACATGTGGATCCTTCCACTTTGAATTGGAACATCGCCACATGTAGAGCTGGTGCTAGTTTGGGGACCACTTCTAGATTTAGCTTTTGAAGTTGCACTAAGGAGACACATGGCTCCTTTTGAAGTGGCTTTTCACTATTTCATTATGTTTTTGGCTAAGTTTTTTTGTTTAACAGGCCATATGTCCGACTGGGACACATGGAGACTTGGTGCTTGTTGGAAAACCCACTCCAAATTTTACTTTTGAAGTAGCCTCAGGCTGACACATGGCTCCTTCCGCTTGCCTTCCTCTGATTTGACTATTCAACCCGTAACTTTTTCCCTGTTTTGGACTTGGGACATGTGGAAGGCCCGCACTCATTTGATTCTCTACTTTTGTTTGTGCTTTTGAATTTGTGCTGATGCAACACGTGTCATCATTTGCTTGCTCTCTTTACTTAATCATTTTTGGCCTGCTCCCATTTTATGTCCCTAGACATATGGAGGCCTGGAGCTAATTTGAGTTTCTTCCTTTGGCTTTGACCCTTGAAGTTGCACCACTTGGACATGTGGTAGCTTCCATCGGCTTGTGAATTTTCAATTATGGATTTGGGCTAAGTGATGAGCCCACGCTCATTTGGGAGCTTCTCTTTGGATGCATCCTTGAAGGTACATCATTGAGATACTTGGCATCTTCCGCTAACTCCTCCATACTTAGCCAATTTGGGTCCACTCTAAATCATTTTTGAAGCCTAAAGACTTTGAATCTTTTCCCCATTTCTCTTTTGAGGCCCTTTAGTTTCTTTGACATTATTTAGCTCCTTAGCCAACCCTACTCCTCCATTTTCAAACTTTTCGCAACCTAATTGTTAGATTTGAAACATGGGCTTGTGCGACGGAAGCTTAATCTTATATTTCTTTCGTACGGGTCGTGTTTGACCTATTTTACCTGTGGGGAAATTTTGGATAACAAGGACATTTTTTTGACATTTTTGAGTGCATGTCAAGTGCATACCCGTGAACATAAGAGCATATGTGTAAGCCATCTTCTCGAAGGCCATAATGTTTTCTCGTGAACTCAAAATAACTCCATTTGTTTTGCATTGGAAAGGTATTGAAGTTAACTATACAATGAAAAAATAAATTCTGGATTTATAATTACGAAATTGGAGGTTTTCCTTTTATTTTAAAATGGGTTATTTTCTAACCGTCTAATGTTTTGATGAATGTTTTATTTATATGCTTTACTTGATTTATACCAAATCATGTGTATGCTCTTATATTGCACCTTTTGGTGATCTTGAAAATCAAAAACAACTTTGATCTTTATCTTTTTAACATTCGGATTAAACTTGGAAATTTCATTATTCATTTTGCTTATGGGAATGAACCTTTAGAATGCATTTTTCAATGGTCCTTTGATGCGAAGTTTTCCATTTCTATATAGTTGGGATAAATTTTTGTATGCTCTTCTATTGCACCTTAGGGTGATATTGAGAATCAAAAAATACTTTATTATTTATTTTATAACATTTTCTAAATTGAAAATTTCATCTTTCACTTTTGCTTAAGGGAATGAACCCTTTAAAAATAATTTTTCAATGGTCCTTTGATTTGAAGTTTTCCATTTATATATGGTTGGGATAAAAATTTTGTATGATATTCTCTTGTACCTTAGGGTGATCTTGAGAATCAAAAATAGCTTTAGTCTTCATTTTATAACATCTAGTAAATTGGAAACTTCGTCTTTCACTTTTAGTTTAAGGGAATGAATATTTATCAAGATTTTTGTATAATTCATTGATTGCAAAGATTTTATTTACTTTTTTGTTGGATTCTTTTTTGTGTATGTTATTCTCTTACATCCTTGGATGATCTTGAGAATCAAAATCAACTCTTAATCCTCTTTTAAATAATGTGATTTTCTTAGAGAAATATTAACACTTGAGTGCATGACCTAAAAAATGCTTGTCAAAGAAAGGAGTTCGAAACAAAATTTTCTAACTAAATGTGTTTTCTAGGTTGCCAAAAGGTGTTCAAGAAAACCACATCCAATATGTTGGTATCCAAATTCCTTCTCCTTTTCAGGCCGAGCAACAACACAGATTTGACAAGGAGCTTAGAGGCTAGATAGATCATAGTGTGTGTCATTTTGTAGCCAAGGATGAGATCTAACTGGCCCTTTGTTACTTAGATTTATAGAGAGATGGATAACACCTTTAAGAGGATTTGACATTTCCTCACTACTTTAGGTCATGCCTCTTCGACCAAGGTGAGAGGACCCTTAGTGTAATCTTTGTTTGATGAAGGAGATGGAGATGTCCTTCTTTTGCACAAATTATAGGAAGAGAACCTTGGGAAAATATAGTCAATACTCCATAATTTAACTCTTAAGAGTTGTCACTTCCTAAGGATGGAGATACTTTCAACACAAGGCTAACGTTACTGAAGACATTAAGAAATCCTGATTGTTTTGCATATTTTTGCAAGTAGATTTTGTTCCTTTATTGATACATAGGACAAAGAGGGGTAGTTCAGGGTGGATTCATGGTTTTTGAATAATTTTGGTTGGAGATGAAGAAGGATAAATTTGATTATACAAGATCTTCGAAGGGACTTCACAACAATGAACAACTCAACAACAGAGAGCTCCAGAACAGTTAAGATGTTCCTTCAACTAGAAGGTGTGCTTCAATGGAGGCCCAGATCAACACGTTTTCACATAATATTTGAGACTCCAACATGAAGGCTCGAATTGAAAGACTCAATTAAACACCAAAGTCTCTGATCAATCACACCTAAGGTACACCCAAATAATTACAAAAAATATTTATCAACAAGTGATAGGGACGAGATCCTGTGTGATTTCACAAAAATTTCAATGTAAGATTGCAATAGGAACGAAAGAACTATTTACAGACATTCTGAAACAAAGAAGACACAAATTTCTAGAGATTGGACACAAATTAATTTTAAAATTTCTTAGATTCATCAGCAGGGGAAAGCTTCCCGATCAATCTCAAAGCACTCGTCAATCGTTATACATCTACAACCAACTTGACATGATAAAAAGTCTAACACGGAAGAAAATAACATGTTATCTCAGCTTGGTCTCTCCGGAAGACAAATTTTTCAAATTTTCTCTTAATAATTCAACATCCGACCATTTGCAAGAGTATTCTCATTGTATTTATACATTTTACTAGCTTAATTTCCCCCTTAAAAAGAAAGAGTATTCGAGGGACCTTTGCTTGTTAATAATTTGCTTCAGAAAATGACATTTAACAAATTTAGACCTGAAAGCTTCCAGGTGGATGGATTGTTAATTGATTACATTTCTTGGGCCCTTGACTAATGACTAGAATGTCATGCCAAAATTTTTGGGAGTCCTTGTAATCATTCTAATTATGTCATGCTAGAAATCCCCTATTTAATCATTTTCCAGAGACTCTGCATAGTCGAGTATGAGAGGTAATCTTTTTCAATTTCGAGGCAACACCTTTTTTATCTTTTGTGCCTACACTTTCATCATTTTATCCCTTTTCCCTCTATTTTCTATGTAATTTTGCACCACATCCATCTCCTCTGGTAATTTCCATTTTTGCAAGTTCCTGACCAACTCCAACTTCAAAATATCATCCCTAAAAATCCTTGGACTCACAAGTTATGTTCGAATCCATCAAATTGCACTTTACAGAGAGAGACGACAAGGAATTTCATCAAAGAATGATGAAAAATAGTGTGTATTCACATCGTAAGAGTCTTGGAAAAAATGTAGAAAAATAGGTGAAATACACAACAACCATTAATTCTTCCCCTTTTCCACTTTATATCATATTCGTCCACATGTTTCCTTGGCCCAAATGCAAAGGAGAAGCACATAGGAAAGTCCCAAACAAGCGTGAACCTTCCATGTACCTTGGGCCCAAGAAAAATGCCTTTTGGCCTTTGAAAAGTTTCAGTGAAAAAAAGAGCCAGCGGAAGCCTCCATGTGTCTTAATGGTGCATTTTGAGATGGTCCCCAAAAGTAGATACCCCAAACAAGCACAGTCTCAACACGTGTCTCATTCCAGCATAGTCTACTAAAAAAATTGAAGGTTCAGCGGAAGGCGCCATGTGTCTAGGGTCTAAGACAATTTCCTTTGGCCATTGAAAATTCCAAGAAAAGGGCAGAGTGAGCAAAAGCCTCCAAGTGTCCTCCTGGTGCTTCTTTAAAATAAAAATTAAGGGCTGCTCCCAAAACAAGAGTGGTCCCTCCACATGTCTTCATGGTGCAACTTTGAGATGGTGCCCAAGAGTGGAGACCCTCAGCAAACTTGGTCTCACCACATGTCCCAGGCCTTAGAAAATTACATTGAAAAGTTTAAGTACAAAGCAGAGCCAACGGAAGCCTCTACATGTCTCCTTGTAGAAATTTTTAAGGTGGGACCTTGAGGCAGATCCTCAAATGAGTGGTAGCCCTCCACGTGTCCATTGTCTACAAAAATTATATCGGGTGCGTGAAAAAAATTCTAAGTCCTGGAAAAGTAGCAAGAACCTCCACATGTCCTCCCGATGCAACTCCATGGTCAAACCAAGACGTAAATTTTCAAATGAGTGTCGTTCCTCCATGTGTACAAGTTTTGGGTTGAAGTGAGCCTTAGAGTTTTTAAAGTGCCTCATCGAGCCACATCTAACCAAAAAGGGCCACGTTCCACTGATGTTGAGATGTAAATTTGACCGGGAAAATACACCCGTCAAACCGTAAAATGTAGGAAAATCACCATTTGAGCCCAGGAAATGAATCTTTCTTCAAGGAAAAAGATTTTGAAATGTTATAAGGCTCATATATGATCCTAAAGCTACATCTAATCATGTTTCCATATGTATTTAGGAAAGAAATGATAGAAAAAAATGTGACTGTGGAAAATGGAAGTAAAGGAAAAACCTGAGTTTTACGCCCAAGTTATAGACTCTTTCATATGGATAGAGGAAAGAAAAAAATTCTAGACATTTAATTGATCCTTGACCAAGGAATGGACTAATCATGACAAGAAAATGGAGGAAAAAGTCTTCAAGCACAAATACGAGGAGATAGAAAACATGACAGAGGTCATAAACCAAGGAATTTCAATGACAAATGGAGTGTGACTAATTTGAGCACCAACATTGGCTCGACTTGGGGATGGGCATTCCTGTGAGTGCCATAAGAGAAAATAGTAGACCAAGTGCCAGAAATAGACCATCAGGCAACTAAGTCAAAGAATAAGCTTGCAGAGAAGAACAACCATAACCATCCCCCAAAAAATGAACTGAGAAACCAACAAAACTCGGTCACCAAGGACCAGAATGAAAAGACACAAAAGAAAACGAGAAAAAAAAACTATACACTGTAAAAATGGAGTATACCTTGTTTCGAGAAATCAATCAGGAAATGCTTCAAATATCTATCATTAATAGAAAATTCAAGTAGTTCCCCATCTAATTCTTTTAAGAAAAAGGTATTTTCACCAATTCAAATATCAATAGAATAAGGGCCCATCCATAATGCATCAAATTTACCATGCTTACCCTTATCTTCATGCCTGCTATCCCATAAAAGCAAAAGATCCCCAATGTTGAAAGCTCTAAGAGTCACCTTCTTGTCAAATAAGTTCTTTAACTTTTCTTTGAACTTCACATGCCGTTGATGGGATGCCCTTCTTTCTTCAACTAACTCAATAATCTTATTTATTCGGGCATCATATGGACTAACTTCTTGATCTTCAATTTGTTGAACAAACTAAAATGAAGCCAATTGCAAATGGAGGGGCAATAAAGCTTGAGTTCCAAAGACAAATTCAAATGGGATTTTACCGGTAGCTCTTTTGATAGTGATTACACACCCAAAAAAAAATCAGTTTCTCACCCCACTTCCTTTTGTTCGGCTCTAAGGTTCTTCTAATGTTCTTCAACAAGTTTTTATTGCTGGACTCAGCTTGTCCATTTCCTTGGGGATTGTAGTTAGAAGCATATGTCAGATTGATTTCATACTCTTTGCAAATTACCACCAAAGGTTTGGCTCTAAAACTCATGGCATTATCAAGCAACAATTATAAGCTGGCACTCCAAATGCATATGATTTGGTTCAAAGCATGAAGTCCATGATAACTTGGTGTGTTGCCTTCTTGGTGGGGATTTCTTCCACCCACTCGGTGAAATAATCGGTGGCTACCAGAGTCCATTTATCACCAAACTGGAAGGATCATAAATTTCCCCAATAAAATCCATTCCCCATTATCTCGAATGGGGCTTCAACCGACACATGCTACAAACGAAGGGAGCTCAAGCTTTCATTCTTCCGAGAAAAATGGTGGCAAATTTCACATTTCCTAACCAATAGAGTTGTATCCTTGAAGAGAGTCCACCACCAATAATAAACCCTCAAGATTTTATGTGTTGTAACGCTTCGAACAAAATGTCCCCACGTAATCCTCCATGGAGATCAACAATAATTTTGGTGGCATCATCTTCAAAGTAATACATCTCAAGAGCACTCCTTGGGGTTCTTCCAAGCTAACCCAAAATTAATAATGACATACTTTTGAGAGGCTAACGTAAGATCTCTTTTCTAATTTTTACTCAAATACTCAGGGCAGCATAGATGTTTGAGATAAAAGATTATATCTTTGTACCATTCAAAACTTACCAAATTTTCAAGGACATCGACCCTCTCTCCTTCTACTTCATTTACCTCAATAGTTTACAAGTTTCTCTCATCCATAAACTTAGCTAGGCCCAAACCTCTTACCCATTTCATGGTTTTGATATCCATGTCATGCTCTCTGCAACTTGTTTACCCATCTGTATCTTTTTCTTGAGACCTCCATCTCGATAAGATGTCTTTCACCATGAAGTGGGAAACATAAGAAACAACTTTAGAGCTCAAGATGTAGGGTTTGAAAACTTTTTTTTTTTTCTTTCACCAAGGAAAATTCTTTCTTCTCCATGATGGTGTACTTCAACTCAGGCTCCCGTAATGCCTTCATGAAAAGGCAATTGGTCTCTTAGCCCCTTCATCATCCTTCGTAAAAAAAAAAATGTAATGGTGTTTTCTCAAGAAAAAGAGAACACTTGAAAAGGATCCTTGTAATTTGGGGCTGCGAAACAAGGACATGCTTTAGTGCTTATTTGATCCCATGAAAGCTTGAATGGAAACTTCTTCCCATTTGATAACTTGGTCCTTCTTCAAGTATGCTAGTAATGGGGATGGTTACCTCAAAGCAAAGTTAGACACAAATATTCGATAATGTTTATTTTTCCAAAGAAGGATTGAATTTCCTTCTTAGTTCTTAGAATTGGAACCTTGCTGATGGCTTCCACTCTCTGGATCTATCATGACCCTTCTTTTGATACAATGTAACCAAGAAATTTTTCCTTTTGTAATCCAAACTAGCACTTCTTGGGATTAGATGATATGTCATACTCTCTACACCTTATCAGCATCTTCTCCAAGTGTTGCAAGTGATCATTTCTATTTCTTGAAAACACAGTTACATCATCATGATAAAAATAATGAAATCATTGATATAACCAACAAATGCTACATCCATTGCTCTTTGGAAAGTTTCTCCAGCATTCATTAAGCCAAAAGGCATCCTAACATAGACATAAGTTCCCCAAGGAATAGTAAAGGTAGTCTTTATTCTTTCTGACTCCTTCATAACGACTTGATCATAGCCAGAGAAACCATCGAGAGTGGATAATAGTTTAGAACCAGTTACCAATTGTAGCATATTCTCCATGTTTAGCAGAGGGTAATTGTCTTTCAATGATGCTTTATTCAGGTTCCTGAAGTCTACGCATAGCCTTATGTCACCATTATTTTTTCTGAGAAACACTAGGTTTGCAACCCAAGATGAATACCTCATGGGCTAAATGATCCCTCCATCCCTCAACTTATTTATTTCTTCTTGCATCTTCAAAGAAAGAAGCGTATTGATGGGCCTCTATTTTTTCCTGAAAGGCTTGGCATTAGACTCAAGAGGAATCTCATGTTGGAACAAATATTCCCTATATGCCTTCAACTCAAAGTAAGACCAAGCTAGGCAATCTTGATATTTTTCCAGCAATTGAACACAGGATTGCTTCTCTTCCTTGCAAAGATTGCCTCCTAACCAGATTTTACGTGGATTTTCCTTTGTGCCCAGGTCATGTTCTTCCACATCTCTTGAAATTGACATACTCCTTTTAATAATGCATTCAACATTATCAAAGTTTTACTCAAGATCCACCAAACCTTTGGGAATCTTGTTTATCTTGATTAGATGATATCTTTTCCAAATAATGCTTCCTTTCCTTCTAAGAACACACACCATTAGTTCCCAATCTATATTTTGGTCAGCAAACTCACCTTGGTTTTGCATAAACCATTTCACCTAGGCATAATCATCAAACATATTCCAATTTTTAACGTTATCAAGGAGGGATGACCTTGTTAGTATTTCAACATCATACTCACAAAATGGAGACACTATGCACGATTCCCAAATATGGATCCTAGCACTCGCTATCTTGTCGCAATAGCATTAAACTTTCTATCATGGTGCACAATATTAAAATAGTCAAACATTTCAACCAAATCCCGGACCGCATGTTTGTATTGTTTCATGCTCTAATTTTTAGTAGCATACAATTTCCTAATTTGTTTTACAATCAGTTTTTAATCCCCTTTCATAATGACATCCTTTATACCGTATTTCCATGCAATTATCAAGCCTAATAACTTGCTTCATATTTAGCAATCTTGTTAGTGCATTCAAAGCTAAGTTTGAAAGAAAATACAAAATCTTCTTGGCATGGAGAAATTAGAACAATGCCAACACCATTTCCAAACTTGGAACAAGCTCCATCAAAAAATAAGGTCTAAGGTAAACCCACTTGTTCAAGACATTTACGCTAATCAATCTTGTGCTCCTTACCATCAGCATACCCCACAAATTTATTTGCATCTACATCCGCATATAATACTTCATAAGAATATTTTTTGGATCTTCAATGAGGTGCAACATATTTTCTCTCCATCTGACTTTACAAGGCTGCCTTCAATCGAAATTGTGGCACAAGACATATCCATCCGAACACTTCCACCAACACTTGTAGCTCACTTTCTTGATAACAACATGCCTCATTTGGTAGGGCAATCAACAATGACAACATCAAGTTTCAAGTTATTACCCGGATAAGCTGCAAGTTGTGCCACCAAACCCTTTACACACCCTACAACCTGGAACTTCTCTAAAATTCATCATAAAGAAACTTTCCATAATCTGCTATCACTTTAATGTTCAATTCATTCATGACTTCTAGAGGCATAACATTGCATGATGCTCCAGAGTCAAACATACAATTGTGTAGTAGTTTGTCTTTAATAATCAGTTTGATAAAAATGGATCAACATTTAATTGAGACTCAACTAAAGATGTCCCCAAGTAAACTTTAGGTGGTTCACCTATCTCCTCTAATACCGGTGTTTTTCTAGGTCTGTAATGGTTTAAGGAGGAGTGTTTACATTATTTATATTTCTACCTTGGGCACTCCTATCTTCTTCCAACCCCAAATACTCAAAGGCCCTCTTCTTGTGCTCAGGAATCCTAAGCAGTTCAACAATTGGGACAAAAATCTTGATCTGACTCAAGACTTGGGAAATGTCATAGGGAATGTATTTGGGAAAAGTAGCATTTGGAGAAAGATTAAAAAACTCATCAGATGACATAAGGTTTTTAACATTTTGGGCATGGGTGGGCACACTAGTTCTACTTGAGACAACATGGCCTTTGTCAGATGCATCTTTCTTTGGAGTCTCTTTTGGGACATTGGTGAGAACTAGGGTATTTTTTTTGGCTTGAGGCCCTACCCCTTTGACAACTTTACTTCTTTTGTTATACTCTTTTTCTTGGGCCAGAAAAACATTCATTAGCAGCTTTCTATCTTGTTTTTATGGGATTCCTCCATCGTACTTCTTAATCATTAGAGCTCTTAGGTACTCAAAATCATTATTAGGAAGTTCAAATGCTTGTACCATATCTATTTCTAAAGCATGAGAGGGAGGAAGAAGAGGTACCAGTGAATGTAGTAAAAAAAACTTGCAAAGTAGTTCTTGCACTTATTAACTTAGTTGAAATTACTCATTGTTATGAGATTGTAGAGCAGTCCACCATGCATGCATCATCATCAATGTTATCATCATCATCAACTTATTCAACTTGCTGATCTATTTCACATGGTGGGTGGGGTAAGAAGCATTTGTCACACTAATCCATTTGATTTGTCTCTTCAACAACAACAAATCTAGCATTCGAGGATCGACACTACTCTATTCTCCCTAGCTTGGGGTTGTCTTTCTCTAATCAGTCCTTTACCTTTGTCATTAGACCTACGATCATTTATAGGATGATTTGCAAGTATGTCTTGTCCGTTTTGCCTATGCTTGACCCCGAGAACCTTGTCCAATTCCCTTCTCTACCCTTGCCAAACTTATAAGATATTTCTTTGATAGCCCCACCAAAGTCCTTACAACTTCCTCAAGATCTATAGCCTTGATTGAGGCTTCTCGGGGTTGATCGATTTGAAAACCCTCCCTCTTAGGAGGTTTTCTAACCGCTTTAATGTTGTTATCAATTTGAAAAGCTATGGTAAAGGCCTACCTCAAAGTCCTAGGGTTCTTATCCCTCAAATAGTAAGAAAATTTCTTATCAAATACATATGAATACTTTATCAGACATGATTCATCACATGGCCTCAAATTAACAAAGTCTTTCTCAATGTTTTGTTAAATCTAGTGTCAAAATCATGCACCGATTCGTTAGGATTATTTTTATAATTTAAAACTCGATAAAAGAAACCTAAGGTCAGTTTTATCACCTTACGCATTCTAAAAGCATTCTTCATCTCTATCTAGGATTTAATGGAATGATTTGGAAGATATTTATACCAATCCCTTGCATCTTTTTCTATAGTATGGATAAAAAAATTAATGTATACATCCTCATACTCTATTTCTAAGTCCTCCATCATATTGACAAAGAGTTTTAAGTGTTGATAACTTGATTATTGCATTCTTTCCTTTAAAATTAGGCAATCTATTTCTTACATCCTGTTGCATAGTATTTGATAGCTAGCCATACCTCTAAAACTAATGGGACCAAAAGTATTAACAACAAATGGAGGTATGGGTGGAGGCTGAGCCATATTATTTTGAGGAGGTGATCTTACAGGAGAAACATAATGATGAGGAGTGAGGGGTCTGTTTGAGTACAGGATATAATTTGAGAATGAATGCCCTCTAAAGGCTCTATCTTTTGGAAAACAATATTAGATTTTGAAAATACAGGGGTAGATTGAGAATAAAATGTTTAAAATATAGATGATGGACCCTCTCTAGATGGAGAATTCAATTCAACAAAGAGACTACCTAATTCAAAAGCACTTGAGGAAGTACTACAATCTTCAATCATAGGCTGATCAATTTAACCAATGGAGATCTCCTTTGTTGATGTTTGATCTCCAAAAACCTTCCAAATTATTTTTCCTTCTGAACTAGACATTCCCGGATCTTGAAACAACCTTCTACTAGGTTCCTTGGCAAAGAAAGATATTCTTCCTTCCACTTTACAAATATTAATGACAAATATTACTTAATATATGTTAAGACACGGTATTAATAAATAATATAAACACAACGGAGTCGCCACTAAGGATTTTCACCTTAGTTTATGCAAATGCACTATGAAAGACCTATCAAATGTCTATCAATACCAGATTCATGCAAAGCTTACAATATCTACTCTTCTTTTACCCAAATTTATCAATGATGACATGAATCTTAGTGCAATAACTGTATAAGCTGAAAATATTACACTCAAAACTCACAAATTTGAACAATTCTTACAAATATGAACAAATAATGATGTTTCAACAATGTATTAACACTTTTAAATTTGTAAAAAGAATTACCAGGGTCTGTACACGTACACCTTTGTTCAAATAATTCACAGAGTCGCCGATAATGGAACTACGAGTGTTGGTATCCAAATTCATTCTCCTTTTCAAGTCAAGCAACAACACAGATTCAACAAGGAGCTTAGAGGAAGATAGATCATAATGTGTTTTGTTTTGTAGCCAGGGATAAGATCTAACTGGCCCTTTGTTACTCATATTTATGGAGATATGGATAGCACCTTTAAGAGGATTTGACCTGTCCTCTCTACTTTAGGATATTCCTCTTCGACTAGGGTGAGAGGATCCTAAGTGTAACCTCTGTTTGATGAAGGAGATGGAGATATCCTTATTTTGCGCAAATTGTATGAAGAGAACCTTGGGAAAATACAGTCAATACTCCATGATATAACTCTTAAGAATTGTCACTTCTAAACGATGTAGATACTTTCAACATAAGTCTAAGGTTATCTTGAAGACATTAAGAAATCCCGATTGTTTTGCATATTTTTGCAAGTATATTTTGTTCCTTTATTGATACACATGACAAAAGGGGGTAGTTCAAGGTGGATTCATGGTTTTTGAATAATTTTGGTGGGAGATGAATTTGGATAAAGTTGATTATACAAGATCTTCGAAGGGAATTCAAAAAAATGAACAACTAAACTACAGAAAGCTTCAGAATAGTTAAGATGTTCCTTCAACCAGAAGTTGTGCTTCAATGGAGGCCCAGATCAGCATGTTTTCACATAATATTTGAGAATCCAACACGAAGGCTCAAATTGAAAGACTCAATTAAAAACCAAAGTCTTTAATCAATCATGCCTAAGGTACAACCAAAGACTTACATACAATCTTTATCAACAAGTGACAGTGAATTGATTTTAAATTTCTTTATCTCATCCAAGATGAAAGCTCTTCTTGAAATGAAATTGAAAATACCATTAAACTGTCACATGGATGACATCCTATGTGATATCACAAAAATTTCAATAGAAGCAAAAGAAACTATTTGTAGAGATTTTGAAACAAAGCAGACACAAATTGCTAGAGATTGGACATAAATTAATTTCAAAATTGCTTAGATTCATTAGCAGGGGAAAGATTCCAGAGAAATATCAGTGCTTGTTAATGGCTATACATCTGCAACCAACTTGACACAAAAGAAAATCTAACACAAAAGAAAATAACAGGTTATCTCGGCTTGGTCTCTCAAGAAGACGGCTTTCTCAAATTTTCTCTTAAGAATTCAACCTCTGACCTTTTGCAAGAGTATTCTCATTACATTTATACATTTTACTCACTCAATTTCCCCAAAAAAGAAAGAATATTCAAGGTACCTTTTCTTGTTAACAATTTGCTTGAATGTGGCTTTTAACAAATTCAGACCCAAAAGATTCTAGGTGGACCAATTATGAAATAATCACCTTTATTGGGCCCTCGACTAATGACTAGGATGCCATGCCACAACTTCTCGGGAGTCCTTTTAATCATTCTTATTTTGTCATGCAAGAAATCCCCTTTTTAATCATTTTCAGAGACTTTGCACAACCGGGTATGAGAATTAATCGTTTTTTCGCTTTTGAGGCAACACCTTTTTATCTTTTGCACCTGCACTTTCATCATTTTATCCCTTTTCCCTCTCTTTCCTCTGTAATTCTGCCCCACATCCATCTCCTCTGGTAATTCCCATTTTTGCAAGTGCCTGAGCAACTCTAACTTCAAAATATTGACCCTACAAATCCTTGGACTCACAAATTAAGTTCCAAATCCATCAAATGGCACTTTACAGATAAAGACAACAAGGAATTTCATCAAAGAATGATGAAAAATAGTGTGTATTCACATCTCTAAGAGTCTTGACAAAAATGGCAGAAAAATAGGTGAAATGCACAACAACTATTGATTCTACCCCTTTTCCACTTTATATCATAGCCATCCATGTGTTTCCTTAGTGCAACTGCAAAGGAGAAGCACAGAGGAAATTCCCAAACAAGTGTGAGCCTTCCACATACCCTAGGCCCAAGAAAAATGCCTTTGGCCTTTAAAAATTCTCGAAAAAAAAAAAAGCCAACGAAGCCTCCACGTGTCTCAATGGCACATTTTGAGATGGTCCCCAAAAGTAGAGACCCCAAACAAGTACAAACTCAACACGTATCTCGATCGAAAGAGTCTCGTTAAAAAAATTTAAGGTTAAGCGGAAGGTGCCACGTGTCTATGGTCCGAGATAGTTTCATTTGGGTTGAAAATTTGAAGCAAAGGTTAGAGTGAGTGGAATCCTCCAAGTGTCCTCCTGTCGGTTCTTCAAAATAAAACTTAGGGGCCTAAGTACCCAAACAAGCATGGTCCTTGCACATGTCCCGGGCCTTTAGAAAGTTGTTTGAAAATTCTAAGTATGGGAAGACCCGGTGGAAGCCTTCATGTGTCTTCATGGCGCAAATTCAAGATGGTTCCCAAGAGCGGAGACCATGAACAAGAGTGGGTTCACCATGTGTCCCAAGCCTTAGAAAATTGCTTTGAAAAGTTTAAGTACAAAGAAGAGGTAGCAGAAGCCTCCACATGTCTCCCTGTTGCATTTGTTAAGGTGGGACCCTGAGGCGGATCCTCAAATTAGCACCAGCCCTCCACATGTCCATGGTTCGCTAAAACTATACCGGCTACATGAAAAAAATTTCTAAGTCTGGGAAAAGCAGCGAAAACCTCCACGTGTCATCCCGACGCAACTCCAAGGTCAAACCAAAAGGTGAATTTTCAAATGAGTGCCATTCCTCCACATGGACAAGTTTTTGGTTGAAGTGAGCCTTAGAGTTTTTAAAGTTCCTCGCCAAGCCACATCCAACCAAAAAGGGCCACATTCCACTAATGCTGAGATGTAAATTTGACCGGAAAAAACACCCGTTAAAATGTAAAATGTAGGAAAATCACCATTTGAGCCCGGAAATGAATCTTTCTTCAAGGACAAAGATTTTGGAAATTTTATAAGGCTAATATATGATCCTCCGAGCTACATCCAATCACGTTTCAACAGGTACTTGGGACAAAAATGTCAGGGACAACAAAACATGACTCCGGAAAATGGAAGGAAAGAAAAACCTGAGTTTTATGCTTGAGTTGAGACTCTTTCATATGGAAAGAGGAAATAAAAAAAATTCTAGACTTTTAAGTGATCCTCAACCAAGGAAGGGACTGATCATGGCAACCAAATGGAGGATAGATTCTTCAAGCACCAATATGAGGAGATATAAAACATGACAGAGGTGGGAACTAAGAAATTTCAATGAAAAATGGGGTGAGACTAATTTAAGCACCAACACAATATAACAAAAATAAAAAAACACACCATAATCAACACACTTGTATTTGCAGGTTTAGATAAGGATATGCCCCATCTGCTTAAAACTGGGACATAACCCCTTTGGCATAAGTCTTAAGAGACAACAATGGGGATGGTCCTAGGAAAATCAAATTAGTCCACACAAGAGGGAACCTTTTGGATGAAACGGGAAGTGCTCTACACAACCTACTTCACTAGTAATACCATTTGTGAGATTCGATTTCACAAGTCATCCATATGGTGACCCTAGTGAGAGTACATGATGGACACATTTATTGCCCACCGTGCTTGAAGGGGTAAAGTAAAGCCGAGATACTCCCAAATTAGTCAAGTGTGAATTTTTGGTAAATCGAGCTCACTTAACACGACTTGTGGTGGCTAGTTGAGTGAACCATCTAGGAAGCTATATTTGACCAGAGCCCACTTGGACCACATCAAAGTAAATTTTGAGTTAAGAGATTTTGTTCATCACAAAACGTGTAAAGAGTTACTTTTTCTTAGTTTTTCACTTTCAATAAGGCGAGGTGAAACTCTGTTGAAGTGAGGTCAACATTTTTCAACCCCAATTGATCTACTTCCTTCACTTTATTTTGACACTTTGTTGATCAAAAGAAGAGTGACTTCATTTTACATTATCAATTGATTGTTTCACCACTTTTTAATTTATTTATGCCCATCCATGTTTGTGGTTGAGTTGTTAAGCATCTAAAGTGTGTGGAGACATTTTTATATCATTGGTAGCCTTTTTGATCTTCATACCCAAGTCAATATCATCATCATATTTAGGCTTGGTTCATCACTTTGATTCTCCTTTGAACTGTTATCTTGTTTATATCGTGTCACTACAATTTTGGTATTTACATCTTCTTTCTTGTAAACTTGACCTAAATACCTATATTATAAGCTTATGTTATATACACTTTAATAAATCCTAGGTATACTATAGCTTTATTTTGATTTCAATTATTACATGGATTTTGAAGAGTGTTAAGTGTTACCACTTGTGCATGTTATATCAATATCATCTTGATATTAATACCTTATGTTTTTGCAAATTATGGTTAACATATCTTCATGGTATTGTTGTGTTATTCACAATCGTAACTACCACTTTTTGGGATATAGGTCTTGATTGGATTCAAGCTCTCTTTTAGTATACTTTGTTTGGGGATCGCATTAAATTATTATTATTACTTACGTCTTGTTCATTTATTTTAACTTGATATAAGTGGTGACATTTTGTTAATCATCTTGAAACACCAACTATCATTTGGAAATAGACTTAGGAAGTAATTTGATTGATTGAATGGTTTAAAACAAAATTTGCGTGATTGTGTCTCATTCGTCACATCAAATTATCCATTTTATACAATCACTTTGATCCATTGATTCGAAATATAATTAATTATTCTTTGGTCATTAATTTGGCTTTGTGTTTTGATATTGCGTGATTTTTCCTTGTGTCTATCCATCTCATAAACTCATTTCTAGGAAAATCATTTGGTTCTTTGATCCTCTTGATCTTCTTCTTTTTCCTAAGTTCATGGTCATTTTTGAACATATCTTTCAAACCTTAGTATAAAAATTTCCTACCAATAAATTTTGCATGAATTGAACATTGGAAATATTTCCTTTGTATCATTTATGTTGCTAAAATTTTGATCAATCCATTGAAATTTATGGCTCCAAACTTGTTTTCCAAACCTTGTCAGATTATCAATCTTGATTCATTACAATGTATGTTTTCCTTAGCTTCCCTTGTTCAAAATCACATAAGCATTACCATCTTTACAAAATGTCTAGTTTGTTATTGTTATGTTGCCCAAATCAACATGAAACCTTCTTCACTTTTGTGTGCATGTATACTTTGCTTAATGCTAAATCAAATGAAGCAAGTACCACCTAAAATAGTTCTACAATTTAGCTAAAACAAAGAATAAACACCATCATGATAAGAATTAAACAAGGGTTAGATGCTAGCATTCATAAATACAAACTTTGAAACTAAAAATGCTAAATATCTAAACTCCTCTATTCTCTAACAACAAATAAATGAATGGACCTAAGTAAGCTCCATGACTATCAAAATAGTTGTCCTCAATGTTTCAAGAACCTAGGAATGGGGCTAATCATAGTTGGGCTACAAGACCCTTTTGACACCTCCCATATGACCCAAGCACTTTAAGAAAGAGGCTTAACTCTTCAAGATGATGAACTCTCAAAAGGGCAAGGTGCAAGCTCTTAGTCTCTTTGTTATATGCTTTGCATTTGCTCTCTTAGAAAGTTTAGGTGAAGGATAAAGGATTCAACACATTCTCATGAATGTGGGATAAAGGTAAAACATGATTAGGAATGGATAAGGTTGCTTTATTAAAGGTAACCTTACTTTAGAAGGGTTTAATACATGTTTAGCAAGTCATGGGAGTTGGGGGTATTTTAATTAATCAAAGGTGATTAATTAATAGGTAGGTGTAAGCTTATAGAAGCCAATTAGAAGAATATTAGTGCGATTTAGGCTATTAGAAGGGGATTAAATCAATTAAATATTGATTTACTAGTTAAATGAAGGGGAAGACTAATTAATTAATAATAATTAATTAATCTAGATAGAAGAGGTGATTTATTAACGGAAGGTCGTTAATTAGGGTATTTGTTGGATAGGAAACTTAATTAATTAGCTTAGTGTAATTAATTAATGATGATATGAGGGAAAATGAGTGCTTTTGACGATATGTCGTTGATTTGCGAGAAAGGGGATAATTAGCGCAATTTAAGTATTTAAATTTCTTGGGCGTAATTATGGGTGTCTACATTTTCCCCTCTTTGGGGTGGTGTAAGTGACACCACTTCAAAGATAGTAGATAGGTGGAATTTTGAAGAGGTAGAAGAAAAATTAGTAGAAGTGAGAGATGCCCCCTCGAGTGTCGATGGGGTGATGAAAGAAGATGATCGACGATTGAAAAAGGTGAGAGATAGATAGAAGAATGGGAAGAGGCAAGATGCCCCGGTAAGATGGAAGAATAGGGTTGAGAGGAAAGTGATGTAGAATGAATATGGAGGAGGGGAGAGAAGAGCTTAGCCTCTAGCCGCTATGTATTGGAACAATTTCGGTGTCATCATATGGCCATAAGAGCTACGTCATCGGTCCTTATGAAAAATATAAGCATACGACAAAGGTAGAATGACATGAAAAGCCATACTACGAATGATTGTCCATTACTGAAAACACCAACTCCATGTAACATACAAAATGCAATGCAATACGAGAAAGTGAAAGATGCCTAACTCCATGCAACATATAAAATGTAATGCAATACGAGAAAGTGAAAGATGCCTAACTCCACGAAGCATATAATAATGTAATGCAATACGAGAAGTAAACAAGCTCATATAACAAGGAAAAGAAGTACGAACGCACATATCCAACCCAACAACGGTCAAGAAAGTTGTACAAATATTTTGTTATCGAGTCTTTCAAGAGATCCACAAGTTTGTGATTGACAAAAAGGGTTAAAAATGATGCCCCAAGCAAGGATACATGCAAGGGGAAATGAAAATGGACATGGGGTCCATGAAAAGCGTTTGTGCGCAACGAAACAAAGACCAGCAACCAAAATTGTCCCAGTACGAGGCAGGCGAAGCAAGCAACTAGCTGTTGTGAATGGTTGTGAATCAGTGATCCACGAGTCGTATTAATCAGGGAAGATGTGAGACAAACCAACAGGATATGGAGAAAATACCATGCACAAGACACAAGTTTCAGCCGTAAGAAGCAAGTTACCATTTTGTAGGGTGTTTTACTTTTTAGGAATTTTTTGAAAAATTTTGCCTTGTTTTTGGATTTTTTTGATATAGTAAATGTTTATATTGTTTTGGCTTTTGAACCGTGATAAACAATAGAAGAAAGGAAAAGAAGAAAAAGAAGGGGTATTTCTTGTAGAACTATGGATAAGTTTGTATTTATGAATGCTAGCATCTAACCCTTGTTTAATTCTTATCATGATGGTGTTTATGCTTTGTTTTAGCTAAATTATAGAACTATTTTAGGTGGTAGTTCTTGCTTCATTTGATTTAGCATTAAGAAAAGTATACATGCACACATTTGGCATGCCCAATGGGAGAAGAAAGGGGTATTGGACAAAAAATGCCCCAATACAGTGAAAAATAAGATAAAAATAATTATTTAATTAAAAATAATTATTCCACAACGAACAGAGGAGAAAACGGTGAGCGATATGGGTGTCCTAGCCGTCGATCGGTGAAAAAAAGTTAATATACCCCTGTGGGGGTAAAAACATCACAATCAGTTCATTTTAACCGCTTAGTTTAGAAAACTTACCGTGAGGCTCTGACACTCAGGAGAGATGGTGATCGCATGTGATCGTTTGAGGCGTGCTGTAGATTGTAGATGATAGATCTATAGACAATATCAAATGTTGTTTTCAAGTGTTATTTTGATGTCTATGGACGGGATGATATGATGATATTGGTGCGGGGGGGATAGATTTTTTATTATGTGCAACCCCTCTTGCCCCCATTGATGATATGATATGTGATGATTAGCTTAGTATACATGCATGATGTAAAACTTAGCATTTTTGTTTATATATGATGTATAGATGATGTTAGATGTGATGATAGTGATGGTAATGTGATGTGAATGATAACAAAACAGAGCACATGCAAGAAACACAGCCAAATGCTACAAAGAACACGGGAATCAATGAAATACACAATGAATCACCATGCCTTATTAACAAGTAACTAAACACAACCAAATGCATTAAGAAAGAAAGAAAGAATTAACACACTAGCAAGTCGAAATCCACTACAATATGCACAAGCAAGAATGAATCTATTCTAAGGAAGAAAAGATAAACTATGAAAAAGTACACCCAAGAAACAAACAACTCAAAAGCAAACATGCAAAACACTATACAAGCAACAAGCAAAGCAAGAAAACAAGACAATGCAAGTAAATGTTTTTGTAAGATATGTTTTCATAAACTAATTTTCTATTGTTTAGGTTTTTGTGAAACAATTTTATATTGTTTTGGTGTTTTGTGAAACAATTTTCTATTGTTTTTGTGTTTTCTCGAAACAATGTTCTATTGTTTTTGTGTTTCTCAAACAATGTTCTATTGTTTTTGTGTTTTTCTCGAAACAATTTTATATTATTTTTGTGTTTTTCTCAAAACAATTTTATATTGTTTTTGTGGTTTTAATAGTTTTCCAAAGCTATGTGCAGGTAACCAAGAAAGCATGGATGCCCCCAGCATTAGGTGGGGAATATACAAGGGCAGAAGCCATGCGCTAATGAACAAGAAGGTTAACTCATTGAGTTGCCCCGAGCATAAGATGGGAAATAACGAAATACCACATCCCTCACAGATGAATAGAAGAAAGCAAAGCCGAACAAGGTGGGCGAGAATGGTGTGCACAAGGAAACTCGAAAGCTAGAACCAGGTCCAGGACAAAGATAACTACCCAGGATGCTTGTGAACAATGAATCCTCCCGAGGCACCGGAAACTAGTTTTCACCCAAGGACTTGTCCAAAGTGCCACAATTGCGTGGTTTTCACTAGTGGACGACCTGTTTTCTCTTTTTCTTTTTCTGATTTTTATTTTATTTTATTTTTTTGATGTTTTTGTATTTTTTTTTGTGATTTTTATGACTTTCTTGTGCCATGTTTAGGCATAAAACCTCTTAAGATGCATGGCATTCATGGGCTCCTGAGCTCATCACCATTGGGGTGAGCCAACTTGTATGCCCCTGTGCCATACTTGGCAACTATGACATAGGGTCATAACCAAAGTGTGGTTCGAACTTCCCTTTATTTTCTCGCTCGCTCCGGTGTTGAAGCTGGGTTCTCCTTCATAACTAAATCACCCACCTCAAACTGGCAAGGGATTATTCTCTTGTTGTAGTTGCGGGAGATTCTGTGTTGATATACCTTCAGGTGATTAAGAGCACGAATGAGCCTCTCATCTAAGAGCTGTAACTCAGCCAATCTTGCCACTTGATAATCTTAATCCTTATCCAAATAGTCCCGAAGAGAAATTCGCAGGGATGGGAGTTCAATCTCTAAAGGGATGATAGATTCTGTCTCGAACACTAGGGAATATGGCGTCGCACCCGTAAGAGTGCGAATTGATGTTCGGTAGGCCCAGAGGGATGGGTGGATTTGTAGGTGCCAGTTTCGACTGGTTTTGCTAACCATCTTCTCCATTATCCTTACCAAAGTCTTGTTTGTTGTCTCAGCTTGTCCATTACCCTGAGGGTAATATGGTGTGGACCATTTTAATCTAATTTGGAACCGTTGGCAAAGGCCTTTCATAGTTTTTTTCTTAAATGACTTCCCATTATCTGTGACAATGGCTGTAGGGATACCATATTGGAAAATAATGTGATTCATGATGAATTTAGAAATCTGTGCTCCTGTGACATAAGTTAAAGGGACAACCTCCACCCATTTTGTAAAGTATTTTGTAGCTATGATGATATGTGTATGACCATCAGATGAGGTAGGAGTAAGCTTCCCTATTAGATCAAGTCCCCATTTAGAGAATGGCCACGGGGTAGTGATTGGTTGCAATGGTTGTGATGGAGCATGGATGAAATTTCCATACTTTTGGCAAAGCACACATTTTCTAACATAATTACAACAATCAGTTTCCATGGTGGGCCAATAGTAACCTACTCTTAATAGTTTCTTATCCAAGACCATTCTATTTGTATGTGCTCCGCATACTCCTTCATGTACTTCTTTAATTGCCTGGATTGACTCGTCACATCCAGACAACGTAATAGATTCCCATCGTAGCCATGACGATAAAGTGTACCTCCTAAAAGGGTATAATGGGCTATCTAGTGAATCAGGGTTTGCTTTTTTCAGAATGGGAGATATTGGGAGGGAAAGTACTGTCCTTAAGATAAGTGAAGATGGGTTCATACCATGGGGAATGGGGACCAACAACCTCACAAGCTAGGCAAGATTCCGACATGTCATACGTGGGCTGGCGTAGATTTTCTATGAAGAATGGCATATCATTGTTCCTGCGGAATACGAAGCATAGATCCCACCGTTGCCATGGCATCTCGCTGATCATTTCGTGCTCTTGGAATTTTCTCAAAGGTGATGCGCACAAAATACTCCTTTAGAGTTTCCACTAACTTTTTTAAGGTATGAGCTTATCATCCTTAACTTTATACTCATCATTAACCTGTTTGATGATTAACTGCAAATCACCTACAACCTTAACATGTTGAATATTCCACTTGATGGCTAGCTTCATCCCTGCAATGAGTGCTTCATATTCCATGCAATGTTGTTCGTGCAAGGGAAGGCCGGTAGAAAGCTGCGGTGTAGGATCACCCGAAGGATTAATAAGGACCACTCTTGCACCTGAAACATGAAATGTAAAAGATCCATCAAATTGTATCTACCATACGAAAAATTCTTCAATGTAGAGAAAAGATGCATCTGGAAGATCCAGACTCAAAGGTTTTGTGCTTTGCAAAGGTGCTTCCGCTAGCTGGTCGGTAAGTCCTTGTCCTTTAACTTATTTTTGATGGACAAATTCTATATCAAACTCACTAAGTAGAATGATCCAATTAGCCATTCTACCTGTGAGGGCGGGTTTGGACAAAAAATACTTAAGTGGGTCGACCTTGGATATGAGCTTGGTCTTAGTATTTAGCAGGTAATGGCGAAGTTTCTGAAAGGTAAAAATGACGGCCAAGCAAGCCTTTTCAATCTGAGGATAATTAAGTTCATAGGTGATGAGGGTGCGACTCAGATAGTACACCACTTTCTCTTTATGGCTAAGGTCATATTGGGCGAGCAACGCACCAATAGCGTATTGCGTAGCAGAAATATAGAGCAAAAGTGGTTCTCCTGGAGTAGGAGGCATGAGGACAGGTGGATTAGCTAGGTATTGTTTAAGCAAAGCAAAGGCTTGTTGTTGCTCGGGTCCCCAAAGGAAAGTGACGTCCTTTTTAAGCAAATGGGTGAATGAGTGACATTTATCTGCAAGCTGGGAGATAAAGCGGCGAATGGCTTGAATTTTCCCTTGCAAGCTACGCAGTTGCTTGATATTCTCAGGTGGAGGCATTTCAGTGATGGCAGACACTTTAGCGGGATCTACCTCAATACCTCATCTCGACACAATGAAGCCCAATAGTTTCCCGGATAACACACCGAAGACACATTTCTTTGGATTCAATCTGACTTTGTATTCACGCAGGCGTTCAAAGATACGCCGCAAAATGATAGGATGATCCTCTCTTGTTTTGGACTTTCCCAGGATGTCGTCTACGTAGTCTTCCATGATGTCATGAATCATATCATGAAAGATTACTGTCATGGCCCACTGATAAGTTTCTCCCACATTCTTAAGGACAAATGGCATCACCTGATAATGAAGGTGCCCCAAGGAGTTGTGAAAGTTGTTTTGTGTTGGTCTTCCTCAGTGATCTTAATTTGATTATAACCTAAAAAACCATCCATGAGTGATAGCATTTCGTACCCTGTGGTTGAGTCAACAATCATGTCAATGTTGGGCAATGGAAATTCATCTTTAGGGCAAGCTTTATTGATGTCCCTAAAATATATGCAGATTCGGATACCGATAGGTTTCTTCTGGACAGGAACAATGTTCGATATCCATTCAGAATAATCAATTGGCCTGATGAATCCTACTGCAAGTAACCTTTCCAACTCTTCTTTAACTAACAAGGCCACTCTTGGGTGCATCTTTTGGAGCTTCTGTTTGATAGGCTTAGCATCTGCGTGCACAACCAGGTTGTGCATGACTAAAGTTGGATCTAAGCCGGGCATGTCTTTGTAAGACCATGTGAACACATCAATAAACTCTCGCAGTAGCATAGTGAACGTCTTTTGTTCTTTGGCGAGAGTGATGCTCCCAATTTTACTATCTTGGGATCTTCTTTGGTACCAATATTGACATCAATGGTTTCTTCAACTAACAATTTTGATAAATCCTCCATACGCGTAGGATCGGGAGGTAGGTTGAGATCTTCATCCAAGGATGTCTCTATGAGATTTTCATCCTTGGTGTGGTCACTTTGTTTTTCCTTTGATTTTCTTATTTGTTTGTCACCAGTGCCTCAAAGAGGTTTTCACTGTGTGACTTGGACTTTGATTTTTGCCGAGGATTTTCTTTAGAACTCTTGCCCTCACTTTTCTTTAAATTTTGCTGACCATGAAGTTCAACCTCCTCGCTGAAGTAGGCACAGGTGTCTAAGTCGATAAAGAAACCCTTCTTGTGATCTCCAATGGGAATTGTATCCCTTATGCCCATGAACTCTGCAATAGCCTCGTCATTCTTGAATAAATCTAGTGGCATGTGACGTTGTTGGTCCCATTCAACAAGGGAAGGGTACACAAGGTCAAGGGTCGGTTTGGTGGGGGTTATGGTCAGGAAAACATTGTTCATGAAAAGGTTTGTGGAGGCCAGATCCTCATATAGGCTACAATGGGAATCTATATCACTGTCTAGGTACTCGAAGCTATCCTCATGCTCAGAAAAAGTCACATCTTGATCGTTGGGGTGTGCTCCGTAAGGGTGAATCCTAATGCCATATCTTTCTGTTTTGAAATGCGGAAGAGGGACTAGTTCTCTTTGTCCTTGTTCATTCCTCCCACATCCTATGCCTTTGTAGCCCATGCAATACATCATTCTGCTAGATTTTTCATATTCTAGGGTTTGATAACAAGATGGTTGAGTGTCCTCAGGGACCCAAGTAGTAGGTGGATCAAGTAATTTTTCCTCAGCTAACAAGCCTCCAGGTAGGAATGACCCAATAGTGTGTTCCTCTCTAGGTCTCCTGAAGCGGTAGTTGGGTCGAATTCTAGTCTTTGGCGACAAGGAGAGGTCAGAAACCAAGAGTGCTTCTTGTACATTATACTCCCCACAGCCATATTCCATAATTTTCATCTCTCATGAATCAAATGGCGATGTGGAAGTGGATTCCCCATGAGCATAAGAATTAAGAGAATTTGAATCTACTCAAGATTCCATGGCCTCAGAATGAAGAGGGAAAACTATATCTGTGGAGGGACATGCATATGTACCCTTTCGTGTAAAGCTATTAAGAGCTCTACAATGAGCAAAGGGCTCTGAATCTCCGGTATTGTAACCGTATGTCCCTCATGCTTCACTTGATGGATTGATGAAATGTTTATGGCACGACCTGCATGGCATGAATCCATGGTCGGCATAGAAGCATATTATATGGAAGTTCCAAGTCTAGGACATGAAACTTTGTTTGATGGAAAACGGGCCCCACCTCCATGGGTAGCGTAATGGTGCCTGTTGACTCTCTTTCTACATTGTCGTATGTGGTGATAGTAATAATATGGGACTCAAGATCTTCCTCCGTATGTCCCAATTGTTTGACCAGCTTAAGCGTGCAGATGTTCAATCCCGATCCATTGTCCACAAGCACCCGTTTGATTTTCCTGTGGGTGACAACTACCTCGATGTACAAGGGAAGATTATGTGTAGGATTCATGGCAGGGATCTCCCTATGGTTGAAAGTAAGATGCTCACTTGATGCAATATTTGCCACTGCGGCTTGAAGGTACGTAGGATCGACTTCTAAAGGCACTCCTGACCCTTGAAGAGTTTGATACAAAATTTCCTTATGCACATTGGATATCTTGAGAAGATCTAAGATCGAGATCTTAGCAGGTGTCCTCTCAAGTTGTTCTAAAAGGTTATATTTATCAGTTTGTGGGGTCAACAGAGAGGGTTCTAGAATCACGAGGTGGGCATGCCTTGTTACCGCAGCGCAGTCCTTTCCCTTGATCCGGATGGTATTGACACAGTCAGCAGGGGAGTGAATACATCCAATAAGTGAATCGTAATGATTGTTATCTCTTTTGGTATATAAGTAATTCGTGGCTTTATAGGTTTGGGATGACTCTCCCGATCCGGCTTTGTCTTTTCTAACTTATCATGCTTGGGGAATGGTTCCTTATAAATCCCCATTTTCTCGTTAGGTGTTTGCATGTGGCCAGGGTTATCCACCTCTATCTCCCCATTATCAATGAGGTCTTGAATATAGTGGTGAAGTCGTAAAATTTGTCTGCATTTTATGACCTTTAACACGATGCATTTCGTAATATTGATGCTCCTTATAACATGATTTTTAGGAGCGTTGTCATCAAACAAAGAGTTGCATTGTAGGATAGGTCATCATGTTGGATGCATCCAATTGTTTTAGTATGAGGGACAACAATTCATTGAGGGAGGTGAATGTTCATCGCTTTGGTGGTGGTTGAATTGGGCCCTTGGTTAGTTTAAAAGGTTGACTGGTTTGGACCGTTTGAACACGTTTGGAATAAGTGATTTCGTCTCCCACCACGTTTTTGTTTTTGTTAAAGATCTTTGGCTTTTCAGTGGGTTTAACACTTTGGTTTTCTTTAGATTGGGTTTTGAGGGTGCCTTTGGCAATGAGAGCCTTTTCTATTTGAATCCCTTTCTCAATAACCTCCTCAAAGGTGCGGACACAATGCATTTGGAGGTGGAAAGCTATATCTGGGTTGAGATTAGGGACGAAAATACTGACCAACTGCTTCTCAGGGAAAGTGCAAGGGAAGTGACTAGCTATCCCTCTCCATCGTTGGAGGAAGCTGGCGAAGGTCTCATTTGGGCGTTGTTTTGTGCCACACAAGTCTGCCATGGTGATGTCACTCTCTATGTTATACAAGAAATGATGCACAAATCTTTCCGCCAATTTTGGCCAAGTGAAAATTGATCCTCGTGGTAAGCACGTAAACCATTCCAATGCTTGACCTCCGAGACTCTTAGGAAAAATTCTGATGAGGTAATTATCACTATAAGACACCTCTTGACATGCCATGTAGAAATCTTTAACATGATCCCTTGGGTCTCCCTTTCCTTTGTATTTTTGAACTTTGACATATCAAATTTCTTTGAAAAGGGTTGAAGGGTCATTGTCTTATCAAAAGGATAGGGGCATAGTTCTTCATATTGGTATTTCCTAATACTCCCTATATTTCTCTCTTGTATGCTCACAAGCGTTTCTTTCATAGATTGCACTTCTTGTGTGAGCAATTGTTCTCTAGTGGGAGAAGCGGGTACGTGTACACGATGATACCCCGTGTCTTCTTCTCCTTGGTTTTCTCGATGGAGTTCATGGATCCTAAACTTAGGCCTTGACTTTTGAACATTCTTGTTTGTTTCTTTCTGTACCTAGAAAGTAAGCAAAGCTAGTTGTCGGCTTAGGTTACTGAGTTGTTGTTGGATTGTGACTTGGTTTGTGTCTTCTTCTTCTAAAGGTTCTTCCTCTTCGTATTGTGGAGGTTCTTCCCTTGTCTCATGTTCTATCTTGTTTCTTCATGGCACTTTGATGAGGGGTATTCTATGCCCTACCACTTTATCATTTTCTGCACAAGAAGTGGAAGCATGCCCACCTGTTAAAATATCTTCCATATTGATAAGGGGGTGTTCTTCCTTAGTAGTGTCATTTGTAGGTAATATTGGTTCATTCTCGGTGGGAAATTTGGCCCCTAATTCCACGACCCATGCCAACACTCTATCTTTGTTTCTAAGGAGAAACTCATCTAGTAGAGTGGGGTCAAAATCAAATTCTACGTGTGGTGATTCTAATTCATTTCCACTATGATCGACCATTTCTTCTGTTTCCTTTTCTGCAGAAAATAGTGGTCCTAGATCATGTCCGATAAATGGGTTTGACCCTTGTCTGTTAGAGGTTTCCCAAGCTTGCGCATGTTGTTCCTCATATGTTTGTTTCTTTAAACCTAGACGCGTCTTGGGAGCCATGTTTTCGTGATAATTTTCACTAAGGTAAGTTGTAGATTTGTTCAAAATTCAATGACTACCCCTAAGCGAAACACAAGATGTACGTGTTAAGAGTAAATTAACAGTGTGAGAATACTAATGTGATAGAGTGATAAAGTCACCAATGAAACAATCATTTGGTACCAAAACTTAATCAAATGAAGTACCTCCTAGACTACGTTTCAAAGTAATTTGTGACGCCAGATGATTAACAAGATGTCTCCACTTATGCCAAGTTCAAAGGAATGAACAAGACGTAAGTAAATACGAAGTTAAATGCGATCTCCCAATCAAGATATACGACGAGAAAGCTCAATTCTGATTAAGACCTATATCTCAAAAAGTGCCAATTATGATTTGTGAATGACACAACAATATCACCAAGATATGTTAAACCACTTTGTAAGAAAGTGAAGTATTGATATCGAGGTGTTATTGATATAACACGCACAAATGGTAGTGCCTAGCACCTTTTGAAATTGAGGTAATAATAAAACTAAACAAAAAATCTCAAAGTATAGCTAGGAATAGTTAAGAATGTGTGCAACGTAACCGTACAATATAGGTATTTATGTCGAGTTTACAAGAAACAAGACGTAAATATCAAAATTGTAATGATACGAGACAAACAAGCTAACTCCTCTATGGAAGTCCGCAGTGATGAACCACGCCTAACTATAATGACGATCTTGACATGGGTATCAAGATCACAATGGCTACCAAATGACGTGAAAATGCCTCCACTCACTTTAGACATTTAACTAACCCAACCACAAACATGGATGGGCGTAAACGGACATAAAAGTGAGAGAAACAGTTGAATGGAAACACAAAGGTAATCACACCTCTTTTGATCAACAAAGTGTCAAAATAATATGAAGGAAATAAATCAAGAAAAATGATGAAAAATGCTAGCCTCACTTCAGCAGAGTTTTGCCTTGCCCTAAGGCAAGTAAAAACTAGGCAAAGTAATACGTCACATGTTTCTCAAAAAGAAGGTTCACAACTCAACACTGTTTTCAAATGGTCAAAGTGGGCTCCTGGCCAAAGTATATTCTTCTAGGTGGTTCTCTTGCCCTAGGTGTTACAAAGTTGCCATGAGCGAGCGCGATTTACCCAAAAATTCACACTGACTAGTTTGGGAGTATCTCGGCTTTACTTTACCCCCTTGAAGAACAAAGTAGGTAGCTAGTGCATCTACGTGTACTATCACTAGGGTTACCACAAAAAACAACCTATAACACTATCTCACAAAGGAATCACTAGTCAAGTAGGTAGTGCGGAGAACTTCCCATTTTGTCCACAAGGTTCCCTCTTGCATGGACTACTTTGGGGTTCCTAGAACCACCCCCATTGTTGTAGCTTAAGGTGTTATGCCAAAGGGGTTATGTTCTAGTTGAGCGGAGAGGGACGTACCCTTTTCCGAAACCTGTAATACAGTGTTTTGAATATGTTGTTCTTTTTATCTTGTTTAATTAGGTGTGGTTTGCTTGAACACCTTTTGGCAACCTGTATAACAACTATATTAGTAGTTTTTGATTTTGTTTTGGTTCTTCCTTTCTTTGACAAGCGTTTTTAGGTCCTGCACTCAAGTGTTAGTAGTTCTCCAAGAAAATCACATTATTTAAAAGAGGATTAAAAGTTGCTTTTGATTCTCAAGATCATCCAAGGATGCAAGAGAAGAGCATACACAACAAATAATCCAACTAAAAAAGTAAAGAAAATCTTTTCAATCAATGAACCATACAAAATTCTTGATAAATGTTCATTCCCTTAAACCAAAAGTGAAAGATGAAGTTATAAAATGAAGACGAAAGTTGCTTTTGATTCTCAAGATCACCCTAAGGTGCAAGAGAAGAGCATACACAAACTTTATCCCAACTATATAGAAATGAAAAACTTCAAATCAAAGGACCATTGAAAAAATGTTTTGTAAAAGGTTCATTCCTTAAGCAAAAAGTGAAAGATGAAGTTTCCAATTTACCAAATGTTATAAAATGAAGACTAAAGTTACTTTTGATTCTCAAGATCACCCTAAGGTGCAAGAGAAGAGTATACACAAAATTTATCCCAACTATATAGAAATGGAAAACTTCAAATCAAAGGACCATTGAAAAATACTTTGTAAAAGGTTCATTCCCTTAAGAAAAATGAATAATCAAGTTTCCAAGTTTATTCCCAATGTTAAAAATATAGATCAAATTTATTTTTGATTCTCAAGATTTTCAAAAGGTGTAAGAGAAGAGCATACACATTCTTTGGTCTAAATCGAGGAAGCATGGAGATACAACATTCATCAAAACATTAGACATGTTAGAAAATGACCAGTTTTAAAATAATAGAAAAACCTATAATTTTTGTAAGTATAAATCCCAAATTTATGTTTTAATTGCATATTTAACTTCAATACCTTTCCAACGCAAAAAAAAATGGAGTAATTTCGATGTCCAGAGCAAAAGTTATGGCCTTCGGAAGATGGGTTACGCATATGCTCTTATGCTTATGGGTATGCACTTGACATGCACTCAAAAAATGTCAAAAAAACGTCCCTTAATCTGCAAAATGGGCAAATTTTTCCAACCAAGATTCAATTTTTACAACAACCCATCACATTAATATATGAATAGAAGACTCAACACTATAAAACATTCACATACATGCTCAAGAATTTAAGATTTTCAAGAAATTGACAAAACTAGCATGTAGAATGATGAAAAAGTAAGCTCTAAAAATAAAAACATGATGAAATCTTAAAATTTTCTCACCAAAATTAAATTTTTACATAAACCCACCATATTAATATGTAAATATAAGACTCAACACTATCAAACACTAACCTACATGCTCAAGAATTAAAAATTTTCAAGAAATTGACAAAACTAGCATGTAAAATGTTGAAAAAGTAAGCTCTAAAATTGAAAACATGATGAAATCTTGAAATTTTCTCACCAAGATTAAATTTGGGCAACAACCCACCACATTAATATGTAAATAGAAGACTCAGCACTATCAAACACTAACCTATATGCTCAAAAATTGAAAAACTAGCATGTAAAATGTTGAAAAAGTAAGCTCTAAAAATATAAACATGATGAAATCTTGAAATTTTCCCATCAATTCCAATTTTGATGGCACTTCACCTCCTTCATACCTACAAGGAATACCCAACACATGCAAACTCAACAAAACAAGTTAAAAGAAACAAGTTAGATCAATATGTGTAAAAGAGGGTTAGTAACCAAAAATAAAACTTAACTACAAAAATTTGAAATTAAGTGCAAAAGACAATGGAGTAACTCCCACTAGGTGTGCCAAATGTGTGCATGTATACTTTTCTTAATTCTAAATCAAATGAAACAAGAACTACCACCTAAAATAGTTCTACAATTTAGCTAAAACAAAGCATAAACACCATCATGATAAGAATTAAACAAGGGTTAGATGCTAGCATTCATAAATACAAACTTTGAAACTAACAATGCTAAATATCTAAACTCCTCTATTCTCTAACAACAAATAAATGAATGGACCTAAGTAAGCTCCATGGCTATCAAAATAGTTGTCCTTAATGTTCCAAGAACCTAGGAATGGGGGCTAATCAAAGTTGGGCTACAAGACCCTTTTGACACCTCCCATATGACCCAAGCACTTTAAAAAAGAGGCTTAACTCTTCAAGATGATGAACTCTCAAAAGGGAAAGGTGCAAACTCTTAGTCTCTTTGCTATATGCTTTGCATTTTCTCTCTTAAAAAGTTTAGGTGTAAGTCAAAAGGTAGGTATAGGGCTCTTTATATAGCCCAAAGGATAAAGGATTCAACACATTCTCATGAATGTGGGATAAAGGTAAAACATGATTAGGAATGGATAAGGTTGCTTTATTAAAGGTAACCTTACTTTAGAAGGGTTTAATACATGTTTAGCAAGTCATGGGAGTTGGGGTATTTTAATTAATCAAAGGTGATTAATTAATAGGTAGGTGTAACCTTATAAAAGCCAATTAGAAGAATATTAGTGTGATTTAGGATATTATAAGGGGATTAAATCAATTAAGTATTGATTTACTAGTTAAATGAAGAGGAATACTAATTAATTAATAATAATTAATTAATCTAGATAGAAGGGGTGATTTATTAACTGAATGTAATTAATTAGGGTATTTGTTGGATAGGAAACTTAATTAATTAGCTTAGTGTAATTAATTAATGATGATATGAGGGAAAATGAGTGCTTTTGACGAAATGTCGATGATTTGTGAGAAAGGGGATAATTAGTGCAATTTAAATATTTAAATTGCTTGGGCGTAATTATGGGTGTCTAGAACTTTGAATAAGTTTGATCATACAATCTAGGTGTAGGCCTTTGAACCCAACACATGCCAACAATGACTGATTATCGTAAGGTCCCTTATACATACAACAATAAGGAAATAATTTTTTGGCATTCAAAACAAAAGACACCCATCATGAAAAAACCTCGTTTGGTTCTTCACATTAGAGAACCCATCTAGGTAACCAGTTCCTCAACTTCATCTCATAATTGGTGGTATGGTTTGGATAGTTCTAATGAAAATTATTATTTGGGTTCCCCCCACTCTTCTTCTGATTCTAATCGAAACATTTCCTCTTCTTCTGAGGATTCTAATCCAACTATTTCCTTTGACTCTTCTGATGATTCGGATCCAAACTACTATTCAGATTCATCTCATTCGACTCCTAAGTCGCGGTCCTCACTTTCTTTGAAGCACCTCTATTATCAATCACCTAAAAAAAATTCTTCTCCTGTAAATATTTGTGTCACCACAAATTATCTTCATCATTCATCTAATGTGACTCCTACGTTGTGGTCCTCCCTATCTTTGCATGACCCTCTTCATCATACATTTAATACAAATCCTACATTGCAGTCCTCCCTTTCTTCGTAGAACCCCTTTTATCATCGCCTTTGAATGACACATTCTTCCTTTAAAGATACACGCAACTCCAAATCATTCTAATGAAACATCTAATACAATTCTTGAATCACGGTCCTCTCTTTCTTCGCATGAGCCTTTTTATTATTCATCCAATGTGATTTGTGAATCATGGTCCTCTACTTCTTTACAAAACCTTCTTCATCAATCACCCCCACAAATTTTTCCTTCTTTGAATAGTTGTGTGACTCAAAGTCCTTCTAGTCAAATGTTTGAATCGACCCATGTGTCGCAATCTACAGATTTTGGACTTAATCCTACTAGTTTACAAATAATATACCATCATGTAGGTAGGTGTCCACACAACCTTTTTCTACTCTCAAGACATCTAGCTCCACATATTCTTCCTCTCCCACGTCATCTTCTTCTATCAATCATTATCAAACATATTCTAAGTCTTCCACACAAATTGAACCTCTTTCTTCCAATCAACCCCTAGTGGTCAATCAATAACTCATACCGATTGAACTCTTTTAGAGTGTAGAAACAATCATGGCCTTTATAGGGGCACACAAAGATATCACTTTAACAAATTATGAGCAAGGATTCTCTTTAGACTTCAATGGATCCACGTATTATGAGGAAAAGGTTGATTCCTTTTATTAAGAAGCAGATGAAGAGCCTCACATCATGCAACTTGATCCTCCTCTTATTCTTCCATCTTCACAATCTTCATTATGTGAGGAAACTCTTAGGTGTTGCATTGAACCATGGCCTATCTTCTCATCACCTAAGCACTCTTTATCTACCATAATTCTACAATCACAATCTCTTATGGGGTCAACACCAAGAAGCCCTTCATCTTCGTCTAGGTGTGGGTAACCTTCTAATATCCCTCCATCTACTTTTTCTAGGATATTTTCCAATAGTCCATATATGTTATGGTTGGGGCACGTCCAACTAGCCTATTGTCTTCTATGTATGGATCACCGCCGAGTAGTCCATTATCTTATATTCTTGGGCCACATCCTAGTATCTCATCATCTTACATCTATGGGTTGCGTCCTAGTAGTTCTTCTTCCTCTCTATCTTTGGGGCCACATATAAGTAGCCTTCCATCTTCTATTTGTGGCTGCCTACTCATATCCTATCTTCTTCAAATGTTAGGCCATATCCTTTTCATCCATCACATTTTCCTTCTACTAATGATTATATAAATCCCATCATCATTATTATCTCTCGAAAGTGCACCCTATAGAGAGATGGATACAGGTGTTCTAGGATTGCAAATTTTATCTCTCTCTTTCATAGATACAATGGAAATACCTCAGGTCTATGTGTATACCTATTTTGAGGTGAGTCTCAAGTATCAAGGCCAGTTCCTTATTGATGTATCCTAAACTGACTTTCTCGGGTTTAAGGGTAAAAGATGACTATCAAATGAAATTAAAAATAAGGTGATAAACCAAAATTTTATGAGGTCTTTCACTGAGTACATGTACAATTGATATGGAATGAATTTTTAATGCACATGCCAACAATTTTCTAAAGATAATTAAGGGTAAACACTTTGATGTATTGAGGGATATAATCACAACAATACTGCTAAGTTACACATACACTTTAATATCATGCAGATGCTATTGAATTTGCAATGAGGGTAAGATGATTAGTCAAGGAATTCAACATTCACAAAATTAATGGAAACATGCACAAAACTATAAATAATTAGAAAGGCAAAAATAATTCACATTCAAAGGGAAAAACTAGCAGAAAATTGCTTCAACACTCCTGTATCTAAAAATTCCTCCTTTGTGCTTTGCCAAGGCACACAATATATAGCAAAATTGATTCACCCACCCTTCCTAAAAATAGACTGAGGTTGTACTCACCCATGCATCCTATTTTTATCCTTTATTTAAATAAAATAAAGAAAACTAGTACAAGGAGGCATTAATAGCCTTTGATTACATATAATCAAATTGAAGTTGATTGTTCTATTTTTAAGAAAAGCATGGGTGAATAATTTTTTAATAATAAATCTTTCTTGATGAGAAAGTCTCCTCCTAGTGCATGCAAATTATGTCCTCTTGTTGATCTTTCCTTTTGTGAAGGCATGCAAAAATACTCCTGTGCATTGAGCAAAATAAAAAATACAATATTTGCAATACTTGAAAAAATAATTCATTCAAAATCTACTTAATGGGGACCACCTCCAAGCTCAAGTTCTAATGTTGACATTCCTTGTCCTCTAGTGATCACATGGATAGCACACTATAAATCATCTCCAACCCCTTCAATAGTGGGGACCACCTTTGCAGTTTAGTAATAGTCTCACCATGGTTTGGCCACTCTTGTGGACTTAGAAAATCACCATGATTTCTCAAACACATGTGGGAAGGTAACTTTGCAAAAACCATCATCCTATGTTTGGCCACCTTTGTATAACACATGGTCATACTATAGTCCGCCACCTTTGATTAATATTGTATTGTATAGTTGGTCACTTTGTATTGTGAATAGAATAAGGTGGACACCTTTTGGTTTGATCATTACACACATGATTTGGTTAGCACTTTTGGAATATTTGAGCTTGGACTATTGTTGGTATGTCAAATGAAAATAATTTTTGAAATAATAAGGGTTGGCCCCCTCATGACGATGACTCACCCCTCCATGCGCTTTGTCACTAGCATCTTAAGTCGGGTTGAGTTTGTTTTAAAACTTGTAATCAATGTCGGGTCATCGATCTCTCTACTGTTTGATCTGGTTCCGTCAATCTCTGTGCTTTTGTTTAGGGTTCTAACCCTATAATTAATGGGGTTGGTGGCATCTAACCATGATGGTTTGCTTTATTTTCAGAGATCGATCCCTAAGCATTGATCTTCGTACTTATCGAATATTGATTGTTTGATCACTGACCCTTGGTTAGGGTTAGGTTAAGCCAAAGTTCAGGTGGGTGAGTCAAAACAACTTGAACCTCATCCACTTTTTTCATTTCACATCTACTTTCATTGGCGAAGCCCTAGAAATTTTTTTATCGATGCCATTTTCATCTTATGAAGCTCGGCTTCCTTAACAGGTTGACTCTCTTAGCTCGGTTGGTTTTGCATTTTGTAGTTTTTCCTCTATTTTGAGTTTTCCAAGAAAGGTATTTGTGGGTATTTTCCACCATTGTTAAAGTCCTTCAAACCGTGCCCTCTCGCATTAATGGTTTTTGAGCTCGGTTAAATATTTATCTTTATGGTTCTTCTCTATTTGAGTTTTTTTAGGAGGTGGTCATGGAGTTTTTCACCACTGCCATGATCTTCGAGCTCGACTCTTACTATAGATGGGTATTGCATCTGTATTTTCTATGATCATTTCTTTGTCGAGCTTGGCTCTTGAACTCACTAAAAGGTTTAATGGCCACCATTTTTATTTCTCCAAGCTCTGAGAGGGTCTTGTAGGTTTTGATTCCTTGCTTACTTGAGCTTTGTAATGTCTTGGTGCTAATGGTGAAATCTTGGAGCTCCTCTTCTTTGTCGAGAAGGAATCGAGAGTTATGTGTTCTTGGATTTGTTGTTCACCTCTACGAGCTCGGATATGTGTTATTAGCATCATTGTCTTGATGCAAGGATGGTAAGTATTTGACTTCTAAGCATGGTAACTGCTTCATCATTATCATTTGACTTCAAAATATTGATATATTGCTCTTTCTTTACATATTTTGTGATCTCCTAGGATGACCTTGGTCTCTGAGCTAAAACCCGTAATGGGTCCTTTATTTTAGTCTTGAACTGATCATCATTCGAGGGTTTACTCAACTTTGGCTTAATCAGTAAGTCCTTGTTTCATTACTCTGATTTGGATATACCCATTAATGGGTCTACGATGAAAACTAAGATCTGAATTTTCTTCTTCTATTATGCTACTTGAAAATGATTTTTCAATGGGAATGTTGACTTTCGAAGGAAAAATTTGAAGCTCTCTTTAGCTTGGATGTGCATGTAATTTTGATTCAAGGTTTTCTGTCTGAATTTGTAATCTGAAAATATACTCAGATAAGATACACTTGGTTGTATATATATGGACCTATGCTTATGAAATTCGGCTTTCACTTGATGATGCCTCAATACTTGGCTGTACTACTCTGCTCTTGACTAAGATTTGTTTCTTTGTGTTTTCTCCTTGTACTTTGTTTAAGATGATCTCTTGAGCTTTACTTCAATGTGGTCCCCATTAGTAGGTTCTTTCTGAGCTCTAACTTTGGAGCATGTAGTTTGGTTGCTTATTCGCTTAGTCGACCTTGAGCATCTGAAGCTCTGAACTAGAAATATCTTGAAGTTCTTGTATTATGCTTTGTTATCCTTGTAATTGAAAACTCTGTACTATGTGGCTCTTTGTGCATTTGGTTTCAAGATTACTCTTGGGCATCAAGTCTATCTTTATAGACTTCTGATTTGAAGCTTTATTCTGATGGGTATCTTCTTCTGTTTTGATTCAAACTCAGAAACTGGTTCTCCTTGTGGGTTATTCTGGTTCTATTTAACCATGAATCTTGCATGAAAATTTGGCTCTGAAATATACCATAGCATACTATAAATAATTTTTCCCAAGTTTGGGCTCGAGGTCTTAAATTATTATGTAAATTTAAAGGTGTTTTTCTACACTTGTAGTTCCTTTGTTACAAGCATCTTTTCGTAGTTGATTTCAACTTATATGTTTATTGATTATTGTAGCTTAGATCTTCTGAGATTTGACATCTTCTTGATAGACAGATAGGCTTGCATTTGATTCTAGAACTTACAGTATTGGTACCTTGACTGTTTCTCGATTTCATGAGATCTTTGTACATTTGTAAAATTATGAGCTTGACCTCCTTGATTATTCACTATTTGGCCTACCATGTTATAGATGAGTACTACTTTGCTTGAATGGATGTACTTTATTGATATTGTAGTATTTATGTGTTCTCATAATTGCTTCATTCTAAAAACTATAACTTAAAATAGCTAAACTTTGTAGTATTATATTGAAACTTCATTTTATTCAATTGTTAAGCTAGAATGAAAGATCCAAAGTTCTTCAATTTGATGACTGAAAGTGTAGTCCATTTCTTTTCTTAAAATACTGCATTTAATCTTCATTACAACTTTAGTATGTATGCTAGAAAATTTTAAATGTCTATTTTACATGGTGAAGCCCTGTCAAAATTTTCCCAGAATTCTTTTTTTTAATTTTTATTTCAGCTGTAATAGATGTACTTTCGATTGAAAGCGAGTAATGTATCACTTTTCTATTTAAGTTTATTTGTTGTTGGAAAATGAAACATAATAACTATTATCTTGATCATGGCATAATTTTCTGCTTTTCTGTATCACTTCTTTGATTTACATACAACTTTTAAAGCATGTATTAGTTAAAATAGTAACATGGAAATATGTAAATGTCCATTTTACATGGAAAAGTCCTATGAAAATTTTCCTGAATTCTTTCTCATTCTGTTTCAATTTGTATAATTATCTTTCCAATTAACTTTATCCTTTAAATTTTGATTCCTCTTCTTGATTACAATCGAAACATGTAATTTTGTTTGCAATTCTCTCCTTTATTATGTACTACAACTTGTTTTATCCCTAGAATAGTGGCTGAACTTTGATTCGCATTCTTCTTTCATTCCAAGTATGTACTTGATACTCATCGCTTCATGTACCATAAGATAGAAGTTATTGAACTTTGAAATCTTTATCCATAGTGAAGACTGTAAGACATGATTTATTTATTCTTAGCTGCAACATGTACCTACACAATTGAGAAAATAGTTAGAAATTGTTTAGGCTTTTGGACTCTCTTGTGTCCATGTTTTTTCCTTTTTGTTCTCTTTATTTTTTACGAGTGAGTAAACCATGTATACTATTTGATCCTCAAATAATATGTATATCTTGTTATTAAGATATCCATGTGCATGAGTTAGGATCGTAAAGGAATATGAATTGTACCACGAGCTCATAAAATTATAGTTTTCTCTTTTATGTTTTCAGTATAGTGCTCTCAACAATGAAGATGAAGAGGGAACAAATTTGAAGATGAGGAAGCATCAACTGAAGGACAAACCTCAAGGAAATGATGGGTTCACTCATACTCCTTTATTTTCTCTTTCATGCATGTGTACCTCTTATTTCAGTAGTTGTACTTTACTTTCTAGTTACATCCCATGGCTTGTGTGGGAACATTTGAAATTACTTATGAATAAAACATTAAATTGTGAAATTGAATTGTGTATTTCTTTCTACATTTCTGCTTTCTAATATGGATTGTATGATGAACTAAACAACCCAATAATATAATTGAATGTCTTAATCATGAAGGAAAGAACATTAAAGAATACCTGTAACATCCAGTAATGAACTCTGATTTCTACAATATGCAATTATGTTTGTTGTTCCAAAACTTAGCATTTCATCTATTCTACAATTGGATGTCTTCATCAAGGAAACATAAATGTCCTTTGGGGCTTTGTGTTCTTTTGCTAAAGATAGTCATGAAATTGTAGACTATGTGATCTGTTATATTTTGCAATAACACACATAGCTGCAAATTTCATGTAATCATTAATTAATTCAACAGTAACAATATTATTTGAAAAAAACTCCCCTAGCTTAGGTATACTTCACCAATGCTATCCATCATAACGAAGTTTTGAGTTTCCCATTTTTGCACAAGTGTAAAAATTGTCAACATTTCTGGCAATCCTACAGGAAAGCTGCCTGCTAGCTTGTAGACTAGTTCCTTGCTCTTGTCCGTTGGGCATGGAGTCTAAAGCATGTAACCAAAATATGCCTTCTTGAAATTCCAACCCTTCCAAAATGAACTAAAACTAGGAAAGGATATGGTAAAATAGATCATGTGTAAAAATTCCCTTATTGAATTGAAGAAACATTACAATGTGCGTGAACCGCACTTATTGAAAGGAAATCCTACTCTAAATAGACACCGTAGGATTTTCAATACATGATGTTTGAGAAACATACCATTTACAGTAGTGGGAAGTTCCTCTCCATTTAACCTCGAGAGTTGAAAAGCATTGTGTTCTTTGCAAGCTAAAATCATGTAAGGACCACTCCATATTATATCAAACTTCGTGTGTCTTCTTGGCTTTGCATGATCAACATCCCACTTTAACACAATATCTCCTTCATTTAAGATTCTAAATTTGGCTTTCTTATCAAAAGTATTCTTCATCTGGTTCGATTCTTTTCTATGTTTAAATAAACTTAATCTCTTAGCTCTTGTAATTCCATTAATTTAGAAAAATGAACCTGCAATGGTTCATTTTCAAGCATCTTCATTTGATGTAGCAAATCTAGTGTGGGTAACTCAACTAAAATAGGAATTCTTACTTCTCTTCCATAAAAATCTTGTATATTGAATTTCCAATTGATCTTTTAGGATTCACTCTATCAGCCCAAAGTGTTGAATTCAACATTCGATGCCAAGCTCTTTTGTTATCTTTGAGTGTTCTTTTGATGATCCCTAAAAGATTCTTGTTAGTACTTTTCGGCTAACCCATTACCTTGTGGCTAATAGTTAGATGAGGAACTTAGATAAATTCCATTATTAACACCTAATATGTTACTCCGTCCACCAAGAAATGATAAAGCATTATCTCGATATGATAGTTGTTGGAACACCATATCTACAAACTATACCTTCATAAAAGGATAGTATCAAAGTTCCATTAGAATATTTCAAGGCTATTGCTTGAGTCCAACATGTAAAGTAATATGTAGTAGCGATCAAAATCCAATTTTTTCCTTCGACAAAGGAAACTTTATCATGCTAATAAAATTAAGGCCCCACTACATAAAAGGTTGATCAATTGAAATAGGCTATAAAGGCAAAGAAGCCAAATGTTTTTTTCCAACAAAGAAAGCACATTTCTTACACTTCCTAATCCATTTGAAATAGTCCTTAAATATACTGGGCCAATAGTAACCAGCTTTCATAATTTTTAAGGTTGTGGTACGTGCTGAGAAATGACCTCTTGCAGGTCCTTTGTGGAATTCTGATAATAATTGCTGAATTTTGTCATAGTCAACACATCGCAACAAGATTCCATTTATATCCCTTTTGAATAATACACCATCAATGAAAACATAGGGTACAACTTGTAATCTGAAATACCTTCGTTTATTCTTGTCCATACCTTCCGGATAGATGCCATGTTGTAGATAGTTAACTAAATCAGTCATCCATCTTGATTCCTAGACTTCTTGAGCAAGTTCAGGTTGTTGATTTTCTGGTTGAACCATAATGTCTGATTGCTGATACATAATTTCAGCATGCTATTTTGAATCTTTAGGTTCTGCAGTTTGTTGTTTTCCATATCAGCAATTAGATGTTCACACAAGCCTTTTCCTCAAACTGTCTTCGCAACATAAATATCAACATCATATTCCATGACCTTCGTTATCCAACCTGCTCTTTTCTCATTCAATTCTTTATTTAACAAGAAATCTTTCACACTTGGATGAGAAATAAGAACATGAATTTTGTTGTTTGAAAGCATGTACTTAAATTATTTAGCCCTCTGACTACTAAAAGTACTTGTTTTTCAAGAAATGTGTACCTTGTTTTGTAATCATGTAAGCTCTATCCAAAGAAAGCAATTGGTTGCTCAACATTTTCATCATTAACCTGAGTTAATATGGTTGAGATTGTTTCAGCTCCTACAAGTGCATACATTGTAAAATCTTTATTGAAATTTAGATTTGCAAGAGTAGGAGCTTGAGAGATGGCTGCTTTAATTGATTCAAATCCTTCTCTCCCTTCGCTAGTCCAAGAGAAAGTATTCTCTTTCTTTAACATAGTTGTCAATGGTTTCACCAATGCTACAAAATATGGAACAAATCTTCTAACAAAGTTGATTTTTCCAAGAAAACTCTATAATGCCTTCTTATGATGAGGCAATGATAGCTGTGATATGGCTTTGATTCTGAAAGGATCAATTGCTAAACCTTAATTAGAAACAATATGACCAAGTAATTTTCCTTGATGTACTAAAAAGATAGACTTTAGTGGATTCAAAGATATCCCAAATTGTCTTGCATAACTAAAAAGTTTGCCTTAGGTGTATTAGATGTTCTTTAGATTTTTTTGAGAATACAATAACATCATCTAAATAAACAAGGATGCATTTATTTAACAAGCTATGAAAAGCCATGTCCATTGTGCGTTGAAATGTTGCACCAACATTTGAAAGGCCGAAAGGCATTCTTTTGTAAGCATAAGTACCCCACTTAGTGGTGAAATTTGTTTTGTACCTATCCTCTTCTCAGACTAAAATATGATTGTATCCACTATAGCCATCTAGAAGAGATAGTCTATCTGAACTAGAAACTGTTCTCAAAATCTGATCCATATTTGGAAGTGGGTAGTGATATTTTAATGAAGCTTTATTAAGATCTCTAAAATCCACACATAATCTGATTTCTCCATTTTTCTTCCTAACAAGAACAAGATTGGCTACCCAACTTGAATGCTTAACTAGAAAGATAATACCTGATTCAATCAAATTAGATAACTCTTTCCTCATTAAAGGCTCTATTTTGGGATTTACAGGCCTTTGTTTTTGCCTAACTAGCTTGGAATTTGGTTGCAATTCAATAGTATGATGTGCTAAATTGGGATCAAACCCTTTTAGGTCTTGGTATTTCCAAGTGAAAACATCTTTAAATTCCTTGCAAATATTAATAAAAGAATATTTTTAGCTAAAGAACATACCTTTCCGAGAAACAAATTTTTTCCTTCATCAATTGAGATCTCCTCATAATTATCAACATTTCTTGACATCTTAGTCTGACCTTCCTTAACTGATCGTCAGTGTTGAAGATATCTTCTAATGTGACCAGACCTCAGGGAATTTCATTTGTCTTTAACTTAACAATTTGGTCACCATATAAGTGTTGTAATTTATCTTAATTTAATATAGAAAATCTAGTTTATTGCTACAAAAACCTACAGATTTGATCATCATTTTCAAAAACCTACCAATTCAAGTCATTATATGGTATTGAAGGCATGACAATTAACTTTATATAAGGCTGAATTTTGCTATTTTCAATCTATTCCAGCACTTCAAAACTAGCACCTATTGCTGCAAATCTATCTCGCATGCTTATTTTCTATTCTAATAATGGATTGGATGTTAATAGCCTCAAAATATTCTATTAAGTATAACACTCTATGTCTATAAGACTTCATTAATAGATTCTTATAAACATTGAAATTTCTTACTTGATTGATAACAAACTCGGAGAATCACCAAAAATCAGAAGCATGCTAATACCTCTCTTTCTGGCCCAAAGTAAGCCATGAATCAATGCTTCGTATTTAGCTACATTGCAAGTGAATAAAAATCGAGACTCAAATATGAGAAATAACTTTCATTTATTGGGAAGTGAGCATTAAACTTGCTCCTTTTCCTTTATTGTTTTTAGCTCCATCGAAATGAAGCTTCCAAATCCCTTCCGTTAACTCTTCTATTTTGGACAACAAGGGAATTGTTGTATTTTCTTCATGTAAACAATACACACCAAATAGATGTTCTTGAATTCTTTGAAAAGATCATGAGCATGTTCTTCATGCATCTTTTCATCCATAAACAAGTTAGAAACACCATCTAATGCTTAAACATGAGCTATGTTATCAAAATCAGACTGGTCTAAGGCTACATAATTAGCTACTGCATTAGAAGCGTGAGGCTCAATGTGAAATCTAGCCAACAGTTTTGAATTGATAGTAACCTTTGTCCCATAATGAGTAGTGAAAAATAAGAAAGACCAATCTAAAGAGAGATAACCTCCTATCTTTGTTGTGAAGTCTCTTGATAAACATATAGCAAAGTAAGGAGGTAAGTCTACAACAGTAATATCTTACAGAATGGAAACATTTGGGAAAGCATGCAATGTTACCTCTAGATTTATGATGACACCAATTGTATTAGTTGCAGTTCCATCCAATTGTAAGACACTCTTTTCTGTAGGTTCATACTGCAGACCCAATTTTTTTGCAATTGCTTTTGGCATAACTATGCTACTTGCACCACTGTCCACCATACAGTTATGAACAATATGTTCTCCAATAATCAGTGATAGATGAAATGATGGTGGCTTCTTGATGTCATGAGAATTTAATAATTTTTGAACCATCCATTTATCTTCTTTGATGCGGTTTTGTTCCATTGTTCCAAGGACCATGTCTACTTTCTGGACTTCCTTTTATGTTATTTTAGAAGAAATCAGCAGCTTAGCTAGTTCATGAGAAAGTAAATCTTGTTATCCTGGAATACTTAGAGCATCCCACATTGAGATGTTAACATTATTCTTTTCATTACATCAACAATGTTAAAAGAAGCAACATTTTTAGAGATAGATTCTCTTGTTTTAGCATAGGCTTCAAAAAAACAGATTCTCGCTTCAACTACTTTTGATATCTAAGGTATAGATAACCTTATTGGATCAAGATGTAGTTGTGTTTTTGTTCTTTACCACCTGTAAAACTTGTTGTTTTTTTAGGAACAAATGCTTTGTTAGAGGGTTTTGGGCTTATAGTTGTTCTTTTATCACTTATAGAAGCTAGAAAAGGCCTATTCTGCTATTTTTACCCTCTCGTAGCATTTTCCTGAGCCCTAGTAATAAGCGTAATAAAATCATTCTCACCGAAACCGACTAAGTTCTATTCGGGTGCCTTCGAACCTAAGTATCTTACTACCCTGACCTCCATTTGAGGCATGAACAATGTCTCGATTGAAGTTTTCCAACAAGGATTATTTTCATAAAAGCATTTGGGTAACTTGCAGCTGAATGAGGTTGATTAAAAGGTTGACACCACTCTTTTGTAGCCATATTAACCGGGACTAAAGCATTAGATGAACTAGGAGCCTTTGGGTCAAATTTCCTTTGTTGATAAGGCTTCCTATAATTTTGATTTTATTGGTAAGGCTGCCTATTTTGTTGGTTTAGCTAATTTTGTTAATAAGGAGCCTGATAAGGTCTGCTAGGTAATGCAAGCCTATTCTCAATTGAAGTCATCTTGTTCCCCATAGTCTACAAAGCTTTAAATACATCATCTAATGGGGCTGCAACAACAGGTTCTATAATTGTGATAGCAAAGGAATAGGTACTAAATCTTCCAAAAAAGGCATTGAAGGCCTTGTTGCTAATTTTGGTTTGAATAAGACTATTTTCATCTCGGATGGTGATATCATAGGCTGCTGGGAGAGTCTCTCCTCCCATAGACTAAATCATAGTTGAAATATCATTGTTTAATGCCCTAAGATAATAAAGAAAAGCATGATCAACTTGAGGCTTGCCATCCCAAGTTATGGAAAAAGGATGTTGAAACTAGACATAAATTGTTGGGATCTCTTTTAATGGCAGAAATTTGTTCTATGAGAGATAAATGATCTGAATTATCTTGAAATTGTTTCAGCAATTTATTACCTAAGTCATCCCAATTTCATATACATCCAATCTCTATATTTCTATACCATTGCAAGGCTTGTACTTTAAGAGATACAACTAAAAGTCTCAAACCTACATCCTCATGAGATATATTATGAGTGCACATAAGGCTACAACATCTTTAATGTGCTTTCTAGGTATAACCTAATTTTAACCAATAAATGATGGAAAACTTTTCATGGCAGCATTAGGGATGTCATGGTAAACTGGGATTACTAATGCACTTCCATTAATAGTAAAGGTCACAAAATTCCTAGGCGGTTGAATAGACATTTGAAAGACTGGGATCTGAATAGAGAAATTGATACATGGTGAAGGAATATTAGGAGGGTTATCAAAACCAGGCCTATTATAAGGTGAAGTATTATAAACTCTTCTCCTTCTTGTAGAATTCAAAGGTAAAGAAACAAACTCAGGAGGAATTCCTCTTACCGATGATCTTGTAGTCACTTTAGGTATGGAACATGCTACAATAATGGTCTGAAATCAGCCCTATGGAGTCACCAAATAGATCTTTAAATATTTAAAATAGATTGTTGTAGCTTACTTTCTAAAAGTAGGTTTTTTTACAGTAAATATGTTGTAGATTTGTAGTAAATATTTGTAACTTGCATGTAGATCTGATTCGTTGTCCCACCGGGCATGCCAAAAATATTTATCTCTCAAAAGTGCACCCTGTAGAGACATTGTTGCATGTGTTCTAAGCATACAAATTTTATCTCTCTCTTTCGTAGATACAATGGAAACACCTCAAGTTTGTGGGTATACCTATTTTGAGGTGAGTCTCTCAGTATCAAGGCCGGTTCCTTATTGATGTATCCTAAATTGATTTTCTAAGGTTTAAGGGTAAAAGATGATTGTAAAATGAAATTAAAACTGAGGTGATACACCAAACTTGTATGAGGTCTTTAAATGAGTACATGCAAAATTGATATGGAATGAATTTTTGATGCACAGGCCAACAATTTTCTGAAGATAATTAAGGGTAAACACTTTGATGTATTGAGGGATAGAATCACAACAATACTACTAAGTTACACATACACATTAATATCATGCAGAAATTACTGAATTTGCAACAGGGTAAGATGATTAATTAGGGAATTCAACATTCACAAGATTAATGGAAACATACACAAGACTATAAATAATTGGAAAGGCAAAAATACTTCACATTCAAAGGGAAAAACTGGCATAAAATTGCTTCAACACTCTTGTATCTAAAAATTCCTCCTTTGTGCTTTGTCAAGGCACACAATATATATCAAAATTGATTCACCCACCCTTCCTAAAAATAGACTAAGGTTGTACTCACCCATGCATCCTATTTTTATCCTTTATTTAATAATAAATAAATGAATAAAATAAAGGAAACTAGTATAAGGAGGCATAAATAGCCTTTGATTACATACAGTAAAACTGAAGTTGACTGTTCTATTTTAAAGAAAAGCACGGGTGAATAATTTGCTAACAATAAATTTTTCTAGATGCAAAAGTATCCTCCTAGTGTATGCAAATTATTTCCTCTTGTTGATCTGTCCTTTTGTGAAGGCATGCAAAAATACCCTTGTGCATTGAGAAAAATAAAAATACAATATTTGCAATACTTGCAAAAATAATTCATCCAAAAATATACTTAATGGGGACCACCTCCAAGCTCAAGTTCTAATGTTGACATTCCTTGTCCTCTAGTGATCACATGGATAGCACATTGTAAATCATCTCCAACCCCTTCAATAGTGGGGACCACCTTTGCAATTCAATAATAGTCTCACCATGGTTTGGCCACTCTTGTGGACTTAGCAAATCACCATGATTTCTCAAACACATGTGGGAAGGTAACTTTACAAAAACCATCATCCTATGTTTGACCACCTTTGTATAACACATGGTCATACTATAGTCTACCACCTTTGATTAATATTGTATTGTATAGTTGGTCGGCTTTTTATTGTGAATAGAATAAGGTGGACACCTTTTGGTTTGATCATTACACACATGATTTGGTCGGCACTTTTGGAATATTTGAGCTTGAACTATAATAAGGGTTGCCCTCCTCATGACAATTACTCACCTGCCGTCTATGCACTTTTTTGGTGGCCTCTTAACTTAGGTTGAGTTCATTATGAAACTTATAAGTGATCCGCGTCGTCGATCTATGTACAATTTGATTTTGTGCCATAAATCTCTATACTATTAGTTAGGGTTTTAACCCCACAATTAATATGGCCGGTGGCATCTGACCATGATGGTTTGCTTTGTTTTTTGGAGATCGATCCCTAAGCATTGATCTTCATACTTGTTGAATATTGATCGTTTGATCATTGACCCTTGGTTAGGGTTAGGTTAAGCCAAAGTTCAGGTGGGTGAGTCAAAACAACTCAAACCTCATCAATTTTTTTCATTTCGCATCTGGTTCATGGGTGAAGCCTTGGAAAAAAATTATTGATGCCATTTTCATCTTATGAAGCTCGGCTTCCTTAATAGGTTGACTCTCTTAGCTCGGTCGGTTCTACGCATTTTGTAGTTTTTCCTCTATTTTGAGTTTTCGAGAAAGGTAGTTGTGGGTATTTTCCACCATTGTTGAAGTCCTTTGAACTCGCCCCTCTCTGCATTAATGGTTTCTGAGCTTGGTTAAATATTTATCTTTATGGTTCTGCTTTGTTTGAATTTTTTTAGGAGGTGGTCATGGAGTTTTTAACCACTATCGTGATCTTTGAGATCGGCTCTTACTATAGATGGGTATTTCATCCGTATTTTTACGTGATCATTTCTTTGTCAAGCTCGGCTCTTGGACTCAATGAAATATTTAATGGCCTCCATTTTTATTTCTCCGAGCTTTGAGAGGGTCTTGTAGGTTTTTATTCCTTGCTTACTTGAGCTCTGTAATGTCTTGGTGCTAATGGTGAAATCTTAGAGCTCGTCTTCTTTGTCGAGAAGGAATATGTGAGTTTTATGTTCTTGGATTTGTTGTTTAGCCTCAGCAAGCTTGGATCTGTGCTATTAATATCACTATCTTAATGTAAGGATGGTAAGTCTTTGACTTCTGAGCATGGTAACTGCTTCGTCATTATCATTTGGCTTCGAAATATTGATATATTTCTCTTTCTTTGCATATTTTGTGATCTCCTGGGATGACCTTGGTCTCTGAGCTAAAACCCATAATGGGTCCTTCATTTTAGTCTTGAACTGATCACCATTTGAGGGTTTACTCAACTTTGGCTTAATCAGTAAGTCCTTGTTTCATTACTCTGATTTGGATATACCCATTAATGGGTCTGCGATGAAAACCAAGATCTGTATTTTCTTCTTCTATTCTGCTACTTGAAAATGATTTTTCAATGGGAATGTTGACTTCCAAAGGAAAAATTTGAAGCTCTCTTTAGCCTGGATGTGCATGTAATTTTGATTCAAGGTTTTCTATCTGAATTTGTAATCTGAAAATATACTTAGATAAGATACACCTGGTTGTATATATATGGACCTATGCTTTTGAAATTTGGCTTTCACTTGATGATGCCTTAGTACTTGGTTGTACTACTCTGCTCTTGACTAAGAGTTGTTTCTTTGTTTTTGCTCCTTGTACTTTGTTTAATATGAGCTCTTGAGCTTTACTTCAATGCAGTCCCCATTAATAGGTTATTTTTTATCTCTAAATTTGGAGCATGTTTTTTGGTTGCTTATTCGCTTAGTCGACCTTGAGCATATGAAGCTCTGAACTGGAAATATCTGGAAGTTCCTGTATTATGCTCTATTATCCTTGTATTTGAAAACTCTGTACTATGTGGCTCTTTGTGCATTTGGTTTCAAGCTTACTCTTGGGCATCAAGTCTATCTTTATAGACTTCTGATTTGAAGATTTATTCTGATGCGTATCTTCTTTTGTTTTGATACAAACTCTTGAAACTGGTTCTCCTTATGGGTTATTCTAGTTCTATTTAACCATGAATCTTGCATTTAAAATTGGCTTTGAAGTATACCGTAGCATACTGTAAATCATCTGTCCCTGTGTTTGGGCTCGAGGTCTTGAATCATTATGTAAATTTGAAGTTATTTGGCTACACTTGTAGTTCCTCTGTTATAAGCATCTATTCTGCCATTGATTTCATCTTCTATCTTTCTTGATTACTGTAGCTTGGATCTTCTGAGATTTGACATCTTCTTGATAGACAGATAGGCTTGCATTTGATTCTGGAACTTACAAGTATTGGTACCTTGACTGTTTCTCGATTTCATGAGATCTTTGTACATTTGTAAAATTATGAGCTTGACCTCCTTGATTATTCACTGTTTGGCCCGCCATGTTATAGATGAGTACTACTTTTCTTGAATGGATGTACTTCATTGATATTGTAGTATTTTTGTGCTCTCATATTTGCTTCATTCTGAAAAACTGCAACTTAAAATAGCTGAACTTTGTAGTATTATCTTGAAACTTCATTTTATTCAGTTGTTAAGCTAGAATGAAAGATCCAAATTTCTTCAATTTGATGACTGAAAGTGTAGTCCATTTCTTTTCTTAAAATACTACATTTAATCTTCATTACAACTTTAGTATGTATGCTAAAATTTTTAAAATGTTTATTTTACATGGCGAAGCCCTGTCAAAATTTTCCCAAAATTCTTTCTTTTATTTCTATTTCAGCTATAATAGATGTACTTTCTGATTCGAAAACATAATGTATCACTTTTCTATTGAAGCTGATTTGTTGTTGGAAACTGAAACATAATAACTGTTAGCTTGATCATGACATACTTTTATGCTTTTCGTATCACTTATTTGATTTACATATAGCTTTTAAAGCATGTATTAGTTAAAAATAACATGATGGAAAGATGTAAATGTCCATTTTACATGGCGAAGCCCTGTCAAAATTTTCTCAGATTTCTTTCTCATTCTGTTTCAGCTATAATCTTATCTTTCCAGTTAACTTCAGCCTTTAAATTTTGATTCTTCTTCTTTAGTTGCAATCTAAAACATGCACTTTTGTCTGCAATTCTCTCCTTTATTCTGTATTGCAACTTCTTTTATCCCTAGAATAGCTGTTGAACTTTGAGTTGCATTCTTCCTTCATTCTAATATGTACTTGTCACTCATCTACTTCATGTACCATAGGATAGAAGTTATTAAACTCTGCAATCTTTATCCATAGTGAAGACTATAAGACATGATTTATTTATTCTTGGCTGCAACCTATACCTGCACACTTGAGAAAACAGTTAGAAAATATTTAGGATTTTTGGCCTCTCTTATGTCCATGGTTTTTTTTTGTTCTATTTATTGCTTTCTGAGTGAGTAAATCATGTATACTATTTGATCTTCATGTAATCTGTATATTTTGTTATTAAGAGATCCATGTGAATGACATAGGATAGTAAAGGAATGTGGATTGTACCCTGAGCTCATAAACTTATAGTTTTCTCTTTTCTATTTTTAGGTATAGTGCTCTCAACAATGAAGATGAAGAGGGAACAAAGCTGAAGATGAGGATGCATCAACCGAAGGAAAAACCTCAAGGTAATGATGGGTTCACTCATACTCCTTTATTTTCTCTCTCATGCATGTGTATCTCTTATTTCAGTAGTTTTAATTTAATTTCGAGTTACATCCCACGGCTTTGTGTGGTAACATTTGAAATTCCTTATGAATAAAACATTGAATTGTGAAATTGAGTTGTGTATTTCTTTATGCATTTCTACTTTCTAATATGGATTGTATGATGAACTAAACAACCCAATAATATAATTGAATGTCTTAATCATGAAGGAAAGAACATTAAAGAATACCTGTAACATCTAGTAATGATTTATGTAATATGTAGTCTTCATTGTTGCTTCAAAACCTAACACTTCATCTATTCTACAATTCAGTGTCTTCATCAAGGCAATACAGCTATCCTTCAGGGACTTGTGTTCTTTTACTTAAGAAAGCACAAAATGGAAGGCTATGTGATCTCGTTATGTTCTATAATAGCACACATAGCTGTAGATTTCATGTAAGAATTAACTAATTCAACAATAACAATATTTTTGAAAGAAACTTCCTAGCTTAGGTATACTTCACTAATGCTATCCATTGTAATGAAGTTTTGAGTTTCCCATTTTTACACAAGTGAAAAAAATTCAACAGTCATTTCTCGTATCAATTCTAAACATCCACATTCTTCTCGCACTTCCTAGGATCAGACAAGTCACACATTAGCTTATGAAAAAAACCAGACAAGTTCTTCATCAAGCCAAGATAAAAAAATCTGAAGAGCTCCAAAGCTCCCAACAACTCAAATGATCATAAAATCCAAAATCAAATGCAATTCCAGAATGCACACCAAAGATACCCATCAAGTATGGCGCAAAGTGCAAAATCCTGTGGATAGGGAACTCGAGCTCCCACATACGGAATCCATGTTTCAAAACAAATCACAATCATTTATTGAGTGTGAGCTCACCATGATCATTGTGATTGGGGATAATCTTACACTTGATACACAAACATACTTAGTCTCTCTTATAAAAGAAATTGCGAACATTTTTGTTGGATCCTATCATGCAAAGCGACATGTTTCATCCCGATAACCATCAAAAAATAAAAAATCATAAAATAGTTGAAAAATACAAAAAAATGAAAATAAAAAATAAATAAAAACAAATTTAAAAAAAAGACAAAACATTAAAACATTACAAAAACAAAATCAAAGGTACAAATATCAAACATCGTAATCAGGTATTTCGTACACATGGATTTTCTTTCTTCCCTTTATTTCATATTCATCTACAATTCATCCACCATTTTCATCCCTTTGATGTTATTGTGGTTAGCCTATTCACACGCATTTTGTGACATTTATCTCTATGGTATCCGTTTGACCTCGAGTCTTTCATAAACTTGGTAAATTAAAGAATGGCTAACCTCTTAGAGATCCTATCACTATTTACATATAATAAACATGTCGGGAAGAATTATTGGGCATATTTGTTGACATTATCCAATGTTGTCATCAAAATCACTTCCACATCCTTCCATGAAGCCAAATGTGGTCCTTAAACCCTTGTAAAAAAGAGAGGTGAAATAAGTTTTCAAAAGTAAAAGAATTAAAATTAATCAATCAAAAACAAAAAGCTAAAAGAAAAAAGAAATTGATATATAAATCTCTTGGGTTATTTCCAATAATATCTACCGAGGCTATGGATGCACGGTAGCAAGAGAGAAATGTTGTGATTAGAATCAAATTCATCTTCATTGAGGTTATTGATGCCTGATCGAAGCGGAGCAATGTATGGATATCCTTCCACAATCCATTCAAAAATCACCTTTCAAAATAAATCATTCCTACACATTGGCTAGTCTCTTCACTTATTGTCTATAAAATATTTTCTTCAAGAGGTAATTCATTTCCATGTGCACACATTGGATCTCTATGAGAAAATAGGATTAGTATTTTACCAAGTGTTTTTTTTTAACCTTGTTCAAAATCTTGCTTTAGTGCATGTCTTGTCTCATGATTTGTGCCTTGGGCTAATCAATTTTTCATCGACCACCTTCTTAATACTTTCATAACATCCTCTGTTCTTCGAAAATCGTTTAGAACATCCATGTGTATTAGATGTCCTCTTTGCCATGTTTGTAGGAACTTTTTCCCCCTTTTATAAATCAATCACCCACTTCCTTTCACTCGTGTTTCTTTTCCATCTTACACAGTGGGCATCCTTGCTCCTCGTTATTAAAACTATTTTATATTAGCCTTGATCCCCTTCAATGTGTGAAGAGTTTGTCTTTGAATACTTCCACCTAATTGCTGAGGGATTTTTGCATATTCACTTTCTTGCACATGCACGTGGCATTCTACCCTTGTGCATCCAATCTATTATTGTCGGCATCCATGTTTCTTGGTTTCTTGTACATAGTTTTGGAAAAATTTCAAAATTAAAAATATTCAAATATGTTTTTTAAAATTCAAAAACAATAAAAATAATTCTACCAAATTTCACTCTTTGGTTCTCGTTTGTTCTTTTGTGCGACTCGCGGATCATCTTGATCTACCTCCATTAACAAAGTTGATTTTCTTACTATGTCTATACTTTAGGGCACAATGAGTTGCTTGGTACTGTTTCATAGTGCACTACTTTTCATAGGACCCAAGTGTCCTCCATTATTCCCCTTGCATGTATCCTTTCTTGGGGCACCATCTTTTAACCCTTGTCGTTAATTTGCATAGGTCAGAATCAAAGCTTGATAACAAAAACATTACATTATGTTTCTCTATCAGGTTATCTTGTTTACTTTCTTGTATTGCATTGCATTATGTATGTTGTAAGGAGTTAGGCATCTTTTACCATTTTGTATTACATTACATTTTGTATGTTGCATGGAGTTGGTGTTTTCAACAATGGAAAATTGTTCTTAGTATGGCTTTTCATGTCATTCTACTTTTTCGTATGCCTATATTTTTAATAAGGATGATGACTTTGATCATAAGAAAAATGATGAAATAAAGTTGGTTTTTACATCGGCAAGATGATAGCTATATCCATCTCTTTTCATCTTCATTTTTCTTTCATATCACTCTCCTTCTATCAACAATTTTCTTCAAAAGTAACTTGGGACAATAAAAATCAATTATTCTACTTCTTCTATTCTGTTCTTTCATCTTTTTTATCGTCAATCACCCTCTTTCATCACCCCATTGACACTCGAGGGGGCATCCTTCATTCTATTAATTTTTCTTCTATCTCTTCAAAAAAATTATTTGTTTGTACTTGTCTACTATCTTTTAAGTGGCATCACTTATGCCACCCCAAAGAGGGAAAATGTAGACACTCGAAATCATTTATGCAACCTTTAATCCTAAGATTGCACTAATTATCCTCTTTCTCATTATTTCTATAATAATTAGTGTTTTTCCTCTAATTAGCTAACATGCCACTTCATATTCATTAATTAACGATGTTTCATTAATTAATTAGTCTTCTGTCATTAAAGATGTCAATTAATGACCTTTCGTTAATTAATATCCACTTCTACTTGGGTTAATTAATTATTATTAATTAATTACACTTGCAACTCTAAATCAATAAATTACCATTTATTGGATCAAATTCGGCTCATACATCCCGCAAATCATACTAATTTTCCTCTAATTAGCTTCTATAAGCTTACATCTACCTATTAATTAATCACCTTTGATTAATTAAAACATCCCCCAACTCCCATGACTTATTAATGACAAATTAAACTCTTCTAAATCAAGATTACCTTTTATAAAGCAACCTTATCCATTCCTAATATTGTTTAACATTTATCCCACATTCACCAATTTTCTAGCCTTGCCTCTTTAGGCAAGCTATATAAGGAACCCTCCTTCTTTCCTTTCTTCTTGCACCATAATTTGAATAGTGAAAAACTATAAGCATTTTGATCTTGAGCCATTCTCCATTATTTGAAATAGCTTCTCCATCTTGCATCTTTTCACTCAAAATTGAGTAATATGGGAAGATCCAAAATGGCCTTGTAGCCATTCTTGGTGAGATTTCATTGTCAATCTTTGAGATCAAGTAATAATCTACTTTGATTGCTTATGTTCTTCATAGGTTCATAGATTAAGTTGACAATCATAGAGAGTAGGAAATAACTTAGTAAGTAATTTCATTTATGCATTAAAGAAACATTTCGTTTAAGCTCTTATCTTGATGGTTAATTGTTTAATTAACATTTACTTTTGAAGCTATGTAGATATTAGTTTCAATTTATAGCTTTGTTAATTATACATGAGCACAAATGCAAGTCTTTGTTCATTTGAATAATAGATGTCCAGTGAATGATGCCTAATGAACACTAAGTTCAAAATATTTTGTCGATGTTGATCATAGTGACCACTAAGCATTAAATATTTTGTTGTGGCTGACCTTAATGACTACTAGGAATAGAAATTTGTATGCCTTGACCCCTCTATAGTGCATGTGTTTCCACACTTCATTCATTACATAGATACATTCTTGGTAATGATTCCTAGTGACCGCTAAGCTTTAATTTTTTTGTTGTGGCCAACCTTTGAAAACCGCTACAAATATAAATTTGTATGCCTTGACCCCTCTATAGTGCATGTTTTTCCACTCTTTTCTCATTGCATTGATATTTTTCCTGGTAATGATGCCTAACGCCCGCTAAGCTCAAAATATTTTTTTTGGTTGACCCTAGCTACCGCTAGGATCATAACAACGTATGTCTTGACCCCTCAAGAGTGCATGTATTTCCATATTTTTCTCATTACATTAATAGTTTTACTATTAATGATGCCTAGCGACCGTTAAGATATAAATATTTCATTGTATCTCATCTTAGCAACCATTAGGAAAAAATTACGTATGTTGTGACCCCTTGATAGTGCATGTAGTGCCAAATAAAGATCATTGCATTAATAGTTTTCATGTTAATGTTGATTAGTTGTTAGGAAATAATTTGTTTAATGTTCCATTTTTGTCACTTACCATATAGTATTTTATTATTATTTGTGGAGTTGTTAAAACAACTCACGTAGATAGTATGTAGGAGATATTTGTGGGAAGAGAGGTTGTAGCTACCTCCTAAAATATAGGAAATATATTTCCTATATATATGGATGTTTGTAATGTTACGGAAAATTATTGTAAATAGATTTGAAAATGATCTGAGCATATTGAATATAGAAGGATTGTTGTGTGTAAAATGGCTGTAAACTGATCCAAATTCATATTTGGTATCAGAGAAGTCCTCTTCTCTTGAGATCAGTATGGTAATGGGGCATTGAGATTTGAAATGGATCCTCAAATTTTATGGCTTCCCTGGTTCATGTGAACATTGATTTGGCTGTATCGAATTCAAAATTCCCTTACATAGCCTTGTTTCGGCCTTTAGACTCGGTTTGTTCTTTGTATCTAATTTTGCAGCAGTCAACAATCTGTTTGCCATTTGTAGCGCACTTACGGATCTGTCTATGCCACTAAAACTCATTACACTCCCCGACATCGGTTGAGGAAAACATTGGCTATTTGTTGTTGCTCGTGTGCATCCAACCTCTGATAATACTTTTACTTGTCTACTTGTAGATTCCATGCGTTCGTCAGAATTCTTCTAAGTTGTACGAAATAGATTGCAAGTTGTCATTTGCAATTAATATAGCGTGGATCTATCAACTGCGACCTGCTTGATTTCTTAAATTACATTTCTTGTTTTCAGCGCTTTCACTGTGCATGTTTTCGATGTATTCTTGTACAGGGATCTACAGAATATGCAATTCAACGCATTTTTTGAATAATTGAAATTTATCATGGTTTCCTTGCGTTGAAATATAGTGGGATCAAATTTTTTTGGGCTCAAAACTACATGGATCTACAATCGAGGCCTCTCCTCAAATCTCTCAGGGTCGACTCCTGCAATGTGTTTCCAACTAATATTACACACATCTTGGTCCACGGCCTATTCTCGTATCTATACCAACACGTGGCACCCCTACCCAACATATAAAGCTAAGTTTACCAAGTTTCTTTATATACAAAGCTATTCTTGTAGAGTTTTTGCGTGTCCAAATTACAAGTGTATGTCCATACACTAAGAGTCTCGCCTTTTGTTTTTTGAGTAAAATTAAGGTCATTGTCTTAAGTCAAAGTATTAATTATTATTTTTAGCATGTCTCTTTGTATAAAACAATGATACATGGATATTAATAGTTCACGTAAAGAGTTAAATTCTCAAATAAATTTATGTTGTCAAGTCAAAATTTTGAGTCATTTAAAAAATTAAATACATAATGGTAAGTCAAAGTTCAATATTAATAAAGCTTATATATTATTTTGTAGTCTTTTGTGTTAGATAGTTTAGATTGAATTATTTTTGTGTCTTGAGAGTCAATAAAATTGTAGATTTGTGTTAAGAAGTAATTAACTTATTTACATCCTTATCATTTTTTAGAGTCTTGTAAAAGTATCAAAATTCTAAGTCAAAGTGTCAAAAATTTCAAACTAGTGTCTAGGGTCAAAAGAGTTAAAAATTGAGTCATCAGAGAAGTCGAAAAAATAATTGCCTCACTTTTCAATAATTGGATGCATTTTCGCCATGACGTGACGTCCGTCATGTGGAGATAAATTGTAGAATGAGCTCCATGATCAAACCTAGCGTAGATATCAAAGCATCACACCGGAGAATGGAGGTAAAAGGTTGGAGTTCAGTCAACGACCTCTCGTCAATCACCAATGATGGGGCCGTATGAAGCTATGGTGGCATTTTGCGTGTGTGTGAGTTTGATTTCTCATCGAGTTAAAGTTGATTTTAGTTTGGGCATTGTGCTTTCCATCGTGTTCATGTTTCGCAGTGTTCTTGTTCTCAATAAGTGGAAATTTCGCATTGATGGGGTAAAATGATCTAATGTTCCATTTCAAATTTTTAGTTTATGTGTATGAGCAACAAAATTCAACACGTTTTCCTATTATGCAAAACAAGATCCATTTTGTATCTCTTTCCAAAAATTTTATATTCTGTGAAAGTAAACTTCTACATAGCCTTTTCAAAATAACATGTTTTGTGCCATTGTGGCATTCAATTCTATCCATAGTACCATATTCTTTCACATATTTTAACAAAAAATTCTCAATTCAAATGTTTTGGCATCGTTTTGTCATTTAATATGATGATCCTTAAATGATTGTAAAACATGTGTATATCGTGGCTGGACTTAGCGACCACTAGGATGAGAAATACATAGGAGTTGAAGCCTTAAGAGTGCTTTTAGTGAAATACTTTACTCATTGCATTAATATTTTTACTATGAGTGATGCCTAGGGAATGCTATGATCAAAACTACGTATATCTTGACCCCTCGGTGGTGCAGTACTAACGCACTTTTCTCATTGCAGTAATAGTAATGGTCACATAGGAGTTATAAATCAAGGTCACTTAAAATACCAATAAAAATACGTATCTTTTTATACAAAGTAAATTCCTTCTAAATAAAATGTGTGATTTATAGTTTTTTTTTCAAGAACTCTGTAATCTTTATTATGAGAACTACATAAATCTTGATCCCTCTTGAGGGTATGTAGTGCAACACTTGGCTCCGCTAGGGATATTCCATCCTCTAGAGTACAAATCTAAATAATTAAATAGAAGTATACATTCCCTGCAAAAAACTAATCAAGCCTAAGTAAAGTTGGCCCCTTAAAAATCTTGTATTACAACTATTTTCTCAATTCAATAATATATGTCCATTGAATGATATTTAGCTAACATTAAGTTCAAAACATTTTGTCGAGAATGATAGGATCAGAAATACGTATTCCTTGACCCCTCAATAGTGCATATGATTTTTATCTTTTCATGATAATGCGTTAATAGTTTTCCTATTAATGATGCTTAATTTGTTAAGCTATAGATATATCATTGTGATGATCGTGGTAATAGCTAGGATAATAGGTACATATATATTTGTTAATGATTCCTAGCCACCGCTAAGCTCTAAAATATATGTTGTGGTTGACCCTAGCAGCTGCAAGGATCAAAAGTACTTATGTTTTTACCCCTCAATAGTGCAAGGATTGGTATTCTTTTACTCATTGCAATAATAGTTATCCTTTGAATAAATCCTATATACGACAAAGATCTAAATAATTCATTGTAGCTAAACTTGGTGACCCCGGGATCAACACTACGTATGCCTTGACTCATCACCATTCTAAATATTGGTACAATTTTTCTCATTCTAATTATACTTGTCTTATGAATAATGCCTAAATACGACCATTCTTTAAATATTTTGTTATGGCTAAACATAGTGACCACTAGGACTAGAACTACATGTGTCTTGAAGCCTCAAGAGAGAATGTACTGATGGAATTTTCTCATTGCATTAATATTTTTACTATGAGTGATGCCTAACAAATGCTATGATAAAAAATACATATATATTTACCCCTCATTGGTGCATGTACTCGCCATGATTTTATCATTGCATTAATAATAAGTCTTTTAATGATGCCTAGAAACCAATAAATTCTATATATTTAGTTATGGATTACCCTAAAGAATCGTTACGATAAACAATTCTTTCATTTATTTGGCAAAAAAATTTAATCTAACCAAATATTTAGAATAAGAGACATATGAATGTTTTTGTAAATTCAAGTATGTCATTTGTCTCTATAATTGTTGTTGTTGATGATATATGCAACATTGATGAACTGTAATTTTTAAATATGGCGGAGACCCTTCAATGTCAACCATAAATGCTTATTTATATTCCTATGAGGACACTAGAGTAATTAGAGATACCATGTTCGATTCAGCTTCCTTACATCATGAATTTCAACATTACTCAGCTATTTTTTCCATAGAATAGGGTGAATGTGTTGATGTTCATGCCATAGATGAAAAGGGTATACTAGAAGAATAGGCACTAAGGTCCCGAGACATAATGGAAATAAAAAGAGTTGGTCTCCACTTTATTTCCGCTAAACTAGAAGTGCTTCCATTTCTGGACATGATTACTTCTTATCTAATTATTTCCAAGTCCAAGGAGTGGACCTTATTTTCTAAATCATGGAAAGTGAGAATTTTTTTTTTTGTATGGCATGTATACAAAATTTATTATAAAATTCCATAGTTGTATCCCATATACAATGCACCTACAATCAAAGCCTTGATGGCCTAAAGGAGAATAAGATATCTTTTACAAAGTTGAGTTGTTGATCCATTAGATAATATGAATGATTATCATTTGAGAAATATCCTTATTAAAAGGTTTACACTAGGAGTTTGTTTTGGCATGGCCCTCATGAATAGGATATATGGAAATTAATCTATCTCTAAGATTAGTTTTTTCTAAATCCTTTTACTTTCTTTTACTATTGATGAAGGAAATATTCCCTCCTTAGGGAAAGTGCTCAATTTTAATTTAATGAGAAAAAGAAATAATTTCATTTATGATCGATATCATTTTACATGGCTTCATATATTCTCGATGTTATTTTTGGTGTTCTCAAGCTGTTTGCATTTTGCCAAACCGACATTATTTGTTTCCTTTGAAGCGAAATGAATAATATTCAGACTTGTATGTCCATCATTTCAAATCTTATCTTAAAGATATATGTACTTATTTGTATCCTTTTCTCTGCCAAAAATTACATGAAATGGCAACACCGAGAATACCCACCGACATCCTCGCTTCAATAAAGAAAATGGGAATTACAATTTTTTATCCAGAATATACAATTATCATGATTGACAGGCTCCTTACACATCCTTTTCAGTTGTCATATTATGTGCCAAAAAAATTTGTAGAACAAGAGGAGGCATATGATATTTGCAATGGTATTGCTAGAAAGTGCAAAGAGAAGAGTATTGAAACACACCCTACCCTCCCACCACTATGGGATGTAGGAAATTTAGTAGGTGGCATAATTTGAAACATGTATTAGCCCATAAAAATTCATTCCATCTCCCCCAACACCCTCTAAGGAAATATGACCAAATGAAAAGGGTTTCCACACACCTTCTCGTTGTGTAGAGGAAAAATAAATATATCATATGCACACATGCATGATGCCAATGATTGGGTATGGATTACCCAAATATAATATAGCCTTGTTCAGAAGAATATGAAGGATACTAAGGTGGTTTCACCTCCAAGAGAAACTATTAAAAATGAGGCTACAAAGAGAAAGGTAGCTTTGTATTTAGAACATTTAGAAAATCCCTATGTTCCCTTATCTCCATCAATTGAAACTCTATCTGAGTTTTGAGAAGTATTTCCCACACCAAATGAAGCTCAAAATTCAAAGTGGATATGGCTTAACATATTTCGATGAAGAAGAGGACAATGTGTAAACTAAAATTTTAGCTAGTACAACCCTAGAGAAACCCTCTCAATATTCTCCCTACATTTCAAAGAAAGACAAGATTGGGTTGAGTAATCTAGAATTTACCACAAAGAACATCCAGATTGGGAGGAGAAATAAGATCCCTTAGTAAACATTAAATTAAATCCAAGGATGTGAACCCTTAAAAGGGTGACCAAAAATAAGATGTCAATAGAACAAGCCATTATGTGGTAGAAAAATTCAGAAGACCTCTTCACTCTTATAAAGAAATGAAAAACCAAAGGCTCCCAAGTCATGAAATATGAGGAAGATTTGGAATCCTTGATAAGGGCTTCAACAAAAGTAGTCATAGAACTAGTGAGAGGCATACGTGCTAGAAACAAAGAGCTTGAAACTCAATTAAAGGCCACATTTCCTAGATATATCTTTTAATAAAGAAGTGGTATTGCATGGCCTATATAATAATATAAATAAATGCATCGATGCAAAGGTGGAGGAAGAAGCGTACTTGAAAAATAACGAAAATATCATTATGTCAACATGATCTTTGTAGAAAACATTAATATATATGGGGCAGGCCATTCAAGAAGGAATTTTTAAAGACCCTTCAATTATGACCATGGATGATATTGGTATATGCTAGACATATGCTAATTATATGAAGGAAAGACTAAGGGAATGGAATGAATAGGTAAGAAAACTATCTTTCCAATTTGATGACATTATTTTGAGAGGAAATTACTTTTTCATAGAAGCCTTGGTCATGAAAGTATTTAACGGAAACCATAAATTAGTTTCTAATGAATACTTCACGATAATGCTTAAGAAATTCTTGGTTAATTTTAAAAAAATAATAGAGGAAAATGAAGGAGAAACTTCACATATCATTGGGATTATCTCCAAAACATGGGAAAAATATAGATAATAGAGACTCAAGGAAATTGAAGAAAATCAATTGTTAGTCAAAAGGTTTTGCTTGACAAGTCTAGTGTGCTATTTAGAAACCCGATTGTGGACATAGGAAAGATAAGTAGAGATTTCAATATTTCTAAATATGTTGTCTAATTGGCATGAAAATAAAATCATAAAAGAGGTCCTGTGTAAGAGAAAAAAAATAGGAATCAACTTTACATGCAGACTCAAATCAATAACAACCCATAATTAAGGAAGAACCATAGTGAATCATAAATTGTAGTATTTGAGATAGACAAGAAAGCACTAAAATATGTATGACATGTAAATAGATGAATATTTATAATTGATTGAATGTTCATGTATATATTCCAAATGTTATACTTATCTAAACATGCACTTGTTGTTGGATACACTAAGCTCCAAATATGTTATTTTGGCATAATTTATCTCACACTATGCTCAAATATCCATAAATGACTAGTGATCACTAAGCTCAAAATATGTTATTGTGGCATAACCTAAGCGGCTACTAAGATCGTAATATCTTACTTGTTTTGGTTAAATCATAACAAAACTAATCTTCAAATAATATGTTACAACATAAGGCAAAGCGAATGCAAAGCGAAAAATATCATTCTTTGACTTGTTAAATGTTATCAACATCTAAGGTAGAAATATTATATTGTGGAAGAACATAGATACCGAGTAGCTCAAAATATGATAATTTGATTTGTTAAATCATACCTCCGATAATCTCCAAATATTATGATTACGCATATCCTAGCGACCGCTAGGCTCTAAGAATATTTATTTAATGTGTTTAGTCTTGACAACCACTATATGTAAAATATTATGCGTTAAATCCTAACAAATGCTAAGCTTAAATTATTATATCATTTTAAATACCGAGGTGTAAAGATTAAATTAATTTCCTTTAAATTGTTAAATCCTATCAAGAGAATTTCTCTAAATATTATGTTGTGGTAGTACGTGGCAGCCACTAATTTCATACTACCTTAATTTAATATGTGAAATCATAGTGAATTCTAAGCTCTAAATAATATGTCGCGATAATACCTAGCAGGCGCTAGTCTTGAAATATCTTACTTTATTTCGCTAAAATTTAATGACTGCTACATTCCGGTTGTTAAACTCGTAAAGTTGTCTTAAGCGAACTCAAAGTTCAAAGTATCCATAAATGACTAGCGATTGCTAAGATCAAAATATGTTATTGTGCAATAACCTAGCGTCTGCTAAGCTTGCAATATCTTACTTGTTTTTGTTAAATCTTCAAATAACATGTTGTAACATAAGCTAATGGACATTAAGATAAAAATATCATTCCTTGAATTTTTAAATTCTAAAGGAATTTAAGCTCAAAATATTATATTGTGGAAGTACCTAGATTCCGAGTAGCTCAAAATATGTTAATTTGATTTGTTAAAGAATACCATTGATAACCTTCAAGTATTATGATTAAGCACTTCCTAGTAGTTGCTAGGCTCTTGAATCTTAATTTAATGTGTTGAATCCTAAACGATGATATCCTCCATGTATATTATGCATAAAATCCTAACGAACGCTAAGATTAAGTTATTATATCATTCAAAATACTATCGGCCACACAACTCAATTTAATTTCCTTTAAATTGTTAAATCATGTCGAGAGAATTTCTCTAATTTCTATGTTGTGGCAGTACTTAATGACCACTAATTTTAATACTACCTTAATATAATTTATAAAATTGTAGAGAGCGTTAATCTCCAAATAATATGTTGTGGCAATACCTAGCGGATGCAAGTCTTGAAATATCTTAATTTATTTTGTTAAATCTTAGTGATCACTATGTTCCAACTATTATGTTGTGGTAGTATCTTAGCGCCTGTTGTCACCTCCTTAGAATTGTGAATTTTCTTCTCTGAATTTTAAATTTTTTGTGTTAGGTGACTGCTAAATGCGCTTGTAAAGGATCCCTTGAGAAAGAGCTATTTTCAAAAAATTATTCATTTTACAATTTTAAAGTTTTAAGGATTTTTTAGTAATATGAGGGTATTTTGATTTTCCTATTTTTATGTCCCAAGTTCCTCCAAGTTTTCTATACATTGATTTTCTGTTTCTTCCGATTGGTTGTGATTTTCATTTCTTTTCCGTCTTTTTGGATTTTTAGAGAAATAATGTCTCGATGACCCAAGGGTTGTCTATGTCAAATATTTTTGACTTATCTGATTTTAGTATGTTGCGGGTGTTTCATATTTTCTTGTCCCACGTATCACGAGTGCTCCTTGATCACCATTTCCATTCAAATCCACCTTTTCGATTTCCTTTCATTATGGATATTTTAGCATTGTGTGTCCCGGATGTCCCGACGTCCCTTGGGGAAAGTTGTACAAGTTTTTTCTACCTTTAACACAAATAAGGTATTTCAGCTCGAGCATCCCAAATGTCCCAATGTCCCTTGGGACAATTGTGCACATTTGTTCCACCTTATCTAATTTTCATTATCTTTAAGTCAGTATTGAGTATTAATTACCTCATGTATTTCATCTCACCGACCTACTTGAGTTTAAATGCGTATAAATAATCGAGTAATTGATCATTTTTCAGCACCTTAATTACATTTGTTGAGACTGTTCAAGTCACCTTTACTCCTCCATTTGTAGTTGTGGTCTAGTACTCCTCCATTATTTTCAAATTTATAGGTGCAAAGAGAAGTTGTGAATCATCAAGGTGTTGATTGAGGAACTAAGGGATTTTCTCATAAAGATCTTCTACTCCTATCACAAAATGAAGATCAGTTTCAAGGGACACGAGCACCTCTCTACCTTAGAGATGGTTATACCAGATATTGGTGATAGTGAAGCTCAACACCATGACTTAAATAGTTTTTAGGAATGCATTAATTTTCAAAACCCTTCTCCCATTACCCAGCTAATCAAGGATAGTGGAATTGTAGAGGTAGAATATTTTCCAATTTCTATCCAATGCACTGATATAGTTCTCACTTGTACTTCTTGTTTTGAACCTAATATAAAATAAATTGTTGATCATCAAGGGCCGGTTATGGCTTGACTTTATGAGGATTGTATTCACACTTATTTAAGAATTCTCGTGATTGAAGGCTCAAATATTCTTATAAAGGATTAGGTGTAAACTCTTTTTGATCAAGACAGTGAAAGGTAAAAGAATAGAGTGGCCAAATCGTGGTTTAAGAACCCAAATAAAGGATGCTCAACGCTACCCAAGATAATGTTCGAGCTCATTTCCATGAAGAATTGTTAGATGTCATCACTCGCTCACTAGGATAATGGGAATGCCCTCCACCAATGAGTTCCATTACTTGGATGTGCCCCTTGTGTGCATGGTTTAATTTAGAAAAGTTAAGAAAGTTAGAACTAACACCTAGTAGTCCTATAGCAAAACTAAATCAAATTCAAAGTGCACAATCATGCTTAGAGCTTAAGTAAAACTAATCTAATAACATCCTTACATTAGAACATGAAAAAATATTCAAAATAACATTTTAATATATTAATATTTATCTCTATTCAATTCTAAAAATGAAATGAACTTCATTAGATCCTTAGCAATCAAAGGTTTGATTATATGTTTCAATCCATGGCTACAAGACCATTTGGCATATCCCCATATGACTTCAAAACTTGGATGGATGAATACAAGAAATGAATTTAGCTAGCCTCTCCAATGAAGAATGCTCTATGATGACAAAATGGCTATTGTGTATTTTCTATATACTTCACTTTTCTTTCTCAAGGAATAGGTGTAAGTGAAAAGGTAGGAGGAGGGCTTTTTATATCCCAATGGATAGAGGAATCTCTACATTCCTTTGTATGTGGGATAATAGAGATTTTGAGTTAGTTGTGGATAAGGGGGTTTAGAAAGGGCTGAGTTAACTTTTGGAGAGTTTAATTTGTCCTTTAGTGACTCATTTAGATAAAGGGGGTTTATTAATTAACCAAAGTGATTAATTACTAGGTGTGCAAGCTTATCAAACCTTTTTAGAGGAATATTAGCATGATTTTGACTATAAAAGGGAATTAAATCAATTAAATAATGATTTATTGGTTTAATGAAAGGGTAAGATAATTAATTAATAATAATTAATTATTTTACATAGGAGGGATTAATTAATGGAAGATCGTTAATTAGGTATTTTTGAATAGAATACTTAATTAATTAATGCCATGTAATAAATTAATGATGATAGGAGGAAGATGAGTAATACTAATGATATGTCGCCAATTTGTGGGAAAGGGGATAATTAGCACAATTTAAGTATTTAAACTATTCAGATAGATTATAGGTGTCTACATTTCCCCTCTTTTGGGTGTCGTAAACGATGCCACTTCAAAGATAATAGATGGATAAAATTTTGAAGGAGTAGAAGATAAATTAGTAGATGTGAGAGATGCCCTCAAGTATCAATGGGGTGATGAAGGAAGATGATCGACGATAGAAAAATGTGAGAAATGGATAGAGAAAGGAGAGGTGCAAAAGATGCCCAGGGTGAAGCACAAGAATAGTGTTGATAGTAGGGTGATGTAGAAGAAATATGGGGGAGCAGAGAGAAGAAATAGATTTTATGCTTTTCATTAAAACAACCGTATTTTCATCATATTGCCAAAGATCTACGTCATCAGTCCTTATTAAAAATATAACCATACGAAAAAAGTAGAATGATAGGAAAATTCATACTACGAACAATTGTCCATTGCTGAAATGCCCACCCAATGTAACATACAAAAGGAAATGCAATATGAGAAGGAAACAAGCTCATTTAACGGGAAAAAAATAAGAAACACACATATTCAAACCAATAACGGTTAGGACAAAGTGGTACAAGTGTTTTGTTATCAAGTTGAAGATGTCCACATTGTCATTATTGATGACAAGGATTTAAAATGATGCCTTGAGCAAGGATACATGCAAGGGATGATGATGAAGGACACTAGATCCAATGAAAAAGCATAGTGCACTACTTAAACATTACTAGGCAACTATATGTGCCCTAGAGTACTCGGAAAAAAAAAGCAGGATAGCTTTGAAAAATGGTTGTAAATTTGATGATCCGCAAGTCGTGTGATCGGTGAAGATGTGAAAATTTCCAGCAGGATATGGAAAGAATACCATGCGCAAGACACAAGTTTCAGCCGCTATAAGTAGGTTTACCTATTTTTGTAGGTTTTATAATTTTTAGGATTTTGTCGGAAAATTTTAATTTGCTTTTTTGATTTTTGATGGATATATACTTTTTTTTTGCTTTTTTAAATTGTCCAAATTGGTGGATGTGGGACACGTAGAAGAAAGTAGAAGAATTAGTATGAATCTCCTAGATATAAGAAAAATGCCCCAAGGGGAAGAAAGAAGAAGTAGGTGACAAAGAATGTCCCCGTACAATAGAAAAATTAATAAAATAATTATTTAATAAAAATAATTATTCGATAGAATGTGGATAAGAAGAAAAATCACCTAGGAGCAATAAAAATTTTCCTAGTGAGAAGAAAGGGGTACTAGATGAAAAAAATTCCCCAACACAATGAAAATGAAAGAAAAATAATTATTTAATTAAAATAATTATCGACATTGAATAGAAGAGAAAACAACGGTCAAAACAAGCCTTGGGCACCATGGTGATGAAAAATGGCTTGATATACCCCACCTGGGGGGGTTAATCACTGCGATAAATTCATATTTTACCAACCACTACCAAATTTTTACCGCGAGACCCTAATAGTGATGAGGACAATGGTGAGAGTGCAAGACTTCCGAGACATGTGGACACGGTTTGGGGGTATGACCACATGATGCCAACGATGGCATCTTTGTGAGTAGCCTAACCCTCTTTGTCAATTTTTGCAATTAATGCCCTTAACTAATGCTAGAATATGGGTTAGATTAGGGTAGGGCACAGGGCTGTATGCACGGGGGTGCAGGTGTCCTAATGATGGCACAGTACCAAAGAGCATGTATGAACACCGCATATGCCTTCAATACATGTGTACATGTGCATGCACTTGAAATGATAGCACGCACACCACATATACACACATGCATGCATGCACGTGCACACAAAGGTTGAACCACCAATAGGTGGATGCGTGCATGTGCATGCACCAAAAAGAGATTGCACACACCATAGGGTGCACACATGCCCTAAAGGGTGCACGGGCATATGGAGTAGACAAATGAGAGAAGAAAAATGCCAAAAAGGATGACACTTAGAAAAAAATTAAGATTTTTAGATGAATCTTAAAGAGTGATAGCAGGAATGAGAAGAAATGTTAGTAGCTGACAAACGAAATGATTTTTTTTTACAGAGCTAGTTTCTGTGTTACGGATGTGAGAGTGACACACCCGCAAGCGGAGCTAGAAGGGATCATGTGCTGACAAGATCGGCGTGTGATGGCCATACTATTGGAGGTGGTGGACCTCGACTCGGATGCTCGTATGCCTTCCATCACACTAGACCATGGTCTACTGACTGTGTTGATTAAGTGTTGTAAAAATGAGAGCCAATGCTTTAGGCTCTCGATAGGAGACATGACATTACTTTGGAGGATGTATGGTGGATCCTTCGTGTACCTATTATAGGCTCAATGATCGAGTACATGAGTAACCTTGGGTGGATCAGGGCAGCAATTAGTGACCTATTTGAGTGTGATGAGATACTCCATGAGGACATGATAGTTTCACCGCATATTTGATCGACATTACACCGAGGGCCACTTTACATGAGGGAAATTATCGGTGGTTTTTTCTCACTGATAAGACAGGGACATCCTTTATGATGGGTTTGATGACGCTGGTACATGGAGTATTCAATGGTGAGTGATACTGCTAGGGCCAATGTATACTGGAAAATATATAATGGGATATACATTTGATTACCTACCACCATTAGAAGATGGTGGGGCCAGCCTCCCTACTACAGATTTGGTCTTGGGATCACATAGCGATTGGGTGCCTTGTAGGTGCATTGCATGCCCGAGCCCTAGAGGAGTTGACATACATGGCTTGGGTTTTTGTAGGTGATGATGTATGAGGGCACCTAGGCAACATGTACCATTATCGATGAGAGTTCAATGAGCTACTAGATAGAGATATCATATGGAGGCCTTATAGGCATATATAATGGCCCGAGGATGGAGTAGAGCTCAGTTTTTGCATGATGGAGTACTTTCTTCTTGGTAGTCGCAGCTACATCATGGAGTTATCTGAGAGTTGACCGATGTCGGCGACAACCAGGGGAGGGTGTAGGGGGTTCCTCACCAAATTTTTGGTATGCCCACCGAGATGCAGAGAGGTAGACTATGGGGCCACGCATATAGGTGGCTTGACCTAGGGCTATCTTTTACATGTGGTACCACGGGCATGGGACCCCCCCGACATATTATAGACCGGGTACTATGGATGACTACATGGATTGGTATGCCATTGTTTTACTATGACACCTAACTATTCCGAGACGAGGCATGGGCAGCGGGCACTCGGCCACTACCGAGATCCCTTACAATGGTGATGAGGGGAGTATGTAGGAACCTGTGACCCAGATGATCCATTTGATGGGAAGCCACATGATGGGTAGGGTGTAACAAAAGTGTACGGGAGAGGTAGCTAGGACCAATACAAGCACATGCACAGTTCCAGGATTATATTACGAGATCAGGGTCAAGCCTCTAGGCTGGTATAGGGACAGATACAGGGACAGGCACCTATGGTGTAGCCGGTGGTACAGATAGCCACCCTATAATAAAGCAATGGCAATAGGTTATAGCAGAGAGAGGATCAGGCCCAATATTGTATTTGGGAAGTGACAATAGAGATGTATTTGTTCACTTTCAGCAAATACACAAGATGGTAGCCCAGATAGCCCAAGTGACGAGTCTACTACAATGATGTAGGCTCAACTACATCTCGTGATCTTTGGAGAGAGATCGACTAAAGGAAGAGCAGGTTGTAGGTGAATCCAAGGTTGCTCAACTATCTACAGAGATAACATCCTTCCGACGCATAGATGGCACAGTAATGACGGTCCGCACTCATAGATATTTGGTGATAATAGAGGGTAGAGCTTCATATTACCGATCCTTGTACTATGAGGATGATCTAGATGAGCGGCGGACACCTTTGTATAGTTACTATTTGAGAAAATTGATGAGGTTAAAGAGGCCTTAGGCCTCATTGGAGCATCCGTGAGGGTAGCCTACTGAGCCACATGGCTCATAGTCTATGGTCCTCCATGGGGTAGACCAGCCAGCCCATCCGAGGGCTCCCTGTCATCCCTGAGTGATCAGTGTATTAATACATTTTCCTCTTGATGAAGGCTATGAGCATCATGTGCTTGATGTACAACATTTTTGATGTACAACATTCTTTGATATATGCCTTTGATGAAGGCAGTATCATTCTTTGATTGATGTATAACATTTTTGATGTATTTATGATGTATATCTTTGTTGAGACAAACATACTACACACACACACACACATATATATGGACATTTTTAACATGACACATGTGTTATGAGATGATGGATATTAATTTTTGGTTTGATTGATTACATGGATATATGGATGTGTAATGATGTTATCTGATTTGATTTCACATTTATATGTATCCTGATTTTTATGTATTGCATGCACTTTGATTTTTAGATGATAGATCTGTAGATGATATCAAATGTATTGCTCATGTGATGTGCTAGATTTAGTGGACAGGATGATATGATGATATTGGTGTGGGGGGATAGATTTTGATATTTGCGATCCCTCTTGCCCCCATTTGATGATATGATATGTGATGATTATCTTAGCATTCATGTATGATGTATACTTAGATTTTTATTTATATGATGTATAGATGATGTTAGATGTGATGATATTGATGGAAATATGATGATGTGATAACAAAATGATGCACATGCAACAAGAAAACACAATCAAATGCTAACAAAGAACACAATGAATCAACACAACAATGTACCATTATACACTAGCATGCAAAAACACACTTTAATATGCACAAGTAAGAATAGATCTAATCTAAGAAAGAAAAGATGAATCCTAACAAAGTATGTCTAAGCAACAAACTATACAAATGTACAAACATGAAGCAACTATACAAGCAAACAAGAAAAACAAGAAACAAGATAAAGGAAGTAAACTAAAGTGAATGTTTTTGTAAGATTGTTTTGTGAAAACATTTTTCTATTGTTTTGATTTTTGTGAAACAATTTTCTATTGTTTTGATTTTTGTGAAATAATTTTCTATTGTTTAGAGTTTTGTGAAACAATTTTCTATTTTTTTATTTTCATACATTTTTAATGTTTTTGTATTTTTCCAACATACCCCGAAGCTATGCACATGTAACCAAGAAAGCATGGATACCCCCACCATCGATGGGGAATATACAAGGAAATTTCCACGTACCCATAAAAAGAAGGAGAAGTCACAAAAGTGCCCCCAACGTGAGATGATGAATAAACAAATACCATCCCTTCGATGAATAATAATAGGAAGAAAATCCGAATCAAGGATTTACAAGATTATGCTCACAGGAATCTCGGATGTAGATGTGGAACTAGCCCTAGGCTAAGTAAAAGTATCCTCCAGATGCAAGATGCTTGTGAATAGCCAATCCTCCCAAGGTGCCAAAACTGGTTTTCACCAAAGGACTTGTCAAAAGTGCCACAATTGAGTGGTTTTCACTTATGGATGACCTATTTTCTCTTTTTTCTTTTTTTTTTTTTTTAGTTTTTTTAATTTTTTTGTATTTTGATCATTTTTTACCCGGTTTTGGTTTTCTTTTTTGATTTTCACACCATGTCCAAGCATAGAACCGCTTAAGGCACATGGCATTCATGGGCTCATGGAGGTCATCACCATTGGGGTGGGAAAGTTTGTATCCTCCCGTGCCATACTTGACCACGATGACATAAGGTCCTAACCAATGCGGTTCGAAATTTCGTTTCTTCTCTCTTTCCCCTTATGTGGAACTAATTTTCCTTCATGACCAAATCACTAACCTTAAACCGATGAGGTATGATTCTTTTGTTGTAAATGCGATAAAATTTGTTACGATACACTTTAAGATGATTTAGGATGCGGATGCACTTCTCATATAGGAGTTCCAACTCGCCATTCTAGCCACTCTATAATCCTCATACTTATTGAGATAATCCCTAAGAGAGATTCGTAGGGAAGGAAGATTAATTTGTAATAGGATGATAGATTTCATTCCAAATACCGGGGAATATGGTGTCGCAGCACTAGGAGTGTGAATAGAGGTCATCTAAGCCCAAGGATCTCGGGTGAATTTGTGAATGTCATTGCGACCTATGTTACTTACCATATTTTCCATAATTTAAACCAATTTAATCTTGTTTGAAACCGATGAAAAAGATCATTCACGGTCCTATTCTTGAATGATTTTCCATTGTCGATAGAAATGCGGGAATACTAATGGAAAATAATATGATTCATGATGAACTTTGAGATATGAGCACTTGTTACATAGGTCAAAGGGACAACCTCCACCCACTTTGTAAAATATTTAGTAGCTGTAATGATGTGGGTGTGGCCATCAGATGAAGTAGGGGTAAGCTTCCCTATTAAATCAAGTCCCTATTTGAAGAATGGCCATGGGTTTGTGATGGGTTGCAATGGATGTGACGGGCATGGATGAAATTTCCATACTTTTGATAGAGTACACACTTCGGCACATAGTTGCAGTAGTTAGTTTCCATGATAGGCCAATAGTATCCCACTCTCAATAATTTCTTGGTCGAACCATCCTATTATTTTAGGCCCCACATACCCCTTCATGCAACTCCTTAATCGTTGGGACCGACTTTGTTGTATCGAGACAACATAACAGATTCCCATCATAGCCATGATGATAGAGCATACCTCCTAAGAGGGTGTAGTATGGCATATAAGGATTTGTTTTTTTGACACGAGAGATGTCAAGAGGGAACGTGTTGTCTTTAAGGTAAGTGAAGATGGGTTCATACCATGGGGAATCGGGACCAACAACATCACAAGCTAGACATGATTCTAGCATGTCATGCGCAGGTTTGTTTAGAGTTTCAAAAAAGAAAGGCATATCATTACTTTCTAGTGGAATGCACAACATAGAACATATAGTTTCCATAACATCTGTAGATTTGTTTGATGCTCTTAGAATCTGTTTAAATTTGATATGCACAAAATACTCTTTCAAAGTTTCAACTAGATTTTTGTAAGGGATGAGTTTCTCATCCTTGATGTTGTACTCATCATTATCTTGCTTGATGATTAATTGTGAGTCACCAACGATCTTAAAATGCTAAATGTCCCATTTGAATGTGAGTTTCATCCCAATGAGCTCCTCATATTCTCGTAATATTATTTATGCAAAGAAAACCAAAATGAAAGGCTTGAGGTATGGGGTAACTAGAAAGAGTAATTAGTACCACACCTACCCATGAACCATGAAAGGTAAAAGATCCATCAAAGTGTACCTGCCACATGACGGATTCCTCAATAAATAGTAGTGAACAATCTAGTAAATCCAAATTGACAGGCTATGTTCCTTGTAAAGGTGCTTCTGCTAACTAATCAACAACTACCTATCCCTTGACTAACTTTTGGTGCACAAACGTGATGTGAAACTCACTCAGTAGAATTATCCAATTATCCATTCTACCAGTGAGGGTGGGTTTAGAAAATAGGTATTTGAGCGGTCAACTTTTGATATAAGCTTAGTTTTAGTATTTAAGAGGTAACGATGAAGTTTTTTTTAAAGGTAAAAACTATAACCAAACAAGATTTTTTTGATTTGAGGATAGTTCAGCTCATAAGAGATGAGAGTACGACTGAGATAGTATAATACTTTTTCTTTGTGGCCAAGGCCATACTAGGTGACCAATGCACCAATAGAAAATTGAGTAGCTAAAATATATAGTAGGAGTGGCTCACGAAATGTTGGGGGCATGAGGACGGGTGGATTGGAAAAGTATTTCTTAAGTAGGGAAAAATCATCTTATTGCTATAGTCCCAAGATAAATGAAACATCATTCTTAAGTAATTGAGTGAACGAATGACATTTATCGGCAAGTTGAGAGATGAAACAATGAATAACCCGTATCTTTCCCTACACAAGCTACACAATTGTTTAATGTTTTGGGAGGAGACATTTCAGTAATAGCAGTGACTTTAGAAGGGTCCACCTCAATCCCTCTTCGTGATACAATGAAACCAAGAAACTTACTTGATAGGATGCCAAAGAAATATTTCTTTGTGTTTAAACAGAACCTTGTACTCTCACAGAATTTGACTATACACTACAAAATAGGAGGGTGATATTCTCTCATCTTAGATTTCATGAGGATATCATCCACATATTCTTCCATGATATCATGGATCATATCATGAAAAATCACCGTCATTTCCCTTTGATAGGTAGCTCCTACATTTTAAAGGCCAAACGACATTACCCGATAAAAGAAAGTACCCCATGGAGTTGTGAAGGTATTGTTTTGTTGATCTTCATCACCTATCTTTATTTGATTGTAGCCTGAAAATCCATCCATAAGAGATAGCATTTCATATCCTACAGTTGAATCAAAAATCATATCGATATTAGGCAACAAAAAATCATCCTTTGGGCATGCCTTATTTATGTCTCTGAAATCGGTACAGATTTTGATCCCAATAGGTTTCTTCTATACATGGACGATGTTTGATATGTATTTGCGTAATCAATGGGCCGAATGAATCGGGCCATGAGAAACCTTTCTAAATATTCCTTAACTAGGAGAGCCACCCTCAGGTGCATATTTCTTTGCTTTTTCTTGATGGGCTTGGTGTCTCTGTGTACAAATAATTTTTTACTACCAAGGTTGTGTCCAAGCCTGGCATATCCTTATAGGACCATGCGAACACATCTATAAATTCCCAAAGCAGCATGGCGAATGTTTTTTGTTCCTGTGCTGAGAGTGAAGCTCATAACTTGACTATTTTTGGGTCATCTTCTGTGCCAATGTTTACATCAATAGTCTCTTCTACCAATAACTTTGACAAATCCTCCATATGCGTAGGATTGGGAGGAAGGTTGAGATCTTCGTCCAAGGATGTCTCCATGAGTTTTTCATCCTTGGCTTGGTCACTTTTATTGTCCTTTGATTTTTCTCATCGATGAGGTCGCTTTTATTATCATCAATGAGGTCTTGGATGTAGTGACAAAGTTGTAGACATTTATTTCTTTTGTGTCCTTTGAAACGATGTAATTCACAATAGTCGTGCTCTTTGTACCATGATGGCTTTGGAGCATTGTCATCAAAGGGGTGTGTCATGGGATAAGTCACCATGTGAGTTGCATCCAATTGTTTCAATATGATCGACAAAGGTTCGTTAAGAGGAGTGAACACTCTACGTTTAGGTGGTGGTTGAATAGGTCCTTTGATTAGTTTAAAAGGTTGACCGGTTTGAACCGTTTGCACATGTTTGGAATCTGTGATTCCATCTCCCACCATGTTTTTCTTTTTGTTGAATATTTTCTACTTTTCCATAGTTTTAACACTTTGATTATATTTAGAGTGTGATTTAAGAGTTCCTTTGGAAATAAGGGCTTTCTCTATTTGAATTCCCTTCTCAATAACCTCCTCGAAAGTGTGAAAACAATGCATTTGAAGGTGGAAAGTGATGTCTGGATTTAGATTGGGCACAAAGATACTCACAAGCTACTTTTCAAGGAATGTACAGGGGAAGCAAATGGCTATCCCTCTCCATATTTGTCGAAGCTAGAAATTGTTTTGTTGGGACGTTTTTCAGCACCGTGCACAAGTCTTCCATGGTTATGTCACTATCTATATTATACAATAAGTGTTGTACAAATCTTTCTACCGATTCGAGGCCATGTTAAGATAGACCCCCGAGGTAATCGAGTAAGCCATTCTAATGCTTGGCCCCCTAGACTCTTTGGAAAGATTCGTATGAGGTAGTTGTCATTGTAGGCCACTTCTTGGCATGCCATATAAAAATATTTTACATGGTCTCGTGGGTCACCCTTCCCTCTGTATTTGTCAAATTTTGGCATGTCAAACTTTTTAGGGAAAGGTTGAAGTGTCATAGTTTTGTCAAATGGATAGGGACATAGCTCTTCATATTGATATTTTCTGCTATTTCCCATAGTGCTCTCTTGGAGGCTTGTAAGTGTTGCCCTCATGGATTGCATTTCTTGAGTGAGTAATTGTTCTTTGGTAGGAGAAGCAAGGATATATACATGATGATGCTCCATATTGTCTTCTCCTTGATTTTCCCTATGAAGTTCACTGATTTTGACCTTAGGCTTTGTCTTTTGGACATTCTTGTTTGTTTCTTTTTATACATGAGAAGTTAACAAGGCTAATTGTTGACTAAGGTTGCTAATTTGTTGCTGAATAGTGACCTCTTCTTCCAAAGGTTCCTCTTCTTCTTCATATTGTGGAGGTTGTTCAACATGTTCGTGTTCGATTCTGACTTTACATGGTAATTTAATGAAAGGTATTCTATATCCCACTACATTATCATTTCCCGCGTTGGAGGTAGAAGCATGTCCATGTGTTAAAATATCATCCATGTTGATAAGAGGTTGCTCCTTGTCATTATCATTATTTGTAGGTGGGATTGTTTCTTGTTCAATAGGCATTTTGGCTCCCAATTCTACAACTCATGCCAACACCCTATCCTTGTTTCTAAAAAGGAATTCATCTAACAAGGCAGTTTTGAAGTCAATATCTTCATGTGGGGATTCCAACTCGTCACCACCGTGATCTATCATTTCTTCTACATCTTTTCCGCAAAAATAAAGGCCCAAGATCATGGCTAATAAAAGGGTTTGATCCCTTCTGTTTGAGGCTTCCTAAGGTTACACTTGTTGTGCTTCTAATGTTTTATTTTTAGTGCTAATAGTGTTTTAGGACCCATGATGTGTAACATTTTCACTAAGGTATATTGTGAATGTGTTCAATGATTTTTATCTAACATAAGTGAAATGTAAAAATAAAGTCAATAATATGAATGAGTATAAATGCTAAAGTACCAATGTGACAACGTGATAAGTCAATAGTGACACAATGTTTGGTACCAAACCTATCAATTGAATAAAGTACTTCCTAAGTTTGTTTCAAAAAGGTATTCGGTGTTGTAATATAATTAATAAGATGTCCTTACTTATGTCGAGTTCAAAGACATGAACAAGGCATAAGTAATAACAAAAAGTTAATGTGACCTCCTAACAAGGTATACTAGAAGTAAGCCAAGATTCAATTAATACCTATATCCCAAAACGTGTTATTTACAATTGTAAGTGACACAACAATGTAGTGATATGATATAAACAAGTAACCTTTACGAGGAATTTCAAGATGATGAACCAAGCCTAACTATGATGATGATCCCGATGTGGATTCAAGATCACAAAGGTTGCCAATGAAATGAATACATCTCCACACACTTTAGATGTTTAACTTACCTAGCCGCAAACATGGATGGGCGTAAACGAACAAAAAAGTGGCATAAACAATCAATTGATAATGCAAAGGTAGTCACTTTTCTCTTGATCAACAAAGTGTCAAAAGAAAGTGAAGGAAGTAGATCAAAATGGGGGTGAAAAATGTTGGCTTTACTTTGGCAGAGTTTCACCTCACCTTAAGGCAAGTGAAAAACTAAGCAAAAGTAATGCTTCCCATGTTTTGTGATGAATGATGGCTCACAACTCAAAACTATTTTGAAATGGTCAAAGTGGGCTCCTAGCCAAAGATATCTTCCTAGGTGGCTCTCTCAACTAGGTGTTACAAAGTTGTCTTAAGCGAGCTTAATTTACCCAAAAAGTCGCAATGACTAATTTGGGAGTATCTCAGCTTTACTTTACCCCCTTCAAGAATAGTATGAAAATAGTGTATCTACATGTACTATCACCGATGTCACCATACGTGATAACCAAAGAATGCTAACTCACAAAGATTAACTAGTCAAGTAGGTTGTGCAGAGAACTTCCCATTTCGTCCACAAGTTTCCTTCTTGTGTGGACTACTTTGGGGTTCCTAGGACCACCCCCATTGTTGTATCTTAAGTCTTATGCCAAAGGGGCTATGTCCTAGTTCTAAGTGGATGGGACGTACCCTTATCTCGAACCTGCAAATACAATGTTTTGAATGTGGTGTTATTTTTATCTTGTTTAATTTTGATGTGGTTTTCTTGAACAACTTTTGGCAACCTACATAGAAACTATATTAGTAGTTTGATTTTTTTTTGACTCCACCTTTCTTTGACAAGTGTGTTTTTGGTTCTGCACAACAAGTTAGTGATTTTCCATAAATAGAATAAACATCATTTCTGATTCTCAAGATCATCCAAGGACACAAGAGAAGAGCATACGTGACATTTTTTAGGATCCAAGAATTTACCAAATGGAAAACAAATTAATTCAAACACACCAATTTAACTCATTTCTACTTAATTAGGACATTCTCAACATTTTCAAAATGTAAAAAGACCAAAGAATCGTTTATGATCCCTAATATCACCCCGAAGGATGTGAGGAAAGAGCATATGCGACCTTAATCTTATAAGCAAACATGAAAAGTCTATCTAGTCTAGAAAAATCATGTAAACATACCCTACAGAAATAGGGATTAATTAGATAAAACATGCAAAGAAGTTAGCACTTTAACATAAAAGATTTGATAAAATAGGAATGTCCAGCCAATCCAATCTGAAGCACCGCACACCATTTTAGGCATGTGCATGTGGGTTAGGGAGGCTATGCCCCTCTATGTTATTTAGGTTCACAAGTGCACCTGCGCCACCCAAGAGGTGTCTTCACCAGGGTTAGGGTATGTGTGATGGGGTAGCCAAACAGAGGTATAAAACAATGACAATGTGTCTGCGCCACCCGAGAGGTGTCTATGCCAAGGTTAGGGTATGTACACCAGGGTAGCCAAATAAAGGTACAACACTCTAATAGTGTTCTTGTGCCACCCGAGAGGTTCTTATGCTAGGGTTATGGTATTTACGCTAGCCTCATAGGTTTTCCAGCTACAGTGAAGTTACAATACGAGTAGAGTGTCTGCGCTAGGTTTGATGTGCCTATGTCAGGGTTAGTGTGCCTGCGCCAAGTTTTATGTGTCTATGACGGGTTTAGTGCACCTACACCCCTCCTGCAGTTAAAATAAGGCCAAAGACACCAAAAATCTCACAACACTCCCAATTTTAGTAAATTAGCTCAAAATTGACAACAACCCATTCGAATGATAGCTCTAAATGGGAACCTAAACATACAATACTAGAAAAATCCTAGTAAATTGAACATTATTTTCCATATGTGTATATCAAAGGTTAGCCAAAAATAATAGAATTCAAGCTAGAATGTTAAGGAAATAAGGTTCTTTCGACCGGGCATGCCAAATGTGTGCATGGTTTAATTTAGCAAAGTTAAGAAAGTTAGAACTAACACCTAGTAGTCCTATAACCAAACTAAATCAAATTCAATGCACCATCATGCTTAGAGCTTAAGAAAAACTAATCTACTAACATCCTTGCATTAGAACATGAAAAAATATTCAAACTAACATGTTAATCTATTAATTTCTATCTCTATTGAATGCTAAAAATGAAATGAACCTACTTAGATCCTTAGCAATCAAAGGTTTGATTGTATGTTTGAATCCCAAGGTTTTCAAGAATGGAGTCTTGCCAATCCATGGCTACAAGAACATTTTACAAATCCCCATATGACTTTAAAACATGGATGGATGAATACAAGAAATGAAAGTAGCTCGCCTCTCTAATGAAGAATGCTCCAAGATGACAAAATGGCTATAGTGTATTTACTAAATACTTCACTTTTGTTTCTCAAGGAATAGGTATAAGTGTAAAGGTAGGAGGAGGGCTCTTTATATAGCTCGGTGGATAGAGGAATCTCTACATCCCTTTGTATGTGGGATAATAGAGATGTTGAGTTAGTTGTGGATAACGGGGTTTAAAAATGGTAGAGTTAACTTTAGGAGAGTTTAACTTGTCCTTTAGTGACTCATGTGGATAAAGGGGTTTATAAATTAACCAAAGTGATTAATTAATAGGTGTGCAAACTTATAAAATATTTTTAGAGGAATATTAACATGGTTTAGACTATAAAGGGATTTAAATCAACTAAATATTGATTTATTGGTTTAATGAAAGGGGATTCTAATTAAGTAGTAATAATTAATTAGTTTAGATACAAGGATGGATTAATTAACGAAAGGCCATTAATTAGGGTATTTGTTGAATAGAAGACTTAATTAATTAACGCCATGTAATTAATTAATGATGATAGGAGAGAAGATGAGAACTATTGACGATATGTCACCAATTTGCAGGAAAGGGGATAATTAGCACAATTTAAGTATTTAAATTGTTTAGGCTAAATTATAGGTGTCTACATCCCTATATCAATATTATATGTGAGGGTAAGAAAAAATTAAACTGGGTAGGAATAATTTGCGATAGCCTAACCGAGAAATAGGAAAAATTTTAGAGCACTCAAACCTTCTACATGACCTCCTATCGTATGTACACCATTCAGCAAAGCATACGAGAGAATTGTTGGTTTTTTCCCTATAAAAGAGAAAAAAATACCGCTATTTATATGTATCATCCTAAGTTGAATATGAAGGTAAAAATCATCATTTCAAGAGGGTGAATGATGCATTCACTATGTACATTTTTAGGTTATTAGAAGGGAATACTGTAAGGAGATTCTTAGATGAGGGAAAGTAACTTATCAATGTTTGTAGCATCTTTTTCACTCAGTTCAGGAAATTTTCATATATACGTTTGGCTAGATTTGAGGGGAAAACCTTGAAACTCCCTATGTATTTTAGAGATAAAATGGTTCTAGTTGAGATATGCAGACAATAGGATAAGATACATAGAACCTGCAGGGACAAGAAGATTGCAGGTGATCAGTTTCCAATCACATTGGGTAACTATACATGTAAAACTGATTTGGATGCCCGAATATTGATAGAATCATTTCTCCTTTTACCCTTAACTATAATAATTTGGAACCTACTTTGACATTAAGGATTTCATTTCCACCAACTTCAAAATGGGTTATCAGCATCTTGCTCATATTGAAGAGTACTTGGCATATTGCTCGATGATTATGAATCTGAAGAATGCACTATGGAAGATTATGTTTGCAATAAATCATGGATTTTGGTATATATGATGTTCCTAAAGGATTGGAGGATGATAATGAAAAATTATAGTCTCTTAAGTATTAAATATCAATTAAGAACACTCTTATTGAGACCATTGATTGGTTTTTCAATGAGAGAGATTATGTAAATGAGCTCAATAACCTTGTCCTAGTGAGAAACGAGAATTTAGTCGGCAAGAAATGAAGATGTTTAGGAAAGGAAATCTAGGTTTACTTATTAAGATACTTCTACTCCTTAGAAATAAATACATGTATCAGCTCCTGAGACACATGAACAATTTTTTCCTTCTCCTCTAGAATCTTCAACTTTGGTGTACACCAAGAAGGGAAAAGCCAAGAAGGATGATAAGGTAGTTGAGGTTATTCAAGAAAGGGATAAACAACCCTCTCCTAAGAAAACTGTAAAAATGCCTAAAAAGGAAGAAATTGTGGACCTCGATGACGATGATAGTGAAGGAAAAGAGAAATAAAAACTTGAGGAGAATATCCTTGTTGAAACTAGTGTAAAGGAAGATCACAAAGAAAATAGTTTCAGAATCTATGGAAATATCTATTATTGAAAATCTTTTGAGGAAAACCTCTAAAATATCAAAATCTCCACCAAAATTTTGAAAAAGTATTCGTATTGTGAATAAGTTTTTATTTTCTCTTTTTGTTAAATAAGTGAACCTCTCCCATAAAGTGGAGGGAATTTTGTCCCATGAATGTTTCTTGTTTTCAAAAGATGAAAATATACAACCAATAGTTTTTGGCACCCACTATGGGGTACGTATTGTGCATCACACCGAAAAAACTTCAATTGAACCAAAAATCATTAGAAACCTGAAAAACAAAAGATATACATGAGGTCAAAGGGCATGTAGTATTGAAGATCCATATATTCAATTACGAAAACAATAAGGCTTTGGGTAGACCCCAAGAAGGAGGAGATCAAAATCCACAAGTTCTCCCCTCTTAAAAATAGAAATGTCAGGAACACAAACTTATAACACAATTAAACACTAGCATTCAATATTTGGTATTTTCTAGAGTCACAATTCCTTTGCAAACTATTTTTCCAAGAATGGCAACACCTTTACCTTAGGGACAACGAGTTAGACCTCTGGCCCTTGCTCAACCATTGCATGATCTCCCAAAAGGGAATAGGTAAAGTTTCTTTAAATTTAGGGGTGATGGAAAACTGTAACCTTATGAGCACATTGTTGTATTCATTGTGGCATGTGGGATACTTGGAGTAGAACATGAAAATTTTTTTGTTAGGATTTTGTGGAGACACTACAAGATAATGTTGTTGACTAGTTCTATCATCTCCCTGCTGGAGCTATCACTTACTAGACCACCATGAGAACTTAATTTGAGTAACAATTCACACCTGTTGAGGATGTACATGCTCTCCTTACTCAAATTTCTCAAATAAAGAAGGAACCATATGAGCCTATGAGAGAATTTTTGCCAAATTTAACAAATTGGTCAATAAGATTCTAGTATCCACTTAGCTTGTAGATCAAATTCAAAAAATATTTTTAGTAAATGCACAATTACCAGAAGTGAGCTATGCATTAAGAAGGGATAACCTTGCTACTCTATATGTTTATCAACACTTAGCCATAAGTGTTGAGGATGATTTAATAATGTCTGGGAAATTAAAAAAGGAACCTACTAAATCTAAGGCTTCTTCTTCAAGAAATAACTCAGACCAGTTAGTGCAAAAATAGCAAATGATATTATAGCTATCAAAAAAAAATTGGCCCAGAATAGTCCTTACAAATATATTCTAAGAAGGAATTTTCAACCTCGAAATCACTTACCTCATGTCTAGTAAAAGCTGGAAATTGAAGGGCCACCTCTCAAAGTTACTATCAATGCAACATGTGAAGTTCACAAACCACAAGAAGAAGATGGAGTTAAAGGGTATGAGGAACTTGAGGGGGAAATAGATTAAATACCAAAAGAAGCTAATGATTCGCAGGTTAATTTCCTCATCACTAAGGTAGTTGATGATGATACGATTATTATGATGAAGTGGTGGCTGATACAAACAATGATTCATATGCTATCATGACCCAAAAATAGATGAGTAAGATAAAAGAAGTGATACATCCCATAAGGAGATCCAAGAAGGTTCCAATTACAATCCGGTTGTTTTGAAAAGAGGAGCTCCTATTCCTACCATCTTTACTCAAAAGTTAAGTCTTGATAATACTGTCTACTTCTTTGTCTTCATCTGCAAATAAGAAAACCTATAATGTCAAAGCTAATAGGCCTAAGTGTTCTTCCCTTTCTAGTCTAGACACCCCATATACCTCGGGATCCTTTGACATAATTTGTTGTTAGTGCAAATCAGCAGCACCCCCTGGATGTTGATCAGATTTCTAGTTTGATCATTCTAAGCATCCAGTGTGATTGCACAACATTGAAACCTCTCTCCAAGTGTGGGACTTGTAAAAATGAGAAAGGAATCTCCAGAGAAGGTTGGTTCCTCTTCCTAAACTACCTGCCACAAGTTGTTCTAGTGCAGGCAAGCTAATCTAATCCTAATCTAACCTCCAAGGAGACAGGGAGAGAGAGAAAAGAAAAAAAAACAAAAGCCTACACTAAAACGGTGATACACCAGAGAAGGAAAATGCTGAACATCTATCAAAACTACTATGAACACAGCTCCAACCTTGCAATGAACATTTAAATGTGCACAAATACCTGCAATGAAGAGAGGCAAGAAGAAAACAAGCAAAAATACGAGCAAGGATGGACAGATGCATCACAAAACACGTTTTTTGTTGCTCCAGAAGTTTGCACAGAACATCATTTTAATGGTAAAAGGAAAAAAATGCCATTACAGAGTAGGGGAGGAGGTTCAAACTCCATTTTCAACCCTGGGGAAGAAAAGAAAGGAGAGCAGAGTAGAAAAGATGAACCACCCTTTGAAAAATGAGCCAAATCTGGGTTTTTACAATGCATGGGTCGAGACCAGGAGAGAGAAAACATGTAAAAATATGGGAGCCATTCCTCATTGAATGAAGATGCATTAAAATAGCATGGGCATCCTTACAGACCCATGCCCTGACATTTTGGCCATGCTGAAGAAGAATGCGACCCATTTTGCATTAAAACTGGTTGTTGAAACGTCATTTCTGGCCATTACCACGTGCCAGAGGCATTTTTCAATTTTATCTCTCTAAACCCCATTAAAATGAAAAAATTACCCTAGAATCATGTATATAATTTTTCAATCTTTCCATTGATATAAAGAACGTGAAAATCCGAGCTCTGGATCGAAAGTTATGGCCATTTGAAGATTTAGGGCAAAAAAGGGCCAAAATCGGATCGGCGGGCAAAAAGTTTGAATTTTTTACCCATTTGGTCTTTGGAAATTTTTCAAATTTTCCCCACACTCTGCCACTCCAGGTGCCACGTGTTAGGCTCTGATTCATCCATGGGCTCATCCTTTGAAAATTTCTTTCGGGCCCTTCCTTAAAATTTTGCCACTTGGACACGTGGCACTATTTCATTAGCTCGGGCCTGAGGGGTGCACTTTGCCCTTCGAAAATTTGACATTTTTCACTTTGGGAAAATTTCCCATTTCCCCGTGCTTCGTCACTTAGATGAAACGTGTCAAGATTCCATTCGATGGTGGGCGGTCGCCAAAACCGTTGTCTTTGAAAACTTTGATTTGAAACTTGGAAATTTTTCTAAGTCCTTCTCTTTTGTCCGCCACTTCACGGGATGAAAATATCCTGCTTGGCCGATTCAGATTCCTTGTTCCTATTTGTGGCCTTTTCACCTTTTCGCGTCCCTTATGTACTTTTGTCCTAGCTATCCGGATTTATCTGGGACAAATATCTCGAACCGCCGAAATGAAGCTGTCTTTCGGCAAATCAGCCGGTTCGCGTCCTCCGCGTACTTTTGTCCGGCTGTCCCAAACCACACGAAATAGACTTAGATGATTTTTCTTGCTTTCACCGTTTCATCTTTTCACGTCCCTCGCATCCCGACATCCCAACTGTCCCGCGGACTGCCTGGGACAAAAGACTTAGCCGATTTTCTTGCTTTTTCGGCCCCAAGCTTGGTACGACGAACCTTAGTACGACCCGAACCCTTCAGACCCGAAATGCTTTAAAACAGTCCTGCAACCTTATTTTTGCATTTTTTCCATTTTTTCTAACTCGTTGGGATTTCTTCTTGGATGGGAGAGTTAGAAGAAGGTCGAGGGGACCCGAAAAACATGATTTTGGGCCTTGAATCAATCTACTTGCTCGGGACTGAATAATCTGATGCATGTTATCAAAATTACCTTGAGGGGTGAATTTTGGATAACGTTTACCATATCAAGAAAACCAAAATTTAAATTTCATAGGCTGAGTTCTATCAAACCCATCCTGATGCCTTTTCTCAGGTTGAAAAATTTGTCAAATCCAAATTCAATCCTATACCCACCACCTCTAAAGTCTTGTTACCTACTCACACCTCTATGCCTCAAAAGAACTTAATGGCTACTACACCTTTCGTAACTAATAAATTGAGCCTTTTTATCACACTTTACTTAGAGCTGGTCATAGGCTCAAGTAATTGTATCATCGAGTTTTGGAGCATCGAGACAATGTGATGTCTAATAAGGTTGTTCATTCTTTAGGTATAACTTTGACATGCACATTTGGTTGGATTTGTAAGGAGGTGTCATTGGTAGTAAGGATTAAGGATGCACAAGTAGCTTTCATTACTTTCCCAGAGAAAAGGGTCAAAGCTACTATCTTAGTAGCAGATATTCCCCCATCCTAGGGCATGTTACTAAGTAAGAAATTCTATAAAGAAGTGGGTAGAGAAATTCAAATGGATTGGTCACACGTTTTTATTCCACTTAATGGGAAGATGAAGAAATTGTTACTTGAGAGACAGACAAAGTACAGTGTGTAAAAAAACCGATGATCCTAAATCATAAATCCTCTAAGAGGACATTGGTCATGGGAACTACATGATCATGTTAGAACAAGAAATGAGAATTTCCAAAGGTGTGATGGATGACCCTAATGGTGTCTGGATCCTTGAATTTGATGGTATTTGTTCTTCAGCTAGTTCTGGAGTAGGAGTGGTCCTATTTTCTCCTAAAAATATGTAGTATCCTTTCTCCTACAAGCTTCAATTTGAAAACACCAATAATAAAATAGAATATGAATCTATTCTTTTGGTACTATTAATGTCCAAGGAGATGGGGATTAAGAATATTTGTGCATGAGGAGATTTAGAACTTATCGTTAAGAAGGTCATAGATATTTTCAAGTTAAGAACAAGAGGCTAAAACACTATAGAAATCTGGTGTGGGATTCTATTGAATTATTAGATGCCTTTTCCATAGAAGTTGTTCCCAAGGAAAATAATACTAGAGCAGATGCTTTAGCCATCTTAGGATCCTTGTTGATCCCTCATCCTGAATTTTCCCAGGAAAATTTCACAATTGAAATGATACATAGGCCAAGTGTGCCAGATAATGCCAAAAATTGGCAAGTATTTAATGATGATCAACATTTACTTTCTTTTCTTGAACTTCAAGATAATTTCAATTAGTTGTATTTTGAAGGTATTGAAGATGATCGTCCCGAGTCCATATCATCTTCTATAGTGAAGAAGGAATTGGGAATGATTTGATAAGGATGGTTGTATTAATTTAAAAGGTAACAAGATACCTAGAGGATTAGTAAGCCTAGAATTTTTTTTTGAAAAACATGATAGGCATATCAAGTTAAAGATATCACATGAGGTTGATCAGTTTGTGGAGTATGAAAATGTTAATATTGGAAGTAAAGAAGAAACCAATCTTGTATACATTAGAAAATGTTGCATGAAAGAAGAAATAAATGGAATGATAAATTTATTAAAAATATATGTTGATGTTCTTTCATATTCATATGGTGATTTGAAATCTTTCAAACCCAAATAAATGTAGCACTATATTCCTTGGAAACCAGGAATCAACCCTTTTAAAAGAAAAGAGGCAATCTGACTCCAATATTTCAGACACCATTTATCAAGAGATTCAAAATATCCTAAAGGAAAGGATAATTTTTCCATTCCATCACTCAGTTTGGGTGGATAATATTGTGTTGGTTAGGGAAAAAATGGTGTAATCCATATTTGTGTTGATTTTTTAAATCTAAATCAAGCCTCCCTCAAGGAAAATTATCCACTCCCCATGATGGATAAAATTATACAAGTTGTTACCGACTCGAAATGTTTTCTATGTTAGATGGTTTTTCAGGGTAAAATTAGATTGAGGTTGATGTTCCTGGTCAACACAAGATGAGTTTCACAACTCCATGGGGAAATTTTTCTTATAAGAGGATGCCATTTAGTCTGATTAATGTTGGTGCCACTTTTCAATGGGAAATGGATTTGGATTTTGGATCTTTGAAAGGAAAATGTATTTTTGTGTATCTGGATGATTTAACTATCTTTTCTAAGAAGAGGAAGATCATTTCCAACATCTTGAAACTATCCTTCGGAAGTGCAAGGAACATGGAGTATCTCTCAATCCAAAAAAGTATACTTTTGATTGATTGAAGGAAATTTGCTAGACATATTATTTCAAAAGAGGGAACCAAGATAGATTTAGAGAGGGTAAAAGCTATCCAGCAAATTCCTCTCCCCACAAGTGAAAAAGTTGTACATTCTCTCTTTAGAAAGACAATTTTTTTAAGGAGATTTATTCTTGATTTTGCAGAGCTAACCATGAGTGTAGCCCAAATGATGAAAGGAAAATAGTATTTTTGTTGGACACGGAAGGGAAAGAAGCTTTTAAAATATTAAAAGGCAATTTACCAAACTACCATCCTTGTTTTCCTTAATTTTGAGAAGGATTTCTTGATCTATTGTTATGCTACTAAGAATAATTTGGTTTTTATTCTAACACAAAATAATATTGAGGGATGTGAGCTACCCATTTCTTTCATGAGCTATTTCCTTAATGCTCATGAATTGAAATATACTGAGATTGAGAAACATGCTTTTGTTGTGGTTAAATTTGTCAAACAATTTAATTTCTATATCCTCAATTCTCAATCTATTGTATTTGTCCCGGATACAATGGTTAAATCTATTCTCACAAATCAATAATTTGGGAAAAAAAAGAGGAAATTAGGTGGCAAAGTTACTAGAGTATGATTTGGACATTAGGCCAACTAAGCTATTATGAGGAAAAGGGATCTATGAGTTGATTATTGCAGGTGCTGAAGATAACCCTTCCTAAGAAGATACACATATTCCAATTGTTTTCTTTATCAGTTTAACTGATGAATGGTATGCTGATATTGCTTATTTTCTTACTTATGGAGGATTCCCATCACATTTTAAATGCAAAATAAAAGAGATCCATTAAGTTGAGATATGTGTAGTATGTGCTTTGGGACAATTCCTTGTTCAAAAGAGGGATTGATGGAAGGTTTCTCAAATGTGTGGACAAAGAACAAAAAAGAGGTTGCTTAGAGCATTTCATGATCAAGCTTGTGGAGGGAATTTCTCATCCGTTGTAACTGCTCATAAAATCCTTTGTGCAAGCTACTACTAGCCAACCCTATTTTGAGATGCAACTAAATGGGTGAGTAAATGTGAAGCTTGCCAAACTTTTGTGGGAAGGCCTAAGCTAGCCACTCTGCCACTCAAACTAGTGGTGATAGAAGAACCCTTTCAACAATGGGGACTAGACTTTGTGGGTACTCTCAATCCTCATTCTAGTGCTGGACATACCCATGTATTAACTGCCATTGATTATTTTACCAAATAGGTGGACGTCATTTCAATAAAAATAAAAACCTCTCGAAGTGATATATAACTTTATCAAGAAAAACATTCTTATTAGATTTGGGATACCAAGAAAAATTATCACTAATTATGCATCCAACTTCTCTTCTTATGAAATGACGGATTTTTTCTATGGGTGTGGAATCTATCTTGCACATTGGTTTGACTACTACCAACAAGGAGATAGACAAGCGAGAATCAACAAACAAGTATTCGGTGACCATCATTCGGAAGATTTTCAATGAATTACGGAGGAATTGGTATAAGAAGTTATATGATGCTCTGGGAAGATAGAATTAATCCCAAAAGGGAAATTGGGATTTCTCCTTTTCATTTGGTTTATGGAATTGACTCTCAATTACCAATGACTTTAGATCTTCTAGCATTACCAGTGATGAAGGCCATTGAAGATTCAAACTTTACTAGTGATTTGGAGAAGAGAATCATGTACCTAGTACCTATAGAAGTTGGATGAGGACAGATTGCAAGTGGTGGATAGGATTGCTACACATCAACAAAGAGTAAAGTAAATATTTGATAAAAATGCCAGACCTAGAGACTTCCAGGTTGGAGACATTGTTCTACTCTAGGACAAGAGGTGGGAGCCTCGAGGAAGTCATGGCAAGTTTGATTCTCTTTGGTTGGGCCCTTTCAAGATCAGACACTTTTCTAGAGAAAATTATTTCTACTTGGACTATATGGATGGAATATCTCTTCCATTGCCATATAGTGGGTAGTACTTGAAGTTGTTTCAGTCCTAGGTTATTAGGCGGTCCTTTGTATAGTTTTCATTTTTGTCTTTGTTGGGTGTTATGTGGATGTCTCTTATGTATTGTTTCATCCTTGACTCGTTTTTACCCAATGGATAAGGTATTGGTCTATCTTGTAAACCATGAGATTTTGGAGTTTATGTTATGTCTTTTTTTCATGGTGCTCAAACCAAGCCATGTCCCCAAAAAGAGCCAATTGTTGTCACCTCCCCAAAGTTTTCAATTTTCTTCTCTAAATTCTAAAATTTTCATGTTAGAAGAATCTAAATCCCCTTTTAAAGGATCCTTGAGAAAGAACTAGTTTCAAAAATTTAGTCATTTTTCAAATTTTAATTTTTTAGGATTTTTCAGTGATATGAGAGTATTTAAGATTTTATTGTTCCTCATGTCCCAAGTTCCTCTAGGCCGTCTATTTCCCAATTTTCCTTTTTTACTGATTAGTCTTAGTTTTCCTTTATTTTCAATCTTTCTAGATTTTTTGAGAAAAGGTGTCTTGATGTCTCAAGGGATGTCTTTGTCAAATATTTATGACTTATCCAATTTTAGTATGTTGCAGGTGTTTCGAATTTTCTTGTCCCATGTTTCCTAAGTGCTCCTTGATCACCATTTGCCCTCAAGTATGCCTTTTTTGATATCCATTCATTGCTTGCTATATCAGATTTGTGCATCTTGGATGTCTTGATGTCCCTTGGGACAATTGTGTAAGTTTTTTCTGCAATTACCACAAATCAGCTATTTCGGCCCGTGCATCCCAAATTTCTCGATGTCCCTTAGGACATTTATGCACATTTGTTCTGCATTACCCGATTTTCATTGTTTTTAGGTCAGCATTTAGTATTAATTACCTCATTTATTTTATCTCGCCACCTACTTGAGTTTAAATGCATATAAATAGTCGGGTAATTGATCATTTTCACCACCTTGCTCACATTTTCTAGATACCGTTTGAGTCCCCTTTTCTACACCATTTATAGTCGTGGTCTAGTACACCTCCATTGTTTTCAAATCTGCGGAGTCTAGTAGGGACACAAGCACCTCTCTACCTTGGAGATGACTATACCAAATATTGGTGATAGTGAATCTCAACACCTCAACATGGAAAATTTTCAGGCACACATTAATTGTCATAACCATTCTCACATTTCCCAACTAATCAAGGATAGTGGAATTGTAGAGGTAGGAGGTTTTCATTTCAATCCAATGCATTGATACAATTCTGACTTGTACTTCCTATTTTGACCCAAATACAAAAGAAATTGTTCACCCTCAAGGGCAGGTGGTGGCTTAACTTGATGAGGATTGTATTCACATTGCTTTTAGAATTCCCATGATTGAATGCTCAAATATTCTTACCAAGGATCAGTGGAAAACTCTTTTTGATCAAGATAGTGAATGGTACAAGATAAGAGTGGCCAAATCTTGGTTTAAAAACCCAAAGAAAGGATCCTCGAGGCTACCTAAGACAATGTTTAGAGTTGATTTACATGAAGAAATGTCATATGTCATCACTCTATTGGTAAGGATAATGGGAATTCCCTCCACCAATGAGTTCCATTCTTTGTATGTGCCCCTATATCAAAATTATATGCGAGGGTAAATAAAACTTAAATCAGGCAGAATAATTTGTGATAGCTTGATTGAGTAATTGGAAAATGTTCAAAGCACTCAAACCTTCTACATGACCTCCTATCTGAAGTACACCATTGCGGATTATAAAGAATGGTTGTGTTCTCCCTATAGAATACAAGAAAGATGCCCCTATTTATATGTATCATCGTAAGTTGACTCGAAGGTAGAAAATCATCATTTCGGGATGGTGAATGATGTATTAACTATGTACATTATCGGGATATTGGAAGGTGATTATGCTAGGAGATTCTTAGATGAGGTTAAAAATTGATCAATTCTTATGGAACCCTTTTCACTTAGTTTAGGAAATTTTCATATATACGTTTGGCTGAATTTGAGGACCAATCCTTGAAACTCCCTATGTACTATAGTGATAAAATTTCTCTAGTTGAGATATGGAGACAATTGAATAAGATGCATAGAACCTGTAGGGACAAGAAGATTGCAAGTATACATTTCCCAATCACATTGGGTAACTACACTTATAAAAATACTTTGGATGCCTAGAACATTGATAGAACCATTTCTCCTCTTACACTTCACTCTTATAGTCCACCAACTTCAAAATGGGTTATCAACATCTTACCGATATTGAAGACTACTTTGGGTAGATTTCTCGATGATTAAGAAGTCGAGTAGAAGGTACATTGAATATTATCTCTTCAAAAAATCATGTATTTTTGTATATATGATGTTCCTGAAGGATTAGAGGATGATAATAAAGAACTTGAGTCTCTTGCGTATTAGAGATTAATCGAGCACACTCCCTATTGAAACCACTAATTTGTTTTTTAAGAAGAGAGATGATTTGAAGGAGCTGAATAACCCTATCCTAGTGAGAACTAGACTTTGTTTTGAAAAGAAAATGAAGATGTTCGGGAAAGGAAATATAGGTTTAATTCTCAAGATACTTCCCCGCTTAGAAATAAATACTTATATCAACTCCTGAGACACATGAACAATATGTTCCTTCTCCTCCAAAATCTTCAACTCTAGTGTACACCAAGAAGGGAAAATCCAATAAGGATGATAAGGTAGTTGAGATTATTCAAGAGAGTGAGAGACAACCATTTACTAAGAAAATTGTAACAATGCTTTATAAGGAAGCAATTGTGGACCTTGGTGATGATGAAAGTGAAGGAAAAGAGCGGGAAATCTTGAGGAGGATATCCATGTCAAAATCAATGTGAAGAAAGATCATTCAAGGAAAACACTTTAAGAATCTATGGAAATATCTACTATGGAGGTTCCTCTCACTCAAACTGATACCTCTATGTTAGAAGTAGTTTTGGTGCAAACTCTAAGTGGTATGATTGCATCTATAATCATGCCTATTATTCCTTCCACTCCAAGCTCTTCGTTTACTTGGGTATAACCAATACTAGAAAGAAAGAAAAGAAAGGCCACTTCATGTGTGGATTCTCCTAATTTTGATGGAGTGGAAGATATTTTAGGTATTACTCCTCCCCCTCTAGTAAACTAGGCCAAAGTCACATCAAGAATTGTTTCTCATTCCCAAGGACAACAATTCATGGAATTTAAAAACCAAATATGGAAAAAGATGCAAAGTACATATCAATGGGTGATCTGGAATTAAAAATAATTTCTCTTGGTGAATCGACACCTAAAAGTGAGGTACATAATTTAGGGGAGGCTGTGTCTAAAGTGATTGCAAGATTTAAAAAGGTAAGCAAACACGGGAACAATTAGAAGAGCATAATCAAATTTTGTCAAGTTTCATTAAATCCTTATTGGAATAAGATAAGGTAGTTGACCTAACTCCCCTAGATTTTATCCCACCTCCTGCCATCATGTCCAATGATGAGATTCAATCCATCACAGATATTCATAAGCATGCCACTTATGGGAAGGCAATGGATGCTATGGTTGATGACTTGATAATCACAAGTCTTAATTTTATTGAAGATGCATTCAATGCCTATGAGAAAATTACTACATTTCAATTAAAATACACTACAAAACTCGGTGGGTTGGATAGGGAGTTGAAATTTTTGAGTGACTACAATCGGGATATCGGATTGATGAGTGAGAGAGATGTCTACAAATCCTTTTGGAAAATAATATTTTTATGATGCAAGATGAATCTATCGAAATAGTAGGTTTTCAACATTGATTTGGAAAATAAAGGTTCTAGAATAGGCCATTGGAGAACTCAAGAAATATGTTGCGAAAAGGAGAAGATTTTAAAGCTTGTGTCATGTTTGATTTCCTATATATTCATTGCCAAATATTTAAATAAAGTTTAAATGATAAATTCACTAGTCAAGAGATCAAATCTCAGTTCAAGACTTTCATTAAAGAAGAGTTGTTCAAGCAAGACACCATATCCAAGGAGAAGATGAAAGAAATTTGCACACTACATGTTGCTATCACAGATGCCAATAAAGAGTTCTTGGAAAATGTAGAGTTCAGAAAAGAAATGGAGAAGTGTTTGGGTAGTTGGACTCATGAACTTGCTAATACAACAATTCCCCAAGGAATGGACATAGTTGAAGCATTGAAAATATTTAGACATCATTTTCTTAACACAAAGGAGACTTCAAGTATTTCTATTAGTATCTTGGATTTTTAGTTCTTATTTTCCTTTCTTATTTAAAATATCTAATTAAGTTGAATTTACCTCTTTAGTCATGTGTTATGGCGAGAGATAAATTGAGTTAGTAATATTAAATTAGATAATAGCTTTTGAAATTAAAATAAAGGAAATTCAAAAGGATCTTTGTAACCATTTCTTGGGTTATTTAAAACAATTTCCTTATCATTATAAAGGATCGAGATTTCTGATATCTGGATGTAAGAAGAGCATTGAAATATTCAATACAGAATAAGTTTCACCCTCTCTCATGCTTTATCTCATTTTGTTCCTTGTCTGATTCGTATAAAGCTATGTGTATTTAAACAAGAACTTTGTGTCTTTTAGTTTATACTTGTATTTGGAACTTTGTGTCTAATACATCAATGTCCTGTGTTTTTATATGCATAGTCTAAATTTTTTTAGTTTATCAAGCATCAGTAAGTTATTACTATGCTATTTATATGTCTGAAGGTGCTCTTCTCTTTAGTTTCTAAATAAAAATTCTTCTATTTTTAATTTCTTTGTATTGAAAACCTTTTGAGGAAAACCTCTAAAATATCATAATCTCCACCAAAATGTTGAACAAGTGTTTATATTTTAAATAAGTTTTTTTTTTTCTCATTTGTGTTCAATAAGGAACCTCTCCCTTAAAGAGGAGGGACCTGTTGTCCCTTGAGTGTTGCTTATTTTTAAAAGATCAAATTCTACAACCAACATAGCTTCAAAGTCCAAAATATCCGTGAATGACTAGCGATTGTTAAGCTTGGAATATGTTGTTCGGCATAACCTAGTGGCCACTAAGCCCATAATATATTATTTATTTTTGTTAAATCCTAGCGACATCTAGTCTTCAAACAATATGTTGTAACATAAGCTAGATGACACTAAGATACAAATATATTTCTTTGAATTGTTGAATTCTAGTGATATCTAAGTTCAAAATATTATATTGTGGAAGCACCTAGATGCCAAGTAGCTTAAAATATGTTATTTTGAATTGTTAAAGCATACCACCAATAACCTTGAATTATTATGATAAAGTATATCATATCGGCCATTAGGATATTATAATCATAATTTAATGTGTTGAATCTTGACGACCGATATGCTCCATATGTTATGAGTTAAATCCTAAAAACCGCTAAGCTTAAATTATTATATCATTGTAAAGACTAGCATCTGCAAAGGTCAAATTAATTTCCTTTAAAATGTGAAATCTGTCAAGATATTTTTCTAAATATTATGATGTGGTAGTATGTAGTGGTCATTAATTTCATACTACCTTAATTTAATTTGTGAAATCTTAGTGAGCGTTAAGCTTTTAATAATATATTGCACCAATACCTAGCGAGATGCTAGCCTCGAAATATCTTACATTTTTTGTTAAATTTTAGCGGCGAATATGTTCCAACTATTATGTTGTGGTAGTATCTTAGTGGTATCAAAGTTCAAAATATCTGTAACTTCCTAGAAATTGCTAAACTACAAATATGGTATTGTTATATACCCTAGTTACCGCTACGCTTGCAATATATTTCTTATTTTTAAAAATCCTAATGACAACTAATATCCATATAATATGTCGCAAGCATAACCTAGCATGAGACATTGAGCTAAGAATATAATTATTTAATGTGTTAAATGCTAGCAACCCAAATGTTTGAGATATTATTTCGTGGCCGTGCATAAGGCTAAGCTCAAATAATATGTTTTGGCATATCTGAGTACTATTCCCTGTATGCGTTAATTTATTTTCCATGTTCTATTTTATGTCCTTGCATGATTTTTCTTCAATTTAGTATTTCATTTCTCTCTTTCTTCTTTATTAACACTTTGCTAGTATTTCTACTATATTGTACTATATATGTAGTATGTTACACACCATGCACTCTCATCTCTTTCTCTTCATATTCCTACAATATATGTGTATATAAGTTATAGGTGTTCTATCGGGAGATACTCTTATTTCTCTCTCTCATTCTCCCTAAAAAAGGGGGAAACCATTGGGTGATATCCCATTATCACGAGAAGTTGAACACTAGGAAACAAAATAAAAGTACAAAAACAAATATTTCATAGGTTAAAATAATCAATTAGAAATAGACTTTAGTTAGAAAACATAGAGCGAGAAAAACTATAGATAAAATACCATCACACCTAGACGATATGACCCATTCGATACGCTTACATCTTGTACAAAAACTCAATAATTTTCTTATTTAGTATAGTTTATGAGGGAAATTTATAGGTTATTTACTCGGTTCAATGGCATCATGCATGTTATAGCTCAAATTATGGTAGTAATAAGGGTATGTACAAGTTAGCATTGACACGATACATTGTGATATCAATTGTAAATTAATATCCTTTGTGTTCATTTATAGTGATACTTACATGTGGGTCTCAAGAATTGTCGAGGTGACTATTATCCTTATAGGCTTGAATTCCCATTATGAATATTTTTCTGAAGAAATCAAGAGTAACTGGATCACTCCCTTTCAAGCAAAATTTTAGTGGCGAATTTTTGAAATTGGAAATGGCAAATTTTAAGCAATCGATTTGCCTTGATTAACCTAAAATTTCCATCAACAAGTCATTTTTATGGTTGAGTTCCCCTACTATTTATATGTCAAAATTAACTTATGTATGTATTTTACCAACATTTCTAATAAAAATGTGTAAATATTCACTAAGGTATAATAAATAGCCTAGGAGGTTACAAGGGGGGAATTAATATAGATGTCCAACAAACAGTGGTTCTCCATCCAACTTGGGTTGGACATTCATTCAACCTAGGTTGGATGATTTGTCCATCGCTATTGTCGACCCGGGTTATAAGGTGGGCAATGGATAGTCGTGTAACCCAAGTTGGATGATCGTCCATCTCCTATCGTCGAGATGGAAAGCAATGGAAGACCATCTAACCCAAGTTGATCAGTCATCATCTATTTTTGTCATAAAACCTAGGTTGGACGGTCGTCCAACCCAAGTTATATGGCGAGACATGTCCAATTGGGTTGGACGGCGGTCCATTACCTTCCCTACAATCTGGCATACGGTAGCCAATGGATGGCCATCTAACACCCTTACAACTATGCGAAATCTAATAAAATTGTGCCCTATCAAATCACCTTTACCACAAAACAATTTTTCAAAAATTTCCCATCGATTCGAAAGTCGATTTTGGAGATTTGCACCCATTCTAAACTAGTTTTTTGGAGGGGGTCTTAAAATAAACCCTTCTCCCTATATAGTTCCCTTAACCATGTGCGGGTGCATTTTCACTTCTTTCGAATTTAATTTACATATTCTACTTGGGGACTGATCACCCCTAACTCCTTCAAACATACAAAAAATTAAATTTCCATAGAAATTGTAATAGGAGTACTCTCTTCGCCTCTCTTGCAAAATGGTCAAGTGTACTATTTCCTTTGTTTTTCTTTTTTACTTACATATTTCTATTTCGATACTAAGTTCAAGATTTTAAATTCAAATTTTTATTTCATATAATATGGACATTGATTATACTTTTTCATGCAAGCAATCATCTTGAAAAATAAAACACAACGAGAAAAAAGGAAAATTCCTAACACAACCATAAGGTGCTCCGAGAGAAGACAAAGTGTGTTTGCACATTGATATAATCTTTCCTTTAAGTACATATTTATTAATTCCATACCTAGAGGGGAAAATGTGTACACTCATTTAAGTAATTCATGTCCTCCAGCAAAATAAATTGTGAAACAATCTTGCACTATCCCAAACTTTCTTAATTTGGCCAATTATTTTCGCCCTAGTTATATCTCATTTATTCTTTCTTGCATACACAACCTTTTTTGGTATAACAACCATATTAATTCATTAAATCATACTATAACCTTATATATCACAATCCCCATTTTCAAATCACTTGCACATCTTTCAAAGACCATATTACCGAGAAAGGTCCATAAATTCCATATGTAATGGGTTGACCTATTTGCTTTTGTCCCTATACCTCCAATGATACTTTTCATAATTTTAATTTCTATACACTTCTAGTTTTCCTTGTTCAAGTTTTTTAGATCCATAACACATATATGAGAAAGTTACTTATCTCACATTTAAGAGGGCATTCTAACTACTTACCACCTAGCATTCAAATGAGAAAATAATAAGATAAATCACAAGAAAAGCTACTTCAAAACTTGTTTGAGGTCCATATACTCTACATGTTCGGTTTATGGTAGTCATCCACTTAGATGTGCAAATACAAAAGGCACATTATCAAATCTAATTAAAGAAAAGGTAAAATTTAAAGTATAATTACATTTGTGCAAGGCCATGATTATAAATTATGTTTGATACATTCTAGATATCACATGCTAGGAGAAAAAAATATGTAGTTTGATCCCTCTTGAGTACCGATTTTTGTCATCGGTGCACATGGGTACCACAACCCACCTAATGTTTGTTTTGTAGGACTCCTACACCAAATAGGGTTTAGAAGTTTCAATTAGTTACACAATAATCATCACATAGTATCGGAGGTCCATATTACAAATAGGAGTAGAACATGAAGCGATACAAAACCCAAAATGTTTCGGGAGAGCTGAAAGTATAAAGGAATAGGGGCTATGATGGGCGTACGCTTTGGGATGTACCATACACCTTGGTCCATGTGGCTCTTTAGGATAAAGTTTTTATGGAGAAGCTCTCTTAGACTATTTCCTAACTTTTCCAGTCATTAATTCAACCTAGATCAAAACACAGTCTACAATATAGTTATAGTTTCTTCTCCTTCTCATTGCTAGAACTTTGCTTCCTTATGTAAAGCTATTTATATTTTTGCATGTATTACTCACGATATTACATTTATTAGCTTTGAAAAATAGTTGATTAAGAAAATATATCATTAGCTCCTACCCCATTAAATTTAAGTATTTATGTTTAATCATTTCCATGCTTTTCCATAAACAATGAAACTCTTTATTTCTCTCTTCCACCGCTAAGCTACATGTTTTTTTCATAATAATTTATTTTCATATTTTGAATAAATTTGTTAATAATCGTGGAAATTTATTGGCTGTAAATTTTTCTACCTTAAATATCACCACCTTACTACAAAAAGAACTTTGCACAACCTTATATAAAAATTACGAGAAAGGATGGGAATGAGCATTAGAAGGGGATAGACATTAAATGAATTAAAGAAAACGCATGTGGATGGTTAACAACAAGACATAGATAGTGAACCACAAATAAATAAATTAGATAAATATACTATAAATTATTAGCTACAAAAGTTTTAGAAAATCATTTTGAATCTAAAAATATTACCCATATCGATTGAAATGGTTGTATTAGTTGTAAGCAATGTTAGGGTGTTATACAAAAAATCAATATAAGCAACTTTAGAAGTTCATTTCTACACTTCACAAAGAAAAAAGAAAAATCGGAAGAAAAAAACTCTATTATGCCTTGCATTAAATGTTATAAATTTCAACATCCTTAGAAACTTGGCTTGTTATCCATGTTTGATACCACAAAGTTGATTATGGTGGTGGCGCATATTGGAATACAAAACATTAGGTCAAGTTAATTCTGCCAAATATAAAATAATAATACAACCTTAAATATGAATGAATTCAAAAATAATGAAAATATAAAATTAGAGAGAAATAAAAAATAAAGTTATGTTGCAGGCATAGAACAAAGAACATATGCATGCTCATGCTCATGGTACAATGTCAGCACACATAGGAGGGAAAAGTATTATTGCACAACACTGTACTAATGCATCGTTTCCGTTCGAATTTGTTCCACCACTACCATTATCTTACCCAGAAAATGCTCTAAATTATTGTTGCCACTTCTTTCTCACAATGCACTTTGTCTTTTGCGTTTACTTTTTAGGAGGTAGGCAGACCGTTCACGATTAGGTGCCGTGGATCCATTTCACAGCTCCGTGTCCAGCGAGACAATTCAGAAATTCAACATTTATTCCGGTCCCGTTTTCTCAAGTGAAGGGTTCTTCCAACAACAACAAACTAATTACGTATATACATTACTATCATCATGATATTCGAAATTAACAATTGAAAAAAATTGTAGAAATCCATAATATATTGACATATGTTTTGGATATTCCCGTATTATGGAGAGAACGTTTCTTATTGAAGGACGATAATTGAAAATTAGTGAGTCTAATCTGATCCGACGAAGAAAGAGTTAGAATTCGATCGGCATGGCGAGGAATTAGATACTACAAATATATTTATCACGTGACTTTGAAATAATATTCTCGCCTTACATTAACAATTCAAAATACTTAAGTTGCAACAAAAATGACATTGAGTCTACATGGATCCGGTAAGGAAAGAGTTGAGAATGCCATCAGCATTGCGAGGAATGAGATAATACAAATGCCCGGCTCCACGAAGCTCATGGTATTGTATCCAGGGAAGTCTTTTGCAGATGTATCGCTGTAATATAACTGGAACCAGAGCGTCCTCGTCACCTTGCCATATATGCACGGATGCTGATATATTATTTCCACCTGCATCCACCTTTAAATCCATGGGATCGAAATCCCACTTACCGAACATCACCATCAACTCTCGATGTAATGACTCGAAAACACCTTGTTGCACTGAGGTCTTTATCCGCTGCATTCATATAAACACTTGATTAAAATCTCATAAAATTATGAATAATTAGTTTAACGACACTCTTGAATAAAATGTCATACTCGAACAAAATCTCCGTTAGCTGAAGCTTTAATACGCATCTCATTGTCTTGGGAATTGAGAGATTTCCAGTCTCCTTTAATAGCGGTGGAAGAAGAAAACCAGGTCTGTGTCATCCACCAATATGTGAGCCACGGTGCGTAGTAAAAAACACGAAGTGCCCACTGGTCCTGTCTTTCTTGCTGCCGATATGCTTCTGCAGATAATTGTTTAGGAAAACCAGGCCATCTATAATTTATAACAGGCGATATGAGCGCTGCGCCTTGAATCCTGTTTTTAGAATTATGATTAGTAATTAATCAACTTCATTCATTAATCCAAAACCAATTGTTAAAGAGTTATTCCTGTTAGACATGCAGAAATTATAGCCTAATTCTGTAGTTAGCATTTAGGATTCTGTAGCTAGCATTTAGGGAAGCTATTTTGTAATTGACAGCACATTAGATGATATGTGTACATGCTGGCATATGTTGTCCATCTGTAGGATGAACAGTAGAGATAGTTTAGTTTGAATTTGAGTTTGAATAAGACTCTGTTTACTGTTATTCTATAAAAATTGTATTCTCTGATTTAGCAGAGCACAAGCAAATAAGAATAAGAAATAGATCAAAACCTGCAGTTGCATTTCTGTGTTCTATATAAGAGTGCTAATAATTTTCAATTCGTACCTGTGGCGTATATATTTGAAGCAACTCCATACGGAGTGTCCTCCAATGGAGATGCCCATTATGTAAAACTTGGGACCCAATTCCAGTTGGTCTGCAAGTTGTTCGATATCGAAGGCTATGCTTTTCACAGACCGCTCTGGATTTGGATCACTTTCACCATATCCAGGCCTATCGAAACTTACTAAATAAACTCCCAACTTTTCGAGTACTTCCTGCATAATATAAATTAATCAATTTTTTTATTTACGCTGATAAGCATTGAAATGATAAGGAGTTTCAGTTGACACACACACCTTAGACGCAGGCAACCCATCATTTCTATTACCAAGAAAACCGTGAGCCACTATTATCTTATATTTAGCTGTGTGTTTAGCTACTCCGCTTTCTTTGTAGGCCAAGTAGCGAGCATCCTTGAGCCGAATGCGGGTGGCAGTAACGATGGGACCAGATGAGGAACCGCATATTTTTGAAGCAGGTGGTTGCATGCTCTTATATGCCCATGCAACCCAAATCAAAACAATTGAAACCACCGCGACCAACATTCCGTCTTCTCCTGCAATTTACTTAAGTTAATATTTATTTTGATCCAGAAAAAGATACAAACAGAAATGAATCGGCTGACCTCCAAATCGAATGGATTCTATCTTCGCAATGCAACAAAACTTTTTGATGGGCAATGGTGTGGTCTGGTCTATTTAATACATGATGGGCGAAAATAGCTTTGAATTGCGTGTGTTACAGTGACTTTGACTTTGATTGTTTGGTTGAATGAACTTATTATTTTCTATTTACAATTCACGGTCTAAATTCAGTCGTGCAAAGCGTTTAAAATGTTATTAAAAGCCTACTTACTTTTCTTCAACAAAATAACATCTGACATAAATGAAAGCACAACTCACAGTCATCATTCATTCGGATTGTATGATGCGTCTAAAAGCGTAGAATAATTGGTTCACCAATAAATTACTAAACATAGTAATTTTCATCCAAAAAAGATGTACAAACATAAATGATTCGACTGAGCTGGATTTGATGCTGAATCCACGCGTGGGTTTCCCATCTTCCCGAATCCCGATACATTAAAACTTTTTTATACATAGTTCTGGTCTGGTCTGGTGTAGTTAATAGTGGATTTTCTGCGTGAACTACACACACTTTGATTGTTAGGTTGACTTGTGTAATTCAAAGCGAAGAGTTGTTGTTAAATCATTTTAATTTAACATTGTCATATGTATATTTATATTTTATAATCAGAATCTAACATACTGATACATTATAAATTCGATACTAAACCGAATTCTTTTTTTTCTTCCAAAATATACATTATTAAATACCTTACTAATAGATAACTAATTGAACTAGTCTAGTTAAAGTAACTAGCTCGAATGCTTAAAGAATACCTGGTATCTCGCAATCCCAAGATTTCAAATTATCTGTCCTGTCATATCAAAATTCCCTGACAGTTTAGCTCTTTCGGTGGATGTAAATTCCAGTAATTTTTATACAATTTACATCCACGAAGAGCTAAAGCTGTGAATTTGATATGACGACAGATAATTTGAAATCTTGGGATGCAGATACTGTGTATTCTTTAAGCATTCGAGCTAATTTTAAAGTAACTAGCTCGAATGCTTAAAGAATACGGTATCTCGCAATCCCAAGATTTCAAATTATCTCGTCCTGTCATATCAAAATTTCTGACAGTTTAGCTCTTTTAGGTGGATGTAAATTCAAGTAATTTTTATAGGTATTTCTATATATATATATATATATATATATATATATATAATGTTTTATATAAACCACTTAAAAATACTTACTGATTTTTGCAAGTTTCGATCTGTCATTGTCTACGGTATATAAAAATATTTACATGTAAAATACGATTAAAATCACAAAAACGACCTATACCTGTCAATTTCCAAGGTGCCTAGGATCCTCTAAAGCGACAACCTATAGCCGTGCACATGCAAACCTGACGAGGATGCGGTCGGGTTTATGATGTCAATGGGCATTTATGCACACATCGCGGTCAAAGACTAGTCGAGTCGAATAGTTCAAAACCTTTGTTTAGTGAAACAATTTCTTGATGTGTCAATATATGATTGAATGAATATAAAAGATGTGATGGTTTTCGACATAAAATTTGTAATGATTTGAGGTTTCGCGTATGTGTCAAAATGCGCGCTTATTCTTTCTTCTTTGTAGGGCACTGGAAATTGGTGTGAGTTGTAGGCCTATTTTTGATGTTAAGTGTTAAACATATAATACAGGTAAAAATAAATATGGCGAGTAAGTGTAATGACAGTTTTAAATTTTTAAAACCCTATAATTTTTAAAGCGGTGATAAATATTGTATATAAAATATTTGAAAATCTATAACTTGTTTATATATATGAAGAAATCATTAAAAAGGGGATAAAAGAAAATGAAATTTCTGACCACCTCAAACATCTAGGCCATAAAGAAATTTTGATCGACACACAACTAATTTGAAATTCAAGTCCTGGATCTAGGTGATAACTCTTAACCAAATTAAATTTCTAAAGGGTCCACGCATACAGCAGAAAAGTCCACCTCAAGTGTGCTAGAAGCTATAATAATTACCTCTGTACGAGCTCCCCCAAGGAGCTTAGCTACAGCCTGAGCCCTATTGATACAGAAGCATCACCTTATCTAGCCAAATAAACTATGAATATATTATATTTGGGGTGTTAAATGTGTTCATGAGTCCTAGAGGTCTTTAGATGTCAATGTGTGTGGTGTGGGTCTTCCAAAAATTCAAATGGAGTTTTTCTCTCCGTTTGTAATATTTGAATATTTTGCCATTTGGCTTAGCTTGAAGGTTGTAATGCACTCTTGAGAATTGAAAACAATGTACAAGGGATGTAGTTCCCACTCCTCTTTGACACTTATTATATTTTAATCTCGATTATTGTTGGCTATGGACATGGATATTATTATATCATTTTGGTTTAGCAAGATGTTAGATGATAGAGATATTCTGACTATTGATGGATTGTGATTCATAGTATGATTTGTGTGGATTCTTAGAGACATAGAGAGACATTTTATATTGATGATGATGATGTGTTATTAGCGTATGCATTTATTGAAATTCAAAATTCTCATCATGTTGACTATGATTTAGCATTCGAACTATTCTCATGATCTTGTTGATATTGATTAAATGGTAGAATTGAGATGTTGTCAAATTTTTAGACAAATGATAGCATTGTTTGGTTGAGATGATGATTTACTTATATGATGATGTTTATTGATTGATGTGAGTATATTTTATCTTTGATGTATTTGATGCGGCTATGAGGTGAAGGAGGTATTGAGTGATTTTACATGTAATTATATCACAAGAATAAGAAGGAGGTTAGGAGACCAACCATAACCGAATGTTGGATGGAATGATAATGGTCACCATGGCAACTTGTGTAATGTGTTATGTTTTGTTTATAGTTTGTTAAGGATTCCCCATGGGGGGATGACCTCCAAATGTGACCATGGGCTATGTGTGTAGTTTTTTTCCTTTTCTTTTATTTATTATCGAGTATGTGATTTATTTTATGATATAATTGATTTAAGCATTGTTGATTAATGTGCCTTAATTAAGTGGATTTATCATGGTTATTAAGTTAATTGGGGATGTGACAAAAGGGGCCATTTATTAGAGTAGTTGGTCCTTTGGATCTTGTGATTTAAGTTGAGTGTATGTGACTTTGAGTGTTGTACACCCTACCTTACTTGGGAAATTCGGATTTGGGCTTAAGGGTCATTTTTAGAGGCTTGTGGGACAAGTTAAGCTTGTCTCACACCTCTTAATTTCATATACCAACTATACCTATGGGTTGGAGGGTCAAAAATATACCCCATTATGTGTTTTGTAAGACAAAAAGTGACATTTATTGCACTTCTCGTACATGGGTTTTAAATTTTGTCCTTAGGGGGTGTGGGTTTGTGTTGAGTGTGTAAGAGGCTTGTCATTTCTGTCAACCAATAATTTATTGTGCCTTAGGGTTGAGGTTTGACTTGTGAGCTGGAGTTGGGGATAAGTGATGTGGCATCCTATATGGAGCCACCTCATCCTCTCCTTCTCTTTTTCTATATATGCAAGTTTAATTGTTTGTTTGGGGGTTATTTCATTTTATTGTGCACTTGTATTTTTGGAGTTAGAGAGTTTTTGGAATTTTTGTTGAAGCCTTCCAGCTTGTTGGAGTTGGATTGAGCTAGAAGGAGCTTGGAGTGTGATTCCTTGATCAATTTCTTACTATTGAAAGGTAGGAGCTATAGTCTTTTTACTTGTTTGTTGTTATATGTGTGTATTGTAATATAAGTGAATGGTTTGTGTGCTTGTTGGGATCTTGAGTAGAATGCCTAAGTATGGTGTAGGAGAAGGCTATGGGGATAATATATTATAAGGAGGTATAATATTTTGTTTCATGTTTTGAGAGGGAGTTGGGTTGGTTGCCTCACCTTGGCTAACAAAATGCTTGCTTTTCTTACTTGGTTTTTTGAGGGAGACATAAGAGATTGTAGGGAGCCATAAGAGAATGTGGGAGGCATAAGAGGATCTTGAGGGAAGCATAAGAGTTATGTAGGGGTTTTGAGATGTATTTTGGAGGGTTTTAAGGTGGGCACCTAATCCCATTGGGAGGTATAAGTGATCTCCCCATAGATCCTTGCTCCATTGGCTTTGCATTTTCAAGTATTGTGTATTTTGACAATTGTATTCTTATGATTTGTTATCTTTTGTTTGAATTTGTTTTAAATCGTTACGAAATTTTTTATTGTGATATGAAAGCATTGTGTTAGTTTCCATGAGTTGTATCCAATCCTTATTGCATTTTGGTTGGGGCTCGGGGGCCAATGAGGAGGATAGATTCTTCTCCTCATTGGATTATTGGTTAGGTGGAGCTGTTTCCTCTGTTGGACCAGAAGAAATGTAAAATGTCTGAATGTGTTTATTCACAATGAAGAGTGTATTAATACAGGAGAGAATTCAGTTAGCAGGTAACCACCTGTAACTGATAGGTCGGTTATACATAACAATGTATTAATTATGCCAACATTCCCCCCCTTAATACATTGTTTTTACAAATCTACCCCAGATTCATCATCTTGTTACGTCATGACATGTCCTATTTGCTTCTTGCAACAAGGACTTTGCCTGGATTTTCTTGAATCTCTATGACAGATGTGCTCTTGTTTGTAGAAAAATAGATGAAGAAGTGAGCTCAAAAGCTCATGTGGTGCGCCACAGATGTGCCTGAGGGCATTTAATCTCGCATTTGTCATCTGGATCGACACAACTCTTCTTCGTCTATATGTCGAACAAGACTCAGTCCATTATGTCCTCGGATTGCAAGTTTTGGAGACTGGCTAAGAGTAGATACCGATGTTCTTCGGTTCTCTCAAATGCGACACGTCTCTATGGTTGCTTGCAATGTTGCTAACATCTCGGGCATGACTTTCATGCTCTCAGACTGTTGCATGGGATCATAGGCTGGTTGTTCGCGTCCATCTTTGATAGCAAATTTGATGAATGAATGAAGGGGCTTAATCTCGTTTTGTTCCGATTTGATTCAAACAAATTCCACATGTCTCTTGATCTTTTGTACGATGCGCTTGCTAATGTATTGCATGATCTGCGAACAATAGTTGAGAAGATGTTGGGGGAAGGAGTCTACCAACGCACACCTGGGTTTTCGGTGGTCGATGCCACTCATGTCAAACTCCACACAGTGCTGATAAGTTGGTCAGTGGTCATTGCCACATGCTCTCTTCTCCCTCTTTGGTGACTGATTCTTCTTCCTCCACGGTTGTGCTGCGACTCTTCAAAGTTACGCAGACCTCTTTCTACATCAATAGTAATGAGTTGAAAGGTAAATCATAACTGTCATAACCGTTCTGTTCCTTCCACTTCCATTTCTGTCTGGATGATCTGTCTCCCTTTCTCTGCTGCTTCTGTACCTCTTCTTTTCAAACGTATCCGAATTCCTCGATTTGAACTCGGGGAGATTTCGACGGTAGGAAAATCTGCCGTGGTCTCGATGGTCACGAGAAGTCCTCGTGTCTTCTTCCCGCGAATCGTTTGCCTCTGGTGTTGCATTGAAGAGATCTGTTGAGGAATGGATGGTTGAGAAGCTGCGAGGCCGTCCATCTTTTGCCTGCGTCTTTTTGCAGACAACATCTAATAAAACTCTGAAATTCTGCAGATGCACTCGGCGGGCAGAGGGCGGATCCCCAAAACAAATGGCACACATCAGTGCAGGCCAATCTGCCTCTTCTCCACCCGCTAGAAAGGGGAAATGTCCGGCGTAGCATTCCAAGAGGGTCAAACCCAAACTCCAGATATCCCCCGTGTAACCGTTATAACTTCCGCCATAGCTCTGCGGGTCGAATCTCTCGGGGCTCATGTATGCACATGTTCCCACATACGAATTGCACCAGGAACCTATCGTCTGTGACACGATTCTGCTCACCCCAAAGTCTGCAATTTTGACTCTTTGTAAATTCTTGGTGATCAACAGATGTATTATGTGCTGGTCGCGTAACAGAGGAGGATCTACAGTAGAAATTATGTGCTGGAATCCACGCTCTTGCTTCCACGCCAGTTTCTCTAACTATTGTCAAACTGTCAAATGCAATTTCCACGCAGGAGGGGAAGCGGTGGTTCCAGGAAGCACTTCATCTTTTATCTACACGCTTCCACGCTCCTGCTTCCACGCCGCTCTGATACCACTGTTGGACCAGAAGAAATGTAAAATGTCTGAATGTGTTTATTCACAATGAAGAGTGTATTAATACAGGAGAGAATTCAGTTAGCAGGTAACCACCTGTAACTGATAGGTCGGTTATACATAACAATGTATTAATTATGCCAACATCCTCTACCCCATTTTTGTTGTTTTGATTGAAGTAAAGAAATGGTGGAGCTCTTTTTGAAGATTTGGGACTTGAAGCATTTGTTGAAGTCAAAACAAATCCTTCATTCTAGAGACTTTCTTGTAATTCCACACAAGGTATGTCATCGATAAAGTCTCTTTATGGACTCAAACAAGTACCTAGGGCATGGTATATAAAAATTGATGATCACCTATTGCAGCATGGATTCACTCGTAGCCCCTCAGATACAAATTTGTATATCAAGAAGGTAGGAACAGAGATTGTCATTCTGGTTTTGTACGTAGATGATCTTGTGATCACAGGAAGTTCTGACAATCTTGTAGATGATGTAAAGAATGATCTAAAGAAATCCTTCGACATGACTGATTTGGGGCTACTTCACTATTGTCTTGGCTTAGAGATATGGCAGAAGAAGAATCATATCTTCATCTCCCAGATGAAATATGCCAAGACACTCCTGGAAAAGTATGGGATGTCAGATTGTAAACCAATGTCCACACCTATGGAAAAAGGTTTGCAACTATCTAGATTCCAGGATTCACCATAGGTAGATGGCACTCACTACAGGCAGCTTGTGGGGAGTCTCATTTACTTGACTTATACCAGACCAGATCTTTGCTTTGTAGTGAGCTATCTCGCAGATTTATGCAGGAGCCGAAGAAATGTCATTGGATAGTAGCAAAGCATGTGTTGAGATATGTCTGAGGTACAGTTGACTTTGGTCTGGAGTATCAGAAGAACATTCAGTTCTTCTTACAGGGATATATAGACTCGGACTATGCAGGATCCGTTGATGACAGGAAATCCACTTCAGGATATGTTTTTCATCTCGGATTTGGACCTATCTCATGGATCAGCAAGAAGTAAACTGTTGTTGCTCTCTCATCCACTGAGGCTGAATACCACACTGCACAAGGAGATGTGTGTGAAGTAATTTGGTTACGTCGCATTCTTGCAGAGATATAGGGATTTCGAAGAGAAACCTCCCATCATTCACTGTGACAATCAAGGTGTGTTGAAGCTTGTGAAGAATCATGTTTTCCATGAACGAACAAAGCATATTGAGGTCGAATGTCACTATATTCGTGAATAGGTCTTGAACCACCAAATTCAGCTCCAGTACTGCCCTACTGATTTTCAGGTTGCAGATATTCTCACCAAGCCTCTCGGCAAGGTGAAGTTTGATTTGTTTAGGGGGTACATTTGTAAGAGCAATGTATTAAGGGGGGGAATGTTAGCGAATTAATACATTTTGTTTGTATTTGTTTAATAAACAGTTATGTAACTGTTTCTGCCACTGGGCTCCCCCTCTCGCTGCCTATATAAAGGCGTCTCTCTGTATTCTGATACATAGCAATATATTCAATCTATTTGGAGCGCCTTCACAAATATCCATATATGACTAGCGATCATTAAGCTCAAAATATGTTATTGCGGCATAACCTAGCAGCCACTAAGATCGTAATATCTTTTTTGTTTTGGTTAAATCATAACAACAAGTAATCTTCAAATAATATGCTACAACATAAGGTAGCGAATGCAAAGCGAAAAATATCATTCTTTGACTTGTTAAATGCTATCGACATCTAAGCTCGAAATATTATATTGTGGAAGAACATAGATGCCGAGTAGCTCAAAATATGTTAATTTGATTTGTTAAATCATACCGTCGATAACCTCCAAATATTATGATTATGCATATCCTAAATGACCGCTAGGCTCTACGAATATTTATTTAATGTGTTGGTCTTGATAACCACTATGCATAAAATATTATGCGTTAAATCCTAACAAATGCTAAGCTTAAATTATTATATCATTGTAAATAGGAGGAGGTATCAGATTAAATTAATTTCCTTTAAATTTTTAAATCCTATCAAGAGAATTTCTCTAAATATTATGTTGTGGTAATACGTAGCAGCCACTAATTTCATACTACCTTAATTTAATTTGTGAAATCCTAGCGACTGCTAAGCTCTAAATAATATGTTGCGACAATACCTAGCGGATGCTAGTCTTGAAATATCTTACTTTATTTCGCTAAAATTTAATCAACTGCTACATTCCGGTTGTTAAAGTATAATGAGTGTCTTAGTGGCCTCAAAGTTCAAAATATCCATAAATGACTAGTGATTGCTAAGATTAAAATATGTTATTGTCTGATAACCTAGCGTCTGCTAAGCTTGCAATATCTTACTTGTTTTCATTAAATCATAACGACAAATAATCTTGAAATAACATGTTGTAACAAGCTAATGAAATTAAGATAAAAATATCATTCCTTGAATTTTTAAATTCTAGAGGAATTTAAGCTCAAAATATTATATTGTGGGAGTACCTAGATACTAAGTAGCTCAAAATATGTGAATTTTATTTGTTAAAGAATACCGTTGATAACCATTAAGTATTATGATTAAGCACTTCCTAGTAGTTGCTAGGATCCTTGAATCTTAATTTAATGTGTTGAATCTGAACTATGATATCCTCCATGTATTTTATGCATAGAATCCTAATGAACGCTAAGATTAAGTTATTATATTATTCAAAATACTATCGGCCACACAACTCAATTTAATTTCCTTTAAATTGTTAAATCATGTCGAGAGAATTTCTCTAATTTCTATGTTGTGGCGTACTTAATGACCACTAATTTTAATACTACCTTAATATAATTTGTGAAATTGTAGAGAGCATTAATCTCCAAATAATATTTTGTCACGGACGCAAGTCTTGGAATACCTTAATTTATTTTGTTAAATCTTAGTGATCGCTATGTTCCAACTATTATGTTGTGGTAGTATCTTAGCGGCTGTTGTCACCTCCTCATAATTGTGAATTTTCTTCTCTGAATTTTAAATTTTTTGTGTTAGGTGATTTCTTAAATGCGCTTGTAAAGGATCCCTTGAGAAAGAGCTATTTTCAAAAAATTATTCATTTTTCAATTTTTAAGTTTTAAGGATTTTTAGTAATATGAGGGTATTTCAGATTTTCCTATTTCTTATGTCCCAAGTTCCTCCGAGTTGTCTATTCATTGATTTTCCGTTTCTTTTGATTGGTTGTGATTTTCATTTATTTTCCGCCTTTTTGGATTTTTGGAGAAATAATGTCCCAATGACCCAAGGGTTGTCTATGTCAAATATTTCTGACTTATCTTATTTTAGTATGTTGTGGGTGTTTCAACTTTTCTTGTCCCACATATCACGAGTGCTCCTTGATCACCATTTCCCTACAAATCCACCTTTTTGATTTCCATTTATTATGGATATTTCAGCTTTGTGTGTCCGGATGTCTGACATCCCTTGGGAAAGTTGTGCAAGTTTTTTCCGCCTTTTTGCAAATCAAGTATTTCGGCTCAAGAGCATTCCAAATGTCCCAATGTCCTTGGGACAATTGTGCACTTTTGTTCCACCTTACATAATTTTCATTATTTTAACGTCAGCATGGAGTATTAATTACCTCATTTATTTCACCCCACCGACCTACTTGAGTTTAAATGCATATAAATACTCAGGTAATTGATCATTTTCACCACCTTAATTACATTTGTTGAGACCATTCAAGTCACCTTTACTCCTCCATTTGTAGTTGTGGTCTAGTACTCCTCTATTATTTTCAAATTTATAGGTGTAAAGAGAAGTTATGAATCGTCAAGGTGTTGATCAAGGAACTAAGGGATTTTCACACAAAGATCTTCTAATCCTATCACAAAATGAAGATCAGCTTCAAGAGACACGAGCACCTCTCTACCTTGGAAATGGTTGTACCCGATATTGGCGATAGTGAAGCTCAACACCTCGACTTAAACAGTTTTTAGGAATGCATTAATTTTCAAAACCTTTCTCCTATTTCCCGACTAATCAAGGATAGTGGAATTGTAGAGGTAGAATGTTTTTCAATTTCTATCCAATGCACTTTGATATAGTTCTCATTTGTACTTCTTGTTTCAAACCTAATAAAAATAATTTTTGAGCATCAAGGGCCGGTTATGACTTGACTTTATAAGGGTTGTATTCACACTTATTTAAGAATTCTTGTGATTGAAGGCTCAAATATTCTTATAAAGGATCAGGTGTAAACTCTTTTTGATCAAGACAGTGAATGGTACAAGAATGGAGTGGCAAAATCTTGGTTTAAGAACCCAAATAAAGGATGCTCAACACTACCCAAGATAATGTTAAGACCTCATTTCCATGAAGAATTGTTAGATGTCATCACTCTGCTAGCTAGGATAATGGGAATGCCCTCCACCAATGAATTCCATTACTAGATGTGCCCCTTGTGTGCATGGTTTAATTTAGAAAAGTTAAGAAAGTTAGAACTAAAACCTAGTAGTCCTATAACAAAACTAAATCAAATTCAATGCACAATCATGCTTAGAGCTTAAGTAAAACTAATCTACTAACATCCTTACATTAGAACATGAACAAATATTCAAAATAACATTTTAATATATTAATATTTATCTCTATTGAATGCTAAAAATGAAATTAACTTCATTAGATCCTTATGAAGCAAAGGTTTGATTGTATGTTTCAATCCAAAGGTTTTCAAGAATGGAGTCTTGTCAATCCATGGCTACAAGACCATTTGGCATATCCCCATATGACTTCAAAACTTGGATGGATGAATACAAGAAATGAATTTAGCTTGACCTCTCCAATGAAGAATGCTCCATGATGACAAAATGGCTATAGTGTATTTGCTATATGCTTCACTTTTCTTTCTCAAGGAATAGGTGTCGGTGTAAAGGTAGGAGGATGGCTTTTATATAGCCCAATGGATAGAGGAATCTCTACATCCCTTTGTATGTGGGATAATAGAGATGTTGAGTTAGTTGTGGATAAGGGGGGTTTAGAAAGGGTTGAGTTAACTTTAGGAGAGTTTAATTTGTCCTTTAGTGACTCATGTGGATAAAGGGGGTTTATTAATTAACGAAAGTGATTAATTACTAGGTATGTAAGCTTATCAAACCTTTTTAGAGGAATATTAACATGATTTAGACTATAAAGGGAATTAAATAAATTAAATAATGATTTATTGGTTTAATGAAAGGGGAAGCTAATTAATTAATAATAATTAATTAGTTTACATAGAAGGAGGATTAATTAATGGAAGGTCATTAATTAGGGTATTTTTCGAATAGAATATTTAATTAATTAATGCCATGTAATAAATTAATGATGATAGGAGGGAAGATGAGCAATACTAATGATATGTCATCAATTTGTGGGAAAGGGGATAATTAGCACAATTTAAGTATTTAAACTGTCTCAGGGATAGATTATAGGCGTCTACATTTTCCCCTCTTTTGGGTGTCGTAGATGACGCCACTTCAAAGATAATAGATGGATAAAATTTTGAAGGGTAGAAGATAAATTAGTAGAAGTGAGAGATTCCCCCTCAAGTATCGATGGGGTGATGAAGGAAGACGATCAACGATAGAAAAATGTGAGAAATGGATAGAGAAAGGAGAGGTGTAGTATACCCAGGTGAAGCGAGAAGAATTTTGTTGATAGTAGGGTGATGTAGAAGAAATATGGGGAAGCGGAGAGAAGAAATAGCTTTTATGCTTTGCATTGAAACGACTGTATTTTCATCATATTGCCAAAGATCTACATCATCAGTCCTTATTAAAAATATAAGCATACGACAAAAGTAGAATGATAGGAAAATTCATACTACGAACAATTGTCCATTGCTGAAATGCCCACCCAATGTAACATACAAAAAGCAATGCAATATGAGAAGGAAACAAGCTCATTTAACAGGGAAAACAAGTACAAACACACATATTCAAACCAACAACGGTCAAGATGGTTGTACAAATGTTTTGTTATCAAGTTGAAGATGTCCATAGGGTCATGATTGATGACAAGGGTTTAAAATGATGCCTCAAGCAAGGATACATGCAAGGGAAGATGATGAAGGACACTAGATCTAATGAAAAGCATAGTGCACTACGAAACATTACTAGGAAACTATATGTGCCCTAGAGTATTGACAAAGCAAGAAAGATAGCTTTGAAAAATGGTTGTAAATTTGATGATCCGCAAGTCGTGTGATCGGTGAAGATGTGAAAATTTCTAGCAGGATATGGAAAGAATACCATGCGCAAGACACAAGTTTCAGTTGTTATAAGTAGGTTTACCTATTTTTGTAGGTTTTATAATTTTTAGGATTTTGTCAAAAAATTTTAAATTGTTTTTGGATTTTGGATGGATATATACATTTTTTTTGCTTTTTTAAATTGTCCAAATTGGTGGATGTGGGACACGTAGAAGAAAGTAGAAGAATTAGTATGAATCTCCTAGATGCAAGAAAAATGCCCCAAGGGGAAGAAAGAAGAAGTAGGCAATAAAGAATGTCACCATAAAATAGAAAAAATTAATAAAATAATTATTTAATAAAAATAATTATTCGATAGAGTGTGGATAAGAAGAAAAACACCTAAGAGCCATAAAAAATTTCCTAGTGAGAAGAAAAGGGGTAATAGACGGAAAAAATGCCCCAACATAATGAAAAATGAAATAAAAATAATTATTTGATTAAAATAATTACGACATTGAATAGAAGAGAAAACAACGGTCAAAACAAGCCTTCAGGCACCACGGCCGATGAAAAATGGCTTGATATAACCCACCGGGGGTTAATCACTGCGACAAATTCATTTTTACCAACCACTACCAAATTTTTACCGCGAGGCCCTAATAGTGACGAGGATGTTGGTGAGAGCGCAAGACTTCCTAAAACGTGTGGACATAGTTTGGGGGTATGACCAGCATGCCGATGATGGCGTCTTTGTCAATTTTTGCAATTAATTCCCTTAATTAATGCTAGAATATGGGTTAGATTAGGGTAGGCCACGAGAGGTGTATGCACGGGGTGCGGTGTCCTAATGATGGCACAAGTGCCATTTAAGCTCATGCGTGCACACGCAAGGGTCCTAATGATGGCACAGTACCAAGGAGCATGTATGAACACCCACATATGCCTTCAATACATGTGTACATGTGCATGCACTGAAATGATAGTGCACACACCACATATACATACATGTATGCATGCATAGGCACACAAAGGTTGTAACCACCCGTAGGTGGATGCGTGCATGTGCATGAACCGAAAGAGAGTGCACATGCCATAGGGTGCACACGTGCCCTAAAGGGTGTGCAGGCACATGGAGTAGACAAATGAGAGAGAAAAAATGCCAAAAAGGATGACACTTAGAAGAAAATTAAGATTTGTAGATGAATCTTAAAGAGTGATAGGCAAGACTTAGAAGAAATGTTAGTAGCTGACAAACAAAATGATTTTGTTTACGAGACTGTTTCTATGTTACATATGTGATAGTGACACACCCGCATAGCGGAGCTAGAGGGGATCATGCACCGATGAGATCGGCTTGTGATGGCCATACTATTGGAGGCGGTGGACCTTGACTCGGATGCTCATATGCCTTCCATCACACTAGACCATGGTCTACTAACTGCGTTGATTGAGCGATGGCACAATGAGAGCCAATGCTTTAGGCTCCCGACAGGAGAGATGACAGTTACTTTGGAGGACGTATGGTGGATCCTTCATGTACCTATTATAGGCTTGATGATCGAGTACACGAGCAACCTTGGGCGGATCAGGGGCAGCGGTTAGTGACCTATTTTGTTTGTGATGAGATACGCCATGAGGACATGACAGTTTCATTGCATGAATGCATATTTGATTTGACATTACACCAGGGCCACTTTACATGATGGCACTTATCAGTGGGTTTTTGCTCACTGATAAGACATGGACATCCTTTCCGATGGGTTTGATGACGTTGGTACATGGAGTATTCAGTTGTGAGTGATCTTGTTTTAGGGCTAATGCATACCGGAAAATCTATAATGGGATCTACATTTTATTACCTACCACCATTAGAAGATGGTGGGGCCAACCTCCCTACTATAGATTTGGTCTTGGGATCACATAGCGATCAGGCACCTTGTAGGTGCATTTCATGCCCGAGCCCTGGAGGAGCTGTCATACATGGCTTGGGTTTTTGTAGGTGATGATGTATGAGGGAACCTAAGCAACGTGTACCACTATCGATGAGAGTTCAATGAGCTGCTAGATAGAGATATCATATGGAGGCCTTATAGGAATATCTGATGGCCGAGGATGGAATAGAGCTTAGTTTTTACACGATGGAGTACTTTATTATTGGTAGCCGCAGCTACATCATGGAGTTATATAGAGCTGACCGATGTCGGGCGATAGATAGGCATGGTGCAGGGGTTCCTTAGCCAGATTTGTGGTATGCCCACCCGGATGTAGAGAGGCAGACTATGGGGCTGCGCATATAGGTGGCTTGAGCTAGGGCTATCTTTTACATGTGGTACCATAGGCATGGGACCCATCCCGACATATTAGAGACCCGGGTACTATGGCTGAGTACATGGATTGGTATGCCATTGTTTTACCATGATGCCTGAATATTCTAGATGAGGCATGGGCAGCAGGCACTCAGCCACTACCAGAGATCCCTTACAACGGTGATGAGGGGGAGGATGTAGGAACCCGTGACGTAGATGATCCATTTAATGGGAAGCCACATGATGGGTAGGGTGTAAAAAAGGTGTAGGGGGAGAGGTAGTAGGGACCAGTACATGCACATGCACAGGTTCCCAGGATTATATTACAAGATCAGGGTCAAGCCTCTAGACTGGTATAGGGACGGATCTAAGAGACAGGCCCTGTAGTGCATTTAGTGGTACAGAGATAGCCACCCTACGAGAAAGAACGCAATAGGTTATAGCGAGAGAGGTATCATGACCAATCTCGTATTTGGGTAGTAATGATAGAGATGTATTTGTTCACTTTCAAAAAATACACAAGATGGTAGCCCGGATGCCCCAAGTGACAAGTTTGCTCAGCAGATGTAGGTGCAACTACATCCCGTGGCTGGAGAGAGATCGACTAAGGGAAGAGCGAGCTGCGGAGTCGAGGCCAAGGTTGCTCACCTATCTGCAAAGATAACATCCTTTTGATGCATAGATGGCACAAGAATGATAACCCGCACTCATAGATATTTGGCGAAAATAGAGGGTAGAGCTTCGTATTAGCAATCCTTGTACTATGAGGATGATCCGGATGAGTGCGGGCACCTTCTTATAGTTAGTAGTTGAGTAGAGTGATGAGGTTAGAGAGGCCTCAGGCCTCATTGGAGCATCCATGAGGGTAGCTGCAGAGCCACGGCTCATAGTCTATGGTCCTCCATGGGGGTAGACCGGCCAGTGCTCGATGACTCAAGTCATCCACGAGTGATCGAGTGTATTAATACATTTTCATGTTAACGAATGTTATGAGCATCATGTGATCGATGTACAACATTTTTGATGTAGAACATTCTTTGATATATGCCTTTGATGAAGGCGGTATCATTCTTTGATCGATTATAACACTTTTGATGTATTTATGATGTATATCTTTGTTGAGACAAACACACACACACACACACACACACACACACACACACACACACACACACACACACACACATATGGACATTTTTAACATGACACATGGGTTATGAGATGATGGATATTATTTTTGGTTTTGATTGATTACATGGATTTATGGATGTGTAATGATGTTAGCTAATTTGATTTTGCATTTATATGTATCTTGATATTTGATGTATCGCATGCACTTTGATTTTTAGATGATAGATCTGCAGATGATATAAAATGTATTGCTCATGTGATGTGCTAGATTTAGTGGACGAGGATGATATGATGATATTGGGGTGGGGGGATAGATTGTGATATTTGCGATCCCTCTTGCCCCCATTTTATGATACGATATGTGATGATTATCTTATCATTTGTGTATGATGTATACTTAGATTTTTATTTATATGATGTATAGATGATGTTAGATGTGATGATATTGATGGAAATATGATGATGTGATAACAAAATGATGCACATGCAACAAGAAAACACAATCAAATGCTAACAAAGAACACAATGAATCAACACAAAAATATACTAGTATACACTAGCATGTAAAAACACACTTTAATATGCACAAGTAAGAATAGATCTAATCCAAGAAAGAAAAGATGAATCCTCAAAAAATATGTCTAACCAACAAACTATACAAATGTACAAGCATGAAGCAACTATACAAGTAAACAAGCAAAATAAGAAACAAGATAAAGGAAGTAAACTAAAGTGAATGTTTTTGTAAGATTGTTTTCTGAAAACATTTTTCTATTTTTTTAATTTTTGTGAAATAATTTTCTATTGTTTTTATTTTTGTGAAATAATTTTCTAATGTTTAGAGTTTTATGAAACAATTTTCTATTTTTTATTTATTTTCGAGACATTTTTGAATGTTTTTGTATATTTCAACATACCCCAAAGCTATGCACGGAGTAACCAAAAAAGTGTGGATACCCCTAGCGTTAGATGGGAAATATATAAGGGAAAGTGCCACATACCCATAAACAAGAAGGAGAAGTCACAAAAGTACCCCCAATCGGATGATGAATAGACAAAGACCATCCCTTCACCGAATAACAATAGGAAAAATATCCAAATCAAGGCTTTACAAGATTAGGCTCACGGGGAATCTCAGATGTAGATGTGGAACTAGCCCTAGGCTAAGTAAAAGTATCCTCGAGATGCAAGATGCTTGTGAATAGCCAATCCTCTCAAGGTGCCAAAACTGGTTTTCACCAAAGGACTTGTCAAAAATGCCACAATTGCGTGGTTTTTACTTATGGATGACCTATTTTCTCTTTTTCTCTTTTTTATTTTTTTATTTTTATTTTTATTTTTTTGTATTTTGATCATTTTTACCCTGTTTTTGGTTTTCTTTTCTGATTTCCGTGCCATGTTCAAGAATAGAAGCGCTTAAGGTGCATGGCATTTATGGACTTGCGGAGGTCATCACCATTGGGTGGGAATGTTTGTATCCTCCCGTGCCATACTTGAGCACGATGACATAAGGTCCTAACCAATGCGGTTCGAGCTTTTGTTTCTTCTCTCTTTCCACCCTTATGTTGAACTGATTTTCCTTCATGACCAAATCACCAACCTCAAACAGACGAGGTATCATTCTTTTGTTGTAAATGTGAGAGACTTTGTTTTGATACACTTTAAGATGATTTAGGACGCGGATGCGCTTCTCATCTAGGAGTTCCAACTCGCCATTCTAGCCACTCTATAATCCTCATACTTATTGAGATAATCCGTAAGAGAGATTCGTAGGGAAGAAAGATTGATTTGTAACAGGATGATAGATTTCATTCCAAATATCGGGAAATATGGTGTTGCGGCGGGAGTGTGAATAAAGGTCATGTAAGCTGAAATATCTGGGTGAATTTGTAAATGCCAGTTGCGACCTATCTTACTTACCATCTTTTCCATAATTTAAACCAAAGTCTTGTTATTGGCCCCGACCTATCCATTACCTTGGGGGTAATAAAGTGTAGACCACTTTAATCTTGTTTGAAACCGATGATGACAGAGATCATTCACGGTCCTATTCTTGAATTATTTTCCATTGTAAGTAAAATGTGGGAATGCCATAATAGAAAATAATATGATTCATGATGAAATTTGAGATATGAGCACCTATTACATAGGTCACAAGGATAACCTCCACCCACTTGGTAAAATATGTAGTCATTTGTAATGATGTGGGTGTGGCCATTAGATGAAGTAGGGGTAAGCTGCCCTATTAAATCAAGTCCCCATTTGGAAAATGGCCATGGGTTTGTGATGGTTTGCAATGGATGTGACGAGGCATGGATGAAATTTCCATACTTTTGATAGAGTACACACTTCGGCACATAGTTACGTGTAGTTAGTTTCCATGATAGGCCAATAGTATCTCACTCTCAATAATTTCTTGGTCAGAACCATACTGTTTTTTTAGGCCCCACATACCCCTTCATGGACCTCCTTAATCACTGGGACTGACTTTGTTGTATCGATACAACATAACTGATTCTCATCATAGCCACGATGATAGAGCATACCTCCTAAGAGGGTGTAACATGGCGTATAAGGCTTTGTTTTTGACACAAGATATGTCAAGAGGGAACATGTTGTCTTTAAGGTAAGTGAAGATGGGCTCATACCATGGGGAATCAGGACCAACAACATCACAAGATAAACATGATTCTAGCATGTCATGTGCAGGTTGGTGTAGATTTTCAAAAAAGAAAGGCATATCATTACTTTCTGGTGGAATTCACAACATAGAACATATAGTTGCCATAACATCTGTAGATTTGTTTGATGCTCTTAGAATCTGTTAAAATTTGGTATGCACAAAATAATCTTTCAAAGTTTCAACTAGATTTTTGTAAGGGATGAGTTTCTCATCCTCGATGATTAATTGTGATTCACCAACAATCTTAACATGCTGAATGTCCCATTTGATTGTGAGTTTCATCCCAACAATGAGCGCCTCATACTCTATAATATTATTTATGCAAGGAAAACCAAGGCGAAAGGCTTGAGGTATGGGGTCACCAGAAGGAGTAATTAGTACCACACCTACCCCTGAACCATGAAAGGTAAAAGATCCATCAAAGTGTACCTGCCACATGATGGATTCCTCAATATATAGTAATGAAACATCTAGTAAATCCAGATTCACAGGTTCTGTTCCTTGTAAAGGTGCTTCTGCTAACTGATCAAAAGTACCTATCCCTTGACTAACTTTTGGTGCACAAACGTGATGTGAAACTCACTCAGTAGAATTATCCAATTAGCCATTCTACCGGTGAGGGTGGGTTTAGACAATAGGTATTTGAGCAAGTCAGCTTTTGATATAAGCTTAGTTTTAGTATTTAAGAGGTAACAATGAAGTTTTTGAAAGGTAAAAACTACAACCAAACAAGATTTTTTTGATTTAAGGATAGTTCAGCTCATAAGAGATGAGAGTACGACTGAGATAGTATACTACTTTTTCTTTGTGGCCAAGGTCTTCTTGGGTGACCAACGTACCAATATAAAATTGAGTAGCTAAAATATATATTAGGAGTGGCTCACGAAGTGTGGGGGCATGAGGACGGAGTGGATTGGAAAAGTATTTCTTAAGTAGGGTGAAAGCCTCTTATTTCTATAGTCCCAAGATAAATGAAACATCCTTCTTAAGTAATTGAGTGAGCGAATGACATTTATCGGCAAGTTGAGAGATGAAACAATGAATAACCCGTATCTTTCCCTACAATCTACGCAATTGTTTAATGTTTTTGGGAGGAGGCATTTCGTAAGTAATAGCAGGGTCTACCTCAATCCCTCTTCGTGATACAATGAAACCAAGAAACTTACTTGATAGCATGCTAAAGAAACATTTCTTTGTGTTTAAACAGACCTTGTACTCTCACTGGGCATTTGAATATACACCACAAAATAGGAGAGTGATATTTTCTCATCTTAAATTTCCTAAGGATATCATCCATATATTCTTCCATGATATCATGGATCATATCATGAAAAATCACCATCATTTCCCTTTGATAGGTAGCTCCTACATTTTAAAGGCCAAACGACATTACTCCATAAAAGAAAGTACCCCGAGGAGTTGTGAAGGTATTCTTGTGTTGATATTCATCACGCCTATCTTGATCCGATTGTAGCCTGAAAATCCATCCATAAGAGACATCATTTCATATCCTGTTGTTAAATGAAAAATCATATCGATGTTAGGCAACATAAAATCATTCTTTGGGCATGCCTTATTTATGTCTCTGAAATTGGTACAGATTATGATCCCAATAGGTTTCTTCTATACAAGGATGATGTTTGATATCCATTTGCATTAATCAATGGGTTGAATGAATTTGGCCATGAGAAACCTTTCTAACTCTTCCTTAACTAGGAGATCCACCCTCGGGTGCATCTTTCTGAGCTTTTGCTTGATGGGCTTGGTGTCTTTGTGTACAAATAAGTTTTTTAATACCAAGGTTGGGTCCAAGCCTGGCATATCCTTATAGGACCATGCGAACACATCTATAAATTCCCACAGCAGCATGGTGAATGTTTTTGTTCCCATGCTGAGAGCAAAGCTCCCAACTTGACTATTTTCGGGTCATCTTCTATGCCAATGTTTACATCAATAGTCTCTTCTACCAGTATCTTTGACAAATGCTCCATATGCGTAGGATTGGGAGGAAGGTTGAGATCTTTGTCCAAGGATGTCTCCATGAGATTTTCATCCTTGGCTTGGTCACTTTTATTTTCCTTTGATTTTTTTCATTAATGAGGTCACTTTTATTATCATCGATGAGGCCTTGGATGTCTTGACGGAGTTGTAGACATTTGTTTGTTTTGTGTCCTTTGAAACGATGTAATTCACAATAGTCATGCTCTTTGTACCATGATGGCTTTGGAGCATTGTCATCAAAGGGGTGTGTCATGGGATAAGTCACCATGTGAGTTGCATCCAATTGTTTCAATATGATTGACAAAGGTTCGTTGAGAGGAGTGAAAATTCTACATTTAGGTGGTGGTTGAATAGGTCCTTTGGTCAGTTTAAAAGGTTGACCGGTTTGAACCGTTTGCACATGTTTGGAATCTGTGATTCCATCTCCCACCACGTTCTTGTTTTTGTTGAATATTTTCGACTTTTCCATAGGTTTAACGCTTTGGTTATCTTTAGAGTGTGATTTAAGAGTTCCTTTGGAAATAAGGGCTTTCTCTATTTGAATTCCCTTCTCAATAACCTCCTTGAAAGTGTGAACACAATGCATTTGAAGGTGGAAAGTGATGTCTAGATTTAGATTGGGCACAAAGATACTCACAAGCTTCTTTTCAGGGAATGTACAGGGGAAGTGACTGGCTATCCCTCTCCATCTTTGTCGAAGCTAGAAAATGTTTTGTTGGGACGTTGTTTAGCACCACAAAAGTCTTCCACGGTTATGTCACTATCTATATTATACAAGAAGTGTTGTACAAATCTTTCGCGATTCTAGGCCATGTAAAGTTAGACCCCGAGGTAAGTGAGTAAACCATTCTAAGGCTTGGCCCCTAGACTCTTTGGAAAGATTCGTATGAGTTAATTGTCATTGTAGACCACTTCTTGGCATGCCATATAAAAATATTTTACATGGTCTCGTGGGTGAGCCTTCCCTCCGTATTTTTGAATTTTGGCATGTCAAACTTTTTAGGGAAAGGTTGAAGTGTCATACTTTTGTCAAATGGATAGGGACATAGCTCTTCATATTGATATTTTATTCTATTTCTCATAGTGATCTCTTGGAGGCTTGTAAGTGTTTCCCTCATGGATTGCATTTCTTGAGCGAGTAATTGTTCTTTGGTAGGAGAAGTAGGGATATATACATGATGATTCTCCATATTGTCTTCTCCTTGATTTTCCTATGAAGTTTTGAGTTTGAATTTAGGCTTTGTCTTTTGGACATTCTTGTTTGTTTCTTTTTGTACATGAGAGGTTAACAAGGCCAATTGTCGACTAAGGTTGCTAATTTGTTGCTAAATAGTGACTTCTTCTTTACTACATCATGTGTAGGTTGTTAAACATGTTCATGTTCGATTTTGACTTGTACATGGTACTTTAATGAAATCTATTCTATATCCCACTACATTATCATTTCTTGCATTGGAGGTAGAAGCATGTCCATGTGTTAAAATATCATCCATGTTGATAAGAGGTTGCTCCTTGTCATTATCATCATTTGTAGGTGGGATTGTTTCTTGTTCAATAGGAATTTTAGCTCCCAATTCTACAACTCATGCCAACACCCTATCCTTGTTCCTAAAAAGGAATTCATTTAACAAGGTAGTTTTGAAGTCAAATTCTTCATGTGGGGATTCCAACTCGTCACCACTGTGATCTATCATTTCTTCTACATCTTTTTCCACAGAAAATAAAGGCCCAAGATCATGGCTGATAAAAGGGTTTGATCCTTGTCTGTTTGAGGCTTCCCAAGGTTACGCTTGTTGTGTTTCTAATGTTTTCTTTTTTAGCGCTAATCGTGTTTTAGGAGCCATGATGTGTAAAAGTTTCACTAAGGTATCTTTTGAATGTGTTCAATGATTTTTTATCTAACATAAGTGAAATGTAAAAATAAAGTCAATAATATGAATGAGTATAAATGCTAAAGTACCAATGTGACAACATGATAAGTCAATAGTGACACAATGTTTGGTAACAAACCTATCAATCAAATGAAGTACTTCTAGGTTTGTTTCAAAAAGGTATTCGGTGTTGTAAGATAATTAATAAGATGTCCTTACTTATGTCGAGTTCAAAGACATGAACAAGGCATAAGTAATAACAAAAATTTAATGTGACCTCCTAACAAGGTATACTAGAAGTAAGCCCAAATTCAATTAAGACCTATATCCCAAAATATGTTAGTTACAATTGTGAGTGACACAACAATGTAGTGATATGATATAAACAAATAAACTTTCCGAGGAAGTTCAAGATGACGAACCAAGCCTAACTATGATGATGATCCTGATGTGGATTCAAGATCACAAAGGCTTCCAATGAAATGAATACATCTCCACACACTTTAGATGTTTAACTTACCTATCCGCAAACATGGATGGGTGTAAACGAACAAAAAAGTGGCAGAAACAATCAATTGATAACGCAAAGGTAGTCACTTTTCTCTTGATCAACAAAGTGTCAAAAGAAAGTGAAGGAAGTAGATCAAAAATGGGGGTGAAATATGTTGGCTTTACTCTGCAAGAGTTTCACCTCGCCTTAAGGAAAGTGAAAAACTAAGCAAAAGTAATGCTTCCCATGTTTTGTGATGAATGATGGCTCACAACTCAAAACTATTTTGAAATGGTCAAAGTGGGCTCCTGGCCAAAGATATCTTCCTAGGTGGCTCTCTCAACTAGGTGTTACAAAAGTTTCTTAAGCAAGCTTGATTTACCCAAAAAGTCGCAATGACTAATTTTGGAGTATCTCGGCTTTACTTTACCCCCTTCAAGAAAAGTATACAAATAGTGTATCAACATGTACTATCACTGGGGTCACCATACGGACAACCGGTAATGCTAACTCACAAAGACCAACTAGTCAAGTAGGTTGTGCAGAGAACTTCCCATTTCATCCACAAGGTTCCTTCTTGTGTGGACTACTTTGGGGTTCCTAGGACCATCCCCATTGTTGTATCTTAAGGCTTATGCCAAAGGGGTTATGTCCTAGTTTTAAGTGGATGGGACGTACCCTTATCCAAACCTGCAAATACAATGTTTTTGAACGTGGTGTTATTTTTAGATTGTTTAATTTTTTGTGTTTTGCTTGAACAACTTTTGAAACCTACACAGAAACTATATTAGTATTTTTATTTCTTTTTGACTCCACCTTTCCTTGACAAGTGTGTTTTTGGTTCTGCACAACGGGTTAGTAATTTTCCATAAATAGAATAAAATCATTTATGATTCTCAAGATCATCCAAGGACACAAGAGAAGAGCATACGTGACGTTTTTTAGGATCCAATAATTTACCAAATGGAAAACAAATTAATTCAAACACACCAATTTAACTCATTTCTACTTAATTAGGACATTCTCAACATTTTCAAAGTGCAAAAAGACCTAAGAATCATTTATGATTCCCAAGATCACCCCAAAGGATGCGAGGGAAGAGCATATGCGACCTTACTCTTATAAGAAAGCATGCAAAGTCTATCTAGTCTAGCAAAAGCATGTAAACATACCCTACAGAAATAGGCATTAATTAGATAAAACCTGCAAAGAAGTTAGCACTTTAACATACAAGATTTGAGAAAACAGAATGTGCGAGACTAATCCGATCTAAAGCACCTACACACCATTTTAGGCATGTGCATGTGGGTTAGGGAGGCTATGCCCTCTATGTTATTTAGGTTCACAGTGCACCTGCACCACCCAAGAGGTGTCTTCACCGGGGTTAGGGTATGTGTGATGGGGTAGCCAAATAGAGGTACAAAACACTTGAAAATGTGTCTGCGCCACCTAAGAGGTGTCTATGCAAGGGTTAGGGTATGTACGCCAGGGTAGCCAAATAAAGGTACAACACTCTGATAGTGTTCTTGTGCCACCCGAGGGTTCTTGTGCTAGGGTTAGGTTATGTACACTAGCCTCATAGGTTTTCCAGCTACAGTGAAGTTATAGTACGAATAGAGTGTATGTGCCGGAGTTTGATGTGCCTATGTCGGGGTTAGCGTGCTGCATGCCATATTTTATGTGTCTATGCCAAGTTTAGTGCACCGACACCCCTCCCCGCAGTTAAAATATGTCCAAAGACACCAAAAACTCACAATACTCCAAATTTTAGTAAATTAGCTCAAAATTCACAACAACCCGTTAGAATGATAGCTCTAAATGGGAACCTACACATACAATACTAGCAAAATCCTAGTAAATTGAATATTATTTTCCATATGTGTATATCGAAGGTTAGCCAAAAATAATAGAATTCAAGCTAGAATGTTAAGGAAATAAGGTTCCGTTTGGACCAAGGCGTGCAAATGTTTGCATGGTTTAATTTATCAAAGTTAATAAAGTTAGAACTAACACCTAGTAGTCCTATAACCAAACTAAATCAAATTAAATGCACCATCATGCTTAGAGCTTAAGCAAAACTAATCTACTAACATCCTTACATTAGAACATGAACAAATATTCAAACTAACATGTTAATCTATTAATCTCTATCTCTATTGAATGCTAAAAATAAAATGAACCTACTAAGATCCTTAGCAATCAAACGTTTGATTGTATGTTTGAATCCCAAGGTTTTCAAGACTGGAGTCTTTCCAATCCATGGCTACAAGACCATTTTACATATCCTCATATGACTTTAAAACATGGATGGATGAATACAAGAAATGAAAGTAGCTCGCCTCTCCAATGAAGAATGCTCCAAGATGACAAAATGGCTATAGTGTATTTGCTATATGCTTCACTTTTGTTTCTCAAGGAATAGGTGTAAGTGTAAAGGTAGGAGGAGGGCTCTTTATATAGCCCAATGGATAGAGGAATCTCTACATCCCTTTGTATGTGGGATAATAGAGATGTTGAGTTAGTTGTGGATAAGGGGGTTTAGAAAGGGTTGAGTTAACTTTAGGAGAGTTTAATTTGTCCTTTAGTGACTCATGTGGATAAAGGGGGTTTATTAATTAACCAAAGTGATTAATTAATAGGTGTGCAAGCTTATAAAATCTTTTTAGAGGAATATTAGCATGATTTAGACTATAAAAGGGAATTAAATCAACCGAATATTGATTTATTGGTTTAATGAAAGGGTATTCTAATTAATTAGTAATAATTAATTAGTTTAGATACAAGGATGGATTAATTAATGAAGGCCATTAATTAGGGTATTTGTTGAATAGAAGATTTAACTAATTAAGGCCATGTAATTGATTAATGATGATTGGAGGGAAGATGAGCACTATTGATGATATGTCACCAATTTACGGGAAAGGGGATAATTAGAACAATTTAAGTATTTAAATTGTTTAGGCTAAATTATAGGTGTCTACATCCCTATATCAATATTATATGTTAGGGTAAGAAAAAATTAAACTAGGCAGAATAATTTATGATAGCCTAAGCGAGAAATTGGAAAAATTTAGAGCACTCAAACCTTCTACATGACCTCCTATCGTATGTACACCATTGCAGCGTACAGAGAATTGTTGGGTTTTTCCCATGTAAAATAGAAGAAAAATACCACTATTTATATGTATCGTCCTAAGTTGAATATGAAGGTAAAAAATCATCATTTCAGGAGGGTGAATGATGCATTCACTATGTACATTATTAGGTTATTATAAGGGAATAATGTAAGGAGATTCTTAGATGAGGCAAAGTAACTTATCAATGTCTATAGCAGCTTTTTCACTCAGTTTAGGAAATTTTCATATATAAGTTTGGCTAGATTTGAGGGGAAAACCTTGAAACTCCATATGTCTTTTACTGATAAAATGGTTCTAGTTGAGATATACAGACATTAGGATAAGATACATAGAACTTGCAGGGACAAGAAGATTGTAGGTATTCAGTTTCCAATCACATTGGGTAACTATACTTGTAAAACTGATTTGGATGCCCTGAATATTAATAGAATCATTTCTCCTTTTACCCTTAACTATAATAATTCTGGAACCTACTTTAACATTAAGGAGTTCATTTCCACCAACTTCAGAATTGGTTATCAGCATCTTTCTCATATTGAAGAGTACCTAGCATATTGCTCTGATGATTATGAATCCCGAAGAATGCACTATGGAAGATTATGTTTGCAACAAATCATGGATTTTGGTATATATGATGTTCCTTAAGGATTGGAGGATGATAATGAATAAATTTAGTCTCTTGAGTATTAAATATCGATCAAGAACACTCCTATTGAGACCATTGATTGGTTTTTCAATGAGAGAGATTATTTAAATGAGCTCAATAACCTTGTCCTAGTGAGAAATAGAATTTAGTTTGACAAGAAATGAAGATGTTCAGGGAAAGGAAATCTAGGTTTACTTATCAAGATAATTCTACTCCTCAGAAAGAAATACATGTATCAGCTCATGAGAGACCTAAACAATTTATTCCTTCTCCTCTAGAATATTCAACTTTGGTGTACACCAAGAAGGGAAAAGCCAAGAAGAATGATATGGTCGTTGAGGTTATTCAAGAAAGGGAGAAATAACCCTCTCCTAAGAAAAGCGTAATAATGCCTAAAAAAGAAGAAATTGTGGACCTCGATGATGATGACAAAGTGAAGGAAAAGAGCAATAAAAACTTGAGGAGATTATCCTTGTTGAAAGTAGTGTAAAGGAAGATCTGTCAAAGAAAATAGTTTCAGAATCTGTGAAAATATCTACTATGGAGGCTTACGTCACTTTGAAGTTGATACCATTGTGTTAGAAGTAGCTCTAGTCCAAACTCTAAGTGAAATGACTGCATCTATACTTGGGCCTATTGATCCTTCCACTTGAAGGTCTTCATTTATCTTGGTATATCCATTACTGGAAAGCAAGAAATTAAAGGCCACTTCAAGTGTGAGTGATCCTAAGTTTTATGTAGTGGTAGCTCTTCTAGGTACTACTCCTCCCCCTCAAGAAGAAAAGGCCAAATTCACATCAAGATTGGTTTCAAAATCCAAATGCCAATAACTCATGGAAATTGTAAAACCCAATTTGGACACCTCAAAGTGAGGTGCATAATTTGAGGACTTTTTCTCGAGTTATTGAAAAAATTGAAAAAGGGAAGCGAGATAAAGGAGCAGTTAGAAGAGAAGAATCAAATTTTGTCAAGTTTCATCAAATCCTTATTGGCAGAAGATAAGGTACTTGACCCAATTCCCCTAGCTTCTATCCCACGTCCTGCCATATTGTCCAATGATGAGGTTCAAGCCATGAAATACATCCATAAGCATTCCACTTATGGCCCAAAGGTAATGGAGACTATGGTTGATGACTTGATAATCACAAGTCATGACAAAATTGCTAAGATTCAATTAAAATTCACTAGTTGAAATTGTGGAGGAGTAAATTCAAGATCTCAGATTGATGAGTGAGACATATGTAAAAATATACGTATAATAATGTTTTTGATAATGAAAAGATGAATATGTCCAAATAGTGGGTTTTCAGCATTGACTGGAAAATAAAGGTTCTGGAAGAGGCCATTGGAGAACTCAGAAATATGTTACAAAAAGGAGAAGCTTTTAAAGCTTGTGTCATGTCTGCCTTCCTAGATATTCATTTCCAAATATTCAAAGAGAATTCAAATGATAAATTCACTATTCAAGAGATCAAATCTCAGTTCAAGACTTTTGTTAAAGAATATTTGTTCAAGCAAGACACCATATCCAAGGAGAAGGTGAAAGAAATTTTCACACTACAAGATGCTATCACAGATGCCAATAAAGAGTTCTTGGACAATGCATAATTCAAAAAGAAATGGAGAAGTGTTTCGGGATTTTACTCAATCAACCACTAATACAAAAACTACCCAAGGAATGGACATAATTGGAGCATTGAAAATATTTAGACATCAATTTCTTAAGACAGAGGGGACTTCAAGTGCTTCTACTAGCATCTCGGCTTCCTAGTTCATATTTTCCTTTCTTGTTTAAAATACCTAATTAAGGTGATTTTATCTATTTATTCATGTGTTATGAAAATAAGAGATAAATTGAGTTTTAATATTTAATTAGATACTAAATTTTGAAATTAATAGAAAGGAAATCAAAAAAGCTCTTTGCTTGTTTCTTGGGTTATTTAAAGAAATTTCCTTATCATTGTAAAGGATCAAGATTTCTGATATCCGGATGTAAGAAGAGCATTGAACTATTCAATACAGAAGAAGTTTCACCTCTGTCACGTTTTATCTCTTTTTGGTACTTGTGTGATTCATATAAAGCTATGTGTATTTAAGCAAGAACTTTGTGTCTTTCAATTGATAGCTTTATTTAGAATTTTTTTCCTACTACATGCATGTCTTGTGTTTTTATATGCATAGTCTAAATATTTTTATTTTATCAAGCATAAGTAAGATATTACTCTGCTATACATATATGTCCGAAGGTGTTCTTCTCTTCAGTTTCTAAATACCAATTATTTTGTTTTTCTTTTCTTCTGTATTGAAAATCTTTTGAGGAAAACCTCTAAAATATCAAAATCTCCACCAAAATTTTGAACAAGTATTCGTATTGTGAATAAGTTTTTATTTTCTCTTTTGTGTTAAATAAGGGAACCTCTCCCATAAAGCTGGAGGGAATTTTGTCCCATGAATGTTGCTTGTTTTCAAAAGATGAAAATATACAACCAATAGTTTTGGCACCCAATGTGGGGTACGCATTGTGCATCACACCGAAAAAACTTCAATTGAACCAAAAATCATTAGAAACACGAAAAACAAAAGATATACATGAGGTCAAAGGGCATGTAGTATTCACGGGAGGGGTCACCTAGTAAAACTATTAAATAGCACGTGCGTTCGGAGGGTATTAAAGAATACCCTTGATTTTAATTTTACCTCTACTTACTCAATTGATAATACCCCCTCTGTTATATTATTAAAATGAAAATACCCCCTATTTTTTCCATGTACCCCACTTACCCATTTTTCCATTGCAATTTTATTTACCCCTTTTTATTTCTACCTGTATATGTCAAATAGAATATATATCATATTTCTCACTCAAATATTATTTTCTTAATACAACTTCACTATAAATAGTGGGTTTGAATACATTCAAAACCTATTACCAGTTATTTTAATGTTATTCTTTAATAATTTATAGTTCTTTAATAATATCAAGTTCCGCCAAGAATTTATCCATTGCTATAGACAAAATGAACTAGTTCATATCCACTTAATATCATAACAAGTTGACGTGACATGCCCAAAAAAAGAATCTTGAGATTCCAAAAAAGTAAGCTTAATGCTCTTTTTATTAGTTTAGAATATTTAAAAATTACTCTAAATTTACATTAATATTATACAAGTATGCATGTGTTGTGGGCAAACATCTTGAAAATGTACTGAGTTATCTATATCCATTTCAAAATTCAACCATCATTTACAAGTCTTGGAGTCTCATCTCCCTAAGTTTCCACAACACACCAATACTAAGAATAAAAACAAAAAAATTCTCAAGTCACCATTTATAAAACCGTCAACACTTTGATACGATGAAAATAACACCTCTTTAACCTTGATTAAACCTACCTTGCACCATTGTCTATGTTCTTGTGTATGGACTAATACTAGCACCCTTTTCTTGTGTATAATCTATCATTTGGCCTTGAGATTACTTGTACTAAATTTTATTTGCAAGATGAAAATGTGTTATTTTTAACTTTTATAGTAGTACAAAAAATTACATTCTAAGTTGAATCCCAACACATTTGTCTCGAGTTAATTGATAGATTGTTTATATTTGGTTAGTGCAATTTCCTAATGAGGAATTGAAATTCATCAAACAGTGAATGGGGGTTCAAATCCTTCAATCATTTAAGCAATCATGGTTTACCATCTAAAAATGTAATATATAAACAAATTGTCTTTTATATAAATAACAAAATGTGATTCCATAGTATCCAAATAATTATGGATATGCATGGAATGAGCTTGTAAAAAAAGATCAACAAAGTTTTAATCAAATGCAATTGTAGATGTAAATCCCGATGCATCATTGTTTGCTAGCATCATAAAAGATTGTACAAAACTTGGAGCGTTGGTATAAAATAAAAATGTACATTAAAAAAATTGAGTGCAATTTTTTTCCAAATGTTATGGTTATGGCCGAAAACCCTCATAGGCGCATATGCAAACTAGGTAGATTAAACAAGGCACATCTTGTTGACAAAATGAGTTATACACGTGACATCATAGAATCCAATGATTGCAGGATATAAAATTCATGACTATTGCAATAATGCCATTAAACTCTCAACGAGCACCATGTTCATTATTATCCAAACCTTTCACTCCACATGTGTCAAAAAATATAAAATTAATATTAGTGTTACAAATGAATCAATATAAATGAAAATGTATAAATATTTTTAAATAATATTTAAAACAGAAATTAAAAGAATGAGAGTTAGAAGATAAAGACATAAAAAATAGATGACTTATGTATGTGCAAAATTATGTCAATTGATATCAGCATTTAATCATGATATTATAATGAGGGATAACATTACGAAGGGACAAAAACATTCCTCAAATCTACTTCTTGTGGCCTTGAGGATGGGGGTATGAGACTCAAGCGTATTAGAGGCAAACAAGGAGAATTAAGAATCCTTCTACAACAGTTGCAAACAGAGGTTGTCACCAACAGTGCACCAAAATGAAGCCCACTAAGCAACAACCTACTAATGTTGAGGAAGATAAAGTTTAGAGTTTCCTCAAGATAGCCAACATGATCAAGAAGATCATCAAGGTAAAATCTCTCAAGAAAACATGAAAGTGACCAAGGACTGTGCTAAACAGAGCTCTTGCTAATAGCTGTCCTAAGAAGATCTTACTCTAATTCAAAGTGTCTTAAGGACTAAATGTTAATCACCTCGGAGGAGCATGTAGTCAAATCAATCTTGACTGATTCAAGTGGTCTCGATATTGTTGTGTTTTGATCGATCTCGATGATTATGAGGTCCACAAAGGATGGATCTCGTATCATGACATATATCCGAGTCTTGAAGTTATAAATATGTATGTGAGTCTATAGAAGCGTATATTGAGACAAATGGTTTTCCATTGAGTCTTTAAATTTAAATCATGAGAGGTCTAAGGAATTCAATATAAAAGTGAGTTAACAAGCCCTTGGTTATGATGTAAGAAAGGTCCCAAATTTCTATGGTAAGGTACTCATTCCAAGGGAGTTCATCATGATTGAGTTTCTTAAGAAAAATTTATATTCTATCATCTTTCTGGTAGAAGTGGTCTCTTCCTAATTTATTCATAAGTTAGTCTAAGCTATACATGAAGTCATATCTTTGACATGAGCTTGACATCCATTGAAAATAACTAAATCTTAAGATATTGATAATATGCCTTGAAGAAATTTAAAGGATTTTTTATGAAGTCCATTTAAAGCATGATCAAGATGAGAACATGCATCTCCAGATGTTCCCAGTGATTTGAGAATTGTAGAGTGTCCTCGAGGATGGTTTTGTGTGAATTTCAATAAGAAGTGTTGAAAATCATGTACAGATTTGTACCACTGAACAAGATGAATAGTATGGATGGGGTGTAATATTGAATGTCAAATCTATTATAGGGATGAAATCAAGTAAAACATACAAAGTATTGATCAATGTATTGCAAGACAAACAACCAAGTGTTTAAGGTATCTAGAAAACTTGTTTGGCATAACTATTATATGTGTAGTTGGAGGTACGAATATAGAGTACTCTTGTGTGAGTTCTTTTAAAGCACTGTCACATCAAAGACACTCATGAACTTCCAACAAGAACAATTGAATGTCAAAGAGCTAAGAGACTAACAACAAACAAAACTGAAATTTTACATTGCCATTACTTCCTTAAATAAGTTATTTGCTACAAAATACAAGACATGGAACATAAATTTAACACCAACAACAAGCTTATTATGAATTAGAAGCCATCTAAAGCAATATTTCTTTGATTGAATAAAGGAAAACAAAAAAACATTAAATCTACAAGACCGTCTACTAATGGGCTCACAAACATTCCACGCATTGTTAAGGCCCAGGGAAAGGCTTGGGGACAAGGCAATCTTTTCGTACAGTTGTTTGGAGGTAGCCTCTTGGAGAGTGGGCCGTTTGAGCCACCTCATGGTATCCCAAAAGTCATTCTCATCCTCCATAATTAGTCTAGTATAGGGAGTTTTGAAAGCATTTCTGGGCATTGTACACATTTTGATTTTTGAACTGAGATTGAGGAAGCTTATAGAAAGTTTTAAGGTCTGTCCATTCCATCCACTTCCCAAATCTATACATGTCGTGTAATAATTTAATTCCTTTCTTGAACCAAAGGAGGGCAGAGCAGCCTCTTGTCAAGGCAAGGATCTTGTCAAAGAAAGGATCTTTTCCTTGACAAGAGTCTGCTCTGCCCTCCTTTGATTTAAAAAAAGAAATAAAATCTTACATGACTTGTACAAATTTGGGAAGTGGATGGAATGGATAGACCTTAAAGCTTTCTATAAGCTTCCTCAATCTTAGTTCGAATGTATACAATGCTCAGAAATGCATTCACAGCTCCCTCTATTGGACTAATTATGGAGGATGAGAATGACTTGGGATACTATGAGGTGGCTCAAAGGGCACCCTCTCCAAGACATTTTTCAGATTTAAGACATTAATGTTGTAAGACTTTCTTTAACCGGATTACTGATTCCTCATTCAAGTGCATAGTCAAGCTGTGCATAGCGATCCTCGAAAACTAGTAAATATATCTTGAGTTTTCTCCAATGAAAGTTCTCACTTCCTTTTTCAATACCTACAATACACCCCTCTAATCATTTCTTCCGGTTTATAGCGTAATATTCCAAGTGTAAGGGTTTTTTCCACTCAATTTCTTAAGAAACCCAAGCGTGTAACCTACTGTGCCCAAGAAGTCAATTCTTGCAATAAATTTTATCATGCATCGAATAAAACCATAAAAATTCAACTGTAGGTATGTTTTGAAGGTGTTCAAAGTATGGCCTTACCAGTGGCCTTTGAAGAAACACGTGCTAACCCCTTTCTATTGGATTCTTCATTACATCGTCCCGTAAATGATCTCCTTCATAGTCAAGGAATGAATTAAACATTCAATGATCTTTTCACAATGCTTAGGTGTACACTCCCTCATTATTATTTCAAGACTTCATTTTCTTTCAACAAAACTCTTCTTTTCCACTCATCACAGACTCGCCACTCGGGAATGCAATTACAACCTAGAAAATGAAGTATAAATCACCTAATCACTTACTCTGTAGATTCAATGTCTTCCAAATCAGATTCTTGATACCCTTCATTATTCGAGCCTATGGCACATACACATGTAAAATCATAAGAGAAACCTTATTTCAAACATTTATCACCCATGACACCCCAAGTTTTGTCACAAGGATACTTGCATGCACTTATAAGGAATCACAAAAGTTTCTTTCTTTTTGGCCAATACCTAGATCATTTCCACAACATTCATATCACAAGAAATTTGACAAATTATGACTTTACCAAATAGTCTCAATAGAAAACTTCAAAAAAATTCTTCCCGAGAAGGTGTACAGTCTCCTACACACAGTTTGTCTACATTCTTCAAAACAGAACTACGAATAATGAATCTTCAGCAACTGTTAAGAACATCTACCCATTTTCCAAGTGTTTTATGAGAGCATTCTCTAAATATACAAACCACAAGTTTCATTGCACAAGCTCTTTGAAAATCCTATAAATCAGAGATACAAGTCTTGATTATAAACTTTGACAAGGACATTCATGATTTATATATGTCAACAAGTGATCCAACATTTTGACCTACCAAGACATCCTCAATGATGTATCATGACCTCATTACAACATGTGACCTTGACTTTCTCGAGAGACATTAGTAGGTTCAAGAATAAGACTACTGGGGTGTGAGTCTCTTGATGAATGGATAGCAAGGTTGAAGTGCCATTCTTGAGTCTAACATCTCTGTTTCAGTCTAAATCATGTAGCAAGATCTCTGTAGAGGAGTCTAAATAGCTTCAAGGTGTGAACTTTTATAGAATGAGGTAATTATCTCAAGTGTGAAGAGGTTCAAGTGAGCTTAGAAGATAGAGGGTGTTAGGTCTGAGAAAACATACTCCAGTGCTCCTCATCAAGGTAAAGTGACTCTACAGGCATCTTAGTCCATCTCAGTTCATTGTGAAGAAAAGTATGCTACAACTCAAGTATAGAAGGGCTCATGATCAGGTATAAAGTTGTCAAATTTTTGTGCTATAAGGTTTGTGATAGGGTGTAAAATCCTATATCAATGCTCTTATGTATCCGAGATTGTAATTTCATGCCTTTAAAGGACTTCATAATGTGTTTCTGAGATTGAAAACATATCTCCATAGTTCATCAAATAGTTTAGGGTCTCTAATGAAGTCAGGGAGTCCTGCATCAACTTGAGAAAGTGCCTCAAAGCAAGTCTAATGACTATAAGTGGTTTTACACTGTAAAATGTGTGTCTAGTTGACCCTACAGGTATAAGTGATCATTAAAAGTATGAGAAGTAGGAAAGAAGCTTAAAAACAAGGTATATAGGTTTTGGAATCAGTGTGAACTAAGGTTGTGTGTGTTCTTCAAATATATCAGAAGGTTGAATGTTTGTTGATACCATAAGTGAATGGTTAATGCAAGTGGATTGTAATTAAAATTCATACGGTGATATCGAAAGCAGTATAAGGATTGTGAAAATACAAAGGTGTCGAAACTCATGACATCATTTGAAGTCATCAAAGAACAAGGCTATTAAAAGCTAGTTAAAATGTTTAAAGTGCATAACTTGAGTGAGGAGTAAAATTAAATGAAAATAATGGTAAGATGTTATCCATTATTGGAACATACTATTAAGAAGTCTAAATCCATGATAAGATTAAAGCATGATCATGGGTTATCATACAATATAAAATCACATATCAAATAACTATATTACGAGTTTCAGATATTTCTGTAGGTTCAAGGAGAGGGAGGATGTTTGCACTAACCTGTAAAATCTAAAATTGCATCATTTTCAGATGGTATCATCAAGCACCATTTTCATTAATATCTAAACCTTTCATTGCAGCACATACCAAAAAATATAAAATTAATGTTATAGGGTTACAAATGAATCGATAAATTATAAAAATGAAAATTAACAAAGATTTGTAAATCATCTATAATAAAAATACATTCAAAGAAGGAAGACAAAATGATTTTAAAACTACACCTTGTTTAAGTTTTTTGTAAAATCTTCAAAAATAATGTAATCACTATCTTCCAATTTGTAGGTATTGCTCTATGATAGATTCAAGTTGTACAAAAATATGAGTATTATTTAAAGCCTCCTGTATTGATTTCGATGGTATTCCTCCCTCTGTATGACAATAATAAATCTAGACTGAAATACTAAGAAGGTTTCTAAACAAACCTTTAAAGCATATCTACATTTTATCTACTTTAAAGCTTCAAAATGTATTGGGCATGTCATCCAGTGCTTACATCAAATTTTCAGTGCAATTTAAATAGAGACCAAATCCTGCCATCTGAATGTTGCCATATTGTTGGTTTGTTTACAACAACTTTAATTGAAATAGTCGAGAGGGTACATTATTGTGTAAGTCCCTACTATGCATGTTCAACAGATGAAAGTTCCTGATTTTTTCCCTGTACATGCTTGTTTGCATTCTGGTTATAGCAGTATGGACCCTTGACATCCGCAGAGCCACAACTAGAGTCTACAGCTACTTTTCCCTTTGAAACCAAGAGCCTTGTTATCTGTGTGTTCCTTCTTTAAGTGGTCAAACCTAGCCATGCTTCAGCAGGTGAAAAGTTGCTAGAATCATTGCCCTATAACAAGGAAGTTAGGATTTCCTCCTCCTCTAGGCCAGTCTCTTCCTTTCAGTTTAACAGTTAAAACTTACACCTTTAGATACAAAGCAGCCCCAAATAATGGGTGCATGAATAATAGGGTGATAATAGGTCTCCTTTGCCTTAATGCAGAGCTACCGAGGACTATCCAGTCTGTTATGAAGCATGCCTTCAACTGCATAAAATGGCCCTAAAATCCATTAAAAATAACCTTCTTGTAATCTCGAAAGCAGAGATCACCACCTTCAGAGACTCGGAGACTATTTTAATAATGCCAGTGAGTAATGAACATGCATGGGTCTTGGTCAACCACGCACACATAATGACCAATTGTAGCTATAATAAAATAAAAGTCATTCATGCAACTGAAAAATAGACCCATGTCAAACAAACCCACCAACCGGGTTAAGCGCTCTTCAAAACCCAAAGTAGAACATGGAGAGTGACACATACTAAACAACCTTTCAGACCTCTCATTTTCCTTGCATGATAATACAAGCACTTTATTTGAGATCTAAAGGAGTTAAACCATGCTAAAACCCAAGTTAACGTTGTAAATTTAGCAGTAATTGGATAGTTGCAGTGAGTACAGAAGTCAGATTTCTGATTTACTAGCAACGGTAAAGTATGGTTCTCTACTCTCATAATTAAATAAACATAATGTTATGGAGAACTATGCTAAACAGAGATATGGCTAATAGCTGTCCTAAAATCAGTACCATTATGGGTTAAATCAGAAACATATGAATTGTATAGCTTTAAAAGTATCGTATCTGCTGTTTTTTTCTCCATGTATTGAACAACAAAAAAATTTGAGTGGGAAAAATAGACCCATGTCAAACAAACCCACCAACCAGGTTAAGCACTCTTCAAAACCCAAAGTAGAACATGGAGAGTGACACATACTAAATAGCCTTTCAGACCTCTCATTTTCCTTGCATGATAATACAAGCACTTTATTTGAGATCTAAAGGAGTTAAACCATGCTAAAACCCAAGTTAACGTTGTAAATTTAGCAGTAATTGGATAGTTGCAGCAAGTACGTGAGTCGATTTACGATTTACTAAAGCAACGGTAAAGTATGGTTCTCTACTCTCATAATTAGATAAACATAATGTTATGGAGTACAATAAAATTATTTGAATCTAAAAAGAAAATAAAAAAAATTATAAAAAAAAATACTATTGGTCACGAGTGATTTATTAGTATCTAACGACCTTCTTAAAATATTTTAAATGAAATGCAAGAGTATGTTTCAAAACACGCTTTGTCAAAAATGGATAGAACATGTGGCTTACATGCAATATCAATAAAGAGAACATGAGTTCAAGAATATCTAAATGAATGAAAGCAATTACTAAATTGATCTTACATGTGGCCAATGACTAAGAGCTAAAAATGAAAACAGAAAACCTATTGTCAGATAGTTCATAAACTCTAGAAAGAACATTGATTTCCGTCTACTGCAGGAAGTAAAAGAGACTGGGGTGGCCCTTGAGTTTGCACTTAAATTCATATGGCCTGGTGTCAGATATATCTATACCAGCCATGAAAAGGGCAGGGGATATGTCTTTACCAGCCATGAGATGCCTTAAATATGAATAGACCACATAACGCATGAAACATATAAATTTGAAAATAAATTGTTTAAATATGAAAAGGTTGATATTTTGATTTCAATTTTGCTGCATGTTATTCCAGGTGAATCAGATTGGCACAGTGACCAAATCCATCCAAGCAGCTCTTAATTCTAAAGATGTTGGTTGGGGTGTTATGGTTAGCCATCAAAGTGGAGAGACCGAGGACAATTTCATTGCAGATCTGGTTGTTGGTTTAGCAGTGGAAATATTTTGGCAATATTTTAACTCTGACTCATGATGACAACTTACAAAATTACTATTAAAAAATAATAAAATAACCTATATGACTTTGAATCATTTATAATAAATGATTTATTTCGATAATAACAAAACTTAAATGAAAAAATACAATTACAAATTAGATTTTACAAATGAAATTATACCTTTTAGCACATAGCTTTTACAATTGGATTTGACATACACATGTTGGATACTATGACTTATATACTTAAATAACCTAAACAAACTTATTTGGATAATACCACAAGAATTGACATTTTATCCTTCCTTCCTACGATGTAACACTGCCAGCGCAGCAAGATAATGTGAACATGAAGCTTAAAATACCTTCAACAATTTTGACATTGCGTACAAGTGAAAATGCATTCGTGCGGAATTTTTTGTTATTTTGGCAATATTTTAACTCTGATTCATGATGACAACTTACAAAATTACTATTAAAAAATAATAAAATAACCTATATGATTTTGAATAATTTATAATAAATGATTTATTTCGATAATAACAAAACTTAAATGAAAAAATACAATTACAAATTAGATTTTACAAATGAAATTATACCTTTTAGCACATAGCTTTTATAATTGGATTTGACATACATATACACATGTTGGATACTATAGCTTATATACTTAAATAACCTAAACAAACTTATTTGGATAATACCACAAGAATTGACATTTTATCGTTAAACCTATTCAACATAATAAGCAATACATCTAAAATTATTTTGCCTAAAATACTTATTGACGTATAAATACTGGAATATTATAACACTAACTTAAATCATGACTTTTCCATAATTGTGGAAATCAAGCCAAAGACTATCTTGGCGTGGACTGCCCTTTCTCACTTTTGAATAGAAAGTCGTGTGACAATTAGATATACACAACAGATCTTGACATCAATTTACATGGATGGTGAGGTCTCCACGTGGAGTGTAAATACTGTTGCAGGAAAATGGCAGTGATATTTGATGACAAAACGTTGCAAGGGAGTCTCGATGCAATGACGTGTTGAGTGGTGATTCTGAACTGAACAATCAACACGAAATGATGGATGCTCCATTCTTTGAATCAATGATCCAACGTAGAGGTGGGTTGTGATGCAATAAATTGAGCTTAGGAACATACAAACATGTTGTCGGCATTGAATGGCCAAGGATCCTGGAGATCTGAGCAAGCTGAGAATCACAACCAATCAAATTCGCACTGAAGCAAACAATTTCAGTCGTCCTCTTCAATTCAGACAAGCTCCGACTCTTAATGGCGGTGACTTGAAGTATAAACGTGGTATTTTTAGTATTCTACATATGCTTCATTGAATGTGGATAGGGATTTGAGTTGAAATACTTGAAATCATATGGCTCAAAACAATGCATGGCAGGAGTAAACTGTAGCAGTAAGATTTATTCTTTTGTGTAGATTGTGATTGAGAGAAAACTCAAACAAAACAGACCTCAATCCACAATGAATGTCACTGCATACAATATAGAACTAATGAATTTATATTTGAACTCTGCTGTATTGAATATCTTGAGGTGAAGAAGTTCCTGCATATTTTGTTAGAAAGAAATATTCAGTGATTAAAATGAATTGATGTTGGCCATCTATTGGAATATGGGTAGGAAGAGCTGAAGCATTAAAGCTTGTCATTGGAAGGTGGCCAGAAATTGCCACTCAATTGGTCTCTCATTGACATATATAATTCCCATTATCTGTTGTGAAGGATTGGTGTTGTCTTAAACATGAAGGAACGACAAGAAATTATACTTATTTCAGAATATGATGATGTCCATGCTATAAATGAAAAATATGAACGGACCTCCTTTTCCCATGTATTAGAGCTAGACTCTTCAGTGTCTCCTCCAGAAAGGATTCTTTTAGGATCAACCAAAAGGATGTCTGATGCTAATTGTTGTGAAGGCCGAAATTTGCAAAGGAAGACTCGGAATGTGAGAGATGATCAATGGCACAAAATAATTACTTGTGATACAAAAAGACTTATTGCAGCTTCACAAAGCCTGATATTTTCAAGGTGATTGGTATTGTTTCTGACAAGCAGAACTTGATCTTTGTTGAAAAGATACAGGTTCCTGAGGATCAAATTTTTCCTATGTAATAAGCTTGTTCCAGATGGTGCTGCTATCACGGGTCAGCACTCAGAGACTAAGATCAACTTCACTGCATTGAATGAGCATTGTCTGCCTGTAGTGGGATTCTATGGAGATAAGAGGATGATGGTAGAAATATTTCAGAATAAAGGTCTGATAAAAGATGTGGTTCTTTCCAACTTACAAGATGGGAAGTTTGAGTCTGGACTTTATGTACAGGTCCTAGAGAAAATGCTTGTGATATTCTACTGGCATGAATGCGAGCATCTCAAGAATGCATCTCGAAAGGATGTGTCATGCAATTTTATTCGATACTTGGTTGAGCTCTGTGATAGCATACATGTTTGTGTTCGAGGGGAACCCCAGTTTGGAGCCTTAGCTACTGTTGCTACAACTGTAGCCTTGAAAAGGAAAAGAACAAAGAGGCTTCAGATTAATCATTTGAAATTTTGAAGAACACTGAGGATGGTTGCAATCTTTCTAATGGATTTAGTGTACAAAGAAACAGAGACATACAGATCCTACCACCTACAACTGTATCTACGGTAAGTGACAACTATATCTTCTCCGAAGGGTTTTATCGTTGTGTTCTTCTGACAAGAGACTACAATGTTTGAAGAGATCTCTTCATCACTGTCAAAAGGGGCAATCTGAGGATCCTTCGAGATTTACACAGTTAGAATGCAATTGGGAGCTATATTACCCAGGTTACATTTGAGGGGAACACAGTCCTCCACATTACTGCAAGGGAAGGCCATGTGGAGCTCGTTAAATGGATTCTTCATAACGCTAAGAGCCTAAGTGGCCTTCCCTATTGACTGGGGCTCGTAATTCTGATAAGAATACACCATTACACGAGGCTGCCAAGAAGGGTAATCAAGAGGTAGTCGGGATTCTTCTTAACCACAACAAGTATGTTGTGCACAGGCACAATTTGTTTGGAGAGATGCCATTGATAATAGATTTAGAGCATGCTCACATGGATTCAGCCAAAATTTGTTATTCTTGTTAGCGGCCACGCCGTTGTTTCTAGTTTTATGGCCCAGGGAGAACCGTCAAACATGTTTGAATGCTGCAGCTTATGGAGGACATTTAGGTAAGATTTTCTGTCCTTCAGAAAATTGTGAGTGGATCTAAAAATTTGATGCTTCAAAATTCAAATCCCTCATTGTCGAGATAACAATTTCACACGTTTGGTTTTAAATAGTGCTTTTTATTTCTGTCTTGAGGTGTTTTTAATAGCATCCATGGTTGTAATAATGAGTGTTTTTAATAGCAGACATGGTTGCAATAATGAGTCTATAATTGTTTTAAAAACATTCACATATAGGTGGGTCATTGGTCCCGGGTGGGAGGGCGCACGCTCCGAGTAATGCCTAGGGCACTCGAAAACCTTAATTCGGTCTGAATGTTTCAAAAGCAAGCAGACGCGAGGAATTGACTAATTCAGAAATGCTTAAAAGTTTACTAGAGAACTGGACGAAGTCATCTGATGTTGACTTCAACATGCCGAGCAACAAAGATTTCATGTGCGTTATGAAAATTGTCCAGCCATCAGAGTATGACGATTACTGCAAGTGGAAGGAAAATTGCATTGTTCAAATGCAAGAGAACAGGAAAAAAACATCATTCTCAGAATTAGAAGGCAATCAAGAACGTGTCATTTCATGTTTTCTGAAAAATCTACCCAAGTTCTGCCCCAACATTGTTTATTTGCGGGACTCAATGTGCAAGAGAGGTGCTAGAAAGTCATGCCCGAACACTGCCAGTTTCCCTTTGGGATGTAGTACATCCAACATTGAACAAGAGTCATATTGTTGCATAGATAAGATGGATCAACTGCACCAGGAATTGTGTTTGGCTTTTTCAAACATGGAGAAAAATCTTAAGCCATTGTTTGTTGGGTCAGAGATCACGCTTATTGCTGGCAATAGGATTTTTAAATTTACAAATCGAAGGCTAGAGAAGCCGATAGGGCCCATAATATATGGAGAAAAAGTTGTACTTATGTTCTCAGACCCAATAGCCGGTGAAGACAAAGGAATATTCTTCCAAGAGAATCAGAAGGAAGGTTTGATATTTTCAGGAGATAGGTTATTGCTAAGGCTTTCCAGTGATGGTAAAGAGATCTGGGGGACCGTGGAAGTCATGGATCATAAGAGTTCAAACATAGAAACTTGGCTGGGATCTGTGATTCCAGCAAGGTTAGTTAATCTAGAAAGAAATATTGGCTTCTTATCTTTCATACTGAAGAACGGAGATGTTCGTCAACTAAGTAAATTGAGAAATTCCATTATAGAGGATATTTTGATTGGTCATGACCTGTGCTCTATTGAGAGATATCTACTGAAAGAGATGCATGGTCTCTGCAAGCAATTCCGACACCAGCCCTGCACAATCCAAAAAGATTACTGCAATGTCTTACGGCACCATCAGTTTGGCAATGGAACAAGAGTAGTGGAACTCCTCTTTAGCAATTATCCCATCAATTTTCCGATAATATCTTCTATGGGTTTACTTTATCTCAGACACTACTTTGCATGCATTCTCTTTTCTCAAAACATACTTCTTTTGCATATGAGGTAGCATATTCAACAAGTCATCCTCTTTGGGTCCTCATGAAGGAAGCACATTTTGACATGATTGATTTCTTTTCCCAATTGACAAGACATGTTTGCACCTGAGGGTTTAGTGCTCTTATACCGGGAGAAATGGATATGATGTTTTCTTGTATTGAAAATATCATATTTGTTCAAATATGAGGTTTGTCCCCTGACATTTAGTCATGAGTTACTTGTAGGAAAATAATGTCTTGTACAGCTTCTAAAAAGTAGTCTCCATCTTACTTGAGTATGTTGACAAGTCTTGGCTTTGCTTCCTGTTTATTTCGTAAATAAAATTATGTATTCCTCTTTATCATTTTGTTTAGTTCATTCTTCCTTTATGTGATTAAAGATCATTCTTAATTCTGTAGCAATTTAAGAGCCTTCACTTATATTACATGTTCCTCGAGACTTGTCAATGGTCCTCTCAAGTGAACAATGGTTTTCAAATTTATTCTCTGTACCTTAATAGGTTTAAGGGAAATGGAAGGGGGATCTAGGTGTTGTCATCTAATTTGATCTCATATATATCCCCTTCTCATCATGAACTGATCTTTTCCTTACATTTTATGTTTTTTGATTCAATGTCCTACTTTTTTCTGATATATTGGTTCAAGTTACATTGACTTCATACATAATGTTTTTAATCCTTCATGTTGATATATTTGGTCAAATACTCTTGCATTTGGGCTGGTCACTTCTAAACCTTGACCTACATTATGTTTTCTCATGCTCGAACTATCATTTCTATTCTTTCTTGCTTTTATATCGACACGAAGTGTCAAGGAATTATGACTTTCAAATTAATTGTGTAAGTTGATTGAAAGGATCGACAATTTGAACCACACTTTGAGGTTCATCTTTAGGATGATTAATTAATACGAAAGCAGAAAAGGGTTTCTTATATAATTAAACCAAATTAATTTATAGCAACTTGTATGGATCAACAATCATCTGTACCACCAATAATTAATATCGCTATCCAATATTAAATAAATAAAAGATATGTTATTACTCTTACCTACAATTATTAATGAAATCAACCAGGAGGCTTGAGTAGATGAGTGATGGGTATCCATGTGTCGCTAAGGTCAAGTTCATCATCTCGATTGAGATTTTTTGGATACTTGCTAATCTTGATAGCTTCTATACCTTTCTTTACATGTAGTGTTCCTTCCTCTCTAAAATTTTAGCCTTTTCCATACATATGCCCTAGGATGTCCTATGAGCGTGTTCTGCTAGACCTGAGATTTTAATGCAATCTCAGTGGATATCAGAAGGGTGCTCCTTTAACCATTGTTGAAATGGTCTACTTGTTATCCTAATATAAGGGCAGACACATGCAATTAATATGATGATGATTCAAAAAGTGTGGTTTGTAACATCGATATTTTCAAGCATTTTACACAATCAATCTAGAAGTTGTGGTTTCTTGACATTATGGATTGTGGAATCTTGAACACTTTAACCTACAATATTGTTAATATAGCTCACCTTCTTGTCAATGCCATCCAACTTATCAATTACCATTCTATCTGCAAATGCTTTTTTACTTTATTCCTTCAATCTTCGCCATCTTTAAAATATTCTTGCACTTGATTCCTTCAATCTTATCTATTTGTAAAACATTATTGTATGTGACTCCTTCAATATTCTACCAAATAAATCGAGTACAATCGTTCAAGTCATCCATACGTACAATCTTCACAGTTGTCTTCCACCAAAAGCATACAATTTAATGTGTGCATAGCACATATGAATGTCTCATGTATATCTATGAAAAATTCTCTCTACGTAAATGACAAGCATACACTATTTAATGTTCTAATCCGTAAGGAAGTATTCTGTTAACTTTTCAAACTAGGTTGATTAATTTAATCTTGAGCTCAAGGGCATGATTATAGGGCATATAAAGAAATTCAATACAATACCAAATTCACTCTAGCAAACTTATTAGATTATCCATTTTCAAAAATTGACAAGGAGATATTCCATTGACCAATGAGTTTATATTAAAATAGTCTTTTTGCATGATCTGATTTTAAATTTCTATGCACAATTCTTTAAACAATATTCAATCACACCCCTTCACCCATATAGATAAGCATAAGAGGAAGAAACGAGTAGCCATGATAATGTGCCAATTGATAAAAACAAGTATCCTATATACTGTTCAGCCTTCATAGTCCTTAGTCAAGGAAAGAGTTTACTGTAAGCAGACTGGATAGCTTGACATAAATCTAATTCAAATAACAACCTATTACAGACATCATGTAGCTTATCAACAAATAGCTAGACATACACTAAAGAAGATATCATTAATGACAAGAAGCTTATCTAGCGAGGTACCACTTTGGCACCCAAAGCGAGGGAAGACCAAAGTAAGACATGGACATGGACATGGACGATGGATCTAGAATAAACCCAAAACCAAGGAAAGATATCGAGTCAAGCCAAAGTTGACTATACTGGTGATGTGCTTTTAAACACATTTCTTTGTAGTACGGGATTAAGATAACACAAGAAATATTTATGAGCTGTGACCAAAGTGCCAACCGAGACTTTGCGGCCTAGAGACTCGAATAGTTTTGGGCAAAAACATAAAATCCTCAAACAACATAATGTTCAAACAAGAGAGTATACCCAAATAAAAAAGAGAGAATAAAAACAGACCCAATTTGAGAACCCACCTAGAATATCCTAATCAAAATCGTTAAGCAACTGGATTTAATGAAAAATCGGCGTGTGCCAAGGACTTCATACTACAAGACATATCTAATTTTCAAGAAACAATGCAGATGGGTTATAGGCAGATGACTTGCCTCCACAATACTCGTCAGATTTGGTAGGAATACAGATTTTAGACGACTCCTGCGTGCTCCTGCATACGACGCACCCACAGACACCCGCTCCTATCACCTGCCTCTGAGAAACCCACTCCCTCTGCCTCTCCTCCCAGCTCTCCTAGCTCACGTAGACCCTGCCTCTCCTCCCAGCTCGCGTAGACCCTGCCTCTCCTCCTAGCTCGTGCCTTTGTACCTATCCCCCAATACCTAATTCGCCATACTGGAAAAACTAAACCCTTCCACCCGCATAGCATACCGGTATATTGACCTTTTTTTGGGCCATTTTTAATCCCCCAATATGAATAGACGTGGTAGGATACCACCTAGTTAGTGAACCCCCGTGGTAGTATTAAAGATCCATATTTTCAATTATGAAAATAATAAGGCTTTAGGCGGACCCCAAAAAGGAGGAGATCAAAATCCACAAGTTCTCCACTATTAAAAATAGAAATGTCAGAACACAAAATTATAAACACAATTAAACCCTAGCATTCAATCTTTGGTATTTTCTAGAGTCACAATTCCTTTGCAAACTATTTTTCCAAGAATGGCAAGGACAACGAGTTAGACCTCGGCCCTTGCTCAACCATTGCATGATCTCCCAAAAGGGAATAGGTAAAGTTTCTTTAAATTTACGGGTGATGGAAAAGTGCAACCTTATGGGCACATTGTTGTATTCATTGTGACATGTGGGATACTTGGAGTACATCATGAAGAATTTTTTGTTAGAATTTTTGTGGAGACACTACAAGATAATGTTGTTGACTAGTTCTATCATCTCCCTGCTAGAGCTATCACTTACCACTTTGGACCACCATGAGAACTTAATTTGAGTAAAAATTCACACTGCTAAGGATGTAAATGCTCTCCTTGCTAAAATTTCTCAAATAGAGAAGGAACCATAAGAGCCTATGAGAGAATTTGCTGCCAAATTTAACAAATTGGTCAATAAGATTCTAGTATCCACTTGGCTCGTAGATCAAATTCAAAAATATTTTGATTAAATGCACAATTACCGAAGTGAGCTATACATTAAGAAGGGATAACCTCTTTACTCTATATGTTTATCAACACTTAGCCATAAGTATTGAGGATGATATAATAATGTCCGGGACATTAATAAAGGAACCTAATAAATCTAAGGATTCTTCTTCAAGAAATAACTCGAGACCGAGTTAGTGCAAAAATAGTAAATGATATTATAGCTATCAAGAAGCAATTGGCCCATAAAGGTCCTTACAAAGATATTCTAAGAAGGAATTTTCAGCCTTGAAATCACTTACCTCATGTCTAGCAAAAGCTCGAAATTGAAGGGCCATCTCTCAAAGTTTGTATCGGTCTGCAACATGTGAAGTTCACAAACCACAAGAAGAAGATGGGGTTAAAGGGTATGAAAGCAACTTGAGGGGGAAATAGATGAAATACCAAAATAAGCTAATGATTCTCAAGTGTTAATTTCCTTATCACTAAAGGAGTTGATGATGATACAAATTATTATGATGAAGTGGTGGCTGATATAAACAATGATTCATATGCTATCATGACCCAAAAATAGATGAGTAAGATAAAAGAAGTGATACATCCTACTGAGGAGATCCAAGAATGTTCCGATTCTAATCCTGGTTGTTTTGAAAAGAGGAGCTCCTATTCCTACCATCTTTACTCAAAAGGTAAGTAGTGATAACACTCGTCTACTTCTTTGTCTTCATCTGCGAATAAGACAACCTTGAATGTCAAAGCTGATAGGCCTAAGTGTTCTTCCCCTTCTAGTCTAGACACCCCATCTACCTCAGGATCCTTTGACATAATTGACCATATCAAGAAAACTAAAATCCAAATTTTATAGGCTGAGTTCTATCAAACCCATCCCGATGCCTTTTCTCAAAGTTGAAATTTTTTCAAATCCAAATTCAATCCTATACCCACCACCTCTAAAGTCTTGTTACCTACTCGCGCCTCTATACATCAACAAAACATAATGGCTACTACACCTTTTCAACTAATAAATTGGTTCTTTTTATTACACTTTACTTATAGCTGGTCATAGGCTCATAATTGTATCATCGATTCAGGAGCATCGAGACAATGTGATGTCTAATAAGGTTGCTCATACTTTAAGTATAACTTTGACATGCACATTTGGTTGTTGTTATTCCATGGAGTGTAAGGAGGTGTCATTGGTAGTAAGGATTAATGATGCACAAGTAGCTTTCATTTCTTTCCCAAAGAAAAGGGTCAAAACTATTATCTTAGTAGCGAATATTCCCCATCCTAGGGCATGTTACTAAGTAAGAAATTATTTAAAGAAGTGGCTAGAGAAATTCAAATGGATTGGTCACACACTTTTATTCCACTTAATGGGAAGATGAAGAAATTACACGAGAGAGACAGACAGTACGGTGTGTAAAACAACCGATGATCCTAAAGCACAAATCCTCTATGAGGACATTGGTCACGGGAACTACATGATCATGTTAGAACAAGAAATGAGAATTTCCAAAGGTGTGATGGATGACCCTAATGGTGTCTAGATTCTTGAATTTGATGGTATTTGTTCTTCACTAGTTCTGGAGTAGGAGTGGTCCTATTTTCTCCTAAAAATAAGTCTTATCCTTTCTCCTACAAGCTTCAATTTGAAAACACAAATAATACAATAGAATATGAAGCTCTTCTTTTGGGACTATCAATGGCCAAGGAGATGGGGATTAAGAATATTTGTGCATGAGGAGATGTAGAACTTATCGTTAAGCAGGTCAGAGATATTTTTAGGTTAAGAACAAGAGGCTAAAACACTATAGAAATCTGGTGTGGGATTCTATTGAATTATTAGATGCCTTTTCCATAGAAGTTGTTCCCAGGGAAAATAATACTAGAGCAGATGCTTTAGCTATCTTAGGATCCTTGTTGATCCCTCATCCTAACTTTTCCCAGGAAAAGTTCACAATTGAAATGATACATAGGCCAAGTGTGTCCAGATAATGCCAACAATTGGCAAGTATTTAATGATGATCAACATTTGCTTTATTTTCTTGAACTTCAGGATAATTTCAGTCAGTTGTATTTTGAAGGGAGTGAAGATGATTGTCGTGAGTCCATATCATCTTCTATATGACTGAAGAAGGAATTGGGAATAATTTGATAAGGATGGTTGTATTAATTTAAAAGGTAACAAGATAACCAGAGGATTAGTATGCCTGGAATATTTGTTTAACAAACATGATAGGTATATAGTGTTAAAGATATCACATGAGGTTGATCAGTTCGTGGAGTATGAAAATGTTAATATTGGAAGTAAAGAAGAACCCAATCTTGTATACATTAACAAATGTTGCACAAAACAAGAAATAAATGGAATGATAAATTTATTAAAAATATGTGTTGATGTTCTTTCCTATTCAAATGATGATTTGAAATCTTTCAAACCCAAAGAAATGTAGCATTATATTCCTCGAAAACTAGGAATCAAGCCTTTCAAAGCAGAAACAGAGGCAATACAACTCCAATATTTCAGACACCATTTATCAAGAGATTTAAAATATCCTAAAGGAAAAGATAATTTTTCCATTCCATCACTTAGTCTGGGTGGCTAATATTGTGTTGGTTAGGGAAAAAATGGTGTAATCCGAATTTGTGTGGATTTTTTTAATCTAAATAAAGCCTCCCTCAAGGAAAATTATCCACTCGTCATGATGGATAATATTCTACAAGTTATTACCGACTCTAAAATGTTTTCTATGTTAGATGGTTTTTCAGAGGTACAATTAGATTGAGGTTGATGTTCTGATCAACACAAGACGAGATTCACAACTCCATGGGGAATGAGTTGAGAATGCCATACGGTAAGGAAAGAGTTACAGTCTCCTTTAATAGCGGAAGCTTTAATACGCATCTCATTGTCTTGGGAATTGAAAGATTTCCAGTCTCCTTTAATAGCGGTGGAAGAAGAAAACCAGGTCTGTGTCATCCACCAATATGTGAGCCACGGTGCGTAGTACAAAAACACGAAGTGCCCACTGGTCCTGTCTTTCTTGCTGCCAATATGCTTCTGCATATAATTGTTTAGGAAAACCAGGCCATCTATAATTTATAAAGCTATTTTGTAATTGACAGCACATTAGATGATATGTGTACGTGCTGGCATATGTTGTCCATCTGTAGGATGAAGAGTAGAGATAGGGTAGTTTGAGTTTGAGTTTGAATAAGACTCTGTTTACTGTTATTCTATAAAGATTGTATTCTCTGATTTAGCAGAGCACAAGCAAATAAGAATAAGAAATAGATCAAAACCTGCAGTTGCATTTCTGTGTTCTATTTAAGAGTGCTAATAATTTTGAATTCGTACCTGTGGCATATATATTTGAGGCAACTCCATACGGAGTGTCCTCCAATGGAGATGCCCATTATGTAAAACTTGGGACCCAATTGCAGTTGGTCTGCAAGTTGTTCGATATCGAAGGCTATGCTTTTCACAGACCGCTCTGGATTTGGATCACTCTCACCATATCCAGGCCTATCGAAACTTACTAAATAAACTCCCAAATTTTCGAGTACTTCCTGCATAATATAAATTAATCAATTTTTTATTTACGCTGATGAGCATTGAAATGATAAGGAGTTTCAGTTGACACAACACCTTAGACGCAGGCAACCCATCATTTCTATTACCAAGAAAACCGTGAGCCACTATTATCTTATATTTAGCTGTGTGTTTAGCTACTCCGCTTTCTAAATTCAGTCGTGCAAAGCGTTTAAAATGTTATTAAAAGCCTACTTACTTTTCTTCAACAAAATAACATCTGACATAAATGAAAGCACAACTCTCAGTTATCATTCATTCGGATTGTATGATGCGTCTAAAAGTGTAGAATAAGCGTGGGTTTCCCATCTTCCCGAATTCCGATATATTAAAACTTTTTTAGACATAGTTCTGGTCTGGTCTGGTGTAGTTAATAGTGGATTTTCTGCATGAACTACACACACTTTGATTGTTAGGTTGACTTGTGTAATTCAAAGAAAAGAGTTGTTGTTAAATCATTTTAATTTAACATTGTCATATGTATATTTATATTTCATAATCGGAATCTAACATTCTGATACATTATAAATTCAATATTAAACCGAATTTTTTTCTTCCAAAATATATATTAGTAAATACCTTACTAATAGATGACTAATTGAACTAGTCTAGTTACTTAAAAATTAGCTAGAATGCTTAAAGAATACGGCATCTCGCAATCCCGGGATTTCAAATTATCTGTCCTTGTCATATCAAAATTTCCTGGCAGTTTAGCTCTTTCAGGTGGATGTAAATTTCAGTAATATTTATAGGTATTTCTATTATATATATATATTATGTTTTTATATAAACCACTTAAAAATACTTACAGCTTTTGCAAATTTCATCTGTCATTGTCTACGGAATATAAAAAAATTTATGTGTAAAATACGGTTAAAATCACAAAAAACGGCCTATACCCTATCAATTTCCATCGCTACTGCACAGGGTCCTCTAAAGCCGACAACATATAGCCACGCACATGCAAACCCGACGGGATGTAGTCGGGTTTATGATGTCAATGGGCATTTATGCACACATCGCAATCAAAGACTAGTCGAGTCGAACAGTTCAAAACCCTCTGTTTAGTGAAACAATTTGCTGATGTGTCAATATATGATTGAATGAATATAAAAGATGTGATGGTTTCGACATAAAATTTGTAATGATTTGAGGTTCCCGCGCATGTGTCAAATGTGCACTTATTCTGCGGTTGTAGGGTGCTGGAAATCGACAGTCAGTAGGCCTATTTTTCGATGTTAAGTATTAAACATATAATACTTGGTAAAAATAAATAAATGGCCGTAGCAATCACAGGTTTTAAATTTTTAAAACCCTATAATTTTTTAAAGCGCTGATAAATATTGTATATAAAATATTTGAAAATCTATAACTTGTTTATATATATGAAGAAATCATTAAAAAAGGGGATAAAAAAAAATTGAAATTTACAGCAACCTCAAATAGCTAGGCCATCAAGAAATTTTGATCTGACACACACAACTAATTTGAAATTCAAGTCCTTGATCTAGGTGATAGCTCTACACCAAATTAATTTTCTAAAGGGTCCACACCTACTACGGAAAAGTCCACCTCGAGTGTGCTAGAAGCTATAATAATTACCTCGTATGAGCTCCCCAAGGAGCTTAGCACGGCCTCGGTAGTGTTGATACGGGAGCATCACCTTATCTAGCCAAATAAACATGAATATATTATATTTGGGGTGTTAAATGTGTTCATGAGTCCTAGAGGTCTTTAGATGTCAATGTGTGTGGTGTGGGTCTTCAAAAATTCAAATGGAGTTTTTCCTCCATTTGTAATATTTGAATATTTCGCCACTTGGCTTAGCTTAAAGGTTGTAATGCACTCTTGAGACTTGAAAACAATGTACAAGGGATGTAGTGCCCACTCCTTTTCGACACTTATTATATTTTAATTTCGATTATTGTTGGCTATGGACATGGATATTATTATATCATTTTGGTTTAGCAAGATGTTAGATGATAGAGATATTCTGACTATTGATGGATTGTGATTCATAGTATGATTTGTTTGCATTCTTAGAGACATAGAGAGACATTTTATATTGATGATAATGATTTGTTATTAGCATATGCATTTATTGAAATTCAAAATTCTCATCGTGTTGACTATGATTTAGCATTTGAACTAATATCATGATCCCGTATATATTGATAAAATGGTAGAGTTGAGATGTTGTCAAAATTTTAGACAAGCGATAGCATTGTTTGGTTGAGATGATGATTTACTTATATGAGGATGTTTATTGATTGATGTCGTATATTTTATCTTTAATGTATTTGATGCGGCTATGAGGCCAAAGGAGGTATTGAGTGATTTTACGAGGTAATTATATCACAAGAATCGAGAATGGGGTTAGGAGACCAACCATAATCGAATGTTGAATGGATAGGATGATGGTCACCATGACAACTTGTGTAATGTGTTATGTTTTGTTTATAGTTTGTTAAGGGTTCTCCATGGGGGATGACCTCCAAATGTGACCATGGGCTATGTGTGTAGTTTTTTTCCTTTTCTTTTATTTATTGTCGAGTATGTGATTTATTTTATGATATAATTGATTTAAGCATTGTTGATTAATGTGCCTTAATTAAGCGGATTTATCATGGTTATTAAGTCAATTGTGGATGTAGCAAAAGGGGCCATTTATTAGAATAGTTGTCCTTTGGATCTTGTGATTTAAGTTGAGTGTATGTGACTTTGAGTGTTGTACACCCTACCTTACTTGGGAAATTCGGATTTGGGCTTAAGGGCCATTTTTGGAGGCTTGTGGGACAAGTTAAGCTTGTCCCACACCTCTTAATTTCATATACCAACTATACCTATGGGTTGGGGGGTCAAAAATAAACCCATTATGTGTTTTGTAAGGCAAAAGGTGACATTTATTGCACTTCTCTTACATGGGTTTTAAATTTTGTCCTTAGGGGGTGTGGGTTTGTGTTGAGTGTGTAAGAGGCTTGTCATTTCTCTCAACCACCAATTTATTATGCCTTGGGGTTGAGGTTTGACTTGTGAGGTGGAGTTGAGGATAAGTGATGTGGCATCCTACATGGAGCCACCTCACCCTCCTCTTCTCTTTTTCTATATATGCAAGTTTAATTGTTTGTTTGGGGGTTACTTCATTTTATTGTGCACTTGTATTTTTTGAGTTAGAGAGTTTTGGAATTCTTGTTGAAGTCTTGGAGCTTGTTGGAGTTAGATTGAGCTTGAAGGAGCTTGGAGTGTGATTCCTTGATCAAGTTCTTACTATTGAAATGTAAGAGCTACAGTATTTTTACTTGTTTGTTGTTATATTTGTGTATTGTAATGCAAGTGAATGGTTTGTGTGCTTGGAGGGATGTTGGGTAGAATGCCTAAGTATGGTGTAGGAGAAGGCTATGGAGATTTTATATTGTAAGGAGGCATAACATTTTGTTTCATGTTTTGAGAGAGAGTTGGGTTGGGTGCCCCACCTTGGATAACAAAATGATTGCTTTTCTTACTTGGTTTTTTTAGGGAGACATAAGAAAATATGGGAGGCATAAGAGGATCTTGAGGAAGCATAAGAGTTATGTAGGGGTTTTGAGATGTATTTTGGAGGATTTTAAGGTGGGAACCTAATCCCATTGGGAGGTATAAGTGATCTCCCCATAGATCCTTGCTCCATTGGCTTTGCATTTTCAAGTCTTGTGTATTTTGAAAATTTCATTCTTGTGAATGTTATCTTGTGTTTGAATTTATTTTAAATGGTTGTGAAATTTTTTATTGTGATGTGAAAGCATTGTGTTAGTTTCCATTAGTTGTATCCAATCGTTATTGCATTTTGGTTGGGGCTCGGTGGCCAATGAGGAGGATAGACTCTTCTCCTCATTGGATTATTGGTTAGGTGGAGATTGTTTCCTCTACCCCATTTTTGTTGTTTTGATTAAAGTAAAGAAATGGTGGAGCTCTTTTTGAAGATTTGGGACTTGAAGAATTTGTTGAAGTAAAAAAGATCCTTCATTCTAGAGACTTTCTTGTAATTCCCACTTAAGTTGGAAGACTAGTAGTCTTGCATTTAAAAGAAAAGTTGTATTGTATATTTTATTTATTAAGTTGTAATGTATTGTTGGAAAGAAAAATATTTGCATTATAAGAAATGACCTATGCTCAAAGGAGAAGAAATTTCATTGTTATTTATAGGAGTTGCATTATCGTAAGAATGAAAGGAAAACTTTGAAATTGTAAATCATTGAGAATGTATTCTTAGTAAATATTAAATGTATAATAGATGTTTGTGCTTTCCTTGAATAAATGGTTGTAGTTGAAATGGAAGAATGCACTAAATTATAATGAGTTACATTTTCAAAATATTACATTTTTATAGTGGAAAATAAAACAATGATACTTATGAATAGATTTAATTTCATTTCTTCATTTGAGTTGGAAAAACATTCTTCTAGTTGTTTTCTTATTACTATTGAAATAAAACATATTTGTAATTTAATGATTTAAGTCATAGAAGGAATAAATGGTTTCATTTTTATCTAGTGCCCTTAGGCATATAAATTCAAGCTAAGGATAAATTGTAAATCACCCTAGTAAAAATTGTTTTTAGAAAAATTATGGAATTGATGGTTCTGTTTTCGAAGAAAAGGACCGATGCCCTGTGTAGAGAAAAAGTCTCTTAACCACCGGTTTGATTAGAGCGATGGTCTCTAAACCGTCACTTATGAAGGGAGGTGGTTTGCGAATCATCACCTAGGTAGGGTGGCAGTCCTAAGACCGTCGACCTGCTTAGGGCAACAGTTTCATCATTGTTGGTAGAAAAATTAAAATATGTGATTGTGCAAGTTTGAACTTGATCAAATTAAAATTTGAACCTATAAAATGTAAAAAGGAGACTACCAAAAAAATTTATGTGAATAAAATCATTGTTTTAAGTATGTAAAACCTTGAATTTACATTTAAATGTATTCAATCTCATAAATTAAACGGAATTAGGGTTTCTCCCAAATAGAGAACTCAAAAGACGAATTAACTAGATAACAATTCAAGATTTAGGGTAGAAACCCCTGCAATCAACAAATCGAAGACATTGCTATATTAAAACCTATGAACTAAACTAAGTTAGACCCTAATGAATCCCTTCATTTCGTAGACACTAAAATTGGGTCATACTTCCATTAAAACTTCATTCATTAAATTAACCATAACCTACCCATTCATATCCCCTAGTGCATATGTTAATTGAATTAATTATCTTAATTAAATTAATTAATATCCTCACTTAACCACCTCACCCACTAACTCACCTAGCCACCTCACTCAAATGACCCACTCAAACCTCATTAATGATCTAAGACCAAGTCTAAGCTTATCCTAACGAACTAGGACATAGTCTAAACGTAAACTCAACTCCTATTAACAAACCTAAAATAACTCTTAATCATCATTCCGTGATCTATCAGTCAAGACTCAGATGAATATTGGAGACCACACCAAAAATAGCAACAATCAGGCTATTTTTGGCCAACAATCACCCCGATCGATATCGTTATATCTCAACCGACTGGTCACCTAACCATCGCGGTTAGTTAGGCTGAATACACTTCCAAAAGCCTTTATCTAGGTTGGTCATTTAATTTAGGATCTCATATGAATAGAGACTTGGAGCACTCAAAATTTCAAAATCACTCGGGTAAAGAAAAATACACGTGTGCACAACCTTCGATCGACAACACAAACATGTATTCGTCCTTAGCCTACTATACTTTTCTGTTTCATTAATTTGTTAAGAATCGATGAAACATTTTGGCATGCTCATAGGATACCACAGATGACAATATAAAACCAATAGTTTTTGTCACCTTTGTGGGGTACATATTGTGCATCACACCGAAAAAACTTCAATTGAACCAAAAATGATTAGAAACATGAAAAACAAAAAGATATACACGAGGTCAAAGGGCATGTGGTATTGAAGATCCATATTTTCAATTACTAGAACATTAAGGCTTTGGGTAGACCCTAAGGAGGAGATCAAAATCCACAAGTTCTCCTATTAAAAATAGAAATGTCAGGAACACAAACTTATAAACACAATAAAACCCTAGCATTCAATCTTTGGTATTTTCTAGAGTCACAATTCCTTTGCAAACTATTTTTCCAAGAATGGAAACACCTTTACATTAGGGACAACGAGTTGGGCCTCTGGCCCTTGGTCAACCATTGCATGGTCTCCCAAAAGGGAATAGGTAAAGTTTCTTTAAATTTAGGGGTGATAGAAAAGTGCAACGTTATGAGCACATTTTTGTATTCATTGTGGTATGTGGGATACTTGGAGTAGAGCATGAAGATGTTTTTGTTAGGATTTTTGTGGAGACACTACAAGATAATGTTGTTGACTAGTTCTATCATCTCCCTACTGAAGCTATCACTAAATGGACCACCATGAGAACTCAATTTGAGTAAAAATTCACACTGCTTTGAGGATGTAAATGCTCTCCTTTCTCACATTTCTCAAATAAAGAAGTAACCATAAGAGCCTGTGAGAGAATTTGTTGCCAACTTTAACAAATTGGTCAATAAGATTCTAGTATCCACTTGGCCTGTAGATCAAATTCAAAAAATATTTTTACTAAATGCACAATTACCAAAAGTGAGTTATACATTAAGAAGCGATAACCTTGCTACTCTATATGTTTATCAACACTTAGCCATAAGTATTGAGGATGATATCATAATGTCTGAGAAATTAGAAAAGGAACCTAATAAATCTATGGCTTATTCTTCAAGAAATAACTCAGACCAGTTAGTGCAAAAATAGTAAATGATATTATAGCTATCAAGAAGCAATTGGACCATAATAGTACTTACAAAGATATTCTAAGAAGGAATTTTCAGCCTTGAAATCACTTACCTCATGTCTAACCAAAGCTCGAAATTGAAGGGCTACCTCTCAAAGTTCCTATCGGTGCAACATGTGAAGTTCAAAAACCACAAGAAGAAGTTGGAGTTAAAGGGTATGAGGAACTTGAGGGGAAATAGATGAAATACCAAAAGAAGCTAATGATTCTCAAGTCAATTTCCTCATACGAGGGAGTTGATGATGATACAAATTATTATGATGAAGTGGTGGCTGATGTGAGTAATGATTCATATGCTATCATGACCGAAAAATATATGAGTAAGATAAAAGAAGTTATTCATCCCACAAGGAGATCAAGAAGGTTCCAGTTACAATCCTAGTTGTTTTGAAAAGAGGATCTCCTATTCCTACCATCTTTACTCAAAAGTTAAGTAGTGATAATACTCTATCTACTTCTTTGTCTTCATCTCCAAATAAGACAACCTAGAATGTCAAAGCTAATAGGTATAAGTTTCCTTCCCTTTCTAGTCTAGCCACCCCATATACCTCAGGATCCTTTGACATAATTTACCATATCAAGAAAACTAAAATCTAAATTTCATAGGCTAAGTTCTAACAAACCCATCCCGATGCCTTTTCTCAAGTTGAAAAATTTGTCAAATCCAAATTCAATCCTATACCCACCACCTCTAAAGTCTTGTTACCTACTCACACCTCTATGCCTCAGCAGAACCTAATCGCTACTACACATTCTGCAACTGATAAATTGAGCCTTTCTATATCACTTTACTTATAGCTAGTCATAGGCTCAGTAATTGTATCATCAATTCGGAGCATCGTGCAATATGATGTCTAATAAGGTTGCTCATTCTTTAGCTATAAATTTGACATGCACATTTGGTTCTTGTTATTCCATGGAGTGTAAGGAGGTGTCATTGGTAGTAAGTATTAATGATGCACAAGTAGCTTTCATTTCTTTCCCAAAGAAAAGGGTCAAACTATTATCTTAGTAGTGAATATTCACCCATCCTAGGGCATGTTATTAAGTACGAAATTATGTAAAGAAGTGGGTAGAGAAATTCAAATGGATTGGTCACACGCTTTCATTCCAGTTAATGGGAAGATGAAGAAATTGTTACTTGTGAGACAGACAGACAAAGTACAAAGTGTAAAAAAACCGATGATCCTAAATCACAAATCCTCTACGAGGACATTGGTCACGGGAACTACATGATCATGTTAGAACAAGAAATGAGAATTTCCAAAGGTGTGATGGATGACCCTAATGGTGTCTAGATCCTTGAATTTGATGGTATTTGTTCTTTAGCTAGTTATGGAGTAGGAGTGGTCCTATTTTCTCCTAAAAATAAGTCTTATCCTTTCTCCTACAAGCTTCAATTTGAAAACACCAATAATACAATAAAATATAAATCTATTCTTTTGGTACTATCAATGGCCAGGGAGATGGGGATTAAGAATATTTGTGCATGAGGAGATTTAGAACTTATTGTTAAGAATGTCGAGATATTTTTAGGTTAAGAACGAGAGGCTAAAACACTATATAAATCTGGTGTGGGATTCCATTCAATTATTAGATGCCTTTTCCATAGAATTGTTGTACCAAGGAAAATAATACTAGAGGAGATCCTTTATCCATCTTAGGATCCATGTTGATCCTCATCCTTACTTTTCCGGGGAAAGCTCACAATTGAAATGATACATAGTTCAAGTGTGCGAGTTAATGCCAACAATTGGCAAGTATTTAATGATGATCAACATTTACTTTATCTTCTTGAACTTTAGGATAATTTCATCGGTTGTATTTTGAAGGGATTGAAGATGATCATTGTGAGTCCATATCATATTCTATGCATTTGAAGAAGGAATTGGGGAATAATTTGATAAGGATGGTTGTATTAATTTAAAAGGTAACAAGATACCCGGAGGATTAGTAAGCTCTGGAATATTTGTTTGAAAAACATGATAGTTATATAGTGTTAAAGATATCACATGAGATTGATCAGTCCATGGAGTATGAAAATTTTAATATTGGAAGTAAAGAAGAAACCAATCTTGTATACATTAGCAAATGCTACACGGAAGAAGAAATAAATAGAATGATAAATTTATTAAAAATATATTTTGATTTTCTTTCCTATTCATATGATGATTTGAAATCTTTCAAACCCAAAGAAATGTAGCATTATATTCCTCGGAAACCAGAATTAAGCCTTTCCATAGAAATAGAGGCAATACAACTCTAATATTTCGAGACACCATTTATCAAGAGATTCAAAAGATCCTAAAGGAAAAGATAATCTTTCCATTCCATCACTCGGTCTAGGTGGCTAATATTGTGTTGGTTAGGGAAAAAATGGTGTAATTGATTTGTGTGGATTTTTAAATCTAAATCAAGCCTCCCTCAAGGAAAATTATCCACTCCCCATGATGGATAATATTCTATAACTTATTCTTGACTCTAAAATGTTTTCTATGTTAGATGGTTTTTCAGGGTATAATCATATTGAGGCTGATGTTCTTGATCAACATAAGACGAGATTCACAACTCCATGGGAAAATTTTTCTTATAAGAGGATGCCATTCAAGATGATTAATGTTTGTGCCACTTTTCAACAGAAATGGATCTAGCTTTTGGTTCTTTGAAAAGAAAATGTATTTTTATGTATCTTGATGATTTAACTATCTTTTCCAAGAACATGGAAGATAATTTCCAACATCTTAAAACTGTCCTTTGGAATTGCAATGAACATGGAATATCTCTCAATCCAAAAAAGTCTACTTTTTGATTCACTGAATGAAAGTTTCTCGGACACATTATTTCGAAATAGGGAACCAAGATAGATCTAGAGAGGGTACAAGCTATCCAACAAATTCCTTTCCCCACAAGTAAAAAAGGTGTACATTCTCTCTTTAGAAAGACAATTTTTTAAGGAGATTTATTCTTGATTTTGGAGAGCTAACCAAGAGTGTAGCCTGAATGATGAAAGGAAAACAGTCTTTTTGTTGGACACCAGAAGGGAAAGAAGATTTTAAAATATTAAAAAGGCAATTTACTTGAACTACCATCCTTGTTTGCCTTAATTTTTAGAAGTATTTCTTGATCTATTGCTATGTTACTAAGAATAATTTGGTTTTTATTCTAACAAAAATAATATTGAGGGATGTGAGGTACCCATTGCTTTCATGAGCTATGTCCTTAATGCTCATGAATTGAAATATACTGAGATTGAGAAACATGCTTTTGTTGTGGTTAAATTTTTCAAACAATTTCATTTTTATATCCTCAATTCTCAATCTATTATATTTTTCCGGATACAATGGTTAATTCTATTCTCACAGAGCAATAATTTGGGGCCAAAAGAGGAAATTAGGTGGCAAAGTTACTAGAGTATGATTTGGACATCAGGCCAACTAAGCTATTTTGAGGAAAAGAGATCTATGAGTTAATTATTGCAGGTGATGAAGATAACCCTTCCCAAGAAGATACACATATTCCAATTGTTCTCTTTATCAGTTCAACTGATGAATGGTATGTTGATATTGCTTATTTTCTTACTTATGGAGAATTCCCATCACATTTAAATGCTAAAGAAAAGAGATCCAAAGAAGTGAGATATGTGTAGTATGTGTTTTGGGACAATTCCTTGTTCAAAAGAGGGATTGATGGAAGGTTTCTCAAATGTGTAGAAGAAGAACAACAAAAGAGTTTTCTTAGAGTGTTTCATGATCAAGCTTGTGGAGGGAATTTCTCATCTGTTGTAGAATCGCTCATAAAATCCTCTGTGCAAGCTATTACTTTCCAACCCTTTTTCGAGATGTAACTAAATGGGTGAGTAAATGTGAAGCTTTCCAAACTTTTGTGGGAAGGCCTAAGCTAGCCACTCTACCACTCAAACTAGTGGTGATAGAAGAACCCTTTCAACAATGGGGACTAGACTTTATGGGTACTCTCAATCCTCATTCCAGTGCTAGACACACCCATGTATTAACTGCCACTGATTATTTCACCAAATAGGTGGACACCATTTCAATAAAAAGAAAAACCTCAAGTGATATATAACTTTATCAAGAAAAACATTCTTATTAGATTTGGGGTACCAAGAAAAATTATCACTAATTATGCATCCAAATTCTCTTCTTATGAAATGATGGATTTTTCTATGGGTGTGGAATCTCTCCTACACATTGGTCAGTTACTACCCACAAGGAAATGGACAAGAAGAATCAACAAACAAGAATTTAGTGACAATCATTTAGAATATTTTCAATGAATTACAGAGGAATTGGCATAAGAAGTTATATGATGCTCTCGGGTAGATAGAATTAATCCCAAAAGGGAAATTGGGATGTCCCCTTTTTAGGTGGTGTATGGAATTGAATCTCAATTACCAATGAATTTAGATCTTCAAAGCATTTGCAACCTGATGAAGGCCATTGAAGATTCAAACTTTACTAGTGCTTTGGAGAAGAGAATCATGTACCTATAGAAGTTGGATGAGGATAAATTGCAAGTGGTGGATAGGATTGCTACACATCAACAAAGAGTAAAGTAACTATTTGATAAAAAGGCTAGACCTAGAGACTTCCAGGTTGGAGACATTTTTCTACTCTGGGACAAGAGGTGGGAGGCTTGGGGAAGTCATGAAAAGTTTGATTTTCTCTTGTTGGGCCCTTTAAAGATCAGACACTTTTCTAAAGAAAATTATTTCCACTTGGACTATATGGATGGAACAGCTCGTACATTGTCATATAGTAGGTAGTACTTGAATTTGTTTCAGTCCTAGGTTATTAGGTGGTCCTTTGTATAGTCTTGTATTGTTGGGTGTTATGTGGGTGTCTCTTATGTATTGTTTCATCCTTGACTCATTTTTTCCCAATGGATAAGGAAGCTGGTCTATCTTGTAAACCATGAGATTTTGGAGTTTATGTTATGTCTTTTTTCATGGTGCTCAAACCAAGCCATGTCCCCAAAAATAGCCAATTGTCATCACCTCCCCAAAGTTTTCAATTTTCTTCTCTAAATTCTAAAATTTTCATGTTAGAAGAATGCTAAATGCCCTTGTAAAGGATCCTTGAGAAAGAGCTAGTTTCAAAAATTTAGTCATTTTTCAAATTTTAATTTTTAGGATTTTTCAGTGATATGCGAGTATTTAAGATTTTATCATTCCTCATGTCCCAAGTTCCTCTAGGCTATCTGTTTCCCAATTTTCCTTTTTTACTGATTAGTCTTACTTTTCCTTTATTTTCAGTCTTTCCATATTTTTTGAGAAAAGGTGTCCACGAGGTCTCAAGGATGTCTTTGTCAAATATTTATAACTTATCCAATTTTAGTATGTTTTAGGTGTTTGAATTTTATTGTCCCATGTTTCCTAAGTGCTCCTTGATCGCCATTTCCCCTCAAGTATGCATTTTTGATATCCATTCATTGCTGCTATTTCAGATTTGTGCATCTCGGATGTCCCGATGTCTCTTGGAATAGTTGTGTAAGTTTTTTCTACAATTACCACAAATCAGCTATTTCGGCTCCGTGTGTCCCAAATTTCCCAATGTCCCTTAGGACGGTTATGCACATTTGTTATTCCTTACCGATTTTCATTGATTTTAGGTCGGCATTTAGTATTAATTACCTCATTTATTTTATCTCACCATTCTACTTGAGTTTAAATGCATAAAAATAGCCGGGTAATTGATCATTTTCACAACCTTGCTCACATTTGCTAGATACCATTCGAGTCCCCTTTCGCACCATTTATAGTCATGGTCTAGTACTCCTCCATTGTTTTCAAATATGCAGGTCTAGTAGGGACACAAGCACCTCCCTACCTTAGAGATGACTATAAAAGTATTGGTGATAGTGAAGCTCAACACCTCGACTTGGAAAATTTTTGGGCACACATTAATTGTCAAAACCCTTCTCCCATTTCCCACCTAATCAAGGATAGTGGAATTATAAAGGTAGGAGGTTTTCCAATTTCACTCCAATGCATTGATATAGTTCTAACTTGTACTTCCTATTTTGACCCTGATACAAAAGAAATTGTTGACCCTCAAGGGCAGGTGGTGGCTTAACTTGATGAGGATTGTATTCGCATTACTTTTATAATTCCCATGATTGAAGGCTCAAATATTCTTACCAAGGATCAAGGAAAACTCTTTTTGATCAAGATAGTGAATGATACAAGAGAAGAGTGGCCAAATCTTGGTTTAAGAACCCAAAGAAAGAATCCTTGAGGCTACCTAAGACAATGTTCAGAGTTGATTTACATGAAGAAATGTCATATTTCATCACTCTATTGGTAAGGATAATGGGAATTCCCTCTACCAATGAGTTACATTCTGTATTTGCCCCTATATCAATATTATATGTGACGGTAAGTAAAACTTAAACTAGGCGGGAATAATTTGTGATAAATGACCGAGTAATTGGAAAATGTTTAGATCACTCAAACCTTCTACATAACCTCCTATCTAATGTACACAATTATAGCTTATAAAGAATGGTTGTGTTCTCCTCGAGAGAAGACAAGAAAGATGCCCCTATTTATATGTATCATCATAAGTTGACTCTAAAGTTCATAAATCATCATTTCAAGAGGGTGAATGATGTATTAACTATGTACATTGTCAGGATATTGGAAGGGGATTCTACTAGGAGATTCTCAGATGAGGTAAAAAAACTGATCAATGTTTATGGAAGCTTTTTCACTTAGTTCAAGAAATTTTCATATATACGTTTGGCTGGATTTGAGGAGCAATCCTTGAAACTCCCTATGTACTGTAGTGATAAAATTGCTCTAGTTGAGATATGGAGATAATTGAATAAGATGCATAGAACCTGTAGGGACAAGAAGATTGCAAGTATTCATTTTCCAATCACATTGGGTAACTACACTTATAAAACTACTTTGGATGCCTAGAACATTGATAGAACCATTTCTCCTCTTACCCTTCACTATTATAATCCCATAACCTGCTTTGACATTAAGGAGTTCATTTCCACCAACTTCAAAATGGGTTATCAACATCTTGCTGATATTGAAGACTACTGGGTAGATTTCTCTGATGATTATGAATTCCAGAAGAAGGTACCATGGAATATTATCTCTGCAAAAAATCATGTATTTTGGTATATATGATGTTCTGAAGGATTGGAGGATGATGATGAAGAACTGCAGTCTCTTGAGTATGAGAGATCAATCAAGCACACTCCTATTGAAACCATTGATTGGTTTTTCAAGGAGAGAGATGATTTGAAGGAGCTCAATAACCCTATCCTAGTGAGAACTAAACTTTGTTTTGAAAGGAAAATGAAGATGTTCAGGGAAAGGAAATATAGGTTTACTTCTCAAGATGCTTCTACTGCTTAGAAAGAAATAATTTTATCAGCTCTTGAGACACATGAACAATATGTTCCTTCTCCTCCAAAATCTTCAACTATAGTGTACAACAAGAAGGGAAAATCAAATAAGCATGATAAGGCAGTTGAGATTATTCAAGAGTGTGAGAGACAACCATTTACTAAGAAAATTGTAAAAATGCCTTATAAGGAAGCAATTATGGACCTTGGTTATGATGAAAGTGAAGGAAAAGAGCAGGGAAATCTTGAGGAGGATATCCCTGTCAAAATCAATGTGAAGAAAGATCAGTCAAGGAAGACATTTTAAGAATCTATGGAAATATCTACTATGGAGGTTCCTCTCACTCAAGCTGATAACTCTATGTTAGAAGTAGTTGTGGTGTAAACTCTAAGTGGTATGATTTCATCTACAATCAGGCCTATTATTCCTTCCACTCCAAGCTCTTCATTTACAGGTACAACCAATCTTTGGAAAGAAAGAAAAGAAATGCCACTTTATGTGTGGATGCTCCTAAGTTTGATGGAGTGGAAGATATTTTAGGTACTATTGCTCCCCCTCTAGTAAGCAAGGCCAAAGTCACATCAAGAATTATTTCGATTCCCAAGGCCAACACTTCATGGAAATTTTAAAATCGAAGATGGACAAAGATGCAAAAGACCTATCAATGGGTGATCTGGAATTAAAAAGAATTTCTCTTAGTGAATCGACACCTAAAAGTGAGGTGCATAATTTGAGGAAGACTGTGTCTAAAGTGATATCAAGATTTGAAAAAGGAAACGAAAATAAGAAAAATTAAAAGAGCATAATCAAATTTTGTCAAGATTGATTAAATCCTTATTGGAAGAACATAAGGTAGTTGACCTAACTCCCCTAGCTTTTATCCCACCTCTTGCCATCTTGTCCAATGATGAGATTCAATCCATCATAGATATTCATAAGCATGCCACTTATGGGAAGGCAATGGAGGCTATGGTTGATGACTTGATAATCACAGGTCTTAATTTTATTGAAGAGGCATTCAATGCCTATGAGAAATTTACTACAATTCAATTAACATTTCACCTGCAAAACTCGAGTGGGTTGGATAGGGAGTTGAAATTGTTGAGTGACTGCAATTAGGATATCGATGATGAGTGAGATAGATGTACAAATCCTTTTGGAAAATAATATTTTTTATGATGCAAAGATGAATCTATTGAAATAGTGGGTTTTCAACATTGACTAGAAAATAAAGGTTCTAGAATGGGCCATTGGAGAACTCAAGAAATATGTTGCGAAAAGGAGAAGATTTTAAAGATTGTGTCATGTTTGCTTTCCTATATATTCATTGCCAAATATTTAAATAAAGTTAAAATGATAAATTCACTATTCAAGAGATCAAATCTTAGTTCAAGACTTTTGTTAAAGAAGATTTGTTCAAGCAAGACACCATATCCAAGGAGAAGGTGAAATAAATTTACACACTACATGTTGCTATCACAGATGCCAATAAAGAGTTCTTGGAAAATGTAGAATTCGGAAAAGAAATGGAGAAGTGTTTGGGTAATTGGACTCATGCAACTACTAATACAAAAATTCCCCAAGGAATGGACATAGTTGAAGCATTGAAAAGATTTAGACATCAATTTCTTAAGACAAAGGGGAATTCAAGTATTTCTATTATTATCTCAGCTTCTTAGTTCATATTTTCCTTTCTTATTTAAAATATCTAATTAAGTTGAATTTACCTCTTTAGTCATGTGTTATGAAACTAAGAGATAAATTGAGTTGGTAATATTAAATTAGATTTTAACTTTTGAAATTAAAATAAAGGAAACTCAAAAGGATCTTTATAATGGTTTCTTGGGTTATTTAAAACAATTTCCTTATCATTGTAAAGGATCAAGATTTTTGATATCTGGATGTAAGAAGAGCATTGGACTATTCAATACTGAGAATAAGTTTCACCTCTCTCGATGCTTTATCTCATTTTGTTCCTTGTCTAATTCATATAAAGCTATGTGTATTTAAACAAGAACTTTGTGTCTTTTAGTTTATAGCTGTATTTGGAACTTTGTGTCTAATACATCAATGTCCTATGTTTTTATATCCATAGTCTAAATTTTCTTAGTTTATCAAGCATCAGTAAGATATTACTCTGCTATCTATATGTCTGAAGGTGCTCTTCTCTTTAGTTTCTAAATACAAATTCTTCTATTTTTATTTTCTTTGTATTGAAAATCTTTTGAGGAAAACCTCTAAAATATCAAAATCTCCACCAAAATGTTGAACAAGTGTTTATATTGTAAATAAGTTTTTCTTTTCTCTTTTGTGTTCAATAAGGGAACCTCTCCCATAAAGAGGAGGGACTGTTGTCCCTTGACTATTGCTTATTTTCAAAAGATCAAATTCTACAACCAACATAGCCTCAAAGTCCAAAATATCCGTAAATGACTAGCGATTGTTAAGCTTGGAATATGTTGTTTTGGCATAACCTAGGGCCGCATTAAGCTCACAATATCTTATTTAGTTTTGGTAAATCCTAGCGACACCTAGTCTTCAAACAATATGTTGTAACATAAGCTAGATGACGCTAAGCTACAAATATATTTCTTTGAATTGTTGAATGCTAGTCATATCTAAGTTCAAAATATTATATTGTGGAAGCACCTAGATGCCAAGTAGCTTAAAATATGTTTTTTTGAATTGTTAAAGCATACCACCAATAACCTCGAATTATTATGATAAAGTATATCATATCAGCCATTAGGATATTATAATCGTAATTTAATGTGTTGAATCTGACGACGATCGATATGATCCATATGTTATGCGTTAAATCCTAACAACCTCTAAGCTTAAATTATTATATCATTGCAAAGACTAGCATCTGCGCAAAGGTCAAATTAGTTTGCTTTAAATTGTGAAATTATGTCGAGATATTTTTCTAAATATTATGATGTGGTAGTATGTAGTGGCTGCTAATTTCATACTACCTTAATTTAATTTGTGAAATCTTAGCGACCGTTAAGCTTTTAATAATATATTGCACCAACACCTAGCAGACGCTAGCCTCGAAATTTCTTACATTATTTTGTTAAATTTCAGCGACAAATATGTTCCAACTATTATGTTGTGGTAGTATCTTAGTGGCATCAAAGTTCAAAATATCTCAGTAACTTCCTAACAATTGCTAAACTACAAATATGGTATTATGATATACCCTAGTTGCCACTACGCTTGCAATATATTTTTATTTTTTAAAAATCCTAATGACAACTAATATCCATATAATATATCACAGCATAACCTAGCGGACGCTAAGATAAGAATATAATTATTTAATGTGTTAAATGCTAGCAACCCTAATGTTTGAGATATTATTTTGTGGCCGTGCATAACGACTGTAAGCTCCAAATAATATGTTTTGGCATATACCGAGTACTATTCCTTGTATGGGTTAATTTATTTTCCATGTTCTATTTGTGTGTCCTTGCATGATTTTTCTTCAATTTAGTATTTCATTTCTCTCTTTCTTGCTATTAACACTTTGTTAGCATTTCTACTATATTGTACTATATATGTAGTATGTTACACACAATGCAATCTCATATCTTTCTCTTCATATTCCTACAATATATGTGTATATAAGTTATAGGTATCCTATCCGGGAGATACTCTTATTTCTTTCTCTCATTCTCCCTAAAAAGGAGGAAACCATTGGGTGATATCCCATTATCACGAAGTTGAACACTAGGAAATAAAATAAAAAGTACAAAAACAAATATTTCATAGGTTAAAATAATCACTTAGAAATAGACTTGATTTAGAAAACATAGAGCAAAAAAACTATAGATAAAATACTATCACACCTAGACGATATGGCCCATTCGATACGGTTACATCTTGTACAAAAACTCAATAATTTTTTTATTTAGTATAGTTTATGAGGGAAATTTATAGGTTATTTACTCGGTTTAATGGCATCATGCATGTTACAGCTACTCAAATTATGGTGGCAACAAGGGTATGTACAAGTTAGCATTGACTGATACATTGTGTTATCAATTGTAAATTAATATCCTTTGTGTTCATTTATAGTGATACTTAAATGTGGATCTCAAGAATTGTCGAGGTGATTGTTATCCTTATAGGCTTGAATTCCCATTATGAATTATTTTGTGAAGAAATCAAGAGTAATGGATCACTCCCTTTTAAGGAAAATTTTAGTGGTGAATTTTTGAAATTGGAAATGGCAAATTTTAAGAAATCGATTCTTGCTTGATTCATTTAAAATTTCCATCGACAAGTCATTTGTATGGGTTAGTTCACCTACTATTTATATGTAAAAATTAACTTATGTATGTATTTCACCAACATTTCTAATCAAAATGTGTAAATATTCACCGAGGTATAATACATAGCCTAGGAGGTTACAAGGGGGAATTAATATAGGCGTCCAACAAACAGTGGTTCTCCATCCAACTTGGGTTGGACATTCATTCAACCTAGGTTGGATGATCATGTCTATGGCTATTGTCCAACCCATGTTATAAGGTAAGCAATGGATATTCGTGTAACCCAAGTTGGATGATCGTCCATCTCCTATCGTTAGATGGAAAGCAATGGAAGACCATCTAACCAAGGTTGATCAGTCATCTATTTTTGTCATAAAACCTAGGTTGGATGGTCGTCAACCCAAGTTGTATGGTAGACACATCCAACTTGGGTTGGGACGGCCGTCCATTACGTTCCCTACAATCTAGCCGCCTAACACCCTTACAATTATGCGAAATCTAAGAAAATTGTGCCCTATCAAATCACCTTTACCACAAAACAATTTTTCAAAAATTTCCCATCGATTCGAAAGTCAATTTTGAAGATTTGCCACCCATTCTAAACTAGTGTTTGGAGATTTGGAGGGGGTTCTTAAAATAAACCCTTCTCCTATATAGTTCCCTTAACCATTTGGGGATGCATTTTCACTTCTTTCGAATTTCCTTTACATATTCTACTTGGGACCGATCACCCCTAACTCCTTCAAACATACAAAAACAAATTTCCATAGAAATTGTAATAGAGTACTCTCTTTGCCTCTCTTGCAAAATGGTCAAGTGTACTCATTCCTTTGTTTTTCTTTTTTACTTACATATTTCTATTTTGATACTAAGTTCAAGATTTTAAATTCAAAGTTTTATTTCATATAATATTGACATTGATTATACTTTTTTCATGCAAGTAATAATCTTGAAAAATAAAACACAAATGTAAAACAAAGGAAAATTCCTAAGACAACCATAAGGTGCTCGAGAGAAGACAAAGTGTGTTTACACATTGACGTAATGTTTCCTTTAAGTACATATTTATTAATTCCATACCTAGAGGGGGAAAATGTGTACACTCATTTAAGTAATTCATGTCCTACAAAGAACATAAATTGTGCAACAATCTTGCACTATCTGGACTTTCCTAATTTGGCCAATTATTTTGGCCCTAGTTATATCTCATTTATTCTTTCTTGCATACACAACCTTTTTTCGTATAACAACCATATTAATTCATTAAATCATACTATAACCTTCTATGTCACAATCCCCATTTTCAAATCACTTTCACATCTTTCAAAGACCATATTATTCGAGAAAGGTTCATAAATTCCATATGTAATGGGTTGACCTAGCTCGCTTTGGTCCCTATACCTCCAATGATACTTTTCATAATTTTAATTTCCATACACTTCTAGTTTTTCTTGTTCGAGTTTTCTAGATCCATAACACATTTATGAGAAAGTTACTCATCTCACATTTAAGAGGGCTTTCTAACTACTTACCACCTAGCATTCAAATGAGAAAATAATAAGATAAATCACAAGAAAAGCTACTTCAAAACTCGTTTGAGGTCCATATACTCTACATGTTCGGGTTTATGGTAGTCATCCACTTAGATGTGCAAATACAAAAGGCACATTATCAAATTTAATTAAAGAAAAGGTAAAAGTTAAAGTACAATTACATTTGTGCAAGACCATGATTATAAATTATGTTTGATACATTCTAGATATCACATGCTAGGAGAGAACAATATGTGGTTTGCTCCCTCTTTGGAGTACCGATTTTTGTCATCGGTGCACATGGGTAGCCACAACCCAACTAATGTTTGTTTTGTAGGACTCCTACACCAAATAGGGTTTAGAAGTTTCAATTAGTTACACAATAATCATCACATAGTATCGACGGTGCATATTACAAATAGGAGTAGAACATGATGCGACAAAAACTCGAGAATGTTTCAAGAGCTTAAAGTATAAAGGAATAGGGGCTATGATGGGCGTATGCTTTGGGATGTACCATACGCCTTGGTCCATGCTCTTTAGGATAAAGTTTTTATGGAGAAGCTCTCTTAGACTATTTCCTAACTTTTCCAGTCATTAATTCAACCTAGATCAAAACACAGTCTACAATATCGATTATAGTTTCTTCTCCTTCTCATTGCTAGAACTTTGCTTCCTTATCTAAAGCTATTTATATTTTTGCATGTATTACTCACGATATTACATTTATTAGCTTTGAAAAATAGTTTATTAAGAAAATATATCATTAGCTCCTACGCCATTAAATTTAAGTATTTATGTTTAATCATTTCCATGCTTTTCCATAAACAATGAAACTCTTTATTTCTCTCTTCCGCCGCTAAGCTACATGTTTTTTTCATAATAATTTATTTTCATATTTTGAATAAATTTGTTAATAATCGATGGAAATTTATTGGCTGTAAATTTTTTCTACCTTAAATATCACCACCTTACTACAAAAAGAACTTTGCACAACCTTATATAAAAATTACGAAAGGATGGGAATGAGCATAAGAAGGGGATAGGCATTAAATGAAATAAAGAAAACGCATGTGGATGGTTAACAATAAGACATAGATAGTGAACAATAAAAAAATAAATTAGATAAATATACTATAAATTATTAGCTACAAAAGTTTTAGAAAATCATTTTGAATCTAAAAATATTACCCATATTGATTGAAATGGTTGTATTAGTTGTAACCAATGTTAGGGTGTTATACAAAAACTCAATATAAGCAACTTTAGAAGTTCATTTCTACAGTTCACAAAGAAAAAAGAAAAAAATCAGAAGAAAAAAACTCTATTTTGCCTTGCATTAAATGTTATAAATTTCAACATCCTTAGAAACTTGGCTTGTTATCCATGTTTGATACCACAGGTTGATTTTGGTGGTGGCGCATATTGGAATACAAAATATTAGGTCAAGTTAATTCTGCCAAATATAAAATAATAATACAACCTTAAATATGAATGAATTCAAAAATAATGAAAATATAAAATTAGAGAGAAATAAAAAATAAAGTTATGTTGCAGGCATAGAACAAAGAACATATGCATGCACATGCTCATGGTACAATGTCAGCACACAGAGGAGGGAAAAGTATTATTGCACAACACTGTACTAATGCATCGTTTCCGTTCAAATTTGTTCCACCACTACCATTATCTTACCCAGAAAATGCTCTAAATTATTGTTGCCACTTCTTTCTCACAATGCACTTTGTCTTTTGCGTTTACTTTTTAGGAGGTAGGCAGACCGTTCACGATTAGGTGCCGTGGATCCATTTCACAGCTCTGTGTCCAGCGAGACAATTCAGAAATTCAACATTTATTCCGGTCCCGTTTTCTCAAGTGAAGGGTCCTTCCAACAACAACAAACTAATTACGTATATACATTACTATCATCATGATATTCGAAATTAACAATTGAAAAGAATTGTAGAAATCCATAATATATTGACATATGTTTTGGATATTCCCGTATTATGGAGAGAACGTTTATTATTGAAGGACGATAATTGAAAATTAGTGAGTCTAATCCGATCCGATGAAGAAAGAGTTAGAATTCGATCGGCATGGCGAGGAATTAGATACTACAAATATATTTATCACGTGACTTTGAAATAATATTCTCGCCTTACATTAACAATTCAAAATACTTGAGTTGCAACAAAAATGACATTGAGTCTACATGGATCCGGTAAGGAAAGAGTTGAGAATGCCATCAGCATTGCGAGGAATGAGATAATACAAATGCCCGGCTCCACGAAGCTCATGGTATTGTATCCAGGAAGTCTTTTGCAGATGTATCGCTGTAATATAACTGGAACCAGAGCGTCCTCGTCACCTTGCCATATATGCACGGATGCTGATATATTATTTCCACCTGCATCCACCTTTAAATCCATGGGATCGAAATCCCACTTACCGAACATCACCATCAACTCTCGATGTAATGACTCGAAAACACCTTGTTGCACTGAGGTCTTTATCCGCTGCATTCATAAAAACACTTAATCAAATCTCATAAAATTATGATTAATTAGTTTAACAACACACTTGAATAAAATGTCATACGTGAACAAAATCTCCGTTAGCTGAAGCTTTAATACGCATCTCATTGTCTTGGGAATTGAAAGATTTCCAGTCTCCTTTTATAGCGGTGGAAGAAGAAAACCAGGTCTGTGTCATCCACCAATATGTGAGCCACGGTGCGTAGTACAAAACACGAAGTGCCCACTGGTCCTGTCTTTCTTGCTGCCGATATGCTTCTGCAGATAATTGTTTAGGAAAACCAGGCCATCTATAATTTATAACAGGCGATATGAGCGCTGCGCCTTGAATCCTGTTTTTAGAATTATGATTAGTAATTAATCAACTTCATTCATTAATCCAAAACCAATTGTTAAAGAGTTATTCCTGTTAGACATGCAGAAATTATAGCCTAATTCTGTAGTTAGCATTTAGGATTCTGTAGCTAGCATTTAGGAAGCTATTTTGTAATTGACAGCACATTAGATGATATGTGTACGTGCTGGCATATGTTGTCCATCTGTAGGATGAAGAGTAGAGATAGTTTAGTTTGAATTTGAGTTTGAATAAGACTCTGTTTACTGTTATTCTATAAAGATTGTATTCTCTGATTTAACAGAGCACAAGCAAATAAGAATAAGAAATAGATAAAACCTGCAGTTACATTTCTGTGTTCTATATAAGAGTGCTAATAATTTTGAATTCGTACCTGTGGCCTATATATTTGAGGCAACTCCATACGGAGTGTCCTCCAATGGAGATGCCCATTATGTAAAACTTGGGACCCAATTCCAGTTGGTCTGCAAGTTGTTCGATATCGAAGGCTATGCTTTTCACAGACCGCTCTGGATTTGGATCACTTTCACCATATCCAGGCCTATCGAAACTTACTAAATAAACTCCCAACTTTTCGAGTACTTCCTGCATAATATAAATTAATCAATTTTTTTATTTACGCTGATAAGCATTGAAATGATAAGGAGTTTCAGTTGACACAACACCTTAGACGAAGGCAACCCATCATTTCTATTACCAAGAAAACCGTGAGCCACTATTATCTTATATTTAGCTGTGTGTTTAGCTACTCCGCTTTCTTTGTAGGCCAAGTAGCGAGCATCCTTGAGCCGAATGCGGGTGGCAGTAACGATGGGACCAGATGAGGAACCGCATATTTTTGAAGCAGGTGGTTGCATGCTCTTATATGCCCATGCAACCCAAATCAAAACAATTGAAACCACCGCGACCAACATTCCGTCTTCTCCTGCAATTTACTTAAGTTAATATTTATTTTGATCCAGAAAAAGATACAAACAGAAATGAATCGGCTGACCTCCAAATCGAATGGATTCTATCTTCGCAATGCAACAAAACTTTTTGATGGGCAATGGTGTGGTCTGGTCTATTTAATACATGATGGGCGAAAATAGCTTTGAATTGCGTGTGTTACAGTGACTTTGACTTTGATTGTTTGGTTGAATGAACTTATTATTTACTATTTACAATTCACGGTCTAAATTCAGTCGTGCAAAGCGTTTAAAATGTTATTAAAAGCCTACCTACTTTTCTTCAACAAAATAACATCTGACATAAATGAAAGCACAACTCACAGTTATCATTCATTCGGATTGTACGATGCGTCTAAAAGCGTAGAATAATTGGTTCACCAATAAATTACTAAACATAGTAATTTTCATCCAAAAAGTTATACAAACATAAATGATTCGACCGAGCTGGATTTGATGCTGAATCCACGCGTGGGTTTCCCATCTTCCCGAATCCTGATACATTAAAACTTTTTTTTAGACATAGTTCTGGTCTGGTCTGGTGTAGTTAATAGTGGATTTTCTGCATGAACTACACACTTTGATTCTTAGGTTGACTTGTGTAATTCAAAGAGAAGAGTTGTTCTTAAATCATTTTAATTTAACATTGTCATATGTATATTTATATTTTATAATCGGAAATACGTTATAAATTCGATACTAAACGGAATTCCTTCTTTCTTCCAAAATATATATTCGATACTAATAGATGACTAATTGAACTAGTCTAGTTACTTAAAAATTAGCTAGAATGCTTAAAGAATACCTGGTATCTCGCAATCCGGGATTTCAAATTATCTGTCCCGCCATATCAAAATTCCATGACAGTTTAATTCTTTCAAATGGATGTAAATTCCAGTAATTTTTATAGGTGTTTCTATATATATATATATGTGTGTGTGTGTGTGTGTGTATGTATATGTATAAAAACTCATACATATACATATATATGTATGTATGTATGTATGTATGTATGTATGTATGTATATATATGTATGTATGTATGTATGTACATATACATATATGTATACATACATACATATACAAGCTCCCCAAGGAGCTTAGCTACACACACTCGACCCTATTGATACAGAGCATCACCTTATCTAGCTAAATAAACCATGAATATATTATATTTGGGGTGTTAAATGTGTTCATGAGTCCTAGAGGTCTTTAGATGTCAATGTGTGTGGTGTGGGTCTTTCAAAAATTCAAATGGAGCTTTTCCCTCCGTTTGTAATATTTGAATATTTGGCCATTTGGCTTAGCTTGAAGGTTGTAATGCACTCTTGAGAATTGAAAACAATGTACAAGGGATGTAGTGCCCACTCCTCTTCGACACTTATTATATTTTAATTTCGATTATTGTTGGCTATAGACATGGATATTATTGTATCATTTTGGTTTAGCATGATGTTAGATGATAGAGATATTCTGACTATTGATGGATTGTGATTCATAGTATGATTTGTGTGGATTCTTAGAGACATAGAGAGACATTTTATATTGATGATGATGATGTGTTATTAGCATATGCATTTATTGAAATTCAAAATTCTCATCATGTTGACTATGATTTAGCATTTGAACTAATCTCATGATCTTGTTGATATTGATAAAATGGTAGAATTGAGATGTTGTCAAATTTTAGACAAATGATAGCATTGTTTAGTTGAGATGATGATTTAGTTATATGATGATGTTTATTGATTAATGTGTGTATATTTTATCTTTGATGTATTTGATGTGGCTACGAGGCCGAAGGAGGTATTGAGTGATTTTACGGGTAATTGTATCACAAGAATCGAAGGGAGTTAGGAGATCAACCATACAGAATGTTGGATGGATACGATGATGGTCACCATGGCAACTTGTGTAATGTGTTATGTTTTGTTTATAGTTTGTTAAGGGTTCCCCATGGGGGGATGACCTCCAAATGTGACCATGGGCTATGTGTGTAGTTTTTTTCCTTTTCTTTTATTTATTATCGAGTATGTGATTTATTTTATGATATAACCTGATTTAAGCATTGTTGATTAATGTTCCTTAATTAAGTGGATTTATCATGGTTATTAAGTTAATTAGGGATGTAAAAAAGGGGCCATTTATTAGAATAGTTGGTCCTTTGGATCTTGTGATTTAAGTTGAGTGCATGGGACTTTGTGTGTTGACACCCTACCTTACTTAAGAAATTCGGATTTGGGCTTAAGGGTCGGGTTTTAGACTCTTGTGGGACAAGTTAAGCTTGTCTCACACCTCTTAATTTCATATACCAACTATACCTATGGGTTGGGGGTAAAAATATACCCGTTATGTGTTTTGTAAAACAAAAAGTGACATTTATTGCACTTCTCTTACATGGGCTATAAATTATGTCCTTAGGGGGTGTGGGTTTGTGTTGAGTGTGTAAGAGGCTTGTCATTTATCTCAACCAATAATTTATTGTGCCTTGGGGTTGAGTTTTGACTTGTGAGGTGGAGTTGGGGATAAGTGATGTGGCATCCTATATGGAGCCACCTCACCTTCTTCTTCTATTTTTCTATATATGCAAGTTTAATTGTTTGTTTAGGGGTTCCTTCATTTTATTGTGCACTTCTATTTTTGGAGTTAGAGATTTTTTGGAATTCTTGTTGAAGCCTTCCAGCTTATTGGAGTAGGATTGAGCTTGAAGGAGCTTGGAGTGTGATTTCTTGATCAAGTTATTACTATTGAAAGGTAGGAGCTACAATCTTTGTACTTGTTTGTTGTTATATGTGTGTATTATAATGTAAGTGAATGGTTTGTGTGCTTGTTGAGATCTTGAGTAGAACGCCTAAGTATGGTGTAGGAGAAGGCTATGGGAATTTTATATTGTAAGGAGGCATAAGATTTTGCTTCATGTTTTGAGAGGGAGTTGGGTTGGGTGCCCCACCTTGGCTAACAAAATGCTTACTTTTCTTGGTTTTTTTGAGGGAGACATAAGAGATTATAGAGAGACATAAGAGAATGTGGGAGGCATAAGAGGATCTTGAGGGAATCATAAGAGTTATGTAGGGGTTTTGAGATGTATTTTGGAGGGTTTTAAGGTGGGCACCTAATCCCATTGAGAGGTATAAGTGATCTCCCCATAGATCCTTGCTCCATTGGCTTTGCATTTTCAAATATTGCGTATTTTGACAATTACATTCTTGTGATTGTTATCTTGTGTTTGAATTTGTTTTAAATGGTTGTGAATTTTTTTATTGTGGTCTGAAAGCATTGTATTAGTTTCCATGAGTTGTATCCATTCCTTATTACATTTTGGTTGGGGCTCGGGGGCCAATGAGGAGGATAGATTCTTCTCCTCATTGGATTATTGGTTGGGTGGAGAGTGTTTCCTCTCCCCCATTTTTGTTGTTTTGATTGAAGTAAAGAAATGGTGGAGCTCTTGTTGAAGATTTGGGACTTGGAGCATTTGTTGAAGTCAAAATAAATCCTTCATTGTAGAGACTTTCTTGTAATTCCCACTTAAGGTGGAAGACTAGTAGTCTTGCATTTAAAAGAAAAGTTGTATTGTATATTTTATTTATTAAGTTGTAATGTATTGTTGGAAAGAAAGCTCTTTGCATTGTAAGAAATGAGCTATGCTCAAAGAAAAAGAAAGTTCATTGTTATTTGTAGGAGTTGCATTATTGTAAGAATGAAAGGAAAACTTGGAAGTTGTAAATCATTGAGAATGTATTCTTAGTAAATCTTAAATGTATAATAGATGCTTGTGCTTTCCTTAAATAAATGGAAGGATGCACTAAATTATAATGAGTTACTTTGTTAAAATATTACATTTTTGTAGTGGAAAATAAAGCAATGATACTTAGGAATAGATTGAATTTCATTCCTTCATTTGAGTTTGAAAAATATTCTTCTAGTTGTTTTCTTGTAATTTAGTGATTTAAGTCATGGAATGAATAAATGGTTTCATTTGTAGCTAGTGCCCTTAGGCATATAAATTCAAGCTAAGGATAAACTGTAAATCACCCTAGTAAAAATTGTTTTTGGAAAAATTAGGAATTGATGTTTTGTTTCAAAGAAAATACCAATGCCCTGTAGCAAGCGACTTGATCGATTAGAGTGACAGTCTCGAACCACTACCTAGGAAGGGAGGTGGTTTGCAAATCGTCACCCAAGTAGGGTGGCGCCCTAGGACCGTCGACTGTTTTGGGCGGCAGTTTCATCATTGTTGGTAGAAAAATTAAAATCCATGACTGTGAAAGTTTGAACTTGATCAAATTAAAATTTGAGCCTATAAAATGTAAAAAGGAGACTACCAACAAAATTTATGTGAAGAAAATCATTGTTTTACGTATGTAAAACCTTGAATTGACATTTAAATGTATTCAACCTCATAAATTAAATGGAATTAGGGTTTTTCCCAAATAGAGAACTCAAAAGTGGAATTAACTAGATAACAATTCAAGATTTAGGGTAGAAAACCTTGCAATCAACAAATCGAAGACATTGCTATATTAAAACCTATGAAATAAACTAAACTAAGTTAGATCCTAATGAATCCCTTCATTTCGTAAACACTAAAATTGGGTCATACTTCCATTAAAACCCCATTCATTAAATTAACCACAACCTACGCATTCATATTCCCTAGTGCATATGTTAATTGAATTAATTATGTTAATTAAATTAATTAATATCCTCACTTAACCACCTCACCCACCCAACTCACCTAGCCACCTCACTTAAATGACCCACTCAAACCGCATTAATGACCTAAGACCAAGTCTAAGCTTATCCTAACGAACTAGGACATAGTCTAAACGTAGACTCAACTCCTATTAACAAACCTAAAATAACTCTTAATCGGCCTTCAGTGATCTATCACTGAAGAATCGGATGAATATTGGAGACCACACAAAAAATAGCAACAATCGGGCTATTTTTGGCCAACCTAGATATTCTATTCTTGACTGATGTTAGTTATATCTCAACCGACTCCGGTCACGTAACCATCGCCGGTTAGGATGAATACATTTCCAAAAGCCTTTACCTAGGTTGGTCATTTAATTTAGGATCTCATACGAATAGAGACTTGGAGCACTCAAAATTTCGGAATCACTCCAGGTAAAGAAAATATATGTGTGCACAACCTTCAACTGATAACACAAACATGTATTCGTCCTGGCCTACTATACTTTTCTATTTCATTAATTTGTTAAGAATCGATGAAATATTTTGGCATGCCGATCACGACACATTTGGGTTTCCTTGCATTTATTCATTCTTAGGGAACTGTTGTATGCTTGTTTATTTCAAAAGGAAGTTAACATTAAATTATCTCCCTAGAAATCTTCTCTTTCTTCTATTTGTCTCAGTGACATTTGTATTTCGGGACTAAAAAGAATCATTCTTTTTCTTCTTTCATTTGCATTAGTGAAATTCATTCTCTTTCCTATTAACTCTTTATTTACATCAAATATCACATTTCGATTAGGTTATAAAATATTTGCATTTCATAATTTTATTCTTCCATTTTTAGCTTACATTAAAAATTAGGGAAACCTATATGCTAGAAGTCATACCCAGCTAATGGTTGACATAATTGAATCGTAGAGAAATTTCTCTTCTCTCTCTTTGCCAAACTACACAAATAAAAATTTACACATCTTAAACAACACCTTACCTAGAAGAAGTTATCAATGATCACACAATCGGAGGGTTAATAGTAGACACCCAAGTGATTTCTCTATCCAATCATTAACTCAGAGAAAGGACTACCCCCACCAAAACATAACTTGAAACCACCCTTAGATCTTTCCTCTTCATAGGACACCTTTCCAACCAAAAAAATCTATTCTATTCACAAGTCATTCTTAAATAGAATAAGCTAAAACATAAAATGTTAGGAAATAAGGTATAAAATATGTAGAATAATCCCTCACAGAATCACAAAAGTAGAAATTAATATGCAGAAAATATTATAGATCTCAAATAAAAGTGGAGAATTAAATAACACAAAAAAAGAGAGTATTTAACGTGGTTCACCCAATTTGGGCTACGTCCACTAAGAATCACTTTCTCATATTTTATTACAATCCACCTCTCTCTCGAATACAATACCCATATCTGTTTGGAGCAATGCTCAACAAACTCTACATAATTCACACCCAAATTCAAAACACATCTGCAATGATACATTATACCTACCATATGCATAAAACCATATAAGTAGACAACTGTTTAAGCATTTTTACAAAACCATGGGTATTAAAATCATGGCCAAAACCGTCCCATAAACCTATGGGTCAAAATCCTGCCCATATGAGAAAATCACATTTCTTGGTATATCAGACACATTTTAGGCCAAAATAAGAAAAAAATTAGGGTCGCGCCCTAAAACCCCTACTACCGGGACCGCGCCTCGGACCCCTGCTCGGGGCTTGGTCGGCCCCGAACCCTATCGACACAACTATGGAAAGTGTACAATACTCTTAGTGTATAGTCTTCAACACTTTTTCACATGAAAACAGGCTCCACAACCTAACATAAAATTCACTTATAGGATTTTTTTTTTTTAGCTTTTCTTTGAGTTTTTTTTTGAGTTGTGAGGTCGCATTCTATATTTTCTTCTTCCTTTCACACTCCACCATCATAATTGGTGTATTATGACTGTTTCTAAGTGTGTTAATGTCCATTACTATCATACTCAGATTACAAGCGTTGATATTCCGTCGACTTAATTCACAAAAAAATTCTTCTTTTTTTCAAATTTCACAATGATCGGTGTTGGCCCAAAGTGGTCATCATCGGTTTACATCTAACCATCATTAGTTTATCTAATTGTTGTCGATTTCTAGCTTTTTTGGTCATTTTACCCAAAAAAACAATTATCACAACTTCTATTATTTTGAAGTTCTCAGGACATCATCATACCCCTAGAATTTTAAAATCACAGTCAAATACAACTTCTTTACTTCATTTTCATTAGTTTTTTGCCTCATTTGCAAAACTATTGATTTCCCACAATAACCGATATAGGTCACCCTAACCATCATCGGTCACCCTATCACCATCATCAGTTAACCTAACCACCGTCAGTTCATTTGTTTTAATTTTTAAATTAAAACAACGACTGCTTCACCTCCCAATTTTCTTTCTCCATTTCTCGCTATTTTTTGTCATTTACAAAGAACATATTACGTGTATATGCTAACTCATATGGTTTTGAATCATAGCCAAGTTAACACCGTTGTGTTTCACACTAGCCTTGATCACTTCTACCCAGCCCATGCCTTCCATCCTATTGCCTATGGATCCAACTTAGCCCATTACTATTAGTACCGGTGATGAGGAGTTCACAAGACTCCTTGACTGAATCCCACTTCCCTACAATACTATCTCACCCACTCATCTACCCGGGACTCATCAAGACAATTGGTATATGACATGCCCATGTCTATCCCTCCTGCCCTCGCCCCCACTTCCGTGTCAGCTACCACTAGCTTGACATTACCTTCATCCACCTTACCACCGTGATGTCTTAAATAGACCCCACATCTTCTATAACTGCTAGCACCTACGACATCTATCACACCCATGGTGTCAACTATTCCTTCGTCATCTTCCTTGAGCATAGCCCCATCTGCACCCTTTACCTCATATGTACCAGTTACATCGCAACCACCCATGGTGTTGGCAACCCATACCCCATTCTAAAACCTTATCCTTTCCATCCCATAGTCCCTACCCCCAATTACCACAAGATTCATTACAACTACCCCACCTACTTATACATATCACAAAAACCCCCAATCTCATCTATCGCCTATTTAGGATACCTTCCACCTGCATCTATTCCCCCTTCACATTTCTCATACTGGGATTTTGTCCACATCATACATTCATCATCAACCTCCTTATACTGCAAGGGGTTCCCAATCATCACAACCCACCAACAACCTTATTAAAATGATGATGGAAAAGATGAAAACATTGGAAGCATCAATTTCTAGCTCTCGTAAATCCTTAACTTATGAAAAAATCTGCAATGAGCCCATCCATTTGTCTATTCCCATTTTCCCATACCTGTGCATTGGGAAATTCCCAATTTTAACTGATTTAACAATAAAGAAGATCTGTAACAAGACTTGTGGTCTTTCAAACATGGGTGTTATCTAATCACCCACGATGATGCTTTAATCCTACGAATATTCCTCATGTTCTTAATGGGACCCACATTAGACTAGTATAGTGATTTTCCTCGACATTCCATTTACTCATTTAATCAAGTGGCTCAAGCCTTCCTGGACCATTTTTCAATCAATATTGTCAAGAAGGTCATTATGACCGACTTGTACTCAATTCGACAATACGATGATAAGTCTATTACTGATTTTTTCATTTGTTGGTGGAGCCTCATCAAGTAGTTAACATTCCAGTTACCTCAAACCAAGCTTATAGAGATGTTAACTAGAGCTTGTGTCAGGCACATCTCACCAACTCTACAAGTAAAAAATTTCCATACCTTTGAGGAAAAATTTACCATGGCGCAAAAACTAGAAATTCATGCCATTGAAGAGAAGAGAATTCAATCGTGTAACAAAAATTATGCATTTAAATCAAATGATGCTTCTTCCTCTTCAAAACCATAAAAAGGATTCAAATGTCAAAGGATCTGCCAATGCGGTAGTTTTAAAGGCTGGCCCATCTCATCCCTCTAATCAATCGAAACCTACCTCCAACCTTTCTCCCATTCAAACTTTTCAGTTCAAACAGGAGTAATGAAAATACACTCCAATCGAGGAGCCTTATTCTTCAGTATTAGAAAAACTTCTTAAGGACAGAGCCATTGCTCTTCCACCCATAAAACCACATATTGGTTTTGACCTTGCTCGTCCTATGTTGGCATGGTACAAGGAACATGACTATTGTAACTATCATCCTAGAAAAGGCCATGGAGATGTAATTGTATAACCCTCAAGAACATTGTCCAAGAAATGTTAGATAATGGAGATCTCGCCTCGAAAACTCAAACCCACTGCTAATCAAAATTTGTAGATCTTCAAGAATTATTTCCCTAACCATACCCCATCATCAAACCAAACCAGAAAATATTCAACTAATGACAGTAATGTCCATGCTATGTTTGACACCATACCACCCCTTCTACAAATTTATCATATCCCCTCTGTTGAGGAGATTCTAGCATGAGTTTCTCCACCCACAGAGGAGCCAACTTCCTATACTCCTTCACCCATAGAAGATTCCATTTCATCTCCCCCTTCACTCATGGAGGAGTCCATAATTTCTGCCAATGCCGATTCACCATTTACCTCGCAACCTAATGAACAACCAATGGTATTAAATCTCCTACCCATGGGAGAGTCATCCTTGCTTTCTTCTCCACTGAAAGAGGAAACTATCTCATCCCAACTATCATCTCCCCTACCCATAGGGGATCCTTTAGACACACCATTTCTTATTGGGGACAATTCCCCATTAGCATTCTAGGATCCCGTTGATCTACTCTCAACCTGTTTTATCCACGAGAATCTGAAGCCAACCAGTTCCCTATCTCACAGAAATATTTTATGGGGATTTCTACTAAACCAACATCATCTTCTCTTAGAACAATTTCATTTTCATGCCTACTGATGCTTTGATTACATTTATAATTCCATGCTTTGGGGATGCCTTCGACTACTCTTTTCAACCCAAATGCAAATGTTTCGTGGAAATTACCACAATCTATCCAAAGGCATTTCAAGGAACCCAATCAACCATGACCATGCTTGTTGAAATAGACTCTTCTTCATTACATTCAGCTACATCCAACCTTTACCAAAAAATAAACCTATTCCTATGCCTAAGAACCTACCTATACCTATACCTTCCTCTGCATCTAGATCCATCACTACATTGGGTGTCATGCCAAAATTAAGCCTAGTCCATCCACCCATCAAGTTTGATTTAGCCACATCTTCCCAATCCCTCGCAACAACCAATCCTCCACTTAAAAGGAAGAACCAATCTTTTAAGCCATGCACACTAGTTTCACCCACCATGCCTTTGTTAACTTCACCGCTTCTGTCTATCCTAGGGCCTCACCGTTGACCTTGGCCAAACAACTTCCTATCCAAGGAAAATCAAAAGTGCAACAGCCCGCCTCTTTATCAAAATCCTTTATTACACCCAACCTACCAGCACAACGTACACCTTCGTCATTACCCACATCTTTCTTACCACCTATACCCCCACCACTTATAGTAACAACATCAATACCTATGAGATTTCCTTCTCTTCAACCCATACCTTCTACCTTTCCTCCGCCAAAAATATTCACCATGCTTTCTTTATCACCTTGGCTAATGCATCCTCTACCACCATCTTCTTTCCCCTCTACATCACGTACGCATCCTTCATCTTTTCCTAGGAAGGTGTAACCTAAATTGAAAAACCAAAACCCTCCAAGGTGGTAGTTAATCCTACAACACCTTCTATCACGAGTTCATCTACTATGCCTCTACTCAAGAAGATACAACCCAAGCCGTAAACACTACCACCAACAAAACTAGCGGTCAAACATATCCAATCTCTAATTCCACCTCTTATAGTACCTCACACATCACAAAGTCACCTACTATTATCTCTCGAAAGTGCACACTATAGAGAGATGGCTGTAGGTTTGCTAAGCTTTCAAGATTTGATCTCTCTCTTTTGTAGATACAACGGAAACACCTCAGGTTTGTGGGTATACCTATTTTGAGGTGAGTCTTTGATATCAAGGCTGGTTCCTTTTTGATGTATCCTAAATTGATTATGGGTTTTAAAGGGAAAAGATGACTGTAAGATAATTTAAACTAAGGTGATACACCAATTTTGCATGAGGGCTTTGAATGAGTATATGCAAAATTGATATGTGAAAGGATTCTTGATGCACGAACCAAAAGTTCTTCTACATAAATGTAAGCACAAAACAGTTTAAGGTACCGAGGAGATTATCACAATAATACTACTAAGCTAAACATGCACATTAATATCGTGCAGAAAATACTTAATTTTGGAACAGGGTAAGATGATTAATCAGGGAATTTACATTCACAAGACTAATAGAATATACACAAGACTACAAATAATTGGGAAGGAAGAAAATACTTCACACTTAGAAGGAAAAACTAGAAAAAATGCTTTAGTACTCTATATCCAAAAATTACTCCTTGTGCTTTGCAAAGGCACACAATATATAGCAAAATAAAATTTACCCTCTTCCTAAAAATAGCCTAAGGCTTGTACTTGCCCATGCATCTTATTTTTATCCTTTATTTAATAATAGATAAAGGAATAAAATAGAGCATGCAATTACAAATAGGCATTATTAGCCTTGATTACAATACAGTCAAACTAAAGTTGACTGTTCTATTTTAAGAAAGCAAGGGTAAATAATTTGCTAATAATAAGTTTGCTTGTTATGCAAGTCTTTCTCGTTTGAACATGCAACTCTGTCTTCATATCTGTCATGTCCTCTTGTGAAGCATGTAACAATCAATTCTCTACCTGTGAGTAAATAATTCAAATATTTGTAAAAATAAACATCCAATGTGGGGACCATTGTCCATGTGCACATGCTGTGATATTGACATCTCTCTCTAAGTGGTCACATTAGTGACACTCTACAAATCAACTTTAGCTCCTTGAAGTGGGGACCACCTCTAATTTGCTTGGTTTGGCCACCTTGGTGGACTTAGCAAAATATTATGGTTTGAAATAATACAAGGACACCTTTTAAAGGGGCACCATAATATACTCACCACCTTTGATTAATATTGCATTGTAATTTTCTTGTCGGCCTTTGCATATTTGAAGTGACTAAGGTTATACCTTTACCTTTTGAGTGATGATTATTTGGCATGTATGGTTGGTTCTGCATCATTTGGTGTTGGACTATGGTTTAGACTTATAAAAGTCAATGCAAAATGATTTTTTTAAACATGAGGCTAGTGCTCCTTGCATGATGACTCACCCCTTGGCAATTTTTGGTGGCATTATTAATATTGGGGTTGAGTTTACTTTGATATCGATGAAATTCTCTTAGCGTTTTGATCTGGTACTTGTTTCTTCTATACCATGGATCTTTTAACTTTTATTGGAATATCGGTTAGATTTTTGACCATTGGTTAGGGTTTTGAAATGGAAATTTAATGTGGTTAGTGGCAACTAACCACATTTACTTTCTTTGATCTCTGAGCTTGATCTATTGCATTTGATCTTTGTCCTCTCAATCTGCGGCCATTGATTATTGACCGTGGTTGAGTTAGGTTGAACTCGCCTCTCGAGTTTGCATGATAAAGGAGAACTTGACCCTAATGCACATTTCATTTGATTTTTCATTATCTCGGGAAAATACTTGGAAAAAGTTTCCTTCGACGCCATTATTCTAAGATCTTTGAGTTGTGCCATTGTTGATTTTAAAAATCATCTCTGTTCATTTGACCTTCTATGTCACTTCGTTGGATGGCCGTCATGGTGGGTGAGAGCTTAGAGCTTGTTTTCTGTATTATTTATCTGGTGGCCGCCACTATTAGTGTTTTCTTTGAGCTCGGATTTCTTCTGCAAATCCACCATGCGGCTCGGAATATCCGCATTTGCTTTTGTTTCTCTCGGTCAACTAATCATTTGAGATCTTTACAACTTCCTATGGTAGTGTTCTTTTCATGGCCATCACTTTGCTTGTATTCGTGCTCGGCCTTGGTCATTTTCGCCTTCGCAGAGTTATGTGAGCCTCCAGGTGCACACCGCTCATTGGCACTAGAGCTCACGATTTGTCTATTCTTTGGTGTTTGAGTCTCTGCTTCTCTTGAACTCTATGAGAATCATGTAGATCTTGATTTCTTCATATTTCTGTGATCATTTCTCGGTCAATTATTTAACTCTCTGTGTGGTCTATTTTCCGCCATGGTTTACCTCTTGGAGCTCGAATTTTCTTCAAGTGAGATCACTATTTTGATGAAGGATGGTAAGTTTTATTTCTGAACTTTGAAACTGCTTCATCATTGTCATTTTGACTTCAATATATTGATACTTCACTTTTCTTTTGATTTTTGTGATCTCCTGGGATGACCTTGGTCTCTGAGCTAAAACCCGTAATGGGTCCTTCATTTTCGTCCTGAATTGATCACTATTCGAGGGTTTACTCAACTTCAGATTAATCAAGTAAGTCCTCATTTCATTACTCTAATTCTTTATACCCATTAAAGTTTTTCGATAATAGCCAGGCTATGTACCCTTTACCTCTATACTATAACTTGAAAGTGGTTTTAATGGGAATGATATTTTCTAAAATACTTGAATATTTATTTAACTCGAGTGTGTATGCATTTTGATTTGAAGCTCTTGTTTGAGTCTATGTTTCTGAAACTAAATGGGTATCCCTATTTTCTGGAAACCCTCTAGGTTTGAACGTTTATTTATGTGGGTATTCTTCTTTTCTCTTTCAGGAGTTCCCTTCTATTCTCAAAGTGCTTCTATATAATATGTCAGGCTCTGTTTACTTTCTACATGGATCCATTCCTTATAAAAATTATCCCTTGAATGTAGAATGTTGTACTTTATGTTGCAGAAAAGGCCTCCCTTGATGATCATTTGAGTGTTTGTAATTATTGGGCTTGTGTATGAATGTGTTTCTGATTATGAGATTGTTCTCGCTCAATCCTTGAACCTTTTCTGGAACTTACTAGTCTTCAAGCTCTGTTAGTACCCTTTACTAGTTGTTGGTTCCTTCACAAGCTAGGCCACTGGATGTTCATCACCGTGTGAACTATTGTTATTGCTTTGAAGAATTCACTGTTTCTTGTGGACATCTTTGATCTCTAAAATCTTGAGCTCAAGCTATCTTTTGTATCGGTTTGCAGACTTAATACATGCTTCATTTTTGAGAACATTACTTTGGGATAGCTATATTTTGTGAATTTTATCTTAAAAATTCATTTTCTTTAGTTCCTAAGCTGTAATGAGTACTCTAAAATTATTCACTTTGATGACTAAAAGTGTAGTTCCCATTTCTTTTCTGCATTATATATTTTATTTTCTTTTATTACACTCTGGCATGTATTTGGAAAAGTTGGAAATATCCATTTTTCATGGCAAAGTCCTATCAAATTTTTCTAGAATTCCTTAATTTATTCATTTTTAGTTGTAGTATTTGTATTTTTGATTCAGAATACAGAATGTAGCACTTTTCTATTTGAAGCTAACTTGTAGTTGAAAACTGAAACATCATAACTATCATCTTGATCATGGCATGCTTTTCTATTTTTTTGTACCACTTACTTGATTTACATAAATCTTTTAAAGCATGTAGTAGTTGAAAGAAACATGATGAAAAGTTGTAAATGTCCATTTTACATGGCGAAGCCCTGTCAAAATTTTCCCAGAATCTTCTTTTTCATTTTGTTTCAGTTGTAACCCTTTCTTTCTAGTTAACTTCACTTCTTGAAATCTGATTCTTCTTTTTAGTTGCAAACTGGAACATGTACTTCTATTTTCCAGTCTCTTTTCTATATTGTAACTTCTTCCATTTGCAGAAAATATTGAGTTTGAGTTACATTAATCTTTCTTTCCATCCTGTACTTATGATTTGTTTATTTCTTCTTGACACAACTTGTACATGTACACCAAAGAAAATAATTATAAAATCTAGGCTTTTTGGCATCTCTTACATCCATGTTTCTTCTTTTCTTTTCTCTTTCTTCTTTCTAAGTGAGTAGAGCATGTATGCAATATGTTCTTTAAGTAAATTATATCTCTTGTTTTGAAGAGATTCATATGCAGGAACTAGGATAGTAAGGAATATGAATTGATCCCTAAGCTCATAACTGATAGTGCATTTTAGTTTTGTAAGGTACAATGACTTCCACAAATAAGATGAGAAAATAGTAAAAGTTGGAAAGGAGCTACTTCAAACAATGAAGAAACCCCCAAGGAGATGATGGGTTCACTCATACTCCTTGATTTCTTTTTCATCCATGTGTACCTCTTATTTCAATAGCTATAATTTACATTTCCAGGTACATCCCATGGCTTGTGTGGGAATATTTGAAATTTTCTTATGAATAAAACATTGATTTTTAAAATGAGTTGTATATTTCTTTCTGCATTTCAAATTTTTATATGGATTGTATGATGAACTAAACAACTCAGTCATTTAATTAAATGTCTTAAACATGAAGGAAAGAACATTAATGAGAACCGATAACATTTAGTAATTAACTCTAATTTCTATAATATGCACTTATATTTGCTATCCCAAAACTCAACACTTCACCTATTATGTAATTCAAAGTGTCTTCATCAAGACAACACAGCTATCCTTTGGGGCCCTTGTGTTCTTTTGCTGAAGATATCATGAAATTTCAGACTATGTGATCTGTTACATTTTGTAACAACACACATAACTACATATTTCACTTAGTAATTAACTAATTCAGTAGTAACCAATAATATCAAATTTTCATTAGCTTAGATATACTTCACAATGTCTTTCATCGTAACGATGAAATTTCAAGGTACCCATTTTTGCACAAGTGCAAGAAAATGTCAACATTTCTTATGATCTTGCAAGAAAAGATACCTAGTAGCTTATAGATCGTGTCTTGCTCTTTTCCATTGGGCATGGAGTCCAACATGTAACTAACATTTTCCTTTTTGAAAGGTCCAACGCTTCCAAAATGGAACTAAAATCTGGGAAAGGATCTCAGTAAACCAAATCGCATGCATGAATGCACTTATTAAATTAAAAACAATGTAATGTGCATGGAATGCACTTATTCAAGGGAAATCCTACTCTAACAATCACTGTAACATTTTCAATAACAATATTTGAGAAACATCCCATTCATAGGAATTGGAAGTTCCTCTCCATTCAAACTTCGAAAGTGAAAATCATTGCATTCTTTGCAAGATGAAATCATGCAAGGGCCACTCCAGATTGTATCAAACTTCATGTTTTTTCCGACTTTTCATGATCAACATCCCATTTCAACACAATATCTCCTTCATTGAAGGTTATGAATTTGGCTTTCTTGTCAAAAGTCTTCTTCATTTGTTTCTGATTCTTTTCCATATTCAAATGGGTTTTATCTCTTAGCTCTTGTAATTCCATTAACTCTACATAACAATCCTATAATGGGTCACTCTCAAGTAGCTCCATTCGATGCAACAAGTCCAATGTGGGTAACTCAACTAAACTAGGAATTCTTGCTTCTTTTCCGTACACAAGTTTGTATGGTGAATTGCTAACTAAACTTGTAAGAGTCACCCTATCAGCCTAAAGTGCTGAATTCAACATCAGATGCAAATCTCTTTGATTATCTTTGAGTGTTCTTCTAATGATCCTTAAAGGGTTCTTATTAGTACTTTCAGCTAAGCCATTACCTTGTGGATAATAATTTGATGAAGAACTTAAGTAAATTCTATGGTTGATGCCCAATTTTATCTTATCTTTGTACTAAGAAATGCTAAAGCATTATCGATATGATAGTTACTAGAACACCAAATCTACAGACTATACCTTCATAAAAGGATAGTATCAAAGCTTCATTAGCATCCTTCAAGGCTATTGCTTCAGTCCATTGTGTAAAATAATCTATAGCAGTTAAGATCCACTTATGTCCTTGTGAAGAAGGCGGGTTTATCATGCCAATAAAATCAAGACCCCACTACATAAAAGGTTGATCAATTGAGATAGGCTGTAAGGGAAGCGAAGCTAAACATTCTTTACAATAAAGAAAGCATGTTTTTACACTTCCTGATCCATTCAAAATAGTCTTTGAATATGCTAGGCTAATAGTAACCAGCTTTCATAATTTTTAAGGCCATAGTACGTGCTAAAAAATGACCTCTTGTGGGTCCTTCATGGAATTATGACAATATTTTCTAAATTTTATCATAGTTAACACACCGCAACAAGATTCCATTTATATCTCTTTTGAACAACACATTATCAATGAAGATATAAGGTACAACTTGTAATATGAAATATCTTCATTTATTCTTGTCCATACCTTTCGAATAGGTTCCATGCTATAGATAGTTAACCAAATCAGTCATCCATCTTGATTCTTAAATTTCATGAGTGAGCTCAGGCTGCTGATTTTCTAGTTGAACCATGATTTTGATTGCTGATACACAATTTCAGCATGCTATTTCAAATCATCTAGTTATGTAGTTTTTTGTTTTTCCATATCAAAAATTATATGCTCACATAAGCCTTTCCCTCGAACCGTCTTAGCAACCTGGATATCAACATCATATTCCATGACCTTCGTTATCCAGTTTTCTCTTTTCTCATTCAATTCTTTATTTAGTAAAAATGCTTTCACACTTGGATGAGAAACAAGAACATGGATTTTATTGTTCGAAAGCATGTACTTGAAATTATTTAGTCCTTTGACTACTGAGAGTACTTGTTTTTTAAGGAATGTGTACCTTTTTTCATAATCATGTAAGCTCTATCCAAAGGAAGCAATAGGTTGCTCAATATTTTCATCATTAACTTTAATTAATATAGCTGAGAATGTTTCAGCTCCTGCAAGTGCATACATTGTAAAATCTTTATCAAATTTTGGATTTGAAAGAGTAGGGGCTTACGAGATAGCTACTTTGATTGATTCAAATCCTTCTCTCCCTTCACTAGTCCAAGAGAAAGTTTTCTCTTTCTTTATCATAGTTGTGAGTGGTTTAACCAATGCTAAAAAATCTGGAACAAATCTTCTAACAAATTTGATTTTTCCCATAAAAATTTGTGATGCCTTCTTATGAGGAGGCAATAATAGCTATGATATGGCTTCGATCCTAAAAGGATCAATTACTAATCCTTTCTTGAAAACAATATGACCAAGTAATTTACCTTGATTTCTTGAAAAGATATACTTAAGTGGATTCAAAGATATTCCAAACTGTGTGCATAATCGAAAGGTATGTCTTCGATGTATCGGTGTTCTTGGATTTTTGAGAACACAAGTAATGCCATCTAAATAAACCATAATGCATTTATTTAACAATATCCAAAAGCCATGTCCATTACATGTTGAGAAGTTGCACCGTCATTTGAAAGACAAAAATAAAAAGCATAAGTACCCCACTTGGTGGTAAAAGCTATTTTATATCTATCCTCTTCCTGGAATAAAATATGATTATATCCACTATAACCAGCCGGAGAGATAATATATCTCGCACCAGAAATCATTCTTAAAATATGATCCATATTTGGGAGTGGGTAAGGATATTTTAATGAAGCTTTATTAAGATCTCTTAAATCTACACATAGTCGATTTCACCATTCTTCTTCCTAACAGAACAAGATTGGATACCCAACTTGAATGATTAAGTGGAAAGATAATACCCGATTCGATCAACTTAGATAATTCTTTCCTCTTTAGAAGCTCTATTTTATGATTTACAAGCCTCTGTTTCGTCTAATGTTTATAATTTGGCTGCAAATTGATTGTATGCTGTGCTAAACTCGGATCAAATCCTTTCAAGTCTTTGTATTTCCAGTGGGAAAACATCCTTATATTCCTTGCAATGATCAATAAATGACTATTTTTCAGTTAAGGAACATACCTTTCTAAGGAAAAACCTTTTCCCTTCATCAACTAAGATCTCTTCATAATTATCAGCATGGGTTGACATCTTAGTCTTGATCTTTCTTAACTGATTGTCAATGCTGAAGATGGCTTCCAATGTGACCAAACCTCGAGGTAGTTTATTTGTCTTCAACTGAACAATCTAGTCACCATATAAGTGTTGTAATTTATCTTGATTAACTACGGAAAACTCAACTTCTTGTTGTAAAACTGCAAATTTGATCATCACTTTCAAAAAATTGCCAATTTGAATCATTATCATGTATTAAGGGTTTGAAAATTAACTTTATATGAGGCTAAGTTTTGTTATTTTCAATTTGTTCTAGGACTTCAAAGCTATCACCAATAGCTGCAAGTCCTGCATTTGCATCCTTATTTTCACCTCTAAGAATGGACTAAATATTAGTAGCATTGAAATATTCTATTAAGTCTAAAATTTTATGTCTGTAAGACTTCATTAATGGATTCTTACAAACATTAAAATTTCTTACTTGATTGATAACTAACTCGTAATCACCAAAAATCAGTAGCATCCTGATACTCTCTTTTTGGCCCAAAGTAAGTCATGAATTAATGCTTCGTATTCAACTACATTAGAAGTACATGAAAATTGAAGACTCAAAGATGAGAAATAACTTTCGTTCATTAGGGAAGTGATCATCAAACCTTCTCCCTATCCTTTCTTGTTCTTAGTTCCATCGAAATGAAGCTTCCAGATTCCTTCTGCTAAAACTTTTGTTTTGGGTAGCTAGGGAAGTGGTGTATTTTCTTCATACATACAATACACACCAAACATGTGTTCTTCAAATTCCTTAACAGGATCATGAGCATGTTCTTCCACTATCTTTTCATCCATAAACATGTTAGAAACACCATCTAATGTTGAAACTTGAGCTACCTCATCAAAGTCATACTGATATGAGGTTGAATAATTAGCTACCGCATTTACAGAGTGAGGCTCAATGTGAAATCTAGCTAATGGTTCTAAATTGATAGTAACTTTGGTGGTGTAATGAGTAGTGAAAAATACGGACCAATCTAAAGATAGATAACCCCTATTTTTGCTATGAAGTCTCTAGATAAGCATAAAGAAAAGTATGGAGGTAAATCCATAATAGTAACATCTTACAAAATAGAAAAATTTGGGCAAGCATGTAACATCACCTCTAAATTTCTGATTACACCAATTGTATTGGTTGCAGTTCCATCAAGTTGTAAGACACTCCTTTCTATAGGCTCATACTACAGACCCAATTTTTCTGTAATTGCTTTTGGCATAATTGTGCTACTTGTGCCACTGTCCACCATGTAATTATGAACTAGATGTTCTCCAATAATCAATAATAAATAAAATGGTGGTGAATTTTTGATTTCATGAGCATTCAAAACTTTCGAATCATCCAATTAACTTATTTAATGTGGTCTTGTTCAAATGTTCTAAGGACCATGTCTTCCTTCCGAACTTCCTTCTCTTGTTGTTTTTGAAGAAATTTGTAGCTTAGCTAGTTCATGAGAAAGTAAATCTTGCTATGCAGAATACTTAGAGCATCGTACATTGAGATGTTAACATTATGTTTTTCATTACATCAACAATGTTAAAAGAAGCAACTATTCTAGAGACAAATTCAACTGTCTTAGAGTAGGCCTTAGGAAAAGTTGATTTTGCTTCAGCTACCTTGATATCTGAGGTATAAATAGTCTTCTTGGGTCAGGATGTAGCTGTTTTTGATGGCATTTATCAACTAGAACACTTTCTATTTTTGAGGAATAGTAGGATTGTTGGCTGACCTTCGGACTGTAGATGTTGTCTTATCAGTGACAATAAGTAGAACGGGCCTATTCTTTTGTTTTTGAACTTCAGTAGCTTTTCCTTAAGCCCTAGTAGTGACCACACTTAAATCCTCCTCATTAGAACTGACTAAATTTTGTTCAGGTGCTTTCTAAACATGAGTTTCTCTCCATTTTAGGCATGAACAGTGTTTCAGATTGAGGTTGTGCAACAAGATTCAAATTCAGAAAAGATTTTGGGCAACTTGCAGCTAAATGAGGTTGATTGCAAGGTTGAAACCACTCTTCTGTAGCCATATTAACTAGGACTAAATTTTTAGATGAACTAGGAGCCTTTTGGTCAAACTACCTTTCGCTAAGGCCCCTATAATTTTGATTATGTTGATAAGGATTCCTATTTTGCTGATTCTCGTTGATTTTGTTGATAAGGAGGTGATAGGGTCTTCTATGTAAAGTAATTCTATTTTCAATTGAAGTCAACTTATCTCCCATAGTATGTAAAGATTTAAATACATCATCTCGATGGGGTACAACAACAAGTTCCATGATTGTAATATAGTGAGGAATAGGTGTTAAATCGCCAAAAAGGCATTCAAGGCCTTGGTGCGATTTTTTTAGCTTGAATAATTTTCTTCCAGATTTTATAGCAATATCATAAGCATCCAAAAGAGTATTACCTCCCATAGATTGAATCATAGCGGAAATATCACTATTCAAATCTCTGAGATAATAAAGGAAAGTGTGGTCAGCTTGAGGCTTAACACTTGCTGGGATTCTTTCCCAAGTCCTAGCAAAATGGATATTGAAGTTGGACATGTACTCATAAGGGGATCTTTTAATAGTAGATAGTTGTTCAATGAGAGACAAATGATCTGAATTATCTTGGAATTGTTTCAGCAATTTTTCACCTAAGTCATCCCAAGTTCTTATGCTCCCAATTTCTAGGTTTCTATACCATTACAAGGCCTGCCCTTTAAAATATGTAGCTAAAAGTCTTAAAGCTATGTCTTCATGAGTGATATTATGGACTGCACATATGGCTGCAACATCTTTGATATGTTCAAGTAGGTGTAACTTGATTTTCACCCGTGAATGATGGCAAATTTTTCATGGCAACATTAGGGATGTCATGGTAAACTAGGATTACTAATGGGCTGCCATTAGTAAAGGTCAAAAATTCCTTGGTGGTTAAATAGCCATTTGAAAAATTGGGATGTTAATATAGAAATTGATACGTGGTGAAGGAATATCAGGAGGAGGGTTGTCAAAACCAGGTCTATTATAAGGTAAAGTATTACCCACTCTTCTCCTTTTAGCAAAATTAAAAGGTCAAGAAACAAACTCATGACAATTTCCTCTTCTTGGTGATCTTGTAGTCACTTTAGGAATGGAACATGTTGTAATACTTGGTCTGAAATCAGCTTAACATAGTCACCAAAAGATCCTAAAATCTTTACTATAAATTGCTTCAACTTACTCCCTAAAGTAACTTTTGTAAATGCTATAAATCTGCTTTGGATCTGTCATAACATGCATGTAGATTTGATTCATGGTCCCACGGCATGCCAAAAACTTTTATCTCTTGAAAGTACACTCTGTAGAAAGATGGCTATAGGTTTTCTAAGCTTTCAAGATTTGATCTCTCTCTTTCGTAGATACAATGGAAACACCTCAAGTCTCTGGGTATACCTATTTTGAGGTGAGTCTCTGGGTATCAAGGCTGGTTACTTGTTGATGTATCCTATATTGATTATGGGGTGTAAAGAGAAAAGATGACTGTAAGATAATTTAAACTAAGGTGATACACCAATTTTGCATGATGGCTTTGACTCAAGTATATGCACAATTGATATGTGAAAGGATTCTTGATGCAGAACCAACAATTCTTATATAGAATGTTAAGGGAAAAACACTTTACAATATTGAAAGGTGATTATGACAACTATATCGCTAAGCTAAACATGCACATTAATATCATGTAGAAATTACTAAATTTTGCAACAGGGTAAGATGATTAATCAGGGAATTTGCATTCACAAGACTAATAGAACATACACAAGATAACAAATAATTGGGAAGGAAAAAAATACTTCACACTTCGAAGGCAAAAATCCAAAAATTAATTCAGTACTCCTATATCCAAAAGTCCCCTTGTGCTTTGCAAAGACACACAATATATAGCAAAATAAAAATTTACCCTCTTCCTAAAAATAGCCTAAGGCTTGTACTCGCCCATGCATCTTATTTTTATCCTTTATTTAATAATAGATAAAGGAATAAAATAGAGCATGCAATTACAAATAGGTTAGCCTTGATTACAATATAGTCAAACTGAAGTTGACTATTCTATTTTAAGAAAGCAAGGGTAAATAATTTGCTAATAATAAGTTTTCTTGTTATGCAAGTCTTTTTCCTTTGAGCATGTAACTCTGTCTTCTTCTCCGTCCCGTCCTCTTGTGAATCATGTATAAATCAATTCTTTTCTTGTGAGTAAATAATTCAAATATTTGTAATATTTGCAAAAATAAACATCCAATGTGGGGACCATTGTCCATGTGCACATGCTGTGATATTGACATTTCTCTCGTAAGTGGTCACATTAGTGACACTACAAATCAACTTTAGCTCCTTGAAGTGGGGACCACCTCTAATTTGCTTGGTTTGGCCACCTTGGTGGACTTAGCAAAATATTATGGTTTGAAATAATACAAGGACACCTTTTAAAGGGGCACCATAATATACTCACCACCTTTGATTAATATTCCATTACAATTTTCTTGTTGGCCTTTACATATTTGAAGTGACTAAGGTTATACCTTTACCTTTTGAGTGATGATTATTTGGCATGTATGGTTGGTTTTGCATCATTTAGTGTTGGACTATGGTTTAGACTTATAAAAGTCAATGCAAAATGATTTTTTTAAAAACATGAGGCTAGCCCTCCTTGCATGATGACTCACCCCTTGGAAATTTTTGGTGGCATTATTAACTCGGGGTTGAGTTTACTTTAATATTGATGAACTTCTCTTAGCCTTTTGATTTGGTACTTGTTTCTTCTCCACCATGGATCTTTTAACTCTGATTGGCATAGCGGTTGGATTTTTGACCCTCGAGTTAGGGTTTCTAACCTAGAAATTTAATGTGGTCGGGTGGCAACTGACCGTGGTTACTTGCTTTGATCTCTGAGCTTGATCTATGGCCTTCGATCTTTGTCCTTTCGATCTTTGGCCATTGATTATTAACCATGGTTGAGTTAGGTTGAACTCACCTCTCGAGTTTGTATGATAAAGGAGAACTTGACCCTAATGCACATTTCATTTGATTTTTCATTATGTGGGTGAAGCCTTGGAAAATTTTTTTCCTTTGACGCCATTGTTCGAGATCTTCAAGTCGTGTCATTATTGATTTTTAAAACTCGACTCCATTCATTTGACCTTCGGTGTCACTTTTTGGATGGCCATGATGATGGGTGAGAGCTTAGAGATTGTTTTATGTATTATTTATCTAGTGGTCAGCGCTATTAGTGTTTTCTTTGAACTTGTCTTTCTTCTGAAAATCTACTTGCGGGCTCTGGAATATCTACATTTGCTTTTGTTTCTCTGGTCATCTAATTGTTCGATCTCTCTACAACTTCCTTGGGTACTTGTTCTTTTCATGGCCATCACTTTGCTTGTCTTTGGCTCGGCCTTGGTCATTTTTTTCCTTCTTCGAGTTTTGTGAGCCTCTCGGGTAGACACCGTTGTTGGAACTCGAGCTCGATATTTGGCTATTCTTTGGTGTTTGAGTGTCTACTTCTCTTTAACTCTATGAGAATCCTATAGATCTCAATTTCCTCATATTTCTATGATCATTTCTCTATCAATGTGAAATTATTTTGTTTAAAACATGAGGCTAGCCCCCTTGTACGATGACTCACCCCTTGGCAATTATCGGTGGCATTATTAATCTTGGGGTTGAGTTTTCTTTGATATTGATGAAATTCTCTTATCCTTTTGATATGGTACTTGTTTCTTCTCCACCGTGGATATTTTAACTCTGATTGGCATAGCAGTTGGATTTTTGACCCTCAGTTAGGGTTTTTGAATTGGAAATTTAATGTGGTCGGTGGCAAGTGACCGCGGTTACTTGCTTTGATCTCTAAGCTTGATATATGGCCTTCAATCTTTGTCCTCTCGATTTGTGGCCATTGATTATTGACCTTGGTTGAGTTAGGTTGAACTCACCTCTTGAGTTTGCATGATAAAGGAGAACTTGACCCGATGCACATTTCAATTTATTTTTCATTATACGTGTGAATCCATGGAATTTCCTTCGATGCCATTGTTTCGAGATATTCAAGATGTGCCATTGTTGATTTTTAAAACTCAACTTTGTTCATTTGACCTTCTATGTCACTTTTTGGATGGCCATCATGGTGGGTGAGAGCTTAGAGCTTGTTTTTTGTCTTATTTATCTGGTGGCCACCACTGTTAGTGCTTTCTTTGTGCTCGATTTCTTTCGTAAATCCACCATGCGGGCTCTAGAATATCTACATTTGCATTTGTTTCTTTGGTCATCTAATCATTTTAGATCTCTATAATTTCCTTGGGTATTGTCCTTTTCATGGCCATCACTTTTCTTGTCTTTGTGCTCGGCCTTGGTCATTTCTACCTTCTGCAGAGTTATGTGAGCTTCTGGGTAGACACCTTCGTTGGCACTCGAGCTCATGATTTGGCTATTATTTTGTGTTTGAGTCTCTCTCTCTTGAACTCGTGAGAATCCCGTAGATCTTGATTTCTTCATATATCCGTGATCATTTCTCATTTGGTTCTTGAACTCTCTGTGTGGTCTATTTTCTGCCATGGTCTACCTCTTGGAGCTTGGATTTTCTTCAAGTGAGATCACTTTGTTTTGATGAAAGATGGTAATTTTATGTGATCTCCTTGGACGAACCTGGTCTCTAAGCTAAAACCTGTAGTGGGTCCTTCATATTAGTCCTAAACTGATCACTATTGAAGGGTTTACTCAACTTCAGATTAATCAGTAAGTCCTCATTTCATTACTATGATTCTTTATACCCATTAACATTTTTCGATAATAGCCAAGCTATGTACCCTTTTCCTTTGTACTATAACTTGAAAGTGGTTTTAATGGGAATGACATTTTCTGAAATACTTGAATATTTCTTTAACTCAAGTGTGTATGACTTTGATTTGAAGCTATTCTGTTTGATTCTATGTTTGTGAAACTAAATGGGTATCCCTATTTGCTGAAAGCCCTCCACATTTGAATGTTTATTTATGTGGGTATTCTTGCTTTTCTCTTTCAGGAGTTCCTTTCTGTTCTAAAAGTGCTTCTATATAATATGTTAGGCTCTGTTTACTTGCTACCTAGATCTATTCCTTATAAAAATTATCCCTTGAATGTAGAATGTTGTACTTTATGTTGTAGAAGAGGTCTCCCTTTGATGATCACTTGAGTGTTTGTAATTATTAGACCTATGTATGAATGTGTTTATGATTATGAGATTGTTCTTGGTCAATCCTTGAGCCTTTTCTGGAACTTACTGGCCTTCTAGCTCTGTTAGTACCCTTTTACTCATTGTGGGTTCCTTCACTAGCTGTGCCACTGGATGTTCAACCATTGTGTGAACTGTTGTTATTGCATTGAAAAATTCACTATTTCTTGTGAGAGGTTTTATGGATTCTGAGATGTTTTGAAATTTTGTGGACACCCTTGATCTCTAAAATCTTGAGCTCTGAAGCTATACTGTAGTAGTTTGTAGACTTAATACTTGCTTCATTTCGAGAACTGTACTTTGGGATGGCTGCATTTTGTGAATGTTATCTCGAAAATTCATTTTCTTCAGTTGCTAAGCTATAATGAGTACTCTAAAATTCTTCACTTTGATGACTGAAAGTGTAGTTCCCATTTCTTTTCTGCATTATATACTATATTTTCTTTTATTACAGCTCTGGTATGTATGCTGGAAAAGTCATAAATATCCATTTTTCATGGCAAAGCCCTGTCAAAATTTTCCCATAATTCCTTAATTTATTCCTTTTTCAGCTGTAGTAGTTGTATTTTTGATTCAGAATACAGAATGTAGCACTTTTCTGTTTGAAGCTAACTTGTTGAAAAATGAAACATCATAACTATCATCTTGATCATGGTATGCTTTTCTATTTTTCTATACCACATACTTGATTTAGATAAATATTTTAAAGCATGTAGCAGTTGAAAGTAGCATGATGAAATGTTGTAAATGTACATCTTAAATGGAGAAGCCCTGTCACAAAATTTTCCAGAATCTTCTTTTCCATTCTTTTTTAGTAACCCTTTCTTTCTAGTTAACTTCACTTCTTTGAAATATTATTCTTCTTTTAGTTACAAACTGGAACCCGTACTTCTATTTTCTAGTCTCTTTTGTGTATTGTCACTTCTTCCATTTGCAGAAAATAGTGAGTTTGAGTTACATTAATCTTTTTTTCCATCTTGAACTTATGATTTGTCTATTTCTTCATGACACAACTCTGCACTGCACACCTAAGAAAATAGTTAGAAAATACTTAGGATTTTTGGCCTCTCTTGTGTCCATGTTTCTTATTTTATTTTCTCTTTCTTCTTTTTGAATGAGTAGAGCATGTATGCAATCTGTTCTTTAAGTAAATTATATCTCCTATTTTGAAGAGATTCATATGCATGAACTAGGATAGTAAGGAATATGAATTGATCCTTGAGCTCATAACTGATAGTGCATTTTATTCTTTTTAGGTACAATGACTTCCACAAAGAAGATGAGAAAAGAGAAAAAGTTGGAATGGAGCTACTCCGAACAATGAAGAAACCCCCAAGGTAATGATGGGTTCACTCATACTCCTTGCTTTCTTTTTCATTCATGTGTACCTCTTATTTAGTAGCTATACTTTACATTTCTAGTTACATCCCATGGCTTGTGTGGGAACATTTGAAATTTCCTTATGAATAAAACATTGAATTTTGTAAATGAGTTGTATATTTCTTTCTGCATTTCAGCTTTCTGTATGGATTGTATGATGAACTAAATAACTCAGTCATTTAATTGAATCCCTTAAACATGAAGGAAAGAACATTAATGAGAACCTATAACATTCAGTAATGAACTTTGATTTTTGTAATCTGCACTTATGTTTGTTGTCCCAAAACTCAACACTTCACCTATTTTGTAATTCAGGTGTCTTCATCAAGACAACACAACTATCCTTCGGGGCCCTTGTGTTCTTTTGCTGAAGATATCATGAAATTGCAGACTATGTGATCTGTTACATTTTGTAACAACACACATAGCTGCAGATTTCACTTAATCATTAACTAATTCAGCAGTAACCAATAATATCAAAACTTCCTTAGCTTAGGTATACTTCACCAATGCCTTTCATCATAACAACGAAGTTTCGAGTTGCCCATTTTTGCACAAGTTAAAAAAATATCAACACCTACACTTCAATCCAGCACTCCACACTCATCTCACATTGTGATCCATTGGACAGTCTTATGCCAACATCCTAGCTTTAACCTTTTAGCGACTTCCATCATCACATTTCCACCCCTTAGATCTTACGACCCACTCAAGCCCAAACCAAAGGTTTTTGACGGTACAAAATTTTACGCTCACCATCGTGTGTTAGGAAATGATGTAGAAAACTTTAATGATGATGATCTTCTAGACAAGGACCCCATTGTACCTCCAATTTTGTCCTCCTAAAAAAACTTTGATGACGATGATCTTTTAGACGAGGACCCAGTTCTACCTCCACCTATCACTACACATCCTCACCCACTACCTATTCAATGACCTACATCACCACCTCCACAACCCTTTTATCCACCTCCAAAATTCGACATTAATATGGTCCATATAGCAAAGTTAGCCAAAACCCCAAAAAAGGTCAATGCTCCCTACTCACTTTGCAAGGTTCATTACCCATACTAGGTTTTTGTCCATCATGTCATTATACTTTTCTTGACACACCTTCTCCATCCACCTCTCTTCCTCATATTAACATGATCCAAGTTGCCACTCACACCCAGAAAGACAAAGGAAAGGAGAAAGCAACTAGCCCATTAACCAATCCCCGTGCCAACATACCCTCTCGCATCCGCACTAAAATCACCATTCGGGGACCCATATATCCTTTTTTTTAACAGGTCACCCATTTTACAATGATAAAACAATTGCACCAATCTCCTCTAAAAACATCTTTGTACAACCTCATCAAAACTTTTGAATCCCATGACAGACCTCATGGAGGTTTTGCAATCGATTGAGGCTTTACCTAACGAAATGACACTTGTGGCCTCAGTTATCATCCCCCATCATCTATCTTCTATCACCAATTCATCCCCTTCCTCTACACCTGCCACTACTCACCAAGTAGTCGCCCTCGTTCCTCTAGCGATGGTATTATACTCTCTCAATTAGATGATCCTCATCCCGCCCTTTTCATCTTCATTTATGTTGATAATATAAGCATTCTACATGTTATGATCAATGGAGGTGCTAGCATCAACATAATCTCCTCACATGCATACAATCAAATGTGCATCCCTTCAAATTACATGCATAATAACCCATTTATGTTACTTTCATTCAATAATGCCATAACTTCTACTCTTAGTACCATCATCCTCCACATTCATGTGGGCACCCATACCATTTGGGAGCTATTCTATGTCTTAGAGGGGGAGTTCCAGTACAACCTATTACTTGGCCAACACTGGACCCATGTCATGGGTTGTGTTCCTTTAACCTTACATCATTGTGTAAAATTTTAACATAAAGGACATAACTACACCATCCCTGTTAACCCTTCGTCATTTAAAACATGTAACATGCAGTACCGACCTAATGATGTCCTTGTACTAGTTAAGGCATCTACCCGTTTCACCACTTCTACTTCATGTATAGTCCCATCCAATGATGCTACTGCTACCTTTTCCACACGTACCTCCTCTATTCCCAATGCCGTCATAGCCTCTCGCATCTGACCCATCCACTAACCCATCTACTTATCAACTAAAAAATTCTTCTTCTTCCCAATCTCCTAGTGATTCATCAATTCCCTTTACCCATATACCAACTACCATTACCTCATAAGGTGTTTTTCAATGTCTCACTGGGAAGTACCGCCGTATAACATCAACACATTCCTTAATCCTCAACAAAGGTATGGTAACCTTGGCCAACATCCTCACTAGGAAAGGTTTTCCCTTATGGTCCTCCTCACCTTCATACGAACTTAACCTATGGGGGACTTGATACTTCTACCTACTTGCCTAAGCCACCTTCCCAAATGTGACCATTTTCCTCTAAGCTTCAATTACTCACCAACCGCCACTTTGCCCACAATTTCCTCCATCGTTGTGCATGGGAGGGATTTGACTTTGGCTTATATGAGCAAGGCTACCATACTGTCATCCCGTGTACCATAGGTAAACACAAAGTGACCACAACTATATTGGCTTCGCCAAACACTATTCCTAGAAATATCATGTCAAACTATTTGAGGACGAAAAACCTTCTTCACCCCATTTACCACCTTCACTACCTTTACCCACTGAGTCTATGGATCCATAATCCATTCCTCATAAATTTTATGTTTCATAAACACAATTTCCCTTCTTGTATCCTAACATGATTGATGATGATAAACCTTCCATAAACATTGTTTAATGTTAGGATGATGAGTCTATTCTCACCTATCTTAGTTTAGAGGATTCTTATATTCATCGGTCATTTCCTTTTGAGACACAACCATCTTAAATGAATCGATCATAGAAATTGATATTGACACTCAGACAACCCCACATTCTAAAGATAGGACAATCTTTAGACACTGCTGAACAAGAAGATTTTACCTCATTTCTCTAAGATCATAGCAATGCTTTTGCTTGGTCCTATGCTGATATTCCTAGTATTAACCCAAAAATTGTGGTCCACAATATCGTAACTATTCCTAAAGCCAAACCCATAAAAAAGAAGCTACAAAAAATACATCCTTGCATTGCCCTTCTTGTCAAAGAATAACTTCAACTCCTCTTGTTTTCCTTCATCCTACCCATTGATTATCCCCAACGGATCTCTAACATCATTCCTATCACAAAAATGACAGGAGGACTTCGCATATGCATGGATTTCTATGAGATTAATGTAGCCTACCCTAAAGATGACTTTCCTCTACCTAGTATAGACCAACTAGTTGATCTCACTGCTAGACATGATATGTTTTTACTCATGGATGGATTCTCGGGTTATAAACAAATATTACTTGTCTTGGAAGATCAACACAAAACCTCCTTCATCATTCTTTGGGGATCTTCTACTATCAAGTCATGCCCTTTTTCCTTAATGTAGGGGCTACATATTAGTGGGCTATGACTTATATCTTTCATGACATCTTACATCACATATTAAAAGATTATGTAGAAGAACTTCTTGCAAAATATAGACATCCAGTCGAACACCTTATAGTCCTTAAGGTCATTTTTTATTGTCTCATCAAGTATTGTGTTCGCCTTCAACCTAAGAAGTGTGTCTTCATTGTCCTCTTAGGAAAACTCCTTGGTTTTATCATTTCTTTTCATGGCATAGAAGTCGATCCCGATAAAATCAAGGCTATTCTTGAAATTCCTCTACCTACTAAACCTCACCAACTATGTAGTTTGCAAGGGAAGTTGCAGTCTATTTGTCATTTTATTTGACATCTTTTTGACTACTACCACCCCTTTCATCATCTCCTAAAAAGGACATCTCCTTCAAATGGGATGATGAATGCCACCAAGCCTTTGAGGCCTTAAAATAGTATCTCCTCCAAGCACTGTATTACTCATTCCTTCTTAGGCTTATCAACCATTTTACCTTTACATTTCTCGCTGCAGATCATTCCTTGAGAGCCATCCTCACTCATTACAATTAACAACACATGAATCAAGTGGTTTATTATATAATTCATACACTTTTGGATTATGAAACCCAATACATCCACGCCAAAAAACTCTACTTAGCCTTAGTTTTTTTTTCTACTAAACTTTTCCATTACCTACTTAACCACAAAACCTTTTTGTCACCAATACATCCCGATTAAATCACATGTATGCTAAGACCAACCAACATCAACATGTTGCACATTATCTCATGATTCTTGTAGACCTAGACCTCAAATTCACTCATAAAAAATATAGCAAAGGCCAAGATATCATTGATCAACTTACAGACACACCTCTCTCTCGGAGATCGGGTCTTCTAACTTTGATTTCCCACATGAATCCACCGTTACCCTCTCTTTGGATGATACCATTTACCACATGACCTTATTCTTCGATGGTTCCAAATGTCAATGTCGGGGTGGTGTTGGAGTTATCTTCATTCCTCTTGACAAAGTGAGCCTATGTCGTTGTCTTTCAAACTAGATTTTGAATGTACTAACAATATCACCAAATATGAAACACTCATGCTAGGCCTTCAAACCGCCATCACCTTAGACATCAAATCAATTAATATCTTTGGTGATTATCAACTAATTGTAAATCAATTCAATGATATATAATAGTTTTGTAACAAAATACTTCAAAACTATAGTCATCATGTAGACATATTTTTGACTACCTTTGATCGTTATGAACTTCAAACCACTCCATGTTCCACTAATAAATTTACGGATGCCATGGCCTACCTTGCTTCACCAATACCCTATTTTCCCTCGAATCAAAAATATTTGTGACAATACAAAGACTCTGTAATCACCTTCCTACTTATTTTGAGACGTCAACCTCATCGGAACTGTTCAACCTAACCCACGTGACCTTTGGTATAAGAATTTTGTTGACTACCTTTCCCTTTCAATTCTACCTCCAGACCTTACTTGCAATGGCCAACATGCCTTCCTCAAAAGTGTCTCTCACTATTTCATCATGGGTGGTATTATTTATAAACATGGCTTTGATGGTATCATCTTGTGATAGCTTACAAGTTATGAAATTCCCTACACCATCAAGGAAGTTCATGACAATTTTTTTGGAGGTCACTTTAGTGGTTTAGTTGTCACTAAATGCATTCTCTGCCTAGGCTATTATTGGCCAACCTTAAACCACGATTGTTTTGATTATGTCAAACATTGTGTGAAGTTCCAACAACATGTTAATCTTCATCACATGCCTATTCGTGACTTATAGGTCACACAAGACCATTATCCTTTCTCTCAATGGGGTTTGGATCCTGTTGGAGAGATCAATCCTCATTCTTCACAACACCATCAATGGATTATTACTGATACTTAATAATAAACTAAATGGGTAGAAGCCATAACTCTTATTTCAACAAAAGCTGAGAAAACATATGAATTCATCAACCATCACATCATTTGTCACTTTGGTGTTCCTCATCGTCTCATCACTGATAATAGAAAACAGTTCAAAAACAAAACTCTATGGAATATTTTTGATGCCTTTGGAATTCAACTCTATTTTTCTTCACCCTACTACCCTCAAACAAATGGCCAAGAAGAATCAACCAATAAAACCTTGAACAAAATTCTTATGAAAGTTGTGGACGATACTAGAAAGGATTGAAATATGCACATTCTTATTGCCTTATGGGCTTTTCACACTATTATTTATACATAAAATACTGCCACACATTTCTCTTTAGTCTATGATATTGAGGTTTTTCTACCTCTTGAAGTATAGATTATGTCTCTTCGTATCTCACTTAAAGAGATGCTCAACGATGATGATTTTTTCCAAGACCATTTGGCACAACTCAAGTTATTAGATGAACACTGTGTCAATGATCTTAACCATCTACAAATATACCAACAACGTATAATGTTGGCCTACAATCAACATGTCTCCGAACAAACCTTCCAATTCAGTGACCTTGTCCTCAAGTAAAATCAACATGTAACAAAAGAGGAAAAAAATTAAACGGGGAAATTTTATCCTAATGGCTTGGACCTTATATCGTTATTCATACTTATGGATCAAGTGCTTATTGTTTGTCTTCATTCAAAGGTAAAACCGAACTTGAGCCCCTAAATTCCTTACATCTTTGACCATTATATTGTTGAATTAAGCCCTATATCACCTCTTGTCTATTCAACGCAAATCCTTCGAGTAATCTTGTTTCACCTTCAATTTTTCCTATTTTAAGGATCAACGAATAAAACAAGAATCATGTGATTACCTATTAATTTTTCAACCTTATCCTCAATATGAGTACCAAATTTCTACTCATGGATAATTTTATTCTTTTTCAAGATGGAATCCCATGGTTGTTCATCACTTAAAACCTCTCTATCATAGTTAATATTTGTGTGCTATAGTTTTGTCTTAAAAAGCAAGAGCCTATTTTTCTATATAGTCTTGTCCATGACATAAGATTCCAAAAGAAAAACAATTTGAAAAGTAAAATATGATTCAACACCTTGATAAAAACTTCCATTAAAAAGATGACTCCCTCAAAAGGACATCTATGCTTTATATCTCGCTGCTATAAATAGACTGCTCCCTCAAAGGATAACTATAAAAAGCTAGCCATATTGTACTTAGTCTATCATTAAAAGAAGAATATTCTTGTAAATGATAAAATACAAATATTCAAGCTTCCTACATCAATAAACTTCACAAACACCTGAAGGAGAAAATATACTCATCCCACATAGAATTCCTACACCGACCACTCTATCAAAATGAAAAAAAAAAAAAAAAAAGAAATAAAAAGATAACCTTTTTCATCATGAACTTGCCTATTTTGATCTTGGGACTCTTGCTAAGTAGGTATGCTATCTCACAACAAAGTTATGCTAAAAACCAACAAATTTCACTTCATCACATTTTAACCCTAATTTCTTTCCTTCTCAAGGGACGTGCTGCAAAATGTGACATTTCATGATCATGTGACTTTCTTCACCATTAGAATATTCAATCATGAAGTGCCTTTATGGTCTTATGTTCATAATCCCATCTTTAGTATGGTAGACATTTGATGGTTATTACCAATTAGGCAGCTCTTTTGGTCACCTCTTACCCTTTTCCTTCTTCAATAATCATTGATTATCCTATACATGACCTAAACTTCAACACCTCAATTTAACCATACCTAAATGACCTCAATTCAACCCTTCCTTCATGACCTAAAATCAATCATATCTAAATTTACCTAGACTCAACCATGCCTAAAGCCTACTAACCCTTTTCTCTACCTCATCATATTATTCCCTACCTTATGACAAAACTACATTGGCCCGAGGCCCCTTTTCATCAGGGACTATGTATGTAGCACTCTTAGGGAATGGATCCCTTGGAGGTTAGCTCGACCATTCTTTACCCTAATCTTTTTTCCCCCATTTTAATATTCATATTCTACCTTAGTTAGTTTCCATCTTTTACAACACTTGGAAATTGATACAAACATACATACCTACCATTTCATCAAATCATACATCAATCAGTCCACCATTCCATGATATTAAATATTTGGAAGTTTAAACCATAACATAAATATAGATCATCATTTATTTTCCATACGACCAATAACATGGAAATTAAATCAAACCCAAAAACATGACCAAACCATGCCTAATCCACCTAGACCACACCATTCCTAACCCATAGAATCCACCATGCTTAAATGACATAAACACAACCATGCCAAAGTGATCCAAACTAAATCATGCCTACATGAGCTCACCATAATCATGCCTAATTCACCTAGTTTCCATCAATACACAACAACAATGAAAATTAGAAAAATACGTATATCATCTATATCAATGAAATTATAAGTATAAATACAAATTTACATCGATACAAATACATACCAGTATCTCAAATCCCTCAAATACATCATCACTATCTTCAGCATGTAGGCCGATATAAAAATCAGCATCTCAAAACTCTTATATACATCCTCACTGTCATCGGCACGCAGGTCGGTATATATTAAAAATAAATAAACAGATCATATCAGGTGACTAATCATCACCCCACCTAGTATCTATACCTGTATCATATGTCTCCTCCTCCTCTCCTCATTCCCGATGACCTACCAACATCTCTCCACCTAGTATTGGTATTGTTCTAATATCTTCTTGACCCTCACTTGAGACTAGCCTCCTTGAACTCGTAGCCTCACCCTAACCCTACCTTTGGGATCTCCGGCCCCCTATTCTCTCCAAACTATGAGTGTGGGATCTAGTCCTCTCACTCACCTGTCTGTTGTGTCATGTACTCAACATAGGACGGGACATCTATTCTAAAAATATTCGAGATGATCCTGGTAATACCATGCTTCATTGATGGCATCCCTAAACCTTGTCATCGGCACTATTTGAGGTGGTGCCATAGGTCTCACAAAAACATGTGAGCTATGAACTTGTAATGATGGCCTTAGACCCCGTACCTATGTGCCCTTTCCTCCTCCCCGTAACATGGGACCTTATCCTACCATAATGTCTCATAGTGTGGGACCATCTCCCTAAGTCTTTCAAGGTGCATGCACTATAACCTAAGCTTGTGCCATGGCCAATCGGCCTTGTAAACCTGCTACCTACACCGTAAGGCAGCTACTTTTCCTCCATCTCTATATACACCCCGTGTGTGGGTGCGCTGTTCTATGTGCTACCTATGCCTATAAAGCCGCCACCGATGTTGTAAAATGGAAACCTTTGTCTCCTACCCAAGTAAGATACCCGTGTAAAGTTGTAATATAGGCCTGAAGGGTAGCCACCTGACCCTATAAGGTATGTCACTACACTATGATGGTGGCTAAGTCTTGTTTCCCTAGCCTCGGTGGTGCCACCCATAGTTTTTCCACCCACCAATGCCTATATATATCGGTGACCCCAACATCATCAATCCACCTATCCACTTGCTACTCCTCCTACCCTGTAGGCACACTCGGTCATGGTGGAGACATAGGTTTCTCCACATCATCCCTCTTGTACTATGGAAAAGGTGGGGGTACATCCTGTGGTAGACCAAAATATCATCTAACCCTATCCATGGGTATCAACTCATACTCGCCAACATGTTGGCCCCATATCCCTCTCTCTAATCGCATCTCCTCTATCTCCTCTACCATGCCTCTGTAGGAGGGATAGCCAATATAGGGTCTCCACATAATATCGACCCCTAAAATCCCCTCCAATAAAGCTGTTTGTAATAAAAAACATCATGTGTGGCCCTAGCAAATTTTTTTCTACCCACCAATTGGTACCCACTATTTGTATTAAAATTTGACCCACCACCTTTGAACTAATCATGTGGGGCAAACCAACTGGATGTACACATACAATATGTTCATATTCTAAGTAGTGTAGTAGAAAGGTGCAACACATGGTATACCGCCATAGCTCTCCCATAAACCCATAGCTCCATGTATAGCTACACTAGGAATGGTGGTGCCCAGGAAAAATAGATCATTTCCTCCATCATATCCTAGAGAACTCAAATTAGTTCTCATGGAAATCTCCCACCCTCAACATATGGTAAGGCGAAACAACATACCACCTCCATCATCAAAACAACCAACTTCATCTTCTGAGGATGGGTTCCATACATTTCTCCATAGCTGAAGATTACACTACGGTACCTCAACTTTCACATTCCCTCCCCAAATATAGCTACTATTGCTCCACTTATGCCTCTAAAGAAATAAGAATACATTGGCTCCCCAATAATCAATATCTCTGTAGGATATTATACACGTCCTCTAGGGTGACAGTCATCTTACCCATCAGTAAATGAAACATGTTAGTTGTTGAATCCCATCTGTCGATGAGTGTGACCATCAAGCTAGGATCTCAAGCTATACACCTATAGCGTCGGATCATAATCAGTCCAACATTTATCATATTCTCCCACTCCTCCGCAGTCACACTCGAACTCATTGCTACCAACAGAGGTGGTACTCTATCATGCATCCGGAGTTGGTCTCTCACCTGCATCATCTAAACAAGACATTGTCAAGACTTGCCCATATCAACACACCCATTACCCAACTTACCTATTATACACCATACCTATTACCCAACACACCTATTACCTATTACACCATACCCACACAACAACCCTACCGACTACCCCTTTTACCCAACCTAATTTTACACCTATTGCTCCTTACCATCCTCTCCTATTCTAGTTTAGTTCACCTAGTTCCCCACCCCACATTTCGACATAACATGTTACCCTACTTCCTCTACTTCAACCTTCATTTACACCTTCGTACCTTTTTTCCCCTATATATCCCTTTCTTTTACCTATCTTCTCCTCAAGCTGACCGACGCCGGTCTACTTGATCATCATCATTCCTCCTTTACCGATGCCAATCACCTAAGCATTGAATGATGTTAGAAAACACCAATCAATGTCGACTCAAAACTTGACTGACTTTATTCTCTATCGCGATGCCAAAAAGAAAAACATATCCCCCATTTTTAAAATTGACAAAAACTTACCTAAAACCCTAATCTACCCATCCCACCCTATCCCAACTTAATTCCCAAACCTATTTCACCTATTTTTGACCTTCCCACTCCTCATTCCCTTCATTTTTACCCACTTTTAACCCACATTTCAAAATAAAAACCCCCACCCCAATTTCTTCATTTTCACCAAATTTTTAGCAAATAACAAGTTAGAAAATGCCCCTTACCTCATCACGGTGTCACCTACATGGTGGTATATCGGCCATTGCATCGTTGGTCTTCCGAACCTTCTCTCACCTTTTCCATGCCAAAATCTACCTCAAATCCCTCCACCAATCACATGTCTCCAACCACTCTCGTGGACCCGTCTACCTGGCTCCTCTCACCACTTAGTAACCTCCACCTCAGCCAGGTATAATGCCTTGTCTTTTCCTCCCAAAAATGCACAAGTCACTCAGCTATGTCATTTTCTCAAAGTCAAAATACAACAATGATTCCATAAAATATGAAATTTCAACTTTATAACCCTAACCCGACATGACCGATGTCGGTAACCTTATAACCGACATCGGTCACCTACCAATACTATTTCATCTACATTTTTCCCACTTTGACCTAAACTCATTACTGCCACATACCTTTTGGCCTTACCAACACTTATTACACCCTACCCATAAGCCTAAATTACCCATACATTTCCTTAATTGTGTTTAGGGACCTACTATTTTACCTATACCTTGGCCTTACCCATGCCATGACCTATATATCTTGACCTGAACTAATTTTTGTGACCATTGAACTTGTGTACTTGTTATACCTTGTAATGTTGTTACCTATGTTGTTTTGGCCTAATAACCTTACCTTTCCTATTACCATGTCTTTTATCCCGACAAACCATTGGTGTACCGGATCATACCTAAATGTTCCTACACCTAACTTACGTCATGTTTCGGACAATATCCTATACCCTAGATACCGAATCAATTCAACCTTGTTTTGATAAACCTATTGACATTGGATGATGTAGATTTTGCACACTCTTTAACTTGGTACCTTGTCACAATCTTTATGTGTGTGTTCGTTCGATTTTCATTACCCATTACCCATTACCTAATTTTATCCTTACCCATTACCCAAAGTGCATGTACCCTTACCTACAATTCACCTACCTTGACCTTCATCACTTACACATTTATCAAACCACTAACGGACTATGTCTCACACCTCATCAATTCCTAATTTGAGGGGGATCACCTCCACCCATAATTGGGGAAACCTCACTCCCACTTATCTTTGGGAAAACCACTTCCTTTTTTATCAATAGAAGCTACGCGACAAAAAGGGGAAAATGTAGACACCAAAATTGGGTCATACTTCCATTAAAAACCCATTCATTAAATTAACCATATCCTACCCAGTCATATCCCCTAGCACATCTTAACATCTTAATTAAATTAATTATCTTAATTAAATTAATTAATATCCTCACTTGACTACCTCTCCCACCAACTTAGCTAGCCACCTCACTTAAATGACCTACTCAAATCTCATTAATGACCTAAGACCAAGTGTAACCTTATCATAACAAACTCGGACTAACCTAGAATTAACTCATATTAACAAACCTAAAGGACTCTTACTCATCTTTTTGTGTTCTAGGACTCATGACTCAAACAAAGATTGGAGACCACACCAAAAATAGCAATATTTAGGCTACTTTTTGCCAACCTACATATTCCCACCTTGACCGACACCGGTCATATCTTAATTGATGTCGATCACCTAACCATCATCGGTTATGTTAAATACATTTCCAAATCATTTTCCTAGGTTGGTCATTTGATTCAGGATATCATACAAAAAAATACTTGGAGCACTCAAAATTTTTGAAGCACTCAGCACGTGAAAATATACACGCGCACAACCTTTAATCGACATCAAAAATAGGTATTCCTCCTTGGCCTTATACCCTTATCTATTTGATTAATTTGTTAAGAATCCAGTGAAACAATAGATTCTTCCCTTATTTCTTTCATGGCATCCACTCCTCCAACTTGCAAATCAAAGAAAAGAACAAAGACCAAATGAGGAAGTTAGGGCAATATAAATGTTTAGTAAAATTTCTTAAGGATGGTTACAATTAGCTTGGAACTCTAAGATCTAGTGGTAAAAATTGATTTGATCCAAGGGTTAAGAATCAACCCTATAATTGTTAGGTGAGAATATATTTATTATGGGTTTTAAATAATTGAAGTATATGTGAAAATGGGTGAATGGGGCCTCTTAGTACCCTTGTATGTTAAGTTAATTATGTAACTCTTCTAGTATGTTTTTAGTAAATGATTCAATGGAAATATTAAAGCTAGTAATTTAAGGGAACTAAGGTAACTAAGGTTAAGGGTTTAATTATTATGGGTTTGAATGTTAATTTGAGAGGGGGAAACTATTTAACCAAGTAAAAGAATTAATGGACACTTTTCTAGCAGATTGTAATTATATTGACCTTAGAAATGGGTCAAGAATATTTAATTATTAATCTAGACTTGTGCCATTTAATGTAATATAGCAAATTGTTGGTACAAATTAATTAAGTGTATCATAGGGTTGACACCCTTGTAATATTCTAAAATTTAAAAAAAAATCCACAACTTTCTAGATAATTATTAAGGTCTAATGTGGTTTTAGAATGTTGAATATGTGGAAATTACAAGGGATAGAATGAGGTCTTATGAGATGACCAGACCCTCTTTAGAATCATAAATATTAAAAAATATATATATCATGTTGGACTTGAAGTTATTCTTCGGCAAAGTAACCCCTTTTGTAAGAGCATCTCATTATGAGACTTGTGTAACTGAAAAAATGAGAGGAATTTTGAATTAGGAGTGAGGGGGAGAGTATATTAAGGATAAGGTAACCATTTTCAGGCATTTTATTTGGATAATGAATGAATGTATGAGTTTCAAAAAAGAAAAAAGGAGAAAATCTCATTTTTGTAACATTCTTTGGTATGATTGTTGTGCATGTAAGAAATACTTGAACTTAGATTTCAAAGAGAGATGGTATTGAGTTTTTTAGTAAGCATTTGACTTGAAATTGACGTTTCTTGTGTATTATGAAAATTTGTGATTGTTGGAGCACCTTATGCATGGTGGTGGAACATTAGAGAAAACTATGTATATGAAGGTTTGTGCTTGTTTCTCGAATATAATGAGTGTGCATACAAGTGATTATTTGTCTCATAGTTGAATATAAGGTGAGATTGATATTATTTATGAGCATTAAATTCTATAAAATTTATTTTTATATTCCTTTTATGCTTTGGCACTCTTGAGGATAGTTGAGCATTTGTCCATGGTTCAACAAGTATGTTTTATGATCTGCATATTGAATGCATTTGTGTTATTCGTGAGAGGATTTAATAATGAATTCATGCATTGAGTAGGAACAATTTGGGTGGTGTTCTTTAGAGGGATCTCGAGAAGTTCAACCCATCATTATCCCGGTTGAAATTATGAGGAATTGCTCACTAGATGAGCCGTGAATGTAAGTTAAGGTATTGTTTCAAACCAATCAAGATAAATTTTGCATGTTAACCACAAATCACTTGAAATTTTTTGCACTAATAGGATTAGAAATTTTTTAAGATTGGGTTTTAACCATTTTTTTTTTATTAGTAAATTTCTAGTTATGACACGTTTTCTGAACTGGACTGAGGATGCACACAATATGTTTGACAAAATGTTTGTCATGGTAAAGTTTGCATATCTCATGTGTATTTGATAGTCAAGCCCTGAAATTTTGAAGTAATTATGGTAGGTTAATCCCTTAAGAGATGAAAAAATAATTTATTGCTTTTCCATGTGTAATTTTTGAGATTATCTTGATAGTCCGGAAGGAGGTCTTGAAACATAGTTCAGATGCTAGTAAAGTGGGAAATTTTACAAAGTGAAGTTGAAGGTGTTGTAGAAGGAGTTGGGGCCTAAAATTTTAGGAGCATGTTGGTGTTGAAAAAGGTGAACTAATGAATCTTACAAAACCTTTTGGGTAGCTATTGAAGTTTAATTTCATGGTTGGTGCAAGCAACCTTGTCTTAAGGGCATAGAAGACTATTTTGGCAAGTTTAGTAATAGCCTAAACTTTGGAAGTTTTTGCATCATTGTAATGAATGTGCTAACATTATTTTGAGTGGAGAAATGTAACAGGGAATTGAAAGGATTATAGTGGCTAAGGAATACCCAAGAAGTGCATATGGAGCCAAGAAGCTAGTATAAAGAAATGAGAACCAAGAAGGAGAACCAGTAAGGTGAAAGACTAGAGTAAGTGAAGTTACAAGAAATAGGATTTGTTTAGGGAGTTGCATTGACATTTAATGGACTATGAAGAGTAGGGAATGTTTCCTATGAATCCATTTAAAGGGTGATGTAGTGTTAGTTAGCCAAGATTAAGAAAATTTTGTCAATTCTTAGCCATTATAGGCTTATAGATGATCCTCCTATGCACGAGACTATGAGAAGTTATTGTTTGTATCTCCTTAAAAGTCAATTATATGCATGATTTTAATTTTTATTTATATAATCTATCATTTCATGTTATCAAATTATTTATTTAATGTAGTGATAAGATGTTTGAACAAGTAACATATTTCCACATAATACAACTTAATTTTTAATTTATTTATAAAATATGTGAGCCTTGATAAAAAAATTGTCATGTGCATGAACAATGAGAAAATAGCTAAGTGACATCATCTTAGTACACTAGATAGGGGCTTGGAAAAATTTCTCATTTCGGACCCTATGAGAACTCGAAGTCTAAATAGTCTCGCCCACGTGGTCTCATTTGCCAACACATTAAATTTCCTTCCAAGTCGATGATTTATGTCATACTCCCTTCAAGATGATAAACATTTTTGAAAACATAAAATGTCTCTTAAATTTTAATTAATGTAGATTTTTGAAGCACGTAAGTTTCTCAAATACTCCATCATTTATACTTACAGGAAAAATTGGACAACCATTTAGACATTTTTCATTATTTTAGTTTTAAAATATTTACAAATGTTTGAAGTGTTTATCATATGTCACTTGCATATTTATAATGTGACTATCATTTTTTAAAAATTATGTATAAATTATATTGTTTTATTAAAAATATATTAGAAATAATTTAATAAACATAAATTAGTAGTGTTTAAATAACACTTATTTATATTTTGAAGGGAAATATTAGGAAATTACCATCACCTAGAAATTTCTTAACAACCATATGTGGTCGTTAGGTCTAACCTTGCTTACACTACTTCCCCATCCGTAACATCATATTGATATGTTTTAGGCCCATTTCTGAAATGGTAAAAGTAAATTCCGTGATTGGTTGTATATTATAAGTGGATGTCACCAAAGATCCCATATATCCCACATATTTTGTTAATAATATTTGAAGTTATTGAATTTGTTTGACCCTTGATATCGTGTCTAAATTCCTTCTTAATATACCATGCTTTCATGTTTTTAAGTATTGTCTATTATCAATGTTTTTATAAATTTTTATTATATAGTCCCTTATTTTATTATTAAATTACCTCATTATTTAATTATATTGATCCCAAAGAGTTATAAAAGCATTGTAGAGTTTGGATTTTTATAGTAACAACTATTAACCAAATTATCTTATAGCGAACTAAAGCTTGTAGTTTCTAACACGAGTAAGATATTATATCAATGACATTATTTTTATGGTTTTAGTAATTTTCATAGGGAATATATCTCACTATTTTTGAGGCACATACATAGTTATGAAAATTCCATCAATTCGATTAAAGAGCAAAGTGTAGTTCTAAAATCGGATACGTGACCCCTAAGTTCATCATCCAACAAAAATTATTTGAGAAGCGTATAAAATTTAACCCTTGCTTACATTACCTACCCATCCGTAACATCACACACTATATATGAGGCTTGCTTATGCAATTACTAGAGTAAATTTTGTTATTAGTTTCATGTTATGAGTTGATGTCACCAATGATCCCATGTATTACACATATTTTGTTAATAATATTTATAATTATTGAATGTATTGTATCCCTTCCAATCTCTATTGAAATTTATTCTTAATAGACCATGTTTTCTTATTTTGGAGTATTATCTATTTTTAACATGTTAACACAAGTATAATAGATCACCTAAATGTTTTTTTTTTTGTTTTGTTCATTTTAAGAGGGAACATAACCCACCATTCTTTAAGTGTGAATGTTGTGTCATCGAAACCATTGGTTGGATTGAAGAGCCAAACAATTCATAAATCAACCACATGATTATAAAGTTCTCATCCAACAAAAAACTCTAGAGTTCAAAATTTTAACACATGGTTTGTGGAGAGCAGTCCTGAAGTAAGTAAGCCAATTCATGTTCCTATCCTCAAGGTACTTATTCAACGATATATTGCTATTTGACACCCCTTACTAAGGGTCACATCCCTATCAAGTCAATTGAAGTTGTTCTTCCAATCTCAGTGGAAGAAGAAAATGAGGAATGGAAGGTGGTGGATAGAAAAAGAAGGGATACACTTAATATAAACCTTCCATTATCTCAGAAAGGTATGAAACCTTTCCTTTTGTGTGGTTTCATTGCTGCATCTAGGCTATAGGCCATTAGTGCTAGTGCTCAACAATTGATGTTATCATGACGTCATTTATGTACTAGTTCTTTTCTAGTTGTAGGATTGTTTGTTTTTGGCTATGATCTTGGCAGAAAGATTTCTGTTGTTGGGATGATTTATTAAATCTAGATTGTGATCTATTTTTGTATTGCTAAATCTATAAATTTGGATTTCGAGCCTTGTTGTACAAGGGTGTAGTCCCTTTCAAAAAACTATTTTCCAATAATAATAAAAAACGAGTGCTAGAAGATACTTTTTGTGATGATGCAAATTGAAAAGAAAGCGTAGTATGGTTTCAAGAGTGGAAACAATGAGAATTGCTTGGCCTAGTAGGCCTAATCATGAGGCATGTTATTTAAAATTCATCCCCTAAGGTAATTTTGATAACTTGCACAATTTCTTTAGGCTTGATAAAGTAGAAATGGTTCAAGGCCCAAAATCAGGTTTTAAGGGATCCCTTGGCTTTTCTCTAACTTCCCTATCCAAAGAAAAATTCAAGGAGTTAGTAAAAAGTTACAATTTTTTTTTAAAATGATGTCAAGGGCCTATTCAAGGATGTGGGTAGGACCAATGCAGATTATATGTAGGTTTAATGTACCTAGTTCAGATCGATTTACAAAGAAGCTTAATACCTTGCGGTAAAAATGAAAACATTTTCCAGTCACTGGTCGGGTCAAAAAAAAGTGAAATGGCCGTAGGGAAGTTGAATGTGGAAAATTCGGTGGTTAACGGCCCTCGGGGAGTTAATGTATGGCAATGGTAGAAAATTGGTTCCCGAGTGTCCTGTATAAACTTGGGACATAGGTACACAAGAGACCCAAATCACTAAAACACCCATGGGAAAGTTGAATGTGGAAATTTAGGTGGTCAACGGACCACCTAGCCCAATCAAAGATGGATGTGTGGGGAAAGAAAATCTTGAGTGGGTGATGAGGAGAAAATCCGTGCAAGCAAAGCATACATGAACACATGGGATAGTCGGGCCCAAAATAGCCAATTTCAGCACACAAAAAAGGAATCGACAAAGGTGGAGAATCTTGGCTCGAATGTCTTGGAACACATGGGACATCCAAACTAACTAAACCTGAAATGTAAAGGAAAATACAGATCATGAGAACCCATGTGGAACATCCCGACCTTTAACTTCAAATAGTCATAACTTTTGACCTAGAGCTCTGATTTTCACAAAATTTGACTTTTTAGAAAGGGCACGATCAATCTCGTGAAATGAAAAAAATCTATGGAAGACTCAAAATAGTTTTTCACTCTCATAAGACCATTAATTTTGTAATTCTCGATGGATTTTCACAAAATTTGTCTTTTTTGAATCATGGCTCCAGGACTGAAGCACAAAAATAAAGAAATATAGAAATTGATATAGTTTTGATGATAATTTTAAGGAAAACGTTCCTAGTTTTGAACAAATATTTTATTAGTGTTTGAAGATGCATTTAATGAAGAATGGGAAAAAAATTCACTCGCAAGTCATGGGAAATTATGGGGTGCCTCTTGAAAGCAACATATTATCATTTCACTTCATTTATTACCTCTTACAAGTGGTTGAAAGGTAGATTTCAGGATTTCAATCCTCTCTCTTCTAAATTCTATAAATTGACACACTAGGATCATTATAAAGGAGGATATTTTTTTGATAGCATAACTCTGTCATTTTAGTTTTGTGAAGCCAATGTTTTCATGTGTCCTTGTAGTGGACTCATTGCATGGTTATCAAAGGCTTTATTTTGTAATAGATTGAAATGTGCATATCATGAAGTAATAGATTCAAGTTTTTGGATGTATTTTCCCATTCCGTGTTTTTTTGCATTCATCTTGTCTCTTCAACGTCATTGCAAATATATTTGTTCTATATTATGCTCTTATAGTGATTCATTATCATTGTGTGTGTATGCGGTATTGTTGTGAGCGTAGTTGTTAGACTATGGATAACTATTCTCACCCTCTCTAGTATGTATTTTGTTTCTATTTTTAACACATTGGAAATAGATTCTCATTCCCTCTTTTTTTGGTGTATCATTTCTTCAATGTAGCCTTTTGTTTTCATGCACTCTCTCTCCTTAGTCCACGAGAAAGTTAAACTAGGATAAAGCAGCTTTTCCTAGATTAGAGAAGATTATGGCAGGTAGTTTAGGAGCAAGAACAAACTTTTTTTGGAGGTCTATCTCAAGTAGCAAGTCCCATAACTTACATATAAGACATGTGTTACGTAGTCACACTATGATCTCAAGGACACACACTCTGTACAAATTGGAGGGTGTTATGATTCGGCGATAACAAGGCCTAGTGAGAAGGATAGTTTTACATGATTAAATGAAGACATGAGGTGGCTTGAGGAACATGGTAGAAGCATGGAGACCATGGTGAGAGTGTTTTGAGAAAATCATGAGAGATTAAAAGTGCATGGAAAATTTTAGGACACAAATATAGGTGCTCATCTAGATCTTGTGAAGGTGTTTGGAGGCCCGATGAGGCATGATCATCAGTTGTAGAGGGGTGAAATCATGGTATTGTGTCAAACCCATTGTCCCAAAAATGTGATTTGGGTAAGTGCACCAAGTTGGGGGACAATTAAGTGGACATCAAATCCTCTAATTTTACATTAAAAACAGCAAAACATCAAATTTAGTCTTCCGCGGACTTGAACCATGCCGAAAAGTAAAAATATGTCATAAAAATGGTACCATTGCATAGGGGAGACTATTAGCTTTGTAGATATACTGATTTTAAAGTGAATAGAAGAGGATAAATATCATTTTATAATTTTTACTAATAGTAGGTCTTTAAGACACTTTTTCCTGTGAATGTTTATGTCTACGTTTAAGATCGCAAATTTTTTTCACTCATCGAATGTGATAAAAATTATACCATCCCAACCGTGGTGAAATTATATACATGTTAAAAAAAAATTATTTGATTTCAATATTTTTTATGAAGTTATGGCGGGAAAACGGAAAGTGCTCGTTTTCTTTATGTTTTCATACCACTTTCACGGAAAAATCATAAAAATAAAATATTACTCAAAAAATACAAAATAAAATCCATCCCAAGATAGATAGTGGTATATAACTTCTCACCAAAGGAAAAAATATATATCAATTTTTGGTCGTCCAAATTGTGGGAAAACGGAGTATAATCTTATCAGCGTTTTTAAAAAAAAATACCAAGTCATTGAATTTTGAGTGTTTAATATAGCTAATCTTGTCCATTTTTTACAAAAATTAGTATTTTAGAAACTAGATTCCGGATGATACGATTCATATTAATATAATTTTGTCTAATTTTGAGTGTATGTATTGCTAATAATCCCTACAAGTTGATATTATGTTGTTATTTGCAATATGATGTCCACGGATGACCCTATATTTGTCCATCAACTTCCTGCACTTACCCATTTGGTAATGTAGTGGGTTGGAAATTAGTTGGGTTCATGTGAACCCCTCCTTCACTCAAACCCTTTCCATGTGAAGTACCATGTAATGTATGTGTTGACAATTTTTGCACTTGTGCAAAAATGGGCAACTTGAAACTTCATCATTACGATGAAATCCATGGGTGAAGTATACCTAAGCTAAGGAAGTTATGATGTTATTAATTACTATTGAATTAATTAATGATTAATTGAAATTTGTAGCTATGTGTGCTATTACAAAATGTAACAAATCACATAGTCTATAATTTCATGATACCTTCAGCAAAAGAACACAAAGGACCAAATGAAAGATGTGTTGTCTTGATGAAGACACCGAATTACAGAGTAGGTGAAGTGTTGAGTTTTGGGACAGCAAACATAAGTGTAGATTATAGAAATAAGAGTTCATTACTGAATGTTACAGGTTCTCATGAATGTTCTTTCCTTCATTTTTAAGATATTCAATTATATGACTAAGTTGTTTAGCTCATCATACACACCATTTATAAGATTGAAATACGAAGGAAATATACAACTCAATTTCAGAATTCAATGTTTTATTCACAAGGAAGGTCAAATGTTTCCCACACAAGCCGTGGGATGTGACTGAAAAGTAAAGTACATCTACTGAAGTAAGAGGTACACATGCATGAAATAGAAAGAAAAGGAGTATGATTGAACCCATCATTGCCTTTGTATATTCTTCGTTGTGCAGATTTTCCCCCTTCTATCTTGTTCCATCTTTGTCTTCACAATTCAAAGCATGGTACCTAAAAAGCAAAAGATAAGAACCATCAATAAAGAGCTCAGGGTCGATCCATATTCCTACACTATCCTAATTCATGCATATGGATCTCTAACCAACAGAAGATATGGAGTTCCTGAAGATCAAACTACATAGCCCACTCAGGAAGTAGAAATAGAAAAGAGAATAAGAAACATGGACACAAGAGAGGCCAAAAATCCTAATTATTTCTAACTATTTTCTTAAAGTGTGTAGATATAAAGTTGCTGAGCCAAGAAGAAATAAATCATGTCCTATAAAGATGGCATAAGACAGGATAAGCTATGAGTACATGCTTAGGAAGGAAGGATTAATGTAACTCAAACTCAATTATTTTCTACAAATGGAAGAAGTTACTAGATATAGAATAGAGAAGATACTTGCTTTGGTAAAGTACATGTTCCATATGCAGCTAAGGAAGAAAGAATTTTGAAAACACATCTATTACGGCTATCAGGCACAAGTATAAAGTAATAAAGCTTCAATCCAGATAATCATATGGAACTCTGGCTACAAACTAGGCAGTAAACTTCTACAAGTTATGAGGTTACAGTGGTTGAAAAGATACATGACTCAAAATTTTAGTAAGTAGTTAAAGGCTCAAGATCTGAATATCAGAGTGTATATAGTACCAACAAATGATAAAAACCAAGCCTATTACATCTAACTAGAGGATACTCAGTTTCCAAACAATCATACTTCCAGGGGTAGAATCAATCAAAGAAGAAATTTCACTACATATATCAGATATGATGATGATATTACCAAATTCATAAGTTTCAAGTGGTGAATCCAAGAGAAAATTATAGTTTCAGGCTCTAGTTGAAGAACCCATTAAGGGGTATCAAAATCAGAGTAAGAAATAGGGTCATCTAGTTCAGAACTAAAGAAACCAAACTCAGAAAAAAATTCAACTTGAAATGGTGAGGTCGAACCAAGGGGTCACATGAAATGTAAGAAAGAAATGAATGTCAAATACTCCAAAATAGAGGTCCTAAGGAAAAACCGAACTCTATACTCAGAAATAGAGACTCAAAAGATTCATATAACAATTTCCACAAGGATAAGAATACACAACTGAAGCTCGAAGGCTCTCCACAAATGAACACCATGAGTAGTTCAAGCACATTGGAGGATCCTGATAGCTCAAACATCGAACAACTCAATTAAGGAAAAGGGATTCTTCTGACTGAGAAAGCAATTTGACAACACAAAATGCAAAGAAATTACATATTTCGATGCCCCTAACAGAAATATAAAAAAACCCATGAAGAAATCTCAGAATGGCTTCATAAAATAACAAGAGGAAACTTAAAGCAAAAGGATATAGGTTCAAAATTCAGGGCTATACCAAGCTTCGAAACAGGATGACTAGCATTACAATATGTAAAAAAATCAACTAACCAAAAATGTAGAATGGACTACACAATTATTCACAAAATCAATTCATAACACATACTCAGAGCTTGAGATATGTGTACATCTTTATAATGCCTTCAAATTTCACCACAGTTATGAACTTACAAATTTTGGCACAAGTTTCTCGGAGATCAAGAACCTACCAGAATTCAACACCATTTGCATAGTCAACTCAAAAAACAACAATGGCGGCCAAGGAAAGGTAGAGATCTCAAAAACTAGAAGCTCATATAGCTCTGAAGAAGGCAGAAGTGAAATCACGGCCAAGCTTGAAAACAACAATGGCGGCCATCAAAAAGAATAACACATAACCACGTTTCAAAGGACAACAATGGCGCCAATAAAATTTTGCGAGGGCTTCGCCTGCATAGTGAAAATCCAAATGAAATGGTCATTAGGGTCGAGCTTTCCTTTACCATGTGAACTCGAGGGGTGAGTTAACAGAACCCACCATGGTTAGACATCAATGATCGAAATCAACAAGGACAAAGATCAAAGGATGAGGATCGATCTCCACTTTCAATGCAAACCATGGTTCGAGTCTTCAAAAAATGCATTTAATACAAGTCAGAAACCCTAATCATGCTTTTGAGATCAACACTCACAAATTGATCATCAAGATCGATGCAAAAGTAGTCCAAGTGAAATGGTGGTCGATTGACCAACTTATAATTTTCAAATTTTATAAAGTGTCAAAATTTCCTCCGCAAGCCCAAAAGTCTGCAGAGTACACGTGGCACCATCACGACAGAAGCGGAAAAATAGAGGTCGGGAGTTATTTGCATTTTAAACTTTAAAATTGCAAAAGGTTAAAATCTCAAAATAGCCCCGCAACCCCGCAAGGAAAAATTCAAAACAATCGAAAGTCAAAGCATTGGCGGAGCGCGGGTCCTCGTTGAGTTTTGAGATTTTTTGCCACAAAAGGGGTTAAAGTTTCAAATAAACCCTCATGCTCAAAATACCACAAAATTTTAAAATAGAACCCCCTTCCGAAAAGTCCACCAAAGGAGTCAAAGTATCAAACTTTCACGCAGGCCCGCAAAGGGAAAATTAGAAGAAAAGTTATTAAGTCATCCGCGGGCCCATAGAAACAAAATGGAATAAATTTACAAAGTTTCCCATGACCCTGCCCACATTGCCAAAGGGTAAAATCGGAGGAGCGGACCGCCGGGGCATCTAAAATTTTAAGCATTTTTTTAGAAAAAGTGCTAAGTATCAAAAATCTCCCTGCACCCCCGCCAAGACAAAACAATATATCATTTTACAATAAGGATGATTTTACAGGGCCATTTTGGATCAAATTTGTTGAGCATGGACATCTTCAAAGTGATAAAATACAGAGCTTTGTTAATGGCGATCACGGGAAGGATTTTACAGAGTTTGCTAGCTCTTTTAGAGCTAATTATTTTAATTACCAGAGGTCAATGTTGGATGCAAGAAAACTTCTGAATGGTTTAATTACCTTATTTTTCCATAAAATAAGAGATGATTATGATGTGCCTATGGATAAGTGATCCCTGCAGTAGATCATTTATTTCTACAAAATATTGCAAGTATTGCAATTATTTTCTCACAAATAGGGAGTTGATTCTGCATGCTTCACAAGAGGACGAAACAGACAAGAAGACAAATTTACATGCTCACAGAAGAGACTTGCTCAACAAGAAAGCTTATTATTAGCAAATTATTTACTCTTGCTTTCTTAAAAATAGATCAGTCAACTTTAGTTGACCAATTGTAATCAAGGCTATTAATGCCTATTTGTAATTGCATGTTCTATTTTTATTCCTTTATCTATTATTAAGTAAAGGATAAAAATAGGATGCATGGGCGAGTACAAGCCTTAGGCTATTTTTAGGAAGAAGGTGAATTTTTTTGTTATATATTGTGTGCCTTTGTAAAGTACAAAGCGAGAACTTCTGGAGGAATTTTTGGATATAAGAGTACTTAAGAAATTTTTGCCAATTTTTCCCTCTTAATGTGAAGTATTTTCTACCTTTCCAATTATTTGCAGTCTTGTGTAGGTTTCTTAAGTCTTGTGAATGAAAATTCCCTGATCAATCATCTTACCCTACTGCGAATTCAGTATTTTCTACATAATTTTAATGTGAATGTTAACTTATCAGTGTTACTGTGATATTTTTCCCTCAATACAACCAAGTTTTTTCCCTTAAATTCTATCGAAAATTGTTGGCTCATGCATCAAGAATATTTCACATGTCAATTGTGCATATACTAAGTCAAAGCCCTCATACAAGTTTGGTGTATCACCTTAGTTTTAATTACTTTACAGTCATCTTTTACCCTCAAACTCCTAGAAATCAGTTTAGGATACACCAATAAGGAACCGATCTTTTAATCCTGGAGACTCACCTCAAAATAGGTATACCCTAAGACCTGACGTGTTTCCATTGTATCTACGAAAGAGGGAGATCAATTGTGCAAGCTTAGAAAACCTACAATAATCTCTCTACAGGGTGCACTTTCGAGAGATGATAGTATGTTATTTCCACGTATGACATGGAAATGGGTTTACACGAAGGGTGGGTTGACATGAATCCCCCTTGAGTGTGTACCCCCTAGTTTATATATTGGAGGTGGCGTAGAGGGTTTCATTTTTCCTCCACCTACATCCTTCACATGAAGACTCCATAGAGTTGACGTGCGATCTAATCTCATCCCCTTTCCCACATCAATTGGATCCCACACCCACAATGAGTTGGATGCCATGAAGATCCCACATCTAGCCCATGAGCATCCTTAGCCCTCTAGGTATGTGATTTTTTTTACTTTTTAAAAAATCAGGGAAAAAAAGTAAACCGTAGTTGAATAGCCAGTTCTGAAATTGTTTTTTCCTTAAATGTTGAAAACAGAAAAATTTTAACCCATTTTATCTCTTGTATCATGACCAGGCTTCAAAAATTTTGTTTTTCATTGGGCATCATGAGTATGTTGTGCCATTCTTTCAATGTGCTTATTAACTCTGGAAAATACTATTTTTAGGAACCCGACATGTGATCTACCTATTATAGTTGAACAAAGTGTTCATTTTGCATTCAAAGAAATGACATTAAGTAACCAACTTTTGACTATTTTGTGGAAAAAAATATCTATTCAAGTATATATATACCCTCTATCTTTCTAGTTTTCTTATATAGCCTTATACAATTCGAGTAGGAAGCAACATAAGGGTGTAATACTAGTTAACTACCAAAAATGCCTAGAAAACATGTCTCGCACCACAAGACTTGGCCCATTATTTTCATTATGTCATGGTTGAACAAAAAGTGAAAGTTTGGCCCATCATTTAAATTATCAGGACATTGAAGGTTATCACTATGTGCTATTCTTATAATTACATAGTGATTCAAGTGTAGTGTTTAAGTCTTTCTTTTATTGATGACTTACACCTTTCTCCCGGATGTATGTCTAGTCTCCTACTACCTTTTGAACGATAGGGTGTAAAACATTGAAGCCAAGGAATTGGTGATTTATGTTATGTTTCATGGGTTTATGGCTCAAGTAAAATCCATAGCTTCATCATTAAATGCCATGGTTACCTTGCTTTGAAGAATGAAAATGTGAAGCTAGATCTTGAACTTGTGGTGTAGAAGATAATTAAGGTTGACATGGTGGAGTATCTTGAGCACTTAGACCTCACAGGCCATCACCCCTCACTCCCAAATGCACTCACAAACACCTAATGAAGGAAATGGCTACAAATTTGGAGGTGCAAGTAAAAGCAAAGCTCACATAAGACATGGTCTCGGTAGCTACAGAGGATCGGAGAATTTTGGATTTATGGATGACATCCTTATAACCGTGGTTGGAAATAGGGACTAACTAGACCTCACAAAACAAATGCACTTGTTTATTTTAATTCTTATAGGATACTTTTACATAAAAAGAGAATACATTTTATAAGTGTTTGTACTTATATTCATGTTGAAAAACATCATCTTATCTCGTAACATATTTTATTTCTTTATTATAAAATTGGAAAATTCCTTCAAAACCACAATAAAAATCTTGGATATAACATGAATGTCTTCAAATCCAAAATAAAATATTTGATATAGATGAAGTGAATGCAACAACTAGGTTCAACTGAACACATATATGTGTAACAAATGTAATGAAAGATGAAGGTGAACAATACAAAAAACTTACGAGAAAGATGTATAAAGAATTCTGCTAAAGCAAAATAGGTGGTGTTGCACTCCTTTTAACGTTTATGCATATATATTTCCACCTCATGCATAGAATAATTCTTTGACTATTCTCGTATGTCAATCACTTCTAAGGGCACGTACTCATTTTATCTTAGCCTATTCTTTGACTATTATGTAGATATTCTTTGACAATTCATATTTAATCCTTGTGTTTTTGGAATCACAACTCCCTTCAATCTACACAAGTGTGTGTGCTCGAGCTCACAATGTAAGCTGGATAACATGGGTACTATCTCCGGTGTGGGACTTTCTACTTGAGATTGACCTCGAGAGAAATTTTGTTCTTTCTCCTTAACTACTTGCCACAATCTAATCTAATGCGGGAAAACTATTTTATCCTAATCTAACCTGTCCAAGAGACTAGGGATAGAGAGTGCATGAAAATAAAACCTATAATAAAGTGATGATACACTAGAAAAGAAGGGAATGCGATTAGCTTCCCAATGTGTGAAAAATGGAAGAAAAGTGCATATTAGAGGGGATCATAACAGTTCTCCAAAGTCTAGCAACTCCATTCAAAAAATAATTTCATACAAACATAATGATAATGAATCCTTGCAAGAGCATAAAATAAACACAATATATTCACAATAAGATTGAAGAGGCAAGAAGAATGCAAAAAACACAACAAGGAAGACACATAAAAATTACATCTATTACTTCATGGATATGGATAGTTCAATCTATTATAAAGTAAAGGTATGGATCACCATTCAAGGAGTCTACTACAAGGACTTGCAACACATTGGCTTCACAAAAACCAAAATGACATAGTTTTGATACTAAAAACTATCCCCTTTAAAATGAACCTAACATTATAATTTATATAATTTGGAAGAGAGACGATTGAAATACATAAATATGCCTTTCAAAAATTTTAAAGAGGTAATAAATGAAGTGAAATGATGGCATGTTTCTTATGAAAGGATCCCCATACTTTGTCTCATGATTTGTAGAAGTGAAAAATTTCTGCCCATGCTTCATAAATGCATCTCCAATCACTAATAAAATAATTGTTCATAACTGGCACATTTTCTTGAAAATCATTTTTGGAACTTCATAAATTTATATATTTCTTGATTTTTGTGCGTTGTGCTCAAAGTCATGATTTCAATGAGATAAATTTTGTGAAAATTCATTGAGATTTCAAAATTTATGGTCTTTGAGTGTAAGCGGGTATTTTGATTTTACCAGAGATTTCTTGCATTTTATGGGCATGAACATTTAAATTTTAGGAAGCGTAGATGTTTATTTTCTTTTTACCCATCTACCCTCATGAAAAATAATAAATATAGTTTATAGGTTTTGTGGAACTCATGTCCCTATGGTACTTGGAATGTGTGGGCCTCCTTTCTCTCTATCACTTGATTTAGGATTTTATTTCCTTGTCGCCCATCGTTTACCAAGCCGGGTCGACCGTTGACCTCCGAATTCACCGCACCGGCGCGCCCACAGGTATTTCAGCTATTTCAGGTCCCCATGTCCCAGCTATCCAAAACATTTTTATCTATTATTTCCACACTCCAATAGTTGTAGCTATTTCAGAATTTGGGGCCTACGTGTAGTTTTGTCCCAGCGTTCCATGGACCACATAGGAAAATATCTTCCACTTTTTCCACATTTTCTCTAGCTCCTTCATTGATCGGTGACGTCGGAAATGTGGGAAACCAATGGACCAACTAAACCTGTGCATCTTGGGATGCCAAGAGATGACTTAGCCACAATAAATTGCCTCCTTTATAGATCAAACCCAAACTAGGTATGACAAACCCCGGTACAATCCGCATTGGTTCCATCTATAGTCACCAAACTAGAGTTGCACTAAAATAGTCCCTTGACTTCATTTTTTCAATTTTTTTGCAAATTTTCACCAATGTTTTTAATTTTTATTTGAATAAAGAAGTTATAGAAAAGCCAAGGGATCCCTCAAAACATGATATTGGGCCCCGAACCATTTCTTCTTGTTCAAGCTTGAAGAAATTGTGCTAGTTATCAAAATTACATTGGGGGGTGAATTTTGGATAACAATTTGTTGACTTAGCGGAGTTTTCTACCTTCCAAATGAAGTGATGAGTGGCCTTGAAGTTTCCATTGGGCATGAATTCTACCTGGTAATCTTAAATTTGATCGAAACTAAGGACCAACATCCATGAGTCATTGAAGCACTACTTTTAGATATTTTCCCCACAACTCGACTCTCAACTTTCATAAGAAGATCTTGAAGTCAATCTTTATGAGAGGAGAAAATTTCCCGAGACACGAATTCTCACATTCCTGAAACTATGATCCATGAGATAGAATGATGAGTACTTATGAATGTTACCTCAACATATGATTTTAGTTTCCCTTCATTTGTTTGAATTTTTATTTGCAGAATCGTCATGCAAGCAACTATGAGCTTCTCACTACATTAGTTTCTCTTTCGTGAAGTGTGATGAGATGTATACAAAGCATACACTAGAAGCAATGGAACATGTACATGAGACACTTATGGAAATTAAATCCTATCCTAATAAAGTAAGGTCAGAAAGAACTCGGAGTAATTGGAAATCATAGAATAATATGTACAAGGTTGAGGAATTCTCCTTTTAGTAGAAATGTTTGAGATAGATTCCATTGACTGGAATCTGTAGCTCTTCACCGTCTAACTTGGCAGTTAGAAGGCATTGCTATTTTTACATTCAGTGATCATATATGGACCACTCCATATAACATTGAACTTGGAATGCTTTCCTACCATTGTACGATCAACATCCCACTTCAGTACTAAGTCTCCTACTTGGAATGTCCTAGCTTTATATTTCTTATCAAAGCTCCTCTTGATCAATGCTTGATCCTTTTCCATGGTCTGCACTGCATGCTCTCTTGTTTTCTCCAATTCAATCAGTTGTGCATAGCTTATTTCCATGGGCTCAAAATCATCTAGTTCCAATAGTTTCTCGAGTTTCAATGTTGGAAACTCAAGTGATACTGAGTATAATTGCTTCCTTCCCATATACAAGCTTATAGGGAGAGGTGATTTTAGACCTCTTAGGTGTGATTCTATCAGACCATAAGGCTGATTTGAGCTTTGTGTGTAAGGTTCTCTTATTCTTGTCAAGATTTATTTTGATGATTCTCGGTAAGTTCTTATTTTTAGACTCTTCTTGGCCATTACATTGAGGGTAATAGTCGATGAAGTGCTTTGAGATACACACCATTCTTGAAAACCCATTCGAGTGATTTTAGCACAAAGGAATTCCAATGCATTATATGATATGATAGTAGTGGGGATTCAAAACTTTGTGACTATTCCCTCATAGAAATCCAAGATGCTGGATTCATTTTCCTCCTTAACTGCCATAGTTTCAGACCACTTGGTGAAATATTTTGTTGCCGTAAGTATCCACTTGTGGCCTTGACTTGAATTTGGATTAATAAATCCAATGAAATCCAATACCCATTGCATAAAAGGATGATCTATTGAGATTGGATGAAGAGGAAAGGTTGTATACATTTCCTTCCCTATGAAGGATACACATTTCTTGCATTTCTTGATCCATGAGTAGGAATCACTAAACATTGTAGGCCAATAGTAACCATCTTTCATGATTTTGAGATCTATTACTCGTGGAGAAAAGTGGCCTCCTTCTTCCCCATCATGGAACTCATGTAGTATCTTCTCAACATGAATTATTGGGACACATGTCAATAACACCCCATTCACATCTTTCTTGAATAGGATTTCATCAATGAGCACATATCGGATGTATTACAATCTGAAATATCTTCTCTTAGTTTTGTTCCATTCTGGAGGGTACAAACCTATTTGGAGATAATGCACCTTGCGCATTCCAACACAGAATGGGTGTATCATTAGCATGTTGTTCTTGATCATTTTGTAGTCACAAGACAACCTATCCTTCACCTTTTTATTCAGCTTGTTGTTTGGAAGCGAGCTTCTCACACAAACCTTTTCCATGAACTAGATTGGTCACATTGATTTCAATATCATATTCCATTACCCGAGTGATCCAACCTGCTCTCTTCTCATTCAAATCCTTGTTTAGTAGAAAATCCTTGACCCACGATAGGAGATACCAACAATTAGAATTTTTTTGTTCGAGACCAAGTGTCGAACTTATTCAAACTAGTAATGACAAGTAAGAACATGCTTTTCAATATAAGAATACCTTACTTCATAATCTTCTAGGATTTGATTAAAGAATGTTATGGGTTGTTATCAACCTTCTATATTAAGTTGTACTAAAATAGCTTAGATTGTTTTGATCCTCAAAAATCATACAACATGAAGTCCTTTGAAAATTCTGGGTTGATAAGATTTGGAGCTTGTGATATTGCATCCTTGATAGCCTCAAAACACTCTTTGCTTTCTATTTTCCATTTAAATGCAAGACTCTTCTTCAAAATCATTGTTAAATTCTTAGAAGGGTGGAAATATTAGGCACAAATATATGGAAAAATTTATCCTTCCCAAGAAGCTTTGGAGAGCTTTATTTTTGTGTGGTAGTGAAAGTGTTTGGATGGCTTCAACTCTTTTAGGATCAATTTTCAACCCTTCTCTTGAAACAAAATGGCCTAGTAATCTTCCTTTGTGTGTGAAGAATACAAAAATCTTCAGATTCAAAGACACTCTTAACCTTCTACATATTTGAAATACTTTCATGAGGTAAAAGAGACAATCCACTTTGCATTCTTTAAGAAGAAAGCGATATCATATACATATACAAGAATTTTTCTTTGACCAATCATTTGAACACCATATGCATAGCTCGTTGAAATGTTGCTCGGAATTTGATAGTCCAAATGGAATATTCTTGTAAGCATATGTGCCCCATTTCATAGTGAAGGTTATCTTGAATGTATCTTCCCCTTCACCATTATTTGGTTATAACTTTGAGTACTCGCCTCAAGAATGAGAAACTTTCTAAAATAGCTACTACTTGAAGGATTTGTTCCATTAAAGGAAGTGGATGATGATCTTTTAGTGAAGCTCTATTTAGATCACAAAATTCTACACATATTTTGATCTCTCCATTTATTTTTCTCCCCAACACCAAGTTTGCAACCCAACTTGAATGTTTGATAGGAAAGATGATACTAGGTTTAATTTTCTCGGTTCAAATCTTTTCTCATAAGAGATTCAATCTCGAGGATCCACTTTGGCCTTTTCTTCTATCGATAGGATTAGATTCGGATCTAGCTCAATAGTATGTTGTGCTAACTTTGGGTTGAAACCTCTTAAATCCTTATAAGTCTAGGTGAAGACATATGGGAATTCTTGACAAATTTGAACAAATTCATATTTCTCTTGTCGAGTATTTACTTTGCCAATTTGCAATATCTTGCCTTCATCTACTAAAATGGGATCGAATCCTCACCCTTTACCTAAATGTTTGCCTTTTCCTTCTAGAACTGATCATTTGGGTTGAAGATTGACTCCAAAGTTACAAGACCTTTTGGTAATTTATTATTTTTCAACTGCACCACTTGGTCACCATATTCTTTGCTCCAACTTGTCTTGGTTTTTAGTAGAGAACTCAACTTCTTCTTGTAGAAAATTGACAATTTGTTGATCATTCCCAAAGATTTGCCAACTTGTATTGTTATCCAAAACATCCAGCACCACCACTTTGATATGAGGCTAGGTAGTTTCACTTTTGATACTTTCAACAACATCAAATGTAGCCCCAATTGCTGTCATTCTATCTACTACTCCATTCATTTTTCTCGGGATGGAATTAATGTTAAAAGCTTTAAAATCTTTAATGAGATCCCATATCCTATTTTTGTAGTTCTTCAACAGATCATTCTTTGCAGCATTTTCCCCTCTAACTTGGTTCATGATTAGCTCACTATCTTTGAACACTTGCAATTTTTTAATACCTCTCTTTCTTGCTCAAAGTAATCCATGAATCAGGGCTTCATACTTAGGTATGTGGTTTGAGAAAGCAAACTAGAAATAGAAAGATGAGTAATATTTTATACCTTGTGGTGAAATGAACATAGCTGCTCCTCCTGCACTTTTCATACTCCTTGTGCCATCAAAGAATACCTGCCACACCTCATTATCATCTCTCGATCTAGATTGGTAATGCTCAAGAGAGATTGATTCTCTTCATGCAAACAATAAACTCCTAATTCAGCTTCTTACATTTCCTTGTAAGGGTCAAAAGCATGCTTCTTGTTTTCCCATTCATTAAGAGACAAGTTTGGAATGCATTGGACTTTGGTATCTACTTCATGCATGCTTAGATAACCCTCTTGATAAAATGTTGAATAATTTACATTGATTAGATTTGATGTATGTGGCTCTATGTGACTTATTAATAGGCTCAGATCGATTGTAACCTTAGCTCCATACCTTGTTCTAAATAACATGTGTGACCAATAAGTAGATAAATAGCCTTTAACTTTAGCGATTAAGTCTGCGGAAAACACAACGCAAAGAGTGGTGGTATGTTAATGACTGATACATCTTTTAACACCTTTACATTGGGATGGGCATGCAATGTGAGGATCAAATATTTGATTACTCTAACCATTGTTCTGATGTCCCATCCAATTGCACCAAACCTATAGAAATGACTTCGTATTGAAGACCCAACTAACCAACTATTTTATTTGGCATTACAGAGCTACTTTCTCTTGAATCAATCATGAAATTATGCACCAACTTATCTATAATGATCAGTGAGATATAGAATGATGGGGGCTTCAAATTTTAACTTTGTGTTCACCTCGATTCCCTCCTTGATGAGTTGTATTGGTACACACTTTTTCTTGTTGATTAGATGACTGATTTGATCTTGAACAATTTTCCATCTAGAAACTTGCAATATGTATCTTTAACTTGGGATAAAAATGAATCCCACATTGAGATTTTTACATTCATCTTCTTCATCTGTTTAATGATGTTGAATGGAGATGATGTATCTCTCTATTTTCCTTTTCTTTGCATAGTATTCTCCTACATATGAGATGTTACAACTAGAACTTGAGTTCATCTAGATGGTGGCTTCATTGATCTTGCACATTAGGATCTGCACTTTGATTGCTAAAACCTTGTGGAGTAATAGAGTGAGGTGGATCATTTGAATTGGATGATTATCCCCCTCCCATATTAATTTTCTTTGAACATGTATTGACCACTACACTTTGAGAAGGGGCTTGATTTATACCATAGAAATTTTCAGCCTGCTAATTGACAAGTGTGGTTTCATTCGAGAGGTGCATCTTCACGAGTTACTTCTGTTGCTGATTTCCTTCTTTTCCGCCTCTTGTTCCACACCCATTGATGTCACCACGAGAGATTGATTCAAAGCACCATTGAAAAACATTTACTGACTATGAGGTGGATTTCATGAGAAGCATGAGTCATATTCTTGAGCCATTTTATTTTGTATTGGTACCAAGGCTTTAGATGTGGATGAAACATTAGGATTATAAGGATCAAATGGCCTATTAGTAGGAGGTTTGAATTGTTTTTGATTTACAGTTTGAATGGGTAGCCTTTTAGGATGATATGGAGGTGCATTGGGTTGGGTTTGAGACCTGATATGATCTGAAATTTTGAGATTGTTGCCTCTTAAGTGTCACCAACTCATTACCTAGGATTTGTAACTACTTCATGACTTCTTAGAGATAATTTAAGGTACTAACAGATGAGGTAGAACCTTAAGTCAAACTCTAATTTCTTGGATCATGAATGGGAGCTAATGTAGGTGATTTACTTGTGCTTGGACTTCCTATTTCTTGATAGATAAACATAGGTGGCCTACATGCAAGTTTACCAGCTTGGATTAAGTAATTTTGCAGCTCTAATAGAAATGTTATAGGTTATGGGTAAAGTTATACCTCCCATGGATTGTATCATAATTGTAATATTTGAATTTAGAGATTTTAGGAAGTATAGAAAATCACTTTCAACTATTAGTCTCATGGCCAATAGAATGCTATCCCATGTCCATTGAAACCTGAAGTTGAAATTACCCCATTGCACATTTAGTGCTCTCTTGATTGCGGTTGTTCCAACAGAGACAAATTATCTTCCTTGTATCAAAATTGATTGTGAAAGGTTGTGTAAAGGGGATAGTTTTAAGTACAAAAACTCTGTCATTTTGGTTTTTTTTGAATCTAATGTGTTACAGGATCTTGTAGTGGACTCCTTGTATGGTAATCTAGGCATTTACTTTATAATTTATAGAATTTGGAAGGCAGAGGATTGAAATCCAGAAATATTCCTTTCAACCATTCGAAAGAGGTAATAAATGAAGTGAAATGATAGTATATATCTTGAAAAATTCTCCCCATCTTGACACATGACTTGAAGCAGTGAAAAATGTTTGTGCATGCTTCATAAATACATCTCCAACAACTAAAAAAATCATTGTTCAAAACCTAACACATTTTCCTTAAAATTATCATTAGAACTTCATCAATTTATGTATTTCTTGATTATTGTGTGTCGTGCTCTAATTCACAATTCCAATGAGATGAAGTTTGTAAAACTCTAGTGACAATTTCAAAAGTTATGGTCTTCTGAGTGTCTGCAGCTATTTTGAGTTTGTTAGAGATTTCTTGCATTTTATGGGAATGAACATTAAAATTTTGGAGCTGTAGATGTTTATTTTATTTTCATCCACCTACCCTCATGAAAAATAATAAATCTCATTTTCATGGCATAGAGGATGTCCTGCCCTTTCCAAAAAGTCAAATTTTGTAAAAAAAGAGTTTTGAGTCAAAACATATGACCGTTTGAAGTTCAGGGGTCGGGCATTCCACTTTCCCTTTTATCGCGGGTATTGTGGGTTTTCGAGGAACTCATGTCTTGGAGGTACTTCAACCGTGTGGGCCTCATTTAACGGCATCACCCAATTCGGGATAAATATCCTTGTGTGTGTGTCGTTGACCAAGCGAGTGGGTCGTTGACCGCTGACTTCTCCAAACCAATTTCCCACAAGTATTTGGGCTATTTTAGGTCCACTGTCCCGGGTGTCCTAGAAATTATTCTCCACCATTTCCACACTCCACTGGCTATGGATATTTTGGCTTTTCGGTGCCTATGCATACATATTTCCAAGATTTACGGCATGCTAGTCCTTAATTTGATCTCACCCCATTTGTCCTTGAAATTATTTAGTTTGTAGGCTTTGTCGTCTTTTCTATCTCCCAATATTGATGCATGAAAACTCTTTCCTCCATTTGGTTACCATGATTAGTCCCTTCCTTTGATTGAGGATCACTAAGTCAAGAATTTTTTTTTCGTTCCTCTGTCTATGTGGAAGAATTTGTAACTTGGCCGTAAACTCAGGTTTTTCCCTTCCTTCCATTTTTCCACAATCGCATTTTGTTTTCCCTATCAATTTTGTCCCAATAACTATGCAAAAGTGGTCCTTTTTGATTGGATGCAGATCGATGGATCACATTTGGGCCTTATATTATTTCCAAATTCTTTGTCCTTAAATAAAGATTCATGTCTAGGTGCAAATGGTGATTTTCTGCATTTTACGGTTTGTGAGTGTGATTTCTGTCAAATTTATATCTTAGCATATGTGAAAATGTGGCCCTTTTTGGTTGGATGCGGCTCGGTGGGGAACTTTGAAACTCTAAGGCCCACTTCAACTCAAAACTTTTCCACGTGGAGGGCCAACGCTCATCTAAAAATTTTCCTTTTGGTTTGACCTTGGAGTTGCACCAGGGAGACACATGGAGGTATACTTTACCTTGCCCGGACATGGATATTTTTTTCCATGTGGCTGGTGTAGTTCTGTTAGACCATGGAAACATGGAGGGATTACACCTATTTGGGGAGTGGCCCCTAAAATTTTAATTTGAAGAAGCGCCAAGAGGAAACTTGGATGTTTCCACTCACTTTGTCCTTGCTTGGACTTTTCAACAGCCAAGGAAAACTGTCTCGGATCCTAAACACATGGCACCTTCTACTGATCCTTCAATTTTTTCAACAACTCTTCCAAACTGAGACATGTGGTGAGCCTGCACTTGTCTAGGGTCTCATATTTTGAGGAAAAGATCAAAGGTGCACCAAGGTGACACTTGGAGGCTTCCACTAGCTCCTTTTTTATTAATATTTTTTTCAAAGGCCAAAAGGTGTTTTTCTTGGGCCCAGGGCACATGAAAGGCCCGTGCTTGTTTGGAAAATTTCCTCTATACCTCACCTTTGCAGTTGCGCCAACAAAATACATGGAAAACTCTAATCTAAAGTTGAAAAAGGGTAGAATCAATGGTTGTTGTGCATTACATTTGTTTTCCTACCATTTTCACTCCAAGACTAGTGGAGATGTGAATACACATTGTTCTTCATCATTTTTGATAAAATTCCTTATCATTTTTGTCTGCAAAGTGGTATTGAATGGATTTATAACTTAATTTGTGAGTCAGGATTATTAAGGTTGATATTTTGAAGTTGGAAATGATCGGGCGCTTGTAAAAATGTGAATTATCAGAGAAGATGGATGTGGGACAGAGTTGCAGAGGAAAGAGAGGGAAAAGGATGAAATGATGGAGGTTATAGGTGCAAAGGATGAAAAAGGTGTTGCCTCGAGGGTGAAAAGGATTACATGTCAGATCCATCTGTACACTGAAGCCTCTGGGAAATGATTAAAGTAGGGATTTCTCACATGACAGAATAAAGAGAATGATTAGAAGGATTGTCAAAAAGTTGTGGCATGGCATCCTAGTCATTAGTTGAGGGTTTGGGAAATGTGATCAGTTCATGATTTGTCCAACTAGCAACTTTTTGTTGCAAATTTGTTAAATGTCACTTTCGAGACAAATTGGTAACAAGAAAAGGTCCCTCGAATATTCTTCTTTTTGGGGGAAAATTTGGGATGAGTGAGAAAGTAAAATGTATAAATGCAATGAGAATACTCTTGCAAATGGTCAGGGGTTGAATTCTTAAGAGAAAATTTGAGAGAGCTTGTCTTCTGATAGGCCAATCGAGAAACATGTTAATTTCATAATTTTTAGATTTCAATAACGTCAAGTTGGTTGTGAGTGTATAGCCATTGACAAGCTCTGAGACTATTTAAAGAAAATTTCCCATGTTGATGAATCTAATCAATTTTGAGTTAATTTGTAGCAATCTTGGAGCAATTTGTGTCTACTTTATTTCAAAATTTTTGTAAGTATTTTTTCTTATTCCTATTACAATTTTGTGTTAAAGTCCCTCCGAATCACACAAGATCTTGTCGTTGTGACAATTTAGTGGCATTTGTAATAACATTTCAAGAAGAGCCTTCATCCTGCAATAAGATAAACAATTTAAAATCACTTCTTTGTAATTTGCTAATAAATATTGTCTGTAAGCCTTCGAGTGTATCTTAGGTGTGAGGAACCAAGGGTCTGTGATGTTTTATTGAGTCTTTAGCTCTATCCTTCATGTTAAATTCTTGGAGATTGTGTGAAACCGTGTAAATATGGGCCTCCATTGATGCACACCTTACGGTTGAAGGAATATTTTAGCTATTCGACACTTTTTGTCATTTACCTTTCTAATTGTTGTGAATTCTCTCAAAGATCTGGTATAATCAATTTTATCCTTTTTAATCTTCCACAAAATTACTCAAAAACAATGAATCCATCTTAAACTACCCCTGTTTGCCATGTGTGTCCACGAATGTATAAATTCTATTGTTAAAATATGCAGAAGCAATCATGGTTCCATAATGTATTTAGTAACCTAAGCCTGTCTGGGAATTATCACCATTATTTAGAAGTGACAACTCGTGAGAGTTAAATTTTGGTGCATTGATCATATTTTCCCAAGGTCCCCTTTCGGATCTATGCAAATAAGGATATATTCATTCTCCTTCACCGACAGAGGTTACAAAATGGGTCCTCTCAACCTGGTCAAAAGGCACGACCTAAAGCATTGAGGATAGATCAAATCCTTAATGAAGGTGTTATCCATTTATCTAATTCTTGAGTGACAAAGAATCATAAAAATTCACTCCCCAGCTACAAAATGACTCATAATAAGATATATCTGTTTCTTAGTGTCTTGCTAAATCTTTGATGCTGCTCATTTTCCAAGGGAGAATCAATTTAGATACCAACACCCGAATGGCACCATTATCAAGGACTATTTGAAACAATGATTTACACATACCGACCTTGGTAATACTTCTTACAAATTTTAAAGTGCAAATACATTGTTGAAATGTCATCCTGTGTCCCGATTTGTAAGAATTGAGAAAAGTTACAAGTTCTGCATGCAATATTTCCAGTTTTTGTTGGTTTTTGCACTAAGTTTACATCATCAATGTTAAATATGGGTAAAGGAAGGTCAGATCTATGAAGCTTTACATGAATTTAGTGTTGACAGACATTTGACAGATCAATTTTAGTGCATTTACACAACTAAGGTGAAAATCCTTAGTGGCGACTCCATGTTGAATGAATTTTTATAAATGTCAGTGTCTTAACCTCTGTCAATTGTAATTTATCACTAATCTTTGCAAATACTGGAAGGAAGAAGATATTTCTTTGCTAGAGACCTTGCCAAAAAGCTATTTCCAAAGCTGGGAAAGATGAATTCAGAAGGAAGAAGAATCTAGAAAGTTGTTGGAGATCAAAAATCAAGAAAAGAGTTATCAATTGTGGAAATTGATCAGCCTGTCATTGAATATTTCCATACTTCCTCAAGTGCTTCTGAATCAGGTAGTATTTTTTTAGATCTGAATTCTCCAACTAGAGAGGGTCTTTCTTTTGTGTTTGAAAAATTTACATCTCATTTTGTCCCTATGTTCTCTAAAGCTGATAGGATCTTCCAAGAAACAAAGTTTTTAGAGAATATTCACTCTGAGGATTGCAATCCTATGCCCCACATACCCCTCACTCCCCATCATTTTGTTTCTCCTGTAAGATCACCTTCCCAAAACAATATGGCCCTGCCCCCACCAAGACCTCCATTTGTTGTGAACACTTTTGGTCCTCTAGATTTCAGCGGTATGGTTGGATATCCAAATACAGTTCCCCAAGATGTAATGAGTAGATTTCCTAAATTTCAATGAAATAATGCTATTACTTGGTGATCTATACTTAAAGATTTTTGTCAATATGATGGAAGACTTTGAGATTGAATTTTAGGATGTGTACATAAAGTTGTTTATTCATACTCTAGAGCGAAGATGCACATGATTAGTATAAATATTTTCCAAAAAACTCCATTGATTCATTGAAAGAAATGAAGAATGCTTTTAGATTACAGTATGGAGATAAAACAGAACCTAGCTTTCTTTTATCGAGAATTTGAAAAGATAAAAAATAATCCTAATGAGTTTGTTCATGAATTCAATACAAGGTTCAATAAGACCCTAAATAGGCTACCTGTGATCTTGAGGCCAAGTGATGTTTCTTGTTTAATAAAATACTCTGATGCTTTTGATAAGAAATTTACCTATTATTTAAGAGACAAGAACCAAACAAAATTGAAGCAGGCCTTCACCATGGCTTTGCATATTGAAAACAATATTAAAGCAGTTAGTAAGCCTCCTAAAAGGGAAGGTATTAAGTTGATAAATCCAGAGAAGCCTTAGTCAAGTAAAGTTGTGGATCTAGAGGAGGTTGTGAAAACTTTGGCTAGAGTTGTTAAGGAAATCTCCTATAAACTGGCCAGAGCAGAGAAGGGGATTGGACAAGGTTCTTAGGGTCAACACATGCCACAAGGTCAAGAAAGATTTGCCAATCATCCCAGAGGTGATCAGATATCTGATGATAGAGGTAAAGGACTCATGGGATCAGGAAATAGACAACCCCAAGCCCATGAGAATAGAATTGTGCCTAATCCTTTGACTACCAAGTTACTGCTATGGAATAAACCAATGAAATTGAGTGGTGTGTCAGATGTTTCCTACCACATGCCCCATGTGATGAAGACAAAGAAGTTGAGGAAGCTGATGATGACACTGATGATGATGTGTGCATGGTGGGGTGCTCTACAAGCTCACAACAAGGAGAAACTTTGACTGAATTAATCAATGCCAAAAGCGCTACTGATTTTTAGAATTGCATCCCTCGGGTATTACCCCCTCCTTCGTCTTAATAATTTTGAAATAGATATGATACAAGATTTTGAATTACCTATTAATTATTTTGAATAATTAAGGGTACTAATGATTAAAAAGTATGATGAAGAAATCCCTTCTAAGGAGGATAGGCAATTGTTGATCAATGTTGTAGTTGGCCATGAAAGGTAATATAACACTAGGAGTAAAGTTGTCGAAGGCAAGGGGCCTCGAGGCCAAACCAAAAACTCTAGTTTTCACCAATATCTCAAAATAAGCTCCTAAGAAAGATACTTTTGGCAGAGGCTTTGTGTCCCCAAGTGGAACGGGTATCCCTACCCATGCTTAGACCATGAAAAATTATTTTTTATCAAATGAATTTCTTAGTCTTTCTCCAAATGTTGCCTTTCCCAAATATGTTCCTTATGAAATTGCCCAAGTCTTGAGTGAGATCAAAATTTCTATTCCAATTGTTGAGTTGCTTAGGATTCCTAAGGATAAGAAAAGGGCCTTTGAGTATTTGGGATTAAAAGAAGAAAATATTACCCAAGGCAGAAATGTAAACAATATTGAGACTTCTCCTACCATTTTAGAGTTGAAAAAACCCGAGTTCTAGAAGAACTAGATGAGCCACCTGAAGTATATTTGGGAACATCCTTAGTTGAGTCCCAGTTGAATGTAGATCCATTTTTCACCACTCTAATTATTAAGGATAGGTTTTTACACAATTGTATGTTTGATTTTGGAGCATCATGCAATGTTATGCCTCTTGAGGTCATGAATGAATTAGATATCAAAGTGACAACCGCTTATGGGAAGTACATTGCCATGGATTCCGAGAGATATTCCAATGGCTAGATGTGTCAAGGGTCTGATAGTGCAACTTGTAGCTTATCCAGGAAAGAACTTAAAATTAGATGTTGTTATTGTTGATTTCCCTACCAAATGGGGAATGTTGTTATCAAGAAAGTGGGATACCAGTGTGGGTGGTAGTGTGCAAATGGATATGTCTTTTGCCACTATAGCTATTGAGTTTAGCCTTTTAAAGTTTTATGGTTAAAAGAAGATGCTACACCTCATTGAGGATCCCAATAACGCTTCCTATGAAGTGTTATACACTAATACTGATGTAGATAACTTTGTTGGATTTTTTGATGGTAAAGAGCACAAAATTGATCAATGCAAGTCTCTTAATCAAGTAGGTTCTCCTTGGACTTTGTTGTTTGATGGAGCTTTCTCTAAATTTGGAAATGGTGCTGATATTGTTATGATATCTCAGTCGGGAAGAGTTTTTTTCTCTTTTAAACTCAAATTTTAGTGCATTAAGAATATTACTAAATATGAAGCATTGTTATTGGGTCTAAGAATTGCTTGGAAATATGGTATTAGAGATATCATTGTTAAAGGAGATTCAGAGCTAATTGTCAAATAGGTTAGAAAACTATATGCAACAAAAAATCAGAGAATGAAGCAAAGTATAAGCATACGATGCAGGATTTCATTGATATTTTTGACTCCTTCAACATAATACATCATGATACGAAGTACAATACTCTAATGAGACAAATTGGCCATATTGGGGTCTAGATTTGAAAATTATACTATATCCCCCTATTATGAGTATAATATTGAGGTATTGACTAGGCCATCTATTCCTGACAATGTTAAACACTTGCAAGTATTTGAAGATGACGCCTAGGTGCAAAGGTTTTTGCATAACCAAGGAGAATTTTCTTATCCACGTATGATTATGAGCCAATGTGTGTGCGGCTGATGGAAAGGAGACCGTATTTGGCAAAGACATCATTCATTTGAAGACTAAGACTATCCCTAGAGGTTTAGTGGCACTTGAATCAAACTTTAATAACGTTGATTGCATTGTCAACGAGACAAATGTCACCTCGAGGGATGTTGAAGAGCATGACCTGGGCATAAAGGATAAACCACGTAAGATCTAGTTAAGTAGCAATTTGAGGAATGAAAAAAAGCACTCATATGTATAATTGTTGAAGAAATACTAGGAATGCTTAGCATGGTCTTATTCTGAACTGAAAGCATACAGAGAGGGTCTTTTCCAACACAAAATTACCTTACAAGATTTTTCCAAGCTGTTTAGGTAGAAACAGAGGCCAATCAATCCACTCCTTTCCTTGAAGATGCAAGAAGAATTGAAAAAATTGAGGGATGGAGGAATCATACAGCCCATAAGGTACTCATCATGGGTTGTAAACTTGGTACATGTCAGAAAGAAGAATGGAGATATAAGGTTGTGTGTGGACTTTAGAAACTTGAATAGAGCATCAATGAAGGATAACTACCCTCTGCCAAATATGGACAATATGTTACAATTGGTTACTGGTTCAGAATTGTTATCCACCTTGGATGGTTTTTCTAGATATAACCAGGTAGTTGTGAAGGAATCAGAGTGAATCAAGACTTCCTTTACCACTCCTTGGGGAACATATGTATATGTCATAATGCATTTTGGTCTAATGAATACTGGAGCCACTTTTCAAAGAGCAATGGATGTAGCTTTCTCTGGCTATATTAATGATTTCATTGTTGTATATCAAGATGATGTGATTGTTTTCTCCAAAAAAAGGAGTGACCACCTACAACACTTAGAAAAAATGTTGTTAAGATGTAGGGAGTATGGTATTTCACTAAATCCCAAGAAGTGCCACTTTGGAGTTTAGAAAGCAAAGCTTCTTAGACACATTGTGTCAAAGGAAGGGGTCATGATTGATCCTGAGAGGGTATAAGCCATCAACAAAGTCCCTATTCTAAGAACCAAGAAGGGAATTCAATCCTTTTTGGGAAGATTAATTTTCTTGGGAGATTCATCTCAAACTTTTCTAAACTAACTATCCCAATCACTAGCATGCTAAAGAAAGATCAAATTATTAGATGGGAAGAACCAACTATTCAATATTTTCTCGAGATCAAAGAAGCATTAAAGAATGCCTTTGTTTTAGCATCTCAAATTATAAGAGGAATTTCCAAATGTTTTCTTTTGCTTTAGAAAATACTATTGCATCTTTTTACTTTGCAAGACAATAATGAGGAGCCAAAATACCAATTGCCTATTTTAGCAAGGAATTACAAGGAGCTGAGCTAAAATATACTATCATGGAGAAGAAAGAATTTTCTAGGGTAAAAGCAACAAAGGTCTTTAGGCCATATATTATGAGTTCCAAAATAATTTCTTATGTTCCCCACACCATGGTGAAAGATATCCTATCAGAAATGGAGGTCTCAAGAAAGAGATGCCAATGGGTAAACAAATTGTAAGATTATGATATGGATATCCAAACAAAAAAATTGGTCAAAGGTTTAGGCCTAGGAAAACTTATGGTAAAGAGAAATTTGCAGACAATTGTGGTCAATGAAGTTTAAGAAGAAAGGATGAATGTCCTTGCAAAAATGATAAATTATGAATGGTACAAGGACATCATTTTTATCTCAAACATCTACTGTGCCCTGAAAATTTGAGGAAGAATCGAGAAAAGAGCACTTAAATTAGCTTCCGAAAGATATGTTATTATTGATTTTGGGTTAGCTTGGAAGAACCCTGGAGGAGTTCTCTTAAGATGGATTGCTGAAGATGAAACCCCTAAGATAATTGTTGATCCCCATGGAGAAGCTTGTGGGGGAATTTTTTGGAAGAGTCACATCTCAAAAGATCTTAAGGGCTGGTTATTGGTGGCCAACTCTCTTCAAGGATACAACTTTGTTGGTGACAAGATGTGAAAGTTGCATCATGTATCGATTGAAGCCACAAAGTGCGTGATTGAATTCATTGGGAAAATTTCTAATCCTTCAAGTGTAGGCCACAAGTGGATACTAGTGGCCACAGACTACTTCACTAAGTGGGTAGAAGAAATCCCCACCAAGAAGGCAACTCACCAAATTGTCATGGATTTTATCCTGAATTATATCATTTGCGAGGTTTGGGTTACCTACAAAAATAGTTGTTGATAATGCCATGAGACTTCGAGCTAAACCTATGGTGGCTATGTGCCATGATTATGGGATCAAGTTTACATATGCTTCCAATTATAATCCCCAAGGAAATGGACAAGCGAGTTGAACAATAAAAACCTATTGAAGATAATTAGAATAAATTTGGAGTTGAAAAAAAGAAAGTGGGGTGAGAAGTTGAAGTTTACTATTTGAGCTGATTGAATCACTATTAAATGAGCTCTTTGGAAAAATTCCCTTTGAGTTCATGTATTGAACTCAAGCTCTGCTTCCCCTGCATATGCAATTGTCTTGTTTTAAATTTCTTCAACAACTGGAAGATCAAGAGGTTAGTTCCTATGATGCTCTCATAAATCAGATTGTTGAGTTAGATGAAGAAAGAAGGGCATCCCATCAGAGGCATGTAAAATTCAGAGAAAAATTTAAGAAGTTGTTTGATAAAAAGGTGACTCTAAGAGATTTTAGTGTGGGAGATATTGTGTTATTATGGGACAACATGCATGAGGATAAGGGAAAACATATAAATTTTGATGCATTGTGGATGGTCCCTTATTCAATTGACATTTGAATTGATGAACATAATTTCTTCTTAAAACACTTAGATGGGGAATTGTTTGAATTTCCTGTTAATGGGAGGCATTTCAACATTTCCTTGATTGATTTCTCATGATTAAGGTATTCTCCATTATACGAGTCTATAGTCTTTTGGTTTCTTTTTGCTTTCATGTTTTTTTGTTTTGTTTGTCTAGGTCCTTGGTGGCCGTTTTGTTAGTTTCTCGGTTCGTCCTTGGGGGAGTTGGTTATTATTGTTTTTCTCTACAAGCTTGTTCTTTGACTCCATTTCCCAATGGTTTATTTTTGCACTTAGTCTACTATTTATTCTGGTGGCACTCACAGGGAGTGCCCATCCCTAAGTTAGAGCTAATGTTGGTGCTCAATTTGATCTCACCCCATTTGTCCTTGAAATTCTTTAGTTTGTGGGATTTGTGGTCTTTTCTATCTCCTCGTATTAATGGATGAAAAATTTCTGCTCCATTTTTTTACCTTGACTCCTTTGTCCATGTGGAATAATTTGTAACTTGGGCGTAAGCTTTGGTTTTTTCCTTCCTTCTATTTTTCCTGATAGCGTTATTTTTCCTTTCAATTTTGTCGTAATACATGTGGAGAAGTGCTCCTTTGTTATTGGATGTAGCTCGGTGGATCACATTTGGACCTTATATCTTTTCCAAATTTTCTATCCTTAAAGAAAGATTCATTTCCAGGCACAAACGGTGATTTTCCTACATTTTACGGTTTGACAGTGTGTTTTCCCAATCAAATTTATATCTCAAAGCATCTATGGAACCCTATCCCTTTCAAACTCTAAGGCCCACTTCAACTCAAAACTTGTCCACATGGAGGGTCAACGCTCATTTGAAAATTTTCTTTTGGATTGACCTTGGATTTGCACTAGGGAGACACATGGAGGTATTTCTCACGCCTTACCCAGACTTGGACATTTTTTTCATACCACCGGTGTAGCTCGTTAGACCATGGACATGTGGAGTGATTACACCTATTTGGGGAACGACACCTAAATTTTATTTTGAAGAAGCTCCAGGAGGACACTTGTAGGTTTTTGGTAACTCTACCCTTGCTTGAAATTTTCACCGGCTAAGGAAAATTGTCTTGGACCCTAGACACATGGGGCCTTCCACTGATCCTTCATCTTTTTCAACAACTCTGCTAGAATGAGACACGTGGTTATCCCACACTTTTTTGGGGTCTCCACTTTTGAGGACCATACCAAAGATGTGCTAAGGCAACACGTGGAGGCTTCCGTTGGCTCCTTTTTTACTAAGATTTTTTCAAAAGCCAAAAGGCATTTATCTTGGGCCCAAGGCACATTGAACACCCACGTTTGTTTGGAAACTTTCCTCTATACCTAACCTTTCTAGTTATGCAAAGAAAACATGTGGATGACTCTAATCTAAAGTTGAGAAGGGGCATAATGAATGGTTATTGTGCATTACATCTATTTTTCTACCATTTTCACTCCAAGACTCCTGAAGATATGAATACGCATAGTTTTGTATCATTTTTTGATAAAATTCCTTGCCATTTTTTTCTACAAAGTGCCATTGAATGGGTTTAGAACTTAATTTATGAGTCCAAGGATTGTTAAGGTTGATATTTTAAAGGTGGAAATTCTTGGGCACTTGTAAAAATGTTAATTACCAGAGAAGTGGATGTGGGACAAAGTTGCAAAGGAAAGAGAGGGAAAAGGATGAAATGATGGAGGTTGTAGGTGCAAAGGATGAAAAAGGTGTTGCCTCAAGGGCGAAAAGGATTACCTGTCAGATCCAGATATACAGAGCCTTCGAGAAAATGATTAAAACGGGATTTATCACATGACAGAATAAAAAGAATGATTAGAAGAATTGTCAAAAATTTGTGGCATGGCATCCTAGTCATTAGTCAAGGGTCTGGGAAACATGATCAGTTAATGATTTGTCCAACTGGAAACTTTTTGTTGCAAATTTGTTAAACTTCACTTTTCGGGAAAATTTGGTAACAAAAAGGTCCTCGAATATTCCTCTTTTTGGGGGAATATTTGAGATGAGTGAGCAATTAAAATTTTTAAATTCAATAATAATACTCTTGAAAATGGTTGGGGATTGAATTCTTAAGAGAAAATTTGAGAGATCCTGTCTTCCTGAGAGACCAATCCGAGAAACCTGTTAATTTCCAAAGTTTTAGATTTCAATAACGTAAAGTTGGTTGTGAGTGTACAACCATTGACAATATCTGAGACTATTCAAAGAAACTTTCCCCTACTAATGAATCTAATCAATTTCGAGTTAATTTGTGTCAATCATGGAGAAATTTATGTCTGCTTTATTTCAGAATGTCTACAAGTATTTTTTCTTATTCCTATTGCAATCTTGTGTTAAATTCCCTCCGAATCACATAGGATCTCGTCCCTATGAAAATTTAGTGGCATTTGCAATTTCATTTCAAGAAGAGCCTTCATCTTATAATGAGATAAAAATTGAAAATCACTTCACTATCATTTGTTGATAAATATTATCTGTAAGCCTTCGAGTGTATCTTAGGCATGAGGAACCAGGGGTCTTTGATGTTTTATTGAGTCTGTAACTCGAGCCTTCGTGTTAAATTCTTGGAGATTGTGTGAAACCATGCAAATATGGGCCTCCATTGATGCACACCTTCTAGTTGAAGGAATATTTTAGCTATTTCGAAGATTTTTATCATTTAGCTTTCTAATTGTTGTGAAGTTTCTCAAAGATCTAGTATAATCAAATTTATCCTTCTTAATCTCGAAAAATACTCAAAAACAATGAATACATCCTGAACTAGTCTTGTTTTCCCTGTGTGTCCAAAAATGTATAAATTCTACTACTAAAATATGTAGAAGCATTCATGGTTCCAAAATGTCTTTAGTAAACTTAGCCTCATCTAGAAAATATCACCATTCTTTAGAAGTGACAAATCGTGAGAGTTAATTTGTGGTGCATGGATCATAATTTCTCAGGGTCCCCTTTCATATTTGTGCAAAGAAGGATATCTTTGTTCTCCTTCACTAACAGATGTTACAAAACGGGTCCTCTCACCCTGGTCAAAAGGCATGACCTAAAGAAGTGAGAATAGATCAAATCCTTAATGAAGGTGTTTTCCATTTCTCTGATGCCCGAGTGACAAAGAATCATAAAAATCCCCTCCCCAACTACAAAATGACTCATAATAAGATTTTTCTGTCTCTTAGTGTCTTTTGATAGGTTTCAAAGGAGACTCAAATTGGATACCAACACTTTGCAGACTGTGTGGGAAAAAACCTTCCACTTTTTCACATATTCTTTGGCTCCTTCATTGATCAACAACTTCAGTGATGTGGGGAAATAGTGTCCCGATTGAACCTATGTAACTTGGGACACCGAGAACCGACTTAACCACAATACAATGCCTCCTTTGCAAATTGGACCCAAACTAGGTATGACGAACCCTATTACAATCGACATTGGTTCCATCCATAGCCCCTGAGACTCCAATTTACACTAAAATAGGCCCATGACTTAATTTTTTCAAATTTTTGCAATTACACACTAAATCTTTGGATAGGGAAGTTAGAGAAAAGACATGTGATCCTCAAAACCTGATTTTGGGCCTCAAACCATTTATGCTTACTCAGTCCTAAAGAAATTGTGTAAGTTATAGAAATTACCTTGGGGGTGGATTTTTATAACAATCCCCTCATGTAATTTCTCTTGTTCTATAATTATCATTCACACTCTTGTAATAATCAAACCATAGTTTTATGAAATAATATTTAAATATACCTTAGATAAAAAATAAGTTAGTGGGATTGAGTTAGACATCACTTGGTGAACAACCACCTTGCTCGGTCTAGACAAATCTTGTACTACATTTCTTAGATATAGGGATTAAGATCCATTTAGTTCTCCTAGTGCACATGCATGAGTGAATTCAATTATAGGTTTCCCTCACGTATGTTTTAACTTTTGTTTGACATATTAATTAGATATACTTTAGATGTAAAACCCTTTTGAGTTTTAAGTAGAATTCTTTTATCATAATATCAACTAAATTGTTTATTTTGTAGTGCTTATGGAAGTAGTGCTTATTGATATACATTTGATAGTTATTGATTGTATAAACACTTAGCATGTATGTATGTATGAATTTATGTATGTATGTATGTATATGTGTGTGTATATTAACCTCTTGCTTGAAATTAAGACCTAACGACATGCAAACATGGCCTAAATAACATTAAACATGTGGTAACAATGGTAACAAGAGACACAAATGATCAAACAATCAACATTAAGTTCAATTAAAGTACCATATAGTTTTAGTCAATACCATGATAATGTTCAAGATGATGCTACTTCCCCATATTTAAAATAACACATTGTCCTAAACAATAACAAAGGGCTTTGTGACCTAATGAAACAAGGTGATATGGAAAAAAATCATTACATATGATCAAATAGGATATGCTGATGGAGAAAAGAAAATACTATCCAATACAAACTTATGATATTATTGTTTAAGACTATTATACACATTAAATTTGTAAAATATATTATGTAATAATGTTTGTGCCAATTTTCAGGTGTCAACAACTATGTTAAAATATAATTTGAATATTTTGAAATCACCTTCAAAAATTTGTAAACAAGAGTTTAAGATTAAAACCTCATTATCACTTATACTTCATATACATTAATATGATAAGCGAGAAAAACTCAAGATTTAAGATATTATTATGAGACTAATCAAAATAAGATCAATAATAATTTATAAAAATACCATATGCATTAGAATCTTCAATGTTATAAAACAAATAAATTTAAATAATTAAATATATCATACCATCAAAAATATGTATAACGTGTTACATGGTGTATGAAGAGCATGAAGAAATTGAAAATAGGTGGCCAATATTTAGGAAAAGGAAACCCCACCTCTCTACATCGAGGTTTGAATGATTCCAAAGAGTCTAATTTTTTTCATGAATTCAGAAAAATATGTGCCAAGATCATTTGTGAATTTGCTATGTTGGCTAGGTTAAGAAATATTCATATGTTGGGCTTACAAAAATTACTAACCCGGGGTTTAAAACTCTTTCTAGTAACTTGATTTGTTGCAAATCTAATAGTAATTTCTTAATCATTGAAAGAAAAACTAATCATTGTTACACTACATAGATAAGGTTTTCTTTCTCAAGAAGTAAATTAAAAATTATTTCCATATTTTTACTAGCTCAAGGTAGTGTACCTTTGTCTATTTTATCATCACCTTTCAAAAAAAAAAGTAACTTTAGTCATGTTCTAGTTCAGGTATTTTTAGTTTTTTAAATTCTAAGGTTTAAAATAGGGTTGTTGGAGAGTCTCAAGAATCAGTTATGAATTTCATCTTATAAATATGTAAATAAATTAAGGGAAATTTTTATGCTATCTAAAATTTTGTTAGAAAGGAAGAGTAACTTGAAGCTTTGTATCCAACTTCATTTATAAAATACAATGAGATTTATAGAACCTTTTATCTCTAAATTTATTTGGTGATGTCATTTATATTTTTTATTATTGACTGTATTTTTTATACCTTTCACACAATCAAAAATTCCATTTTTGAATGGTAATTCTATGTTAGTGATTTTTTATTACAAATGACAATAAGATATGCATTTTCTTATTTTCTTGATTGAATTCAATTAAGGAACAATCATTCTAGATTATTTGCATTCAAGCTTGAAAATCATATTTCTATTTTCATTAAAATAGGAGAATATTTTCATTAAAATTATTCTAAATTGAATTTTACTTTCTTTTTTTTATAGTCATGGCTTCTTTCGCTCCTAATTTGTTTGAGAGGACCGAATTAGAGATTACAAAATTGTAATCTATTCTCGAGGATCCAACTACAATTGGGAACTATAAAGCCCATTGTGAAAAAATATTGGTTGATCTTCGAAGAATAGAAAAAACATGAAAACATACAACCCATTTGATTCTGATTCAATAAAAAATTATGGATTCATTAAAATCAAGTGTCTCAAGAGATGTAGGATATAATGAGATTCAGTTACAAATTTCTGATAAGGAAGTCGTTAAGAGGTCTTGTTGGATTTTTTATGTAGGAAAACTAAAAATAAGGGCATATTATGTAAGTAAATGTTCATGTCCCCTTTGTGCATGCTTGATTTATCCTAGATTTGTGGCCTCTCAAGGCCAATTTTTGAATAATGACTAATTACCATTATATTTCATATTGATGCTACATGTTGAGGTTCACCTAAACCTAAAGGTGAACTATTTAGACATCCCTAGTTATTACGAGCAAGGGTGTGGTCGTATTAGCCACAGGAAGCCATATCGACAAGAGGGAGCTCCTGTAGTTATATGAAGGAGTGGAAAACAATGATCCTAGATGGAGTGACATTCATAGCTCAACAAAAAATGAAACTCAAACCGGATGTTTCTCTATCATTCACTTAAATAGCCCAAGAAGTACAAATTAGAACTCTATCAAGTTATATCTTTTGGCACACTGTAAGTGTAGTGCACACTCCTCTTCGACATTGATATTACTATAATTTTTTATTGGAGCCATAGACATTGTTATCATATTTGATGTTTAGACATTGATAGATGGACGTTAATATATTTGATTAGCCTATTTGATAAAAAGTATGGATGTTTAAGACTTTTGACATGATGTGATTTATATGATGGATTATATGCATGGATTGACATATCATTATTTGATGATCTTGAGTTACTACTGTACTGACACATTGGATTTGATATATAGATTTTTCTAGACAATTTATATTGTTTTTGATCTTATTGCTAATTAAAAAATTAATAGAATCAAAATATTTGGAATTGTAAACAATTGATGAATTATTTGATTTTAGAAATGGTTTAGTTATAATATTTGATTATGTGAATTCATATTTATATGTGTGTGTTTTATTATCTCTATGTTGCTAATATGGCCACAAGGCTAGAAATGTATTGTTTTTATTTTTGCGAAACAACAAACAAAAGGTGATATGAGACCAACAATGAAGGAATTTAGGTTATTGGCAAAAGATCATATTGAAAACTTATGTAACTATATGTTTTTTTGTTGTTATATGGTTAGGGGGTCCCCGTTGGGGGTGACCTCAAATGTAACCTTTGGTAAATATGTTATTTTCCTTCTTGTTTTATTTATTTTTGATTATTTGTATTATTTTAGCATTGTGAGTCTCCTTTATTAATGTTCGTTAAAGTGCTAAAATTAAGTTGATTAAAATCGATTAATTAGTCTAATTTGAGATGTGTCCAAAAGGGCATAATTAATGTGAGTAGGTGGTTCTTTGTTTTTGTTGGATTTGAAAGGGTTTTGTTTCTTTTGAGTTTTGTGTACTCAACCTTGCATGTCAAATTCGGATTTGGGCTTAAGGACCATTTTTTGAGGCTTTTGGACAAGTTAATATTGTCCCACACCTCTTAATTTCACCTCCCAACTATCCATATGGGTTAAGGGGTAAAAAATAAAACCCATTATGTGATTCTAAGATAAAAAGGTGTTATTTATTGTGCTTTCTTACATATGTTTTTAATTTTTTTCTATTAGAGGCATGGGTTTGAGTTTGAGTGTGTAAGACGGTTATCATTTCCTCAACCACAAATTTATTATAGTTTGGAGATTGGGTTTGACCATGTGATGTGGAGTGGAGGAGAAATTATGTGGCATCCTACATGGAGCCACATCACCTCTCCCTCCTCTCTTTTCTATTTATTCAAGTTTGTTTGATGATTTGGGGTTACTTGTTTTATTTGGACTCTTGCATTTTTGGAAGGGATTTTTTTGGAGTGCTTGTTGGAGTTTGGAGTTGGATTGTGATTTCTTTGGATTTGGAAAGGTTGGAGCTTGGTTGTGGATTGGAAACTATTGCAGTTGCAAGGTAGGGATCTCACCCATGTTTTCTTATTGTTGTTTTGTTGTGTAAATTTATGTGAATGGATTATTGTGGCGTGGTTGTGATTTTGGGAAGTAGAATGGAATTTAGGTTGTATAAGAGAAAATAGAAATGGGGATATTTTTTAGGGAGGAATAAGAGTATTATTTGATAAGTAAAATTTGTTCTTATCTTGTTTATTTTATTGAGGGAGACATAAGAGTTGTTTTTATTTGAGGGAGGCATAAGAGTTTTGTGGGAATGCGATTGAGTTATTGGAGAATTTAAGATGGGTACCCAAAATTTTGGGAGGCATAAGTAGATCCCCATGTTCCTTTCTCTTTCTTGGCTTGAGCATGAAGCCTTTGTGCTTGGGAACTTGCATGCTTGTTGTGATTTTAGTATTGTGTTTATTGTGTTGAATGTCTTGTTTGAATGTTGTTGTGGAAGCCATGTAAAGTTGTCAATGGTTGTCTTATACCCCTTATTACTTCATTGTTGGGGCTCGGGGGCCAATGAGGAAGAAGGATTCTCTTCCTCATTGGATTATTGGTTGGGTGAGAGAGTGTTTCCTACTCCCTATTTTGTTGTTGTGTTTGGATATTGATGAAGATGGTGGAGCTCAAGTGAATATTTGGCCATAGTTGCACTTGAAGAAAATGAAAAGAGATCCCTCTTTGTAAAATAATTTTTCCATGTTGTCTCCACTTAAGTGGAGGGCTTGTAACTTGTATTTTAAAGATTATCAACTTCTTGTAAATGTGTTGTGAAAGATTGATTTGTATTAAGAATTAAAAATGTATGTATGTTTGGAAAGTAAGAAAAATAAAATTCTACTGCTACTATGAGAATCCCTTCAACTTTTAAACTCTACTAAGACTGGTTTGAATGAAAACATGTATTTTAAATGTTTTACATCTTGCAAAAATGAGACTATAAAACCTTGCATTATATAGATAAAGTACAAACTTTGATATGGATTCGAAATGAAAAGGAAGATCTCTTACATCTAAGCCTATAATAAACTTAAATATTTGTTTCAAAATTGTATTATGTTATTTTTTAAGGATTGTTGTTCTTGCTAAAAATACACTTGTTTGTTTGAAATAGTTGTCAATTATTTATTGAGAAAGAAAGGAAATAGCTTATTGTTTTTAATGAAAAATTAAGTGTATTGAAAGTATTGAAATTATAGTCAATCTCATATTAAATCATATGAAAAAAAAAAAAGGCATTTAGTGTTTTAAACTTTGAATGTATTCTCTATATTAGTTTTTTTGGCTTTAATAGGAAATTGTAATAGTTTCTCAAAATTATCCACATTTGAATAGGTAGAAAATTTCCATTACCTTACCTTGTGTTTCACTATTACATACCACGTATTTAGATCTTTTACATAAATAAAAATATGTTTATCTATATACACAAATACACACACACACACACACACACACACACACACACACATACATATATATGTAGATATACATATACATATACATATATAAACACACACACACACACACACACACATTTGTTTGTGTGTGTTTATATTACATATATAACAATATATTCATAATTTTAGATTTGTATAAAATTATGAATATATTGTTATATATGTAATATACACACAGTGTGTGTGTGTGTATATATATATATATATATATATATATATATATATATATATATATATATATATATATATATATATATATACTTAAATCATTTGTGTGCATACACAATTTAAACTAGATTTTAAAATGGGGAAAAATTGCCTATACCCAAATAGGGAAAATGCAAATAAATTGTATAATAGAAAATAAAAATATAAAAAACCCTAGAAGAGGGTTATGTAAGGAATAAGCAATAAAAATTTGTATCCATCCTCGACCTTAAATATACTTCCATGGCCTCCCTTATTCTTCTCCTCCCAAACTTGTAAAATGAAAATGAGAAAATAAGCCAAAAGAAATTAATAAGATATTTTTATAAGGATGTTTAGGGTTAGTTGAATACCTAGATCCAAGGGCTCTAAATGAATCCATTTGATGGTCGTGATTTAACCCTATAAAAGTTAGGTGATAATTTTTGTGGGAATATGATTTTAAATAAAATGTATGTGTAACTTGTGAATGGGGCCACTTAAGGGGTGTTAGGTTCTTAGGATTAAATTGTAACCTTTATTGTTATAGTTTGTGACATTTTAAAAGGCTCGACTTTTTAAATTATTTAAATTCAATTATTTACCAAGATAACTAAATAATGTTATTATAGGGATTAAATTTATTTGAACTTAATTTTATGGGAGGGTAAGTTTAGACTTAGCCCTAGAGTATTAAATAAATAAATGATTTTTGAACTATAAGGATGAATTAAATAAATAATGTAATAAGGGTATTTTAGCCAATGGCTTGTAAGGGTTAATTAACAAAATTTAACGGGAACCCTGGAAGGGGATTTAAGCCTAAAATGTTGAATTAAAATAATAATAATTAATTGTTAATTAAAACGAAGGAATTATTAACCGAGAAATAATTAAATCTAGTTGAAGGTTATCCCATTGCAACCCATTTAAAAAAAAAAATTATTCCATAAATTTTCCTAACTAATCATTGGGTTTTGTGTGGGAAAAATGTGGGTATTTAAGAAGAAGGAAATTTGGAAAATAATGTAACACATGAGATGGTGCACCTAGAATTTTTTTTTGAAGAAAAGTCCCTAGAGCTATAACTATATGGTCCTGGGAGAAACCACATAACATAAAAAAATGAAGAAGAAAGATAAAACATAAGAGGAGAGAGAAAACATAGGAATAACTCCACTAGGATTTCCCAACATGGAAATTTCACTTTGTGGGGACACCTCCAATAACCTTCTAACAAGTAGAAGAATCAACACATAGATGACATATCTCATAATGATATTCATATCCTTTATATACACATACATTCCCATTATTGGGTGAATAACACCTAATCCTAATGTAGACCAACTCATTACACGATATAACTAGTTCCACATGTTAGATGTTTGACCCAATATGTTGTAGACATATAAATAACTAAGAAGATGTGTGCTACATGTTGAAATTATACATTATAATGCATATCCCTAGGTATATAATACAAAGGCATTAAGAGAAATTCTCACAATTCCTTGGAATATCCTATTATCTCTCTCGACTAGGTATAATGTCTCATAAATTTGAGACTTAATGTTGGTTTTAAGAATACTAACTTGTGACTCTCATCATATGCATGGTCAAAATGAATAGTATCATGTTGGTTATAAATCCCATGCGAAAAAAAAATGTACTGGATTTAGCAATTGGTGTAAAATTTAATAACGTAATTTAATTTGTATGATATGGGAGAGAACTCAAAACCTTAATATTATAGATACTCAAAGAAAAACATTTAAAAATATTGCATAGGCTACTACACTTTCTCCACTAGGATGAGGAAAACAAAATAAGCTTCTAGATTTAAGAAAGGGTTCTATACCATTTAGAATAATAAGATTGTGTGATTCACCCAACTTGAGTATGTCTTTTCCATTATAATTTAATGTATAGTTTGTAAGTTATCACCAAAATCTTGATTTATTGTGATAAAATTATATATCATCAATGGGTTATTGTGAAGATCATTTCTAATACATTGTATTTGGTTAGTCTAAGCATTCAAGTTTCCAAAAATAATGACCTCACCAATAACATGTAGTATATGAACAACTATAGAGATATAGATGGCAGGAATATGTGAAGGTTCTTTTTTTTTTTGGAAATGACCAATTTATGAGGATTAAGTTAGAAAGGTGTTGGAAGGTAGTGAAACAGATCCTCTCTAAGAGGTGATTGATAATGTCGAAGAATGGAATTTGATGTTAAATAGAAACCCTATTTAACTAAGAGACCAATTCAACCATGTGCTAGAGTAACAAGCAATACAAAAACAAAGTAGATGGCTAGATCCAGATCAAAATTCTATTGATCGATTACAAAAACTTTCACCACGTTTTATATTTAGGGAGATTAGCTGATGTTTTGTTGATATTTCAACAATTAGTGTTTTGTTGAATGATGTTTCTATGTGGAGCCTTTTTTGGTATGGTTGGTTCTTAGGTTGTTTTTGTTAGAGTCTTTTATTTTCACATATTTTTTCTATTGTTTTAGGTTATGGGATCCTATCAAAACCCTTACCTTTACCCAATCTAAAAAAATATTAAATCAGATTTACCCTAGAAAGAAAAATAAAATTATGATCTATCAAGGGTTTCAAGTATGTATGTACCAATTTTTGCTAGCCTTGTCTTTCTCTATTTGTTCCCTCTCTCTCTCTCTCTATTTTTGTCTTCTTATGAACTGATCTTCTAGCACTCTTCTCTGCTTTCTATTCCTCACTATATTTTCATTTCTAATTCTTCTGATTTCCCATGATTCCTTCACTTGATATTTTCACCGCACTTTAACAAATTTAGGTAGATCGAATCTAAGAGTAAAATAAATAGAAAAATATATGCATACAACTCTTATTATATTATAATTTCAATAGAAATTAGGTTTAAAATTAGGTTATTTTTAATTTCACCTTTTATAACTTTAAAACAATTTTTCTAATTTTAAAACACTTTAAAACTAATATACAACTATTTAATTTTGTAATATATTTTAAAATAAAATAACTATATGTTTTAAAGTTAAGCAGTATCATATATAAATAATAAAAATTATTATTTTTTAATTATATAATAGCATATTATATATTTTTAATTATATAATAACATATTATATATTTTTATCCAAAACTATTTTTAAAAACTTGATTACTTTAAAACTATAGGTTTAAAAATAGAATTTGTAAAACTAAATTTAAAACAAAAAAATTGAACTATATTACTTAAAAACTATAGTTTTTCTGAAACAAAATTAAAAAAATTTAATTTCGAAGGAAAATGTATAGGCGTTGCTTAGGGTGGCGAGGTTGGGGGCTCATGGGGTTCATCTAAAGGGGGTTCATACGAACCCCCTTTGGGTGAAGAGGGTTTCGCGAACCCCCTTTTGGGTGAACCCCCTATGTGGCACCTATTTGCCATCCATTTGGCATGTTTTGGTGCAAAAATGCATTTTGTAGGATGATTGTTTTCCAAAATGTCCGAAGCAGATGCCACGTAATTAGGGTTACCTCTTTTGAGTAAAATTACAAAAAATTATCACAAAATACGCTTTTTAGTATCTTTCTAAAAATACAATTTTCTTTTTAAAAACTCTTTTTACTATTTATTATCAATTTATTGCTAACATATGTTAATTTAGTACAATCGATAGTACACAATCAACCCAATTTGAAAAATATAAAAATATATCATAAATGTTTGAAAAAATAAACTTACTATTTGCTAATGTCTTCTTTGTAGCTATGAAAAAAATTCGATTTTGATATAAATCTTAAAATTTATCGGCATAGACATATGTACGCCATTTATTTGAAAATATCTTCCCTAAATAGATAATAAAAACTATAAATAAAAATATTACATCAATTTTACAGGACCTCGATATTCAAATCTCTAACATATATCTAAAATTTCATGGTGATAAAATAAGTTTTTTTCTAAAAACACCATCGGGGATAGTCGTTTCTCTTTTATAACATAACAAACAACGTATGAATGAAATTAAGAAAAAGACCATATTTTTGCTAAAAAAATTAAGAAATTTACAAGTATTCTACACTTTAAACACAACATTTCATTAGTTCACGCAATTTCATGAATGTGTACGGTTTTGTGGCTATTACCTTTAGAAAATCAACGAAACTGAAAAGTCATGTTAATAAGGGTAAAAACATACAAAAAAGTGGGACATTTTATTGTGCTTTGACCCATAGCTTTGTGATCCCATGAGATCATGTAGAGGTGTCAAAATTGTTGTCTTAGGTATGATAGGTCATTTTGTAGAGCTTGTAAGAAGAGCTATGGTTCTATGATACTTGATCTATGCTTAAACTAGACCTAATCTTAGTGTTTTGAGGCCTATAGGTGTATGATTGTTACTTGCATAAGTGTGTGAGATCTTTGAACCAGTCGTGAAGGTATGTTGGAATATATTCAGTATGTAGACGTAGTTTTTAGTTGTTTCATGCATGATTTTTATGTTATTTGACTTGGTTGTGACCTAAACTAGGAAAAACCCCAAGCCCTAGTCATGTACTTCCTACATGAGGCTACAAATATGTAGACATATTTAATAGAAGGTGATAATTGGAGATGTCTTGGGAAGTTTTCATGAATTTTGAGAAACATTTCACAAGTTTTTGATGAATATTTTGGATGATATGCTAGTTTTAGTTCTACCGAGTCCGGGAAAGTGTGATTTCAAGCTCAAAGTAAGATTTTTGCATTGGTTGGCGTGTGTAAACTTTACAATAGAACCTAATCCATTTAGGGATGATGGAGCATGGAGATGAGAAGGTTTAAAAATTGGAATGATTTTAAATAAGGCCTGTGCTTTATGAACAATCATTAAGAAGTTAAAGACATCAAAAAATCTAGTTAAACCCTAGGTCATGAGTGATAGGATAAATTTTCATGGTGTGATATCTTAATCCATTAAATCATCAAAGTTGATGATTGGATGTGATATAGGACTCTTAAAAATTTTAGATGGTGGTGGTTTTAGGCCATGAGAGTCGGTGGAGCCCTCTAAAATATGTTCATTTCCTTAAATGAAGGTTTTTCTCTCAAGTTTTCCATTAGAACCTATGACTAAATTAGTGTTCGATTTGTTGGGGATAAATTCTACATGTTTGAAGTCAAATGGGGGTCCCAGTATTAGGATAGGGAACTATGGACTAGCTAGCTCTGTCTCTCATTCGAATCAATTGAGTGCCCGAATATTGAGCACCATTACGAATACCCTATATATCATCTGGGGGTGGCATCCATTCCATTATATACGTGATATGATGACGATTCCAGTCTCGAATCTAACATCACGAACTAATATAATATAATATACCATACCTCAAAAAAATTCAATGATTCCCATACATTCAAATATTTATCACTAGTGAAGGTATTCTTTGTGAGGCCATTTTTTAACATACATAAGTCAAAATAGGTTGATTGATGTTTGGGATAAAAGGTTAGTTTTAGCAGTCTTAGATAATGGAAGTGATATAACACTTATGGGATTTTGGATGAATAATTATGGACTTCAAATTTTTGTACACTTCCCATGTAATGTAATTCATGTTTTGGTTGAGCTCAAGAAGTCGGTTGAGGTTGCATGAAGAAGGTCACAAGTTGACTTTGTTTTATTGGATCAAGATAACATGGGTTTGGTCTTAAGATTGATATGAAAGAATGGTATATTAGATTAGATCATTATGGATACCCATTATAGAGTGGTTAGGGATGATGTTTGTTCCTAGAGAATTCATTTATAGGTCTTGAAAGTGACAGCAATGGTGCAATAAAGTCTCTTCTCCAAAATTGGATCCTGGGTAGTTCTAGTTGCTGAAGAGGAGAAATTATTTTATTTATTTATTTATTTGGTTGTTTAATAAGGTATAACATGTTTATTAGTTTTATACATGTCATTGTATTTCTAATGAGCTATTATATGGCATATTTTAGTTGTTTTTGTGTGATCTTGGACTCCATTGTTGAATAATTGTTCCCTGGAAGTGCCTAATTTGAGTAAGAAACAATCCTACTATGTTATAAAGTGAGAAAAATGGATGATACGAGAGACTTGTGAGATTATGGAAGGTGTTAGTATGATGTGATGGATATGTTTGAATCCTTTAGAGGATTGGAAAAGTAATTTGAAGATCTTGGATGTCTTGGAGTTCTTGGTGAAGGAGAAAATAGCCATTTTAGCTTAGTTTTTGTTGCTAGATGTCTTGGTGCATTGCTAACCAATATGGGTGATTCATGATTACTCATATGATGTTTTAGATTTTTATTGGATGGTTTGACCTAGTTGTAATGGTTATGGATGACCTTGTTAATGTTATGAGTTGATTCATGTATAAAAGTGCATGTAATTGTTAATTTTTAACTAGAGGTGTGTGAGGGAAAAAGTGTATGCTAGGTTTGAGTATGAAAGTATTATGTGGGAATCAAGATAGCAATGAGAGAGAGTGTGAATTTATAAAGAGTTTTGAAGAGATTTTGTGGAAGGGAAATTTTCCAAATCAGTCCATGAAGGAGAGAGATTAAGTGAAGTTGAAGAGTTTTTGTTTGAAGAAGGTTTTGAGGTGTATGAGTTGAACTTGTGATAAATATCAGTTTTGTTAGAAGCATATATTCAATGGTATTATTCAAAACTTTTCTGATGATTAAAACTCATATAAATTTTTTTGAGACTAATATAAATAAGTTTTTTGAGGGTGGGTGCTCCGTGTGAAATTGATGCTTCACTAAACAAATATTTTGGGATGTGTCATATTCATGCAAGTATTTTGGTTTGTGTAATATCATAAAAATTATCAGTGTATTTTCTTCCTCATAAGGGTTTCCCGATTACATATTGTGTCTTTTGTATTCTCTCTTAATCATGTTCATGTCGATGGATCCTTCATATTAATTAATCTCAGAATAATGCATGGCTAAATGTTAATGATTAACACAAACTTAAGTAATTGAAGATAAATTTTCAAGGGATTCAATCATCCCCACCTCTCGAGTCCATTGTACTTCATAAATTTTGTATCATAGTAGTTCCTTTTAGAGAATTTTAATCACTTGAAATTATATCCTTTGAAGCAATAAAATGGCAAGTCAAAATAGTGAAACTTATTACAGAAAGGAACCCTTGTTTGATGGGCTAAAATGTTCCTATTAGTGAAAAATCACATCACCCCTGAATGTCTACAACTTGGTGTGTTAAGAATTTCAGTGTGATTGCATAACGTGGAGCATCTCTCAAATCGTGGGACTTTGAAATCGAGAGAGCTCTCTAGATGAAGGTCGGTTCTATTCCTTTATTCAGTGCACACATAAAAATTTACATAAGATCTATTCTAAAACCTATTCTAAATTTCCAAGGAGACATGGTTGAAAAGAATGCAAGAATTAAAACCTAATCTAATAGAGGTGATGCACCAAAGGAATGCTAAACATTTACACTACCTTTAAACACAAACCATTAAAATGTAAAACAATATTCATGCATAGATGACTAACATTGCAATAAGGGATCAAGAAGAAGAAATAAAACATAAGAGAGGGTTGAAATCATCCACAGACTTATTCTATTACTCCAAGAATTGATATAGTACATTACAACATCAAAGAGGCTGAAATCACATTACAATTTGGATGGAGAGGTTTGAGACTCCATGAATTCACCTGCAGAGTAGAGAAAAAGGGAGCGTGCAAAGAAAGAATGTCCAACCCTTTATAATGAGCCAACCTCTTACCTTTATAGATGTAGTGAAGAGAGGAGAAGAAAAGTGGTGGGAAACCTAATTTGGAGCACACCTACTAGCCATCAATGCCCCGTAAATCCACCCATAATTTGTCAAGTCCATCACTCTATGTCTATTTGTCATGTTGAATAAGGAAGAATGGTTGATAGTATCAAATCTAATCTAGTTGTTGAAGCAATCAGATCATATATTAATGGCATGAAGACATTTTGCTATTTTTACCCACCTAACCTTCCCTTAATTATTGTTTTGGGCCTCCATGGTGTAGAAGAAGGTTGAGATGTTTCAATGGTTCAAAACTTGTTGAATTTCAAACCTTTGGATTGAAAGTTATGTTCATTTGAATATTTAAATCAGATCCGCACGAAAATGGCAGAAAATACATTTCGTAAAATGGGTCCACGAGCCTAAAATTCACTTTGCACCTTTTACACAAAAATTATAAAAATGAGAAAAATACCTGCATCCCCACAAACCCACAATTCACTTTTGCAAAAAAATATCTTCGAGCCCGCTAGTCCACATTTTCCATTTGGGCAAAAGTCTCCCCAAGCCCGCATGACCCATTTTTAGCAAAGAATCCCGCTAAGGCCCACCTTCCTGCATGTAATTTAGGCCTAACACATCAATTTTTTGGGTGTCGGTAGAGGTGTGACTTACTTTTAAACTTTACGCCTTTTCGAAAAAAAAAAAAATCCGAAGGTTCAAACTACCTACGGAAACCTGCCTTCTGATTTGACTTAAAACATGGCCACGTGTAGAAGTGACGTACATTTGGGGAATACTTTTGGATTTTTATTTTAAAGTTGCACTGAAGAGACACGTGGCTCCTTCTACAACTTTTCTCTATTTCTTTATGTTTCAGATAAGTCCCTTTTGTTCGGCGGGGTCATACGTCGACTCGTGACACATGGAGGGCTGGCGCGCATTTGGGACCTACTTCTAGACTTTACTTTTTGAATTTACATGGGGATGACACATGGAGGCCTCTTCCATCCCTTCCCTACTTAGTCAATTTAAGTGGCTAGATTTGTCCCCCTTTTTGACTTTTGGACACGTGGAAGCTTCGCACTCACTTGAGACTGGCCCTTGGGCTGCCCCTTTTGAATTTGCTCTGTTGAGGCATCTTGCACCCTCTGCTGGCTCTCCCCCATCTTGAATTTTAAACTATCAAATCTATCCCTTTTCAGACCTGGGACACGTGGAAGGCCAACACTAGTTTAGGAGACCCACTTTTAGGTTTACCTTTGAAGATGCGCAAAGTTGACACATGGCACCTTCCGCGAGTCTGCAATACTTAGCGAATTTAGGCCGATGTCTTTCTGGAACCCTAGAAACGTGGAAGCCTCATGCTCATTTGAGTCTTTCCTTAGGGTTACACCTTTGAATTTGTCTTGTTGAGACACTTGGAGCCTTCCACTGAAACTCTTATACTTACTTTAGGCCCGTTGCCATTTGACTTTTGTTAGACCACGACTACATCGAGAGCTGATGCTAGTTTGATTCTCTACATTCGGCTCTCAATTTTGAAATTACACTAAGCTAACGCATGGTGCTTTTCACTCGTTTGAAATTTTCAATGGATGACTTTGTCCCTTGTTGGTCCTAGGACATGTGGGAGTTGTTAGTGAAGGTTCACAACACCCCTGGATGTTTATCAGATTTCTAGTTTGATATTTACACATCCAGTGTGATTGCACACATTGAATATTTTCTCTAAGTGTGGGACTTGTAAAAATGGGAAAAGAATCTCCAGATTAGAGGCTAGTTCCTCAACTCCTCTGATTAGATGTATGCTTGCAAATTGTAGAGGTTTAAACTATAAATCCTACTCTAAATTCCAAGGGGATAGAGATAGAGAATGCAGAAGAATAAAACTAATACTAACAAGGTGATACACCAAAGGAGTGGTGAACATTTACTTCTGTAAATTGACACAGATCACAGAAATGCAACAAAACATCATGCACAAACTGATGAAATGTAATGAAAGATCAGAAATGAAGCAAACAACACAAGCAGAGGACTGAAACTCATTCACAGAACTTGTGTTGTCCTTTCTAATGTCAAAAATACATGCATTACAATAGTAGAGAGGTAGAAAACATACTGCAGTCCTGAAAGAGGTCGAAATTCCACAAAATCACTTTCTAGGGTGAAAGAGGGAGTCTGCAAAACATAAAAATGTCCAACCCTTACAAAATGAGCCAAATTTGGCTTTTAATGGTGAAAATTCGAGCTTAGGAAGGAGAAACACGGGAAAACATGAAAGGAACCTTCAAACACTAACCAAATTGCATTAAAATGACATGGGTACCCTCAAGAGTTCATTCCCCAATGTTTTTGACCATGCTGGGAGAGAATGTGAGCAATACTTCATTAAAAATGGTAGTCGAAATGTCGATTTTGTTCATCTCCACGGGAAAGAGGGATTTTTATTTTCTCTCCCAAACCCAACCAAAACACAAAATTGAGCCCTGCATCATGTAGAGGATTTCACCACTTTCTAATGACACCAAGAATGTGAAAATCTAAGCTCTAGATGAAAAGTTATGCCCTTCTCGAAGATTTGGGGAGAACTAGGGTAAATTTGAATTGGTGAGCCAAAATTTTGAAAACTTCCCTCTTTTTGACTTTGCGAAAATTTCCCCAAAATCTCCATTACCCAAAGCTCCGATGACACATGGCAAGTTCTAATTAGACCTCGGGGCACGCTTCCAATTTTCTCTTTGACTCTGACCATTTCCCCAAATGGGACACATGGTGCCTTGGCATTGGCGCGGGCCTGAACAAGCTCTTTCTCCTCCACGGGCCTGTCTTAAGGTTTTTTGCTGACCACATGGACACGTGGCAACTGTTGATTGGCACGGGCCATCACGGTTGGGCCTTCGTTCAATAATTTTTGTTATTTTGGTGAAAAAAATTCCTTCCACCCCTCCGCCTCCCGACACCCCTAAGACACGTGGCAGACTGTGATTCGGTGGTGGGCTTTCACTTCCAAATTTTTCTTTGTGCCAACCTTGGAAATTTTTCTGATTTCTCTCCATCGAGCTGAACTCCGATGGCACCAAGGATGCGTGGCCTCCTCCTATTGGCTGGTGGGCCTACGGGCCAAAAAATTTCTTTATGTGCCTTGCCTATTCTCGATAAAAAAGAATTTAAGTTGCCTCCGCCCTCCACCATTTCGATGCCACGTGGCACCTTTTGATTGGTCATGGGCCTCTCATGGGAAAATTTCCCTCCAAAACTCTGCCAAGCCATAACTTGAAAAATACAAGGAGTTAGAAGGAAAACTTTACCATTCTGGAAAGATGAGAAGATGCTCTATCTAATGAAACCATTTCAGAACATTTTGAGTGCCTGAAAGATAAAAAATTATGACTGAGACACAAGGGAGGAAGGAATGAAGGGAGTTAGCCAAAAAATAAGCAAGGGGCTTATTTTGGATAACAATTTTGGTGACTCAGAGGGGTCATCTACCTGTTGGATGAAGTTACCAGTTGCCTGAAGCAATCCATTGGGCATTGAGTCATAAAATTCTCTACTTGGTACCCCAACTGATTAGAAAATTACAAGGAGGGAGATTGTGAGAGTGGAATCATTACCTGATCTGGAACATGGCCTGCAAAATTGCATGTTGGGACAGCAAGCTTGTGCCAAAGCACTTAGGGAAAAAAAAAAAACTAAGCTATACAAAACAATGTGCATAAGCACTTGGAGGAATGAAAATATAAGCTAATATGTACAAGGTAGAGATTTTCCCTCTAGTAGCAATGCTTTAGATGGATTCCATTAACTGGAATCTGTAGTTCTTCACCATCCAATGTAGACAATTGGAAGGCATTGTTGTTCTTACACTTTGTGACCATGTAGGGGCCACTCCAAATGGCATCAAACTTTGAATGCCTTCTTGGCTTTTCTCGGTCTGCATCCCATTTCAACACTAGATCTCTAACTTGGAAGGTTCTAGCCTTAGCTTTCCTATCAAAGGTCTTCTTGATCAAGGCTTGATCCTTCTCCATTGCTTGGGCTGCATGCTCTCTGATCTCTTGGAGCTCCATTAATTCTACATATCTCACCTCCATGGGTTCAAACTCCAACAATTCCAATTGCTTCATGAGTTCCAACGTAGGCAACTCAAGTGACATGGGCAAAATTGCCTCTCTTCCATAAACAAGCTTAAATGGAGAATTACCTGTGGATCTCTTGGGAGTGATCCTATCGTCCTATAAGGCTGGTTTCAATTTAGTATGCCAAGTCCTCTGATTTTCATCAAGAGTCCTCTTGATGATCCTTAACAAATTATTATTGGTAGACTCAGCTTGGCCATTACCTTGAGGGTAATAGTTTGATGAAGTGCTAAGATAAATCCCATTTTTGACAGCCCACTCAGTCACCTTTGATCCTATGAATGCCAATGCATTATCTGATATTATAGTGGTAGGTATACCAAATCTGGTTACTATCCCTTCATAGAAGTCTAGAATGTTAGATTCATTCGCTTCTTTGAGTGCCATTGCCTTAGTCCATTTGGTGAAGTAGTCTGTTGCTGTTAGAATCAAATTGTGTCCTTGGCTCAAGTTTGCTTTAATGAATCCAATGAATTCCAAACCCCATTGCATGAATGGCTGGTCAACTGAGATTGGATGCAATGGAAGGGCAGCTAGTCTCTCTTTGCCTGTGAAAAAAGCACAACTCTTGCACCTCTTGATCCATGCATAACAATCACTGAATACCTTGGGCCAATAATAGCCAACCTTCATGATCTTGAGGGCTATCACTCTTGGGGAAAAATGACCTCCAGCTGTCCCACCATGGAACTCTTCCAATGTTCTATCAATCTGATTTGTTCCAATGCATCTCAACAGCACTCCATTTACATCCCTTTTGAACAAAACACCATCAACAAGTGCATATGGGATAGCCTGCAATCTGAAGTGTCTTCTCTTGGTTTTTTTCATCTCTAGAGGGCATAGGCCTATGTGTAGGAAGTGCATTATGTCTTGGGTCCAACAAGGAGTGAGGACACCATCATTCTCTTCTTGAACATTTCCTTGTTCTTGGTTGTTTTGCAGCACCAAAACAACATCCTTTTCATTGCATGCTTCCATTGATTTATTCAAGATGAGCTATTCACATAACCCCTTTCCTCAGACCAGCTTGGTGATTTTGATCTCAATGTAATACTCCATGACATGAGTAATCCACCCTGCACATTTTTCATTTAAATATTTGTTGAGGAGGAAGTATTTTACCCCCACATGAGAAGCGAGTAGTTGAATCTTGTTGTTTGAAACTAGATGCTTAAATTTCTTAAAGGTCCTAATCACTGCAAGAACATGCTTCTCAATGAAGGAATATCTCACCTCATAATCCTCCAGATTTTGTTAAAGAAAGCAATTGGCTTCTTTGCCTTTTCTTTGTTCGTTGTACTAAAATTGTAGAGATCGTATCATCACCTCCAAATGCATAAAGGATGAAATCCTTGGAGAAATTTGCGTTAATGAGAGTTAAAGATTGTGAGATAGCCTATTTGATTGCCCCAAAACTTTCCTTACCTTTTAGTCCATTTGAAAGCCATGCTTTTCTTCAACATCATGGTTATTGGCACGATAAGGGTTACAAAATCCGGGACAAACCTCTAAATAAAATTGATCCTACCCAAGAAAATTTGAAGGGCATTCTAGTGACTTGGTAGTGGTAGTGCTTTTATGGATTGACCCTCTTTGGATCAATTTCTAGTCCTTCTTTTGAAACAATATGGCAAGGAGCTTTCCTTCATGAGCTAGAAAAATACATTTTTTGGGATTCAAGGATACCCCAAATCTTCTACATCTTTGGAACACTTGTCTCAAATGAAAGAGATGATCTGCTGTATTTTTAGAAAAAATAGTGATATCATCTAAATATACTAGCACTATTTTGTTGATTAATCCCTTGAATGCCATATCCATTGCCCTTTGGAAGGTAGCTCCAGCATTGGACAGCCCAAATGGCATTTTTCTATATGCATAAGTCCCCCATTTGGTGGTGAAGGTTGTCTTGAACTGATCATCCTCCTTGACCATGATCTGATTATACCTTGAATAACCATCTAGCAATGAAAACCTCTTAGAGCCAGCAACAACTTGCAAAATCTACTCCATAGAAGGAAGTGGGTAATGATCCTTGAGAGATGCTCTATTCAAATCTCTGAAGTCTACACACAATCTAATTTCCCCACTCTTCTTTCTAACTAGAACTAAGTTTTCTACCCAACTGGAATGCTTGATAGGAAATATGATACTTACCTCTATTAATTTATTCAATTCCTTCTTCATGATAGGCTTAGCACTTGGATCCAATTCAATTGTATGTTGAGCTAGCTTGGGATTGAAACCTTTCAAATCCTCATAGCTCGAAGCAAATATATCAGGGAACTCTTGACAAAGTTGCATAAACTCATACCTTTCTTGCTCGGTTGTTACCTTACCAATTTGAAGTGACTTGCCTTCTCCCACCAAGATGGGCATTGAATCTTCTCCCTTGACTTGGATGTTTGCTTTCTCTTTCCTAAATTGATCATTAGGATTAAAAATGGACTCCAAGGTGACAATCCCCTTTGGTAATTTGTTGGTTCTCAGCTGTACTACCTGATCACCATACCGCTATTCTAATTTTTCTTGATTTTTGGCTGAGAACTCAGCTTATTCTTGCAAGAAATTGATGATTTGTTGATCATTTTCAAACACTTTCCAACTTACGTTATTGTTATGCACTTGAGAGCCTCATAATCACATGAATGCTTGGCTGTAATTTATCTTTCTTGATGCTTTCGACAACATCAAAGGCTGCCCCAACTGCTGCAAGCTTGTCAGTAGCTTGGTTTTCCTTCCTAGGGATGGAACTTATGTTAAAGCCCTCAAAATATTCAATGAGGTCCCACACCCTATTTTTTTAACACTTGAGCAGATCATTTTTGGTAGCATGTTTTCCTCTAACTTGATTAACAATCAGCTCACTATCACCAAAGACTTGTAGATTTTTGATACCTCTTTTAATTGACCAATACAATCCTTGTATCAAAGCTTCATATTCAACAGTGTTGTTAGAGCATGCAAACTGAAATCTAAAAGCTGAATAATATTTGATGCCTTGAGGTGAAACAAGCATTTCTCCCCCTCCTGCACCTTGTCTACTTCTTGATCCATCAAAGAACAACTGCCATACCTCATTGTCATCTTTATGGTCTGATTTGGTGATGCTAGGAATAGGCTGATTTTCTTCATGTATGCAATAAACTCCTAGCTCAGATTCTTCTATTTCTTGGTAGGGATCAAAATCATGTACCTTGCTTTCCCATTCATCAAGAGTTAAATCTAGGATGCTTCCAACCTTGGTGTCAGCTTTGTCTATGCTTGGATAATCCTCTTGATCAAATGCTAAACAGTTGGCATTGATTTGGCTTGGGGTATGGGGCTCAATGTGAAAATTTGCAATAGGCTCAGACCTGATTGTGGCCTTAGTCCCATATCTGGTTCTAAACAACATGTGTGACCAATCAGCAGATAAGTAGCCTCCAATTTTAGCTATGAAATCCCTTGACAAACATAGGGCAAAAAGTGGTGGCAAATCTATCACTGACACATCTTGCAAAATAGTAACATTGGGGCATGCATGCAAAGTAAGATTCAAATCTTTAATCACTCCCACTGTTGTTACTATTGTCCCATCTAGTTGCACTACCCCTTTGGATATGACCTCATATTGGAGACCTAGCTGATCAGCTATTTGCTTGGGCATTACAGAACTACTTGCCCCAGAATCAATCATACAATTGTGTACTAATTTATCTCCAATGATCAATGAAACATAGAATGGAGGGGGCTTCAAAATTTTACCTTGTTGTCCTCCATGATTCCCTTCAGGCTGAGCAGCATTTCTAAGTACCTTCTCTTACATATGAACTTGTTGATTTGAAGTTGACCAATTCTTCATGGCAGCTTGTAGTAGATCCCTTTGGCCTGGGATGGATAATGACTCCCACATTGATATATTCACATTTGTCTTCTTCATCTAATCAATGATGTTGAATGGGGATGAAACATCTCTTTGCTGCCCCTTGGTCTACACATTCTTTTCTTGCACATGGATAGCAATAACTAGCATTTGAATTGGTCTAGAAGGTGGCTTGGACTGTCCTTGTATGTTTGGAACTACATTTTGCTTGCCAACACTTTGTGGAGTGATGGAAGGTTGTGGATCACCTGGAGCTAATGAATGCCCTTCGCCAATATTCCTCTTTTTTGACCTTGTATTGGCTGCTACACCCTGAGACATTACTTGATTCATACCACAAAAATCCTCAGCCTGCCAATTCACTAGTGTAGTCTCATTTGGAACTACATTTTGTTGGGATGTTCCTTGTTGTTGGTTTGTTTCCTAGCTCACCTCACCCTCTACGCCAATTGTTGTCACCATCAAGGCTTGGTTCAAGGCACCATTGAAGCACATAGATTGGTTGTGAGGTTCATTGCATGGGAAGCACCAATCATACTCTTGTGCTACATTATTCTACACTGGCACTAAAGCTTTAGAGGCAGATGCAACATTGGGATTATAGGGCTGAAATGGTTTATTGGCAGGAGGCCTAGCTTGATTTTGATTTTTAGTAGGATTGGGTGGCCTATTAGGCTGAGCTTGAGATTGATAAGAAGGCCTAAAACTTTGGGCCTGCTACCTCTTGAGTGTAACCAGCTCATTGCCTAGACTTTGCAATTGTTTCATGACTTCTTGGAGTTCATTTGAAGCACTAGGGGATGAAGTAGAAGTTTCATTTGAGCTTTGATTTCTAGGAGTGGGAATAGGAGCTATAGTAGGTGTTTGACTAGTGCTTGGATTTTCCAAATTTGGGTATAAGGGCATGGGAGGCCTAGGAGCTAGTTTACCAGCTTGAATTAAATAATTCTCAGCTCTAATGGCAATACTATAAGCTGCAGGTATAGTTGTACCTCCCATGGACTGAATTAACATAGAAATATCAGAATTCAAAGCTTTAAGATAGTATAGAAAAACACCTTCAGTTGTTGGCCTTACTGCCACTGGAATTCTATCCCAAGTCCTTTGAAATCTGAAGTTGAAGTCTGTCAGCTGCTCATTGGGAGCTCTCTTGATGGTAGTCAGTTGTTCCAATAGAGACAAGTTATCTCCCTTCTCTCCAAACTACTCATGGAGAGCTATGCACAATTGGTTCCAATTTTGGATAGAACCAGCCCCAAGGCTTCTAAACCATTGCAATGCTTTCCCTTTGAATGAAGATGCCAACAATTTGATAGCAATTTGCATCTCAAAAATCTCATGGATTGCACAAACATTAGCAATGTCTTTAACATGATCACCAGGAGTGGTCTGATTTTCTCTAGTGAAGAATGGAATGCTATTCAATGTTGTAACTAGAACTAGATTTTGCGTATTAAGAGCAAGTGGAACATTGCCAATGAAATGTACATAAGGGTTGGGTTGTGCCATTCTGATTGGCTTGAGAACCCTTGTTGATTGAGTGAAAGGTCTAGAAGGTGGAGGAGTTGATAGAGTCTGTTTGGTGGAGATGGAGACCTTTGAATCCTCCTTCCTCTATGCCTTCTTCCAGGAGATAGCTGCAGATACTCAGACAACCCTTCTTCTCTGGATTTTGATCTTGTGTTGATTCTTCTCATGAATCTTCAGACTATGACTGCTGAAACTAGTTGATTCTTCCTCTTTGGAGCCACCAGATGTGCAGATCAAGGCTCTTTTCAAGCATGAAACTTGCAACAAATGCACATCAACTTTGTTACAATGAAGATGAAGACCTCTAAGGTCCCACCGGTGTGCCAAAATTATTAGTGCAGATTCACAGCACCCCTAGATGTTTATCAGATTTCTAGTTTGATATTTGGACATCTAGTGTGATTACACACATTGAATCTTTTCCCCAAGTGTGGGACTTGTAAAAATGGGAAAAGAATCTCTAGATTAGAGGCTAGTTCCTCAACTCCTCTGATTAGATGTATGCTTGCAAATTGTAAAGGTTTAAACTATAAATCCTACTCTAAATTCCAAGGGGACAGAGATAGAGAATGCAAAAGAATAAAACTAAGACTAACAAGGTGATACACCAAAGGAGTGGTGAACATTTACTTCTATAAATTGACACAGATCAAAGAAATGCAACAAAACATCATGCAAAAACTGATGAAATGTAATGAAAGATCGAAATGAAATAAATAACACAAGTAGAGGACTGAAACTCATTCACAGAACTTGTGTTGTCCTTTCTAATGTCAAAAACAAATGCATTACAATAGCAGAGAGGCAACAAACATCTGCAGATCTGAAAGAGGTCTGAAATTCCACAAAATCACTTTCTAGGGTGAAGAGGGAGTCTGAAAAACATAAAAATGTCCAACCCTTACAAAATGAGCCAAATCTGGTTTTAATGGTGAAAATTCGAGCTTAGGAAGGAGAAACATGGGAAAACATGAAAGGAACCTTCAACCACCAACCAAATTGCATTAAAATGGCATGGGTACCCTTAAGAGTTCATTCTCTAATGTTTTTGACCATGCTGGGAGAGAATGCAAGCCATACTTCATTAAAAATGGTGGTTGAAATGTCAGTTTTGTTCATCTCCACGTGACCAGAGGCATTTTTTTATTTTCTCTCTCCAAACCCCACCAAAACACAAAATTGAGCCCTCCATCATGTAGAGGATTTCACCATCTTTCCAATGACACAAAGAACATGAAAATCGAGCTCTAGATCAAAAGTTATGCCCTTCTGAAGATTTAGGGAAAAACTAGGGAAAATTTGAATTGGTGGGCGAAAATTCGAAATTTTCCCTCTTTTTTGACTTTGGGAAAATTTCCCCAAAAATCTCCATTACCCAAAGCTTCGATGACACATGGCAAGTTCTAATTGGACCTCAGGGGCACGCTTCCAAATTTTTCTTTGACTCTAACCATTTCCCGAATGGGACACATGGCACCTTGTCATTGGCGTGGGCATGAACAAGCTCTTTCTCCTCCGTGAGATTTTCTTAAGGTTTTTTTCTGAGCACATGGACACGTGGCAACTGCTGATTGGCATGGGCCATCATGGTTGGGCCTTCGTTCCATAATTTTCCTTATTTTGGTGAAAAGGAAAATTTCCTTCCACCCCTCCACCCCGACACCCCTAAGACACGTGGCAGACTATGATTCAGTGGCAAGCTTTCACTTCCAAATTTTTCTATGCACCAACCTTGGAAATTTTTCTTATTTCTCTCCATTGATGTGAACTTTCATGGCACTGAAGACACGTGGCCTCCTCCTATTGGCTGGCGGGCCTGCGGACCAAAATATTTCTTTCTGCACCCTACCTATTCTTGATAAAAAAATTAAGTTGCCTCTGCCCTCTGCCATTCCGATGCCACGTGGCACCTTTTGATTGGTCACCGGCCTCTCATGGGAAAATTTCCCTCTAAAACTCTGTTGAGCCATAACTTGAAAAATACAAGGAGTTAGAAGTAAAAATTTACCATTTTGGAAAGCTGAGAAGATATTCTATCAAATGAAACCATTTCAAGAATGTTTTGAGTGCCTGAAAGGTACAAAATTATGACTAAGACACAAGGGAAGAAGGAATGAAGGGAGTTAGCCAAAAAATAAGCAAGGGGCTTATTTTGGATAATAGGAGCTCAGCGCATTTCTGAGGTCTCCATTTTGAATTTCCCTTTTGGAATTATGCCAAGCTAATGCGTGGCACCTTCCACGAGTTTGTTGTTCGGCCCCAAGTTGGACTCGTATGCCGTTAAGTATAAAAACTTCGAGCCTTTCCCCGATTTCCTCCACTCGAGCCTCTGGTTTATTTGACGTTGTTTTCCCCCTTTGTTGACCCTACTCCTCCATTTTCGAGTCTACCCGTAACTTGACTATTGGATTTGAAATGCGGGCTCATATGACAAAACCGACCATTAGAATTTTTTTACGTGTGGGGTCGGGTTTGATCAATTTTTCCTAGGGGCTATAATTTTGATCACATTTTGGTGATTTACAAGGAAATCTATTGGCTAGATGAAGATACAAATAACCTTTGAAGTATTCATTGGGCATGGAGTCACAAATAATAGCCCGATATTGACCCTTTTCTCGAGACAATTGGAGCACGAATACTTGTGCTAGCTAACCACGAACCCCACTGCTATGTACTCTCAAATTTTTATAAGAAAATATTAGAAATGGGGTTTCGTGAGTCAAAAGTTGTATTAACCCATGGCTTTCATCCTGTCTTGAAATGGACTATAGGCATCTTGAACCGCATAGTGATACAACCTCGGAGCAACAAAACACAACAACACGTTATGTACAAAACTAGAAAATCATACATGCCCCAAGTGGAACATGTAGAGTGTGCACAAGCACTTCTTCTATTGAAAACAAACCTAAACTATAACAAGACAATGTGCATACACACTTAGAGGAATGAAACCTACTGCTACCCTACACTAATGAAAGAGACAAGCAATTTCAAACAAAACCTAATACCGGTAATGTAAATTAGTTTCCACTTCTTATAATTTATAGCCATGAAGATGATTTGGCACTGAATTTAGCTATTGGTATGAGTGAAAACTGACAATAGGCCAATCCTCCACCTAAATCATCAAGGTATCAACTGAAAACAAAACAAATACCTCTTTTAGTTGCTTTGTATTTGGGTTGAAGAGGCATTATAGCTGATCCTTGGTATTTTGACACTCATCCTCATGCTTAGAAGCAAGCATGACTGGTTGTGGCTTCTCCCTTGGCTCCAATGAGGCCAAGTATTTGATTGGGCAAGGTCTAGTCCTTTGAATGTGCCCCTTGCTCTAAATTTCAACTCCAAGAATGGAGTCTTCCTGCTAACCTTCCTAGGTGGATGGTGTGAGAGAGATGATGACATCCTCTTGAATTTTCACTTCCTTCTCCTGTGAAGAACATGAAGATTTGTATCTTCCAACCTTGGTTCAGATCATTTGTTGTGAGGCATAAGCTAATATCCTTGGATGTTCTCTGTTATGGTGGAAGGCTCTTTTGCTTAGAGGGTGGATGATGGAGGAGAAAATTATGTGATATCCATAAGCTCCTATCTCTGCCAAAGCACTCCTCGAAGTCATACGAGATAATCTACCTCCTTGTTGTCCCACCGCACGTGCTTGACCTCCTCCATGGTGTCCTCCTAATCGAAACTTGATCGTAATGGTTCCCCTCTTTTCAAACATGAATTTTGAAATCTCAAACTCCTTGTAATGACCGCTGGGCATCAGCTCCTTTTCTACCTGCCCTCCACCAAGCTATCTTCATTTTTCAACATACTATTTTGTCACCCACCTACCATAATTTATACCTTGTCACCTCATTTTCACCTGCTCCTCCTTGATGTGTTCTGGATAGTGAATTTATTAATGGTGAAATGAAGGTCTGTCGCCCTGAGGTTGCGTGGGTGGGTGTGGATCCTCAAAATCATGCTGTACAGGCAGCTTCAGTGGAGCGCAAAACGGATCTACGCCTGGAAAGTGCCGTGAGGAAGTGGGTCGCTATAGGAAGAAGCTACGAGGCGGAGAAGTAAAAAAAAACTTATCCCAAAAAATCCGGGGCCTCTAGAGAGAGTTAATCCGGGGAGCTGCAGGGTGATCCCAAGACACCGCTGTTGTTGATCCTAGTGTTCTAGTTACACGCGACCAGTCGTGATCAGTTGTGCAAAATCTTGCAGCTGTAGTTGAAGAACGAGATAAAGTTTTAGTTGAGCTGTCGTTCCTTTTCATTTTGGTAAGTTTTGCAGGCGAGAATGAGAGTGCCATTTGTTTGCACTGTCGGTTGTTTCTTGGAAGTGGGTTGATTGAGTATTGCTCGGATCTGTTTAGTATCAATGCATCCTCGGATTCGAGATCCTCCTTCAAGATTTGTCTGTCAAATTTGACTATGTGACAATGAGAGTGTTACCAGTGGTTCCTTTTTTTAACGATTGATCTAAGCTTCCCTTAAATGTATGTGGAGAGAGTTGATTGTGGATTTTATAGTGAATCTAAACTCGTGTTGCAGATTGTTCTTCCTTGCATTTGTGATTACGTACTACCTTTCGAGTCTGTGTCGTGCATTTCGGTAAAGCTCTCAAGTTTTCCCGGTTGGGTGGCCGAGAATTAATGGCGCCGTTCGGAAGATGAAAGAGGTCTCCCAAAGTAGGGAATAGTTGCTTCATATGATGAGGCCACCATGAGCATGACAAAGTTGCCAAAGTCATCCTCAGAAAGCACGTTTGGAAAGAAGTATCTTGTGTTATCGAGAGAGGCACAAATGTATTTGTAGTTGTTTACGGTCCTAAATGGTGGAAGAAGATGTTAACATTATCTGCTACGGGCGATGCCCATGCGTGTAGGCCCTTCGGTTAGTGTTTCTGTGTTTGAAGTTGGTTTTTTTTTTTTTTTAGCTATGCCTGAGACGGGAAGATTCAAGTGTTGCATCAGGGGACATTTCAACTTATACGGATCAAGTGCAATCAATTAGCATTCATTAACGGCATGGTATTTGTTTTATTCGAGTTCACATCCCCTGAATTTGGAGCCTGATCCTAGAGAAGCACATGAATAAGAAGATTTAAGGAAGCATCCTCTGCATAGTATATTTTACAACAGTACATAGCAGCATTAGGAGCGAGGATAGAGAGCTCATTTTGGAATTCTTATGCAATGGGTCGAGTGAAGATGCTAACTTCGAGTATGAGATGGCCACAAAATAACAAAGACTAAGAATCCTTCCAAGGATCTTTGAGACAGGGGGTTTTGTTCGTGGCGAGATGATGTCGGATATGTGGTATGTAGAGCTTGTAGTTACAGGAAACAAAGTCTATGCATGGAAGCAATCTAGTGTTTGGACAGCCACCTATTGCATCCTTCTAGTCGTGCCTTCAAAAGGGAATCCTGGTGTGGTATATTGCAAGAAAAGACCAGTGTAACAGAGGATAAAGCGAAGGGCATGTGGTCACATTGCAGATCCTTGCGGATGTACACGACTCGGTGGATGCGTTAAAAAGGGCAAGATAGACTAACCATATACATAATATGCTAGTATCTAATAACCTCTTGAAATGAAAATTTTTCTTTCTAGAAATTGGCTTAAATCTCGTGATTTTGTGGATTTGCGTTTAGTACAAGGTTGTGACAGTTTGTTACTTCGGATTTGCCTCGTTGGTTGTTCTTGTTGACGTAATCAAACCCTTGTATATATAAAACAAACAACGGTTCTCAGTGTATGCTTTGATTGATCACATGGAAAATATATATATGTATATATAATTTTAAAAGTTACTTCCTTCTGCAAAAATGTTGTTGTTTCTTTTGTGAACCTGGGTATGTAATCGCCCCTAGAACGTTGTAGCGTTGACTAGTATTGGTTTCATGTTATGTTGTTGCCCTAGAGGAAAACATACAGTTAAATTATTATTATTATTTTTATGATAAGCGTGATTATGCACTTCGTGTATTGTGCAAATTATTAGGGCTTTTGAAAATTAGAAGTTCATTATATATGCTTGTTAAGAAGGAAGTTTTGGGCCGAAAATATGTCCTGGGTTGATAGAAGGGCATAAATTTTGATAGAACCCCATTTTGATCCTACTCTTTCTATGAGTAAAATTTGTTAAATTTAATGACCTTTATGGTGTTAAGATATGGTATGTTGATGATTCCCTGTGTGATCGATTTAATCACGTATAGACATAATGCCTTGATGGAGTAAGGTAATATCTTTCACGGTTCATGAAAGTGAAGGTTTTCATCATTTCGCTTAAGGTAACATGAAGTTCCTTATTTTAGTCAAACTTGTTTTGTACTTCCTTCTTGATGAGTGACCTTTCATTGCAAATTTAGAATGATTGTGATGGAAGATCGTGAATATACTTTGTTGTCAAAAAGGGAAAAGAAGCTATGGAATAGTTTGTTTATGTGTCGAACGTAATAATTGTAATTACATCGTTATAGAAGTTCGTTATTGGAGGATATCTATCTTCAATGGTATATTATGTGTTTAATCACTGCATAGGTTACCACAAACTTAGTGTTGAGATGTAAATTAAGGAGAGTTGAGAGACCTCTTCCTTTGTATACATCATTTATGATATTAGGAAGTGAGTTGATGTCGGAAAATTTCAACCAAGTCTAGATTCATGGCTATGTTCCTCTAAAACGGGAGGATTATAAATCTAAGGTATTATGAAAATTGCAAGGATGTGTTTAGAATGCTAGATTGCCTACTCAACTTGGGTATTAATGAGGCTTGTCGCTATTCTGGCCCTGGTCATGTTCAGTAGGTAGGCTACATTAGGCAATGCCTATTCCGGACATTCTTACTAGTCCTTTCCACTTATCCTTATTAGCTATGAAGTCACTTATTACCTAGGATATATTGGTTGTGGGTTTGAATATAATATTTTCATCCTTTAAACCTTTTTGATTACATGATGGAACTTTTTTCCCTCGTTGTTCGTTTACAGCCTATTAGGCCTATGTCCCTACGGAACGATTCCAAAACTATATTCTTTTTGGTAGCTAAGATCGGGCCTGGTTTTTATCTTTTGACTTCACCTTGAGAATGTGGATTGATGGGTTACACTTTATATTTCAATCACGTAATCTATGGGATTACATGATTGAAATCCTAATGCTCTCAACTCTTGTGTCTAATCATTTAAATTTCATAGTCTTGTGTTTTTGGTTGTCAAAATTTTGTAGTTTTAGAGGTATTTGCATAACTAAAACTTATGGTTTTCTTCTTAATTGATATGTTGAAAATTATGTGTTGTTTCAAATGGTTGTTGGAGATTAGTACTTTGATTCCTTTCTGAAATAGAATGTTTCCTTTCATGGTATTGTTAGCTAGTAGCTTATCGTTACTTTATGTATAGTCTTATCTTGCTCGATTCTCGAACCTGACTTTGGAGTTATTAATTGTTGTAGATGGATTACGTGGTTAGATGATGGAAAGACTTGTAGATTATTGCATCAATCTTGGTTATGATGTTCTTTTCTACGAATGTGTATTATGTTATAAAATTTTGAAAGAGCCTTTGGACATTTTAGAAGAAGGGTCGATTAGTGCACAGTAAATGTATTGTAGAGTATTGTTGTTGTAACTATTGAAAGCGTGTCTTGTTTGGTTATCATGTGAAAGATAAATTTGATTACCGCTTGGTTATGGGATATTCTAGTGAACTTTAACAATTAGTATAGTAGTGGGGCATGTCCATGTTATTACTCTCTTGCTCCCTAGTCATGGTTCAATAGAGATGATATGTCCCTTTGATTTGTACATCATGTTGGAATGAATTGATATAACCTTGTTTTGTTTTCGCAAATGAGTACTGTTAAACTTTTCTCTTGAGTTAAAATGTTGTGTTGTAAATCCTCCTAAGGCATAGTAGTGATGAGTTTGTAAACACTATAAAGTGAACTGGATATTCCTTATAAAAGTTAAACGGAAATTTATGTATATGAGCATATTAATGTAGATGTGATCCACTTGAAACCTTTGAGACCTGGAACAATCAAGAGGAATCTATCTTTTGTAACAAAACATGATTACTTGTTTTTCCCCCGAGCTAAACTAATAAACACTATTTGTTTTGGTGAAACCCTAAATGGTCTCATGGTGAAATCAATGGTTAAATTTTAGAAGATGATAGGGTTTAATAAGTAGGAGTGAAAGTGATTAATAAAACCTTAAATATCTCTTTATCGTTTGAAATGTTCCCCTTTGTCAAACTTAATTAAGTAAAGTCTAGATGGAACATTTAACCAATCTCGGTAAACTCTTAACTTCAATGAAAGATTGATAGTAAACAATGTGACCCTGAAGCTAAATTCTGTTGACCTGTTCTGTTAACCCTTGCCTTGATTCATGGTGATATTTCTTAAGCAAGGTCAAGTTTGATCCTTAAACAAGAAGGCTATTGTTATGAACCCTAAGCGGTACTTTCCACTCAATCGGAGCTTATGCCTTCACCTGAGCATTAGAGGTGTGGAACATGTGTTAGTGACTTGAGCAAGATTAATTAACCTTGTAAGAAATGGAAAATGTTCTAAAATCAAATGAATAAGAAAGATTTGGACATAAAATTTGATGATCCTAGTTTGGAAAGTTTGGCCTTAAGCTATTTAGTCAATAGTTGAAAATAAAGAAATTCTCCCTTGTGAAAAGAATTATGTGAATCATTACGTGAAATTTTATAAGAATGCAAGATAAGAATTAAGAGACACTTTAGTAAAAAAGAAAATTTAACAAGAAATTCCTCATGGGTTGCCCTAATTTGTGAGTGTGTCATGTGGATTAGACTTCCATGTTGTCTTGTGAAAAGAAGAGTACATTGTCCTTGATAGGTGTGAACGTTCTCATCATCGACCTTGTGGTCTCCCCATAACAAGTGGTTCTGGTGTTGGTTGTAACCTTGTGACGACATGTTGTGTCGTGTTGTGTCAAAGCAAGTCAAAAAAAAAAGTTATCTTGTATTTCACTTGTGTTGGTACTTTTTTTTGTGTTACACTTTTGTATCGAGATCATAGGTTCATGCTCTCGAACCTATGGGCCGGATTGGTGTTATATGATGACGTTACGTGGTGGTGGTGGTGTTACATGAGGATACTGCATGATGATGATGATGTTGCATGATGATGATTTATATTGGAAGAGTAATGTGTTTTAAGTGTGATTTGATTATTGTCGTAATTGTGATATTGTGAACGCACGTGATGTGTATGTCGCTCAGTGCGTATTTGTCATCATGTTGATGTGTTGGGGATGAGAGTATTCTCTCTCCTTCTTGTGGATTCTAGGAAGAATTCACGTGTGAATTGTGTTGTGATGCGTGAAAAGAATTCTAATGTGGATGACGTAGTGTTGGAGCATTGTGGCATATTGTGATATGTGGGTGTATCAATGTGTTGTATGACTAGTTGGTGTTAAAAGAAACGAGTTGTATCATGATGTTTTTACCATGTTCTAAAGAAATGTGTGTACCACCTTGTTATGTTGCAATGTATGTTATGTTGTGATGTACTATGTTCATCGTATGTATGTCTGTGCAAATAGGTAATGCTTCATGTTGTGATTTTGGGTCATACGGTGAGTGTATGAACCCTATCGTATGGAGATTGCACTTTCGGTGCAGAATGTGGTAAAGTGATGTATTGCGCCCTGTGAATGTATGATTTTGATATACCCCGTATACCTACCATACGTGAGACATTATGGTAGCTATGTGTGTACCACCATGGTGTTAGTAATGTAGTTACATGTTATGTTGTGAGCCTTACACTAACCGACCCTGAGGGAGATCGGTAGAAGTGTATGTTGAGAGTGAGGAATGGTGTACCATGGGTCAATAACTCGAGTCAAAACTCGGTTTAGTAGATTACATGTGACTCTTTCCTCTCTCCCTATGTGGTTGTATGTATGCAACCTTAGTGTATCTATGACTATGTTTAGCCTTGTCGAAGGGTGGTGGGATTGATATATATTTTACGAGCTGAGGCTCGATGTTCGAGTACCCTGTGAACTCGTTGAGTACCCCTTTGGTGGCTAGATAAGGCCACCACAGATTATCGTAATGTGACATTGTTATAAGTTGATTTTATTCGTAAATTGAGATTTTACTTTATTTTTGCAAGGACCAGCATCTTTTCTTGATTTGATGCTTTACAATTTGGGCATTTCCTTGGTTTGTGGCACTAACATGGGGATTTTGATACTAACTTTGGCTATTTGGCCATTTATTTTAGCTTGATTTGGGGTCTTCTTTTAAATTTGGAATTCTTACCGCCTTGCCCAAGGCTTGTACTTCGCCACTTGGCACTTTGACTGGATTGTTGTGCTGGTTCTAATGTCGTGATGTGTGGAATAGGGTCATGGGATGCACCATGGATTAGTTGGACCTATGGACCCGCTTCGGTGTATGAGGGTACGCCCCAAGGGGTACATATAACTAGCGGGTTGTTGAACCACGCATTATTATGTCACTTGGGTTAGGAGTGTTCAAACTCGATGTGCCTTGGGCACAGAGAGACAACCGACCTCCTTGAGGGAGGCATAAGAGTTTGAGGGAGGCATAAGAGCTTGAGGGAGGCATAAGAGTTTGAGGGAGGCATAAGAGTTTGAGGGAGGCATAAGAGACTTGAGGGAGGCATAAGAGACTTGAGGGAGGCATAAGAGTTTGAGGGAGGCTTATGATATTTGTCTGTATGGTTGATGTTTCAGGATATATGTTGAGTTATTGTGATGTTTGGTAGTGGTCTTTTGATGTATGTGTTACTCATGTCAGATGGTTATGTGTTGTGATGTTGTGGACATGTCATTGATTCCCTTGTGGACACTATGTACCTATAGCATGGTTTGTTGTTATGTGAGTCTTTCATTGATGCAAATTGAGGAAATGTCTAGTGGATTGTAGTACTCTTTTGTTTGAGTATTTGGTATGTCAGTCATTGATGTGTGATGAGTACCTATGTTATGGGGAGTGTGCCTATTCTATTCCGTAATTGTGTAACCTTTTGTGGTGTAATACAATCTTGAAGTATATACTTGTGTGCTTGTGAATCTGTAGGGTCTTGTGAACCTGATAGGGTGTTGTGTTAGCAGCTCATGTTGGGCACCCACAATAAGGAATAAATCAAAACCCTCAATGATGATATTTTTAAAAGAAACTAAAACTAGAAATAATGATAATGGAAAGAGACTAATGAAATGATGAACAAGAAAGAACTGCCAATCTTCACAGAACCTTGAAAGTTAAAATTTCTACCAAATGTTCCTAAGGCTACCCTGTGGCCATGCTTTAAATCAACTAAAATTTTAAACCATAGAGTGTACTCCCTCCTGTGTCTGTTCTTGGTTGCTTACCATTTCTTTGCCTTTGTGTTATGTCACATCGAGGACGATGCTTCTTAAGGGGAGGAGAATGTAATGCCCACCTGGGCATCGGCTCCTTTTTTACCCGCCCTCCACCGGCTATCTTCATTTTACAACATACTGAAGTCACCCACCTACCATAATTTATACCTTGTCACCTCATTTTCACTGCTCCTCCTTGACGTGTTACGGATAGTGAATTTATTAATGGTGAAATGAAGCTCTGTCACCCGAGGTTGCGTGGGTGGGTGTGGATCCTCAAAATCGTGCCGTACGTCTGTGCAGCCGGTGGAGCGCAAAATGGATCTTCACTGGAAAGTGCCGTGAGGAAGTGGGTCGCTATAGGCGTAGCTACAAGGCAGAGAAGTAAAAAAAAACTTATCCCAGAAAATACGTGGCCTCTAGAGAGAGTTAATTTGGGGAGCTGCACGGCGATCCCAAGGCACCGTGGTATTGATCTGGTGTTCTTGTTACACGCAACAACCGATCATGATCGGGTTGTGTAAAATCTTGCAGCTGTAGTTGAAGAACGAGATAAAGTTTTAGTTGAGCTGTCGTTCCTTTTCATTTTGGAAAGTCGCTTCTGTCCAGGTGACAGATCTAGCGTGGAAGAAGCTCGGTCAAACCTTGAGGTAAGTTTTGCAGGCGAGGCTGAGAGTGCCATTTGTTTGCACTGTCGGTCATTTCTTGGAAGTGGGTTGATTGAGTATTGCTCGGATCTGTTCAGTATCAATGCATCCTTGGATTCGAGATCCTCCTTCAAGATTTGTCTGTCAAATTTGACTATGTGACAGTGAGAGTGTTACCAGTGGTTCCTTTTTTAACGATTGATCTAAGCTTCCCTTAAATGTATGTGGAGAGGGTTGATTGTGGATTTTATAGTGAATCTAAACTCGGGTTGCAGATTGTTCTTCCTTGCATTTGTGATTCTGTACTACCTTTCTGAGCCCCGTGTCGTGCATTTCTAGTAAAGCTCTCCAAGTTTTTCCCAATTGGGTGGCCGAGAATTAATGGCGCTCGTCGGAAGATGAAACGAGTCTCCCAAAGCAGGGAGAAAATGATTGCTTCATCTGACAGAGCCGCCATGAGCATGACAAATTTGCCAAAGTCATCATGCAAAGACATGTTTGGAAAGAAGTATATTGTGTTATCGAGAGGCGAGAAATGTATTTGTAGTTGTTACGGTCACGAATGGTGGAAGAAGATGTTAACATTATCTGCTACGAGGCGATGCCCATGCGTGTAGGCCCTTCGGTTAGTGTTTCTGTGTTCGAAGTTTGTTTGTTTTTTTAGCTATGCACGAGACGGGAAGATTCAAGTGTGTCAGTGAAGAAGGAGAGGACTGGTGTGCACGTCTTTTCTTGTTTTATGACATGCTCATCCTCCGGTTGCGAGCTTGCATTCTATGAGGGGTTTGGTCTTTTATCCAAGTGTGCATGTCCGGAATGTTGGGTTGCATCGAGAGGACATTTCAACTTATGCGAGATCAAGTGCAATCAATTAGCATTCGTTAACGGCATGGTATTTGTTTTATTCGAGTTCACATCCCACGAATTTGGAGCTTTGATCCTAGAGAAGCACATGAATAAGAAGATTTAAGGAAGCATCCTCTGCATAGTATATTTTACAATAGTACATAGCAGCATCGGGAGCGAGGATAGAGAGCTCGTTTTGGAATTCTTATGCAATGGGTCGAGTGAAGATGCTAACTTCGAGTATTAGACGGCCACAAAATAACAAAGACTAAGAATCCTTCCAAGGATCTTTGAGACAGGGGTTTTGTTCTATGGCAGATGATGTCGGATATGTGGTATGTAGAGCTTGTAGTTCAGAGGCAACAAAGTCTATGCATCGAAGCAATCTAGTGTTTAGACAACCACCTATTGCATCCTTCTAGTCGTGCCTTCAAAAGGGAATCCTGGTGTGGTATATTGTAAGAAAAGACCAGTGGAATAGAGGATAAAGCGAAGGGCATGTGGCTGTAGCAGTCCTTTTTGGATGTACACGACTGGTGGATGCGTTAAAATAAGCAAGATAGACTAACCATATACATAATATGCTATTATCTAATAACCTCTTGAAATGAAAATTTTTCTTTCTAGAAATTGGTTTGAATCTTTGATTTTGTGGATTTGCGTTCAGTACATGGTTAATAGTTTGTTACTTCTGGATTTGCCTCTGTTGGTTGTTCTTGTTGACGTAATCAAACCCTTGTATATATAAAACAAACAACGGTTCTCAGTGTATGCTTTGATTGATCACATGAAAAATATATATATGTATATATAATTTTAAAAGTTACTTCCTTCTGCAAAAATGTCGTTGTTTCTTTTGTGAACTTGGGTATGTAATCGCCCCTAGAACATTGCAGCGTTGACTAGTATTGGTTTCCTGTTATGTTGTTGCCGTAGAGGAAAACATACAGTTAAATTATTATTATTATTTTTATGATAAGCGTGATTATGCACTTCGTGTATTGTGAAAATTATTAGGGCTTTTGAAAATTAGAAGTTCATTATATATGCTTGTTAAGAAGGAAGTTTTGGGCGAAAATATGTCACTGGGTTGATAGAAGGGCATAAATTTTGATAGAACCCCATTTTGATCCTACTCTTTCTATGAGTAAAATTTTTAAATTTAATGACCTTTATGGTGTTAAGATATGGTATGTTGATGATTCCTGTGTGATCGATTTAATCACGTATAGACATAATTCCTTGATGGAGTAAGGTAATATCTTTCACGGTTCGTGAAAGTGAAGGTTTCATCAATTTGCTTAAGGTAACATGAAGTTCCTTATTTCAGTCAAACTTGTTTTGTACTTCCTTCTTGATGAGTGACCTTTCATTGCAAATTTAGAATGATTGTGATGAAGATCGTGAATATACTTTGTTGTCAAAAAGGGAAAAGAAGCTATGGAATATTTTGTTTATGTGTCGAACGTAATAATTGTAATTACATCGTTATAGAAGTTCGTTATTGGAGGATATCTATCTTCAATGGTATATTATGTGTTTAATCACTGCATAGGTTACCACAAACTTAGTGTTGAGATGTAAATTAAGGAGAGTTGAGAGACCTCTTCCTTTGTATACATCATTTATGATATTAGGAAGTGAGTTGATGTCGGAAAATTTCAACCAAGTCTAGATTCATGGCTATGTTCCTCTAAAACGGGAGGATTATAAATCTAAGGTATTATGAAAATTGCAAGGATGTGTTTAGAATGCTAGATTGCCTACTCAACTTGGGTATTAATGAGGCTTGTCGCTATTCCGGCCCTGGTCATGTTCAGTAGGTAGGCTGTTAGGCAATGCCTATTCCAGGACATTCTTACCGTCCTTTCCACTTATCCTTATTAGCTATGAAGTCACTTATTACCTAGGATATAATGGTTGTGGGTTTGAATATAAGATTTTCATCCTTTAAACCTTTTTGATTACATGATGGAACTTTGTTTTTCCCCTCGTTGTTCGTTTATAGCCTATTAGGCCTATGTCCCTACGGAACGATTCCAAAACTATATTCTTTTTGGCAGCTAAGATCGGGCCTGGTTTTTATCTTTTGACTTCACCTTGAGAATGTGGATTGATGGGTTACACTTTAGATTTCAATCACGTAATCTATGGGATTACATGATTGAAATCCTAATACTCTCAACTCTTGTGTCTAATCATTTAAATTTCATAGTCTTGTGTTTTTGGTTGTCAAACTTTTGTAGTTTTAGAGGTATTTGCATAACTAAAACTTATGGTTTTCTTCTTAATTGATATGTTGAAAATTATATCTTGTTTCAAAAGGTTGTTGGAGATTAGTACTTTGATCCATTTCCTGAAATAGAATGTTTCCTTTCATGGTATTGTTAGCTAGTAGCTTATTGTTGCTATGTATAGTCTTATCTTGCTCAGTTCTCGTGAACTGACTCAGGTTATTAATTGTTGCAGATGGCTTACGTGGTTAGATGATGGAAAGACTTGTAGATTATTGCATCAATCTTGGTTATGATGTTCCTTTGTACGAATGTGTATTATGTTATAAAATTTGGAAAGAGCCTTTGGACATTTTAGAAGAAGGGTCAGTGCCTAGTAAATGTATTGTAGAGTATTGTTGTTGTAACTGTTGAAACTGTGGCTTGTTTGGTTATCATGTGAAAGATGAAATTTGATTACCTCTTGGTTATGGGATATTCTAGTGAACTTTAACCCTTAGTATAGTAGTGGGGCATGTCCCATGTTATTACTCTCTTGCTCCCTAGTCATGGTTCAATAGAGATGATATGTCCCTTTTATTTGTACATCATGTTGGAATGAATTGATATAACCTTGTTTTGTTTTCGCAAACGAGCAGTCTTGTTAAAATTTGCTCTTGAGTTAAAATGTTGTGTTGTAAATCCCCTAAGTCATAACTTAGTGATGATTTTGTAAACACTATAAAGTGAAGCTGGATATTCCTTATAAAAGTTAAACGGAAATTTATGTATATGAGTATATTAATGTAGATGTGATCCACTTGAAACCTTTGAGACTTGCAACAATCAAGAGGAATTTATCTTTTGTAACAAAACATGATTACTTGTTTTTCCCCGAGCTAAACTAATAAACACTATTTGTTTTGGTGAAACTCTAAATGGTCTCATGGTGAAATCAATGGTTAAATTTTAGAAGATGATAGTGTTTAATAAGTAGGAGTGAAAGTGATTAATAAAACCTTAAATATCTCCTTATCGTTTGAAATGTTCCCCTTTGTCAAACTTAATTAAGTAAAGTCTAGATGGAACATTTAACCAATCTTGGTAAACTCTTAACTTCAATGAAAGATTGATAGTAAACAATGTGACCACTCGAAGCTAAATTTTGTTGACTGTTACTGTTAACCCTTGCCTTGATTCATGGTGATATTTCTTAAGAAAGGTCAAGTTTGATCCTTAAACAAGAAGGCTATTGTTATGAACCCTAAGCGGTACTTCCCACTCAATCGGAGCTTATGCCTTCACTGAGCATTAGAGGTGTGGAACATGTGTTAGTGACTTGAGAAAGATTAATTAACCTTGTAAGAAATGGAAAATGTTCTAAAATCAAATGAATAAGAAAGATTTGGACATAAAATTTGATGATCCTAGTTTGGAAAGTTTGGCCTTAAGCTATTTAGTCAATAGTAGAAAATAAAGAAATTATCCCTTGTAAAAGAATTATGTGAATCATTACATGAAATTTTATAAGAACGCAAGTTAAGAATTAAGAGACACTTTAGTAAAAAAAGAAAATTTAACAAGAAATTCCTCATGGGTTGCCTAAGCTGTGAATGTGTCATGTGGTTTAGACTTCCATGTTGTCTTGTGAAAAGAAGAGTACATTGTCCTTGATAGGTGTGAACGTTCTCGTCCGACCTTGTGGTCTCCCCATAACAAGTGTTTCTGGTGTTGGTTGTAACCTTGTGACGACATGTTGTGTCGTGTTGTGTCAAAGCAAGTCAAAAAAAAAAAAATTATCTTGTATTTCAAATGTGTTGTCCTTATGTTGGTACTTTTGTTGTGTTACACTTTGGTATCGGAGCGTAGGTTCATGCTCTCAAACCTATGGGCCAGGTTGGTGTTATATGATGATGTTACGTGGTGGTGGTGGTGTTACATGAGGATACTGCATGATGATGATGATGTTGCATGATGATGATTTATATTAGAAGAGTAATGTGTTTTAAGTGTGATGTGATTAGTGTCGTAATTGTGATATTGTGAACGCACGTGATGTGTATGTCACTCAGTACGTATTTGTCATCATGTTGATGTGTTGGGGATGAGAGTATTCTCTCTCCTTCTTGTGGATTCTAGGAAGAATTCACGTGTGAATTATTGTTGTGATGTGTGAAAATAATTCTAATGTGGATGACGTAGTGTTGGAGCATTGTGGCATATTGTGATATGTGGGTGTATCAATGTGTTGTATGACTAGTTGATGTTAAAAGAAACGAGTTGTATCATGATGTTTTTACCATGTTCTAAAGAAACGTGTGTACCACCTTGTTATGTTGCAATGTATGTTATGTTGTGATGTACTATGTTCATCGTATGTATGTCTGTGCAAATAGGTAATGCTTCATGTTGTGATTTTGGGTCATACGGTGAGTGTATGAACCCTATCGTATGGTGATTGCACTTTGGGTGCAGAATGTGGTAAAGTGATGTATTGCGCCCTGTGAATGTATGATTGTGATCTACCCCGTATACCTACCATACGTGAGACGTTATGGTAGCTATGTGTGTACCACCATGGTGTTAGTAATGTAGTTACATGTTATGTTGTGAGCCTTACACTAACCGACCCTGAGGGAGATCGGTAGAAGTGTATGTTGAGAGTGAGGAATGGTGTACCATGGGTCAATAACTCGAGTCAAAACTTGGTTTAGTAGATTACATGTGACTCTTTCCTCTTTCCCTATGTGGTTGTATGTATGGAACCTTAGTGTATCTATGACTATGTTTAGCCTTGTCGAAGGGTGGTGGGATTGATATATATTTTACGAGCTGAGGCTCGATGTTCTGAGTGCCAGCAACTCATTGAGTACCCCTTTGGCGGCTAGATAAGGCCACATAGTTATCATAATGTGACATTATTATAAGTTGATTTTATTCGTAAATTGAGATTTTACTTTATTTTTGCAAGGATCAAAGCATCGTTTCTTGATTTCAATGCTTTACAATTTTGGGCATTTCCTTGGTTTGTGGCACTAACATGGGGATTTTGATACTAACTTTGGCTATTTGGCCATTTATTTTAGCTTGATTTGGGGTCTTCTTTTAAATTTGGAATTTTTACCGCCTTGCCCAAGGCTTGTACTTTGCCACTTGGCACTTTGACTGGATTGTTGTGCTGGTTCTAATGTCATGATGTGTGGAATAGGGTCATGGGATGCACCATGGATTGGTTGGACCTATGGACCCGCTTCGTTGTATGGGGGTACGCCCCAAGGGGTACATATAACTAGCGGGTTGTTGAACCACGCGTTATTATGTCACTTGGGTTAGGAGTGTTCGAACTCGATGTGCCTTGGGCACAGAGAGACAACCGACCTCCTTGAGGGAGGCATAAGAGTTTGAGGGAGGCATAAGAGCTTGAGGGAGGCATAAGAGTTTGAGGGAGGCATAAGAGACTTGAGGGAGGCATAAGAGACTTGAGGGAGGCATAAGAGTTTGAGGGAGGCTTATGATATTTATCTCGTATGGTTGATGTTTCAAGATATATGTTGAGTTATTGTGATGTTTGGTAGTGGTCTTTTTGATGTATGTGTTACTCATGTCGATGGTTATGTGTTGTGATGTTGTGGACATGTCATTGATTCCCTTGTGGACACTATGTACTGTAGCATGGTTTGTTGTTATGTGAGTCTTTCATTGATGCAAATTGAGGAAATGTCGGTGGATTGTAGTACTCTTTTGTTTGAGTATTTGGTATGTCATCATTGATGTGTGATGAGTACCAATGTTATGGGGAGTGTGCCTATTCTATTCCGTATTTGTGTAACCTTTTGTGGTGTAATACAATCTTGAAGTATATACTTGTGTGCTTGTGAATCTGTAGGGTCTTGTGAACCTGATAGGGTGTTGTGTTAGCAGCTCATGTTGGGCACCCACAATAAGGAATAAATCAAAACCCTCCAATGATGATATTTTTAAAAGAAACTAAAACTAGAAATAATGATAATGGAAAGAGACTAATGAAATGATGAACAAGAAAGAACTGCCAATCTTCATATAACCTTGAAAGTTAAAATTTCTACCAAATGTTCCTAAGGCTACCCTGTGGCCATGCTTTAAATCAACTAAAATTTTAAACCATAGAGTGTACTCCCTCCTGTGTCTGTTCTTGGTTGCTTACCATTTCTTTGCCTTTGTGTTATGTCGCATCGAGGACGATGCTTCTTAAGGGGAGGAGAATGTAATGACCGCTGGGCATCGGCTCCTTTTCTACCTGCCCTCCACCAGCTATCTTCATTTTTCAACATACTAGCTGTCACCCACCTACCATAATTTATACCTTGTCACCTCATTTTCACCTACTCCTCCTTGACGTGTTCTGGATAGTGAATTTATTAATGGTGAAATGAAGGTCTGTCACCCTGAGGTTGTGTGGGTGGGTGTGGATCCTCAAAATCATGTTGTATAGGTAGCTTCAGTGGAGCGCAGAACAGATCTTCGCCTGGAAAGTGTCGTGAGGAAGTGGGTCGCTATAGGCAAGCGGCTTACAAGCGTAGAAGTAAAAAAAAACTTATCCCAGAAAATCCGTGGCCTCTAGAGAGAGGTAATTCGGGGAGCTGCAGGGCGATCCCAAGGCACCACTGGTGTTGATCCTGGTGTTCTTGTTGCATGACAATCATGATTGATTGTGTAAAATCTTGCAGTTCTGTAGTTGAAGAACGAGATAAAGTTTTAGTTGAGCATCGTTCCTTTTCATTTTGAAAGTCAAGTCCTGGCCGGTGATGATCTAGCGTGGAAGAAGCTCGCTCAAACCTTGAGGTAATTTTTGCGGCGAGAAATTTGAGTGTGCCATTTGTTTGCTTGCATTAGTCGTTTCTTTGGAAGTGGGTTGATTGAGTATTGCTCGGATCATTCGATGTATCAATGCATCCTTGGATTCAAGATCCTCCTTGAAGATTTGTCTCAAATTTGACTATGTGACAGTGAGAGTGTTACGGTGGTTCCTTTTTTAACGATTGATCTAAGCTTCCCTTAAATGTATGTGGAGAGGGTTGATTGTGGATTTTATAGTGAATCTAAACTCGGGTTGCAGATTGTTCTTCCTTGCATTTGTGATTCTGTACTACCTTTCTGAGTCCCGTGTCGTGCATTTCTGGTAAAGCTCTCCAAGTTTTGCCCGGTTGGGTGGCCGAGAATTAATGGCGCCGGTGGAAGATGAAACAGTCTCCCAAAGTAGGAAGGTTGCTTCCATCTGACGATCCGCCATGAGCATGACAAAGCTGCCAAAGTCATCCTGCGCAAAGCACGTTTGGAAAGAAGTATACTGTGTTATCAGAGAGGTAGAAATGTATTTGTAGTTGTTCTGGTCCTGAATGGTGGAAGAAGATGTTAACATTATCTGCTACAGGCGATGCCCATGCGTGTAGGCCCTTCGGTTAGTGTTTCCTGTGTTCGAAGTTTGTTTGTTTTTTTAGCTATGCCTGAGACGGGAAGATTCAAGTGTGTCCGTGAAGAAGGAGAGGACTGGTGTGCACGTCTTTTCTTGTTTCTACGACCTGCTCATCCTCCGGTTGCAGGCTTGCATTCTATGAGGGGTTTGGTCTTTTATCCAAGCTGTGCATGTCTGGAATGTTGGGTTGCATCAGTGGGGACATTTCAACTTATCTAGATCAAGTGCAATCAATTAGCATTTGTTAATGGCATGGTATTTGTTTTATTCGAGTTCACATCCCACGAATTTGGAGCCTGATCCTAGAGAAGCACATGAATAAGAAGATTTAAGGAAGCATCTCTGCATAGTATATTTTACAACAAAGACATAGCAGCATTAGGAGCGAGGATAGAGAGCTCGTTTTGGAATTCTTATGCTGATGGGTTGAGTGAAGATGCTAACTTCGGAGTATGAGACGGCCACAAAATAACAAAGACTAAGAATCCTTCCAAGGATCTTTGAGACGGGGTTTTGTTCATGTGCGAGATGATGTCGATATGTGGTATGTAGAGCTTGTAGTCACAGGCAACAAATTTTATGCATGGAAGCAATCTAGTGTTTGGACAGCCACCTATTGCATCCTTCTAGTCGTGCCTTCAAAAGGAATCACTGGTGTGGTATATTGTAAGAAAAGACCGAGTAGAGCAGAGGATAAAGCGAAGGGCATGTGGCTGTAGATCCTTTCGCTGGATGTACATGGTGGTGGATGCGTTAAAACAGAGCAAGATAGACTAACCATATACATAATATGCTAGTAGCTAATAACCTCTTGAAATGAAAATTTTTCTTTCTACAAATTGGTTTAAATCTGTGATTATGTGGATTTATGTTCGACATGGTTAATAGTTTGTTACTACGGATTTGCCCTGTTGGTTGTTCTTGTTGATGTAATCAAACCCTTGTATATATAAAACAAACAACGGTTCTCAGTGTATGCTTTGATTGATCACATGAAAAATATATATATGTATATATAATTTTAAAAGTTACTTCCTTCTGCAAAAATGTCATTGTTTCTTTTGTGAACCTAGGTATGTAATCGCCCCTAGAACATTGCAGCGTTGACTAGTATTGGTTTCCTGTTATGTTGTTGCCCTAGAGGAAAACATACAGTTAAATTATTATTATTATTTTTATGATAAGCGTGATTATGCACTTTTCGTGTATTGTGCAAATTATTAGGGCTTTGAAAATAAGAAGTTCATTATATATGCTTGTTAAGAAGGAAGTTTTGGGCCGAAAATATGTCCTGGGTTGATAGAAGGGCATAAATTTTGATAGAACCCCATTTTGATCCTACTCTTTCTATGAGTAAAATTTGTTAAATTTAATGACCTTTATGGTGTTAAGATATGGTATATTGATGATTCCCTGTGTGATCGATTTAATCATGTATAGACATAATGCCTTGATGGAGTAAGGTAATATCTTTCACGGTTCGTGAAAGTGAAGGTTTTCATCAGCTGCTTAAGGTAACATGAAGTTCCTTATTTTAGTCAAACTTGTTTTGTACTTCCTTCTTGATGAGTGACCTTTCATTGCAAATTTAGAATGATTGTGATGGAAGATCGTGAATATACTTTGTTGTCAAAAAGGGAAAAGAAGCTATGGAATAGTTTTGTTTATGTGTCAAACGTAATAATTGTAATTACATCATTATAGAAGTTCGTTATTGGAGGATATCTATCTTCAATGGTATATTATGTGTTTAATCACTTGAATAGGTTACCACAAACTTAGTGTTGAGATGTAAATTAAGGAGAGTTGAGAGACCTCTTCCTTTGTATACATCATTTATGATATTAGGAAGTGAGTTGATGTCGGAAAATTTCAACCAAGTCTAGATTCATGGCTATGTTCCTCTAAAGCGGGAGGAATATAAATCTAAGGTATTATGAAAATAGCAAGGATGTTTTTAGAATGCTAGATTGCCTACTCAACTTGGGTATTAATGAGGCTTGTCACTATTCGGCCCTGGTCATGTTCGGTAGGTAGACTATTAGGCAATGCCTATTCCAGACATTCTTACCGTCCTTTCCACTTATCCTTATTAGCTATGAAGTCACTTATTACCTAGGATATAATGGTTGTGGGTTTGAATATAAGATTTTCATCCTTTAAACCTTTTTGATTACATGATGGAACTTTGTTTTTCCCTCGTTTTTGTTTACTGGCCTATTAGGCCTATGGCCCTACGGAACGATTCCAAAACTATATTCTTTTTGGCAGCTAAGATCGGGCCTGGTTTTTATCTTTTGACTTCACCTTGAGAATGTGGATTGATGGGTTACACTTTAGATTTCAATCACGTAATCTACGGGATTACATGATTGAAATCCTAATACTCTCAACTCTTGTGTCTAATCATTTAAATTTCATAGTCTTGTGTTTTGGTTGTCAAACTTTTGTAGTTTTAGAGGTATTTGCATAACTAAAACTTATGGTTTTCTTCTTAATTGATATGTTGAAAATTATATCTTGTTTCAAAAGGTTGTTGGAGATTAGTACTTTGATCCATTTCCTGAAATAGAATGTTTCCTTTCATGGTATTGTTAGCTAGTAGCTTATTGTTGCTATGTATAGTCTTATCTTGCTCGATTCTCGCGAATGACTCGGGTTATTAATTGTTGCGAGATGACTTACGTGGTTAGATGATGGAAATACTTGTAGATTATTGCATCAATCTTGGTTATGATGTTCTTTTCTACGAATGTGTATTATGTTATAAAATTTGGAAAGAGCCTTTGGACATTTTAGAAGAAGAATTGATTGCACAGTAAATGTATTGTCGAGTATTGTTGTTGTAACTATTGAAAGCTGTGGCTTGTTTGGTTATCATGTGAAAGATGAATTTGATTACCGCTTGGTTATGGGATATTCTAGTGAACTTTAACCCTCGGTATAGTAGCGGGGCATGTCCCATGTTATTACTCTCTTGCTCCCTAGTCATGGTTCAATAGAGATGATATGTCCCTTTGATTTGTACATCATGTTGGAATGAATTGATATAACCTTGTTTTGTTTTAGCTTAAGCACGAGTATTTATTAAAATTTTCTCTTGAGTTAAAATGTTGTGTTGTAAATCATCCTAAGGCATAGTAGTGATTATTTTGTAAACACTATAAAGTGAACTAGATATTCCTTATAAAAGTTAAACGGAAATTATGTATATGAGTATATTAATGTAGATGTGATCCACTTGAAACCTTTGAGACACTGGAACAATCAAGAGGAATCTATCTTTTGTAACAAAACATGATTACTTGTTTTCCCCGAGCTAAACTAATAAACACTATTTGTTTTGGTGAAACCCTAAATGGTCTCATGGTGAAATCAATGGTTAAATTTTAGAAGATGATAGGGTTTAATAAGTAGGAGTGAAAGTCATTAATAAAACCTTAAATATCTCTTTATCGTTTGAAATGTTCCCTCTGGTCAAACTTAATTAAGTAAAGTCTAGATGGAACATTTAACCAATCTCGGTAAACTCTTAACTTCAATGAAAGATTGATAGTAAACAATGTGACCAAGCTAAATTCTGACATCCATTGCCATGCTAACCCTTGCCTTGATTCATGGTGATATTTCTTAAGCAAGGTCAAGTTCGATCCTTAAACAAGAGAAGGCTATTGTTATGAACCCTAAGCGGTACTTCCCACTCAATTGGAGCTTATGCCTTCACACGAGCATTGACAGTGTGGAACATGTGTTAGTGACTTGAGAAAGATTAATTAACCTTGTAAGAAATGGAAAATGTTCTAAAATCAAATGAATAAGAAAGATTTGGACATAAAATTTGATGATCCTAGTTTGGAAAGTTTGGCCTTAAGCTATTTAGTCAATAGTTGAAAATAAAGAAATTCTCC